>OU963910.1:0-5000000 GCA_902850365.2 Chilo suppressalis
GCCAGCCGGAGCGCATTGGCCGCTAGTTACAAATTTCTCACCCTGGGGCCCAGCTACCCCAGAGCGCCCGGCGTCAACGGAGCGCATGACAAACTCACAACAAAGGACGACATTATCATAGGTTTTTTTCCCTCTTCCGGCGAGGGAACCCTACCTGGCCTCATCGGTAATTTTTTATAAAGGTTTTCTTCCTTGCGGCCCCCGCCCCGAAGGACGACGGCCCCCGGCCCCCACACCACGTGTGGGGTTACGGGTTGGCCGGAAGCGACGCGGAGTTCGCGCCACAACCGCCCTTACCAATGGCGTTTCCGCCTCAACCTATGGTAACTCGACCACCGCTACCCGGGCTGCCCAGGGCGCCGGCCGAGAGACCCCACGGGTGATTTTTTAGAGAGGTTGTCTTCCTCGCAGCCCCCGCCTCCAAAGGAAACAGTTCCTTTGCAGACGGCGGCCCTCGGCCCCGCACTATGTGCAGGGTTACGAGATAAGATTGACTCGACTGCCGCTACCCAGGATACCCAGGGCGCCAGCCGAGACCACCACTGGGTAATTTTTTAGAGAGGTTGTCTTCCTCGCAGCCCCCGCCTCCAAGGGAAACAGTTCCTTTGCAGACGGCGGCCCTCGGCCCCGCACTATGTGCAGGGTTACGAGTTTGACCCGACTGCCGCTACCCGGGATACCCAGGACGCCAGCCAGGTCTCCACAGCTGGGTATGGTCCACGCCGGGCCGAAGCCGGTGCCCCTCATCCGCCACCCGAGGGGACGCGCCCGATAGCAGACCCAGCCACACTGCCACGGGAACCTAACCTAACCTAACCTAACCTAACCTAACCTAACCTAACCTAACCTAACCTAACCTAACCTAACCTAACCTAACCTAACCTAACCTAACCTAACCTAACCTAACCTAACCTAACCTAACCTAACCTAACCTAACCTAACCTAACCTAACCTAACCTAACCTAACCTAACCTAACCTAACCTAACCTAACCTAACCTAACCTAACCTAACCTAACCTAACCTAACCTAACCTAACCTAACCTAACCTAACCTAACCTAACCTAACCTAACCTAACCTAACCTAACCTAACCTAACCTAACCTAACCTAACCTAACCTAACCTAACCTAACCTAACCTAACCTAACCTAACCTAACCTAACCTAACCTAACCTAACCTAACCTAACCTAACCTAACCTAACCTAACCTAACCTAACCTAACCTAACCTAACCTAACCTAACCTAACCTAACCTAACCTAACCTAACCTAACCTAACCTAACCTAACCTAACCTAACCTAACCTAACCTAACCTAACCTAACCTAACCTAACCTAACCTAACCTAACCTAACCTAACCTAACCTAACCTAACCTAACCTAACCTAACCTAACCTAACCTAACCTAACCTAACCTAACCTAACCTAACCTAACCTAACCTAACCTAACCTAACCTAACCTAACCTAACCTAACCTAACCTAACCTAACCTAACCTAACCTAACCTAACCTAACCTAACCTAACCTAACCTAACCTAACCTAACCTAACCTAACCTAACCTAACCTAACCTAACCTAACCTAACCTAACCTAACCTAACCTAACCTAACCTAACCTAACCTAACCTAACCTAACCTAACCTAACCTAACCTAACCTAACCTAACCTAACCTAACCTAACCTAACCTAACCTAACCTAACCTAACCTAACCTAACCTAACCTAACCTAACCTAACCTAACCTAACCTAACCTAACCTAACCTAACCTAACCTAACCTAACCTAACCTAACCTAACCTAACCTAACCTAACCTAACCTAACCTAACCTAACCTAACCTAACCTAACCTAACCTAACCTAACCTAACCTAACCTAACCTAACCTAACCTAACCTAACCTAACCTAACCTAACCTAACCTAACCTAACCTAACCTAACCTAACCTAACCTAACCTAACCTAACCTAACCTAACCTAACCTAACCTAACCTAACCTAACCTAACCTAACCTAACCTAACCTAACCTAACCTAACCTAACCTAACCTAACCTAACCTAACCTAACCTAACCTAACCTAACCTAACCTAACCTAACCTAACCTAACCTAACCTAACCTAACCTAACCTAACCTAACCTAACCTAACCTAACCTAACCTAACCTAACCTAACCTAACCTAACCTAACCTAACCTAACCTAACCTAACCTAACCTAACCTAACCTAACCTAACCTAACCTAACCTAACCTAACCTAACCTAACCTAACCTAACCTAACCTAACCTAACCTAACCTAACCTAACCTAACCTAACCTAACCTAACCTAACCTAACCTAACCTAACCTAACCTAACCTAACCTAACCTAACCTAACCTAACCTAACCTAACCTAACCTAACCTAACCTAACCTAACCTAACCTAACCTAACCTAACCTAACCTAACCTAACCTAACCTAACCTAACCTAACCTAACCTAACCTAACCTAACCTAACCTAACCTAACCTAACCTAACCTAACCTAACCTAACCTAACCTAACCTAACCTAACCTAACCTAACCTAACCTAACCTAACCTAACCTAACCTAACCTAACCTAACCTAACCTAACCTAACCTAACCTAACCTAACCTAACCTAACCTAACCTAACCTAACCTAACCTAACCTAACCTAACCTAACCTAACCTAACCTAACCTAACCTAACCTAACCTAACCTAACCTAACCTAACCTAACCTAACCTAACCTAACCTAACCTAACCTAACCTAACCTAACCTAACCTAACCTAACCTAACCTAACCTAACCTAACCTAACCTAACCTAACCTAACCTAACCTAACCTAACCTAACCTAACCTAACCTAACCTAACCTAACCTAACCTAACCTAACCTAACCTAACCTAACCTAACCTAACCTAACCTAACCTAACCTAACCTAACCTAACCTAACCTAACCTAACCTAACCTAACCTAACCTAACCTAACCTAACCTAACCTAACCTAACCTAACCTAACCTAACCTAACCTAACCTAACCTAACCTAACCTAACCTAACCTAACCTAACCTAACCTAACCTAACCTAACCTAACCTAACCTAACCTAACCTAACCTAACCTAACCTAACCTAACCTAACCTAACCTAACCTAACCTAACCTAACCTAACCTAACCTAACCTAACCTAACCTAACCTAACCTAACCTAACCTAACCTAACCTAACCTAACCTAACCTAACCTAACCTAACCTAACCTAACCTAACCTAACCTTTTTTTTTTTTTTTTATTACGCAGGTAAAAAATCTTTTTACAGACGACGGCGCCTCTAAGGGGCACACCGCCGAACGGACCTCACACCTGGCTCCCGCAAGTCTTACGAACCCCCATAGTGGATGCCCACCTGGGACCCCGCAACTCTTACGGGAGCTTTACGGTATAATATCCGCTAAAAAAGTCCTGCGAATACCTTTACTACTGCCTGATGCGGTGCCGCGGGATCCCCACTATTGGGGTTATCTCCGCGTCCCCGCACCCAGCAGTTTCCCGGCCTCGCCGGGGCTCCACGGCAGGGGTCTCCCGCGGTATTTCGGGGACCCCGCAGACGTGCGCGGGTAGGCCCGCGCGTGGGGGCTAGGTATGCGGCCTACTGCCCACCATACCGCCCCCCGTCCGCTGCGGAAAGCTAAAGCCCTCCGCCACCCTCCCCTTGCGGACAGAACCACATGAGGAGGGCCGCCGTTCCTGGAAGGGAGGATCGGAAGGGGAAGCGTAGTTCTTCCCGTCCCTCTCCCCCCTCCCGGTCACCTACGCCTCCCTGGATCTTCTCCTGGGAGAAGACGGGGGAATCGCGGGCGACACCATCCACGGGGTGGTCCGAGCAGCGGAGGCTACTCGGACATCCCCCCCTCTGAGGGCACCCGTACGGGCGCTGGCTCCTCAGAGGGCCCTTTCTCAGGGGGTTTGCCCCTTGTGACCGGCGGGTCACAACCCCCACTCCCCATGATGTGGTCAGCCGCCCGACCACTTGCCGCGCACACAGCGCATCGAGTCGGGGCCGAGCATGTCGCTGCCCTATGCCCCGCTTTCCCGCACCGAAAGCAGAGGCCGCTGCGGTCCTCCTGTGACGGGCACCTGTCGGCGACGTGGCCCCTGCCCATGCACTTAAAGCAGTGCGTAGGCGGGGGGCCCAGGACCGTCACTCGAGCCAGGCTCCAGCCAACCTTAATCATGTCTCCCTCCGCCACCTTTTTTGCGGCGTCAACAGGGCATCGCACCTTGGCGAACCCCGTGGCTCCCGGTCCGGGGAGAATCTCCCCTATCTCCACCTTACAGGACCGGCAGCCCCCCTTTTCCGCCACCGCCTGTGCCAGCTCCCTTGTTGTGACGGACTCGTCTAGTCCGGAGATCCTCAGGTCGGCCACCTTCTCCGGCCTGCCGACCTCTACGAGATCCGCCATCACCTCGCCGATCCGCTTCGCGAGGGCGTCCGCCTTCGTGTGGCTGTCAGGCCCTGGGACCACCAGGAGCTTCGACCCCATTCGGCTTTCGCGGATCTTGAGGCCTCCCTCAATCCCCACCTCCTGGAGCCGAAGCTTCTCTTTCGCCATGTCTAGCACTTTGGCATAGGTGACCCCATGCTGCTCAGCTGCTGGCGTGAGCTTTAGGGTCACGGCCGCGGTGTTTGGCACCCTCAGCTTCACCTTCCTCCTCT
Source organism: Chilo suppressalis (assembly GCA_902850365.2). Lineage (NCBI taxonomy): Eukaryota > Metazoa > Arthropoda > Insecta > Lepidoptera > Crambidae > Chilo > Chilo suppressalis. Next base: position 4,696 of record OU963910.1, read on the forward strand.
CCTGCCGCTGCACCTTCTGTGCTGGCACCTTCTGAGCTGGCACCTTCTGCGCTGGCGCTGGCACCTGCGCCCTACACACCTCTGGTATCGGGGCCACCCCTGGGCTCGCAATCTTCTTCCTGGCCTTTTTGCTGGCCACAACGCTCCATTTCTCCCCAACCGCTGCGGTCTCCGCCTCCCCACCGCGCCGGTCCGCCGCTAAGGGCGGTCTAATTCTCTCCGGCGGGGGCAATCTCCCTTCCAGCGAGGCCAATCGAGTGCTTACCATCTCCCCTATGGAAATCATAAGGGAGCGTTTCAGCTCCTCGACGGCCTCCTTCCACCCCGATCTGCTGGTCTCGCCCTCGCTCACCCTATCGTGGAGGGCCCGCATCTCCCCGCGCAGCACCTCCAGCTCCTTCTTTAGGGCGGCGTTTTCAATACGGAGCTCCACCGCTTCAGCAGCCGCGTCCTCCATTCTCTCGCGATAAAGCACCTTTTCCTCGCGGTATCGGCGGGCTCTCCCGGCGAGGAAACTCTCCTCCTCGGCTTTCTTGAAGGCCGTCTCCAGCGTGTCTTCAAGCATCGCAATAGAACGTGTCGCCTTCCCCTCGATCCGATCTCCCAGCAAGCCCTGACTAGGGCCTTCAAATAACAAACGCGTCAGTTTTGTCAGCTCCTGCTGCGTACCTCGGCCCATCTCCTGCCAGAAGCGACTGCCGTCCACCTCCTCTTCGTCTATGGACGAAAATTCATCAGCCCTCGGCCTACCTGATGCCGCCGCCTTCCTCTTTCCCCTACGGGCCGTGTTCACCTTGGCGGGGAGGGGTGCTACCTCTCCGCCCTCATCCGCTCCGCCTCGGAGTCTAAGTACTTCACCAAACGCCTCGGTAACTAATTTACCACTGCGGGACCCGGTAATCCCGCAGCGCCGGTGGCCAGCCGGAGCGCATTGGCCGCTAGTTACAAATTTCTCACCCTGGGGCCCAGCTACCCCAGAGCGCCCGGCGTCAACGGGAGCGCATGACAAACTAACAACAAAGGACGACATTATCATAGGTTTTTTCCCTCTTCCGGGCGAGGGAACCCTACCTGGCCTCATCGGTAATTTTTTATAAAGGTTTTCTTCCTTGCGGCCCCCGCCCCGAAGGACGACGGCCCCCGGCCCCACAACACGTGTGGGGTTACGGGTTGGCCGGAAGCGACGCGGAGTTCGCGCCACAACCGCCCTTACCAATGGCGTTTCCGCCTCAACCTATGGTAACTCGACCACCGCTACCCGGGCTGCCCAGGGCGCCGGCCGAGAGACCCCACGGGTGATTTTTTAGAGAGGTTGTCTTCCTCGCAGCCCCCGCCTCCAAAGGAAACAGTTCCTTTGCAGACAGCGGCCCTCGGCCCCGCACTATGTGCAGGGTTACGAGATAAGATTGACTCGACTGCCGCTACCCAGGATACCCAGGGCGCCAGCCGAGACCACCACTGGGTAATTTTTTAGAGAGGTTGTCTTCCTCGCAGCCCCCGCCTCCAAAGGAAACAGTTCCTTTGCAGACGGCGGCCCTCGGCCCCGCACTATGTGCAGGGTTACGAGTTTGACCCGACTGCCGCTACCCGGGATACCCAGGACGCCAGCCAGGTCTCCACAGCTGGGTATGGTCCACGCCGGCCGAAGCCGGTGCCCCTCATCCGCCACCCGAGGGGACGCGCCCGATAGCAGACCCAGCCACACTGCCACGGGAACCTAACCTAACCTAACCTAACCTAACCTAACCTAACCTAACCTAACCTAACCTAACCTAACCTAACCTAACCTAACCTAACCTAACCTAACCTAACCTAACCTAACCTAACCTAACCTAACCTAACCTAACCTAACCTAACCTAACCTAACCTAACCTAACCTAACCTAACCTAACCTAACCTAACCTAACCTTTTTTTTTTTTTTTTTTTTTTTTTTTTTTATTACGCAGGTAAAAAATCTTTTTACAGACGACGGCGCCTCTAAGGGGCACACCGCCGAACGGACCTCACACCTGGCTCCCGCAAGTCTTACGAACCCCCATAGTGGATGCCCACCTGGGACCCCGCAACTCTTACGGGAGCTTTACGGTATAATATCCGCTAAAAAAGTCCTGCGAATACCTTTACTACTGCCTGATGCGGTGCCGCGGGATCCCCACTATTGGGGTTATCTCCGCGTCCCCGCACCCAGCAGTTTCCCGGCCTCGCCGGGGCTCCACGGCAGGGGTCTCCCGCGGTATTTCGGGGACCCCGCAGACGTGCGCGGGTAGGCCCGCGCGTGGGGGCTAGGTATGCGGCCTACTGCCCACCATACCGCCCCCCGTCCGCTGCGGAAAGCTAAAGCCCTCCGCCACCCTCCCCTTGCGGACAGAACCACATGAGGAGGGCCGCCGTTCCTGGAAGGGAGGATCGGAAGGGGAAGCGTAGTTCTTCCCGTCCCTCTCCCCCCTCCCGGTCGCCTACGCCTCCCTGGATCTTCTCCTGGGAGAAGACGGGGGAATCGCGGGCGACACCATCCACGGGGTGGTCCGAGCAGCGGAGGCTACTCGGACATCCCCCCCTTTGAGGGCACCCGTACGGGCGCTGGCTCCTCAGAGGGCCCTTTCTCAGGGGGTTTGCCCCTTGTGACCGGCGGGTCACAACCCCCACTCCCCATGATGTGGTCAGCCGCCCGACCACTTGCCGCGCACACAGCGCATCGAGTCGGGGCCGAGCATGTCGCTGCCCTATGCCCCGCTTTCCCGCACCGAAAGCAGAGGCCGCTGCGGTCCTCCTGTGATGGGCACCTGTCGGCGACGTGGCCCCTGCCCATGCACTTAAAGCAGTGCGTAGGCGGGGGGCCCAGGACCGTCACTCGAGCCAGGCTCCAGCCGACCTTGATCGTGTCTCCCTCCGCCACCTTTTTTGCGGCGTCAACAGGGCATCGCACCTTGGCGAACCCCGTGGCTCCCGGTCCGGGGAGAATCTCCCCTATCTCCACCTTACAGGACCGGCAGCCCCCCTTTTCCGCCACCGCCTTTGCCAGCTCCCTTGTTGTGACGGACTCGTCTAGTCCGGCGATCCTCAAGTCGGCCACCTTCTCCGGCCTGCCGACCTCTACGAGATCCGCCATCACCTCGCCGATCCGCTTCGCGAGAGCGTCCGCCTTCGTGTGGCTGTCAGGCCCTGGGACCACCAGGAGCTTCGACCCTGTTCGGCTTTCGCGAATCTTGAGGCCCCCCTCAATCCCCACCTCCTGGAGCCGAAGCTTCTCTTTCGCCATCTCTAGTACTTTGGCATAGGTGACCCCATGCTGCTCAGCTGCTGGCGTGAGCTTTAGGGTCACGGCCGCGGTGTTTGGCACCCTCAGCTTCACCTTCCTCTTCTCCTGCCGCTGCACCTTCTGTGCTGGCGCCTTCTGCGCTGGCACCTTCTGCGCTGGCGCTGGCACCTGCGCCCTACACACCTCTGGTATCGGGGCCACCCCTGGGCTCGCAATCTTCTTCCTGGCCTTTTTGCTGGCCACAACGCTCCATTTCTCCCCAACCGCTGTGGTCTCCGCCTCCCCACCGCGCCGGTCCGCCGCTAAGGGCGGTCTAATTCTCTCCGGCGGGGGCAATCTCCCTTCCAGCGAGGCCAATCGAGTGCTGACCATCTCCCCTATGGAAATCATAAGGGAGCGCTTCAGCTCCTCGACGGCCTCCTTCCACCCCGATCCTCTGGTCTCGCCCTCGCTCACCCTATCGTGGAGGGCCCGCATCTCCCCGCGCAGCACCTCCAGCTCCTTCTTTAGGGCGGCGTTTTCAATACGGAGCTCCACCGCTTCGGCAGCCGCGTCCTCCATTCTCTCGCGATAAAGCACCTTTTCCTCGCGGTATTGGCGGGCTCTCCCGGCGAGGAAACTCTCCTCCTCGGCTTTCTTGAACGCCGTCTCCAGCGTGTCTTCGAGCATCGCAATGGAACGTGTCGCCTTCCCCTCGATCCGATCTCCCAACAAGCCCTGACTGGGGCCTTCAAATAGCAAACGCGTCAGTTTGGTTAACTCCTGCTGCGTACCTCGGCCCATCTCCTGCCAGAAGCGACTGCCGTCCACCTCCTCTTCGTCTATGGACGAAAATTCATCAGCCCTCGGCCTACCTGATGCCGCCGCCTTCCTTTTACCCCTACGGGCCGTGTTCACCTTGGCGGGGGGGGGTGCTACATCACCGCCCTCATCCGCTCCGCCTCTCAACCTCAAAACTCCTACTAACGCCTCGGTAGTCAATTTACCACTGCGGGACCCGGTAATCCCGCAGCGCCGGTGGCCAGCCGGGGCGCATTGGCCGCTAGTGACATACTTCACACTCTGAGGCCCAGCTACCTCAGAGCGCCCGGTGTCAGCGGGAGTGCATGACAAATACTTCTCATAGGTCGACATATTCATTACGATATTTCCCTCTTCCGGGCGAGGGAACCCTACCTGGCCTCATCAAATGATTTTTGAAAAGGTTTTCTCCTTTTGACTCCCACCCCGAGAGGTGGCAGTCCCCGTTCCCGCACCACGTGCGGGGTTACGGGTCGGCCGGAGGTGGCGCGGAGTTCGCGCCACAACCGCCCTCACCAGAACCGGCGTTACCGCCCCTCCAGTAGTCTCGACCACCGCTACCCAGGCTACCCGGGACGCCGGCCGAGACTCACCAAGGTAATTTTTTACAGAGGTTTTCTTCCTCGCGGTCCCCGCCCTCCGGAAAGGGCGGCGGCCCTCGGCCCTGCACTGCGTACGGGGTTACGAGCTCCTCCAGGCAGCGCACTGCCCTCCGACACCGGGGCCACTCTATGCCCCCCTCCCAGGGTGATTTTTTAGAGAGGTTGTCTTCCTCGCAGCCCCCGTCTCCAAGGGAAATAGTTCCTTTGCAGACGGCGGCCCTCGGCCCCGCACCATGTGCAGGGTTACGAGCTTGACTCGACTGCCGCTACCCGGGATACCCAGGGCGCCAGTCGAGACCACCACGGGTAATTTTTTAGAGAGGTTGTCTTCCTCGCAGCCCCCGCCTCCAAAAGAAACAGTTCTTTTGCAGACGGCGGCCCTCGGCCCCGCACTATGTACAGGGTTACGAGTTTGGCTCGACTGCCGCTACCCGGGATACCCAGGACGCCAGCCGAGACCACCCCGGGACATTTTTTAGAGAGGTTGTCTTCCTCGCAGCCCCCGCCTCCAAAGGAAACAGTTCCTTTGCAGACGGCGGCCCTCGGCCCCGCACTATGTACGGGGTTACGAGATTGTCGGCTATTCGACAACTCCGTAACAGCACCCTCAGTGGGAGACATTACGCAGATGCCCGGGATGCACCGTCCCGGACCCATTTCCGTTCCCCTATCATGACTGACCAGGGACAGGATATGGACCGGGCACACGAGGAGGTTTCCGACGTAGCACCCCCAACCTAACCTAACCTAACCTAACCTAACCTAACCTAACCTAACCTAACCTAACCTAACCTAACCTAACCTAACCTAACCTAACCTAACCTAACCTAACCTAACCTAACCTAACCTAACCTAACCTAACCTAACCTAACCTAACCTAACCTAACCTAACCTAACCTAACCTAACCTAACCTAACCTAACCTAACCTAACCTAACCTAACCTAACCTAACCTAACCTAACCTAACCTAACCTAACCTAACCTAACCTAACCTAACCTAACCTAACCTAACCTAACCTAACCTAACCTAACCTAACCTAACCTAACCTAACCTAACCTAACCTAACCTAACCTAACCTAACCTAACCTAACCTAACCTAACCTAACCTAACCTAACCTAACCTAACCTAACCTAACCTAACCTAACCTAACCTAACCTAACCTAACCTAACCTAACCTAACCTAACCTAACCTAACCTAACCTAACCTAACCTAACCTAACCTAACCTAACCTAACCTAACCTAACCTAACCTAACCTAACCTAACCTAACCTAACCTAACCTAACCTAACCTAACCTAACCTAACCTAACCTAACCTAACCTAACCTAACCTAACCTAACCTAACCTAACCTAACCTAACCTAACCTAACCTAACCTAACCTAACCTAACCTAACCTAACCTAACCTAACCTAACCTAACCTAACCTAACCTAACCTAACCTAACCTAACCTAACCTAACCTAACCTAACCTAACCTAACCTAACCTAACCTAACCTAACCTAACCTAACCTAACCTAACCTAACCTAACCTAACCTAACCTAACCTAACCTAACCTAACCTAACCTAACCTAACCTAACCTAACCTAACCTAACCTAACCTAACCTAACCTAACCTAACCTAACCTAACCTAACCTAACCTAACCTAACCTAACCTAACCTAACCTAACCTAACCTAACCTAACCTAACCTAACCTAACCTAACCTAACCTAACCTAACCTAACCTAACCTAACCTAACCTAACCTAACCTAACCTAACCTAACCTAACCTAACCTAACCTAACCTAACCTAACCTAACCTAACCTAACCTAACCTAACCTAACCTAACCTAACCTAACCTAACCTAACCTAACCTAACCTAACCTAACCTAACCTAACCTAACCTAACCTAACCTAACCTAACCTAACCTAACCTAACCTAACCTAACCTAACCTAACCTAACCTAACCTAACCTAACCTAACCTAACCTAACCTAACCTAACCTAACCTAACCTAACCTAACCTAACCTAACCTAACCTAACCTAACCTAACCTAACCTAACCTAACCTAACCTAACCTAACCTAACCTAACCTAACCTAACCTAACCTAACCTAACCTAACCTAACCTAACCTAACCTAACCTAACCTAACCTAACCTAACCTAACCTAACCTAACCTAACCTAACCTAACCTAACCTAACCTAACCTAACCTAACCTAACCTAACCTAACCTAACCTAACCTAACCTAACCTAACCTAACCTAACCTAACCTAACCTAACCTAACCTAACCTAACCTAACCTAACCTAACCTAACCTAACCTAACCTAACCTAACCTAACCTAACCCAGTTGCCACGTAGCGCTAGACCCGAGCGGCACGATTTTATTGAGCTCCGCAGTTAAAAAATCAAAGTGCCGGAAAAATTAGAGTGATATACAAAGTGCATAGTATCAAAAGATTCGTCTCGACGAGACGAATCGAATGGTGTGTCACACCAAAGTGAAAAGTCGAGAAAAAGTGATAAAAAGTGCAAAAAACCCCAAATTTGAGGTTATTCCGGACTTCGGAGCCATATATCTCGGGAACCGCAGCGGTGACCCACCTTTCTTGGACTGTGGGGAGGCATTATTTGACCCAAGGATTACTGGAGAAAAATTTCAGATTTTTCCCTCCTGAAACCAGGGACTTTCTTAAGAAAGTCCCTTCACCACGTGGCCACGAGGTCCTGGATCCAAGCCAGGGACCCCCACCAAACCACCAGAATCAGGCAGAGGACATCGCAGCGGACCGGGAGGAGCTTTCGGTGACCAGCTCCAGGCTGAAACAAAGGAAAAACAAGGTCCTGAACATTTTTAATTTTAGTATTAGATATAAGAGTAATTGTAGCAAAAACCAGATCGGGAAGGTATATATTAAAAATCAAAATTAAGTTTAGTAGTTATTGTAGATTATTAGTGCAAAGTTTTGGAATTTTTTATTTGTTAGATACGGAGATATTCGGTTTTCAGGACGAGCGGGGCGAACGCCACGAAAATAAAAGCCGAATATCAACCGGTTTTTTATCAGATCAAAATCTGGTTTTTGACACAACAGGAGGACGTCGACCCGGGCTATCCCGTAGGATAAAAATTTTCTTTTCAATTAACGTACCAGCGCAAACAAACACAGTTTTGTAGCTGAAAAAATTTCTTCAAAATTTTATAACCCTTAAATTTATATTAAAATATAAATTAAAAAATCCAAAATTTAGATCACGGGAAAGGCTGGTTCATCCCCTATCTAGTAGTATTAAGTTTGTAAGGGTAGGTCTCGGCTTTTCCGAGCGCCACCCCCCCAAAGTAGAACATAGAAATTCTCTCGACCGCAAAACTAAAGTTGTAAAATTACGTAACTTGAAAATCCACTTTTTTATTACTGACATTTTGAAAATTATTTTTACATAGTTAGATTGTAAGGTGCATACAACCATTTCTGGTGAAGAAATTTTTAATTTTGGACCACCCAGTCCAAAGTTATAAGCCCCTAAAGTGGCATTTTTAAAAATTTTTACAAATTGTATATTTTTCTCAAAAATTTCATCTTTAAACTTGAATTTCAAGTAGTTAAACCTAGTTTATAAACACCAATTTTCTAGGAGGGGTAAAACCCACCTAGACGGTCATAACAAACTACTTTGGAAAGATAAGGATTGAAACCCGGAGAAAATATAAACATTACAAACCTTTTTGCGGTCAAATTTTGGGGACCCTGTACAGAATTTTGAAATTTAAAAATAGTAACACTGTGATTTTAAATGGATTACACATATGTACCTGTAGCTTAAGAAAGGCCCTATCCACCAGCTTTTAAAAAATCCGGAAAATCGGAAACGGCCCCGAGCGCCGCTTACCGGAAAATTCCGTAAATTTGCCGAAAACCGCACAAATAAGTTTGTATAGTTTTAAGTTTTTATTTTTAGTGTGTCCCCTTTGTTTACCTTTTTTCGTGTCTAATATCTTTGCAGTTTTTAATCCTAAAATTATAATAATAGTATCTTTGGAAAGCCCAATTCTTCCCCTATCTTATAAACTTTTTAGAATAATTTTCCCACCCCTAGTTGGGAAGATACTGAACATTAATCAAAAAGAGGGAAAATTTTGTTTAATACTTAATACCTCAAAAAATACAGATTTCTCAGAAATAAGTCCGGGAGGTTTTCGACGGAGGATATCCCCCTTTACAGGAATCTGAAGTCAAAAATCACCCGGGACAACCCTCCAGGTTGGGGAAATTAGGCCACGCCCCTTTAAACAAAAACTTAGACGGAAAACGGATTAAAAAAGTGTTAACTGACAAAAGGGACACTTAGAGGGGTTTCCCACATAGGGTTCTTTGGAGAAAAAGTATCGGGTATAGAAACACTACCCCATTCGGGAATAAAAACAACCCCCCAACCCCAAAGTCACCCCTATTTGGAAAAAACCTATCTCCGTAATTACTGGACCGATTTCGACCAAACTTTTACGGTTTGGTCCTAAAAATTAACACAAATCAGATAGAGTGCCAAGAGTCTCTACATAGAGCTCATAGAGCCGAAAATAATTAATATTAAGTTTCTTCATACAAAGTTTTACATAGGAAATAGGGCCTTTCTAAGCATAAATTGACCTCCTGAATCTCTTTTGAGATCAGGACTAGCACTTAAGTAATTTTGACAAAATTCAGGACTCTATTGAGCCTGAATATAGGTTAAGTTAGTTAGGTTTTTATTAGAATTAGGACACTCTGCTCCTCTTTTGAGGGCAGACTTAGGCTAAAAATTTGACAAATCTGCACTTATTGCACAAATTACTACTATCGTATTTTATTGTTTTACCTTTTATTCCAAATTAGATTTTAATTTTAATTTAAAATTAAAGTCTGATATTGACAACCTGCTCCTTTTTAAGGGCAGGCTTAGTGTTAGTAATTTGTTGTGTGCGTTAAAAATTTAATTTTGATTTTGACTGTGATATTGACACCCTGCACCTCTTTTGAGGGCAGGCTTAGCTTTAGTATTAATTGTTGTGTGTGTTATAATTCTTAATTCTTAAGTTAATTTATACTGACAACCGGTACCTTTCTTAAGGGCAGTAAGCAATATTATAGGAATTGAATTCGAATTTGTCTTTTGACCCATTGTTTTATTTTATTCATTTTATTTTATTTTATTTTTAATCTATTGTGTTGTCTATTGACTCATTCAAATTTAATTTTAATTTAACTTATTTTAGCTTAGTTTTATTGAATTCATTAAATAGTCTATTGACTCATTAATTTATTCAATTTAATTTTAATTTTAATTCTTATTTTATTTAATTCAATTCGTCTTTTGACTCGTTAGTTCGGATTCAGTTCAAGTGTAATATTGCTTTATTTAATTTATTTACTAAATCGTCTTTTGACTCATTGATATTATCATTTTAATTATTATTATTTATTCGGTTTTTATTCAATTTTTTATTTTATTTTATTTTATAAAATATTTTACAATTAGACGTAGGCAAACCCACTCAGATAATAAACAATAACAAAGAAATAAGCAAAATGTATACTAGTAGCCAACCTATTTTTGCAAAGTTAAGAAGCAACAATTTTGAAAGTAGACGTGCAGACTCCTCTCCCCAGGGGGAAATAGATAGTGAAAAATCTCAAGCTCAGCCCACGATGAAATCGCCACAGAAATATAAGAACGTAAGGGAGTACGAAAGAAGAGCGAATGAAGCGCAAAGTAAAATAAAAGAACAAATGGAACCAAAAGGAACAAACAAGTCAGTAACAAGAGAAGGAAAGGCAAGGATTACGGAAGAGACGATTGAAATGGTAAAGATGATTAAAGAGCTAGTAAGTAGAGTAAGCGAGTCAGAAAGTAACAAAGAAAGAAGAAGAATGCAAGAGGAGGAAAGAAAAGAGAGTAAGAATGGCAAAGATGAGAAAGAAAGTGAGAGTGAGAATGAAAGAAGGAATAGTATGATAAAGATGTATGAAGGTATAATAGGAAATAAGGAAGAAATAAGAGTGAATGGTAATGTCCTAGCAGATATTATGGGAATACTGCTGGAGATTAAAGAAGAGGTAAAAGAGACGAGAGAGGAACAAAAGAAGTTTAACAAAATTTTAATAGAAGAAAAGGAAGAAATGAAAGTTAGTAAAAACAGGATAGAGAAAATGGAGAAAACGATGAGCATGCAAGTCGAAGAAAGCAAGTACATGAAAGAAGAACAAGAAAAGCTAAAAGAGATAATAATAGAAAATAATAGAGGGATAGAGGAAGGAATGGGAAGATTGGAAGTGATAAAAGAGATGCAAGAAAGAGTGGGAAAGCGAATGGAAGAAGAGCAAAAGAAACTGACTGAGCTGGGAACTAAGATAGAGGAAGAAAGAAAGGAAGAAACGTATGCGGAAAAAGTGAGAAGCGTTCCACCCCAAAACAAAACACTACATTCAATCATAGTGGCGTCGACCGACGAAACGCTCACGAGCGACCAGGTGTTCGACGCGGTGAGGAAGTCGGTCGACGAAAAAGGGGAGTGGAACGAAGTGCGAAGAGTGAGAAAGGCGAAAGGACAAAAGGTAATTATAGGGTGTGCAAGGAAAAGTGAGGCAGAGAAATTGAAAGAGAAGATCGAAAGGAACAAAATACTAAAAGTGGAAAGGGCAAAGAACAAAAACCCATTAGTAATAGTGAGGAACGTAAGAGGAGAGAGAAAGAAAGAGGAAGTGATAGAAGGGATAAAGAGAAAAATCGGAAGAATAAACAGGGAGGAAAGGTTTAAGGAAGAGGACATGGAAGTTATATATGAAAAGGCAACTAGGAATCCGCATGTGGCGCACGTGGTGGTCAGAGTGGCTCCCACAATTTGGCGGCAGCTGACAGATGCGGGGTCTCTTCAACTACGGTGGGGAATCTCCGCTGTGGAAGATCAGACCCCGTTAATCCAGTGCTCCCGCTGTCTGGGCTACGGCCACATCAGACGGGTCTGCACGGAGGCGCTGGACAGCTGCAGCCACTGTGGGGGGGACCACTTATACGCCGCATGCCCAAACAAAAATTCCGCTCCTAGTTGCCTAAATTGTAAAAGGGCTGAGTTAAAAGAGAATGAACACAACACCTTTAGCAATGCCTGCCCACAGAGAATACTCTGGGATAAAATCGCAAGAGCGAAGGTGGCATATTGCTAAGGGTGCTGTGGGCAACAACAGAACGGGGAGAGGAATAAAGGAGCAGAAAGAAATATATAGGGCAGAAAAAGGAATTTGGATAAAGATAACAAAATATATTGAAAGGAGATGGCATTGGTTCCACTTTCTTGAGGAAAGAAGGGAATCAATATCAGGGATAAGACTGCTGAAGCCCCTTCGTGGAACAAAGCAGGGAGTGCGAGTGGAGGCCAAAGGTAACCACGGGGCCAAAACAAATGGAGGCAAAAAATTATTTTTTGAAACTCCACTTGCGGAGGCATACCGGGCTCTAGAGGCTACCACCCAAACTCGAAAGGTAAAAAGTGACCACGGAGGGACTCCAGCAGTAAATAGAGATAGAGATATAAATAGAAATAAGCGAAAGACAAATTGACTAGAATACAATGCGCGTAACATAAATAAGAAAAGTAAAAATAGAAATAAGTAAATATTGTAAATAAAATAAAGCAAATGTAAATAGGATAAGTAGTATACAAACGACAGTCTAAATAAAGACAAAGAAATGTAACAAAGAAAATAATGTAATATAAGAAAGTGAATGTAAATAGATTAAGGAGAAAATTGTAATCAAATAAGAAAAGGAAATAATAACTTAAGAAAATAATTGTAAAAGTCAAAATGAATCTAATAAGAATAGTATCTAATGTAAGAGAAAACTAAATTATAGAATAGAAAACAGCAGTGACATATAAGAATCTAGATAAATTATTAAAATTGTAAGAAAATAAAAATGTAATAGAAAATAGGAAATGTAGAAACGTGAAGTAAAAATAATAAAAACGAGAAAAGAAAAACTCGAATATAAAAATACGAAGTAGAGAAAAGAAAAACTCTAGAAAAGAAAGAAAACCAAAAAAGCATAAAAAAGTCCTGCCACTGAGTGGGGAAGCCGTAAAAAAAAAAAAAAAAAAAAAAAAAAAAAAAAAAAAAAAAAAAAAAACCTAACCTAACCTAACCTAACCTAACCTTTTTTTTTTTTTTAATACGCAGGTAAAAAATCTATTTACAGACGACGGCGCCTTTAAGAGGCACACCGCCGAACGGACCTCACACCTGGCTCCCGCAAGTCTTACGAACCCCCCAGTGGCTGCCCACCGAGGACCTCGCAACTTTTTTTTTTTTTTGTCCTGCGAATACCCTCTAAGCTGCTTAGTGCGAAGCCGCGGGGTCCCCGTTTAGGGATTCTCCACGTCTCCGCACCCAGCAGCCTCCCGGCCTTAGCCGGGGCTCCACGGCAGGGGTCTCCCGGGGTATCACGGGGACCCCGCAGACGTGCGCGGGTAGGCCCGCGCGTGGGGGCTGAGTACGCGGCCTAGTGCCCACCGTACCGCCCCCCGTCCGCTGCGGAGGGCTACTTGGGCGTGCCCGTGTAGCTCCCTCCGCTGCCCCCCTCTTTGCAGGACAGAACTACAAGGGGGGGCTGCCGTCACGGGGTCCGTCGGTGGCCGGCACGGCCAGCGCCATGCCGGTCAGCGAGGGACCCCTCGGGTAGGGTCATGGGACGGGCGCAGTCAGGGCGCGCCGCCGTCCTCTCCTACCCGTCCTCCTTTGGCGGGAGGGAGCGGCCAGAGGATCATCCTCCCGCTCCCTCTCAGCCGCCTCCTTCTGCGAGATAACGTTCTCGCAGAAGGAGGCGACTGCCTCCCATGCCCTGTCACTGCGGAGCATGGTCTCCACCATGCTCCGCAGCGAGAGAGCTCCGCATCCCAGCGCCGCAATGAGCTCGCGGCGCTGGTGTCGCCAGGCCGGGCACTCCAATAAGGTGTGCTCGGCCCCATGTAACCTTGTTTAACGCTCTCATTCGACCTATTGTAACTTATGTATTGTACGTATATACTTTTTTTTTTTTTTTTTTTTTCCGGAGAAATGCGTTACGCACGAACATAACCTTAATTTAAAATTAGGGTCAAATATGTCATAGTTTGAAGGAGTTTAGAAATAATATGGTTTATTTCGATATACTTACACAAATATTTTTTTTTGTATACATTTATTGTTCATTTATTTTGTAAAACGGAACATTTTGCAATAGTCATGAATTCAATTTGTATACTTTTAAATATTTGATTATTTCACTACAGTTGTATGATAAAAAGGTTATTTTTAATGTCACATAAAACGGACATTGCCAATTTTATGTGCATTTATAGTGGGTGATAGTAGGTCACATAAAACGGACACTGCCCATTATATCTGCAGTTATGGTAGCAACACAATATATCACGTACAATTGATATTATCAACATAATAACTAGTAATTAGCAACAAATTATAATCAGGAACATTCTTGAAGATAGGATATTTTACTGAAACAAGACATCATTTTATTTTTAATAATAACTAGAACTGCATTCACAGTTTTTTTTTAAATCGCCTGTTACAACTGGGAATCAAACTAGTGAAATTTTGAAAAAAAAAAAAAAAAAAAAAAAAAGCAAAAAGAAAAGGACAGACGCTTGAAAATTTATGTGTTCCATTTTGGAATTATTATTTTTATAAAATTTCAGCCAATCGCACTGTAACTGTGAGTTCAAAAAGAAAGCATATGTACTACAGTTTATATATCACTTTATTATTTTTGTCACGTAATAAGACATTCCTTTCATTTAAAAGGCTATATTATTTAGCAAAAAATAATCCTTATGATTAACCCTTTCGATGGTTATCATAAAATGTTTTGTTTTTTTTTCGAAATCTCACGAGTTTGGTTCCCAGTTATAGCAGGCGATTTTAAAAAAATCTGTGAATGATTTTCTAGTTATTATTAAAAATAAAATGATGTCTTGTTTCAATAAAATATCCTATCTTCAATATTTAATATACTTTCCCTCCGTGTGAGGTAGCCGTGGAACGCCCTGTTTAAATATTTTTTTTTAAGTGAAAATCCAATCGTTTCGTCTTGCGTTTCTTCTTAGCCCCAGGTGCAGCTGTCGCTGTTGGGAGCTTAGGTGACGTGTCTATGATTGCGGTATGTCTGGTTCGACGCGTTACCATGATTGACAATAGTGTAGGTCTAGAAAAACTGGAAGACGGTGATGCAGCAACATTTGGTGAAGGTGTTTCTGGTTTGTAACAGGATACTGAAGCTGAAAACCTACTGGGGAGTGGAGATGATTCATCTTGCAGTGTCTCTGGTAGCTGTTCTACAGCAATATATTTTTCGTGGGTATTGCTATAATCCTTATTATTTATGTCTTCACTGTTATCAGTCAATATGTCATATAATGCCGGAGATATGATATGTGTCGAAGATGAATCACTGTTATTAGTATGATAATATTCAACTCGTTGAAGGTGTTTGGGACCAAGGGTCAGCAAAAGTACTTGGCGAATTGGGATTCGTTGAAATGATAGAACTTCGTACTTGAACTAATGTATACTTAAAAACCATAACAAATCAAACAGAATCTTGAACTGGTACTGAATCCTTGATCTTATATCTATTCATATAGGAAACTACTTATAGAAAAGCACTGCAGCAATCTATACCGCGATTACAAGGACTTAACGTGACATCTATTAACCAAATAAAGAACTAAAGTTGTTATTATGTGAAACTTAGGAACTTAAACCATAGTGCGAGTAACAATTGCTACAGCGCCATCTTGCTTCTTATAAAAGAGCTATATGAACTTGAACATACCGCCCCCCAAGGACGATATTGAAGAAATCGTCCTTTAAAGGTCCTAAAATGGTTGAACTTGACATAAATAAATTTAAAACGAACTGAACTGCAAAAACTTAAAATTACATAACTTCATTAAAAATAAAATTTGCTGTTAAACATTTATACACTGATAAACTATTAACCAATAACTAACTAAAATAAAACAGTTAAACACAATTATACTAGTTTTCATTAATTGGCAAAACACATAATTTTGAAGTAGGGCGTTTTAACAATGAACCCCTAACTGTCAATGTGACCACTCGAGTTATATTGTCTGGCCCAGGATGTTTCTGAACAACTCGACCTATCAACCAGCGACTCGGAGGTAAGTCGTTCTCTTTTATCAAGACAACATCTCCTATTTGTGGTTCTGGAATTTGATAAGACCATTTATACCTATGTAAAAGCGTTGTTATATACTCTTGAGACCAACGACGCCAGAAATTTTGCAACATCTTTTGTACAAGTTGCCATCTATGCAAAGGACTAACATAGGCGTCCTCAAAGTTACAATCAGGTACAGCAATCAATGGTTCACCTACCAAAAAATGACCGGGGGTTAACGGTAATGGTTCGTCGATCTTGTCAGTATTAATAATTGTCATAGGCCTAGAATTAAGACAAGCTTCGACCTGACAAAGTAATGTGCTCATCTCTTCATATGTCAAGGTCGTCTCGCCTATGACACGCTTAAGGTGAAACTTGGTAGACTTTACTGCCGCCTCCCACAATCCACCGAAGTTCGGTGCATGAGGCGGTATAAAATGCCACTCTGTACCGCTAGCTTCTAAATTTTCAGCTATACTGGCCTGAATAGCAGCCAAATGAGACAGTTCTCGCGCAGCTCCTACAAAATTAGAGCCATTATCGCTCCACATGTGAGCGCAGTGTCCTCGTCTAGAAACAAAACGCCTGAATGCGGCAATGAACGCTTGTGTACTTAAGTCACTTGCGACCTCAAGATGTATGGCACGGGTGGCCATACAAATAAAAACACAAATATAACCCTTATAGGCACGATGCCCTCTTCTCTTAGTAGTTCTTAAGTTGATTGGACCCGCATAGTCTACTCCGCTATTGAGAAACGGCCTAGCAGGAGTGCACCGTACTGTGGGAAGTGACCCCATGAACTGACTTTTGAACTTTGCGTTTGCTTTAATACATATCACACATCTCCTAACATTCTGCTTTACTAAACCCCTTACTCCAATAATCCAGTATCCCGATCTCAAGAAATTCAACATAAGTTGGGGACCCCCATGTAGTGTACGTTCATGGGCGTCTGCTACTATTAACTTAGTAAGATGTGCTTTATGTGGCAAAATTATAGCATGCTTCGTCTGAGACGGGAGAGGTGCTTTATGTATTCTCCCGCCCACTCTTATTAGATCATCATCATCAATATAAGGACAGAGCGATTTCAACTTACTCCCTTTCGAAATTAGGCAGCCACTCTTCTTGATCTGTAAGTATTCTTCTTTAAATTCTATCTTCTGACAATATCTAATACAACACTTAAGAGCTTCGTTTAATTCTGTCTTTTTCAGGTATTTTGGTACAACCGTATTCTTCTTCCGATGTATAAAACGTCTACAATAAGCTACTACTCTGAGGACTTTCCTAAGTGACGAATATTTTTCCCAAAAAACTTCTTCATTTATAGTTACGTGAGACATGATGGCTTCTTCTAAATGTACTTTATTATTTCTTGGTCTAATATAACATATATTATGTTCTCTAAGAAATTTTGGACCTTGAAACCAAGTTGTATTTTCAATTAACAGTCTAGGCAAAACACCCCTCGATGCACAATCTGCTGGGTTGTCTTTTGATGAAACATGTGACCATTGATCGGCATCAATGGTTGTCAAAATCTCAGAAACACGATTGGCAACGAAAGTTTTCCACCTACTTGGGTGACTGTTGAGCCAATCCAACACCACCATCGAATCAGTCCAAGCGTGAACTCTATTTTTTTGAATTTGCATTGCTTCCATCACTTCTACTAGTAACCGGCTATGCAGCAAGGCGCCACAAAGTTCTAGTCGTGGTATACTTATTTGTTTTATCGGTGCAACCTTACTCTTTGCTACTAACAATGACACACGAACTTGACCTCCCTTATTTTTTGTTCTCACGTAAATGCAGGCAGCGTACGCCGCCTTTGATGCATCACAAAACCCGTGGATTTCTACCCAATCATCAACGGCTTCAACACCAAGCCATCGAGGAACACGTACATTGGTAAGTTGTACTAATTGACTTCGGTAAGTAACCCATTCTTCCATTAAATTCGTTGGTACCTCTTCGTCCCAGCCGATACCTGATAACCACAATTTTTGTATATATATTTTTGCTATCACAATGCTAGGAGCTATCCAACCAAGTGGATCAAATAAGTGTGCAATGTCTGATAAAATCGATCTCTTTGTTTCAGGTCCGGCCTTCGGTTTCAACTGTACTGAATATTTAAACACATCTTCACAACGAGACCAAGCAAGTCCCAATATCTTAGTGGTATCCATTATATCCTTCTCTTCCTTTTGTTCTTCATTGTTATATTCTTCTCTTATCTCCTTGTTCATATTATCCTTTTCACAACCTTTGCTTTCCTGTTCTATATTCACCTCTCTTTCACATTGTTGTATTATATTTAAAAGCTCTATACTATTACTATTCCACTTTTGTAAGACAAATCCTCCTTTTTTAAGTAGATCTCTCATTTCACTGTATATTTCTGACCCTTCCAGTACGCTAAAGCTTCCTGTCATCAAGTTATCCATGTAAAAGGATACAGGAACAAGATCAGATGCCCTTGGGAAATTATTTCTTTCATCCAGCGCAACTTGATGTAAACTTTTTACTGCTAGGTAAGGAGCGGATGCTGTACCAAAGGTAACCGTTACCAACTCAAATTCTTTAATTTTATCATGAGGATCTTCTCTCCAAAGTATTCTCTGAAAGATGGCATCCTCAGCTGCCACTCTTATTTGGCGATACATTTTAACAATGTCTCCAACGATTCCAATGGGATAAACTCTCCAACGCATAACAATTTTACGTAAATCTAACTGCAATTTAGGTCCTACCATTAAATCATCGTTGAGTGACACACCATTTTTATTTTTAGATGAGGCATCGAATACCACTCGTACCTTAGAAGTAGTTCTCTCTTCTTTAATCACTGCATGGTGTGGAAGATACACCGCCATATTTTCATCCCCTTCTTTCACCGGTCTCATGTGATCTAATTCTAAGTACTCATTGATTACCTTTGCATACCTCTCCTTTAACTCCTTATCTTTAGAAAATTTTCTTTCTAATGATAAAAATCTTTGCACAGCTATATCTCTGCTATTTCCACCAATACACCGTAGAATCTTTTCGCGAAACGGAAGTTTCACAATGTAACGTCCATCCCCTATTCTCCTTGTAGTTGCTGCGTATATTTCCTCGCATCTTTGTTCTTCTAAGGTAAGTATTTTCTTTTTATTATTTAGCTGATCCTCAATCTCCCAAAATCTTTTTAATATATCACTGTCATTCATTTGAGCATGCATTACTGTAATATCACGAACGGTGTTCTTTCTGCTTTCAGGTGCAACCACTCCCGATATAATCCAGCCCAAGCACGTTTTCTGAGCAAGTAAAGATCCATTTGGAGATCTCTTAATACCTTCCATAACAGTCTGACAATAGACGTCGGCTCCCAACAGTACTTACATCGATTTTATTTGGCTTATGAAACTCTGGATCAGCTAATCTTAGTTGTTCTAGTTCTAACCATTCTAATGACTGTAATTTTCTTTCAGGTATATTGGACGTGATCGCCTTCAACACATAAGCATGAATTTTAATGTCAACATTGGACTCCATTATCGATTGTAAATTAAACGTAACCATATATTTCGATACAGTTGTCTTATTTTCACCAAGACCAGATACTACCCCTCTTACTGGAGTTTTCTTTAGCCTTAAGAACTGTACTACATCCTCTCTAACGAAGCTAGCTTGCGAACCTTGATCCAGCAAGGCACGCAGAACTTGACAATTACCCAGGTTTGACTGAGCCTTTATTAGTGCTGTCGCTAATAAAACTTGCCTAGAACTCATGATCTCACCCGTTGATAGACAAGAAACAACAGGTACTTCACCAATTGATGAACTAACACCTTCAGACTGAGTACTGAGGTTGACCTTATGACCTTTTGTTTGATTTGAACTGATGTTCGAACTATTTATATGCAAAAGAGAGTGATGCTTCTTCTTGCATGTACGACAACAAGTTGGTTTTTGACATTCATTCACCATATGATTTCCTCCTAAACAGTTAAAGCAAACTTTATTATTAATCACAAAGTCGCGCCTCTTGTTAATATCTAAACTTATAAATCCTTTGCAAAAACATAATTTGTGACCTTCAGTACAATACTCACATTTAATGTTACGTTGCGTAGTTACCATTACCTTCGGATTCAATTGATGAGTGTGTGAAACATTGTGCTGACCTGGGAACCTTTTAAGGTTCAATGAACTCGTGCCCTAAAACGATTTTCAAGAAAAGTCTTAAACTGTGTAAAGGTAGGGAGATCTCCAGAGCTCTCGTTAGAAACCGCAATTTCCCATTGTTTACGGGTTTCTGTGTCGAGTTTAGAAGTAACTATAAATATAACTATAATATCCCAAGTGCTCACATTAATTTTTAGGTTTTGTAACGCAATACAATACAATCAGAAGTAGTATCTAAAATTTCCTTCAAAGCACTTGCAGACTCGGCATATACACGTTTTTGTCCGAAAAACCGTTTCAAAATAGAATTAGCTAAATATTTTTTATTATTGTATCTGTTCTCTAATTGATCCCAACATTGTATATAATTTTCATCTGTAATAGGTACATACCTTATCAATTGCTCTGCTTCACCGGTAAGATGCCCTTTTAAATAATGCAATTTCTGTACATTATCTAAGGAATTGTTCTTGTGCACTAAACAATTAAATAAATCGCGGAACGTGGCCCACTCGGAATATTTTCCTGAGAAAATTGGAATCGAAATTGGTGGTAACTTAACCAGTGAAGAAGTACAATTGGTCTCAATGTTCTTATTGCAAACAGTACTAACACTATGTTCTAAAGCTAATAATTCCCTTTGAGCAGTTCTCAATAAGGTTTTGTATTCCAAATAAGTCTCTTCAACACTACCATAAATATCATTAGAAATGTACGTTGATTCTGAAATATTTTGAGAAGACAATATTTCAATTAACTTTACATTATTATCTCTAAAAAGTGACCAATCTTTTTCCAAATTTTCCGTTCTAATTTCTATATACGCCAAAGTGATTCTGCTTTTCAGAGATTTATTAAAATTAACTAAGCCTCTTTCAATTACTGATTTTAGAGCTAATTGAATTTTCAAAAGTCCTTCCATGTTTACAAAACTATAACAACTAAGGGAAAACAAATTAACTTAAATGACACTTGTCCTAATAAAATAAACAAACTGACAATTCATTAGTCTGTGGTCAATTTAAAAGAAATCCTAAGGAAATATATAGAATTAATAATTTCCAAAGCCTAAAATTTTACAAGTGTTTGACACATTTGTACCGAGCGGAAATCGGACATGGATTCCCCGTTCCGTCGTTTTTCCTTAAATTATTCTAAGTCCTAAAGCTACTTACAACTAGAAATGCACTAAGACCATAAATCTTGAAAATCTTCTAAGTTATTTTAACTAAGCTAATAAGGTTCAAATTGTACTTACAGTTTCTAATGCACTCACACAAACCACAATTTACAATGCACTAGTAAACGCTTCCTTCTTTGGCCGCCAGGGGGCGTTCAAATCGTCGTACTTGTTTGCAGGAAACTGCCTCCAGGGGGCGCTTCACTGCACTATTCTCTTTCTCTCTCTAGATGAGTGAGCGGCAGCGTACAGCACTAATCAGCACGCCACCTGCCGTATCTTCTCAAAACTTGGATGATCTACTTCATCTAAATCCGGCTCGAATATAGGACCATTGTTTGGGACCAAGGGTCAGCAAAAGTACTTGGCGAATCGGGATTCGTTGAAATGATAGAACTTCGTACTTGAACTAATGTATACTTAAAAACCATAACAAATCAAACAGAATCTTGAACTGGTACTGAATCCTTGATCTTATATCTATTCATATAGGAAACTACTTATAGAAAAGCACTGCAGCAATCTATACCGCGATTACAAGGACTTAACGTGACATCTATTAACCAAATAAAGAACTAAAGTTGTTATTATGTGAAACTTAGGAACTTAAACCATAGTGCGAGTAACAATTGCTACAGCGCCATCTTGCTTCTTATAAAAGAGCTATATGAACTTGAACAGAAGGTTCTCTTCCAAATCGTCATCAGACTCAACGTTTGACTCTTCCGAATCCGCTGGAGGTATAAGCGATAAGATTTTCTTTGATCGCCAAGCCATGTTCCTGAAAAAAATAATAAAAATGTAAAAAATATGATTTAGGTACGACGACGTTGCAAGTGACAATTTATTGGCAACGTCCGTTTTATGTGACAATCATGAGAGATTCTTTCAAGTAGGACTAAATGGCAATGTCCGTTACGTGGGATAGACAAAGAATACCCTAGTTACTAGTTAAAGTTGGCAAGGTCCGTTTTGTGTGACACTATAAATAAACTAACTTTTTACACAAATTACACTAATACTGACATAAATTATATCATAATACAATACCTGTATTCACATTCTAACTAATAATATAACATGATAAACAAAACAACGTATATACTCACAGTTATTATCAAATTCAACAGGAGCAAAAACGAATCTGACTGTTGCACTTTTTCAAATGATTGCTGTTTGTGATCATGCCTCTCTCTGTTGATGAAACATGCACGCGCGCGTCGAAGATAGCAAGTGCAAGACCGTTTCGCGATGACACCGTGCTTACGAGAGTTAAAACAATATCTGTGTGCGTGTAAACACTATGCCACTTAAAACTGATAAAATCAATTTAAAGGTTAACCCGGATAAATGCCACAAGAGAATTCCAGGCGCCCTTCACAGTATAGTGACGCCACTTCCACGGAATAGGCGTCACCCGGGGGAGTAATTCTGCAACGACCTTACTCGTGGGATCTGTATCCATCCGTCACCTACAACATGCGCCATCTTGGAGGGGCCTGCTGACGGTGCGCCTAATTTGACTTGGTGCTGCACGTTCCGCACCTCGATCTAATCCTATTGATCGGAAAGGATCCTCAATTGCCTCTACCCCTGCCTCTACACCGGCTTTTTCTGGTCCTGTCCTCATTGTTGCCCCCACTATCCTAAGTCTACACGCGAGGATTCTGTTCGCGCTATCAAAAAAATACAAAAAAAAAACCTCCTGCCTCAGTTAATATTAAAGCAGAATTTAAAGGGTCAAAAAAAAGCACCTCACCGTTATTTTTAAAGGCGTTTCTAAGGAGATCATGTGCAAAGACATTGCTTTCACCATCATTTGACAAAACCCTAAGCTGGAAGATTTGTCTCCGGACGATGACCTTAGCTTTAGGTTCATAAAAAATAAGGCCGACATGAAGGCATTTCTTTTAAGAAAGGCCTTCATGTCGGGACCACGGGGTTCGTTGGAGAGTAAGGAGGTGAATAAGTATTTGGCGGGCAAGTTCAGTCGCCACATCCCTGGTACCGTTTTTCGCGGGGAACTTGGATGAGGCTTTCAATAGCCTCGGCGGAGGGTTCTGCCATAAGGGCGAGAGAGGGGAGGAACACGAGCGGTGTATGTTCGCTGCGCAACCACTTTCGGCGTTGTGAAAACAACACCTAGGTGGCTGCGAAGAGAAACAACCGAAACGGACGGCCGTTAAAAAAGGCGGGACGCGAGCGAAAATAATGCGAAATCACTTATGTGGCTCGGTGAGAGCGGCAGACTATACGTGCGCACAGTCTGGTGATCGGACGCAGAATGCGAGAAAATTGTGGTCATGCACCACAATTTAAGCTGATCTGACTTTTGAGTCACGAGTGCCGTATCTTCCCTTTTTGTTATAATCTAATCATTTTTCACTACTTTTGTAAGTACTAATATGTTTTAATTGCTGTGTTATTGTCGTGTATGTTATAAGACGGCCATAAAACAATTTATCTGTAATATGAATAATTCAAGGCTTAAAGTAAATACATAAATCTTATTTTTGTGTAAGTACCTATTGTAAAACTTCTTCTCTATAACATTAACAAATAATTTAAGGTAATACAGTAAAAAGTTCGATAGTCTAACCAGACGCAAAAAGAGTTTATTTAACTTAAAAAAGATTGCTACTGTATGAAAGGGTTAGGGGAAATTAACAAATTAATGAAAATAATATACACATATAAATATATATTTATTCATTTCATATACATTTATTATAACTAATCGACGAAATATTTTACATTCAACTTTTTACAATAGTCAATTTCAGTTGTGCATAAATATATCATTAGGAATGTTGATAAATTATGTAATTATTAGACTATTATCATTTTTTTAAATATTAATTAAATCAACATTGTCTGCATTATTAATTACAGTGACAAGTGGTTTATGGTAACTAAAATAAGACACATGGACGTTCGTAGATACGTGGTTCACGAATCTTGAAAATACCGCATCAATGGTTGTACCATACCTCGTTGTTCCCATTGCTCTATCAGAAACAATATCTAAATTCAATTCAGATTTAAAAAAAAATATTAATGTCAATCCGTCATCTTTGTTTGTCAATGTTGCGCGACATAGGATGCGCACCAAAAACGTAACGAGGTCATTCATCGATATATTTTACTCCTCACATTTTTCTCATACCGGCCCTTTATATATGCAAATCGATTCTTAAGGAGTAAACTTCAATAAACACAGCCACAGATTGGAAAGAATTTGAATATGTCAGTTACTGACTTTATAACAACGCAATGGAACGTTTTAGAAGGTTTGCTATGATTTAATAAGATGACATTGCCATCAATATGAGACGCTTATCCAAAGATTATAGATTAAAGGTATCGATACTTGCCAAAAAGTACTCATTTAGTAAAAGTATCGAATACAAAGTATCGAGTACAAAAGTATCGGTATCGAAAAGAAAAGTACTCGATACCACGAAGTATCGATACTTTTTTCGTGTCCCTAGTTTGAAGGACAAACTTATAGCCATAGTTCAACGACGACTCCATATTTTGTTTAAGTTGGGTCTAAACTACTAGAAACAAAAGTGACAAGTTGCCAGCCAATTACACCAACAGTTTGTAAACTGTCCAATCTATGTTTTGTTTTGCCCCAGTTCAGCATGCCAGCATGGAATTACTCTCATTTACTAGGTTCTTACTAAAATTCGATTGAAATAGGTATGTATTAGGTATTGGTTACCTACTCCTGCTAAGTTGCACGACCCCGAACTAGTGATGTGTCTTAAAGTGATCGATATTTTTATTAATCATTAAAAATAACTGTTTCTACAGAAAGTTAAAATATCTTCCAAATATGTATTTCAAGAAAATTAGAGAAGTCACCTTACATGAGGTACTTCAATGCCCTTCAAGCCTAACGGATATTTTTGTTACACCTTGTATACCTATAGTTTTTTAAGCATATACCTGCTAAATGTTTAAATATAAAGAAAATTTTACTAGAAAATATTCCACGAGATCAGTTTAAATATTTCCCCTTCGAATAATAACGACATTATTATCCGAAGTATTTCCCGTTAAAAACTAGAAATATTATTGTGCTGAAGCCTCACTCAGGATCGAACGGCAATCTTTACTTGGTGCAGTGTCTCTAAAAGGCCGTTGTTCCCGCGATAGTAAAATTTTAAGTACACCGTAAATGTGTAAAGTAAAAAAAAAATACCATAATTTTTTTATGTGCGATTCAATATTTTAATATCGATGAAACAGCGCGACCAGATGTTGACCAAATTAAGGGGCAGAGCTGCTTGGACAAGCTTGCCGCGGCCGGCGCCATTCAATAGCCGTTCTCATAACCACAGCAACAGTATTATCACTGTAAAACAGCACAACTATACTTACATGATCACTGAAAACATTTAATCCCCTTTTTTGCAGTTGTGTAAAGAAACATTAAAATAAAAATACCATTTACAATAACGTAATACTTTATTAAGTAATCTACGAATAACTATCTAAAAATCACAAACACAATATTTTATCCCAAATATCCCAAAAGACAACATTCCTACCATAGACATGTAATATACACAATTCAGTGATATGATGTAGACGAAATCAATATAACGGATGAGTTTATTACACTCATGTGAATATTATTTTACAAAATTAATATTTTATTGTTCAATCCCGTTTATCAATGCCATTAAATTGTCTTGAAACAAAATCTCATGGTGCCTGTCTATAATATGTTCGCGATCAGCTCAAAAACTAGATACTGAATGGATTTTGATGGAGATTTCACAATCAATTAGATATTTTTTCAAGGAAGGTCTATATAAATGACACAATACAAGCAAAGTTAGGACAGCGCACTAGTCTATCATAAAACACTATATTAGCATCATCATCCGAGTAACCTGGTATAGTGAACGTTACAATATCGACAATCTAAACATCATCAAACAGTGATGGCAGATAATTTGAACTAATTCACCACCACACCGCCAATATGCTTCATTATAAGACTCAAACATGCTTCCTATTTCAGAGAATTAAGTACAGTAAATCATTTTTATATAATACTAGCTGACCCAGCGAACTTCGTACCGCCCTAAAAAAATAGGGGTTGTCCAGCGGACAAAATTGTGAATCTAAACCATTCTCAGATCCCCTTGAACACACACAAAAACTTTCATCAAAATCGGTCCAGTCGTTTAAGAGAAGTTCAGCGACATACACACTCACAGAAGAATTATATATATAAAGATGTACAATTAATTTACATTTGACAGTGAATAATAAAGTAAGTAATATTGTGAAATAAATGTAATAATTTTGCCTGTAATCAGTAACTGTGAAGTTGTTGAAATAGTGGTTCATCAATATTATTATGTCTATTTCTATTACACTGTAAATTAACACCACTTTACCACAATGTACTATAAATTAGAATAACATGTGATTGCTTTATTGGAAACGATAATTTTAAACTTTTATGGGACTAACGGCTGAACTGAGACATTCAATCGATTTAACATGACGTCTTTTTCTATTATTAACGCAAAGAAAGTGACAGCACTAATTAAAAGTAAGTTGAATTCTCTAAGTTTAGCAGTAATTTATAAAATATGTAATTTTATGCCTTTATAATTAATGTTTCCATTTTTGTAATGATTTAATTCTAAGTTAACTCAATATTCCTTACAATTTTTAACCCTATTGTTGGGCAACAACGTAGGTTATCCAATGCTATAACATTATTACAGATAATTTGATACATTGCAAACAATGGTGACTTTAGGAACTGTTGCGATTTTACAATCAGAGATATAGGGAAAAGACTAAGCAACATCCACGTGAAATTAACCATAATCTTTTAAGAGAGAAAGTTCTTTTGGCTATACTTTACTTCCTGGGCCCAAGAGGTGATACTTCACACTAGGTTAGGTTAGTGATGAAGCTCCAGAAAAAAAATCGTTATTAGACACCTTTTCAACAAAAAAATGACAAATATCACCTCTTTGACCCAGGAAGTACAGTTTTAATGTTCTTTGTTTCCCTCACACTTATTGAGAAGGCTTAGTCCATTCTATATGTCTCATTTATCACTATATTATTTATTGCCCGAAACAGACGGAAAGTCTACTTGTGGTCCCCGCTAGCGACGCGAGTGGAGTCTTCAGGGGCGGTATCGGTGGTTAAGGCTTGTTTATCTGCGGATATTTGCTCGGTACCGGCTGATATAGTTTCGTTAACGTTCGTTTTAGCGTCGTTCCCGGCGTCGAGTGCAGCGGCGAGCTCGTCGTTGTCGTCGTCCTTGCCGTAGAGGTCGGGGTAGTGAGACATGCACTCCTGCATCACACTGAACTTTTCATAGCAGTCGCTGCCTTTGGGGTCCGCCTCGCTGCAAACAAGCGAGATTATTAAATACCATTGGTTAAATGATAAAAAAGGTGCAGAACCTAATAATGTATCAGATAGTTTTTTTTCTCTTTCCATATGGTTTCGCATAGCTTGTGCATTTAGCCAATGTCAAGTGTTAAAATGTATACAAATACTATAGCATTCGTGATCAGAGTAATAAGTCAAGTCAATCCCCCTTTCCCTATGTTTCAGTAAAAGTGTGGGGATTTACTGGAACCTCCCCGTGGACTTCTTGAGGGAACGTTGAAAAACACTTTCCGCTATTTTGTATCACTTGGAAAAACTTGTGCATGTTCCCGAACACTGAGTGGTTAATAATCCACCGTTATTAGACACAAACATCCGCCACAACACATTTTTAACAAGAAAAACAAAACTGCTAAAGTGATGCTTCCCGATCCCGCCAAAAAGTCTATCAGATAGTTATGCTCTATAATTGTAGATTGTAGCAGATAAAAAAAAAGTGTCTGATACAATGATAAAGTTGCATGCATAAAAAAACATAAAACTTATGATGTTTATTTAATTTAATTTGATTACTTTTTTAAACAGAATAAGACAACACAAAATTCTCTTTGTATATATTAGTGTGATACAATGTTGCCTTTAGAACGGGCAAGTCGAGAGAATCATGAAAAGTGACAATCAAAAACATATCTTTAGCTCCTGTTTGTTTATATGAGCAATACAAACAACCAGTGAATATTTTTTGATGAAAAAAATTGACAACAACAATTTCAATGGTTACTTTAAAAAATCAGTAATAATATTTTCTTATAACTGTTATAGTTAACTATCGTTTCCAATGCACACTACTATGTCATTAAGAAATTCATGTAAGGAACTATACAACAATAAGTAATAAAAGAATCTAGACAATAACAAAGTTTTTAATTTTCACCATAAGGTGAAAATACCTTTTTAACTACCGCTTCTAAATTTCTATCAAGTTTAACGCATCAACAATAAAAAATAAAGTTTTATTCTCCAATCTGATAAATCAAACAAAACAAACACCAGCTGTAATTTGATCATTTAAATAATATCTTCCATTGATAAAATTCAATAAACTCCACTTTTAGCCTTCACCTTATCACTAATGAAATCGTTTTATACATGTTTGTTTTTCATATAAATAAGTCAACAATGAATTTCCGTTTACATATGTTTGTAAGAATTTGACTATTCTGCTAACCTGTAATGGAAGCATGAGAAAGCATCTCTGAACTGCACTCCGCACGGTCCGGTGGCCATGCCGCCCAGGCACGGGCAGCCCCAGTTGATGGATCCGTCCGGGCGGATGAGGCCGGGCGCGGGCTCGGGCTCCGGCAGCGTGACGCGGCTCGGAGCCACCAGCTCCTCGCGCGGCGCCACTATCACCAAATCCTTGCCCGCCGGCCCTGAAGACATCACCGACCGAGTTGCCATAATGTCTCACCTGAAATAGATTACATTTTGTATTTAGTGGATTGTCTCAAATACTTGTTTTAATAGCTCGGGTGCAAAGGCAAAGATCAACATTTATCGAGTCGGTCATAAACGTTTACTGAGCACCTTATAGCAGAGCTTGTAGCGAAGGAGCTTGCGCGAGTACAAGTATAGGTCCTCTTGCGAAGGCTAGCGCGGCTCTAAGTCTGCGTAAATCCCGAGTCGGCACTCGGTACAGCGCCCGCGAACGCTGGACTCGCAGTACGTCCGCCTGGATGGCGGCCGCGCCGCACTCCCCGAACAGACCCCGAGCTGCCTCTTCCACTACGCGCCGGGCTGCCAGCTCGCTCGTCGCCTCACCCCTGCATCGGGAAACGGTTCCTTGACTGCGTGATTACTGCACAACGACCGCAACACGAATGCAAACTCGATAAGTACTCACAAATCTACGTCCAGGTAAAAGTAATGACTCATCAGACTCCCGCGCTAGTGTCGACGATGGAGTGCTGCTCGATCGATCGACTTTTCTAATGTATTGAACTAGGAAAGGAGATTAATTTGTATTGTAAATAATATCGAATAGTTTAGAATTTGAGGTTAGATAAGTCGGCGAGTGAGAATACGACAGCTGTCATATGTCAGATTGACGTGAATCTTGACATTTTAATAAAATATCAAGCCAAGGTGTTTGGGTTCTGGCAGCCTACAGTTGAAAAAGTTTCATAATAATATTATGTAAAATATTGTTATTGCTTTTTGATTGAATTGAATGCGGCGTGGATATTATTACTTCATTGTATAATTTTCATACTAAAACGGTGTCTAATGATATGTTCTATTATGAATTTGGGCCCGAGTCTCTGAATCTAAAATGCCTACACTTCACATGGTTATTCACTCAGATCAGACTTATATGAATTTAATAGCTGTCTTTTCTTTACATTTCTTAATAGATAAGTTCAATTTTAGCTTTATAGTTTCAGTTGCCAAAATCTGGCGAAAGGTCTGCGCATAGACTCCGCCATGGACCAATCCTTTGTTCTTAAACAACGCGTTGAATTTAAATGTAAGCTATCAGGATTCGGGCATAGTATAATTTTAAAAACACCTATTAGTAGTGACACCATTCGTATTCGACATCTGGAGATAAAAGCACAACTACAGCGCTAACAGCACTAAAATCTAAAACACCAACCCGTATAGCATGCTGCTGATATGAGTTTGTCCTAATTTTAGATAGATGGCGTTCACAATTTTTGTTACAGATGCAGCGCTTTGAATGGTTAACTAAAGTAACTGTGTATAAAGCACCTTTTAAAAATACCTTCTCATTTAGCCGTTTTCATAACTGGCAAAAAAATATCAAAGTAAATAAAAAAGTTTGAGAAGTAAGTTGGATAGCAGCATATTTTCTACCGCTCATATTGAAGCGCCCGCCCGTTTAGCGATTAATACCGTAAAACGTTCAGTGAGTAATAATATAATATTTTGTAAATATTATAAGGTACATAGGTAATAAATTATTTAACGCTGTGAAGTTTTATTCGCCAGTTTTTCTCCACAGCTAAAAAAAGTCCTTAAACTTGTGGTAGGGAAAAAAATTCGACGATTCAAAAGAGTTGTAATGTGCATCCAATTAGAATAAAGATATTTTGACTTTTGACTTTTTGATTTTCTCTAGTAATTTGCTTGGAGTAAGTGCTTACTATGAGCAAATCAAAATGGTTTAAATTGACATTATTCATGCTGAAAACTACAAAAAAATATAAAAGTTGTGCATGCTACTAAATGGTCTGGTTCACTTATGAAAGATTGAGGGTGGACTGCGGCGGCGACGAGTCGAGGGTCATTACGAGATGAAAGCCAGCAGCGCTACGATGAACAAAGTAAGTGACCTATTTTTAACAGTCCTCCTTTTACAAAGGCTAGTTCTTGTATCTACCTACCTTTTGTGTACATTATAGTAATTAAGGTTTTTTTGAAAGTTTGTAGTTCCATTAAAAACAGGAAATCTTGTGGTTGTCCAATTTATTTAGGTTCCCTACTTTCACCCTAAGGTGAGTTTTCTCAAATACTTGATTGGTAGGTATCATTATGGGATCTCCTTCGAAAGTTCAAAACTAAAAATATTTTTAGTATGTTTTAGCGACAGATAAATTGTTTTTATTAAGGATGTAACTGTATTTACTGGGCCCAAGAGGTGATACTTCACAG
Organism: Chilo suppressalis; assembly: GCA_902850365.2. NCBI lineage: Eukaryota > Metazoa > Arthropoda > Insecta > Lepidoptera > Crambidae > Chilo > Chilo suppressalis. The sequence goes on from OU963910.1 coordinate 35,983, forward strand.
TAACACTAAGTTGGTTTAGGTTAGTGTTGTGACCATAATGCTCGAGCCAAGCGAGCAAAGCGAGCATGCCGCGGCAGCGGCGGCGTAGCGCTAGAAAAAAAGGCCAAGTACGAGTCGGACTCGCCCATGAAGGGTTCCGTAGCAGCAAGTGACATAATATAAAAGTTCTTGTTAGGGTTAGAAAATAATGGTTCACGGTTTATGCATAAGGTTTATGTTTATGAAATTACATGTTATTTTTTAATTTTTAAATTTGAGTTGATTAAAGAAAAGGTAAATTGCGGTTTACGATTTATGACGAATTAAAAAAAAATGGTTGCCTGTAAAGTCGGTTTTACGGGCGAAGATTTTACGTGACAACGTCTTTTTCTCGGTAGAATATTTATTGATATGAATATAATTAAATTGCACAATAGGAACAAGGAATTGAATGAAAATAAGAATTGCACAAATTTTAACTATAGAAATATATTTTGTTTACTAAAACATTGTACATGTAAACTTAAACTTAACACGAGAGACTCATCGTAACGTTACCGAGCGTTACACTTTTTCATAAGTGACTCCCAGCCGCAACCTAATTTAAGACGTTGTCACGTCTAAAACTACTTACTTGATCTCGTTCAAACCAATTTTCAGTGGAAGTTTGCATGGTAATGTTCATCATATATATATATTTTTTTATCATTCTCTTATTTTAAACGTTACAGGGGGGGGGGGGGGGGGGTGGACGACGACACATTTTACCACTTTGGTAGTGTCTCTCGCTCAAACTATTCAGTACCGTTAGTACGAGTTTGAGGCTTGAGCTCACGAAAACTATCATAGTTATCGTAATTGTAAATTATGTTCCTATGTCCATTTTGGTGAAAAGTAACCAAATATTCTTAAAATTTAAGAAGATGCAAATGATTTAATGATAGAATTTAAACACTGTTTATTTGTATTGAAACGAAAACAATAAAATCAGTACCCTTAGTACGAGTGCGAGCTCACGAAAACTATTATAGTTTTCGTAATTGTAATTCTCGTACTAAGGGTACAGTTTAGAAAATGAAATAGAAACCTCCATTTTTGAAGGTCTATCCATAGATACCCCACACGTATGGGTTTGATGTTTTTTTTTTGATCTTCAGTTTCGGAAAAAAGGGGCTGTGACATACAGACGGATAAACAGACGGACATGACGAATCCATAAGGGTTCCGTTTCATGTCATTTGGCTACGGAACCCTAAAATGGGTGGCAAAAAAGCTTTTGCTTGTTTGCCACCCTTTTTACATAAATAACTAATGCTCCCAAAGGAGCGAAAACAACAAGCGCCAAAGCTTGTTGTTCAGACTATTACGAAGAAGTACTTAATGGATAAAACGCTGCACTAAAATTAAATTAAGTAGGTAAGTTGGATAATATCGTGTACGGAAGATAGCCATTACAAATTCGCTGCACGAATTCAGAGGATTACTTTTAATTACCCTGCAGACTGCAGTATTAACACGACTGCCAAAAAAATAGTGTAATGTATACAGGGTCCATGTATATATGTATGTTTGTAAAAATCTTTATTCCACCATAACTTCTAAGCGGCTGAACCGATTTAGATGTTTGTGGTATCGTCAGAATTCTTTCACCATATTGCGTAACATAGGAAAGTTGGAATAACAGCATTGTCAAAATGTTAATTAATTGTGTCAATAAAAAAAAGTTTTCTAAAAATTACAATATAGGTATCATTTGAAAGGTCTTAATGAGACTGTGGCAAGATGCATAGCACCTCCTTGCTGGTCGTTGATATTTTTTTTTTAACTTTTTATTAATCGTGTTATTTTTTTATAAAGTTTTTCAAGAAGCAGCAGATTGCTCATATTAGGAAATAACATTAAGCTTTTAATATTTCTACCCATAAAAAGTTGTTGTTGCCACTCGACTTTTATAATATTTTTACTGAAATCGAGTTTATAACTGCACAAGTTCCGCGGTACAAATAAACTGCTCCTCGCCCGAAGTCTGAGCTGAAGGATGGTAGTATTTTATTTTTATGACAATATTAAAACTCGTAATGTACGACATATTTTCGAGTTAAGTGCTTAAATGGAGAGATTTAGAGACGCCCGGGATGCGGTTGGAGCTCGTAACGGCTGTTTACGTGGCACAGACACTGTAATTACCTACTTATGAACGTAAACAAATATCGCTTCCGTTTGGGCATCTACATACTTATTTACAATAGTTTTTTAAACTGTTAAGCTACTATATTATCGTTGTTCTTAAGTCATAAATTTGCTATTTATTAAGAGAGGTAGGACATAGCAAATTTTGCCAGTCGAATTGGGGCGCCCGTCTGGGGAAAAAAATCTCCGCCTTACATAAGATCACAGCAAAATTACACTACCTTTTGGTGATATTGTGTTTCTATCGGTGAGTAAGATTAGGTCAGTCAGATATCGCAAAAATCAAGTGTCTATATTATAGGCCAACGGTTCCTAAGCAATCGTTTATCATCAGGGCGAATAGGCTTATTTACCACCCTTTTAACATAAAAAAATGCTAATAATCCGTCCATTTCACATTCTGATATCTATTCTATTAAAATACTTAACATGATTTATTTTTCTGTTTGAGCAGCAGCGCCTAATGATGTTATTATAGTAAAGACGTTGTAAATAAAGACATACATACGAGTAGTGCAAGGCAATTCATTCATGTTCTCCAAAACCAATTGTTTTAGAAATTGTCATTATTTCATTATGTTCTTTCTTTCTTTTTACTTCTTGGTAATGTTAATGGTAAGTCATAATAATCTCAAACAGCTTACATACTACGCAGCTCGCATTATATGGTGATTTTGCTTTGTTCCCAAAAGGGCACATGGATAAATAAATACGTACATGAAAGATATTACGAAACGAACATACAAAAGGCAGTAATGGTACTTCATGGCATACAAAATAGAATAAAACACTGCCTGATGAGACTTCTCATACCGTTTCAATTTCTATAAAGGATCTCCATAGTTCAGAAGAGAGGCAGATAAGGACCAATATTGTTTGCAAGTAGAACATGTGACGCTGGCTGTTGCAATTGCCAGTATCTTGTGCATTATTCATTCTCTTCGACGCTCGCTGCCTCCATTGAATCCCGTTGATTGTGACGTTATGAGGATACGTCCCCCCCCCCCCAACCCCACTCACTCGGCCGGTTGTCATCCTCACCACCGTAAGAAATCGGAAAGCGAATCAATGAAGGCGTTGCGGCGAACGACCGGCAGGTAATCGATTTACATTCTTTATCATATTTAAAGCGGTCATTGAAAGGTATTTGAATAGTTATGAGAACATTGAGGCTTGCTTATTCATTGCCCGCGACTTCGCTATTTTTGGTTTTTATTGACACCGACGATGTGGCTTCATTTCCAGATTCGATCACTCAGGACCATTTTGACAAGTGGACAGTACTTACGAACGAAACGAGCGTAGCTAAAGGCGGCGCATTTTTATGATTTTACCACATCCGTAGTACATTGCGGAGACTCATTCGGTGTGTGTTTCTGTATTAAGTAATAAAATAGCAATGTAATGTGTCGCGGGGCAGTGGTTGTGAAACTGTAACGGTCGTACGTGCTCAAGAGCGAGCTTTTAACCGCAATTTTCCCGCCACGTTTGTGCCACCAACCATGCGGCGATGCTGTTAGCCGCTGCTGCCAGCTGTGGAGTGCCAAGCTGCAAACTTATCTGTGCGCTACTCGACATCTATGAAGTTTTCATCTATAGCTACTTCTTCTAAATATCAGTGCTGCAGTCTTAGTAGAGAATGCAGTAGGAGCTCCGACATGATTTCGAGAAAACGGCTTTTGAAGTTAAAACTTACTGCATTCTGATGATTACTGACGACCTCCGTGGCCGAGTGGTTTGTACGCCGGGTTTCATGGTGTCGCCGACTCGAGAGGTCCCGGGTTCGAATCCCGGTGGGGGCAGATGTTTGTGTGTTGAATACGAGCATTTGTACTCCAGTCATGGATGTTTAATATGTAATTCTATATAAATATACTTATATATGTACAGTATATGTATTCTATCCGTTATCCTAGTATCCCATAACACAAGCCTTACAGTGCTTACTTTAGGGCTAGGCTAATTGGTGTAAGTGTTGGCAATATTTATATTTATATTCTTCACTAGGACGGTGGACTTGCTAACAGTAGTAAAAAATAAAAATACAGAGCAAAACAAAACTTGCTGCTTGTTTTAAAATTTTCGCAGAATACAATAAATTCGTTATTGTGTTGAGAATTGAGATTGAGAACGAATGACGCAGGTGCTTGTATCCAGCGAGTTACAATCACAACGCGCGATATTGAATCATTAATTAGAACGAGCATTACACGAATTAATTATGTGCAATTAATAATCGTCTGTGTTTGCTCGTCCGCTCGCATCCGCATCGTTATTTATTTGCGAGCTTATCAGCCGGCGGCCGGCCTGGCTGGATAAATAAGGGATATCATGTATTCTCTACGAGCTACGTGCTTGTCAGTCAATATCCATTTGCGGTAGTTCAACAATAATCTAGTTGTTAAATATTTTATAGTATATGACGTTTTTGATTTGAATTTCATTCATTGCTGTGAACAAAACTTTTGAGGACTTCAAGTCGAATCTTCATTTAACTTCTGAAATCAAACAATGCGAATGAGACTTTATCTTGCATGCCACTCTGTGGAGACTTGGAATTTTACTCGTCGCGCGTCGACAGAAACGAAATACAATCAAAAGGTGATTTCATTGTCTTCGTAAGGTGATGGATGCTTCCCCGACTTGTCTTTGTTAAATCTGGACAAATTTTTTTAAACACTCATTTATTTATTACATTTTAAGTTGATGAATATAACATAATTGTGATGTAGAGGATTCGATATTTGGTAGAGTAGCCCCATCAGAATCCGGGGCCGCGTCGAGATGCAGCCAGGGAGGTCGAATGGGTGGGAAAGACAGGGAGAGGAGAGGACGGTTTAATAATAGTGAGAGGCGAAAGAAGAGGAGAGGAGAGGAAACGAAACAGAAAATAAATAAAAGGTTTAAAGGATGGAAGTAAGAGTATAAGGGAATAGGTTTAACAATCTTGCATGATATACAGCCATTGACGAAATATATTCAATATTAAGTGTCTCACAGACAGACGCCGTCCGCGGCTGCGGCCGGGAACAATTTGAATTTGTAGATAAAACTGCTACATTTTTTGGAAGATGGAGGTTTTTTGTTACTTCTCACAGCCATTTAGCTGTGCCATTTAAAGCGCGGGTGGGCGTAGCTTTTAATTGTAGTAAGCATATATTTGGAGCTGGGTGCAGCATGTGAATTGTGAACCGGGTTAACGGCGGCGGCGGGGCGGTGATTAGGGCGCGCGCGGCTTTACATTTTAATTGCATTGTTAGTTGTAACGAGCAGGTTATCTCGCTGAATTAATGGCCGCGATAACGCAACGCGATTAGTTCCGTCCTGTTTGTGCTCCCTGCCTCCCCTGCCTCCCCTGCCTCCCCTGCCTCCCCTGGGGGGGGGGCCCGGGCGCAGCTGGCGGGTTATTTTTACCCGGCTGCGCAATGCAAGAGCGCGAAGCGCGACGCGCAGACAGGGTTATGTGTTTAACAGTCTATATATGTATGTTTGTTCCTTTGTGGCACACTAGAGACCAAACGCCTGGACCGATTTTGATGATTCATACATCAATCGATTCGTCTCAATCATGGGAGTGCTACTAAAGATATGATAGTAATCAAAATTCAATATGGGCAAAATTAGGCGCCATATTGTGACGAAGTAAAAAAAAAAAGTTGACAAAATATGTCGAGTGGGGTATCACTGTCTAGATAATCAAAAATCATATTTAGGTTCCTAACACCATTTTTCATTTTATATGATTGTTTAGGATCTACAACGCTTTAAATTTGTATATTAACCACTTACGCTTTTAATTTCAATCTTACGTTTGTATGGATCTTTGTTAGTCTTTCACCTAAAAAATACCGAATGGATTTTAATGAAACTTAACAGTAATATAGCTCATATATGATAATTACATATATATAATAATTTATGTAGTTATTGAGTGAATTGGTTAATATATAGCAATAAGTGTCACATAAGACGGAAAAAAATGTCCCATCTTCGAGCCATTTTGGCCTGCACTGCAAAAAGAATAAAAGTTACACGAATGTAATGTAGAGTGAAAATGTATCTCTTAAATAGTTCTAAAAAAAGTCCGTGACACCATATATCTATTTTTAATGTGTAAGTCATTACCGCTAAAATAGTGAATCAAAACTAAAATATTATTTGATATCTATTTCCAAAATGCACATTTTGTATTAACAAATCATTTTTTATCAAAACAAATACTTTTATCGCTTTTGATATTTAAAGACGATAAACTTTGCTTTTTACACTATGTCATTTCGACAAATATTTAAAAAGTTACAACGATGACAAAGTGATAGCGCGGTGTACTATGTAAAAGAAAAAAAAATGGGGTATTCGCAGTATCTGATCCTATACGAAGTACTAACAATAAAACTGTGATACGGTTCCTTCTTATTAAATGATGAAAAATATATTATCATAATAGGTATTTATGATTATTGAATTTTAATGAAAAACTCAGATTTTAATGTTTTTAATTTTTTTTAACGATATTACTTAATGTTACATAAAGGTTTACTTAATATAATGACAAATAACCCATTTTTCGCTAGTAAGTACATATTTATTGGAATCCCTGTATTTATTAATCAGCTCGCGATAATATTGGTTTTGTAATAATTCTGCAAAATTCAAAGTAAATAATGTAGATTTTTATAGGTAAATCACCCCTTTCATCACACTACGCCTATAAGTATTGCGATGTTGTAGCTAAGAACCAAGTTCCCATCTACTTCTATATGGGAATTCATTATATTCGATTTAGCTATTAGGGCACAGAAGCGCAACAAACAATTTCACTTTCGCATCTATAATATTATATTATACTTACTAGTGATCCACCCGGGCATTGTACGGGCGAAATTTATTTAATGTCCTCTTTCCATTGCGAATGCATCGTCACCCTACTGTATTGTTATCTACGCAACGTTTAATTTTCCGTTTTGGTTCGCACACGGGAATGGACATGTTTTATTCGCCACGTTGATAAATATAATTATTAACTAAATCCATTTAGAGATGCACCGAATGTTACGCCGAATATTCTTATTTTGTACTTTCGGCATAATTTGTTATGTACGTATTCGGTGGAATATTCGGTTGATTTGCCGAATAATTAAATTAAAGTACCCATGAACCAATTACATAGGTGTTGTTGTTGTCTAACACAACATTTTTAAAACATGTACCAGGGTACGCTGCGTTTATTCCGAAAGTAATGTATTCCTGTGAGGCAACAATCTATTTCTTTTCTCTTCATAAACTTTGTCTTCATTCGAGAATAACCGTTCATTTGATTAAAATTTTATTTAAAGTGATTGTTAAAGTTTTTTTTATTTTGTCAATAAATAATTGGTACAAAATCTAGTGTTAATTACTTTTACAAAAAACTTTGTACAACTCTCGGAATACACCACATTTATTTAGTAATTAATAAACCATAACCAAAAATTTAATAAAATTGAATCGAATGATTCGAACGAATATTCGGTTCGTTACATTTTGGACCGATTATTCGTATTCGGTTTATCCTACATTCGGCGCATCTCTGTATCTCTTTATCTATTAGACAAGTCCGTTCGTCCGTCCGTCTGTCTGTGGTGCTGTTTCAGCGGCCAAACCGTAAGAGATAGATAAAGAGAATGTTTAAGTTATAAGTTAAGAATAGTCTGATAAGACTACAAACCGGATTTGAGTAACGTAGCACTTCCGGTTTTCGAGAAATCACGAATTTCAAACGAAACCACACAAAATCTCCGAAGTTCTCAATTAATTAAATACATTATTTTTTTTTAAAATCAGCTTTTGGTGAACATTTGGTTCACTGGTTTGCTAGTAGAAAATTAATTTATCAATGAAATTAGTTTATGTCATTGTTAGAAATATTGTATTGTTTGATTAGCGACAAGCTGAGGAATAAATAAAATTACATTTCACTTTTTATAATCTCAAATTTCCAATGTAATAATTAGTTCAAAGTATTCATTAATTGAGGAGCTCGATGGCGCGGGTGGTAAGCGCGTTCGGCTGCGATCGTCGTAGTTAAGCAACTTTCGCAGTGGTCGCTCATTGAATGGGTGACCAAAAATATTCTATCTCGAGTTCTTCCGTGCTTCGGAAGGCACCTTAAGCCGTTGGTCCCGGCTGCATCTGCAGCCGTTAGCACCCGCCAATCCGCACTGGACCCGCGTGGTGGGTCAAGGCCCAATCTCCCTATTCCATCCCCAGGGAAGTCCTATGCCCCAGCAGCGGGGACATTAATAGGCTGATGATGATGATGATAATTCTTTAATCTTTGTCATGAGGTACAAACTGGCATCTCTTTCTGTAGCTTCAGTATATTTTATTCAAAGTGAATAAAGTTCCACTAAGCGGCTGCGCCCGTCGTCGCCAGGTTTGCGTTTCACTTAATTATTAATGAATAATATCTGTCGTCTGTGTGAGCCGACTCCGTGCGGGGGCGTACCTCTCTAACGGAGACTAATCTCTCGTGAATCTCCCGGAGCCGATTACTCGGGTGGCACCCACCAGCACCACTACGCACACACGCGGGCGGTGCCAGAGGGGTGTTTATGCTTTTCAAATGCAATCTTATAAGAGGATATAATCTTAAAACTGCACTTCATAAAAAGTTTAAAAACGCTAGATTATAAAAATACAGAAATTATATTTAAAATAATAAGATAAACAATATAAGGTGCACACACACACACACACACACACACACACACACACACACACACACACACACACACACACACACACACACACACACACACACTCACACACACAAACACACATAACAAACGCCTTTGGCTACTCCATTGAATTAATAACTTAAGAACAGTTATCTGGATTAATAAATTGTTTACTAAATGGGATTCATCCTAGTTCAAGTGTCAACCCACTATAATCTGATCAATACGTACCTTTTATTTTTAGTAAAAAAAAAATGGTTGCCTGTAAAGTCGGTTTTACGGGCGAAGATTTTACGTGACAACGTCTTTTTCTCGGTAGAATATTTATTGATATGAATATAATTAAATTGCACAATAGGAACAAGGAATTGAATGAAAATAAGAATTGCACAAATTTTAACTATAGAAATATATTTTGTTTACTAAAACATTGTACATGTAAACTTAAACTTAACACGAGAGACTCATCGTAACGTTACCGAGCGTTACACTTTTTCATAAGTGACTCCCAGCCGCAACCTAATTTAAGACGTTGTCACGTCAAAAAAAAACATGTTTTTTATATCATTGTTTTTATTTAGCCATTAATACCAACATTGTGAACATTGTGATTATGGTGAGAAATAAAGGTTATTATTATTATTATATGTATATTTGATAAACCTACTCAAATAATCAAATCACTACTGGTACTTCCTAATAAAATTCAAATGGCTGACTTAAAAGCATTTTATATATTTTATTTTAGGTTTACTTTGCAAATTGTTATTGTACCTTCGCTCTGAGAGCAAAGCAGCGATTTTTAGTTTTGCCTACAAATCAAGTACCTATCCTTTCAATGTTAACTAGTAGGTAGGTAGTAACGTTTGAATCGATAAAGAAATGCCATTCATATATCAAGGTAGATTGTTGCGTGTCGCCTCCTCGGGATGCTGCACCATCTTCATCATCATCATCTCAGGGACTGATCACTTCAGATGAAGCTTATAAAGCACGTACTACGGGTGTGTTATTGGTCAGTAAGAATCTGACATAATCTTGCAGCCGGCTGTATGTAATCCATGAGGCTTTCACATCCGCTCTCCCGCCTGGGAGGAAACAAAAAAAAACCATCGGGATTCTGCGATCTGATGCCACTAGTCTTTGTAAAGATTGTTCCGATCGCCTCGTGCGGAGAGCGTTGGCCGTTGGCTGCGGCGGCGGCGGCGTCGACTGATATTTATTTATTTCCTAGATATTGTAACAAACAGCTCCTCGTGCCGAATTTATGGCGCCTCGTTCCGGCCGAACGACGTGCGCGAGCTTTTAAAATGCCAACCCAAATGATCGCTACAGAATAACAAAGTTTATGCGAGTAAAATTGACAAAGGAAATGCCGTCATAGTGATATAGGCACTTACAATTACATTCACCAGTCATTAATAGTTTCACCATTAAGTATTCTGATGTAACGTAGTCGCTGAAGTTTTGTCGACTACATAGTATGAGGCTTTGTTATCAGCACATTTTCATAAGTCTCCCTGGCGTACTGGAACAACTTTGTATTAGCTACTAGAGAATTATAGCTCTTTCGATATTAAAAACTTTCTTGTAATAGTTGGGGAACACAGAAATCGGCTGAAACTTAAATTACTTAAACGCATTAAGTATAGACTTTCCTATATGCGCTTAAGTACCTACTTTGTGTACCTTGATGATACAATGAGACAATTCAAATTAATGGTTGTTTGATATAATTATTGCGCAGGCACAGAAAATCTATTAAGTTACAAGTTTGTTTGGGGCAAAATTCGCTTTGGACTACGAGCAGGGTGCTTATTCTAACTTAAACTTTGATCGTCATTTAAAGAGATTAATTATGTCATGTGCTTTGTTGAGGAGAAAGACACACATGACGTAGGTAACTGATCTCTTTCTAGATTATTAATTGAAAGGGGTCGCGGAAGATAAAGACCCAATTATTCTGTTGCTCTTTGAGAATGATTTTGATTTCAAGTGAACGCTTATCATAGGCAACTGGGTTGATAACTTGCCACTACATATTATCAATGATGAATACGAGCATTTGTACTCCAGTCATGGATGTTTAATATGTATTTCTATATAAATACTAGCTGACCGAGCGAACTTCGTACCGCCATAAAAAAATAAGGGTTGGTGGTAGAAGGGTGAAAATTTAGGGTTGTATGTATTTTTGTTTAATGTATCACAAAAAAAATAAAAAAACAAATATCTAAAATTGAAAAAAAAAATTAGGAGTGGATTACCCTTAACATTTAGGGGGATGAAAAATAGATGTTGTCCGATTCTCAGACCTACCCAATATGCACACAAAATTTCATGCGAATCGGGAAAGCCGTTTCGGAGGAGTTTAACCACAAACACCGCGACACGAGGATTTTATATATTAGATATTTATATATGTACAGTATATGTATGCTATCCGTAACTCTAGTATCCCGTATCACAAGCCTACAGTGCTTACTTTGGGGCTAGGTTAATTGGCGGAAAAACGTTTAAGGAAATAATTATCTATTTATTAATTTCAAAGTACGTTTTAGTCCGTTGGATCCAAAATGCTGATCAGAATTTTATGGATTATTGATATTTCGAGAGTGATTATTAATTTTTCTTTCATTAATCCGCCCACAGTGCTCTGATAACCCCTGAAGTGATATGACCCATGACAGTTCGTATCATAATAATTAGCCAATATAAATGTCCCCACTGTTGGAGCACGGGCGAATGGAGATTGGGCCAAGACACACCATGCGGGCCCAGTCAGTGACTGCATTCTACTGAGATGTATAAGTGTGTAATAAGATCACAGTTACAGAAAAGTTCCTCCGATACAGTCGGCCTAGGCACGCCTTAGAGAACCCCGACGACAAAATCACTGGCGCCAACCTGGGCGTTTTTCCCCGCCCCCACGACAACGGCTAACTAGAGCCGAGGTCCGAGTCTCAGAGACGTCCTCTAGTTGAGCCGACCCCCTCAGGTTCGAGTGGTCTAGAGGCTCCAGACGAAGAGGAGACTCCCCCCGCGGGGAGATGCCATCCACCTGGAATACCTCTAGAGGCACTTGCCAATTCTCGGCTTTAGGTTCCCTTAGGATCTCGCCGTCCCCAAACCCGGTGACGCTGTAAAGGTCATCTGCGACCAACAGCATACCCCCTAAAAAAAGTTACAGAGACACGACAAATGTCACACCTTAGGTACGTTTATATCTAATTGGTAGTGTAAACAGTCACTATTTCGTTTAAGTGATACCAAGAACATGCTTTCATTAATATTCCAGGCGTGTTCGTCATGTTGCAGGCATCTGGTAATGATTGGAAAGCGTCGTACGATAACAGTTAGTGCAATATCAAGCGCGACCTATTTGAAGCAAAATATCTTTGCAGGTATGATTTTATTTTTATTTTTAAGCATTTAACTGCTAGATGTTTAAATCTAAAGAAAATCTTTCTTTATCTTTGCAGGTCTAATATTTAATACTGCTGCATTGATTTATTTATTTTTATTCTCTTTATAAATGTTTCATATTGATTTTGCTAGAAATTGGCATTATTATAATAATTTTTATTTGCTGTGCCCGATAGGTTCCATAATTTGGTCTATGAATATTTTGAACAACTGTTGTAACATTATGGATTGCAATAAATGAGTTATGAGTTATGCTCTTCGTAAATTGGTCTCAACTGTTGTGGGTGCAATCATTTCAGAGTCCATATTACCGAGTTTAATTACAGTAAAACAACAGCGTCGCGCATTCATTAAGTACAGACTGTACAGACAACCATTTATGTGTTTCTTTTTCATTTTCTTTGAGGCTCTTTTAAGTAATCATAAGGCCATATGCATTAACAGCTGTCCCAGAGTGGAGGCGTCTCACGTGAAGAGCCTTACAAAGGCAACTTTGTTGCGGTGATACAATTGCCTCTATTAGAAATACGGTTTCTTATAATTGGCTTGTTAATTATGAAAATTCTCCGTAAACTAGTTGCAGTCGGTGGCGTTAATATTTATGACTACCGTTTCTGAATTATGTATAATTATTGACTAATTGCGATTCTAACTCCATTCTATGTGGAAATTTTTGAATTAATATGAATAAGTAGCGGTTAAATTTCGAGGAAATTTTGTTTATTTTAGAGGATGCCAGAAGAGTTACAGCTGTTTGTGTAAAGTTATTTAATAGACTGTCAATAAAATAAATTAACAACCAGCCAAGTGCGGGTCAGAACAAACATTAAGGGTTCCCGATAATATTAAAAGGTTTACGTAGGGTTCAGATATCAACACAAAATAACAAACTTTGGGTACGGGAATGAGGGAAACAATACGCATAGTTCAAAGCCGTTTGACGAAACATTTTTAAAGAAAATTTTACTAGAAAAATTTTCACGCGGTCCAGACAGCAGACGAGCGGATGCACTGACCATTATGCTACCGAGGCTCTAATTGTCCGTGTCGAATTTCCACTAGCATTCCTTAGGCTGCAAGGCAGCGCCATCTCTTCGCATTGTAGGTAACCCACAATGTCAAATGATTACCTTTATAAGTATTAAACATTTGAAAGAAGAAATAGCAATTATAGTTACAATTTTATTTTCATTCAAGTCCCATTTGCTGCCTGGCCCGCGAGGTTTTTTTTCTAGTAAAATTTTCTTTATATTTAAACATCTAGCAGTAAAATGCTTAAAAAATCAAATATTGACTGAGTAGTAGTTTGGTTGCACAATTATTGTCCTGTAAAATGTTGATGAATACCCAGGTAGGCAAGTATCAGCATCGTCAATCGACTTGAGAAGATTAATCGAAACTTTACAATTAACTTTAGCACGGTTCGTTCGATAAATACCAAGTAAAAGTGAAAGGGAAAGAGCACAGGAGATTGGTGAAAAGGGGATTGGAGGGTGAAATGAGATTCGGGGGTGATCAACGGATTGGTGGGTGACAACAAGGGATTGGTGGGTGACAACAAGGGATTGGTGTGTGACAGTGGGGATTGATGGATGATAATAGGGGATAAGTGGGTGGTAGTGGGGATTGATGGGTGATAATAGGGGATTGGCGGGTGATAGTGAGGATTGGTAAGTGAAAAGGGGATTTTGGAGTGTAAATTGGATACAAGGGTGAAAAGAGGACTGGAGGGTGAAAGGGATTTAGGGGGATAAGGGGCTTGGTGGGTGATAGTGGGGAATTGGTAGATATAGGTACAGTTTTCTCGCAAATGTGCTGAAAAACGTTGTATGATATTCGGTCGGATTGGTATTTACAAACTCGTGACTAAGGTAAGCCATCGACTTTTGTAATAACCAACTTACCGCACTTGTATCATAAGTAACTAAAATAATTCTGGTTCAAGGAATTCCAAGAAACATCTCGATTTAGAAACCGCAATCCCTTTAAAGGCGCCGCCCGCCAGATTACGCAGTTTTCTTCGAAGACAAAGCCCGTGCCACGAAGTTGGCTGGTCCGTCCATTCACCGACCAACTTCGGTAACTTAAAATAGAATGGAATCTAAGTGCCCGTGTAACTCACCCTCAAATAGGAATTTGCTCACGAAAGTTTTTACGTGGAATTTCTTATTTATCACGTTTTTGTTGCGTGGGAGGTTGCGTGTTTTACTTACTTCCTTGTAAATAAGTTGTGTGTTGTTATTTCTATGTTTATGATTTTTCTGAACGAACTGATGACCTCCGTGGTCGTGTGGTTTGTACGCCGGGTTTCATGGTGTCGCCGACTCGAGAGGTCCCGGGTTCGAATCCCGGTGGGGGCAGATGTTTGTGTGATAAATACGAGCATTTGTACTCCAGTCATGGATGTTTAATATGTATTTCTATATAAATATACTTATGTATGTACAGTATATGTATTCTATCCGTTACCCTAGCATCCCATAACACAAGCCTTACAGTGCTTACTTTGGGGCTAGGCTAATTGGTGTGAGTGTTGGAAATATTTATTTATTATATTTATTCTCCTACTCAATACTTACAGTTTCCAAATAATGCTAAAAAACTGTTTTAGACTTAGATTCTTTTGGAATTTAAGAAAGTTATACCTATCAATAAAGAAAAGAAAAATTTACATCATCTTTTGCAACAACTTAGATAATTGAAAATTATTGAATAAAATATTATTTTCATTCAATTCAGCTTAATCTTATCTTGCAAGTTGGCAAAATTTGAACAGAGCGCCCGAAAAATTAGGTAAGGGAGATTTTTGTTGGGATGTAAGCACTCTATTTCTGTTTTGGTAGTCTCTCAGTCATAGGAATATACTTTAAAGAAAGGTAAGTTTTCTTCACCGATAGTTTCAAGAGGCTGCGACAGTCGCCGTTCGGTAGCGCGGGTTTGATAGAATTAATAACTATTCAACGTGCAAAATACACCATCTTTAAACGGTTGCCCTTAAATAAATTAATCTAACTCCCAGATAACATATCACTAACTTTTTTTAATTAAACTTGATGTAAACGTTTTGTAAAAGGGATTTCAATTAAGTTAGTAAAATTAACGGGTATAGTGATGATTGAATAAGCGCGGTCCTACGTACTAGATACATTCAAAGTTTGCTTTCAATGTTTCAGTTCGTTTTTAGTGTTCCTTACCTCAAAAGGAAAAGACGGAACCCTTATGGGATCAGTTTGTTGTACATCCGTTTGTCCGTTCGTCCGTCAAGACCGTTTTTATCAGGAACGCGTGGAGGTATCAAACTGAAATTCTAATACTCATGTCTACCGTCCCTTGGAGCTGTGAAAAGCAAACTTCTAAGCCAACGCAATCAAAAGATACAGCCGTTTATGCCGCAAATTTTCGAAACTCGCACGGGAATCAAAACCTACAGGGCACTTTCCGTGAACTTAGAATCTTGACATTTGGTACGAAGTAACGTCTTATAGTACAGAAAAAAATTCACGGACTATGCTGGAAGTCACCGCATTGTCGTAGGTCAGTTAGTCCTGATTCCTGTGCGAGGATAATACAATACATAATGCGATGCAACTCAATCAGTGCGTAGCAGGGCCGGGGGGGGGGGGGGGGGGGGGGGGGAGACGTATTGTGGAATCACTCGCTTGTGGTATGGTATGAGAAATGTCATTAGTCGCATGGCAAATAACGCGAGCGATTGTTTTAAGGAATAAACTTGAGAGAAAGTTACATAATGCATTGCACATTATATATTATATAGACGCACAAATTCTATTCCCTGTAAAATACCCACTGCCAATTAATTAAAACTTTTAACACATCCAGTAATCTGCGTGGATAGTTATTGAACAAAAACTGTAATACTAAAATGTTTCCCGTATAAAAAAATTCGAATTGTATTCCTTTTTGCGGGATACTGTTTTCCTGCATTTATTATAGTCTGCTAATTGAAAATATTATACATAAATACTGAATTAATTAATTTTAACTGTTTTATGTAGAACAAAGCGCTCAGAACCAGCAGTCACGAAAACAAAATATAAGTTAGTATAGAAAAAATCGGCCCGTTTTCGCTTAAGATTCGGTGTAGATTAGTAGGTAAGTAAGTACCTATATGTAGTTTCTAAGTTCCCGTAATAAATTATAATAGTGCTCGTGAAAACAACATTCATATTCATAGTCTACGGACCAATGAAATTTAAATGCTCGTTCGATTAATTCTTGCCAAAAACTTCATATAAAAGACATCTCGTCACAGTGGCGCCAATAACTAGTGGCGTGAATTTCTTAAATAAGCTCATTGAACATTTTAGTATGTATAGAACGTAATCTTAGGCGCGAGACGACCGTTTGAGTGATAGAACCCTTGCAGCGACCGCAAGGTATCGCGTGTCGCGGAGTGGCGGGTGTCGAGTCACGGCCTGTGGTCCCGCGGTCGAGTCACAGCCCAACATAGAGAACAGACTCACAGACCAACACTTGTTTGAATTTGACGACAAAAGCTTGAGAAGGTTTATGCGTCTTGCCTTGCCACATTTCACATGACAAACATCAAGGATATACTGTACTTCCAGGGCCCAAAAGTAAAAACTTCACAGTTTTGTTGGTTGTAATTTCGCATTTTTGTTGTTAAAAAGGTTTCCGTTAACCACATTATTAAAAAAATGTCACACTTATGCACTGGTAGTTTTGAAAAAAATATTGAAAATTTTTACTTTTCTTATCAAGTGGTGATATCTTACACTAGGTTAGGTTAGGTTAGTGTTGTGACCATAACGCGCGAGCCGAGCGAGCAAAGCGAGCGTGCCGCGGCAGCGGCCGGCAAAGCGGCAGAAAAAAAAATCTGTTAAAAAGACCTTTTCTACAAAAACAAACAAGTATCACCTTTTGGGCCCTGGAAGTACAGTTTTACCAACATCAATACTTTTACGACGCAAAGCAGATTTATTACACACTTTTACACATAACCCGGTACCGATCGTTAGCAAAAATAAATGAAGTCAGCTGTTTATACAAGATGGCCGTCAAAACGTCAAATGAAAGTAAGCGCGTTTCGTTTCACGCACATTTTTATTGACTCATCATTAACCCGAAAATTTCGGGATTAAAATATGACCGGGATCCCGGAATCGAATCCTCTAGTCATGGCCCGATCTCCCTAATCCATCCATAGGGAAGGCCTGTGCAGCAGTGGAGACATTAATAAGCTGATGATGATTCAAACAAACTATAGCGGCTTACTAACATGATGGTAAAGTCAACCGCCATAGCACGCATCTGTAACAGAGGTTTTTGGCGGGATTTCATCGAGTGCGGTTGGCGTCATATTTTAATTATTGATAAATTTGTTCATCGTGGATATTGTGAAATAAAATTGGTGTGATTTTGTGTTACAACCGTCTGCGCAACTGAAGAATTAATCTCTAAAATATACGCTATTCCGGTCAAGTGGATGTGAGAATTTTATTGTAGTATTGACTACCTCACAGAAGCTTATCGAAAAAGCCAACTCGATACTTTTCGTGCCAAACACTCCAAGAAGCATTAGAATGCGTCACACCCACATTCTAAAGTAAAAAAAAGGAAGATTAATACAAAAATAAGACGATGGCTGCATGGCTATGCCTTTGCCTTTCTCTATAGAGAAGAATAGAACTAAAAAAAAGCATCTGTAACAAACAGTCAGTTGAAACACGGGAAAGACACAAGTATGATGGTTGGATTTGGATGGTTCCAATTTTTTTGCCAATAAAATTGTTTCCGATTTCCATCGAAGGAGTTGAATGAGGTGTGGCGCTGTTTTCTTCTTGTTGGTAGCACCGGCGGATAGCGGAGCTTCAGTTATACAGCTCAGATGTTTTTTGACATGTAACTGTGCACCGGCGCGTCCATGACGCGAGTGACAGGCTGTGGAGAAACTATGTCATGTTACTAGAGTCATGGTCTCGTGTCATCCTGCATCAATAGTCGTCGCCTCCGATTCCTCCCACACAGGCCACAAACACCAACACTACACAGCTAGCAAACTTGCACACTAGCTTAGCATTAGACAGACACCGCATCCGTAGGATAAGAGTGCGAAGACCCGGTCTACACACGACAGGTACAGTGTTTGGAAAGTTATACCATCCATCGTTTAAATAAACATCACATAAAGTCAACAAACCTTTATTGTCATGCGCTGTCACATCTCCATTCCTGCGGGAAACAAACAACATCAAAATCCACTAGTTATTACCCATTAAACTTTAGTATCTGTTATTTTATATATAGGTTTACTACAATCGAGGAGCTCGTTGGCGCAGGTGGTTAGCGCGTTCGGCTGCGATCGTTGAAGTTAAGCAACTTGCGCAGTGGTGCCTCATTGGATGGGTGACGAAAATCTTCTATTTCAAGTTCTTTCGTGCTTCGGAAGGCACGTTAAGCCGTTGGTCCCGGCTGCATCTGGAGTCGTTAGTACCAATCTTCGTATTCCATCCATAGGGAAGGCCTGTGCTCGAGCAGTGGGGATATTAATACGCTAATGATGTATGATTACTACAATCACTTATGATGAAAATCTAAGGCTGGTTTCACGGCTATCCGGGAGACCCGTACGGGCGCCCGGAGCGGGAGCACATGTTAGGCGCACCGTGTCGCTGTGAAACGATGTTCTAGCGCCTAACATGCGCTACCGCTCCGGGCGCCCGTACTGACAGCCCGTATGGGTCTCCCGGATAGCTGTGAAACCAGCCTAAAGGATACATCATCTGTCCGCAAAGCTACGGCATAAGACCTTGTACCGTGATAAACGTTGAGGCGAAGGCAGATTTGTTCTTCACGTTTCAGTTTCAATACATAGACGTGAGGCGGAGGAGAAACGAATTCAACATAAAAAGGACTTAAAGTCACCATCATCATAACACACGTTTATGTAAATGGACATGAATAATAAAATTTATGCACACATAAATTTTCTGAAAGTGCTTGTAAATAGTTACGAAGGAATCTATTTTCATGTGTTGACTAGCGGCCCGCCCTCGCTTCGCTTCGGTGTAGAGCTGAAGTGTAGACTACAGTTTTTGTTCTCAGACTTGTATTATACACAATGACATTCATCTATGATTCTTCTGATACCTGCATGCAAAGTCTCAGCCCGATCGGTTTAAAATTGACAAAGTTTCATACAAACTTTCATTCCCTATTTTATCCCCTTGGGGGTAGAATTGATCAAAATCCTTTCTTAGCGGATGCCTACGTCATAACATCTACCTGCATGCCAAATTTCAGCCCGATCCGTCCAGTGGTTTGGGCTGTGCGTTGATAGATCACTATGACAGTCACCTTCACCTTTAAGTTTTATATATATAGATGATGATGATATTGCTAGACAGGGTAAGTGTATGAACCTTGAATCAAGACCATACCAATACAAATCTGGTTCTTTTACCCACTGCTGTCGCATGCTATCAAGTAATATTCGCCTTGGCGTGTACTTGGCACGACTCACTGTATCAGACCATACGTCTGCCGGCGCGGGCGGCGCGCTGCGGTGGTCCATATGCAACATAAACATGCGCTCATTAACTCATAACGGCTGCTATTTATAATGGGGACGGTAAAATTAAACCACCTCCCGAGATTATGAAAATAGACCTAACGTAATTATAAATAAAGCCGTCGCGGAATGGGTGTGTGTCCGTCATGGCCACCAGACATCGTCAAGTCACGGACACGTCCACTGCTGGCGTTTAGCTTTATGAAGTTCAGGTGGTGTCTGGAGATTGGTCGAGATGTGTGGGCGACTATTAGTTCTTAGAGTTAGTATTTATTTTTTCCATCAAAGAATATCTTTGGGGTTGGTTCAGAATCAGATCCAATCACCATTATGGTTTTTCGCAACGATTTAAGACTGTTTCGGTAATGGGGAAAAAACTGATTATTCTTATTGCCAGAGGCGCCAATTTCGTATCGCCCACGTTACCTGTCAGAATCCATATATCGTAGGAAGATTTTGCGAAAACGCTGATAATTATACAATGGCAATGACATTTCTCAATCTTATTGGAAAAAGATAGGATTATTGCGAAAACGCGAGTTGTATTAGCAACATTGGACATCCTTTACTCTGATTGGCTTGATTTTTGCAAAAATATTTTAAGATTTATATTTGTATTGCTTATGGTAAAATTCTGCTTTTATCGTGAATTTCACAAGAGTGACTTCGATTGACTCAAAGTGACAAATCGATTGTTATTGGCGATACGGCCGCAACGCCATCTATGTATTAAATTAGGTTTGCGTTGTTCCCCATATAATAATAGGTATCTTAATTATAGCGGTATATTTTAACGTTTATTTTTCGTCATACTTTTTTAGCTAGTGTATTGCTTGGTTCAGCCCCGGTCCCGGCCACAGACCTAAAGCCACATTTACATTGATACAGTAGCTGGCGCCAGTCTCGCTGGCATGCTAGCACTGGATCCATGTAAACATTTTTTGGCGCCAGTCCCGCGCTGGTGCCAGCGCTGGCATGGAGTAGAACGAAGGCCTACTTTTCATGCCAGTGCCCACACCCCACATCCCCCGCGCCCCTTGCCAGCATCACTGGATCTTAAATCTGGCTTAAAGCTAGATTTACATTGATACAGTGGCAACTGTTGGCAAAAATGTAATTGATACAATCCAGTCCAGTTATTGGCACCGTTTTTAAGCGCCTAAAACTGGTGCCAGCTACTGTATCAATGTAAATCTGGCTTAAATTAAAGTAGGCGCCGCGTGTGCTTCAAATTGTATGGAAGCCGAGGATGTCATATTTTGAGTACCCACGAGAACATATTAAGTGGTGAAAAAACCCCGCCCACCTATTTCAATTAGTGTTTTTTTAACGTTGCGATTTACGTCTGGTATCGAGAAGTTTTACGCGAAGAAATAAATTAGCGTAAAAGGAAGACCGTTGGTCTCCTTTTTTATATGTTTTTGGCACGCCAAGTACTTACACTTCTCTATAATGCGATTCAACTAAGAATAGGACCGACTGGACGCCATATTGTGATGTCATAGCTGTCAATTCAAACCAAATAGGTAGAGTGAACAAAAAAAAGTTTTTATTTAATAAAACTTATTTACTAAGATTAAGTGAGAAAAAGCATTAGATTTTTTAATAACAATAATATTTACTAAGATTGAGAATATTAAAACCACCGATTTTAATAATATTTATTTATTAAGACTGTGAGAAAAACATTAACCAGAGTCAAGCTCTTCTATTCCGCTCATCTCTGCATTACCGCCTGAGTAGTTATGAATAATCATGCACTATTACTAGGTCACATACGAACATGCATCCTTTAAGTAAACGAAAGTTTGAAATCGAGTTTCTGAAAGCAACTTAAAGTGACATTTGTTTGTCGATTTAGGTTATCAACCAGTCATGGCCAAAGTTCAATAAGTGAAAATAAAAATATTTTCGATATTAATTATCAATATTTGTTATTGTTTGTTTACAAATGTTTGGTTTGTATTCTAGAATTAGCGGAGTGCTAAAAAAGGGTTCCAAGTTTTTTTTTGCAAACCGTACTTTTCAAGCTACATTTGACAGATTGAGGTCATTGGTTTTCCTATTCTTACTCGAATCGCATTATATAGTCTTACGATATGTCTATGGTCCCAGCATAGACTAGTACCATACCAAATACCTTTTACTATAACTTGGTCTAAAAAAAATCCACTTGATCGAACCAGGAATATTTCGCATTTCACGCTGAATGATCGCAAATCGCCTTTGGAAAAACGTATACCGATAACAATATAAGTTTATGTATGGCGTAGCTATATGGGGCGTGCATAAACCCAGCGCTATTGAGAACATAAAACTTTGGCCGCGGTTCATGGCGTCATGGCTAGGAACACGAAACGTGATTGTATTATCGGAGGCGTGAAATTTATGGCGCGTTGTGTAGCCACTAGCTACTATGTACGCTCTCAGGCTTGGCTACTTGCATCTTAGAAACTTAAACAAAACACAACTTTATGATAACGCTCTTCGGGTAAATTTAAGAGAGGCATAGCGGCTTGCCCGCTCGATTGGAGTGCCCGTTTGGGGAAGCAAATCAGGGCTTGTAACCGGTTTCGAAAATACCGGTAAATAAAGGTTAATACCGGTTTTTAGTAAAGGTTTCGTTCGGAGCGCGTCCGAAATGAAAACGGTACCTAAAACCTTAACAAACCGGTTTAATCCAGAGTGACACGTTCACCCGTCGGCATCGCTTGAAGTTTGTTATGTTTGAACTAATCAAGTCACAACTTGTTAATGCTCAAGGATTGCTAGCGTCTAGTGAGACAAGTTATTCATTTTGTAGTTGTCTACTGACACACTACTTCACTCACTCGCTCTGTAGTTGGAAAGAAACTGACATCAAATCATTATAAATTTGAACTGAAACGGCGAAGGCGATTTCGTCAGTAAGAGCGAAATGAAATCCTTTAAAAACTTCTAAATTGATTCTAAACCTGTTTGATTTCGTTTTCAAGGAAAACCGGTTTTTTAAGGTTATGGTAGAGACAAACCTAAATAAAACGCTCCTAATGTACTTGATATTGATTTAGGTTTGAAAATTAACCGATAAACAAGCCCTGAAGCAAACTCCACCTTACATAAGATAAACTACCTTTTGATGGTGTTGTGTTTTTAACGGTGTGTAAGGTTCCAGGGCTCCACGGGGTAGGGGATTGCGTCAGGGTAAAGAAAGAAAGAAAGAAAGAAATTATTTATTGACCCTATAAAATTTCAAATAAAAAACATAGATAACAAACAGAATAAGGTCAACTAGGTCCCTGCCTCAGCACAATGCCACAACGACACCAAGGCCGCTGCGGCGCTGATATTCTGGCAGGGTCTAAGGTTGACGTGAATAAAAAATTAATAAACGACACAATCACGATTAACAATACCACAAACAAAAAAAAAACAATGTAAGTAAAAAAGAAAATATATATATATATATATGTAAAGGCTGAGTATTTTCTTTTCTTTTGCCTTAACGCTAACAACCATAAAATAATTAAAACAATAAAATTTGATAGTCTCAAGTCTGTGGAAAGGTGGAAAGATTGTTGTGCATGACTAACTTTATTATTTTACTATTAGAAACTCAATTATTGGTACAATATTGCTATGAGTAAGTTTGTTTCTCTGGAATACCTATCCACCAATAGGCACCGGTGTGAGTGATAAGTTTGTTATCGCGAGCGTCTTTATAGCCTATGGTGGCCGCTTACCATGAGGTGGGCTACATACTTTTTTACCACCCTTTTAACATAAAAAACCGGTCAAGTGCGTGTCGTGCCACGCGCAATGTAGGTTCCTTAGTTGCTCGGTGTCACACAATATATATTGGAAAGAGTCTATGTTTTAAGGAATAACTTCGTCTAAATACTTTTAATGTTTTCTTCTAAGGAATTTTGATTAGGTCTGAAATTTTCTAATACATAAGTTGAACGACTATTACTCTTAATATAACAAATCTATTTTAAAAGTTACAATTTTATTTAACAGTTTATAAAGAGCACTATTATCAAGATTTTTTTCTAAGCTTTTCAAGTCTATAGTTTAGCTTTTAGAGGAGGGGAGGCCCTACACGAACATAAATTAGCACTTTAAAGTTTAATATTTCGCAAACGGATCCCTAAATCGAAAAAATGTGTTAGAAACCCCTAAGTAATTTTAAAGGACCTATTCACCGATACCCCACACGATGGGATAGACGATGAAAAAATAAAATCATCTCCAGGTTGTTTACAAGTAGGGGAGCTACTCTAAAATAATATTATTCTAAATTTTATTCTACCATTTTGTCAGCATGATTGATATACATATCTCCACCAAATTGCAGCTCTCTAGTACTAACAGTTTCCATGCAAAACCGGGGACGGCCAGACAGACGGACATGACGTAACTATAAGGGTTCCTTGTAAGGACTACGAAACCCTAATAAGATAAGTTATTATAGTAATATAAGTTATTTACGGGATTGTTACCATGTACCTTGTTTTTAATAAAAGACTTCGACGGAGGGTAGACCGATATGTCTGCCAATAACGGCCTACCCGCAATTACTTCAGTTACTCCGTGATCATGGCGCTTGCAGCAGTGCCGAAATATCGGAAACTCGCTAAAAACAAGGTACATGGTAACAATCCCGTAAATAACTTATATTACTATAATTTTAGTGACCATGAAAGTTTAAAACAATGTAAAGATAAGTTTTGTATCGCAGTCATGATTTTTTTTGCTCGACATGAATTTCTGTTATTTATTTCATTCCAAAAGTGTGACAAGTCCCGTTGGATTTGGTACGCGTCCTTCATACCATATTATATTGATGGACCTTGACCCACTCCCCGCCCGTTGGGCTTTGTTGACCTCACTGACTCACACACAACAGGAATAATACGGCATCATGTTATTTATGACACGTGTATTGTGTAGTATTTTATAAGAGGAAGCTGAAGAAGAAGATGAATTTAAATTTATTGTTATTGATATTGAAAAATGATTTCGCAATGTTGATTAATATGTATTACGTTTAATTATGTAGTGTAAAATATTTGCATGCTATTTAAGATGGCTGAATGGGCCGAACTTCAAAATTTGTAAGATCCCCAGTGTACCCAATCTTAATGTTCAAATGCAAATAAATAAATTCTAATTCTAACTTTCCAATATAATAAAGGCTCTATTTTATTTATAATAAAGGTTATTGCGAATTTGTAGGTAGTAAAAATTATGTTATAATTTCTTTCTGTTAAGGGTTTTCCAGCTTGGATAAGAGCGCCTGGTTGGGGAGTTACCTCAATAGATAAGGTTATACAGAAGGGCACAGCGAAATAACATTACTTTTTGGTGATGTTGTGTTTTAAGATGGGTGGCGAGCAATGTTTTTCCATACAAACGTTCTCGAATGATCCTTCTTGATTTTTATCACTAAAGAATTGTTTTTCATACATAAAATATAATTTTACTCAGTCTATGCTTCTATGTCTTCCTTTTTTTGGTAACTTGTGTTTTAAAGAAACTAGAAGCCCTCGAAAAAAATTTTTATCTCCACTAAAGACGTCTAGTGTGGACTTATAATAAGCATTTACAAAAAAAGCAAAACATTGAGGCATAGTATAACTACTTATATATACAGGCATATATATACTACGTAGAAAAAAATCCACGCGGACCAGGCAGCGGACGGGACTTTTTTTTTCTAGTAAAACTTTTCTTTAGATTTAAACATCTAGCAGTTAAATGCTTAAAAAAAACATTACTACTTATTATTCTTTTTGTAAAATTCCTTTTATATGTCGGATGGGCGAGCGAGATATAGGCGGTTGGCCACGTGGCTCGTCTTGATCCGCCATCTTGGTTATTCAATGATATTTCCCGAAAATAAAACTGTAGTCTAGTGACCAAGCTAACGTTTAATTTGAATCTTCTTATTACTTTACAAAATCAGTTATGATTGCCAAGGTACAAACGGATTGCTTTGTGAAGCGCGGAGAGTTCTGTGCGTCTGTTCACTACCGCGGCTCACGTCTGAATGCTGACTGAATGCCCCAAGAATGCCCCATCCAATGAAGCGTTACCCCCTTAAATACTACCCTTAGCATAGACCACTCCCAAGTGATGACAGCTGTCACTGTCATAACTTGACGTTTCACAAAGCAATGGTACAATGGCTGATGACATTTGTTGTAGGTTTTACGTTTTGCAGGAGCGAGCGAGACGCCATCCGCCGACATATATATATCTAATTTTCGAGGAGGAAATCGTCGAGAGCCAAACCTCGAATTTTTTCAATTTTTTTATACGCTATTTTCAGTTTTAACGACTGTTGTCCCTATCGCACGGTATTTGCCAATGCGTGACAGCAATAGCCTTTTCAAATACCTATTTTTCAAAAGTCTCTCCTCAGCTGGCGTCCGCTCTTAAAGGTGAGTCAGGTTACAAAGCTTCATAGGGTCTCGGTGGGCAACGCTCTCTCTTATACGCTGGTGGCCTCTTTTATCATCAGACGGTACATATGTATAAATCTCAGGTTTTAAACAACGCAGTGACCCATTCACCGCGCATGATCAGGGCCTGATTTAGGGTTCGACCGCCCTAGACTAACCATAAATAAATAAATAAATAAACATTTCCAACACTCACACCAATTAGCCTAGCCCCAAAGTAAGCACTGTAAAGCTTGTGTTACATATACATAAGTATATTTATATAGAAATACATATTAAACATCCATGACTGGAGTACAAGTGCTCGTATTCATCACACAAACATCTGCCCCCGCCGGGACTTGAACCCAGGACCTTGAAACCCGGCGTTCATACCACTCGGCCACAGAGGTCGTCAATTAATGTTGAAAGCTCTGCTTATAATTTTAGTCTTGTCATAATAAGATAGAAGGTACTTTTATGGGACACAAAATCCGAGTTGAAATTACATTGTTTGATAATCAACAGCCTATGTTTGTACTATGTGGGACGAACTTGCGTCATTACCCGGCTCCCGGCGGGTTGTGATCATGAACATGTTTGTCATTAACTTCAGCTCTAGTTATTTCGGGGATTCATAATAGATTAATCCGAGTGTTCTTCGACTCATATTAGATATGATATTTATAGAGAAGTGAATATGTTCGCGGAAATCCGTTTTTCAGTACAATTAAAGCAGTTCGTCCAATAGGTGACCCTATTGGAAAAACCTTAACACCTTCAATATTAGTTTATGTTCACTTCACTGGTATGTCCTTACCTACGTACGTTAGGTTCGTACGTTAACATTTTCGTATCCACATTGACATAACACAAGTTGAAGCATGAAAATGATTTTGAACACAGCGGTAGACATGGCCATCACGCCCGTCGCGTCGCCCGCCGCGCGCCGTCACAACGGAGTGCGAGTGACAACGACACCACCCATCACAGGGTTCGGTTCTCGGCTGACACATCGCCGCTAATGCTACGGACAAGCAGAAATTACGCTGCGAGCGACCGACTTGCGACATCCATGTCAACCGCGCCTGTAAATAGAATCCATTTATTTCGAACAACGTGCGAGCAACAGAAGTCATAGTGACGATAACAAACAAATACTTACGTTAAAAAAATAACTTCAAATATTTTACTACCAACGCAGTTTTATTGTGTCTTTTGGGATGATTAGTAGATTTTTTTTATTCTTCATTAATAAATAAGGGTTTAGTCACAACATTGACTATATCACCCTAATACAGTTCATTCATTGTAATAACAGAGTAATTAGTTTCTGGTGGTCATTACTATATTTGCCATGCTCTACAACATCTTCGCTTCTTCCGAATAAGGAGAAGCGAGGATGCTGTTGCTCCTCCCGATATATGAATCGCGTGGGAATAATTGTACTCTTTCTGCCTCGTTCTTAGCACACTCCATTAAGATATGTCGCACATCCCCTACTACGCTGCAGACTGAACACAGTGGTACCTAAATCTACTTTGCCCATAAGGTGCACAAAATTGTTCAATGGAATGTGCTCCGAACGAAGTCAGAGAGAGAGTAGAGCCATGACAATATTGGATCGACTCATATTGGCTTGATCAATCCAAGGAAATTAAGTTACATTTGGCTGAATTGTTCGATACCAGTTAGCCTTCGAAAGCGATCTCTGATCAAAATATTCGGCCCATAGTTGGAAGCATCTATTCCGGACGATTTAAATAAGTTCCGAAAAGGTCACATGAAAGATGTACACCTCGCGGCCTCTTTAGCTAGTTGGTCTACCATCTCATTCTCTATTAAGACAATACTAGCAAACCAGTGAACCAAATGTTCACCAAAAAAAAAAATATTTAATTAATTGAGAACTTCGGAGATTTTGTGTGGTTTCGTTTGAAATAGAAATCACGTGATTTCTCGAAAACCGGAAGTGCTACGTTACTCACATCCGGTTTGTAGTCTTATCAGACTATTCTTAACTTATAACTTTAACATTAAAACTCTACATCTATCTCTTACGGTTTGGCCGCTGAAACAGCACCACGGACGGACGGACGGACTTGTCTAATAGATAAGAGATGAGCCGGAATCTATTGTATAATTACACTTTTTTGTTTTTTAGTTCTTTAATACATCGTAAAATTGTGTATGCTATAAAAATACCTCGCTTCTTTTTTTGCAACTAATTAAATGTTGTAGGGCGCTTTTTGAAGATTCAACTGATCATGACGTAATTCTTACATCTGTAAGAATTACGTCATGATCAGTACTGCACACATTATGCTCATGTTTTTACATATTTTCATGGATATATCTGTTTGTGGATCCAAAATGGCTCCTCCAATATTGTATCTATCTTTTGAAGCGTCAGTGAAAATTTTGTTAAAGTTAGTATAATTCTTGTTTACAAATTCTATGCATATTTTCTTTTAATTATTCTAATTATAATAGTTTTTCTTTTGGTATATATCTTTTATATCCGGTTGTATTATATCAGAACGATATACCTTCATTGGTGATCCATATATCAAGTGTAAACATTTCTAATTGGGGTTTGAATGAATTGGCGTAGCTTGGAGGTAATACTAATTCACAGTCGATTAAAGCGATAAACGGAGAAATATGTCAGCTTTGCAATGAAAAATCATAAATGATTATTGATTGCATTGATTTTAAATTAAAAGTATATTTTTATACTGAAGGTTGGATATAACCAGAGCATTTAAAAGTGCAGGATTAAGAATCCTCACAGTAATAACAGCTTTTCTCTATGCTATATGAGGTAATATTTAGGCGGAAAATATTCAATCCAATATTCATAATATCTAAACTAATTAATATCTAAAAGAAATAAAAAAACTTGCTTTTTTGGCATACATTTCTAATACCATTCTTTACAGTTTTTTCATGTCAGTCATGTTTTTGGAAATTTTCTGTTCATATATTTTGTTCTGTTTCATCCAATACCTATATTTAATCCGTTTGAACTTAATCGAGTGGCATGAAATATCAATATTATGATTCAGAGATTTGGGTGAATGATCGTGTGATCGTGTATGCGTTCGAGTGTGTTGCCTGATCCCCGCCGGTCCGCGGCGTCACGTCTGCGTCACGTTTGTGGCTCGTCCGCGACTTTCCGCGCCTCGTCCGCGCCTTTCCGCGCCTCGTCCGCGCCTCGTCCGCGCCTTTCCGCGCCTCGTCCGCGCCTCGTCCGCGCCTTTCCGCGCCTCGTCCGCGCCTCGTCCGCGCCTCGACCGCGCCTCGTCCGCGCCTCGTCCGCGCCTCGACCGCGCCTCGTCCGCGCATCGTCCGCGCTTCGTCCGCGCCTCGTTCACGCCTCGCCTGCGCCTGCGCGTACGCGCCGATATTTTGTTATAATATACCAATTATTAACAATTTTTCTTATTGAATGTCCCTAAATAAATGTAATTACCCTGAAAGAAGATTAGAAAGTTTTTCAGTTTCCACTGATCCTTTTTCTAGGTAAGTACTGTATCTTTGTAATTTTAATTTTTGAAATAATTACAGTTCAAGGTTTTATAATGTCAGCTACCTTATGAATAGATGAACTGCTGGTATCAAGACTTACAGGAAATATATATTTAGTTAAACAGAAAATATGATGATGATGAGGCGATTTATTTAGGGTGTATCTATGGGTTTTAGTTAAGTTGTAACCACAACGAACTTTCAGCACACAAGTAAGTTATCCAAACCTGTTTTTCTCTTAACTTTCATAAGTATTGATGACAGTTCACAAGTTAAGGTATTCAGATATTTGATACAGTAAAGTTTCGCTAATCCGGACCCCCGTTACTTCAGTGCACGCTGTAATCCGGACAGGCGAGATGATCGGCAATATATTACTGACTTTTTCAAAAACTGTTACTTTTTTATTTCATGTGTAGTGGGCAAATTTCTGTACCAAGAATTTTTATAAGTACATTTGTACGTCACGCGTATATACTCTTATCTTAAGTAGCCTTAAAAAAATATATGAAACCCGAGTTAAAAACGTGTTATATTCCTATTAAAAAATTGCATACTGTAATCTGGATGCCTCCGTAATTCGGAAGGGGTCTTGTTTTTCCCTATCCGGATTAGCGAGACCCTACTGTATTATGTATACAGATAGTCGTTCTGCATATTATCCTGCCCGCATTTCCGTTAGGCGCGCGGCGGTCGGTGCGTGTGACCGCTCCCGTGACCGCATCAGGTGCGTTCAGACTGCGCTATACTAATAGTATTATAGCAAGATATCGCGCACCATTATATTAACATAGAACACGTTCACATTACGCTATAATTTTCCATATTCTATGCGTTTGCTATAAGCGCTATATCTATACCTATATAATGCGATTCAAATAAGAATAGGAAAGCCAATGACCTCCATCTGTCAAATGTCGCTTGAAAAGTACGGTTTGCAAAAAAAACTTCAAATCTTTTTTTAGCACTCGGCTAATTCTAGAATAAAAATCAAACATTTGTAAACAAACAATAACAAACATTGATAATTAATATTTATTCATATTTTTTTTTATTTATTGAGCTTTGGCTATGAATGTTTGTTAACCTAAATGGTCAACCAAATGTCATTTTAAGTTGCGTTCAGAAACTCGATTTGAAACTTTGGTTTACATAATCCTTTATGTAAATGTTCGTATGTGACCTAGTAATAGTGCATGATTATTCATAACTACTCCGGTGGTAATGCAAAGATGAGCGGAATTGAAGAGCTTAATTCTGATTAATGTTTTTTCTCACACAGTCTTAATAAATAAATATCATTAAGAATCGGTTGTTTTCTTTTCTCAATCTCAGTAAATAAGTTTTATTAAAAAAATCTGATGCTATTTCTCACTTAATCTTAGTAAATAAGTTTTATTAAATAAAAACTTTTTTTGCTCACTCTACCTATTTCGTTTGAATTGACAGCTATGACGTCACAATATGGCGCCCAGTCGGTCCTATTCTTAGTTGAATCATACACCGTGAATTTTGAACTACACGAGAAACTTTACTAGCTGATTCAAACAACGATTCCGGTTATATTTCAACGAAAAAGCTAATAATTCTTTCCGAAATATGTCTCCACGTTAGTTCACTGTGCAATTATGAAACCTCAACAATTTTCATTGTCATAAATTGGTTGTAATAAAACTACTTTTAGGATCTTCGTACATTTAACGGATAATAATTCGACAATAAGTATGTTATGTTATTTTTCATTTTCGCCGTGTTAGAATATTTTGTAAACGACATAAATCAATAGATATTTTTGTATAGGGCTGTTGGTATTTATAGGCTGTTATAACTGTTCGCACAATTTTTACTTACATTATTTTTAAGTTCCTCAGGTAATAATAAATTGGTCAGTGCATTCGCCCGGATTGCGAAGGGCGAGGGTTCGAGTCCCGTCTGCTGCCTTGTCCGCGTGGAATTTTCCTAGGTATATTTTCTTTAGATTTAAACATCAAGCAGTAACATGTTTTAAAATAATAGAAATTATAATTTCTCAGGTAACTCAAAATTCACGGTTTATAGCGCAATATTACAGATAGCGTAGTCTGAAAGCACCTTTATGCATGCACGTAGATGCTACGTAGTTACGTATCTACGTCACACCCCACCAGCTGCAGCTATTGTCGATACAGCTCCGTTACCATAAACAGTTCGTTCACCAACGAGCACGACAAATAACATATTCATAGCGACCGCTCCTTCGATTCTACAACGACATTAATGCTATGTTTTTATTTATTTTTAAGCATTTGACTGCTAGATGTTTAAATCTAAAGAAAAAATCTTTTTTTCTAGTAAAATTTTCTTTAGATTTAAACATCTAGCAGTTAAATGCTTAAAAATAAATAAAAACATAACTATAATTGCTATTTCTTCTTTCAAATGTTTAATACTTGAAAAAGTATTCATTTGACATTGTGGGTTACCTACAATGCGAAGAGATGGCGCTGCCTTGCAGCTTAAGGCTAGGAAAATTTCGACGCGGCCAATAGGGCCGTGGTAGCATAATGGTCAGTGCATTCGCCCGGATTGAGAAGGGTGCGTGTTCGAGTCCCGTCCACTGCCTGGTTCGCGTGGACAATTATGCTGTTGCATTTATCCTTCAATATCATAAATAAATAATTTTAAAATCTAAGTAGGTATGTAATAATTTAAACAGATGTTACTAACACCTTGTATGTGGTAACACAAATAAGCCTAATTCCAAAGTAAGTACTGCAGGGCTTGCGTTATCGGATGGTATGCTAGAGCACACAATACATAAAATAGTACAAGGCTATGGTAACGTATAAAAATAAATGTAATCTATGAATCATAGACACATCACAGATATATAATGATTTAATGATGCGAAGAATTGGAAATCTACACTTTTAATGTGCTAAAAATGTAATCATCTTTAAATCTATCTATATAATAATCAATAATCAATAATCAATAATCAATAATCAAAATCATTTATTCAGTTTAGGCTGTTACAAGCACATATGAATGTCTAGAAGCTACGCCATCGGTTCGTAAATCTACGGCGGGAGACCTTGTACTGAGAAGAACCGGCAAGAAACTCAGCAAGGGCTGTTTTTTTCTCCCTGTTTTATCATTTACAGAGTCGTCAGGTTGAAAAATGACTTCAGAGATGATTCATGAAGTCACCCTTCATTACATAATGTGAAATTATACATTAATTGTACACCTGCATTTTGATTGCTGTGTCACACAGTATAAATACAAACAGAGTTATTTATAATAGGTGTAATTAAACATTTACATCTTAAATATCAAAGTAGTTAGGGCAGACTCATCTCCGCTGGCAGCACCCGTTCACGAGCATGACGCATGAACCAGCCATCGCTTCGCTCAACCATATTTTAGGGAACGTAACGACCCGCCTCACACGACACCACCGAAGAGACTTTTATGAGAGCATGACTAACCATAACCACCTATATCAACCACAACATATTTACTTAAACTTAAAGTCATTTATCTGTAGAAAAATAAAACTCAAAGGTCAAACCACTGGACGGATCGGGCTGAAATTTGTCATGCAGGTAGATGTTATGACGTAGGCATCCGCTAAGAAAGGATTTTGATCAATTCTACCCCGAAGGGGATAAAATAGGGAATGAAAGTTTGTATGAAACTTTGTCAATTTTTTAAACCGACCGGGCTGAGACTTTGCATGCAGGTAAAAGAAGAATCATAGATGAATGTCATTGTGTATAATACAAGCCTGAGAACAAAAACTGTAGTCTACACTTCAGCTCTATACCGAAGCGAAGCGAGGGCGGGCCGCTAGTCTAATATAACAGACTAAACTGTTTTTATACGAGACGCAACAAATTATCCCACCCCTTCTGATGTAAAGTGTTAAGGAGGTAGTCTAGTCGCGGGGGTAGATGATGCAGCAGTGCCGCTCCAGCTATCCTCAACTTGCTGGCCTGAACAAGATACCCCGTGGAGCCCTGGAACCTTACTAATCATCAGAAACCGCCAAAAGATAGTGTTATTTTACTGCGGTCTTCTGCGCTGTAGTCTATACTCTCAATAATAGATTAACTACTTTAAATCATAGCCTAATCAACTGTAATGAAAAGGACTGTGACTGCATCATTCTACTCACGATGCTCGAGCCAAGAGTGGGCGCAGCATCAGGTCAAGGTGAATGAAGCTGTAGTAGTACAGGAATTAGGTCGTAATTTTATCAGCTCGCATTAGAGCCGCTACTGTATTAAATGAAGGCTGCACGGCCCCTATGTGTGTGCACTGCGCACTCGATGGCGCTCGCTCGAGTCACTAGATGGCGCTGGGGCGTTAGCTCGAGCTTGGCTACAAGTTTTGGAGCAACTTGAAGTAAATCCAACCCGGTGAAGCTGTAAAGGTCATTTGCGACCAACAGCATACACTCAAAAAAAAAGGAAATAAATAATAATAATAAATATTTCCAACACTCACATTGATTAGCCTAGCCCCAGAGTAAGCACTGTAAGGCTTGTGTTATGGGATACTAGGCTAACGGATAGAATACATATACTGTACATATATAAGTATATTTATATAGAAATACATATTAAACATCCATGACTGGTGTACAAATGCTCGTATTCATCACACAAACATCTCTAGAGTCAGCGACACCATGAAACCCGGCGTACAAATCACTCGACCACGGAGGTCGTCGTGTATTCCAGTATTGTCATATTTTTAAGCATTTTACTGCTAGGTGTTTAAATCTAAAGAAAATTTTACTAGAAACAATTCCACGCGGATCAGGCAGCAGACGGGACTCAAACCCGCACCTTTCGCTTCTTCCGAGCGAATACACTGACCATTATGCTACCGCTGCATTGATGGTCGTGTCGAATTTTCTCTGTCATTTCTTAGGCGCTATCTCTTCGCATTGTAGGTAATCCAAAATGTCAAATGGTCAAATGAATACCTTTACAAGTAATAATCATGCAATTTTTGAAGTTATACTTCTTTAGGCGCGTTATGAAAAAATGATGAGAGTGAAATTTTAAGATGCGCGCGCATCACTGTAACACAAAATTTTAACACCATGAAGTTGGTCGCTTTAGCGACCAACTTCATGCGTTACTTTTGTGTTTACCGCACATTAAGAAAATCTACCAACAAAATAGAAATAGAATCTCTATTTAGTGGGTGCTAACGACTGCATTGTGAAGGCCTATCAAAAGTATTTATTAATCTGGAACAACTAAACCAAAGCGCGATTCAGGAGACTACAGCGCCATCTCTTGACCATTGGTGTAGTAGAACCAAAAACCACATCTTTATTTTTTGTAATAAAGTAACAGTTATAGGTATTCATATTTATAATATTTATCCACATGTTTCTAGTTTGTATATTCGGAATACGTGTTTGAGTTTCATACAAGTGCAAATCACATATGTTCTAATAAATTATATTCAGTAGCGATTTTAATTGAATATTTTGATTATTTATTTATTTTTTCAAATTAAAACTGAACTTTATTGACTGTGTCCTTTTCCAGACTTTTTATTAATTTATTGTTATTAATTATTTGCATGCAATTAAAAACTAATTTTAAACGATGCCAAAGAAGGATAACTTCTCACGCGCCTACATAAGTACACGCACCCATTTTTTTTTAAATAGGTTGCTGGTCACCCTGTCGTTATTAACGTAATATTTATTTTTGTGTGTAGGCAGCTTATAAATGTATTCAATGACTATGGCAAATATCAATAAGTCCAGTCATGCATGATGTTTGTGAAATCGTGGTGAACTAATTATACCAATTTATAATTGATTCTTCTTGAAATAAAATACCCACAAAAACCTAATAATGTAATGAAAAAAAAAACAATCATTATCACTAAAGAAAAGTTTACTAGAAAAAAACCAGTGGGTTACCTACAATGCGAAGAGATGGCGCTGCCTTGCAGCTTGAGGCTAGAAAAATTTCGACGCGGCGAATAGGGCCGTGGTAGCATAATGGTCAGTGCATTCGCCCGGATTGCGAAAGGTGCGGGTTCGAGTCCCGTCCGCTGCCTGATCCGCGTGGATGTTTACTAGTAAACTTTTCTTTAGATTTAAACATCTAGCAGTTAAATGCTTAAAAATAAATAAAAACATAATCATTATCACTGTTTTAGTTACCTTTTGAATAATAGGTATATTTGATACTTTGGCAACAAAAAATAGATAAATAAAACTTGCCATTTGCCAATAAAAATAATTAAAAAGAACGGGCATAAAAGAAATTCTACTTTTTTCCCCATACGATTTACAATTAAGTGCCCTACGTTTCACAAAAAATTGGACTTTGCCGAAGACTGACTACCAGTCTAGCACCCTCCATACAATGTGGTACCATCTCCTTTGTATGTGCAGCTGATTGAGCGTACCTACTTAATAAGAACTATAAATAAGCACAAAGCCTGCGAAGCATCGTCACGCAGGTGTAAGATAATATTATGATTTATTTCTGGTGTAACACAGCGAGTCAGTAAAAAGAAACTGCATACTAAGAGAATCCACTCGCTGACGGACGGACGACGGAATAATCCTTTAGGTACGGAATCGTAAAAAGAGATTATTTATTATAACTTTCATTACTTTCTTGATGTGAAATATAAACCAGAAATTATGGTTTGATTTGAGTTATATAAATATTTGACGACCTCCGTCGCATTCATCACTTAATCAATATATATCACATAAAAATACATATTAAACATCCATGACTGGAGTACAAATGCTCGTATTCATCACACAAACATCTGCCCCCACCGGGATTCGAACCCGGGACCTCTCGAGTCGGCGACACCATGAAACCAAGCGTACATACATGCTAGGTTTCATGGTGTCGCCAACTCAACGCCAAGACAGATGTTTAATATGTATTTTTTATATCATATACATATACATTTTTTTATTATAATTAATCGACGAAATATTTTACATTAAACTTTTTACAATAGTCAATTTCAGATGTGCATAAATATATCATTAGGAATGTTGATAAATTATGTAATTATTATTATCAGACTATTTTCATTTTTTAAAATATTAATAAATAATAATAATAAATATATCTTTATTCAAATAAGGTCATACATTGCATAATAATACTAATAACAATACAAAAGTACAAAATAATGGATTTTTTTATATTTATTATGAATAAACAAAGTTATGTTTTTTATTTATTTACTTATTGCTCGTCTGTCGGTCGGTCGCATCGTTATTACCAGGCTGCCATCGTTGTTTACAATATTGGAACTAACCCGGAACCAGAGATGGCCGTAAATCGTAATCCGAGCTCATAATCCGGCCCGCCCCGGCCGGTCCGGTCCGTTCCGGCACTCAAACCGACTGTATAATTCAGCATAATTTAGTGTAATTTCCATAGAGATTTGCAACTGTAGCAACTTTGATTTGTTGTTATAATTTGGTTAATTTCATTCAATTTTAACTCGGGTGAGTCGATGAGTCGCTAGGGTTGCCAATAAGATATCGGTTACTTTTTACCCGATTGCGCAATGCAAGAGCGCCAAGCGCGACGCGCAGACCGGGTATAGTGTTTAACAGTCCATATATGTATGTATGTTCCTTTGTGGCACACTAGAGACCAAACGCCTTCACCGATTTTGATGATTCATACATCAATCGATTCGTCTTAATCATGGGAGTACTACTAAAGATATGATAGTAATCGAAAATCAATATGGAGACAACTAGGCGCCATATTGTGAGAAAGAAAAATAGTAAGTTGCCGAAATATGTCGAGTGGGGTATCATTGTCTGGAAAATGGAAAATCATGTTTAGATTCTTTACACCATTTTTCATTTGATTGTTTATGGATTTTTTTAGGATCTACAACGATTTAAAGTTGTAAAAATACTAAATAGATTTTAATAAAACTAACCAATAATATAGCTCATACATAATAATTTATGTAGTTATTTGTAGAATTGGCCAAAATATAACAAGTGTCACGTAAGACGGAAAAAAATCTCCCATCTGCGAGTAATTTTGGCCTGCACTGCACAAGCAATAAAAGATACATGAATATAATGTATGGTGGAAATATATCTCTTATTTAGTTCTACAAAAAAGTCCGGGACAGCATATATCTATTTTTTATGTGTAATGCCCTTAAAGTTAAAATAGTAAATCAAAAATAAAATATTGTTTGAAATAAATTTCCAAAATGAACTTTTTTTTGAGATGTTTTCGAATGTATATCCCTGCCATTCGATTTCAAGTCGATCAGAGATTTATGTATAGGTACATCTGCGTACACTATATAATTGTTGAACTGCATGCTGATTGGCAGCGCGGTCGTGCCAGGCAGCGTACGTACTTACTCGTAACTTAATCGCGCCCGTCCTTTGCTTAATACTTAATTTGCGTGTAACGATCCGTAATGGACAGCCGGCGCGCGGCGGTCGGCTGCCATTGGATCGCTCATCATCCAGCAAATGGAACACATTATGGAAAGTTTCAATTGCTTGTTTGGTATTACTGAATCACTGGTGTTTTGAAGTCACGTAAAATATCGTGTGAGATTTGTACGAAAGCACATGATCGACAATCCTATTCTGTGAGAACAACCCACTTTCACCGCAGAGTCCGATGTTTTGATTTGAAATCCGTGTACTAATTATAAATTATAAAACAGTATGCCTTCTTGTACGTTACATACTTATTCTAATAACTAAATGGAAGGAGTGCTCATTAAAATGCTAAGTGCAGTTAATAATAATACGTAAGGTCAGCAAAAAGAGCATGTGTGGAGCGCAACTTTTGTGAATGATAGCGTTTGATTAAAAAATACTGTGCATGGATCACACACACGCATACATCTGCCCCCCTAGCATGAGCACCGCGATATGATATATGGCAGGCAAACACTGCCGTACCATCCTTTACTGGAACCATTTCACCGCATTTTGAGGCCCTATTTCTGCGTTTTGATCTTTTTTTTTCATTTGATCCAGAGGTTGAGAACCTCCCAGACCTCCCAACCAAACCTCCAAACCAAAACGCAGAAATTTTCGTCATCCAGTAAGCTATAAAAACATACTTAAAATCCAAAATTTCAAGGCTGTAGGTCATTTAGTTCCGAAGTTAAGTTTCGCATTTATGACATTCACTCATGATCATTAGAATAGAACTAGTACTTCCCATAAACTCAGTGAACTGAAATTTGGTACAGAGGTAGGGTTTAATGGCCACATAAAGGGAAAGCTATAAAGGAGATCTGGAGTACCTGGTGTCCCTGATTAGAAAACACAAGAGTCCAACCAAACTATTAGAAGAGATCGACATACCGCCTTTACAAAAAAATTTCAACTTGGTGGGTCGGATCATTTGATGTCAAAAATCGAAGGTCTGAAGTATCTGATGAAGAACCCTCAGCTGGTCTCAGCTGTATTAGAGATATGGTAATGCCCCCTTCTACTATTGGTGCACAAAGAAAAGACTGTCATTACCAAAATCTGCCCATTCACGTTCTTTATTTATTCTTTTAGACGGTTTAATTTCTGAAAGATCGGCGCGGTATTTACGCCTAAGAAGAAGAAAAAAATGACAAAAATGCTGATTTTCAGCAACTGCCCGTAGGAAGCGCGAGGATGTAGGTACACTATAAAGCTGGCATTATATTGAATTATTTTATCCTTATTTAAAGGTATAAGAAAGATTTTCCTTCACATATTTTTTAACATTACACGTATTATTTGTGTCTAGCAAGACATAAACGTAAGCAGTTTAGACGCGCGGAGTGGAGGCAGCTACCCCTGGGAATTGGTCCAAGGATGGCGGTGGCGTGTGGCTTCCGTAATGCTGTTAGGTAACCAGATCAGCGTTAATACCCGCCCTACTCCAGGTAATCATAGTGAGTACCTACGCACTTACTGAGAAACACATGAGCCGTCTCGGAGGCAGCCGGTACAATTGACTCGTTGCATTCTTATCGAGTTAACTGAGCTTTCTGCTTGCACAAAAATAGGTTCGTAATTTAGTATGTAGGAGTTCTTTCTGCTGCGATCGTTGCATTTAAGCAACTTTCGCAGTGGTCGGTCATTGGATGGGTGACCGAAAATTTACTATCTCGAGCTCCTCCGTGCTTCGGAAGGCACGTTAAGCCGTTGGTCCCGGCTGCATCTGCAGTCGTCAGCACCCACCAACCCGCACCGGGCCCGCGTGGTGGGTCATGGCCCAATCTCCCTATTCCATCCATAGGGAAGGCCTGTGCCCTAGCAGTGGGGACATTAATAGGCTGATGATGATGATGAATTTAGTATGTAAAAAATATTGCAGGCTTCATAACGCATAGGTTTTACGCTATAAATTGGATTTATTCTGAGCTTAATATTATGTGAATGAATTTTGAATGAATTATTACTTTGAATGTTATTGTTACTTGTTTATTTATTTTTTGTTTTGATTGACATACATCTCTTGACCTAACCCTAAATGTATTTTAGAATTGCTTAACGTATTATATGAATTAATTTTAAAATTATATTTTTTATTAACTTATTTAAATTTTCTATCTATCTTAAATTGTTATCCTATTCTAATTTTATCAAATTTTAAATTTATATTTGTACACTTTTATTATAATTTGCAATGCCCTTGCAGGGCTCATGTTTGCGAGCTGTTATTAAATTTAAGAACTAAATGTAACCAACATGAAGCAATAAATATTATGACTATGACTTAATCCACTTTCAGTACGGAGGTACAAATATGGTGTATTTATTAATGTAAGCTGTTTAACCTCTCCGTGCGCTAAACACAAAACTCCATAGGAAACTTAATTGCCGATTTTACAAAGAGATAAGTAACATTTTTATATTACAAAAACACGGTAAAAAATAAACAACATAACAAGAAAAGAAGCGGTTATCTACTTTTGAGTTCGCTAGAATTTCACTTACGTATTTGGGCAAAAGTCCCACAAAATATGGATCTTTAATTCCCGTGTGCAAGCAATGTTCATTTAAGTGGATAGGGTCATTTATCAACGACTGACAGACAGCAGTAAGACAATGCACAAGAGATACTATTGAACTGCAGGCGTCTGTTGGAAGTGGTGGTCGATCCACTGCCGGATTTAGGGTAGGGCAACCGGGGCGAAAGCCCCAGGGCCTCCACAAACGGGGGGCCCCCACAATAGAGACTTCGGAAAAATAAATCTTTCAAATTTCAACTAGTAAACACTAGTAAACATCATTGTTCAATACTAAGGGAATCTACTTGGTTCACAATAAATTATTTATTGAAAAATTCGACTGAAAAAAATGGAAAATAATTTGGGGTGAGGCTCTGTTGCCCGAAGGCCTGTGGACCTCTAAATCCGGCCCTGGGTCGGTCGCATACCATCAGGCGGGAACATTAATTTTTGCAACCGCTATTATAAGATGAAAAACGGACACTGTTCACATGCGATAGAAGTGACACCTACAAAAATATGAACACGTAAAAGTCCCTTATGACTGTAAAATACTGGGAAAAAATAAATATTCTATACTTAAATTGTTTCGAAAAATAAATAATAGGTAAATAAAAGAAACGAAAATTCAATTAATAAAAATTACCGAACCCAGGATCAACCACTGATCATGTGGACGACCCCAAGACCGCTACCGTTCAGTACCCTTAGCACAACTCGAAAACCAATATCGAATTCGAATAGTTTGCGAGTACGAAATGTCATTGTCAAATTTGTACTGATTTTAAGTTCTCGTTGTCTGTTTTGGCGCTGCCGTTCAAGTTTCCATATAAAATTTGACTAAGACATTTCGTACTCGCAAACTATTCGAATTCGATATTGGTTCGTGCTAGGGGTACAGCTATCTGTCTCTTGCAGAGAGTCACAAAATTAGGGATACCTTGTGTCAAATACTGTTGTATTGTTTCGAGCAAACCTGGCCGCAGTTACGGAATATGATCTATTGACGTGACAACGTCTTAAATTAGGTTGCGGCTGGGAGTCACTTATGAAAAAGTGTAACGCTCGGTAACGTTACGATGAGTTTAAGTTTACATGTACAATGTTTTAGTAAACAAAATATATTTCTATAGTTAAAATTTGTGCAATTCTTATTTTCATTCAATTCCTTGTTCCTATTGTGCAATTTAATTATATTCATATCAATAAATATTCTACCGAGAAAAAGACGTTGTCACGTAAAATCTTCGCCCGTAAAACCGACTTTACAGGCAACCATTTTTTTATAAAAGTTTTACGTTAAGTAGGTAAGTCTGCATGAGTCATTACATCTACGGAGTAATGACTCATGCAGACTTTTTTTTTATATATATAGGTCTGACAAATGACTCCACCCCACCTGATGTTAAGTGAAGGTGAAGTCCAGACACGAAGATAGCTGATGCAGCAGTTCTACCTGCCACACCAGCCATCCTCACCCTGCCGGCCTGCATGTTGCTTCTTCACGCCTCTTTTAAAGGATCCCAGGTTGTAAGAGGGAGGGAACACGTGAGCGGGCAGAGCATTCCATTTACGGATAGTACGACAAAGAAATGAGTCACCAAATTTCTTTGTACGCGTTGGAATTGTGGCCACTTACCTTCTCTACCGAGGTCCATCACTATTTCAATAAAGATTTATTGAGTGGAGGGAGAGCGCTGCGTACAACCAACATACGTGAACGTATATCATTATGTGTGTGTTCTGAAACCTGCTTTTACGCCTTGGCGCCAAAATTCAAACTATTGGGTATTGTAACGTAGTGTTCTCATATGGGTTAGGAGTAGGGCTGCCATCTCTAAAATGTGGCAACCAGGATAAGACGCGTGATAACCCCGGATTTTGTTACCCAGAACCCGGACAGACCAAAAAAAACAGTTAAAAATGTCACAAATCAACTTTTTTATGTGGATCTAGGCAAAAGAGCTAGCAGTCTACCTCATAATAAGTGGTCACTGCTGCCCATGGACACTTGCAACTCCAAGGGCCACTCATGCGTTGCCGCAATTTTTTTAACCCGGACTACAAATAAAACCCCGCCCGGACGCTCCCCGGACGCCCCGTAAACTAGGACAAATCCGGGGAAACCCGGACGGATGGCAGCCCTAGTTAGGAGGAATGTTATTTTGGACATTATTTATTTTTACGTGATAATTATGTGTATTCCGCGATAGCGACATAGTGTGTGGCAGTATGGCGCACACGGGCTCGTTCAATAAACTTCCCATGCATTATGTTACCGTCAGCTGACTGGCATCGATTGAGCACTCCGTAATATAAACTCTCGTACAGATGGAACAGTTGCCCGCTGGGGAAAAGCGCGCGTTTTTTGCGATGCGCCCGCGATAGCGCTGCGTAATTATCTCCTGTCATAATTTCACAATGGCTGGCTTAAATTGTAACGTAATGGGGCCACGTTTCTCAGAGGCAATTTGCGTTATCTGCTCTCTAGATGTGATTCTGTTGCGGCGAGTGAACGCCACCGCTCGTAATAAGTTTACACTTGTAACTAACGGAGTCATGTAATTAGATATCATTGTTTGGTTTGGCAACTTTTATTTTAAGAT
Source organism: Chilo suppressalis (assembly GCA_902850365.2). Taxonomy (NCBI): domain Eukaryota; kingdom Metazoa; phylum Arthropoda; class Insecta; order Lepidoptera; family Crambidae; genus Chilo; species Chilo suppressalis. The sequence goes on from OU963910.1 coordinate 79,400, forward strand.
TGGCCTGTTATTGTCTCCATTGATAAAGAACATTTTGTTTGAATAGAAGGTAGAACTTGGTAGGTGGCTCTTAAGGCTGTGGCTATATACAGAGACACCACCCACAAACCAACAAAAAAGTTATTAGACCAATGATTTAATGTACCTTATGAAGTACGCAATATCACGAGATTTTAATCACAGATCAAAAATCATCAATCCCCCAAGTGGTTCATATAATTTGGTTAAATTTACAAACGTGGCGTCCGTCGGCACTTAAAATAGACGCCATTATAAATTGGATATTGCAAGCGCTACATAGCTACAATACAATTACAATGGACGAGACATAATGCTGGATACACAAGGGTTCATTAAACGCAGCGAGTGACACTTGAGAGGCGACGCGACGGCTACGTGACGGGGGCGTGACGGGACCGCGGCGCGACGGGGTTGGAATAGGAGCGCCGCACCGATAACACACGCACAAATTAGAGCTGCCGAGAACCAACAACCATCTAAAGCGAGCAAATCACGCCCTTATCGCTCAGTCAAGAACTTTTCATAGCAGTAAAAGAATAATCCGATATTTTATAAGCACCCATTATCGAACCGTTATGAGATTACATCTCCGCGAGCCGCCTCTCGCTACATTAATCACTTTATCCGTGAACAGAGAACGGACGCGCGCTTCTTTGAACGCGAACGTTTTTGTGAGAATGCTTTATGGCGAACGCACCCCATACTTTAGAATAAACAGTGCCATAAAAACGCCGCTGCGGTGTGTGTTTGTGCTCGCGCATAATAATGAAACAGTTCAGCGAAACTGATGGCTGCGGATTGTCATCTTGGTGATGTTTTCACACGGCTGTCCTAAGTCAATAAAGCGTGTTAGTGTTACGATGAATCAAGTAGGTAGTTTCCTAGGGATTATAAGTAAATGAATACTTTTCTTAATTTGTTTTTATAGCTGAATTGACTAATGACTCCTCCCTAGCTGCATAGGTATTCTGTAAGATGCAATTTCACTTAGGATCTCATATATTTCATCGGCCATCAGGGCAGCGGCAACATAATGGTGAGTGCTTTCGCCCGGATAGCGAAGGGCGATTTTCGAGTTTCTGTAAATGAATCGTTCTGCATAGACTCTTTTGATGAGTGTAAGTTCGTATAGAATGCAGTAAAACGCTTTGCATTTTTGTCTCCCATATAATCAATCAAAGCCCTTATGAAATGAAATGAAAATGAAATGTAATAAAAAGTCAACTTTATTCACGTTTTTTATTTATTATATGTACGTATTTACATATTGAGGAGCTCGATGGCGCAGGTGGCTAGCGCGTTCGGCTGCGATCGTTGAAGTTAAGCAACTTTCGCAGTGGTCGGTCATTGGATGGGTGACCAAAAATTTACTATCTCGAGCTCCTCCGTGCTTCGGAAGGTACGTTAAACCGTTGGTCCCGGCTGCATTTGCAGTCGTTAGCACCCACCAATCCGCACTGGGCCCGCATGGTGGGTCATGGCCCAATCTCCCTATTCCCTCCATAGGGAAGGCCTGTGCCCCAGCAGTGGGGACATTAATAGGCTGATGATGATGATGATTTACATATTAATATTTAAATTACTAAAGCTTAAATTAATTATTGGCTAAAAACTTAAAAATAATTAACTTATATAAATAATTACTTAAATAATATATTATATACATACAAGCAACAAAATAAAAATGACATTAAATTCTTTTTTGAATAGTCTTTATTTCCTATACCATCCCATCTTTTGACTGTGACAGATGAGCTTATGCGAAGGACACATTGATAGCAAATTTAATAGCAGAATGATCACCTCACACTGAACAATCTAAAACTGACCAGAGACTAGAAAGTGTCGGACTGGCTTCCTCAGAAATCAGCTTTTTATTTTTTAATTGTGTGTTCTTAGTTTATTCTCAATTAACTCTGTCTCTGTACCGTTCATTACTCTCTAATCATCAAAAATCTATTGCCGTTGCAATTGTTACTACCGTATTACCTACGTAAAAAATATTTTAATTACTTCTTTTATACACTATTTATATCAAATGTTTATGCCAAAAATTTTAACAAATTTATCCAGGTTGTTGTATTTCGGTTCTTATTTATCTATAATAATCTAAAGAGTGAAAATTATGACTTCGTAAAACTGTATCTTGCTATCTTGACCGCTCTTAAAAGTCCTTTTAAGCCCATGAAACGTAAATCCCATTAGGAAGCTTAATTACCATAAAGCTAATTTCCACGGCATTAATTCGAAATTTAGTAACATACACTGGGACAAATGTTTTTTACACTTATCAGCTGCGGAAAGCGTACAACAGACTTTGTATGATTTGCTTTGTGAAACAATTAAGACACATGTACCTGTCAATTTTCCGATAAATCAAAGTTACCCTATCTGGTTTTCACATGCTCTGACATGACTGTGCAAAGAAAAGGAATGTGCTTGGATTAATTATGAGAGATTTTCCATTAATCGGAAACGTTTCCAATCGGTTTCTGTAAAGTATCTCCGAAAGTATAACGATTTTGTAGAAACAACTATTCCTCAGAATACGAAGCGCTTTGGGCACTACATCTCAAGTCGTAGGGGTAATGTTGATCTGCTTCTACTATGCACTACAATAATGTGTCTTCCGATAACCCAACCGAAATTTGCATTCTTTTCTCGGTTTTTTGCGTCTGTTTATGAGCCTTCCTCTCTTGATCCATGTCATTGGCAGCCACTTAGTACACAGAGTGACGTTTCAAAATATATATGTGACATCTACCTGAATACCAGTTCAATTCAGAACGCACTTAAAAGACTCGATGTTTATATTGGGGTGGGGCCAGATGGCATTTTTAAAACTGGTTTCGGACAATATAGTTAGGCCATTACACATTTTATATAACAAATGCTTGCGTGAGGGCTGTTTCCCAGACATCTGGAAGCTTGCTTTTATCACATCAGTGCATAACGGTGGGGATAAAAATGACATCAGAAAGTATCGTCCTATTTCCAAATTATCGGCGTTTGCCTAAACTATTCGAGGGTCTAGTACATGAATATCTATACAAATTCAGAACATTATTATAGCAGAGCAACATGGATCTGTTAAACGTCGCTCTTATTCGACTAATCTAATGGTATACGCAAACTTTTTGTTTAAAAATATGGATAATCAAGTTCAGGGGAACAATGTTTTCTATCGGCATCTAACAAGCAGCATTAGAACTAGGAATTTGCGCAAAGGGTCCACTCACGCGCGCACACATCAGACCACTTATCACCGTGCCTGCACCGCGCCGACAAAAAACCTCGCCTCGCTGCGTCACGTTAACACGCCGCTGTCACTTACGAAGCTAGGCGTTAAAAATCTATTAGATAGATAGATAGATAGATAAATCATTTATTCCCATCAGTACAGCACACAAATTCAAGTAAAAAAATAGAACAATTAATTACTAGGTATGTAACTGTGTGCCGCAACGACAGAAAAAGGCAAAAACTCAGCGATACCTTTGCTCTAAGAGCAAAGCACTGGTTTTCAGTTCTGCCTAGAAAGCGCGTAACGTGAAACGACATCGACGTGACGTGATTAATTTATTATTAGGAGAATTAAATTAGATTATATTTTTATTAAATTAAAAAGATTATTAAATTATTATTGATAAGTTATTATAATATAACTATATATAATATTATCATTCACCAAAAATTATTAATTATTACTGTTGTTATTACTTTTTAGTATTTAGATTAATATTGAATTTCTGAATTAATATTTACCCATCAGAATTTAACACATCTTTCTCGCCTTCAAAATAGAAACCTGCTTGGCACTTATCTTCTACTAAACAAAACACTTTAAAAATATTGTAGATGATGTCAATTTGATGTGATGCGAGGAAAAGCTACTTTAAATTACAAAATAATATACAAACTTACATAAAATGTTGTCCCGCAAAACAAGTGAGAATATTTTTAAATAGCATCAGATCAAGTCTTCTATTTACATGTTAAAGCAATGTCTACAATTCTACATTCATGTTAAGTAGGTAGGCACGTAAGCAGGTTTCAGATTTTAAGTGTGACCTGTCAACTAAAACGATACAAAATGTATTTTCTAAATTTCTTGGAAATCTATAACTAATGTGCCTAGACAGCATTTTGAGTCCAATTAAATAAATAAATATTTCCAACACTCAGACCAATTAGCCTAGCCCCAAAGTCTTGTGTTATGGGATACTATACTAGGGCAACGGATAGAATAGATATACAGTACATATATAAGTACATTTACATAGATATACATGTTAAACATCCATGACTGGAGTACAAATGCTTGTATTCATCACACAAACATCTGCCCCCACCGGGATTCGAACCCGGGACCTCTCGAGTCGGCGACACCATGAAACACGGCGTACAAACCACTCGACCACTGAGGTCGTCAATTCATTCTGAATGTGGCGGTATAATGAAAACTGGCCAAGTGCGTGTCGTGCCACGCGCAGTGTAGGGTTCCGTAGATGACTGTAGTTACCACAATATATTTGAGCAGGAGTCTTTATTTTCTATATCGGAAATTAGTAAAATCAATTAATATCAATCTAATCTAAGTATCTCAACTAAAATACCTAAATCAAAGTCAAACTGCGTCTCAAACTCAGAATCAATTCGATATTATTATTTTTTTAATACGAATGATAACCACCTGGAATGTTGTATCAGACTCTTAATAACTAAAAGCTTCATCTGAAGCGATCATCCCCTGAGAAGGGGACGATGCGATATAACCGCCGATCTTTACAAGTACTTATGTACTTTTAATGAAAACTTAACATTAGCGCGTTTCAGAAGCCGTTATAATTGGTACTCGCGGTAGCGTTGTGGAATTACTGATATTTAATTGTGTTTTATAAAAAGTATTTTTAGATTTTGTTGCAATGCAAGGAATTTTCAATACGTAAAAAAAATAATTTAACCAAATTTAAATTAACCGTTACAGTTTTCCTTAAAGTTCAGGTAAAGCACTATTATCATGATTTTTTCCAGGTTTTTCAAGTCAATAGTTTAGTTTTTAGAGAGGTGGGGGAGAGGAGGGACGCCCTACTCGATAAAACTTGCAATTTAAAGTTCAATTTTTCTCAAAACATCTTGGGAACCCCTAAGTTATTTTAAAGGACCTATTCAACAATATCCCACAAGATGGGAAAGATGATGAAAAAACACCCCCAGGTTACATGTAGCGAAGCTAACGTATTTTGTTTTTGAAGTTATACTTCTTTAGCCGCGTTATGAAAAATTTATGAGAGTGAAATTTTCATCACTGTAACACAAAATTTTAACATAATGAAGTTAGCCGCGAGCGCGTTATTTGTAATATTTTATTTTCCAAGTGACCGTGGGGCAGATTTGAACAAAGCAAACAGGGCAGATTTGAACGGGACATTGAAATGAAATGAAATGAAATGAAATGAAATGAAATGAAATGAAATGAAATGAAATGAAATGAAATGGAATGAAATGGAATGAAATGGAATGAAATGGAATGAAATGGAATGAAATGGAATGAAATGGAATGAAATGGAATGAAATGGAATGAAATGGAATGAAATGGAATGAAATGGAATGAAATGGAATGAAATGGAATGAAATGGAATGAAATGGAATGAAATGGAATGAAATGGAATGAAATGGAATGAAATGGAATGAAATGGAATGAAATGGAATGAAATGGAATGAAATGGAATGAAATGGAATGAAATGGAATGAAATGGAATGAAATGGAATGAAATGGAATGAAATGGAATGAAATGGAATGAAATGGAATGAAATGGAATGAAATGGAATGAAATGGAATGAAATGGAATGAAATGGAATGAAATGGAATGAAATGGAATGAAATGGAATGAAATGGAATGAAATGGAATGAAATGGAATGAAATGGAATGAAATGGAATGAAATGGAATGAAATGGAATGAAATGGAATGAAATGGAATGAAATGGAATGAAATGGAATGAAATGGAATGAAATGGAATGAAATTAAATTAAATGGAATGAAATGGAATGAAATGGAATGGAACGAAACGAAACGAAACGAAACGAAACGAAACGAAACGAAACGAAACGAAACGAAACGAAACGAAACGAAACGAAACGAAACGAAACGAAACGAAACGAAACGAAACGAAACGAAACGAAACGAAACGAAACGAAACGAAACGAAACGAAACGAAACGAAACGAAACGAAACGAAACGAAACGAAACGAAACGAAACGAAACGAAACGAAACGAAACGAAACGAAACGAAACGAAACGAAACGAAACGAAACGAAACGAAACGAAACGAAACGAAACGAAACGAAACGAAACGAAACGAAACGAAACGAAACGAAACGAAACGAAACGAAACGAAACGAAACGAAACGAAACGAAACGAAACGAAACGAAACGAAACGAAACGAAACGAAACGAAACGAAACGAAACGAAACGAAACGAAACGAAACGAAACGAAACGAAACGAAACGAAACGAAACGAAACGAAACGAAACGAAACGAAACGAAATTAAATGAAATTAAATGAAATGAAATGAAACGAAACGAAACGAAACGAAACGAAACGAAACGAAACGAAACGAAACGAAACGAAACGAAACGAAACGAAACGAAACGAAACGAAACGAAACGAAACGAAACGAAACGAAACGAAACGAAACGAAACGAAACGAAACGAAACGAAACGAAACGAAACGAAACGAAACGAAACGAAACGAAACGAAACGAAACGAAACGAAACGAAACGAAACGAAACGAAACGAAACGAAACGAAACGAAACGAAACGAAACGAAACGAAACGAAACGAAACGAAACGAAACGAAACGAAACGAAACGAAACGAAACGAAACGAAACGAAACGAAACGAAACGAAACGAAACGAAACGAAACGAAACGAAACGAAACGAAACGAAACGAAACGAAACGAAACGAAACGAAACGAAACGAAACGAAACGAAACGAAACGAAACGAAACGAAACGAAACGAAACGAAACGAAACGAAACGAAACGAAACGAAACGAAACGAAACGAAACGAAACTAAATTAAATTAAATTAAATTAAATTAAATTAAATTAAATTAATTTAATTTAATTTAATTAAATGAAATGAAATGAAATGAAATGAAATTAAATGAAATTAAATTAAATGAAATTAAATGAAATTAAATGAAATTAAATGAAATTAAATGAAATGAAATGAAATTAAATGAAATGAAATGAAATTTAATGAAATTAAATGAAATTAAATTAAATGAAATGAAATTAAATGAAATTAAATGAAATTAAATGAAATTAAATGAAATTAAATAAAATTAAATGAAATGAAATGAAATGAAATTAAAGGAAATGAAATTAAATGAAATTAAATGAAATTAAATGAAATGAAATGAAATGAAATGAAATGAAATGAAATGAAATGAAATGAAATGAAATGAAACTAAACTAAACTAAACTAAACTAAACTAAACTAAACTAAACTAAACTAAACTAAACTAAACTAAACTAAACTAAACTAAACGAAATTAAACTGAACGAAATTAAACTGAACGAAATTAAATTGAACGAATATGAAATGAAATGAAATGAAATGAAATGAAATGAAATGAAATGAAATGAAATGAAATGAAATGAAATGAAATGAAATGAAATGAAATGAAATGAAATGAAATGAAATGAAATGAAATGAAATGAAATGAAATGAAATGAAATGAAATGAAATGAAATGAAATGAAATGAAATGAAATGAAATGAAATGAAATGAAATGAAATGAAATGAAATGAAATGAAATGAAATGAAATGAAATGAAATGAAATGAAATGAAATGAAATGAAATGAAATGAAATGAAATGAAATGAAATGAAATGAAATGAAATGAAATGAAATGAAATGAAATGAAATGAAATGAAATGAAATGAAATGAAATGAAATGAAATGAAATGAAATGAAATGAAATGAAATGAAATGAAATGAAATGAAATGAAATGAAATGAAATGAAATGAAATGAAATGAAATGAAATGAAATGAAATGAAATGAAATGAAATGAAATGAAATGAAATGAAATGAAATGAAATGAAATGAAATGAAATGAAATGAAATGAAATGAAATGAAATGAAATGAAATGAAATGAAATGAAATGAAATGAAATGAAATGAAATGAAATGAAATGAAATGAAATGAAATGAAATGAAATGAAATGAAATGAAATGAAATGAAATGAAATGAAATGAAATGAAATGAAATGAAATGAAATGAAATGAAATGAAATGAAATGAAATGAAATGAAATGAAATGAAATGAAATGAAATGAAATGAAATGAAATGAAATGAAATGAAATGAAATGAAATGAAATGAAATGAAATGAAATGAAATGAAATGAAATGAAATGAAATGAAATGAAATGAAATGAAATGAAATGAAATGAAATGAAATGAAATGAAATGAAATGAAATGAAATGAAATGAAATGAAATGAAATGAAATGAAATGAAATGAAATTAAATGAAATTAAATGAAATGAAATGAAATGAAATGAAATGAAATGAAATGAAATGAAATGAAATGAAATGAAATGAAATTAAATGAAATTAAATGAAATTAAATGAAATGAAATGAAATGAAATGAAATTAAATGAAATTAAATGAAATTAAATGAAATTAAATGAAATTAAATGAAATTAAATGAAATTAAATGAAAATAAATGAAATGAAATGACATTTATTCATTTTCTAGGCTGTTACAAGCACTTGTGAAGGTTAAGAACACAACGTGTTTTAGTTACTTACAAGTGCTAATTACATATGGAATCATAACTTAAATTCAGTAGTGATTTTAATTGAATATTGTGAATATTTATTTAATTTATCAAATTAAAACTGAACTTAATTGACTGTCTTAACTATCCTTTTCCAGTCCTCTTATTATTTTATTGTAATTATTAATTATTTGCATGCAATTTAAAAATATTTTTAATGATGCTAAAGAAGTATAACTTCTCACGCGCGTACATAAGTTACACGCATCCATTTTTTTTATTTTTATTTTTCTGTTTTGTCGGCGTGATTGATATACATATCTCCACAAAATTTTAGCTCTCTAGTGCCAATAGTCTTCAAGCAAAACCGGGGACGGACAGGACATAACGAAACTTAAAAGGGTTCTTTGTCAGGAACTCAGTACTACAAAACCCTAAAAACATAACAAGAGTGTCACGTCTGCTACTTGTTTCGCGTGGAATTTTTTCAAGTAAAATTTTCCTTAGTTTTAAAACAAGAGTGGTTAATTCAAATATAAGGGTAATGGTCTGCCGTTGCCCTCGAGATAATAAGTTATGAAGAATGTAATAAAGGCATATAATTGTGAGCCGTTGGTAGAAGCTGCGAGGGTTGCGATGGCGCGGTGTTATCTGGTCCATTGTTCGACTCCATCGAGGGACGTGTGCAGTCGACAGGCGAGGGCGCAGGGGCAAACACTTAGCTACAATGGCTCATGGGTGTGAAAGCTATATTCATCCCTGGTTCGGCACAGTAGTAAGTACTTAACGGAATCACAGGAAGGCAATTTTCTCTTAGCAAGTTTTCGAAAAATGTGGCGTGAAACTAATGTCTTCTTATTAGTTCGATGGCGCAGGTGGTTAGCGCGTTCAGCTGTGATCGTTGTAGTTTAGCAACTTTCACAGTGGTCGGTCATTACATGGGTGACCAAAAATTTCTATCTCGAGTTCCTCCGTGCATCGGAAGGCACGTTAAGCCGTTGGTCCCGGTTGCATCTGCAATCGTTAGCACCCGCCAATCCGCACTGGGCCCGCATGGTGGGTCATGGCCCAATCTCCCTATTCCATCCATAGGGAAGGCCTGTGCCCCAGCAGTGGGGACATAAAAGAGGCTGATGATGATGATTAGTTAAGTTTAATACTGTTGAGCGGTGACACTAGCGATGGCAAACGTACTACAGCAGTCCTATATCCATGACCTGACTCGTCGGCTCGCTTCGGCTTGACTCGGTTTTTTTTTTATAGCCAGTGAGGCAAATTACTATACCCCACCTGATGTTAAATGGTGATAAAGTCCAAACGCGAAGATAGCTGGTACAGTAGTTGTAAACTTAGATTAAAACAAAAAGGGTAGATACGGCACTAGCCTCACAAAAGTGATCCGCATGAATTGTGGTCCACGACCCTAATCGCTTTAGTCACAACTTGACATGCAAACGACGTACATGTGAACGTCAAAAAGAAATATTGCTAATATTTTGTGTGTATATGATAAAACAATGCCTAAGTGTGTTTTTAAAAAGTGTTCAAATTGCTCAAGAACTAAAAATAAAACCGACGGCAACACTTTTCATTCGTAAGTACTATAAAATATATTTTTTCATAAAAATTGCTGTTTGTTTGAATCTTATTCGGTAGTGACGTCGAGTACTGGTCGCGTGATTGGTCGGTAGTGCAGTGACGCGGATCTCGCCGTCTCGCTCGCGCTGCCGTTGAAACTTAACGTGCTGTTTCGTTCGGGTCGGTAATGCAGTGACGCGAATCTCGCCGTCTCGTTCGCGCTGCCGTGGGATCAGTTTTTGTTTGATGCAAGTATGAGCGTACCGTGTCTACCCTTTTTGTTTTAATCTAAGGTTGTAAACTGCCGGTTTGAATTGGTTTGAACTCTGTCTGTGTCATATTCAATACTATGATTAGTATCAATGACATAAATACATGATCATGGTGAGTTTCGTTGTTTCACATCTGCCAGGTGGTGGCTCATTTATATATATAATTACAGGTAGTTTGTGAACATTCTGTTGCAAGAAGAGATGCAGCCTGCAAACAGCAACATTGTAGTGATGCAGCTTCGAGCTTGCGTGACTGCTTTTACGGAGCTTCAAGATATTAAGTATAATATAAATAATCATGCAGACGGTATGGGAAACCCACAGAAAGCTCCCCTTCTCTTTGGAGAAACCGGAATTAATGTCACTAATTCCACAGCAACGAACAGAATGCCGAATCAAATTACATAAGTAGTAAAATTACAAGCGAAATTAGCATAATTATGAGAACAACATAATTATCTGCTCTAAAAAGTGGTAAGTACGTATTTCAGCTGCATGTGCTACCATTGCTCTTGACATCAACTCACATTTACTTTCTTTTGTTTTTTTATATGAGAAGGGTGCCAAACAAGCGTATGACCCACCTGATGGTAAGCGGCCACCATAGACTAGACGCTTGCGATCCATAAAATATCAATCGCTCTGTAGTCTACCCTGACTGAAATCCTCTACCCCGTGGGCTCTGGAACCTTACTCACCGACAGAATACAACACCACCAAAAGCGAGTGTTATTTTACCGTGGTCTTCTGTAAGGTGGAAATAAAGGTATTTAAATAAATTAGAAGTGCCATATAGCAAGTTAAGATTGGTTTCGGATAGTCCTCATGCTATGACAATAAAAATCTATAATCATGTACCTAATAATATAAAGAACATAGAAATATCTGCCAAATTCAACAATCAATTAAAATCATAATTAATCCAAAAATGTTTTTATAATTTAAAATATTTTTTTTTACGACAAATGTAATTAATTTTTAAAGTTGACATTTTCATTATTATTATTGTTTATTGAAATTGTAAAATCTATTTTATAAAATTTAATTGTTTAAATACTTCCCCAGACGGAGGCTCCAATTAGAACGATTATTAAGAAAAAAGTGTGATGCCAAGTTTGATTATTGTGGTGGAAAATAAGCATAGAATCATCACAATCAGATTAAACAAATTTTCTTTTCAATTCGAATGAACAAAAAACGTGTAACAACAGAGTCTTTATGCACCAGTTAAAATAACCATTGTTATCGCAAAAGAATTTCACATGTTTCGATGCAGGGTCTTTTTAAACACAATCACTGAATGTGTTATCGTAAAAATGCATATGGCGTTTAACGCACGTTGTAATTTAGTAAACGGCTTTCATTATGGGGGCGAGTGGCGAAACAACTGTTGTGGCGTGATCTTTTCGCCATGGAAGGATAGCAAACACGTCTGCTCGACGGCTTACGCGTAAGCAATGATATGCCACAGCCATTATTCAGTTTTATTTTATATTCTAAATTCAATATCGTTTATTACTTTTAGCTAAAGAAAATATAACTAGAAAAAATTCCTCGCCGACCAGGCAGCAGACGGGACTCGAACCCGCACCCTTCGCAATCCGGGCGAATGCACTGACCAATTATGCTACCGCGGCCCTCACGGACCGCGTCAAAATTCCTCTAGCGGTCAGTGCATTCGCCCGGATTGTTAAGGGTGCGGGTTCGAGTCCCGTCTGCTGCCTGGTCCGCGTGGATTTTTTTGTAGTTATATTTTCTTTAGATTTAAACAACAAGCAGTTACATGCTTTAAAATAAATAAAAAAATGGGTGCGTGTACTTATGTAGGCGCATGAGAAGTATCCTTCTTTGGCATCATTTAAAATTAGTTTTTAATTGCATGCAAATAATTAATTACAATAAATTAATAAAAAGTCTGGAAAAGGACACAGTCAATAAAGTTCAGTTTTAATTTGAAAAAATAAATAAATAATCAAAATATTCAATTAAAATCGCTACTGAATATAATTTATTAGAACATATGTGATTTGCACTTGTATGAAACTCAAACACGTATTCCGAATATACAAACTAGAAACATGTGGATAAATATTATAAATATGAATACCTATAACTGTTACTTTATTACAAAAAATAAAGATGTGGTTTTTGGTTCTACTACACCAATGGTCAAGAGATGGCGCTGTAGTCTCCTGAATCGCGCTTTGGTTCCGTTGTTCCAGATTAATAAATACTTTTGATAGGCCTTCACAATGCAGTCGTTAGCACCCACTAAATAGAGATTCTATTTTGTTGGTAAATTTTCTTAAACCTTAGACCAACTTCATGCTGTTAATATTTTGTGTTACAGTGATGCGCGCGCATCTTAAAATTTCACTCTCATCATTTTTTCATAAAGCGCCTAAAGAAGTATAACTTCAAAAATATTACTTTAGACTGTTACAAGCGCTTATGAATGTCGAAGAACTACGCCATCGATTCGTAAATCTACCTAAATCTAAAAAGTGTTTTTTTTCTGAACTTCATTATTGACTTATTCAGAGACATCAAGTTGGAAATTTACTTCAATACGAGATAAATGAGATAAGTCATGAAGACACCTTAGATTATATATTTTGGAATATATGTATCCATAATCAAATACTGATTTGAAAACAGATTGAGAATGTGACGGACTTCCACGCGCCACGATGGCAGGCCGAACGAGCTAACCAATGTTCCATCGACCTCCACGTGTATTCACTCCCTCACATAAAAAACAACATCGCCATTCGTCATTGTTTTGGTTTCAGTTGCTGAGTATGTACGAGTGAATATCATTATTTTAGATTTTTGGTGCTATGCAGTTCTAATTTGACTGTAGTCATTGCGACCTATAAGATCTATTGTGACTCGCCAATAAGTTAAAGTATATCTTGAATATATAAATAGTAGTACTTTTTGGTGGATGAGATTTTGAGTGACATATAATGATTAAATTATATTTTTGATTCACATTTTAATATGACCTGATTTTAATCGATTTTTTATATTTTTGACAATATGTGACATAGTATTAATTAAATTGATTGATAAAAAACTTATGTAAATTTGCATGCTACGGTCTATAGCTGAATAGGTGAAACCTACAGTATAGTTATGTGTAAGTATTTGTGACCTTGATTACCCTGTTCAAACGCAAATAAATAATTATTTTATTCTAATTATTCTATTCTATTCTCTTTTAGCCCGACAGTTTTCAAGAAGCTCAAAATGTTTCTAGCTTTTAGAGATTTGATTTCCTTTGGACATATCATCCCAAATGAATACTACACTTGTGGATGAGAGCCACATTCACATAGAAGGTGTTTTTGGTGTTCCACGCTCCTGATTGCAGTATCTGTAAACATCAGTGTCACTCAATGTCATATGACATTGGTGTCTGTCAGTATCCAGTTAAGGCTCTACAAGTGAATATGTATGCAATATCAAAAATTACGATAAGAAACATATTTTGTGAAAACGAATGAGTAAGTAAATAATTAGGAGCCTGCAAAGTTATTTGTTATACATAGGTAGGTATAACTATTATAATCATAATATTATTTCCAACACTCACACCAATTAGCCTAGCCCCAAAGTAAGCACAGTAAGGCTTGTGTTATGGGATACTAGGGTAACGGATAGAATACATATACTGTACATATATAAGTATATTGATATAGAAATACATATTAAACATCCATGACTGGAGTACAAATGCTGGTGTTCATCACACAAACATCTGCGCCCACCGGGATTCGAACCCGAGACCTCTCGAGTCGGCGACACCATGAAATCTGGCGTTCAAACCACTCGGCCACGGAGGACGTCAAACTAGTTATATGTAACTAGCAAACCAGTGAACCAAATGTTCACCAAAAATTTTGAAAAAAAATGTATTTAATTAATTGAGAACTTCGGAGATTTTGTGTGGTTTCGTTTGAAATTCGTGATTTCTCGAAAACCGGAAGTGCTACGTTTCTCAAATCCGGTTTGTAGTCTTATCAAACTATTCTTAACTTATAACTTAAATATTCTCTTTATCTATCTCTTACTGTTTGGCCGTTGAAACAGCACCACAGACAGACAGACGGACGGACGGACTTGTCTAATAGATAAGAGATTCACAGTATTTGTAATCGTAACGTCTTCTTCGTGGCTTTATGGAGAATATATCATATCACGTTATCAAATTCAAACAAATCTAAATAGTAGAATCAGAAGATATTTTAACATTTTCTCATCATGCACTTTGATGTGAATATGTTCAAGATCTCTGGTATTGTATAGTTATTTGTTTTCTTTTTAATTTGGCAATTATTAATT
This sequence comes from Chilo suppressalis, assembly GCA_902850365.2. Taxonomy (NCBI): domain Eukaryota; kingdom Metazoa; phylum Arthropoda; class Insecta; order Lepidoptera; family Crambidae; genus Chilo; species Chilo suppressalis. The sequence goes on from OU963910.1 coordinate 94,417, forward strand.
CAGTGAGGAGATCACTCTCTCAAATAACAAACCTCGCCATTCGTCATTGTTTTGGTTTCTGTTGCTGAGAAAAAATATTAGTTCAGAAACTGATTCAATATCCTTTTAGAATATAATAAAAGCATATAGAAAGCGGGTATATAAGGGGAGTTTGGTTGTCCCCAACGCGTTTTTTTACCAAAATCAGAATAATTAAATTATAAACAAAATGCAAAGAAAAAAATTGTTTGCGTCAGCTCCGATGCACGACCGGAGTTTACACTCTAAAACGATTGTCTTTGAACAGACATAAAACAAAATCAAGTCCGAAGAAGTCGGTTACAAGTAGAGATACCTCAGGAATCGTCCCATGGTTTCGACTATCATAGGTTCCATGTCACACATTTTATCATCTAACATCACAAAAACGTAACGAGGTCATTAATGTCATTCATCTATAGATTTTACTCCTCACATTTTTCTCATACCGGGCCCCTTATATATTCAAATCGATTCATAAGGAGTAAACTCCAAAACTATGCATTCATATCAAACCAATAACGTGTTGTTCAATGGAATAAACCTGATTACGCATTCAATATATGATTGACACGAACAGATATGATTCCAGAATGTGCTTTATATTCTTTTGAATAACGTCGATTCAATTAATGTCGGGTATAAAAAATATGATAATAAAAAGACCGTCATAATTTTGCAGCCGCACTTTCAGTTGCAAATTAACGATAGCACTCGGCTAGGTGGATGGGGTGCACACTGCTATCTATCGCATCTGTGTATGCATTGCGATTAATGAGTGGTTTGTTATCTCAGCCCTATCACACGTTACAATTGAATAGTGCCGCTGAGAGCGCTTCAAACAGCGCAGCCCCCTCGGTGCGTGGTGTTTAAATAAGCACTTTTTAGTTGCAAATGAAATTATCGCAGGCAGGGACCCGTCTAATCCCCCCGCTTATGGGGAGGCGTCTCCCCTCTCGGGGGGATCACACCTCTCCATGAAACGTGAGGGTTTTCACAAATAATTCGCACTAACACTCGAGTACACAATTTTTGCGCAAACCAAACACTGGCGGTCGACAGTCGGCAGCCATCGCGAATTCGCTCGGTGTCAGTTATGTACGCTCGTTATATTTTTTGAAGCTACGTGCCTCCTTTGTGATAAACATAACGAAATGTACACATCACATCAGAAGTGTCTAGGGATGAAGTACGGTAGCACGTACGTTCACGTGGGTTAATTTCCAACAATGAACGTTGTTTGTTTACTTAAACATAGGATTGAAAGTTATAATTTCTTATAATTTAAAGATTATGTCATCAATTCCCAAAGTTAAACGCACTCTTCAAAGAAATAATCTGACTTGTGGTGCCAGAGTTAATATATTTTAAAGTCAAAGTCAAACATTTATTGCATATCATAATTGTACAAAAGATTGTGGGTTAGTTAGTAGAGGTAGATATAATTTTTAATTTGAAATAATAAAAATGTATTTAGATTCTCACTAAGTTCAGAATTAGGGTAGTATCATTATTTTTTATTATTCATACACATAAAAACATTAAAGTAAAAATTCCATGTGGAAGAATGCAAAGATTGATTGGATAGTTTTTAATGCAAAAAAATATTAGTATTTTAAAACTACTGATGTTTTGTCCAAAATTTAATCCTAATTTCTTCTTTTCTGGTTATCTAGGTCATAACTACTAGAATAACGATTTTTTTAATCCTAAAAACAGATATTTTTAATTGTAGTCAATACCTACGAACATTTACATATTTCTAAGTTAGTTAATGACAAATTTCATGCCTCATTCAACGATCTAACCCTTTAGGAGGGGAGTTTCCTAAAATATGTACCTACTTATTCCGCTTTGACGTCTCCTACTAGTAATCACATCCGTAGATTTGACTGGTTGTTAAATTTGATCTTCATACGTCATGTAGATTTCATGATTAGGCAGTTAATGAGTGACCTATTAAATCGGTCTATTGTTATCTGTGGAGTTTTGCTGAGCAATTCCTCAAACATCGTATTCTGTTTTATGGTTTCGTTTATTACCCTTTGGGTAAGGAAACCTAAAAATGACAGTACTGGTTTGCTGGTTGTCTACTGTTCACCGGTCCTGACCTCATTTCTCGAAGTTAGAAGCTCTAGAAATGTGAGTAATCTGCGCTACAGAATCACTGTACATAAGGTCGTAACTGAAATGCCTGTGTGAATCCTATTTAAAATAAGAAATACACGCAAGCTACCTAGCTCCCCATTTGAACTGGAAATTTCGCCATTTCCTATTATGACGACCTCCGTGGCCGAGTGGTTTGTATGCCGGGTTTCATACCCGTCGCCGACTCAAGAGGTCCCGGGTTCGAATCCCGGTGGGGGCAGATGTTTGTGTGATGAATACGAGTATATGTATTCTATCCGTTACCCTAGCATCCCATAACACAAGCCTTACTGTGTTTACTTTGGGGCTAGGCTAATTGGTGTGAGTGTTGGAATTATTTATTTATTTATTATATTTGGAAATAAGTCTTCTTTTGAAGGAAACCAAATGAACTACGGAATCGGATGTCGGACCACCCAAGAGGATCGTTTTGCTTACTTTGGAGTCACGCGACCATTTTGCAGAAGCGTATTCTCAGTCATGATGATGACGATATTAGTAGTTATACTACTTTATTGCATGATGAATGAGAATCGTTGTAAGAGTGACTGAACTCAGTGTAATAGTAAAAAATGACCAAGTGCAATTTTCTTAAAATTGATTCTGTTCTAACTCCGCAATTTCCTTGTTTTAATTAATAATAACCTTCGATGAGTTGGTGGAAAGAAAATCAACATTTTGAACCAAAGCAAATCTTAAAAGTAATACTTTGATAAGGAAAAAGTTTTTTTTTATACTCTTGCGCAAAATGGTAAGTAAGTATTTTAATTCACAGTGATAAATCTTGTGGTGTGACTTGACTTTCATATTACAACCATATACTATAAACACATAAAGGGAATTAATAGGGCATTTTTTTAAATCTTTATTAAAGAGTTTTGTCAGTCTACAACGACGATGTACATATTACAAAGATAAAAATACCAAATAACAAATAAAGACGATATCTCAGAACGAAACAAAGTTGGTTGTTTTCTCTCTCATTCTCAGGTCTCGCTGAACTGATAAAGAGCTTTAGCTTCCCTTGACAGAGGAGATGCCAAAACCCTATTACACGTTCCTATCCTCTTAAAATCTTTACAAAACTGACTTCCATAATAAAACCTTAGTGGCTCATTTCGTACACCTTCCATCAATATATGATTAACATCATTGTATATGAATACTGTCTTTTGTCGGTGCCTTAAAGAATTTTAAGGTCGGTGCGGAACAAACGGATGCCTCCGCGTTCGCCCCACATCCGCAATAAACTATAGTCGGGCGACATTCAGACACAGACATAAATTTAAATAGATACGTAGTACGTACTTCGCGTGCCAAAAACATGGCAAAAGGGTGACCAGAGGACGACGATAGAAGTCCATAAAGTTAAGTGATCGTTGACGTTTTTGTAGAGGTGCGGTAAAATTATACTAGGCGAGTACGATATTGTGACAAAATCGTTATTTGCTAAGAGCCGTAGAATATGCTACGGCCTTGGGATAACGGCCGTAGGTCATCTAGTTTTAGTAAATAAATAAATAAATATTTCCAACACTCACACCAATTAGCCTAGCCCCAAAGTAAGCACTGTAAGCCTTGTGTTTTGGGATACTAGGGTAACGGATAGAATACATATACGGTACATATATAAGTATATTTATATAGAAATACATATTAAACATCCATGACTGGAGTACAAATGCTCGTATTCATCACACAAACATCTGCCCCCACCGGGATTCGAACCCGGGACCTCTCGAGTCGGTGACACCATGAAACCCGGCGTACAAACCACTCGACCACGGAGGTCGTCAAACAATAAAATACCAGTAGAACACTGTAATTGCCGTAGCAACTGGCAACACTGACTGCTATAAAAATATCTATTTGTGCCAAATTAAGCTGTAAAAACGATAGAATTAAAACGGCTAGCCGCGGTCCATGCTTGCTTCCCTCCATCTAATGTGTTCTCCAAACACTCGGTTTTCATACAAGTTGAAGTAAATGCACGGTAATAATATCATACAGTATTCTATCTTCATACAAACGGTCGGAAAGCGAGTCATACCTACGCCACCACAGTCGCGAATGCGCCGCCGCGCCGCAACGACGACCGAACGGTCTGAATTGTTTTTTATGCAGTTAGCCGTGCTTAAACATGCGTTTTGTATTGTAAATATTTGATTTAATTAAGTAGATACCTACATAATTTAGTATGGAAAAGAACAAACGACGAATAATATCGTACAACAGCACAATTGCTGTTTTTGGTTGCTTGAACTCTTCAATAACACACCCAGAGATATCATTTTTTAAATTACCTGAAATATTGGAAAGGTGTCTTACCTTTATAGAATATTTTTTATATCTATCTACTAGTACGTTATTTGTTTCTAATATTTAGGTATTTCGGTTTTTCCATCGGGCAAAATATCTGGAATAATATATAAATAAGTGGTTATGATGAAAAAAGAGACTAACGAGTAATCTACCTACACTCGCGTTAAAAACAAAACTACATAAAATACTGTAGGCTGGCGGCCCTACCGCGTGCCAACGCAGCGTTCGGTGTAGGCACTTATTTTCAAGGACAGAACGGAGTCACAATACTGTATAGATAATATTACCGTGGTAAATGCGACATCTACGTCTAAGTCTAGGTCTGTGGCTACTACTCTGAGTGGCACTCAAGGCTCGGATACCAACTTCCTACGCTATATAAGTTAACATAGAGAGAAAGGGGTTTTTTAGGTATCCAGCCAGCATCCTAAGCTGCTAAAGACACTGATATTTCATAATCATAATCAATCAGTTACACTTTATCTATTTTTGGAGTTTACTCCTTAAGAATCGATTTATATATGATAAGGGGCCCGGTATGAGAAAAATGTGAGGAGTAAAATCTATCGATGAATGACATTAATGACCTCTCCACCTTTCACTTTTAGCCATGGCAACGGATAAAAAACATTAAGTTGTCACAAATGTCAATAACATAAATAAACTAAAAATAGATAAAATCGGAGCAAAATTAATGAAAACAAATAAATAACAGAATATAGAGAAATGCCGGTAAGTGTCCAGCACTCTGGAATAGTGATTTTCAGTACAGATGGAATTATAATACATATTTACAAAATGATGACTAGTGTGTGATATTTTTGAAATTGTGTGTTTCCAGAAATACATAATAAAATATATGATGAATATCGCTGATGTTAGATGATAAAATGTGTGACATGGAACCTATGATAGTCGAAACCATGGGACGATTCCTGAGGTATCTCTACTTGTAACCGACTTCTTCGGACTTGATTTTGTTTTGTGTCTGTTCAAAGACAATCGTTTTTAGAGTGTAAACTCCGGTCGTGCGTCGGAGCTGACACACACATTTTTTTTATTCGAGGCGCAGCAAATTCTCCACCTCACCTGATGTTAAATGTAGGTGGAGTCCAGTCTAGAAGATAAGTAGATGCGGCAGAAAATGTGCCGCTTCAGCCATCCTGGACCTGGAATCCTACTCACCAGCAGAAACACAACACCACCAAAATGTAGTGTTATTTTACTATGCTCCTTTGTAAGGTGGAAGTTGCTTCCCCAGGCAAGCGCTACAATTTGAGCAGAAAATCCGCTGTGCCCTACTCTCATGTCCCTTTTATTATTTAAAGATAGTAGATTCTTTTTATTTAAACTACATTGTTGTGATATCTTAAGATTTTTTGAAAGTTAGAATATAGTCCTGCTATATACCACGATGGCGCAGGTGGCTAGCGCGTTCGGCTGCGATCGTTGAAGTTAAGCAACTTTCGCTATGGTCGGTCATTGGATGGGTGACCAAAAATCTGCTATTTCGAGTTCCTCCGTGCTTCGAAAGGCACGTTAAGCCGTGGGCTCCGGCTGCATCTGCAGTCGTTAGCACCCGCCAATCCGCACTGGGCCCGCGTGGTGGGTCATGGCCCAATCTCCCAATTCCATCCATAGGGAAGGCCTGTGCCCCAGCAGTGGGGACATTAATAGGCTGATGATGCTGATGATGAAGATTTTTTTGAAAGTGAGAATATAGCCCTGCTATGATATATCTACCTATTTGAAAAAATTCGAAAAATACGTCAAGTTTTCGACGTAGCGGCAAATGCCTGGATATCGTATACTATGATTGAATTCCAGTCTTAAAACGAATTGAACGTCTCGGTTGCATTGCGGCATTCGAACTTGAGTGTCGATTCTGCCACGCTCACGTAATAATCTAGTCCCAACAGTGGTTCAAGAATTATGATTTTGACGGAGTTCTTATCACTAAACCGTAAAATGACAAATGAATATTGGTAATAAGAACAAATGAGTTTGTTTGAAAGTATTTGTGACTTTGTGTTTAAGTAACAGTAACTGTGTCAAAGATCAAAATTACTAAAAACTAATAATTAAAAAAACTTTAACTTAGCATCGACAGTAGAGCCGAAGTCCGAGTCTATTTGAGCCGAACCCCTCAGGTTCGAGTTGTCTAGAGGCTCTAGACGGAGAGGAGACTCCCCCCGTGGGGAGATGCCATCCGCCTGGAATACCTCTAGCGGCACTCGCCAATTCTCGGCTTGAAGTCCCCTTAGGATCTCGACGTCCTCAAACCCGGTGACGCTGTAAAGGTCATCTGAGATCATGTACACTCAAAAAAACCTAGTGAAGGACGCTCGTTCGATTCCAGCCTACCCGGGCCGAGTTGAATTTTTTCTTCTTTAATAATAATAATCTTAAGACGTACTAGTGGCCCGCCCTCGCTTCGCTTCGGTGTTGAGCTGTAGTATAGACTAAAATGACTCTTCATATAATAATAAAAAAAACTGAAAATCGTATCCAATATAATCAGAATGCTCCAATCTGCTAAGCTATCAGGAGTTACACGTGTTATTGTGAGTCAACCATAAAAGATAGGCATATGCTGTTGCGGGATATTTTTTAGACAATTTTATGTAGAATATTTCCGTCATACATGATTTCTATGTAACTTTAACCATTAAGGCTGTACACGCGACGTAAGTTAAAAAAATGGAGTAACTTCTCCCGTTTTCCCAACATTTCCCTTTACTGCTCTGCTCCTATTGATTGTAGCGTGATGAACAGTATACTATAACCTGCCCAGGAGTATGAAGAATAATTGTACCAAGTTTCGTTAAAATCTGTCGAATAGTTTTTGTTTCTATAAGGAACATACATACAGACAGACAAAAATTTTACTGATTGCATTTTTGGCATCAGTATCGATCACTAATCACCCCCTGATAGTTATTTTGAAAATAAATTTCATGTACAGAATTGACCTCTCTACAGATTTATTATAAGTATAGATTGTTTGTTATCGTAGCCGGCAGTAGTACCTAAGGTTTATTATGTGTAAGTTACCCCGGCATGCGGGCATACAACAAGTTTTAACGACTTCCTTACAAAGAGAACTGGGAACCGCAGTCCTGTCCATCAGAGTGCGTTCCCCTGTTGGAAATGAGTTTCCAACAGGGGAACGCACTCTGTCATATTAAACAAAGAGGATGTGGCGAATCCACCTCCTTATGTATATCCTTATCCCTATTTGATGACTCTGTATTTAATACAGGGAGAAAAAACAGACCTTGCTGAGTTTCTTGCCGGTTCTTCTCAGTACAAGGTCTCCGTAGATTTGCGAACCGATGGCGTAGCTTTTCGACATTTAGAAGTGCTTGTAATAGCCTAGACTGAATAAAAGATATTGAATTTTGAATTTTATATCTATATATATATAAAACTCAAAGGTGACTGACTGACTGACATAGTGATCTATCAACGCACAGCCCAAACCACTCGATGGATCAGGCTGAAATTTGGCATGCAGGTAGATGTTATGACGCCTACGTCATAACATCTACCCGGATGCCTACATCCGCTAAGAAAGGATTTTCATCAATTTTACCCTCAAGGGGATAAATTAGGGAATGAAAGTTTGTATGAAACTTTGTCAATTTTAAACCGATCGGGCTGAGACTTTGCATGCAGGTATAAGAAGAATCGTATATGAATGTCATTGTGTAAACTGTAGTCTACACTTCAGCTCTACACCGAAGCGAAGCGAGGGCGGGCCGCTAGTTTATTATAAGTAATTCGTTTTGATAGTTTTTACTTTTGTTCTTTTCCTTGTCACTTGTCATTGTCTCGCTTTGTAGATACGTTCGTTTTACACATTTGTTTTACCTAAGTTTGGTGAATTTTATTTATTTTACGTTTAATTCCCTAATCGTGTCCTTTATAGAGGATTATTAAATCTTATAGTTGATAGCAAAATATTGAGTCTGATGTTGTACTGTAAGGTTACACCGCGATTTTACACTTAGAACTTTAAATTATTTAAGATTTAAACTTTGTAGCAGCAAATCCCAACCTACACTGCAAGACCAATACTATTATGTAGTTTTTTTTTTTTTTTTTATAGATAGGTCCGACAAATGACTCCACCCCACCTGATGTTAAGTGAAGGTGAAGTCCAGACGTGAAGATAGCTGATACAGCAGTTTTACCTGCCACACCAGCCATCCTCACCCTGCCGGCCTGCATGTTGCTTCTTCACGCCTCTTTTAAAGGATCCCAGGTTGTAAGAGGGAGGGAACACGTGTGCGGGCAGAGCATTCCATTTACGGATAGTGCGAGAAAGAAATGAGTCACCAAATTTATTTGTACGCGTTGGAATTGTGGCCACAGTTAGACGGTGACAACGTAGGCCAGCGCGCGTGGTCCTCTGAAGGAAAGGAGAAGGTGGGATAAGAGAGAATAACTCCTCAGAACACTCGCCGTGGTACAAACGATAGAACGCGCTTAGTGACGCCACGTCACGGCGTAATTGAAGAGGCTCAAGGTGTTTAGTCACCTCCTCATCGCCTATGATGCGGATCGCGCGCCGCTGTAACCTATCCAAAGCATCGAGCAAGTACTTGGCGGAGCCATCCCAGAGGTGCGAGCAATATTCCACGCAGGACCGCACTTGCGTTTTGTACAACAAGCACAGTTGATCGGGATTGAAAAAACGCCGCACCTTGTTCAGGACTCCGAGTTTGCGTGAAGCTGTTTTGATCACGGTTTCGATGTAGTCCTTTGGATTAAGGTCTGAGCGAACTTCCATACCGAGCATGGAAATGTTGCTCTGCAGCGGTAGTGTTGTGCCCTGAAGAGATGGAAGAGGAAGGAATGGCGATGTTTTTGCCGTGAAAGCGCAAGCCTGAGTTTTCTTGGCATTGAACCCAACCAAGTTCCTGGTACCCCATTCGGAAATGTGGTCCAAAGCCTGATTGAGTTCAATGACAAGATTTTCCCGTTTCTCCCTGGTTACTGCATGCCCAGCCGCTGCTTGTCCGAGATACCCCGCATGCACTGTACTATCGTCTGCATAGCAATGAATATTCCCAAGAGGAATCAGGTCATTGATATGCAGCAGAAAGAGAGTGGGGGATAGGACGGAGCCCTGGGGAACGCCGGCATTCACTGACATGAACCGCGAACTGCTACCATCCGTAAGGACACGAATTCTACGCTCATGCAGGAAGTCAGCTACCCAAGAACAGAACTGGGCTGGCAGACCGTATGCCGGAAGCTTGGAGAGAAGGCTTTTGTGCCAGACCCTGTCGAACGCCTTGACAATGTCAAGGCTGATAGCCAACGACTCGCCACGCTTGTCGATAGCCTCACCCCAGATATGAGTTAAGTACGCTAGAAGATCACCCGTCGATCGTTTCGGTCTAAATCCATATTGACGATCATTAATCAGGGAGTGATCCTCTAGGTAGCGGGTCAGATGGTTATTAAGGACCTTTTCTAGAACTTTACATAAAACTGAGGTGACTGCTATTGGCCGGTAGTTTGCCGGGTCTGAGCGATCCCCTTTTTTGGGCACCGGTTGCACGTTAGCATCTCTCCAAGTCTCCGGCACACGCTCCAAAGAATACGAGCATTGGTACAGGCGCGTGAGCACGGGAGACAACTCCGCTGCTTTCCGGACGTCGAGTGATTGCAATTCGGCACGAACCTCGCGCTGCCTGATTTTAATATCAGGCATCGTTGTGCCACAGTGAGGTAATGATGGTGGCAGTGCATTGCAATCGTCGATTCGGGAGTTAGCCGCAAAGAGTTTTGCCAGTAAATCAGCTTTCTCCTGCGGCGTATGGGCTAGTGTTCCGTCTGGGCATCTCAGAGGTGGCAGCGAGGGCTCGCAGAAGTTTTTTTGCACGGCCTTGGCCAGACGCCAGTAGCTACGGGAGCCCGTAGGATGCGTCATAAGTTCCTGGCCAACACGTGCAACGCGCTGGGCATCCGCTCTAATGTAAGCCTTCTTACAGGCCTTGGAAGCAAAATTGTAGACTGCTTTGAGTGAATCGACCCCGGGATCCTTGAGAGCGCGGCCTCTGATCCAAGCACGATATGCCGCTTGCTTACGCGAAGCAGCTTCAGCACAGTCGTGATTGAACCAGAGGTTACATGTGCCCTTACTGATGAGATCAGAATGAGGAATATAGTATTCCATACCCATTATAATCTCCTCAGTAATGGCAACGGCACTGGCCGATAGGTCCCTGTCACTGAAGCAGCGCTAACGACTGCAAATGCAGCCGGGACCAACGGCTTAACGTGCTTTCCGAAGCACGGAGGAGCTCGAGATAGTAAATTTTTGGTCATCCATCCAATGACCGGCCACTGCGAAAGTTGCTTAACTTCAACGATCGCAGCCGAACGCACTAGCCACCTGCGCCAACGAGCTCCTCCTTCTTTACTCAACACACCCAAAATTGATAGCATCCGTTGTAGTGAATGTCAAAAAGAAACAACGAATGAAGCAGCCACTACTTTGCCTTTTATAGTTCAATAAAACTCAATAAAATGTCGTTTTGTTACTCATAAGGAGGAGGAGCAATCGTAATGTCGCGTCTAAAGGACACTCGCTCCATACATTGTCCGTACAATGTCGCTCGCAGCGCTGCGTCTACTTAAAGTATTGTCTTTTCTAATCGATACGATCTCGGAATCTATTGTAATGCAAAGCGATGCGGAGATATTTAACGTCGGAGGTTTAGGCAGTCACGTTCCGGGTTCAGAGGCGGGCCCGGCGCGGCGGGCGTGCGGCAGATACTATTATGTGGAACTAATGCCTTCGTGCCGCCACAGATCGGCTCCGATTTCCCTCACAATCGCCGACTCTATAACTCGATAGCTAAGGTTCATCTTGGACATGATTTGATTGCACGCAAGAGATGTTAAACCGCAGGCGCAGAGTAAAGAAGCGATCGCAATTACGGCGGCCGAGGACGCCTTAATATGCGCCTTCAAATCACGAAGTTAATGCAAAAACTGAACTAGCAAGGCTGCCGGCGATGGTTCATGATGAAATAGCTGTTTAGCAGTGAAGGCAATTTTTATAAAACAACCATGCTGTAGCGTAATATTCTCCCTTTTAAAGAAAATCAGAGGTTTTTATTAAGAACACTTTCAGTAAATTTACTTCAGTCGCTATGGAGGTATCTTTTTTAACTTGCTTCTTGTCGTACGTCGATGGATGCCTAAGTTTAGTATCTTCATCTGACAAATAAAACAGTGTACATCCACACCATTATGAATTCGCCTAAATTTTTTTTATTCCATTTTCAGTAATTTCACAGCTATATATTATCACGAAGAAAAGTCGTTCAAGATTTTAATGCTGAGTCACAAGTTTATCAGATCTCTCTTGATGCTAAGAATGTTTGGATGATACAGTAACAATTTTACAGAAGTTTACTTTTCAAAGCAATCCTTATAAAATAAGACCCAAAGTTAATCACACTCCAAGCCCAACAATCTCACGAAGTTTCATAGAAACATTCAATTTCACCCTATATAGACTAGAGTGGCATTTGGTTTAGTTTTTGCTACCCCCAGTGATATTTACAGCTATGAGCAGTTACGGAAGCAACAGTAGAACTTAAAACCACTTCATGAACTCCTAAAGCGCTATTGTACAGCTAAAAGTTGCAAAATAGGCTGCTATTTCCATTAGTGTGCTAGTTGGGAGGTTAAGGTTTGGATTTGATTTTTGAAACTCCATTTATTTGTAGCTAAGATTAAAAAAACAAGTTTTGTTTCTTAGGTTTTCATGCGCATCACGATGACGCAGTCCTCCAAAGGCTGCTAATCGTCAAATAAATGAATTCAGTGCATATAACCCTTTAAAAATCGTTATAAAATATGTTTTTTTGGTTTACAAACAATTCCTAATAATAATAGTAAAACCTACCAAGTGGAAATTGAACGATGACCGATCACTCGGAGGAATATTGTGAAAGTCCATTAAACACAATAGCGATACGCAGACAGGGGTTTGTTCCCCGCCGGCCGGCCCTCGAACAAAAACTAATATCGTGGCCAAACAAACCCCGACCGAACTTATTTCGCGCTCGAGGAAAGATTAAGAACACTTAGCGAGTCGGAGACGGCAGGTATTGAGTTTTATGGATTACTTATTCTTCTATAACTTTCCTCCGCCCGTTCCGTCCGAGCTCGTAATAAAATGTTCTGGACGTGACTCAGGAGCGTTTCGCTTGAATCGTTACATAAAACTGCTTTATACTTACGTGGAATAGGGTACGTAGTCCCATATAACTGGAACTGAAGGATTGTATGAAAGTTAAATATATAGCACCATTTGATTTGACATCGAAAAGTGCACAGATTTAAATCGTATATCTCTAAAGGGCACAGGAAAAGAAGGATTGCAAAGTTGCAACTTCGTTTACTGACCCAATGTTGAAAAACAAAATCTATTGTGTATAAATAATGTTTTTTTGATATTTAGGTACAGACAAACGTTGACGTTACTAGGTAAACTGTTAAATGTTTAAATTGAGATTTTGGATTAAATTCTTTGATTACTCAAAACATTAACAATGCTAATGAGCCCCTTATTTTCCTGTCCTATTCCAATCTATATGCAATGACTATACATTGCATATGGATTGTACATACTAAAGTGTAAGCAGGTGTGTTGTTGCCAATATTTCCGCAGCTTATAAATATTGTTTTTCTTTGCTTTGATTTCATATATAGTAGTCCTTGATCGTGAGGGTACATCTTTTAGTCCCGTTCTTCTCACTTCAGATGTCTACTTATCTACTGCTGTGAGATTCGCTTTAGTAACAAAATCTTTTTCTGTAATATCCATTCATCAACATTACTTATTTTATATTCCTGAGAAGAATATAATTTATATGCCACGTTGATGAATTGCATTCCAAACGTGAGTAACATTCGTAGCGTCTGTGATGTGACTAGTATGATATATAATAAGTTTTCGTAGATAGTTATAGATATATCAATGAAACGATGAGCCCTCCCATTTCCCCGTGAGATGAAACTCGTGAGCGGCGAACAACTTGAGTGGTACGTACTCACAGGCAGACTCGTGCCAATCCAATTTATTAGTGTCCTGAAACTTACAGAATAAGCGGTACAAATATTTCATATATTTCTTGTTTTGTTCCTTACGTATTTCTACTTATTCCTATATACAATTTTGTTTGGAATTCATCCTAAAAAATAAGTAAGTAAAATGTGTTTGCTTTTACTCGTTCAAAAGAAATATACACGTAATAAGGAAAGAAAGATTTATTTTTTTTTATAGTGACGATTGATTCTAAATAACATATAAAAATATGGCACCGTTTTAAGAAATTCTTAATCGCTGTGATCCAGTTCGAACATAGAACTTTTTTCAGATTATCATCGCAGTAACGAAGTAAGTTTATCGCTCAACTTAAGGTAACATCAATAATGCAATTAAGTATACGGTCCGCCAGATGGTTAGATTTTTTGTTCATTCTTAGCAGATATTGTTTTGGCAACGACGTTATGCTGAATATTGCTAATGCCTCGCTGCTCAATTCTCGCAATTCATTTCCGATTGTCCAAAGCTCCTAAACTTCTCAGTGCACGCCAACTTCAATGTCATTATTTATTTATTTATTTATCTTTAACAAAGTTTCTACAGCGGTTTTTGTGAAATTTAATACAATAAAATATAGATATAATCTTAAAGCCAATTACAGAAACTCATTACGTACACATTAGATATTAACGGCGTTATTATATGTCAGTAATTATTACACTTAAATTAATTTAATATTAAAAATTGCATAAAAATCATATAATCCATTAACATAAAAATAAAATAAAATTAAGATTGGACATAAACATAACAAAAAGACAAAAAAGAAGAAAATCAAACACTGAATATCCATATAAAAAGGTTTTCAAGAGTTTGTCACATGATAACCTTATGAAGTGTGAGTGGGTGTGTGTGCGCGTATGTATGTGCGTTTGTGTGTGTGTGTGTGTGTGTGTGTCCATGCAGCTGCAATGCTATGCCTGGTAACGAGATGGCGGACGCCGCAACCCGGGCACTACATCATTCAAGTAAGTACTTCAGTGTGAGTGCTTGTAATTGTAGGCCTACATGGCGCTAAGAATAAAATTAAATAAATAAATTAAATTGAAATTGAAACAAAACAAATGTCAGGGAAAATTATTTAAGCCGTAAAATGCAGTGCAGTCATTTTTCATATTATTGAGAATACGAATTGATAATTATAAATAAAAATAAAAATTCAAATAAATTGTATGAATAATAATAATAAAATAAATAATAACAAAAGCTTATTTGGGTCTTGCGGTTATAATTTCAAATAATGTCGTTTTAAAAGCAGCTCTCGACAAAGAGAACAGGTCGATATCAGAGAAGTACTTGTTGTACGTTTTTGGCAACCTTACCGTCATATCGTTAGCCTCGTAATTTGTACGCACAGATGGTACATGAAAAAGTTGCGTGTGGCGTGTTCTTTTTGTAGGAGCCTTTAAGGAAACTATTCTATTTATCAACTCGGTGCAGTCCAGTACTCCAGAACATACATCGAACAAAGTCATCATGTCCCGCATGCGTCGCCTGTCACCAAGAGTAATGAGACCGTATATGCTACATGACTCCCCATAACCATTGTATTCATTTTTGACTCTAAAGTTTAAATATTTTACGAATTTCATTTGTATT
Organism: Chilo suppressalis; assembly: GCA_902850365.2. NCBI lineage: Eukaryota > Metazoa > Arthropoda > Insecta > Lepidoptera > Crambidae > Chilo > Chilo suppressalis. Next base: position 109,643 of record OU963910.1, read on the forward strand.
CGTTCAATGGCGTGTTCGTGTGTTATGTACTGTGGATTCCACACGGTGCTACAGTACTCAAGAGTACTTTGAACATAAGCATAATATAATACTTTCATGCAAGCAGCGTCCTTGAAATCTTTCGTAACTCTGAAAATAAATCCTAAATTTTTATAAGCCCTGGTGGTTATATCGTTAAAATGATCGGCGAATGTTAATTTTGAATCCAAAGTTACCCCTAGATCTCTCACAACATTCACTTGAGTCACTACTTCATTATTAAGTTTGTAATTGCACAGAACAGGATTTTTGCGTCTTGTAAACATAATATGCACGCATTTTGCCGTATTAACTGTTATCCTATTTCTTATGTAATACTCTGAAAGTCGGTCCAGATCTTCTTGCAATTTCAAACAGTCATCATATGATTCAACTTTCATATAGATTTTTGTATCATCAGCGTAGAGCAAGAACTTAGCATGCTTAAAACATGAAGACATATCGCTTATATACGCTATATAGAATAGAGGACCGAGTAACGAGCCCTGCGGCACGCCTGACGTTATATTGACATAGTCAGAGCGAATCCCGCCGATCACAACAGCCTGTTTACGATTAGATATGTAAGATTTTATCCACCTGTACAAATCCCCGCGTATTCCCAGTTGATAAAGCTTTTGCAAAAGAATGATGTGATCCACGCGGTCGAAGGCCTTTTCAAAGTCCGTATATATTACATCCACCTGTGAACGATAGCCCATGTTACGATGCAGTTCACTTATATACAAACTTAAATTTGTAGTTGTTGATCTCCCCTTGATGAAGCCGTGCTGTTCGTCGGGTATGCCTTGCTTTAAGATTGGATATGTTTATTTATTGCATTTATAGGGTTCTTTATTATGTTTAAAGAACCCTATAAATGCCTGTTACAGTATCTAGTTAAATTAGTTACAAATTGCCAAACTGATTGCAGTCGGCTAGCATTGAGAAGGGAAATTGAAAAAGGGAAGTCATTAATCGCTGCGAATCGAGCAGCTCATATAATTAAAATAGAACTTCACGTACAGGTAAGTTCGTTTTATTATTAATTATGCTGAATCTTCAGCGGGGTTAATAAGAGATTATATAGATTTTATAGTGCGTTGTCTGGTTAGATTCTGACCACCTAATTTCAAAACAAAGATTAAAGTTAAACCTGTACTAAAACTGATGCTGTAACTTTTGTTTGCTTAAAAGAGGTCAGAGACAACATTAGGTGTAAATCAAGATTAAATTTAGTCCGCGGTTTGGAATAAGGGGGTTAGGGTTTTTGTTAACAGCCGTTGAATTGCTTGTCTTTGTCGACGTTTAGAAAAGAAGGACAAGTAAATCATATCGGCCCAAAAGGCCTTAGTTAGTTGCAATAGCGCACACTGAATACTTTTTTTTTGGCTGTGTAAGCTGTTTGTTGCAGATGACCTTTACAGGGTCACCGGGTTTGGGGACCGCGAGATCCTAAGAGGACCTCAAGCCGAGAATTGGCGAGTGCCTCTAGAGGTATTCCAGGCGGATGGCATCTCCCCACGGGGGGAGTCTCCTCTCCGTCTGGAGCCTCTAGACCACTCGAACCTGAGGGGGTCGGCTCAACTAGAGGGCGTCTCTGAGACTCGGACCTCGGTTCTAGTTAGCCGTTGTCGTGGGGGCGGGGAAAAACGCCCAGGTACGTACCTGTACCTGGTGTAGCGTGTCGTGTGTAGATCGGGTCTGCGAACTCTTATCCTACGGGTGCAGTGTCTGTCTTAAGCTAAGCTAGTGTGAAAGTTTGCTAGCTGCGTAGTGTTGGTGTTTGTGGCCTGTGTGGGAGGAATCGGAGGGGACGCTGAATACTGCGTTATGTTGAACCTTTAGCTATGGATAGAGAATAACAGAAGCGTCAATTTGTAATGCAGGCTCAACTCGACTGTCTGTTTATTTATAGGACGTGGGGTGCGCGAGTGCGGGTTTAGGGACCGGTCTTTTAATGCAGACACAGGTGATAAATGGGTATACGTGCAGAAGATATAGCACGTCAGGATCAACGAGTATTTGCTTGTTATAACTATTTGAGTGTGCCTACGTCTACAACGTTGCCATTGAAATTAAATTGGAGAATTTCAATGTTTTGAATTTTATTATCAAACTAGCTGACCCAGCGAACTTCGTATCGCCATAAAAATATGGGTGGTAGAGAGGTGAAAATTAAGGGTTGTTTGTGTTTTTAATATTACGATACATATTTAACGTAGTTTTTTTTTCTTCAGACGATTTAATAATTATTTTGAACACTAAATCGGTTATTGTGATTAAACCATGACAGCTAGATATATGTTCTCCCGGACTTTTTTGTAGGTCTTAATGGGACCTACAAACCCGTAGTACATCATTTTGTTCTATTGTCAATAGTTTTTGCAGCGCACGCAAAAATAGGTTTTCGATTTTACGCCTTGTGTTACAAAATAGAAATTTTATTACGGATTCCTAATTTTGAAAAAAAATAATATAACCTATATAGCCTTCCTCGATAAATGGACTACCCAACACGGAAAGAATCATTCAAATCGGACCAGTAGTTCCAGAGATTAGCGCGTACAAACAAACAAACAAACTCTGCAGCTTTATAATATTAGTATTGATGTGTTGTTTGTCATTGTCTATACGGGATTTTCTGGCTCTTTTTTAACGGACTTCAAATAGTAGGTAGGAGGTTTTCAATTCGTTAGTAAATTATATTTTTTCTTATGTTGTTCGTGCGTTATCTCCAAGAAGCGTGGACCGATTTTGATTATTCTTTTTTTGTTTGAAACAGATTTTTAAGAGACCATACTGCCAGAAATTAATTCGGTGAAGATCTGATAGGTACTTTTGGAGTAAAAATTGAACTCCTCGATTACAAACAGAACTTAATTCATGCATTTTAAGAAATATGAAACAGGGAATGCAGGGCAAGTAACCTATACTAAGTTGAGATACTTCTTCTTATAAAAGTGGAAAATAAAAACGTTTTTAACAATACCGACTTCTACAATACAATACAATACCGACTAAAACAAAACCTAAAAAGATGCAAAAAAGGAAGAAATAATTAAAATAGAGAAGCTCGATGGCGCAAGTGGTTAGCGCGTTCGGCTGCGATCGTTGTACTTAAGCAACTTTCGCAGTGGTCGGTCATTGGATGGGTGACCAAAAATTACTATCTAGAGCTCCTCCATGCTTCGGAAGGCACGTTAAGCCGTTGGTCCCGGCTGCATCTGCAGTTGTTAGCACCCGCCAATCCGCACTGGTCCTGCGTGGTGGGTCATGGCCCTATCTCCCTATTTCATCCATAGGGAAGATCTGTGCCCCAGCAGTGGGGACATTAATAATATAAATTCTATACTATATCTAAACTACATTTAAAATCAAATTAACATTTGAACTCGGTGGAGTTAATCAACTTTAAACTTGTAGCATTTAGTTGCTCATATGCACATTCTTAAATCAAATTAAGCCTGACGGAATTCCATCTTTGGCGACTGTTTGAATTAAAATGGAGAGAATAGAACTTAAACATAATTAACGTTTAAATTTGATTTAATAACGTTAGTGCAAGTTAGCCTTAATCTATATAAGTTCTGTTCTATTTCAGACTGTATTAGTCATAACGGTGAAACTAGTTTACTCACATAAACGAAATAGAAACAAGCTTAATATTGATGAATCATCATTAAGCTGGTTGTAATGTAAGTAATTGGATTAGCGTTAAAGTAACACTGGAAATGCTAATTGCCCCGCGCGTGGGAGTTTTTTTTTATATATATTAAGGTAGGCAAATGACTCTACCCCACCTGATGTTAAGTGGTAATAAAGTCCAAACGCGAAGATAGCTGGTACAGCAGTTATAAACTACTACACCAATCATCCTCACCTTGCCGGCCTGCAAAAATGCCTCTTCACGCCTCTCTTAAAGGACCCCAGATTATAGGAAGGAGGGAACACTTGCGCTACGAATAGTACGACAAAGAAATGATTCACCAAATTTCTTTGTTCGTGTAGGAATAGTGGCCACAGTAAGTCGGTGGCAACGTAGGTCAGCGCGCGTGGTCCTCTGAAGAAAAGGTGATGGAGCGATGAGGAAGGTGTTGCGAAGCTAACATTTTGATATATATACCCTGAGAAGTGTAGTGTTTGTTTTTAAACAGAGCGTGACACTGACATACGTAGGACAGCTGTTTTGTCTATGATAGCGAACCGCTTACGTCAGCGTAGCTGTCAAACTTCATTGATTGGGTTGGTAGCCTTGAGGGAAGAGTCGATTTTCCTATTCGACTAAAATATTCGCCTTGAGACTTATAAAAAAAAAAAAAAAAAAAAAAAAAAAAGTAATCAGGCGGGGAATCTCTGTGGGGGCGCGTGGATGAATGGATGGAGTTTGACAGTTGTTGAATTTTGAATAGTCTTTCCCAGATCGATTTGAGTCCTCATTATCGGGTGCTGTTTTTAATCGATTTTGAATTTTACTCGAAATTGAATTTCCTCGCTGATTTGGGTAGGTATTCCCTTTTCCTCAGCTTACGGCGAGCGTAGGTATATAGTTTTGAGTTTATTCTTCGGTTCGTCTCGAATGCGGCGGCTGTCTGTTTGACTGTGGCCTTTGCCTTCAGTTGAAGTGGGAAACAAATCATAGACACATGTTGGGGAGTAGACGATCCGTCTATCATCTATGAGCAATTGTCAAAACAACTTTTAAAATTTCACAATCTGTTTGTGGTACAGTTAACTTTTCATCTTTTCTTCTGCCCAAAGTATAATAAACGGCATATTATTGTCGTCGAAGTCGTGAGATAGATCCGAAAAGTTTATATCCCGAAGGATATTGGCGGAAAAAGCGCGGAGTCGCTAACCGAACTGAGTTTCGTAGGTGGACGAACACGAACCTTCGCAAGGCGATTGCAATAATAAGGCGGTAACTTGTGATAGGAAACAAAATACTTACGGATAGTTTCATATTTCGAACGGCTTGTACGTTCCCCTCAAGAAATACTGGAGGACTAACAAGGAGACTTTTGTTCTGTGCACGGACCAGAAGGGGCGCGGGAGTTTATTTGCCAGCCGCTCTCCGGTTTTATGTAACCCGGCCGAACAGCAGACAGATTATACACAGCTTAACCTATCATAATCAAGGTATTTCTCTACTAACCCCGGGTGAACGTGAAAAGGAACCAGCAGGCGAGGTTGGACCCCGACTTGCCCATTTCCATATATTTACATATACCTATATAACTGGTTATCTCACTGAGAACTAGAATTAACTAAGTTTGTCACCAATATCGATCAAACGAGCCGTAGAACCTCTGAAATCCACTCAATAGCTTATTCAGTCTAGTCTATGTGGTATTTGTGGATAAAATATATTAGTAAGGATTATATTGTAAGTACATGGTAAAGTGTTATGAATGTCTGATATTCATATAATTATAACCTTTCATGACAACTTGTTGGTTTATATACACATTAACTTTGAACTACTGTATTCAGCTTGGATATTTATAATTAGTGAAACATAGTTATTATATAAATAATAAACATAGTTAGACTTGTTGATTTATATAAGCAATAACTTAAAACTACTGAATTCCTATGCTTTGGTATCTAAAGTGGATAAAATATACTTATAACATTATCTTAATTTTTTTGGTTTTCTTTTATTGTTCCCCCGGTGCTCTGAGTGAGCGAAGAGAGGGCAGTAGAGGGGAATTTAACATCACATGTGGCGCCCGAACAAGTGGAAACAAGGCTTTGTAGCATTTACTTTGCTCTTTTTTTTTGGTCATTAATTGCTCAAAAAAGGTTGATCGATATTGGTGACTTTTCTTTTTTTTTAAATTTTCTTTTTTTCTCTGAATTATTTGGCTTATATCCAAAGATTTGTTTATCTGGTTATACTGTGTTGTAAACATAATAATTTGTAACATCGGATGATCGATATTGGCTCAAAATTTACAATCAAAAAAGTCATATTTACTTTTTTATACCCTTATTTAAAGGAAAAAAAAAACCCTCTTGTGTACTGATTTTTGGTAGGTTAGTTCACCAACCTCACTTTTTTGAACCTAACAAGAAGAAACCTAACATTGAGAAACCTAATCCTTTAGAACCTAACAATTTTCAACCCTCAGGTGTGAAACCACACTTGTTACAACACTACTATTTTAACTGATATATCTTAACAGGTAGGTGATTTTATTATCATATTAATTACACTTTGTTATTGAACATTTCTTTATTTTGCCACACTAGGAGTAATTTTAACTTACAAAATGGAACAGAGGCCAATCACTTTTAACTTGTTACACAAAGATGAGTTGGAATATGAAGTCAGAATTAGGGGTGCGAAGCCTGTGGACGGGGTGCCTGCTTTAAAGGCACAAGTACGTGCTTTAAATAAAGATTTACCTTCTGATGAAATATTAACTTGTGAAGTAGAGATAGAATCAGAGTTGGATATTATTAGGGAGAAATTAGACAGTTTAGATGATCTTACTTCTCAAACTTCTTCTAGAGCTAGTTCCCTTAAAGCACTGAACAGAATACAATCATTAGCACATCACTTGTTTCATAGACTTAGTCGCTTGGATTCTGATAATGATGACAGCATCGCCTCGCAATTGGAGGCGCTGCAAGAACGTCTGGACAAGTTTCTGGTTAAGTTAGATAACATTATGCACCATTTTAAGAGTAGTTTAACTCAGGTGCCTCCGGAAGAGAATAGCAGAGTCCATGCTGCTTCTGAACGCACTGGGAATGCTTCCCCTGACTCTGGTGCTGCCGTACATAAACTAAACATACGGTTTAATGGGAAAACCTGTGTAAAGGCATTCTTGCAGCGTTTAGAGGAGTTATGTTTGTCTCGTGGTGTAACAGATGGTAAATTGTTCAATTCTGCAGCTGAATTGTTTACAGATGAGGCTCTTTGTTGGTATCGTGGGGTGCAATCCGAAGTACATAGCTGGTTAGGGTTGAAAACCTTGCTTCTTGATGAATATTTACCATCAGATTATGATCATCGTTTATTACAAGAGATCCGGTCTCGCACTCAGGGTTCCGATGAAAGCATAGTGAATTATCTTAGCATTATGCAGAACTATTTTACTCGGTTGTCAAAGTCGCTCTCAGAGGAAGAGAAATTGAATATTGTTCTTTTTAATATTAGACCTTTTTACACTACCCAATTAGCTTTGAATCCCATAGAGTCCTGGACAGATTTGAAACGCAAATGTAGACTTCTGGAAGGTGCCAAGGAGCGTTCCCAACATTTTAGTGAACCACCTAAAATAACCCAGGCTTGCTTAGCTCCAGATCTGAGTTATAAGAATAGCAATAATAGACAACTGCCTAAGGTCTCAGCCGTGCAACTGGTGGGAAATGATAAGTTCTGTGTGCGTTGCCGTGTTGAAGGGCATACGCTGGGAACATGCCGGGAAGCTCATGTTTTGGTTTGTTATCGTTGCGGCCGGAAAGGGGAGACGGCAAGATCGTGTCCCGAGTGCTCCCAGGGGAAAGCTAAGAATACTTCTCTTCCAAAAAACGGGAAGGTGTGAATCGGCGCTGTTATACATTTTTGTCTAAACACGAATGGGATTCGTGGTTGGAAGTAATTCGACGGTTTTTCGATAGTAATAAACAAAACATTATTAAAAAGTGTCAAAATGAATGTCAACATCTGACAGCGCCGATTCACAACACAAGAGGGGATGCCCGTCCATTTTTAAAAATTACTATTTATGAATTAAAATATATAGGCTTGCTAGACTCTGGTTCTGAAATATCTATTGTAGGTAACAATGCAATAAAACATTTTTCTGGCCTTGGTACTGTACATAAGTCATGGGACTTAACACACATTACTACTGCAAACGGTTCGTCGTCTCCAGTGACGGGCTACATATTTTTGCCAGTCACTGTCGGAGGAAGAACCGCCACTATTAAATTCTACTTAGTACCTGGGGTCGCCACTGAGCTACTTTTTGGGATGAATTTCTGGAAAGAATTTAAGATAGCACCCGACGTTCTATCCTTATTGGAGGGTGGTGAGTATTTGCCGGGGGGTAATCATATTGGTTCGATCACTTGTAACGATAGATTTTTACAAGATTTTGAGTCGCTCTCTGAGTCCGAGCGTAGGCAGGCTCAGGAAGTAATACGATTGTTTGAGGATATATCAGCGGAGAAGCGAGGATTAGGTAGGACTCACTTGGTCACGCACAAAATAGACACGGGCGATCATCCACCGATCAAGCAGCGTTACTATATCATGTCTCCGGAAAAGTTGGCCGAAATGAACAAGCAACTAGACCAAATGCTCAAAGATGATGTGGTGGAGCCGAGCAATAGTGCGTGGAACAATCCCGTCACTCTGGCGCAAAAGTCGGATGGATCTTATCGTTTTTGTTTGGACAGTAGGAAACTCAACGCGATTTCAAAGCATGACGCTTATCCTTTGCCGTATATCAGTAGCATCCTGGACCAGCTCCGTGACGCGAAATTCCTGTCTTCAATCGATCTTAAATCGGCATACCATCAAGTATTATTATCACCGGATTCCCGGGAAAAGACCGCATTCACTATTCCCTCCCGCGGGCTATTTCAATTTAAGGTCATGTGTTTCGGTTTGACCTCAGCGCCTGCCACTCAGCAGCGCTTGATGGATAGTTTGTTTGGGCCGGAGTTTAATAAGCTGTTGGGATCCGGGTCACCAGATTTTAACCCGGATAACCATAAAATATTCATTTATTTGGATGATTTAATAATTTTAACTTCCTCGCCTGCTATGTCCGAACATCTTGATATTCTACGTAAAGTCAGAGATAGATTGTTGGAGGCTAATTTAACTATTAATATGGGGAAGTGTCAATTCTTTAGAAGACAGTTGAAGTATTTGGGTCACGTGGTTGATGAATATGGTTTGCGTACCGATCCCGATAAAATAAGAGCTATTGTGGATTTTCCCATACCCGCTAATAGAAAGGAGGTGAAACGTTTTCTGGGAACTGCATCATATTATAGGCGATTTATTAAAAACTTTAGCCATATGGCCGGGCCATTAAATGCTCTCACTTCTACGCGTAAGGGTGCTCCTCCCTTTAAATGGTCGGATGAGGCAGAGCAAGCATTTCTGGACTTGAAGTCGGCTCTTACAAGTGCTCCAGTTTTGGCATGTCCGGACTTCACGAAGGAATTTGCAGTTCATTGCGATGCGTCCAATTTTGGCATTGGAGGTACCCTCACCCAAACCGTAGACGGCCAGGAGCATCCGGTCGCGTATTGTAGTCGCTCACTTACCCACGCCGAGCGAAATTACTCGGCTACCGAGCGGGAAGCTTTAGCTGTGGTACATGTAGTCGAGCATTTCCGTCCCTATCTGGAGGGTAGTAGGCCATTTCGTGTTATTACCGATCATGCTAGTCTAAAATGGTTTCTGAAGCTTAAAAATCCGACCGGTCGCTTGGCGCGTTGGGGTTGTAGATTATCACCCTATAATTTTGTAATAGAACATCGCAGTGGCTCACAAAATGTGGTACCTGACGCGTTATCCCGCTCTGTTCCCGTGGCATCTATAGGTATCACTGACGCCACAGCCGACTCGTGGTATAATAATATAATTAAACGTTGTACGGACAAACCTAGAGCTTGTCCAAATTTTCAGATAGTTGATGGTAGGTTATACCGTTTCACAAAAAGTAGTAATAAGCTCAGTGGTGATTACCAGTGGAAACAGGTTATCCCGATTGAGAGTAGGGAATCTATAATTAAACAGAACCACTCTGAACCAATCGCGGCTCATCTTGGTGTGGCAAAAACTTATAAACGTTTAAAATTAAGATATTTTTGGCCCGGTATGTATAAGGATACCGTGGATTTTATTAAGAGTTGCTCGGTTTGCAACGCATACAAACACAGTTCACTGGCAACTCCTGGGTTCATGGGAGAACCTAAAGTTTGCTGTCGGCCATTCCAGTGCATCAGCATCGATTTAGTTGGCCCACTGCCGATGTCCAGACAGCAAAACAACTATTTGCTGGTAGTAGTGTGTTGCTTTACAAAATATTGTTTATTATTTCCTTTACGTCGAGCTACGGGTAGGGTGATTGCTCAGCGACTGGAGGATCATGTCTTTTTGATTCATGGTATACCTCAAACCGTGATCTCCGATAACGGATCGCAATTTGTAAGCCATGAACTTCAATCTTTGTATGCCAAATATAATATACCACAAGTCCATTTGGGTCCTGTGTATTGCCCTCAGGTTAACACTGTCGAACGTTATAACCGTACTGTCATCACTGCGGTGGCCTCGTTCGTTGAAAATGACCATAGATCTTGGGACGTGAATATTCATAAGATCCAGTTCGCTATGAACACCTCTGTGAACGAATCCACGTCATATACTCCGTTTATGTTAGTTCATGGTAGGGAGGCTGTGACCGATGGTAGTATTTATGCCGGTTTCAACGATCTTGACGAGTTAGTGATAGTACCCCGGGATACTCATGCGTCTAATCTGGGTCATTTAGGTGAAATCTTTAAAGAGGTCAAGGACTCACTGCGAAAAGCCCACGATAGGAACGTTAAATATTATAACAGGCGTCGTAGGGATATTTCCTTTACCGTAGGCGATTACATTTGGAAACGGACGTATAAACAAAGCGCGGCTCATAAATACTTTTCAGTCAAACTTGCACCGAAATATGAACGTTGCAAAATAATCCGTAAACTCTCCCCACTCGTTTACGAGCTCGAAGACGAAAACGGGAAGTATGTAGGCAAATAGCATATAAAAGATTTCAAAAGCGCTGACCCCGAATAGATATTTAGGTAGGGACTTATCGCCGTGGATGTGGCGGCCGACGAATACCCATTCCGCCTTCTGCCCGGCGTGACGTAGAAATCGTCAATGGGTCTTGGTATCACACTGCATCTTAGATACCCATGTGTGTGTTCGTCCCCGATAGTGTGATCTCTTTGTTTGCCACCTAATTAATGCTTAAACACTTAATTGTCTCTTAACTTTTCCAGGAGAAGGTTTTGTTAATGTGCTTGTTAGTTTTTTACCTACCAAAGCATTTTATTGAAGTTGCTAATACAAATGAAAACGTATTAACAACAACTTTTATCATAATATCCTATGATGAGCATAGAATATTTATGATATTTTTTTTTATTTCTCTCGGGAGACAGTAAATGAGACACACGATGGACGAACACACAACATGCAATTTTGTGAGCAAATCGCCTTTGACCAATAACATCTGTTTGGTTAATTTTCTACCATTATGTTTTTCTCGGTATAACTGGTAACATTATAATTTTTTTTTTTGATTATATCTATTTTCGGAGCAAAGATGCTTGCGGTACGGCCTTGAGTGGTATACACTTTGTGTTACTATTGTTATTTATTATTATCTATTTTTGTTACAACTTAGAGATTTATCAATGATTTATCGTTCTGTATGTTTATTTTTTCTTAACTTAGCGGTTTATAATATTCTATTATTTTATACAACATAACTTAATCATATCTTAACTAAAGTACATAAGACATGGGGATATACGAACGAGGGCGTTCGACGAATTCCCTACGTGAATTCTGCCGTGAGTGGGGGGATACTGTAGTGTTTGTTTTTAAACAGAGCGTGACACTGACATACGTAGGACAGCTGTTTTGTCTATGATAGCGAACCGCTTACGTCAGCGTAGCTGTCAAACTTCATTGATTGGGTTGGTAGCCTTGAGGGAAGAGTCGATTTTCCTATTCGACTAAAATATTCGCCTTGAGACTTATAAAAAAAAAAAAAAAAAAAAAAAAAAAAAGTAATCAGGCGGGGAATCTCTGTGGGGGCGCGTGGATGAATGGATGGAGTTTGACAGTTGTTGAATTTTGAATAGTCTTTCCCAGATCGATTTGAGTCCTCATTATCGGGTGCTGTTTTTAATCGATTTTGAATTTTACTCGAAATTGAATTTCCTCGCTGATTTGGGTAGGTATTCCCTTTTCCTCAGCTTACGGCGAGCGTAGGTATATAGTTTTGAGTTTATTCTTCGGTTCGTCTCGAATGCGGCGGCTGTCTGTTTGACTGTGGCCTTTGCCTTCAGTTGAAGTGGGAAACAAATCATAGACACATGTTGGGGAGTAGACGATCCGTCTATCATCTATGAGCAATTGTCAAAACAACTTTTAAAATTTCACAATCTGTTTGTGGTACAGTTAACTTTTCATCTTTTCTTCTGCCCAAAGTATAATAAACGGCATATTATTGTCGTCGAAGTCGTGAGATAGATCCGAAAAGTTTATATCCCGAAGGATATTGGCGGAAAAAGCGCGGAGTCGCTAACCGAACTGAGTTTCGTAGGTGGACGAACACGAACCTTCGCAAGGCGATTGCAATAATAAGGCGGTAACTTGTGATAGGAAACAAAATACTTACGGATAGTTTCATATTTCGAACGGCTTGTACGTTCCCCTCAAGAAATACTGGAGGACTAACAAGGAGACTTTTGTTCTGTGCACGGACCAGAAGGGGCGCGGGAGTTTATTTGCCAGCCGCTCTCCGGTTTTATGTAACCCGGCCGAACAGCAGACAGATTATACACAGCTTAACCTATCATAATCAAGGTATTTCTCTACTAACCCCGGGTGAACGTGAAAAGGAACCAGCAGGCGAGGTTGGACCCCGACTTGCCCATTTCCATATATTTACATATACCTATATAACTGGTTATCTCACTGAGAACTAGAATTAACTAAGTTTGTCACCAATATCGATCAAACGAGCCGTAGAACCTCTGAAATCCACTCAATAGCTTATTCAGTCTAGTCTATGTGGTATTTGTGGATAAAATATATTAGTAAGGATTATATTGTAAGTACATGGTAAAGTGTTATGAATGTCTGATATTCATATAATTATAACCTTTCATGACAACTTGTTGGTTTATATACACATTAACTTTGAACTACTGTATTCAGCTTGGATATTTATAATTAGTGAAACATAGTTATTATATAAATAATAAACATAGTTAGACTTGTTGATTTATATAAGCAATAACTTAAAACTACTGAATTCCTATGCTTTGGTATCTAAAGTGGATAAAATATACTTATAACATTATCTTAATTTTTTTGGTTTTCTTTTATTGTTCCCCCGGTGCTCTGAGTGAGCGAAGAGAGGGCAGTAGAGGGGAATTTAACATCACAGAAGGTAATGTTTAACAATCGAAGGAAAAACTAAAGGGACAGCACACGACACCCACCACCCGCACTCGACTCGGGATATAATCAGGTGCTCTTGTGGCGGCGACATCTATATGCCCCACATATATACAACGGATGGAGGAAATCATTACTCACATTCATTCGTTTCGTGCATTAACCCGTAAAAACTAGTTTTATTTAATGAGTGATGTGCGTGAAAACCTAAGAAACAAATATATTTATTTATAACTAGTGGCCCGCCCTCGCTTCGCTTCGGTGTAGAGCTGTAGTGTAAACTATACTTTTTGTTCTCAGGCTTGTGCTATAAAGAATGACTTTATTTATATAATTACACGTGTTATTGTGAGTCAACCATAAAAGATAGACATATGCTGTTGCAGGATATTTTTTAGACAATTTTATGTAGAATATTTCCGTCATACATGATTTCTATGTAACTTTAACCATTAAGGCTGCACCCGCGACGGAAGCTTAAAAAATGGAGTAACTTCTCCCGTTTTCCCAACATTTCCCTTCACTACTCTGCTGCTATTGATTGTAGCGTGATGAAAAGTATACTATAACCTGCCCAGGAGTATGAAGAATAATTGTACCAAGTTTCGTTAAAATCCGTTGAGTAGTTTTTGTTTCTATAAGGAACATACACACAGACAGACAGACAGACAGACAGACAAAAATTTTACTGATTGCATTTTTGGCATCAGTATCGATCACTAATCACCCCCTGATAGTTATTTTGAAAATATATTTCATGTACAGAATTGACCTCTCTACAGATTTATTATAAGTATAGATTTTATTGGACCTGGACGGAAATAAAAGCCGACCACGAAAGATGAGATGGGAGGTAGCCACTCGGCTGTGAAGACGCAATACACATGAACTTGTGGTGAGGGACGAGGTAATTGGACTGCCGACGTTTTTAATGAAAACCTAGTTTCACGAACCGCAGGCGAAGGAAATTATGTTTCGAATAGGTATTATGACCAGCATTACATGCGATCTTAATCTCTACAATCTCAAGCTGCGATCAATAAATAGAACCTCGCCTAAACATAATACTAAGCCTGGAGCGTTTTATTGATGCTGTTTCTATCGCAAGACTTTCACTCTGTCTTTTCAGATTAAGAACAATTTATTGGAATTACACATTGTGTGTTCCTGACTTTTGGTTTGGCGTATATTATTTGAAACATCTAATATAGTTATAATTTTTATTTTCAAAGCATGTAACTGCTTGATGCTTTTCTAGTTATATTTTCTTTAGATTTAAACATCAAGCAGTTACATGCTTAAAAAATAAAAAATATAACTATAATTTCTAATTCTTCTTTCAAATGTTTAATACTTGTAAAAGTATTCATTTGACATTGTGGGTTACCTGCATAGCGGTCAGTGCATTTGCAGTGTTTTTTTTCTAGTTATATTTTCTTTAGATTTAAACATCTAATATATTTCTTACTTATTCTTTTGATTCACATTCTGTGATATTTGTAACATATTGCATGTCTGGCATTAAGCGTGCAGCTACAAAACAGTATTGATATAGTGATATTTTATAAAATATGCCATAAAACAATTAACTCAGCATAGATAGTGCCTAACATGAGGCTAAATTATGGGTCTATTTCATAGATACTACGCAACGAATTTGAGTTGGTCGAAAAAATGCTTCAAGTTTATTTTATGGTCTTTCTGTTACATGTAGGATCGTGCAGACTATAGACATTCATCTAACCTACGGTCAACTTTTTGCAGCCTACAAAATGGCTGTCACTCACGGAATGCCTGCCTGTCATATCGAATAGCTTTTAAATAATCACCATTAAATTCGTATCAAATTTCACGGTGCTGGAAAAAAACGAGACGTTGCAACTTATTTCTTGCTTCGTGGGAACGGTTCATTGCATTTAAACTTTTATTCGGATGAGTATAAGGTTTTATTGAGTGTATAATGATGTGGTGTGGCCACGTCTGAGGATGGATTGTTGAGTATGTCCTAATGGAGATAATGGATCGGAGGACTCGTCCGGGATGCGTTTCGTGCCCCAAATGTTTAATGAGTGCGTGTTACCATTCCACGGTACAAATAACATACCGTCATGCACACACACACACGCACAGAATTACATACTTACACGTTGGAGGCAGGTAGGGTATATTGTTTTAAACTTTCATGGTCACTAACATTATAGTAATATAAGTTATTTACGGGATTGTTACTATGTACCATGTTTTTAGCGAGTTTCCGATATTTCGGCACTGTTGCAAGCGTCATGATCACGGAGTAACTGAAGTAATTGCGGGTAGGCTGTTATTCGCAGACATATCGGTCTACCCCCCGACGAAGCCTTTTATTGCATTCGATACCCGTACCACTGTTCACATTCTCACTATTAACTCGAAACTGTTCTCGACACACAACACTTACAGTATCGGATCGCGACACGACACTTTTTTGATTATTTCCGGTCTAACACATACGAACCACAGGATTCCAGACAATATCAGATATGTCTGCCAATAACTGCCTACCCGCAATTACTTCAGTTACTCCGTGATCATGGCGCTTGCAACAGTGCCGAAATATCGGAAACTCGCTAAAAACAAGGTACATGATAACAATCCCGTAAATAACTTATATTACTATAAAGGTAGGGTATAGCCACAAAATCTGTCTATCTCGTGGTAGCGGATTTCCTTTCGTGTTTCTGTCGGTGAGTAAGGTTTCAGTCTCCACGGGGCAAGAAAGGAGGGAATCTCAAGTCTTGCGACCATGAAACCTGTAAATGACCCGAAGCAACAAAATACTGAAAAATGTTAATAACTCGGGTTTATAGAAACCATTCCAAAAAACCAGCCAATATGACACGGTTTCCGCATTTTTTCCTTTATCTGTACTATAAGACGTTACTTCGTACCAAATTTCAAGATTCTAAGTTCACGGGAAGTACCCTGTAGATTTTGATTCCCGTGAGAGTTTAGAAAATTTGCGGAAATTTTCGGCATAAACGGCTGTCTGTATCTTTTGGTTGCTTTGGCTTAGAAGTTTGATTTTTTCACAGCTCCAAGGGACAGTAGACATGAGTATTGGGTATGACGGTTTTGACAGACGCAGTGACGGACGGACGGACAACGTAGTGATCCTATAAGGGTTCCGTTTTTTCTTCTGAGGTACGGAACCCTAAAAATGGTTTTATTTGATTAATAGGGTGCGTGAAGACTTAATAAATTAATAAGAATTCAGTGATAATATTTCAGGCGAGATTGTGTTCGATAGAAGGTTTGTGCAAATGTCCCTAAGCATTGATCCTTATGTAAAATATTAACCAGATATTCTTCAGACCTGGATAAATCTATTCGGACTCACACTTGTCCCGTTTTTTAAACATTGATAAGGGTTGTCAAATGAACTTTTAGATTAGATAATTTTGATTGTAATAGGTCCGTTAGCTGAATCCAGATTTAGGGGCCTAGCAAAAGCGCCATTATTTTTATTATTGGTTGTGAGTGACTGCAAACATAATAAAACACATTTTGTGAAATTTTCAGATGTCTCTAACCATTTCTGTTTAAGAGATAGGGCCCTCTGATAGACAGCGGAGGATTTTAATAGGATTTCGTTTATGGGTAACTAGCAGCCCGCCCTCGCTTCGCTTCGGTGTAGAGCTGAAGTGTAGACTACAGTTTTTGTTCTCTTATATTATACACAATGACATTCATCTATGATTCTTCTTATACCTGCATGCAAAGTCTCAGCCCGATCGGTTTAAAATTGACAAAGTTTCATACAAACTTTCATTCCCTATTTTATCCCCTTGGGGGTAGAATTGATCAAAATCCTTTCTTAGCGGATGCCTACGTCATAACATCTACCTGCATGCCAAATTTCAGCCCGATCCGTCCAGTGGTTTGGGCTGTGCGTTGATAGATCACTATGTCAGTCAGTCACCTTTGAGTTTTTTAAATATAGATAAAAGTAATCCACTGTATTATATATCAATGTACTGTGTATGGAAACTAAAAAACTAGTAAGTAATAATTTATATTTTACATAACTAAATAAAACATTCATGCAGCAAAGTGAAACTGGTCCGTTGGCCAACTGGAATTGTTAGTTGTATGCAACACGCTCACCGCATATTCACCATTTTGCATGGTTAAAATGTATCGCATTTGGTTGCGTCGCTCGCAGACGCAGATAACAGGCGTGCGCGCTGTCATACAGCATACAAGCACTCGAGTCTCTGCTCACCTAAAAACCGAACGCTTGTAAATGTGCGTTAAATGCTAATATAATTCGAGCTCGAACGGCGCGGGCGTCACAAAATAGAGAGCACAGAAGGTAATATCATGCATTTTAAGTACATTTTGCAAACCTATGCTCGGCGGTCGCGGTAGCATTTTCAACTTTGGCTTGAGCACAAAAAGACTATCGTCGTACTGGCACTCGTATATACACTCGAGAGCCATTGCTCTCGAGTGTATATACGTGTGCCAGTTTTAGATTCATTAATCCGAGTCACTTAAGAATCCCAAAAATCTCGCAAACTAAGAATGCTAGCTGAATGAAATAAATATCTTAAGATAATATATCTAGAAAAACATCCACTCGGGACCAGGCAGCAGACGGGACTCGAACCCGCACCCTTCGCTATCCGGGCGAATGCACTGACCAATTATGTTACCGCCCTGATGGCTGTGTCAAAATTCTTCTAGGCATTCTTAATCTGCAAGGCAGCGCCATCTCTTCGCATTGTAGGCAATCCACAATGTCAAATGAATACTTTTGCAAGTATTAAACATTTGAAAGAAGAAATAGCAATTATTGTTATAATTTTTATATTTTAAGCATGTAAAAAGTTTGATGTTTAAATCTAAAGAAAATATAACTAGAAAATAACCACGCGGACCAGGCAGCAAACGGGATTCGAACCCGCACCCTTCGCTATCCGGGCGAATGCACTGACCAATTATGCTACCGCGGCCCTCATGGCCGCGTCAAAATTCTTCTAGCCATTCTTAAGCTGCAAGGCAGCGCCATCTCTTCGCTTTGTAGGCAATCCACAATCAGGACGCATGGAGCGTGGGCATCGTATTTCAAGACTAAGATAAGCCCAGAACCACTTGAATCAAAATTTGTGCTCTACAATCACAATGGAAGACACAGAGTATAAAGAAGACCTGGGGAAAGATTCAAACAAGCATGCATCGAAGAAAAAGTAGCCTACGGTGGTGGATCTGTATTTGTGTGGGCCGGAATTTATTCTGAGAGTCGCACAGAAGTACTATGAACACCATTCATAGAAAATGGCTTTTTAACTAGCGAAAGATATGTGGAAAAAAAATTGAAAAACGTTGATCCATTTATGGTCAATTTGGGTGAGGATGCTATTTTTATGCATGACAATGCCCGACCTCTTACAGGTTACAGGTTGGATTGTAAATGACTACCTTCAAGAGATGAACATTACTCGTATGGAGTGGCCAGCACGCAATTACGCTTCTTGAGCTCGAAATTGCTCTCTCAGAGGAATGGGAGAATATTTCTCAAAATCGTATAAGAATCTTGGTTTACAGTATGCCAAACCGGGTTAACGCAGTAATGGAAGCTCGACGAGGCAATACGAAGTATTATAATTCAAGAAAATCCTAATGTTGTTCAAAAATGACATATTTCCTATTTGTATTTTTTGTAAATAAAATGAAGTGACTCATATATTTTATTACTTTCATTTAAGGAGTATTTAATTGTCTATTAAGAACAGTTTAGCTAGCATTCTTAGTTTGCGAGATTTTTAGGATTATTTATGTGACCCGGATTCATTGCTCTCGAGTGTATTAGTTTGATTTATTATCGAAAATGAAACAGAAATACTGGAAATTTAAACCATAACTAACTAAAATATTAAAATTTTGATGTTATTATTACATTACAAATTAAGAAGACAATCTACTGTCTTTTTACACAAAAATATTCACAGACGCGTCTCTAAAGGGCTGGAACTTGCGCTCGCAGTAGTGTCAAGTGGTCTGAGATAACGTCTCCGTGAGCGGTGTCTATGTGTGCGTCGCTAGAGCGCACAGTGTATGTAGATAACCTTCTGTACTGTCTTATTTTGTAGCGTGACGTGCTGTGCGTGACAGTACGGTAAGGTTATCTTTCGCCAACATTAATCGGGCTTGAATGATAGTTTAGTTGATTTTCAGGGAGTGTTAGTATGCAAACACATCCACGCGTATATACCCACACGTACTCAGATACACATACATGTACACACACACTATCTGGTTGTAGGAGTACCACCTACTTCCCTTGGGTCCTCTCACTCCTCTCTCTTCTGGATGTCTGGCTTTACACCTAAAGAGAAGTGGGTCTTGCTGAAAACCAACCCTGCCCGAGACTTTCCGAAATTTTTGCTGAGCCACATCCATTTACTCTCCACGCTGTCATATCACATTGTACATTCTACGTACCACTTACTTATTCTATCCGTTACCCTAGTATCCCATAACACAAGCCTTACAGTGCTTACTTTGGGGCTAGGCTAATTGGTGTGTGTTGGAAATATTTATATTTATATCTCTAATCGAAACGAACGAAACGAAATAGAGTATTTCGTTGAAATTCTCAAAATTCATACGCTGCCGACGCTTTACATCGCGTTATTTGATAGAGAGTGGTATTTGAGTGAATTATATTTACTCCGTGTAAGCGTCTGTCTGCCACATGTACGTTCATGAATAAATATTGCATAACATTAATGTGTGCAGTTCCACTAATGTAAAAGTGCACACAGTATTTGCATATTCCCTCAAGTTATTTAAAACCACGTATGTGTATGATTTTCCTTTGAAAGAACTAAGTAATTTGAAAATGTGAAAATGCTCTGCCAGATTTTAATATGAGAAGATTAAAAGAAAAGAAATATAACTGAGAAGAAATGAAAAAGTGTGAAGAAGTAGTAAAAATAAAACGCAACTTTAACGTTGATGAACAATCAGAACCGCCCTAATATTCATTAAGTGGCTTATTTGCGTTTTCTATACAATTCCGCCAAATATCTAAACCAAATTAGTAGTTAAACATTTTTTTTGTCGAATAATGCCCATTTCACGTGTCATCCCAAATATTCTCATTTGATTCGACGTAAACCTCCGCCAACGAGGAAAATTGAGTATTTTCGCCAAATTTTCTCTCGTAATCCCGCGAAGATCGAGGACTTCGGAAACCCTTTTAAAGTTCCGCCGCTGAGCAGACGCCACACCTTGATCGATTCCCCGAAGAAAAATTCGAACAAGCTCCAAGTTTCATCGTTCGACGTAAACATTTATCGAGTTTGTAACCACTCGGGAAGTTTATGCAAATATTTGGAAACAGCTAAAAATACTTATAAAGACCGCTTTCGACATTGCACAAATCAGTTAACAAAACTTTGTTATTTTATTGTGAGTCCTGAGTCCAAAGACCTTGTACCGACCATTTGGAACTCTACAATAGCATTAATTTTAAACTTTTTCCATCATGCATTGCAACATTATAATAACAGTATTTTCAATCATTGTTATTTTGTCACTCAAATAAATTATTAATTTGTATTGTAGAAAACTTTTTGGCGAAGTTGTGACTAAAAGTCGACTCGTCGCCGGGGTATAAAATGGCAACATTGAAGATAATATTGTTTCATTTATGTTTTGACGTGACAACGTCTTAAATTAGGTTGCGGCTGGGAGTCACTTATGAAAAAGTGTAACGCTCGGTAACGTTACGATGAGTCTCTCGTGTTAAGTTTAAGTTTACATGTACAATGTTTTAGTAAACAAAATATATTTCTATAGTTAAAATTTGTGCAATTCTTATTTTCATTCAATTCCTTGTTCCTATTGTGCAATTTAATTATATTCATATCAATAAATATTCTACCGAGAAAAAGACGTTGTCACGTAAAATCTTCGCCCGTAAAACCGACTTTACAGGCAACCATTTTTTTTTTTATTCGGTGTTAACGGCATTTCATCTTATTTTTAAATTTTACGCATTCTCGTAGAAATGTGTCTATATATGTAGATCTCGCTCTCAGTCACGATCGTGATACCAGCCTATTAACTGCGCGTTTTCATATAACCCCATCCCTTACCCCTTTAATAACCAAAAAGCTTACTCCCCGACAGAAACTATTAAAATGTCGACTTATTACAATGTGAACTTTATGTTTGGTGGAGGTTGCTACCCCAGAAGGGCGTTTCAATTGAAGCAGAATGTCCGATGTGCCATAAATCATAATACTTACATATTTATTTTATTTTTGCTGAATGGATTTTTTCGTAGTCGATTTGACTGTGGTACTTAATGATAATTCAGTTCAACATGTGAAGTGAAGTATTGCGGTTTTCATCGAACGGGGCTTTCGCTTATAAACGAAAAACTTTTTTTTTTACCTCTGTACAATTTTTTTGTCGCGAAACCAAAGTTAATATTAAATTTACCACGTTTGCCCTGTCGCTCGCTCAGTCTACATTAGCGTCAATGACGCATAAAGTTCCGTGTTTCGTGAACCAGATAATTCATAAATGGTTTAAACTAAGTATGAATATCCGTACGCACTAATAAGCTTATCCACGGGCAATTGGTATTATTAGCCAGCTCCTTAAGGCCGAGTACTCATTAGCGAACTATTATAATAGCCAAATAGAATATAATTTTGCTTCTAAAATTCTAGAATAGATAGCAAGCATGGAACAGGGCTCTGACGTTCTGGCTACTACGCATCTGGAGCTAAACCGATAAGGGACAAGATATGCAGAGAATGCCATCAGGACCCCGCGGTAAATATTGTGACTTAAAACGACAAATTGAAAAGCTGTTTTATTTGGCTTTAACGAGCTCCGTGGCCGAGTGGTTTTTGTTCACCGTATGGGTTTCGAGGTGTCGCCTACTCGAGTTCAAATCCCGGTAGGGGCAGATATTTGTGTGATGAATACGAGCATTTGTGCTCCAGTCATGGATGTTTAATATGTATTTCTATATAAATATATGAGTATTATGTATTATATCCGTTACCCTAGTAACCCATAACACAAGCCTACAGAGCTTACTCTGGGGCTAGGCTAATTGGTGTGAATGTTTTAAATACATTTTTATTTTATCTGGCAGTTTGTATGTACTAGCACTGTTTGGACGACTAAATACTCCTCTCGTCAACAAATCTGCTTAGGATTGAATGCATTGGTGTAATATTGTATCGAAATATGTGCCAATCTTTATCAAATGTTAATACACACTATAGGTATCTCGCTTCCGTTTCAAGTTACGTCTTTACCGTTTTTGTTCGATTCCGCGGAATCTATCAGTTGCCCATCAGCCGTTCACCAACCAGTCAGCCAAGTTGGCTATCGTACATTGTCACCCCGGCGGGGCGGCGGGGCGGCGGGGCTATAAATCAGCCGCACGCGTGGGCGAGTGCCCGTGGGCGCGGGCCGCGCAGATAACCTCCGTGGGACGACATCACGGAACCCAGACACGCCGCCGCTATTTCACCGCGAATCATTGCGAGAGATTCCTGCGACTGGAAATGAGATGTTCTCTCGGCAACCATCTCTTATCTATTAGACAAGTCCGTCCGTCCGTCTGTCTGTGGTGCTGTTTCAGCGGCCAAACCGTAAGAGATAGATAAAGAGAATGTTTAAGTTATAAGTTAAGAATAGTCTGATAAGACTACAAACCGGATTTCAGTAACGTAGCACTTCCGGTTTTCGAGAAATTACGAATTTCAAACGAAACCACACAAAATCTCCGAAGTTCTCAATTAATTAAATACATTTGGTTCACTGGTTTGCTAGTCTCCTATCATCCATTTATAAATCAAGTTTAAACGTAACTACACACTTTAGAATTTAAAAATAACCAGGCAACCTTTAATTGGGATGTAAATCTCAATTAATGTAACCCTCTCTGCCGTGGGATGGCATAACGTAACTCGGACACGCCATTGCTCTTTCGCCGAATAGAAATGAGATTTTGAGTTCTGACACAGCCACAATCTCGGGTCTTCGATTTATTTATCAAGTAAAGAGGGATAAAACTTTCAGGAAAGCTACCCGCGACCTAATGATACGTCGTAATTAGTTACTTAGGGATCCCACAGGAACTTTACATATTTCTGGGATTCAAAATTAATCAATATGTCTTGATCTAGATACCAGGTAAAATTAACTAATGATTAATCTCTACTATAATCGGCTTTTGTGTAAATTTCACTTTTAAAATACATATTTACCCATTTTAAATTTAATTATTTCGACAAAATGTAGCCTGCCTGTAAGTCAAAGTATAAGGTTAGAACCCCATATTTTATAATATAAAAGCGAACTTTGCAAATCTCTCTCCAGTTCAGTACTTACGTTCACTCGCAGATGTTGTTTAATGCCATCTACGCCACTAATGGCCAGTACTTGATAACAGATTACAATTATATTCATCAGAGTTTCGGAAGGCACGTTAAGCCGCTGGTCCGGATGAGGGTGCAACTCCGGCGGGGTATTTAATCCCATGCCACGATGTCCATTCTCACGTGTTTGGGATGGACGTTATTATTCGGTCCCTCACTGAGGAACTCGTTCAATCGCACGTTCGCCTAACTTACTCTCCGCAAATTGTGCTGGCTTAGAATAGAAATATTTTTATCGCTCTATTTATCAAAGTATTACACAAGTCGTTTAATCCAAAGTATAATACATGTATTTAAAAAATGTCATACAATGTCTTAATTTTTTGTTTACACCTATATCTCTAATATATAAAATTCTCGTGTCACGGTGTGCGTAATTGAACTACTCCGAAACGGCACGACCGATTTTCGTAGAATTTTATATGCATATTTAGTAGGTCTGAGAATCGGACAACATCTATTTTTCGTCCCCCTTAATATTTAGAGTGGTGGTCCACCCATAAATATTTTTTTTGTACAAAATTTTTTGTTTTTTTTTTTTTTATAATACATCATACAAAAAAAACATACAATCCCTAAATATTCACCCTTCTACCACCAACTCCTATTTTTTTATGGCGATACGAACTTCGCTGGGAGACCAGTACATGTATGAAACACATAGTATGTATATATATATATATATGTGTAAGCGTATGATAGACAATTACTTATTGTCTATCAGACACATGTACGTATATTATATTGGTTACACATTTACATTTCTCATCGACTCTGCTGGCTTACTACATCTTCTTTTCCGCGAAGGTTGTTCGGAAGAGATCGCTTGTAGCGATAAGACCGCCTTTGTCCATATTATTGTTAAATGTATTCATTGTACCTATGTCCTTTTGCATGTAAGCAATAGTGTTTATTATTATTATTATTATAGTATACAATACTTTCATCAAACTTATTGGATAAAAAAACATGTGAAGTAAATAGTGATTTATATGTGTCATTGTTTAAACTACGGGCAGCTTTTAGATATTCACAACAAAATAATCTACAAGTTTTCTGTAAAACTAGTATACGATTTCTTTCTTGGTGTGAACGAGTAGTAAGGAATTTTTAATAGAAAAACTCCCACTCTGTCCAAGTGTCAGGCAGGATTCGAACCTGCACCTTCCAGACGAGTGCACTAATCGCAAAGCTACCGAGATCTTAATGGCCGTGTAAAATGTCTTTAAGTATTTCTTAGATTGCAGGGATCTTTACGTTTTCGTATGTCATGGTATATGTTGGTTGGTAGAACATTATTAAGACAACGCAATAAAAGACTTCGTCGGAGGGTAGACCGATATGTCTGCCAATAACAGCCTACCCGCAATTACTTCAGTTACTCCGTGATCATGGCGCTTGCAACAGTGCCGAAATATCGGAAACTCGCTAAAAACAATGTACATGGTAACAATCCCGTAAATAACTTATATTACTATAATGTTAGTGACCATGAAAGTTTAAAACAATATATTATTAAGACATAAATAAATAGATTTAATTTAGTAATAAATCTCGCAGATGCATGATGTATTATCATCCAACGCACGCAGCATATGGCATTGATTCGAAAACTTTAGGTCAGAACTTAATTGTTGCGTCCGGAAACAATTAAACTTTAAAGCCTTAATTAAACCGACTGGTTTATAAATGAAACGCATGACGTGTGTAAAGAACCTTTTGTTGGTGTATTATTTAACTGAATTGCGTCAATAACTGTAATTGGAGACAATAATTACGGCGCCTGGTCGCCGACGGCTGACATGTGACTGCGGGCACATCTGTGACAGACACACATACACACGTCTTTCTTAATACATAGTTATTATCCGACATTAAGACGATGTATTATTTATACAATATTATAAATGTACTACTAGCGACTATTAGACATTGATTTTTGTGCTACATATATTAGGAGAAAATTAAGTCGCAATTGTCGTCGAATAGTAAAAGAATAAATAAATGTTTCTTTCTATACGAATTCGTTTTTATTTTATAATGTATTATACGATGTCATTTCAATATAGGTAGCCACACAGAAATACGAAGGCAAATCGATACGATACTTATTATTTCTACTGTTTATTTGGCAGAGTCATTGGTGTTAAGGTGGTTAAGTGAAATCCAGATGCGAAGACAGCTGATACAGCGGGGAAGGCAGATCTCGTTACTGGCGGCAGGCATGCAGGTATGGGTCAATAAAATGAAACGGGTTCACTTGAATGCTGAAAACTGGTGTTAAATATACCAATAACGTTAAAAAGGTAAAATAAACCTATTTATAAACAATAGTTAGTCAAAAAAGGTGCGTTTGTTTGGGCTACCAAAAAGTGGTAAAACACAAATGGGGTTAACTGAGTTATATTGTTTTATTCCTTTATTATTAAGTGTCGAACAATTTACTAGTCGTTTTGAAGATTTCGGCTGCACTGACAAAAGCATTATTGTGACAGATTTGGCGGGCTGTGAGTTAAGAATGTAATCATAACCGATAATTACAAAAACAGAGCAGGTCCAAAAAGTTTCGAATTGTTGAATATGGAGGAAGTAAGTTAATAAAAAGGTTGATGTATTTTTAATTTAATTTTGATCTGCCGGAATGTACCTAATAAACCAAAAACTAATAGACGATACTACATAGTTCATTTGAAGAATCAGATCCACCAGTTACAATAACAGTAGTCGTACATGGCGATTTCTTTAGTATGATTAGTACTGAGTCGGGCATTGTTTGTTTTGGTACAAAGTCAAAAAAAATCTTGACACCCAAGTTCCTTCAAACGAACGCAGCCGCAAGCAATATCTAGCAGTGGATGCGGACCGAACCGAACCTCTTGTTATTGTTTAATATATCCGTTTCCTGCGAAAGATTTTATGATCCGAACCGACCGACAGCGCGCAACAACTTCCCCCATTGTTTATTTTAATTTCATTTTTACGGATAGGTCTTTTTTATGGGCTACCCGTTTCGCGAGCGGACGGCCATTTTGTTTTTGTTATGTACCGGCTGTAATCCTCTTTGGGCCCGTTCACGGGTATCGTAAATGGGCATCGAACGCGTACCCGCGATGAGATAGCATCGACTCGGCTCCGTGTCTATATTCCATAGCGGGAGATGCCGCGGGGCGTGCATATGCGGAGTGCATTCGCTGTGCTTACGTGGAATTTGAAGTTGCATTATTATCAGATATTGATACTGTAATTTCGTATCATGCAGAAGATGATGAAGATGTAATTACTGTACGTGGAATTGTATTGGAGTTAATTGAATGGTTTTGTTTTGTCAAGATCTTATTGTTGAAAAGTCATATTTACTATAAAATCTATCATGTATGTATATAGAAATGTAACTACACAAACATTACTAATGTAGTTAATACTGAGTTATTTTCAGAAATTATGACAATTGGATGTTAATAGTTAGTTACCAGTGCCACAGAATGCAGTGCTTATATTTTGTCGATCATGTCATGACATGAACACAGTTAGGGGAAAATATAAAAAACTTTTTTTTGTTCCTGAAGTTGTTTAAGTATATTTTATTTGGTCATTTATTATTTATTAGTTTATTTAATTGCTCTATAAATAAATCAATATTTCTAACACTCACACCAATTATCCTTGCCCCAAAGTTAGCAATGTAAGGTACATGCCTTACGGCATACTATGGTAATGAAAAGAATACATATACTATAGATACATAAGTATACATATATAACATGTGCGTGTTTGTGTGATGAATACTAACATTTGTACCCCACCGGGATTCGAACCCGGGACCTCTCGAGTCGGCGGCGAGACCATGAAACCCGGCGTACAAACCACTCGGCCACGGAGGTCGTTAAATCATTCTTTATATCGAATTGTGTTGAAATTTTCTTTTGAAATTTTCTTTCATTTGAAGGTTTCTGAAATCTATTCTAGTATCGTGTAACAACAACAACATTACAAGGTCGTCCAAAATTTATGTTATGGTCCAATTCGCGTTGCCGAATACTTACTTGATGGCGATTTAGAGGAGGGTAAGGGAGAAAGGGGGGGTGTTCGTTCATTCACTCGCGTGTTCTTTCATTCATTACTTTGAATTGATGCGGAGTGCCTCCACCTGTGTATCTCGACCACCGAGAGTTATGTAGTAAATAGTACGTTACCTTTTGCTATGGAATGAAGTGTTTGATATTTTACCAGAGACTAATACAAATACAAATATATTTATTAAAATTTACATCATACAGTCAGCTTATAACCATGGGTCCCACACTAGAAGGTCCTCTATCGTGGGCACCCAATGAATGTAAAAAAAATATTGCAACAGATGAAAAGTAAAATTAGTGTGTGTGTGTGTGTGTGTGTGTGTGTGTGTGTGTGTGTGTGTGCATGTGTATGTAGGACGGTGAGAGCCAAGGACTTCGGGTCGACTAATACAAATTTGTAGTTATCGACGTTTATAATTTAAGCTTTTTATTTAAATATTAACGTCGGGGTCGTAAACTTAGGATGACGTGTATTATTAAAAAAGTTCGAGAAAAACGAGGCGAAAGAAAAATCCACGTTTCATTTATGAAGACTTAACCATATATTAATAAGTTTTTTTTGTAACAGCTACTACAAAAAGGATTCTGTGTAAATATAATTGTTTCTAACAATTTCTTTGAAGAGCTCGATGGCGCAGGTGGTTAGCGCGTTCGGCTGCAATTGTTGCAGTTAAGCATTTTCGCAGTGGACGGTCATTGCATGGGTGACCAGTAATAAAGTAAGTACGTTAAGCCGTTGCTCCTGGCTGCATCTGCAGTCGTTAGCACTCGCCAATCCGCTTTGGGGTCGCTTGATGGATTATGGCTCAATCTCCCTGTTCCATCTATTGGGAAGGCCTGTGCCCCAGCAGTGGGGACATTGATAGGTAGATGATGATGTACAATTTCTTTTAATATGGTATAGCCCCGTGCGTACCAACAAAATGCAGAGGTGTTTTAATAAACAAGCAAACAATAAAAAAATATTTTTGTTACGTTTTGAATCCTATGTGTGGAACCCTTAAACCCGGATTGCATTAATCAACGAAAACCAATTTTGGTGCAATTCTTTATGATAATTTGCACCATTTTCACTCAATTTCTTATCGAAAGCTTCTCGAGTAATCAACAAGACTGAGCCGTTGTGAAAGTTGTGCAACATTATATGTTAACGCATTAATTTTCAAATAAGTTTTTATGGCAACATTAACAGGCAACATGGCGTGCAGACTGCAGCCAAGCGAGCGCCAAGAAGGAGCTTTAAACTACACTATATAATGCGATTCAACTAAGAATAGGACCGACTGGGCGCCATATTTTGACGTCATAGCT
The DNA here is from genome assembly GCA_902850365.2 of Chilo suppressalis. Classification (NCBI taxonomy): domain Eukaryota; kingdom Metazoa; phylum Arthropoda; class Insecta; order Lepidoptera; family Crambidae; genus Chilo; species Chilo suppressalis. Next base: position 138,727 of record OU963910.1, read on the forward strand.
GTCAATTCAAACCAAATAGGTAGCGTGAGCAAAGAAAGTTGCCATTTAAAAACTAAATTAACTTATTTACTAAGATTAAGTGAGAAAAAACATTAGATTTTTTAATAATATTTCTTAATTAAGACTGTGTAAAAAGAAATCAGAATCTAGCGCTTCCATTTTGCTCATTTCTGCAGTACCGCCGGAGTAGTTATGAATAATCATGCAGGTCACGTACGAACATACATCCTATAAGTAAACGACAGTTTTAAATCGAGTTTCTGAACGCAATATAAAGTGACATTTGGTTGACGATTTAGGTTATCAACCATTCATAGCCAAAGCTCAATAAATGAAAACAAAACTAACTAATAATCATTATAAATATTTTGTTATTTTTTGTTTAAAAATGTTTGGTTTTTATTCTAGAAGTAGCTGAGTGCTAAAAAAGTATTCCGAGATTTTTTTGCAAACCGTACTTTTCAAGCGACATTTGACAGATGGAGGTCATTGGCTTTCCTATTCTTATTTGAATCGCACTATAATATTACCTACTATGGTGTTGCCAACCGTCATGTTTTCCCAGGACTGTCCTGTTGTCCAGGGTGTCCTGGTACCATCTTCATCGGGGTGGGTCCGTTCGGGGACAATCACCTTGCGGGTGCGCGGACAGTCGGCAACGGTTGCCGCGACCACTCCCGCACTCCCTGCATGCTGCGGTCCTCTGAATGTACGCCGGGTGACCATCGCAGGAGTATTGTCTGGTTTTTAAGTGGCCCTGTTCAGGGCGTTAGGTACGGCCCTGCACAGGGCGTTAGGTAAGGCCCTGTTCAGGGCTTTAGGTACCGCCCTGTTCAGGGCTTTAGGTACCGCCCTGTTCAGGGCGTCAGGTACGGCCCTGTACAGGGCGTTAGGTGCGGCCCTGTTCAGGGCGTTAGGTACCGCCCTGTTCAGGGCGTCAGGTACGGCCCTGTACAGGGCGTCAGGTACGGCCCTGTACAGGGCGTTAGGTACGGCCCTGTTCAGGGCGTTAGGTACGGCCCTGTACAGGGCGTTAGGTGCGGCCCTGTTCAGGGCGTTAGGTACCGCCCTGTTCAGGGCGTCAGGTACGGCCCTGTACAGGGCGTCAGGTACGGCCCTGTACAGGGCGTTAGGTACGGCCCTGTTCAGGGCGTTAGGTACCGCCCTGTTCAGGGCGTCAGGTACGGCCCTGTACAGGGCGTTAGGTACGGCCCTGTTCAGGGCGTTAGGTACCGCCCTGTTCAGGGCGTCAGGTACGGCCCTGTACAGGGCGTTAGGTACGGCCCTGTTCAGGGCGTTAGGTGCGGCCCTAACTCAAACTCAAATCATTTATTGCAACCATAATGTGTACAGTGGGTGGTAGGTACTTATTTAAATATGAGCATTATGGACCCCGTCGGGCACGCAATTGGTTATTAGAACAGAGGATACGCTTCTCAGAAGAACAACACTAATAGTAAAATTTAAATTGGATGTTAGAGATTGTTTCATTTGTTTATTTTTGATTGTTATAATTGGATTGGATCTGATTTAATTATAAATAATAATATTAATAATTTCACAAAATTAAATATAAAATATAATAAATAATTAAATAAATTATTTGTACATGTACATTAATAATTACTAATCTTATCATTAAAATATTCATTTACATTATAATAACATTTGTTAATTAGAAATTCCTTTAATTTATTTTTAAATGTCAAGTAATTATTTTCATTCATTATTGTATTGGGCAATTTGTTATAAATTTTAATTGATGAATTAAATGTGCTTGATGATGATAGTTTTAGCCTAGAATTAGGCAATATTAATTTATTGTTGTATCGAGATGTGTATCTAGATGGAATGTCTTGTCGTCTAGTGTAGAATTCGCTATGTTTGCGCACAAACTTGCACACTTCCAAAATATACAAACACGGTAGTGGAAGTATCTGGTACTCTTGAAAGAATGGTCTACAGCTCTCCGTCTGCTCGATGTTGGCTATGATACGGATTAACTTCTTTTGCATGGTAAGCAGCAAATGTGCGTCCGTACTGTTACCCCACAACACCACCCCGTAACACAGCCAAGCATGGGCGTAAGCGTAGTATGTAACTATAGCTGTTTCTCTATCAGTCGCCTTTTTTACCTCGCGTAGCGCATAAGCAAAGCTAGACAGTTTAGATTTTGTTTTTTGTACGTGAGCTTTCCAGTTGAGGTGCCTATCTATCACTATACCCAAAAATGTGAACTCTTCCACACAATCCAATCTTATACCGTTGTAGATAAAATTTAAATTTAATTGAGTTTTCTGGTGTGGATGAAAAGTAATTATTTTGGTTTTTGTATTTACTTTTAAATTGTGATCATTTAACCAGTCTAAAGTTTTGTTAAGTAAGCAATTCAAATTTTTGTTAACATCATTATTGTTATTGTTGTGGCATGAGGTAAGTAAGGAGATATCGTCTGCGAACAGAATGCAGGGCTCCTCCATAATCTTTGGAAGGTCGTTTATGCAAGCCAAAAACAGAAGACATCCAACCACGCTTCCTTGAGGTATAGATGCGTTTACAATTTTACAATCGGAGCGTACGCGTGTGATGTTACCACTATCATCAAAGTATTCAATTTCTACATATTGGCGCCTATCTTTTAAGTATGATGCAAACCATTTGTGCGCAGATCCACGAATGCCCATGCCATACAATTTATTTAGCAAGATAATGTGCTGTACTCTGTCATATGCTTTAGTCATATCTAATAGTATACCTACACCGTATTGTTTATTGTTTAACAATGTAACAACTTCTTGTATGTATTTATACACGGCTAAAATTGTGGAACGATTTTTCCGAACACCATTTTGTGAATCATCGAATATTTTGTATTTTTCAAAAAAAAAACATAACTATCACTCATTGCTTTCTCAAAAATTTTTGATGCTGTAGGTAAAATTGAAATAGGTCTATAATTACTTGGATTAGTTATCTCATTTTTCTTGTGAATAGGTTTTACCAAAGTATTTTTCAGTAAATCGGGAAAAACGCCCTCACTGAATGACTGGTTTATTAACAAACTAAATGGCAGAGCCAATTCTTCGGCGCACTCTCTAAATAAACTAGGTGGTAACTTATCCACTCCATAACTTTTTTTATTTTTTAGGTTTTTTATGATTCTTTTGACCTCGCTGCAGTCGACCGGGCTAAGATACATTGAGTTTTCTGTGGGGTGGACTACAGGGCGGCCGCGCGCGCAGTTAGCTGGTCCGGCACCTCCAGTATCGCAGCCCTGTTGCTGTGAGTTGGGCTGCCCGATGGAGACAAAAAAATCATTAAATGAATTTGCAACTAGTTTAGGGTCTGATTGTATTACTTTATTTATATTTAATTTTATATTGTAACACCCAAACATTTAAACATACATTCAAACAACGTTATTTAATTAGTTCCGATAGTCATTACTAGATGGCGCTGCCTGTCATTTGAATCACGCTAGCCTTTGTGTTCGAAAATTGTATATAGTCTAAGATCAAATTTTGTACAGACAGGGAATAGCACCGAGGCTGCAACCAAGCTATATTGATTCTTTCTCGGTCTTGACCTGCTCTTCACTCTTAATAAGTACTGGCACCTGGTTCTGCACCCACGCTAGTGAGTCACCACTGGGTCCATAGAATTAAAGCAACAGTTTGTTATCTTCGTATTGTGGCTCATTAAAACTGTTGTCTCAGTCAACTGCATTGTTCTTTTGGCGACGGCGAACCTGCACAGCATCCTCCTACTTCTCCCACGTACTACAATTGGCGCTCAACGTGAAGCAACACTATAAACTGGCGAACAAAGGCAAAGCTAACCCACAACAACAATTTGTGGTGACGAAGTTTGGACGGACAACAACCTACGTGGCTGTCACTTCAAGCAAGCAGTGCAAGATGACAACAGTCAATATGTCAAATGAACAATTGAAGGAGCTCATCGCTTCCATCGGAACCCGGCGCAGCACACTCGCTTCCTGTAAGGCAACCTATACTGGAGAAAAGTCTTCCGAAGCTGTTGAGGCCTTTCTTGCTGCAGTTCGAGTATACAAAAAGGTCGAACAAATATCGGATGCCGAAGCACTTGATGGTCTTCCATTATTACTTCTAGATGAAGCTGCTATTTGGTGGCAAGCGGTAAAGGATACAATAGTAACATGGACAGAATTTGAAGCACAACTCCGATATAATTTTGCCCCAAAGATGCCCGAGTATCTTATATATAATGAAATAATGAGCGAAAGACAGAAAATGGCTATAGGTACCGATGCGTTCATAGCGAAGAAGAGAATGTTGTTTTCACAACTACCCATAGACGAACAACTCAAAGAAAAACAACAAATGGATATTATCTATAACCTTATACATTTGAGCATTAGAGAGAAGGTACCACGGGAAAGTGTTTCAAACTTTAACACTTTGATACACAGCGCTCGCAACGTAGAACAGGTTCTTACAGAAAAAGATTCCCTGGATACACCAGTTGCCACAACCACAGCGCGCCGACAAGGTAGCAAGGCAAATAGGCCGAAATGCAATTACTGCAAGCTTTTCGGACATGTATTTGAGCAGTGCCGCAAAAGAAAGCCTTCCCTTGCTTCCAAAGATGGTGTAACCCAAGAAGCTGAAATCAAGAACACGAAACAAGAAGTCACAAATGCGAGAATTACCTGTTATGGTTGCGGTGCTCCAGGCGTCTATCGAAGTAACTGTCCTACTTGTCTTAACAAACCGGCGGCGAAGACGGAGAAAAATTTGAGTTTTTGCTCACTTGATGCCAGCATAGAAACACACGAACGCCCCGCTGTTTTTCTGAAAGTGAATGGACTCGAAGGAGTCGCCTTTCTAGACACATGCGCGAAAACGAATGTGGCATCTTTCCAACTATACGATTCGCTTAAGAAACGTGGACATAAATTTGAAGAGAGACCAGCATACGTAACATTAGCAGATGGAATACCAAGAAGAGAATCCGTACTCTCTTCTAATGTTCTCGTGGAGCTGTGTGGCCGCAAGTTCTATAGCAAATTTATAGTGTTACCAAATTCAAGAGATAATCGAACTTTTCTTGGGGTTGGCTTTTTAAAGCAGGCAGGTATAGATTTGAATCTGGCACAGTTCACATGGCATTACGTGGAGGACCCTGATAATATACACGAGCTATATGCGGAAAATTTTGTTACTTTCAACCAAAATACTAGCCTCTTGTCCCCTAAAAAGGTTGTAGACGTTGCTAGTGTTTCGCCTGCGGCACCCAGAAGCTCTGCTCAACCGGTAAAAGCACTATACGAGGCAAAGATACCAACATCATCAAAAACACAAGCAGAACTACCATTGGAGGGAGCCTCTTCCAGTTACAAGCTGATTCCGCTGCAGTTGCCAGCAACCCCACCATTGAATAAACGAAGCAGACCCACTATTTTCGATGGCTATTCTCCATTCCTCGAATATATGATGAAGGACGCCATCAGCAATGTCGATTGTAATGAACCCGGCTTATCACCGCATTCGGCTAGTTTGTTTCCTGATTCTCTGTCTCATATTGATCTTTGTTCTTGTAATGTTAGTTTAGAATTAAACGATAAGCAAACTGCTCAGTTAGATAGTTTGTTACAAGACTACCAGGATGTCTTTATTTTTAACAAAGAACCTACAACTGAAATCGAACATTGTATACTAACCTTACCCCATCCACCAATCTCCATGCCACCCTACAGGCTATCACCACCTCGCAAACAGGCACTGAAAGTCGAACTAGATAAAATGTTAGAGGCAGGTATTATCGAACCTTGTACTTCAGCCTGGGCGGCACCAGTGGTTATGGTTCCGAAACGAGATAACACGACTAGGTTATGTGTAGATTACAGAAGACTAAATTCTATAACCGTACCTGATGTATATCCCATTCCTAGAGTGGATGACCTTTTACACGAAGCCAAGCCAAGTCCTTTTATGTCAGCACTAGATTTAAAAGCTGGATATTGGCAAGTTAAAGTACGCGAAGAAGACCAAGACAAAACAGCATTTATCACCCCTTTTGGAATTTATAAATTCACAAGAATGCCGTTTGGCTTAAGGAACGCTCCAGCGACCTTTCAGCGTTTGATAGACAGAGTCCGCTTAAGTGTAGCTTCTAAAGAACCTAGTAATAAAGTCGGTGATGATGACAAAGGTGATAATGATGGTCATGGTTCTATTAAACTACTGGCATACTTGGATGATCTCATTGTCCTTTCTCCAACGTTTGAATCGCATATAGCGCATCTTCAATGTATTTTCAGCAAGTTCAGAGAATATAAGTTGTCTGCTAACAAAGATAAATGCCGATTCTGTTGCTCTTCTTTGAAGTATTTGGGGCATCTTATAACACCCGAAGGGTTGAGAATGGACCCTGAGAAGATTGCCGCGATTCGTGACCTCAAGGTACCAACCAACTTAAAACACTTGGTAACATTTCTTCAAACTTGCTCCTGGTACCGTCGTTTTATAAAAAACTTTTCGAAAGTTGCTGAGCCTTTGACTAAGCTTACTAAAAAGAATGTAAAATGGGAGTGGGCGGTTGAACAAAAACAAGCCTATCATGAATTAAAATTATTACTGACAAGTGCTCCTGTTTTAAAACAAGCCGATGCTTCTAAACCCTACATTTTGAAAACTGATGCGAGCAACTATGCTCTAGGGGCAGTTTTAGTCCAGGGGGAGAAGGAAGAAGAGCATCCCGTGGAATACGCTAGCCGCCTTCTCACCCCAGCAGAAAGAAATTATAGCACCACAGAGAAAGAGGCTCTTGCTGTGGTGTGGGCAGTGACAAAGTTTTCTGGATACATAGAGGGATTACCAATAACTGTGATCACTGATCATCAGGCTTTGAGGTGGTTAATGTCACTGAAATCCCCCACAGGCAGGTTGGCTCGATGGGCTTTACGCCTACAGGCATATGATCTAACTATAAAGTATGCTCCAGGGAAATCCAACGTGGTCGCCGACACCCTCTCACGACCGCCTTGCGAAGAAACAGATAAAGACTCATGTGGTTTATGTAGTGTAGTAGTAGACATGACCTCCAGGAGTGTAGGCGAAATTCGAAGAGAACAGATGAAGGACAAAAATCTGGAAAAAATAATAAAGACTCTTGAAGAACCGAATGATGATGAAAATGCACACTATTGGAGCCAGAAAGGATATTTTCTAAACAATGGTCTTCTATATAGAAACAATGCTCATGTGGAACTTGATGATGCACAGCTGGTGGTGCCTGAGCATGAGTGGTCTAATATACTCACCGTATACCATGATAGCCCAATGGCAGGACACTATGGTAGTGATAAAACCTATCATTCCATTTCTAAACGGTATTACTGGAAGAGTATGTATAAATACATTGATGCATATGTCAAAAACTGTGCTGCCTGTCAGCGTTATAAAGCAAGCAACAAGAAACCCGCAGGTCTATTACAAACTACAGCAATGAACCAAAGATTCGAAGTAATCTCGTTTGATCTGTTTGGGCCTTTACCTGAGTCTGAAGATGGCATGACTTGGATATTTATAATTGAAGACTTGGCCTCAAGATGGGTTGAGATATTTCCTCTGGAGTCTGCTACAGCGGAAAATTGCGCTTCGATTCTTATTAATGAAATTTTCCTTCGTTACGGATTTCCCAGACGCATGATCAGCGATAATGGTGCTCAATTTACTAGTGCAGTGATGCAACAAATCGCTTTTTGTATGAAGATTAAACATGCGTTTACCCCTGTTTATCACCCGGAAACGAACCCTGTTGAAAGAAGGAATCGGGATCTCAAAACCCAATTGGCAATTATTGTCGGAGATAATCACCGGAATTGGTCTGCACAATTGCCCTTTATCAGGTTTGCGATGAATTCAGCCCGATGTAACTCTACTAATGCCACTCCAGCATTCCTTACTTTCGGGAGAGAATTAAAAACCATAGATAACAATTGGCATAACTTCCGTCAAATTATAATATCGGAAAATTTCGTGCCTGAGATTACTCCTAAGTTGCTTCAGATGGCTACAACCATGGAAAAAGTAAAAGAAGTACAGGAAATGAAAGAAGAAAAGAGGAAGGAAATGGCAGATAAGTACAGGCGAAGCACTCCACACTACAAAGTTGGTGATCTGGTTCTGATTACCTTACACCCAATAAGTAAGGCCGCTCGAGGAATTTGTGCCAAATTTTCCCCTCGTCGTGATGGACCGTACTTGATAATAAGACAGCACGGACCGGCCTCATATGAAGTAGCTGATTCTAAGAATCCTAATACCTCCCTTGGCGTTTATCACGTTTCTGCAATGACACCGTTTTCTACTAAAGACCATGACATACCAACGCCAGTACAACCCCTCAGGAGAAGGGGCCGTCCCAAAAAGTTAGTTCCTGAAGAACAAGTTGATAAAAGGTCTAAACGCGGACGAGGACGGCCAAAGAAAGCAAATGGCGTTGGAAGTAAAGAATCGACACAAAGCAGCAGATCACTAACTGAAAATAACAAGCAATGATGTCCTGTCTCCTCATCGGGACGATTATCGAAGCCAGAGGGGGAGATTGTAACACCCAAACATTTAAACATACATTCAAACAACGTTATTTAATTAGTTCCGATAGTCATTACTAGATGGCGCTGCCTGTCATTTGAATCACGCTAGCCTTTGTGTTCGAAAATTGTATATAGTCTAAGATCAAATTTTGTACAGACAGGGAATAGCACCGAGTAGGGACACGATATCGAATAGAAAGTATCGATACTGTACTCATGAGTAGTATCGGTAAAAAAGTATCGTACTCGTAAAAGTATCGAAACAAAAGTATCGATACTTCAAAGTATCGAGTACATTTCATAGGGCCTTATCGGATCCTCTGTGGCCCGATGAGCAACCCCCCCCCCCCCTCCCCGGGTTAAAAATTGAAAGAAAAACAATCCAATTTTATTATAGTACGTATAATAACAGTAAAAGGACATATAAATTCACAAATTGCTATATTATATAATGAAAAGAAAATAGCTGTGATTTCTGACACTTAAAAAGTGTTCATTAATATCACATTAATAATTAAAATGTTACTTGAATCTGACACGCAGTTAACGGCGGCCATTGGCATGCTTCACTCAATATTATAATTATAGAAGAGGTTACGTCCGTTTTTTTTTTCAGGTCCGTGGTTTCAAATAGGTATACACAGCACAGACAGAATAATAGTGTTACACTTGAATACATTTTTTTTTTTTTTTATAGTTAGGTCCGACAAATGACTCCACCCCACCTGATGTTAAGTGAAGGTGAAGTCCAGACGCGAAGATAGCTGATACAGCAGTTCTACCTGCCACACCAGCCATCCTCACCCTGCCGGCCTGTATGTTGCTTCTTCACGCCTCTTTTAAAGGATCCCAGGTTGTAAGAGGGAGGGAACACGTGAGCGGGCAGAGCATTCCATTTACGGATAGTGCGACAAAGAAATGAGTCACCAAATTTCTTTGTACGCGTTGGAATTGTGGCCACAGTAAGACGGTGACAACGTAGGCCAGCGCGCGTGGTCCTCTGAAGGAAAGGGGAAGGTGGGATAAGAGAGAATAACTCCTCAGAACACTCGCCGTGGTACAAACGATAGAACGCGCTTAGTGACGCCACGTCACGGCGTAATTGAAGAGGCTCAAGGTGTTTAGTCACTTCCTCATCGCCTATGATGCGGATCGCGCGCCGCTGTAACCTATCCAAAGCATCGAGCAAGTACTTGGCGGAGCCATCCCAGAGGTGCGAGCAATATTCCACGCAGGACCGCACTTGCATTTTGTACAACAAGCACAGTTGATCGGGCGCGAAAAAACGCCGCACCTTGTTCAGGACTCCGAGTTTGCGTGAAGCTGTTTTGATCACGGTTTCGATGTAGTCCTTTGGATTCAGGTCTGAGCGAACTTCCATACCGAGCATGGAAATGTTGCTCTGCAGCGGTAGTGTTGTGCCCTGAAGAGATGGAAGGGGAAGGAATGGCGATGTTTTTGCCGTGAAAGCGCAAGCCTGAGTTTTCTTGGCATTGAACCCAACCAAGTTCCTGGTACCCCATTCGGAAATGTGGTCCAAAGCCTGATTGAGCTCAATGACAAGATTTTCCCGTTTCTCCCTGGTTACTGCCCGCCCAGCCGCTGCTTGTCCGAGATACCCCGCATGCACTGTACTATCGTCTGCATAGCAATGAATATCAAAGGAGGATCCCAAGAGGAATCAAGTCATTGATATGCAGCAGAAAGAGAGTGGGGGATAGGACGGAGCCCTGGGGAACGCCGGCATTCACTGACATGAACCGCGAACTGCTACCATCCGTAAGGACACGAATTCTACGCTCATGCAGGAAGTCAGCTACCCAAGAACAGAACTGGGCTGGCAGACCGTATGCCGGAAGCTTGGAGAGAAGGCTTTTGTGCCAGACCCTGTCGAACGCCTTGGCAATGTCAAGGCTGATAGCCAACGACTCGCCACGCTTGTCGATAGCCTCACCCCAGATATGAGTTAAGTACGCTAGAAGATCACCCGTCGATCGTTTCGGTATAATCCATATTGACGATCATTAATATAATCAATAATCAAAATCATTTATTCAGTTTAGGCTGTTACAAGCACATATGAATGTCTAGAAGCTACGCCATCGGTTCGTAAATCTACGGCGGGAGACCTTGTACTGAGAAGAACCGGCAAGAAACTCAGCAAGGGCTGTTTTTTTCTCCCTGTTTTATTATTTACAGAGTCGACAAATTGAAAAATGACTTCAGAGGTGATTCATGAAGTCACTTTTCATTACATAATTATTAAATATACATTAATTGTTTACCTGCATTTTGATTGCTGTGTCATACAGTATAAATACAAATAGTGTTATTTATATTCAGTGTGACTAAACATTAACTTCAATATTAAGGAAGTTAGGGTAGACTCATCTCCGCTGGCAGCACCCGTTCACGAGCATGACGCATGAACCAGCCATCGCTTCGCTCAACCATATTTTAGGGAACGTAACGACCCGCCTCACACGACACCGCCGAAGAGACTATTATGAGAGCATGACTACCCATAACTACCCATACTAACTACAACATATTTACTTAAATTAAGGTCATTTACCTGTAAGACACAACAAACAATTACAAAACAAAGCAAAGGAGAAATCACGACCACGCCGTTTTGTCAATCAAATATTCTTAAACAGTCTGATAATCTTACTTAAGTTATTAACTTTATATACAGCTTTCAGTTTAATTATAGTATTGTCAACACATAAATAGTATTGTCAACACATAAAGCATATAGAAATACCCGTCGGAATGGTTGGAACAGTTCATACCCAAGCATTTTTGTCTGTAATATAATCAGACACTTTATAATATGCTTTCTTAACTAGTGATTTTTTAATGGTCGATTTAAATTTAGTCATGCTTAACTCTTGAATATTGCTTGGAACTTTATTGTAAAAGCGAACACTAAGACCTCTAAACGAATTATTGATTTTGTGGAGCCTAGTAGCAGGTAAAGTTAAGTTATTTTTATTTCTAGTATTATATGTATGTATTTCACTATTTTTAGTAAACAAATTAATATTTTTTTCTACAAATACTAAGTTGTCATATATGTATTGTGATGCAACTGTCAATATACCTATTTCTTTAAACTTATCTCTTAATGAATCCTTAACTTTAAGATTATAAATTGATCGAATAGCCCTCTTCTACAGCACAAATATAGTTTGAATGTAGGCGGCATTTCCCCACAGTAAAATACCGTAAGACATTACACTATGAAAATAACTAAAGTAGAGTAATCTGGCAGTTTCTATGTCCGTTAACTGCCGCATTTTCATTACAGCATATGCTGCAGAACTAAGTCTCTTCGACAATCCATCAATATGTGGGCCCCACTGCAGCTTAGAATCTAGTGTGATTCCTAAGAATACCTGGGCTGATCAACCTAGAAAAAACTGTGGTATCTACAGAGCTCATATGTCGATCCTTTATATTTACATTAGTTTTTACCTGTTTCACATTAGGTAATACAAATTTCAAACACTTAGTTTTCCCTTCATTTAGCATCAAATTATTAACATTGAACCAGTGGACTACCTTCGAAATAGACCTGTTCACGTCATCAATTTGTGACTCCCTACGTTTAATTTTAAACAAAAGTGAAGTGTCATCCGCAAACAATACTATTTCGTGGTTATCCTTTACAAAATAGGGCAAGTCATTGATATAAATTAAAAATAAGAAAGGACCAAGGATTGAGCCCTGCGGAACTCCCATCTTAACCGACGAACCAGGAGATTTTACTCCATTGATGTCAACCCTCTCAACCCTATCACTCAAATAAGATACAATAAGATCCAGAGTGGTATCTCTAAATCCATAGTGGTGAAGTTTCCTGATCAATGTTTCATGAAAAACGCAATCAAAAGCCTTTGATAAGTCACAAAATACACCTAATGCATCTTGCGAGTTCTCCCAGGCATCAAAAATTTGCTGTACAAGCTCAACACCGGCATCGGTTGTTGAGCGACCCCTTGTGAAACCAAATTGTTTACTATGAAGAATGTTATTACTATAAAAATATGATTGCATTTGATCTAGCATAATTTTTTCAAAAATCTTACTAAAGGTGGGTAACACGGATATAGGTCTAAAGTTTGTGGGGTCAGATGTGCTACCCGATTTATGTAATGGAGTTATTTTACTGAGTTTCATTAGATCAGGAAAAACACCACAGTCAACACATTGATTAAAAATGCTAGCCAAAATAGGAGCTAATCAGGGAGTGATCCTCTAGGTAGCGGGTCAGATGGTTATTAAGGACCTTTTCTAGAACTTTACATAAAACTGAGGTGACTGCTATTGGCCGATAGTTTGCCGGGTCTGAGCGATCCCCTTTTTTGGGCACCGGTTGCACGTTAGCATCTCTCCAAGTCTCCGGCACACGCCCCAAAGAATACGAGCATTGGTACAAGCGCGTGAGCACGGGAGACAACTCCGCTGCACATTTTTTAAGTACTACTGCTGGGATGCCATCAGGTCCACTAGCTTTCCGGACGTCGAGTGATTGCAATTCGGCACGAACCTCACGCTGCCTGATTTTAATATCAGGCATCGTTGTGCCACAGTGAGGTAATGATGGTGGCAGTGCATTGCAATCATCGATTCGGGAGTTAGCCGCAAAGAGTTTTGCCAGTAAATCGGCTTTCTCCTGCGGCTTATGAGCTAGTGTTCCGTCTGGGCATCTCAGAAGTGGCAGCGAGGGCTGGCAGAAGTTTTTTTGCACGGCCTTGGCCAAACGCCGGTAGCTACGGGAGCCCGCAGGATGCGTTATAAGTTCCTGGCCAACACGTGCAACACGCTGGGCATCCGCTCTGATGTAAGCCTTCTTACAGGCCTTGGAAGCAGAATTGTAGGCTGCTTTGAGTGAATCGACCCCGGGATCCTTGAGAGCGCGGCCTCTGATCCAAGCACGATATGCCGCTTGCTTACGCGAAGCAGCTTCAGCACAGTCGTGATTGAACCAGAGGTTACGTGTGCCCTTACTGATGAGATCAGAATGAGGAATATAGTATTCCATACCCATTATGATCTCCTCAGTAATGGCAACGGCACTGCCCGATAGGTCCCTGTCACTGAAGCAGCGCTGCTTCCAAGGGACGGACGCAAAGTAATCACGCATAACGTCCCAATCTGCCGACCCATAATGCCAGATACGGCGCTTGACCACTGCTGGACGCGGAGGCTTGGCCTGTGGTGCTTTGGCAGATATCAGGCAGTGGTCGGACGAGCCCAGGGGGGCTCTTACCACAACCTGATAGCCCTGTGGATGGGTCGTGAGCAGAAGGTCCAGTAAAGAAGGCGCTTGACTTGGAATATCTGGGATCCTGGTGGGCTGATCAACCAGTTGCTTCAAGTCATGCGTGAGAGCGAATGTGTGAGCAGAGATCCCTGCATGGTCAGTTTTGGAAGAACTTAACCACAAATTGTGGTGAGCATTAAAGTCCCCCAAAAACACCAATTCTGCATTGGGAAATCATCGCCGGTGTGGGATCTGTAGAGACACACGTAAACTCTGGCCCGGGGGCCAGAGTCGACGTGTACCCCCAGCATGGAGAAGGAGGGATCTTCCAAGCAGCGGAGACGGCGACAACAAACATCCGCCCGAACATACAGGCATACACCGGCTATCGCTTTGAAGGACTCTTCAAGCACGTAGCCGGGATAATTAAGGTAGCCTGTGTCAGCAGGCGGAAGTATTTGTGTCTCCGTCAGGAACAACAATGCTGGCCGTGCTGTCTCGAGATGGTGGTGGACAGCGTTGAGGTTAGAGTGGAGTCCGCGTATGTTGCAGAACTCGACCTCAAACAGCGTTGAAGGCGTGGGGGTGTGCACCGCTGTACGTCCAAACTTTGTTATTGAGGCTGCCATGGTGGAAGTGAAAAAAAAAAGAGACGCGAAAACGAGCGGACGCCGTCGCGAAGAGTCCGGGCAAATAAGGGGGGTTTGTCTTGCCGATTGACTGCCTGCAGTGGAGATGCGCCGACCCGCCGGACGGAAGGGCCCCCGCACCCCCCCGGGAGTGGCCGCCGGGACCCCACGCCCCGGTCACCAACCGGCACGACGGTCCACCCCGAGATTATGCGTGACATGATGGGGCAGCCTCGCGAACTGGTGAGGAACGCTTGGGCCCCTGTACTGTGCCACGGGCGGCCAGCGGGACAGCCGTTTCTACGGGTCTCCCTGGCCGACGGGTCGATGCAGTCCTCCCGGCATCGGTTCCACGGATGCCTCCCCTGGACCGAATCCTTCGCGACAACTTCCACTCGAGCTCTGGTTGTACGCTGGCTGACCCCGAAACGCGCGAGAAGCACTTCACGGGTTTTTCACCATGCGCACGGTGGTAACAAACCAGGCGGGTGTTAGGCACCCTACCACCAGAAGAGCGGATGGAAGCTCCGACATCCCTTAGTCGCTTCTTACGACACCCACGGGAAGAAAAGGGGCGGTGAGTTGTATTCTTTCTCCGTCACCTCACGGATTAAACACAAAATTATTAAACATCAAATGCAGTCAAGCGAAAAGCACAATAAACGGCGAATCATCAATCACAATTCCTAACAATATGGTCGCTAAATAAATAACTATGAAACAAAACAAAGCGCAAAATAAACACAGTCACAGATTGGAAAGAATTTGAATATATCATAACAATATGAGGCGCTTATCCAAATTTTAAAAGTATCGATACTTACTTGCCAAAAAGTACTCGATAAGTAAAAGTATCGAATACAAAGTATCGAGTACAAAAGTATCGGTATCGAAAGGAAAAGTACTCGATACCACAAAGTATCGATACTTTTTTCGTGTCCCTAGCACCGAGGCTGCAACCAAGCTATATTGATTCTTTCTCGGTCTTGACCTGCTCTTCACTCTTAATAAGTACTGGCACCTGGTTCTGCACCCACGCTAGTGAGTCACCACTGGGTCCATAGAATTAAAGCAACAGTTTGTTATCTTCGTATTGTGGCTCATTAAAACTGTTGTCTCAGTCAACTGCATTGTTCTTTTGGCGACGGCGAACCTGCACAGCATCCTCCTACTTCTCCCACGTACTACAATATTACATTTCGATTTTCTATTTATTTTATTTGTTCTCTCGTTAATTATGTGCCACATAGTCTTTACTTTATTATTGGAGCTGTTTATTCTATTTTTATAATGCATTCTTTTTGAATATATTATTTTTTTTTTTAATATTTTTTCATATTGCCTGTAATGATTCTGTAAGATGGGATTGTTAGATTTTGAAGAAATTATTTTTAGCAACCTTTTATTTTTACATGATTTTTTTAATCCTACAGTTAACCAATATTTTTTTAGATTTGATTTTAATTTAATTTTACGTTTAGGTATGCATTTATCTAATATTTTCATTAAAATATCATGAAATATATTGTAGTTTTCATTAATGTTTTTGTTAGGATTTATTATTTCATTCGCGCTCAATGATTGAAGCTGGGATTTAAAATCCATTATTTCTTTTTTTTTGAAAAACCGTTTTTCTAAAACCCATTCGGTTTGCTTTATTTGTGTTTGTCTTTTTATATGGATGGTTGTTCCTGCATGATCTGAAAAACCATGCTCCTCAACACCCGTATACAAATATTCATTATTAAAGTTAGTAAAAATATGGTCTAAACATGAGTTTTTGCGAGTAGGTTTGTTTATATGCTGGATTAATTTATACTCTAACATTAAATCAAGAAAATCTGATGTTTTTTTGTTCTTTTGTAGTACATTTATATTAAAATCTCCACCCAAAATAATTTTATATTTAGTAAATTTATTATTAATAAAATTCAAAATAAGTTTTAACTGTACATAAAAAATACTCTCCTCTCTTCCATTCCAATACAATAACACAATCAAAGTATTTTCTTTACAAAGCTCAACCGCTGTTACTTCTAACACGTATTCAATCGACATGTTCTTAATATCTATTATCTCCTTATACTTTAAATGATTTTGTAGCAATATGCAGAGGCCACCTCCTGTGTGTTTTTTCCTACAAAATGACGATGCAATCATATATCCGGTGAAAGAGAGCAATTTGAGCTTTTCAACTGTCAACCATGTCTCTGATAAACAAAGGATATTATATTCAGGATTACTATCTAGAAAAGCTTCTAATATATCTTGTTTATTGTATATACTCTGCATGTTTTGGTAAAGTATTCTAATTAAATCTTTGTTTTCGAAAGGAATAATTATTATCAAAGCTATTACGGGGATTCGGGGTTGACTCAGTTAATTTTCCTTGATTTTCCTTATTCATAGATGTGTTGATAAGAGTCTCTGCGTTAGGATTTTGGTTAAAATTAAATATTTTCCCATCTACATATAGTTGGTTGTTGCGTAGTACAGCATGTAACCCTCTCTGACGAGCCAAGAACATTTCCTCCCGCATAGCCTTCCTCCTTAATAGGGTAGTTTTATCTAGAAATTCTGATACCGACAGCCCACTTCGTTTCAAAGAGTAACTATTTTCAATTATTTGTTTTACTATTCTTCTACTTATAAATTCTATTACTAGAGGCCGGTTACCATTTTTATTGTAACGACCTATTCTGGATATATCTTCAATATATCCAGTCAGATCCACGCCCATCAGGTCCCAAAATAATCCGTGTATCCGGTCCAATAAGTAGTTTTCAGGTTCCATATAATATTCAGCTAATCCGTAAAGTACTATTTTTTTAGAATCATTTTCAGGATACTTATTTTCTTTACATAAAATAGTCTTGGTTCCCAATTCTTCCAATTGTTTTTTTAACAAACAGTTTTCTTTTTGCAGATTATCTATTTTAGTATTGATTTCTTGTATTTCTAAGATTCGGTTCCTATTTTGTTCGCTTAAATTATTAATTTGTTGTTTCGATTCTTTTTTTAACAGTTCAATTGCTTGCTTTACTTCTTCCTGAATAATATTTCGTAACTGCGATATAACATTTATATTATTTTCTGCGAGTTTTTGAGAAATAACTTCGCTTACACTTTGCAGCGTTAGTTCAGGCCTATTAGTAATTCTCATATTATTAACAGTGTCGTCACCCAGGAACGTTGTATTTTCGGAGTTCACACTGCATAAACTGTCATTTCTTTGAACAACCGAACATTTTCTGACGGTTATATTGTTAACTTCAGGTGATTTACATTGTTCCTCAACTATATTGTTACAATCTTTAGATCTTACTGGTGTATTTTCGTTACCAATTTTCGGCATCTTACAATAACAAGCCTGGCATTTCCACCTCTGTTTGTGTTCCAGTGTCATTGTATTGTAGAAGCGCTGGCTAGACACATTGGCGCATTCAAGGTCATAATTTTTTTGGCAGTACGAACAAGTAAGAAATTCTCTTTTAGGTATTTTTTTGTTGCATCCCGCGCATGTTGGAGACATTCTCGTATTCATATTTTCTTTTAGTTATAATATACTATTTCGTTTCTAATTATTTTATTTCCCAAAGCAAAATGACATCTAACATTGACAGCAAAGCTTAATCCAAAGTTTAATTCACTTGAGTAGAAAAGCAATGATAAGTTTTGACATCAAAGCTTGTTGTTGTTACTTGGTACTGCAATTCACCACTAGATGGCGTTCGGTGTAATTAAGTTTCTTAGAAGTCGTCAAAAGTTGAAATTTTTAGTGATATTTTTATTTTAATTTCCAAGCAAAATTTGTTTTATACACACAGATTTGTTTTTATGTGCACGAAAATAAAGATCATGAATTTTTATTTTTTTTGCTTCACTTGACGGTATTTTGTGCTGCACTAAGAAAATTATAATTGTTATTGTAGGCACTTAAAGCTCACAGAATCACTAAAAACACTTATATAGGCTTATTACTGGCTTACATTTTATTTGCACTTAAACTTTATTTAATATTCAGAGAAATATAATTTTAAATGTATAAATAGTACGGAGCTAACTGTTTATGTTGCGCGTAGCGCCCTCTCTCTCCTGCTCCTGCTCATTTCATCCGGCCCAAGGGCTGGCTGTAATGAGCAGGGAGGAATCCCACATACCTTGTTCTCGCTCCCCCGGTGGTTGAAGGATGCGTTAGCATTTCCCAGACAAGAAAAAAATGGTGTCCTGGTACCTCCTAGATAGGTTTTTAGAAGAGAACTGGGTTTGTAAACCGCGCATTTACCAATTGTAAAGGGAGATTTTTTTTTTAATTCCATCCTTGATTATTACTTTGTGCTACTGCTTTCTGTTTCTACTTCAAATCCTAGGTTTTTGATATGGCGGTTGGCAACCTAATATAGAATACTAGTGCGTACTCACGACTTCGTCTGTGTGGAAAAAATGGTTTTCCATACAATCTTCCACGCCCCTTTCACGCTCTTAATGATATCTGGGATAAAAACTATATATGCTATCTCCTTTAACGATTCTCAAACTATCTCTCCGTCAAATTTCAACGAAATCGGTGTAATGGTTTCAGTGTGAGGATGTGACAAAATGAAAGACACAATTTCGCATTTATAATATTAAGTATGGATAGCTCATAGCACGATATCGAGCACCACATATTTACATAGAATATTTTCACCGTACGCCATAGTATATTATAGTATAACGTAGTCTGAACGCAGTTTTAAGCAAAGTCGTTAAGCGCAATCGCAAAAGCGATTCAAGCGATAGCCAGTCACGGGCAGTTAGCGACGCAGAGCTGCGACCACCACTCCAATGAAAGGGTAATGTATATGGTAGGGTCATGATAGACTTAGTACAACGCCGCTCATGCAGCATTATTTTTCCGAGAGAAATGTAATTTCGTTTGAGGATAAAGACTTTCACATTACAAAGAACAATTTAGTTAAACGACTGTTATTCGTAAAAAGTTAAATATCGTTACCAGGAATGCCCCCAAACATGAAAAATAAATGGTTTGTGAAAAACTTTTTTGACCTATTTTTTTTTGCAACGATAAGCCGGTACGTTATCTTACGAAAAATTCACGTCGGGATCACCAGTGTAGTAAGGCCTAAAGGGAAAATCTTTCTCCGAGCTGGGTGATGGTAGCTCGGGGGCTGCGGCCCGACTGATGTTGGTCGGGCATCGTATATATGAACTGTTGGCTACCGAATTTTACTTGCGCGATGTAGGATTCCTTACGTTGTGAACGCAGCGCTGGTAGTGCCATCTCTTGAGGAGGCGTAAGATTGTTTCCTCTATGTTAGTTATATGTGGGACGTGTAGATGTCGCCGCCACTATAATATCATATTTGTTTCTTCCCCTGTACTTATTGGAATATTTGCTTTGTTTATTAGAAGTTATTGTTCCGTTGTGAATGAAGATTGGAACAGACTTTTGAGATCCTGCAATCCGAGCATTCAATGCACGAATAAATGGGGATCGTGCTCCATTACATCCAGCTAGCATCGACGTTACCATCTTCAGACGAGATAGCGTACAGACGAATGTCGAATAAAAAACATGATACGAAAAAACAAGCGATTGAAAGGCTTAGCTCAAAGTTAGAGCAAAAACATGTTAACATGCCATTATATTAAAGACTAAGTTAAGGCTATTGGTTGTGGTAACGAAAATTTTAAATGACACATTCATTGTCATTATATTAAAGACTTAGTTAAGGCTATTGGTTGTGGTAACGAAAATTTTAAATGACACATTCATTGTCATTATATTAAAGACTTAGTTAAGGCTATTGGTTGTGGTAACGAAAATTTTAAATGACACATTCATTGTCATTATATTAAAGACTTAGTTAAGGCTATTGGTTGTGGTAACGAAAATTTTAAATGACACATTCATTGTCATTATATTAAAGACTAAGTTAAGGCTATTGGTTGTGGTAACGAAAATTTTAAATGACACATTCATTGTCATTATATTAAAGACTAAGTTAAGGCTATTAGTTGTGGTAACGAAAATTTTAAATGACACATTCATTGTCATTATATTAAAGACTTAGTTAAGGCTATTGGTTGTGGTAACGAAAATTTTAAATGACACATTCATTGTCATTATATTAAAGACTTAGTTAAGGCTATTGGTTGTGGTAACGAAAATTTTAAATGACACATTCATTGTCATTATATTAAAGACTTAGTTAAGGCTATTGGTTGTGGTAACGAAAATTTTAAATGACACATTCATTGTCATTATATTAAAGACTAAGTTAAGGCTATTGGTTGTGGTAACGAAAATTTTAAATGACACATTCATTGTCATTATATTAAAGACTAAGTTAAGGCTATTAGTTGTGGTAACGAAAATTTTAAATGACACATTCATTGTCATTATATTAAAGACTTAGTTAAGGCTATTGGTTGTGGTAACGAAAATTTTAAATGACACATTCATTGTCATTATATTAAAGACTTAGTTAAGGCTATTGGTTGTGGTAACGAAAATTTTAAATGACACATTCATTGTCATTATATTAAAGACTAAGTTAAGGCTATTGGTTGTGGTAACGAAAATTTTAAATGACACATTCATTGTCATTATATTAAAGACTAAGTTAAGGCTATTAGTTGTGGTAACGAAAATTTTAAATGACACATTCATTGTCTCAGAAATGTTCTTGTATCTTACGTGATGAGTTTTTTTAAACTGCGTAAATTTGAAGTTCTTTTGTGGCATTACTGAAACTGATTCATCGTCAAATTATTTTTAAATAAACTCAATAGACACATCAGGAAAACCCTCCTCCTTAATATAACCGAGTTCAACGGCTGATGTTACTATTGAAATATTAAACATGGAAGAAGAGCTCGAAATAATGAATCGTAATTGCTTCGGCGCAAATCAGAAAGCTTACTACTGCGTCCTCAAACATAACCTATAAAAAACAAGTACAAAAGCTAACAATACACAATCAGTGTTCAAACGTCGCTCTAGGCTCGTTAGCTCGGCTTTCTGTACTAAATAACTTTTATTCAGGCGACTATTTGGCAGTGTTGCAGCTCAGCACGGCGGCGGGCGGCGGGCGGCGGGCGGCGGGCGCGGCGCACCGTGAAATGAAACGAAAATGCCAAATAACAGGGAGGTCGCCCCGCGCATACGAAGCGACTGATGAAAGCTCGCCAACAACACACACGTTACATGCATTTGGCTGACACTCGAAAATTATCAAATAAGTGATTGAAATATGTTTTTAAATGTTATATACGCTTTCTATCAATAAATATAAATAAATAAATATATTTCCAACACACACACACCGATTAGCGTAGCCCCAAAGTAAGCACTATAAGGCTTGTGTTATGGGATACTAGGGTAACGGATAGAATACATATACTGTACATATATGAGGATATTTATATAGAAATACATATTAAACATCCATGACTGGAGTACAAATGCACGTATTCATCACACAAACATCTGCCCCCACCGGGATTCGAACCCGGGACCTCTCGAGTCGGCGACACCATGAAACCCGGCGTACAAACCACTCGGCCACGGAGGTTGAAAATTATTTTTTCATCCCACCACCTCGGAAAGTGTAATTTTGCGCTTCGAAATCTGGCTGGAAAATTCTATTTTATTCGCTTGAGCGGCAAAGTAGATTTGAATTTAGAACATCACATATAATGAGTACTCAATATAATTGTAAATTCAAAACGTCATTAAACCTATTTAATGTAACCTCTATGGTGCCAAATTTATGATTAGAACTTTTTAAATTGTGAAAAAATTTAAATTTGGAACCTTCTTGGTTTCTTTGTTTTATTTGCGTGCTTCGCGCCATTCTAGTTTTTCACGTTTTATTGCTTAAATATTTTGTCATTATAAATTGTTTTCTTTTTACCCGGCTGCGCAATGCAAGAGCGCGAAGCGCGACGCGCAGACAGGGTTATGTGTTTAACAGTCTATATATGTATGTTTGTTCCTTTGTGGCACACTAGAGACCAAACGCCTGGACCGATTTTGATGATTCATACATCAATCGATTCGTCTCAATCATGGGAGTGCTACTAAAGATATGATAGTAATCAAAATTCAGTATGGGCAAAATTAGGCGCCATATTGTGACGAAGTAAAAAAAATAAGTTGACAAAATATGTCGAGTGGGGTATCACTGTCTAGATAATCAAAAATCATATTTAGGTTCCTAACACCATTTTTCATTGTATATGATTGTTTAGGATCTACAACGCTTTTAAGTTGTATATTAACCACTTACGCTCTTAATTTCAATCTTACGTTTGTATGGTTTTTGTTGCTCTTTCACCAAAAAAATACTGAATGGATTTTAATGAAACTTAACAGTAATATAGCTCATATATGATAATTACATATATATAATAATTTATGTAGTTATTGAGTGAATTGGCCAATATATAACAATAAGTTTACCATAAGACGAAAAAAAATCTCCCATTTGCGAGCCATTTTGGCCTGCACTACAAAAACAATAAAAGTTACATGAATGTAATGTAGAGTGAAAATGTATCTCTTAAATAGTTCTAAAAAAAGTCCGTGACACCATATATCTATTTTTATTAATGTGTAAGTCATTACCGCTAACATAGTGAATCAAAACTAAAATATTATTTGATATCTATTTCCAAAATGCACATTTTGTATTAACAAATCATGTTTTATCAAAACAAATACTTTTATCGCTTTTAATATTTAGAGACGATAAACTTTGCTTTTTACAGTATGTCATTCCGAAAAATATTTAAAAAGTTACAACGATGACAAAGTGATAGCGCGGTGTACTATGTAAAAGAAAAAAAATGGGGTATTCGCAGTATCTGATCCTATACGAAGTACTAACAATAAAACTGTGATACAGTTCTTTCTTATTGAATGATGAAAAATATATTATCATAATAGGTATTTATGATTATTGAATTTTAATGAAAAACTCAGAATTTTACTGTTTCTCATTTTTTTAACGATATTACTTAATGTTACAAAAAAGGTTTACTTAATATAATGACAAATAACCCATTTTTCGCTAGTAAGTACATACTTATTGTAATCCCTGTATTTATTAATCAGCTCGCGATAATATTGTTTATTGTATACCAAGTTCCCATCTACTTCTATATGGGAATTCATTATATTCGATTTAGCTATTAGAGCACGGAAGCGCAACAAACAAACTCACTTTCGCATCTATAATATTATATTATACTTGCTAGTGATCCACCCGGGCATTGTACGGGCGAAATTTATTTATCGGGATAAAATATAGCCTATGTCACTCGGACAAAATGTATTTAAATAAAGAAAAATGTTATAATAAATAATGTAACTACCTTATGATGAATTAATATTTGAAACCGATTCAGTAGTTTGACAGATTATTTGTTACAAACATACAAATCTTGCCTCTTTATAATATTAGTATAGATAGTTAGGATAAGATAAGTATTTAATTGATGAAAAAGATTTAAAAATAAAGTAAGTAATAGGTTTATTTGATTATCTTTGTAAAAGTTACTTAGCATTTGTGCTTAACAGTGATACGGTATTCGGTATTTTTATAACAAAAAAAATATTTGGAAAATAATTGCCATGATTGCACTACTGAGAGTACTCTTCATTCGAGCTTTACACTACCAATAAAAAAGGGTCGAACACAAAGTCTTTGACCTGTTAAATGTGAACGCTTTAAAAGAAAACTACAAAGAGAACTATAAATTGATAATAAATGACATTGCTATGGTGCTCTACCTAACGTTATGAAAATTTTATTATGCGCCTTTAGTTTAATCAAATATTATAAACTTTGCTTTGGTGATTGCATAATTATTTAATTTAGTGATCTAAGGCAGTTGCCACCATTGTCCAAAACAACAGACGTGAGTTACTGCTTTCTTCAACCTGTGACATAAACGTCATTGATTGGTATTGTATATAGGGTGATTAAAAACATTTGAAGTTAACTTCTGGCATTTACATATTGGCTTTCTGTGAATTATGTAGGTATATCAAATTATGAGACTAGGGACTGACACTGAGTTTGTGTATATCACAATCTTAGACGTCCGGCATTGACATGACAATGCAGCCACTGCCAATTTTAAATAGTCGACGAATAAAAGTAAATTACTTTTATATTTACTGCTAAACTATTAAAAAAAACATAAACAAAAGATGATTTTTTGAGTAAGTGCTAGTTTACTATAAAATTTACATACATTAGAGATATTTATGTAACGACTTGATTTAACTTCACACATTTTTGCGAAAATTGAGGCCCATCTGTAGCTTTGACCCCGCGGGTAGTCGTTATATGTCTTAATAAATCAATCTTTTAGACCGACGCAAGGTACTTAATAATTCCCGCGATATTAATTCCCTTACTGAAGTAACAAGACAACGGTATATACCGTCTTAAAATACTAACTAACTAAAAAGTGTGAAATAAAAAAGGTAAATTTAAAAATCAAAAAACCCGACTGCTTAATTATACTTCAAATAAAAACTGAAAAGAAAAAAACAAGTCCAGTAGTCTATAATTCTGTTAATAAGGAACAAAGCTACTTTAACAGTCGGGACCCACTGTTGTGTTGTATATGTATTCTTGAATATCTAATGGGTCCCGACTGTTAAAGTAACTTTGTTCCTTATTAACAGAATTATAGACTACTGGACTTGTTTTTTTCTTTTCAGTTTTTATTTGAAGTATAATTAAGCAGTCGGGTTTTTTTTCATTTTGTCATTTCCTCGCTGAGGTGGGATGAAAAGTTACGTATTGCACTCGAGTGGAAAGATTTTTCACCTTGTGCTCGTTTGTTTCCCTCGCTGACGCTCAGGATTCTAATTTAGAATCACTCGCTGCGCTCGTGATTCAACTTTAGAATCCTTCGCTTGCTCGGTCATCCAAATCGAGCACGCGGTTAAAAAGGAACTTTCCACTCTTGTATAATAAATAACTATTTCTCTTTTTATGTACAAATGGTGGTAAAAAGTATTATTGCCAGGCTTGATGGTGAGCGGCTACCATAGTCTATAGTCGGTTACAATTCTCTTTTTTTTTTACGTCGTTTTTTTTTTTTTTTAATCTTTATTGTACAATAATAATTAGGGGTTTTGTCCGTGGATATGTCACCCCTATAATTTATGTCTAAGAATGTTCATAACTACATACTATACAAACTTAACTTATCTTTTTTTTAAGGCAGCTTGAATAAATTTGTATAACAGTATCTCTTCTTTAGTACATGGATGCATCAAAATACAATTACCAGCACCTATATCGTAATTATTAATATTTAGCTTTCTTCTCATACTCGCCGTCCGGGTACATTCCATAATAATGTGATAAACATCCTCTATTGCATCGCAAATACTACAATTTGGAGAATCTACTTTTTTCATTAAAAATGCAAAACAATTTAGTGGTATGTGTCCGGACCTCAGTCTTAAAGCGGTTATTATATCAGTTCTGTTTAACTCAGCACATTCCTTGAACCACAGGGACCGAGGAAGTGATGGCTGTATGGTTTTATACCATATTCCTTTAGTTAATGATCTTTCGTCAAAATATTCTGCCCATGCTTTAAAGCAGTATCTTTTGGTATGTTAATTTACTCTAACCCCATCCCCAATCCCATGTAGCCCTGGAACATTACACACCGAAAGAAACACAACCAATACCAATACCACTACTCTTTAGCTGTTGCTCAGTAAGCCAGACCTTCTTTCTTACAGTAGCGTCAAAGAACTTGACCAAAATAGGTCTGTGTTTACCATCCCCAGGTTTGCCAATCCGGTGAATACGACCAATATCCTGTTTGGACAGAGTAGTTAGCTTGAGTTGATGGTTCGCTAACTGGAGAAACAAATCTGCCATGACTTCATCCATCTGTTCAGCCACACCATACACAAGAAACATGCGTCGCCGACTTCGCATTTCACGTCGATCAGCTTTCTTCGTCAGAATCAACGATATTAATATCGTTGGTCAAAATTTTCACTTGCTCGTGCAGCATTTCCAGTGCAGAGACTAGAAAAGTGCGAAATTTAGCAAAGTCCTAGGCTAGAGATGTAGTATTTCCTGAAGCAGATGGGACAGTCCGTTGAAGCTCTGATTGGAATTGAGCCATAGAAAAAATATATAAATAGAGTTAAAAAGTGCGGACATATCTTCAATGGAATCCATTATGATCAATGTGGCTTTTGACATGTTATGTTCAGTGTTCAAAGGAAAGAAATTATTTTGCTGGTAGGTGTATGTTATTCACTCAATTATAAACAGTTGTGACTATCTACCAAACCAATTCATATAATTTAAAATTAATTAAACATTGCGCGCACAAAAAAAAGTATGTTTACTTCACATCTACAACAGGTTACTTCACCAGAGGAGCACTTCGATAATACATTTAAAAATCTAAGCAATTTAAGTTTGATTTATTTGTAATAAAAAGTAACAAAATACTCAAAGGACATTGGGCAAAAATGTATGGACGCTGCACCCACCTCCGCCACGGCTTAAACTACATTTACTACATTTGTTTGAAAGGTATTATAGTCATGATCATCTGTGCCAAAGCGCAAATTCCATCCCGCGGGTCTTTAGTTATTTTAATTTAAATAGGTACAAATACTATAACGAACGAACATTACTGAAACAAGGGAATTAATTTAGTTATTTAGTTCGACCCTACATAGGGGGCTCAGGCATTATGGGAGTACTTCACAAGGTGCTAGGGTGCCCCCTTAAGTTATTCTACCGCGCTAGAGTAAATCCAAAAATCCCCGCATGGGTTAGAGTTTTTTCAAACATTCTGTTCGTTATAGTAAATTGTCTTCTATGTAAAACGGAGCGAGCACAAATCACACAAACTTGTCCACGCTTCGGAGAAAACATGATTCCAGTTCAACCATACTAATTGACAAAACCGATAACCGTGTTCCATTGCAAACACTGGCTGAACCCTACGAGATAGATCAAAATAATGTACTACAGTATTGTACACCTTAAAAAGGTCTACAAAAAAGTCCGCGATGGTATATGTCTTCTCTTAGGGATAACCCACAATAACCATTTTTTATCCTTTACTTATTACGAGAAAATAATGGCTTATTTACGAAAATCTGATTTTAAACAATATAGCATTAATCCTTATCCAATTAAGTACCTTTAATGAATTGAAAAAAATATTTAAATGAATATTTTCGAAGATATTACAGATTTAAAATGCTGGGGCATACCGGTTGCGGTGGTACTTTGCAATGGCACTCGTTTGCTGGTAAAATCACTAAAATCTTTCATAATAGAGTGCACATAATGGATGTGGTACCGGAGAAGATGAATTCCTCTTATACAATCGGATTTAGTGTTGTGAGTTTTTTTCACATGGCCAATTATATGTCGCTCTTTCAAGAGTAACCTCTAAAGGAAACATGTTTGTATTGCATAATGACAAAAAAGCTGTGAACGTTGTATAATATTTACCCATTACCCAGGTTAGTATGTAAAGAAGTTATCTATAGGTGGCTTCAAGCAATGTCTTATGAAGAAAAAAATTTTATAAATATACTAACTTGAATAATTCAAACAGATACATACACGAATGCTACAAATACTAAATAAATCCGCACTTAAACACATATACACAAACACACACACACACACACACACACACACACACACATACATACACCCACACATCATTTTCATACATTACATATTAATTCAAATATTACTCAAAGATGCCTTGCTTTTAAAATGACCTACTGATCTTTTCATTTATGAGATATTTATTTAGTCTAGTTTAGTATTCTCATGTCTGTGGAGGTTTATGGCGCTGAATGCTGAAATACAGGCATTGCCTAGTTCAGCAGCAGAGGCTAATAAATTATACTTTCTGTAACTAGTGCTAAGTTTGTTACGTAATCTTACTGTACTGATTTTTTTGGTCAATAAATCTTATTATTATTATTATATAAAGACATTCTGTAGTATATTTAGTATCAGCATTGCACCTGTGCAAAGTCGGGGCGGGTCGCTAGTAGAATATAAATATAAGCACCGTGATGAATACAAAATGTAATTTATAGATACTAAATCATTTGCAAGTGGGTCATCAATACACAGCAGATTTTATAACACAACATAATTTTATGATGTTGAGTGTTATATCGTGGGATATCATCTCGGCGAGAGTTATGGGTGTAAGCAACACCCGATGCGGATTGATTTATTCATAGAATGGCTCAACGGAGCCGGTGACTCACGCTCCGCCTCCATTGAACTCTGCTCCTCACGAAAAATATTATATATCTGAACTGTTATCTTATTACTACAAAAAAGTTAGACATGCGTTCAATACGAGTTTAAGAAAAAATTATATACAAAATTTGCCTGAACAAGGTTTAAAAAACACTGTTAAGATGCAACAATTAATGTAGAGACACTATCAAAATGCATCAATGAATGTATATTTCACATTATGTAATGAAAATAAGTCACCTTGCATGAAGTCTCATGAATCATCGCTGAAGTCATTTTTTAACTTGACGACTCTGTAAATAATAAAACAGGGAGAAAAAAACAGGCCCTTGCTGAGTTTCTTGTCGGTTCTTCTCAGTGCAAGTTCTCCCGCCGTAGATTTACAAACCGATGGCGTAGCTTCTAGTTATTCATGAGTGCTTGTAACAGCCTAAACTGAATAAATTATTTTGATTGATTATTATGTGATTATGTCTAACTTTTTTGTAGTAACAGCAAATGACCAGATTAACCAAAGTTGACCGTAGTTGCGGCCACTGCCCGTGGTCTTTGCCGTGGCCATCTGAGCCAATCCAATCATTCATCCATCCATCACATCCAAGAGCAATCATTTTTTTCAATATTACTTCTGGAACAAAACACTGCAGCGTAACAGCGTTACTTGGTGCCAATATTATGAATCAAACTGCCAACTCTTCATATTAAATACATTAATGATACTGTCATCAATGTTACACGTCGCTGGTAACGTTTCTTTGACAACATTTCTTTTGACCGCTGAGTCGGGTCTTGCTCCGTGAGCTATAACCACCGCCACCCCATCATTTACGTAGCCTCGGCGGGTCCCCTCCTCGCCGTCAACATTACGTCATCATCATTAATTGACAGTGAGAACATTCGGCTCCGTTCCTTCCCCGCGGCTGTGCTCTGTTATGTTTCAAATTATTTATTATGACAGCCGCGTTATCGAGCGGTGTGGCTGAACTCACGTTTTTTGGTTCGTTTCGCATATGCTCGTTCGAATTAAAGGCAGTTTGATGAACAAATTCAATAACGAATTGTGAATCATTAGTTCTAATCTTGTTCAGTCATGGAAATAGGCGTATATTGTACTGTGAATGAATAAAATCGATAACATAGTCACAACAATGAAGCATAAAAGATAATACCTAAATGATATGAATCCTACACTTTTGGTGCAAAAGACATAGAGGAACACTAAATACATATTATAATAAGACTGACAATTTGAGTCTTATATTTTATTATGGTCAATAATGGTAGCTAGATGTTTTTTTAATAGTTAGGTGGGTAAATGACTCGACAGTAGGATCTCTAGCTCACATGATGTTAAGTGGTTTGTTAAATCCAGCCACGAAGATAGCTGGTGCAGTAGTATTGAACTGCCACGCCAACCATCTTTTAAAGAAACCGAGATTGTAGAAAAAAGGGAACACGTGCAAGGGAAAAAAGGCAAAATAAAATTATTGCGAAAATTACGACAAAGAAATGAGTCAACAAACTTTGTTCGTGTAGAAATAGTAGCCACAGTAAGTTAGTAAACACGCAGGGAAGCGCACGTGGTTCTCTGAAAGAAATGGAAAGGGGGGATAAAGAAGAAAAACTCCTCAGAACTTTCCTTTGTGTCAATAAACTCCTGTTTATTGGCATAGAAATGAATGAGTTGTTGTTTTCTTTCGTTTTCTAAATTTATATGTAAGCTATAATAATATAACGTAATAAATAGCTAAACATTCTTTTGATCTTGTAAACTGTGAAATTGGTTTATGTTGAGATATAAAAATATATTCTTTCCAAACTAAGACAACCTTTTTTTTTTATTTGTGTCTGGAAAATACATGATGATGGGATGATCATTTCGCGCTTTTGCCATCTTTCCTTCCCCCGACGAGTAGAGTGGATCTTTGGGGGGGGGGGGGGGGGGGTGAAATTCGTCGCCGCCTCGTCGCCGCCTCCACCTCCGAGACGTAGCACACCTCCAGCTTCAACTTCATCACACGCCTCGATAGTAAATCCATAGACGGCATTCTACATACAGTTTTTCCTCTTCCAGGCGAGGCTACCCTACCTGGCCTCTTCAACTGGGTAATTTTTGAAAAGGTTTTCCCAGCCCCCATCGCGAAGGACGGCGGCCCCCGGCCCCACACCACGTGCGGGGTTACGGGCTAGCCGGAGGCGACGCAGAGTTCGCGCCACAACGCCCTCACCGACTGGCGTTGCCGCCCCAACCAACAACGACCAGACCACCGCTACCCGGGCTACCCAGGACGCCGGCCGAGACCCCTCGGGTGATTTTTAAAGAGGTCGTCTTCCTCGCAGCCCCCGCCGTCAAGGAATCACTTCCTTTGCAGGCGGCGGTCCTCGGCTCCGCACTATGTGCAGGGTTACGAGTTTGACCCGACTGTCGCTACACGGGATACCCAGGACGTCAGCCAGTTCTCCACTGCTGGTTTTAGTCCACACCAGCCGAAGCCGGTACCCCCACCCGGGAGACGCGCCCAATGGCAGTCCAGCAACTGCACACGGGAAACCATGGTCACAATCAAAATATCGGATTCATTCAATAATCTTTTATATTGAAACGATATTTGCCTTAAGGGCGCGGCGACAAACGCACGGCTTCGGCACCGCAGTAGGCCGTCAAGAAACGCATAAATTGAAAGCGCCCTAAAACACGTCTCTCTGTATGATATTTTTATCAGTACATGCGAAAACTATAAACGCAAAAACATAATGGAATAAAGTTTGAATATGGTATAACCGATAACATTGCGGCACAGACAAGAATAGCGATCGATTCTACAATAAAATATGTAATATCTTTTTCATTTTATGTCTCTCGTTATCTTTTAAAGTTTATTTCAAAGTAAAAGTGTAGAATTAAATCAAGATTCGTTATGATCGTATTCCCCGTTCGTTTTATAACAGTTAAAATTTTATACCTTTTAGAGAATTTTATTTTCAAATGAAAGCAATTAATCTGTGCAAATTGCGGTTTTATTTCATTTTTGCTGCGAGTTCATTTCTGATTCATTCGACGTAGTCAATTCGAAATAACAAAATTATTCGCATTTAATACACAAGGTGCGTGTGAATGTAGGAGTAGTTGAATGGAAATATTATGAATGAATGCATCTTTATTCGCGTGGATAAAAAGTAGCTTATTAGTAAATGAGGTTCAATTTTCTGTAAGGCAAAGGCCGATAAAATTGCAAAGATTATTGATTACCTCTGTATATGAGTATAGTACGCAACGGAAATACCACATCTATAACTCAAAGGTGACTGACTGACATAGTGATCTATCAACGCAAGGCCCAAACCACTGGACGGATCGGGCTGAAATTTGGCATGCAGGTAGATGTTATGACGTAGGCGTCCGCTAAGAAAGGATTTTGATCAATTCTACCCCCAAGGGGATAAAATAGGGAATGAAAGTTTGAATGAAACTTTGTCAATTTTAAACCTATCGGGCTGAGACTTTGCATGCAGGTATAAGAAGAATCATAGATGAATGTCATTGTGTATAATACAAGCCTTAGAAAAAAAACTGTAGTCTACACTTCAGCTCTACACCGAAGCGAAGCGAGGGCGGGCCGCTAGTAACTTATAAAGACGAAATAATACTTAGTAGTAAGCGTCTACAGCAGGGTGCGATTAAAGTAACCATCCGTTTAGATTGTTTGAGACTTCTACACTTCTTTAACAGAATTCCAATCTAAATTGTTAAAAAATGCACCACAAAAATTAATTATAAAACAAATCCAGAAAATATTATAGGTACTGTAACGTCCGTTACGTTACAGCCTCCTTGTTTGAGTAAATTCTTTGTTCATGTAATGCCTACGGCTGGCAGTTATATTAAAAAGCTAATGTCATGATATTTAAAGATTTGAAATTGGGAATCTTCTGTCGTTTGATAGAACATTCCATCAGATAGACTTCAGGCACCAAACCATGCGTTACTAGATTAAGCTCAATTATTATATTCACCTGAATTCAGATTTCAAATAAAAGAGTTAAACATATAAGTTGTTTTCCATTTAATAAAACTACGCCCCCTTCAGGGTAGACCGCCGCATTTTGTCAGGACCTTACAAATGTCTTTATAGTTATAATTGTTATAACAGCAGTGTTTGAACTAACACCTAGTTTAAGTAGCAATAAAAGGAAACAAAGAGGTTCCATTAGTTTTAAAGTATGCCTACAATCTCCGAGACCGACATGAATATTCAGTAATATGGGTTCACGTATCCTTTGAAATACACGCCTTTTGAAGGAACGAGCCGGCCGTTCCATTGTAGGTGGCCGCCATTGCCCGTTCCGGGGCAATTCGGGGCATACATGATTTATTTAAGCCGTCTTTCAGGTTTTATGCAGACAGCGCTCGCATTCAGCTGGGTCCATTCATCACGGTATCTCTCAATCTGTCTAACCCCCCCTCCTACCCTCCCCCGTAAAGCCCAGTCGACTCACCTGCTCGATTTAATTACTCTGATTGCGGATAAATTGAACATTTGTATTGCGAACGCAACAGAGGCTTTAATCAGAAGTCCGCTTTGGTAGTTGTTGTTTTTTTTTTTTTTTTTTTTTTCCAAAAAAACAACTACTTGTTTTTTGGAAATGAATGTCTCGTTTTTGGTAAAAGTTGATTTTATGTATGCACATTGAAACGCAGGAGTTATGGTCTTCATTATCTCTGTTGATTGGTAGGTAGTAATAATAAATATACAGCATATTATTTCAAGTTATTTTGTTAGTATCACGTGAGTTTTTGTAATATTAAAAAAATGGGTGCGTGTACTTATGTAGGCGCGTGAGAAGTTATCCTTCTTTGGCATCGTTTAAAATTAGTTTTTAATTGCATGCAAATAATTAATTAAAATAAATTAATAAAAAGTCTGGAAAAGGACACAGTCAATAAAGTTCAGTTTTAATTTGAAAAAATAAATAAATAATCAAAATATTCAATTAAAATCGCTACTGAATATAATTTATTAGAACATATGTGATTTGCACTTGTATGAAACTCAAACACGTATTCCGAATATACAAACTAGAAACATGTGGATAAATACAAAAAATAAAGATGTGGTTTTTGGTTCTACTACACCAATGGTCAAGAGATGGCGCTGTAGTCTCCTGAATCGCGCTTTGGTTCCGTTGTTCCAGATTAATAAATACTTTTGATAGGCCTTCACAATGCAGTCGTTAGCATCCACTAAATAGAGATTCTATTTCTATTTTGTTGGTAGATTTTCTCAATGTGCGGTAAACACAAAAGTAACGCTGTTAAAATTTTGTGTTACAGTGATGCGCGCGCATCTTAAAATTTCACTCTCATCATTTTTTCATAACGCGCCTAAAGAAGTATAACTTCAAAAATGTAAAGCTTTCATTAAAAAACAATTTTAAACAAAAAATAAAACCGACTTCAAAATCGAAAATGAAACTAAAAAGTAAAAAATTATATCTGGTTCATGATTTCGAAGTCGGTCGGGGTCAAGATTGAAACATTAAATTAATTTTCGTTTCTGATCGGTAATAATACGTCTTTCAAACTTCCAAATCATGAACCAGATATTATTTTTTAACTTTTTAGTTCCATTTTTGTTTTTGAAGTCGGTTTTATTTTGAAGTTATACTTCTTTAGGCGCGTTATGAAAAATTGATGAGAGTGAAATTTTAAGATGCGCGCGCATCACTGTAACACAAAAAATTAACATAATAACATGCGTTACTTTTGTGATTACCGCACATTAAGAAAATCTACCAACAAAATAGAAATAGAATCTCTATTTAGTGGGTGCTAACGACTGCATTGTGAAGGCCTATCAAAAGTATTTATTAATCTGGAACAACGGAACCAAAGCGCGATTCAGGAGACTACAGCGCCATCTCTTGACCATTGGTGTAGTAGAACCAAAAACCACATCTTTATTTTTTGTAATAAAGTAACAAAAAGTATTTATTAATCTGGAACAACGGAACCAAAGCGCGATTCAGGAGACTACAGCGCCATCTCTTGACCATTGGTGTAGTAGAACCAAAAACCACATCTTTATTTTTTGTAATAAAGTAACAGTTATAGGTATTCATATTTATAATATTTATCCACATGTTTCTAGTTTGTATATTCGGAATACGTGTTTGAGTTTCATACAAGTGCAAAACACATATGTTCTAATAAATTATATTCAGTAGCGATTTTAATTGAATATTTTGATTATTTATTTATTTTTTCAAATTATAACTGAACTTTATTGACTTCGTCGTTTTCCAGACTTTTTATTAATTTATTGTAATTAATTATTTGCATGCAATTAAAAACTAATTTTAAACGATGCCAAAGAAGGATAACTTCTCACGCGCCTACATAAGTACACGCACCCATTTTTTTTTTAATTTCATCCAGTTTAGTGAAAATTACATCGTCCAAGTGAACAATAACGCAATTGACGGAGAAATCGGTGAACATGACAAAAAAAAACACCGTGCGTGCTTTTGAAATTTGAAGGTTTCCCTTGATTTCACCCGATTCCACCATCAGATCCTGACTTGGTTCCAATGGGACCACCTCAGAAGTGCACTCTGTCGAATAAAAAAAGAATTTTGGAAATCCGTTCACAATAGGCGAAGATATCGGTAAACATACATGAAAAAATAAATATATACTCGTATATACAGTCGAACACAGAACCTCCTCCTTTTTTGAAGTCGGTTAAAAAATCACTGAGAGAGGTAAGGTATAACGGATTTACCGCTTGTATTTAAGGGCCATCTAGGAAGGAGTAGATACGTAGTATCGTCTTGGTGTTGTATTTCTGTTGGTGTATTAGATACCAGGACTCCACGAGGCTGGGATTGGGTAAGGCATGCTTGAAGCGGCACACTTTTTTGCCAGATCGGCTTTTTTCCTAACTGGACTCCATTTACTCTCAAAGTACCATCAAGAGAACAACCGACTCCGGCGGCGCAGAGTCCACCAATCAGCTCATCCATGTACATATTGAAGAGGGTTGATGAGGTTATTTCCCCCTGCCGCACACCACATTCCAAACTGTACATGTCCGAAAGCCCTTGAGACCATTTAACATAATTCTTTTGATTTGTATACCAGTATTTTAAGATAGAAATGTACTCATGTGGTAAATTTGTATTACTATATAGTTTTTGCCATATTGAACTAAATCAAAAGCCTTGGACAGGTCCAAAAATACAGCATAAACTGGCTGTATAGTACTGGACAGTCTGCTTGAGACACAGGACCGCGGCTTCAGTAGACAGACCCGGTCTAAAGCCAAACTGTGCATCGTAAAGTTTAACATGAGCGCCCAGTAGCTGGTTAAGCAGCCTGTCCAGTACCTTCGCCATTATGGTTGCCAAAGATATTGGTCTATATTTGGATTTGTCACTAGTGTCGCCAGTCTTATTTTTGACAATAGAAACCACTAGCGTTTTTAACATGCTATCTGGCAAATAACCGTGACTAAGGCAAAGGGAAACGAACAAGGCCAGGACTCGAGGCAATTGTGCACCAGTATATTGGATTGTAGGAAGGAGGGAACACGTGCGCGGGAAAAGAATTCCACTTACGAATAGTACGACAAAGAAATGAGTCACCAAATTTCTTTGGTCGTGTAGGAATAGTGGCCACAGTAAGTCGGTGGCAAAGTAGGCCAGCGCGCGTGGTCCTCTGAAGAAATGGTAATGGAGGGGTGAGGAAGAATAACTCCTCAGAACACTCGCCATGGTATCGCCGGTAGAATACGCTTAATGATGCCACATCGCGGCGTAATTGTAGATAGTCGAGTTTGTTAGTTACCTCTTCATCGCCAATGATGCGTGCAGCTCGCCGCTGCAACGTATCCAAGGCATCTAGTAAATACTTAGCGGAGCCATCCCAGAGGTGCGAGCAATATGCCATTTGCTGCATCCACATTAAAATTTTATGTTTTGATGATCTTATTTGGTATATTTTTTAATTTCATGCACTTACCTATTTGATAGACCATATGCGAAGACCATTAAAAATATGTAGTCTTCATTCTCTTCTTTATATTCCGCTTTTAGTTAATGTTACACCATTGCATCTATATCATCATCATCATCATCATCGACCCATGCTCGTCCACTGCTGGAGATAGGTCTCCCCTAATGCACGCCACTGCTCCCGATTTTCTGCCACTCTCATCCAGCCCACTCCAGCCAGCCTACGAATAATAATAATAATATATCTATATGCAATGGTGTAACAAATGGTTTCGTAGCTATCTACGAAACCATAAAAAGTTAAGTCCATTCACCATCGAACGCTCGTGAACGGTCAATGTATAAAGTGCGTAGATACGGCACCTACGTACATGGAAAATCCTGAAATGGCATCGAGTGTTGAAGTGGGTCGCATCGGTAATGTGCAGCCGTGGAAGCCGGGGGCCGCTGGGCGTCGCATTAGCATCGCCCCAGCTGCGACACCGCCCTATTAATATGTAACGCAGAACACTCGCTAGGGCTGGCAACTCGACCATACACACGCTCACGCGCTCCTCCATTCCGTAATTTCCATGCCAGCGATCATAGTGCACCCCTTTGTTCACTTGGAATTATGCTAAAGGGATATTGTAACGCTCCAGCGTTCACACTCTTCATCAGAGCTCCACGGGGCTCGACGGTAATCAACGGTGCAAGAGATACGTTAGAATGGCAAGCGTCTTTAAACTATGGCGGCCACTTACCATCAAATGGTAGTCCTTTTGACAAACATGCTTGTTTAGTAACAAGCATGTTTGTCACACTTTTTGCGTAAAGAATTATTTACATTTCTGGTCAGACCCTTTTACTATACTCGGATTACGGAAACAAACAAGTTAGAAGAATGCTTTCTTTATCGCTAGTAACTAACCTTGTAATAAAAATAAATAGTTTACAATAAAAAAAAGGGAGATAGAAAACTGCGTCAAATACTACAATCTACATAAATACAATCTGCCCAAAGACAGAAAATAATTTTGGCGGCACTCATTTCCGTGATTGTGATTGGGTCCGAAAGTAAATATGACAGGAGGGTTATATATATGTTTCTGTTATAACAGCTATATTCGCGATTGGACTCCACGAATATTTACGTTTAACATAAGCCGAGAAGTAATATTTTGCTGCGACACGTGTAAAACAAGGAACAAAATGTTTATCAGTAAAAGAAGTAAAATGTCTAAGTCTAAAGAGCAGCAACCCTGGCCCCCAGGCACACGGTGACCAAATTAAGAAATCCGAGTAGCGATATGTCGCTGGGGACGGGCGAAGGTGCTGTGAATTTTTACAAGCAATATATGTATACTTTGTTGGCAAGCTTGCGTCTCTATCTCAATACTGGAACAACAACAGAATAATGGACCAGTTTCTGCTGCGCACTCTCTAAATTAATTTTAAGTACAGTAACTTTCTGTATTCATAGAAAAGAGTAAGACTAAAGTGTCTTATTTCGTCTAATAACAAACTGGAGCAATTATAAATTATAACGACGAATTGAACAAAGCATTTGATGAAGTCAAACTTTGTGAAGCGAAGAGCAAATGGAATTGCCCATGGATCAGTGGATTTTGAGTGGAGTGAATGATGAAATTAATTTGTTAATTCACAAAGTGTAACAAATTACTCCACCCCATCATTTAAGTGACAGCTAATGCTAGATAAGCTGTAACGGCAGAAAAGTATTACAAAAACAGTAATAAAAAATAGTTGTTTACAAAATAAGTGAAAGAAGAATAAGAGTTTTTAAGGTTTTCAGGAAAATGGACGCCATTACTTGGCGCCACTGTGCCATTATGGTTCAAATAAATCGCTTTCATTTGGCGCGTGAGATAATGACGACATAGCGCTTTGATGGATGTGTGGGCCTGGCACATTATCACCTTTTTAGAAAACCGTCTGGGTTATAACAAACACAAATAGTAAATATCGACACGGTTATAACCTAACTACGAAACAAATACAGACACATACATATTTATTTATTTTCTCGGATCTTGATTTCTATTTTGGAATAAGGAATACTTATATCTTGTCAGCAACTGTATTACGTTGCAAAGTTCATTCTATGATTACTGTAATGGTGTGAACTTACCTGTGACAGCGGAGAGAATACCTTCGCGGCACTCGGCGTAATTACAAGCCTCGGCTCAAAACAAAAGACGGCAGTCCAGCGATGAGGGTGGACTCGTGGGATCACAACCGAGCGGCGATCGGCAGTCGATCTCATCATTAACCACATTATAAGGACACGGCTCATACAGTGGGACGTTCTATGTCTAAACCATAAGTTTCATCATATTATGTTGTAAAAAAAGTGTTTATTGTATATCTTAGACTTCAGCTTACATAAAAGTATAGGAACAAGATTGAGAATGTCCTATAATGAAGGAGGCTTAAAAATAGTTACGTTTTAACAAACGTACGAAAATACCAATCACCATTTAGAAATGTAAATCATGGTATTAAACAGCTATTAAATTTGAAAAAAATATTAAGATATAAACTAGCTCCATTATTATTACATTAACATTTAAAGACATAAGATCTTGTATAAAATATTTCTAATGAATATTTACTTAGAAATGTAACGAGCTTTAAGGCAATTATTATTATTAAATCAAACAATAAGGCTAAATTTTTAAAACTAACTATCACTAGTGTGAATTACTTTCATAGTAGGATGATAAATTGAATCAATGTAATTTGGAACCTGATAGAATTGCGGAAAACTTTCATTTATGCTTCGAACGAAGTAAGAAATAAATAAGACAGTTATAAAATTTGCAGTAGATTTATGACAACATTTTCCAAGCACAAAGCTAAGCTTTGTCCCGAGTGCCGGGGTGCTTGCCAAATGGCCGGTGATAAGAATTAAAACCCCAAAGACGTCCCGAAGCTGGTATAAGTTGAAGAGTGTGCGGCTGTGGGGAATGCAGATGAGAGGTCGGTGTCGCCGTGACTTAGTTTCAAATGGCTGCCCCAATGATGTCGTTGGGGCCGCTCGGACATTCTACATTCAAAACTTGATAAAAAAATATCCTTATTCATGTCCCCTCCGTTACGTGTCAGACGCAACGTAGCTTCGTACAATATCCTATTCACCGTTGAATCGGTAATGAAGTATTTACGACAACCGAATAAAATTTCTTACCCATCGTACTCGTACCTATTGGGAAAGCGCTGCACGCAGAGAAACGTGAATATTGTAGTAAACTTTATGGCGATTTCATTATTCATTGGCACATAAATATGTGATACGATCAGTGGAAAACGATAGGTAAATATAAATATTTAGATCGGAGAAAAAATAAAAGTACCGATAACGATAAATATGCCTTCTCTTTTATCAAAAAAGACGTGAAATTATTAAAGTATTTTTTCATGAAATTTCTGCAACAACTAAGCTCATCGTTGGGCAATACCCGAATAGTAATAAAGTCAGGCCATGAGTGCATGTATCCGTAATCTTGTCCTTTATAGACGGCCAGATATTGCAATTGGGATACAATGGCCCGCGGGCGTCCCCCGTCTTGCGAAGACGTCGGGGACAAGCGCGTCGCTCCCGGCAATAACTACGTAATGTTGAATAGCATTCGAAATTTTAACTATCGATAGTTGATTTTTAATTTCTATGTTTTATATTAAATTAAATTAAATTATGATAAGAAATGTTGATATTTGATTTATAAGAAATGAATGTAGTTTTATATTTTTGAGAGATAATTCGCGGTAGATTTTTTGATAAAATTACAATACACGCCATTTTGAAAGGTATCGTCGCTTTTCTTAAACTGCAAAAAAGTAGATACTATTTTGTGGTGTTGTGAGCAAGCTTGGTAGAACGCAAAGTGCCGTGCGGCGAGCTCTACTTTCCCTCGATACCCGGAAGTCCAGAGGGCGGGATGCAATCCCTACTATCGTATTAAAAGCGTGTGCTCCAGAGATGTCCCCGCTGCTAACGCGCCTATACTTACACTCCTATGACACTGGCATAATCTCTTCTTTTTAAAAGGTAGCCTAAGTGCACCCCATTCCAAAAAGAGGGTGACCATTCCGACTCATCAAAGTACTGACCCATTGCTGTTCCCTCTCTGCTTTCACGCTCCATTACGAGCGCATCATCAATTCGTAGCTCCTAAGTTACCAACTGATCAGAGACCGTCGCTTTGCTTCTATACCTAATGAAGTGATTGGCAGAGGCCATCGTGACCAAGAGTAAATCACTTGCTGTCGGCCTCGACATTGCTAAGGCATTTTGATCGGCTCTGGTACAGGTCGAAGCTTCCATCTAATGAGCTCTCCGATGGGTTATGCAAATGGATTTCTGTCAGAATTCAGCATATGAGTCGTAGTTGGCGTGCCTTCTGACACTGACCACTTACTGCTGACTTTTCACAAGTTCTGTCAGTTCTGTCGCCCGCGCTATTTATTTAGGGGTTTAATATTTTCAGTTTTCGGTTGCGTTTTGTTATTTTGTAACGTTAAGTCTTTTTTAATTCACGCATTGTACAATGAAGTACTGTTCTCATCTCTGGGCTGGGGCAACCCTTGGCGATGCAAGTTTCCATGGGTGGCAGTGCCACTTTCCATCAAGTGGACTGTCAAATCGTTTGCCTGCTTTAACAAAAAAAAACTTTACGTCATGTCATCGAGGAATCAGACATTAAATATGTGTGCTGCAGACAGGACACAAAAGTCTAAGTTTAGGTCATTTATAAAGATTTTGCCAAGGTGAATTTATTGATTTTAAAATCCACAGTCCACGTCCTGGACATCGCTTGCAACTAGTAAGACTAAAGCATTTTATAAAGGACGACTTCGATTACGTGGTTTAATTGGTTTCCCATACAAATTTACTTATAGTTATCCTAATTACATATTAAATTGGTTCAGCGGTTTAAGCGTTAATTGGTTACAGATAGACAGACAAACTTTCGCATTTCTAATAATAAGTATGAATATCGATACCTGAATAACATAGCTACAACACTACCGTGGGCGGATACGGATGTGCTGACCGGAGCAGACTCGTAATGGCGTCTCGTTGTATTTCGGAAAGTTTCGTCGATGTCGAGCTGCCGACATGGCCGACATCGCTGAGCGTTTCTCGTTTTT
Organism: Chilo suppressalis; assembly: GCA_902850365.2. Taxonomy (NCBI): domain Eukaryota; kingdom Metazoa; phylum Arthropoda; class Insecta; order Lepidoptera; family Crambidae; genus Chilo; species Chilo suppressalis. The sequence continues at coordinate 180,688 of OU963910.1, forward strand.
GTGGATATATGGCGTACGAAACGGCTTCCTTCAAATCAGTTTTATTGATATAGATAGGTAGGTTGCCTACGCTGCAGATTTATTGAACGAGAAATGGGTTATTCACAAAGTGAGACATCAAGGACATGAGAGAATAGTATCAACAGTATCAACATCAGTTGTATCAGCGTTCGATCAGCAAATGATGAGATAAAGAAACATTGGAAAAGGCTAGTTATTGGATGGGTGACCATAATATTAAAATGCTCTTTTGTCCCTGAAGTGTCGTCTTACCTAGATTAATATTTGTTAAATGTGATCCGTACTGGCCCTGTAATTAAAGATAAATCTAGTTATTCAAGTCTCTAATCATAAAGAAGGGTGTCAAAAAGGGGATAGGAATAACTTCTCTGTTATTGTTATAATTTTTATTATTTTAAAGCATGTAACTGCTTCATGTTTAAATCTAAATAAAATATAACTAGAAAAAAATCCACGCGGACCAGGCAGCAGACGGGACTCGAACCCGCACCCTTCACAATCCGGGCGAATGCACTGATCAATTATGCTACCGTGGCCCTAACGGACCGCGTCAAAATTCTTCTAGCCATTCTTAAGCTGCAAGGCAGCGCCATCTCTTCGCGTTATTTAGTTAGGGCCGCGGTAGCATCATTGGTCAGTGCATTCGCCCGGATTGCGAAGGGTGCGGGTTCGAGTCCCGTCTGCTGCCTGGTCCGCGTGGATTTTTTTCTAGTTATATATTCTTTAGATTCTCTGTTATTTTTCCTCTCCTCTTTCTATGTCTTTACTTTTGTAACACCTCTTTCACCCTTAGCAGTCCCCCCTGGTTTTCATTCCCTAGCAGCCTCGGGTGGAAGGTCTAAGTGGTTGACATTTTTATCACGACTTCACCACTTTTTATGTTAATCATGTACCCATCATTTGCGTTAACCCACAAAAGCACAAACACGTTCAGACGAGAAAAAAAAACGACGTGTTGCACTCCGGGAGTGCCGGCAGAAGTGAAGATTTGAATATTAACGTTGTGCATTTTTGATGTTTTGGAATGGTTAGGAAATAATTTTGCACAAATTGCTTTAATTATCAGTAACACTTTATATCCGCAAATTTTACGAATACACAGCAGTGTGGCCACTACACAGATGGTCGAGCCATCAGCTGTCACCATCCATGGATGCGCGTGGCACGCTGTAACATACACACGAAATTTCGCGCAAGCGCCCTGCGCCGCCTAAACGAAACAGCAGGCGCAGGCATACATTTTCGCCGTGCCGTAGAAAGAGAGGGGGATACTTCCTCTCCTACGCCGCGCCGGCTGCCTTACTCTCCATCCGTCTTACGAATTTTCGATCAGGTCACGTTTCCTGACGCTAGTTTAACATTTTTTACCCATTACAAAAAAAACTGTACAACGCCGCTAAAGAACTTTTCACTTCAAAAACACAAAGAAGGCATGAAGCCCAACTGTGAGAATAATAATAATAGTCTGATGATTATGACAGTGTTTACAATATCACTAAGTTATTGACGTAAGACAATAAGGAATGGGATAGCTAACAAGGAAAACATTGACAACATTAATTAAGAGATTGTTGTCTAATTTGTTGTTACGGAATAGCTTGTAATCAAACATCAGCTAGTTTTAGATCACTATAATATTAACGACAATCACACGAGAAGAAGTACCTAATCAGTTGTTTCTTATATCTCCAATCACATCATTTATTTCATTAACCACATTTAAATGTACAGAAATGCTATAATTAAAGTTTTGGATCCTTTCCAGACTCTGTGGTCAAGGTCGAGATGTTGGTCACCCTGAAATGTTTAAGATCAGCATCTCAGTAGATTTTATGCTCATCAACAGCATACAAAACGCTATTTGTTATGAGAATACTGGTATTCATAGCCTACTCCTGTACGATGCGGTTTTAAAGAAATTCTGCATTAATGTTGCCGGAAAACATTACTAAAATACTCGCAATATTATTTCATAATATTTCGCAAGAGACTTCCGCTCCTCCGCTCTTAGTAGAGAATTCAAAACTCGCTCAAAGTTAAGCGATAAAAGTTAAAGCGATGCGTGATCTGATTAAGGGAGCAGTTAAACGTGTTCCCATGGACGCACGTGACGGCGGCCGGTGGGCGTATTGTGGGCTCTATAATTGAATCGATCGTGCTGCGTCGAGCGTTACATTTATAGACATCTTGATTAGACATTAGAAAAATCTTATGTTCTATATTTCACCTTTTTATATGTTAGTTTTTAATTGTTTAATATATTTAGTTATTAGTTTCGTCAACCTTTTTTTCTGTTATTACTTTTGTTTGTGTAATCCTATTACTTAAGGCTAATAAAATTATTTCTTTCTTTCTTTCTTATGTTTTATTTGTTTTTGTCTTAGCCTATAGACATCAAAAATATCACTTATCGTTGCCCACTCTAAACCAATCCCCTACCCCGTGGATCTCGGCAGAAACACAACACCAGTAATAGACGGGCGCTCCAATTTCTTTGTCATTGCATCGCCGCTAAACAGGTTTTCTTACATCCATGTCACCACAAATATACTGTTTCATATGGAAAACGTGGTTTTTCTTCATTACGGTCTGCTGAGTCGAGTTGAATTGTCAAGTGTCACAAAATCTCATGCGACCATGCGTCATGCGAGCTAAGTATGACAATTTCAGACGAGTGATTCCAAATAAGGTCCCTGATTGCTCCGGACACGTTTGGCTTGGCTTTTACGTGCGAGGGAGATTTTAACTGGTTCCGTTTGAAAGTCAAAAGTAAAATGTTGTCCCAGTGAATGTTCGCGTGTTGCTTCTACTGGAATATTTTGTTGAGTTCCGCTCTTTTTCTAAAAAAATTCGACAATTATCCGAGTATAAATAATTGAATACATTAAGAACTCAAACCATATTATTTTAGGGACCCCACAATGTCAATAACAATAGTACATTCTGAATTAATTGTGACATTATGACATTGCGTGTCTAAACTCAAATTTATTTAACACTGGCCTGCCCCCGCTTCGCTTCGGTGTAGAGCTGTAGTGTGGACTGACTCTTCATATAATTATAAAAAAAAACTGAAAATGGTATTATGTATTTGCTTTTTCCAAACTTCTATTGACATCACGTCACTCAATTGTTTTGCCTTCACGGAACCTCTCCTCTAACATACGAAATTTATGATATGGTATTAAAGTTCCAATTGACTTATACGACTCGTTTGTATGGGAGTACAGAAAAGTGCTGATTTTGGACTTTTTCAGACATTTTTTTAAAATTTTCTCTGCATAAAAACCATCCTCGTACTTCAAGGAATATTCTTAAAAAAGAATTATCGAAATTGCTTCAGCTGTTCTCTGTCATTCAGCGATTCATTTTTATATTATAGAAGATATACAAAGTATGAACCCTTCTATTAAGTGAAAGAGAGATAAAAGAAGAATCTCATTATTTGTGTATAAGAAATATGAGCGAGATAATATCGATCAGAGATATTGTCCAACATTAAGCACGAACATAGATAAATTTGAAATCTACAATATCACATCAATTCGCAATGTGAAAACCTTGTTTTCCATAGTAACAATTGCGCATGCGTGCACAAATGCATCCTCATATCGTCTTACTTTTAGCTGAACTAATTTTTATGGAAGTACTTTACAACAGTGAAATCTGCATTCACCATATATAGCGTCGTTAATCGCACGGTTCCAAGTCCGCTTTGAACAAACTGCCTCGCCGTAATAGGAACCCGAAACTAATTCAGTAAAGCAAATTGTTTGCTTATGCTTTTTGTAGAGGCCATCGGCCGAGCTCAGGGTCTCAATCTTGGTAATAATAACGCTCTGAACATTAGGTCTTCCATCCTCCTTGTATCGTGCTCCTCATTGCTGAGTGTCGTGATCTCCACGAATTATTTTGTGAACGACCGCTTTTCACTTGTTGCGGTCTTCGGCAGTGTGTAATGCAGCGTGGATCTGGTCTGTCACGCACATAGAACTTCTTTCTCTTGGTCGGCCTCTATTAGGACTTAGAACTTAACATATTTGATGCTAATTCCCAATGGGCCTATTAAGCTTAGATTTTCCAATGACCTGATGTATCGAGGAACAATCTTGTAAGAATTATGCCTTAAAAAGTTTTCATAGAAGATTTAAATAGAAAATCGATTAATATATCGTTTTTTTATCGTTCGTACATTTTAAAGCAAATATATATGCGCGCACAGTTAACGTATTCCTATGTTGAAATAACCGCGATAGGGGCCCAGTTCGTTCACTGAAATGAGCCTATTTACTTACTGCCATTGAGTCCGAGGTAACAATTAAGCACTAAATCTTGCTTATCGCGACGTACGCCTCGAAGCGACTTAATTTTACTGTGATCTGTGTATCTCCTCACAACTTTGTTGAGGTATTTAGCATTGGGTGTACCAAAAGTTCAATGTATGTCGTGTGCATGAAAGTAAAGGTTTTTTTCAAGATTTTCCCGTGTTGCGTGTTGGATACACTGGCGAACTTTGCATGTGTAAAGAGTGTTTTTACCGACTCTTTGACGCAAATACTTACCATGCGTAGGATTCTGTTAATTCTCAATGCCCAAATGGAAACAGGATTTTACTTTCGAGTACAACAACTGCTCCCCGTCTAGTGGAAACACGATTTATGTGCGGTTACAGGGCCTTTCTAAATTAGTATTGTGGGCACGCACAAGGTTTTTATTGAATAGCTCAGGCAGGTATTATCATTATCATAGCATGGCTGGGTTACCCTTCAACCTCCATTGTTCTGCGGCTCTGCATATTTATAGGCGCACTGCAACAACTGAGTTCACGTTTTTGACGTCGTCGTATTAAAATAAATTAGGTATTATCTAAGCATTTAACTGCTAGATTTTTAAATCTAAAGAAAATGTTACTATAAAAAATTCCACGCTTTCCACGTCTGTGCATTCGCCCGGATAGCGAAGGGTGAGTGTGGAATTCTTCCTACTACATTTTTTCTATAAATTAGGTACTTACATTACATGTCTGCTATTTTTAGACTGTGCGAAATATAATAAACTTAGGAACATTTGCATCAAAGTTCTTAAATCTTTAAAATCGAATCACATTCAAGTCTCAATTCTGTCTCTTTTTGACTTAAACAATTGACAAAGATGTGTTAAACAGGATTAAACCCTAATGTAATTTCAGAACTTTGGTAGGCACAAGTAGGCCCTAGTACGTGCTAGCTGGTAACTAAGCCATTTATGAGGCATGAAAGTGAAAAAAGAATAATTGCGGGACTGCATTAAATGAGTACCTGCCTAAAACATGTTTTCATAACGGCTTGCTAGAAAGCGCAAAGTTGTAGAAAAAATATACTAAAAGCGAAGTCTTTGGTAATACGAGTGATCAAGTGATGTTTGTACAAACTAAGTAGGTATAGCTGTAAACACAGCGCCTTAGACTAAAACAAAAATGGGTTTTGTTTTAATCTAAGCACAGCGCAGTACCGTAAGCACGAATCAATATCGAATTCAATCTCGATACAATGTCAAATGTTTGAAATTTTGTATGAAAGATTTTTAATTGTTGTTACGTCCGTTGTGGTGTTGTTCTATACAAAACTTTTTGATAATTGATATAAAACTTTTTAATATCTAATACAATTATTCCAATTCGATGTAAATCCTTTCCTTTCCTTACCTTTCCATACTCAATTTAATTGACACAAACGTCAATAAATAAAATGCTTCGTTAACTAACATTTCATTATTATGGCAAAGAATTTCGATTCAATTTTTGGTGGTTATGACTGCGTGTCATTGCATGACGATTCTGCCAGAGTCCGAAAATATGGCAAAGAACGTGGTAGCGTCTACTTTATCAAAACTCGGAAGTTAATTGACATCACCGTGTGAGACCGTAATAATTTTACTATCTATCTCATTGTCATGCTATTCCTTTGATGTTCAGGAAACCCCGCAAGGGATGTATGCCATGAAGGTACGCACGAGAATTTCTTTGTTCCCGTACTTAAACATACGTCTAACTATAATGTAAGGGGGCTGCGGATGTACGGTATTAAGAGCCCTGTCGTGTTATTACATTACAGCAAAACTTGCGTTTACGAACTGCGAGCTATTAGAAGCTTTATTGCGATGAAGCTAGGGCCACTGCGATAGTATTATATAAGTTTGCTGTAGTGCGGTTAGAGCTGGCTGTGGTCTGATGCCGAATATGTGTTTAAAAGTAGACAGGCGGGGGTCGTGACGGTATAAACCAACGTGCACAATTGCAATTTCATGTTGCCGCAACAGACGGGCGGACACGGCATGGCCCGGCGGTGGTTGCATTGTATTGAAATTTGGGTTTTTATGATCTTTTCAACATTGTTTTCCATTTTATGAATGCCGTGTGACTGTTTTAAATAAAATGTGTAGGATTATACAGGTGCTCGTCTGCTGCTTATGTTTGTGCTGTTGATGGCTGTTGAAATAAAACAAGTACTTCCATAGACTTAAGCCAATTTCCTCTTAAATTTTTGAAGAATAAAGATTAGGACAGACTGTGCCGGACAGATTAATATAGCTAAAAGAATATTTTTTAATCACACTTGAAGAAGTCATAGAAGTATGACTACACTTTATTGACGCCAAAACGGTGTCATTAGGATGACACGGTTTTATTTCATATTTCATTTCACATCCCTCTGCGTATGACAAACCCACAGACTATATGAGTAGGAAGACTGGCAATAAGCTATAAAGAGAGTCATCTAAACTTCCTTAGAACATCGAGCAATCCTACGAGCCAGTATATTGCACCTGACCGCCAACGCCCTATGCTCCCTGAGTCGCGCATAAAAAGATCCTGGTCATCCACAAAGCAGTCCGTGACTACGTGCCCATGGTATTAATTTATTTATTCATTTACTCTTTATTGTCATTTACAACAAATGGCGGACTTAATGCCATATGGCATTCTCTACCAGTCAACCATCGGGATAAGCTGAGACATTATGCGGTAAAGTAAATAAAAGCAAAAGGTGAAAGGAAAAAAAATAAAAATTGATAAAACTACACGGTACTGTAACGTCCGTGATCGTATCCCAGTATCTTTTAATTAATAAGCAAGTCCCCAGGTTCTATCCCTTCCGGGTAGAACTCCATATGGTGGAGATAAGTTATTTATTTTGTATTATCATTCAGGCGAATATAAAATATTTAATCTAAATACGAGAGGATTTCTTGGTGCCTGAAGATCTATTCTTGAATGGAACCTTCTATCAAAAGACAGACGATTCCTTATTTCAAATCTTAAAATCATGACATTAACTTTTTAATATAACTGCCAACCGTAGGCATTGCAAAAGCAAAGAGTTTACCTAAACAAGGAGGTTGTAACGTCACGGACGTTACAGTACTTAATATAAAAATTATAATAGATAACATCTATAAGTATACTTACATAACTACGTATATATACATACATATTTATATATAATATGATAAATACCTAAATGTATACAATACTAAATACCACTATACTTACTTAAGAATACTATAATAAAACAATATACAAATAATAATAAAATATAATACAAATAATATTAATATTTGGCGGATTGACTAGAGTTTGATCATAATATAGAAATTGAAATTGAAACATTTACATTGCGTGATTACCTTTAATGGAGTTCCCTTAAATTATGTAGGAGGAAAGTTAGCAGGTGTATAATTTGAAACTTTAAAAAGTATTACGTAAGTATTAGTGAGCCTCAGCAAAGTCCTCGCAGATGGCCACGAGTTTCCTCAATCCACTGAATGATGGACTAAGCAGCAACATATCATCAGCGTTATTTATACACCGTAGTGCTACTCAACCCACCCATGAATCGGTTCATTTACTCTTTAATCGATTTTCCTATCTGTCTAGGCAAGTTAGCAGCTGACTGACTGATTTTTTAAATTTTTTAACTATATAGGTACTAATATTATACCACTTTTGACGCTCTGCTATTATCCTCGAAACAGTTGTACGGTTTTAAGTAATGTTTTATTTGTAAGTACTTGGAGTTTTACTAATCCGGTATAATTAAAAATTAGGCTCCACCTAGTTTATTGAAATGTTCGGATTACTAAATATTTACAAAAATCGTACTAATAAAATAAATCATATCGGAAAAGAAACACTTTTATACATATATAAAATTTTTATTGTGACATGTCGAACAAATAATTAATTGTTTTTCAAATATTTCTTTAATAAGGACTGTTTTTTGCATTTTGTAAATCTTGTTTTAAAGCTTTTTCTCTTAATTGTCGTAGAATTATAATATCTTTAGCAGATACGCCGTTTTGTTCAGCCCATGATAAACAGGTATTGAAACAATTCGATATTGTGTGTGTTTCAGTTGTTACTATTGTCAGTGGCTCCAATATGTTTACAAAGCTTTCTTCCTCTTGAACTTCTTTGCACATTTCTTTATCTGTCGTAATTGACTCAGTTTCTTCGGTTCCTTCAAACCAAGAAAGCAAATCTTCTTCATTTATCTCGAATCCTCTTTCTGATAATATTTGCAACCAATCAGCAATAGATAGATTGTCTCCGGCATCCCATTCTTCCGTTTCTTGTGGTAAAGCATTTATTGTAGGCCATAACTTTTTCCACGACGATTGTATTAAGTTAGGCGAAACAGAGCTCCATGCCTGAGCGAGGGAGTATACAACATCTTTCAAGTTCAACTTTTCGAAGCTCTGCTTTACGCTATCATCCTGAGAAATAATATGCATGAGCAAATTATGTTTATATAGCGTCTTTACTTTTTCGATAATCTTTTCATCCATCGGCTGCAATAAAGGTCTGCAGTTTGATGGAAGGGATATAGTTTGGATATTTCCATTACTTGATCTAAGTCCTTCTGCATCTGGGCAACCTGAAGCATTGTAAAGTACTAGTAAAGCTTTTTCGGGCAAGTTGGATTGTTTCATGAAGTTCTCGACTTCTGGAACAAAGTCTTTATGAAACCATTCAAGAAATAATGGTGTCGTGACCCAACTTTTGAAATGGTTCTTGTAGCAAACTGGCAGACAAATATTCTTGAAAGATTTGGGATTTTTTGTTTTACCTATCACTAATAAATTCAATTTGTGTGTTCCAGTAGCATTTGAACATAGCATGAAGGTGATTTTATCTTTACTCACTTTACAACCTGGTGCGCTAGCTTCTTTGGGAGATATAAATATTTTACTATTCAAAACTGTCGAGAACAGACCACTCTTGTCTGCATTGTAAATTTGGTCAGGAAGAATGCCCATTTCTTCTACTTTGTCTTTAAATTGCTGGATAAAATGATTCACTGCAGGTTCATTTTTTGACAGTTTTTCACCTGATGCGGCTGACAATCGGATACCGAATCGATTTTTGAATTTGTCCAACCACCCAGAACTGGCACAAAAATCATCTTTTTTAGTGATTTGTGTATATAATTCTATCGCCTTTGCTTGAAGCATATCTCCAGATATAAGAGTATGCTTAGACTGCTCTTGCTTGTACCACATGTAGAGAGCTTCTTCCATTTTCGGACAATTACCAGCTCTTAATGTTTTGCGCTTTCCCGGCCCCGATTCCATCGTGTTCACGGTGTCCTCTATTTTTTCTTTCTTTTTTTTAAGATCGTAAATAGTGGAACGACCAACTCCATACTCTTTTGCCAATTTGACCATACTTTCTCCACTAGCTAACTTCTTTAATATATCCATTTTATCTTTCAATGATAGAGTCTTATGTTGCCGTTTACTTGACATTTTTAATTTCACTATTCTCACTTGAAAACAGCAGGTAAATATGTGCGTACGTGCTATTGTGACAAGTACTGAGGTTAGACTGATTGGCGTCGGCGCGCAAACGCGGTGTGCGGAGAAGGGAGGGGGAAGGGGGCGCGAGCGGGGGGTGTCGGATTACTGGACGGCCCGGTCTATTAATACGAATAAATCTCCGAACAAAGAGTATTATTTACTAGAATTCTGTTAAACCTCAAAAGCATATTGACGCTATCATTATGAGATAACAGTTGTGCTGTTGCGATTAAGGACTGGTTATTGTAAAAGGAAACTGTACTAGTAGTCACCTTAGTTGGAAAAGTATACAGGAACACTGCGTAGAATAGTTTTCTATACAATTTTTACCCCCTTCTAGTTTCATTTTTGCGATAAAAAGTAGTAAATAATATTTTCTCGAAATTCCATTTATTTGTTATTTTCATGTCCCAAATTTATATTAAACCATTTCTGCACCAAAAATATATTATTTCAAAGTCATTACTGATAAAGGAAAATTTAAATTAAACACTCAGTCGGAATGCAATAAACTACCATGGATCACTAAATAATACCTTAGAAAAATCACCAGGGGCGAAAAAAAATACAACAGTCAACTACCGGAAGAAACTAACATCATCATCATCATCATCAGCCTATTAATGTCCCCACTGCTGGGGCACAGGGCTTCCCTATGGATGGAATAGGGAGATTGGGCCATGACCCACCACGCGGGCCCAGTGCGGATTGGTGGGTGCTAACGACTGCAGATGCAACCGGGACCAACGGCTTAACGTGCCTTCCGAAGCACGGAGGAGCTCGAGATAGTAATTTTTGGTCACCCATCCAATGACCGACCACTGCGAAAGTTGCTTAAGTTCAACGATCGCAGCCAAACGCGCTAACCACCTGCGCCATCGAGCTCCTCATACTAACATGGCGGGAGCAAACTAACATGGATGGCGGGGAAATTACTATAACAAAACAAAATCTCATCAAGACCAAAATTTTCCGTCAAAATGATAGGTATATTAGGTAAAACGTACGAAGTGATTTAATACAAACTAGGTTTCTTATATACATTATTGTTTATTAATTAAATTCTTTTGTAATTTTTATCTTTAACTGTACTTTATATTGCGATACTCTGATATAACCATCGATGTAACCACTTGAGTGCAATAAATTGAATTGAATTGAAAAAAATAAAAACGTTATACACCCATCTGACAATTCCGGGCACAAAAAAACTTAATTTGTTTTTGCATAGTCCCATCCGCCGTGTTATCCGAAAAGTAACTTCGTTCCAATGAAGCTAGTTAACATTAGTTGTCTTTTCTATATCTTATCGTAATTGTACTTAAGAAAATATAACTAGAAAAAAATCCACGCGGACCAGGCAGCAGACGGGACTCGAACCCGCACCCTTCGCAATCCGGGCGAATGCACTGACCAATTACGCTACCGCGGCCCTCACGGACCGCATCGAAATTCTTCTAGCAATTCTTAAGCTGCAAGGCAGCGCCATCTCTTCGCATTATAGGTAACCCACAATGTCAAATGAATACTTTTACAAGTACTAAACATTTGAAAGAAGAAATAGCAATTATAGTTATATTTTTTATTTAGCATGTTATGTAGCATGCTTGATGTTTAAATCTAAAGAAAATATAACTAGAAAAAAATCGGTCAGTGCGTTCGCCCGGATTGCGGGTGCGGGTTCGAGTCCCGTCTGCTGCCTGGTCCGCGTGTAATTTTTTCTAGTTATGTTTTCTTTAGATTTAAACATTAAGCAGTTACATGCTTTAAAATAATAAAAAATATAATTGTACTTACTGAACAGCTCAGTAGTCTTGTACCACGAACAAAGTCATTGTTTGAACATTTTCAAAACTGTTTTGCTTGTACTAGATCAGTGTCTGCCTCCGCCTCTTGTCTATTTGACTAATGGCAAACAACAGGACCTTTTTTTCTAATTAGCTGCTTTGTGTACCCAATTTTATGACTTAAGTAAGTAAGTAAAAGGATTCCATTTTTTTTGCAATGGAGTGTGATTTGGGATCAAGAACAAAAGGGCGGGGCGACCCCTTGGTCAAGGAATCAGTTATACAAAGAAGAACCGTCTTAATGGTGGTCCGGCCGAGACCTTGTATCTCTTGTCAAGATGACTTAAAAAGGTGCCTTTTACATAATATTGCGATGGGAGTCGTCGGTAGAGGGGTTCGAATTATATTAACTTTATATTTAGGTAGGAATAGAAAACAGTGCAAGAAAATAGATAAAAACTTAAAAAATATGTTGGAAATCGAGTAGATACATACATGAACACTTCGTTTATTCATTAAATAATTAAGAAAGAGATCAGTTATTTTTTATTTTTATTATTTTTAAAGCATGTAACTGCTTGATGTTTAAATCTAAAGAATAAAATAATAAAAATATAACTATAATTGCTATTTCTTCTTTCAAATGTTTAATACTTGTAAAAGTATTCATTTGACATTGTGGGTTACCTATAATGCGAAGAGATGGCGCTGCCTTGCAGCTTAAGAATGGCTAGAAGAATTTCGACGCGTTCCGTGAGGCCCGCGGTAGCATAATTGGTCAGTGCATTCGCCCGGATTGCGAAGGGTGCGGGTTAGAGTCCCGTCTGCTGCCTGGTCCGCGTGGAATTTTTTCTAGTTATATTTTCTTTAGTTATTTTTTAGTTTGCCATATTGACACTATTCTTTAGTTTGTAAGTTTATAGAAGAAATCTTAAAAATTAGATATATGTATAGCACGGTTACTACGTTGCTAATGTTCACATTCAATTTGATAGGGCGAAGAACTCGCTAAATTCCAAATAGGCTCCTAGGATTTATTCTATGGCAGGTACATTTTGTTTATCAAAGCAGGCAGGCGCCGGCATACATTCGCCGAGCACCTGAGCGAAATAACAAAAATAAACAGACACAGAGGGCCCGCTCCCGGCTATTTCGATTAATACTCTCGAATCGTTTCACTCGTTCATTCTGCGATCGTGGAAGTTAAAAAATTTGGCCAAAATATATTACACCGAGCTTCGCAAGGTACTTAAGCCGTCGATCGCGGTTGCACCTTTAGTAATAAGCGCCCACCAAACCAGGAATCATGGCCCATTCTCCCTATTCTATCCACAAGGAAGGCCTGTGCCCAGCAGTGCTGAAGATGATGATGAACCTTACCGACTTACATTCTCCCAAGCGTAACAAACTTCACCTTTCAAAAGAATGGAACCAAATAAGAATATTGTAGTGTTTTGTCGTCCCTGTAGTAGTAGGTTTGACAGAGCTCCCAATTGTAGAGAAAATGGTTTTAAGGCAGTATCGTGACGGTAGCTAAAACAGCATGGTTTCTATTGAATCAGCTATTTTCACAACTAGGTGGAAAAATACTGGCCCAAAAAACATTTATGTTTGAGGCAACCTTCTGTGTCTAATTATTTTGTCGTGATGCAATCCCCCTTGTCCCTATTTACGTTGCGAGAGAAAAGGCCGTAATGCCCAAGCCGCTCAGCAAATCGAAAAGTTTTATCAAAACATGGCATGCAATCCAACTGAAATATCTTGCGTTATGTGCCTGAAACCTGTTTCGTATTTGTGAATTTTGTGATTATACACAGAAGATGCAAATAATAATAATAGTAGATACTAGTGAATGCTCATCCATAGGAAACGATAAAGCACTAACAGCCCCCCCCCCCCCCCTAGCATGAGCACCGCGATATGATATACAGGGCGACCCACGGCTATCTCACGCGGAGGGAAAGTATATAACATTGGAGATAGGATATTTTACTGAAAGAAGACATCATTTTATTTTTAATAATAACTAGAACTGCATTCATAGTTTTTTTTAAATTACCTGCAACACTACAACTGGGAATCAAACTTCAGACATTTTTCTTGATTGTTGATTAAAACAAAAAGGGTAGATACGGTACGCTCATACTTGCATCAAACAAAAACTGATCCCACGACAGCGCGAACGAGACGGCGAGATCCGCGTCACTGCATTACCGACCAATCACGCGACCAGTACTCGACGTCACTACCGAATAAGATTCAAAACAAACAGCAATTTTTATGAAAAAATATATTTTATAGTACCTACTTACGAATAAAAAGTGATGCCGTGGGTTTTATTTCTAGTTCTTGAGCAATTTGAGCACTTTTTAAAAACACACTTAGGCATTGTTTCATCATATAAACACAAAATATTAGCAATATTTCTTTTTGGCGTTCACATGTACGTCGTTTGCATGTCAAGTTGTCACTAAAGCGATTAGGGTCGTGGACCACAATTCATGCGGATCAATTTTGTGAGGCTAGTGCCGTATCTACCCTTTTTGTTTTAATCTAAGTTTAAAACTAACTATGAATGCAGTTTGTTGATTAAAAGGCAATTGTTTCTCAATGACACTAATTTACTTTCTTTTTTACTTATGGAATATTTACATGAGAGAGTATAAAAATGACTTATTTATACATGGACTTTAAAATAGATAGTGTTTGTCGTGAACACAGTTATTACTGAAAATAAAATGATGTCTTCTTTCAGTAAAATATCCTATCTTCAATATTTAATATACTTTACCTCCGTGTGAGGTAGCCATGGGACGCCCTGTATAAGGTGTTTTTATCACGCTCAATTGTCAAATTGCTATGGAGTTTGACAGTTAGACGCGATACAAAACGTGATATAATGTAAACTGTACTGCTCATGCTACGGGGATTGTATGACTTAAGGCCTTTCTTTTATGTAACATGAAAATGTATCGTAATGAATGAAAGAGTCATTAATAAGCTCATAAGTGGTTTTGCGGAAATACAATTAGGACCGGGCTAAGTTTCAGCGGTATGTATAAAAATAACATAATTAAAAGTCCGAATCAACAACAGACTCACTTGTTTCTGCTTTCAATTTATGCCGCACTATAGTAATAGACATGAACGCAGTCATCATCATCATTTCAATGTCCCCACTGCTGGGACAGAAGCTTTTCCTATGGATTGGAACACGACCCACCACGCGGGCCCAGTGCGGATTGGCGGGTGCTCACGACTGCAAATGCAGCCGGGACCAACGGTTTAGCGTGCCTTCCGAAGCACGGAGGCACTCGAGATAGAAGCTCTTTGGTCACCCATCCAATGATCGACCACTGCGAAACTTCAACGATCGCAGCCGAACGCGCTAACTACCCGCGCCTCCGAACGCAGTACCTATCATTAATAATGTTTAGAAATGAACGGCTCTGATACTACAAGCATGGCTATTAATTCGCAGTCATAGATTATAAAGGAACGTGCTCAACGACTCGCGAGCCGTAGCTCTTGATTTGGCTCCAGTGTTACCAACCCTTACAAAAATTTTACCCTAAGTATTTTTTAAAATGCCCCTAAAATCCCCTAAATATAGAAATTCATATGTACCTACTTATCTTATTACCGTAATTCTTTCGTTGCTCATAAATTAAAACGTTACATATTTAGTTACAGTAAATTATTTTATTGAATAAATACATTTTCCGAATGGAAAATCAAACGAAATGAGCTGACAGGCTGTTAAATCTTATTTAGCTGTTTTGATTAGTGGAAGGCAAAGAACTTTAGTCCATACAGCCTTAGGAAACAACCTGCCACACAGTGAGTTCAGTCGTTTCATGTCGTGGTGCGTTCCATTCTACGCACAAAACTGAAAGAAAACACACGCTTTGTTTTTCGATTTAATTAAAGTTTTGTTTAAAGCCCCTAAAAGAACCCCCAAAAAATTCCAGCCCCTAAAAAAGTCCGCTTTAACCCTTCTAGCCCCAAAAACTGGGGGCAAAACCCCTAAGTTGGGAACCCTGTTTGGCTCGCGAGCGGAATGGTCCCACTATTCTTTCTCATTGGCCCAGTGTGCCGCACATAAGTAACACTTTAACGCTAAGTGTGAAGAATACTCCACTAGTGCCCTCCGAGACTGGCTTCCACGAAGCTGGAAACTAAAGTTAAAGCGTGTAAGCGCATGAAAAACTTGGTGGCAACTTCGAATTACATTTTGCTTGGTTCAACTTTGTCTGCGTCAACTTTAGGATTTTATCCTTGGGGAACATTTGTACCGGATGAAACTTATTGTTTATAGCGTTTCGGAGTACTAGGATTCACCCTTTATCTATTACAGCTTTGTCGAGTAACAAAACGTACGAATGTTAAAATTTTTAATAGGTTGTCGAACCGATTTGATCAAGATTTGAAACCAAGTAAAATATTCTTTACATTCATTTAAATTAGGTAATAGGGTATTTGACAAGTTTTAGAAAACGATCTCACGTTATTTACTAATGCTTATAGAGTCCATAAAAAGGATTTTCATCATTATATTGTGTATTTCGGTAAAAAAACTAAATCAAAAACTCTATTTTCAAGTTGCCGCGAAAAATGTATCTCTGGACAGTATGGCGTCTCACTGGTGTGTGACGTCACACGACTGTCATTAAAACGTCAAACCATACAATCTAATGTCACTTTAACCGGCAGTTAACTTGCGTGTGACGTCATTTTAGACTCCACCAATCCAAAGCGTTTTGGGTCACGTGACAATAGACAAGAAAACTATTATCTTTATCGTGGGTTTTTTGTAAAATTATGAATATTTTTTCTGTAAAAATAGTAAAAACTCCTGCCAATATTCATTCTTAATACAGATGCTAACAATTGGCCTTTTATTTTTAATACTGTAAAATACCCTATTACTTACGGCCACTATCAATAATCAACCTCCCCAGTAAAAGGTGAGGATAATCTGCTTCCCAAAATATCTTAGTAACGAAGCTCGAGTAGGCTGGCTTACTGGAGTATGATTATTGAAACTGGACTTTAGTGTAAATTGCAAATATCACAAAGCTTTTTTTTTTGTGTGACCTACTGTTGAATATTTATGTACCACTCCCGCGGAGAAGAAACAAGCTTTGTTTTTTTTTGTTGGTAATACTATCGCATTCGTGTGTTGTCAGTTCAAATAAAAATACAAAAAGTAAATCGGACGTGTGATTCTCGAGTTACAGCCGCAGGGACACATAAAGGTATGCGATATTTCAATATGACTATTTCAAGAAACAGAATATGAGAGGCTGTTGTTATTCTCTTTGGTTATAAAGTTATCCTTAAAAAAACATAGATCGTATTTTCTAATTTTTCATCTTTTATTTATGACGTTGTAGATATGTGTGAATTTTAAACAGCGAAGTTCAAATCAAGACACAAGCTATGCAAACAAATGTGACAATTCCCAACTAAGTTAAGTTACATTATGTTTATTAAAACTAAATAAGTATGAGTTTAAGACCAAGGTAAAAGAGTGGATACTAACCCGCACTTACAGTGAAACGGAACATATACTACTTTAAAATATAGATGACATTATTACAACACACACAATATCTCACATATACACACAAACACATACACACTCACACACACATACACACACACACATTAATCATTAACGTGTTTGTAATCATCCGGTGTCTCGACTCGAACCACTGGCTTTCATAACACAGGTCTTACCTAGCATGAAAGTCAGGGGTCCTACTTATAAGACTATAAGTTAGCAAACCATTCCTTGTTTATTTTAGGATCATATTGTAGTAGTACTTGTAAGGTTTGATGAATAAACATTATTATTATTAAGTATTTGTAGAACGCTTTGAATATCAAATCTGTGTTCGCGCTCAATAATGAGTCATTCATTATTGAGCGTCTCTGTACGGACTTGACGCACGGGTTAACCCGCGCCGACCGACAAAAACCGCTTCCATCCGGTTACTATCAATAGCGATGGTGTTGTCTCGTTCGCACGGTACAATGCGCAGGCCACAGGCAGGTTTAGCCAGTAACCAGTACCGACGCGTCCCCTGCACCGAGCGCACGTCAACATGTCCGACGAAACGGCGATCGATATTGAAATGTTTGTCACTCTGGTGGAAGAGAGGCCTATGCTATGGGATAAGAACTCGGAGCTATACAAGAACCGTTACGCAGCGCAGAAGGCTTGGAGCGAGATCACACTGGCGTTAAACCCGAGTCTTGAAAATGAATCCAATGCGGAGAAGCAAGCTTTCGGTACGTATTCTTAAATTATTGTAAAACTACAATCGTGTTGATTGTGACATGATTCTGTAAACTTAAAACTAAACATTCGTCTCTCCTTTTCGTTCTACACAGAGAAGGACAAGGATACACTGTTGTCAAATTTAATTGTAGGTTAACATAATCGTGCCAGAATCGAGACCATTTCTTTTGTTTTTTTTTTTATATATTTTTTTTACACCAATTAGCCTAGCCCCAAAGTAAGCACTGTAAGGCTTGTGTTATGGGATGCTAGGGTAACGGATAGAATACATATACTGTATATATATAAGTATATTTATATAGAAATACATAATAAACATCTATGACTAGAGTAGAAATGCTCGTATTCATCACACAAACATCTGCCCCCACCGGGATTCGAACCCGGGACCTCTCGAGTCGGCGACACCATGAAACCCGGCGTACAAACCACTCGGCCACGGAGATCGTCGTATGTATCTTATATAAAGTTTTTATTACTTTGCCTAGAATATTTGGAAGGTATACGTATAATAACGAACTTAATTACAATGGAAATTCATAGAATAGATTCAAATAAGTAGATAGACCAATTTCTGTATACAGAAAACATTTCGTGATATCCTCTTTTTTCTTTTTTTTGGTTATAACTCTTGCATTTAAAAAAGGGACTTTATTTGCAGATGTGTGTTAGTGTCCAGCATCAATCTCATTAATTCGGTTTTCTGACAAATGTCAAATATGTAATACTGGCTGCTTCTACAGACATAGCGACATTTTGCCGTGTAATAGCGTAATGCATATCAAACTTATGTCTAAAATGGCATTTGGCGAAATCGGAAGAAATATTTTGATAATATATACATAGACATAGTCTGAACGCACCTTTAAGCATTCAAATATACAGTGGCGATTCTGTAAAAATAATCTCACTTCCGATTTCGCCAAATGCTATATATACAGGGTGTTACAGAATTCCGAAATAAAATTTGTAGGTATGTATTCCGAAATAAAAATTTGTAGGTATCTGAGCGGGGCGCAGGGCCTGGGGGAGAGAGGGGGGTCTGTTTAGGTAGTAGTAATCGTACGCATTTATAGGGTTGTCATAGGCAGGTGTAAAACGATATTTTTATTAATTTAATTAGAAAATAAAAGTGGTCTGAAAGGCGTCAAACTTTCGTAGGTAATTCTATACAAGGAACACAACCAAACCCTAAAGTTTTATTTCGGACTTTTGTCACACCTGTATATATTTATATATAAATAAACCAGCTTTTTCCATACAATCGATTATGACACTTCACGGAGCTATCAATAACCCTGGCTTGCGCTTCTGTACTACAGTTCGCTTGTAGCGAGTGTAGCTGTATAATCGCTCTAATGGTAAGCGATCGATATTGCAACTGTGCTCGATGTTTGTGTCATGGTGTGTGCCGCTCATTTAAAAAAATGGGTGCGTGTACTTATGTAGGCGCGTGAGAAGTTATCCTTCTTTGGCATCGTTTAAAATTAGTTTTTAATTGCATGCAAATAATTAATTACAATAAATTAATAAAAAGTCTGGAAAAGGACACAGTCAATAAAGTTCAGTTTTAATTTGAAAAAATAAATAAATAATCAAAATATTCAATTAAAATCGCTACTGAATATAATTTATTAGAACATATGTGATTTGCACTTGTATGAAACTCAAACACGTATTCCGAATATACAAACTAGAAACATGTGGATAAATATTATAAATATGAATACCTATAACTGTTACTTTATTACAAAAAATAAAGATGTGGTTTTTGGTTCTACTACACCAATGGTCAAGAGATGGCGCTGTAGTCTCCTGAATCGCGCTTTGGTTCCGTTGTTCCAGATTAATAAATACTTTTGATAGGCCTTCACAATGCAGTCGTTAGCACCCACTAAATAGAGATTCTATTTCTATTTTGTTGGTAGATTTTCTTAATGTGCGGTAAACACAAAAGTAACTTCATGCTGTTAAAAATTTGTGATACAGTGATGCGCGCGCATCTTAAAATTTCACTCTCATCATTTTTTCATAACGCACCTAAAGAAGTATAACTTCAAAAACCGAACAACTCCGAGTCGGAGTTGCGCACCGAGGATTTTGTACAAAGTACAATGTTAAAATAGGGATGATGACTAATTTTTTTTTTCATCGTTTATCAGGTAGATTATCAAAAAAAAATTTTCTTTTTTCACATAATATTAACATTGCAGAGATATATTGATTTGAAAAGTCGCATGACGTCACGTTTGAGTACACTTATAAGTGAAAATTCACTCAAAAGTGACGTCACGAGCCCCTACTCCCAAACTTTGAGGCGCTATAACTTTGTCATTTTTTGGTTGATTGCCCAAAGAAAAAATACGTGTCCATTATTTTTTGATCATCTAACTGACGGACTAAATAGAATTTCGTTTATTGTACCCCGTCATCACCCCTATTGGCCTAAGAACCAACACCAATTTGACATTTATGATAATTCTTAGTATATTTTTTGCGATAATTATCAGTATTTAGATTGTGACGGACACTTCCAGTTAAGTAAAGTTAAAAAATAATCTGAGACAGTAAATACCATTTTATGTGTATAATCTATGGCAGAGCTGCAAACAAAACACTCTTTCCTCCTAATGCCGGCACTTCACTTGGCTATTCGTATTTGCTATTTTAAAACATGACATCAGTCTGTCCTTTTCATTCCTTTCAAGCATGACAAGGACAAACTGTTGTCAATGAAGGGCCGGCATAAAACTCGATACTCTGTGGTTGTGGTGCATGCAGTTTGCATTCGTAGTAATCTGTGGCATTCGTGCATTTCAAACAGTAGTTTAACATACCGGAAAATGCATTCTCGTTTCGGATTACCTGTTGTGTGTGTTTTTTGCGATTGTTTTTCCTTTAATTTAACTATTTCGGCTATCTGATATGCCATCGATGTTACCAAAGAGCAGGGCCCTTATTACAAAGTGCTAGTGAACCTGTGCCACAACATTCTGAGAGGATCATACTGCCAAATTATTCAAGAACACCTGATACACAGTCACGCTGCATATTTACACAATATACATGTGATATACAAATAAATACAATAAACAATATGATACAATTATGTGAAAAATAGTTAATAAATAAGAAGCAAAACTACAGTTTTTATTTTAATCATGATTCCTACCTAACCAAGTTTTTCCTAATAGTAATTCTTTAAAATCGCACCGAATAAAAATGAATTAGTTGTAATATTAATCACTTCATACTGAGTTCATACTAAGATCATAGGTTGACCTATGTTTCATTGAATATTAAACATAACTTCAAAAAAGTTTTAGTTTTCCTAATAATTTAAGTTCTCAGAAGTGTCTTCCGTTAATAATCTTCGTTTTTACAGTCATTTACTTACGATTTGGAACCTAGAAATTAATCTTTCATGATTGTTGGTTCTTAGGCTAACTATGTATGGACGCTGAACAATGTCCTTTGTAGGTTCGCAACATACAAAAACGGCTGATTATTTTTACATTAATGTAGAAGTGAGTTTTATTTACAACTTCTTAAAAGTTTTTATTTTTCACTTTTTATAAGCCAGAGTCACATCAACTTACTAAATATATAGATATTTGTATTTCTGATCCGCGATTTCCCTTCCATATATGTACTGTTCGTATTTTGAGGTGTTCCGTTGTTTATCTCCTAAAGTATTTATCAGATCTACACCAAATTAATATGGGGCCATCTCGCTAATAAACACTTACAAACAAAAAAAAATGATGTGGTGTCGTGGGACACCAGGTAGGAACGAAGTTCCTTCGGCTAATGTAGAATCGACACAAATTGCAAACTCGCTTGTGTATGCGACTGTCGCGCCTGTGCACGTCTCATTTAACGGTTTTATTCCACGCACTTTTTTCCACGGATTTTTTCTTACGGTTCTATCACATTTTTTTCAGTTCGGTCAGCTAGTGTTCGTACTGGACTTAACCACAGTTTAGTATAATATACGACAATAATCCAGTGTTGGTATAATGCTACAATAATTTGGGGTTGCACCCCCGTCGCTCTGTCACCCCCTGTTAAGTACTGACCTTGTTATCATGTCTAGCTTAAGTTTACAGAAGATGACAGGCGTTCCTGGTCAACAGCTCGGTATAACGTCACAAATATCCAGATTTCGTGTAATGTCACAATATTCCAGTGCTGCACCCTCGTAGCTGTGCCACCCCCTACATACGCACCTTATTATCATGTCCCGTTAGCGTTCGTAAAGGATGCTAGGCAGGACTGGCCCATAGTTTAGAATAAACTACAATGTCACAATAATCCAGTGATGCACCCTCGTCGCTCTACCACCCCCTATAACTTCACACATATTCACTGTTGGTGTAATATCACAATATTTCAGTGATGCACCCTTGTCGCTCTCCCACCCCCTATAACTTCACACATATTCAGTGTTGGTGTAATATCACAATATTTCAGTGATGCACCCTCGTCGCTCTACCACCCCCTATAACTTCACACATAATTAGTGTTGGTGTAATATCACAATATTTCAGTGATGCACCCTCGTCGCTCTACCACCCCCTATAACTTCACACATATTCAGTGTAGGTGTAATATAACAATATTTCAGTGATGCACCCTCGTCGCTCTACCACCCCCTATAACTTCACACATATTCAGTGTAGGTGTAATATAACAATATTTCAGTGATGCACCCTCGTCGCTCTACCACCCCCTATAACTTCACACATATTCAGTGTTTGTGTAATATCACAATATTTCAGTGATGCACCCTCGTCGCTCTACCACCCCCTATAACTTCACACATATTCAGTGTTGGTGTAGTATCACAATATTTCAGTGATGCACCCTCGTCGCTCTACTACCCCCTATAACTTCACACATATTCAGTGTTGGTGTAATATCACAATATTTCAGTGATGCACCCTCGTCGCTCTACCACCCCCTATAACTTCACACATATTCAGTGTTGGTGTAATATCACAATATTTCAGTGATGCACCCTCGTCGCTCTACCACCCCCTATGCGCACGTCTCATTTAATGCTTTATTCCACGCATTTTTTCTTACGGTTTTACTATCACATTTTTTTCAGTTCGGTCGCGCAGCAAAATCCCTATCCCCTCCAACCCTGCCGTAAGGAACTTTCGTTCCAAAAAAAAACATCAAAATCGGTCAATTAACCCCGGAGTATGCGCGAAATACGTAAAAAAATGACGAATTCAGAACATCCTCCTCAAAAAAAGTCTTCAAAAGTCGGTAAAAGAACAACCTATACAAGGTACTTCAAAATGGTTGATGTATCAAAACTTTTTTAGACTAGTTTTATTTTCAAGTAACTAGCTACCTAGATGTAACATTATATTTGTTTCGTTCCAGAAATGCTATTACGGAAGAAATGGAGGTACCTCAGAGACCAATACGCGGTGGAGACGTCCAAGATCCCGCGGGCTCTGGAGGGATCCTACACGCCCAAGTGGCCGCCCTTCAAATCCTTACACTTTCTGAAGGGCGTCATACCTCGGAGAGACAGAAAGAGGAAAGTCAGGCGTTCGTCTTCGAACACATCGGATGACCAGAACGACGAGCAGAGCGATATGGCAGCAATGTCGTACCAGGAGGATGAGTCGCACGACCCTTTCGAAGACGAAGTAGATGTTAAGCCTTCTAGAAAGAAATTGATATTTGCCTCTTCAAATAATGCAATAACGTATCAGGAAGAAAGACCTAAGGAAGAAGACGATAATGAACACATGTATTTCTTCAAGAGTCTTCTACCGCACGTGCGAGAGATTCCTCGCCGACGATTACTGGCATTCAGAAGTTGTATTCAAGCGATAGTGGAGGACTTTGCTTACTCGACTGATGCAAACTCTTCCCGTTTTCACCAACAACCCTTTCAAGTGAGAGAGTACTTGCAACGTTTAGGTGATAACTAACAAGATATTGTATGACAGAGCATATAACAATTACAATAATAGGGATGATGACTATTTTTTGACGTGACAACGTCTTAAATTAGGTTGCGGCTGGGAGTCACTTATGAAAAAGTGTAACGCTCGGTAACGTTACGATGAGTCTCTCGTGTTAAGTTTAAGTTTACATGTACAATGTTTTAGTAAACAAAATATATTTCTATAGTTAAAATTTGTGCAATTCTTATTTTCATTCAATTCCTTGTTCCTATTGTGCAATTTAATTATATTCATATCAATAAATATTCTACCGAGAAAAAGACGTTGTCACGTAAAATCTTCGCCCGTAAAACCGACTTTACAGGCAACCATTTTTTTTTCTTCGTTTATCAGGTAGATTATCAAAAAGTGTTGGACACATATTTTTTCTTTTTTCACATAATATAAACATTGCAGAGATATATTGATTTGAAAAGTCGCATGACGTCACGTTTGAGTACACTTTTAAGTGACAAATCATTCAAAAGTGACGTCACGAGCCCCTACTCCCAAACTTTGACGCGCTATAACTTTGTCATTTTTTGGTTGATTGCCCAAAGAAAAAATACGTGTCCATTATTTTTTGATCATCTAACTGACGGACTAAATAGAATTTCGTTAACTGTACCCCGTCATCACCCCCATTGTTACATTCAGGATCATAACATTTTTACTATAGAAATAAGTTTTAGGAAATGTTTTGAAAATACCACGTGTTTAAAAAGGTACGTGCCGCTATGATTATTTTAACGAAGGCTCGTTAATTTTGTTTGTAAAAGTGTCATGTGTAATGTTTTGTTAGAAGTAACGAAAAATGTGATATTTAACATAATTATTTTAACTTGATCGAAAGGTATTTTTAAGTTAATTTCTTTAGCTTCTTTAAAATAAATAGAAATTTGGTATTAATAAATTGACACTGATTTTTTAACTTTTTCATATCACTACTTATATGTAACTAGCGGCCCGCCCTCGCTTCGCTTCGGTGTAGAGCTGAAGTGTAGACTACAGTTTTTGTTCTCAGGCTTGTATTATACACAATGACATTCATCTATGATTCCTCTTATACCTGCATGCAAAGTTTCAGTCCGATCGGTTTAAAATTTACAAAGTTTCATACAAACTTTCATTCCCTATTTTATCCCCTTGGGGATAGAATTGATTAAAATCCTTTCTTAGCGGATGCCTACGTCATAAGATCTACCTGCATGTCAAATTTCAGCCCGATCCATCCAGTGGTTTGGGCTGTGCGTTGATAGATCACTATGTCAGTCAGTCACCTTTGAG
The DNA here is from genome assembly GCA_902850365.2 of Chilo suppressalis. Lineage (NCBI taxonomy): Eukaryota > Metazoa > Arthropoda > Insecta > Lepidoptera > Crambidae > Chilo > Chilo suppressalis. The sequence goes on from OU963910.1 coordinate 205,899, forward strand.
TTTTATATATATAGATTTTATCGTCTATCAGGTACTTTTATAATCTAAAGATAAACTATATGATGTGGGAGAGATTAATAGAAGTGTCATGATATCGAGATTTAATTAATAATTTTAGGGTCAGCCCCAACGAACCGAACCGAATACCGAATTCAATAACGGTTTACAGATATCCTTATCACATTTGCATATTTAGTTTTACGCAGGTTTAGTTTATGCACTTTTGGTATTGAGTTCTGGTCTTTATGACGATTGAAATAAGGTTGATTGGTAAAACTATGTAATTGAATATTGCACGAAATTCATGTTTGTCTTTGTTGTTTGTTCATATGGAGGGTGAAGGAGACCGCGATATTACAAGGGTCGAACCTTTCATAGAAATGTTGTTGCATAACCACAGAGCCAGATGTGTGTAACAATCAACGTAATTACGATGATAAGATTAATATTTTTTTTTGTAAAACTGAGGACTTCTTTTGTTTCCCCCTTTTTTAAGCTAGAGTACTTAACATTAACTAAATATAAAAAAACGAGTGCGTTTATGACCAATCGACTGAAGTGAAACTTCTTTAGCTCCATCTGTATGTCTATCTTTATATATATAATTCTTCTGTGAGTGTGTATGTCACTGAACTTCTCTTAAACGACTGAACCGATTTTGATGAAATTTTTTGTGTGTGCTCAAGGGGATCTGAGAATGGTTTAGATTCACAATTTTGTCCGCTGGACAACCCCTATTTTTTTAGGGCGGTACGAAGTTCGCTGGGTCAGCTAGTATATATATAAAACTCAAAGGTGACTGACTGAATGACATAATAATCTGTCAACGCACAGCTCAAACCACTAGACGGATCGGGCTGAAATTTGGCATGCAGGTAGATGTTATGACGTAGGCATCCGCTAAGAAAGGGTTTTGATCAATTCTACCCCCAAAGGGATAAAATAGGGAATGAAAGTTTGTATGAAACTTTGTCAATTTTAAAACGATCGGGCTGAGACTTTGCATGCAGGTATAAGAAGAATCATAGATGAATGTCATTGTGTATAATACAAGCCTGAGAACAAAAACTGTAGTCTACACTTTAGCTCTACACCGAAGCGAAGCAGTATTTATATATATTAAATAAACATAATTTCAATGATGAAGCTGTATAAAACCAAAAGGGTATAAGATGTTTCGCCATATTTTATGTTTTCGCACACCTTGTGTTGATCGTATGTAAAGTAAACCAAATGTAAATGTAACTAATTAAAATTATTAATAAGACGACAAAAATAACGAAGTTTCATTTAAGTACAAACTTAAGCATCTTTATCTGTTCATTAGATGACTTGTGATTCTGATTAACGGCTATAGGTCGTTCCATTCCAACCTGATAAGTTTGACGACCTCCGTGGCCGAGTGGTTTGTACGCCGGGTTTCATGGTGTCGCCGACTCGAGAGGTCCCGGGTTCGAATCCCGGTGGGGGCAGATGTTTGTGTGATGAATACGAGCATTTGTACTCCAGTCATGGATGTTTAATATGTATTTCTATATAAATATACTTAGATATGTACAGTATATGTATTCTATCCGTTACCCTAGCATCCCATAACACAAGCCTTACAGTGCTTACTTTGGGGCTAGGCTTATTGGTGTAAGTATAAAAAAAAGAGGCCTATATTAAGACGGCTTGCATGTACTATAACAATCATGATATTTAAAAAAACCGGTTATGTAAAGAGGGGAGGCGCGCTATGTCTTTTCCATACAAACATTCTCGACTGTTCCTCCTTGGTTTTTATCACTAAAGAATTGGTTTTCATACATAAAATATTATTTTACTCATTCTCCTATGTTTTCCATTTTTCGATTACTTGTGTTTCAAAGAAACTAAAAGCCCTCGAAAAACGGCAAAAATAACAATATTTTTATCACCACTAAAGACGTCTAGTGTGGAGATGAAATGAGCATTTTCAAAAAGTTCAAAACATAGGCATAGCATAACTACTTATTATTCTTTGTGTAAAATTTGTGCTACAAATATCTAATTTTCGAGGAGGAAATCGTCGAGAGCTAAACCTGGAATTTTACATTTTTTATACGCAATTATCAGCGTAAACTACTGTTGTCCCAATCACACGGTGTTAAAGTCTGTGCGGAAAGAGAATGGGCGTGGCGAAAAACGGAACTAACATTAAGATTTTTTATTTAGCAATCAAACCCAGCAATCTGTAAAACGTCAAAGTTTTGTATTGATACGGATTTGTTTGTTGTTGTGATTTCTTGCGGTGTTTTATATTTATTCATGTCTCAAAGGGGTAAAACCTTACAAATACGGTAGAAAAGCACTACAGCGCCCTCTAATCTAAATCCCATTCTCTTTCCGCACAAACTCTAGTCAATGCGTGACAGCAATAGTTTTTTCAAATATCTATTTCTCAAATGTCTCAGGTCGCGTTCGCTCTTAGGAGTCTGACTGGCGTACGAAGAATTCCGTACGTACTATTATAGTACAACATAACACACTATTTTATAATTTAGAGCAAAAAGGCAATAAAATCACGTTTGTTGTATGGGAGCCTTATTTAAATGTTTTAGTTTACTCTGTTTTTACCCGAACAAACGCGAGGACCGATTTTAATGATTTATACGTCAATTCACAACAATTAGGCGATATATTTTGAGTAAGAAAAAAAAAGTTGACGAAATATGTCGAGTGGGGTATCATTGTCCAGATAATCGAAAATGATGTCCAGGTGTCCTACAACATTTTTCATTTTATATGACTGTTTAGGATATACAACGATTTAAAGTTGTATATTAACCACTTGCGCTTTTTTATTGCCCGACTGCGTAATGCAAGAGCGCGTAGCGCGACGCGCAGACGATTCTGTACATTTGCTAAAACGACTGAAGACTGTAACGTGCCTTCCGAAGCACGGAAGAGCTCAAGATACTAAGTTTTCGGTCACCCATCTAATGGCCGATCATTGCAAAAGTTGTTTAACTTTCGCTATCTCAGGCCGAATGCGCTAACCATTTGCACCGTCGAACTCAACATGGTTAGTATTGATATAAAAATATTCTAAATCTAGGTGCTAAATAATAAAATAGTAGGTAGACAATTAATTCAATAAAGGGTAATGAAATATTGGTTACAAAATTTGAAATCATTGCTACGGAATCGGCGAAATCTAATTTATATTAATGAATGTTCCTTAATGACAATTAGTGCAGCTCCCACCTGCACTTTAATTGCTGTGCTATTAATATCTGCATAGTGTTTCTACAATAATGTTGGATATTCAACGGTAATATGTAGTTCATTTATTCTAATATAAATTTTAACAATTAAGACGTTTATTGTAGTGTACCTGTTTTAGATTGTATACTTACATACTTTCTAGAATAGTTAACTATTTAATACGTACTAATATTTTAAATTGGTTCTTAGCTTTTTTAAGATGTTAAAACACGTAAGTTTATTCTCATTTCTGTGCCCACAAAGGGGGCACTAATATATTTTATTATTGTCAATGTTTGCGTGGTGATTGGAATCGTTTTATACAGAAGTAATATTATGAAAAAAAAAAATTGTGATAATTATATACTTCATATCATCATCATCAGCCTATTAATGTCCCCACTGCTGGAACTCAGGCCTTTCCTATGGATGGAATAGGGAGATTGGGCCATGACCCACCACGCGGGCCCAGTGCGGATTGGTGGGTGCTAACGACTGCAGATGCAACCGGGACTAACGGCTTAACGTGCCTTCCGAAGCACGGAGGAGCTCGTGATAGTAAATTTTTGGTCACCCATCCAATGACCGACCACTGCGAAAGTTGCTTAACTTCAATGATCACAGCCGAACGCGCTAATCAGTTGCGCCATTGAGCTCCTCATAATTATATATTTACCTACATTCAATTGTAGTACATATGCGACACTTTAAGATGCTTCTTCGCGCCTCCTTTGAAGATTTCCTGGGTCTGAGCTGCCATATAGGGTGATTTTTAAAATCTCTTATCTAATAGACAAGTCCGTCCGTCCGTCCGTGGTGCTGTTTCAGCGGCCAAACCGTAAGAGATAGGTATAGAGAATGTTTAAGTTATAAGTTAAGAATAGTCTGATAAGACTACAAACCGGATGTGAGTAACGTAGCACTTCCGGTTTTCGAGAAATCACGTGATTTCTATTTCAAACGGAACCACACAAAATCTCCGAAGTTCTCAATTAATTAAATACATTTCTTTTTTTTTTTGGTGAACATTTGGTTCACTGGTTTGCTAATAGGACTATAATGGCTATAAAATTACCTACACTATTTACATGTAATACGAATATAAAACCCTACTTAATACAATTAAACACATGTAGTTTAATTATAAGTTGTACTTAACAGATGAGCTGTCAGCATGATATTTAAAATAACCGTCGTAAAATCCTTCACCACATTTCGGACTTAAAAAAGGAGATGTTTTATATTACCAATTAAAATAAATAATTTGTGAAACTTGTTAGAACGATGTGAGTTAATGTATTCGTACTGTGTCGGTGTGTGGTTTATGGTTCTCTGTTGATAGTCGGCATAGAGCAGCCCCGCCCTAACAATGGGCAGTCCGCCCCTGTGCCCCAGGCCCGCCTGCAGGGCACATTACGCGATCCAATTAATTGGATGTTTATGCGGAACCCCGCGCCCCGGGGAGCAGGCGCGCCCAGATTATGGGGTCCTATTCTGGACTTGGCAGGGCTCCAACTATACAGAACGCTCTGTCGCCATAAGTCGAATTTTTAATCTCGTAACGTGAAGTTTTTGACAGGTCCTAATGTAACTTCTGATGTAAATATAATACTATGTTTATTAGAAACACGCAGGCATAGCATTTGATCGATGTATTGTTTTAAACTTTCATGGTCACTAACATTATAGATATTAACGGGATTGTGATACAAAAAGTATCACAGATTCTACGGTCTCCTAAAGATAACTTCCCCTTGGAAAAACCTGGTGTATACAAGATCGACTGCAGCTGTGGTAGTTCTTATATTGGCCAAACGAAGCGGACAATAGCGTGCCGAATGAAAGAACACATTAAAGCAGTCAGAAATAATGATACGCAAAAATCAGCCATCGCGGAACATTTAATTGATTCGGGTCCTAATCACTGGATTGAGCTCCATAATCCACAAATTATCTCGACAGAACGCCACTACATACCAAGATTGGTCAGGGAAGCGATTGAAATAACCAAACACAAGAATTTCAATCGTGAGGATGGGTTTAAATTGTCTAGTGTGTGGAATCCAGTGGTTCGTATGTGTAAAAACCGCAAAAATCAAAAAAGTGTCGTCCCGCGATACTGTGAGTATTGTGTGCCGGGAACAAATGCGAGTGAATAGTGAGAATGTGACCAATGGTAGTGGTAGTATCGAACGCAGTAAAAGACGACGTCAGAGGGTAGACCGATATGTCTGCCAATAACATCTACCCGCAATTACTTCAGTTACTCCGTGATCATGGCGCTTGCAACAGTGCCGAAATATCGGAGACTCATAAAAAACAAGGTACATGGTAACAATCCCGTTAATATCTATAATGATCGATGTATTTCCAGATTCTGTGACAGTTTGTTGAAATCGACAATGAATTCGACGGCATATTAACGACATTATTTTAATGAATACACGTAATTTATTTTCCTATGTATGCCAAGACGACGCAAAAACAAGTTACTAACTTTATCACGGAAAACCTTTTATCCCCATCTATGTATCTTATCACATAGGTATGTATGAATAAATTCATTAGCTTTCATCATTAGTGCGCGTATGTTCTTATGGAAGTAACATAATACGTCGCCATGGGACGTCGATGGGAGGAGATGGCTTAATAATGTTGTTTTTGTCGGCAAGTAGGTCGACTGTCGCCGCCACTCGGCATTGTGCGAGGACCAACGACCACCGATAATACCTACATTCATAAGGCGCTGTCCGACGACCTGTGTTGTCCCGAATGAGGGCGCGCCGTGCAGGTGAAGCTATACTTACTGAGTTGATCCTTAGTGGACTGGACATTTATTTACTTTCTGATAATATTTTTGGAGTTTACTCCTTAAGAATCGATTTGCATATATATAGGGGCCCGGTATGAGAAAAATGTGAGGAGTTAAATCTATCGATGAATGACCTCGTTACGTTTTTGGTGCGCATCCTGTTCGAGCCAAAATGACTCTTAAATCCGAGAGCTTAGGTGCAAAAGAATTAAATTGAAACTACAGTGTATTTGGTTAGACCATAGATTTCTTTATAAGTTAGGTGACGTTTTGCCTATATTATACATATTTACAAGCGTGATGCAACGAACTACAGCGCCATCTATTTTGATACATATGAACTAAAATTTTAAATGCACAAATGGCGTATACATAATAGCCCACCAAGGACAAACTGAGATTTGTCCTTACAAATATTTAACTTAACAACATGACTCTGTTATCGCCCACCATGACTTAAGGTAACAAAACAAATAAAAACACTAAGATGTACAATAACTTAAAATAATATGTTTATGCACAACTGAAATTGACTATTGTAAAAAGTTTAATGTAAAATATTTCGTCGATTAGTTATAATAAATGTATATGAAATGAATATTTATATATGTATATTATTTTCATTAATTTGTTAATTTACCCTTTCATACAGTATCAATCTTTTTTAAGTTAAATAAACTCTTTTTGCGTCTAGTTAGACTATCGAACTTAAGGAGTAAACTCCAGTCGTGCGTCGGAGCCGACACACACATTTTTTTTTGGTTTGTGTACATGACACAAACAGTCAACATTGTTCAAATCTCATATCAAACTGTATGACTGATTTCTTTTTACCTTGTATCGTGTGTAGAGACTGCAAAATTTCAAACGTTAGAGTTCTCATTCGTTTGGCAACCCTGTGCGGCGCGGCCTCGCCCGCTACAACACAGGTCGTCGGACAGCACCTTAACCCGGCTTGTTTACCGCCCGCCGGTGTCGCTGGCAGTCCGCTAAACTCGGACAGTATATGATTTACCTGGAACTGTGTGTATAATCTTTTCTACTTTGAACGAGAACCAATATCTTAAGTGGTGTTATTGGTGATTATGTAAGTATGTGATCTTATACTAAAATTGTTGTTATTAAAATCAAACAGGAATAAATAGTACAGTTTTGCCGGGATGCATTTCTCTGTATATTGGAATGCAACTAAGTATATTATATTGGAGAAATCACTTAAAACCCGTAATAAACTTTACTTACTTCATCATGAAATAAATATTATTCTAAAGAAAATATTACTAGAAAAAAGGCAGCAGAGGGGACTCGAACCCGCACCCTTCGCAATCCGGGCGAATGCACTGACTAATTATGCTACCGCGGCCCTGACGGCCGCGTCGAAAATTCTTCTAGCCATTCTTAAGCTGCAAGGCAAAAAAGAAAAAAAATATAAAATTATTAATTAATATTATTCTTATTGTAGCCGCATCTCTTCTACGCCACAGTTTACGTTGATTGGAAAGTAACAGCTGCCCTTACATTAAGTTATTAACAAGTAAGTGTAAGTTCAAGCATTCGTAATGAAAGTCTTTCATGATATTATACTTGCGTACGTACACATAACGTGTACGATAGCAGCACATAATGCGTGCTACTACAAAGTGAATTAAGCGTAATCTCTCGGGCGAATCACAGAAGTATAATTAAGAATCAAACGAACTTACCTTGTGAAGTTTGATATCTAATTATACGAATGTCTTGACCGAAGATGATTACATATTACATGCAGCAGCTCACGAGATGATGCTGTCCTCACCACATTTAAGAGTTACTTAATCTTTTTTGAATTAAAAAAATAATACATCAAATTCATTTTATCTATGGACTATGACAGCCCGCCATCTACCGGCACTCACTGTTCCTACTCATTTATTTAGAGCAAATTTTTTCGATTGATCTGGGGCCATGGGACGGGCGGGAGTGTAATCATCTTCGGTCAAGACATTCGTATAATTAGATATCAAACTTCACAAGGTAAGTTCGTTTGATTCTTAATTATACTTCATATCTCTCCCGAAGATGATTACATATTACATGCAGATGTTCAGAGCATCGGAAAAATTTTTTGAAGTGATGGAAAAAGGGGGAAAAAAAAATAAGAAAGAATTAATACTTATAACTTTTCTTAAACTTTCTATTCATAATCAACATCAAACTTAATGTAAGAATTAATAATTACTATTGAAATATAGCGTTAACAAAATCATTGTCATTTGTAGTCGACACATTCTTATTATAATACTTTAAAAATACTTTCGAAGCGTCTGTCCAGCCGGCAGCTTTTCTAATAACTTCCAAATTGACTCCTACCCTGTGCGCAGCAGACGTCGACGCGTGTCGAGTGCTGTGAGCGCTGTATATGCTTGTATCTATACCACTCTTTTCTAGTACAAATTTTATCCAATGTGATAATGTTTGTGGGGTTACTTTTCTGTGGGGTTTTTGATAACTAATGAAAAGATAATCCTGATTTCGTAAACTACTAGTTCTATCTACGTAAGATTTCAAAGCTGAGGCTGGGCAGACTTTCGAGTCTTCTTTAATAATTGGTAGTACTATTAAAGGTTGGTAAGATCCAGGTCTCGAAGTTTTTATGAAATCATCAATTTTTATAGTAATTTTATCTATATCGAAGCAAATATTTTGAATTTTAATAAGGCTCATGGTCTGTACTCTATGAGCAGAAGCTAAAGCGAGGAGAGTTATAGTTTTAACTGTAAGATCTTTTAGCGAAATTAAATTATTCGGAAAATAACTAGATAAATAATTTAATACCAAATTTGGGTCCCACGTACAATTATATTTGGGAGCAGGTGGACGAAGGCGATAAATACCCTTAAAAAAACGTTTAATACAATCGCTTTCATTGAAGTCATTACGGGATAGTAAAGATAAAGCCGAACGATGTGTATTAAGCGTACTGTAGCTTAATACACATCGTACTACTTAAACTCTGGTTTAAGTTATACATTACTGTTAAGTATTTTATTATTTGTGTAATATTTGGATTATGATAATCAATTTTGTTATTATTACAATATTGTAACCATGAATTTAGCGATGAATTATATTGATCAAGTGTGTTTGTAGAAAAGGACGACATTACTATGTCAAGTGAGGCTTCGGGTATACCACGCCTTAGTAACGACTGCCGGATAATTTCCCTGCCATCAGGCTGAGATCCGTATGTAGGGGATGTTTGTCTCTGAAAGGTGAAAATAACAAATTTGGATGAGGCTTAAAATATATGACTTCAAATATTAATAACATTGACCATAATGGGTACCACGGTTGTGTGGGCCAGTATGGCACTACTAAGATGCCTTCGGCCTTGTCTATTTTAATTTTTTGTAATACTTTAGTTATTAAGCTGAATGGAGGGAAGGCATAGAATTTCAAATTATTCCAACCGAATGTGAACGCGTCAACTATTTCAGAATTGGGATCTAATTTCCACGATGCATATCTATAGCATTTATGATTTTGAATACTAGCAAATAAGTCAAATTCTGGTGTACCCAATTTAAGGGTTATTTTCTTAAAAGCATCATGATTTAATTCCCATTCAGTATCTATATTTGTTTGACGAGATTCAAAATCCGCTACAACATTTTGACTTGACGAAATATATGAGGCGAAAACATAAATGTTTCGCTTTTCACACCATTGCCATATATCACGGGCGATGTTATTTAAATGTTTGTACTGTGTTCCCCCCATTTTATTTATATAAGCGATGGCTGTCGTATTATCTATCCTTAAAAGGATGTAACAATTTTGCACTTGTGAAGCAAATATTTTGAGACCGTAAAACGCAGCTAACAATTCTAATGTGTTTATGTGAAGAGATTGTTGGGGGTGCTTCCAGTGTCCGCTGGCGGTCTGGTTACCACACGCCGCACCCCAGCCTGTGGTTGAGGCGTCGGTAAATATAACTAAGGAATAATTAGACATATGAAATGGACATGACGAGAACTCAATATTTTTTATCCACCACCTGATATCTTCCTTTGTACTTTCAGGCAACAACATATATTTGTTATATTTGAGAGAATAATTAAGAGCTAAAAACTTTTCTCTCTCAAGTAATTTGGTATAAACCCAGCCATATTTAACAGCGGGACACGCTGACGTTAGCACGCCTAAAAATATTGCCAGTTCACGAATAGTACATCTTTTTGGATGTAAAAATTTATTAGCTAATATTTTAATCCGGTTTTTCTTTTCTTGGGGAATATATAAAGTCATATTGACTGTATCAAATATAAAACCTAAAAACCTACATTTCTTTGATGGATTCATTTTACTTTTCTCATAATTTATAATAAAGCCTAACTTTATTAATATGTCTCTAGTTTTATAAATATTATTTAGACATTTATTATATGATTCCCCCATACACAAAAAGTCATCTAAATAGACAACAGATAGATATCCATGTGAACGTAGGTAGTGTAACACAGGCTTTAGTAATTTGGTGTACACGTAAGGCGCGGTACAAAGACCAAAGGGGAGAACATTAAATTCAAATAACTGTTTCTTGTATCTTTTGGAATCCCAATAAAAACGCAACCATGCTCTGTCATCTCTATCGACAGGCAATAAAAAATATGCGTCTTTTAAATCTATAGTTGCCATATAATAATTTTTATCTAATAATTTTAATGCCGTGCGATAATCTTCCAATTTAAAATGAGTAACCTGAATAAATTTATTTAATTCTTTTAAGTTGAGAATGAAACGATGCTTCCCGTTAGATTTAGGTACAGTAAAAATAGGGGAAATAAATTGTTTTTCACATGGAGTACAAGACGATATAAAATCGGACTCGAGTAATTCAGCAATACAATCGTCGATTATTGTCATTTCATCAGGGGTATATGACCTTAGTTTTTGTGTTCCGGTTTGATGGGGTTCAGAAAGAAACGGTATTTTATAACCCCTTATCCACGACAGAATTATTTTGTCGTTTGTTATATTAAGCCATTCGTCATAATAAAATTGTAGTCTACCCGCGACAGTAAAAAGTTCGGTATTTTGTACCTCTGATGACGTGATTAACGTCTCCAATGCTGGTGACTGTACTGGCTGGTCCTGGGTTGGTTGGCCCCGCGGTGGCGGCCCCGCGGCGGCGGCGGCGGCGGCGGCAGCGGTGGCCCTTGGCGCCGAGGTTGTGGGGGGTTCACTCGCTGCTCGGCGGCCGCTACTCGCGGTGCCCCCCTGGCGTTTAAAGTCTCCGGTCGACGAAATCCAGATGTGCTGGGTTGAGCGATTGGCTGTTGGTAGTACCTACGACTTGCTGTAGGCTTCAACTCTAATGCGGACTTAGATATGGCTTTCAATGACTTCAGATGATCATGTAAATCGGAACCAAATAAATATTCATCGATTTTTGTATTTTTTATTATATCTCGCTTTTGTTTGCTGATGGAATTTATAATGGAAAACCTCCTTGATACAGATTCTTTGTAATGAGTATCGCATAGTAAACGGCCTGCGTCACCTAATGTTTTTATTATTTCCTGTGGTATTATTTGTTCCTTTTGAGCCAATGCTAAATTCAGACCTCGACCTATGGCGGCAATACAACTCGCCATTTGGTTTTGCTTTTGCTCGCTATAAGAGTCCTTTTTTAAATTGGTTTCCGAAAGAGCCGATTTGACTTCGGGATTCAGCTTCGGTGCTTTCATATGTATGCAATTTTCTGCGGGAAGGTACTGTTTTAGCAAATCTGATTTTTCATCTTTTGGCAATCCGTTAATCAATATGTATTTCCACCTTACTGCTAAGTCCTTATGTAAGTTATCGCCAAAGCTTTTATCTTGTGTCGGGTCGGCACCTAACAGCTCTAAAATATCAGGTTCTAAATCTAGACTATTATCAGGATTCTCCGTTTGAAAAGGAGCCTCATTAACTGGGATCCCGTCTGTAAGCCATAAAACACAACATTAAATAAAATTGTTGTGTGAAACACTATTTCAAGAGAAATAGACACTTTTTATCCACACACGATAATGTCGGGATAAAATGAATTAGCATTTTATTTAATTTTATTTATTTTTGTGTGTTATCTACACACGGTAATCCGTCGAGATAAACAATAGGTGATAAAGCAAACACCAATATAACAACCCACACACGATATACGTCGGGATTTTATTGCAATTTTTTCAAAACGCCATTGTGTCTACACACGTAAAAACGTCGAGACATAGATAATTTAATTAAAAACTTATATATTTTTCCCATATGAGAAAAAACATGGTGTGTTATGTAAGAGTACTTATATCCTTTTTTAAATATCCATTGTAATACAACTACCGACCGACTGCTTACTTTTTTTTTTAAGTGGGTAGCTGATTTTAGCTGATTTTCCCTAAGCAAAAAATGCTTTAGAATTTAACTTTGTATGTTATATCAATGATAGAAAACTCACCAACATTTTCTGGATCACTCATTAAATTAATTTGATGCTCCTCATTATCGGTTGATAACAAATGTTCCGTTCGTTCGTCCTCCGAAGAGGACGATTCTATTCGCCGACCTTTTTTAACCAACTTTTTAACCTTTTTAACGATTTTTTCCACTAAGTCACTATCATCTCTACTCGATTTCCTCTTTCTTTTACCCATTTCTAGACTTTATCGAAATTATATAAAAAATACTGTGGTTTGGACGACACCAAAACGAGTAATGAGTAGGAACAGTGAGTGCCGGTAGATGGCGGGCTGTCATAGTCCATAGATAAAATGAATTTGATGTATTATTTTTTTAATTCAAAAAAGATTAAGTAACTCTTAAATGTGGTGAGGACAGCATCATCTCGTGAGCTGCTGCATGTAATATGTAATCATCTTCGGGAGAGATATGAAGTATAATATCTGTCGAACGTCACTTACAGGTAAGTTCGTTTGACTTTCAATTATTATCCATAAGTTATATCAATAACAAATTACTAGATGAAATTTAACTTTAGGTAGTCAACCCGTGCAAAGTCATGCTTTTCTGTCTGACGGCTTCTTGCATATTAATATGAACGGAGCCTTAACATGGATACTGGCAGATTACCGCCGATGGGGAGGAGTGGCCCTCCCCTACTGTATAGTAATAAAGGCACGTTATACAGCAATAAAGGCACGTTACATTAGTGGGACACGGTGTGGTGACGGTAGTAGAGCCCGCGGCTTGTCTATCACAATGTTTCCTTTGAGTGCAAAGACTTTAACTAACAATATTCGAATAGAGTAGGTATCTACTTTATAATAATAATAATAATAAAAACGTTTATTTGGCACAAATTACAAAAATAACTTCTTGTGTTACATATAGGTGATTGTGTACCAAACAGGCCACTGCTCAGTATATGTCGAGACGACATGTGCCACGACACTGATTTTCTGCAGCAGCCTACTTAAATTAAATTACATTTAAGGTCTTAAATATCATTTAAAAAAATATTAAGAATAAAAGATTTAAATACATATGTCAAATTATTAAAATCAATTGGATAAATATTGTGAAACAAAATGAAAGCCAAAAAAAAATTAAATTAAAATTTACAGCGTATGAAATGGTGCTCAAACCATGGCGTTCTAGCGACCCTCGTTACAACTTTTGCACATCCAATAAATATTTCCTGTATTTAACTTTATTTTATTTGGAGGAGGAATGTTATTCCAACATTTAGTCGCTGCGTAACGAAAACTACCTGGGAACGCACTAGTTTTATGTGCGGGACACCTCATACGAGATGTTATCCGCAAAGGACGCTGAGAGAAACCCAGCTTCTCATACAAGTATATGGGGCGCTTACATTGTATAACTCCAAACAACAAACTCGCAAAATGCATTTTGCGACGGTTTTCCATATTTAGCATATCACTTCTATTTAGATAGGGTGTCACGTGAGCTCTTCGGGGAATCGGAAAGCAGTACATCTGGCACAAGCGTTCTGTACTCGCTGTATAAGCTTTATCGTAGTATGCCAACCTTATACTTATACCTTCTTATTAATAATAGAGAAATAGGCTTAGACTAGTTACGACGTGTTTTGTTCATATACTGTCTTATTACGAAACGTAGACTAAAACTAATACTGTCACTTTTGTTTGCTAAAAAGAAGGCAGAGACAACATTAGGTTTAAACCAAGACTAATTTTTGTGCGCGTTTTAGAATAAAGCGGATGAAGACAAAAAATAGAGTAACTCATCCAAACTTATACTTCGTGAAAATCTAAAAAAAATTCTTTTACTAGTAAAATGTTAAATGTCGTCGTCTTCGTTTATTAATATGGAGGATACACATTACATATGAACCCGTTAAAGTTTCGCGGATCATCGGATGACCAACAATATCGGATAGATAAACAATCTTAATTCATTTGCCTGAAACACAGGTTTACCTAGTTCAGGTTTTAATATAAGTTCCATATCGTTTGTTATGTCTAGAATTAAGTAATTTATTGTGAACTGAAATTCAATAAACATTTGTTATTATTATTCATTTATTTATTTATTATATTTTTTATTTTAAGCATTTAACTGCTAGATGTTAAAATCTAAAGAGGAGAATGGTGCGGATTCGATTACCGTCTGCTACCGGGACCGCGTCGAATTTTTTCAAGTAAAATTTCCTTTAAATCATTCTTAATTGTTGAGCAAATTCCCCAATGATGATCTTGGCCTTAGTCACTGATCGTCGTCCGGTGCCTGATCGTCATTCGAGGACATTTCCGACCCAAAGACAATAATTCATCTATCTTTCATCGGCATCCTGCCATATTCTGCTAACGGTCGCGGGAAACAGCTGGAAACAGCTGAAGACCAAACGGTGTGTAATACATCTTTCTTTGTGGAAGGCCTAGCTCAATAGTTTAAGCATGTACAGAGAGAGGCATTTTCGTTTCCACACAACATCCAAGTTAAATTTTTCATACTGAATGATCATTAAAAATATTATTCACAAGATTAAATGGTTATTATTATTTTGTGGCAACTTAATTCATTGCGGGATGTTTACTTGAATGGCTATAATAATCTAAAAAGACTTCCTATAGACCTAATAGGTTACATTATTAGCAGATGATTAAGTATCTAATAGAGAGATACTTTTACGGTAAGCGTTCTGGCGAAGCGGCTTCCTGTGTCAGCTATCAGTTACTATTGCTAATGTGTCCCTGTCTACCGGCTGTTGCCGTAGACTAATTACCCCACACATCCCCCCGATGGATCCGCTACTCGACTCCCTAATCTCATTGCATAATCAGACAACGCCCACAAAAACAAAGGATACTAGAGCCTTAGTTACCTGACAGGAAAAGGAAGAGATAAGATTTTGTCCGGCCACGCGCGATAACCGTAGACAAAGGGTGAATTCAGTAAAATTATTCTAGTTATCTGAACAACTGATCTTCAATAGCACCTAGGAACATGTTCGGTGGAGTAATCTGCAAGTTTTCTATAAGAAAATCAAGATTAGAGACAGACATGTTTTAACCCACAGCGAGATTATTTTAGTATTAATATCGAAAACAATCGTAAGTCCATTGTCTCGAAACAATATCTTGAAGTATGATGAGATGATCTACAAAGATTGTCTCTTTCGTAAAATGTTTTAACAAAGAGTTTAATTCCGGATCCATTGTTTATAAACCAGTAAAACAGGTTCTTGATTAAAACCACTAGGCAACAAAACTTCAGTTTTTTGCAACTGCGAATAGTTGTACCTACACTTCGAAATCGATTTAGTTGGAAATAGTGAAAATAACAGCATGACGCCTAATGCAGAAACTGCATCTATAACTCACCGAACAGATTATAACGGATGAAAAGAAAATATAATGCCTGTCAAACGCAACGTTCACAAAAAAGAGAAACGCTTACACGAGTCTATTCTAAAATCAGAATGGAGAGAACTCAGCTATCGAAATCCGGCAGGCAGGCGGCAGGCGGCGCGGCGTGAGATGCCCCGCGGTGTTGATGAATCGGGCGCACCATCCAGCCAGAGATGCGGGCTTAAGCCGAGGGATGTAAGAGGTAAGGGCAACCTCGATGCTTGATAAATGTCACCTTTGTTACATTTGTCTTTACTACAATTATTTGCCACGCTTTTGTTACATGATTAGATTTGGCTATTTTCACTTATAATTTAATAGCAGAAACATGATTGCATTCTGATTTCAGTTTAGTATGAAACTTGTTTTCTGCGAAATTGTACTATACAACTCCAAGGATAACAATGTCTCTCTTTTAAGCTGCCGTTGGCCGTCCGCCCGGTACCCTTTGTGTATCAATCTACGAATTAAATTTAGCAGCTTCTAAACATGTTAAATCTAGTGTTAAATCGAATACAATGGTACGGCACCCTTCATATGCGAGTCTAACCCGCACTTGGCCGCTTTCTTTGTTATTCTCAACGATGGTGAATACTCCTAAGTGTATGAACACAGAGTAAAGGACGACTCACGTTATAAACGAGCGTCGACCTTAAACAATACATTCGGGTACCGATCGGTTTGGTATAGCGTGTGTCCATATAAAATGTATGTAATATTAGTTAACGTCCGGACCGGGCACGGACTACGCCCGGCCCGGACCCATAACTAACTGACTCGTATCGCGGCACATTAGATTCTCTGTCAACCCCGGAAAAGGTAATGGCGTAAATGTTTGTACTAACACATACAGAGTTTGTAAGTCCCAGTGAGATATTGAACACGTCAAAACTTCTCCGTAGTTCGGTGGCTCGAGTATTGGCGTTGCGTTACCGAGATAGGAGCTGTCGGCGTGATAAGTGGATCGGAAACTGTCGGCGGGCGTAAGTAGGCGATCCCCGACGGAGAGATATGCTCGCCATTCGTACGGCTGAGCGCTGAGCGCCAGATAAGTCGCACGCTATTAATACCGACCGGGCTCCTCCAGGGGTAACAACTAAGCCCGGATTTATACTCACCAAGTATTGCGATAAGAACTCGGTATAGATGATCCGTGATCCGTCATTTGTGACCGTAGAGAATCGAGACGCATTGTGGTCGCTGACTGACCTGTTATTATCGAGAATTCGAGATGCCTAAAATTTTATTCAGTATTTCTCGTTGTATTGATATAGAACTACAAAAAGAATAAGTGGAGTTTGGAATGGACAATCCCACAATAAGGGCCGTTCAGTGAATAAACGTCCTTATTGGCTATGCCACAGTTCAGGTTCTGTATTTAGACACTTATATCAACGTAACGGATTCCGCAATCGGAACAAAGCGACTTCGATTATTGTGCAAAGTGACCCTCGGCTTTTTGTCCGCTTTCCATCGCCGAGACCTACAAATCGATTGCCGTCTGCGTTTTTATCGTAAAAAGCGGCGACTGTTGAGGCCGCCGTGGTGAGGGGAGGGGGAGGGAATCCCCCAATAGGCGGCACAAAAACTCATCAGGGAAGTGTCAGGCGCAGCGGCCGGGCGTGTGCAACCATCCATCAACCTCAACCACCCTATCCTTGATAGTTCATTCAAATTGAGATTTATTTTAATGATAATAATAAAAAGTAACCATGAATGAATTGATATTTTTGTCGAATATTGAAACCGCTACGCTTCTACCTTTCGCTCTAAAGGTCTGAGTTCGGAATCTGGTGGGAGCATTTGTTTGTGTGGATTAATCATGGCTGCTTATTTATTATGATTTGTGTATTGCATTCGCTATTAAGTATTCATAGCCCTTTTAAAATTTGGGACAGGCTATTAATGTCGAGTCAGCGGCGTGAACTGCTAAACATGTATCAAAGTAAAGTTAGTAAGTATACCCATTAACATCGACATTGAGCTATGTGTTTTTTATTATGTAGACCTATATAATAAAAAAAAACATTATCCCATGTCGGTTCTTTCTTGTCCTGAAGATTTCTGCGGCCATGCATTTGTGTACATGTGGTCGTGCATCAGTCACCACAGTTTCTCAATAGAATGTGGATCTTATGAAGCAAAATAAAGCTCAAGATCGGTTGGAACTACTTGACAGTTTTAGGTAATTAATTTGACACGTGGTGTGGCTGTTGGTACCGGTTTCCCTATAACTAAATTAGTGACTGCTTTGCGTGTTTTTCTTTCTTACAGAGCTACACAACTTTGTAGTACATTCTTTGTGTAAAACTACTAAATATACCGAATTTAGTAGTTTTACATTAAGAACTACAAACATGTCTTTCTATTATGAATAATTATTACTAAAATGCAACCTTATTTTAACCTCTCAACAGGTGTTTAAAACCGGATGTTTTTAATAAAGCTCATCATCGATTCGAGGCATGTGATTTAAGGTTGAGTGGAGCCCTTTCTTTGGCAGTGCGAGCATGGAACACAGCGCCGCGGGCGCAGCGAATGCGGCGCGCGGCGAATCAGCCGGCACTGATCGCCTCGCTCGCCTGCACCGTAACTACCGCATTTGAATATCAAAGAACCATCGGTAGAAATAACTGGGCTGAGTAAATAAATTATATTTTTAAACCTTTCAATGTTGGAATATAGATATGCTGAATTCCCTTTCCTTTCCATTTACTTCCCTACAACTGTTACATACAACTCCATTTAAATTATCCCACGCCACCTGATGTTAAGTGAATTGGAGTCCAATTAGAAACATGGCTGACGTGGCAGAAAAATTTGATTGCAGTGGTCCTCAGTGTGAACTCTACCCTGTGGTATAAACTTACTTACCTTACGAAACGTAGTGCCGTTTTAATGAGGTCATCTGGAGGACAATTTCCTCAGAGTGGTGCTCCGAAGCATCCGGGAAACTAGTTTAAGTCTACGCCTCTTAGATTTTTATTAGTAAGCAAGGATATGTGAAAGTATAGCTATGGCGGCTGTGGTTGCTACGGGGCATGCGCTCACGCACCTTGCATCCGCAACTCTGCGCTAATCTCCGGCTTACACCGTTTAAATTATGGACGTACTATATTTATTGTAAGACCGTGGCGTGGTTTAATTTCACGCAGCGTCGCGTTTGTCGTGGCCCGCGGCATCACTGCATCATGAGAGCATGCCTTCAAAATTACTATACCTTTTATTTGATGGTAGTGATTTCTGACAACAGTATACAGACAGACGCTTATAGGATGGATTTCTTTCTTTATTACTCAATTCCTTTTGAAAGCCAGGACGACTGCTTATCATTAGACACGACGAGTATTCTTTTGCCATCACGTTTGGTTAAAAAAATAACACATTGAAATAGAAAAATGGTATTGTATTGTGTGTATATAATTTTATTCGAGCAGTTTCCGTAATCTGGATTGGTAAACTAAATTATTACCTATTAACAACTTAAGGTTTTCTTAGAATCACTAATCTAAAATCAGGAACTAAAGTTACCAAGATTCAAAGAGAAATCCTTCTAAAGACACTGAAGACGTTTTCTTAATTAAATGAGTACTTAAACGATCCTCAAAAAAATATAAACGATGACTTAAAAATACAATCGATAAACTAAGAGTTAAAATGTTTAGTTGCCAATTGTATTTGTCTGAGGATCAAACTAACTATTAATTTTCATGATCATTTAAATATACCTAAGCCAATAATGAATGGATGTCCAAACAATCTTAACATCCAACCAAATATACATATAGGTTGAGAATCGTCGAGCACACTGTACCCTTGGAACCTACTTAGAAACAAGGCCACATCGCACCCGTCCCCGGTGAAACTGTCCAACATTATAGGAGTGTCGAGTCGGCACAAATAGCCGACGACCATCGGATAGGCGCTTCCAACGAGTACGTGCGAATTATACGCCATCTTACCGGCAGATCTATGTGATCGAACCGTGATAGTCTCCACCAAATTGCTGTTATTAGATAGTCGTTTATTAAGTATTCGCTTTTCCTAAAAACCTTGTGGGATTAAGACTCGCTTCATTTGCATAACAATCACGAGGCTACATTTGAGTGAGAAACGGTTTAGGCGAGACACCGCATGCTTTATCATTTGTAAATCTAGAGACCATTATAAGATGTTGTAGGAAAAGGA
Source organism: Chilo suppressalis (assembly GCA_902850365.2). Lineage (NCBI taxonomy): Eukaryota > Metazoa > Arthropoda > Insecta > Lepidoptera > Crambidae > Chilo > Chilo suppressalis. Next base: position 225,999 of record OU963910.1, read on the forward strand.
GATGGTTCTAAAGCTGTAGTTGGTTTGCGGTAGCGACGAAACATATATAATTCGAAAGCTTGTTTTACATTATAACATGAATAGATAATTTTATTTTTCATTTATCTCCTTGTTTTCATTTCTCTATCTATATTTGCCTTAGATTCATTGTAATAATTGGATAATTTTGTAAAGATGGTGGCCATCCAGGAACCACAATAACTTCAGCAATCAATAAGGTTAGTGCCCCACGTGTCACAAAAAAAAAAAATTGTCTGCCGAAGACTGACTTCCGCCCTCCATTCAAATTTGAAACCATCTCCTTTCCTTTTTAGAAGCAAATTAATTAAAACAAATAGCGTTGCGTTTACACTAATAAATAAACAATATATGCAGGACCACACAATACCACAAAATAACTCCTTTACTTACATAAGACATGTCTGTATTAAATTTCAAGTGAAACCTTATATTTTGTGAGGGTAAAACGTATACTAGTTTGCTAAATTTCAATCAAATATTACAAAATCTCACATTTAAGTAATATTGAAGAATGACACGAATACTGAAAACATTTAATTGAATCCTTTTATGTTTGGTGTTTGTTTGAAACAGTCATAAATGCACAGACAATAGTTTTGCAACCTAAGTGGTTTTAGTTATCTTAAAAACCTCTCCTTTTAGTAATCTGTCAAACTGTAGCTGTTACCTAATTTACTAACTGATATAGTTCTGAAATAATATTGCTTATTCCTTAAGCAGAAGTTTTGATAGAGTAACTTAAGTACTATAATCAGAAATTTTCAAGTGAGTCGGCGTAACAAACTTGAACGTGAAGTTTCCGCAGCAGCGTCGACGAAGCCGATAATTAAACGAGCTCTGTCGGGAATCGAACCAGCGACCGCAAGTGTGAAGTGGCAAGTTTCGAGCGCATTGTTCTTTGTTCCACTGTTGGAAATGGCCCACTCCGCCCTCAGCAAACACACTGTGCAAACACCCACCGGACTGGCAACAAATTTATTGACACACCATGCAGACCTTATGCTCATCCGCATTAAGTCTACTTTAACAGTGTTTGATCGTAAATGGTAATTTTGTCGTTGCTTTAACACGAATTCGTGTTCGAGTTGTTAGGGAGTTCAAACTTACCTGCGACTGTAGTTAAAGAACACATTTCGCGTGCGTGAATCTAGGAGAGGCCGCTTTACACCGAGCCTTTCGTAATCGCACATAAGTGTAACGATGATGGATGGCAGCAATGTATATCAGGTTGAGTTGGTGTGCCGAGAGCATGTGTGGTCGACGGGCGGATATCGGCCGTCTCAGGGGGGGTCTCTGTTTACTCACTATGCTCCTCATTGAACAGACACATTGACGTTAAAATTCTCTATCGCGACAATATTTGCTTTACGTGGCTGATTAAATAGCAGCCCGCATAAAGTTTTGAATATTCAAAAAAGATGAATGGAACCCCGCCGAGTTGGAAGTAGGGATGAAACGATACCATCTAGGTATCGATACTTTTACTCGATACTGTATCGGTAATAAAGTATCGATGCCTACTCGGTATCGAATGAAAAGTATCGATACTTACTTTGACTTGACGAACGATATTACAATTACAAATTCAGTCACAGTTTTAATTTGACGAAAACGAAATAACGCCTCATGCCAAGCAATGAACGAATAACTGACTGAAAAATTGGAATTAATATAAATCATACGCAAGGCTGTCAACTGAGCAGTAGAAAAGATGCGTTCGCGATATAAAAATTCCAACTAGACTCATTACCATAGAGTAAACAATCTGCCTTTAGGTTTTTTGGTACTTCTCAGTGAGTGACCGACCGAGTACCGATACAAGTACTTACTTTACGATACTACTTGTTACTCAGTTCTAAAGTATCGATGCCAAAGGTACTTGGTATCGAAAGAAAAGTATCGAGTAGATACTTGTATTTACTCGTATCGTTTCATCCCTAGTTGGAAGATATCGGATTGTGGCGGACACTCGAGACGTCTCCAGACATCAGAGGTTTATGTACGAGGAGTGTTTGCCATCTTTTAACGAGCGTTAAAGAGAGCCTTTTACTGGTCTGGAGGGTCGGAGTGGTGAGCGCAAAGCCCCTCCGTCTGGTTCTTGTCGCAGGCAGCAATAAGTTTTTTTTTTTATGTTATAGGTGGCATACGAGCAGACGGCTCACCTGATGGTAAGTGATCACCGTCGCCGATGGACACTTGCAACACCAGGAGTATCACAAATGCGATGCCGGCCTTTAAGGAAGGAGTACGCTCTTTTTTTGAAGGTTTTTGGGTCATATTGGTCCGGAAACACTGCTGGCGACAATATATTCCACAGTTTTATAAGTACGCGTCGGTCGTTGGGTCGTGGGGTTTTGTGTGAGAACAGATTAGATGATGCCACGAAATTATAGGCTGCGAGCGTTTAATTATCTTCTCAATGTGCTGTTACTGTAATTACAACGTTCTCCGAGAGATTAGTTCAGCGACGACCTCGTGACACTATAACCAAACCATTCGCATTCATGTTACAGTATGAATTCGTGTTTAAACTTTATTAAGATGATGCTGTCTTGTTTTAAACTAGCTTTGCCCGCGCCTTCGGTCACGTTAGATTTAATTTTGAGAAAAGACCTCCCGATCTTGGCGTTTTACTCCTTCGGGAGTCAGTTTTGGAAAGTCCTTACTTAGAGCATGCATTCATCATAATAGTTATGTGTGCCAAAATTCAGAGCAATCCTTTCAGTGCTTTGATCGATCTATGATAAATCAGCCAGTCGGAAATGGTTGCCTTTCATTTAAACAGGTTGATGTCCACAAAAAAATGATTTATTTGAAAAACGTAATTGTAGTAACGCCATCACAAGATTTGCCAATAGGAGATTTGAATCTACACATTCTAATGTTACAAATTCACAAGTAACTCACTGTTTGTTACGTTGAAAATAAAATAATGTAAATAAATTAAGAAACTGTAATAATAGCAGATCAAACAGTCTTATTAGTAGTGAAATAACACTTTTCTGACAGGGATTACACACAGACAGGCGTTAAATTTTTGTGACGCAAATTTTGTCATACTATGCTGTCTAAAATAGTAAGTTTGCTAGACAGATATTATTGAAAAGTGTACAGTGAAAGCTATGGCAGTACAGATTGGTACTCTACAGGGTGTCCCAAAGCTCTAAGTAGCTTAAATATTCTAGATATAAAGTTTTGCTGAAAATTTTTATTTTAAAAACAATATAAACTGGATTAAAAGAATTAAAAAAAACACACGACAGAGTTGAACCCGTTAAATTTATAAATTAAATTATCTGATTAGATTAAATGAAAAAGGTTACCGGTAATTTTAGTATACCGATCGAAAGGCTCAACCATGTACGTCTATTTATTCTTTCTTAATAATATAGTATCTAAAATAAAAATGAGATCATGAAATTAAGGTCAAATTTAAAGTGTTGGTCAGATTAATCGTGCTCATAGCATGATGGAGCCTTTCGATTGGTACAGTAAAATTACCTGCTGTGATTTATTTTTCACTTTTCGCGGGTAGAACGAAGATAACAACCGGTTCAGTCGGGCGATTTTCAAAAAATCTTTGAACGCTTGATATTTTATAAAAATTAAGTCTTCTTCTTACAGCAAAGTTTTCTATTAAAGCATAAGAAGTACTTTCCCTCCACGTTGTAAAGTTTTGGGACACCCTGTATAATGAAACCGTTGCCAATGTCGTAAATTGTATCTTACAACGCGGAGAATATGCTCAATCAGTGTTTATTGAATTGTGATGACTAGTATTCTATGAGAGGACTGATGACCTCCATGGAGAGTGACTTGCAGCATGTTCAGCAAAAATCCTTGTCTGTGGTCCAGGTCAATGTACAAATTTTCTACATTGTGTCTAGTCGAGGTAGATTTCTGTAAACATTGCTTGCAATTATAATAAGACAAATATTTATAATTTTTATTTTTTAAGCATGTAACTGCTTGATGTTTTAATCTAAAGAAAATATAACTAGAAAAAAATCCACGCGGGCCAGGCAGCAGAAGGGACTCGAACCTGCACCCTTCGCAATCCAGGCGAATGCACTGACCAAGTATACTACCGCGGTCCTGACGGCCGCGACGAAATTCTTCTAGCCATTCTTAAGCTGCAAGGCAGCGCCATTTCTTCGCATTGTAGGTAACCCACAATGTCAAATGAATACTTTTACAAGTATTAAACATGTGAAAGAAGAAAAAGCAATTACAGTTATAATTTTTATTTTTTAAGCATGTAACTGCTTGATGTTTTAATCTCCTAATAATCTTGCAGCATAAGAATGGCTAGAAGAATTTCGACGCGGCCGTCAGGGCCGCGGTAGCATTATTGGTCAGTGCATTCGCCCGGATCGCGAAGGGTGCGGGTTCGAGTCCCGTCTGCTGCTTGGTCTGCGTGGAATTTTTTCTAGTTATATTTTCTTTAGACAAATATTTTATTTAATATTTCTCACTAACAGTATTAGAGAAACTACCCGAAAAATACTTTTTTTGATAATATAACATTGTAATCGTGCAAATTAGATGTGACTCCATAACTTTAAGCGAACGGCGGCGCCGAGTTGTCATGTCAACGAAATACTTCTTTATGTGACATAAATTCCATTGCCTCTCTTCTTGGAAGTTGTTCAATGTTAACTTTGGTGATATAACAAAATGAATGGGATGCCAGCAAATCTATTTTTAAAAGAAGTTTGACAATCCCCGGCGGCACGAGTGTGCTTGAAAACATCTGATGCAAGCATTTTCCAAACTATTTTGGCAGAGTTTTCATTTAGTTTTGTCTAGCTTGTGTGTAAAATGGTCAGGTCAAGGCGGGACGAAATTCTCTGCTGCCTGTTTATTAGTTTTATTGTGCAACTACTTGTTTTAGTCATGATGGAACCACATTAAAAGTATTATAAAAGAAGACATCAAAATAATAAATTTATCAAACAATATTTACTTAAATAAAACTAGTTTTTACGGGTTAATGCACGAAACTTTATTTATTTATTGACGTTTCGCAGCCTTTTCAGGTCTGCATCGTCAGAATAATGATTTTTTTATTTAATTCTGTCGAGCTACCTTCGAAAGACTTTTATTGAGCGTTCATTAGCTCGCCAAATTAAATAAAAAAAAAATCTGACGAAGCAGCCAGAAAAGGCTGCAAAACGTCAATAAATAAATAAAGTTTTATTTAATGAGTGATGTGCGTGAAAACCTAAGAAACAAATACAATATTTACTTTAAATGAACGTTTCCAATTATCTATAAGTCGGAATCACTCATTGAATTTGATTTGTAACGTGGTTCCGTAATGATCCGTGTTAGATTAGACACGCACACATTGCAGAGAGGTCCGTAAAAGTAATCAGCTGCCTTTATATCGTCCATTCGTCGCGTCGCGGGCGCGCCGCGGCAATTGTACTAGAGGTCATTAGCGTGGCGCGGCCCACACATGGTCCGTCTATTCATGCCGTCCACAACATTATACAAAATTCTCGTTCGCCAACGAAGATAACAACGCAATATTACCACTTACCATTAGCTAGGTACTTTAATATCTCATAAGCTATGGGAATAATTGCACGACCCCTTTGACTTTCATACAAGTAAGTAAATAGCGATAAAAACCGACATTAGTGTGCAAATGATAACCACGCGGAGGGGAGATGACGTGGCGAATTCATAAATGGCTTCCCGCGATGAGGGTAGGGAGGGGGGAAACCTTCCATTGGAGACGGGAAATAAGGTTAATACTTCTCTTGTCCTTTGCCGTGATGACGCGCCTGCGAGGGCTTCATTGGAATTATTTACAGTGGGGATTTGTAGGCCGCGCATGTAAAGATGTGAAGGATTTCAATCAGAGGGTGTACAGCGAAATAAAATGAACGTTTTTATAAAAATTGATATAAAATTGACGTAAACTATGAGATTCATCGTTGCCGACAAAAAGAAAAAGTATATGTTGAACATCATTAAATAATTTAAAGTTTGGCTAACTATGCGCCCATTTTTATCAATTAATAAAATCATTCTCAAATATTACGCGGTCTGATTTGCGACCAACTAATTTGACGATAAATATCATAATGACGAAAGACGGAAACATTCGGCTAACCATGCCATTGTACAAGGTTAATAACATACGAAATTCAGCCATTGTTTAGGTCAAAAAACTCTGAAGAAATTATGTTTCTCTTGTAGTACCCTTTTTTCATTTATAAGTTTTTATTGCAGCAATAGAAATGCACATTCTGTGAAAATTTTAACTGTCTACCTGTTACGGGTCGTGGGATAGTCTAATCTGCAGACAGACAGAGGTACAGCCGAGGTTAAATAATATAGTTCCGTTACTATCTAAAAAAGGTTTAAAAGTGTTCGAGTGTCCGTTGAATATGTATTTATTCTTTCTTATCAACATTGATAATAAGTGCAAACCTTCCTGGGAATGAACTTCTTATAACTATCATGAGTCTAGGCGTTTCCACTATTGATAGGGTTGCCAGATGTTGGCTTATCAATTCCGAGACGTTTGCACCCCCCCCCCCCCCCTTGAAAAAATACTGCATCAAATCAACCAGAATTAAAATATCAAACAGGCCAGCGGTGTTATTCGTTATTAGTTTATTTTGTTACGAAACTAGCACATTATCGGAATCCGGGACAATAAGGTCCAATTACTGGACACGGAACAAGACGCTAAATTCCGGGACAATCCCGGATTTCCCGGCCATCTGGCAACCTAGCCATATTGATGATTGATGGAGTTTCTTTTTTACCTACCTTACCTTGAGATCGGAGGTCAAGATGTTTGATGTTAGTCGACATTCATTATTTAATCATTTCTCATTAAAATTTAAAACAGTTACTGCAAATCTAATTTGCGAGTCAAAACCCAAGTTAAAATAAGCAAACACTTAGGTCAACTTCATTAGTTGATGGAGGTATTCGACTGAATACATATTTGTGAACGCGTTAGGAATTTCAATACTCCTAAGTACTCGCGTCAATAAGCCCACACGCACATTACTAAAGCCGTGCAGAATAGAACGAAACCCCAAAAACATTTTGTGGGATTAAAACTATTCCCGAGAGCGGGCACCATCGCATCCCAGACAGCGGCAGCCAGCGAGAGTGCATTCATTTGTTTCCAGCTAAAGTGTATTTATTTGCGGCCTATTCCGGAATCGCAAGACAGATTGTTGGGGCCGTGTTTATCCCGAACCCGGGACCCATTCATCGGCCCCCGACGCCGGCTACATTCCTGTCTCTCCAGAATTACAGCGAAATGTAGATTGCGAGGCAGACATCATTAATTTCTTTGATGGATCTACGGCTGGAAGAATTTCGCTTTAATTACCTCGCGACAATGCCTATTTTTGTTTTCGGAAGAAATTAGACGGCAGATGTCAAGTTTTGACCTTTACATTACGTACGCGGACGGAAACAAGGAATTTTGTAGGAAATTGGGAAATTTTAAGCGTCGGCAATTCGATCAAAACGACTTGATGTTAAATTTAAAATAATGCTACGCAGGAACCATTCCATTACATGAATTAGTCATTAACCGTCAGAAAAAATGAAATAAGGTAATCAATTTCAATTTATTTTTCATTAAAGTTTCTTCAAAAAATAGGTTCTTTCTTTTTCAGTCAGGAATAATCTCATTAATCAAATAGAAATTCTAAGCTGCTGTAGGCTAATGCGAAATTAAAATATTTGACGTGTGTTTTATGGATATTAAAAAAATACAATCTGATTTGCTATAACCATATACCTCACACAGAAATGCATAGTTATTCCTGCATTATTACAGATCAAATTGGCCATTCACATGTAAACAAACCAAACGATTCCTGTTCTCTAAAAATAACTTGCTCGCTATTGATTTGTAACCTTAATGTAGTACGTGTGGTAATTTTACCCAAATTCCATTCCATCTTTTTGCAACGGAATGGCGCGTATTTAGATGAGTGCCAACAATCTATGTATCCTGTGCGACACAGCACGCACACTGACGCGAGCTGACGAGTCAGTCGGGCGGCGGTGGCGAGTCAGGGCACACGCCTTCCCGCGCTCTTCCGCCATCATCCCGCCACGCTGCCGCCATTACAGCCATGCACTACTGCGCAGTCGACGGCTGTTCCAGCACCAAAAGACAGAAACACATCTCTTTCTTCCGCCTACCTAAAGAAGAGGAAACGTGAGTCACATTCCGGTCTTATTACTCGCTCTGAATACAAATTATATCGGTTACAAATGCTCTAAATAATCTGAATTGTCTTTTCAGACGCAAAAAATGGCTGCAGCTAATAGGACGTCCCGACATTGCGACGTCTCCGACGAGTCCCAACAACCATTTCGTATGCTCTCTACATTTCGATGAATCGATGATGATAAGCGTGCCCAAACTCAAACCGGACGCTTTGCCGATGAAACTACTGCCCAACTGTTCCCGTTTGATCAGTTACGACGAGAAAAGTACGCAGACGGACGAATTGAAGATAGACATATCGTCCGCTCTTATCTACTCTACTGATAATAAATCGTCGGGGCAAAGTGCTTCCGATAGTATGAGAACTGACAATCCCCAAACTTCAGTACCTCTGTCTCCGGCGACGCGGAAAAGGAAACCACGCGAACCGAAGGACACAGAAACGAAAAGAAGAAAGCAGCAAAACGGAACACTGGAATTAGAAAAGGATGCCCCAAAACAAAAATTATAGTAATCCGTCAAAAGGGGATTTAGAAACTTACTCAAAAACAATTTCAATACCTGACTTTGTTTGAGGATGATTGAGACTGATAATAGTTCCAGCAATATTAGTTTTATGAAACAAATTTAAATTTATCTTTACACGTTTCTTTGTTTAGTCGAATTATGTATTAAGTAGCTTTAGATATAATAATGTTATGTACCTACGCATTTATATTATTGTCAATAGTAAGCAAAAGAACGGATTGTTGTTTCAAGTCTTTATACACGTAAATAATTAATACAAACGCTATTACATTATCGCATATTGTATACAGGCCCATTATTTTAATGACCAATTAGTTAGACAATGAGTGAAGGATATGGCAACAAATCTAGCGTTAATGCATTGAATTATAGCGATGCTATCGGGTTTGGTTGTTTGTCGTTGAAAATCACCATGTTTTCACGGTCGATAAATTTCGCCATTAAATGTGTCTCGCCATAACGCTACCCCTGGGCTAAACGTGAAAAAAAACCATTTTTTTCGACCATTCATTTGGACAATACACTTATCAAGTGATTCTTTTGTCAAAGCAAAGGAAATGAATAGCGTTTTTTCTCGGCACCCCAATACTCGCTGAGAGTTTTACAACGCATTCTGTAAAGGAATAAACAAGTCCACTTTACGACTGCGTTTCAGCGAACGCGGTTTTTATATTCAAATTTCAAATTCAATTACTTCGAAATGTATTATCATGGCCTCGGAAATCAAATGAAAATGTAACTTTATCGTATAATGACGTTCTATTTATTTACGTTTCTATTATTGTATCGAAATATTCTCTTGGCAATAAAACAGAAGACAAAAAAAAATATTGTGAAACAGTATTCAGATAAGGAATGTTTTTTATCAAACAATAATGCTTTACTTATTCCAAATACGATTTAAAACGGCTTCGTAGACAAAAAACAAATGAAGTTTTCTAACTTGTAGACTTGAAAGGTTGAATGTTTGGGTTTTATTGGCGACCCGAGGGGACCGCAGGCGCGCCGCGTAATTATTTACAACTTAAATACCGCATGTTCTATTGCTGTTAAACCAGTGTTTATTCGACAGTAAATATTTACAGCTGGAGTAAAATTCAACGGATATGGTTGTGATGTCATTATCATCGATAGATTCGTTGTGTCTATTGATTGGTGAAACTGATCACGAGTAATGAGGTAACGGATATAGTCGCCGTATGCCTTACATGGATCCATTTCATAGCAACATGTCCCTTTAGATGGAAATCCAATCTCGGACGGTATAAGGTGTTCTGATTGTGGTCGGGTATTTTATAACCGGTCTCATGAGATCGAGTGCGGTGTCAACCTTCCACACATCACATCGCATCTTTGAGATCGCTTCGATGAATCTACTCGTGTTTATGTCTTTAGAGAGAACCTCGTTACAAGGAGATTGTTGTTTTCCTTAACCACCGCCTATAGAGCCTATAGAGGTGAGGCAGGCGATCACTCGTGTCTCGGCGATAAGCGTTAATGGAAGGCAGTTTAACATGGAAACTAACTGCATCCGTACCGTATCCGTCGAGAGTGCGGCTTTAAATAGCTCGAAATTGCGTTACCGTGAAAACATAAATTGAAGTAATGGTTAGAACTGTGTTTTTTCTGTTAGTTGAGCAAGAAAAGTTTGATGTAATTTTGTCGGTGCTCGATCGACCAAAGCAAATACATTATGGTGGTCGGTCAATCCTTTATTTGCCGGCTAAAAGGTTCCGTGTGGAGCCACCTAGTTAGAGCCTGGCCGATTATCGACGCAGCCTAGTATCTGATCGTGGGGCGTGTCTTCTTGGAGACTTACATAGTAACGCAGATACGCGCCGTTTTTTCATCGCTCGCTCGCCGATGTACCACGCAGCTGCCGTGTTCGCTGTCTCAAAAAGAAATATCTCTCCGCACAACTATCTAGTGAGCCACTCGAATGCCATATTTATAGTAACACTAAAACCTCTTGAGGAATGCGAGATCAAACTTTTGTGTAGATATTTTATGTGAGTTGGAAAGATTGGACCTTTAACGTTACTATAAATTGGAAAGGAATCGTATCTAGATAACGTGTAAATGTTTATGGATTCAAAGTTCCCGTATCGGACTGCTACAAAGGACTGACGTCACGTTCTTGAGACAATGGCGTCGGTGTTATCTGTGCTATCTGAACAGAGCACAATCCGGACACACTTCGGGGAAACGATCTGTGGAATCTTGCACAGCGTAGGCTTGCGAATAGGAATTTAAACACTGCAGTAGCTATGTCGATACCCTATACAAAGCTTCGTCATTCTAGCTATACCCAGTTGGAAAAAAAATGGGTAGGCGTATCGTAGTCTCCCAAAAGTGGGCGTCAATCCACGTCAGAGCCGCGGCGCGCCCACAGATAAGTATGGTTACTGGTCCCTGCCAACTAAGAGATTAACGATTGTACAGACGTCAATTACAATGATGATTAATCACCATTGTGTGCATGTTGTTCGGGGATATGTTAATGAAAACATGCTAAATCCGCTTTGAGATCTTCTTAAGCTTTCCGTAGATCAATGAAATTGTAACGACCGGATTCGAAACTATACCAAGTAAGATAATTGACATGAAAAAAAACCCGAATCACGCATATAATCATTATAAATACAGAACGATGTATAATGAGATCTCAATCTCCATGAATGAATACTTTTTTTTTGCGATGCATTGCCCCTCGACAACATCACGCACTCCAATCGATTTGCGAACAAATCACGTGCAATAATTGCCGAAAAAAACTCAGAGAAAGTAGCTTCCATGTTTAATGGAATGTTCCGCTGTAGCAACAAAATTGTGATCAGAGCTTAACAATTTTACGACGCTATTTGCTACAAATGGATGCAGCGCTTAGTCCGTCGCGCTTTCAATAGTCTTATTCCTAGAGGATTCCCGATAAAAGATTAGCGTCGTAAATTATAATCAAACGACGGAGCTCGCTGTCGCAGGATTTGTTAGATAAGCCTTCGACAGCGTTCGAGTCCGAGCCGTCCGTGGGACGCGCGATAACGTCCGCCGGCCACCGCCAGCCTCCCGCTACGAGTATCTCCTGCCAATGCATCTTCAACTCAATGCATGAAGGAACAGAAACTAAAACATCTACGCCACTACCTCTATCCGTCATTGTCACGACACATTTTTACTCATTGAATCGATCAATGTAGCAGGCCGTAGCTGCAACCTTCCAAGGTATTGCCAATATAACCTTAGAAACATCAAAGCGGACGTTGTTAAAGGACGATTCAAAGAAACTGAAAATACTGGAAGTAATTGCTTTTATCTTCGGTCCATTCCAATTAAAGGAAAAAGCAACCCACCTCCGCCTAACTCGCAGGGGAAGGAGGACTATAAATTAAATTTCACGATATCTAAACAAGACGACTGCATCGGGACTGGAGAGAAATGAAACCGTTTGTTAGAGGTCCGTTCCGAGAATAAAACATTCTGATTGAGATTTATAACAAACATGGCACAATGGTCGTGTTGCGAGTATTGAAGCCGACCAGTCCGATGATTTAATAAAGTGAGAGGCGAGTTCTGGCTGAAATCAATACCAGTCAGCCGGCGACACCGGGCACACTGGAACATATCGAAACATAACACGCTTCGAAAGGAAAATATTGAAACGTCAAATCGTATCTCGTATTCAATACAAAAGAAAAGACTACACTCCGTTGTCAACCGAATTGGAATCGTCGTGACGTGCAGATGTTGTATCAAATACCACGGTTCTCAGTACTTTGTAACTCGTGATTTGACCATCGAACCCTGAAGCACACCTGTTTTGATAGGTTTATTTGCAAAATAATAAATAATAACATGGACTTTTGATTAATATTATTATAACTTAAAATTCAACGGCATGTACTTTGAAAACTCTTGGTTGAAAATATTCTTACAAGGGCAAAGGCACGTTTATTTTGGAACTCACGTAGCACTTTTACAATTCAAGATGCCAATCTTATCTCAATAAATAATCTGATACCGTTCCTGTCTAAAGCACTGCGAATATAGATAATTAACCAATTTCATTCAAAATCGCAACGGTCTGGAATTTCGTCTAGGTAAGTAAAGTCCAGCCGGCAAAAAGTGCGAAGTAATTACGCGAGTGGCGCGTCATTAGTTGAGCGTGCGCTAATGGCCTCCTCATGAGCATTGATGCAGTAACGAGCCTACCAGAACTCGCAGTGGCTGATCATCGGGACGTCACTCATCACACGTATTCTGGTAATTGGCAATCCACTGTCACACAATAATTGCACGGCTCTTTAAATGTCAAGCATATTCAACATGACATTTCAATGCAGATAAAAGTGAATAATCGTGTTTCGTTCGAAGAGTAAAAATGGAAAATAATAGTAATTTGGTTTAGTGCGTCTGGTAGAGCATTGAAATTGAAGAGCACTATGAAAACAGATAAATAATTTTGGACAAATCCTTTGAATATACCGCAATGACGCCACAATTACAGTCTGGTGGACTGCAGATGCTCTTCACGGTGCGATAGAGATTAGTTTACAATCGGTTGTGTCACAGTTTCAGAAACAATTTGAGGTTCTTTCATAGGCTATTTCAATAGGTATGTCTGTCCCATATATTTTATGTTTGTCTGTATTTTTTGATCAATTTAATAATGATTAGGATGCTTATGCTATTGGAAAGGCCTATGTCCAGCAGTAGACTAAGATAGCCTGTTGATGATGATGATGAGGATGCTTATCGGCCAGAATTCGACTTTTTAGTTCTTCCACCATAGTCGTTATATGTATGTGTGTATCAAACGAATAGGGCATGTAGGCATTTGATGTAATTTTATTGCATTATAATGTAAGGTATTGTTAGCTTTTGCACTCCTTCTTCGTGTAAACTTATATGCAAAATCTTACTTGACAGGAGTAAAAGTACGTGTTTATTTATATTCATCACAATTTATAATGCTCCATTCGGAAGAGTCTACGGCATTTCAGTAGCGCATTCAAAAGCACTTAAAGAATCTACAATCACAGCCGAAACTTGTGCAGGAATGAAAGTAGCGGCCATCGCCCGCGCCGAGGCAGACTGAAACAAAACGAATTCGAGTGGATTCTCCAATTATTTTCTCGAGTGGCTTAAACTGTTTTAATTCAGCTTTCAAGAACTACTTCGTTTTGTAGTAAGTAAACGGCAACGAGTATTATTAAGGAGATCCGAAAGTTAATGTAAAAGTCTGTGCTCCAGAATTTGGTTTTCCGGTTTTTAGCACTAACGAAAAAAGCAATTTCGCATTTTTTTAAAAATGCTCCTCAGAATCAAAACTTAAAGTTTTGTTAAATTTTAAAGATTTACGCTGAATTGATGACTTCTTTTGATCTAAGTTTTTTTTTACCAGTGATATCTTAAATTATTGCCAAGACGCATTAAAACTGTGAGAACGTAACTGAATAATTTTAAATGACGCCGTGCATCTTACAACATTCATGATGATTGAATAGGTAGTTAGCTACATATTAAGATTAAAAGCTTCCTTAGTGGAGTATAGACATGTACTTACAAAGTATTGGAGATGCAATACTTCCGCGTCTATCCGTCACTCCATAAGGTCCATATTCGTCAATCAGAACTAGACAAGCGTGAAATGATAAAATTGCTCAGTTATTCCGTACATCCTGCGCGAACAGCAGGCCGATGACGTTATATCGATCCCCTTTTATAATATCCTTTATAAATCTATAGATGGTACCGTAAAACTGTTCAATAGTATCATTTAATCACATTTTAAAGCATATTGACACTATTCTAAACTATTCCAACAATACAAAAAATCTTAAAAGTTTAAATGAATTTGTAGCTTTGAAGTTTTTCTGATTTCAATAATTTGTACATCCATACAGTTTAGTTAAAGATATGTAAAATCATTTCATTCAAAAGCTCCCGTCCTCCGAGCCTCATTGTTCACAAATAACAACAGTCAGTCATCTCACTACCTATACAATTTGAGTCTACTTAACTTACAGAACCAAACCGTAAAAAATGCGTCCGTAATTTCAACGAACTTTGTCCCATGACGAGAAAGTCAAAAAAAAGCCTTTTATGAACGGATGAATGGAGAATCTGCAGGATTCATGGGGCCCTTATTATGAGTTAAAGCAAATGTAAACCAGGTTCTTCAAAGGGAATCAGCATTATTCGTCTTCTTACTATTCTGTTCCTATGCACAATTAATTTCGGGCTGCTATGTTTCCTTTCTTCCCTCTTAGCTGTCGAAATGTTTTTGTTAATGTTCATCAAAAAGGGGATTTTGCTTTAGTTCGATTTGCATTTGAAAAGTATTTTAAATAGCGAAGGATCACGCAAGTTTTATTTTCTTATATTTATTTATTCTTACGTTTATTTATTTATTTTTACAATGCACAGCCTGTTGTTTCTATTATTCTTATGGTATTGTTTCATTTAGCCAAAGGTTGCCTGGTAGAGATTGCTACCTTAGCAACCTTAGCAATAAGGCCGCCTTTTGTGTTTGCGTTCCTGTTTTATGTTTATTGTTTTTTTTTGTAATAGTGCAATAAAAAGTATTCATTCATTCACGTAGTATCGGACCCCTACTACTGCTAAGTCCGCTCAGAATAAATCGTCATTTTTCTATGTTTTTTACGGTAAGTGGTCACTGCCTCCCATGGACACTTGCAGCACCGACGAAGCCACTGTTGCGTTACCGGTTCTGAAGGAAAATGTTTACCCGCCTTTTTTGATACCGTAATATCATGGATGAGGGAACTCCGTGTCAGATCTTGGTGGCACACAAGAAAAAGGTACGAGCCATTTCTAATACGAATAATAAACGGAACATAAATGTGTTATGTTCCGTTTATTGGCATTCTCACACAGTTTCAAACTATATTGATTTACTAGCGGCCCGCCCTCGCTTCGCTTCGGTGTAGAGCTGAAGTTTAGACTACAGTTTTTGTTCTCAGGCTTATATACAGGCACAATGTCATTCATCTTTGATTCTTCTTATACCTGCATGCAAAGTCTCAGCCCGATCGGTTTAAAATTGACAAAGTTTGATACAAACTTTCATTCCCTATTTTATCCCCTTGGGAGTAGAATTGATCAAAATCCTTTCTTAGCGGATAACATCTATCTGCATGCCAAATTTCAGCCCGATCCGTCCAGTGGTTTGGGCTGTGCGTTGATAGATCACTATGTCAGTCAGACAGTCACCTTTGAGTTTTATTTATATATATCTATCTAGTGTTGTCCAAGTCTATAGCAGTAAGTTTAGGTAATTATTTTCAAGGATGTCGGGAGTCATCCTTCTGAATACTTTCTGTTTTGTGGCTGAATCGTGGATGGATAAGTTCACAGACGGATGTAAACAGGCGCTGCGGTTCCGCGCGGCTGGTCGTCGATGTAGTTCGTCCGATCGATCGATGCCCGCCGTTTTTGCATCGACAAAAACCGATCGCCGGCCGATGTGACAGCGCCTCGACCCAATTAATACAGCGCTCATTATCGCCGTCTTTTTTGTGGGATGTCAGGCTCTGGTGCGGGGTTGTTAATTGATTTTGACAGGCCCGAGCAGAGCTTAGTACTACTCCAAGAGAATTTAAATTTCTTAAAACGTGGAACAACTCTTTAAAATTAAAATAGACGATAAGCTCTTTTGAATCTTCCAATCCTTATTTTTTTTTTCACTGCCACGAACCTTTTTGGTTGAAAGCAAGAATGGAAGAGATTACGGTGACACAGCTTCAAAATATTACTTTCAGATTAAGTTCTCTGTTATCCCTTTTTTTGTTGACACTTCTGATTTACTTAATTCATATTGTAATTTAATTGATTGATTTGAAACATCGCTACAGTCATGTTTACCACGCGATTCGAATGTATAATTGAGTCGAGCGAGTATTTAAATTGTAGTAGTATGCATTCGAATGAACTGCTCGCGATTAAAACAGCTGGAACTCGGAGTGGCGAACAATCAACACAGCGGGCGATACTTCCCATCACAAAGTTCTCACAGCTCTGTTACTCGGTATGTAGCACGTTCGGCGCTAAACGTAATTTATGATGGAACACTAAAATAATTAACCGTCTAACAACAGTCCATATGGGCGATCGTCTGATGGATCGATAATACAGAATACGCCTACACGCTAAAAACTATCAGCTGAACTTTATCAAGAGTTATGAAAATGTACCAGATCATAAATCATGATTGCGAGATGGATGAATAAACAATTTCGTTTGATGCACGTCCACCCGTGCGAATTTAATGTGACTTGTAAATGCGTGCTCATTTAATAATAGAATCATTAGGTCAAAATAAGGAGTGCCGTAATTTAATGCGAATTTCTCCATTAAAAGCAGGAAATGGTGTCTCGAGTTATTCAATTCCAGTTTAATGATTTTTTTATGAAATTATTTATCATAAGACCGCTTTCACTGGTTACTATAAAACTTATGGTACACTTGGATGACTTGCTGTTAGATAAATGATACGGTCGTGTCTATTACGGATGTAGTTCGATTCGTGTCTGAGTGGATGGTAATGTAGCTGCGAACTGGAGTGACCCCGACCGACTGAGGGGGTCCGCGTCACTCGCGGTTCTAGTTATTAATGACTGGGTAGTTGATTCCAGTACAGTTAGTATACTTTGCATGCTCTTGCATCGTAATGTTATAACTGCCATCGCTCTGCACCCACAGTTAGTTCTTAGATGCTTAAGCAAACACTGAAAATCTAAAAGTTATCAAATTATAATAACCAAATGTTTCCAAGGTATTGAACCGTAGATACATTTGGATATTTAAACTTCAAGCTATATAAGAAGGAACAGAGGTTTAATTAATCTGTTCCGATTAACTTTCGATAATGGCGCTTGACTGGCACCAGCTGAGTCAGGCCGAGCGGCGAGGTGGTCGGTCAGTGCCCCAGAAATGTGCGTCGTTTGAATCCTATTATTAGATTTAGGGCCATTACTAGCACCTACCGACATATACCGTGGGTGTATAGGGTCATGGTCTTATTCACTTCCAATAATAAATGAGAGTCCAATTACGCAGCGTCATGAGGGTAATTTAATAAAGAAGTTGAAACAGCTTATTTTTTTGTCAAGTAAAATACCCTCATTCCATTTGATGTTAAATGTTAGTGGAATCCAGACGACTGAAGCGGCAGAAATCACGAGTGAAATGGTGGCAGTCGATGTGAAAGCAGCATCAATATCAGCAGCATCATCAGCTAAAGGGTTCCTGTTTGTTTGCCGATTATTGTTGTTCTTTTTCTGTCTTTGCATACTGCCTCATGTTATTTGTCCTTTCTTGCTGTCAAATGTAATAGTTACGCACATGCATGGATCGGCAGTAGAATTACAATTAAGTTTGCAATTCATTTAATTATTTCTTTGTTTTTTTCTTTTGTTCTTTAGGTTCCAATCTGTAGTCTTCTTCTTCTTTTTCTTTTTTTATGGCATGCACTTTTTGTGCGTTCAGCCAATGTAGTCTGTAGTCTGTCCTCCCACAGATGTGTCATTCTTTTTTTTAAACTTTTTGTACTTTTTCTGTAAGGCTAAGGATGGTAAAAAACATTCAGCCTACGTTGTTATTATCTTTTTTTTGTGTGTACATTGGTATGTTTGTTTATTTTACTATTGTTTAATAATAATCTGTGTCATCAACCTTAGGCCCTGCCAGAATCATCAGCGCTGCAGCAGCCCTGATGTTGCTGTAGTATCAAGCTGAGGCAGGGACCTAGTTGGCCAAAATTTTTTTTATTGTTTTTATTTATGTTAACAATACTGTTAATGGTCAATAAAATTTATTTCTTTCTTTTTTTTCTTTCAGTATAATGTTGTTTAGGAGCCAAGGGTGCAGGTGGTTTAAGAAAGGTAGGGCGGAATTGGAGCGCCCGTCTGGGGTAGTAAACCTCCACCTTACAGAAGAACACAGTAAAATAACACTACGTTTTGGTCGTGTTGTGCTTCTCTATCGGTGAGGGAGGTTCCAGGGCTCCACGGGTAGGAGATGGTTCAGGGCAGGCAACGATGTGAGTGATATTTTTGTTATCGCAAGCATCTAGAGCAGTGTTTCCTAACCTTTCCAATACTGCTACCCCTGTAGCCTACTAGGAAAACAGATTTTACCCCGACTTTACAATGTTACCATCAGTCCAAGAAATTCCAATTTGGCCGCTACATCTTCGTCTCTAATAATGTCATCATCAGGAGAAAATCTCGCCCCGCTTCCCACACTCAGCGCCCCGCGGGCTGGCTAGCAAGAAGGAGCGCATGCTCGTATAGTAGTATAGTAGTATTTTCTTATTATTTAGATTTGGCCAAATAATTAGGTTTTTTGTTACCCCCGAAGTATGGCTGATTTACCCCCGGAGGGGTAATTACCCCCAGGTTCGGAACCCGAACCTGTTGTTTTTTTTTTTATGTTAAAGAGGGCATACGAGCAGACGGCTCACCTGATGGTAAGTGATCACCGTCGCCCATGGACACTTGCAACACCAGGAGTATCACAAATGCGATGCCGGCCTTTAAGGAAGGAGTACGCTCTTTTGTTTCTTTGTTTAACACCCGTCAAACTTAATAAAATACAGCAACAAAGCAAGCTGTCTAATGGTACTTGTACGCTGTTATAACATAGGAAACGGCAATCGTAGGTAGGTAATTATATCAGCTCACACAGGCATCTATTCTGTATATGGGCATGTTTTACAGCCTCAGAACAATACCGCATAAATCGGGGTGCACGAGATTACGCGTATTGTTCGCAACAACGACTCGGGCTTCAACTCACACACACAGCCACTTTGAGATCTCACACGTTTTATAACAACCATTTTTAGGGATCTGTTCATCAAAACAAAAAAAACGAAACCCTTATAAGATCACTTTGTTGTCTGGCTGTCTGTCTGTCAAGACCCTTTATCTCGGGAACGTGTGGAGGCATCGAGTTGAAATTTAAACAGTATATTGAAACCTGCTGTCCTTTAGAGCTGTGAAGAAAATCAAACTTCTAAGTTAATTTAAAAAAAGATACGACCCTTTTCTGTCTTCCTATCAAGACCCTTTATCTCGGGAACGCGTGGAGGCATCGAATTGAAATTTAAACTGTATACTGAAATTTTCGGTCCTTTAAAGCTGTGAAGAAAATCTAACTTCTAAGTTTATTAAAAAAATATATACGGCCCTTTTTCTGTCTACCTATCAAGACCCTTTAACTCGGAACGCGTGGAGGTATCGATTTGAAATTTAAACCATTTACTTAAGTCTATGGTCTCATAAAGCAGTGAAGCAAACTTCATAGTTAACGTAAAAAAAGATACGGCTGTTTATGTTGCGTATCTACGAATTTGTACGGAACCCTCGGTGGGCGAGCCCGACTCGCATTTGCCCAGTTTTTTTGGGAACAAGATTGCGGTGAAAGTTTTAATTGTGAACTTAATCTAGTTACTTAGTGTACGCTTCTCATGTAGTTTTTGCTAATTGTTAATTATGTAGTTCAAATTGTATTTTTAATGCAATGCTGAAACGCAGTGACAGTGAAATTAGCCGGCATGCTGAGACATGAAATGGACGATTTGGCTAAATTACAGTCGTAAACAAATATATTTTTCTGGTGAAACTTTTATTAAGAATTAAAAAAGGCCAGCAGTTTTATGTTTTTTAATAATAAAAGTTCATTGTTATTTGCTGTTTCGAATATTTGTACTTGTAGTAGGTATTTGTGTGGCATGGCTAGCATTTCACTACTAGATGTTTCAATCTAAAAAACATTCTACTAGAAAATAAATGTAACTACATTTTCTATTTCTTCTTTCAAAGGTTTAATACTTGTAAAGGTATTTATTTGACATTGTGAGTTACCTACAATGCGAAGAGAAGGTGCAGCGCTGCCTTGCAGCCTAAGAAATTCTAGAAAGAATTCGGCATGGCCGTTATTGCCGCGGTAGCATAATGGTCAGTGCATTCGCCCGGATAGCGGAAGAGTTTGAGTCCCGTTTGCTGCCTGGTCCGCGTGTATTTTTTCTAGTAGAATTTTCTTTAGGTAAATTGTAGGTATATAGATGTATGAAAAAAGGGAAAGGGCCATGACTCACTACACTGGATCAGTTCTGATTCATGCTATCATTACCATTATAAGCCTATTAATGTCCCTACTGTGGGGCACAGGCCTTCCTATCCTATGGATGGAATAGAAAGATTCGGCCGTGACCCACTACGCACGCCCAGTGTGGATTGGTGGGTGCTAACGACTGCAGATGCAGCCGAAACCAATTGTTTCACATGCATGGAAGGCAATTACTACCTCGAGCTTCTGCTCGGTAATAATTTTTCGGTCACCCATCGATGCGATGCGAAAGTTGCTTAACTTTCACGATCGAAGGTGAACGCGCTAACCTGCGCCATAGAGCTTCTCAAACGTTTTAACTCTAAATAATTTAAAGGCAACCATCCGATCAGACCCGTCTTTCCCAGTGGGCACTTTGGGGAAGTGCCCAGGGTCCCGCGATCGTTAGAGGGCCCCCTCAGTTCAAATACAAAGTCCCTAGTTCCTGTTAAATCACCAAACGGAAATCATAGGGGCCCCATTATCCTAAATATGCCCAAGGCCTCCAATAGGTCAAAGACCGCACTACATCTGATTATAGGTTCAAACTTCTTGAGTAAAACCGTAGCCAAATAAACAGTCCCTAGTTCCTGTTAAATCACCAAACGGAAATCATAGGGGCCCCATTATCCTAAGTATGCCCAAGGCCTTCAATAGGTCAAAGACGGCACTACATCTGATTATAGGTTCAGACATCTTGAGTAAAACCGTAGCCAAATAAACTTCCGCAGTAGAAATTTTCGTAAGAAAAAGTGTCACTGCGCAGGCTCTCTTGTCCATAGTTCATTCTCTAGAAGTTATCCGGTGGGTTTACCAGCGACAGTAGTGAAAGATGCTTAATTTCCACGGTACATATTGTTCATCCAACTCCGCTTAGCCGTTTTTCCGTGATTGAGTGACATACATACAAACTTTTACATTTATAAGACGGAGACGTTACGCGACTGCGCGTTAACACCAAAACGCGCTTACGCAGCTGCGGCCGCCGGCTGAACCGTCGCTGTCACGCAACCTGAGCGGAAATCCACTCATTCAAAGAAGAAGGTTAGCCAACACATCCCTTGTGCAACTCCGACGGAAACACGTAACCTTAATTGTGACGAAGAGGGTCTCATCACGGTGGAGAGGAAGAAGAGGAAGCCCACTCGTCGCAATTTGTGCGGTGTCGCCCCGATCGGACCGAATAACCTGCTGCGTCCAGCGATACCTGTGACGCTACTGTATGTATCCCGCTTGCATTACACCACCAAGGCGGAGGGGATCGCAGAATACTTGCGTACGAAGACCAATTTCTCCCTGAGGGTCGTACGTTTGGAGTCTCGCCACGACGTGAATTTTAATTCATTTGTGGTGAGAGTGCCGACGAAACATCTGGCGACCTTTTTGAAAGAGGAGCTTTGGCCGAAAGGTGTGGTGTTCCGGCGTTTCAAAGGCAGGCTACCTGACACCACTCCGCGCCACACGTCGCCGAGTAAACGTGTTATTTAGAATTTATTTTGTTATTATTTTATATTTCATATCTATGTTAGACTATAAGGTATATATATATATATATATATATATATATATCTCTATGGGCCTAAGATGCCTGAATACAAATAAATAAATAAATATAATATTAGTAGGATTCCATTACAATATAGAAATCGCTTATTTTTTAACGAATGGAGTTACAGTTGCTGACAGAGTCATTCGCAGAAGCTATTCAGCGATGACATGCGCCGGCGCAGAGCCGCGGACAAGTGGCGTGGGAACCGCTACATCAGCTACCTACTGACTGTGTGACTCATTCACAAATCGCAACTTTAATACCGCACTACCAATTCAAAAGGTTACGACTCTGAAATTGTATTAATAATTGTGTCCGAGTATTTTAAGTGTTTTATAAAGCATCGCGCACACGACCCTGTCTTTATTTGTAAGTCTATACTACACAGGCCTAAGTAATTTTTTGTGTTTTATTATTTTAACTAGCGGCCCGCCCTCGCTACGCTTCGGTGTAGAGCTGAAGTATAGACTGCAGTTTTTGTTCTCAGGCTTGTATTATACAGAATGACATTCATCTATGATTCATCTTATACCTGCATGCAAAGTCTCAGCCCGATCGGTTTAAAATTGAGATAGTTTCATACAAACTTTCATTCCCTATTTTATCCCCTTGGGGGTAGAATGATTTCTTCGCGGATGCCTACGTCATAACATCTACCTGCATGCCAAATTTCAGCCCGATCCGTCCAGTGGTTTGACCTTTGAGTTTTATATATATAGATTTAATTTTATTACTTTATGGATATGGGTGAGAGGTGAAAGTAGATTATCATTTAGGATCACATGACCATAACTTGTATCAAGTTAAAAAAGTCATAATTATACATAAGATATGGTTTATTAGAACAACAAAAATACCCCTATTATTAACAACTGTTATTCCCATAATAAATTTTACCTCAATTATTCAAAATATGAATTCTGCGCAGCCAGCACCAAATTAAGAATACCTAATAGTAGTTACAGCATTGATATTAAACCTAAATTGCCTGCTCAAATATTTATGCAGCTTATAACGTTTTAAATTTGAATCGTTTTAACTGTTAATGAATATTGCCGTTTAAACTTTATGCAGTGCGGCATCAAAAAGCAATACCCGATCACAGTACAGTCAATAGTCACATTACTTTTGGATATGAAACTACAATGAAGAGAAATAAAAATGTTGCTAATGGCTGCACTTTTATTAAGTGTTGCTAATACAAAAATTTTAAGTACCGAAAACTGCTAACCACGGTTAATCGAAACAGCCTTTTACATTTTGAAATATCATAGTTCTCGATCGCTATATGATAAAGATTTTGATTCTAATATTGTTGTATGCAGAAAGGTAAAAGTGACATTGAAAAGATAAAAATCGAAAGCCATTATGCTCAACTAGTGCTATTTAAGGATTAACTGAGTATAACAAGAGAATTCGAAGAAAAATTGAATATAACTAGAAAAAATTGTGGGTTGCCTATAATGAGAAGAGTTGGCGCTACCTTGCAGCTTAAGAATGGCTAGAAGAATTTCTACGCGGTCCGTGAGAGCTGCGGTAGCATAATTGGTCAGTGCATTCGCCCGGATTGCGAAGGGTGCGGGTTCGAGTCCCGTCTGCTGCCTGGTCCGCGTGGATTTTTTTCTAGTTATATTTTCTTTAGATTTAAACATCAAGCAGTTACATGCTTTAAAATAATAAAAAATACAAGAGAATTCGATTTAAATTTTGGATTGAGTGACACTATTTGACCAATGCTCTTTAAATGCATGGAAATGCATAGTTCGAAGTTAATGCACAGCAAATATATGCGCGGAGTTGTGATTTTCAATTGCTGAGAATTTTCATTTGAAATCAAATATCGTTTCAATATTATCTCAAACTGTGACACTGATCCTATACCTGCGTAAAAAGGTTCGGGTGGTTTTGATACTAAAATCCGCTATAATTTGGCTTCCAACTTTGAATTAGTTCTGTTGTAATGAATTAGCGGGCTGTGTGTCTATAGACGCTAGACGACAGCTTGACTGGCGATAATTCGACACGCAGTAGAGAGGTTGTGGGAGACGATAAATATGTATGTGCAGATGGAGGAACGTACTTAATTAAAGTTTAGAAGTCTAATATTAGCGCATTTTAGTACCAAAGCAACCTGAAGCTTCTTCACGCAGATGTGGGATAAACGACTCAGTTTGAGACAATATTGATACGGTATTTGAATTCACATGGAAATTATGTGCAATTGAAAATATCACTTCAGCAAATATTCGCACTATGTATGCACTTCGAACTACCTATTATGCATTTAGAGAGCATGAGTCAAATAATGTTACTCATTTGTATATATACATTATTATTATTATTATTTTCAAAATGTGACCTAGGCGTCTCATTTATCAAATTATAATTTCAATTTAGATTAATATAAGTACTTAATTGACATTGTTAGAATAATGTAATTAATAGTGAACTAAATGACAACAAAATAAAACATTGCATGTCAACAAGACAGAATATTTAAGTTCAGCCAACTTAATATAATTTGTATATTTGTACACAACACAATAACCTGTATTCGCAATAAAAATGATTTGAATTTGAATTTGATTTCATTCCAAAGTATATATACGTATATTTAGTAGCAAAGTCACCTGAAGCTTCCTCGCGCAGGTGTGGGACAAGCATGACACTATATATGCAAAGATACTTAATGAAGCTAAAATACAAGTTGCTGTATTCTAAACACCATCATAATACGAACAGACACAATTTTACTAGATAAAATAAAATAAATATGCTAACGAATTTACGATATCGTTAACACAAATTAAAAACATAAAAGCCTTATGTTAAAATATTGAATTTGAAATTAATTATGTAAAATTATACGTCGACCGAAATAACAGAATTCGTGTTCTGTGAGAGTTTTAAGAATATTTAAAGAAATTTACGAGGATACAAAGGAATAGGAAAGTATGGTTTCCAGTCTGTAACTGCAATGGAATAACAGTAAGCCCCTGGGACATGATAATGAAGTATTTCTAGATTTTAGCTGAGGTGATGATTTACCTATATTTACGTTTATTCTTTTTATTGATTGTGAAAGTGTTGCCATAAACATTTTCCTTATTTTTGTAGAAAGAATAAAACTTTCAATGGTCTACATAAACTAAAGACAAATTAGTTTATGTAGACCATTGAAAGTTTTATTCTTTCTTGCTTCCTTTCTTATTCACTTCGTATTGTCGTAGTTTTTTTAGGTACCTTTCACTCAACGAACTTAATTCTGGCCAATGTGACCGAAATAACTAAAAAAAGTTTGTAACCAAATAGAAAGTTTGTTACAATTCCAAATTATTATGAAATTTGTGCAATCTAACAGTCGACCGCAGAATTAACGAGTTCACGTCGTTCATCACGTCTGTCGCAGCGTTAGGGGAAAAAATAAATTCCAAACAATCCGCAGGAAACTAAAGCGAAAGTTTCCTAACGAAAAAGGGAGTGAATTCATTAAGAGTTACATGAAATCCAATTAAGCGACAGCAAAAAATAAATTGGCTTCTTCGTGGAAAAAAATTAAAGTCGCAAAGTTGACGGTTCATTAAATATAAGAATAGCGAAAAACAAACGGTGCAATTGTTTTGTGCTACATTGTTGTAGCGATAGACATTATATCCTCGTTTTCAGGGTCAGTTTTTTGTATTGACTTAATTAATAGCGTATAACACTTAATTATCTAGGTAAGAGAATTCTCATTTTCGTCATTTACACAATATTCCTTGTAACAGTAAATTTTTGCTGTTTCATATATGTACATACTACGTCTTCGCTGTATGTCTTCTAACATATATGAAAAAGCAAAATTCAACTATGTTATTAAATATTACATCTACAAACAAATGAAACACGTACTTTATTAACTTAAATTACAATATTAATTAAAGTTATTAAGACTAAGTTCATTATAATGTTGGCAAACCTTTTGTTAGTATTCCGAAGTCTTATAACCTGGCCTTCAGTAAACAATGCACTAATAGGTTTCGTTTCTCTTTCATCTAATCTGTCAGCTACATTTGGAATTTAAAGGGAAAAGGGTATTTAGAACAATATCTCATAGAAGTTCGGTGATTATTCACAATTACTTTGTTTTATACACGGTAAATCACGAATATTGTCGGATTTTAAAGAAAGTTCTCGCAATTCGCGGCATAAAAACGCTATTATGTATTTTCTTGGTCACAAAAGCCTCTGTACAGAAATGTAAGTACTTTTTTCTATTGAGCTGGAGAACAGCTTTTTCTAAAGGTTGATCATACCATTCATTTATCTGATTTTACTCAGTGACGTGGAAATAGTAAACGGTCAAAGCTTATTGATGTGCGATTCGTATCTTAAGAAAGAAAATAATGACAGCCTAAAAAGTGTCTGTCGATGTCGAGTGAACCAAGTTCGAGGTTTTAATCAATTTAAAATATAACGATCAGTTGAACAGATAGACTTTGAAACCCCTCCAATAAGCCGCTTACAGCTCGTCGTGAAGTGTCAGCCGGGATTACGACGCGAGCGGACGATATAAATTCCTGGATCTCCCTTCCCCCTTCACCTTCACCCGTCTTAAATTCTCAACTCGGTGACATAAAAAAATCAAATTCAATATCGTTTATTCAGTTTAGGCTGTTACAAGAGCTTTTGAGAATGTCTCAAAATAACGTCATCTGTTCGCAAATCACGCAGAAATACTTTGTACTGCGAGGCAACAGAGGCTTTTTTTTCTCCTTGTATTATTGTTATATTGCTACAGAGTCATCAAGTTGAAAAATGCTCTAATGTAATAGGTATGTTATACGTATAATTCTTGAAATGCATAACTTTAACTTACAATTAAACAAGAAAATTTTTTTTTTGAACAGGTATTCTGTCTGTCATCTTAATTTGGTCTAGTACCCGTTGTACCTCATTTTTGGTGCCCATTGGACCTTCTTTAAGGTTTGCTTTGTGATTAATTTAGGAGTATAATTCTGACATAAAAACATAGGCCATTTTATCTTAACTCTTTGTCCAGCTTTGTGCTATTCTTCTGCATCTGTTGTCCCGAAAACATGGACTCCCAAAGAAAGTTTTTACATGAGTGAAATATTTATTTTGTGCTTATAAACTGTTTCTAGAATAATATTAATGTTTGTGCAGTCTATTTTCCCGCGGAGTTCAGGCAACATTAACCTTTTATTTAGGTTGCTTTCAAGAAATCTAAGCTTCGAGTTGAGAGGTTTAGTTTCTCAAAGCTGTTTACGTCGCCTGAATGGTACTTCATCTCATAGTTTTTTCAGGAAACTGGATGGATCTATTTTACGAGCTTACGAATACTTTCTACGTTCGTAAATGTTTCGAATGCAACAAACCTTTTGAACAGAACTTTTAAAAGATTGAGTGCATTTGAGTCGAATAAGTTTTGCTTTTAATAACAAATCATTCGTCAACAATGATACAGTTAATGATGACAATAAATTGACACTTGCACTAACATTCTTAAATCATATTTAAGCTTTTTGTTTAAATTTATCATTCCATCTTTGTCACTTGTTTAAAGTCAAATAGAGATGGATTGAGGTTTAAACATGATCATTTATTATAACTTTAGTGCAAGTAGGCCTCAGGCAATACCTATAGTTTGGGCTATAGCGTCATCGTAATTTTTGAGTGCTGGTGGATCTGGCAAGTGTGGATTTTGTTAAGATGGCCATTAAAGGTTTCATTTCTTTACATCATCATCATCATCCTATTAATGTTCCCACTGCTGGGGCACAGGCCTTACCTATGGATGAAATAGGGTGACTGGGCCTTGACCCACCACGCAGGCCCAATGCGAATTAGTGGGTGCTAACGAATATTGCGAAAGTTACCCAACTTTCATGATCACAGGCCGAACGCGCCGTCGAGCTCCTCATACATACATATTGAAGGCATAAACTGAAGTCTTAGTTCGGCCAGAGATTGTTGATCTCTCTGTGAATTTCCTCAGGCGTCAGGCTACCACGGTTCCCAACTTAGGGGTTTTGCCCCAAGATTTAGGGGCTAGAAGTGTTAAAACGGACTTGTTAGGGGCTGGAATTTTTTGGGGGTTCTTTTAGGGGCTTTTAACAAAACTTGCAATTAAATCGAAAAACAAAGCGTGTGTTTTCTTTCAGTTTTGTGCGTAGAAAGGATCGCACCACGATATGAAACGACTGAACTGGCTGTGTGGCGGTCTGTTACCTAATGCTGTACGGATTCAAGTTCTTTGCCTATTACCAATGGCTAAACAATAAAACTACAACCATGTTCGTTCTTTCATTCGTTCACGTCATACTCACGGCTCACCATTCATTTTTGTCATTCATTCAATAAAATAATTTACTGTAACTAAATAAGAAACTTTTTAATTTATGAGCAGCGAAAGAATTTAGGTAATAAGTAGGTACATATAAAATTCTATATTTAGGGGAATTTGAAAAATACTTAGGGGAAATTTTTGGTAAGGGTTGGTAACACTGCAGGCTACGGTTCCCACTAAACATCTGTCGGGCCAGATGATTGTTAAGTTAGCATTGACACCATTTTCGGATGAAATTATTTGCAATATCATATAATATGTTATAATTCAATACTACTTCTGATGCCTTCCGCTATGATCCTAGCTACCAACCGTTGAACTCCGCGATGGAAACAAAATACCTGTGATAGAATTGGGAACTAATAAAGTGGTAAGTTCGGCTTTCATTCTGTTTCTGTAATTGGGGACTTAAATCTAGTTTAAAACGTAGTGACTGTGAATATGTTTTGCCTTATTCTGATCCTGCTTCTAGAAACATCGTTGAAAGTGTATATTTAATATAATTTCCTTTCTAAACCGCGTCAAACTGTCTCTCATGTTTAATAGGGGCTGCACGAAAGCGGCGAAATGCATTAAAATTGATGTTATTATGAGAGATCGTGTGCAGCTAATATGCTCGCGTCAGTCCGACATGACGGGACGGCAGCGAGGCGGCGACGAGGCGTCGACGAGGCGGCTAGCACGCGGCGGGCTCCCACTTGAGCTATTTATGAGTTTTTTTTCTTATTTTAATAATTAGGAACATAGAACAGTTACACACTAAATATAACATAAAATTATAATGTAGATATTAATTAGGTAAGTGTACAACCCACACCAATGTCCACAAATTAATGATGAAAGGAGAAGTTTATTATCTTCTCACTACGGAATAATGAAATAAAAAACCGAGATGAACCGGTACAGATACAAGTATGATACCAAATTCCATCAACCCGTTCTATTTGATGATGTTTCTACTGCCATTTATTTAAACTTTAATTTTGAGAACCCAAATATGTCTAATTCTGCAAAGTTTGTGTAATAATTATCTAGTAGTCGATGAAGGATGAGTTGCTATAAATTTATAGATGTTTATAGCCAATAGTATTTAATTGCATTAATTAATGTTTACCAAAGGTGTACCTACGTACAGATTAAGATGATTCATATATCTATTACCTATAAATAGCATGCTAAACAGGAATATAGAAAAGAAGTGTGAGGCCCTTTTTTGTTTCAGGTCGATTAAAAATCTTAAATACCTTAACTTAAATACGTCAAATTAATAAAATTCATAGTTCTAATTATCTAATTAATTTGAGACAGGATCTTATAATTAAAATGCGGTAAAATAAGTTTTTTTTGGTTTGCATTAAATTTTATGAGTAAAAGAATTGCAAAAGAACAGTAATCGTGATATTTTTGTGCCATACAAAAATTTGTCCTTATGAACTGTAAGCTCGTTGAATGTGTTCTTCATTGAGATATTAGATTTCTCGCGCACAAAATTCATGGGTCATGGGCCCGTATTAAAGAAAGATTCTCAGTAATTAATCTAGTCAATAGAAATGGATGTCGCTATAATATAGCACATACGATATCCCTTTCTAACTGTACTCAAGTAAAGATCAACACTTAGTTGTCATTTAGTAATACGGGCCTTAGAGTCATTCATCCTTTATATTAGGACAGCTAAATGTCGTACTCACATATAGGGATGTCGAAAGTTGAAAAAAATATCGATATATCGATACATCGATATTTTAAAAAATATCAATATCGGCTTCGATATATCGCGAAAAAAACATCGATATATCGGACCAATTTTCTCAAAAATATCGTACAGTAGCTCACGAAATATGACACGCGGAATAATAATGGAACGAAAATTATCTCCCTAAAATAAACCCTATTTTCGAATGATGACATAGACAATACTAAATACAGCACAGATCATAGATATGTTGAAGATCCAGTTACGATTTTTCCAGATACGAATTTAGTTAGATCGTGATATGCCGCTAATAATTAAAAAAATATCGTTTTTGATACGAATTTCGATATTGGTTATTTTGTGTCAATGTATCGATATATCGAATCAAAATATATCGGCAAAAAATATCGATATATCGAACAAAAAATATCGATACATCGATATATTTTCAACAAGCCTACTCACGTATTGCATGTAGGACCAAGCTAGATAGCATCGTATCTCTTTGCAATCGCGTTTACTTTGTGTTGTCTACGTAGGACGCCAGTTGGACACGTGACGCAGACACACCCGCTCCGATACGTCTCATGGGAATTATTAACTGTTCACAAAAATATATAACAACATAGAATAATAACAACCATATTTATGCTGCGGATGGAAATTTTATATTCTCCCATGTGTGCCAGCTCAGCTCGCTCTTGTGAATTATTTATCGCTGTTTACAACATATCTACTATATAAAAATAAGTCGAGTTTTCCTTCCTGACGCTATAACTCCAGAACGCACGAACCGATTTCCACGGTTTTGCATTCGTTGGAAAGGTCTCGGGCTCCGTGAGGTTTATAGCAAAGAAAATTTAGGAAAAATTAAAAAAAAATCTTCTTTTAATCACCAAACGAAATGTTACATAAAACGAAGCCATCTGGTGGCGAAACGGAGTTCGCCGGGTTTGCTAGTTTTATATGAAGTTCTTTACATTTGAGTTTTGTAAATAGAAACCCAAATGGTGTATAGATAAAATAACAACAAGTTTGTAGGTCTATTTGACGACCTCCGTGGCCGAGTGGTTTGTACGCCGGGTTTCATGGTGTCGCCGACTCGAAAGGTCCCGGGTTCAAATCCCGGTGGGGGCAGATGTTTGTGTGATAAATACGAGCATTTGTACTCCAGTCATGGATGTTTAATATTGATTTTCTATATAAACATACTTATATATGTACAGTATATGTATTCTATCCGTTACCCTAGTATCCTATAACACAAGCCTTATAGTGCTTACTTTGGGGCTAGGCTAATTGGTGTGAGTGTTGGAAATATTTATTATTTATTTATTATCTATCTAAATAGTAGCTGAAACCAATATTCGTTTTATTACATACTAGTGGCCCGCCCTCGCTTCGCTTCGGTGTAGAGCTGAAGTGTAGACTATAGTTATTGTTCTCAGGCCTGTATTATACACAATGACATTCTTCTTATACCTACCGCCGCCGCGACCCTTGCCGAGCGCGGCAACCGTTACACAAAAATAATCCTTATAGCATAATTCAGTATTCACGTGCGACGGCGCGATGGCTCATTTCATGTATAAGTTTGGTGTTTCTATACCGATTTCTATGATTCTTTTTTTATTGAATAGTTAATAATGTTAACTTTTCTAAATAAGGGATGAGTGAGAGTATTATAAACGTAAGAGTAAACAAATATAATCAGAATGCTCCGAACTGCTAAGCTATCAGGAGTTACACGTGTTATTGTGAGTCAACCATAAAAGATAGACATATGCTGTTGCGGGATATTTTTTAGACAATTTTATGTAGAATGTTTCCTACATACATGATTTCTATGTAACTTTAACCATTAAGGCTGCACACGCAACGGAAGCTGAAAAAATGGAGTAACTTCTCCCGTTTTCCCAACATTTCCCTTCCCTACTCTGCTCCTATTGACTGTAGCGTGATGAAAAGTATACTATAACCTGCCCAGGAGTATGAAGAATAATTGTACTAAGTTTCGTTAAAATCCATCGAGTAGTTTTTGTTTCTATAAGGAACATACACACAGACAGACAGACAGACAGACAGACAAAAATTTTACTGATTGCATTTTTGGCATCAGTATCGATCACTAATCACCCCCTGATAGTTATTTTGAAAATATATTTCATGTACAGAATTGACCTCTCTACAGATTTATTATAAGTATAGATAAAAGGGTCGAAAACATGTATATGGCTTGCCCTGTGATAACTGGCCACCATATAAATAAATAAATATGTCCAACACTCACATCAATTAGCCTAGCCCCAAAGTAAGCACTGTAAGGCTTGTGTTATGGGATACTAGGGTAACGGATAGTATTCTATCCGTTACCCTAGCATCCCACATATACTGTACATATATAAGTATATTTATATAGAAATACATATTAAACATCCATGACTGGAGTACAAATGCTCGTATTTATCACACAAACATCTGCCCCCACCGGGATTCGAACCTGGGACCTCTCGAGTCGGCGACACCATGAAACCCGGCGTACAAACCACTCGACCACGGAGGTCGTCAATATGCTTGCGATATCAGAGTATTATCACCCGCACGTCGCTCTTTACCCTGACCCTACCCACAATATCATGAAGCCCTAAAACCCTACTCCACGACAGAAACGCGACTCCAACTATTATTTTCAAGTGGTCTTCTCTAAGGAAAAGGTTACTTTAAGACGGGCGTTCCAATTTGAGCTGCCTTATTTATAATTTTTATTATTTTAAAGCATGTAACTGCTTGATGTTTAAATCCTAAGAAAATATAACTAGAAAAAATTCCACGCGGACCAGGCAGCAGACGGGACTCGAACCCGCACCCTCCGCAATCCGGGCGAATGCACTGACCAATTATGCTACCGCGGCCCTCACGGACCGCGTCGTAATTCTTCTAGCCATTGCAATCTCTTCGCATTATAGGTAACCAATAATGTGAAATAAATACTTTTACAAGTATTAAACATTCGAAAGAAGAAATATTTCTTCTTCGTATGTTTTCATTGTGGGTTACCTATAATGCGAAGAGATGGCGCTGCCTTGCAGCTTAAGAATGGCTAGAAGAATTTCGACGCGGTCCGTGAGGGCCGCGGTAGCATAATTGGTTTGAGCTGCCTTTTTTTAATTCAATATCCTCTCCTTGATAATTTTGGTATCAAAATGAATAGAATCTTGTTTCTTGTCCACGTGGTAGGGGAAATGGTACGCAACGGCGAAAGTGATACTCAGCCCCCCTAGCATGAGCACCGCGATATGATATATAACGCGTTTTTATCACGCTCAATTGTCAAATTACTAAAGAGTTTGACAGTTAGACGCGATAAAAGACGTGATATAATATTAATTGTGGTGCTCCTTCTACGGGGACTGGTATCGCAACTGTCTCTGTATTGGCAAAGGTGGCTTCACATGAGGTGGGCCATACTCAAAATCTGTCCTTATAACAACAAACAAGTAGACATGAGACTTGCAACGAATAGTATATTCGGCAGTATACCGAATATTCGGCGAGGCCCCTGACCGAATAGCCGAATATTAGGCAAAAGTATTCGGCTGGATTTTAGCGCCAAAAACTTGTACAGACGTGATTGTTTCGCGCTCCTTTGTTTTGTTCCAATCTGCCGTCCTCAAGCTAAAACGCGGCTAAATGACAAAACCAACTTTTGAGATATGGCCAAAAACGGCGCGTAAACTTTAAATTATTGGTATTATGTAACCATTCATCACATGACTGAATGAATTAAAAACTGTTAACTTGTTTAATACAGAAAATGATTATATTATGTACCTGTTTTATGTACCAATGACTACTTAATAAATGATTATAAAAGAAATGAGAACCTTAACCTTCTATATTTTGATTACCACAATAATTCAATTACATAGAATCGTCCATTTTTCCAATTCAGAAGATGATTATGTACCTGTGTTATGTACCAATGATTACTTAAATGATTGTATAACAGAAATGAAAACATGAATATATACCTAATCAATCGATTTTAATTTTTCATTTTACCAATTATTTCTCTATGACAAAATATATTATTTAAGTATTCGGTATTCGGCCGAATAATATGTAGATATTCGGTATTTGGCCGAATATAATAAAAGCAGCCGAATAGGCCGAATAGGCCGAATACCGAATAGTAACCGAATATTCGTTGCAAGTGTAGTAGACATGTATTTAACACGAGTTTAAGAAAAAAAAAACATAAAAAAAATTGCTTTAACAAGGTTTGTAAACTAACTTTTTTGTAGTCAGAGCGTGCCTGTCGCAAAAAAATAGCTACCTAATAAGAAAGGTATAAAATGAAAGAAGAAAGTTGAGGAAACCAATATATTCGATCAACCTGACCACCCATAAGTCGTTTATACACATTTTTTTTTCAGATTTGTAGCGAGCAACATCTAACAACAAACACAGAGGTCGCATTCCTAAAGACGTCTGTTCAATGGTACGTTATTTCAGTGGGTGAAGTATTCGAGGACACAAACTTTGATGCGGCCGGACCAGCGACAGGCGGACGACTCGACTAGGATTGCAACGATATATCGGAATATCGATAATATCGATATCGGAAATTCCAAAATATCGATATTTCGTAGACTAAATTTAAACATAATAATATCAATTAATTTACCTGCTATGACTATCTAAATTGAATAATATCGAAATAACTATTGCTTTGAAATCGCAAAAGCTTATGCCCCTGATGTGTGGGAGACTAAGCAATTTGCGTATTTGATGTGCGCTAAAAAACCGATATAGCTTGGAAAAGCACGAATGTAGTGAAAACTTAGCGGAGGCATTCGCAAATGTCGTCCCACATATGCGGGTTGGTGCATTCGTGCTAACGAATGTGAGTGATCTGATCAGGATAGTAATTTTAATTTTTTGTTTTCCTGTCGTGGCTGAAACACAAACCGTGCGAGTCAATAAAAAAAAACCTGCTTGGCGCGATTTCATCAAGCGTGTTTAACGAAAAAGCTGGCTCAATGCATTTTGTGAGTAACTCGCCAACAAACATATGAATGTGTCACACTCACCCCGTATTCTAATGTCAATAAAAAAAAGAAAAAAATATCGATAATATCGAGTTAAAAAGGTCGATATATCGGATATCGATATTTTCCTGAATTCAATATAAATATCGATATTTCAAAGACTTTGCATCCCTAGACTCGACGGCGACACGTCAGCTGCCACGCTTCAAGTTAGACAGATTTATAAAGATATTAGAGGTGACCGAGCCGTCGCGGCTCGTGTTAATTTACAAACATACATATGTTATTATGTTTCTATTATTATCACAAATAGCGGGTTATTTTGATAGTAAACAAATTACAAGCATAATATTGTGCTTCCATGTAATGGAGCTCGATGGCGCAAGTGGTTAGCGCGTTCGGCTGCGATCGTTGAATTTAAGCAACTTTCGCAGTGGTCGGTCATTGGATGGGTGACCAAAAATTTACTACTACTCGAGCTCTTCGGTGCTTCGGAAGGCACGTTAAGCCGTTGGTCCCGGCTGCATCTGCAGTCGTTAGCACCCACCAACCCGCACTGGGCC
This sequence comes from Chilo suppressalis, assembly GCA_902850365.2. Taxonomy (NCBI): domain Eukaryota; kingdom Metazoa; phylum Arthropoda; class Insecta; order Lepidoptera; family Crambidae; genus Chilo; species Chilo suppressalis. The sequence goes on from OU963910.1 coordinate 262,109, forward strand.
CGCGTGGTGGGTCATGGCCCAATCTCCCTAATCCATCAATAGGGAAGGCTTGTGCCCCAGCAGTGGGGACATTAATAGGCTGATGGTGATGATAATGATGAAGTACTATAGCCTATGGTGGCCGCTAACCACCAGGCGGGCCATAAGCTTGTTTGCTAACCAACATAAAAAACCAACCCTTGATGAGTTTCTTACTAATCCTTCTAAATACAAAGTCTCCCGTCATGGTTTTCTCAATTTATGGCGTCATGGTTATTAGAAGCCACTTAACTGCAGCAGTCGTCATACTATATAAACTTCCTTTAGGTGACGTTTGATGTTATCAACTGCTCTCTGCATTGTCATTAAAGCTGTTTATTACATCTGTACCCTCATTCTTATCTCATATTCACGCCGGGAGGCTGCGAGCGTGTAAACACTGCTCTAAATACAACTTAACGTAACGTAATTATAGCAGTCACGTTAAATTATACCGTATAGAGATAAATGCACGGTAAAGAACATTGTTTTAAACTCGAGCCTAGCCTAGGGCTGCCATGCGTCCGGGTTTCCCCGGATTTGTCCTAGTTTACGGGGCGTCCGGGGAGCGTCCGGGCGGGGTTTTATTTGTAGTCCGGGTTTAAAAATTTACGGCAACGCATGAGTGGCCCTAGTCTTAGTCTTAGTCTTAGTAGTACGGCGGGCTGTTTCCGCAACTCGACACCTAGTGCCTATTTTGCGTGGGGATAGGCATCAGTCCTGCCATCCCAGCTCCTCCAGAAAGCTCAGCAGTCCCCGAATGTTGCTGCAGGCCTCTACTATTGTCTTTGGGCTTCCCATTTGAGAAGTCCTTTGTCTTGCAACGCCCCTGCACTCCAGTAGGACATGGGCGCTCGTCTCATCCGCCTCCAGGCAGGCTCTGCACAGAGGACTGTCAGAAATACCTATATTACAAAGGTGTTTGTTGAAGTAGCCGTGACCCGTGAGTATACCCACGATTTGTTTCAGGGCTTGTCTAGGTAGTCTGATTAACTTACGTGTTAGCTGCAGGTTTACCTTAGGAACGGCTTCCCTGGCTTGCCTGCAGTCCGTGAGTTTTGACCAGTAATCGTCGTGTTGTCGTTGAGAGCGCTCCCTTATCCAGGTTCGCAGCTGCCGATAGGGTATGGGTATAATTGGCTCCGGACCAATGGCCGTCCTGCTAGACCCCTCCCTGGCTAAGCAGTCCGCCGCATCGTTACCCCTTGAGCCGCTGTGTCCTTTAATCCACTGTAGGGTCAATCTATTGTCGTTAGCAATATTAGTCAACTTACTGTGGCATTCGTAAATTAAGCCTGATGTCATTATATTGTTGTCCAGTGCCTGTAGGACAGAAGCGCTGTCAGAGAGAATACGAATATGTTTTCCTCTTACCCCGCGACATTCTATCGCCTCAGCAGCTCTGATGATGCCCACACACTCTGCCTGGAAGACCGTGTTATAGGCACCCAAAGCTGTCGAGATGTGTATATTCAGGTCTTCGGAGAAGACACCCGAGCCCGTACCACAGTTGGTTTTTGAACCGTCTGTGTAGACCCTCAACTCTTTATGCAGACAACGGTCCGGGGTGTCTTCATAAAGTTGAATTTTGTATTTTTTGTCAAATACGTACGTCTTAGGAATAAGGTCGTTTACTGCTGCAAAGTACGGAAAGTGCCTGTGTATGTCTGCTAAGATGCTGGTGTGCGGGGAGTTGTTGTCTCTCCAATGCCCCAGCATGCTTAGGCGCGTGGCTGTACATGCAGCTTCCTGTTGTATAAACAAGTGGAGTGGTCTCACGTTAAGTATTGTCTCCAGTGCTGATGTGGGAGTGGTTTTCATGCAGCCGGTGATTGCACAGCATGCCCGCCTCTGGAGACGTCTTAACTTATTAATTGTCGTTACCTGGATTGTCTTGGTCCACCATACTACTGCTGCATAGCTGATGATGGGCCTAATTATGGTCGTGTATAGCCACTTAAAAATGAGCGGTGATAGTCCCCAAGTTTTGCTAATCATTTTGCGACATTGCCAGAAAATGATGTTGGTCTACGTTGTGGTTTTGTCTATGTGGGATCCCCAGTTCAGTTTGGAGTCTAGGGTTATTCCTAGATACTTTACCTCGTTGGAGACCCTCAGTGTCGTGTTAAATAGTTTCGGTAGCCGATAGTCGCCTAATGATCTTTTATTCGTGAACATGACCAATTCCGTCTTCACTGGGTTCACCTTAAGGCCGTAGTCGTCACACCATTTTTCAACAACCTGCATTGCCCCTCGCATAACATCACAGGCGGTGCTCGCAAACTTACCCGGAATTATGATTGCAAGGTCGTCCGCGTAGCCCACCGTGTGGAAGTGAAGGTTGTTTAGTTTGGTAATTAAGTCGTTTACAACTACATTCCATAGCAGAGGCGACAGTACTCCTCCTTGAGGGCATCCTTTAGTTGCCAATGCTCTGAGATGGTTGTCGTCCTGTAGTCTGATTAGTCTGTTACGGAGCATGTTACTTACCCAGTATATAATGGTCTCATCGACTCCGTGTTTGCCAAGTGCGTCTACTATGCTGGCGAAGCTTGTTTTGTCAAACGCGCCTTCTATGTCTATAAAGGTGCCCAGACATAGCTCTTTCCGTCTGAGACTATCCTCTATTTTACTTACGACTGCATGTAGTGCAGATTCTGTCGACTTGCCTGGACTATAGGCGTGTTGGTTCGGATGTAGTGGAACATTGACTAGTTGGTTGTCTCTCAGCTCTCTGTCGCACAGTCTTTCCAGGGTCTTTAGCAGAAATGATGAGAGACTTATTGGTCTGAAAGATTTCGCCTCGTTGTAGTCTGCCTTACCCGGTTTTGGTATGAAGATTACCTTGACCTCCCTCCAGAGCTTCGGGGTGTATCTAAATGCAAGACACGCTCTCAGGAGGGGCACCAGGATAAGGATTAGTGCTTCACCTGCCCATTGAAGCAGCGCCGGAAAGATGCCATCTGGTCCGGCTGCCTTGAATGGCTGGAAGCTGTTAATGGCCCACCTTAACTTATCTGTAGACACTGTCTTCAATGCAGTGTTCCAGGATTGTTCCGTGGGGGTCCAGCTAGTGTCATTCCAAGTATGTGTCGTGTGTATGATGCAGCCCGGAAAGTGGGTTTCAAGTAGTACCCTCTGTGCCTCCTCAGTTGTTTCTGTGAGGGAGCCATCAGCCTTCCGGAGCTGTGCTAGGTCTTGCTGCCTATCTTTAGATAGCAGTTTCCTTACCTTATTTGCCTTTGTGCATGAGTCTATTTCTGAACAAAATTTTCTCCAAGACCCATTGCTCTTTGTACGCATCCCAGTCCTGGTCGTCACATGTATTCATGGCCCTGTTAAAAAGTCTTCTTACCTTTTTCCTCAGTTTTTCCAGCTCGGGACCCCACCAAGACTGGCTGGCACCCGAGTTGGATGATGGTGTACTAAGAGGACAGGCTGTCTGATAACTTGAGATTATAACTCTTGTTATTTCCTCAGCTGTTTCGTCTATCTTATAAGTTTCGTCTAAACTACCAGACTGCAGATGTCGCAGTGACCGAGTTACCTGTCTGCGATACTGGCTTCTGTTTGTTTTACTAGGTATGCGTCTAGGTGGCTGGGTAACACGCTGTACCGCGATGTTGAACCTAATCCACCTATGGTCAGAGCAGGATGCCTCTGGGGAAACGTGCCAGTCAGAGATCAGATCCGCTGCTCTTCTTGATGCTAATGTAAGGTCTGTGATGGATCTGCCCCTTCTTGTTACGAAAGTAGGTTCAGATCCTGTGTTTATTATATTAAGGTTAGTGGTAAATAGATAATCTACTAATTCCTCACCTCGTTTGTTGCTTTTCGTCATACCCCACAATTGATGGTGGGCGTTGGAGTCGGTGCCGATGATCAGCGCCTTGTCTGTTTGTTCGCAGTGTCTCACCAGCTCAGCCAGTTCCCCTGACGGAGCTTCCTCTCCTTCAGGCATGTAGGCAGAGGCAACTACCAGGACAGGTACACTTGGATTTTGCTGTTGTATAATTTGGATTGTTGTTATGTCGCTAGAACAAAATTGTGTCATTATTTTTGCCTGTAGGTGTTTTGAACATACTATGCAGGTCCGCGGTGAGCGGTTACCTGGGTTGTAAAAATTCTTACCACCGGTGTTGTTGAGGCCACATATGGTGTTGGATCTGATCCACGGCTCCTGGACCAGAGCAATAGCCCCGTCATTGTTTTTGTTCCAGCCACGGCCCTAGGTGTTGTTGAGTGGCCCTAGGTGCTGCAAGTGTCCATGGGCAGCAGTGACCACTTATTATGAGGTAGACAGCTAGCTCTTTTACCTAGATCAACATAAAAAGTTGATTTGTGACATTTTTAACTGTTTTTTTTGAAGTTATACTTCTTTAGGCGCGTTATGAAAAAATGATGAGAGTGAAATTTTAAGATGCGCGCGCAACACTGTAACACAAAAAATTAACAGCATGAAGTTGGTCGCTTTAGCTTTTTGTGTTTACCGCACATTAAGAAAATCTACCAACAAAATAGAAATAGAATCTCTATTTTGTGGGTGCTAACGACTGCATTGTGAAGGCCTATCATAAGTGTTTCAGGAGACTACAGCGCCATCTCTTGATCATTGGTGTAGTAGAACCAAAAACCACATCTTTATTTTTTGTAATAAAGTAACAGTTATAGGTATTCATATTTATAATATCAAAAGTATTTATTAATCTGGAACAACGGAACCAAAGCGCGATTCAGGAGACTACAGCGCCATCTCTTGACCATTGGTGTAGTAGAACCAAAAACCACATCTTTATTTTTTGTAATAAAGTAACAGTTATAGGTATTCATATTTATAATATTTATCCACATGTTTCTAGTTTGTATATTCGGAATACGTGTTTGAGTTTCATACAAGTGCAAATCACATATGTTCTAATAAATTATATTCAGTAGCGATTTTAATTGAATATTTTGATTGTTTATTTATTTTTTCAAATTAAAACTGAACTTTATTGACTGTGTCCTTTTCCAGACTTTTTATTAATTTATTGTAATTAATTATTTGCATATAATTAAAAACTAATTTTAAACGATGCCAAAGAAGGATAACTTCTCACGCACCTACATAAGTACACGCACCCATTTTTTATTAGTCTGTCCGGGTTCTGGACTTCAAAAGCCGGGGTTATCACTCGTCTTATCCTGGTTGCTACATTTAAGAGATGGCAGCCCTAGCCTAGCCTAGTTACATGAATTCTGAATGGATTCATGTAAACGAACAAGTTTTATTTGTGGAAAGGTATCGAAAATGCGAAACTTAACAAGTACGAACCAATGCAACAAATTGAACAATACATTGTCGCATTTCTGGAAGGCTTATTTTACTTATACATACTGCAATGCAAAATATTTTGTGTTACTAGGTTTAAATGTTATAAATGCGAAGGTAAAAGTACTTTTATGATGTTTATTTTAAGTATTTAATTGCTACATTTATGAATGTGAAGAAAATTTCAGTAGAAATATTTTTTTGTAAAAAAAATAGTTTTATAAAAGTATGATGGTTTGTTACACTTTTTCGCCTAAGCTGCTGAGTCGATTATATAATGTATTTTGGTTCAGACATACAGGAGACCCTGAAAACGGTTATATGCTGCTTTTTTTCGCGAAAATACAGTTGGAAATGGATGAAATCGGCGTTGATAGGTTTTATTTATTTATTTATCTTTAACAAAGTTTCTACAGCGGTTTTAATACAATAAAATATAGATATAATCTTAAGGCCAATTACAGAAACTCATTACGTACACATTAGATATTAACGGCGTTATTACACGGTGTGCGTGTGTGCGTGTGCGTGCTTTGTGCGTTGTGCGTTGTGCGTGTGTGTGTGTGTGTGTCCATATACGAATTGATAATTATTATTTTATATTTAATGGAAAACAAATTTAGCTAGTTAGGAATTAGTAAAGTTACTTTCTACGATATAAATCAGAAATAGAAATCCCAGAGCGCTAGTCGCTACAGCTACTGAAGCTAATCTAAAAAGAGATAGAAAGATGCTTAATTAGATTAGTTTTTAAATTTGCATTAAGTAATTCTTTCGAAGGTGCACAGTACATAAAAATCATAATTCTGACGACGCCGGCGCCGGCACCGCGCGCCGCCTGCAAACGATACAAAACGTCAAAAAAGTAATATAAAGACGCATTTTGAATCTGTCTAAACCCGCTTGTTTTATTGAATACTTGACGTTACGTGACATGTACTTTTTCTATTATTTTTATCTTACTATTATTATCATTAATTAAATTCATTTTGACTACAATACTAATAAATACTTTCATAAGTTGTAATATTTGCACGTTGACATTAAGGTTGACATTTAACAAAAAATGTTTATAATCAGTGAAATTACATCTATTGAAACCATATTTTTAAGCAAATAAATGATTTGTTTGTTATGTTTTCACGCACACCACTGATTAATTAAAACTAATTTCAACATATTTCAATTACCACTGATTAATTAAAACTAATTTCAACATAAATTTATTTCAATTTCAACGGTATAGATTCACTGTTTTTTTTATTTATGTCGTTTCGCATCCTTTCCAGGCTACCCGCAGAATTATAAATTATAATTCTGACGAATAAAAAAAATATAATTTGAGAATTAAATTTGTTTTATCTAAATAAATTATTATTATTATTACAAGTGGGCCTAAGTCTATTATTAGAACTAAATTCTATAAGCAGACTGAGGTATGAGGACAGTGTCGATATTATTCCTTATAAGTTGCTAACTTTTTGCGTAGTCGCTTCCTTCTCAGCAGATAAGTCCCGGACGACACAATGCGCTCGCTTATCCGCCGGATATTGTGTTTGTATCCTTATCACGCCGGCTGCGATGGCCGGACGAAGGGGGAGAAGGGAGGGGGGGGGGGGGCGGAACTGATGGGCGGATATTAGACACCATATAAAAAGTACTTAGTTGTAGTTACATACTTAGCTGAATGTGATTCTTATTTGATTTTCCACCCCTAGGTATAATATTATAGACTACTAGCTGACCCAGCGAACTTCGTACCGCCATAAAAAAATAGGGGTTGGTGGTAGAAGGGTGAAAATTTAGGGTTGTATGTATTTGTGTATTATGTATCATAAAAAAAAATCTAAAATTGAAAAAAAAAATTAGGGGTGGATTACCCTTAACATTTAGGGGGATGAAAAATAGATGTTGTCCGATTCTCAGACCTACTGAATATGCATATAAAATTTCACGAAATTCGGTCGAGCCGTTTCGGAGGAGTTTAACCACAAACACCGCGACACGAGAATTTTATATATTAGAATATAACTGCTAGCCTCTGTCCGCAATTTCGTCCTCGTTAAACTTTAGTTACGTGCAAAATTTTAATTTTTTTACTGAAAGAATCTTCGTTAATCTAAGTTAAAAAAATATATGGATGAAGTCGTTCTGAAATTATGACGAGATCAAGGGAAATGGGGCTTCATTTTGGATTTTGATATTCTAAGCATTATTTGACATATTTTTTCGTTAAGTCCGTCACTCCTATAGATCTGGAAGCGTAGTGAGTGCACAACAACACACACTTTTGTGTTTCAATTCTAAACACGCTTTTGTTATATTTTTTGTTTTTTGTTTTAATCAAATCAAAATTCAACTAGGGAAGATGGTTGGTATATACTACCAGCTTGGAAACCCATTATGCAGGAGATAAAATCCCAACCCCGAGCACACACTGCAAGACCAACAGATACTATTAGTTCTTTTTGTTTGCATAATTTAACATAAGAAGGAGATAGAAAGCCTCTCTTGAGTTTGTTTCGCCGGTTCTTCTCAGAAAGGTCTCCCAATTTTGGAACCGGTGGTAGTTTACGGTAGTTAGGGTCAAATAAATAAACTCAAAATTACAAAAAAGAAATTTTAATAAAATACTTTAGTATGTAAATTAAATAATAAATTCATATATAGACAATAAAACTTTAAAAATCAAACAATGAAATAATCGAACGCTCAATAAAAGTCTTTCGAAGGTAGCTCGACAAATCAAATAAAAGTTTGATTCCGACGACGTAGCCTGTAAAGGCTACGAAACGTCAATAAATAAATAAAGTTTCGTGCATTAACCCGTAAAAACTAGTTTTATCAAATCAAAATCATTAATTAAGCCAATAATATTCATGAATTCAAATACAGAACATCATTACATAACCATGAAGAACAAAACGTCAATAAAACATTGGACATTGGATATAAATTAGTAGTTACTGTAAAAAACAAACTCCAAGAGACTTTTGGACACCGCATGACGTGTCGTACCAAGCAACTGAGGCGTTTAATCCAAAAACAGGAAACGACCCGACGCCAATTACGGCCGACTGTTTTGAGCAGAGTGCCGAGTGCCAACTGCCAAGCCAGCCAACCACTCAGCGTAATGAGTCAATGTTGCAGAGGCTGAGCTAGCGAGATGCCTGCCAGAGTGCCAGACCTACTGCAAACTAGGGCATGTGATGAAACACATGAAAATGAATTGTTTTGCGAAAAACATATTTGTATGGCAAATGGGCTATACGATTTAACACCCATGTAACCCGTGTATAACAAATAAAGTATTTGTTTTGATATGAATCTATTTTGTAGCATGTAGTTCAGATGTATAGGTATCTTTTTATATTAAAACTAGCTGACCCAGCGAACTTCGTACCGCCATAAAAATAGGGGCAGGTGGAAAAAGATTCCTCCTAACCCATATGAGTACACGTACAATACCCAATAGCTTGAATTTTGGCGTGAAGGCGTAATGTAGGTTTCAGAACACTACGTTACAGGTGGACAACCATTATCACTTAAGGATATGAAAAGTAGATAGTAGCCGATTCTCAGACCCACGGAATCTTTATATATATAATTCTTCTGTGAGTGTGTATGTCACTGAACTTCTCTTAAACGACTGGACCGATTTTGATGAAATTTTTTGTGTGTGGTCAAGGGGATCTGAGAATGGTTTAGATTCACAATTTTGTCCTCCTCCTATTTCTTTCCTCCTATTCCTATCTTTTTCCTATTCCTATCCTATTTTTTTAGGGCGGTACGAAGTTCGCTGGGTCAGCTAGTATGCATATAAAATTTCATAAAAATCGGTCAAGCCGTTTCGGAGGAGTATGGTAACTAACATTGTGACACGAGAATTTTATATATAAGATAAAATCACAATTCAGATGACGCATTCTGAAAAGGAAACGTCAAATAAATAAATAAATCAGTGCGTTTATGCATCGGTGAGGAACTCCTAAGGAAATTGGAAACGAAATTTTATTGTTCATATAAGTAACAGTAGCCACAAAGAGACACACCACATACACAGTAGTTCTGAGAATAAAAGGATATGTGGGGGAGACAACCTTTTAATTTAAAATATCCACATTGGTGTTAATAAAGAATTGCTCATACATACAAACAAACATAAACTCTAAATATATTACACTCCTTTTTTTAACAATTGCGTTTCATAGTAGGTCATTGTTAATACATTGAGTAAAGAAAGTCATACCATGAAATCTTTTCTTTACTTTCAAAATCTTTTTAAAACTTGCGGTCACGAAGCCTGTAGAGACCGACACGTGGAGAAAAATTAAAAGAAATGTAATAAAACGTGAGTATACCTGCTTCCTTGTTCAAAAAGTGTTTCATTAACGGAGTGGACTGCTTGAGAACAACAAAGGAATAAAAAAAAGCTTTTTAAAAGCTATGTAGTTGGTATAAAGCTGTTGTAAGTACATACAATGCCGGTGGTCCCGCGGTCATAATTATAGGTTGGTCTATCAATCGCTTCTCTTTCGATTTTCCAAGTTTCTAAAGTAATATCTCTTATCTATTAGACAAGTCCGTCTGTCTGGTGTGCTGTTTCAGCGGCCAAACCGTAAGAGATAGATAAAGAGAATATTTAAGTTATAAGTTAAGAATAGTCTGATAAGACTACAAACCGGATTTGAGTAACGTAGCACTTCCGGTTTTCGAGAAATCAGGTTTTGGTGAACATTTGGTTCACTGGTTTGCTAGTATTCTAATAATTTACTATCAAATGCATTTTCTACCAATTTACTATCATAAATACACATTTTGTTTAACTTTGATTAATAAATATTAAAGAAAGAATACTCTAATGAAATAAACATTTTATTTGTGGGTTACCTACAATGCGAAGAGATGGCGCTGCCTTGCAGCTTAATGCTAGGAAAATTTCGACGCGGCTAATAGGGCCGTGGTAGCATAATGGTAGATTTAAACATCTAGCAGTTAAATTCTTTAAAAATAAATAAAATCATAACTATAAACATTTTTGTTAAAAGATTATTTTCATGCAATAGTATAACAATTATTTTATTCGTTCATACCCACATTTTGGCTAAAAGTTCATTTGCATGTTATAGAAATACAATGATATTATTCGTTTATACCCTATCACCTTGTGCTATACCAAAATGTGTGGAAAAGACATTAATTCATGTAGTATCATTTAGCATCGTCTAGGTATAGTATTGACTAGCTGTTGCCCGCGACTTCGTACGCGTGGAATTAGTCATTTTAAGTAGCCTATTGTTTATCCAATCTGATTTTTCTCAGTCTGTTTACGGTTTGTATTTGAGTCAAGTTTAAGTCTCTTAGTTTACCCAAGGAATAAGACTTTTCATACATACACCTTGTGTTACAAAATAGCAATTTTATTACGGATCCCTAATTTTGAAAAAAAAAATGGACTCGATAAATGGACTACCCAACAATGAAAGAATCATTCAAATCGGACCAGTAGTTCCAGAGATTAGCGCGTTCAAACAAACAAACAATCAAACAAACAAACTCTGCAGCTTTATAATATTAGTATAGATAATAATCTTGTGAGTTGTGTAGTAAACTCATGACGTAGCAAAGCTTTACCCTTTGCTTCACTATTACCCAACTACAGATAATGTTACTAAATAACATACTTTTCCTACCTACATATCAATAACAGATCGTAGCCAACTATCAATTCGGTGAAAACATAATTTATAGTGAACACACAGCCCTACGCCCGCTCGTGAAAAAATAACCTGGATACCGCGTCGTTGGCCGGCGCGTTTCTCAATGGTATTGTTATTAATGAGAATTCATTAGTCGAATGAAATATTTATGAATGTGCGAGCGATTCTTCAGTACTCACCGTCGTCACAATACATACAAGAGCAGTAATTTGACTTCATACCAGCAGCGCCCGAATGGACGCACACACACACAGGCAAACGTCATTTCATCATCATCATCATCATCAGCATATTATTGTCCCCACTGCTGGGGCACAGGCCTTCCCTATGGATGGAATAAAAAGAAAATATAACTAGAAAAAATTCCACGCGGACCAGGCAGCAGACGGGACTCGAACCCGCACCCTTCGCAATCCGGGCGAATGCACTGACCAATTATGCTACCGCGGCCCTCACGGACCGCGTCGAAATCCCTCTAGCCATTCTTAAGCTGCAAGGCAGCGCCATCTCTTCGCATTATAGGTAACCCACAATGTCAAATGAATACTTTTAAAAGTATTAAACATTTGAAAGAAGAAATAGCAATTATAGTTATATAAGTAATTACTTTTTCTAGTTATATTTTCTTAAGATTTAAACATCAAGCAGTTACATGCTTTAAAATAATAAAAATTATAATAAAAATCTACACAAATCTGTTTTACGTTTTGTTAGTACCAACCATAGCTCTCCGCTCAGTCGTAGGTATCTATTTCAGGCTGAGTTACGCTACTGCCTTCTTCTATGTATTGTGCCATCGTCTATATCCAATACGGCTGACACGCATCGGCAGCCGATGCGCTGTTATTTATTCAACTATGTTTGCTTTAACTCCGTATGTACAGAGTACTTTGCCGTCACGAAAAGATAGGAATTCATGTCAACCTACTTGCCTACGAAAATACGGTTTGCATGTGAAATATATTATTGGGTGTGCGATAAACATTTCCATTTAAAGTTTTACAGTGTAGCGTTTTAGTTAACAGCTCGTTCGGGTCGTGTTCTTGAAATTCTCGTGATAAGTTAGATATAATGATTAATACGGTGCTGTTAACTAGTAGTGGGGCTCCCTGAGGAATAACCTGTTATGAAAAAGATCACGCAATACTAAATTTGATAGTTAAAATAAAAGTTTAAGTGTGAGATGCACTTGTACAGGGAGAGTTCCTCACCAACATACCAAATCTAACAAGATATGTTGTTCTCGTTTCGCAAGTTTATTCGGCAGGGAAAAAATAAGTTTTACTAATAATTTATCTATTATTACTTATAATAAATCTGTAGAGATGTCAATTCTGTACATGAAATATATTTTCAAAATAACTATCAGGGGGTGATAAGTGATCGATACTGATGCCAAAAATGCAATCAGTAAATTTTTTGTCTGTCTGTCTGTCTGTATGTATGTTCCTTATAGAAACAACAACTACTAGACGGATTTTAACGAAACTTGGTACAATTATTCTTCATACTCCTGGGCAGGTTATAGTATACTTTTCATCACGCTACAATCAATAGGAGCAGAGTAGTGAAGGGAAATGTTGGGAAAACGGGAGAAGTTACTCCATTTTTTAAGCTTCCGTCGCGTGTGCAGCCTTAATGGTTAAAGTTACATAGAAATCATGTATGACGGAAATATTCTACATAAAATTGTCTAAAAAATATTTCGCAACAGCATATGTCTATCTTTTATGGTTGACTCACAATAACACGTGTAATTATATAAATAAAGTCATTGTTTATAGCACAAGCCTGAGAACAAAAACTATAGTTTACACTACAGCTCTACACCGAAGCGAAGCGAGGGCGGGCCACTAGTTTTTAATAAATCTCCACGTCTATCTGTATGTCCAGTCCGCTAACTCCACCCAAGCAACGAATTTCGATGCGGATTTCACAGACGGTTAACATAAAAACCATAGTCTACACTGCAGCGAAGCGAATTTTTTTTTTTTGAGTGTGTATGCTGTCGATCACAGATGAACTTTACAGCGTCACCTGGTTTGGGGACGGCGAGATCCTAAGGGGACCTCGAGCCGAGAATTGGCGAGTGCCTCTAGAGGTATTCCAGGCGGATGGCATCTGCTAACGCGGGGAGTCTCCTCTACGTCTGCAGCCTCTAGACCATTCGAACCTGAGGGGGTCGGCTCAACAAGAAGGCATCTCTGAGACTCGGACCTCAGCTCTAGTTAGCCGTTGTCGTGGGGGGCGGGGAAACACGCCCAGGTACGTATCTGGTATAGCGTGTCACACTGAGTAATAAACCAAATAACATAATTGATAAAGTTTTTTCTTTTATAACACAGGTAAGGTAAAAAAGCATATGGTCACCGAGCCTTGTGAACTGCCTGCGACAAAAAAAATATTACAAGCTCTTTGCCAACCCATTAAATACTTTATACGCCTCTTTAGAAGAAACCATTTTTGTATTCCTTTGAGAAATCGTATACAGGTGGCTCATGCCGCAACTTAATCATACGCGACAGGAAATGCCTCTGAAAACGTGCACTACATGAGCAACTCGGTACCAAGGTGTCTTAAATTAATTTCGTAATCTAAAACGTTTATCGTAGACGTATAATACCCAATACATTGTATCGTATAATGTTGTCTACAGTTTTTAGCTGGTGGGTTTATAAATACTTTGTAATGGCAGACCAGTTGGCAGCCCTTACGTGAAGGCCTAGATGGACGCATTGCTGTCATGGCATGAGCGCCACGAGACCGCATTATGGTCGACTCGTCGCTACTAGAAATTCACATAGCAGAATCTCATGTCTAACTAATATACTATGTATTATATTTTTACTAGCAAACCAGTGAACCAAATATTCACCAAAACCTGATTTAAAAAAAATGTATTTAATAAATTGAGAGATGTTGTGTGGTTTCGTTTGAAATTCGTGATTTCTCGAAAACCGGAAGTGCTACGTTACTCAAATCCGGTTTGTAGTCTTATCAGACTATTCTTAACTTATAACTTAAACATTCTCTTTATCTATCTATTACGGTTTGGCCGCTGAAACAGCACCACAGACGGACGGACGGACTTGTCTAATAGATAAGAGATTTAAAGTCTGAACTGTAGACTTACAAATAGATTACAGGTCCGGTTTCGCTTAAATCAAGGGCGAATGCACTGCGTCAGACAGTTATATGTAACGGGTAGGTAACACTTTCTTGGCGGTGTTGTATTTCTGTTGGTGGGTAAAGTTCCAGGGCTCCCCGGGGCAACGCGGAAGAATCCCTAAACGGGGATCCCGCGGTTTCGCACTAAGCAGCTTAGAGGGTATTCGCAGGACTTTTTTAGCGGATATTATACCGTAAAGCGCCCGTAAGAGTTGCGGGGTCCTCGGTGGGCAGCCACTGTGGGGTTCGTAAGACTTGCGGGAGCCAGGTGTGAGGTCCGGCGGTGTGCCTCTTAAAGGCGCCGTCGTCTGTAAATAGATTTTTTACCTGCGTATTAAAAAAAAAAAGGGCTCCGCGGGGCAGGGGATTGGGTCTGGCTAGGCAACTGTGCCAGTGATAATTTTGGTATAGGCTATGGTGGCCGCTTACCATCAGCCGGGTCATACGCTTGTTTGCGACCCTTCTTCTTCTTCCAACGGGCGTTTCCTCAACTCAACATCCTTGTGGCGCCTGTTTTGCGTTAGGAGGGTGTATAGCCGAAATCTCTCCAGCCAGCCCAGCTCCATCAGGAACGCCCTCAGGGCCTTCACATTGGTGACTGCCTCTTGAAGGTTTCCCGGTGAGCCGAGGTATTTCGCCCGGTATTCGGCCACGCCATTGCATTCCAGCAGAAAGTGAGTAGCTGCTTCTTCTGTCTCCATGCATCCTCTGTATATGGGGCTGTCCGTGACACCTAAGTTAAAAAGATGTCTGTTAAAGTGTGCATGTCCAGTAATAGCACCTGTTACTATGCGCAGTGTAGGTTTGCTTAGCTGTAGAAGAGTTTTGGAGAGGGCGGCGTTCACCCGTGGCAAAACGAGCTTGGTCTGCCTGCACGTCTTCAGTTCGAGTCAGTGTAGCTGGTGTACTGCGGCTGCGTGCTCGCGAACCTTTTATTTAATATAAAGAAATGTAGTTAGAGCATTCTCCTAAAAATCTAAGTACGTCATTTCGATTCTGGCTAGCCTGATACCTGGGAGGAGTTGAATTTCCCACGAAGTAAAATGTTACCGGCCGGTATTCCACCAATATGGTTTAGACATGAATTTCGCAATAGCCAAGCATTATTTTGATAGACAACCCACATTTTATTAGCTCGACCTCCTTCATGCTGCGAAACGCACGTCGTGCGCCTGGAGCCGGGGTCACGGCATGACCGAATCCCCATTTCATCTATAGGGGAAGCATGTGACGATGATAATGGTACCAATTGGTATATACCCAGTCAGGTCATAAATTCTGTCACATGTTTATTATAAAATAATTGAAACAAGTTTATTCATTATGAAATCATTTATATACCAAAATGAACTTAACAAAATATAGATTCTTATGACAATAAAGTTTATTTAAAATGACCTCCGTGATTTTGAATACAGGCCTTCAATCTGCGCGCCCAGTCGTCTATGGCAGCACGAACGAGGTCCATGTCAATATCGGCGGCTGCCTTAATCAAGGATGTGTTGAGTGTCTCTAAATTGGGATAAGGCTTTGAGCACGCCTTTTCCTCCAAGTGTTGCCATATCTTGTAATCTAACGGACTCAAATCTGGACTGGAGGAGGGCCAGTCTTCGTGCCGGATGAAGTCGATTTCACGCGCCGCCAGCCAGTCTTGTGTGCTCTTCGCTCCATGAGCTCTATGAGTTCCACTCCATATTTAAGAATGAGTAAAATTCTAAAAAGTATACATTGTTATTTTCATAAACAATTCGAATTCAATAAACTTTTTTGTGGCCAACATTCTAAAAGAAAAGTTTTTACTGTGTGACAATACTTATGACCTGACTGTGTATTTACATTTTTATAAGACTATTCGGGTGAATCAAAACCATTACAATAACAACGTATATCAAGTTTGCCTTCTGCGTTCGCCTTTGTTGTGTTGAGTGCGCCGGATCAACGCCAACCGCACGCGGGACGGCAGCGGGACGTAGACGACAGCGGGACGGGGACGGTAGATGCCTGAACAACATTAAACTGACGACACATTACATACATACTTACTACATACAAGTGAGTTTTTACCTATCAATGTCTTTAATTATATGTCTTAACTAGTGGCCCGCCCTCGCTTCGCTTCGGTATTTTATCCCCTTGGGGGTAGAATTGATCCAAATCCTTTCTTAGCGGATGCCTACGTCATAACATCTACCTGCATGCCAAATTTCAGCCCGATCCGTCCAGTGGTTTGGGCTGTGCGTTGATAGATCACTATGTCAGTCAGTCACCTTTAAGTTTTATATATATAGATATAGATTCCCAACACTCACACCAATTAGCCTAGCCTCAAAGTAAGCACTGTAAGGCTTGTGTTATGAGATATAGAATACATTATACTCATACATATATAAGTATATTTATATAGAAATACATACAAAATATCCATGATTGGAGTACAAATGCTCGTATTAATCACACAAATATCTGCCCCCACCGGGACTCGAACACGGGAAGGACCCTTAGATTAAAACAAAAAGGGTAGATACGGCACTAGCCTCACAAAAGTGATCCGCATGAATTGTGGTCCACGACCCTAATCGCTTTAGTCGCAACTTGACATGCAAACGCCGTACATGTGAACGCCAGAAAGAAATATTGCTAATATTTTGTGTTTATATGATAAAACAATGCCTAAGTGTGTTTTGAAAAAGTGCTCAAACTGCTCAAGAACTAAAAACAAAACCCACGGCATCACTTTTCATTCGTAAGTACTATAAAATATATTTTTTCATAAAAGTTGCTGTTTGTTTTGAATCTTATTCGGTAGTGACGTCGAGTACTGGTCGCTTGATTGGTCGGTAATGCAGTGACGCGGAACTCGCCGTCTCGTTCGCGCTGCTGTTGAAACTTAACGTGCTGTTTCGTTCGGGTCGGTAATGCAGTGACGCGGATCTCGCCGTCCCGTTCGCGCTGCCGTGGGATCAGTTTTTGTTTGATGCAAGTATGAGCGTACCGTATCTACCCTTTCTGTTTTAATCTAAGGAAGGACCTCTCGAGCATACGACACCTTGAACCCGGCATTCATACCACTCGGTCACGGAGGTCATCAAACAAAAATTTTTATAACAGTTAAGTTATATTTTCATTATTTTGCCAGTACCTACTTTGATAACATGTTTTTTTATAGGAAAACATTTAACTGACAGAATATTACCGTAAATGTTGTAAACACGCCTTCAACAAGCGATGATTTGTGAACGCACAAAGTCCTCGTGAAACTCCAAACTCGAAAGTAAACTTGGGATCGCTTTTAGGAAAGTTCAACGTTTCGTTCGGCTCGTGTTAGCGGCGAAGTTACTTGTCTAATTTCAGTCACCGCCAAGTTGTTTACACATACACATCCACAGCGACTGCGCGATATTAAAACCTTCCCTTTGATGTGACGTCACGCGTTTCAATATTCACGCCACTTTGATTGAATGACACGCACGCCACAGGAGCCGCGCATAAAATCAATCTTTTGCATTCTACATATTTTTTTGAAGTGAAATTACATTTACAGCCGTAAATGGAATAATCCAATGGATAAGATGAAACGGAAATACGTCACGAGCTATATATATATAAACATGTATTCGTATATACAGGGTGTAAAAAAACCTATGACTAAGACTAAAACTACGCATTCTATACACCCAAACAAGTAATTTTACATTATATTATACGTGGGAAACAATTGTATTTTTAAGTAAAAACAAATACTTTTTTTTCCAATACGCAATTCATAGCGCGGCGCGCTACTGTGGCGCTACGCAAACAATGTGCCTGTGTCTATGTATGTGCGTCGATAAAAAAGTTTCTAAAATACGTTTTTGTAAAAATCTTTATATATATAATTCTTCTGTGAGTGTGTATGTCACTGAACTTCTCTTAAACGACTGGACCGATTTGGATGATTTTTTTTGTGTGTGTTCAAGGGGATCTGAGAATGGTTTAGATTCACAAAGACGTGTAGACAGGACAACGTCTGTCGGGTCCGCTAGTATTGAAATAAAATTGTGATTTTTACCTTCAATATCTCCATAACCATAAATTTACCAGGTATGGTCCAGATGAAAAAAATGGCCGTCATGACGTGGAACATACGTGGCCTTCGGCTTCGTTAAAGGTTTTTTTATAACCTGTATATAAATATATATATGGGGTATGTGTGTACAGAGTCGTGTGACGCTCGTGACGCATTTCCGTTTCATTTTTTCCATAGGATTTTTCCATTTACACCCAGACCGAAAAATAGTTTGATTTCAAAAAGACAAAGAACAGGCACTGGACCTGCAAAGGTTCCGAATATTAAGGTTTAATACAAGATCCTATATTGATTATCTTGGAAAATTATAATACTAACGTATAATTGTAACTTACTTATTTGAAATTAGCATAAACTTAACAGATTGTATATTACGTAAACGTAACTTAAGGAGATTAACTTATTCCAAGTAAGAGAATTAATTATCAAAGTGACTCGAGCCTTAGCTATTTGTGGTGTAGTTCTCTCAACACCCACCTATTTGCTTAAGCAAGATATTTCAAGGAACTTAAAGAAATAAATCTTGGCGATAGTGTAGCAAGGAAGCCATACCAGTTTGAGAGCACTTCCGAGTACAAATAAAAGACGTAACTCCTCTTGAATCTCTTGTGTGGGTGTAAAAAACGGTCAAGTGTGAGTTAGATTCGCAAACGAAGGGTTTCGTACCGCGGTACAACATTATTTTTCTTTTTAAAGTTAATAGTCTTTATTTGTTGTGATAACGGCCACATAGTTAGTCGACAATTGTGTGACAGTGCGTGTCAATACACGCACTGTCACACAATTGTCGACTAACTATCAACGTTCATGAAATACACAGCCTGATGACAAATGATAGTAAGTATCATCATCATCATCAGCCTCTCTATGTCCCCACTGCTGGGGCACAGGCCTTCCCTATGGATGGAATAGGGAGATTAGGCCATGACCCACCACGCGGTAACTCGAGGTAGAAATTTTTGTTCAACCATCCAACGACCGACCACTGCGAAAGTTGCTTAACTACAACGATCGCAGCCGAACGCGCTAACCACCTGTGCTATCGAGCTCCCCAGAACCTAAGTATAGCGGAGACTTAGTTTGTGGTTCCATTGTCACTCCTTTAAGAAAGGAACCCTAAATATGGTCCAAAGTTTCGCTTGCATACGCGTCGCCATCTAAAAGATCACGAGTTCAATTATCTATGGGGTGAACCAAGAAACGAACAATACATTGTCTCGGATCAGGAGCTCTACTCCCTTTCTCCGAAACGAAATTTCTCTAGTGACTCTTTTTCATTCTCGAACACGCACATAAAGTTCGTAATCACAAAACAATTTTCGTGAACGAATGGAATAAGTCATGTTTATAAGTTGCTTTTGTCTCCACTTTTTAGATTACATTTTTTACTTGGAAACAATATTACTTCACGGCAAAATTTTTGATGAAATTAAAAGAACCTTCTTTGACAGTGTTAGCGAAATGATTTATAGCGTTGATACAATTGATTGTATGTCAACCTAAAGTCGTTTAATACTTTGAAGTATTGGAAATACAATTAATAATAAACATTTATTTGTTAATTTTACAGTCTAAGCAATAAAAAGCAGACTTAATTAAAATATCCAGCAGTGCTTTTAGGCTTAATTGAAACGAAAATCATAAAACGGAAATGAAAAGGTAAATTTTTATTTATCAATTTGAGGTTATCGAACAATTATCTCCTCCATGGCCGAGTGGTTTGTACGCCGGGTTTCATGGCGTCGCCGACTCGAGAGGTCCCGGTGTCGAATCCCGGTGGGGGCTGATGTTTGTGTGATGAACACGAGCATTTGTACTCCAGTCAAGGATGTTTAATATGTATTTCTATAAAAATATACTTATATATGTAAAGTATATGTATTCTATCCGTTACCCTAGTATCCCATAACGCAAGCCTTACAGTGCTTACTTTGGGGCTAGGCTAATTGGTGTGAGTGTTGGAAATATTTATTATTATTATTTATTATCTATCAAATTCAACTTTTCGTTAGAAAGTATTGTGAATTAGAGTAAGCTTGGAGAATTTAATTGTCAACTATTTTCGGACGAACGAATTTACGAAATTTAAAAGAAACTGAGTAAGGAACGTGCGACATTTCGATCATCATCATCATCAGCCTATTAATGTCCCCACTGCTGGGGCACAGGCCTTCCCTATGGATGGAATAGGGAGATTGGGTCAAGACCCACCATACTAGCCCAGTGCAGATTGGTGGGTGCTAACAACTGCAGATGCAGCCGGGACCAACGGCTGAACGTGCCTTCCGAAGCACGGAGGAACTCGAGATAGTAAATTTTTGGTCACCCATCCAATGACCGACCATTGCGAAAGTTGCTTAACTGCAAAAATCGCAGCCGAACGCACTAACCACCTCGACATTTCGATCGAAATTTAGTTTTTCGTTGAAATAGAGTAGGCCTCCAGCAGTGCTATTATGTAAAAAAACTCACTTTTCATCACGGAATCTGATAATTCCTCATCACACCGTCAAATTCCGCGGTGAAAAGTGAGGTTTTTCTTACAGAATAGTATGGCTGAGCGATTATGTATATGGGTACTGCCAAAGTTTTTGATTTTGAAAGATTTTATTGGCTTAAACGGTCATCGGCCAGATGAACTCACAAAGTAAACAAGACAATAAGCAACACAACAATTTATTAGATTGCGCCAGTTGCTAACTTTCTCGAGTGGTTTTAAAAACTTTTTTGATGATCTGTTAAATATTAGCTACATAAGGCGCTTTCCTCACCGGGTCGTTTCGTTTTTATTCCTGTACCGAATCTGTACATATTCTTTACTCTCTTCTTGACCAGCCGGTTGAGGTTAGGTTAGGTTAGGTTAGGTTAGGCAGGCAGGCAGGCTTAGGCAGTACCTGTCATTTCGTTTTATTTGAATGATTGAATGATCACTTTATTGTACACCATTAAATTTAAAATTGCAATTAATTAAGACCATTACATTATAGTACAAACGGCGGCCTTATCGTTAATAAGCAATTTCTTCCAGGCAACCGTATATTAACTGGACTGTTACATAGAGAGTAGGAAGTAGATGGTGTCATTTAAAGTGAAACTACCATTAATTATACTTATTAATAATTATGTACGACAAAGAAAAATATGCTACGGTGTTCGTCATTTGTTATGGCGCCATTACACATGGTCGTTAGTCCGAATATGAGTGCCAATGGAATTCGGGTAAACGAATAATCAGTCTGCTAGTCTAGTAGCAAATACTTTAGTGGCCCCACCTCTAGTATACAGGGTGTAGAAAAACCTTTAACGAAGTCGAAGGCCACGTATTTTCCACATCATGACGATTTTTTTCCTTCTGGACCGTACCTGGGAAATTTCTGGTTCTGGAGATATTGAAGGTCAAAGTCACATTTTTTTTTCAAGATTATTACATTAATAACCATATTCTACAAATAAAGATTATTATTATTTTGATTATGAATATTTTCAAAACGTTAATTAGAAACTTTTTGATCGACGCACTTACACACAGGCACATTCTTTGCGTAGTGCCACAGTAGAACGCCGCACTATACTTACATGGAAAAAATTGTATTTATAAGTAAAAAAAATATATATTTTGTAATATTGCTTGTTTGGGTGTACAGAATGCGTAGTTTGAGTCTTTTTCATAGGATTTTTTACACCCTGTATAAGTAGTTGACAAGCCGTGTTAGCCATATAAATAGTCACTCGTGAAGCCGCACGCGCGTAGTGAACGCAGATCTATGCGGAGCGGCGGCCATCAGGGCTGGCCATGGCAACATACAAAATAAAGCAACTTTTTCGAAAGCCAATATAGTGGATCATCATCATCATCGTCAGCCCATTAATATCCCCACTGTTGGTGCACAGACCTTCGCTGTGAATGAAATAGGGACATTGAGCCATGCATGACCCACCACGCGGACCCAGTCATACCTTCCACGAAGGAGCTCTTGATAACAAATTTTTCGTCACCCATCCAATGACCGACCACTGCGAAAGTTGCTTAACTTCAACGATTGCAGCCGAACGCGCTAACCACTTGCGCCATCGAGCTCTTATAGTGGATGGTGACGGGGTAAATTAGATTATCACATAATTTTCTTTTGGCAATCTATTTAAATAAAACTCAAAGGTGATTGACTGACATAGTGATC
Source organism: Chilo suppressalis (assembly GCA_902850365.2). Taxonomy (NCBI): domain Eukaryota; kingdom Metazoa; phylum Arthropoda; class Insecta; order Lepidoptera; family Crambidae; genus Chilo; species Chilo suppressalis. Next base: position 284,570 of record OU963910.1, read on the forward strand.
TATCAACGCACAGCCCAAACCACTGGACGGATCGGGCTGAAATTTGGCATGCAGGTAGATGTTATGACGTAGGCATCCGCTAAGAAAGGATTTTGATCAATTCTACCCCCAAGGATATAAAATACCGAAGCGAAGCGAGGGCGGGCCACTAGTCAACCAATAAATGAAAAAGTTTAAGCTAGTCGAAGTTTGGGAGTGGGGGCTCTTGACGTCACTTCTATGTAAATATTGTACCAAGACGTGTCGTCATGCGACATTTCAAATCAAACCAATATATGTATCTTTGTAATGTTTTGATTGTATATGTGAATAGAGATAAATATGTGTCAAATCCTTATTGATAAATCTACTTAATAGACGTTATTTATCATCCCTCTTAGATATTAGATGGGTGGCCAAAAGTTAATTAATTTCCAGAACCTGGCTTAGATTGGCATTAAGCAGTAGTTGCAACATTAACAAACTGATGCTAAATTTAAAGAAAATTTTACTAGAAAAAATTTCACGCGGACCCAGCAGACGGGACGTGAACCTGCACCCTCCGCTATCCGGGCGAATGCGAATGGATTTGAGTCCCGTCCGCTGCCTTTACCCCTAGCGCGAACCAATATCGTATTCGAATAGTTTGCGAGTCTGAACTGTCATTGTCAAATTTTGTATGGAAACTTGAACAGCAGCGCCACAAAGGACGTAAACAGAACTAAAAATCAATACACATTTGACAATGACATTTCGGACTCGATTTCGATTCAAATTCGATTTTGGTTCGTGCTTAGGGTACTGGTCCGCGTGGACCACCACACATCTAGCAGTTAAATGCTTAAAAAATAAAAATATATACTGGTGCCGTTTTATTTGGGGTAAGAAAATACTATCGTATACATTTACATCGTTATTCAACTCAAACTTTCTTTGAATACGGTCATCATCATCATCAACAGCCTATTAATGGCCCCACTGCTGGGGCACAGGCCTTCCCTATGGATGGAATAGGGAGAATGGGCCATGACCCACCACGCGGGACCAGTGCGGATTGGTGGGTGCTAACGACTGCAGATGCAGCCGGGACCAACCAACCAACTTAACGTGCCTTCCGAAGCACGGAGAAGCTTGAGATAGTAATTTTTGGTCACCCATCCAATGACCGACCACCGCGAAAGTTGCTTAACTTCAACGATCGCAGCCGAACGCGCTAACCACTTGCGCCATCGAGCTCCTCAACGGTACGTAAGTTTCAGGTTAATTGTTGTTTCTGCGTGTGCATAAAAGTGTATTTTAGTTTCGGAGATGATAGATGCCACTTTTCCTTGTCACAAAAATAATGAAGACTGCTTTATCTATTCCAGGGTTTTCAAAAAATTCTTATTTCATATTATGTTGAAAAAGAAATATGTTTTAGTTTCTTAGGTTTTCACGCACATCACTCATTAAATAAAACTAGTTTTTTACGGGTTAATGCACGAAACTTTATTTATTTATTGAAAATAAAAATTTGATTCCGACGACGTAGCCTGTAAAGGCTACGAAACGTCAATAAATAAATAAAGTTTCGTGCATTAACCCGTAAAAAACTAGTTTTATTGAATATGTATTAGCCTCATGAACATTGGTTTTCGTATAAAGATGAAGCACGGAAGAACTCGAGATAATGAACTGGTCACCAATCCCGGGACCGGCCATTGCGAAAAAAGCTTAACTTTCACGAACGAACACACCACGCTGACCACTGCGCTATTGAGCTCTTCAATCTCGTATACAAGTACTAGTGGCCCGCCCTCGCTTCGCTTCGGTGTAGAGCTGTAGTTTAGACTACAGTTTTTGTTCTCAGGCTTGTGTTATAAACAATGACTTTCTTTAAATACCTAATTACTATAGGCACAGCCGCCCCGGCCAGTACCGCCCGAACCGGTATGTTCCTGCATTTTAAATCTGTAATATCTTCGAAAATATTCATTTAAATTACATGCTGTAAAGGGCCTTACTGATCTATATTACATGCAAAATATATTTAAGGTACTTAATTGGATAAGGATTAATGCTGTATTGCTTAAAATGGCTTTAGACCTTTTTAAGGTGTAGAATACTGTAGTACATTATTTTGATCTATCTCGTAGGGTTCAGCCAGCGTTTGCAATGTAAGCGCAAAAAAATGTGTTTATTTACGACTTTACATTAAAAACCTCTAATATTATCAGTGTTTCTCTACTATATTATGCATGTATTATACATATAAACCTTCCTCTTGAATCACTCTATCTATTAAAAAAAACCGCATCAAAATCCGTTGCGTAGTTTTAAAGATCTAAGCATACATAGGGACATAGGGACAGACAGCGGGAAGCGACTTTGCTAAATACTATGTAGTGAAGCGTCAAGAGACTAAAGCCCGTATTGGAGAAAGATTCTCAGTGATTGATCTAGTCTTGAGCATAGTTAGAAAGGGATATCGCTATATATAGCACATAGCGACATCCCTTTCTAAAAGATCAACACTTAGTTGTCATTCTGTAATACGGGCCTAAGAAAGGTTGGACATAGTGTATTGGCCGCTTGCATTGGAGCGCTCGTCTGGTGAATTAACCTTTACCTTACAGAAGATCACAGTAAAATAACACTACCTTTTGTTGGTGTTGTGGTTCTGTCACTAAATAAGGTTCCAGTGTGGCAAGGGGTAGAGGGTGCGTCATCAGGCTCGGTAGGGATACGCTGCAAGCTGAGATTGACAGAAGAATACAGCTGGGATGGGCAGACTTTGGGAAGCTGCAATGTGTTTTAAGACCAAGTTACCCCAGTCATTGAAAACCAAGGTCTTCAATCAGATGACGTACGCTTGTGAGACATGGACCCTAACTGCGGGAATCATACGTAAATTACAAGTCTCCCAGAGAAGTATGGAACGCCGTGTGCTCGGCATCAGCCTGCGTGACAGAATAAGGAACACGATCATTAGAAGCAAAACTCGAGTGATTGATATCGGATACCGGGTCGCAAAGCTAAAATGGTCATGGGCCGGGCATCTGTGCCGCCGAAATGATGGTAGATGGAGCAAAAGCGTTCTGCAGAGACCCCGTGAGTCCAAACGGAGCGTGGGGAGACCTCCGGCCAGATGGTCCGATGACATCCGTGACTCCGCAGGACATCTATGGCACCAACGGGCCTCAGACCGTGCCAGGTGGAGACGTATTGGAGAGGTATATGCCCAACGGTGGGCAAATTAATGCTGTGAAGTAAGTAAGTAAGTAGTAAGGGGTAGAGGATTGGGTCAAGCGACACGGTGCGAGTGATACCTCTGGTATCGCAGGCGTCTATAGTCCGCTTACCATCAGGCGGGCTCCACGTTTGCTTGCAACCCTTTTAACATAAAAAAGTACTAGAGTCTGTGCGGAAAGAGAATGGGCGTGACGAAAAACGGAACTAACATTAAGATTTTTATTTGGCAATCGAACCCAGCAATCTGTAAAACATCAAAGTTTTGTATTGATACGGATTTGTTTGTTGTTGTGATTTCTTGCGGGTTTTTGTATTTAATCATGTCTAAATGGGGTAAAACCTTAAAAATACGGTAGGAAAGCACTATAGCGCCCTCCAATCTAAATCCCATTCTCTTTCCGCACACACTCTATATTGGTAGCCGTGAAAATTTGTTTTTTTTTTTCATTTGGTAGACAACCCTGATGACATTTGACGTTGCTCCTTCCGCAGCGCGCAGTCATTAGCGACTGGGCCTTAATGGACCGGCCACTTGGCAACACGATGGTGCTGATATACGAACTATACGACTATGTAGGAGATAACATTCTCATTTTATTATTTAATTTGCTTAGAACAGTAGTTCAATCCAGGAGGTCCAAAAAAGTGCCTTCGCGCATTTTATGAAAATCTTTCTCTGATATTTTGGGTTCAATTTAAAAAGTTAAGCAAATAAAACTAGTTTTTACGGGTTAATGCACGAAACTTTATTTATTTATTGACGTTTCGTAGCCTTTACAGGCTTCGAAAAGAACAGAAAAGCTGACGACGAAGCCTGTAAAGGCTACGAAACGTCAATAAATAAATAAAGTTTCGTGCATTAACCCGTAAAAACTAGTTTTATTTAATGAGTGATGTGCGTGAAAACCTAAGAAACAAATAAGTTAAGCAAAATTTACAAAAAGCGAGGCCGCTACGAACTAGGCCAATAGTTATTCTGCACTATTCAACAGGTCAAAATTTGTAAATGTATCTTTGTTTCTGAGATCAAGAACGCCAATTGACGCAAAAATCACAATCGAAATGTAATATGCCTCTTAAAGAAGTATAATTTATGTAGTAACCAACATAGCACGCTGAGCACGGGACAATAGGGAAGATGCATATATAATATTTATGAAAATTTTATGATTAAAATGTTAAAAAAATATAAAAGAAATGCCACTGCAACGTTTTTATTTTATATAATGATGTTTTTTAACAATTATTACGAATTAAAAATACTTGAAACAGAACGTATTTTAAAACACCAATCAGCGTTTAGTGACGTCACTCCTGTTATGACAACTTCTTTGAGGTTATGGTTGTTAAAGTAAATATTATTTTATGGGAATATTAATTGCGTTTTTTTACATTTAATAGAAATGGAAGTTGCGTTTATCAAAGCAGACTCCAGGAATTTACCAAGAGTTAGTGTTGACATGGTTATAACTTTTTTTGTCCAAAGTGCAAAGTTTTTAAGTGTAGAAATGAAAGGGACTAAATTACTAAGGTATGTAAAAATCGTAGTTGTTAAACTTCGTATTTTATTCAGCAGCTTCTACAAATCTTACGGCGATAACGCAATCGGCTATGTCCAAATTAAAAGAGATGGAGAATTATGTAAGGAAGGTTATCGTGTTGCAGTTATTTTAAATGAAACGCAAAGCTTGGTTCAGTCCTGCCAATGTGAAGATTGTGCCACACATTTTAAACTTTATCTAATTTTCGACGTCATTCTCCAACTGTAAAATTAAAAATATGTTATAGACAGGTTTTGTAAGTATTAGGTAGGTTACTAATGCGTTTTTACGTACAAGGAGATTAATTAAGCATATAACAAGTATATTCGCCGACTTACGTCAAAGTGATCTTCACAGCATCGAATAATGGTCTTTGGAGAATAATTGTCATTTCTCTTTGCAGCTTGAAACCACTTCTTTTCAGTTTTGGGTCAGAAGTTCCAGTCAAAAACAATTTATTTGGAAACTTTGTTGAAGTAGATTAGACAAAATATGAGTCAACACGGCTTTTTTTCGGAATATGGTAGTGGTATTGTTATGATCACATGATGTTGATGGATCCATTCTATATCCATTTTAAATTTTTCAAAAAACATATTCTGAAAGTCGAAAAAATATGCAAAAGTATGAAAATTTAAAGCCAGCGACGAACGAGTACGACCAGTGACAGACAGGAGTGACGTCATCGCAACCATAGGTTCGTTTTCGCGCGAAAATTTAAATTGTCAATTTAAAACCGCATTTTTTCCGATAAATCACAATGTTTTAATTTTTTAATATATCTGTGGTTTATTCTACATGGAATTCTTTAAAATGAAAACAAAAATAAAAATATTGCATCTTCCCTATTAAAGTCTATGGCAGTTGACGTCATTAAGAATTCAGAAAGTACAATCAAGACTGGGAGCGACAAAAGAAATGGAATGCGGCAGCTGCTAATAATCCCGTGCGCATGCCTACCTTGTAAAAAACTAGTATTAAAAGGATTGAGCCGATGCCAAATGTGGCAGAGTCCAGGTGTGACTGAGAGTGCTGGTATAATCAATAAGCTATAATACTATAGTGATGGTATAGTTGTTATAAGGAGCTCGATGGCGCAGGTGGCTAGCGCGTTTGGCTGCGATCGTTGAAGTTAAGCAACTTTCGTAGTGGTCGGTCATTGGATGGGTGACCAAAAATTTACTATCTCGAGCTCCTCCGTGCTTCGGAAGGCACGTTAAGCCGTCGGTCCCGTCTGCATCTTCAGGCGTTAGCACCCGCTAATCCGCACTGGGCCCGCGTGGTGGGTCATGGCCCATCCTCCATATTCCATCCATAAGGTAAGGCCTGTGCTCCAGCAGTGGGGACATTAATAGGCTGATGATGATGATGATGATAGTTATAAGAGAAGGGGGGATCTGCTCACATTATGCTATGATTTGAGCAGATCCCCCTTCTCTTCGTATTTTATCCACTAAATCGAGACTTTTATTTTTAAAGCTTTATAAATTTTCATAATTATGCCCAATCTCATAAGTGTGGCAAGGCAGTTGAGGCGTCAATGGCCCCACAACACAACTCACAACAATTAGGTATTGAGTCTTATCTAAGCAGAGCTTACATTCTATAAACATCGTCACTTATCGGGGGGTACGGCAGTGCCCCCGCCAAGTCGAGCGCGAAGCAAACATTGCCGTACCATCCTTTACTGTAACCATTTCGCCGCATTTTCAGGCCCCATTTGAGAACCTCTGGATAAGACCAGAACGCTGAAATTTTCGTCATCCAGTAAGCTATAATAACATACCTAAAATCCAAAATTTTAAGTCTGTAGGTCATTTAGTTCCGATGTTAAGCGAAAGCAAAGTTCCGCATTTAAGACACTCACTCACCCATGATCATCGGAATAGAACTAGTACTTCCCATATACTCAGAGAGCTGAAATTTGGTACAGAGAGGGTTTAATGGCCACATAAAGGGAAAACTATAAAAACTATATCATCAATCAATGGTGTCATGTAGCACCTGGTTTTGTACCCTTGTGTACCCTTCAACGGCCAAGTCACACAACATTAACTATAATAATAAAGAAATCGCAGTAAGGAACCTTAGACTAGACTTGGCACGACTTTGTCTAGATTTCATTACTTTTTAGAGATAAACAAGCAGCTCCATTGAAACTTGGCTAGTTTTTTACAGAATGTTTTTGGTGGGATTCGTTTTTCGATAAAGTCCTCAAATACCATACCATAAAGACAACCAAAACAAGAAATTATAAGTACCCCTACCAAGATGCTATGCCACCGGGACATTGAAACAGAAAGCGGGCATGTCTCCTTACACCAAAAATTGTGCAATCTGACCTCGATTTGTGCAATAATCATTAAAATATTTGTCGATTTCATAATGACATGGCCTTAATTTTTGTTGCATTTTTATTGAAATATAATAACGCCAGCAGAATCCACTGTTACGTTAATCTTAACTGTTGAACGATTTTAAATTACTTCGAATATTGGAGGTATCATGTAGGTAACATTCTTGTTGTAAATCAATTACTGTATAAATTCTTTAAAGTAAGAAAAGCAAAATGAGGAAATTGAGAAGAATACTTTAATTCAGTTTTTGTTTCAAAGGTTTATTTCAACGTTGTGATTTTTGATTTTTGGCGAGTGTTCTGAGGAGTTATTCTCTCTTATCCCAGCTTCCCGTTGTCACCGTCTTACTGTGGCCACAATTCCAACGCGTGCAAAGAAATTTGGTGACTCGTTTCTTTGCCGCGCTATCCGCAAATGGAATACTCTGCCCGCTCACGTGTTCCCTCCCTCTTACAACCTGGGATCCTTTTTTTTATGCATAATAGGCAATGCGTTTGACCACAATCTCACCTGATGGAAAGTGATGATGAGGCCTAGGATGGTACACGCCTGTCTAGAAGATGCCTGTTCACTCCGGCCTTGAAGATGTCCAGATTATATTGGTCCGGGAAAACAGACCTCGGCAAGGAGTTCCACTCCCTAGCCGTTCGTATAATGAAGGCTGAAGCAAATCGCTTCGTGCGAATGGGAGGAACTTCGACAACATAAGGGTGGAAGCCCTCGCCGCGCCTGGTCGTCCGGTGGTGGAAAGGGGAAGGGGGGATCAAATTATATAATACCTCCGCACACTCTCCGAAATGTAACCGATAAAACACCGAGAGGCAAGCTACACGTCTTCGGTGGTCAAGGCTCTGAAGATTAGCCTCAACGAGAGCGTCATTGCCTATGAGTCTCTTCGCACGGTGTTCCACCGAGTCCAGTGCATCCAGCTGATACCGAGCAGATCCGTCCCAAAGGTGACAACAGTACTCCAAGCAGGAGCGAACTTGGGCTCGGTAAAGGTTAAGGAGCTGCTCAGATGTAAAATATCCTTTAAAAGAGGCGTGAAGAAGCAACATGCAGGCCGGCAGGGTGAGGATGGCTGGTGTGGCAGGTAGAACTGCTGCATCAGCTATCTTCGCGTCTGGACTTCACCTTCACTTAACATCAAGTGGGGTGGAGTCATTTGTCGGACCTATCTATAAAATAAAAAAAGGGAGCAAAGACAGCAGGGCAGGTATTCTCTCGAAGGCGCTAGAAAAAATAAAATTTGAGAAACTGTGACCCCATAGAACTAGATAATGACCCTAATTTTATTTATAATCTGGAACTTACCGTCAACGCAGGTGTCCCTAATACACGAAGGGAATTAATTTCGTCATATAATCCCACATTAGCTACGGATCAGTACGTACACGCAGTAGGGTCAGTGTCGTTCCGTGATTATCTCGACACAACTAAGTCTTTGACATTTAATCATAGTCGATGTCATTAGAGCACGGAAAAGGACGGGGATTACATTTCAGGCATCTACTTATTTTATCAGGGTTAGAAAGTTTAGTTACATCGAATGTTCAACATTCGCCTTGTTTAACGTCGCGTCGTTTCATTGGCTATTATTTATTAGGTGGAAGTGTAGTGAGGCGAACCGGCTACATCAGTTCTCGCAAAAACGGTCTACGATTACTCTTCTAACCTCTTTCTGTGTTTTGTGATATTCCGGGTCTAAAATATAGCTTTTTTTAAATCCTTATTATCAATTGAATATGAATACCTAATCTAGCCTTAACTCTATATCCAACTACTGGACCGTTATTGCTTGGACGTCCACATATAATTTAGTATCACTTGGTATGAAAGCTTTTGAAAGCTGCGATCGTTACAATTCTCATGGCACTCACCACAGTCACCCCCGGCTGATGGATCGGGTGATTAGAAATGTCAACAGGACGTACGATTGATTCGTTAGAAGTGCGAAATTATGTTCCATGTTTGACGAGAAATGGATCGAACGATAATAAAAGTGGTTGCACTAGAAAAGTTCATTAGAGGGAATTTTTACTTCTATATTTAATTAAGTGATTAATAAATTTGATTTAATAAATTAAGTTGATTGAAAACAGAACTCTTGGAACTCACTTAGGAAAACAGCGGTCTTAGAGCTCCTATCCTAATTATAATATGTTAATTATAGCAGTCTAGACTGAGTTAACGATATTAAGTTATCTTATCACAGACGTGACACAGCCTTAATTGATTTTGCTTTAACTATCAGACACGTTAAGCAATTAGAAAATATTTGATAAGTTTGATAATGCGATAAATTTAGGTAGAAAACAATATTGATCGATTCAAAAGAGCTTTAAATAAGTCAAATCGAGTAAAATATTCTATCATTTCATGTAAACGTTATTTATTGATAAATTTTAACACGTAGGTATCCCGTAACACAATAATGTTAATATTATCGGTTCTGTTACGTTTCACGCATGATGAATGAACCGTTACCAGATGCATATTACATTACCGAGGACTATAATTCAAATATGATTCATTCCGTGTACAAATTGAAACTGTTATACTGCATGATTATTATTGCGTTGTTCCGCACCACTAAACGAAAACGATTATAATACAGGCCCTGTCAGAATGCCAGCGTTGTCGTGACACGTTTAGTTACATGTCACGGCAGAATAATGCTGAGGCAGGGTCCTGATTGACCAATATTATAACTGTTATGTTTATCAATGTGTGTAATGCTTACAGTGTTTCCACTTTAATGATTTCCTTTCCCCACGCCTCAATTCGGATTTCCCCTTCTTAGGACATTTTTCCCCTCAAAAATTATTCTGCTGTAGTTTTTAGATTTGGCACTAGTGTAGTAACTAAAGAAAAAAAAGGTCTTAATCTATCTTATTCTGTAACAGATAAATAAAATATATAAAATCTGCACGTGTTGACACAGTTTCTCTTATACGGCAATACTCTAGTCCACGGTATAGTCCATAAAAATTTTGTTCCGTGCCGCATTATTTTAGGCTAAGCTTTACCCATAATTTCCCGCAGTTTCCCTTTCTTCTTCTTTCATATCTTTCCCCTTTTTCTTCCCCTATGGACCCTAATTTCCCCTTAAAAGGGGAATTTCCCCTCATTGTGGACACACTGAATGCTTACTATTTTTCCCCACGACAACGGCTAACTAGAGCCGAGGTCCGAGTCTCAGAGACGCCCTCTAGTTGAGCCGACCCCCTCAGGTTCGAGTGGTCTAGAGGCTCCAGACGGAGAGGAGACTCCCCCCGTGGGGAGACGCCATCCGCCTGGAATACCTCTAGAGTCTAGAGGCACTCGCCAATTCTCGGCTTGAGGTCCCCTTAGGATCTCGCCGTCCCCAAACCCGGTGACGCTGTAAAGGTCATCTGCGACCAACAGCATACACACTCAAAAAAAAACTTACTTTTTATATTTGTTATTATTTTAGCTGTATATAACTAATCATCTGCTTAACAAGAATGCTAACTCCACTTTTGGTCAAAAATTATCTAAAAATGGCGTTTGTTTCCTTTAATGTGAACACATTGTTTACGTAAATTTGGCAACTCCTTGAATAAAGTGGAGATAGCAAATTTACATGTTAAGCAGACGTTATATGTTTATGTGTTTTTATTGGTCAATTAAATGGTTCTAGCTCTCTCTCTCATTATAATGAAAAATTAACAAATTTTTCGATGTTCTATTATAAAGCATTTTGTATTCTCATATCCTTGAGACTACCAGATTAATATAATATCAAGCTCAATCGAGAGTCCTCAACACACGCGTAGACACTTCCTTATTTAATCTATATATATAAAAATGGTTGCCTGTAAAGTCGGTTTTACGGGCGAAGATTTTACGTGACAACGTCTTTTTCTCGGTAGAATATTTATTGATATGAATATAATTAAATTGCACAATAGGAACAAGGAATTGAATGAAAATAAGAATTGCACAAATTTTAACTATAGAAATATATTTTGTTTACTAAAACATTGTACATGTAAACTTAAACTTAACACGAGAGACTCATCGTAACGTTACCGAGCGTTACACTTTTTCATAAGTGACTCCCAGCCGCAACCTAATTTAAGACGTTGTCACGTCAAAATGGTTGCCTGTAAAGTCGGTTTTACGGGCGAAGATTTTACGTGACAACGTCTTTTTCTCGGTAGAATATTTATTGATATGAATATAATTAAATTGCACAATAGGAACAAGGAATTGAATGAAAATAAGAATTGCACAAATTTTAACTATAGAAATATATTTTGTTTACTAAAACATTGTACATGTAAACTTAAACTTAACACGAGAGACTCATCGTAACGTTACCGAGCGTTACACTTTTTCATAAGTGACTCCCAGCCGCAACCTAATTTAAGACGTTGTCACGTCAAAATGGTTGCCTGTAAAGTCGGTTTTACGGGCGAAGATTTTACGTGACAACGTCTTTTTCTCGGTAGAATATTTATTGATATGAATATAATTAAATTGCACAATAGGAACAAGGAATTGAATGAAAATAAGAATTGCACAAATTTTAACTATAGAAATATATTTTGTTTACTAAAACATTGTACATGTAAACTTAAACTTAACACGAGAGACTCATCGTAACGTTACCGAGCGTTACACTTTTTCATAAGTGACTCCCAGCCGCAACCTAATTTAAGACGTTGTCACGTCAAAAATGAAACCCGTTTTCCGTTGTCACGACATAACATGAAAACGGCTTCACCGATTTGGCTGATTTTTGACGTGACAACGTCTTAAATTAGGTTGCGGCTGGGAGTCACTTATGAAAAAGTGTAACGCTCGGTAACGTTACGATGAGTCTCTCGTGTTAAGTTTAAGTTTACATGTACAATGTTTTAGTAAACAAAATATATTTCTATAGTTAAAATTTGTGCAATTCTTATTTTCATTCAATTCCTTGTTCCTATTGTGCAATTTAATTATATTCATATCAATAAATATTCTACCGAGAAAAAGACGTTGTCACGTAAAATCTTCGCCCGTAAAACCGACTTTACAGGCAACCATTTTTTTTTTTGTAGTTTTCTAATACTCTGTACAAGGTTCTTACGGACAAAAATATAAAGAAAATCTCTCAGAAAGATTGAAAAATATAACGTAACGAATGTCAACGTCATTCAATTTAAAACAAAAAATCTGTGGTAATCTGTGACACCACATCGATAACCGCGCTGAGAAATGTCAACGTCATAATTTAAAACAAAAAAATCTGTAGTAATCTGTGACAGGAACAAACACTTATTAGCAAACAAAAAACTTCTTAGTCTTTAAAACAAAACGAACTTTATCAAAAACTTAATAAAATTATTGTTAGCGCGGTTATGGACTAGCTGACCCGGCGAACTTCGTACCGTATAGTTTATCAAAAAGCATTAGAATAGAGAGAAGCAGTGAAGGGTATAGAGGCTATTAGTTGCTTTCTAGAGCGCGCGTGGTGTTGAGCTCAGTGTTTACTTCAAAATGCAAAGTTGTTCAATAGCGATTTGTAAAAATATGAGTGAAATTGAACCCTATGGAATAAACACTATTATGAAAATATATATGTTGTTTTTTATTTAATAAAAATTAGTAAAGTCCTCAGGTATGGCGAGACCAGGGAAATAAGGATTCATTTTTATATGGAGGATATTATAGATTCCAGTTCAAATTGAATAGGTACTCATACATAAGATAGGTCAGCTATACAAAATAAAGTAGTGCTTCAAAGCTACGCTAAGGCGGTACGAAGTTCGCCGGGTCAGCTAGTGTTAAAATAAAAATACCCGAGGTAGAGGATAACAGGAGTTTCGAGTGATTAGTTATCATAAAATTATTATTTTTATTTACGAATGAGCTCCACTTATACTGAAAGGGATGATAAAACTTAAGATTCACAAAATATCCAAAGATACTATGAAATTATAAATTATTAAAATTACTCGATTTCCGATACAACACCTTCAACAACAGATTTCAGCAAATAATGATTCGTTTAGGACATCTTTTTTGTATTTTTATGAAAGCTTATGTAGTCGGGCAGTTTTTAAAATGAAACAGAAGTTATGGAACATTTATTGTTTTAAACTTTCATGGTCACTAACATTATAGCTATTAACGAGATTGTTACCATGTACCTTGTTTTTTATGAGTCTCCGATATTTCGGCATTGTTGCAAGCGCCATGATCACGGAGTAACTGAAGTAATTGCGGGTAGATGTTATTGGCAGATATATCGGCCTACCCTCTGACGTCGTCTTTTACTGCGCTCGATACCCCTACCACTGGTCACATTCTCACTATTCACTCGCACTTGTTCCCGACACACAATACTTACAGTATCAGATCGCGGAACGACACTTTTTTGATTTTTGCGGGTTTTACATATACGAACCACTGGATTCCAGACATTTGACAATTTAAACCCATCCTCACTATTGTAATTCTTGTGTTTGGTTATTTCAATTGCTTCCCTGACCAATCTTGGTTCGCAAAAATCGAGTGAATAGTGAGAACATAGGATATTGTTTATCCCGGCAAGTTCACGCATATATATGCTAAGAATTATTTAGTAACAATAGTCACAGAAAGTTTGTTACTTCTTCACGTCTAAACGGCTGGAGCGATTGAAATAAAATTTGGTATGGAGTTAGCTGAAACCCTGGATTAACATATAGGCTACGTTTTACTGCGAGAAAATATACCTAATAAACCGCGGGTAACACCGCGGGGCACAGCTAGTAATACATATCCCGCTGTGTAATTTAGATGATGTATTTCAAAAGAATAACGCAGTTAATTCTATTGACGCTATTAACATTAGCAGGGACACGATAGTAACATTCTTCTATGAACCAGCTATGAACACATATTACACATCTGAACACGAATGAGCGACACGTGCAATATGTACTCTAAGCCAGGGGAGTAGGACGACCATTAAGAAATAATAAGAAATCCTGGCAAACAACAGACACTTTAATAAAGGTTCATAGGTACTTTCAAGAAAAGACAATTAATGAAATTAAGTTAATTAGTATCATCAACAGCCTACTGCTGTGACATTAAGAAAGACGTTCAATAAAAATCATTTCATTAGTAACAACAACACACCTAATCATACAGCATTAAATAGACAGAAAAGAGGCCTTGTTAATGAGGGCTATCGCGTATGAATCCGCCGCTAGAGGCGCTAGTGTAGCGTGAGGTCTCCGAAATGTCAAATGTTATTGCTTGTTGGTTGACTACGCGGGTTTATTTCTTATTAAAATAATGTTGTGAATAATTGGTAACAATTCGGCTTAATTATGGCAAATATGAGTTATGTGGCAATGAATATCAGTTATTAAAAATTTGAGCTTAGAAAAATGATTATGTTCCCATTTTTTCCGAATAAAACGGAACTGGGCGTCACTGTGGCATGGCCTATTATGTTTAGAATATGGTTCTTTTGTGTTAAAATACGATCTAAATGTAACCTTTGATTTCATGTGCGTATTAATAAACTTTAAAAGTTACAATTTAGGACCTCACTCAACAGTGGCGCCATCTGGTGAGGCAGAAAACGGTAGCCCTTATTGAAGCGATTGTTAAAAGCGATTAATTCATATTTCAGTTCATATTTGGGATAAAAGAGATTAGATTAAATGTAAAATTGACACTTGTTTCAGATTTTAAGGGCTAAAATGATTTATTTGAGAAGGTGTGTTAGATCTAGCACACACTCCCATCGCCCATCGGAGAGTGATAATGATTGCAAATGCAACCGTTTAAAATATAATTAAAAATCTAGACATTAAACATCTAGCAGTTAAATGCTTAAAATAAAAATATATTAAACATAATGTTTCTTCTGATGCGCCATTACTAATTTACTAAGCCATAAGTCCTATTTTGTCCAGTTTAAACGCTTGAAATAAAAATATATTAAACATAATGTTTCTTCTGATGCGCCATTACTAATTTACTAAGCCATAAGTCCTATTATGTCCCGTTAAACACGGACGGATGTAACCCCTACATGGTCGATTCAAGATGGGCCCCGATATAATTATCTGTCAGTGGGCAGCATCTGCTCATTGTGCGATTGTATGGCGCACGGCCCCGTATGAGCCGCGAGCGTGTATGGGCGTGCGCAAGAGGTCGCCACTTCTATTCAACTAGTAATGCCATGTTTTCTTTAGCATCCGTGACGTGACCGCCTCTTACAAACGACAATGAGACTTATACCAATGCAGTTATGTCTGAATTCCCCCTGGCGTGTCGCCATCGTGAACTGTGAGACGTGACGGAGGCTTCAATGGCCCTCGATTGCATCGTCCCGACATCCGATCCCCGGCAACGTAAGATGACAATCGAGAATTATTCAGAACAGGCCAGTAAGCAGAAGCTGAGATAACACGCTCAAGAGAACATCAAATTTCTTGATCACAAAAAGATGTCACGTTTTTTTATCATCTAATTTTAGCGTCAGAATATTTGAAGAATTTGTATTGTACTGTGCAAGCCCGTAAATTCTGGTTTTCAAAACCATTGTAAATTTAAATAGCAAAACGAGTATGTTATTTATGTCCTAAGATTCTCGACACCTACATAGGATGGTATTGGACGGTGTTGCGTGGGCGTGAAATACTTCTGTCTGCGCGTTTGTTGAAGTCATTAAAAGTCAACTCCACATTATTGAACTCTCGAGTGACTCTATTCTCCTATGAACGATTGCTTTGAATGCTAGCACACAGGGCTGTCTACCTACTGGTAAGAATATTGACAATGTTTGTTTTTGGTACAAAAAGGACTAAAAAATATTAACGTAAACCCGAAGTGAAATTGGGAAATGAGATTTAGAGTCCAAAATCGATTCAATGAAAGTTTGGTAAAGAATTTAATAAAGTACTACGAACTGAACCGTAAATTAAACCGTTGTTAATAATGATCGCTCAGTTAACTTAATTACACTTTTCTAATAGGTTGATGGTGATGGTGTGCACCTTTGACTATATTAAGTAAACTTTAGTCATTACTAGATTAAAAGTAAATTACCTACTATTATTTCTTCCCATATGCTTAAAAAATCTTGCACGGCAACTAACTATCAATAATTGAAAACCCCAAAATTATCGACTTCTCTTCAGCACAGTAAAATAACCACACAGTATTTTAAATTCAAAACGGCACAGTCAATCAGTTATAGTAATACGTTATTCAATCATTTACATTGCAATTATCACATAAAAAGATAACTGCAATTATCAAAACATCGGAATAAACAGCAATAACGAAACAAAATAAATTTAATTACAATTGATTTAAATCATTTTTATTTGAATGAATTTAATTAAATGCAATATAACAGTTAATATCGATATATTGTCCTTTGTTTTATATAAGGAATTTTTTTGTGTATGCATGTTAAGTGTTGCAATTTAGATCGATTCCTCTAATAATAGAGGAATCGATGAAAATACCTTATTAATAATAATAATAATAATAATAATAATAAGTTAGTACTTTGTTGATTGTAACATGTTATGTATAGCGAATAAATAAAATAAAAATAAATTAAACAATATCGACAAGGGGTTTCCCTCATAAAATATGTGACAAATTTTAATCGAAAGGTATCACTTTCAAAATTGCAAGTCCACCATAGGTCAAAATAAATGGCCCGACTAGAGATATGTTACTACTTACATATGCACTGTGTGAACATGGTGTTGGCTCGATGTTATGCGCTCGGGCTACGACCACAATGTATTCCATTCCATCAGAGATGCGGTTGGAAGTATTGTTTATGGCAGAATAGCAGAATTCTTGAAGACAAAAATCGTTCTTTAAAAATGTATTCTATCTAGTAACAAAAAACTTTATGTTCGAGTGAAATGAAATGAAATTATATTTTATTCAAATTGACTTATTGAAAGCACTTTTGAATCGTCCAATATTTTTTTCTACCACACTCATCAGCAGACCCCTCTTTCCCAGTGGGCACTTTGGCCATGTGCCTAGGGCCCCGCGATCGATAGGGGCCTCCCTCAAATCAAATACAAAGTCCCAAGTTCCTGTTAAATCACCGAACGGGGGTCATAGGGGCCCCATTATCCTAATATGCCCAGGGTCTCCAATAAGTCAAAGACGGCACTGCTCATCAGCATTTAAAAGAAGTAGCAACATTTATAAAAAAAATCATTTCACTACCAATACAACGTCCACTGACACTTTGATTGCTGTGTCATGTCATGCAGTATAAATACAAAGTGTTCTAGTAGGTATTAATAATTCCTAGGATTGCGTACAACGGCAATCTATTACTAAGCCAACGTTGTCCATCTGTCTGTCGGCGAACTCATGAACCATAAAAGATAAATATTCGTAATAATAAAAATATCACTTGTTTAAAAAAAGCCCTCGTACTAGAATCGATTGATTGAAGGATTTTTAAATTTTTATTGGCTTGCCCATTGCAGTTGCTGCTGTGAAGGCAATTTTTAACATCTACCCCCTTATTAATAAATGAAGAATAAATTTGAATTTGTTTTGTCCCTGGGGACCATTCGCCTAACGGAAATGCTATGGAAAACGCTAACGCTTACGATTTCATTTTGTTATTTCTAGCCGCCTGAGGTTTTCAAATGCCTCGCGCTCTTTTTTTATATTGCATTGGTAGTAACAATATTAAAAAAATGAGCATGAGGTATTTGAAAACCTTCGGCGGTTATAACAAAATAAAATCGAAAGCGTTAGCGTTTTCCAAAGCATTTCCGTTAGGCGAATGGCCCCCTGTTCATTGAATGACAAATGGCATTTTAGTGGTATAAACAAAAGACGGCGTCATTAGTCTAAGCTTAATCCTCGTTTAATATGTCTCGAAATAAGGGGGCTAAAATCTATTAAATTTATTTTTTTCTCATTCATATTAATAAATATTTCCGATTCTGTATCTGTGTTACTTTGTACAGTAACTGAAAGTACATTTAGCATACTTAATTGAAGCACATGCAGGTGTCTAATTACTTTAGTTTTATTTTATTTTAAATATTCAATAACGTTTATGTTCGCCATTCAAATTTCAAAGAAAGCGAGGACACAACATTAAAATTAAACTTTACACTAAAGCGAACCATCTTATTAAAATCTAGTTCTTTTGTGCGATCGTTGACACAAATGTGATCATTACCCCATGATTCATGGTAACCATTGTAGGTAATGGCGGTGCTTGGCATTCGTCACAGAGGCAGAGACAATTATACAATTGCGAGTGTGTGAGTGAGCACTGGTAACGTATCGCATACACAGAGGAACGAAAAATATAAAATATTTTTCTTTGAGTATTAAAGTTTTTTTTTATTCAATTATTTACTATTAATTTTGAGCATAATAACGATAAGTGCTTAATTCCATTTAGTTACCATATTATAATGTGTTTGTGTGTGTGTGTGAGAGTGTGGAAATTGCATAAAGCCAGAAACATATTAACGTGTCGGGGCGTGATGTGGCGCATCGGTTTCATACATTTATTATGGGTTAGAGAGAGATAGAGAGGATAAAGCGTCGACACGACACGATACGTAAATATGTCTCTAACCATAGTAAATGTATGAAACCGATGTGCTTCTCGCGCCACGACACAACACGACACGACACGTTAATATGTTTCTGGCTTAATATGTAAGTGGTAGCTCAATATTTTAACTGTTGCTTTTTATTATTATTTTATTGGACACTTATTTGCTGTATGTTTGAATCTGGGGAAACCCACACAAAAAGATGTTTTTTAATTTAGTTTTCTTTTCTTTAGATTTAGACTTAAGCTATCTTAGAAAACTATGGTAGTGATTAAAAATAGCTTTAGAAGATTTATGTTTTTTTTTTTTTTGTTGTTATTTTTTATTTATTTTTTGCCAAGGTATACTGTAACATTTATATGAATAAAGTTCTATTCTATTCTATTCTAACGTTCCTATTGGCGGTGACAGGCAGCCAGTGCTGACCCACACACGCGCAACGCACGAAACTTTGCCTCTCCGTTCTTTACTCAAGTGGTATTTTGTAGTATCGGCTGTTAGCCGGGGTCGACGACCTAGCGTTATCAGCACACACTCACACTCTGATAAACGCGTATCTGATTAGATATCGGTATGTGTAATCAGTATACGCATTCAGAGTACGTTGAAGGAGATCTCCTTTGAGATGCTGTGTGGGTGGAACTACAGGTACAACGAACTTTATTTATTTATTTATCCGATTTCAAAAAGGAGGAGGTATTCAGTTCATCAGTTTTTGGAGTTTACTCCTGAAGAATCGATTTGCATATATAAGGGGCCCGGTATGAGAAAAATGTGAGGAGTAAAATCTATCGATGAATGACCTCGTTACGTTTTTGGTGCGCGCAACTTTGACAAACAAAGATGACAGATTGACATTAATAAAAATTTTAAAATCTGAACTGAATTTGGATATTGTTTCTGATGGAGCAATGGGGACAACGAGGTATGGTACAACCATTGATGCGGTATTTTCAAGATTCGTGAACCACGTATCTACGAACGTCCATGTGTCTTATTTTAGTTACCATAAACCACGTGTCACTGTAATTAATAATGCAGACAATGTTGATTTAATTAATATTTATAAAAATGATAATAGTCTGATAATAATAATTACATAATTTATCAACATTCCTAATGATATATTTATGCACATCTGAAATTGACTATTGTAAAAAGTTTAATGTAAAATATTTCGTCGATTAGTTATAATAAATGTATATGAAATGAATAAATACATATTTATATATGTATATTATTTTCATTAATTTGTCAATTTACCCTTTCATACAGTATCAATCTTTTTTAAGTTAAATAAACTCTTTTTGCGTCTGGTTAGACTATCGAACTTAAGGAGTAAACTCCAGTCGTGCGTCGGAGCTGACACACACAATTTTTTTTTCATCCCACCACCTCGGAAAGTGTAATTTTGCGCTTCGAAATCTGGCTGGAAAATTCTATTTTATTCGCTTGAGCGGCAAAGTAGATTTGAATTTAGAACATCACATATAATGAGTACTCAATATAATTGTAAATTCAAAACGTCATTAAACCTATTTAATGTAACCTCTATGGTGCCAAATTTATGATTAGAACTTTTTAAATTGTGAAAAAATTTAAATTTGGAACCTTCTTGGTTTCTTTGTTTTATTTGCGTGCTTCGCGCCATTCTAGTTTTTCACGTTTTATTGCTTAAATATTTTGTCATTATAAATTGTTTTCTTTTTCATTTTGTCATTTCCTCGCTGAGGTGGGATGAAAAGTTACGTATTGCACTCGAGTGGAAAGATTTTTCACCTTGTGCTCGTTTGTTTCCCTCGCTGACGCTCAGGATTCTAATTTAGAATCACTCGCTGCGCTCGTGATTCAACTTTAGAATCCTTCGCTTGCTCGGTCATCCAAATCGAGCACGCGGTTAAAAAGGAACTTTCCACTCTTGTATAATAAATAACTATTATTATTTGCGAAGGAGAGGGCGAAGAAAGGGCAGATAAAGGTTTTCGGACCGAGTATGAAAATAAATACTTTTTGTTTGAAGATGATACAAGGTTCGGTTTGTAGAAATGTTTATTAGATAAAATTTGGAACTCATCAATGACAAATAGGTACTTAGTACTACACATAGTGGGTTTGGTGATTCTATGAAATATAAAAGAGATTAGTATTTTATTCTTAACCAGCTGACATTGCTCTGACTTATGAAAATTAAATTATTAAAAACATTTCAACAAATAAAACGTATAAGCACTAACAATTTTTAATTTTTACTAGTTTCGTTTTAAGGTGGGTTTTTTTTTAAAAGTATACGTTCATATAACCGATGCTCCATTATAACATACTAGCAAACCAGTGAACCAAATGTTCACCAAAAAAAAAAATGTATTTAATTATTGAGAACTTCGGAGATTTTGTGTGGTTTTGTTTAAAATAGAAATCACGTGATTTCTCGAAAACCGGAAGTGCTACGTTACTCACATCCGGTTTGTAGTCTTATCAGACTATTCTTAACTTATAACTTATATTCTCTATACCAGCTATACTCTAAGTGTGTTCCGCGGAACCCTAGGGTTCCGTGATACCTCTGTCGGGGTTCCGCAAGAATTTAGAAATAAAAAAATCAAAACACCTCTCTCTGGTCGCTCCGCGGCTGTGCGGACTCCGCGGCCGCGCGGAGACAAAACGCTATGAATGTTATTTATTTATTTATTTGTATTTGTATAAGCTTGTGTTACATTAGCTGGTACAATATCTCATAAGTTTGGTCTCAACAATTTTATACTTGTACAACGCGTTCGCTCTAAGTTTGCCGGTCTGTGGAATGCGCGTACCCTCCCCCACGTGACAACAAAACTTATAATGTGTCATAGTTTTACCCAAATATCTAACGTACACAATTTTTATTGTTACAATTAAATAAAAAATTTCGAACGTCATACACTCATACCTATCGCCAGCGGCAAACTTAAAACGAGCGGGTAGTATACTTGTAAGCGCTCAGTCTCTTTGATAAAAGCCGCCTCTGAATTAGACGCTATAGTTGTCAACTAGCGACTTTCGTCTCTAACTTCAAAGGATAAAGTCGATATTGTTTACAACGCTATTTTTAAATTTCTGTTTTTATTTTTGCTTTTTGTTTATCAAAGGTGCCGACTCGAGTATTTTCGAGAATATTTGAGATCGAGTCTAGGACTAAGTATAAAAGCGGCGATCGCGCGTTGGCGTCGTCAGTTGATGATTAGCGTTCGGAGCGATAAGTTACTACCTACTTACAAGCTCGCTAGCGAGAAACTGGTGTTCATTGTTTTACTGCCTGCTGTATTCTGTTGTCTCAGTTTTATACATTTCTTCCCTGTAGGTTCTAAATTTAGTCTCTTATACGCAGTAACGATTGTGCATTATTTAAACCCCACTATCCTGACTTGTAACATTATAAATAAAGAAGAATGGAACGTTGGCTTAAAGGTGTTAAACGTGTTCCAACAACATCTTCTAATGACGCTGAATGTTCAAAAGCAATGCGCGCGGAGAATTTAGCAATCACCGATCCAGAAGATGATGCCACGAGTGCCACGACGTCAAGCTCGACGGTTTCAAAGACGAAAAAAAGGAAGTATGATGAATCTTATATCAGTTTCGGATTTGTTGATTCCAACGGCTCACCTCTCTGCATGCTCTGTAGTAAACTGCTTCCTAATAGTTCCATGGCACCTGCCAAATTGCGTCGACATTTAGAAACCGTACACCCCGAGACTAAAGACAAGAATAAAGAATTTTTTGTTCGCAAAAAAGATCAGTTATTAGAAAGTCAAAAAAATATGATGCATGTAACACAAACTACCAACGAAAAGGCCACGGAGGCATCATACTTAGTTAGCTATCGCATTGCACAAGCAGGTGAAGCGCACACTATCGCTGAGAAATTAATAAAACCATGTGTATTAGACATAACAAAATGTATGCTTGATGAAAAATCTGCAAAGCATCTTTCTACTGTTCCGCTATCAAACGATACTGTTTCACGACGAATCCATGATCTGGCAAGCTACGTCAAACAAGAACTAGTTACACGTCTACAAAATACACGATTCGCTTTGCAAATGGACGAGTCGACTGATGTCGCTGGTTTGGCTATCCTGCTGGTTATTGTGAGATATCCATATAAAAGTTCTTTTGAAGAAGACATGCTTATGTGTTCATCGCTGCTTACAAACACTACCGGGGAAGAAATTTTTAATAAAATAAATATATTTTTTGAAGAACATAATCTCAGTTGGAACAATTGCATTGACATTTGTACAGATGGGGCCAAGGCGATGACAGGTAAAACAGCAGGAGCAGTGTCACGAATGAAAAATAAAGCGCCTAATTGTAGTTCCAGTCATTGTATTCTGCATAGACAAGCACTTGCGATGAAGCAAATGCCGTCTAATCTAAAATTAGTTATGGATGAAGCGGTAAAAATAATTAATTTTATCAAATCACGACCACTACAATCCCGATTGTTCTCATTATTGTGTGAAGATTATGGCAGCAAACATAAAACACTGCTGCTCCATACAGAAGTGCGATGGCTGTCTCGGGGAAAAACTTTAACAAGGCTATTTGAACTTAGAGCCGAGTTACAAATGTTTCTTTCAGCAGATACTTCTTTTAATTTGAAGGACCGTTTGTATGATAAAACTTGGTTGTTCCGATTGTCTTTTATGGCGGATATCTTTCAAAAACTTAACGAATTAAATTTATCATTGCAAGGTAAACAGACAACAGTGTTTCAGGCCTATAATAAAATAACTACTTTTAAAAGAAAATTAGATTTTTGGATCATTTGCATTGGTAAGAAAGAAATAGAAAGTTTTACGTTACTCACTGAGTTTGTTAGCGAAAACGACTCAGAAATGTTTGAAGATAATGTGTTTGAAGAATTGGTCCAATATCTCAGTTCGATGCGCGCATCTTTTGAAAAGTATTTTCCCGAAGAACACAATACAAAAATTAAAGTGAACTCCTGGATTCATAATCCTTTTTTACCCAACTTGGAAAAGCCTGAAAACATGTCAAATGAGATATATGAATCTCTTTTAGAAATGTCATCAGACACAAGTATGGAGTCATTGTTCAAAACGACGCCTCTTAATGATTTTTGGTGCAGAATCCAAGATGAATATGCAATGCTTGGCCAAATGGCTCTGGATATTCTTCTCCCGTTCCCAACTACATATTTGTGCGAAACAGGATTCTCTACCTACGCAGCCACGAAAACAAAATATCGCAATAGACTGGACGCCGAAGCTGATATGAGACTCCAACTTTCTTCCATCAAACCTGATATCAAGCAATTGATGAAAAATAAAAAACAGTTTCATACCTCCCACTAGTTAGATTTTTTCTTTTTTAATGTTTTCTATTATTGTCCTTACCAAGTGGTGAAGTAAATAATAATTAGTAACGGATACATTGTACTTTTATTATGCTGATTAATATAGAATACACTTATAAAAATAATTGTTTTATTGTAGGGTTCCATCAAGTATTTTGCTTCCCAAAAGGGTTCCGTCATTTAAAAAGTTTGAGAACCACTGCTCTATACCTATCTCTTACGGTTTGCCCGCTGAAACAGCACCACGGACGGACGGACGGACTTGTCTAATAGATAAGAGATTTTATAAACAAGTCTACCATTTTAGATCCGTCTATTCGTCTGTCTAACAGTCAACGGATTGTATCTGAATCTCAAGAAGTTGAAGCCTAGTAGCCATTTGTAGGTAGTTAAGTTAAAATTCGCACTAATTGTGCCTGTGTGACTATTTTTTAGGGTTGTCTTGTAGGAACCCTTATAGTTTCGTCATGTCCGTCTGTCCGTCACCAGTTTTGCTTGTAGACTTTTAGCAATAGAGGGCTGTAATTTTGTGGAGATATGTATATCGATTACGCCTACAAAATGGTAGAACAAAATTATGAAAACTATTTTTCAGGGTAGCTCCCCTACATGTTACGTAGGGATGGTGTTTTTTTCGTCATCTATCTCATCGTGTGGGATATTATTGACGTGACAACGTCTTAAATTAGGTTGCGGCTGGGAGTCACTTATGAAAAAGTGTAACGCTCGGTAACGTTACGATGAGTCTCTCGTGTTAAGTTTAAGTTTACATGTACAATGTTTTAGTAAACAAAATATATTTCTATAGTTAAAATTTGTGCAATTCTTATTTTCATTCAATTCCTTGTTCCTATTGTGCAATTTAATTATATTCATATCAATAAATATTCTACCGAGAAAAAGACGTTGTCACGTAAAATCTTCGCCCGTAAAACCGACTTTACAGGCAACCATTTTTTAATAGGTTTTTTTTTAAATTACTTAGGGGTTTCTAAGCCTATTTTTCGATTTAGATATCCGTTTGCGAAATATTGAACTTTACAGTACTAATTTTTGTTCGAGTAGCCACCCTTTAAAATAAAAAAGTATGTATTTAAATATTTAGATTAATTTTGTTAATTGTTGGACCAACTGGCGTATCAAAAGTCACATAACACTAAACTAAACATTATTATTGATAACACAGAGGTACATATTCTCCTATCGCATATAATGACTCAAAGATTGGACTAGTTGCGATTGATTTATGTTTATTTGTATGTATGTATGTATGTATGTATCTTTGTCTTATTTTTTAAGTACCTACTGAAATCATGAACGTAACATTATTTATGATAATATGATTATGATGACCTCTATGGGATGACCGCGAGTGGTGAGTACAATATGCTGCTCAAGGTCTCAACCGGGTTCGAGTCCCGGGGGGGGCAATTGTTTCTATGATGAATAAGAATAAGAGCATTATAGACGACCTCCGTGGCCGAGTGGTTTGTACGCCGGGTTTCATGGTGTCGCCGACTCGAGAGGTCCCGGGTTCGAACCCCGGTGGGGGCAGATGTTTGTGTGATGAATACGAGCATTTGTACTCCAGTCATGGATGTTTAGTATGTATTTATATATAAATATATATGTACAGTATATGTATTCTATCCGTTACCCTCGCATTCCATAACACAAGCCTTACAGTGCTTACTTTGGGGCTAGGCTAATTGGTGTGAGTGTTGGAAATATTTATTTATTATTAATTTATTTGTACCTGAGTCACGAATGTTTACAGATATTACTGGAGAATATGTATCAGTTTAAGTATGTATTCTAACCTCCCTAGTATCTAAGCTTGGCAGATCGACGGGAAATTCGGGATTGTCCCGGAATTTTGCGTCTTGTCCAGTAATTAGACCTTATTGTCCCAAAATCCAATAATGTGCTAGTTTCGTAACAAAATAAACTAATAACGAATGACACCGCTGGCCTGCTTGATGTTTTAATTCTGGGGGGTGATGGGGGGTTTTATTTGAAACTTTATTTTTTTCAGGGGTGTGCAAATGTCCCGGAATTGATAAGCCAGCATCTGGAAACCCTACTAGTATTCAATTCAATTCAATTTATTGCACTCATGTGGTTACATAGATTTTTTTTAAAACACACTAATTAGCCTAGCCCCAAAGTAAGCACTATAAGGCTTGTGTTATGGGATACTAGAATTCATATAACAGTACATATGTATATATAATTTATATAGAAATACATATTAAACATCCATGACTGGAGTACAAATGCTCGTATTCATCACACAAACATCTGCCCCCACCGGGATTCGAACCCGGGACCTCTCGAGTCGGCGACACCATAAAACCCGGCGTACAAACCACACGACCACGGAGGTCGTCGGATGGTTACAAGTTACAAAATGCATACAGTACCTAACATGAACCCTGTCAGGGAATCGCAATATGTATCCCATATAGTATTCCATAGCACAAGCATTACAGTGCTTACAGGACTAAATTGGTATGAGTGTTAGAAATATTCATGTACCTACTTTTTCACAATTGATTTTCCATGATGAACTAGGAGCAAAGAAAATATGAAATGCGACAACTGCTAACTTTCATGCGCATACCGCAGTCTCAACTCACATAGTAAGTTCGGAAACTATAGACGATGGGATAGACAAATCTTTTTTTATATATTTGTATACTTTTGTTTCCAGTCGACATCTGAAGGCGCTGTCCCACGATCTGTATTGTCGCGGGCGAAGCCGCGCCGCGCAGTTATCAAACGAATGAGAACTCCAATGTTCGAGATTTAGCAGTATCTACACTCAAGCCTATGCTGTACCTTATGCTAGCACTTCGCATGGCAATTTGTATTTGCTATTTGTACATTTAGCAGTAGTATTCCTTATCAGTATTAAAAGGAAATGAAAATTACTGTTGTCAAATGTATAAATAGCAAATACGAATAGGAATTTGAAATTCTGGTAATAGCTATGCAATTTTATTTGGAATTGTAATTTACACGTACAGTTATAATATGGGAAGCACCCATAACGGTCTGCATATACCTATAAGAATTATTTATAACTAGCTGTGCCCCGGGATTAATAAAAAAAATAAAAAATTAAAATTATTTATTTCGGATAACAGCAGTCCACATCAACCATACAAAACCAAACAATAACTTAACATTAAATTAATTTACAAAAAAAAACAACATCATCAATAATAAAAAAATAAATAAAATTAACGATATTTTCCCGCAGTAAAAAAATCCAGGGTGTCAGCTAACTCCATACCAAATTTTATTAAAATCGCTCCAGCCGTTTAGACGTGAAGAAGTAACAAACATACTGTAACGTGTTAAAAACGTTACATGGATCTCCTTCGCTCGAAGAGCGAGATAGAAGATTTTTTTTGGTTGTCTCTCTGGTCGTTTTTATCTCGCGTCCATTTTCCTTAATCTGTGCACTTTTCATTAATATGTTTCTGCCCCTAAACAAGCAGTAAGCTGTATGGACGTTGTTCTCTTTGCCTTCCCGGCAAGAGAAAACGAACTTGAGAAAAAACTAATGTCACTTTACTTCACGAAAAAAATTTTTACGTAAAACATGTAAGAATCATAATCGTAATTTATAAATTGATAATCCATTGGATTGTCGATTGTTTTTAATGGTAAGTGTTTTTCCAAATTCGAAAAGTGTTTTAATTCATATATTTCAATGATTTACATGAGGATTGATTTTGTTTCAGATGAGAAATTTTGCGTCATTTGCACGAAATGGCGATAGCCATACCTCAAGCTTAATTTGTTTGTAAAACGGTAAGAACCTTACTAATTTCCTTAGTTTTACATTTTTTCCTTTGTTGTGAGCCATGTGCTAATCTGAGGAATATTTATTTTCAGCGAAAAGCGTTTTTTACTTGGATTTTTTTATTTGGATTTTTTTTCATTCAAATTTCAACATTTCCCGTGATGTGGAGGTGAACCCACAGGATGTAACAACGGCCATCCCTTACATATTTGCAACACCAGACATATTTAACTCCAAAGATGCAACGAGGTCGGTAATCTTCTAAATTCATAATTGTGTATCGGCCCCCAAATTAAAGGTAACATTTTCACTAACATCTTGGTAGCCTTAGTATATAAAGTAGTTTCAAAATTTAGCAGTAACCCTTTTGGACCAGTAATTCTGTAGTAAATTTAAATAAATTGACAACCCAAAATGAAAATGGATTTGCATTAAACTCCTCTTGCGATTAAAAGTTCATTACTTTCCCGGCTAATAATATGGTACAGTCCAGGCGCCCGAATATTCTTTTTTAATTGATTTCGGCCTGTCCATTTCAAAAATTTATTATTAACTATTACAATTGTCACCATTGCTCTTTTATATTTTTTAATATTACAATACACATTCACACACTCACAAACTTTCGCCTTTATAATATTAGTTTGATAAGAGATCAACGATATTTATATCGTTGTAAGACACCTATTCATAAAGGATTCCGCCAAGCGTATATTTTTCATAAATTATTATTAAAAACGGTTTGCCCATTTATCTATGTGAGTGACATGTTAGGATATTATTTTTGATACAGTGACAGATAAGTGTTTCATATATTTATTGTATATAATATAAGGCATAAACAATATATCCATTATTAGATAGTGCAAGCTATTGCGGTCATTGATAACAAATGTCTTATGAATTATTAGGTTAATAGTCCTCCGATAACATTTATGGAGGAGGCCAATTTGGGCAACATTATTTATATTATACTTACGCAGTTAAGTGTCAAGTAAGTAATATTTCTTGTATTTCAATACATTGAAAGTAGAAAATGCTGTGTTAGTTTACCGCGCCCGTCGCCGGCGCCGCGCCCGGGCTGTCACTGAGAACGAGATTACAGTGAAGCCCCGGTAATCCGGCCCCTGGCTAATGCGGCACCCCCTATAATCCGACATCGTCTATTACATACAAGTATTCGCTAATTCACGATTGAACAAGTTACAACTTGTACGCACCTTCACTGTTTATTATTATTACTTTTATAATAAAACGTAATCTTTCTATTGTGTTGTTTAATTTACTAAATTTGACATACATAACGAAGTATGGTTTGTAATCTTATCATTGGATCTGTAATTTGTCGGATTACAAGGTACTCTTTTGTAAAAAAATTCGGACTATAGGGAGCCTTAGGCAGTACTCTATAATCCGACAAATTCGATAGTTCGACACTGCCCTGCAAAATGTTTGTCGGACTACCGGGGATCCACTGTATTTCATTTTCATTTATCTTATGATGTGGAGGCGTTGAGTAACATTACAGTTCTCATACGTTTGGCAACTCTGCGCGGCGCGGCCCCGCCCGCGACAAAACAGTTCGTGGGATAGGTTCTTATGATACTAATCGGAAACAAAAGTGTCAGATGTATCCATTCCGTCGCCTATAATTTTTCGAATGTACCATGCGAGTTGAGACTGACGTCTGCACATGAAAGTTAGCAGATGACGCATTTTATATTTTCATGCTCCTAGTATGAACTAGGAGCAGCTAACCATAATGATATGGTAAATCAATTGTAGATAACTGTTTGGAACACTTATCTATTAATCTTTGATTATTATATAACATTGAGCGTTTGGGGTTGGATGAAATGGATAGGGAGGAGTCTTCGGATACCCTGTTAGCAATACTTCCTCAAGAATACGTAGTGCGTTTTCGAGATATAAAAAAGGGTTGCAAAGATTGGTGGAATAGGAAGATTGGGCCATAACCTACTATGTCTACCCAGTACGGATCGGTAGGTGCTAATAACTACAGATACAGCCGATAACATTAGTTTTACTTGCCTTAAATATCATGGAGGAGTTCAAGTTATTAAATGATGGTGTCGTCGAATGGCCGATCATAAGGTCACCCATCCGATGACCGGCAACTGCGACGGTTGCTTCACTTCCACGATCACCGACCGAACGAGGTTCACTTGCGACGTGGAGTCCCTCTCCTTCGATGCAGGCTTCGAAAGTCGTTAGTCCACCGCGGCCGTTCGTATATCGACCAAAAGGTGTAATGATGGTGCGTAAATCTGAACTATCTTCATCTAATTCACACAGCCAAAATACTGAGTAAGCATCTAAATAAGAAAATACTTTAGAATTATGAAGTTTATATATAATATATTGTTTTAAACTTTCATGGTCACTAACATTATAGATATTAACGGGATTGTTACCATGTACCTTGTTTTTTATGAGTCTCCGATATTTCGGCACTGTTGCAAGCGCCATGATCACGGAGTTACTCCGAAATATCGGAGACTCATAAAAACAAGGTACATGGTAACAATCCCGTTAGTATCTATCTTTATATATATAATTCTTCTGTGAGTGTGTATGTCACTGAACTTCTCTTAAACGAATGGACCGATTTTGATGAAATTTTTTGTGTGTGTTCAAGGGAATCTGAGAATGGTTTAGATTCACAATTTTGTCCGCTGGACAACCCCTTTGTTTTTAGGGCGGTACGAAGTTCGCTGGGTCAGCTAGTAATATATATGTTACCGGCCAAACCCGATTTCAGGACAATCTAGTTTTGCCTAGGCTAAACTGGTTCTTCCTATACGCGATAGGATTAACTAGTATAGCCTAGTCCAAACTAATTTATCCTAAGCGCGACAGGATAAACCAGTTTAGCCTAGGCCAAACTAGATGATCCTGATATAAATACGCACACTCTAGGATAAACTACTACGACCTAGTCTAAACCAATTTAGCAAAGCGGAAAGTAATTGAACAAACATGTCAGGACTTGTACAGGGCGCGTCATGTAAAAAGAACGCTGGAAGAAAGTGGAGGGAGTGTTTTTTCTGTAATTGGTTTTTGTTTAACTCTTTTGTTGTTGCCGGGAGTTCGGAAGACAGTAAAGCCGGGTATGCATTAGCGATCTGTTACCGTCACATGCGTGATACAGTACGAAGTTCTAGTGTGTACGCTAGTAGCTCAGTTGTGAACGTTGGCTCGCTTCAAACCGCACGCGTACCGTTCTCGCAGCAGGTTATCGAACCACGTACACACTATGCTTTTGGTTACAGTGCGTGCAACGGTTATGGTTACAGCTCGCCAATGAGTAACTACCCGGCTTAAGAAATTCCGAATCATTCGAACCTTTTACAATTCATCTCACTGTAAACTCAAAATATTTTAAGAAAAGTTTACTAGAAAAAAAAACCACGCAGACCAGGCAGCGGACCGGACTCGAACCCGCACCCTTCGCAATCCGGGCGAATGCACTGACCATTATGCTACCACGGCCCTATTCGCCGCGTCGAAATTTTCCTAGCCTTAAGCTGCAAGGCAGCGCCATCTCTTCGCATTGTAGGTTGCAACCACGCAACCCACAATGTCAAATGAATACTTTTTCAAGTATTAAACATTTGAAAGAAGAAATAGCAATTATAGTTAGTGTTTTTATTTATTTTTAAGCATTTAACTGCTAGGTGTTTAAATCTAAAGAAAAGTTTACTAGAAAAATTAAACTTTTCTTACTTTTCTTTGTATTACTAATTATCCATAACTTGTAACGATGAATCATTATGGTTTTAATAAAAAATATTATTTTTCCAATTACGGATTATTTTATTCAGTTTATCTATTTATTTTGACTTTCTAGATATACTATAATGTTTACACTAGGCCATACTAGTTTATCCTAGAGTATGCGTATTTTTATCAGGATCAACTAGTTTGGCCTAGGCTAAACTGGTTTATCCTATCGGGCTTAGGACAAATTAGTTTGGACTAGGCTATACTAGTTAATCCTATCGCGCATAGGAAGAACCAGTTTAGCCTAGGCAAAACTAGTTTGTCCTGAAATCGGGTTTGGCCGGTAACATATATAATACTAGCTAGTAATATAGTCAGTAGTAATCAGCTAGTAATATATATAATACTAGCTGACCCAGCGAACTTTCCAGTTGTCCAGCGGACAAAATTGTGAATCTAAACCATTCTCAGATCCCCTTGAACACACACAAAAAATTTCATCAAAATCGGTCCAGTCGTTTAAGAGAAGTTCAGTGACATACACACTCACAGAAGAATTATATATATATAAAGATGTTCAATAGTAGGCATGGGAAATTAAGTCTTTGAATTGCCTTATTTCAGGTCTAGACAAATTCTTAAAGTTTTGTTCGGTTTTTCTACAATGACAATTGAATTTACCCAGTCGGTCAGTTTCTCATTTTTTCTGTCCAATTCTTCTTTAAGTCGGTCATGAAGTTTAAAAGGTATTTTACGTTGAGCATCAATCTTCGGTTTCACTCCAGGATGAATTTTGAGATGGCATTTCTGATGCCAACAACACAGACCTTGAAATATATCAATATATTTTTAACAAACAGCGGAGCGGCGCAGTTCGAATTGTGGTCATGTACCACTATTTAAGCGGATCACTTTTGAGCCGCGAGTACCGTATCTTCCCTTTCTCCGAAACAGTGCTCGACCGACGGCACCTCCTGACCGGCAGCGCTGACCGTCAGTTGCGAAAATGCATTCGGTCACGGTAATAATATCATACAGTATTCTATCTTCATACAAACGGTCGGAAAGCGAGTCCTACCTACACCACTCGAGTTCGAGGCACTCTCGGCGTGCACCCAGTCGCGAATGCGCCGCCGCGCCGCAACGACGACCTGAATTGTTTTTTATGCAGTTAGCCGTGCTTAAACGTGCGTTTTGTATTGTAAATATTTGATTGAATTAAGTAGATACCTAGATAATTTAGTATGGAAAAGAACAAACAACGATCAATATCGTACAACTGTTTTTGGTTGTTTGAACTCTTTAATAATACACCCAGAGATATCATTTTTTAAATTACCTGAAATATTGAAAAGGTGTCTTACCTTTATAGAATATTTTTTATATACCTATCTACTAGTACGTAATTTGTTTCAAATATTTAGGTATTTCGAGTTTAGTTTAGTTCGAGAATAATATATAAATAAGTGGTTAGGATGAAACAAGAGACAAACGAGTAATCTACCTACACTCGCGTTAAAAACAAAACTACATAAAATACTGTAGGCGGGCGGCCCTACCGCGTGCTAACGCAGCCAGTGCTGCCAACTCTACGTCTTTTTACGTAGATCTACGTATTTTAGGCCTTTTCTGGAAACCTACTAACTTCAGTCCCAGAATCTACGTATTTTCTTATTTTTTTTCAAATTTGTAAAATAACTTAATTCACTAGAATAAAGAAGAATATTTTCCGTTATTTTACTTAAAAACTATACAAATGTTCATTTCTTATAAAGATGTATCTAAACACTCTTGCATCTTGTAGAAAAGGTTCCCGTTATTGGTTTTGTTGACTACTCTTTGACTTAGTAGGTACATTCATAACCTTAAAAATTGTATTTTTAAACTTTTACTACTATCTATGAGTACCTACTCACATCGAATTGATCTTTGCAAAAAGAAAAGACTTTCAGTCGATAAAGTTACAGGATTTAGCAAGTTTTAAGCATATGTTCATGTGTAAGTATGTTTTTTCTCTTGGCAATTTAAACCACAACTTTTCTAGAGTCTTTTACCAAGTGTATCATGATAACTACTTTATTTTTCATGTGATCTATTAGAAATCATGGTTTTATAATATTAACTTAGCTGTTTATTTCCTACGTGCTTGCGAGTGTTTGTTTACAAATGTTTTGACGTCATAGCATAGATAAGTCTATAGACTAAATTTTGTATGTCTTCTAGGTAAAAAAAAATGTTTTTTCGTTCTGATAGAACAATTATTAACAATTTAAAACATAATTCCAAAAAGTGTCAACTAGCCCATTTAAAAGCAGTTTATCCTTGTCATTCTCTATACAGAATGAAAAGGAGAGACTGATGTTAAATTAAGTTTTAAATTTAGAGAACCATCCAGAATCGGCACCCACCAGTGTCTGTGTCTGATGGTAAATGTTTACCACAGCATGGTAAATGCTTCCAAATTTCCAATGCAGCGACTTCTCTAAGAACTATTTGTTCTATCTCCCGTTCTTAAACAAATTGTATAACAAAATACTCGTTTTATTCGGTTTCAAATAACTTCTTCATTTCACTCAGAAAAAAGTACGTAGATCTACTTACTTTTCATATGCAAAATATACCCATTCTACGTAATTTTCTCATCGGGCCTACGTTTTTTCAAAATCCGAGTTGGCAACACTGAACGCAGCGCTCGGCCGTAGGCATTTATTTCAAGGACAAGGCGTAGTCACAATACTGTATAGATAATATTACCGTGATTCAGTGCTACGCTAACGGCAAACGGCGACGCGTATGTACAGTTCACGAGAAAAATGAAACCTTTTTGCTGTAATATGTGCACGGATTTTTTTTGCGCAATTAATTCTTTACAAACTTCTTGCCAAGCACTTATTTTAGCATCACGGTCTTTTTTATAAAATACATAAGATCAATTCCATATTGCCGGACGAAATCTCACTTCAGTAATAAGGCGCTCTGTATTAATATTAATTTTTGCTTTGAGTGTAGGTACGCGGGTACGGTCGGTCGCTCCGTCAGTGAAGCACTGAATGCATCCATACAATCTCATAGCTCGTCGGACCGGACCGACGCCGCCGGACCGGACAGGCCGGTACGCGCGTACCATCAGCGTAGCTGTGTGCGCATTCATAGACTTGCATGCATAAAGCTACGCCGACCGATGGTTAGCGCTGACCGTCAGTCGAGCACTGTTTCCAGCCTAAGTATTCGCCTAAACTAACGTCTTTGTGTATTTTGTCTCCAATGATGGCGCAAGCGGTTAGCGCGTTCGGCTGCGATCGTTGAACTTAAGCAACTTTCGCAGTGGTCGGTCATTGGATGGGTGACCAAAAATTACTATCTCGAGCTCCTCCGTGCTTCGGAAGGCACGTTAAGCCGTTGGTCGCGGCTGCATCTGCAGTCGTTAGCACCCACCAATCCGCAATGGACTCGCGTGGTGGGTTATGGCTAATCTCCCTATTCCATCCATAGGGAAGGCCTGTGCCCCAGCAGTGGGGACATCAATGGGCTGATGATAATAATGATGATGATATCTTTATAGTATTAAAAAAGAAGCTATTTGTATAAATTTATTACTTAAACTTAGGTACTTACATTTTTTATAAAAAAATGTCTGTTAATGACTGAATTATAGTCCGATTTCGATGAAATTAGAATAAAATCAAATCACCAATTTTGAGTTAAGGCGGCAGGCTGATGTATGTACATATATGGGTAGCTGCCAAGGAACAAAATACATATAACAATATTATTCATTTTTTTGCATTCGGAAGATATGGGTTGAAGCCATAGGCAGACCGGACCTAATTGATAAAAAAATTGAAAGACATTTTGTCTGTTCGCTACATTTTGAGAAATCCCAGATAAAATACAAACCACAGTTAGTGCATGATGCTGTGCCCTCATTACTACTTCACTTGAAGACTTGCAGTACTAACAGCGATGTATCGACGCAAACGGAAGAAGCATTTATCCAAATTGAATCAGTAGTGAGTTTGACAGTTCCAGATAAAAAACCTTTATGTGCACAAAGTACTTCAGAAAACACAAAAAATGATACCAGGCGAACAACACTGGACTCTTTCACTGATGCGTCAAAGAAACGAAATCTTAACGGTGCACCTTCAACTTCAGACCAAAAGCAGAAGAAAGCTAAATAGCGTAATGATTAATAAATATTATGAATAGAATTTTAGTGGAACCATCTGGAAAGTCATCAAAGTTTCAAATGTGAGATGGAAGTCAGTTAAAGAGTTATGATAGCAAAATTATTGCAAAAAAGAATATGATTTTATTTCCAGGATTTAGAATATTTTACTTACGCAGAAAAAATATAATCCTTACTTCAAGGATGTTACAAAAAAATGTTATAGAATTAATGCCCACTTATGGATGCTGTTTTCCTTGCATAAACTTCATAGCCTTTTATGAATAAAAAAAGTTTTACTGTTGGTATTTTGTTTAATTCATATTGCTACAAAAATATACTCATAATAAGTATAGTTATGTATATTTCTATCCGCTATCCTAGCAATAAGTATCAAAGAACAAAACTAAAATATTTTAATTACAGTTATTATTGCAGGCTATAATTGCAGGCATAATTTAATTCATTGTTACTTTAGGTAGAACATTTAAAGTTTATTAATTTTTAATTATTTTTGGGGAGTTCAGCATTTTATTAGCATTTATATTTTTGGCAATATTATTGTCGTCATGTCTGACGCAGAGCAGGCGTAGAAACGTACAAATTGAACAGACGAGACAATTAACGAATTACTCAACGACGATGACGTTAATGTGTCACAGCTGCTCCTCGAAAACATTTACAAGCAACACCAAGTCAACATAATAAAGTACTAAATCGAATAATGAAGAAAAACCTCCGAACAGTTAATAACTGGTGAACAAATAAATCAATTTTTGATAATTCTTATTGAAAACAATTATACATTTTTTGTAGCTACGAGTAATTTTTGACTAGCTATTGGCTCTTGCTTCACTTCCGTGTTATCTAACTGGTGGTGAAAACTGGATCAAAATGCATCGTATGATTTATAAGGAGGTATCAGATATACAGAAAGACGCGGAAAGCGACTATATTTATCATTAACCCAATATTAATAAACAAAGCATAAGTTTGGACCCTAGTATTCGAAAACACAAGCCATTTAATAAAATAATAAAATGTAATTTGTCATTCAATGAACAAAGACAAAACATGGAGTATCTAATCCAAGCTTATGCTTTGTTAACGGATAGAATACATTTTTTTTATGGATAGATCCGACAGATTGCTCCAGCCCCACCTGATGTTAAGTGACGGTGAAGTCCAGACGCGAAGATAGCTGATACAACAGTTCTACCTACCACACCAGCCATTCTCACCCTGGCGGCCTGAATGTTGCTTCTTACGCCTCTTTTAAAGGATCCCAGGTTGTAAGAGGGTGAGAACACGTAAGCGGACAGAGCATTCCATTTACGGATAGTACGACAAAGAAATGAGTCACCAAACTTCTTTGTAAGCGTTGGAATAGTGGCAACAGTTAGTCGGTAGCAACGTAGGCCAGTGCGCGTGGTCCTCTGAAGGAAAGGGGAAGGTGGAATAAGAGAGAATAACCCCTCAGAACACTCGCCGTGGTACAAACGATAGAACGCGTTTAATGACGCCAATTCTTAATATATTTTTTGGGATAATTATCAGTATTTAGATTGTGACGGACACTTCCAGTTAAGTAAGGTAAATAAAAAGTTAAAAAATAATCTGAGAATAAATACCATTTTATGTGTATAATCTATGACAGCGCTGCAAACCACTCTTTCTTCCTAATGCCGGCACTTCACTTGGCTATTCGTATTTGCTATTTTAAAACATAACATCAGTCTGTCCTTTTCATTATTTATTAAGCATGACAAGGACAAACTGTTGTCAAGTGAAGGGCCGGCATAAAACTTGATACTCTGTGGTTGTGATGCAAGCAGGCAGTTTGCATTCGTAGTAATCTGTGGCATTCATGCATTCCAAAGAGTAGTTTAATATACAGGAAAGTGCCAAAGTGAATTCTCGTTTCGGATTACCTGTTGTGTGT
This sequence comes from Chilo suppressalis, assembly GCA_902850365.2. NCBI lineage: Eukaryota > Metazoa > Arthropoda > Insecta > Lepidoptera > Crambidae > Chilo > Chilo suppressalis. The sequence continues at coordinate 322,293 of OU963910.1, forward strand.
GTTTATTTGCGATTGTTTTTCCTTTAATTTAACTTTTTCGGCTATCTAATATGCCATCGATGTTACCAAAGAGCAGAGAACTTATTACCAAGTGCTAGTGAACCTGTGCCACAACATCCTGAGAGGATCATACTGCCAAATTATTCAAGAACACCAGATACACATTCACGCTGCATATTTACACAATATACATGTGATATTCAAATAAAAACCATATACAATATGATACAATTATGTGAAAAATAGTCAATAAATAAGAAGCAAAACTACAGTTTTTATTTTATTCATAATTCATACCTATCCAAGGTTTTCCTAATAGTTATTCTTTAAAATCGCACCGAATAAAATGAATTAGTTATAATAATAATTCACTTCATACTAAGTTCATAGGTTGACCTATGTTTCATTGAATAATAAACATAACCTCAGAAAACATTTAGTTTTCCTTATAATTTAAGTTCTCGGAAGTGTCCGTCAATAATCTTTGTTTTTACAGTCATTTACTTACGATTTCGAACCTAGAAAATAATATTTCATGATTGTTGGTTCTTAGGCCAACTATGTATGGACGCTGAACAATGTCCTTTGGTGACTCATTTCTTTGTCGCACTATCCGTAAATGGAATGCTCTGCCCGCTCAAGTGTTCCCTCCCTCTTACAACCTGGGATCCTTTAAAAGAGGCGTGAAAAAGCAACATGCAGGCTGGCAGGATGAGGATGGCTGGTGTGACAGGTAGAACTGCTGTATCAGCTATCTTCACGTCTGGAGTTCACCTTCACTTAACATCAGGTGGGGTGGAGTCATTTGTCGGACCTATCTATAAAAAAAAGGCGGAGTCCAGATCACAGCAAGTAGCTGATCGGAACTACTACAGTTTATGGAATTGGTGATTGGCGTTATTATATAAACGTTTTAAGAATATTTAAACAAACACTAAAGTTCTGTAAATAACCTCAATAAAGCACAATGTATGTTTGAATAAATAAAATGAACGGAAACAAAAAGAAGTTTAATAATTTCCAATGGGAATTTATTTCATTGTTTCTGAGATTACATAACATGTTATCTGAGGTTTGTTTAAGGACTTGTATTTTAGACACGTTTAGGTATGATTTTATTTATTTTTTAAGCATTTAACTGCTAGATGTTTAAATCTAAAGAAAAGTTTACTAGAAAAAAATCCACGCGGACCAGGCAGCGGGCGGGACTGGTCCGCGTGGTTTTTTTTTTCTAGTAAACTTTTCTTTACGTTTAGGTATTTTCTAACAGACTGCCTGCGTCAATCACTGACGCAAGACATAGGACTCTTTTAACAAGTGTTCTCCACTGGGTATGTTTACGTTTATTATTGACAAGTTCCGTTTGTACTCTCTTTCTTGTTTACACGTGACGGGGCGGACAGCTCGGCGGGGCGTGACCGATAGAAATCTACGCGCTATCCCGCTCCGCTAGGCTCCGTAATATGGCCTTAATAACGTGTTACCACTAATTATTGTTTGACGGCTTAAATGTCTCAACTCACATAGTTCATGGTATGAATCAATAATATTATTTTAATAAATATATATAAGTTGGAGAGGTTTATGTCCAGCAGTGGACTAAGATAGGCTGTTGATGATGATGATTTTTATTAGATATTTAATGCTGTTGTGGGTTTCTGTAAAACAACCTTTTTAATATGGCACAACTTTTAGCGCTATACTTTTATGAGAACGAGAAATTTTCTACTACCGCTGCTGCCTAATGTACATTAAATATTCAAACATTAATAGCTCTAAACCATCCAACACAGACAGCATAGAATACAATCAAAATTAACTAGGGAAGAATAGAATATACTTTTTGTATAATTCTTTGTGACGAGTTGGTGAATAACCGCTTATATCAATGAACTTTAATAAAGGAATATATGGGTACCTTGATTTTTATAAAAGTAACGCTTATCAATATTTACTTCGTACAATTTAATAGATTAACTGTGTATTAGAATGTCAAAGCTCCGATGATACACAGTGCAATGACTGCGATGTTGTTATCCGCTTCGCACCCGATACCACAACTAACTCAGCATCCGCTGAATACGACAATGTTGATGGGAAGACGGCATTGCGCGCGTGCTCGTAAAAACTGACGACGAACACATGATAATATACTCCGACAACGAATAATAAACCTAAACAACAACTCACTAAGACAGAATTTAAAGTGAAGGGAACGCGCAATCCGCTTCTCGCCGCACCTGTCACACTCGACGGACACACTGGCGATGTTTAACGAGAACTCATTAAAATTGATATTAATCGAATCCAATTACTTAATGATAATGACACGGTGCTCTTATAACGGCGAGTGCGTTTCTGATAAATAGTGAGGGAAAATCGTTGCTGCTAACTTTGCTTGACAAGGTTGGTGCGTAACTGTGACAAATTATTAGTTGGTGCGTTTTTCCATCGACAATATCTTCTGATATATTGAGGCTACAATCGTTTTGAGTCTTATTAGCATATCCTCTGATGTTGTAGTAATTAATGGTAGGCACGTTATTTTGATTCGTGTTAAGGTCTGTATCATTTGCATACTATAGCTGGCATGTTGGATAAAGGATCTCGCTTTATCTGTAGATTGGTAATTATTGAAATCGACCAGTTAATGGATGAATACAATAATTGTATGTACCCAAATAGTAATGCAGGTCCTGTTTTTATGTTCTTCTGTCATCACAATGCCAGTCACCACAATTTAGATAACAACCGAACTATAAATCTTAACTACATGAGATTTTAAAAACCTCTTCAACTAATGCAGTGGATATTTCAATACTGGTTCATAATGGCTTAGTAATCGTGGAACGAATAAAAAAACTAATGTTCAACTGAGAGGCTTCTCCGTTTTTTTTTAAATGATCAAGAAAAGGCTTATTGTTCACTTTTTGTAAGCCTTGATTACAATTGGACACCATTAGATTTGTTGCTTAACGTTTTGAAATATTCTAGGTAGATGTACGTGTATACTAGCAAAGCTCTCTTTGATAGTAGGTAGTCAATAGAAATCTTAGTGTTGTAAAAAAGGCTACAAAGACTGAGTGCATCACGAGTTTGACCACAATGTGTTGAACCACAACTTTTACGACGTCGTGCCGTAACTGCACCAGCTGCCATTACGCGTGTAATTACCCCGCCATCACTAAAGTGGACAATAATAGGACGTGTCATCAGCCTTTACGGCTCACAGACACCACAACAGGGTGGAGAAACGCTATGTGACAGTTCTGTAAATGAAACATTATCCGGCACGACACTTATATACTGCTGTCCATGGGCAACGGTGACTATTTAGCATCAGGTGGCTCGTTTACTTACTTGCCTTCGAAGGCAATAAAGGAGATTGCTCAGCTTCCATACATGTTTGGCCTAAAGACCAATAATCATGAAAAATTGTTTCGTGGATTCGAAATTATATATAAATTACTGTAGAAACGATTATTATTGACGGACACCCCTGAGAACTTCTATAAACCATAAACACTGAACATATTAAAATAATAAAAAAAACAAATAAATTACACAGTAAACTAGGGAAATCAAGCCAAGTACCGAAATTATGGATTAAATTCAGGTATATAGAGCATGTAGATTAACAGATAGTTGCCTGTTTTTAAAGTTAATGCATTTAAGAGTAACTTTTAAAATCAGGTGTCATCTATGCATTTCCGGTTATAAGGTACTCTGTGACAGAAACTGTGTGATGATTATAGACAGATTATAATGTGTTTATGGAGGCGTTTGGCGAAAAATGTATTGAAATAGACTTTATGATGTCACCTACCATCTTTAATTAATAATTGTCTGAGCACATTTGCATGTAGTGAAAATGATAATATAGTTGTGGATATTATTACCACAGTGTAACAAAAAAATGATTTATTTTATCGATCTTTACAAAATAGATTTGTTTTTATATTATATAAACAACTTCGATTAGTCTTTGGCTGAATGTTACTACACCCATAGCCATTAAAAATGATTCGTATGTTTTCCAAACCGGTAAAATTAAAAGTCCTTTTTAAAGTAAATATATTATACAAAGGTGTCCGTTGAAATCTAATGACTGTCAATTAAATTATAAATTACGCCACGAATTACCGTGTATGTCAATATTTTTTGTGCATTTGGGCCAATTTGAGCAATCTCCTTTGTTACCAAAAAATAATGAACTCCTTTACCGAGATATGAGCACACCGGATATGGTGGTCTTGTGGTCATCTTTGTGTAACCTAGAAAGATTCCATCGAGTTAATGTGGGAAATGATCTTTTCTTTGTTGGTAAAGAGTCACTTGTTTTGGCGAGATAGTGGAATTGGAGCAGAATGTAGCCGGAGAAAGCGAAGACTCACGTTTTACAATCACATTAATTGCATTTCGAAGGCAGGTGACGTCAGGAGTCACAAGAACCAGCGGGCGTGTATGAAAAGAGTAATGAATACAAAAGAAACAAAAGATGCATGTGTGGTCCGTGCCTTATAGCGCTCTGTGCCTCAAACACGAACAAATAGTGAAATAGTATTTGTATCGCGTGATATCACCATGTCAAAGTTTCTATAGAAAAACTTCACCTTTTCCTTTATTAATGTTCCTGTGCTTCAAATAGCCGCTTTTATTTTTATAAAAAATAATAAAACTCCGACGCACGACCGGAGTTTACACTCATAAAACGATTGTCTTTGAACAGACACAAAACAAAATCAAGTCCGAAGAAGTCGGTTACAAGTAGAGATACCTCAGGAATCGTCCGATGGTTTCGACTATCATAGGTTCCATGTCACACATTTTATCATCTAACATCAGCCATATTCATCATATATTTTATTATGTATTTCTGGAAACACACAATTTCAAAAATATCACACACTAGTCATCATTTTGTAAATATGTATTATAATTCCATCTGTACTGAAAATTACTATTCCAGAGTGCTGGACACTTACCGGCATTTCTCTATATTCTGTTATTTATTTGTTTTCATTAATTTTGCTCCGATTTTATCTATTTTTAGTTTATTTATTTTATTGACATTTGTGACAACTTAATGTTTTTTATCCGTTGCCATGGCTAAAAGTGAAAGGTGCGCAAATGAGATTGCGCACAAAAACGTAACAAGGTCATTTATGTCATTCATCGATAGATTTTACTCCTCACATTTTTCTCACACCGGGCCCCTTATATATGGAAATCGTTTCTTAAGGAGTAAACTCCAAAAACTGTTTCGATAACCTTCCATTGAATCAGTCCCGAAATCTACATAGTTTACATCGATGAAGACGTTGGTTGGCACGGCGCATAACTCAAGAGTCACGGAGAGAACAAAACCCTTATAATCTCTGAAGATTCCACAGAAACCGCACCGTTCGTTGTCCAGATTATTTTCTTGGAATTCAGGAATGCGTGAATGGGACAAAAACCGCTTCTTTAACCACAAAATGTTTCTCTCAAAATTTTACTGAGAACGAAAATAAATTAAATACTTACCTATTGGGGTCACGCAGAAGTTATTCATTTGTTTCTTGATAAACCTCGCGAATAATAGGTATAATTGATTGTAAATTTATCACAAATCGTTTTCGGAGGAACGATAAATATGATTAGATACTCCTTTGACATTCTTTTAGAGAAAGTTTTGTGTATTTAATCTTTAGTAGTTTTAGATTTATTATATATCGCCAATGTTTACCGAAAAGACCAATAAAAATAAAATATATAAATAATAATAAATAATCAATATTATAAGTATCTTATTAAACAGTCTTAATATATCAGAGACACTACAGGAATTCTACTTATAGGATAAGATGATTCAACACAAAGACGAGATAAAGCAGGTCAGTAAAAAATATTCTAAAACTCGTGGAACTTACTTGCTTACACCAGGCAACAGTTATAAGTGTTTTGAAAAACTCGAGACCAAACATGCGTGCTATGAGAAAATGTGAAACAGTTGGGCAATCAATAACTCCTTTGTGCATATATCCATTTAAAGTTTGTAAATGCGCAAAGGCTAATTCGGTAACATAATGCTTATGCTTGTGTTTTTCAAATGTACCTTTTTAGTTTAGCATTTTGCTAGTACGAGCTATAAAATTTGTGTTGCTCTTTTCATTTAAGCAAACGCACAACAACTTTTCAAATGTTGATTTCAATGCTGTAGTACTTCATTGGGCAGTCACAGGGCAGGAAGCATTCATAAACCGTTTCTCAGTCTAGAAGGCGACTAGACTCGTTAGTGTCACAAAGTCGTGGAAATTTCGTAAACTTTGAGTAATAAAATAGTTTATTGCGACCAGACCAGCCAACCGAGATTCCCTATCTTCCCATTTAATATGGAAGAAGTTCTGAACAACTTTTAAAATGATGTCTGCGAAGCACCCGCTTTTGGAATTATAATGGCCTCTAACTTCAGTAAATGCCTCAACTGAGTATGTAGTTTTTTATGCTTCGTTATGAATGCGCGGTGGTTGAATTTCTTATATGGTTGGCTAAGAGTTTGCAGAAGTAAAAAATTAAATTCAGGAAACGTGTCCCCAGCGGGCACTCTTGGCCGGGAACACGTCACGCGCATTTCTAAAATAAATAAACAAATGTCTGTTAGCTCCCTGCGTCGCCGTGCCACCGCACCCAGGAGGCTATTACTTGTAGTTTGCTCATCCTTGGAACATTGCGTGCGTAGTGTAGGGATGGCCGAACTAATGTCTGCGGATGATTTGTTTGCCACGTAAATGTGTGCTGTTGTTCCAGAAACAAATAATATCAGACTTAGCACACCCATAGGCCATATTTGCCACTCCAGTGCCGTTAATATACATGCATATTTATAGGCCACGGCCGTTTTCTACAGGCACATACCTTTACCTTATAGATTCAATCAAAACTTCTTATCTAGAGCAATATAGCTGACCGCTGATTGGTCGCCAGAATTTCCAGCATATGACGTTCGCTGGATGATTATTGATAAAGCTATTGTTCTCGCTAAATTCTAAATATAAATATGCAGTGGTGCCAATTCTGACGTGATTCTCTAAACTTAAAACTAAATTTAACATCAGTCTCTCCTTTTCTTTCTGTATAGAGAATGACAAGGATATACTGCTGTCAAATTTAAGTTTAGGATTAGAGAATCATGCTAGAATCGACACCATTATTGTCTACATACGAGTATAGAAGGTGAGCCACTGAGCACGTCGTATTCACAGTACACAGTAACGTGTCGTAAAGCGTACATTGTTCTTAGACATACACGTTTTGTTTTCGACTGTAAACAGACATCGTAAAACGTCGGTATCTACTCTTTATCGCTTCTCGAGTCCATTATGATACGAGATTATGGAAAATAGAGGCGCTCCGACTAAACCTTTTCGGTTGACACGCTGCTTAATGGGATCGGAGTCTCCAGTGAAGCTGACTTGCGAGTTAGAACTACACTCGAATTCTGTAGAATTGTCTGTCTCAAGAGTAGGAACGCGGCATTTCGAATCGGTCATCAAGATACCAATGACTTCTTAGAACTCGTCGATCTTTCAGGGCCCCGTTCGCATTCCCATAATCGACGATCGACGTAATGAACGATCGAGAATCATGTCGACAATCGATTCCTGTTCCCGCGATTGTTGTTGTATTGAACGGCGTGAGGTCGTCGACATAATTGATGGGCGCCGCTTATCGTTATATCTAGCGAGTTTAATTAATATGTACGACGATAAACATCGGTTATGCATCACCGTGTTGCTAATGTGTGTTTTTTATTTCTATATTATAATGGGTACGTGTATTGTGTGCACGTTTTACGGAACGTTATAGCGGTTTGAATGCATCGGTCGCTGGTTCGCGATAACGAATTTGCTACATTGTATTTTTTTTACCGTTTGCTGAACAAAAGTTTTCACTATTTAATTCAACTATCATGGTGATTTGATTACCTATGCCATACGTTGTATTGAACATACGTAAATAGACTACATGTGAACAATATATTGAACTAATGCGAATTTTATTTAAGTCATAGGTATGATTTCCATAACATTCCCTTTCGATTCGGTGGCACCGATAATATTAATAGGACGGTGGTCTAATTCAATCGATTGCTCAATTGTCACTGATAGCGATAATAATGACATGCTATCACTGATTGATAACGATCAATAGGAATGAAGCTATCGATGTATAATGTGCGCGAGCGTAGCGGACATGACGCGCGCCCAATCAGCTGACTGAGTGAAATGACCTCGACTCGGCGCGAACGATGCGCCGAGAAGGTTGCTCCACTTCTGATACGATTTCGTTAGGTATTTAGATTCTAGGAAATGGAACGATACAATTTATTGAACATACATATATTGGCTATGATCATAGAGTTAAATTGGGTATTTCCTATAATTTAAGATTGGTTATACTGTACTATTATGTGCTAACCGGAAATTAACTTAGTCAAAATTAGCCTGTAATTGGTGCGTTATTTTTGATTTTGCCATTAGTTAAATTTTTGTTTAATATTTAAACATCCAGGAAAGTTTACCGTCATGATGTCGATTTGAATATTTTTTCGGAAACTAACAATACAAAATAAAATCCAGCATAGAATACAGAAAAAGCGATAAGTGAAAACTTAACACTACATTGCGGTGATAAATGATGTCTTCGCTAAGTAAGAGTGATCTCTTCCAGACTACATTTGGATGCAAAGAATTAGAAGGAAGTGATGAGAGATAATAAATCAAAGACAAGTTAACAATATTCGATTCGATTTAAATGAGATTGATCTGTGTTACGAGGCGCAAGTGGTTAGCGCGTTCGACTGCGATCGTTGAAGTTAAGCAACTTTCGCAATGGTCGATCATTGGATGGGTGATCATAAATTTACTTTCCCTCGCTCCTCCGTGCTTGTTAAGCTTTGATCCCGGCTGCATCTGCAGTCTTTAGCACCCACCAACTAGCACTGCGCCGCGTGGTGGTCAAGGCCCAATCTCCTTATTCCAACCACAGGAAAGGCTTGTGCCCCAGCAATAGGGACATTTAGAGCGGACTCAAGCTGAGAGACATTGGAGAAATAGGTATTTGGAAAAGCTATTGCTGTCACGCATTGGCAAATACCGTGCGAGGGAGACAACATGAGTAACGCTGAAAATTGCGTATAAAAATTGCAAAATTCGAGGTTTGGCTCTTGACGATTTCCTCCTCGAAAATTAGATATACGTAAAAGAAATATACCACAAAGAATAATAATTGAGTACTATGCCTCTATGTTTATATATTTTTTATTTTTTTTTATAGATAGGTCCGACAAATGACTTCACCCCACCTGATGTTAAGTGAAGGTGAAGTCCAGACGAGAAGATAGCTGATACTGCAGTTTTACCTGCCACACCAGCCATCCTCACCCTGCCGGCCTGCCGGATCCCAGGTTGTAAGAGGGAGGGAACACGTGAGCGGGCAGAGCATTCCATCTCTTATCTATTAGACAAGTCCGTCCGTCCGTCCGTGGTGCTGTTTCAGCGGCCAAACCGTAAGAGATAGATATAGAGAATGTTTAAGTTATAAGTTAAGAATAGTCTGACAAGACTACAAACCGGATGTGAGTAACGTAGCACTTCCGGTTTTCGAGAAATCACGTGATTTCTATTTCAAACGAAACCACACAAAATCTCCGAAGTTCTCAATTAATTAATTTTTTTTTTTTGGTGAACATTTGGTTCACTGGTTTGCTAGTTTTGTTATAAATGCTTATTAAATCTCCACACTAGATGTCTTTAATGGTGATAAAAATGCTAAGTTTTGGGCTTTTTCGAGTACTTCTAGTTTCGTTAAAACACAAGTTTCCGAAAAAAGGAAGTAGTCCAGTCAGTATTGTCGCGAAATCCGTTTTTCCTCAAACAGCTGGAACTATGCTAAAAAGTTTCTTAAGATAGTAAAGAACACTTTACATAGAGAAAAAAATGTTTCTAACCCCGGGCAAGGGTGAAAACCACCCTTAATAATCTATTTTTCCAATTATCTCAAAAAGTATACGAGATACGGAAAAAAACTTCAAATGAAAATTGTAGATCTTTTTGAAATCTACAAAACATTATTCCACCCTCTTGCCCCTATTTTCAATAGGGGAGCCAATAATCGAAGTCAAAGATTCAATACTTAAAAAGTAAAAGTTAGTTAAAAAAGTTATCTTTGACTTCGATTATTGGCTCCCCTATTGAAAATAGGGGCAAGAGGGTGGAATAATGTTTTGTAGATTTCAAAAAGATCTACAATTTTCATTTGAAGTTTTTTTCCGTATCTCGTATACTTTTTGAGATAATTGGAAAAATAGATTATTAAGGGTGGTTTTCACCCTTGCCCGGGGTTGGAAACATTTTTTTCTCTATGTAAAGTGTTCTTTACTATCTTAAGAAACTTTTTAGCATAGTTCCAGCTGTTTGAGGAAAAACGGATTTCGCGACAATACTGACTGGACTAAAGACATAGGAGCATAGAATGACTAAAAATATATTTCTCTTACGAAAATCAATTCTTTACAGATAACTAAGGAGGTAGTAGTCGAGAAAGTTTGTATGGAAAAACATTGCCCACCTCCCCTCTTAATAGGCTGATGATGATCTGTGTTTATAATGCACTAGTGCCGCCCGCGACTTCGTACGCGTGGAGTGAGAAATAAAGGTTCACTGCTCGTTCCCCGTAGGTGATAGCGTGATAATATGTAGCCTATATGTTGACCCGACTTCTTAATAATATTCGTGCCAAATTTGAAGTAAATCCATGCAGTACTTTTTGAGTTTATCCCGGACAGGCAAACAGACAGACAGAAATTCTAAAAAGTATATTTTAGGCTTCAGTATCGATTGTAGATCACACCCCAAGCGTTCTTTTAAAAAAAAAAATATGGGTGCGTGTACTTAAGTACGCGCGTGAGAAGTTATACTTCTTTTTGGAATTATTAAAAAATAGTTTTTAATTGCATGCAGATAATTAATTACAATAAGATAATAAAAGGATTGGAAAAGGATAGTCAACGCAGTCAATAAAGTTCAGTTTTAATTTGAAAAAATTAATAAATAATCAAAATATTAAATTTAAATCACTACTGAATTTAAGTTATTAGTCCATATGTAATTAGCACTTGTAAGTAACTAAAACACGTTGTGTCTATATAGAAACTAGAAACATGTGGATAAATATTATAAATATGAAAACAGTGATCAGAGGCGACGAGCGTGCCAACATTGTTTTTGACAACGCGATCATCTTATGGAGCTCCGTGGATCGTTCAAAGTACCTTTCGAATCACTTAGTGGTTAATAATCCACCATTATTAAACACTAACATTCATAACGCGCCCGCGGCCAACTTCATGGTGTTACTATTGTGTTACAGTGATGCGCGCGCATCTCGAAATTTCACTCACATGATTTTTTCATAACGCGCCCGCGGCTAACTTCATTATGTTACTTTTGTGTTACAGTGATGCGCGCATCTTAAAATTTCACTCTCATAATTTTTTCATAACGCGGCTAAAGAAGTATAACTTCAATATTCAATGTACAGTTTTGACTTTCCTACCATCTTATTATATGTATAGATGTGAACAATAAATAGGAAGCCAGAGGTTAAAATGTTTTTTTTTTTTTTTTTTTTTTTTTTATAGTTAGGTCCGACAAATGACTCCACCCCACCTGATGTTAAGTGAAGGTGAAGTCTAGACGCGAAGATAGCTGATACAGCAGTTCTACCTGCCACACCAGCCATCCTCACCCTGCCGGCCTGCATGTTGCTTCTTCACGCCTCTTTTAAAGGATCCCAGGTTGTAAGAGGGAGGGAACACGTGAGCGGGCAGAGCATTCCATTTACGGATAGTGCGACAAAGAAATGAGTCACCAAATTTCTTTGTACGCGTTGGAATTGTGGCCACAGTAAAACGGTGACAACGTAGGCCAGCGCGCGTGGTCCTCTGAAGGAAAGGGGAAGGTGGGATAAGAGAGAATAACTCCTCAGAACACTCGCCGTGGTACAAACGATAGAACGCGCTTAGTGACGCCACGTCACGGCGTAATTGAAGAGGCTCAAGGTGTTTAGTCACCTCCTCATCGCCTATGATGCGGATCGCGCGCCGCTGTAACCTATCCAAAGCATCGAGCAAGTACTTGGCGGAGCCATCCCAGAGGTGCGAGCAATATTCCACGCAGGACCGCACTTGCGTTTTGTACAACAAGCACAGTTGATCGGGCGTGAAAAAACGCCGCACCTTGTTCAGGACTCCGAGTTTGCGTGAAGCTGTTTTGATCACGGTTTCGATGTAGTCCTTTGGATTCAGGTCTGAGCGAACTTCCATACCGAGCATGGAAATGTTGCTCTGCAGCGGTAGTGTTGTGCCCTGAAGAGATGGAAGGGGAAGGAATGGCGATGTTTTTGCCGTGAAAGCGCAAGCCTGAGTTTTCTTGGCATTGAACCCAACCAAGTTCCTGGTACCCCATTCGGAAATGTGGTCCAAAGCCTGATTGAGTTCAATGACAAGATTTTCCCGTTTCTCCCTGGTTACTGCATGCCCAGCCGCTGCTTGTCCGAGATACCCCGCATGCACTGTACTATCGTCTGCATAGCAATGAATATTCCCAAGAGGAATCAGGTCATTGATATGCAGCAGAAAGAGAGTGGGGGATAGGACGGAGCCCTGGGGAACACCGGCATTCACTGACATGAACCGCGAACTGCTACCATCCGTAAGGACACGAATTCTACGCTCATGCAGGAAGTCAGCTACCCAAGAACAGAACTGGGCTGGCAGAATGTGTGTGACGTGAATCTCCCGATACCGCCGCGTCGCGAGCCACAGCGCCTTACATTACATCACAGTTACCTACATTCGTGGTTTATTTGCGTTCGATAAAATGTGACCCACTCCACTAACGAAGCTGTTATATTGCGGGTGTGTTTAGTAAACTTCCATAATTTGCCTTAAATCAACAAAAGTTACGTCTTCTGTAATTTTTCTATTTTATTTAAAATTGCCTTGGGTGTTCGAACAAAAGGTCCAAATCTGAACATAAATTTGCACTGAGCTAAAACACAGAATTCTTAATACATAATAATATTCTGAAATAAAGAAGAGCAATTTCCGAAATGTTCGTAAAGTCCAATATTCAAAGTCATGGGCAAAGTTACTTATAAGAACGAGCATTACTTCAGTACCTACCAATAAGCAGTAATTCCAAATTGCACATTACATGCATAAAAATTGTAAACGTATAAATAAATAAACTAGCTTAGCCCCAAAGTAAGCACTGTAGGCTTGTGTTATGGGATACTAGGGCAACGGATAGACAACATATACTGATACATTAAATATGCATATTTATATAGAAATACACATACAATACATGATAAACATTCATGACTGGAGTACAAATATTTGCCCCCACTGGGATTCGTACCCGGGACCTTTCGAGTAGGCGATACCTTGAAACCCAGCGTACAAACCACTCGGCCACGGAGATCGTCGAATATAGTTATTAAGAGGAATAGGAAAACAAGGGTTAGAAAAAAATCAGCAATCACAGTGTATTCGCCCGGATTGCGAAGGGTGCGGTTCGAGTCCCGTCTGCTGCCTGGTCCGTATACCTATTTTCTTTAGATTTAAACATCAAGCAGTGACATGCTTTAAAATAATAAAAATTATAAACAAGGGTTAGTTTTAGAGGAGTCGGTATTTTTATCAAAGTAGGTACTGCCATAATTTGTTATTCTAAAAGGTGTTTAGCACGCCAAATTTATAACGCGGCTCCATGCCATCATCATTATTCGTAGCGTTCCACAGGGCAGCGCGCCGGGTCCACTTTTGTTCAATTTGAATATCATTGCTCGATAAACGCAATCAATAGCCCCAAATGACATAATGAGGGCAATCTCCTTCATTTGCTCAATAATAATACGTCGTCGGATCGGGACCAGGGTGTCCTAAAAATACATCATGCGATACAGCAGCGTCCGTTATTTATTCATGGTTCATATCCTGCCGCTAAGTGGTTAATCGAATCGGATTGCAGCCGCCCGCATGCATGAAGGACTGACGGGCGCTGCCTTTGATCCATTATCGAGCACCGCTGACCCTATGCCTAGGGTACATGTATCCTTTTATGCTATTAATGTTGAAGAGCTTCATGGCGTAGCTTTCGGGTTTCGCAAAGGCCGATCAAAGGATTGTTGGATTCACTAAAAAATATCTTACCTTGTACTTCGTTTTTTTTCATGGTCAAGGGTGGCAAACAAGTTGCCCCCCCCCCTGATGGTAAGTGGCTTCCATCGCCTATAGACGCTTGCGATAGAGATCCTATGGTTGAAGGCTTCGATACTCTACGGGTTTTTTATTATTAGATATCCCATAATAGCCCATGCACTGAGATATAAGGAACCAATCAATAAACAGCGAAACTTTCTTGAGTTCTCATTAAAAAAGTAATGCCAATGCCGATGTGGTAAAAAAAATAATGCCTATCCTAAAATTGTAGTTTCATACAATTCGCAAATTAATGTAAGAAGGAATGTTTGTTTAACTAGACGATTGCCCCCGTCTGCCTCCGCCCAAGGAAAATTCCTAGAATAACGGCTGAGCAGCTGCTGTGAGGATATAAGGGCACTAGTAACTGATCTATATTTTGATTTGAGATTAACTTATTTTAGAGGAAGGGGGCAGGTGCATAGCGTAAGTGACCCAGCAGGCACCACATATTGAAATACGCCCCTGCCTGCCCCCTCTAATGAAAATTGTCGATACTATGATTTTACTATGATGTTTAAACTAATGTATATTTATTGCCCTTGACGCTCGGCAAACCTCGCAGGGCATATGACGTATATGCATATATTACAATGTTCACCAGTTTTCATTAACAAAGCAATGTATATAAGAGATTTTCTTAAATTTGCAAAGCAATCATAAAAATCTTAACGGTCATCTCTTTTCAAAATCAAATTAATCGATATTTTTATCAGTTTAGAACTATGTAAATATATATGTGGAAATTAAGTGTGAGGCGACGTCCTAATTGGCCATCGTATGATGATACTATGATGGTAAGCCGTCGCACGAGCACAAAAAAGGGGATCAAGAAATATTAATTCAGAGTGTTCGAATGCGAACATATTTATCATGTTACTTTGAATGCATGAGTTGTAAATGTGCATTTACAATTAATCCATAGATCAACTAATACAGGTGCCATAATTAAAAACAGATCATTTATTTTGAAAGAAGCTTATTAACAACAGATCAATCGTTTTTAGAGGAACAAATAACTAATAGTATCCCTTTTACCAATGAATGACGCAAACATGTCGAGGCGTGACGGTGCCTCGTGATAATCTGATATCTAGCCAACCCTCAAAGGCTACAACCATGACTGTGGCCAACTATGTAGATGATTTCATTGATTTTAATGGACGTTACGAAGATAAGTCACGTATACAATGATGTATGATAAGCGATGAATGAATAATGAAATTAGATGGTGATAAGATTAGGTTAAATTACGATTGATAAGTAGGTACTAACTTCTCAGAATTTTAAATGATCAAAGATCTTGTTATCTAGAAAGTATTTTTTTTATTTGAAAAGGTAATAATTTCTTGTATAATTTTTTTCTAGTTTGATAGCTATTTATCACATTCGAAATAACTGATCTACGCTTAGAATGTTTAGTGAATAACATTCCTAACCGTGATATCTGATGAAAAAATGTTTTTAAGATATTACAAAAAAAAGTAATGCCATGGCATTTGTTATATGTTCTTGATCTATATGTACACTTATTAAAAGCATCAAAGACACTGTATTTTTAAAACAGAATATCCACAATATCGTTTATAAGTTCACATGCAGCGTGTTTGGTTGTGAAAGTGGGCGCAACTAATTCAAGCGGTACCGTTTTGAGACGCAAGTCTCGTATTTTTTCTTTTTGTTATAATATAAGAATCTGAGTGAGTTTATTTGAGGTTTTACAATATGTGATTTTGTGCATTTCATAGAATTACACTATGATCGATTCTCCACAAACTATGTCGAGCAACAATACGTTCCAGGGCATCCGCAATTTGTCCACGACCATCCAATGATCTGTCACGTTTTCCTCGATTTCATCGCTTACTTTCTAATCCTCCGACAACCTCGTCGATGTTGTTATCAAATTCAGAATCGATTCCACGTAATCCTGCGGTATTGTTTCCATTATTCAAAGCGGCAGCGCCGACCTCGCGACCGAACCGCTACAACCCATCCGTATTCATTTATTTGGTTTCGACAAAAACAACATTATACCATTGTGGAAACGAACTGGCGCTATAAAATTTTGTTTAACGATTACGGCGAAGTGTTTCTATATATATATATATTTTAAGTGAAGACCAGCTGCGAGGATATCAGCTTCGGCAGAAGAATTTGCCGTTTTAGCAATCTCCACCTGAACCGTTCACCATGAAGGACATTCTAAACCCAATTAATCACCTACCCATGGAGTCTCAGAACCTTCCTAATTAAATCGAACATTATAAAAAAAAACTAGTAACTAATATAAACGTGAATCGCAAGCATGCGAACAAAGCAATTTTTAGTTCCATCTACATAATTTAGAATGTGGCTGTTCACATATTTAGAGATCCTGTTTATTAAGTATTGCTTTAAATTCAAGATTTGGTATTTTGTTAAAGTGAAACATATCTATCGATTACGTCGCTTCAATTTTGTTCGTTCATCTTAAGCGTGTTGCATTACATTTATAATTATTATTAAACAAATCAGATCTTCTCAACAAGCATCGGTAGTTCAGTGGTAGAAAGCTCGTCCCCTACGCGGGCGGTCCGGCTTCGAATCCCAGCCGAGTAAGGACTTGCATCGTAGTTTCATTAAATCACATCATAATTTTTGAAGTTATACTTCTCTGGGCGCGTTATGAAAAAATGATGAGGGTGAAATTTTAAGATGCGCGCGCATCACTGTAACACAAAAAATTAACAGCATGAAGTTGGTCGCTTTACCGCACATTAAGAAAATCTACCAACAAAATAGAAATAGAATCTCTATTTAGTGGGTGCTAACGACTGCATTGTGAAGGCCTATCAAAAGTATTTATTAATCTGGAACAACGGAACCAAAGCGCGATTCAGGAGACTACAGCGCCATCTCTTGACCATTGGTGTAGTAGAACCAAAAACCACATCTTTATTTTTTGTAATAAAGTAACAGTTATAAGTAGGTATTCATATTTATAATATTTATTTATTTTTTCAAATTAAAACTGAACTTTATTGACTGTGTCCTTTTCCAGACTTTTTATTAATTTATTGTAATTAATTATTTGCATGCAATTAAAAACTAATTTTTAACGATGCCAAAGAAGGATAACTTCTCACGCGCCTACATAAGTACACGCACCCATTTTTTTATTTCCGTGCCAGTATTCTCAATATTTAAAAGCCAATTAACGCTCTTCTTATCATTAAGCTCAATAATACCTCTAAATAAGTTTCAACGTTCTCATTATCAACAAAGTGTATCACCTCTCCAAAAGCATTAATCAAATGAATAAATGTAAAACCAATCGGTAGTTATGAGACAACAGTCTCTCCCTTTCCTGTGAAAACAGCGGCTGAAAACTTTCTCTCGACAATTATCCCAAAGTTGGTGGCACAGTGAAAGGTGTTTTCAACAATGTTACATTCGCCTCATAAAAGGATCTGTTTTTAAAGATTGTCGAAACTTTGATTCCGTTCGAAACGTGTTCTCGATCAATATCCCCATTCTTATCACGTGCCTCTCGAATTCATACGCAGCGACCAAATAAATAAAAATCATTATTTTAACGGGCAACTGATAAAATAACTGGGATATTTTAGAAAGCAAAGGGTTGTTTGAATGGAAAATATTGTGAATTTATACCTGTCAAATAAAACACACTCCTGACTTTCGTTTATTGTTTTATAACTATTTTACCTTTAATCAATATGTACTGTATAGTTATCTTTTTATTTTTTATTATTTTTTAAGCATTTAACTGCTACATGTTTAAATATAAAGAAAAGTTTTACTAGAAAAAAAAACTAGTCCCATCCGCTGCCCGGTCCGCGTGTGTTTTTTTTCTAGTAAAACTTTTCTTTAGATGTACCTACTGTATACTTATAAGATTATCAGCAGAACAATATTTAGACAACAGTAATACTATAAAATATTGATACCGACGAATTCACAACCTACCTTTTGTAAATGCCGTTAAAAATACTTAACAAATTACAAATATCTACTAAAATTTATTTTACAAATGTTCCCAAATAGAGCATGAGAATTGAATACTTAATAAAGATAAGTTATAAAGTAAAATATTCACAGAATTAATATCTTCTGTTACTGAGATTTCCATTTGACCATAGTTACCATTTCTTAAAAAGTTATACTTTTCGTAATCGTATTTCAGCGCATACGCCACTGCGTTTTATTATGTTTGAAAGCTTAAAACTTAATAAAACGCATCCTTTGGTCTACTGAGATCTCTTCCAGACAACCTTAAAGTCAAAGCTAGCTTTGAATTAATGGTTGTCTGGAAGAGATCGCTTTCAGCGATGAGACCGCCTTTAACCAACATAATTTACTATCTGTATTTGTAAGCCTTTTAATTGCGTACGTGTGAGTAATAAACAGTATATGTATCTATCTATCTTAATTATGTCACGTCATCATACTTCAGCAATGCAAAATTTTTCAAGCATAGTGCAATTTTTTAGGAACTTTCTACCTCGTGTAAACACGAATAGGTATGAACATCTTATCTCGGTTTTGGGGGTCTACAAAGCGACCAAAGGCTTACCTTGTCTTACGGTTCACATCCATGTTAGTCACCACAAAAGCATAAAAATAACTTATTTTATTCATTGGCGTACGAAAAAGTAACACTATCCCATTTCAAACCTGTTTCATCATTAAGTCTGCATCTGAATCATCTCGACTTAGCAATAGCTATCTCTTCAATAGTTTTGGTTTAAGAAAATTATTTACGCTTAAAATTTTTCTATTTGAAGGAGTAAAAAATTGTATCTTTTGATCCTTCATGATTGGCAAATTAAGTTTTAGACGGTCCGATGCAACATTATGTTATTATTTATAAAAATCCGAATTCTTAGAATTTATGCAAAACTTTTTCTAAATGTTCCTTAACAATGGCTTCTGAAGGGCTGTGGATCCGCCTGAAAACAGAAGTGAATCTGAGACTTCAATATCGTTTTCAATTCAAGTTAGCTTGGCTGTCACATTAAATTTGTAAACGCTCGCTCAATCTAGTCATCGACTATATACTAAAACACAATAAAATTCCGCGTAACATGTTTATGTCGCATAATATTTTCAACAGTGTCATTGGCACAGTCTGAGTCAGTTGATGTATAAAAATCATCATTGTTTATTGGCGCAGAGGCGGCTACAGTTACACCGGCCGTTTCATCGTGCATTCCAATTACGCAATTAAAATTTAAGCTTAAACAATTGTGTGATATTTGCATATTGATCTTTACATAGCTATGCTTCGTATAAATTAGTATAGACTTGCAACGAATAGTGTATTCGGCAGTATACCGAATATTCGGCGAGGCCCCTGACCGAATAGCCGAATATTAGCGGAAAGTATTCGGCTGGATTTTAGCGCCAAAAACTTGTACAGACGTGATTCTTTCGCGCTCCTTTGTTTTGTTCTAATCTGCAGTCCTCAAGCTAAAATGCGGCTAAATGACAAAACCAACTTTTGCTATTATGTAACCATTCATCACATGACTGAATGAATTAAAAACTGTTTACTTGTTTAATACAGAAAATGATTAAATTATGTACAAATGACTACTTAATAAATAATTATAAAAGAAATGAGAACCTTACCCTTCTAAATTTTGATTACCACAATAATTCAAATACGTAGAATCCTCCATTTTTCCAATTCAAAAGATGATTATGTACCTGTGTTATGTACCAATGACTACTTAAATGATTATATAACAGAAATAAAAATATGAATAAAAACGTAATCAACCGATTTTAATTTTTCATTTTACCAATTATTTTTCTATGACAAAATTATTTAAGTATTCGGTATTCGGCCGAATAATATGTAGATATTCGGTATTCTGCCGAATATAATAAAAGCAGCCGAATAGGCCGAATACCGAATAGTAACCGAATATTCGTTGCAAGTCTAGTATAAACACACTTTCTTATACGACACATAAATGTACAAAGAAAGAAAGAAAGAAACGAGCATCGCTGATGGGTGTGATTATCTTTGAAAACTGTTGTCACTCAGCGACGAACTAGTGGAGGGAGTGTTCGCGTGCCGTCGGCGATCAATCTCTTATCTAATAGACAAGTCCGTCCGTCCGTCCGTGGTGCTGTTTCAGCGGCCAATCCGTAAGAGATAGGTATAGAGAATGTTTAAGTTATAAGTTAAGAATAGTCTGATAAGACTACAAACCGGATGTGAGTAACTTAGCACTTCCGGTTTTCGAGAAATCACGTGATTTCTATTTCAAACGAAACCACACAAAATCTTCGAAGTTCTCAATTAATTAAATACTTTTTTTTTTTTTGAAGTTATACTTCTTTAGGCGCGTTATGAAAAAATGATGAGAGTGAAATTTTAAGATGCGCGCGCATCACTGTAACACAAAATTTTAACACCATGAAGTTCATGCTTTACTTTTGTGTTTACCCCACATTAAGAAAATCTACCAACAAAATAGAAATAGAATCTCTATTTAGTGGGTGCTAAGGACTGCATTGTGAAGGCCTATCAAAAGTATTTATTAATCTGGAACAACGGAACCAAAGCGCGATTCAGGAGACTACAGCGCCATCTCTTGACCATTGGTGTATTAGAACCAAAAACCACATCTTTATTTTTTGTAATAAAGTAACAGTTATAGGTATTCATATTTATAATATTTATCCACATGTTTCTAGTTCGTATATTCGGAATACGTGTTTGAGTTTCTTATAAGTGCAAATCACATATGTTCTAATAAATTATATTCAGTAGCGATTTTAATTGAATATTTTGTTTATTTATTTATTTTTTCAAATTAAAACTGAACTTTATTGACTGTGTCCTTTTCCAGACTTTTTATTAATTTATTGTAATTAATTATTTGCATGCAATTAAAAACTAATTTTAAACGATGCCAAAGAAGGATAACTTCTCACGCGCCTACATAAGTACACGCACCCATTTTTTTTTGGTGAACATTTGGTTCACTGGTTTGTTAGTTATTAATAATTGCATCTCTTTTGTTTACCCGTCATGTATATCTATTGTACGGTTCTTGAGCGAGAAAATAGTCGATAGTCGTTTCCTCCGGCTGTGGGACACTGCCTTAAGATCTCACTTTCTTGCAAGCTTGCGCACATGTGCTCTTGTTGTTTTTCTATATATATATATATATATATATATATATATATTTTATAGATAGGTCCGACAAATGACTCCATCCCACCTGATGTTAAATGAAGGTGAAGTCCAGACGCGAAGATAGCTGATACAGCAGTTCTACCTGCCACACCAGCCATCCTCACCCTGCCGGACTGCATGTGGCTTCTTCACGCCTCTTTTAAAGGATCCCTTTAAATCTTGAAGTTCATCGAATGCTCAGTTATTTATTAAACAAACACAGGTATTGGCTACTGAATAATTATGGCAACGGTGTCTCGTTAAAGACACTAACATTGTAAAGTCAAATATGCGCATTAATGATGTGTCGCGAGGCGGCCGGAACGGCTAAGGGCGCCGCGCGCCGGCCGGGATGCTGTACAGGGTGTTACAAAAATACAAATAAAGCTTGAAGGGCGTTGAAGTACGTCATATAAGGAGTCTTCTCTAATTTTCTTAAAATATTTGCATGAAGTTTTAACTTTTTATAAAAACAGTTATTTTTAATGATCCTCGAACTAATGACGTGTCTTAAAGTGATCGATATTTTTATTAATCATTAAAAATAACTGTTTTTTATAAAAAATTAAAATTTCATGCAAATATTTTAAGAAAATTAGTGAGGACTCCTTATATGATGTACTTCAACGCCCTTTAAGCTTTATTTGTATTTTTGTAACAGCCTGTATACGCCACGGACACTAGCTTCGGTTACCACCTGGTGCCGCGCGGGGCGGCGCGGGCGGGTCACTGAACCGACGTGCGGGACAATCTGGACTTGGAGATAAATACAGAGGGCCAAGTACGAAAGACAGATCCCCTAATAGTATCGTCATCGTTAAATTTTGTATGGAAGCAAGAAGCCAGAGTGTTCTTAAGAGCCCTTCGACATTTTTTCTATTTAAATCGTAAGATTTGAGCGCCTCATTTAGCCCCTTATAAAAGATTTTGACTATTCCAATACAAGTAAACAGTAGAAATTATTTTTCCGATTGTTAGCTAATGTAGAATATTTGCAAATACTATTTTTATTTTTTTTGTACACATCGTTTTACCGCACCTAGTTTACGGAAAAAACGATAAAACACTACACAACTTCAAACGCCTAAATCTCTCAATAATGTGCATTTAATTAGATTAAATTAATTACTAAGACTTCTGAAATATGTTTTTGTTGTAACATAATGTATTAGAATACTGATTTTCCATTTCCTTAATTATTAAAAAAAATCGTTTTACCCAAAATACCGGGAAAAGATGCCGGTCTTTTACCTCGTATTTTGATATTCAATTAAATAGAATTATTATCAAAAACTTACATAAAACTAATCTACAATCATTGAACTACTGAAATATGTATATATTTTTATAATAAGTTCATTAATTCTTATTTTATAAGCCTCAAAACATCCCTCGTAAAATGCAATATATACTAAAGTGCACATCTACGATTGTTCGGCTGTACCCGTGGCTGTACGCTACGCGCCGATCAGTAATCAGTCAGTCAGTACGCCGACAGCGCTCTTCGAGGTTGGACCTGTATCATTTTAGACGCGTGCGTTCCGAGCGATTCTCCGAGAGCCTCCATCGTAAACTGGCTGAATATACTACGATCGCTAAGTTTGATCGTTGACTGTATGTAAGTTTTTACAACCGTATTAATTTTTATTGTTCTAAGTACCACCCTAATTATTAATTATCTTTGTTTCAACTAATATTTTTGTTACCAGCTTTTACAATGGGGCGTAAAACTCCTTATTACCATTGTGTCAAAAAAAGGAAAAGAAAGAATGATGCAGCCATAAAGAAAGCTTGTGAAGCAAGGTAAATATGCTTTTAACATTTCGTTTTTTATTTTTGTGGTTTCCTTGGGTGTTGTGATTGTATGAAAATGGTGATTTGTCCGGACTTTTAAAGTATCATCAGTTTAAAATTGTAGGCCGACAAAGTACAATTTTACTAAATAAGTACCGATTAAAAAGTGTACTCTAACGCTAACGATTTTACGGGCTTGGGGAAGTCCCCCATTCAGATATTGAAGATTCAAAATTCAGTTTAGGAATCGATAAAAACTGAAACTTAGTACTTTTTCATCTCATGAAGGAAGTTTTAGATAAAGAAAAGCGAAAAGTGTTAAATATTAAGAGTGGCAAAAATTTTCAATTTTTTTTCTTCTTAAAAAAATTACAAATTTGTGTTGAGGATTTGCAAAGTTACTTCTTTAATCATCCTTTTCAACAAAAAAAATGTGAAATTCCGGACAGTGGGTTGCTAAACTACATATTAACCCAACATAATAATATATTTAGAATGGGAATTCACAGCTCTATTTATTTTAGATGGAAACGAAAAACCAACCCCGCAGAGAATATTTCCGTGGCCGAAAATACTGGAACCATACCGAGCATAAATTCAGTGAATTCGACTGTAACGGAAACTGTAAGTTTTTAATGTTGTTAACGTAAGTAGACAATGAAAAGAGAAATTGAAAATTTTTAATTAAAATAATGTATTTAATTCCAGGAAAAATATCCTGTTGAATTTATTGAAGTGAAAATCGAAGCCGAAGAAACAAGCAAAGCGTAAAACTCAAATGTAAATATTTTATCTGTTTTATACTGACGTAATGTGTATTTAACTACTTCAGTAGGTACATAGTTTGCAATGTGAGCATCTTGGAGTTTATTTTAAAAACTGAAATAAATGGGATGCCTTTCAAGAGCAAAAAAGTTTATTTTTAATATTTTAGATTCAGGCCCGTATTACAGAATGACAACTAAATGTTGATCGTTACTTGAGTACAGTTAGAAAGGGATGTCGCTATGTGCTATATATAGCGACATCCCTTTCTAACTATGCTCAAGACTAGATCAATCACTGAGAATCTTTCTTTAATACGGGCCTTAAGACTTCTTTGCTCCATAAATCATCTTCAAGCATGGAGCAGCATATCTTGGTAGAAGCTTTCAAATTCTCTATTACAGGTTCTAATTTAATATAAAATCTTTAATTGCAGATGGAGTTCTAGTACTTATTAAAGTATTCTCGAAAGAAGACCTTATCTGATTCAAAAAATTTTG
Organism: Chilo suppressalis; assembly: GCA_902850365.2. Lineage (NCBI taxonomy): Eukaryota > Metazoa > Arthropoda > Insecta > Lepidoptera > Crambidae > Chilo > Chilo suppressalis. The sequence continues at coordinate 346,855 of OU963910.1, forward strand.
AAAAAGGACATCGACGAAATCGGCCCCAGCATGCCCAAAAGAATGTCCTTCACCATTATTTTCCTATATTTTTTTAATTTATTAACAATTGATCATATTAAACGAACAATCTGTTTAAAAAATTAAAAATAAAAGTTCTGTTACTATATACTACAGTCTGTTCGTCTTGTCCTACATGGTAAACAATCTTGGCACTCCTTTTTATTGAAAATACAGCATTAAAAATCAACTGATAACTGGATTCAATAGGTTTCAGTCCATAATAACGATTTATTATAATAGTTTATTGGCTTCGTTATTATTTTATTTTTAATGGGTGATTTTGTTAATTAGCTGTGCCAAGATTGTTTACCTTAAGAAATGCAATATAAGCGACCATAGGTATTTATCAACGTAAGAATAGAACTAGGTACCTTTCTTAATCTTTAGTTATTAATACTTAGCACTAGTATTTATATTATATTTATAAAAAGATTATTTCTGAAATTATGTAAAGATAGTTTATACTCCCATCCCATATAACGACACTTGCAAGGAAAAACATCGTAATTAAGTTTTAGACATTTTACAGGAAAGCGCGCCAAAGATTAAAAATTTCGTACCAATTTCGGTTTAGTCCGAATGGCAATCGATGTTGTAAAATTAAGTTACATAATAAACACCTAAAATATTATATTATTATGATGCCTTAGATATATATATTTAATGACTTTTTAAATATTTTTGTGAGTTACAACCAAATTCGTCTTCATTCACTTTTTAAAATGACATCGTAACTCAGACTTACAATCTTATATTGTATCAAATTCTTGTATTCGTTGAATAAAATGATTGTATATCTGAGATACCATTTCTTAATAGTTTAAATATGCGTTTTAGGGTTACAATTGGAAATAAAATGAAGTTTTATTAATTATCAGTCTTTATTATTTTTACTGACAAATCACAACCAATTACACATTTAAGTTACAAATTTTCTGATGAGACTTACCAGAACAAAATCACATATTAAAGCGATATTAAATGAATTTAAGCATTATCTAAGATAATCAGTGTAAGTTATAAATAACACCATTAATGCAACTGAATAATCTTACGTTAGGAAAATAAAAAGCCGACAATAATCATCACTTATGGTGCTAAAATAAGTATTCAGAAAAAAAAAGTATTTTTAACGGAATAGGTAGTCACAATAAATATGAAACGTAAAACGAACTAGTTACGTTTAGGCAATCACACTTCCTAAAAAAATACAAACTAATTTAGGCCCGTATTACAGAATGACAACTGAGTGTTGATTTTAACTTGAGTACAGTTAGAAAGGGATGTCGCTATATATAGCACATAGCAACATCCCTTTCTAACTGTACTCAAGTAAACAACACTCAGTTATCATTATGTAATACGGGCCTTAGTATATTATTTGAGCAATATTTTATTTTTTGTCAATCACACTTTAATCAACCAGTAACCTAAACATTTAAAGAACTTACTACTTAATCAGAATCAGATGAATCATTAATTCGCCTTGTAGCATTCATGTGCGGTAATGCTATGTAATAATTATGGTAAATTGCTGGAATAGCATTACTTTTACAAAGGCTATGTAAGTCTTTGTACTTGGCTGACGATATAGGCAGAGGCGCATTATACGCCTTTGGAATAATGCTCGGTAACTCTTCTCTATCATTGTTTTGAGGTCCCATGGCAGATCGTCGTTTCGCCGCTCGAGAAGGAACTGCTTTTTGCTGCAGCAGATCTATAGCCATTTCACAATCACTGAGTGAATCATATTGATATTTGATAATATTTGGCGAGTCACAGTTAAAATGGATATGCATAATTCTACTCCATGCTACTTTTAAATTATTTATGTCTTGTTCCCAATTGCAATAATAAGGCAGAAGCAGTTTGAAGTCTAATATCATTTCTTGGTTAACTTCTTGTACCACATAAGGTTCACCATTAGCTTTAGCGCATCTGATCAATGTCACCCATTGCTGAGGAACGAAAATAATTTTATTTTTCTTTCTGCGCTCTATAAGTGCATGCATGCTGTCACCCTCTGATTGAGAATGACCGACTTCGAAGAAGTGGTGATAAATATTGATGTTGAAAATTTTGGCGGCATATGAATACATAGCAAAGACTATCCGGTTTTTATTCTGACCACCGCAGCTATCTGAATAAAAATTGAAGTCTTTGTACCCTTCCTGGACTTTATTCTTTATAAAATCAAACACGTAACTACTTATTTCATTGGACCCCTTTTTTCCGATTGTCTCGTCCCATATGTAACAATATACCTTATGTTTGCCCATATCGTATATAGTAAAATTGTAGGTTGCAAGTTTTCTTTTATAGCAAAAAATTGAAACTTCGGACTGTGGGGTGGTTAAGATTTTCTGTAAATCAAAACATGCTGCTACGACAGAATCTGATTGCTCAGCCCGGCGTTTATCGGAATCTTTTAAGGCCCTCACTACATGTTTATTGGCAATATGTAAAGCTTGCTCATACTCTAAATTAGCTTGGTCGGTTCCGGTTGCGTTTTTAAATATGTCGCATCGTGGGCATTGATCTTTTTTTGGTTTATTAAAATCAATGTTGAATTCAGTCTTAAATATCTCTCTGTATTGCCTCAAGGTAGCAACTACTTGATCAGAATAGTACTTATTCATCCATTCCAAATAAAGTTTGTAAAGTATTGGTAAGCTCAGTTTTTCATCAAGATACTTTTTAGATGTCCTGCTCCTAACGTAATGGGAATCTACCAATGGCATTTGTGAAATGTGGTTCCGGACAGATTGTTTCACATGATCTGGGATAGCATTTTTTCTTGAACCATGACGACCTCGCTTATCACTAGAAATAGTGCCTGTGGCAGCCATATGTATTTTTTTAAAAAGAGTCTGCAACCACATGTCGCTTACAGAAAAAGTATTCAAGAACATAGTTTTACAGGTTCTAATTTCTTTACCATCTATAAATAAAAAATACTGTAAAGACCATTTACGCCTACTTGAGGCAGCTGTACGAACGGTAACTTGCTTTTTTTCAACCCTTTTGACAAATCGACTAATATATTCCATTTGACGATTGTGATGTTACAATGTGATATTGAATATATTGGCCCATTTTATAGGATGAAGGCATTGTATCTAAAGTTGCGATGAAATCCAGTTAAAAACTAAATAATTATTTCTGAAAAAAATATTGTACTTCAAGATAAGATGAACACTTTGTTAAAATGAAATAATAATTTCTAAAAACAAGATTGTACCTAGTATTACAATTTTATTTAAGTAAACTAATAATGGCTTGCATAAAAAATAATATGTAACTAAATATACAATTATAGTAACTGCAGTTGACTCCCACTTACGATGTTTTTACGCTATGCAAATTTTAAACTGTAAGGAATTTAGATACGGGGATAAGTGTAAACAATTATGGATTTTTGGCTAGGAGAGAATATCATTTTAACTCAATACCGCCTAAAACTGAGTTACAATGTTCTTCCTTGCAAGTGTCGTTAATATCTGTTTATTTTTATGAAAATCATAATGATAACCAGCCTACATACCTAATTACCGATAGTAAAATATAGAAACAGGTAAATGGAAAGACTTTGAACATTTCACTTGAAAAGAAATCTATTATTCAACAGGTAGGTATCAGGTATCTATTATTCAATAAGTATCATAGGTGCTAACTGCCAAAACTCATAAATCAATATGAATATAAGCATTTTATGTTTTTATTATTAATTGCATTTTATGTTCATTTAATGCATATTATTTAAGTGCTTACATAGTGGTAAACACTAAATCCATTCAGAATATATAAAGTGTACATCTTTTACGATTAAGTATAATAATTATAACCTCAAAATCTAATACATTCTGTAGTAGGCCACGGTTCCTCAAGTTGTCCGTATCTCAACAAATACCTAATTAGAGTTTACGAATGATTCCGAACACAACTAGCATTTTCTCATTGCTGTGCGTTCTAGGGCATTCAATGTATGGGGAACGAGCAATGTCCTTTATTACTTCAAACAGATACCACTATTTCACTAAGCGAATACTAACTTTTGGATTTGGGCCGATTTAAAAGGTTGAGGACTGTACATCGAGCTGCTGTAAGAAACAGGCAGCAAGAAGATTTTTAACATTTAGAGAAAATAGAAAATCCAATATTATTTGAACAATCGTAATGTCTGGGAATTAGATGAGCCTTTGCTAATGGAATAAACAGTGAAAACATTATAATTTTTTTTACTTTTAAAGGATGTACCTGCTTGATGTTTAAATCTAAAGAAAATATAGTTAACTAGAAAAAAAACCACGCGGACCAGGCATTATTGGTCAGTGCATTCGCCCGGATTGCGAAGGGTGCGGATTCGAGTCCCGTCTGCTGCCTGGTCAGCGTGGAATTTTTTCTAGTTATATTTTCTTTAGATTTAAACATCAAGCAGTTACATGCTTTAAAAGTAATAAAAATTATAACTATAATTGCTATTTCTTCTTTCAAATGTTTAATACTTGTAAAAGTATCAAGTAAAGTTCATTTGACATTGTGGGTTACCTACAATGCGAAGAGATGGCGCTGCTTTGCAGCTTAAGAATGGCTAGAAGAATTTCGGCGCGGTCCGTGAGTGAGTGAATTGGTCAGTGCACTCGCCCGGATTGCGAAGGGTGAGGGTTCGAGTCCCGTCTTCGGCCTGGTCCGTGTGGAATTTTTTCTAGTTATATTTTCTTTAGAGTGAGAATATTGTTTATCTTTGTAACATAAAAAGTATGTATTTAATTGTAATTGTATTGATGACGTAACATATTTTTGTGTAAAAGTCGCTACTTTATAAAAAGCTTAGAAGTTTCTTGCGCCTGTTATTCCTGTCAAGTGGTAAGTAGGAAATAAAGTAAGGACTCAAAAAAGATTGTAATAAGTCAACTTGAATAAAGTTTATTTTCATTTCATTTAAGATCTTGTTATTGTGATTATTTTGTTCATTACCGCTTTCATTAAAATTAAATGCAATCTGACCCTTTGTCAACGAAGTTATCCACAAAGAATAATATAAAGCTTTATTGTAATTTTGGTATTGGTATTTGGTACTAAAAACAAAACATCAATCTGCAGTTCCAAATAAGAGACCATGGGTGTATTCCGAAATATACATCAGTATACTGGCCAGTGGTTATGACGTCACGAATCAGTCGCCATATTGTACTGGTATGCTGCCATATTTTTACCGGGAAAACGAATATTACGTATGACTGGGCGTGCGCGAGATGCATTTGAATTTTATTTCTTTTTTATTTATTTAAAGAACAATAATGGCATCCGAACAAAAAGAATTCCTTTAATTGATGAGAATAAAAAATGTTCTTTATTCGCACTAATTTCATTATTTCGTCGATTTATGACGTCAGTGAACTGGCCAGTATATTTCGGAACAATTCACCAGTATAGCGTCGATTCATGACGTCATTAGCACTGGCCAGTATACTGGTATATATTACCCATAATCATTGTACGTGATACGTTATAGTGGCAGACTGATTCCGGTTATGGTATCATCAGTGATGATAATATTTTGTTACAATGACGAGTTTTAATTGTATGGAGAATAGCTTACATATCTTACTGCACATGCTTTACAGCATTTAGTGATCGAGAAAGTATGAACTTTCCCAAATTATATATTATTTATCCTAATTATTTATTTTGCCAGATATTTTCATAACAGAACACGCAGCAAAAATCTCATGAGTTAAGCGTGTAAGAGATAATAATAATAAATAAATAAATATTTCCAACACTCACAGCAATTAGCCTAGCCCCAAAGTAAGCACTGTAAGGCTTGTGTTATGGGATGCTAGGGTAACGGATAGAATACATATACTGTACATATATAAGTATATTTATATAGAAATACATATTAAACATCCATGATTGGAGTACAAATGCTCGTATTCATCACACAAACATCTGCCCCCACCGGGATTCGAACCCGGGACCTCTCGAGTCGGCGACACCATGAAACCCGGCGTACGAACCACTCGACCACGGAGGTCGTCGATGAGTACCTATGATTTAAATGCAAAAAATTAGTTAAATTTTGAGACATTTGATACTTTATACAGTGTACGTTAAATTATAGATACTGTGTAAATATGATGTAGGTATATATATATTGCAGTCGAACCAAATATTTAAATGAGTAGGTATGTTATTAAAAAATACACAGAACTGCTTCCTTACAATACTAAATTGTTGCATAAATATCCTAATTATGAATTAGCTAAACATGGCTAATTTAAAACCAGTCATATTTGCTTTGGTTACAAATACAACATCCGGAACGGAAGCTATTATGCTGTGAAATAATTTATATTCTATTTTCAAAAAAGTTTATAAAAAATCTAAGTACCTATCTACTCGTATACTAATATTACAAAGAGGAAAGATTCGTTTGTTTGTTTTTTTGAATTGAATAAGCTCCGACACTACTGGACCGATTCGAAAAATTCCGGCACATTAGAATCCTTTATCATCTGTGATAAACATAGGTCATAGAGTATTTTCAAAAAGTTAGGGGTTCCGTATGAAAACTTTGATAATGTAACCGAACGTGTGTAAAAAATACCAATCAATAATCTTATATCGCTTACGCTGCGGAACTCATTGACAATAGAGCAAAGGGATGTACTAAAGATTTATAGAGGATACCAATATCTACAAAAAAGTCCGCGATACCATATGTCTAACTAGAGAGTTATGTCGCAACTCCCCTGCGGTTTTTATTTGAAAAAAAAAGGTTTATAGTGAGTCAAACTTAACATATTACATATGCTGTCGCGGTAGGATATATATTATATATCGGATCCAGTTTTGGCGCCAGGGGGAGTCATATAGCCAGCTTTGGCGCCAGGGGGGGGTCATATAGTCGTGGTATATTAAATATTGAAAGTACTTAAATAAAATCCCCCTGGGTTTGGTCCATCTGTACCCAGCCCAGGGGGGTCATGACCCCCATGACCCCCCCCCCCCCCCCTGGATCCGCCCTTGTGCATGTTAGAGGTGATTTTTATAATTTATTTTTTTATACATGCGAAAATATCTTGTTCATCACAGTGGTATAAAGTGCTTCTTCATGCTTCGTTCGAAAGACCACATATTGAATGAGGGATGAAATAATAATTATAGCATCACCAACTGCCTATTAATATTCAAAAAGAAAATTTGTTTATTTTATTATATTTGTTGCTTAGGTTTCCACGCACATCACTCATTAAATAAAACTAGTTTTAACGTGTTAATCCACGAACTTTATTTATTTATTGACGCTTCGCAGCCTTATCAGGTCCGCATCGTCAGAATAATGATTTTTTATTTACTTTGTCGAGCTACCTACGATAGAATTTTGACTTGACTTCGAACAGACAGACCTGAAAAGGCTGCGAAACGTCAATAAATAAATAAAGAATTAACCCGTTCTAGTTTTTTTATTGTTCAATCTTCCTAAATTTATCAGCTCTTTGCGAAATATACTGTGCTAACCGCTAGGACGTTAAGTTCATCAAGTCATACAATATGCTGAAGAATAATTGAATTACTGAATTGTTCGACAAAGTACTGAGTCGTGTTTCTTTGTATTAATTTGAGCACAAACTACTGCACAGTTTGTTAGCGCGTTGTTACAATGTCCATTGTTAGGTTGCCTGGAAGGCGTCTTCAAGTAAGCGATAGGGTTCCTCATTGTTCCCTTGGACAATAAAGAGAATTCTATTCTCAAACCTGACACATTGGGACTGACATTTCAAGATTTTCTCTTTGTTTTGATTTTGAATGACGAAACAACTTGGAGTAGGTAACTTACTAGAATTATAGCTATTAACGGGATTGTTACCATGTACCTTGTGCTTTATGAGTACCAGTACCATGTACCAGTTACTCCGTGATCATGGCGCTTGCAACAGAGCCGAAATATCGGAGACTTAAAAAACAAGGTACATGGTAACGATCCCGTTAATAGCTATAATGTTAGTGACCAAAATTTTTTAAAACAATATAACTTTATTAATATATTCAGCTCTCATTGAGAACTACATATTTGTGCCGTTTGGTGTTGAGACTATAGGCCCATGGGGTCCAAGCGCTCGTTCCCTTTTTAAGGAATTGTCAAAGAGGCTCACCGAAGTGACTGGTGATCAAAAGGCTGGCAGCTATCTTGGTCAACGGATCAGCCTTGCCATCCAACGCGGCAATGCTGCCAGCCATTGGCCACCATTCCTGATGGCGGCGCTGGGGGTGATGTGGTTTTTATTTTGTTAATTATTTATTTATGTAGGTAAGTAGGTTAAGCTATATAGTTTTAAGTTTGTGTTATTTTAATGTATTATCTTCGGTTAAATAAATAAATATTTTATATAACTTACTAGAAGTACGTATATTTTAATTATTGGTGTAGGTACAGAAATTATATTTTTGTGTTGTATGACCGTGTCTAATATCTCTTTTTTTAATGTGACTGCTTTATTGTTCAAAATGATATTCTATTAATGTCTGCATTGGTTGGGCTGCGCCAAAGTTCTCAGTTCCGGTGGCAAAAAAGTGGCACTGGTTAAAACCAAGCCCTGCCCTGTACGTACACAAATACACGCAACCAACATGTACCACGAAACCAATATGTCAGTCCCTAATATGTCAGTCTAGTAATGGCGGCGTCGCGAGCAAAACATTATCAGCAAACTTTTTTAGTAAACATGACGAACTATGTTGTAAAAGGATGTAAAAATTAAACTCCAATTTATAAAATGTAGGATACAATAGGCTAGTTGACTCATGTCGAATTGTATTAAATAAATGTTTATTTCTTAAAGTATTTTGTCTAATGAACCTAAATATATCGATTTCACTTCATAAAAGCAGAAGATTGCTGTAGAAATTTAATTTAAAAAAACAATTTTTAGTATATACTTTTTAAACACTTAAAACGCTGTTCGCCACATCCGCCATGATTGTGACGTCTGTTTTAGTAAACAACTAAATGTCATTCATACATAACTTTAAAACTTGTATTATTAAAACTGATAATAAATGAAGAGACTTAAAATATTATTCAATGAGTATTTACATCAAAGTGATCTTCGCAAAAATAAATTTTACTATGAGTCGTTAAAGTTGCAGGATCCCTTTTAGCAAGTTCTAACCAGATACCTATTGCGTAGGTTAATTTCTTTCGGCACTTTAATCCACAACTTTCCTGGAGTCTTCAAAGATGTGTTTTTACATTCTCGTACAATACAATAATAATAATTACTATATTTTTCGTGGTATCTATTAGAAATCATGTTTTCTTTTTATTATAAACTCAGATGGGTTATTTTCTACGTGCTTACGAGTTTTTGTTTACTACTGTCAACGTCATAGCATAGATAATCTATAGACTAAAATGGCCGACAGCGTTTTTGTATGTCCATGAAAAGTCTATTTTAAAATTAAAGATTTGTAGCTTTCTAGGTCTCAAAAAAATACAATACATTTTTTTCGGTCTAATAGAACATTTATTAACCATTTAAAACCTTTTTCCAAAAAGGGTCAACTAGCCTATTACATTTCACATATAATTTATCTCTGAAAACCAATACTTTTAATAAATCGAACTAAAATTGAGGAGAGGTTTAAAACGTTACAAGTGTTGCCATTAAAAAGCGTTATTTTTTATCCTAATTGTTGGGTAATGTGAAGCACTTCGTGAAAATAATCTGATAAGTAGACGAACATTTGCGCAATAGATACTTTGTATTCAATAATGCTTCATTGCGAGCTTAGTTGTCTATGGGTTATGTTCATTACCTATGTTTGCTGTTGAGGTGTGTGACAACTTTACGTCGTACGATTTTAATAGACTTCTAAAACAGGATGTTCTCAGTTTAAACTGGTATGTTTGTCCGCGATTATTTGTGATAATAATCTCATATTAATATCCCCATTCCTGGGACACAGGCCTTCCACAGGGTGCTACAGATGCAGCCGCCACCAACGGCTTATCGTACCGTACAAACATTTCGAACCATAGTTTCTAAATTTTGTCTGGACTTAGCACTATTGGGATAAATCATCATCATCAGCCTATTAATGTCCCCACTGTTGGGGCACAGGCCTTCCCTATGGATGGAATAGGGAGATAGCGTCATGACCCACCACGCGGGCCCAGTGCGGATTAGCGGGTGCTAACGACTGCAGATGCAGCCGAGACCAACGGCTTAACGTGCTTTCCGAAGCACGGAGGAACTCGAGAAAGAAGATTTTATGTCACCCATCCAATGACCAACCACTGATGAAGTTGCTTTATTTCGACGATCGCAGCCGAACGCGCTTACCACCCTCTACATCGAGCACCTCCTTGGCCTCGATAATAATAATCTATGTTTTATGTAATAGAATTGGATTTCTGACGTGGTGGTGGAGATCAAACTGTGCCGAGAATTTGAAGCGGCAAAACATGAGTCTGGGCAAGTCATGGTATTTGGTGTATGTTACAGAATCGCTTTGTGCATATTGCATTAAGTTAAAGCAAACAATGCACTCGAAAGATTTAATTTTGATAAGTGCCTATACCATTTTTTTTATTTATTTATTTGAGATAACAAACTATTGTGCAATATTGTATGTAATGTAGTATTAAATATGTTGATGTCATTACAAAACTAACACCGTTATCCACTAAAAGTAATACAACAACACAGAGATTATATTATGTAATAAAACAAGATAAGTTTGTAATATCTATTTAACTTTCAAATGGATGTTATAATTTAAAAGCCACAAAACCCAACTTTTAAATATTTGGTAAACAATCAGTAATGGCATTTTTATATTGAGAAAAGACATTGTTAACAAGTCTAAATCGAAACCAGATAGGGTGTCATTCATAAAGTTATTAATGTAGGGGTGCGCGTTCACCGTTGCACTGTTTGGGGAAAAACAGTTTATGTGAAAGTAGTAGGTAATTATTTTATTTGGTATTACGTGTAATACCCACAATTTTTATGTGTTCCTGTCCTTCCTACCTCCCTGATATTTAACATAAGAAATTATTTATTAATACACTGTGTCAGTCACTTTTTATGATTTTGCGGAGTGTCGTCAATTCGTTGCAGTAAAAAGTAATAAGAAACTTTTACTAGAAAAAAATCCACGCGCACTAGGCAGCAGACGGGACTCGAACCTGCTCCCTCCGCTATCCGGGCGGATGCAGTGATCATTATGCTACCGCAGCCCTAACGGCCGTGTCGAATCTTTTCTATTATATCTTAGGATGCAAGGCAGCGCCATCTCTTCGCATCGTAGGTAACCCAAAATGTCAGACGAATACCTTTACAAATATTAAACATTTTAAAGGTATGCCTTTGAGTAGTTTTATTAACATTTAAATATATATATATATATAAAACTCAAAGGTGACTGACTGACATAGTGACTATCAACGCACAGCCCAAACCACTGGACGGATCGGCCTGAAATTTGGCATGCAGGTAGATGTTATGACGTAGCATCCGCTAAGAAAGGATTTTGATCAAGTTTTATCCCCTTATAAAATAGGGAATGAAAGTTTGTATGAAACTTTGTCAATTTTGAACCGATCGGGCTGAGACTTTGCATGCAGGTATAAGAAGAATCATAGATGAATGACATTGTGTATAATACAAGCCTGGGAACAAAAACTAGTCTACACTTCAGCTCTACACCGAAGCGAAGCGAGGGCGGGCCGCTAGTTAGTAATAAAGTAGTTCCACTATCGTGGGTTTGACATTTAAGAAGCTGCTAAAAATAAAAGCTACTTATATTTGCATCAATCAACATTAAATTTATGAAAAACTGATCGTTGTCATGTCCATGCCCACGACTTGTCGAACACATGTCTGGTAATATGAATAGAATGTGTAGTTAATGATATTGAAATAAGAACTGGTAGGTACATTATTATTAAATAAGACCGGTTCATGAGTGCTAATTAAGAAATTGTACGTTTCATGTGCGGTTAAATGGTAAGCCAGTGTGTGTGTAATTAAGTCGTATTATCACAACGAACTGTTTACAAAGGTAGGAGGTACCAGTATACCTCCTACCTTCGTAAACAGTTCATTGTAATTGCCCAAAGAAAAAATACGTGTCCAATACTTTTTGATAATCTACCTGATAAACGAAGAAAAAAAATTAGTCATCATCCCTATTGTTGGGTAACGTGAAGCACTTCGTGAAAATAATCTGATAAGTAGACGAACGTTTGCGCAATAGATATAGTCACAAACACTCTCGAAACGTAACCGCGAAAGAGCCAGAGATCGAATTTGCCAGATCACCGCGGGTCGCGATAGAGGTCGAGTAATGCGGCTCACTCTGAAATGAGCCTTATGCAGTGCGGCGTAAGGGAGAAAGTGCAACGACATCTGCACTTGTTTACAAGTTATGCGCGTTACCTGCGTAGCTATAAGTATGTATTTCGTACTCGCGGGTGCTAGCTAATTCTCAATTTAACAGGTACTTTCTAGAATGCGTCGATCGGCGTATATAAGCGCGATTGGCGCCGCGCAGAGACAGTTGAGTTTCAACAGCGATTTCGGAGCGAATCCAAAGGCGATCAAAGTGCAACAAAAGTGTTCAAGTGCGATTGTTTAGAGACTTGTATAGTGAAATACAGTGTTTAGTGAGTGTTTTGTAATTAACATTGTGTGTTAATTGTGTGAACTGTGTGGTGAATAAAGAACTGTCAAGCGTGAACTGGCATATAATTTCGAACCCCATCTCGACACGTAACAATATTTTGTATTTAATATTGCTTCAGTGCGAGCTTTGTTGTCTATGGGTTATGTTCATTATGTTTGCTGAGGTGTGTGACAACTTTAAGTCGCACGTTTTTAACAGACTCAGTGTCCCAGTAAAAAAAAAAACAGGGTTTTTTGGCGGGATTTCATCGAGTGTGGTTGGCGTCTTATTTTAATTATTCTTAAATTCGTTCATAGTGGATATTGTGAAATAAAATTGGTGTGATTTTGTGTTACAACCGTCTGCGTAACTGAAGAATTATGAGAATCGTCAAAATATACGCTATTCCGGTCAAGTGGACGTGAGAATTTTATGTAGTATTGACTACCTCACAGAAGCTTATCGAAAAAGCCAGCTTTCGTGCCAAACACTTCAAGAAACATTAGAATGCGTCACACCGACATTCTAATGTAAAAAGAAAAACAGAATAATTTAACTTAAGACTAGGCTGTATGGGCATTGTTCCCCTTACCTTCCCTGAAAAGTGAGAATTAAACCAAAAAAAAACAGACAACACTGCACTGGTCACCCGACATGCACTCTCACCGGTCATCCGACATGCACTCTGGGGAACGAAGTGCTGAGAGCTGTGGCAGCCGGTTAGGATTCACGGAGTGTTACCGAACTATCGATATTAAAACTATCGACAGTTTACATCGAAAATCATGTACCCTATCGATAGGCCTATCGATAGAATCGATACAACCGATAGTATCGATTCTATCGATAGCTCAGAACAAGGCATTTATCCGTGCGGTGACGGAGAAAGAATACAACTCACCGCCCCTTTTCTTCCCGTGGGTGTCGTAAGAAGCGACTAAGGGATGTCGGAGCTTCCATCCGCTCTTCTGGTGGTAGGGTGCCTAACACCCGCCTGGTTTGTTACCACCGTGCGCATGGTGAAAAACCCGTGAAGTGCTTCTCGCGCGTTTCGGGGTCAGCCAGCGTACAACCAGAGCTCGAGTGGAAGTTGTCGCGAAGGATTCGGTCCAGGGGAGGCATCCGTGGAACCGATGCCGGGAGGACTGCATCGACCCGTCGGCCAGGGAGACCCGTAGAAACGGCTGTCCCGCTGGCCGCCCGTGACACAGTACAGGGGCCCAAGCGTTCCTAACCAGTTCGCGAGGCTGCCCCATCATGTCACGCATAATCTCGGGGTGGACCGTCGTGCCGGTTGGTGACCGGGGCGTGGGGTCCCGGCGGCCACTCCCGGGGGGGTGCGGGGGCCCTTCCGTCCGGCGGGTCGGCGCATCTCCACTGCAGGCAGTCAATCGGGAAGACAAACCCCCCTTATTTGCCCGGACTCTTCGCGACGGCGTCCGCTCGTTTTCGCGTCTCTTTTTTTTTCACTTCCACCATGGCAGCCTCAATAACAAAGTTTGGACGTACAGCGGTGCACACCCCCACGCCTTCAACGCTGTTTGAGGTCGAGTTCTGCAATATACGCGGACTCCACTCTAACCTCAACGCTGTCCACCACCATCTCGAGACAGCACGGCCAGCATTGTTGTTCCTGACGGAGACACAAATACTTCCGCCTGCTGACACAGGCTACCTTAATTATCCCGGCTACGTGCTTGAAGAGTCCTTCAAAGCGAAAGCCGGTGTATGCCTGTATGTTCGGGCGGATGTTTGTTGTCGCCGTCTCCGCTGCTTGGAAGATCCCTCCTTCTCCATGCTGGGGGTACACGTCGACTCTGGCCCCCGGGCCAGAGTCTACGTGTGCCTCTACAGATCCCACACCGGCGATGTTGAGACAACTCGACTTTTTGAACACCTTAGTCGGGCAGCTGATGACGCGCAGGAGCGATTTCCCAATGCAGAATTGGTGTTTTTGGGGGACTTTAATGCTCACCACAATTTGTGGTTAAGTTCTTCCAAAACTGACCATGCAGGGATCTCTGCTCACACATTCGCTCTCACGCATGACTTGAAGCAACTGATTGATCAGCCCACCAGGATCCCAGATATTCCAAGTCAAGCGCCTTCTTTACTGGACCTTCTGCTCACGACCCATCCACAGGGCTATCAGGTTGTGGTAAGAGCCCCCCTGGGCTCGTCCGACCACTGCCTGATATCTGCCAAAGCACCGCAGGTCAAGCCTCCGCGTCCAGCAGTGGTCAAGCGCCGTATCTGGCATTATGGGTCGGCAGATTGGGACGGTATGCGTGATTACTTTGCGTCCGTCCCTTGGAAGCAGCGCTGCTTCAGTGACAGGGACCTATCGGGCAGTGCCGTTGCCATTACTGAGGAGATCATAATGGGTATGGAATACTATATTCCTCATTCTGATCTCATCAGTAAGGGCACACGTAACCTCTGGTTCAATCACGACTGTGCTGAAGCTGCTTCGCGTAAGCAAGCGGCATATCGTGCTTGGATCAGAGGCCGCGCTCTCAAGGATCCCGGGGTCGATTCACTCAAAGCAGCCTATAATTCTGCTTCCAAGGCCTGTAAGAAGGCTTACATCAGAGCGGATGCCCAGCGTGTTGCACGTGTTGGCCAAGAACTTATAACGCATCCTGCGGGCTCCCGTAGCTACTGGCGTTTGGCCAAGGCCGTGCAAAAAAACTTCTGCCAGCCCTCGCTGCCACCTCTGAGATGCCCAGACGGAACACTAGCTCATAAGCCGCAGGAGAAAGCCGATTTACTGGCAAAACTCTTTGCGGCTAACTCCCGAATCGATGATTGCAATGCACTGCCACCATCATTACCTCACTGTGGCACAACGATGCCTGATATTAAAATCAGGCAGCGTGAGGTTCGTGCCGAATTGCAATCACTCGACGTCCGGAAAGCTAGTGGACCTGATGGCATCCCAGCAGTAGTACTTAAAAAATGTGCAGCGGAGTTGTCTCCCGTGCTCACGCGCTTGTACCAATGCTCGTATTCTTTGGGGCGTGTGCCGGAGACTTGGAGAGATGCTAACGTGCAACCGGTGCCCAAAAAAGGGATCGCTCAGACCCGGCAAACTATCGGCCAATAGCAGTCACCTCAGTTTTATGTAAAGTTCTAGAAAAGGTCCTTAATAACCATCTGACCCGCTACCTAGAGGATCACTCCCTGATTAATGATCGTCAATATGGATTTAGACCGAAACGATCGACGGGTGATCTTCTAGCGTACTTAACTCATATCTGGGGTGAGGCTATCGACAAGCGTGGCGAGTCGTTGGCTATCAGCCTTGACATTGCCAAGGCGTTCGACAGGGTCTGGCACAAAAGCCTTCTCTCCAAGCTTCCGGCATACGGTCTGCCAGCCCAGTTCTGTTCTTGGGTAGCTGACTTCCTGCATGAGCGTTGAATTCGTGTCCTTACGGATGGTAGCAGTTCGCGGTTCATGTCAGTGAATGCCGGCGTTCCCCAGGGCTCCGTCCTATCCCCCACTCTCTTTCTGCTGCATATCAATGACTTGATTCCTCTTGGGAATATTCATTGCTATGCAGACGATAGTACAGTGCATGCGGGGTATCTCGGACAAGCAGCGGCTGGGCAGGCAGTAACCAGGGAGAAACGGGAAAATCTTGTCATTGAACTCAATCAGGCTTTGGACCACATTTCCGAATGGGGTACCAGGAGCTTGGTTGGGTTCAATGCCAAGAAAACTCAGGCTTGCGCTTTCACGGCAAAAACATCGCCATTCCTTCCCCTTCCATCTCTTCAGGGCACAACACTACCGCTGCAGAGCAACATTTCCATGCTCGGTATGGAAGTTCGCTCAGACCTGAATCCAAAGGACTACATCGAAACCGTGATCAAAACAGCTTCACGCAAACTCGGAGTCCTGAACAAGGTGCGGCGTTTTTTCACGCCCGATCAACTGTGCTTGTTGTACAAAACGCAAGTGCGGTCCTGCGTGGAATATTGCTCGCACCTCTGGGATGGCTCCGCCAAGTACTTGCTCGATGCTTTGGATAGGTTACAGCGGCGCGCGATCCGCATCATAGGCGATGAGGAGGTGACTAAACACCTTGAGCCTCTTCAATTACGCCGTGACGTGGCGTCACTAAGCGCGTTCTATCGTTTGTACCACGGCGAGTGTTCTGAGGAGTTATTCTCTCTTATCCCACCTTCCCCTTTCCTTCAGAGGACCACGCGCGCTGGCCTACGTTGTCACCGTCTTACTGTGACCACAATTCCAACGCGTACAAAGAAATTTGGTGACTCATTTCTTTGTCGCACTATCCGTAAATGGAATTCTCTGCCCGCTCACGTGTTCCCTCCCTCTTACAACCTGGGATCCTTTAAAAGAGGCGTAAAGAAGCAACATGCAGGCCGGCAGGGTGAGGATGGCTGGTGTGGCAGGTAGAACTGCTGTATCAGCTATCTTCGCGTCTGGACTTCACCTTCACTTAACATCAGGTGGGGTGGAGTCATTTGTCGGACCTAACTATAAAAAAAAAAAAAAAAAAAGGCAATACTATCGAATGAGTGCAATACTATCGATTCTATTGTAGTTCGTTAATAACAAACTATTGATAGTATCGGTACTATCGATAGTGTTGATTTTATCTGCAACAATACTATCGATAGTATCGATACTAGCGATTGTTTTTTTTAATACTAATTTTGTGATTCACTATAATACCTGAAAATTGTAAACAATGCTATTGCAAATTGTTAAACTATCGATAGTATGGTTGCAAATAAAATCGACATTATCGATACTATCGATAGTTTGTTATTAACGAACTACAATTCTATGGATAGTATTTAACTCATCCGATAGTATTGGCTTTTTCTGTGCTATCGATAGTATCGATACTATTGATAATATCGATACTATCGATAAGCCGATCGACTATCGATCAATCATCGATAGTCGACTATCGATCGGCAACACTCATACCAGCCGGTGATTGTCCGGGCAAACGAAGCGGACAATAGCGTGCCGAACGAAAGAACACATAAAAGCAGTCAGAAATAATGATACGCAAAAATCAGCCATCGCGGAACATTTAATTGATTCGGGTCCCAATCACTGGATTGAGCTTCATAATCTACAAATTATCGCGACAGAACGCCACTACATACCAAGATTGGTCAGGGAAGCGATTGAAATAACCAAACACAAGAATTTCAATCGTGAGGATGGGTTTAAATTGTCAAATGTCTGGAATCCAGTGGTTCGTATGTGTAATACCCGCAAAAATCAAATAAGTGTCATTCCGCGATCTGATACTGTGAGTATTGTGTGTCGGGAACAAGTGCGAGTGAATAGTGAGAATGTGACCAGTGGTAGGGGTATCGAGCGCAGTAAAAGACGACGTCAGAGGGTAGACCGATATGTCTGCCAACAACATCTACCCGCAATTACTTCAGTTACTCCGTGATCATGGCGCTTGCAACAGTGCCGAAGTTATGGCGACTCATGAAAAAACAAGTACATGGTAACAATCCCGTCATTAGCTATAAAAGTATCCTATATCTCAATCCAGGTCATAAACTATATGCGTTCCAAATTTCATGCAAATCCGTTTAGTAGTTTTTACGTGATCGAGTAACAAACTTACAACCTTTCACATTTACAATATTATATTATTAGTATCACATAACACAGAAAGAGGTTAGAAGGACTTTATGGGCGAGGCAAACGCGCCACAGTGATGTGTGAGCAAATGCTCATAACTTGACCAAAATTTGGTTCTAATTGCGTCGTTGCTCTCGCATGTGAGCGCTGATTGGTTCGATTGTTTGATGTCGCGTCGTTTGATTGGTTATTATCAATTAGGTGGAAGTGTAGGGGGAGGCGAGCGCGCGACACCGGTTCCCGTACAAACGGTCTATGATCACCCTTCTAACCTCTTCTGCGTTCTGTGATTAGGATGCTTTCCCTGTCTACGCTAAAAGCTGCCGCCTCATTGGACATATTTTTTTCTCATCCGCTTCACCTTAAAAGACATATTTATTGAAGGTCAAACGAACTTTAAGTGACGTTCGACTTATATTATACGTTGTGATTCGCCCGAAGATTACACTTAATTAACTTGTTATGATGGCAGCACATAATACGTGCTACTACAAGTGAATTAAGTGTAATCTCGAAGGGCAAATCACAGAAGTATAATAAAACGACTTACTTACATAATTAAGATTTGGGAAACTAAACTTTTCATCGCTAATCTCCGTCATCGTAGCTGAGTTCACAGTTCTCTCGGTGTAAGTAAGACAGACGGCCAAACGTTCCCGAGACGCTGTCAAATTTGTTCAGCGCACTAATTACCTGCTCGTTACATCTTAATTAGAGACGGGTGTGGTTGTTCCATGCTCTCATTGCAACACACTGTTTTCTAATGAGGTGATTGTTAAAATTATCATTTTAAAATACCCAACCCAGCTGTGTTTCGACCGCTGTAACGGGGATTGTATATTTGTTTTTCTAACATAATAGGGGTGATGACGGGGTACAGTAAACGAAATTCTATTTAGTCCGTCCAGTTAGATGATCAAAAAATAATGGACACTTATTTTTTCTTTGGGCAATCAACCAAAAAATGACAACGTTATAGCGCGTCAAAGTTTGGGAGTAGGGGCTCGTGACGTCACTTTTGAGTGAATTTTCACTTATAAGTGTACTCAAACGTGACGTCATGCGACTTTTCAAATCAATATATCCCTGCAATGTTTATATTATGTGAAAAAAGAAAAAATACGTGTCCAATACTTTTTGATAATCTACCTGATAAACGAAGAAAAAAAAATAGTCATCATCCCTATTATAAAATGCAAAAGAAATTAAATATGTATTATTAATGCGGATTTGATTGAAATGAATTTCCGCATGAATTTATCCCAATAGTGCTAAGTCCAAACAAAATCTAGAGACTATGGTGTTTAAATGTTTGTACGGCACGATAAGCCGTTGGTGGCGGCTGCATCTGTAGTACCCACCAGTCAGCACTGGGCCCGTGTGGTGAGTCACGGCTCAAACTCCCTATTCCATCTATTAGGAAAGCCTGTGCCCCAGCAGTGCGGTCATTAAAAAGGATGATAGTGTATCATCACTATCATCCTCTTTAATAACCCCGTAAAAAACGATGCACAAATCTGATGATTTATGCATCGTTTTTTTTAATACAAATCATATTAATGATCATATGAATATGGCAAATACTTATTTTTTATTAATATGTAACGGTGTTAATATTTACCGTTTAATTATAGCTGAGCAATGTGTTAATTCAATAATGAGGAGCACGATGGCGCAAGTGGTCAGCGCGTTCCCCTGCGATCGTTGAACTTGAGCAACTTTCGCAGTGGTCGGTTATTGGATGGGTGACCAAAAATTACTATCTCGTGCTCCTCCGTGCTTCGGAAGGCACGTTAAGCCGTTGGTCCCGGCTGCATCTGCAGTCGTTAGCACCCACCAATCCACACTGGGCCCGCGTGGTGGGTCATGGCCCAATCTCGCTATTCCATCCATAGGGAAGGCCTGTGCCCCAGCAGTGGGAACATTGATAGGCTGATGATGAGTTAATTCTAGAACAAGTATGTTAAATTGTTTAAGCTGTATCTTATTAACATAAATTAAAGTCGGAAATTATTCCAATTATGCTATTTTTACTATCCTAGTAGACATTGGTTTTTGTCAGGGTTACCGAATAAATTAAAAAAAAAATAAACGAATCCGAATTTGATATCAAATACCCTTTTTTTTGTGACGCAGGCAAAACCTATGTTTACATACGGGATTCTCACGAACGACAGTCGCTAATTCATGGTTTTATTATATCGAATCAATCATTGGAATTATAATGTAAAATAATGTAAATAAACTTCTGACTCGTAAAAGATCGTGACGTTTCTAAATTTTTTTCTAATCTTTGTTAAGATTTATCAATCCGTCGGAATCTGGTAAACACGAAAGATAGATCACTTACCGCACATTAAAATTTACGGTGTTTCTTATTCAGTGTTTGTATCTTCTCCTAATTGTATTTACATCACCGAACCTACGGAAATTTTTTCACGACCTTATTTATTGATTAATTTACAATACGATTTCTAATACATATTAAATAAGTCTAGGTAGTTAAATCAAAATTGACCGCATGAACAGATAATAAGGTTTACTTTATAATACAACAGCAGCAATGGTATAAATTATCTCAAAATTGGCCATAATTGCTGCCCAAAAACGATTCGACAGATAGACAGTAACTTCTTTCGTGAATATTCTAACATTGAACTGAACACAGCAAACCTTACCTAAGACCTGTTCACATTTAATACAATATAATTAGAAAGTGTACAACACTAGCTGACCCAGCGAACTTCGTACCGCCCTAAAAAATAGGGGTTGTCCAGCGGACAAAATTGTGAATCTAAACCATTCTCAGATCCCCTTGAACACACACAAAAAATTTCATCAAAATCGGTCCAGTCGTTTAAGAGAAGTTCAGTGACATACACACTCACAGAAGAATTATATATATAAAGATATACAATTAACTTATCAAACAGGACCGCAAAAACTTAGGATCCAACCCTAAGCTTAGTAGTACAGTCCGCAGCAAAAACCTTGTGAAAGCGTTCAACGACTGCCATTATCCATAAAGCGACGAAATGAGCGAATGAACCACAGACAAAGGGGGAGTAACCCAGGACTATGTCACGGCGGCCATTGTTCCACACGATCAGATTAAGACTCTTTCGGTAGAATAACATAATAGTGTATAGCAGGGCCTTTGTGAGCTCACGAGTGCTATCATTGTGTGGGTTTTGCCAGATAACATCTTGCGACTCTGGTCCCTGATAGGAACAATCTTTGAAATTAAATCCTAAGTAACTGGTTGGAGCTTTGGAGTCGCGTCCGGAATGATACGCACGCATGGTTATCTAAAGCCGGGTCTCCAGCAAAAGATTTTTGAAAACATTCAACTTATACAAATACCTACACAAAACTTTGTTTCTGAAAAACGATTCACGGCGTCTGCTGCTCACGTGGCAGTCGTACACTACACTGAGCTGCGTTAAGAAAACTACGATCAGGTGCAACAAATTTGATAAAAGTTTCGTACATTTTATGTCAAAATTGGGTTATTGTTTATTAGGTTTGGAACGAACCAGCTAGCAAGTTGTCAAAAAATGGCCGATGAAACAATACCCTGGAGTTTTTGGCGGGATTTCATCAGAGTGGATATTGTGAAATAAAATTGGTGTGATTTTGTGTTACAGCCGTCTGCACAACTGAAAAATTAGTGGATTCTTTAAAATAGTATACACTATTCCGGTTAATTGGACGTGAGAACTTTATTGCAGTGTTGCCTATCGAAAAAGCCAACTCGATACATTTCGTGCCAAACACTCCAAGAAACATTAGAATGCGTCACACCGACATTATAATGTAAAAAAAGAAGATTAATATAACTAAAGACTAGGCTGTATGGGCATTGTTCCCTTTGCCTTCCTTAAAAAGGGAGAATCTTAAAAAAAACAATATGCTACCACTCGACCCGCGCGAAGGGGATTTGTGTACGAGCTTTCCACCGGGCTCGGAAAATAAAAACTTTGTTGATGCAAACAAATATGTGTAGTGAAACAAAGTATTTTTGTTGAATGTTGATATGTTCTTGTTGATTGTGTAGTGCAAAACACACGCTGGAGACGCGGCTTATCTGATCCTTGCAGATGGAAGATTAAGTAAAGAATAGCCGGCTACAAACTTTTTTTTTAAGGTGCTAGGGATAATTTAGCCTATGGCAAAATTTACGTACTTGAGGTAATTTTTGAAATCACCTTGACTAAATTTTAGATTTCTCAGATAGTGTCATTCGTATCTTGGATATCTACTCATATGGATGCTATCTGTCTGAATACTATGGTACGGAATCCTTAGTAACACGAAGGCCTACTACAAAAATATATTGACGAAAATCTACCCAAGTTACTGAACAACTAACAAATTCAACCTGGTTTCTAAGCGCGGTAAGGTCTAAAATATAAATATGTCATCATCATCATCAGCCTTATTATTGTCCCCACTGCTGGGGCACAGGCCTTCCCTATGGATGGAATAGAGAGATTGGGCCATGACCCACCACGCGGGCCCAGTGCGGATTGGTGGGTGCTAACGACTGCAGATGCAGCCGGGACCAACGGCTTAACGTGCATTCCGAAGCACGGAGGAGCTCGAGATAGTAATGTTTGGTCACCCATCCAATGACCGACCACTGCGAAAGTTGCTTAAATTCAACGATCGCAGCCGAACGCGCTAACCACTTGCGCCATCGAGCTCCTCTCACCCAGTATCTTTTTAAATTTATTTTTTCAATTCTTTGGCTGCCCAAACTCAGAAAACCACAAAGATAAAACTTCTGTGCTGTGAAACCGGAACATTTAAGTATTTAAATAGTTAAGATCGTTTAAGCTAACCTTCGCCTCAATCTTGGTAATGTGAATATTTATGTAGTAGTGCATGTAATCTCCGAGGCCTGGCGTATCTAGCTAATTGCTCAGAGCCGTTGCCAACTGAGTCAGGATTACATGAGCCACAAAGAGCCAGAGCCGGCGACTTCCCATGACACACACCGCCCGTTCCAAATTAATTCTTTTGTTCTAGAACAAATAAAGCTGCGTTTCCAACAATACACGTATTAATTTCCTAGTTGACGCTACCGTCACAATAATGAATACGGTCTATTATGGAACATGTAAATACGCACACGTCACGCATGCATTTTAATACTAAAATCTGTTCAAATATTTGTTTGACGGTTTTAACTATGTCTGTTCCTGTTTGTTACTCGGTGTGTGATATTTTATCGTATTCTCTTAGATTAAAACAAAAAGGGTAGATACGGTACGCTCATACTTGCATCATACAAAAACTGATCCCACGGCAGCGCGAACGGGACGGCGAGATCCTCGTCACTGCATTACCGACCCGAACGAAACAGCACGTTAAGTTTCAACGACAGCGCGAACGAGACGGCGAGATCCGCGTCACTGCACTACCGACCAATCACGCGACCAGTACTCGACGTCACTACCGAATAAGATTCAAAACAAACAGCAATTTTTAGGAAAAAATATATCATATAGTACTTACGAATGAAAAGTGATGCCGTGGATTTTATTTTTAGTTCTTCAGCAATTTGAGCACTTTATAAAAACACACTTAGGTATTGTTTTAAATATAAACACAAAATATTAGCAATATTTCTTTTTGGCGTTCACATGTACGTCGTTTGCATGTCAAGTTGTCACTAAAGCGATTAGGGTCGTGGACCACAATTTATGCGGATCACTATTGTGAGGCTAGTGCCGTATCTACCCTTTTTGTTTTAATCTAAGAATATTCTTTGATTATTAAGCTTAGTGTCGATTGCAGAATAAGCGCGCTGATCGTCCATCTGAGATGATTCAAGTCTTGTGGGCGGGGCAGGCGCGCCACAAATATATTTGAGCAAATGTCCATAGCTTAACCAAAACTTGATTCTGACTGCGTCGCTGTCGAATTCTAGTGAAACATGGACTTATTTCACACTTTACAATGCTGAACGAGCTAAATGCAAGCTGTGTAACAATGAATATTCAAGGAAAGGCAGAACTACAACTTCTTCAAATTGTTTTTTTCTAATATTCATATTCGCAAAACATTCGCAGAGATTTTGCGAATGCGAATGTGAATGCGAATATTCTAAAATATGCGAATATTCGCGAATGCGAATGCGGATGCGAATATTCGTTTCATAACTAGTAACGATTTGTTAAAACGTGACATATTTTACTACGATTTTGACGTGACATTGACCAATAGTCAAATTCAACTTTGTGTCCAACAAATGGGTCCCAAAACCGTCGCAGTTGTCATGTTTCCAAAAAGTCTTTTTGGTTTATGGAGAACATAGAACTATTACCAATGCAGAGTGCGCCCGCGCAGGCGGTCATCCTCCTTGTTTTCATGTTGTTTTTAAATTTTCAATTATTTAAATCAATACTGAAGGAAAATGTTCCTGCCTAAAGAAATAATATATAATGAGGAGTCGTATAAAACCAGCTTTCAGAAGAAAAACATAGGTTTTTTTTTTATGTTATAGGGGGCATACGAGCAGACGGCTCACCTGATGGTAAGTGATCACCGTCGCCGATGGACACTTGCAACACCAGGAGTATCACAAATGCGATGCCGGCCTTTAAGGAAGGAGTACGCTCTTTTTTTGAAGGTTTTTGGGTCGTATTGGTCCGGAAACAAGACAAGACAATATATTCCACAGTTTTGTCGTACGTGGTAAAAAAATTCGACAAAAACACACGGTTGTGGATAGCCACGCATCAAGATGATGGGGATGAAATTTTTGTCGCGATGTACGATGGCGAAATGCTGCAGCTGGAATTAATCCGAACAATTCCTCAGAACACTCCCCGTGATAAATGCGATAGAAGATGCAGAGCGAAGCTACATCCCTACGCAAAGCCAAAGGATCAAGCTGATCGGAAAGGTCCTGGTCGTCGACGATTCGAGCCGCTCGGCGCTGGATGCGATCCAAAGGGAGAAGCTGGTACTGGGGTTTTGTAGATATTTTAACGGTTACCTTTGCGGTGCATGTAAACAAGCTTTTTGCCTCTGTTTTATTTACGACAGTTAATAAAATAGCCAATATTTTACTGTTCCATGCAAGGTTTATGTAACAAAATTCTTTAAGTGGTCGTTTGAACATGAAGAGTCACGCATTTTTCCTCGTGACTGTGAAACATATGACTCTTGTTCAAAAGCATTAAATATGTGTTTATATTCAGTACGTATTGATGTATAAAGACGTGACTTTAGTTCAAAAATATTAAATTTATTTTGTAATTACCTATTCAGCTTTGTATTTGTGAAATCTAAATTTTAAATTAAATTGTTCCTTATTTACATCTTATTTAAATTAAGTCACTCCGTTGAATTTTTATTAATGAATGCAACCCAAAAATAGAATTCAGTTTAGTTACTGAATTTCTTTTATTTTTTTATATTAACATATTAAAATTTAATTTACAGTAAATCTATGCGTAAAGCGCCCCCAGAATGAAAGTGACCTAACTCAAAAAATCATATTACATTCTTTACAATCCTGTGAAGAAAAAGAGATCGCTCAAAGAGCGATTTGTGCAATTTGCAAGCTTATACAACAATTTTAAAGCATTCTCCGGTTATCTCTCTTCTTCAGTCGCTTATTTCTTTGAAAATACATAAATTCAAAAGCAAATATTATCCCAAGGATAACTTTCGCCTTTCTCTCTCTTTCTCCTCTTCAAGCATGGAAATAAATGTATTTATAAAACCCCGATAATTCTTCAAGATACAATACTCGCAGTAAATAATCAATGGTCGATGATGTAATTGCAGGAAAGCGAGAGGAAAGATGTTACACATCAAAAATAAAAATAAAGTCTAGAAATAAAGTAATTATACATAAAGTTGACAACTGTTCACCAGTCATTTGTTATTATTCATTATCATCAGCCTATTAATGTCCCCACTGCTGGGGCACAGGCCTTCCCTATGGATGGAATAGGGAGATTGGGCCATGACCCACCACGCGGGCCCAGTGCGGATTGGTGGGTGCTAACGACTGCAGATGCAGCCGGGACCAACGGCTTAACGTGAGCACTCCGAAGCACGGAGGAACTAGAGATAGAAGCCATCGAGCTCCTTATTTTTTTATTACTACTCTTATATAAAATTAGTTAACCAGATAATGTTTAATAGTTAGTGAATGTCATCATAGTAACGGACAGTCTCGCAACTTACTTAAACATTCAACCCAAAACCAATCGACCTGTGCCACTATGGCCGTAAAACACTTATCCTCAATTAGAAAGAAAGAAAGAAATTTTATTGACCATAACTAAACTATTTACAGTATTTTTATATAAATATATAATATATATTAACAGTATTTTTAACCTAAAATAAGAACAATAAAAAAAATATATTTTTTGGTCAACTAAGTCCCTGCCTCAGCTTGATACTGCAGCAACACCAGGGCTGCTGCAGCGCTGGTGATTCTGGCAGGGCCTAAGGTTGATGACACAGATGAGACATTATTATACAACCATACCAATGTACACTTTAAAAAAAAAAGGAAAAAAAAAGATAATAACAAATTAGGCTGAATGTTTTTATAATCCTTAACTTTACAGAAAAAGTACAAAAAATTTAAAAGAAAAAATAAAAAAAGAATGATTTATCTGTGGTAGGACAGACTACAGACTGGAAGACCTAAACAAAAAACAAAAGAAAGAAAACTAATATAAAAAACTAATATAATTAAATCAAAATAGGTAGTTAACCTCATTTGAATTTCATGAAAACCTCCGTGTATACACTGTTATTTGTAATATCCTGTGATGACGTCACGCCCGCCCGCACATAAAACCGTAAACATGTGCACGTTACCCAACACCGGGTTCGATTCTCGGTCGCGGCAACGCGTGTGGGAGCGGATATTGAGCGAAATCACATAGGACTTCCATTAGCTCGAACTAACTCCATGGGGGGCTACCTCTACCAAAATAAAATCCATTAGCCATAAAACGACCAACCACTAAACTTCAAATACATAACTTCCACTAGCTTTTAAATAAACCATACACCCTTTAGAAACTCAGCAATGTGTAGTGCACTTACAAAGCGCTCCTCAATGTCTGCCATCGCATTCGAGTAGCCCGCATAATGTCTTATACAACGCTCGCTTTCCTTTGAAGCGCACTTCATTTATTATTCTAAAAGCTCTATGTACAATGACCCAGTGGGAGGTCACTGACCGACTTTAGATGTTGGTCGGTCGTTCTGAAGTACTGTATAGACATGTTTGTGTGTACTTATAGTATAGTGATATAGTTGATACGAAGTTATTGAGAGAACAACCTTCTTTGAGATATTTCAAGAAAGAAAATGAGGGGGTTTTGAAAGTTATAGGAACTATAATTTTATATGTCGACGACGATATTATTGTGTTATATCAGCTTATTAATGTCCCCACTGCTGGGGCACAGGCCTTCCCTATGGATGGAATAGGGAGATTGGGCCATGACCCACCACGCGGGCCCAGTGCGGATTGGTGGGTGCTAACGACTGCAGATGCAGCCGGGACCAACGGCTTAACGTGCCTTCCGAAGCACGGAGGAGCTCGAGATAGTAATTTTTGGTCACCCATCCAATGACCGACCACTGCGAAAGTTGCTTAACTTCAACGATCGCAGCCGAACACGCTAACCACTTGCGCCATCGAGCTCCTCATTATTATTGTGTTTACAAATAGGTAAATATTAGAGATTTATCGAGTTGAGTAGTTTATCCCGATGCGTCGCTTTGTGGTATCACTACAGGATGTCGAATGCCCTAAACAAAAAAATCTACTTATCAAATTTGCATATCATAATAAACCTGTGTGTAAGATAATATGATAAATCGAATCGATCGAAAATCCGAGGAATCTTGCGAAAATGCTGATTATTAAATTATAATGCGATTCAATTAAGAATAGGACCGACTGGGCGCCATATTGTGACGTCATTGTCGTCATCGTCAGCTGTCAATTCAAACCAAATAGGTAGAGTGAGCAAAAAAACGATTTTATTTAATAAAACTTATTTACTAAGATCGAGAAAAAAAGCAACCAATTTTTGATAATATTTATTTATCAAGACTGTATGAGAAAAAACATTAATCAGAATCTAGCTCTTCAATTGCGCTCATCTCTGCATTACCGGTGGAGTAGTTATGAATAATCATGCACTATTACTAGGTCACATACGAACATGCATCCTTTATGTAAACGAAAGTTTTAAATCGAGTTTCTGAACGCAACTGAAAGTGACATTTGTTTGACGATTTATGTTATCAACCATTCATAGCCAAAGCTCAAAAAATGACAAAAAAAAATGGGTGCGTGTACTTATGTAGGCGCGTGAGAAGTTATCCTTCTTTGGCATCGTTTAAAATTAGTTTTTAAGTGCATGCAAATAATTAATTACAATAAATTAATAAAAAGTCTGGAAAAGGACACAGTCAATAAAGTTCAGTTTTAATTTGAAAAAATAAATAAATAATCAAAATATTCAATTAAAATCGCTACTGAATATAATTTATTAGAACATATGTGATTTGCACTTGTATGAAACTCAAACACGTATTCCGAATATACAAACTAGAAACATGTGGATAAATATTATAAATATGAATACCTATAACTGTTACTTTATTACAAAAAATAAAGATGTGGTTTTTGGTTCTACTACACCAATGGTCAAGAGATGGCGCTGTAGTCTCCTGAATCGCGCTTTGGTTCCGTTGTTCCAGATTAATAAATACTTTTGATAGGCCTTCACAATGCATTCGTTAGCACCCACTAAATAGAGATTCTATTTCTATTTTGTTGGTAGATTTTCTTAATGTGCGGTAAACACAAAAGTAACGCATGAAGTTGGTCGCTAAAGCGACCAACTTCATGCTGTTAAAATTTTGTGTTACAGTGATGCGCGCGCATCTTAAAATTTCACTCTCATCATTTTTTCATAACGCGCCTAAAGAAGTATAACTTCAAAAATTCAACCAATATCAATTATCAATATTTTTTATTGTTTGTTTACAAATGTTTGGTTTTTATTCTAGAATTAGTTGAGTGATAAAAAAGGGTTCCAAGATTTTTTTTGCAAGCCGTACTTTTGAAGCGATATCTGACAGATGGAGGTCATTGGCTTTCCTATTCTTATTTGAATGGCACTGTACATTTCTCAATGTTACTGAAAAAAGATTAGATTTTTGCGAAAAAGCGATTCGCCTCAGTGAGATTGCGAAAAGAATCGTCGGTTCATAATAAATATTCTTGGGCTTTTGGATTATTCGGTTCACACTAGTTAGATTAATAAAGGGTTATTACCAAGACGCGCTAGGCAGGAGTTATACAGTGCAAGTTTAAGATTTTTCAACCTAGGCTTGTTGAAAATATATCGATGTATCGATATATCGATATTTATTGTTCGATATATCGATATTTTTTACCGATATATTTTGATTCAATATATCGATACATCGATACAAAATAACCAATATCGAAATTCGTATCAAAAACGATATTTTTTTAATTATTAGCGGCATATCACGATCCAACTAAATTCGTATCTGTAAAAATCGTAACTGGATCTCAGATTAATGATATTCAACATATCTATGATCTGTGCTGTATTTAGTATTGTGTATGTCATTCGAAAATAGGGTCTATTTTTAGGGAGATAATTTTCGTTCCATTATTATTCCGCGTGCCATATTTCGTGAGCTACTGTACGATATTTTTGGGAAAATTGGTCCGATATATTGATATATCGATGTTTTTTTCGCGATATATCGAAGCCGATATTGATATTTTTTAAAATATCGATGTATCGATATATCGATATTTTTTTCAACTTTCGACATCCCTATATTCAACCCCTATTTACATAAAAACAATAACATAATTCATACTGAAACCACCCAACTGCAAGTAGAACGTTTTTAGCGTAGCACATCATTGGCACCGTCCGGTTTATCTATGGGGGGAACCTGGTAAGGCCTGGCCGGAACTCGCGACGCTGTCACTGGATAATGGCCCTAATGGAGTTCCGCTATTCGACATGATGGCCCATTCAACCAATTGGCTACCATCACACATGCAGCACCATGTGTAACAGGAAACATTAACTGCGAGTGTGAGCATGCTAGTGGTGCTTTCCACGGAAAAAGGACTTGTTCAATATTTAACATCATCGCGTTTCTCCTCTTCAGGCATTCTAATAATAACTATAATAAGAACAATCAAAATGGCAAAATTATCTAAAGTATGACGCCTAAATAAAGCTACATCGAGCTAAATAATAACTTATTATGTGAATTTATATATACTAGCAAACCAGTGAACCAAATGTTCACCAAAACCTGATTTCTCGAAAACCGGAAGTGCTACGTTACTCAAATCCGGTTTGTAGTCTTATCAGACTATTCTTAACTTATAACTTAAATATTCTCTTTATCTATCTCTTACGGTTTGGCCGCTGAAACAGCACCACAGACAGACAGACGGACTTGTCTAATAGATAAGAGATATTATAATAACTAGCGGCCCGCCGTCGCGTTGCTTCGGTGAAGAGCCCTGTAGTGTTCCATTTGTGAGATTCCGTTGCGTGCTGGGCAAACGATTACAGTTACAGAAAAATCATGTATGGCGGAATTCTTCCCCTTTGAAAGTTCTGTAAAAAAGTCCAAGACTATTATGCCTATGCCCATATTTTAAGTTTGACTCACTATAAACCTTTTTTTCAAATTTACGCGGGTGAAACCGCAGGGAACCTCTAGTTGTGACATAACTACAATAGTTGGACATATGGTATTGCAGACTTTTTCGTAGATATTGATATCCTCTATAAAACTTTAGTACATCACTTTGCTCTATTGTCAATGACTTCAAAGTAGAAAATCTCACTGCAGTGAAAATAAGTCACACGAAGCAAAAAACGTCAAAAATCACAGTTATTGTGTCAACAACTTTTGACTTTTAATTTTGTCATAATTATTATTCAATTGTCCGTCTACGACATTTTATGATATCCAGTCAACAACAGCTGAAACTTACTCAATAAAGGTTCCTACGTCACCCTTTGGGAACCCAAAAAAAAATTAACTATTTTTTACCAACACGAGGACTTACTTAGGCTACATCTCAACATTAACAATGTAGGTACATATATATAGGTATATACCTTTTGAAACACAAAGCATTTTACTATCGCTCTTATAGCAAATATTCGCAGTGTCAATCTTGAAGATCGAAAGAATAATATCTGGATTCGTTGCCTGCATCATACAATAGGCTTATACATACACATTATCTGCTACATATTGTATCTTAATCTCGTTTTTGCTATCAACTCGAACTAAAAAGTTTTTTTTAGATTTCTTTTGGAGTGTTATTCATGTAGCTGAATCAACGGATATTTAATATCGTTGAGCTGAGTGTATCGTATACAGTAATTTTAGTAATAGTAAATCAGATTGAAACCTTTTGATAGTGTCGAGTACCTGATGATGTTTTGATTACAGTTCATGGGCTCAAACGAGTATTGCTATTGAACTCAATAAAGAATACTCCGCTCATTGAAGTAAGCAAAGTCCTCTTATTTTAATTAACAATTTAACTAACACATAATTAATGTATTTATTTAAATATATTTGTACTTCTGTTTAGGGATGTCGAAAGTTGAAAAAAACATCGATATATGGGACCAATTTTCCCAAAAATATCGTACAGTATCTCACGAAATATGACACGCGGAATAATAATGGAACGAAAATTATCTCCCTAAAAATAGACCCTATTTTCAAATGATGAAAATGATTGCAGGGCCTCCCAGGTGCCATCTTTCGTAAACAAGACTAGACAGTCACACACTTCCACAGAATATAATGGAAATCAGCACAACCAATTCACCAGCGAAACAGATTTACAAATAATAGACAATACTAAATACAGCACAGATCATAGATATATTGAATATCATTAATCTGAGATCCAGTTACGATTTTTCCAGATACGAATTTAGTTAGATCGTGATATGCCGCTAATAATTAAAAAAATATCGTTTTTGATACGAATTTCGATATTGGTTATTTTGTATCGATGTATCGATATATCGAACAAAAATATCGATTTATCGATACATCGATATATTTTCAACAAGCCTGCTTCTGATAATGCTGATAAGTTTGTTGCGCCCTTTCTTGTTGTTAGCTCAAAGATGTTCGTGATGGATGGTATGAAACTAATATTTGAAGACTCAAAAAGAGCTTTTAATTCAATAAGTTAATTTGATTAACGGTTAATATAATTTCATTGGCCTCAAGGTGATGATGGCTGGATATTTGCATGCAGTACAATATCAGTTACCTAGATGGGTACTTTTCTGCATTTAGTTTTAAGAATACTCCAAACGCATTCATTGGATCTAACCATATCTTGTCCAGTTTCTACCTAGAAGTTTCTAGATGTCTTGTCCAATAATAAGCGTTTATTAGCAGCATGATAGACTTAGTTAACTACAATGTATTCTATTTTTATCGACGAGAAAAACCTTAATACTTTTTCCACTGTATAACTGATTGTATTTATTTATCTTTTAAGCTACAGCTGACCACAGCCGAGGTACGGATCAACAGAATCGAACCCTCGAGATGAAGAATGCACATACTATTATGTAAACTACCCGTCGATTCCACAACTGCTGACCATAATGTCTATTCAGGTTGATTCTGCTTCAAAACAAACTTTCCAGCTATTTTGAAAAGTGAACCTTATGGCTGTGCAGGAGAGGTGCTTATTGATAACTATAAAGGTCAGCTTATCTTACTTTGTAAACACTATTATTGCGCAGGAGCATAGCATACAGAGATGCAGATGCGTAAGCGCACACTGCTGACTATACCCATTCAACTTCCTTTGAACCAAAAGGTAAACAAATAAACTAATCTAAAGAAAAGTTTACTAGAAAAAAATCCACGCGGACCAGGCAGCGGACGGGACACGAACCCGCATCCTTCGCAATCCGGGCGAATGCACTGACCATTATGCTACCACGCCCCTTTAAGCCGCGTCGAAATTTTACTAGCCTTAAGCTGCAAGGCAGCGCCATCTCTTCGCATAGTAGATAACCCACAATGTCCCGTCCGCTGCCTGGTCCGCGTGGATTTTTTTTCTAGTAAACTTTTCTTTAGATTTAAACATCTAGCAGTTAAATGCTTAAAAATAAAATAAAATCATAAATAAACTAATGTTTCTAAAACTTTTGTATCAAGAGTAAAGTTTCGTATCAAGTTTTGTATCAAGGTGAGCCAGACTGATTACAAAATTTGACATTACAACGTTAGGTTAGTTAGGCTCAAATAAATAAACTCAAAATTACAAAAAATAATTTTAAATAAAGTACTTTATTAACTAAATTAAGTAATAATTTCATACATAGACAATAAAACTTTAAAAGCGAATAATGAAATAACCGTACGCTGAATAAAAATCTTTCGAAGGTAGCTCGACAAAATTAAATAAAAATTTGATTCCGACGAAGCAGGCTGTAAAGGCTGCGAAGCGTCAATAAATAAATAAAGTTTCGTGCATTAACCCGTGAAAAACAAGTTTTATTTAATGAGTGATGTGCGTGAAAACCTAAGAAACAAATATTACAACGTTAATTATTCGCTTTATCACTACTCTTCAATTTGGTAGTGTTAAAATGCTTTCAATGTTTGGGAATAGCTAGATTTTTAGGTCACTGTCAATTTTTATTTTCTGTATGATTTTTTATCTGTATAAAGTTTTATCCATTGAAAGCCTTTGTATGGTTTGTTTACCTTTCGACTCGAAGGAAGTTGTATGAAGTATAGGCATTCGATTATCTCACTGTCTTTGAAAGACGCAGATGGTCAGCATTCTAGATTTTATCAAGGTGAACACATCGGCATTATATTTTTTGCTTAATTTATATATAAAAAAATGGTTGCCTGTAAAGTCGGTTTTACGGGCGAAGATTTTACGTGACAACGTCTTTTTCTCGGTAGAATATTTATTGATATGAATATAATTAAATTGCACAATAGGAACAAGGAATTGAATGAAAATAAGAATTGCACAAATTTTAACTATAGAAATATATTTTGTTTACTAAAACATTGTACATGTAAACTTAAACTTAACACGAGAGACTCATCGTAACGTTACCGAGCGTTACACTTTTTCATAAGTGACTCCCAGCCGCAACCTAATTTAAGACGTTGTCACGTCAAAAAAACATTTTTTTTCTTGATAACATTTATTTTTTTTAAACTGTGACTCAACGACCAACACGTGTAAAAATTAGGTAAACAATGAGTAGGTACTTAAATCATTTGATTTTTATGTAGCAAAGGAAAAAAAATAGTGAAACACAAGTATCCCATAACACAAGACTTACACTGCTTACTTTGTGGCTAGGCTAATTGTTTGAGTGTCTGAAATATTTATTTTTTTAATAAATTATTTACTTGGACTGTATTTTCATGATTTATCCACGGAGAAGATAAAAAAAAAGATAATATGATTTTTATCATATGTTCTCTTGTTACTGCAACGAACGAAACGATTTTTCAAAAATCATTCTGTACTTTCTGTTATTTCATTTTTTGAATTCTGCGAGGCTTATTGGGTTGTGAAATATTTAATACCTCCTAAGTAATAACAACCAATTCAATTTACGTCGAGAAGCTTTAAAAGTTGTTTGTTCATCGACTAATTAAATAAAATTAAGTACCTGACGATAAAGATATTACCGCTAAATCGCAGAACTAACATCTTTACAGCTAGCTATTTCTTGCGCTATTCCATCAATTTAATAGCAAGAACTTTAGCACTTTTAAGGTTTATAATTATATTGTAATGACACTCGACTGGCCCGCTATTGAGGTAATCTGACGCTAATGGATGGTTGTGTACTTCACACTTATTCTTGTTTTCGTCGAGTATTACTCATGCCTAGGGTTACCATATCTCAGGATTTGTCCTGAGATTTCAGGATTTTTGGACTCTTCTCAGGATTGCGGCTGGATTTTGCAAATCTCATGAAATCTCAGGATTTTTTGAATTTCCAATAAAATACAGTTTATGTATTAAAGATCTCTTTAATAAGAAGATAAGCAAACTAAAAATTACCTTCTATTGGTAATAATTGCTCAATTAAAATCAGTACTTTATTATCCAAGTTAATCTTAAATTAATCAGTTTTATCATACTTAATATGTGAAGATACATTTTTAAGTAAGGTTTTTTCTTTAATTATGGATTCATATAATGCCCCACATTATATAAATTTAGATTTAAAAGTATAAGCAGAGTATAATAAACAATAATATTACGACTTTTTTAAATTGTTAAGTAGGTTGGAGCGAAAATTCTCAAACTGTAAAAAATCTCAGGATTTTTCATTGGAAATCAAGCCTGTTCTCCGGACTTTTGATTTTATCATCTGGTAACCCTACTCATGCCTGTTAAATGTGTTTGTCTGGGATCCTATTTTGCACATATGATATATTATGGGATGTTTCTAACTTTGTATAATTCATAGCAAAGTCATAAGACCACATTGTATTGTGTAAACATATATCATGTGACTTGCAGACTTCCGCTGTTAACCAACTTGTTAACATAATTTCAATGAAATTGTCACACTTGCGGACTCGCATTTAGTTC
Organism: Chilo suppressalis; assembly: GCA_902850365.2. Classification (NCBI taxonomy): domain Eukaryota; kingdom Metazoa; phylum Arthropoda; class Insecta; order Lepidoptera; family Crambidae; genus Chilo; species Chilo suppressalis. The sequence continues at coordinate 382,931 of OU963910.1, forward strand.
ATCATCATCAGCCTATTAATGTCCCCACTGCTGGGGCACAGGCCTTCCCTATGGAAGGAATAGGGAGATTGGGCCATGAGGGTGCTAACGACTGCAGATGCAGCCGGGACCGACGGCTTAACGTGCCTTCCGAAGCACGGAGGAACTCGAGATAGAAGATTTTTTGGTCACCCATCCAATGACCGACCACTGCGAAAGTTGCTTAATTTCAACGATCGCAGCCGAACGCGCTAACCACCCGCGCCTTCCAGCCCCTTTCGCATTTAGTTACTCCAAATTATACGACAATGTTTCCATTCCCACTTTTGTTCTAATCTAAGATTCCCACCATAAAACATCTAGGCAGCCATCAGGGCGCGTTATACTATCTAACCTCCACTATAAACGCAGACAGAGCTATAAAAAAGTCAATTTCATCCAGATGGCAGAGACACAGAAACCGCATCCGCAGAAAAAAACTTTTTTATGGTACATATTACCACCATCGTCTGGGGTTTCAATGGCGTACGCTTCGTGCACAACACACTCTGTCTCTCTCACTCCTCATAGGTACAAAGGGAACGCAAGATCGTTTCAAATAAATTACTGTGGTGAGTTAAGCGAAGCACGTAGCACATCGAGTTACAGTAAATAACACGAGGCGTATTCAATATTTCTTCAAAACGCACGTGTTTCTTGAATACTTACCATATTCTCGGACTAATAAAGAACAGACGGTCAAAGGTTTATGTGAAAAGGGTTGGTTAAAGAGCATATGGCCCGCCTGATGGTAAGGGGCCACCGTATAAACACGATATATATATATATTACGGCTAATAGCCGAAGTGCGGCTACATCTAGTTTAAACCGGCTACAACTAGGTGCAGCCCGCCACATGCGGTAAACTTAGGTGTATCCTACTTATCTTCGGTTACAACTAGGTTTAGCCTTCATTATAGCGGTTAAAACTAGGTACAGCCGCACACTGGTGGTTAAACTTAGATGCATCCTATTTATTATCGGCTAGAACTAGGTTTTCAGTTCACTTATGGATTTTGGTTTTAGTCTAGTACTGTTAGTTTATGTAGAGAAGATTTATAATATTTTCTGTTTTAATTACTTATAATAACGCCTTTTTTGTTAAAAGATATTTGCCTGTCAAATAATAAATGTCACTTAAACATCCCTGTCTTTTATTAATTCCATGTGATCGAATCAATCGGGAAACGCAAAATTAGAATCTCAAAACAACTGAACTGAAGACCTAGTTCTAGCCGATGATAAATAGGGTACACCTAAGTTTAACCACCGGTGTGTGGCTGCACCTAGTTTTAGCCGCTATAATAAAGGCTAAATCTAGTTGTAACCGAAGATAAGTAGGATACACCTAAGTTTAACCGCATGTGGTGGGCTGCTCCTAGTTGTAGCCGGCTAAAACTAGGTGTAGCCGTACTTCGGCTATTAGCCGTAACATAATATATATATATATATATATATAGAGATACCAACACGGTAAATGTTGATCTTTCGAGACGTACGATCAGTTAATTGTTGATCCGAAAACAAATGTTGATCCGGAGGCTTTATGTTGATCCATTACGCTATTTCTCATACTGATGTGGCTCCGATCGGATCAACATTTGGTATTTTTGTCACGTGACTTGGCTGCAAATTACTCTTGTCAAATGTGGCTCCAATATACAAATCCGCTCCGATAAATGTTGATCCAATTCAAACGGACCAATCAGGATGAAGCACTTTATTACTTCCACCGTGATTGGCCGATGGAGGTCTATACAACGTTGCCGTTCCGCTTACTACAGTAGTTGGTCCATTGAGAATCGAAAATTTAACTTTTAATCTAATATATAAAATTCTTGTGTCACGGTGTGCGTAATTGAACTACTCCGAAACGGCTCGACTGATTTTCGTGACATTTTATATGCATATTCAGTAGGTCTGAAAATCGGACAACATCTTTTTTTCGTTCCCATAAATGTCAAGAGTTTTTTAAGGTCCACCCTTAAATATTTTTTTTGTTTTTATTTATTTATGATACATCATACAAAAATACATACAACCCTAAATTTTCGCCCTTCTACCACCAACCCCTTTTTTATGGCGGTACGAAGTTCGCTGGGACAGCTAGCCTAATATATAAAATTCTCGTGTCACAGTTTGCGTAATTAAACTACTCCTAAACGGCTCGACCGATTTTCGTGAAATTTTATATGCATATTCAGTAGGTCTGAGAATCGGACAAAATGTATTTTTCATCCCTCTAAATGTTAAGGGTGGTCCACTATTAAATATATTTTTTGTTTTTGGACATTTTTTTTATTTTTATATTTTTATGATACATCATACAAAAATACATACAACCCTAAATTTTCACCCTTTTACCACCAACCTCTATTTTTTATGGCGGTACGATATTCGCTGGGACAGCTAGTTTTAATATAAGAACGCTTTCGTTTGAATTGAGTTTAAATGCGGTCAGTTATTACATGAGTAGGATTTGACTGACGAAGAGACAGGACGCCATGGAATGCCTCAGAGGGAAGATAAAGGCTCCCGGCCCAACCGGCGTCCGAAGAAGGCTGTCCACCGTAGACGCGATACTCAGACTAAAGCGGCTGTCCCAACAGACATTTAGCAGAGGGGAGGTTGTCATACCGATATCGCTTGACATAGCAAACGCATTTAGCACCCTTCCCTACAGCTGTATTAGGAAGTCCCTCTACCACCATCGGCTCCCCACATAGTTGATGGTCATAATGGAGCACTATCTCCAAGACAGAGAAGTGCTCTATACAGATTCTATTCGGCGCGCAGTTGTTCGCAATACGACGTACGTGGTTCCACAGGGGTCGGTCCTCGGACCGCTCCTGTGGAACGTGGGTTTTGATTGGGCGATTCGCGGAGATTTGCTGCCCCATAAAGGGGTTATCTGCTATGCAGACGACACTCTGGTCACCATACGCGGCAATAATTATGCTGTCTGCATAATTATTGCCCCGTATGGTGACCAGTTTCGCCAGAGCAGGAGTAACATCCACATTCAAGTGGACGAGGTAAAGGTTCCATTAAAACCCTCAATCAAGTACCTTGGGGCTCTGTCTTAAATCTTACTGGAAGGTAGTGAGCACTTCCGGCGCCTGGGCCCCAAGCTAGAGGGAGCGGCAGCTGCCCTAGGCAGACTTGTGCCCAACTTGGGAGGATCTAATGCCACCTGTCGAAGGCTATATGTGGGTGTCCTCCACAATATGGCCCTGTATAGTGCGCCGTTCTAGGTGAACGCCCTTAACACAGAGTTAGCTTAGATCTTGACGGTTGTTTACAATGAGCGCGCCGACCCCAAGGAGCGAGGTGAACGACCCGCCATTGAGGTTCTGGTGAGGACAGGAAGAGATGCGTCCGGGCATAGCTGCTTTGGAAATTACCTGCACATGATGCGAGGGAAGGCGACCCCGTCGTGTCATGAGGGCGGCGCTACTGAGGACACTGCGCAACTTACTCTAGAGGTGCGAAGCGCGTGGGTCAGCGGTGTCACACCCTAACGACGACTCTCTGCCTAGCCAAGTCAACGCTATGCTGAGTGGCGACAGGTCTTGGCGTGCCGTGGTCTCCTTTTGTGAGGACGTCATCTCGCAAAAGGAGGCAACGGAGAGGGCTCACGAGGTGGACGCTAGAGCTGACCTCTTGCGCCGTCGGAGCGAAAGAAGGAGAAGATGCCTGTATGCGCGGTACCCTCCATAGGTGGTTGGCACATCCTAAGTTCTCTCAATCCCTGTTTATGACCGAATCGAGGTTGAGTGCGCCGTGCGCGTGGCCTGCCCCGAGTGGCGCCTCCGCCCGGCCCTCCACGACCCAACCTGACTCTGTGCTTCCCTGCGTCCCCGGCGCCCTGTGTCTCACGCTCCTCTCCGAGCGAGAGGGGTTCGGGCGGCTCGACGGTGCTGGGAACAGGAGACCTCGAGAACTTACCCCCCTTACAGGGAAGAATGAGCCAGTTAAGGTTCACCGACGCTGCATATGTCAAGTTACAGTGCTTCAAATTCATTGCTCCAGTTTCATTTATTGAATTTCATTTTCTGGTATAATGTTTTGGATGACCATTTTTCAGAATGTCGTAAATAAATCGATTTATTACCGAATCTACTAAACTATACAGATTTTCTACTGAAATTACTACTAAATCATCAAAATCATTTATTCAGTCTAAGCACTTGTGAAGGTCAAGAAGCTACGCCATCGGTTCGCAAAACTACGGCGGGAGATCTTGTACTTAGAAGAACCGGCAAGAAACTCAGCAAGGGCTGTTTTTTTCTCCCTGTATTGTTATATACAGAATCGTCAAGTTGAAAAATTACTTCAAAGCTACTTCTGAAGTCGCCTTTCCATTACATCATTTAGGATATAGTAACAATAAATTTTATAGTTAACTTTATATTTAGTATATAGGAAGCGGCATTAGATAGGCACCATATTACTGTTATGAAAAATTACTAATACCCATCAAATTACAAGAAACACTATGTCCATGCATTACGATCATTTCGATAATCATCAACTTTATAATAGCCCTTATTTATAACATTATTCTTGATCTGAGATTTAAATTTGGTCAGTGGAAGCACAATTAGATCTTGGGGAACTTTTTAAGCAGTGCACTACAACCCAGAAATAAACCTCTTGATTTTGGAGTCTGAAACATGAAACGGCAAGCTTGTTCGTAAATCTCCAGTTAAAGTTATGGGTTTGACTTTTTTGCAAATGCGTCATAGTTTTTTCTTCTATTACCTACACTAATATTATAAAGGCGAAAGTTTGTGTGTGTGTGTATGTTTGTTACTTCTTCACGTATAAACGCCTGGAGCGATTTTAATAAAATTTGGTATGGAGTTAGCTGACACCCTGGATTACCACATAGGCTACGTTTCACTGCGGGATAAAATCCCTAATAAACCGCGGGTAACACCGCGGGGCACAGCTAGTATATTATACATATTTTTATAAATGTGTTGCGATGCCAGTGTTAAAATATTAATTTGATTAAAATTTTCCCTAAGAGATTCTCTTGCTTTTAAGTTGTATATGGCGCAACAGCTAGCCCTCTTTTGCAGTATGAAAATACTTTCGATATTGGCAGCTGAGCCCCACAAGAAAAGGCCATATGACATAACATCGTTCTCTTTGCCTCAAATTTACTATAAAAGTAGAAATCTATTAGAAGTGCTTATGCTGGACTCGTGTAAAACACATCTCTACAATTCAAAATGCAGAAATACTCGACAGAATGTTGTCTCACATTCACTTTTAATGGAACGTATGCTTGCTTCATTTGCCTAATAGCGCGACGTTGCCGTACTCTTCATATTCAACTATGGAGCCACATTTACCACTAAAAGTCAGATATAAATCGGAGCCACATTTTGCGCTTGCATATCATTTTTTTGACCGTTATTGGATCAACAAAAACCTTAAAATTTTATGACGAGTAAATTGAAAACGGGTAAGAGCACATCCACTGACGTCAGACGCTGAATTCATATATTCGATCTATACAGCCGTATCTGAATCCAGAGCTGAATGTACACACGAAATAGGTGGATCAACATTTGTTCTAAATCAGTACTGGATCAACATTTACCGTGAAAGGTTGATTATATATATATATATATATATATAGTCTGTGGGGTCCTAGCGCTTTAAGGCTATTTAAGGAAATAGCAAAAAGGTTAGTCGACATCACAGAAGACCGAAGAGCTGGCTTGCTACCTCGGACAAAGAATTAGTCTAGCCATTCAAAGGGGGAACGCTGCCAGTATCTTCGGATCCTTGCCTAAAGGGACTCCTTTTAATAATATATTTTAGTTATTAATTTAATTTTTAAGGTATTTAGTTTTAGTTTTATTGTTCTAGTATTTATATATAGAGTAATTACGTAGTTAGATAGAGACTTATTTGTGTACTTATTCATATTAAATATAAATAAATGTCTTAATATGAAGTATGAGGTTAATAATATACATTTATAATAAATAAATAATCAGTGCAATCAACACGATATTATTATCATAAACTTAATGACTACAGTCTACACAAACACTTACCTCATAAAATTTGAGTAACCTTTATCACTACAGAGAATTTTACGGATTAAATATCGAATTTTATGGGCACTTCAGGGAGTTGAGCATTTTCTGCATTCACTACAAGCTAAGATCATCATTTAAAATAAAGTAGCTTTCAAATCTATATATATAAAACTCAAAGGTGACTCACTGACATAGTGATCTATCAACGCACAGCCCAAACCACTGGACGGATCGGGCTGAAATTTGGCATGCAGGTAGATGTTATGACGTAGGCATCCGCTAAGAAAGGATTTTGATCAATTCTACCTCCAAGGGGCTAAAATAGGGATTGAAAGTTTGTATGAAACTTTGTCAATTTTAAACCGATCGGGCTGACACTGCATGCAGGTATAAGAAGAATCATAGATGAATGTCATTGTGAATAATACAAGCCTGAGAACAAAAACTGTAGTCTACACTTCAGCTCTACACCGAAGCGAAGCGAGGGCGGGCCGCTAGTTAAAGATAAAGATAAAAGTATCTTTGCTGTTGGTAGAATCGGGATATGTTTATGGATAAGGAACCCACAATTCACATTTCCTACTTATCTGTTAAAACCAAGAAATTATGGTTAATAGTGACATGACATATTAAGTTGCATGGTTCTGCTTTTCTATGATAATTTTGAAATAAACTCTCGTTATAAACATTTATACCCTACTTCCGAATGGTTCACTATTACCAACTCGTTGCTTTGCAGTACAAAAACCATTGGACAAAAACAATATTACGAGCGTCGTCTCAGTAATGGCCACTCGGACAAATGGCGCTATAACAGCTGTAATATATATTGCTGCATATGCGCGGTCAGATTGCAGTGACGACATCGTAACGATCCTGATACGACCACTCAAGTCTTAGGCCTAATTTAAGCGGCTATCAAAATCGTGTTAACCTCTTTTCTTTGTTGTGAAATGAAAGAAAAAGATGATTACGTAACTATGGACTCAGATGAAGCTGGAATTGAAGAGAAAAAAGGGATAATTTAGTTAATGGAATCAAAGATCTGGACTTATTCCTGTAAAAGTTCTAAAGCTTAGGACAATAGAATACAAGATATCAGGCAGGTAAGATAAGTCAAGATAAGGTTCACGGGGGATGCTCTTCTCACACACGTATTTTTGCCGAGTCACCTGGCTTTATTAAGACTACATCTATTCTAAAGTGAAATTAAATTCATAAAAGGTTTCCGTGATACAATTCACTTAATGAAACAATCTCAAACGAGTTGTAAACTAATTCCATTATTTATTTATTAATTTATCAAACTGCACGTTGCAGTATAATTACCATAACTTGGTCTGAATTAACTTGGTTTGAATAACAACCGGTTACATTGCCCTGTTAAAAGGTGTTGCAAAGATGCGATGAGATAAAATGTTAAGTAATTGAATCATTTGATAAATTAGTATTATCTAATCTATTCTATTAGGCTTTGCTTAGTTTACAGTCATTTGGTACTAGCTGTGCCTGCGGTGCTACCCGCAATTTATTATGGATATTTTCCCGCAGCAAAACGTAGCCTATGTGTTAATCCAGGGTGTCAGCTAACTCCATACCAAATTTTATTAAAATCGCTCCAGCCGTTTAGACGTGAAAAAGTAACAAACGTCACAAACTCACACACTCACAAACTTCCGCCTTTATAATACTAGTTTGATAAACATTTCTATTTTAACAAACCCGTACATTCAATATCCCAAGATACAATAATCTTTATGTTAGGCAATTATAACAGTTTCAGATACCCAAGTTAATTAACGAATTACCAATATATGTAACAAAAAGGGAAATTAATATTAAGAACGACGTACTAAAAGGATATTATTGCTCACAGTTATTAAAACAAGAATAACAGTATTGAATAAAGTAAATTTTAATATTTTTCAACACCATTATATAGTAACAATATTTAGTAAAAGTCAGATGGGGAATTTGCCCGAGTGAACAAACTCATTACTCAGTGAGGGACGACCGCCGACAACTCGTCAAAAGAGGGTAGATGCAGATACAAAGTGAACGCAAGATTATTATGAGAAATGATCTAAAACATGAAGAATCCCAGTTTTAGGTAAAACCTACACAGGTTTTTGTAGCACTGGTGAAATGTATTGTTATTATAAAATAAAAAAATGGTCACTATACTGACTTCACTACCTATGCTGAGAATATCGTTTTATATTTTTTGATTTGACAAAATGTAAAAAACCCTCTATGCAAGAAATATTCTTAACTTTAACTTGTTTGAGTAGTTCTATTTTAAATACACTTACTTTACAAATGAAGACTTTGGACCTTGACTAACATTGAAAGCTATAGAATAGTACTATACCTATAGCGGATTCTGTATTTTCAATACTAGTCGCCTATGCATCTTCCTTGTTTCAATAGATTATTCACGTTATTTCAGCACCACTATTACAGAAACGTACCTACACATCAACAAATAGGCTGTTCTCGAGCTCAATAGCAGTACTGATTTTCCACGCCACCAGCCGGCTATACTCAGACGAAGCACATTTGCGTTGCAAATCATTCCGCAGACCGCCAAGATGATGGCTAGTACTTAGTCGTTCGTGAGTTATTGCACCTGCAATATATCAACTACATTGTATACCTCCATAATAACACACTTGACGTTTACTTTGCCGAATTACTCTTGGCTAAAACTGAGCAATTTGCGGAGTACCTCAATATTAAGGTTATACACCAAACAGTTTTTACATTAACATTTTTAAGATTCTTGTCGAAAACTAATTTATTCTTCGGTAATTCAAGTACTATAATTCCACTTTAGACATATCCGATTTAGATAATTACTCAGAAGCATGTTTTTAAGTGCAATTAATCGAAATTTAGATCGCTTTCAATTATTATATTTCAAGTAATAAGCCTTTTATCTGTATAATCTGTTTAAGGCAAAACCAGGATATTCTGAAGTTGTTATAATAAATAGTATTTGTAATAACGGTATTGTTAAGGCAGTGTCATATTTACTTTGCTAAATTTTACCTATAATCATTGTGAATTCAAGGAAACAATAGTAGATAATTTAAGCACTAGTTAGTGAAGTATTTATCATATAAATTTGTGGAGGAGTATTCAGTAGGCAGCTGGCATCTGGGCTGCGATGACACACAGCACTTCCCACGAACCGTGGATTGTCATCATTCGTAATGGAGCCATTACCAGCCTCTCGCCAAATGTAATCCCCGTAGTGCAGTTGCTGATTCAGTGTATTGTTCTCTCTTTATAACTTAGCTATTATCATTTATAAATACGTGACTTACAGCCTTCAGAAGATTTATTATTATGAGACCACCTACTAAAATTATTATTGGAAATAAACGTTGCTTTTAAGTCGTTAAGTTCAAGAACGACAACAATACATTCAAAATATCTGTCCAAAGTACTTACCTATATACTATCAACGGTATTATTCAGAGTCTGCCTGTCAAATGATCTTTTTTGATAAACTTTGCGATAGCATCATCAATTACTTATATACTTACCTGAGCCTTGAAGTGACAAGTATTTTCATTTAAATATGACTCTTTATTAGGGTCCGTATTCAATTGGCGTCTCCGCATCAGACTTGGGGAAGCAAAAAGCAACATCAACAAAAAAAGGAAGATAAATAGTAACGCATTGAAATGGTCCCGATCCCAATCTTCGGTTCGTGATCTGCGTGACCCGTTCTGTACCAATAACGACTGCCATATGGGGCTTAATTGTACAGCTGCATTTTATCTTTTGACATTGCGAGACCATTCGGGACTACAAATAGTTCATTATGAGAGACTCTTGTACTTTAGTATTAAATTCGCAACTGTGACTCAGGTGTATTTCGTCATAGCGAACACAAATATTGATTTTGCTGTGGCGCGCCTTTCTGTATCGAAAGTATTGAAGAGGACTTGATTAGTGGCTCGGCTGAACAAACAGCGACACGAAAATTCTAAATAAATTATGCAAATGTTAAATTTTGGCGTGTATCAGTGGAGGATATTTGGAATGGGGTCTCCAGAGTCTACGCCTACAGTTGTCGAAGCACGTACTTGCGTATTTGGTTGAGTTAGTGACATATTCCTATTCAAATAAGTGCCTTGTGTGTGACATGAATATTTATTCACGAATCCACTTTTGTTAGGTGTCAAAATTTGTGGCCTAGAAAAATCAGTAATGTTAGTCATGTGAGTTTTGCGTGATTTGCAAAACATCATAACGAGAAATACAATAAAATTGAATAAATTGACAAGAACTGAGCGTTCTGGCGACCCATAAACAAAAGTTATGGTCGCCAGGTCATCAACTTAAATTCCAATTCCCGTAACAAGACCACAATTTACATTATATCACGTTTTTAACGCGTCTAATTGTCAAACCCCATAGTAATTTGACAATTGGGAGTGATATGAAAAGCGATATATCATATCGTGGTGCTCATGGTAGGGGAGCAATAATGCCCTATGCATTGATTAAACTTTATTGACATGCTACGGTATAGTCAATGCATTCTAAGTATATTTTCTTTTCAACCCACATTACAAGGCAAAATTCCGATAGAAACTTGCCGCTTGCCAAGATGTAACAGTACCAAGCTCATCCTTTCCTACAAATTACTCTCTCTTCCCACAAATTCAATAAACCACACATCGCACGTCACAAACAATAGGGTTTTAAGTCGGCAAAACCATTAATTTTTTTATTTGCGTTTCGGAAACTACATTTTTTTCTCTATAAACTGGTAAGATAATTGTATTTTCATTCGAAATAGTTTTGGAATTATAGCAACACATGTCGTCAATTTCTAGGCAAAATTTATGATAGTGAGTATTCTAAACAGTATTAAGTTAATACCCTATTGATTAATACAAGTTTGAAGTTTTATTTAAAATAATACCCACTGGCCTATTATATTTTATTTAATATGTTATTTTCAGCGAAATTATTTTAAAATGATACTAGTTGTAATTTTAACATGACCCATTTGAGCCATTTGAACTGCTTATAGGGTATTCTCTTTACCCAGTCTTATAAAAGTACTTTTAAAATAAAAACCATTATTGATATACTAACTAAACTTACTCAACACAAAGAAGGATAATGTACGTTTAAATCAAGGTATAATTTTAAACATTTGAACAAGTAGTTCCGCTTCTATGATTTTTTAAAACTTCGAAACGCGATATCTCAGAACACTGTTTTTGAAGATAATTCCCTTGTGTTTGTGGCGTGCGACATGTCGTGAGCTCTAATGTTGATTATGGAGAATCAAAGTACTATTAATCTCAATTTGAGGTCCATCCTGATTATCTATACTATTATATAAAGAGCGAAAAGGATACACTGACAGGCTGACTGACTAACTTATCAGCGCACAGCCGAAACGGCTGGACCCATATTGAAGAATTTTGGACATTATTTTCTTTGACTAGTAATAAGATGGGATTTTTTGAAATTCAGCCTCTTAAGTGAAATTTGCAAAAAACGTTAGTTCGTAAAATCTTATCACTTAGTCCTATTGACTGCAAGTTTTGCAAAAACATTAATTGATAGATGTACACTAAGCCTGTTACATCAAATTATTACAACTTCCCTAAAAATAAAATACAAAATTTCGTGTCAGTTTTTATGGGAGATCATCCAAAAGTGCATGATTAATTAAAATTTTGCATAAAATAAAAATGCTACCTGTGTTTTCATTTTACAAAAATAACCTCATAATACTAATGTATAGCATGTTGAAGTTTTAAATAGTGCGTCAACGCACGCCTACACTTTTGGTATTTAGTAAATAGGTTGTTTAAATGACGTAGGCATCAAGCAAGAAAGGATTTTTGAATATTCCACCGTGAATTGTGTGATATAGGGGTTCAAAATTTGTATGGGAAAACGAGTTTGTATAGGAATTCCCGTTTCCTTGGGCATTTCGGAATAAAAATATATTCAACCAAATATACTTATAAGAAACTCTTTGCTAAACAGAAAAATCAGGATGGCCATGCCCATGGCCAAATAGATTTAATATTTACTCGACCTATTTACTTAGAAACTTTTTGCTAAGCTGAAAAATCAGATGATTGCTGATTCATTATGTTTCCATAGTATTTAATACACCCGTGTGAAACGGGGCAGGCCGCTAGTAAAATTATAAGGTAGCATGAATCCTTTTAATAGCTATAGTTTTCTGTTGTTTTATTTATATATCTACTGAGTGGTGACATACTCCTTCCTTTGAGAAATGAAGGTAAGAGTCTAATAAATTAATATCTGAGGATCATAAAATTAAACGTTTGAAGGTGATCTTACCTATTATTATCAATATATAATTTTATTTTAAAGTAATATCGATAACGACGGGCACTCGGAGATTTGTGGCCGCTATTACACCCCGCGGTCCATAAACCAGATAATAAAGACCGTCTTTAGATAATGCCACAGATGCCAGATAATATGGCATTGCAATGGCGGACTCGTTGTATTTTTCTCTCTTCCTCTTTTTATTTATTATTATGCCAGTCCAGTCATCATATTTTTACTTTTTGCCAAAGATTTAAATCTTTGCTTTTTGCATCAATCTACTGTCTTGCGTCTATCTTTTCTTGCTACAATCAGGTTTGTTGTTTTATTTTATTGATAATACAATGAAACAATTGTACGATATTACTTTTTCCTTCTTGAAACTTGAGCTAATCATATTGATAATATAAATATTGTATACCAAATGCTATATTAATTGTGTTATTGATCAACTTAGTCATAAGCGTCACCGAAATTTATTTTCTAACTAATCATAACATTGATGTTGAAGACAAACTTTTAGATCCGGTCGAACAGAGTATTTCCGGCTACATTGAGCAAATATAATTTAGAGACAATATAAATTTATACAAAGCGGCAAATATTTGGTCGTTTTAGTTTCCAAATGATGATAATAAGCTCCTCCCACGCAGTATTTAACCTGAATCGAAGAGTGTTAATGACTACCGTCTGTCAGCAACAAATAAGGTAAACAAACTATCACCACGTACAAAATTAGACACAAAAGTTGTTGGTAATGACTTGATATTATTTATTCTGTGGTAACATTCATGAGAAGGACGGTTAATAATTTCAGCATTTGATGCACGATGCATGAGATATGATGTGAACTGCCTCCCTATATCAGATACTAAAACATAAGAAAACCCGCAAGTTGCAAATATTTCTTTTAATTTCCTTATGCACCATATAGTTACTTGTGGTTGTTTTCGTGGGGATCACTTCAACCCACTTGCTCATCGCTTCAACAAGTATAAAAAGATAATAGTTATTGATTGGTCCTGCGAAGTCTATGTGTAATCTCTGCCATGGTGCTGTAGGTACTATCCAGTGGTGTACTGGAGATTTTGGTGGTTCGTTTTGATGTAAACGACATTCTCGGCAGTTCCTGACTAATTGTTTAATGTCTCTGTCTATATTTTTCCAGTATACGTAGCTTCTGGCAAGAAGTTTAATTTTTGTAATCCCTAAGTGTCCAGTGTATGCAGTTCTTGTAAAACTTGTCGTTGTAACGTAGCTTGTATCATCAGTCTTGTACCTTTAAATATACATTTACCCTCTAAGGAGGACTGTTGTATACAAATCTCCTTTCAAATATAATAGAGAACACGATGAAGGAGTTGCTACCTTAGTTACCGCTGGTTACCGCGTTGTTTTTATGTCATCTTTGATATTTGAATAAATGCTATGAACATAATCTACTGATTATTATTGAACAAGATGGATCAAGACTGTTAAAAATAAGTAAGCCGTATACTCTTAAGATAAGTTATAAGTAAGATACGGTGAATTTTGAGTTATCTGAAAAATTTTACTTTCAGACAATGATTTAGGTTATACATTCGCAAAAAAAATCTTTTTTCTAATTATTTTTTATCGAAAAATGTCTTCATGATAACTTTCTAATTGTGCAACTACGAAACCTTAACAATTATTATTGGCATAAATTTATTCAAATAAACTTTTAAAATATGCATACTTTAAACGGATAAAAATTCCATAATATGTATGTCGTTTTATTTTACAGTATTACAATAGATAGAAAATTAAATTTCAACAACTTAAAACTACCTAATTTCTACAATGAGCAATCTAAAATTAAATTAAGTTCTGACTGCAGGACGCTACTGAAATTCCTACAGCAATTAGTAGATAAACAGTCTAACATTCGCCAGGACTCGACGCAGATGTTCTCAGAGAGTCAACGATTAAATTAAGTCAAAACTCACTGAGCTTCATTCTGCCTACATTAGGTATTCGTAGGTCATAAAATAAACTGTGTCACACGTTTGTGAACACCAAACATTGGTTGAAATTAAAACACGGCATCTTTATGCGTGAATCACTAATAAAGATGTTGTTCAAGGTAAAAACTGTTTAGGTAGATAATAAAGAGTGAATAGCCGAATGCGATCAACAAATTAATAATTTTCAAAGTCAATAATCTATCCAGTCAATGGGAACAATAAGATATTAACGATTTCATGTTTGGTTTGGTTTATAGATAATTTCCATTTTAATTTACAATTCTAGACTTTTATGCAAAATTCAATAACGTACAAAATCAATAACCATATTAAAATGAAATAATAATGACCGAGTTGATTAAAATTCCATAATATTTCATTGTAAAATAATCAAAGCTTTGCGCGTACAAAATTGTTAATCAACGTAGCCACAGCGAAACGCAAATTACTTACGTAAATCTTTTAAAATATTTATAATTGTTCTCCTGCACGTTAGTTACATTGCAAAAGTTATTATTTTTATTCGTCATAGATGAATCTTGGCGTATATTTAAAACAATGATCAAAATATAGCTAAACAGTGATGTCACTGACTTCTGTGAGATGATGACAAAACAATCAATGCCATATGTTGGCGATGACGAACGGAACACCAATATAGTCACGAAGTCCGTATGATTAGACGCTGTTTACAAAAAATATTGGCCTCATACACACTCCACGTTGAAACCGCTCGTTTCCTAGCAGCCATGTTTAAAGAATACTTCAGTGTTAATATTTATGGAGCGTGCGTGATGCGTTCGCATCGCCGCTTCACAACATGAACTCCTTTTTATCATTCCCGAGAAACTTGCACGGAGCGGACCAAATGTAGTACCTTGTATAAGAACCCATTACGGCTCGTCGAAACTCTAAACGAAAAGTGAATTACCGCCGACCACTGTTCGTGAGCAAACGATCTATGATTTCAACAGCGGTTTCTACGAAAACTAAAGTGGCTTTAACAAAAGAAGTATACTTACCTATATTATTACGTTTCCCAATTTTATCAAATTTTGAAGCATTAGAGATCATTTTTCTAGCCATTGGAGCGCAACATTCTTTTGTAAAAGCCATCAGTGGAGGTGTGACCGACTGATCTATTCTGAACGACTCCCCCGCCAAGAATAATCATTCGGGTAATGGTTGCTTTTGTTGTTTTTATGTTAAGTCTTTTCTGAGTACCCGGGCTATTTTAGGAGTTTCGATTAGTGAAGCGCTTAAATAATTTCTTCGAACCGGCACCGGCATGTCGGTTACCCTGAGTACTGGAAAAACACCCAGAAAAAACGCGACAATATGTTGGAAAGTAGGTACGTGTTACATCACACCCAAAAAATGCGTTACATTGTCAAAATGGTAGTAATTATAAACGTTAAAGAACATTGACAGCAATTGCGTGTGCTACGGAGCAGTAAAATAATGCGAGAGCAATGCTAAAGTCTAAATCGTGTTGCTTTTTAATAACCAATGTAACTTCATTTCACGTTTCATTGGCCGCGGCTGAATCAAGATTATCTGTTTGTTGCTGTGTGTAACAGGATGTATCGTTTTAAGATATTACTTTATGAAATCAACCTTTTTGTATTGCAAGAGAAGCTTATTACTCATATTATCGCTCGTCACTAAGTTATCGGTATTATTCATTCGTGTTTTGGGACGTGAAATTGCCAATGTCAAGAGATTTCAAATAGATAAAGAAAGTAGATCAAGCAACATTACAAAATAAGTTGTGCAGGAAAAAATTATCAAGCCACCATGATGATTTAGCGCATACGGCACCTGGGGCTAGTCGTGGCCGTGGAGAAGAAAATTCCTGAACCGGATCCAGAGGGAGAAGACCCCATCATGTCATGAGCGCATCGCTGGAGTAGACCCGGCGCAGCACACCCTGGAGGAGACCCCGTTGTGGACGCGACAGAGCGGTGCTCTGACAGCGTCGTTAGGAACGAATCTCCGGCTCCCCGGCGTGGTTTAGGCCATGCTGGAAAGTGACAGATCCAGGCAGGCGGTGGTCTCCTTCCGTGTGAGATGACCTTCTCACAGAAGGAGGCGGTGAAGAGAGTTCACGATCCGCCAGCTAGCTCTCTAGCGGAACCTTCTGTGACTGCCAGGGAGGGGGTGCTCCGGGGCACCATCGCGAGGTAATAGAAACCCAGGCGTGACGAGCGACGACTCATAACTCAGCCTATAGATAAATCGGGGAGTTGGTTTACCTGGTAGGTACGGGGGCAGATCGGCTGGCTAGCCGCTCGGACCACGGTCTGTGGAACTAGTCAGGTGACGCAGTGAACGGGGAAGACCAGGATCGGCTGAAGCGGGTGAGTGCCGGGCTGTAGGTCGGATGCGGGGTGGTTTGACATCTGCCACGCATGCGTGAGCGCACTTCAAATTATACCTGCAGTGGATATGATATATTTTTTCTCCCCGTCATCTAAAAAAGGATTTATTGGTCCAAGGGATTAATCAAATTAATCATAATATGAAATGTTATTTTTGTGCAATTTATAGAACAAATTATATATATTTATATTTCCAACACTCACACCAATTAGCCTAGCCCCAAAGTAAGCACTGTAAGGCTTGTGTTATGGGATGCTAGGCTAACGGATAGAATACATATACTGTACATACTTAAGTATATTTATATAGAAATAACATATTAAATATCCATGATTGGAGTACAAATGCTCGTATTCATCACACAAACATCTTGCCCCCACCGGGATTCGAACCCGGGACCTCTGGAGTCGGCGACACCGTGAAACCACTCGGCCACGGAGGTCGTCATAATATATGGATTGAAGTCACATTATTTATAATACAGTAGAATAGATTACAAAACTGCAATAATAAAAAATGTTTGCACATAGTCTTTTTAAACAGTTACTTGTTTTCATCATTCAGTCGACTTTAAATGATAAGAATTTTAGAATATTATACAGAACTCTTCCTGCCGATTCGACCGAACAACCTAAACTACTCAAGGGTCATCAAAAGCCATTCCGAACCTTGATAGTACAGGAAGAGGAGGAACCCTCGGCCATGATTAAAGGCCCGTTGTATTCTAGGATCATTATCGCTGCGCCAGCGCATCCACAAGGGTTGCCAACTCTCGAGAGGACCAACCCGGGAGAATTGCTGAAAGAAAATAAATCATGAATTTCTAAATTTATATTCATTTTGTTTAAAAATTGTCGACTCAGCAGCCATTCAGATCTCAGCAGCTAATATTTGCCGATTTTTCACCACAAAATTATAAAAGCTTTTACATGAAAAATCGAAGTTTGTTAGTGCTTGTAACTCTGCTTTTACTAAAGAAATACCCATTCTACTTTTTTATTTTTCTCAAATTACTTATTAGGGTACCTCCCGTTAGAGCAACATGAATTTTACTGAATGATTTATATAATTAGACTGAGAACAAGAGACAAACGTGCGACATACTCGGCAAGCCGCTGGGGGAAGTAACGCGTCGAGACGAACAGGTTTAGACGGGCAGCGAGATGTTGTGGCCGCACAGCGAGTAAATAGCGATATCTGCATTTAAGTTTTAGAAAAACCGGAGAAATTATTGCTTTCCGGGAGGTCGGGAGGTTAACTATTATTACCGGAGTCTCCCGGGCAATCCGGGAGGGTTGGGAACCCTAGCATCCACGCTGCAACAACACAAAAACTTCACTAGCGGAGCATCCTGCCAGTGCTTTGTCCCCACATTTCCTTTACAATGTAACTAACAAACCGCTCTTAAATCTAAGACTTTAAAGTTTAAATTCCCGACGGTAATCAGCTAGGCGTGCCTGACCATTGACGGCATAAATCTGCGCAACCATTTAGGGCCGATACCTAATCGGTGCCGTGTTGAATTCGTTTCTTTCGTTCGAATCGACTTGCTTTATGGGCTGGATAAAATAATTGACTGTTATGGATTTCTATGGCACCGATACGGATTTTATAAACTCCGAGAGTAACTTGGCTATTATTGTTTATGTGGTACATAAGATTGTACCAAAGCTCGAAAGAGCCGTTTATAGAACCGAGCAATATGCACAATGTTAAGATGAGGAAATAAAGGTTAAAAAAAACATCGTTGAAGAACTGGGTGGTATTTACAATAACAATTCTTGGGATGGGTAATCTCAATTTAATTTGTTACTCACGGCGGGTTTCGTATCAAACATTTAGATACAGTTACATTACATTACCCCTTTCACGTTCTATGACAATTGATTTTAATATATTCATGAAATAAAATTACGACGTTCACTGAGCTGTATGGATAAATAAAATCTTATTTCAATAGACGATTTGTCAACCGTCCAGATGTCGCGACACTACCTACATCATACCTTACTCGTGAAGCATATTATGATAATCCATCTGGACTGAACCTTTGAATGTATGGTCGACAGCGACCACATTAAGACACGGCGCGGCGTTTTTTCTGATCATACATAATCATGGCTCGTTCTTAGATACAGTTGTGGCGTAATGATAAATGTCAGACTATCACACCTCATGTTTGTATACTTACATCATAAAAACTGAACAGTTTGATGGAAACGTTCAATGTGAAATTGTTAAGTCAACAATAATGACCGCATAAGTTCTTATTTCAAGGCGATTAACGTACCTAAATACAATGTTTCATTAGAAGGAAATAGAAGGATCATAAAGTTTAAAATAACACAAATTGACAATCCTTTAACAGTATTAGGTAAGGTACTATATTTTGTAAGTTTATATAATATTGAAACGGCGTTACTCATGAATGATAATATTAAATTCCAAAATATTGTTATCAATATTCTTGCTTATATGAAAACAAAACATATTTTAGTAGGTCATGATAAGGGTCAACCGTGCAAATATTATCTCCCAAGCTGAACTTAAAACAGACACAAACAGGAAATAAAATCATCTTATCAAACAATAACATAAAAGGGAAAATATGCTCACAATAACATGATAGTAGGCAATCCATTTAGGGCATCGTTTGTTTGACCAAATTAATTAAAAACAAGACTCGCGTAATCTACGCAAACCTAATGACTTAATTACCCAGTGATTCACATCCATAACATTAACTGATATTTAACAAAGTTTGATCCAAATGGGGCCCATTTGATCCCACATTTATTACTCGTTGCACTGTCATTCTGATCGTTCGTTCCGGTTAAAATAACAAAAAAATCTCGAAAGAACATTGTTATTTTAAGAGGTACTTACTGTTAACACACAAAAAGTGAAAATTGTTGGATCCCCGCATTTCCTTTATATAATTTTATTCATTACTCATTAACATTTCATTGATTGTTCTCTATTTTGTGTTTGTCTACGAACTTATGGCCACCAGCAGCATAAATATCTTTTTATTTAGTTAAAATTAACTTGTCTTTTTCAATAACATTCAAATTTATGGATATTTCAAGTTAATGTAGGAACATTAACCTACATTTTTTTATTGAGGAAACCACGTAAATATGGAAACTTTTAACATTCGTCGACAGATAAGTCCTTACGTCATGATCACGATATCGATAAAAGGTATTTTATGAATCATTTTGAAATGAATAATTTGTAATGAGTAGGAGAAAGGTCAGAGGCTTATGCCGTACCTTGCCCTCCTGCCATAATTTAGGTACTTAATCGAGTCAGTCCCTAATTTTGCCACTTCATAAAATTTCATGAAGTCTTCTATTACCGATCAGAACCGAAATTGAATTTAACAAATCTGACTTTAACTCTGATTGATACCTTTTGTAACAATTATTTTCTATTATAATGAAGTAATTATTTAGGTAATCGACTAAAATCATTACCGAGAAAAGCATATCTAAACACTAAATAGAATTGACCGGATAATCACTTTTACTGGCAATACAATTACCGAATCGCTGAAGCAGTGTTGCTTTAAATATATACAAAACTTTTACCTCACGTGAGAGTCCGTTGAGCGAAACGTGGTTATTGATGTGACTGTTTAAATGTTGATTCCCAGTGATTTATCTTTGGTGGACGTGACAAATTGGAAATACTTACCAAAATTAGCATGAAGACACATGCAGAAACTGATATCACGCCAACTTCATTGCGTACTTACGTATTTATAAACAAATATACTCTTGTGTACGAGGCATTTTTTTCCGTCGATGTTACAATTAGTTATGAGGCAAAAGACAGTTGCATTGTTAAGAATGTCGATTCAATCTACATATGTTGGAATGAGCTTCACTATTCATTTCGCATTGACTTGAAGACGGTACGAGGTGTAGTGTCGAAGAGATACTGAGCTAGGAAACGAAATCAAATCAATAGCCTTGCCTGCAATTGAAAAAGTACCTATTGCTCAATAGTAGAAACAGTGCTCTAAGATAAACATTTAAAACTGATATCGGTTAATGTAAATTTATTAGCGCATATTGACGAACAAAGATATTCCAAAGTAATACTAGCACTCATTTGCACAGCACAATTATAATTTCTATATTTCTTTTCAAGTTAATACTACTTACATACGTAGTATATTGTCACATTTGTCACTATTGTTTGTGTACAATGTTATATATACTGTTTTCCGTGATCGTCAGCTGTTGCGGCGATAACGTAAACATTCCTGTGTGTTATTTCAATAACTCTTATACATAGCTGTAACAAAAACATTTGAATAATTAATTTTCAAGTGGTCGTCAACACACGTAACCGCAAAACATATTCGCACATAGCAAATAAACGGCAGGATAAACTTAACAATTTTATTATTGCTGTTTCAACCTGCTTATTGTTAACACATTGTGTGTGTGTTACGCATATCCGCTTCCTGTGCGTATTAATATTGCTATTGTGGTAATTAATTAATTACTTCGTTTTTAATAAACGCATTACTTGGAATCCAGTGTTTGTTTCACCACGTTTGCAATTTATCTACATTTACCTTATGCAAACTTAATTAAAATAACTGTTGCAGAATGTAAGCAGTTTGTTTTTTTGGTACCCTGTTAATTGGAGTGATGCATCTCGCGTAGTTTTGACGTGACAACGTCTTAAATTAGGTTGCGGCTGGGAGTCACTTATGAAAAAGTGTAACGCTCGGTAACGTTACGATGAGTTTAAGTTTACATGTACAATGTTTTAGTAAACAAAATATATTTCTATAATTAAAATTTGTGCAATTCTTATTTTCATTCAATTCCTTGTTCCTATTGTGCAATTTAATTATATTCATATCAATAAATATTCTACCGAGAAAAAGACGTTGTCACGTAAAATCTTCGCCCGTAAAACCGACTTTACAGGCAACCATTTTTTTCTTTTTTATGCTCTTTTATTACTTGTCATTGGGTTTTTGCCAACATTCTCTTTGGTGGTGTTAATGTATATGGTCATCAGTATTGTTATTCCCCACTAATAAATTATTTTAATGGTCTCGCTTATATAAAAAGCAATCGTATAAAGTTAATATCCAGTAATATTTGTTCCTATATTTGAAGTTAAGCAACTTTCGCAGTGGTCTGTCATTGGATGGTTGACCAAAAATCTTCTATCTCGAGTTCCTCTGTGCTTCGGAATGCACGTTAAGCCGTAGGTCCCGGCTGCATCTGCAGTCGTTAGCACCCGCCAATCGGCACTGGGCCCGCGTGGGTCATGGCCCAATCTCCCTATTCCATCCATAGGGAAGGTCTGTGCCCCAGCAGTCAGGACATTAATAGGCTGATGATGATGATTTGTTTCTAATACTTTAACATGACCAATATCTTGAACTTGCGATCATGGAGCACGTCAACAATTATGTAAATATATCATATTTTCCGCCTGTTGAAAGGGGTTTAATAAACCCAAAAGTGGCTTGCTATTATATCTCTTGTAGTATAGTTATATTCTATGGGGGGAAATGGTAACGCCAAAACATATTCTAATCTCTAAATTCCATGCCGTGTCACTCTCTTTTCGAATTAACCGCATTCCAATCGATCCTAAACTCCTTTTTATGGACGTAAGACTTGGCAGTATGGCTTAGTACCTTCGCCTGTCCCAATGCACGAAATTAAACTACTACTACCAATAGATCCTTCTCCTTCAAACACTGTGCGTTATGCTTGTGAGGGAAGAAGACGCAATATATTTGCCTGCAACGACGCATGGCCGGAAGGAAATGGCTCTGTCAGCAGGCTGTCACCGCATCCACAAAGAAAAAGTTCTGTCACCGCAAAAATACGAAATGGTCGAATTTGTCATCGCTCCGCAAGAATTGTGATCATATTTCGCCGAATTAAACTCAGATAAAGTAGTGTGTGAAGATTAATAAACAATCTTTATTAAATAAACAGATTTCCTCGAAAATAGGAGGTTTTGTGTGTGATTTGTGATAGCTATCAACAACTACTTTCTTGACCGCCATCTTTAACCGCTGGCATCAAGAAGAGACTGCTGCAGGAGAAGCTGACGTATGAGCCAGCGCCACCGTCGAGGCCCTCCGTAAGTAAGCACAGTGTTTTGTCCGCATCCTATCCCATAGATCAAACCCGCTTAATATTTGGAACCAACACCTACAGTCCACTCTCCGGGGTTTCGACCCCACCAGTTATCATTGTAGCGCATTCGGCTTCACTATAGTTATTTTAAACCGCTGAAAAGACCTATTTGTAAATTATGGTAATGTTCCTATACTAATTAGCATAACATTTTCGTTGTCACACGCGGTTCCTTTAAGTTCAGATTTAGGACATCAAAGGTTCAGTTCTCTCCAGCTAATTAGGCTTGTTGAAAATATATCGATATTTTTTGTTCGATATATCGATATTTTTTACCGATATATTTTGATTCGATATATCGATACATCGATACAAAATAACCAATATCGAAATTCGTATTAAAAACGATATTTTTTTATTATTAGCGGCATATCACGATCTAACTAAATTCGTATCTGGAAAAATCGTAACTGGATCTCAGATTAATGATATTCAACATACCTATGATCTGTGCTGTATTTAGTATTGTCTATGTCATCATTCGAAAATAGGGTCTATTTTTAGGGAGATAATTTTCGTTCCATTATTATTCCGCGTGTCATATTTCGTGAGCTACTGTACGATATTTTTGAGAAAATTGGTCCGATATATCGATGTTTTTTTGGCGATATATCGAAGCCGATATTGATATTTTTTAAAATATCGATGTATCGATATTTTTTTCAACTTTCGACATCCCTACAGCTAATTAAGATTCGCTTCTGTGGCATTTTATGTTTTCTATTAAATTAATGACTGAGCATCCTTTCAGACCAGGCCTTCTAATAGTCCTGCCTGAAACACCAATACAAAGAGGTGTGGAGCATGGGCGTAGCCAGCTAGGCTCAGGGTTGGGCAACAGTTTAAAATAATATGTAACTATGTTTTTATTTTATTTTTTAAGCATTTAACTGCTAGATGTTTAAATCTAAAGAAAAGTTTACTAGAAAAAAATCCACGCGGACCAGGCAGCGGACGGGACTCGAACCCGCATCCTTCGCTATCCGGGCGAATGCACTGGCTATTATGCTACCACGGCTCTATTCGCCGCGTCGAAATTTTCCTAGCCTTAAGCTAATTGCTATTTCTTCTTTCAAATGTTTAATACTTGAAAAAGTATTCATTTGACATTGTGGGTTACCTACAATGGGAAGAGATGGCGCTGCCTTGCAGCTTAAGGCTAGGAAAATTTCGACGCGGCGAATAGGGCCGTGGTAGCATAATGGTCAGTGCATTCGCCCGGATAGCGAAGGATGCGGGTTCGAGTCCCGTCCGCTGCCTGGTCCGCGTGGATTTTTTTTTCTAGTAAACTTTTCTAATATGTAACTAGTTATCTTACCCCGGTTATTTTTTCATACAAAAAGTATACACCCTATTGCACCCTTATATATAATTCAAATTATCCAAATCACTTTCATATTTCTCACTCATGAGAGATTTCGTGATGTAGACATCACGAAATTGCTTCTTATTTCGATGTAGACATCACGAAATTGCTTCTTATTTCGATGTAGACATCACGAAATCTTCTATCCAAAAAAAAACAAAAGGATTGCGTTTGTGTAACGCCTTTTTGTTTTTTTTTTTGCATTTTTTTGTGTCGACTGTCAAGTCTGAACTTTCTAACTTTCTTACGGATATAAGTATTGCATTTAGTATCTCGATAATAAAACATTTTGTTATAACTAAAATGCTTATATTATTAAGAGGGGTCCCTTTAGACAAGGTTCCGAAGATACCGGCAGCGTTCCCCCTTTGAATAGCTAGACTAATTCTTTGTCCGAGGTAGCTGCCAGCTCTTCGGGCTCCTGTGATGTCGACTAACCTTTTTTATTCAAGAGATTTAATATTTTAGGTAAGCTTAGGTACACCTTACAGGTGAGAGCCAGAGTGGGGCAAGCGTCTCACCCTGCCCCACCGTGGCTACGCCTATGGTGTGGCGTCAGTTGCTCCAAAAAATATTTAGGAATAAAAGAAAATTGTGTGCCAGGACCACACATTAGAAGCGAAACTTCTCTTCTTAAATAAGCTAACATTAGGTGCGCAGAAGGCATAGGGGAATGGAGCAGCTCACGCATCACTCACCACCACTTCACTGGTAGACAAACTCGGTTTTGTTAAAATAGTTTTGTTGTTACATCGAAATTTACTACATATATTTAATTATTAAATTTTCACATTATGTGCAATGGAACGTAAAACTGCGTTATTTAGCAATAGTGTCTTTGGGATGGCTACTACAATTTTTAACAAAATACCCAATAATATAAAGAGTTTGCCAATGACTATGTTTAAGAAATGCTTAATGAAACTATTAATTGACAAAGTATACTATAATACACAAGAGTTCCTTAGTGACACTTCCTTGAAAGAAATGGACATAATTACGTAATTAACTTATATTTTAGTCTATTATAGCACAATTTATTAATATTATTAGTTTGACATATTGCTTAATAATTTTGACATTTAATTCTAACTATGACTTGTTTTATTGTAATTGTAATTTATTAATATGGATTTTTATATAATTGTAAACCTAATTATTTCATAAAAAATATTGTATACCTTGTAATAAGGTCGCAATAAAGCATTTGAATTTGAACAGTTTTGTAAAATTTAAACACATGTTCAGTAATTGGGTACAAAATGATTGCTTCAGTATAGCATAGCATCACTCTACCGTTATTTGTAACCGAACTATTTTGTTATCTGCAACATAATTTTTTGATGAATTATAGCTGTTTAATATCATTATCTTACTTATAAGTATACATTTCTGCTTTAAAACCCTGTACTTACTATTTACTAATAAGTAAGTTCTGGGGATTATCAGGGGATTGGTGTTATCATAAAACCCTGGTTCCCAATTTATTTTCAAACACAATTTTTATAAACTTACCTTATATATATGCACAAAACAATCTCTATAGCGATTCAGAGGATGTGCCGAACATTTAACAAAACACGTCCTTCAATCTGTTACTGAACTTTTTGGCTAACAGTTACATTTTTCAGTTATTCATAGCGGTTTTGTGTTTACTAATAAATATCACAAAATAGTTGTAGTTAAGCCAACACTATGTAAATAATAATCTCAAGTGTGTTCGATTGTAACAATATATTGTTATATTACAGACTAGCTTTTGCCCGCGACTTCGTCCGCGTTATCGTCGTTTTTCGTAAAAAAGTAGCATATGTCCTTCCTCAGGGTTCCGTGGTTTTGATGTGACAGACAGATTAACTTTCGTATTTTAGTAGGGAAATATAATACTGTTAAAAATATCGCAATAAGGAACCGCAGAATATTATTATTATACCCCGAGACCATCAGCGTGTAAGTCCTTGTATGTTATTATGTTAATGTATTGGTAATATTGTTTAGATCGCTTTCACATGAGTCTTAAGTACATATAGAATGAAAATACTTCAGCGCAAAGCTTCCGGGTAGACTACATTGAAATTTGACCCGTCCGAAACGTGAACATAAAAAAATTCTAGGACTGCTAACCCGGGAAAGACCGACATAACTGACCATGTGAAAAACAACTGACACCGAGATCTACTCCAACAACACGAAAGGTCTGCCCTTGAGCCTTATTTATTGTCATTGCATAACACACCGATACTGGGAATTGCGTTCTTTTAAATTGGAATGGAAAATTATTTGGTATTATGGGAATTCTGGGAATAAAGATGGTTTCTCCTGCACCGCAACCTATTAAAATTTGAGCCTCGATTACATTTTGTTGCAACTGGGTTACTTTAAGCCGAGTTCCATTGCAAATTTGTGGTGGTCTTAAATTTCGGAGCAGAATAATCGGAATGCCAATTTTTAAACAAATTTCATGAGAAGGAAGTACGGGCATATTTAAAGAATTTAAAAATTCTATCGGGTAATTAGTGGCTTCTTGTTCATCGGCCATTCTATTTATTGAACTATAAACTTTGCTTTCCCCCTGGATATTCGACAGTATTTTATTATTAATCTCAGATGCCTGGTCATTGCGAGGAGTTAAAATAGACCTTTCGCATAGCCAAGAATTGTTCTTATCTAATATATTTGTTACGTCACCGTAAACTGACGATGTAAGATGTTGTTGGGATTGCACTATACAACATAACTCAGGCGTCAGAATAAGTTTTCCTTGGTGTAGCAGTGGATAGGTATCTTTGGTGAAGGTATTTTCTTTAATAATATATCAGAAAATTCACGATCATCCGGGTTATCTACAGTTATCACTCGCATGTTTATAGTCAAATGCACCGATTGTATAGCACGCCACAAATAAGAGCTTTTCAGGCAAGCCCTAACCTCAGCAGCTCGGGTTCCCCGTGGTATTACCGTTAAGGTTTGTCGGAAATCACCACAAAATAAAACTGTGATACCGCCCATGGGTCGATCATTTTGTCTTATATCTCTTAAAGTTCTGTCTACCGCTTCTACTCCTTTTCGATGGGCCATCGTACATTCATCCTATATGATTAAATTACACTTTGAACGAATATTTAAACACTACCAAAACAACTAATACGTGGTCCTAACTTTAGCTACCTTACACATAAAATCTAAGTGACTATTGGAACTAAAATATTCTTATAGAATTATAACCAGAAATATATACAACTCACAACAAAAAAGAAATGAAAATAAAGCTGAAACGCCTGTGCAATACTATCTACCTATACCTCCTTCACTTAAAAATAAATACTTATAACTACTTTAATTATTAAAAGTACCTACGCTTAATAATTTTTAATTTGAACGAATATTTAAACACTACCAAAACAACTAATACCTGTTTTACAAAATAACAACAAAAGAAATTCAAATAAACTATTTAAAGACTAAAAGTCGCGCTGATAAGCACAGTTTCGGTCTCCCAGGCGGGGGAGCAGATGAGAAATCCTCATGGATACCCTACAGCCGGCTGCAAGGTACTGACTAAAAAACACCCGTAGGGGCTGCCTCTGGCCGGGAAGGCCTCTAAGGCTTCATCGGAAGCGATCGTCCCCCAGGGGGGGAGCGACGCAGAAAACAGATTTAGACAGCTCGCTCTCGGACCTTTGATACCCTACCGCTGCCGCGACCCGTGTCGAGCGCGGCAACCGTTACACAAAAATAATCCTTATAGCATGATTCAGTATTCACGTGCGACGGCGCGATGGCTTATTTCATGTATAAGTTTGGTGTTTCTATACCGAGTATTATAAACGTAAGAGTAAACAAATATGATCAGAATGCGCCGAACTGCTAAGCTATCGGGAGTTACACGTGTTATTGTGAGTCAACCATAAAAGATAGACATATGCTGTTGCGGGATATTTTTTAAACAATTTTATGTAGAATATTTCCGTCATACATGATTTCTATGTAACTTTAATCATTAAGGCTGCACACGCGACGGAAGCTTAAAAAATGGAGTAACTTCTCCCGTTTTCCCAACATTTCCCTTCACTTCTCTGCTCCTACTGATTGTAGCGTGATGAAAAGTATACTATAACCTGCCCAGGAGTATGAAGAATAATTGTACCAAGTTTCGTCAAAATCCGTCGAGTAGTTTTTGTTTCTATAAGGAACAAACACACAGACAGACAGACAGACAGACAAAAAATTTACTGATTGCATTTTTGGCATCAGTATCGATCACTGATCACCCCCTGATAGTTATTTTAAAAATATATTTCATGTACAGAATTGACATCTCTACAGATTTATTATAAGTATAGATTATCGAAATCGCATTTGGCATGGCGATTTCGGTGCGCTTATAACAAAAAGGTTTAGTAATTTTTAACTAAACTCGATAATGTAAAATGTAATAGAACAGTTGGTCTATTAGTAAACAAAGTTTGGCTATTCATCGGTTACCTCAACTGGTTTTATAAATTACTTTTTTCAGTGATATGGCATCGCTTCAACTGATCAAATATTTACTCATGCGTTCAATGGCTTTTACTATCTCGTGTAAGTCTGAAATTAGCTCACGTAGTCCATACTCCTCAATTTAAATCAATCCTTTTGGAACGTAAAAAAACTATTTATAGTTGGTTATATTAGACACGCTTCTGCGCAAATTGATCTGCGTGGGCTCGCCCTTAGAAACCTTATCCGGGCTATAAAGTACAATCCATTAAATAAACTATATGTGTATCTAATTTATTATAATCCGTTCAGACACTCACCAAAGACTGATTGTGTAACAAATATAAAAAAAACCTTACATTTAATAATAGACTTTGGCCGCGCCTTTGTCGGCGTCGACTTTGTAATTCAAACTATCTTTTAATAGGGATAAAAATTCCGTAGTTGATTTTTTGAGGACCCATCGGAACTCAGCATTTTTCGTGGCAAATTCAACTAACTATTTCTGACAAAGTTGATCCAATTTCGTTTGACAGTTTCTGCGTGGTCGAATGAGAACCAAACAAAGTTATAAGTTACAATATCAAGTAGAAATAGGATAGTTGTTAGTTATCTATCAGGTTCGCTCGCCACGCTCGGCGTCCCCAATGTTGAAGAGCATAAACACTTGGCCAGATAAAATACGTACATCAATCAAAACTAACATCATTCTAACGCATGTGTCGGCTTATCCGACACGTTAGAGGAAGTGAACTCTCCGGAACGAGCGGTACCTACCTAAGCAATGAGTAGTTTTGTAGACGTACTACATAATTATTATAAGATCATGAGTCAAAAGTTTAAAGATTATTTTTTGCAGCTTCTCTCAATTCTTCTGTTTGTCCAAACGCATTGAAAGTAGCTAATATAGTTCCAATTTTCAAAGAAAGTGAAAAAAATGATGATTTACTACGGACCCGTGTCAATTTGAAATACTTTTAGCAAGATATCCGAAAATATCCTATCTTAACTGCCCACTGCAAAACAATAGATGTTCGTGTATATATCACCCGATTGAACAAAGGCGACTTTTGACGATTTCATTCATGCCTTGGGAATAATTACGTTTTGTCAGTACTGTATGTAGTTTTTCAGCAGACTTCATAGGAATCGTAATAATTAGATCTAGAGAAGATAGTCCAAATGTTTTATACCAAGTGCCAGCCGCTGTTGAACCGAATGTATCGGCGCTTGTATCTCTAATTTGGGGTTTAAACGAGGCGATTTCAGTTCAATCAACTACTTAATCGTATACGATTAGAACCGTCTAAACAGACTTTCAATTAAATTGAAGAAATCAAATTATTAAGAAAATCAATGAAACGATAAAAGTGAATCTTTATTAATTTAAATCGCCTCGTGTGAACCCAGTATAAGATACGCTTCCATTATCGAATAAAAACCACTTTTCCACTAGTCTAGGGTTTGGTTATTTGTATTATTATATTCATTCCGGTTTCCATGACACCAATATGAGCATATTGCTTTGGATAAAGGGAAAATATGTTATGTTTGTTAATTCTGTAGCCAAATGAAAAAAAAAATGTTTATTACTTACATAAAGAATGTTACAATAATAGGGGTTGGATTCCCCTTTTAAGTGTAAGAACACTTGTGCCAGGGAAAGCCATTCTCCCATAGCTTGAAGTGGTTATGTAAAATACAGCAAGCACATAATAAGAACATACAAACAATACATATGTTAATAGTAAGTCGTACATGTTTACTACAATGATGTGTACTTGCAAACTGTTTATCTTATTCAGTGTGGTAAAGTTGAAACTACTTAATTATTAAGCTTTCAGTATCCTCAATCCTCATAACTAAGAGTTGTCAGCCAGTCGGTAAGCAGTTGCTTGTTTTCGAAATTTGTCTTTAAATAAATGTTCAGAATCTTGTTTACGGAGTTATAAAGGTGAGATGATCGATTTTTGTACTGGTGATTTGCAAACTGCGTTTTACAATTGCTGGTCTTGGCTACGATGTCTTTCCTTCTTTTGGTTAAAAATAAAGTTTTGCTTGCTAAATTGCTCGTGTGTTCGGTAGCTTAAGTTATCTGCTTCATTATTTTCATCGCGTAAATGGTCAGACGCAACTGAAAACCCTTTTTAAGTTAAGTGGGTATACTTACATGTGCTGAATATTATGCCAAATCGTGTTTGTTTAATGGAACCAGCTAAAGCAATACTTAAGTTGGTATAATTTATGTATATTTTTACCCATCAATTGACAATACACATTCGGAAACTACTAAAGTTTCTGGGCAACATCTCAGACCCAACTAATGGCCATCTAGCAATGTTGAGGTGTGGACTTTGGTCTTAGTCGATAAATACAGCCCTAACTTATCACCGCAGAATTCATGGTGTTTAGTAATATACCTTATTTACGGGATTGTTACCATGTACCTTGTTTTTAGCGAGTTTCCGATATTTCGGCACTGTTGCAAGCGCCATGATCACGGAGTAACTGAAGTAATTGCGGGTATAGGCTGTTTATTAGCAGACATATTGGTCTACCCTCCGACGAAGTCTTTTATTGCGTTCGATACCCGTACCACTGTTCACATTCTCACTATTCACTCGAAACTGTTCTCGACACACAACACTTACAGTATCGGATCGCGACACGACACTTTTTTGATTATTTCCGGTTTTTACACACACTGGTTCGTATCATCAGGATTCTCTAAAACTCGCTAAAAACAAGGTACATGGTGACAATCCCGTAAATAACGTATATTACTATAATGTTAGTGTACGCGACGACCGAAGCGAAAGAAAATGAACTCACGACGATACGAGTGCAATGTATAAAAATGTATCTATAATTTCACATGAATCGGTTGTATACGCATTAAAAATATCATTCCCTTGTTGTCTTATTAGAATGAGTCGGATATCGCAACAATAGATAGCTCTGCCCATAGTAAACCATTGTAAAATTGATAGTTCAGAGCGATATTCCGTCCCGTTCTCTCCAATAATCTTATAAGACTTTATCTAAACGATCGCCACGACGCCAAGCGGTGGCGCGGGGAAACTAGTCAGAATACTGATAGTTCCGACCTATAGGAGGGACGGAGACAATAGGTTGTCCTTGTCACACGTCTTATAGGATTTTGCCTGAGTTGACAATTTTCGATAATAGTATGTTTTATGTTTTGATTGATTTATTTTATGTCTTATTAGATAGTAGGTAGTTATAGGAATAATATATCGAAGTTTTGTATGAATCGTGTTAGTAGTTTAAGCGTAATTAAGGAAAATATCGGGAATAGTTTTTTATGAATAGTCAATAGGATATAGGTATAATTGTTATAATAATGATGTCATTTTATGTGTTTTTACTTCTTCTTTAAAATGGTGTATGATAGTTAGACATTAAGCGAGTATAAGTAGGTTTTTTAAGACTTTTTAATTTGCAAACTTTATAGGGCCGTAGAGCTGTTGTTTATTAATATTCTTATAAGAGACTTGTTGTATTAGATAGGTAACACGTAGGGCTACGTAAATAAATAGGTATCGCATCAATAAGTGTGAAAATGTACTGTGTAGGAGAAGAAACATGTTTGTATAGAACCGTTTTCTGAGACATGTTGCGCTCCCCACCCGGCGCGCCCGGAGCGCGCGGGTGGGGCAGCGAAGCCCCGTGGCAGGGCGAAGCCCTATGGAGGGGGAAAGTATAAATATTGCGGAGACCTATTTTTTGCGCGCCACACCTAAAATATCGTGTTTACGGACACATAACTATGTTAAAAATATGCCCAAATGTATGCCCGATGTATGTACAATTAGTTTTAAGCTCGCACTATTGTAAATCTTGAGAAAATGAAAAATAAAGTATAGCGTGGGTGAGGTAATGGATCGCTGGCCAGCTCAGTCCTAGCATATAAAAATCGAGTCGGAACATGCCCCGACATGCATTCAGCGACAGGCGCTCCTACCCTAAGGAACAGGAAGAAACAACCAAGCGGTTCACTCTGGACCTGAAGCCTCCTCTCACCGGCCATCCATTATCAGCGCCCACCGATTTCTTCAATACCGAACACCAGGGGTTTTATTCGCCGAAACTACAGTCCACTACAGTCAAGACTCCTGCGTGTAACTTCCTCCACCCCCTCAGTACGAGTCGGTAACTGTCCGCTACTGCGACAGCCCGGCGTCCCGTACATTTTTTGGTCGCATCGAGCCGGATCTACAGCGCCGAGGAAGAATTGAAGAAAAATTATAGAAGATTGAAGAAAGAAGATCGTCGTGGTCAATTATAGAAGATTGAAGACAGAAAATTGAAGAAAAATTATAGAAGATTGAAGAAAGAAAAATGCCACGAACAAGATCTCAAGCTGACAAAATGGACCAGGCCGAAGAGGAGCGCATCGAGAGAAGCATCGAAGAGCCAGAGCGAACCGCTGCAGGAGAGAATCCTGTCCAACCCCCGTCAAGAGCGCCATCGGAAGGGAGCGACACCGTGACGCGGCCACCGTACCCGCTGCGCCACGACCAACCGCCGAAGTCGCCATCAGCTGCAATGACATCACACCGAACAGAATCGAAGATAGCTGCACGAAGAGCAGCAAAGAAGAAGCGCCTGGCGGCGTTATATGAAGAATTAGAGAAGACTATAAGGGCGAAGATACGAATGGAAGAGCAAGATAGCGAAGATGAGGACCAAGAGGACCCGCAAATAGAAGATAGAAGAGAAACCGATAGCACACATGGCACCGAGAATGAAGAACGCGTCATCACCTGGCTGGACACAGCGACAAAGGACACCACCCCCGACGGCGGCACCACCGAACCGTATAG
Organism: Chilo suppressalis; assembly: GCA_902850365.2. Lineage (NCBI taxonomy): Eukaryota > Metazoa > Arthropoda > Insecta > Lepidoptera > Crambidae > Chilo > Chilo suppressalis. Next base: position 416,603 of record OU963910.1, read on the forward strand.
AAGACCGACCGTCGAGGACACCGTACAGATTGGTGGGTCCGTCGCACCACTTGCCGAAGATCCAGTCCCAGGGGCGCTGAAGCCATGCATTAAGAAGAGTCCGCCGTCCCGCATTGATGAAGCTCAAGAACAAGTCGCCCCTACGTTGCCGCCACCGCCACCGCCGGTCCAGCAAGACAGAATGAACGTCTCCGAGCTGGCCGTCGCAATCAACGCCGCCGTCCGTGCCGCCGTACCGCCTGCACCGGGTCCACGCTACGTCGGAGAGCTGCCACCCTTCAGCGGCGCGCACACAGAATGGCTCACCTTCAGGGCGGCGTACCTAGAATCCGCAACCTACCTATCGTCGGCGGAAAACTCATCAAGATTAAGAAGAGCCCTCAAGGGGAAGGCAAGAGAAGCCGTGGGCAGCATGCTAATAAGCAACACTACGCCGGGCGACATTATGAAGCAATTGGAACACAGATTCGGCCGCCCGGACAACATCGCCGCAACCGAAATAGAGAAGCTGCGCCATTTACCCCGACTCACCGATTCGCCGAGGGACATCGTGATTTTTGCAAACAAAATCAAGAATAGCGTCGTCGCACTACAAGTACTGGGGCAAAACGAGTACCTACGTGCGCCGGACATCATAAAGACAATTATAGAAAAGCTGCCGTCGACTATCCGCTTCAGATGGAACGATTACGTCAACAATCACCGAATGCAAGAAAAAATGAAGACGGATCCGGAACTATTGATTTTCGCCGAGTTCATCGAAGTCGAGGCAGAGAATAACGCAAGATACGCCCCACCGGAGTACATTGGAAATGAAGAAAACTCCACAACAAGAAAATTTCGAACACATAACATCGAGGCGACACATAATAGAAGAGCGCCTGAAGATCGATTCCCATGTCCGGTATGCAAGAAATCCGGACATTCGACGGCCACCTGCTTTACGTTCAAGACCGCCGATCAAGATAGAAAATGGGAAATAGCGAAGAAAAGCAACCTTTGTTTCCGTTGCTTACAATACAGAAGCAAGATGCACAGATGCAAGACGCGAGCGTGCGAGAGGGACGGCTGCGAGCGCTCACACCACCCACTTCTTCACTACAAACCGAAGTCGCAACGTGAAGAAGAACCAGCCACGAGCAACACAGAAACCGAGAGGGTGGCCAGCACACACAGCAGCCGCAAGCGAGACGCGTACTTGAAGATAATTCCGGTTCGCATTACGGGACCGAGCGGACATTTTGATACGTACGCGCTACTGGACGACGGCTCTACAGTCACACTTATAGAAGAGAGGGCCGCCGAGAAGATAGGAGCCGAGGGACCTACCGAGCGACTGAAGATAGAAACGATCGACGCCAAGCTGCCAGAGACACAGTCGCGCCGGGTCACCTTCAAGATCGAGGGACAGAACAGAGGCTTCAAGGTGCAAGCACGCACCATCGACCAAATGAAGATTTCACCGCAAACCATAGAAGAAAGACACTTATGGGGCTGCAAGCACCTGCGGGGAATCGAGAAGCACGTCACCTATGAAGACGCCCGGCCGACCATCCTCATCGGGCAAGACAACTGGCACCTACTCTTGGCCAGCGAAGTCCGCCGGGGGAATAGAAGACAGCTAGTGGCATCGAAGACGGCTCTGGGATGGGTACTCCACGGCACAGACTCGCGCACCATCGGTCACCGGGTTCATTTCGTGAACCACCTCACCGAAGAAACAGAAGATTCGAAAATGGATGAACTACTTCGTCATCACTTCGCATTGGAATCGATCGACATCGAAAAGAAAAAACCGCATTCCGATCCAGAGGAGAAAGCCATCAAGATGCTAGAAGAACACACCCACAGAAAAGAAGATGGAAAATTTGAAACCGCGCTACTCTGGAAGAAAGAAGACATCAAGATGCCCAACAATTATGAAAATGCGTACAGACGGCTGCTCACCACAGAGAAGAAAATCGACCGCGATCCACGCCTAAGGGGAAAATACATAGAACAAATGGACGCGCTCATCGAAAAGGGATACGCCGAGCGAGCACCGCCGACATCAACAGAAGACAGAACTTGGTACCTGCCGCATTTTCCAGTCATCAACCCGTTGAAGCCAAACAAGTTACGCATCGTACACGACGCAGCTGCGAAGACCGGAGGCACCTCACTCAACGACTGCCTTCTCACCGGGCCGGACCTACTTCGATCGTTGATAGGAGTCATGATGCGATTCCGTCAACACCAGTACGCCGTGACAGCCGACATCGCCGAAATGTTCATGCGCGTGGGGATCCGACCGGAAGACAGAGATGCACTGCGGTACCTATGGCGCGGCGAAAGAAGAGAGGGACCACCGGAAGAATACAGAATGAAGTCACTCATCTTCGGCGCTACGTGTTCACCAGCCGCCGCTATTTTCGTCAAGAACAAGAACGCCGAGCGATATCAAGAAACGCAACCGACCTCCGTCAACGCCATAGTACAAGCGCACTACATGGATGACTACCTAGACAGCTTTACAACGGAACAAGAAGCCATAGAAGTGTCGACGCAAGTAAGAAAAATACACGCCGACGGAAATTTCGACTTACGCAACTGGGTGTCGAACTCGCATCGAATAAGGCAAGCACTCACCGAGGGACCGCTACGCGTTCAACAACCAATAACACTCAACGACGGATCAAGAATAGAAAAAGTACTCGGACTCATGTGGAACCCGCAATCGGACGAATTGGGGTTCAATCTCGAGTTGGCGCGCATCCCATCGGACCTACTTGCAAATAAGGCACCCACGAAGAGAGAAGTTTTGAAGATTGTGATGTCAATCTACGATCCAATGGGACTTGCATCACCAGTCACAGTCAGGGGAAAGCAGATCATACAAGAAATTTGGCGACGCGGCACAGAATGGGACAAGAAAATCGACACCGACCTCGCAGAGCAGTGGACGACCTGGCTACAACACATGAAGGACCTACGAGGCGTCAAAGTACCACGAGCCTACATAGGATACAGCGAAGCCACTTCACTTCAGCTGCACGTCTTCGTGGACGCCAGCGCCACCACGTACGCCGCCGCACTCTACTGGCGGGCCGAGTCGCCGGGAGGTCAAGTCGACGTGACACTCATCACGGCGAAAGCACGCGTGGCTCCACTCAAAGTCACGTCGATACCGCGCCTCGAGCTACAAGCCGCAGTCCTGGGAGCAAGAATGGCCGCCACCGTGATAGAAGAGCACTCAAGAAAACCAGAATCGAAGACATTTTGGACAGACAGCAAAACAGTATAGTCTTGGGTGCGAACGGGATCGCGCTCATTCAAGCCATTCGTCGCGCATCGCATAGCCGCCATCGAAGAACTCAGCACTATCAACGAGTGGCGATGGGTGCCCACGAAGCTCAACACAGCAGACGACGCCACAAGAATATCACCGCACGACTTCTACGGCCACCACAGATGGTTCACCGGGCCTCCGTTTCTACGAAACAAACAAGAAGAATGGCCCGCCGAAACTGCAACCGCAACCGAAGTCACCGGGGAAGAACGCGTGCACCACATAAGCACGAAGAAAGCGCCGTCAATATCCGAAGCTGCACCGGACGTCATTCGATTTTCGCGCTGGGACAAGTTAATTCGGACTACGGCAAGAGTACTACAGTTCATCGACCTCTGCCAAGCGAAAACCGACCGAATTAACTACAGAAGAAAGAAAAACGAAAAGGAACCCGACTGGAAGAAAAATCAAAAATCGGCGCCGACACATAAGAAGAAAACGACGCCAACCGTTCAAGAAAGAAAATTCATCGCAATCGACCGAAGATACATCGAACGCGCAGAGAAAATAATGGTTCGCGTAATACAACACGACGCATTTCAAGACGAGTTGAAACAACTGCGAGGGGGCGCCACCATCGCTACGAACAGTCGACTCCGCCCACTTTCGCTAATAGTCAACGACGGCGTGTTATACCTACGAAGCCGGGTCAACGCAGCGGCGGGAGTAACCGAAACTCAGAAGACACCGGCGATACTCGACGGGAACCATCGAGCCACCCAACTGTGGATAGAACACACACATAGAAGCCTTCTCCACGCCGGGGTGGAAACTACAGTCAACGAGTGCAGACAACACTATTGGATTCTACGCATTCGACCCGTCACGAAACGAATAATAAGCAGTTGCATAAACTGCCGCATAAGGAGGGCGGCGCCACCGTCGCCACCTACCGGAGATTTGCCGCCGACGCGCCTCGCTCATCACCGACGGCCATTCACGTACACCGGATTGGATTATTTCGGGCCGTTGACAGTCACCGTGGGCAGGCGTCAAGAAAAACGCTACGTCGCGCTCTTCACATGTCTCACTACGAGAGCCGTGCACCTCGAGTTGGCCGCCTCACTATCGACGGACTCCGCCATACACGCACTACGGCGCATGATAGCGCGCCGCGGGTGCCCTACCGAAATTTGGTCGGACAACGGGACCAACTTCCACGGCGCAGAAAACGAAATGAAGAAGGCAGTGCAGCAGGCGACGAGCGAAGAAGCAAGCATCCGCAGTATCCGGTGGAGGTACATACCGCCGGGAGCACCATTCATGGGCGGGGCGTGGGAACGCCTCGTGAAGTCCGTCAAAATCGCGCTAAGTGCGGTTTTGCAAGAAAGAAGTCCGCCCGAAGAGGTACTTACGACGCTACTCGCCGAGGCCGAATACACCGTGAACAGCCGGCCTCTCACCCACGTGTCCGTGCACCATGAAGACGACGAAGCCATCACTCCCAACCACTTTCTGCTGGGAGGTTCAGCGCGCGTCCCACTGCCGGGCGAGTTCGACGAGAGCGACCTGATAGGCCGCCCGCACTGGAGAGCAGCACAGCGCCTCGCCGACCACTTCTGGGCGCGCTGGGTACGAGAGTACCTACCCGAGCTGCAACACCGGCGGGAGCCCCACGGGACCGGGAAGACCATCGCCATCGGGGACATCGTGCTCATCGCCGACAGCAACCTGCCACGCAACACGTGGCCCAAGGGAGTCGTCATCGCCACTTTTCCCGGGCGAGACGGCACAGTACGAGTCGTCGATCTGAAGACAGCCGGAGGAGTGCTACGCAGACCGACCAAGCGACTGGTGATATTCGCATCGGCCGCCACTCCCACGGAAGATGGATGCAGCGACGAGTCAACCGACGCTGCACGGCGGGAGTATGTACGCGACGACCGAAGCGAAAGAAAATGAACTCACGACGATACGAGTGCAATGTATAAAAATGTATCTATAATTTCACATGAATCGGTTGTATACGCATTAAAAATATCATTCCCTTGTTGTCTTATTAGAATGAGTCGGATATCGCAACAATAGATAGCTCTGCCCATAGTAAACCATTGTAAAATTGATAGTTCAGAGCGATATTCCGTCCCGTTCTCTCCAATAATCTTATAAGACTTTATCTAAACGATCGCCACGACGCCAAGCGGTGGCGCGGGGAAACTAGTCAGAATACTGATAGTTCCGACCTATAGGAGGGACGGAGACAATAGGTTGTCCTTGTCACACGTCTTATAGGATTTTGCCTGAGTTGACAATTTTCGATAATAGTATGTTTTATGTTTTGATTGATTTATTTTATGTCTTATTAGATAGTAGGTAGTTATAGGAATAATATATCGAAGTTTTGTATGAATCGTGTTAGTAGTTTAAGCGTAATTAAGGAAAATATCGGGAATAGTTTTTTATGAATAGTCAATAGGATATAGGTATAATTGTTATAATAATGATGTCATTTTATGTGTTTTTACTTCTTCTTTAAAATGGTGTATGATAGTTAGACATTAAGCGAGTATAAGTAGGTTTTTTAAGACTTTTTAATTTGCAAACTTTATAGGGCCGTAGAGCTGTTGTTTATTAATATTCTTATAAGAGACTTGTTGTATTAGATAGGTAACACGTAGGGCTACGTAAATAAATAGGTATCGCATCAATAAGTGTGAAAATGTACTGTGTAGGAGAAGAAACATGTTTGTATAGAACCGTTTTCTGAGACATGTTGCGCTCCCCACCCGGCGCGCCCGGAGCGCGCGGGTGGGGCAGCGAAGCCCCGTGGCAGGGCGAAGCCCTATGGAGGGGGAAAGTATAAATATTGCGGAGACCTATTTTTTGCGCGCCACACCTAAAATATCGTGTTTACGGACACATAACTATGTTAAAAATATGCCCAAATGTATGCCCGATGTATGTACAATTAGTTTTAAGCTCGCACTATTGTAAATCTTGAGAAAATGAAAAATAAAGTATAGCGTGGGTGAGGTAATGGATCGCTGGCCAGCTCAGTCCTAGCATATAAAAATCGAGTCGGAACATGCCCCGACATGCATTCAGCGACAGGCGCTCCTACCCTAAGGAACAGGAAGAAACAACCAAGCGGTTCACTCTGGACCTGAAGCCTCCTCTCACCGGCCATCCATTATCAGCGCCCACCGATTTCTTCAATACCGAACACCAGGGGTTTTATTCGCCGAAACTACAGTCCACTACAGTCAAGACTCCTGCGTGTAACTTCCTCCACCCCCTCAGTACGAGTCGGTAACTGTCCGCTACTGCGACAGCCCGGCGTCCCGTACAGTTAGTGACCATGAAAGTTTAAAACAATATATTGATGGTGTTATTTGAAATTACTATATGAATTTCACATCACATCATACATCCTTCATATTCGATGAGTATTATAAAAGTGAGTTTGGTCTTACAGAATCGCACAGCGGGTTATAATAGATCATGTTCCTCAGAAATATGGTTTGGAGTGACCTTAGAGAGTAATACCACCTTACAGAAGACCGCTGTGGTGGAATCCCTCCTTTGGCGGGTGCTATGTTTGTTATTTTCAATGGGAAAGGTTATTTATTTATTTACTTTATTGCCACAATTACAAAATGGACAAAAGGCGGACTTAACGCTAAAAGCATTCTCTGCCATTCAATCTTAAGGCATAAAGAAATCCACGAATGCGGCTATAATAATAAAAAAAAAGTGATTTACTTTAAACATACACCAGTAAAAGTAACTACATAAATATTTATTTAAAAATAAACCTTAATATACATGCATAGAATACATTTAAATATATTACTTATATAAATATTTATAATATATATATATATATAGATATACATACCCATACATAGATACATAATTATTATTAACACCGTTTTTAAAATATATTGATGATGAGATTGTGAAGGGAAATTGTGAGTTAAACTTAACGTTCTTAGCTTTCTAGGAGAAGTTTATGAACTTTCTTCTTAAAACTGCACCTAGTGGGTGACCTTCTAACAGAGTCAGGGAGGCTGTTCCAGAGTCGTGAAGATTGGAGGTTTCCAGGTGTCAACAAGAAAGAGGATTGGATTCAGGCCAGCAATGTCAGTTTAACTGGAGCGGCAAACTTCGTGTATTGCCTATTAATATTCCCACTGCTGCACAGGCCTTCCCTATGGATGGAATAGGGAGTGCGGGCCGACTCACCACGCGGGCCCAGTACGGATTGTTGGATGCTTACGACTGCAGATGCAAACGGCTTCACGTGCCTTCCGAAGCTATGTATCGTCCACTTCGAAAACCTTGCTATTTAATAATTCAATATTCAAACAGACATAGTTAACTTATGACTTCATACAGTTACAGCTATCAAGCAATCTGCATTACATGTACCTATATTTTACCTTAACGCCAAACCAAATAGGCACTAATAAATAAAGGTTTATAGCCGTAAATAACCGGTATTAGACTAGCTAAGTGTTACAAACGGGTCGTTGTTCACAGTTCCGCTATCAGCCAGCCGTCCGCCGTGGGGCCGGGCCGCCCACGCACCGCTGATGCCGATATCGTCAACTGATAACACCGCTCACACCACCTAGCCTAATCTTCATAATTGCATAGGTACACACTAGTGATATAACGAATGTCATTTTTTGCACATTCGCGAATGCGAATGTCTGGTACCGACATTCGCGAATGCGAATGCGAATATTTAGTTTTTTTGAAGTTATACTTCTTTAGGCGCGTTATGAAAAAATGATGAGAGTGAAATTTTAAGATGCGCGCGCATCACTGTAACACAAAAATTAACAGCATGAAGTTGGTCACTTTAGCGACCAACTTCATGCTGTTACTTTTGTGTTTACCGCACATTAAGAAAATCTACCAACAAAATAGAAATAGAATCTCTATTCAGTGGGTGCTAACGACTGCATTGTGAAGGCCTATCAAAAGTATTTATTAATCTGGAACAACGGAACCAAAGCGCGATTCAGGAGACTACAGCGCCATCTCTTGACCATTGGTGTAGTAGAACCAAAAACCACATCATTATTTTTTGTAATAAAGTAACAGTTATAGGTATTCATATTTATAATATTTATCCACATGTTTCTAGTGTGTATATTCGAATACGTGTTTGAGTTTCATACAAGTGCAAATCACATATGTTCTAATAAATTATATTCAGTAGCGATTTTAATTGAATATTTTGATTATTTATTTATTTTTTCAAATTAAAACTGAACTTTATTGACTGTGTCCTTTTCCAGACTTTTTATTAATTTATTGTAATTAATTATTTGCATGCAATTAAAAACTAATTTTAAACGATGCCAAAGAAGGATAACTTCTCACGCGCCTACATAAGTACACGCACCCATTTTTTTTAAATTGGCTCCAATTGTCTATGGCATGGTGGCAGTCTCGTTCGAATTGCCGAGCTGATATGAACTCATCCGACTGAAGTGTCATTCCGCTCGCACCGGTCTTTCCGTAAACAAAACAAGTGAATTTTGAGGTTAGTGATTGTGAGTGGTAATAGTGATTTATTAACATGAGTAAATCGAATTCTAGTGAAACATGGACTTATTTCACACTTTGCGATGCTGAACGAGCTAAATGCAAACTGTGTAACAATGAATATTCAAGGAAAGGCAGAACTACAACCTCTTCAAATTGTTTTTTTCTAATATTCATATTCGCAAAACATTCGCAGAGATTTTGCGAATGCGAATGTGAATGCGAATATTCAAAAATATGCGAATATTCGCGAATGCGAATATTCGTTACATCACTAGTACACACACATATGGATATTATTTACTAAAATAAATTTTCTTTAGAACGGAGTTTTAATGAACACAATATGCACACTCTAGTGAAGAAGTGAGCAGACGTGGGTTTAACGTGGTTATCACCGTTCAGTATTCATAGTTAGATAATGTTCCCCATATTCAGATCTAGCGGAGGAGGAGATTTTAGTCAAAAAGGAGTGAAAACCAGTCGTAAAAAAATGGATGCGTGTAACTTATGTACGCGCGTGAGAAGTTATACTTCTTTAGCATCATTAAAAATATTTTGTAATTGCATGCAAATAATTAATAATTACAATAAAATAATAAAAGGACTGGAAAAGGATAGGTAACACAGTCAATTAAGTTCAGTTTTAATTTGAAAAATTAAATAAATATTCAAAATATTCAATTAAAATCACTACTGAATTTAAGTTATTAGTCCATATGTAATTAGCACTTGTAAGTAACTAAAACACGTTGTGTCTATATAGAAACTAGAAACATGTGGATAAATATTATAAAAATGAAAACAGTGATCAGAGGCGACGAGCGTGCCAACATTGTTTTTGACAACGCGATCATCTTATGGAGCTCCGTGGATCGTTCAAAGTACCTTTCGAACAGATGTCTAATAATGGTGGATTATTAACCACTAAGTGGTTAATAATCCACCATTATTAGACACTAACATTCATAACGCGCCCGCGGCCAACTTCATGGTGTTACTATTGTGTTACAGTGATGCACGCGCATCTCGAAATTTCACTCACATGATTTTTTCATAACGCGCCCGCGGCTAACTTCATTATGTTACTTTTGTGTTACAGTGATGCGCGCGCATCTTAAAATTTCACTCTCATAATTTTTTCATAACGCGGCTAAAGAAGTATAACTTCAACAAACCTCCTTATAAACAATGTTTGAAAAGAGGCACTGAGTATTCCAGCAGGATTCTGTGCCAGAAAACTAGCTCACGACCCGAGGAATCGACTTTACCAGGCATGAGGATTGGCCCTCCCCCAGTCCAGACTTGAATCGTCACATTACAAAATATGGCAGTACTTAGAGGAGAAGGTCTGCGCTAAACTCCATCGCAAATTGGAGTCACTTGAAGCATCCCTGATTTAAGCAGTCGCCGATTTGATTGACATGAACATAGTGCGTGCTTTGACTGATGACTGACCTTGCAGATTGAAAGCTTGTATCGAAACAAAAGGAAAAAAAATTGAATACTACATTTTAATGTGTTTTTAACCTGTATTTTTTTAATAGTTGCAGTGCGTAACTCCTTTTGTCATTAATTAACGTAGAACCATGTACAGTGGAATCAAGATCTTGTGGCGCGTGGCATGAATAGGAAATAATTTTCACAAGGTATAAATAAGCCTTCTATCTTTAGAGGAAGGTGATCCCCCCACGACAACGGCTAACAAGAGCCGAGGTCCGAGTCTCAGAGACGCCCTCTAGTTGAGCCAACCCCGTCAGGTTCGAGTGGTCTGGAGGCTCCAGACGGAGAAGAGACTTCTCCCGTGGGGAGATGCCATCCGCCTGGAATACCTCTAGAGGCACTCGCCAATTCTCGGCTTGAGAACCCTTAGGATCTCGCCTTCCCTAAACCCGGTGACGCTGTAAAGGTCATCTGCGATCTACAGCATACTCACTTATTTATTTATTAATTTACAGTCAGGCAACGTAGGCCCATAGATACATTCCTTAAAGTCTAACATATATACAGATATAAAACATAGTAAAAAAAACTTATTGAACACGTATTGACGGTGACGTGTGACGCAGAATGGTGTCCGGTATCCGGCCTCGGAACCGCCGGAACACAACACCTTTCGGCCAAAGCTCTTCTCTCATAAAGCTCGCTAGGTATTCGGTTGGTACTCTCACCACGAATGAATTAAAATTCACATTATGGCGAGATTCCAACCGTGCGACTCTCAGGGAGAACTTCGTCTTGATCCGCAGATACTCTACGATCTCCTCTTCCTTCGTAGAGTAATGACTTAAAAAAAAGTGCTTCGTTCTCCGATACCTGAGCCGATACACATTCATAATTCAGCACGGAGTTATATTCGACGACCTCCGTGGTCGAGTGGTTTGTACGCCGGGTTTCATGGTGTCGCCGACTCGAGAGGTCCCGGGTTCGAATCCCGGTGGGGGCAGATGTTTGTGTGATGAATACGAGCATTTGTACTCCAGTCATGGATGTTTAATATGTATTTCTATATAAATATACTTATATATGTAAAGTATATGTATTCTATCCGTTACCCTAGTAACCCGTAATACAAGCCTTTCAGTGCTTACTTTGGGGCTAGGCTAATTGGTGTGAGTGTTGGAAATATTTATTTTATTATTTATTTATATAGGTATTGTATGTGAGTAAGTACTTTATTCCGTATTTTAATAATCTCATCAGATGTCGGCTCAGAGATCTCTGACAAGTGAATCTGATACACCCTGCAGCGTAGTGTGCAGGGATATAGTGTTACCTACCACAATCTGCCGCAACCTGCCGCAATACGAGATGCTATGCGCTGTGCCTCGTCCGCTGTGACATCCGACGCGCAACGTATCCGATGTGACGTGGATGTTTCACTTGATATCCGTGATGAGTTGGCACTCCGTCAAACGTGCTAGGAAGAAAGAATGATACCCTTGTTTTTTTCCTTATGAAAACGTTTAGAAAATATCTAAGCAGTAGCAAGGGAAGGACAATTGGTGCAGTAAAAAAATATGGAAATAAGAATTTCCTGTTGTGCTTTGAGCTTTCGAAAACCATTTTTACCAAGAAACAGATCCCATAAAAAATTTACACTTTTATAATTCTCGCCGAATGAGTTGCAGACCTAATGAACATTTGCAAACTTATATTTTGTGTTTCCTACAGTTTACCGAATGAACAATATTAGACCGTAGTACCATGACTTTGTAGTACTCGTAAGTGGGTTAGGTTAGGTTAGGTTAGGTTTTTTTTTTTTAGAAAAGAAAGCTAATATATACTTTCACTAAACTTCAGCGCTATGTACTACACTGAAGAGTAGTAATATAAATATTATATTATGACGGTTATTTTATATAATTATCTGTTTGGTTTTTAGCATTTGGGGTATTTGTAACTGTATAATATATACAATATATATGAATATAAATATATTTATAAATTATATGTGTGATAATAAATGTGTTTCTTTAGAGAATTTTGTTAAATTATTGGAGCCCAACCTAGCTTTGTTTAAGTTTATTGTAAAAATGTGTATAAATTTCTAATGTTTGTGATGTTTGTAAATATAAAATTAAAATTGTATATATAAATTCATTTAAAGTAAAACTAGAATAATATTTAGTGACTATGTTTTATTAAATTTCTTTAAATCGTTGATTATGAAAGTTAGGTGTTTCATAAATGCCTCTAGTGTTTCGTTCTTTTCTGCAATTTTGGTGTAATTATTATTTTCTACATTGTTAAATCGACATTTTACGTCCATTTCATATCTTGTGTTTTGGTAACGTGGGCATTCATGAATCAGGTGATCCATAGTCTGTACAACGCTGTCGTCGCACGGACAGTATGGGTCATTTACTATATGAAACCTATTGAGGTATCCTTTATGATATATGGTTAGGTTAGGTTAGGTTAGGTTAGTGTTGTGACCTAAACTTGATAGATTCTATTATTAATTTGGTGAACTTCGAAAAGAAGAAACGTTTAATGGTAAATTGGTATGTAGTTCAGGTAAGAATTATAAAATTGTCAATTTTTTATGAGACTTGTTAGTTGGTAACTTCAACGATCGCAGCCGAACGCGCTAACCACTTGCGCCATCGAGTTCCTCATGTGTGATCAAATGCTCATAACTTGACCAAAACATGGTTCTGATTGCTTCTTTGCTCTCGGATGTGAGCGCTGGCCGCTGATTGGTTAGATTGTTTGTTGTCGCGTCGTTTGATTGGCGTATATTTGTATTAGGTAGAAATGTAATGGGGGCGAACCGGCGACATCTATGATCACCCTTCTAATCTCTTTTTTGTGTTCTGTGGTTCTAAGCGTCAAATAGTAGGTTACAATTAATACCTAGGTACTATTCAACCATGCGTAAATATGACAAAAATAAAACATTGAATATCTCTTATCTATTAAACAAGTCCGTCCGTCCGTCTGTGGTGCTGTTTCAGCGGCCAAACCGTAAGAGATAGATAAAGAGAATATTTAAGTTATAAGTTAAGAATAGTCTGATAAGACTACAAACCGGATTTGAGTAACGTAGCACTTCCGGTTTTCGAGAAATCACGAATTTCAAACGAAACCACACAAAATCTCCGAAGTTCTCAATTAATTAAATACATTTTTTTTTAAATCAGGTTTTGGTGAACATTAGGTTCACTGGTTTGCTAGTCTATAATAATCAACTTAATGTGATTGACTATTCATAATTCGATTGAAAGGAAAAAAACCTTGAATTAGTTCGCTTTTATTAGCATGAATGAAAAATGTAATGGTTTCTTATAATAAAAAAATGGCAGTTTTATTTCATAACTTAATCGATAGGATACCGTAGAGTTTTTTTATTTGAACTGAGATATTAAAGTATGAATTTTTAAGTGATTCGAACTTTATTTCCCTTGAAACATGCCACAAATTCCGGCACGTCGGAAGGTCGAAACAGTCAATGGTATATATATTAAAGTATCGAAGGAGCATTATTTATTCGAGTGTGAATGTGACTCATTCAAAGTGTGTTTCCCAAGATTACGTGAGCAATGTTCGCCTCAAACAGTCAATTGATGTTATAGTAATATAAGTTATTTACGGGATTGTTACCATGTACCTTGTTTTTAACGAGTTTCCGATATTTCGGCACTGTTGCAAGCGCCATGATCACGGAGTAACTGAAGTAATTGCGGGTAGGCTGTTATTGGCGGACATATCGGTCTACCCTCCGACGAAGTCTTTTATTGCGTTCGATACCCGTACCACTGTTCACATTCTCACTATTCACTCGAAACTGTTCTCGACACACAACACTTACAGTATCGGATCGCGACACGACACTTTTTTGATTATTTCCGGTTTTACACATACGAACCACAGGATTCCAGACACTCGACAGTGCCGAAATATCGGAAACTCGCTAAAAACAAGGTACATGGTAACAATCCCGTAAATAACTTATATTACTATAATGTTAGTGACCATGAAAGTTTAAAACAATATATAGTCAATTGATGCTTTTGAATACTGTTTTCTTCACCTTTTTTTTCAAAGCCATCATCAACCTATTGTATGCGCACTAATGGGGCACATGTCTTTCCTATGGATGGAATAGGGAGATTGGCCGTGACCCAACAAGCGGGCCAATTGGTGGCTGCCAGAGCCTGATTCAGAGTTCTGACCGCCCTGGGCTAGCTATGAATATTCGCCCCTCTGCCTATCTTACCTTTTCATTTACTTACAGGTACTAGTATTTTAAGTACAAGTACTTACAGAAGAGAGCTTGCGTAACCTAACATCATTAAATTAACTTTATGTAGGTGGAACCATCGTAGACCCACAGGAGGACCCACGAGGAGTTCGATGGTTTTTGCGGCAGAAAGGCGTCTTCATTATCACTTAACTTGGTCAGTTATTGGAGTTCACATATTTTTTTTCCGCAAAAAGAAATTGTTATTATTTTCCAACCAAAAGTTTAAACCATGTAAGTAGGTACACAATAACACAAAACTTTTTGCAGAAAAAAATCTATTAGACACCTAGCTAGATCCTTTTTACCCGGCTGCGCAATGCAAGAGCGCGAAGCGCGACGCGCAGACAGGGTTATGTGTTTAACAGTCTATATATGTATGTTTGTTCCTTTGTGGCACACTAGAGACCAAACGCCTGGACCGATTTTGATGATTCATACATCAATCGATTCGTCTCAATCATGGGAGTGCTACTAAAGATATGATAGTAATCAAAATTCAATATGGGCAAAATTAGGCGCCATATTGTGACGAAGTAAAAAAAATAAGTTGACAGAATATGTCGAGTGGGGTATCACTGTCTAGATAATCAAAAATCATATTTAGGTTCCTAACACCATTTTTCATTTAATATGAACGTTCAGGATCTACAACGCTTTAAAGTTGTATATTAACCACTTACGCTTTTAATTTCAATCTTACGTTTGTATGGATCTTTGTTACTCTTTCACCTAAGAAATACAGAATGGATTTTAATGAAACTTAAGAGTAATATAGCTCATATATGATAATTACATATATATAATAATTTATGTAGTTATCGAGTGAATTGGCCAATATATAACAATAAGTGTCACATAAGACGGAAAAAAATCTCCCATCTGCGAGCCATTTTGGCCTGCACTGCAAAAACAATAAAAGTTACATGAATATATTGTAGAGTGAAAATGTATCTCTTCAATAGTTCTAAAAAAAAGTCCGTGACACCATATATCTATTTTTAATATGTAAGTCATTACCGCTAAAACAGTGAATAAAAACTAAAATATTATTTGATATCTATTTCCAAAATGCACATTTTGTATTAACAAATCATTTTTTATCAAAACAAATACTTTTATCGCTTTTGATATTTAAAGACGATAAACTTTGCTTTTTACACTATGTCATTTCAACAAATATTTAAAAAGTTACAACGATGACAAAGTGATAGCGCGGTGTATTATGTAAAAGAAAAAAAAATGGGCTATTCGCAGTATCTGATCCTATACGAAGCACTAACAATAAAACTGTGATACAGTTCCTTCTTATTAAATGATGAAAAATATATTATCCTAATAGGTATTTATGATTATTGAATTTTTTATTTACCGGGATAAAATATAGCCTATGTCACTCGGACAAAATGTATTTAAATAAAGAAAAATGTAATAATAAATAATGCAGCTACCTTATGATGAATTAATATTTGAAACCGGTTCAGTAGTTTGACAGATTATTTGTTACAAACATAGAAATCTTGCCTCTTTATAATATTAGTATAGATAGTTAGGATAAGATAAGTATTTAATTGATGAAAAAGATTTAAAAATAAAGTAAGTAATAGGTTTATTTGATTATATTTTACTTAGCATTTGTGCTTAACAGTAATACGTAAATCGGTATTTTTTTAAACAAAAAAAAAATGGAAAATAATTGCCATGATTGCCCTACTGGGATTGCTCTTCATTCGAGCTGTACACTACCAATAAAGAAGGGTCGATCACAAAGTCTTTGACCTGTTATATGTGAACGCTTTAAAAGAAAACCACAAAGAGAACTACACTTCTGGACACATCTATTGGCCCACCTTGTATTTTCAGTTTCGTTTCGCAGGTTCGTCGTAGCAAAAAGTTTTTATGCAGTTTTGAACCTGGCACATTCACAATTTCATTCAATAGTCTTTTTTTGAATTTCGAACACAGAATTTAAAGAAACAAAAGACAATTTGGAGCCTGTTTGTTGATATCAAACAATCGAATACTAAGAAAACTTGGTTTTATTGGTTTACTTGGATTTAATTCTTAAAAAAGTGATTGATATCTTTGGTTTTGCAACAAACATTACTTATTCTTAACATTAAGGTGAGGTTCTATCAATAATCTATGGATACTTCACCTGAAGTCGCCGCCCAAGCTGTGGCACTTATTCAGGCCGGACACAGCCAAAGAAACGTGAGTGCTCAACTTAATTTAAGTCGATCTGCGATCCGAAATGTTTATCGGAGGTACCTAGAGACTAGCGGCTTTGTTCGTCGCCAAGGAAGGCCACGATCTCGGGTTACAACTGAAAGGCAGGATCGATTCATCGTGACGACCAGCTTGAGAAATCGTTACCTTACCTCCATTGAGATACAAAAACAAATTCGCGACTTCCACGGAGTATCTGTGAGCGCTCAAACTGTTCGGAGAAGGTTAAAAGAAAGCGCAGTTGCTCAGACGATGCAGGAGTTGAAAACTGCCATAGAAGAGGAATGGGAGATGATCCCTCAAAATTTCATAGAGCGGTTGATAAACTCTATGCCTACTCGTATGAGAGCTGTGGTAGATGCCCATGGAGGCAACACGCGTTATTAAATTAAACCTTTATTTAATAAAACATGTTTTTATTCAAAAATCAATTGCCTTTAACAAGGCGCATATCCGACTTGTTAGGCGTAGCTCCATGTCGTATGGTATTCTGAATTCAAATTTAAAACAATACGATCGAAAAAGATGGTAAAATGTATCAGGTTTAAAACTGCATCAACAGTTTTTGTTCAATCTAGCAATCATATTTCGGTAGGGGCCATCGAAACCTAAACTCTAAGATGTGTCCAGAAGTGTATAAATTGATAATAAATGAGATTGCTATGGTGCTCTATCTAACGTTATGAAAATTTTATTATGCGCCTTTAGTTTAATCAAATATTATAAACTTTGCTTTGGTGATTGCATAATTATTTAATTTAGTGATCTAAGGCAGTTGCCACCATTGTCCAAAACAACAAACGAGAATTACTGCTTTCTTCAACCTGCGACATAAACGTCGTTGATTGGTATTGTATATAGGGTGATTAAAAACATTTGAAGTTAACTTCTGGCATCTACATATGGGTTTCTGTGAATTATGTAGGTATATCAAATTATGAGACTAGGGATTGACACTGCATTTGTGTATATCACAATCTTAGACGTCCGGCATTGACATGACAATGCAGCCACTGCCAATTTTAAATAGTCGACGAATAAAAGTAAATGAATTTTATATTTACTGCTAAACTATTAAAAAAAACATAAACAAAAGATGACTTGTTGAGTAAGTTCTAGATTACTATAAAATTTACATACATTAGAGATATTTATGTAACGACTTGATTTAACTTCACACATTTTTGCGAAAATTGAGGCCCATCTGTAGCCTTGACCCCGCTGGTAAAGTCTCTATATGTCTTAATAAATCAATCTTTTTGACCGACGCAAGGTACTTAATAAATCCCGCGATATTAATTCCCTTACTGAAGTAAGAAGACTACGGTATAAACCGTCTTAAAATACTAACTAACTAAAAAGTGTGAAATAAAAAAGGTAAATTTAAAAAATCAAAAAACCCGACTGCTTAATTATACTTCAAATAAAAACTGAAAAGAAAAAAACAAGTCCAGTAGTCTATAATTCTGTTAATAAGGAACAAAGCTACTTTAGCAGTCGGGACCCACTGTTGAAAAATATTATGTATTCTTGAATATCTAATGGGTCCAGACTGTTAAAGTAGCTTTGGTCCTTATTAACAGAATTATAGACTACTGGACTTGTTTTTTTCTTTTCAGTTTTTATTTGAAGTATAATTAAGCAGTCGGGTTTTTTGATTTTTTAAATTTACCTTTTTTTCTGTATTCTGTGTTGAGGACTGGTCATGACGACTGTGAATTTTTCGTTTTTATTTTACCACTCATAATAATTATAAGAGTGGGTGGTTACGATCGTCAGAGCTGCACGGACATCGGGACGGAAGGATGACGATAAAATCAGCAAAACGCTAAGATAAAAACAAATTTAATCTAAGGCAAAACACCTTCAAATGGTGGCCGGTCGCTCGACGACGATCCATACATAGAGCATATTTGCTTTTCTCTGATTGGAAAAGTCGGCAAGTATCTCCTTCTTTTAAATATTAATAGCTAAAATAATAAATAGTTAACTTTAAGAACTTTTAATGAGAAAGACAGTTGAATAGGGTATTTGACAAGTTTTAGAAAACGATCTCACGTTATTGACTAATGTTTATGGAGTCCGTAAAAAGTGGATATTCATCATTCTGTTGTGTATTTCTGTAAAAATAACCAAATCAAAAACTCCATTTACAAGATGCCGCGAAAACGTTTCTCTGGACAATATGGCGTCTTACTAGTGTGTGACGTCACACGACTGTTATTAAAACGTCAAACGATACAATGTAATGTCACTTTAACCGGAAGTTTACTTGCGTGTGACGTCATTTTAGGCTCAGCCAATCCCAAGCGTTTTGGGTCACGTGACAATAGATAAGAAAACTATTATCTTTTTCGTGAGTTTTTAGTAAAATTATGAATATTTTTTTGTTAATAAGTATAGTAAAAACCCCTGCCGTGCGATTCATTCTAAACACAAATGCTAAATATTGCCACTTTATTTTTAATACTGTCAAATACCCTACATCTTAAGTGCTTAATAGCATTACACGTGATGTTTGTGTTAATTGTTGAATTTCCAAACTATATTACCATTAATTAAAACAAGTTTCAACGGTATAGATGCTCTGATTTATTTATTTATGACATTTCGCATCCTTGCGTCGTCAGAATTATGATTTGAAATAAATAAATAAATCAGTGTGTCTATACCGTTTTAAAACTTGTTTTATTTAATGAGTGGGGTGCGTGAAAACCCAAGAAACGAATAATATTACGGTTGCATTATTTATAATTACTGTCAAATGTTATATTTCGAAGTTGGTGGCTGCATTAAATTTAAAACTAATTAAGTTATGCACGCCGCGACCGCTTATTATAATTAATTATGAATGCGAAATAAACTTGCGATCTAATTCTTTCTACCGCCAAAGTTGAATAGCACTAATTAACTCCTTTTTTTTACTTTCAAATATATGAAATGTATTTCTTTATTACGACTTTGTGTTAGTTTTTGGAATATTAACATTTTAATGGCTTTTGCACTGTATTATTAGGACTGAATTGTTTTAATTTTATACCCGCCGTAACTCTCTATACCTAAATACTTGCATATACTTAGTAAGTATAAAATAAAGTAATTTTCGTGTGCGGTTTTTGATGCGGTTTTCAGTATCAAAATATAGTTACATTTTTTAAGTAACGAATACACCAAAGTTCTAAAATATAAAACATAATTAGAGAGAATATAAACTTAAAAGCGTGAGGAGTTCGATGGTGCAAGTGGTTAGCGCGTTCGGCTGCGATCGCTGAAGTTAACCAACTTTCGCAGTGGTCGTCATTGGATGGGTAACCAAAAATCTTCTATCTCGAGTTCCTCTGTGCTTCGGAAGGCACGTTAAGCCGTTGGTCTCGGCTTCATCTGCAACGTTAGCACGTGGTAGGTTATGGCCCAATCTCCCTATTCCATCTATAGGGAAGGCCTGTGCCCTAGCAGTGGGGCATGAACACAGGCTTATATCATATTTGTTTATCATTGCCATCCGCGTCTCATTAAAGAGACGGTATGATGATAATTATGATTTTGTATAATTTAAGAGTATTAAAAAATAGTTTTATATTTATCTTTCCGAAACTATAGGAATTTATGAAACCATTAGTCATCATATATCTGATATAAATGGAAGTAGTTCTGCCCACACTATTAATTCATTATTAATAATATACTAACAACCGATATCTGATAATGTCCAATAGTCTGTAATTTTCAATTGAGTTTATGTTGTCTTTCTTTTTGCTATAGACAACATGTCAATTGGACAAGCTTACCATTAATTAACGTGTCTGAGAGCTGTGGAATTTAAAAATAAAAAAATTGTGAAAATAAAATAGATGGATCTAAGACCATGGAGTTTGTAAGGGATCTAAAACGTCAAGTAACAAAATAAAATATAACTTTTTTGTAACCTGTCTTAAAGTTGGTCGCTATAAAACTTTCCAGTATTCACGAAAGTAAATAGAAATGTATTCAAAATTTCAAACCAGAGACAAAAACATCAAAACGCTAACAAGGAAAGTGTATGTTTAGTGTGTACGTGTAAAATATACGTACTTAACAGAAAAAAACTATTACTGGCACAGTCGAATGTCACGCATATTTTTAGTTATCATTGGTTTTTTTCCACGTCAAATATCATAGCATAACGCGTCTACGATAAAAGCGACACAAGTAGAAAGTGCTAAATTTCAAGTTTCTCGAATTGATTCAGCGATTGGCGACAGTTGACTCGCTATGTTTATATTATACTGTTTATTTATTTATTAGCTGTGCCCCGCGGTGTCACCCGCGGTTTATTAGGGATAAGTAAAACGTAGCCATGTGTTAATCCAGGCTGTCAGCTAACTGGTCTAGTTCCCGTTGGACCCTCCTAATTGGACCTTACCTACAAAAAAGTGCCCATTCGACCTCCTATCAAGAACATGGTGCCCATTGGACCCTCAAAGACGTACTTACCGACACAATGGGACCTATTGGAGCTCTTAACTATTTGGCTAATAACTATACCCTACCCTACATACATACACATTCATAAACTTTCGCCTTTATTTATTAGTGTGATTAGGTTCCACCCATCAACATTATCATGCACATTTTGGTTTAGGGAAGTTATCATATTTATAAAGCGTGAACTTTGAGTTACCTGAGAAACTAAAAATTTGTGGAAATAAAAACAGCGCGATTACTTAAACAGTAAACTTACCACTCCTTTATAAAGAAATGTTGTTTTATATATTTTATTAAACCCTGTAAATAACATACGGTATCTATTACGGAATGATTATCCGTTCAAAGTACATAGATGCTAAAAGTGAATCAATTTATGGCAATTAAAATTGTTAAGGTTTCATTGCACGATTAGAGAGAAAGCGCGGAGATTTTTTTTTAATTAATGAAAGAAAGAAAAACATTTTCGGAAATATAATTAAAATTTTTGTCTGAAGTAGCTAGTAAAGTTTCTCAGGTAACTCAAAATTCACTGTGTACAGCAAACAGCAACATCTAATCTAATATATAAAATTCTCGTGTCGCGGTGTTTGTGGTTAAACTCCTCCGAAACGGCTTTCCCGATTCTCATGAAATTTTGTGTGCATATTGGGTAGGTCTGAGAATCGGACAACATCCATTTTTCATCCCCCTAAATGTTAAGGGTAATCCACCCCTAATTTTTTTTACAATTTTAAATAATTTCTTTTTTTTTATTTTTTATGATACATCATACAAAAATACATACAACCCTAAATTTTCACTCTCCTATCACCAACCCCTATTTTTTTATGGCGGTACGAAGTTCGCTGGGACAGCTAGTTGACGTATAAAAATAAGGGGTTCTGTACCGATTATCGAATTACACTATTTTGAGAGTCCGAAATATTATCGCCAAATGTGTACTGATTTTTAGTTCTCGTTGCATACTTTGTGGCGCTGCTATTCAAGTTTCCATACAAAATTTGACATTGACATTTCACAATCGCAAACTATTGATATTCGATAATGGTGCGTGCTAGGGGTACTGGTTTTATAAGTCAATGGCTGCTAAGCTGTATTAGACAAGTTACAAATAATAGTTTAATATCATAAGATGTATTCTACAAAGTCAACATTGGAGTCGATTCTGGCGTGATTCTCTAAACTTAAAACTAAATTTAACATCAGTCTCTCCTTTTCATTCTGTATTGAGAATGACAAGGATACATTGTTGTCAAATTTAAGTTTAGATTTAGATAAATACCATAACAATCAAATCTTACGGCAAAAAGTCTTACGGCACTAAATCTATGCATTAATAAAATGGTAGGAAAGTCAAAACTGTTGAATACTTTTTTAAAAGAATACTTGGGATGAGATCTCATCGATACCGAAGCCAAAAATATAGTTTTTAGAATTTTTGTCTGTTTGACTGTTAGGTCCGGGATAAACTCAAAAAGTACTGCATGGATTTACTTCAAATTTGGCACGAATATTATTACGAAGTCGGGTCAACATATAGGCTACATATCAGTGAACCTTTATTTCTTCAACGCATTCTGTAACAACGAATAATTAAATCCATGCGTACGAAGTCGCGGGCGGCGCTAGTTAGAAATATTGTAACCAGATACTCTAAATTATTAACAGTTACCTAATTTAAAAATAACCTGTTATGGTGTTCTATTATAGGAAAATCGATTCAGGAAAAAACATGTTTGTTATTTAAATATCGACAGAAACTGGTGTGTTATTTAAGTACCTATGTAGTCTAATTATTATAAAGGTATATATTATAACCACTTATCGACTAAACCGCAGACAAAATTATTATTTTATAATGCTATTTTGAATCGTAGTTACCTATATCTGAAATTTTTATAATTATTGTTTAGCGTGGGTAACATAAAAAAGGTTTCTTGTGGTGAATTGAAAAACATTTTCGATTTCGAGAATGAGATAGATATTTACGACATGCATTAATAAATGACTAAAGATTTATAAGGTGATTTCCACCGAGCTTTGGGGCTTACTAAACTTATTCTTAACAAGTTTAAGTAGGTAACTTATAATGTCAAATCAGTTTGAGCCAAACTTTAAGGCGATGGTAAATCGCTAAGTCAATCCCTAAGTTTATGGCAGCATAACTTTATGGAATTATAATTAGGTATGTAACGTGGCAATTTTTTAAGTTAGTATCACGAAGACAAACATTTCCTTGCTGAACTATTTATTCTTTGTTCCCTTACTTTTTGAAGTTATACTTCTTTAGGCGCGTTATGAAAAAATGATGAGAGTGAAATTTTAAGATGCGCGCGCATCACTGTAACACGAAAAATTATCTTTTGTAATAAAGTAACAGTTACAGGTATTCATATTTATAATATTTATCCACATGTTACTAGTTTGTATATTCGGAATACGTGTTTGAGTTTCATACAAGTGCAAATCACATATGTTCTAATAAATTATATTCAGTAGCGATTTTAATTGAATATTTTGATTATTTATTTATTTTTTCAAATTAAAACTGAACTTTATTGACTGTGTCCTTTTCCAGACTTTTTATTAATTTATTGTAATTAATTATTTGCATGCAATTAAAAACTAATTTTAAACGATGCCAAAGAAGGATAACTTCTCACGCGCCTACATAAGTACACGCACCCATTTTTTTTGTAATAGGTGTGTGTGAGCCGACCAATTCATTGATTGTGGATATATTAGTTTATCACCAAATTATAATTGCATAGAAAGCATTTAATATCCTTTAAATAAGTACATTGTAGAAACATAAAACAAATCTAGTGTTCATCACAATAATATTATAAAGGCGAAAGCTTGTGAGTGTGTATGTTTGTTACTTCTTCACGTGTAAACGGCTGGAGCGATTTTAATAAACTTTGGAATGGAATTAGCTGACACCCTGGATTAACACATAGGCTACGTTTTACACATATAATAAAGACTCAAGTGTATTTCCTAACTGAATTCAGAATATGAATCTCACAAATTACTAACCAGACGTTATACATTAAGGCATTGCTTTAGTAGGTTAGATTACTGCGGCATTCTGCTGTCTCGCGTCATTTACATGTCTGATGTTTAATTACAGCGGCCGTGATGAATTGCGTGTAATTATCGGACAAAACTGTCATTCCGGTAGAATAACGACCGGACGGACCGGACGGCGGCGCGGCCGGCAGCGTTGTGAAACCCGTTCGAAACAGACGGGAGTTATACTTTTGAACAATGCTTAATTACAAGCGAAGTCGTATAGCGGGTGAGTGTAGTGGTTTTTTTTACCGCCCAACCATTATCGGGTTTCTGAAAACTCATTTACGCGCGCCCCGTTTCCGTCGGCGACGTTTTATAAACACCACGAATGCTTTTCCAATCACGCCAATGCGCAGGCGGCGATAAACACACCACGTCCGCGCGACCGACGGCTACGATACAAACGAATTCAGTAATTTTAGAACGGACGCGCTGATGAAAGTTGCCATAAAAAACGTTATCGCCTTAACTTGAATGGAGGAGGGCGTTCAATAATAGACTCTCCAAGTAAGTAAATAACTCAGCTTAATAAAGTAATAACAACAGCGGCTAATGGAGTCCGCGTATACATTAAACGAGCGAATGCCCCGTTCCCCGTAACTAGGGTTAGCAGATGATAAAATCAAAAGTCCGGAGAAAAGGCTTGATTTCCATTGAAAAATCCTGAGATTTTCTACAGTTTGAGAATTTTCTCTCAAACGTACTTAATTCAATTTAAAAAAATGGTAATATTATCGTTTATACTCTGCTTATACTTTTAAATCAATATAATTTGAAGAGCTTAATATGTGTGGCATTATATGAATCCATAATTAAAGAAAAAAACCTTACTTAAAATGTATATTCACATATTAAGTATGATAAAACTGATTAAGTTAAGATCAACTTGGATAATAAAGTACCCATTTTAATTGTGCAATTATTACCAAAAGATTATTTTTAGTTTGTTTAACTTTTTATTAGAGAGTCCAAAAATCCTGAAATATGGTAACCCTACCCGAAACGGATACGGAGATTATGCCAAATACAGTCGGGCAGGCCAGTACCATTGTTGCCGCGGCGCAGCTGTAGCGGAGTTCTCACAGACCAAAACATTATACTCACTATAGAGTTCGGTTTCACGCGAACGGGCACGTACACTATTACCATAATAGTGGGCGTCCACATATTTTAATATACCGTCACGTTTACCCTTTGCCGTGCGGTGGAATTTAATCAGCTAGAAAACGATTCCAGGAGGTGCCTACGCGATTAGTTCGGCAAGAGCGGGCCGACATGCAGCCCGAGGTATGCCCGTCGGTCGGTAAATAACGCAAGCCGGCTTTGAAGCTGCGTGTCCCTTTAATTACGGCGGCGCGGCGCTATCTCGCCGGTATCAGCTGACTGAGCGCGTGTATGTCCCCCCCCCCTCCTCCCCCGCCCGCGGTCCCTCCCCTCCCCCCGCCGTCTGCCGGGGCCGCTCCCCGCTGCGCACACAGCCACGCCGCCAATCAGCTGATCGCAGTAGGTCGCGGCGCCACGCTGACACGCCGGCCGCCATCGCTCCGGCCGCAAACGCGCGACCTAGCCCTCCCGAAAATACACACCCGGCTATATTGAGTGCCGACCCGAGTAGCATGCCTTGAACCGACTTTCGAAAGCGTTCCCCGTTGTAAAACCGAACACAGACGCACTAATGGCGAGGCGATGTTCCGAAAAACCGATCGGAGCGCTTTGACGGCTCAAGGCTCAAAGGAAACGCGAACCTATTTATAATAATAATCTAAAATGTAGCCAAACGCTCCTTCCGGAGGCGAGACATGAAAGCGTTCCGATCCCTGGTGCCGTCCTGCTCGCACGAGCTGCGCTAGAGGAGGACGGCTGCAGGAGGCGAGCGGGACGCGCCGCTGTCAAGTTCGGTGCTTAAAATGGCCGATGCTTGCTTAGTTTCGTGATCGCCTAGGGAGGGGGCCATGTCGATAATATTATGTTTTATGACGGCGGGTGGCAGGCGTACATAAATTGGGTTTTCGTTTTACGAGAGATAATACTGACGATAAATTATACTCGAATTTGGGGAATAGAATTCCACCCGGAGTGTTTTTCCACTTTACACGAATTGGAAGAGGTACAGTCGAATATAACTACTGGTGACGTTCCGAGGAAGGAGGCAATTATGCAGCGTTATCAGGTCGTGACCGAGACATAGTTCGTTTTAAATGATTATAGTATTCATAGGCAGTAACTTTGCAATCATCAAGCAATATCCTAAAACCTGAAAATAAAAACCTAAATGATTGTGAACTGACATCATTCAAGGTAATCCTAAAGATAAAGTTATCCAAAAGTGCTTTGATCAGTAACGTGAATGATATTCCATTTAATAAATTTCTCCAACCTCGACATAGGTTTAAGAAGTATGCAGCTAACTTCATAAATACGTCATATCTTTCGCGAAATTAAAAATCTCTTGCAATAATATATTGAAGTATCAAGAAATTTAATGTGTAATAAATAATACAGAAATTATGGCCAAAATTATTGCACACTGCAAAAATCCGAGCAGAGAATGAAAGTCATAAAAAGCGACAATAAAGTTTTTACTGTCGTTTCGGTGATAAAAATAATACAGACCCAGTGTGTCGGTATATCACGGAGGTAGGGACAGAAGACTATGTAACTCTTACATGCTATGCTATTAGAATAGACGGACGTGTTGGTGGTCAAGAGGCGGGTCAGGGCAATCATCCATTAGTCTCGATAGTTATTTCATGTTTATTACTTGGATGCTAATTTAGCGCGTCGCCGCCTGAAATCGTGTAATGGAGTCAGTTCTCACAGCGTGCGTGAGGAGTAATGGCCGCTCTCGCCTCCAAAGCTGCGTGCGGCTCGAATCTATCTGGCCACATCTTAATTAGGCCCGCCGCAGCTAATTGCCAACAATCCGTATGTAACGAATCATTATAATCAATGTTTTATTGTAACTCCTCTGCGCCCGGTGGACTCGTTTCCCTGAATAGGTAGGTAGGTAGGTGTATGAATAATTCCCAACAGCCATTGTGGATTATTCACGACTTATTGTGTGTCTTTCTAAAAGAAAATAAAACATGCAATGAATGACTTGCTAGGCTTTTGTCTGCTCAATAGTTTTGAAACGGCGTCGAGGCTACGTTCTGCTAACAATGCTAAACGGGTACACCACTTCTAGAAAAAAAAGCAAATACATATCTCTCCGTTTCCTATTGTTTGTTCTTTGTTAAATATTTAATGGTTCTCTTTAATTACAGTGGAATTATTCATTATGTTAGAAATCATAATATCAGTAATAGCTTGGAAGGTGCATGGGCTTTAATGTATATTTATTCTTAAATTAAAAACAGGAACTATTCCTATATTCAAGGGTAGCATTACAAAGAAAATTGCTACCACGATAAATTATTGTTCTGATTGTTTTTCAGTTTGTAATTCATATCAAATTCGCCATTTAGAAATGGGATAATTAGATAAATTTCATAAATTTACGTCATTTTGACTTATTTTTTACAAAGTAGTTTAACTGTCCCAGTCACTGTTATCATAATACATTATAAACACCTTTGTGTATAACGATTTAACGACTGCTGATACAAATTTGTTTTTCATTTTGGGAATAATAACATTGTTACGTTATTGACAATAGCCTTTAAAACATTTTTACTTTAATGTGTCTGTAATATCATTTGATCTGAATGCTTTGATAGGAATAGACAATTAACAATTTCGATTAAGCTTTTAACATTATTTATCGTTAATATAATAACTATTAGACTTAATTTTCGTACTGGAAAACATTATGAAGTTCAGGATAATGTTCCAAAGACAGTGAACTAAAAATATTAGCATTTTAATATAAAATAACTTCTTTACAACTTCCTACACCCAAACATATGATCCTTGCTTTAGTTTCATTTTATAAAATAATTTTACATTGGCGTATTCCATTAATCTTTTTTACTATAGGGGATAACATTTTATTATAGTTTGTTTTATTTGATACAATTCTAAATTTGACAATGCCAAAGGAGAATGAAAAGGAGTGGCTTCATGGAGAGACTGCTGTCGAATTTAGTTTTAAGTTTGGGGAATCATACCAGAATTAAACACTTGGGCAAAATTAACTAGTACTTTAGCTTGCACTGTGTCTACTTCGTTAATTCGAGAATTATCAGAATTTCACAAATGACGATGGATTACATTTCATTTCCTTCCAAAGTCTTCATTATCCGCTTAGAACATATCAATATTTATAAACAATTGTTGTAGTACTGCAAAATTTTCCGATTCACATTGTTCGATGCAGTGAAACAATAATATTTTCGTAAATCCCCTCTACCAGTTTTAATAACTACAATTAAAGTGACTGTGAGTGAGAGTGACAGAGTTTAATTACATTGTAATTAAATTGTGTTGTCTCGAGATAATAATTCAAAGAGATGAAACAAGAACTATAAATTTTAAAACTGGAAGACATTTATTGGTGTTACAATTGCTCCATTTGATTACGGACTAATCACTGGGCAATTATTTTGATTTAGGCTAGTTCTGACACGTTTTAATGTGAATAAATTGCAGTGAACATGTTTAAAGTTAAAGATAGGCAATTATTTATTATTATTCATTTACTAAATACTAGTTACAGGAAATGGAACTAATGAAAATTAGGCAGTTGCTTTATTGCAATCCACGACTAATATTAAACATTCCAATCCAATGATTTATCAGCTTTGTGAATCGAGCATTCGCTGAGGCATTACTGATAGAAAAAGTATATGCTAACGCATCGATAGATAATGCAATGTATTTTCATTGTTTGTGATTTTCATACGTTATTATTATTTTGGCAAGCGAATGTCACTAAACATAATAATATACATTATATGTATAAGTTTTAGTGGATTCAGAAGCAAAAATAATGATGTGCAGCAGAGCGTAAACCGAAGTGCCGCAATTGAAGTCGTCTTACTGATAGTATTCAGAATTTGATCTAAAGTTCAAAACAGCAGGAATATTTTCAGACCAATGCTATTTCTCGTATAAGATAAGTACCATATTTTGAATTGAGAGCAAGCTGAGTGTATTCTCAGCTGTTGGTTGCGATACTTACGGCAAGTAAACATCCAAGAATTAGAGATTGTCGTGCGAGTTGGCACTGACTGGCACTCCTGGGGCATTCCACTAAGTGGGCACTGTGGCACTGAGCTCGCTCGCACGCACATCACTGTCCGACGCATCACTGCACACATCACACTAACCGGGCCGCATGGAGATAAATAAAACGATGCATTAAGGATTTTTGTAAAAAGATAGTTATATTTTTGGCATTGGACTATGACACAATATAATACTATGATATGCTAAGTAAGCGTTTTATAAAGACTTTTACATGCCGAATATTCGTTAATCAGACTATTCATCAGAGGACTCTTTATATATATAATTTTAACAAACATAACCGCTTACAAAATGAGAGTAGAGATACGTTTCTAGTTTACCGCTCGGGACTGCTCTAGAACTCATCACCTAGTCGAAAACATAACTATTTCTAGTATTATTCGTAATATTTTTCTCACTTTCATTTTTTTTACTCTATAGGTACATATTAATTATAATACAATTTTTGAACATATATTTATCGATATGATATCTTATACAGAAATACGCAACGAATCGGCGACGGTACAATAATTCAATCGCGAAGCGTCGGTTACTGCGTTTGCGAATAAATATTTTCGTTGGTGGGTATGCACTAGGGTCCCGCGGTCCGGCGATCCGGGGTTCGCCGGTGCCGGAAAACGATAACGCGAACGGTCCGGGTCCTCGGCGAACGACACATCACAATCGTCCGGTACAACAACACATAAATCAACGTTCAAACAATATCAACGCACATAGGTACTATTTGGTATCGGGTTCATCGCGGACGCGGCGGCGCCGGGTGCGCCGAGCGGACGCGACGCGGGGCGGGCGTCGGCGGCGCCGCACCGGCACTTATCACTCTAACTAATTACAACGAAACATCACAGAGACCGGGGCCGTCCCGGCGCCGCCGCTCGGCTACATGTAGATCGGCAGCTGCTGCAGCGCCCGCTTGTCGAAGCGGTCGTAGGGCGCGGCGGGCGGCAGCGCTCGCGCGATATCACAGTCCAGCGCCTCCGCGGGCAGGTACGGGTGCTGCTTGAGGCGCACCGCCGCGCGGGACACCTTGCCGCCGCCCGCCGCCAGCGCCGCCTCCGGCGCGAACGACGAGAACCGGTAGCACGCCAGCTGGCGCGCCGGCTCCTCGGGCAGGCGCTGGCGCTGCGCCTGCGCCGGCTGCGGCTGCGGCGGCGGCGCGGGCGGCGCCGGGGCGGCGCGGCAGCAGCGCCGGGGCTGGCGAGGGGCGCGCGCGCGGCTGGTCGGCGTCACCGCGGCCGCCGCGGCGGCGTCTCCTCGCGGCAGGTTGTTCACGAACGGGACCCGCCGCAGGCTCTCGAGCCTCCGGAAGTGCGACGGGTGGATCATGAGCAGCGGCTCGATCTTGACGCCCTGCGGCGGCTTGGCACAGTCGGGAAGCTCGTATTCGATACTGCAGTCTACGTGTAAAGGCACCGAGTAGTCCTTGGGGGCGAGCGAGGCGGGCCGCGCGTCCCGTCGGAAGCGGTCGGCGGCGGCGAAGTCGGCCTCGCCGCGGGCGTAGCCCGTCATGGTGGCGGGCGCGGCCTCACGGCATGTGCGCCGCGGGGCGAGCGCCGATCAGCTGATCGTGTACGGTCAGGGCGCGCGGACGTGCGCGCGGAGTGGCGACGACCGCGAGACTGGCGCGGGACAGCGCGCGCCTGCGCACCCCGCGCCCCGCGCCCCGACGCGGCCCCGCCTCCGGCTCCCCTCGAGCCCCGAGCCGCGCGCCGGGGAATCCTCTCGCGTCGATCGAATCGCGGCCGAGAGACGTGCGTGCGAGGCTCGGCGCGGTCGGCGCGCCGGGATCGATACCGGCGGCGGCGCGGCGGCGGCGTGCTGGCCGCGTCGAGGATGCGCAGGGATGCACCGCGCACGGAGGGGCGCAGGGGAGAGGCCGGCAGACGAATGTCAAACAGCTGACTACTGAGACATTCAAAATATTAAACAAACCAAATCAGTGAGGTTATAATGTGTTGAATACGGGAACCGAACCGAAAACCTGATTGTTTTTTTATCCAGTTCAACATATTGAAATGACTTTTCTTTTTTTATTTTTAACATGAGAATAAAGTAGTGTTAGCAGTGGATCCAAAATGAAATTTCAAGTATGAAAATTAATGAGACGGTAATAAAAGTCGTCCATGCGCCAGCTTTTGTGTATTTTTTTTTAATTTTACCTTCGTTTTATTTAAAATTCGTATGGATGATATCAAAAGTGCCTGTTATCGCTTATGTTAAATAAATTATTTCTGATTAGCCGATCATTTGCAATTTTTAAATAAATAATAAATGTTAGGAAATTTCAAACGTTAGGGTATACTGTGTGCTGAAAAGGATTTATGAATCTGAAATCGTAATAACAATATAATAAATTGAAATATAAATCTACTTCAACAAAGATATTGAGCAGTCCAATCTCACTAATAAAAAAAACATTTTGATTAAGTAATTCTCATTTTGAGAACACAGGAAATAACGACTTTACTAAAAAAGTTACTACCATTGATTCAAGAAAAAAGATCAGTATTTACTCAGTTGGTCGTAAATAACAGAGCGGAACAATTACTCTCTTTCTCTGATAACGGAAGCCTTTTTCAGCTTATCTTAATACCTAACTACTAAGATTACCGTTTCATGAAAGATAAACACATTTTTTCGCAGAGAACGGCCAATATTTACAGGTATTTTTCATTCGCTAAGCCCAATGAACACGAACTAAAAAGGTTATAGGTATCTTTATATTTATGAAACTTTTTAACTGATGATTGATGAATTGATGAATGAATGATCTCTGTTATAATGTTTATATTATAAATGTTGGAACAAATCGGATATTAAGACCGTTTTGTAGGGGACTTTTTGGCGGGATCGGGAAGCGTCACTTTAGCCGTTTTGTTTTTCTTGTTAAAAATTGTGTTGTGGCGGATGTTAGTGTCTAATAATAGTGGATTATTAACCACTAAGTGTTCGGGAACATGCACAAGTGTTGGCAAGTGAAACAAAATAGCGGAAAGTGTCTTTCGACGTTCCCTCAAGCAGTCCACGGGGAGGTTCCAGTAAATCCCCACACTTTTACTGAAACAC
Organism: Chilo suppressalis; assembly: GCA_902850365.2. Lineage (NCBI taxonomy): Eukaryota > Metazoa > Arthropoda > Insecta > Lepidoptera > Crambidae > Chilo > Chilo suppressalis. Next base: position 449,206 of record OU963910.1, read on the forward strand.
GGGGAAAGGGGGATTGACTTGACTGCCACTTACTTTGACTTGACTTATTACTTTGACCACGAGTGCTATAGTATTTATATACCTACATTTAAGACTTGACATTGGCTAAATGCACAAGCCGTGCGAAGCCGAAGCCTTTAAGAAAAAAAAGACCGTTTTGTCCTAGGGTTAAACTGTAATCGCCATATTCCAGAACGCGGATTAAAGTTAGTCTCGGTTTAAACTGTCTCTGTCTCCGTTTTATGAAACAGAAGTGACAGCATCAGTTTTAAACAGGGTAATGCTTCAATCAACGTTTTTGTAATATGGCAGTAAATGAATATTTGATACGGAAAATCGTATTTTTCCATCATATGGAATAGGGAGATTGTATGTTGCGTGACCGACCACGCGGGCCTAGTGCGGATTGGCGGGTGCTAACGACTGCAGATGCAGCCGGAACCAACGGCTTAACGTGCCTTCTGAAGCACGGAGGAACTCGGGATAGAAGATTTTTTGGTCACCCACCCAATTACCGACCACTGCGAAAGTTGTTTAACTTCAACGATCGCAGCCGAACGCGCTAACCACCTGCACCATCGAGCTCCTCAAACACATTAGTTAATGTTTTTGAACACATTAGTTAATATTATTTACCAAACAAGAAATTCACTTGACATTTATAATATTGGAATTTGAGGGTAGGTATAGGTAGTGTGAATACGAGTGTCTTTAATATCAGTAGACAAGAAAGGTGGTGACTGTGTTTACTTACACGTAGTGCATTAATAAAAGTGCATAACTCAAGGACGTTTCGTGCGGGTCAAAGTTAAAGCAATTAGCGTGTAATACTGTAATCATTAAATAGGTAATAGGCATATTCTAGGCTGGCGTGTTATCCTAGGCCTCATCATCGCTTTCCATCAGATGAGATTGTGGTCAAACGCATTGCCTATTTTGCATAATAAAAAAAAAACAAAAATTTTGTTATACTTTTATAAGTTTGTAAATCTCTTATCTATTAGACAAGTCCGTCCGTCTGTCTGTGGTGCTGTTTCAGCGGCCAAACCGTAAGAGATAGATACAGAGAATATTTAAGTTATAAGTTATGAATAGTCTGATAAGACTACAAACCGGATTTGAGTAACGTAGCACTTCCGGTTTTCGAGAAATCCGGTTTTGGTGAACATTTGGTTCACTGGTTTGCTAGTAATTTCATAATTAACATCAATAACAATGACTAGAACAATTTTATTAATGTTGTAGTTCATTAAAAAGAAAAACAAATAATGAGTAAAGTATTTTTTTCTAAATATAATAAATTATTTTACTCGAAAACCGCAATAGATTTAATAAAATAATATATATATATATATATATAAATTTTAGCTTTTCTATGTAATAATAATTATTATTAGTTTAAATGCAATATTAGTTTACTATTTAAAAAAATCTGTGTTTTCGTAACTTAGATCCTGTAGTTTATTTAACAACATCGTTTTTACTGATGAGATAAGATCGATAAAAACCACTTGTATCTATCTACATACAAATACCGATCTCATTATGAGACTGCAATTAAAAACCAGGTTGACAATCTCTTATCTATTAGACAAGTCCGTCCGTCCGTCTGTGGTGCTGTTTCAGCGGCCAAACCGTAAGAGATAGATAAAGAGAATATTTAAGTTATAAGTTAAGAATAGTCTGATAAGACTACAAACCGGATTTGAGTAACGTAGCACTTCCGGTTTTCGAGAAATCAGGTTTTGGTGAACATTTGGTTCACTGGTTTGCTAGTATTGTATAATCAGCATACACTCTTGTCATGTTTTCGCAATACCTATGCTCGTTACTTCTTGTACCTAGTTATTTATTTATCCAAAAGAGATCTAGTTCACAGTTGCAGCGTCATCATGTTTGAGTCATACGCAACGATGCGTATTTTATATCGTTGGTCATATGTCTTGATTTAACTGTTTTAAGCCCCTTAAATTATACAAACAAGATTTGGCATAAAGCCCAAACCGTTTCCGGTGCCTACCCAATCTGGTTCGACTCAAAACAAACACCAAACATTTTCTAACTTTTGATGTTTTGAAGGGACACAAAAGCAGATTATGTGTCATGAATAGAATACATGAACACTGTATCGTTGAAGAAATCTTCAGACATATTATGTACATACTTTATTAAATATATTTCAGTTTAAATCAAAACTAGAGTGAGGACCTCGATGGCGCAGTTTTTTTCAGTTAGCGCGTTCGGCTGCGATCCTTGAAGTTAAACAACTATCGCAGTGGTCGGTCATAGGATGGGTGACCCAAAAATCTTCTATCTCGAGTTCCTCCATGCTTCGGAAGGCACGTTAAGCCGTTAGTCCCGGCTACATCTGTAGTGGTTAGCACCCGCCAATCCGCACTGGGCCCGCGTGGTAGGTCATGGCCCAATCTCCCTATACCATCCATAGGGAGTCCTGTGCCCCAGCAATGAGGACATTAATAGGCTGACGATGAACAGAAGTGAGGTAAAACCTTGATCGTAAATCGTCCATAAGATAGTATCGATGCTATCGATAGCTCAGAAGAAGGCAATACTATCGAATGAGTGCAATACTATCGATGCTATTGTAGTTCGTTAATAACAAACTATTGATAGTATCGATAGTGTTGATTTTATCTGCAACAATACTATCGATAGTATCGATACTATCGATAGTATCGATAGTATGTTATTAACGAACTACAATGCTATCGATAGTATCGATACTATCGATAAGCCGATCGATTGTCATGCGAATGGTTGGCTATCGATAGACTACCGATTAATCATCGATAGTCGACTATCGATCGGCGACACTATCGCTTACCTTTACGGCAATATTTCGTTTAAAGAGCCCACCCACATCATTTGTAGTTGAAGCCGTGCACATTCTATGATAATATTAACAAAATATTTTTAGAATTTTTCCCTTTTCGGTAGATACTTACGGGACCCTATAAAGAATATTTTTCTCACATTTCAGCTTCGTGAGGCGAGCGAATCTTACAATACAATATATTACAACAATAAGTTGGGCGATTAAGCATCTCTGTGATTTCGACAGAGCGATTACGATGTTCCTTATTACCGAGTCACAAGGTTTAATTTAGCGACGGCGACCGCTTAGTGCATTTCGTCTGCATGAGCATTGCCCCATTTCTTTAGCTAGTGGGTCGTTTGTGCCCTTTCGCCGACGCCATTAGGTCTACGCGAGCTTGCGTTATTGCGGGCCACTACCATTTGTTTCGAGACTCGAAACTCACGAGGGACTTTGAATGCAACGTGGGGTCGAGCCACCCTAAAACATTTAAAGAACCATGGGACTTTTTCACCATTTGTGCAAATAAACACATCATTAAAAAAATCCAATTATGTATTTATTAAGGAGGAGCTCGATGGTGCGGGTGGTTACCGCGTTCGGCTGCGATCGTTGAAGTTAAGCAACTTTCGCAGTGGTCGGTCATTGGATGGGTGACCAAAAATCTTCTATCTCGAGTTCCTCCGTGCTTCGGAAGGCACGTTAAGCCGTTGGTCCCGTGGGTCATGGCCCAATCTCCCTATTCCATCCATAGGAAAGGCCTGTGCCCCAGCAGTGGGGACATTAATAGGCTGATGATGATTTATTAAGTATTATTAGTATTTGCCTATACTATTTAGGTTCAGCGCTGTTTGTATTCTCCATCAGCTGATATCTATTCTTATTACCTGTTTTTTTTATAATTTTGAAGTGAAAACTTATTTAGCGGCGTTGTACACTTTTTTGTATGGGTAAAAAATGTTAAACTCGCGTCAGGTTAAACACGTGGGCTGATCGCATCATGGCACACAATAAAATTGGAAAGGTTGTTGACTTTCAATATATTGGACGAAACATAGAAATATTTTATTTTATCGTATTATAATAATAAGTTTCTATCTAGGACGTCCACGTGGCAGCTTTATTGCAAAGAAAATGCATTTTTTTTACAATAGATGTCGCTAGATGCGCTTAAATGTGATTCATGTAAGTTGATTTCTTTACAATAGATATCGCTAAGTGCGCTTAAACGTTAAGTTGATTTTTCTGAGAGATAAACTTTTTTAATGTAATATAAATTGTCATGTTTGTGTACGATAACGCAATAAATAAATATTGTATTCTACCACATACATGATAGTACTTTTATACTGATAATTAATGCAATTCGTGCAAAATTATTCCCTAACCATTTCAAAATATCAAAAATGCACAACGTTAAAATTCAAATTTTCACTTCTGCCGGCACTCCTGGAGTGTAACCCGTCGTTTTTTTTATGTAGTTTATTCGGAACCGAATGGTTAGGGAATAATTTTTGCACGAATAAAAAAAAAAATATTCCCTAACCATTCCATAAATATCAATATCAAAAAAAAATGCACAACGTTAATATTCAATTTTTTTTTTTTTTCACTTCTGCCGGCACTCCCGGAGTGCAACCCGTCGTTTTTTTTATGTAGTTTGTTCGGTTCCGTAGGTATCGAAAGCGGAACTCCATTACTCCATTACCTCAGTCTGTCCGTTCGCACGTCGCAGCAGTTGAAATTTCACAGAATATGTATTTCTATAACCGCTAAAACTACATTAGTGAGGGACAATTAGACAAGGGGAACTTTAAAATAAACTTGATTCTTTCGATCTTTTTGCTTGAATGAGTCTTAAAACTTGTCTTGAACAATGGTACCCCTATAAAGAGTGTTTTTCTTAGGTTTTCTTTAAAGAATTTTCGTGTTGTCTACGGGGCATTCACACGGAGGGAAAGTTGAAAAAATATTGAAGATACGATATTTTATTGAAAGAAGACATCATTTTTATTAATAAGTAGAACTGCATTCACTGTTTTAAAAAAATCTACTGCCAAAACCGGGAATCTACCTTGTGAAATGTGAAACAAAAAAACACATGTATTTTGTGACAACCGTCGAAAGGGTTTATTACCATGAGGATTAATTTTCCCTAGATAACATAGCATAATTCTACATTTATTATCTGCGATTCCATACTGATTTATGTTCGACATATTATAGACAGAATTCCTACTTTAATAGTGTGTAGACGAGACAAAATTACTTCAAAAACGTTGTTAACATTAATTTTTTTAATAGTAATAATAATAAAACTTAATTTAAATTATCATCATTTTCTCTGTGGGTATGGCTTTATGCTTAGTTTTATACTTTCGTGATTTTATTTTTATTTTGTATGAAATTAATCTACAGCCCCGTGAGTGGATTGGATGAAGTAATTTATGTTTGATTTATACTTGTGAAAACTGTGTAAGACTTATCAATGCTACATTATTTTGTTTTATCCTTTGTTTTCAATTAATAAATAAATAAATAAAATAATCCCTCCGTATTACAAACCCGAAGGACGCTCTGTATAATCTTTATGTTGCTGTAGTATTTGAGAAAAACAAAGTTACTCATAGAATATTGTTGCACTATTTCAGATTTTATTACTTTAAATTAAATAGTTGCTCGTACTCAATCATTTATTAAATTTTCCACAGACTACAGATAATTACAGTTTTTGTGTGTTATTGTGGTTTTTTACGTGACAACGTCTTAAATTAGGTTGCGGCTGGGAGTCACTTATGAAAAAGTGTAACGCTCGGTAACGTTACGATGAGTCTCTCGTGTTAAGATTAAGTTTACATGTACAATGTTTTAGTAAACAAAATATATTTCTATAGTTAAAATTTGTGCAATTCTTATTTTCATTCAATTCCTTGTTCCTATTGTGCAATTTAATTATATTCATATCAATAAATATTCTACCGAGAAAAAGACGTTGTCACGTAAAATCTTCGCCCGTAAAACCGACTTTACAGGCAACCATTTTTTATTATTTTTTACGCTAAGGCAAAGGAAAACAACAACAGCCTTTTCATATTTTTTTTTTATTTTATTCTTTGTGGTACTGTTTATCCGTGATTGTGTGTTTTTGTTTTTATGACTTTTATTCACGTCAACCTTAGGCCCTGCCAGAATATCAGCGCCGCAGTGTCGTTGTGGCATTGTGCTGAGGCAGGGACCTAGTTGACCCTATTCTGTTTTATTTATGCTTTGTTTGTTGGTCAATAAATTATTTCTTTCTTTCATTCATTCTTTCTATGTATTGAGTGTCTGTCTAAAGGTTCTTGTCATAAATATTTCTCGAATAGATTACTATTTTTTGCCAAATGACAATAGTACTTGCAGCAATACGTACACAAGTTGACGACAACACACGGTAGCGGATTGCGCTCACTTAATAACGTAGTCCATACTGCAATATTTACTCGCAGTGTACTCGGAACACATGGAAATATGGCACTGCTTTAAATGTCGTGGAAAACCATTTTGAAATACATGAAATTGCATACGAGTCATGTTAATCATGCCTGTCTTTCATAGGGGTATGTACCCTACATAACTATATGTAAATATATATAAATCTCGTGTCACAATGTTTGTCCTCAATGGACTCCTAAACCACTGAACCGATTATAATAAAATTCGCACACCAGGTGCAGTTCGATCCAACTTGAGAGATAGGATAGTTTAAATCTCAAATTATAGTCGCAATTTTAATTTATTGCAAATTATTACTTTTGGGCGGTACGAAGTTCGCCGAGTCAGCTAGTGTAACTATATATCCATATCCTAAATAATGTAATGGAAGGTGACTTCAGAAGTATCTCTGAAGTCATTTTTCAACTTGACGACTCTGTATATATCAATACAGGGAGAAAAAAGCAGCCCTTGCTGAGTTTCTTGCCGGTTCTTCTCAGTACACGGTCTCCCGCCGTAGTTTTGCGAACCGATGGCGTAGCTTCTTGACCTTCACAAGTGCTTGTAACAGCCTAGACTGAATAAATGACTTTTCATTTCATTTCATTTCATACAACCCGTAAACTTAACATAATTCCATATTTGCAAGCATATTTCCCTTCAATCGCTTTTATTAAATTCTTTGTGTTGGGGTTGACGGGTCAGGTTTCTTTGACGTGGCTTTTCTTAATAAAGTAGTCAAGTTTATCGAGAAATCTCTATCTGGGAGGTCTTTTTATCCACGAACAAGTTTATTTCATATTCACAAAGTTTATTTATTGGTAATTGATGATGAATTAACAAAAGAAACGTATTTCTTTTTTATTTCTTAGTAATAATTTATATTACTTTGATACTCTTCAAAGATAAAAATGACCATTTATAAGTACTTTTAAAATTATTCTTAGTGAGTTGAGACTAAGAAATTGGAAGAACAGAAAAAATATTACCGATACAAATGAGGCAAATAATGCATGTCTTGTTCTTAACCTTTACTTAAAAACTTCTACTTTCAAGATGGAAAATATGTTGACTAGCAAATCTGTGACGCAAATTACACAATACGAAGTGTTCCATGTCACCGTAAAAAGAATAATTAATCATGCAAACAAAGTTTGAAATCAACATTTCTGAAAAATAACAAATTTAATGTCGATGGAAAGGTCCATTCTATTTATGGAAAGAAGTTATAATTTTCTATATTAAAAAACATAACTTATTGAATCTAATGAATTTAATCTCAAGTTTTTTGAATAGCTCAAATCTATAATTTTTCTTGGCCTTTAAAGCTTTTAAAACAAAGATTTATTCGAGTAAGCTAAAACGATTGATGTCACAGCTACTCGTAGATCTACAGCCGCCACCAAACACAAAGCACATAATTTAATTTTCTCATACAATACTTGTTTTCACAAAAACATAATGAGTGAACTCCTCCAAGGCGAACTCCTGAACAATACCGCGCCAAGGAACAATGTAAAATAAACGCTGAAGAAACAAAAAAAAAAACCAAATAACATCGTAAACTCAAATGTCACGCTGGCGTAAGAATTCTCGATTGTTATCGGTTCTCGAGAGTGGTGACACTGTTAGCGACCGACAGAACAAAGGGGTTAACGAACGTCAATATAGAAAGGTTCATCGGCACGGGACCCCCGGTACCCCACCCTGGGAGCCACTCGAGTACACTTGATCGGTTTTTTATTCGACGCCGGGGTAGTGAACCCTTTGAGGGCGTGGTGGGGCATACAATTCGGCAATCATCGAAAATAAATAGCGCTATACACCATCAACTGAAACGCACAGAAGGAGGAAAGCTTTTGTTAGCAAAAAAACCTATTCAAAAGTCGATTTCGCAGTTTATTATGTACTTACATATATGTCAGTACATTCAGCTTTAGTGTAACTAAAGAAAATTTTGCACTAGAAAAAAACTTGGACTAGTCCCCGAAGCATGAGCACACCACAATTTACGTTATATCACGTTTTTTATCGCGTCTAACTGTCAAACTCCGTAGTAATTTGACAAAAACGCGTTATATCATGTGGCCGGTGCCCATGCTAGGGGGGCTGGTATCTTATAATAGAATCTCTCCTTACCCAGGTGAATGCACTATGCTACTTAACACCTTAAGGTTGTATAAAATTCTATTAGCAAGCTACGAGGCTAATTTTATTGAAATAAAAATATCTAGCCGTTTACCCACCCATCAACAATTAATATTCCCAATGTTTACTGTTTCGCTTGCTAAGTCAATTTCGTTGATTAAGCACAAATAGGTAACTTTGAACAAACAACAGACCAACTAAAAAGTCCAAGCTAGGTAATCTGTCGGAGTGAGTTTAAATAAGTACGTAGGTACCTATTAGTTTCTTTGCTATCGCAACTTTGATTGTATTTAGATATGTAAACTTCTTTTATCTAAGCATGTCTTAAACCGCATGTGAGCTAATCTTATTAGTTAAACGTAAAGTTATTTCCAGTCTTCGAGTTGGTCCACAAGAAATCTTCGTAATTTCACCCCGTTCAAATGTTGGAAAAATATTCCAAAGTTAATTAAACCCGTTCAGTTGTATTGGTGCGAAAGTGTGACAGACAGACACATCCATCATTCCGTTATCTAATTTGCTAGTGTGGGGGGGAGGGGGGGGGGGGTATTGAGCAACAACGTCACGTTAGACGTTACTACGTAAAATCATGGAGATAAATTCAAATTAAATCTGTGCTTGAAAAATGATTTTTCTTCTTCATTTTTCCATTTAAACAAGTAAAATTAAAAAAAGGCACTTCATTTTTAGGTGACCGTATACATAGCATGTGACATAAAACAACCCACAAAAGACACCCTTATTAATATTCTCCCGCTGTCTGCTGTCTGTCACAAGTTTACAGGGCTCTATCGTTTGAAAGGAAACAGACACCTGAAGTTTTCACAACAAAAAATAATATGCATGCTTATTCTAGACAGATGTAAAGCCTATTCTAGACGGATGTAATCCAGCATACAAACCAAGGTGACCTTGGTGGGAACTTGGTTTCCATCCGCGTTATGATTTTTGGATACACGGATGTAATCCACGTGCCAATACGCAATCGCGAGCCGTCTTCTGGCGTGAAAACACGTATGCACTCGACTTTATTAACTGTGTTGTAGAAATGGCTCCAAATTTGTCTTAATTTCAAAAAGTGGGCTTTGCCTTAGCGGATTTGTGGAAAATAGACGACGAAAAACAAAAAAAAAGAGAAAGTGGATGAAGCGTTGGTTAAAAGAGCGAATGATTATCAGCCATATAAACTTATTGGAGTTATTGGACTTTAATGATATTTCCTAAGAATACGTGCGCATCCGTGGACTGCCACAGCGCAACTGTCTTTGGTTGGCTGTAATCCGTCGGCCAAACGCTTGTAATCCACGCGCTCCAACCGCGGATGGAAACACGCGCCCGTAATCCAAGGACGTTGAAGGTCAAATCAAAATTTGAATAACATCCTTCGTATAGATGGATGGCATCGGGCAAGTTCACCTAGTACGGTACGGTATAGTCACGGTAATAATATCATTCAGTATTCTATCTTCATACAAACGGTCGGAAAGCGAGTCATACCTACGCCACTCGAGTTCGATGTGCTCTCGGCGTGCACCCAGTCGCGAATGCGCCGCCGCGCCGCAACGACGACCGAACGAACGGTCTGAATTGTTTTTTATGCAGTTAGCCGTGCTTAAATGTGCGTTTTCTATTGTAAATATTTGATTTAATTAAGTAGATACCTATATAATTTAGTATGGAAAAGAACAAACGACGATCAATATCGTACAACAGCGCAATTGCTGTTTTTGGTTGCTTGAACTCTTCAATAACACAGTCAGAGATATATTTTTTTAAATTACCTGAAATATTGGAAAGGTGTCTTACTTTTATAGAATATTTTTTATATATCTATCTACTAGTACGTTATTTGTTTCTAATATTTAGGTATTTCGGTTTTTCCATCGGGCAAAATATCTGGAATAATATATAAATAAGTGGTTAGGATGAAAAAAGAGACAAACGAGTAATCTACCTACACTCGCGTTAAAAACAAAACTACATAAAATACTGTAGGCGGGCGGCCCTACCGCGTGCTAACGCAGCGCTCGGCCGTAGGCATTTATTTTCAAGAACAGGGCGGAGTCACAATACTGTATAGATAATATTACCGTGCCTTAGTTGGGACCTTGGATTACATCCGTCTAGCATAGGCTTTAAAGTGGCTTAAAGAATATAATCGAATTAAATACATAAAGGGTGATTGGTTCCTCTTATTTAACTTTGTGTAGTTTTAAATACATACTGTACTATGGTACGGAACGCTTCGCTTTGCGAGTCCGGCTCGCTATGTTTTTTTTTTCAAGAAGACATTTTTTCTCTGACATTTCAGTTCTTTCTTTCAATAACAGCAATGAAACGAGTGCAAGTTTTTCTGCGATCACGTTTCAAAGTTTTTTTTATTACTGTTTTTTTTTTCTTGTTCTACGCCAATCGTTACTCTGATTCGCATGAATACCTACAAGTGATACAAAAAGAATATGATCACGATTCCACTCTAAAAAGCGAATACTTTGAGACGAAAAAATTGATGTTTTTTTTATTGCCCACGTGCAAACATTAGGCAAGTGTATAAAGCAGTCAAACTACTAACATAACGTCATTTTACATTAAAATTATAACCAATTATACTACCGCGGCCCTCACGGACCGCGTCTAAATGCTTCTAGCCATTCTTAAGCTGCAAGGCAGCGCTATCTCTTAGCATTATAGGTCAAATGTCAAATGAATACTTTTACAAGTATTAAACATTTGAAAGAAGAAATAGCAATTATAGTGATAATTTTTATTATTTTTTTAAAGCATGTAACTGCTTGATGTTTAAATCTAAAGAAAATATAACTAGAAAAAATTACACGCGGACCAGCCAGCAGACGGGACTCGAACCCGCACCCTTCGCAATCCGGGCGAATGCACTGACCAATTATGATACCGCGGCCCTCACGGACCCCGTCTAAATTCTTCTAGTCATTCTTAAGATGCAAGGCAGCGGTATCTCTTTGCATTATAGGTAACCCACAATTTTTTCTAGTTATATTTTCTTTAGATTTAAACATCAAGCAGTTACATGCTTTAAAAAAATAATAAAAATTATCATTAAAAACACAGTATTTATTTTCTCAGTACTGCTAATTTGTAACTCATATTTCACCTCGGAATCCGCGGTGTGATTTAAAATTCAGAAAGGACAATGGGCAAAACGCACCCAGCCCCGCCAACAATTTAATTAGTATGAATAGATAGATCTATGAAAAACTAGCCTTTTTTATTAAGACACCGAAAATAAATATCCTGGGAGTCAAAAGATATGACACCGTTAAAAACATCCTGGTAGTCAATAGATATGACATATGGGCATATTTAGGTAGCTGAATACATTCATTTTGTATTATTAGTAATCATAATAATATGCCATATCGTACTATACAACCAGATATACGACAAAGCCTGTCGACCATCCTGCGCTTGCTCTTACTGAGACATTTTAAAATGTTTACGGATGCTGAAGGACTTGCATTTGCAAATAGTCGACTCGTCTTACTTCGTTGTGATTGTGCGCTCCCTGCTACTTTGAATTTGATGCGCTTTCGCACAGATGATCTTGACTATAATACCTTTCATAGAAATGTAGTTTAAGCCGTGGCGGAAGTGGGTGCAGCGTCCATACATTTTTGCCCAATGTCCTTTGTATCAGCTATCTTCGCGTCTGTACTTCACCGTCACTTAACATCAGGTGGGGTTGAGTCATATGTCGGACCTATCTATATAAAAAAATAGAATACGAATTTGAACGACTTGTTCTTACAGAATAGTAAACGCCGATATACCTAAGTTGTAATTTGTGGAGAATATCTTTGATCATCAATTCGGTTATATCATCATCATCATCATCAGCCTATTAATATCCCCACTGCTGGGGCACAGGCCTTCCCTATGGATGGAATAGGGAGATTGGGCATGACCCACCACGCGGGCCCAGTGCAGATTGGCGGGTGCTAACGACTGCAGATGCAGCCGGGACCAACGGCTTAACGTGCTTTCCGAAGCACTGAGGAACTCGAGATAGAATATTTTTGGTCACCCATCCAATGACCGACCATTGCGAAAGTTGCTTAACTTTAACGATCGCAGTCGAACGCGCTAGCCACCTGCGCCATCGAGCTCGGATTCGGTTATAACATTAGCTTTAACAATCCAACTGTTATTAAGTGTAGCGGTATCCAGTTACGAAGATACCTGTACCCCGACCACGAACAATATGAACATTGATAGATCCGTATTCGTATCGCCAACGTCAAAGTTTCTATGGAAACTATGCAGCGTCCCTACCGGACAAAAGAACAAACTAGCTTTTCCATAAAAAGCTTTAACGAGACGATATGATTAGTTTCTTGCTAGTTGTTCGTGCTTGGGGAGTACCACAAGTACCCCAAATTCATTAGTAGATATGACAGGCAAATGTGCGACTCTAGCCACCTTTGCCTTGCCGCCCCAATCTTTCCCTCCGATTCCGTCAGCTTAAGCACGTCTTAGAGTACAACGACGACGAAATCACCCGCGCCAACGCGCCTCCGATTCCTCCCACACAGGCCACAAACACCATAAACAGCTAGCATACTTGCACACTAACTTAGCATTAGGCAGACACCGCACCCGTAGGATAAGAGTGCGAAGACCCGGTCTATACACGACATACCAGGTACAGGTACGTTCCTAAGCGTTTTCCCCCGCCCCCCACGACAACTGCTAATAGAGCCGAGGACCGAGTCTCAGAGACGCCCTCTAGTTGAGCCGACCCCCTCAGGTCCGGTTGGTCTAGAGGTTCCAGACGAAGAGGAGACTCCCCCCGTGGCGAGATGCCATTCACCGGGAATATCTCTAGAGGCACTCGTCAATTCTCGGCTTGCAGTCCACTAAGACGCTGTAAAGTCAACTGTGAGCAACAGCATACACACTCACAAAACAAAAAAGACGCAATCTCATACTCACCTCGCATAGAAACTAGAGTTGGGCCGACTAGCCGCCGACTAGTCGGAAAGACGACTATTCGGCATCGTTTATAGTCGGCGATTAAACATGCCGATTATAATCGGCCAATAACAATGAAATAAAACTCAAAACTTATGCTAGTTTTGCATATTTAAACAGTACCTAGAGTATGTATTTAAAGTTACCTACAGTCTTAAAATATAAAAAAATAAGGTAATACAATAAAAATTAGGAACTTAAGAATCTGTCAGTAATTCAGATAACTTAACACAATTAATATCGCACATAACAGAATAGCAATGGGAAGTAAATATATATGTAGTTATGGTAATAGTAAATAGAATCTTAAGTGCTAGCGAATCTTAAAGAAGTCCATAAGTTATTTTTTTGCCTTAGAGGCAAATTGTGATGTTGAACGTGATTTGGGAGACTCGTGTGGTGCGTGAGCAAGTCGAGTAGTGACGAAATATTCCGACCACCTTCCTAAGATAGGCATTAGAATGATCAGCATTGCAGAATAGTCGGCAATTCAAAAACCGCTTAGTCGGATAGACGGTTAGTCGGCAAATACTATAGTCGGCCCATCTCTAATAGAAACCTATTTCATCGTCGGAAACACAACACCACCAAAACATAATATAGTTCCAATGGCAGTAACCGAATATTCTGTGAGAAAGCCTTCTTGTTCGTAACCATAAACTAAATATGTATTACTTACTCCACACGCCCACAGCCTGACTCGCAACATTCTTGCCGAGCTAACAAACTGGCTTGCACATTTAAGGCAACAGGACACCAATACCTCCCTGGTTCCGAGCCGGTCCCAACAGGATACCGCGGACCGCTCACTAGAATTACAGTCCGGTACGGATTCTTAGAGCGGTCGGAGGAAAGCGAGTTTTTTGAGAAATCTTATCCTAACTGGAGATCTTGACACGAATGTTCCATTTGAAGTTTAAAACCGTACAAGAGCTAATTAGAAACCCTAAAAGAAACGTAGAACCGAACACTGCTGACTAGGAAGCTTTAAAAATATATAAACATCTTATAATTTGTAGTGTCTCAAAAGCCAACCTACTGACTCAAAAAAATTCAAAGTTCATTATCGTTTATGCAGTCTAGGCTGTTACAAGCACTTGCTTGTAAAAAAGCTACGCCATCGGTTCGAAAATCTACGGTAGAGACCTTGTTCTAAGAAGAACTTAGCAAGGGCTGTTTTGTCTCCCTGCACTCATCTATCAACTCACAGCTTAAACCACTAAACAGATTACGCTGAAATTTGACACACATATAGCTATTATAAAGTGCGTATTAAGAAAGAATTTTCTATCACTCACCTAAACGTGACAACACCTTTCTAAAAAGGTGAAAAGGGGAGTGGAAGTTATTACGGGAAACTAATTTTTCCACGTAGACAAAGTTGCGGACTCCCACTAGTTGCATAAGTTTAAACAAATTTGCACTAAATAACGATCAAAATCAATCTATATATATAAAACTCAAAGGTGACTGACTGACATAGTGATCTATCAACGCACAGCCCAAACCACTGGACGGATCGGGCTGAAATTTGGCATGCAGGTAGATGTTATGACGTAGGCATCCGCTAAGAAAGGATTTTGGTCAATTCTACCCCCAAAGGGAAAAAATAGGGAATGAAAGTTTGTATGAAACTTTGTCAATTTTAAACCGATCGGGCTGAGACTTTGCATGCAGGTATAAGAAGAATCATAGATGAATGTCATTGTGTATAATACAAGCCTAAGAACAAAAACTGTAGTCTACACCGAAGCGAAGCGAGGGCGGGCCACTAGTTAGAAATAAGATTACATAAAGAATTGAACCTTTTAGACCTCTTTGTGTGTAACATCGCAGCAACCGGTTATAACCTTCTAGTATTTCAAGAAATATTGTCGTCTATACCAATTATTACTAAATAAGGCATGCATAAATGGATCGTGACAAGTGTTCCCGTGGCCTATCATGGGAACCGAACAGGGGGCCTACTTTGGAATCATTCGTCTCCCGTCGAGTGCTCGGTTTTTTATTTTCGTTGGCCATAAAGCAATTCGTTATAACTGATGCACTCGGTTGGAATCATTCGACACACACTATTTACTACACATACTTGAATAGAACAAATCAATGTACCTATGTATTTAAAATTTATTATTTAAATCTAAAGAAATATCTAAAGAAATATGTATACTAAATAAATATAGCTCATTGTTTTTTGACATACTAAGTACTTTTTTTTCCATGCAGCTATTTTCCCATGGACCAAGTATGTTAAAAAATAGGCAAAGTAAGTTTATTGGGACAACGTAGAACTTCTTCCTTTTTGTGCGTAAAACAAAAATCAATATAAATAATTAAATTTTGTAGGCAGTATCAAGACGAAATTTAAAGAAATACAGCGAGAATATTAAACCTTCTTAAGCGGAGAAACGAAATCAAAAGAGCGATTCAAAAATAGGCCTCTAGGACTTCCGCCGAGAGTCATGCGTACGCGCCGAACTCACGTCGACGTGCTTGCGACGTGACGGCATGTGTGTGTGAATGTGAAATTTTGTGTGTTGTCGGACCTTCTCAAACAACGCCGATTCATTTCGTAAACGGCCAGCTGGGTGTAACCGAACTCTTTAATGAACACTTCTTCCTACAGACCATATTACATTTCATTTACTGACATCTGTTTCATACAATTAAATACTCTTGTAGAACCCTTCAGAGTTGAAATTGAGAATTTCGGTTCGGCGGTAAGTTTGCTATTCATCTGAATTCATTTAATTATCCCAAGATCACACAGAGATCAGTATTTGGATTCGAATCACCACAAAATGTCATATGAATTTGATTTACACTCAGTTGTAATCCAGTGCTAGATGAGGACAATTACCACTAAAAGAAATAAGGTATGCTCTTCATGTGTATCAAATATCGTCTTAAAATCGTCATCAGATGATTGACTAATCAATGCACTATCATTAAATAAAACTAGTTTGTCAAGCTACCTTCGAAAGACTTTTTTTGAGCGCTCGGATATTTCATTGGAAGGTTTTTAAAAATGTATTGTCTATGTATGAATTTATTAGTTAATTTAGTTTACAAAGTACTTTATTTAAAATTCTTTTTTGTAATTTTGAGTTTATTTATTTGACCCTAACTACCGTAAACTACCACCGGTTCCAAAATTGGAAGATCTTTCTGAGAAGAATCGGCGAAACAAACTCAGTGAAGCTTTCTATCTCCTTATGTTAAATTATGGAAACAAAAAGAACCAATAGTATCTGTTGGTCTTGCAGTGTGTGTTCGGGGTTGGGATTTTATCTGTTGTATAATGGGTTCCCGAACTGGTGGTATATACCAACCATCTTCCCTATTGAATATTGGATATTTTTTAATCTCAATTTCCTCGCGTATCATTCTAGGAATGAATCGTTGCTCAGTTGCAAGGATCTGTGGTTTATCAAATCTAATGTAATGGTTTGGTCCCCCTAATGCATGTTTTTTGCAACCTAAAAACAAATAATGCACTATCATAATATTTTCATACAATAGATGAGAGCAAATTACTGTATCCCACCTGATGCTAAGTGCCAATGGAACCCAAACGCTTCAAGGTCCTTCATCACCTTGCAGACCGGCAAGGTCTGCGGCGACCTTCTTTAAAGGACCCCGGGTTTTAGGATGTAGGACACACGTGGGTTGGCAAAGAATTCCACTTGCGAATAGTGCGCTAGGAAATGAGTCACCTCTGTTTCGTGTAGGAATTAATGTCATAGTAAGGCGTTGGGAACAAGGGCCAGCTGCTCTCTGAAGAAAAGGAAAGGTGTGTTAAGGGTGCACACTTCCTCAGAAAAATCCAAGGTGGTTTAGTAATACTTCGTACATATAAATTTCTTCCAAATCTCTTCATCATCAACTTGAACGAATATACAAACAATCACATTTACAGCGTTTGTACGATCATTTGGACTTACAAAATTGAGCAATATAGCATCGTTTCTAGCTCTTAGGTAGGTAAGCTCTTAGGTTCCACGAACCTTGTTGTCAGGAGTGTCTCCTGATAAATGTGATACATGCTCTCCGGCCCGCCCCGCCATCATTCTCGCGTTAGCACCGCATGTATTGAATTATGCGGTATACAGGCCGTAACACGACAGAGGTATGGCCGAACAAGTGATTAATTTATATTTGTTAACAGTGTTTATTCCCATTCATTTGGTTACGAATTTGTTTCAATAAAGGAAAGTAATTTAAACTACGGAAGAACTTGCGAAAATGTTTACTAATTAAAAATGAAATAATCTTCTTGTCTTGCACACTTAACTGGTATTCAAGAAGTTGAAAGAATGCGACCTGATGTTAACTTTCCGGTACTGACTTTCGCTATTTGTTCGATAAAATGGGTTCGGACTTTGCAAGCCAAGTCAAAGTTCTGCAAGACTGCAAGTTTCTACAATCGATAAATAATCAAACTTAGCGTAATTGTAATAAATTGTGAATGGTATATGAGCCTTCCGCAAACTAGCGCTCCTTTTCTAACGGGAAATCTGCTTTATCTTTATGTTCAAACCTTACACACAAACCCAATTTTTTTACGTGATTTTGTATATGGATTGAGCAAGGAATATAAATAGGTTAAACAGAGGAAAAATAATGATGAGACGTCATAAGATGAATATGGATCAACACCTGCCCATTGAAACCTCCTAACAATGTTATATGCAAATTTTAATGTCGTTTGTTATTGTTATTACAGGTTATTATCATGAATTAGTAACGTAAATGCGGTTAGGGATGTCGAAAGTTGAAAAAAATATCGATATATCGATACATCGATCTTTTAAAAAATATCAATATCGGCTTCGATATATCGCGAAAAAAACATCGATATATCGATATATCGGACCAATTTTCCCAAAAATATCGTACAGTAGCTCATGAAATATGACACGCGGAATAATAATGGAACGAAAATTATCTCCCTAAAAATAGACTCTATTTTCGAATGATGACATAGACAATACTAAATAAAGCACAGATCATAGATATGTTGAATATCATTAATCTGAGATCCAGTTACGATTTTTCCAGATACGAATTTAGTTAGATGATATGCCGCTAATAATTAAAAAAATATCGTTTTTGATACGAATTTCGATATTGGTTATTTTGTATCGATGTATCGATATATCGAATCAAAATATATCGGCAAAAAATATCGATATATCGACAAAAAATATCGATATATCGATATATTTTCAACAAGCCTAAATGCGGTACCTAAATAGCCTCAGTTAATCCTAATTAATTCGATCCATCGGCTGGTTACGGCGTAATCCGAGTATACCGCTCGTTCATCAGTAACAATTAATCATCAGTTGCCATCGCTGTAACGCGCATGATACCTTTGTCGACAAAACTAATTGTTATAGTGTATAACGACTTTATCTTTCAGACTCGACTAGAGGCCATGGGAAAACGTACAATGCACTGGATACTAACATAACTATGCAGATCTAGCTTTTTCCATTGAAACTTTGACGTGTGTTTCTCGGTAGTTTTTCGTACTTGGGGTAAGATAATTTGCAGCGTCTTTTACAAGTGGCTTTATATTTTTTATCTAGAATTAATATAGACTAGCAAACCAGTGAACAATGTTCACCAAAACCTGATTTAAAAAAAAATGTATTTAATTAATTGAGAACATCGGAGATTTTGTGTGGTTTCGTTTGAAATTCGTGATTTCTCGAAAACCGGAAGTGCTACGTTACTCAAATCCGGTTTGTAGTCTTATCAGACTATTCTTAACTTACAACTTAAATATTCTCTTTATCTATCTCTTACGGTTTGGCCGCTGAAACAGCACCACAGACGGACGGACGGACTTGTCTAATAGATAAGAGATAAGTATAATTTTCCTTTAAGGAGTTCAAGGTCGCAGTATGTAGCATCTTCGATCTGCGAGTACCTTTCGCAGTAGCTGGTGGATTCAAAAAGAAAAGAAAAGGGCACAGTCAATAAAGTTCAGTTTTAATTTGAAAAAATAAATAAATAATCAAAATATTCAATTAAAATCGCTACTGAATATAATTTATTAGAACATATGTGATTTCCACTTGTATGAAACTCAAACACGTATTCCGAATATACAAACTAGAAACATGTGGATAAATATTATAAATATGAATACCTATAACTGTTACTTTATTACAAAAAATAAAGATGTGGTTTTTGGTTCTACTACACCAATGGTCAAGAGATGGCGCTGTAGTCTCCTGAATCGCGCTTTGGTTCCGTTGTTCCAGATTAATAAATACTTTTGATAGGCCTTCACAATGCAGTCGTTAGCACCCACTAAATAGAGATTCTATTTCTATTTTGTTGGTAGATTTTCTTAATGTGCGGTAAACACAAAAGTAACGCATGAAGTTGGTCGCTAAAGCGACCAACTTCATAAGGTTAAAATTTTGTGTTACAGTGATGCGCGCGCATCTTAAAATTTCACTCTCATCATTTTTTCATAACGCGCCTAAAGAAGTATAACTTCAAATAGCCTATTAATGTCAGTGCGGATTGGCGGGTGCTAACGACTGCAGATGCAGCCGGGACCAATGGCTAACGTACCTTCCGAAGCACGGAGGAACTTGAGAAAGAAGATTTTAGGTCACCCATCCAATGACCGACCACTGCGAAAGTTACTTAACTTCAAAGATGGCAGTCGAACGCGCTAACCACCCGCGCCATCGAGCTCCTCCGCTACGCTTATTTGTCACCTTTTAAACATTAAATATTCTCTCCAATTCCTTCATGCTTCAGAAGGTGCGTGAAGCTGTTTTCTGTCTTGTTGAAGAAGTGTTACTATTCCATAGAAGAATATTTAGATGACAGAAAGGACATGGTAAAGTTTTGTATGAGCGACTGCCCTGGCAAAGTATAAATACTGTACTTAGTAATATTTAATGGTAAATGACTGAATATTTATAATTTCTATGAAAAAAGGCTCAGGAACTTTTGATACAGTCACAATCTTGAAAATTATGAAAACTCCTACTATGTCATTACCTTACTACAGTTGATAAAAGATGTGGTCAATTATTTACAGTCATCAATTTCGCATTTTTTTAGAATCTTTCTTCCCATTTCTCTGATTAACTCTTCACAAAAAGTTTTTTAAAGCAAAAATAAATACAAATACTTTGTTACCGTCGGCCTGACAGGAAATCTGTGAAGTTTTATTTGGTCCATTTGCAAAAATTAAAGAATTAATTATCATACAGCCTTGTCTCAAGTCTGATCAAAATATTAAAATGTATTATTTTAAGCCTTCAGTGATTTGTTATAATAAAAATTAGGTCCAAATGTCATAGTTTGAAGGAGTTTAGAAATAATATTGTTTATTTCGATATACTCGTACTTACACAAATATTTTTTGTGTACATATATTGTTAATTTATTTTGTAACACGGAACATTTTGCTATTGAAACAGACATGAAGTCAATTTTTATACTTTTAAATATTTGATTATTTCACGAAAGTTGTATGAGAATAAAAAACATGTAATAATTAATAAAAAAATATAATAAAGTTACGGGCTAGTGCGAAATATTTATACACGTTAAGGGCAGTTTCTTAGCCATGTCCTTTAAATCTAATATGAAATTTCTTTGACATGTTTAAATTATAGTCGATTTATTTCAAATTGTATGCTGTCATTTTAATAATATTTAGTTTTATTAATATTGCATGAAGTAGTAATTTAATTGTAAATTGTTTGATTGACTTTGAAATGTTATTATATAAGATTTTTTGTAATTTTATGCTAATCATATTTAAATGGATTGTAATTTTAATTTTATCCAATAATTTTATTGTAAATTGTTTGTGATTTCCAATACGATGAAAATTGTTTAAGGAATAAATGACTATGACTATGACTATGGCTGTTGGTCTAGGCTGCATCTGCAGTCGGCAACATCCATCAATCCGCATTGGCCCCACGTGGTGGGTAAAATCGCTATCCTAACCGCAGGGAAGGCATTTTCCCCGGCAGTGGGGACATTTGTAGGTTGATTATGAATTCATAGTACTTAAAAAAATGGGTGCGTGTACTTATGTAGGCGCGTGAGAAGTTATTCTTCTTTGGCATCGTTTAAAATTAGTTTTTAATTGCATGCAAATAATTAATTACAATAAATTAATAAAAAGTCTGGAAAAGGACACAGTCAATAAAGTTCAGTTTTAATTTGAAAAAATAAATATTTAATCAAAATATTCAATTAAAATCGCTACTGAATATAATTTATTAGAACATATGTGATTTGCACTTGTATGAAACTCAAACACGTATTCCGATTATACAAACTAGAAACATGTGGATAAATATTATAAATATGAATACCTATAACTGTTACTTTATTACAAAAAATAAAGATGTGGTTTTTGGTTCTACTACACCAATGGTCAAGAGATGGCGCTGTAGTCTCCTGAACCGCGCTTTGGTTCCGTTGTTCCAGAATATTTTGTGTTACAGTGATGCGCGCGCATCTTAAAATTTCACTCTCATCATTTTTTCATAACGTGGCTAAAGAAGTATAACTTCAATAATAATAAGGTATTAATGTAAGCTACGCCTATTACCGGTAGCATTAATAAACGAGGCTGCAACTTGGGTTTCCATAGCTCTGTTGAAATTATGATAATCCGTATCCGATATATGGCTAATTTATTCATTGTAATGAAGCCTTGCTTTCGACCGATCGATGTTCTGTTCAAAGATAGTGCCTTCATCTGCATATAATATCACTATTGACTTAATGAAATTCAAAGCAAATAACATGATTTTTGGTAACGTTTTCGCAACCTTTAGGAGAGGTAGGGCATAGCGACTTTCCGCTTGAATTGGAACGCCCGCCTGGGGAAGTATCCTCCACCTTAGAGAAGACCACAGTTTTTGTATGGCAAGTTTTTAGTGATTCATATTATATCCTAAAGTATTCACCGATCGTTTTGAAAAGTTCAAGTCATATAATTGTGTTTTAGTTGCGTGTGTAATCCAATTTATATCTTTTGTAAATTTGTGCAATAAATGAATATTTTGTTACTTTATCTACCTATGTTGTAACTGCGGTCAGTCATTGGATGGGTGACCAAAAATTTACTAACTCGAGCTCTTCCGTGCTTCGGAAGGCACGTTAAGCCGTTGGTTCCGGCTGCATCTGCAGTCGTTAGCACCCACCAATCCGCTGGGCCCGCGTGGTGGGTCATGGCCCAATCTCCCTATTCCATCCATAGGGAAGGCCTGTGCCCCAGCAGTGGGACATTAATAGGCTGATGATGATGTTGTTACTTCTGCTGACGTGCAGTCTTATGTTTAACAGTTTCTTTTTTTGGTTTTTGTCACTAGTGTCTTAACACTGGTGTTTTTAATTAATTACGTAGCTCGTCAACTTATTTTCAATAACACAACCAAAGCAAACCTTAATTCAATCAATCTTAAGCTAATTATAGAGTTTCACAACTTTGTTTTGTCATCGTTAAATTGTCTGAATATTTAGTTCAGTTTTCTTAATACGAGTCTCGCTCAGTTTGGGCCTCAATAATCGTTTTGAATTGTCCGAAATTCATTACGACCATTATAGTGTTTCGCACGTGATCTATCAGAATCGTGTCACGTCACATGTCACCGAGCAGCTGTCATCGTGACACGGTGACCTTACCATTAAGTGCGGCGCTTTCACCGGCCAATTAACACGCGATCTTACGCAACACCAGCTAACAGCTAAACGGGTCGAATTAATCACAAATAACTGAACACTTTCCATTGACGACTCCGGTGGAGGCCTCCAGGGAGCCGGCCTCCATTGAGTTTCGATTTAACTTAACCCAGGGGTTTTTTGGCGGGATTTCATCGAGTGCGGTTGGCGTCTTATTTTAGTTATTCTTAAATTCGTTCATAGTGGATATTGTGAAATAAAATTGGTGTGGTTTTGTGTAACAACTGTCTGCGTAACTGAAGAATTAGTGGAATCATTAAAATATACGCTATTCCGGTCAAGTGGACGTGAGAATTGTATTGTTGTGTTGACTACCTCACAGAAGCTTATCGAAAAAGCCAACTCGATACATTTCGTGCCAAACACTCCAAGAAACATAAGAATGCGTCACACCGACATTCTAATGTAAAAACAAAAAGAAGATTAATTTAATTAAAGACCAGGCTGTATGGGCATTGTTCCCTTTGCCTTCCCTAAAACGGGAGAACTTCAACAAAAAAAAATAACTTAAGCCAAACTCTTGTATATTACAGTGCCTTACAAGTGTACAAGTGAATCTCATTTGTGAATAGATGGGAATGTAGTAAGTCATGATTGAGTCAAACAGTAAAATATTAGCATACATCATTACCTTTTATTTTATGTAACAAGGTCCCACGCAAATCTGTCTATCTGTGCTAATTTTTTAATGCGGTTTTTATTCTTACTTTTAATGATTTTTCACTGAATGGAAGTATATGGAACTGAAATTTTATCTGGATCTGCTTTTAATACAAATTTTTTTTGTTTATAATTTTTAAGCATGTTACTGTTTGATGTTTAAATGTAAAGAAAATATAACTAGAAAAAAATACATGCGGACCAGGCAGCAGACGGGCCTCGAACCCGCACCCTTCGCAATCCGGGTGAATGCACTGACCAATTATGCTACCTTGGCGCTGCCTTGCAGCTTAAGAATGGCTAGGAGAATTTCGACGCGGCCATCAGGACCGCGGCCAAAAGTTAAATGTGGAAAAATGCGGTGTTTGTTCATAAAGCTAATACTCATTATATATTTCGTAGGATGATATGATCCTAGGGATTTTGCGAAAACACGGATAATTACAATACTAACCCAACCTAACCTAGTGTTACCCCAAGAAGCGAAAAACCCAACAATATTTATAAAAACCCAACGATTCTTTTCGCAATCTTACTGAGGCGACTCGCTTTTTCGCCTTAGATTAAAACAAAAAGGGTAGATACGGTACGCTCATACTTGCATCAAAGAAAAACTGATCCCACGGCAGCGCGAACGGGACGGCGAGATCCGCGTCACTGCATTACCGACCCGAACGAAACAGCACGTTAAGTTTCAACGGCAGCGCGAACGAGACGGCGAGATCCGCGTCACTGCATTACCGACCAATCACGCAACCAGTACTCGACGTCACTACCGAATAAGATTCAAAACAAACAGCAATTTGTATGAAAAAATATATTTTATAGTACTTACGAATGAAAAGTGATGCCGTGGGTTTTATTTTTAGTTCTTGAGCAATTTGAGCACTTTTTAAAAACACATTTAGGCATTGTCTCATCATATAAACACAAAATATTAGCAATATTTCTTTTTGTCGTTCACATGTACGTCGTTTGCATGTCAAGTTGTGACTAAAGCGATTAGGGTCGTGGACCACAATTCATGCGGATCACTTTTGTGAGGCTAGTGCCGTATCTACCCTTTTTGTTTTAATCTAAGTTTTTCGCATGTTTTTTTCAGTAACATTGATTCATACATAAGGTGACAATATTTCTTTGTGAATTTTAAACTCAATCCTAATAGGTTTGGAAACGAAACTGATATTTTTATACAGTTTCGAATAAGCTGTCATTCTCCGTCAGAAATAGTAATTCAATTTATATTCCTTTCTGTAATCCTCATTATGATCGGAAACTGCCTTGTGTGAATGTTATTACGAATACTCTCACAAAAGAACTGCCAGGTACCAAGGGAAAAATATTGACAATATGACACGCATTGTGTTGCAAAAATACAGTCGACTATTGATTCGAACCAGAGCTGCGGTGCTGAGAACCGGAGGTTATGCCGGTTATGAAAATTATTACCGGGAACGACTGTTGCTGATTCTAATAAAAAACCAAACGTGTCTACTATAACTAACTATTCTACTTCTTATATACAGAGTGTAAAAATAAACAATAACGAAGTCAGTGTCCTTCGACGTACTTTCTACATCATGACGATATTTTTTTTCTTCTGGACCATACCTGGGAAAGGAGATTGCTCAAATTGGCCTAAATGGACAAAAAATATTGACATACACGGTAATTCTTGGCGTAATTTATAATTTAATTTACAGTCATTAGATTTCAACGGACACCTTTGTATAATATATTTACTTTAAAATGGACTTTTAATTTTACCGGTTTGGAAAACATACGAATCATTTTTAATGGCTATGGGTGTAGTAACATTCAGCCAAAGACTGATCGAAGTTGTTTATATAACATAATAAAAACAAATCTATTTTGTGATAAAATAAATCATTTTTTTTATTACACTGTGGCATTAATATCCACAACTATATTATCATTTTCACTAGATGCAAATGTGCTCAGACAATTATTATAGATGGTAGGCGACATCATAAAGTCTATTATAAGCCATACATTTTTCGCCAAACACCTCCATAAACATATTATAATCTGTATATATGTTAGACTTTAAGGTATCTATCTATGGGCCTACGTTCCCTGTCTATAAATTAATAAATAAAATTATAAGGTGTGATACACTAAAAATTTAAAAAATGGTTATCTTAAAAACATAACAAAAATAATGAAGCTACTGAATATATGGCTATAGAATCTAACTCTCTTAGCTTTCTTTGGTTAACGAGAGTTAAAAAAATCTCTGTAATCTGTGGCTCATTCACAATCATCACACAGTTTCTGTCACAGAGTACCTTATTATAACCGGAAATGACACCTGATTTTAAAAGTTACTCTTATGCATTAACTTTAAAAACAGGCAACTATCTGTTAATCTACATGCTCTATATACCTGAATCTAATCCATAATTTCGGTACTTGGCTTGATTTCCCTAGTTTACTATATAACTTATTTGTTTTTTATTATTTTAATATGTTCAGTGTATATGGTTTATAGAAGTTCTCAGGGGTGTCCGTCAATAATATTCGTTTCTACAGTAATTTATATATAATTTCGAATCTAGGAAACAATTTTTCATGATTATTGGTCTTTAGGCCAAATATGTATGGAAGCTGAACAATCTCCTTTATGGTTATGGATATAATGAAGGTCAAAGTTATTTTTTTTTGTTTTTCAAGATTATACATTAATATTTTCAAAACGTTATTTACCGACGCACTTACACACACGTACACACATACACACAGGCACATTCTTTGCGTAGCGTCACAGTAGCGTGCCGCGCTATACATTGCGTACTGGAATAAAAATGTATTTTTTTAAGTTAAAAATACAATATTTGTTTCTTAGGTTTTCACACACATCACTCATTAAATAAAACTAGTTTTTACGGGTTAATAAAAGTTAAAATAAAAAAATCAAAGTTTAATTCTGACGACGTAGCCTGTAAAGATTACGAAACGTCAATAAATAAATAAAGTTTCGTGCATTAACCCGTAAAAACTAGTTTTATTTAAAAATACAAATTTTTCCCACCTATAATATTTTCTCAAATGACTTGTTTGGGTGTACAGAATGCGTAGTTTAAGTCTTTGTCATAGGTTTTTTTACACCCTGTATAAAATTCTCGTGTCACAATGTTAGTTACCATACTCCTCCGAAACGGCAAGACCGATTTTTATACAATTTTATATGCATATTCTATAGCTCTGAGAATCGGATTCTTCACACTCCTAATATTTTATTTGGTCAATTTTTTATTTTTTTATTTTTCACCCTTCTATCACCAATCCCAATTTATAATAGTCATTTATATCAGAAATGAATTCCAATAGGCTGGCAGCATTGCCACGTTAGATGGCAAGGCTGATCCGTTGACCAAGATAGCTGCCAGCCTTTTGATCACCAGTCACTTCGGTGAGCCTCTTTAACATTTATTTAAAAAGGAAGCGATCGCTAGGACCCCATGGGCCCATACTCTCTACACCAAACGGCGCAAATATGTAGTTCTCATTGAGAGCTAAATATTTGCATCACTTGGAGCACTCGGCAGAGGCCGCCGTCGCGCCTGCAGTTATAGAGGTACTGCTTGTATGGCACGGAGCAAGAGTATCTACGCTAGTTGCGTCCCATACAAGAGGACGACCTTGCTTCCAAGGAATCAATTTCACACGGTGTAAACCACAAACAGGAAGACAGTTTGTTATAAAGCTAAATAAAACATACGTACATAGACAATAAAATTTTAAAAATCTTCCAATGAAATAACCGAACGCTCAATAAAGGTCTTTCGAAGGTAGCTCGTGTCGCCGACTCGAGGTCCCGGATTCTAATCCCGGTGGGGCCAGATGTTTGTGTGATGAATACGAGCATTTGTACTCCAGTCATGGATGTTTAATATCTGTTTCTATATAAATATACTTATATATGTGCAGTATATGTATTCTATCCGTTACCCTAGTATCCCATAATACAAGCCTTACAGTGCTTACCTTGGGGCTAGGCTGATTGGTACGAGTGTTGGAAATATTTATTATTATCATTCACTTCACATGTGTGGTCCGTGCATTCAATTTTTATTATTAAAAATGTAATACGAAAAATACAAAAATGAAAGAAAACATGTGTAGTGATGTTATATCAGTTACATTTTCAAAACTCAAAGGATTTAATTCCCGTGTTAAAATATGGCGACAATGTATCAATACGTGTTACATCCTGCGATAAAACCACGTGTACTAAAATCATGTTTCATTGTTGAAGCGTTATTTATTCCATCGTAATCTTCAAAATTTGTTATGGCATCTAAAATTGTAATCATCTCTGAGCTTACATCTGGAGTAAGTTAAATTTATGTGAGATTATTGTTACCACAGACCACAGAAAGAGGTTGAAGGGCCTTGTGGGTTGTGGGCGGGGCAGGCGCGCCACAGTATTGTATTATTTTAAAGCATGCAACTGCTTGATGTTCAAATCTAAAGAAAATATAACTAGAAAAAATTGCACGCGGACCAGGCAGCAGACGGGACCCGAACCTCACCGATACCGAATAATAAAGAGATCCGAATAATAAAAATTATAACTATAATTGCTATTTCTTCTTCCAAATGTTTAATACTTGTAAAAGTATATATTTGACATGGTGGGAACGGCTAGAAAGATTTCGACGCGGTCCGTGAAGGCCGCCGGTGGCATAGTTGGTCGGTGCATTCGCCCGGATTGCGAGGGGTGCGGGTTCGAGTCCCGTCTGCTGCCTGGTCCGCGTGGATTTTTTCTAGTTATATTTTCTTTTGACCAAAACTTGTTTCTGATTGCGTCATTGCTCTCGGGTGAGCGCTGAATGGTTCGATTGCTTGATGTTGCGTTGTTTGATTGGCTATTATCTATTAGGTGGAATTGTATCTTTACCGTTGATACTTGTATTATTAAATGAGTGGTGTGCGTGAATACCTAAGAAACAAATATCCACATCTCTTTTTAAATGTAAATACGTGTTTGACATTGCGGATGTCATTAATTTTTACGCGATTTTCTCGGGTCTGGGTGATTGTGATATTTACGGTAACCGTTTCCCATTTCCATAAAACAACTGCAATTTACCTTGAAATCAGAGCGACCTAAGCGACACTGAAGGTATTAATAATTAAATTTAAGTTTAACTTTGATCTACAATTCAATGTTGTGGCAACGTCAGGGTCGAAAGTTAAGCATTTAATTGCGGTTGTGTCAAAAATAAAAGTGATGCCGAGGTCAGTCACTCGTTTCGTATTGTCAATACAACACCAGTACCAAAACAGTATATTCAAATTCAAGCACATTACGCGGCAACTATTGCCTTATACAAAATTCATTGCAATGCCGAAAGCAATATAAGGCTGAGAATTCACGGAGCTGTTTCTACACAGTAGTAGGGATGATACGATACGAGTAAATACAAGTATCTACTCGATACTTTTCGTTCGATACCAAGTACTTTTGGCATCGATACTTTAAAACTGAGTAAGAAGTAGTATCGTAAAGTAAGTACTTGTATCGGTACTCGGTCGGTCACTCACTGAGAAGTACCTAAAAACCCAAAGGCAGATTGTTTACTCTATGGTAATGAGTCTAGTTGGAATTTTTATATCGCGAACGCATCTTTTCTACTGCTCAGTTGACAGCCTTGCGTATGATTAATATTTATTCCAATTTTTCAGTCAGTTATTCGTTCATCGCTTGGCATGAGGCGTTATTTTGTTTTCGTCAAATTAAAACTGTGACTGAATTTGTAATTGTAATATCGTTCGTCAATATTTATCGATACAAGTAAGTATCGATACTTTTCATTCGATACCGAGTAGGCATCGATACTTTATTACCGATTCAGTATGTATCGAGTATCCTCCTGGTCAAACCTTGATAAGTAAAGAATCTTTATTGTTCTTAATTTGATATGGAACTGTTGCGATTTGACGCAATATAACGTTTATTCAATATATTAATGACTATGAAAATACTGAAAGACGCAAAATATGTCAATGCCTCTAGTTTACAATCAGATAAATCTAATATATAAAATTCTCGTGTCGCGGTGTTTGTGGTTAAACTCCTCCGAAACGGCTCGACCGATTTTCGTGAAATTTTATATGTATATTCAGTAGGTCTGAGAATCGGATATAATCTATTTTTCATCCCCCTAAATGTTAAGGGTAATCCACCCCTAATTTTTTTTTTAATTTTAGATATATATATATATATATATTTTTAATTTTTTTATGATACAGAATAAGTAAATACTTATAATTATAAATTTTATTATTTTTAAAGCATGTAACTACTTGATGTTTAAATCTAAAGAAAATATAACTAGAAAAAATTCCACGCGGACCAGGCAGCAGACGGGACTCGAACCCGCACCCTTCGCAATCCGGGCGAATGCACTGACCAATTATGCTACCGCGGCCCTCACGGACCGCGTCGAAATTCTTCTAGCCATTCTTAAGCTGCAAGGCAGCGCCATCTCTTCGCATTATAGGTAACCTACAATGTCAAATGAATACTTTTACAAGTATTAAACATTTGAAAGAAGAAATAGCAATTATAGTTATAAATTTTATTATTTTTAAAGCATGTAACTGCTTGATGTTTAAATCTAAAGAAAATATAACTAGAAAAAATTCCACGCGGACCAGGCAGCAGACGGGACTCGAACCCGCACCCTTCGTAAAAGTATTCATTTGACATTGTAGGTTACCTATAATGCGAAGAGATGGCGCTGCCTTGCAGCTTAAGAATGGCTAGAAGAATTTCGACGCGGTCCGTGAGGGCCGCGGTAGCATAATTGGTCAGTGCATTCGCCCGGATTGCGAAGGGTGCGGGTTCGAGTCCCGTCTGCTGCCTGGTCCGCGTGGAATTTTTTCTAGTTATATTTTCTTTAAATACTTATAACCCTGAATTTTCAACCCTTTAAAACCAACCCCTATTTTTTTATGGCGGCCCGAAGTTCGCTGGGTAAGCTAGTCTAATATATAAAATTCTCGTGTCGCGGTGTTTGTGGTTAAACTCCTCCGAAACGGCTCGACCGATTCTCATGAAATTTTGTGGGCATATTGGGTAGGTCTGAGAATCGGACAACATCTATTTTTCATCCCCCTAAATTTTAAGGGTAATCCAACCCAAATTTTTTTTTTAAATTTTGGTTTTTTTTTTAATTTTTTTATGATACATCATACAAAAATACATACAACACTAAATTTTCACCCTTCTACCACCAACCCCTGTTTTTTTATGGCGGTACGAAGATCGCTGGGACAGCTAGTATGTCTATAAGTATTTGAGGGTAATTAGTTTCTTTCCGTTCATTTTGTAATTTATTTTTCATGTAATAAGTGGCGCACTAGCATAATGTTGTGACATTACGCTGCCTAATGCCTAATGGTATGCGTTCCCAGTCAACCAAGTCGTCTACTTTACTAATCTTTCAACGACGCCTTAACCTGATTCCTCTCCTACACCGTGGAGCCAAGAAATTTCTTCCTATTATTGTAACTAATCAATAATCTTTGAACAGGATAATGTTTCTGTTCAGCAGCGACGGCTAACCTGCTCGGTGTGGCGTAAACCTAAGTCGAATCTAACCTCATTACGACTCTGTAAATTATAAAACCGGGAGAAAAAAACAGCCCTTGCTGAGTTTCTTGCCGGTTCTTCTCAGTACGAGGTCTCCCGCCGTAGACTTACGAACTGATAGCGTAGATTCTAGCCATTCATGAGCGCTTGTAACAACCTTAATTGTGTAAATGATTTTGATTATGGATTATATCAGTGTAAGCAATTATACAGGGCGTCCCAGGGCTACCTCACACGGAGGCAATAGTTATTTATTATACAAGAGTGGAAAGTTCCTTTTTAACCGCGTGCTCGATTTGGATGACCGAGCAAGCGAAGGATTCTAAAGTTGAATCACGAGCGCAGCGAGTGATTCTAAATTAGAATCCTGAGCGTCAGCGAGGGAAACAAACGAGCACAAGGTGAAAAATCTTTCCACTCGAGTGCAATACGTAACTTTTCATCCCACCTCAGCGAGGAAATGACAAAATGAAAAAGAAAACAATTTATAATGACAAAATATTTAAGCAATAAAACGTGAAAAACTAGAATGGCGCGAAGCACGCAAATAAAACAAAGAAACCAAGAAGGTTCCAAATTTAAATTTTTTCACAATTTAAAAAGTTCTAATCATAAATTTGGCACCATAGAGGTTACATTAAATAGGTTTAATGACGTTTTGAATTTACAATTATATTGAGTACTCATTATATGTGATGTTCTAAATTCAAATCTACTTTGCCGCTCAAGCGAATAAAATAGAATTTTCCAGCCAGATTTCGAAGCGCAAAATTACACTTTCCGAGGTGGTGGGATGAAAAGTATATTAATGATGTCTGCTTTCAGTAAAATGTCCTATCTTCAATATTTAATATACTTTCCCTCCGTGTGAGGTAGCCGTGGGACGCCCTGTATAATTGGATTTGGATTTGAAGGATTGCTAAATTTATGCGTGCCTGATAGTACGGTAATATTATCTCTAATATTACCGTGCTGATAGATACGTGTGGCGGCGCCGGCGACCGCACCTCTGACGCGAACAATATACACGCTCAATGTAGTTGCCGAGTCTATCGATTTGTTCACCTGTTCGATTGGCGAGTTTACGAAAGTAACTGTAAAAGTATTGTGCTTTAAACAAAATTATTTACATTTTAGTGGAATATTTTTTTACGGATTTTGAGAAATGTATTCTGAATTTTGGATTTTATTGACAATATTTGTAATCGAATTGGTAATGCATCCTAAATTGAAGTTATTTTTATAGTTTTTTAATTGTCATTTGTTTACATTGACATTGTTTTTTCTTTTATTTTTTATTAACATATTTATTGACATTTTTATATAGTTTACTTACAGCATTGAATTAATATTGTTAATGATTAATGTATTTTTTATAAGAATTAATTGTTATTTTGAAAGGACGACTACACTTTGGAATTAGATATATACCTGTTAAAATGATGTAATGTATTTTGAATAAATAAATAATAAATTCAGATGTGGGCAAAATTAGTTCGAAAAATATCTTTGCCATAATATTTGGTACAGTGTTAGCAGGCAGAGCAGGCATTAGCGAATGGCCCGCCTGATGATAAGCGGCCACCATAGCTTATAGGACGCTGCTAAACGCGATACGTAATATATCACTCACGCCGCTTAGAGCATTTACGAACCAGAAAGTGTTTGCACCAAGAAAAACGCTGCTTTTACGGGTAAAAACATAGAAATTAGACTGTATTTATATACCCTCAACCAGAAGAATATCAAAGTACCCCCAACATTCGCTGTTTTGAAGTTGTCAAACTCGATTTGAATTCGCATTTTACCCTAACGTCAAGATTGGAGTTGCCAGCTTATTAAGATCTACCCAATCTTGGTCAAAAGCAAGTAAGTGTGTGTTTGTGACTTTGGTGTATGGTAAGCTTTATTACTGTATGCTTGTTGCTGAACCTTGCTGTTAATATGGCTACAATTTGCAGTGGTTGCAACAATAGCATTCGATCGCTGCTATATATGGAATGCTCGAAGTGTACTAAGCTTTACGATTTGACATGCTTGAATATAAGTGAAGCATTATTTAATACTTTTTCTGATGAATTCAAGACCGAATGGCTTTGCCCTACATGCATTAGTTCGCTGCCGAAGAAAAGTAACTTGTTGACGCCGGTCCGTTCCCCAGCGTCTCCTTTAAATAATACTAACACTATGAGCCAAAACATCGTAAATGCTCTAAGCTCGCGCCGTTGTCTACCATCACCAAATCCCGTATCCCGTGGAGTCCTGAAACCTCGTATTACTGCGGATCGTGTTTGTGTGAAGTAATTATGTGGACGGGTAGACATTAATCATGTGTGCGTATAGCACCGGCAACGATCCTTGAGAACATTATATTGATTTAGATCGACGCGGGCGCGTCACATTTCATAGTAATGAACGCTTATGAGGCATTGTTATCATCACCTTACAGATTTTGGTAGTCAAGGCTAGATAGTTCACGAAAACTAGACATGCTATATTAATGAAGTAACTGAGTGTAGCGTCTGCTAAAAGGAAGGAAGTTATCAGAGTCTTAGCCGTCGTCCTAATTGGTTACGATCATACGATGACACGATGCGTTCTCGTCGTGCGATGAAAATAGTCGTACGACGATCTTAGATTAAAACAAAAAGGGTAGATACGGCACTAGCCTCACAAAAGTGATCCGCACCAATTGTGGTCCACGACCCTAATCGCTTTAGTCACAACTTGACATGCAAACGACGTACATGTGAACGCCAAAAAGAAATACAGTGCAACCTTGATATAACAAATTGGAAGGGAACAAGTAAATATTCGTTATATCGAGTAATTCTTTAAACTGAGGTTTGTTATATTGAGGTTAGGTTGGTCTAAAATTTGTTATAAAGAGGTAAAAAAATTGTATATTGAGGTTAGGTTGGTCTTAAATTTGTTATAAAGAGGTAAAAAAATTGTTTCTTGTCTGTAATATGAATCACGTACTATGGGATTAAGGGCCATATATTGATGGATACGTAATATAGAGGTTTTTGGTTGACAAAATTCGTTAATTAGAGATATTTACTCTTTTTTTTTATAGTTGAAAATTTGTTATAAAGAGGTTATTCGCAAAAAATGTTCGCAATGCAAAGGTATATTTTACATTGACTCTTATGGTAAATTCAAGGGGATTACGAAGAATTTGTTAAATCAAGGAAGTCGTTATATTGAGGTACGTTATATTAAGGTTGCACTGTATAACTAATATTTTGTGTTTATATGATAAAACAATCCCTAAGTGTGTTTTTATAAAGTGCTCACATTGCTCAAGAACTAAAAATAAAACCCACGGCATCACTTTTCATTCGTAAGTACTATAAAATATATTTTTTCATAAAAAATCCTGTTTGTTTTGTAGCCTGGTTGGTCGGTAATGCAGTGACGCGGATCTCGCCGTCTCGTTCGCGCTGCCGTTGAAACTTAACGTGCTGTTTCGTTCGGGTCGGTAATGCAGTGATGCGGATCTCGCCGTCCCGTTCGCGCTGCCGTGGGATCAGTTTTTGTTTGATACAAGTATGAACGTACCGTATCTACCCTTTTTGTTTTAATCTAAGGCGACGATTAAACGTGTGCCCTGATAGATCCCGCGGGACCTATCGTGCGATGCTGTACCCAGGGATGCCAGATGGCCGGGAAATCTGGGATTTTCCCAGAATTTTGCGTCTTGTCCCTTGTCCAGTAATTAGACCTTATTGTCCCGGATTCCGATAATGTGCTAGTTTCTTAACAAAATAAATCAATAACGAATGACACCGCTGGTCTTTTTGATGTTTTAATTCTGGGGGGTGATGGGGGGTTTGATTTGATGCTTTTTTTTTCAGGGGGGTGCTAATGTCGTGAAATTGATAAGCCAGCATCTGGCAATCCTAGCTGTACCCAAAAGATGATAAGTCGCTTTTTAAAAATGTTAGTAGTTGCGCCGGTTCCCAAGATAGCCCAATTGGCGACATGTCCCCATCTGCAGACCCTGATTGAAGAAATCTTTATATTTAAAAATTCATCGCACGACGGGAACGCGTCGTGTCATCGTACCAATTAGGACGACTCATATCTGAGTACAAGACATTATAGTAAAATGATCTCTTAGGATGATAATGAGGTGATAATGTCGGTGAAGTCGGTCAACAGTCGGACCAGCACATGAAGGTTTCCGTAAAAAGCTAATGCCATTTGCTAAAATTGCAAAAATATAAAGCTTCATATGTGAAGACACCTATTTCTTTTTAATTATTTTTTTATATTTTCTGTTCTGCCATAATAAACATTGTGTCCCCCTTTATCACCCTTTCGTTACGGAAGCCTAAAAAAGGGAGTCGCTTTTATTAAGCCCATTTAGTTATTTAAAATAAATATTCTAAAACAAGTTTATAGCTTCGAATTGCTTCAATATTAAAATCAATAAATTGTAATTGTATTGTGTAATAATCCATTAAACTTTGGTATAATATAACAGCAAATGTTTGGTAATCTGATCGTTGAAAATTTTTAATGAAAATGTTTAATACTAATAATATATTAATTTAAATGTTTTTAACCTTCATTATTTTTTCATCTATGTACAACACGCCACCATCACGTTTATTTACACGTGAATTTTGTGTAAAGTATGCATGATACGTATAACTGGCCTAATAACGGGACAAAGGTTTTACACTACAATGGACGCGGTTGGCAAAAAGACCGCACACACACACACACACACCAGCTGCGGCTGAGGTGCGAAATGCAATCGAGTATTGTCCGTTGAACGAGTTTGTACATAACACATATTTTTTTTAGCTGAAAAGGGTTTCAAACAACTTTTACTTTTACAATCTAGCAAAAATCTGTATACCCACCCATTGACAAAGTACAACACCCTTTTAGCGTTACATTCAGAATTTTTTGATTGTTTTCTACAGTACCCTTAGCACGAACCAATATCGACTTCGAATAGTTTGCGTAAAATGCGAAATGTCATTGTCAAATGTGCTATGATTTTTAGTTCTCGTTACGTACTTTGTGCTGCTGCTGTTCAAGTCCATACAAAATTTGACATTGACATTTCGGTTTGCAAACTATTCGAATTCGATAATGGTTCGTGCTAGGGGTACTTATTTTTAGTTCTCGTCACGTATTTTATGGCGCTGCAGTTTCCATACAAAATTTGACATCAGCATTTCTTCTCTTTGTCTTACAGTATATTGAAAGGAATTCATACATTTCTGTATCTAAATAACGGAAAATTTGCTTAAAAAGGGGTACAAAAATTTCGTTTCACATATAAATATGAAAGATAACACCGTAACATATGGAAGCAACCGTTGAATGTTATGTTATGGAAAAAAAACATGGCGACGCATCCATCAGTGCTATACGGCCTTAAGTACGCACCGGGCGCCCTTATCTGTCAGTAAACAAACACACAGTATGTCTGTTTGTCCCCACACGCTGTGTGCACAGCGCTTCCGACTAAATCGCATTACGAAATTTAATATCGGGCACACTTTTTGTCGTCGCTGCGTACAAAAAGTATTATTTGTGCTATTTCTTCACGAGCTGCGTGTTTGTTGAGGCAAGGATGACGAAAAATACTAGCAAGTGTGATCGTGACAGGAACGCTTAAGGATCCTTATATTTATATATCGACACCTGATGAAAGGAAAACTATGTTATGTAAATTACTCTGTAATGTAAAAAAATAATAATATGGGTGCGTGTACTTAAGTACGCGCGTGAGAAGTTATACTTCTTTTTGGAATTATTAAAAAATAGTTTTTAATTGCATGCAGATAATTAATTACAATAAGATAATAAAAGGATTGGAAAAGGATAGTCAACGCAGTCAATAAAGTTCAGTTTTAATTTGAAAATTTTAATAAATAATCAAAATATTCAATTTAAATCACTACTGAATAAAATTTATTAGCACATATTAATTTCGCATTTGTATAACATTATAACACGTGTTAAGAATATAGAAACTAGAAACATGTGGATAAATATTATAAATATGAAAACAGTGATCAGAGGCGACGAGCGTCCCAACATGTGCGACTAAGAAGAGATCCTATTACTATTTTGTTGGAAGCTTTTTTTCGAGACTTACGAGTAATGTGCGGTTTAGCGGCTGACTTCATGGTGTTACTTTTCTGTTACAGTGATGCGCGCGCATCTTAAAATTTCACTCTCATCATTTTTTCATAACGCGGCTAAAGAAGTATAACTTCAAAAACGTCAAACAGTTTATTGCGATATTAAGATCATCATCATCAGCCTATTAATGTCCCCACTGCTGGGGCACAGGCCTTCCCTATGGATGGAATAGGGAGATTGGGCCATGACCCACCACGCGGGCCCAGTGTGGATTGGCGGGTGCTAACGACTGCAGATGCAGCCGGGACCAACGGCTTAACGTGCCTTCCGAAGCACGGAGGAACTCGAGATAGTAAATTTTTAGTCACCCATCCAATGCCCGACCACTGCGAAAGTTGCTTAACTTCAACGATCGCAGCCGAACGCGCTAACCACTTGCGCCGTCGAGCTCCTCATTTATATATAGATATTAAGATACAATTATATTTTTGCTCGGCAAGACAGGCCGGCTTTTCTTTGAATTTATCCCCGTATCTTAGATTACTTACCAATTTTTAAAGGAAGCGCACGAAAATTTACTGTACCTACTGCAATGTATTTGTTAAACGAAATACGATATTTCTTTTAGACATTTATCATTTCTTTATGCCTTATCATTTCCTTTTTTTGTTATTATAACGCATCAAAATCCGTAAGTATAAAAAAGTTTTATTTCTACAGAAAATAGGGTACCTACATGACAGTATTAAAAAAAAATGGGTGCGTGTACTTATGTAGGCGCGTGAGAAGTTATCCTTCTTTGGCATCGTTTAAAATAAGTTTTTAATTTCATACAAATAATTAATTACAATAAATTAATAATAAATGTCATTTCATTTCATTTCATTTCATTTCATTTCATTTCATTTCATTTCATTTCATTTCATTTCATTTCATTTCATTTCATTTCATTTCATTTCATTTCATTTCATTTCATTTCATTTCATTTCATTTCATTTCATTTCAATGTCCCGTTCAAATCTGCCCCACGGTAACTTGGAAAATAAAATATTACAAATAACGCGCCCGCGGCTAACTTCATTATGTTAAAATTTTGTGTTACAGTGATGAAAATTTCACCCTCTCATAATTTTTTCATAACGCGGCTAAAGAAGTATAACTTCAATAAAGTGTCAATTGTTAGCATCTGTGTTTAGAATGAATATTGGCAGGAGTTTTTACTATTTTTACAAAAAAAATATTCATAATTTTACTAAAAACCCACGATAAAAATAATACTTTCCTAGTCGTGACCCAAAACGCTTGGGATTGGTGGAGCCTAAAATGACGTCACACGGTAGTAAACTTCCGGTTAAAGTGACATTGTATTGTATGGTTTGACGTTTTAATGACAGTCGTGTGACGTCACACACTAGTAAGACGCCATATTGTCCAGAGATACGTTTTCGCGGCAATACTTGAAAACAGAGTTTTTGATCTGGTTTTCTTACCGAAATACACAGCATAATGATGAATATCCAATTTTTATGGACTCTATAAACATTAGTAAATAACGTGAGATCGTTTTCTAAAACTTGTCAAATACCCTATTCTACGAGCATCATAATTTCAGTAATTATGCCAGTAACATCATTCTAATTCTGCTTAAGACAGACGATTTTACTTTTATTTATACGGAACCCTTAATAGAGAATTTTTTCCTGTTCGGAGATATGTGACGTCACTTAATCAACGCAGGTACGTAGCCAGTATACGCCGGCATATTTCGAAAATCTGGAGTGCCTCAACCACTCAGCGAGTAATGTAATTGGATCGGTACATTTCAACCTGGGGGCTACTATACTATATTAAACTATAATATATACTATAACTATATTAAATATTTGTTTCTTAGGTTTTCACGCACATCACTCATTAAATAAAACTAGTTTTACGGGTTAAATTGCATTAGGGGGGGGGGGGGGCGGTTTGAACGTGTGATGCATGTTCAATCCCCCCCCCCCCCCCCTCCTAAACCAAACCATTACATTAGATTTGATAAACCACAGATCCTTGCAACTGAGCAACGATTCGTTCCTAGAATGATACGCGAGGCTATTGAGATTAAAAAATATCCAAATTTCAATAAGGAATATGGTTGGTATATACCACCAACTTGGGAACCCATTATACAGGAGATAAAATCCCAACCCCGAGCACACACTGCAAGGCCAACAGATACTATTAGTTCTTTTTGTTTGCATAATTAACATAAGAAGGAGATAGAAAGCCTCTCTTGAGTTTGTTTCGCCGGTTCTTCTCAGAAAGGTCTCCCAATTTTGGAACCGGTGGTAGTTTACGGTAGTTAGGGTCAAATAAATAAACTCAAAATTACAAAAAAGAATTTTTAAATTAAATACTAAATTTTATTAAGTAAATTAAATAATAAATTCATACATAGACAATAAAACTTTAAAAATCGAACAATGAAATAACCGAACGCTCAATAAAAGTCTTTCGTAGGTAGCTCGACCAAATTAAATAAAAGTTTGATTCTGACGACGTAACCTGTAAAGGCTACGAAACGTCAATAAATAAATAAAGTTTCGTGCATTAAACCGTAAAAACTAGTTTTATTTAACTATATTAAAGAAAATGTATGTGAGGTATTTGAAAACCTTCGGCGGTCAGAAATAACACAATGAAATCATTAGTGACACCGATAGCCATAACAATCCCGTCAGGCGATTCGCCCCCTGGTTGTGAAGATGCACTTTAGAAGGTGGTGACGCGACATCACCTTGTGTCCATTGGCGTCACAGTGTCATCAGCATTTTGATCCCTGGCAGAGTCAATGACGATTCTTTACGCAATCTTACTGAGGCGACTCGCGTTTTCGCAAAAATCCCATCTTTTTCATACTTATATTGAGAAAAGTCATCGCCATTATCTAATTATCAGGATTTTGCGAAAATCATACGAATAATAATGTACGAGTAGTTATGCTAGTTGTACTTGTAAAGTTGGGCTTAAATGTAGCCCTCAGTTTCAAGCATATCTTAAAGAATTTCTTAGTTGACAAATGCTACTACACAATTAAGGAATTTTTATCTGACAAAGAAAGGAGACCCTCACTTTTCATAGAAAAAATGCTAAACTTGTATACAGTTGAATTTGGTCTCAAAATAAAGCCAAAATTATTTGCTACATAAAACTAATTTTGCCTTATTTTTAGTGAATCGTGGAAAGAAGTTATTTAATGATTAATATTTTTTGATATAGAAACCCTTTTGATGACAAACCTACGTATTTGACATTGACAGCTAGCTGCTGATGACAAATATTGCCAGACTACGGTACCCAATTATGAAACACATATAAAAAAAATTAAAAAGTAT
This sequence comes from Chilo suppressalis, assembly GCA_902850365.2. Lineage (NCBI taxonomy): Eukaryota > Metazoa > Arthropoda > Insecta > Lepidoptera > Crambidae > Chilo > Chilo suppressalis. The sequence continues at coordinate 490,190 of OU963910.1, forward strand.
ACAACTTTGGCACAAAATGCCGGGTGTCCTTTAACAATGACATTCTGGGTACCACTTGACATTTTTTTTATATAGATATAATATTGTGACATAGACTTGGCATTGACAATTTTAATGAAGTGAATAAAACAATATGGAAATAAACTCAATTGACATTTATAATAATTTTTGATTTAAATTGTGACATCTAATGTTATTATTAATAATTGTACGCCTTATGGCAGGACATAGCTGAACTGTATGTACTGATGTAAAACCCCATTATTGTACCTATGCTCCACAATAAATGAATTATTATTATTATTATTATTAAACTAGCAAACCAGTGAAACAAATGTTCACCAAAACCTGATTTCTCGAAAACCGGAAGTGCTGCGTTACTCAAATCCGGTTTGTAGTCTTATCAGACTATTCTAAACTTATAACTTAAATATTCTCTTTATCTATCTCTTACGGTTTGGCCGCTGAAACAGCACCACAGACAGACGGACTTGTCTAATAGATAAGAGATATTTCACGAGTTCCAACGTAAGGCATTTGTGTAAGTACGTTTACTGCCTCGCCACGTGACAGATGGCAGCTTAATATCGGCGGGCGAGTGCACAGGTAAGCTATTTATATTCCGGACCCATCCGCCGAAACCGCCGGCCCCGAGGCACGCCGGGAAATATTAATAGTCTTGCACGACCGTCCAATACAATATACCTACCTACATTGTAGCAATACAATACATACCTTCACGAAATAACAGCAGTTGGAGTGTCGTTACTAAAGCCTGGACAATATTGTTGTCACTACATTTCAGCTGATAATGGCGGACTGCCAAACTGTGGAATTCCATGCCTGAGCCCTTGTTCCCCGAGCACTACAATCTAGCGGTCTTCAAAGCAAGAGTGAACCGGTTTTTATTAGGTAAGCGCGCTCCATCGTAGACCATAATATTGCTTTTCATCAGGCGAATTATGGTCAAGCGCTACCTATTACCAAATAAAAAAAAAATAAAAAAAGCCAGTTGAGTTACAGGTTGCTAACTTGCTAGCCGACTACAATTTCTTTACGTCTTCTGTGAATTTCAGCAGTTTCTACCTTACAGTTCTGTATTCCTATAGTGAGCAAAGGCGGATCCAGGATGGGTGTCATGGGGGTGGGTGGCTGGGTCCATCTGTACCCACTTTACAATCTGTACCCATGTGACTTGACCACGACTATATGACGGGGGGGTCATAGGCGCCAAAGCTGGATCCGCCCTTAATAGTGAGTAAGTGAATAAAGTTCCAGGGCTCCACTGGATTGGATGCGGGCTGGGCAGGCGATATCTTCGCGACTGGACATCACTTTCCTTTAAGTGGGGTAATTTGCAAACCAGAAATTGGGGATAAAATAAAAAATATTATTTTGAAGAAAATTGTACTAGAAAATAATCCACGCGGACCAGGCAGCAGACGGGACTCGAAGCCGCACCCTCCGCTATCCCGGTGGATGCACTGACTACCGCTACCGTGGTCCTAATTGTCTGTGTCGATTTTTCTTTATGTTTCTTAAGCTGCAAGGCAGCGCCATCTCTTCGCATTGTAGGTAACCCACAATGTCAAATGGATACTTTTAAAAGTATTTAACATTTGAAAGAAGAAATAGCAATTATATTTCTTTATATATATTTTTTCATTGTTCTACAAAAAAAATCTATTCGGACAAGGCAGTAGACGGGTCTCGAATTTTCTTTACATTTAAACATCCAGCAGTTAAATGCTTAAAAAATAAAAATATTATTCTCCCCAAATGAAGTCAAGGCAAACACTGGAATTATAATATTTAATATTCCACTATTGTGAATAATTTCCTTTAATGGATTCATAGATCCGGTACTCTATCCATTGTATTGTAAGCTTAAATTTACTTATTTCTGCCCAGGTATTAATAAAATATCAGATACGGGTAAACCGGAAATTGAGCGCAGATGGTTTGCGAACGAGGGTAGCTCTATCTATTCTATACGTAATGAAACCTTAAAAACTCACCGATAGGGCTGTCAAGTTAAACAACCAGTTAAAAAGGTTTTTGTCTGGTTTGAGTACAGGCTCCAGACGGAGAGGAGACTCCCCCCGTGGGGAGATGCTATCCGCTTGGAATACCTCTGGAGGCAATCCCAATTTGGGATCTCGCCGTCCCCAAACCCGGTGGCGCTGTAAAGGTCATCTGCGACCAACAGCATACACACTCAAAAAAGTATTAATACAGTATCTTAATGATTATTTACTTATCAAACAAACTTTCATTATATTTAATGAAGAAACAATACTTAGAAATTCATATAATTGTGGTATTTCACTTAATTTCAACTCTGTCTGTGTGTCGGCTTGATACGTTTTCATGCCTACACCGATAAACTGGTTTTGATGAATATTAGCGTGGAAATAAAAATGAGTAACAAGAAAGACCTAAGCTACTTTTTGTTGCAAAAATGAAACTTAATCGAGTAGAAAGAATTGGGAGAGTGTGTAAAGAATATCAATTATTGTACGTAGTCCAGGTCCGAATTATAATACTGTAGCAGGTTATGTTTGAAATCAAGACATTCATGTCTATCCTATGATCTTTATTGAAGAAAAAAATTTGCAAGCAACCTTTACTTACCCGCATCTGTTCAACTGGAGGGCAATTTGTAAATGAAATATTAAATCGATACCCGCATATACAGATGTGTATAGAGAATGGACTTAGCGTTCCACATTTTGGCCAAGCGTAAGCCAATACCTACGAATATAATAAAGCATATTCATCTTGCCTTGTCATCTCTCGGTGTCGCTACCCTAATTTGCCGTTTATAAGGAAGCGCCGTCGTGTATAGACCTCATTTGGCGTCGCTTGTCGGCACTGCCCCCTCAAGTTCGAGTGGTCTAGAGGCTCTAGACGGAGAGGAGACTCCCCCCGTGGGGAGATGCCATCCGCCTGGAATACCTCTAGCGGCACTCGCCAATTCTCGGCTTGAGGTATTTAGGACCTCGCCGTCCCCAAACCCGGTGACGCTGTAAAGGTCATCAGAGACCAACAGCAAACAAAACTAATTTAAAAAAAGTGACGGCACTCGATGTTGCTCGCCAACATATGTCTCACGTATTTTATAATACTAAAATAATGGTTACAAATGATGACATCATGCGACGTGTCGGCAAGAAACGCGAACTTTGGGACACCATCAGAGTGAGGAAGGTTGCGTATCTAGTACACGAAAAGTACGCCCTCTTACAACTCATAATGAGGGCAAAGTTGCTGGAAAACGAATACTAGAATGGACTGATATCTTCAGCGCCGTGGAATTATTCCATTTTGCTAAAAATAAGGAGACGTATGCTGAGCTGACTGCCAACCTTCGCTGTTTGGAGAGACAGTAGAAGAAGAAGAAGTTCATAATAACAGATAGCGCCCCAACGCATGGACAGGTTCACAAAGCTCGTCTGTATTGGCGACTTGCATTGGTCTTCATCAAAATTGCCCAACGTCTAGACGGTAGCATTTGGCTTGTATCAGGTTGTCGACACTCGCATTGGGTTATGCTCGGTCAACTTGAATTGACTGGTTAGATAAGTGTGAAAGAGACGAAGCGATCGTGCGGCCAATAGTTCGTGTATTGGCTGCGGCATCGCTTTCTCTCTTTGGAAATTCTGTTCTGATATAAAATATCTTAGGTGTTTATCAAACCCACCTTCTGTAAATTTAGTAGGCGAGCGGGTTAGTAGAGTACAGCTTTAGATGTGTGATTGTGGATAGTTATGATATCATTATTAGCCTATTATCCCCCCTCCCTCGCTGTTGGAGGACCGCTTCCCTATGAATGAAGTAGATTAGGCCATGAATGATTAGTCTTCGTAAGCCCAAGCCACGTTAAGCCCTTGGTCCCGGCTGCATCTGCAGTCGTTAGCACCCACCAATCCGCACTGGGCCCGCGTGGTGAGTCGTAGCCCAATCTCCCTTTCCCATCCATAGGGAAATCCTGTGCTCCAGCAGTGGGGCAATAATGAGCTGATGATGATGAAATTGAAATCGTCACTTTACACTTACATCAATGTACACGCTCGATGTATCGATGTTTTCTCCAGATGATGTGTCTTAATTGAGATAAAAATCAATTTAACTATGGTTGCGTGCATTCACGCAGATTCCGACCACTTTGCCCGCGCACAGGTCTTTTACTGTACATTAACTTTCATAAGTCGGAGCACGGCAAGAAGCTTATATATTAGCTTCTTGGAGCACGGCTATATTCATTGACATTTCGATTATAAATTATTGGTCCCTGCATCCTCATCCGGTTACGTGCAAGAAAGAGGTAAGAATATACTAATACTTTCGCGCTGCTGTCACAGAGAGAATTTGTTTTTAATCGACTTCAAAAAACGAAGGGGTAAGACTGCGTTGTTTAATACATATTAATTAATGTCGGACCTATATATAAAAAAAAACACACAAAAATTTGACTATATGCCAGGGTCACGTGAAATACATAGAAGAATGCGACAAAGAATAATGTGTAAAATTTGAGCGAAATCAAATTTACTATTTCAACTGAATAAAGCTGGTGCACACTATAAATCTTTTGTAGTAGCATAAGAAGATTTTTTATTTAACTATTCATTATTGTAAACATGCCCCAGCAGAAGTTTTATCATGAGCATGTGTCCGTATTACCCATTCCCATAAACATTTCGCGTAACAGTCATAATTTGCGTTCAAAGCGTACATACGAGTACATCCGTTTTGCGCGTATATTATGCGCGTGGACCGACTGTGTAGTGCAGTCGTAATAAATAGGACATGCCATGCGCGAACGTCTTAATAGTCGTTATAATATGAAAGCGATCGACGCACGCATACTAAACATATACTTAGGTATTTATATTATTGTTCGGTGACATCGTAAAGGAAGCGCGGATAAGAAATTGTGTCTCGATTTACATCAGGGCTTGTAACCGGTATCGAAAATACCGGTAAATAAAGGTTAATACCGGTTTTCAGTAAAGGTTTCGTTCGGAGCGCGTCCGAAATGAAAGCGGTACCAAAAACCTTAGTAAACCGGTTTAATCCAGAGCGACACGTGCACCCGTCGGCATCGCTTGAAGTTTGTTTTGTTTGAACTAATCAAGTTACAACTTGTTAATGCTCAGAGATTGATGCATTTATTGACGCGTTTTCTAGCGTCTAGTGAGTCAAGTTATTCTTTTTGTAGTTGTGTACTGACACACTACTTCACTCACTCGCTCTGTAGTTGGAAAGAAACTGACATAAAATCATTATAAATTTGAATTGAAACGGCGAAAGCGATGCCGTCAGTAAGAGCGAAATGAAACCCTTTAAAAACCGCTAAATTGATTCAAAACCTATTTGATTTCGCTTTTTAGGAAAACCGGTTTTTTTAAGGTTAAGGTAGAGCCAAACCTAAATGAAACGCTCCTAATGTACTTGATACTGATTTAGGTTTGAAAATTAACCGGTAAACCCTGATTTACATTACTTATGATCTCGAAGAAAACTTACATAGATGCATGCAACAGCGTGAATTTTTGAGTGGACAATTACGTAAATTAATATTCAAAACAGAATTCTCAATTCCTTAGCAAACAACAACAAATGCAGCATCGACGACAACGCCATACATTCATAAGCATAATCATTTATTTAGTTTAGGCTGTTACAAGCACTCATGAATGTCTAGAAACTACGCCATCGGTTCGTAAATCTACGTCGGTAGACCTTGTACTGAGAAGAACCGGCAAGAAACTCAGCAAGGGCTGTTTTTTCTCCCTGTTTTATTATTTACAGAGTCACCAAGTTGAAAGATTACTTCAGAGATGATTCATGAAGACACGTTTCAACACATACTGTGAAATATACATTACTTGTTCACCTACATTTTGATTGCTGTGTCATGCAGTACTAATACAAATACATTATAGACAATTTAACTATTGCTAAACACACGTGATAGTATAATCCCATATATATTTTTTCCTAACGTTGCGACTTTAGTGTTAAGAAACGGCTGCGACGAAACATATAATGACTCAAGAAAGTTTAATTAAAAGACAGATAATAATATCATTAATAATAACAAAACAATAAGGATTTTTAATAGGTTTCCACAATTTTACAGAAAAAATATACAAAATATACAAAAAGATAACTTCCGGTTAAAGTGACATTACATTGTATCGTTTGACGTTTAAATAAACAGTTAAACAGTCGTGTGACGTCACACACCGTATACTGTAATATGGCGTATATTGTTCAGAGAGACGTTTTCGCGGCAACTTGAAAATGGAATACTGAAATACACAACACAATGGTGAATATCCACTTTTATCCATAAACATTAGTCAATAACGTGAGGCATTTTCTAAAACTTGTCAAATACCCTATTCAAATTCATCACATTTGGTTGAAAACATAAATTATGAAACCCAATTGGAAAAACCCCTATTCATACATATTTCAATAAGAGAACATAGTAAATAAAATTCAAGAATCTATTGGTTTTCTATACATGTTTGATTTAATAAAGAAAATATATATATGATGAACTGAAGGCTAAAGAGAAACAAAGAATGTGCCAGCTGCTATATTTCCCATGCAGAGAAATATCGATATATTCAAAAACTTGGTGATGACGGGGTACAGTAAACGAAATTCTATTTAGTCCGTCAGTTGGATGATCAAAAAATAATGGACAAGTATTTTTTCTTTGGGCAATCAACCAAAAAATGACAAAGTTACAGCGCGTCAAAGTTTGAGAGTAGGGGCTCGTGACGTCACTCTTAAGCGAAAATTGGACCAAAACGTGACGTCATGCGACTTTTCAAATCAATATATCTCTGCAATGTTTATATTATGTGAAAAAAGAAAAAATACGTGTCCAATACTTTTTGATAATCTACCTGATAAACGAAGAAAAAAAATAGTCTTCATCCCTTTTGCGCAATTAAGAAACATTAGTCAAGCGCAATTTTATCATCGTTCTACATAAGCAACATGTGAGTTGATGCGCTCGGATGGCAGCTATGGCAATATTTCATTGATTTCAAATGTTTGTTTGTTACAATTTTTACATAAATAAGACACTGCGCTGTATGCATTCCTTCTGAATTATACCTTCTATTAAAAATAACTAAAGTCAAAGTTAATACCTTAGAGTAAAGTAAATACTCTAGAGGAGCTGAATGGTGCAGGTGTTTAGCGCGTTCGGCTGCTTAGCATGTTAAGCAAATTTCATAGTGGTTGGTCATTGGATGGGTGACCAACAATCTTCTATCTCGAGTTCCTCCGTGCTTCGGAAGGCACGTTAAGCCGTTGGTCCCGGCTGCATCTGCAGTCGTTAGCACCCGCCAATCCGCACTGGGCCCGCGTGGTGGGTCATGGCCCAATCTCCCTATTCCATCCATAGGGAAGGCCCGTGCCCCAGCAGTGGGGACATTAATAGGCTGATGATGATGATGAAAGTTAACATATCTTTTATTCATTCAAATTGATGCTCTATGCAAGATTTCTAACATATGTACAGACATTTTTAACTGCAAGGAAAAAAATGCTGCAAGGAATTTTACTTCATTCTAATAACAGTAAAATTGTCTACGGCAAACCACATCTGGAAAACAAAACGCTCTAGTCAGCTAGGTTGATGAAACAAAAAACTTGTCAAGTCGAATTTAACCGCTATTTTGGCTATTGGTCTAATGAAAGAAAGTCGCTGTTGAAAAAAGTAGGTACACGAAACCCATCAATTAATTCTCACAGTTCATCCATGAAGTACCAGAACATCCATGTAATTGTGAAATAGTGTTGCCGATCGATAGTCGACTATCGATGATTAATCGATAGTCTATCGATATCCAACCAATCGTATGACAATCGATCGGCTTATCTTATCTTATTGTAGTTCGTTAATAACAAACTATCGATAGTATCGATACTGTTATTATTTGCAACCATACTATCGATAGTTTAATAATTTGCAATAGTATTGTTTACAATTTTCAGGTATTATAGTCAATCACAAACTTTAGTCTAGAACAATCGCTAGTGTCGATACTATCGATAGTATTGTTGCAGATAAAATCAACACTATCGATAGTATCGATACTATCAATAGTTTGTTATTAACGAACTACAATAGTATCGATAGTATTGCACTCATTCGATAGTATTGCACTCATTCGATAGTATTGCACTCATTCGATAGTATTGCACTCATTCGATAGTATTGCACTCATTCGATAGTATTGCCTTGTTCTGAGCTATCGATAATATCGATACTATCGGTAGAATCGATTCTATCGATAGGCCTATCGCTAGAGTACATGATTTTCGATGTAAACTGACGATAGTTTTAATATCGATAGTTCGTCAACACTATTGTGAAATGCTCGCTGCAACGGCTCTCTGAAAGTTTCGATTTAAGTTTGTTAGCTTTTTTTTTAAATTTCATCTTTTATCGGGATTGGAATACAAACGAATATTTATTTCTTGAGCTATCGTACACAAACATGACAATTTATATTACATTAAAAAAGTGTATCTCTCAGAAAAATCAACTTACATGAATCACGAAACCTTTCCAATTTTATTGCGTGTCATGATGCGATCAGCCCACGTGTTTAACCTGACGCGAGTTTAACGTGTTTTACCCATACAAAAAAAGTGTACAACGCCGCTAAAGAAGTTTTCACTTCAAAAACCAAATGGCATTTTAGTCAGAAAATTTAGCTTCTGGCTTTGTAGCCTTAGTTGACTTTAAGCCTAGTACCTATCTGATAACAATAATTAATAATTATAATAGGTTCTAAATAACCCATTAATGTATACAAAACAACCCCCCCTCCCCCTCTTTATACAGATCAAACTGCGAAGATGCGTTGGTAGAGATGTCTCTCTGTCCCAGGCCAGCATGGAATTCAAGAAAAAATCTTTCTTCCGTTAAGTTTTTCTTAGTTTGCATAATTTCCATTTGGACATTATTTAATTGCATAAATGCTTTGGAAAGGTATGAACAATCATCGCTGCAAAAAATTACTTGATTTTCATTATAAAATCAATTTGTTATTCAAATATTCACAGTTCGAGTGAAGCTAACTGAAAATAAATAAATGTATAATGTTTGTTGTGAATAATTTAACGCGGTATTTACACTGTGATTGTGGAAATGTTGCTTTTAAAAACACTAACTATGCAGATTTATTGATTGCTCAAATCAAATTAATAAATTATACTGTGTCGAGTGGACTGTTGTTTAATTGTGTACAGTTTCAGCAAACATTGAGTGTTTTGTTATTTCAGACGTACATTTTGCGTATTGTGAAAACTCGTTCACGTTTTCAAACATGTTTCCTTTTCATTACTTCAGAATAAAATTCTTAGTCACATGATTCAAATTTCAATGGCTACTTCTTAGAATCAGCGTATAATGACTTCCTTGAGGATTTACGCATTTAGAACTCACGTTATTTATAAATACTTAAAAAACACCAAAATATCTGTAATCCATTTATTACCGTAATTTATCTCTTAAAAGCCCGGGCAAATAATAATTAAATGTAACTTTTTTTCTGGTAATATATTCTTCAGTAATTATATGCTTATCTAGCGGCCCGCCCTCGCTTCGCTTCGGTGTAGAGCTGAAGTGTAGACTACAGTTTTTGTTCTCAGGCTTGTATTATACACAATGACATTCATCTATGATTCTTCTTATACCTGCATGCAAAGTCTCAGCCCAATCGGTTTAAAATTGACAAAGTTTCATACAAACTTTCAATCCCTATTTTATCCCCTTGGGGGTAGAATTGATCATAATCCTTTCTTAGCGGATGCCTACGTCATAACATCTACCTGCATGCCAAATTTCAGCCCGATCCGTCCAGAGGTTTGGGCAGTGCGGTGATATATCTCTATGTCAGTCAGTCACCTTTGAGTTTTATAACATTCATATTTTTTTTGTATATAGATAGAAGTATATTTAAAATCTCAGTAGAGAAAAAAGAAAAAGCCATTCAATATTGTATTATATTGACCTTATTTATGTTACTTCCTTCGCCAATGTCTAAATGGCGTAAACTTATTCTTATTAATGTTTAATGCATGTGTTTCCATTGTTCTGTAGGCGATAAATCATTTTCTTGTTATTTCATTTCAAACGTGCCTTCAAAATGCGTAAATACTCAAAGAATGTCGGTTGATACGTCTCATTGTAGATTACATTTATATACTACCCACAGATAAGCTATTGTTGCCCAAGCTCCGGGCTACTTTCACACTGATCTAAGAACGGAAATATGAAACTCACTATTTTCGTATCGATCCTTTATCTCGCGCTACACTCACGGGATTCGCTATTTATTTACTTACAGATTGACCCTTTTCATTTCCGGGATCCACTTATTTTTATTTATTTCCTCGCCCTGACTCCCCTGCGGTGAGATATCAAAGCCAGGACCCCTATTCAATACTTTATACATATTTCTTTAGATTCTATCTTTTGTCGGATTTAGTTACCAGCGGCGCTGAGTACTTTTTAATCTTTATCGAATTACAGCGTACATTTTATAATCCGGTTGCTTTTTTTTAATATAGTCGCTTGAGGGACCTCTAAAATACCAATCAGTGAACAAGTGACATTAAAATTCCTACGTAAGTTGACGTTAATACGCTCGCTTTAAATTACTGCAGTTTAAAACTTGTTAATTTTCATTAATTGCATTTTTTAATAGTTGAAAGTGTCGTAATTGCGAAAGCGCATTAACACGACTGCTTGAAACGTTGAAGTACTAGGGTGACTGATCCAATTATCAGCACTTTAAGAGTTAGTCCAAACTTAAGCCCGTTTATCACATTGAAAAATGCTGTTTCACCCGTTATGACGAGTTTTCTAGTTTCAATATTCAATCAGTAAGATGATTATTTAAAAAATATTTTTTGTGTTTAGGTATCCATTTTTTTTAGATGGACAAGAGTAAATAATGACCATCTTACCATTTAATAGCACCATCACCACCATTTAATAGCATAGAGTGAGTCAATTAACAGCACTATGATAGTGGTATTGAAATTATATGAAATAAAAAATGTTATTAGTACCTATAATCTCTTTAATTGACTTCTTTTAATATAGGTGGGTAATGTGTGACTAAGGACCAAAAAAAATTTTTGACAACAATATAATTGTATTTATAAACTTAACAAAGTTTCGTATTATTATCATGTATTATGATAATGTCTCTTGTGTTTTGTTAGCTTTTATCTCTTTTATTTTGTTTTTTCTATTGTATCTTGTATTTTATTTTCTATTGTCCCTTTTATTGTATTGTCTGTTTTCTCCTGTATTTTATTAGCTTTTTTTCTCTTGTTTTTTAATAGCGGTTTCTACTTTTGCGTTATTTTTTCGTGTTGTTCAGTAATCTGTTTTTCTTATGAGTCGCCTGTTCTTCTTCTTTAGGTTGTTCAGTTTTTAATTTGTTGTTTTCAGTCTTTTTCCATTCAGCTGAAGTAAGAACAAATGATGATCTCTCTACATTTTTAACACCTTTTCGTTCAGGCTTTTTTTCCGTAACCAATACGTCCTGTAATTTTACTGCAGTTAGTAAATATTGTTTAATCTGACTGGAGTTGGTAAATATTGTTGACTATCAAGACATAAAAATTGCGCACTTCCAAGACAATATTCAGTATAATGAACCATCAGATGGTTCGTTAGTGGTTGCAGAGATCATAGCTTGCATTTCATCTACAAAATCTTATGCTAATATTACTGGAAATTGATCAATTTTGAGAAATTTGATAACAGCTTCCTGGGATGTGGAAGTTGTGGACGCATCAGTTTGATCATCGAAATAACAACAAATCTTCTTTAAAATCCTTTCTGTTTCTATTAGACTCTCAAGCGGCGTTCTTTGCAGAAATGTAGGTACATTTTTCTTGCCCTACAATCTTTTCTAAAGTTTCACGTGTCATAACTCTATCTTCATTACAATCTTCTTGTAATTTTAATTTGTCTTGTTTTGGTTCTTTATCATGTTTATTTCCTTTACCCAGACATTTTTTGTAGTTGATGGCTTCAAAGTTACAGGGACATAAGCCAATAGTCCTGAATCCATTTATCACTGTTGTATCTTTGACGCCAACCTCTAAAGCCTCTATAAGACCAGGTACAAAATCATTCTTTGTGAGAGTCTCCAAAGGGTAATCTCTCCTCCATTTTACTTTCCTTCCATGCATTTTTGAGAGGTCTAAAAGCTGACATGTGTCGGCTGGCTTTAGAGCAATCAAAATAATGTCCAACTTGCTGCACAATTTATTCACTTCAAGACTAAGATGTGTTTTGTGTCCATCTACAAATAGTATGATGTGAAATGAATGAAATACATTCTTGATATAATCATAGAAAAAATCACATTTCATCTAGCCAGTACAGCTTAAACCAATGCCCCTCTCATTTGGGACTGATGATTTTTTATCATTGGGAAACCTCTTGTTGGGAAACAGAACTAGTGGAGGTGTAATATCTCCGTTGGCGCAAAACGTAAACAGTACAATAAAGACAGTTTTGGCTGCAGCGTGATCAACTTCATATACGTCTCTTTCTCCTCGTAATGAAATGATTTTGCCACTCTTAGGATATAACTGAAAGTTAGATTCGTCCCCATTAAAAACACGAGACGGGTTCTGGTAGATGTTAAAGTAGTTGTTTTCCTTAGGACAAAACTCAAAATTGTGGAACCACCTTTTTGTGTCTTCTTCTGATACATTAGCACTGACTGATATTACAGTTTCGGCAATGCGTTCGCTGAGTTCTGGATGACGGCACATAAAAAGGTCATACCATTTTCTACCAGATATGTCATCCTTTAAGGGGTCTCTAAATCTCTTTCTGTCTTCTTTAAGAAACTTGCTACACTCAATTGTAAATCAGTCTTTTGTTTGGGAATCCTTTCCGACAGCAATCTAAAACCCACTTTTACTAAAACTTCCTCTTCATCGTTCGACAATAGTGGATCAGGGTCTGGTAGCTTCTTGCATGGCTTTCTTAATCGCGACTGGATAGTTTATCTAGGTTTATTGAAGGTTTTCGAGGCCAGTTTTTTGGACATACCCTATTCTAATGCATCTAAGTCTTTTAATAGATTTTCGTAAGAGTTTTTTTTTTCTTTTATTTGGCATATTTACTTCCTTTGGTTTCATGGTAGGTGGGTCTGAAAAAATTAAAAATTATGAAATGCTAGGAGAACCAAATTATCAGCATGCTTTTGATCCAATTATTAGCACTATGCTGACAAATAGCAAATGTAATTTCAGCACTATGCTAAGATTTGGATTCCGAAGGCATAAACTACTTTTACGAAAAAAAAATGAATTTTATGCATCAAATAAGCACGGTTTACAATTAAAAATATGGTATAAGTATTTACGTACTATTTTCCATTTATCAGCACCAGTGCTAATAATTTGGAATTCGCAAAATATTAGACCCATATATTAGCACCACATTTTTTAACAATATGTCATTATAACCTCAAATTATTCTTTTCAAACTATCCTGATAAACTATCTAAGAAATCACATAAATCAAAAGTATTAATATAAAATATTTAAAAGATCTATTAAAGCATTAAATGTAAACACGTGAACTTACCTTCGATCTCTAAGAACAGGCAAAAATAAGACGAACTGCCGGACACAAACGTATTTTTACATTTTTTTTGCCATTTTGAAGTCAGAAAGTATGGTATTGCCAGTGGTAGGATTTCAAAAACAACAATTTATTTATTTTTTAAAGTGGTAACCCAAATCAGTTAGTGAAAACCTTATTATTTTACTATTTATTCAGAGTGCTGATTATTTGGTGCAGTGCTAGCATTTGGATCAGTCACCCTAAATTGAATCAGCTAATAGATAACAATAATGTAATAATATACTTTTACATGAATAGTGACAGTTTTGCACGTTTTTTGAAGTGAAACTTCTTTATCGGCGTTGGAAAAAAATTTACCGTCACATTTTTCGGTTACGCGTCACATTTTTCCGTTACGCGCCATCTTTTTTTATATTAATAGTTGATAGCTGAATGATCACACTGTCGCCGGCGAGAACTCTCTCTACTCGTTTGTAGCTGAGTGACAATAGTTATTAAAGATAAGACTCGCTCAGCCAAACTCGCATAGCGATACTCGCTCAGCGATACTCGCTCAGCGATACTCGCTCAGAGATACTCGCTCAGCGGTACTCGCTCAGCGGTACTCGCTCAGCGATACTCGCTCAGCGATAATCGCTCAGCGATACTCGCTCAGCGATACTCGCCCAGCGATACTAGCTCAGCGATACTCGCTCAGCTATACTCGCTCGGTTAAGCTGGCTTGGCTGTCAAAAGCCGTGCGCGTGCATTTTAACTCAGGACTGCCAATTCGTTTCTAGTTTCTACTCGCTTATCGTTCATCGTCGGAGGTGGAACATGTGCCTTAGATTACTGAGCCGTGTAATCATAACAGTTTCATAGGCAGTAATTTGTATTCATGTCTATGATAATAAAATCCTTTTGTTTAAACTTTATCTAATTTAACTTTATTTAACCAATTTCTGGAAAGTTGCATGTAGATCATTTTTCGAAAAATAAGGCCATAAAGAAGTTTCACTTCTTACGTAAGTACACTAGTACACGCACACATTTTTTTTTCGTTCGTTTTTTCATAACTTTTCAATATTTCGAGGCCGAATAGCAGTCTATAAGTACGCAATTGTATAAATGAATCCCATGAAAATGTTTGTCAATTTTGAATTGGAACCGTATCGCATCAAAAGTTGTTTACTTACATAACTTGGGTTTAAAATAAACATCAGAGAATGTTTCATGTATATTTATTGGTTTTATGTTGATATGTCTTCACGCATCTCCTCAGGGAATGTGAGAGTGAATTAGATTTGTATATTTACAGTGACTGCCAAAGAATATTATTCATATTTTACTTTGTAGTGAATATGTTAGGTACGAGTGGTTTGTAGACGACCTCTGTGGCCGAGTGGTTTGTACGCCGGGTTTCATGGTGTCGCCGACTCGAGAGGTCCCGGGTTCGAATCCCGGTGGGGGCAGATGTTTGTGTGATGAATACGAGCATTTGTACTCCAGTCATGGATGTTTAATATGTATTTCTATATAAATATACTATATACTTGTTTATTTAAATTACTTATTGATTTCAATGTTACTACTCTAAATTAATTACTTTGATTGTTCTTATATTATTAAAGTTTAACTAAAAATTCTCAAAGAGCAGTGTGCCTGTCCGAATAACAATGATTCATATTCCCCGTTCAAAACAGAAAAGAGATAAAGTAATATAAAATTCAAAGTTTAATTAAGCGAACGTAACAAGAAAAAACTGCTACGTTGTGAAGAATTTTAATCTTTTTCAAACGAGGTACGTAATGTTCCCAAAGATCTAAAGCGTTACTTGAATTATTCACAACAGCCCTATAATTATATAGAGCAGATAGCTGAATGCCCAAAAAGCATAATTAATTATTAGAAACACGTAAAGGTGCTATCCCACGATGTGTGTTGGCGCGGGGGAGGCCGCGCCGCGCAGGGTTGCCATAAGTATGAGAACTAACGTTCGAGATTTAGCAGTATCTATACAGGATACGAATTGATGATACGAATAAGGATGCATTTAGTGATGGCCTAATGAATCAGGTACTTACTGAGACTATCCATTGTGGACTGGACATTTATTTACTTTCTGATAATATTTTTGGTTTGTGTACATGACACAAACAGTCAACATTGTTAGAATCTTATGTCAAAGTGCACGGGATATATATTTACTTCGTATCATGTTTAGATACTGCTAAATCTCGAACGGTGGAGTTCTCATACGTTTGCCAACCCTGCGCGGAGCGGCTTCGCCCATCATCATCATCATCATTTCAGCCGAAAGACGTCCACTGTTGGACATAGGCCTCCCCCATGGATTTCCACAACGATCGGTCCCATGCTGCCCGCATCCAGCGGCTACCCACGACCTTTACCAGATCGTCGGTCCACCTTGTGGGGGGCCTGCCAACACTGCGTTTCCCGGTACGCGGTCGCCACTCGAGGACCTTTCCGCCCCAACGGCCATCGGTCCTGCGAGCAATGTGCCCTGCCCATTGCCACTTAAGGTTTGCAATTCTGTGGGCTTCGCCCGCGACAACACATATCGTGGGACAGCACCTTTATAGGAACGGACGAAGACTGTTATTATCTTAATATCAGGTGAGGTGGAGTCATTTGTCGGACCTATCTATAAAAAAAAATATAGTGCTTAAATGTAACTTCGTGTCAAATTAGGAGTTTATGTTACGTTACATAAGTTATAATTATGATTTTCCCGGAAGTGAGAAAACACTCTGTGATCTTTAATTAAACTAATTACGAATATTTTGATGTAAACTGACTCTAATGAGTAAATAGGTACTCAGAAATACATTAACTCACAGATCTAATCTCGTGTTTTATCAAACTACTAGCGGCCCGCCCTCACTCCGCTTCGATGCAGAGCTGAAGTGTAGACTACAGTTTTCTCAGGCTTGTATTATACACAATGACATTCATCTATGATTCTTCTTATACCTGCATGCAAAATCTCAGCCCGATTGGTTTAAAATTGACAAAGTTTCATACAAACTTTCATTCCCTATTTTATCCCCTTGGGGGTAGAATTGATCAAAATCCTTTCTTAGCGGATGCCTACGTCATAACATCTACCTGCATGCCAAATTTCAGCCCGATCCGTCCAGTGGTTTGGACTGTGCGTTGATAGATCACTATGTCAGTCAATCAGTCACCTTTGAGTTTTATATATATAATTGTAGATTCCGGAATCGAAATTATTATTGCTGAATCCAAAATATGTATTTACCGATCTGATCTTGTTCTTTCCAACAATTTTAGAATCGAAACTATTATTTTCGAATTCAAAATATTTATTTAATAAAAAATAACTGTAAAACCCGTAAAAAGGAAGCAGGGGTAACTAAGGAACAAATACAAGGGCGTCCAAAATCTGACACACGTGTAAGTTGTTTGCTCATGTAGTGACATAACACACTAACTTGTCCCTGAAGAACATTCGCTTCCGGCCGTCATCTTCCGTAGTTTTCCTCAAACAAACCGTGGGGGGCCCGATTGGGTCCTGGTTCTACTTCCTGGGGCCCGTGACCCGGGGCGCGGGGCGCGGCCCCAAAAACACAACTTTTATTGGGTTCCAACGACGCCCCGTCACGTCTGCGAGCGACTTAACTCGGCGCATCAATAAAACTCAATGAAATGTAACGTCACTCCGACTTTCCTAAAGACGACATTAAAAAGGCATTCTTATTACATTCCCGGATAATAAAAATATTATTGAAGTTATACTTCTTTAGCCGCGTTATGAAAAAATTATGAGAGTGAAATTTTAAGATGCGCGCGCATCACTGTAACACAAAAGTAACATAATGAAGTTAGCCGCGGGCGCGTTATGAAAAAATCATGTGAGTGAAATTTCGAGATGCGCGCGCATCACTGTAACACAATAGTAACACCAGGAAGTTGGCTGCAGGCGCGTTATTTAAAGTTTCATGCATCTTTGTTTATGAAAATTTAAAAAATACAATATCATATTCTTGATTCATTTCGAAGCGCAGATTTACTGCGCTTCGAAATGGAAGATATTTTATTAGAGTGATAAAAATATATTATCTACCGTTTTATGGTAATATACCTTTGTGTTTACTGTTTTATTTTGTCTGACGTAGGTACGTAAATATTTTGGATTTATATCTTCATAATAACAGTAGCTTACAAACAAGAATATTACAATGTTATTAATTCAGCATTTGAATGTTATTTTTTTTTAATGATAATACCACTCATCCCGTGTGCACCTGGGGGCCATTCGCCTTACGGAAATGCTTTGAAAATCGCTTTTTTTTTCATTTTTAATTTATTTATTTTTCTCCTACAATCTACATGTTCCATCTTATAATTTAAACAATATTTGTATATTTCATAAGATTGCGAGAGACTGGTACTTGAACTAAGCGAAAGCTTGTATCTCAGTGCACCAGTACCCTCCTCTTTGTAAGGTGACCGTTTTATCTTAACAAATTAAGTTTCTACATATAAAAATACCTGTAGGAGAATATATAATATACCACATATATCCAAATAATGACTTCATTGACAATGATCGGTACTAGAGCCAAGACAAATTTATATTAAGTTAATAACAAAGCACATTTTTATGGAAGAAGCAAAGAGTTATACGTTGTCACAGTTAGTATAATGGATTTTCACTACGCAAAAACACGATTTAAACCTAAGTTACATACCATCATACATTAATTAATGTGCACTTGCCCGCAGATTGTTACTTCACAGCTTTAAAATAAGACAGGTGTATTTACTTGATGAAGTGATAAAATAGAACTTACAAACGATCGTAGGATATTTATAGTGTGTGTAATATTGTGTTTTCTACCCAGACTTTTACAAACCTCCAGAAACGCTCCGAATAATTTATGTATTACTTAATAAGTTTGTAACGCTAACGCTTACGATTTCATTTTGTTATTTCTAGCCGCCTGAGGTTTTCAAATGCCTCGCTCTCTTTTTTTCTTTTGGCATTGGTAATAACAATATTAAAAAAATGAGCGGTAGAGAGGTATTTGAAAACCTTCGGCGTTCAAAAATAACAAAATAAAATCGAAAGCCTTAGCGTTTTCCAAAGCATTTCCGTTAGGCGAATGGCCCCCTGGTAGGATTGAACTAGCAGCCTCCGCTATTCGAGCAAATAAAATAAACCAATAACCGCCTGGATTTTATCCAGTATTACAGACTAGAAGGCAATTAATTATAATTACTAAAAATTGAAAAACTTTTCTGATAAAAGTGGAATATTTGATACAATAAAAAGATAAACATACAAATTAACTTTTAAAAAACAAAATTAATATAATTCCGACCTCATCAAAGAATTAGAAATTGGAAAGAACACGTAGATAAAATTGCTATAAAATTGTCAAGAATTTCGTATGCATTACGGGAAATTAAAAAGCTAAGTGATTTTGAATCGGCGAAAAATTCTTACTATGCATATGCACTTCATGGCTGACCTATGGCATATTGTTATGGGGAAAGAATGCAGGAGTGGACAAACTTTTCCGACTGCAAAAAGGTGCATAACAATATTAGGCAATAGGGATGATGACTAATTTTTTTTTCTTCGTTTATCAGGTAGATTATCAAAAAGTATTGGTCACGTATTTTTTCTTTTTTCACATAATATAAACATTGCAGAGATATATTGATTTGAAAAGTCGCATGACGTCACGTTTGAGTACACTTATAAGTGAAAATTCACTCAAAAGTGACGTCACGAGCCCCTACTCCCAAACTTTGATGCGCTATAACTTTGTCATTTTTTGGTTGATTGCCCAAAGAAAAAATATGTGTCCATTATTTTTTGATCATCTAACTGACGGACTAAATAGAATTTCGTTTACTGTAATCTGTCTTCACCCCTATTTATGTGTTATGTAGCTGGAAGCCGTACTTTGCTTATTCAATATATTAACTTTAGCATCCCTATACATATACGTGTATGTATAGAGGGATGCAATATACGTGATGAGCTCGATGGTAGTCAGCGCGTTCGGCTGCGATCGTTGAATTTAAGCAACTTTCGCAGTGGTCGGTCATTGGATGGGTGACCAAAAATCTTCTATCTCCAGTTCCTCCGTGCTTCGGAAGGCACGTTAAGCCGTTGGTCCCGGCTGCATCTGCAGTCGCACCCGCCAATCCGTACTAGGCCCGCGTGGTGGGATATGGCCCTATCTTTATTCCATCCATAGGAAAGGCCTGTGCCCCAGCAGTGGGGACATTAATAGACTGATGATGATGATGATGATTCCTGCAAAAGATGCAAAACGTTAATAAATAAATAAAATCAGTGCATCTGCGTAAAAACCTAAGAAACATTGTAATTTTTTTTTTGTAGGGTGTAACTATATATCAAACATTTGTACATACGGTTTTAACAGTTTCATTGACAGTTAAACTTGACTATGTTTCAAACAACGCGGCTTAAGTCTAATAAATCGTTACTATTCATAACGTTAAGCTCGTGTACTGAACCTCCGAATTATATTCACAATAAGCTACAATTTGTACGGACCAGTTGCTAGGCAGTTGGTATTAGACGCCCGGTAAATTTCCACCCTTTTTTAATTTATCACCGAAATAATATCCGTCACAAAAGTTTTCACCCCTGCCTTCTCGGATAACTTTAGAAACGACATGGTAAAAAAAAATATAAGCTTCATGAAAAAGAATGGCTGTTAAAGCTTTTTTTACAAACGCGGCGCGCAGGTTTAAATTCGTTCATTTCTTTAGCGCCCTTTACTTAAACTCATCGAGTTTACTCATGATCTGTTTACAAAAGAAATCAAATCAGAAATCAGAAATCAATATATCTTTATTCAAATTGGGATGTATAGTACAACACTTTTAAATCGTCCAAACATTTTTTTCCCTACCACTCGTTATTGAACATATTTATTAGCTACGGAGAAAAACGAGCGAAAAAAACTCCACCATATTAAAAGAATAATGTAACAACATTTAAAAATCATTATGTTGTTACAACGTCAATACAATCATGATTTATTTAATATAGAACACCTGTTGGAATGATTGGAACAGTTGAAACCCAAGCATTTTTATCTGTAATATAATCAGACACTTTGTAATAAGCTTTTTTAATAAGTGCTTTTTTTATACTATTTTTGAATTTATTTATGCAATATCCAAGAGTTACCTCTTGGATATTGCTTGGGACTTTATTGTATAAGCGAACACAAAACCCTTTAAATGAATTATTGATTTTGTGAAGCCTAGTAGCAGGTAAAGTTAGTTTATTTTTGTTTCTTGTATTAAGTGTGTGAACATCACTGTTTTTAAGAAACAAATTAATATTTTTTCTTACAAGTAACGCGGCTAACGCGGTAAAAGAAAGTGCTGTTTATATTTTGGTGAAAAAAACCTTAAAACATGTAACAAAAGTATTACAGTTATGTTTTTATTTTTTTAAGCATTTAATTGCTAGATGTTTAAATCTAAAAAAAAGTTTTAGTAGAAAAATATCCACGCGGACCAGGCAGCGGACGGGACTCGAACCTTCGCAATCTGGGCGAATGCACTGACCAATTATGCTACCACGGCCCTGATGGCCGCGTCGAAATTTTCCTAGACTTAAGCTGCAAGGCAGCGCCATCTCTTCGCATTGTAGGTAACCCACAATGTCAAATGAATGATTTTTCAAGTATTAAACATTTAATAGAAGAAATAGCAATTATAGTTATGTTTTTATTTTTTTAAAGCATTTAACAGCTAGATGTTTACAACTAAAGAAAAGTTTTACTAGATTTTTTTTTTCTAGTAAAACTTTTCTTTAAAAGTATTACAGTTCCAAGTTTATAAAAAAAACAAAAATTTTATTTTTTCTCTAACTTAATCACGAAGAGTGCCTAAGATTAAACAAGTTACGCAATCCTTTGTCTCTTTTTATAGAAATTGAAAATGTTATTTCAATTTCAGTGATTTGAAGAAAACACTTTTTAAGTAAACCAAGTTAATATTTCAGTCTGTATGAATATAACTTCCCAAATTAACTTGGATTTTCCGGTTTCTAAGATACCATAGAGAGAGATGGGACACAGCGCCCGTCTGGAGAAGTAACCTTTATCTTACAGAAAACCACAGTGTTACACTGCCAAATTAGCGCCCAAGAAGCTTGGTGTGCTCAATATATCAAGGGGTACTTCCCACCGGCTCATCGACTGGATCTTTATAAAGCACCGGTTCGACCTCACATGGAATACTGTTCTCGTCTCTGGCGGGGGCACCTCAGTACCAGCTTCTCCCTCTGGATCGCATCCAGCGCCGAGCGGCTCGAATTGTCGATGACCAGGACCTTTCCGATGGGCTTGATCCTTTGGCTTTTCGTGGAAATGTAGATTATAAATTATAATACCTGCTGATTGATTGATGACAATTTTCGCCTTTCGTAATACGCAACAAAAATTTCACCATCTTGACGCGTGGCTATCCACAATTATGATAGACTGAATAAATAATATTTGATTTAGATTTTATACCGTTTCTACAGCTAAATAATTCCAACACTCGCACCAATTAGCCTAGCCCCAAAGTAAGCACTATAAGGATTGTGTTATGGGATGCTAGGGTAACGGATAGAATACATATACTGTACATATATAAGTATATTTATATAGAAATACATATTAAACATCCATGACTGGAGTACAAATGCTCGTATTCATCACACAAACATCTTGAACCACCGGGATTTGAACCCGGGACCTCTCGAGTCAGCGACACCATGAAACCCGGCGTTCAAACCACTCGGCCACGGAGGTCGTCAAATATAACAAAGTTAGATATTTTTTTAAAATTACGATTTACGACGAAAAAGACTCTGGTTAAGATGTCATCTAATTGTTTTGCTTCTCTTTATCACTGTAGCTGTACTGCATCAGCTGCACTCACAGCTGGGCTCCACTCAGAATCGATGATTCACAGCACCTTACATAAAATTAAGAAGAAAAAACCTTTTTGTGACCAACTCCATCTGCTAGACTAAACTACCTTACACACCGTTCGGCCATTAAGTTTTGTCAATAAAGAATAGAGAATTTCCAACGAGGTTGGCGCTTATTCCACGTAGGTAGCGTCCACAAAGGCCGGTCCGTTTGTCTATATAACTTGTGCATTGTGCGCCGCGATATTTCAGCGCGTATTCTTCTGCACACAAAAGAACTGGTGCCTACATATATCGATTGAGCAAAGTTTATGCCTTTGTGCGCCCCAACTGTGCGCCTCGCCTTAAAATCACTTGTGCTCGCGTCAGGTAACACTCATTTCACCCAGTAGGGCTGCCTGTGCGGTTAATAATGCTCCGTTGGGTAGCCGATTTAAATGGATGCGTTTAAAAAAAAATGTGTGCACGGACCACACATCTGAAGTGAAACTTATTTTCTTAATTAACCTAACATAAGGTGGTGCATAAGGCATTGACGAATGTGGCGCTCGTATCGTGTCAGACTATATCGTATATATGTGTGTAGTCGTGTGACTCTCGTGACGTCACGTCACATTTCCGTCTCATCATAGGATTAGGCATCGCTCAGGGTTCTCTCCGTTATTTAAGTATCAGCTGATATTTTATTTATATACTCGTATGCATATTATTACTTACTTCAGCTCCTTCCATTACAAATTTATGTTTTGATTTTGCTGGTATACCTCTTGCTCCTACTTCTACTGCAATTTAAATTAACAACATAGCTATTTTTAGTAAGTTCGTTGGTTAGATCGTAATATTTATTCAATTTTACTGTGTGGTCTTTTGGAATGTTAGTTTCTTTACTTACTTATGTTAATATTTAATTAAAATATTTCGTAAAGAGGTATTCGAACCTGGTACATGATCCCCCCCCCCTAGAATTAGTAAATTAATAGGCCAGCGGGTCAACTAACCATAGACAGTAAAGAAATGTTTTTCCAGTAACATTTTTATTTAGATTCAAACCTCTAGCAGCTAAATGCTTAAAATGCTAGTTTGGATACTAACATGTTGCCTACAATAAAATGTTTATGCTCCAACATGTTGCCTACAATAAAATATCATATTATAAATTTATCTGACAAAATCTCGCAAATATGTGTAGTGTTCTCATACCTCGTACGTTTTTGTACCAATCTCGTTTTTATTCGAGAATTCCCGTACGAGTGGCAACCCTGGCCCTGTCGCCACAGTTGGCAACTGTCGCTAATCTCCTCGCAGTGCGCTGCCCCTGTACTCCACTCCACCTACATTACATGTCGCTTTGTTCAGACATGTGTGACGCGAGCATTTCAATGTAACACATGCGTGGGGCCACTGGGAACCACTGTCGATGTAACCCATTCAACGAAATATCGACCTTAACGCATCAGCCCAAGCTTCAGTTTACCCCGTACACAGGTACCTAAGTAAGTTGAAGCCATATCCAGATTATACGAGATCACTATTAATTAAGGATCATTACGATTACGCACTCGTTTCTATACTTAATATATTTGTACAGTAAATAAATAATAAATAAATAAATATTACCAACACTCACACCAATTAGCCTAGCCCCAAAGTAAGCACTGTAAGACTTGTGTTATGGGACACTAGGGTAACGGATAGAATACATATATTGTACATATATAAATATATTCATATAGAAATACCTACATATTAAACATCCATGACTGGAGTACAAATGCTTGTATTCATCACACAAACATCTGCCCCCACCGGGATTCGAACCCGGGACCTCTCGAGTCGGCGACACCAAGAAACCCGGCGTACAAACCACTCGGCCACGGAGGTCGTCAACAGTCAAGACAAGGACTGGTCTGTAGTAATAATTTGATATACGGAGTCTCCGTTAGGTACTTTATTACAAAGCATCATATTGCATAGTGTAATAATACCCATTACGAGAACCATAACTTGTAGAGTTGTCCACTGTCCACACCTCTATACTTTCCTGGTACTTTGAGAATCACATAATTATGATTTTATTTATTTTTTAAGCATTTAACTGCTAGATGTTTAAATCTAAAGAAAAGTTTACTAGAAAAAATCCACGCGGACCAGGCAGCGGACGGGACTCGAACCCGCATCCTTCGCTATCCGGGCGAATGCACTGACCATTATGTTACCACGGCCCTATTAGCCGCGTTGAAATTTTCCTAGCCTTAAGCTGCAAGGCAGCGCCATCTCTTCGCATTGTAGGTAACCCACAATGTCAAACGAATACTTTTTCAAGTATTAAACATTTGAAATCACATCACATAATTACTGAAAACTACTTGACTGCAATTAATAATCATAGTTATAGTAAAATTCGTTGAACTTAAGCAACTTTCGCAGTGGTCGGTCATTGGATGGGTGACCAAAAATTACTATCTCGAGCTCCTCCGTGCTTCGGAATGCACGTTAAGCCGTTGGTCCCGGCTGCATCTGCAGTCGTTAGCACCCACCAATCCGCACTGGGCCCGCGTGGTGGGTCATGGCCCAATCTCCCTATTCCATCCATAGGGAAGGCCTGTGTCCCAGCTATGGGGACATTAATAGGCTGATGATGATGATTGTAAAAATGTTTTTAATTTTTTTCAATTAAACAGCTTGCATATTTTTAGCAAAGAGGCGCCGCCAAAGCAAATAAAAAGGCATAATTCTAAAAGATTTGATAACACTTTTAAGTTTACCGTCTGAAAAGTAGTGTCCTTAAGTGCTAAACTTAGCTAGCTACCAAAAATACTAACATGTAGGGCGTTTATAATAATTTATTTGTGAAAATCTCATAAATAAGTTATAATTTCGCCCACATCACAAAATCACGAATATGTCAGCTAGAACTTCGAAGGTTGTACTTGACTTAATAAAGTGATGAAAACTTATTCACTATGATCCATCACTGTAACTTATTTATAGTATAAGGTATAGATAATATTGGTCCATGTATTGGAGCTAAATTTACATTTAGTCAAGAAATATTCATATTTCTTTGTGGGATATTATGTGAGCGCGGGCATGAACATTCCCAATGTTTACTCAGAAGAAAACTGAATGACGCGAGCAAAGAAAAAGTGTGAGTTTTTGCAGTCCGTTTAACGCGCAAATATTTGACATATTTATATATGCAAAATACCGAGTAAGTTTTGGATAAAAACGTACATGCTTTGTGGAATAAAATACACATTACCTATAAACGCAGACATAACAGTGAAAAATCGTCGTTTCCATAAAGTATTTTAAAATTAGATGTAAATTTTTCCTACTGCTACCACAAAGGTCGATTATAAATACCAATTATAATTGACCAACAAAATAATAACATACCACGCTAAATAATCATGTCTACTACTATATAAAACATAATAAAAAGCCCATCATGATTTTCCGTTCAGCCTCAATGACGGTATCAGAGTTGCAAATGAGATATCGCTTAATCGTATAATGACGTCATGACTCGTCTGGTGACGTCAAGCAGCTGGCGAGAATAGAGAACCACATCCGAGAATGAAATTAGTCACAATCACAACGGCGAAATGTCAACAGCAAGTGTATAATACCATTTCGTTGAGTGTTACTGCAGAACTTTTGCTTAATCACTTTGTTTACAAAAACACATTCGCCGATGTTTACTGTCACTGCCGTTAGCTCGCGTCCAAGTGACGTCAACATTGTAATTTGTATTGTGATCTAATTACTTTATACTCTGCATACAAGAAGACACTTTTTAAAGGCAGAAAAAATAAGCTATCACACATAAATAAGAAAGAAAGAAAAATGTTTTTATTGCTGACAACACATAACATACACATAAAAATACATTTAACAAAACGTACAAGTAAAGTTAACAACAACAAAAAACAAACAAGCAATAGATAGTAAATGTGTATTTTATGTGATGCCAACACTGGATATACGTAGCTCAGCATACACAGCAGGTAAAGTTCCTGCTGTACTGGTATTCTGCCATACCCAGAGCAGTGACATCACAAAAAACAAGAAAAAGGAAAAATGAAATTGATTACATCCTAATTAGAAAACAAAAAGCAAATAAGTCACAGTATAGGACAGAACACATAGCAGTAGAGTTATCAACCCTACTATACAATATAGTATCCTACTATCTCTTATCTATTAGACAAGTCCGTCCGTCCGTCCGTGGTGCTGTTTCAGCGGCCAAACCGTAAGAGATAGATAAAGAGAATGTTTAAGTTATAAGTTAAGAATAGTCTGATAAGACTACAAACCGGATTTGAGTAACGTAGCGCTTCCGGTTTTCGAGAAATAACGTGATTTCTATTTCAAACGAAACCACACAAAATCTCCGAAGTTCTCAATTAATTAAATACATTTTTTTTTGGTGAACATTTGGTTCACTGGTTTGCTAGTATTATACTATACGTATAAGTTTCCTACATCGTTCCCATCTCTGGGATGGTTAGGGATCAAACATTGAAAAATATACAAGCTGTTGCGAATAACTTCGTTTGAAATTTTAGTGTGAAAATATCCCGTCTTAGTAATCTTAGAACTGTTTTCGTTCAAATTCTTTCAGCACTCTGTTGGAGCAAAATTTAAAGAAAAACGAATAACGGCATCAAATGTCTATAGGCAATCGAAACGAAATCGCTAAGTAGAACTATCTCAAAGAATAGTTAGAAATATCCGCAGCAGCTTATGGCTAATATTTCTTTTACAATCATGTCTTATCGCCCTGCCACTGTTTTAGTCACAGATCACAGAAAGAGTTTAGAACGGTGATCATAGGTCGTTTGTAAAGGAACCGATGTCGCCGGCTCGCCTCCACTACATTTCCACCTAATGAATAATAGCCAATCAAACGACGCGACATTAAAACAATCAAACCAACCAGCGCTTACACTCGAAAGCGACAACAATCTGAACCAGGTTTTGGTCAAGTTATGTGCATTTGCACAAGGCCCTTCTGTATATCATGCAAGATTGTTAAACCTATTCCCTTACACTCTTACTCCCAAGCTTTTATTTATTTTCTGTTTCGGCCTCGGATTCTGATGGGGCTACTCTACCAACTACCGAATCCTCTACATCACAATTATGTTATATTCATCAACTTAAAATGAAATAAATAAATAAGTGTTTTAAAAAAAAACCTCTTTCTGTATTCTGTGTTGGTGGCCCACTCAATTTCAGCCACGTAGGCGACTATGAAGCTGCTTCGAACGCGATTCAGAAGGTTTTGAACCGATTTACACTTGGGTGTTGGTAACTGTTCTTAGTTGCACCGATAAATCGTCAAAATCTGATTAAATAGGGTTGCAAGCCTGCTCCAAATTCATTAATACCTATTTTTAATGTGCAGAACAAAATAAATAACATTGAATCTACACCTGGGTCGCCAGTTCTATGCAGTTTCCTTTATTCTTTTCTTTGCAAAGCACACGCACAGCTGATAAATAATCCTATTTTAATAGTAACCGTATTTTTCAAAGTGTGATATCATCATCATTAAAAAAATCCTTTAAATATGCGTGTTTACTAAGATTCGTTCGTTTGTGTTCGTAATAACATCCCAGGCCAGGGAGTTAATCGCTTTACGAGATTGCTATGGCTACCGCTATCGCCTACGATTTCATTTACTCATGTAATGAGTTCATCACTAAGGTTTTATTGAAAGCCTGTGTCCCAATCAATGTAACTCATACACTATGTATTTAAAATAGATGAATTAAAATTTATTAATATTTAAGTGGACATAAACTATATTATTTATTTCTTGCTAACAGGTTATTGACACGTTGCCACTTCTTAACTTTTCATATCAAATTATATTGTGTAACTATTTGAGACACATTTAATTAATATTTAAATTCGATCATCAATGTGAACTTACAGTTTAAATCGCCAAATTTCGTTATGTTCCTTTACGGATCATCTGTTAGAGTCGGCTCTCACAAGCTTAGACGCAAAACAAATAAACCGCCTTACAGGGCGGGGTCCTACCACGAGTACCGCGAACAGTTCTAAAACTTATGCATACTTATCGTTGCAGTGAAATATCCCGGGCCGAGACACAAGAGCGAACGGTGCTTACATTTTAGGACATAAAAATTTGAACAAAAATTTATTCGTTCATTTACCGTTAAACATTCTTTTCAAATCTAATGTTAATTTTAAACTTTTGAATCCGTATTGTAATTTGAAGTTCATAAGTCCTTGAGCGTATACAGAATAACTAGTAGAAAGTGTGCCGCTCCAGTCATCCTCATCAGGACCTTAATCCAGTCGTAACATGTTAAAAATTATAAAAATCCTAATTTTACGGGATAAGTCTGGTCTCTGAGTAAAAACCCCCCCTAGAAAAGAACTGAAGTCTAGTATCAAATAAAATATGAAGGTATTATATTTTCATGTTTCACTGTTAACAAAAGCTTATAAAAAGTATGAATATCTACTAATTTTCTTTTAAAAAGTCTTCAGAAAATGATTTTTTCATTATTAATATTACGATGTAATTTCCAAGTTATTTGTGTGGTAATCGCGCAAAAATAAGGATGTAACCTTGTATTTTACACGTTCAATTTCACGCGGTGGTGGGGTACTGCCCAGTCTCCTTATTCCATCCATAGGGAAGGTCTGTGCCCCAGCAGGGACATTAATCATAATCATTTATTTCGTAATAAATTACACGTCAATAATAAACATAGCAGAAAATACATAAAGTACTAAGTAATCATTCAATTAATTCAATATTTCAAATTATATAAAAGTACATTACGGAGTCAAAACAATTAAAATACAATATTTTTACAAAATGTCAAATACAAATATGTCAAAATACAAATGTCAAATAGAAATAATAAAACAAAAAATAAAATGAATTAATAAATTAATAATCATTCAATGTTATAAGAAATAATTAGTCCAATTAATGTAAGGATCTATCATTTAAAAATTCATCGACACTATAAAAGGTTCTGTCAATGAGCCATAATTTTAATTTATGTTTAAAATTATTAAGCGACTTGGCGTCAGTGACCAACTTAGGTAACAAGTTATATTACATTAATAGGCTGATGATGATAATGATACTAATTTTTTCGCAAACGAATAAGGAATCTGATTTAGGATTAATTATTAATAATAATGATTAATTATTAAGAAGGTAATAATTGACAACAAAATGGAATTTCCAGTGCCTAATAACCCGCGGGATCGTACCATGAAGTCTCTCATAGGATACAAAAACCTAAATATAAAAATTTAGATCGGATAAATAATAAAAATCCCCTTTTAAATTATAACTTCGTTTTATTTTAATTTTACAACTTTACTTCCTTACGTCCTAATCCCGAATCCCATTCTATTCTCTCTATCAAAAAATGGCGCTAACACTCTTCTGTCCTTCTTCCTCATGCATACGTCTCGCTCACACACTCGCTACGTTCCGATTCCCACAAAAAATATAATTTATTTTTATGTTTAGGTTTCTGGAGACTTCATGGTAGGTCCCCGCGGGTTCAGCAACCACGAGACGCACGAACCGAATATGAATAGCGGACTGACGTTGACAAATAGTAGGGGCCGATGTTTGTTGATGTAATTGGATCATCGGAGAGCGGCCATTCGTACAAACACGACACGAACACGTAATCCTGCTTTTGTATACAATTATTTGTTTAAGTAAGAAATTCTAAATAAATATTTGTACACACCAATTTAAATATCAAGAGAGTCATAATGTATACATTTTATAAAACGGACTTATTTGAAATTGTCATATTTGAATTATATGAAGGGTTTCACCATTCATCCTTAAAACGTCATTCAATTGTGTAAATAATAGAAATATTTATTTTAATAAATTTATCGTATTAAAAGATTAAAAATACATACCTAGAGAAAGAAATAAATAATTTGGCTTTAAGCCATATATCCCCATAGCATACATTAAGAGACTGCTGTCAAATTTTATGCTAGCTTTACATATAATGCTAATCCCACTTTTGCGTCACAAAATTACGTCCGAACTTTAAATTAAGTACGCTCCTTCAGCTATACATCTAATATATAAAATTCTCGTGTCACGGTGCTTGTGGTTAAACTCCTCCGAAACGGCTTTCCCGATTCTCATGAAATTTTGTGTGCATATTGGGTAGGTCTGAGAATCGGACATCTATTTTTCATCCTCCTAAACGTTAAGGGTAATCCACCACTAAATTTTTTTTTTTCAATTTTAGATAAAAAAAAATATTTAATTTTTTTATGATACATCATACAAAAATACATACATCCCTAAATTTTGAACTTTCTACCACCAACTCCTATTTTTTTATGGCGGTGCGAAGTTCGCTGGGTCAGCTAGTAGCATATACAATTATTTCTTTTCCCACAACCTCTTTTAGCGTGTCAAATTATCGCCAGTTAAACTGTCGTCTGGCGTCTATAGACACGCAGCCCGCTCATTCATTACGACAGAACTAATTCAAATTTTGAACGCTGTTTTGAGCGCGTTTGTCGCTTCTCGGCCTTTAGGCTAAGTTCAAAGTGTGGTATCTGTTCTATTCAGCTTAATATCTGAAAGTTCCCTGACCGAGGAATTAGTATATTTAACGCGTTCATTACCAAAACCATCCGAAGCTTAAAAGCATATGAAATATTTCATTCGACAACAGTTTTACGAAAGCAGAGAGACACTCATATAGTGACATTATTTTTGTCGTCAAACGCGTTGTTAATTTTTTTGTAAATCTAAGAAAACACTGTCCAGGGACGGGAACCTGGCCGAGTGGAACTGTTTCTTGTAAAAAAAAACATTAGATTTATAAATCTAGCGCTTTAATGTTTAAAATAACAATACAATTAATAATTTTTAAAGCAAAAAATATTATTTCAAGAACCGGCAACTATGCTTTACGAAACATTTATAAAGTATTAAGGTAGTATAATTTTTTATCAAACTTTTGTATGAAATATATATTTCACAAATAAAAGTTTGAGGTCCGTTGCTTGTAAATGATTTGCTTAATGACTGTCAACCAAATCGAAATAGTAACCATCAGCTGCTCTACCGATTGACCCGACCGACCCCGACTCAGTACCTGATTGTGAAGCACAACAAGAGATTAGCCCCCCCCCCCCCCCCCACGACAAAGGCTAACTAGAGCCGAGGTCCGAGTCTCAGAGACGCCCTCTAGTTGAGTCGACCCCCTCAGGTTCGAGTGGCCTAGAGGCTCCAGACGGAGAGGAACTCCCGCCGTGGGGAGATGCCATCCGCCTGGAATACCTCTAGAGCAGTGTTTCCTAACCTTTCCAATACTGCTACCCCTGTAACCTATTAGGAAATCAGATTTTACCCCGACTTTGAAGTGTTATCATCAGTTCAAGAAATTCCAATTTGGCCGCTTCGTCTCTAACAATGTCATCATCAGGAGAAAATCTCGGCCCGCTTCCCACACTCAGCACCTCGCGGGCTCGCTAGCAAGAAGGAGCGCATGCTCTATTTAGTAGTATTATTATAAAGTATTTTCTTATTATTTAGATTTAACCAAATCATTAGGTTCTTTGTTACCCCCGAAGTATGGCTGATTTACCCCCGGAGGGGTAATTACCCCCAGGATAGGAACCCAGGCTCTAGAGGCATTCGCCGATCCTCAGTTTGAGGTCCCCTTAGGATCTTGCCGCCCCCAAACCGCATCCCAGACGCTGTACAGGTCATCTGCAACCAACAGCTTACACAGTCAAAAAAAATAGCGAGAGAAAGTGAGAAATTTGTCAGAAAGTCCTCCCCTTCAAATACACGACAAGGCAATATAAACAACATCACAGAAATAAATTACGTATTATCAAAGATTAAACAATACGATTATAAACGGTTACATTTTAATTGCGCGCGGCGTCCATCGGAATGCGTCATAAAACCTCAGGCATTTCGGACGCGACTCTGTGGCGGCGACGTCGTTTAAAACGGTGAAACGACTCTTTTCCGCAATCATTCATTGTTAATATCGACTCTTAATCTTTCTTAAAAAGGGAGTTATAAGAAATATGTTTGAAGGTATGCATCTTATTAGGATCACCTGATCTGATGTAACGCGTGAAGGAATTTTTGATGGAGCGAAGATATTTCGCTCTTTAAAAGAACTACCAATATATTTTAAAAAAACTTTAATCTATATATATAAAACTCAAAGGTGACTGACTGACATAGTGATCTATCAACGCGCAGCCCACACCTCTGGACGGATCGGGCTGAAATTTGGCATGCTGGTAGATGTTTTTGATCAATTCTACCCACAAGGGGATAAAACTCCGAAGCGAAGCGAGGGCGGGCCACTAGTCTGTAATATATTCTTATTGAATAGGAGCATTTGTACCTTAGTCATGGAAGTTTATATGTATTTTTAAATAAAAGTATATTTATAAATGTCTTAGTATGTGTATTCTATCCGTCACCCTAGTATCCAATTACACAAGCCTTACAGTGATAACTTTGAACTAAGCTAAGCTTACAGTTTTTCATAAATTTAAGATTTTGAGACATTTCTTTATCGTAATTTCATAATGACTTGCACCTCTAGTTTGAATTACGGCTGATAGTGATCGAAAAGTTAAGTAACAGCGGATGAACAAGATGAATTATTATTATGTCCTAAATAAGAAGAAAGATGTACAATATTTTCCGAACTGTGCACTACTATTAGTACACAAAGGAGCCTCCATCTCGGGAGTGTTATAAATAGTTAATAATGCGTGTCATCACAATGTGACGCACTATCCCAGACATGTCGCGCGACAATGGGACGTAATGACGTCACACCGTGCATGTAGCGTGTCCCAACCAACCATCTATCCAACACACCGGCTACTGGAAATTAGACAATACAACAATGCATCGGGCTGACGGGAACAACCGCACAATACATTCTTCCGAAAAATAAATATGGAGGATTTTGCGAAAGTTGTAGTAATGCACAGGGCTTGCTTACCGGTTAATTTTCAAACCTAAATCAGTGTCAAGTACATAAGGAGCGTTTTATTTAGGTTTGGCTCCACCTTAACCTTAAAAACCGGTTTTCCTAAAAAGCGAAATCAAATAGGTTTTGAATCAATTTAGCGGTTTTTAAAGGGTTTCGTTTCGCTCTTACTGACGGCTGAAATAAATACACAACTACAAAATGAATAACTTGACCCACTAGACGCTAGCAAACGTGTCAATAAATGCATCAATCTCTGATCATTAAAAAGTTGTGACGTTGATTAGTTCAAACAAAACAAACTTCAAGCGATGCCGACGCGTGCACGTGTCACTCTGGATTAAACCGGTTTATTAAGGTTTTAGGTACCGCTTTCGTTTCGGACGCACTCCGAACGAAACTTTTACTAAAAATCGGTATTAACCTTTATTTACCGGTATTTTTGAAACCGGTTTTAAGCCCTGGTAATGCATTCTTTTAGGCCACTGTATAAAGATATCGTGAATAAAAAACATTTAGTTAATTTTGTATCCTGTTTCCTCCTAATATTATAAATGTGAAAGTGAAAGTTTGTATGTTTGACACTCAATCACGCAAAAACTACAGAACGGATTTGGATAAAATTTCGAAGGCATTATGATTTATGAAATCCTTGATTCTGAATAAGATAGTTTTTATCTCGGAAAAGTATTAGGTTCATGTGGGATTCACAGAAAACTAAGTTTAGCGCGGACAGAACTGCGGGCGGAAAATAAAAAAAAAGTATAAGTATTTATACACATCAAAGTTAAGAAAATATTATTACACTAGCTGACCCAGCGAACTTCGTACCGCCCTAAAAAAATAGGGGTTGTCCAGCGGACAAAATTGTGAATCTAAACCATTCTCAGATCCCCTTGAACACACACAAAAAATTTCATCAAAATCGGTCCAGTCGTTTAAGAGAAGTTCAGTGATATACACACTCACAGAAGAATTATATATATAAAGATAAACGATGTATCCGTGGTGTATTCAATATGGTACCTTGTAGCATTTACAATTACCTATTTAAAGTTGTAAATAAAGCTGTCGGGTTTTTGTATTCTGTACATATATTTTTAACAAGTCCTCATGAGTTTCGGCCAACACAGTATATTAAATTACTAGTGGCCCGCCCCTTGTTTCGCTGCGGTGTAGACTACAGTTTTTGTTCTAATATTATAGTAATGACGCTTACAAATGACGTGGCTTTCTATTGGTAAAATAATTTTCAAAATCCATTCTGTACGTCAAGAGATTTCCTCCAACAAGCCCACGAACTTTACCTCTTTATGATGTTAACACAGATAATCAAATCAATCAATCGATTCGTCAAAAAGATTAAGTTGAAAAAAGTGCCGTAGGTAATTATATCGCTGAGTCTCAACAATAGGCTAGTTGACTCAAGTCGAATTGTATTAAATAAATGCTTATTTCTTAAAGTCTAAGGAACCTAAATATATCGCTTTCACTTCATAAAAGCAGAAGATTGCTGTTTTATTTTATATTATTTTCTACGTGCTTACGAGTTTTTGTTTACTACCGTCAATGTCATAGCATAGATAATCTATAGACTAAAATGGCCGACAGCGTTTTTGTATGTCCATGAAAAGTCTATTTTAAAATTAAAGATTTGTAGCTTTCTAGGTCTCAAAAAAATACAATACATTTTTTTTCGGTCTAATAGAACATTTATTAACCATTTTAAACCTTTTTCCAAAAAGGGTCAACTAGCCTATTGTTCCATTTGGCATAACAAGCACTCCAGTCCTCAACATCATCGTTCAATTCAATTCCTAAAACTTTCCATCGAACAATACAATATTGGGTGCCACTCCAAACGTGCATTAGGGCGAATGTGAATGACGTTTGGCTCGTCGTAAGTACCACGGGTCCTGCGTGGACCCAATTTCAACATTCCCTGTTGCAGTAAAAAAATACCAATTTAGGCGTCGGCTGGGGCGCTTTCGGACCATTAAAATTATTCTTTTTGTCGCGAACGACACGACGACTGCGCTTGTCGATTTTCATGGTGCGGTACACTTTTAGAAGATAATAACATAATAAATAACGATTCATATTTCAAACGTACTGTGCAGCTGTTGCAAAATACATACCTACGTTTCGGTTTGCGCGAAATAAAGATTCGCATTATGACGTAAACTTATTGTGATGTTCAAGCATATTTGTATGAATTACAGAAAAATAGCAATAGGTATATCATTAAACTATTTATGAACATCATATAGACAAAACGAATCGAAATTGTCTATACCAAACGATATACTCAAAACCGTTTTCTGCTATCTATCTATATGTAATATCAACTTCTTGGTTTTACTAATTCAAATTATTTGATACTTATGCCTCAAACATCAATGTCAGATTTTAAAGGTAGGATAGGTATATACTAGATCTTCTTATTAAGCAACACAATTAAAGTTGAAGTTGCGTGTAAATATCTTTAAATCACAGTAAGATTACATGCGATGCGACGCGATATGTCACGCTGACGCTGCTATCTGACACGCTGACGCCGCGGCGCCGTGATCGTGTGGGCCCGGTCACGACGGAGGAGGCCTGTTGGAATTGATTGCAACGGGAGCGTGACTCAGCGCAGCCCCAGCGGCGGCGCGGCAGACCCATCACATACGCATTTAAAGATTATTATATTAACGATATAAGACATGAAAAAAATATTAACACCTCGTACCGTACCACATTATTAAATATAGTCACGCGAAACCGATCGCCAACCATCAATTAACATAGCCGTAAATAGGGAAATTTACCGTTGTTTTCTTGCATAAAAACTTAATTAAATATTGTTGTTGCAGCAAACGGATACATATTCAGGGAGTGTTGTAAATTATAGATGTTGAGCTGTAGCTATGAAAGAAACAAAGAAAAAATGGGACAAAACACTTCTCAATTAAATACAAAACATTTACGTATCTAAGCTTTCTTTAAAGAAATTATTTTACCTATTTTATAATCTCAAGTTGCGAGTTGATACACTTTACTTTGAATTTTTATAGGTAGTTATTGAAAATGGTCTCCGAGAATTTTTTAGTCACGTAACTCATTAGTAAGGCGACTGTGATTGCTTTTCAAATGAATAACTTCCAATTAATATTCCAATTTTCCAACATTTCTTCTCATTGGAATTTCAAAACCACAATCTGACAGTCTTGGCAATTGAAATGTTATAAGAATTCTATATACTTTCCCATTAAATCATGAAATTTTAATATATTGAATAAAAATGTGGTTAATGAAAAAAACTATATATATACTCGTAGATTATTGACTACGGAATACTATTTTAATGTGCATATGTGTTAAGAACTTACATAAATCATTTTGATGGCGAAAATAGTAAGTACATAACTCTTATTTTTAATCTAAAAGTTAGGATGAAAATCAGCCAATTACCAAAAGTTAAATCAGTTTATTATCAGATCGACCTTATTAATAAGTTTCAGACAAAACAATACACTTACATCAAAAGATATGACGATTATAAACCATTTTGTTGTGTGCCTGTTTTTAAAGACGACGACAAGTACGACTTAAAGCTATGTGCTACGCAATGTATAGGTAAAGTAACTTCTGCATATTTAACTAAAATTATTAGGTTTTATAATTACACAATTATTGAAATAACGCGCAAACATTTTTCGAAAGAAGGCAATTAAAATAAAACATTATCTTGCGGCTTCATTTTGCCTAAAGTGCTACGGCAACTTGAAAGGCATTAATGATCTTAGAAAACGGAAACGGTACTTACGATATTAAATTTTATGAATAAAGAAAAGAAAACGAGGGTTTGAAATTGGTTTCTGTAGAAGGAGGGCTTTTCACGAAGCAATTAATATACTCACAAAAAAAATCGACCTTCCTGCTCCCGAGTCCCGAGTAACCGAATATTGCCCCAACTAGTGGTTACCGATTCGCCCCACACCTGCTTCACGGAGGATCAGATGAGTTTTTGTCGAAATCGTATCTCGTTACAATGACGTGACGTTCGAGACACGGACAAGGTGTTACGGATCAGTTGTTACACAAATGAATGAACGCATGATTCTCGATTAACCGACTTTAATTTACTCGTTAATTAGTTTTGGTCTAAGTAAATTATTTCTTTTTCAGGCCGCATCATTGACAATGAATAACACTGTAACAGTAAATAGTGGAGCGTGTCCAAGTCTTGAGATACTAGACGAGATTTCAAATCGTTAATTTTTCACATCACTACTTAATATACAGCAAAGTCGCTTCCCGCTGTCTGTCCCTATGTATGCTTAGAGCTTTAAAACTGCGCAACGGATTTTGATGCGTTTTCCTTAATAGATAGAGTGATTCAAGAGAAAGGTTTATATGTATAATACATGCATAATATAGTAGAGAAACACTGATAATATTAGAGGTTTTTTTAATGTGAGGTCGTAAATAAACACATTCTTCTACTCTTACATTGCAAACGCTGGCTGAACCCTACGAGATAGATCAAAATAATGTACTACAGTATTGTACAACTTACAAAAGTCTAGAAAAAAGTCCGCGATGGTATATGTCTATCTCTAAGAGATAACCCACAATAACCATTTTTTATCCCTTACTTTTTAAGAGAAATAAAGGCTTATTTACGAAGCGATTTTAAGCAATACACCATCAATCCTTATCCAATGAAGTACCTTAAATACATTGTGCATTAAATAAAGATCAATATGGCCCCTTGCAGCATGTAATTTAAACGAGTATTTTTGAAGATATTCCAGATTCAAGATGTAGGGACATAGCGGTTTATCAGGGCCGGCGGCGCGTGCCTATATTAATTATATAAAGTCATTGTGTATAATACAAGCCTGAGAACAAAAACTATAGTGTACACCGAAACGAAGCAGGGCGGGCCACTAGTACTCAATGAAAAAGTAATTTAGGAGTAGTCAAGGGATCTGAGAAAATCAGGAGACATTGTTGTAAATCGCTAACATAAAATTAAAATGTTCGTTGCAGACTCTAACAAGTATTGATGAACAGAAGCGTCCAGTAGCCAAAGCGATGGGAAACCCGGGAACAAACAAGGCCATTTGTAGACGTCACCCGCGACGTCACGGCGGGATGGGGACGAGACGCCGAAGGGTACAAACACGTCCTAAGTGTTCCAGAACAAAACAGATCCTTGGGGAGTGATCGCCGACACGGCACAATGGACCTACAGACTCGAATGTAATTAAAAAGCAAGAGATTGCAGCCATTGTGCTCGCTGAACGTTTGATGTGAAATAGCCCATTATCGGAGGCCCCACGAAAAAATAACAAAGCTTGCTGTGCCAGCGCTGCCGGCAGGAAGTCTGCTGACGTGACTACGGTACGAGGGCACTCCGACTAGCTACGTGTCAGAAAACAATCTTTAAGTAGATTTCCCTGTTGAGAACCCAATTACTGTACCACGTCCACACGAGAAAATGCACTCTAATTAATCGACGGCGACAAATACAAGAGCCATTAATGGTCGCTGACGGGGAACAGTGATTATAATGATAATAAAACTATAATTTATTTCAGACCATTTCCTTAATTATTTTATTAACAATATCACTTAAAAATATTACATTAAATGAGATAATCTATACTTATACTTATAATAAATCTGTAGAGATGTCAATTCTGTACATGAAATATATTTTTAAAATAACTATCAGGGGGTCATTAGTGATCGACACTGATGCCAAAAATGCAATCAGTAAAATTTTAGTCTGTCTGTCTGTCTGTGTGTATGTTCCTTATAGAAACAAAAACTACTCAACGGATTTTAACGAAACTTGGTACAATTATTCTTCATACTCCTGGGCAGGTTATGGTATACTTTTCATCACGCTACAATCAATAGCAGCAGAGTAGTGAAGGGAAATGTTGGGAAAACGGGAGAAGTTACTCCATTTTTTAAGCTTCCGTCGCGGGTGCAACCTTAATGGTTAAAGTTACATAGAAATCATGTATGACGGAAATATTCTACATAAAATTGTCTAAAAAATATCCCGCAACAGCATATGTCTATCTTTTATGGTTGACCCACAATAACACGTGTAATTATATAAATAAAGTCATTCTTTATAGCACAAGCCTGAGAACAAAAACTATAGTTTACACTACAGCTCTACACCGAAGCGAAGCGAGGG
Source organism: Chilo suppressalis (assembly GCA_902850365.2). NCBI lineage: Eukaryota > Metazoa > Arthropoda > Insecta > Lepidoptera > Crambidae > Chilo > Chilo suppressalis. Next base: position 530,035 of record OU963910.1, read on the forward strand.
CGGGCCACTAGTATCATTTATGATTATATCGTAGGTACCTAAAAATACCATTTAAACTGGAATTCCATCTAAATGTGCTCACAATGATTTAATTGAGTGCTCAATGAAAAATTAACCCAATCACAATAAGAATACAAATATTTCTAAACGTCTTTTGCGAATGGATATTTAAAATTTCAGTGTTAGCAATGTGTAGATAACAGAACTGCTTTGCAATAAATCCCGAACTATAACTATTAAATCCTATTATAAATGCGAAAGTGAGTTTGTTTAACACATTTTCACGCCTAAATCAATGATTCGATTATGCTACATTTTAAAAGGTATCCTAGAAGTAACCTATAATACTTTTATCATGAAATTTTGACAACAATAATTAATTAACCCATGCAAACAAAGTTGCCTATTGAGCAGTCCTACGGTAGAACTATTGAGAATGTTTTCACATTAGCTAACAGTAGAACACTTTATTCCCATTTCTTCTAGCCGTTTGAGTTTTTATTCTAACAAGTCAAACGTTGTGACATCTCCCAGCAGGCTTCCGCAAGTAGGAATATAAAAAAAAAAATGGGTGCGTGTACTTATGTAGGCGCGTGAGAAGTTATCCTTCTTTGGCATCATTTAAAATTAGTTTTTAATTGCATGCAAATAATTAATTACAATTAATAATAAATTAATAAAAAGTCTGGAAAAGGACACAGTGAATAAAGTTCAGTTTTAATTTGAAAAAATAAATAAATAATCAAAATATTCAATTAAAATCGCTACTGAATATAATTTATTAGAACATATTTGATTTGCACTTGTATGAAACTCAAACTCGTATTCCGAATATACAAACTAGAAACATGTGGATAAATATTATAAATATGAATACCTATAACTGTTACTTTATTACAAAAAATAAAGATGTGGTTTTTGGTTCTACTACACCAATGGTCAAGAGATGGCGCTGTAGTCTCCTGAATCGCGCTTTGGTTCCGTTGTTCCAGATTAATAAATACTTTTGATAGGCCTTCACAATGCAGTCGTTAGCACCCACTAAATAGAGATTCTATTTCTATTTTGTTGGTAGATTTTCTTAATGTGCGGTAAACACACTTACAATATTTGTGCGGTAAAATTTTGTGTTACAGTAATGCGCGCGCATTTTAAAATTTCACATCTCATAATTTTTTTATAACGCGCCTAAAGAAGTATAACTTCAATAATTACCTGATACTCGAGCATATCGCGACCCGCATGGTGAATGGCGGTGAAAAATTGTGCAGCTAACTTCCCTGAGGCATAATTAGCCCTCAACTTATTGTCTGACGTCTTTTTCCTGTCACTCCACCTCCCAATAGGGGCACACAGCCATCAAACAGACAATTAAAGCAACGGGAAACTGTTTAATTACAATTCGACCGGCTTGTAACACTTCGTGGGCAATAGTTAATCGATGGCGAGCGGCATTAATCGACGTATCGGGCGTCAGTCGTAAAGTTACATTGTACCCGCCGTTATTTATGGCAGCTACCGGCTACATATAGCTATATGTCGTGCCGATAAGCCGTATGGCCGTGTGGAACGCAAATTGCGTCCTATTTACGAGCGGCACAGAGCATCCCCACTGGAGACCGCGCATAAGGGCACCCGCTTGTGCTAAGCCTATGCCTAATGTAGTCATCATAAATAAATAAATAAATATTTCCAACACTCACACCAATTAGCCTAGCCCCAAGCTAAGCACTATAAGGCTTGTGTTATGGGATACTAGGGTAACGGATAGAATACATATACTGTACATATACAAGTATATTTATATAGAAATACATATTAAACATCCATGACTGGAGTACAAATGCTCGTATTCATCACACAAACATCTGCCCCCTCTTGGATTCGAACCCAGGACCTCTCGAGTCGGCGTCACCATGAAACCCGGCGTACAAACCACTCAACCAAGGAGGTCGTCGACCATCATCAGCCTATTAATGTTCCCATTGCTGGGGCAGAGGCCTTCCCGAAGGATTGACCAGGGAGATTGGGCCATGATACATTGGTGGGATTGGTAGGTGCTAACAACTGCAGATGCGGCTGGGTCCAATGGCTTAACGTGCTTTCCGTAAGCGCGGTGAAAAACGAGACAGTAAATTTTTGGTTACCCATCGAATGACCGACCACTACGAAAGTCGCTCAACTTCACGATCTCCGCCGAATTTGCTAACTACCTGCGCCAACGAGCAACCAAGGTAGTTTAAATCTAAAGAAAAGTTTACTAGAAAAAAATCCACGCGGGCCAGGCAGCGGACGGGACTCGAACCCGCATCCTTCGCAATCCGGGCGAATGCACTGACTATTAGCCGCGTCGAAATTTTCCTATTGCGAAGGATGTGGGTTCGAGTCCCATCCGCTTGGTTTTTTTTTCTAGTAAACTTTTCTTTAGATTTAAACATCTAGCAGTTAAATGCTTAAAAATAAATAAAATCATAATATAGGTAGTGTTAAACGTTTGACATGCCTCCAAACGTCGACCAAAAGCGATCACCAAAGGACATCGACGAAATCGGCCCTAGCATGCCCAAAAGAATGTCCTTCACTATTATTTTTCTATTATTTTTTTAACTTATTAGCAATTTAATCAAAGTAAACGGACAATCTGTTTAAAAAAATAAAAGTTCTGTTACTAGATACTACAGCCTGTTCATTCAACTTGGCACTCCTTTTTATTGAAAATACAGCATTAAAAATCAACTGATAACTGGATTCAATAGGTTTCAGTCTATATTAACGATTTATTTTAATAGTTTATTGGCTTCGTTAATATTTTATTATTAAATGAGTGATTTTGTTAAAAAGTTGTGCCAAGATTGTTTACCTTAGTAATGCAATATAGGCGACCATTGGTATTTATCAACATAAAAATAGAACTAGGTACCTTAGTTAATAATACTTATTACTAGTATTTATATTATATTTGTAAAAAGATTATTTCTGAAATTATCTAAAGATAGTTTATACTCCCATCCCATGTAATATCTGTTTATTTTTATGAAAATCATAATGATAACCAGGTACATACCTAATTACCGATAGTAAAATATAGAAACAGGTAAATGGAAAGATTGAACATTTCATTTGAAAAGAAATCTATCATTACCTACTACAGGTAGGTATAGGTATCATAGGTGCCAACTGACAACACTCATAAATCAATATGAATATAAGCATTTATTATTTTTTTATTAATTGCATTTTATGTTCATTTAATGCATATTATTTAAACACTAAATCTATTCAGAATATATAAAGTGTACATCTTTTACGATTAAGTATAATAACTATAACCTCAAAATCGAATATATTCTGTAGTAGGCCACGGTTCCTCAAGTTGTCCGTATCTCAACAAATGCTTATTTAGAGTTTATGAATAATTCCGAACACAACTAGCATTTTCTCATTGCTGGGCGTTCTAGGGCATTCAATGTATGGGAAACGAGCAATGTCCTTTGTCATCCATCTCACAATGACAGACTACCCACATTCCTGGCGTAGGGGCAATTTTGGGTGTAACAGTGGGGATGACCATTAATTGCCTTCTTAATTGTAATGTTTGTAAGCAAGGGGCAATTTTCTACATTTGAATTGGCTTCTGATTGCCTACACACAGCAACTAACCCTAGATTTCCCCTGCGGCAAGAATGTGTTTAGGCGGTTTTTAGGCAATTTTGATTTTAAACAATAATTTAGTTATGCGGACTCTAGTGCGGGTGCTCTGTGACGAGCGCTTATGACGATCCGTGCCGTGAAATTGCTAGGAGTCCTCTCTCGGCCCCTTACTTTACTATCCACCAGTAGTGTGCCATTACTCTGCTATATGAGTTAACTATCTTATAATCAAATCATTTCAAGTGCTCGCTCGATTGGAAACTTGGTAAACTAATACAAGCCGCGTATCCGACTTGCATGGTACAATTATTAACATGTTCTTGTGATTATAATTTTTATTTTTTTAAAGCATGTAACAGCTTGATGTTTAAATATAAAGAAAATATAACTAGAAAAAAATCCACGCGGACCAGGCAGCAGACGGGACTCGAACCCGCAACCTTCGCAATCCGGGCGAATGCACTGACCAATTATGCTACCGCGGCCCTCACGGATCGCGTCGAAATTTCTCTGGCCATACTTAAGCTGCAAGGCAGCGCCATCTCTTCGCATTATTGGTAACCCACAATATCAAATGAATACTTTTACAAGTATTAAACATTTGAAAGAAAAAATAGCAATTATAGTTATAATTTTTATTATATTAAAGCATGTAACTACTTGATGTTTAAATCTAAAGAAAATATAACTAGGAAAAAATCCACGCGGACCAGGCAGCGGACGGGACTCGAACCCGCACCCTTCGCAATCCGGGCGAATGCACTGACCAATGTTCTTGTGATTTTTATTACTTACCCTTTTTTTAAGGTATTTCATATTTTTTTGTAAAATCGTTGCTTCTGTTTTGTCCGTCGTAATCGTTGGTTTTGTTAAATTGTCTGTTTTCAATCGATCGTTAATTTCATCGAATATTAAAAAAAACAGTGGAAAGGCAAAATTGCTTATACGCCAATTTTGTCGGAAAACAGTTATATAATATATTATCATTTTTTTTTCTGCATCGATCTATTTATGTTTCGTGATGATTGGAGTACTTTTTTGGCGATTAAGCAAATCTTTTTTTTTTGTTCACGGTGATATAACTTTCTAATAGATTAATTAGAACGTATTATTTAATGAATATGTTTTTATTTTAATGGCGCTACCTTTTATTTACAATGAGATATGATTTTTTTCAAGCGAAATTTCTTTGCGCACGCTTAACTTGGGGGGTAAACTGGCGAATGCGTTACGCGTTACGAAAAGTGTGTTCTGGCGAGGAGAACGGGAGTTGAGTGGGGGATATAAGCAAGAGAAAGCAGTGCGTGCGCATATTTCTTTTCTTTCTTTCTGATAAGAGAAAAGCTAGTAAATGAAATGTGTATATGTACATACATGTATATATTGCACACACACATATATATATACATACAGATGGAGCTAAAGAAGTTTCACTTCAGTCGTGTAGTCTTACCACACTCTTTTTTTTTGTAAAAAAATGTAATGACAGGTCTTCGGTTCTGTAAAGTTAGTGAAGTGGCGTTTAAGCGATTTTGCTTTTCAACTGTAGATACTACAGCATAGATTATTACTTAACCCGCTTACGTCAGCTTCCCACAAAACTTTAGTTAGCTGGAAGAAATTTCTATTAGTGATGGCTTATCACCCTCTGCTTACATTTTTCTCTTATGCTTATCTAACTTCATAAAAGTGTACATACGCATTTACAATTAATAATAATGTATGCGGAAAAACTCAGTTGTTTTTTGATCGCAAAGTACTTACAACAAAAATTTTACGGCTGTTAGGTTTTTTAATTTGATTTTGTCTATTTACAGATACACACATATGTATATACATACATAAATTTCGCCCTTGTTTGGAAGAGGGTTTTCTAAACTTTTATGTTATACCTAAATAATGAAACTCCGTAATTGGCATTAAGATAAACTTTATTGTGAAACCTGTATTATATTAAGAAAATGCTGTGGATTTTGTTATAGAATTAAATAAATAAATCTGTCAAAATTGTTTCGCTAAGGCTAAATTTAAATAGAAAAGAAGAAGAAAGAAAAAAACATTTATTGGTTGCACAGCATACATACATTGAAAACAAAACCGAACATAACACAAATACAATTTATAAAGATGGTTCAACTGTCCAACATGGGTAAGTCTTTCAGTTTGCCCCTACCCTTATCTCGTTAAGCTAGGTCATATTCAATTTGAATTCGTGTTCATATTATCAAATTACACATGAAGTGCGTGCTACGAACTTAGGAGATTTCCCCACAATTTTAAGGGATATTTAATGGAAATGGTACTTTTAGAGGTTTAGTTTTTATAGATATTTTTTACCATTCATGTACTTGTGATTGCATTGAAGGAAAATCTAAGAAAATGCATATTAAAATTATCAGCTTTACGACTTTTTGGCAATATGAAAACTATAATACTTTACGTAAACTATTGAATGCTATAAAATTACAACTTGACGCATGCTATTTTCTTTAAATAACAGTGAGACCCACCCCAATCCCTAAACTACAAAGTTATTCAGGTGCGACTGTCAGAGAAAGGTTGCATTGTGTCCATAGATTTATTATTATTTATCTGTGATTGTGTCATACTGTCTCCCCAACATCCATTGATCCCTTGGCACCCCGTAAAGGTTTATGCGTGATGATTCTCCCCACACCCGCGCGACGAAGCTTCGGGTGGCTTTGAAACTAAATGCGCTAGAAAATTGCGTTCGGAATAAGAATTAGTTCTATTCTAATGAATTAGCGCGCTGCGTGACTTGTCTATAGACGCTATACGATAATTTGACGCGCTAGAAGTTGTGAAAAAGACAATTTGTGTGTACAGCTGAAGGAGCATACTTAATTCAGAATTCGAACGCTAAATTTAGCTTTTTTCATTACCATAACCACCTGAAGCTTCATCACGCAGGTGTGGGTTAAGCATGACGCTTTAGATAAAATACTTTAGATAAAAAACAATTTTATTTCGATGTAAATAATATTGAAAGAGACCTTAAGAAAGCCCAATAGCCAAAACCGACAACCCAGGACAGATCAACCTGGCGCCGTAGAGTGAGGAGACCCGACCCCAGATAACGGGAACAGGGACGGAAGAAGAAGAAAAGTAAAAAATAATTAATATATACGACTACGTTACAAGTTACATCAAATAATAGAAAAAATCCAGTTCAAAAGACTTTGAGAGTGAGATTTCAAAACGCGCTAAGAACTAAATTCGGAGAAGATAGATTGGTAGTGAGTGAATAGATTTGAAGATTGCATTGTGCTCAGTTCCCTTAGCACGAACCAATATCGAATTCGAATAGTTTGCGAGTCCGAAATGTCATTGTCAAATGTGTACTGATTTTTAGTTCTCGTTACGTCCTTTGTGCGCAGCTGTTCAAGTTTCCATACACATTTGACAATTACATTTTGGACTCGCAAACGATTCGAATTCGATATTAGGTCGTGCTTAGGGTACGGTACACCCCAGGAATACCTGGCACAAACAAAAGATAAAGTATCAAAGAGTTCTAAATAAATATCAAAATGTATTAACTCAAGAAAGCAGAATAAAAGTAGAATAAATTCCCCATAAAACGTTGTAAATCCAAACGGCGGAATACTTATTCATACCAAGATAAGTAATAACAAGATATTGAACAAGCCGCTTCACAGAAGTTTTCAATAATAAATTCTAAAGGATATCTCCCTGCGATGGAAACCCTTATACGTTGAAAGGGCTTCGTGAACATACAAATGGACGGCAACTTGTTTACAAGGTTTTGTCAGACACAGTCGACACTCCGAGTCCGACAGAAAGCGTTATATTATTTCTTTACTTCATTTTTAACCTTAAAAACTTCTTTTGTTGAAAAAGGACGGTTAAAAAAATAATACCCACTCCCTTTTTTGCGTATCGCCATTACTACAATACGAATGCGATTACCGAATGCAATAGAAGAAATATATTGCGCAGGCAGTCAGTAAAAAAAGATTATTTTATTAGTTGCATAAAAGCTGCTAACGGCGCTCAACCCTCAAAATCTCACACAAAGGAACTTCTCCGTACGTTTTCCAATAATCCGCTGGTATTTTAACAACGCTTTCGTGCCGTTATGAGATCCGATATTTGTAGTTAGCGCAACAATGTGTTAAGAACTATATATTATGTAGTTAAAGTTGCGTTGTTAGGACGCCCCTGGACGCAGTGAAATAGAATATGGGACGTAACGACGCGCCTGGCGGAACCCGATCTAACTTAAATAGGGTTAGGTTATGGAATCAGATATTCGCTGAGGGTTCGGCAAGGTAAAAGGAGAGACTGGATTATTATTACTAAAGCTCCGCTGCTCATCTGTTCGTCTTGCAGAGTACTGTATCACAGAATAAGCTTTACTGTTGTCGCTATAATAATAAACAATAAATTTTTTTTTTAGTTTGTTTTTTAAAACACACCAATTAGCCTAGCTGCAAAGTAAGCACTGTAAGGCTTGTGTAATGGGATGCTAGGGTAACGGATAGAATACATATAAGTATACACATATTTATATCATCACCATCATCAGCCTATTAATGTCCCCACTGCTGGGGCAAAGGCCTTCCCTATGGATGGAATAGGCAGATTGGGCCATGACCCACCACGCGGACCCAGTGCGGATTGGCGGGTGCTAACGACTGCAGATGCAGCCGGGACCAACGGCTTAACGTGCCTTCCGAAGCACGGAGGAACTCGAGGTAGAAGATTTTTGGTCACCCATCCAATGACCGACCACTGCGAAAGTTGCTTAAATTCAACGATCGCAGCCGAACGCGCTAACCACCTGCGCCATCGAGCTCCTTATTTATATAGAAATACATATTAAACATCCATGACTGGAGTACAAATGCTCGTATTCATCACACAAACATCTGCCCCCGACGGGATTCGAACCCGGGACCTCTCGAGTCGGCGACACCATGAAACAAATATGGCCTAACAAATGGCTTCAGATCTTTAACAATAAAGTGCACACTCACTACAGCAGTAGTTCCCACACACACGCAAGTCGCAAACAACAGAGGGCGCTTAGATTACGCATCACAATACAGATTTCCGATGCTGTACGATAAGAATGAATAAAACATAAGGGAATGAGCTGAGTTCAGCAGCTCAGATTGCTGGAGGATTTTCACAAGGAAATTCGCTTCGGACAGTTATTATGGAGTTATATATATGTAAATAAATAGTTGTAGGATAGGATAATGATGACCCGAGCTAAGCTAGCAAAGTTGCAATGTTTTGAGAATAAAACAAATGCTTAGCTATAATGCCAAAGGTGCCAACCGAACATCAGCGACATTCATTAAGGAAGATTTTTGGCCGAAAGGTGTTGTGTTCCGGCGTGTCCGAGGCCGGCTACCTGACACCACTCCGCGTCACACGTCGCCGTCTGTACGGGTTAATTAGGTTTCTACTAACATAGTCATTATTTTCTATTCACTTACATTTAATGTATTACCTATATGTATGGGCCTACGTTGCCTGATTATAAACAAATAAATGAAAATAAATAAAGTTTAACAGCGAAAGAATCTCTGATAAAACTGAATTCACAGAAAAAATTACATGTACAGTACTTACTTCACTACGTCAGTTCATAAAAGTCATAGTAAAATTACTCTATGCTATGCTCTATGGCCCAACAATAAACTAATGTTTTGTATTTTGAATGATGAAAATTATAGCAAATCAATATTTGATTAAAGCAAGTTTTGATTTTGTTCATACAATGTTTGTGTTGCCAAAAACATTGATACCTATTTGAAGAATGGCAAAAATCTTATGCTCGTCTCTAAAATTTATGGAATTTAAGAATCATTTTTTTTCGTACAGCATTTAGTAAATCCTGTGTATGAGTACAGAGCGCAATTTATTTAATTTGATTACTTTATTTTTAACATTTCGTATCCTATTTTTTTTTTGAAGTGATAACTTCTTTTGAGTTGGTAAACCGCTTCGTTACGTAACGCGTTACGGCGCCAGTCTGTCTGGCTTCCCTTTGCCGCATATGGAGGTCTATCCGGACCAAGAGCAGAGATGGGATTTACCGTGTAGTGATCTTACCCAGACGCAGCCTACTCTGGCTTAAAAAAAAGTCAAAGTATATGCACACGGAAGTACAGACGCGGGCAGACAATTCTACTTTTTGCTGTACGCGTTATAAAAATATTTGAGAGGCGTTTGGTACTAAGGGGAGGGCAGCATCCAAGAGAGGGTGGTAGCCTGCTGTCTCTACATCCGTATCTTGTTTAGCACCGTACTCACAAGACTGACTGATAAATTAACTATCAACTAGCAAACCAGTGAACCAAATGTTCACCAAAACCTGATTAAAAAAAAATGTATTTAATAAATTGAGAACTTCGGAGATTTTGTGTGGTTTCGTTTGAAATTCGTGATTTCTCGAAAATCGGAAGTGCTACGTTACTCAAATCCGGTTTGTAGTCTTATCAGACTATTCTTAACTTATGACTTAAACATTCTCTTTATCTATCTCTTACGGTTTGGCCGCTGAAACAGCACCACAGACGGACGGACGGACGGACTTGTCTAATAGATAAGAGATCATTATTGTACCGGAAATTGTATGAAACAAAAATGAACAGTTTAGCTATTAAAGATTTGAATTAAAGATTTAGTAATAAGGACACACAGATTCCGCATATAGGCATGTTCGCAATAAAATCGTGCTTCAGACATTTAAGGCTAATTATACAGAAACCCAAAAGTTTCTTTCTGTTAATTATTTTTAAAATGAACCATTGTCGGTAATAAAGATCAAGGCGAAATTTAATTGCATTTTTACTGCGATTTCGTAAATCGACCTTTTTATTTTTTCCGTGAAAAGATAATAAAGAACGTATTCTGTCAATCGTGCTGTTGATGCATTGAGTTAAGTGCACCCCATAAAGGCTAACGGCTAACTACATCATCACTACAAAGAAATAAGGCATGGTTTCAAACCTTGTTTAGGCAAATTTTGTATGACATTTTCTCTTAAACTCGTGTCGAACGCATGTTTAAGTTTTTTGTGATAATAAGGTAAGGATCTCTACGCATACATCTGATCGCTTTCCCAATGGATATTTATGTGTAACTTTATGTCTCAGTTAGGTCCCGATTGTCTCCACATCTCCACACAGGCAGGAGGTTTTGGGCCCATTGAATTTGAATCTCAAATAATGTTCAGCCAAAACCGCCTAAAACAGTGTTAAAATTACTAAATTTATAAATTTAAAACCATGCCAAAAGCTCACTGGATGTATGTCATTCAGTTTTATACAACTCCTGTAAAATTTAATTTTATGTAATTATACCGTTTTTGGAGGAGCTCGATGTCGCAAGTGGTTAGCGCGTTCGGCTGCGATCGTTGAAGTTAAGCAACTTTCGCAGTGGTCGGTCATTGGATGGTTGACCAAAAATTTACTATCTCGAGTTCCTCCCTTCGGAAGGCACGTTAAGCCCTTGGTCCCGGCTGCATCTGCAGTCGTTAGCACCCACCAATCCGCACTGGGCCCGCGTGTTGGGTTATGACCCAATCTCCCTATTCCATCCATAGGGAAGGCCTGTGCCCCAGCAGTGGGGACATTAATAGGCTGATGATGATGATACCGTTTTGTTCCCCAGCTCCTCTATATAACAGTAAAGTTTTTTTTGATTTGTTAGTATTCTCGTCTCATTGTCCCCAATTACAAGTACTTAGTATTGTTCACCCTACAGCCAAATCCTGCGACTTCTAAATTCGATGCAGGCTTCGCAGGGGGGCCGCTAGTCTACTCAGCACCACCACAAAATACAGAGAAACAGAAGCTATTCTCATGCATGTATTTGATTTTGCGGACCTACGCTCGGCGGCCGCACTCTAATTGCCAACTTTGACTTATGCACAAACACTTTCATTTAAGTTGCATTCGTATTTAGTTGTTTAATTTATTGTCCAGAACGAAACAGAAAGACGGGAAATATAATCCAATAATAACTAAAATATAATATTGTTAATGTTGTAGTAATATAACATAGTAAAATAAAAACGACGATGCACAGAATGAAATGCATTGAATTTGAACAACCGTCCATTGAATTGCTACAATATCTTCTTTATATTGTTTTAAACTTTCATGGTCACTTACATTATAGTAATATAAGTTATTTACGGGATTGTTACCATGTACCTTGTTTTTAGCGAGTTTCCGATATTTCGGCACTGTTGCAAGTGCCATGATCACAGAGTATCTGAAACTCGCTAAAAACTAGGTACTATCGCGGAATTTTGCGCACTGTCACTTGGCGAACAAAATGCTTTGAACGATTTCTACAGTAGTTTTTACTACGCCCCGCCTTCGCGTCGGACGCGCCAATCCGGGCCGCCGCACAAAAGTAAGACAGAGAGCATTTCATTGATTGAATAATGAATTGAATTGCATTTGTTTTAGTTGCAATTTGTCGCAAAGCGCTATACGAAAAAGCAAGACAGCGATAATTACATGTCTTGAATGAATTTTTACTACGCCGCTACCGCAAGCGATTATGGCATTATGGGTGACAGAGCGGGTCTTTCCGCGAGTGTACATGGTAACAATCCCGTAAATGACTTATAATACTATAATATCTTCTTTTTTTTAAATCACACACGCGTCTCACTCTAGCGGGCTCGCAGACATGGTCCTGACTGGTCCGAGATATCGTGTCCGTGAGACGTGTGACCTTCTGTACTGTCTTTTTGTGGCACTACCATGTGACGCGAGCATGTACCTATCGATTGTACATTTTTCTATTACATGACTCGACTGCAGCTGACAGCCCCGGGATTGCGGGATCAGCCCGGGACGTGTTTACGACGTCTCTGCGCACGAATTAGTTTCGGGGCTGCCAATTAATGTCGCCCCCTTAGGCACGATCGCAATAACAAAAAGATTTATCCGCTTTTTATGGAACACGAATTTTAATTTCACAATAACCGTTACTGTGTCTGTTAATAATAACAGGCTTATTTTTCGAACCACTCCCAGATTTGTGATTTTGTTAATTTGCTTTAGTTTAATACTAACGGCCCGCCCTCGCTTCGGTTCGGTGTAGAGCTGAAGTGTAAACTACAGTTTTTGTTCTCAGGCTTGTATTATACACAAAGACATTCATTTATGATTCTTCTTATACCTGCATGCAAAGTCTCAGCCTAAAAAAAGTTTAAAATTAATAAAGTTCCATACAAACTTTCATTCCCTATTTTATCCCCTTGGGGGTAGAATTGATCAAAATCCTTTCTTAGCGGATGCCTACGTCATAACATCTACCTGCATTCCAAATTTCAGCCCGATCCGTCCAGTGGTTTGGGCTGTGCGTTGATAGATCACTATGTCAGACCTTTGAGTTTTATATATAAAGATTGAGCTAAAAATCTATTATTTTTTTATTGTATAATTAATTTTGCGCGTTTTAACACGTTTCTAATACAGTTTCAGTTGTCAGTTTTTAATACTAAACGAAAAAACATGCTAATCATATAAATGAATAAATTGTTTTAATCCCACGATCAAAGATTTTATTGGGTACTAGCTTTTGCCCGCGACTTCGTCTGCGTTTTCGTCGTTTTTCGTAAAAAAGTAGCATATGTCCTTCCTCAGGGTTCCGTGGTTTTGATGTGACAGACAGATTAACTTTCGTATTTTAGTACGGAAATATAATATGTCAATCTACAATATTATTATTATCACTGTGCTCCGAGACCATCAGCGTATAAATAACTAGAAAAAAATCCACGGGGACCAGGCAGCAGACGGGACTCGAACCCTTCGCAATCCGGGCGAATGCACTGACCAATTATGCTACAGCGGCCCTGACGGCCGCGTCGAAATTCTTCTTGCCATTCTTAAGCTGCAAGGCAGCGCCATTCGCCCGGATTGCGAAGGGTGCGGGTTCGAGTCCCGTCTGCTGCCTGGTCCGCGTGGTATTTTTTCTAGTTATATTTTCTTCAGACTTAAACATCAAGCAGTTACATGCTTAAAAAATATAATAAATAATATATTAAAAATGGACATCGCAAGATTGAAAGATTAAAAAAAACATCATTCATCATCTGTGACAACAATAGCCTGTGTAACCAGAATTTGTCCTTGCATGCAGAAGGGGTAGCATTAAGTAAATTGAAAACGAGTTTTGGTGGGATTTTATCGAGTGGCGTAGTTCCAGGTTCGATTCTCAAACCAGGAAGGACTTTTTTAATTAATGATTTTAAAATTTTCACTTGCATCGTGGTTTAAACCACACCATTCTTATTGCTTCCTTTAGGTACGGTCAAGATTAGTATGAAAGTATTGGAGTTTACTCCTTAAGAATCGATTTGCATATATAAGGGGCCCGGTATGAGAAAAATGTTAGGAGTAAAATCTATCGATGAATGACCTTGTTACGTTTTTGGTGCGCATCCTATGTCGCGCAACTTTGACAAACAAAGATGACGGATTGACATTAATAAAAATTTTAAAATCTAAACTGAATTTAGATATTGTTTCTGATAGAGCAATGGGGACAACGAGGTATGGTACAACCATTTATGCGGTATTTTCAAGATTCGTGAACCACGTATCTACAAACGTCCATGTGTCTTATTTTCGTGTACTATTTATTATTGTACGTAAAAGATTTAGTGACATTATTATCTTTTTATAACCATTTTTGTTAATTATTAAGATAATATTAAATTTTAAATAAAAAATTAATTATATGTAAACTCCAGTCGTGCGTCGGAGCTGACACACACATTTTTTTTAAATAGACTAGATACCATTAGAAAACTCGAAAACCTAAATAGTATTGTATTGAAATCAGATTGTAACCAAATCACAGATTTCTTAGTAAAATAATCAACCTATAATCTAATCGCCCACCAATCATACTTTGAATCAAGTTGCTATTCCATTTCACTATAAACTTCGTTATGTATCATCGGTTTAAAGTCCCTCATTCTGTGTTCCTCGTGACTTTTCATCATGGCTTAAAACTAGTATAATAACTATAATACCTACCTTACCTTCTCGTTGCCTCAGGGAGGGACCACGGCGACTGTGACTAGTAAAACTATAGACAAAAACTCTCGCGCGAGTCTTGCCCCGCTCTGTTAGGGTTCCGTCAAATTATTTTTGAAGTGAAAACTTCTTTAGCGGCGTTGTACACTTTTTTTTGTATGGGAAAAAAATGTAAAACTCGCGTCAGGTTAAACACTGACACACAATAAAATGGGAAAGGTTGTTGACTTTCAATATATTGGACGAAATATAGTAATATTTTATTTTACCGTATTATATGTATAAGTCTCTATCCAGGACGCGTGGCAGCTTTATTGCGAAGAAAATGCATTTTTTTACAATAGATGTCGCTAGGTGCGCTTAAATGTGATTAATGTACGTTGATTTCGTTACAATAGATGTCGCTAAGTGCGCTTAAACGTGATTCATATAAGCCGATTTTTTTGAGAGATAAACTTTTTTAATGTAATATAAATTTTCATGTTTGTGTACGATAGCGCAATAAATAAATATTGTATTCTACCACATACATGATGGTACTTTTATACTGATAATTAAAGCAATTCGTGCAAAATTATTCCCTAACCATTCCAAAATATCAAAAATGCACAACGTTAATATTCAAGCTTTCACTTCTGTTCTGTCGGCACTCCCGGAGTGCAAACGAAAAAGAGTTTTCTTCACAACTTACAAAGTACTTACATTCTGTTTCGGCGTTTTCAGTATTTGTTGTTAAAAGACAGCTTAATAGACATTACGTTTAGATTTTGAGATCTATCTCAAAATAGCTACCCCGGTGTCTACCCCGTAAGAAAAATGGTCTAAGAATGTCAACTTTGACGGCCTCCCATTTCTTTGTTATTAAAAACAAAAAAATGATTTTAGGACTTGGGAAATTATTTATATATTTTGGGTAAAAAATACTTTTCATGGGCACACATGGGTAAAGCTATGAATAATAATCTAATCGAATTCTTAACTAAATATTCGACTTTGGCAAGCATTCTGCGTAAATACCAAAATATTATACCTATGCTTATATCAGCCCTGTAACTCACTCCTTTTACGATCTAGGAACCCGTGACATAAAAAAGACAGCAATAGAATAGAATATAATAGAATATATTTTATTAGCCCTCATATTAGAAATATTACACATTTACAGAGATTCAAATTCAAAAAAGACATAGGGCTAACCAGGACGCTGCCTCAGCATTAGCTGATGCGACATTGTGTCGCACCAGCCTGTTTAGTAACACAAAAAAAGACATGTTAATTATTTTTTTATTACTTGAAAGGATGTATGGACTTAGCATCCTTTGCTTTCAAGTAACAAAAAATAAAAATAAATAGATGTCAATCATAACAGCAAAAAACTTAATACATAAAACGAAGCAATTCATTTAATTTTAGCATAAAAATTAATTTACATTAAAAATTTACATGATTGATAACGCAACCGCCACCCAAAAATAGCAGTTACTCATTATAGCAATAAGCATAAGATACTGTTCTTCAGAAAAAAGGACATAATAGTGACAAAACCTATAAGGCCAAATCATGCTATGGACAAATTGCTGTAATTGCAATAGGGTCCCCTTTTTACCCTTTAGGTACGGAACCCTAATAAGTGAAAAATCTACTTTAATCTCCGCGGCTCCGCAGCCGTCTCGTTCCTTTGACGGCCTGTTATTATGAGTTACTTGTGAATTGCCGAGGTTTTTTTGTTAACAACTCCTTTTACCGAGTTCCAAAGAAACGACTCCTGATGTGACGGGGGCTTTTGGGAATCGTTGTGTAATTTCGGTGCGAGGTACTCTTCTCTGTTTTCTAGATAATAGAATATTGGGTTTCGAGAAAAAAAGTGGGTTAGGCGATTTCGGAAGATATTTCAGTCAGTACAATTAGCCTAGCCCCAAAGTAAACACTGTAAGGCTTGTGTTATGGGTTAGTATATGGGAAGTATATTTATATAGAACTACATATTAAACATAGGACTGGACTGGAGTACAAATGCTCGTATTCATCACACAAACATCTGCCCACACCGGGATTCGAACCCAGGAACTCTCGAGTCGGCGACACCTTGAAACCCGGCGTACAAACCACTCGGCCATGGAGGTCGTCAAATATATTTAAAGATATATATTTTTTTTCAATAATAAAAGCTAAACTTGAAAGATCTCTCTCTAGATTCAGCTACTCTGCCTTAAATAAGTCAAAATCAAAATATCTTTTTTCGAATTGGATGCATAGAACAATGCTTTTGAATCGCCAAAATTTTGTACTACGAATTGCGGGTGACAAAATTGCCACAACCATAAAAAGAATAATGTACCAACATTTCCAAAACCCACAACATTATGTTTTATTCCATTTAGAAAACTTGTAGGAATGATTGGAACAGTTCAAACCCAAGCATTGTTGTCCGTGATAAGTGATTTTGTATGGTACCTATCTTTAAAGTTATTTTAGGTTAGTTATTGGATATTGCTTGGGGACTTTACTGCATAAGCGAACACAAAGACCTTTACTTGAATTACTGATTTTGTGAAGCCTAAACGAGTATAGCAGGTAAAGTTTGTATTTACTGTGTAAACACACCTGTTTGAAAGAAATATTTAATATTTTTCCTAACAAATAAAAAGTTATAGTTATAGTCTACTGCCTGGTCCGCGTGGAATATTTTCCAGTAATATTTTCTTTAAATAAATAGTTTTCATAAATGTATTGTGATACAACCTTCATTATTGTAATTTCTTGAATAATAATAATAATAAAGGTTTATTTCGGGGACAATACGTTCACCCATATTAAAAATTATAATTTCAATTTGTCCCATTCTTATAAAACCTAAACTTAGGTATCTCTTAAGGATACCTTAATCTTGAGATTACAAATTGTTCTAATAACTCTTCTGCAGCACAAAATAGTCTGAATGCCGGTGGCACTTCCCTGTAGTTGAAAATTGCATGAGGCTTTTGATTATTTATTAAAGAAGAACTATATATAGAAGATTACTTAAAAAACAAAAAATATCACTATAGACAATTAATAAAATATCGTATTTTTATTGATATAAAACAGTCCTAAAAATTCTGCATTTCGACATGTTGAATTTAACATACAACAGCTCGTCTTCAACTCAATCTGATAAACATAGGTAGGGCTGCCATCCGTCCGGGTTTCCCCGGATTTGTCCTAGTTTACGGGGCGTCCGGGGAGCGTCCGGGCGGGGTTTTATTTGTAGTCCGGGTTTAAAAATTTACGGCAACGCATGAGTGGCCCTTGGTGCTGCAAGTGTCCATGGGCAGCAGTGACCACTTATTATAAGGTAGACCGCTAGCTCTTTTGCCTAGATCAACATAAAAAGGTTGATTTGTGACATTTTTAACTGTTTTTTTATTGGTCTGTCCGGGTTCTGGGCTTCAAAATCCGGGGTTATAACGCGTCTTATCCTGGTTGCCACATTTTAGAGATGGCAGCCCTAAACATAGGTACACATATACTATCAAAATGAGATAAGATTAAAACTACACGTTCCCCTAAAACCATTGTTCATCTCACATAGGTATAGGAATGACCTATTGAGTTTCGCTATTGTAGTGACCCATGGCCGCTCCCATATCAGCCAACCACAACAGTTGTAATCTCGACGGCAGCCATTAATCAAGGCCCATAACCGCCCCGCCACATAATTACTGCTAACCGGGGGATATTTTAATTAACCGCGTTTTAATATTAGAGATTGTATTTCACACCGAAACAGCCAGCCGAAATAGCCGATACGGGTCGTCCGTAATTTAATGATACTTAATTGCTTTTCCATAATTGTATCCGTAGTAATAATAAACGTTTACAAAATAATGCAAAAAAAGACATTGAATTATAATTTTTATTATTTTAAAGCATGTAACTGCTTGATGTTTAAATCTAAAGATAATATAACTAGAAAAAAATCCACGTAGACCAGGCAGCAGACGGGACTCGAACCCGCACCCTTCGCAATCCGGGCGAATGCACTGACCAATTATGCTACCGCGGCCCTCACGGATCGCGTCGAAATTCTTCTAGCCATTCTTAAGCTGCAAGGCAGCGCCATCTCTTCGCATTATAGGTAACCCACAATGTCAAATATTTACTTGCAAGTATTAAACATTTGAAAGAAGAAATAGCAATTATAGTAATAATTTTTAATTATTTTAAAGCATGTAACTACTTGATGTTTAAATCTAAAGAAAAAAAATGGAAAATGGTGCGGGTTCGAGTCCCGTCTGCTGTCTGGTCCGCGTGGAATTTTTTCTAGTTATATTTTCTTAAGACATTGAATTTTAGAAATGATGGGCTTTTTAATAATTCGGAATTCCCTGTCAATCAAATCAAGAAAAGAGAACTTTTTTACGAACTTTTTTACTGAAATTCGGAAACGATAAAACATGAAAGATAATTAATTTGAAATTATGTTAGTTTGTTCCTCAGCGGACATAATCGCGGAAATTACTAGTTAATGATAGATATATTTTATATCTACACATACCTAACTAAACTGCGAGGGTTCGCCGTCAATAATATAGTAAGTACCTTCTTTACATCATCCATTTCATGCAAAACTATCAAAAGAACCTGCTAGTGAAATTTCTTTTGAGAGAAATCCCATGCTTTCATACACACACACACACACACACACATCTTTGAGCCGTGGTGAATTCATATCCATTGAAGCTTGCATCCGAACTATAGCTTTGATCGAGGCCTTTTATGGCGTGTCCCGAACCCCAGCAAAGGGCATAATGACAGTATCTATCATTTTAAATTCCATTTAAGCCCTTCACAGCCCGAGGAAGAGATCTGTGGGAACGCCACATCTGCTCAACTCTTTAATTCTACTCAAAACGTTACGTTGGACATATTATCAACCCGTCACTGCCACGTTTTAAATTTTAAAGCCCCGCTAAGCTATTGTACACGTAGTCGAAGGACGACAACACATTACAAACAGGCTCTTTGAATAATTAAAAATCTTTACCTTCCAAGTATACGGTCATATCGGTCGTCATTTTAAATGGCCAAACACCGTTTTACGTCCCCTTAATCTATACTTATAATAAATCTGTAGAGAGGTCAATTCTGTACATGAAATATATTTTCAAAATAACTATCAGGGGGTGATTAGTGATCGATACTGATGCCAAAAATGCAATCAGTAAATTTTTTGTCTGTCTGTCTGTCTGTCTGTCTGTCTGTCTGTCTGTCTGTCTGTCTGTCTGTCTGTCTGTCTGTGTGTATGTTCCTTATAGAAACAAAAACTACTCGACGGGTTTTAACGAAACTTGGTACAATTATTCTTCATACTCCTGGGCAGGTTATAGTATACTTTTCATCACGCTATAATCAATAGCAGCAGAGTAGTGAAGGGAAATGTTGGGAAAACGGGAAAAGTTACTCCATTTTTTAAGCTTCCGTCGCGTGTGCAGCCTTAATGGTTAAAGTTACATAGAAATCATGTATGACGGAAATATTCTACATAAAATTGTCTAAAAAATATTCCGCAATAGCATATGTCTATCTTTTATGGTTGACTCACAATAACACGTGTAATTATAAAGTCATTGTTTATAGCACAAGCCTGAGAACAAAAACTATAGTTTACACTACAGCTCTACACCGAAGCGAAGCGAGGGCGGGCCACTAGTCAAGAATACGCAGATAAGCCATAATTGGATAGATAATATGATAAGGATCTGGTGCGTAATTGAATTACATTACCCACCGCCCGCTGCCGCCTCCACGCACGGTTGGAGTTCATTAAAAATATTTTTTAATCAAAAAAGAGCTGACCAAATGAAGCGAGTCGGGAGTACGCACCATCGTTGGAAAGGAAGCTCCTAAAGGCGGCGTCCTTTCATGTGACAATGTCAATTTGCACCGCGCCGTTAATGTTACACAAAAGCCGAAGATTAAACAAAGTGTACCCGTCCGAGAACACTTCAAATAGCAGACATTGATTAGAAAGTCGGTAAGGTCGGGGAGGTCGCGCCGCCCGGCAAGGTCTAAATTAAAATTACAACCGACAATAAAGTTATTTACCTTTCGTTTGCCGAGTGCAAGGTTTTATATTTCATTTGTTAGCGCTTTACGAGTTTTCTCTGTTGGCCGCTTTATGTGCAGTATTAAAACAACATTATTGTTCGTTTCAGAACCTCCCTCTTTACGTGGGATGATTCAATCCGGAACGGTTATGGTGCAGTAAAAACAGTTTAGTGAAATAGATTCAACTGTAACTATATAAACACGACACGGCGGAGCCCCCCGGATACAATGGCGTCTGGACTAAATCATGATAAAGTTGTCAAGACTGCGAGATAAAATTTAGCAAAAAAGTCTAACCTTATCCAATCCTAATCCAATTTAGATTAGTATTAGATTAAGAAATCGTAGGTAGACGAATGAAAAATATTCGAAACTGGACCTTATACCATTGCACAAGGAAACACTAATTTCAACTGAGAGCAAATTGTTGTAAATCATTTCTATAGTGCTATTAAAATTAAGCGATATGAAAAAATTACTTGGTTCGTCCAATATATTTGAGTTTTACCACCACAAAGTCGACTTTTATATGATGAAAAAACCGGCCAAGTGCGTGTCGTGCCACGCGCTGTGTTGGGTTCCGTAGTTGCCTGTAGTTACCGCAATATATCTGAGCAGGAGTCTTAGTCTTGTTTACGAATGATGGCACCTGAGAGGCCCAGCAATCATTTTCATCATTCGAAAATAGGGTCTATTTTTAAGGAGATAATTTTCGTTCCATTATTATTCCGCGTATCATCTTTCGTGAGATACTTTACTTTCATGCAGTGTAGCGGCAATTTGGTACTTTGATAATTCTTTTTTTAATTATAATTTGTATTGTTATTATTACTGTGCTAGGTCCGCTATATCGATGTTTTTTTCGCGATATATCGAAACCGATATTGATATTTTTTTTAAATATCGATATATTTTTCAACTTTCGACATCCCTAAAGCGATCATCCCCTGAGAAAGAGATGATGCGGTATAACCGCTATCTTTTCAAGTGCTTAAATACTTTTTATAAAAAACGTTACGTTAGCGCGACTCAGAAGTCGTTGCCATTTGTACTCGCGGTAGCGTTGTTTTGTTTTGTGGAACTAATGATATTTTATTGTGGTTTTAAATAGTCTTTTTTTAGATTTTATTGCAATGCAAGGTTGTACACTACAATAACTTCATCTATGTCACTATTAATGTTTTCTTCTAGAGAATTTTCAATAGGTAAGAAATGTTCTTTAACCAAAGTTGAACGATTCTCTTAAAGTAACAAGTCTATCTTAACCGATATAGTTTTACTTAAAAGTTCATAAAAAGCAGTAGTAGTTCCCTAAAAAAATATTTTTCAAAATTTTATTCTACCATTTTTTCGGCGTGATTGATATGCATATCTCTCCAAAATTACAGCTCTCTAGTGTTAATAGTTTTCAAGAAAAACCGGGGACGGACAGACGGACATGACGAAACTTTAAGGGTTCCTTGTCTACGGAACCCTAAAAAACAGAAAAGCAAAATATTTAAAGAAAATATAACTAGAAAAAATTCCACGCGGACCAGGCAGCAGACGGGACTCGAACCCGCACCCTTCGCAATCCGGGCGAATGCACTGACCAATTATGCTACCGCGGCCCTCACGGACCGCGTCGAAATTCCTTCTAGCTATTCTTAAGCTGCAAGGCAGCGCCACCTCTTCGCATTATAGGTAAACCCACAACCCGTCTGCTGCCTGGTCCGCGTGGAATTTTTTCCAGTTATATTTTCTTTAGATTTAAACATCAAGCAGTTACATGCTTTAAAAATAATAAAAATTATAGCAAAATATTTTTTTTTTAACTTAGTAGCAGCTAGTTGCTTACAGTTACGTAATACCAAATTTAATGTCAGAATCACACTAACATTATAAAGGATGTGTGTGTGTTTGTTACTTATTCACGTCTAAACGGCTGGAGCGATTTTAATAAAATTTGGTATGGAGATAGCTGACACTCTGGATAAACACATAGGTTACGATTAACTGCGGGAAAATATCCCTTATAAACGACAGGTAACACCGCGGGGCACAGCTAGTATTTTATAAATTCAATGAGCCAATCTCCTATATCCTAAATTCTTCAATCATCATATACTTATGTAAAATTATTAGTTGAATAGTAGTACATTTATTAGTATGACGTTCTGTTACGAATCATGACTTTGTTTGTCACATCACATCTTAGATCAAAAGTTTGCAACAACTTGACAGATAAAATGAACATCGTCTCTAGTGCCCTATTATTAAATCACTCGTTTGAAACTAAATGTGCCATAATGCGATAATTAAGTGAAAGTGGAACGGCTAAGACACATATTTGGTCTTAGGTGTAGAGTAAGGGTGGGCAAACTACGGCCCGTGGGCTATCGAATGGTTAAATTCTAGCCCGCGACCATCAAACATCTATATATATATATAAAACTCAAAAGTGACTGACTGACATAGTGATTTATCAACGCACATTGCAAACCACTGGACGGATCGGGCTGAAATTTGGCATGCAGGTAGATGTTATGACGTAGGCATCCGCTAAGAAAGGATTTTGATCAATTCTACCCCCAAGGGCATAAAATAAGGAATGAAAGTTTGTATGAAACTTTTTCAATTTTAAACCGATCGGGCTGAGATTTTGCATGCAGGTATAAGAAGAATCATAGATGAATGTCATTGTGTATAATACAAGCCTGAGAACAAAAACTGTAGTCTACACTTCAGCTCTACACCGAAGCGAAACGAGGGCGGGCCACTAGTAAATCATAAGTACTCACCAAAAAGTATCATTTTTCACATGTTCCGACAAGGACCACCCTGCTGCCGATACTGGTACCTACTGTTTACGTCGCAGCAAACTCATGGCGTATTAAGTAGTCCCAGGGAAATTTAAAATTAATACCTACCAATTACTTTCATTCCAATAAAGGAACAGTCAGACATTCTAAAACTTAGTCCGCCATAGATTCTGTTAGTAAATATTGGCACGATAAGGGAAAAGTTTGCCTATCCAAAGTTAGGCCTTCTAGAGTTAGATTATACTAGCAAACCAGTGAACCAAATGTTCACCAAAAAAAAAATGTATTTAATTAATTGAGAACTTCGGAGATTTTGTGTCGTTTCGTTTGAAATAGAAATCACGTGATTTCTCGAAAACCGGAAGTGCTACGTTACTCAAATCCGGTTTGTAGTCTTATCAGACTATTCTTAACTTATAACTTAAACATTCTCTTTATCTATCTCTTACGGTTTGGCCGCTGATACAGCATCACGGACGGACGGACTTGTCTATTAGATAAGAGATTAGAAGCTTGGCTCTACGAGAGATCTGATAACTTTTGGCGATGCGAGCCATATGGACTCGTCTTGGCATGAATTTACATGAAAATGTTTTTAGTGCAATAACATTGTTCTGTACTGCTGCATTCTTGTCGTATGTAGGCTTTCCGAAAATCCATTGGGTTTGAGCCAGCAATGTTTGGATGAATGGAGTTGCGCATATTTTTGGAGTTTACTCCTTAAGAATCGATTTGCACATATAAGGGGCCCGATGACCTCGGTACCTTTTTGGTGCGCATCCTATGTCGCGCAACTTTGACAAGCAAAGATGACGGATTGACATTAATAATTTTTTTAAAATCTGAACTGAATTTAGATATTGTGTCTGATAGAGCAATGGGGACAACGAGGTATGGAACAACCATTGATGCGGTATTTTCAAGATTCGTGAACCACGTATCTACGAACGTCCATGTGTCTTATTTTAGTTACCATAAACTACTTGTCACTGTAATTAATAATGCAGACAATGTTGATATAATTAATATTTAAAAAAAAATGATAATAGTCTGATAATAATAATTACATAATCTATCAACATTCCTAATGATATATTTATGCACATCTGAAATTGACTATTGTAAAAAGTTTAATGCAAAATATTTCGTCGATTAGTTATAATAAATGTATATGAAATGAATAAATATATATTTATATATGTAAATTATTTTCATTAATTTCTTAATTTATCTTTTCATACAGTATCAATTTTTTTTTATCATTATCTACCTATTTTATATGCACTACACTCACACTTAACATTAGAAAAAATAGTCTGAAACTTTGTTTGATTGAAGTTGGTAGAAAATAGTGGTTGACGAGAGCGATTGATTCAAGAATAACACCCCAGTTACCTCGTCTCGTCTGAGGCGAGCGGCGACGCGGCATAGCGGATGTTAATGTTGCTTCACAAACAAATAAACATTATATACAAGCACATTAAACACGAGATTACTTCGGACATTTATGGACACTTCACCGGTAATGTGGCCCTGATATTAATTTGTGTTGATTCCAAGCAAAATGCTGTAATTTAATACACGTACGATACGAGTAAGTATCATTAAAATAAACTCGATATAACGGATGCTTTCTTTACATTAAGGTATCAAAGTGAATTTAATTTATGTATGCTTTTAATTCTATAAGTTAGCTTTATTCAGATTTTTGTATTCTGAAAGAATAGAAGAACGCCCAAACCATGCCTCTTCGCAAATAAAGCATTAAATATCATTTGCATTATATTTCACCTTCAACTTTTGTTTGACTAATATTTTAACAAGATTAAATATTCTTACATTACAACAGGCACAGTGACTCTTTGCGGTTATATAAGTATTTATTGTTTTTATATCTGTTTCCAATGATTTTACTTGTATGTTCTGTTTTACAATAGTAATTACAACCATCTATGGCAGCTGCAAATTTATCGGTAATTTGAGTATTTCCATGTCTTTATTGTCTATAAAAGAACCAGGGAAGATTAAATACTTGAATGAGGGAGGCAATCAACAAAAACGCTCATTGCAATTTTTTCAGTATGTGCAATATTCAGTATTGTAACTTATTCATTTATTTATCTTTAACAAACTTTCTACAGCTATTTTTGTGAATGTAGTACAATAAAATATACTTAAATACAATCTTAAGGCCAATTACAGAAACTTATTCTCCCTTATTACTAAACAAGGAATAAGCTTAGATTAGTTACGCTGTGTTTTGTTCGTGTCTCTTAAATGCCATTTTGTCAATCAATACACAGAGACAAAACATGAAGTAACTAATCCAAGCGTAGTCTTCGTTTATTAATAAGGGGAATTATGTACGCATTAGATACTAACGGCGTTACTTTATATCAATATCATATCAAATTTGAAGAATAGAATAAAAGTGATATAATTATAAATTTAGTAACATAAATCAAATTGAAATTCATATCTTATACTCATGTCTACTGTATCAAACTTCTAAGCCAAAGCAATCAAAAGATACAGCCGTTTATGCCGCAAGGCTTAAAAATCATTGATCGATCTTCTAATCTCGAATTTGGTTGGTTGCGTTTACCGACGTCCGACTTTCGTCAATGACTACTGAATGATCCTTTTATCAATCAAAATACAGTCATGTTACGAAAATAATAACAAAATGAATAAGAGCAGAGCAGTTACTGTGATGAAATATCTAATAATTCTATTCACAGAACACAGAAAGTGGTTAGACGGGTCTTGTGGGCGGGGCAGGCGCGCCACAGTTACGTGTGAGCAAATGCTCATAACTTGACCAACACTTGGTTCTGATTGCGTCGTTGCTGTCGGGTGTGAGCGCTGATTGGTTCGACTGTTTGATGTCGCGTCGTTTGATTGGCTATTATCTATTAGGTGGAACTGTAGTGGGGGCGAGCTGGCGACATCGGTTCCCGTCCAAACGGTCCATGAGCACCCTGCTAATATCTTTTTGTGTTGTGTGGTACTTTTACTCCATAATGAAGAGCTAATTCGGGTGACCTGCTCCATGTCGCCACTGTTCGTTTTCGTCGGAACTAGGTTCTTAGAAAAGGTCACTACAAAGTGAACCGCTCTTAAATTATAAAGCTTAATCGTGCTTAAGCACACCACCTAAGCTAATTAGCGACCCATATATAAATATATATATATATAGTCGCTTATTACTCGATGAAACTGAGATGCAGTGATATCAGAACAGTCGTACAATCGAAAATACACCCACTTGGATTGGTAAGCGTTGAAGACTGCAGATACAGCCGGAGGCCAGGCCCAAGTTACGTGGTGAATTCAAAAGCTCGGGATGCCAAAATTTTGATCACCCACACAGAAACTATTTCTAAAGACAATATAAGTAGAAAAAATTCCACGCGGACCAGGCAGCACGCGACGGGACTCGAACCCGCACCCTTCGCAATCCGGGCGAATGCACTGACCAATTATGCTACCGCGTCCCTCGCGGACCGCGTCGAAATTCCTCTAGCCATTCTTAAGCTGTAAGGCAGCGCCATCTCTTCGCATTATAGGTAACCCACAATTTTTTCTAGTTATATTTTCTTTAGATTTAAACATCAAGCAGTTACATGCTTTAAAAATAACAAAAATTAGAAACTATTTCGATAAATTTCACCCATGTTATGACCGGCCATTGCGAAAGTTGCTTAACGCAGGGCACCACTGAACCATCAAGCTCCTTCATGCTCTATGTTTACGGCCATAGACAGTAAATATAATAGACTCTTAAACACTTAGAACATATACCACACATATAGGTATATGCTCAAAAGCTTGAACATGATAGCATTGTCACGGCGGCACGCAGTGGCTTCACATCTCTTTAATTGTTCTTTGTCTAAAGAACACGCGGTATTTCACCTCGCCGTAACAAAAGACGTATTTCTTTCAATGTTTGCTGAGTTACCCTAACCAGTACAATTAAAAATATATTTAAGAGAACACAGGCTTTTTTGTGTCTAAACAAAAAACCTCACCTGATATTAGTGAAGGTGACGAAGACTGGTAGGTACAGTTTTATCTGCCTCTCCAGCTATACTTTACAAGGAGCATATTTACGCCCCTTTTAAACAACCCCAGGTCGTAGGAGCGAAATTGATTTGCGGAAAGTACAACAAAAGAAATTAGTGTGCACGGATCACACATCTGAAGTGAAACTTCTTATCTTAAATAACCTTACTTTAGGCGATGAAGGCATAAGGGAAATTGAGCAGCGCACGCATCACTCATATACACAGTCAGGGGGCCAATCGCCTAACTGGATTGCTTTGGAAAACGCTATCGCTTACGATTTCATTTTGTTATTTCTAACCGCCGAAATACCTCACGCTCATTTTCTTTAACATTGTTATTACCAATGCAAAAGAAAAAAAAAGAGCGCGAGGCATTTGAAAACCTCAGGGGGCTAGAAATAACAAAATGAAATCGTAAGCGATAGCGTTTTCCAAAGCAATCCAGTTAGGCGATTGGCCCCCAGGTCATAAGTATTGTCACACAGTAAAAACTTTTCTTTTAGAATGCTGGCCACAAAAAAGTTTATTGAATTCGAATTTCGAATTGTTCATGAAAATATAAATGTACACTTTTTAGAATTCTACTCATTTTTAAATATGGAGTGGACGCTTAAAGAAATCCGTGTTGCAGTTATTGCGTTGCATCGTTGCGGTTACGCGCCAATTCAAATTTTTGACATACTGAAAAATTTTAATATAACCAAAAGATCCGTTTATCGTACCATCAAACGATACAATGAAGACTCTAGTGTAGATGAGAGGTCAAGAAGTGATCGCCCTCGGTCTGTTAGGACTCCAGCAGCGATAAAAGCTGTGAAGGCGCGAATTCAAAGAAATCCCAAACGTAAGCAGAAACTGTTGGCCCTCCGAAATTAAGTTGCAATTCGAAAATTACTAAATCAAAAGAATGTGATGCTTTGTAGTTTTGCTCTTGCGGTACGAAACCGTTCGTTCGCGAATCCGCCGGACGCTTTCAGAAACGTTTCATCATTCTCTTAGAATCTACTTATTGTGGCATCGTTGAGGTGTGTTGGTACAACTAATGTTCATAACAATGTTTTTAATGAAAAAAGTGTGGTAAATAAGCAAATGACCCGATAGATGTTAGTGTCGCCGCACACGGGCCACCGATCACAATGACAAAACGCCGCCACCGGCATATGTCTTGTAGTTTTCAAACATTTTATATGGACTATGTACCGCCACACACGGTACGCTGGTGGCCGCCACACGCTACAAATCGTCGTTGCTCGCTTCTTGTGGCCCGCAGCGGCCACTTAATGCGCCGATACAAACGCCACCATACGTCACTCGCGCAATTCCCCACCCCTCTCTCCCTTACTTTAGTCGGCCGTTGTCGCGCACTTCAGCCACTTTAGTAGCCGCTTCTAGCTTCTCGTGGCGGCGTATGTGGCTGTGGCGTGTGGCCCGTGTGCGGCGACACTTACCTTAGTCGGCCGCTGTCGCGCGCTTCAGCCACTTTAATAGCCGCTTCTAGCTTCTCGTGGCGGTGTTTGTGGCTGTGGCGTGTGGCCCGTGTGCGGCGACACTTACCTTAGTCGGCCGCTGTCGCGCGCTTCAGCCACTTTAATAGCCGCTTCTAGCTTCTCGTGGCGGTGTTTGTGGCTGTGGCGTGTGGCCCGTGTGCGGCGACACTTACCTTAGTCGGCCGCTGTCGCGCGCTTCAGCCACTTTAATAGCCGCTTCTAGCTTCTCGTGGCGGTGTTTGTGGCTGTGGCGTGTGGCCCGTGTGCGGCGACACTTACCTTAGTCGGCCGCTGTTGCGCGCTTCAGCCACTTTAGTAGCCGCTTCTAGCTTCTCGTGGCGGCGTTTGTGGCTGTGGTGTGTGGCCCGTGTGCGGCGACACTTACCTTAGTCGGCCGCTGTCGCGCGCTTCAGCCACTTTAATAGCCGCTTCTAGCTTCTCGTGGCGGTGTTTGTGGCTGTGGTGTGTGGCCTGTTTGTGGCGAAACTTAAGCGGCTAACATAGCCTGTAGACCCTTGCGGTACCATAGTATCATTAGTTCTTTTTCTAGCATACGTGACCATATACCACGTGGTGATCTGATTATCTGGCTTATAGTACCACTCAATTGGGGTATGCCAAACCCACGAGTAATATAATATATGTAATAATTTGCATGCATTTTAATGTATTTCAGCAATTTTTGGACCGCGAGAATGAACTAACTGTGTCACAAGTCGGTTGAAAATAATTATGAATTTTAATGAAGTAGGCGCCCAGCTTACGGCTCACGAAATAACCATTAATGAAAATTAAGGTCAATTAACACGAAAACAACAGTTTTATAATTGCGAGAGAATGCCCTTCACTGAATTAGTCGACAACTGCCCGGAATTACACAAAAAATGAAGAAAATGAGCAAGTACCATTAAAATAAATGAAAGAATTATTATCTAACTAGAAAAAATTCCACGCGGACCAGGCAGCAGACGGGACTCGAACCCGCACCCTTCGCAATCCGGGCGAATGCACTGACCAATTATGCTACCGCGGCCCTCACGGACCGCGTCGAAATTCCTCTAGCTATTCATAAGCTGCAAGGCAGCGCCATCTCTTCGCATAGTAGGTAACCCACAATGTCAAAATGAATACTTTTACAAGTATTAAACATTTGAAAGAAGAAATAGCAATTATAGTTATAAGGTTCGAGTCCCGTCTGCTGCCTAGTCCGCGTGGAATTTTTTCTAGTTATATTTTCTTTAGATTTAAACATCAAGCAGTTACATGCTTTAAAAAATAAAAATTATAAGAATTATTATATTTAATAACGGCTGGTTCTCCCTTCACTTCGTTGTTTTGTATACCTACTATAGTTCTTGTTCTATCCATCTATCTTCACTCCGAGTCCCGGAGAGGTCTGCCAAACTGCAACGCCACATAACGAGTCCATTTTGTAAATACACCGATTATCGAATAAACTTGTATATGAATGTATGCCTTCGCGATATCAAATCAAATCAAACAAGTTTATTGGTTATAACAACAGTAGATTATAGTGGTTATAGAATACAAAATTATTATAACCAAAATGGTCGCTACTCAGTAAACGCTGCAGCATAAGGTCACAGCCACAGAACACAGAAACCTCTTTCTGTGTTCTGTGGCTTCTGTGTTCTGTGGTCACAGCACTGTACCCATTGCACGAGCCAATATCGAATTCGAATAAGTAGTTTGTGAGTGCGAATTGTCATTGTCCAATGTGTAGTGAATTTTAAGTTCTTCTTACGTCCGTTATGGCACTGCTGTTCAAGTTTCCATACAAAAATTAACAATGACATTTCGCATTCGCAAACTTTTCGAATTCGATATTGATTCGTGCTAAGGGTACAGTACCCCTAGCACGAACCATTATCGAATTCGAATAGTTTGCAAACCGAAATGTCAATGTCAATTTTTGTATGGAAACTTGAACAGCAGCGGCACAAAGTACGTAGCGAGAACTAAAAATCAGTACACATTTGAAAATGACATTTCGGACTCGCAAACGTTACGAATTCGATATTGGTTCGTGCTAGGGGTACTGATCTTCCGTAGCGCCAGTATGCATCAGTGACACTAGTAGACTTAAGATTTTATTTATTACACAAAACACACAAGGTCTAATTACACCAGAAAAAAAAACACACACTGTCCAGTTTTCTGACAGGACTAGGATATGATATATAGCTCGGTTTAATCACGCTCAGTTGTCAAATTACAATGGAGTTTGACATTGAGTCGCAAAAACGTATTATAATAGTTATTTATTATACAAGAGTGGAAAGTTCCTTTTTAACCGCGTGCTCGATTTGGATGACCGAGCAAGCGAAGGATTCTAAAGTTGAATCACGAGCGCAGCGAGTGATTCTAAATTAGAATCCTGAGCGTCAGCGAGGGAAACAAACGAGCACAAGGTGAAAAATCTTTCCACTCGAGTGCAATACGTAACTTTTCATCCCACCTCAGCGAGGAAATGACAAAATGAAAAAGAAAACAATTTATAATGACAAAATATTTAAGCAATAAAACGTGAAAAACTAGAATGGCGCGAAGCACGCAAATAAAACAAAGAAACCAAGAAGGTTCCAAATTTAAATTTTTTACAATTTAAAAAGTTCTAATCATAAATTTGGCACCATAGAGGTAACATTAAATAGGTTTAATGACGTTTTGAATTTACAATTATATTGAGTACTCATTATATGTGATGTTCTAAATTCAAATCTACTTTGCCGCTCAAGCGAATAAAATAGAATTTTCCAGCCAGATTTCGAAGCGCAAAATTACACTTTCCGAGGTGGTGGGATGAAATGTAAATTATGGTGCTGTCTCTGTAGCATTAGGAGCGTAAAGGACAGGATCCAGCTGTTTAGGAAGAGTTCAATTACACACAATGACAGAAGAAAGTATCAATTCGTGCTTTAGGAGGAGTAGGGCAGAAGCGAACTTAATTTATTTGATAGGTACTAGAGATTTAAATATAAATTTATGGAAAAAGCGAGGGTACAGTAAAAAATAATCTGGATCAAAACTACGAACAACAAAAAGAAACAGTATGTTATAGTGTTCACTGTGATGGAGGTTTCCAAAACTCCATTGGGCAAAGGGAATGGTGCTCCATGGAATGTTTACGCTTCTTCAATAAAGTCCCTAGCAACACCCAAAAATTAAGCGTCAATAAATTTAAAGCTACCCTTAAAAGAGTTCTTATTAATAAAGCCTATTTATAAGATGTCTGATTATAATCCAGACAAAAATACTTGAGTTTAAACTGTTCCAAATATTCCAGCAGGCTATTTCTTTAATTATAATAAAGATGATATGATACATATATATAATGCTTAGTATATCTTTCACACAATATCTCTGTAGTACTCAATCGTAATAAATAGTTTTAAAAAAAACCGGTTGTCGGTTTACTGACGATAGTTGAACGTGACAACGTTTTTTACAATGTACATAGTTCTATTCAATATTAACTAAATGTCACGAAATAGTTCTGTTAACTTTTTGTTATAGTTTTGTCAATTATAGCATAACCTACAATCGCTGCACTAGCGGACCGATGCCATTTATATTAATGACTAGCAAACCCGGCGAACTCCGTTTCGCCACCAGATGGCTTCGTTTTATGTAACATTTTGTTTGGTGATTAAAAGAAGTTTTTTTTTTCATTTTTCCTGAATTTTCTTTGCTATAAACCTCACGGAGCCCAAGACCTTTCCAACGAATGCAAAACCGTGGAAATCGGTTCGTGCGTTCTGGAGTTATAGCGTCAGGAAGGAAAACCCGACTTATTTTTATATAGTAGATGAAAGCATGAATATTCGACAATATATCACTGAACATATATTTAATATCGAATGAAATATGCTATAAACAATTGACACCACATTCACTTTTCACTGCACTTCATACTTGACAAAAACATGTAAATGTATTATTGTATAGCAGCTGTCCACGCGGACGCATCGCTCACTCAAGTAGGAGAGAGACAGATGTCGAACGCTGCCGAACGCGGAGGCCGATTGTGCCTCTTTGTCGCTCGTTGCTCGCTCTCGCTTGCACCTCAAGCCTTAAATGGAACGCCTCAGAGCGAGATAACGCCGCATGAGTCATGTTTTTTCGTGCATGCGGCCGGCTCTATCAAACTATAAGACGTTGTCATGTCAAAACACTCTTATGTCAACCGCAACAAATTACAAGTGATCTGCAATTGATACGCTATTGTGTAATATAACATCCTTGTTACAACGCTGTGGCATCGTCGAAATACATCGTTTTTTATATCTACCTACCACGTCATTAAAAAATCCGAAAGTTAGACGACTAAAACGTACATTGACGTTCCAGGAAAACTTTTCTTGATAAATACTTCATATCATTAGAGTTCATACAACCCGAATCTAATCAAGTAATGATTAAGTAGATGTATAGGCTTTATTTGGATAAGTGTATCCCATCATAGATAGATGTACTCTTTATTACTCACGCATACACAATTAAAAGGTTTACAAAAACAGATAGTAAACTATGGTGGGAAAGGCGGTCTCATCGCTGAAAGCGATCTCTTCCAGACAACCTTTAAGTAAATAGAGTCTGTGCGGGAAGAGAATGGGTGTGGCGAAAAACGGAACTAACATTAAAAAAAATATTTGGCAATCAAACCCAGCAATCTGTAAAACGTCCAAGTTTTGTATTGATACGGATTTGTTTGTTGTTGTGATTTCTTGCGGTTTTTTTGTATTTAATCATCTCCAAAAGGGGTAAAACCTTACAAATACGGTAGAAAAGCACTACAGCGCCCTCCAATCTAAATCCCATTCTCTTTCCGCACAGAGTCTAGCTTGTTTCCTAACAAGAGATCTCGATCGAACCCCTTTGGTTGAAAAAAAAATGGGTGCGTGTACTTATGTAGGCGCGTGAGAAGTTATCCTTCTTTGGCATCGTTTATAATTAGTTTTTAATTGCATGCAAATAATTAATTACAATAAATTAATAAAAAGTCTGGAAAAGGACACAGTCAATAAAGTTCAGTTTTAATTTGAAAAAATAAATAAATAATCAAAATATTCAATTAAAATCGCTACTGAATATAATTTATTAGAACATATGTGATTTGCACTTGTATGAAACTCAAACACGTATTCCGAATATACAAACTAGAAACATGTGGATAAATATTATAAATATGAATACCTATAACTGTTACTTTATTACAAAAAATAAAGATGTGGTTTTTGGTTCTACTACACCAATGGTCAAGAGATGGCGCTGTAGTCTCCTGAATCGCGCTTTGGTTCCGTTGTTCCAGATAATTAAATACTTTTGATAGGCCTTTCTCAATGCAGTCGTTAGCACCCACAAAATAGAGATTCTAGTTCTATTTTGTTGGTAGATTTTCTTAATGTGCGGTAAACACAAAAGTAACAGTATGAAGTTGGTCGCTTAGTTTTTTGTGTTACAGTGATGCGCGCGCATCTTAAAATTTCACTCTCATCATTTTTTCATAACGCGCCTAAAGAAGTATAACTTCAAAAAAACTCGACGACGAACTCAACGGCGAGTTAGAGAATAGTCCGCTGGACGCAGGAAACGAAATTACAGTACGCCATCGCCAGAAAGGGTCGGCTGCATAAGGCCTCGTAATTGCCGCAAGCACAACATCCGCAGTCGAATAAACAGGGGAAAGGTATCAGCGGGCAGTAGTGTTGGGTAGGACACGACTTGAAAAAGAGTTTGTAAGAGTAGCCTCTTTTTTGTACTGAGCCAGTACAATGTCCCACTTCAAATGAGGCGAGGCGTACTGAAACTCGGCAATACATTTGAAGTGACGAGTACAAATATGACATTGAGGCATACAGAAGCTCGACATTACGTTTGTGTGCACGAGTAGCACCTCCTCTACGCACTATCAATCTTGCTGGATCCGCTACAGCGCTATACACGTAAAAGAGGTAGAGATACAGATGGATAGTGCGTAGAGGACTTAAATGAAATGTCATGCTTCGCTCTCTCTCAGTCAAACTTACGAAGAGTGAGTGAGTAACGAGACGCGGCTATCGCGACATTTAATGTGAAGTAGTACATTTTAAAATTTTGAGCCGCTCTTACATTTTGACGTCATGTCCGGGACAAATGTACCGCCTCTTGTAAGTCCTACTCAACACTAGCGGGCAGTGGGGAAGGTAATTACCCTACTCGTTATTGTAATGACACGTCTTATCTCAGTAATTACGCACATGCCGCTCTTACCACAGTGCCGCCGTATTCCGTTACAAAACAATAGGGAATGAATATTCGTTTCGTCGCGGGAGAACAATACTATTTTTATTATAAAAATAACGTTGTTAAATGACACGAAATCACGGGCTAATTATACCCGTATGTTTGGAAGAGTACAGTGTGGATACGGTTCTACGTAAATTCTATATTGATGACATAAAGTGGAGTGAAATTATACTAGCGGCCGCCCGCGACTTCGTTCGCGTGGAGTTAGAAATAAAGGTTCACTGCTCGTTCCCTGTAGGTGATAGCGTGATAATATGTAGCCTATATGTTGACCCGACTTCTTTATAATATCCGTGGCAAATTTGGAGTAAATCCATGCATTACTTTTTGAAGTTATACTTCTTTAGCCGCCGACGATTCAAAACATCTTTCAATCAGTCAATTCAATTTGAATAGCGTATAATAAATTCAATTTTTTTTTCAATATTTGATTGCCAAGTTTCCTTTTATGTTTGAATTGAATGTAAGCTGTGGCTCGAGTTTAAGAGTGTCAGAAAACGGTCGAGACACGGGTCTAACTAGTAGCGAGTATTAATCGATCTGTAGGTACCCTAAGTACGAGTTTTACAATTACGAAAACTATGATAGTTTTCGAGGGCTCGCACTCTTACTAAGGGTACTGATTTTATTGTTTTCGTTTCAATACAAATAAACAGTGTGGAAATTCTATCATTAAATCATTTGCATCTACTTAAATTTTAAGTAATTTTTGTTACTTATCACCAAAATGGACATAATTAACAACAACATAATTTACAATTACGAAAACTATGATAGTTTTCGTGAGCTCAAACTCGTACTAAGAGTACTGTACCCCTAGCACAAACCAACATAGAATTCGAATAGTTTGCGAGTCCAAAATGTCATTGTCAAATTTTGCATGGAAACTTGAACAGCAGCGCCACAAAAGACGTAACGAGAACTCAAAATCAGTACACATTTTACAATGACATTACGGACTCACAAACGATTCGAATTCGTAATTCGAATCGCGCTAAGAGTACGGAACGTCTAAGCCGACCCGAATTGAATCGATTCACGAATCGAATATCCAATCAATACACGTATTTTAAATGATTGAAAGCACTTTTTAACTGCTACGCGCATAACGGTAATTCGCCGAGTTATCACGTTTTGACACTTGCATGAACTGCGTGGAATCGATTAGATTTCGTCGGATATCAATATCAGAAACATGTTATTCCCAACGGGCATAACTAAATCAAGTAATTATAATAATCTTGTTCAGGTTTGTATGTGTGTGTGTATCATACACTCGAATGTGTAACATGAGTATTTGTTCAGTAAAGCAAGGCACGGAATAGGTATATAATAGTACGTCAAGGCTAGTTTGGTAGATGTAATTTGATATCCAATCTTATTACTACATATATAGACAAATTTGATCCTACCAATTTAAGACTAACTGGCTTGATAGCGCTTAGTAAAGTATTCGAAAAAAATTAAGGTACTGTACCCCTAGCACGAACCATTATCGAATTCGAATAGTTTGCAAACCGAAATGTCAATGCCAAATTTTGTATGGAAACTTGAACAGCAGCGGCACAAAGTACGTAACGAGAACTAAAAATCAGTACACATTTTACAATGACATTTCGGACTCGCAAACTATACGAATTCGATATTGGTTCGCGCTAGGGGTACTGGATAGTGGTAGGAAAAAAACCGGACAAATGCGAGTTGGGGTCGCCCACCGTGGGTTCCGTACAAATTTCTAGGTACGCAACATAAACGACCGCTATGTTTTTTACGTTAACTCAAAAGTTTGTATTTCCCCCAGCTTCAAGGGACCGCAGACTCAAGTATATAGTTTCAATTTAAACTCGATACTTCCACGCGCTCCCGAGATGATGGGTCTTGACTGATAGAAAGAAAAACAGTCGTATCTTTTTTTTACATTAACTTAGAAGTTTCATTTTTTCACAGCTTCAACGGACCGCATACCTAAGTATATGGTTTAAATTTCACCTTGATACCTTTACGTGATCCCGAGATAAATGGTCTTGACAGACAGACGGGCGGGTTCGGTTTTTTCTTTTGAGGAACGGAAATCTAAAGATTGGACTATTCAAAAAAGCTTTTAATAAGTCAATATGAATAATGAATAATTACATTTCATTTCATGTTAGTAATAAAAGATATATACGTAATGCGCATGTATCCAATGGAGTGCTCTTTTAAGAGACGTTTCCATTGTCTTTCCACTCAGTACATTTCGCTAAGTAAAACAATTTCGTGGGAAGTCTTACAGAAACCTGTAGCCAAACACTATTCTGAGATGTTTTGTATTCCTGCGGTAGAATTACTTTCTCCCGAGGAGGGATATATTGTTGAAGCTGGCTAGGTAAGTGTTTTTGGCATTGATTGAAATTGAACACAATGTTAGAAGTAACCAAGTTTTGTAGATGTCCTAAGAAGATTTGATAAATCGAATTTTTTCGCGAAAATCCCAGGAATTTTGCTAAAATTAGACAATGGCGATTGACATTGCTCAATCTTACTCGCTACGCTCGCTCAGCCCTCTGGTAATGGTCACCACACTAACTTACCAAATTTCGCTGTAACGCAATTTCTCTCAGGACATGGTTACCATAAAGCTTACTTACACAGATTTCATATAACACAAGATCCTTTATGTCCCTGTGATTCAAACACCATTCAAACGATGGAACATTTATTATACTATTGTCCAAAATATTTCAATACAAGGTATGAATTTGAGACTATATGTCGAATAAATAACATAGACTTTAAAGATTGCAATGAAATTATAAAAAAAGGAAACCTGGATAAATTTATGATACATTTAAATGAAATTATTTATAACCTCAAAAAATTTAATAACACTTAAATATAATTTAATCCACTGCGTTTTACAGTTATAATACAATTTTTTACCACATTTTTATTCTATTTATGATTTTACAAAACATTATATTTACAAATTTTCAATTTTACCACTTATACACACGACATCTTATTTGCATTCATTTACATATCAAGTTATATTAATATTTATATACTGTTATACCCAAAACCCCTTTATCATATATAATTTTAATCTAAAGAAAAATTTACTAGAAAAAAATCCACGTGGACCAGGCAGCGGACGGGACTCGAACCCGCATCCTTCGCTATCCGGGCGAATGCACTGACCATTATGCTACCACAGCCCTATTAGCCGCGTCGAAATTTTCCCAGCCTTAAGCTGCAAGGCAGCGCCATCTCTTCGCATTGTAGGTAACCCACAATGTCAAATGAATACTTTTTCAAGTATTGAACATTTGAAAGAAGAAATAGCAATTATAGTTATGATTTTATATATTTTTTAAGCATTTAACTGCTAGATGTTTTAAATCTAAAGAAAAGTTTACTAGAAATAAAGATACCTACCTTTTCTTGTTACTTGTCGTTAGTACACATGTAAGTATTTGATAAGCAGTAATACGGGAACGAGGTTGGGGGGCGGGGTGCGGGGGATGAGATGAAAGGGTCAAAGTTCAGTGGAGTGTAAAGGGAGACGAGTTTCCGATACAGAATATTCTACATTGTACACGCCGTATGACCTTTTATTATTCATATCGAGTCTATATTCAGAAACAGCACGTTGGCGTTTGCTTCAGAAGCAGAAAGAATGAAATGGAAATGCTTCAAACGGAAAGAATAAACTTAACTAAAGCATGTAACTGCTTGATGTTTTAATCTATTGAAAATATAACTAGAAAAAATTCCACGCGGACCAGGCAGCAGACGGGACTCGAACCCGCACCCTTCGCAGTTTTTTCTAGTTATATTTTCTTTAGATTTTAACATCAAGCAGTTGCATGTTTCAAAAATAAAATAAAAATTATAACTATAATTGCTATTTGTTCTTTCAAATATTTAATACTTGTAAAAGTATTCATTTGACATTGTGGGTTACCTATAATGCGAAGAGATGGCGCTGCCTTGCAGCTTAAGACTGGCTAGAAGAATTTCGACGCGGTCCGTGAGGGCCGCGGTAGCATGATTGGTCAGTGCATTCGCCCGGATTGCAAAGGATCTGTTCTCATTTTGTCGATTTTGAATAAATTTTAATTCTTTTTAATAGTTGTTTATTTGTGTTTGGAGTCGATGCCATACATGTCTGATAAAGCTGAGTTCCCATTTACTATTTGGGTTGGCATGGTACCGACACCAAATATTAATTTGACTAAAAAAACACTTTTTCTTAATTTTAAGTGGTTTTGTTTTAATGATGTCGGTTTTTATTTTTGTCAAAAATTTTTTTTTTCTAATATAGTTTTCATACCACTTGGGCTCTGCAAAACTAAAAATTTTCGTATGCTTTTAAGAGACTGACATGCCAAAAGTACCGTTACCATGGTTGCCCTGAGGTAGAAATAATGTATTTTAACAATTCTCCGCGGCCTACACTTTTGCTATAGTTAGCACTGGTTGGACAAGAAGTTCTTGATTACGTAGAAATTTGATAACACGTACATGAGGAGCTCGATGGCGCAAGTGGTTAGCGCATACGCCTGCGATCGTTGAAGTTCAGCAACTTTCGCATTGGTCGGTCATTGGATGGGTGACCAAAAATGTATTATCTCGAGCTCCTCCGTGCTTCGGAAGGCACGTTAAGCCGTTGGTCCCGGCTGCATCTGCAGTCGTTAGCACCCGCCAATCCGCACTGGGCCCGCGTGGTGGGTCATGGCCCAATCTCCCTATTCCATCCATAAGGAAGGCCTGCGCCTCAGCAGTGGGGAAATTAATAGGCTGTTGATGAACCTCTTTATTCAGATTGAGTGCACATGTACGGTTTCCTGATTCGGTTTCCTTATCAGGAATTCCGATACGGAAACCTGAATCACGTCCTTGCATACAAAATGTTCAACAAGGCGCATACGAGTACATTCTTATTTTTCCAGAATGGAAAAAAACCTTGCGTTCGGTTTGGACTCCATCTCTATCTGAATTCCTGATCAGGGAACCGAATCAGGAAACCGTACAATACATTCTTATTTTTCCAGAATGGAAAAAACCTTGCGTTCGGTTCGGACTCCATCTCTATCTGAATTCCTGATCAGGGAACCGAATCAGGAAACCGTACATTACGCCCAGTTAATAAACAGGGAACAAACTGAGACTACTTACGCCGTGATTTTGTAAATATCAGTCAATAGCCATTTGCCTTTCAATGAATAGTGATTAACATGGAGTAACTAATCCAAGCATTTTCTTCGTTTATTATTAAGGGGGATAGATGTTAATTATAGAACAACAAAAGTCCAAATACAGGTCACAAAGGAACTCCCGGTTTTCGCCATAAAAATAATGTTCAAGGAGATGAATGCACCGCCAGCTCGCATTATTCATTCCGCTTTGAAAGGGAATAAAATATAATATAGCATGTCATTACTAAAGCGAAAACGTGGTAGTCGTCGCGATGGGGCCCAGCGCCCCTGGGGCCCCGGGCCCCGGCTCCGTGCCACAGAGCAGAGAACACAGTACGACCTTTTCTAACATTAGGCACAGATTTGTTCCAGTTGCAGAAACTTCGAGCTAGTGTTGCCGATCGATAGTCGACTATCGATGATTAATCGATAGTCTATCGATAACCAACCAATCGTATGACAATCGATCGGCTTATAGATAGTATCGATACTATCGGTAGCACAGAAAAAGCCAATACTTCGGATGAAATTAAATACTATCGATAGTATTGTAGTTCGTCAATAACAAACTATCGATAGTATCGATACTGTCGATTTTATTTGCAACCATACTATCGATAGTTTAACAATTTGCAATAGTTTTGTTTACAAGGGGTACCTTGTTTTGCTATTTCTGTTTCTGTTAAATAACATGCTTAAGCGCTGCTAGCCATTAAAAACATCAACTGCGTACAAAAGTTTATTTATAAATGCAAAAACAAGGAATTTCTAGCCAATACAGTAATAATTATTTAAAAGTAAGAACATTTTCTTCTGTTCATTGTTTGTAAAACTTTTTATTCGGTAATAACGTCATAAAATTGAATAAAGTGCAACAGCCTTCCAAAGTGTGATCAGTGCAAAATGAGAGCGAAAAGTGACTTCAAAAGAACATATATAACAAATACAAGTGATAAAAGGTTTCATTTTGATAAATAAATATTCGATAATACTAAACACGTCATAAACAGTTTTGTAAAAATAACATTTTAAAAATAAGGTAATCTAATAACATAAGTCTTGCTCAAATAGTTCATATTTAACGGACTCAATACAAACGTTATACAAGACATCAAGCGTAGATAAATTTCGTCAACTATTCTTAAGGAAATTTAGCGCAGTTGCTAAATCTTCACCTCAAGCACCAAAAGTCGTCAGGTCGAAACCTGAACGGCGACCGGATATTTTTTAAATAAAGAATAATTTTCATTATAAACGAAATGGATTTTGAGAACATAACTTGCCGCAGACGAAGATCGATTTCACCAAGTGAAATAATAAGCGATTTGACACTAGATGACACTGCAAATAGCTTACCAAATATTTCAATAGATGGCGAGAGTGGCGAACCCGAACTAATACAAGTCTTAAAAAAAGAGATATGCAAACTTAAAAGTGATCTAGCGTCGGCGAAACAAGAAATAAACAATCTGTCATTGGTAAATGAACAACTTAAAATCGCTTTACAAGAAAAAGATGCAAGTCAACTGTTAACCAAGAGTACCGATGACACAAACAGCCGAAATCTCAAAACTAAAAATATTTCATCTACTCCAAAAAGGGCAAACAGAGATTTTTTTTCACCGCAGTCATCTGATAAAATAGAGAAGAAGAATGAAACCCATAAAAGTAATGATAAGGCCGTGAGTGGCAATAACTTATCTAAAAAAATATGTATTTTGAGTAGCAATAATAAAAACAGTATCCTGGATATTGCAGAGAGTTCTTTCCAAGATCGTCACATAATACATTATTTAACACCGAAATGTGGGAATTTGAAAATGATTGAAAACTGAAAATTAAATTAAAAAAACTACACATTTGAGGACTATTGTATTATATTCATCGGCGAAGAAGATTTTTTGACTACTTTAAATTATTTTGATATTGTTATACAATTGCAACAGACATTACAAACGATAAATCACACTAATATTATACTATGTGCTCCAACATATAAATGTAAAGAATTTTCTAATGTGTTTAATTCCAGAATTGAGACATTTAATAATATATTAAGTTTTGACATATTTTCGAATAACTACGCTTATATATTGGACTCAAATTTAAAACTAACTTACGATTATGCTATGTTTTCGAGGAGTAATGGTAAATTAAATAATATAGGTATGAAAAATATATTTGAGAATCTTAAAAGTTTAATTCTTGACATTGAAATTTTCAGTAGCAAAGATGTAATTTGTGAGAGAGAGCCCAAGCAAACTCAATCGGTTACAGGTGACTCAGATTTTTTTCTTTCCTAAAAATTCATATACCTTTAAAATACCTTTAAATATATTACATCAAAATATAGCTGGATTAATAAACAAGTCTGATTCACTTGTTGTAAGTTTAGAGGAGCTGACTGATAAAAATAAAAATATTGACGTGATATGTGTAACGGAGCACTTTATGATGGCTGGCTATGAGAACTTCCTATCTGTCCCCAATTACCAGATAGCTTCACACTTCAGTAGAGAAAACTCTAAGCGGGGCGGAGTTTGTATTTTAATTCAAAAATGCCATCGATGGAAGGCATTACCGAAGGTAGCAGAGCTTTCATTGCCGGGCATATTCGAATGCTGTGCGGTGGAACTGCTACATTATAGGATTGTAATAGTATGCATTTATAGGGTTCCTAAAACGGCCTATATGAACATATTTTTCTCTAAGATGGATCAATTATTATCCCTTCTGAGTAGAAAAAAGTTCGATAATATTATAATAGCAGGTGATTTTAATATTGACGTACTAATAAAAACAATATTACTTTAGAGTTTGAATGTCTTCTTCTTAATTATAATCTAAAATTGGTATTGAAAGAGCCAACCAGATTGATAAGCCATACATGT
Source organism: Chilo suppressalis (assembly GCA_902850365.2). Taxonomy (NCBI): domain Eukaryota; kingdom Metazoa; phylum Arthropoda; class Insecta; order Lepidoptera; family Crambidae; genus Chilo; species Chilo suppressalis. The sequence goes on from OU963910.1 coordinate 573,577, forward strand.
ATTGATAATTTTGCCCATAATTTTCTAAAGGCGTGCAGGACGGAGGTGATAGAATTAGCTTTATCCGATCATACTGCTCAACTATTGACCTGTTCTGTGAAGAATGTACATGCATTGAAATTTTGGCGAAAAAAATGTAGAGATTATAGTGCCGAAAATATTACAAAATTTAGGGATTGCCTCATGAAGTTATCGTTCTCAGAAATATACGACACAGATGATCCAAACACTGCATTTTCCTCATTCATGAGTTATTTTAAGTTATTTTATGACCTTTGTTTTCCATGTAAGCTAATCACTATATCTGTTATCAGGAAGCCCAAGTGGGTCTCCAAAGGTATTAAAATATGCAGTAAGAAAAAAAGACGACTTCTTTGGAATTATCGACTCAAGCCAACAAACATAAATAAAGACATTTTAGTAAAATACAAAAAACTGTACAAAAAAATTATTCGACTTACACAGCGAGCACAGAACGATTTTCTAATAAAACATTCTGAGAATAAGTCGAAATCTACTTGGTCTATTATAAATAAAACCAGGCTTAATGTTCCTAAACATCATATTTTGGAAATTAATGCTAACCACGAAACTATTGTGAATCCAGAACAAATAGCCAATATTTTTAATAATTATTTCATTGACAAAATAATTTCGACATCGGTTTCTAAATCATATAAATCCTCCAAATTAGAAAATAGAAGAGATTCATTTTTTATGGCACCCAGTATACCTCAAGAAATTTTAAATATTATAAAAAAATTGAAAAATACAAATAGCGAGGGGCATGATGGTATATCAACTAAGATAGTTAAGTCAGTGGGTGATTTGATAAGTGGTCATTTGAGTCATATTATTAATGTGAGCATTAGTTCTGGTATATATCCAGATCAACTTAAAACATCTATAATCAAACCATTATTTAAAAAAGGAAATACATTGTTAATAAATAACTATAGACCGATTGCCATAAATTCAATAATATCAAAAGTTTTCGAAAAATATATTTATAAAGAAATTTATAACTATCTAGAAAGTAAAAATATTTTGTGTAAAGAACAAAATGGTTTCCGTCAAAATAAAAATATTAACAAAGCCCTGTTCGAATTTCTTAATAATATAATAACTAATATGGACAAAAGAAACCCTATTTCTGCAATATATTGTGATATGACACAAGCTTTTGACTACGTAAATCATGACATTTTATTAAAAAAACTTGACGCATACGGTATTAGAGGAAATATTCTGAAATTGATTGAAAGTTATTTAGTAAATAGAAAACAGTATACTGTCATTACACAAATTAATACAAAATCGCATATTGAAGAAAATTATTATTCAGAAACGCGCACGGTTAAATATGGAGTTCCTCAAGGGAGTGCGATTGGTCCATTATTTTTCAACGTGTATATTAATGACTTACCTAAATCTGTTGACTATCCAATTACTCTGTTCGCTGACGACAGTACTTTGACAATTCCCTGTAAAGATCCTGACATTTATGAACATGCCATTAAGAATTCTCTGACATCTGTTATTTCATGGTTAAATGATAATAATTTAAAAATAAATCTTGAAAAGACTCAATTAATGCAATTTAGTCAACGTAAAAATAATGATATATGTTTAAAAATTGATCAACAAAATGTTGACATACGCGAAGTTGAAAGCGTCAAATTTCTCGGAATAATGGTAGATTCTAGATTAAATTGGAAACCTCACATAGAATACCTTAGTAAGAAAGTCAGCAGTGCGGCCTATGCGTTGTTTAAACTTTCCTCCTTATTGAACACAGACGCCCTGCTCACTGCATATCACGGCTTAGCTGCGTCAATTCTGAGATACGGTTTTATCTTCTGGGGGAATTCTACTGACAAAGATTTAGCATTTAAAATGCAAAAAAGATGCATAAGAGCCATGTTTGATTTAAAAACTACGGATAGTTGTAAACCTTACTTCTTAAAATATAAGATTCTGACACTTCCGTCTTTGTATATTTTTGAAATCCTCTTATTTGTAAAAGAGAACATGCACCTATTTGTAAAAATGGCAGATGTACTAGATCGCCACAGGCGTGATAACAGTAGACTTTGCATGCCCAACTCCAGAACAGCCCTAATGGGAAATAATATATTCTATATGGCTCCTAGAATATATAATAAACTTCCAACATCTTTGAAAGATTTAAATTATAATGTGTTTAAACAGAAAATTAAGAAACTATTAACTGATAAATGTTATTATGCTGTATCAGATTTTTTAACTGACAAATTGTGATTTTATTTTATTTTTATTCTACTATTTGAATTGCAAGTACATATTGACATGTTATATATAGTTTTGACCAATTTTATTGACATTTGATTATTAAATTGACATTTGAAATGCAACTATTACTCAATTTAAATTTGAATTTATTAGTATTTTGTTTAGTTGCCCAATTTTATTGACATTTAATTATTGAATTGACAGTTTTGACATGTATTAACAGTTTCTGCCCAATTTACTGATATTTGATTATGATTGTTTTGAAAGTATTGACATATTATTTAAAGTGTTTGCCCAATTTATTGTCATTTTTTATTGTATTGACATTATTGACCTTTTCATTTTGTAATTTAAATCTTAGAATGATAATAATGAATATAAATAATAATTAATTTGTATGCCGATATGGGCACAACATGTTATGTACTTAGCTAATTATCACTGACAATCTTACTTACACATGTTGTTACAAATAAAATTTCTTTCTTTCTTTCTTTCTTTACAAATTTCAGGTATTATAGTCAATCACAAACTTTACTCTAAAACAATCGCTAGTATCGATACTATCGATAGTATTGTTTCAGATAAAAATAACACTATCGATAGTATCGATACTAAAGAAAAAACGAAATGTATGAAATTTGTATTACCTAATGTAAAACAGGTAAAAACCAGTGTGAATGTAAAGGATAGGAATGTGGGCCTTGTAGACACCACAGTATTCTTAGGGATAACTTTAGATTCTAAGCTTCAATGGGGCCCACATATTGATAAATTGTCAAATAGACTTAGCTCTGCAGCATATGCCATAATGAAGATACGCCAGTTAACGGATGTAGATACGGCCAGATTAGTGTACTTTAGTTATTTCCATAGTGTAATGTCGTACGGAATTTTATTGTGGGGAAATGCCGCCGACATTCAAACTATTTTTGTGCTGCAGAAGAGAGCTATTCGATCAATTTATAATCTTAAAGTTAAAGAATCATTAAGAGATAAGTTTAAAGAATTTGGAATAATGACGGTCGCATCACAATACATATATGAAAATTTATTACTTGTAAGAAAAAATATTAATTTGTTTCTTAAAAACAGTGATGTTCACACAATTAATACAAGAAACAAAAATAAACTAACTTTACCTGCTACTAGGCTTCACAAAATTAATAATTCATTTAAAGGTCTTTGTGTTCGCTTATACAATAAAGTCCCAAGCAATATCCAAGAGTTAGCCATAAATAAATTTAAAGATATTATAAAAAAACACTTATTAAAAAAGCTTATTACAAAGTGTCTGATTATATTACAGACAAAAATGCTTGGGTTTGAACTGTTCCAATCATTCCAACAGGTTTTCTATATTAAATAAATCATAATTGTATTGACGTTGTAACAACATAATGATTTGTAAATGTTGTTACATAGACTTTTAATGTTGTGGAGTTTTTTTCGCTCGTTTTTCTCCGCAGCTAAAAAATATGTCCATAACGAGTGGTAGGGAAAAAAAAATTTTGGACGATTCAAAAGAGTTGTACTATACATCCAATTTGAATAAAGATATATTGATTTCTGATTTCTGATATCAATAGTTTGTTATTAACGAACTAGAATAGTATCGATAGTATCTATAGTATTGCACTCATTCGATAGTATTGCCTTGTTCTGAGCTATCGATAGTATCGGTTGTATCGATTCTATCGATAGGCCTATCGATAGGGTACATGATTTTCGATGTAAACTGTCGATAGTTTTAATATCGATAGTTCGCAACACTACTTCGAGCTCGACCGAGCTTCCCGTTTAATTAAATACGAAATTGATTCGGTACGTGATTCCATTCAGTGCTCACTAAATGGTGCATTCGATGAAGGGAAATGGTTCTTTTTCCTTATTTTGAGAGAGAAAAAATAATGTTACGGTGATTGATTTATAGGTTTTAAACGTTTACTTTGACTTAAAGAAAATAAGTTAATTAAAAAACATAGCTGGCCTCATCGGCTATTTTTTGCAATTGGATTCCAATCAATTTAAAGTATTTTTATAACATACTAGCGGCCCGCCCTCGCTTCGCTTCGGTGTAGAGTTGAAGTGTAAACTACAGTTTTTGTTCTCAGGCTTGTATTATACACAATGACATTCATCTATGATTCTTCTTATACCTGCATGCAAAGTCTCTGCCCGATCGGTTTCAAATTGACAAAGTTTCATACAAACTTTCATTCCGTATTTTATCCCCTTGGGGGTAGAATTGATCAAAATCCTTTCTTAGCGGATGCCTACGTCATAACATCTACCTGCATGCCAAATTTCAGCTCGATCCGTGCAGGGGTTTGGGCTGTGCGTTGATAGATAGATCACTATGTCAGTCAGTCACCTTTGAGTTTTATAATATAGATTAAAAAAATGATAAGTATAATATACCTCCTTAATACTGGAATAAATATAAAATAGTGTGCACTGACCACACGTCTGAAGTGAAACTTCTTTTCTAAAATAACCTAACATTAGGCGGTGCACAAGGCATAGAGGAAGGGAGCAGCTCACGCATCACTCATATTTAAATATAGTCGTGTGACGCACGTAGCGTTTCAGCCACTGCCGAGTTACCTTCAACTCGCATGCTCGTAGTGAAGAGCTGCGCACGCATCCCACACACACGCATATTTCAATTCCACTTCGAGACCAAAGCAGCATCAACGCCCAATGGTATAGCACAAAATGCCTGCCAGAAGATTTTTTTCTGCAATGAGCAACAAGCGACCTAACTCCGGACTCCACGGGGTCCTTCTTCACCACGACAACGCGCCCGCGCACTCTGCGATCAAAACGAAGGACTTCCTGGACTCCACACCAGACAGAGTATTCGGACAGCCTCCTTACAGTCCTGATTTGGCTCCGTAGACTTCTTTTTATTCCCTTAAATAAGAAATCAGCTCAAAGGGATACAGTTTTCATCGCTTGGGAAGGCCGTGCAAGTGTCTGCGGAGAACTGGAAAAAATGTTTCGAAAATTGGTTCAGACGCATGAAACTTTGTATAGAGGCTGGAGGACAGCTCTTTGAAAAGATTTAATAAAAATATTTTTTTCATTGGAGTTAGTTTTTTAGTTTCTCAAAACTTTCTGAGTGGCCTGGTATATAAATATCGTGCGATGCCTCATTTACGTTTCATCATTGACTTACTGCTCATTTGTTTACGCTGTGCCCACCCAAGTCTAAACTGCTCGTCTGTCTGTACGCAAAGAAAGAATAAGGCAGCAGAAAAGGTCCGCATGAATAATAAATCAATGAACTATGAGGCATTCTTGTTCGGCATAATGGTGAGCCGGCGACGTAAACAAGCCTGATGGCCGGCTTCTCTCGCCTTTATTGGGTATTATTTATTAGATCACAGCGGAGATGTGACTAGGAAATACCTTGTGTGAAGCACCGAAAGGATCTCATTGAGATTGATTTCTTGTGAAAACCGAATCCGTACAGTTATAACATAGGCTCTCTCTATTCATACAGAATTTTGTCGTCAAAATATAATAAAATGGTTGAAAAGCCAAAACTGTATATTGATTTTTTTTTTAAATACTTGGGGTGTGATCTACAATCGATACCGAAGCCAAAAATATAGTTTTTAGAATTTTTGTCTGTATGTATGTCCGGGATAAACTCAAAAAGTACTGCACGGATTTACTTCAAATTTGGCACGAATATTATTAAGAAGTCGGTTAAACATATAGGCTACATTTATAATTTTTATTATTTTTTAAAGCATGTAACTGCTTGATGTTTAAATCTAAAGAAAATATAACTAGAAAAAATTCCACGCGGACCAGGCAGCAGACGGGACTCGAACCCGCACCCTTCGCAATCCGGGCGAATGCACTGACCAATTATGCTACCGCGGCCCTCACGGACCGCGTCGAAATTCCTTCTAGCTATTCTTAAGCTGCAAGGCAGCGCCATCTCTTCGCATTATAGGTAAACCCACAATGTCAAATGAATACTTTTACAAGTATTAAACATTTGAAAGAAGAAATAGCAATTATAGTTATAATTTTTATTATTTTTTAAAGCATGTAACTGCTTGATGTTTAAATCTAAAGAAAATATAACTAGAAAAAATTCCACGCGGACCAGGCAGCAGACGGGACTCGAACCCGCACCCTTCGCAATCCGGGCGAATGCACTGACCAATTATGCTACCGCGGCCCTCACGGACCGCGTCGAAATTCCTTCTAGCTATTCTTAAGCTGCAAGGCAGCGCCATCTCTTCGCATTATAGGTAAACCCACAATGTCAAATGAATACTTTTACAAGTATTAAACATTTGAAAGAAGAAATAGCAATTATAGTTATAATTTTTATTATTTTTTAAAGCATGTAACTGCTTGATGTTTAAATCTAAAGAAAATATAACTAGAAAAAATTCCACGCGGACCAGGCAGCAGACGGGACTCGAACCCGCACCCTTCGCAATCCGGGCGAATGCACTGACCAATTATGCTACCGCGGCCCTCACGGACCGCGTCGAAATTCCTACTAGCTATTCTTAAGCTGCAAGGCAGCGCCATCTCTTCGCATTATAGGTAAACCCACAATGTCAAATGAATACTTTTACAAGTATTAAACATTTGAAAGAAGAAATAGCAATTATAGTTATAATTTTTATTATTTTTTAAAGCATGTAACTGCTTGATGTTTAAATCTAAAGAAAATATAACTAGAAAAAATTCCACGCGGACCAGGCAGCAGACGGGACTCAAACCCGCACCCTTCGCAATCCGGGCGAATGCACTGACCAATTATGCTACCGCGGCCCTCACGGACCGCGTCGAAATTCCTTCTAGCTATTCTTAAGCTGCAAGGCAGCGCCATCTCTTCGCATTATAGGTAAACCCACAATGTCAAATGAATACTTTTACAAGTATTAAACATTTGAAAGAAGAAATAGCAATTATAGTTATAATTTTTTAAAGCATGTAACTGCTTGATGTTTAAATCTAAAGAAAATATAACTAGAAAAAATTCCACGCGGACCAGGCAGCAGACGGGACTCGAACCCGCACCCTTCGCAATCCGGGCGAATGCACTGACCAATTATGCTACCGCGGCCCTCACGGACCGCGTCGAAATTCCTTCTAGCTATTCTTAAGCTGCAAGGCAGCGCCATCTCTTCGCATTATAGGTAAACCCACAATGTCAAATGAATACTTTTACAAGTATTAAACATTTGAAAGAAGAAATAGCAATTATAGTTATAATTTTTATTATTTTTTAAAGCATGTAACTGCTTGATGTTTAAATCTAAAGAAAATATAACTAGAAAAAAATCCACGCGGACCAGGCAGCAGACGGGACTCGAACCCGCACCCTTCGCAATCCGGGCGAATGCACTGACCAATTATGCTACCGCGGCCCTCACGGACCGCGTCGAAATTCCTTCTAGCTATTCTTAAGCTGCAAGGCAGCGCCATCTCTTCGCATTATAGGTAAACCCACAATGTCAAATGAATACTTTTACAAGTATTAAACATTTGAAAGAAGAAATAGCAATTATAGTTATAATTTTTATTATTTTTTAAAGCATGTAACTGCTTGATGTTTAAATCTAAAGAAAATATAACTAGAAAAAATTCCACGCGGACCAGGCAGCAGACGGGACTCGAACCCGCACCCTTCGCAATCCGGGCGAATGCACTGACCAATTATGCTACCGCGGCCCTCACGGACCGCGTCGAAATTCCTTCTAGCTATTCTTAAGCTGCAAGGCAGCGCCATCTCTTCGCATTATAGGTAAACCCACAATGTCAAATGAATACTTTTACAAGTATTAAACATTTGAAAGAAGAAATAGCAATTATAGTTATAATTTTTATTATTTTTTAAAGCATGTAACTGCTTGATGTTTAAATCTAAAGAAAATATAACTAGAAAAAATTCCACGCGGACCAGGCAGCAGACGGGACTCAAACCCGCACCCTTCGCAATCCGGGCGAATGCACTGACCAATTATGCTACCGCGGCCCTCACGGACCGCGTCGAAATTCCTTCTAGCTATTCTTAAGCTGCAAGGCAGCGCCATCTCTTCGCATTATAGGTAAACCCACAATGTCAAATGAATACTTTTACAAGTATTAAACATTTGAAAGAAGAAATAGCAATTATAGTTATAATTTTTATTATTTTTTAAAGCATGTAACTGCTTGATGTTTAAATCTAAAGAAAATATAACTAGAAAAAATTCCACGCGGACCAGGCAGCAGACGGGACTCGAACCCGCACCCTTCGCAATCCGGGCGAATGCACTGACCAATTATGCTACCGCGGCCCTCACGGACCGCGTCGAAATTCCTTCTAGCTATTCTTAAGCTGCAAGGCAGCGCCATCTCTTCGCATTATAGGTAACCAACAATGTCAAATGAATACTTTTACAATTTTTTTCTAGCTATATTTTCTTTAGATTTAAACATCAAGCAGTTACCTCTGTGAAGTTAGCCCCCCACTTTTTGAATTTTATTATTATCTAGGTTGTTCTGGGTTGTTCTATGTTTGTTCTACATTGTTCCAAAGTATTATTTGAAAAAACTCAAATTTGAAGCTGCCAGACAAGAAAAACCGTTTTTCTATGGTAGCCCCCCATGTTTGGAAATTCAATATTTTTTTAGTTGTTCCAAGTTGTTCTAGTTGTTCCGAACGTTGTTCCAAAGTATTATTTGAAAAAACTCAAATTTGAAACTACCAGACAAAAAAAAACTTTTTTATGGTAGCCCCCCATGTTGGGAAATTCAATATTTTTTTAGTTGTTCCAAGTTGTTCTAGTTGTTCCTAACATTGTTCCAAAGTATTATTTGAAAATATTCAAATTTGAAGCTGCCAGACAAAAAAAACTTTTTTTATGGTAGCCCCCCATGTTTGGAAATTCAATATTTTTTTAGTTGTTCCAAGTTGTTCTAGTTGTTCCTAACATTGTTCCAAAGTATTATTTGAAAAAACTCAAATTTGAAGCTGTCAGGCAAAAAAAACCGTTTTTGAGATAGCCCCACCTCTGTGAAGTTAGCCCCCCACTTTTTGAATTTTATTATTATCTAGGTTGTTCTGGGTTGTTCTATGTTTGTTCTACATTGTTCCAAAGTATTATTCGAAAAAACTCAAATTTGAAGCTGCCAGACAAGAAAAACCGTTTTTCTATGGTAGCCCCCATGTTTGGAAATTCAATATTTTTTTAGTAGTTCCAAGTTGTTCTAGTTGTTCCAAACATTGTTCCAAAGTATTATTTGAAAAAACTCAAAGTTGAAGCTGCCAGACAAAAAAAACGTTTTTATGGTAGCCCCCCATGCTTGGAAATTCAATATTTTTTTAGTTGTTCCAAGTTGTTCTAGTTGTTCCGAACATTGTTCCAAAGTATTATTTGAAAATATTCAAATTTGAAGCTGCCAGACAAAAAAAACGTTTTTATGGTAGCCCCCCATGTTTTGAAATTCAATACTTTTTTAGTTGTTCCAAGTTGTTCTAGTTGTTCCTAACATTGTTCCAAAGTATTATTTGAAAAAACTCAAATTTGAAGCTGTCAGACAAAAAAAACCGTTTTTCAGATAGCCCGCCAAATCAAATCGTACTAGAGACAATAAATAATTCAACAATAATTTTAAACAATGACGATCGTATCAGTACAACCGTGGGCTATATCGTTCCAATTTCATTTAATCATTTTGAATAAAATTAATAGTTATAAGACAAGAAAACATTACACTATAGGGTAAACTCCCTAATTGTTGGCACTTTAAGAGTAGGTTCCATGTCAGTCAGACATTAAATTACCATAAAATCACATCTAAATGAGTTAGTACACAACACATGTAACAGTATCAAGGAAATATAGTTCAATCTTTGTTTTCATAATAGTACAGTCAATGAAGGCAAAAATCAGCTATAACCTCCGATTTCGATGAACCTCCATCGATTTTCATGAAAAATGGTGATGAGGTGGGGGATACCATATGAAACAAAAGTGACATAGTGCCAACTTGCGCTTTTTCCCTAGGGGTAGATACCACCCCTTCTCGGGGGTAAAAATTATTTTAATAAAAATAACTCCAGAAATCGATAGAAAGACAAATTCTAAGCAAAAGTTGTTATATTAAGTTTTCGAAATAAATCAATACTTTCTGAGTTAATAATGATCAAAGATTGTGATTTTGTGCCAAAAAATTCATGATTTAAGCGGTTTTTATAAATATCTCAAAAACTATGAGTTTAAAGAAAAATAGATTATTACTAGACGCAACGAATATTCGGTTACTATTCGGTATTCGGCCTATTCGGCTGCTTTTATTATATTCGGCCGAATACCGAATACCTACATATTATTCGTCCGAATACCGAATACTTAAATAATATATTTTGTCATAGAGAAATAATTGGTAAAATGAAAATTAATATCGATTGATTACGTAGGTATATATTCATATTTTAATTTCTGTTATATATAATCATTAAAGTAGTCATTGGTACATAATCATCTTCTGAATTGGAAAAATGGAGGACTCTATGTATTTGAATTATTGTGGTAATCAAAATTTAAAAGGGTAAGGTTCTCATTTCTTTTATAATCATTTATTAAGTAGTTATTGGTACATAATTTAATAATTTTCTGTATTAAACAAGTTAAGAATTTTTCTATGCATTTGAATTATTTTCATAATCAAAATTTAGAAGGGGAAGGTTATGGTTTAGGAAGTAGTAGAAATTCTTTTTTTCTCGAACACCATCCCAGCTTCAGAGTAAAGGCGCTCTGAATAAACACTACTTCCTGGCGCCGACAAATACTTTGCTGCAATCTTAATCAAACACGGAAATTCAATTTTCCTTGCTGCCACCATGTATATGGGTTGTCATGACGTGATATATTACTAATATTTAAGAAAATATCCATTTCTGTTGAAACTGCGTTTGACTGAATTGCACTGCAAACAAAGGGGCGCGAAACAATCACGTTTGTACAAGTTTTTGGCGTTAAAATCCAACCGAATACTTTTGCCTAATATTCAGCTATTCGGTCAGGGGCCTCGCTGAATATTCGGTATACTGCCGAACATACTATTCGTTGCAAGTCTAATTATCACCAAAATTGAAGCTAATAAAAAAAGCAAACCCCTTCTTTGAAAAACCTTCTTATATGAATTCAAAGTGAGCTGTAGGTACTTGTATGTATATTTTTTTCGACAAGTACTTAAATCTAAGTTTCCAACCCTAAATAACGGGAAACCGATGCATTTTGATGAATGGTTGGAATGAAGGGTTTATTTTTCGTTTTTCCTAAAAAAAATAAGTGTTATCTTATTTTTATTATAACTTTTTCAATTTTGAAGCTATTAACTTTTTACAGTGCTCATTATAAAGGTATTTCTGAGAAATTTAAAAAGTGCTCCGGTAGTGTATGTCATAAATTCATGGGTTTCCCGTTATTTAGGTTTGAATACTTAGATTTAAGTACTTGCCGAAAAAAATATATGTACATACAATTACCTATAGCTCACTTTGAATTGAAATTAGAAGGTTTTTCAAAGTAGGCGTTTGTTTGTTTTTTTATTAGCTTCAATTTTGGTACTAATATTTTTTTTGTAAAGCTCATAGTTTTAGAGTTATTTATTAAAAACCGCTTAAACATGTATTTTTATCACGCAAAATCACAATATTTTATCTTTAGTAACTCAGAAAGTATTGATTTATTCCGAAAACTTAATATAACAAATTTTACTTAGAATTTGTCTTTGTATCGATTCCTGGAGTTATTTTTATTAAAATAATTTTCACCCCCGAGAAGGGGTGGTATCTACCCTCAGGGCAAAAGCGCAAGTTGGCACTATGTCACTTTTGTTTCTTATGGTATCCCCCACCTACTTACCAATTTTCATGAAAATCGATGGAGGTTCAACGAAATCGGAGGTTGCAGCTGATTTTTGCCTTCTTTGACTATATGAAATGATCCATTATGAAAACAAAGATTAAACTACTTTCTTTGATACTGTTACATGTGTAACATGTGTTGTGTACTAAATCATTTAGATGTTTTATGGTAATTTAATGTCTGACATGCTACCTACTCTTAAAGTGCCAACAATAAGGGAGTTTACCCTATATTCTAATGTTTTCTTCTCTATTAATTTAATTCAAAATGATTAAATGAAACGGAACGATATTGCCCACGGTTGTACGCTTGTTGTACAATCGTCATTGTTTAAATTGATTTTTGATATATTTATTGTCTCTGGTAGGTACGATTGATTTTATTTTGTAAATAAAAGTTTTTTTGTCTTAGAGCTTCAAATTTTATTTTTTTCAAATAATACTTTGGAACAATGTTAGGAACAACTAGAACAACTTGGAACAACTAAAAACATAATGAATTTCCAAACATGGCGGGCTATCTTAAAAACGGTTTTTTTTGTCTGACAGCTTCAAATTTGAGTTTTTTCAAATAATACTTTGGAACAATGTTCGGAACAACTAGAACAACTTGGAACAACTATAAAAATATTGAATTTCCAAACATGGGGGGCTACCATTAACACGTATTTTTTTGCCCCCATGTTTGGAAATTCAATATTTTTTTAGTTGTTCCAAGTTGTTCTAGTTGTTCCTAACATTGTTCCAAAGTATTATTTGAAAAAACTCAAATTTGAAGCTGTCAGACAAAAAAAACCGTTTTTAAGATAGCCCGCCATGTTTGGAAATTCATTATTTTTTTAGTTGTTCCAAGTTGTTCCAGTTGTTCCTAACATTGTTCCAAAGTATTATTTGAAAAAACTCAAAATTTGAAGCTGTCAGACAAAAAAAACCGTTTTTAAGATAGCCCGCCATGTTTGGAAATTCATTATGTTTTTAGTTGTTCCAAGTTGTTCTAGTTGTTCCTAACATTGTACCAAAGTATTATTTGAAAAAACTCAAATTTGAAGCTGTCAGGCAAAAAAAACCGTTTTTGAGATAGCCCCCCATGTTTGGAAATTCATTATTTTTTTAGTTGTTCCTAACATTGTTCCAAAGTATTATTTGAAAAAAATAAAATTTGAAGCTGTAAGACAAAAAAAAACTTTTATCTATAAAATAAAATCAATCGTACCTACCAGAGACACTAAATACATCAAAAATCAATTTAAACAATGACGATTATACAACAACAGTACAACCGTGGGCTATATCGTTCCAATTTCATTTAATCATTTTGAATTAAATTAATAGAAAAGAAAACATTAGAATATAGGGTAAACTCCCTAATTATTGGCACTTTAAGAGTAGGTAGCTGACATTAAATTACAATAAAATTGGTAAGTAGATGGGGGATACCATAAAAAACAAAAGTGAAATAGTGCCAACTTGCGCTTTTGCCTTGAGGGTAGATACCACCCCTGCTCGGGGGTGAAAATAATTTTAATAAAAATAACTCCAGGAATCGATACAAAGACAAATTCTAAGTAAAATTTGTTATATTAAGTTTTCGGAATAAATCAATACTTTCTGAGTTATTAAAGATAAAATATTGTGATTTTGCGTTATAAAAATACATGTTTAAGCGGTTTTTCATAAATAACTCAAAAACTATGAGCTTTACAAAAAAATGTTAGTACCAAAATTGAAGCTAATAAAAAAACAAACAAACGCCTACTTTGAAAAATCTTCTAATTTCAATTCGAAGTGAGCTATAGGTAATTGTATGTACATATATTTTTTTCGGCAAGTACTTAAATCTAAGTATTCAAACCTAAATAACGGGAAACCGATGAATTTATGACATACATTTCCGGAGCACTTTTTAAATTTCTCAAATTATACCTTTATAATGAGTACTGTAAAAAGTTAACAACTTCAAAATTTAAAAAGTTATGATAAAAATAAGATAACACTTATTTTTTTTAGGAAAAACGAAAAATAAACCCTTCATTCCAACCATTCATTAAAATGCATCGGTTTCCCGTTATTTAGGGTTGGAAACTTAGATTTAAGTACTCGTCGAAAAAAAATATACATACAATTACCAATAGCTCACTTTGAATTCATATAAGAAGGTTTTTCAAAGAAGGGGTTTGTTTTTTTTTAGTAGCTTCAATTTTGGTAATAATTAGACTTGCAACGAATAGTATATTCGGCAGTATACCGAATATTCGGCGAGGCCCCTGACCGAATAGCTGAATATTAGGCAAAAGTATCCGGCTGGATTTTAGCGCCAAAAACTTGTACAAGCGCCAAAAACTTGTGATTGTTTCGCGCCCTTTTGTTTGCAGTGCAATTCAGTCAAACGCAGTTTCAACAGAAATGGATCTTTTCTTAAATATTAGTAATATATCACGCCATGACAACCCATATACATGGTGGCAGCAAGGAAAATTGAATTTCCGTGTTTGATTAAGATTGCAGCAAAATATTTGTCGGCGCCAGGAAGTAGTGTTTATTCAGAGCGCCTTTACTCTGAAGCTGGGATGGTGTTCGAGAAAAAAAGAATTTCTACTACTTCCTAAAAATGCAGAAAATTTAATCTTTCTGCACCATAACCTCCCCCTTCTAAATTTTGATTATGAAAATAATTCAAATGCATAGAAAAAATCTTAACTTGTTTAATACAGAAAATGATGAAATTATGTACCTGTTTTATGTACCCATGACTACTTAATAAATTATTATAAAATAAATGAGAACCTTACCCTTTTAAATTTTGATTACCACAATAATTCAAATACATAGAATCCTCCATTTTTCCAATTCAGAAGATGATTATGTACCAATGACTACTTTAATGATTATATATAACAGAAATGAAAATATGAATATATACCTACGTAATCAATCGATATTAATTTTCATTTTACCAATTATTTCTCTATGACAAAATATATTATTTAAGTATTCGGTATTCGGCCGAATAATATGTAGGTATTCGGTATTCGGCCGAATATAATAAAAGCAGCCGAATAGGCCGAATACCGAATAGTAACCGAATATTCGTTGCGTCTAGAAATAATATATTTTTCTTTAAACTCATAGTTTATGAGATATTTATGAAAAACCGCTTAAATCATGAATTTTTTGACGCAAAATCACAATCTTTGATCAGTATTAACTCAGAAAGTATTGATTTATTTCGAAAACTTAATATAACAACTTTTGCTTAGAATTTGTCTTTCTATCGATTCCTGGAGTTATTTTTATTAAAATAATTTTTACCCCCGAGAAGAGGTGGTATCTACCCCTAGGGAAAAAGCGCAAGTTGGCACTATGTCACTTTTGTTTCATATGGTATCCCCCACCTCGTCACCATTTTTCATGAAAATCGATGGAGGTTCATCGAAATCGGAGGTTATAGCTGATTTTTGCCTTCATTGACTGTACTATTATGAAAACAAAGATTGAACTATATTTCCTTGATACTGTTACATGTGTTGTGTACTAACTCATTTAGATGTGATTTTATGGTAATTTAATGTCTGACTGACATGGAACCTACTCTTAAAGTGCCAACAATTAGGGAGTTTACCCTATAGTGTAATGTTTTCTTGTCTTATAACTATTAATTTTATTCAAAATGATTAAATGAAATTGGAACGATATAGCCCACGGTTGTACTGATACGATCGTCATTGTTTAAAATTATTGTTGAATTATTTATTGTCTCTAGTACGATTTGATTTGGCGGGCTATCTGAAAAACGGTTTTTTTTTGTCTGACAGCTTCAAATTTGAGTTTTTTCAAATAATACTTTGGAACAATGTTAGGAACAACTAGAACAACTTGGAACAACTAAAAAAGTATTGAATTTCAAAACATGGGGGGCTACCATAAAAACGTTTTTTTTGTCTGGCAGCTTCAAATTTGAATATTTTCAAATAATACTTTGGAACAATGTTCAGAACAACTAGAACAACTTGGAACAACTAAAAAAATATTGAATTTCCAAACATGGGGGGCTACCATAAAAACGTTTTTTTTGTCTGGCAGCTTCAAATTTGAATATTTTCAAATAATACTTTGGAACAATGTTCGGAACAACTAGAACAACTTGGAACAACTAAAAAAATATTGAATTTCCAAACATGGGGGGCTACCATAGAAAAACGGTTTTTCTTGTCTGGCAGCTTCAAATTTGAGTTTTTTCAAATAATACTTTGGAACAATGTAGAACAAACATAGAACAACCCAGAACAACCTAGATAATAATAAAATTCAAAAAGTGGGGGGCTAACTTCACAGAGGTCAAGCAGTTACATGCTTTAAAATAATAATATATATCTATATCCTAAATGATGTAATGGTGACTTCAGAAGTATCTCTGAAGTCATTTTTCAACTTGACGACTCTGTATATACATATCAATACAGGGAGAAAAAAGCAGCCCTTGCTGAGTTTCTTGCCGGTTCTTCTCAGTACAAGGTCTCCCGCCGTAGTTTTGCGAACCGATGGCGTAGCTTCTGACCTTCATAAGTGCTTGTAACAGCCTAGACTGAATAAATGACTTTTCATTTACTTTTTCATCATCTGTCACCCCGGGGGGAGGGGGGGGGGGGGTAATTTGTTGCGCCTCGCATAGCAAAAGACATAAATATAAAATAGCACTAATATATTTCTTCGGTTTCTATCTTCGCCTAGTTAATAGCGTAAACAGCGAGCTATAAAAGGAAAAAAAATATTGACGAATCTCATCATTCCACACAAATGAAACATCCAAATGGTATCCAATTAACACATCCTTGTCCCGACCGACCACTTCACTAGCACCTCCAATCCTGACAGCTTTACAATCATTCTTAGAGTAAGATCCCAAGGCCGCCAGGTCTTACTTATTTTACAAAATATGGATAACTAGCGGCCCGCCCTCGCTTCGCTTCGGTGTAGAGCTGAAGTGTAGACTACAGTTTTTGTTCTCAGGCTTGTATTATACACAACGACATTCATCTATGATTCTTCTTATACCTGCATGCAAAGTCTCAGCCCGATCGGTTCAAAATTGACAAAGTTTCATACAAACTTTCATTCCCTATTTTATACCCTTGGGGGTAGAATTGATCAAAATCCTTTCTTAGCGGATGCCTACGTCATAACATCTACCTGCATGCCAAATTTCAGCCCGATCCGTCCAGTGGTTTGGGCTGTGCCTTGATAGATCACTATGTCAGTCAGTCAGTCACCTTTGAGTTTTTATATATATATAGATAGTCGTATAAGTGTGAACAATGAACGTATACATACTTAAATCTAAAGAAAATATAACTAGAAAAATTCCACGCGGACCAGGCAGCAGACGGAACTCGAACCGCACCCTTCGCTATCCGGGCGAATGCGGGTTCGAGTCCCGTCTGCTGCCTGGTCCGCGTTTTAGCAGTTACATGCTTAAAAAATAAAAATTTAAAATATACATACTTGCTAACTCGTACTGTAGGGCAATTTTCAGCTATCTTATCATATTTTATCTTTATAGATAGCAGTTTGATCACATTCGTACGTACATTGTAGAGAATATTGTAAACAATTTGAAATTAATACTGCCAGACACATTATGTCAGCAGAATTGAATGTCAGACACTTTAAATAACGAGAGCAAAGAACACAAGGTCCTGAGTTCCTACTCTATAACAATGAAGAAGAACACTGATAATTTTTAATCAAACATCTGGGAAATATCCAGGTATGCCGCTCAACAATATTTCTTGAATCGCTTTAAAAACTATTTTCATAGGCTGCGATAGAATAGGCAATATACTTATTATAGAATAGAATTGTTCTACAGGAAGACTCATCTTTGGGAGCTTTTCCGGTTTGAAGGCCATTTTTATTTGTGCTAGGTATGTATTTTTTATTTTAATATATCAAGTGTCAATATCACAACTCATAAAAATCTAACTACACCTCTTAAGACTAAAGCAATTAAAACGTTTAGGCCACAAAGCGTGCCAAACATATATAAATACACTTGAAAACCATAACTATCCTTTCGGCGAAGTTGGGTAAAAAGGGCTCCGCAAAAATCTGTTGCCCGGCGCCCCGCAATTCCTAAGACCGCCCCAAAGTCAATGAAAATATACTCACTAACTTGTGCTGTGGGCATCATGATTTAGCTTTTGATATTTAAAGTGTCTGCCAATAAATACTGGCGACAGAAAATGTCTGGCAGTATTAATAATTTCGAATTAAAATATTCTCTACGACATTCGTAAGAATCAGATATCCGACTATAAGCAAAGTGAGTAAAATTTTTACGTACCTGTGCCACTTGATACCTTACAATTGGCCTACAGTACAAGTTAGCGAGTATGTATACGTTTATTGTACACATCTAATTATCCATATTTTGTCCATCAGAAAATAAGTTAGGTCCGGCAGCTCTCCTCCTTCTGCGAATCGGTGATGACGCAGAAGGAGGCAGCGGAGAGGGAGCGGGAGGAGGACGCTTTAGCCCCCTCTCCGGCGTAGACGGGTGGGCCGAAGAAGGCAGGCAGCGGTGACTGCCGGTCTTCGACGGCCCTAAGGTGGTCTGGGCGCGTCCTAGGTGCCGCTCCGGCATAGGCCACCACGTCTGGGGACTGCCTAGTACCCTAGCGCAGTCCCCCTGAGGCGCGTCGTCCGGTCCACTCGTTGGGCCGGGCCTGCCCGGGGGCGTGCTCGGAGTTGTGGCGCACGCAGGTGCGTCGGCCCCGAGACCGCCCCCATATGGGCGTAGGAGGGTACCGGGGGGTTTTAGTGGAGTAGGATCAGTGTGGCTTTCCGCACTGGTCCTGCTTGAGTAGGGTCGGCACTGTTTCCCGTGCCGGCGAGTCCCACACACGGCGTGCGCCTAGTCAGCGTCATGGTATGGTGCGTAACAGCATTTCCCCTCGTCACAAAAAAAAAAAAGGTCCGGCGGCCCTGGGATCTTGGGCTTGTACTATACAGCCTTCGCTAATTTAATAACAACTTGTTTTATTATAAGGATACCAAACTTGGAGTGTTATATTGTCAAATCAGTTACATAAAATGTGCGAACAAATTCCTAGAAACTGTTTAGTAAAGGTAACTAAGAAGAACCTGCCAAGTGCGAATTTATTCGCAAAGGAACCATCTGAAAAAAAAAGAAATTGTATCAGTTTTTTTTGTATTTCCAACACTCACACCAATTAGCTTAGCCCCAAAGTAAGCACTGTAAGGCTTGTGTTATGGGATACTATGGTAACGGATAGAATACATATACTGATACACATATAAGTATATTTATATAGAAATACATATTAAACATCCATGACTGGAGTACAAATGCTCGTATTCATCACACAAACTATGTATGTTACTCAATTAAATAAAAACTACTCAATGAATATTAATGAAATTTGGCACGCATGTATGAAGTACCTATAGTTTATGACTGGGATTGAGACTTGAGACATAGCTCTCTATGCAGAGGATGTCTGGAAGCAGATGAAACGGCCGCTCGTGTGATCCTGGAATGCACGAGCGTTGCAGAACACCGGGCATCAATCCTCAGGAAGCCTGTGAGAGCCCCAGGAGGCTACTGCGCTTCTGGAAGGAGCTGGGCTGGCTGAGCTAGCTAGCCCAATATACCCTGCATGCACAATGGACCAAGTACGGAGTCTACGTGCGGAAACGGGGGCCCACAACAAGTATCAAGTAAGAGACTTGAGACACTTTTTATCGACGGAAAAATATTGGGTGCCTGTGGGATTTTCAATACTCTAAATCAGGGTAGGCGAACCAATGGCACGCGTGCCATTGATGGCACGCGACACAATATTTTGGGCACGTCGCCAATCATAAAACATGTGTAAAAAATGTTTTAAGTAGGTATTTTATGACGATCGAACGCGAGTGATCCTACGCTACGAAGTAACTGTTTGAAGAAGTTAGCACATGCTATTTTAACAATGTTTTCATCTACCTATGCCTGCGAGTCATTGTTTTCAGAGATGAATAACATTAAAAACTCGTTTAGAAACCGTTTGACAGATGAATCCAGTTCAGCATGCATTTTGCTAAAAGTAGTATCTTACAACCCTAACATAAATTATTTGTTATCAAACCTGCAGCAACAGAAGTCACACTAATTTTACAGTAATGTAATTAAAACATTCCAGAATGTGCTTCTTTGGTTTAATTTATTTCATAAAGAGTTCTGATAGTATTTATATTATTATCTTCTAAATAATCATAAAGTCAAAATTATTTGATGGCATGCCAATGACCCAATTAAAGATTTTTTAGAAAAAATGGCACGTTGATTCATAAAGGTTCGCCTACTCTGCTCTAAATAAATAATTTTGATTTATGATTTGATGTCGGTACGTATGACAGGATAAAACAGACAGACAGACTCTGGGACCGGGAATGCCTTGCCTCCCCATTCTCCCCTCGTTCCTCCGGCCCGCTCGGACCGACTTCCTGTATTTAAGCAATTGGAAACAGGTACAAATGGTTATACAAATATTGACGTTATTCGCCTCCAAAGTTTAGCTCGCATACTTACAAACATGTTTCATGCAATATATAAAGGATATTATATACATATATATGACCGATTGGCAGAGCATCTCAAATACAGATAACTACTTCACAGAGTGATATATGTATAATAATCACAACATAAATAAACAAGTATGTATTTATCATATTAATTAGACTTGCAACGAATATTCGGTTACTATTCGGTATTCGGCATAATCGGCTGCTTTTATTATATTCGACCGAATACCGAATATCTACATATTATTCGGCCGAATACATAGAGAAATAATTGGTAAAATGAAAAATTAAAATCGATTGATTACGTATATATTCATATTTTCATTTCTGTTATATAATCATTTAAGTAGTCATTGGTACATAACACAGGTACATAATCATCTTCTGAATTGGAAAAATGGACGATTCTGTATTTGAATTATTGTGGTAATCAAAATTTAGAAGAGTAAGGTTCTTATTTCTTTTATAATCATTTATTAAGTAGTCATTGGTACATAAAACAGGTACATAATTTAATCATTTTCTGTATTAAACAAGTTAACAGTTTTTAATTCATTCAGTCATAATAGCAATAATTTAAAGTTTACGCGCCGTTTTTGGCCATATCTCAAAAGTTGGTTTTGTCATTTAGTCGCATTTTAGCTTGAGGACGGCAGATTAGAACAAAACAAAGGAGCGCGAAACAATCACGTCTGTACAAGTTTTTGGCGCTAAAATCCAGCCGAATACTTTTGCCTAATATTCGGCTATTCGGTCAGGGGCCTCGCCGAATATTCGGTATTCAGTATACTGCCGAATATACTATTCGTTGCAAGTCTAATATTAATCGATCGCGCAAAAACTACTCAATGGATTGGGATGAAATTTGTTATGTATACAGTTGATGATCTGGATTGGGACATATGACAATTTTTATTTCGGAAAAGTGTTAGATTCCCGTGGGATTCAAAAAAGCAGCCACTAGTATTCTCAACATATTAAGCTCTACATTCTTGATGCATTCATCAAAATGATTCAGAGAATCAAGGTATAACTTCTCACTACATCAATAACTTCCCTTATATTATGTTGAATCTATATAAAAAACAATTTTTACTATACGATTAAGAGACATTTTTTTAACAATTTAGCATTATTGTACTACGAGAGAGCATTTTATTCACACTATAATCATGACTGCGATCGCAACAATAAAAAATATCCCCAAGTTTCACGTTAAGCCCTGAACGAATGGATCTCCATCGCAATAAATTGTTTGCAACAAAAAACTAAAATAAGTGCGCGCTTTTTCATCCAAAGCGGTTTTTGTCAGTGGCTCAATGTACTTTTTTTTTCATTATTATTGTCGAGTTTTTGCTACGTATAAAAAAAAATATATCGCCATAACTTATTGTAAGTAAGTACACAATTGTATTCTCCGACAATAAATTTGGCATTGGAATTATATTCGGAAAATGGTTTTGTAAGAACGTTCGCCTACTTTTCTTGGATCATTATGACTAAATCTATCATTATTCACACTAAAGATCTTTTGTAATGACTGAAAAAAATGCGTATAAGAAATATTATTTTGGGGGACAACTTCTGATTTACCGATCCGTTACATTTCAGAGTTCTGTTTTTATAGAGCCGGTTGTGTATAGAAAATCTCCAAGAATATAAATAAAGCACTTTTCAATGACTTTAAAATGCGTTTTTGAATACTTTAATACATGTCTCTACATTAAATACAACAAGTTTCAACGGGTTAGATGCAGTGATTCTATTTATTTATTGACGTTTTGTATCATTATTTATTATTTATTAGACGACGCATTCCTACAAAGGGCGAAACGTCAAAAAATATATATAGAATCAGTGCATCTAACCTGATGAAACTTGTTTCATTTAAAGAGTGATGTGCATGAAAACCTAAGAAACAAATATAATATCTCTTCATTTCAGATCGTTAACAGGCTCCATTATCAAGAGTAGCGTTTTTTAGTATTAAAATAAACGCGTTTAAAATAGACTTGCAACGAATATTCGGTTACTATTCGGTATTCGGCCTATTCGGCTGCTTTTATTATATTCGGCCGAAGACCGAATATTTACATGTTATTCGGCCGAATACCGAATACTTAAATAATATATTTTGTCATAGAGAAATAATTGGTAAAATGAAAAATTAAAATCGATTGATTACCTATATATACAATCATTTAAGTAGTCATTGGTACATAACACAGATACATAATCATCTTCTGAATTGGAAAAATGGACGATTCTATGTATTTCAATTATTGTGGTAATCAAAATTTAGAAGGGTAAGGTTCTCATTTCTTTTATAATCATTTATTAAGTAGTCATTGGTACATAAAACCGGTACATAATTTAATCATATTCTGTATTAAAAAAGTTAACAGTTTTTAATTCATTCAGCCATATTAATAATGTGATGAATGGTTACTTAATAGCAATAATTTAAAGCTTATGCGCCGTTTGTGACCATATCTCAAAAATTGTTTTTGTCATTTAGCCATATTTTAGCTTGAGGACGGCAGATTAGAACAAAACAAAGGAGCGCGAAACAATCACGTCTGTACAAGTTTTTGGCGCTAAAATCCAGCCGAATACTTTTGCCTAATATTCGGCTATTCGGTCAGGGGCCTCGCCGAATATTCGGTATTCGGTATACTGCCGAATATACTATTCGTTGCAAGTCTAGTTTAAAACGCATTAAAAGTGTTTTATTTCATGAGTGGAGTGCGTGCAAACATAAGAAATAAATATTGGAGAATATAATTTTACCTGTTAATGAAAATTCCGCGTCTCATCGATTACTAAGCTCGACATGATATTATTTGTATTAATAAGCATAATTTTTATATTCATTGCATACTTATATTAATTAGAATGTGATCCACATTAGTTTAATAGCAACATACAAATAATAATGTTACTGTTGATGTCAATAATATATATAGATATTTTGGACCTTGAACATTTTTATTGTTGAAAATTATATTTTTTCTATTTCAAAAGCTAAGTAGGTTCAAGGAATGCAAGTCATCATTGCCGTAGATGAAAGTAAATGACACTCCAAGGATATATCCTCTACCCCGTGGAACTCTGTTCACTATACGAAACACAACAAAAACACAAAGGACCAAAAGTACCCCTGTACTTAAACCACTGAGCCGATATTGATCAATTTTGGTATAATAAGAAGATGAACTCTAAAAAGGACAAAGGCTTACTTTTTTCGCGAAAAAAGAACCAATAGGGAGAAAGATAAAGCTGAAATGCTTTATAGTTTACAAAGATAATAGCGCAGGAGACTCCCCTTATTAATAAACGAAGAATAAGCTTAGACTGTTCGGCTCGAATCGTTAAAGCTAAGCAACTTTCGCAGTGGTCGGTTATTGGATGGGTGACCAAAGATCTTTCTATCTCGAGTTCCTCCGTGCTTCGGAAGACGTTAAGCCGTTGGTCCCGGCTGCATCAGCAGTCGTTAGACTAGTTAGCACCCACCAATCCGCCCTGAGCCCGCGTGGTGGGTCATGGCACAATCTCCCTATTCCATCCATAGGGAAGGCCTGTGCTGCAGCAGTAGAGACATTAATAGGCTGATGATGATGAAGCTTAGACCAGTTACACAGTGTTTTGTTCCTATGACTCAAATGGTATTTGTAATTCAAAGAACAGAAACAAAACATAGAGTATCTTATCCAAGCTAATTCTTTGTTTATTAATAAGATGGTAAGAGTATACCTTTTCTACCTTTGCTTGCATTCGTAATGTAAACTATAGTGAAAATCTTTTTCTTATCGCAGTAGAGCAACTACGAGTATAATAAACTATTTATCTTGAAATCAATTTGTTTCCTTTATTTCGCAAAACCAACATTTCCTCACAATTTTTTCCCACAAAGAATTTTTACAATCTTACTTGCAACCAGAGAAAATATCGAGTACGTGTACACAGACTACCTACTTCTCCGAGACGATACTATCTTGACATGAATGGAGAGACTGGATCAAGTTTTACTGTACATAAAATATTGATCTCTTGTCAGATCTCGTCGCTTTTAATTTTTACTTTACATCGATCTAATTATGCCCACTTGATATGAAATTTTTGAAGTTATACTTCTTTAGGCGCGTTATGAAAAAATGATGAGAGTGAAATTTTAAGATGCGCGCGCATCACTGTAACACAAAATTTTAACAGCGACCAACTTCATGCGTTACTTTTGTGTTTACCGCACATTAAGAAAATCTACCAACAAAATAGAAATAGAATCTCTATTTAGTGGGTGCTAACGACTGCATTGTGAAGGCCTATCAAAAGTATTTATTAATCTGGAACAACGGAACCAAATCGCGATTCAGGAGACTACAGCGCCATCTCTTGACCATTGGTGTAGTAGAACCAAAAACCACATCTTTATTTTTTGTAATAAAGTAACAGTTATAGGTATTCATATTTATAATATTTATCCACATGTTTCTAGTTTGTATATTCGGTATACGTGTTTGAGTTTCATACAAGTGCAAATCACATATGTTCTAATAAATTATATTCAGTAGCAATTTTAATTGAATATTTTGATTATTTATTTATTTTTTCAAATTAAAACTGAACTTTATTGACTGTGTCCTTTTCCAGACTTTTTATTAATTTATTGTAATTAATTATTTGCATGCAATTAAAAAATAATTTTAAACGATGCCAAAGAAGGATAACTTCTCACGCGCCTACATAAGTACACGCACCCATTTTTGCTTTACGTCAAACCCCATCCCATCTCTACTTTTTTGATTTTAAACATTTGTCAAAGTTGGAGAGATATTTAAAATGCGATTAAGCTTTAATTTGATTTTTAGAGTGATGGCGCAATTTTTTGAGTGTATATGCTGTTTAGGGACGGCGAGATCCTAAGGGGACCTCAAGCCGAGAATTGGCGAGTGCCGCTAAAGGTAATCCAGGCCGATGGCATCGCCCTACGGGGGGAGTCTCCTCCCCGTCTGGAGCCTATAGACCACTCGAACCTGAGGGGGTGATGGTGCAAGTAGGCCAACATATAATATACCTAGCCCTAAAAACAGTGGCTCATTTTATAATGTACAATAATACTCGCGATATAACTTTTTGTCGTTACACATAAAACACCATTCGGCGAGGCAATTTTTAGCATGACATCCCACAATAACACTCTGAGGACTGCCATCAAATCTTATAAAACCTTTAACGGCATACTACGGGCGGCGGGCGGCGTAACTCTTAAATATTTTATTATTAAGACGATCTTTATGGGGCATAACAATGTTATACGGCAATTTTAATACTCGAAGAACGCTTTAACCGAAACTCTCGACGTATTTAAAACTTGGTCCTTACTCAGTCACGGTTCCCAACTTAGGGGTTTTGCCCCCAGATTTAGGGGCTAGAAGGGTTAAAACGGACTTTTTTAGGGGCTGGAACTTTTTGGGGGTTTTTTTAGGGGCTTTTAACAAAACTTGCAATTAAATCGAAAAACAAAGCGTGTGTTTTGTGCGTAGAATGGAACGCACCACGATATGAAAAGGCTGAACTCACTGTGTGGCAGGTTGTTTCCTAAGGCTGTATGGACTAAAGTTCTTTGCCCTCCACCAATCAAAACAGCTAAATAAGATTTAACAGCCTGTCAGCTCATTTTCGTTTGATTTTCCATTCGGTAAATGTATTTATTCAATAAAATAATTTACTGTAACTAAATATGTAACGTTTTAATTTATAAGCAACGAAAGAATTTAGGTAATAAGATAAGTAGGTACATATAAATTTCTATATTTAGGGGATTTTAGGGGAATTTAAAAAATATTTAGGGTAAAATTTTGGTAAGGGTTGGTAACACTGTACTCAGTGCTGCTGGAAATGTTACTAAACTGGGAGTAGGCAGTAAAGATAATAATCTAATATCGAAATGTATTACCTGTAATGGTTGCCGTAAACCGAGTCTATCTTCGTTTGGATTGGAACACGCACGGAATACACATCCGAATCTGATTACAGATAGATTGGTTAGCTATATGTATGTGCGAGCGTAATATTTCCTCGATTAATTTCGATATTACGATAAAGCTAGTGAAACCAATGATATTACAGAGAAACTTAGGGGACAAACATTGATTTATTAATTAATTCAATTACACGTGACAAAGGAAAGGGATATAACGAGATTACATGTGACCAGGATGTATTAATAAAAAGCCAAAGTTAGATAAATAGAACAATTGGGCAAAAAAATAGTTCCAGAAAAGATTCTTGAGACTTCTACGTTTTAGTAAAGCGATATAAGCTATTATATTTTGTATTGTTCCTATTTAATTGGGTTAATAAGAGCATATTGCATTGCTTCTATGGATATGTTCCCCATAATAACTCATGTTATAGAAAAACTCACTGCCGGATTTAGGGGAGGGCAACCGGGGTGAAAGCCCCGGGGCCTCCACAAATGGGGGGCCAACCATATAAAGACTTCGGAAATAAAAATGGATGCGTGTAACTTATGTACGCGCGTGAGAAGTTATACTTCTTTAGCATCATTAAAAATATTTTTTAATTGCATGCAAATAATCAATAATTACAATAAAATAATAAAAGGACTGGAAAAGGATAGGTAACACAGTCAATTAAGTTCAGTTTTAATTTGAAAAATTAAATAAATATTCAAAATATTCAATTAAAATCACTACTGAATTTAAGTTATTAGTCCATATGTAATTAGCACTTGTAAGTAACTAAAACACGTTGTGTCTATATAGAAACTAGAAACATGTGGATAAATATTATAAATATGAAAACAGTGATCAGAGGCGACGAGCGTGCCAACATTGTTTTTGACAACGCGATCATCTTATGGAGCTCCGTGGATCGTTCAAAGTACCTTTCGAACAGATGTCTAATAGACACTAACATTCATAACGCGCCCGCGGCCAACTTCATGGTGTTACTATTGTGTTACAGTGATGCGCGCGCATCTCGAAATTTCACTCACATGATTTTTTCATAACGCGCCCGCGGCCAACTTCATGCTGTTACTTTTGGGTTACAGTGATGCGCGCGCATCTAAAAATTTCACTCTCATCATTTTTTCATAACGCGCCTAAAAAAGTATAACTTCAAAAAAATCTTTCCAATTCCAACTAGTAAACATCTTTTCTTTTGATATTTTTTTTTTGCTCTTTAACCTTTACCTACAGCCTACAGTACTTTGTACATCTAACATACATGATTATTTGATTATATTAATCTCAGGGCCGAATTAAAGGCAGGACAGGTGGGGCTGTGGCCCTGGGGCCTCCACAACAGCTTAAGAAATAACAAAATTTCGATGGGTCAACAAGCATGCAAATCCTAAGTGGCCCGGGGCCTGCACAACAGGATAAAAGATAACAAAATTTCGATGGGTTAACAAACATACAAATCCTAAGTGGCCCTTCGCCTCCACAATCCTAAATCCGGCCCTGGAAATACTTCAAAAGAACAGGGTACAACCCCCGACATGGCGCCGGCGCGGGCGCACTCACTCGCATCTCCGATGCGAAACGAGATTATTAAGATTTATTCATTGTACGGAGCCAAATAACCTGAATGATAGGGAACTTCTTTTTGTAAACCCACTAACAATAGATGAATATAGTAACAGACCGTTGTTAATCATGTTGCCTCGTTCTTTTGAACATTACGTGACAAGTAAGCCGATGCCAATGTTGATTGAAATCTTTGAACAACTTTTGTGAATGCTTTCATCATATTATTATTAGGTATTACATCAAATATGTAATAAGAAAACTTGATTCGATACGATCTTTTTTCAACAACAAATTAATAAAAGAGAAATTTTATTCAATTGCAGATCCAGTCTAGGGATATAAATAAAACCATACCTTTTATTACAAGATTTTAATTAAATAACATTGTGGAATAAGATTCAGGCAGCAAGACGAAGCTAGCTAATACCGCTCAATATCTTTCTATGCTGGACTTGGAGCGAATGAAAAACATATGTTGACTCATTAGATTAAAACAAAAAAAAAAGTGGTGTGTGTCAGCACGACCGGAGTTTACACTCTAAAAACGATTGTCTTTGAACAGACACAAAACAAAATCAAGTCCGAAGAAGTCGGTTACAAGTAGAGATACCTCGGGAATCGTCCCATGGTTTCGACTATCATAGGTTCCATGTCACACATTTTATCATCTAACATCAGCGATATTCATCATATATTTTATTATGTATTTCTGGAAACACACAATTTCAAAAATATCACACACTAGTCATCATTTTGTAAATATGTATTATAATTCCATCTGTACTAAAAATCACTATTCCAGAGTGCTGGACACTTACCGGCATTTCTCTATATTCTGTTATTTATTTGTTTTCATTAATTTTGCTCCGATTTTATCTATTTTTAGTTTATTTATTTTATTGACATTTGTGACAACTTAATGTTTTTTATCCGTTGCCATGGTTAAAAGTGAAAGGTGCGCAGATGAGGTTGCGCACAAAAACGTAACGAGGTCATTAATGTCATTCATCGATAGATTTTACTCCTCACATTTTTCTCATACCGGGCCCCTTATATATGCAAATCGATTCTTAAGGAGTAAACTCCAAAAAGATTTTTCTCGTGCAAAAAGGAACGTGCACAAGGTCCAGTCCTTTCAACGGAATACATCGAAAATGATATAGGTATATAGGCTGGTGACTCAACACTATTTGATGACGATCAACATTTTAGAGTCCCCTTTGCCAGAGACAATATAATTATAATCAAAATCTTATATTCAGTTTAGGCTGTTACAAGCACTCATGAATGTCAAGAAGCTACGCCATCGGTTCGTAAATCTACGGGCGGGAGACCTAGTACTGAGAACTCAGGAAGGGCTGTTTTGTTCTCCCTGTTTTATTACTTACAGAGTCGTCAAGTTGAAGAATTACTTCAGAGATGATTCATGAAGTCACCTTTCATTACATAATGTGAAATATACGTTAATTGTTCACATGCATTTTGATTGCTGTCTCATACAGTATAACACATCATCACATCTTATGTTCAATTCTCCTCCACAGCCCTCTTTTAGCTCACTCAGAGCACCGGGGGAACAATAAAAGAAAACCAAAAAATTAAGATAATGTTATAAGTATATTTTATCCACTTTAGATACCAAAGCATAGGAATTCAGTAGTTTTAAGTTATTGCTTATATAAATCAACAAGTCTAACTATGTTTATTATTTATATAATAACTATGTTTCACTAATTATAAATATCTAAGCTGAATACAGTAGTTCAAAGTTAATGTGTATATAAACCAACAAGTTGTCATGAAAGGTTATAATTATATGAATATCAGACATTCATAACACTTTACCATGTACTTACAATATAATACTTACTAATATATTTTATCCACAAATACCACATAGACTAGACTGAATAAGCTATTTAGTGGATTTCAGAGGTTCTACGGCTCGTTTGATCGATATTGGTGACAAACTTAGTTAATTCTAGTTCTCAGTGAGATAACCAGCTATATAGATATATGTAAATATATGGAAATGGGTAAGTCGGGGTCCAACCTCGCCTGTTGTTTCCTCTCCACGTTCACCCGGGGTTAGTAGAGAAATACCTTGATTATGATAGGTTTAGCGGTGTATAATCTGTCTGCTGTTACGGCCGGGTTACATAAAACCGGAGAGCGGCTGGCAAATAAACTCCCGCGTCCCTTCTGGTCCGTGTACAGAACAAAAGTCTCCTTGTTAGTCCTCCAGTATTTCTTGAGGGGAACGTACAAGCCGTTCGAAATATGAAACTATCCGTAAGTATTTTGTCTCCTATCACAAGTTACCGCCTTATTATTGCAATCGCCTTGCGAAGGTTCGTGTTCGTCCACCTACGAAACTCAGTTCGGTTAGCGACTCCGCGCTTTTTCCGCCAATATCCTTCGGGATATAAACTTTTCGGATCTATCTCACGACTCCGACGACAATAATATGCCTTTTATTATACTTTGGGCAGAAGAAAAGATGAAAAGTTAACTGTACCACAAACAGATTGTGAAATTTTAAAAGTTGTTTTGACAATTGCTCATAGATGATAGACGGGTCGTCCACTCCCAAACATGTGTCTATGATTTGTTTCCCACTTCAACTGAAGGCAAAGGCCACAGTCACACAGACAGCCGCCGCATTCGAGACGAACCGAAGAATAAACTCAAAACTATATACCTACGCTCGCCGTAAGCTGAGGAAAAGGGAATACCTACCCAAATCAGCGAGGAAATTCAATTTCGAGTAAAATTCAAAATCGATTAAAAACAGCACCCGATAAGGAGGACTCAAATCGATCTGGGAAAGACTATTCAAAATTCAACAACTGTCAAACTCCATCCATTCATCCACGCGCCCCCACAGAGATTCCCCGCCTGATTACTTTTTTTTTTTTTTTTTTTTTATAAGTCTCAAGGCGATTATTTTAGTCGAATAGGAAAATCGACTCTTCCCTCAAGGCTACCAACCCAATCAATGAAGTTTGACAGCTACGCTGACGTAAGCGGTTCGCTATCATAGACAAAACAGCTGTCCTACGTGTGTCAGTGTCACGCTCTGTTTAAAAACAAACACTACAGTATCCCCCCACTCACGGCAGAATTCACGTAGGGAATTCGTCGAACGCCCTCGTTCGTATATCCCCATGTCTTATGTACTTTAGTTAAGATATGATTAAGTTATGTTGTATAAAATAATAGAATATTATAAACCGCTAAGTTAAGAAAAAATAAACATACAGAACGATAAATCATTGATAAATCTCTAAGTTGTAACAAAAATAGATAATAATAAATGACAATAGTAACACAAAGTGTATACCACTCAAGGCCGTACCGCAAGCATCTTTGCTCCGAAAATAGATATAATAAAAAAAAAATTTATAATGTTACCAGTTATACCGAGAAAAACATAATGGTAGAAAATTAACCAAAGAGATGTTATTGGTCAAAGGCGATTTGCTCACAAAATTGCATGTTGTGCGTTCGTCCATCGTGTGTCTCATTTACTGTCTCCCGAGAGAAATAAAAAAAATATCATAAATATTCTATGCTCATCATAGGATATTATGATAAAAGTTGTTGTTAATACGTTTTCATTTGTATTAGCAACTTCAATAAAATGCCTTGGTAGGTAAAAAACTAACAAGCACATTAACAAAACCTTCTCCTGGAAAAGTTAAGAGACAATTAAGTGTTTAAGCATTAATTAGGTGGCAAACAAAGAGATCACACTATCGGGGACGAACACACACATGGGTATCTAGGATGCAGGGTGATACCAAGACCCATTGACGATTTCTACGTCACGCCGGGCAGAAGGCGGAATGGGTATTCGTCGGCCGCCACATCCACGGCGATAAGTCCCTACCTAAATATCTATTCGGGGTCAGCGCTTTTGAAATCTTTTATATGCCATTTGCCTACATACTTCCCGTCTTCGTCTTCGAGCTCGTAAACGAGTGGGGAGAGTTTACGGATTATTTTGCAACGTTCATATTTCGGTGCAAGTTTGACTGAAAAGTATTTATGAGCCGCGCTTTGTTTATACGTCCGTTTCCAAATGTAATCGCCTACGTTAAAGGAAATATCCCTACGACGCCTGTTATAATATTTAACGTTCCTATCGTGGGCTTTTCGCAGTGAGTCCTTGACCTTTTTAAAGATTTCACCTAAATGACCCAGATTAGACGCATGAGTGTCCCGGGGTACTATCACTAACTCGTCAAGATCGTTGAAACCGGCATAAATACTACCATCGGTAACAGCCTCCCTACCATGAACTAACATAAACGGAGTATATGACGTGGATTCGTTCACAGAGGTGTTCATAGCGAACTGGATCTTATGAATATTCACGTCCCAAGATCTATGGTCATTTTCAACGAACGAGGACACCGCAGTGATGACAGTACGGTTATAACGTTCGACAGTGTTAACCTGAGGGCAATACACAGGACCCAAATGGACTTGTGGTATATTATATTTGGCATACAAAGATTGAAGTTCATGGCTTACAAATTGCGATCCGTTATCGGAGATCACGGTTTGAGGTATACCATGAATCAAAAAGACATGATCCTCCAGTCGTTGAGCAATCACCCTACCCGTAGCTCGACGTAAAGGAAATAATAAACAATATTTTGTAAAGCAACACACTACTACCAGCAAATAGTTGTTTTGCTGTCTGGACATCGGCAGTGGGCCAACTAAATCGATGCTGATGCACTGGAATGGCCGACAGCAAACTTTAGGTTCTCCCATGAACCCAGGAGTTGCCAGTGAACTGTGTTTGTATGCGTTGCAAACCGAGCAACTCTTAATAAAATCCACGGTATCCTTATACATACCGGGCCAAAAATATCTTAATTTTAAACGTTTATAAGTTTTTGCCACCCCAAGATGAGCCGCGATTGGTTCAGAGTGGTTCTGTTTAATTATAGATTCCCTACTCTCAATCGGGATAACCTGTTTCCACTGGTAATCACCACTGAGCTTATTACTACTTTTTGTGAAACGGTATAACCTACCATCAACTATCTGAAAATTTGGACAAGCTCTAGGTTTGTCCGTACAACGTTTAATTATATTATTATACCACGAGTCGGCTGTGGCGTCAGTGATACCTATAGATGCCACGGGAACAGAGCGGGATAACGCGTCAGGTACCACATTTTGTGAGCCACTGCGATGTTCTATTACAAAATTATAGGGTGATAATCTACAACCCCAACGCGCCAAGCGACCGGTCGGATTTTTAAGCTTCAGAAACCATTTTAGACTAGCATGATCGGTAACAACACGAAATGGCCTACTACCCTCCAGATAGGGACGGAAATGCTCGACTACATGTACCACAGCTAAAGCTTCCCGCTCGGTAGCCGAGTAATTTCGCTCGGCGTGGGTAAGTGAGCGACTACAATACGCGACCGGATGCTCCTGGCCGTCTACGGTTTGGGTGAGGGTACCTCCAATGCCAAAATTAGACGCATCGCAATGAACTGCAAATTCCTTCGTGAAGTCCGGACATGCCAAAACTGGAGCACTTGTAAGAGCCGACTTCAAGTCCAGAAATGCTTGCTCTGCCTCATCCGACCATTTAAAGGGAGGAGCACCCTTACGCGTAGAAGTGAGAGCATTTAATGGCCCGGCCATATGGCTAAAGTTTTTAATAAATCGCCTATAATATGATGCAGTTCCCAGAAAACGTTTCACCTCCTTTCTATTAGCGGGTATGGGAAAATCCACAATAGCTCTTATTTTATCGGGATCGGTACGCAAACCATATTCATCAACCACGTGACCCAAATACTTCAACTGTCTTCTAAAGAATTGACACTTCCCCATATTAATAGTTAAATTAGCCTCCAACAATCTATCTCTGACTTTACGTAGAATATCAAGATGTTCGGACATAGCAGGCGAGGAAGTTAAAATTATTAAATCATCCAAATAAATGAATATTTTATGGTTATCCGGGTTAAAATCTGGTGACCCGGATCCCAACAGCTTATTAAACTCCGGCCCAAACAAACTATCCATCAAGCGCTGCTGAGTGGCAGGCGCTGAGGTCAAACCGAAACACATGACCTTAAATTGAAATAGCCCGCGGGAGGGAATAGTGAATGCGGTCTTTTCCCGGGAATCCGGTGATAATAATACTTGATGGTATGCCGATTTAAGATCGATTGAAGACAGGAATTTCGCGTCACGGAGCTGGTCCAGGATGCTACTGATATACGGCAAAGGATAGGCGTCATGCTTTGAAATCGCGTTGAGTTTCCTACTGTCCAAACAAAAACGATAAGATCCATCCGACTTTTACGCCAGAGTGACGGGATTGTTCCACCCACTATTGCTCGGCTCCACCACATCATCTTTGAGCATTTGGTCTAGTTGCTTGTTCATTTCGGCCAACTTTTCCGGAGACATGATATAGTAACGCTGCTTGATCGGTGGATGATCGCCCGTGTCTATTTTGTGCGTGACCAAGTGAGTCCTACCTAATCCTCTCTTCTCCGCTGATATATCCTCAAACAATCGTATTACTTCCTGAGCCTGCCTACGCTCGGACTCAGAGAGCGACTCAAAATCTTGTAAAAATCTATCGTTACAAGTGATCGAACCAATATGATTACCCCCCGGCAAATACTCACCACCCTCCAATAAGGATAGAACGTCGGGTGCTATCTTAAATTCTTTCCAGAAATTCATCCCAAAAAGTAGCTCAGTGGCGACCCCAGGTACTAAGTAGAATTTAATAGTGGCGGTTCTTCCTCCGACAGTGACTGGCAAAAATATGTAGCCCGTCACTGGAGACGACGAACCGTTTGCAGTAGTAATGTGTGTTAAGTCCCATGACTTATGTACAGTACCAAGGCCAGAAAAATGTTTTATTGCATTGTTACCTACAATAGATATTTCAGAACCAGAGTCTAGCAAGCCTATATATTTTAATTCATAAATAGTAATTTTTAAAAATGGACGGGCATCCCCTCTTGTGTTTTGAATCGGCGCTGTCAGATGTTGACATTCATTTTGACACTTTTTAATAATGTTTTGTTTATTACTATCGAAAAACCGTCGAATTACTTCCAACCACGAATCCCATTCGTGTTTAGACAAAAATGTATAACAGCGCCGATTCACACCTTCCCGTTTTTTGGAAGAGAAGTATTCTTAGCTTTCCCCTGGGAGCACTCGGGACACGATCTTGCCGTCTCCCCTTTCCGGCCGCAACGATAACAAACCAAAACATGAGCTTCCCGGCATGTTCCCAGAGTATGCCCTTCAACACGGCAACGCACACAGAACTTATCATTTCCCACCAGTTGCACGGCTGAGACCTTAGGCAGTTGTCTATTATTGCTATTCTTATAACTCAGATCTGGAGCTAAGCAAGCCTGGGTTATTTTAGGTGGTTCACTAAAATGTTGGGAACGCTCCTTGGCACCAGAAGTCTACATTTGCGTTTCAAATCTGCCCAGGACTCTATGGGATTCAAAGCTAATTGTGTAGTGTAAAAAGGTCTAATATTAAAAAGAACAATATTCAATTTCTCTTCCTCTGAGAGCGACTTTGACAACCGAGTAAAATAGTTCTGCATAATGCTAAGATAATTCACTATACTTTCATCGGAACCCTGAGTGCGAGACCGGATCTCTTGTAATAAACGATGATCATAATCTGATGGTAAACATTCATCAAGAAGCAAGGTTTTCAACCCTAACCAGCTATGTACTTCGGATTGCACCCCACGATACCAACAAAGAGCCTCATCTGTAAACAATTCAGCTGCAGAATTGAACAATTTACCATCTGTTACACCACGAGACAAACATAACTCCTCTAAACGCTGCAAGAATGCCTTTACACAGGTTTTCCCATTAAACCGTATGTTTAGTTTATGTACGGCAGCACCAGAGTCAGGGGAAGCATTCCCAGTGCGTTCAGAAGCAGCATGGACTCTGCTATTTTCTTCCGGAGGCACCTGAGTTAAACTACTCTTAAAATGGTGCATAATGTTATCTAACTTAACCAGAAACTTGTCTAGACGTTCTTGCAGCGCTTCCAATTGAGAGGCGATGCTGTCATCATTATCAGAATCTAAGCGACTAAGTCTATGAAACAAGTGATGTGCTAATGATTGTATTCTGTTCAGTGTTTTAAGGGAACTAGCTCTAGAAGAAGTTTGAGAAGTAAGATCATCTAAACTGTCTAATTTCTCCCTAACAATATCCAACTCTGATTCTATCTCTACTTCACAAGTTAATATTTCATCAGAAGGTAAATCTTTATTTAAAGCACGTACTTGTGCCTTTAAAGCAGGCACCCCGTCCACAGGCTTCGCACCCCTAATTCTGACTTCATATTCCAACTCATCTTTGTGTAACAAGTTAAAAGTGATTGGCCTCTGTTCCATTTTGTAAGTTAAAATTACTCCTAGTGTGGCAAAATAAAGAAATGTTCAATAACAAAGTGTAATTAATATGATAATAAAATCACCTACCTGTTCAGATATATCAGTTAAAATAGTAGTGTTGTAACAAGTGTGGTTTCACACCTGAGGGTTGAAAATTGTTAGGTTCTAAAGGATTAGGTTTCTCAATGTTAGGTGTCTTCTTGTTAGGTTCAAAAAAGTGAGGTTGGTGAACTAACCTCCTACCAAAAATCAGTACACAAGAGGGTTTTTTTTTTCTTTAAATAAGGGTATAAAAAAGTAAATATGACTTTTTTGATTGTAAATTTTGAGCCAATATCGATCATCCGATGTTACAAATTATTATGTTTACAACACAGTATAACCAGATAAACAAATCTTTGGATATAAGCCAAATAATTCAGAGAAAAAAAGAAAAATTAAAAAAAAAAATATCACCAATATCGATCAACCTTTTTTGAGCAATCAATGACCAAAAAAAAGAGCAAAGTAAATGCTACAAAGCCTTGTTTCCACTTGTTCGGGCGCCACATCTTATGTTCAATTCTCCTCCACAGCCCTCTTTTAGCTCACTCAGAGCACCGGGGGAACAATAAAAGAAAACCAAAAAATTAAGATAATGTTATAAGTATATTTTATCCACTTTAGATACCAAAGCATAGGAATTCAGTAGTTTTAAGTTATTGCTTATATAAATCAACAAGTCTAACTATGTTTATTATTTATATAATAACTATGTTTCACTAATTATAAATATCTAAGCTGAATACAGTAGTTCAAAGTTAATGTGTATATAAACCAACAAGTTGTCATGAAAGGTTATAATTATATGAATATCAGACATTCATAACACTTTACCATGTACTTACAATATAATACTTACTAATATATTTTATCCACAAATACCACATAGACTAGACTGAATAAGCTATTTAGTGGATTTCAGAGGTTCTACGGCTCGTTTGATCGATATTGGTGACAAACTTAGTTAATTCTAGTTCTCAGTGAGATAACCAGCTATATAGATATATGTAAATATATGGAAATGGGTAAGTCGGGGTCCAACCTCGCCTGTTGTTTCCTCTCCACGTTCACCCGGGGTTAGTAGAGAAATACCTTGATTATGATAGGTTTAGCGGTGTATAATCTGTCTGCTGTTACGGCCGGGTTACATAAAACCGGAGAGCGGCTGGCAAATAAACTCCCGCG
The DNA here is from genome assembly GCA_902850365.2 of Chilo suppressalis. Lineage (NCBI taxonomy): Eukaryota > Metazoa > Arthropoda > Insecta > Lepidoptera > Crambidae > Chilo > Chilo suppressalis. The sequence continues at coordinate 611,561 of OU963910.1, forward strand.
TCCCTTCTGGTCCGTGTACAGAACAAAAGTCTCCTTGTTAGTCCTCCAGTATTTCTTGAGGGGAACGTACAAGCCGTTCGAAATATGAAACTATCCGTAAGTATTTTGTCTCCTATCACAAGTTACCGCCTTATTATTGCAATCGCCTTGCGAAGGTTCGTGTTCGTCCACCTACGAAACTCAGTTCGGTTAGCGACTCCGCGCTTTTTCCGCCAATATCCTTCGGGATATAAACTTTTCGGATCTATCTCACGACTCCGACGACAATAATATGCCTTTTATTATACTTTGGGCAGAAGAAAAGATGAAAAGTTAACTGTACCACAAACAGATTGTGAAATTTTAAAAGTTGTTTTGACAATTGCTCATAGATGATAGACGGGTCGTCCACTCCCAAACATGTGTCTATGATTTGTTTCCCACTTCAACTGAAGGCAAAGGCCACAGTCACACAGACAGCCGCCGCATTCGAGACGAACCGAAGAATAAACTCAAAACTATATACCTACGCTCGCCGTAAGCTGAGGAAAAGGGAATACCTACCCAAATCAGCGAGGAAATTCAATTTCGAGTAAAATTCAAAATCGATTAAAAACAGCACCCGATAAGGAGGACTCAAATCGATCTGGGAAAGACTATTCAAAATTCAACAACTGTCAAACTCCATCCATTCATCCACGCGCCCCCACAGAGATTCCCCGCCTGATTACTTTTTTTTTTTTTTTTTTTTTAAGTCTCAAGGCGAATATTTTAGTCGAATAGGAAAATCGACTCTTCCCTCAAGGCTACCAACCCAATCAATGAAGTTTGACAGCTACGCTGACGTAAGCGGTTCGCTATCATAGACAAAACAGCTGTCCTACGTGTGTCAGTGTCACGCTCTGTTTAAAAACAAACACTACAATACAAATAGTGTTATTTATATTAGCTGTAACTATAATGCGATTCAACTAAGAATAGGACCGACTGGGCGCCATATTGTAACGTCATAGCTGTCAATTCAAACCAAATAGGTAGAGTAAGCAAAAAAATGTTTTTATTTAATAAAACTTATTTACTAAGATTAAGTGAGAAAAAACATGAGATTTTTTAATAAAATTAATTAACTAAGATTAAGAAAAAACAAAACCGATTTTTAATAATATTTCTTTAATAAGACTGTCTGAGAAAAAACAGTAATCAGAATCTAGCTCTTCAATTCCGCTCATCTCTGCATTACCGCCGGAGTAGTTATGAATAATCATGCAGGTCACATACGAACATGCATCCTTTATGTAAACGAAAGTTTTAAATCGAGTTTCTGAACGCGACATAAAGTGACATTTGGGAGACGATTTAGGTTATCAACCATACATAGCCAAAGCTCAATAAAAGAAAAAAAAATATCAACCAATATTAATTATCAATATTTCTTATTGTTTGTTTAAAAATCTTTGGTTTTTATTCTAGAATTAGCCGAGTGCTAAAAATTGTTTCGAGATTTTTTTGCAAACCGTACTTTTCAAGTGACATTTGACAGATAGAGGTCATTGGCTTTTCTATTCTTATTTGAATCGCATTATAGACATTAATATTATAAATATCAAAGTAGTTAAAACAGACTCATCTCCATTATAGAAATAGATACCCCTATTAGGGGTAATGACGGGGTACAGTAAACGAAATTCTATTTAGTTCGTCAGTTAGATGATCAAAAAATAATGGACACGTATTCAAACGTACTCAAACGTGACGTCATGCGTCACGTTTGAGTACACTTATAAGTGAAAATTTACTCAAAAAGTGACGTCACGGGCCCCTACTCCCAAACTTTGATGCGCTATAACTTTGTCATTTTTTTTTGGTTGATTGCCCAAAGAAAAAAAAAATACGTGTCCAATACTTTTCGATAATCTACCTGACAAACGAAGAAAAAAAAATTAGTCATCATCCCTATTGTGTGTCGTGCCAAAAGGTAGACCAAAGGTCTTCTTTTTCCGCCTTTTATGTCTTTATACCCCTGTTCTCGGTACGAATGCCAACTGCTTTTTTACCCGACTGCGCAATGCAAGAGCGCGAAGCGCGACGCGCAGACAGGGTATAGTGTTTAATAGTCTATATATGTATGTTTGTTCCTTTGTGGCACACTAGAGACCAAACGCCTGGACCGATTTTTTATGTGTTATTTTGTCATAATAAGCTATAAAAACGATGGAATTGAAACGGACTACCAAGACACGCTCGGTTTTTATACAATGACGCATAATTTAAATCGCTTGGGATCTCGAACTTCTCTTAGGGATAAATTTAAAGAAATAGGTATAATGACTGTTGCCTCTCAATACATTTACAATTGTATATTGTTTGTGCGTCAGAACATAAATTTATATACGAGGCGCGATGATGTACATAATTTCAATACCAGAAATAAAGATAAACTGAAATTGCCACCATTGAGACTCCAAAAGGTTCTTGGTTCATTTGTGGGTCAAGGTGTATGTTACTATAATAAAATACCAAAAGAAATATTTAATTTACCTTTTAATAAGTTTAAAGTGTGTATAAAAACATGTCTCCTTAAGAAAGGTTACTATACTGTAAAAGATTTCATAAATGATAAGTCACCTTGGGCTTAACATAATAGACTGTCGTTTTACTTTGCTAATTTGGTTGAAAATTGTTTAATCGCCACTTCTAAATTTAAAAATAGTACCTAGTTATACTTAACTTTTGTTAATTAATAATATTAATGTGATGGAAGTTGACATCAACACATGTATTCAATTTTTGATGTCATCTTTCAATTGACGACACTGTGTGAAACAAAACAGGGAGAAAAAAATAGCCCTTGCTGAGTTTCTTGCCGGTTCTTCTCAGTACAAGGTCTCCCGCCGTAGATTTACGAACCGATGGCGTAGCGTTTGACTTTCACAAGAGCTTGTAACAGCCTAGACTGAATAAATGAGTTTGAATTTTGAATTTTGAATTTAGGTTTGTGATCTTTATACTATGTTAATAGTAACCTAAACACAACTATATATACACAAAACAAGAGTCCCGTGGACGTATTCAGACAATCCCTAATGGAGGCCATTGAAACCCGCGCGCCTGCGAGCCGGAGTCGGACGAGCGGCTTAAGCCGGCTCACGTTCCAACATCTAGGGCTGCCATCTTACGGCTTATTTATTTATTTATTTATTTATCTTTAACGAAGTTTCTAGAGCGGTTTTTGTGAAATTTAATACAATAAAAATATAGATATAATCTTAAGGCCAATTACAGAAACTCATTACGTACACATTAGATATTAACGGCGTTATTATATGTCAGTAATTATTACATTTAATTTAATTTAATTTTAACAATTGTTTAAAATTCATAAATTAAATAAAATTAAGATTATAAAAAAAATAATGCACAAAAGTACATTTATAAGTCCAATTTCAACAGCGTTTTTTTTTGTTCACGTCTAGAGATGAAGATGTGTATTTTGTACATTATTTGTACACACACAAACCTTTTCCAAATGTTTTGTTAAAAAAATCCTATTAAAACATGATTTGTGTGATTTAGCATGTGCTATGGAAGAAACAATGACGGTATCTTATGTAGGTACACAATCATTCGGATCCAAAGCAATATTGAAAGCAAGCTTCGTTGCATTAACCAGGAAAAGAAGTAAGTACGGGCTTACAATCTAAGCAGGTTTCAACTACAACTTACTTTAGATTATATCAAACAACATGAAAGCAATAAGTAGGCAATGACCTGACACTAATTCATCATTGATGTAAAACAAAGTTAATTATCTACTTACTAGCGGCCCGCCCTCGCTTCGCTTCGGTGTAGAGCTGAAGCGTAGACTACAGTTTTTGTTCTCAGGCTTGTTTTATACACAATGACATTCATCTATGATTATTCTTATACCTTCATGCAAAGTCTCAGCCCGTTCGGTTTTAAAATTGACAAAGTTTCGTACAAACTTTCATTCCCTATTTTATCCCCTTGGGGGTAGAATTGATCAAAATCCTTTCTTAGCGGATGCCTACGTCATAACATCTACCTGCATGCCAAATTTCAGCCCGATCCGTCCAGTGGTTTGGGCTGGGCGTTGATAGATTACTACGTCAGTCAGTCACCTTTGAGTTTTATATATATAGATTATAAAAAAACTGAAGATGGTATATTTATCTTTTCCAAACTTCTATTGACATCACGTCGCTCAATTGTTTTGCCTTCCCAGAATCTCTCCACTAACATTTGAAATTTATGGTATGGTATTAAAGTTCAAATTGACTTTTAAGTATTATTACGAATCGTTTGTATGGGAGTAAAGAAAAGTTTTGTTTTTTGACATTTTCAGGCATTTTTTTTAATTTTTCTCTTCGTAAGAACCATCCTCGTACTTCAAGGAATATTCTAAAAAAAAATCAGCCAAATCGGTCAGGCCTTTTTCTTGTTATGTCGTGACAACGGAAAACGGGTTTAATTTTTATAGATATATGTACCTACAGTATATTTATTCTATCAGTTACCCTAGTATCTCATAACAGAAGCCATACAGTGCTTACTTTAGGGCTAGGCTAATTTACAACATAAATGAAAATTATAATTGTTTTCATAATATATTAGTAAATACTTTAAACAACTGTATTCCTAAACGTCAAATCCGATTGAGTAAAAATCATAAAAAGTACTGGTTAACTGTAGGAATAAAAGAGTCGTGTAGAAACAAAAGATTGCTGAAAATATTATCTTCTACCTCTAATAATGTCATTATTAAAAAATATTATAAACATTACGAAAAAATATTAAAAAAGACTGTAGCGACTGCAAAAAGGTTGGAATACGTAAAACGATTGAAGAAATCAAATAATAAATTAAAAACCATGTGGCATATTATTAATGAAAGAACGAATAAAAAAATAAACAAACAAAAGCAAAACGTAAAGATAAATATAAATAATAATATGTACTCGCATCCTGTACAAGTTGCAAATATATTTAATACCTTTTTTGCATCTATTGGCGAATTGCAAAGAAACGGTCGGATAGAGCAACATAGCCCGCCAGTATCAAATCATCTTGAAAATAGTTTATTTCTTAGACCAGTAGACTACCGTGAAGTACACAAAATTATAACCAAATTGAAAAATAAAACAAGCTGCGGTATAGATGAGCTACCTCCAACTTTGTTTAAGGCTTGTGTTGATGAGTTAGCAACACCCTTTTCTATGCTAATTAATCAATCATTTTTGGAAGGAGAGTTTCCCAAGCTACTTAAACAAACAGTCATAAAACCTGTGCATAAAAAGAAAGATGTAACTGATCCAAACAATTATAGACCAATAGCCTTGTTACCAACAGCCTCAAAAATCTTTGAAAAGGCGATGTGTGATCGCGTCTATAATTTCTGTGAAAAGTTTAATATATTCAACGAATGTCAAAATGGGTTTAGAAAAAATAGGTCCACTACATTAGCCGTTTATAAATATACTGAGGAAATATTAAAAATTCTAGATAATCGCGAATATGCGGTTGGTGTCCTGTTGGATATGACGAAAGCTTATGACAAAGTACAGCATAATGTATTATTACGTCAACTTTATAGCATAGGTATACGAGGTACAGCGCATAAGTGGTTCACGTCGTATCTAAAGGACAGAGAGCAATATGTTGATATAGAATACTACAATCAAAATACCCAAACAATACAAAACATCCGGTCAAATTGTACAATAGTGAATTCGTCTATACCACAAGGAAGCGTAATAGGATGTTTGTTATTTCTAATATATATCAACGATCTTCCAAAAAACATCCAAGTTCCAACTATTTTATTTGCAGATGATGTATCTTTAATTACGTCATGCCATAATACTATCGATTTGCAAGAAAAAATAACTAATTTATTCGATAAAATATCTAACTGGATGAACGAACACCATTTGGAGATTAATTATTCAAAAACAAAACTCATGATATTCCATCCACCCCAAAAAAATACATTACCAGTAAATTTTATATATAATAACAAATGCATCGAGTTAGTAACGCAATTTAAGCTGCTAGGCGTGATCATTGACAGGCACCTGAACTGGAAAGCTCACATAGCGGCTACAAAATCTAAATTATCAAGTTTTGCTTACGCTCTTCGAGAGACTAAAAAAACAACGAACTTAGAAACTGCCAAAACTGCATATTATGCCTATGCTCACGCGTGGCTTAGCTATGGGGTAATCTTGTGGGGGAGCAGTGTTGATAGTACCACCTTATTTACAGCTCAAAAGAAACTCATTCGTATACTTGAGAACATAGAGCAAACAGACAGTTGTTAACCCTATTTCAAAAAATTCGAGATTCTTACTTTGCCCTGTATATACATATTAGAGATTTGTAAATTCACTCGTAAATATCCAATTTTTTTTAAAAAGCGAAATGATACATCATCACGGTACACATCACGACATGGACATAAACTGCTTATACCAACTACAAGGCTGAAAATGAACACATCTGGTCCACTTCAAATGGCTGTCAAAATTCATAATAAATTACCTAAAACGTTAGTTGAGGAAAAGGTTGATAATATATTCATTGAAAATATTAAAAAGCTACTATTAAGCAAATGTTATTACACGGTTAAGGAATTTTTAGAAGATAATAATTTAAAGTAACTACAATTTAATTTAATTTTTTACTATACCTGACATTTTATTAATTTAATTTAATTTGTATATAATAAAATTGAATATAAATATAACATAATATACCATAGAATATGACATAGATAATAATTCAAATAATATAATATAATATTAAGCTAAAATGAATAAATAATGTTGATATTATTATATTTTTATTTGTTGGGTAAAAAATTATCGTATTTGGCTGGTAAATTGTATACGTACTAACTACTCGTAAATTACAATTAGTGAGTGCGTCCTCTTCTCTATTTGCTGTGCCCTGTTCAGGGTCTACAATGATCAAAGCAATGTACCTACTAAGATCTAAGAAAACATTGTAGAACGCAATAAAGTATTGATTGATTGATTGATTGATTGAAAATAAATCAACGTTTGTAGTTTAATATAAAAATCGCATACATCATAATTCTTTTCAATGCCGATGAAATTCCTGCGTCCTTTCTTCTTGTCAGCTTCAACATCTCTTGACAGAAAATTGTTGGATTCGGACCAAAGCAATATTGAAACTTCGTTGCATTTACCTAGAAATTCAAATTAGAAAATGCGTAGTAGTTACGGTCTTATAATGTAATCAGGTTTCAAATACAACTTACTTTAGATTATATCAAACTACATTAAAGCAATAAGTAAGCAATGTCCTGACTCTAATTCAACATTTATGTAAAACAAAGTTATTATATATTGTTATTATTATATTTGTAGCTACATAGTTTTATATAAAAATCGCATACATCTCTTTCTTCTTGACAGCTAAAACATCTCTTGACCGTAAATTGTTGGACGACTGAATCAATGAATCAATGAAAATAAACTTTATTCCGGATAGAAAGAGTTTTCAAAAGTCAATGTAAATAATCATAAAGTAAAAATAATGTCTATGTCTGGAACTTTAGCAACCCTGCGAACGTCCTCGGTGGGGCCCACCTGACGTCTGTAGTCCAGCGCTGTCAGCCAGGGCCGGGGCAGGGCGGGCGGGGGCCATCGGAACGCAATTTATCGGCCCCAAACCTGACAACCGAATTATCCAACTGCCCGAGAAGATTATCATGTTCAGCGATATTAGTATTGTAGAACTCCGCTCGACGCTTAAATAACGTAGTTCAGTAGGTAGGTCTCGAATGTCGAGTTTGAATTGAACTACTTACCAATTCTTCAATTTTCAAGTTCTTTGCAATCTCCTTTTATTGGACTCACGTTTCCTTCCTAACTCTTTTATGACATAACTAGTGGCCCGCCCTCGCTTCGCTTCGGTGTAGAGCTGTAGTGTAAACTATAGTTTTTGTTCTCAGGCTTGTGCTATAAACAATGACTTTATTTATATAATTACACGTGTTATTGTGAGTCAACCATAAAAGATAGACATATGCTGTTGCGGGATATTTTTTAGACAATTTTATGTAGAATATTTCCGTCATACATGATTTCTATGTAACTTTAACCATTAAAGCTGCACACGCGACGGAAGCTTAAAAAATGGAGTAACTTCTCCCGTTTTCCCAACATTTCCATTCACTACTCTGCTCCTATTGATTGTAGCGTGATGAAAAGTATACTATAACCTGCCCAGGAGTATGAAGAATAATTGTACCAAGTTTCGTTAAAATCCGTCGAGTAGTTTTTGTTTCTATAAGGAACATACACACAGACAGACAGACAAAAATTTTACTGATTGCATTTTTGGCATCAGTATCGATCACTAATCACCCCCTGATAGTTATTTTGAAAATATATTTCATGTACAGAATTGAGCTCTCTACAGATTTATTATAAGTATAGATAGATAAAAAACTTTTATGAAATTAAATTCCTCTTTTTGAGAACACTCCTCTAACTGCCTCAGCTAGTATTGGCATTCTTGGCGTTGACATATCGAGTGACGTCCAGTTTCGGGATCATTTAGAGGGCAAGGCCAAATTGGCCTCTAATAAGCTTGGTGTGCTCAATAGATCGAGAATGTACTGTACATCGCGACAAAAATTTCATCCCCATCATCTTGATGCGTGGCTATCCACAACCGTGCGTTTTTGTCGAAATTTTTTACCACGTACGACAAAACTGTGGAATATATTGTCGCCAGCAGTGTTTCTGGATCAATACGACCCAAAAACCATCAAAAAAAGAGCGTACTCCTTCCTTAAAGGCCGGCATCGCATTTGTGATACTCCTGGTGTTGCAAGTGTCCATGGGCGACGGTAATCACTTACCATCAGGTGAGACGTCTGCTCGTATGCCCCCTATAACATAAAAAAATGTACTAAATCAAAATGCAACAATCAAGAAGTTTTAACAAAATATACTGCGGTACGTTAAAAAGCATAATTAATTGATTCAGTGAGTCAATTCTGTATCAAACAAGAACGTCTTTTATGAATATACATATATGTAATTCAACGTCATTTTTTGTGCTGATTTCGGTGAGCAACTAATTTATTTCGTCCTTATCACTTTATTGCATCTGCGTAAGAAATATAACTACTTGAGTCTGGGTGATTATGAGCCGTTCCATACTTCCCGTTCGCCCCCGGGACGTCTGCCCCTAATTGCGGTTCCGAGAAATAATGGAACCGTGCCGCGGTCCTTGTGGGGAGTTCTCGGAACATTCTATAGACCGGGACCACTTATTCAGCGGGGAAAAAATGTCGGACAGTAGCTTGGAATTGCTTACACATCACATAGATCAGCTTTTATGATCCTTACGCTAGTCTAAGTTAATTTAAGAAATATCCTACGCTCTATGTAATGTTTCTGTTGTAAAATAAAAAGAGAATTAAATCAAACTTAAAAATTTCGAGTTACAGTAAAAGTTTGACGATATCCGTGGCCGAGTGGTTTGTAAGCCGAGTTTCATGGTGTCGCCGACTCGAGAGATCCCGGGTTCGAATCCCGGTGGGGGCAGATGTTTGTGTGATGAATACGAGCATTTGTACTCCAGTCAAGGATGTTTAATATGTATTTCTATATAAATATACTTATATATTTGTACAGTATATGTATTCTATCCGTTACCCTAGCATCCCATAACACAAGCCTTACAGTGCTTACTTTGGGGCTAGGCTAATTGGTGTGAGTGTAAAAAAAAATTGAAAAATACTATGGAGACTGCTATTCGTGGCCATAAAATAGAAGAATACCTACAATCTAAACGTAAATGGACGACTTTACTACCTACTTAATTCATAGTTTATTATGGTTATATCCTAAGTATTAAGCCTGATCTCTCAAACGATTTATTTCGAGAGATTTTATATTATACTTTTGATAACAATGTCAAAATAAAAACATTGTTTCCGCTCTTTGTCCCGTCCGTCGACGGCTCAGTCTCCGGGGAACAGTCGCCAAATTGGCAAATAATTTATTTCTTCGGAAACTTCCTGGCACAACAGAGATCCCTCGGTCACCGCAATAAATTCACAGAAACTCAGAGATACCTTTCGTTAAAGTTAACGAAATAAATATTTCCTGTACAGTATAAGTAAATACGTATAATTATAATTTATTGACAACTAGTGGCCCGCCCTCGCTTCGCTTCGGTGTAAAGCTGTAGTGTAGAACTATAGTTTTTGTTCTCAGGCTTGTATTTATACACAATGACATTCTTCTAATACCCAATTACAATAGGCACGCGCCGCCAAGCCCGGTAGCGTCGGAACCGCTATGTCCCTGAATCTTCGAAAATATTCATTTAAATTATATGCGTTAAAGGGCCAAATTGTTCTATATTAAATGCACAATGTATTTAAGGTACTTAATTGGATAAGGATGAATGTTATATTGCTTAAAATCGCTTCGTAAATAATCTATTATTTCTCGTAAAAAGTAAAGGATAAAAATTGGTTATTGTGGGTTATCCTTAAGAGATAGACATATACCATCGCGGACTTTTTTGTAGACCTTTTTAAGGTGTACAATACTGTAGTACATTATTTTGATCTATCTCGTGGGGTTCAGCCAGCGTTTGCAATGTAAGCGCAAAAAAAGTGTTTATTTACGACCTTACATTAAAAACCTCTAAAATTATCAGTGTTTCTCTTCTATATTATGCATGTATTATACATATAAACCTTCCTCTTGAATCACTCTATCTATTTAAAAAAACCGCATCAAAATCCGTTGCGTAGTTTCAAAGATTTAAGATTTAAATGTTTTATACTATATAGTGATAAATTAAAAATTATCCGCGTAAATAACTTCGTTGGCGTAAAGGTAATTAATGCATAAGTTACAAATATAATGATAATGTACTAGCGACCGTCCGCGACTTGGTTCACGTTTATTTTAGTTTTTAGGATTCCGTAGTAATGACAAGAAAACTCTTATAGTTTCGTCATGTCCGTCCGTCCCCGGTTTTGCTTGAAGACTGTTAGCACTAGATAGCTGTAATTTTGTAGTGTCAATCAATCGCGCCGGCAAAATGGTAGAATATAATTTGAAAAATATTTTTCTTGAGGGTAGCTCCCTTACGTGTAACCTGGGGATGTTGTTGTTTTATTCATATGTAAAAGAAATAAATATTTACGACACTCACACCAAGGTTTATGTTAAGGGATACTTGGGTAACGGATAGAATACATATAGTACATATGTATATAAGTATATTTATATAGAAATACATATTAAACATCCATACTGGAGTACAATTAATGCTCGTATTGATCACACAAACATCTGCCCGCACCGGGATTCGAACCCGGGACCTCTCGAGTCGGCGACTAGAGATATTGGACGCTTCAAATGATCTTTCAATAAATCAATATTTGACGACCTCTGTGGCCGAGTGGTTTGTACGTTGGGTTTCATGGTGTCGCCGACTCGAGAGGTCCCCGGGTTCGAATCCCGGTGGGGGCAGATGTTTGTGTGATCAATACGAGCATTTATACTTCAGTATGGATGTTCAATATGTAGGTATTTCTATATAAATATACTTATATACATATGTACGAAGATTAGTAGAGATTCTCTACTAATCTTCGTACCACCTATTCAGGACATCATTTAGCTGATTAGAAGAATGTGTGCAAGAAACTCATCAGAACTTATCAAGACAAGACTGTATAGAAATGCCATTACCATTGAAACGCCGCTGTCTTACGATTATTTGCTAATTTCTAAGGATCGCCAGCGCCACCCCGATTTGGTGACTGACGAAATGCCTGTTGTTTAAAGACGCACCTAAAGCCGAAAATTCCGGAATTTAAAAAAGAAAACACGAATCCCGGCCCCTAGCCAACCCGTCACGGCACCAATGCATGTTTACTCTCGCTCGCTGTGCTCGCTTGTCAAATTGAAACGCTCCATCGCTCGTTACGCTGTTGTTTTTTCCTTCCCGACGAGTGAGTCGTGACTTTGGCGGGAACTCCATTAATTGTGTACAAAAAGCTATCCGTTGACGCGGGTATGGGGTTCCTATGTCGATGAAATATTAGACATCGTTAAAAACACCCTCCAAGCACGGTTATCGACGGCAAGAAGCTTTTTCCTTCATAATTAAAGTTTTTTTTTTATTCTGTAAACGGGTCAGTGAATGCTCGTCGAGAATTTGGCAGCGTCATTGAAAAATAAACTAGAAAAGCTCTTGTAATCAAATTTTTCACTTATAGCGCCATCTAGTATGTCGCGCATGAATTACTTCAAATTTGTATGTCATTTATTTTGCATGTTCTTTTATAACAAAAAGTTTTCTCCAAACAGAAATTCAAAGTTGACTTGTTGGACAAGGCTACCTGTTCAATAGACTTCTTACTACATATTTTCCTCGATGAGTTTTTTAAGTTCTTCCTTCTATATTTCTTTGTTCAGTTTAACATGAAAAAGCAATTAATTACAGTTTATCATGAATTATACTAAATAACTTAGAAAAATATTGCTTGGTAACAGTACAAAATGATCAGGTACCTAATTCAATAAAAGGATAGATTGTTTTAAACTTCAATGTTCACTAACACTATTTTAAGTAGTTAACGAGATTAAGATATATTTCGGCATTGTTGCAAGCGCACGAAGTTACACCGTGCAACAGTCGGCTGCCCAAAACCAAAACACAGTAAAGCCTAATCTGATTTTCGTTTTCTAATTTTATAATTTAATTTAATTTCTTTAATCTGTTGTTTTAAGACTGGAATAAGAGACTGTGTTTTGCGTTCTTTTTCAGTCCGGTACTAATCAGAAGAACAATTATTTGTTCCATACTAGGTAGAAAAAAAAATGTATTTATGTTTTGTAATCTTTTTAACGCTAAAGCGTTTTAAATACATTATGAAAAAAAAATGAAAAAAACGAACGAGCCTTACAGTAGTCGCGTATGATGTGTAACATTCGAAACCTCACCTTATATTAGTATAAAAAGAAATAAAACCTACTACAAAAGGAATAAGCTATTTGAACATTATGTTCTAAAATCAAATCAAATAGCGCGCGCTTTCGCGACTTCCTATTACACATTTCCGTCCCATTTCACGAAATTACTCCCACAAATTGCAGGAAAGCGAGAGGAAAGATGTTACACATCAATAACAGGCAATAAATTACGCTTTGATTGATGTATAACACTTTATTACACTACGTTGAAATATGCTAAAGACACGCATAAACACATTTCTGCTCGTCCTGTAAAATTTTCCAAATGGGGCTTACTGTGTTTTGGTTTTGGGCAGCCGCAGTGCCGAAATATCGGAGACGCACAAAAAACAAGGTACATGGGAGCAACTCCGTAAATAACTATGATTAATAAAACAATTTATTTAAATAACAAGTTAATTTTAATGGCAGCATTCAAAATCGCCACAATCCAATTTTTTCTATCTATCTTTCTTTGTATGAAAAATATTTACAAATCAAATCAAAACAGTGCACTATTATATTCTGATTAAGGCCCGTATTACAGAATGACAACTAGGTGTTGATCTTCACTTGAGTACAGTTAGAAAGGGATGTCGCTATGTGCTATATATAGCGACATCCCTTTCTGTTCTCAAAACTAGATTAATTACTAAGAATCTTTCTATAATACGAACCAAAAACTCATAAAACTAGTTAATAATCAAAGTCTTGGTGCAAACGTAAGCTTCTCTTTGTCTAAAACTAAAGTAAATGATTGTATTTACATAATAACTATTAACAATTATAATTTTTACAACTTCGCACTTAATGTAACGCACGTGGTGTGGTGCTGCATTCATCTTCGGCAGCAACATCTTTGGTATGTGACACAAACACACGTACATTTTCTATACCTACAATAAGTAACATATTATTATCAATAGGGTATTATTAAATATTAGGTATATTAGGGTTTTATAGGGTATTTGACAGTATTAAAAATAAAGTGCCAATTGTTAGCATCTGTGTTTAGAATGAATATTGGCAGGGGTTTTTACTATTGACGTGACAACGTCTTAAATTAGGTTGCGGCTGGGAGTCACTTATGAAAAAGTGTAACGCTCGGTAACGTTACGATGAGTCTCGTAGCATGCTGGAACCCCGTAGCCGTGTAGCAAGTTTGCTACGAATCGTCGTAGCGTGGTTGCATGCTACGATGGTATTCACAAGCACAATGCATTGTAATATGTTTTTTTGACGTATTATATATATTTCTATAGTTAAAATTTGTGCAATTCTTATTTTCATTCAATTCCTTGTTCCTATTGTGCAATTTAATTATATTCATATCAATAAATATTCTACCGAGAAAAAGACGTTGTCACGTAAAATCTTCGCCCATAAAACCGACTTTACAGGCAACCATTATTTTTTTTACAAAAAAAATATTCATCATTTTACTAAAAACCCACGAAAAAGGTAATAGTCTTCTTATCTATTGTCACGTGACCAAAAACGCTTGGGATTGGCGAAGCCTAAAATGACGTCACACGCAAGTAAACTTCCGGTTAAAGTGACATTACATTGTATCGTTTGACGTTTTAGTAACAGTCGTGTGACGTCACACACTAGTAAGACGCCATATCGTGTGACGGAGTTTTTGATTTAGTTATTTTTACTGAAATACACAACAGAATGATGAATATCCATTTTATACGGACTCCATAAACATTAGTCAATAACGTGAGATCGTTTTCTAAAACTTGTCAAATACCCTATTAAATTATCGACTGCACAATATTAACTTTTATCATCAATGACTTATTATCACCTGCTAACTATATTGGCACACTCTCTGTTATCCTATTCTTTCTCTTGTTTAATTTTTCTAGTTAATCGTTGAATTTTTAATTTTGGTACTACGGGTTCAGTTCTTTTATTCATTAGTTTACGTTTTATTAAATTCTTCACAGTGGCTGGTGGTTGCGTTGGCGGAGCTTCCTCTTGCATCGCTAGCAATTCTTGTGTTTCTTCGTCAATGGGCTCAATTTCTATTTCTATTTTGACGTCGGTGCACAAGGTCGTCGTTGGTGTTGTGAATTTTCTGGAACACTTTGGTGAGAGTTTCTCTACTTCCTCCTCTCCTCTCCTCAATTTGTACAGTGATAACGTTGGGACCGCGGTGTCTTTCAGTTTCGGCACCATTAATATGTCAGATTGTTCGAAATGCGCCGAGCAGACCACATAACTGGTAATTTTTAAGTTTTCTTTTTCCAATAAATCTTCCCTGTCTATGGCTCTTAGCCATTGTCGACGCCTAAAATAAAAAATAACATATTATTCCATTTAAGGCAACTAAACAAACTGAATTAATAAAAGAAGTTCATCTGAAGTAAAAGACAGATTAATTTCCATCGACCATCTTTGCTTTTACGGGTTAGGTATCTACTAGAAAATAATGTTTAATTATTTATAAAAATATCCCATGCTGTGGGACTGGGATCAAAAGAAAAATCTAGAACGCGCTTTTTGTCTTCTTCCCAGTAAAAGCAGATAGTGGTGTCAATTCTGACACGATTCTCTAAACCTAAACTTAAATTTAACAACAGTGTATCCTTGTCATTCTCTTTGAGGAATGAAACGAAGATATTGATGTTAAATTTAGTTTTAAGTTTAGAGAATCACGCCAGAATCGACACCAGTTAACGCCTATCATCTCTTATCTATTAGACAAGTCCGTCCGTCCGTCCGTCCGTGGTGCTGTTTCAGCGGCCAAACCGTAAGAGATAGATATAGAGAATGTTTAAGTTATAAGTTAAGAACAGTCTGATAAGACTACAAACCGGATGTGAGTAACATAGCACTTCCGGTTTTCGAGAAATCACGTGATTTCTATTTCAAACGAAACCACACAAAATCTCCGAAGTTCTCAATTAATTAAATACATTATTTTTTTTTGGTGAACATTTGGTTCACTGGTTTGCTAGTAAAACTTAATGTGACACAATACAAATTAACTTTAGAACATAATTTATCTTTACATATTAGGTATATTGATACATTTATTAGCATAAAAGCAACATAAAAAAACATAACAGTTTGAGCAAAATATTATCCCGGGGCCATTAGGCCTTTTCGTATCTCTTCACTACCATCCACGGCGCCGGCGCCGGCGCAGCGCCCGTGATCTATAAATACATAGTTTGTTTGTCTGTGCTTCGCCCTAAAGTGAAAATAATTTTGTTCAACTTGTTCTCATACAAGCACAACAAAATCTGTTCCGTACCCTTAGCACGAACCAATATCGAATTCGTAACGTTTGCGAGTCCGCAATGTCATTGTCAAATGTGTACTGATTTTTCTCGTTACGTACTTTGTGGCGCTGCTGTTCAAGTTTCCATATAAAATTTGACATTGACATATCGCACTCGCAAACTATTAGAATTCGATAATGGTTCGTGCTAGGGGTACCGTACTCAATTCACAGCATTTACTAACTAGATAATAGTCACTGTTCCTCTAAAAAAGTATTTTTTGTCCCCAAAACATAACATCGTAGAGGTTACTCATAACACTTATACGTGGGACTTAATTACATATTATCTAGCATAAGAGCATAATACATGTTCAGCAATCATACATAAGATTAATAAAATACCGTGTATTAAAAAAAACTTGTATCTCCTTGTAAACTTCACATGGATATTCGTAAATTAAAAGGAGAGAGTCAAACAGTCTCTCCTTTTCATTTATTCCTTATACAGCTGATAAGGATAGGCATATACTGCTGTCAAAATACCAAACACAAATATTTTCAGTCCATTATCATTACACACTTATACTCTTGAAAGACTTAGACCCGTATTAAAGAAAGATTCTCAGTAATTTGATTGATCTAGTCTTGAGCATAGTTAGAAAAGGATGTCGCTATATATAGCACATAGCGACATCCCTTTCTAACTGTACTCAAGTAAAGATCAACACTCAGTTGTCATTCTGTAATACGGGCCTAAGGTCCGAGGTCCTTACAGAATGACAACTAAAGTAAATACGGGCCTTAAATCAAATTATCTCCAATCAAAAACAATATTGATAACTAATTTTAAGTGAATAAGTATGTCATAATCTTACCTCTCGACGTCTCTAGGCAGCGTAAAGAAAGAAATGTCTGGAGTTTTGTTCGTGTTCATGCAGTTAAACGCTGAGCAATACTTTTTAACCTTAACTTCCTTCTCTTCTTTCGATGCCATTGTTCAATCTACATACAATAAAACAATACTAGTTCACTGTGAAAAAAAATAGCTTCGAACGAATATGCGCGCGTCTGTCGTTCCGTGCTTGCGACACCCGATTAAATGTTCCCCCTCCGCGGGGAACACGGCTCGATTGGCAACAACACACGTAGGTATGCATAGTGTATTGTTTTCGTGTCTTCACTACAGAGTACGCTACCTGACTATTGTCACTGATACGTATCCAAAGTTATCATGGATTTGAGTTTATTATGAATATTTTGTGTAAATCCACGAAAGTGCCATCACTGTTTATCAAAAATTAAACACCATGAAACAGGTGAATACCGTGCGAATGGACGTTACTGCAATGTTACGCTACAGCGCCATCTAGGCGCACTCAACGGAACCATTTGGACCTAGTGAACAAGAACGCTGCAGTGAAAAGCACGTGCTTGAATGCTTTTTTACAATGCGTAGATGGTGTTAAATGTATCGTGGATAGCTAGATGTCTATAGCAGTTATAATGTTTTGTACATTTGCTAGTAAATTATAATTTACTTCGTTGGCAAATAAGGATAATTTTATGAGGTTATTCCAGTTTTTGGGAAATCCTAATAATTTGATACTCTAGTCTTAATGTTGCGTCTTCAAGCAGACCTACCGTCTAAGTACCACATAGGGTTTTTACCTTTTCCAAGGGTTCCCAATGATACTGTTACAAACCAGTTGAACAAAAATAAAGTAAACAAAATACTGATTCAGAGATAATATTATTAAATAATTGATAAAATCTACGAGAAGCCATGAAAAACATGTCTACAAAATATAAAAAACAAATATCGAAAATGTACTGTAAATTTTTCTATAATACTGTTTATTAACTTCTCAGACCTAAACTATTATACTTTATTTCTTGTAAATCTTAACAAGAACATTGGTTTTGGTATATAATTAAATAATATTTTATACTAAATCTGCTCGGAAAGTGCTTTATTGTTGTTTTAAAAATGAAGCAGGAAATTCCTCATTACTGCTGTATTTACTAAGCGAGCTGGAACAGTCATAGACCCTCTAAGTGGAACATTGTATGGAAATCCATTTTTAACGCGGTGAGCGGGCGGAAATGTCTAACGAAAGTCATGATTAAGCTTAGAGCATTTATACCTATATAATATAGTATATAGGTATAGTATATAATATATATATATATATAGGTATAAATGCTCTAAGTTGTTAATGTGCTGTTTTTTTTCTAATATTTTTTTTTTATTTATATTCCGCTAAAGAAAGTTTTCAGTATGAATTGGTAGACTTTCGAATATTTTTTTTCATATTATGCTATTAGATTTTTAAATATAGATTTCATTTAAAGAAAGGAAAAAAGCGCGCTGATTATTATATTTTAATTGAAAATATAATTTACTGACATCGTCACAATGAAACTACATAAGCAGTCAATGAGAACCTATTTAAAGCTCCCGGACAAAAGTTTAGTATTAACTGCACCAACTTTAATACAAATTATAATCAAAGAATTGCTGCTCTCAGACCCCTCTTTCCCAATGGGCACTTTGGACAAGTGCCCAGGGCCCCGCGATCGATAGGGCCCCCCTCAGCTCAAATACAATGTCCTTAGTTCCTGGTAAATCACCAAACGGGACCCCCAGAGGCCCCATTATCCTAATATGCAGTCAAAACACCCGCATCCGGCCAGTCTTCCGCCGGAGCCGGTCTCCTGCACTCCGGGGTAGTTAGTAACGGAGTAGGATGTGGTGCTGGCTGTTAAATCTTTCTATAATGGATCTGCTGCTGGCTTATATGGCATCCGTCCTGCCCATTTGAAGGAGGTGATATATCTAGCTCTGCATCTGCCTCTACTGCTCTAGCTTTAGCCTTGCCATTCACAAGATGATCACCGAGCTGAAATCGCCATTAACATCTGGTACCTAAATGATTTTACCATTGGGTGTAAACCAGAAGTGGAAATTGACTTAGCTTTCTTATTACCTCGTCTGGGGTTAGGCCTAGAGGTAAATTCTGCCAAATGCGAGTTCTTTCCCTGTAGTTCGGTGTCATCTCCATCCTTCTAGTCTTTCACTACTTTGGTTCCGGGCCTCAAAGAACTCAATAAAGGTTCTTTTAATTTGTTTGGTGTTCCTGTTTTTCCATCTGCAGTCCCGGAGGCCATGAAAACTCGTAGGGTTGTTCTCTTGCTGGCCAGCCAGCGTCTAAAGGCCACTGCTCCGCACGCTGCTCTGGTCCTTTTGCAGAAGTACTTTGCCGTCCCAAAAATAACATACCTCTAAAGAAAAGTATTAAGTACTAGATTTTTTTTCTAGGAATACTTTTCTTTAGATTTGAACATCTAGCAGTTCAATGCTTAAAAAAAATAAAAACATAACTATAAGTAATTGCTATTTCTTCTTTCAAATGTTTAATACTTGAAAAAGTATTCATTTGACATTGTGGGTTACCTACAATGCAAAGCGATAGCGCTGCCTTGCAGCTTAAGGCTTGAAAAATTTTGACGCGGCCATCGGGGCCGTGGTAGCATAATTGGTCAGTGCATTCGCCCGGATTGCGAAGGGTGCGGGTTCGAGTCCCGTCCGCTGCCAGGCCCGCGTGGTTTTTTTTCTAGTAATACTTTTCTTTAGATTTAAACATCTAGCAGTTAAATGCTTAAAAAAAATAAAAACATAACTATTACATAGGTACCTTCGTACGGCTCCAGTTTTGATGTTCCGTGACGATATTGTTTCTTTTGACGCTGTCATAAAAAATGTGGTTGAGACAATTTTATATGTCTCCGTGAGTGGCAACCACTGGAAACAGGTATCTTAGCGAATCTAAGTCGATATCCTTTCCGAGTTGGTATAGTGTCATCATCACCGGCTTATTAATGGCACCACTGCTGGGGCAGTTATGGATAGAATATAATGCAATAAATTGGGTTGTTATCAGTGTTGCCAACTCTGATTTTGAAAAAGGCGTAGGCCCGATGACAAAATTACGTAGAATTAGTAAAATTTGCATATGAAAAGTTCGTAGATCTACGTATTTTTCTCTTAGAGAAGTTCGTTATATTTTGTTATACAATTTATTTAAAAAAAGGAGATAGAACATAGAATTCTTGGAGAAGACGCTACATTGGCAGCATTTACCATGCTGTGGTAGACATTTACCATCAGACACAGACGCTGCTAGGTGTCAATTTTGGCATAATTCTCTAAACTTAGCACTAAATTGAACATCAGTCTCTCCTTTTCATTCTGTATAAAGAATGACAAGAATACACTGTTATCAAATAGGGTAGTTGACACTTTGAAAATATGTTTTAAATGGTTAATAATTGTTATATTAGACCGAAAAAAATGTATTGTAGTAATTATCATGATTAGCGAGAATGTAGAATCACAACGTTAAAGACTCCAGAAAAGTTGTGGTTTAAATTGCCCAGAGAAATAAACATATCTACACATGAACACATGTTTAAAACTTGCTAAATCCTGTAACTTTATCGACTGAAAGTCATTTCTTTTTGCAAAGATCACTTCGGTGTAATGCAATAATATTTTAAGTTTTTTTTTTTTATTTTATTTACTAAGTAAGAGAGCTTTGTCGTTTCTGCTTTTACAAATTTGGCGTCCAGCATTAATTTAGTCAACAAAACCAAAAAATATGGGTGCGTGTACTTAAGTACGCGCGTGAGAAGTTATACTTCTTTTTGGAATTATTAAAAAATAGTTTTTAATTGCATGCAGATAATTAATTACAATAAGATAATAAAAGGATTGGAAAAGGATAGTCAACGCAGTCAATAAAGATCAGTTTTAATTTGAAAAATTTTATAAATAATCAAAATATTCAATTTAAATCACTACTGAATTTAAGTTATTAGTCCATATGTAATTAGCACTTGTAAAGTAACTAAAACACGTTGTGTCTATATAGAAACTAAAAACATGTGGATAAATATTATAAATATGAAAACAGTGATCAGAGGCGACGAGCGTGCCAACATTGTTTTTGACAACGCGATCATCTTATGGAGCTCCGTGGATCGTTCAAAGTACCTTTCGAACAGATGTCTAATAATGGTGGATTATTAACCACTAAGTGGTTACAATTTAATTTAATTTAATTATTAGACACTAACATTCATAACGCGCCCGCGGCCAACTTCATGGTGTTACTATTGTGTTACAGTGATGCGCGCGCATCTCGAAATTTCACTCACATGATTTTTTCATAACGCGCCCGCGGCTAACTTCATTATGTTACTTTTGTGTTACAGTGATGCGCGCGCATCTTAAAATTTCACTCTCATATTTTTTTCATAACGCGGCTAAAGAAGTATAACTTCAATAAACGGAAACTCTTCTACAAGATATAAGAGTCTTTAGATATATTTTAATCCGACGAAAGAAACCATAGTAACACAACAACGACGTTTAGTTGTTTACAAATTTTGTGCCGTCACAATCATGGCGGACAGCGTTTTCAGTGTTTAAAAAGTACAGACTAAATTTTTTTTTTTTAAATTAGATTACTACAGCCATCTTCTGATTTTATGAAGTGAAATCGATGTATTTAAGTTCCTCGTACCAAAAACTATAAGAAATAAACATTTGTATAGTTTATAAGTAACGGAAAATATGCTTCCGTATTCTAGTTATATAGTTATGTTATTTTGCAAATTTGTACAAATTAAAGAAAATACGTAGATTTTGAGACTGAAGTTAGTAGGTTTGCAAAAAAGGCCTAAAATACGTAGATCTACGTAAAAAGACGTAGAGTTGGCAACACTGGTTGTGATTCAACACGCGGGCCCAGTGCAGATTGGTGTGTGCTAATGACTGCGAATGCAGTCGAGACCAACAGCGTAACGTTACTCCCGAAACACGGAGGAGCTCGAGATAATAAGCTGGTTACCCATCCAATGGCCGACCATTGCTAAAGTTACTTTAATTCCACGATCGCAGGCCAAACGTGTTATCTACCAGCGCCATAGAGCTCCTCTGCCACTAGTACGGATAAAATATGTGATTTAAAATAAGTATAAAAAACCGCAAGTGTCGTGGAATATTCAGTTGGAGTGATTGTTTACTAAAGGAGCAAATAACAATTTTTTAGGCGAGAGCGTTTTTTGAATTCAGACAGAGTAGATATTTGTAGATAAAAAACATTTTTTTAGCACACTTTCGTTCTCACTACACAAGGAAGACACTCATGTTTTATATAAAGTAATATATTGTTTTAAACTTTCATGGTCACTAACATTATAGTAATACAAGTTATTTACGGGATTGTTACCAAAAACAAGGTACATGGTAACAATCCCGTAAATAACTTATATTACTATAATATATAAAGTAAGTTGTGAAAAGCAAAAAAATATTTTTCTTTTAACGGTTTGTTTGTACGGAACCCTTCGTGAGCAAGTCCGACTCGTATTTTACCAGATTTTTCACTATGTGGTACTCGTTCTTAAAAACCTACTTCCCGTATGTGTGTCATAAACAACTATATATTTATTGTGTTCGTTATTGTCAGGAAAACGTTTGTTATTAGATTTTTTTGGACGCAAGCATTAAATTCGCCGCTAGAGGCGCTGCTAGTAGTAAAAACAAATTAATTTAATAATATAAAAATAATTTATTAAATCTTATTTAATATCACAGTTATCATCAAGTTATCGATTCTCAACGCTGATCAAGATTAAACCCACCAGGTGCGCAGGTCGAAAAGGTTGAACACTTTCATTTTGGGTTGAGCCTGAGTCCTCTTCACGCGGCGGGACTTATACAGGAACAGCCCCCGGGCTGACCGGGCACAGCTGTAGCCCACAGCAGTCATCGACCCATTGCACTTCCCGCCCACCAGCTCGTTCCAGTCCCGGCAGCGGCGCCCCATCATCGCCGCCTCATCCATCACGGAAGCCGCATATACCTTCCAGGACTGCGCGTGGTCGCATTCTATGGTGATGCCTTTGTCCATGCACTCGGGCTGCTTGCCGGCCACGCCGTTCATGTACACGTCCACGTGCCCCACCGGCTGTTCCAGCCCCAGCACCCCGGCACTCGAGTGCACCACCTGAACGAAATCAGCATCCTCCTTATCCAGCCTGTACTCCAAGGAGTTCTTGAAGCAAGGTTTGGCCGGATCTAAGGCGGTTATCTTGCCGATGGTGTCGTCGAGGTTCTTCTTCACCAGTTTACCTGTGATCCCGACCACGTGGGCTCCGAGGCTGAAGCCGACGAGATGGATCGAAGAGAGTGACACACCTTTGTCGCGTACGTTTTCGATGAAATCGTAAATAAGGTTGGCGAGAGGATTGACTCTCGAAGCGGCGGAGACGTACCCGCGGCTGAAGCTCGCACTGGTGTCGAGGACCAAGACTGTGGGATGTTTGATGAGCAAGGCTTTGACGATGGCCTGGGATGACTCGTCGGTCGGAGTGTTCCACCAGCCCGGCACGTAGAGCACCAGGGGCCGGGCGGGCTTGAGCTTGATGTGCAGGTGTGCGGTGGGCAGGCGGTAGGTGCGGTTCTTGAAGCGCGTGTACTCCAGCAGGTACACGAGGGGCAGCTCGATGGTGTACTGGCGGGAGTACAGGATCTCCAGCGGGAGGATTTCACCTGGAACAATTAAAGTGCGCTATAGGTTAGAGCGGATTCGAGAATACCAAATTGTAAGTAATAGACCAACAAATTAAACTCTATTTCTCTATTACATCCACACCGCTTACTTGACAGATTTTGATGAAATTTTGATAAAGAATAATCAATCGTTCAAATAATTTATTTAGTTTAGGCTGTTACAAGCACTCATGAATGTCTAGAAGTTACGCCATCGGTTCGTAAATCTAGCGCGGGAGACCTTGTACCGAGAAGAACCGGCATGAAACTCAGCAAGAATAAGAAAAGCAGTATTTCCGCAGGACAAAAAGTATTTTGTCGGGTAATTCTTGGCGAGGGTGAAATAAAATAAGAGTTTATGTAATAATTAAATTAAATTTTTCACCTAACCGTTAAAGTCAAGGTGAGTAAAGTTCAAGGGCCTAAAATAGTAAGATTGCATGTTTCATATTATTGTTCATAACATGTTTCACTTTATCAAATCTAAATGACAAAATATTTCTTGAAATATCAAATTGACCTTTGATAGGCCTTATTTGAATTGGACAGTTTTTTATGGCAATGCGTAAAATAACAACTCCACAATAGATGGAATGCAGTAAATTATCGTGGGATATGTGGATGTTAAATTTAAGAATTCCTAAATGAAAAATGCTTCAGATGTTCCACACAAATGTAGTATGTATGCAGAAATTAATGCGGCACTAAATAACTACCACAACACAACACGTTTATTATTGTATTAAATGTAAGTTTAATAAGTACCTAAGTTATAACATTATACGTGATATCTACTTAAAGTTATAAAATATCAGTGTACCTAGTCATAATAATGCTTAACTGATGTAAAAAAATGCATCAAGAAATAGGCTTGTATGTAGATACGTACTCAGGTCAGGATAATAATATAATCTATCCTATTAATCACTATATCATAGTTCCATAGAATAAAGTTTCCATAAAGTTCCATAGAAGAAAATACGTCTATGTAGACGTGGAAAGAAACAACACTAAGAATTCTGGATAGTTATACATGTGTATAATACCCGCTAATTCATGGGGAAGAGGACCTTTTACTGGCGATAGCTTTACTCGAGCGGTACCTACCCTGACCGTATCCCCGTACCCCGTGGAGTCCTGGAAATCTAACTCACTGACAGAAACACACCATAAAAACGCAATGTTATTTTTCTGTTGTGATTGTAAGACTACTTCCCAAAACAGAAGGCGCTCCGATTTGAGCGGGTAATCCGCTTTATCCTACCACCTTCTTAATTACTATCACAAAAGTACGTACGGAGAACTTAGAATCTAAGATTATTTTTTTGTTATTGTTATATTAGCAGTAACACAAAATAAATAGGTAAATAAAATGTTTCCAACACACACCAATTAGGCTAGCCCTAAAGTAAAGTAAGCACTGTAGGCTTGTGTTAAGGGATACTAGGGTAACGGATAGAATACATATAGTGATACATTTTATTAAGTGTATTTATATAGACATACATATTATACATCCATGACTGGAGTAGAAATGCTCGAATTCATACATAAACATCTGCCCCCACCGGGATTCGAACCCGGGACCTCACGAGTAAGCGACACCTTGAATCCCGGCGTACAAATTACTCGGCCATGGAGGTCATCAAAAAATCCTGTGTTTCTACCTCAATAAAGTATACCGTTAGGAATATTTGACAATGCGTTATTTTTTTACCACAGATTATGATCAACCGTGTGGTTACAATTCATTCAAACAGCAAGATTGCTGATGTTAGCATTGTGCTTCCTGTAGTTGAGGTCACATCATCATTGTTCCGCCTAAAATTAAACATGCCTAAATCCGCGATTATTTCAAAATAAAACGTTTGCTCGTACTTAATCTTAGCATAGGTACGTTTGTTGAATTTATTTAATTCGAAATGGCAAACCTAAAGTTTTTTCAAAAAAAATATATTGATGTTGCCATTTAAAACAAATCTCTGATCGACAGTCTTTAGTGATAGGTATTCTACTACCATTGGCATTTTGATAAAATATTCAAATGTCATATACTACCTACTAATATGTTTATTTTTATTGTTAAATGGATTGTTTATATAAAATCACGTTCACAACGAACGAGTTTTTAATTTCAAGGAAATTCTAGTCCCATTTTGAATAAACCCAAAGAAAACCGATGTTCGTGAACACCTAAGCATTTCGCAAATACCTCTTTTACCTTGGTCAATCCATAACAAACTGAATATTAAACGTCGTAAGGAACGGAATCCGCGACCGTGTCTGCACCACACGGCCTACGCTAACGTCACTTATTAAGTACAAAAACAAATAATACATTGGGCAATATCGACTGGTTACTGAACACTATCCAGCATTATTATGTACATCAGTAACACATCACTTCAGATCTATAACATATTACAGCATAATCTCTCTAATCCGGCACTTCGATAGATCGGCACGTCCGATAATCCGGCACCCTCCGCCCATGCCTCCCTCACCCCTCTACTCTGCGAGAAAAGGGTTTTAAGCAGGGACTACATTTGCACAAAAGCAGACCACAATTAAGAATTATTTTAAATTGTAATTGTATGTACTTGTTAAATTAATACATAAATTTATTCCATCTTTGAAATGCTTTACTTTATTCGTTACCTACGACTTTTTCACTATAATTCAGTAATCCGAACATTCCAATAATCCGGCTCCGGTTTTTAATAGTGCCGGATTAGTGAGATTGTACTGTATCACCAACACTATTAAATAAGCACAAATGCGACGCACAACTATCAGATGCAGTCTTCACCAGGTCATCGAAGTTATTACGCAGGAACGGAGGTAGGAAGGCTCCCAGGGTGCCCACCAGGGTTTCAGCTCTTACTCCGTCTCCATAGACAAGGAATAGAAGCAGCAACAGCCCGAGTGCCGGTCGTGGCCGGGAGTGCGCGCGCGCACGCCGCATCGCGTCGATGTGAACAGTTTTCTGCGGCCACAGCCGAAGATAAGCGCCCTTGGTGTCGCCGAACGAGTGACGTCTCTAACGATTTTAATATCAAACAAAAAAATTCGCCTAAAACACGTTCTACCATCCAACACGTCGATTGGATTATTCAAATCGTGTCAGCATAAAATATAAATTTATCATAGACGTACGCAACAATTTATTTAAGCTTTAAAAATAACATTGTATTTATACGAGTACCATAATACCTGCTAAGTTATTTGAAGTACCTATTATAAATTTAGACCATTTTTTTTTACTGTTTACATGTAGTTTATATGGGATAATTGAAAGAATGTGGTTCGAGCCAATACAATTGGAATTCAGTTAAATTTGCATAACAACATCGATTTACATAAAGAATAACCTAAATGTAACTCTTAACTATACGAAAATGGCCGGTTTTTCTGTTTCCTGCTTATACCGGTTAGAAAGCATAAGTAATAAAGTAAGTATAGTATAAATATCTGATACCTACGTCAGCATTTGTTTATTACTTAATTATAAAAACTTGTGTTTTTTTAATTTATTGGACCACACACAAATTAAAGTTATGCTTATTATAGTAAAATGTAAACTCAATAATAATGGTCACATCTTTAATCTTTATCTTTATGAGAATCTTTATTTAGACCAGCATATAAGTAACATTACGTCTTATAAACTACTAGCTGACCCAGCGAACTTCGTACCGCCCTAAAAAAATAGGGGTTGTCCAGCGGACAAAATTGTGAATCTAAACCATTCTCAGATCCCCTTGAACACACACAAAAAATTTCATCAAAATCGGTCCAGTCGTTTAAGAGAAGTTCAGTGACATACACACTCACAGAAGAATTATATATATAAAGATAGACACCATAAATGAGCTTAAGAATATAAAAGACAATCTTTAGCAACTGCTGCGGAACTAGGATTTTCATTCTGTATTTCAGCATAAGAGTGCCTCAATCCTGAGGTTTAGACAATTACTTGTATCCTGTTAGCTAGTGAAGTAAGTTTCTTGTAATACTGACATTACAATCTTATTAAACCAGTACACTTAGAACGAGTTTTACAATTACGAAAACTATGATAGTTTACGTGAGCTGGCACTCGTACTAAGGGTACTGATTTTATTGTTTTCGTTTCAATACAAATAAACAATGTTTAAATTCCATCATTAAATCATTTGCGTTTTCTTAAATTTCAAGTACATTTGGTTACTTTTCACCAAAATGGACATAGAAACATAATTTACATTTACGAAAACTGCGATAATTTTCGTGAGCTCAAACTCGTACTAAGGGTACAGGTATTTCAAACGCATAATTCGATAAATTTGCGTTTAAACAGGATATCCATCCTAATTATTTGAGTATTACTTATCGAATTTCCCCTTATCTTTCTTGTGTCTTAAATGTATGATAATACTTATTATTCTTTATTTCTCACCATAATCAGTTTCTTATTCCATTAAAAACACTAAGTATAAAGGTCACTTGTATAATTATGGCGGGCTGACACCTAAACTAGGAAAAAATCCGTGTTCCAGGTTATCAGTCCTCGAGCTCTTTGAATGTAATACAATACAACACAGTTTACTATAATTTGAACATATTGATTGATATTATTTACTAAAAAAAAAATTATTTGACAATTATAATATTGGATTTTAAGGGTAGGCAGTATGAATACGAGTGTCTTTGCTATGCATGAAAATAAATAAATCTTTTTTATTATGCCGCACCTTTTATACTCTTGTTTGCCATCACTGCACAGCACCATTGGAATAAGTTATATATATGACCCTGCACCGACCTTCACCTGGGAATAGGGTTACCATATCTCAGGATTTGTCCTGAGATTTCAGGATTTTTGGACTCTTCTCAGGATTGCGGCTAGATTTTGCTAATCTCAGGATTTCTTGATTTTTCAATAAAATACAGCTAACGTTTAAAAGATCTGCTTAATAAAAACTTAAACTAAAAATAATCGCAAAATCAGTACTTATTTATCCAAGTAGGTACTTTATCACTTTTATCATACATGTGTGTATACATTATATGTGATGATACATTTTTATGTAAGGTTTTTTCTTTAATTATGGATTTATAAAATGCCCGACATGTTGAGCTCTTCAAATTATATTGAATTAAAAGTATATGCAGCATGTATATACACGATAATATTACGACTTTTCTAAATTGTTAAGTACATTTGGGAGAAAATTCTCAAACTGTAAAAATCTCAGGATTTTTCAATGGAAATCCGGACTTTTGATTTTTTCATCTGGTAACCCTACCTGGGAACATCTCTAACTAAACCACCGGACGGGTCACATCGTTGATTACGCCGGCATCATCTCAAGCGCACAGTGCTGATGTCATCACAATCATGACATTGCAAAAATCTTCATAATCAAAATCACTTAACATAAGTTACAATCTACGACCTCCGTAGTGTATGGAAGCTTTTGTCTTAATTAGCTTACAAGGAAATGATGAATAAATAGATAAATGTATTTAGCGGTTTAAATGTATGTAGCCTACTGTGACTGAGGTCCTGGGTTCGAATCCTGTAGGGAGATTCTGTAAAATAAAATATCACTTCCGATTTCTGTAGCTGCCATTTTAGACATTCGACGACTCTTAATCGCATTGCCGCAGCATCTTTCCCCTCGCCTGGCAAGGACTTGTGCTAGTCAGAACCGCCTGGCATTCTACCTACTTACTTTAAATCGCTTAAATAAACACATCTATCTATATATATAAAAATGAAACCCGTTTTCCGTTGTCACGACATAACATGAAAACGGCTTGACCGATTTGGCTGATTTTTTTTGTAGTTTTCTAATACTCTGTACAAGGTTCTTACGGAAAAAAATATAAAGAAAAATAAAAAAATTGAATAGGTACTCATACATAAGATAGGTCAGCTATACAAAATAAAGTAGTGCATCAAAGCTACGCTAAGGCGGTACGAAGTTCGGCGGGTCAGCTAATATGTATATAAATTTCAACTTTACAGAATAAAGTTTATTTTTATGTATATATTATACACCTTCCGGTTCGCCTGGCGGGTACTTGTGCTCATCGTAAACGCCTGGCATTTTTTTTTAAATTTAAAAATGAATAAACTAAATTGCATATATATCAAGTTTACAGCAACAAGTTTTTTTTTTAATATTTATTTAATATTTTGACACTTTCAAAAATATACGGCTTGATGACGTGCAGGGCTGAGGAGTGCCAGGCGATGCTTACCGTACTAAGCAAGCTATGACTCATCACCATGAAAATTTCTAGCCTTACAGACAGACCGTTACTCGGAGGGTTCAGTAGCTCTCCTACTATAAGCATATCTCAGAATGCCTATGCTGGTATTTAAGCGCAAATGCTCAGATTACAGCCAGTAATCTGAAAGTAAATGTTCGTGGTGAATACCTACCATAATTTTTGTACCTATATCATACATAATGTTAAATATAGAGGCGTACTTATCTTAGTTCCAAGAGGGCTGGCGCGGTATGGCAGTCTGCAGGGGCGGGTATAAGAGTTACGAGAGGTTAAGAAGCCATATATTTTATGGCATTCGTTACTGACCCATATTTTGATTTGATTTACTAATTTTCTAGGTACAAATTGTAGGCTACGGATTTTATGTACGGCACATTTCTCGTAAAATTACTTGTCTATGCAGAATTGTATGTATTTCTATCAGTTACCCTAGTATCCCCCCATATCACAGCCCTCAGTACTTCACTCTGGATGGTGGATAAGCTATTAGTGTCGGTTTTTTTTTAAAGATCATGTAGAGCGATTTTTTCAATGTTTTTAATAATGTTAAATTCACCTTTGTTTAATTTAAAAAAAGGAATACAATTGGATTTTTTCCATCACCCGCTTTTGGAATCGCAAATCATACAACCGATTCTTTAATGTTGTTCCTTGTTTCTGATAAATGCACATGATTAAAATCTAGTTGGAAATTTTTACAGGACATAAAACGGTGATTTAAAAGAGATGTTGTTCTTAAAATTTTCATCATAATATGTTTTTCTCGATCTCACTGCTAAGAATCATAACTAAACAAAAAAAACATAATATTCTGCAGAAATACCAAGTCATCGTCAGATTGTAAAAAAAAATCTTACCTATCAAGGAATCGAACAAGTTTTAATATAATTAATTATAAACTTATTGAATGTGTTTGTGATACAAAACAGAGTACACATATAGTGATACTTA
Source organism: Chilo suppressalis (assembly GCA_902850365.2). Classification (NCBI taxonomy): domain Eukaryota; kingdom Metazoa; phylum Arthropoda; class Insecta; order Lepidoptera; family Crambidae; genus Chilo; species Chilo suppressalis. Next base: position 642,669 of record OU963910.1, read on the forward strand.
ATTTTAACTAAATTACTTGAAGATTCGAAGAAGCTATTTAAGACAAAATCATTTGATTATTGAAGCCACGGGTGTTGGTGTATTAAGGTAGATAGGTAATACATGCGCTGTGTTTTAAAATATAAATTAACATCTTAGCTACCTTTGCAGTCTACCTTTTTTTGTTTTTGAAGTTATACTTCTTTAGGCGCGTTATGAAAAAATGATGAGAGTGAAATTTTAAGATGCGCGCGCATCACTGTAACACAAAAGTAACATAATGAAGTTAGCCGCGGGCGCGTTATGAAAAAATGATGAGAGTGAAATTTCGAGATGCGCGCGCATCACTGTAACACCATGAAGTTGGCCGCGGGCGCGTTATGAATCTGTTCGAAAGGTACTTTGAACGATCCACGGAGCTCCATAAGATGATCGCGTTGTCAAAAACAATGTTGGCACGCTCGTCGCCTCTGATCACTGTTTTCATATTTATAATATTTATCCACATGTTTTTAGTTTCTATATAGACACAACGTGTTTTAGTTACTTACAAGTGCTAATTACATATGGACTAATAACTTAAATTCAGTAGTGATTTTAATTGAATATTTTAACTATCCTTTCCAGTCCTTTTATTTTATTGTAATTATTAATTATTTGCATGCAATTAAAAACTAATTTTAAACGATGCCAAAGAAGGATAACTTCTCACGCGCCTACATAAGTACACGCACCCATTTTTTTTTTTTTATATAGAGGTAGGCAAATGTAGAGTCATTGAAGACCCCCACCTGATGTTAAGTAATAATAAAGTCCAAATGCGAAGCTAGCTGGCTGGTACAGCAGTTATAAACTGCTACACCAATCATCCTCACCTTGCCGGCCCGCAAAAATGCTTCTTCACGCCTCTCTTAAAGGACCCCAGATTATAGGAAGGAGGGAACACTTGCGCGGGTAAAGATTTCCACTTACGAATAGTACGACAAAGAAATGAGTCACCAAATTTCTTTGTTCGTGTAGGAATAGTGGCCACAGTAAGCCACCTAACCTACCCCATTTAATTATCCCAAAAATATCTTTATAAAAACCAAACTTGCAGCTTTTTGTTTTTGAGTTATAAAACCTGCCATCATTCTCGTTTTTAAAACAAGTAACACGTTTTGTTTTGAGGGGCCTTAGCCTTACCTTGATAACATAAAAAGATAATGTTTATAAGTTTTAGAGGTTATCTAATATTGAGATTTTCGCCGGTGGCTGCGCGTGCGCAGTTCGGTGACTGGCCGGACCGGACGCGGAGCCTTGATCGCCAAACCGCAGTTATACATCGCTTCCACTAATTAAAACTGTAGGTTCATCGTGATAACTTCCTAGTTTGATTATTATAAGGATTCAATTAATAATAATAATAATATTCTTTATTGACATATACCTCACAGAACATACAAGACATTAAACATGACAGTGAAAACGTACACAATAGGCGGCCTTATTGCTAAACAGCAATCTCTTCCAGGCAACCCATGACAGTGAAATAAATAAATAAGAGGAACAAGAACGGGGGGTGGAGCAGGTATGGTAAAATAAATAATGAATAATAGATGCAATACAAAGAGAGAGACAAGAGAGAGGTAAGACTTAAAGTAATAATAATTTAAACACCTGCGAAAAATAGTACTAAAAAGTTTTTTTCAAATATTCTTTTTTTTATACATAACTTCAGTATTGAAATTATGTCACATGTTCAACATGAAAACAATGTCATGTCCAGTTGGTATTTTTTGCGTGTTTTTAAGCGTTTTTTTATATAAATTTTACGCTTTTTTGTCACTTCTCCAGATTAGAGCGTACTTATTCCACAGAAAACCATTTCGAGCGAAAAATCCCCGTGATGGCTAAATAATAATTATAATATTTCCAACACTCACACCAATTAGCCTAGCACCAAAGTAAGCACTGTAAAGCTTGTGTTATGGGATACTAGGGTATCGGATAGAATACATATACTGTACATATATAAGTTTATTTATATAGAAATACATATTAAACATCCATGACTGGAGTACAAATGCTCGTATTCATCACACAAACATCTGCCCCCACCGGGATTTGAACCCGGGAACTCTCGAGTTGGCAACACCATGAAACCTGGCGTACATACCACTCGGCCACGGAGGTCGTCAAATGTTTCAGATCCTGATGAATATTTATTTAATTCTAACTAAATACATACCTACAACGGTTTATTTGATAAATACTTTATACACTTGAATTTAAATGTAATAATAACGTTTTGCATAAACATAACTGACGACCTCAGGCGTCCAATCACCTTGTCCTTAACCACTGCGCCATTGAGTATCTCACAATCGCAAAATTTATAAATATAATCATCATCATCAGCCTATTAATGTCCCCACTGCTGGGGCACAGGCCTTCCCTATGGAATGGAATAGGGAGATTAGGCCATGACCCACCACGCGGGACCAGTGCGGATTGAAAGAAAGAAAGAAATAATTTTATTTGAGACTACAAAAAATCATAATAATATAAAAAAAAATTAAACAATTAAATTTAGTCTCAAAATGGTCTCAACTCAGCATAGTGCTAATGTTGCCATTAGCGCTGGTCTTCCGTTGGAACCGGTTTGGTGTCGCACGAATCAATAACAACAAGAACAACAAATAACATAAAAAAAATAGAAAACAAAATAAAAAACCAGAAATAAATATAAAAACAAAACATGCTTGGCTGAACGTATCAAAATATCTCTGCCACAGCTATTTAAAAAGAAAGAAGAGAAAAAGAACATTTCTTTCTCCCTCTCCCCACAAAAAAAAACAAAAAAGAAAAGCACAAAATATAGAGGGTCGATACTGAAAATTAAAATTTTGATTATTAGTTATGATTGACGGGTGCTAACGACTGCAGATGCAGCCGGGACCAACGGCTTAACGTGATTTCCGGAACACAGAGGAACTCGAGATAGAAAAATTTTTGGTCACCCATCTAATGACCGACCACCGCGAAAGTTGCTTAACTTCAACGATCGCAGCCGAACAACGCTAACCACCTGCGCCATCGAGCTCCTCATCAATCAATCAATCAATATTAGATACGGTAAAATTCCCAAGAACACACAACTCACGTCGGAAAAGGCATCACCTTAAAAGAATACAAATTGATTAATTATTGACTAAAACGTCAATCAACAGCCAGTTTGTGTGCAGCACCGCCCCAGCCACTAAACGGGAAATATCAATATGGTACTGTAGAGTAACAGTTCACCAGGAACCATTGATGTAAAGTCATAGCTGGCATGCCGTTGACCTATGCCAATCATTATGTACACATTAAATAAAACTAGTTTTAACGGGTTAATGCACGAAACTTTATTTATTTATTGACGTTTCGCAGCCTTTTCAGGCTGCTTCGTCAGAATTATTAAAAAAAACTGACGAAGCAGCCTGAAAAGGCTGCGAAACGTCAATAAATAAATAAAGTTTCGTGCATTAACCCGTTAAAACTCAGGGACGGATTTAGAGGTCCAGAGGCCTCGGGGCAACAGAAGAGCGGAGGCCCCCTCACCCCAAATTATTTTCCAAATAAAGTAAACAATTTTTTTTCAGTCGAGTTTTTCAATAAATAATTTATTGTGAACCAAGTAGATTCCCTTAGTATTGAACAAACACATATAAATATCTTTTATATTTCTTTCCAAAGTCTCTATTGTGGGGGCCCCCCGTTTGTGGAGGCCCCGGGGCTTTCGCCCCGGTTGCCCTCCCCTAAATCCGGCAGTGTTAAAACTAGTTTTATTTAATGAGTTGAAGATGTGTACATAACACATCTTCAACTGAGGGCATAGTCGGGCAATTTTAGGGTTCCGTAGTGCTGACAAGGAACCTTTATAGTTCCGCCATGTCCGTCTTTCCCTCCCCGGTTTTGCTTGGAGACTATAAGAGCACTAGAGAGAGCAGCTGTTATTTTGTGTGGAGAGTAGAATAAAATATTGAAAAATATTTTTAGGGTAGCTCCCCTACATGTAACCTGGGTGATGATTGATGATGATGATTTTTTTTTATCAAATACCCCATCGTATGGGATATCGTTGAATAGGTCCTTTAAATTACTTAGGGGTTCCTAAGACTATTTTTCAATTTAAAGACTTTTGTTCGAGTAGGGCGTCCTTTAAAAACTAAACTATTGGCTTGAAAAACCTGGAAAACCCCACTCTCCTTCAAATAACCAAAAGGTATGCTTATTTAAAGTTAGAGTTTAGCTTTGAGATAGATTTTTCAGGGTGATTACCCTGTGAGACTCGAGCAGTTAAAATTATATTAAATACTAGCTGACCCAGCAAACTTCGTTCCGCCATAAAAATAGGGGCAGGTAGTAGAAGAGAAAATTTAGGGTTGTACGTAATTTGTAATACGACATTTAAAAAAAAATTGTCCAGAAAAAATTTTAGGGATGTGTAACGTAGTGTTCTATTAATTTCCTGGGATAACATTCCTCCTAACCCATATGAGAACACTACGTTACAATACCCAATAGTTTGAATTTTGGCGCGAAGGCGCATTGTAGGTTTCAGAACACTACGTTACAGGTGGACAACCATTATCACTTACGGATATGAAAAATAGATAGTAGCCGATTCTCAGACCCACGGAATATGCATATAAAATTTCATAAAAACCGGTCAGGCCGTTTCGGAGGAGTATGGTAACTAACATTGAGACACGAGATCTTTATATATAAGATTATGGGATTGTATATGGACGTATTCATAAATACCATCAACTTTACGTCTACGTAATAATTTTTCGAGTCGTTTAATTCCAGCCTTCAGATAGAGTCGACTAGTGGCCGCCAAACTTTAAACTGTCCTATTACGTTTGGATTGTTTGAGCTGCGTTTTCGAAACTGTTAATGTGGGTGAACGCTCGCAAATTGACATAATATGAGACCGTTTGTTATCGGAGACTGCGAATGACACGCATTATGCAAAGTAACATGATTGTTGTTGTGGTATTATTCATTAGGGTGAATATCCGAATAGGGCATTAAGAATTTGCTTTAAGAATTCCAAAATGCTGGTAAAGTGGATATTTTGGCATTTGTAAAAATCTAAAGTTATAAAAATCGAATTATTTAGCCAAGTAACTAGTTGCCACAAAGCTGGTAAAGTGCATATTTTGTCATTAAAGCCATTTAGCCAACTAGCTAAATGGCTAGAAAAAAAACGGTTGTCTGTAAAATCGGTTTACTGACGATAGTTGAACGTAACAACGTTTTTTTACAATGTACATAGTTTTTACAAGTATGAATGTGCTTTGAGCAATTGTTTTAAAACTTTTATTTACAACTTTTAAACATGTGTCTTAACTTTATCACCGCAATTATCGTTGCTATTAACAATTGACACCACATTCACTTTTCACTGCACTTCATACTTGAAGAAAACATGTAAATGTATTATTGTATAGCAGCTGTCCACGCGGACGCATCGCTCCCTCAAGTAGGAGAAAGACAGATGTCGAACGCTGCCGAACGCGGAGGCCGATTGTGCATCTTTGTCACTCGTTTGCACTTCAAGCCTTAAATGGAACGCCTCAGAGCGAGGTAACGCCGCATGAGTCATGTTTTTACTTGCGAGTAGCCGGCTCCATCGAATTATAAGTCGTTGTCACGTCAAAAAATCATATGACAAAATATGCACTCGACCAGCATTGTGGCAACTAATTACTTGGCTAAATAATTAGATTTTTATAAATATTCATTATTATTTTACCAAAAAAGAAAATAAGGTCAATTTAAGAACTAAATGGCGTGTCAGCTTACTTGTTCTAGAAGATGCACTCGCCTTGACCCTGTTCTAAGTTATATAACTAAAAAAACATTTAATAACTAAAATAGTTAAAGTTTTCTATTGATATATTGTTTTAAACTTTCATGGTCACTAACATTATAGCTATTAACGGGATTGTTACCATGTACCTTGTTTTTTATGGGGTAACTGACTCCGTGATCATGGCTTGCAACAGTGCCGAAATATCGGAGACTCATAAAAAACAAGGTAGGTACATGGTAACAATCCCGTTAATAGCTATAGTTTCTATAGTATAAATAAGTTTTAATTTTTTCTATTGAAATATAAATGATTCGGCATGTTTTTCGCAGTAAATTTTTAAGCTTAAACGGCGAAATTTGCTGATGAAATTTCTGATGGCACGAGACATGTCGTATGTTTACGAAGAGTGGAAATGTGACCATTCCCAGCATTTTCCTCTCATAACGTGATGGCGTTTTATCTACCAATTCCTAAGTTTTGATGGCTCTTATTGTGGGCCGGTGTTTGATTTTCTTTGGCACGGTTTTAAACCGTATCTGCGTCCTGTCGTCAGTTAAGTATGGGACACTACAGATGTTTGTTTACAACGCCGGCACTAGCGACAGCTTGAGGTCGCTACAAACGTACAAACCGTGCTCGTGGACAAGTTTAGCCGGCACCAGCCCGTGTAGAAACTGTGCCTAGACCCGGTAGAAAACATGTCATTATCAAGCGCCCTAAGGACCGGTCTATACATACACATATTTATAATCGCATTTATTACCGTTTTTATAAACACATACTAGTTTTTGCGGCTTCTGACGACACCTACCTTTAGAATACGACCAATTTGGCCTTCTCCGGCTGCTGCATCCTTTAACTATCGTGTCATTAATCTTTTAAATTGTTTGATTTTGGTTTTGAATGTACTTGAGAACAGGTTTAGTGTCAATTATTAATTTTAGATTTATAAATCGGTTTTTTTTATTTTTCAGTTTTTAAAAATCAAAACAATATCAGTTGATTACAGTAAGTATCAGTAAGGTATAATCTCACAAAACACAGAAACAGGTAGGTATAATCTGGGCAGCATTCTCTCTTTTATATTTAATACCGAAATCTGTTTTAAAATAAACTGTTTGTCATTATGTTGTTCAGTCGTATATATTTATGAGACTAATTCGAAAGATAACAGACTCTAAGAAAAATAAACACAAAAAATTTAAAAAAACACTGAGCAGCAGAGATACCTAGTTTCCATGGAAATACACCGTACTTTACAAAAATCTTAATTGCATTTCATCGTCATCATTATGTTGAATAATCTTTCATCGTTATTTACACATCATTATTCATAGAATACTTCAACTATTTAAGTTATGAGGAGCTCGATGGCGCGGGTGGTTAGCGCGTTCGGCTGCGATCGTTTCGCAGTGGTCGGTCATTGGATGGGTGACCAAAAAATGACCGACCAAAAATCTTCTATCTCAAGTTCCTCCATGCTTCGGAAGGCACGTTAAGCCGTTGGTCCCAGCTACATCTGCAGTCGTTAGCTCCCGCCAATCAGCACTGGACCCGCGTGGTGGGTCATGGCCCAATCTCCCTATTCCATCCTTAGGGTAGGCCTGTGCCCCAGCAGTGGGGACATTAATAGGCTGATGATGATGATGATTATTCAACCATACGACACCCGCTGCTGTGCATATCCATCCCCCAAAGATCCCCACATAGATCGGTTTTGAGCTGACCACATCCAGCGGCTTCCCGCAGCCTTCACTAGACGTCGGGCGGTCCACTTGGTAAATCCGGGATTGTCCCGGAATTCTGCATCTTGTCCCGTGTCCAGTAATTAGACCTTTTTGCCCCGGAATCAACGAATACCATTTTTTTTAACAATATTACTACAAATATACCCATGTTACATACATCAGGGATGTATTTCTAATTGGTCTGCTAAGGGTGTTAGAAGCTATGGCTTCTTTATATATAAAGGGTTTTATTTCTGGAGTGGGGTGTGGGGTGGGGAGTGGATTCTCGGAATAGATAAAAGCCAGCATCTGGCAACCGTAGCTTACCCATTGACAATCATCTGGTGCGTGTTAGACCAGTTTCTCCTGCATATGTATCCCGCCCTCTGCCACTTCAACTAAGCAATCTGAAAACGTAGCTATAATAATGCTCGTCTGTTGGGGTATTACAGTTGTAGGATTTGGTATATTAATATGTAAATAAGAAGAAAGATTTATCTTCTCGTATTTTGTATGTTTTATTATTGACAGTTAATTTGTAACAGTGACAGTATCAAAAATATCTATATACATAAAACTCAAAGGTGACTGACTGACATAGTGATCTATCAACGCACAGCCCAAACCACTGGACGAATCGGGCTGAAATTTGGCATGCAGGTAGATGTTATGACGTAGGCATCCGCTAAGAAAGGATTTTGATCAATTCTACCCCGAAGCGAAGCGAGAGTCTAAAAAAGTTCTAATGAAATTAAAGACAATATTTCGAGCTATGAAGGTTACTTCGGTTCACCTCTAGATTCCCTATTTCTGATGAGTTGAGATGAGTTAAACGGGGTATTGCCCGCCTGATGGTAAGCGGCCACCATAGGCTATAGATCCTTGCGATATCAAAAATATCACTCGCACCGTCGCCTGCCCTGCCCCAATCCTCTACCCCGTGGAGCCCTGGAACCTTACTCAACGACAGAAACACAACACCACCAAAAGCTAGTGTTATTTTACTGTGGTCTTCTGTAAGTGTAAGTTGGAGCTTACCTCCCCAGACGGGCGCCTATAAGAACGGCTATTCCGCTTTGCCCCAACTCAAAAAATGGGTGCGTGTACTTATGTATATATGGCGCTGTAGTCTCCTGAATCGCGCTTTGGTTCCGTTGTTCCAGATTAATAAATACTTTTGATATTATAAATATGAATACCTATAACTGTTACTTTATTACAAAAAATAAAGATGTGGTTTTTGGTTCTACTACACCAATGGCCAAGAGATGGCGCTGTAGTCTCCTGAATCGCGCTTTGGTTCCGTTGTTCCAGATTAATAAATACTTTTGATAGGCCTTCACAATGCAGTCGTTAGCACCCACTAAATTTCTATATTGTTGGTAGATTTTCTTAATGTGCGGTAAACACAAAAGTTTTGTGTTACAGTGATGCGCGCGCATCTTAAAATTTCACTCTCATCATTTTTTCATAACGCGCCTAAAGAAGTATAACTTCAAAAACAAAAGGATCTAAAAAGTAAATTTAATATTCTTTTAAACTTTCATGGTCACTAACGTTATATCTATTAACGGGATTGTTACCATGTACCTTGTTTTTATGAGTCTCCGATATTTCGGCACTGTTGCAAGCGCCATGATCACGGAGTAACTGGGTAGCTGCCATTTTAACATGTTAACAATTTTATTTGTCCGTGATCGCGGCGCTTGCAACAGTGTCGAAATATCGGAGGCTCATAAAAAACAAGGTAGGTACATGGTAACAATCCCGTTAATAGCTATAATTTAATATTCGTATATAAGATGTCGATAATCGAGTTATTTTACCTATAAATAACCAAATTCGAATCTATCACGCAGGGAAATACCGAGCATCAACCTCCCCATGGGCTTTCTTATGAGACCCATAGTAAACGACCACGTTTCGCTTCCGTAGCTCATCACTGGCCTCTACGGTTGACAGATGCTATCTTATCAATTCCGGGACATTTCTCCCCCCATCCCCCTCCAGAAATAAAACATCACATCAAAATATAGGTCAGTAACGAATGCCTTTATGTGGTATGTTTCTGTCGCGTCTCGGTGCTACCACCGTTTGGGTATAGTAATATTGTGAAAAAAACTGGTGTTTGTTGATTCAGGGACAATAAGTTCTAGTCACTGGACATGGGACAAGACGCAAAATTCCGGGACGATCCCGGATTTCCTGGCCATCTGGCAACCCTACTGGCAACACGCACTTCTGTCTTGAAACACTGAAGTTACATCGACGAGAAAACTTTCCGTAGTTTTCAGAACGCTGTGCATCCGAGCTGGATTCTCAAAGTTGGACTTACCTAACTGGACTTATAAGTTTAACTGGGACTATAGTCCCAGGTAAACATAGTCATATGCTATATTGTTTTAAACTTTCATGGTCACTAACATTATAGATATTAACGGGATTGTTACCATGTACCTTGTTTTTTATGAGTCTCCGATATTTCGGCACTGTTGCAAGCGCCATGATCACGGAGTAACTGAAGTAATTGCGGGTAGATGTTATTGGCAGACATATCGGTCTACCCTCCGACGTCGTCTTTTACTGCGTTCGATACTACCACTACCACTGGTCACATTCTCACTATTCACTCGCATTTGTTCCCGGCACACAATACTCACAGTATCAGATCGGGGAACGACACGACACTTTTATGATTTTTGCGGTTTTTACACATACGAACCACTGGATTCCACACACTAGACAACGCTTGCAACAGTGCCGAAATATCGGAGACTCATAAAAAACAAGGTACATGGTAACAATCCCGTTAATATCTATAATAGTCATATGCACTTCGAGAGTGTAACCACTTTTAACTGGAGCAGGTACAACATGAATTTCATAGTATCCTAGACTTAAAGACAATTTCATATAGGTACTACCTACTTAGCTAAATATCTCGAATTAGGTTCCTCTAGTTTACGTGACACCTTTTTGGAGAGAATGTATTTACTTATTTACCTACTGGTAAAATTTCTTCCTAACATTATATTTCTTCGGGAGACACTAAATATTTTCCAAGTACATACTTACTAACAACATATTAAAATGTTTATTTCAAAAAGCTCTTGACATTTAAATCATAGATAAGTACCTACCTTATAATAAATAGATTGGCTTTTATTGTTATTCGTAACCTCAATATCCTTAAGGTCAACGTTATCTATATAATATTATGTACTTTAAGTTAATAATAGCCAAAGGCAGTTCCAGATACAAGGCAAGGCAGGCCCAGGCGCCCTCACAAGAAAACCATCAATTTCGAACTGGTCACCAAGCGCAGGGGGGACTGAAAATCGATGTGTCCCGGCCTTCGATTTAGGGACCTCCACATCTCTGATTCCGGCTCTGGCCAAAGATACCGTTGGTCTTGACTTTTTATTTAGAGCTTCCTAAATAGCAAAAATTAAAAGTTTGCACATGGCAGTACTGATTACCTATAGTTAAATTAACTATCCCTGATACTTTATTTTTAAAAGAGGCAGTTTTCACTTATATATACACATCTATACTAATACTATAAAGCTGCAGAGTTTATTTGTTTGTTTGTTTGAACGCGCTAATCTCTGGAATTACTGGTCCGATTTGAATGATTCTTTCAGTGTTGAGTAGTCCATTTATCGAGGAAGGCTATAGGCTATAAAATTAGGGATCCGTAATAAAATTGGTATTTTGTAACACAAGGTGTAAAATCGAAAACCTATTTTAGCGTGCGCTGCAAAAACTATTGACAATAGAACAAAATGATATACTACGGGTTTGTAGATCCTATTAAGACCTACAAAAAAGTCCGCGAGAACATATATCTAGCTATCATGGTTTAATCACAATAACCGATTTTGTGTTCAAAATAATTATTAAATCGTCTAAAGAAAAAAAAACTACGTTAAATATGTATCGTAATATTAATCTTTATCGAAATGAAGCATTATGTTAAGTGTAAGTCAAGAGTATTTATGTAGAAGTAAAATACTTTTGGTTTCATCTCAATCGGATATTTCGTTTAAAAGTTATCACGTGTGTAAGATGTTAAGAGTTGGTACCTATATATTTTATCTCGGTATTTCCATGGAAACGAGAAAAACGCAGGGCACGGCTAGTATAATATACATGTGATACATCATGGTCTAGAGCTCGTTGATTAGGATATGAATATTGTTACGGGTCTCCCGACCCGAAAGTACAATGCCAGTTCACGATTGACAATACTTTATTCATTACACAGTTCAGATAATAAACACTCAATATAAGTCAAAATGCACTCACTGTACACTATAGAAAAGGGTATTTTTTTTATTTTATTAAAAGTTGTAAAGGGCAGCCGTGAAAGTTGTAACTCAATCTCAAAATCTGTATTTAAACAACAATTACATAACGGTGATATTAGGTAGCTTCAATTACAGGATTATTTCCTTGCATATTAATTAGGTGAAGATCTGCTGAGTACTTTGGGAGACGAAACGGGGAAACTCCTCAATTACAAACAGTACATATTATTGCTCCTCCTTGGCTCGAGTCGAGTCTAGCACTGCTCAACAACTGCTTCTCTTATTCGTCTGTGGCTCAACAACAACACACAAACGAAGGCATATTTGAATCACATTGTTCTTGCGACGAAAAATTGATTCAGTCCGACAATCGCAAGCGCTCAACAAGTTGGTTAGATCCTCGCTAAGCACTTAAACAATGCCTCAATCGAAACCTGACCCCTAAAAAAGAGATTGTCACTGTTTGGTGGTCCGGCCGGTGTCATTCGTCACAGAATCTTACCAAACAGATGAGCATTACTGCAGATATGTACTGTGAAGAACTGAACACAATGATGGAGATGCTAGCACATTTCCAATAGCGGTGGGTCGTTCTCAAATTTTCTGACGACGAAACGCAACCGTTTTCTCTTAAACGAAAACTAGTCCTCGAAACGGTTCTCGTTCGCAACTGGTTTTGGTTGCGGCTGGGTGACGCAACGAAACGACACGCGACGGTCGAACGAATGTAACGCAACGAAACTGAACTAAATGAAATCTTGTTAACGTTCGTTTCGTTGCTGCGAACGAGACGACTAAACATCGAAATAAATGTAGTGTTATACGATAATCGACTTTAAATGTTCGATAATAAAGATTATATTATTGTAAAATCAAAGCTTAATTATCATAGAACGAAACGGCCTCTTAGCATTGCGTTCTATTATAGACTGTATTTGCTTATTCATAAAGAACATATTGGCTTGCAGACAATCCGAGGACTAGTTCGACGAAGACTGTTTTGATCCGAAACGTAAAACGGTTCTATCGTCGCGGAACACAAAACGGTCCTTGAAACCGGTTCGTCTTTAGAACGCTCACACCTATTTCCAACCAGCTTTGGTCAATCGTTCGACTACACTGCTCCTGCACGACAACGCGCGGCCTCATACTGCACAGCAGGCGGTCTCCAAGTTACAAGAGCTGGGAGCCATTCGCTTAACGGAAATGCTTTGGAAAACGCTAACGCTTACGATTTCATTTTGTTATTTCTAGCCATCTGAGGTTTTCAAATGCCACGCGCTCTTTTTTTCTTTTGCATTGGTAATAACAATATTAAAATCGAAAGCGTTAGCGTTTTCCAAAGCATTGCCGTTAGGCGAATGGCCCCCTGGGTTTTGGGAGTTTTCCGTCATCCACCGTACTCACCACACCTTGCCCCTACAGACTTATACTTTTTCCAGAATTTGGCTAACTTCTTAGCGAAGAAAAAACTCAATAACCGAGAGGCAAAAATGCATTGATTGCATGGGTAATTACTTCGTATAATAAAAAATATAGAAGAAAAGGAGCTCGATGGCGCGGGTGGTTATCGTGTTCGGCTGCGATCGTTGAAGTTACGCAACTTTCGCAGTGGTCGGTCATTGGATGGGTGACCAAAAATCTTCTATCTCGAGTTCCTCCGTGCTTCGGAAGGCACGTTAAGCCGTTGGTGCAGGCTGCATCTGCAGTCGTTAGCACTCGCCAATCCGCACTGGGCCCGCGTGGTGGGTCATCGCCCAATCTCCCTATTCCATCCATAGGGAAGGCCTGTGCCCCAGCAGTGGGGACATTAATAGGCTGATGATGATGATAAGTCCTCAACGTACCCACCTTCTTACGTGGTGTTATGTTAGGTAAGGTAAGTATTGTTTACTGTTGTAATGAGACACCCCACACTACGGTATAAAAACTGTGCCTATAGACACTCTTCCTGATAATATAATCAATCATATTGTTTCGTGTACATGAGTTGTGTACTATCATAGATGGAAAAGTTTATATCACTCAAGAACATCCCATCTAAGTAACGAACGTGCCACAATCCCCTGTACTGTATCTTATCAAAGAAATTATATCTTTACTTAGATTAGCTAAGATTTTGTGATAAGTAGGTATTTACTACATTAAATAAAAATCCTCGATAACAAAAATCTCTGTAGAATATACAAATAAAATAGGTTTGTAGATCTTACAGGGCCACTGTATGATTTTATTTATAAATATTATAGTCAAGTTGAAGTGAAATTTATTGAGCTTCGATCAAATTCAACAGATTTTATAAGCATAAGTGGATTCAAGACAACTTACAATCTTTTTATCTCTGCGAAATGTTCTTAAGCAACCTTCAGCCACCGGTTGAGCAAGATAAAATAAATAAATATTTCCAACACACACCAATTAGCCTAGCCCCAAAGTAAGCACTGTAAAGCTTGTGTTATGGGATGCTAGGGTAACGGATAGAATACAATATACAGTACATATATAAGTATATTTATATAGAAATACAAATTAAACATCCATGACTGGAGTACAAATGCTCTTATTCATCACACAAACATCTGCGCCCACCGGGATTCGAACCCTCTCGAGTCGGCGACACCATGAAACCCGGCGTATTAACCACTCGGCCACGGAGGATAAAGATGGTATCTGCGGACTCCTCCCTGCCGCATAAAAACCAGACAATACACCTGCAACGGTCATCCAACACACATTCCGAGGACCTAGGTCCCCAAAAGCATCCCGGATGTAGTCGCGGCACCCACATAACTTACTGTGTTCTGTGGCGCCACCCAATCGTCTCCGACTGGAGGCGTAGGACAACTTATAGCCAAAACTATTATTACCTACTATCTGTGGTTTGTACAAATTGTAAAATTATGCACAAGAAACTATTTTGTATTGTAACTTTGGAGTAGAAGGCAAAAGCGATGGAATCAGCAATCAATCGTCAAATAATTTGAAAAACTCACCTTACTTTAGGGTTGCCAACCCTACTATATAATATAGTATCCTACATATATAATACATCAAACTAAACTACATAATAATAAAGAAAAGATTACTAGAAAAAATTCCACGCGGACCAGGCAGCGGACGGGACTCGAACCCGCACCTTTCGCAATCCGGGCGAATGCACTGACCATTATGCTACCACGGCCCTATTCGCCGCGTCGAAATTTTCCTAGCCTTAAGCTGCAAGGCATTTTTCTAGTAATCTTTTCTTTAGATTTAAACATCTAGCAGTTAAATGCTTAAAAAATAAATAAAAACATAACTACATAATAATAGATAAAAGAAGACATATTGGGGACATAGATACCTCTTTTCTTGTGGGTTACAGGGCGGGGTATTTATTAAAACCGACAAAATGTCGAGATGGTGAACTCAAGCAATAGTATCCTACTATATGAGAGGATCAAATACTATATTTCTAAAAAAAATATAGTAGGCGAAACTACTATATTTTGCTTAAAGCAGCCTGGCAGTAAAAGCTTTCTTAAAGAAAACCGAAGTATTAAGGTACTAGGTAGGTGTAGAGCAGCAAAAATATGCTCATTTCAAAAATAAAGTAAATATTTTAACCACATACTATTTTAAAAGGTACTTAACAGTTTCGAAAACACTATATTTGATAGAAAAAAAGTCGGTAACTCTACTTTACATATTCCTCCTCTCCGTAAGCATTGTGCTGACCTCCTGTCGCTATTGTTCCCGGAGACCAACTCGAACCCAACAAATGGCAAATGTGCAGTGACTACCACCGATAGAACAATGGAAAACTCCACATGGTTAAGAGAAAATGGGCCAATTTTGAATTGCATTGGATCATGAGAAATTGAGTCTTTATTGTCGGGCAAATAATTATGCTATTACAGCCAATTCTAGGATGGAAATAATGAGCCACCTTTATATGGTTTTGCATAGTCCGCAGATGCGCAGACCGCAGCAATGGCGCCGCCTGGCCTCGCCAATACCATATTGTTTGTGTCGATACTGGCGACAGTTTGCAGTGGAAGAACAGTGAGTTAGACCATGAAAGTTTAAAACAATGTAACAGCATGTATACACCTATCAGCAAGTTGACCTAATTAGTCAGAGAGTGACTGTTTGGGAATGATTTAAGAACGGTCTCCCAATGTGTCACATTGGTGTCGATTCTAGCATGATTCTCTAAACCTAAATTTGACAACAGTGCATTTTTGTCATTCTCTGTACAGAATGAAAAGGAGAGACTGATGTTTAATTTAGTTTTAAGTTTAGAGAATCACGCCAGAATTGGCACCAGTATGGTGTAACTGGTTGGGAATTATTTTACAAAGTTCTCCCAATGAGTCACAGCGTTACAGGTTACAGTGTGACTCGTTGGGAACAAATGAGTTATCCCCTATACCCTATCAATAAACATTTAAATATTGAACAAAAATAGCTACCACTACGAACGGAGTGGCATTTTCCACGTCCATTTACTTCTGCGGAATCTATTTTCTTCCCGTCGTTCGAGACGCTTTCGGCTTCTGCGAACCAACACATGCATGCCTTTCACATTGACACTTCTTTCAAAATAAACTCCCCCTCTTACTTCCACATAACACAAGTTAATTACGAGTTCACAAGCGTTTGCTTAAGAAGTGTTTGTTTGTAGTTACACCACGTGAGCGAAGCTCATCCGCTGGCGTCGGAGCTGAGTTCCAGGCTGGCTGCGCACGCGCAGGACGCACGCCTGCCGCTGCCCACGCCCCAGGACATAGAGGCCATCAAGAAAGTCGCACAGATACTCGTCATGCTCGGGGAACAGGTACTACCTTTTTGTTTTTCTTTTTTTTTTGTCTGGGAAATGCTTTACGCATCCTTCAACCACCGGGGGAGCGAGAAGAAGATATGTGGGACTCCTCCCTGCTCATTTCAGCCAGCCCTTAGGCCGGGTGAAATGAGCAGGGCCCTACCTAACGCCCTGAACAGGGCCACTAAAAACCAGACAATACTCCTGCACCGGTCACCCGGCGTACATTCTGAGGACCGCAGTCCCCCCAATGCACGCTGGGAGTGCGGGTGTGGTCGCGGCAACCGTTGCCGACTGTCCGCGCACCCGCAGACAGGTACTACCCTACCAAAGCAGCCAGGCGGTACTTAGGAGCAGGCTACACTGGGGGGCGAGACGCGAGGTTCGTTGCACACGGATCTTGTAATTTTATTTTACTAGTAGATATGACCCTTGTTTCACACGAGGTCAGAACAATACTGTTTTGGCTGTTTGAACGCACTATCCAAGACATGATACAGTTACAATAGTTACCATGGCAGAACAGACCAGTCTATTTTTTGAAGCGGTTAGATCATCCTCGGCTACCCTTCTCAAATGGAAAAAATTGTCAGTGATGACTGTCCTTTCTGGCCATACTATATTTGTTCGATACTGTCCTTAGAGTAAATCAAAAGTGAAAGATACGGGGTATTTATTATCGTAGCGCTCGTGTCCCAAAAGTGCACCACTTAAATTAGGTCCATAAACACAAGCGGTAGTGATGATCTTAAGTATATGGTGGGATAAGTGGGTACAAAAATGGTTGATGTCCTCTATATACGGCGGTATCGCTGGTTATTATTTCCTAAGATTAAATCTAATTTCTGACATCAGAATTGGCGGTGTTTATTTATTGTTATGTTAATATATTTTTATGTTTTAATTATACCGATACACCGACACATTTTTAATTCCGAGCTATTATTTATCCATCGTGTAATGTAAACACGCCATCCTCGAGATTAGTATTTATGTAAACGCACGTTGGTCTCCAATTACAGAAATAATGCAACTTTCGCAATTAGGGCTTTTTTTGTCTCGAAAATGCCTTACGCATCCTTCAACCACTGGGGGAGCGAGAAGAAGGTATGTGGGAATTCTCCCTGTCCCCTTTAGCCAGCCCTGGAGCTCGCTGATGTGAGCAGGGCCCTACCTACGCCCTGAGCACGGCCACTAAAATTAACCCAGACAATACTCCTGCACCGTCACCCGACACGCACTATGAGGACCGCGGTCCCCCTACTGCGTACCGAGAGGGCGGGTGTAGTCGCGGAACCCGTCGCCGAATGGCCGCGCACCCGCCAGGTGTTAGTCCACGGACGAACCCACCCCAATGAAGATGCATGCCCCGGAGCATCTGCGCCATCAGTATCCAGAGAGCTTGTGCAATGCGAGCCTATCCCCCCCAGGACGGACTCGCGGCTCTCGCAGGAGTGAGAGGGAGAGCGTAGTTCTCTCCGTCCCTCTCCTACCCCCCCTAGGGGGTATCTTGAGCATCTACCTCCAATGGCAGTGATAAAGATCACTGTGTGGTGATGCTCCTGGTATTATACTTGGGGCCTCCCACTTATCGGGTTTGCTTTGACTATTTGCTATAGCTCCGTGTTGTGGATTATGGCTGGATCACTTGTATTATTATGTATTCTGTGCTATTATAACCAAAGAGATGGCCTGTGCCTGTGCCCCCCAATTTTTTATTTTTGCGTGTATATGCTGTTTGTCGCAGATGACCTTTACAGCGAACAGTGGGGCTATTTATAGACTGCTGGATGGATGAACTTTAATAAAGATTTTATTACTCGACAGGTAATTCCATTAATAATTGGTGATACACCCTCTAACAACATCAACGCGCCGGCGCCAGCAGTGGATGTACCTATGGACAGCATCAACGAAGACAGCTCATAGCAACTGCAACTACTACAAAGTTCATCACGTCCACACTACCTTAACACTATAAAAAAAATTATACCTATCATCATCAGCCTATTAATGTCCCCACTACTGGGGCACAGGCCTTCCCTATGGACGGAACAGGGAAATTAGGCCATGACCCCACCACGCGAGCCCAGTGCAGATTGCTGGGTGCTAACGACTGCAGATGCAGCCAGGACCAATTTCTTAACGTGCCTTCCGAAGCGCGGAGGAGCTCGAGATAGTAAATTTTTATTTACAAAAGTTGCTTAATTTCAGTGATTGCAGCTGAAAGCGCTAACCACCTGCGCCATCGAGTTCCTCAATACCTATAATAAGGGTTGCCATGCCACCCGTACTTTATTATAAAGTATTGTACATTATTTCGGGTATGTGTACTCTATACTTTATGCTAACAATAAAGTACGCGAAAATACTTTATTTAATGTGATTCCATTACTCGGGGATTAATTTTACATAACATATACAAAAAGAGGTTGATAGGAAAACTTTTTGCGTAAAAGCTAATTCTTGCAACATTTTCGTGGCGTGACTTTCGAAAAGAACTACAAGTTTTTAATAGCTACAAATTATTTATTAAAAGTTGCTAGTGGCAACGTAAATATATTTTAAGCTTACTAATAAAGAGGAATAAAAAGTATTTTGGCTACAATGTACTCTTTTTTCTACCTTTAATATCCAATGTACTTTATTTTGACAAAAAAAGGTGGTAGGTAGGGTGGGTACCTATAATGTAACAAAAATGCCGCTTACATCATCACACTCGTGCACGTGATATGAGCATCAAAATTGGGCGTACACCCAATTACCACTGTATCACGGCAGCACTCAGTGTTGCCAGGTCTCCAGATTTTACAGGAGATCTCTTGTTTTTGTGAAATTTCTCCTGTTCTACTGTTTTTCTACATGAATCTCCTGTTTTTCTTAGAATACGATTTTCTTTTTTAAGTTGCATGTTGAGTTTCATTTTCCGCCATTAATAACGTAGGTAACCTAAATAATTATAAAATAAATGTTATTGTCTAAAAAAACTTTGCGGGGCGGCAGAAGCCACAGAAACACATTCTTTTCTATTCGTTATTGGTCTTTATCTTGATTTGATTTACCAATTCTAAGGGGGAGCGGGGGGGGGGGGTGCAAACCGGAAACAAAAAGTACGCCTCTGCATCTACTGTTTTTCTTGTAGCTCTTTTCTATAACGCCTACACAATTCCTTATGACTATTCTCACATTCACGGAACTCTATGGCGCTGGTGCATAGCGCATTTGGCCTGCGAACGTTAATTTCGCATTGGTCGGCCATTGGATGAGTGACCGAAAACTTATTATCGCGAGCTCCTCCGTGCTTGGCACTGGTGGATCACTACCCAGCCTCCCTATTCCATCCATAGGAAAGGCCTGTGTCACAGCTGAATGTTGACAATGCCTTGTCTTTCTCTATACATAATAAAAAGGAGTGACTAATGTTAAATGTAGATAAGGAAAATGCATGCCAGAATATATACCATACCATTCATTCATTTCACACATTGAGCGACTTTTATTACCTTTTAATTAACAAACTTTTTGTAATAGCTTCCAAATGTCAAATTAAGATGAAAAAGCCATCATCACACGAGCCTAGAATTTATGTAGTTACACCGTGATAATTATCGTGTTCTGAAAAAAAAATGACGTTTACGATATACTCACGAACGTTTATTCATGGATTTTGCAATTCGAGTAGGGAATCATTGTGTGCTCTAAGATATTTTTGTATTACCTTTGATCCATTGTACCTTCAATCTTCCGAACGGATCCAACTCCACATCCGGAAAAACACCCCAAACTTTAATGTTAACATTACCGTGCTTGACTATACTCCTTGTGTATTTATAATTAAAAGCATTGTTTACAGGACGTGTAACATAGCGCTTTCCATCGGAATTTACCATATTTATTTTTGTTACATCTGAAACTAACACTTTTTTCCGTTCTCGTATCGTCCAATTAACATATTTTTTAGCGAATAATAATCGATTCTCTCGGTGTTCCTTGGTAAGAAGCGGTACCTTTCGAGAAATTCTTCCAAACATTTTTTTCTTGCTTCCACTAATCTTCGGCGTATTAGACATGACGAGATGTTTCTCGGGTCATCAGGCGCAAAAACTTCACTCGAAAATCGTTACCCTCCGCAGTCCAGTAAAAAGTAGATTTCGCCATCTTGCATCGTTTGCTATTATTAAGGGTATAAAAGCAAATAAATATAGGCAGTGTATTCGATAAAAGGCAGCAAAATCAGTTAGAAAGATTTTTTGCACAGCCATATATTTGCAAAAAAAAATTTGGATTTTGTGCATAAAAATAATAAGTACTGAAACTATAAATAAGCTTTCAGATAGATATTTATAAATGAAACATTTTGTAATTGTCGTGGAACCTTTTGACGTGACAACGTCTTAAATTAGGTTGCGGCTGGGAGTCACTTATGAAAAAGTGTAAGGCTCGGTAACGTTACGATGAGTCTCTCGTGTTAAGTTTAAGTTTACATGTACAATGTTTTAGTAAACAAAATATATTTCTATAGTTAAAATTTGTGCAATTCTTATTTTCATTCAATTCCTTGTTCCTATTGTGCAATTTAATTATATTCATATCAATAAATATTCTACCGAGAAAAAGACGTTGTCACGTAAAATCTTCGCCCGTAAAACCGACTTTTTTTGAAGATGCAGGCAGCCTAATTTAATTTGAATTTAGTTTGACATGTTAGATAGATGGACAAAAAATTATTGTGTGTCATGACACTGAAGTAAGTTTTTATAAGTTTGTGTTTTTATAATTTCTGTACGCTCTAATATATATTTATCCCTGAACTTACAAGCGTTTCCTTAACAAAATAAAGAAGTTCGGGGCAAGGCATAGCGCCGGTTAATATTCACGAACATTTGGCGACCGTGACAGTGAGAAAAGAATCTCAATACGATGGATAGAGTACGATTGGAGCGGACGTTAGCGAGGAGACGGTTCACAATAACGTCCAACAAGCTGGAGGAATATTTGGATAATAAGGAGACGTCTACTCGTATTCTAGCGGATTTCAGTAAGTTGAGTAAAGAATACAACCAGTTGGCAGACATTCAAAACCAGTTCCTCAATTTATTATTAGACTCGGAGATCCGTGATGAAAAGCTTATAGAGAACGAGAGTGATAGCGCTGATGAATATGAGACGAGGTGGTATTATCTTGAACAAAGAGTAAAAGAGGTCACAGAAATGATGCATGACAATAGGAGCAGACGTGATTCTAACAGAACAGTTTTGTCAAGAAATGTCACGAATGAGAGCATCACTGGAGATGGTATGTCTCGTCATTTACCGTTTACCGAAGTTGGAACTGCCTAAATTTAACGACGAAATTAGCAAATGGATTATGTTTTGGACGCAGTTTAAAAAGATTGATTCAGACGACAAGATTGATTTAGAGGACAAATTTCAATATCTAATTCAGAGTATGGAGATTGGATCTAGTGCTAGGGAGCTAGTTGAAAGTTTCCCTCCGTCAGCAGAAAATTATCCAAAAGTGCTAGAGCAGTTAAAGCAAAGATTTGCGCGTGACGTTATGATAATTGAGCACTACGTGCGGGAGTTACTTCAGCTCACTCTAGCACAAGCTAAAGGTAAGACTAGCACTGCCATAAGGCCTCTATATGATAGAGTCATGACTCAAATCTTAGCGTTGGAGTCACTTGGATTTACCCAAGATAAATATGCGGCATTTCTGTATCCATTGGTGGAATCTGCGTTGCCAGCTGACATATTACGGGCATGGAGCAGGTCACATATGCAGGCAGAGAAGGGTACTCAGCTGTCGAAACTACTTAATTTCATAAAGACGGAAGTAGAAGCGGAGGAAAAGATTAATGTAGCGAAAAACAGTTTCACCAAAGAGTATGCAGGTCCATCAACATCATGCTTTACAGCCGCTAGCAAGAACAATAAACCCAATGACATAAAAAGTCAAACTGACATGGAGCACCGCGTAGAGTGAACGCAGACTTGCATATGGTGCGATAAGCAGTCGCATTCGAGCTCGGAATGCTCATCTATAGTATCGATGTCGTTAGATGAACGCAGAAATTTCTTGAAGCGGAAGAACGCATGCTATATTTGTCTGAAGGTTGGTCACATGGCGAGCAAATGTAGAAAACATGTGAAGTGCGTTGCTTGCCGAAGGAGACACTTTCCCATAATGTGTAAAACATTAAACAATGCTGGTGGCAAAAAAGATGAAACGACGGACAACGTAAATAACAAACAAGCTATGTTAAATCAGTTTGCGGCAGCTAAAGTAAGCACAGTACTTCTACAAACGTTGATGGTGAATGTAATGCATGGAGATAAAACAGTGAGTGTACGAGCTTTGTTAGACTCGGGCGCTCAAAGATCGTTCATAAAGAAAAGTATAGCGGAGAATATGAACCTAGAGGAAATAGGGAAGCAGGAGATGAGTCAAACACTGTTTGGTGGAGTGGTTACTAAGAATCAAATACATAAGGTATATGAAGTGCATGTTTCAGATATTAATCGGAGCTATGAAATGAAAATGGAGATGCTAGAGCAAGGTGTAATATGTGGTTACTTACCAAAGCTAAGGCAGGGTGAATTAGTATATAAGTTACTGCAAAAAGGTATTCACATAACTGATTGTGAGAGTGATCAAAGTGAGGTCAGCATATTAATAGGTTCCGATGTTCTAGGGTCGATTCTAACGGGATGATCAGTACGAGTTGACAGAAATCTGCTAGCAATGGAGACTAAGCTAGGATGGACGATTCAGGGCCCTGCAGTGGGCGTATATTGCGCTAGTGGAGTACCGGTAAGTGCATTTTCTTGCTCGTATGACGTCGACGGCCTATGGAAATTAGAAACGTTAGGGATCACTGATGATAGTGAAGTTAAGGCACAGAGTAAGATAGAGGCCGATGTAGTACGTTTTTTTGAACAAACGATCAAGGTTAACGATGAACGGAGATATGAAGTTATGCTGCCATGGAAAGATTCAGTCGGTATTCTTTCCACGAATTTTAATATGGCGGAAAAACGTGTTAAGTATACCACGAAAAAATTGAGTAAGTTAGGTATACTATCAGACTATAGTGACGTTTTTCAAGAGTGGTTAAATAGTGGCATTATAGAGGAGGTTATTAATGACAATAAAGACAGAGGTCACTATATGCCACACCATGCAGTAGTTAAGAATTCGAGCGCAACGACAAAGATTAGGCCAGTTTTTGACGCGTCTGCGTCTGATAAAGGTGGCGTGAGTTTGAATGACTGTGTAGAAAAGGGTTGCAATTTAATAGAATTCATTCCAAAATTGCTTATAAATTTTAGAAAAGGTTTATCGCCAGAAGAGGAAACATTAGGGTAATCTATAGTGACAATGGGACGAACTTTCATGGCGCTAAGAATTTATTAGATATGATCAATTGGGAGGAGATAGCATCTAAGACTAGTATAAACAAATTGGAATGGCGTTTTATACCTCCGCAAGCGCCATGGTGGCGAGTGTTTTGGGAGCGTATGGTGGGCCTAGTTAAGAATCTTATACGTCGCATGTTAGGCAAGGCAAGTTTGACTCAGGTAGAGTTGTACACGGCGTTATGTGAAGTAGAGGCAGTCATCAACGCTGGTCCCATCACATATATTTCGGATAGTGCCGAAAACTTAAAACCACTCTCTCGTTCCATGTTTATAAATAACAGTAAAGGCAACGAGAGTAGTTTAAATCTTTTAGACTCGAAAGATTTGCCGGTTCGTTGGCAGTATATCCAGAAGCTTGCAAAAGACTTGAGAGTTCGTTTCCGAAATGAGTACCTTTCAGCGTCAGTCGAAAGGAAGAGTAACGACACTTGCAGGATTTTAAACATTGGGGATATTGTCTTGATTGGGTCGGATCGTTCAAAAAGAGTGAACTGGCCTTTGGGGAGAGCTTTAGAAATTTATGAGGGTAGTGACGGGCTATGCCGCATCGCTAGGGTAAAGACAGCTAATGGGGTACTAGTTAGGCCACTGCAAAGACTTTACCCGATTGTGGTCTCGGCGTCATACGAGCAAGAGTCTACACAGCCCGGTACTGGTGGTGAACCTTGTACCGTGCCTCAGAGTCAAACTGAGACTTCGAGGGTCTCACGTACTGGTCGTCCCATTAGGGCTCCACTTAGGTTAGATTTGTAGATATGTATAATGTGATTTGTTAAGGTTATTGCAGATTTAAATCAGCAACGTGGCAACACTGGCATCACTATCAATTCCATATGACTATTCTCACATTCACGGAACTCTATGGCGCTGGTCTTAGCGCATTTGGCCTGCGAACGTTAAAGTTAATTTCGCATTGGTCGGTCATTGGATGAGTGACCGAAAACTTATTATCGCGAGCTCCTCCGTGCTTGGCACTGGTGGATCACTGCCCAGCCTCCCTATTCCACCCATAGGAAAGGCCTGTGCCACAGCTGAATGTTGATAATCCCTTGTCTTTCTCTATACAGAATAAAAAGGAGTGACTAATGTTAAATTTAGTTAAGAAAAATGCATGCCAGAATATATACCTTACCATTCATTCATTTCACACATTGAGCGACTTTTATTACCTTTTAATTAACAAACTTTTTTTAATAGCTTCCAAATGTCAAATTAAGATGAAAAAGCCATCATCACACGAGCCTAGAATTTATGTAGTTACACCGTGATAATTATCGTGTTCTGAAAAAAAATGACGTTTACGATATACTCACAAACGTTTGTTCATGGATTTTGCAATTCGAGTAGGGAATCATTGTGTGCTCTAAGATATTTTTGTATTGCCTTTGATCCATTGCACCTTCAATCTTCCGAACGGATCCAACTCCACATCCGGTAAAACAGCCCAAACTTTAATCTCAACATCACCGTGCTTGACTATACTCCTTGTGTATTTATAATTAAAAGCATTGTTTATAGGACGTCTAACATAGCGCTTTCCATCGGAATTTACCATATTTATTTTTGTTACATCTGAAACTAACACTTTTTTCCGTTCTCGTATCGTCCAATTAACATATTTTTTAGCGAATAATAATCGATTCTCTCGGTGTTCCTTGGTAAGAAGCGGTACCTTTCGAGAAATTCTTCCAAACAATTTTTTTCTTGCTTCCACTAATCTTCGGCGTATTAGACATGACGAGATGTTTCTCGGGTCATCAGGCGCAAAAACTTCACTCGAAAATCGTTACCCTCCGCAGTCCAGTAAAAAGTAGATTTCGCCATCTTGCATCGTTTGCTATTATTAAGGGTATAAAAGCAAATAAATATAGGCAGTGTATCCGATAAAAGGCAGCAAAATCAGTTAGAAAGATTTTTTGCACAGCCATATATTTGCAAAAAAAATTTGGATTTTGTGCATAAAAATAATAAGTACTGGAACTATAAATAAGCTTTCAGATAGATATTTATAAATGAAACATTTTGTAATTGTCGTGGAACCTTTTTTTGAAGATGCAGGCAGCATAATTTAATTTGAATTTAGTTTGACATGTTAGATAGATAGACAAAAAAATATTGTGTGTCATGACACTGAAGTAAGTTTTTATAAGTTTGTGTTTTTATAATTTCTGTACGCTCTAATATATATTTATCCCTGAACTTACAAGCGTTTCCTTAACAAAATAAAGAAGTTCGGGGCAAGGCATAGCGCCGGTTAATATTCACGAACAGTAATCATTATAAACAACCATTATGTTCATTCATCAGAACTGAAATATCGTTCATTTTTTTAAAGTCGCATCCCTAATTTTGTGTTGGTGTACGCTCGAACAATTTCATAGTTACATAAAAATTGTTAGCATGTGTGCGTTGTTTTGTTTGTGTGACGTAATTTTTGAAGTGTGCGTTTATAGCAACAACACGCTCGTGTTTGTGGAGTATTGCATTTTTTCATTAGTGTGCTATACGTGTGTACCTCGGCGAGTGCATGCTATGGCGTTTCCAGTCGTAAACGCTCTAAGACTACATACATAAAAAACCGGTTTCACTTTGTTGTTGGCAGAACTCCGTCTTTACTTTTTATTTGGTCTGAGACCTACACCAGTTTGTACCATAAAATTCAACAAATAAAATGTTTACCCAAGACCATGCATTATTACTGACTGCACGTTTCTTTTGTCATGTGGTAAAAGTAGAGTAAAATCGCGCCAAACTACAAACACTTAATCTGAAAAAAAAAACACCATATTTACAGACTTTTTCGTACCTATCTCTATCAATTTAAGGTTCAAATATTTTTTTCTTATAGCCGTGACCAATACCAACCTAAGAAAAAATATTGCGTTCAAAACATAGACCTTGTATTATTATATTATTTTTTAGAGTTTACTCCTTAAGAATCGATGAGCCCGGTATGAGAAAAATGTGAGGAGTAAAATCTATCGATGAATGACCTCGTTACGTTTTTGGTGCGCATCCTATGTCGCGCAACTTTGACAAACAAAGATGACAGCTTGACATTAAACGTCCATGTGTCTTATTTTAGTTACCATAAACCACTTGTCACTGTAATTATAATGCAGACAATGGTGTCGATTCTGGCAGGATTCTCTAAACTTAAAACTAAATTTGACATCAGTCTGTCCTTTTCAGTCTGTATAGAAAATGACAGAGATACACTGTTGTCAAATTTAAGTTTAGCTTTAGAGAATCATGCCAGAATCGACACCAATGTTGATTTAATTAATATTTAAAAAAATGATAATAGTCTGATAATAATAATTACATAATTTATCAACATTCCTAATGATATATTTATGCACATCTGAAATTGACTATTGTAAAAAGTTTAATGTAAAAGATTTCGTCGATTACTTATAATAAATGTATATGAAATGAATAAATATATATTTGTATATGTATATTATTTTCATTAATTTGTTAATTTACCCTTTCATACAGTATCATTTTTTTTTAAGTTAAATAAA
This sequence comes from Chilo suppressalis, assembly GCA_902850365.2. Lineage (NCBI taxonomy): Eukaryota > Metazoa > Arthropoda > Insecta > Lepidoptera > Crambidae > Chilo > Chilo suppressalis. The sequence goes on from OU963910.1 coordinate 670,286, forward strand.
CTCTTTTTGCGTCTGGTTATAGTGGCGTCGATTCTGGCGTGATTCTCTAAACTTAAAACTAAATTTAACATCAGTCTCTCCTTTTTATTCTGTATAGAGAATGACAAGGATACACTCGACACGATTCTAGCGTCATTCTCTAAACTTAAAACTAAATTTAACATCAGTCTCTCCTTTTCATTCTGTATAGAGAATGACAAGGATGCACTGTTGTCAAATTTAAGTTTAGCTTTAGAGAATCATGCCAGAATCGATATCACTGTTGTCAATTTTATGTTTAGATTTAGAGAATCGTGCCAGAATCGACACCACTATCGAACTTAAGGAGTAAACTCCAGTCGTGCGTCGGAGCTGAACCACACATTTTTTTTCACTAGTACTATTCAGACGACTACTTTAGCAAAAAAACAGGCAAAGGCCTCAACTTTATAATTTTGAAAAGATGCCAAAAAGATGTCATTCTAACTTTGTTGTGGAGTTTTTGGCGGGATTTCATCGAGTGCGGTTGGCGTCTTATTTTAATTATTCTTAAATATGTTCATAGGGGATATTGTGAAATAAAATTGGTGTGATTTGGTGTTACAACCGTCAGCGCAACTGAAGAATTAGTGGAATCTTTAAAATAATTATATGCTATTCCAGTCAAGTGGACGTGAGATTTTTATTGTTGTATTGACTACCTCACAGAAGCTTATCGAAAAAGCCAACTCGATATATTTCGTGCCAAACACTCCAAGAAGCATTAGAATGCGTCACACCCATATTCTAATGTAAAAAAAAAGGAAGATTAATACAAAAATTAGACGATGGCTGCATGGCTATGCCTTTGCCTTTCTCAATAAAGGAGAATAGAACTAAAAAAAAAACTAGCTTTGTTGCCAAGAGGATGTCTTATCATAGGAGTTGTATTCCGAAATATATATCAGTATACTGGCCAGTGGTAATGACGTCACGAATCCGACGCCATATTGTACTGGTATGTTACCATATTTTTACCGGGAAAACAATTATGACGTATGACTGAGCGTGCGTGAGATGCATTCGAATTTTATTTCTTTTTTATTTAAAGATCAATAATGGCATCCGAACAAAAAGAATTCCTTTTAATTGACGAGGTGAATAAAAAATCTTCTTTATTCGCACTATTTAATATTTCATCGAATTATGGACGTTGACATTGGCACTTGCCAATATATTTCGGAACAATTCACCAGTATAGCGTCGATTCATGACGTCATTAGCACTGGCCCGTATACTGGTATATTTTACGGAATACACCCAGTAGGTCAAAATGACATCAATAGATGTCAAATGGCAACGCTGCCCATACCACAGTGATCCCTACAAAGACTTTATATTATACCTAGACTGTGCACCATCGCGTTAAAAACGGTCCGGGCGAGAGGGCTTCTAATGGTAGTGTGTTCCTTTCTAATGAAGTGACCATATTCAAGCGTAACGCGGGACAAAATTTGCTATTAGTATTTGTTATTTAATATAGCTTGTAAAGAGGATTGTGTTTAGTATCTGCTACTCTAAACATGTTAGTAATTTGTGATTATGAGTTAAAATTAAAACTATATGGCGTATTTTTTAACTTGCTAAGTGCATCATACAAAGACTTAGTGTAATAAAAAATTACACTAAGTCTTTGTATCATGACAAATTCCGACGACGCGGCCTGTAAAGGCTGCGAAACGTTAATAAATAAATAAAGTTTCGTGCATTAACCCGTGAAAAACTAGTTTTATTTAATGAGTGATGTGCGTGAAAACCTAAGAAACAAAAATGTATAAAGGCAACCTGATTTTGGCACTTTTTTTTTGCTGTTACATCGACAAAAACTTATTATTTTACGTAATTTAGACTATGTAGTGTTAATTAATATGAAGAATCTCATCTATGCATATACCTCTAAACGCAGACCAAACGAAGTTATGTAGGTTTTAAAAATAATAATACATAGGTACTATGAACTGTTTCATTCGGTATTTAAACTAGCACGCGTAGCTTGGCTTGGACTGAGGTTAGATAAAGAGGGTGGAATTTTGTAATACCAGTCACCTGATGGGAAAGTACTCTTAAAAGTATGTTTATTAAGGTAAGGGGGACCCACATATTGTGAGGTAGATAAATCGGTCAATGCCAAATCAAATTCATCAGATTCTGGACGGAAAAAAGACAATCATTTGTTTACAATATTTTTATTAAAATTGGTTTTTATACATTGCTAAATAATATAGTTTTGCGCAGTTTTTGTCGCAATGTAGCCTTATGTCCAACGTGCTCAAGGGTTAAGGACTTCCCGTAGCTTCTATGTCTTAAATTTAAGTATTTTTGACCAATACATCTAATGAATTCCAATTCATGAGATTCATCGGAATTTTTTCCAGGCACTGCATTTTCCCACATCAATTCCTGTTTTTCGTTCTTCGGAAATCTACACAATACAAGAAAAAAAAAATATATTATTATTTTTTTTTACTATTTTTGCGAGAAGCTCGATGGCGCAGGTGGTTAGCGCGTTCGGCTGGATGGTTGAAGTTAAGCAACTTTCGCAGTAGTTGGTCATTGGATGGGTGACCTAAAACATCTGTTTCGGAAGGCACGTTAAGCCGTTGGTCCCGGCTGCATCTGCAGTCGTTAGCACCCGCCAATCCGCACTGGGCCCGCCTGGTGGGTCATGGCCCAATCTCCCTATTCCATCCATAGGGAAGGCCTGTGCCCCAGCAGTGGGGACATTAATAGGTTAATGATGATGATGATGATACGAATCTAAAAACGCTCTAAAAAGTACTATGGATCAAGGAAGTAACCGCGACCGCATTATTTAATAATTGATTCATTAAATTCACACAACTCATGTTAAGAAAAAAAAACTCATCTACCTCCAAAATTCATGGTTCACCTAATGAATATGATTATAAGTTTTACTTACCCGTGAAAATAAAAAGGGCTACCGGGATAAGATTCATTGTAGCACCCTGTTACACAACACGAGTTCACCATTTTAAAAAAATACACTTTATTAAGCAAATTTACAATATTTAATATCAAATTGTCATCAAGTGTCATCATTGTCATTGTCATCAAGTGTCATCATTGTCATTGTCATCAAGTGAACAAATCACCATCTTACATTCAGTATTACCAGGCTCAACTAATTAAATACTACTTTTACTCTGTATTTAGATTTATTTTAAAAATATCAATGATTATTTTATTATTTATAGGAATTGTAGAAATGTTTAAATACGTTTCATAGTTTACGAATCGTTCGTATTGGTAATTAATCAGTAAATCACAAATAGAAAAGGATGACATTTTCTACAATTTCTACCAAACCCAATGATAAATTGAGCTGGCAAGACGTTAGAAAGGGACACACTACCGTTGGGTGCTTTCTCAATCAGGACCGTTTTTACTAGCGACCGCTTATCAAGATAATAGCTATCCTATTACTACAGATATAAATCTTACTTTAGATTTACTATTTTTTTTCGTGCACAGTCTAGGTATTATATAAAGTCTTTGGATCCCTACTATACGCCAGTGTTGCAAAAGTGAAAATTTAAAAATCGGGTAATTTTACTTGTATTAATCGGGAGAACTCGGGAGTTTTTTTTGGCAAAATTAAACAACAGTATATTGTGATACTAATTTACATAAATTATTAAAAACATAATCAGGTAAAGTAATTGCTTATTCGTCATTTACTCGCCACATCTTACTTGCTATTTATAAAAAAAAAATGTGTGTCTCAGCTCCGACGCACGACCGGAGCTTACACTCTAAAAACGATTGTCTTTGAATAGACACAAAACAAAATCAAGTCCGAAGAAGTCGGTTACAAGTAGAGATACACCAAAAGCTAATAAAAGCGTATTAAAAAAAAATTATATCAAGGCGTGATAATTTTCAGAATTTTTGAAGTTATACTTCTTTAGGCGCGTTATGAAAAATAATTTATGAGAGTGAAATTTTAAGATGCGCGCGCATCACTGTAACACAAAATTTTACACAGCGACCAACTTCATGCTGTTACTTTTGTGTTTACCGCACATTAAGCAAATCTACCAACAAAATAGAAATAGAATCTCTGTTTAGTGGGTGCTAACGACTGCATTGTGAAGGCCTATCAAAAGTATTTATTAATCTGGAACAACGGAACCAAAGCGCGATTCAGGAGACTACAGCGCCATCTCTTAAACATTGGTGTAGTAGAACCAAAAACCACATCTTTATTTTTTGTAATAAAGTAACAGTTATAGGTATTCATATTTATAATATTTATCCACATGTTTCTAGTTTGTTTATTCGGAATACGTGTTTGAGTTTCATACAAGTGCAAATCACATATGTTCTAATAAATTATATTCAGTAGCGATTTTAATTGAATATTTTGATTATTTATTTATTTTTTCAAATTAAAACTGAACTTTATTGACTGTGTCCTTTTCCAGACTTTTTATTAATTTATTGTAATTAATTATTTGCATGCAATTAAAAACTAATTTTAAACGATGCCAAAGAAGGATAACTTCGAAGCGCTGTTTTTTTGATTTTTTTTATTTATTTATGAGAAAAACGGTTTTGAAGCTCTCATTCATTGTGAAAAAACGATAGAGACACTTTCATTTGCTCAAAAGAGAACAACAGAGAAAAAAGACTAAACCGCTCTTAAGAAATATTGTTTTACGTCAAATGTCCGCTAATCATTTATTATAGAATTCGCGATTTTATTTTATCGATCGATTCTTTTCAATAGATATCAATTCAATCGATTCTATCGTTGAAATATAACTATACTTCTTTATTGTCGTGGTTGATTGACGCTGGCTACACACAAGTATACACACACGAAAAGTGAAAGGTGCGCAGATGAGGTTGCGCACAAAAACGTAACGAGGTCATTTGTTCAGTAGATTTTACTCCTCATATTTTTTTCATACCGGGGGCCTTATATGAAAATCAATTCTTAAGGAGTAAACTCCAAAAATGAAAATATTAAATTATAACAAGGTTGATTACAATCTTCGATATATCTTTTTGTGTGGAGAAGACAATTTTATTGATTCAGTGGAGAGTTTGTTGCGCTGTTTAGTTTTCAATGAATTGATTGATGATTATATTCGTCCCACGTTTGCAGATGCGTGTGGTATATTCAGAATATTAAAAACAACACCAATGACCTCCATCTGTCAAATGTCGCTTGAAAAGTACGGTTTGCAAAAAAAACTCGAAACACTTTTTTAGCTCTCAGCTGATTCTAGAATAAAAACTAAACATTTTTAAACAAACAATAACAAATGTTGCTAATTAATATTATTTGTTTCTTTTTTTCACTTATTGAGTATTGGCTATGAATGGTTGATAACCTATATCGTCAACCAAATGTCACTTTATGTTGCATTCCGAAACTCGATTTAAAACTTTTATTTACATATAGGATGCATGTTCGTATGATTATTCATAATTTCATTAAAATATGACCTGCATGATTATTCATAATTTCTCCGGCGGTAATGCAGAGATGAGCGAAATTGAAGAGCTAGATTCTGATTAATGTTTTTTTTCACACAGTCTTAATAAAGAAATACTATTAAAAATCGGTTGTGTTCTTTCTCAACCTTAGTAAATTAATGTTATTAAAAAATCTGATGTTTTGTCTCACTTAGTTTTAGTAAATAAGTTTTAATAAATAGCAAAATTTTTTTGCTCAATCTACCCATTTGGTTTGAATTTACAGCTATGACGCAAAATATGGCGCCCAGTCGGTCCTATTCTTAGTTGAATCGCATTATATAATGAATCGTTACTTAAGTATACAATATAAAAATCGGGATACGTGTTCGCTAAATCCTCTTTAAGCTTTTCTAAGGGAGGGAAAAGCAAAAATCAGTAGATGTCCCGATTAATCAGGAAGTTTTGTATCACTGCTATACGCTTTCAGAGTGTCGACTGAGCTCCCATGTCTAACAGCGTTTTCACTACCTAATCGTCAGGTCGCGTCGTAAGGGAGCAATTGTCCCTTAAAATTGGGTAGAGTAAATCCCGCATGCTGTAAAGCCCGCATTAAGATGGCAACATCCTGTTTCTGGTCGGCTCTTTTGTTTATGGCCCGTAAAATACCGTTTCTTTGTTTGACGAATTGCTGTTCGGACATAATTGCTTTTCTCTATGGTTTTGACTTTTTTGGCGTTTACTTGCACTTTGTATTCGCATGTTAACTTTTGGTTTCTGGGAAACCTAAACTTTCAAGGTTATATAGTCGTGTTAATTCTAAGAAAGATAGATTATTAAATTAACAGTGACAGTGCTTCACCGATTACCTGAATAGAAATAGCGCTGTCTAGGCAGATCAGTTTACTGAAACGTTTGTGCAATAACGCTAACATCAACATGAAGTGCAAATTATGTTCAGAAGAAAAGAGCGGGCCGGATCATGATATTTCTCCAAAGCACTTGAAAAATAAAGCTCTATATGACTATTCAGTGGAGAGGTAAGTTAGCAAATTTGCAAAAAAAGAGACAGTACAAAGTTATCAGTACAAGTTACCAGTCAAAAATTGAGGAAAGGTAGGCTTATCTCAAGTTGAATTCTAGTTAAATTGCAAAAGAACAATATATTACAATATCACCACAATTTTCCCAATATCACAATGTAAAATATACTCACCTTTGGTCTCTTTTTGTTCCTACTAGGTGCTTAAACTTATTCACAATTAAAAAACCACAGAAAAGTAATAACCTGTACATGCACAAACTCCAACATTAAGGAACTTCAATTGAATGACCTGTTTTCTGATTTAAGTGACATTGTATTTTTAAACAATGTGGTATTGTGTTTAACATAAATTCAGCGTTATACAAAGTTGTTGGTACAACAACCGTGGACACCTTAAATACGCTAAATACTCAGACTGTCAATATTGCAATTACATTGTTTCTGATTTTCTCAGAAGAGCCATATAAACTTCTTTCAACTATATATATAAATAAAATAAATGTAAATATTTACTAGTCTCAAAGTAAGCACAACAGTAAGGCTTGTGTTATGGGATACTAGAGCAACGGATACATAGTAGTGTATTTATCTAAAAATATATGTCACACTAATATTATAAAGGCGAAAGTTTGTGAGTGTGTGAGTATGTGAGTGTGTAGTATGTTTGTTACTTCTTCATGTCTAAACAGCTGGAGCGATTTTAATAAAATTTTGGTATGGAGTTAGCTGACACCCTAGATTAACACATAGGCTACTTTTATCAAAAAAAAAAGTTAGGTTCCAGAGGGATTTTCGAGAAACTAAGTTAACGCAGACGAAGTCATAGGCGACCTCTAGTATATCAATATTCATGACCTAGTACAAATGATAATCATCATACAAACATTTTCCTCATTGGGATGAGAACCCAGTACCTATGTGAAAACGACACTCTGAAACCTGCCATACCTAGCACTGATATCATAAATGTCGTCAAGATGTTGTGTTATCACAAAATTACAAAGATTGACATTATTGTTTCTATATATTACCTACCTATATTATTTCAGCAAGAAACATGCTGGCAACAGAAAGGGTGCTATTGTGGCATGTAGTGTGAAATCATCATTCACAAGTATTATTGACAATGCTGATCCAAAAATTAAAATTTCAGTGAGTTGTTTTTTTTTAAATAGTATTATTTTTTATATTCTGTATTCTCCTAAAGTTATTATTTAGTTATCTCTGTGTGATATTTGCATTTTTTGTATCATTGAGATATAGATTGTACAACACACATAAAAGAAGTGTAAGCAACCGGCATGATTTACACAAACTGCTTGTTTTAATCAGTTGATATTTTTTATTTTCATTCCTCATTTGATTTGATATGAATCTATTTTGTAGCATACTCTCACAACTCGATAATGGGAAAGACTTAGGCCGGTATTATAGAAAGATTCTCACTAATGAATCTAGTCTTGAGCGTAGTCTTGAGTCCTTAGTCAGTCAGAAAGGGATGTCGCTATTTATAGCACATAACGACATGCCTTTCTAACTCAAGTAAAAATCAACACTTAGTTCTGATTCTGTAATACGAGCCTTAGTCACTAATAAACCAAATATGTTATTGTTAACAATACAATAGAAGCATTAAATTAAAAATATTAAAATTCAGTCAAAAGTTCAAAAAACTTCTTGTTGCTTAGTTTCTTTTGATGAATATATTTAATAAATGACCTAAACTAACTTTTGTATTTTCTCAGGCGAAACCTAAGGAAGAGCTTAAATTCATTTTTACTGTTTACAATGAAAGTAAAAAAGAAGATTTATTAGTAGTCTTCATTCAAATCCCTACAAATAAGTTGAACTTCGTAATGAACAACCATGGTTTGAATAAAGGAGGTGCACCTCAATGTTTAAAGCCAAGTAAGTCTTACTTTTCTGGAGACACAAAAATCTTATCAGTATAAGCTACTTATCACCAGAACTAGACACCCTTATCATTGGTTATTCAGAGGCTCATTATTCAGCTACTTAAAATTACTTTAAACTAGCTTAAAATTTTCAATAAATTGCAAAATAAACAGGTGGCCTTGATAGCGGTACCTATATCAAATAAAATAGAAATTTCACATTTTGAATCCTAGATTTACCACTATGGATGGTTTGAATATTTAAAGTAGATACATAAAATGAAAAAAAAGGATACAGATTTTAGTTTCTAAACTTATTGCTGTAGTTTTTTTTAGTTGATTGGAATTATTTTATAAATTTAGCAGCAGCAAGTTATGCTCCAAAGGAATGTTATTTATGCTGACATGTTGTTCACCTGATACCTGTATCATATTATGACTGACTAAATTTCAGCAATTTAGCTGCACTTCTTGCATGCTGTATTATTTGGTTTATAATAATAATCATAATCAAAGTCATTTATTCAGTTTAGGCTGTTACAAGCACTCATGAATGTCTAGAAGCTACGCCATTGGTTCGTAAATCTACAGCGGGAGACCTTTTACTGAGAAGAACCGGCAAGAAACTCAGCAAGGGCTTTTTTTTTTCTCCCTGTTTTATTATTTACAGAGTCGTCAAATTGAAAAATGACTTCAGAGATGATTCATGAAGTCACCTTTCATTACATAATTATTAAATATACATTAATTGTTTACCTGCATTTTGATGTTTCAGAGCAAAAGCTAGAAAGGGATGTTTGTGTGACATTCCGATCTGATGAAATAGGCCAATACCAAATGCCTGTAGGGTTCTTATTGCAGAAGAAAGATACGAAGGAAAATATTTTTATCATTAGAGACATGGTAAGTGATCAAAGCCAATACCAAAATTTACTGCCATCTTGAATACTTATTGAATTGACATGGGTTATTTAGTTTCTATCACAAAGAAAGTCTGCCATCAATTTATATGAAACAGAAAATTTTATTGACGCTATTGAATGTAGCCAATAATGTTTACTAATCAAACGTAAAATTATTTTTCTTCCATTAATGGGAGAAATCATAATACTTTCCTGAGATTTTTTGAAATATATATAAGTAGGTACACATCTTAAACATTATAGACTATACATGTTTGGACTCTCTATTGACAAGAACGGAATGGTATATTTTCACTATTGATTTGCCGATACTAATAAGTTTTTAGCTTTTTACGTTTAAGTAAGAGAATCTATACTAATGTTAGCCCACTTGCATTAACACTTCTGAACGCAATATCTTTTTATTATTCTTTGATGATAATTCCCCAAACTTCAGTTGAACTTTGAGTTTTAAAATGACATGAAAAATCAAAGTTTAAGTATCACCAGTTCGCACATGCTACGAAATGGCAACTTTGTTGAAGTCTTTATGGAATATGTGAATTTAAACTCGTTTTTTTCTAACTTATTGTTTCATTTTAACGACATAATTAGTAAAATATATCTACTGCATAGGGGGCGTCCATAAATTACGTGAGGTGTTTTTTTTGAATTTTCTGTCCCTCACTCCCCCCCTGGTGAGATGTCGTGAGATTTTTTTCAACCCCCTCCCACATCCCCCAATCTCACGTGAGATTTTTCAAAATGTGGGTTTCTTACTTAAATGCGTTGGATTGTTATTGTTATAAGAAAAAAAATGCTTCGTGCTTTTATTTACGACTAGTTAAGACTAGTAATCAATATTGCTGACAGTTACTTCTTTCGAACGAAATAGGAATGATCTTAATCGTATTACGATTAAGTACGCTTAAGATTAAATTTTAAGCATGTACAGATGTCGATTCTGGCATGATTATTTAAACCTAAAGCTAAATTTAATATCAGCCTCTCCTTTTCATTCTGTATAGAGAACGACAAGGATACACTGTTGTCAAATTTAAGTTTAGGTTTAGAGAATCATGTCAGAATCGACACCACAATCTGGATTAAATACACCAAAATAATATATTTTTTTTTGTTTCAATCAGAAAAAAAATTGCGTGATATTTGACTCGACCCCCCCTCTCTCCAACGTAAGATTAGATGCGATTTGACTCGACCCCCTCCCCCCCTTAAACATCTCACGTAATTTATGGACGCCTAGGCGAAACTTGTATTTTAGCAGAATTTCACTTAAAATTCAACAAATCGTCGAAGTTTTGGTGTGCCATTCTTTGCTCTATACTCTAGTATGCCAATCACCGTAAATTCGAATCTTTTTCAGTTGATTTTGAAATATTTTAATACATTTTATTATTGAGCATTATAATTTCGTTTTATTTTTATACTTAATCTTATTTAATAGCATTGTGGAACTATATTCAATAGAAAGCTAATATTGAATTTACTATAGACAAACAAGTGAGAAATTCCGCAGGACCAATCATTATTTAGTTTAGGTACCGTATGTATTGTAGGGTCCAACATAATCTTGTTTTGTGTGTTTTAATGTCTCACAAAGTTTTGTTCACGCACAACGTAAACGGGAAACAATAGCACATACAATAATCTCGAAAGTACTGCACAGGCTGTTCCGTATACAATGGTCCAACCGCCATTACTAGTCAGGCTACCTGATTTCCTACAACAAACTGAACTAAAAAACTTCTGAAGGTTGGCAAATATATTATGTATTGAAATAAAATTGTTCTTATTTTAAGCCGTCGCATGGAAGCTTTATTTAATAGGAGATGCAGATTTTGTATAAATTTTCTTTTTCAATGGACCTAATAAGTTAAAAAAGTCCGCTGACAAAAGGCCGTCGTCTGCGTAGGTTATTATAAAAATTACAAAAAAGTTTGCGCATATGAGGGATTTTCCCGCCAAAATAGATCGCTTTTAACTGATCAAGTAAGAGTAAAGCACACGAGGGACTAAAAGTACCGGGTGCAAAAAATCCCCCGAATAACCAAGGACGCCGACAGAAAGGACTAGACATAAGTACGGGGGAATCCCCGAACAAAATAGAACTCGTGTGAGGAATAGGTACAGCAGTCGGCAACGCACACAGCGGACTTTAGTCTTCGTTGCGCGCTCTATCCGATTTACAGGGATCGACTCAATATTCTCTTTTAAAATGTCTTCTCTTTTTCTTAGTTCGTTTTAATAATACCATAACAACATATTGGAATATTTGCGTCCATGCCGCGCGCTTCTCTAAATTTCGGACATCAAATAATCGCAAACCGTGTGTGCGCTGAGTCCGTGACAAGTTTTTGCATTTTTTCAAGATTTAGTGATTTTTGTTCTCTACGGTTAAGAGTCTTAAGCCTACCATTCACGGGCGCGCCAATCCGCCGGATTTGTCGCTGGCGACAAGTCCGCGGACAAATCCGCGTGTGAATGTATTGGTGAGTGCGGCTCGCGGCTCGGCGCGGCGCTCGCCGTCGAGAGACGCGAGCGCCGCGCCGCACCCCAGCCGCGCCGTACAAATCCGTACGTGTGTGTGCTTGCACAGATTTGTCGGCGAACTTGTCAGTCATTTGTAGTGCGTGCACGCAGAACGACCTCTTAAATTGTTAATTCTGTATCACGTCTGTATCACTTTTTTGACGTTTATGCGATAATGTTTTAGGTCAAAAAGTTGAACATAATACTCATTTAAGTTGATATCAAGTTAATGTCATTTTAAAGAGTAGATCATAATACGCTTAATTTGATGTCATTTTGATATCGCATTTTTCGGAGAGCATAATACGTAATGTGAAATTGACATCAAAACAATATCACAATTAGCGAACATAAAGAGCTAATTATATCTCTTCTACAAGGGGTTTATCTCTTCTACGCATGTCCTCGGCATGAGCTCGTTCTAAATAGTCCATTACTAACCCGAAACGAGCCATTTTACTCTTTTTCATTAAAAAAAAAAGGAATTTGATACAGACACATTTTTGACGTTTATGCGATACTGTTTTATGTCAAAAAGTTGAACGTAATACGCATTTAAGTTGATATCATTTTAAAGTTGATGTCATTTTGATATCGCATTTTTCGGAGAGCGTAATGAGTAATGTGAAATTGACATCAAAACAATATCACAATTAGCGAGCATAATTGGCCTGCAGTTGTGTTTGTATCATGAACGAGTATAATAACATGTCGTTCGGCGATCACAAAGAGTTTTGGCAAGAATTTATCCATACAGGGAAGAACGATACGCGCGAGGCTCACCAAAGTACACAAACGACTGGACTGCAACTCGACGCTCGTGTAGTGTGTGGGCAATGACGGATTTGTCCACGGATGGGTACGGCTCGGGGTTCGGCTCGCGGTGCGTGTAGTGAATGGTGGGCTTTAGACTTTGCACATGCCTAAATCGGTTATTAGTATTTGTTGAAGTTCGTATTACTTAGTGTCGAACCACACACGGTGTGGCGAGCGCGAAGCACGTTGTGTATCATAGATTTTTTGCGCTGATTCCTGGTAACACTGCAACGGTAATTCCCCTTCATTATGATAAGAAACTGTTTATGTGCATGTTAGTGTCGTACACTTAGGCACCTCGCACACTAGATGGCCGGCCACGACCACGACGACTAGTGGCCGCAGCGACCAGATTAACTAAAGAAGCCTTATAAAAGTAGCACAGTTGTCTGCAGAGACCAATTGCCCGCAACACGGGCCGGCACGACTTGTCCGTACGGCTAAGCCGCGGCCATCTTACGTACAGTTTGCTATAAGCGCTCCCCCACTAGATCTGCGGCCACGCTGCGACTACCCTTTCTCAGTGTCATATGCGGACAGTTCGTCTATGACTTGCTTCGTATCGATTCGCAACTCAATACGATGACGTTTTTGTCCGCAAGGAGTTTTGATACAGAGTTAGACACCTCGCTCACTTCACGGCCAAGACCACAACCAAAGGCCACAATGACTACATTTAGGTGCATCACGCACTAGAACGACCACGACCAATGGCCGCAACGACCAGATTAAATTAATGTAGTCGTTACGGCCACTGGTCGTGGTCGTGACCGCCTATTGCGCGAGGTGCCTTAGTAAAGAAACCATATGAACCTCGCCGGCCGACCGATCGTTGCGGCCAGGCCGCGACCAGCCAATCTCAGTGTCATGCGGTCAGTTCGTGAGTGAACACGCTTCGTATCGTTTTGCAACTCTAACGACAACGTTATTTTCTTCAATGACTGTTGTTTGATACATATGTGGCGGCGACATCTACACGCCCCACATATAACTAACATAGAGGAAAACAATCTTACGCCTCCTCAAGAGATGGCACTACCGGCGCTGCGTTCACAACGTAAGGAAGCCTACATCGCGCAAGTGAAATTCGGCAGCCAACAGTTCATATATACGATGCCCGACCAACATCAGTAGGGCCGCGGCCCTCGAGCTACCATCACCCAGCTCGGAGGAAGACCTTCCCCTTTGGCCTTCCCACACATAGTTAATTATTAATGAATTAAAAATCACCGACAATATGGATGCTTTACTGCCCCACGTGTCGTGACTGTCTAGTGCGCGAGGTGCTTTAACATAGTTGATCTATTAGACGCCCATGAAAACGGCCAGTGGTCGCAACGACTAGATTTAGTAAGAAGAAACTATACGAACGCACTTAGCCGCAACGGCCAGCTATAGGTAATCGGGTCGTTGCGGCCACTGGTGGTCGTTTAGTCCGTGAGGTGCCTTAGTGGACCTTGCAGTTTATTTATTCAGTCAGACTGACGAGTGATATCGAATGGCAAGTATACATTTAAATATCAATAGTTTAGAGTGTAAGTAAACTTATTGAAAGTTAGCATACAGTGATAGTTAGGTATATCGAAAATAGAAAAGTTTGGTTGAATTACTAATTCAAACGTTACTGTTTTTTTTTCATTAGTGTAATTAATTCATAATCATAAATTAATAATCTTTACACTTAATCAACAAATTGTAAATAGAAAATATTTGGTAGGTAGCTGTATACGTACGTACTCATGCCAATATATCTAAATTTAACTTTAGGATTTTGATAATACCTAGTTACTGTAGCACACTATAAATTTTATAAAAGCCTTTTATTTACCATATTTGAACTATCTTATACAATTTGTTAGGCCTCCTCCATTTCCTTTCACGCGACCATGTTGCTGACTTTCTTGATCCAGTTCAAGTCATCTGCCCATCGTTTGTATGGTCAATAAATTATAATACCTACAAACATAGATGAATGATTGGTCTCGCTTCACTCCACAAGCGAGACCAATCATTCATCTATGCCTACAAATTTTAAATAGCAATAACGGAATGCGCTGTGCTTTATCTTGTTACTAGAGCAGTCCAAACATTGTTAGGAAGTGACTAACTTATGTGAGTACTCAGTAGGTACTTTCAGTAGGTGTAGTGTTAGTGAACACAAAATATGGTTTATTAGCTGGCAGGGTTTTTAAAAGTCGGCGTATATATTGAAATTTCAGGTAGTATTTGTAGAAGAGAAACTGAGGCAGCATCAGAAGTTGCATAGTCCGTACGCTGACAAAGAAGTTAAGGCAAATATTCTCCTGAAGACCGATATGGGAAGGTATGCCAATTCACACAATATAGTGACAATTTGATTTGAGGAGCTTGATGGCGCAAGTGGTAAGCGCTTTCGGCTGCGATCGTTGAAGTTGAGCAACTTTCGCAGTGGTCGGTCATTGGATGGGTGACCAAAAATCTTCTATCTCTAGTTCCTCCGTGCTTCGGAAGGCACATTAAGCCGTTGGTCCCGGCTGCATCTGCAGTCGTTAGCACCCGCCAATCCGCACTGGGCCCGCGTGGTGGGTCATGGCCCAATCTCCCTATTCCATCCACAGGCAAGGC
The DNA here is from genome assembly GCA_902850365.2 of Chilo suppressalis. Lineage (NCBI taxonomy): Eukaryota > Metazoa > Arthropoda > Insecta > Lepidoptera > Crambidae > Chilo > Chilo suppressalis. Next base: position 685,561 of record OU963910.1, read on the forward strand.
CTGTGCCCCAGCAGTGGGGACATTAATAGGCTGATGATGATGATGATGATGATGAGTGACGATTTCCATCGGCGCGAAGTTGACTGACCCTAGCTATGGCCTGTACTTTGAGGAGCTCAATGGCGCAAGTGGTGAGCGCCTCTGACCTACGATTGCTGAAGTTAAACAACTCTCGCAATTGGATGGGTGACCAAAAACTGAATTATCTGGTGGGTGTCCTAAGAAACAAACATTGGGACATGTTAAATCACTAACAAACAATACGCGACCTACACTATCAATGGACCGCTGAGACTCAAAACAAAAACAAAAAAAACCTTTTTAAAAACAAGCTTTTATTCAAATGCGCTAAAAAGAAAAAAAGAAAATTTAGTTAAAGTTTGTTTCTAAATAGATTTTCAAATTTTAGAAGTCCGCCATATTGGATTGAGAGTGACGTCACATTTTTTTCGAGTTACTCTCAGCAAGCCCTTTAATTTGATACCCATATTGTAGGAATGCATTAAAAATGATTGGTCCGCCATTTTGGGTATGCCGCCATATTGGATTTAGAATGACGTCACACTGTTAAGCATGCATTGTCATCCGAACTGAACGAGCATACCAAATTTCAGCTTAATCGGTTGAGGGCAAGTGCTTTAAAATTGAGTTGTAAGATTTGACCGTAACAAACATACATAGCAAGTTAAATAAAAGCTTGTAAAAAACACAATGCACCCGTCGAACGTCGACGGTTATCACGTGACGGACTCTCTCGAACACTGCCCAAGGTATTCAGCATCATGTCGATCACAATAACACGACCTCCGTGCCCGAGTGGTTTGTACGCCGGGTTTCATGGTGTTGCCGACTCGAGAGGTCCCGGGTTCGAATCCCGGTAGGGGCAGATGTTTGTGTGATGAATACGAGCATTTGTACTCAAGTCAGGGATGTTTAATATGTATTTCTATATAGATATACTTATATATGTATACTATCCGTTACCCTAGCATCCCATAACACAAGCCTTATAGTGCTTACTTTGGAGCTAGGCTAAAAAAAAATAACTAGATAAAATTTATTGAAAATCATGATAAGCGACATGTCACTATCAGCAAAGTCATTATGTCCGACTTTATTATAAAGAATTTTATATGAAAATCAAACTTCGCTGTGTAAAATCACTTCATAATAAGTGGTTGGTCAATATAGACAGAGTAATAATAAACGGATCCTACTGTATATAATTAATGAATAGCTATAAAAATGTAGATCAATTTATGTGCAATTTTGGCAGCAACAATGACACGCACGTATTCGGCATTCCGAAGAACTACAAGCAGATTTACGCCAGCGGACTCAAGGTGCAGGAAGGCGCTCCCGAAGAGATGAAACATATGGCCGAAGATATCAAGTATGATTATCTTTCATTTAATGTAATAACTAGTACAAGGAGCTCGATGGCGCAAGTGGTTAGCGCGTTCGGCTGCGATCGTTGAAGTTAAGCAACTTTCGCAGTGGTCGGTCATTGGATGGGTGACCAAAAATTTACTATCTCGAGTTCCTTCGTGCTTCGGAAGGCACGTTAAGCCGTTGGTCCCGGCTGCATCTGCAGTCGTTAGCACCCGCCAATCCGCACTGGGCCCGCGTGGTGGGTCATGGTCCAATCTCCCTATTCCATCCATAGGGAAGGCCTGTGCCCCAGCAGTGGGGACATTAATAGGCTGATGATGATGAACTAGTACACGCCCGCGACTTCGTCCGCGTTAACTTGAGATTTTACAGAATCCAACAGGAATCGTTTTTTTTTTTTCGAGATAAAAAGTTTCCTATGTCCTCGATCCAGGTCATAAACTACCCCGTAATGTTTGCGTGATTGAGTAACAAACTTTCACATTTATAATATTTAGGGTCGAATTTTCAAAACTCTGATAAAACTTAACTGTGCAATAAATTAGTACTCAATGAAATAGAGAGCGATGTCATCTGTTACATTACACCAATTAACACAAGCCAACTCTTTATTTTGTCCGTATAATACGATATCAGCCCTTAATCTATACTTATAATAAATCTGTAGAGAGGTCAATTCTGTACATGAAATATATTTTCAAAATAACTATCAGGGTGTGATTAGTGATCGATACTGATGCCAAAAATGCAATCAGTAAAATTTTTGTCTGTCTGTCTGTCTGTGTGTATGTTCCTTATAGAAACAAAAACTACTTGACGGATTTTAACGAAACTTGGTACAATTATTCTTCATACTCCTGGGCAGGTTATAGTATACTTTTCATCACTCTATAATCAATAGGAGCAGAGTAGTGAAGGGAAATGTTGGGAAAACGGGAGAAGTTACTCCATTTTTTAAGCTTCCGTCGCGTGTGCAGACTTAATGTAACCATTAATAAAGTTACATAGAAATCATGTATGACGGAAATATTTTACATCAAATTGTCTAAAAAATATCCCGCAACAGCATATGTCTATCTTTTATGGTTGACTCACAATAACACGTGTAACTCCTCATAGCTTAGCAGTTCGGAGCATTCTGATTATATATGTTTACTCTTACGTTTATAATACTCTCACTCATCCCTAATTTAAAAAAGTTAACATTATTACCTATTCAATAAAAAAATAATCATAGAAAAAGAATTAAATAAATAAATTCATTGTGTACAATACACGCCTGAGAACAAAAACTATAGTCTACACTACAGATCTACACCGAAGCGAAGCGAGGGCGGGCCACTAGTAGGATAAATAAAATTATAACGGAACTTTTTCACCTGCTCCTCAAGGAGTAAGTATGTACACTTTTTTATTTTTGCCTTCAAAGGCAGACGAGTGAATGGGCCACCTGATGCTAAGTGGCCACAGTCTCCCATGACATGTTTGAAAAGAAATCAAATTATATTTATTTCCAAATACAAGCTTCTTATTTAGGTATTCTGTTAATTAAAAAGAGTTTATGGAGCTCTGTTTTTGATATGAAGCTTTCAATATTGCGTCGGGTGTGAAGGCGGCAGTAATGATCTACGGAAATTCATCTACGACAGACGCACTGTAGATTATTTGTTACCTCGTGCTCGTCTCAGAAACAAAATGGACCCAGAATTTAGAGATTCGCTTAATGAAAACAATATAAAATGTAAAGTTAAAATGTTTTTTTTAAATAACATTTTATGTGACAATGATGGATTGTGATGTGCGGCGATCATTCAAACTTTTATGGTTTTTCGATGTGCGTCATACATGAAACGGTGCTATTGTTCGGAGCGACGATGACAGAATCGTCGTTATACTGACCAATTACAAAAACTCTTTGTTCGATTCATGAATAGATTTCTTTTTCTTCGATATAGATAGGTATATTATAAATGTCAAGGATTTTATGCTTGTTACACAATCACGTAAAGCGGCCGAACAGACTCGCAGAGAATTTGGCCCATATATAGATTACTAGCGGCCCGCCCTCGCTTCGCTTCGGTGTAGAGCTGAAGTGTAGACTACAGTTTTTGCTCTCAGGCTTGGAATGACATTCATCTATGATTCTTCTTATACCTGCATGCAAAGTCTCAGCCCGATCGGTTTAAAATTGACAATGTTACATACAAACTTTCATTCCCTATTTTATCCCCTTGGGGGTAAAATTGATCAAAATCCTTTCTAAGCGGATGTCTACGTCATAACATCTACCTGCATGACAAATTTCAGCCCGATCCGTCCAGTGGTTTGGGTTGTGCGTTGATAGATCACTATGTCAGTCAGTCACCTTTGAGTTTTATATATATAGATTACTTGTATTGAATGGATCATCTTCAGCCATTTGTTGTTCAGTTCTGAAGGCCTATTTGCTAACTGCTTTTGGCACATGGAAGTAATCATCACTGAGCCATTTAGTGATCCACTACTGCTTTATTATAAAGCCACCATGATCCTTGTTCTGAAAAAACATCGATCGATATGCAATTTTCTCTTTAGTTACACACTTTAAATACCAAAAAAGCTAGCGAATAGTCCAGCTGGAGATAAGTCTCCTCCAGTACCCTCCATGTTCTCCGGTTTTGTCCCTTAAGCATCCAGTTTTGACCCACATATCTCCTGGTATAACCCACACATCTCTGAGGTGGGCGTCCACGAGATCTGCTGTTATTTCAAAGCCTCCATTCTTCAACAAATTGCATTTGTTGGATAGAATACGTTTTAACCCGGAAAATTTTAGGTTTCTTAGGGATTCTGAAAAACTAAAAGTCGCGGGCGGCTACCATTACATTATAATAGAAGCTAAAATAAAGTAATTCGAACTTTATGATGGACGTGAAGTTAGTCGCGTGTCTAGGGTAAGTACCTACTCTCAGATGATCAAATACATATAGATCATGAACTGAACTTTCCCTGCCCAAATGTTAACAATATCTAAATGCTGCACTATTGCTTTCGGTCTTTCTAGAATGTAGTCAAACTCATGCAAGCAAGTGACGCTCAGTCCATTACATCAAATGTTTTTTTTACCGCAATTTGCCGCTAACTTCACAGGCACCGATATGTATAAATTATTTCATAAGTAATTAATTACTGTATTTTTTTGTAATCCTTCATAGCTTTTGAATATATATATGAATTGTTAAATGTTTACTAAAAGCATTTTATTTTTTATATAGAAAATGTCTGGACGACGGCGCTACCAAAGAAAACTACGTTAGATTTTTTCACAACCTACTGTGGTACGAAGAGACTATCGTCAGAATCAATTTAAAAGTAAGTATGTTTCCTTGATAAATACAATAGTATTTCGAAACGAAAAATATTTCTAAGCGCACTTTTTTTCTACACCACTACATTAGATTTGATAAGTCACACATTTTTACAATTGTATATATTCATTCTTGCCCCTCTAGCATGACCACCGAAACGGGATAAGAATGAAGCGATAAATCGGCATTAACTGTCAGACCAGGGGGCCATTCGCCTAACGGAAATGCTTTAGAAAACGCTAACGATTACGATATTATTTTGTTATTTCTGACCGCCGAAGGTTTTCAAATACCTCACGCTCTTTTTTTTAATATTGTTATTACCAATGCAAAAGAAAAAAAAGAGCGCGAGGCATTTGAAAACGTCGGGCAGCTAGTAATAACAAAATGAAATCGTAAGCGTTAGCGTTTTCCAAAGCATTTCCCTTAGGTGGATGGCCCCCAGGGGGCCAATCGCCTAACGGAAATGCTTGGGGGAAACGCTAACGCTTACGATTTTATATTGTTATTTCTAGCCGCCTGAGGTTTTCGAATACCTCACGCTCATTTTTTTTAATATTGTTATTACCAATGCAAAAGAAAAAGAAAGAGCGCGAGGCATTTGAATACCTCAGGCGGCTAGAAATAACAAAATAAAATCGTAAGCGTTAGCGTTTTCCAAAGCATTTCCGTTAGGCGATTGGCCCCCAGGGCTGTAGAGTCGAATTTAAGGTAGGGCAGCATTGGTTACAGATAGGGCACCCTACCCTACCCTAAAAATGCGAAGAACTTCGTTCAGATCAACTGATTTTGTTCTTTTTTAGTGTTCCGTACCTCAAAAGGAAAAAACGGAACCCTTATAGGAACACTTTGTTGTCCGTCCGCCCGTCTATCCGTCTGTCAAGACCGTTTTTCTCAGGAACGCGTAGAGGTATCAAACAGAAATTGATATCTAATACTCATGTCTACTGTCCCTTGGAGCTGTGAAAAAATCAAACTTCTAAGCCGAAGCAATCAAAAGATACAGCCGTTATAGGGTATTTCCCGTGAACTAAGAATCTTGAAATTTCGCACGTAGTAACGTCTTATAGTACAGAAAAAGGAAAAATTGCGAAAACCGTAAATTTTTAGTTAGGTACATCATATCTTAATAAAAAAAATTTTGAAAATTTTAAAGTTACTACTTACCTCTTTTCTCATGAACGCGGTAGAGGTAGAGGTAGGTAAGAGGTATTAAATTGAGTTTGTACAGAACCGTCGGTGCGCGAGTCCGACTCGCACTTGGCCGTTTTTTTTTTCAAAGGCCGGAAGTACCATACCAGCCGTTCACTCGTGACCCATTGACAGTCTTTGAGGCCTATTAATTGCAGTTAAAATTGAAAACGTATTGATAGAAATAACAATTGTATTGATTTTTGAGTAAAACACTCTTTACAGAACACTTCACATAATCAATCTTTAGTTAATGTTTATTATGTACGGGATTCCCCGTACGAAAGATTGCAATAGTATGGAGAATTCCCTCTGCATCACAGATAGACCCATCGCTTCATGTGATGGAGCTTCAAATGCCATCTATACACAGAACAAAGAATTATTATAATATGAAATGAATGTCACATACTGTGTTATGTTAGATAGGTACCTATTGCTACTATTTTTTATCTCAAACTATGAACAAACAATTTAATTATAAAAAAATATCTTTGTTTTTGGTATTTTAAGGCAGGGCATTGTGATGCAAGGTAGGGCATTGCCCCACAATGCCCTCCCCCCCTCTAGCTACGGCCTTGTGCCAGACTACTGTCAAACTCCACTGTAGTCTGACAGTTAATGCCGATATATCGGTTTATCATATCCCGTTTCGGTAGTCATGCTAGAGGGGCTGGAATCATACCTGAGTAGGGTAACCAGATAATAGGATATTTTCTAAAGATATATTTTTGAAGTTATTGACGCATCGCCTCTTGCAGTATGAAAAGATCTAAATGTCTACCTAACCGAAAATCCTAAAAAAAATGTATTTATTCGCCAATACAAAATTTTATCTTAGCTTACAATTAAACAGTGGTTTTTGTACTGAGCTGAGCTCGTAACGCAAAGACCTAATATTTCAGTTTTTCTAAATGGTTCGCATTACAATATGTTGACAAAACCCGGGAAGTGAACATTATGAGTGAGGAAGTTAGGGTAATACATAAATGTTCGAGTAACGTAATAAGACAAACAATATAACAATAGTAAAATTATTAAAGTAACTTTAAACGTTTTTTACTGAATATTTTTACAAGTTACCGATATATTTATTAGAAAAAAAAATATTCTAAAAACCCGGAGATTTCTAAAATCCAGCCGCAATTCTGATATAACTCAAATTATGTCCTGAGATAATGTAAACCCTATACACGAACCTATTGAGATTAAAAAACATGAAAATTGTTTTTTTCTAAAGAAAAGTTTACTAGAAAAAAAATAGATAATAATAGTAGAATAGGGCCGTGGTAGCATAATGGTCAGTGCATTCGTCCGGATTGCGAAGGGTGCGGGTTCGAGTCCCGTCCGCTGCCTGGTCCGCGTGGATTTTTTTCTAGTAAACTTTTCTTTAGATTTAAACATCTAGCAATTAAATGCTTAAAAATAAAATAAAAAACATAATTGTTTCTTTTTTTTTACTGAATTACACGACAGAATTAAAACTATCCACTTTTTATAGATTCCATAAACATTAGTTAATAACGTGAGTTCATTTTCTAAAACTTGTGAAAAATGATGTGGTGTCGTGGGACACCAGGTAGGAACGAAGTTCCTTCGGCTAATGTAGAATCGACACAAATTGCAAACTCGCTTGTGTATGCGACTGTCGCGCCTGCGCACGTCTCATTTAACGGTTTTATTCCACGCACTTTTTTTCCACGGATTTTTTCTGACGGTTTTACTTTTACATGTTTTTTAGTTCGGTCGCGCAGCAAAATCCCTATCCCCTCCAAGCCTGCCGTAAGGAACTTCGTCGCGCCTGCGCACGTCTCATTTAACGGTTTTATTCCACGCACTTTTTCCACGGATTTTTTCTTACGGTTTTACTATCACATTTTCACATTTTTTTCAGTTCGGTCAGCTAGTGTTCGTAAAGATTGCTAGGCAGGACTGGCCCACAGATTATAATAAACTACAATGTCACAATAATCCAGTAATTCACCCCCGTCGCTCTGCCACCCCCTGGACTTAAACACAGTTTAGTATAATATACGACAATAATCCAGTGTTGGTATAATGCCACAATAATTTGGGGTTGCACCCCCGTCGCTCTGTCACCCCCTGTTAAGTACTGACCTTGTTATCATGTCTAGCTTAAGTTTACAGCAGATGATAGGCGTTCCTGGTCCACAGCTCGGTATAACGTCACAAATATTCAAATTTCGTGTAATGTCACAATATTCCAGTGCTGCACCCTCGTAGCTGTGCCACCTCCTACATACGCACCTTATTATCATGTCCCGCTAGCGTTCGTAAAGGATGCTAGGCAGGACTGGCCCACAGTTTAGAATAAACTACAATGTCACAATAATCCAGTGATGCACCCCCGTCGCTCTGCCACCTCCTGATAAGTACTCACCTTGTAATCATAATCATGTCTCACAGGCGTTACTGGTCCACAGCTTGATATAACTTCACAAATATCCAGTGTTGGTGTAATATCACAATATTTCAGTGATGCACCCTCGTCGCTCTACCACCCCCTATAACTTCACACATATTCAGTGTTGGTGTAATATCACAATATTTCAGTGATGCACCCTCGTCGCTCTACCACCCCCTATAACTTCCCACATATTCACTGTTGGTGTAGTATCACAATATTTCAGTGATGCACCCTCGTCGCTCTACCACCCCCTATAACTTCACACATAATATTCAGTGTTGGTGTAGTATCACAGTATTTCAGTGATGCACCCTCGTCGCTCTACCACCCCCTATAACTTCACACATATTCAGTGTTGGTGTAATATCACAATATTTCAGTGATGCACCCTCGTCGCTCTACCACCCCCTATAACTTCACACATATTCAGTGTTGGTGTAATATCACAATATTTCAGTGATGCACCCTCGTCGCTCTACCACCCCCTATAACTTCACACATATTCAGTGTTGGTGTAGTATCACAATATTTCAGTGATGCACCCTCGTCGCTCTACCACCCCCTATAACTTCACACATAATATTCAGTGTTGGTGTAGTATCACAGTATTTCAGTGATGCACCCTCGTCGCTCTACCACCCCCTATAACTTCACACATATTCAGTGTTGGTGTAATATCACAATATTTCAGTGATGCACCCTCGTCGCTCTACCACCCCCTATAACTTCACACATATTCAGTGTTGGTGTAATATAACAATATTTCAGTGATGCACCCTCGTCGCTCTACCACCCCCTATGCGCACGTCTCATTTAATGGTTTTATTCCACGCATTTTTTCTTACGGTTTTACTATCACATTTTTTTCAGTTCGGTCGCGCAGCAAAATCCCTATCCCCTCCAAGCCTGCCGTAAGGAACTTCGTCGCGCCTGCGCACGTCTCATTTAACGGTTTATTCCACGCATTTTTTCTTACGGTTTTACTATCACATTTTGTTCGGTTCGGTCGCGCAGCAAAATTCCTATCCCCTCCAAGCCTGCCGTAAGGAACTTTCGTTCCAAAAAATACCTTAATAGAACAACACGGCCGACGCATCCAGGAGGAGAGTAGGCATACACAGCTTTCCCCTCTGTCGAATTGGGCATACAAACGATACATTTAAAACAGGATTTGGCTATGAATAAAAAAAGAATTTTGAAAATCGGTCCATAATTGACAGAGAAATCGGTGAATATACATAAAAAAAATATACAGTCGAACACAGATTCTCCTGCTTTTTTGAAGTTGGTTAAAAAGCTATATATCTATTAAACTAAACAAAAAATCAACATCAAAGAAAACAAAACTAGTTTTTACGGGTTAATGCACGAAACTTTAAATTTAATAAAATTATTCTTTTTTAATTTAATAAAAGTCTTAAGAAGGTAGCTTGACAAATTGAATAAAAGTTTTATTCTGACGACGAAGCCTGTAAAGGCTACGAAACGTCAATAAATAAATAAAGTTTCGTGCATTAACCCGTAAAAACTAGTTTTATTTAATGAGTGATGTGCGCGAAAACCTAAGAAACAAATATCAAAGAAAACGTCAATATCTTAACTTATAATTATATTACAATCACAGCACCATTTCTGCCTGGTTATTTAGAAAAAAAAAACAACTAAAAACAAAAATAGCTTCTATAAAACAAAAAAAATAACATGAAAGAAAACGTTATTATCTTAAATTCAGGTAAAAAAGAAATGTAAATTATAATGAATACTTGCTTGGCGCGCTTTGGCCCGCGTCGCCACACAACACAACAAACGGCGATTTAATTTCTATATAGGTGCATGATTTCTCGAGTTCACGACTTTTCTCGAGCTTTATTTCCCGGGAACAGAGCCTAACGATTTCCCGAACCCCAATGGACCCTAATGGCTCCTGGCTTCCGTTTTGAGTTTTATTTTACTACCAGCCTGGAAACCCATTTATTAAACAGATAAGAATTCAACCCCTAAAACAGCGCAAGAGCAGTCTCCGTAGCATAAGCACCACAATTAACATATCACATTTTTTATCGCGTCTAACTGTAAAACTCCATAGTAATTTGACAATTGAGTTGCTCATGCTAGGGGGGCATTATAAAACTGACTGAGCTGCTGCCCATACCAACCCAAGCATTAAAAGTTGACTCTATTTGTTTCTTAGGTTTTCACGCACATCACTCATTAAATAAAACTAGTTTTAACGGGTTAATGCACGAAACTTTATTTATTTATAGACATTTCGCAGCCTTTTCAGGTCTGCGTCGAAGCTGACCAGAAAATGACGAAGCAGACCTGAAAAGGCTGCGAAACGTCAATTAATAAATAAAGTTTCGTGCATTAACCCGTTAAAACCAGTTTTATTTAAAGTTGAATCTAATCTAACAACATACAGAACACCGACTCCAGATATTAATATACTTAAAATTTACTTTAGGATGGCATTTTATTTTTATTGTTGAATAAACAAAAAAAATGCCAACCGAACTGGCATTTCTTTGTACTGTTTGACGTTTTAATGAGAGTCGTGCGACGTCATCTGCCCGTAGGACGCCATGTTTGCTGGAAAAATTTATTACAAATTCGAATAAAGTATTTTAATTTTCGTTTTTTTACTGTTATACGCAAAAGAGTTACAAATATCCAGTTTTTAGCGCGTCACTTTACTCTAATTACAACGTTTTCAAAAGCTTGTGAAATAGCCTATTAATAAAAATAACTTTTTAATGCAGAAGTACAACATGAGCGAGGTTCCCCTAAAGGTGGTGATGCCGGGCTACGTGTACTCGCTGCTGGTGCCCGGCCTCGCCGAGAAGCGGCCCTCCCTGCTCGTGGGTCAGTGCCCCACGCACATACACACACAGAGACACATACATACATATACACACATACATACACATACAGGCACACATACACAGACACGCACATATACACACACACACATACAGACACACGCATACATACACACACACACACACACACAGACAGACAGACACATACATACATACACTCACATATACACATACAGACACACATACACACTCACACGCACATATACACACACACATACAGACACACGCATCCATACACACATACACGCTCACAAACACGCGCACATACACACACATAAACATACACATACAGACACACACACACACACACGCACATATATACACACACACACACACACACACACAGACACACATACAGACACACACACACACATACACACACACACACACACACGTACACACTATACCAGGTTCAGGTTGACTGGTAGAGAATGCCTATGGCATTAAGTCCGCCCTTTGCATATGATAATAAAGTTTAAATTAATAAATAACTCTCCATCACACCACATCACTCAAACTTATTCTATCGCTTACTTTATGTATTTGATATAGCACTTATTTAAAATTATAAAAAAAAATAGTTTTGCATGTTAATAGAAATTATTTTTTTATTGCATTGCCTTACTTTTTTTTTCCTTCACCTTTAGCACGTCGCATTAAATTTATAATTGTTATTAACAAATCAGACTTTATCAACAATCATAGCATATACGAGTATCATAGCATCAATACTTCAGTCAGCAGTCAGCTCTCCAGCTACCCGAGTGATTTTGGCCCCTGTTTGATTTCCAGCCAAGAAAGAACTTATTTTTTATATCATTGTTTCATAATACCACACCAAGTACTCTAATTATAATTTCTTTGATCAGGTGATTTGTTGTTCATCAAGCCCTCGAATACAGACGAAGAGATGTTCGAGGGAGTTATTTCCGAAATCAACCACAACACCATATCAATCAATGGCCTCCATCAAAAGTGAGTGGTTTCTTCATATTTTCCTAAAATATATATGTATTTTTAGGGTTCCGTACTTCGAAAGGAAAAACGGAACCCTTATAGCATCACTTTGTTATATGCTTATAGCATCGCGTGGAGGTATCAAGCTGAAATTTATATCTAACTAGCGGACCCGACAGACGTTGTCCTGTCTAGTATGGTAGCGCCGTCTGTCGGATCCAATGTAAAACATTCCAAAATCAACAACTACTAATAAATTTAAAATTAATTAAAAAAACATTGTCCAGCCGACAAAATTGTGAATCTAAACCATTCTCAGATCCCCTTGAACACACACAAAAAATTTCATCAAAATCGGTCCAGTCGTTTAAGAGAAGTTCAGTGACATACACACTCACAGAAGAATTATATATATAAAGATAATCAGGTTTACTGTCCCTTGGAGGAGGAGGAAATAATCAAACTTCTAAGCCAACGCAATCAAAAGATACAACCGTTTATGCCGCAAATTGTCGAAACTCGCAAGGGAATCAAAACCTTCAGGGTACTGCCGCGATCTAACCCTAAAGGGGTAGATCCCGGGGGCGTGACTTTATAAATGAAAAACAACTTATATATTTAACTCTTTTATTTGAAATCTGAATTCAGGCGAATATAATAATTGAGCTTAATCTAGTAACGCATGGTTTGGTGCCTGAAGTCTATCTGATGGAATCTTCTATCAAACGACAGAAGATTCCCAATTTCAAATATTTAAAAATCATGACATTACCTTTTTATTTTTTATTTTTTTATATAGATAGGTCCGACAAATGTCTCCACTCCACCTGATGTTAAGTGAAGGTGAAGTCCAGACGCTAAGATAGCTAAAACAGCAGTTCTACCTGCCACACCAGCCATCCTGACCCTGCCGGCCTGCATGTTGCTTAATATAACTGCCAGCCGTAGGCATTACATGAACAAAGAGTTCATCCAAACAAGGAGGCTGTAACGTAACGGACGTTACAGTACTTTCTGTGAACTTAGAATCTCGCAATTTGGTACGAAGCAACGTCTTATAGCACAGATGAAGAAAAAATTGGGAAAACCGTAAATATACCTACACCTACCTAATTCTTACGGGACCTTCGGTGCGCGAGTCCGACTCGCACTTGGCCGGTTTTTTTTAAGTTAAAAAGAGTGTGAAATAAGCATATGGCCCGCCTAATGGAAGAGCTATATTAAACACTAGTGGCCCGCCCTCGCTTCGCTTCGGTGTAGAGCTGAAGTGTAGACTACAGTTTTTGTTCTCAGGCTTGTATTATACACAATGACATTCATTTATGATTCTTCTTATACCTGCATGCAAAGTCTCAGCCCGATCGGTTTAAAATTGACAAAGTTTCATACAAACTTTCAATACCTATTTTATTGGTTCTACCCCTTGGGGGTAGAATTGATCAAAATCCTTTCTTAGCGGATGCCTACGTCATAACATGTCTGCATGCTACCTGCATGCCAAATTTCAGCCCGATCCGTCCAGTGGTTTGGGCTGTGCGTTGATAGATCACTATGTCAGTCAGTCACCTTTAAGTTTTATATATATAGATATCACTCGCGCCGTTGCCTACCCTGACGAATCCCCTACCCGGTGGAACCCTGGAAACCTACTCAGTATTTTACTGTGATCTTCTGTAAGGTGGAGGTTATATTCCCGGAAGGGCGTCTCAGTATTTATTTTTTAACGAATTAACTCGACACAAATGATGTTCAGAAGCTCGATGGCCCAAGTGGTTAGCGCGTTCGGCTGCGATCGTTGAACTTAAGCAACTTTCTCAGTGGTCGGTCATTGGATGGGTGACCATAAATTTAATATCTTGAGCTCCTCCGTGCTTCGGAAGGCACGTTAAGCCGTTGGTCCCGGATGCATCTGCAGTCGTTAGCACCCACCAATCCGCACTGGGCCCGCGTGGTGGGTCATGGCCCAATTTCCCTATTTCATCCATAGGGAAGGCCTGTGCTCCAGGAGTAGGGACAGTAATAGGCTGCTGCTGATGATGATGAGATGATGTTCACGTGGGAATTCCACAAGGAATAGAATATTAGCTTTCATTAAAAGTGATGCGTCTATACAAACAACTCATTTTATTATTCATCATTCACAAATCATTGCAAAATTGTATCACTTTTGAAGAACCGTCTAATTCTACCTTGATGATGATGATGTTGTGGGTTACCTGCAATGCGAAGAGATGGCGCTGCCTTGTAGCTTAAGAAAGGCTAGAAAGAAATCGACACGGCCATCAGGGCCGCGGTAGCATAATTGGTTATTGCATTCGCCCGGATAGCGAAGGGTACGGGTTCAAGGCTGCTGCCTGGTCCGCGTGGACTATTTCTAGTAATATTTTCATTAGATTTAAACATCGAGCAGTTACATGCTTAAACTATTCCAGAGTGCTGGACACTTACCGGCATTTCTCTATATTTTGTTATTTATTTGTTTTCATTAATTTTGCTCCGATTTTATCTATTTTTAGTTTATTTGTTTTATTGACATTTGTGACAACTTAATGTTTTTTATCCGTTGCCATGGCTAAAAGTGAAAGGTGCGCAGATGAGGTTGCGCACAAAAACGTAACGAGGTCATTTGTTCAGTAGATTTTACTCCTCACATTTTTCTCATACCGGGCCCCTTATATATGCAAATCGATTCTTAAGGAGTAAAGTCCAAAAATTATAATGATGATTATATATTTATGAACGCGCGTAGGTTCGGTAAGCACTACAGCGCCGAGGCTCGGTTCGACGTGCGCTTCTTCCTGTCGCGGATGTCGCTGGAGCGGATGCATATGGCCGTCGACTCTGTGTTCCGCCACGGCTTCGAGGACAAAGTATTCCCCAAGAGGAACCCTAAAGCTAAGCCGCTTCAAGATAATCTGATAACAGAGTAAGTGATTTTCATATATTTTATTCCTATTTATATAAGACTAGCGGCCCGCCCTCGCTTCGCTTCGGTGTAGAGCTGAAGTGTAGACTACAGTTTTTGTTCTCAGGCTTGTATTAAACACAATGACATTCATCTATGATTCTTCTTATACCTGCATGCAAAGTGACAGCTCGATCGGTTTAAAATTTACAAAGTTTCATACAAACTTTCATTCCCTATTTTATCCCCTTGGGGGAAGAATTGATCCAAATCCTTTCTTAGCGGATGCCTACGTCATAACATCTACCTGCATACCAAATTTCAGCCCGATCCGTCCAGTGGTTTGGGCTGTGCGTTGATAGATCACTATGTCAGTCAGTCACCTTTGAGTTTTATATATATAGATGTCATTCATATAGGGTACTCCAAGGATTGACTTTGGGCCCTACATTCTTTACCTATTTACGTAAAGCCTGTACTTACATATGGGGCCATAATGAAGGACCGAAGTGTTAGTTAAGTAAGCTATGAACGTAGGCCGGACATAATGCATAGCCTTAGTTTTTAGTAACCATTAAATTAAAGGATCTTGGTGTGTTCTGCGAATGGTTAGTAAAAAGTGACATTTTCAACTTATACTTTGCTCAACGTAATATTGATATGGACCTTGGACTACTGTGTGGCTAACATTATTACCGGCGTGGTTTATCTAACCACTTCCGCTATAGAAATCGCTCCTTATAAGGTAATAAGTATGAACCTCCAGTTAGAACGTACTCTGCGGGCCTCATTATAAATAGCCTCGAGCTGTTGTCTTCCATCCCTTAACACGATTGATCCTTGAATAGCGAAGTAGTGGCTCCGCGTTCGATAATTCATATGAGTGACGATAGATGGCACTCTTACAAAAAAAGGAATATTATTAACTAAATTATTTATAAAATAAATTGATGTTACACTGCCACTGGTGCCGATTCTGGCGTGATTCTCTAAACTTAAAACTAAATTTAACATCAGTCTGTCCTTTTCATTCTGTATAGAGAATGACAAGGATATACTGCTGTCAAATTTAAGTTTAGGTTTAGAGAATCATGCTAGAATCGACACCACTGTTTTCATTACAGTTTTTGATACAAATGATACAACATTCAAGGAAAGATTAGAGATGCGATTAAATTGCACGGCGTAAGTTTTCTCTATAGCTATAAACGCTATAAACGCGTTCCAACAAAAAAACTAATTGAAAATGACAGGAACACAGCGAGCGTAGCGAGCTTTGTTGTCTTATGTTTTCGTTACTCAATTGCGAGTGTATTGTGTTTCCGTCGATCATGTATCGCAATTTGTCGGGCGCAGATTCTATAACTCGGACGTGGGGCGAAATCCCGAACAACGCGCCGCCGTGAACCGCATCCTGCACGCGGCGGGGTCTCCGGCCCCCTACCTGCTGCACGGCCCCCCCGGCACCGGCAAGACGCGCACGCTCACCGAGGCCGCGCTGCAGGTGAGTGACGCGCCTGCTGCCCCCCCCGCCCCCCCCCCACCTGCTGCACGGCCCCCCCGGCACCGGCAAGACGCGCACGCTCACCGAGGCCGCGCTGCAGGTGAGTGACGCGCCTGCTGCCCCCCCGCCCCCCCCCCACCTGCTGCACGGCCCCCCCGGCACCGGCAAGACGCGCACGCTCACCGAGGCCGCGCTGCAGGTGAGTGACGCGCCTGCTGCCCCCCCGCCCCCCCCCCACCTGCTGCACGGCCCCCCCGGCACCGGCAAGACGCGCACGCTCACCGAGGCCGCGCTGCAGGTGAGTGACGCGCCTGCTGCCCCCCCGCCCCCCCCCACCTGCTGCACGGCCCCCCCGGCACCGGCAAGACGCGCACGCTCACCGAGGCCGCGCTGCAGGTGAGTGACGCGCCTGCTGCCCCCCCGCCCCCCCCCCACCTGCTGCACGGCCCCCCCGGCACCGGCAAGACGCGCACGCTCACCGAGGCCGCGCTGCAGGTGAGTGACGCGCCTGCTGCCCCCCCGCCCCCCCCCCACCTGCTGCACGGCCCCCCCGGCACCGGCAAGACGCGCACGCTCACCGAGGCCCCGCGGCAGGTGAGTGACGCGCCTGCTGCCCCCCCGCCCCCCCCCCACCTGCTGCACGGCCCCCCCCGGCACCGGCAAGACGCGCACGCTCACCGAGGCCGCGCTGCAGGTGAGTGACGCGCCTGCTGCCCCCCCCCCCCCCCCCCCACCTGCTGCACGGCCCCCCCGGCACCGGCAAGACGCGCACGCTCACCGAGGCCGCGCTGCAGGTGAGTGACGCGCCTGCTGCCCCCCCGCCCCCCCCCCACCTGCTGCACGGCCCCCCCGGCACCGGCAAGACGCGCACGCTCACCGAGGCCGCGCTGCAGGTGAGTGACGCGCCTGCTGCCCCCCCGCCCCCCCCCCACCTGCTGCACGGCCCCCCCGGCACCGGCAAGACGCGCACGCTCACCGAGGCCGCGCTGCAGGTGAGTGACGCGCCTGCTGCCCCCCCGCCCCCCCCCCACCTGCTGCACGGCCCCCCCGGCACCGGCAAGACGCGCACGCTCACCGAGGCCGCGCTGCAGGTGAGTGACGCGCCTGCTGCCCCCCCGCCCCCCCCCCACCTGCTGCACGGCCCCCCCGGCACCGGCAAGACGCGCACGCTCACCGAGGCCGCGCTGCAGGTGAGTGACGCGCCTGCTGCCCCCCCGCCCCCCCCCCACCTGCTGCACGGCCCCCCCGGCACCGGCAAGACGCGCACGCTCACCGAGGCCGCGCTGCAGGTGAGTGACGCGCCTGCTGCCCCCCCGCCCCCCCCCCACCTGCTGCACGGCCCCCCCGGCACCGGCAAGACGCGCACGCTCACCGAGGCCGCGCTGCAGGTGAGTGACGCGCCTGCTGCCCCCCCGCCCCCCCCCCACCTGCTGCACGGCCCCCCCGGCACCGGCAAGACGCGCACGCTCACCGAGGCCGCGCTGCAGGTGAGTGACGCGCCTGCTGCCCCCCCGCCCCCCCCCCACCTGCTGCACGGCCCCCCCGGCACCGGCAAGACGCGCACGCTCACCGAGGCCGCGCTGCAGGTGAGTGACGCGCCTGCTGCCCCCCCGCCCCCCCCCCACCTGCTGCACGGCCCCCCCGGCACCGGCAAGACGCGCACGCTCACCGAGGCCGCGCTGCAGGTGAGTGACGCGCCTGCTGCCCCCCCGCCCCCCCCCCACCTGCTGCACGGCCCCCCCGGCACCGGCAAGACGCGCACGCTCACCGAGGCCGCGCTGCAGGTGAGTGACGCGCCTGCTGCCCCCCCGCCCCCCCCCCACCTGCTGCACGGCCCCCCCGGCACCGGCAAGACGCGCACGCTCACCGAGGCCGCGCTGCAGGTGAGTGACGCGCCTGCTGCCCCCCCGCCCCCCCCCCACCTGCTGCACGGCCCCCCCGGCACCGGCAAGACGCGCACGCTCACCGAGGCCGCGCTGCAGGTGAGTGACGCGCCTGCTGCCCCCCCGCCCCCCCCCCACCTGCTGCACGGCCCCCCCGGCACCGGCAAGACGCGCACGCTCACCGAGGCCGCGCTGCAGGTGAGTGACGCGCCTGCTGCCCCCCCGCCCCCCCCCCCACCTGCTGCACGGCCCCCCCCCGGCACCGGCAAGACGCGCACGCTCACCGAGGCCGCGCTGCAGGTGAGTGACGCGCCTGCTGCCAAACAGGCAACTTTTAGATTGCAAATTTTAGACCAACCTAACCTCAATAAACAATTTTTTTACCTCTTTATAACAAATTTTAGACCAACCTAACCTCAATATAACAAACCTCAGTTTAAAGAATTACTCGATATAACGAATATTTACTTGTTCCCTTCCGATTTGTTATATCGAGGTTGCACTGTACTAGTAATGTATATCTTACCATTGATTGCATTAAATTATACAATATTGACCAATAACCTTTAAAAAGGCGAATAATCAATAAACAATACATTTTGTCAATTATCTCAAAAGTGGTTTTCAAAAGTTACAGTGTATTGGCTTGGTAGGGCAGTGCTGCCCCCTATATTTTTTTTTCAATATTTACCATTTTTAAAATTATCGGCCCTGGTCTACTAACCTGCCTCGTATTTGTAATCTTAACAAAACAATATGGATCGCAGCTGGTGGCCCGCAATAAAGACGTGCGCGTGCTGATCTGCACGGACTCCAACATGGCGGCGGACCACGTGGCGGTCGCCATCGCGGAGTACGCGGATAAATTCCCCGCCAACCTGCTGCTGCGGGCCAGCTCCAAGTACCGCGTCTGGTGAGTGCTGACACACAAAAACTCATACACGTACTGCGACACATCATTTGCACGATAAATGCAACTTCTGTAACACACTATACAACAGTACATTGTTCTCTAGTAAAATAGTTATTTATTATACAAGAGTGGAAAGTTCCTTTTTAACCGCGTGCTCGATTTGGATGACCGAGCAAGCGAAGGATTCTAAAGTTGAATCACGAGCGCAGCGAGTGATTCTAAATTAGAATCCTGAGCGTCAGCGAGGGAAACAAACGAGCACAAGGTGAAAAATCTTTCCACTCGAGTGCAATACGTAACTTTTCATCCCACCTCAGCGAGGAAATGACAAAATGAAAAAGAAAACAATTTATAATGACAAAATATTTAAGCAATAAAACGTGAAAAACTAGAATGGCGCGAAGCACGCAAATAAAACAAAGAAACCAAGAAGGTTCCAAATTTAAATTTTTTCACAATTTAAAAAGTTCTAATCATAAATTTGGCACCATAGAGGTTACATTAAATAGGTTTAATGACGTTTTGAATTTACAATTATATTGAGTACTCATTATATGTGATGTTCTAAATTCAAATCTACTTTGCCGCTCAAGCGAATAAAATAGAATTTTCCAGCCAGATTTCGAAGCGCAAAATTACACTTTCCGAGGTGGTGGGATGAAAAAGATTTTTTTTATTTATATGTTTTGTACACACAAATACAGATACGGGAGCAATTTAATTAAAGATACATGCACAAGAGCACAACTGAAATTTCTTCCAGTAGGTCCGTAGTATGAAAGAATATAAGGCAAAACAGTCGGCGTATACACCTGAATATAATAATACATACGTGTTAAATACTTATAAAATAATATGAAAACTACATAGAGTCTGTGCGGAAAGGAATGAGCGTGGCGAAAAACGGAACTAACATTAAGATTTTTATTTGACAATCAAACCCAGCAATGTCATGTAAAACGTCATAGTTTTGTATTGATACGGATTTGTTTGTTGTTGTGATTTCTTGCGGTTATTTGTATTTAATCATGTCCAAAAGGGGTAAAACCTTACAAGTACGGTAGAAAAGCACTACAGCGCCCTCCAATCTAATTCCCGTTCTCTTTCCGGACAAACTCTATCATAATCTATATACATATAATTATTGAGTATTTTTTTCCATCTGTCTGTCTTTCTGTCGTCTGTTACCACATCACGCTTAAATCGCTAAACTGATTTAGATAAAACTTGGTATAGATATAGTTTGAGTCCCGGGGTAGGACATAAAATAATTTTTATCCCTAAAATCATTCCTTAAGAGGGTGAGTGACAAAAGTGGGTAGAAGTATATATGGGAACTCAATTTCGTGACGCAGTCGAGGCCGCGGGCACTCACCAGTTATAAATATCGGTCAATTTGCAGGGAAACTCTTCCCAAGAACTTGTACAAGTACTCGAACGGTACCAGCGCCCGCGACTATGAGAACGTGAGCACGGAGAAGTTCCGCTCCTACCGCATCGTCGTCACCACGCTGCTGCACTCCGCCAAGTTCGTCAGGTGAGTGCCAATATGCTTTACCAAATCAAATAAACTAGACTTGCAACGGATATTCGGTTACGAATAGCAACCTATTCGGCTACTTTTATTATATTTGGCCGAATACCGAATATCTACATATTATTCGGCCGAATACCGAATACTTAAATAATATATTTTGTCATAGAGAAATAATTGGTAAATTGAAAAATTCAAATCGATTGATTACGTATATATTCATAATTTCATTTCTGTTATATTCTCATTTAAGTAGTCATTGGTACATAACACAGGTACATAATCATCTTCTGATTTGAAAAAATGGGGGATTCTATGTATTTGAATTATTGTGATAATCAAAATTTAGAAGGTTCTCATTTCTTTTATAATCATTTATTAAGTAGTCATTGAAAAACAAGTTAACACTTTAATTCATTCAGTCATGTGATGAATGGTTACATAATAGCAATAATTTAAAGTTTACGCGCCGTTTTTGACCATATCTCAAAAGTTGGTTATGTCATTTAGCCGCATTTTAGCTTGAGGACGGCAGATTAGAACAAAACAAATGAGCGCGAAACAATCACGTCTGTCTGTGCAAGTTTTGGCGCTCAAATCCAGCCGAATACTTTTGCCTAATATTCGGCTATTCGGTCAGGGGCCTTGCCGTATATTCGGTATACTGCCGAATATACTATTCGTTGCAAGTCTAAAATAAACTGTTCAAAGCTATAAAAAATAAAAAGCCAATCATTGGAATGTCTATTTAACATGTTCATGCTATGATTTATGTTAGATTATATACCGGGTGTTATAGAATTCCGAAATAAAATTTGTAGGTATTGCGGCCAGTACGGCTCGCAGCTGGTGGGTCCGGAAATAAATAATTGACTTAGTAGAAAATAATCCTTATATTGGCCAAATTTGATTCTGTGGCCGTCGCAACTTCGCAGGTGAGGGGGAATATTAGGCCTGGAATATTCGTCTGCAGATAGATCGAAGGTCGAACCTCCTTCGAAGGTTCAGTGGTCAGCAAGGATCGTCAGTAGGTTCCGCCGACGACTTTCCGTTAGATTCAATTGATGTAGCTGTTTCCTGGCTGAAAATCCTCTGACAACCTCTGGGAAACAGGATTCGGTCTTTGCTTGCGGTACGGTAGGCTTAGCACCTAGAACCCAAAGGCAGCACCTTAATAAATTGCTCCTGGACTCACAAGACGGTCCCAACGGCCAACGGTTCAAATTTTAAAGTAGGAGTAGGACAGACTGGCGTTATAAATGTTTACGTTAAACTTTTTTAAAGAAGAGAACATCTTACAACTGTTATTAACCCTAGACAGTATTTAAACTCACCCCAGCGGAAACTTTGTTACTATTACCGCGAGACGGCGGCACGTCCGCACCAAAAGATTTCGTGCCTTAGGCCCGTATTATAGAAAGATTCTCAGTGATTGATCTAGTCTTGAGCATAGTTAGAAAGGGATGTCGCTATATATAGCACATAGCGGCATCCCTTTCTAACTACTCAAGTAAAGATCAACACTTAGTTGTCATTCTGTAATCCGGGCCTAAGACTAAAAGCTGCCGAAGCTTTTAGTCTTAGCCCCGCCTCTTTATTACGTAAACAATCGCGTTTCGTTTCACGCGTACGGAAGCGAAACTGAGATGTATTTGAATACCTCACTATTATGTATCACTGCTTAAATTAAGATATAGCATTGAAATTTCCCCTTTGACGTAGTTTACGGTAAAAATTGAAAAATATTTAGTTTAAATTTTATAACTTACTAGCGGCCCGCCCTCGCTTCGCTTCGGTGTAGAGCTGAAGTGTAGACTACAGTTTTTGTTCTCAGGCTTGTATTATACACAATGACATTCATCTATGATTCTTCTTATACCTGCATGCAAAGTCTCAGCCCGATCGGTTTAAAATTGATAAAGTTTCATACAAACTTTCATTCCTTATTTTATCCCCTTGGGATTTTCTTTATATTTTTTTCCGTAAGAACCTTGTACAGAGTATTAGAAAACTACAAAAAAAAAAACAGCCAAATCGGTCAAGCCGTTTTCATGTTATGTCGTGACAACGGAAAACGGGTTTCATTTTTATATATATAGATTGATATTAAGACCTATATTCACGTACAACGTTACAGTATGTATCTCCTATAACTATACCCACGAGGCGAGGGGGCGTTTTTAATTTCGCGAAATCAGCTTATGTATACCTTCGTAAAAAATGTTCTATCTTTGTCCGAAAAATAAGCTTCCTTCCCTTCTTCATCAGTTGAAAATTTCTTTTCACAAAGTTTTTTTTCAGTTTTGGAAATAGTCGAATTAGGGTGGATGGTCTAAAATATCGAAGTAACCTCCTTATTGCAGGTAAGCCAACACAACGCAGTTCTTGTGTCAAACGCGTTGTCGTGAAGAAGAAGAATAATTTTGTTAAATTTTGCCCTCCTTTTTTCTTTAATGCTTTCTTTCAGCTTCTTCAGAGGATAGAGGCACAGTATTCTCCGGTTATAGAAACGTCTTTATTTTTATAATCGGTCTACAGGATCCCTTCCGAATCCCATTACACTGTTATTTATTTATTTATAGGTACATACAGCATAACATACAACACATTCGTAATATATAGAGGATAATTTTACTGTTTACATATGTTTGCCAATTATAGATATACACAACATTTATACCATATCGTTTAACATTAATTAAAATGAAAGGAGAACAAGAACATTATCTTTAACAGATACTGCTATTATTGATTTATTAAGGTTATTTTTATCAAGAACATACAAAAAAAAATTTAACTACGTCGAATACACACTGGGAGGCTGAAAGTGATGCAATAGTTTGTTTCTGAAAATTCGAGTAGAATCTGTTGCTCTCTCTCTGTGATGATAGTTAGATTGCGAATCAAAATGATCGTTCTAAGTCCAACAGCGAGTTTATGAAATGATTTTGTGATAGGGCCGCTGATGGATATATCAATCGTACAATCGTACTTGTAAACATATATATATGGTGAGGTTCTTAGAGCTGGGCTATTTCAGCATATAATGTTTGAAATACCCTATTATTTAATTACTACTATTCCTTTGTATGTTTGTAATAAAAAATATTAATGATAATAAATTAATAGGCTATTTGACAATAAAAAAAGTACCAATTTTTGACATCTGTATTTAATATGAATAATAGCAGCTGTTTTTATTATTCTGAGAGAACAAATAATTTATAACTTTTCTAAAGAACCATAACCTGATTTTTTGTTCTATGGTCACGTGATCGAAAACGCCTGGGATTGGTGAAGACTAAAATGACGTCATACGTATGACGTCATGACGTATAAAGTGACGTAACATTTTAACGTTTGACGTTTTAATGACAATCCTGTGCCGTCACATGCTAGTGAGACGCCATATTGTCCAGAGGAACGTTTCTGCGGCATCTTAAAGATTTAATTTCTGATTTAGTTTTTCTACTGAAATACACAACATAATAACGAATATCAATTTTTAACGTAGTGCTTAATCATTATTAAATAACGTGAGATCGTTTTGTAAAAATTGTCTTATACGCCATTATTTGCTTAAATGATTACAATAGATTTTTGAAGTTATACTTCTTTAGGCGCGTTATGAAAAAATGATGAGAGTGAAATTTTAAGATGCGCGCGCATCACTGTAACACAAAATTTTAACAGCATGAAGTTGGTCGCTTTAGCGACCAACTTCATCGTTACTTTTGTGTTTACCGCACATTAAGAAAATCTACCAACAAAATAGAAATAGAATCTCTATTTAGTGGGTGCTAATGACTGCATTGTGAAGGCCTATCAAAAGTATTTATTAATCTGGAACAACGGAACCAAAGCGCGATTCAGGAGACTACAGCGCCATCTCTTGACCATTGGTGTAGTAGAACCAAAAACCACATCTTTATTTTTTGTAATAAAGTAACAGTTATAGGTATTCATATTTATAATATTTATCCACATGTTTCTAGTTTGTATATTCGGAATACGTGTTTGAGTTTCATACAAGTGCAAATCACATATGTTCTAATAAATTATATTCAGTAGCGATTTTAATTGAATATTTTGATTATTTATTTATTTTTTCAAATTAAAACTGAACTTTATTGACTGTGTCCTTTTTCAGACTTTTTATTAATTTATTGTAATTAATTATTTGCATGCAATTAAAAACTAATTTTAAACGATGCCAAAGAAGGATAACTTCTCACGCGCCTACATAAGTACACGCACCCATTTTTTTTTTATAGTTTTCAACATATTTTGTTGGAAGTTTTCACCATTAGAATGCTATATTATCTTTGAGTAACGTAGATAATATTTTTATTCGTTAAAATATGAGTGTACTTTCCACGTGCAAAGCTGGGATGGATTTATTGATTGACTGTATTGTTCTCTCGAAATCGAGTCGACTGTATGTTTCAAAACGTTGCCACGTCGTTTACTCTTCCTACGGGCGTTAGGGTATAAAGGGATTCAAAGATGGGGTAGTTTTTGCCGGCATTTGCCTATTCGTGTTTTGTTATTTGTAAGATATCAATTTATATATATTTGTTTTTCATTCCCTATAAATTATGATAAGGAGAGACCGTTGTCAAGTTACAATAACATACAAATAGCAAATGCGAATAGTCAGGTGAAGTGCTGGCTATAGTGATGTTTGGTGTTGAATAAAAAAAAATTAAGTTTTGCTAAACATTTACCTAGGAATCACTGACCCTGATAATACAGTTATACTAGTTTTTGGGCAAGGTGTTCTATTTTTTCAGTTAGAGTGCATAAAGTAATTCAATTAAGGGGTAATTCGGTGACTTTCGGTTTACGTGTACAGACAGCTGAAAGGCCAGCGTTGCTTCACGCATCTATTCATCGACGAGGCAGCGCAGGCGTCGGAGCCCGCATGCCTCGTGCCGTGCGGCCTACTGAAGGAGCGCGGCCGGCTGCTGCTGTGCGGCGACCACCTGCAGCTGGGGCCCTGCGTCATCTGTCGGCGCGCCGCCAGCCACGGGCTAGGTATGTGGTCATACGGAGCCCGCGTGCCTCGTGCCTCGTGCCTCGTGCCTCGTGCTGTGCGGCGACCACCTGCAGCTGGGGCCCTGCGTCATCTGTCGGCGCGCCGCCAGCCACGGGCTAGGTATGTGGTCATACGGAGCCCGCGTGCCTCGTGCCTCGTGCCTCGTGCCTCGTGCTGTGCGGCGACCACCTGCAGCTGGGGCCCTGCGTCATCTGTCGGCGCGCCGCCAGCCACGGGCTAGGTATGTGGTCATACGGAGCCCGCGTGCCTCGTGCCTCGTGCCTCGTGCCTCGTGCTGTGCGGCGACCACCTGCAGCTGGGGCCCTGCGTCATCTGTCGGCGCGCCGCCAGCCACGGGCTAGGTATGTGGTCATACGGAGCCCGCGTGCCTCGTGCCTCGTGCCTCGTGCCTCGTGCTGTGCGGCGACCACCTGCAGCTGGGGCCCTGCGTCATCTGTCGGCGCGCCGCCAGCCACGGGCTAGGTATGTGGTCATACGGAGCCCGCGTGCCTCGTGCCTCGTGCCTCGTGCCTCGTGCTGTGCGGCGACCACCTGCAGCTGGGGCCCTGCGTCATCTGTCGGCGCGCCGCCAGCCACGGGCTAGGTATGTGGTCATACGGAGCCCGCGTGCCTCGTGCCTCGTGCCTCGTGCCTCGTGCTGTGCGGCGACCACCTGCAGCTGGGGCCCTGCGTCATCTGTCGGCGCGCCGCCAGCCACGGGCTAGGTATGTGGTCATACGGAGCCCGCGTGCCTCGTGCCTCGTGCCTCGTGCCTCGTGCTGTGCGGCGACCACCTGCAGCTGGGGCCCTGCGTCATCTGTCGGCGCGCCGCCAGCCACGGGCTAGGTATGTGGTCATACGGAGCCCGCGTGCCTCGTGCCTCGTGCCTCGTGCCTCGTGCTGTGCGGCGACCACCTGCAGCTGGGGCCCTGCGTCATCTGTCGGCGCGCCGCCAGCCACGGGCTAGGTATGTGGTCATACGGAGCCCGCGTGCCTCGTGCCTCGTGCCTCGTGCTGTGCGGCGACCACCTGCAGCTGGGGCCCTGCGTCATCTGTCGGCGCGCCGCCAGCCACGGGCTAGGTATGTGGTCATACGGAGCCCGCGTGCCTCGTGCCTCGTGCCTCGTGCCTCGTGCTGTGCGGCGACCACCTGCAGCTGGGGCCCTGCGTCATCTGTCGGCGCGCCGCCAGCCACGGGCTAGGTATGTGGTCATACGGAGCCCGCGTGCCTCGTGCCTCGTGCCTCGTGCCTCGTGCTGTGCGGCGACCACCTGCAGCTGGGGCCCTGCGTCATCTGTCGGCGCGCCGCCAGCCACGGGCTAGGTATGTGGTCATACGGAGCCCGCGTGCCTCGTGCCTCGTGCCTCGTGCCTCGTGCTGTGCGGCGACCACCTGCAGCTGGGGCCCTGCGTCATCTGTCGGCGCGCCGCCAGCCACGGGCTAGGTATGTGGTCATACGGAGCCCGCGTGCCTCGTGCCTCGTGCCTCGTGCTGTGCGGCGACCACCTGCAGCTGGGGCCCTGCGTCATCTGT
The DNA here is from genome assembly GCA_902850365.2 of Chilo suppressalis. Lineage (NCBI taxonomy): Eukaryota > Metazoa > Arthropoda > Insecta > Lepidoptera > Crambidae > Chilo > Chilo suppressalis. The sequence goes on from OU963910.1 coordinate 713,065, forward strand.
CGGCGCGCCGCCAGCCACGGGCTAGGTATGTGGTCATACGGAGCCCGCGTGCCTCGTGCCTCGTGCCTCGTGCCTCGTGCTGTGCGGCGACCACCTGCAGCTGGGGCCCTGCGTCATCTGTCGGCGCGCCGCCAGCCACGGGCTAGGTATGTGGTCATACGGAGCCCGCGTGCCTCGTGCCTCGTGCCTCGTGCCTCGTGCTGTGCGGCGACCACCTGCAGCTGGGGCCCTGCGTCATCTGTCGGCGCGCCGCCAGCCACGGGCTAGGTATGTGGTCATACGGAGCCCGCGTGCCTCGTGCCTCGTGCCTCGTGCCTCGTGCTGTGCGGCGACCACCTGCAGCTGGGGCCCTGCGTCATCTGTCGGCGCGCCGCCAGCCACGGGCTAGGTATGTGGTCATACGGAGCCCGCGTGCCTCGTGCCTCGTGCCTCGTGCCTCGTGCTGTGCGGCGACCACCTGCAGCTGGGGCCCTGCGTCATCCTGCCGAAGAAACCCCTCTGGACCTCACCTTGCACACACCGCAGAATATTGAACTAACTCGTGACAACGTGACCCGGTGTTCGTCGATTTATATGACACTATCACTTTAAGAAATAATATAAGCTTACATTTATCATTCCGCTAAGTCCTGGTAATATCGAGATCCTACTTTTACAGAGAAGCATTTTTCGTTTTCCCAACAGGAAAATCCCTGATGGAGCGCCTGATGGAGATGGAACTGTACAAGAGCGAAGACCCCGACTACGTGATGATGCTGCTCAACAACTTCCGCTCCGACAGAGACATCCTGCAGCTGCCCAACGAGCTCTTCTATAAGAACAAACTTAATGTGAGAAAGCGTTATCTTCACTTCCTAGATTACTACATCATAAAGAAAGCTATTTTAAAATATCTTTAATTATGCTTTTCTAGTTACACAAGTTTTATTGCTAATGTTCGCGAGAACACCTTCGATAGCCCACGAGAACAAGTTGGTATAATCGCTGATCCTATCGCTTCTATTGGTAAAATTCAGACACAGGATTCCCCACCATGAAGTTAACCACTCACCTTGACATCGCCAGTATGAATGAGCTCGTGCTGGAAGCGTTACGTGTTCACGTGGTCACCCACTCAGAGGCCTTATTGTGCACCAATTTCAAACACTTAAGCAGTACACTTATAACTATTAATGATAATCCACCGAAAACCGATATTCCGAAATAATATAGTCAAGAGGAGCTCGATGGCGCAAGTGGTTAGCGCGTTCGGCTGCGATCGTTGAAGTTAAGCAACTTTCTCAGTGGTCGGTCATTGGATGGGTGACCAAAAATTTACTATCTCGAGCCCCTCCGTGCTTCGGAAGGCACGTTAAGCCGTTGGTCCCGGCTGCATCTGCAGTCGTTAGCACCCACCAATCCGCACTGGGCCCGCGTGGTGGGTCATGGCCCAATCCCCTATTCCATCCATAGGGAAGGCCTGTGCCCCAGCAGTGGGGACATTAATAGGCTGATGATGATGATAGTCAAGCTCCTCTTGTGTGCGCTGGCGCCGCCGTGAGAGGTAATGCGGCGATGACAGCAGCACCCGTTACCTTTGAGTCGTGTATTTGTAGTTTACCCACATAATAAGAAATACTATGACTGAACAGCTAAGTTAAATCATCATCAGCCTATTAATATCCTTCTTGCTGGGGCACAAGCAATTTCTATGGATTGAATAGGGAGACTAGGCCTTGTTCCCACCTCGCGAGCCCAGTGCGGATTGGTGGGAGTTCCGGGGCTAATGTCTTAACGTGCCTTCCGAAGCACGGAGAAACTTTAGATGATTAGTTTTTTGTCACCCATCCAATGACCGACCATTGACAAATTTGCTTAATTTCACGATCGCCGGTGCAATGCACTCACCACCGAGCTCCAAGTTAAACAATTTAGATTAAACAATGTTAATTTTTAATATCTAAGTTGGTTTTGGTCTGCCGCAAATTATATATTAACAAAATATTGTTTTAACTTTAAAACATCAACAATCGATAAAGTATTCTCTCAAACAGCACTAAGTTCAAGTCTAGATGTTTAAAGGTCGAGAAACCAGCACATAGTACAGGTAAGTACAGGTAAGCGGCCACCATGATCTATCAATAAAATTATACTTGATTCAAATTGACTTAAAGAAAGCTCTTTTGAATGGGGTTTTTGACAGTATTAAAAATAAAGTGCCAATGAGTGTGTTTGTGAAAATTTACGTCGCCAGTTGGTGCCACTGTGACGTGAGGTCTTTTGTATGAAGTTTTTGGCGCAAGCTCCATAGACCAGATCCATAGACTATGAGAACATATGCGATTTGACGGATGAGTAACCTTTCGTCTCAGTACTGCCACCTGGTTCCCGTCATTTCAGAAAACGCTCATTGTTAGCATCTGTGTTTAGATTGAATATTGGCAGGGGTTTTAAATATTTTTACAGAAAAAATATTCATAATTTTACTAAAAACCCACGAAAAAGATAATAGTTTTCTTATCTATTGTCACGTGACCCAAAACGCCTAGGGATTGGCGGAGCCTAAAATGACGTCACACGCAAGTAAACTTCCGGTAAAAGTGACATTACATTGTATCGTTTGAGGTTTTAATAACAGTCGCGTGACGTCACACACTAGTAAGACGCCATATTGTCCAGAGAAACGTTTTCGCGGCAACTTGAAAATTGAGCTTTTAATTTGGTTATTTTTACTGAAATACACAACGGAATGATGAATATCCACTTATTACGGACTCCGTAAATATTAGTCAACACCGTAAGATCGTTTTCTAAAACTTGTCAAATATTCTATTCAAAGTCAAAGTCAAAATTTCTTTATTCATTTAGGTACAATTTGCACACTTATGAAAGTCAAATTTGATGCCATCGGTTCAAGAGTCTACCAGAAGGCCTTGTCTGAGAAGAACCGGCAAGAAACTCAGCAAGTTTTGTCCTCCCTTTACATTATCTATTTTTATTGTCCAAATAGACGCTTGCTATTGTATTCAATAAATATCATTCACGCCGTTGCTTACCCTGACTCCATATCTACCACGTGGAGCCCTAGAATCTTACTCATCGACAGAAACACAACATCAACAAAGGGTAGTGTTATTTTACTGTGGTCTACTGTAATAGTGGAGGCTACTTCCCCAAACGGATGCTCCAATTCGAGCTGGAAATCTGCTTAGCTATACCTCTCTTTCGTCTGGTATAAGCGAAGCTTATCGAGGAGCTCGATGGCGCTGGTGGTTAGCGCGTTCGGCTGCGATAGTTGAAGTTAAGCAACTTTCGCAGTGGTCGGTAATTGGATGGGTGACCAAAATCTTCTATCTCGAGTTCCTCCGTGCTTCGGAAGGCACGTTAAGCCATTGGTCCCGGTTGCATCTGCAGCCGTTAGCACCCGCCAATCCGCACTGGGTCCGCGTGGTGGGTCATGGCCCAATCTCCCTATTCCATCCATAGGGAAGGCCTGTGCCCCAGCAGTGGGGATATTAATAGGCTGATGATGATGATGATTGATGAAGCGAAGCTTTTCTTGTTAATTTATAATAATTCAGTAGCAGTCGCATTGATTAGTTTGATGGCGCAGGTGAAAGCGCATTCGGCCTGCGATCTTGGAAGTTAAGCAACTTTTGTAGTGGTCGGTCATTGGATGGGTGACCAAAATTTATTATCTCTCAATCTTCCGTGCTTCGAAAAGCACGTTATGCAGTTGGTCCTGGCTAAATCTACACCCACCATTCCGTATTGGGGCCGCGTGGTGGGTCGCGACTCAATCATTCTATTCCATTCATAAAAAGGTGTGTGTGCCCCAGCAGTAGGGATATTAAAAGGTTAGTGATGATGATAATTGACAAATTCCACATTTGTTCGTTTGAACAATAAAATTTCATTTGCAAGTTTCTGCGAAAGCTTTTCTCTGGATAATATGGCGTCCTATTGGTGTGTCAACACATGGTTGTCATTGAAACGTCGAACTGTACAATGTATTGTCAGTTTGACCGGAAGTTTACTAGCGTGTGACGCCATTTTAGCCTTCGCCTTCGTATTCCAAAACAAATACACCAGTACCCTTAGTATGAGTTTTTTATTACGAAACGAACGTTTTCGAATAGTGTCACAGTACGAGTATAGAATTTCACTACTCGTCTTCACGATATCGTAAGTTCGTATGACTCATTTAAACGAACTTCACACTGTTTAGTTTTGTCTGTTTCGTTCTCTATTGCCAAAAAAGAGATAGCTAATTCTTTCAATTCAACCTTAAACAAAGCTAATCTATGTAAAACTCTAGACTTAATCTTATTAATCTGTGTCCAAAGAGTATAGAATCTACATTTATCTATGTGTGAAACTTGGCTGTATGTGGCTGTATGGTTGACTTCAGGGCCGTAAAGAAATAAAATTTAATGTAGTGTTTTGTGCTAAAGTAACACAAAGATACTCAAAATATTCTTTAGAAAGGCGGTACCTTTGTAAGTTAATCGCCTCCTCTGTAATAATTCCCGTCGTGCCTGTGCACGCTGGTCTTTGTCAATCTCTTCAGCGAGCATGAGAGCTAAATATTGTGCCGAAAACATTTTATTAGATTGCATAAAAACTTGGCCCAAAACACTTAGTCACTGAAAGTTTCTAATCGAGTGACGATATGATCAAACGTCTTAGTATACTCATGACGCGCTGTCAAAGTTAACATTGACAGCGTTTTTTAAAAACTTAAAATTTTTTAACAAAAAAAAATTTAAGTTGTTACTTGTACTGCCAAAATGCTAACGACATACGAAAATATTGGTTTTCGTTTAACGATGACTCGATGAACTCATACTGCAGATTTTTGTTTTTGATAGTTAACGCTAGGGGCGCTGCTAGTCAATCTATGGAAACGAGATGATACGATTGATCGAATTCGAAAACTATTAAAACTCATACTAAGGGTACAGTATACTGACCAGTTGTAATGACGTCACGAATCCAACGCCATATTGTACTGGTATGCTACCATATTTTTACCGCTAAAACGAATATGACGTATGACCGAGCGTGCGTGAGATGCATTCGAATTTTATTTTTTATTTAAAGAACAATAATGACATCCAATCAAAAATAATTTCTCTTAATTGTTGAGGTGAATAAAAAATCTTCTTTATTCGCACTATTTTTAATATTTCGTCGATTTATGACGTCACTGCACTGGCCAGTATATTTCGGAACAATTCACCAGTATGGCGTCGATTCATGACGTCATTAGCACTGGCCAGTATTTTATTTTTATTTTATTTATTCGGTATACATAACATGTTACAATCAACAAAGTACTAACTTATAATAATTGAGGAATCGATCAAATATGCAACACTAAACATGCATACACAAAAAATTTCGTTATAAAAAACAAAGGACAATATATTGATATTAACCGTTACATTGCATTAAATTAAATTCATTCAAATAAAAACAAATTGAATACTATAGATTAGATAAAATTACTTACAATTGATTTAAATATATGTACTACATATATTACATTAATGAAATTATATTACATTACAATAAAAACAGAACATTAGCAAATCAATTAAATAAGATATTCATCATCATCATCAGCCTATTAATGTCCCCACTGCTGGGGCACAGGCCTTCCCTATGTATGGAATAGGGAGATTGGGCCATGACCCACCACGCGGGCCCAGTGCGGATTGGCGGATGCTAACGACTGCAGATGCAGCCGGGACCAACGGCTTAACGTGCCTTCCGAAGCACGGAGGAGCTCGAGATAGTAATTTTTGGTCACCCATCCAATGACCGACCACTGCGAAAGTTGCTTAAGTTCAACGATCGCAGCCGAACGCGCTAACCACTTGCGCCATCGAGCTCCTCGATAAGATATTATCAAGTACATATTTAATTAAATAAATCAAGCTAAAAAAAAATCTTATTGTATTAAAGCGCTTGGCCTACGATTTCTAGAACACATTTTTTAAATTGATTCGGATTGAGACTAAACAAATCCACATCCATATACCAACTAACTCATTATAGGCACAACACATCGTGACGGATTAAAATAAGAAGTATTGTTAGTGAATACTTGAAGTACAAAAAATTTAGGACTACGAGACTTGTATCTAATATTAAAATTCAGAAGCGAGAGAAGCGATGGACTATCCATGTGCGAGTTAGCGATTTTATATAGGCAGTTTAAATCAAAATACTTAGGACGAGACTCAAGGGACTGCATATTAAACCTTGTCATCCAGTTCTCGTAACGCTTAATTTTTCTGTGAAACCCATATCGATAGCAGAGTATCCTGAGAAATCTACGTTGAACTACTTCTATGCGCTGCACATGAACATTGTAAAACGGTGACCAAATGACGGTATTAAATTCGAGAACACTTCTTACAAGAGTTTTATATAAGTAAATTAGACTTTCTGGATTCTTGTACGACGCAAAATAAAACCAAGTGTGCGATTACACTTGTTTATTATGTGATCATAATGAGTTCGGAAAGTAAGCTTTTCATCAAAGAAGACAACAAGATCCCTGACAACATTCCTTCGCTCGAGAGTATGTCTATGCAATTTATAGTCATAAAGAAGTTGGTGCTTTTTATTAGTGAAGGATACGACAAAAGGTTTGTCAACATTTAATAGCATGTCGTTTTTAGTGCACCACTGGTCGAGGATGTTCAGATTTTCCTGCAGAACCTCCGCATGATTCTGGTTTTTTATTGTCATAAACATCTTGACATCATCCGCATAGAGCAAGCATGGACACGTTAAGCGTTCTATAAGACCGTTTATGAAAACGTCAAAAAATAGGGGCCCGAGGTGCGATCCCTGGGGCACACCAGAGGTGACAACGAGCGGTGCTGACAAATAACCCTTAATTGCAACTAGCTGGCTTCTCCGACTAAGATAAGACTTAAATTATCGGTGTAAGCTACCATGTATTCCATAGTAAGCAAGTTTTTTGCATAACATGTTGTGGCTAACTTTATCAAAGGCTTTGGTAAAATCCGTATAAATACTATCTACCTGTCCTTTCTTGGAGAACGAACAGCAAAGATAATTTTTATATTCCAATAAATTAGTGGTAGTGGATCTATTTGGCACAAACCCGTGCTGTTTAGGAATTATCAGTTGCTTAAAGTGACTGTAAAGAAAGTCATAAATCAATGATTCAAACAGTTTTGCAAAACATGAAAGAATATAGGCCTATAGTTCGCAGAATGTGTTCTATCTCCGATTTGTGAATAGGAACTATATGTGCCACTTTCCAACATTCCGGAAACACACCAAAAGCAAGAGATTTGTTAAAAATAATACTCAAAGGAGAAATAAGCTCTTTGCTACAAGCTTTGATGAAAAATCCAATTTATTCAGTTAACTACGTACGTCATCCTCCGTCACACTCAATTGCCCCAGACTTAAACCATTTTGGCACTGCAGAGGCAAATCAGCAGTTTCATCACTATTGCTCTCATTGTACACACTGCCAAAATATCGGGAAAATAGCTCGCAGACCTCTTTCGCGTCGGTTGTCTGCGTTTCACCGTATTTCATATTAATTGGAATAGTAGATTTACCCGTTGTGTGTGAAATATATCTCCAAAAATGTTTAACATCTTTGGAGAGGGAATCCTTCACCGATGTGAGGTACCTATTTCGACATTGTTTAATTAAGCCTTTACACCTAGACCGCAATAAACTAAATGTGTCATAATCTCTAGGATTTCTGAATTGCTTGAAACGTTTATGATATTTGGACTTTTCTTTTAAGCAACGTATTAGAGGAGAAATGAACCAGATTGGATAAATTATTACTCTTGTGGGAAGTCATCATAGGTGTATGCTTTGAAATGATATTATTTATTACTTCATAAAAACGGTCAACCATTATATTAATAGAAATCAATATTTGTAGAACTTAGCTCAATTTCGATATTGAAAAGATTGCATTTACGAAAATTTGGTCTTTTAATGTTAACTGGCCTCACAAACTCGGTCTGGGGTTTGATACTAGGAATATCAATAAAAATTGGAGGATGGTGTTCATCTAATCGAGACAATGGTTCAGCACCACATACCTTAATGTTTTCCATATTAGAGAGTACAAGAACATGCGTTCATTTTTATTCGTTACATTATTAAATTGATTAAAGTCACAAAAAGATATAGTTTTTTTATAGATAAGTATTCTGGTATATATTACGGCATACACCCATAATCAGTCCTGTGACCATAGAGCAAAAAAAAATTGTGATTAAATGATTTTTTAGTAAAAGTTATGATACACTTCGTTCTCTCGGAATAGTAAAATCGCTGCAAATATTCATATGAAATACTGATGCCAACGATTGGTACTTTATTTTTTTTTCATTTCATACTGTCACATACCCTATTAGGATTGAGTGCGGAAACCGGCCTGAAAAACTAAACTGAAGTTATGCGTTGGATTCAGTGCTAAGCTATAAATGAGTCACGCAAAAAAATATGCAAGTGAACTTTTTAATAAATAACCACCTTTATTGCAATGTAAATGAGACACACATTGGTGGGACAACTGTGTATTTATATTTTTCGACCGCTCAGCCACGCTACCCACATCAGGCGAGCACGAAATTAGAATACACTTGTGGAATGCCTATTACATATTTGGGACGACGAATTGATAACTAAATTAAACTGAAATTTTGCGTTGTTTGTATGGTCAGCCGTGCGCCGGACAGGACGCGCTGAGTTCTCGCTGCATACTGTCGGAGCGCCCTCACAGTCGCGCCGTAGTGTTCCACGCCGTGTTGTCTCACGAGCAGCGACACGGGAAGTCGCCCAGGTAACTGAACCATCACTACCCTTCATCGACGGCATATTATATCCCCGCTGCTGGGGCAGACGCCTGGGGGTCTGCTCAGTTTCTCCGAAACGACCTTTCGGTAACGAAGTTTAATTTCGACAATTTAAGGCTATACTTATTTGAATGATAAACTATCAAATAGAAGCTTTCTTCGAGTAGGCTTAGAAAATCTACACTTCCATTGAAAACGAACCAGAAACAAAGTGGGAAAAGTGCGAAGTTTCGATCGAAATTTCGTTTTTCATTGAATTAGAGCAGGCCTCCTGAACCTATGGATGGAATATGAACCACCACGCGAGCCCAGTGCGGGTTGGTGGGTGCTAATGACTGCAGATGTAGCCGGGACCGACGGCTTAACGTGCCTTCCGAAGCACGGAGGAGTGAGAGTAAATTTTTGGTCACCCATCCAATGACCGACCACTGCGAAAGCTGCTTAACCTTAACGACCGCAGCCTAATGCGCTAGCCACTTGCCCTTTCGAGCTACTGGGTACTGAGGTCCTTAGCTCGAATCAAATTCGAATAGTTAATTTCGATCTAGATATACGTCAAATATGTACGAATTTTTAGTTCTCGTTATGTCCGCTGTGGCGCTGCTTTTCATGTTTCCATAGAAGATTAGACAGTGACATTTCACACTCGTAAACGTACCTTCTAAGTACTGTACCGTTAGTACGAACCAATATTCAATTCGAATACTTGAATTCGATCTAGGTACGTGTCAAATGTCAAAAAAAATTGTATGGAAATTTTAGCAGCGCCACAACGGACGCAAGGAGGATTAATCGAGATCGAATTTAACTATTCGAATTTGCTTCGTGCCAAGGGTACAGAGGTCCAAAACAGTAATTTTGACAACTCCGTCAAAGTTTACCCCGTACCTGACGTAAGAACAAGGAGGTATCCTTCCATATAACAATTTATGATAACAATACGATTACGGAGGAAAAACAGCCAGACAAGCTATCGCCTAGTGTCTATCGTCACGCAGCTCGATAGTTGGTTACGCTAGCGACTAATGACTTTTCACTCCTGCGTTTATTGCGATCATAAACGACGACCTCCGTGGTCGAGTGGTTTGTACGCCGGGTTTCATGGTGTCGCCGACTCGAGAGGTCCCGGGTTCGAATCCCGGTGGGGGCAGATGTTTGTGTGATGAATACGAGCATTTGTACTCCAGTCATGGATGTTTAATATGTATTTCTATGTAAATATACTTATATATGTACGGTATATGTATTCTATCCGTTACCCCTAGCATCCCATAACACAAGCCTTACAGTGCTTACTTTGGGGCTAGGCTAATTGGTGTGAGTGTTGAAAATATTTATTTATCTATTTATAAAGACGCTAGACACAAATGTGGGAAAAACATGAAGCATAAACTAAAAAGTTTTCTTGTCTTACAAATTTTAGCGCTGAGAATGTCTATTTGCTGTGTTACATTCAACCTTGGGGTCATCTAATCAAACAAAAGCACGTTATATTGCTAAACTACACGTAAAGATTTTTCTCACTGGGGTGTGACGTCCACGACTGTCATTAAATCGTCAAACGATACAATGTAATGTCACTTTGACCGGAAGTTTACTAGTGTGGCGTCATTTTAGGCTCCGCCAATTCCAGGCTTTTTCAATCACGTGACAATAGATATGAAATCTATTATCTTTCGTGGGGTTTTAGTAAAATTATGAATATTTTATCTGCAATAATAGTAAAAACCCCTGCTAATATTCATTTTAAATACAGTGCAAACAATTAGCACTTTATTTTAATACTATCAAATGCCCTATTGGACAGTGCATCCGCCCGGATAGCAAAGGGTGCTGGTTCGAGTCCCGTATACTGCATGAACTTTTTGTCTAGTAAAATTTTCTCTAAATGTTAGTTTATGGTTTAAATTATGTATATTTAATTTGGTTACTAGTTACTATAACATGATGGAGTTGGAGTTGATCCAGAAGTACGTGAAGGCGTTGATCCAGAACCACGGCGTCAAGGAGGAGGAGATCGGCATCGTGGCGCCTTACATCAGACAGGTACACACATGGATTTTCAACAATGATTTGGAACAATGGAGCCTGCGCAGTACCAATTTCACATACAAAAACGTATACTTCGCAAGTTTAATTGTCTGCGGTTTTGCTCAAAAATTTTGCTGCTACATGTGCCCCAAACGGTCGCAATAATCTTTAAAACAGTAACACAAATATTTTTGTGGTATCCTGACATCATGTACCGGGAATTTCAGAAATTATGTATCTTTTTTTATTTATTTTTTTGAAGCATATATTCCACTAGCTCTGCCCTGCGGTTTAAAAGGAAAAATAAATTTCATCGATTTTTCCATCGGTACGCACATATGGTATACTAGCGGCCCGCCCTCGCTTCGCTTCGGTGTAGAGCTAAAGTGTAGACTACAGTTTTTGTTCTCAGGCTTGTATTATACACAATAACATTCATCTATGATTCTTCTTATACCTGCATACAAAGTCTCAGTCCGATCGGTTTAAAATTGACAAAGTTTCATACAAACTTTCATTCCCAATTTTATCCCCTTAGGTAGAATTGATCAAAATCCTTTCTTAGCGGATGCCTACGTCATAACATCTACCTGCATGCCAAATGTCAGCCCGATCCGACCAGTGGTTTGGGCTGTGCGTTGATAGATCACTATGTCAGTCGGTCACCTTTGAGTTTTATATATACAGGGTGAAATTGAATGTTTTAATGAAACTTCGTGGGAATGTTGGGTTACGTATATAGAGTATCTCTGAATTTTTTCGGATTTTTTAAAAAATGATTTAAAATAAAATTTAGTTTTTTTTTTTGTTATATTTTAAGTCCTTTCCTCCTTTTGGGTACTAAATAATTATTCTTTTAAAACATGCATACAGAGTAAGTAAAAAACAAGTAATAAGCACTACTAAAAAGACGTAAAAACAGGAGACGGGCGGCCGGGAGCAATGACCGCTCCCTTGTTGAATACCTTCCTGCCTACCTATCTAGGTATGCGCGGTGCACAGCGCAGTGAGCGAGCGGAGTCTCAAGCGCGCGTGCGTATCTTTTAAATGTGTGACAAGACAAGATTTGCAAATAATGCCTTGATTAGTTCTTGTTCTGTGCCCTCAATATAAGAATTTGGATATGGTGTGTTGTTATTGCGAGTGTCACGGAATACTCAGCAGAGCCACAAGGCTTTACGAAAGTAGGTTTGGTGATTTATTGGGAAGTTATAGAGAAAAAAATTAATAGGTACATCGGTCTCGCAAGTACTTTTGAATACCTGGTAATAAATTTCATTCTGACCCAAGTATTGAACTGCAATAAGTATTTCTTTTTGTTTAACTTTTGCCTATTTCCAATCGTGACAAAATTATTATTAACTTTTTAAGTTTTTCTCTGCTTAAGAGAAGATGACATTTGTGCTTATTATTTCAATTTCAATAAAGGCATCTAAGACGATTTTATTGTATTGTGTGGAATCAAACGAGTCAGCTGAGCTCTGTGTACGTACCTACTCACTCAACGGCTGGCGGGCGCGGTCGGTCGTTGACCCGCGGTGGAATTTTACTGTTTTTCCGTTATTTAGAAGTGCTTATTTATTAGTTGTTTTTCACTGGATATGTAAGCATGTTTGTTTAATATGAATAACTACTCAAAAGGAGGAAAGGACAAAAAAATACACAAATTATAAATAAATACATGAAAAAAAATACTTCAAAAAAATCCGAAAAAAATCAGGCATACTCTATACTCGTAATCCAACAATCTCACGAAGTTTCATTAAAACATTCAATTTCACCTTATATATATATTACCGGGTACACCAAGATGTCAGGAAACCAAAACAAAATATTTTTTAATGACACCATTTGTGCTATCCTGTTATGTTCAATCTCCCTTAAATTTGTCTATTTCATCCACACTTTCCATAATATTACTGGCGACCGTGACAGGACAGGAATCATAGGGGGGAAACATATCAAATTTTATCGCGATTGTAACCCGTGGCAGGTGTACAAGACCAAGGAATGGCTGTCAACAGCCGGGTACTTCCGCGTGGAGGCCGGCACCGTGGAAGCCTTCCAGGGGAAGGAGAAACGGGTCATCATCATCTCCTGCGTGCGGGCCAACCACCAGCTGCTGGCCCACGACGCGCGCTACCAGCTCGGCTTCCTGGTCGACGACAAGGTAATAATACCTTTCAGATCAACTTGAAAAAACCATGTTGTTTATCGACCCCACTGGCTTCAACAGTCGTCAACGACAATTGAGTTTTGTGCTTTTTAGACGACGCGGTCTTTGTCGTTCTATTGGACAATATACAATATCTTTCGCACCTAATTGATATAAGCATAGTAAAAAGTTTTAAGGGTATCCGTGATCATTCCGTTAATAACATAAATTACTATAGTGTTAGAAGTTAGAAAAAAATTCATGTGAACCATGCAGCTGACAGGACTCGAACTCGCACCCTTCTGTCGATTTTTCTCTAGCATTTCTTAGGCTGCAAGACACAATGTGAAATGAATACTTTGATAAGTGAAATAAAACAATAGCAGTTAAAATTATGTTTCAATTTTCTTTGAAGCATTTAACTGCTAGATGTTATAAATCTAAAAAAAAATTACTAATTCAAGTCCCGTCTGCTGCCTCATCCGCATGTTTTTTTTTATAGATTTTAAACTCTAGCATTTAAATACTTAAAATAATTATGTAATAATGGTACATTTGACGACCTCCGGAGCCGGGTAGTTTGTACGTCCGGTGTCAAGGTGTCGCTTACTCGAAAGGTCCTGGGCTCGAATCCCAGTGGGGTCAAATGTTTGTGGGATGAATACAAACATTTGCACTCCAGTCACGGATGTTTAAAATGTATTTCTTTATAAATATAACTTACATATATACAGGATAGTACAAAAATACAAATAAAGTTTGAAGGGCGTTATTGAAGTACATCATATAAGGAGTCTTTTATAATTTTCTTTAAATATTTGCATGAAGTTTAAACTTTTTATAAAAACAGTAATTTATAATGATTAATAAAAATATCGATCATTTTAAGATACGTCACTAGTTCGAGGATCATTAAAAATAACTGTTTTTATAAAAAGTAAAAACTTCATGAAAATATCTTAACAAAATTAAAGAAGACTTCTCATATGAAGTACTTCAATGAGTCCTTCAAGCTTTATTTGTATTTTTGTAACACCCTGTATATGTATCAGGATATGTATTCTATCCGGTACCGCAGTATCCCATAACACAAGCCTACAGTGCTTACTTTGGGGCTAGCTAAACTAATCGGTGTGAGCGTTGGAAATATTTATTTATTCATTTATTGATCGTCAGCGTTTCAACGTGGCTATCACCCGCGCCCGCGCAAAGGTGATAGTGATCGGCAATCCCCTCGTGCTGCGTTGCGACGACAAGTGGCGCCGGTACATCGACCTGTGCCAGCACCTCGGCACCTACTACGGCCTCACCGCCGACCAGCTGCGGCAGGAGCCCATGCTGGGGGACATACAGCCCATGCTGCAGCATATGAGGCTCGACCACCTCGACGGCAACTAGACCGCACCGATACCTGCACCGGCCACCCGGCGCGCATTATGAGGGACCGCGGTCCCTCCTAGTGCGCACCGGGAGTGCGAGTCACGTGGCGGTATAAGATGCCCCGGAGTATTAGGGGCATCGACATCCAGAGAGCTTGTGCGATGCGAGCCTGGCCCCCTCGGGACAGACTCGCGGCCCTCGCGAGAGTGGGAGGGAGAGCGTTGTTCTCTCCGTCCCTCTCTCGTCCCCCCTTGGCCCTGAAAGTGGCCTTACCTCGACGGCAACTGAACCAACCGACCGACTAATGCGATCCTGACAGCTCTGTGTCGCTTGTGGCGACCGAATTAGTTTTTTTTAGTTCTATTCTTCTCTATTGAGAAAGGCAAAGGCATACCATGCAGCCATCGTCTTATTTTTGTATTAAGTTTTCTTCCTTTTTTTTACATTAGAATGTGGGTTTGACGCATTCTAATGCTCCTTGGAGTGTTTGGCACGAAATATATCGAGTTGGCTTTTTCGATAAGCTTCTGTGAGGTAGTCAATACTATAATAAAATTCTCACGTCCGCTTGACTGGAATAGCGTTTTATTTTAAAGAGTCCACTGATTCTTCGGTTGCGCAGACGGTGGTAACACAAAATCATACCAATTTTATTTCACAATATCCACTATGGACAAATTTAAGAATTATTAAAATAAGACGCCAACCGCACTTGATGAAATCCCGCCAAAAACTCCGACCGAATTAGATTACATTACTATACTAGTAACACTTCGAGATTTAGCCAATGTCTCCGGAGTGCAATGCGACGAGGATCTCCGTGAATATGAGTTCCCTGTTCGACTGATTTGACGTAAATGACATACAAAATGTGACGTTTACGAAAACGATGGCGTTAGTTCCGATTCTCGTCCATAGAGGTATGAGAATAGAGTAGGGGAGATGTAGACTGTCCCTCTAATAGAAAGAGAAAGAAGAAGAGAGACCGCTAGCTTTGTCTCTCTAATCGCGCATGCGCATTGGCATCCGTAAGCATCTTACTATTTCGATGTGATGCCATTGGATGCCGTGCGTCACAAGAGAGAGATAGCTAGCGGTATATCGTCTTCTTTCTCTTTCTACTAGACGGAAACTTTTAGAGCCGCCTTCCCCACTCTATTCTTATACCTCTATGCTAATGACACCTTCGAGATTTAGCCAATGTCTGCAGAGTACAATGCGACGAGAATCTTTATGAATAAGAGTTCAAGGAGGGGGCTATTGTCTTGACTGATTGATTTGACGTAAATGACATACAAAATGTAACGATTTCAAAGACGACGGCGTTAGTTCCAATTCTCGTCACGCTCATAATGAACGTCATATTTTGTGTGTCACTCACTTCAAACAAAGACAGTGGCGCCCTCCCTGAACTCACATTCATAGAGATCCTTGTCGCACTAACACTTTAACCGAGAGAAGAATTAAATTCTGATAGATCGCGTCACTTTCTTACAGCCAAAGAAATAGATATCTTTTTTAATAATGATTTAGAGATTTAATCAATGGCCAAAGTGGTATCGATTCTGGCATAAGTTTCTAAACTTAATCTAACATCAGTCTCTCCTTTCGTTCTGTAAAGAGAAGAGAATGATATGGAAACACTGTTGTCAAATTTAAGATAAGGTTTAGAAAATCATACCAGAATCGACACCACTGTAGTGTCTAAAATAACTTGTCTATGATTGTCCGAATAAGACTTGTTTCTTGTTTTCAATGTAGACTTTTGGTCTACGCAAAAATATGCCAGAAAATAAACACAAATTCTGTCGCCATAAGTAGTTCCATAAGTACCTGTCAGGATTGCACTCTATCGTTGGCCGCACTGATGAGTTCTCATTACTCAATTTCTATTTGAAATCGTGCCAAGTCTAGGTCTAATTGTCGCAATACAAGTTTGCTTATAATTTTTCATCCGCCTGTGACGTCATACTGACGTAGCCAATCAAAACGTGCCTTACTCCAAGTTTTTCAACTCTCAACTTTGGCAATTTCGATTTTAAACAAAAATTGAGTAATGCGGAATCTAATGGGATGTGTTAACACATTATCCTATAACAAAAACACATCGATTTATTTCCTTTTTAAAATAATACAGCTTTTTTTCATTTCTTTACATTGTTTGACATTTGAAAGTCACATAATGCCGACTTTTCACGTGGCTATTCGTATTTGTCATTTTGACAGCAGGTTGTCCTTATCATACTTTATGGGGAATAGAAGGAGACTTATCGCCACATAATGAGACGCAGCCATAATCACAAAAAAATTAATTAAATTGAAAAGGGGTCATCTACAAAGTACGTCACACGAGGAGGGGGTTGAGGAAGTGTGACAAGGGGTAATAGGAGTTCTAAGTTTCGTGACGTCACATTTCAAAATCTAATTATTATCAAAACACTTAAAAATATTTAGAACTCTTATCTGTATGGCTTTTAATTAGTTGGCTAATTTTTGGAAATGCTGTTTTAATTCATACATTTCTAGATGCAAAGTATGTGACGTCACACTAGGGAGATCATCCTCCCTAGTGTGACGTCACATGTGTAGTACTCATAAATGTGACAAACTGTGGCAAGGATGGGGGGGGGGGGGGGAGTAAAGAAACCACGAAATTAGTGTGACGCACTTTATGGATGACCCCAAAAGAGTCTTGTCATTGTATAGCAAATACGAAGAACGATGTATAGTGCCGGCCCAAAATTATTATTCGTGCCGAACGAAATCAAATCATTGAAATCGTCGTCTCCAGCAGTTGAGTATTTAAAAACAAGATAGAATTGTTAGTTGACAACTAGTTTATATTATTTTTTGAATAATGTTTATTTTATTTTATGTGCCTATACTAGTTGTAAGTGATTTGTTTACTTTTTATTCAAGTCAATAAAATGACTTGCTTAGTTGTAAGAGAATGACCAAACATACATTAGTCGGTGGTGCTGAATTATTCCGTATCATATCTTTATAGATACTAACTAGATATAATTCAATTCATTTATTTCAGCCATTTAGCCATATAAACCACATAAAAAAACAAGAATAATAATTATAAAAGCATACAAATTACAATCAAAAATACTTTATACTTTTGCATTGGCTTTGAACCAATTAAATAGAATTTTGGATTTCTTTACATTTCAAAAATCTTACTCTTATAACACGAAGTATAATATTATAAAATAAGTAAAGAAAAAGTGTGTTAAAATATAACAAATAATTACAGTTGATCTGTATACTATTTTAGTCTTTGTACCAAATACATGTGATCCTACGACCACGAGTGCCACGTCAGGTAGCTACGTGCCTTCCTAATTTGGTGATATCACTGTTTTTAGTTGATAAGTTCAGGAGGCCATGGCTATCGCTATTGCTTACGATTTCATTTTGTTATTTCTGACCACGGAAGGTCTTCAAATGCCTCACGCTACTTTTTTTATTTTGCATTGCTAATAACAATATTTAAAAAAATGAGCGTGAGGTATTCGAAAAACTTGTTCTTCTTTCGGGGGGTCATAAATAACATAATAAAAACGTAACTGATAGCGTTAGACACAGCAATCCTGTTAGGCGATCGGCCCCCAGGCCATGCTGCTGTGATTACGATAAGCCGTAGAATATGACATAATCGTTA
The DNA here is from genome assembly GCA_902850365.2 of Chilo suppressalis. NCBI lineage: Eukaryota > Metazoa > Arthropoda > Insecta > Lepidoptera > Crambidae > Chilo > Chilo suppressalis. Next base: position 731,153 of record OU963910.1, read on the forward strand.
AAGTATATCACATTAAATATGATATCGGGACAGAGTAATAAGGCCTTTTTTTGTATTAGTCACTGAATCTATTCCATTATAGACAGGAGGCAACATGCTGAGCCAAATGAAATGCTTTGTGTCGAAGTTATATTTTGTTTAAGTCATGACAAACTTGTGTGCAAGGTGCACTAGGATGTATTCAGATTTGCATTTAATTTGTGTTATTAAAACATTGACATGTGTTATAGAATCGACTGGTTTTAATATTTGTATGCATTTAAATTTGCCAGCCCTACGTAACCATATCGAGCCCTTACCGCCAAATTATCGTAAGCGACACTTTTGTCGAAATGCGTTTTTTGTGGAAACTAATATTTTAAACCGTAACGGACCCATCTCTGTTGATATTTCCCTCCAAAAGAACACCGTTATAATATAATAGAAGGAAGAATAGAGGGAAATATCAACAGAAATGGTTCCGTTACGGTTTAAAATATTAGTTTCCACAAAAAACGCATTTCGACAAAAGTGTCGCTTACGATAATTTGGCGAGTGTCGCTTACGATAATTTGGCGGTAAGGGCTCGATATTGTGAAAGTAATGTTTACGTAAAGCCAGGTCTCCAACAAAAGATTTTTGTAAATATTCAACAAAAATACATACGCAAATGTTCGTCTCTGTGGCTGTCGAACACAAAATACACAAGGCTAAATTAAAAAACTACGATCCAGGTGCAATAAATGTCAAATTTGACAAAAGTTTAGTACAATATTATGTCAAAATTGAAACGTCATAGTGAAAATGGGTATGGGAGTATGGGTTTGGCGTTGGAGACCCGGCTTCAGAGTAAGCGCACATTGAGCCACTAAACAAGACAACTATTAGATCAGTGAAGCCACTAGACGCAGCCACCAATCGAAGCCACCAGTGGCTTAGTTAGTGGCCGTGATAAGTGGCTCAATGTGTGTTGCTCTTAATCTTTTCTCATTCCTTTCAATGTGTCACTCACTTATCATGGCGGCAATTCAATTGACTGTGCAGGTTTGCTATTTGTAAATTTGGGATCAGTCTGCCCTTTTCATTCCGTATAAAGCAACATTACATTCAAGTTAAAGGATACAAATGACGATTAACTTGGTAATCACTTACACAGATTACAGAACAAAATGCAGATGGAACGCACGGGACACGCAATGCGCGCCACCAAATCAAATACGAAGCCCTAAGTAAAGACTTTTTTATCTTTGTGAACAGTTTTCACAACGTTTGAACAGAGCGACACAGTTTTGACATAAACTTAATATTTACCACTCTTATTCACAACACGATGCGTTGTAGTGTATTGACGGGAATTTGTATTCGCTTTTGACTTCGTATTTGCATTAGTGCCACGCATTGCGTGTCCCTTGCACTCCATCTGCGTTTTGGTCTGTAATCTGTGTAAGTGTCTACCAAGTTAATCTTCATTTGTATCCTTTAACTTGAATGTAACCGTTAATCAGACGATGTTTAATATTATAACAGCCCACGCTGTTATCATCGCTTTTATTTTGATGACATTGACTCATAATTGCATTTATAATTGTAAAATACTTAATAGGAAGTACAGTTAGTATTGCAATCGCAACCATAGGAACGTTGCACAAAAAATTGCGGAGTCTTACAAAAACAATAGCTTCCTAAAATGGCATTAAAACACCGTGCCATAAAACATTTATTTTTGTAATGTCCGTGACATTAAGTATTTTGTATACATATTTTATATCTATAGGTTTAGACATAGATTTTATTAAATATGACATTCTGTATGTTTTTTTTTACATAAATGACTTAAGGTTTAGTACTAGTGTTGTTACGATAGCGATAGTTTTCGTGTGTCGAGAATTTATTTTGAATAATATACTGATGAAACGATAACCTTCTCCATATTTAAAGTCTTAGTTCTATATTAAATAATTACATCAAGAATATCGTATTTTTTTGTTGTTGTAACTACACTGATCTATCGCAATCGATTAAAATTGATTAATTATCGATAGTATGGTTATATGTAGGTCAATAGCTTCCGGCTGAGTTGAAGTTTCACCGATTGTCGCGATACATGGACAATATTAACAATTATTTTTTATTGCTACAGTGTTTTTCAAATTGACTTGGTATCGCTACAACACTTTTTCTAGTATAATTTTATACTTACGATGACTAACGACTTCAAATCCAACAACTTTCATTACCATAATATACAATATAAAGGATACTTCAATATGTCTTTTCTCAGTATAGTCTTTGAAGAACTGCTTGAAAGTAGATATGAATAAAATACGATATGATATGAAGTATGTGAACCATATTTTTAGCAAATAATTGTTCTTATTTAAAAATAAAACTAGTTCTACGGGTTAATGCACGAAACTTTATTTATTGACGTTTCGGCTACGTCGTCAGAATCAAACTTTACGACGTAGCCTGTAAAGGCTACGAAACGTCAATAAATAAATAAAGTTTCGTGAATTAACCCGTAAAAACTAGTTTTATTTAATGAGTGATGTGCGTGAAAACCTAAGAAACAAAAAATGCCAAACAATTGTAGAAATATGAAAAATAATGGCACTTATTTAAATGATCACCACAAAAATAGTAATTGGTCTTTAAAAAAAAATGGTAACCTAACCTAACCTAACCTAACCCTAATTCATAAGTTTGTACGCACATGTGTTTCGGGGTCCGTGCTATTTAAAGTATACGTAGTGCCTCGGTATGAAGAGTTTGTATTTGGAGACTTTAGTCACGGGAATGTTGCTGTTTATTATAGTTGTAATTTTATGTTACTGTACACATATTAGACTGAGTAATTAAAATTTCGTTACCACCTGAGATGAAAGCTTGGAACCATATTGATCATTCATTTATTCATTGTTCGTAATGATAACAATATATTAAATAATTGAACGATTGTTAATCAACATTTTATTGATTTTTACCGAATTTGTTAATTCTACTTTGATAAGGCACCAAGTTCTCATTGACCTACTCGTCATTGGTACAACTGCTTATTGTTTGAAATAATATTGTCAAAGTAGCATAGCTGTTAAGTTTTTGAAACTATATTTTTTTACTTAAATGCTGTGACTGTGCTTTGGTGTGCATTGGTGCTCACTACTTATAATGATAGTTGATAAATAAAAGTTAAAGAAATCAATAAATATTTGCTTTTAATTATTCCCTAAACGGAAGCTTTCATCAAAATTAAATCTATTCTCTAGATGGTATCATTCTGCCGTCCTTTACCTAGAACCCCGTTAACCCTCAAATGTTCGATTTTGAAGATGTCAACATAAGTACAATTTATTTCTGTGCTTAGGAAATAAGCACATGTTTGTTTATTTTATTTAGCAGTTAAACTTGGCTTAAAAGAGTAAGAAAATTTAGACTCTTAATAAAAAATAGGTAATGCTATAAAATTAAAGCATTCATGGCGATTTTATTCTTTAAGAAAATGTATCATTCTGGGAAACATAAAAATCTGTTTGGGGGAAATCATGAAATTTCATCTGGCAACCCTGATGAAACGTCAAACACAAATTGCTAAATCCAACTCGATCGTGCCAAACACTCCAAGAAGCATAAGAATGCGTCACACCCACATTGTAATGTAAAAAAAGGAAGAATAATACAAAAATAAGACGATGGCTGCATGGCTATGCCTTTGCCTTTCTCAATAGAGAAAAATATAACTAAAAAAGTTTATATGTCAAATTTGACAGAATACGCCAAAGGTTGTGCTTATCGAAAAGGCCAACTCGATACATTTCGTGCCAAACACTCCAAGAAACATTAGAATGCGTCACACCGACATTCTAATGTAAAAACAAAAAGAAGATTAATTTAATTAAAGACTAGGCTGTATGGGCATTGTTCCCTTTGCCTTCCCTAATACGGGAGAAATTCAACAAAAAAAAAAACGCCAAAGGTTGTTTTCTTTGGATCATCGGAAGTGCATCGGATTTTTTATAATATTTAATAATAATTTGAATCAAACATTTTGAAATAAAATAGACAGTCATTTCATTTAATTATATTTATAATATAAAACAATTGTGTCAGTGTGAAGTTACTTGTGCACGGTGTTACAGAGGAGGTTAATAACCTCCTTGACAAGTTTTAAATAAAATAAAAATGCACGAAAAAAGCAATTTCGTAGATATTTTAGAACCAAGACGGACACAAAGTGGTATATTCAGATTTATGACAAGAGACTGGCATCCCAAGAAAACGCAAATATTATCCAAAAAATACACGCCACAGGACTTAAAAGATATTACTGCTCGTTCATTATATTTGGAAAATGCTATAGAAGCGGTAGTATATTCAATATATTAACCTTCGCTTCTTATATCCTCGAGAGGTGGAGACCAGGAGATTCCATAGAATGGGGTCTACTTATCTTAGATCCTGTCTTCCATTCCTGGCTAGTTGATATACTTTTCAGTGTTATTTTTTTAATTTATTTATTTCAACTTTATTGGCACTATTTCAGACTGGACAAAAGGCGGACTTAACGCTAAAAGCATTCTCTGCCAGTCAACCTTCAGTGTTATGCATTATTTTTACTATCACCTAGCTTGTAATGGAAGAAAATAAATCATTATTATTATAAATAAGATGAATCCACATTTTTTTTAATAAAAAACAAAACTTAATTATGTAAATAAATGTTATACTAATAAACTTTTGTATTTACATAGGAGAGTGCTAAAACTGGTGTCAGCAAAGAAAAGCTAAAACAAGAAATTTTGGAATACATTGAAGAGATTGGATTGGACAAAAAAATGTATGTGATCCGATGGTTGGGCATGTTTGCTCTCAAAGTTGCTTTCAACATGAATGTTGGGATTTATGTTAATGAACCTGCACTCTTGAAGGTATGTCAAACTTATGAGTTAAGGGCATGATATTTGCAAAAGCACCAAAAGTTATTTTCTGTAAAGAAGAAGTTACTCCCTCAGGCTGACTCCAATTTTGGCTGTAATTTTGCTATTCTCTGCAAATAAATACCAAGCATTATTTGGGGAAATGATTTTTGTCCTCAAAACACTAAGTGTGAGCTTGGCCAATAGGTTCTACAATAATTTATCTAGACTAGCAAAATATTTATTAATGTCTGACAAACTTGTGTAGTTGTCAATTCCCTGTTTCTCTTAATTAATTCTTCAACCATCTCCCATAGATATTGTTATGTTTAATACAAATTTGATAACTTAAATGCTTATTAATTTATCAAAATACATAATATAAACTAGATATCTCCTTGATTTCATCTAGATTTTATTAAGGTTCAATTTTCTATTTAAACTTTCTTTGATTAGAATAGACTAGAATAGAATAGAAATATTTTTATTGCTCTCACAGTAATACACAGTTGAATACATAGTACAATGCGATATGACAGCGTGAAGAGCAAATGGATGTAGCTCAGCATAAACTGCTTCGTTACAGAATGACTCGGGCAGCGCTGGTTTTCAGCCACACCCTCTTCTCCTTAGATTACATTCATACTAAGCTTTTAAAACTAAGCAAATGGCACATTGGATGTTTACGTATCACACATATGCCTAAAGGGGGGGGGGGGGGGGGGCTATTAAAGTATTTTTAAAGTAAAAATCAAAAGAGTTGTGTATTTCATACATATTATGAATGAAAACAAGTGTTTAGTTTGCTCCTTTAATGTGATTTTATGTAAATATTTATACAGATAAAATCTGCCATGGGGAAAAATCCTGTATTGTTTCTGCCTACACATCGAAGTTATGCCGACTTCTGCATCCTCACATACCTGTGTTACCACTATGACATAGAATTTCCAGCAGTAGCTTCTGGAATGGGTATGTGCACTTGTGCTCCTTTATAAAATTTTCCACTTTTTAGTTGAATTTGTGTTTGGGTCTAAACGGGTTAGAAAAAGAGATACTTGGATTTATTATGATAAAAGACCTAGTCAGTAAATTTTTTTGTTTACCTAGTTGTATTCAAAATTAATTTTGAATTTGTTTGAAATTATATGTGACATAATTATATAGTATAAATTGGAATTCTTCTATTCATCATAGCCTATTAATGTCCCTACTGGCCTTCCCTATGGATGGAAAAGAGAGATTGGGCCATGACCTACCACAGTGCCCTTGGTAGGTGCAGTTGTTAGTAGATGCCACCAGGAGCAACAGCTCAACAAGCCTTCCATAACATAAGGAGCCCGAGATAGTAAATTTTTGGTTTAGCTTCCAATGATGGACCGCTGTGAAAGTCATTTAACTCCAAGGATCCAACCACTCGCGTCATCGAGTTCCTTAGCAATTATTCTTCTTCTTGCAACGCGCGTTTCCGCAATGCGACGTCCTTATGGCGCCTGTTTTGCATGAGGATTCCTTCGCCATTATTATTATTTTCTGAACAACTGTAACTGTAACTGCTTGATGTTTAAATCTAAAGAAAATATAACTAGAAAATACAATATACCTACAATGCGAAGAGATGGCGCTGCCTTGCAGATTAAGAATGGTTAGAAGGATTTCGACGCGGCCGTCAGGGTCGCGGTAGCATAATCGGTCTGTGCATTCGCCTGGATAGCGAAGGTTGCGGGTTCGAGTCCCGTCTGCTGCCCGGTCCGCGTGGATATTTTTCTAGTTATATTTTCTTTAGATTTAAACTGTAATTATGTTTTCTCAACAAGCTACTTACTTATCTTAAAAATTGAACTTTTCGATGGTGTGAAGTTCTAGTCAGTAGTGTATCGGTCTGCAATTGAGCAGTAGTGTGGTTCCGGTAGACTTCTACTCGATGGCGGTGATGGGGCGGGTGTTGCGCGACACGTGCGCGTTCTACATTCGGCGCACGTTGTCGGGGTCGGCGCTGTACGCGGACACGCTGCGGCAGTACGTGCGCACGTTGGTCGCGAGACACGACGCGCCTATCGAGTTCTTCCTGGAGGGCACCCGCAGTAGGAGTAACAAGACTCTGCCGCCCAAGTTTGGTGAGTGTCTCCAGTCTGTTCTAGCATAGTGTGTGCTATTATAGTTACCATGATTGGCTTCGGTTGCCATTTTTGATGTGAAACATCTTTTAGCACACGTGAAACCGATTTCTGGTGTTTCGACGCTCGTCCGTAAAGTGCTATATATACCAGTACCCCTAGCACGAAGCAATATCGAATACGTATCGTTTGCGAGTCCGAAATGTCATTGTCAAATGTGTACTGATTTTTAGTTCTCGTTACGTAATTTGTACCGCTGCTGTTCAAGTTTCCGTTGACATTTCGGTTTGCAAACTATTCCAATTCGATAATTGTTCGTGCTAGGGGTACTGGTATATTATAGTATTTTACGGGCGGCCGAACAGAACGCCGCCAGCGCCCTTCGAGGAAGGACCTATGTCATTTTTATTGCACGCATCCTGAGCATTTCTCCGAGTGTATTTATCGCAAACCGACTAGTGTTTCACATCTGCCAAGCGTCTCGTGACGGCTCACATTATTTTATTATTAACTGTAGACAGGATCCAGAAATTTGTACTTATGCACTTCTTGAAGTGATAACTTCTAATGGGAGGGTAAACCGCTTCGTTACGTAACGCGTTACGGCGCCAGTCTGTCTGGCTTCCGTTTCTCTCGCGCATACGGCAGCGATAGGCTCGTCCTCTCTCACTGTAACCCGCAGCGCCGTTTAGATAAGTTAAAGTTATCGCTTTTGTCCTGCGTCCCGAGACGCATACGCTGTTTGAACTGAAACTACTTTACACGTGCTTGACTTGGGGGGTAAGCTAGCGAATGCGTTACGCGTTACGAAAAGTGTGGTCGAGCGATAGGAACGGCAGTTGAGTGATATAAGCAAGAGAAAGCAGTGCACGCGCACATTTTCTTCCTCTCTTTCTCTTGTAGCTAGTAAATGAAATATGTATTGCATACAGGCATTGTTTGGTGCAATACATATTTGGAGCATAAGGTACTTTCATACTCAGCCCCTTAGTAAATCATTAATTACTACTGTTAATTTATCTACTGCATCGGTTAATTATACCACTCACACTTCACATCGGACGAGGTAGGGTATTTATAGTGCAATTTAAAATTAAAAACGACTGTGAAGCTAACGCAAGTCGCGGTGAACTCTTTGAATAAAGGAAGCGCGAATACGGATTTTTTACTGTAGTTTAATGTCTGAATTCGTTTATTATGAAAATTGTGAATTTTGTGTACGATTCTAATAAAAGCAACTATAAAACGCGATCGAAATCGCAGGCTGTAGATAATACTATAATGAGAATGTATGGAGTAAATTACCCTGCACAGTGTTCCCTTAGTACTGTAACCTAGACTTCTTCAAGAGAGGCTTAAATAAATTAATCTATGAAAGGCAGCGGCATGGCTGTGTCACCGGCATCGCCAATGTCCATGGGCGACGATGCCCACTGAACAGAAGGTGTTGTCTGCTTTCGCAAGCAAATAAAAAAAGTGTGTGAAATAAAAAAAAAAACACGAGTGTGCTTTTGACCACACGACTGAATTGAAAACTTCTTTAGCTTCATCTGTATGAATATACATATATATACACACATATATATATATATATACTAGCTGGCCCAGCGAACTTCGTATCGCCATAAAAAAATAGGGGTTGGTGGTAGAAAGGTGAAACTTTAGGGTTGTATGTATTTCCTAATGCTGTATCATAAAAAAATAAAAAATATCTAAAATTGAAAAAAAAATTAGGGGCGGATTACCCTTAACATTTAGGGGGATGAAAAATAGATGTTGTCCGATTCTCAGACCTACCCAATATGCACACAAAATTTCATGAGAATCTGGAAAGTCGTTTCGGAGGAGTTTAACCACAAACACCGCGACACGAGAATTTTATATATTAGATATCTGTCTGTGTACAATATATACATGTATGTATATATATATATATTTGATTTACTAGCTATAAGAGAAAGAGAAAGAAAATGTGCGCGCGCACTGCTTTCTCTTGCTTATATCCCCCACTCAACTCCCGTTCGCCTCGCTCGAACACACTTTACGAAATGCGTAACGCATTCGCCAGCTTACCCCCCAAGTCAAGCGTGCGTAAAGAAGTTGCACTTCAAAAAAACACGACAGACGTAATAACTTAAACTAATCTAAGCGGTGCTGCGGGTTAGAGTCGGAGACAAGAAGCCTACCTACCGCTGCTGTATGTGAGAGAGGAAGAGAAGCCAGAGAGACTGTCGCTGAAATGCTATACGTAACCTTAGATTAAAACAAAAATGGTAGATACGGTACGCTCATACTTGCATCAAACAAAAACTGATCCCACTTTACTACATATGCGACACTCACACATCCACCTGTTTGTAAAGATACAATAGAACGAACGAAACAGCAATTTAAGTTTCAACGGCAGCGCGAATGGGACGGCGAGATCCGCTTCACTGCATTACCGACCAATCACGCGACCAGTACTCGACGTCACTACCGAATAAGATTCAAAACAAACAGCAATTTTTATGAAAAAATATATTTTATAGTACTTACGAATGAAAAGTGATGCCGTGGGTTTTATTTTTAGTTCTTGAGCAATTTAAGCATTTTTTAAAAACATACTTAGGCATTGTTTTATCATATAAACACAAAATATTAGCAATATTTCTTTTTGGCGTACACATGTACGTCGTTTGCATGTCAAGTTGTGACTAAAGCGCTGTTAAAGCGATTAGGGTCGTGGACCACAATTCATGCGGATCACTTTTGTGAGGCTAGTGCCGTATCTACCCTTTTTGTTTTAATCTAAGTACGTAACCAAGCGGTCAACCCTTCCATAAGAAGTTGCCACTTCAAAAATGAGTGAGAGTGGACGTGGTGTACTGTATACATACTGTATACCAGGCATGCTGTCGATGGCGCTGGGTCCGCTGTTATCGGGGTCGGTGACGGAGGTGACGCTGGTGCCGGTGCACGTGGCCTACGACCGCCTCATGGAGCACGCCGCCTTCGCCTACCACCACCTCGGCGTGCCCAAACCCAGGGAGTCCACCAGGGTGAGTGACGCCTCATGGGGCACGCCGCCTGTACCACCACCTCGGCGTGCCCAAACCCAGGGAGTCCACCAGGGTGAGTGACGCCTCATGGGGCACGCCGCCTGTACCACCACCTCGGCGTGCCCAAACCCAGGGAGTCCACCAGGGTGAGTGACGCCTCATGGGGCACGCCGCCTGTACCACCACCTCGGCGTGCCCAAACCCAGGGAGTCCACCAGGGTGAGTGACGCCTCATGGGGCACGCCGCCTGTACCACCACCTCGGCGTGCCCAAACCCAGGGAGTCCACCAGGGTGAGTGACGCCTCATGGGGCACGCCGCCTGTACCACCACCTCGGCGTGCCCAAACCCAGGGAGTCCACCAGGGTGAGTGACGCCTCATGGGGCACGCCGCCTGTACCACCACCTCGGCGTGCCCAAACCCAGGGAGTCCACCAGGGTGAGTGACCGCGCCATACAACTACTAAACATGGGCTCGGTCGCAACCTCGCGTTGAAGTTAAGCAACTCTCGCAGTGGTCGGTCACTGGATGGGTGACCAAAAATTTACTATCTTGAGCTCCTCCGGTCTTCGGAAGGCACGTTAAGCCTTTGGTCCCGGCTGCATCTGCAGTTGTTAGCACCCACCAATCCGCACTGGGCCAGCGCGGTGGGTCATGGCCAGAACTCCCTATTCCATCCATAGGGAAAGCCTGTGCCCCAGCAGTGGGAACATTAATAGGCTGACGATGATGATGAGGTGATTATAATGAGGGTTTTTTGGAATGACGGGCACCAGGTGGCAGTACTGAGACGAAAGGTCTAATCATCCGTCAAATCGCATATGATCTCATAGTCTATGAATCTAGTCTATGGAGTTGGCGCTAAAAACTTCATACAAAAGACCTCACGACACAGTGGCGCCAACTGGTGACGTAAATTTTCATAAACACCCTCATTCGTTTGAACGGGAACCGATGTCGCCGGCACATCGACCCTACGCTACCACCTAGTGGATAATAGCCAATTAAACGGCGCGACATCAAACAACCGAACCAATCGGCGCTCACACTCGAGAGCAAAGACCCAATCAAGTTTAAGTCACACGTAACTGTGACGCGCCTGCCCCGCCCTCGTAATGACCTCGTATTGTCTGCCATTGTGTTACGAGCAATAGCTATGGTGACCGACTTCTGTTTCTTCGTCCACCAGGTAGGTTAATATCAAAGAGTTATGGACACGCAGTTTTTCCTATTTTCCATAATATTCAGATTCATTTATTCATTGTTTAAACTGGGTACAATAAGGTGGTAACATTATGTATTAAAATACAGATCCAAACAGTCTGCCCATTTCGGACGTACAATGTCAATAGTTAATTGAAATTCTTTTACAATGTCAAAAATTCAAATTAAAGTAAATAATAATAATATTCAATTAAAATTAATTTCATAAGTTAAAATTATAATTTGCATTCAATCAATATAAAAATAAAATTATGATCTTATAATAATTAATTAAAAATAAAATCATTAAGATTTACTGTCATAAAATTCCTTAAGATTATAAAAACTTTTTTCAATTAGCCATTTTTTTATTTTATTTTTGAATTGAATGCCATTTGCAGATTTAATACATACAGGTAAGTGGTTAAATATCTTTATAGCAGCTACGTATGTGCTGTTTTCTAATATATAACTTGAGACTGGAATCGAACACAAGTTATTAGTATATTGCGACCTCACATTTGTCCTTATTGAGCTCGTTTTACAATAAATATTTATATTATTCTTAACAAACAAACTAATTTCTAAAATGTAAATACATGTCAAGGTAAGATATTTATGTGTCCTAAAAAAATCTCTCAATGAATACATTCGATCTAAATTATAGATTATTCTTAAACATTTTTTCTGCATTATAAAAATTGAGTTCACATTAACTGAATTTCCCCAGAATATAACGCCGTATGTCAATGCCGTATAGAAACAATCAAAGTGATATACTGATATGAAATATCGCAGGACGTCACGTACAATTTTTGAGCAACGATGGGATACAAATTGTATGCCCCGGGTGCGAGATTCGGGGCTTCCACTCCTTCGGAGCTTCAGAGCCCCCACACCTTTAAATCTGGGTATCATATATTTGTTTCCGCTGATGAGAGTATGGTTCCAGGGCTCCGCGAAGTAAAAGCCGTAATCAACTGTGCCATCATGCCTCTCTCGAAAATTTACAGATCTCGTACTCTACACAACTTGAAAGGGCGTTAAAAATAAATGTACCATATATAATAGATTATAAAAAAATGAAAACAACTTTTCCAAAACATTTTTACATCATCTTAAAGCCCTTCGAATTCCTCGTCTTTTGAGCTCGAAACTCGCGGCTAAGGGCCTCTACCTACATCTTCAACCGTCATCAATATCGAAAATGTATAAGTATTCAGACTTTGGTCAGCGATAATTCCATCGCGATTTATGATAATACTAAGCGAAAGAGCAAAGTTAGGAATTTGTAAATATGTATATATTAATGTATCTATATTCAAATTTGGTTTTATAACATTGTAAGACTTAAGTGGTTTTAATAAATACTAAATTTAATAAAATATCTAAATATAGTTTTAAAAAAAATAGCGAAACTGCTAGAAATAAATATAATATTATCTAGTAACATTTACTTAGTTGTGGTAGTCCTTCTATTGTAGTTATATTAAATCAAACATAAGCGACCTTACTATAATACGTAGACTTAAGTTAAACCAGGACTAAAACTGATAAAAGCAAACAAAAGTGACAGTATCAGTTTTAGTCAGACAAACAGTATCAGTATCAGATAACTAGTTTAAACCTAATACCAAGAGTAACTTTAGTCCGCCTTTTGTAGTAAGGGGAGATTTGTTTCGATAGTGGAGCGGACTGTTGTAGTGGAGATAATGAGGATCCATAACGATTTTAGATTTGAGAATGCAGATTTATAGAGCTAAGGATTCCATAAAATACAGTGGTAATTTTTGAAGTGAAACTTCTTTATCGGCGTTGGAAAAAAATTTACCGTCACATTTTTTCGGTTACGCGTTACGTTTTTTGGTTACGCGCCATCTTTTTTTTCAACTTTAAAAAAAAAAGTATCGACAGCAAATATTCGTGTTTCACACAAGGTAAGGTAAGGTAAGGTGTAGTTATACCCCTTTAGTGGGTGAGTTTTTGAAAAATCTTAGCGCACGCCTATATATATATTTCTGGAAAGTTGCATGTAGATCATTTTTCGAAAAAAATAAGGCCATAAAGAAGTTTCACTTCTTACGTGTGTACACTAGTACACGCACACATTTTTTTTATTCCACGACAAACATTGACGAAGTTATGATCAAATTAATAAATGAATTTTCGGCTGGCCGCGTGGTAACTGTGACGTCACAGAGCTCTAGCTGCGTAGGAGCATGCGTAGAAACAATACTAAAGTTCAACCGGAGTGAACCACGATCGAGCTCTGTGACGTCACACGTTTCGGCCGCCGGTGAATATTGGCTACCATAAAATTAGTTCTAAAATCGCAACGAATAAACTGATTTCGATGATTTAAAAAGTTTATTTATATAAAAGCTTTATAGATCATTATACTGTTGATTTTGAGTTGATTTGCTGACCTAATAATGGTCTTCATTGACAAGAAGATGCGGCTTTTTGTGAACACAATAATTTTCATAAAAGATAAAATTCCGACGATGGGTTAGCCTACCAACTTATCACTTGCTTCACTTTAACAACGACTTGATATTCATCAATGACTTTACATTGATTAACCCGAAATGTGAATTATATACTTTTATCAGTCTGATTCATGCAATCATGATTTATGTATTTAAATTTATTGCCCGATCATTGCCCTTAGTAATCAGATTCCAGAAATAATTTGATAGTGGTATTAATTTTATTTATGACATTATATTATTTTGGACGACCTTCATGGTTAGTCTGAAGTTTTTCTATCGATCTTGTGTTAATTATCTTTGTTTTATTCATGTGGTGAAAGATGACTTGATATATTGCTTTTTATTTTATTTTTATTTATTTATAAGGGTCACCGACATAAGTTACAGCAGTTCTTAGTTATTTATGACCTGACTAGGTACATATAATATGTGTAGACACTACCTCATCAGATAAGTACTGGTTGTTCATTTTAAAGAAATGCGGTGCCATAATAATTAATCAATAGGGTATTTTCCAAATTTTTGAAAACTGCTTCTATTTAAAGATTGGGACAAACGATTTAACAGAAAAATTAAAATAAATTAAATAATGTCTTTTTTTCTCCATTAGACCAATTAAAGTTGAATTTATTTTTAATGATTTTGAATTTACCGCCTAAACGCTCAGTTCGATAATGGCTACTGTGTGACGTCAACTTTGTGTATGCTATGTAATCATCTGAAGGTCAATTTTTTTTACGTTTGCGATGAATTTATAGTATAACTAGCAAACCAGTGAACCAAATGTTCACCAAAACCTGATTTAAAAAAAAAAATTAATTAATTGAGGACTTCGGAGATTTTGTGTGGTTTCGTTTGAAATTCGTGATTTCTCGAAACCCGGAAGTGCTACGTTACTCAAATCCGGTTTGTAGTCTTATCAGACTATTCTTAACTTATAACTTAAATATTCTCTTTATCTATCTCTTACGGTTTGGCCGCTGAAACAGCACCACGGACGGACGGACGGACTTGTCTAATAGATAAGAGATACTTTGCAAATTTCTTCGCTACTAATCCTGATTTCTGTGCTACTACTGTTTCTGTTTCGTAGGGGGTTGGAACTGCATGCGGGTATTTTGGGAAAGTTGGAGGGGACTCCTTGTGTGATGTGCTTCGGAGCCATTCAAGCTTTATTTGTGTTTTTGTAACACCCTGTATATAATACAGGGAGAAAAAAGCAGCCCTTGCTGAGTTTCTTGCTGGTTCTTCTCAGTACAAGGTCTCCCGCCGTAGTTTTGCGAACCGATGGCGTAGCTTCTGACCTTCACAAGTGCTTGTAACAGCCTAGACTGAATAAATGACTTTTCACAGAGTTTCAAAACATCAAAAATTTTTTGTAATTATTATACTATAAATTTATCCCGAACGTAAGAAAAGGTAATAATTTGACCTTCAGATGATTACGTCATCGAACCTGGCGTATTGGCGGTAAATTCAAAACCATTAAAAATAAATTCAACTATAATATGTTTAATGGAGATAAAAAGACATTAATTCATTCATTTTTATTTTGTTGTTAAATCGTAAAAATCAAATAAGACCTTATTGTAGCTTGAAAGTTTTTAAATTTTACGGCTCTACACCTATCCTTTATCTCTTTTACGAATATTAAATTATAGTGGTTTAAACATACAATATGATAAGAAATCAAAGCATCTCGGCACTGCAATCACATCTTTGTAGATAAAGTAGGTGCTTCAAAGTGTCATTAACCTCGTTGTGTCACGTGTTACCCACCAATGTGATAAAACACAGCGATAGCTCAAAGTCAAAAATAAATACACATAATCTGCTGATTGTAGCGCCATTTACGTATAAATGTGTACCTTACAATATGTAATATATCATCATCAGCTTATTAATGCCCCCACTGCTGGGGCACAGGCTGTCTCTTCCCTGTGGACGGAATAGGAAGATTGGGCCACGATTCACAACTGCAGATGCATCCGGGGCTAATACGTACTTAACGTGCCCTTCGAAGTACGAAGGAGCTGTAGGTGATAAGTTTTGGTCACCCATCTTATGACCGGCCATTGCAAAAGTCCCTTGACTTACACAATGGCAGACGCACGCGGTAACCACTTGCGCTATCGGGATCATCTTATTAATATTACTTAGTATTTGACTATCCATCATGACCATCTTTTTTATTACTAGTTATCACACTAAAAAGTGCTAGAGCTTATTTATTTTAATAGTTCTGTAGTAGGTCACGGTTCCTCAAGTTGTCCGTATTTCAACAAATGCTTGATGAAAATTTATGAATAACTAGCGGCCCGCCCTCGCTTTGCTTCGGTGTAGAGCTGAAGTGTAGACTACAGTTTTTGTTCTCAGGCTTGTATTACACACAATGACATTCATCTATGGATCTTCTTATACCTGCATGCAAAGTCTCCACGGAGCACCCCCACTAGAGTCCGCATACAAGGCAAGCGCTTACGCCAAGCTTAAGTAGTATTTTACCTATGCGTGAGGCACGCCCACAGACGTCGCGATACATGGTTTCATTCGGTAACCGAGCGTTGGTCGAACTGCTTCTCTCGTTTTCGTGTTAAAAAACTGTAAAAAATGCCGTACTGTGCAATTAAATTGTGTGGAAAGTCGAGTACAACTTCCAGTCTTAAAAAAAATGGTATTACTTTTCACTGGTTAGTTTAAATGCATTACAAAAAGACAAAAATACTGTTATATTCAATTGCTGTTAATTGTATTTATTTTTTGGTGAACGCGTTGATGTCTTTTTACACTATCCCTTTCTCGCATGGGCTACAACATATATGCTATCTCGCTCTCACACCGGCACGTGTATTGCTAGTGACTCAGACGCAGCTCATGTCTCAACGCGTAAGTTTATCGATAAGTTTGTCAGCTATGGAAATGGAAAAAATAAATAAAAACTATTAATTTCATCGTATACAATAATAGATGTCATAAGTATACAACCAACAGTTTTTATTTGACTTCAAACATACCCTAATAAAATTGAAAAAACGCGAAAATTTGTATGCATATTTGTTACTCTTTCACGCTAAAACGGTTAAACGGATTTGTATGAAATTAAGTGCGCATAGTTTATGACCTAGATAAAGACATAGAATTAACGATATTAAATACCCTAGATACACCACGAGCACTCAAAATGTGTCCCAATCAAGAAGTGCTTGAACTCCACTCAAGCACTTCTTAGTACACAGTCACACGCGGACCGTCGAAAAGTCAAGATGCCAAAGATTTCCGTGAAAAAATGCAGAAAAATACTAATAGTACGTAAAGTGTCGTTTTTTCGACGGGTATCTAAATAATGTTTTTTAATTAACGCCTTTAAAGCAAATTTTATTGTTGTAATACTTACTATAAACTGTTTTAATTTAAAATATTTGTGATATTCAAATGCATGGTCGGTTATACGTCGCCCTTAGCCATCTCTTTTCTTCGCGGTCTGTACCTGCTATATTGCTAACAGCGCATTCAGAATTGCTCGTGAAAAGTCAAAAAAAATAAGGCCTATATTCTTTCACATATAACAATACATCGTAAAATTTTACGAACTTGACGCATGCATTTTAATTAAGACCTTATGCCGTATGCATTAAAGGTGACTTTCAATGTTTAAATAAGGCATTATATTGTTTTTGACCACGCGATCATCTTACGGACCTCCGTGGATCGTCCAATGTACCTTTTGGACACGTTTCGGCCACGATTTTGTCGTTTTGTTGTATCTAGGGTAGTTAATATCTTTGCATTAATACTTCTTGTCCTGGACGTGTTTTTTTTGTGTTGCTTATATATAATTTAGTATGTAGTTACTAGTCGCGTCATGTAATTAGAATGCTGGAAGAAAGTGGAGAGGGTATGATTACGCATTTGCGCACCAAAGTACTAGGCCTCTATTCTAAATTGTTTATCGATAGAAAATATCGATATTTTCTAAAATCGATCTTACCCTCATCACTTCGCTGCACTGAGTATATGATCTGACCTTGACGCGTCCAATCACAGCGGGGCTGACCTCCCTGCACCCCACCGACTTTGGCGATTTTGATTCCAAACAAAATTTGTGTGATGCGGACTCTAGTGGGGGTGCTCCATGAAAGTCTCAGACCGATCGGTTTAAAATTGACAAAGTTTCATACAAACTTTCTTTCCCTATTTTATCCCCTTGGGGGTAGAATTGATCAAAATCCTTTCTTAGCGGATGCCTACGTCATAACATCTACCTGCATGCCAAATTTCAGCCCGATCGGTCCAGTGGTTTGGGCTGTGCGTTGATAGATCACTGTCAGTCAGTCAGTCACCTTTGAGTATTATATATATATATATATAGATAGATTCCGAACGCAATTAGCATTTTCTCATTGATGTGTGCCATTACATTAAAAGAAACACAATGTCCACGCAAACTGACATTTTAACTGTGTGGTTTGTACGCCGGGTGTCAAGGTGTCGCCTACTCGAGAGGTCCCGAGTTCGAATCCTGGTGTTTGGGGGCAGATGTTTGTGTGATGAATACGAACATTTGTGCTCCAGTCATGAATTTTTAATATGTATTTCTTTATAAATATAACATATATATGTATCAGTATGTGTATTCTCTCAGTTACTCTAGTATCCCATAACACAATCGCACAATGCTTACTTTGGGGCTAGGCTAATTGGTGTGTGTTGGAAATATTTATTCATTTACCATTAATTGCGATAGTATAATGCAATTAGGCACATGAGCACTTGCATAAAACATATTTCTAACTTGCTACTAAGTTCGAATCTTTGTACTACAGGCTGTACGTATAAATATGTCCTTTGCTTTAAGGTCGAATAACTTAGTACTTGTTGAGTGGTTAATAGCTTCAACAAATATTTGTTTAGCTTAAGTAAATATAAACGCATCGGTCGCATATACGAAGAGTGAAGTTGCATTTAAGTATATTATGATGTCATGGTGAGATGAGGTCATCATCATCATCAGCCTCTTAATGCCCCCACTGCTGGGGCACAGGCCTTCCTTATGGATGGAATAGGGAGATTGGGCCATGACCCACCACGCGGGCCCAGTGCGGATTGGCGGGTGCTAACGACTGCAGATGCAACCGGGACCAACGGCTTAACGTGCCTTCCGGAGCACAGATTCATCCGTAGAAAGTTTTGGTCACCCATCCAATGACGGACCACTGCGAAAGTTGCTTAACTACAACGATCGCAACCGAACGCGCTAACCACCTGCGCCATTTAGCTCCTCCTCTGAGATGAGGTCGTTCGTATCAAATGGTATGAGTAACGCAAGTAAAGATTTTTTGCAATAATTATTATATAATAGCAATCACTGATATCTTATCTATCTGGTAGGTCACTGACACGCCCCTACTTATAGTGTAATATAAATTCGAATGTAACTCTACCGGCAGACGAAGGTATTTTGCCCGCGGAAGACAAAATCCCCCCAAATCGTGAAAAAAGGGGGTTATGTGTATTAAAAATGTGTGTTAGGTTTAAAAAATATGGGTAATCTTTATACTTCGAAGAGGGAGGCGTGGCACTATCTAGTGCGTATGTGCAGTAATGTCCATAGTCTGTACAATGTTATACCAAGATCAAATTCAAGTGCTACATACGAGTAAACATATAAGAAAATAGTTATATTTTTAATTTCTTAAGCATGTTACTGCTAGATGTTTAAATCTAAAGAAAATTTTACTAGAAAAAATTCCACGCGGGCCAGGCAGCAGACGGGGTTCGAATCCGCACCCTTTGCTATCCGCAATATATAACTATAATTGCTATTTCTTCTTTCAAAGGTATTTATTCATTTGAAATTGTGGGTTACCTACAATGCGAAGAGATGGCGCTGCCTAGCAGCTAAAGAATGGCTAGAAAAAGTTCAACACAGCCATCAGTTCCGCGGTAGCATAATGGTCAGTGCATTCGCCCGAAAAGCGAAGGGTGCCGGTTCGAGTCCCGGTGCTGTCTGGTCCGCGTGGAATTTTTGCTAGTAAAATTTTCATTGCTAAGAATAGTTCGGCGAACCTCGTATTCGTATGGAAGCCGTTCCCAAGGTTACGGGTTCAATCTTGAGTTGGTCAATGTTAAAAATAATGCATATGTTCATAATAGACTAAGAGCTAGCGGTCAATCCGAGTAACTTGTTTGACACAAGGCTAGAAATTTGTAAAATAATGTTTTAGTATTGGTTAACTAAGAAAATACCGTTCTGGCAGGCATCTCGCGGTTGCGTCATCATCCCCTAAATTTTTGAAAATGTTAAAAAAATAGTAAAAAAAATCTGCTTTTACAAGGCTAAAATTTTAATATGTTTTAATTTACATATGTTTAAAGGTAAAAAAAAATTGACAGTCGATTTTGTCGGTTGCAAGTACGTGCCAACCCATAATAAAGTTGTTATGGGGATAGCAATTCATAACTTGCTTTTACAAGGCTGTAATTTTGAGAAAATATTCTTTAAACAATTTTATAAATATATTTAAAAAGCCAGAATATTCTGGCGGTTGCAAGTGTCTACTAAGTTAATATATAATGGTCGCGACGCGTCGTAAGGTGCGAGCGTAATAGGCTTATACGGGTCTCTGTGTCAGAAAGGGAGAGTACATCTATTGTGTGTAGAGTGCACGTGCCTTGTGCATGATCTGAAGGGAAATTCTGTTGAGATTTGTCAGTTATAACGCTGAGTAGTGCAGAGTTCAGATCGTTACAGTCAATATTTTCTATACACATTTTAAAATTCTTTACTGATTTCGTGTTTGTGTGTAATTATTTTATTTTTTATTAAGTTCTAGTGTTTATTATCAGTGTAAGTTATAGAACTATTAGCGTAAAGTATAAGTTTTAATACTGGTGTTAATTATGGAAACAATGAACATTATTTGTGTCATATGCAGACGTGATATCTGCGAAAAAACAATTAAATTTACATCCAAGACTTTGGCAAAGTGTCATGAAATTTTAAAAATTAGAAAACTTCATAATCTAAAATATAATAATATTGTTCTGCCTGAAGATGTAAATAATATAGACGGATATCACGTTAAATGCTACAAAAATTTTGTGGCGGTAATGAGCAAATATTTGGAAACACCATTACAAGGTAAATATATTTCACAACTATGTACTTAATACTATGTATTAAAATGCGATTTAAATAAATTAAATAAAAAAATGCTAGTATTTTCTTATATTGATATTTGTTAAACAACTATATTTTTAAAATTTTATTTCTTTTATGGTAAATTATGGGGTCAATATAACATTGAAATTTAACTTAACAAATATTTTGTACTGATTCCTGAAATTTTACAACTATTGAAATTTTAGTTCAATGTCTGTTTGGAGCTCAGGGCAAATAATTACTAATTCCTAATCGTTTTCATTAATAACTAAATATTTAATAATTAATTATTATGCAATTATTTCGGTAATTGACTTAATTTTATGTAAGAGTGAACGCCACTGTAATAGGTCAAAAAATATTAATTTTTTTTGCATTCTCTTCAAGTATAGATATTCAAAAATATGTACATTCAAAAGTAAAAATAATGAAAATCGACTGAGTTACCGTTAATTTAGTGGGATCAGGTACCAGGGCAGAATAGCGCAGTCAGGTATTGTGCTCAGGTAGCGCGCCCAACTGTGATTCACAATTGAAAAACTTTAAATGCGTATTTCTTGAAACGAGTATTTTCAACCTTGTCCTGACGAAGACACGAAGACTAATAAAATTTTATTTTCAAATTTTCGTAATTGCAATGGCTAAGTGTAAGCGTGGCCTATTATTGAAATTGCCAAATTTTATTAATTACTATTTTTTAAAATACATGCAATTTAGTAAATTTTCTATATTTTTTAATAAAAATTTGTAAATCTATGGTTTAATGTATACTCTATCAATTATTTTTTAACCGATTCTTGAATAATTAATTATATATAAGTAAAAAATTTACAAACATCGACAATTGTTCTGACTGTTACAGTGGTGTTCCTCCTTCATTTTTTATGATCTTCGAATTGTTTAAAAAAATTTAGTAACTGGGGCAGGCTCATCATACTTTTTATAAAGCTGACTTTAACTCTAATTATTTAAATTTATATGCTTATTTATGTACATTATTGTTTTAATAATTTGCAGTTTTAATTCTTTTTATAAACATATATTGATATTACTTTTAGAGACCGCTGCAGAACGAACAGAAAGGATTCAAATGCCTGAAGATTTACCAGGGCCGTCCTCTCAAGATGATAATAGATTAGTGGAAGGACTTAATCTGAGTGAAGCTGATATCCCAGATGATACGATTCAAAGTACTGAAGAAAACCTAGGAAGTGTGGAAAAAGTATGTTTCGTGTGCGACAAAAAAGTTAAAAAAATTAAAGGGCGATATCAACTTTTGCATAGTGCAAACAAAAATACTGTGTTTCAGAATGTAACAATTCCTGAGGACAATACAATTATACAAAAACTGAAAGATTTATCAACAGAGGAAATATATTATCACAATGCTTGCCGTCTTTCTGTTATAGCTGAATTTAAGGAAAAAATTGATAAACCAATAACATCATATCACGTATTCAGAAATTATCATAATCAAACATTTGCTGAAATCGGTAACTTCATTGAAGAAAACGTAATTATTTCAAAGAAATGTTTTACATTTGACTATATCTGTAAATTATACGTAGCAACTATTCAAAAAATAGCAGAGGATAACGGTGAAAAATATGATAGTATTTTTAACAATCAAACGTTTGAAAAAAAATTGGTAGATCGTTTTAATGAAGATATAGATATAGTGAAAATAGGAAGAAAAAAATATATTGTCCCAAAAGGTTTTATAATTGATGATAATATTTGTGATCTTTTAGAAGAAAAAGAAATATTACAGAAAGCTGCATTAATTTTACGTGAAAAGGTATTAACCATTCCAAAAATACCATTACCGGAAGATTTGAAAGCCACAGATTTAATAAAAGGAGAGTGCATACTTCCTAAGAGCATTACAGATTTTTATTCTACAGTATTAGGTGGTTTTAGACGCCGTCGTAGAAACAGCCATAATTTTCAAACAAAGTGTAATTCCCTAGCAGAGGACCTGATATATAATGTCACAAATGGTAATATTAAAACTGGAAAACACATCACATTGGGTCTGACGTTGAAAAGCTTAACGAGTAGCCGCAAGATCGTCGATATTATTAACAAATATGGCCACTGCTGCAGTTACAGTGTTGTAGAAGAACTGGAAACAGAAGCAACTTTTGCTGTAGCAAATCGCACCGGTGTCTGTCCAGAATCTATTTCCCTATCAAATAACTTGTTTACTGGAGTTGCATTTGATAATTTTGACCGCTTTGTAGATACCACCAGCGGTAAAGACACGTTGCATGATACCGTCGGTATCATTTATCAGACAATATCTGAAAATGATGAAATCAACGAGAATGTCTCTGAGAATGAACCTGAAAGTACTATTAGTACAGCTAGTACTAGTTCAGGTAGAATTACCAAAAGAAGAAGAGCTTTTGACACATTTATACCAAACTTGCTCCCTTACACAAAAAAACCCCGAATGATAGAATCTTTATTATCATGCAGTGATCAACGAAGTCAGATACATGCTGAAAGTTTGCCACAAATACGAAAATTGGATACACTATGGATGATTTGCCACGCTTTGAAGATTCCAAACACCCCAATGTGGGTTGGTTTTAACCATAAAGTAGTTAAAGACATCAATACTTCTAGGCAAAAAATTGCTTATTTAACACCTATTAATGAATCGCCAACAAATCCATCTGTTGTCATTGAAACAATGAAAATTAGTCAAAAGATCGCCGAAGAACTAAATCAAACATACATAGAAGTCACGTATGATTTAGCCATTGCTAAAGTAGCCCTCCAAATACAATCAATTGAGAAACCATTATATGATAATTTATTCATACATCTTGGACCATTTCACATTATGTTAGCTCTCTTCAAAGCAATTGGAAAGTTTATAAGCGGCAGTGGTTTAATGACAATTTCTGTCGACAGTGAAATTATTGCTAATGGATCTGTTGACGGATTTCTTCAAGGAAAACATTTCAACAGATGCAAACGTTTGCATCCACTCATGGCAGTAGGACTTGAAATATTATATTTTGAATTCTTTCTGAAGAAATCAGGACTTTCAATAGACAATAACACGCACACAGAATTAATGAAAATAAATGAAGAGCCTAGCGCTAAAATACTTGAAAATAAAGAATTTTTGAAAATTATTAACACATATAGCGCACACAAGGACCGATGTGAAAGAGGAGTGTTCGGTAAAACTGCTCAATTTTACATGATTTATATTGATCTGGTCAATTATTATCGTTTATTGAGTCGCAGTATTAGATCGGGTGATTTTCAATTATTTAAATACATATTGCCAAAAATTTCAAGTTTATTTTTTGTAACCAATCAACCGAATTATGCTCGATGGTTACTAAAATATCATGATAATTTACTAAAATTAAATGAAACTCATCCAGACTTAGAAAGAGCTATGAATGCTGGATACCTTGGTATTCAACGGACTAGTAAGTCTTTCTCAAGACAACCAACAGACTTGACACTTGAGCAGACAATAAATGCTGACGCAGGGAGAAGGTTGACAGGTGTGATCCATTTCACTAACTCCATTTCAGCTCGACAACGTTGGGCTAAAAGTCACGATATTAGAACATCGGTGATATCTCATACATTCGATGTTACTAGATTAAATGGTTCGAACGACATCACTGCAGATCTAGAATCTCATGCAATAAAGAAAAATGCCAAGCAGCTTGAAAAGTTTATAAATACTTTTGAAAAATTTCTAAATCCGTTTGATCCAGAACTTAATCCAGACTTTCTTTATAATATTGCAACTGGAAAGGCTGCTTCTAATGATGTTGAAAATTACCTATTAAATTTCCGAGTAAATGGCAACAAAATGAGAGAAGAATTTATAGAGGAATGTACCACTGACAGCGCGAGATTTGAAGCATCAATAAAAAGAGTTAAAATCATGAATTTTTCGGCTGAAACGATCAAGCAAAAAGCACGAGTTGGTGATAAAGTCGAAGAAATACGTGTTCAACGCAATTTATTTGGACGATTGCTTGCACTATCAATAGATCTAAAAGTTGATTTAGAAAAAGTTCTATCTTATCCGATTACACTGATTCCGATGTCTTTGTGCCATATGGATGGATCTATACATAAAACTCAAAAATCTGCAATAGTTACCGTTCTGGAAAAAATTATAAACAAGCCAAATACACCTCCACGCTTCGATATTATTGTTGTTGATGGATTTTATTTAATACATACCATGCAAAATGTTCCAAAAACATTCGGAAATATATCAAAACAAATTATGTCAACATTAACTGCTACAAAAGCTTCGCGAATTGATCTAGTTTTCGATCAATACTTCTCTCCATCAATTAAAGATTATGAGCGTAATCAACGGCATGAAGAGAGAAGCATAAATTATACTATTACTGGTCCAGAGCAAGTGAGACCGGTAGATTTCAATAAGGAACTAAGAAATATATCATTTAAAGAGGCTTTAGTGGAATTTTTAATTAACCATTGGAGTACTGATAAAATGGCGCCATTTATTGGAAATACAGTAATTAATATAAATTATAAGCATTGTCATAATTACACAGTTCAAGATAATTCAGTTATTTCGGTTATCAATGATGTTTTGTCCTGTATTCATCACGAAGAGGCGGACACAAAAATTGTACATCATATTTGCCAAATTGAGGAAGACAATGTAAATATTTTAATTAAATCATCAGATACTGATGTTTTAATTATAATGCTTGGAAACATGGACCATTTATCTAGTGACTCATTGCACATTTTTATGGAATACGGTACTGGATCTAAAAAAAGATGTCTTGCCATAAGCGAGCTTTATACTAACCTCGGGCCATCTTTATCATTGAGCTTACCAGGATTCCATGCATTAACCGGTTGTGACTATAATCCGTCATTTTTCAAGAAAGGGAAAAAACGACCTTTTGAAATTTTGAAGAAAAAATTAGAATATCAAGAAGCCCTAAAAAACCTTAGGAATGCTCATACAACAGGTCGCAGCAGTGAAATTTTCAAAATTATTGAAAAATTCATTTGTGAAATTTACGGAAGCAAAGCAGATAATGTTAACGAAGCAAGATATGATAAATTCATCATCACCTACAAACCAAAAAACGTGAATGAACCATTTAATAAGAAATATTTAAACTACGATACATCAAATTTACCTCCTTGTAAATCCGAATTATATCAACATTTACTACGTTCACAATATATTACCAGTATATGGAGTAATGCCCACCTTAAAGAACCCACAACGTTAACACCAGAAAAGAATGGGTGGATTATAGATGATAATAAATATATATATAACTGGTATGAGGGTAGCACTGTGCCACCATCCATCTATGATGCTTTACTACAACCTGATCACTCTAATGACACTGAGTCAGGTAAATAATTTCTGTTTTTTATCTGTACATGTGCATATGGTATTTTTGCCTACATTTCATTTTATCAATAAAAATTTATATTTTTTTTCCAGAAAACGAAACAGCGATCGATGGCTATCATTTTGACTCAGAAGATGAAATACTGAGTGAAGACGAATAAGATACTAATAAAAAAAAATATGTTAAAAAAATAAAAATTTATATTTTACATATAACTCTGTTTTTCTTTTATTACAATAATCGTTCATCATATATTAACAATTTTCAACGAGAAAATTTTTAGAAATTGTATATTTTAATTTTTACAATAATTTCTGACACAGAGACCCGTATAAGCCTATTACGCTCGCACCTCACGAAGCGTCGCGACCGTTATATATTAACTTAGTAGACACTTGCAACCACCAGAATAGTCTGGCTTTTTAAATATATTTATAAAATTGTTTAAAGAATATTTTCTCAAAATTACAGCCTTGTAAAAGCAAGTTATGAATTGCTATCCCCATAACAACTTTATTATGGGTTGGCACGTACTTGCAACCGACAAAATCGACTGTCAATTTTTTTTTACCTTTAAACATATGTAAATTAAAACATATTAAAATTTTAGCCTTGTAAAAGCAGATTTTTTTTACTATTTTTTTAACATTTTCAAAAATTTAGGGGATGATGACGCAACCGCGAGATGCCTGCCAGAACGGTATTTTCTTAGTTAACCAATACTAAAACATTATTTTACAAATTTCTAGCCTTGTGTCAAACAAGTTACTCGGATTGACCGCTAGCTCTCCTACTATAACAAGTTATATTGCGGTTAAAGATTTCTATACAATATGAATTGAATGACTGGCATTAAAGCAGATAGTGAGGGTGTTTGTTTGTGGCAGACAAGTGTACTTGGTTATTTAAGCTACCTTTGTAAGTGTGTTGGTTATTACGTTAAATAATGTTCCATTGGCGTAGCTAGGGATTTTCCTAGGGCTATATATATAAAATAACTAGTTCCTCATCTTGCATGCATAATGAAAAATCAGTTTTTATGAAACCTACTTCTCCTGATGAAATAAAACGTACTATTATGTCGTTAAAAAATACAAATAGCACCGGATACGATGAAATCAGCACAAAAGTTCTTAAATATGTAAGCAACTTAATTGCACCTGTACTATGTCATATTATTAACTTATGCATTGAATACGGGATATTTCCAGAAAAATTGAAAATTACTCTAGTAAAACCCCTGTTTAAAAAAAAGGACACCGAGGACTTGGCCTGCTATCGACCCATAGCTCTGATTTCAGTTTTTGCTAAGGTATTTGAAAAAATCATATATATTAGACTATGACTTTTTTGAAAAATATATTTTAGTGGACGAACAAATGGGATTCCGTACTGGTAAATCAATAAATTTAGCGATTTATAAATTTTTAGATACTGTTATTAAAAATATTAATAAAAGACGTCTAGTAAGTGCTTTATATATGGATCTTACGAAAGCATTTGACCTTGTCGAACATAATTTGCTTCTTCACAAACTAGAGCAATATGGTGTGAGAGGTAATGTTCTTAAGTTGATAACATCATACCTAACCAACCGAAGACAGACAACACAGATCACTCGATTGTGTATCAAGCGCAAAGAGGAAATAAATTATGTATCTGAAATTCAGTGCGTCGAAAGAGGTGTGCCTCAGGGAACTGTATTGGGACCTCTGTTCTTTTTAGCCTTTATAAATGATCTCCCAAAATCAATAAATGAGAAACTAATACTGTTTGCTGATGACAGTACGGCTATTTTTGTTAGCAATGAAATCAATAGCTTAATACATAATATTAATGACTCGCTAAATAAAGTTATCACTTGGTTAAATTCTAATAAGCTATGCATGAATATTGACAAAACTAACTATATGACATTTTCTAATACACATACTTATTCTAATGATGACTACGACATTTATTACAGAAATAAAAAAATCGACAAAGTAGAGGCTACGAAATTCTTAGGAATCTATATTGACAATAAGCTAAACTGGAAAAGTCATGTTGATCACGTATGCAGTCGTATTAATAAATTTTCATATGCACTATACCGTTTGAGTAAAATTGTAAACCAACCAACACTGATAATTGCCTACCATAGTCATGTTGAATCCATATTAAGATATGGTATTATATTTTGGGGTAATTCAACTGAGAGATATACTGTATTTAAATCTCAAAAAAAATGCATAAGAGCGATTTGTAAATTAAAATATAGGGACAGTTGTCAGCAACACTTTGCAAACCTTAACATAATGACAGTACCATCTCTGTATATTTATGAAGTGGTAGTCTTTGTGAAAGCAAACATAAGCATGTTTCAACATCTTAGAAGTATAAGACATAAAAACGATATTTGCTTTCCCGCCAGTAGGACTGCCCTTTACAATAAAAGTATATTTGGTATGGCACCGCGACTATACAATAAATTACCAGAATGTTTAAAAGAAATATCCAATATCCAAACATTTAAAATGAGAGTTAAGAAACTACTTGTGGAAAAAGCTTACTATACACTAGAAAAATATATGACGGATAAATTTTAAATTAATATTGTAGTTCATCTGTATTCCTAATTTGTTATTTTATTTGAATGACCGATCTTGTAATTGACCTATAATTTAATTTGACATAATTTGTAATTTGACATTATCTTCATTTTGACATGTGTTCTAATTTGACATTACGGTAACATTTTTGTATACACGCCTGACATATTATTATTATTTTTCTTTTATTTGATTAACTGCGTTTATGCTTAAAAGTTTGACTGGAAACGTTTCCCTGGTTTTCAATTAAATTCCGTTTTCAAACAAATTAATTAACATACATCAAATTAATATTTAAAAAAAAAGACTTCGAGGCATGTTAAAAAAAACTTTATAATGTATAAATGAATATCTGATGGATAAGGACTTATCGAGTAATATATAAATATGATTACGATGAATGATATTTAATATTGTGATGACTTTTGAATTTAAATTTATTGTAATTGTTATTTTTTTTTTTATGTAGTATAATAATGTGTATCTGATGGATAAGGATTAAGTAAATGAAAAGAAGTTTAATTAAGATTACTAACAATTATTATTATGATGACATTTTATTTTGAATTGTAATTTAATTTTAATATTTTACCGTTATTAATTCTATATTTGTATGCCTGATGGCTGGTCGTAGTTGGACTGTATATTCAAGCATAATAACCATGTATTACCTATGTACCACAAATAGATAAATAAATGAAATGAAATAAATGAAATGAAATATAAAACTCAAAGGTGACTGACTAACATAGTGATCTATCAACGCACAGCCCAAACCACTGAACGGATCGGGCTGAAATTTGACATGCAGGTAGATGTTATGACGTAGGCATGCTCTAAAAAAGGATTTTGATCAATTCTGTCCCCAAGGGGATAAAATAGGGAATGAAAGTTTGTATGAAACTTTGTCAAATTTAAATCGATCAGGCTGGCACTTTGCATGCATGTATAAGAAGAATTATAGATGAATGTCATTGTGTATAATACAAGCCTGAGAACAAAAACTGTAGTCTACACTTCAGCTCTACACTGAAGCGAAGCGACGGCGGGCTGCTACTGAAAATGACTCTTCTTATAATTATAAAAAGAACTAAAAATGGTATATTGGCTTTTTATAAACTCCTATTGACATCACGTCACTCAATTGTTTTGCCTTCCCGGAACCTCTCCACTAACATTTGAAATTTATGGTATGGTATTAAAGTTCAAATGGAATCTTAAGTATTTTTACGAATCGTTTGTATGGGAGTATAGAAAAGTGTTGTTTTTGGACTTTTTCAGGCATTTTTTTAATTTTTCTCTGCGTAAGAACCATCCTCGTAGGTACTTCAAGGAATATTCTAAAAAAAGAATTATCAAAATCAGTTCAGCTGTTCTCGAGATTTGCGCTTAGCAACATATTCAACGATTCATTTTTATATTATAGAAGATTAATTTATAAGCTATAAAGAAATTTATCAACACTCGAAATTCAGATGATCTTGCATGCACATCTTAGCTTAGTCGAGGCCTCCAAAACTTTATCCGCCTTATTACAAAACGTATACTACCAACCTGGACTAAAAATTGATGTTGTCACTATTGTTTGCAAAAAGAAGACAGAAAGAAACTACATTAGATTTAAACTAACTTTGATTAACATGGTATATATTTATTTTGAATGTGTTTGTTTATTTGATAGTAGCGCTTGGTATTGGCTGCAATTGCAGTCGTGATCACCCACCCATCCGTCAATCACACTAATATTATAAAGGCGAAAGTTTGTGAGTATGTGAGTGTGTATGTTTGTTACTTCTTCACGTCTAAACGGCTGGAGCGATATTAATAAAATTTGGTATGAAGTTAGCTGACACCCTAGATTAACACATAGGCTACTTTTATCCCGAAAAAATGTTAGGTTCCAGAGGGATTTTTAAGAAACTAAGTCAACGCAGACGAAGTCGCGGGCGATCTCTAGTAGACCATAAATTTATTTGGGGAACACACCTTACAGAAGTTCACAATGAAATACCAGAGTACCTTTTAGCGATGATGTATTTTTGGCAGTAAGTAAGCTTCCGAGAAGCTCGATGGCGCGGCTGCAATTGTTGAAGTTAAGCAACTTTCGCAGTGGTCGATAATCGGATGAGTGGCCAACAATCTTCTATCTTGAGTTCCTCTGTGCTTCGGAAGGCACGTTAAGCCGTTGGTCGTTCGTTAGCACTCGCTAATCCGTACTGGGCCCGCGTGGGCGGCCATGACCCAATCTCCCTATTCCACCCATAGGGAAGGCCTGTCCCAGCAGTGGGGACATTAATAGGCTGATGATGATGATGAAGAAGGTTCCAGATCTTCTCGGGGTAGAGAATAGAGTCAGGGTAGGCAACGGGGCGAGTGCTAGCTTTGATATCGCAAGAATCTATAAGCTATGAGGGCTTCGCTTAATTACCGTCAGGACATAAGCTCGTTTGCCACACAGAAATAGATGTTTGACGACCTCCGTGGTCGAGTGGTTTGTACGCCGGGTTTCATGGTGTCGCCGACTCGAGAGGTCCCGAGTTCGAATCCCGGTGGGGGCAGATGTTTGTGTGATGAATACGAGCATTTGTACTCCAGTCATGGATGTTTAATATGTATTTCTATATAAATATACTTATATATGTACAGTACATGTATTCTATCCGTTACCCTAGCATCTCATAACACAATCCTTACAGTGCTTACTTTGGGGCTAGGCTAATTGGTGTGAGTGTCGGAAATATTTATTTATTTATTTATTATTTATGTTTTGTTCGCAGGGTCTCCTGAAATGGGTGTCCTCTCTGAACGAGCAGTTCGGCAACATGTACATAAACTTCGGCTCGCCGCTGTCAGGTCGGGAGCTGCTGCGGTTACCGCGCGGGGCCCGCACGGCCGAGGCGCTGAAGCCGCCCGATCTGCAGGAGCTGACACCGGACCAGTTCGCGCAGGTGTGTGTTTAACTTCAATCTTTATCCGTACTAATAGGGGTGATGACGGAGTACGGTAAACGAAATTCTATTTAGTCCGTCAGTTAGATGATCAAAAAATAATGGACACGTATTTTTTCTTTGGGCAATCGACCGAAAAATGACAAAGTTATAGCGCGTCAAAGTTTGGGAGTGGGGGCTCGTGACGTCACTTTTTAGTGAATTTTCACTTAAAAGTGTATTCGAACGTGACGTAATGCGACTTTTCAAATCTATATATCTCTGCAATGTTTATATTATGTGAAAAAAGAAAAAATACGTGTCCAATACTTTTTGATAATATACCTGATAAACGATAAAAAAAAATGTCATCATCCCTATTTTGTAAATGCGAAAATGTGCCTGTTTACCTCTTCACTGTTTATGAGTAAAGAGAATCGATTAAGATGAGATTTGGCAAATGAATACTCGTAGTTTGAATCTCGGGGAAGGACATGGGATAGGGTTTTTCCCCGAAATTATCATTTAAAAGCGTGGAATAGGGATGATGACAAATTTTTTTTTCTTCGTTTATCAGGTAGATTATCAAAAAGTATTGGACACGTATTTTTTTTTTCACATAATATAAATATGTCAGAGATATATTGATTCGAAAAGTCGCATGACGTCACGTTTGAGTACACTTATAAGTGAAAATTCACTCAAAAGTGACGTCACGAGCCCCTACTCCCAAACTGACGCGCTATAACGTTGTCATTTTTTGGTTGATTGCCCAAAGAAAAAATACTTGTCCATTATTTTTTGATCATCTAACTGACGTACTAAATAGAATTTCGTTTACTCTACCCCGTCATCAGCCCTATTGGTGGGCGGAAGTTTGTACGGAAAGCCATTTTTCCAACGCAGACGAAGTGGCAAATACTCACTAGTATTGTTAATGTGAAAATGTGTCTGTTTCTCTATTATCTGTTACACTGAAACTGTTGAACCGAGTTTGATGAAATTTGGTATATAGATCATTTGAGTCTTGGAAAGAAAATTCAGCCGCCATATTTTTTGTTTTTAATTATGTGTTTGTAAGCTGTTATTATTATTGTTTTTGTGTAAGCCAGGGGTGCTCAAACGGTTACGAATATCTATATATGCTACGGTACACCCTAGGTAGGTGGGGTGTATCGTGTATGTACGACAACCCTGCATCACACATACTTGCAGCCTTTCAGAGTCGATCGTAAGTAGTCTAAAAATTTTGAGGTAGATCGCCAGCAGTTCAAGTTTGAGCACCACTGGTGTAAGCGATATGGCTAAATGGCTGAAACAAATGAATTGAAATGAATAAAAATTGTATGCCATTTCATAGTATCGTTTTGGGGTAGATCCGCAGCGTGGCCTCGCGGGTAGTGTCGGGGCAGCAGCAGGCAGCGCTGCTCACCTGCTCCCATCTCCTGGCGCTCGTCATCACGCAAGCGTTCATACTGAGGACTGCCCCCAGCAGGGAACGAGTGCTGGACTCACTGCGCTGCTACACGCGAGTATGCACACGCTATACTGTGTACTGTAGGACTGATGCTTCATATGACGAGCTGCCCCCAGCAGGGAACGAGTGCTGGACTCACTGCGCTGCTACACGCGAGTATGCACACGCTATACTGTGTACTGTAGGACTGATGCTTCATATGACGAGCTGCCCCCAGCAGGGAACGAGTGCTGGACTCACTGCGCTGCTACACGCGAGTATGCACACGCTATACTGTGTACTGTAGGACTGATGCTTCATATGACGAGCTGCCCCCAGCAGGGAACGAGTGCTGGACTCACTGCGCTGCTACACGCGAGTATGCACACGCTATACTGTGTACTGTAGGACTGATGCTTCATATGACGAGCTGCCCCCAGCAGGGAACGAGTGCTGGACTCACTGCACTTATACATTACATCCTGCATTTTAGGATATATTAACAGATTGTGTCCATGTCAACTTTTGCGTTCATTTGAAATTTCGAACTTATCGCTGCATTATACAATCTTTAAATTGACGGCGAACTCGCTGATACCAGTTCTTCTGGGGTCCTTCTGCCCTCGAAGGTGGAGCGGGTCCTTCTACCCTCGAAGGTGGAGCGGGTCCTTCAACCCTCGAAGGTGGAGCGGGTCCATCAACCCTCGAAGGTGGAGCGGGTCCTTCAACCCTTGAAGGTGGAGCGGGTCCTTCAACCCTCGAAGGTGGAGCGGGTCCTTCAACCCTCGAAGGTGGAGCGGGTCCATCAACCCTCGAAGGTGGAGCGGGTCCTTCAACCCTTGAAGGTGGAGCGGGTCCTTCAACCCTCGAAGGTGGAGCGGGTCCTTCAACCCTCGAAGGTGGAGCGGGTCCTTCAACCCTCGAAGGTGGAGCGGGTCCATCAACCCTCGAAGGTGGAGCGGGTCCTTCAACCCTTGAAGGCGGAGCGGGTCCTTCAACCCTCGAAGGTGGAGCGGGTCCTTCAACCCTCGAAGGTGGAGCGGGTCCTTCAACCCTTGAAGGTGGAGCGGGTCCTTCAACCCTCGAAGGTGGAGCGGGTCCTTCAACCCTCGAAGGTGGAGCGGGTCCATCAACCCTCGAAGGAGGAGCGGGTCCTTCAACCCTCGAAGGTGGAGCGGGTCCATCAACCCTCGAAGGTGGAACGGGTCCTGCACTCGAAGGTGGAGCGGGTCCTTCTACCCTCGAAGGTGGAGCGGGTCCATCAACCCTCGAAGGTGGGCGGGTCCTTCAACCCTCGAAGGTGGAGCGGGTCCTTCAACCCTTGAAGGTGGAGCGGGTCCTTCAACCCTCGAAGGTGGAGCGGGTCCTTCAACCCTCGAAGGTGGAGCGGGTCCTTCAACCCTTGAAGGTGGAGCGGGTCCTTCAACCCTCGAAGGTGGAGCGGGTCCTTCAACCCTCGAAGGTGGAGCGGGTCCATCAACCCTCGAAGGTGGAGCGGGTCCTTCAACCCTCGAAGGTGGAGCGGGTCCATCAACCCTCGAAGGTGGAACGGGTCCTGCACTCGAAGGTGGAGCGGGTCCTTCTACCCTGGAAGGTGGAGCGGGTCCATCAACCCTCGAAGGTGGAGCGGGTCCTTCAACCCTTGAAGGTGGAGCGGGTCCTTCAACCCTCGAAGGTGGAGCGGGTCCTTCAACCCTCGAAGGTGGAGCGGGTCCATCAACCCTCGAAGGTGGAGCGGGTCCTTCAACCCTCGAAGGTGGAGCGGGTCCATCAACCCTCGAAGGTGGAACGGGTCCTGCACTCGAAGGTGGAGCGGGTCCTTCTACCCTCGAAGGTGGAGCGGGTCCATCAACCCTCGAAGGTGGAGCGGGTCCTTCAACCCTTGAAGGTGGAGCGGGTCCTTCAACCCTTGAAGGTGGAGCGGGTCCTTCAACCCTCGAAGGTGGAGCGGGTCCTTCAACCCTCGAAGGTGGAGCGGGTCCTTCAACCCTCGAAGGTGGAGCGGGTCCTTCAACCCTCGAAGGTGGAGCGGGTCCTTCAACCCTCGAAGGTGGAGCGGGTCCTTCAACCCTCGAAGGTGGAGCGGGTCCATCAACCCTCGAAGGTGGAGCGGGTCCTTCAACCCTCGAAGGTGGAGCGGGTCCTTCAACCCTTGAAGGTGGAGCGGGTCCATCAACCCTCGAAGGTGGAGCGGGTCCATCAACCCTCGAAGGTGGAGCGGGTCCTTCAACCCTCGAAGGTGGAGCGGGTCCTTCAACCCTTGAAGGTGGAGCGGGTCCTTCAACCCTCGAAGGTGGAGCGGGTCCTTCAACCCTCGAAGGTGGAGCGGGTCCATCAACCCTCGAAGGTGGAGCGGGTCCTTCAACCCTCGAAGGTGGAGCGGGTCCATCAACCCTCGAAGGTGGAACGGGTCCTGCACTCGAAGGTGGAGCGGGTCCTTCTACCCTCGAAGGTGGAGCGGGTCCATCAACCCTCGAAGGTGGAGCGGGTCCTTCAACCCTCGAAGGTGGAGCGGGTCCTTCAACCCTTGAAGGTGGAGCGGGTCCTTCAACCCTCGAAGGTGGAGCGGGTCCTTCAACCCTCGAAGGTGGAGCGGGTCCATCAACCCTCGAAGGTGGAACGGGTCCTGCACTCGAAGGTGGAGCGGGTCCTTCTACCCTCGAAGGTGGAGCGGGTCCATCAACCCTCGAAGGTGGAGCGGGTCCTTCAACCCTCGAAGGTGGAGCGGGTCCTTCAACCCTTGAAGGTGGAGCGGGTCCTTCAACCCTCGAAGGTGGAGCGGGTCCTTCAACCCTCGAAGGTGGAGCGGGTCCTTCAACCCTTGAAGGTGGAGCGGGTCCTTCAACCCTCGAAGGTGGAGCGGGTCCTTCAACCCTCGAAGGTGGAGCGGGTCCATCAACCCTCGAAGGTGGAGCGGGTCCTTCAACCCTCGAAGGTGGAGCGGGTCCATCAACCCTCGAAGGTGGAACGGGTCCTGCACTCGAAGGTGGAGCGGGTCCTTCTACCCTGGAAGGTGGAGCGGGTCCATCAACCCTCGAAGGTGGAGCGGGTCCTTCAACCCTCGAAGGTGGAGCGGGTCCTTCAACCCTTGAAGGTGGAGCGGGTCCATCAACCCTCGAAGGTGGAGCGGGTCCATCAACCCTCGAAGGTGGAGCGGGTCCTTCAACCCTCGAAGGTGGAGCGGGTCCATCAACCCTCGAAGGTGGAACGGGTCCTGCACTCGAAGGTGGAGCGGGTCCTTCTACCCTGGAAGGTGGAGCGGGTCCATCAACCCTCGAAGGTGGAGCGGGTCCTTCAACCCTTGAAGGTGGAGCGGGTCCTTCAACCCTCGAAGGTGGAGCGGGTCCTTCAACCCTCGAAGGTGGAGCGGGTCCTTCAACCCTCGAAGGTGGAGCGGGTCCATCAACCCTCGAAGGTGGAGCGGGTCCATCAACCCTCGAAGGTGGAACGGGTCCTGCACTCGAAGGTGGAGCGGGTCCTTCTACCCTCGAAGGTGGAGCGGGTCCATCAACCCTCGAAGGTGGAGCGGGTCCTTCAACCCTTGAAGGTGGAGCGGGTCCTTCAACCCTTGAAGGTGGAGCGGGTCCTTCAACCCTCGAAGGTGGAGCGGGTCCTTCAACCCTCGAAGGTGGAGCGGGTCCTTCAACCCTCGAAGGTGGAGCGGGTCCTTCAACCCTCGAAGGTGGAGCGGGTCCTTCAACCCTCGAAGGTGGAGCGGGTCCATCAACCCTCGAAGGTGGAGCGGGTCCTTCAACCCTCGAAGGTGGAGCGGGTCCTTCAACCCTTGAAGGTGGAGCGGGTCCATCAACCCTCGAAGGTGGAGCGGGTCCATCAACCCTCGAAGGTGGAGCGGGTCCTTCAACCCTCGAAGGTGGAGCGGGTCCTTCAACCCTTGAAGGTGGAGCGGGTCCTTCAACCCTCGAAGGTGGAGCGGGTCCTTCAACCCTCGAAGGTGGAGCGGGTCCATCAACCCTCGAAGGTGGAGCGGGTCCTTCAACCCTCGAAGGTGGAGCGGGTCCATCAACCCTCGAAGGTGGAGCGGGTCCTTCAACCCTCGAAGGTGGAGCGGGTCCATCAACCCTCGAAGGTGGAACGGGTCCTGCACTCGAAGGTGGAGCGGGTCCTTCTACCCTGGAAGGTGGAGCGGGTCCATCAACCCTCGAAGGTGGAGCGGGTCCTTCAACCCTCGAAGGTGGAGCGGGTCCTTCAACCCTTGAAGGTGGAGCGGGTCCATCAACCCTCGAAGGTGGAGCGGGTCCATCAACCCTCGAAGGTGGAGCGGGTCCTTCAACCCTCGAAGGTGGAGCGGGTCCTTCAACCCTTGAAGGTGGAGCGGGTCCTTCAACCCTCGAAGGTGGAGCGGGTCCTTCAACCCTCGAAGGTGGAGCGGGTCCATCAACCCTCGAAGGTGGAGCGGGTCCTTCAACCCTCGAAGGTGGAGCGGGTCCATCAACCCTCGAAGGTGGAGCGGGTCCTTCAACCCTCGAAGGTGGAGCGGGTCCATCAACCCTCGAAGGTGGAACGGGTCCTGCACTCGAAGGTGGAGCGGGTCCTTCTACCCTGGAAGGTGGAGCGGGTCCATCAACCCTCGAAGGTGGAGCGGGTCCTTCAACCCTCGAAGGTGGAGCGGGTCCTTCAACCCTTGAAGGTGGAGCGGGTCCATCAACCCTCGAAGGTGGAGCGGGTCCTTCAACCCTTGAAGGTGGAGCGGGTCCATCAACCCTCGAAGGTGGAGCGGGTCCTTCAACCCTCGAAGGTGGAGCGGGTCCATCAACCCTCGAAGGTGGAGCGGGTCCTTCTACCCTGGAAGGTGGAGCGGGTCCATCAACCCTCGAAGGTGGAGCGGGTCCTTCAACCCTCGAAGGTGGAGCGGGTCCTTCAACCCTTGAAGGTGGAGCGGGTCCATCAACCCTCGAAGGTGGAGCGGGTCCTTCAACCCTTGAAGGTGGAGCGGGTCCATCAACCCTCGAAGGTGGAGCGGGTCCATCAACCCTCGAAGGTGGAACGGGTCCTGCACTCGAAGGCGGAGCGGGTCCATCAACCCTCAAAGGTGGAGCGGGTCCTCTAGCCCTCGAAGGTGGAGTGGGTCCTTCGTGGGCTGTTGAGGAGGAGGATAAAGTCTGCAGGAACATTACCAGGGTAGTGTCGCGTCAGTGCGGCTGCTAATGGTTAGTTGCTGTTTACTTTCGCAGTCTTAGAATGCAGCGATTCCTTAAGTTATATACATTCTTCAGCAGAAATAACAAATCCCTAAAACCTATGAAATCTTAATTTCGTGCTGGGAAGAATCTACGAACCTTATTGCTAGGTTTACCGCCCACAGATAGTCTTACCTTATTTACTCTCCAACTGGTGAACTAAGCGGCGGAGAC
The DNA here is from genome assembly GCA_902850365.2 of Chilo suppressalis. Lineage (NCBI taxonomy): Eukaryota > Metazoa > Arthropoda > Insecta > Lepidoptera > Crambidae > Chilo > Chilo suppressalis. The sequence goes on from OU963910.1 coordinate 769,808, forward strand.
CTTGCATGGTTTCTGTTCGCCGTTATTATAGTTTTTGTAGATCAAATAAGGAAATAAATAAAAAATATTGATAATTATTGATAATAGAAAAAATTGAGAAATCACTCATCACATAGGCCTAGTGTGGATTGGTAACGACTGCAGATGCCGCCGGGACCGACGGCTTAGCGTGCTTTCCGGAGCAGTGTAAAAATATTTCGATAAAATTTTGCATTGCAATGAGGGTTTTCCGGAATGGAGAGCGCCAGGCGGCAGTACTGAGACGAAATTTGTTAAATTATATGTGTCGTCATAGTTAATGGATCTATTTATATACTTATTTAAATAAATTCGCGCCAAAAACTTCATACAAAAGACCTCATGTCACAGTGGCGTCAACAGGTGACGTAAATTTTCCTTAACTAATCGCAATATCGAACCATATTATTAATTGTCATAAGGTTATCACAAAGAAATCTCTGATAAGTTAAAATCTAAAATTTTATTTATTGCTTTGATTACTCATATCGATAACCGATATAAATCAATATGCGAATCTATAAAATACACGGTATCAAATAATACGAATAGAATCGAATTATTCCGAACCTGATCCGAAATAATAAATTACCCTCTAACATAACAATACCAGCTATAAAAGTATAAATACGAAAGCAAGCTTTTTTGAAGTTATACTTCTTTAGGCGCGTTATGAAAAAATGATGAGAGTGAAATTTTAAGATGCGCGCGCATCACTGTAACACAAAAAATTACTTTGTGTTAACCGCACATTAAGAAAATCTACCAACAAATTAGAAATAGAATCTCTATTTAGTGGGTGCTAACGACTGCATTGTGAAGGCCTATCAAAAGTATTTATTAATCTGGAACAACGGAACCAAAGCGCGATTCAGGAGACTACAGCGCCATCTCTTGACCATTGGTGTAGTAGAACCAAAAACCACATCTTTATTTTTTATAATAAAGTAACAGTTGTAGGTATTCATATTTATAATATTTATCCACATGTTTCTAGTTTGTATATTCGGAATACGTGTTTGAGTTTCATACAAGTGCAAATCACATATGTTCTAATAAATTATATTCAGTAGCGATTTTAATTGAATATTTTGATTATTTATTTATTTTTTCAAATTAAAACTGAACTTTATTGACTGTGTCCTTTTCCAGACTTTTTATTAATTTATTGTAATTAATTATTTGCATGCAATTAAAAACTAATTTTAAACGATGCCAAAGAAGGATAACTTCTCACGCGCCTACAAAAGTACACGCACCCATTTTTTATTTGTTTGTTACGCTATCACGCCTAAATCACCGAACGGATTAGGATGCAATTTGGTATGCATATAGTTTATGGCCTGGATTGAGACGAGAGAAAATTGTTAGGTTCCTGGCTTCCTGAGGGATTTTCAAAAAACTAAAGTTAACGCGGACAAAGTCGCGGGCGGCCGCTAGTTAACAAACCGATGAACGATACGTCGGGTCATGATTGGAATATATCATTATACTAGTATTAGACGCATTTGTATGTTTGCAACGATAGAACTTAAAAACTACTGAATGGATTTTGAAAATTCTTTCACTATTTGACAGTTGCATTATTTCTCAGTTACTATGTATATAATAGGCTGTTTAGTGATTATCGCGATATGTAAAATAAATTTCGCGTGTACATCGCTAGTCACATTAATATTATAAAGGCGAAAGTTTGTGAGTGTGTATGTTCGTTACTTCTTCACGTCTAAACGGCTAAAGCGATTTTAATTAAATTTGGCATGGAATCACCTAACACCCTTTATTAACACATAGGCTACTTTTCACTGCGGCAAAATATCCCTAATAAGCCGCGGGTAACACCGCGGGGCACAACTAGTAATTGATAAAATCATATTGTCCAGATGTTATCCGACCTGGGTGCACAAATATGGGAGGGGAAGGGCGAGGAACAGGAACTAGATAGAGCTCTGGTGGTCCACGCCCAAAGCTGGGCCTTCGACCACCAGCGGCGGCTGCGGCTCCTGCTGCCGCCTCACGCCTCCCTCGCGGCGCAGCGGCGGCACCTGCCCGGTGCGTACATACATACAGGGACCGTCGTTATGGTGCAATACTAATAATAATATTAACTCATATATATTTGTTTATCCTTAGGTTTTCACGCACATCACTCGTTGAAAATGAAAATGAAAAAAATCTTTAATGCTTACAAGTTCCATATAAACATGCTGTTGAGTGTTCCCTTTTGAGTATTGTACTTGTATTAGGGGATACTCGCTCTTTCGTCAATTTTTACATTGAACTTTACTATGACAATTATTGACATTAAAATTACTTTCGAAAGAAAAAATAGACAACTTCTAATTTATCCCGCCCCCGTAGCATGAGCACCACGATTCTCATTGTATCACGTGTCATATCGCGTCCGGCTGTCAAACTCCAAAGAATTTGACACCTGAGCGTCCAGGGGGGAAGGCATCATACATTAACTACTTAAAGTATTAAATAAAACTAGTTTTTACGAGTCAGATGTACTTACTGAATTTATTTATTTATTGACATTTCGCATCCATTACTAATATGATTCTATAGAATAATGTCTAATTATAATTCGAATCCTGAAAGGGATTATTTAAGTATAAATTCAGGACATCTTACCTGTAAAAACTAGTTTCATTTACTTATAAATGTTTATACATATAAAAATATACTTATACATATATGGAAATTATTATTTCATCAAAGTAAGCACTGTAAGTTATGGAATGCTAGGGTAACGGATAGAAAACATATATATTTGATTAATATATATATATATAAAGGGCACGTGGGCGTCCGTTTAGTGACGGGTCGTCGTCCATTACAAATCCTCTAAATAATACACGGTTTGCACTGTCTGGGTTTCGTAAAGATAGTCTAATAATTAGCTCAATATGAGTTACTAGCAAACCAATGAACCAAATGTTCACCAAAACCTGATTTAAAAAAAAAATTGAGAACTTCGGAGATTTTGTGTGGTTTCGTTTGAAATTCGTGATTTCTCGAAAACCGGAAGTGCTACGTTACTCAAATCCGGTTTATCAGACTATTCTTAACTTATATATTCTCTTTATAACTTAAATATTCTCTTTATCTATCTCTTACGGTTTGGCCGCTGAAACAGCACCACAGACAGACGGACGGACGGACTTGTCTAATAGATAAGAGATGATTGCTCTGATACAAACGGTTTTAAACGGAACGTATTGAATCGGTAAGGGATTTGAACACGACCTAACAGCTCGACGTGTACACCACTAATGCCCGAAAACTGTCTTTTCACTCGTTTTTATATCCATGACTAAGGTGCAAATGCTCGCATTTATTCATACTTACATTTGCCCCCACCGGAATTCAAACCCGGGACCTTGAAAATCGTGCGGTAATTTTTTTACCGCACGCTCCGTTGTATGGCCCGTATTTTTAAACTTTTGAACAATGCATACAACTGCTTTTTACAATCACAAATTTTGAGCAATTGTGTTGAAAAATATATATGAATAAAACTAGTTTTAACGGATTAATGCACGAACTTTATTTATTTATTGACGTTTCGCAGCCTTTTCAGGTCTGCATCGTCAGAATAATGTCAATGAATAAATAAAGTTCGTGCATTTATCCGTTAAAAACTAGTTTTATTTAATGAGTGATGTGCGTGAAAACCTTAGAAACAAATATATATGAGATTTTTACTAGAAATAATCCTAGAAATAACCGGAATCGAAGAAAACTTTAAAATACACTTCAGACTTATAAATATAGCGCTCTCACTTTGAACATTTACTCGAATCTCACAATGATTACAGACGAAGTTCTGAGCGCGGAGAGTGTCCGCAGTGCCGTGCCTCTGATCCAGCTGCAGCTGTATGTGAACCCGACTCTCCACTACCTCGTGCCGGCGTCTCTGATCACTCTACTCGCCGCGACACATGCCACTATGGGTAAACATCAGCTGTATGTGAACCCGACTCTCCACTACCTCGTGCCGGCGTCTCTGATCACTCTACTCGCCGCGACACATGCCACTATGGGTAAACATCAGCTGTATGTGAACCCGACTCTCCACTACCTCGTGCCGGCGTCTCTGATCACTCTACTCGCCGCGACACATGCCACTATGGGTAAACATCAGCTGTATGTGAACCCGACTCTCCACTACCTCGTGCCGGCGTCTCTGATCACTCTACTCGCCGCGACACATGCCACTATGGGTAAACATCAGCTGTATGTGAACCCGACTCTCCACTACCTCGTGCCGGCGTCTCTGATCACTCTACTCGCCGCGACACATGCCACTATGGGTAAACATCAGCTGTATGTGAACCCGACTCTCCACTACCTCGTGCCGGCGTCTCTGATCACTCTACTCGCCGCGACACATGCCACTATGGGTAAACATCAGCTGTATGTGAACCCGACTCTCCACTACCTCGTGCCGGCGTCTCTGATCACTCTACTCGCCGCGACACATGCCACTATGGGTAAACATCAGCTGTATGTGAACCCGACTCTCCACTACCTCGTGCCGGCGTCTCTGATCACTCTACTCGCCGCGACACATGCCACTATGGGTAAACATCAGCTGTATGTGAACCCGACTCTCCACTACCTCGTGCCGGCGTCTCTGATCACTCTACTCGCCGCGACACATGCCACTATGGGTAAACATCAGCTGTATGTGAACCCGACTCTCCACTACCTCGTGCCGGCGTCTCTGATCACTCTACTCGCCGCGACACATGCCACTATGGGTAAACATCAGCTGTATGTGAACCCGACTCTCCACTACCTCGTGCCGGCGTCTCTGATCACTCTACTCGCCGCGACACATGCCACTATGGGTAAACATCAGCTGTATGTGAACCCGACTCTCCACTACCTCGTGCCGGCGTCTCTGATCACTCTACTCGCCGCGACACATGCCACTATGGGTAAACATCAGCTGTATGTGAACCCGACTCTCCACTACCTCGTGCCGGCGTCTCTGATCACTCTACTCGCCGCGACACATGCCACTATGGGTAAACATCAGCTGTATGTGAACCCGACTCTCCACTACCTCGTGCCGGCGTCTCTGATCACTCTACTCGCCGCGACACATGCCACTATGGGTAAACATCAGCTGTATTTGAACCCGACTCTCCACTACCTCGTGCCGGCGTCTCTGATCACTCTACTCGCCGCGACACATGCCACTATGGGTAAACATCGTATGAGACTATCGCTGCGCGCGTACGTACACGGTGTCCTGATTAGGGATTCCGATTCGAAGACCTAATTGCACGTACACAAAAAGTTCAACGAGGCAGATCAGTAATCTTGTTTTTTCAAACTCGACTCTTTGAACATTGACGTGCATTCAGGTCTCCGAATCGGATTTCCTAATCGGAAAACCGTATTGTGCAATTCAAATAAAAATAGGAAAGCCTATGTCAAATCCTCCTCCATCTGTCAAATGTCGTTTGAAAAAAAAATCTTGGTACCCTTTTTAGCACTAGGCTAATTCTAGAATAAAAGCCAAACATTTGTAAACAAACAATAACAAATATTGATAATTAATATTGTTTGATATTTTTTATTTATTTATTGAGTTTTGGCTATGACTGGTTGATAACCTAAATCGTTAACCAAATGACATAGTGTCAGTTGCGTTCATAAACTCGATTTAAAACTTTATTTTTCATAAAGGATGCATGTTCGTATGTGACCCAGTAATAGTGCATGATTATTCATAACTTCTCCGGCGGTAATGCAGAGATGAGCGGAATTGAAGAGCTAGATTCTGATTTAAGTTTTTTCTCACACAGTCTTAATAAATAAATATTATTAAAAATCGGTGTTTTTTTTTTCTAAATCTTAGTAAATAAATTTTATTAAAAAAATCTGATGTTTTTTCTCAATCAATCTTAGTAAATAAGTTTTATTAAATAAAAACCTTTTTTTGCTCACTCTATTAGGTTTGAATTAACAGCTATGACGTCACATTATGGCGCCCAGTCGGTTCTATTCTTAGTAGAATCGCATTATACATATGCGCCTAGCCTAATCCTAGCATGATTTTTAAATTTACAGCGCGGCCAACTAAATATTGTGTTCCAGACAAGTGTCAGTTCCTTATGGCGACAGGATTAGAGTTTATTTTTGAACCTCTTTTTTACTAGATCGAAATTATTCTTTTGACTCAAGGATCTATCAGGGTCACGTTCGTTGGCTAACCGTACTTTAATAAATTTGGCTTTCGTTCTCTATAGATCGCACGATAAGAAAATACTATTGTCAAATATAATTTTGGATTAGACAATCATGGGAGAATCAGAACCAGTAACTACCTACTTAAATTTTATCTACGATTTATGATGTCTTGTAAATACTGCTTAAACAGTGCACAATGTACTCTAAAAACAAATTTTTATGTGCAAAGAACTTATATAGAATGCAATTAAAAACAAAAAAAATGCAATTAAAGCAATGTGCACTTACCTTGTATGCATAGTTTCACAATATTAATTTAGTACTATTCGGTGACAATAGATGGCGTTATAATAGAACATGCAAATGCTAAATACATTTGTTATTTGTTTAGAAAAAGCTGACTCAATGCTCGACAAATAAATTATTATTTTCCGTGAATTGCAATTTTATGATACTTTTTGTCATTTGTTCACACACAATCGTTGTTTCAGATGAATTGAGTCGACATTACAAACTCCTAAGAACGATGTTGCAGTTCGAGTTTTTCTACGCGGAACAAGATGAACCAGAGGTGAGCTATACCCTTAGCGCAAACCACTATCGAATTCGAATAGTTTGCGAGTCCGAAATGTCATTGTCAAATGTGTACTGATTTTTAGTTTTCGTTACGTACTTTGTGGCGCTGCTGTTCAAGTTTCCATACAAAATTTGACAATGACATTTCGTACTCGCAAACTATTCGAATTCGATAGTAGTTCATGCTAGGGGTAAATACATATATATATATATATATATATATATATATAAAAACAAACATATATATATAAATATATAAAAAAAAGCGTGAAAATTTCTTTCGCTTTAAGATTATGAATTACGATTTGTTTTCTTACCTTTTAATTTTTCAGTTATTTAAATTTTTGTAGGCTAGGTAAGCTGTTATTTTTGTGTGTTAACATAATTTAATTTAAAAATGTGTCAGTTATGTAGTGTGTAAGATTCAAACCTTATTATTTTATTGGAGATTACACTATTGTTCTATGTTTTATTGCTTACGTCTTTGAATATTTAAACGCCTAGATAGGAGTAATTCTAATAAATCACGCAAACGGCACATCTGTGCGTGATTCTAATGTCAGATTGCAGCATGGATATATTTATTATATTTAGTAGCTGTTTTTTTTGCTGTTTCTGTGCAATTAATACGGTATCTAGATTGTCCAGCTATGAAGGAATACTCAGTCCATTCATTCTACGAACTTAGGGTATCACTGAACTGAGATTTATGCCAGGTTTCACTAGCTGCTAACTTCACAAGTGTCATAAAGTTTGAATAATATTAATGAATCGTGTCGTGGTGTAGTGTTTCTCGCGCGTGCTGCAGTACTGCAGGGGGTCCGACGCGGGCCCGACGCCGGGGCCAGGGCCGGGGCGGGGCCACGGATGGGCCCGGGACGTGTTGAGTTGGGCCGCGTGGGGGACGTTATATTCCCTACGGGCCGCCGCCATCACTCTCACGGAGGTAAGTATTAAATAAACTTATTGTCACAATAATATGTTAGAAATATTATGTAAAAATTTTATCTATTGCTTTATATTTACACACGTTATAATCGTCGATCAAAAACACCTCCGTATATATTTAATTAACGATTATCTACAATCTATACTTAAGTATAATAAAAAAAGAGATTTGTATATTTGTAACAAATAAACTCAAAAACTACTGGACTGGTTTTTAAATTATTTTTGTTTGTGTCTGATGCTTGCCTGAACCGAATGGTTTTTGTTTTGTTAAAACAATTTAAAACAATAATATTTGTTATTTTTGATTTGTAACTGTTTTAAGTTATATCGTCCATAACCCGAAAAATCCTCTCCTAATATACAAAACATACAGTTAAAAATATTCTTATCTTCTTCACTCACTTCCTCTAAAACATTTAGGTATCACTTTACTTACTAAGGTGCCTGTTATTGCGTTTGCATGAAAAAAATATTTCCCATACAAACTTCCAACCATCTGCTGGGTGATCGTTAGGAATTTTTTTTATCTAAATCTATTCTGCGGCGTAAGCGTGAAGCGACACACATCCGCATTTATAATATTATTATAAATAGTATGGGATACGGAAACAGCATTTCCTATCTAACATCTATTGAATAAGATAATTCATATATTTTGCAGCAGATATCGTGCGAGCACTCGGTCGGCGTCAAGCTGATACAGCGACACGTAGCGCGCGCAGCATCATCACCTTCACCTCAAGGATCATCATCATCATCACCGATTCCGCCGTACTGCCTGAGTCTGGAGGTAGCGGCCAACTGTCTGCGAGGTCTCGCAGCCGTGGGAGCCCTCACCACCACCAAAACGTAAATATAATAAACTTCCTTATTACGGTTTAATATACATTATACGCTGGCTTGAAGGTCTGACTAGAAAGAGGGAAAGTTGAGGACTAATGCTGCACTCCTTGATTTCGCCTCTTTTTCTTTCGAATAGGGAGATTGGATCATGACCCACCACGCGGGCCCAGTGCGGATTGGCGAGTGTTAACGGCTGCAGATGCAGCCGGGACCGACGGCTTAACGTGCCTTCCGAAGCGCGGAAGAGCTCGGAGAAGGTAAATTTTTGGTCACCCATCCAACGACCGACCACTGCGAAAGTTGCTTAAGTTCAACGATCGCAGCCGAACGCGCTTACCACCCGCGCCATCGAGCTCCACGACGCACAGTATGTTATGAGACCGTAAAATCGGACATTCCTATTTATTTGATGAACTCTTTAGAGCTCATTTATACAAATATGAGAGTAAAACTCCCGTTTGAAAATTCCACGTAGTTTTTGAGATATAAAAATTGAAAAATATTATGTTTTTTCTTTTTTAAAAATGAAAAAATAATCTTAGTCTGTAACTAATAATATTTTGTTGAGAAACGTTACAGTACTTCATAGAACTCTTTAAACTACACGTAATAAGCGTTTTAAGTGCTTCGTAAACGCTTGCAGTTAATTAGAGAAAAAGGTTTAATTTTTTTTCTCAAATATACCACGAAATTTAATACTGATTTTTTTATACAACTAGAATAAATATCAGACTATATCTTGCGATTAAAAAAGTTTGCATATATTATGGTATAATGGAGAAAAAAAATAAAAACAAATATAACAAAAAGTTTTTTTTTATTTAACTGCAAGCATTTACAAAACACTTTTAACGCTTATTACGTGTAGTTTTAAGAGTTCTATGAAGTATTATAACGGGTCTAAATTAAATGTTATTAGTTTACGAGTAAGAATGTTTTTCATTTTTTTAAAAAGAAAAAAATAACTAACTTTTGAATTTTTGTATCTCGAAAACTAAGTGGAATTTTCAAACGAGAGTTTTTCTATCATATTTGCATAAATGAACTCTAAACGATTCATCAAATAAATGAGAATGTCCGATTTTACGGTCTCATAACACACTGTGCGACGGTTAGCGCGTCACATTAAATTATACCAAATAAAAATTTCTTATAATATACATTGAAGTCAGACTTTCGCTTCCTAATATTTGGCATCAACAAATGTTTTTTTACCCGACTGCGCAGTTCAAGCAGCGCGACTCCCAGAGAGGGTATTGTGTTTTTCTATCACACACTATATTTTTCCCCTAAAATAATAGTAAAAAAATGTTCTATACAGAAACGACACGACCACTTACCGTGTGGTGCCTGACGTGATGCGGACATGTCGGACGCTGCTGGACTCCATCATGCCACACTACGATGCAGACTTTAGTTCCAATAATCCCGTATTCATGGAACGACCGGCCAAAAGTAGACTTTAATGCTAATCTGATAGATATAAGACTTTTAAGCTTTATAATTGCAATGTTTAATTAGGCTGCAGTTGTTTGAAACTGTTAGAAAATACCTCCAGGCTGACTCTCCAATCCTATCGAAACGACCACGGTGCCCTCCCACTTTCCAATTTAACAAAATTCAACATTTATAATATATGTTCACCACTCAAATGTTGAAAAAGTAATACAAAACCAATGAAGTTGTTACTTATTTGTAAGTAGCTAATGAATATATATTTTTTTTATCGTAACAAAAGCAATTTCGTAGATTTATATTTCAGTCTATATGATTTTGACTGCGTTTGGTTGAAAGCGCTAATCTGAGGATCTAATGATTCCAATTGAAAAAATATTTCTGTGCTAGATAGCTGATCACATTGTTATATCGATAATAACAATGAGAATACTAATAAGAGCGGAGCATCAATGAAAAATATTGGGAAAACGGGGAAAAATATCCTAACGGTTAAAGTTACACAAAAATCATGTATGAAGAAATTGTTTTCATTCAAAAGTTCTAAAAAAAGTCCTCGACAGCATATTATATCTATCTTTGAAAGTTGACTCACTAAAACCTTTTTTTGGTAAACAAAGTTGTTCTAAAATTATGCATTATCTGCGAAGGTGTTACTGTTAACATGATAAATCACGCAAAAAACTACTGAACGGATTTAGATGAAATTTGGTGGACTTATAGTTTATGACCTGGATTGAGACAGAATACTTTTATCCCGGAAAAGTGCCAGATTGCTGAGGGATTTAAAAAAAACTAAAGTTAACGCGGACGACGCCGCTAGTCTTGAATAATCAACATCTCTTGCAAATGTTATCATTTCAACCCAACTATAATTGTAGCTAGTTCTGTATCGAATAATTTATATAATCTAGAATTAACCACAATCTCATGTGATACTTAGCAAGCCACAATAAAGGCTTTATTACAAGAGCATTGTAACTAAAACCCCTTTAAAATCTTCCAAATCTAATAACTATGTAAGCAGCCACAAAGTTAATTTTCCATTGATAAATTTTAGCCAATTAAATAAGGTCCAATAAGTGTGTCACAATAAGTTAAATTACAAATTGAGTTGTATCTCTGCTACTATTACTGAAAGGCGACGAATGATAATGTGGTACTTAAGCAAATCAATAGTAATAAAATAAGAATTAATCGGTTTGAACATGAAATATTAGATTATTATCATTGTTATCATCAGACAAAAACTCATCGATTTGAAACACCTGGCTGTTTTATCAGAATCGGAACACGATATTTGTCAATTATCGGTTCATCTAAGTACCTACTTAAAATTATCACGTATTATTTCAGCTAATCGCTCTGCGATGTAACTCTTCGAGTATGGAATATTTTTAATTATTTACATGTTATAATAATGTTACAAGTAGTAGTGATACTTGAGTGTCACTATTACTGGACAATAATAATTGCCATATTTATGTATTGCTACCAAATATTTAAAGTTGCCATAACAATTCATATGGAAAATCGCAAAGAGTCGACTCCTGACTCGCATTTTGATTGATAAAAAAATCATAAATTGTAAGATTATAAATAAAACTAGTTTTTTACGTTTTTTTACGTAAAAACTAGTTTTATTTAATGAGTGATGTGCGTGAAAACCTAAGAAACAAATATGTAAGATTATAAATTAAGATATATAACTGACAAACTTAATGATCTGTTATGTACTTAAGTTTGATGCTTTGAAATGACGTCAGTTTATACTCCGTAGCGTGGATGTATATTTTGTGTATAAACCTTCGAGTTTGAATGCTTGACATCTCTTATCTATTAGACAAGTCCGTCCGTCCGTCTGTCTGTGGTGCTGTTTCAGCGGCCAAACCGTAAGAGATAGATAAAGAGAATGTTTAAGTTATAAGTTAAGAATAGTCTGATAAGACTACAAACCGGATTTGAGTAACGTAGCACTTCCGGTTTTCGAGAAATCACGAATTTCAAACGAAACCACACAAATTCTCCGAAGTTCTCAATTAATTAAATACATTTTTTTTAAATCGGGTTTTGGTGAACGTTTGGTTCACTGGTTTGCTAGTATAGTGATAATTATGAACGAAAATTACAATAAGTAGCGTTACCTGATATTGAAACGCCTTGATTCTTGTGTTCACTCTAGTCGTGCTAGTATTAGTTCGATAAAACCAGCATTTGATATGTCGTTGCCATGCTAATACCATTACAATTCTGTATTAATTTATGTTGATATATAATTTATTAAAGTATTAATTATCAGTATGTGTTTTACAAATTATATTAAGTTATGAAATAAAGGTAATAAGGTAGATAAATATTGTATTTAATTTAAAGAAAATTTTACTAGAAAAAAATAACAAAAATATTATGTTTTACCATAGATATTACATTGTTGATACAACAAAATTGCCCTTTCTTTGGTATTATGATGTTAATTTTTGTTTGTTATTATAGTATTCAATTAAATTATTATGCTATAATTTTTTATGTTGTTATAATTATCGTTACGTTTTGTATTTATTGTCTTTGACAATTTGTTTTCAATTAAACAAAATATCTTTTATATTAAGAGACATTGGTTTATTTGTATATATTGCTAAATAATAAGGATTTAATTGAATGATTATGTATGTGTGTATGATAGGTAAAAATGTGTAGGAAATTCAAAGGGCATTAAATTTTTAATTGATAATAAAAATGAAATTCTTCCAGCATAGTAATATGAATGCATTATAGGTATAACAAAAACCCTTATTAATAATCGAGGAGTAAGCTTAGACTAGTTACGCCGTGTTTTGTTCATATCACACAAATGCCGTTTGTCATTCAATAGGGTATTTGACAGTGTTAAAAATAAAGTGCCAATTCTTAGCATCTGTGTTTAGAATGAATATTGGTAGGGGTTTTTACTATTTTTACAATAAAAATATTCATAATTTTACTAAAAACTAACGAAAAAGATAATAGTTTTCTTATTTACATTGTATCGTTTGACGTTTTAATTACAGTCGTGTGACGTCACGCACTAGTAAGACGCTATATTGTAAAGAGAATCGTTTTCGCGGCAACTTGAAAATGGAGTTTTTGATTTGGTTATTTTTACTGAAATACACAACAAAATCATGAATGTCCATTTTTACGGACTCCATAAACATTAGTCAATAACGTGAGATCGTTTTCTAAAACTTGTCAAATACCCTATTAAAAGAGACAAAACACGGAGTAACTAACAACCAAGCTTGTTCTTCGTTTATTAATAAGGGCGAAAATGAGTTTGATATGCCTACAGTAGTTTATTAGCCGCTGTGTCTTTGGTAAGTGTATTTGAAGTCTTTGTATTTGCTACCAATAAACGACTATGGTTTTTACAGAATGTTGAATTTAATTTTTAATGCCCCCTCGAAAACTGATTCAGTCGTCGACATGGTCCTTATTACTGAACGTGTAGAGTTGAAAATAGACATCGCGCAGAAAAAGTAAGGTATTATGTAATGACAAGCATCTGGCGGAGTGGATTGCACAAAATGTTACGTCTTCTGCATCTTGTTATGATAAAAGGAAAACGCAGACACATTTATTATGTATTTATTTACAAAACAATTCTTATTTAAATATATAATAACATCACACAATCTTAAATTATAGTGTAAGGATGGAGTCTCATCTACGCGCACGATATACTGCTCTCAGTTTTTGCAAAAAAAAATATAAGGTAAAAATTATATTGCCGTGTGCGCTAAAATAAAGAAAAAATCTAATATTAAACAAATCCATTATTTCGTATTATCCCATAGAGGTTGTGCACATTATGTTGGCGGACTGAATTGCACAAAATGTTACGTCTTCTGCATCTGAAGGGTTAAGATAAAAGGAAAACGCAGACACATTTATTATGTATTTATTTACAAAACAATTCTTATTTAAATATATAATAACATCACACAATCTTAAATTATAGTATAAGGATGGAGTCTCATCTACGCGCACGATATACTGCTCTCAGTTTTTGCAAAAAAAAAATATAAGGTAAAAATTATATTGTCGTGTGCGCTAAAATAAAGAAAAAATCTAATATTAAACAAATCCATTATTTCGTATTATCCCATAGAGGTTGTGCACATTATGTAGATAAAAAAATGTGATTTTAATTATAACATGTTACTTATATACAAAAATCTAAATATTTACAATTTGTACACAAAGCGTCATATTAGTATTAGAAATTAATATTTTAATAAATGTTCAAATTATTTTGCAAATTCAAAGGCTGGCAAAACCTTCACGTTCCCACAAATGCGAGTGTCTGTAGCATATCTGGTTAAATTGAATGCATTTGAATATTGTATCTGTGTCCTTAAAATGTTAATTCGGTGGAGCAGAATGTTTACTACAATATGACACCTAGCAAATCAGTTAGTCACAAGAATTATTGCACAACTGTGGTCATTCTATGTGGAGCTGGTGTGGCTAGACAACTCTGGAAACCTTTTTTACACTATGTCTATAATGGAGACACTTCACTTGGCGAATCGGATTTTTGTGATGTTTGATAAATAACTCAAGTGCCGTTTGAGTATAGGTAACAATTTTAGCTGATAACTGATTTTATTTGCCTAATAAACAAGAGGGCCAATAACAAAAGCGTCACCGCATGTATGTCTGGTTTTCGTCGCGGATAAAAGGAGACATAGCCAAGGAGATAATATTTTTTTTTCTTTTCTTTCTCCATTTTCATAAATGCGTACGCCACTGAGTAAACATTTTAATAACAAACTCAAACTAACTTCAGCCGCACTTCGCTTGGCTATTTGTAAACTTGACATCAGTAAGTCCAAAGAAAATATTACTAGAAAAAATCCGATCCGGCAGCAGACGGGACTCGAATCCGCACCCTTCGCTATCCGGCCGAATGAACTGACCATTATGCTACCGCGGCCCTGACGGCCGTGTCGAATTCTTTTTAGCTTCATTCATTATAAAGCATGAAAAGGACAGACTGATGTCAAAGGACTCGTTCCCCATACATTGAATGCCCCAGAACACACAGCAATGAGAAAATGCTAGTTGTGTAATAAAAAATAATAAATGCATATTCATATTGATTTCAGAGTGTTGAGTGGCAGTTTGCATCTATGATACATATATCTATATTTCATTATTGGTATGTACCTGGATATTTTCATTAAAATAAACAGATATTATATGGGATGGGAGTATAAACTATATTTACATAATTTCAGAAATTATCTATCTGTAAATTAAACATAAATACTAGTGACAAGTATTATTAACTAAGGAGGGTAGGTACGTAGTTCTATTCTTATGTTGACAAATACATACGGTTCCATTCCATTCCATCCATTTTGAATATAGCCTTAATAAAATTAGAAAAAGAATTAAATTAAAAAAAGAACACTTATTTGAAATAATTTGAACCTCAATGGCGGTAGCTTTTGAATTTAGATGAGACAGTCTCTTAAGACTCTAAGGCCCGTATTATAGAAAGATTCTCAGTGATTGATCTAGTCTTGAGCATAGTTAGAAAGGGTAGGGAAACTGTACTCAAGTAAAGATCAACATTTAGTTGTCATTCTGTAATACAAGCCTAAAGATGACATGACAGCAAATTGTGTAATAACTAGTTACAGAACTTTCAATATTTTTTACAACAGAAAGTCAGTTTACTATGATCTGTTATCTATTAGACAAGTCCGTCCGTCTGTCTGTGGTGCTGTTTCAGCGGCCAAACCGTAAGAGATAGATAAAGAGAATATTTAAGTTATAAGTTAAGAATAGTCTGATAAGACTACAAACCGGATTTGAGTAACGTAGAACTTCCGGTTTTCGAGAAATCAGGTTTTGGTGAACATTTGGTTCACTGGTTTGCTAGTTAATTGCTAATAAAATAAAAAAATAATAGTGAAGGACATTCGTTTGTGCATGCTGGGGCCGATTTCGTCGATGTCCTCTACTAATAGCAAATACGAAAAGCCAAATAAAGTCCATATATGCATCGTTATTGGCGTATTTGCTTAATATTTTGCAGAGTAAAGTAAACACGATTGAACGCTAAAACTGAATAACCATACAGTTACAGTTTTAAATGACAACAAAACGTATAGTTATTTATATTCATACGGTTTTTCACTTTTAAGTTGTATTTCTTTCATGAAAATTAACTTTAAAAGATAATTCAAGGCATCCATATGAGCTGTACATAATAAATAGTTTTGACATTAGTATATATAATACGATATAAATGCATCAAGTGTATAAATTAAAAAGGAACAGTTTATTCTACACGTACGTACACCTACAATATGCCTCTTCGCTTGTGGATTTAAATCTATTTGCCAAATAATTTGTAAACAGTGGAAAATGCGGAATCTTTTAAATATTGTACAGGTTGCTTTTCAAAATTTAAGCTAGTTTTAGCTAAAATAATGTCGTTTCAGATACCACACCGGATTCAAGCGAGGAGCTAGTTCGAGTCTGGTACCTGGACAAGATTTTATTCTAGCAAGATTTAATATCAATATCGTCGGAAATAATATAACTCCTCGCTCTATCTGTAATTGCATCTCTATCTGTATATTATCAGACACCGCCGTACCGCCATTGCAGTTAAGCTGCTGGGTCTCTCCCAGCATATAATATGCATATATAGGAAATTTCAAACCGATATACCCATATGCGATATAAGTTTATAGTGTAAGACTGAGTTGGCGAAACGCTTCAGCGAAATTGCAGTAATCGGTGTGCCTAAAGGCGCAAATGAAAAGACTAATAATCAGTCTGATGCTCAACTTTGACCAATTTTAACTGATACCTTTAAAGAAACGAATCGACCATGACGACGCAAGTCATGACGTCCCTCTCGCGCATTTTGTCAGGAATAATATGCGAGGAGCTCGATGGCGCGGGTGGTTAGCGCGTTCGGCTGCGATCGTTGAAGTTAAGCAACTTTCGCAGTGGTCGGTCTTTGGATGGGTGACCAAAAATATTTCTATCTAGAGTTCCTCCGTGCTTCGGATTGCACGTTAAGCAGTTGGTGCCGGCGGCATCTGCAGTCGTTAGCACTCATCAATCCGCACTTGGCCCGCGTGGTGCGTCATGGCCCAATTTCCCTATTCCATCCTTAGGGAATGCCTGTGCCCCAGCAGTGGGGACATTAATAAGCTGATGATGATGATGAAAATGTGAGAGGGACGGCATGCCTTGTGTCGTAACTTAGGATTCGTTTCTTTATTGGCGCTTGCCGAACTTGCACCGCAAATTATAGCAGCTGCCACAAATTTTCAAAGAACAGCTCTTAGTTACATCTCAACATTAGAATCAATTAGATAACAATCAACCCGTATTAAAATACGATATAAAAGTAGCACAATGCCCTAAAAGGCAAGTTTCTAAATAATTTCGATGAACTATTTTAAGTACCTACAAATTTTATTCACAAAACACAAATATAAATATCAGGTTTTGCATTTCATTTTTTATTTAAGAATACGTTATATAACAGAATTTTCACTAGAAATCAATTTTTCTAGAGTTTATTGTAACAGTTTTTGTGTTTTTCTTCATGATGTAGATATATAGAGCCTGCTGAACAAGACGAGAGCCCTCAATGATTTAACATCTCTTAAAAATGTAACATTAAATAAATGCGGAAAAAGTTTTCAGAATACACGTCACCAAGAGAGCAAAATATTGTAATGTGACAACTGTCACGCGCCCTCCAATTGAGAAACATCAGGTATGCGCCCGCGCAACACTCTTTTTAATCTACAGCTTCGATCTAAATCTGTGTTTTTCGGAAGTCAATATTATTTACTTTAAATTATATCGATATTTAAATCTAAAGATATTTTTTTCTAGTAAAATGTTTCTTTAGATTTAAACATTTGGCATTGAAATGTTTATAAAATAAAAATATAACTATGTATATCGATATTTTGTAAGGGTAAGTGGAATTTGTCAAGCAGTCTGCAGGCCGGAGCCGTAAAACATAATAATAATAAAAATAATATAATAGTATCTGATGGAATTATAGTAGAGTTATCCCGTAGACAGTCAATAGGCTAGTGTTGCCCTTGCGGCACTACGTATCTTCATGTAGCTTAGTTATTTAGTAGTCAGCAAAAGTAGTACAGCATTGTTTTACTAGCCACCTTAACATATCGATACTGCATGAATTTTGAGTTACCTGGGAGACATTACATTATACATACAACGAAATTCTATTTAGTCCGTCAGTTAGATGATCAAAAAATAATGGACACGGATTTTTTCTTTGGGCAATCAACCATAAAATGACAAAGTTATAGCGCGTCAAAGTTTGGGAGTAGGGGCTCGTGACGTCACTTTTGAGTGAATTTTCACTTATAAGTGTACTCAAACGTGACGTCATGCGACTTTTCAAATCAATATAAATAAATAAATAAATATGTCCAACACTCACACCAATTAGCCTAGCCCCAAAGTAAGCACTGTAAGGCTTGTGTTATGGGATGCTAGGGTAACGGATAGAATACATATACTGTACATATATAAGTATATTTATATAGAAATACATATTAAACATCCATGACTGGAGTACAAATGCTCGTATTCATCACACAAACATCTGCCCCCACCGGGATTCGAACCTGGGACCTCTCGAGTCGGCGACACCATGAAACCCGGCGTACAAACCACTCGACCACGGAGGTCGTCAAATATATCTCTGCAATGTTTATATTATGTGAAAAAAGAAAAAATACGTGTCCAATACTTTTTGATAATCTACCTGATAAACGAAGAAAAAAAAATTAGTCATCATCCCTATTGTACAATTATGAATTCCTAACAATTTCAATTGTTATATATCGATACAAATCGTAGTTTTACTACCATTAGGATCTACGCCAGCGTTGCCGGATTTTTTTTGCCAAGTCGGGATTTTGGAGCTTTTTGAGTGAAAAAAGCGGGATTCCTTTGTCGAAAGCTGGACACAGTAAAAAATACGTTTATAATCAAAAGTTATTGAATATTTATCTTCATTACGCGCCTGGCAGGCGACCAGTCTACACTTGTCTGTGCCATCCGCCCGCGCTTTCTCAGTACGCTGCATGTACGATCGAGTTATTCCCGAATAATAATTTCATAGTAGGTATTATAAATTATTACAAAGTTTCGCGATAAATAAGATAAGATATTTTGTAAAAGGAATAAATCTGTAAATATTTCTGTATGGTGGTGTAGGAAAGTTAACTGTTTACAACTGCCCACCCTACTTTTAATTAATCGATTTAAAAGTTTCTCAGGTAACTCAAAATTTACCTAGCTTAGTTAATTTAACTCGTTTTCATCACGTTTAATAAGCAAATAAGTATGGAGTTTAGACGCGATAAAAAAACGTGTGATACTGTACATTGTAGTGGTCATGCTACGGGGACAGGACGCTTAACACGAACCAATATCGAATTCGAATAGTTTGCGAGTACAAAATGTCATTGTCAAATTTTGTACGGAAACTTGAACAGCAGCGCGACAACGGACGTAACGGAGAACTAAAATTCAGTACGCATTTGACGTATATGTAGATCGAATTCAACTATGCATACGAATTCGATAATGGTTCATGGTAAGGGTCCAGTACCCCTAGCACGAACCAATATCGAATTCGTAACGTTTGCGAGTCCGAAATGTCATAGTCAATTGTGTACTGATTTTTAGTTCTCTTTACGTACTTTGTGCCGCTGCTGTCTAAAATTCCATACAAAATTTGACATTGACATTTCGGTTTGCAAACTATTCGAATTCGATAATGGTTATAATGCGATTCAAATAAGAATAGGAAAGCCAATGACCTCCATCTGTCAAATGTCGCTTGAAAAGTACGGTTTGCAAAAAACACTTGGAACCCTTTTTTAGCACTCGGCTATTTTTACAATAAAAAGCAAGCATTTGTAAACAAACAATAACAAATATTGATAATTAATATTGTTTGATATTTTTTTTCATTTATTGAGCTTTGGGTGTGACTGGTTGATAACCTAAATCGCGAATCAAATGTCACTTTAAGTTGCGTTCATAACTTCGACTTAAAGTTTCGTTTATATGTATCTTTTATACATGTTCGTATGTGACCTAGTAATAGTGCATGATTATTCATAACTACTCCGCGGTAATGCAGAGATGAGCGGAATCGAAGAGCTAGATTCAGATCAATGGCTTTTCTCACAGTCTTAATAAATAAATATTATTAAAAACCGGTTGTTTATTTTCCTCAATCTTACTAAATAAATTTTATTAAAAAATTTGCTGTGTTTTCTCACTTAATCTTAGCGAATAAGTTTTATGAAATAAAACTTTTTTTTGCTCACTGTACCTGTTTGGTTTGAATTCACAGCTATGACATCTACGAGCACGTGATACGTTTTGCATTCCGGCGGGTCGGACTAATTATGTAAGTAATCGCTACATTGTGCGAGCTATGAAATCATACAACTCTATAGTCACATCGATATATTTAATCTTAATTCTTTGAAATTTAAAAAACTAATTTGTAAGTCGTTTTAGGCACAACATTTTTATTTCTTTTTGTTTTCTTTATGTTCATTATGATACCAAAAATTGTTTCTTTTTTCTCTCGCGTTTATTAGACACTATGTGAGATAAATAATAGTGGAAATTACCTAGGCAATCGTTTAAACTTAATGTTATATCTTTATATATATAATTCTTCTGTGAGTGTGTATGTCACTGAACTTCTCTTAAACGACTGGACCGATTTTGACGAAATTTTTTGTGTGTGTTCAAGGGGATCTGAGAATGGTTTAGATTCACAATTTTGTCCGCTGGACAACCCCTATTTTTTTAGGGCGGTACGAAGTTCGCTGGGTCAGCTAGTTTTTATGTAAAAATTAATGCTGTTAATTCCCTAAAAATAAATATGGCGCCCTGTCGGTCCTATTGTTAGTCGAATCGCATTATAGTGGTAGGGGTAGAGTAGTCAATAAACGAGATGTTTGTATTCTAGCGTTTCCCCCGCGGTAGGAACACGGATCGTATCTCCATGGGGCACAGCGTGAGGGCGGCGCCCTGGAGCTCGGCCCCCGCCCTGTTCCAGGTCAACGAGCTGGCCAGCACGCCAAGAGAGCTCACGTTCACGATGTCCGATATGGTTATCTGCATCGATCACCAACACCACATTACTTACACGTAAGCATTTACCAATAATAAACTCCAAAAAGTTCATTTCTTTTAATAATCAATAAATATTTCCAACGCTCACACCGATTAGCCTAGCCCCAAAGTGAGCACTGTAAGGCTTGTGTTATGGGATACAAGGGTAACGGATAGAATACATTTACATTTATAAGTATATTTGTATAGAAATAGACAATAAACATCCTTGACTGGAGTACAAATGCTCGTATTCATCACACAAACATCTGCCCCCCACCGGGATTCGAACCCGGGACCTCTCGAGTCGACGACATTTGAAGGTAAATCATATCGAATACCAGTGCCAGTGGAGTTCGGGTACACGACAAGTGTAAATGAATTGAGTGAAGACCAGTGGAAATATTGCTTCGGGTGCCCGAATTTGGGTAATGTCTTTCGTGCAACCCGATGTGGGCTAACGACCGAGTGTAACTGAGCCATAAGTAGTATTTCATATTTTGAAGTACTGGAAATATGAAAAATATGGGTACCCTTAATTCATGAATATGCTTGTTCTAAGTATTGAATTTTTATTTTTCTCTTTTACATGGAATGTCAATAAATTGTAAAACTTATCCGCTACTACTTGTATTAAAAAGTATATCTTCATATATAGGCTAAACCTGTACTCTGTTACTCTGTATAAAATAAAAGAGAAAAAAGAATGTTTTTTCAATTCCCAGCAGTTTATTCTTGTCATCCCATATAAAAAATGAAACCGATGTTAAATTTAGTCTTAAGTTTAGAGAGTGATACGAGAAGCGACACCATTTGCCAGTTCTAATACGAAAAACTAACATAGAAGGTACCATACATATATATTATGATAAATATAAATAGAGTACCTGTCCATCGCTGAGTGCATACATCCGATCCGCATCGGGTGAGCCGTAGCACGCGTCGTACTGCGTGCGCTGGAACGTCAGCCCCAGCCCTTGGATCTGGACGCCATCTTTGTTCTGAAAACATATTATTCAATCTGTACTATATATTCTAATGCTAAAAAAGAATCCTAAAGAAAAGTAAATGATAGCTGATTTCCGTTTGGATTGGATTTTTTGTTACTTAAGTTTATGAATAACTGAAGCTGCTAATCATAAACTTAAATAAAATAATTCTGATAGTTTTAAATTTCTAGTTACGAAATATTCGATGTCAATAGTAAATACAGTTGATAAGTTATATTTAGGAAAAGAAAGTGATAAGTAAATTTGGAAACTGGTATTTAGCATTGAATGGCATTTTTTTATTGCAAAAATTTACTCGATCCGTATTCATTTTCAAATTCAAATATTTTATTAGATGATATTGATATCACATTTAATTCAGCCATATTCCGTTTTGCCGACATGCAATGTTAATTAATTTAGAGAAGTATTAATTATTATTGTAATAATTTCAAATCAAACGTAAATAACATTACTCTAAATTGAAGTTATAATTTATTTTTTTGTCTTAGTAATATTTTGTTAATATATCAGGCAGGCTGTATACAAAAGATTTACTATAATATCAAATCAGAACACATGTCAAAATGAAGTTAATCAACATACCTTAGCAGCAGCATGCGTGCGCGCAGCCACGATGGTAATATCGGCGGCGTCGATGTAGTCGTTGTTGGGATGGGTGACCGGGTGGCGGCCCTCGTAGTGCAGCAGCAGCAGGGGCTGCAGCAGCGCCGCGGACGCCGCGCCTGCAGACACGGACAGGTAGCCCGATGGGTAATCGGAGCCCGGCCGCTACGGAAATGGGTATACTTTAATAAAAAAAAAAAATGGTTGCCTGTAAAGTCGGTTTTACGGGCGAAGATTTTACGTGACAACGTCTTTTTCTCGGTAGAATATTTATTGATATGAATATAATTAAATTGCACAATAGGAACAAGGAATTGAATGAAAATAAGAATTGCACAAATTTTAACTATAGAAATATATTTTGTTTACTAAAACATTGTACATGTAAACTTAAACTTAACACGAGAGACTCATCGTAACGTTACCGAGCGTTACACTTTTTCATAAGTGACTCCCAGCCGCAACCTAATTTAAGACGTTGTCACGTCAAAAAAATGTGTGCGTGTACTAGTGTACACACGTAAGAAGTGAAACTTCTTTATGGCCTTATTTTTTTCGAAAAATGATCTACATGCAACTTTCCAGAAATATATATATAGGCGTGCGCTAAGATTTTTCAAAAACTCACCCACTAAAGGGGTATAACTACACCTTACCTTACCTTACCTTATCTTACCTTACCTTGTGTGAAACACGAATATTTGCTGTCGATACTTTTTTTTTTAAAGTTGACAGAAGGAGCAATTGTTCGGATGAGGTAAATAGTGCTCTTTTAAAAAAAAGATGGCGCGTAACCGAAAAAATGTGACGGTAAATTTTTTTCCAACGCCGATAAAGAAGTTTCACTTCAATAAATATATTATACAAAGGTGTCCGTTAAAATCTAACAATAAGTTTAAAATAAGGAATAAATTACGCCAAGAATTACCGTATATGTCAATATTTTTTGTACATTTGGGCCAATCTGAGCAATCTTCTTCGGAGTCTCTAGACCTAGCGTTTTAGTCTTTGGGTTGATTTTCAGTTAGTTAGTCAGTCGATCAGTTTCTATTTTTATTTAGATGGTATAATCTTGCCGTAATCTTGTTTACGTACGCTTGTTAATTTTGAAACTAAGAATTCTGTTATGTTTATGATAAAAATTGTAAAATTAACAAGGGATTTATTATAATGAAAAAAAAAACCACGCGGGCCAGGCAACAGACGGCACTCGAATCCGCACCCTTCGCTATCCGGACGAATCCACTGGTAATTATGCTGATTTTAGATTGAAACATCTGGCAGTTAAATACTTAAAAAATAAAAATATAATTGCAATTTTTTCCTTCAAATGTTTAATACTCGTAGAGATTTTCATTTGACATTGTGGGTTACCTATAATGCGAAGAGATGGCGCTGCCTTGCAGTCTAAGAAATATTAGAGAAAATTTGACACGGCTGTCAGGGCTGCGATAGCATAATGTTTAGTGCATTCGCCCGTATAGCGGAAGGTGAGGGTATCGAGTTCCGTCTGCTGCGTGAAATGAAAATGATATTAATCAGATAGTATGTGGTCACCTGGCACGGTTTGGCCGGCTCGTACAGCACCCTGAAGGCGTGTCGCACGCGCACGTTGTCCAGGATGCCCTGGTTGAGGCCGGTGTCGTCGTCGCGACTCACCTGGCACGGTTTGGCCGGCTCGTACAGCACCCTGAAGGCGTGTCGCACGCGCACGTTGTCCAGGATGCCCTGGTTGAGGCCGGTGTCGTCGTCGCGACTCACCTGGCACGGTTTGGCCGGCTCGTACAGCACCCTGAAGGCGTGTCGCACGCGCACGTTGTCCAGGATGCCCTGGTTGAGGCCGGTGTCGTCGTCGCGACTCACCTGGCACGGTTTGGCCGGCTCGTACAGCACCCTGAAGGCGTGTCGCACGCGCACGTTGTCCAGGATGCCCTGGTTGAGGCCGGTGTCGTCGTCGCGACTCACCTGGCACGGTTTGGCCGGCTCGTACAGCACCCTGAAGGCGTGTCGCACGCGCACGTTGTCCAGGATGCCCTGGTTGAGGCCGGTGTCGTCGTCGCGACTCACCTGGCACGGTTTGGCCGGCTCGTACAGCACCCTGAAGGCGTGTCGCACGCGCACGTTGTCCAGGATGCCCTGGTTGAGGCCGGTGTCGTCGTCGCGACTCACCTGGCACGGTTTGGCCGGCTCGTACAGCACCCTGAAGGCGTGTCGCACGCGCACGTTGTCCAGGATGCCCTGGTTGAGGCCGGTGTCGTCGTCGCGACTCACCTGGCACGGTTTGGCCGGCTCGTACAGCACCCTGAAGGCGTGTCGCACGCGCACGTTGTCCAGGATGCCCTGGTTGAGGCCGGTGTCGTCGTCGCGACTCACCTGGCACGGTTTGGCCGGCTCGTACAGCACCCTGAAGGCGTGTCGCACGCGCACGTTGTCCAGGATGCCCTGGTTGAGGCCGGTGTCGTCGTCGCGACTCACCTGGCACGGTTTGGCCGGCTCGTACAGCACCCTGAAGGCGTGTCGCACGCGCACGTTGTCCAGGATGCCCTGGTTGAGGCCGGTGTCGTCGTCGCGACTCACCTGGCACGGTTTGGCCGGCTCGTACAGCACCCTGAAGGCGTGTCGCACGCGCACGTTGTCCAGGATGCCCTGGTTGAGGCCGGTGTCGTCGTCGCGACTCACCTGGCACGGTTTGGCCGGCTCGTACAGCACCCTGAAGGCGTGTCGCACGCGCACGTTGTCCAGGATGCCCTGGTTGAGGCCGGTGTCGTCGTCGCGACTCACCTGGCACGGTTTGGCCGGCTCGTACAGCACCCTGAAGGCGTGTCGCACGCGCACGTTGTCCAGGATGCCCTGGTTGAGGCCGGTGTCGTCGTCGCGACTCACCTGGCACGGTTTGGCCGGCTCGTACAGCACCCTGAAGGCGTGTCGCACGCGCACGTTGTCCAGGATGCCCTGGTTGAGGCCGGTGTCGTCGTCGCGACTCACCTGGCACGGTTTGGCCGGCTCGTACAGCACCCTGAAGGCGTGTCGCACGCGCACGTTGTCCAGGATGCCCTGGTTGAGGCCGGTGTCGTCGTCGCGACTCACCTGGCACGGTTTGGCCGGCTCGTACAGCACCCTGAAGGCGTGTCGCACGCGCACGTTGTCCAGGATGCCCTGGTTGAGGCCGGTGTCGTCGTCGCGACTCACCTGGCACGGTTTGGCCGGCTCGTACAGCACCCTGAAGGCGTGTCGCACGCGCACGTTGTCCAGGATGCCCTGGTTGAGGCCGGTGTCGTCGTCGCGACTCACCTGGCACGGTTTGGCCGGCTCGTACAGCACCCTGAAGGCGTGTCGCACGCGCACGTTGTCCAGGATGCCCTGGTTGAGGCCGGTGTCGTCGTCGCGACTCACCTGGCACGGTTTGGCCGGCTCGTACAGCACCCTGAAGGCGTGTCGCACGCGCACGTTGTCCAGGATGCCCTGGTTGAGGCCGGTGTCGTCGTCGCGACTCACCTGGCACGGTTTGGCCGGCTCGTACAGCACCCTGAAGGCGTGTCGCACGCGCACGTTGTCCAGGATGCCCTGGTTGAGGCCGGTGTCGTCGTCGCGACTCACCTGGCACGGTTTGGCCGGCTCGTACAGCACCCTGAAGGCGTGTCGCACGCGCACGTTGTCCAGGATGCCCTGGTTGAGGCCGGTGTCGTCGTCGCGACTCACCTGGCACGGTTTGGCCGGCTCGTACAGCACCCTGAAGGCGTGTCGCACGCGCACGTTGTCCAGGATGCCCTGGTTGAGGCCGGTGTCGTCGTCGCGACTCACCTGGCACGGTTTGGCCGGCTCGTACAGCACCCTGAAGGCGTGTCGCACGCGCACGTTGTCCAGGATGCCCTGGTTGAGGCCGGTGTCGTCGTCGCGACTCACCTGGCACGGTTTGGCCGGCTCGTACAGCACCCTGAAGGCGTGTCGCACGCGCACGTTGTCCAGGATGCCCTGGTTGAGGCCGCGGTTGTCGTCGCGACTCAGCCGCCGGTCCTGCATTATCTGATCGCGACGCACTAATATTATACCGACTGCATACTCGATAATAGGGTATTTGGCAAGTTTCTTAAAACGATCACACGTTATTTTCTTATTCTTATGAAGACCATTTTAAGATACTAGTTGTGCCCTGCCACCAAATTGTATTAAAATCGCTCAGCTCTTTTTTAATTATTGCTAACGCTGGATGCGGGCAGAGCAGGACCGATCGTTGTGGAGATCCTTGGGGGAGGCCTATGTCCAGCAGTGGGCGTCATACGGCTGATATGATGATGATGATGAACAGTAAAATCGCTCCGGCCGTTTAGAGGTGATGAAGTAACAAACATACACACTCACAAACTTTCGCGTTTATAATATTAGTGTAATATTCATCGTTCTGTTGCATATATCAGTAAAAAAAAAAAAAAAACCATTTTCAAGTTGCCGTAAAGACATTTCTCTGGACATTATGGCGTCTCACACGACTGTCATTAAAAAACGATACGATGTTATGCCACTTTGACAGGAAGTTGACTGGCGTGTGACGTCATTTCAGTCTTCATGGATCCCAGGCGTTTTCGGTCACATGACCATAAACCAAAAAATCATTTCTATTTAATGATTTCTTTAGAAAAGTTAACAATTTTTTGTTCACTCACAATAGTAAAATAATTGCTAATATTCATATGAAATACAAGTGCTAACTTTATACTTTTTTTTTATATTGTCAAATAGCTAATTTCATTTGCCAGATCATCAACGGCTGCATGGACCGGTCACGTATAAATTTAAGATCCACTATTTTGAAATGTGGTATACATAAAATTATCTTGAAATTGGCAAAATGTCTCATTGATACCAGAGGCCCAAGCACGAATTTTGAAAATTCCCCAATCATATAGCATGGTCAAATTTTCTATGAAATATAATCAACGCCCCCCTATCGCCCGTAAGAACAATTTAGCTTTTTCTATACGAAATTTGACGTTGACGATACGATTACAGAGCTGTTAAAGTGCGTTTTGGCCTCTGATTACATACTACACAATTTCACTAGCAAGTTTGGCAGAACATCAACGTCAACAAAAATGTACAGTCACTTGTTAATTTGAGGCAGAATATATTAATTGAAATACCTACTCCTGCACAAAATAAGATCAAAATTGACAAAATGACTTATTGACTTCATTGTTATAGCTCGTGTCATTAAAGCTATTCTTTACCTCTCGCGCATGCTATCCTAACGTGTGAAAGAGACAGCATGTTTTGCGTCGGCATTTTCGATTAATATTTAAAGGACACGAGTTATACCTGTATTTATTGCAAGGTTATTATTACTTTCCTTTCTTACATAATTTCAGGGTCGAACAAGGAAATCAGATTGTCAATCAAATGGAGAAGTGAACAAAGTCATTTAGCATTTATGAAATTCTAAATAATAATTAAGTACATAATTGTAAATATATTTCTTTCTTTAAATATTAGTTTTTATTACATTTTAAGAATTTTACTGCTACATTTATATATCTTGCGGGTTTCAGACAGGATATTTGTTTATATTAAAATAACTATTCGAATTGAGGAGCTCGATGGTGGTTAACGCGTTTGGACTGTGATCGTGGAGTTGAGCAACTTTCGATCTATCGGAAGGCGCGTTAAGCCGTTGGTCCCTAGCTGCATCTGCAGTCGTTAGCACCCACCAATCTGTACTGAGCCCGCGTGGTCGGGACACGGCCTAATCTCCCTATTTCATCAATAGGGGAGGCCTGTGTCCCAGCAGTGGGGAAATAAATAGGCTGCAGGGCCGGATTTAGAGGTGTGGGGGCAGCAAAGGAATGGAGGCCCCTAAGTCATGAGGTTTCAACCCCTCCTCGTGCTTGGTGACCATCGACATTTAATTTTTTTATCAAGGGGGGCTGCCTTAAATCCGGCCGTTATAGGCTGTGATGGTGACGATGAACCATTAGAATGTACCTGTATCTCTCCAGGCTGTAACGCTGCCACTCCGAGCGGCGTGGAAGTGAGTACGGTGAATCTAGCACGCTCGTCTTGCAGGTATGCGGCCGCCGGTAACGGGTAAAAGTTGGCCTGGAGAGGCAGCTTCTCCAGATACCGCCGCTTTATCATCTGCACAAAATTATTTTATAAGTTATTTCGCAATCAACCAGCTACCATAGCGCGCGTAGTCATACCATTGTCATTTAGCAAATAGTTTATTTTTAGTATTTTTCTCAAATATACCATTTTTACCAATACCAATTCTTATCATTTATCGGGGCAGCCCGAACAGACGGAATACATAATATTGTACATATATAAGTATATTTATATAGAAATACTTATTAAACATCTATGATACAAATGCTCGTATTCATCACACAAACATCTGCTACTGCTAACATGCAAATACATTAAAGGAATATGTATAGTTATACAAAAGAAAAATGATTTACGAAAAACAAAAAAAAAAAAAAAATGCAAACTTGGTAGAAATGGCCTGCCTGTGCCAAATAGGATCTAAGTTCAGCATTGTGTCAGTTCAAAGAGCTGACGCTGGTTTTCAACTAGCCCCGGAATAAAAAAAAAACAAAGAAAAATTTTCGAAATTCGAAGTCAAATTACTTGGCTTTCTTGTTCGACAAATAGTGCGGAACCGACCTTGCCGGCCCGATTATGTGTGTAGCTACCTTAACTAGAGAATGCTATATATATATTTATTAATTTAGATACTAGATTTAAATTATAATTATATAACATAGTGATATAATTATAATTTAATTTTTTAAAGCATGTAACTGCTTGATGTTTAAATCTAAAGAAAATATAACTAGAAAAAATTCCACGCGGACCAGGCAGGCGGTTGCGAAGGGTGCGGGTTCGAGTGCCGTCTGCTGCCTGGTCCTTGTGGAATTTTTTCTAGTTATATTTTCTTTAGTGATATAATGTTGAGTATAATGTTACATGCTGATAAAGTCTAATATAGCAGTACTAAAATGTCTACTGATCAAAAACTTTGTAACTTTTATTAATTGACGATTTGATTTGTATTTGTTTAATATGGGGAAATGCCGCAGATATTAGCAAAGTTTTTATTGCTCAAAAAAGATGCATAAGATCACTATGTGGCATCAAACCAGACATATCATGTAAACCCTATTACCAAAACTTAAAAATTATGACTCTTACTGGTCTTTATGTGCTGGAAATTGCGAAGTTTGTTAGAAGCAACGGTCATTATTGTTCTTACAATCAAAACAAGTGGCTACCAGAAGTCTGAGATATCCCCACAAACTTGTTCTTGACACAAATGCAAAGACCAAGCGTTTCTTAAAAAATAGTTACGCAATGTGTAATGTAATCTTTATATATATAATTCTTCTGTGAGTGTGTATGTCACTGAACTTCTCTTAAACGACTGGACCGATTTTGATGAAATTTTTTGTGTGTGTTCAAGGGGATCTGAGAATGGTTTAGATTCACAATTTTGTCCGCTGGACAACCCCTATTTTTTTAGGGCGGTACGAAGTTCGCTGGGTCAGCTAGTATACAATAAAATACCACATGACATAAAAAAACTCCCATTTGACACAATTGAAGAATATTTAAATTATAAATGTCATTCATAATATTATTCTTATTAAATGAATTTTATTTTATCTATTAGTTTTGATTGTTATCCTATTGAATATTAATATATACAATTTGTTTTTTTTTCCATCTTATTACGGATTATTAATGAAATTATATTTTTATTTTGTTATTGTTTTGCTTACAAATATAAATGGAAATATTCCTTTTGCATGCTATATCATATGGCTAAATAGGCTTAAAGCTACCTTTATATCTTTGTTAACATGAACATTTCAATGTACCCACCCTATTTAATGGCAAATAAAGAATTTGAATTTGAAAAAGAACTTAATTATTAACTGGACTGTGTAGTGTAGGGTAGTATGATGTAGTGTTACTATAACTGACCTGCATCCCGTTGAGGTCAGTGTAGAACTCGTTGCCGTTTTGTATGGTAGTGGCCAGCCTCAATGCCACCTCTATGTCGTCGACGCGGGAGTCGATCAGAATCGTGTTGCTGATCTCCACGCAAGGTTCTTCTACGCCAGGGTAGCTGCTTATACTCATCTAAACACGATATAACACATTAAATATAAAAATGTAACGTCAGATATTTACATATAATTTGATTATTCAGAATTTCACATCATAAAACTATAAAATACACTAACTATAAACAAATAAGTCTCTATCTAATTACATTACACTATATATAAGTAAAATATAAATACTAGAACAATAAAACTAAAACTAAAAACCTTAAAAAATAAAATTAATAACTATATTAAAAGGAGTCCCTTTAGGCAAGGATCCGAAGATACTGGCAGCGTTACCCCTTTGAATGGCTAGACTAATTCTTTGTCCGAGGTAGCTGCCAGCTCTTCGGTCTCCTGTGACGTCGACTAACCTTTTTGCTATTTCCTTAAATAGCCTTAAAGCGCTAGGACCCCACGGACCAAGGGTCTCGACACCGAATGGGACAAAATCATATTTGGAGCCTAGACACATTAAATTAATAATTGAGAGATCCTATCTTACCAATCTTACTCAAATTTATAAATATGAAAGTTTATATGTTTTGTTATTGTATGTGTGCATATTTTAATTTTATGTGCGCATACTTTAATCATTCATTATTATTTTTTTGCCTAAACAGTAGGACACGGCATTCCTAAACTTTGTTAAACCAGTTTCTTATATCTTTTTTTTAATTTATAGTCATAATTTTTATATTATTTGCATTTTTTGTTTGTAATGGAAAGTGACTTTATGAGTTACCTCATATTGAAGTCATTTTTTAATTTGACGACTCTGTATATAATACACGGAGAAAAAAATAGCCCTTGCTGAGTTTCTTGCCGGTTCTTCTCAGTACAAGGTCTCCCGCCGTAGTTTTGCGAACCGATGGCGTAGCTTTTCGACATTCACAAGTGCTTGTAACAGCCTAGACTGAATAAACGATATTGAATTTAGAATTTTTTTTTAGTTTGACCTGGATTGACCCATGAGATACTTTTATACCCGATTTTTTTAAGTTTTTATGGTGTTTTCAAAAAACTACAGTAAGGCCGCAAGTTGCCGCTTGTTTTGATATTAATTTTGAGGAGGGATAATGGCATTTCAGTATATATTGTTTTAGTGGCCCTGATTGTATTTTGCTATATAACGATTTAATGGAAAGCTTCTAATATCATAAATATGAAAGTTTGTATGTTTGCTTTTTACTCAATCACGCAAAAACTACTGAACGGATTTAGATGAAATTTGGTAAGCATATAGTTTATGATCTGTATTTAGACATAGGATACAATTTTTTTGAAAAAAAAATTAGGTGGCTGTTGGATTTTCAAAGTTAAGACATACAAAAATGCGTAAAAAGGTTAGCGCATACGGAGTGAAGTGTATATTCTATCCCGTCCACTAGCGGCATACATCTCCATAGCCTCGAGGGTCACCAGCTCGGGGTAGTATAGGTACGG
Source organism: Chilo suppressalis (assembly GCA_902850365.2). Classification (NCBI taxonomy): domain Eukaryota; kingdom Metazoa; phylum Arthropoda; class Insecta; order Lepidoptera; family Crambidae; genus Chilo; species Chilo suppressalis. Next base: position 802,233 of record OU963910.1, read on the forward strand.
TCAGCATAATATTGGCGGCGTTGTTGGCGGTGAGGGCGGTGTGCATGGCGGCCACATATATCCCCTCGAGGGTCACCAGCTCGGGGTAGTATACGTACGGTCAGCATAATATTGGCGGCGTTGTTGGCGGTGAGGGCGGTGTGCATGGCGGCCACATAGATCCCCTCGAGGGTCACCAGCTCGGGGTAGTATACGTACGGTCAGCATAATATTGGCGGCGTTGTTGGCGGTGAGGGCGGTGTGCATGGCGGCCACATAGATCCCCTCGAGGGTCACCAGCTCGGGGTAGTATACGTACGGTCAGCATAATATTGGCGGCGTTGTTGGCGGTGAGGGCGGTGTGCATGGCGGCCACATAGATCCCCTCGAGGGTCACCAGCTCGGGGTAGTATACGTACGGTCAGCATAATATTGGCGGCGTTGTTGGCGGTGAGGGCGGTGTGCATGGCGGCCACATAGATCCCCTCGAGGGTCACCAGCTCGGGGTAGTATACGTACGGTCAGCATAATATTGGCGGCGTTGTTGGCGGTGAGGGCGGTGTGCATGGCGGCCACATAGATCCCCTCGAGGGTCACCAGCTCGGGGTAGTATACGTACGGTCAGCATAATATTGGCGGCGTTGTTGGCGGTGAGGGCGGTGTGCATGGCGGCCACATAGATCCCCTCGAGGGTCACCAGCTCGGGGTAGTATACGTACGGTCAGCATAATATTGGCGGCGTTGTTGGCGGTGAGGGCGGTGTGCATGGCGGCCACATAGATCCCCTCGAGGGTCACCAGCTCGGGGTAGTATACGTACGGTCAGCATAATATTGGCGGCGTTGTTGGCGGTGAGGGCGGTGTGCATGGCGGCCACATAGATCCCCTCGAGGGTCACCAGCTCGGGGTAGTATACGTACGGTCAGCATAATATTGGCGGCGTTGTTGGCGGTGAGGGCGGTGTGCATGGCGGCCACATAGATCCCCTCGAGGGTCACCAGCTCGGGGTAGTATACGTACGGTCAGCATAATATTGGCGGCGTTGTTGGCGGTGAGGGCGGTGTGCATGGCGGCCACATAGATCCCCTCGAGGGTCACCAGCTCGGGGTAGTATACGTACGGTCAGCATAATATTGGCGGCGTTGTTGGCGGTGAGGGCGGTATGCATGGCGGCCACATATATCCCCTCGAGGGTCACCAGCTCGGGGTAGGGCGCCAGGGACAGCGGGGTCGCGCTGCCCGCCGGCATGAACAGGTAGGCGCCGCTGTTGTTGTCCGCAGACTTCTGGGACGAGTACCTGGACAATACGCATCCTTCAAACTTAGATCTCTACATCGACAGAGGAAAAGCAAAATCGCTTAAACGCCATTTTAATAACTTTACAGAAAGGTGGATCAGTCTTTTTTTTTAAATTATAACTCTTTGTAAATGCTGACGCTACTTACGTCATAAAAAAAATATTCATTAAATAATATTTTCTAAATATCCTCCTATTAAAAAGTTACACAGTGCCTTTACGAATTAGATGTCTCTTATGAAAAAGTCACTCGGCCCGCCATATTTTTTTACACTGCACTCCCTATTCTATCCACATGGAAGGTATGTGTCTAGGGTTGCCAGGTCGGAAAACTCAATAGATGGACAGATCAGTCACTTTGGCTGAGCATTTGGGTAAAAAGCTTGGACATCCTATATAATTAAGGATTTTGGGGCTAAGTGATATTATTTACGACAAAAAATTGTACCGACAGTCAACTCGCTCGCGCTCGGCCAAACTAGGCGCTCGCTCGTGTGTAAAATGTATAAAGCCTAACAAAAGCCGGATAACCTTGATTTTGTCCGGACACACAATCAAAAAGCCCATGTCCGGCTTTATCCGGACGCATGGCAACGCTACGTATGTCCCAGCAGGGAGGGTAGTAATTGTTAATGTTTTGAGTTTTTTTTTACTAGTGGCCCGCCTATTAATTAATTATTTGTTAATATAGATGTAATGAATTTTTCTTCACTTATGTCTTATATAGGGTGAAATTGAATGTTTTAATGAAACTTCGTGAGATTGTTGGGTTACGTGAAAAGAGTATGCCTGATTTTTTTCGGATTTTTTTGAAGTATTTTTTTTCATGTTTTTATTTATAATTTGTGTATTTTTATGTCATTTCCTCCTTTTGAGTAGTTATTTATTTTAAACAAACAAACTTACATATCCAGTGAAAAATAACTAATAAATAAGTACTTCAAAAAAATGGAAAAACAGTAAAATTCCACGGCGGGTCAACGACCGACCGCGCCCGCCAGCCGTTGAGTGAGTACGTACCTCTACACAGAGTTCAGTTGACTCCTTTGATTCCACACAATACAATAAAGTCGTCTTAGATGCCTTTATTGAAATAATAAGCACAAATGTCATCTTCTCTTAAGCGGAGAAAAACTTTAAAAGTTAATAATAATTTTGTCACGATTAGAAATAGGCAAATGTTAAACAAAAAGAAATATTTATTGCAGTTCAATACTTGGGTGAAATTTATAACCCGGTATTCAAAAGTACTTACGAGACCGATGTACCTATTCATTTTTTTCACTTAAACTTCCCGTATACACTTTGTAAACACAATCAATCACCAAACCTACTTTCGTAAAGCCTTGTGGCTCTGCTGAGTATACCGTGACACTACAATAACAACACACCATATCCAACTTCTTATATTGAGGCCACAGAACAAGAACTAATCATGCCATTATTTGCAAATCTTCTCTTGTCACAAATTTAAAAGATACGCACGCGCGGTGGATAAACTTGACACTGCGCTCCCTCACTGCGCTTTGCACCGCGCATAGGTAGGTATTCAACCGATTCAACGGCGGGAGCGGTCATTGCTCCCGACCGCTCGTCTTCTGTTTTTACGTTTTTTTAGTAGTGCTAATTAGTTGTTTTTTACTTACTCTGTATGAGTGTTTAAAAAGAATAATTATTTAGTACCCAAAAGGAGATTAAAATATAACAAAAAAAAAAGAAATTTTATTTTAAATCATTTTTAAAAAAATCGAAATAATTCAGAGATACTCTATATACGTAACCCAATAATCCCACGAAGTTTCATTGAAACATTCAATTTCACCCTGTATATAAAATTCTCGTGTCGCGGTGTTTGTGGTTAAACTCCTCCGAAACGGCTCGACCGATTTTCTTGAAATTTTATATGCATATTCAGTAGGTCTGAGAATCGGATGTAATCTATTTTTCATCCCCCTAAATGGTAAGGGTAATCCACCCCTAATTTTTTTTTTCAATTTTAGATATATATTTTTTTTAATTTTTTTTATGATACATCATACAAAAATACATACATCCCTAAATTTTCAACTTTCTACCACCAACCCCTATTTTTTTATGGCGGTACGAAGTTCGCTGGGTCAGCATTCTTATATAAAATTCTCGTGTCACAATGTTAGTTACCATACTCCTCCAAAACGGCCTGACCGATTTTTATATAATTTCATATGCATATTCAGTAGGTTTGAGAATCGGCTGCTATCTATTTTTCTATTTTTCTCTAAGTGATAATGGTTGTCCAGCCCTATTATTTCTTTTTATTTTTTTTATAATGTGGCATTAAATAATACAAACAACCCTAAATTTTCATCCTTCTACTACCAGCCCCTATTTTTATGGGGGTGCGAAGTTCGCTGGGTCAGCTAGTACTATATAAATTAACTATAGTGACATTGAGCACCCAATTCTTTCAATATATAAACTAACACAGAAATTTGAATGTAACTCCTCTCTTCTATCTCTCATTTAGTTGCGTGCTCGACAGGGTTCATAATGATCGTATTTTGTCATATTTAACATCCACGCGGACCAGGCAGCGGACGGGACTCGAACCCGCACCCTTCGCAATCCGGTCGAATGCACTGACCATTATGCTACCACGGCCCTATTCGCCGCGTCGAAATTTTCCTAGCCTTAAGCTGCAAGGCAGCGCCATCTGTTCGCATTGTAGGTAACCCACAATGTCAAATGAATACTTTTTCAAGTATTGAACATTTGAAAGAAGAAATAGCAATTATAGTTATGTTTTTATTTATTTTTAAGCATTTAACTGCTAGATGTTTAAATATAAAGAAAAGTGTAAGTGGTCCGCGTGGATTTTTTTCTAGTAAACTTTTCTTTAGATTTAAACATCTAGCAGTTAAATGCTTAAAAATAAATAAAAAATGGTTGCCTGTAAAGTCGGTTTTACGGGCGAAGATTTTACGTGACAACGTCTTTTTCTCGGTAGAATATTTATTGATATGAATATAATTAAATTGCACAATAGGAACAAGGAATTGAATGAAAATAAGAATTGCACAAATTTTAACTATAGAAATATATTTTGTTTACTAAAACATTGTACATGTAAACTTAAACTTAACACGAGAGACTCATCGTAACGTTACCGAGCGTTACACTTTTTCATAAGTGACTCCCAGCCGCAACCTAATTTAAGACGTTGTCACGTCAAAAACATATTTAACATCTTTTAGTTCATTGTGGATATGCAATAAACGAATTGAATTGAATTAAACAGAGACTCACTGCACATAATCCATATGCAGGGGCACGGTGGTGCCTCGCGGCGTCACCATCGCCTTCAGCATCCCCTGCGGCGTGGCCACCAGCCGGCCCGTGTTGTTGCCGGCCCCGGCCCCGGCCCCGCTCGTGGCCCCGGCCCCGGCCACGCTTATAGCCACGTCCTCCTGTAGCCGGGCCGCGGCCTGCGTCACGGGGAACATGCGCGGCAGCTCCACGGACCAGTAGTCCGCGTTGTAGATACGTATGCGCGCGTACGAAGTGTACCTGCGTATCATCAAAACACCATATAACAACCTTAGATTAAAACAAAAAGGGTAGATACGGCACTAGCCTCATAAAAGTGATCCGCATGAATTGTGGTCCACGACCCTAATCGCTTCAGTCACAACTTGACATGCAAACGACAAAAAGAAATATTGCTAATATTTTGTGTTTATATGATGAAACAATGCATGTGTTATTGTGTGCTCAAATTGCTCAAGAACTAAAAATAAAACCCACGGCATCACTTTTCATTCGTAAGTACTATAATATATATATTTTTATAAAAATTGCTGTTTGTTTTGAATCTTATTCGGTAGTGACGTCGAGTACTGGTCGCGTGATCGGTCGGTAGGGCAGTGACGCGGATCTCGCCGTCTCGTTCGCGCTGCCGTTGAAATTTAACGTGCTGTTTCGTTCGGGTCGGTAATGCAGTGACGCGGATCTCGCCGTCCCGTTCGCGCTGCCGTGGGTTCAGTTTTTGTTTGATGCAAGTATGAGCGTACCGTATCTACCCTTTTTGTTTTAATCTAAGATAACAACTGTGGCGGCGACATCTATATGCCCCACATATATACAACGGATGGAGGAAATCATTACTCACCATCCTCGAGAGATGGCGTTACCTGCACTGCGATCATAATAGTATGGAAGCCTACATCGCGCAAATGAAATTCGGAAGCTAACTCTTCATATAAACGATGCCCGACCAACATCAGTCGGGCCGCGGCCCCCGAGCTACCATCACCCAGCCCGGAGGAAGATCTTCCCCTTTGGCCTTCCTACACAACAATCAATGATAATTTAATCCCCGTAGCATCAGCACCACAATATACGTTTTAGCACGTTTTCTATCACGCCTAACTGCCAAACTCCATAGTAATACGACAATAAGGCATTACAACCATTTTCGAAGTGTCTCAATTGAATTCTAAATAACCAATATGCTCCTCGAAAACATATTTTTTGTTCAATCGTTAAGTGCCTTAAAATGCATTTAAATTTAACGTTTTCTAATTTCCCGCGTAGTTATACGAAAATACTGGAGGCAGTGACCGCCATATTGCTCTGCGGTCTTGACGTCATTAGTACAGTAAATAAATGCGTTAAAGTACTGAGTTGACAGCTGATATATTGACATATACTAGCGATGTGACGTATAATGTAGCAGCTCCTACGTGTACTATTGTCATGTTTTAAAACATATTAAAAAAATTTAAAACAAAATTGAATTTTAAAAAGGATTTTGTTATTTTATGAGCTAATACTAACACTTGCCGACTCATTTCTGCCTAAACTATCGCAATAAAACATTTATAGTTTTTTTTCTCAAGTAGAGAGAAATACCCTATTGAGCGTGATAAAAATGCGTTATATATCTCCCCATTCCATCCATAGGGAAGGCATGTGCCCCAGCAGTGGGGACATTAACAGGCTGATGATGATGATATATCATATCGCGGTGCCCATTTAAGGGGAGGCTGGTGTTATAAGCGTCTTCTATGACTATAACAGATAAGGAAGATGAGAGGCAAATCCTTAACTTCAAATTTTATTCTCAATAACTCACTTTACATGCGGAAAGAAAAATAGAAATAACTGATTTATCTAAACTAATTATATATTGCAAATACATACATTATACACTAATATCTAAATACTTAATTTGTAATTGTTGTATCTTTTGTTGACATTAATACATACAATGACATTTAACTTAATGCTGGGGTTAATTTTGGCATACATCTCAAACCCTTAAATTGAATAATACTGCAGTTTTTTTTATTTATTCTGTAGAGAATGATAGAGTGATTGTTATCTTTAATTTTTATATTACGGAATCATAGAATATATACCTTTTTCTTTGTAGACATAATTATTATATGTAACGAATAAATACTTTTAAAAGAAATAAACAAATTATAAGAGTAGACATTTTTACAGTTTCTGAAAATCAATTATCCTATGATAACGATCAACGGCCGATCCCGTTTCAATCTCAAATTGAATTTTTAACCTTTGGATTACTTAAAACGACTCATCAAACTTTGATTTGAATGTTTGATGCGTGCATATAAACAATCTGTCGGAGAACCGACTCGCAGTTAAAGATTGAATTTCGTGTGAAATTGGCAGTTTAAGTGTTTCAATATGCAAACTGCTGTTTTTGAAAGACGATTGGTGAGAGGTGCATCCTCCCGGATAGCGGAGGGTGCGGGTTCGAATCCCGTCTGCTGCCTGGTCCTCGTGGATTTTTTCTAGTAAAATTTTCTTTAGATTAAAACATCTAGCTTTTTAATTTTTACTTCATCCTCTCTTTCCTTCCTTAGATATATCTGTTTTTCCTGCCATTGATATCATTATGTTTTGTTCTATAACACCCCTCCTTATCTCCTTCATATTTATTTATCTTTCTTTTATGGGTTGCCTGGAAGTGATTGCTGCCTAGCAATAAGGCCGCCTATATTGTGTACATTCTATTTATCATGTTTTAATTTACTTGTGTGTTTTTCTATGGTGTATAACAATAAAGATTATTATTATGATTATTATCTGGCAGTTGAATACTTAAGAAAAAGAATATGAATACTAACTTGTTGATGGCCATCGCGTCCCTTAGTGAGATGGTGTAGGTAGCGAGCGACAGGGCCGGTATTTCGACGGGGAACGCCAGCTGGAACTTGTTGGGCGCGAACCCGAGCCTCTGCTCCCCTGATACTAAGGGCGACACCTGCGCCATCAGCGGGCTGCCCGACGGGTCGAACACCTGGGGAGGACGAACTACTAAATGACAACATTCTGGGCAAAACGAACCGTATCGTAAGTACGTAACCGCCACGCAGGAGCCCGACTGTCGGCTCAGAACAAACGGTAGTATAAAAAAATTGTGTGCTCGGACCACAAATCTGAAGTGGAACTTCTTTTCTTAAATAACGTGCATAGCGGTGCATAATGCATAGGGGAATGGAGCAGCGTAGGCATCACTCTTAAATAAGGTGAAATTGAATGTTTTAATGAGACTTCGTGGGATTGTTGGGTTACGTATACAGGATCTCCCAAAAAGTAGTATCCAGCGGTAGTCCCGAGATAGAACACCCCTTGGAGAATCCGTGACACCCCCATGTATGTTCCGCGATTTGTTATAGTTTGCGAGTTATGAATTTTTTACTGAAATTTTGAGAATTATTGACCTAAACAACTTAAAAATTTAATGAAAAAATTGGATGTCTTTTTCGAGATATTTTTTTGCAACTCAATTTACATGAATTGTACTTTAATGACTAATACCTTTGTCTTCGTAACTATGACGGAACTTAAAAAAAATTAGGTGCAAAGGGAAAAAATTATGGTCAGTGAATTACGTCTTAAAATTTCAACTTTAAATTTAAAATAGTATAATAGTAAATTTAAATAAGTAGTTTCATAGCTCCTAAGTAAGTTTAAAAACTGTGCCAGACTCTCAGCTTTCATAATCATTAAAACAAGTAGTACTTAAAGGGCTACTTTTGCTAAAATCGGACTTCAAAGACAGTGAGGTGGAAAACTCTTAAAATTAGCCATTTGGTATCGAAGATTTTTTTATTAAATTTTTAAGTTGTTTAGGTCAATAATTCACAAAATTTTAGTAAAAAAATCATAACTCGCAAACTATATAAAATCGCGGAAAATATATGGGGGTGTTTCGGATTCTCCAAGGGGTGTTCTATCTCGGGACTACCGCTTGACAATATTTTTTGGGACACTCTGTATAGAGAATCTCTGATTTTTTTTGGATTTTTAAAATGATTTCAAAATAAAATTTAGTTTCTTTTTGCTATTTTTTAAGTCCTTTCCTCATTTTGGGTACTAAATAATTATTCTTTTAAAACACGCATACAAAGTAAAAAAACAATTAATAAATAAGCACTACTAAAAAAACGGAAAAACAGAAGACGGCCGGCCGGGAGCAATGACCGCTCCCGTTGTTGAATACTTACCTACCTACCTATGAAAAGCGCAGTGAGCGAGCGCAGTCTCAAGTCTATCCATCGCGCGTGCGTATCTTTTAACTTTGTGACAAGACAAGATTTGAAAATTATGCCTTGATTAGTTCTTGTTCTGTGTCCTCGATATAAGAATTTGGACATGATGTATTGTTGTTGCGAGTGTGAAGAAGTACTCAGCAGAGCCGCAAGGCTTTACGAAAGTAGGTTTGGGTGATTGATTCTTTTTACAAAGTGTATACGGGAAGTTACAGTGGAAAAAAAAAATAGATACATCGGTCTCGTAAGTACTTTTGAATACCTTTTTAAAAATTTCATTCTGACCCAAGTATTTAACTGTAATAAGTATTTGGTTTTCCTTAACATTTGCCTATTTCTAATCTAAACAAAGTTTTTCTCTGCTTAAGAGAAGATGACATTTGTGCTTATTATTTCAATAAATTTAGTATCTAAGACGATTCTATTGTAGTGTGTGGAATGAAAGGAGTCGCGTCAGCTGCTTAATTTTACTGCTTTTCGGTTTTTCAGTAGTGCTTATTTATTATAGTTGTTTTTCTCTGAATATGTAAGTATGCGTGTTTAAAATGAATAATTACTCAAAAGGAGGGAGGAAGGGACATAAAAATACACAAATTATAAATAAATACATGAAAAACAAAATACTTCAAAAAATCCGACAAAAATCAGGCATACTCTGTACAAGTATCCCAATAATCCCACAAAGTTAAAACCTTTAAGATATTGTCGCGTGTGACGCTCGTAGAATTTCAGCCTACCATTTAACATGAGGTTATATTTAAGCAGGTGCAGGTTTGCGAGGAGCTCGATGGCGTAAGTTGTTAGCGCGTTCGGCTGCAATAGCTGAACTTAAGTAACATTCGCAGTGATCGGCCATTGGATGGGTGACCAAAAATTTACTGTCTCTCATCTTACGAGCTTCGGAAGGCATGTTAAGCCGTCCGTCCCGGCTGCATCCGTCGTTAGCACCCACCAATCCGCACAAGGCCCGCGTGGTTAGCCATGGGGCTAGAATATGGATTCTACCCATAGGTTCAGGCGGGTGCCCCAGCAGGGCGACATTGTTATGTGTCGGGATGAGGGTTCGAAATTATATGCCAGTTCACGCTTGACAGTTCTATATTCACCACACAGTTCACACAATTAACACGAAATGTCAATTACAAAACACTCATTAAACACTGTATTTCACTATACAAGTCTCTAAACAATCTCACTTGAACACTTTTGTTGCACTTTGACCGCCTTTGGATTCGCTCCGAAATCGCTGTTGAAACTCAACTGTCTCTGCGCGGCGCTAATCGCGCTTATATACGCCGATCGACGCATTCTAGAAAGTACCTGTTAAATTGAGAATTACCTAGCACCCGCGAGTACGAAATACCCGCTTATACCTACGCAGGTAACGCGCATAACTTGTAAACAAGTGCAGATGCCGTTGCACTTTCTCCCTTACGCCGCACGGTGGAGTATGGTAGAACAAACGCATATCAAAATTGATTTTTATTACTGATTGAAATTGGATAATATATGAATATAATTTAATAGTTCAAAAGTCGAAGTTTAATATTCTGCAGCGTAATTCATATTTTATTTCGTAAAAGTATTTTTTTTCATGTAGCAAAGTTAAACGTTTAGGCAGCTGGGAAATATTAAGTTCTTCATTTACGTTTTTCAACGTGAAATAGTTTTAAAACTTGAAATGTAAGGTATAAGGTATTATATATTTTTGAAAAGCACATTTATCAGAGGTTAGAAATAAATACAATTGATTGTTTTTAATACGAATATAAATTTAAAAACCAATTTAAAGAAAAAATGGAGAAATATTTTTGTTTTCTCAACTTCGTCGAATCTTTTAACATTTAGAGTTGTTTACCGATGCTTTGAATTTAATGTTAAATTATAGGTTAGTTACTCATCTAAAACATATAAAAAAATTAGCTGCGGCTTTTTGCGGTTTTCGGAGATATGTGAAAAAATCGAATACTAGTTTGGGAACAGAAATCGATATCAAATGCGGTTTCGTAGTTTACTTTTATTATCAATAGTTTGTGGTACATTTTATTCTTGAGGTATTACCAATTGGGCAACTTTCAGAAGATGCTCAAGAATCTCGCAATAAGGACTATAAAAAATTTCGCTTACACCATGCTCGGAAATGCTTTCGAATAGCTACAAACGAAGATGTGTTTAATACACTACTTTACACTTCAGATCCATATATAACGAGCATAAGAAAACCATATGCAAAAAATGTAAAGGAGCTCGATGAAGATACTTTACACCTTCTCAAGGTTAATGAACTTATTTCAGATCCTGAAGCTCACCGGGTATAAGATGTCAATCTTGCTGAGCAAAAAAAAAAGAAATATATATTGCGATAATTTTGATTTGTTTCTGTATGTTAGCGTAGTGTTAAAAATATTTTACCATTTTTAATTTTATATTATCAATATAATATGATAGTTATCTTAATAGAGTAATTAGCATTAAGAAATAGACGTACAATATGTTTCTAAAAAATATTTCAATAAATAAATAATACTAATAATACTATATTAAATCATTTTGTGACTTTTCTTTTTTAATTAAAAAAAATACGCATAATTCCAATTCATCAAACATTACTTATATGAATCCTTATGTATCACTTTATATTATAGCAAAATTTTATAAGTCTATCTTTCAAATTGACGGAGTTACAGATTTTTAATCCGAAACACACCGAAATATTCCACAGTGCGCCGCACTGCATAAGGCTCATTTTAGAACGAGCCGCATCACTCGACCTCTATCGCGACCCGCGGTGATCTGGCAAATTCGATCTCTGACACTTTCGCGGTTTTGTTTTGAGAGCGTTTGTGACGTAATCCCGTGGATCTCACCTCGACATGCGGCGTGGAGACCGTGAGCGTGACGATCTCCCTCCTCCTGAAAGCGAGCGCGTTGTAGAGCACCACCCTCCTGGTGGAGGAGACCGCGTCGAGCGCGATGGTGATCCTGGCGGGGAGCTGGTCGTTGTTCCTCCACACGTCGTCCACGTCCAGGTACAGGTCGTCCTGCGCCTGCTGCGTCAGCGCAGGCTGCTGCAGCAGGTGGTACGCGGCCTGCTGGATCGCCGACTGGCAGTGCTTGATCGCCGTCAACATTCTAAACGAACGAGAAAAGGAATTTTATTAACCTTAAACACGATACACTATTAGTGCCGATTCTAGCATGATTCTCCAAACCTAAACTTAAATTTGACAGCGGTATATCCTTGTCGTTCTCTATGCAGAATGAAAAGGAGAGACTGATGTTAAATTTAATTTTAAGGTTAGAGAATCACGCGACAATTGGCAGCATTATTACTTAACTTAGTTAATAAAGTATTTTATTTAAAATTCTTTTTTGTAATTTTGAGTTTATTTATTTGACCCTAACTACCGTAAACTACCTCCGGTTCCAAAATTGGGAGACCTTTCTGAGAAGAACCGGCGAAACAAACTCAAGAGAGGCTTTCTATCTCCTTCTTATGTTAAATTATGCAAACAAAAAGAACTAATAGTATCTGTTGGTCTTGCAGTGTGTGCTCGGGGTTGGGATTTTATCTCTGTATAATGGGTTCCCAAGCTGGTGGTATATACCAACCATCTTCTCTATTGAAATTTGGAAATTTTTGTTAATCTCAATAGCCTCGCGTATCATTCTAGCAACGAATCGCATTAACCCGTAAAAAACTAGTTTTATTTAATGAGTGATGTGCGTGAAAACCGAAGAAACAAAACATTACCTTTTGCTGGTGCTATGTTTATATCGATGAGTAGGGTTCTAGCCCCTCTAGCATGACCACCTAAACGGGATACGAAAAAGCGATATATCGGCATTTACTGTCAGACTACTGTCAAACTCCACTGTAATCTGACAGTTAATGCCGATATATCGCTTTGTCATATCCCGTTTCGGTGGTCATGCTAGAGGGGCAGGGCTCCACGGGAATAGAAATTGGGTCAGGGTAGACAACGGCGCGAGCGATATTTTTGACATCACAAGTGTCTTTAGGCTATGATGGCCGCTTTCCATGAGAATTAGAATTAGAATGTATATATTTGCATTTGAATAGGGTACACTGTTGATCTCACAATTTTGGACTTCGGCCCATTCAGCCTAGATAGCTATGAATAGCTTGCAAATATTTTACACTACATTATTTAACTTAATACATATTCATTATATTTATTATATTTTATTTTATAAGGTTTTTAGTTTTAGGTTCATTGTTATAGTATATTCTTTGTTTTAAGCTAGTATTAGATAATAGTATATTTGTTAATTATATTATTGTTAAGTTACGATATGTAATACCAGTAAATTTTGGCTCTATTAATTGCTCATATCATAGTTACTTATTTTATTTATAATCAAGTCAAATATTAATTTGATCACTATTCATTTACATTGTGACATCATTTTTCAATATCAATAATTACAAATTTAAATTCATTAAATAAATAATAAGTCAATTACAAAAAGTGTCAGCTTAATTTTATAATACGTCATTCAAGATTAAATACATGGTTAAAAAAATAAAAGTCAAATTAATAATGTACTAGCAAACCAGTGAACCAAAAGTTCACCAAAACCTGAAAAAAAAAATTTAATTAATTGAGAACTTCGGAGATTTTGTGTGGTTTCGTTTGAAATTCGTGATTTCGAAAACCGGAAGTGCTACGTTACTCAAATCCGGTTTGTAGTCTTATCAGACTATTCTTAACTTATAACTTAAACATTCTCTTTATCTATCTCTTACGGTTTGGCCGCTGAAACAGCACCACAGACGGACGGACGGACTTGTCTAATAGATAAGAGATAATATAGATTACATGAGGAGTCATATGCTTGTTTACCACCCTTTTAACATGAAAAAATATCAAACGAAAAACATAGCCACTAATGAAGTGTGGGCAGTACTCACTTGTTGGCATAATCTTCCCGCACATGGTCCCTGGCGGTGCCAGTGATGCCGTCGTGATGCTGGAACAGAGCCAATGATCTCCGCGCTGCCTCCACGAGGTCCCGCAGCTGCAATCGCTTCACTACCGGCAGATCTATCCCCGCGGCTGCCCCCCACTCTGCTTGCGCGGTGATCATCTCCGCAGCCCTGAAGTAAAATACCACCGACTATACCAGCGTTCATCATCGTATCAGCTTATTAATGTACCCACTGCTGGGGAAGTGCATCCTGACTCACCACGCGGGCCCAGTGCGGATTGGTGGGTGCTAACGACTGCTGATGCAGCCGGGACCGACGGCTTAGGGCTTACGCAGACCGGGACGGCATGGCAAGGGATTTTGCCGTGAGTCAGCGCACACTGGCCGCTTAGATACCGCGGCATTCCAGCACTATGCCACGGCGTGCCGCGGAACGACAAAGCACGCTTCAGCGACTCCTGCTGCCCGATACACTTTTATCGATCTCGATCAAACTTCAGTTGCGTTTGATCGAGTGTTGGTGTGCCTCAGTTTTAAAACGGTAGATTGGGATTTGGTGTTGATATCGATTATTGCAGATGAAGAAGTAGGTGCATAGGCTGATAATAGGGATAGAAGAAGATTTTGGGTTGATAATCTATGGAAAGAAAGGGAACCAAAGGGTGAATTAACCGCTTCTCTACCCCCGCCGCCGCACCCTGCAGTATATCACTACGAGCGCCGGAGTCCGTGGCATGCCGTTGCCTACCGCAGTACGCCATGGCATCCCGCCACGGGAGCCTGTGGCACGTCTTTTAATGCCGTGCGATAAAATCCCTTTAAATGCCGCGGCATCATTTTAAAGCATAGCAATTTATGTCGTATTTCTGTAACGGTACGGTTGAATGTCCATTAGTAAACATTTAAATCCCTTGCCATGCCGTCCCGGTCTGCGTAGGCCTTTAACGTGCCTTATTACGAAGCATAGAGGAGCTCGATAATATTTTTGGTCACATATCCAATAGGGTATTTGACAAGTTTTAGAAAACGATCTCACTTTATTGACTAATGTTTATGGAGTCCGTTAAAAGTGGATATTCATCATTCTATTGTGTATTTCAGTAAAAATAACCTAATCAAAAACTCCATTTTCAAGTTGCCGCGAAAACGTTTTTCTGGGCAATATAGCGTCTTACTAGTGTGTGACGTCATACGACTGTTATTAAAACGTCAAACGATACACTATAATGTCATTGTAACCGGAAATTTACTTGCGTGTGACGTCATTTTAGGCTCCGCCAATCCCAAGCGTTTTGGGTCAAGTGATAATAGATAAGAAAACTATTATCTTTGCGTTAGTTTTTAGTAAAATTATGAATATTTTTTTTGTAAAAATATTAAAAACCCCTATCAATATTCATTTTAAACACAGATGCTAACAATTGGCACTTTATTTTTAACACTGTCAAATACCCTATTGCCAATCACTGCGAAAATAGCATAATTTCAACAATGGCAGCCGAACGCGGTAATCATTTACGCTATCGAACTCCACACCAGCATTACGAGGAGTCAAATTCTACTAGTTAATACTTTCGTAATCCCTTCATATTTGTGGTAGAGATAAGCTCATGTCATTGTCAAATCAGCACCCTCCTTAACTTTGAAGAAAACCGTGGTACGATTTAAAAACTTTATTTGAAAACTTACAGAAAATAAACAGTAAAGTTCAAGTTATGCCAACCAGTATAGTGTAACGTTATGCGTTACATAATCATATTATTACCCTAAAATACTCTTAAATTTAATATTTACAATGCCTAAAACTAAATAATAACACTATTAGATTTAATTCTACACTAAAAACTACTTATAAAAATAAAACACAATTTTATTATAACTAAATTATTTACAAATCATAATAATATTAATAAACAAATTGGCTATTTACAATAATAAAACTATTCACTGACACTAAAATGCAACATAAATTCATCAAGCGGATTTGTATACGTAAACTCGCGCGATGCAACATTTTAGCGCTCCAAGCAGGATCTTTTGTTTGCCCGTGGATGTTCGCAAAATAGTACTGGACCGCTTGTAATTGTATTCTAATGGCGCGTTCCAGGGTTCAACGCTCGGGATACCAACTTGGCCGGTATCACCTCACAGCCCCTACTTTCACCACACGAGAATACTCTCTGCCGGGCTCAGCTACCCGTTCCTGCAGCCTCCAGTCGCCAGCGGTATCCATAACGCGACTCCCGGGATCACCAACTACCCGGCGTTACACAGGAGAGTACCTGAACCGACGAAGCTAAACAACTTGTGTGGATTAAGTGCTCAACTCCACCTGTATAATTTTTATTTTCTCCGGGTCGAGTTTTTTATTAAATTTTTAATTTGAATGGTATCCTGTTGTCTCATTTTCTCATTCTCTGACCTTAGTTAGTAGACCAGGGTAACCGTGACAATAGAACATTGCTTTAATGACCTAAGCATATAGCCAAACATATCTGTGGCCAATGTTGCTTTGCCGGAAATCACTAAGCGGTCGATATCAACATGCAATGTATAAAAAATAATATTTCTAACACTCACACCAATTAACTTTGCCCGAAAGTAAACCATGAAAGGCTTCTGATATGGGATAGTAGAGTAACGGATAGAATACATCTAGATATACATATATGACTCAGGTAGAAATGCTCGTATTCATCATACTAATATTTTGCCCCACCGGAATTGAAACCGGGACATCACGGATGGGCGTGGGCGACACCATGAAACACGGCGCACATACCGCTCAGCCAAAGAGGTCGTCGATATGCTATTATTATTTTTTCACTCACTCAATTAATAGTATCGACAGATGGTATAATAGGGTATTTGACTAGTTTTAGAAAACGATCTCACAAAGTAAAAAGTGGATATTCATCATTCTGTTGTGTATTTCAGTAAAAACAACCAAATCAAAAATTCCATTTTCTATTTGTCGCGAAAACGTTTCTCTGGACAATAAGGCATCTTACTAGTGTGTGACGTCACACCACTGTTATTACAATGTCAAACGAAACGTTTTTGGTAAAATTATGAACATTTTTTTTTGTAAATAAGTAAAAACCCCTGCCAATATTCATTCTAAGCACAGATGCTAACAATTGGCACTTTATTTTTAATACTGTCAAATACCCTATTATCATTTTCTTCATGAAGTGAAGTTTGCCGTGAGTGCCGTCACGTCATTGATTGCTATATTCAAGGGTTTATTGTTGTTTAAACATTTATATTTTTCTTTAAAAACAAATAAAGGCGCCGGTACTAGTGTGTTTTTGTAAGCTATTGTGTTGACAGATTGTGTACCCCGTTTAGCTACTGTTTCAGGCAATATTGTCTAGATATACAAATATTGCTTCAATGTCAAAAAAAGGCATTTAGATAAAACATATATTTCTACAACATATTGCTGCAAGAAAATTACTTATTTATAAGCCCAACACAAAACTCTACATTGAATCGACCTTAATTTTTTTTTTACCTTTGATGACTAAAGTACCTACTTATCAGCAAAAAGATAGAAAGAAAAGTCTTTTTTCTAATAAAACGTTCGACGTTACATAAAAAAAATGCGAGAAATTCGTAGAATTCTCCAAATTTCAATAAAGTCGAAACAGTTTATTGAGAAATTTGCCATACTCTGCCGGGCCGATATTTTCGACCTAAGCCTCATTCCCCAGTGCCTGAAAAGAAGGGTCTATGACCAGTGTGTGTTACCAGTGATGACTTATGGGACTGAGACGTGGTCTCTGAATGTCGGCCTCGTAACAAAACTCAGAGTCGCGCAGCGTGCTATGGAGAGGGCTATGCTCGGTGTTTCCCTACGTGATAAGATCCGAAATACGGAGATCCGTAGAAGGGCCGGTGTGTACGACATAGCCCGAAGAGTTAGCACGCTGAAGTGGCAATGGGCGGGCCACATCGCTCGAGGGTCTGACAACCGTTGGGTAAGAAAGGTCCTCGAGTGGCGACCGCGTACCGACGACGCAGCGTGGGGCGGCCCCCAACGAGGTGGACTGACGGCATCGTCAAATGTGCTGGGAGCCGCTGGATGCGGATAGCGCTGGACCGCGCATTGTGGCCTTCTATGGGGGAGGCCTATGTCCAGCAGTGGACGGAGAAAGGCTGATGGATGTATGGATGGAAGCCTCAGTAATCATAATCATAATCATTTATTCAGTTTAGGCTGTTACAAGCACATATGAATGTCTAGAAGCTACGCCATCGGTTCGTAAATCTACGGCGGGAGACCTTGTACTGAGAAGAACCGACAAGAAACTCAGCAAGGGCTGTTTTTTTCTCCCTGTTTTATTATTTACAGAGTCGTCAAATTGAAAAATGACTTCAGAGGTGATTCATGAAGTCACTTTTCATTACATAATTATTAAATATACATTAATTGTTTACCTGCATTTTGATTGCTGTGTCATACAGTATAAATACAAATAGTGTTATTTATATTCAGTGTGACTAAACATTAACTTCAATATTAAGGAAGTTAGGGCAGACTCATCTCCGCTGGCCGCACCCGTTCACGAGCATGACGCATGAACCAGCCATCGCTTCGCTCAACCATAATTTAGTGAAGACAGTGAAGTCGTAATTACCTGACATATGAAAGCAGCACCCGGTCCATGTTCTTGTAGAAGGGCCGCGAGGTGTAGTATCCGCTCCAGTAGTGCTGGTTGCGGTCCGCGTACGTGAAGAAGTCGCCCGACAGCGCGGGGAATTCGGACAGCTTCGTCTCCGCGTGCACCGCCTTGAAGTAGTCTTGGAGCGTTCCGAATTGTATCTAGGGATGTGGGTTGCGAGTTGTTATTGAAGTTATACTTCTTTAGGCGCGTTATGAAAAAATGATGAGAGTGAAATTTTAAGATGCGCGCGCATCACTGTAACACAAAATTTTAACAGCATGAAGTTGGTCGCTTTAGCGACCAACTTCATGCGTTACTTTTGTGTTTACCGCTCATTAAGAAAATCTACCAACAAAATAGAAATAGAATCTCTATTTAGTGGGTGCTAACGACTGCATTGTGAAGGCCTATCAAAAGTATTTATTAAACTGGAACAACGAAACCAAAGCGCGATTCAGGAGACTACAGCGCCATCTCTTGACCATTGGTGTAGTAGAACCAAAAACCACATCTTTATTTTTCGTAATAAAGTAACAAAATGTATTTATTAATCTGGAACAACCGAACCAAAGCGCGATTCAGGAGACTACAGCGCCATCTCTTGACCATTGGTGTAGTAGAACCAAAAACCACATCTTTATTTTTTGTAATAAAGTAACAGTTATAGGTATTCATATTTATAATATTTATCCACATGTTTCTAGTTTGTATATTCGGAATACGTGTTTGAGTTTCATACAAGTGCAAATCACATATGTTCTAATAAATTATATTCAGTAGCGATTTTAATTGAATATTTTGATTATTTATTTATTTTTTCAAATTAAAACTGAACTTTATTGACTTCGTCCTTTTCCAGACTTTTTTTAAATTAAAAACTAATTTTAAACGATGCCAAAGAAGGATAACTTCTCACGCGCCTACATAAGTACACGCACCCATTTTTTTTTTTTGTGTTGCTTTTTTATTTATTTATGGTACAGCGACAGAGTACAAATTATAACTTACATATTATTATACAAAATTATTGTATTACATAAACTTGCACCCCAACTGATGTTGAACCCGACATTTGCTTAATTTTAGCTCACAAATTTGAAAAAATCATTATTATAAGAATTAAGTATGCAATTACAATTAAAAAAAGAAATAATTAAATATGCATGTACTAATTAAGAATTATAAATAATAATAAAAATCAATTTAATTACAATTTGCTCCTACATATTCGTAAGTAGGAGGAGTGAGAAAGGGCAAAGATATCCACGTCTTTGGCTATTTCATTAAGGGCCCTGCTCATTCTATATAATGGGTCATCGTAGGTAACATTATTACTACAAGTTGGTACGGAAAAAAGTTTCTGCAGCCTTTTACTTCCTCCCACTTTGAATGATAAACGGCTCAACATATCCTCCACGTCCCAGAGTTTACAATTTTGTAAAGTGTCGATAAATTCGCTATGTCTCGTCTGGATTGAAGGGTGCTCATATTAAAATACTCAAGCCTAGCCTCGTATGTGCCCAACTTACGCCTCATACCGAACTTGGCAAAATATCGAAGAAGAATTTTTAATTATGATTTTATTTTTATTTTTTAAGCATTTAACTGCTAGATGTTTAAATCTAAAGAAAAGTTTACTAGAAAAAAATCCACGCGGACCAGGCAGCGAAGGGTGCGCGTTCGGGACTCGAACCCGCATCCTTCCCAATCCGGGCGAATGCACTGACCATTATGCTACCACGGCCCTATTAGCCGCGTCGAAATTTTCCTAGCCTTAAGCTGTAAGGCAGCGCCATCTCTTCGCATTATAGGTAACCCACAATGTCAAATGAATACTTTTTCAAGTATTAAACATTTGAAAGAAGAAATAGCAATTATAGTTATTGCGTGGATTTTTTTTCTAGTAAACTTTTCTTTAGAATTTTTAATGTTAAAAGGGTGGCAAACAAGAGTATGACCCTCCTGATGGTAAGCGGCCACCATAGCCTATAAACGCTTGCGACAACAAAAATATAACTCGCGGCGTTGCCTATCCTGACCAAAAGGTTCTTGGTTCATTTGTGGGTCAAGGTGTATGTTACTATAATAAAATACCAAAAGAAATAATTAATTTACCTTTTAATAAGTTTAAAGTGTGTATAAAAACATGTCTCCTTAAGAAAGGTTACTATACTGTAAAAGATTTCATAAATGATAAGTCACCTTGGGCTTAACATAATAGACTGTCGTTTTACTTTGCTAATTTGGTTGAAAATTGTTTAATCGCCACTTCTAAATTTAAAAATAGTACCTAGTTATACTTAACTTTTGTTAATTAATAATATTAATGTGATGGAAGTTGACATCAACACATGTATTCAATTTTTGATGTCATCTTTCAATTGACGACACTGTGTGAAACAAAACAGGGAGAAAAAAATAGCCCTTGCTGAGTTTCTTGCCGGTTCTTCTCAGTACAAGGTCTCCCGCCGTAGATTTACGAACCGATGGCGTAGCGTTTGACTTTCACAAGAGCTTGTAACAGCCAAGACTGAATAAATGAGTTTGAATTTGACCCAATCCCCTACCCCATGGAGCCTTGGAACCTTTCTCACCGACAGAAACACAACACCACCAGATAATAGTGTTATTATACTATAGCCTTTTGTAAGGTGAAGGCAGCGATATTGAATACCCTAGATACACCAACACGAACAAAATCGTGCCCGAAACCTGTCCAAAAGGTACTTTGAACGATCCACGGAGCTCCGTTAGGTGATCGCGTAGTCAAAATCAATATAAGGCATTATTTAAATATTGAAAGTAACCTTTAATACATACTGTATAAGGTCTTAAATAAAACGCATGCGTCAAGGACTTCTGACAGTTTGAAATGCAAGCTCGTAAAATTTTACGACTTATTGCTATATGCGGAAGAATTTAGACCTTAGTTCTTTGACTCTACGCGCTGTTAGCAATATAGCAGGCACGGACCGCGAGGAAAAGAGACGGCTATATAGCGACGTATAACCGACCATGCATTTGAATATCACAAATATTTTATATTAAATCAGTTTATAGTAAGTGTTAGATCAAAATTTACTTCAAATGCGTTAAATTAACAAACATTGACTAGATACCTGTCGAAAAAAGGACACTTTACGTACTCATAAGTATTTCATTTTCACATTTTGTCGCGGAGCTCTGTGGCATCTTGCTTTATAACGGTCCGCGCGTGACTGTGAACCAAAAAGTGCTTAAGTGGAGTTCAAGCACTTCTTAATTGGGACACATTTTGAGCGCTCGTGAAGGTTACTTCCTCTGGCGGGCGCTCCAATTAGAGCGGGAAATCCGCTATGTTTGCACTTTAGCACATATCGGAAAATAATGGTAATTATAAACGTATAATTACGATTATTTTCCGATAAGTGCTAGAGTATACTAGTGAGTGCCCCCAACTTTGTCTGCATGTAAAAATTGGTTTCCCATACAAACTTCTACCCCCCCTTTTGACTTCCTTTAGTCTAGGATAAAATCTATCCTGTGTCCTTTCCCGGGACACAAACTATCTCTATACCAAATTTCAACTTAATCAGTTCAGCGGTTTAAGCGTGAAGAGGTAACAGGCAAACACATGTTCACATTTATAATATAAGTATGGACGCAAGTATGGAAAGTCACATTGAATGCTCGAAATAATTAATTTCTACGGAATTCGTTCTGCATAGAATATTTTTAAAGTGTATATTTAATATCAATTAACGACTGTCAATTGATATTAAATATACACTTTAAAAATTATTACACACTTAATATACAGGGTGAAATTGAATGTTTTAATGAAACTTCGTGGGATTATTGGGTTACGTATATAGAGTATCTCTGAATTTTTTCGGATTTTTTAAAAATGATTTAAAATAAAATTTCGTTTTTTTTTTGTTATATTTTAATCTCCTTTTGGGTACTAAATAATTATTCTTTTTAAACACGCATACAGAGTAAGTAAAAAACAACTAATTAGCACTACTAAAAAAACGTAAAAACAGAAGACGAGCGGTCGGGAGCAATGACCGCTCCCGCCGTTGAATCGGTTGAATACCTACCTATGCGCGGTGCAAAGCGCAGTGAGGGAGCGCAGTGTCAAGTTTATCCACCGCGCGTGCGTATCTTTTAAATTTGTGACAAGAGAAGATTTGCAAATAATGGCATGATTAGTTCTTGTTCTGTGGCCTCAATTTAAGAAATTGCATATGGTGTGTTGTTATTGTAGTGTCACGGAATACTCAGCAGAGCCACAAGGCTTTACGAAAGTAGGTTTGGTGATTGATGGGTTTAATAAGTGTATACGGGAAGTTTAAGTGAAAAAAATGAATAGGTACATCGGTATCGTAAGTACTTTTGAATACCGGGTTATAAATTTCACCCAAGTATTGAACTGCAATAAGTATTTCTTTTTGTTTAACATTTGCCTATTTCTAATTGTGACAAAATTATTATTAACTTTTAAAGTTTTTCTCTGCTTAAGAGAAGATGACATTTGTGCTTATTATTTCAATAAAGGCATCTAAGACGACTTTATTGTATTGTGTGGAATCAAAGGAGTCAACTGAACTCTGTGTACCTACTCACTCAACAGCTGGCGGGCGCGGTCGGTCGTTGACCCGCCGTGGAATTTTAATGTTTTTCCATTTTTTAGAAGTACTTATTTATTAGTTATTTTTCACTGGATATGTAAGTTTGTTTGTTTAAAATGAATAACTACTCAAAAGGAGGAAAGGATATAAAAATACACAAATTATAAATAAAAACATGAAAAAAAAATACTTCAAAAAAATCCGAAAAAAACAGGCATACTCTATACACATAACCCAACAATCTCACGAAGTTTCATAGAAACATTCAATTTCACCCTATATATTTTGCAGACTTGCAATACCCTTATTATGTATGACCTTTGAACGATGAAACTTTTTTAAGATAAATATTATGAGTTTCGTGTCCCACTCAGTACGACAGTCGTGTCGGCGTCACTATACCTCAGCGTGGTATCGCTCGTTGGCGTTGATGTGGTCGATGAGGGCCTCGTAGTTGGTGAACTGTTGGTCCCACTCAGTAGCGCGGTCGTATCGGAAGTCATCACCCAGCGGGGCCAGTACTACATTGCTGCGATATAACTGAGCCTTCTTACGCCATTGGTCCACGATCAAGCTCGACCTGAGGATGCCCAAAAATAACGATATACATATAACCAACGAGTGAGAAATGATATGGAACACGAATAGGGTATTTCACAAGGTTTAGAAAACGATGCGACGTAATAGGGTATTTGACAGTATTAAAAATAAAGTGCCAATTGTTAGCATTTGTGTTAAGAATGAATAATGGCAGGGGTTTTTACTATTTTTACAAAAAAAAATCTTAATTTTACTAAAAACCCACGAAAAAGATAATAGTTTTCTTATCCACTGTCACGTGACCCAAAACGCTTGGGATTGGCGGAGCCTAAAATGACATCAGACACAAGTAAACTTCCGGTTAAAGTGACATTACATTGTATCGTTTTAATAACAGTCGCGTGACGTCACACACTAGTAAGACGCCATATTGTCCAGAGAAACATTTTTGCGGCAACTTGAAAATGGAGTTTTTGATTTGGTTATTTTTACTGAAATACACAACAGAATGATGAATGTCCACTTTTTAAGGACTCCATAGACGTTAGACAATAACGTGAATCGTTTTCTGAAACGTGTCAAATACCCTATTAAATAATGTTTATGAACTCCATAAAAAGTTATTTTTCATTGTTGCGTATTTCAATAAAACAATGACCTCAAAAATACTTCTTTCATATATTCCGCTTAAATGTTTGGGTAAAATGGCGTGTTTTACCTGTATTGGCGACTGACTGTGGCTACTAAGCTTTACAGAATAACCTGTCGCAAATGCACAAGAAGGCCAGACCCCAAATAAAAATTGGATAAGAGCAGGAAAGAAGAAGTGTGTATCTTCGTCGCCTTACAATAATACATAATGTACAAAAAACAGCTATCGCTATACGCATGTTCGATATTCATCATTCATCATCATCAGCCTATTAATGTCCCCTCTGCTGGGGCACAGGCCTTCCCTATGGATGAAATAGGGAGATTGGGCTATGACCTACCACGCGGGCCCAGTGCGGATTGGTTGGTGGTGCTATCGACTGCAGATGCAGCCGTGACCAACGGCTTAACGTGGCTTCCGAAGCACGGAGGTGCTCGAGATAGTAATTTTTGGTCGCCCATAAAATGATCGACCACTGCGAAAGTTGCTTAACTTCAACGATCGCAGCCGAACGCGCTAACCACTTGCGCTATCGAGCTCCTCCTGTTCGATATTATCGACCGATAAATAACGCACGCGACATGTGGGGAAGGCTTTATGTTTCCATATCTTGTCTAATTTGTTGCTTATAAAGTTTTGCAAGGCTTGCAAGTCTGAAAGTCACAGATATAAGTGTCAGAAATATTTTTTCAAGCCGGCTCTCCTAACACCTCTATTCTGTTAGCTCTAAGAATGTTTGTAGCAGTAGGAATAGTTATTCCCAATCTAACTTATATCTTAGAATCTGGTGGTACTCATGTTTATTTTTAATTTCTTTAAAAATATATTATAATACTTAATGTAATGGACCATTTTGTTGTCTGTAATAAACAAATTTCTATTGAATTAACTATTTTATTTTAATGTACCTTACATTATTTTTACTTATTTATATATTTTTATTAATAATTTATAATGTTATTTAGTTTTTTTAGCTACTTGTAGCTTAAGAAATGCTAGAAAGAATTCGACACGGCCGTCAGGGCCGCGGTAGCATAATTTCTTTGGCAATAGAAATAGAAGAATCTGTGAAAATTTCAACTTTTAAGCTATCACGGCTCATGAGATACAGCCTGGTGATAGATGGACATTGGAGTACTAGGAACAGGGTTGCGTTTATGCCCTTTCGGTACCGAACCCTAAAAAACGAAAATTAATATCGTTCGTGATTACCGTACGAAATTATGGCTGTGTAGGTAACTAGTCCTCATAATTATTATCTTAATACATCGCGGCACTGCCGGATTTAGGGGAGGGCAACCGGGGCGAAAGCCCCGGGGCCTCCACAAACGGGGTGCCCCCACAATAGAGACTTCGGAAAAAAAAATCTTTCAAATTCCAACTAGTAAACATCTTTTCTTTTGATATTTTGCTCTTTTACCTTTACCTACAGCCTACAGTACTTTGTACATCTAACATACATGATTATTTGATTATATTAATCTTAAATAACAGAAATCGTTGATCTAAATTATTTATTAAAAAATTCGACTGAAAAAAAATTGTTTACTTTATTTGGAAAATAATTTGTGGTGAGGGGGCCTCCGCTCCTCTGTTGTCCCGAGGCCTCTGGACCTCTAAATCCGGCCCTGCATCGCGGATAGAGTTGTGACATTAATATTGGGAACTGTGTCATACAAATAAGTATATGTCGAATTATCAGATAAGATCTAAAATTGTAGAGATAAAAAATATAGTAATTCAAATCTGTTGCTTAATAAATGATATAGGTATCTAAAACGATTTATTAGAACTACCATCTCACTAAACCATAAACATAACTAAAGCCCATACCACTAAGCAGGGATAATAATTGAAAAACAGGAATGTTACAATCGTGAAAAATAGGATCATCAGCCTATTACTGTCCCCACTGCTGGAGCACAGGCCTTCCCTATGGATGGAATAGGGAGATTGGACCATGTTCCACCACGCGGGCCCAGTGCGGGTTGGTGGGTGCTAACGACTGCAGATGCAGCCGGGACCAACAGCTTAACGTGCCTTCCGAAGCACGGAGGAATTCAAGATAGAAGATTTTTGGTCACCCATCCACTGACCGACTACTGCGAAAATTGCTTAACTTCAACGATCACAGCCGAATGCGTTAACCACCCGCGCCATCGAGCTCCTTAACAAGCAAATCTGAATCGATATAAGTAATCATGGTACGATTTATATATAAAACTCAAAGGTGACTGACTGACATAGTGATCTATCAACGCACAGCCCAAACCACTGGACGGTTCGGGCTGAAATTTGGCATACAGGTAGATGTTATGACGTAAGCATCCGCTAAGAAAGGATTTTGATCAATTCTACCCCCAAGGGGATAAAATAGGGAATAAAAGTTTGTATGAAACTTTGTCAATTTTAAACCGATTGGGCTGAGACTTTGCATGCAGGTATAAGAAGAATCATAGATGAATTTCATTGTGTATAATACAAGCCTGAGAACAAAAACCGTAGTCTACACTTCAGCTCTACACCGAAGCGAAGCGAGGGCGGGCCGCTAGTTTACTATAAATCTTTATTTATGAATTAGCTTTTTGTACTAAACACCATATTATAGGTGTGTATGAAATGGGCAGTAAAATTATAAAATTTATTATTCCTTACCTTGAGCGATAATAATTAACGCAACGCAGAACCTTTCAGCCTTAATTTCTTCCTATTGTCACAAACGCTCTCGAAACGGAACCGCGAATGTGCTAGAGATCGAATTTGCCAGAGCACCGCGGGTCGCGAGGTCAAGTAAGGCGGCTCATTCTAAAATGAGCCTTATGCAGTGCGGCGTAAGGGTGAAAGTGCAACGACATCTGCACTTGTTTACAAGTTATGCGTGTTACCTGCGTATGTATAAGTGGGTATTTCGTACTCGCGGGTGCTAGCTAATTCTCAATTTAACGGGTACTTTCTAGAATGCGTCGATCGGCGTATATAAGCGCGATTGGCGCCGCGCAGAGACAGTTGAGTTTTAACAGCGATTTCGGAGCGAATCCAAAGGCGATCAAAGTGTTTTGTAATTAATATTGTGTGTTAATTGTGTGAACTAAGTGGTGAATAAAGAACTGTCAAGCGTGAACTGGCATATAATTTCGAACCCCATCCTGACACGTAACATTATTATAACGAACTCACACGCAATGTCTTGAAAATAGTTATCAAAATTAAATAGTATTTAGTACATAATGAAACTGACCTCTCCTCGACGTTCTTGTCAATAACCCTCTTGGGCGGGATGCCCCAGGGGCACGTCAATCCACTGCCTGGTAGTCTTTTGAAATCAAACTGACAGCACACCTGGAAACGACAGGAGATATATAGGGTTCCGTATCATAGTACAATATTTATATACAGCGCTTTAAGCACGAACCCATATCGAATTCGTATCGTTTGCGAGTACGAAATGTCATTGTCAAATATATTCTCTTTACGTACGTTATGGCGCTAATGTTCAAGTTTCCATACAAAATTTGACACTGACATTTCGGACTCGCAAACGTTACGAATTCGATATGAGTTCGTGCTAAGAGTACAGGTCTACAAAAAAGGTAAAAAGAAGTTAAAAAAAATAAATAGAAATATTGATTGACAGGACGTGATTGACTTTACGTGAATGTGAAGGAAAAGGAGATATATAGGGTTCCTTATCACAGTATAATATTTAAATATAGATGTAAAAAATATGTTGGAACAGATTACGTATCATATATCCTACCTTATTAAATTGAAATAGAAAGATTGATTGACGGGATTAAATTGATTTTATCATGACCCACTATGCGAGTACAGGTGGTCTACTCTCATTCTCGTGGCCTGGCCGTGGCCGAGTGGTTTGCACGCCGGGTTTCATGGTGTCGCTGACTCGAGAGGTCCCGGGTTCGAATCCCGGTGGGGGCAGATGTTTGTGTGATGAATACGAGCATTTGTACTCCAGTCATGGATGTTTAATTATGTATTTCTATATAAATATACTTATATATGTACAGTCTTCTCTAGGTTCTATCCGTTACCCTAGTATCCCATAACACAAGCCTTACAGTGCTTACTTTAGGGCTAGGCTAATTGGTGCGAGTGTTGGAAATATTTATTCATTCTCCAAAACGAACTTTCGGTAACAAAGTTACAACGGAATTTCATTTCGTCGATTTGAGGTTATACTTACTTTGAACAATAAACTATCAAATTAAATTTTTCGCTGTAGTAGTCTTAACAAATCTATCTTAAATTCCTATACTTCAATCTATTTTCGGGCGAACGAATATTATTATAAACAGAAAAGAAACAGAACTGCTGTACCAGCTATCTTCGGGTCTGGAATTCACCGTAACTTAACATCAGTCATTAGTAAGACCTATCTATAAAAAAAACATAGCAGGAAACATGCTATGTTCCGATTAAAATTTCTTTTTTTGTTGCAACGGAGTAGAATCCTGTGCGGATTGTTGTTCTCTAGCGATTGATAGTTGCAGCCGGGAGCAACGGCTTAACGTGTCTTCCAAAGCACAGAGGAGCTCGTGATGATAAATTTTTGGTTGACCATACTGTTATTTTTATTTTTAAGCATTTAACTAACTGCTAGAAGTTTAAATCTAAAAAAAAAATACTAGAAAAAGGCCTTGTCCTGCAGCCTAAGAAATACTAGAGAAAATTCGACACGGACGGAAAATTCGATCAGGGCCTAGGTAGAATAATGGTCAATGCATTCGCCCGGACAGCGAAGGGTACGGGTTCGAGTCCCATCTACTGCCTGGTTCGCGTGGAATTTTTTCCCATAAAATTTCCTTTAGATTTACTCATACTATGACTGGCCAAGTTACCTAGCTACTCTGATCACATACCGAGCGCTTTAACCAATGCACACTTGAGCTTCCCGCCTGATTAATTTACTAATATGACAAAAGATGAACTAATAATTGAACAAAACCTCAATAAATTCATTGTGTGTACATGGTGACATAACCTACCTTCGGATCGGGTCCGCAGGTGTGAGGCACGTCGTAAGAATAGAAAGGCATCATATGTGTAAACAAGTCAGTCTTCCCGGCACCATCTGTAAAAAAGAGTATAAAAATATGCTACGCTACAATAATATTAATAGCTTAAGTAAATAATATTTCATCATCAATGAATACACATAAAAGATCTAGAAACACTTGGTGAAGTTTAAGAAAAAGATACAGTAAAGGATACATTTACACTATGAATTATGAATCTTATTCCCATGCCATTAAAGATGTTGGTTTTAGTAGAATTTTTCCGCAAACAAAACCTTGACTGTCCATACTAAATTGTATCAAAACAGCAATGTTTTATGATTAAAAAAAATGTATAATAAGGCATGCTAGCTCTATGTAATAACTTTTTGGATAATCCCATATTTATAGAACGAATTCCTCTTTACAGGATCCAACATACCCCAAAGCTGTCTCCATTTGAACTCCAACTGCCTGTTTAGTGCCAACTCTTTCTTGATCCTGTAGTGCACTCTCTGTATTACTGAGTTTTCTATTCCTGCTAGTTTCAACAAGTATGGTTGGGAGCTGGAGTGTCCGAAGGGGTCGATGGCCCAGCCGTTCCGGGGCGTGTAGTCGAGGTTCTCCAGCAGCCACTGGTGGCCGGTGGCCAGCTGCTGCACGATCGACAGCCAGTGAGAATTGGCCTCGTCATTCATCACCCACCCTCCGGTCACTATTTCCACTTTGCCGGACTTCAATAAACTAGAAATTGGAAGTAATAGTAATGTTGAGATGAAAAGCCAACATGATTAATAAAAAAAAGACAAAAGTCCTTCAAGTTGGTTTTTTAAAATGATTTAATTTGGTTTAGTTAATATTTTTGATAATACCTTATTATTTTATTTGACTGCCAACATTCCCATATATTCTGTTCAGTGTACTTTGCATTATAAAAGTTGATGTAAAATAAAAAGTTATGTGTGGTTGTACATAAAAAAGAATATATATATATATATACATACGCGTTGACTTGAGAACAGCCTCCGTTTTTTTGTCAGTTAATTAATGAGGTTGAATTGAATATAATGCATTTACAGTAAACTAAACCATAATTATCTTAAATATACTCACTCTCGGAAAGCAGCCTTTTCTTTGTCAGTTGCATCCGTAGTCCACCAGAGTGATAAGTAGCTGGTTTCTGCCCAAATGAATTTTCTGCCGGCAGGGGCCAATTTTTCAACCATGTTCGTAAATATGGCCTTGGTTTGAGTTTTGTAATAAATCTCAAAGGTTTTCAGCCATCCTGTTCAGTAAAAAATAGAATTCTATGACAGTTTAATAGATACTACTTTATACAATTTTATTCAAACACTTCATAATTCTAATGAGACTATTCAATTTAGTCAAAGTTTATAATATAATTAATGTTCCTGAGTAGTTTCATTTGTCTTATGCTTGCTTATGTGCTTGCCAAAAAAAATATTTTTTAATGGCATACAGTTTTATTTTTCACTGATTAAGGAATAATCAATCTTACAAATTGCATATTATGTATTCCTGACCTGGGTCATTATGTGAGTGGGGCACAATGAAAACTTTCAGTTTGTTCCTGGAGTTCCACTGGTTTTCATTGTATTCTATGTTCCAGCCCTGCTTCCAAACTCCACCATCTTTATCATCAAAAGTTATCCTGTCATACATGGTAAGCATCTGCAAACACCATTTTTTCCTAAATAAATATGAACCAAGAAATGCGTTGTTAATAAATAACATTGAATAATTTTATCTCACTAACCACAGTATTCTTCAGGCTATAGAAAACTTACTTGAAACAAATTTACAAGGCATGACAATGATAAGTATTAGAGACAAATTATTTATAAGTATAATACAAGGAGGTTGGTTCGCCACAGTAGTGTTGAATTTTCAAATTATGTAATATTATAATGATATTTGGAACAAATGTCATGTCAAGATAGATAAGTGACAGATCTTCTGCACGCACAACTAATATTCAAGAATCATGAAGTATGAAGCCAAACAGTGAACCTAGGGAGAAATTCTCAGTCTTCTTAAAATAACCATACCAGTGAAATTTGTCTACATTATGAATATATATATAATGTGAGATGTGAGGATAACCAAAAAACATTATATAATAAATATCACTTACCTGTACATCTGTTTTCGGTGTGTTTTGTAAATCTATTGGGCATGTTGACATATTTAATTTCAAACGCATTCTTGGGGGCTCATCACCAACTGCTTTGAATTCCCTAATCTTGGGTTCCCAGCGGTCAATCTTGAGGTGCTTCGACTCTTGGTGTTCATTCTTCAAGGGTTCCACTTTCGGTCTAACTTGAGGAGGATGGTATTCTGACTGGACTACCATCTGGTCGACTGCAGACTTGATCTCACCCACGACTGCATGGTGTTGGTTAAGCTCTTCTTCTATGTGACGAAGCTTTGATTCAAAGTTGGACCATTTAATCTATGAAATATTTTTCAAGTCAAGTGTTTTTAATAATTGCTTCTAAACAAAAAATAACCAAAATTTCAAAAGGAAAGTAAGAGTAAACATCTATATTACATTTATTAAATTATTAGTATAGTATAGTATTGTAAACTATTTATTTATTTATTTTGTACACACACAATAAAATATTATATAATAAAATTAAAATATTTTCTTTTTAAAAAAGAAATACATACATCATCTATTTCTTGAGTAGCAGGCCTTATACTGGGGAGTTTAAAGCTCAGGTCTGTCACGACATAAAGTATAAATAGGAATGCCAAAATGCATGTTGTCCAAAACACTGCAGATAATCTTCTTATCCTCATGATGACTGATTTATCTACAACAATTGATGCATTTTAAATCTAATAGTGTAGAGCTTAATTACAATTACTTTTATGGTTTAATGTAAATAGAATATTATGGATGACATTATGTGTAATGTAGGTGATGTTTGCTTCATTGTAATTTTTTTTCGCTTTATGTAAATATTGAGGAAAAGTCTTGATGTTATGCATCTTAGGCCGGAAAAGTGTTAAGACCAATTTAATAAGAAATTACTTACCTTTTTTCTTCTACTTTATAAATACTTAATGAAATATCTAGCACTCATCACTCATAATGATTTCAGGTGCGATAACTTCTACAATTGCTTGAGTTAAAAAATATTTTATTGCTACGACAACGAAATGTAGTCGCAAGAAATCGCAATGCAAATAAAAGCAAAAAATTGACAACACAACAATGTCAAAGTGACATTTTTAATCACATTACGTTTCGTTTCATCTAAAACTCTCCCGACATTGAATTTTCTGCAATATGCTATAGTTCACATTTACTAGTAAATAACAAAAAAAGGAAAATTATCGGTTTGATTTCTTACAATTGACAGCTGGAAAAGCCACGAAAAGTCTGATAATATAAAAGTTAATGCAGCAGGGAATAAAAATCGTAAACGTATCCAAACTCATGTTTTGCTTTGCAACTTGTTATCGATTTTCGTCAAATGTCAAAATTGACAAATTTTGTGAGTGAAACATGGCGTCTAAGGAGTCTCTGGATGTAAGTATTCCTTTTTTATGATTTTTACGCTATTTTCCCTGCATTTATCTTAGATTTTGATTGTCTGCATAGTATAGTGTTTGTACTTGTTATAATTTAGATGTGATTCCTTATGTTTTTTGAGAATAAGGGGGTGAAGACGGCCACGCCCCAGGTTTCGAATTCTAGTTTGAATTATTTTCGTTATTATCTTAGTAATAGTGTATCAGAATACAACTAAAATGATGCGGCAAGATACTAGCATTGGTATATATTTCATATAATTTTTATATAACTTTAAGTCATTAGTTTTAATTCATAAAAATAAAGTTAACACACTCATATTTTGATGTATAAATTTAGCCGGCTGGACCCTGAACGTTTAAAAATATATCAATGACATAATATATATTTATAAATATTGTCATAATTATTATCAGTGTTATAGAATTTAGGGAAATTTATAATTTAAATCTTTGTTTAGGTACAGCAAAGACTACAATGGATGCACTTGTTAATAAATATCACTGTTATTGCTAAATTTGTGATTTAATCACTGATTTGTCCTTGAGTACCTTCTTGTATAAAAACAGATGACTTAACTGTAATCAATCAATTATAATAAATATAAAAATATTAAACCAAAAAAAAAGTTAGTCATTAAATGCCATACAATTGTAGCGTGACCAGTTTCTAATTACAACTTTTGCAAAGACCAGTCAACAGAATGAAGGGAAATAAATATTTTGAATTTCTTTATCTTTCTCGCTGACTTGAAAGTCTGGGTAAGAAAACTCTTTAACAAAAGACCATATGTAGTAAAAAATTACTTATTTGTGGTATTGTATTTTTATTAGATTAAGATTTCCAGTGGAGGGGGGATGTGGTGAGAGTTGGAAAAGTACAAGTGATAAGTCATATATAGGTTATGGTGATCCCACAATCAGCATTAGACAAACCAAACGCCTGTTTATTTCTGTATTTTTTCCTAAAGAAATATAAATGTTATATTAAGCTCCATCCTCTACAGAACTTAAACTATCACAGATTCACTCTTAAAGTTATTTTATCATGTGCATTTTGCTTTATTCATAGCCTGGTAACATAAGTTTCTGGTGTGACAAATTAGATTCTATTGTATTGACCCTACATTTAAATTGACTATGTTCAATTCCTCTTTTCAACAGCCCAAAATTAAACAAAATTGTACTCTTCGGTCATAGCCAAATATATACTCTTAGGTCTGACAAATCAGTAAAGATAAAGACAAAAATACACACATAGACATAAATCAGACCACTGTAATTACGTGAATAAATAAATATATATATAAAAAAAATATATACTCTTACTATTGAGATGTTTAACATGAATTGCTCTTCTACATCTTAAGATTTAGATATATATACGAAGCTGGTATTTATGAGATCGAAAAATAATACAGGCAGTATTGAAACTGAGAACACCTCTTCTTTTATGGTTACAGAAGCCGTCTAAATTGTGAATTAATTAGAACAACCAAACCACTTTACAGTTATTGATTTTCTTTTGGTAAAGAGCTTGTCCTTGACCTTCATTCTGAAGGACAAGGACAAAGTTTTTTAACCATAAATTCTCAGTTATTTAGATCAATTTGTGCTAGATTTGATATTAAAATTTAAATATTTTTAGGGTATTGACATCTTTTAACACAATAATAGATCGGCTTTATATTTTATCGAAGTAAAATTTCATGAACGCTTCACCCTACTTCTCACTGCATACCAACTTCTTGATTGAACTGGCGCCTAGTAACACGCTGGAAAGACGCGGCGGCATTTACATAATCGATAGCGATCGGTGCTCAGACTGTGCTGCACTATAGCCGCCATAGCAATAAGGGTACACAGTAACGATCGGTAGCATCGTCTCAGGGCATCGTTTGTAGCTTTCGTAAAAGTGCGAGAGTTTAGGAGAGCCGGCGACACGGCGAGGCTGTGCCGCACGCGGGGTGTTGAGCGCGGTTCGATGGCGGCCGAGCGGCGCGCCAATTGAGCGCATCCGCATTTGTGTCAGAGGACATCGTAGCACGCGCTCCAAGACGCGCTCATCTTCGCCCAAGGTTACCCGCACATCCGCACGCGGAGCGCTGCCCCGGCCGTGCAGCGGGCGGCTCATGTAGGTTGTGTTTTATAGCAGCTCTGAATCTTCCAGACGGCAATAAATCACGTTCAGCATAAGTATTGCACATGCCGCTAATGCCGGCGACCGCTGGGCACGTTTCCATAGTATCTTCCTGCGACGGCATTCAGGGCGAGACTGCGACGAAGAAGTTTAAAGGGGTTTCTTCTAAATTATAATATTATCCACTTCACGCACATAAAAGGTCAGGTCAGCATGACTAAAAATATAAAAGGAGTGACAGTATGAGACAGGGGATCGGCTTTTATTGTTACTGTCAACACCAAATAACTAAACGACGTGCGACGGACGCCACTTATGACTGCTGTTTGCCAAGTTGTTCTGCAAGAATAGTGACAGGTTGCTAGCCACTTCAATTGTTTCTGAAACTGGGGGTCTACTCTCTTTCTCCGAAACGAACTTTGGATAAACAAGTTCAAACGTAATTTAATTTCGTTAATTTAAGCTTAATCTGGACGATAAACTATCAAATTGAAGCTTTCTTTGAGCAGGCTTTGAAAGTCTACACCTCAATCTATATACCGACCACGAATATTATTATAATTAAAAACGAACCAGAAATATAGTAAAAAAAAAATTAGAGTAGGCCTCCTGCCCCCCTAGCATGAGTACCGCGATATGATATATATCGCGTTTTTACCACGCTCAATTGTCAAGTTACTATGGAGTTTGACAGTTCTACGCGATAAAAAACGTGATATAATATTAATTGTGGTGCTCATGCTACGGGGACTGGTCTATTTCATTTATCTACTGATATATAATATTTTGCTATCTACGTAGCAAACCACGTAGCACTTACTTTTCCATTGCCCCTTGCCTAACATGGCAACATATTGTTTTTTCTACTAACGACTTCTATGTTGTATAATAAAATAGACGAACTGTAGTCACATAAAGTCACCATCGTTAATACATACATATGAATAGAGCCGACCTTCCTCGCCCATGCCAACATTGTATTGCCAAGCGCACATTATGCCATGAATGAATAAGTATCTCTGAATAGGAGATGCCTCTCATTTTTCAGCGTCGTTAGCGGATATGCTGCCCTTTCAGATTTTTTGTGATGCATAATTTTTTGTGTCGCAAATAAACCAAGCACTCTCTGCTAAAAAGCCTCCACGAGTTTGCAAATTGTTTAAGACAAAAAAGGTTTTCACAGCGTGGACATTAAGAACGCTGACAAATTAAATTGTTCAATGTTATCTTAAGTAACATGCTACTGCGAAAGATAAGAAAGAAATTATTTATATCTTAAAAACGACAAGCTCGTTGGTACCTCAACATAGGCATTGCGTATTGAAAAATTTCCATCCATTAACTGAACGCGGCGGGGATAACGTTCAGCTCGTCGACGTAACCGATCGTTAGGGCTATAAGGTAAAATCGATTAACGGGCTGGTCCATATATCTCAGCAGAGGAATCGTCTGTCAGATTGTCTGCAGTGTCGCGGCGTCGAGGCGAGGCTAAGGTCCTGCGTTGACGCAAGTGGCGCGCTTCCCGCAGGATGTCGGGAATGAGAGCGTGTCCTCATAACTCGGTGTCGTGGGTGGCGACCGTCGAGACATTGTGTAACTCCTCGTCCTAATGAGGATATTATTCAGCTGTGTCTATGCCGCTGCGGTGCGCTCGCTCAGCTTTTTTAGCGCTTTAATTGCGTCCTCGGCAGCCGCCACTTCGCTGGAAACAAAGACAAATAGTGCGCGGTCGGCCGTTCGTTATCGTTATTAATAGTGCTCACCGTGATTTTTCGTAGCACTAGACGAAAAAAGATATTCTTAGATTTGATCGGAACATTTATTGAACAAGATTTATTACTCCTTGTTAAAAGTCTTTCGAAATGATGTTGGTTCTTAATAACTCCTCATAATTATGAGCCTTTTTAGTTTCTCCATTTCTGGAGCGCAGGAAGAAAATGCAATACCGGCTCCGAGGCTCCAATTCGGGTAGTTGTTATCGGATGCGGTTGCGACTGACTACATTGATTTTACTTGCTTTCCGAAGCGTGAAGGAACTCAAGATAATCATTCAATATTTTGTCACCCTCGTTTTGTGAAAATAGCGCCATCCAATGCGCAATTGCCAATATTCAATTCAAAGTTGTCTCGATCATCTATTTGCTAATATTGTGCTAATGTTTAAATTATCATAAATAAAGAAAAATCGTTATTTTTTATTTGATGCTGATAACCATAAACTCTTGATGCTTCGCGCTTTGCGATCTTTTGCGATATCTATATAAGTATCGATCGATATTCTTGTTCCCGCCCTTAAATAAAGGAAGCTATAATCAAAATGAAAGCTATACACATGAAAGTCGTTTTGGAAATGACATAGGTATACCTACATCGTATTTCGTATTGTTAGAAATTGATCTTTCATACACAAAAGCCCGACGTCGACTCCTGTTTCCACGCACAGAATTTAGGTTCGCGATGTAAATTTAGTGGTTGTATTGGAATTGAAAGGGGGGAGGACACAATACGTTGCGTGTGCGAGCGTCTAAGATAAGTCCCTAACGGCTGGAACATTTTGCGGAGGTTACAAGGTCGCCGAGGAAATTGGCCCGTATTTCTTGCAAGTCAGGTAACGGCCGAACATAGTGGGGTTGGTGAAGATACAGATCTAGGCCACAGTCACTTTTTTAGTTTCAAAATGGATAAAGCTACGAGTGTTTCTTGTTGTCTACTGCTCCTTTGTCTAGAGATATATGCCGGAGTTCTTGTTTTATCAGTCATATTCGTTATGTATTGATCTAATTGTTCTCTGCATCTTTGTTCTTTGTAACTTTGGTATGTCAATTGAATATTATTAATATCGTTTTTAGGCGATAACATATCCCCAAACAAATAGCATCAAATTCGATTCGATATATATATATAGGATATTAAAGGATTCTTCAATTGAATTTTAGCATCCTTTTGTGGAAAAAACCTACATCTTTCAGAAGATCTTTTGGTGGTTGTTGGTGTGTAAGGTACTAGATTTCCATGGGGCTGAGGATGGGTGCAGTACATGAAGATGCCTGGGGCGGCACATTTTTCCACCGCATTAGTTATTTTCGCAACTGGACTCCACTTACATTACTTTATATCAGCTTGGGTAGGGTATTTATAGAAACATAGTATGGAAAAAAATATTAAAACCATTTTCGTTTAACAATGTATCGATTTTTTATTCATCATAATTTATTTATGTCGCTACTGCTGCACAGGCCTTCCTATGGATCGAAGAGGAAGATTGGACCTGACTCACCACGCGGGCCCAGGGCGGATTGGTGGGTGCTAATGATTTCAGATACAGCCGGGATCAACGGCTTAACGTGTCCAGATAATATGCTTTTGGTCACCCATCTAATGAGCGACCATTGCGAAAGTTGCGTAACTTCCACGATCACAGGCCGAATGAGCCATCGAGCCCTTCCATGAGGAAAAGAGTTTTTTTTTTATTAACACTCCATTATTAACTAAAGGTCCATTTATAAAATTTGGTATGCTAAAATATTGCGAATATGAACTAGCTTATTCATAACGCACATTCTCTTGTGTTAACCACTTAGCTAATGATGTTGCTTCGCTATATATTCCTACATTTATATCCAATCTCAATAAGAGGAAATTTATCGTTCCCCCATACCTTGATATTTCCTATGGACTTGATTTTTTTGTCACTTGACGAAATAGAATGCTGAGAGATACAATGTCAATATTGCCGTTGGTTCTTTTGGTTCCTAGTCAACAGGGAAGATTGATGCCGCAACACTGAGAATGGACGCGGAAGCACTCCCTGACCTTAGCGAGGCTGTTTGTAACCCGCGGTTCATGGCACGCGACAGCCAGCTACTTTTTAATGCCGCTAACGATATCGCTCAGGCACCCAATAAAGCTGAATTTGAAACTAATGACGTACAAAATGAGCGCACACAGCCTTTCCGAGTCATTAGGCGATCACCCGCGGGCGAGCTTGGGGGCGAAGGGTATTTAACGCGGTTATAAATAATGGTCATCACTTGCTTATCTGATCTATATTCGTTGAAATGCACGTTTAAAGATGGGAATTTGTGATTTTGTGGTGTAGTGACACGCACTTAGCTTATCACTGATGCAAACTTGTCGAATACCATTGGAGTAATTAGCGGGATTCAGTGGTGCCATTTCGAAATTTTAAGTTGCCGTGTTTTGGAATTTAAACTGCATAATTGCCGTGTATATTTTCATGTATTTTATATTAACACGGTAAGATTAAACATGTCTTAAAAACATTATTATTCAGAGTCATCATATAAATTTATTGTATGCAGTTTCTTATTCGTCTTTGTTTAATATAGTATTTTCCTTCATATTGTCTATCATTTGTTTTCTCATATGTATGTATTCTCTATAAAGTTCTTCGTTAACCATATTTTCTTTTCTTGCCCCAGATATGACAGAACCGCGTTTTTAGATTCATTGAAGACAGTAAATATTCCTTTTCCCACGTCCATTCCTTCCCTTCTATATAATATTAATCCTGATATATACATAAGTTTATCCAAGTGTAATAGAAAAAAAATATATAAAAATTTAGTTTATCTCTATATTTATATTTTTACTATAGTTTACTTTACTTTATTTATCTATATTTCCCTACGTACTCAACTGTTGTTCCTTGTTCTTGTTTATCGCAAATCTCCCTTTTTTTTCTTGTTCATATCGTTTCCTTATTTTTTCCCATCTGCAACTACCACATATCAAAGTACCAACTATCCATATTCCGCTCCTTTAATCGATCAAGTTTAATCGATTTGCTACCCAATTACATCAAATAAAACTTGCATATGGCAATTGGCAACATTAGCCGTCATGCCATAATAAAAGAAGAAGAAGATAAAGTACTTGGCTAGTAATTTTTTTTCTTTTGTTTCCTCCCAGGCGGGGAAGCGGTTGTGAAATCCTCATGGATACCCCACAGCCGGCTATAGGGTTATGTCAGACTCTTACTGACTAAAACACACCCGTGGGGGGTGCCTATGGCCTTAGGGGCCTTACAGGCTTCATCTGATGCGATCAACCCCTGAGAAGGGGATGATGCAGCGCTGCCTTAGTAAATACTACTGCATAGTGCGCTTAGAGGACGGATGCACTCTGATGTGCATCTGTATCGGTTTGGGACTGAGCGACTGGTCTCAGGATCGGGGGGGCGTGGCTAGTAATGTTTCATTTGTTGTTTTTTTATATTAAAAGAGTGGCAAACCAGCATATGGCCCGCCTGATGGTAGGCGGCCACCATAGCCTGTAGAAGCTAGCGAGACAACAAATATAACTCGCATCGTTGCCTACCCTGACGCAATCCCCTACCCCCAAGGGCGGATCCAGCTTTGGCGCCAGGGAGGGGTCATATAGCCAGCTTTGGCGCCAGGGGGGGGGTCATATAGTCGTGGTATATTAAATATTGAAAGTACTTAAATAAAATCCCCCTGGGTTTGGTCCATCTGTACCCAGCCCGGGGGGGGGGGGGGTCATGACCTTACTCACCGACAGAAACTTTTAAAACAATAAAATGGTAAAAAATACCACTAAATAAAACTAGTTTTAACGAAACCTTATTTATTTATTGACGTTTCGCAGCCTTTTCAGGTCTGCATCGTCAGAATAATGATTTTTTTATTTAATTTTGTCGAGCTATCTTTGAAAGACTTTTATTGAGCGTTGGGTTATTTCATTGAAAGATTTTTAAAATTTTATTATCTTTACGGTAG
This sequence comes from Chilo suppressalis, assembly GCA_902850365.2. Lineage (NCBI taxonomy): Eukaryota > Metazoa > Arthropoda > Insecta > Lepidoptera > Crambidae > Chilo > Chilo suppressalis. The sequence goes on from OU963910.1 coordinate 842,980, forward strand.
TTAGGGTGAAATAAATAAACTCAAAAATACAAAAAAGAAATTTAAATAAAGTACTTTATTAACTAAATTAACTAATAAATTCATACATAAAAATTTAAAAAATCTTCGAATGAAATAACCGAACGCTCAATAAAAGTCGTTCGAAGGTATGAAACGACGATGCAGACCTGAAAAGGCTGCGAAACGTCAATAAATAAATAAAGTTTCGTGCATTAACCCGTTAAAAAGTTTTATTTAATGAGTGATGTGCGTGAAAACCTAAAAAACAAATACCACTACTTAAAATAACATAGCTTATTCCGAATATCTCCTAAAACTGTGAACTTGCAACTAACAAGAGATGTGTATTCTGAGCATTTAAATCGATTCATGATGATAAAATATCAATCCAGCGGATTACCCTGTCGAATTGGAGCGTCAGTCTTGGGAAGATCTTATCTTATACCTTACAAAAGACTGTATGCTGCCAAATAACCCTATTCTGTACTGCTGTTTTCCTACAGTGAGTTGATTAAGGTTCGCCGGATCGCAGGCTCGGGGTATGCGAGATATTACGGGTGGAGAATATTCTAGTATCGCATTCGCAAACCCCTATAGGGCTATCCCTGAATGCTACCTTTTGATATAAAAAATTGAGAGAGCATTTTCATCATACGCCTGCCCTGCTCTCAATATATTTTGGAACGGCGCAAAACGTTTGCTTTTATCTTGTTCTTTCTGATCAGCTATCTTTTTTTTGGGTCTTCCTTTGCTTGTGGACGTACAAATTCATGTTTCTTCCCGCTCAGAGTATTATGTGACTTATGCTTAGGAATCACAAGAAATTGTAATGTGATAATTTGTTTTTCATCCCACCACCTCGGAAAGTGTAATTTTGCGCTTCGAAATCTGGCTGGAAAATTCTATTTTATTCGCTTGAGCGGCAAAGTAGATTTGAATTTAGAACATCACATATAATGAGTACTCAATATAATTGTAAATTCAAAACGTCATTAAACCTATTTAATGTAACCTCTATGGTGCCAAATTTATGATTAGAACTTTTTAAATTGTGAAAAAATTTAAATTTGGAACCTTCTTGGTTTCTTTGTTTTATTTGCGTGCTTCGCGCCATTCTAGTTTTTCACGTTTTATTGCTTAAATATTTTGTCATTATAAATTGTTTTCTTTTTCATTTTGTCATTTCCTCGCTGAGGTGGGATGAAAAGTTACGTATTGCACTCGAGTGGAAAGATTTTTCACCTTGTGCTCGTTTGTTTCCCTCGCTGACGCTCAGGATTCTAATTTAGAATCACTCGCTGCGCTCGTGATTCAACTTTAGAATCCTTCGCTTGCTCGGTCATCCAAATCGAGCACGCGGTTAAAAAGGAACTTTCCACTCTTGTATAATAAATAACTATTTATTTATTTTTAAGCATTTAACTGCTAGATGTTTAAATCTAAAGAAAAGTTTACTAGAAAAAAATCCACGCGGACCAGGCAGCGGACGGGACTCGAAACCGCACCCTTCGCAATCCGGGCGAATGCACTGACCATTATGCTACCACGGCCCTATTCGCCGCGTCGAAATTTTCCTAGTCTTAAGCTGCAAGGCAGCGCCATCTCTTCGCATTGTAGGTAACCCACAATGTCAAATGATAATGTGATAATTTTCCATTTAAACCTTTAAAATGCCATTTTTTGTAATGAATCCGAAAATCGCTAAACACTAAAAATGTGAAGAGATTTTTCGTTCCATAACCTTGTTAAATTCATAATCTTTTATGGCTTTTGAATTCCAACGAGTGTTGGCGAGGCGAGGACCCATTTTTTGGGATGAGCGATGGCTAAGTAACATGGCGCCCGGTTAACGCCGCGTTTGCTCTCAGATGGGCGCGTTCCTTTCAATATCGAATATTTCCCTTTACTTTGTAATATGACTAGCCGACCGTCAGCTCACAGTTACCCTCGCAGCTTGCCTTTGTATCGAATTTCGACGATAAAAGTCTCGCTGAGAAATATCTCGAAGGCTTTCCATTCCCCTTTGTGCGAATTAATAGAGAGGAAATAACCGATTCTATTTATACTCGAGGATTATGGTGCGGTATTAACGGCTATTGATTAAGCATCCTTTTGCAGAATTTTAATATATTATTACTCTTTAGCCCCGTTTCGGGTTAATGATCAAAGCTTTTGTTTCGTTGTGCTTTTGGATTTCTCTCCAAATGGATTTGAGGTGGTTTTGTTATATCATTTGTTATTAATGATAGCCCCCTTCACTATATACATATTCAGCTGATGTTTGGTAAGCAAGCTTATAGCCGAATATAATTATATCACATCTATATATTAAGATTCTGATGACCTTTATATATTATGCGTATACTATACACCGTAATCCTGAGGTTATACGCTAACTTTGGCATGTTATTCAGACTATTAAATTGATCATTTTTTACTATGGACACTTTTATGAATTCCAAATTCTTTACCATTTTTTATTTTCATACAAACTAAATGCTTAGATGTAATTTATCTAATACTAGCTGACCCAGCGAACTTCGTACCGCCCTAAAAAAATAGGGGTTGTCCAGCGGACAAAATTGTGAATCTAAACCATTCTCAGATCCCCTTGAACACACACAAAAAATTTCATCAAAATCGGTCCAGTCGTTTAAGAGAAGTTCAGTGACATACACACTCACAGAAGAATTATATATATAAAGATGTATTACTCTTTACCTGAGCTGGCAACGTCGCATTTGAAACTTTGGTTCACATGTCCACATAAACTTTTTGAAACTTTTCTTGACGTCAACAATGTTTTTTCAAATTTTGACTTTTGAAACTATGTCTTAATGACCATTGACAAAGAGTTGATAGTTTGATAGTTTTGATTGCACAAAGTGGCAACATCTCACAGATAAAGACTCTTTCTCACTGCACAACACAATTAAGTTGGTTAAACTTAAATTACCAATAACTTAAATACTATGCTATTTAAACTACTACTTTCCTTGTACGATATGTTTAATAAGAGCTATAGAAGTATTATTCAATGTTAATGTATACTAGCAAACCAGTGAACCAAATGTTCACCAATTAAAAAAAAAAAAATGTATTTAATTAATTGAGAACCTCGGAGATTTTGTGTGGTTTCGTTTGAAATTCGTGATTTCTCGAAAACCGGAAGTGCTACGTTACTCAAATCCGGTTTGTAGTCTTATCAGACTATTCTTAACTTATAACTTAAACATTCTCTTTATCTATCTCTTACGGTTTCGGCCGCTGAAACAGCACCACAGACGGACGGACGGACGGACTTGTCTAATAGATAAGAAATCCTCAGGAACACGGTGTATAGTAAATTATCTTCGTGGTAGTGAACAGTCTGCAAATCTCTCCCTCTTCAGTTATGGAAATACAGTAGAGCCTCGCTAATCCGGACCCCCGTTACTTCAGTACACGCTGTAATCCGGACAAGCGAGGGGATCGCATGAGGGGTGTATTACATACCTTTTTAATAAGAATTAACTTTTTAGTTTTTTGTATTTCATGTTAAGGGCGCAAATTACTTACATGTTTGAATTTTTTATGTACATAATAGGGATGATGACTGATTTTTTTTTCTTCGTTTATCAGGTAGATTACCAAAAAGTATTGGACACGTATTTTTTCTTTTTTCACATAATAAAAACATTGCAGAGATATATTGATTTGAAAAGTCGCGTGACGTCACGTTTGAGTACACTTATAAGTGAAAATTCACTCAAAAGTGACGTCACGAGCGCCTACTCCCAAACTTTGATTTTTTGGTTGATTGCCCAAAGAAAAAATACGTGTCCATTATTTTTTGATCATCTAACTGACGGACTAAATAGAATTTCGTTTATTGTACCCCGTCATCACCCCTATTAAATATTCTTATCTAAGTTCACTTTAAACCCAAGTGAAAAATGTGTGTTTTATTCCTATTAAAATATTGCATACTATAATCCGTATGCCTCTTTAATTCGGAAAGGGTCTTGTTATTTCCTATCCGAATAAGTGAGGGGCTACTGTAGCTGGGTTTTTTTTACTTAGGGGCGCGGGTGCCTTTTTTCCGGGGCAGTTGAGTGCATTGCTCGCGAAGGGGGTCGATCGATTCAGCAGCGGGTCACTGCGCTCGCAGCTCGGATGCATTGACGCAGGGCACCGACAGATACACCAGTATTACGTAATCAACAAGCTGAAACTACTCTGATAAACGCGCGCGTTTCTCGAAACAGTCTGTAACGCGTCTAGAATGAATCATAATCGGGTAGGCGCGGATAAAACCAGCCAATGGTTGGTTGTAAACTTAGCAGCGACCAAGCCACCAATAGGTTGTTTTACTTTTTGTTTCTCTTTTATTATTGGTAATTTTTCATTGGCAGTAATATATTAGTTTTTAAATCTAAAGAAAATATCACTAGAAAAAATTCGGACTCGACCAGGTTGGTCAGTGCATTCGCCCGGATTGCGAAGGGTGCGAGTTCGAGTCCCGTCTGCTGCCTGGTCCGCGTGGATTTTTTTCTAGTTATATTTAAATTAATATTTCCAACACTCACACGAATTAGCCTAGCCCCAAGCTAAGCACTATAAGGCTTGTGTTATGGGATACTAGGGTAACGGATAGAATACATATACTGTACATATATAAGTATATTTATATAGAAATACATATTAAACATCCATGACTGGAGTAGAAATACTCGTATTCATCACACAAACATCTGCCCCCACCGGGATTCGAACCCGGGACCCCCGGGAGTCGGCGACACCATGAAACCCGGCCGGCGTACAAACCACTCGGCCACGGAGGTCGTCATTTTCTTTAGATTTAAACATCAAGCAGTTAATGCTTAAAAGATAAAAATTATATTAATTTTTCTATAATATTTTAGTTTTTTTCTTAATTTATATGATAATATTAACAAATAAATACAATAATTAGAAACGTTGAATATCTCATGTTGATATGTATTTGACTAGGAGATGCTGGCAAATACTTCTGCGTAGAATAATATAATCTGTTTATCTGCTATCTTATACAAACTTCAAAATCCCCATTTTAATTCTTCGTCTTATTTTCGCGACAAAGTTATAGCCTTTTCCAAAGCCCCCTCTATCTATCTTCATACAGGAAATCATCAAAATCGATTGACAATGTTATTTACGCATTTGTAATATTAGATTGAATATTTATATATTGTTATGAATAAAATTATACAAATTTACAAGTTATCACCCTCGCGAGAAGGGCGGGGAGACAAGGGCGGGCGGGATCGTGCTTGTTGTCATGTTAGCTAATAACTTTGAAGAGACTTTGTGTAACATTTGAAGAAGTTCTAAACATCGTCATGATAAATGGTTATTGTCTTGTCTTGACTGTCTGGAGTGTCGGAACACTGTTGACTCACGGCATCTAGCTGTCGTAGGCGGTCTCTTGCATTTACGACTTTTAAACGGTAATTACTAATACGTTTTTTTAGCGAGCTTACTCAGAAAGAGCCTATTTTTATATGTAGCATCATCAGCCTATTATAGTCCCCACTGATGGGGCACAGGCCTTCCCTATGGATGGACTAGGGAGATTGGGCCATGACCCACCACGCGCGCCCAGTGCGGATTTTTTAAGTTGGCTAACGTGCCTTCCGAAGCACGGAGGAACTCGAGATAGAAGATTTTTGGGCATCCATCCAATGACCGACCACTGCGAAAGTAACTTAACTTCAACGATCGCAGTCGAACGCGCTAACCACCCGCGCCATTGAGCTCCTCGCGGTCATAAGTATTTTGCATATTATATTGGCGAGCTTTATTATTTATTAGTACTTTTATGGTACTAACTAGCGCGCCGCCCTCGCTTCGCTTCGGTGTAGAGCTGAAGTATAGACTACAGTTAATGTTCTCAGGCTTGTATTATACACAATGACATTCATCTATGACTCTTCTTATACCTGCATGCAAAGTCTCAGCCCGATCGGTTTGAAATTGACAAAGTTTCATACAAACTTTCATTCCCTATTTTATCCCCTTGGGGGTAGAATTGATCAAAATCCTTTCTTAGCGGATGCCTACGTCATAACATCTACCTGCATGCCAAATTTCAGCCCGATCCGTCCAGTGGTTTGGGCTGTGCGTTGATAGATCACTATGTCAGTCAGTCGGTCACCTTTGAGTTTTATATATATATAGATAGATTCGACGCTTCAATATAATTTAACGTATTATTATAGGCATGTTGCTCACATTTGCGCCTCCATGTCTGTGAGCAAGGTTTCTTACGAATAAAAAGGGCAATAAAATAACTGAGAAAGTTCATCCAATTAACGTGCGCAGTATGAGCTGTTTGGAAAGCTTTCAGTATATGTACAATACCCCCCTCACCCAGGGGATACGTTGGCGAAAGTTTTTGACGAGTTATTTATGAGATGATGATACGTATCGAAGTTTTATAACGAAACTTTGTAATGAACACCATAACAAATGACGGACGGAATATATACAGCGTGAATTTTGACTTACCTGAAAAACTTTACTAGCTAAGTACCTAATTCGGATACAGATTTGAAGGTTATTTACTGTATCTCTTACCTATTAGACGAGTCCGTCTGTCCGTGGTGCTGTTTCAGCGGCCAAACCGTAAGAGATAGATAAAGAGAATATTTAAGTTGTAAGTTAAGAATAGTCTGATAAGACTACATACCGGATTTGAGTAACGTAGCACTTCCGGTTTTCGAGAAATCAGGTTTTGGTGAACATTTGGTTCACTGGTTTGCTAGTAAATCAACTAATGTGGTTATTGTGGTGTCACACTTTAGTTATGGAACTTGAGGGTTCTATCTTTTTTTAATTTTTTTAACAGGTACATGTTTATTGCCCTGACTAAATTTTGTTTTAAGTCTACGTAGATATATTTTCCAAAGAGGAAGATAGCACCCCTTAGTTAGGCAATGCAAGCCACGCCCGTAACCGGATTTTTTTCTAGCACTAGTTACACCCATAAATTAATCATGTACGAGGAGCTGGATGGCGCAAGTGGTTAGCGCGTTCGGCTGCGATCGTTGCAATTAAGCAACTTTCGCAGTGGTTGGTCATTGGATGGGTGACCAGAAATTTACTATATCGAGCATCTCCGTGCTTGGGCACGTTAATTCGTTGGTCCCGGCTGCATTCGTTAGCACCCATCAATACGCACTGGGCGCGCGTGGTGGGTCATGGCCCAATCTCCCTATACCATCCCTAGGGAAGGCCTGTGCCTCATCAGCTGATGATGATGATGATGATGATGATGTCTCATGTACGGGGAATGACAAAATACTATTAATAAAAAAGAAATACCTGGTACAACTGAAAACTTTTCTTTTGATATAAAAAATAGTAAAATTCCAGCAGCTACTAAGCTACTAGTACTAAATGGCTTTATCCGCTGATAGTACTCTCGGTAACGATTCTCTACCCTATCAGTACTGCTATGGCCTTGTACACATCAACTTCGTGCCTTAATTAATGCGGCTCGAAGGACCATGTTCAAATCTCAAAAGTCTGTGAGCTAATTGAGTAAACAAAACACCGAAATCTGTGGCAAAGGTTGTCTATTTCAAAATAATATTGAACTTAAGTGTATTCAAAAAACAAACTAAATATCGTGATTCAGAACTTGCATAGAAAAATATTAAACATAACAGTAGCGCCATCTATGGATGATAATTAAATAATATTACTACAAACTAAACACGCTTAAATATAAATAAAATTATTATGATTTTAGTTATTGAGTAAGAAGAAATTTAATAATTACGAGTCCCTTCGTGTCTCGGAAGGCGTGTTGATTTAATCTAAATGTGTGAAACTATTGTTCGTTTTCATCCGTCAATCTATCAGAATCGAATAATAAATAATTACACAAAAAATATAGATCTCGTTAAAATTGCATATATACTTTACGACCAATAGGAGGTCATTGTTTACGACATTTGATTTAATTAGAGATTAAACGAACTTACCTGAAGTGAAGCTCTATCCTAATTATACGAAGGCTTCGTCCGAAGAGATTAGCTTGAATTACACATGCCGTGAAGAGGGATCTAAGGGAGTCTCTTCATAATACTAAAATTGATATACTATATACAATTATTCGGTGAAAACTTAACGGAAACCATAAAATCAGCTAAAGCTATTAACAAGTCTGGCACGGATCTTAAGCAATCAGCGACACCAAAGTTCCCTAAAAAGAATCTAAGCTCTACTTTACGACCAATAGGAGGTCATTGTTTACGACATTTGATTTAACTAGCGGCCGTTCCAGACTTTGTCAGCGTTAACTTTAGTTGTTTATGTGAATGTCACTGGAAACTAATTTCTTTCCGGGATCAAAAGTAGCCTGTCTTAAATCCAGATCATAAACTATATGCGTACCAATTTTATCCAAATTTCAATAGTTCAGTAGTTTTGCGTGATTGAGTAACAAACACACAAACTTTCACATTTTAGTTAGATTAGTACAGTGTTTCCTAACCTTTCCAATACTGCTACCCCTGTAACCTATTAGGAAAACAGATTTTACCCCGACTTTACAATGTTATCATCAGTCCAAGAAATTCCAATTTGGCCGCTACATCTTCGTCTCTAATAATGTCATCATCAGGAGAAAATCTCGCCCCGCCTCCCACACTCTGCACCCCGCGGGCTCGCTAGCAAGAAGGAGCGCATGCTCTATTTAGTAGTATTAATGTATAGTATTTTCTTATTATTTAGATTTGACCAAATAATTAGGTTCTTTGTTACCCCCGAAGTATGGCAGATTTACCCCTGGAGGGGTAATTCCCCCAGGTTCGGAACCGAGGGATTAGTAGGATTGCAATTAGAAGAGAATGAGAGAACCGTCATTTAGAAAGAACTCCTGCCTTGCGATAGGTGTACGCTTACACTAGGGCATGTAAAGTTCAAAGGTCGTGACATTTCCCGAAATATCCATTTCAAATGCATTTCTATTCGAATGATGTGACGTCATTGAGAAGCACATATGACGCTTTCATGCTCGGGAGTGTAATAAAAGTATCGATAAAGATTGTTATCTCACCCAACGGGCACAGCCAATTAAAGTCTCAAGGTCGGTTTACTTTCTAGATTAATTTCGCTGAGGGTGTGTCGGAGTCATAATGGCTTCCTATCGAGTTGTTTGTATTTGTACTCGGTGTACGCCCTTGATAGGCATAATGATGATGGGCTCTCTGAACACAAATGCCTATTTTATTTCAGGTCGATCACTAGTGTCCGTGGCTATTTTAATAACAAAAGAAACATCAGAGTGGCTCAGTTGTTGATTATGAGACGGCCTCTACGAGAAGGGTGTTGTAGGAAACTTGATTTATACTAAGCCCGTTTTTAGGTAACAAAATGAAGTTAGCCAACACTGCTGCTTATGTAACACGGTACGGATTGTGTTGCTTAAAATATTGTGGGGCGAATGGCTAACTCACACCCACGGTAATATCTTTCCCAGCCTACGAGACTTTTCTTATTAGATAATAAAGGTCCAAGGATGTCGGCGAACAGGTATTTTCCAAAGTTACTCCCTTACAGAAATAGTTTCAATTTCATTTTATTTCAGTTTGTTTTTTCACGTAAAGCCCACCTCATCTAGATTTCAGAGTTGGAATGTCTGTTTATCTGAAAATTTCTTTATGTAGGTACTCCTTATTTAAGCGTAATTGAAAATGTGTGTTTGGAAAAGTAATGGAATTGTTTTCGCCTTATTTTCCATCCGATATTTAGTATGTCATCGCGATAGACTCATCCAGTACCAGTGGCGTGCAAAGCACTTTTATTCAGGTTAGAAAACTAAGCACAGTCTAAACCTAGTAAAACTTTGTTTGGTGGCTTGGTAACGAACGTAGGCAAGTTAATTTTGGCTCTTTGTCTACGAAAATTTCAAATTTTCTTATTAAATTGTGAATTTTATGATATGCATAAAAGTCACAGTCTTTTGGATAACTTTGTCTGTTGCTATTTACATTATGCGGCACCGGTAGACTACCGTAGATGCCCTACGAAGAAATACCTGTATGAATACCTACGTAGTACTGGAAGGTGCAAGGCTGTCCCGTTATGATAATCTGCCGCGTTTGAGTTAATGGGGATTAATAAAAAAACCTCGTTTGGGATCACATCACCAGCCTATTAATGTCCCCACTGCTGGGGCACTGGCCTTCCTTATGGATGGAATAGGGAGATTGGGCCATGACCCACCACGCGGGCCCAGTGCGGATTCGTTGCCATTGCTTACGACGGCTGATGCAGCTGGGACCAACGGCTTAAAATGAGGAGCTCGAGATAGTAAATTTTTGATCACCCATTCAAAGACCTACCACTGCGAAAGTTGCTTAACTTCAACGATTGCAGCCGAACGCGCTAACCACTTGCGCCATCGAGCACTTCGGTTCCTCTACTTTAATTTATCACACCTTCCTGAACAGCATAGCTCTAAATAAATAGCTACAGTTTCGCAATCCATCAATTACAATAGCTGAACCTGTCCCTTATCATTCGTTGTTTTACTACAATTTGCACAGAAAAGTTAGTATCTGACGTATATACACACATCAAAAGTGTCTAGGGATCAACATATATTTTTGCAATAACTTTTCTCCTGATTGATATTAATTAAAATTTTCTTTAAGGATTCATCAAATAAAGTGTTTTCGTTTGTCACAGTAACGATAAACCAAGTCACCTTTGCATTAATAAAGAAATTTGCCATTTTCCTAATAAAGGGATTTTTGACATTTGAACCACTAACACAAAAGTTCGAAAAAGGACTGAAATAACAGTTTTCTCTTAAATTTTATTGGGTAACTTAAACAATTAATAATCCGTATTTCTACCGCGAACACTAACAACACAAGAACATCGGTTTGGCATACTCAAAATGAGTTCATCCAAATCACGCTGTGGAAGGCCGCCCATGTTCGTTGCAACAACAAAAAAAGGTCTTCTTGCGACTGGATACCCTCCATATTCGGCAGAGCTTTTCTCTGTAGCATATCCCATGCATGCTCAATCGGGTTCAAGTCTGGCGACTGAGCAGGCCAGGGCAGGACATTGATGTTAGCTGCGGCGAGAGTCTGTCTTACAACTCTTGCGGTGTGCGGTCGTGCATTATCATGCATTAACTGAAATAAGGGACCGATTTGCACTTGTAGAGGAACGATGACGTCTGATACAATCGTCTCAGCATAAATTTGAGCGTTGAGGTTGCCTCTGATCCAAATCAACTCAGTTCTTCCGCCGATCCAAATACCCGCCCATACCATGATGGTTCCACCACTATAAGGATGGACTTCCTGGCAGGATTTTAATCGCTGTTGGCGTCCAGGGGTTCTCCAGTGTCGTATACGTCTTGTATCCGGTCTCATACCAAAACGAGACTCATCAGAAAAGCACACGAAACGCCATTGTTCTTCTGCCCAATTTCTGTGTTCAAGAGCCCATTGATATCGAATCCTACGATTGTGAATTGCTATAGGTGGTACCCGTAGCGGTCTTCGGGAATGAAGGTTCACTTCATGCAAGCGGTTTCTGACTGTTTGGTCGCTAATTAAGTTCCCTGAAGAGTGATGAAGCCTCACGGCTAACATCATGGCGGTTATTGTTGGAGCTCTTCGAGTTAAGATTTGAATGTATCGGTCTTGTCTCCGTGTGGTGCAGCGATACCGTCCTCCATGGCGCTCAGCCACGGTACCAGTGCTTCGGTATCGTGTCCAAAGTCGACTGATAACACTCTGACTTGTATTCAGAGCTAAAGCCACAGTACGTTGCCGGGAACCAGCTTCTATCATTCCCACGGCTCTGAGCATTTCTTCCCTGCTTAAATGACGTCGCCGCTCCATAATAACGTTGGTTTTAATCAGTAGTAGGGAAACAGTAGCACTAATAATGTCTTCAATGCGTTGTATGTTTTTATAGGGAAAATATTGACAGCTGATTTTCATCTTTTACTCGAATTTGATTCACAGTTCCTGATTCAAATTATGAAATGCACCAAAAAGGATCCATATAAATTTATAAAATCATAAATTTATTACAAAGCCACATCTCAATCTCAAGAAATCCGCATAAAAATGCTTGATCCCTAGACACTTTTGATGTGTGTATTTTCTCCTTATAAATGTACCAACGTACGTATGATATGATATGTGATATAAATTGATTTTTTTGTTCAATATTATTTATTTACAGGTTATTACCTAATATAAAGAATATGCCAGCCCCATCATATCCTCTTTGAGGGTCCAATGGGCACCATGTTTTTGATAGGAGGTCGAACGGACACTTTTTTGTAGGTAAGGTCCAATTTGTAGGAGGGTCCAACGGGAACTGGACCAAAATTACAAATTAATAAAATTCAAAATTCAATATCGTTTATTCAGTCTAGGCTGTTACAAGCACTTGTGAATGTCGAAAAGCTAAGCAAATCTACGGCGGGAGACCTTGTACTGAGAAGAACCGGCAAGAAACTCAGCAAGGGCTGTTTTTTTCTCCCTGTATTATATACAGAGTCGTCAATTTTAAAAATGAGTTCAATATGAGATAACCCATGAATTCACTTTCCATTACAAATGTAAATGATAAAAGAATTATGACTATAAAATAAAAAATATAAAAAACAGATTTAAAAATGAAAAAAGTTTAGGAATGCCGTGTCCCACTGTTTAGGCATAAAAACAAATGTACCATTAAAGTTAAATACAACGATTAATAGTACCCAATGTAGCAAGAGCAGACTCATCTCCGCTGGCAGCATCCGTTCACGAGCATGACGCATGAACTAGCCATCGCTTCGCTCAACCATTTTTTAGGGAACGTAACGACCCGCCTCACACGACACCGCCGAAGAGATTTTTAAGAGAGTATGACTACCCATAACCACATGTGGATACTAGATAGCAAAATAGGGAATAAAAAAATTAAGTACCAGTGTACATTACTATAAAAAACTATAAACACAACTGTAGGACACATGCATGTGGTTACCTAAACACTAGTGTCGACTCTGCCACTACCCTCCAAACCCAAAACCATATGAAACTATGACGATTCATTGTTGCAAAAAATATATATGTCTTATGAATACATCCGACTGCGGATCTACCAATATTGTTGCGAATATTGTAATTAATAATTAATTTACATTTACTAATAAAGAACGTGATACTGTCAAAACAGAGCCGTAGTCGTAATTTCTTAAAGTAATTACCAAACATCAGTGAACATAGACAAAACAACATTACTATTATTTCTAATTACAGAACTTGTCGTATTGTGCGTTTACTAAAACCAATATCGTGTAGACGTAACGTGGCTTATATAAAAAGTAAAGTAGAGTAACAGCTCCCTATCGTCTATTTGTTAGTCGTTAAGTTGTTTATAGCTCGCCAATAAGCGGAGAAGGTCACCGTTGCTAAGGCGGTCGGTTGCGTGATGGCATTCGTATTGCCGCTACACAACTAGGGTGGATTTGCCAAAAAACGTCCTTGAAATGTATATGCAGTCCCTTCACGTATTGGTGTCGCGTGACGCTCTGCCATTGAATTCTTAAAAGTAGCACTTAGTGGGAAAAAAGTATGTTGGTAACTAAATGAAATTGATAAGGTCCCTTCGTGTAGTGATACTTTCCACCGACCTTTTATTCTGATGACGACCTCCGTGGTCGAGTGGTTTGTACTCGAGAGGTCCCGGGTTCGAATCCCCGATGGGGGCAGACGTTTGTGTGATGAATACGAGCATTTGTACTCCAGTCATGGATGTTTAATATGTATTTCTATATAAATATATATGTATTTTATCCGTTACCCTAATATCCCATAACACAAGCCTTACAGTGCTTACTTTGCGGCTAGGCTAATTGGTGTGTGTTGGAAATATTTATTTATTTATTATTCTAAATTGCACAATTATGGACGCAAATGATATTGAAGCAAGTGCTAATTTCTAGTTAAGCAATTGACGCAAAATATGTATCGTTATAAAATTAAACGAAAATAACAGTGCATTTGTTGAGAGGAGCCAAGGGAATAAAAGAAAACACGGTGAGCTAATTAATTATATTCCTCGGATGAAAGAGGGCGTGACTCGATGATAAATAGATGTAGATGACTGAGATAAAAGAGATGGAAATATTCCCGTAGTGAGTATCCCGGGAGCTGGATGCTGAGCAATCCCATTCATTATGCGTCCAAAGCTGCCTGAGCTATGCAAAATTTCCGCTTTTCATCTGACGCTGAATACCTTACTGAAGCGTTTGTCTCTAGCTTATCAGTTGAGTAGCTTTCGCTTGCTGTTTTGGAAAACTCAATCCTGTGAAAATCTTCTCCTGCAATAAAAGGTCTTGAATGACTTTTTCCAGAAAGATTATTCATTCATATCTATAAAATATCTTCTAGAACAGTTCAGATTTTTCGTCGTGGTAGAGTAATTTCTTAATCCACTCATGTTCCCTAAAATATGTACTCCCGGTCACATCTATTGACTAAGTTTTTACGTATATGGTTTTAACGATCCCTAACTTAAAATTAATGTTACATCAAACATTTAACTCAGTTTTGAAGCTGATTTATTAAGTAAAAAAAAATGCGTACTTAAGGACCCGTTGTATCGAATGCACCATTGCTCTGCTGTTCCGATTTGAAATATCTTTTTTATTGATAGTACAATTATCGAGGGTGGCTATAGGCTATACAACATCAGGCTCCGACCAGTAGCAGCGGCGCATCAATGAAAAATGTTGCGAAAACGGGTAAAAATATTCCAATTGTGAGATTTAGTTGCGTGCGCTGGGTAAACGGTTAAAGTTACACAAAAATCATGTATAACGGAAATGTTCCCCTTTAAAAGATCTGTAAAAAAGTCTGCGACAACATATGTCCATATTTTAAGTTTAAACAAAAACTATAGTACACCGAAGCGAAGCGAGGGCGGGCCACTAGTTTAATAATTGTTTTGCTACAGACCGTTGAAACTTATAACACTGAGTGGGCCTATAGCTGTGTCTGGAAGTGTAGTCGATGATGTTTTCTAATTAACCTAATATAAATAAAACAGTTTGTATTGATACTGTAGAAAACAGGAATTAAAATGGCTGTGGACGTTGCATTGGTCGCGACATGTTTTATGTAAATGTTGCTACTTCTGTTAAGTGCGCCCATTCTTCTCATTAACTGAAACATGTCCTGAATGGATGCTAGGAAAAAAATATTGGACGATTCTAAAGAGCTTTCAATAATAATGATTTTATTTATTTTTTAAGCATTTAACTGCTAGATGTTTAAATCTAAAGAAAAGTTTACTAGAAAAAAAATCCACGCGGACCAGGCAGCGGACGGGACTCGAACCCGCATCCTTCGCTATCCGGGCGAATGCACTGACCATTATGCTACCACGGCCCTATTAGCCGCGTCGAAATTTTCCTAGCCTTAAGCTGCAAGGCAGCGCCATCTCTTCGCATTGTAGGTAACCCACAATGTCAAATGAATACTTTTTCAAGTATTAAACATTTGAAAGAAGAAATAGCAATTATAGTTATGATTTTATTTATTTTTTAAGCATTTAACTGCTAGATGTTTAAATCTAAAGAAAAGTTTACTAGAAAAAAATCCACGCGGACCAGGCAGCGGACGGGACTCGAACCCGCATCCTTCGCTATCCGGGCGAATGCACTGACCATTATGCTACCACGGCCCTATTTGTCATATGTTGTCGCAGATTTTTTTCTAGTAAACTTTTCTTTAGATTTAAGCTTTCAATAAGTCAATTTGAATAAAGTATAATTTCATTTCAAATTTCTTTGCTAGTGCCCTGATGGTTTAAAACACGGCCAGGCTTGCGTGACTTAAATTACACCTCATTTAAGGTCGCCTTCACGTACAAATCCCCTCGGGGCTAATATTCCTAAATAATTATATCCATTTAAGTTGAATATCCTGGGCATTATTGTATATCACTTCACACTTACTTATTTATATTTACAAAAGAATTACGATATAAATCAAAAACATATATGTAAGAAAACTGACATACTTAATCCTAATTCATGGAAGCCATACTCTGAAATATAGAGCGTTACATAACATGATACTTCGATTTCGTCCACATCAACAGATAAATAGCTTGGATATAAATATTTTCCAAAGTTTTTTATTCAGATTATCCCATATTTCTTCAGTAAATGTGAAAAAGAAGGTATTCACCTGTTTTCATCTAGTTTATCTGTTTTCCGAAACATTGCTAGTTTATTTTCTCTGCTCTTACATAATTCAGTGGCTTCGTTTTACTTTAAACGAAATGGCGACTACAGTTGTTTATGTGTATTTTATATTTGATAAATGTCACAAAGATCAATACGTTTAGATAACGCATTATTTTGATTGTCTTTCTATAGTCTCGATTGCTTTAGGAATTCGATCAGCGAGATGGTTTGTTTTACGTAAAAGCTTTTCAATCGCATTAAACAAACTAGGTCAATTTTCCGTTGTTTGTCGCTAAGCCGAATGCTTTTTTCGTCTGTACTAACAAGATTCTTGTTATCTGCCAGAATCTGAGCGCTCAGTGCCAACTATTATGCCATTTTGAGTTTTTATTGATGCATTAATCTATCGCTATTTACATGGTTTTAGTGCTATTTTTGCTGTAGTCTTATTATGAAAACCAAAAAAGAGACAATTATATTTATAATCGTTAGATTATCCATCCTTAAACAAAAAGGTACCTGCTCTTTTCAATAGTGAGAGAGATGATAAATCTGCCAAAATTTTTGTGAAACTTCGATCGTGTCGAATGTAGATAGATGATTGTATGTTTGTAGCGTTTGAAAATTGGCATGGTTGTAAGTAAATCAGTTTGGGTAACTTCAGTCTAGGCGAATCTGTGCCAAGATGGCGGCAAAGATCTGAACAGTGGAGTGCTTAGCTTTTCCCCGTACATTGGCCCTGTTATAGCACGAAATGTCGGCGTCGTATTGATTAGACAGGACTGCTGAGCGTTACATAACCGCGGAGTCGCCGCCGCACGTTCTTGTACTGGAAACCTGCCTGAAAACCATTGTACCTTTGCTAGACTGTCTTATTTAACATACAAAAGTATTCTTCTTAAATTCGAACTTTATCTTATGTTAGTTACCATACTCCTCAATGTTAGTTACCATATTCCTCCGAAACGGCTTGACCGATTTTTATGAAATTTCATAAGCATATTCAGTAGATCTGAGAATCGGCTACTATCTATTTGTCATACCTTTATATGGGTTCTCCATCCCCTAACATTTTTATTTTTTGTATTTTTTTTTTATTTTTTTTTTTATAATTTGGAATTAAAGAATACCATAAATTTTCACCCTTCTACCACCAGCCCCTATTTAGTAAGTAGTATTTTATATGTAAATGCTGACAAAGTTACTGCTGGGTTTTCATGCAACAGTTATTGCATCACCCAATAACGAGTAGATTCTTCAAGTCTCAATTATTCTTAGATTTTTTTAAAGAATATATATGCTGACATATTGCTGACTTGATTTAGGTATTTGTATGTGTATCTCTGACCTATATCAAGCCCAGCAGCTCATGCTGAGACAGGGTCCGGTTAACCCTTATCATTATTATTATATTCCTTCTTTTTTACGATTTATTTTGTAATAGTGGTTAATAAAAAACATTTTTTTTCTGTCTTTCTTTTTCTACATTCTTTTCTAAAGAAAAGAGTCACCACATTTTAGAAGCAAACATATATTTAAAAGAAAATTAAAAAAAGATATTTTATATAATTTTGTTGTTTTCAAAGAGGACTTTGGTTAAAAGTAAGTATCCTATGTGCGAACCAGCGCATAGGATACTTACTTTTAACCATATAATGGTTTATCTGTGTGCCAA
This sequence comes from Chilo suppressalis, assembly GCA_902850365.2. Lineage (NCBI taxonomy): Eukaryota > Metazoa > Arthropoda > Insecta > Lepidoptera > Crambidae > Chilo > Chilo suppressalis. Next base: position 860,904 of record OU963910.1, read on the forward strand.
ATTTTGTATAGTATTTGTATATTGGTGGTGGGTATACATGTATATATGCATATAGAAAGAAAAAAAAATGTAAACAGCGTATTATTCGCCAACAAACTGACTTTTCAGTTTGGCGAAATAAGTTGATTTTTGTATACCTGTATTTTTAGTGAAAATAAATAAATAAAAAAAATATTTTTTCGCATCAAACTACTCACATTTATTCAATACGAGCACGATGAAATGCAATAAATTTCTGTAGCAAAGCATGTACAGATGAAAGAAAGAAAGAAGAAAGAAAAAGCTTTTATTGACCTTACACAAGTATGTAGAAAAAAAAACAATAAACATAGCAACAAAAATAAAATAACAACAGTGAGCAACAATATGGAGAGAGAAAAGGCCAATCAGGACCCTGCCTCAGCTTAATGCTGTTATAGTAGGAGTGGAATATTCCCGTCATAACAGCGCTGGTATTCTGGCAGGGCCCGTAAGAGATTGCTAGAGACAACAGTATACATTATAAAATGGAGTAAAATACATATCTATATTTATAAAAATGAAACCCGTTTTCCGTTGTCACGACATAACATGAAAACGGCTTGACCGATTTGGCTGATTTTTTTTTTGTAGTTTTCTAATACTCTGTACAAGGTTCTTACGGAAAAATTTTTTTTTTTTTTTTTTTTTTTTAATTTTTAATTTTTTTATAAATTTTTTATTTAATAAAAATTAGTAAAGTTCTCAGGTATGGCGAGACCAGGGAAATAAGGATTCATTTTTATATGGAGGATATTATAGATTCCAGTTCAAATTGAATAGGTACTCATACATAAGATAGGTCAGCTATACAAAATAAAGTAGTGCATCAAAGCTACACTAAGGCGGTACGAAGTTCGCCGGGTCAGCTAGTATACATTATAAAATGGAGTAAAATACAGATGAGGCGAGGCGTTCACTAAAGTTGTTGAAGTAGAATTGTGTGCCAAGACACGGATACTTGGGAGATGTGGTGTGAGGGCTCCTGATCCATCACGCCGCGTTAATTGAATGCGGGAGACGCTCTCTTCATTATGGAGTCGGATGTCGGGATAAGTGACGTTTACTTGACGCGCCTCTCCTTATATATTGCACGCTCCACTTTGGATATTATTGGTTGTCGCTTCGGTTGTGGTTTATCGAATCTGCCAAGTTAAACGCTTGTTAATAGGTTGGAAATGATTTATAGTACACTTTACATTAGGTTCGCAATTTTGCTCCGACGTTACGAGCTGTATGTAAGCGAATTATTTATTTTTTATATGTATAAAACCGATGATCTTTATTTAGGCGCACTTCGTACCGTTTTCAGTAACGGTAAGTTACGGTTTAAGACTAATGCTGGAGCCCGTGCACCTTTGTATAGAGTGATGAAAAGTTACAACGATAATTTGCACAATATTGATATTTTTCAATAGGGATGATGACTAAATTTTTTTTCTTCGTTCATCAGGTAGATTATCAAAAAGTATTGGACACGTATTTTTTCTTTTTTTCACATAATATAAACATTGCAGAGATATATTGATTTGTAAAGTCGCATGCCGTCACGTCAGTGAATTTTCGCTTATAAGTGTACTCTTATAAGCGAAAATTCACTCAAAAGTGACGTCACGAGCCCCTACTCCCAAACTTTGACGCGCTATAACTTTGTCATTTTTTGGTTGATTGCCCAAAGAAAAAATACGTGTCCATTATTTTTTGATCATCTAACTGACGGACTAAATAGAATTTCGTTTACTGTACCCCGTCATCACCGCTATTGTCACCATCCTTATTATACGTATCACTTGAAAAGTGTAACTTCAGTCTTCTCCAAAGGTTCAGAAGTATCTAAGTGAATGTTAATATACTAGATATGCATCTGTTAGACTTGCACCCTGGCTAGATTTAACTACTTTAGCAGTGTGGTTTGATTGATAGTTCACGTTATTATTTTCAGTTAGGTAGTAACTTTATATTCTGTTAATTTCTTGGTACCTACTGTATTAATAGAAAATCTTAAAGAAGCGCAAAAATATGTATTTTGTAGGTTCTATAATTAGTGGATAATGAAGTTGGTCGTACAATAAATTTAAAGTGTCACCTGTATTACAATACTGTTTGTCTAATGAGAATATTGTACCACTGATTTTTGTCTTCAATAAAATAAAATAAAATACAGTACTTTTTAGGGTTCCGTACCTCAAAAGGAAAAAACGGCTCCCTTATAGGATCACTTTGTTGTCCGTCCGTCTGCCAAGCCCGTTTTTCTCAGGAACGCGTAGAGGTATCAAACTGAAATTCATATCTAATACACATGTCTACTGTCCGTTGGAGCTGTGAGAAAATCAAACTTCTAAGTTAAAGCAATCAAAAGATACAGCCGTTTATGCCGTTAATTTCCGCAAATTTTCGAAACTCGCACTAACAAAACGCGATATGATAAAGCGATTTATCAACACTCAACTGTCAAACTCCATAGTAGTTTGACAGTTAATGTCGATAAATCGCTTTATCATATCGCGTTTTGTTACTCATGCTAGGGGGGCTGGAAGCAAAACCTACAGGGTACTTTCCGTGAACTTATAATCTAGAAATTTGGTACGAAGTGACGTCTTATAGTATAGATAAAGAAAAATTTGCGAAAACCGTAAATATTTAGTTACATCATATAATAAAAAATAATTTTGAAAATTTTAAAGTTACTACCTCTTTTCTCATGAACGCGTAGAGGTGTTAAATTGAGTTTGTACGGAACCCTCGGTGCGCGACTCCGACTCGTACTTGGCCGGTTTTTTTTTTCATATTTCTCACCGTTTAAATCTTTCCTGGACTACGACAGACATTTCAAAACCAAAAGCAGCTAAATCGCCCCAGCCGTTCTTGAGTTTTAGCGAGACAAACGAACCACAATTGATTTCTTAATATATATACAGAGTGTTACAGAATTCCGAAATAAAATTTGTAGGTATGTATTCCGAAATAAAAATTTGTAGGTATCTAAGCGGGGCGCAGGGCCTGGGGGAGAGAGGGGGGTCTGTTTAGGTAGTAGTAATCGTACGCATTTATAGGGTTGTCATAGGCAGCTGTAAAACGATATTTTTATTAATTTAATTAGAAAATAAAAGTTTTTTTTTATGCTATAGGGGCATACGAGCAGACGGCTCACCTGATGGTAAGTGATCACCGTCGCCCATGGACACTTGCAACACCAGGAGTATCACAAATGCGATGCCGGCCTTTAAGGAAGGAGTACGCTCTTTTTTTGAAGGTTTTTGGCTCGTATCGGTCCGGAAACACTGCTGGCGACAACATATTCCACCGTTTTGTCATACGTGGTAAAAAATTTCGACAAAAACGCACGGTTGTGGATAGCCACGCATCAAGATGATGGGGATGAAATTTTTGTCGCGATGTACGATGGCGAAATGCAGCAGCTGGAATTAATCCGAACAATTCCTCAGAACACTCCCCGTGATAAATGCGATAGAAGAAAGTGGTCTGAAAGGCGTCAAACTTTCGTAGGTAATTCTATACAAGGAACACAACCAAACCCTAAAGTTTTATTTCGGACTTTTGTCACACCTTGTATATATAGATTTAATGAAAGTTTTACCTAAACTTTCCCAGGTTAGGTATAAGTTGGTTCTAAGATGTGGTTCGGTAACAATAGTGACAGAAATAAATTGTCAAGAACTCAGCAAGTGTCCTTTACTTTGTAAGACTTACCACCTGCCCAGTTGAGTTAATAGCTAACGATTTGGTGTGTTTTTCTTGAATCTCCCGTGTCTAAGATGGGGATTATGTACTAGAGTTATCCGATACTAATTAACTACCCATTCGCTTACTAATCCCTCTGGTAATAACGTGTCAGAATATGTTTGTTCTGGCTAAGTAAACACAACATCGTTAATGCAATCTCTATCTCCTATTATGTGCCTGCCTAGGCTAGCTTCGAAAGAAAGGATTTTATTTATGTTTTTCATTTTTAAGCATTTAACTGCTAGATGTTGAAATGTAAAGAAAAGTTTTAATAGAAAAAAAACCACGCGGACCAGGCAGCAGACGGGACTCGAAACCGCACCTTCGCAATCCGGGCGAATGCACTGACCAATTATGCTACCGCGGCGCGTCGAAATTTTCCTATCCTTAAGCTGCAAGGCAGCGCCATCTCTTCGCATTGTTTTTTTTCTATTAATACTTTTCCTTATGATATTATTTAGGAGTAAGCGTTATGAGCATTTTTTTATGAAAACCATGTAAATAGTGCTTGTCTGTAAAGTTGTTTAAGTAGCTGTTGCCAGCAACTTTGATATTAATGCGTCGAATGTTGGCCGCAGCGCAAAGCTTTATTTAACTTATCTGTCGCTTTGAATAAACTTTAAATTTTAATAGGGGTGATGACGGGGTAGAGAAAACGAAATTCTATTTAGTCCGTCAGTTAAATGATCAAAAAATAATGGACACGTATTTTTTCTTTGGGCAATCAACCAAAAAATGACAACGTTATAGCGCGTCAAAGTTTGGGAGTAAAAAGCTCGTGACGTCACTTTTTAGTGAATTTTCACTTAAAAGTGTATTCAAGCCTGACGTCTTGCGACTTTTCAAATCAATATATCTCTGCAATGTTTATATTATGTGAAAAAAGAAAAAATACGTGTCCAATACTTTTTGATATTCTACCTGATAAACGAAGAAAAAAAAATTAGTCATCATCCCTATTGCACATGGGTGAAATTTGAGCGGAATATTTTATTAGGAAATGTGATAGCCTACTGCTTCTAACTTGCCAAAAATAACTTTAACACGATTTTTTTAAGGGCTCCATACCTCAAACGGAAAAAACGGGACCCTTATAGGATCACTTTGTTGCCCGTCCGTCCGTCTGTCAAGACCGTTTTTCTCAGGAACGCGTGGAGGTATCAAACTGAAATTCTAATACTCAGGTCTACTGTCCCTGGCAGCTGTGAAAAAATCAAACTTCTAAGCCAAAGCAATCAAAAGATCCAGCCGTTTATGCCGCAAATTTTCGAAACACGCACGGTAACCAAAACCGTGAACTTAAAATCTTGAAATTTGGTACGAAGTAACGTCTTATAGTACAGATAAAGGAAAAAATTGCGAAAACCGTAAATTTTTAGTTACATCATATAATAAAAAATATTTTTTAATAATTATTAAAATATACCTACAGGTTTGTACGGAACCCTCGGTGCGCAAGACCGACTAGCACTTGGCCGTTTTTTTTTTAAGTCAGAGACTACGTCTGCGAGACTTTGTTACTTAAATATATGATTTAATTATTTGTTCTTGATTTAACCTTGACCGGACGAAATGATAATGGGTTTTTTTTTTATATTTTTAATTCATGTTACTATTATTTGAACTTTTTAACATCATTTTCTTACAGGCGTTCAATTACGTATGTGTAACAAAATTCAAACCTTTATAAATCGTTTGAACGATATTATTTCATGTTGATAATATATTTATTTACCCTACATAAGTTTCTCAACTAAAATTATTCAAACCTAAGAAACAAATAAAATTATTCACTTGCTAATGATAGGTTAGGATAGCTAAACCATGTTCTAGCTATTCTAGCAAAACTAACACAACACTAACCTGATCTTACCCAGTGTGAACACAAAAAACCCAAGATTATTTATAATAAACCAATGATAATTTTCGCAATCTTACTAAGGCAAATCGCGGTTTCACAAAATCCCTAGGCGAAATTTGATTTATCAACAATATACGTTCTAAGACATATATATATATATACAAGATACCTCAAAAGGGACCCATGTTTGGGCATTCTCCTTTAGGGTTGTATGTATTTTTGTTTAATGTATCATAAAAAATTAAAAAAAATATATCTAAAATTGAAAAAAAAAATTAGGGGTGGATTACCCCTGATGATTATTACATAACATTTATAGGGATGAAAAATAGATGTTGTCCGATTCTCAGACCTACACAATATGCACACAAAATTTCATGAGAATCGGGAAAGCCGTTTCGGAGGAGTTTAACCACAAACACCGCGACACGAGAATTTTATATATTAGATAAATAGTTCTTGATTATTAAGCAACTGTACAACAAACTGTACGGTATGGATGAATTGGTCTCTATGCAATAAATTTATTACGTTACTGTTGTTGGAAACATGATTCACATACGCGTGTTAATTGTCAGATTATTCGAACAATTAACGGCATTGTACACAGTCACCACCGCTAGATGTCGTGAGACATTAACCATTTTCATCGGGACACATTTACCTAAATTCTCGGAGCTATACCCACGGCTACGTCCTGTTTCTTGGAAACGCTAATAGACGAACATTTTGAATTATATAATGACAGTCGACAGTCTATTTATGGTTTACTTAGGATTTCGCTTGTTTAATGTGCCGACAGGCATGTTGTGTCTCTAAATTGAATAACTGGAAAACAAGAATCTCCATTTCCCATATAATATCTATACATCAGTTTAGTAAAGAAACAATTACATATGCTAAGTCTCAAGTAGTTATTAATTTACAATTCTCATCACAACTTAAACAATATCAGATTTATTTTGCAATTCTATTTTCGCCTTAAGATAGTGCCACAATATTATCAAAGCATTTTCAATTTTTCGCATTTAAAATAGTGGCCTACCGCTGCCGCGAGTCAGCAAAGCTCCGGGAAAAATTAAATCTGCAATTCCGCGAGACAGGAAACCAGCTTCAGTAAATCTCATTTGATTCGCCGCTACGCCTGCCTTCGCTCACTTGAATTACGACAAACTGGATCGCACAAGTATCATTGTAATGTAAGGTTTATTGTAATGGTCCAGTACTCTGCGAATTTCATTCATGCGGCACACCCACGCGCAATTTGTCCACCGTCCTCAGATTACAAAGTAATGAGGAAAGTACGTACTGAAATTGTCCCGCGGGGAATAGATATTCTCCTTCGTTAATTAGCTGCCTTAATAAATTGTGACCGTACAATCTATTAACAAACCCGCGCTACGGATATATTTCCAATTTCTTAAAGCGTATGAGCTATGAGATTGTATGCTGAGAAGCTCGATGGCGCAGGTAGTTAGCGCGTTCGGCTGCGATAGTTGTAGTTAAGCAACTTTCGCAGTGCTCATTGGATGGGTGACCAAAAATTTCTATCTCGAGTTCCTCCGTGCTTCGGAAGGCACGTTAAGCCGTTGGTCCCGGTTGCATCTGCGTTCGTTAGCACCCGCCAATCCGCACTGGACCCGCGTGGTGGGTCATGGCCCAATCTCCCTATTCCATCCATAGGGAAGGCCTGTGCCCCAGCAGTGGGGACATTAAGAGGCTGAGGATGATGATGAGATTGTATATTTATTCTGTAGTATTTACAAGATGACTATAACAGTGAATTGAACTTGGATTCCAAGAGCGGATGTGGTCTAAGACTGGTCAGAAACACCAAGATTCAACTGCTTCGCACCGGTAACAATTCATACACTTTGGATTACGGCCTGGAGAGCAATCTCTCACTTTAAAAAGTTGAGAGAAATTGGGTCTAATAGTATGATTCAGCTTAAAGCCACTGTACCCAAATTTCTATTAACTTTTGCGAACAAAGCAGTCTGGTCTGCGGCGGTGGCAAGCATGCTTGTAATTAAATTATGTGGAGCACGGCAATTGTCGCGTGCACTTAACGCCGGCTGATTCACGGCGGATTTACGTAACGTAACGCGAATTACCCCTGGTGTCTGGTTAGCGCCCAGCCAGCGACCCTGTCCCCGATGCTGCATCTCTACAGAAGCGACTCACACGGACACATTATATAATATTATAAAATCAGTAACTTAACATATTTTAGCAATAAACATTCCGCTAAAATTATATTGGTAATGAAATAAAAAATCGTTGAATGAATCTCATCTCAGCTGGTCACTAGCTCCTAAAAAAATTGTAAATCTTAAACTAAGAAAATACTAGAGAATTAAAATTTATATTCACTTTATTTACCCACTTGTTTCTTTCTAGCGAATTTATAATAACAGTTATGAATTCTAATTATATTGCTCAGATTTAATGTATCATTTTCATCATTCTGTTTCGAGAACTATTGTAGACAAAAAATTTAATGCATGCCTCTAAATGTGTTGTAGGGGAAGAAATTTTACCATTGTGAAGAATTTTATTAGGCTTCTCAATTTCTTATTTGATTTACATAATGGCTTAGTCTCTTGGCAACCAGCTACACATTTTCAGACGACAATCATCCTATTCCTTTTATTGCTGAATGTGAAGTTTATTATTATAGACCTTTTACTAGCTGCTTATGAAGTTCTGCTAACCTGAACTAGGAAGGGATATGGTATGAAGTATGCATCTATATTTAATAATAGAGTTTGACTGTAACCCTGTGCTCTATGCTAGCGAACGTGTTACTAATTGTTGTGGAAGAGCCGCGCAGTGGCATAGGCTGCAGCATGAATGGATCGGCTCGACCGTAGTGTTACCAAGACCTCACAGAATACCGGCGTGAAGCAATACTATGTGCTGTGTTTCGCCGAGTGTGTGAGACCAACGGAGCCTCCCTCCTCTTCATGATAGCGCAGTTGAACAGACTAACACGCCAGGGGTTACCAGCTGCTTTTGCACTAGAGAATCGACGCCCAGAACTGTCTGTGCCTGGCCGTGGACGTCGAGGCTGCCCTTCGAATTCTGGAGAGGGCGAAACCGCGCTCAACTCAAAAGATGCTTGTAACCAAAACAAGCGTCATATTGGCACCACTGCCACGTTTATCGTGGATTTCTGCAATATCAGGGGCTTACACTCCAACCTTAATGCTGTCCACTACCACCTTCAGACTGCGCAGCCGACACCTCCAGTACCCTGAGTATAGTTTGGAACATTCCTTTGTATCTCGGGCTGGAGTGTGTGTACGTAAGAGAGGGTATCAGTTTCCGTCGCCTAAGCAGTTTTGAAGGTAGGGACCTCTCCATCCTTTAGTTGCGTGTAGACGTCGATGACCATCTCCGCGTCTACGCCTGCCTATACAGGTTCCTAGCGGAAATGCCGAAATCGACCGACTATTTGATCACGTCCAAGTGGCTACTGACTTCGTGCTTTAGCATGACCCAGCCTCGGAAATCGTGATCCTCAGTGATTTCAATGCCCACCACTCCGAATGCAGATAGATCTGGTCACGATTTCACCTTGGCATATGGTCTGACACAATTGCCAACGTGAAATATCAGATGTCGAAGACCACACATCTTCACTGTTGGACCTTTTGCTCACATCTGAAAAATAAATAATAGCTTCATAAAAGAAAAAAAAACCTATTTAATAAATAACCAAGCCGAGATCGAACCAACTATCATTTAGTGTCGACCCCAAGACCGTTACCGTTCGGATATCTGTCTCATAAAGTAAATGATAAAATTACTACTTCCGTTTCATCGAATCTCAAGTCACAAAGATACTAAAGAAGTGTTCTTCACTTCAAATCCAAACAATTTCCGTTTGACCGTTGCCGTGCAAGGCTTTAAACAGATTACTGAAATAGCGAACGTTTTTGTTCGATTTATAACATCAGTGTCAACTGATAAATCGTAGTGAAATTCAACGTCAGCATTTTATTGTAAGGAAACATATTTTAACGCTATCGGCTTTGACTAGTGCATAATTTAACGACGACAGCGTTAGGTGGCGCCGCTAGGGGCGGGCGGTAGGTAGTTGACATTTTTATTACGTGCACTAATCAATTGGCGAAAAGAGCATTCAACTTCAACCCGGTTTAAATTCGAGTACATCGCGACTGCGCCGTTTGTCACATTGGTTACATAACTCTCTTGCTGAGCTTCGCGTCCTTATATTGTCTTCTTGGCTACATATATTGTTTATTGCATATTCATAAGCGTAGCTTTGTAGTTTTTGGCTGGGCTCGTCGCCAATCTGTAAGTGCTTAAATTAATTTTGACTTATTTTGGCATTCATTTCTTTATTCAATCGTAAGACACTGTATTTATACTATAAAAAATAGTCTTAAAAACTTTAACCGTCTTTGTTTTAAATGTGTCTTTGACAAAATAATTTATCTTCGGTTTTGTGATCACTGTAATTAGTAAAATGTAGCTTTGAATCGGTTATTAAGATGTGTTCAATACTAACTTAAATGAAGTGCTGACCAATTATGCTACCGCGGCCCTCACGGACCGCGTCGAAATTCTTCTAGCCATTCTTAACCTGCAAGGCAGAATAATGCGAAGAGATGGCGCTGCCTTGCAGCTTAAGAATGGCCAGAAGAATTTCGACGCGGTCCGTGAGGGCCGCGGTAGCATAATTGGTCCGTACATTCGCCCGGATTGCGAAGGGTGCGGGTTCGAGTCCCGTCTGCTGCCTGGTCCGCGTGGATTTTTTTCTAGTTACATTTTCTTTAGATTTAGACATCAAGCAGTTACATGCTTTAAAATAATAGAAATTATAACTTAAATGAAGTGATTATTTTAGACGGCTTTTTTTCTGATGTCCATTGCACAAGGCTCATCGGCTACTATGGGATTAGAATAATAGCTCGAAGTTACGTTTGTTACGTTATGCTATTCAACAACTACGCGACCAATGCTCCACTCACAAGAATACCTCATATATACGACGTTTTTTAACGAAATTGACGTATTTGTCCGGTTCAAAGCCTGCCGGCTTAAAACGCATATAATTAACATTTTTAAAGAGCAGAATAATCAGGCAATCACCTATCTTGGTCCGTAATTTCGAGTGTTTTTGCATGTATAGATATATTTATAAATTTTAATTGTGTGAGTGCGTATGTGTATATATTTTGCATTCTGGCACAGTTCTCATCTCCCTGAATAAAAAATAGTCATCAGTCGATACCAACTTATAATGCTCTATAATCTTATCATTGGTCATACTGTTACATGAGAGAAAATTGTTTGTAACGCTTTTGGATTTTTAATAAAAAAAACTGTATTAACCAATAGCCCGAGATACGGTCGCAAAATTCTGCACCCATCTGTTTTATGGTGAAACCTATTTTTTTTTATTTACCCAAGATGACAGCGAAAATAAGTCAACCTCTACTTGCGACCACCTTTTAACTGGCAACCATAGATTATCAGGTTCAGCGCATCATTAACAGCCTATCTTAGTTCACTGCTGGACATAGGCCTCGTCAAATGCACGCTACTCAGATCGATCTTGGGCTACTCGCATCCAGCTCCTGTCAGCCACCTTGCGCGAATCGTCACTCCATCGCGCCTGAGGACGTCCTACACTACGTTTGCCTAGACGCGGTCTCCACTCCAGAACTCGTCTACCCTAACGGTTATCGTTTCTTCGACTAATATGGCCAGCCCACTGCCACTTCAACTCACTTATCAACTTTGGGAATTTCAGCGTTCAAGTAAAATTTTAGTAAATATCAACAAAAACGGATAGCTGTAAAAATCAACAGAAATGCACCTGTTCATACGTCGCAACTCTAAGGTTGTGGCAAATTGAGAGGTAGCAATCATTGTTTTTTGATTTTTTCACATCATTTCCTTTAAAATGACGTTAATTTTGTCAAAAATCATAAATATGCAACAGATCACGGGCTATAAAATATTGTGGTTTCTTTTGTTGTATATTCCCTTTGTAATTATCCCTTATTAGTTGCTTTGAGTGTGGGGGACGGTATTAGGTCGGATTACAGCAAACCCTACAGTTGCACTTCTCGAATTTCAAACGTCGCAGATGATTGTTATACTACAACATGTGGTACTATGTTGTTAATACAAACCATAATATTTTCCAAATCATGATATACATATTTTGTACACTTTGGCGATAATGATCGCTCATCATCATCATCATCATCAGCCTATTAATGTTCCCACTGCTAGGGCACAGGCCTTCCCTATGGATGGAATAGGGAGATTGGGCCATGACCCACCACGCAGACCCAGTGCGGATTGGTGGGTGATAACGACTGCAGATGCAGCCGGGACCAACGGCTTAACGTGCCTTCCGAAGCACGGAGGAGCTCGAGATAGTAAATTTTTGGTCACCCATCCAATGACCGACCACTGCGAAAGTTGCTTAACTTCAACGATCGTAGCCCAACGCGCTAACCACTTGCACCATCGAGCTCCTTGTGTTGATGAATGATCGCTCAGTTTTCATAATTTCTTAATTCCTGGTTTTTTCATAGAAAGTAAAAACGCAAAGGATCAGTTTTTCCCGTTAACGTAGAGAGAGACAAAAACAGATGACTCATTCATCCAATCCACTTAGCGTTTCGCACACAAAAAAATAACTCTAGGGTTCCTTTGTAAGACCTGTGATCTGATCACAAATCGGTAAACTATGTTTTTAAAATTCAACGTCTATCTTTTGAGATCATTGCTCAACGTCGTTTCGTTTATATATATAGACTTGCTGAAATAACTTTTAAGTAGATATTGTATATGAAGTATCATGCAAGAATTTTTAGACCGTTTCATCTAAACTATAAATTTGATCTGCTCGTAAACTTCCTAGCTGTCTTTGGACTGTGGTGTGGTGTGCACTGCGCGATATTCAAATCAAATTCATTTCGATTCTCATTTATTGATGTGTCCCATAAATTTAGCTTATTTTTTATATGTAAAGAAAATTGTGGTTGTTATTTTTCAAATTCAATTGCTTGCTTATTCATAACTAGCGGCCCGCCCTCGCTTCGCTTCGGTGTAGTGCTGAAGGGTAGACTACAGTTTTTGTTCTAAGGCTTGTATTAATATACACAATGACATTCATCTATAATTCTTCTTATACCTGCAAAAAATTAAAATTGACAAAGTTTCATACAAACTTTCATTCCCTATTTTATCCCCTTGGGGGTAGAAGTGATCAAAATCCTTTGTTAGCGGATGCCTACGTCATAACATCTACCTGCATGCCAAATTTCAGCCTTATCCGTCCAGTGGTTTGGACTGTGCGTTGATAGATCACTATGTCAGTCAGTCACCTTTGAGTTTTATATATATAGATATCAGCTGGTTGTAGCTAATCATTAACAATAAGAGTATTGAACAGAAACAACTATGAGTTATAACTTGATGTATCAAAGCTTCAGTTACACCGAGCCTGTCTCCGTAGCATGAGCACCACAGTTTACATTATATCACGTTTTTTATCGCCTTTAACTGTCAAACTCCATAGTAATTTGACAATTGCGCGTGATAAAAACGCTGTATATATCATATCGCGGTTCTCTCTCATGCTAGTGGGGGGCTGGACTAGGACACAGATGATGACTATTCTTTGAATAAGTATTTTCTACAATAATATAATACTTTGTAGCTGCACTGGATCCTTGCTCTTGCTTCTGTAGTGGAAAAAAAATATTGGACGATTCAAAAAAGCTTTCAATAACTCAATTTGAACAAAGTATTATTTCATTTCATTTGTGATTTTCAACTTGCATTCTGGTTGATCAAAGATAACAAAAGTTCTAAATCTAAAGAAAAGTTTACTAGAAAAAAATCCACGCGGACCAGGCAGCGGACGGGACTCGAACCCGCATCCTTCGCTATCCGGGCGAATGCACTGACCATTATGCTACCACGGCCCTATTAGCCGCGTCGAAATTTTCCTAGCCTTAGCTGCAAGGCAGCGTCATCTCTTCGCATTGTAGGTAACCCACAATGTCCCGTCCGCTGCCTGGTCCGCGTGGATTTTTTTTCTAGTAAACTTTTCTTTAGATTTAAACATCTAGCAGTTAAATGCTTAAAAAATAAATAAAATCATAAAAGTTCTAAAATTCTATAAGATAATGATATAAATATTCTTTCCTCTTACCAAGATGATTGCCGACAAAATATTCATCATTGTCTATTGGTATTACTGTTAACTTTCTTTAATATCTAAGACTGACTGTTAACCGAGGCAGTATATTCAGTTTGGACTCGCCCCGTCTCTGCACTCAACTCGTAACGAGGCAAGCTATCACTCGTCCCTATTTTCGTCGTATCCTCATAAAACTAGATGTTGTATAATAATGTCTGATTATCATTCTCTTTACTCCGGAATTTCGAAAGACTTTACTCCTAACCCATGGCTACAAGATGGCGAGTGCTACTAAGTTTTTCTGTGTGTATTGTGTGTATACTATCTTGTAAATCACCTGCATCGCCATATCTAAGTTCTTGGATTCGTTTTCTTTACAGTTGGTATATGATTCGAAAAAAGTTCTAACTCATTGGTTAGCCTGTAACCTTAGTACGAGTTTTACAATCACGAAAACTCTGATAGTTTTCGTGAACTCGTAATAAGGGTACTAATTTTATTGTTTTTGTTTCAATACAAAATAGTTTTTGACGTGACAACGTCTTAAATTAGGTTGCGGCTGGGAGTCACTTATGAAAAAGTGTAACGCTCGGTAACGTTACGATGAGTCTCTCGTGTTAAGTTTAAGTTTACATGTACAATGTTTTAGTAAACAAAATATATTTCTATAGTTAAAATTTGTGCAATTCTTATTTTCATTCAATTCCTTGTTCCTATTGTGCAATTTAATTATATTCATATCAATAAATATTCTACCGAGAAAAAGACGTTGTCACGTAAAATCTTCGCCCGTAAAACCGACTTTACAGGCAACCATTTTTTTTTTTAAATCATTTGCGTCTTCTTGAATTTTAAGTATATTTGGTTGCTTTTCACAAAAATGGGCATAGAAACATAATTTACAGTTACGAAAACTATGATAGTTTTCGTGAGTTCGAACTCGTACTAAGGGTACTGATGTAGTTTCGTATCTCAGAGTATGTATTGTTTAGTATGTAGTATTTTCAAATGTTTTTCCTGACACAACCTTCCTCCTTTCTCAGATACGTTTACTTGTTTTATAATTCTTCACTGAATATGTCGCTTCGATATCAGAGGGAAAAGCTTGTCGGTAAGCATTTGTCAAATTCAAATCATGGATGTGTTTAAAACACGCATCGGTTGTTGAAAGACAGATGAGCTCCGGTGCGCCCGAATATGGCGTAATGATTACGTTTGATTTATCATTCCGTGCACGCGCACTCACATTTCTGAGGAAATCTAATATTGAAATATCGAGGCGGCTGCGGGCGCGGTGAGAACATGACGTATCGTTTCCACGTACATCTTTGCAGGAGTTTGGAGGCCGCGCCGTCTGACTGACCGCCGCGCGTTGCGTCAGCACCGACCTGTAATCGCTAAAACTTGTACATGTAATTAATGAAATTATGAGTTAATGCCACATTGATTTTCACTTTTGTAGTAGGTAATAGTTTGTTCCAGTTTTTGTTTGCACACGCTGAATTTAAGTTTGTTGTTTTTTTATTCTGTTAACGTAATGTTAGTGACTTAGTAAAAAAATATAGTCACACTGTGTATCAACATAGTCGTAGCAAGTTCAATACCCCTATCACGAACCAATATCGAATTCGTATCGTTTGCGAGTCCGAAATGTCATTGTCAAATGTGTACCGATTTTTAGTTCTCGTTACGTACTTTTTGCCGCTGCTGTCCAAGTTTCCATACAAAATTTGACATTGACATTTCGGTTTGCAAACTATTCGAATTCGATAATGGTTCGTACTAGGGGTACTGATTAGAAAATTTGGGTTTGTGAATGCGCTTTCGTCAGTTCACCATTCATTATTTTGAAGTAAATCAAGATTCCCATTGCGTGGTTGAACTTTTTTTCACATCATCTAAAAGTGGACCTATGGGCGAAACTATGACTAATATGTATTTAAATTAACAATCAAATACAAAGAATGAAGTAAGATATTAGTGTATACCAGCTATCAATATTGAGTGTATGTGAGGAGGCGTTTGATGTCAGTGATTGATATCTCAAGATGGCGGTAATCTATCAAACGTGATGTTGGAATATTTCGCCGCTCCGCGTACTTACTATACGCATACTTACATGAAATCCATATTATGTGTGTCGGCAAAAGCTTTATTAGCCGTGATGTATTAATATTGCTCGTGTAGTTGCGGTTTCATTTGTCTGATCACACTACTGATTGGTGGTCGTAGGAAATTTTAAGCAGGATGATTTAAAAGAGCTTTGAAAAAGCATTGTTATTTCTTTACTTTTACGTTTAAGGTTCGATTTTTCAGTTCAAATCGTAAGCTTTTAACTTTTGTTTGAAAACCCGCGTTTTTGCTTTCCTCATCTGGCAACACTGCTAATAACCATCAAATTATCCTTTTTTTTTAAAAAAAAAGTTGCTGTCTGAAGCCTGAAAAGCCGGTGGTTGTGTTTGAAAACAGTTACGAACGAACAAAATGAAGATGATTACATAAACCAACACTAATATAATAAAACTAGCGGCCCGCCCTCGCTTCGCTTCGGTGTAGAGCTGAAGTGTAGACTACAGTTTCTGTTCTCAGGCTTGTATTATACACAATGACATTCATCTATGATTCTTCTTATACCTGCATGCAAAGTCTCAGCCCGATCGGTTTAAAATTGACAAAGTTTCATACAAACTTTCATTCCCTATTTTATCCCCTTGGGGGTGAAAAAAATCCTTTCTTAGCGGATGCCTACGTCATAACATCTACCTGCATGCCAAATTTCAGCCCGATCCGTCCAGTGGTTTGGGCTGTGCGTTGATAGATCACTATGTCAGTCAGTCACCTTTGAGTTTAATATAAGTATATAGATTTAGTAAGGGACGGCGGAGGGTAAACAATTTATTAATCTAGAGTAGACTCGTTTCCATAATGTACCCACAGTTTTAAACCAAGCATTTTGCGAACGTGTGTTTGAACTGCAATCTCGTAAGCGAGCCACTAGAGTTATTTCAGACCACCAACTTTAATATACGATATGATAATGGAAGTAGCTTCGAATATAACATGAGTATAATAAAGTCCAAACTTCATTATACTCATGTTATGTTCGGAACTAGCTTTTATTTATGGACCATCAACATAAACAGACTAACACTTAAGCTTAAATGCTGGTACGAAAAAACTATTGACTTTATGAAAAAAAAAAGTATGATGATACACCCATAATTAAAATAAATACACATAATGATACATTAATTGTAGGCAATTGTCTCTAGTATCATTTTGTATTGACTGTTTTTATCGTAAATTGAGTTGGAAAGGAGATATTGACATACATCTACTTTTTTTCAATATGGCGACGCGAGCGGCAAAAATACGAGGTGGCAAAGTCGAAATACGGAAAGAACACCTCAAAATTTTAAAAAAATTACCAATTTCCAAAACTCCCGGAAAACTTTCCAGGTAACCACTATATTTCTCACCAAATGACCGTACTAAAATGGCAAACTTTATTATTTATTTATAGTATATTCGTACCAAATTTTAAATCTATTAATTCAAAGAATAAGATTTACCATACAACTTTCATTTCCGTTTTCGAAATTTTCGAAAAACTTTTATACACGTTATTCTTTATTTATGGTTAGCGCAGGACCGCGCTTTGTGGCGTTCTATGGGGGAGGCCTATGTCCTGCAGTGGACGGAGAAAGGCTGATGGATGGATGGATAGTCTTTAGTAAAAATACCAACTAACGGATTGATAGAAATGCGCGTTAAAATTAATCCATATATAAACGTCGACACCATCCCATTCCCCTTTTATGGGGTAAAACTCAAACTCATTTATTCAGTCTAAGCTGTTACAAGCTCTTGTGAAAGTCAAACGCTACGCCATCGGTTCGTAAATCTACAGCGGGAGACCTTGTACTGAGAAGAACCGGCAAGAAACTCACCAAGGGCTAGGTAGTTTAGGAAGACTAAGACAAACTTTATAATTTATTTAGATGAATATTCGTGCCAAGTTTCAAGTGTATTAACTCAAGGAATAAGATTTTTTGTTCATACAAACTTTAATCCTTTCTTAGTGCACCCCTAGACCTTATAAGGAACCTACGTGCCAAATTTGGAGCCTCTAGACCTAGCGGTTTAGGCCGTTTATTGATATGTTAGTTAGTCAGTTTCTTATTTTATATATTTTAAGATCATACTGTTGTGTTTCTTTTGATATACAATCGTATATATAATTTCATGAGTTCGGGGCAAGCATAACAAAATCACAGCGAGCTAATTTGAAATGGACTAAATAAATAATCTCAGCTTACAAAATGTTTAATATCATAAATGTTGTGTCAATAAGAGCCTGCCACGATAGTGGATAAAGTTGTTTCACTGCTTGCAAGTTTCTACACTTCGTAACTTTTGACTCTACACAACTTATATCATGTCGAGGAGTGATTTTCAAGTTGTTCAAAGGCTTTACAATCTCATACGACATGGATTGGAACAAGAACATGTTGACATTATTATTCTTATTATTTTAAAGCATGTAACTGCTTGATGTTTAAATCTAAAGAAAATATAATATAATATTTTTTCTAGTTA
The DNA here is from genome assembly GCA_902850365.2 of Chilo suppressalis. Classification (NCBI taxonomy): domain Eukaryota; kingdom Metazoa; phylum Arthropoda; class Insecta; order Lepidoptera; family Crambidae; genus Chilo; species Chilo suppressalis. The sequence goes on from OU963910.1 coordinate 879,323, forward strand.
TATTTTCTTTAGATTTAAACATCAAGCAGTTACATTTTTTTTATTTTATCTTTATTTGGGAAACAAACAATGAATAATTACTTATACCTAGATCTAATTAACAAACATACATCAATAAAGTTTCCACTATTATATAAAACATAGAAAGGAGTTCAGGTAGTAAAAATTGAGAAAGAAAAAAGACGTTAATGTTTTTACCAATAAAACAAAAAAATAACAAGTTTTGTTGGTTACAATTAATAATTATGAACTGTCTACCCTATCGTGAATACATTTTTTACAATTTTTGAGTGAACAGTTAAATATGTCGATTCGTACATGCTTTAAAATAATAAAAAAAACTATAATTGCTATTTCTTCTTTCAAATGTTTAATACTTGTAAAAGTATTCATTTGACATTGTGGGTTACCTATAATGCCTTGCAGCTTAAGAATGGCTAGAAGAATTTCGACGATAATGGCGTGTTGGGTGTCCGCATGGGGTGATGACGTGATGCATCATTGACCTTGCGCTGTTGCTTGGTACCTGTTGGTGTTTCCAATATTTCTCCGAGCTTTATGGTCACGTTTTGGCACGCGCCGCTGTGTTCGTATACCTTCTATTTCCACACCACTCGCGTAGCTATTTCTGATGTAGCTAGGTACTCAGCAATGAGTTTGGTTTACGTATTTTACCTAACAATGGACTTTACTACGCTCCTGTGCCCTGAGGCCTTCTTTATATTTCGCCTTATTTCAACTTTTGAATGAAAATATTCTGCAAACATTAAGGCTGTAAATGTAAATGGGGATTTCATTGTGGGTCTGTGTTGATATGCAGGCTTTCCAATGCTCCTAGGGGTAGAGGATAGTAAAGATAGGCAACTTGCACTTCCGAGTAATATTTGTAAAGAAAATCATATCGCTATCCTTAACCATTTTGAATTTGCCGCGTCCACAAAACATTATTTGGACGTAACCGAGGTTTCGTACAAAGAAGAATAATTCCTACATCGGAATTAGTTACGTGCTTGTACGTAACTAGGTTCGCATAAATTGATTTCTGATTGATGAAGGAATACTAATTCCTACACTAAGTTCCCTTCTCTTGCGCGCCATAAAGATGGACAACCGTGCAAGGGAATGTTATGTACTTCATCATCATTATTATCAGCCGATGGACCTTCGCTGCTGGACATAGACCTCGTCTAGGGATATCCACGCACAATGGTTCTGCGCTTTCTTTATCGAGTGCAGTGTTTCCTAACCTTTCCAATATTGCTACCCCTGTAACCTATTAAGAAAACAGATTTTACCCCGACTTTAAAATGTTATCATCAGTCCAAGAAATTCCAATTTGGCCGCTACATCTTCGTCGCTAATAATGTCATAATCAGGAAATATTCTCGCCCCGCTTCCCACACTCAGCACCCCGCGGGCTCGCTAGCAAGAAGGAGCGCATGCTCTATTTAGTAGTATTATTATATAGTATTTTCTTATTATTTAGATTTGATCAAATAATTAGGTTCTTTGTTACCCCCGAAGCATGGCTGGTTCGGAACCCAGGATCTAGTGGGTCTTGATCTAGTCGACACTGCGCTTCCCGGTGCTAGGTCCTCTTTAAAGCATCTTGGGACCACAATGTCCATCGGTCAGCCGAAATCTGCCCCACCCATTGCCACCTCAGCTCAGCAATCCGTTGAGATATGTCGAATATTCTAGTTTTTCTACGGACTTCCTCGTTTCTACAGCGAGCTTAGCTCTCTCCATCTCTCGCTCGCTCGTCCGACTCTGAGCCATCTTATGAGGTCCGTTTTCAACGACCACGTCTCGGCTCCGTAAGTCGTTACTGGCAACTAGCTCTGTTCCAAGACCTTGATCATCAGATACTGAGTCAGTGTCTTAAGTGCCTGATTTTATATACATATCTTAAAATTGTAAAGAAAATAAGTGTAGAGTAGAGCAATGCATCAAGGTTATTCTATTTTAGTGCAAATTAAACTTGTGCCCTAGATTTCTTTAAAAAAAGCTCGCCCTTTTTCCCTATATTGTGTTATTAGAAAACAAACAAGTCTAATTTTTTTATTTATAGTAAGCAAAAGATACCTATACTTACAAAAGCAATTTTACGAATCGTAACAAGGTTGTTTTATAGGATACGAGTATTAATTTTCATATAATATTTAATTTAAAATCGGCTGGATACTTTCAAACAAAAAAAAAGCATTTGCATTTGTTTTCAGTTTCACAAAAAGAAAGGTGAGGTCTCCGTTTTCAGACTGAATAGTTATCATTGAATAAACATCATAGTATGAAACCATTGTTATAAATCCAATAAGGACCAGGGAAGACGGGTGAATAAATTATGAATCGCCACCCAAGAAGTTCGGTGGTAGGATGTTGGTTAATGTGAAAAGTTGGTCGGACTCGATACGGTTAAAATGCTAATGTCATGGATTTGAGTCCCGCCGCGAGCGGTTATGTCCTCGTGTACCTGTGCAGTCTGGTGCTATGAATATAGAAGCATGCCAACAACTTTTCAACTGTAAGCTACTTTTCGGTGATCTCGGAGCAGGACTCCGGCGTTACTTATAATTTTTTGATGTAGCAAAGTTTGTTTCCAAGTGTGTCTTCACTCGCAATAAACTAAAGATTAGAGATACCTTTTAACATTTAAAGGTTTTGATATTATTTCGCGAAGAAGGTAACTTCTTCGAACGCGAAGACGGTTTTGATAATTATGGATTTTCATATTTCAAACACATCTTTGGTTTAACACATATAAGGTTTAACGGGGTATATCTCTAAAATGTAAAAAGTCTTTCTTGAAGTCATTATAAACATTCGGAACATCTAAAGTGGTTCTTCATTGATCTTATTGAATAATAATGAGTATTCGTTTAAGCTAGTTTATCGGATTCTTCAATAGCTTTTTCACGTCATTATTTGTAAGTTTTTAAGTTATATTCATGATATTTTCTGTTCATCGTGGATTACGAAATTGTTTTTCCGTATTATGTAACTCTCCGCGAGAGAACTTAAGTAGAAGCTAGACAGGACACGGAACGAATATAATGAATAAATGTAACTGTAAATAACAAACCTTTCCTAACTTTTTTATACTGCATACCATGAGCACGTGGTATTCTCAGTTAAAAAACCCCGTTTACCAGAATAGTTTTCAGTTTAGGCTAAATAGCCTATAAAGGCGATTTGGAAAATAATTAATGTCGGTAGGGCAGTATGCGAGACGCGTTAGGTAACCGGCGGCGGCGGCAAGAAAGAGAGGCACACGGCGCGCGCCGGCACCGCTATTGATCGGGGGGATGACGCCCCGGGTGACCCAAATAGAGCCTTCATGCGCCCCCACCCCCTGCGCGACTCCCCTCCCCGCCCCGCCCCGCCCCGCCCCGCCATCACCGCACCCCCGCGAGCCCCCGCCCGCCCTCGCCGGCCGCTCCACGACGAATTTTCATATCAGCCGGTTGTTCATGAAGGAATGGCCCGCTGCCCCGGCTCTGCTACTAATGCCTTACATAATACATCAAGAACGCTGCTGAATTATCTCCGCTTAAAATCTCTTTGTCCTTTTGACATTTTGGCATCTGCCGCGCGAGATTATACTGTTCGGCGGGCTTATGCCGCATGACTTCAGCCGTTGTTCTAGGGCAGGTTACTTTCGCACAATTGAAACTTGACGGCGATGCCGGATACGTTTATGTCCGGTGGATTCGAAAGAGCGAAGGCTTTGAACAGCTTTTTACGTTAATAAATCTTTCTTGATATTTCTGCTCGCTCACGATAATATTCAAACATCTTTACGGTTTACATTTGCATATTTGGTTGCGTGCTTTGATCAATCACCGATTAAACTGCGTGCAGTTTAGTATTGTCACTGTAACAGGTATTGTGTTCGTGTTGAAACTGTTTCCGTGACACGCATAGAGGGCGCCCAGTTACTGACCTATGCCTGGGGGTGTTTCCCAGGCCGATGCGACCGGTGCATGCGTGATTTCAATACCTATTATAATAAAACCTCACATTGCTGCATTCGTATCGATCACGAATTTTAAGTTTGACATGAAGCAGGTTCGTTGTGTATCCTCTTCCTAATTGTACGAAGCCTCAGGCGTGCGGAAATTCAAATATATTTGAACAATGCAAAGGAAATTTCCTTTTGTTTACCGTGCCAGTCCTGGGCTGGTATAATGAGAAATATGCCCAAAAGGACGGACCACCACCGCTTAAATTGGAAAATGCAACTTTGCGTTTTATTGCGTCAGCCAACCATGGGGAGCTCTAGGCGGGGCTTATGAAAATATAGTAGTGCTTTAACGATTCAATTTTAAAGTCCCGTCTGTTTGTCGCGATTGCTTAACAAGGTACTTTGGCAAATTGTGTTCTTCGCTTTTTCAATTTATCCTTTTTTGTTAGGTTCACTAGTTTTTCGTGACTGCATTTTATCAAGTTATCTTATGTCTCATCATCATGCTCCTGCCATTTTATCAATATAGGTTAATAGAGGTTGACGCAATATATTTTACCTTTCGATTCACGGTCAAAAGTTATCTCAAAATTCACTAGTTTTTATGAATATGAGAAGAGAAGACAAGATGCACGTATATTATGTGTAATCTAATTAAGGAACACTTTAATGAAGTAAGACTGTTTTGATATCTTATTCAACTTTTAATAATCTTCTAACTGTACTACAATAAGCGTCTGTCTACCATCTTGATTTGTGCCATAGAGTATGATCAATCACTTTTACATCTTATATATTAAATTCTCGTGTAACATGTTAGTTACCATACTCCTCCGAAACGGCCTGACCGATTTTTATGAAATTTTATATGCATATTCCGTGGGTCTAAGAATCGGCTCCTATCTATTTTTGATATCCAAATGATAATGGTTGTTCACTTATGTAACGTAGTGTTCTCATATGGATTAGGAGGAATGTTATCCCAGGAAATTCATTGAACACTACGTTACACACCCCTTAAATATTTTTTGGACATTTTTTTTTATAATATGGTATTAAAAAAACATACAACCCTAAATTTTCTCTTCTACCACCTGCCCCTATTTTTATAGCAGTACGAAGTTCGCTGGGTCATCTAGTAAATATATATATAAATTTTCGCCTCTCCCTCCCATCCACCATCACGTCCATCCGAAAAGGAAATCCGTTCCAAAAAATACCATAAAATTGATACAGAATTTATTTTAAAAATCATTTTATTCTTTACACTTATCTTTTTTGTAGTTTACCTTATGATCTCGATCAGTACTATGGAGCTCTACCCAGAATGGATAGAACCTGGGGACGTGGCTCTTCATTAAAAGATACTGGTCTAGATAAGATATTTATTTCATTCAGGCGAATATAATTATTTTTATCTAATTACGAGAAGTTTGCTTGGTGCCTGAAGATCTACTCTTGAATGGAACCTTCTATCAAAAGACAGACGATTCCTTATTTCAAATCTTAAAATCATGACATTAACTTTTTAATATAACTGCCAACCGTAGGCATTGCAAAAGCAAAGAGTTTACCTAAACAAGGAGGTAGTAACGTACCGGACGTTACAGTACCTATCAGAGATATTGCTTTATTGGCAATAAGTATGTCTAAGCTGTGCCGCGCTGTAATTGCGTTAGGCTAAGGACGTCGGGAGCCGGAAATTAGCAGGTGGCAGGTGGCACTCCTGCTGCAGCGGAACTGCCGCTCCCGCGTCCGGTGCGACCACCCATTTATATAACTGCAGTGCTTCTATAACTACCCTCATTTCGGTTAAGGCAGTGTTTCCTAACCTTTCCAATACTGCTACCCCTGTAACCTATTAGGAAAACAGATTTTACCCCGACTTTACAATGTTATCATCAATCCAAGAAATTCCAATTTGGCCGCTACATCTTCGTCTCTGATAATGTCATCATCAGGAGAAATTCTCGCCCCGATTCCCACACTCAGCACCCCGCGGGCTCGCTAGCAAGGAGGATCGCATGCTCTATTTAGTAGTATTATTATATAGTATTTTCTTATTATTTAGATTTGACCAAATAATTAGGTTCTTTGTTACCCCCGAAGTATGACTGATTTACCCCCGGAGGGATAATTACCCCCAGATTCGGAACCCAGGGGTTAAGGGTTCGCTGATTTCAATATGGCGAATATAGGATAGGAAAATATAGGTTGGAATCTTAAAGATTCGTATTGTCTCTTAGGTAGATTTTCTAGAATTTTAGTACAGCGCTTATGCTTTTCTGAAAAAAACTAGTAGAAGGCTTAGTATCTATTAAATTGTATAAGATGGGTAGTTATTGGTGTAGCTTTAATGTAACGTGCAACACCACGCAAGCGAAGCTATTGATGTATCGGATAGGATATTAATATAGTACAAAAGCGTAACTCTACGACTGAAAAATTATACGAATGTAAGTGTTCGGTTCTCCATGTACAGATTTATTTTCTATATCCTTGCTTATTAGCAACTTTCAAATGGTTTTATTTCTCGTCTCAGATATTTCTGATTTCTGGCGTGATCCTTATTCTCGTAGCAGAGAGGCAATTTATATTTTCTATATTTATAGCGCGATTGCACTTGCTTCCGTATTAGGGTAGTTTTCGTTTTGGTTACCCGACACTGTCTTCCGTATTCTAGTGTAAATATTATTTCGTGTGCCTAAATTCGAGTAATGTCTTTCGTGCATCCGAATACAGGCTAAGGACCAAATGTCTATCTAATCTATTTATAAGCAAAGAGCAGCATCATAGCCGACGCGACCAGTTTATAAGCCAAAATAACATCAACTAAGTATATCTCTTAAAATTAGAATCGACGAACGACGAACAATTTTATAATGACCTTTATTGACCTCCGAGCAATAGGTCGCGAAATATTCACGATAAGCTGATTTTTTGACCTTTTGACCTTTCTAACTTTTTTAGTCGGCACAATATCAAAATCGACTATTCACAGCTTCATTTCAACGCCGTAATAAAGGTATAAAAATTCAGCTCACTACGATATTTTCCGCAGAATGGGGTTTAAAATGCTTAAAATGACTGGACTGTAAAACATTCAACAACATTAGAACACGGTGAGTGTTCTGAGGAGTTATTCTCTCTTATTCCACCTTCCCCTTTCCTTCAGAGGACCACTCGCGCTGGCCTACGTTGCTACCGACTAACTGTAGCCACTATTCCAACGCTTACCAAGAAGTTTGGTGACTCATTTCTTCGTCGCACTATCCGTAAATGGAATGCTCTGCCCGCTCACGTGTTCCCTCCCTCTTACAACCTGGGATCCTTTAAAAGAGGCGTGAAGAAGCAACATGCAGGCCGGCAGGATGAGGATGGCTGGTGTGTTAGTTAGAACTGTTGTATCAGCTATCTTCGCGTCTGGACTTCACCGTCACTTGGCATCAGGTGGGGTGGAGTCATTTGTCGGACCTATCTTAAAAGAAAAACATGAAAATTAAGCATATCTTAAACAATATATTGAACATGCAGTCTCGTCTCGCTAGTTAGACTCCTTATTGACTGAAAACAATCAAGAACAGTATAATAAAGTGCTTTACATTAAATTGGGGCTGTTTTTAATCGTCCATAAATATAGAAGATGAAATGAAATTGCTATACTTTCTGCCAGAACAGTATTTGATGCCAAATAACTTCGTAGATGCAGTTGTAGTATCGTTGTGGCTCTTGGCTAGTTCAATGGTTATATTATATCCTGCAATAACGCGCCGTCTAGTTGAATAACCTTAGTTAGATACGAAAAAATGACTTCAATCCATGATACCGGCTTTTGTTGTACGAAAAATGTGGATGTGTTTTTCAGCGTTGACCCAGCCGAAGATTAGAGATTTTTTCGGCGCACCCAGGGGACCCGGCCGACCCACAGACTCAATGAAAATTAAAATATTTTTAATTAACCCTGGTCCCCATCCGAATTTGCTAACAAACACCCGATATTCCCACGATAGTCGCTACTTCATGGTTTTTATTTTTATTTTCTAAACAAACAATTATTTTCCAGGTTGTTTCCACTGTAACAAAGACTTTTAAAATAAAATCTGAAGGAATACAGTTCAATTCTGATCTAGGACCCGTCTTTAAATTAAATACACTTAATAGTAATATATTATTTCGTAGTTTTGCATGTGGAAATTCTATGAAGAGTTCAATGTTCCTGTTTCGGAATGCGTTGATGTCTTTTTTGTGAACAAAAAAATATTTCTAACTTATTTTGAGACTTTCGTTTTGGCTTTGTCATCCCAATCAAAAAATATTTTTTTTCTTTAGCGTCTAGGATTTGTCCATCGTTCATTGAATGTTTGTTTTTTACGTTTAGTGCTATTTTAAATTAAAATATTTTTTATCCTTATTAAATTTGACGACCTCCGTGGCTCAGTGATATGTACGTCAGGTTTCAAGGCGTCGCAAATATATTTTTATTTATTTCCAGATAAATATACATATTTTTTTAACAGGTGTATCAGTATAATATGTATTCTATCCGTCATCCTAGTATCCCATAACACAAGCCTTGTGCTTACTTTGGGGCTGGGCTTATTGATATGAGTGTTGCAATTTTTTATATGTATTTATTTTGATAAGTCTTGTAAAGTCTAATAAAACAATAAATTCTATTGCTACGTGTTACCCTAAAAATGTCGGTAATTTAAGTTATTAATTCATACAAATAGGTACTGTATAAAATAGTTTGTTGTCTATTTTTACCTGTATATTTTGTATATTAATGTACCTTCTTTGTTTTTATTCATAAATTGTTATTGTTACTGCATAAATAAACCAATAAATATTTAGAAAAATATATACCTAACAAAGATAATTTAATCACATAACACAGCTCTTAAAGAAGAGCTTATTTTCGGGTGAGGCTTGGTGTGTAAAAAAAACACACTATATAAAAATCTCGTTTTACAGTGTTTGTTATCGAAACGGCTTCAAAGATTTTTATGATTTTTTTTGTGTATTTGGTTGGTCTTAAAATAGGTCGTAGGCTAGTTTTGCCATCCCTTGATGGTAATGTGTGGGGTTGGGGTAATTTCTGACATCCACGCAAACGAAGTCGGGGGCATAGCTAGTATACGTATTATTTATAATGTATATGTATTTTAGTATTATTCTTTGGCAGCGCACGGCCTCGAAATGAGTAAACTATTTGAGATGACATGATCATAGCTTTTTATTTTTATATTATATATTTTTTGTATATGGCAAAAAGAAGAACCTTTAACCCATGAAGTTCCAGAAAAAACATCTTTTTATTAGAAAACTACGAATTTTCATAAAAGAAAGTAGGAAAATTTTATTCCACTATAAAAAAAAACATGTCAAATATTGCCAAGGCGAGACCATATGACTCGCACTGGCAAAAAATTATCAGATCTCATGGAGAGCAAGACCTTACTTCACAAATTTTACACCTTAAAGTCAAAATATGTGACTTTAGTTACTACAAGTAAAGTTATCAGATCTCATGGAGAGCAAGACCTTACTTTACAAATTTTACACCTTAAAGTCAAAATATGTGACTTTCGTTACTACAAGAACTATTTTAATAACAAAAAAGTAGTGATCAATGGACAAAAAAAATCTCCTTACTAACCACCCACCTGAATGTAGCGAAATAATAATAATAACATTTATTTCAGATTATTCATCCATATTGGTTAGTAACAATTTTAATTATTTTGCTTACAAATCTAGTGTTAGTAAATTGAATTCATGAAATGGTCAAGCCACATATTTTGACGGTGTAGGGTTTATGAAGTCCTTGTAGAGTCAGGTCGTTTAGAGTTAGAAACTTGGCTCTACGTGATATCTGATATCTTGCCTCCAGATAAACATTAAATTCGATTTTTTGACTACTTCAATCCCCTGCATTTGAATAGGTTCTTTAAAATAATTTAGGAGTTCCTAACTAAAACTATTTTTCGATTTAGGGATCCGTTTGCGAAATATTGAACTTTAAAGTGCAAATTTTTGTTCGAGTAGGGCGCCCCCCCCCCCCCCCCCCCCTCTAAAAGCTATTGGCTTGAAAAACCTGAAAAAAGTCATGAGAAGTCAAATAAGATAGTGCTTTTCATAACCTTTTAAGGAGAACTATAACGATAAAGATAGATTTGTTAATCTAAGAGTATTGTCGTTCTACTTTGGTTAAAGAAATTTTCTTACCTATTGAAAATTCAGAAGAAAACATTAATAGTGACATAGATGAAGTTATTGTAGCGTAAAACCTTGCATTGCAAAAAATTAAAAAAAAAACTAAAAAGCTATTTTAAAACCACAATAAAATATCATTAGGTCCACAACGCTACCGCGAGTACCAACGGCAACGACTCCTGAGTCGCGCTAACGTAACGTTTTTATAAAAAGTATGTAAGCAATTGAAAAGATCGGCGGTTATACCCCATTCTCAAGGGATGATCGCATCAGATGAAGCTTTTAGTCAGTAAGAGTCTAACATAACCTTGCAGCCGGCTGTAGGGTATTCATGAGGATTTCACAACCGCTCCCCCGCTTGGGAGGAAACAATAAAAGAATTTGCGGTTACCATTCGTATTAAAAAAAAAATTAATTGATTTTGAGTTTGAGACGCAGTTTGACTTGGATTAAGGTATTTTATATTAAGTTGAGATACATTGATTTATCTTGATTGGTTTTCTAATTCCCTATATAGAAAATAAACACTCCTGCTCAAATATATTGTGGTAACTACAGACAACTACGGAACCCTATACTGCGCGTGGCACGACACGTACTTGGCCGGTTGCCAATATTCTTTAAATTAAAAGTACTTAACAGCTACTTTGGACAGCCCAAAAATTTTTGGAACGAAGTTAGACGGTTCACCCACATCAGCGCGCTACGTCGCGTAGTGCGGAGCGCTAGATTACGCGCACGTGATCCGCGCTACGGTCAGTACCCTTAGTACGAGTTTTACAATAACGAAAACTATGATAGTTTTCGTGAGTTCGCACTTGTACTAAGGCTACTAATTTTATTGTTTTCATTTCAATACAAATAAACACTGTTTAAATTTTATCATTAAATCATTTGCGTCTTCTTAAATTTCAAGTACATTTGGTTAGTTTTCACCAAAATGGATATAGAAACATAATTTACAATTACGAAAACTATGATAGTTTTCGTGAGCACAAACTTGTACTAAGGGTACAGGACGCGTTGCCAGTAAGCGAACGCGTGCTATACTGCGGCGCAGTGTGTGGTAGGTCGTGGGATTTCTATACGAACTGAGATTCTTGCATATTGCGTTGCGTAGCGCGCTGCAGTGGGTGAACCGCCTAAGGACCGTTTGGCGGATAGAGGGTAGGCGAAAAAAAAATTTTTTTCCGTCACTACCTAGCGAGGCTGCTAGGTGGGTGGCCACTGACGGTGGTGGCTGTCGACTTGGTTTAAAGTATTGTTTAACAATTTGACGGAATCGGGGGTTCGGGCCACGACCTACCACGCTAGGACAAACACAGTTGTTTGCTATACTAATATTATAAAATGGAAAGATTTGTTTGTTTATTTGTATTGAATAGGCTCCTAAACTACTAAACCGATTTGAAAAAATCTTTCACGTTTAGAATCCTACATTATCCCTGATGAACACGGGCTATAGAGTATTTTCAAAATTACTTAGGCTTAGGTTAGGGTTCCGTATGAAAACTCAAACTCAAACTCTTTATTTGCAAACTAAGTGTTACATAAGTTCTTCGATAATGTAAGAAACAATTCCGCCATACATGATTTTCGTGTAACTTTAATCATTTACGCAGCACACGCAACGGAAGCTCGCAAATGATATATTTTTATCCGTTTTTGCAACAGTTTACATCGATGATCCACTCCTACTGATCGCAGCGTGATGTTATATAGTCTTAAAGCCATTCTCAAATAATTCACTATCTAACACAAAAAGTATTTTTCAAATCGGACCATTAGTTCCTGAGATATGCGCGTTCAAAATGGTGCATTCGGTACAACGGGTCCTCAAATACGCAACAAAATTTTCACTATCATTTAAATACATTCGGTTGAAATTATGTAAAGAAATTCATTGTGTATAATACAAGCCTTAGAAAAAAAACTATAATCTACACTACAGCTCTACACCGAAGCGAAGCGAGGGCGGGCCACTTGTATGGAATAAGAATATAAAAAAAATGGAAAGGGGAGGGATCTACACTGAGCCCAATGACTCGCGACGCGGGCCCAATGTGGATTGCTGGGTGGTATATAAAAACTTTAGCACTCACGCAATTTTTTTGCCTACTCAGAGCTTCCTATAGCTGTGGAGTTTGGTTTGCCACGTGACGGTTAAGCAACTTTCGCCATGTCTGATTATATGATGGGCGACCGAAACTGTCCTCACGTGGACTGGACTGGATCATGGCCCAATCTGCCCATACCGTCTATAGGGTAGGCTTGTGCCCAACAATAGGGGCATTAAAGGCTGGTAATGATGAATACATCCCCTGGTTATGTGCACTTTGATATCCAATCCAGCCACCACAACGCACGACGGCATAAACCATTTACTTATACCAATATACGTGTGGTTTTCACTGCCTTGTTTTTGAATCCGCCAGTTGCGAACTGGTAAAATCCGCAACAACCTTATGCAATTTTTTGTTTCATCGATTTTTCTAAATATAACATCGCACATGCACCGACAGTTCACCGGAACTACAATTTTAATGCTTCGCCTCGTAAACCAGCACCCGTGTTGAGATACCTTGTATGTAGGAAAAAGTACAAAGTTACACACTGTGTAAAATAAAAGATGTATTTGTATATACGAAGTAGTGATGTAACGAATATTCGCATATTTTTGAATATTCGCATTCACATTCGCATTCGCATAATCTCTGCGAATGTTTTGTGAATATGAATATTAGAAAGAAACAATTTGAAGAAGTTGTAGTTCTGCCTTTCCTTGAATATTCATTGTTACACAGTTTGCATTTAGCTCGTTCAGCATCGCAAAGTGTGAAATAAGTCCATGTTTCACTAGAATTCGATTTACTCATGTTAATAAATCACTATTGCCACTCACAATCACTACCTCAAAATTCACTTGTTTTGTTTACGGAAAGACCGGTGCGAGCGGAATGACATTCAGGCGGATGAGTTCATATCAACTCGGCAATTCGAACGAAACTGCCACCATGCCATAGATAATTGGCGCCAATTTAAAAATAAATAAATATTTGCATTCGCATTCGCGAATGTTCAAAAAATGACATTCGTTACATCACTAATACGAAGCGAGCCTCTCTCGAGGCGGAATGGGAAAAGATGTTTTTAGTATTGTGTGTCTATTCTACTTCCAAGAAAGGATTAAATGGCGCCGGCATAATGCGTCCGAAGCCTTTTAGTTTAGATGGTAATGCGGGTTTCTATCTCCCGATGGTGGAGTAATAAATCTGGCGAGTGTGGTCTGCGAGCCGCGGGCTAAGCGGCCACTTCTGCCACTACCAATAAAATGTTTACTCCACAATTTATATACGTTGCAACACTATAATCTATACTTATAATAAATCTGTAGAGAGGTCAATTCTGTACATGAAATATATTTTCAAAATAACTATCAGGGGGTGATTAGTGATCGATACTGATGCCAAAAATGCAATCAGTAAAATTTTTGTCTGTCTGTCTGTGTGTATGTTCCTTATAGAAACAAAAACTACTCGACGGATTTTAACGAAACTTGGTACAATTATTCTTCATACTCCTGGGCAGGTTATAGTATACTTTTCATCACGCTACAATCAATAGCAGCAGAGTAGTGAAGGGAAATGTTGGGAAAACGGGAGAAGTTACTCCATTTTTTAAGCTTCCATCGCGTGTGCAGCCTTAATGGTTAAAGTTACATAGAAATCATGTATGACAAAAATATTCTACATAAAATTGTCTAAAAAATATCCCGCAACAGCATATGTCTATCTTTTATGGTTGACTCACAATAACACGTGTAATTATATAAATAAAGTCATTGTTTATAGCACAAGCCTGAGAACAAAAACTATAGTTTACACTACAGCTCTACACCGAAGCGAAGCCAGGGCGGGCCACTAGTGTACCATAAAACCAGCTCATATACTTCGTAAAATTAATGCGGCTCGCAGCAGGCCGATTTGAACGATCTAGAAACAGAATTGAAAATTTTCTCACCCATAAAGTTTGAAAACAGCCAATCTGTCTTACATTATAATCTATCAATCTTTTTAAAGGTACGTTGCCACGATACGGGTTTCCAAACGTATGAGAACTCGTAACGTTTGAGTTTTAGCCGTCTTTATACACGATACGAGGTAAATAGAAATCTCGTGCATTTTGTGATGTCGTAATGAAGCTGTACTTACTTAGTCGATCCTTTGTGGAATGGACATTTTATTACATTCTGACAATATTTATGGTTTGTGTACATGAGACAAACAGTCAACATTGTTCAAATCTCACATCAAAGTGAACGAGATTACTGTTTACCGCGTTTCATCTAAAGGGACTGCTAAAACTCAAACGTTAGATTTCTCATACGTTTGGAAACTTTGCTCGTCGCGCACCTTAATAATTTAATCACGGTTCGCGCGGCTATAATTACATTCCTATCTGGCTTCTTCTAAATAGACGCAGGTAAAATTTCTTTCACGTCAAAAGTTCGTCCTTCGGATGAAGCCGTCTGTCAATACTCAATATTATATTAAGGATGGGCGCGCCGGAGACGACCTTCGGGCTCGCCTCCGCGCCGCCCTCAGGCGCGTCGCTCGTAAAAAAATATAAACTTCGTCGGACGGGGGGGTCTCCGATGCGGGTTTAAAATCTTTTCATTTTGTATAGGTGAGCAAAATTTTGGCAAAAATCGGATGCATAGGAGCCTCTGTTTTGGGGGATCAGGAAGGCTGCGGCGGCATCGGTTGTGGAAGGTTACGGCGGGGCGGGCGACGTGCGCATAGGGCGGGCGGGGCGGCGGGGCGGGCGGGCCGGCGGCGCGGCTGCGCGGAGGGCGGGCCATGCGCGGCGGCGCTGGCCGGTGACGCAGTGTGACGTCAGCGCGGCGCCGGCTCGATACGCCGCGGTCCGTCGTCCGTCGTCCGTCGTCAGTCGCCGCCCGCTCCAGGCCACCGAGCGTCGCGCACTCGCGACATACCCGTCCGCGCGTTCTCTCTCATACCGGGTTTTAGTTTCGAACCACGATGACATAGCCCTAGTGCCGTGCGACGAGACTACGTGAAAGCGCACACACATTTTTAAGTTTTTCCGTTGGAACGAGGAAACCTCAAAGGTCCCCGTTGTTGCAGAACTAGCGACGACCCACCCCATTCCGTTGAGGGACAGAGGCGAGACCGAGAGGCGGCTCACACCTTTTTTGTCCGCCTTTTTATAAAGACTAACGAAAAATGGGCGAGGTGAGTGCGGTGCTTGCAGTAGTGCTTGCCCTTAGCGTTTGCAGCAGCGAGCCCCGTGCGGGCGCCGAGTGCTTTCGTGAGGTGTGAGTGCATGTCGAGGAAGTGACAGTGAAGCCGCCGCAGCGGGTGCCGCTCTGCGCCCGCGCTGCCGCTGCTGCCGCAGCCACCGGCTGCACGCAGGACTCCATTTGCACGTTCCGCTCTTTGTTTCGCCACCGCAATCGATGTGCAGCGTTAGTTTGCGCACCTACCCCTCGCCGTGATCAAAGATATCATCTCATTGTCTGCTAACGCGTTTTCCGTAGATCATCTTTCGTTTAGTGCACTTTTTCTTATTTCCAGTTTATGTTTAATCCGTATTCATAATGAGCGAGTAGTGTCATTAGTACCTGATCTTTATGATTTAGTGACCAATGAAAATGTCATGATGTAGAAGAGACGGCGCCGGCGGGGTTGCGTAACTTGTTAGTATCGATCTGTGCGGGACCGACATTCTGCTTTCACATGTCTAACAAAGTCCTGCCTTGCCATTGCAAATGGTAAAAAAAATACCTTCGCGGTAGTTTTATGTTTTAGAAAAAAGACGAAGAAATGCCTTGTTATCTCGCTAGAACAAAAACTAATTCCCAGATTTTCTTTGTTTTCATTAAGTATATTATCGAACTCAAAACATTTTCTGACAATCTGTGTAAAATCCGACACTTTTAATAGAAAAGTAATCTTTTCAAACTCCCTCGTGATCCGGAGTGACCACCTGAATTGTTCACTTCGTTGATTGATAGTTTATTATATTTGTAGAAGTAAGAACCAAATCTTGTAAAAAATATGACATCTACTAACTTATTGTTTCGAAATAAGATTTCTATTCCACGAAGATTCCGTATATCACATCACACTAATATTATAAAGGCGAAAGTTTGTGAGTGTGTATGTTTGTTACTTCATCACGTCTAAACGGCTGGAGCGATTTTAATAAAATTTGGTATGGAGTTAGCTGACACCCTGGATTAACACATAGGCTACGTTTTACTGCGGGGAAAATATCCCTAATAAACCGCGGGTAGTACCGCGGGGCACAGCTAGTCTATCATAAAATTTCTTGCTTCAAAATCAACACCAGTATACTTAGCCTATTCTATTATCCTGGACGAGTGTAACAATGTCCTCTTTAATATTAAGTGGCAATAATTCTGCCGTGAATCATTGCTGCAAATTCTCAGAGCTCATGCCTTTTCCAGCGCGAGAGGTAGCTGGTAGGCCGGCGGTCGTTTAAGAAGATTCGCTAGGTGCTCCGAAGGAAGTAGCTAACAGGTTGCGGGAGCCGCCGAGCTGCTTCGGCCCGAGAACTATAAGCCCGAAGGTTTATTAGAAAATTGCCTCGTCATTATGTCATTTAAATCGCATAGAGTACTGGAGCTCTATTGGAGTATTTCCTTTATCCTTTGTGACGGCAGCGTGCATCAATTAGGATGCTAAAGACACGGTCACTAGGAAGTTTCCCGAAGCTGCAGTTAATTTTTCACACGCACAATTTGTCTTGAGGCGGTTAAAAATTTACACAAGCCCAAGTTGTGCTCTCATTAGTGGAGATCTAATAGGCTTTATACTGATAATGGAAGGATATTTATGCGAAGGCAATATTGTTCTAGATGTAATAATTATATTTCTTATAAAGTTAGGAAAACAAATCTTGTTATTAATCTAATTCATTAAATCAACCTGTCTCCGAAACAGCTAACTATATGGATTTTGTCAGTCTACTCATATAAGCAGTGGCTATTTCTTGTAAAACTGATAACCATGCAAGTCCATTACAATAATAATACGAGACAATATAAGACAATGCAATTTTGAAACCATAAACTGAAAGGATTTTAAGACGATTATACATAATTTCTTTTAGTTAAAATTTCTCCTGAATTGGTCATAAAAAGCACATTAAAAGTGTTAATAAATAGAAACCATTCTCGAAGAAAGAGCTTAGCACTCATGTCAAAAAGGATTTACCAACGTTAAAGTGAACACTGGAAGATTACATCCAATCAATTATCAACACAAAAGACCTCTCACGCCCTTAAGTGATTGGAGTGTTAGATTTTTATAAAAAAACGTGATCAAGCATTTATAAATCCAGCGAAATTTATTTTACAATGTTCATTCGTCTTTTTAGGTATTCAAAATAATTACAAAGTTTTTATCTTCACTACAGTGAAAATCATCTTAGACAAATATAATGTCTCAAAATTTACCCACAAATCGCAATAGGAATTTGTTCTGTCTAAAAGCAAGTCTTCCAAGATTCGACGTGTAGCAGACTAAGAAACGTAATCGTCAAAAATATTGATATTGGTAATTGGCTTTTATGTTCCATTTAGCTAAATTTCTTATCTATCAGTCAGTATTCTTAAATCTAAAGAAAATTTTACTGGAAATAAATCCAAGCGGTCCAGGCATCAGAAGGAATTCGGACCCGAACCTTCCGCAATCAGAATTTTTATTTAAATTTATAGATCTAATAGTTAAATACTTAAAATTCAAAATATAATAAACTATCAGTTTTCTTGTTGATGGAATTCATGCTCACAATTAAATAATAATATAAAGATTACTTTAAGTAGAAATAAAATCTAATGCGTTCGCTTTTTCCACGTGGACTGCTTCTAATTATTATTTCGCAGAACCGTCCCTACGATATTTTTAGAGCAGTATCTACGGTAGTTAGATTTACATGAGTAAATACGGTACGAGTTAATTAAACTTTAGTTTTAGCACGGTAGCATTTTGAATAAATTGATAAACAACAAACAAGTCGAAATTTGGAATCATTGCTTTGATTTTAAGGGTAAGATTGTGACTGTGGCCTGTTTCGTCAGATAAATTTTATACCATTCAATTTTTTCTCTATTATTTTATGTTCTCCGATAATGTGTTTTACATCTGCCATACATTGCAATCTTTATTCAGCTAATAGAATAGAATCCATTATGTACTTTGTTGATTGCAACGTCCATGACTATCCTTGAGTCTGATTGTCACATGCGTAACATAGCCGTCTATTTGCAAACTGGGTCACACATTCATGGGAAACAATTATGTTCTATGCTTGTAAAATTTACCCCTTTTTACAAACCACAGTTTCTTTCTTAACATTTTGACATGACCTTTTCAAAGAGCATGGTTATCTAATTAGCAATGTTCTTTATAGGTCTCCTCTTGAACTTAATTTATAAAGACACAATTATCTAGAATTCAAAATGTTATGTTAACATCTTATAAAAGGTTATCTTAATTATGTTGTTACCGATTTATTATTTTAGTTTGACCAGTTTATTTTTATGTTTCAATACACCTTTGTCGCTACTTTCTTTGGACTAACATTGATTACAAATATTAAACATATAATTTGATCGCAAATTCGTTTCATAAGTAGTTATTTTTTGTATGCAATTAGATCAGATTCAGAAATAGGTTTCGGTACCAAATATTTCTAAACTGGAAGACTACTGGTCTAATTGTTTCGAAAGAACATCTCGACAGCTGTTTATCGGAACAACTGATAATAAATTCATTACGCATGAAGAGAGTGTGTTGTGCGTTTGGCACGATTCGCATCACCGCGTGTCGTCTCCGCGCCGGCCTATCATGCGACTCATTAATGTTAAAAATAATTGTCTCATTCACACACGTCATGCCTCCACTATAGTAGTAACCACAAATTTTCGGTACAAAGCAGTTATGCGACCGTGGCACTGAATCTTCCGGGTGTCTGTTCATTGACATTTTCTATTTACAGTTAGTGGAGAACACTTGATTTTTATAATTGGCTCGAGACGATGACCGAGAATTCGATTTCGTAATACTCGGTTACATTACTTCTGTTGTGGGCATCTTTCGCTTCTGCTGGCGATGTATGTCGGAAGTAGAAATTCTCACTCTCTCTATTGTATTTAAAAAATCTAATAGTCATCCAATACTTGGGGCCGCTCAAAGTTGAACGACTCTTTCCCATTGTCCGAGTGCCCTTGTGAAAGATCCTACTTTGGTTCCGGAATATTTTGTCACACTGCCCTCGTCTCCCTTTCGAGATGTGCTAACGTCAGCCCCTCCGAGCACGTCAACGTTTCATTCTTCTCAATAACCAGTTTTGATTTTCCATCAGATATTCCGGTTTAACCTTTATAGAGATTATAAATGCGGTCGTCGGGGTGGGGGGTGGCAACCTTGTCTTTCAGCTATTTATGTAGAGGGTGGCGCGGAGGGGCGCGCGGGCGCGGGACGGGTGCGGGGGGGACGGAGGCGCGCGCAGGCCGCCCTCTTATGTAACGCGCCGGGCATGCCGTGCGTCTGCCACTCCTCATAACCTCATCCTATGCTCTACCATGAATATTGCATTACACCCTCGCACGCTTACAGCGTCCTTTACGCCACTAATTAAGAGCCAGCAAACTGAATTATTCACGGGGCACGCTCGGCGACCGCTCGGGCGCCCTGAACGATCACGGCGGCGCCCCGCCGCAATCTCTTAGCGCTCCGAGTGCGCCACTCCAGTTATTCTGAACGCGACCTTCGGAGGAATCCGGGGCGCGGTTTAATGAGGCTGCATGTACACGGCGATTAATTATCGGCGACTGCGGACTTGTTTACGGCACCGCGGACGCATTTAGAAGCGGTGACATCGGCGGTTCGCAACACTATGCGGCCGAGCTGCACTTACGTAACCGCTCACGGTTCCCGTGTGCTGTGCATATTCCACACCAGACACATGCGTGTTTGAACGCAAATTTAATAACTTCAACGTTGACGTAACCGCTTCCTCCGCTCACGTGACTTTCAGCTGTAAATTAATTATAATTTACTATGTGGAACGTTCAGTTAACATGTTACGGTTATGGTAATGTACAATTAAACTGCTCCGATGGCCATGCAAACTAATGTGCGAGCTATGAACGGTGTCGCTGCGTTACTCGCTCGTGTTGGAAGCGGCGCAACTAGTTCAGATCAATTGAGGATATTGCCGGTGGTCCTGCAGGGCGGTGCGTCGGCGGCAAGGTTACCTCGCATTGTCTGCCGCCTCGGACGCTTCACAATATCTACCGACGTAGTTTAGATTAGAACCACGTACTCTGCCTTTTCAATGGTTACTTTACATTACTTCAATCCCTTATTTAATCATCATTTATGTTTGAAAGGAAAACGGTTAGATTTGCCTCATCCGTAGTGGCAAATCCGTCGTTTCCGACATTTCATTCATTATGTTGTTTTTGCACGGCTCCAGTCTCTCTGCTCTTGAAGTCTCATACGCATTAGACCTGAGGAGCCCTGCAAGAACGTTATTCATTGGCTTCACCCATACTGCATGGTCCATAGGGCCGCCTAGTAGAATGTGTCTAGCCCCTAGTTGTGTTCCAGCATGGCAGATCTGACTCGTACCGCGTCGCCACCATCGCCCCCGTTAAGGATGATAATAGGACCGCTGACGGACAGTACAAGGTTTTTATTTCATTCATCTTCCATTTCAAGTTCACCAGTGACGAATTAAACTATAACTTTTTGATTTCTCAGTATCTATATCTCCCGTCGCTATGACTTTGTACGCATGTTTTTTATTGCATGTTGATTCATTAATTCATGATGCTTTTCTGATTAGAATTTTGTAGTAAACTCTGAGGCTATTAAGTACAATTGGATAATCGTTATTGTGAGCATATTTGATGTACTGCCAGATCTTAACCTTGTGTTGTTTATTGAACGTTTGCAGACACGCCGGAAACCACCCGCAAAAAAACGGAAAGCAGGAGATTTAGATGATCTTAAACAGGAATTGGACATCGACTTCCACAAAGTAACGCCCGAAGAACTGTACCAAAGATTTCAGACACATCCAGAAAATGTAAGTCGATATTTTGAAACTTTCCACTCCTAGCGTGCGTGACGATGTCACTTATAGTTCAGCCGTAAACGATAAATCATTACCTTGAAATGTCATCGATATAATATCGAATTCTAATGGGCCTAAATAATTATGAATTTATAACACTCTAATATGGGTGTCGTGTCATATGAAATCAATAAGTTATTCAGGATCGTGTTTGTTTATGGTCCTATGATTTTCTATCTGTGATATAAGTAATCTGTAGATATACGAGTAAGTATTATGAATTGAAATCTGTAGGACGATTCTGTATAATAAAATCTGACTTACGAGTTCGACGGCTCCAATTTTATAGGTACAAGTTAAATTTGCATTGAGTCATTACACGGGAGAATCGTAATAACTCTTGAAGCACTTAGTAATAGATATTAGTAAATTTTCAAAACTTCAAATTTACGGAATGGAAAGTGAGATTGGATGTTACATATTCGACGTATTTTGAACTCTTTCGGTCTAAAGTTTAACCTGGACTAAAACTGATGCTGTCACTTTTGTTTGCTAAAGAGAAGAGAAAGACAACATTAGGTTTTAACCAAGACTAACTTTAGTCCGCATTTGGTAGAAATGGGGATAGTGTTTAATTAAAAAATAGAAAAGAAAGAAAGAAAAATGTTTTTGTTGTTGGCAGCACATAAAATACACATAAAAAGCCAAAAATACATATTGCATAGTAAAACAAAACGTACAAGTAAAATTTACAACAACAAAAACAGCTACAGAGAATAAATGTGTATTTTATATGATGCCAACACTGGATATGGCTCAGCATACATAGCAGGTAATAGGGGTGATGACGGGGTACATTAAACGAAATTCTATTTAGTCCGTCAGTCAGATGATCAAAAAATAATGGACACATATTTTTTCTTTGGGTAATCATCCAAAAAATGACAAAGTTATAGCTCGTCAATGTTTGGGAGTAGGGGCTCGTGACGTCACTTTTTAGTGATTTTTCACTTAAAAGTGTACTCAAACGTGACGTCATGCGACTTTTCAAATCAATATCTCTGCAATGTTTATATTATGTGAAAAAAGAAAAAATACGTGTCCAATACTTTTTGATAATCTACCTGATAAACGAAGAAAAAAATAGTCTGCTGCTGCACTGGTATTCTGCCATACCCAGTACAGTGACATCAGAGAAAGCAGAAGAATTAATACAAATTAAATACATTCTAATTACAAAAGGAAAATAAATCGGAGTATAAGACAGATCGCAGCCCAATATCTGTAGCAGAAACTGTCTATGGTTATAAACACTGAGCTAGTAATCTATGTTACAAAGGTAATCTGTATTTAAAAAAAATCAACCAATACGTATTGTTTTATGTTCCAGGGCCTTAGTCACGCAAAAGCGAAAGAGAACTTGGAGAGGGACGGTCCAAACGCACTCACGCCGCCCAAACAAACGCCGGAATGGGTGAAGTTTTGTAAAAACCTTTTCGGCGGATTCGCGTTACTACTCTGGATTGGTGCTATTCTATGCTTTATCGCTTACGGAATTCAGGTCAGTGTTACATCTCCATCCATCAACACCCTCTATTAGATTAGGGACCGTTTTAGATACTGCCAAAATACATTCTTGTTACAATTTTTTATGATCTGAGGATGATTTTAGTTCTAAGCTTTTGTTTTTGTAAATATATCAAGTAAGTTCATTATCAGTTTGGGGTGATCGTGAATGCTAGTTTTCCTGTAAATCTTGCTATCTTTTTATATTATTGAGATATTCGATTGATCATTATCTTAAGGCTGATTATAAGATTACATTTCAGTTTAGTTAACCATCAAAATATAGTTTAACTGCAAGCGACTATACATCAGTGTCGAAACACATAGGCATGTGGCAGGGAACAGAGTTGCTAGAGCAATTAAATTTGGAATTTGCCAAGTCTGCATTTATTACTTTATTTAATAAGTTACGTTAGCTGTTGTGTGTCATATTTTTAATATGACAATAATAATTTGTAGTAATAGCTTCTCAAATAAAAAAATCTATATCATCATATAAAACCTAATTCTTCATTCAGCTAGTTGGTACAAATACGGTATCCACGTGGTATTGATATTTGAGCTATCTGTTTATAATTATATTAATACCGTCTCGATGTACTCAAGACACATGAGTACCGTAAACACATTTACTATCTATATTACTCCGAACTTACTCCGATTATGTCACCGTGTGGGGTACTATATCAAACCGCAACATTTGTATGGCTTCTGCGGTCGCTCGACAAACAGGAAATAAGATAATATATAATAATGAAATCCTGCTTTTATCCACATTCTTTTAAAAATATATGTGACCAACACGACTTTTCTTTCAATAAATATTATTGGTTTTCTAGTTTTGTTTAAAAAATCTTCTAATAGGCTTTGCTTATAATTATCATTCCACAATAGACTAATAATTTGTCCCAATAGCTGTTTTTCGAATTTTATTTATGTATGATTTTCTTTCTAATCTGAAAACTTAATAGAAATTAATACAATGTTTTTTAACAATTTACAATAATGAGTGACAGATACCTGACTTAGAAAAATGTATGTTATTAATAAGGTTTAATTTAAATTTTGACGAAACGTAAGTGGATATAATTGTATTTAATAATCTATGGGACATGTATTTGAATGCAAACCAGTGCATGAAATAAAAATGATTTAATTAATTATTTATTAATGTTACTCCACGATAATTTGAGAACATAAATAAAATCAAAGCAATTTTACCATCTGTATCGACTGCAAAATTGTCAGTCACAAATACTTCTAGTTTCGCTATTAATTCCTCCATATTTTGCTGTAACGACTTAGCCAAACATAAATTAAAGTAATCAAGTAAATATTAATGTTTGCTTATTGTGACATGTACATCGATGCGTTAGCTATCGTTGCGTTAGTGAACATAAGCCTTAGTAAGGTTATTTAAACTTATCATTCGTTCATTTGTTCCCTAAAATTAATTCAGATTTTTTTGCTTTATATAAAGAGAACAATTTAAAACATTCGGTCCTTCGAGCCGGATATAAACCGGCCGCATTAGGAACGTTTTGTTAAAAGAAGGGCCAACATTCCAGGCGAGTACCGTAGAGGAGCCGGCGGACGACAACCTTTACCTGGGCATCGTGCTGGCGGCGGTGGTGATCGTGACCGGCATCTTCTCGTACTACCAGGAGAGCAAGTCCTCCAAGATCATGGAGTCCTTCAAGAACATGGTGCCGCAGTTCGCCACCGTCATCCGCGAGGGGGAGAAGCTCACGCTACGTGCGGAGGACCTGGTGCTCGGAGACATTGTTGAAGTGAGCGCTCCATTTATTACTTGTTCATACAACGGTCGTTTTGTGAAATTTTCTTTACAGATCCTAAAGAAGACTAACGGTTTAGTTAGATGGATCAATTCAACTTAAATTATAACACTTTTACAAATCCGCCGCTAAAGCCGCTGAATTCGTGAATTTCTTAAAGGTTGACTGGCAGAGATTGCTTTAAGCGTTAAGTTCATCTTTTATCGATTGTTGCAATTGTGGAAATACAGTTTAAATTAATAAATGTTGCATTGATCACGTATTATTTTGTTATAATTGCAAAATAAGTGACCACATCAAATATTATTAAGCTTAACCAATTGATCGATTCAATCGATTTTGTAGAGCAATGAGGGGTTTCTGAAATCATTGGCCCTAGATGCCAGCACTCAGCCAAACGATCCACTCACTTGTCAAATCGCATATATCGACATTTTCTAGTAATCAATTTAATCTCTCTCTTGAATGTTTTCGTGCCAATACTTCTCGAAAAGACCTCATTCTATAAAGGCGCCATCTGAAATCACGAATATGTAATCGTTTTTTCTGTGTTACCGATTTCTGCTATATTTCTTCACTATAAGCAGAACATATGTTGTGTCTTTTCTTCGTGCTAGTAATAATAAAGTACGGGCGTATATTAAAATGCGGTTCCGGGGTTGTCCAGGTGAAATTCGGTGACCGAATCCCTGCGGACATCCGCATCATCGAGGCGCGCGGCTTCAAGGTGGACAACTCGAGTTTGACGGGCGAATCGGAACCTCAGTCCCGCGGCGCAGACTTCACCAACGAGAACCCGCTCGAGACCAAGAACCTGGCCTTCTTCTCCACCAACGCCGTCGAGGGCACCGCCAAGGGCATCGTCATCTGCTGTGGAGATAACACGGTACGTTTTTATACTATACTAGCTGTCCCAGCGAACTTCGTACCGCCATAAAAAAATAGGGGTTGATTGTAAAGGGTTGAAAATTCAGGGTTATATGTATTTACTAATGCTGTATCATGAAAAAAAAAAATCTAAAATTGAAAAAAGAAATTAGGTGTGGATTACCCTTAACATTTAGGGGGATGAAAAATAGATGTTGTCCTATTCTCAGACCTACCCGATATGCACACAAAATTTCATGAGAATCGGGAAAGCCGTTTCGGAGGAGTTTAACCACAAACACCGCAACACGAGAATTTTATATATTAGATTTGTATTGTGGGCAAACGGATAATAAACTTGTTTCTGACTCAGTCTGTCATCACCGATTAAACGTTGTATTACGTACTCCATATTTTATTATTTAATGTCCTTTAACTCCTCAATTAGGACATATTGGCGACGAAAAGTTCTTCACGCGTGTTCAGAAATAAACAGTGAATAAATTGTTAGCAAAATAATAATGTTGGGTAATGGAAGTTTAATGTTCGATGGCAGGTTCATATTCGACCACAGGGTTCAAGAGTGGAGCATATTTAAAAGCAGGCGAACGATATTGATAACGACACCGACAAAGCAGGAGTAAAAAGAATAGCTTTGCTTCTAACTACCTTGGTGGAAGATACCTACCGCGTCGTTAATGATTTAGTATTTCCGTCTTCATCGGAAAGCTTGGAGTTTCAGACCTTGATACAAAAAATTGGACAGCCATTTCTTATCCAAGAAAAGTACCTTCGCAGAGAGATACAAATATACTATAGTTTTATATTGGCCATTTTTTGTTTGGCGGCATCCCATAGGAATGTAACACTTATATGAGTTTTGCGAGGAAGTAAGCATTTTTTCTTTCACATCATCATCAGCCTATTAATGTCCTCACTGCTGGTGCACAAGCCTTTCCTTTGGATGGAATAGGGAGATTGGGCCATCACCCACCACGCGGGCCCAGTGCTGATTGGCGGGGGTGCTAACGACTGCGTCACCCATCCAATGCCCGACCACTGCGAAAGTTGCTTAACTTCAACGATCGCAGCCGCGCTTTGCTAGCCACCCGCGCCATCGAGCTCCTTTTCTTTGCCACACATCTTTGTAATTTAGGGACACAATAGTACTGACATACAGACTTCGATTTGGTCACACACCCTTAAATAGCTTTAGGTACTTGATGAGAAAAGTGAACTCTCCAAATTGTACTGATTGTGATCAGGTCGAGGATGTATAGCATGTGATGGCGGAATGTACGAGGGTTGTGGCGGGAAGATACCACTTTTTAACCAATTCCCGGAGCTGACAGTAATGGATGTTGTTTTATATCACAGCATACTATCTAGTCCTTCTCTCTAAAAACAAGTAAGGTTATGTATTAAATTGTATCAATCTGTTTAAGATGACGATACAGTGTTATAACAATAAAGGTGACATGGTCTATAAAAGACAAAAAACCTTTTAAAAAAAGAATAAAAAAAATAGATTGTAATTTCATAATAATGTAAGTACATTACATATTTTACTTACTTCTTCGTAAATATCTAAATATCAGTGCGTAGCAGTGACGTTTATGAATCAATTTTATAAGTGCTTAATCGGATTAATGACCTACTGTCTGCAATGCCTTAAAATTGATTTATGTAGGTAGTAAAAACAGTCTAGGACAATCTGTTTATAGTCTCGCACGTGAGCGTTATACGTCTGCCAAGCGTTAATCTTTCCCGTCTGATCAACAGCTATTTTTATAGCTTAAACATTATAAAAATTGTTGATTACAATTCTCGACCTTGCGCCAGTATCAAAAAGTTAGTAAAACTACATATAACAGCATAGAGCTATTATTTTACACAAAACCATATCAAAGGATGGGTAAATTCATAATTGAAAACTACATATCAAATACGAAGCAATGTTATGTATAGCTTAATTTTAAAGTACAGATTGTTTCATAAAAAGTAGCGTCTAACCAGAGACTACACACCGATGAAGCTCAATAATAGATAAATTATAGCGACAAAGAGATACCACACCAATCGTCGTTACTTTTGCGGACTAAACTCCATTCCCCTATCCCTTATCTCATGGAACGCTAGCTTGAACCAATAAAAAATCAAAATTCAATATTGTTTATTCAGTCTATACTTCATTCCAGATAACATTAAAAGAAGACTAGCAAACCAGTGAACCAAATGTTCACCAAAAAAAAAATGTATTTAATTAATTGAGAACTTCGGAGATTTTGTGTGGTTTCGTTTGAAATAGAAATCACGTGATTTCTCGAAAACCGGAAGTGCTACGTTACTCACATCCGGTTTGTAGTCTTATCAGACTATTCTTAACTTATAACTTAAACATTCTCTATATCTATCTCTTACGGTTTGGCCGCTGAAACAGCACCACGGACGGACGGACGGACTTGTCTATTAGATAAGAGATGCCGAAAGAAGCAGGGTTTTGAAACATTTTCATGACATGTATAATGATAATCATGGAGGTTAGAGAGAAGGCGAACGATCGCTGTAGAAAATAGTGTCCCAGAAAAATATGGACAAAATAAGTGAGGCGCTGCGATCGCTAAGTTGTCTCAATAAAAGCGGGATAATTTGAAATGGCCAATGCCGCAAAACATAAATAAATATTTTTGGAATAGTATTTCCAACATAAACTACTTATATCAAAGTCTTGTACTCATATGTACACACATCAAAAGTGTCTAGGGATCAACATATATTTTTGCAATAACTTTTCTCCTGATTGATATTAATTAAAATTTTCTTTAAGGATTCATCAAATAAAGTGTTTTCGTTTGTCACAGTAACGATAAACCAAGTCACCTTTGCATTAATAAAGAAATTTGCCATTTTCCTAATAAAGGGATTTTTGACATTTGAACCACCAACACAAAAGTTCGAAAAAAAGACTGAAATAACAGTTTTCTCTAAAATTTTATTGGGTAACTTAAACAATTAATAATCCGTATTTCTACCGCGAACACTAACAACACAAGAACATCGGTTTGGCATACTCAAAATGAGTTCATCCAAATCACGCTGCGGCGAGAGTCTGTCTTACAACTCTTGCGGTGTGCGGTCGTGCATTATCATGCATTAACTGAAATAAGGGACCGATTTGCACTTGTAGAGGAACGATGACGTCTGATACAATCGTCTCAGCATAAATTTGAGCGTTGAGGTTGCCTCTGATCCAAATCAACTCAGTTCTTCCGCCGATCCAAATACCCGCCCATACCATGATGGTTCCACCACTATAAGGATGGACTTCCTGGCAGGATTTTAATCGCTGTTGGCGTCCAGGGGTTCTCCAGTGTCGTATACGTCTTGTATCCGGTCTCATACCAAAACGAGACTCATCAGAAAAGCACACGAAACGCCATTGTTCTTCTGCCCAATTTCTGTGTTCAAGAGCCCATTGATATCGAATCCTACGATTGTGCATTGCTATAGGTGGTACCCGTAGCGGTCTTCGGGAATGAAGGTTCACTTCATGCAAGCGGTTTCTGACTGTTTGGTCGCTAATTAAGTTCCCTGAAGAGTGATGAAGCCTCACGGCTAACATCATGGCGGTTATTGTTGGAGCTCTTCGAGTTAAGATTTGAATGTATCGGTCTTGTCTCCGTGTGGTGCAGCGATACCGTCCTCCATGGCGCTCAGCCACGGTACCAGTGCTTCGGTATCGTGTCCAAAGTCGACTGATAACACTCTGACTTGTATTCAGAGCTAAAGCCACAGTACGTTGCCGGGAACCAGCTTCTATCATTCCCACGGCTCTGAGCATTTCTTCCCTGCTTAAATGACGTCGCCGCTCCATAATAACGTTGGTTTTAATCAGTAGTAGGGAAACAGTAGCATTAATAATGTCTTCAATGCGTTGTATGTTTTTATAGGGAAAATATTGACAGCTGATTTTCATCTTTTACTCGAATTTGATTCACAGTTCCTGATTCAAATTATGAAATGCACCAAAAAGGATCCATATAAATTTATAAAATCATAAATTTATTACAAAGCCACATCTCAATCTCAAGAAATCCGCATAAAAAAGCTTGATCCCTAGACACTTTTGATGTGTGTAGATTAGCGGTGGGTCGTTCTCAAATTTTCTGACGACGAAACGTAACCGTTTTCTCTTAAACGAAAACTAGTCCTCGAAACGGTTCTCGTTCGCAACTGGTTTTAGTTGCGGCTGGGTGATGCAACGAAACGACACGCGACGGTCGAACGAATGTAACGCAACGAAACTGAACTAAATGAAATCTTGTTAACGTTCGTTTCGTTGCTGCGAACGAGACGACGAAACATCGAAATAAATGTAGTGTTATATGATAATCGATTTTAAATGTTCAATAAAAAAGATTATATTATTGTAAAATCAAGCTTAATTTATCATAGAACGAAACGGCCTTATATCATTGCGTTCTATTATAGACTGTATTTACAACTTCATAAAGTACATATTGGCGTGCAGACAATCCGAGGACTAGTTGTTCGACGAAGACTGTTTTGATCCGAAACGTAAAACGGTTCTATCGTCGCGGAACACAAAACGGTCCTTGAAACCGGTTCGTCTTTAGAACGCTCACACCCAATTTAGATTAATTTTAAATTAATCACTCTGTTCAGAAGATGTGGACACCGAAGACGATGACGAAGATATTATCGTTAACATTATCCAACTGACAAAATTAATCATCTTTTTTCTTTGTAAAGACTGAAATACATAACGAAGCAGACGTTTTAAATGTATATTGAGGTTAATTAATCATTTGGTAAAATATACCTGTGGCGTATGCTGTTTTTTGTGAAATTCAACTTTTCTATAATGCCCTCACATATACTCGTACCATACAATTGCCATCCCCACAAATACCATACAATTTCACGTTTAAAAACCTAATTTACGTACCGTGCTGACTGGACATTTAAAGTGTAATCCGTTTAGTCGCCGCATTAAAGAGTGTCACGTTACCGCTGCCTGGTAATACCGCGGCCTTGACCAATTACGGGTCCTGGGTCACTTCCGGTGATGTCATCAAACATTGGCCAGCGGCGCCGGAAACGTCGCTAATTAATCTGTCCTAGTATTATCTCATATTTATGCGTCAGTTGATACCCAAACTAGAAGTTTTTTTTTTGATAATGTATAAATATAGAGAGAACTTTTCGGGTCTATCAACTTGCACTCTTGAAAATTGAAATAGATTGAATATAATGAAGGATATGCTTCGCGAAATGAAGAAGCTAGAATTATTTTTATTAAATATAACAAGTTTCAACGGTATAGATGCACTGATTTATGTATTTATTAACGTTTCGCATCCTGAAAAGCGTCATCTGAATTCTTATTTTATTTAACCTAAAATTAACTGTCATTGGTGTCGATTCTAGCATGATTCTCTAAACCTAAACTTAAATTTGACAGCAGTATATCCTTGTCATTCTCTATACAGAATGAAAAGGAGAGACTGATGTTAAATTTAGTGTTAAGTTTAGAGAATCACGCCAGAATTGCCACCATTCTCTCCTTGTGAATGTGAAAGCTAGATTCAAATACATTATAGATTAATTCACTAGATCATTTTTATAAAAAGCTAACTTCAAATCTGGACATCACTTACAATTTACGCTGAGTTAAATATTTTCCTGATAATAATAGTGGTAGTGATGCATGAGTAATGTTTGCCAGATTCTGTATTAAAAAGAATATTACTTATTATAATTATCTTTATCTAAACATAGTATAACATTTCTGTTTGTCCACTAAATCCTTCTTAATCAATCACGCTGCTTACTTTGATGCAGTTTTCACGAGCATTTAGATATATTTTAACGGAAGATTTAGATATTTAAAACTTAACTAAATTTGAACAGCGCCACAAAGGACGTAACGAGAACTAAAAATCAGTACACATTTGACTAATAAAATAGATCGAATTCAACTATTCGAATTCTATAATGCTTCGTGCTAAGGGTACTGTACCCCAAGCACGAACTTTGACAGATCCGTAATCTTATCGCAGCGTCAAAATTTCTATGGAAACTAAGCAGCGCCGCCTACCGGACATAGGAACAAACTGGCTTCTTCCATAGAAAATTGGACGGTGGCGATACGTTCACGCATCTGTCAAAGTTTGTGCTTAGCTCACTGCAGTATACACCGACACTAGTTTCTGGAAATAAGTATTTGCCCTTTATTATACAATGGTGTTGTTACACAGGTAATGGGCCGCATCGCCGGTCTGGCATCCGGTTTGGACACTGGAGAGACGCCCATCGCGAAGGAGATCCACCACTTCATCCACCTGATCACGGGCGTGGCTGTGTTCCTGGGCGTCACGTTCTTCGTCATCGCCTTCATCCTCGGCTACCACTGGCTCGACGCCGTCATCTTCCTCATCGGTGAGCGGCCTCTAGCGGATTATGTACTCAACTAGATACTTGTGTTATTCTACCGCCTCGTCACTAGATGGCGCTACTCCATAATGCAGCACTAAGGCTCAGTTGCACCAAAGTTCTTAATTCAAATTGAAAAGGTAATCATGTTTATGCCATCATCATCATCATCAGCCTATTAATGTCCCCACTGCTGGGGCACAGGCCTTCCCTATGGATGGAATAGGGAGATTGGGCCATGACCCACCACGCGGGCCCAGTGCGGATTGGCGAGTGCTAACGACTGCAGATGCAGCCGGGACTAACGGCTTAACGTGCCTTCCGAAGCACGGAGGAACTCGAGATAGAAAATATTTGGTCACCCATCCAATCACCGACCGCTGGTAAAGTTACTTAACTTCAACGATCGCAGCCGAACGCGCTGACCACCTGCGCCATCGAGCTGTTTATGCCATGCCTTATTCTATCTCTATTTGACTTTATACAATTAACAAAGATGGAATGATATATTAATTAAACACGATTAAGCCAAAGATGGAATGATATATTAATTAAACACGATTATGCCTTAAATCAAATTAAGAGCTTGGTGCAAATGGGCCAAAGAAAATTCTAAGGCCAATTATCGTTTAATGATTTGAAAGATTTTCAATGTTACTTTAATCATCCTATTGTCTCTTGCCTCAGTTAACTTGATATTACAATAAGTAACACGTTGAGTTGCCATAAAAATAAACTTTCTCAATTTATTGTGATCTAATATCTATCAAGCAAGATAAACCTCGAAAGTTGGTTGAAATGAATGAAAAAAAATATTTATACGCGCTGTTTTTAAAAAAGTGTTTCAGTTAGAAGTTGATCTATTACTGCTGTGCATTTTTACTTCAAATTTCGCATTTATTATTACGCAATTCAGGCGCTAAATGTTAAAATACAAAAGACCAGTGCCGTCACATTGAAAAACATAATTAAGAAATGGTTCTTATATGAAAAGCTGTTGCAACACTGATGACATCTCTGACAATGTGCTCTAGTACCAATGCCATCAAATATAGTTTACTGATGGAAACGAGTTACTTAATACAAGTTTTTCAATATAATATCGTTTATTCAATCTGGGCTGTTTTTTTTTATGCAAAATAGGCCATACTTTTGACCACAATCTCACCTGATGGAAAGCAATGATGAGGCCTAGGATGGTACACGCCTGCCTAGAAGATGCCTGTTCACTCTGGCCTTGAAGATGTCCAGATTATATCGGTCCGGGAAAACAGACCTCGGCAAGGAGTTCCACTCCCTAGCCGTTCGCATAATGTTACAAGCACTTGTTGGAAAGTTACGCCATCGGTACAAGTAATAATGAATGGGATATTTAGTTGTTATTCTGTTTAGTGACAGGTTCTTTTCTCATGTGTTGTAGTTTTCCGTCTTCAGGAAAAGTATATCAACTTTAATGAACAATTTAACTCGTAACCCAGGTATCATCGTGGCGAACGTACCCGAAGGCCTGTTAGCCACAGTGACCGTATGCTTGACCCTGACCGCGAAGCGCATGGCGTCCAAGAACTGCCTGGTGAAGAACCTGGAGGCCGTGGAGACCCTGGGCTCCACCTCCACCATCTGCTCCGACAAGACCGGCACCCTCACCCAGAACCGGATGACCGTAGCCCACATGTGGTTCGACAACCAGATCATTGAGGCCGACACCACGGAGGACCAGTCCGGAGTGCAGTATGGTGAGTACTCAGCGGGGAACTCCTATACAGACTTTACCACCAATCTTGCTTTATTTAAAACTCAAAATACCTAAGTTAAGTTTTGTAAATAATATAAGTGCAAAAAATTTCCAAAGTTTTTTAAGTTTTCTAGTGGATTCTCTAATGTCTATAAATTGAACGAAAAGTTTTTCAGCTAATTATGAATACAATAAAAATTTATTGGGCTCCATAGATAGATTGAACTGTTTTAAATATTTTTTTTATCTATTGATACTATTAAGATTGTTTTAAATGTTTTTGCTTTTTTTAATAAGATTTTTGCTCTCTCTTATAAATAAAAATAAAATAAAATACTAAAGTGTGTCCGTTATTGTTAATGGAATAATAAGAAAACCGATTCAATATGTTCTCTTTTTAATTGCAACCTTTCAAACTTTAAATACTTTTGTTTAT
Organism: Chilo suppressalis; assembly: GCA_902850365.2. NCBI lineage: Eukaryota > Metazoa > Arthropoda > Insecta > Lepidoptera > Crambidae > Chilo > Chilo suppressalis. The sequence continues at coordinate 913,492 of OU963910.1, forward strand.
CTGATAAAGCATACTTTCAGTCTATTTTTGTTATTTCAATTAACAATGGAGCGTGTAAAAAATTGAAGCTTGGATTTCAAATAATCATTTTTGTGTTGCTGAGCTTTCGCATTTTTACACTTTTTTTCACTTCAATGAACGCAACACAAGATTGAGCACAAAATTCAGTCTTATATTCCTTATACAGATCGCACAAGCCCCGGCTTCAAGGCTCTCGCCAAGATCGCGACCCTCTGCAACCGCGCGGAGTTCAAGGGAGGCCAGGACGGCGTGCCCATCCTCAAGAAGGAGGTGGCTGGAGACGCTTCCGAAGCTGCGCTGCTTAAATGCATGGAACTGGCGCTCGGAGACGTGCTCTCCATCAGGAAGAGGAACAAGAAGGTCTGCGAGATACCCTTCAACTCCACCAACAAGTACCAGGTATGAATGCCAATACGTTCACAACACTTCCTTTCTGTATACAAAACTTATTTACAACTTGTAAATAACGATAAAAGAGATTATCTCTTATCTATTAGACAAGTCCGTCCGTCTGTCTGTGGTGCTGTTTCAGCGGCCAAACCGTAAGAGATAGATAAAGAGAATATTTAAATTATAAGTTACGAATAGTCTGATAAGACTACAAAACGGATTTGAGTAACGTAGCACTTCCGGTTTTCGAGAAATCAGGTTTTGGTGAACATTTGGTTCACTGGTTTGCTAGTATATCTTAATAAGAAAGTTTATGACGTCCCATGTAACGTCCTGTAATTTATAATGTAAAAAAACAAGGTTTATTGAATTACTAGTGGCCCGCCCTCGCTTCGCTTCGGGGTAGAATTGATCAAAATCCTTTCTTAGCGGATGCCTACGTCATAACATCTACCTGTATGCCAAATTTCAGACCGATCCGTCCAGTGGTTTGGGCTGTGCGTTGATAGATCACTATGTCAGTCAGTCAGTCAGTCACCTTTGAGTTTTATATATATATATAGATAGATTACTATAGGAACAATGTCTTAACTTATTCTTTCAAGGCAAAGAGCTACGAAATGTCACTATAAATGTCTCAATTTAATAATTATTGACCGCAATTCGAAACACTGATTAGTTTTAACTCTTCTCAAAATTATGAGTTAATTTTATTGCAGAAAAAAGGCTTCTCAACTTTAAACTTACAAATTACTTGTCGCCAATAAATATTAGTCTGTTATATGAATTTCTGAAACTGCATTAAAAAAAATCAACTTAAGATCTTAGCAATAGGGTCGATTCCGCCAAGATTCTCTAAACTTAAAACTAAGTTTAACGTCTGTCTTTCCTTTTCTCTATTTATAGATAATGACAAGGATACACTTTTATCAAATTTGATTTTAGGCTTAGAGAATCATGCCAGAATTGCCATTCAAAGTATCATATTATAAAGTTTAAACATTGAGATGTTAGTTGTGAATATAGAGGTGATTGTGCGACTCAGGTTTCCATTCACGAGAGCGACGACCCATCCGACCCGCGCCACCTGCTGGTGATGAAGGGCGCCCCTGAACGGATCCTGGAGAGGTGCTCCACCATCTTCATCGGCGGCAAGGAGAAGGTACAAATATTGTACCACCACGCTACACTAACTGACAATGTGGATTATACCACACTAAATGATTAGCTGTTTCATCTTGTGCTCTTGATGTTTTTTGAGCACGACTTCTGTAATAATTTATTTTAACACAAAAAAAAAATACATATAGCATAAAAAACAGTTTAAATATTTGGGTATTGTATTCAAGTACAAGTCTACAATGCAGTAGTCAGTACTCAGATTCTGTAATCTGAAATCTGGCTTTGTTTGTAAGCCGAAAGCTGTTTTGGGGAACTGGCTACTAACTCTAAACTATGTTGTTAGTTTAATGTATTTCAAGATTGTTTTTTTATCTACTGTTTATTTGGAAAACGCAGGAAAGTCTTGAAAGTGAATGTTTTCGGTTCTCCAAGATACAGGCTCGGCCTAGTTTGGGAACCTCTGTCAGTATTCGGTTATGCATTCTTTCAATGCACAAATGCTACCATATTTGACGACCTCCGTGGCCGAGTGGTTTGTACGCCGGGTTTCATGGTGTCGCCGACTCGAGAGGTCCCGGGTTTGAATCCCGGTAGGGGCAGATGTTTGTGTGATGAATACGAGCATTTGTACTCCAGTCATGGATGTTTAATATGTATTTCTATATAAATATACTTATATATGTACAGTATATGTATTCTATCCGTTGCCCTAGCATCCCATAACACAAGCCTTACAGTGCTTACTTTGGGGCTAGGCTAATTGGTGTGAGTGTTGAAAATATTTATTTATTTGTATCTGCAGTATTTATATACCAAGCTCTGGATAAAATTGTATAATATACGAGATTGTATGGCCCCAGGTGTTGGACGAGGAAATGAAGGAAGCATTCAACAACGCTTACCTAGAGTTGGGCGGATTGGGCGAGAGAGTGCTGGGCTTCTGCGACTTGCAGCTTCCCTCCGACAAGTACCCACTTGGATACAAGTTCAACACTGACGACCCCAACTTCCCTCTGGACGATCTCCGCTTCGTGGGGCTAATGTCCATGATCGATCCCCCCAGGGCTGCTGTCCCCGATGCCGTGGCTAAATGCAGATCTGCTGGAATCAAGGTAACTATTACTCTATTAAGGATGAGTTCCTCATCATCATCAACCTATTAATGTTCTCACTGCTAGGGCACAGGCCTTCCCTATGGAAGGAATAAGGAGATTGGGCCGTGACCCACCACGCGGGCTCAGTGCGGATTGGTGGGTGCTAACGGCTGCAGTTGCAGCTAAGCCGTCGGGCTTAGCTTAACGTGCCTGCCGAAGCACGGAGGAGCGAGAGATAGTATTGATCACCCATCCAATGGCCGAACAGTGCGAAGGTTGCTTTACTTCAACAATCGTAGCTGAAAGCCCTAACCCCCTGCGCCATCGAGCACTTTAAGGATGCATTAGCTAAACCATAATACTCGTAATTATTGTTAATGATGTTAAAAAAGAATTCAGTAATCTTTGATTAAAATTTATGTAATTCTTGATTTCCTGATGTAACATTTCACATTTCTATTTCATGAACTTTTTACAAATCATCAAATAATTTTCTGCCACAATAATATATCCCATGCAAACAATTTAGTTTATCAAATTATTTAATATCATACTACACATTCAATTTTATTTTGGTATTTTATCAACCGGTAAAGTTTAGATTATTCTCAAATAGAGAAATAACTAAATACGAAACATTCGATTTTATTTATTATAAATATACATTATAGATATGTCAATAGGGTATTTTACAAGTTTTATTTTTCACTTTGACCGGGAGTTTACTAGCATGTGACGTCATTTTAGTCTGCGTCAATCCCAGGTGTTTTCTAAAGAATCGTTTCTATTTAATGATTTTTAGAAAACTTATTAATTATTTTTTCTCTTAGAATAGTGAAATCGTTTCTCATATTCATATTAAATATAGTTGCCAACAATTGGTACTTTAGTTTTCGTAAGGTCAAATAGCTTATTATAAAAATCTAAAACATTTAAAGTTATTTTCATGTAATTTATCATCGAATCTTAATCGCTCTACGTCGACACAATGAAATCTAAGAAATAAAACGAGTGTGCTTATGACGGTTAACGATTGAAGTGAAACTACTTTAGCTCCATCTGTATGTATATGTGCGTGTACAATGATGTCGATTCTGGCATGATTCTCTAAAGCTAAACTTAAATTTGACAACAGTGCATCCCTGTCATTCTCTATACAGAATGAAAAGGAGAGACTGATGTTAAATTTAGTTTTAAGTTTAAAGAATCACGCCAGAACTGATACCATTATATACATACATGTACATATACATATTTCATTTACTAGCCAGAAAAGAAAGAGAGAAAGAAAACGTGCGCGCGCACCGCTTTCTCTCGCTCATATCCCCCACTCGACTCCCTTTCGCTTTGCTCGATCACACTTTTCGTAACGCGTTCGCCAGCTCACCCTCCAAGTCGAGCGTACGTAAAGAAGTTTCACTTTAAAAATGTTTTGTTAAAATCGAGTGATATACCACCAGGTGATAATGGTGACCGGCGACCACCCGATCACCGCCAAGGCGATCGCCAAGTCGGTGGGCATCATATCGGAGGGCAACGAGACCATCGAGGACATCGCGGCGCGCCTCAACATCCCCGTGGGGGAGGTCAACCCGCGCGAGGCCAAGGCGGCCGTGGTGCACGGCACCGAGCTCAGGGAGCTCAACTCCGACCAGCTGGATGAGATACTCAAGTGGGTCACCGTCATCTCTTATCTATTAGACAAGTCCGTCCGTCCGTGATGCCGTTTCAGCGGCCAAACCGTAAGAGATAGATAAAGAGAATGTTTAAGTTATGAGTTAAGAATAGTCTGATAAGACTACAAACCGGATTTGAGTAACGTAGCACTTCCGGTTTTCGAGAAATCACGTGATTTCTATTTCAAACGAAACCACACAAAATCTCCGAAGTTCTCAATTAATTAAATACATTTTTTAAATCAGGTTTTGGTGAACATTTGGTTCACTGGTTTGCTAGTTATATTATATCAAGGAAGTGGGCATCATATCGGAGGGCAAGGAGACCATCGAGGACTTGGGTTTGCCAATCAATCTGCTCTGAAAAGCTCTACTGTCTAAAGGCGCGATTACACTTGGTCGCTAGCCCGAATACGAGTACCAATGGAATTCTAGTAAACGACAAGTGTAAATGAATGGAGTCGAATACGCTCATATTCGGGTAGTTTTCGTTTTGTTTACATAACACTGTCTTCCAGCTCGTATTCCAGTGTAAATATTGCTTTGGATGCCCGAATTCGAATAATGTCTTTCGTTTCGGCTAGCGACCAAATGTAATAGAGTATTTGACAAGTTGTAGAAAACGATCTCACATTATTTACTAATGTTCTTAGAGTCTATAAAACGTGCATATTTTAAATATTATTGTGTAATTCTGTAAAAAACTAAATTAAAAATTAAATTTTTAAGTTGCCGCGAAAACGTTTCTCTGGATATTATGACGTATCACTAGTGTGTGACGTCACACGCGTGTCATTAAAACGTCAAATGATACAATGTAATGTCACTTTTGCCGGAAGTTTACTAATGTGTGACGTCATTTCAGTTTAGGCCAATCCCAGGCGTTTTCGATCACGTGACCATGGAGCAAAATCATTTCTATTTAATTTATATAAAAGTTCTTAATGATTTGCTCTTTCAGAAAAGTAAAATCGGTGTTAATATTCTTATTCAAAACAGATGAAACAGTCAGTACATTATAAATAAATATTTCCAACACTCACACCAATTAGCCTAGCCCCAAAGTAAGCACTATAAGGCTTGTGTTATGGGATACTAGGGTAACGGATAGAATACATATAATCTTTATATATAAAATTCTTCTGTGAGTGTGTATGTCACTGAACTTCTCTTAAACGACTGGACCGATTTTGATGAAATTTTTTGTGTGTGTTCAAGGGGATCTGAGAATGATTTAGATTCACAATTTTGTCCGCTGGACAACCCCTATTTTTTTAGGGCGGTACGAAGTTCGCTGGGTCAGCTAGTATATAAGTATATTTATATAGAAATACATTATTATTGCATCCAGATACCACACGGAGATCGTATTCGCCCGCACGTCGCCGCAACAGAAGCTGATCATCGTGGAGGGATGCCAGCGCCTCGGGGCCATCGTGGCCGTCACCGGGGACGGGGTCAACGACTCGCCCGCTTTGAAAAAGGCCGACATCGGCGTCGCCATGGGCATCGCCGGCTCCGACGTCTCCAAGCAGGTACTATTATATATACCACAAACGGTGTGCGAATCAAATGATTATTGATTTAAATGCATTATCGTCATCGTCGCCCAATTCATACCCCCTTTCCTAAGACAAAGATTTCTTGATACAAGGAACCTGCTTAACTTTAACGACCGCCGACTAATGCGACTAAAACCACTGCGCAATCGAGGTTCATAATATGTATACTGCTTTTATCCTGACTTGGTGGAAATCACTCCCTGCATCTGTAATTAAAAATGCAATAGTATATGTATTAAGATTACAAACTCCCTTTTTAGTCCAATTTTGTTAACTTACGCTTTTATAATAACTTCAGTTTCTTAACTGACCCTAAAAATCACCAGTTTTTTAAGACTACTGTACCCTTAGCACGAACTAATATCGAATTCGAATAGTTTGCGAGTCCGAAATGTCAGTGTCAAATGTGTACTGAATTTTAGTTCTCGTTACGTCCGTTATGGCGCTGCAGGAGATCTACTCCATTTCAACGAAAAACTAAATTTCGATCGAATTTTCGCACGTTTCTTACTCTGTTTTCTTTTCATTTCGAATATAGTTTGACAATTAAATTCTTCAAGCCTACTCTAATTCGCAAAACTTTCAAACGAAAAGTTGATTGTGACAGAAAATTTTTACTCTATAAATTAGTCGGCTCAAACTGTCTAAGAAGTTTTTTCAGTGTCATCATAAATTTTACCGTATAGTAATATTGTTTCCAAGTAAAAAACGTAATGTAAAAAGTGGACATAAAAAGAGCTTAGAAACATCTCAATACTCATTCCATTCGTTCATGAAAATTGTTTGTGATACCGAACTTTATGTGCCTGTTCGAAAATAAAATAGAGTAGAGTTAGTGGCGAAATTTCGTTTAAAATTCGTACGTTAAGGAAATTCCATATCGGAGAAAGAGTAAAGCTCCGGTTCATGTTTACATACAAAATTTGACAATGATATTTCACACTAGCAAACTATTCAATATTTGTGATTCCGGCGACGGCATTCGGGCGGGTCGGACTAATTATGCAAGTAATTGCTACATTGTGCGAGCTATGAAATCATACAACTCTAAATATAGTCACATTGATATATTTAAACTTAATTCTTTGAAATTTAAAAAACTAATTCGTAACTCGCTTAGGCACAACATTTTTAATTCTTTTTGTTTTGTTTATATTCATTAATTATGATGCCAAAAATTGTTTCTTTTTTCTCTCGTGTTTAGTAGACACTATGTGTGATAAATAATAGTGGAAATTACCTAGGCAATTGTTTAAACTTAATGTTATATTTTTTATGTAAAGGGGCCGTTCATAAAATACGTTCGCATACAAGGGGGGGTGGGGGTCTTGCTAATTGTGACAAGATGTGACAAGGGGGGACCGGGGGTCTACGGCAACGTGACGTTCGTTGTTTATTAAAAAAAATTAAATTAGTATTTCTTTCAACTATTTTTTTTTCTCAATTTTCATCAAGATAGAAAATCATTTATTTCGTATTTAGTAAACATATAGACATTCAAACGTATATAGTTTTATTATACAATAAATTGTAACTTGATATATTTACTCATGTTTATTTTTCGACATTAGCGCATATTTATATACCTATTTAAATTTTATTATAAAAACTAAATAAATATTTAAATTCTTAAAATTTGTGTACTATCAATTGAAATTAATCATACTTGGGGAGAGGGGGGGTCTCCGTTTTTGTGACGGAATATTTCAAGAGAGGTCACAGAAAGTGTGACACAGCGTGACAATAGGGGGGGAGGGGGTCGGAAAAAGCTGATTTTAGCGTGACGTATTTTATGAACGGCCCCAAAAATTAATGCTGTTATTTCCCTAAAAATAAATAAATGAATCAATATTGGCTCGTGCTAGGGGTACTGATCAATTACACAACATTACCACACTCGAATGTGATATCGAAATTTAACTAAATCCCAGTACGCAAAAATCTAAACTCGAGTACAATTTTCCACCCGCTAGGCTGCCGACATGATCCTGCTGGACGACAACTTCGCTTCCATCGTGACGGGGGTAGAGGAAGGCCGCTTGATCTTCGACAACCTCAAGAAGTCCATAGCGTACACTCTCACCTCCAACATCCCCGAGATCTCCCCATTCCTGGCCTTCATCCTGTGCGACATCCCGCTACCCCTCGGCACCGTCACTATCCTATGCATCGATCTGGGAACCGACATGGTAAGTTCCACTCTATGCCCTAGTTTACAAGATCTGTTTTACGTTGAACTGGTGTTGCATCGAAAGAGTGTCTTTTGTAATGTGATTGAAGTATTTTGATGAATAGGAGAGTGATAGATGTGATAATGAAAATATATTTTCTATTGTTAGAAGTACAGTTGTTCGGCGTTAGCTGCGAAAAATATGTGGATTCGTCAATCTTTCTGAACCCCTGGATAACTTTGGCTTACAAAAACAAGCTTAAAATTGCAAATTAAAAAGGCGTTAACAAGATAGCTAGTGATTATCAATTTTCTCTACCTGATTAGAAAGGACTAATTAGAAAATCTTATTATAATCCACACTCATAAACATTATTGTTATCCTAAAAAATAATTACGTAATGTATTTTTAATTGTCTACTTGTAAATGTAAAATAAGTAAGTGACAAGGCGTTTTAACTTGAATTGTTTTAAGACTTTGAAATATCGATGAACACGTACCGAAGCGATAACTTTCTATGTGGCACCTATTGATGTAATAATGTAACTATTTCCAATCTTTACAAACTCAGGAATTACAATTATGATTTATTAAACTACTTGACCGTCACTGAAAGCTTTATATTGAGATAGCACTTCCGTTTCCCGTCGAATTACCATCAGTTTCCGTACTTTTATCACCTTATATCCGGTCCAGTGGCGACACCTGGCAGAAGCGCGGCCATTTTTGTTTTCCTAAGTTTTGACAGCGCCATATTAACTCATTGGCGTTCTGACTCCCGTCGAAGCAACACGCGCTCAATCTGAGCGATCGTTGTGAGATTTTAAAGGTTTTATTATTATCAAGTGATAAAACTGTAAGTAAAACTATTTTATTTAACGGTTTTTGCCGTTCGTGTTATTCCAAATAGGTACTTTACGTATTAAAAGTGAAGGAACCGTAAGTAAAATTATTATTCTTTTTGATAGTTTTTGCAGCCCTTGTGATAAGGGATATTTCAAACAAATATGTTAAATTGTGCAACACCTTTGTTTTAAAAATAATAATAAGCCGTGAGTAAAACTGGACGGTGTTTCAAGGTGCGTTTGTGTTTAAAAAAAAAAATTAAAGTACCTACATAAGTAATTTTGCAATACTTTACGACCGTCTTGGTCGTTTGTAATTAAAACTATTTTAAGAGTGTTTTCTCTTGGTACTCAATTAATGTTTCCGTATAAGTAAGTGTAAAAGTAAATTGGTAAATGTATTACAAAATACTTAATTAAATTATTTTACAGTTTAGAGTGAAGGACATCGGTCAATATTGACATTTCAGCCGCCGACTGACTAGCATTAATGACAAAAGCAGCAATATGTGTGGATCTAGTCATAATTGTTCTTCGAGCAGCTGCAGTAATAATTGGTTGAGTTTGGTCTGGTATAACGAAAGCGGCATCGCTGCCTTAAGAAAAGTAGCCCTTTTATTAAAAGATTGTTCGATGGGTAAGTGAACTATGTACAATCTTAATAAGGTATTTGTAATGTCGATGTGCCGTTTTCTGAACATGGCCAGCTATCAATATCAAAAGGCTTATGAATAAAAAAGTTCTAACATTTTACTGACCAATACACGTTATAAATATACTCATGTGAGTCGTGTGACTAAACTAGGATAAAGGAAGGCTCTGTTCGAAAGACATTCAACGTTCATTTTAAATGATATGCTGATGTAAATTGAAAATTATAATCATAGTCCAGGCTTTATCAACCTGGAAACAAACAATGAGGTAAAGAAGTATGATGATAATTTATGATATATCACGTTCCTGACAATAATTTTCTTTCAGCAAACGCATATTTTAAAATAAAAATTAATCATTGCGGGAAGGCACCTGCTCAGTTAATTTTATTAACGAAAGTGATAAGATAACAGAATCGTTTCTGAGGTATTTTACAGCTAGTGAGGGCACAAAGCTAAAAAGAAAAAACTAAAGCACTGCTTAAGAAGTTAGTGATCTCTGTGATGAAGCACCACCATCCAATCACCACATAATGATTCAGAGCTTTTGAGGTTGTTTTTCTCGTATAAAGTTATACTTATAATTATATTTTGTCATGGATTTAAGTGATTGACATTTCATCAACCTAATGAGCAACTCACGCAGAGACAAGTGATAGCTTAGCTCATAATAAGCTTCATCTCATGAAGCCCAAGTCGTGTCAGGACATGCCCTCCCATGGCGTACCTACACATATGAGTACCGGTGGCAAATCACCCTCGCGGGGTGCATATTGTATATAATTTGTTTCCACTAGGTGGAACCTTATGAAATGCCTCTAATGCGTTGCCTACATATACGAGTACCGGTAGCAAACCACCCTCGCGGGGTACATATTACCAAAACTCTAATGACCGCCCCTCGCGGGGGTATATTATGTATAATTTGCTTCCACCGCATGGAACTCTTTATGAATAAGGACATGCTTTCCATGGCTGGCCTACACATACAAGTATCGGTAACAAATCGTTGATGGAAGAATATCCTCATCAATCTTATAATCGCCCTTGTGGGGTCATATCACACATAATATATTATTTCCATTACGTGGAGCTCAATATATATTCTCCTTAGGACATGTTCGCTTATGGAGTTCGTACTATTATGTAAGCACCGGTAACATACGACACTCGAGTGGAGCAAATTATGCATAATTTAACATATTGTCTATTCGTTATTCATAATTTATTTTTGTGACCATGGGGTCTGTAAAAGTGCAAACAATTCGAAACATTAAAAATAAGTAATTTGAAAATATAATAAATGTCGCTTGACATAATTCATTACTTCCATCGTGTGGAAATCTATACATCAACGCAACGCAACATAGCCGCTCATGGCTTGCGTACACACATAAGTATCGGTTATAAACTACCCTCTTAATAGACTAGAAAGATCAAAGATCGAATGTTGATGTACCCCGTTGTTAAGTGCAATGTACACTGGTTTTTAAGGTGTCGCATACTCCGAGGTCCGGTGGGGCAAATCATTGTATGATAAAAACGAGCATCGGTGCCTAAGTCTTGGTTGTTAACACATATTTATTCAAAATCATACTAATCTATGCATCATCATTATGCATTTCTATGCGTTAGCCCATAACACAAGCCTTTCAATGCCTATTAAGAGGCTAGGCTAATTGGTCTGAAGTGTAGACTCGATCACTACGGTTGTTTTACCGTAATATAGTTATCAAGGACGTGCTGTAATAATTTCAAAAGGAAAAGGAATGTCGAAACAATTAATGTTTGAAATATAGTGCAGGAGAATTGGTAAATTGGGAGCACCACAAATAATTCTTAAATAAATTTGGTGGTATAGCATGCCATTCAAAAGCTTGTTTATCTAAATCCAATATATATCAAACTCCAATCTCAAGTGCAGTACACTATAAAAATGTAAAGAATTCTAAGTTTTCTGCAATTTAAGGACTACCTGCCAGATAGATAGATGATAACACATTTTCCCTTGAAAATAACAAAAGCAAACCAAATGCAAAAGCAAACATGCAATATTGGAAATGTCGTGTATGAGGTGTCTGAGATGGTCAACATGATCATTTTGATATATAAGTGGTGCTATGTACTGAAGAAAGATTGCACGATCTACCAAATTCTTGAAAGGTTTTTGAAGATCATTGTATGCAATTATCCACTTTATGTTATTTTTAGTAAAAAATACTGAAAACTGTTCTTAATATTAAACTTACGCTTTCTAACCTTGCCACGACTGTCTGGAATAAATATACTTTAAACCCTACGCATACTACATGCACACCTCAAGTAAGCTGTGTAAACCTTATAACTTAATCTTTATTAAGTATTAACTAATACATATAAATGACCTTGATCTAAGAAATGAAAAAAAAAAAAAAAGGAAATATTATAATCAATTATAGATTCCAGGATGGCAAATGAATTTCATAAAATCTGGTCTAAACTTCGTAATAGCATAATTTATCACGGCAACCCTGCAACAATATAAAAACTATACCTGAGAATTTCGTTGTAAAAGAGTAAACTTCAGAAGTTGATCGGTTTCAACATTTTTGTCATTGTGTGGGGTTGTATCAACCACTCCCTACTTCTAACAATAATTATGTATTCACTGCAATCGACCTTGCAATCACTTCCCGCCAATCTAATATGAAAGCTTGGGAAGTATAATTGAAGAACACGGCTCTACCACTTCACTTCAATCTCCACTCCAATCATATAGATATGCTAGCACTACGCTTTTCATCATATTCTATAAAGAGCGACAGCTCTGTATGTCTGTATCAGATGGCTCGAAAACGCTGGCTTGCGTGGTTGCATTGGTCTAGGAACAAGAATGTTTATCGGAATAATCCCGCAGGTTGTGGACTCAGATCTGAGCTAACACGATTTTTGAGACTTATTTTTAACACGTGACTTATCTCAAAATAAGTACTATTATTTTAAATAAGTCAGTAGTTTTTACATGATATACCAATGGATGATAAGTCTAATTACCTAAGCTCACCTGTCTTGGCAAACACATATATTGAAGTCGATTGTTTTTAAAGAATCGGTCCGTAACCCACTATTCTGGAGAATCTATAAGTTAACTTATTTCCTTTTCTTCAATAATGTACTCGTTACATCATAATGATCTGTTTCAAATACCTCGTCATACTAGTTGTTCTGAACATCATACAGTAATTATGCTGCGTATTATTTGGTTCAGCATGTGGTACACATGACTTGTTCCTACTTCAAATTAACCCGAATCATTGTATTGGTACCGACGAAGATTAGTTTTAGCCTTGTTTTGGTTCAAAACAGGTGAAAGTAGTTAGAGACAATCCGATTGGTGACATGTACCGAATACTGGTAATTGTAAATGGGACCCTGATTTTTGGTACTTAAGAAAAAAGTACAGTCTTGTAAAATGTAAGACTCAGTATCGAACAACTTTACTTCTTTTCTCGCATTCCTACGCCTTTTTGTGATAAACAAAGATACAAATGAATGCTACACAAGGAAGCGTCCAGTCATTAAGAAAGCAAATATATATATATAATTAAGTAAGCAAGTTTAAGTCAAGGAATATAGCAATCAGCTAATACATATGTTAAAGCAGCTTCGTGAGCGTGAAGAAATTAAAGGCGGGATTCAAATAATGTTATTTGATCCATTTTTAAGCTTTTTCTTTTCTATAAACAGTTTCATATAATCTGATAAATGTTAATATTTAAATATATCATAAATTGTCACATTGGCGTTGTATCTATGTACGTGGCGATCACCAGGCGATAACAAACAGGTCTCAATATAAAGCTTTCAGTGACGGTCAAGTAGTTTAATAGCAGCATTTTACCTGAAATAAAATGCATATTAAAATACTTACCTCACTGAAAGCTTTCACTTTAAATTCTGCCTGGTGAAATAATTGAGCCAATGAGTTAATATGGCGCTGTCAAAACTTAGGAAAACAAAAATGGCCGCGCTTCTGCCAGGTGTCGCCACTGGACCGGATATAAGGTGATAAAAGTACGGAAACTGATGGTAATTCGACGGGAAACGGAAGTGCTATCTCAATATAAAGCTTTCAGTGAGGTAAGTATTTTAATATGCATTTTATTTCAGGTAAAATGCTGCTATTAAACTCTGACAAATAAAATATTGTTTATAATTTATTGGAAATTGTTACATTATATTGAAATGTCTAAGAGTTATTTTCTTTATATTATCTAGATGGTACTCAGTTTAAACATGAGCAATATAATAAGATTATTTAGGATAATATGTGGAGAATACTAAACTTATCTTCCTTAAGATTTTAGCGTGATGGCAGCCAAGTTATATATTATTTATACTGTTACTTAACGAGTGCTTGACGCTAGGTGCCAGCGATCGCGCTAGCGTACGAAACCGCCGAGTCGGACATTATGAAACGGCCGCCTAGGAACCCGTTTTGTGACAAGCTAGTCAACGAGAGGTCTCTATGCGTGTTGCGTTATTGTGTGGACGTTCATACTAACCGAGTTTCAGCTAACGCCTGTGTCTCGATATCGTTACGGTGTTACCTAATAACGACACTGTTCTACGTCATCCGAATGAGGGCTACCGTTTTCTGCCTCACCAGATGGCGCCACTGTTGAGTGAGGTCCTAAATTGTAACTTTTAAAGTTTATTAATACGCACATGAAATCAAAAGGTTACATGTAGATCGTATTTTAACACAAAAGAACCATATCCTAAACATAATAGGCCATGCCACAGTGACGCGCAGTTCCGTTTTATTCGGAAAAAATGGGAACATAATCATTTTTCTAAGCTCAAATTTTTAATAACTGACATTCATTGCCACATAACTCATATTTGCCATAATTAAGCCGAATTGTTACCAATTATTCACAACATTATTTTAATTAGAAATAAACCCGCGTAGTCAACCAACAAGCAATAACATTTGACATTTCGGAGACCTCACGCTACACTAGCGCCTCTAGCGGCGGATTCATACGCGATAGCCCTCATTGATACTCGGAGCTGATGAGTAATGTTGAGTTCACCCGATGAGATGCGATCACGGAGGACAGTGACACTAATACTGTGATATGAAAATGTGGAATCTCGCAGGCAGCTTAACAGTTTGAAAGCATTTCACTAGTCGTAAGATCTAACGGGATACCGTATGAGACTGTACCAGTCGTAGAGAGACATGTATGTGTCCGTATCCGTATGTACAGACACGATACCCACCGACACACTCCCCCCACCACCCCCCAGACACCCCGACACCCCCTAACGCCCCCCTACATCCCCCACATGACCCGTCCGGTTCCGGCGCCATCGATACGACCATACTCATCCACGACTCATTCGTTCGACTTTACGTTTCACACGCCGGGTCCCATCCACCCGATGTCATGTCATGGTCTACATTTTTGTTATGTGTTTACGATTATTTTGTGTGACATAGTTTGTAAGCACAAGCGGTCGCAAGCGGGACGCGTGGAGCCGCTCCGCTTGCGGCCGCTTGCTGAATGTTCGGTGTTGTACACATGTTCTAATGATGCGCACGCTTTGGTCCGAGTGCGAGGTAGAGCGCGTGGTGTCCCGCCCTCAGATTCGCCGTTTACTAACACCCATTTATTCAAAAATAATTGTATATGATCGCCCAAATTTTGCTATGTTCGCTTTTGAGTACTATTTGAGTAATCGTTTTAAACACATTTGCTCCGAAAATGCATTTACGGACGTTTTACCGCGCCTTCCCATACACGGCGCCGTGCTTATCCTTTACGGTTGTTTTTTGATGTATAACATCTTTCCTCTCGCTTTCCTGCAATAGGGTATTTGACAAGTTTTAGAAAACGATCTCACGTTATTGACTAATGTTTATGATGTCAATAAAAAGTGGATATTCATCATTCTGTTGCGTATTTCATTAAAAATAATAAAATCAAAAACTCCTTTTTCAAGTTGCCGCAAAAACGTTTCTCTGGACAATATGGCATCTTACTAGTGTGTGACGTCACACGACTGTTATTAAAACGTCAAACGATACAATGTAATGTCTCTTTTACCGGAAGTTTACTTGCGTGTGACGTCATTTTAGGCTCCGCCAAACCCAAGCGTTTTGGGTCACGTGACAATAGATATTTTGTAAATATAGTAAAAACCCCTGCCAATAATAATTCTAAACACAGATGCTAACAATTGGCCCTTCATTTTTAATACTGTCAAATACCCTATTTGTGGGAGTGATGTCCTGAAATGGGACAGAAGTGTGTAACAGGAAGTCGCGAAAGCGCGCGCTATTTGATTTGATTTTAGAACGTAATGTTCAATTGGCTTATTCATTTTGTAGTAGGTTTTATTTCTTTTTTTTTACTAATATAAGGTGAGGTTTCAAATGTTACACATCATACGCGACTACTGTAAGGCTCGCTTGTTTATTTTTTTATTTCGGTCGAACCTCCTTGGAAGTGATTTTATTTTATACCATTGTTTCACTCTAATACTAAAAAGCAAAAGAGATGAAAGATGTAGTTGCTAATTTTCACCGCACAGGGCGCCATTTGAAAATGCCCGCAAGTTTTACTTAAATTAGATATAAGTACTGTTTTCTCGCAAATGTGTTAAAAAACGTTGTTGTATGACATTCGTGCAGAATTGGTATTTACAAATTCGTAACTATGGTTGCTACAATACTTATTTATGATACTAGTGCGGCAAGTTGGTACTAGTATCATAAATAAGTATTGTATCGTCTCGCGCGATAGACGACGTAGAGACGTTAGCGTCGGGACTGGGAGTGGGTGTCAGTAGCCGGGGGAGGCTGTAGGCGGGCCGTATTCCGGCGCTCAGAAGGCTAGTGTTTGTGTAGGTGCCCGCCATTTCCCTGGCCTACGAGGAGGCCGAATCTGACATAATGAAGCGCCAGCCGCGTAATCCTTTCACTGATAAACTCGTTAACGAGAGGTAACTCGCCCGGGTGACTGCCCACCCGTTGAACAATATTATTGTATCCGCTATTTGCTTGCTACCACGTGTCAGCTAGTGTTGGGTCTGAGGTTTGGTTGTTGCCTGTGGACGGTGTCGTCACGATAGTGTGTGGAGTGTTGGAGGCGACCATCGCACCGCTCCTACTTATGGCTTGCGATGTCTTTACTCAGTTTTCTATTCTAACAGATATTCTTCTTATCTAATGTAGCTTGATGTCGCGATGGAACAACGCGTCTTGGTATCGCACGCGTCAATCAAACGCTTTGTTTCATTTGTGTGTGTGTTTTTACGTATCTCTCTATACATTTTTTTTTAATATTATTAACGTAATGAGTGGTCGCGCTTCCAAGGTAAGTGGATTCGGTGTCTTCCGTCTCTGTCACTTGTCTAACATGCATGCACTTGTCCGATGTAACTATCTCCTTCCTTACTAATAGAAAATTAAATCTTTTCGGTACCTTGTTCCTGTTGATGTTTTTAGCGCGTGTTTATTAATGTGTTTTCATTAGTAAGGATTTATCGTTTTATACTTTATTTATATGTTACTTTTTATCTCATAATTTGTTATCTCATGATCTCCATGCACACCACACGATATGTCTCACAGACTCGTTATCATTCGTTGTACTCACGGCCACAGCTTCCCACTCACCCTCGTACGAGTATGTATCATGTACTGTCTCATCTATTTACAAAGGTCAGCTACACTACCCGTATTATATGGTACATTATTATGTAACACTATTATAATTATTCTGACGCTGCTAGGGCTTATTCGTAACTTCTATCACTAGAGTAGTGTTTACAGATGTTCAGAGGTAATGACGTTGATGATTTTTTAATCCTTATCACGCTAATTTCTCTCATACGTATATCTAGTTAATGAGTAATTAAGTTAATTAGTTGATAATCGGCGAGGGTATCGATAGCAGTAGAGGAGAGAGAGCGGTGTGTATATACATATACATATATATATGACGCGACTCGTACCGTATAAGTGGTGGTGTCGTATGTGCTGATTGGTTGGTGTTACCGAAGGTGCCTGCTATATCATTGGCGTACGAGGCGCCCGAGTCCGATATCATGAAGCGGCAGCCGCGGGACCCTTACCGCGACAACCTGGTCAACAGAAGGTCGGCATCGCATCGAGCCCACGCCCCAGCTTTTAGTATCGTCTGGGTGTTGTCGCCCGCCTTCACGCCCCTTCAGGCCCCGCCCACTCCAAACACGAGTGCATCAAACTGCTTGTCCACTTTTGAGCGATCATACCAAGTCAAGTTTGAACTACACCAATTCTACGATGACAATATTGTATGCCAATCGTTATGTTTTCAATCGTACACTTTTCGCAATTTGTTGACCCTCATCACCGCTGAATAGGGATGATGACTAATTTTTTTTTCTTTGTTTATCAGGTAGATTGTCAAAAAGTATTGGACACGTATTTTTTCTTTTTTTACATAATATAAACATAACAATATAAACACAACATAAACAGCAGAGATATATTGATTTAAAAAGTCGCATGACGTCACGTTTGAGTACACTTATAAGTGAAAATTCACTCAAAAGTGACGTCACGAGCCCCTACTCCCAAACTTTGACGCGCTATAACTTTGTCATTTATTGGTTGATTGCCCAAAGAAAAAATACGTGTCTATTATTTATTGATCATCTAACTGACGGACTAAATAGAATTTCGTTTACTGTACCTTGTCATCACCCCTATTGTCAATGACTGTCAAAAGTGTACGCCTGATCTTGCTTGCATTTGACAAAAATAAATTTTGGTACTTATCTTGCGCTACAAAAGTGGACACTTTTCATGCATAATAAGTAAATATTGGGCTCGTATCTAGACAAAAGATTTATCGTAAAGTGGGCGGGGCTGGGTGGTGAGGGCGTGGCCACTTGTGACTGAAGCGACTATAACCGACACTGGATGTGGAAGAGTGAGACGCCAGCATGCGATGAGCAATCCTCCCCCGAGTTTAGTTAGAACGCCGGCCGCAGCGACCGCGGCGACTGGCGCCCGCGATCACTGTATCACCCAGTAATGACCCCTCGACTTGTGTAATGTAACGATGTAACGAAACGCCGACTGAAACGCGGCCGTACCACACACACCCGACTCGATGTTACCGCTTTCCAATCGAATATACACGATCAGTCTACGATGTGTACTATTAACTATATAGAATACCACACTACTCACTTTCTTTCGAGTTTTGAGTACGATTTCCTTTATTTAGTTTTGGAGCATAAGATTTTTGGAAACTTGTCACGTATCGCATAGACTTTAGAGGAGGTAGTCCTTTATCTCTATCTCTTCAACCTTCACTCTTCCATATTTAACGAGAGCGTCTCGAACGCGCGCACGTTAGCCGCAACCTAGAGGTTCTAGCCCTCGTCATAGATCACTATATATAGTGGATTTATTTGTGTGAGTTTTCGTGTTAGAGTAGAGCAGATATAGAGTTAGTGCAGTAAAATGCGTTTTAGATTTTGTTTTTTATCAGAAGAATGTACTACTAGGTGACATGGAGCATCAGTATTATATTTTTATAGCTATATTTTATTTATATTATGCCACGTATTATATACGTATGTAAATATTATGTAGAATAGTATTGCATGTAGCTCCGACATCCGAATCACTCCTGCGCAAACGCTATCGCCGCACGAACACTCGACATCCCCCGCCTTTTCACATTGAAAGCTAAGTAAATCTCATTTAGACTAGGCCTTCCCCTTGCTTATTAGCAAACAAAAGTCGCGATAGCCAGAAATCAAATTGATATGAGCATGATTATCAAACCGTCCTATTAATGAACGAATATTAAGCTTGGAATAATGGTAGCATTACGAGACATTTGTAAGTAATGACACAAAAATGAATCACTGATTAAATATATACAAGCTTAGATTCTGTTTATTATAAGAAGACCTCTAATGCTTGAAAATTTTCCATACCTTTGCCATAAAAAAAATATAAACTGGCAATTCTTTCGATGTGAACGGATGACTTTACTTTAGGGTTCATTTGGATTACGAGCTTCTCCTCTAACCCTTGGTTTTTGACGTGACAACGTCTAAAATTAGGTTGCGGCTGGGAGTCACTTATGAAAAAGTGTAACGCTCGGTAACGTTACGATGAGTCTCTCGTGTTAAGTTTAAGTTTACATGTACAATGTTTTAGTAAACAAAATATATTTCTATAGTTAAAATTTGTGCAATTCTTATTTTCATTCAATTCCTTGTTCCTATTGTGCAATTTAATTATATTCATATCAATAAATATTCTACCGAGAAAAAGACGTTGTCACGTAAAATCTTCGCCCGTAAAACCGACTTTACAGGCAACCATTTTTTTTTTTATTTCTTAGAGCTACAATGTCAATGTTGTGTTTACTTCTGCATTAAGTTATTGTTTTTGCATTTTACGCTGATAATATTATTTAATAATTAAAACTGCAGCTATGTTATGAGATTGCACGATAACTCTACTTAACTTGCTATTACTTAACCTTTCTACGGCTTATATCAATATTTCGATCAATGTTATTCCTTCTAAATATTACTACACTCCCGAGCAATGAATCCGGGTCACTCTTAAATCAACTCATGATAGCATACTTTATTAATTGAACGTGTATAATTTTATTTAGAATTGAGAGGATTCAAAATTTTATAATTTTAATATCAAATCACAGTATACAATAACGACAAGAATATTACCCATTTTCATTGCTCTTTTGTGTATTTAATCTATATGTAAGTTTGAACACAGACCCAGATAATGATTTAGAGCGCCGATCTATGTGTGATCAATCATAATCTTATCGATCATTATTTAAGAAAGAAACAAAGTGTTTTGACATCTTTATAATTAAAAGGAGACAAGTCAAGCTTACCAACTTTTGCAATAAAGGGTAATTTGTACCATTGAAACACTATTATGTTTTTCATTTATAAAAAAATGTTTTTATGAAAAGATTTCTAATTTGTATTTGTGAGTGAACTTCCGACAAAGCTCTATACTCAAGTTTCATGGGTCTGTGAAATAGTTATCAATATTCTTCGCAATATTGATGTAAGTAGTACTTAGTTCGTAATGCATGATGAGTATATATACTCTACTGTATCTGTGGTAAAATGAAAGGTAAGTATTCTTGAAAAAGCCTAAAAATAATATTTGTTGCGAAAATATGAAATGAAAGTTATTTAAGTAATGTCCTAATTAACACACATCTATAACACAGCGTTGATTATCTCAAACCATAAAAGAAAATGTTTGATGTCTTTTATTTTTCTTATTTTCGCAATAAAACAAATGTTAGCTCTGTAGTGGGAGAAACTTAGACATTTTCAATGGTGACAGCAAAATAATTTTATAAATTGTGAATTTAAGAAACCCTTGACTTACAAATCGTACTTCAATTTAATTTTTTAAGGTAAAATTTATCATATTCGTTACTCACACTACACAATGTTACCAAAAAAACCAGTCTTGCTTACATAAATGAAAATAAAAACCAAGAAGTAAATCAACACTCTTAAAGTTTCAACTCGAGATTGGCTTCCGAAGTGTTTGTTACGCGCGGCAGTGCTGACACATGATGTGACTATCGGCAGGTTGATCTCGATGGCGTACGGCCAGATCGGCATGATCCAAGCTGCAGCAGGCTTCTTTGTGTACTTCGTCATCATGGCTGAGAACGGATTCTTGCCCCTCAAACTGTTCGGCATCAGGAAGCATTGGGATTCGAAGGCTATCAACGACTTGACCGACTCCTACGGACAAGAATGGGTTCGTATATTGACACTTGATTTTGCCATTTATTTATTGGCTAAAATATAATTGCACCAGTATCCATTTGTGATTCTACATCACACGTTTGCCTAGATTTGCTTTACATTTAACCAAAAGGACATTGTAGAAATTATAATAATTTAAAAGACATTTCTTTATCGCATATTCATTATAAAGGCTCAGAAAATACATAATTAAGAGATCACATTCGTTAGCACAAAGTGTCAAATGCATACTAGCTATTGTGCACCTTATATGAAGCGACTTAATACTATGTCCATGTTCCAAAACGAGGACTAAAATAAGTCTTGGTTTAAACTTAATGTTGTCTTTGTCTTATTTTTAGCAAAGCAAGTTTAAATTTAGCCAAAGTTTTGTAATAAAGCGTATTAAGTTTTGGATACCATTTGCTGTTATATTGGTGTCGATTCTGGCATGATTCTCTTAACTTAAACCAAATTTAACATCAGTCTGTCCTTTTCATTGTGTATAGAGAATGACAAGGATACATTATTGTCAAATTTAATTTGACACCATTGATGTAAAAAAACAAATAGGTAGACTCACAACCGCGCTCAAAAAATCGACATCATTATCATCATTAATTTGTCTACTCCTTAATTAAAGTCAAATGAGCCACAGTGGTGTCGATTCTGGCGTGATTCTCTAAACTTGAAACAAAATTTAACATCAATCTCTCCTTTTCATTCTGTATAGAGAATGACAAGGATACACTGTTGTCATATTTAATTTTAGGTTTAGAGAATCATGTCAGAATTGACACCAGTGTCAAATATTAAAGACTTAACGACTGTGAACCTTCCAACGATTCAAAACTTATTCAGATACCCCGTAATGTTGCAGTTACATTGCATTCCTATAGTATTCCACCTCTAAAAAAGTCAAACCCAATAATAATGATCGTTATAGTGCGAACAAGGGTCTTTATGAATCTGGCGAAAATTGGAACTAACGTTTTTGAATCTTTGTAAACGTCATAATTTGTATGTCATTAACGGTCACTCACTAAGACAGTGGCGCCCTCTCAGGAGCCCTATTCGCTAACTGCTTTTGACAGATGGAAGTGACAATCACCGAGCTGTTTAGTGGTAGTGATCCACTACTGCTTTATTATAACGCCACTAAGATGACTCGTTCTGTAAACCATCGATGGATTTGCAATATTCTCTTTAGTTACGCACTGTAAATGTCAAATGACTAAATTTTTTTCGTCTTCGTTTATCAGGTAGATCCTATATATAAAATGGACACGTATTTTTTCTTTTTTCACATAATATAAACATTGCAGAGATATAGTGATTTGAAAAGTCGCATGACGTCACGTTTGAGTACACTTATAAGTGAAAATTCACTCAAAAGTGACGTCACGAGCCCCTACTCCCAAACTTTGACACGCTGTAACTTTGCCTTTTTTTGGTCGATTGCCCAAAGAAAAAATACGTGTCCATTTTATATATAGAATTTCGTTTACTGTACCCCGTCATCACCCCTATTGCTGCTCGCGTTCATCTCTTGTCGGAATATAATATGAAACGTTGATGTTGATGGGTGTGTGTATGGCTTGGCGCAGACGTACCGCGACCGCAAGGCGCTGGAGTTCACGTGCCACACGGCGTTCTTCGTGTCGATCGTGGTGGTGCAGTGGGCCGACCTGATCATCTGCAAGACGCGCCGCAACTCCATCGTGCACCAGGGCATGCGCAACTGGGCGCTCAACTTCGGCCTCATCTTCGAGACCGCGCTGGCCGCCTTCCTGTCCTACACCCCCGGCATGGACAAGGGCCTCAGGATGTACCCTCTCAAGTCAGTCGCAAATTTGTTTCTTAGGTTTTCGCGCACATCACTCGTTAAATAAAACTAGTTTTTACGGGTCAATGCACGAAACTTTATTTATTTATTGACGTTCCGTAGCCTTTACAGGCTACGTCGTCAGAATTAAACTTTTATTTGATTTGTCGAGCTACCTTCGAAAGACTTTTATTGAGCGTTCGGTTATTTCATTGTTCGATTTTTAAAGTTTTATTGTCTACTAGTGGCCCGCCCTCGCTGCGCTTCGGTGTAGAGCTGTAGTGTAACTATATTTTGTTCTCAGGCTTGTGCTATAAACAATGACTTTATTTATATAATTACACGTGTTATAGTGAGTCAACCATAAAAGATAGATATATGCTGTTGCGGGATATTTTTTAGACAATTTTATGTAGAATATTTCCGTCATACATGATTTCTAAGTAACTTTAATCATTAACCATTAAGGCTGCACACGCGACGGAAGCTTAAAAAATGGTGTAACTTCTCCCGTTTTCCCAACATTTCCCTTCACTACTCTGCTGCTATTGATTGTAGCGTGATGAAAAGTATACTATAACCTGCCCAGGAGTATGAAGAATAATTGTACCAAGTTTCGTTAAAATCCGTCGAGTAGTTTTTGTTTCTATAAGGAACATACACACAGACAGACAGACAGACAGACAAAAATTTTACTGATTGCATTTTTGGCATCAGTATCGATCACTAATCACCCCCTGATAGTTATTTTGAAAATATATTTCATGTACAGAATTGACCTCTCTACAGATTTATTATAAGTATAGAAGATGTATGAATTTATTATTTAATTTACTTAATAAAGTATTTTATTTATAATTCTTTTTTGTAATTTTGAGTTTATTTATTTGACCCTAACTACCGTAAACTACCACCGGTTCCAAAATTGGGCGACCTTTCTGAGAAGAACCGGCGAAAACGTAGCCTGTAAAGGCTACGAAACGTCAATAAATAAATAAAGTTTCGTGCATTAACCCGTAAAAACTAGTTTTATTTAATCAGTGCCAAATTCTAAAAGCATTTATTCAGTTTAGGTTTCTACAAGCACATGTGAGGAGCTCGATGGCGCAGGTGGTTAGCGCGTTCGGCTGCGATCGTTGAAGTTAAGCAACTGTCGCAGTGGTCGGTCATTAGATGGGTGACCAAAAATTTACTATCTCGAGCTCCTCCGTGCTTCGGAAGGCACGTTAAGCCGTTGGTCCCGGCTGCATCTGCAGCCGTTAGCACCCACCAATCCGCACTGGGCCCGCGTGGTGGGCCATGGCCCAGGCTCCCTATTCCATCCATAGGAAAGGCCTGTGCCCCAGCAGTGGGGACATTAATAGGCTGATGATGATATGAAAGTCGAAAACTACGGCGGGAGACCTTGTACTGAGAAGAACCGGCAAGAAACTCAGCAAGGGCTGCTTTTCTACCGTGTTTTATTTCATACGATGTCGTCAAATTGAAAGTTGACATCAAACTTACATGCGTTGAGGTCAACTTTTATCACATAATGTCAAATAGGTTACAGTAGACAATCAACGAATTTACTAAGAATAAGTGTAAAGAAAAGTCCCAAAATAGCAAGAAAGTATCTTCAAAACAAATTGAGCAATTATATGAAAGGGAGTAAGTGCAAGGTTCCCTTCAAAACTTTTTTATTCTATTAATATGATAAATGTATATGCTTCTATGTTTTCTTCTCAGTCACACATAACTATGGAACGATTAAATTTTATCTAGATTGAGATGTAGAATACTTTTTGTAAGTCTGAAAAAATGTCAGGTCCCTGTGGGATTCTCAAATAACAGAAGTTTACGCGGATGAAGTCGCGGGCGATCGCTAGTATAGTATAAAACAAAGTTGTCGTTCCCGCTGTCTGTACGCTTAGATATTTTAAATGACGCAACGGATTCTTATGTAAATTTCAGCAATAGATTGTGTATTTGAAGATAGAATGTTTATTTGTATAATACAAGCCCAAAATTGTAGTTTTCATCGAAGCTATGTGAGGCCAGATCACTCGTAAATAAATGAATATTTCTAACATTCACATCAATTAGCCTTGACACCATAGTAAGCACTGTAAGGCTTGTGTTATGGGACACCGGGATAACGATAGAATTACATATACTGATACATATATTTTTCTAAAGGTACATATAAACAGTCATGTCT
The DNA here is from genome assembly GCA_902850365.2 of Chilo suppressalis. Classification (NCBI taxonomy): domain Eukaryota; kingdom Metazoa; phylum Arthropoda; class Insecta; order Lepidoptera; family Crambidae; genus Chilo; species Chilo suppressalis. Next base: position 938,865 of record OU963910.1, read on the forward strand.
TAAGTCCAAATGCTTGTCTTCATCACACGAAACATTCGCCCTTTAAGTATTTACCTTGAAAACCTGCGTACATATCAGTCGCACTGCGCAGGTCGGCTATTCCCTTCTTCTCGTCATCGGTGTTGGAACTTATCTTGCGGTTCTCTTGCCTTGTAGATTCGTGTGGTGGTTGCCCGCCATTCCGTTCATGCTGTCGATCTTCATCTACGACGAGATCCGGCGCTTCTACCTGCGCCGCAACCCGGGCGGCTGGCTGGAACAAGAGACTTACTATTAGACGCCCCCACCCCGCTTGTTCCCCCGTTTCCTGCCGTCCCCCCCTGCCCCCCTGCTCCCCCCTCCCCCGCCCCCCGCCCCCCGCCCGCCGCACGCGCGGGGGCATGTGTCCGCGCGTGCCCGTTCGCCCCGCACGCCCCGCACGCCCCGCGGACGTATGCCCCGCCACCTATACCGCCTTGCCCCTGCCCCCGCCTGTCCCCCGCCTGTCCCCCATCCCCCATCCCCCGTCCCCCGCACACAAACTCACCGTTACCGTTCGACGAACTATGTATGTATATATGCACAGTGGAGTATGGAGTTTGATATTTGTGATGATAAAAATATTATACGCGTACTATTATTTGGGAGTGGTGAATCATGTTATTTTTGTATCGAGATGGTTTATGTGAGTCGCGTGCGCCGGCCTCGGGTCGGGGTCGGGCCCGGGCCGGCGGCGAGCGTTCGTTGTAAAATTAAAATCTAAGAAGCCATTATTATTATTATTATAATTTAAGTGAATTAGCTTAAGTTGAATTTTTCGAGTGTTCAGTTGGAGATTGGTTCGGGTGCATGGTGTGTGAGAGTCGATGTGGAGTGCCTGAGTTTAGTTAGCGTCACTACCGCTTACTGTTAGGTAGGTTATCGAATATCGATGCCGTATTTTGAATCGTAAGTGTAGACACGGAGCATGGCACGGACGCGTCGCTTGCGCACGACGAGCCGGCGCTTTACTTTTATAACCGATACTCTGATCATTAGCGTCAACGTTATTAAAATAGGCTGCTCATGTAAAATTACGTAAGATTTTATTTCTTAATTAAAGGATAATAACAAAACGTAGGGATGCGTAATTAGAGATTTTTAAAATTATACAGTTATGATAGAGTGGCGTCCTGCCGATCCGCGCGGGCCGGGCCGCGAGGGGCCGCGACCCGGGCCGCAGGGGGCCGCGAGGGCCCGCGGAAGGGCCGCGAGGGGCCGCGGGGGCCGCGACCCGGGCCGCAGGGGGCCGCGCGGATGCTCATTCACATTTTTCGTAACGAATACATATAACATTATAATAATGGTTACAAAAGTAAAATATAACATTATAGCGACTAATAAATCTAAATTATATGAAATGTTTATAGATTTAAATGAAGTTCGTTTCTTTAGGGTGACCTTCTGTGCTTGTTTGATGAGGACGTTGTTCATCTCATTGACAATAGTCGTTGATGATATAATTATAATTGTGGCGATCCGATCTTGTGAGCGGTTTGTTTGAACTACACTGTAGAACTAATATTGTTTTGCGTTGGACAGTTCTTTACACCGTTTCATTTTATAGTATTACTCTGTTGGCTAGGAGCGCTGTAAAAATGTAAGTGTTAATAAAAAAAACATTTTCAAAATATTATTTTGGTGTTTCATTCGTTGTTATAATTTTAATTTTGGACCTTTACGATGAAATATTTGTGTGTGCCTGTGTACTTTTTGTGTATCGTTGCCGCGTGCCGATGCATGTTGCGTACTTTGAACTTATTCTTGGCCAAACGACGCAAATGCATCAAACAATGCTATTGAATAAAAACTATTAATAAGGATATCTTTTGATTTTTAGTATCACTTCCCTTAACCGTTCTATGTAGATTTGTTAGAGGCAGCTATCAAATATAAAAGACTGCTAGGCTCAAACAGAAATATAATCGATTTGATATTATAATAAAAAATATAAATTATATACTGGTGTTTACAGTCATATTATTACGATTGCTATTAAATTAATCTCCTTTGCTTTTGACTACAGAAAAAAAATGGGTGCGTGTACTTATGTAGGCGCGTGAGAAGTTATCCTTCTTTTTGGCATCGTTTAAAATTAGTTTTTAATTGCATGCAAATAATTAATTACAATAAATTAATAAAAAGTCAGGAAAAGGACACAGTCAATAAAGTTCAGTTTTAATTTGAAAAAATAAATAAATAATCAAAATATTCAATTAAAATCGCTACTGAATATAATTTATTAGAACATATGTGATTTGCACTTGTATGAAACTCAAACACGTATTCCGATTATACAAACTAGAAACGTGGATAAATATTATAAATATGAATACCTATAACTGTTACTTTATTACAAAAAATAAAGATGTGGTTTTTGGTTCTACTACACCAATGGTCAAGAGATGGCGCTGTAGTCTCCTGAATCGCGCTTTGGTTCCGTTGTTCCAGATTAATAAATACTTTTGATAGGCCTTCACAATGCAGTCGTTAGCACCCACTAAATAGAGATTCTATTTCTATTTTGTTGGTAGATTTTCTTAATGTGCGGTAAACACAAAAGTAACGCTAGTAGTAGTCGCTTTAGCGACCAACTTCATGCTGTTAAAATTTTGTGTTACAGTGATGCGCGCGCATCTTAAAATTTCACTCTCATCATTAAATTTTTTCATAACGCGCCTAAAGAAGTATAACTTCAAAAACTAAAAAAACAACCCAAATTCTTTCAAACCTGGCTGGTTGTGGTAACTTTGTAATCTATAAATATTTAGAATTGAGCAAACGTAAAGTTCAATGTATACACTTCTAAAAGTGACGCATGAATAAAGATTTACCCAAATTGCTGACTTAAAGTAAACTAATAAAGTAATAGCTAACAGAATCAGTTAGACATTATAAAACAATATGGCTAAGTGAAATTCAGCGGTCAATGGAGCGGTATTTAGCAGATAAAGAGCAGCAGTTATTTTTGGAGCCAACGTAAATGAGTTCTGTTTACCGGTGTTAAAGTTCATTATGAAGGATAAAATAGAATCAAACTTTAACATAGGGCGGGTCTCTTGAAGCTACCACGATCGGCTCTATCCAAGACATCTTAATATTACTGGTAATATTGCGAAGGTAAACTGGGGTACTGAGTTTACCGATGCAATATTACCTGTAAGGCGCTTTGCAGACGACGGGGCGGGGCGGGCCGGTCAATTTCGCCGCAAATAATAGCACAAAGTGAATCCTATACTTCAAACGCACACAGCGGGCAAAAAGACCGCGCCTTGGGTGCCCGGCGGGCAGTGGCGGCGCGGCATGTCCGCGGCTGCCCGCCGTGGATCATACAAACCAGTTTATATGCAGTAACGCAGACGGCGGCGCGGGGCGGTCAGCTCACTCCGCGCCACGCGCTTTATAGTGATGGACTATTCCACGCGCTTTATACCGACGCAATATCGAGGAGCTCGATGGCGCGCGTGGTTAGTGCGTTCGGCTGCGATCGTTGAAGTTCAGCAACTTGAACAACGTTCGGTCATTAGATGGGTGACCAAAAATCTTCCATATCGAGTTCCTCCGTTCTTCGGAAGGCACGTTAAGCCGTTGGTCCAGGCTGCATCTGCAGTCGTTAGCACCCGCCTGCACAGAGCGCGCGTGGGTCATGGCCCAATCTCCCTATTCCATCCATAGGGAAGACTTGTGCGCCAGCAATGGAGACATTAATAGGTTGATGATATGAGCTAGAAAGTTTGTATCGCCATCACCAAAGTTTATATGGAAACTATCCAGCGCCCGAACGTAAAAACAAACTATAGTTCCTTTCATTAAAACTTTGGCGATAAGAATACTTTCTCGCTTGCTGTTCGTGGTGGGTGTAAGTCAGAGGCAAATTTACCGAGCCGAGATCTTTTCTTTTTTTCGTCTGGCAAATGCCTTACGCATCCTTCAACCACTGGGGGAGCGAGAAGAAGGTATGTGGGACTCCTCCCTGTCCTTTTCAGCCAGCCCTGGAGCTCGCTGATGTGAGCAGGGCCCTACCTACAACCTGAACAGGGCCACTATAAACCAGACAATGAAATGAAAAGTCATTTATTCAGTCTAGGCTGTGACAAGCACTTGTGAAGGTCAATACTCGTGCACCGTCACCCGACACGCACTATGAGGACCGCGGTCCCCCTACTGCGTGCCGAGAGGGCGGTTGTGGTCGCGGAACCCGTCGCCGAATAGCCGCGCTCCCGCCACGTGACCGAGCCGAGACCTGAGTGAGGAAAAAAGTCAAAGAAGTCATTAGTTACTATTATTTATTTTGATTTCATAGCCCCATCATTCTATCAGGGGATGCAAATAGTAATGTTCGAACCATGAGTTTCTTCGGCGTCCATTCCTTGATGACCAACGCAGATTCCGACGATGTTGGTGCTAACACTGGGGTCAGTGAACTGGAAATAGGGCAACCAAAAGCTGAACCCAGATGTAACCAATTAATGTTCATTAAGTCACGTGTTTTTTCCTGCTTTTGTTTTGTTATTACAAACAAACTGACAGCTTCAACTTTAATAGAATCTAAAAGTTAATTGATATCTCTGAGTTCAGCCGTATTAGTATTGACTGACACAAGCCGCTTGGTATGCACAATAAGTGTTGCTCAGCAATATTCTTTTTTTTTTAAGAAATTTGAATACGACAAGACTTTAATTGAAACTACTGTGCGTATGTGATGTCTCGCTCTAACAATGGAACTTGCCTGGTGTTAAGAGTTTATAATACGGGCTCAGGTCAAATTATCCTAAACTATTTCCTCAAGTAACTCTGCTTAAGGTTCAATATTGATTGAGAAAATTTGAGATTGGTAACCTGATAGTTGTTGCCTATCCCAGTCGCAGCCTTTGACATTGTCGCCTTACCAGAGGCAATTGGTAATTTTGCCTAAAAACCAATTTGATGCTTTCTGGTCTGCCACTAGAATGATAGGACTTAAACTCTTTACACCTAAAAGGAAACAAAACTAGGCAGCAACGCCTTAAGACAGTACATACTTATAATATTACGTAGCTACCTGAATGTTAACAATTTTGATAGTACATACATTTTTCTTTATACTGTTTTTATTACAAGAGCCTCTAGTTCAGATTAAATTAGAATATTTTTTGTTTTTTTTTTTGTTACTACATATTTTATTTATATAATTTAAATGTGCTCTTTTGGTGATAGGCTTAGCTATCTAATCATATAAAAAAATAGAATGCCTTTATCAATTTTACTTCTTTTCACCCTAAATAGTAATTTCGCTATTATCCCCTCTTTAAAAAAGGAATGAATTGAGTATATTGTACAGTGCTATGAACATAAAGCTCATAGCCGATAATAAATCTAAAGGAGAAACACGCGGCCGAAGTAATATTTTATTCAATAGGCCGCATTAAGCGACTCAATGGTTACACGGGCGGCTCCCAAGGGTGCAGGGGTGGCGGCCGCGGCCTTGACGACTGTATCCTGTCGGCTATACACACCTATAGCCTGTATATATTCCTCGAACACAACACCTAGCTCGCCAGCTACCCATAGATCGACGCCTGGCCCCCACACGCCCCGCCGTGCCTCCTACGCGGCGCGCATGCGTCGAACTGTCATCGGCCGCCGTGCCAACACATTGCCCCAAAGTCGCAAAACCAAATGGAAACGTGAAACGCGATGCGTTCCAGCTGAACGATGGTGGCCAACGTTGGCGCTGTTAACCCGTCCAATGGTAATCAGTGCGTTTGTTGAGAGTAGGCGCGATCACACGACCCTTTGCGTTCAAAGGAGCCGAGCTGAGAGGAGGCCTGTGCGAGTCGAGTCACAGGTCGTAGCGCCAGCTTGGTGTTTGTTGTTGCGTCGTGCCCGTTTGCCGATGTTTGTCTGTCGCGTGGTGTATGGGAGTGAATGTCGGCGTTGTTGTGCAGTGGAGGCGACGGCGTACATAAGCGTGGTGGCGGCGCTGTCGACGGCGCTGCTGGTGGTGGTGCTGCTGCTGGGGCGGCGCTGGTGCCACGCGGCGCCGCACCGCGGCCTGCGCGTCTCTGTGCCGCCGCCGACGCCGCTCCCGCCCGCCTTTGCGATACACGATGCTCAGTTTGGTCAGTGGTCACGCAATAACGAAAAATCCCTAACAATGTACTCTTTGTCGCTAGACAAAGAGAGAACAAGATGCGCATTTCCATAGTAAACGATAACTTTATATCTCTTTATCTATTTTAAATAGAATAGTTGTCGATGAATTTCTAGTAAATTATTGAATTAATAAAGCTTATTGAATCATTATTACCTCCCGTAAATTCTTCATACTTTATGCGTAACAAGATTTTTAATCGTGAGTGTATAGATGTTAAAAGAACGACCATGAACCATTAAATCAAACAGTCATAGTTATGTATTGATTTGGTTGGTGTTAAACCTTAGTTAATTAACTGTAGTTGGCGAGTGCGTGCGTGTTACTAAGTCCCCCTTCCAACGTTGTTAGATAGACGTAGGTACTTATGTGCTTTAATAATTTAGTGACGACCTAGGACTGTTAAACGGTAGTGGTCCCCAAGGCCGTTGACTGAAGCTTTCTTTGTCATTTATTCATGTTTCAACACAATAGTTAGGCACGTACACCCACATAACCGCCTACGTCAGACGGTTTCACAATCAATGTCATAGTTAGTCGAACCCTAGACTTTAGTCAGTAGACATAATTCTTAGCGTTTTATTAATTCAATCTAATCGTAGGGTTATGCGTATTTATATTAAATTATTTTTTACAGTTGGCCTCACAGCCGAGAAATTAATGTTTGAATATCCTTTCAGTTTTCCCAATGACATTATTTATTTAGTTATGACGATATGAATTGGATGGTTGGTGTAAGTGTGCGGCCAACTGTATATCTGTGTTGTTATAGATGCTTTGTCGAAACCGAACCATTATCCTGAACGAATATTCACGTTCGAAGCATCAGATTCGGACGAGGAGCTGCGCTTACGCATTCAACAGGTGAGGCCGCTGGCGTCAACGACTCTGATAGCAGTGGCGGATTTACCAGTAGGCTCAGTAGGCTGGAGCCTAAGGCGGCAGATTTAAGGGGGCGGCAAATTTGGCCCAAAATCTACACAGAAAAACGAGTGACAAAAATTTTAATATTTTAGTAATGCACAGTATACTCAACACTCTTACGTCCGTAATCCGTATATAAAAGATAACTAAACGCACTGTAAAATATAGGTACTTATGCGATCATGATTTTTTAAAATATTCCATTAGCGTTTCAACATGAATTACAATTTAAATTTAGTATTTTTTTTAAACTAACGGGGAAAAGCCGACGTAATGTGGACGATAGAACACAAATCATAAAGTTGCAATTTCAGAATAAATATAATTGTGAACTAGCGTATTGAATTTCAAAGGTCAGTAAGGGAGGCAAAAATTTAATAGCCTATTAGCGGCAAATTTGTAAATCCGCCACTGTCTGATAGCGTAGATTTTCTGTAGAAAACCCGTAAAAACTGAGTTAAAAAATGTTACTCAAATCATTTTCTACTGGTTTTAGTTTTGCTTATTAAGTAAGTAGATACTTAAGTTTAGATATCCCATGTAATTTGGGATTAAGCATCAATCATTTTAATTCATTAGTTTTTATTCTTATTTGTATGGTTAATTTTTCATCAAAACTTTTTAAATTTGTCAATTTGATAATTGAAAAGCATTGCTACACTGTTTATAAATAAAATTGAGTAATTTTCAAGACAACAAACAAAATGTTTTTCTCACTACGGGCTCTGCCGGGTCTGACGGAGCTTCTTTGTTTTTGCGTCTGGAAGAAATACGCAAAAAATAAAAAATGATATGGAATATGAACTGTGCTAAAGAATTGTTCCACGTAAACAGCTATCAAGTGGACGGGGCGAAAAAAAAATTATCAACACGCCCATCATTTTTGGGATTTCCGTTTCACATTATCTGACCAATAGAACGAATAGCGGAGTTCATTTGCAGATATTGGATTGGTCAAATTATTTGGTTTTATCTGTGTGCGTGTCATGTTATTATTGAAGTTTAATTATACGAGTTTGTAACCATGGCCTTTGTTAGAGAGCAAAGCTTTCATATCTTTCTAATTCATTGAAAATACGAAAATAAAGTGCATGCACCCTTAATCCAGTAATTCATAGGTCCTCCTCTCTATCTTTAGCAAATATTTGAATTACGTATTTGGAACTACACGCCCAACTTCACCAGGATAAGGAGGAGGTGGAATGCCATTACGAGGAGAAGAACGAGAACCAGGCCCACAGCAGCCAGACTAAGCTGGAGGTGGAGCTGGTAGAGACGGCGCTGCGGGAGACCAGGATCGACGACGCTGCGCCGGCGCCCGTGCCGCTGCCGTCTCCGAGGGCCCCATACCTGCATTCGTTGGAGGCGCAGAGTAGTGTCGACAGCGATGTCATCGCACATAATGTAACTATTTTAAATGGAAAAAATTGTGTGTGTCAGCTCCGACGCACGACTGGAGTTTACTCATTAAATTCGATAGTCTAACCAGACGCAAAAAGAGTTTATTTAATTTAAAAAAGATTGATATTGTAAATGCCATATCCACGTTCACTTCTAAAGCTCAGTGGTTTTGTGTTCAACGAATGGCGCGGTAGTACACCACGGTTTCTTTGTCGTCGTAGGCAATAAAGGTACGCTACGATACTGTGCTACGGTGTAGCACTACGGCTGCTACAGCGTAGACAGTAAAAACGTAACGAGGTCATTCATCGATAGATTTCACTCCTCACATTTTTCTCATACCGGGCCCCTTATATTGCATATATAAGAAAATCGATTCTTTCGGAGTAAACTCCAAAATATTAATGGATACCATATAAACGTCAGTCAATCGTGAATGTGAATTTTAATTAATGCGTGTTAAATAGAAGTCCTATCGTCAGAAGTAGTCTCTTAATTGCTTAAACAATAATACAGAATAAGTGATATTTGCCATCTCTAATGTAGGATATTTTTTCCAAGTGGTTCTCCATTTCAAGTCGAATATCCGCTGTACTTCCACATTTCTTTTGATATTCATTTAAAAACGAGTGATCGTAGGTTATCATTTTTCCGAGTTTCTTCATGTTTGTGAAGTCTTGTTGTGTCATCAGTTTCGGCTATCTTAGCAGCCGTAGCTACGCAAACAAACTTGGTTAATTAGCCCATCTCAAGACCATTAAAACAAATTGTCCCATCGTCTGTAACGTAGACATAGAGTCAATTAACTGAGTATTGCACAGAACAGAAGTTCTGTGGATTATTGCATAGTTAAGATGTTAATCTATACTATTGTATAAAGAGAGAAAAGGATACACTGACAGACTGACTGACTCATCATCGCACAGCCGAAACGGCTGGACCTAGAATAATGAAATTTGGACACTAGGTTCCTATTATTGCGTAGACATGTAATAAGATAGGAATGTTTGTAGTTCAGCCTCTTAAGCGTGAAATTTGCAAAAACGTTTGTTAAATCTTATCCCTTGGACCTATTGACTGCAAATTTTGCATAAACATTATTTAGTAGATGTACACTAAGCCAGTTACATAAAATTTTACAACTACCCTCAAAAAAATACAAAATTTCGTGTCAATGTTTGTATGGGAGATCATCCAAAATTGCATAGGATTGATTAAATTTTGCACATCTACTCTGTATAAAAAAATGCAACCTGTGTTTTGATTTTTCAAAACTACCCTCATAAAACAAAGATATAGCATGTTGAAGTTTTAAATAGTGCGTCAAGGCGTCAACGCACCTCTGCACTTTGGGTCGTAGAGACATGATATGTAGTAAATAGGTTGTTTTAATGACTTAGGCATCAAGAAAAAAGGATTTTTGAATATTCTACCGTAGATTGAATGATATAGCGGTTCAGTTTGTATGGGAAAACGAGTTTGGCTAGCTTGACAGCTTTGAAACTTGGCTTAGATAAACTTCATATTTTCTTGAAATTCGATCTCTACGACGAGAAGTAAGTACGACGAATAGCAAGTTATCTATAAAATATATTCAGCAAAGGACATTGTTCAGCGTCCATACATAGTTAGCCTAAGAACCAACAATCATAAAATGCTATTTTCTAGGTTCAAAATCGTAAGTAAATGACTGTATAAACAAAGATTATTGACGGACACTTCTGAGAACTTAAATTATTTGAAAAAATATAATTTCTTTGAGGTTATGTTTAATATTCAATGAAACATAGGTCAACCTATGAATTTAGTATAAACTCAGTATGAAGTGAATTAATATTACAACTAATTTATTTTATTCGGTGCGATTTTAAAGAATAACTACATATTAAGAAAAACTTGGTTAGGTAGGAATCATGAATAAAATAAAAACTAGGTTTGCTTAAGTCTCATTTATTGACTATTTTTCACATAATTGTATCATATTGTTTATTGTATTTATTTGTATATCGCATGTAGGTATATTGTGTAAATATGCAGCGTGAATGTGTATCAGGTGTTCTTGAATAATTTGGCAGTATTATCCTCTCAGGATGTTGTGGCACAGGTTCACTAGCACTGGGTAATAATGGCTCTACTCTTTGGTAACATCGATGGCATATTAGATAATAGTTAAATTAAAGGAAAAACAATCGCAAATAAACACACACAACAGGTAATCCGAAACGAGAATGCACTTTCCGGTATATTAAACTACTCTTTGGAATGCACGAATGCCACAGATTACTACGAATGCAAACTGCATGCACCACAACCACAGAGTAACGAATTTTATGCCGGCCTTTCACTTGACAACAGTTTGTCCTTGTCATGCAAGGTAGTTTTCCAATTACAGCACTAGAGCGCATTATGCGGCATAATGCTTATCGTTGAATGTTTCAACTACAGCAACGCTTCGCACAATCGGGCACTCTCAAAAGTATGTTTTCGTGTGATGCGTGCAATCGTACCAACTCAGTGACAGAAAATTAACAAGCATTTTTTCTTTAAGTTGGCATTGAACGAAATGTTTTATTTATAAATTATCGTTACTTATATTATTTATGTTGAAATTTTTTTAAAGCTTTCGTTTCATTGTAGTTTTTTTTTTAAATAATCAAAGTTAATTCCAACTGTGTTTAAAAAAAATATAAGTATGGATGAAGGTACAAATATTGACTTTTTTTTTCAACACGGAACTTAGCGCACTCTGCTGGTGAATGTGAAAACTAATTCACGTTCCAATTAAGCATCAGCATAATTCGGCATTGAGCGCCACTGAGTCGCATTATGCTCTGTAATTGGAAAACTACCTTAATAAGGAATGAAAAGAACAGACTAATGTCATGTTTTAAAATAGCAAATACGAATAGCCAAGTGAAGTGCCGGGATTAGGAAGAAAGAGTGTTTTGTTTGCAGCGCTGCCATAGATTATACACATTAAATGGTATTTATTGTCTAAGATTATTTTTTAACTTTTTAATTTAGCTTACTTAACTGGAAGTGTCCGTCACCATCTAAATACTGATAGTTATCGCAAAAAATATACTAAGAATTATCATAAATACCAAATTGGTGTTGGTTCTTAGGCCAATTTTAACATTGTCCTTTACTCTTATATTTTATTACTAGCTGTGCCCCGCGGTTTTACCTGCGAAGTTCCCGTGCCTTTGGGAATTCCGGCATAAAAAGATATTCAACCTATATGCCTCAGCGAAACTCTTTGCTAAACAAATAACTCTGGATAGCTATGCCCATGGCCAAATAGATTTAATATACTCGACCTATTTACTTAGAAACTTTTCGCTAACCTGAAAAATCAGGTGATTGCTGATCCATTATATTTCCATAGCTAGTCTATACTAATATTATTATGGAAAGAAATGAAATGAAATGAAATGTCATTTATTCAGTCTAGGCTGTTACAAGCACTTGTGAAGGTCAAGAAGCTACGCCATCGGTTCGCAAAACTACGGCGGGAGACCTTGTACTGAGAAGAACCGGCAAGAAACTCAGCAAGGGCTGTTTTTTTCTCCTTGTATTGTTATATACAGTGTCGTCAATTTGAAAAATTACTTCAGAAATACGTCTGAAGTCACTTTCCATTACATCATCTAGAATATAAATATGTAGTTACAATTAATTTTATAGTTAACATTTTAAGTAGTATATAGGAAGCGGCATTAGATAGGTACAATATTACTGTTATGAAAAATGAGTAATACCCATTTAATATCAAATTATAAGAAACACTATGTCCATGCATTACGATCATTTAGATAATCATCAACTTTATAATAGCTATTATTTTCATAAGAGTATTTTTGATCTGAGATTTAAATTTAGTCAGTGGAAGCTCAATCAGATCTTGGGGAACTTTGTTAAACAATGCAATACTACAACCCAGAAAAGAACCTCTTGATTTTTGGAGTCTGAAACATGGAACGGCAAGCTTGTTCTTAAATCTCGTGTTAAAGTTATGGGTTTGACTTTTTTTTGCAAATTCATCATAGTTTTTTCTTACATATATTAAATTTTCATAAATGTATTGCGACGCCAGTGTTAAAATATTAATTTCTTTAAATTTTTCTCTAAGGGATTCTCTTGCCTTTAAATTGTATATGGCGCGAACAGCTCTCTTTTGCAGTATGAAAATACTTTCGATATTAGCGGCTGAGCCTAAGATTTGATTGTTTCTATTGAATAGCTCCGAAACTACTGGACCGATTTGAAAATGTTCAAATCGGTCCAGTCGGTTTCACGTTTAGAATCCTACATTATCTCTGATGAACAAAGGCTATAGAGTACTTTCAAAAAAGTTAGGGCTTCGTATGAAAACTTCGATAACGTGGGTTACGTTACCCTGGGTGAAAAAAAGATCAAAAAATAACTTCATATCGCTTACGCTGCGAAAGTCATCTTAATGACTAAATGACTTGCTCTAAAGCAAAGTGATGTACTAAAAGTTAATAGAGGACATTAACATCATAAAAAAAAGGTCGCGATAATCGAAATTAGACCGACCATTATTTTCCGAGATTGGCACGTTCAACCAAGAAAATAAACAGAATCCAGTTTTATGATAGTAGTAATTATATCTAATTTTCACGGAAGTTTTATAATTATTTGAAGAAAGTCATAATACAAGCCCGAGAACAGAAACTATAAACTACACTACAGCTCTACACTGAAGCGAAGCGAGGGTCGGCCACTAGTATTTAATACACCCGTATGAAGCCGGGACGGGCCGCTAGTTGTAAATAAATTAAAACGCAATTCTATGCTCGGTCGCTTCATTTCTTTCACATTTTTCTTGCGGTAGTTCGATCCCTTTATCTCTTCCTAAAGATAATTTTACCCTTTAATAAGTTTAAAGTGTGTATAAAAACATGTCTCCTTAAGAAAGGTTACTATACTGTTAAAGATTCCATAAATGATAAGTCACTTTGGGCTTAATATAATAGACTAAGTCGTTTTACTTTGCTGATTTGGTAGAAAATTTAAAAATAGTACCTAGCTATACTTAACTTTTGTTAGTTAATAATATTAATGTGATGGAAGTTGACATCAACACATGTATTCTATTTTGATGTCATCTTTCAATTGACGACACTGTATGAAACAAAACAGGGAGAAAAAAATAGCCCTTGTGAGTTTCTTGCCGGTTCTTCTCAGTACAAGGTCTCCCGCCGTAGATTTACGAACCGATGGCGTAGCGTTTGGTTTTCACAAGAGCTTGTAACAGCCTAGACTGAATAAATGAGTTTGAGTTTGATAAAAATATTGTGTGTGTCAGCTCCGACGCACGACTGGAGTTTACTTCTTAAGTTCGACAGTCTAACCAGACGCAAAAAGAGTTTATTTAACTTAAAAAAGATTCATACTGTATGAAAGGGTAAATCAACAAATTAATGAAAATAATATACATATATAAGTATATATTTATTAATTTCATATACATTTATTATAACTAATCGACGAAATATTTTACATTAAACTTTTTACAATAGTCAATTTCAGATGTGCATAAATATATCATTAGGAATGTTGATAAATTATTTAATTATTATTATCAGACTATTATCATTTTTTTAAATATTAATTAAATCAACATTGTCTGCATTATTAATTACAGTGACAAGTGGTTTATGGTAACTAAAATAAGACACATGGAAGTTCGTAGATACGTGGTTCACGAATCTTGAAAATACCGCATCAACGGTTGTACAATACCTCGTTGTCACCATTGCTCTATCAGAAACAATATCTAAATTCAGTTCTGATTTTAAATTTTTTATTAATGTCAATCCGTCATCTTCGTTTGTCAAAGTTGCGCGACATAGGATGCGCACCAAAAACGTAACGAGGTCATTCATCGATAGATTTCACTCCTCACATTTTTCTCATACCGGGCTCCTTATATATGCAAATCGATTCTTAAGGAGTAAACTCCAATAATAATAGATGTATATCGTTGTCAGGACACCTCCCTGCTCTGCGGCGAGAGTAGCGGGGGCGGGGGCGGGGGCGGGGGCGGCGGCCAGGAGCGTGGTTGCGTGGAGTTAACTCTGTTGTACGACGCGCCCGTGCGCTGCATGACCGTGCACGTGCTCCAGGCGCGCGGCCTCCCGTCGCCCGCGCCGCCGGCACCCGCGCCCGCCTCCTCTCCCCACGCCGCGCCTTCCATCGCACGCGCGTTGGCCTCACCCGTCACCGCACCGTTACCGCCCGTACTACAGACGCAGGTGCGTACAGTTGGACCGCTTTTATGACTTTGAGAGGGGTAACTGTCGGTGAAATAAGGATAAAATAATATTAAATATTTCCAACACTCACACCGATTAGCCTAGCCTCTAAGTGAGCACTGTAAGGCTTGTGTTATGGGATACTAGGGTAGCGGATAGAATACGTATACAGTACATATGTAAGTATATGTATATAGAAATATATAATAAGTATGTTTATATAGAAATGCATATTAAACATCCATGACTGGAGTACAAATGTTCGTATTCATCACGCAAACATCTGCCCCCACCGAGATACGACGGGTTCGTATCTCGGAGTCGGCGACGCCATGAAACCTGGCGTACTTACCGCTCGGTCACGGAGGTCGAAATAGGTAGATACATAAAGTCTCTCCGTTTAGGGAATGTTATAATTTCCAATAACTCGGAAATATTAATAGGAAATATAAAATGCTTATTAACACCTTCTTTAATAAATAAAAAGGGTGTGAAAGAGAGAGCAACATTTTATTGACCAATTACATCACCACATAAAAAAAAAACATTTTGAAAATTATACTTAATGAAAAGAGTAAAGAAAAAAAAACAGATTAATTATTGATCCTTTGTGGTCAATCAGGACCCTGTCTCAGCACAATGCTGTCGCAACACGCCACAAAACGTGTCACAGCAGCGTTGGTATTTTGGAAGGGCCTGATTTTACCTTTTTAAAATTAGTCCCGATTTCGATCACAAGATTTTGATCACACTGTAAGATGTAAACTCGAAGCTTATTGCCCGTACCCGCGCCCGCTTTTTCCATCGCTCGCACCTTAGTCTCACCCGCGACCGCCCGCGTCCCGATGCCGCCTACGCTGCAGACGCAGGTGGATAAATCTGCATGACCAAAGACGTGCTGTAGCCTTAATAAAATATAATACTTCGTGAAATTCATGATACACGCGATAACTAGATGTCTAAAATAAAACTGTAAACATTTGTACCTGTACCTATAATGTAAAGCTTTTAAATAAATAAATATTGCCAACACTCACACCAATAGGGTATTTGACAGTATTAAAAATAAAGTGCCAATTGTTAACACCTGTGTTTAGAGTGAATATTGGCAGAGGTTTTTACTATTTTTACAAAAAAGATATTCATAATTTTAGTAAAAACCCACGAAAAAGTTAATAGTTTTCATATCTATTGTCACGTGAACCAAAACGATTGGGATTGGCGGAGCCTAAAATGACGTCACACGCAAGTAAACTTCCGGTTAAAGTGACATTACATTGTATCGTTTGATGTTTTAATAACAGTCGTGTGACGTCACACACTAGTAAAACACCATATTGTACAGAAAAACGTTTTCACGGCTTCTTGAAAATGGAGTTTTTGATTTGGTTATTTTTACTGAAATACACAACAGAATGATGAATATCCACTTTTTACGGACTAGCCCCAAAATAAGCACTGTAAGGCTTATTTTTATTTTTTATTTATTTATTTAAGGACAACCAACAAGAATATCCACACATAGTATAATATAACAAAAGTGTATAAGTGACAATTCAAGTGGTATCTTATTTATAGGCTGCCACGGCATGCATTTGTGACAATAATGACAGAGTGTGCATTCTTAACAAAATTATAAAAGTATAAAAAGAAATAATTATGCATAATATTCACAAACATGTTGTTGTTACATTGAACATATCCAATACGACAGAACTATTGTGCAGCAAGAAATCTGGAGATACTACAATATTAATAATACAATGCTTATTATGCTAAGCCGGAGCAAAAATTTTTTATGTTTGTTTGATGACAGATGGAGCAACATTTTTTACAAATTCACCATAGTCACTAAATAGGTCTAGATTAGAGGCCTTAGACATTTTATTATAATATGATTGCATACGACACAGTGACGAAAAGTGACCTAAATTAGATTTGAATATCTTGGGCATAAATAATTTGTAATTAGATGATCGCGGTAGGTTATGTGGTAAATGATATTTTATATTAGCTAACAGAAAAGGATAGTCTAAATGACCGTTCATTAATTTATAAAGAAATTTTAAATCTGCGACTTTTCTACGGTCGTCCAAACTTAATAGCTTAAAGTAATCTAAACGTTTTTTATATGAAGTGAGTTCGTAAGTTTTTTGACACTGGAAAGCTAAATGCCAGAGAAACCTTTTATTGAGTGATTCAATTCTCTTTTTGTGTATATCGTAGAACGGTGTCCAAACAAGGCTACAATATTCAACTATCGATCTAACAAGGCAATTGTATAGGCAAATTTTAGTGTGAGCAGATTTTAATTCTTTACTATTGCGTATCACAAATCCTAGTAATTTGAAACATCGGGTAACAATATTATCAATGTGTATATTGAACCTTAATTTGTTGTCAATAATAACACCCAAATCACGAGCCTTATCAACCTCCCTCAGGTTTTGGCCATTTAATGTATAGGATGAGAAATGTGGTAATTTCTTTCTAGAAAAATGCATGAAGAAACATTTGTCAGCATTTAACTTCAATAGATTATTATCACACCATACAGCAAACCGATTGATATCTTCTTGCAACAAGTGCACGTCCACTACGTTGCATACATGCTTTACAATTTTAATATCATCTGCATATAAGTAACATTGAGAGTGATGGAAGCAAGAGATGACATCGTTAATAAACAAATTAAAAAATAAATGTTATGGAATACTAGGGTAACAAATAGAATACCTATACACTACATATATAAGTATATTTATATAGAAATACATATTAAACATCAATGACTGAAGTACAAATGCTCGTATTCATCACACAAACATCATGCCCCCAACGGGGCTCGAACCCGGGACCTCTCGACTAAGCGACACCTTGAAACCCCGCGTTCATACCGCTCGGCCACGTCACGTCACGTCACGTCACGTCAACTCTAAACTTAAAAACTCGGCAGTTCCTATTTGTTTTGCCCCTAACAATTTGCTGTTCGGAAATTGCGAATACTCGTAACATCATAAGTGTTTACTTTTATAATTTTCCATCTGACGATAGACAATTGCCTTTTGCTGTTTTCAAACTCCTAAAAATACTTCGTGTACATATACATATATCTACTAAATCCAATGCGTCGAGGATACGATTATTTTATAACAGGGGGCCATTCGCCTAATGGAAATGCTTTGAGAAAACGCTAACGCTTACGATTTAATTTTTTTATTTCTAGCCGCCTGAGGTTTACAAATGCCTCGTGCTCTTTTATTTTCTTTTGCATTGGTAATAACAATATTAAAAATAATGAGCGTGAGGTATTTGAAAACCTTCGGTGGTCAGAAATAACAAAATAAAATCGAAAGCGTTAGCGTTTTCCAAAGCATTTCAGTTAGGCGAATGGCCCCCAGATGTCTTTCAAATCACAGCCGCTTAACACATTTGCTTGTAACAGGTCCGAATCGTGCTGCTCCCTCTGAAGAAGCAAAAATTCAAATCGAAGATACGTAATGGTGAAAATCCACAATATATGGAGAGCTTCGTCCTGCATAAAATTAATCCGGGTGAGTGAAATGTGAGCCCTTATCTAGTTTAAGAAAAAACAATGTATGAGTACAAGCAGACCCCTCTTTCCCAGTGGGCACTTTGGGCAAGTGCCCAGGGCCCCGCGATCGATAGGGGCCCCCCACAGATCAAATACAAAGTCCCTAGTTCCTGTTAAATCACCAAACGGGGGTCATAGGGGCCCCATTATCGTAATATGCCCAGGACCTGGAATAGGTCAAAGAAGGCACTGAGTACAAGTGTGTGTTACCAGTAAAAAAAAAAAGTGTGCCTGTACTAGTGTACACACGTAAGAAGTGAAACTTCTTTATGGCCTTATTTTTCGAAAAATGATCTACATGCAACTTTCCAGAAATTGGTTAAATAAAGTTAAATTAGATAAAGTTTAAACAAAACGATTTTATTATCATAGACATGAATACAAATTACTGCCTATGAAACTGTTATGATTACACGGCTCAGTAATCTAAGGCACATGTTCCACCTCCGACGATGAACGATAAGCGAGTAGAAACTAGAAACGAATTGGCAGTCCTGAGTTAAAATGCACGCGCACGGCTTTTGACAGCCAAGCCAGCTTAACCGAGCGAGTATAGCTGAGCGAGTATCGCTGAGCTAGTATCGCTGAGCGAGAATCGCTGAGCGAGTATCGCTGGGCGAGTATCGCTGAGCGAGTGTCGCTGAGCGAGTGTCGCTGAGCGAGTGTCGCTGAGCGAGTATCGCTGAGCGAGTATCGCTGAGCGAGTATCGCTGAGCGAGTATCGCTGAGCGAGTACCGCTGAGCGAGTATCGCTGAGCGAGTATCGCTATGCGAGTTTGGCTGAGCGAGTCTTATCTTTAATAACTATTGTCACTCAGCTACAAACGAGTAGAGATAGTTCTCGCCGGCGACAGTGTGATCATTCAGCTATCAACTATTAATATAAAAAAAGATGGCGCGTAACGGAAAAATGTGACGCGTAACCGAAAAATGTGACGGTAAATTTTTTTCCAACGTCGATAAAGAAGTTTCACTTCAAAAAAATCATCCGAGGAGGAGAAAAGGAATAAAAAGAAGCTTTCTTACAAACCTCGCAGTATTTAGTCTTGCAATCGTGACTTGTAGAGTAAGTAGGGATGTTCCGATGTAGTCAGGTAGCGAGGCAACGCACGATCACAAGAATAGTAGCAGGTGACGCATATTTAATTTTTACATCCATTCGACATGAGCTAGTACGTTCTCTGTTTACAGGGACCGAAATAATGTTTTTATCCCTTTTACGACGATTCCTACGATTTTATGAACAAATCGTAGCCTCACATATTTGTAGTTGCATTTACTTATTTTCTCCTAAAGAGTGATAAAAAGTCGAGTGTCCAACTCGGGAGCAATACTACATATTTTATAGCTTTAGCGACGTACTCTGCATTCTTTACAATAGTTCTTTTACAACCTACTATTTTATTGGTTAATGAACCAGCTACTCACCTTGATATCCAAGGCACGACTCCCGTGTTATAATTTTCTCCGCACTGGGGTCTATGTGAAAATACTTGGGGGCGACGCCTTTGCTTATCAGTGAGCGTCGTACAGCCGATATTATGATGATGATGATATGACTTACCAGAGGACGTTCACGGGCTGGGGCTCCGCATTCGCATTTACGGCTGCGAGCGCATGCGGCGACACCGCCTCATCGGCGAGGCTGCCGTCAGCTTCAACAACCTGCATCTGGAACTGGAGAACTGTCTGTGGCTGCAGCTGGCCCCGCGCAAACATAATCAGCCACCACTGCAGGTGAGATGATGCTTAACAAGTTAGTCGCCAACCTTACAGTACCCTTAGCACGAACCATTATCGAATTCGAATAGTTTGCGAGTGCCAAATGTCATTGTCAAATTTTGTATGGAAACTTGAACAGTAGCGCCATGACAATGATATTTCGTTATGTTTTTATTTTTAAGCATTTTACTGCTAGATGTTTAAAGCTAAAGAAAAGTTTACTGGAAAAAATTCCACGCGGACCAGCTGCACCCTTCGCTATCGGGCGAATGCACTGACCATTATGCTACCGCGGCGCTGACGGCCGTGTCGTATTTTCTCTAGCGTTAGGCTGCAAGGCAGCGCCATCTCTTCGCATTTTAACATGCACTGTATGACTTTTCGGTCTCGCAAACGTTACGAATTCGATATTAGTCCGTGCTAAGGGTACTCTTCTAAATTGAAATTTCAAAAGTTGTTCACATGCAGTATAAGTCCTGGAAATCATAATCTATTGAAGGAATTATTTTGTAACTGTCTCGGAGCGCGACTACTTAAACATAAACCCCTTTATTAATAAACAAGGTATAATTGGGGCTATCGCGTATGAATCCGCCGCTAGAGGCGCTAGTGTAGCGTGAGGTCTCCGAAATGTCAAATGTTATTGCTTGTTGGTTGACTACGCGGGTTTATTTTTTATTAAAATAATGTTGTGAATAATTGGTAACAATTCGGCTTAATTATGGCAAATATGAGTTATGTGGCAATGAATGTCAGTTATTAAAAATTTGAGCTTAGAAAAATGATTATGTTCCCATTTTTTCCGAATAAAACGGAACTGCGCGTCACTGTGGCATGACCTATTATGTTTAGGATATGGTTCTTTTGTGTTAAAATACGATCTAAATGTAACCTTTGATTTCATGTGCGTATTAATAAACTTTAAAAGTTACAATTTAGGACCTCACTCAACAGTGGCGCCATCTGGTGAGGCAGAAAACGGTAGCCCTCATTACGCCGTGACTTAGACTAGTTACGCCGTGTTTTGTTCATATCGCTCAAATGCCATTTGTCATTCAATAGACAGAGACAAAACATGAAGTATCTAATCCAAGCATAGTCTTCGTTTATTAATAAGGGGGTGTATGTGAACTGTTGCTTACTCTTTATGTGGAGAAACCATAGACTAGAGAATGAACTGACTAATACCTGCATGAAAATAATTACTCTTTAATAAAAAGAGAGTAAAAGAAATTTCTTTGTCTCTACTGCATGATTCCTTATTTTCAGGTTTATAAAGGTTGTCTTAATAAGAGTGCAGTTTTTCATTTTGAAATAAAAATACCTATTTTTTGAGTAAATTGTGATAGTTTTATTAGATTGCAAAGAAGACGTGTTCCGATTAACAATAGAATAAAATATCCATCAAATGACCGCCCACGGCTGTGATGACAAGCCTTTACTCATTATTCTATTATTATTTTATTATTAAGCATTACTCTTTTGATGAAATTGAAGTGTAAAAGTCATGAAAATTTGCATAAAAAGTGTAATGTCCTGATATAAGAGCCATGGGCCCCATTTGGCGGATATTTTATTTCATGCTTTATCGGAACACGTCTTCTTTACAATCCTATAAAAGTTATCACAACTTGCTCAAACATTAGGGTTTTTATTTTAAAATGAAAAAGTGCACTCTTATTAAGACAACGTTTATTTCTGTTTACTCTTTTCACTGTATTCCATGTATTGTTGAAAACTTCCAGCTTTCCTATATCAGCGCACAGTTAGAATTTTTCTAGTATTTTTAGGGTTTCGCACTCAATGGATAAAAATGAAACCCTATTGCGGTCACTGTCGTCTGTCTGACTGTCTGTCCGTATGTCACGGGTCTCTAGATCGTAAACGGAATGAATTATTGAACTGAAATTTTGGTATTTTTTTCTAGAATACTTGCCCCAAACCGAATATTTAGTTACAAATTCAATAAAATTATTTTTCATGTAGATTCTATACTTGAAGAGAAGGCGAAAATATTTACTTATCTTCTTTTTTACCTCTGCATGCGACACATAATTCTTTAGAGCTCGTTAAGTACAATACGAACATATTTCTAATATTTTTTTATTTTTAGAAAGAGAAATGAACAGAATGGAAAAAGAGAAATGAGAAAGCAGTCAAAGTGGTCATTTTTGGACCATTTTTCTAACGGAGTCCATCTCAAAATTGAAATTAGTTAGGAATGTGAAAACTTGGTATATGATGTCCCATATGCTGTATTTAAACAACAAATACTGAAAACGGGGATTCTTAATGCACTTTGTAAGTTGTGACAAAAACAAATAAATGATTTTTCCTTTCGCGGTTACTTTTTGAAGTTATACTTCTTTAGGCGCGTTATGAAAAAATTATGAGAGTGAAATTTTAAGATGCGCGCGCATCACTGTAACACAAAATTTTAACAGCATGAAGTTGGTCGCTTTAGCGACCAACTTCATGCGTTACTTTTGTGTTTACCGCACATTAAGAAAATCTACCAACAAAATAGAATCTCTATTTAGTGGGTGCTAACGACTGCATTGTGAAGGCCTATCAAAAGTATTTATTAATCTGGAACAACAGAACCAAAGCGCGATTCAGGAGACTACAGCGCCATCTCTTGACCATTGGTACTACACCAACCAAAAACCACATCTTTATTTTTTGTAATAAAGTAACAGTTATAGGTATTCATATTTATAATATTTATCCACATGTTTCTAGTTTGTATATTCGGAATATGTGTTTGAGTTTCATACAAGTGCAAATCACATATGTTCTAATAAATTATATTCAGTAGCGATTTTAATTGAATATTTTGATTATTTATTTATTTTTTCAAATTAAAACTGAACTTTATTGACTGTGTCCTTTTCCTGACTTTTTATTAATTTATTGTAATTAATTATTTGCATGCGATTAAAAACTAATTTTAAACGATGCCAAAGAAGGATAACTTCTCACGCGCCTACATAAGTACACGCACCCATTTTTTTTATCTTTTTGAGGTACGGAAACCTCAAAAAGAAAAAACGGAACCCTTATAAGATCACTTTGTTGTCCGTCCGTTGGTCGGTCAAGACCGCTTTTCTCAGGAACGCATGGAAGTATCAAACTGAAATTTATATCTAATACTCATGTCTACTGTCCCTTGGAGCTGTAAAAAAATCAAACTTCTAAGCCAAAGCAATCAAAAGATACAACCGTTTATGCCGCAAATTTTCGAAACGCGCACGGGAATCAAAACCTACAGGGTACTTCCCGTGAACTTAGAATCTTGAAATATGATACGAAGTAACGTCTTATAGTACAGATACAGGAAAAATTGCGAAAACCGTAAATTTTTAGATAATAATTTTAAATTTGCTATCTCTTTTCTCATGAACGCGTAGAGGTATTAAATTGAGTTTGTACGGAACCCTCGCAGCGCGAGTCCGACTCGCACTTGGCCGGTTTTTTTTAACGTTAGTTAAACACGTTTTCTCATTTGACATCCCATAGTTGCCGAAGCTGGAGATGAGCCAGTCCATGTCGGGCGTGCTGGCGTCTCCATCCACAGCCTCAGTGACGGGCAACGGAGGGGGGGAGTCCTGCAGCCTGGCCAGGTCCGAGTCCGCGTCCTCCTGCTGCAGCGCCAGGTCCTCACCCGAGCTGCTGCTGGGCCTGCAGTACAGCCCCAACACTGGCCATCTGTCTGTGGAGGTCAGTGTACCATCAGTGTAGATTTTATAGGTCAGAGGAGCTGAATAAAATACGGAATCACAGTGACGAATGATACTTATATTCTGTGAAATATAATTTTACTAGGAAGCTGATACGACTGACTCCTAGCACAGCAGAATACAAAGTGAAGCAAGTTTATAAGTGAACTATTCAGTCGATCAGCACGCATTCGCGTGCATGATCAAATGAGTGGGGGTTGAACGAACGAATGAAGTATTTGAGTTAAGACTGAATGAACAAGTATACTTTGGCATTACCTAGTAATGTTACTTTCTTTTTATTACAAAAGGAATACAAATTATAATATATATAGATTATTTTTTGCCAATTGAAATTCAAATATATTTTCAACAATCAGCGTGGAATATAGAGGGGCAGTCCTCGAATTGGAGCGGCTGTCTGGGGAAGTAACCTTCACCTTATAGAAGACCACAGTAAAATAACATTATCTTTTGGTGGTGTTGTGTTTATGTCTATGAGTAAGCTTCCAAAGCTCCACAGGATAGGAATAGGGTTAGGGTCGATGGCGCGAGAGATATTTTTGATTTCGCAAGCATCTATAGGCTATAGTGTCCGCTTACCTTTAGAAGGGCCATACGCATGTTTGCCACCCTTTTAAGAGCCCTTTTACAAAATTACGCCGCTGCCGTACTGATCGGCGCGTAGGTAGATTTGCACTAGTATACATTGCATTTTACAGGTGATGTTTCGAGTCTATAAAATAATTATTAATGAACTAATTATAAACATATATACATATTTCAGTAGTTCAATGATGGTAGATTAGTTTTATGAAAGTTTTTGATAGTAATTCTATTTAATTCAATATCAAAATACGAGGTCAACCTGCATTATTTTTTGGGAAAACTCACAAAGGTTAGATGGTTTTTTTGATAATTAATGAGATGGAAAATCAAAATTCTAATATATCATGTTACAACAAAAACATATTTCTAATGTCGTAGTAATTAATTTGATCTAATTTAGTAAACATTATTGAGAGTTTGAGGCGTTTGAAGTTGTGCATATTAGCGTTTTTTCCGTAAACTAGCCGCAGTAGAACGATCAGTACAAAAAAAGGAAAAAGGTATTTGCAAATATTCTACATTAACTTACAATAGGAAAAATAAATCTATTGTTAACTTCTATTGGAAATAGTCAAATACTTTCTAAGTGGGTAAACGAGGCGCTCAAAAATTACGATTTTTTGCAAAAAATGTGAAAGGGCTCTTAACATGTAACAGGTGTTACCAGAAGAATACCAGTGTTGCAGTGCATATCCCACAATTAATATGGGTACATTAACGTTATTTTTACAGTACACACACACACAGAAAGAGGTTAGAAGGATGGTCAGAGACCGTTAGTAAGGGAACCGATCTCGCCAGCTTGGCCCTGACTACACTTCCACCTTATAGAATAGCCAATCCAACGACGCGACTTCAAACAATCGAACCAATCAGCGCTCATACCCGATAGCAACGACGCAATCAGAACCAAGTTTTGGTCAAGCTATGAACATTTGCTCACACATAACTGGGGCGCGCCTGCCCCGCCCACAAGGACCTTCTAACCTCATTCTGTATTCTGTGGGTATATGTATAGAGTGTATGTACACGTAAAACACAATTTTTATCTATAGTTGCAAAACCTTTATAAAAGAAGTGTAAACTACAAAAACAAGTTCCAAATAGCTATTGCAGTAAAGAGTCGTCTTGATAAAAAGTGTTAATCATCATGTAATTATGTCTTTATACTTCGTTTTTAGCAAGGCAGTCGTTTTGCTATAAGTAATAATTTTATCTTTCTGTTTTTAATTACTCATGTGTATTTTATGGTCGTTAAAACGAATCTTCTCTGTTTCTCCCATATAAATAAACTAACTCTACCTGCTACTAGGCTTAACAAAATCAATAATTCATTTAAAGGTCTTTGTGTTCGCTTAAAAAATAAAGTCCCAAGCAATATCCAAGAGTAACCATAAATAAATTCAAAGATAGTATAAGAATAGCACTTATTAAAAAAGCGTATTACAAAGTGTCTGATTATATTACAGACAAAAATACTTATGTTTGAACTGTTCCAATCATTCCAACAGGTTTTCTATATCAAATAAATCATGATTGTATTGACGTTGTAACAACATACCTAATGAGTTGTAAATGTTGTAACATTATACTTTTAATATTATGGAGTTTTATTCGCCCGTTTTTCTCCGCAGCTAAAAAATATGTCCAACAACGAGTGGTAGGGAAAAAAAATGTTTGCCCGATACAAAAGAGTTGTACTATACATCCAATTTGAATAAACATATATTGATTTCTGATTTCTATCAGCTTCCGTGTTGTATCCTATTGTGTTACACGTTATGTTAGTGAAGTGAAACTTCTTTTCGGACGGGGTGTAAATGGAAAAATACAAACACACAACTATATAATATATCTTTATATATGTAATTCTTCTGTGAGTGTGTATGTCACTGAACTTCTCTTAAACGACTGGACCGATTTTGATGAAATTTTTTGTGTGTGTTCAAGGGGATCTGAGAATGGTTTAGATTCACAATTTTGTCCGCTGGACAACCCCTATTTTTTTAGGGCGGTACGAAGTTCGCTGGGTCAGCTAGTATATATATATATATATGCGGGATGCGTACGCAGATCTTCTCGACGAGCATGAAAGTTGGAGAGCAACTCGGCGAAGACTGAAACGCTACGAGTGTCACATGTGACAATATAAATATACATATATATATGTGGCGGCGACATCTACACACCCCACATATAACTAACATAGAGGAAAAAATCTTACACCTCCTCAAGAGATGGCACTACCGGCGCTGCGTTCACAACGTAAGGAAGCCTACATCGCGCAAGTAAAATTCGGTAGCCAACAATTCATATATACGATGCCCGACCAACATCAGTCGGGCCGCGGCGATCATTCACAACGTAAGAAAGCCTACATCGCGCATGTAAAATTCGGTAGCCAACAATTCATATATACGATGCCCGACCAACATCAGTCGGGCCGCGGCCCCCGAGCTACATATATAAGTGATGCGTGCGCTGCTCCATTACCCTATGCCTTATTCAAGGCTTTATGTTAGGTTACTTAAAAAAAGAAGTTTCACTTTAGATGCATGGTCCGTGCACACATTTTTTTATAAAATTTTGTTTCCCATTTGGCCAGGTGATAAAAGGCACCCACTTCCGCAAGCTGTCTCCCAACAAGGCTCCAGACACTTACGTGAAGCTGATCCTCGTGAGCTCCCGCGGGATGCAGCTAGCGCGCTGCAAGTCTACCACCAGGCGGGCCCAGTCCAACCCTTTGTACAAGGAGCTGTTCATATTCCAGGTGATCATTACTACCTCGCACTTGCAACGATAATACATTTCTTTATGTTAAATTATTTACAATTGATATTTTATGCTTTTTACCTAAACGTTTCCAAAATAAAAATAAAGATTAATATTGCGTGTGATTGATAATGATTTAATTTAACCGATATTTAACAATTTTGTTAAAGCACAATGACGCAAATTTTGTGTAGTTATATGTCCGACACCACAATGTGAGGATTTGCATACTCTACGTGTGTGTGAGGGCGCAGATGACGGATAGATATATATATGTGTGTGCATGTGTGTAGTTGGAGGATATACGTGTGTGTGAGTGCAGGTGGCGGATATATGTGTGTGTATGAGGGTGTGGGTGGAGGATATATGTGTGTCCACTTACACCCAGTAGGTGCAGCAAAAGAAATAGGAGTTTCTCACTAGTCCATAATTTCTTTATTTTGTTTTTTTTTTATATTAATATTGTAACACTTTATTAATGGGGAATTTGATTAAAAAAAAATACGTCTCGTTAGTGGTGCCCATTCTCAGCTTCGCAAAGTTGCAATTTTATGCTTTTTAGGTAAACGTTTCTAAAATATAAATAAAGATTAGTGTTGTATGTGATTAAGAAATAATAATAATACTTTATTCAATATCAATTACTACATGTTAATTACTTAAATCTAAAAAATACAAAATGAGATAAAAACTACACAGCCTGAACTAGGATTGTCTTGTGTTTCAGGCAAAAAAAATCTTAATATATATCTTCTTTAAATAATCAATAATAAGTATGATATGGTAGATTTATTTTAACCGATATTTAACAAATTTACTTAAATCACAATGTCGCAAATTCTATGGTATTTATTATATGTCCGACACCGCAATATCGCGGTATGGAATATATAATGCGGAATCGCATGCTCTATGTGTGTGTGTGGGCGTAGATGACGGATATATATATGCGTGTGTGTGGGTGTAGGTGGCGGATATATGTATGTGTGTGTGTGTGTGTGTAGGTGGCGCTGTTCCAGCTGAGCGAGGTGACGCTGATGGTGTCGGTGTGGTGGCGGCGCAGCGTGAAGCGAAACGAGATGGTGGGCTGGTGCGCGCTGGGGCACGCCTCCTCCACCAGCGACGCGCGCGCGCACTGGGACGACCTGTGCCACAGGCAGGGGGAACAGGTGAGTGTGTACTGCGGCCGGGGGGGGGGGCTATACCCACGCAACGAGATGGTGGGCTGGTGCGCGCTGGGGCACGCCTCCTCCACCAGCGACGCGCGCGCGCACTGGGACGACCTGTGCCACAGGCAGGGGGAACAGGTGAGTGTGTACTGCGGCCGGGGGGGGGGCTATACCCACGCAACGAGATGGTGGGCTGGTGCGCGCTGGGGCACGCCTCCTCCACCAGCGACGCGCGCGCGCACTGGGACGACCTGTGCCACAGGCAGGGGGAACAGGTGAGTGTGTACTGCGGCCGGGGGGGGGGCTATACCCACGCAACGAGATGGTGGGCTGGTGCGCGCTGGGGCACGCCTCCTCCACCAGCGACGCGCGCGCGCACTGGGACGACCTGTGCCACAGGCAGGGGGAACAGGTGAGTGTGTACTGCGGCCGGGGGGGGGGCTATACCCACGCAACGAGATGGTGGGCTGGTGCGCGCTGGGGCACGCCTCCTCCACCAGCGACGCGCGCGCGCACTGGGACGACCTGTGCCACAGGCAGGGGGAACAGGTGAGTGTGTACTGCGGCCGGGGGGGGGGGCTATACCCACGCAACGAGATGGTGGGCTGGTGCGCGCTGGGGCACGCCTCCTCCACCAGCGACGCGCGCGCGCACTGGGACGACCTGTGCCACAGGCAGGGGGAACAGGTGAGTGTGTACTGCGGCCGGGGGGGGGGCTATACCCACGCAACGAGATGGTGGGCTGGTGCGCGCTGGGGCACGCCTCCTCCACCAGCGACGCGCGCGCGCACTGGGACGACCTGTGCCACAGGCAGGGGGAACAGGTGAGTGTGTACTGCGGCCGGGGGGGGGGCTATACCCACGCAACGAGATGGTGGGCTGGTGCGCGCTGGGGCACGCCTCCTCCACCAGCGACGCGCGCGCGCACTGGGACGACCTGTGCCACAGGCAGGGGGAACAGGTGAGTGTGTACTGCGGCCGGGGGGGGGGCTATACCCACGCAACGAGATGGTGGGCTGGTGCGCGCTGGGGCACGCCTCCTCCACCAGCGACGCGCGCGCGCACTGGGACGACCTGTGCCACAGGCAGGGGGAACAGGTGAGTGTGTACTGCGACCGGGGCTATACCTGATATGTTTCATGATATTATACGCAATAAGTAGCTGTATTATGATGCCAAAACGGCAAAACAAGAGTACACGGCGTATAGGTACTCTTCAATGCTGACGTGATAATTACTTAATTGATATATAGATAAATGATATCAGCGGCTACTATAGTTGCGAGAAAACCAGTTTTCCTCCCCATTATCTTTTTAAATAGATTAATTATTGTGCTATCGTGTCGAGCCGAAGTTTTTAAACTGTTAAGTGTCAGATACCAACTTTTACTCTTGATCAATTCTAAAGTCTAAAAACTTTGGGATTAAAAAAATAGTTAAGTATAAATTAACATCGGTTGAAACACTGTCATCATCATCATCATCAGCCTATTAATGTCCCCACTGCTGGGGCACCGGCCTTCCCTATGGATGGAATAGGGAGATCGGGCCATGACCCACCACGCGGGCCCAGTGCGGATCGGTGGGTGCTAACGACTGCAAATGCAGCCGGGACCGACGGCTTAACGTACCTTCCGAAGCACGGAGGAGCTCGAGATAGTAAATTTTTGGTCACCCATCCAAAGACCGACCACTGCGAAAGTTGCTTAACTTCAACGATCGCAGCCGAACGCGCTAGCCACCTGCGCCATCGAGCTCCTCCGAAGCACTGAATCAGTAGTAAATACAAACAGCTATATCAATGTGATAACATGAAGTACACGTCGATGTCGACGCGCAGGTGCAGCGCTGGCACGTACTGCTGGAGTCCTGACGGGCGGGCCCGTGAGCGCGCCCCGCGCCCCGCTGACCGCCCCGGGCCCCGCCCCGCCCCGGGCCCCACTCTGGGGCCCCTGGAGACCCTGATTCGAACCCGGCGCCCTCTGGCGGCGCCGCGCGACGACTGCGACCAGGACCGCATATACCGACATCTTGATGCATTTTTGTCACTGTCGTTGTTGAGAATTGCTCTTTTCTAAGTATTTTGTATGTCCGAAGATGAGGCTGGCATGTCGCCAAACAGGAGGAAGCCTGTAGACTCGCTTCTCCCACGCTGACGGAGTGCACTTTTGCACGTTTCTGAATGATGAGAATTTGATGTTACAAAGTAGACATAAAAGTTGGCGAGATGATCGAGGAGAGAGTTGGATCAGAAATTGTATTTATACAGACGCATGGAATGCGTCGATACGGATTTGTATTATGGAGACAGCTTGTATTTATTCAAATTCCAAAGGGATTCTATTTGAACGCTTGTGTACTCTTTAAATTGTTAGAGAGATATGTTTAGTTGGAAACATGTTTGGATGTAACAGTTTTGTAGTATTTACATAAGTATATATATTTATTTATGAAGACGATGACTTGGAGCGCACAATGCTTGTGAGATAGATTAATGAGTAGACGGATATATATTATCTAACTTTAAATATGACTTACATTTACCCAGAAAATATTCTTAGACGCCCTAATCTTTTATATGATGATGCCGAGTTACCAGTTTACTCGGTGCAGAGCGGAACCATACAAATTTTGCCACTTGTTACATTATGAATTGTAATA
Source organism: Chilo suppressalis (assembly GCA_902850365.2). Lineage (NCBI taxonomy): Eukaryota > Metazoa > Arthropoda > Insecta > Lepidoptera > Crambidae > Chilo > Chilo suppressalis. Next base: position 969,869 of record OU963910.1, read on the forward strand.
GATAGATTTTGATAACATAGCTGATTAATACTCATGGAAGGTGATCCCCATTTCACGTCATGTTTACATGAAATACATATTACGTAAATATATTATATACATTTTTATAAATAAACCTTAAAAAATAAAATAAAAAGTATTGTAATAAGAAAAACTTATTGATTCTTTAAACATATTTCATGATAAATCATAATAATATAGTTCTTTTACTTGTTGCATAATAATGCTTTTTAAACCAGCACGGTTTTTTTTCAGAAAACAGTTTTTTTTGCTTATTTACGTCATCTCAGATTTCTTAAAATAGGTACTGAAATTAGTAACTACGCTATTTAAATCATAATATTGTTATAAATTGTAAACAAATGATTTTAAATTTGCTCTACTCGAACTTTATTAATATTATGTAAATAAAACTAGGTGTTTATGTGTAAGCCTTTTCCGATAAACAATCACAAAAATGTTAAGTGTAATTTATAAATTACATATATATATATATATAAATACATTGTGTATGTTTGTTATGAATTATGATTATATATCGGTCGATATGATGGCCACTCATTTATTGCTTATTAGGGTAACTAATCATATTTATATAGATTCACATTTTATATTTGAATGTCCTAAGCAGCAATCTTTCTGAATCTCAATTTATCTAAAACTAGTTCTATGGATTGAATCTAGCTTTAGTTAAACTGAGTGGGCCTAAAAAATTAGGTACTTTAAAAATACCATATTAATGTCATTTCATAAATGTTGAACTGAGGATATTGTGGTTAGCTTTCCACTAGAGGCTGACATATTACATTACATCATATTAATGTATAACCGACCAAATGTAGGCTGTAAGATTTGACCGCTTCCCTTTGCAATCCGCAAACACTAAAGTTTATAAATCCAATTAATATAATTACTTACTCGCATGTGAAATGAAAAATCAACATCTGTATTAAGTGTAGGTACCATACTTTTCTGTTGTCATTCAGGCATGGGGGTATTGATTCAGGTTAAAGGAGACCCGGCACTTTTCATAGAAAAAATGCTAAACTTGTATACAGTTGAATTTGATCTCAAAATAAAGCCAAAATTATTTGCTACATAAAACTACTTTTGCCTTATTTTTAGTGAATCGTGGAAAGAAGTTATTTAATGATTAATATTTTTTAATATAGAAACCCTTTTGATGACAAACCTACGTATTTGACATTGACAGCTAGCTGCTGATGACAAATATTGCCAGACTACGTTACCCAATTATGAAACATAGATAAAAAAATTAAAAAAGTATACAACTTTGGCACAAAATGCCGGGTGTCCTTTGTGTACTCAAATAAGACCCTACTTACGACAACAATCAGACAAGAATATTCACAAAACTTTACATTATTCAATGAATACTGTTTATATAAAATTTGAGTGTCTGTCGTGTCAATTTTTATTAAACATTGTATTGATATGCATTATTAGGACCTATCGAAATAGTTAAAAACAATTTATGTACGTAACGTTAGATAGGTACCTAATAAACATACACTTGTACTATAGTATAAAATTTAATACTTGCAGTGCAATACTTCTAGTTTTTTTTTTTAAGTTAAATATAATGTAGAGTAGGTACCTACAATATTTTTTTATTGAAAGCTTTTTTCTAAAGAATATATTACTAGATAAAAATCCACGCGGACCGGGCAGCAGACAGGACTCGAACCGGCACCCTTCGCTATCCGGGCGTATGCACTGACCATTATTCTACCGCGGCCCTGATGGCCGTGTCGAATTCTTTCTAGACTTTCTTAAAGTTCGAGATAACGCCATCTCTCAAGGGCGGATCCAGAGGGGAGGTCATGGGGGTCATTACCCCCCCCCCCCCCTGGCGCCAAAGCTGGATCCACCCTTGCCATCTCTTCGCATTGTCGATAACCAACAATGTCAAATGTAATGTCTGTTTTCCTAGTAATATATTCTTTAGATTTAAAAATCGAGCAGTTACATGCTTAAAATAAATAAAAATTATAGCTTTTTTCTATCAAAATAATAACAAAATACTCAAAAATATAATTCCGAAACTAGAATAGAAACAAATTTATAAAAAAAATATGGTTTAAACTAAAGTTCAAAAATTATAAAAATGAGGCCCTCAAACGCTTCAAAGCGACCTGTATACCCGATGCATTAGTAATTACTAAGTGTAGTACTTAAATACCAAACTAGATTATAAACACTGAAATAAATAGTGATTAAATATAGTCAGTACAGTTTCTATTAATTCTGGCTCATTTATTTATGTATTTCAAACCAAAGTTAGCTCAACTGGGATAAAATATTTGTCAAATATCAAATTATTGAAGTCGTAGTGACTAGCGCTAATTTCTAGCCGCTGATGTTATAATATCAAGATCCGATGATTCAATGTATGTATTTGCGTAGATAAGACGTTAAAAGGAATTGTTTAAAACTTAAAATTTTGACTCCGAGTGTTAATGATTGTAAGAATTCTCAATAAATCACTTTATACTACTTTCCTACACAGTTGTTTTATTTTCTACCTAAAATTTTATTGAAGTAAATTTAGATTAATTTCCAACAACACAACACTAATAAATTAACGAAATTAAGCGTTTTATAAATGGCAGATGGCTAGTTCTAGAAATATCTTAATAACTATCTTCGTGTTTGGACTCTAGCACCACTTAACATCAGGTGGGGTAGAGTCATTGGCCTACCTGGCTATAAAATAGTCCAGAAGTAATAGTTAAAAAGTTCAGTTCAAAAATAGTTCAGAGTGCTGATGAGACTGCCGCTTTTCTGCAGCGCATCAGGGATGTTTGCTGATGCACAGGTGGACTATTTGTTCACCATCTTACGCAAGCGATGTGCATCACTGGTACCTAGGGTTTGGGCCAGCTCCAACGGCATTCTGAGCAAACAGTATCGACTGTCAGTACATGCGTCATTGTTGCACGGTTCATGTACTGACTAATAGTAAATATTGACATGTTTTATTTATTTAAATATTATTATTGTGAAAATATTGAGTTTTTATAATTATTTATTACTAGTGGCCCGCCCTCGCTTCGCTTCGGGGTAGAATTGATCAAAATCCATTCTTAGCGGAAGCCTACGTCATAACATCCTACGTCATACCTTCATGCCAAATTTCAGCCCGATCCGTCCAGTGGTTTGGGCTGTGCGTTGATAGATCACTATGTCAGTCAGTCACCTTTGAGTTTTATATATATAGATTGATGATGTAAATTAATTTGTAAATTTATTGTTTTAATGGGTGGCTGATGTTGTCTAAATTTTTTTTTTAATTTTTTATAATGAATCCCATGTACCTTGACGTTGTATTTGAAAATGTCAGTAAAATATATATTTCAAGAGTAGATAATTCATATAAGTAGTACAAAAGATAATAAGTAACAGCTATATTTCACTGGTAAATTATCTAGTTAATTATTAGCGGCAGTAATTACAGACAAGGCCACCTTTATCGCCACTCCGCAGCTGTCCTGATTCAAATCGACAATTTTATTTAATTAACCATGTTAATAGTATGCATCATGCAAATTAATATAATACCCTCGGAAGTTTACATAATTGGACGTGGCGGCTTTCGAAATAAAATTTTGGACTTATTAATCTGAAGTTCAAATAAACAATAAAACGAATTAAAAAGTATGAAGGGTAATTTCAAAACTTTGCTTATGAGATATTGCTTGCAGAGTACCGTGCTTGGATTGAAGTATTTTTATTTGTACCCTGATTGGGTGTCGAGGTAAGTCTTTAAAAATATCTTTACAAAGTGGAATTCCTTCACTGTGTAAATTTTATTCTGTCTTTCGCAAAATATAACGATAAATAGATACAGCCTAATGTTAAGTCAGTTGGCGCCCAACGTGTAGCATCAAAGATTAATACACAGTTTTCTGAAGGTGTATAGGTGACATACAGGGAAATAAACTTAAAAGAATTAATGTCCACCTGATGACTCTGAACTCCTGATGTTTATAAATACTGAGCCCCCTTTAGATATTATTTCAGCCTTCAGATTTTTCTGAACAGTCCAACAGTGGTGTCAATTCTGGCATGCTTTTCTAAACTAAAAACTAGTTTTATCATCTGCAGTCTCTCCTTTTCATTACGTATAGACAATGATAAGGATCATTGCTGTCGAATTTGAGTTTAGGTTTAGAGAACCATGTCAGAATCTACACCAGTATCACGAATCTACCTAGCACGAACCATTATCGAATTTGAATAGTTCGTGAGTGCGAAATGTCAATGTCAAATTTTGTATGGAAACTTGAACTTCAGCGCCAGAAAGAACGTAACGAGAACTAAAAATCAGTACACATTTGACAATGACATTTTGGACTTCGATATTGATTCGTGCTAAGGTTACAGTACTTAAAATACAAGGACGTCTCTTAAGGAACTGCCATTCTCTACGAGCATTGCTGTAGATATTTTGTTCCGAGCAGATGTTTCTGGGCGGCGATTATGCTGCTATTGCTGTCGTTCTCGTGCATGATGGCGATGCTGGTGTACCAGCGGTTCGCGGCGATGCCCACGCGCATCAGCATCGTCAACCAGTACGAGCCGCTGCTGGGAGTGCCTTACCCCTCCATCACCATCTGCTCGCCCAACCAGATCACAATCAGCGCCGTCCGACACTTCAACAGGACGCTCGTGTGAGCATCACAAGTTGTTCAACTTGCACACCATTTATTTTCAACATCCACCAATCCGCGCGGGGTCGGCGTGGTGGGTCATGGCATGGGCTCATATATTTTATTTATTTATTGGAACGAAGTTCCTTACGGCAGGCTTGGAGGGGATAGGGATTTTGCTGCGCGACCGAACTGAAAAAAATGTGATAGTAAAACCGTAAGAATAAATCCGTGGAAAAAAGTGCGTGGAATAAAACCGTTAAATGAGACGTGCGCAGGCGCGACAGTCGCATACACACAAGCGAGTTTGCAATTTGTGTCGATTCTACATTAGCCGAAGGAACTTCGTTCCTACCTGGTGTCCCACGACACCGCATCATTTCTTTTTTTATTTTCATTTGGGAAACATACAGTTTTACACAATTCAATTAAGTAACACAAATACTTTTTCATAAACCAGTTAAGTTTCCACAGACTGAAACATTCATACACTTACATAATTTACTTAAAATTACTTACAATATTTAGAGTTATGTGAATAGAATAAATGATGATAATAAATAATAATGATAATCAAAATTTATGGTAAGAAAACAATTACTAAGTGTTAGGGTAAAACGACCTTATAGCATTCATTTCTAAATTGATTGTAAGAAAGGCAAAATATATCCAATACCCTGAAGTATTTATTATAGCTGTGATATGCTCTAGAAATTAAACTATTTGCAGCAAACTTGGTCCTGCTGAATTGTATAACAAACGTGTTGTCAGACCTAATTCTATTTGGACCTCATGGCCCCATTGACCTATTCCGTCCATATGGAGGGCCTGTCCTCAGCAGTGGTGATAATAGGCTGATGATGGTTATGTTTTATAAACATATCTATTGATCTTCTCCATAATATGTGACAGTCCAAACGACTGCATCCACGTGACACTGTTCAAGTTTTCGCCTTTGATTAATGTTCCTGAAACTGGATATCCATTATTAGGTACTTAAAGAAAGAAAAACATTTTATTTACCTTCACAGCATGAAATTAAAAAAACAAAACGGTATATAAAATAAAACAAATAAAATATTTAAGAAAAATGGGTGCGTGTACTTATGTAGGCGCGTGAGAAGTTATCCTTCTTTGGCATCGTTTAAAATTAGTTTTTAATTACATGCAAATAATTAATTACAATAAATTAATAAAAAGTCTGGAAAAGGACACGGTCAATAAAGTTCAGTTTTAATTTGAAAAAATTAATAAATAATCAAAATATTGATTTGAAAAAATAAATAAATAATCAAAATATTCAATTAAAATCGCTACTGAATATAATTTATTAGAACATATGTGATTTGCACTTGTATGAAACTCAAACACGTATTCCGAATATACAAACTAGAAACATGTGGATAAATATTATAAATATGAATACCTATAACTGTTACTTTATTACAAAAAATAAAGATGTGGTTTTTGGTTCTACTACACCAATGGTCAAGAGATGGCGCTGTAGTCTCCTGAATCGCGCTTTGGTTGCGTTGTTCCAGATTAATAAATACTTTTGATAGGCCTTCACAATGCAGTCGTTAACACCCACTAAATAGAGATTCTATTTCTATTTTGTTGGTAGATTTTCTTAATCTGCGGTCAACACAAAAGTAACGCATGAAGTTGGCCGCTAAAGCGACCAACTTCATGCTGTTAAAATTTTGTGTTACAGTGATGCGCGCGCATCTTAAAATTTCACTCTCATCATTTTTTCATAACGCGCCTAAAGAAGTATAACTTCAAAAACATGAAAACTAAGTACTTACTTACTGAAGTATATTGTTAATGGTACCTACTGGCAATTTTTTAATAGTTATTTATTATACAAGAGTGGAAAGTTCCTTTTTAACCGCGTGCTCGATTTGGATGACCGAGCAAGCGAAGGATTCTAAAGTTGAATCACGAGCGCAGCGAGTGATTCTAAATTAGAATCCTGAGCGTCAGCGAGGGAAACAAACGAGCACAAGGTGAAAAATCTTTCCACTCGAGTGCAATACGTAACTTTTCATCCCACCTCAGCGAGGAAATGACAAAATGAAAAAGAAAACAATTTATAATGACAAAATATTTTTATTTCAATTAAAACACATTAAGATAATCTATAAATTGAAGAAAATAATAAGAAGTAGAAAATAATTAAGAAATATTAAATGTAACGTTGCTACAGTTACTTATGTTAAGTTTAATATTTTTGTTAGGTAATGTTATGTTGGTGTTTGTGAATTGTGCGCTGTTTTGTGGTAAACTACTCGTATCAGTAATTTTAAATAGTTGTGCCGATTCATTGGATTCTATTGGCGTAAACGTTGGCGAGAGAGGGCTATTGTTTCCAATCTTATGGGGGCTCATTTTAGATGTAGAAGGGCGAGACCAAGAATCTGACAGAGGTTCTTTCAGCGTTATGGCCTCCACGATACTATTACAAATTTTTGATTTACTTTGGATTGAATCCTCTATGTATCCCTCTACAACCGAATTAGACTTCCAGCCTCCATGGCGCTTAAGCGATAGAAGATCAGCCCCTGATTCGGCCAAAAGTGTGGCTGAGGTTCTTCTAAAACAGTGACCGGTGTATAACGGGGGTTCTAAAAGTCCGAGAAAAGTTGCTATTTCTCGTGGAATACTGCCAATTTTATTCTGACCCATAGGTTGTCGGATACACTTTCCGTTGCGATATTGTAGAAAAAATCGTTCAATTGGGGTGTTAGAAGTACGTAAAGCTTGATATTTCTGAACAATGTTTACATATTCCTTGCGAATAACGAAGTTGCGGTCTTTTTTTGTCTTGGTATTTAGTACATTAATTAATAGCAATTCATCAGAATTATGAGAATATTTTGATACGTTATTGACATTAAGTAGTGTAAGTTCATTTGTTCGACATGCTCCGGTTATACCAATAATAAGAACAACCTGTAACAAAAGAAGTATTTATAATCGTAAATAAATTAATCAAATTAAAAATATTGTAAGTACTATGTACAATTTTATCAACAACAAAAAATTACACGTATTGACTTACTTTTGCCGCTAAATATACGGAATCAGGTGCTTCATTAATAAACTTTGCAATTTCAGATGCTGTGAAAACCTTCGATTTTTTTGGTTTATAACCAGATGAGGCTCTTTTTAAAAATGCCACTAATTTATGATAGGTGTCGATATGAACGTCTTTCTTCATCTTAATTGTTAATTTTAGCATTGAATACGTACTCCATAGCGTGCTTGCTTTCTTGGTCTCAGATAATTCTATAAAATATGCCAGCAAAACGTTTTCGGAGAAAGTTTTTGCTCCTTTAGCTAGTCGCCACATGTTAAATATATCGTACTGTTTCAAATACTTCTCTCGTGATTGCTGAGGGAGAAGGCTCATTTGCGCATTATTAACTGTTTCAGTTAACTCAGTTGGCGTTAGATAAACTTCATCGTCGCTAATGTCACTCATTTTAGTTGATTTTTTTGTACAGTTTTTAGGTTATGTTAATTATATTAAGCAATAAAACGTGAAAAACTAGAATGGCGCGAAGCACGCAAATAAAACAAAGAAACCAAGAAGGTTCCAAATTTAAATTTTTTCACAATTTAAAAAGTTCTAATCATAAATTTGGCACCATAGAGGTTACATTAAATAGGTTTAATGACGTTTTGAATTTACAATTATATTGAGTACTCATTATATGTGATGTTCTAAATTCAAATCTACTTTGCCGCTCAAGCGAATAAAATAGAATTTTCCAGCCAGATTTCGAAGCGCAAAATTACACTTTCCGAGGTGGTGGGATGAAAAAGTTCTTTAGTATAAGTCAATATAAGAGAAATCGACATTTACATGTTCATTTTAATGTTATAATAATAATAATAATTGTTTATTCCAGGCATAGAAAACTCAATAAAAATCTATATACTAAATTGCGAAAAAAGTAAAAGTGTAAACAAAATAATAATAAATAAAATAAAATAAAAGCATAAAAGAACAGTAAAAGTAAAACAGGTAGTATAATATTACCTACGTCATTATAATATTCTCACGCTGGTGCACTGAAATCCAGCATTTGAAGATAAAGGATTATCTAGTCCTTTGCATACAGTTTTGATTACGCTGTTATCAGAAAGACATATTCGTGACCAAAAAGAGACTATACGTATTCTCATAACAGCATAAAAGTCTGATATACGAGCATCTGAAAACATGCCCGACGCGCTACAGTATCTCGGTAGTCTCAAAAGAATACGAAAAGCATCATTGTATTGCACTGTTATGGAACGTCTTATAACTAGCCTAAACCTACCTACTTTTTGACGACCTCCGTGGCCGAGTGGTTTGTACGCCGGGTTTCATGGTGTCACCGACTCGAGAGGTCTCGGTTTCGAATTCCGGTAGAGGCAGATGTTTGTGTGATGAATACGAGCATTTGTACTCCAGTCATGGATGTTTAATATGTATTTCTATATAAATATACTTATTTAAGTACAGTATATGTATTCTATCCGTTACCCTAGCATCCCATAACACAAGCCTTATAGTGCTTACTTTGGGGCTAGGCTAATTGGTGTGAGCGTCGAAAATATTTATTATTAACTTGATTCTCTACAGGTATTGGTATTATTCAAACAAAACTATTTTTTTAACCTAGTGCGTTGCGTAAAGCCGCGTATTCATTAGGCAACATTTGTTATAAACACTGTTTGTAAACAGTGTTTCACATTATTATACTTGGTCGCAGCAATGGTAACGCCACGTCACGCCTGCGCCTGTGGGAACTGCTACCGCAGCTGCTGGGCATGTACGATTACGCCATCGATTACAACGAGCGCGACCTGGCCTTCCTGCAGGACCTCATCGACGAAAATCGGTACACGGTGCGTACACGATACAAAATGGTAGACATACACACTACGAGAAATCGTTACGATTAGACTGTACAGTCCGAACGGTACCGATAAATCGTAGCGTGTATGTTATAAAACTGCACAGTTTCCTATACGTACGCCACGTACGATAAACTGTTCCGTTCGAACTGTACAGTCTGATCGTAACGATTTCTCGTAGTGTGTATGGCTACCATAACGTCGCATCATAAATAAATAGGCTGCGGTGTGATATTCCGCTTACCATCAGGCTGGCCAGCTTGTTTGCCATCCCTTTAACATAAAAAAAGAATCCAAGGAGTCGCGCTAGACGTTTTAAAACTATGTTTTTGACATAAACCCATCCTGTATCGAAACTGGAACCTTACAGTTGCAATCGGGCTCAGTTAGGCGCAGTTCGTCACCGTACAGCCAAAGAGCGCTTCAAAGTCAAGTTCAAGTGAAAAGGAGACCATGGCTCGTATTACAGAATGTCAACTAAGGGCCTGTATTATAGAAAGATTCTTAGTAATGAATCTAGTCTTGAGCATAGATAGAAAGGGATGTCGCTATATATATAGTTGTCATTCCGTAATACGGGCCTAAGTGTTGATCTTTACTTGAGTACAGTTAGAAAAAGATGTTGCTAGGTGCTATTATATATAGCGACATCCCTTTCTATGCTCAAGACTAGATCAATCATTGAGGATCTTTCTATAATACGGGCTTAAGGCTCGTATTACAGAATCAGAACTAAGTGTTGATCTTTACTTGAGTCCAGTTAGAAAGGGATGTCGCTGTACAAAGGCCTTTATTATAGAAAGATTCTCAGTGATTGATGTAGTCTTGAGCATAGTTAGAAAGGGATGTCGCTATTTAAAGCACATAGCGACATCCCTTTCTAACTGTATTCAAGTAAAGATCGACACTTAGTTGTCATTCTGTAATACGGACCTTAGTGTCGTGCCATCAAGTGCCATGCCATGCATGTTGATAGATCTGAGTTGCTAGGACCGACATCGACACCAAATGTTAATTTGAAATTACATGTACATACTTTAGACATAAGTTAAGAATATCTATTACTTATTTCCTATTATTTCTTAATTTTTAATGATTATGTTCTCATGAACTTAGTTTTTTTTTGTTATTAAATAAAGTTAGTAGATTCAAAGGCGAGCCACCTACAAGGTAGAATATGTGATGTACAAGGGCACATCGGTCTTAGGGGCGCCGAGCACCATTCCTCACCATTCTATTAAAACCGTAGATTTACTGGAGGGCTCCAGATATTGCACACAGACACGCTTTCATTAAGGTTGCTCGATGACGCAAGTGGTTAGCGCGTTCGGCTGCGATCGTTGAAGTCAAGCAACTTTCGCAGTGGTCGGTCATTGGATGAATGACCAAAAATGTATTATCTCAAGCTCCTCCGAGCTTCGGTAGGCACTTTTAACCTGCAGGTTGCATCTGCAGTCGTTAGCATCTATCAGTCCGCACTGGGCCCGAGTGGTGGATCACCCTATTTCCCTATTCCATCCATAGGGAAGGCCTGTGCTCCGGCAGTGAGGACATAAATAGGCTGATAATGATGATGACATGCTTAGATGCCGGAGGTGAGCACGCTGCTGGCACAGAGCTGCGAGGGACTCCTGCGCGCGTGCTACTTCGGACAAAAGCAGTTCCCGCGCTGCCGGGGGCTGTTCTACCCCGTCCTCACCGAGCACGGCCTATGCTGCACCTTTAACAACATGTACCAACTCGTCGACGGAAAGCGGTTCGTTTAAAAGCAAACTTTATAGCGACGTAGCCAACATCCGACTCCATATTGCCGACTTGAATTAACTCCGTTCCTGAACCTTGTTGATTTAAGGGAGAAAATCTCAAGAGAGGTAGACCATTGCGGAGGATCCCGTCTGGGGAAGTAATCTCCACCACAGTGAAGACTGTTAAGCAATACTATACCACCTTGCAACCTTTTAGTTTTGTCGTGTTGCTGTCAGTAAATAGTGGTCGCGGCAACACAGGAGTAATAGTTTTCGAGGCTTTTCTAGCATCAGTACCCCTAGCACGAACCATTATCGAATTCGAATAGTTTGCAAACCGAAATGTCATTGTCAAATTTTGTATGGAAACTTGAACAGCAGCGCCGCAAAGTACGTAACGAGAACTAAACAACAGTACACATTTGACAAGGACATTTCGGAATCGCTAACTATTTGAATTCGATAATGGCTTGCGCTAAGGGTAGGTCACAGAACACAGAAAGAGGTTAGGTTACGAGAAATATGTCAAAAATTGAAAATTATTGTATGGTTTCTTTATTTTGTAGGAATAAAAAAAGAGGCGGCGCATGCATATTGGCTTAAAAGGGTATTATTTGTAAAGGAAATAATTTGCATAAAAAATATGCTACCCAAAAAACTTTTAAGGATTGCGGGATTGAAACCACAGCCTGTAGATTAATTGTTATTTGTTTACATAGAATACCGATATTAGATCTCAACGTTTTTCTCAGAACTCTTGACAATTTACTGAATGAAGTTTTCGTTAATTATATAAAATATTATTTTGAAATTAAACTGACATAGAACTGTACCAATTTACTTTTCAGATAGGTGGAAGTTTGTAATTTTTGCATGCTAACATATTGTAGCTAAACATAAGGCCCCATTTACTGTAACACCTTGTATACCACGTTTACAAGCAAATAAAGACGTTATTATTATTACACTCGTAAGAATCTATAGGTTATAGTGACCGCATAGGTATCAACAGGCTGGTCAGTATATGCTATGCAATGCTTGCTTGACGTCTTTTTTAAATAAAAAGAACCGTGTCATTTGGATGAACATTTTTTTTACTAGTACTAATATACTTTTATCCTTTCGTTATAAAGATTTGTATGTATTATCTCAGTAACGTGCACAGGAGCGATTACGAGAAGCTCCTGGTGGAGCACTGGGGATTCCCCAACGCCCTGAAGGTGGTGGCGGACTATGAACCGGACGACGCGCTCGACCACACCATCGCTAACGGCGGCAGCATACGGGTGACAATCATTCACTGTCTTTTGAAGATCTTTAAGTGACGACCTCCATGAGTCACGAGTGGATTGTACTCTGGACAATGGTTTTGGTGTTGTCTCCATCACAATCAGGGGCGGCCTTAGGAATTGCGGGGCCCCGGGCTACAAATCTTTGCGTGACCCTTTTTACCGGAAAAGGATAGTTATGTTTTTCAAGTATATTTATAAAAGGGCTTGTTTACCGGTTCATTTTGAAACCTAAATCAGTGTCAAGTACATTATGAGCGTTTTATTTAGGTTTGGCTCTACCTTAACCTTAAAAAAACCGGTTTTCCGAAAAAGCGAAATCAAATAGGTTTTGAATCCGTAGAAGCGTCTTCCTGTAGACCACTTCTGTTTATTCTCCTTTCTATCGAAACCTTGACAAATAGTTTTTAAAGCGATACAACACTGTAATAACAAAATTTAGAGTCATAAGCACCTAACCACCAATATGACTTTAATTATAATGAAGCCGGTGCGGTACATCTATAGACTCGTAGAAGAACTCCTTAAAGATTTCAAATCAAGAAATATTATTGCGTGGCATTCCTGGATACTTCCCACGTCCTTGAACAAATTAACATTAAATTAATTTACAAATAATCATCATCAATAATAAATAAATATAACAAGTCAATATTTTCACATTAATGATATTTATAAATAAATAAAACAAATAAAACATGTCAATATTTACTATTAGTCAGTACATGAACCGTGCAACAATGACGCATGTACTGACAGTCGATACTGTTTGCAAACAAGCTCAGAATGCCGTTGGAGCTGGCCCAAACCTTTTGGGCAGCAGGAAATTTCGATGAAGTCGATGTCTTCTCGTCCGAAATACCTCAGTGCCTGAAGACTAAGGTCTTCGATTAGTGCCAGTCATGATATATGTAGTTAAAACGTAGTCGTTGACAATAAGCTTAATTAAAAAGAAGGCTCAGGGTCGCACAGCGAAAGATGGCACAGTGTCTCTCTACGTGATCGAATCAGGAATGAACTTTTAATTTCGTTTATAGAACATTATTATAAATTATAAAGTAAAGGTAATAAAAATTTCATCTATTTTTCTAAGGTCAAAATCATTCCTAAATTATTACAATCTAACGAAAACGCTACGTCATTTTTTAATTGAAAGAATAGTAATGCTGAAAGTCGAACTTGTGTCATATAATTTCTCACTTATAAGTATTCTAATATTTTTTTAACTGCGAAAACCTTCTTTCTGTTCATGCAAATACAACTGTTACAGTTTATTAAGATTGTCATAATTATTAAGTATGTATAGTAGTATTTGAATTGCACGGGCTTCTCGCCCTCACACAGCAACCAAAATCTGATTGGAGTTGTTTTGTGAGGGTGGGGCTGCCCTGGGCGGTTACCCGGCTCGCCCTCCCCTAAGGCCGCCTCTGCGGAAAATGATGCAGCATGTCTAATGTCAGATTCTGTTTTATTCAAGAATGTAGAAGTTTTATCATATGCTGAAGTCCTTAATAATCTATCTGAACCTATTAAATACAGATAAATCCAGATAATTCAGTTTGAAAGGTCTTCAATAGACGAAAAATGCAAAAAATATAAAAATTTGGGAAGACTTAGGGCAGCTATTTTTTTAATATTTTTAATATATGTCTAGTTTTAGTGTAGTTTTAGTTTAATATTTGCCATGTTACTTATTTATACTATCCCTTAATAAATAAACATGAACACCCATAATATTAATTAACAATATAAAAATATAAACAGCAGCAAACTTTATTCATTAGATAGTGTTATGAAAGAATTAAGTATCTAAATCATTATCTGGAACTGGTAAACTTAGTCCTAAGAGTTTTGCCAACTCATGACTGATATCTTCAAATGTTAGCTAGTGACGACCTCCGTGGCTGAGTGGTATACACCAGGTTCGAATCCCGGTTGGGGCAGATGTTTATGTGATGAATACGAGCAATTATACTCCAGTCATGGATGCTAAATATTTATTTCCATATAAATATATTTACATATGTATCAGTCTATGTATTCTATCCGATACCTAAGTATCCCATTACACAAGCCTACAGTTTTTCATTTATTATATTTCATGCATGTACTTATGAATAATTCTATGATATTTATTACTTGTTCATTATGGAAATAAAGAGGCTATATTATTATTATTATTAATATGAACAGGTGCTTTTCCACGATTGGTCGGAATTCCCCGCGGACTACTTGACCAACTACGTGCCGATCAACACGGAGACCTTCCACATGCTGCAGGTCATCGAAACCTACTGCACCGACGAGGTTAAATCGTTACCGATCGAAAGGTATTTTACATGATTTTGAAAATAGTAATATTTTATTTTATCGTATATGGTAATATCATAATAAAAACAATTAACCTTAAACGAAAAACCTTAAAAAATATAATATAATAACTAAAATATATTACTAAAAGGAGTCCCTTTAGGCAAGGTTCCGAAGATACTGGCAGCGTTCCCCCTTTGAATAGCTAGACTAATTCGTTGTCCGAGGTAGCTGCTCTTCGGCCTCCAGTGATGTCGACTAACCTTTTTGATATTTCCTTAAAAAACCTCATAGCGCTAGGACCCCACGGACCAAGGGTCTCGACACCGAATGAGACAAAAAAAATGGGTGCGTGTACTTATGTAGGCGCGTGAGAAGTTATCCTTCTTTGGCATCGTTTAAAATTAGTTTTTAATTGCATGCAAATAATTAATTACAATAAATTAATAAAAAGTCTGGAAAAGGACGAAGTCAATAAAGTTCAGTTTTAATTTGGAAAAATAAATAAATAATCAAAATATTCAATTAAAATCGCTACTGAATATAATTTATTAGAACATATGTGATTTGCACTTGTATGAAACTCAAACACGTATTCCGAATATACAAACTAGAAACATGTGGATAAATATTATAAATATGAATACCTATAACTGTTACTTTATTACAAAAAATAAAGATGTGGTTTTTGGTTCTACTACACCAATGGTCAAGTGATGGCGCTGTAGTCTCCTGAATCGCGCTTTGGTCCCGTTGTTCTAGATTAATAAATACTTTTGATAGGCCTTCACAATGCAGTCGTTAGCACCCACTAAATAGAGATTCTATTTTGTTGGGAGATTTTCTTAATGTGCGGTAAACACAAAAGTAACGCATGAAGTTGGTCGCTAAAGCGACCAACTTCATGCTGTTAAAATTTTGTGTTACAGTGATGCGCGCGCATCTTAAAATTTCACTCTCATCATTTTTTCATAACGCGCCTAAAGAAGTATAACTTCAAAAACCTCATAGCGCTAGGACCCCACGGACCAAGGGTCTCGACACCGAATGGGACAAAAAAATGTTGCAATTTCTTTTAATGTTCTCTGAACAATTCTTCAAGTGAATCTTTTTTAGATACGCTTGACTTGGGGGGTAAACTGGCGCATGTGTTACGATTTCACGTTAGGATAAGTGTCATCGGTGACCCATCGGTAAACAATGAACAATACCCGTCACAAAATACATGAATCTAGTGCTTGGTGGGTGATAAGGGACCAAGAGTGGATTTGTGGGTGATAACGGACCCAGTGCGGATTGGTGGATGATAAGGGACCCAGTGCGGATTGGTCGGTGATGATTACGGACCCAGCGCGGATTGGTGGGCGATAATCGACCCAGTGATTGGTGGATGATAAAGGACCCAGTGCGAATTGGAGGGTGATAACGGACTCAGCGCAGCTTGGTGGTTTTTTATCTATCAACAAATCTTCAGGTTAAGTTTATGATTTTTAGATCATTGAGCTAAAGAAGTTTCACTTCAGTCGTGTGGTCATAAGCACACTCGCTTTTTTTATTTTGTGTTCTTTTTCTATCTGCTAGTGTGGACGATGATAATAAATACAATGATAAAAAATTACTTAGTAAAATAAGTTTAAACAGGAGGTTGTGAGTTTGCGAATGATCGGTTTAACGCGCAGTCCTCTGTGCACGTTTCGCAACTTGGTCGGTCGAGTCTCTACCGTCAAGGCCGTACCGGACTGATTGCACTTGCGAATAGACCGACAGAGAAATGAGTCCGCAAATCTCTTTGATCGTGTGGGCATCGTCGTCACAGGCAGTCGATAGCAAAGTAGACCAACGCATTTGGAACTGAAATAAAGGGGATGGTCGGATAAGGGAGAATAACACCCGATATGGATCGTCATTGTAGAGGCACGGTCATATTATCTATACAGTATTGTGACTCCGCCCTGTCCTTGAAATAAATGCCTACGGCCGAGCACTGCGTTAGCACGCGGTAGGGCCGCCCGCCTACAGTATTTTATGTAGTTTTGTTTTTAACGCGAGTGTAGGTAGATTACTCTTTTGTCTCTTTTTTCATCCTAACCACTTATTTATATATTATTCCACCATATTTATATATTTTGCCCGATGGAAAAATCGAAATACCTAAATATTAAAAACAAATTACGTACTAGTAGATAGGTATATAAAAAATATTCTATAAAGGTAAGACACCTTTCCAATATTTCAGGTAATTTAAAAAATGATATCTCTGGGTGTGTTATTGAAGAGCAACCAAAAACAGCAATAGTGCTGTTGTACGATATTGATCGTCGTTTGTTCTTTTCCATACTAAATTATGTAGGTATCTACTTAATTCAATCAAATATTTACAATACAAAACGCACGTTTAAGCACGGCTAACGGCATAAAAAATAATTCACACGGTGCGCGGTGGCGCATTCGCGACTGGGTGCCCGCCGAGAGTGCCTCGAACTCGAGTGGCGTAGGTATGACTCGCTTTCCGACCGTTTGTATGAAGATAGAAATGATATTATTACCGTGGTAGAGGCTCGAAGTTGTCAGTAATGTAATAATCGTTGTCGTCAGCCGCGCGTGCCTGCTGCCGTGGGAGCGGCACCTGCAGCACTTCGGTGCGTACCACAGCAGCGTGTGCGCAAAGGAGTGCTTCGCACGCCGCGTTTGGACCGCGTGCGGCTGCCTGCCCGCGTTCCTGCCGCACCTGCCGCCGGGCCGCGTCTGCACGCTGCCCGCGGTGCCCTGCTTCCTGCGCCTCAAGAGTACGCTCCTTCGTATATTAATTCCTCAGGACACATCCAATCATCTGCATTACTACTCAAATTTTTGTTATGTTTTTATTTTTTAAGCATTGTACTGCTAGATGTTTATTTAAATCTAAAGAAAAGTTTTACTAGAAAAAAATCCACACGGACCAGGCAGCGGACGGGACTCGAACCCTCACCCTTCGTAATCCGGGCGAATGCACTGGCCAATTATGCTACCACGGCCCTGATGGCCGCGTCGAAAATTTTCTAGCCTTAAGCTGCAAGGCAGCGCCTTCTCTTCGCATTGTAGGTAACCCACACCCAATTTTTGTTTGAAATCGTCAAAGTTACTGCATACGGGGAGGAAAAGCTTTTTGTATTTTGCTATTTATATTGCTGACCAATGTTACGGGCTCAATTATTATTTGAATTAGTTAAGGAAACTATAGGTCTAGAAACCAATAATATTTATGTATCAATTGTAAACATATGTGACTGTTTGTTTCTTATAAATAAAAAAAAAAAAAAAAGCCACGTAAGGCATATTTGGACACGTTAGTGTGACTTTACATTAGACTTCCATAAGTTTATGAGTGAGTAATAAGCAGAAGACCTAAGATTCTCTGCGTGTTCAGTATAATAACGCTTTCAGGTGGGCATGTTTGCCAAGGTGCGAACAAGTGACTTATACAAGTCTTATACAGTAACTTTTTTACTCATTATTGCATAAGAAATAATGTGTAAAAAAGTTACTTCTCATATGAAGAGAGTTTGCGACACCCGCAACAGCATCTTGTCGTAGAACAGTCGTACTTTTATAATTTAATAATATTATTATGTACTCATTATTGATTTTAATTTGTAATTTTATTAATTTCACGTAATAAAATATTTTTGACTTTTGTATTTTATTCAATTACTTAACTAAATACTTACATTTTGGTTTAATCTAAGAATAACCATGTAGTTTTATTGATTTAAGTATTTACAATTAGATATATGTATATAATTATAATTGCTATTGTATTTATTTAATTGATATGGCTTAATGCATGAAGTAAATAATTTATTATATCTATTTTTTATTTGTAAGCATTTATGTGCTTGAGATGTTTAATTAAATCTAAAAAAAACTTTACTTGAAAATAGGCCCGTGTGGAGCTTTACCTAGTAAACTTTTCTTTACATTTAAGTCAAGGGTTCTTTTAAATTACGGATTCCACATAACATAATCCACTGAACGCAGAACAAAATCACCCGACCAGTGCGGAGTGCGAGTGCCCGCGGAACTGCGAGTCGCGACGCTACTCCGCCGACATGACGGTCGGCAACCTGCGCGCAATATCGCACGCCCTTGATGACATCTAGTGAGTTCACTACACTAATATTCTTACAATATATAAGTCGCGGCACTAAAACTACGTATATTAAGCTAGCAGACCATGGTCGCAACGCGCACATCTAACCTACTGGGTATTTAGTTGCTAATTAGTTGCTAATTAGTTACACTATTCCCGATTTAGTTGCTCAACACCTGTAAAAGATACATGCGATCTGCTAGCTTAAGTCTTAACCTAGCAGACCACAATACTGTATCTTCGGTTCTCGTAAAGATATCGAAGTTCTGCAAACGGCATATTTAGTTGCTAATTAGTTGCTAATTAGTTACACTATTCCCGATTTAGTTGCTCAACACCTGTAAAAGATACATGCGATCTGCTAGCTTAAGTCTTAACCTAGCAGACCACAGTACTGTATCTTCGGTTCTCGTAAAGATATCGAAGTTCTGTAAACGGCATATTTAGTTGCTAATTAGTTGCTAATTAGTTGCTAATTAGTTACACTATTCCCGATTTAGTTGCACAACACCTGTAAAAGATACATGCGATCTGCTAGATTAAGTCTTAACCTAGCAGACCACAATACTGTATCTTCGGTTCTCGTAAAGATATCGAAGTTCTGCAAACGGCATATTTAGTTGCTAATTAGTTGCTGTAGGACAGCATTATTTGTATTATCCCCCCATCATCACTTAATTGCCGCACCAGCACCCACACTACCCCCGAAATACGATAAAATTAAAAAGAGCTCATCAGAGAATATAAACTACGGCGTATTTCGTTGCTAATTAGTTGCTGCAAAATAGCGTTGTTTAAAAAATTTAATTATCAACCCTTAACTCCAGATCATCCCTGCAACCACCTCGGAATAGGACGATACCGGAAAATTCTCGTAGGTGGAAAATAGACGCGGGATATTTAGTTACTAATTAGTTGCTCGTCAAAAACGCAGATAAGAGTATGCTACAATCATCCCCTAACCTCAGATACTACCCCTCTACTCACTAAAAAATAGTAGATGGTTCGAATTCACACGCAGATGTTGAAAACTGCTGGATATTTTGTTGCTAATTAGTTGTTCGCCAAAAACGCAGATAAGAGTATCCTACAATCATCCCCTAACCTCAGATACTACCCCTCTACTCACTAAAAAATAGTAGATGGTTCGAATTCACACGCAGATGTTTAATACTGTTGGATATTTTGTGGCTAATTAGTTGCTGCAAAATAGCGTTGCTTATAGTATTTAATTATCAACCCTTAACTCCAGATCATCCCTGCAACCACCCCAGAATAGGACGATATCGGAAAATTCTCGTAGGTGGAAAATAGACGCGGGATATTTAGTTGCTAATTAGTTGCTCGCCAAAAACGCAGTTAAGAGTATTCTACAATCATCCCCTAATCTCAGATCCATCCCCTCTACTCACTTAAAAATAGTAGACAGTTCGAATTTGCACGCAGATGTTTAAAACTGCTGGATATTTTGTTACTAATTAGTTGCTCGCCAAAAACGCAATTAAGAGTATTCTACAAACATCCCCTAACCTCAGATGCAACCCCTCTACTCACTTAGAAACAGTAGATGGTTAAAATTCGCACGCAGATGTTTAAGACTGCTGGATGTTTTGTTGTTAATTAAATGCCGAAAAATAGCGTTGCTTATAATATTTGATTATCAACCCTTAACTCCAGATCATCCCTGCAACCACCCCAGAATAGGACGATATCGGAAAATTCTCGTAGACTCGTGACTCCGAATCGTGTGGTTTAAAATACGGTCACCAAATAAACAAGGGAAATAAAAATATTTACCTTCTTTGAACATGTATATTTTATAAGTTAAAAAGTAATCATCAACATCTGGCAGTGAAATGCTTTTTCTTTTTTGGTATATGTTTTAGGTATATTTACGGGTTTTGATGAACTGTTCTTAGCCAATGTGACCAAGAAATTGTTTTAACGTAAGTCATTGATTTCATATATTTTTTTTTCGTTATACAGCTTCAAGAAACACAACCTGGAATTGATAATGGTACACCAAAAAGCTGTGTTAGTGGCATTTTTTTCTAGTAATCAATAATCCGGTAAAGATTTACATTATCTATTTAGTACATTTACTGTTTATTATATTTTTATTTTAAGCATTTAACTGCTAGATGTTGATGATTATGATGATTACTTTTTTACTTATAAAATATTTACATTTTCAATGAAGTTCAATATTTTTATTTCCTTTGTTTATTTGCTGACCGTAATTTAAACCACACGATTCGGAGTCGGGGATTAACCAGCGCGTGGGGACTAACTACTGCCATAACCGCCATCACGCTTAGGCCACAATGCGAGTACATCTCTCTCTATACAGACGTGTGCGTGTGTGAGAGTTGCTTATGTAGTTGAGTCGGATCATATTTTATTTGATGCTAGTGTATGAGCGTACCATATCTACCCTTTTTGTTTTAAACTAAGGTGACGAACGAATTTTAAACGAAATTGCGCCAGTGACTATTTCTTATTCGAACACGCACATAAAGTTCAGAATCACCAACAATTTTCGTGAGCTAATGTTTGTGAGTTCTTTTTTATCTCCACTATTTAGATTGCGTTTTGTACTTGGAAACAATATTACTTTATGTCAAAAATTTTTATGACTATGAAAGAACTTTCGTTTTTACTAATTTGTAGAATTAATACAATCGATTGTATTAATTCTACAAATTAGTAAAAAAGAAAGTTCTTTCATAGTCATGAATAAGCAGCTTTTCATAGTCATGAAAGAACTTTCTTTTTTACAAATTTGTAGAATTAATACAATCGATAGTATGTCAACCTAAATTTGTCGTTTAATACTTTGAAGTATTGGAAATACAAAAAATAATAAAAATTAAGATTATTTTTTAATTTAACATGCAAAAAATTTTCCTCACGCTAAGCAGCCGTGATTAAAAATACTCTAGCAGTTATTTTAGGCTTAATTAAAACGAAAATGAAAAGGTAACACTTTTCATTTCGTCAATTTGAGGATAAGATTTCGAACGCAGAAAAGAAATCTGTCAAATTCAACTTTTCCTTCGAAAGTTTTTTGAATTAGAATAGGTATGGAGAATTTAATCGTCAAACTATTTTCGAATGTTTGAAATGAAAAAGGAACAGAGTAAAGAACGTGCGAAATTTCGATCGAATTTAATTTTTCGGTGAAATAGAGTAGGCATCCTGAGGTAAAGAGATTATTGTAGAACATTTTTAAATGTAAACTTAGCGAGCAACTAATTAGCAATACGATATTCTGCAGTAATATACATCTACGAGCGTATTCTGGCCGTTTTTTTTAGATTGTAGAAAAATATCCCGCATTTTTTGTACCCATAAGGGTGGCAGCTGGGATGATTTGGAGTTAAGGGTTGATAATCAAATATTATAAGCAACGCTATTTTTCTGTAACTAATTAGCAACAAAATATCCAGCAGTTTTAAACATCTGCGTGCAAATTCGAACCGTCTACTATTTTTAAGTGAGTAGAGGGGTAGGATCTGAGGTTAGGGGATGATTGTAGAATACTCTTAACTGCGATTTTGGCGAGCAACTAATTAGCAACTAAATATGCCGCGTCTATTTTCCACCTACGAGAATTTTCCGATATCGTCCTATTCTGAGGTGGTTGCAGGGATGGTCTGGAGTTGAGGGTTGATAATTAAATACTATAAGCAACGCTATTTTGCAGCAACTAATTAGCAACGAAATACGCCGTAGTTTATATTCTCTGATGAGCTCTTTTTAATTTTATCGTATTTCGGGGGTAGTGTGGGTGCTGGTGCGGCAATTAAGGGATGATGGGGGGATAATACAAATAATGCTGTCCTACAGCAACTAATTAGCAACTAAATATGCCGTTTGCAGAACTTCGATATCTTTACGAGAACCGAAGATACAGTATTGTGGTCTGCTAGGTTAAGACTTAATCTAGCAGATCGCATGTATCTTTTACAGGTGTTGAGCAACTAAATCGGGAATAGTGTAACTAATTAGCAACTAAATATGCCGTTTGCAGAATTTCGATATCTTTACGAGAACCGAAGATACAGTATTGTGGTCTGCTCGGTTAAGACTTAATCTAGCAGATCGCATGTATCTTTTACAGGTGTTGAGCAACTAAATCGAGAATAGTGTAACTAATTAGCAACTAATTAGCAACTAAATATGCCGTTTGCAGAACTTCGATATCTTTACGAGAACCGAAGATACAGTATTGTGGTCTGCTAGGTTAAGACTTAATCTAGCAGATCGCATGTATCTTTTACAGGTGTTGAGCAACTAAATCGGGAATAGTGTAACTAATTAGCAACTAATGAGCAACTAAATATCCCGCGTCTATTTTCCACCTACGAGAATTTTCCGAAATCGTCCTATTCTGGGGTGGTTGCAGGGATGATCTGGAGTTAAGGGTTGATAATCAAATATTATAAGCAACGCTATTTTTCGGCATTTAATTAACAACAAAACATCCAGCAGTCTTAAACATCTGCGTGCGAATTTTAACCATCTACTGTTTCTAAGTGAGTAGAGGGGTTGCATCTGAGGTTAGGGGATGTTTGTAGAATACTCTTAATTGCGTTTTTGGCGAGCAACTAAAGTAACAAAATATCCAGCAGTTTTAAACATCTGCGTGCAAATTCGAACTGTCTACTATTTTTAGGTGAGTAGAGGGGATGGATCTGAGGTTAGGGGATGATTGTAGAATACTGTTAATTGCGTTTTTGGCGAGCAACTAATTAGTAACAAAATATCCAGCAGTTTTAAACATCTGCGTGCAAATTCGAACTGTCTACTATTTTTAAGTGAGTAGAGGGGATGGATCTGAGCTTAGGGGATGATTGTAGAATACTCTTAACTGCGTTTTTGGCGAGCAACTAATTAGCAACTAAATATGCCGCGTCTATTTTCCACCTACGAGAATTTTCCGATATCGTCCTATTCTGGGGTGGTTGCAGGGATGATCTGGAGTTAAGGGTTGATAATTAAACACTATAAGCAACGCTATTTTGCAGCAACTAATTAGCAACATAATATCCAGCAGTTTTAAACATCTGCGTGTGAATTCGAACCATCTGCTATTTTTTAGTGAGTAGAGGGGTAGTATCTGAGGTTAGGGGATGTTTGTAGGATACTCTTATCTGCGTTTTTGGCGAGCAACTAATTAGCAACAGAACATCCAGCAGTTTTAAACATTTGCGTGCGAATTCCAACCATCTACTGTTTCTAAGTGAGTAGAGGGGTTGGATCTAAGGTTAGGGGATGATTGTAGAATACTCTTATCTGCGTTTTTGACGAGCAACTAATTAGTAACTAAATATCCCGCGTCTATTTTCCACCTACGAGAATTTTCCGGTATCGTCCTATTCCGAGGTGGTTGCAGGGATGATCTGCAGTTAAGGGTTGATAATTCAATTTTTTAAACAACGCTTTTTTGCAGCAACTAATTAGCAACGAAATACGCCGTAGTTTATATTCTCTGATGAGCTCTTTTTAATTTTATCGTATTTCGGGGGTAGTGTGGGTGCTGGTGCGGCAATTAAGTGATGATGGGGGGATAATACAAATAATGCTGTCCTACAGCAACTAATTAGCAACTAAATATGCCGTTTGCAGAACTTCGATATCTTTACGAGAACCGAAGATACAGTATTGTGGTCTGCTAGGTTAAGACTTAATCTAGCAGATCGCATGTATCTTTTACAGGTGTTGAGCAACTAAATCGGGAATAGTGTAACTAATTAGCAACTAATTAGCAACTAAATATGCCGTTTGCAGAATTTCGATATCTTTACGAGAACCGAAGATACAGTATTGTGGTCTGCTAGGTTAAGACTTAATCTAGCAGATCGCATGTATCTTTTACAGGTGTTGAGCAACTAAATCGGGAATAGTGTAACTAATTAGCAACTAATTAGCAACTAAATATGCCGTTTGCAGAACTTCGATATCTTTACGAGAACCGAAGATACAGTATTGTGGTCTGCTAGGTTAAGACTTAATCTAGCAGATCGCATGTATATTTTACAGGTGTTGAGCAACTAAATCGGGAATAGTGTAACTAATTAGCAACTAATGAGCAACTAAATATCCCGCGTCTATTTTCCACCTACGAGAATTTTCCGATATCGTCCTATTCTGGGGTGGTTGCAGGGATGATCTGGAGTTAAGGGTTGATAATCAAATATTTTAAGCAACGCTATTTTTCGGCATTTAATTAACAACAAAACATCCAGCAGTCTTAAACATCTGCGTGCGAATTTTAACCATCTACTGTTTCTAAGTGAGTAGAGAGGTTGCATCTGAGGTTAGGGGATGTTTGTAGAATACTCTTAATTGCGTTTTTGGCGAGCAACTAAAGTAACAAAATATCCAGCAGTTTTAAACATCTGCGTGCAAATTCGAACTGTCTACTATTTTTAGGTGAGTAGAGGGGATGGATCTGAGGTTAGGGGATGATTGTAGAATACTGTTAATTGCGTTTTTGGCGAGCAACTAATTAGTAACAAAATATCCAGCAGTTTTAAACATCTGCGTGCAAATTCGAACTGTCTACTATTTTTAAGTGAGTAGAGGGGATGGATCTGAGCTTAGGGGATGATTGTAGAATACTCTTAACTGCGTTTTTGGCGAGCAACTAATTAGCAACTAAATATGCCGCGTCTATTTTCCACCTACGAGAATTTTCCGATATCGTCCTATTCTGGGGTGGTTGCAGGGATGATCTGGAGTTAAGGGTTGATAATTAAACACTATAAGCAACGCTATTTTGCAGCAACTAATTAGCAACATAATATCCAGCAGTTTTAAACATCTGCGTGTGAATTCGAACCATCTGCTATTTTTTAGTGAGTAGAGGGGTAGTATCTGAGGTTAGGGGATGTTTGTAGGATACTCTTATCTGCGTTTTTGGCGAGCAACTAATTAGCAACAGAACATCCAGCAGTTTTAAACATTTGCGTGCGAATTCCAACCATCTACTGTTTCTAAGTGAGTAGAGGGGTTGGATCTAAGGTTAGGGGATGATTGTAGAATACTCTTATCTGCGTTTTTGACGAGCAACTAATTAGTAACTAAATATCCCGCGTCTATTTTCCACCTACGAGAATTTTCCGGTATCGTCCTATTCCGAGGTGGTTGCAGGGATGATCTGCAGTTAAGGGTTGATAATTCAATTTTTTAAACAACGCTTTTTTGCAGCAACTAATTAGCAACGAAATACGCCGTAGTTTATATTCTCTGATGAGCTCTTTTTAATTTTATCGTATTTCGGGGGTAGTGTGGGTGCTGGTGCGGCAATTAAGTGATGATGGGGGGATAATACAAATAATGCTGTCCTACAGCAACTAATTAGCAACTAAATATGCCGTTTGCAGAACTTCGATATCTTTACGAGAACCGAAGATACAGTATTGTGGTCTGCTAGGTTAAGACTTAATCTAGCAGATCGCATGTATCTTTTACAGGTGTTGAGCAACTAAATCGGGAATAGTGTAACTAATTAGCAACTAATTAGCAACTAAATATGCCGTTTGCAGAATTTCGATATCTTTACGAGAACCGAAGATACAGTATTGTGGTCTGCTAGGTTAAGACTTAATCTAGCAGATCGCATGTATCTTTTACAGGTGTTGAGCAACTAAATCGGGAATAGTGTAACTAATTAGCAACTAATTAGCAACTAAATATGCCGTTTGCAGAACTTCGATATCTTTACGAGAACCGAAGATACAGTATTGTGGTCTGCTAGGTTAAGACTTAATCTAGCAGATCGCATGTATATTTTACAGGTGTTGAGCAACTAAATCGGGAATAGTGTAACTAATTAGCAACTAATGAGCAACTAAATATCCCGCGTCTATTTTCCACCTACGAGAATTTTCCGATATCGTCCTATTCTGGGGTGGTTGCAGGGATGATCTGGAGTTAAGGGTTGATAATCAAATATTTTAAGCAACGCTATTTTTCGGCATTTAATTAACAACAAAACATCCAGCAGTCTTAAACATCTGCGTGCGAATTTTAACCATCTACTGTTTCTAAGTGAGTAGAGAGGTTGCATCTGAGGTTAGGGGATGTTTGTAGAATACTCTTAATTGCGTTTTTGGCGAGCAACTAAAGTAACAAAATATCCAGCAGTTTTAAACATCTGCGTGCAAATTCGAACTGTCTACTATTTTTAGGTGAGTAGAGGGGATGGATCTGAGGTTAGGGGATGATTGTAGAATACTGTTAATTGCGTTTTTGGCGAGCAACTAATTAGTAACAAAATATCCAGCAGTTTTAAACATCTGCGTGCAAATTCGAACTGTCTACTATTTTTAAGTGAGTAGAGGGGATGGATCTGAGGTTAGGGGATGATTGTAGAATACTCTTAACTGCGTTTTTGGCGAGCAACTAATTAGCAACTAAATATGCCGCGTCTATTTTCCACCTACGAGAATTTTCCGATATCGTCCTATTCTGGGGTGGTTGCAGGGATGATCTGGAGTTAAGGGTTGATAATTAAACACTATAAGCAACGCTTTTTTGCAGCAACTAATTAGCAACATAATATCCAGCAGTTTTAAACATCTGCGTGTGAATTCGAACCATCTGCTATTTTTTAGTGAGTAGAGGGGTAGTATCTGAGGTTAGGGGATGTTTATAGGATACTCTTATCTGCGTTTTTGGCGAGCAACTAATTAGCAACAGAACATCCAGCAGTTTTAAACATTTGCGTGCGAATTCCAACCATCTACTGTTTCTAAGTGAGTAGAGGGGTTGGATCTAAGGTTAGGGGATGATTGTAGAATACTCTTATCTGCGTTTTTGACGAGCAACTAATTAGTAACTAAATATCCCGCGTCTATTTTCCACCTACGAGAATTTTCCGGTATCGTCCTATTCCGAGGTGGTTGCAGGGATGATCTGGAGTTAAGGGTTGATAATTAAATTTTTTAAACAACGCTATTTTGCAGCAACTAATTAGCCACAAAATATCCAACAGTATTAAACATCTGCGTGTGAATTCGAACCATCTACTATTTTTTAGTGAGTAGAGGGGTAGTATCTGAGGTTAGGGGATGATTGTAGGATACTCTTATCTGCGTTTTTGGCGAGCAATTAATTAGCAACAAAATATCCAGCAGTTTTAAACATCTGCGTGTGAATTCGAACCATCTACTATTTTTTAGTGAGTAGAGGGGTAGTATCTGAGGTTAGGGGATGATTGTAGAATACTCTTATCTGCGTTTTTGACGAGCAACTAATTAGTAACTAAATATCCCGCGTCTATTTTCCACCTACGAGAATTTTCCGGTATCGTCCTATTCTGAGGTGGTTGCAGGGATGATCTGGAGTTAAGGGTTGATAATTAAATTTTTTAAACAACGCTATTTTGCAGCAACTAATTAGCAACGAAATACGCCGTAGTTTATATTCTCTGATGAGCTCTTTTTAATTTTATCGTATTTCGGGGGTAGTGTGGGTGCTGGTGCGGCAATTAAGGGATGATGGGGGGATAATACAAATAATGCTGTCCTACAGCAACTAATTAGCAACTAAATATGCCGTTTGCAGAACTTCGATATCTTTACGAGAACCGAAGATACAGTATTGTGGTCTGCTAGGTTAAGACTTAATCTAGCAGATTGCATGTATCTTTTACAGGTGTTGAGCAACTAAATCGGGAATAGTGTAACTAATTAGCAACTAATTAGCAACTAAATATGCCGTTTACAGAACTTCAATATCTTTACGAGAACCGAAGATACAGTATTGTGGTCTGCTAGGTTAAGACTTAAGCTAGCAGATCGCATGTATCTTTTACAGGTGTTGAGCAACTAAATCGGGAATAGTGTAACTAATTAGCAACTAATTAGCAACTAAATATGCCGTTTGCAGAACTTCGATATCTTTACGAGAACCGAAGATACAGTATTGTGGTCTGCTAGGTTAAGACTTAAGCTAGCAGATCGCATGTATCTTTTACAGGTGTTGAGCAACTAAATCGGGAATAGTGTAACTAATTAGCAACTAATTAGCAACTAAATACCCAGTAGGTTAGATGTGCGCGTTGCGACCATGGTCTGCTAGCTTAATATACGTACTAAAACTCTAGCGCTGACGCGCGGAGGTGCGCGGGTGGGCGAGCGTTGAGCCAATGAGAGCTACCGTTTTCTGCCTCACCAGATGGCGCTACTGTTGAGTGAGGTCCTAAATTGTAACTTTTAAGTTTATTAATACGCACATGAAATGAAAGGTTACATTTAGATCGTATTTTAACACAAAAGAACCATATCCTAAACATAATAGGTCATGCCACAGTGACGCGCAGTTCCGTTTTATTCGGAAAAAATGGGAACATAATCATTTTTCTAAGCTCAAATTTTTAATAACTGACATTCATTGCCACATAACTCATATTTGCCATAATTAAGCCGAATTGTTACCAATTATTCACAACATTATTTTAATTAGAAATAAACCCGCGTAGTCAACCAACAAGCAATAACATTTGACATTTCGGAGACCTCACGCTACACTAGCGCCTCTAGCGGCGGATTCATACGCGATAGCCTTCATTGGCTCTCTAGCCATACCCATGCCAAAGGCGGATCCAGCTTTGGCGCCAGGGGGGGTCATATAGTCGTGGTCAAGTCACAGTGGGTACCGATTGTGAAGTGGGTACATATGGACCCAGCCCAGGGGGAGGGGGGCGGTCTTGACCCCCCCTGGATCCGGCTTTGACTTATGCGCAACCTATAAAATACCCTAGATACACCACGTGCGCTCAAATTGTGTCCTAATCAAAAAGTGCTTGAGAACACCACTCAAGCACTTCATTGTTCGCAGTCACGCGCGGACCGTTGAAAAGTCAAGATGCCGCAGAGCTTCGTGAAAAAATGCGAAAAAAATACTTATAGTAGGTACGTAAAGTGTCGTTTTTTCGACAGCTACCTAATCAATGTTTGTTAATTTAACGCATTTAAAGCGAATTTTGTTCTAATACTTACTATTAATAAACTGATTTAACAGAAAATATTTGTGATATTCAATTTCATATGCATGGTCGGTAATATAGCAGTCTCTTTCCCTCGCGGTCCGTACCTGCTTGCTGTATTGGTGACAGTGCATTGAGAATTGCGTGTAGAGTCAAAGGTCTATATTCTTCCGCATATAGCAATAAGTCGTAAAATTGTATATGTCTGCATTTCCAACTGTCATAAATCTTTGACGCTTGCGTTTTAATTAAGACCTTATTTAGTATAAAGGTTACTTTAAATATTCAAAAAATGCTACGCGATCATGTTATGGAGCTCCGTGGATCATCCAATGTACCTTTTGGACAGGTTTCGGCCACGATTTTGTTCGTGTTGGTGTATCTCGGGTATTTAATATCGTTGCCTGAGTATTTTAATGAAAAAGTTGAAATAACTTATGACCCAGTTGTTTAAGTAGGTGTGCTGTGGAGTGATCACTGATCTCCGGGGTATATTTTTAAGAGCTGGAATGCATTGAAATGAAATGAAAAGTCATTTATTTAGTCTAGGCTGTTACAAGGTCAAGTTACTGTTGTTGTGAAGGTCAAGAAGCTACGCCATCGGTTCGCAAAACTACGGAACTACTATTGATCAGGCTCACTCAACTAATGTTAAAATATTTTTAATTTTCAGCAAAAACCATACTCTGAACATGAGTTCTGCGTTGATGCATTTCTATTTCCCTACTTCTGTATACGTGAAGCAGAAACAAGAGACGGTCATGTCGATTAACACTTTAATATGTGAGTATACTATACATCAATACAAACACGGCATAGTATCACTTATTTGGCTGATTAGCTGGTAGAAAAGAAAAAGTTGGTCGTGGTCGTGACTTTTTATCAAGAATAAGGTAGTCGTAGTAGGCAAGAAATAGTACCCCGGCAAAATTGAGCATCGACCATAGACAAGGAAGCCTGCGCACTTAGAGATGCCCTAAGCCTACGCAGTAGCAATGTCACATACAAAAACGTCCGCTGTGCAAGTTTATTTGTCTGTAGTTTTGCTCAAGAAGTTCGCTACCTGTACCTCCAGTGATGTACCCGCTAGCACGAACCAATATCGACTTCGTAACGTTTGCGAGTCCGAAATGTCATTGTCAAATGTGTACTGATTTGACTTTGTGCCGCTGCTGTTCCCATACAAAATTTGACATTGACATTTAGCACTCGCAAACTATTCGAATTCGATAATGGTTCGTGCTAGGGGTACTTTTCTAAAGGAACAAGCTCGCATTTCAACGCGGACGTCGCAGATCTGAATCTGATCGGAAATTAGAACACTTCAAATCATACCGCGGATTCCGCTGTGGAAAGTGTTTTTTTCTTACAGAACAGCACTGTTGTTCAGAGTCCAACAGATCATTAGTACTCTAAGGCTCCGGAAGGGAGCCCAGGATAAGGTAACTTTGGTACTTCTATGCAATGAAAGATCACTTTCGTATTACGATTTATATTGTATATCAAAGAATTACACCGAAGAGAATTATATGAATTATACTGTATATTTTTACTGCTACGCCCGTTCTCATACTGCCGTCCATTGAATCAAGGCAAAAGGCAACCAAATTATACATTTTAAATAGATCTTTTAGTTTTAAATAATGTCGGTACATTAGCCGGAGGGACCTGACAAGCAAAGAGGCTGTAACACTGCGGGCGTTACCGTACCATACTCTCGTGGTTTAAACTGGATTGTAGTATTTTGACGACCTCCGTGGCCTAGTGGTTTGTATGCCGGGTATCATGGTGTCGCCGACTCGAGAAGTCCCGGGTTCGAATCCCGGTGGGGACAGTGTTTGTGTGATGAATACGAACATTTGTATTCCAGTCATGAATGTTTAATACGTATTTCTATATAAATATACTTATATATGTACAGTAAATGTATTCAACACGTTACCCTAGTATCCAATAACACAAGCCTTACAGTGCTTACTTTGGGGCTAGGCTAATTGGTGTGAGTGTTGGAAATATTTGTTATTTATATATTAATTCGAGTATTTTCTTTCGTGCACCCGAATACCGCCTAACCGGGCTAGCACCAAATGTATAATATAGCACCAAACACGCTATTTTTCGGCATTTAATTAACAACAAAACATCCAGCAGTCTTAAACATCTGCGTGCGAATTTTAACCATCTACTGTTTCTAAGTGAGTAGAGAGGTTGCATCTGAGGTTAGGGGATGTTTGTAGAATACTCTTAATTGCGTTTTTGGCGAGCAACTAAAGTAACAAAATATCCAGCAGTTTTAAACATCTGCGTGCAAATTCGAACTGTCTACTATTTTTAGGTGAGTAGAGGGGATGGATCTGAGGTTAGGGGATGATTGTAGAATACTGTTAATTGCGTTTTTGGCGAGCAACTAATTAGTAACAAAATATCCAGCAGTTTTAAACATCTGCGTGCAAATTCGAACTGTCTACTATTTTTAAGTGAGTAGAGGGGATGGATCTGAGGTTAGGGGATGATTGTAGAATACTCTTAACTGCGTTTTTGGCGAGCAACTAATTAGCAACTAAATATGCCGCGTCTATTTTCCACCTACGAGAATTTTCCGATATCGTCCTATTCTGGGGTGGTTGCAGGGATGATCTGGAGTTAAGGGTTGATAATTAAACACTATAAGCAACGCTTTTTTGCAGCAACTAATTAGCAACATAATATCCAGCAGTTTTAAACATCTGCGTGTGAATTCGAACCATCTGCTATTTTTTAGTGAGTAGA
The DNA here is from genome assembly GCA_902850365.2 of Chilo suppressalis. Lineage (NCBI taxonomy): Eukaryota > Metazoa > Arthropoda > Insecta > Lepidoptera > Crambidae > Chilo > Chilo suppressalis. The sequence continues at coordinate 1,002,694 of OU963910.1, forward strand.
GGGGTAGTATCTGAGGTTAGGGGATGTTTATAGGATACTCTTATCTGCGTTTTTGGCGAGCAACTAATTAGCAACAGAACATCCAGCAGTTTTAAACATTTGCGTGCGAATTCCAACCATCTACTGTTTCTAAGTGAGTAGAGGGGTTGGATCTAAGGTTAGGGGATGATTGTAGAATACTCTTATCTGCGTTTTTGACGAGCAACTAATTAGTAACTAAATATCCCGCGTCTATTTTCCACCTACGAGAATTTTCCGGTATCGTCCTATTCCGAGGTGGTTGCAGGGATGATCTGGAGTTAAGGGTTGATAATTAAATTTTTTAAACAACGCTATTTTGCAGCAACTAATTAGCCACAAAATATCCAACAGTATTAAACATCTGCGTGTGAATTCGAACCATCTACTATTTTTTAGTGAGTAGAGGGGTAGTATCTGAGGTTAGGGGATGATTGTAGGATACTCTTATCTGCGTTTTTGGCGAGCAATTAATTAGCAACAAAATATCCAGCAGTTTTAAACATCTGCGTGTGAATTCGAACCATCTACTATTTTTTAGTGAGTAGAGGGGTAGTATCTGAGGTTAGGGGATGATTGTAGAATACTCTTATCTGCGTTTTTGACGAGCAACTAATTAGTAACTAAATATCCCGCGTCTATTTTCCACCTACGAGAATTTTCCGGTATCGTCCTATTCTGAGGTGGTTGCAGGGATGATCTGGAGTTAAGGGTTGATAATTAAATTTTTTAAACAACGCTATTTTGCAGCAACTAATTAGCAACGAAATACGCCGTAGTTTATATTCTCTGATGAGCTCTTTTTAATTTTATCGTATTTCGGGGGTAGTGTGGGTGCTGGTGCGGCAATTAAGGGATGATGGGGGGATAATACAAATAATGCTGTCCTACAGCAACTAATTAGCAACTAAATATGCCGTTTGCAGAACTTCGATATCTTTACGAGAACCGAAGATACAGTATTGTGGTCTGCTAGGTTAAGACTTAATCTAGCAGATTGCATGTATCTTTTACAGGTGTTGAGCAACTAAATCGGGAATAGTGTAACTAATTAGCAACTAATTAGCAACTAAATATGCCGTTTACAGAACTTCAATATCTTTACGAGAACCGAAGATACAGTATTGTGGTCTGCTAGGTTAAGACTTAAGCTAGCAGATCGCATGTATCTTTTACAGGTGTTGAGCAACTAAATCGGGAATAGTGTAACTAATTAGCAACTAATTAGCAACTAAATATGCCGTTTGCAGAACTTCGATATCTTTACGAGAACCGAAGATACAGTATTGTGGTCTGCTAGGTTAAGACTTAAGCTAGCAGATCGCATGTATCTTTTACAGGTGTTGAGCAACTAAATCGGGAATAGTGTAACTAATTAGCAACTAATTAGCAACTAAATACCCAGTAGGTTAGATGTGCGCGTTGCGACCATGGTCTGCTAGCTTAATATACGTACTAAAACTCTAGCGCTGACGCGCGGAGGTGCGCGGGTGGGCGAGCGTTGAGCCAATGAGAGCTACCGTTTTCTGCCTCACCAGATGGCGCTACTGTTGAGTGAGGTCCTAAATTGTAACTTTTAAGTTTATTAATACGCACATGAAATGAAAGGTTACATTTAGATCGTATTTTAACACAAAAGAACCATATCCTAAACATAATAGGTCATGCCACAGTGACGCGCAGTTCCGTTTTATTCGGAAAAAATGGGAACATAATCATTTTTCTAAGCTCAAATTTTTAATAACTGACATTCATTGCCACATAACTCATATTTGCCATAATTAAGCCGAATTGTTACCAATTATTCACAACATTATTTTAATTAGAAATAAACCCGCGTAGTCAACCAACAAGCAATAACATTTGACATTTCGGAGACCTCACGCTACACTAGCGCCTCTAGCGGCGGATTCATACGCGATAGCCTTCATTGGCTCTCTAGCCATACCCATGCCAAAGGCGGATCCAGCTTTGGCGCCAGGGGGGGTCATATAGTCGTGGTCAAGTCACAGTGGGTACCGATTGTGAAGTGGGTACATATGGACCCAGCCCAGGGGGAGGGGGGCGGTCTTGACCCCCCCTGGATCCGGCTTTGACTTATGCGCAACCTATAAAATACCCTAGATACACCACGTGCGCTCAAATTGTGTCCTAATCAAAAAGTGCTTGAGAACACCACTCAAGCACTTCATTGTTCGCAGTCACGCGCGGACCGTTGAAAAGTCAAGATGCCGCAGAGCTTCGTGAAAAAATGCGAAAAAAATACTTATAGTAGGTACGTAAAGTGTCGTTTTTTCGACAGCTACCTAATCAATGTTTGTTAATTTAACGCATTTAAAGCGAATTTTGTTCTAATACTTACTATTAATAAACTGATTTAACAGAAAATATTTGTGATATTCAATTTCATATGCATGGTCGGTAATATAGCAGTCTCTTTCCCTCGCGGTCCGTACCTGCTTGCTGTATTGGTGACAGTGCATTGAGAATTGCGTGTAGAGTCAAAGGTCTATATTCTTCCGCATATAGCAATAAGTCGTAAAATTGTATATGTCTGCATTTCCAACTGTCATAAATCTTTGACGCTTGCGTTTTAATTAAGACCTTATTTAGTATAAAGGTTACTTTAAATATTCAAAAAATGCTACGCGATCATGTTATGGAGCTCCGTGGATCATCCAATGTACCTTTTGGACAGGTTTCGGCCACGATTTTGTTCGTGTTGGTGTATCTCGGGTATTTAATATCGTTGCCTGAGTATTTTAATGAAAAAGTTGAAATAACTTATGACCCAGTTGTTTAAGTAGGTGTGCTGTGGAGTGATCACTGATCTCCGGGGTATATTTTTAAGAGCTGGAATGCATTGAAATGAAATGAAAAGTCATTTATTTAGTCTAGGCTGTTACAAGGTCAAGTTACTGTTGTTGTGAAGGTCAAGAAGCTACGCCATCGGTTCGCAAAACTACGGAACTACTATTGATCAGGCTCACTCAACTAATGTTAAAATATTTTTAATTTTCAGCAAAAACCATACTCTGAACATGAGTTCTGCGTTGATGCATTTCTATTTCCCTACTTCTGTATACGTGAAGCAGAAACAAGAGACGGTCATGTCGATTAACACTTTAATATGTGAGTATACTATACATCAATACAAACACGGCATAGTATCACTTATTTGGCTGATTAGCTGGTAGAAAAGAAAAAGTTGGTCGTGGTCGTGACTTTTTATCAAGAATAAGGTAGTCGTAGTAGGCAAGAAATAGTACCCCGGCAAAATTGAGCATCGACCATAGACAAGGAAGCCTGCGCACTTAGAGATGCCCTAAGCCTACGCAGTAGCAATGTCACATACAAAAACGTCCGCTGTGCAAGTTTATTTGTCTGTAGTTTTGCTCAAGAAGTTCGCTACCTGTACCTCCAGTGATGTACCCGCTAGCACGAACCAATATCGACTTCGTAACGTTTGCGAGTCCGAAATGTCATTGTCAAATGTGTACTGATTTGACTTTGTGCCGCTGCTGTTCCCATACAAAATTTGACATTGACATTTAGCACTCGCAAACTATTCGAATTCGATAATGGTTCGTGCTAGGGGTACTTTTCTAAAGGAACAAGCTCGCATTTCAACGCGGACGTCGCAGATCTGAATCTGATCGGAAATTAGAACACTTCAAATCATACCGCGGATTCCGCTGTGGAAAGTGTTTTTTTCTTACAGAACAGCACTGTTGTTCAGAGTCCAACAGATCATTAGTACTCTAAGGCTCCGGAAGGGAGCCCAGGATAAGGTAACTTTGGTACTTCTATGCAATGAAAGATCACTTTCGTATTACGATTTATATTGTATATCAAAGAATTACACCGAAGAGAATTATATGAATTATACTGTATATTTTTACTGCTACGCCCGTTCTCATACTGCCGTCCATTGAATCAAGGCAAAAGGCAACCAAATTATACATTTTAAATAGATCTTTTAGTTTTAAATAATGTCGGTACATTAGCCGGAGGGACCTGACAAGCAAAGAGGCTGTAACACTGCGGGCGTTACCGTACCATACTCTCGTGGTTTAAACTGGATTGTAGTATTTTGACGACCTCCGTGGCCTAGTGGTTTGTATGCCGGGTATCATGGTGTCGCCGACTCGAGAAGTCCCGGGTTCGAATCCCGGTGGGGACAGTGTTTGTGTGATGAATACGAACATTTGTATTCCAGTCATGAATGTTTAATACGTATTTCTATATAAATATACTTATATATGTACAGTAAATGTATTCAACACGTTACCCTAGTATCCAATAACACAAGCCTTACAGTGCTTACTTTGGGGCTAGGCTAATTGGTGTGAGTGTTGGAAATATTTGTTATTTATATATTAATTCGAGTATTTTCTTTCGTGCACCCGAATACCGCCTAACCGGGCTAGCACCAAATGTATAATATAGCACCAAACACGCTATTTTTCGGCATTTAATTAACAACAAAACATCCAGCAGTCTTAAACATCTGCGTGCGAATTTTAACCATCTACTGTTTCTAAGTGAGTAGAGAGGTTGCATCTGAGGTTAGGGGATGTTTGTAGAATACTCTTAATTGCGTTTTTGGCGAGCAACTAAAGTAACAAAATATCCAGCAGTTTTAAACATCTGCGTGCAAATTCGAACTGTCTACTATTTTTAGGTGAGTAGAGGGGATGGATCTGAGGTTAGGGGATGATTGTAGAATACTGTTAATTGCGTTTTTGGCGAGCAACTAATTAGTAACAAAATATCCAGCAGTTTTAAACATCTGCGTGCAAATTCGAACTGTCTACTATTTTTAAGTGAGTAGAGGGGATGGATCTGAGGTTAGGGGATGATTGTAGAATACTCTTAACTGCGTTTTTGGCGAGCAACTAATTAGCAACTAAATATGCCGCGTCTATTTTCCACCTACGAGAATTTTCCGATATCGTCCTATTCTGGGGTGGTTGCAGGGATGATCTGGAGTTAAGGGTTGATAATTAAACACTATAAGCAACGCTTTTTTGCAGCAACTAATTAGCAACATAATATCCAGCAGTTTTAAACATCTGCGTGTGAATTCGAACCATCTGCTATTTTTTAGTGAGTAGAGGGGTAGTATCTGAGGTTAGGGGATGTTTATAGGATACTCTTATCTGCGTTTTTGGCGAGCAACTAATTAGCAACAGAACATCCAGCAGTTTTAAACATTTGCGTGCGAATTCCAACCATCTACTGTTTCTAAGTGAGTAGAGGGGTTGGATCTAAGGTTAGGGGATGATTGTAGAATACTCTTATCTGCGTTTTTGACGAGCAACTAATTAGTAACTAAATATCCCGCGTCTATTTTCCACCTACGAGAATTTTCCGGTATCGTCCTATTCCGAGGTGGTTGCAGGGATGATCTGGAGTTAAGGGTTGATAATTAAATTTTTTAAACAACGCTATTTTGCAGCAACTAATTAGCCACAAAATATCCAACAGTATTAAACATCTGCGTGTGAATTCGAACCATCTACTATTTTTTAGTGAGTAGAGGGGTAGTATCTGAGGTTAGGGGATGATTGTAGGATACTCTTATCTGCGTTTTTGGCGAGCAATTAATTAGCAACAAAATATCCAGCAGTTTTAAACATCTGCGTGTGAATTCGAACCATCTACTATTTTTTAGTGAGTAGAGGGGTAGTATCTGAGGTTAGGGGATGATTGTAGAATACTCTTATCTGCGTTTTTGACGAGCAACTAATTAGTAACTAAATATCCCGCGTCTATTTTCCACCTACGAGAATTTTCCGGTATCGTCCTATTCTGAGGTGGTTGCAGGGATGATCTGGAGTTAAGGGTTGATAATTAAATTTTTTAAACAACGCTATTTTGCAGCAACTAATTAGCAACGAAATACGCCGTAGTTTATATTCTCTGATGAGCTCTTTTTAATTTTATCGTATTTCGGGGGTAGTGTGGGTGCTGGTGCGGCAATTAAGGGATGATGGGGGGATAATACAAATAATGCTGTCCTACAGCAACTAATTAGCAACTAAATATGCCGTTTGCAGAACTTCGATATCTTTACGAGAACCGAAGATACAGTATTGTGGTCTGCTAGGTTAAGACTTAATCTAGCAGATTGCATGTATCTTTTACAGGTGTTGAGCAACTAAATCGGGAATAGTGTAACTAATTAGCAACTAATTAGCAACTAAATATGCCGTTTACAGAACTTCAATATCTTTACGAGAACCGAAGATACAGTATTGTGGTCTGCTAGGTTAAGACTTAAGCTAGCAGATCGCATGTATCTTTTACAGGTGTTGAGCAACTAAATCGGGAATAGTGTAACTAATTAGCAACTAATTAGCAACTAAATATGCCGTTTGCAGAACTTCGATATCTTTACGAGAACCGAAGATACAGTATTGTGGTCTGCTAGGTTAAGACTTAAGCTAGCAGATCGCATGTATCTTTTACAGGTGTTGAGCAACTAAATCGGGAATAGTGTAACTAATTAGCAACTAATTAGCAACTAAATACCCAGTAGGTTAGATGTGCGCGTTGCGACCATGGTCTGCTAGCTTAATATACGTACTAAAACTCTAGCGCTGACGCGCGGAGGTGCGCGGGTGGGCGAGCGTTGAGCCAATGAGAGCTACCGTTTTCTGCCTCACCAGATGGCGCTACTGTTGAGTGAGGTCCTAAATTGTAACTTTTAAGTTTATTAATACGCACATGAAATGAAAGGTTACATTTAGATCGTATTTTAACACAAAAGAACCATATCCTAAACATAATAGGTCATGCCACAGTGACGCGCAGTTCCGTTTTATTCGGAAAAAATGGGAACATAATCATTTTTCTAAGCTCAAATTTTTAATAACTGACATTCATTGCCACATAACTCATATTTGCCATAATTAAGCCGAATTGTTACCAATTATTCACAACATTATTTTAATTAGAAATAAACCCGCGTAGTCAACCAACAAGCAATAACATTTGACATTTCGGAGACCTCACGCTACACTAGCGCCTCTAGCGGCGGATTCATACGCGATAGCCTTCATTGGCTCTCTAGCCATACCCATGCCAAAGGCGGATCCAGCTTTGGCGCCAGGGGGGGTCATATAGTCGTGGTCAAGTCACAGTGGGTACCGATTGTGAAGTGGGTACATATGGACCCAGCCCAGGGGGAGGGGGGCGGTCTTGACCCCCCCTGGATCCGGCTTTGACTTATGCGCAACCTATAAAATACCCTAGATACACCACGTGCGCTCAAATTGTGTCCTAATCAAAAAGTGCTTGAGAACACCACTCAAGCACTTCATTGTTCGCAGTCACGCGCGGACCGTTGAAAAGTCAAGATGCCGCAGAGCTTCGTGAAAAAATGCGAAAAAAATACTTATAGTAGGTACGTAAAGTGTCGTTTTTTCGACAGCTACCTAATCAATGTTTGTTAATTTAACGCATTTAAAGCGAATTTTGTTCTAATACTTACTATTAATAAACTGATTTAACAGAAAATATTTGTGATATTCAATTTCATATGCATGGTCGGTAATATAGCAGTCTCTTTCCCTCGCGGTCCGTACCTGCTTGCTGTATTGGTGACAGTGCATTGAGAATTGCGTGTAGAGTCAAAGGTCTATATTCTTCCGCATATAGCAATAAGTCGTAAAATTGTATATGTCTGCATTTCCAACTGTCATAAATCTTTGACGCTTGCGTTTTAATTAAGACCTTATTTAGTATAAAGGTTACTTTAAATATTCAAAAAATGCTACGCGATCATGTTATGGAGCTCCGTGGATCATCCAATGTACCTTTTGGACAGGTTTCGGCCACGATTTTGTTCGTGTTGGTGTATCTCGGGTATTTAATATCGTTGCCTGAGTATTTTAATGAAAAAGTTGAAATAACTTATGACCCAGTTGTTTAAGTAGGTGTGCTGTGGAGTGATCACTGATCTCCGGGGTATATTTTTAAGAGCTGGAATGCATTGAAATGAAATGAAAAGTCATTTATTTAGTCTAGGCTGTTACAAGGTCAAGTTACTGTTGTTGTGAAGGTCAAGAAGCTACGCCATCGGTTCGCAAAACTACGGAACTACTATTGATCAGGCTCACTCAACTAATGTTAAAATATTTTTAATTTTCAGCAAAAACCATACTCTGAACATGAGTTCTGCGTTGATGCATTTCTATTTCCCTACTTCTGTATACGTGAAGCAGAAACAAGAGACGGTCATGTCGATTAACACTTTAATATGTGAGTATACTATACATCAATACAAACACGGCATAGTATCACTTATTTGGCTGATTAGCTGGTAGAAAAGAAAAAGTTGGTCGTGGTCGTGACTTTTTATCAAGAATAAGGTAGTCGTAGTAGGCAAGAAATAGTACCCCGGCAAAATTGAGCATCGACCATAGACAAGGAAGCCTGCGCACTTAGAGATGCCCTAAGCCTACGCAGTAGCAATGTCACATACAAAAACGTCCGCTGTGCAAGTTTATTTGTCTGTAGTTTTGCTCAAGAAGTTCGCTACCTGTACCTCCAGTGATGTACCCGCTAGCACGAACCAATATCGACTTCGTAACGTTTGCGAGTCCGAAATGTCATTGTCAAATGTGTACTGATTTGACTTTGTGGCGCTGCTGTTCCCATACAAAATTTGACATTGACATTTAGCACTCGCAAACTATTCGAATTCGATAATGGTTCGTGCTAGGGGTACTTTTCTAAAGGAACAAGCTCGCATTTCAACGCGGACGTCGCAGATCTGAATCTGATCGGAAATTAGAACACTTCAAATCATACCGCGGATTCCGCTGTGGAAAGTGTTTTTTTCTTACAGAACAGCACTGTTGTTCAGAGTCCAACAGATCATTAGTACTCTAAGGCTCCGGAAGGGAGCCCAGGATAAGGTAACTTTGGTACTTCTATGCAATGAAAGATCACTTTCGTATTACGATTTATATTGTATTTCAAAGAATTACACCGAAGAGAATTATATGAATTATACTGTATATTTTTACTGCTACGCCCGTTCTCATACTGCCGTCCATTGAATCAAGGCAAAAGGCAACCAAATTATACATTTTAAATAGATCTTTTAGTTTTAAATAATGTCGGTACATTAGCCGGAGGGACCTGACAAGCAAAGAGGCTGTAACACTGCGGGCGTTACCGTACCATACTCTCGTGGTTTAAACTGAATCGTAGTATTTGTATATGTTATGGGCCAAGTGATTAATGCGGGCAGTAGGAATAATGCCCAGCCATATCGGGTCAAGTGATTAATTACAATCTAAACTCACCTATTTATCACATTGCCCGGTCATTATTAATAATGCCGGACGGCTCGTGGTCCATGTAATATGCTTGAATTTATCGCCTGGACCGGGCAGTATGAATAAATTCAAAAAGTTGGTACTATTGTCAAAATGACAGATGTCTCGCCATTTTGTGTTTGTTTTGAGATCTTGGTAAATAAAAAATTGTATGGGCTCAACACTTAGAGAAAAAGGTAAATGTGGCTTTACAACAGTCTTTAATTCAGAACCGACTTGATCAACCCCGACAAGTCGTGGTCTTGGTCTGCCCTACCCCTAGAGTGTTTTTAGAGCCCGGAGGCGCGGAGGCAGAGCAGCCCCCGCCTGCTGTGGCAAAGCCGCAAGAATCGTGCGACCCGTAGCGCCTGAGGCTGATCGACAAGCCGAAGGTGTGAAGGGGAGTGATGCTTGTTACTTTGTCACGCAAAGGCGGAGGGGCTGCTATTCCCGCAGCGTCAGAGATGAGGCAGAAGTACTAGTTCTTACTTCCCTAGTTCTTTCATCCTAAAAAATAGGGAACCATAAATTCTGAATATTTAACAGATTTAATGAATTTTTCAAACAAACTGCATTAGAACTACTATAGTATATCCCTTCGTAAATTGATCGAAGTAAAACCGAAGTCTGATTATTTAAATTTTAAAAATAAATACTAAACTATAAAACATGTTTTTATTATTACTCTACCCGATAATTGATTTCATTATTTGTAATGCTCGGTCTATCTAACTAAGTATTCATTTAAAAGTACTTAACATGCTTTATATCATTCTGCCCAACAGGCACTTGGCATTAGTCATAATGCCCGGGCAATGTGATAAATTGATTGGTTATAATCACATTGCTCGCTCTTATTGGGCATTATTCATGTAGCCCGGGCATTATAAATAATGCCCGATTAATCACTTAGCCCATAACATATACACCACAAACAGTTTTCTTTGTACTTAATTTCATTTCATTTGTTTTTTGCGCCCGGTTCTGCAACGCGAAATATAGTATTGATAGATAACGCTTTACCGCATGGAATTTTTAAAAAATTTCAAACATATTTAAGATACTTTATAGGCTTAGTATGACTCAAGAAAAACATAAACAAAAAATACGTACTTTCAGGAGAGTTACAGTCAAGAAACCGTTAGGTCCATATCTGGAACAACATGCAATACGGCATAATGTTAATTAAAGTTCCATATTCGGAACATCATTGATGGGTTACTTACAATAGGGAAGATGCATATATAATATTTATGAAAATTTTATGATTAAAATGTTAAAAAAATATAAAAGAAATGCTACTGCAACGTTTTTATTTTACATAATGTTGTTTTTTAACAATTATTATGAATTAAAAATACTTGAAACGGAACGTATTTTAAAACACCTATCAGCGTTTAGTGACGTCTCTCCTGTTATGACAACTTCTTTGAGGTATGGTTGTTAAAGTAAATATTATTTTATGGGAATATTTATTGCGTTTTTTTACATTTAATAAAAATGGAAGTTGCGTTTATCAAAGCAGACTCCAGGAATTTACCAAGAGTTAGCGTTGACATGGTTATAACGTTTTTTGTCCAAAGTGCAGAATTTTTAAGTGTAGAAATGAAAGGGACTAAATTACTACGGTATGCAAAAATCGTAGTTGTTAAACTTCGTATTTTATTCAGCGGCTTCTACAAATCTTACGGCGATAATGCAATCGCCTATGTCCAAATTAAAAGAGATGGAAAATTATGTACAGTAAAAGGTCGAGTTCTCCGGAGCATAAAGTACGTAAAGAAGGTTATCGTGTTACAGTTATTTTAAATGAAACGCAAAGCTTGGTTCAGTCCTGCCAATGTGAAGACTGTGCCACACATTTTAAACTTTATCTAATTTTCGACGTCATTCTCCAACTTAAATTAAAAATATGTTATAGACAGGTTTTGTAAGTATTAGGTAGGTTACTAATGCGTTTTTACGTACAAGCAGATTAATTAAGCATATAACAAGTATATTCGCCGACTTACGTCAAAGTGATCTTCTCAGCATCGAATAATGGTCTTTGGAGAATAATTGTCATTTCTCTTCGCAGCTTGAAACCACTTTTTTCAGTTTTGGGTCAGAAGTTCCAGTCAAAAACAATTTATTTGGGAACTTTGTTGAAGTAGATTGGCACAAAACATGAGTCAACACGGATTTTTTTCGGAATATTAGTGGTATTGTTATGATCACATGATGTTGATGGATAGTCCATTTTAAATTTAAAAAAAAAAAAATTCGTAAGTCGAAAAAATATGCCAAAGTATGAAAATTTAAAGCCAGCAACGAACAATTACGACCAGTGACAGACAGGAGTGACGTCATCGCAACCATAGGTTCGTTTTCGCGCGAAAATTTAAATTGTCAATTTAAAACCGCATTTTTTCCGATAAATCACAATGTTTTAATTTTTTAATATATCTGTGTTTTATTCTACATGGAATTCTTTAAATTAAAAACAAAAATAAAAATATTGCATCTTCCCTATTAAAAAAATGGGTGCGTGTACTTATGTAGGCGCGTGTGAAGTTATCCTTCTTTGGCATCGTTTAAAATTAGTTTTTAATTGCATGCAAATAATTAATTACAATAAATTAATAAAAAGTCTGGAAAAGGACACAGTCAATAAAGTTCAGTTTTAATTTGAAAAAATAAATAAATAATCAAAATATTCAATTAAAATCGCTACTGAATACAATTTATTAGAACATATGTGATTTGCACTTGTATGAAACTCAAACACGTATTCCGAATATACAAACTAGAAACATGTGGATAAATATTATAAATATGAATACCTATAACTGTTACTTTATTACAAAAAATAAAGATGTGGTTTTTGGTTCTACTACACCAATGGTCAAGAGATGGCGCTGTAGTCTCCTGAATCGCGCTTTGGTTCCGTTGTACCAGATTAATAAATACTTTTGATAGGCCTTCACAATACCGACTGCATTAATAGAAATAGAGATTCTATTTCTATTTTGTTGGTAGATTTTCTTAATGTGCGGTAAACTCAAAAGTAACAGCATGAAGTTGTTCAGCGCGCGCATCTTAAAATTTCACTCTCATCATTTTTTCATAACGCGCCTAAAGAAGTATAACTTCAAAAAAAACATTATTTTATAATAAATGAATGAAGTGACGACCTCCGTGGCCGAGTGGTTTGTACGCCGGGTATCATGGTATCGCCGACTCGAGAGGTCCCGGGTTCGAATCCCGGTGGAGGCAGATGTTTTTGTGATGAATACGAGTATTTGTACTCCACTCATGGATGTTTAATACGTATTTCTATATAAATATACCTAAACTCAAAACTCAAACTCATTTATTTAGTCTAGGCTGTTACAAGCTCTTGTGAAAGTCAAACGCTACGCCATCGGTTCGTAAATCTACGGCGGGAGAACTTGTACTGAGAAGAACCGGCAAGAAACTCAGCAAGGGCTATTTTTTTCTCCCTGTTTTGTTTCATACAGTGTCGTCAATTGAAAGATGACATTAAAAATTGAAAACATGTGTTGACGTCTACTTCCATCACCTTAATATTATTAATTAACAAAAGTTAAGTATAGCTAGGTACTACTTTTAAAAGAAGTGGCGATTAAACAATTTTCAACCAACTCAGCAAAGTAAAACGACTTAGTCTGTTATATTTAGCCCAAGGTGACTTATCATTTATGAATTCTTTAACAGTATAGTAACCTTTCTTAACGAGACATGTTTTTAACGACACTTTAAACTTATTGAAAAGTAAATTAATTATTTCTTTTGGTATTTTATTACAGTAACATATGCCTTGACCCACAAATGAACCAAGAACTTTTTGGAGTCTCAACGGTGGCAATTTGAGTTTATCTTTATTTCTGGTATTGAAATTATGTACATCATCGCGCCTCGTATATAAATTTATGTTCTGACGCACAAACAATATACAATTATAAATGTATTGAGAGGCAACAGTCATTATACCTATTTCTTTAAATTTATCCCTTAGAGAAGTTCGAGATCCCAAGCTAGCTCTAGATAGCTCTAATAGCGCGTTTTTGAAGAATAAAAACTGTTTCAATGTCAGCGGCCGTACCCCATAATAGAATGCCATACAACATAATGCTGTGAAAATAGCTGAAGTATATTGTCCTAGCAGTGTCGACATCTGTAAGCCGTCTTATTTTATAGATTGCATAAGCAGCGGAACTAAGTTTACCGGCTAGTGTTGTAATGTGAGGGTTCCATTGAAGTTTGTGGTCTAGTGTTACGCCTAAGAAAACGGTTGTATCTACTAAAATTAGTTTTTCACCATTTAGAATTATATCCCCCATTTCAGCATGCTTTACATTCGGCAAAGTAAATTTCACACATTTAGTTTTGCTCGCATTAAGTCTAAGATTATTAGAAGAGAACCAGTGAAGTACCTTGGAAAGTGCATTGTTTACATCGTCATAATTAGTTTTACACCTGTCAACGTTAAAAATTAGCGAGGTGTCATCTGCAAACAAAACAATTTCACAAAAATTTTCTACAAAAAAAGGTAAATCATTAATATAAATTAAAAAAAGAAATGGACCTAAATTTGAACCCTGAGGAACGCCTATTTTCACATGAGATCCGGCAGATTTTGCACCGTATCTATATAAATACACAGTATATGTATTCTACCCGTTACCCTAGTATCCCATAACACAAGCCTTACAGTGCTTACTTTGGGGCTAGGCTAATTGGTGTGAGTGTTGGTAATATTTATTATTTATATATTAATTCGAGTATTTTCTTTCGTGCACCCGATTACGGCCTAACCGGGCACCAAATGTATTTGCGGTATTAGCCTTCCGGGATATTATTTATTGTGTGTACGGTAGTGGGTGGTTATCTATCAAAGTCAAAATTTCTTTATTCATTTAGGTACAATTTGTACACTTATGAAAGTCAAATTTGATGCCATCGGTTCAAGAGTCTACCAGAAGGCCTTGTCTGAGAAGAACCGGCAAGAAACTCAGCAAGTTTTGTCCTCCCTTTACATTTTCTATTTTTATTTGGAAAGAGTCATAATCCACATCAGGTCTTTAATAGTTTAATTAATTTTAAAAGTATAAATAAATAAAAGAACAGTAGTTACTACGAAATAAAAGAATATATGTAAAAGTTGTGATCCATGACGTCTTTCCTTACAATATTGTCAATTTAGAATATTAATTATACGCTTAATGATATTCCTTTAGATTTCAGTGGAGAATCGAGCACATTTGAATGTATCCACACCTTTTCATCGTCTAAATATTGCTGAACTTTAAACTCTCACTTAAACCACTCAACAGTCCATGGCTACTAGAGCTGCCGGTCGCAGAAAGACCTCAACAGTCCGTGGCAGCTCTAGTAGCCAATATCAAATTTCCGCGCCGCTCGCTGTTTTGTTTTTAATTTACGCCTAAAAAGAGCCAAGCCTTTGCCTTGCTCATGGATGCTCTATTTGGACAGATTATTTAATCTGTGACCTCCTAGTAGTGAGAGACCGGCATAATATGCCTTTTTCATTAAAATTTCCTTAAACATGAAGTTTAAATTTATGTAATGGAAGTTCAGTATGTATGTATTATGATCGCAGCCAACCTGGGCGGCGTGTTCGGGCTGTGCGTGGGCTGCAGCGCCATCAGCGTGGTGGAGCTGGTGTTCTTCCTGTACTCCGCGCTCAGGGGACGCAACCGAGTCCGCTACTTGAATTAACCAATCATCGATTGGTGTCATTGACGTATAAAAAAAAGTCTCAAAATCGCTAAACAAAAGAGCATCAAAAACCGTCCGAGCAGCATTCTATGCCAACTTATACATGTTTTATAGGCATCTCAGTAGAACCACTTTCAACAATACACTCTTTGTTCAAACACAAATACACGTGCACACACACTTAGGTACACATAGCATGCATAAGTACAGACAAACATATCGACTTAAAGAAATATTGTAAAAAATGATTTTATTAGTTTTTCTGCTACTTTGCGAGATCCTTAGGGTACCTCAAGCCGAGAATTGGCGAGTGCCTCTAGAGGTATTCCAGGTGGATGGCATCTCCCCACGAGGGGTGTCTCCTATCCGTCTGGAGCTTCTAGACCACTCGAACCTGAGGGTGTCGACTCAACTAGAGGGCGTCTCTGAGACTCGGACCTCGGCTCTAGTTAGCCGTTGTCGTGGGGGCCGGGATAAAACGCCCAGGTATATTTTCTTTAGAATTAAACATCAAGCAGTTACATGCTTTAAAAATAATAAAAATTATAACTATTATTGCTATTTCTTCTTTCAAGTGTTTAATACTTGTAAGGCGCTTTGCAGACGACGGGGCGGGGCGAGCCGGCCAATTTCGCCGCGAATAATAGCACAAAGTGAATCCTATACTTCAAACGCACACAGCGGTCAAAAAGACCGCGCCTTGGGTGCCCGGCGGGCAGTGGCGGCGCGGCATGTCCGCGGCGGCCCGCCGTGGATCATACAAACCAGTTTATATGCAGTAACGCAGGCGGCGGCGCGGGGCGGTCATGGACTATTCACTAGAACGAACGTCCTGAACTGACCGCCTCTGCCCGTCGTGTGCTTTGTGTACGCGGCGCGGGCAGCCGCAGACATCGACGGGCAGACGTGGTCTTTATTGCTTCGCGGACAAAATGCCCGCCCCGCCCCGTCGTCTGCTAAACGCCTAAAAGTATTCATTTGACATTGTGGGTTAGCTATAATGCGAAGAGATGGCTCTGCCTTGCAGCTTAAGAATGGCTAGAAGAATTTCGATGCGGTCCGTGAGGGCTGCGGTAGCATAATTGGTCAGTGCATTCGCCCGGATTGCGAAGTGTGCGGGTTCGAGTCCCGTCTGCTGCCTGGTCCGCGTGGATTTTTTTCTAGTTATATTTTCTTTAGATTTAAACATCAAGCAGTTACATGCTTTAAAAATAATAAAAATTATAAATAAATATTATTCAAAATCTGATATATTTTCTCACTTAATCTTGGTAAATAAGTTTGAAAGAAAGTTGTTTTATTGTTGACAGCACATAACATACACATACAATGCAAAAATACATATAACAATTCATTCGTTTCATTAAAGAAAAACTGTTTTTTTCTCACACACTGGTTTGAATTGGCGTCTATGACGTCACAATATGGCGCCCAGTCTGTCAATTAAATTATGCTTGTTTACCAACGATATCGTTGTTGTTTACCTAAGATTAAGTTGTTTACATGTTTCGTTATCATAAAGAAAATATATTATCCAGTCCTATTTTTCATTTCATTGTAATTTTTGTTTTAATTTTATTGTAGCATTTGCTTGATAGAAGAATACTTTGGAAAATTCCTTACCAATGGGATACGTAGCAGGAAAAAAACAAATAAAAGTCGCAAATCGAGGTGTACGTAACAAATTTATATTTTCTGATTTACACAATATTGCTCCAATATATCTGTCGTAACTCCTCCAACAATTTTATCAAATATATTGCTTCGCCATATTAACTCTCATGGAAAAATACAAAAATTATTCTCTATGATTGCGTTACGAAAAAACGTTCTAGAAAAAATTACATCTCTCTCATTAAGCCTACGTGTTCATATTATGCGTTGAATCTTTCGATTTCGTCATACTTCAATTAGTGTTTCGTCTTTATATAAATAGTGATGTTCGTGCGACGCACCGGTGCCGGGGCGCCGCACCAACGTACGGAACCACGATACAATACGTCTACCGTGTATCTACTAAATAAATACTCATCGATCTCGCCGCGACAATCATTAATACTTCCGAGTAAAAGGGACAGCTACATATTAAAAAACTATCATAATAACGACATAAAAATCAATATTTGGCTTAGATTTTAATTTAATCTACAATAAAGCACGTAAAGTAATAATTTGGTCTAAGTTAAAAAAAAAATATTACAAATAACTCGTTAAGTGCCACTTAACCTAATTATTGCCTTACAACTATAATAATAATAATAATTTTATTCCAGTGGTCTCTATCAGTGTTAAGACGGCACACGGAAGTGTTCTACAGCACCCCAAGCACGAACCCATCTCGAATTCGAAATGTCTGCGAGTTCGAAATGTCATTGTCTAATGTGTACGATTTTTAGTTCTCGTTACGCCTGTTTTGGCGTTGCTTTTCAAGTTTCCATACAAAATTTCGCACTCGCAAACTATTCGAAATTCGATATTGGTTCCTGTACCCTTAGTAAGAGTTTGAGCTCACGAAAACTATCATAGTTTTCGTAATTGTAAATTATGTTTCTATGTCCATTTTTGTGAAAAGTAACCAATTATAATTAAAATTTAATAAGAAACAGATGATTTAATGATAAAATTTAAACGCTGTTTATTTGTATTGAAACGAAAACAATAAAATCAGTACTCTTAATACGGTGCGAGCTCACGCAAACTATCATAGTTTTCGTAATTGTAAAACCCGTACTAAGGGTACTGCTTGGGGTACAGAGTTGAATAGTTTGTTTCAAGAGTACTGGACGTATCACAAGTCGCTTACACGCTACACTAACGGTATCTATACCAATGGAACGGCTGAACGTTACATCGACCTTGAGCTATAACTTACATCATCAATATATTAATCGTATTAAGTAATATTGCTGTTAGCCAACGCTCGACGGACGGACGGACGGACCGCCGTCGCCGCCGCGTCGACTGACGTACGCGATGGCACATACATCCCACCAAATTAAATTACAAAATAAAACTCTGTTTCATTTCATTTTAATTTTACATCACAATATTATTATTACTGCAGCGTTACACAATAATTCTATATAAAAATATTCCTTTATATTCAATAAAGTATGACATCTCGCGAATTGACTCCGTCCGCCGCCGGCGACGGCGGCGCGTATACACAATACTATTAAAATTACATATAAATATACATATATATATATATATATATATAGATATATAAATACAAAAGCGCGTGAGCAACGAGTCGCCTACTTGACATAAATACTTCATAATAAATAAATGTGCGGCCGGTCGCGGCTCCGACGTGTCGCACGACGGGAGATCTGATTATTTCTTTAATAAACGTCTAAATAAAATGATCTAAGTACAGTCGGACCCGGACGGGCGCGAACTAGGTTCCGGTTCCGGGCGCGTCTCACGCGCCGGACCGAGGCACTGTGCGGTTAACGACCTGTCTACCCCTACCCTACCCTACCCCACCCCTCCCCCTAATTTAGTCCCTAGCACTCGCACGAGCGAACGGGAATTATTCAAAGTCAATAAACAACATTTAATCATTGTTTTAGTCAAAGGAAAGTAATAATTTGAGTACCTATATAAATAAAATAAATTTTCGTTCGCTCATGCTTTACATAGTGTCTAAAATGACAAGGGAAACATAATTTTCACCTTCTTTACGAAATACTATATGTAGCCATGATACATTGTTCAATAGGGTTTTAGTAACATCATTTCATAACCAATGAGCTCTTACGTTACTAAGTACACATCGTACAATATTTGAGCGGTACAGGTTAATTTTGTTAGTTTCTAAGTAAAACCCGTTATCTGCACATTTTTTGAGACTTTGTATATTAGCTATATATTTTTCATTTTATTTGATAATAATTCTATTTATTAGTTTTTAAAGTGAGTAGATTACATGGAAAGAGGACATTATTTTCAAATTGGAAATGGATAGTATTTTTTCATGATATACACTTGTACAGCATTTTCTGTAGATAGCTGATTTTATGTGGGAAAGGAGGTAGTTAATTTGTATCTTTACAGTAATTTTTGAGTAAATGACTAATTATACGGAAGAAAAGCGTGGTATTCTGTATCTACTGATATCTTGAACATAATAGTAGTACAAGTGTCCATGTTAAGATGGAAAAAGGAGGGTATTTTTAAACACAAACATTTATTAAGAGATAAGAAGGAAGGGTATTTTATATCTTTTTCATTATATTTCTACATCTCTTTCACTTTTTCATTAAATTGAATTTTAGAGTTTATTTTGTGTGAATAACTATTCTGCCGTCCTCAAACTAAAACGCGGCTAAATGACAAAAACAACTTGTGGGATATGGCCAAAAAACTGCACGTAAATTTTAAATTATTGTTATTTTGTAACCATTCATCGCAAGACGGATTTTTAGACTTAAACTATAAAAGATACGAATACTTGTTATAGACAGATGGATAAAGAATTAAAAACTGTATATGATGCAATTTAAGACTGAAAAATCGACCACGTGTCACTTGTCTAATAAGACATGGCATTTTTTATCTATTTCGCACTATTACGTTCAAATATCTGTGTTAAGACGAAGGACGGAGGGCATTTCGCATCTACTTCACTTCCTAATCACTATAATAACACGTGCATATAAACTGAGGGTATTCGGTATCTTTTCAACGATACAACTATGCAAATTCACTCATATTTTTTAAAAAATCCAGGGTTCATCACTGTTAAGACGAAGGGAGGGGTATTATTGTATAACTTTTCACTATATAACTTTGCAACTTCAGCACTCATATTTCAAGATTTTTTCCAGAGTTCATTACTGTTAAGTTAGAGGAGGGGTATTATTATATAACTTTTCACTATATAACTGAAACTTCAGTTTGTGTTCAAGTAACTTTTTAGAGTTGTTTTGGTTCACAAGCTGACCAGCGTATCGTTGGCGTTGGGCTGCGTTTGCCGGGCGTGGGCGTGGGCTTGTGCGTGGGCGTGGGCGTGGGCCAGCGCGAGGGGCACGGGGTGCGGGTGGGGGTGCACGGGGGTGAGGCCGGTGCCCCCCTCCATGAGGCTGTCGAAGTTGAAGGGGATGCCGTTGCTGGGGGTGCTGATCTCCACGCCCGCGTCTGAAGTGTCGTTGACGGTGGACAATTTCAGTTTGTGCGTCTGTGGACAAAAAAAACTTTATATAAATAATACATATCTAATATATAAAATTCTCGCGTGTGCGGTGTTTGTGGTTAAACTCCTCCGAAACGGCTTTCCCGATTCTCATGAAATTTTGTGTGCATATTGGGTAGATCTGAGAATCGGACGATATTTATTTTTCATCCCCCTAAATGTTAAGGGTAATCGACCCCTATTTTTTTCTTAATTTTAGATAATTTTATTTTTTTATGATACATCATACAACCAACCCCTATTTTTTTATGGCGGTACTAAGTTCGCTGGGACCGCTAGTATATATATATATATATATTATTGAATTGGAATCGTTTGAGTTTGACATGGTTTATTATTGAATATTAAGATTTTTGACTTGATATTTAAATAACTTGATGAATTTGTGTGCCCATATCGGCAAGACATGTTATGCACCACTAAAATCATAACACCTTACTTACACATGTTGTCTCAAATAAAAATTTTCTTTCTTTCTTTCTATATAATATATATGAGGAAACTCAATGGTTAGCGCGTTCGGCTGCGATCGTTGAAGTCAAGCAACTTTCGCAGTGGTCGGCCATTGGATGGGTGTCCAAAAATTTATAACGTCGCATTCCTCTGTGCTTCGGAAAGCACGTTAAGCCGTTGGTCCCGTCTGCATCTGCAGTTGCTAGCACCCGCCAATCCACAATGAGCCCGCGTGGTGAGTCATGGCCAATCTCCTATTCCATCCATAGGGAAGGCCTGTGCCCCAGCAGTGGGGACATTAATAGGCTGATTATGATGATATCATGTTCGGGGATTATGAATTAAACCGCCCGGATTGAATGCCATAATTGCACAGATTTTATTTGTAGAATTAATTACATGCTTAACGCGGTGAACCTGACGTAAGCATACGTCAATACATTTTCGTTGTAGAGAATCTCTGTATCTACTGAATCAATGATTTTGAAAAAAAACACGACGTTTATAAGTATCATAAGCTATATATATGACCTTAAATGACATAAAATTTATGATGTTTACAAAGACGGCGGCATTAGTTCCAATTTTCGCCACATTTATAAAGATCCTTGTCGCATTCTATCACGAGGGGCGTCAACAACTACGTCGTGTGGAAAAACAGTCTCATATTTTTTTTTTTAATTTTTTTTTTCCAACACTCACACCAATTAGCCTAGCCCCAAAGTAAGCACTGTAAGGCTTGTGTCATGGGATGCTAGGGGTAACGGATAGAATACATATACTGTACATATTTAAGTATATTTATATAGAAATAGAAATACATATTAAACATCCATGACTGGAGTACAAATACTCGTATTCATCACACAAACATCAGCCCCCACCGGGATTCGAACCCGGGACCTCTCGAGTCGGCGACACCATGAAACCCGGCGTACAAACCACTCGGCCACGGAGGTCGTCAATTATGTTATTAAGATGAGGAGCTTAGTGGCGGTTAGCGCTTTCGGCTGCGATCGTTGAAGTTAAGCAACTTTCGCAGTGGTCGGTCATTGGATGGGTGACCAAAAATTTACTATCTCGAGCTCCTCCGTGCTTCGGAAGGTACGTTAAGCCGTCGTTCCCGGCTGCATCTGTAGTCGTTAGCACCCACCAATCCGTATTGGGCCCGCGTGGACAGTCCAGTCTGTTCCATCCATAGGTTCTCGTGTGCCCCAGCAGTGGGGACATTAATAGGCTTCTGATGATGATGCCAGCAGTATATAACTACAATATATGACGACTTCCGTAGCCGAGTGGTTTGTACGCCGAGTTTTTCAGGTGTCGCCTACTCGAAAGGTCCCGGATTCTAATCCCGCCGGGGGCAGATGTTTCTATGATGAATACGAGTATTTTTACTCCAGTCATGGTTGTTTAATATGCATTTCTACATAAATATACTTAAATATATATGTATATCAGTATATGTATTCCGTTCGGCTGCGATCGTTGAACTTAAGCAACTTTCGCAGTGGTCGGTCATTGGATGGGTGACCAGAAATTTACTATATCGAGCATCTCCGTGCTTGGGCACGTTAATTCGTTGGTCCCGGCTACATTCGATGGCACCCATCAATACGCACTGGGCGCGCGTGGTGGGTCATGGCCCAATCTCCCTATTCCATCCATAGGGAAGGCCTGTGCCCCAGCACTGGGGACATTAATAGGCTGATGATGATGACATGTATTCTATCCGTTACCCTAGTATCCCATATCACAAGCCTACAGCGCTACTTTGGGGCTAGGCTAATGAGGATTTTCTGGATTGCCTAACGCTAGGTGGCAGCACCGATACCATAGGTCCACTCATCCATCAAATCACCTACATTGTCATAGTTAATGAGATCAATTTAAACGCTCGTTCGGTTAATTCGCGCCAAAAACTTTATACAAAAGACTTCACGTCACAGTGACGCCACCTGGTGACGTAAATTTTCCTAAACACCCTTATTGACGACCTCCGCGGCCGAGTGGTTTGTACGCCGGGTTTCGTGGTGTCGCCGACTCGAGAGGTCCCGGGTTCGAATCCCGGTGGGGGCAGATGTTTGTGTGATGAATACGTGCATGGGTACTGCAGTCATAATTGTTTAAATGTATTTCTCAACGATATTAAATACCCTAGATACACCAACACGAACAAAATCGCGGCCGAAACCTGTCCAAGAGGTACATTGGACGATTCACGGAGCTCCGTAAAACGATCGCGTAGTCTAAAACAAAATTAGGCATTATTTAAACATTAAAAGTGACCTTTAACACGTACTGTCTTTGTTAAAACGCATGCGTCAAAGACTTGTGACAGTTCGAAATGGAAACTCGCAAAATTTTCGACTTATTGCTATATGCGGAAGAATATAGACCTTATTTCTTTTACTTCTACGCGCAATTCTGAATGCGCTGTTAGCAATACAGCGGGTACGGGCCGCGAGGAAAAGAGACGGCTATACGGCGATGTATAACCGAACATGCATTTGAATATCACAAATATTTTCTATTAAATCAGTTTATAGTAAATATTAGAACAATATTTGCTTCAAATGCGTTAAATTAACAAACACTGATTAGATACCTGTCGAAAAATGCCGCTTTACGTACTATAAGTATTTATTTCGCATTTTTTCACGGAGCTCTGCGGCATCTTAACTTTTCAACGGTCTGCGCGTGACTGTTAACCAAGAAGTGCTTGCGTTCAAGCACTTCTTGATTGGGACACATTCTGAGCGCTCGTGGTATATCTAGGGTATTTAATATTACTAGTGCTTACTTTGAGGCTAGGCTAATTGGTGTGAGTGTTTAAATATTTATTTATTTATTGGTGTGTGTTTGAAATAAATAAAATTTTTGATCATACCTGTGCGGGGTTGGTATGTAACGGCACTTGCAGGAAAGTGGGGCGGGCGGGTCGAATAGGGGGCGTGTCCAGGGCGGGGCCTTCCGCCCCTCCTACTATGGGGTGAGCCGCCGATACCATCATCCTGGAGAACAGATACCTACAGATTAGTCATTGAAACACGACATAGGAACATACGTTGGCGTGGAGAAATGAAGGAACAAATAACACACCCTGGAAAAAAAAGTTAATTTGATCATCTTATATATAAAACTAGCGGTCCGCCCTCGCTTCGCTTCGGTGTAGAGCTGAAGAGTAGACTACAGTTTTTGTTCTCATTCTTGTATTATACACAATGACATTTATATATGATTCTTCTTATACCCGCATGCAAAGTCTCAGCCCGATTGGTTTAAAATTGACAAAGTTTCATACAAACTTTCATTCCCTATTTTATCCCCTTGGGGGTAGAATTGATCAAAATCCTTTCTTAGCGAATGCCTACGTCATAACATTTACCTGTATGCCAAATTTCAGCCCGATCCGTCCAGTGGTTTGGGCTGTGCGTTGATAGATCACTATGTCAGTCAGTCACCTTTGAGTTTTACATATATAGATTCTCGTGTCACAATGTTAGTTACCACACTCCTCCGAAACGGCCTGACCGATTTTTATGAAATTTTATATGCATATTTCGTGGTTCTGAGAATCGGCTACTATCTATTCTATTCATATCTTTAAGTGGTAATGGTTGTCCACCTGTAACGTAGTGTTCTGAAACCTACAATGCGCCTTCGCGCCAAAATTCAACCTATTGGGTATTGTAACGTAGTGTTCTCATATGGGTTAGGAGAAATGTTATCCCAGGAAATTGATAAAACACTACGTTACACACCCCTAAAATTTTTTTGGACATTTTTTTTTTATAATGTTCTATTAAAAAATACATACAACCCTAAATTTTCTCTTCTACCACCTGCCCCGATTTTTATAGCGGTACGAAGTTCACTGGGGCAGCTAGTTTCAAATAAAATAATATGATACCTACATAATACTTATTGATGAGAGCAATTTTTATATGCAACTGTAGTTCAAATGATTTTTCCTAAAATTGAGATATCACTGCTTAGAGTTCGTCGTTTTCGCTTTAAACATCAGGTCGTGCGTTATTTCCGATACACATTGTAAAAATGATATGAAAAAATATAAAGACTACAGGATATTGCATTAAGATAAAAGTTTTGTTTAATTATTGAACTCAAATTAGAAAAAAACTATTTTTATAAAATTGTTATATGTTAGTATCTATTTCTGCTTTTTCAAATATCTTAATATATATAAATCTCGTGTCACAATGTTTGTCCTCAATGGACTCCTAGACCACTGAACCGATTATAATAAAATTCGCACACCATGTGCAGTTCGATCCAACTTGAGAGATAGGATAGTTTAAATCTCAAATTATAGTCGCAATTTTAATTTATTGCAAATTATTACTTTTGGGCGTTACGAAGTTCGCCGAGTCAGCTAGTACAATATAAATCTATTTATCATAATATTAGCAAACGTTCAACTCACTTCTTCTCCGAAAGGGGCGTGGTGAAAATATCGCTGTCCAGCGTTAAATGGTCCACAACCACCGGTTCCACCGCCTCCACTTTAACTCGGACAGCTTCATCAGGCAGCTGTTCGTACGCATACGAGAACGGCTTCACGTCGGGAGGACTCGGCGCGGGAACGGGAGCTTCCAACGTGCGAGCGAGACGGCACGCTGATAAATGGTGATGGAGGACAGACTGTAGATGATCCCTGTCCGCCCTCAATCGGTCCAGTTCGTCGCGTAGAGCTCTCTTCTTGTCTTCGAGTTTGTCGGTCTCCTCCTGCAACTCGTTGGTGTGGTCCAGACGACGTTTGCGACAACGCGCCGCCGCCATCTTGTTGCGCTCGCGCCGGATCTTGCGGCGCTCCTCTTCCTCGGGCGATAGGTCTTGCGGTGCCTGGGAAATGGAAACATATAATATTACTAGCTGACCCAGCGAACTTCGTACCGCCCTAAAAAAAATAGGGGTTGTTAAGCGGACAAAATTGTGAATCTAAACCATTCTCAGATCCCCTTGAACACACACAAAAAATTTCATCAAAATCGGTCCAGTCGTTTAAGAGAAGTTCAGTGACATACACACTCACAGAAGAATTATATATATAAAGATGTACATGATAAAGCATTGGTTATGTTTATATTTATTTTTAAGCGTTTAACTGCTAGATGTTTTAATCTAAAGAAAAGTTTACTAGAGAAAAATCCACGCCGACCAGGCCAGAGGGACTCGAACCCGCACCCTACGCAATCCGGGCGAATGCACTGACCATTATGCTATTCGCCGCGTCGAAATTTTCCTGGCCTTAAGCTGCAAGGCAGCGCCATCTCTTCGCATTGTAGGTAATAAAGCATTTCCGCAATATTACAATTTAATTTTATATTTGAGAGGAGAAGTTTCAGCTAGAAACGGAAAATATTGTTATAACTAAACTGGTTTTGGATGTAACTAGATAGATCTATATAGGTAATATTTTAGTTAGCTAACGTTACAAGTTAAAGGCGAATACAGGGGTTAATATAAAACCATAGCTCGTAAACTTTATTATCACAACACAGTTCATGCAAATCCTTCGGAAATAAATATTTATGGCTTATGCCGCTACTTGACAACAGTCTGTCCTTATCATGCTTTCTAAGGAGTGAAAAGGACGGTTGGGTAGCGAATAACCCCCATTGAACCTGTATTAACCCGTTTATACCCACTAAAGGTAGCGCAACTGGTGGCCCTTTTGAGGAGCAAAATTGGCATTTTTTTAAGGTCATGATGCTTCAAGTCAAGATTTTGAAATGTTTTGGAGTTTACTCCTTATGAATCGATTTGCATATATAAGGGGCCTGGTATGAGAAAAATGTGAGGAGTAAAATCTATCGATGAATGACATTAATAACCTCGTTACGTTTTTGTGCGCAACCTCATCTGCGCACCTTTCACTTTTAGCCATGGCAACGGATAAAAAACATTAAGTTGTCACAAATGTCAATAAAATAAATAAACTAAAAATAGACAAAATGGGAGCAAAATTAATGAAAACAAATAAATAACAGAATATAGAGAAACGCCGGTAAAGTGTGGCACTCTGGAATAGTGATTTTCAGTACAGATGGAATTATAATACATATTTACAAAATGATGACTAGTGTGTGATATTTTTGAAATTGTGTGTTTCCAGAAATACATAATAAAATATATGATGAATATCGCTGATGTTATATGATAAAATGTGTGACATGGAACCTAAGATAGTCGAAACCAAGGGACGATTCCTGAAGTATCTCTACTTGTCACCGACTCTTCGGACTTGATTTTGTTTTGTGTCTCTTCAAAGACAATCGTTTTTAGAGTGTAAACTCCGGTCGTGCGTCGGAGCTGACACACACAATTTTTTCTTTTAGTTTTTTTATTGGGCTTTGGAATGACACCAATGTTGGTGGGGGTTAATTCGTGTGTTAAGGGTTATAATAATGCTTGAAAGTTATTTTCGCGGAGGTGCGATATTTTTGACGCTTGTAAAATTGATTGTTGTAAAATTTAAAACTAGCAAAAATAAATAAACATCTGACAAGCTAAAATTACAAATAAAGCAATCAAAAGAAAGGCGAGATTAACAGATAGACACGTTAAAATATTTTGATGACTTCGGTAATTCCAATCTTTTACGTCGGTGTTGCGGGTAGGAAATATTTACGTTCAGGGAAAAACCAGATTTCTATGACTTAGTTATTTATTAATTTTCGGAGCACAACGTATTCGCTGGACGCGCGGTGCAGTAAGAGGGCGCATGCCCGAGATCCATAAACAATTTTTTATGTTATTAACTAATCTTTTTGGTGGCGATGCCAACAGTCGGTCTTCGAGGTTCTAATCCCGGCGAGGTAAATGTTTGTGATGAATACGAGCAATTGTACCGAAGTCATGGATGTTAATATGTTTCTAAATAAAAATGTAATAAATATATAATAATTATATATGTATTCTACCGTTACCCAAGCATCCCATAAGACGAGCCATACAGTGCTTACTTTGGGGCTAGGCTAATCGGTGTGTGTGTGTGTGTTGGTAATATGATGATTATTAAAATAATTACCTTGGTAGGTCTCCGGCCGCCCATGTTGCGCCGCTTGGGCGCGGGCAGGCCGGGGCTGCTGCTGCTGTCGCCGCTGGCGGAGGGCGGGCCCGGCGACACGTGCAGCGCCGTCGGCGGGCCCGCCTCCAGGTACCCCACCTGGTTCAGGATGCCTGCGCACACACAAACGATACATTGTCACTTGTGCACGCCAAAAAGATAAGCTTTGTAAGTAAGATAAGTTATGTAGTGGAGACATAGGTTTCGAGACCTCACAGTGAGGGTAACTGATAAATATATCTATGCCACAGCAACTATCTTCGTAATAAGATGCAGAACTCGGTTCATACATACATACATAGTTCTATTCATATATTTTTAGTTGGGATGACATTATTTGTTCAGAAAGCTTTAAACAATTCATAATACGGAAGTTTAAGCAACAGATACAGATTTAAATGACGATGCAGACCTTGCCGTTCTGCGATATACTTAATCAAAACCTCCAACTCCCCGTGTTAAAGATAAATTTCGGACCAGAATGAGCATTTAAATTCAAACGCGTCCATTCTTTCGCATGCTCTTCAGCTATATAGTACATGGCGTTCATAGAAAAAGCAATTTAACGCCCAGTTATTAGCATATATCTTTAATTATCGTTGGAGAGTAAAGTAAACTTCACCCTCGGCCGTAATTTCAATAGGGCCGACCTACGCAATGCCGCCTATAAATGGATGGAGCACTCGAGATATTATAAACCGCGTAAAATGTAGGCGCTTTCCAAGCAACGCAATACACAATCTCTCCTGCCTGAGCCAGCTAAACAATATTTTATAAATTTCTCTTTTCATGAAAAATGGTATTTTCTATTTCAACCCAAATAAACACTTAAAAAAATATTTCTTTTAATAAACAACGTTTATTTAATGGATAAACATTATTCTAAGGCGTTAACGAATAGTTTTTTGTTAGCCGTTCGTGGATATTCATGTAAGTACTAATTTTGCATAATATCTATCTTGTTATCATTTTTTCTAGAACTAACTAATTTATGAATATTTTCAAATCCAAACAATAACAGCAAACAAAAAATACACATGTGTACGAACTACGAACATATACACAATATAAGCTGAACGCTCATATTAATATTTTTATCTGACGAGATAACGCAGGCGATATAGAAATCAATATATACTTCACGAACAATGGAAAATAAAATCATTTTATGCAAAGCGAGATTCCATACACGATTTAGAATCGTGATGTCTTTATACAGGATACAGGAGGTGCTCAGAACAATATAATGAGGAGTAACATCAAAATAGTTAGCAACAACAACATCGCTGGGGCTACATTTTGGAGCTAAAATTTTCCTTATCACTGGCCAGTAAATCCAAGCTTAGACATTCCGTTAAACAAATAGGTCAAACTCGAATGAAATATTTCTCAGTCGTGATATTTGAAAATGGATCTAAATGTTTGCCTGTGCGAACGTTTTTCCTTGTTTAATTTAATCCAAAGTTGGGAAGGTAAGAGAGACAAATTGCGAGTTTAGTGCGACAGATATCTGTTATACTAGCACTACCAATTTTCCTGATCTGTCTTTCCGGGTATTCCCAATAACCCGTGTCCTTTAAAATAGGCCAGAAGAAGCAATTCGCAGTGTGTGTGGCAGGTAGAACTGCTGTACCAACTATCTTCGCGTCTGGACTGCACCTTCACTTAACATCAGTTGGAGTCAAGTCTTTTCAATCGTCCTTACTTATTCCCTACTACCAGTTACGGCCACTTTTTTAAGCTGCGGAGAAGAACTGGCAATTCACATCTTAAATTTGGCTTTAGTTGGAACTTAACACAAAATTATTTCTAACTAGTTATTTCTAAGTAGTTTATTATAAGAATATAATTATATGTGTATGTTTATTATAATATATATATATATCTATTTATTTATATATGTATATATGATATTTGATTATTATATAATATTTATTTATCGTTTATTGTAGGATAATATTATATGGTTTTATAACTTTAGTAGCTCGCGCTCTATCGCCATAACATTCGTCTCCCACACCCTTACTGGTTGACTGGTAGAGAATGCCTATGGCATTAAGTCCGCCAATTACTGTATTTTGGTAAAGAAGAATAAAATAAATAAATAAAAGATTACTGGTGCCTCAAGAGCAACACTGAAACCCGAGAGATGGTTGTAAAACTCACCGTAGTTGTTGGCGTGCGTGACGGAAGGGGGTACGAAGCCAGCGTGCGTGGGCTCCCCGCGGCAGGCGCCTAGCTCAATGTAGGTCTGCTCGAAGTTACGCAGCTGCGTCGGCGTGATGGTGGCCGTCGTGCGGGTCGGGACCCCCGACTGGAGGCCCTCGAGGTTCGCCAACTGGAGAACAAGACACAACACACAGTTAGATAACGTGCTCACTACATTTATACATATAACTACCGGCCCGCCCTCGCTTTGCTTCGGTGTAGAGCTGAAGTGTAGACTAAATTTTTTGTTCTCAGGCTTGTATTAAACATAAAGACATTCATCTATGATTCTTCTTATACCTGCATGCAAAGTCCCAGCCCGATCGGTTTAAAATTGACAAAGTTTCATACAAACTGTCATTCCCTATTTCATCCCCTTGGGGGTAGATTTGATCAAAATCCTTTCTTAGCGGATACTCATAACATCTACCTGTATGCCAAATTTCAGCCCGATCCGTCCAGTGGTTTGGGCTGTGCGTTAATAGATCACTATGTCAGTCAGAACAAAAAACTGCTTGCAGGTATATAGCAAACTTTTGTAGTGCACCTCGACTCCCCTAACACCATCCCTTACTTAACATAAATGATACAAAGAATAGGATTACAGGAGTAGGTATTTATTCAAAGACATTAAAGCATTTATGGCTGGATCTAACTCACTAAATGGACGAAATCATTGTTATCATAACAAAAATTAACTCGATTGAGTATAAAAAATTGTCAACGGAACAAATTTTTCTTAGTCATAGAATTATTTGTGAGCTCATAGACTGCCGTATAATTACATCAGCAGTGCAAAATACAGATTGTCGCATCTAACACCACTCTAGAAACCTTGCCGTGTTTATAAAATTTAAAAGTTTTTTTGATAATAAATATTATAGCAAAATTAACATGTGTATTGAGTGCAGTAGGAAGGGACATTGTATCCTATGAGATGATAGAGCTCAGTGCTCATATACATCTTAAAGAGTTGTTGTCTAATCGAACTATCAACGCAGGTATAAGTGATGCTACAAAACAGTCAGGTTCTAATTTCGTTAAAGATTTCCATGTTGTTTGAAAAGTTAGTATACTTAATTGATCTTCTAGCAAATGGAAGATAAAATAAAAAAAAAGGCAAACGCTAAACAATATTACCAATTGTTATATTTTAAATGTTTGTTTTCGTCCGCAGCGATCGCTTCCACATACCGATCAATATTTATTGTCACAATATTTGCATAACGTAAGTTGACAATGATAACAAGTTCATAATAACGGTATGTGCACTAGAAAATTTGAAACCACGAGCGTAAAGTTTTTAAGTAATGAAAATTCTCCAAACTAAATCGAATCATACTAGCGTTGTGCATATCTAAGCACCTGATAAGTAAACAGGATCAAGAAATACCATAACGGAAGTAAATAACTTCGGTAATCCAACAAACAGTTAAGCAGTTGAAAGCGAACCCATAAATCACTCAAAGGCGATCTCAATAATAAACAACGTTACATTCGTTACTCACAGTGCCTAATTACTTTGGAAATGGGAATTTCTATAGGAAAATAGTGATACAATCTAATCATAGACCAATCATAGCACAGAAAATGTAAATACATAGCATATCTCTTATGATGATAATTAAACATAAAGACACAATTCATGCGCATTTGAAAATCAGCACATACTGTAATGAAACTAATCCTAAATAAACAATGAAGGTCTACAGGCACAGGTTGAGGCGTAGGAATAAATGCACTCAGAAAAGTGGAGTTTGGAACTTTATTAGGTTTGGCGGGATCATACATTCTCGGGGGAGAGGTTAGTCTAGGAGAGATGGCAGCGATCCAGTACCTGATGGCACCACAGCTCCGTGGCCAGGATGTTGGCGATCTCCAGCGGATCGATGTTCTGCATCTCGTTGGTGCTGACTCCACCACGTTTATAATTAGACGCTTACTCTATTGTGTTGCGCTTTTTGCGATGCGACACCTTCGTGCGATTCGATTTTGTTAGTCGATAATGTTCGTTAAAACCGCCCTCGGTGCCAGCGTTTGGGTTCGATCCGTCGGTAACAAGCGTGCTGCTTTACGGGGGGTTGCCGGAGCGGATCGCGTGTTCATTGGCGTTGTCGCGTGGTGGTGCGCGGGAGTGCGGGTCGTTCGTTCGTTGCGCGCGTACGGCGGCCGGCCGCGGCGGATCGCGCGCTACTGCGCCGCGCTCGCCCGAAATCTTCGCCCACGACCGACTCCGAATCATTTATTAATAGAATATACTCCTCCAACTCCGGAAATATTTCGCGTCATTTCGCATCGCACGCCGCGCTCTCTAGTTATCTGAGGTAATGGGCGACGGCGACGGCGTCTATCTCAAAACAAAGCCTCGCGGCTGAGCTCGCGACGCTGTCTATCGAACCACACTGACAGCTGTCAACGCAGCTTACGTCTCGACACTTTCTAAAAGCCGGGCAGATACTGAATTCGAAACAAAGAACTTCGAGATTAGAAAAGAGCGTTAATTGTCCCCCAATAATCGGCTACTTAACGGTGTCATTATTTCTGTGTGAGCACTTAAGGTGTCGTGGTAATGATCCGGTCGGTGATGTGGGCGGGAGGCACGGTCGATCCTACGGCAAGGTCGCGCGGTCCGTGGGCGATCCCCGTCTCAATACAACCTTATTAGGCATTGTTTAATAAAAATACATAATAATCATATACATAGAATTAATACCAAAACTGGTAATGTAGAAAGTGGGATGAGAACAGTGAACAATTATTATTCGTCAGCATTTCGTCAGCCCGTCGATAGTTTTATCATTGTCATGGCCGGAGATGTCATCCACATTACGTATCGTGGCGCAACAACCAGAGGTTAATAACAGTAGGTGGCTAAGGCTCAGACACTTTGTACCATAACACACGTGAACTCGTAATACATAATAGCACACTGGAAATATTGTTAATCCTGGTTCACAAAAGATAATAACAATTAAAATATTGTCAAAAAAACATGAACCTAAATAATCAATGATAGCGAAAGAATGGAAAAGTTTAAAGAAGGTGTTTAAGAGTAACATTTTCAAATAAATAAAATTCGTATACAAAATCAACGCAATTACGTATTAATTTAGAAAATAGTAAAAACACATTAAATAAAGAACTTATTTCTTTATTTCTTCCTGCTTTTTTTGTTTTTGTTAAGATTTTTTTTTAATTTTCTGTTAATTATTACTTCTCCAGAACCGTTCTTTATAGTGGAACTTAAGGAAATGAATTAATTTTTCATTTAAATTTTGGCCAGCATTTTTTTTGGTTAAAGTCCAATTTTTGTGAGCCTTAACCAGGTGTAATATGATATTATTAAGATGGCATGAGATCAAATCGAATCAATTACGTTTTCGCAGAAGAGCAAACGGTAGGCAGACGAAGGCGAATACGATTGCACGGGGACAAAGGCTCCGGAAGGCCGGCCAATTACTCCAATTGCTCAAATGAAATTGGTCTCGATGCGCGCGCGCCGGCGGCCGCTGCGGCTTCGTTAATTGGTCACGGTGCTTACCTAGCAATTAACCGATGCTTTATGTGTTTATCATACACTGTTTCATCGACGATCATGAATTTTCGGTGGCAAGTCACAAATTTAGGTCAGTCACCGTTGCTGGTATTGTTCAGAACTCCATCACTCCGCCATTGTAAGGCAAAAAAAAATAAAAAAGGAGAGAGATGGGGAGGTTTAGAATTTACCTGGTTCTAAAAATTAATTACTACTAAGCAAAAAAAGAAAGAAAAAGGCTGGAGGTGATGGCCGGTTGGTGGTAGCCGATTTAGCGTCTCAGCTTCCATTTAAAGTGAGAGTTGTAACGGGCGCCGGGAAGCTGGTAACATCTCCAGGTGTCCGGGATAACTTACGGGAGATTAAAAGCACGATGTGTGCTTTTAATCTCAAGGCCAGTTTTGTCTAGGGGTTTGAATGATAAAGGTGTTTTCCTCTTCAATTATTTATTGTGCATTTACATACCAGAGTGGAATCCAGACGTCGAGGTACAATATGTATCTGATTTACTTCACCTTTACGGTTGGTCCATTATGCTGGTTAAAGATTCCATTCCAATGAAGGGAAAATATATCAAAATGAAATTTATAAAGATATCATAAGAATTAAAGATTTGTCATGGAAGTTTTTCTTGTCAGGGGTTATATTACATTAGTATTTTTTCATCGTTTTCGTCTTAAACCTCATGATGGCGTTAAGTTGGTGTGTATTTGATGTAATGTTATGTGTTAAGGTCACGCCTCATTAGAGGTATCGTTCTTGGTGCGGAGGGCAAAGCCGCAGTGTTGTTGTTATCGGCCGCGGCCGCGAGGGACGCCATGAGATCACCACTATTCTAGTTTGTGACGTGAGTACATATGTACTCCACTGAGCGGCTACACTTCATGAGATACATCAGCTTTTTGCTGATATAATAAGAGTAGTTTATTTCTCGAACATCATACCGCCTAAACGTATTTCGTAATTGTCTAGGTAAAAAATAAATTCTTAGGTCCTGTTTCAGAGAGTTATTCTAAATTTTATCACACTAATATTATAAAGGCGAAAGTTTGTGAGTGTGTATGTTTGTTACTTCTTCACGACTAAACGGCTGGAGCGATTTTAATAAAATTAGATATGGAGTTAGCTGACACCCTAGATTAACACATAGGCTACGTTTTACTGCAGGAAAATATCCCTAACAAACCGCGGGTGACACCGCGGGGCACAGCTAGTAGTACATAATAATATGTTGATATTTCTAAAATAAACACAAGGAAAATTACTGCAGTGTTTTCAATTAGAAGTTAAAGAACGTGTAGAGATCCCGTTACGTTCGGTGATTGCATCCCACATGTTTTTGACTTCCTTGTACTTCGTTTAAATGCTTATTATCCATTCAATTGTTAAATCGACATGTCTCGCTGTGGTCTTTGTTTCATCGTTAACATTTCAAAATGACAATACCCTAATTAGGAGATATTGTCGAGAAGAAAACATTTTGAAAAACAACGGTTAGCACATAGTTAAAAATCCATAGTTAAAAGATAGTTTAGCTACCATTAGAAAAGTTTGCTACCATAACATGAGCTTCAAAATTTTCAGTTTAAGACGTTACTTCTTAATAATGTGTATGCAGATTTAGAATTATACTTATTATAAATGGTTCTTTGGTAATAAGAAAACTAGAAATGAATGTCTAGCAAGACTGAAGAATATGAATTGTTGACAACTCCAATTATCATTAAAGTGTACGTATAACATCAAAGTTAACTAACTTTAATTCTTCGAGTTAGCACAAGAAAATATTTGTGTTACTTATCCTTAAAAAATCCTTGCTCTTGTAGCTCTTGTCAAATAGGGTATTTGACAGTTTTAAAAGTAAAGTACCAATTGTTAGCATCTGTGTTTAGAATGAATATTGGCAGGGGATTTTACTATTTTCACAAGAAATATATTAATAATTTTACTAAAAACCCACGAATAATATAATAGTTTTCTTATCTATTGTCACGTGACCCAAAACGCTTGGGATTGGCGGAGCCTAAAATGACGTCACACGGAAGTAAACTTCCGGTTAAAATGACATTACATTGTATCGTTTGACGTTTTAATAACAGTCGTGTGACGTCACGCACTAGTAAGACGCCATATTGTCCAGAGAAACGTTTTCGCGGCAACTTGAAAATGGAGTTTTTGATTTTGGTTATTTTTTACTGAAATACACATCGAATGATGAATACTCCATAAACATTAGTCAATATCGTGAGATCGTTTTCTAAAACTTGTCAAATACCCTATTGTAAAATGGATCGACCATGGAATTCGACCTTTTGTTTCACAAAGCACTTCATAGCTGACAACTGAATCGCATAATGAAAGATATGAGAGATAGTATTATTATGCTCAATATAAATTGCAAATAACAAAACCCGATAGGTATGCAATATTTTG
The DNA here is from genome assembly GCA_902850365.2 of Chilo suppressalis. Taxonomy (NCBI): domain Eukaryota; kingdom Metazoa; phylum Arthropoda; class Insecta; order Lepidoptera; family Crambidae; genus Chilo; species Chilo suppressalis. Next base: position 1,038,705 of record OU963910.1, read on the forward strand.
TTTACTATTTCCCGAATCTGCGAATGTGGCAGTTTCCAGCAGATGTTTCTCTTCGTGTCATTATCGGAATATTGTTGCGAGTTGCGACTAGGGTTACCATATCTCAGGATTTGTACTGTGATTTCAGGATTTTTGGACTCTTCTCAGGATTTTTTGAATTTCTAATAAAATATAGCTTACGTTTTAAAGATCTCTTTAATAATAAAAAGTTAAAAAAACTAAAAATAATTGCACAATTAAAATCAGTACTTTATTATCCAAGTTAATCTTAACTTAATCAGTTTTATCATACTTAATATGTGAAGATACATTTTTAAGTAAGGTTTTTTTCTTTAATTATGGATTCATATAATGCCCCACATGTTAAGCTCTTCAAATTATATTGTTTTAAAAGTATAAGCAGAGTATAAACGATAATATTACGACTTTTTTAAATTGTTAAGTAAGATTGAGAGAAAATTCTCAAACTGAAAAAAATCTCAGGATTTTTCAATGGAAATCAAGCCTTTTCTCCGGACTTTTGATTTTATCATCTGGTAACCCTAGTTGCGACCCGCTTTCGGCAAACGGCGAAGTTCGATAATAGTAAACAACCCATCTCTGTTTGTAACAATTTATTATAATAGCTTTATTGATAATTAACCGTTTAACCTTAAAGATTAAATTAAAAACAACGTACCGTCAAAAGCGATAACAATAAGAAAACTAATGAACTTCCTATGGGTTTAAAGAAAATATAACTAGAAAAAATTCCACGCGGACCAGGCAGCAGACGGGACTCGAACCAGCACCCTTCGCAATCCGGGCGAATGCACTGACCAATTATGCTACCGCGGCCCTCACGGACCGCTTCGAAATTCTTCTAGCCATTCTTAAGCTGCAAGGCAGCGCTATCTCTTCGCATTATAGGTAACCCACAATGTCCGCGTGGAATTTTTTCTAGTTATATTTTCTTTAGACTTAAACATCAAACAGTTACATGCTTTAAAATAGGGGTGATGACGGGGTACAGTAAACGAAATTCTATTTAGTCCGTCAGTTAGATGATCAAAAAATAATGGACACGTATTTTTCCTTTGGGCAATCAACCAAAAAATGACAAAGTTATAGCGCGTCAAAGTTTGGGAGTAGGGGCTCGTGACTCGTCACTTTTGAGTGAATTTTTACTTATAAGTGTACTCAAACGTGACGTCATGCGACTTTTCAAATCAATATATCTCTGCAATGTTTATATTATGTGAAAAAAGAAAAAATACGTGTCCAATACTTTTTGATAATCTACCTCATAAACGAAGAAAAAAAATTAGTCATCATCCCTATTATAAAAATTATTCCTATGGGTTGTTTCTTTTCAATAACTTGGTATAATAATAGTTTTTAATACCAACCACCCCACCGATACTTATACGGACGAAGCAGTTATAATAAAATGATTGTCTGTGACTATACTGGCAATTAAGTAGGTGCTGCCGGCAATGTTTGCCAAAACTCCTAGCTAGTGCGCAGGAGCACGCTACGAAACGACCGCGCACGTGGCCCGCGCGTGACGGCACAGGTGAACACGCCCACCCACGCTGCATTATTCGCGATTTGGACTTCAAATTTGCAGAGGTCAACGCCCTTTACCCCCTTTATTTATTTACTTACCAACATTTGAATACATTATTTGAAACCAAAAGTCCTATGTTTTAGTTTTATAATAAACTAGCGGCCCGCCCTCGCTTCGCTTCGCTTCGGTGTAGAGATGAAGGGTAGACTACAGTTTTTGTTCTCAGGCTTGTATTATACACAATGACATTCATCTATGATTTTTCTTATGCCTGCATGCAAAGTCTCAGCCCGATCGGTTTAAAATTGACAAAGTCTCATACAAACTTTCATTCCCTATTTTATCCCCTTGGGGGTAGAATTGATAAAAATCCTTTCTTAGCGAATGCCTACGTCATAACATCTACCTGCATGCCAAATTTCAGCCCTATCCGTCCAGTCGTTTGGGCTGTGCGTTGATAGATCACTATGTCAGTCAGTCGCCTTTGAGTTTTATATATATAGATGCATCGAACAATTATAGGTAAAATACCACATGCTATTAATACAAAGATAAATAATAAAAATAAATTGGTACAGAATAAATATGAATTACATTGCTAGTTACACTGGGGTTTGTTCATATCACCCAAATGTCGTTTCTATGATTTATAATCAAAGATAGGGACAAACCATGGAGCAACTAATCCAATCTTATTCTTCGTTTGTTAATAAGGAGTTCAACCTTTGCGACCTTAAATCTTCACATGAAAGATAATGACGACACGACAGGATGGCATCGAAAGACTAGCATCTTCTAACAAAAATGCCTGAAAATACCTATGTATCTAGTATTCAACAGAAGTTACTAACTCTACATAATTCTGAAATAAAGACGGACACAAAACAAAGGCAATGAAAAAACAAAACCAAAGAAATTGCGACTTAAGGGAAAACCAGACAACAATGGTTAGGTTTATATATCGTAATCTAAAAGGAAAATATTTTAATGCTTTGTGTGTGTGTGTTTGGTGTGTGTGTTTGTTTGGTGTGTGTATGTGTGTTTGGTGTGTGTGTGTGTGTGTGTGTGTGTGTGTGTGTGTGTGTGTGTGTGTGTGTGTGTGTGTGTGTGTGTGTGTTTGGTGTGTGTGTGTGTGATGTGACTGTGAATTGTCACAATCACATCACGTATGTAACGTATTTATTTTTATGAAAGTTTAGCTTGTGTACTGTTATCGTTTCCTTCACATGTAATTAATGTTTCCAACTACATTAATACGTGTGTGTTGTGATTGTGACAATTCACAATCACACTCTAGTTTTCTTCATATGTATTAAAATTTCCGATTCAATAATTGGATACATTAATACATGTGAAGAAAACGATAACAGTACTTTACACGAGAAACATTTGCATAAAAGAAAATTATAGGTTACATATGCGATTGAATTAATAACGTACCGAATTGGGCGTCATCGGACATCGCCGTCTATAATTTTTGTATTATGAATATGTATTATGTTGATTAAATAAGAAAAAGTCCTCAACAAACATTCACCGTTTACCGAGAAGAGGGAACCCAAAATACGGGTGTGAGAACAGCGTTAAATTCCTCCCAACTTGTTGCATATCGCCGGCGCGGGCGGCGAAGCAGTCGCTCGAAAACTGACCTCAATTCCTTGTAAATACGGAACTTATTCAGGCCGCTAACTATGCACGCCGTAAAACACCACTAAGATATTACACTGGCGAATTCAGGAGCCGCCTCCGAAGTGTGCAAACTCGTGAAGCTGGCTAAGTCTCGCGCGTGGCCGGGTGTGTGGGAGCTCATTAACGCAACGCTAATTGCCCGCACTAATAGCGCTCGACTTGTCGACTTAGAAAATTCCTTGAACAGATTCTAAACGAAATAAAGACGCGTTTGTTTTGTAACGCTTTAGGTACGTTCGAGTACTCGTCCGTCGTACTCGTAATGTTTCGAAGAAATATAGGTAGAACAACGGGCGACATACATCACAAGTCCATAGAGTTCATGAGTCTAGATCAAGGTTCTGCTAATAGTCCGTAAAAGGAAGATGAGAAAATCAAAACACTATAAATTAGAAAGCGATGCTTGGCTTCATGTCACAGGCGTCACTGTTAGGACGAAAGCCGAGGAACTGAAGAGTGTTATTTATAGTAGAACACTAATGTTCGAAATCCGCAGTTACATGTGTGTAAAGATTACAGCGCAACCACTCGTAGGTAGGTATAAAGCAACATATGCCATCGATGTACGGCGCCGACTGACTGTCGCGACATTGACCGCAACTCGACGAATAATAAAATAAATCGACGGGCTGGCACCACGCCAGGCGCCCTTCACTCGCCTTTATTCCACGAACGAGGAGTGCTAATCCGCAACCATTGCCGCATTATACGAGCCGCGCGAAAGTGAAACTCCGCCCACGCAGCGATGAACAACGGCTCGCTGAAACGTCGGCTGAAGCGCTGCAACCCGATCGATGCACTATCGCTTTCACACTGCAGCCTAGACTCACCCTCGAGGATTTCGGGGTCGTGGACCCTGCTCGATTATTGCATGCGTGTGAGCTGTATGAAAATTTCCTTCCTTCGCATTAGCCGAAAGAAAATGAGCGCCATCAGCACAATGGCGAGGCTCATTAGCGCGGCCGATCAAGCGGAGCCAATCTCCATTTTCACGAAAACTCTACCATTCTCCGTTTCTCGGAAAACCCGTGTGAGTCACGCCGTTTGCTCTGTATCGCAGGTCACTACGATCGCGTATTTACATTCGTCGTCGGCTCGATTCAAAAACTCGATTACGTTGAATGATTCATAGACTTATGAATCAGCGCGCGACACTACAATTTTCACTTATGAATATCTTGCGCCTTCTCGGATCTACTGAAATTCAATGAGTTCCCGATTCGAAACAGGTGCATCGTGGTAAGTTAACATAAAAAAATATGGCAACAGAAACGTGTATTCGTCGTGCACCAAAGGCCAACAACTAGGAAGCAATGAGATAACAGGAAAAACTAATACATTGAATAGGAAATCTTGAGAATTTGAAATCGACAAATTTCTAATGGCAAAGGGGATGGGATTAACAATATAAGTTTATCGAATATACCAACGACGAATGAGATGATGTGTAAGAGCAACGCATGGCGCCGCCGGAGAGCGCCGGAAATCGTCCGGAAATGGCAAGCATTCCGCGCGCTCGCGCCGTCGCCGCCACACCGCAGACTTTACACAAAAAAAACAATGATACGCTTTTTGTAAAAAGTTCACTGGAGGCTTATAAAATAAATCATAGATTCGTTGCGAATACAAATTAAGTGGGTACGCATAATTCGAACGTGGATTCTGTTCACCTTGCGGTTTTCTAGCTAACCTTGAGGCGTGTTTTTCCCCCAAGTTAAACAAATTTAATGTAATACACATCGGGAATACAATGGATAAGTTTAAAAGTAATTATTTTTCTAACCGTTCGGTAAACACGGTTACCTATCTTTACGTGTTTGAAAACCTTGTTATTGGTTAGAGGCGATAAGGAGCGCGCAGCTGCACTGCATTAGAACAAAGAGTATAATAATAATTAACTCAGCGAAACAACGAAATTTAGCCACATTTAACTCACTTAACACCACACGGCCCATAAGGGCCGCGCGGGAAAAAACATTGCACGGTCAAACACCGCACGGCCCATATGGGCCGCGCTCCCCACGGGACTATAAGCCATTTTTTGTGAAGGTTAGAGGCTACTTTTGTATGAAGAAGTTTTACCATAGATTAACTTGGCGAAATGACCTATCTTTAGAGCCGTAAAGTTTTCACCTACTCTGTGTAGTTTTTTTTTTTTGCGTCGTTGAAAAAGTGGAATTTTTTTGGTCGAATTGAGGTTACGTGTATGTAATTTATCTTTTTTTTCATGGTAAATGCTTAATTTTATAGGGAAAGTGTTATAAAGTGTGTTGTTCTGCTTACAATATACCTTTATAGATAATTGGTTGTATAAAATACTTCGTAATAAAAATGATTTTCATGTTCAATACTGACAAAATTTCTTAGGTTGTTTCAAAGTTATTTGTGATGATTGAGTTTCGGTAATATAAATAAGTGTTTACAATAAGCAATTGAAACTCGTTTACAGTTAGTTTTTACATCGCTGATAACAAATTATTGTTAGAAACTCCTCATAAAGATAAGGGAATTTCTGTGTATAAAGATCAAAAATGGGGTATCGTCTGTCAATTCCTAGCAAGCCATTTTGACTCTTATATGTACGGCGTCACGGGCGTAACCTACTTGCAGTCGATTTGAACCTCTTTTCGTAGGCGTATTGATAGGTACGTATCGATAGTCACGAGATAAAAATAATGAATTGTCGATAGATCGACTAAAATTGTGGTGGTGGCATTGTAGGGCGAGTTTATGTTTAGCTAATTTATTGTTACTGTTTTAGAATGGTAGTTTTACATATAACAAAATAAAATAAATTCATGCAGTAAATATGGTGATAATGGCTAAGTAAATATAGTGGTTTTCTTTTTTTTGGATTTTATAGTATGTCTTCGTGGCGCTAAGACCAGGACCCAACCGCCGATTTTTTATTCCTGCTCTATAAAGATAAAGAGGGTGAGGAGCAGCAAATGAGTGATGCAGCAGAAGATACTTTCAATTTAGCAATATATTCAAAGTTCGTTTGAGTATTGTATCAATAAAAAGAACTCAAGAATGAGAGAACAAACTTTATTATTTCTATCTACGGTTTCGGGTTTATTACCAATAAAAAAAACCTAAAGTACGTGAAGTCAATTTTTTTCCACTGTGTATGGTAGTTTTATTTTTAGCTATATTTATCCATATCCTTGTTGATAATAGGAATAATTACACTGTAAATAAAAATCAATTAAAAACAGTACCAAATGTGTTTTTATTTATAAATAACAGAACAAATATCGATAAAACTATAAAAGTGAAGGCACGGCAAGATACATCCCTACTTTGTTTTTTGTTCGTTGGGTCGGGTCGGACTCTGGTTTCAAGTGCTGTTTTTGTTATCAACAATGGGGTCTTTCATTAGTTTGTTTACATAAGTGGGCAGTTTAGATATATGATTCTCGGCATCCGCCCGTTTTTTCGTTTATTTTACATCGTAAAGTGCGTAAAGTAGTGTAAACTTTGGGCATCTCAAAAAAATATAACGTATTGATAATTGCCATAATTTTTTTACCCGACTGAAAGAAAATTTATCAATTAGTAAATTCTCGTTCACGCAATGATAATTAATGATTTGGCTACAGCGTAATATATTTTTTTTTGTCGCGCGGAAGCCATTTTGATTGAAGCCGCCATTTCGTTTATAGATGACGTAATCAGCATATCTCAAATTTCACTTCCCGCGTTAAGACGTTTTGATTTTTCAAATACCGATTTTTCAGCGTTAGTGTGAAAGGCTATGCAGAAGAAGTGGATGAATTTACTTTTTAAAGGGAGGCTGTTCCAGAATCGTGAAGATTGAAGGGCAAAGGAATGAGACATATAGCCAGAGTGAAAGAGAGGTTGAGATAGAGCAATAGAATCAGTAGAACGAAGTTGAAGGTCGTACATAATGTCCAAACTTCACGCAATTTATTAAATGAGTCATCGAATCGAAATTTCTAAATATTGAAAATATAATAAAAATGAAGAGATTTGACTTAATATTTACAAATACATAGTATTTATAATTTTCAAATATTATTCACTTGTTAACGTATGTATTTGGAACATCAATTTATTTCCTTCCTTGGTTCGAATGTAACATGGTCGTAAATTCAACGTTTTATATTCGTAATGTTATTTTTTAAGTTGGCAATATCATCCCACTCAGTAATCGACATAACTTTAAATGCATTTAACACAGTCCAGAGCACAAAAGCTGCTCCAAATTATGAGGTTCAACCCAAACATTAAACGGAACATGACAAGCTATTGTAAGGAAAATTTAATGCTGTCAACGTTAAATTAGAGAGGAAACAAGGTAATAAATTTAAAGTACTACAAGGAAATCTAAACTGTCATAATTAATCAATTTACAAAATCGGAACAGAATGTACAAGACAAAGAGTTAGCACATGCAGAATCAAATAAACAGTAAAGGATCGAGTTACAACAATTGCTAACTTAAAAACTATCCGTTTACCTCGTTCTCGGAATATACACGTTTATAATAATAAGCAAACAGACTGACGGACAGACAAAGCCATTGTCTCGCGGCTGCTGTAAGGCGGCACTTATGCTAATTTCTTTTGAACGACCGACGCCATAACCGGCCAAATGCTATTACCTGCTATATTTCAATGTACACAAATATGAAGGCAATGAACCAACGCGATGTTAATAACGCGATATATGCATAATTCTATCCTAAAACGTCACCGAGCTACGTTTAATTGATTGCTATGTTTATCCAGTGTTGTCTGCGGTTAATCTGTTTGACTAGTTAGCACATGCAAATTTAAATAATTGCGTCTTTCATTATTATTATTCACTGAAATTGGATTAGATGAATTTCTTTACTTAACAGTTTTAACGATGTTAAGTTATTACTGGTGTCGATTCTGATATGATTCTCTAAACCTAAACTTAAATTTGACAATAGTGTATCCTTGTCATTCTTTATACAGAATGAAAAGGAGCAACCGATGTTAAATTTAGCTTTAAGTTTAGAGAATCATGTCAGAATTGCCACCATTGTCTCTATAGATTAACGGCGCGAATACAATTCTAATCTAGAACACTTCACAAGATTTAATTCGCATCTTGGTAAGAGTACCAATGTATTGCTCTAGTATAGAACGGTCTCGAATACTCTGAATTAACTTAAGACTAACAAAACAACATTGTAAGCAGATCTCGGCAATAAATTCTCGTTGGGGAGTGTTGAGTTGACGTACGCAGTGCGCGGGCGCAGTGGAAAGTGTTGGTTTATCAGCTGGGTGCGGAAGGCCAGCCCGACCCTGGCACCGCCTCGCACCACAGATAAACCCAGCTTGACAACCGGGTTTCACATGCCCATTGCCCAAGGGTATGACCGAAGGTTAAAATATCTGACGATCTCTACAGGCCGCTGAAAGCTGGGTAGGTACTGTAAATGTATGTTAATTAATTAACACAGACCTTGTTTATTTGATTATTTAGAGGTCTTTGTGTTCGCTCGTTTTTTCAAATAAAGTCCCAAGCATTATAAAAAGTTAACTCTAGTTAATTTATATTAACCATTAAATCTACACTTCTTCAGACAGTTACAATATTGAATACATATTTGGAAATGGATTTATTAATAATTGATACGTAAGGTATCATCGTAAACTGTAACAAATATTTTTCTAAATGTTTTTACTAAACAAAGTCTGTTTAGTGTTGTTGAGTTTTTAATGCCCGTTTTTTCTCCACAACTACAAAATGTCCTTAACGGCTGCCTTGGAAAAAAAATACTATTCAAAACAGTTCTAGGAAGCTTTCTATTTGAAAGAAAATTAGACTTCTTTTAAATATTTAGAGATGTGATTATTATATTTGAAATGGCCATTACAAATTGTTTACTGTTCATTTAAATTTGTCACACACAAACACTTTCTGAAGTCATAAAACTCATCAAATTATTTATTTTTATACTTTTAATCACATAAAGCACAGCATTGTAAGCAAGAAAGCAAACATTCTAAGATAATACTGGCATTTTAGCAGCTGCATACTGGTTACGTGTTTTACAACATCTGTATTATTTGAGGTCATTGCAACTATATATTTCATAACATTTACAGACTTGTTTACATACAGCATATTTAAAATTGTACGAATCATTGCGCAATTAATAAATAGTTTGCATTACACATATAGTATATTAACTGCAATCTCAATTCTACTCCTGTATAACCACATAATTCAATACTGAGAGATGGCATACAGAAATACGTCAGGGAATTAGAAATTTCAAAATTTATGACCACGTCGTCTTAGAGTACTGTATTAAAGAAAAGTAAAATAGGAAAAATATTAAGGAGTATTACAGAATCGTTAACATCGTCCCGAAGATAAGGACAAATTACTATAGCGTATTGTGGTATTGGTTAAGATTAAGACATGCGGCCGGTGTTATCGGTAGTGCCTAGATAGCGGCCATCCGAATTGTCTGGCTCCCCATCGACACCGAGCACCGAGCCCGCCCGTTATCAGGTTACCGAGAAATCGTACGCAAACACTTGCACTTATCGCGAATACCTATTTCACAATCTCCGTTCCAAAGAATTTCCAACATGCCTGGAATAAACTGGCCATTATTACAACAGATAATACTGTTCAAATATGGAAAAGAAACACGCTTCCTTTACAGTAGAACAGGCATATTTAAATAAGATTTTAATGAGAATATAGACAACAATTATGGTAATGTATTTTATAGTAATGTAGACAATGTTACAGCAATAGATAAAGTAATTGTAAACATAAAGCATAGTAGAGAGTAATATGAATCCGAACGCTGGATCGTGTCCAAGAATTCGTATTCAACAATTTGTAGAGAGAGACAACGTAATATTCCTGCATAATTAAATTTTACACGTTTCATTCGTAACTGATTAGAGTAAAACTTTTGTGTGCTTACTGTCTGTGGTTTTGTGTCGATAAGGTTTCCGACTATTTTGGATAAATACATTGGGTTTGGATTCAGGGTAGACAACGTAGGAATAATTTGGGATACTCCGACATCATAAGCGGCTAAGTATATGCTTCTTGGCTCCCTTATGACATAAAACAAAACGAAGCAAAAATAACTGTTTCCATCCACTACTTGAGATAAGCATGAGTGCACCTTAGATAGGTGCCTTTATTCTTTCAAATTTAATTTCCCAGTAGCATTAATTTTTAATGTCAATTTGGAAGCATTAAAGATGTTTCTTCGAGTAACATACCCAAGTTGGTTTACATAGGAGCGAAGATAACCCTCTTTTACGATTCTCATCAAGCGACGAGACGCATTTTAACGACACACGAGGAATAATAAGCCCGCATAAAATACAATTATTCCTTTTTATACATAAAATTGTAGGGGAATAATGACCCGGCCTGTATGCCTTGCATTTTGAACAAACATGGTTATTGTCTGAAAATAAAATAGAACAGTGAAGTTACAACAAAGAACAGTGTTTAAAAGTGAAATTAAGTACTAAAATATGGACCTATTAGCACATCCCTGTGGCACTCCCAATTCTTAATAATACTTAAAGTGGAGAGTTATTATATTTTTTTTGTTATTTTGGTATTGTGAATTATCGCCGTTTCATACACAAAAAGCGTAAATAAACCGGTGGAGTCACATTATATGCGTAGTCTGTTATCGCATATTAAATGCTTTTCGATAATAATCTCCAGGTATTGGATCTGTTTTGAATTGTTTCCTAACATTTTGTTAGATTAATCAGTCAGACTTCGGGTTTTACTATGGAATTCGTTATTAATTACATTGTATTCTGTATTACTGTAAAATGCGAGTTTATTTATATCATTGTGATCACCTTGGTCAAAAGATAGTCACAGGTACTATAATATATTTATCATGTGTATTTGTATTGTGATATCCGGAATTTAAAGTCCTTCTAGTTATCGTCATGTTGTTCGTTTACATGAGGTACCTACCTACACACAATGTTTATGTGTAAAGAAATATCCTACTAAGTACATGTCCATTGTTTACGACACTGTTTGAGCCGGCTGCCTCTATCATATCATCAAGGACATCAATCTTTTAACAGTATACATACGTTCATGAAGAAAATTTAAAACGTTAATGATAATAAATTCAACTTACAAAATTCAATAATTACAGACTTTTAAACAGCTATTTATATAACAAGTAGACAACGAGTAATACAATTACATATTTTGCATCACGCTTTATTATGAATCCCTGATATGTATGAAACACCTTCGAACAAGTATCTTTAGTTTGATTGAATCAATAGATTTGATCAAAGAGTTTCCTTTTGCCATATTATTAAGAAAAACACCGGGTCTTCATGTAATAAATAAAAATTATGGAGAGAATTAAACTTTTGCGTTTGACTAGTCCTCAGTGGGACAATTAGGTGTCAGTCGGAGACCACAGTGGGGACAATGGCGATGCAAATAATCTCGATTATGGCAAGGTTGACGGCGGGCGGCGGAGGGTTCGTTCAACTGACCGCGAGCGATGACACGGGGCGAGCGCGACGTCGGTCGCGGCGCACGCGCCGGTGCCCGCCTACCCGCGGCCTCCGCCATGCCGCGCCACTACCACCGGATCATCTCCGATCACACAACATCCGACACCGATAAACGCCGACGATAACCAGACATGTCAGCGAACAACACGACATGGGGAGTGCAGCGCAAAAACAACTGATGCAACCACTTTAAAAATTAAACCAGCACCGTTTTCATATAAATATGTTAGTGGAAAGTTTGATTACAATGTACTTAGGTGTTGTAAAAAGTGTGGTAAGTACGTAATTTTGCTACTATGAAATACATATTAATAATCTTCCAAACACACAAAAGATTTAATCTGGCGACTTACCAAATTCTGCACAGGCGAATGTGGGAAAGGCAATCCAAATAGCACACAACACTTCACAATGCAACCGAGAGAATTGCAATTACGAATAAGAACAAAAACTTGTCTAAACTTGACAAAACGAGCGCGGAGCACGCGCGCGCTCTACAAAAACAACCGGCACAGATGTCGATCGACGTCGGAAAACCCCCTCGGAAACTACGCGACGTAGAGGACACGGCGTGTAAATATTATTGCATCGGACTGGACAAAGGTTTTTGTTATCTAAACCGGTGTCAGCGAGCGAGCACGGAGCGAGCGCGCGGCCAGCGGTGTTCGGTGGAGTGAGGCTCGCGCGCCGGCCCCGCCGCCGTGTGATAAGCCTGGCGCGACGCCCCCCGGCGACGCCTACGCCCCACTCGACGCCGCCGCATCGGTGCATCGTACACACCACCACGCCGCCAGCGCCAGCCGGCCGCCCCTCGGTGCCTCGGCCGTCCGGCTGGCACCCGACGACCCGCCTGCCACCGCCGCCGCGCCAGACGGGCCCCCGCGCATTATGCACTGCACCTACGCGCTATTTCACAACCGCATCACGGTACCACGGCGTGTCGCACAAAATCGACAACTTTCGACTCCTTAAAAAGACGAGGAAACCGCTGCCGTTGCGAAACTAAAGCGGCTGCCAGCCCAGATACCGGCGAGAACAATGAGCCGCAAACAAACGCAGAACCTTTTTAGTGTCCTCCTAATTGGGCTAGAAGTGCGTCGGTCGAGCAGAAATACAATATGCAACGCGATCCGCTCACTACATAAACGGAATAATTGAATTAGTGCGGGCATGTTAAGCACTGGTATGTGCCGGAACCGGCCACCTATGCGGTTGTATCAAAATTACACCGACCCATCAGCTTCTATCCTGTCTTTGAAGTCTTCGACCAAAAACCACAAATAGATTTTGCAGAATATCTTAAGATCAGTACAACGTTATTGCTCATAAACTCTTTGATTTAACTATCGACTCACAGAACCATTAACCACAACAAAAGCAAAGTGAGATTATTTTTTTAAATCAACAAATACATAGTTACATATACATATTAGATAAAAGAGTTTAGGAAACTTTACTAACAGCAAAGCACTATACGATACAATCGCATCTAGTAAGCCGCGAATGGGGAAGAATAGACAAAGATGGATTGAGGAAAACACGATAGTGGTCAACTGTCGGTATGCTAGTGCGTGAAGAAAATACGCAAACATGTTTACAAGTTTCACAAGGACCCAAAACTTTCAAAATATTTCTTAGCATTTATCAAGGCTGCGATGACATTCACGAAATTTGATCACCCTTAATTTCTACCGACGGAGTTCAACGTTCGACATATACCTTGTGTGGCGTGACACCATAAACAGCTTGCGAAATGGAAAGATGGTTTGAAAGAACTAGTGAATAAAATGATAACATCACAATATTTAACAGAGCCTTTGCAAGTAAGTAATGAACCCGAAAATAAGAAACACGAGTTGTGTTGTGACCTTTTGCACATGTACCAGTACACATTATGAACTGCGTAGGTGTGGCTAAATACAAAATTGTTTTCGAAGAATTGCGGTCGGCAAGCAGTCGTTCGAAACCCATTAATTCATTTGTTTACGGAGTCCGTATCAAAGTTCATCTTGATAATTTTGGTGAAAAGGACGAGAAAAAATCGTCGACAATCTTACCAAAATTACAAATAATTTATGCAAAACTTGTTTTGTTTTTCGTATTAAGTAGTAGGTATTAAAGATAATAATAGAAGCGAAGTAAAAAGGACAAATGCCAATTTCCAACATTCAGGATTATAAAATTTAAGTTAATGTAAACCATAAAGAATTGAACTGGAAATTGAACAAAATGTCGTAAAGTTAAATTATTGCGCGTCAATATAAATTCCTTAACCTAAAGCTGTGCGAGGTATCAAAAAATGATTTAAATAACATTGACGGTGGACGCAGCCCGAGCCGTAAACATTTACGAGTGCATTACACTCGGTCGACTGGCATACCCGTGCAAATTTAATTATCCCCACATGCAATTTACATCATTGGAATTAAATCACTTTTTTCGACAAAAAATTAAATCATCGTAATATGTATTTTGATTTGGAATATCTTGGACTCATCAAGCGTAAAATGGGTGTGGATAAATATCAAAACGTACCTTACAAAAGATTATAAAAAAGTCCCAAGAAAAAAGGAGCTCCCATTCCTATTGTTGAATAAAATCAATGTCATTTAACTCATTTGTCAGCCGAGGAATCTGTAGAGGTTTGTAAGGCCCACGTAAGTTACGAGATTAATCTTCCCAAATAATTTGACCTTTTCATCTGACGAGGGTTCATTAAATAATGGCGTTGGTATCGGTCGGCAGTCGGCAGTGCAGTTATTGTGCCGTCGATCACGCGTTCCGTTGTAGGCGGGACTGGGAGCGCGCCACATTATTATATCGAACAGGAATTCCCAAATAGATTGACACGATATAATAATAAATGTATGAAAACCTTATAACTCCATAAGGTTCAGTCACGGTTCCGTCAAGAATTATGCAACGATTCACATAAATCCGTAAAAAAAAACAAAAATAAGTATGATCTCAACCAACATATTTAAATACATAATGCACTGTGCAGGAGCATACGCATTCCATAATAATGCCTTTGTGTCGCAATATTGATGGATCGATTATGATATGATAATACATAATTAAAACAAAACGCCAAAGGAGTCAATTACCAACCTTAAGACCTGACCGTGCGATATTATGTAAATCGAACGTAAATATAGGTCTCACTCGATATACCAACAATGATACGATGCACGTGCGTTTGTAGTGCAACTGTAAGCGCATGACATCTTTTAATAAGGCAGGCGAGGCGGAAACGTGGAAAATGTCAGTAATCTACAGGGCAGTAAGCACGATTCTTGCCCATAATCGGAACAAGGACTCCGCAGCTGTGGTAAATATCAGCTCCGCGCTTATTATTGTGACGTAATTATTACTGCAAGTCGGAACAAAGAAAATTAACTTCGCCAATACGCGAAGAATCCTTTGTTTAGACAACTTTATACAATAATGCCTTTACGCAAATTTGCAAGTAACGCCCTCTAATATGTATCCTTATCTATCCTGTAATCGAGGGATCGGACTATATAAACGGTGCGTCCGCCGAAATGCCGCGCGAGGCGATCCCATGAGTCACTCTGTTCTCAAGACTTGACCACCTGGGATTATATTTTTCCTTTAAATAACGGAGTTCCCGGACCTTCGTAAGCGAAAGTCGACCGCAGAGAGCATTCCGTTCAAATCATAGATCGTAAAGTTTTATTTGCGGCAACTTTGGTCACAAGTGCTGTTATTTTTTTTTTCAGTATTTATTGCTTCTTACTCTCCGGTTTTGTTTGTGCTTTATGTCAATAGATATTTCGAAGAACAAACGGTTCACAGTAAAACGTCAACAAAGGCTTATTTAGGATTTTTGAAAAAAAAGCATTTCTATACTTTTGCGGCGGATGGTCAAAGCAGGCAAATTTTGTCCTATATGCCGTTATAATTGTTTGTTATCTCATTAACTCATTCATCATGATTTAACTTAAATGAATAAGGTTCAACAATTAGTATTTTAGGCTTTGTATGTATGTATCCAACAATAATATCTAATACAGCATTAAAGGGCACATCGTCATTTTAGACCAAGAGTTACAATTTCAAATTGCTAAAAGAACACGTTACAACCCAATTCACCCCAAATTCTTTATCAAGAAAGTAGACAATTGCAAGATGCCACTTTAAAGTAAAGAATTTTGAAATGCATTTAAACTTTAATCTTTAAAGTAGTCATTACCACTATTCACTGCTCTTTTGTTATCAACTTTGAAGTTAAAACACAATAAATGTTTCGACAGGTCGACAAAGACAATACCAAGTATTATATGTAATGGGCCAAAATGGAAAACGGATAACAGTCGGTTATCCGGGAGGCAGGTAATAAAGAAGTCACTGCTGCTTTTATTGAGTCTTTTGTGCAACTACATAAAAGCTTTTGAGACGAACTAGCGCGGTGTGGGGGCAACTACTTCACTTTAAGTGGATATGCCTTGTTAGATTGATATTGTAATTTATTTATTATGTATTGTATCATCAGAATATATTTAAACGATCATCAATAAAAGGGTTTATAATTGATTTTTAAAAACAAAACAATTGGTAACCTAACCTTTAGGTTACGAATTGTATTTTTAATATTATTCACTTTATACTTAATTACGAATGCGCTGTGGGCAATGTGTTTAAGAGAATCCATGAAGCGAATATAGCGTCGACTTTTCCTTGTCTTATTTATCTTTCAGGTGACGGTGGTGAAGTTTAGGTCACAACACTAACTTAACCTAACCCACTGTGAGTTGGTCAAACGTTCATTGGTCTGTAATTAACTCGGTAAGAATTACAAAATCCGTCCGTCATTTTACTCATATATGTAACTGGTTGTTAGGCTATGTATTAGGTTTAGTTAGGATAAATACATTCCCGGTGGACCAGCATGTACTCTATACAATCCCTAGGAATAGTATATAAAATGAAAAATAATATTTATAACATTCCATACATTGCCTAGACGCCCCAGGTATTATATACATTTCCTAGGTATTGTATAGAATACCTGCATTATACAGATTGCCGGTGACATATACAAGGAGTAAGTCCATTTTCATTTCATTGGGTAAATTCGCGATTTTTTAAGTACCTATAAATTTAAACAGCACAGTAGTAGCGGTCTCAAACGTGCTTCGAATATGACGTCAGACACTACCACAGGTGCGTGGGACATTATTTTACCCACACGGCAAGTATGAAAACCACCAGGCATTCTTGGAAGCGATGAGGAAAGGCACAATCTTATTGACCAAATGAGAAGCTTTCATCATATGATAATGTTCAACAATGTACTAACAAAATTGTTAACTGTTTGATGATTCAATAATACTACTACTATAAGATGATTCAATTTGTACTAAGAAGTTATCAATGGATGGCAAAGCATATGGCACTGGATGGTATAGCAATCCATTAGCCGCACACAATAAAGTCGCATGTAAGTACAAAATGTTTACTTCCGATGGTGAGCGATGATTCACCACCACGTTCTAAGAATTCTGCATCGAGATTACCTAATCGCCGTGTGGAGTATGGCAGTCGCAGAACAGGTTTTAGCGTCGCGTCGTCAGCTACATGAGAAATAGATTATAATACGGTCTCACAGTTGGATTCGGGTCAAAATAGCAAAGTCACGGCGTCTTCGGATACAATATCTACTAACTAATCGATTGCACGTCAACTATTAGGCTAAATTGTCAACATCCGGTGCGTTAGTTGGAGCTATTAGGTGTCGCTCAATCGAATACATCTGCTGGGGTGTACGAGGTCAATTATTACTTAACAGTTTCAAGTGAGAGACTACAATTGCCGTTTTTTGTACAATTGTAACTAACATTGTAAATTTGTGCTGATGGAATGGTGGTTCACATAAGTCATATAATAAAACTGCTGCAAAGTTGATCTCATTTATTTGGGTTACGAGTGATTCCCCACGTTTTCGTTTCCCGCCGAAAATCAACATCTTAAGTTATCAGATGAAATCGAAATAGACGTCAAAGAAAAAAGTTCAGGGGAAACGAAAACGGAGGGAATTGCTCGTACGTAACCCTTAATTATTTGTGGAGGGTTAAAAAACTGCGAAACAGGTAAAAGAGGCGTCGCGTGAGTGGTGCGCGGGGAATCCCCATCGGACGAAGGTGCGTTCTTGGAAATGGAGAAATTTCACAAGCGCGCAATGTAGGTCAAGCCAGCCGGAATCGACGTTGCGTCGGAGAGGTAGCCTCGCGCGCGCCACCACCGCGCCACCGAGTCCGGTTGGGCTTGCGCAACTGATAGCCTCGTTTATCAGATCCTAAAAGATCAGTTGTTTCTAGAACAGTTGGGCCAAAACCTATTTTGCAATCCCGCGCAACAGGATATTAAAAGGTTTTTATTGTCCTAGATAAATTGTACCATGTGAAACCGTTTTATATTATGAATACGAATAATTTGTACCTAAGTCATGGATGTTTATATCTATTTCTAGAAAATATACTTGTATATGTATTGTATCCGTTACCCTAGTAACCCATAAACACAAGCATAACCTTACTTTGGGGCTAGGCTAATTGTAAGTGTTGGTTTTCTTTTTATAAATGTGGTTTGAAATAAATATTAACTTTAGCAAAGCTGATAATGTTCTTATGGAGCTGTTTAAATACATATTATCCATAACCTTTGCTGGGTGGGTACCTATAAAAGGCAATAAACGCTGGATTAGGAAAACCCAAGGTTTTCATTGATGCATAGCATTCGTAATGTTTTTGAAAGTAAACAAGTCTGTGGTTTCGTGACGTCTGTCATGTTTTCCGTATCAAGTAGTAACTTCACTTTGCGCAACAAAGATATTATTATTTATTTATCCATTAATTTGTCACATTAATTAGAAAATTTTAAAGTAATATTATTGAATGAAATCGGAAAAAATACGCTCCTGCATCTACTGTTCTTGCAGCTCTTTCCATACATTTACTGTTTTTTTCTGTAACGCCTCCCGATTTTTTTTTAATTGGTTCTAGCAACACTGCATGGCCGTATGTACTGTAGGCACTAACTTTTTGTTGGTGTGGACGTGACTTCTGTCGCATAATTCATAATAATACATTATACCGAGAAGTTTCTTTAATAATAGAAAATGTTTGCTTGTTAAAACCTTATTTCGTAGTAGAACAAAATTTTTATTAGTAAGTACTTCATAACTAACTACCAACTATCGCAGCTGTCTGCCGAGTTCGTGGAACTCTGTGCCTGGCGTGAGGTGGGGGAGGCGGGGGGACCTTGACGTCACACGCAGATGACGTCATCCATCGGACTACCAATGACATCACACCGACAGTATCACTTGAGCGGCCTGAAGATAAATGTGCTACATCTCCAAAACCTTTCATGCTTGTTTAACGAAAGTTATCTAATTGCGGATTTTAAATCCTAATTGCGTTATTTAAATCAGTATGTACCATAATCGCGCAACATAGATTATCAGCACACGTTGGTAAAAATCATCATCATCATCAGCCTATTAATGTCCCCACTGCTGGGGCACAGGCCTTCCCTATGGATGGAATAGGGAGATTGGGCCATGACCCACCACGCGGGCCCAGTGCGGGTTGGTGGGTGTTAACGACTGCAGATGCAGCCGGGACCAACGGCTTAACGTGCCTTCCGAAGCACGGAGGAGCTCGAGATAGTAAATTTTCGGTCACCCATCCAATGACCGACCACTGCGAAAGTTGCTTAAATTCAACGATCGCAGCGGAACGCGCTAACCACTGGCGCCATCGAGCTCCTCTTGGTAAAAACACGACTAAATAATACCTAATGGTTATTTTTAGTAAAACACAGATAAATTTAATCTTTGACTAAAATTGTGCGATTTACAAAAAGTATCCGGGTATCGCATTGTTGCAACTGCTGTGGTAAGAAAACAGAATAACCAGCATGTAGATGTGGGGACACTTTTAAAACTTGAAAGAAACCTTGGAATAAGTTATGGTCGTCAGGTTTGTGCACAGTGTCTAGCAATTAGGTTGTTTGTTGATGGTTACTGGATACTGTTTGATATTGACCAGTGATTACCATCATGACCTCGATTGAACAAGATCACATACTATCTCTTTTCATATTGCAAAGTTTATTTTGTGGTTCTAATGTTCAACTGTTGGCAAGGTTCAAGTTGTGTTAAGTAGTGTTTCAGCGGCTTATCTACACAGTCAGGTCATAAGTATTGTCACACAGTAAAAACTTTTCTTTTAGAATGCTGGCCACAAAAAAGTTTATTGAATTCGAATTTCGAATTGTTCATGAAAATAAAAATGTATACTTTTTAGAATTTTACTCATTTTTAAATATGGAGTGGACGCTTAAAGAAGACTGTGTTGCAGTTATTGCGTTGCTTCGTTGCGGTTACGCGCCAATTCAAATTTTTGACATACTGAAAATTTTGAATATAACCAAAAGATTCGTTTATCGTACCATCAAACGATACAATGAAGACTCGTGTAGATGACAGGTTAATAAGTGGTCGCCTTCGGTCTGTTGGGACTCCAGCGGTGATAAAAGCTGTGAAGGCGCGAATTCAAAGAAATCCCAAACGTAAGCAGAAACTGTTGGCTCTTCAGATGGGGTTAAGCACTTGGAGGAAAAGGCGTGCTCAAAGCCTCATCCCAATTTGGAGTCACGCAAGACATCCTTGATTAAGGCAGCCCCCGATATTGACATGGACCTCGTTCGTGCTGCGATAACAACTGGCCTCGCAGATTGAAGGCCTGTATTCAAAATCACCGAGGTCATTTTGAATAAACTTTATTGTCATAAGAATCTATGTTTTGTTAAGTTCATTTTGGTATATAAATGGTTACATAATGAATAAACTTGTTTCAATTATTTTATATTAAACATGTGACAGAATTTATGACCTGACTAGGTTTTTCAATAAAAATCAATTGCTGTTCGTTAGTCTCGCTAAAACTCGAGAACGGCTGAACGGATTTATCTTATCTTGGTCTTGAAATGTTCGTGGAGGTCTAGGGAAGGTTTAAAATGTGACTTTAATATTCAAGTCATCAAAGTGGTGCCATCTGTGTCGTGTAAGAAGAAACTTATGGAACATCGTTATAATCACAACCAAGGTATAACAGAAATTGCCAACATACAAGCAACTACAAAATCGTTACTTTGGACATGTTCTTAAATAAAAACAATGACCGGCTGATTCTTGTAACAAAAAAATAAGTGCGCAATTTATAACTACGTATTATTATTGCAAAGTTCCAGGTGTTTTTATCAGTGCCTACCTATCACTTTAGATTAAAAAACCTACGATCAAGATCAAACGGAAATATATATATATATCTTTAAAAACTATAGCACGGATGTAAAATACTATATTTTATTTATTTTATAAGGTTAACGACATAGTAATACAATATGTCCTTGTAGCACATTGGCCGAACAAAATATCGAAAGTAACTCTGGATCTAAAGACATTAATATTTTACAATGATATTGGGGAATCCCGAACACAAAAAGCCTGTTATGTCAAATAAATAACTTGCGTAAAAAGTATTGGTAGTTGGAAAATACTAACAAACAACAATATGGAACTTTGCCAGTTTCAGCTGTCCATTCAATAAACCTAACTACAATTATTATAACATAATGCGCTACTGAACAAAAAACATTGAGTGTGATATTGATAAAAAAAAGTTCGAGAACAGAAGCGAACGACAAGAAAATATCTAGTAAGTTCTATACTAGAGAAATCTTAAAAATCATTGTGAAATATAAAGACACTAGTCAATGTAGAGAAAGTTGTTTACAAACTTCGGGAATACTGAGGTGGACCTACAAAAATTGGTGTCAACCATTCGAATGTCAAAGACTACAACTTCCTAGACTCACCACAGGCTTGTTGTAATCATCGTTCTGGTATTCGAACATGGTGGCGAACATCAGACTGTCGTCTTGCTCGCTGTTGGTCATATAGTACGGCACCAGCTGAGACATGAAGGCTGGGGTTTCACAACAATAGTCCAAACAAAATATTTCACTAAAAAAGAGTTTATTCAAATTAGCACTATGCAAAAGTTCGCAAATCCCGTATCAATTCACTGGTTGATAAGACTGTGAGTCATATCAAAACTTGTAAGGCTAGGAACGTGCGCGTTCGGCTAGAATGGGTTATGATATCAGACTGAGTCAGTTAGCGCGCCCGCGGCCGGTTTTGTACGCGGTGGCAAACAACACCGCGCACGCGCAAATCGCGCCTCCAGATCCAAAACGTCTTATAACGCAAAGTATTCCAACAATTCGCCAATCGAGCCAAATTTTTCAGGTTCCGGTGGGAAGTTAACTTTCGATGATTCAAGGAATAGTTTTTTCATGACACCTAGTTTTCACTGTTGCCAAGTAAACATTGAAAGAACAAAGATTGATGACAATAAACACCTCCCCTTCAAAGAAAGAAATTGTTTCATATTAACCATGCGCATTATAGTCGAGTTTTCAGAACACTATGGAACAAAAGTTGACTCAATCAACTGAACAATAAAATTTAAGTAGGTCAATTGGTATCTTTCCTATGACAATACATATTATTGGAGTACACAGGCAATTAGATATCAGAAACTACTGAAGATGCCGTATGTCCCTAGTAATGATTGGTGGTGCAGCAAAAAAGGTATAAAGATATATCTTACTTAAGAAAAATACTCGATGATTCATTTGAAGTTGAGGACAATGAACAAACACACAAGCATAATGAGCAAATTTTACCAACATTTTCAATTATGTTAGCAGTTGCGGTTGTGAGGCGAGCCGGTACGTGCCCACACGACACTGACACTACGCCGATTAAAGTTCAATGGCACACAATAAACAATGAATATTAACAAAAAAGTTCAATTTATTCAGATACTAGAGGTCGCCCGCGACTTCGTCTGCGTTAACTAAGTTTCTTGGAAATCCCTCTGGAACCTAACATTTTTTTCGGGATAAAAGTAGCCTATGTGTTATTCTGATCTATAAGCTACATTACTGTAAAGTTTCATTAAAATCCGTTTAGTAGTTTTTGCGTGAAAGAGGAACAAACATCCATCCATACATCCATCCAAACAAACTTTCGCCTTTATAATATTAGTAAGGATTTGACACCTCGACGCGTTCTTTAACGGCATAACAACGGATCAGAATGGTTATTCGATTTAGAGAGTTAATGGTTTTATTATTTAAAAATTTTAATCTTCGATTTCTAATTCCTCAGTGTCCATTATACGCAGTCAGGTCATAAGTATTGTCACACAGTAAAAACTTTTCTTTTAGAATGCTGGCCACAAAACAGTTTATTGAATTCGAATTTCGAATTGTTCATGAAAATAAAAAAGGTATACTTTTTAGAATTTTACAGTTATTGCGTTGCATCGTTGCGGTTACGCGCCAATTCAAATTTTTGACATATGACATGACATATAATATGACAGATAATGAATATATATTAAACATGACAGAATTTATGACCTGACTAGGTAATGATGTAGATTGCAGATATTCGTGGTAATCTTAGTTTTCTTTAAGCATGTCTATACTAGAAGCTTTGACACACTGCTCCTCTAAATAATAACAATGAAAAATATCTATAGTTTTAATAGTTCATGCTATGATAACTATTAACGAGACTTTTACAAAAAAATATCCAAAACATTATTAGTCAGTCGGTAAATTCAAATCATTAATAGGTTTGAGATATATTTCTAATAGGCTTTTTATTAACTATCTTAATTACGATAGATAATGGTATCAATTCTGACATGATTCTCTAAACCTAAACTTAAATTTGACAACAGTGTATCCTTGTTATTCTCTATACAGCATGAAAAGGAGAGACTGATGTTAAATTTAGATTTAAGTTTAGAGAATCACGCCAGAATTGGCACCAATGTAGTTATTAGGTGAGTAAAATTTAACACCCAAATGTTTTCAGTTCCTGTCAAACTTTCCACGGCTGTCTGGAAGAAATCGCTTTAAGCGATAAGACCACCAGTTGTAACACGCTAAATTATTTTAAATGTTATTTATGTTATGTTCCTTGGTGTTATAATAGAGTCATCTTATATCTAATCTTCAAAAATTGCATCTATCATATTCTTTCAGACTCCCTTTGATCATTTTTTTTAAATTGCAATTTTCATGAGAGTTCTAGGTAAAAAGAGAGATTAAAAGGTATGGTGTCACCTCTTAACCTCAATCACGATGCGCTTGACCCAAATATAAAGAGTATGGCCGCGAAGACATATATGGATCACCGATTTAATAACATAATGTATTGTTTACTGAATCAACTCATAATGCCTACGTTGAAATTGCAATTCTGTGACTCTTGAATATAATTTTAAATTAGGTCGCAAGTAGACTTTTATGTACTAACACTTCTAATAATATATAGGAATAGATTAATTTTAATGTATGTATGTAATGAGTTAAGAAACAAATATGGCGGAACAATTAATAATACAAAGAAACAATAACTAACAAATGAAGAACTTAAAAAGAAGTAGGTAATATCTATTTCTAAACATCGATATTTATAATATTATGATGATTGTATTACTTGATATTGTAATCTATTATTATATGTCTAATGGAATATGACACTGACAGACAAAATAACTGTAATGTCAGCAAAAAGTTACCTACAGAGCGAGAATTTAAATTTTCATTCAAAATTCAATATCGTTTATTCAGTCTAGGCTGTTACAAGCACTTGTGAATGTCGAAAAGCTACGCCATCGGTTCGCAAATCTACGGCGGGAGACCTTGTACTGAGAAGAACCGGTAAGAAACTCAGCAAGGGCTGCTTTTTTCTCCCTGTTTTATTTCATACAGTGTCGTCCAATTGAAAGTTGACATCAAACTTGCAAACATCTGTTGAGGTCAACTTCCATTATGGAGAGGATTGGATTTTGTGTATCCTGTCCTAGGACTGCCTTCGGGCGTAACCAACCACTAGCCACGCTGTCTGATGCCTCACCAATCAGCCCCTCCTACTCTATGTTGTTATTCGTTGATCTGATATCGTCCGATTTAAGTGACGTCAATCACATTGCCGTTCTGGTTATGAATTCCACGGAAAATATTATATCAAAAATAAGCGGAAACACTTCGAGGAGCAGTGTACCTTAATCTTTTTCCTTCTGTTATCAGGTGGTGCTAGAAATAAACACACGCCTACGTAATATTATGTTCTTGGTAGGGTTTATTTGCGTACTTGAGTTTTTAATCCTATCTATTGGGTGTGGTTCGGTAACTAAATCGTAAAGAGAACACAAATAACAGTAGGCTCCATACAGTCTATAAAGTAATAAGTAATTTTCCGTGTTGTTTCTGGAAAGTGAAAACAATACGGCAGCTTTTATCGATTTATATTCGTCGAAAAGCTAATGGTAAACCATCGGAGATCCGATCGACACGGTTCTCGGTAGCGCTGTGTTGGGATTCCATTGAATCACATGACCCGGTACAAGGGCGGCGCAGTTCAAGGGCGGGCGGCGGCACGCGAGCCTCTGTAGCTTCAGGGGCGGTTCCAAGAATCACCCGCCACCGCCAGCGTCACCAATGGAATTAACTATGTTCTCACCACTATTCATCGATGTGGATTAATGATTTACACGTGACTTTTGATGTTTTCTTTCTTTAGTCGAAACTACTTTACACAAATAATTTCCCAAAAGTAAACACATTCGAATTGAATTGAAAATATAAAGCTTCCACCTATATGTTGTCGAAATTCCTCCCATTCGCACGAAGCGATTTGCTTCAGCCTTCACTATGCGAACGGCTAGGTAGTGGAACTCCTTGCCGAGGTCTGTTTTCCCGGACCAATATAATCTGGACATCTTCAAGGCCAGAGTGAACAGGCATCTTTTAAGCAAGCATGTACCATCCTAGGCCTCATCATCGCTTTCCATCAGGTGAGATTGTGGTGAAACGCATTGTCTATTTTGCATTAAAAAAATATATATATCTCTTATCTATTAGACAAATCCGTCCATCTGTCTGTGGTGCTGTTTCAGCGGCCAAACCGTAAGAGATAGATAAAGAGAATATTTAAGTTATAAGTTAAGACAAATCTCATAAGACTACAAACCGGATTTGAGTAACGTAGCACTTCCGGTTTTCGAGAAATCACGAATTTCAAACGAAACCACACAAAATCTCCGAAGTTCTCAATTAATTAAATACATTTTTTTTTAAATCAAGTTTTGGTGAACATTTGGTTCACTGGTTTGCTAGTAATATATATACGTATAATAGTAGTCGTGAAAACACTAAGCAACTCTAAGCATCAATTTATTTGTTTAAGTCCAAAACGAACAAGTAAAAGGAGCCAGTTGAGTTATTGCATTTTTTGTAAACTAACTTCAAGGTCTTAGTAAATGTCCGGCATCGGCAGTCTAATCGCGGGAAATTATATACAAAGTTCATTCATTACATTCACCTACTACACCAAATGCAGCGGTCGCTTGTTATCTATCAAACTCTACATGGAACCGCCAAGTAATCTTAATACAAATACATTTTTTTTGTAAACAACGCATGATCTCACGATTATCTCTGACACTGATGAAAATAGCATTTACATCACCATGTCTAATACGAGTATAAACTCAGAATATGTTTTGTGGTTTACTGTACCTTTAGTTGTAGGTATTTCTGTTAGATTTCATATTGTATTGTTTGTAATAATTAATTGATTGATAGCTGAACCCAAATGCTGGGCAAAACTATACCGACTTAAATGAAAAAAATAATTCATAGAATTAAAAAAAGGTTTTATTATGCACTAGTGGCCCGCCCTCGCTTCGCTTCGGTGTAGAGCTGTAGTGTACACTAAAGTTTTTGTTCTCAGTCTTGTATTATAAACAATGACATTCTTCTAATACCTAATTACAATTGTACAATAGGCCCGCGCCGCCAGAACCCCCGCCCGGTAGCGTCGAAACAGCTATGTCCCTAAATTTTAAATCTGTAATATCTTCCAAAATATTCATTTAAATTACATGTTTTAAAGGGCCTAATTGATCTGTATTAAATGCACAATGTATTCAAGGCACTTAATTGGTTAAGGATGAATGTTATATTGCTGAAAATCGCATCGTAAATATATATATATATATATAGTTAAAAGTATGGGTTATAAAATGGTTATTGTGGGTTATCCCTAAGAGATAGATATATACCATCGCGGACTTTTTGTAGACCTTTTTAAGGTGTACAATACTGTAGTACATTATTTTGATCTATCTCGTAGGGTTCAGCCAGCGTTTGCAATGTAAGCGAAAAAAATGTGTTTATTTACGACCTTACATTAAAAACCTCTAAATTTATCAGTGTTTCTCGATGCATGTATTATACATATAAACCTTTCTCTTGAATCACTCTATCTATTAAAAATAACCGCATCAAAATCCGTTGCGTAGTTTTAAAAATCTAAGGTAGGGTAGGGACAGACAGCGGGAAGCGACTTTGCTTTATACTATGTAGTGATACAATTTGAATAAAAAATGTTTGACATTGTAAATTTTACGACACACCCCAGTGAGAAGTATACATTAGGTACCTACAAACTGTTGAGTCTATTTTGACGACAAGTAATCTGTTGATACAGGAAGTGTTATTACAAATACGGCAGACACAACGCTTAACATAAATTAGGAGAAATTTGACGTGGGAGGTTAGAGTAGAGTCGCGTTCTTGCCCAAGTCCTGATAGACTTGCTAATTAACGTACTTTGTGGGTTGATGGTGCTGCCGCGGACATTTTAACCTGTGTCCTTCCTTAGTATATATATGCAATCAGCACGCCGTTTAACTACCTACTTAGGTACTTGCAAGTATAATTCAACATTGTTAACCAAAACTACGGTACATACTATAAAGAGCGGAATTTTTAAATATGTCCCGTGTGCTGCCTGGTCCGCGTGGAATTTGTTCTAGTAAAATTTTCTTTAGATTATAGCAGTAAAATGCTTAAAAATACAAAAATATACATATAAAATGTTAGACAATATCTGGCGACGAACTAAGCATGATTTGTTCTATTAACGATTTCTATATAACGTATTAACCATTATATATATGTATAGTATATTGTTTTAAACTTTCATGGTCACTAACATTATAGCTATTAACGGGATTGTTACCATGTACCTTGTTTTTTATGAGTCTCCGATATTTCGGCACTGTTGCAAGCGCCATGATCACGGAGTAACTGAAGTAATTGCGGGTAGATGTTATGCGGGAAATATCGGAGACTCATAAAAAACAAGGTACATGGTAACAATCCCGTTAATAGCTATAACGTATTAACCTATTAATTTTATTGTACATGTATAAAATTCACGTGTTTATCACACAAACGTTTCCTTCCTTAGGGATGCTGGTTAGGTTGAGGCAAAGCCCAAGACTGACACAGTTACGTACAATCAGTATCCGAAGAGCCAAAAGGACGGGCCATCTATATACTTACTGTGGCCACTATTCCTATACGAACAAAGAAATTTGGTGACTCATTTCTTTGTCGTACTATTCGTAAGTGGAATTCTTTACCCGCGCAAGTGTTCCCAGAGAGGCGTGAAGAAGCATTTTTGCAGGCCGGCAAAGTGAGGATGATTGGTGTAGCTGTACCAGCTATCTTCGCGTTTGGACTTTATTACCACTTAACATCAGGTGGGGTAGAGTCATTTGCCTACCTCTATATAAAAAAATAAATAAATAAATATTGCAATAATTATCTGGTTTTTTTTATTTATTGTTTAAAGGGACTTTCAATCCAAATTGTCCTTAGCAGCCCCCTCGTAAGCTGCCCATACAATTTTCTTATAATCAATTATATATTACAAAGAGCTTTTGCTACCATATTGCAAAGCACAGCAGCCTCCTCCGATAGGGGGTTGACTAGGATGCCTCAGTAATTATCTTTGAGCACAGTAATATGTTGTTGAAGTATACAACACTACAGTGTATAGTACACACAACATAGAAACAACATGCCAAACAAATACAGAGATAACTGTTGAAAACAACGGAAAATTCATTGGATTCCATAATTTTGTACAAAGTATTTTTTATTTTTAATATTCAGTGTCTAACCGTCACGTCGTGCAAATAATTACTTTTGCTTAAGTGTTACTTGAACAGCATTTTCATGCCATAGATAAGAAATCAAAAATATATTGACGGCCACGCGCCTGATTAAGAGCGACGTAGCAGCCTAAGGTGGGACGCGCTTGCCTAGGAGAAACCGATTCACTCGCGACTTGAAGAGCCCCAGATTATAGGTGACCGGAAACAGAGATTCCGGCAAAGAGTTCCACAACGTAGCTGTTCTGACGATATAGGTGGAAGCAAACCGTTTAGTACGAGTTTGCGGGAGCTCTACGGTATATCTGTGGCGTTTTGACGTCTCGCTGGTAGTTCTGTGGTAAAAAAAAAATGGGTGCGTGTACTTATGTAGGCACGTGAGAAGTTATCCTTCTTTGGCATCGTTTAAAATTAGTTTTTAATTGCATGCAAATAATTAATTACAATAAATTAATAAAAAGTCTGGAAAAGGACACAGTCAATAAAGTTCAGTTTTAATTAGAAAAAATAAATAAATAATCAAAGTATTCAATTAAAATCGCTACTGAATATAATTTATTAGAACATATGTGATTTGCACTTGTATGAAACTCAAACACGTATTCCGAATATACTAGAAACATGTGGATAAATATTATAAATATGAATACCTATAACTGTTACTTTATTACAAAAAATAAAGATGTGGTTTTTGGTTCTACTACACCAATGGTCAAGAGATGGCGCTGTAGTCTCCTGAATCGCGCTTTGGTTCCGTTGTTCCAGATTAATAAATACTTTTGATAGGCCTTCACAATGCAGTCGTTAGCACCCGTTAAATAGAGATTTTCTTAATGTGCGGTAAACACAAAAGTAACGCATGAAGTTGGTCGCTAAAGCGACCAACTTCATGCGTGTTACAGTGATGCACGCGCATCTTAAAATTTCACTCTCATCATTTTTTCATAACGCGCCTAAAGAAGTATAACTTCATAATCCGCTCCTTTATAAGAAGCTGCTGCAGAATAGCTTTGTCTATTTATTAACTGACTTAAAATAAGAGGAGATGCTCAATCCGTTTAGTAGGTATTATTTTATCATGTATAAATTTAATATCATTATTTATAAGACCTGAGACATCATAAAAAAATGTATTCTGGCTTGACGTGTATGGAAACAGAAATACGAGTCCCGGAAAATCGACAACAATCAATAGCGTATTGGGTTTTCCGAAGTTCTCTAGGTTCTCAGAATTTAAATAAACTCAAGCATAAAAATATATATATATATACATATATTTCAGGAAGTCGCAATGTAACGGCACAACATTAGTAGTCTGAGCATTTTCCAATTCAGCATTTACACTTCGTCTTAGTGGTTGTCATTTATCTTCAAGGTCTGCTTACGTCACTACACTACTTTAAGTACTGTAATGATAAGAAATAAATTTCCCGTCCGCTGCCTGCTCCGCGTGGATTTTTTTCTAGTAAAATTTTGTTTAGATTTGGACATCTAGCAGTTGAATGCTTAAAAATAAGTAAAATCATAAGAAATAAATTGTCAGAGATTCGGCTTCTGACTAATCTCAGAAGAACTCTAACTTAGAAAGTTCAGAAAAAAAATAATGGGATTAAATAGGGATGATGACTATTTTTTTTTCTTCGTTTGTCAGGTAGATTATCAAAAAGTATTGGACACGTTTTTTTTCTTTTTTCACATAATATAAACATTGCAGAGATATATTGATTTGAAAAGTCGCATGACATCACGTTTGAGTACACTTTTAAGTGAAAATTGACTAAAAAGTGACGCCACGAGCCCCTACTCCCAAACTTTGACGCGCTATAACTTTGTCATTTTTTGGTTGATAGCCCAAAGAAAAAATACGTGTCCATTATTTTTTGATCATCTAACAACTTTACCAATTTTTAAAGGTTATTCACAATACCTCCTCGTCTCCAAGTGCATAGTGATTGGAACCACTGGTAGGAGGGGATCATTATAAAAGTTATTTTTCGCATCACTACAACTAATTTTGAAAAAGCTAACGTAACAATTAAAAAGAAAAACGAAATACGTTTCGGCGTTTCGGAGACCGATCTTGTGGGGAAACTACCACGTTCTTAAAAAATCTTTGTAATTATTTTTAAGGTTGCTCGTCGCTCGATGCTAGTTAAAACGCAGTGCTGCCCTATAGGCACAGATTACTTAATAGTTACTACTATTACAGGTAACAGTGTCTCTGAAGATAGGAATTAAGCTACCAATGGACACATACTTTATAAAACTAATTACTAGTGATGTATCTCGGGCTAGTATCTCTGCAATAGAAATCAGAAATCAATATATCTTTATTCAAATTGGATGTATAGTACAACACTTTTGAATCGTCCAAACATTTTTTTCCCTACCACTCGTTATTGGACATATTTTTTAGCTGGGGAGAAAAACGAGCGAAAATAATGTAACAACATTTACAAATCATTATGTTGTTACAACGTCAATACAATCATGATTTATTTAATATAGAAAACCTGTTGGAATGATTGGAACAGTTCAATCCCAAGCATTTTTGTCTGTAATATAATCAGACACTTTGTAATAAGCTTTTTTAATAAGTGCTTTTTTTATACTATCTTTGAATTTATTTATGGTTAACTCTTGGATATTGCTTGGGTCTTTATTGTATAAGCGAACACAAAGACCTTTAAATGAATTATTGATTTTGTGAAGCCTAGTAGCAGGTAGAGTTAGTTTATTTTTGTTTCTTGTATTAAGTGTGTGAACATCACTGTTTTTAAGAAACAAATTAATATTTTTTCTTACAAGTAATAAATTTTCGTATATGTATTGTGATGCGACCGTCATTATACCAAATTCTTTAAACCTATCTCTTAAGGAATCCTTAACTTTAAGATTATAATTTGATCGAATAGCTCTCTTCTGCACAAAAATAGTTTGAATGTCGGCGGCGTTTCCCACAATAAAATTCCGTACGACATTACACTATGGAAATAACTAAAGTACACTAATCTGGCCGTATCTACATCCGTTAACTGGCCTATCTTCATTACGGCATATGCTGCAGAGCTAAGTCTATTTGACAATTTATCAATATGTGGGTCAATTTATAAATTTTTCAATAGTACTAATAGTCATTATTTATCTATAGACTAGACACTTTTGTTAAACATGATTTTTGAGTGTGTATGCTGTTGGTCGCAGATGACCTTTACAGCGTCATCGGGTTTGGGGACGGCGAGATCCTAAGGGGACCTCAAGCCGAGAATTGGCGAGTGCCTCTAGAGGTATTCCAGGCGGATGGCGTCTCCCCACGGGGGGAGTCTCCTCTCCATCTGGAGCCTCTAGACCACTCGAACCTGAGGGGGTCGACTCAACTAGAGGGCGTCTCTGAGCCTCGGACCTCGGCTCTAGTTATCCGTTGTCGTGGGGGACGGGGAAAAACGCCCAGGTACGTACCTGTACCTGGTATAGCGTGTCGTGTGTAGACCGGGTCTTCGCACTCTTATCCTACGGGTGTCTGCCTAATGCTAAGCTAGTGTGCACGTTTGCTAGCTGTGTAGTGTTGGTGTTTGTGGCCTGTGTGGGAGGAATCGGAGGCGCGTTGGCGCGGGTGTCGGGGTAGTCTAAGACGTGCCTAGGCCGACGGAATCGGAGGGATGTATGCGGCCTGCTGAACTATATGCGTATACCATAATTATTCTGTTCTGTGATATAGCACTGGAAACTATATAAACTGTAAGACTGCACCGTTTAGCGTTTAATTCCTATTAAAAATATTATTTATTATTATAAAAAAAAAAACAAAAATATGTTTTTTAATGCGTGTGTTGTTGCAAAGGCGAGACAAAGCGCGTGGGCCATCGGCGCTTTTCCTCGAAGTGGTGACGTCATGCTTGGCAGGCAGGCCGCCGCAGTGCGCGTTTTCTGTTTTCCTGCTACATACAGACTATTGGAACCACTTGGCTCAACGAGCGAACTGCTTAATTAGGCAAATTACTCTGGTAATTTTACTCGGAATCTGAATTTTATTTTAAAATACTTATAGCAAGGAAGTGTATTTTCCTAAAATACTACTTATTATCCAACAGTGGTAATCATTACTACTATTTCACTTCAAATATTTTATCACGTTTTTCATAATACTGCACTCCAGAAACATATGGATATGATAGGGTAACTTTGTTTTATAAACTACATTCATAAAATAAGGCATACCATACTAACTCTTACCATTATGCAATTCCTTGTGAAGGCTATTACCTATACAGTAATAAGGAAATCCCATAATGCAGTTACAACTTAAAACATAAATTGTTAATACAATTGGTTCGCACACATGTTTCCTTCAACTTAAACATGATAAACATGATATTGACGACCTCCGTGGCCGAGTGGTTTATACGCCGGGTTTCATGTTGTCGCCCACTCGAGAGGACTTGGGACCCGGGTTTGAATCCCGGTGGGGGCAGATTTTTGCGTCATGGATGTTTAATATGTATTTCTATATAAATATACTTCTTTATCTACAATACATGTATTTTATTCGTTACCCTAGTATTATATAACACAAGCCTTACAGTGCTTACTTTGGTGCTAGGCTAATTGGTGTGAGTGTTGGAGATATTTATTTACTCATTAAATTACGATTAGTACATCCACCAGTATAGCAAATTACTCCAAAATGTACTCGGGTGCTGCTTTAATGTGGTTAAATACATTGTTGCCTATTTAATTTTATTATTGTCTAAAATTTTATAATAACAATGACATAGGTTATCATTGTATCCAGGGAAACTAACAACATATAATATATGCGGTTTGCGAAATATTTATGAAAGGATAATGTTCCAACTCTTACATCACCCGCTGATAAAAATGCAATTTAATGATTTCATTTCCCTATTTGACCCCTTCCAGTTTCATTTTCAAAAGTATAAGCAGCATAACCTTTGTTAAAGTCCATTTTAATGTTTATATCAAAATGAGTGTGGTTGTTAATATGTGAAAGCCTCACAGACAGACAGACAGGCTTTTGAACTCTCTCAATCACATCCACACTGTAATAATTCAGAAAGTTATGAAATATGGTGTATATTTCAGGGGCTTATTTTAATGGCAGCTTTTGCAGCCACGCATCGCAGCTTACCGTTCTGGTCTATGGCCCAATTGGCCCTGTATAACGCCCCTGGTACATTTGCTTTGTTTAAAATGAGACTGAAGTAGTATTCTGTGCCACTAATGTGGCATTATGGCAGTCTTATAACTGTACTAATCACCTAATGAGGTAATCATCACATCTTGCATATGGATCACAACTTAAGGGAAATGACAATTTATCTATTGGTCCAATGTATATATTTTTGTTTCTTTTCCTACCTCCATGGTACACATCCATATTGAGGTATTTTAAACTTCGGTTTCATGACCTCCGTAGTAGGGTGGTATGTACACCAGTTTAATTCCAGTGGCAGCAAGAGTTTGTATGATGAATACGAGAGCTATAATCAGAGAGAGAGAGAGTATAATTACTCATGTATCCCATAGCACAAGCCTACAGTGATTACTTTAGGGCTAGGCTAATTGGTATGAGTGTTGGAAATATTTATATCCATTACCCAAATATCCGAAAACACAAGGTATACCAGGGCTAGGCTAATATGTGTAAAGCTTACAAATTATTAATATCTCTTATCTATTAGACAAGTCCGTCTGTCCGTGGTGCTGTTTCAGCGGCTAAACCGTAAGAGATAGATAAAGAGAATATTTAAGTTATAAGTTAAGAATAGTCTGATAAGACTACAAACGGGATTTGAGTAACGTAGCACTTCCCGTTTTAGAGAAATCAGGTTTTGGTGAACATTTGGTTCACTGGTTTGCTAGTTTTAATAAATAAGCTACCTGCTACTGGTAGCCGAAAACCATGGTGTAATGACATCCAATAAAGTAGGTTGACATACTTTACGACCTACTATAATCTGAATTAACATAACTCACAATACTGCAGCAATAGAAATATTTTTGATACTGAATTTATACGAGGGTATGGAATGCTCAATTCAATAGCATTCTTTTGTTACTTCACTGAAATATCAATAGCAGGAAAATTCAAGAGGAGTATATGAGGTAAGATATTAAATTTATATATATGACTTCATATCATTGGTATCTTAGCACCATAAATGTTATCAATTACAAGAAACTTATCAATTGTTGTCATTAAAGACACAAATATAATAATAATAATAATCTCTATATTATCAGACAACTCAGATCCATAATATGTGCATACTTTAACAGTATAGTAGAGAATTTCAGTTTTAAAACACCTTGATTAACAAAATAACATTTTATTATATTATACCGTATCTTCATGGTGAATAATGTTTGATATCTTGATAACAAAACTATCGCATTGCAATGTAATATTTAAAGGTTCGATGTCTGTTGCTTAGCCTGCATCATTTCAAATAATCTCGATTTAAAGGTAAATAAAGAACATAGATAATTATTTAACCTTACCGTGAGCAAGGGTCTGGAAATTTGTGATGAAGATACGAAGTCATTGGTAGAAGATCCTTGAGAGGACTGGCTGTCGTCACAGGAAAAGTCCGAGTGGTTATCACTAACTTCCAGCTTCATAGTCATCAGTCCAAATGCACAAAACCACTAGGAAGAAACTTTTGATGTACTAACCAGTTCAAAACCAGTCACAAATCACCTCATTATATACTATTGTTGACAGGTTTGTTTCAAAGTACACAACTATTATCATTTACGATCAAAAAATACGCAATAGCGTCTCATTTGACAGTTCACAGATGACAAGTAAAGAAAAACAAAATATTTTAAAGCTTACAGACTATCCACAAAGAGAGCACAACAATGATGACTCATCGTTTGAAATTGCTTGAACGATGACGTCGTCCTCGCTTTGGGGATGCCCTTTTCACAAGAATTTCTAGTGATCAACCGCAACATAAAGGCCTAACAGCCAGTAGTTTCCACCTTCTTTACGTCGTCCTACTTCGGCCTCCACAAAATTTGGAGGGTGATATCATCGAGTTAAAAATAGAAAATGGCGCGATCTTCGACCAATAGGAAAGTGGTAATGTTATGACGTCATGCGATGTCGTCATTAGGGTGGGTACACACTATCGAGAAACAACCAGAACCAGTAGAGTAGCCACGCCACACGGAGTACCCCCACTAGAGTCCGCATCACGCAAATTTTGTTTGAAATCAAAATCGCCAAAGTCGGCGGCGTGCAGGGAGATCAGCCGCGTTGTGATTGGACACGTCAAGGTCAGATGATATACTCAGTGCAGCGAAGTGATGAGGGTAAGATCGATTTTAGAAAATATCGATATTTTCTATCGATAAATAAAGGACACCCGGCATTATGTGCCAAAGTTGTATACTTTTTTAATTTTTTTATCTGTGTTTCATAATTGGGTAACGTAGTCTGGCAATATTTGTCATCAGCAGCTAGCTGTCAATGTCAAATACGTAGGTTTGTCAATATAACCTCTATTATGTAGCCGGGTCGTCAAGAGAAATAACGGATAAAAAGGCAATCACAGCAGAGAACATTCACAATCACAGTACGCGGGAGCGAATGATTTTTTTGTTTGTATTTTAGGATTGTCAAATTGACATTTGGTTTTTTATTTAGAAAAAGCAAAGGAATCATGGTTTTTACAGTCACTTGAGTAATATTTTCAAGTAAAATTCTGTCCCTTGAAGATTTAGGGTTTCCATATCAAAAAATATTAATCATTATATAACTTCTTTCCACGATTCACTAAAAATAAGGCAAAATTAGTTTTATGTAGCAAATAATTTTGGCTTCATTTTGAGACCAAATTCAACAAGTATACAAGTTTAGCATTTTTTAAGTGCCGGATCTCCATTGTACAGAGGCCTAGTACTTTGGTGCGCTAGTGTAGCTATGCGCAAACATACTCTCTCCACTTTCTTCCAGCGTTCTAATTACATGACGCGACTAGTAACTACATACTAAATAAAATATAAGCAACACAAAAAACAGGTAAAAAAATATCTAGATAGACAATAATATGCTGTTTATGACAACTTTTAAAACTTAAGGCGCCTTACTCATCGGCTCGGTACAGGTTCGTTTTGTTTGCGGGAGTGACTGTCAGTGGTAAAGTGACGAGAACATATGTAACTGTTTACAGTTGGAGTCCAATCTTTACGTTTAGTTGCACTTATCCAAAGTTCCTTCATCTTGGCACATTTTGGAAACCTATGAAATAGATAAAACACGTAATGTTACTGTATTTTGATTCTCGCATCAGTCTGTAAGATATCACCTTAAATATCTTTTTAAAGATTTTGCTCGTTGCTGTTCTCGTGAAAGGCACATGCGATATACAGACTTAATGAATTTAATATTAATACGGTGACGTCCGTGGCTCTTGACTTAGCACATGCAAAATAAGCTAAGTATAACCTAATTATTGATTTTGAAGGAACTTGGTAAATACTTATCAAATTTTATGCTAGCTACCACCCACGACTTCATCCACGTTAACTTTAGTTTTTTGAAAATCCTAAAGAAACCTGACATTTTTCCGTTACAAAAAGTATTCTATACAACGATATTTTATACCCTAGATACGACAACATGTACAAAATCGTGGCCGAAACGTGACCAAAAGGTACATTTGACGATTCACAGAGGTCCGTAAGATGATCGCGTGGTCAAAAACAATGTAATGCATTATTTAAAAAAAAGTCACCTTTAATGCATACGGCATAAGCTCTTAATTAAAACGCATGCATCAAAGATTTATGGCAGTTCAAAATGCAAGTTCCTAAAATTTTACGACTTATTGTTATATGCGAAAGAAAATAGACCTTATTTTTTTTTAACTTTTCGCGCTCAATTCTGAATGTGCTGTTAGCTATTATAGCAGGTACAGACCGCGAAGAAAAAAGACGGCTATAGGGCGACGTATAACCGACCATGCTTTTGAGTATCACAAATATGTTATATTAAATCAGTTTATAGTAAGTATTACAATAAAATTTGCTTCAAACGCGTTAAATTTATAATAATAATAATAAAAACGTTTATTTGGCTCAAATTATATAAATAACTTATTGTATTACATAAAGATGACTATGTACTAAATTATAAAAACATTAATTAGATACCTGTCGAAAAAACAACACTTTACGTACTATTAGTATTTTTTTCGCATTTTTACGGAGCTCTGCGGCATTTTGACTTTTCGACATCGGTCCGCGCGTGACTGTAAACCAAGAAGTGCTTGAATAAAGCTTAAGCACTTGTTGATTGGGACACATTTTGAGCGCTCGTGGTCTATCTAGGGTATTTAATATCGTTAATTCCATGTCTTTATCTAGGTCATAAAGTATGCGCACTTAATTTCATACAAATCGGTTTAATCGTGTAATAGTAACAAACATCCATACAAATTTTCGGGTTTAAAATTTTAGTACGATATGATTAAAAACTGTTGGTTGTCTACTCATGATATCTGTTATTGTATACGATGAAAGAAATAGTTTTTATTTATTTTTTCTATTTCCGTAGCTGACAAACTTATCGATAAACTTACGGGTACAGACATGAGCTGCGTCAAGTCACTAGCAATACACGTGCCGGTGTGAGAGCGGAATAGCATATATGATGTAGCGCATGCGAGAAAGGGATAGTGTTAAAAGACATCAACGCGTTCACCAAAAAATAAATACAATTAAAAGCAATTTCATATAAGAGTATTTTTGTCTTTTTGTAATGCATTTAAACTTACCGGTGAAAAGTAATACCATCTTTTTGAAGACTGGAAGTTTTACTCCACTTTCCACATAATTTAGTTGCACAGTACGGCATTATTTCTAGTTTTTTAACGCAAAAACGAGAGAAGCACTTCTGCTAACGCTCGGCTTCGGAATGAAACGATGTATAGCGACGTCTGTGGGCGTGTCTCACGCATACGTAATATACTACTTAAGCTTGGCGTAAGCGCTTGCCCTTGTATGCGGACTCTAGTGGGGGTGCTCCATGCCACGCCAAAACGACAAGCAAGACAATATTTCAAGTGATTTCTTCAGAGATATAAATAATAAACAAACAATAAAAAAGTTATTTATTGTGAAGTGATAACCATGATAACTGTCTCATTTAGAGTTCCGAGTCAACAAAGAACCCCTAAAGTTTTGCTATAACTCGAAGTGTACTTTATAACGTACTTTAAAACATGTATAATTTAGCAAAGATAACCATTATATTAACGCCGCCAATGTGGTAAATAATATAAAAAATGGGTGCGTGTACTTATGTAGGCGCGTGAGAAGTTATCCTTCTTTGGCATCGTTTAAAATTAGTTTTTAATTGCATGCAAATAATTAATTACAATAAATTAATAAAAAGTCTGGAAAAGGACACAGTCAATAAAGTTCAGTTTTAATTTGAAAAAATAAATAAATAATCAAAATATTCAATTAAAATCGCTACTGAATATAATTTATTAGAACATATGTGATTTGCACGTGTATGAAACTCAAACACGTATTCCGAATATACAAACTAGAAACATGTGGATAAATATTATAAATATGAATACCTATAACTGTTACTTTATTACAAAAAATAAAGATGTGGTTTTTGGTTCTACTACACCAATGGTCAAGAGATGGCGCTGTAGTCTCCTGAATCGCGCTTTGTTTCCGTTGTTCCAGATTAATAAATACTTTTGATATTATAAATATGAATACCTATAACTGTTACTTTATTACAAAAAATGAAGATGTGGTTTTTGGTTCTACTACACCAATGGTCAAGAGATGGCGCTGTAGTCTCCTGAATCGCGCTTTGGTTCCGTTGTTCCAGATTAATAAATACTTTTGATAGGCCTTCACAATGCAGTCGTTAGCACCCACTAAATAGAGATTCTATTTCTATTTTGTTGGTAGATTTTCTTAATGTGCGGTAAACACAAAAGTAACGCATGAAGTTGGTTGGCTAAAGCGACCAACTTCATGCTGTTAAAATTTTGTGTTACAGTGATGCGCGCGCATCTTAAAATTTCATTCTCATCATTTTTTCATAACGCGCCTAAAGAAGTATAACTTCAAAAATACTTCCCTAGTTTAATGAGTACTTGCATTGTATAGGATATTTATTGCGTACAAAAAGCTGTGCAGTGCAGACAAGCTTACGGCCCATACACTTACTAATTAACCCTATCATCTTAACTTTTATTTAAAGTAAGCGCAGCATCATGCAAGAACTAAATAAACTACTTGTAAAATGCAGTGAAGCAGCCTAGCACCTAGCATTAAAATGTATATAGCAACTTTAATGGCTCTGCGAATTGTTAACACAATTTTACCACTTATTACTTCCTGTTTTATCACGTTAATTTTGCGGCCGCTCTTTTATTAGTTATTAAAAACAGATATCGCCTATTCCCGATAGTGTATAATCTACTTAAAATAAGGCATTGCGCGCACTGCAATACGTGTGACGGAGAGCAGAAATATCAGGCAGACAGAACGCATGCTACGCAACACGTGTGTGTGACAATAGAAAAAACAGGAAAAAGGCAGGCAGAACTCGAACCTGCGTTTGATATTCTGATATAGCTGCAATGCGAAGAGGTAGCGAAATACTAGAAGAAATTCGATACGATCATTAAGGTCTTGGCGGCATAGCGGTTCGTGTATCCGCCTGGACAGCGGAAGACGCAGGTCGTTCGAGTCCTGCTTGAAACCTGACCGAGTTGAATTGTTTCTAGTGAAAGTTTTTTTTATGTTGGATATTTTAATGTTTGTTAAGTTTTTACACAGAAGAATATCTAACAAATAAAGAAAACCTACTACTACTATAAAGTTACATGCAACATAATATATTTTCAGACTTCACATCCCTAAAGTAGAGACTCAAAGTTTTCTCTTCATTAATTTAATCAGCAGATTGAAATAAAAAATTACAATGGTGTCGATTCTAGCATGATTCTCTACCTAAAATTAAATTTGACAACATCTTCAGCTTCATATATCTACGTTTTACTTCTCCATACATCAACATCAGCTTATTAATGTCCCCACTGATGCGGCACAGTGCAGATTGGTATAAGGGTGGGTTCTAACGAACGAATGCAGATTGAGCCGGGACCAACAGCTTAATGTGCCTTACGTCAAAGTACGAATGAGTTTTTATAATTTTTTGATCACCCAACCGATAACCGGCCATTACGAAAGCTGCTTGACTTCCACGACCACGCTCACCACTTGTGCCATCGAGATCCTCAGCTTTAACATTAGAGTAGCTCTATGTTCTAACAGTGGATGTCCACTTATGATGATGTTAGACATAGGCTGTAATATCAGTTGATGATGATGACGATGAAATATCTATATCTACTTTATAATATCATAAACCTAAAGAGTTATTTTGTTTGTTCAGTTGAACGTGCTTACCTCATCTCAGTAACTACTGATCCGATATGAAAAAATGCAGGTTACAAGGTAATCGTTTAAATATGATAGTTATTCTATTAGAAAGGATAAAAAGCCTCTGTTTGATAGATTTCAGTCGTCCCCTTTAATTGGTAAAAGTACTCAGTCCTTTTAATTAAAGAGAAACTTTTAATCGTTGGTTTTCCCATTACTAACGATATATATATATTGGATGAAGAATCTTGCTATGCCTTGCCTTGATACGTCCACAATTCATATTTCAATTAAATAAAAGTAAATAGTAAAAATAGTTTTTGGCGAAATTTCATCGAGCGCGGTTGGCATCTTATTTTAATTATTCTCGAAATCTTTCATAATAAATATTGTGAAATAAAATTGGTGTGATTTTGTGTTACAACACTTACAACCGTCTGCGCAACTGAAGAATTAATGGAAATACACTATTCCGGTCAAGTGGTTGTGAGACTTTATTGTAGCGTTGACTACCTCACAGAAGCTTATCGAAAATGCTAACTCGATACATTTCGTGCCAAATACTCCAAGAAATATTAGAATGCGTCACATCAACATTCATATGTAAAGAAAGATGATTAATAAAAATCAAGACTAGGCTGTATGGGTATTGTTCCCTTTGCTTTCCTTAAAAAAAAGGGTGAATCTTATAAAAAAAAGCTAAGGACAAAGCTGTATGGGCATTGTTTTCTTTGCCTTCGCTGAAACGGAAAAACTTAAAAAACAAGTAAAAACCAAAACGTCAGTACAACATGTCAATACCGAGTCAATATTCTAAAAATTCAGTACTCTCTCAGTCAAAATTCAGTGCTCTCTCAGTCAAAATTAAGTCAGTGTCAAATTGAATGTTTTGATAATACATGTGATTTCGAATTCATAATGTAAGTATTAAAATTAAATGACCACAGGCCAAGAAGACCTAAGCCTTTGTATTTTAGAACGTATATTTATTTGTCGTGTAGTAATAGAAGTTTGAGGTAAAGCAATTAATAACCATTAACAGAGATTCCCAATTCCAGAATCATGTCTGGAAAGAAATGTAAGCATTGTGGTTCTTCGGAAATTGAAGTGGACCCGGCTAGGGGTGATGCAGTGTGCACAAACTGTGGTACAGTGCTAGAGGACAATATTATCGTTGCTGAAATCGAGTTTCAGGAGGCTGCACACGGTGGTTCCTCTGCTATAGGACAGTTCGTTTCAGCTGAATCAAAGGGTGGAGCTAGTGGCTTTGGTCGAGGTGAGCTCTCATTAGAAGCTTCTTGTATATGAACTACGAAACATAAGTTGGTTTATTAATAACAGATTATACAGTGTAAACTCCATGTAACGTCACTCGATGTAACGACAAACTCCCTAAAACGTCGAAATCACTTGTCTTTGGTTGGTTTAGTTTGTTTTCCATATAATTGTACACTCCATATAGCATTACACCCAGTCTCAATAACGACAACAATTAAGTATATAAAAAGTACCTTTTAAGTTGCCAAAATTAGTGAAAATTGCGCAGCTGTGTATATTCTTTTGGCGCTTTATTATCCTAGCCCCTAATAAACTAGACTGCCGGCATCATGCAAACCAAACTTTCTAAGAAATTCGTTCTTTTGTTTTCAAATTGGGATTGCAAGTGTAGAGTGTTGTTGACCATGACTAAAAAAATATAATACAACAAAATTACTGTTGCAGCAAAAGACATCAGACAAAAATAACAGAATATACACAATAGCCTTCTTTCCATTTAACAACCTCTCACTATAATGCAATAAAATATACAGTCCCTTTAGAGTTTACACTGAGAGTAGAGTTAGACATATTACAATAGTTTACACTGTAGTTGATAGTATTTGAGATAATTGAAGTATGCATTTGTATTTTAATAACATCAGTTTTTACACCAAAGCTCCTTAATTAGCTATGGCTGGTATACAGACTAACTCTATACATACTTGGTGGTACATTACAAGATTCACAAATTTTGGGTATCACTAATCACCATCTTTTTGTTTTAGCATTTAATGCTGGCATTGGGCAAGAATCAAGAGAGATAACCCTGCGAAAAGCCAGAGATGGTATAACTGCTTTATGTCAGCAACTGCGTCTTAACCAACAGTGCATTGATATTGCTTGCAATTTTTTCAAGATGGCACTAACTAGGCATCTGACTATTGGCAGGCCTGCAAGTCACACACAAGCTGCATGTGTTTATATAACATGTAGAACTGAAGGCACATCTCGTATCCTTTATATAGCTCTTTTATTTCATATTGACATTTTCTGGAAACAAATGATGACAAGCCATATGACCTATATATGCATTTCACCTTGATCGAAGCGAGGTAATTACTATTGACATTGGAAAGTTAGCATAATATTCAGTGCATTCGCCAGGAGAGAGAAGGGTGCGGGTTTGAGAACCGTCTGCTGCCTGGTCTGCGTGGATTTTTTTCTAGTAATATTTACTTTAGATTAAAACATCAAGCAGTTACATGCTTAACAAATAAAAATTATAAATTATTGTTAACCAATTTTATGTTCCTCTCTCACTCTCACTCTGACCAGAGAGGTTAAATTAAAATGAAAGTTTCCCTATAATAATATTTGATTTACAATTTCCTTGACTATTTTGTATCAGATCTCTTGATAGATATAAGTGATGCACTCCAAATCTGCTGTTATCAA
This sequence comes from Chilo suppressalis, assembly GCA_902850365.2. Taxonomy (NCBI): domain Eukaryota; kingdom Metazoa; phylum Arthropoda; class Insecta; order Lepidoptera; family Crambidae; genus Chilo; species Chilo suppressalis. The sequence continues at coordinate 1,082,792 of OU963910.1, forward strand.
CTAGGCCGTGCATACTTCAAGCTGTCCCGAGCACTTTGTATTAATATACCTCCTACGGGTAAGTGCTTTTATTTATGAATTTTCTCTTTAATAAATTATAATGTATTTTCACTTCTCTTTATAGTAAAATTTATGTTGACAAGCTTTGTGGTGTGAGTGGTATGTAAGTACAGTGAGTTTCAAGGTGCTGCCTACTTACAGTTCCCAGGTTTGAATTCCAATGGGGCAAATGTTTGAATCATAAATAGTAGCATTTGTACCTAAGTCATGGATGTTAATATGAATATCTGGAATAATATACTTTTGTATTTTATCCACCCTATTGTCCTATAACACAAGCCTACAATGTGAATTCGTTTTTAGTATTGTTATCTTTACCATCCAGCCTGTTGAGTTAAATATCAGTGAAGCTAAGCTAGGTAGGCAGTGAAAAAAAACAAAATTCAATAAGATATTCGTTTTATTGCAATAAGTTTTTATCATGCTTTTTGTCTACACCTAAAAATTTCTAGAGAGCTTTACAACACCCATATCACATTCTTAATTTAGTTTCTATAAAGATCAACAATATACACAAGAACTTCAAATTTCAACAAAAAATTATACAAGGGAATGATAGTGCTATATAATAAATATTAGATTCTCCCGTTCATATTTAAATTGCCTGGCCATTGTTCAAACAGAGTAATAGTTGAGAGGCCGTGTCCTACTCAACTGTCAGTCCTCGTTTGTATTTGGGTTGCTTATTGCAGTATTTATGGTGGGACCATAGTATATTAGTTCTGGTATTTGACCCCCTTGCACCCCAGTTCCATTTGTACTCTCAGATGAACAATGGAATTGAAATGTAACAGTACCCATGTACACTTCACTCAAACCTTCTTGGCCAAAATAACTTAACTCACTACCGTCCAAAATAGCAGATGCCGTATAAAAGCATTCCGGTTCAATTTGTATTGGATTTTCAAAATACACATGGAATGTGTTGCTTGATCCATCAGAGAAAAACTTTGTATTATTTTCTGCTAACACTCTACCCAAACGTTTTAATTCTATCTTAACATTATAATCAGCTGCACCATTAGAAGAGCCATATAATCCGAAACCAACAACAAATATTCTTTTATCTACACAGAACTGTATAGAGTCGCACCGTCCACGATACCGCCATTGATTGCTTCTGTAAGCACATGACTGGAACCTGTGGCAAATCTGCGAAAATAAATAAAATAATGTTAGGAATAAAACTCATAAGTCGCAGAATGTACTTTTGACAAAACCAGAATATTTCTTAAGTTATTGTTTACAAAAGTTATAATATTACCTGTGCCTTCAGTCCAGCCCTAGCTTTGATTGGATAGGCCAGTTGTGGCTTAGCTGCTGCTGTGAAGTGTAGAAATATATCTATTGTCTCTTGGGGTGTCAAAATTCCAAGCTGTGCTGCACTGTTTGCAAACTCTTCCAATGACATAGTCGGGAATCTAATTAAGTATATGGCACTTCCAAGCATTGCTCTCTTGTTTGTTGGAGATGGTTCTATTTCTCGTCTCACGCATTCGCCGTGGGCCCATGCTAAAGCAGCCTCAAATAAATTAATTTCTTTGCAATTTAGAGTCTCTCTTGCTAATACCGATTCAAGCGTTGATACATCAATGTCGACAAATCCCTCAGAAGTTAGGGCCATCTCTGCCTAGAACGAAATAAAATAAAATCAGGGTAGATTGAAACTGCAATACAATTTGTAAGTTAATTTATTCAGATATATATACAAAAAGTTTTACAAATTGATTACTAGTTAGTATTTATGGACATCAATCACAAACCTCAACACTAACATGCAATTTAAAACTGTATTGCAGTAAAACTATTTATTTTAGGGAGCTGACTAGAAAATAGAATTCGTTTGGCCTTATATTGTGAGTACTATTGCATTATTTGTAACATTACACACACAAAGGTTACCAAGTTTGTAAAACTAAATGTGCCATATAATTTTTATAAGGTTTACAATGGAATCTTGGAATGTTATTAAATGTTTGTACAACCAAAAGGATCTCATTAACATTTTGTGCTAATTATAATCACAACCTAAACAAAACATATAAAACACAGTTTTGTAACATTATAACTTATTGATATGGCGAGGAATCACACTTTAGTTACCAACCCTTAATTATCATTATGTTGCCCTAAAAATACCAAGATATATTTTTCATTTGCTAGCAAGGCTTTCTGTACTTTCTCTACTTCCTGGACTTGATAAATTTTGACTGGTATTTCCTGATAATTCCATAACAAGACTACTGTATGAAGAGGATGGTTCTAAGCAGAGAGTATTTAAGTTTTCTGTCGACTGACATACCTGTGCATCTATCACTTCCCAGCATCTCTGCATTAGTTCTGGTTCCTCAAACAGCCTTGATTGACTAAGTAGGAGACATGCGTTTTTTGCTGTGAGACTTGTTTCCAAATAGCTGACGCAGGCTCTTGCCAAATATGGTACTATATACTTCTTTGCAACATACAATGTTGATAAAACAGTGTCAGCTTCTAATTGTATTTCATCACAATATAAATATCTGAAAAACAAAAATAAATAAATTATACTTTTATTTTTGACCATTATCTTGAAAACATTAGATCTGACATGAATATTTACTTTAGTAAAGTGAGGAATGCCTGTGGTTCCACATCAGGAACTTCTATTTCTTGTTTACATTCAGCCAAGCCTCCATAAAACATAGCATAAAAAACAGAGCTTGCAGTAGCTAATACGTATTTGTGTGCCGGTATTATTTGTGTGTGACCTGAAATTCAGAGAAAAATGGTTTTCACATAAGATACCGAGAAGTCATAAAATGTGATGGGAAATAATAAACATACACATTCCACTGACATGTTTTAATTTAAAAACTGGTTTGACAGGCTCTCCGATCTACACTTGTGGTTGTTTCTTTAACTTTGTAGATAAATATTACTGTGTACAATAACTAATTTGTTGTACCTAGGTAGTTAATAATGCAAAGATCAAAGTTTAAGAAAGATATTGATAAGATTTTTACCTGGTCCACCAACAATAAAAGTTACATCCGACATGAGCTGATTGTTAAACATAGCTGCATTTCGTTCACGAACAGTGGGCTTTGTGGCCTGCCAGTTGGGGTCGAGAGTGGCGCTGCCAGGCGGCGGCGCGGGGGATGCCGTGGGAGAGGGCGCGGAGTTTGTGGAGCCGCAGGGGGACGGCGGTCCACTGTAGCATTGCGACACTTGAGTGCCCGTCTCCCGTTGCGAAATAGTATGAGGCGGAGACAGAGACAATCCCCCGCCATTATTGATGTTTTCCGCTGTAATCAACGATAAATGCTTCACTTACTACATAAACATACATAGAAAAACCTACAGCTACTAAAATGGCCCCATATAGGTCACGCAATCTAAATATAACGGGAAATCATGACATAAAAGATCACCAAACAGGCCACCCGAACCTGCTCAGATCTATAAATCAACATTTAGCTGACTTATTAACAGGTTTAAGATTTAATCAATAATAACCGAAAGCTCACCATTCATCCAAGTATTGGTTTGTGCTACAGACATACTGTCCCTACTTTCTGGAAGTCTTTTTGGCGGTTTGTACGCTATTCTTGAACACAGATTCGACATAATGATCGAGAATCCTCGATTTATTTAAAATTTCACTACAAACATTTGGGCCGCGCACGTCTTTCTTCGCAAAAGCACTAAACACTCCGTTCGTATTGACGTCAGTCAGCCATTTTGTTTGAAGAAGGGGCAAACGGGAGGGAGGGGGCGGTGACAGACGAGAAGTTTGTGCGCGTGAACGAGGCGGTCGGTGCGCCGACGCGACGAACTGTCATTGAAGACACGTTCAGAAACATTATCTTGTTAATTGTTCCGTTCCGAATATAGTTAAAAAGTTTGCAATGATTGCCGTTTTCAGATTTGCATATCCATGTCTTATGAATTGTTTCTTAATTGGAAAGAGCTAAATAATATTCTTTTTCTCAAACATGCTTGGAAATATGAGCATTATTTTGACAACCTTCATTGTGATAAATCGAGTAGCCGGGCAATCGAGGTTGGCAAAAATTGTATGAAAATCCATAACTGTTGTGTTTAGCGGCCAAATAAATTACATAGTAAACTCATATCTGTCGTGAAATTTAAAAGGGGTAGCGGGTTAAGGGGGGTCTGGCGGCCCCCACCGAATCTAGTAAAATCGTTCCAAAAATCTTAAAGAGGGTCGAAAAACAAGCAGTATAAGCTTTTAACCGACATTACAACCCCAAACGAAAACACAGTAATGGCGAAAAATATGATTTTTTGTGATTTTTATTTTTTTCAATCAGTTTAATTTATTTTTAAATGGTTTAAATGCAATTAAAAATTTCTGTTTGATGTGTGGAAGTCCCCTGAATTTTTTTAGATTTTTTGGTCAAGTAAAAACGTGAATTTTAGGTTTAAATGCGAAAAAATCGTGAAAAACGCGTCATTTTCAAGATTCAACCCTCTTATTTTTAGGGTTGTTTTCATTTTCCCGAGGGGTGATGTATAGTATAGATAGCGGCAATCGCCCTCTTTCGAATGCAGGCAATTGGACTCGATTTGGTCAATTCTGGTGAGCGGGGCGATTTTTTGAAAAAAACTCGAATTTTCAACTTTCGGTAAATTACGGCGCGTACCTAGTATAATGAGTCTTTGCTATAAAAAATACATCTCTATAGGGGTTTTTGAGTTCGCTGATCACGAATTTAATGTCAAAAAAGTTTTTTAAAAACTAAAAAACAGTTAATTGAGAGAAATTAAAAAAATCTTTCATTAATATTTTTACATTATCAAACCTGTGTTAATAAATATTTATGGGTGAATTTGTTGTCAAAAATTTTTTTTGACATTAAATTCGTGATCAGCGAACTCAAAAACCCCTATAGAGATGTATTTTTTATAGCAAAGACGCATTATACTAGGTACGCGCCGTAATTTACCGAAAGTAGAAAATTCGAGATTTTTTCAAAAAATCGCCCCGCTCACCAGAATTGACCAAATTGAGTCCAATTGCCTGCATTCGAAAGAGGGCGATTGCCGCTATCTATACTATACAGCACCCCTCGGGAAAATGAAAACAACCCTAAAAATAAGAGGGTTGAATCTTGAAAATGACGCGTTTTTCACGATTTTTTCGCATTTAAACCTAAAATTCACATGTTTTTACTTGACCAAAAAATCTGAAAAAATTCAGAGGACTTCCACACATCAAACACAAATTTTTAATTGCATTTAAACCATTTCAAAATAAATTACACTGGTTGAAAAAAATAAAAATCACAAAAAATCTTATTTTTCGCCATTACTGTGTTTTCGTTTGGGGATGTAATGTCGGTAAAAAGCTTATACTGCTTGTTTTTCGACCCTCTTCAAGATTTTTGGAACGATTTTACCAGATTCGGTGGGGGCCGCCAGACCCCCCTTAACCCGCTACCCCCTTTGGAACGATATTTTACTCCGAAACATTGGCAACCAAGGAGCTAAGTCATTATCAAAGCTTTTATTTAAATTTCGAACTGGATTTCGAAGTAGAAAACTGTTTAAGAAAAATATAACAAATGAACACTGTAACACGAAAAAATATTGTTGTTCGTTATTGATTATCAAGAATTGAGTAAAATATAAAATAAAAGCCTTGGCCACAACTAGGTATTGATGGGTGTGCCTCGACTTCACCTTAGCTCAAATTTACACGTTCGTCCATCAATGCCTCTTTTGCTGACCGCTGCCACAGAATATATACACTATGCCGCTGCAGTAATCTATACTAATATTATAAAGAGAAAGATTTGATTGTTTGTTTGTTTGTATTGAAATATATCTAAATAACAGATTTGAAAAAAATATTTCACATTTAGAACCCTACATTATGCTCTCTGCCCCCATCGAATCTCGGTGAGGGCAGATTTTTATGTTATGAATACGAGCATCTGTACTGCGGGTCAATTATGCTTTAGTGATATAATCATAATGTGATGTCAATATGATGTTGATGCCAACTTGACATTGTTTTTAAATTGGTATTATGAAACATTCCTATGTCACATCAAGATCATATCAATATCATATCCTGTATCACATTTTTGACGTTTATGCGATACTGTTTTAAGTCAAAAAGTTGAACGTAATACGCATTTAAGTTGATATCATTTTAAAGAGTTGATCATAATAGGTACGCATAAGTTGATGTCATTTTGATATCGCATTTTTCGGAGAGCATAATACGTAATGTGAAATTGACATCAAAACAATATCACAATTAGCTAGCATAATTGGCCTGCTGCAGTCATGGATGTTTAGTATGTATTTCTATAAAATATCTATGGGGCTAGGCTAATTGGTGTGAGTGTTGGAAATATTTATTATAGAAGACGTACTAGAGTTGTATAGAGGTCTAACTATTACAGTTATGGCACAATAGACTTCTTCATGTTAAATTATGCAATATTAGTGCCAATCCAGTACAAACTAGGCCACATTATTCGTATTAATCCTTATCCAAATAAATTTTAAAAATAAAGTTTTCAGGTACCTGTGAATTACTTTTTGAATTAAGCCAGAAACATATTAATGTGTCGTGTCGACGCTTTAACCTCTCTATCTCTCTCTAACCCATAATAAATGTATGAAACCGATGCGCCACGTCACGCCACGACACGTTAATATGTTTATATGGCTTTAGGTAATTGCCAAGTTTCATACCATTCAGGGAAGGGTCTATAGTCTACAGCTCTACACCGAAGCGAAGCGAGGGTGGGCTATTAGTGTACTTTATTATCACTAGTGATATGCAGCGCGTGATGAACGGTCTTAATGGGCTCAATCATGCACATCTATTTATTTTTAGTAACTAGACTAAGGTCGTATACAGAAAGAAAGCCGAAAGCCGATCAGGGGGCTTAGACAAAGTTACATCGTTTCGTAGCGAAACGATATCTAAATTCGTCATCGTTTCTGAGATAACGAAAACAATTTCCTAGCCAAGGTAACACTCTTGTCGTTATCGTCGTGGCGAATTGTTTTTTCGCTAAGAAAACGAAAATTGTCTATGGTATCGAAAATTTCTGCTGCCAGTTAGTCAAGAAGAGCCCGCGAATCGGAAACTTATTTAATTATGTTGCGATGTGAATGTAAGGTTTATTAATAAACGAGTCTCTGTAATGCCTCAGCATCGTGTTAGATTAAGATCACCATTAATGTTGTGTATCGTTTCTCAGAGCTCATGTTGCTCAGCTTGTTTATACAAAAGTAATACGAGTAAAATAGCGTCCTGTGTGTGGGACAATGCTTTGTTTTGTTCATGTTTTAATTGTATTTCGAATAAAAGATTAGGACCCAGAGGCTCAGGCAGTCCAGTTAAGGAACAAGAGAGCAAGTTAACTAACGTGTATTATATTAAAATAAGTGTGAATTTGTGTTTCAGTATAGAAAACAACAGTAAGTAAATAGTGTTATTAATTACTTAAAAATGGTCCTTGAAACATAATGGAGTGGAGAATAAACGATAGTGGAGTAATCTGTATGTTCATTTTTAGTAATAATCATGGAATCAAGAGTGCGAGCAAGTCCCGAACAATTGTCAACGCTGCTAGAGTTTATGGAAAGGTAGGTAAATCCAAGTTTTAGTCATGAGATTTTCGAATTCGAGATTTTAATCATACAAATACTTGATACCAGCTTCGGTCCATGCATACCTAAACACTCATAATGAAGCTTTGTTTGTTTATGTTACAGTCATGGTACCCTGGCTAGGCCTCTTGCTGGAGCACAAGGTCGAGTAAGATCAGACCGACTATGGGCTGATCTTACTAATATTTTAAATGCTGTTGGTGGTGGTGTCAATAAGACAACAGACAAGTGGAAAAAAGTAAGTACCTATTGAATAGTTTTGGAATGACTGGTTTGATGGAACCCTATACTCAGTTATATGGTTAGTACTTACTAAGACAGATCTATATTCATTTATTTAAATTATTCAATAAAGGTGTGGGCGGATTGGAAATCCAAGACCAAGAAGAAAGGGCTAATAATTAGGAGTCATGCAAGAGGGACCGGTGGTGGGCCAGCAAGCCGGCAAATCTTGTCGGCTCTTGATGAAAGGGTGCTGGCCATTATGCGCCCTTTAGCAGTGGAAGGACAAGCCTCTGTACAAGAGCTTGGATTTAATGTAAGTATTTTATATTCAAGTTTCTACTTACAATGGTCAATAATACATATTAAATAAATAAATTAGATTACTAAATGTAACCAAAAGGTACCTACTTAGTTATAATGAAGAAACAGACCCATTTTTATATTTTGATAGGTAAATCAGTTAAAACTGGTTAGTGATAAAGTACATAATAATATATGTGTATTCTAGTTTATATATTAAAAAGCGGTTATCTCCCTATTCCATTCATAGGGAAGGCCTGTGCCCTAGCAGTGGGGACATTAATAGGCTGCTGATGATGATATTTGTAATAATTACTTATTCTGTAGTGTTAAACCTATTATTATGTACCAATTTTTTTCAGAAGTCCCAATCAGCTGCACCCACACAATTATCTCCACCTATCATCCAAGATAATCCAATCTATTTGGAAATTGTAAATGGTACGTCTTTTCTATTTATTTTATAATAAATGTTAATGTAATTATGCAAATTCAATTCTATGATATTAATGAATGTCCTGGATTCTCTAAATTTACTAGGCAACCTCAGTTTCATGATTTCTTAGATTAAATTAGAAATCCTTCCTTCCTTATCATTTTAAATGAAAGGAGGAATTTGTTTCTTTGAGCACTTTAATTCAGACCTTTGAACTATCCTATTATAATTTTTATTTTTTAAGCATTTAACTGCTTGATGTTAAAGAAAATATAACTACCTGTCTGTCTGACTAGTGCCTGGTCCGCGTGGATTTTTTATAGATATATTTTATTAAGATTTAAATACAAATTTTGGTTATATGTATGTATATTTTTTAGGCATTTACCTGGTAGATGTTTAACTCTAAAGAAAATAATACTAGAAAAAAATCCACGCGTAATTCCTGCTGCCTGGCCTGCTTTTTTCTAGTATTTTTTTTTTTATATTTATACACTAATTTTGTTTTTCTAGAAACGCCGGATCTGCCTACATCACCACAACCTTCCACTTCATCCCAGTCCGAAGCACCATCCCGCCCTCGCGTACTCGCTGCACCTTCCTCACAGGGAGGCTTCTCAGGGCGGCCTCCGCCATCCCCGCCAGTCACACCCGCCCCACTACTCCTCCGAGGCGGAGGCGGCCACCTGCCCCCGGCGCATCTGCTACTCTCCCGACTGCCGGGCGTCGTCCGCGGATGAGATCGCCGGCGACATCGCAGTCTACTGCTAGTAGCCCCGACTCCCTTTGAGAGAGCGGCGAGCGAGTTTGCGGCCATCGAGTTACGACGCCTGGAGCTGGAGGACACCCGGACCAGGCTCCAGCACGAGCGGGACTTGCGAGCGTTGGAGGTTGAATACGACCGGAACCAGAACCGCTGAACACTGAATAGTTCTCAATATCAATGTTAAGCGGTTCTGTTGTCCTTGTGATAGAAGGCAAACCACAAAACACACAAGCGTGAAGCTTGTAAGGCCCTTCAGGCCATAAGCATGTACTACGGGTATGTTTTAGTCAGTAGGAGTCTGAAATAACCTTGCAGCCGGCTGTAGGGTATCCATGAGGATTTCACACTCGCTCCCCCGCCTGGGAGGAACCAAAAAAAAAACGCGCCGTAGTTATATTTTTGTTTTACTGTACCACTTCCTACTAATATTATAAACGCAAAGTTGGTATGGATGTATGTGTCGATGTTTGTTTATGTTAATAAAAACACTATATTAGTTAACAGTAATTTTATTTATACATTTACATCCTTCTCTCTCTTTATTTCAGTTTCTTACAAAATTAATATAATGTATTTTTTTTTCTTTTAAGAAACAACATCGAGGTTATTACATTAATTTTACTGTCACAGTCGAAGATGCATGAATTGACAATCTAAATTCAGTTTTTTGAACCACAGCATAAACACATCTATAGGAAATAAGTTATATTTCTAGAAGGTATATCAAAAGCGCTGAATAAATAATATTTTTATGACTAAAAACAGCACATAAAGATCATTTAAATATTTATTATTTTTATTTTTAAGCATGTAACTGCTTGATGTTTAAATCTAAAGAAAATATAGGCGCTACCTTGCAGCTTAAGAATGGCTAGAAGAATTTCGACGCGGCCATCAGGGCCATGGTAGCATAATTGGTCAGTGCATTCGCCCGGATTGCGAAGGATGCTGGTTCGAGTCCCGTCTGCTGCATTGTCCGCGTGGAATTTTTTCTAGTTATATTTTCTTAAGATTTAATAATTTAAATAATTAACTATTTTTATATTTAAACAATTACATTATGTAGTCCGGTCAATTTAGACATTCGAAGCTACCTAGCTAGCTTGGTGGGAATTCAGGTAGCTTTACTCTTATCTTTTGGTCTAATTTGACCGGACTAATTGTTTGGAATGTTCTTAAAACAAATAACTATAAGAAATATTAAAAACTCTTATACATAATTGTTTCTAACTTTAATAGAAGAATTATATACGAAAAAAATATCAAATGCTAATAGGACAATCCAGATGATGTATGTAAATAATAAATATGATATCAGAGAGGTTTCCACGGATACAACTACATCCTACTTATTAAGCAACTACCCATAGCCCTGCCTCGGATTAACTCATTTTCATTATCATTGGTGGAGATGCTTTGTAGCATAGAAGGTTCTTCACCAGCTTCTAGACCTCCGATTGGTGCATCACTTGGCGGTGGTATTCTAGCCTCTAATGCAATGTTATGCAGCACACAACATGCATTAGTGATTTTGCTAGCCATGTTAGGGTGATAGTGAAGAACTCTATCTCAAAGCATACACCTCCAACGAGCCTTGAGTAATCCAAAACAGGGTTCAATACGAGACCTGGCTTGGACATGACGTCGTGTGTAACTGTCTTCCTGGGATCCTGGTTCAGCATTTAATACAGGCGTCATTAACCAGGGCCTCTGTGGATACCCAGAATCTCCTGAAAAATAAATAATTTCCAGATTATGTATATTTATATTGTATCTTTAAATGAATTTATGTGTATATAATTTTTACCACGGGTTAAGGCAGAGAATAATTCAGTATTAAATCCACCTTTTGAGTTGTTTTTAAAGGTCAGGAAAGTTTTATGCATAAATAAACAATGTATTACCTAATAACCAAACATGTTCACCATTTTCATGAAGCCCATGCATGTATGTCTCCACGTGGCTTGCAGACCATATGTGGGATTCATGTGTAGCTCCACCAAATTTGGAGTTAACATTTATTATTTTTAAATCATTATCACTTATCTGGTATGAAAAACAAATAAAAATAAGAGAATTAGGTCCACTTTAAAATACTTAATCTGATATAATATTTTTCTTCACATTATAAAATAAGCCAAATATTATTTTATTAATAAGTGAAAAATAGAAATAAATAATATAATAATAATAGAAAAATAGGTTAAAGGGAAACTATAAACAACATTAATTCAAGTTTCATTCTTTCTTATATAAATGATTAGAGATTATCTAGCTGCTTACCATTTGCACATTTAAGGAATGATATCCTTTTCTATTAGAAAATATGTGTTCTTCCTCGCTTGGTTTGGTTATAGCAATATGGGTACAGTCAATGTTTCCTTTGAAATCTGTAAATAAGGTACGTATTTACCAATTTTACAACAAAAGTTAGCTTTAGGAAAGTTATAAATTTCAGAGGAACCACTTAATCTAGCATGACCTTTTAGGTCGTCACATAACCGCCTAAATGTGATTTTATTAAGCCTGAAATGTTGGATAAACAACAACTCAGGCATATCTTCAATTTTTTCTAATTAAAGTCTCAATCTTAAACGCATTTGGCGTCTCTTCCAGATGGTTTCATTATGTGCTGCCCACAGTAAATGTAGTGAATGCATTTTAAATACTTTGATTTACGATTATTTGATACAACTTAAACAAAATCACAGCTGATGAACAAAGTCGGCCATGTTGTTGTGTTATCTACAGCGTCTTAGCATTCGTTTCGTTAACGATTTCGAAGATCGCGATCGCAGCGAAGTCGAACGTCAAAAGTGCAGCTTGTCTACGCATTTGTATGGGATTAAGCGTTCAAACAATTCATTATTTTAACGTTTCGTTACGAATTGTAACTTTGTCTACCAACTTTCGATGACGATGACGATTGACCACGTGATTTAGCGAGGCTTATGTCAGTTTCATACATTTTATTAATTTCGAACTTCGTTATCGTTTTTAAATTGTTACTTTGTCTAAGCCCCCAGCGCTTATCGGCGCTGAACCTTACTACATAAAGGAAGCTGATTAAAGCAGAGCAAGCAAAATGTCGGACTCATCGGACGATGATTTAGTTTTGTTAGAAAATGTGTATTTAAAAATGCGAAAAAAAGCTATACATCCTATAAATAGAGAAAGGAAACGTTTCGGAGAATACCATCATTTATTTGTAAAAAAAATGAAATTTGATGATCAAAGATTTTATACATATAGAAGAATGACTTAAGAAACATTTTATTACATTTTGGATTTAGTGAAAAACCGTTTGATGAAAATTTGGTGTAATTAGCATAAACAACCAATCCTTCCAGAAGAAAGACTTGTTGTCACCATTCGGCAAGAACGAAACAAATGATTTTAGCGCTTAGTTAATAAAAGATAAAGTTATTAGATTTATAAAAAGATTATAACTTAGATTGATTTAATCTAAGGAGAATAATTCAAATACAAATCATTTATTATTCGGACAACATAGATCATAATGACCAGCTGACCAGCGCGTGTCGGCATTTTGTCGGCGTTTATCGGCGCTGGTCCTTGAAAAAGGATATCGAGCTAAGGCTAGACTAGGGAGATAAGGCCGAAAAGCGCTGATCGGCTTTCGGCTTTCTTTCTGTATACGGTCCTAAGTCTTAAAAGGTCCTTTATTTTGTTTCCTGCCTTTTTTACAGAAAATTACTACCGTGTACATGATGAAGTACATTAGTGTTTATTATATTATGTTTTCGTTAGCAACTTGTGTTAGTTACCTTGGATCAACGGCCTTGTGTGTCTATGCCTCCTCACGGGCTCCTGGCAGTTGAGCTCTGCGAACCTTCCATCTTCATCTATGAGACTCTCGAAGAAATCCACGCTGCTATTCATCGATGACCGGATTTGCAAGTGACACGCATACCAAATGAAACTGTAACATCACATATCACGAGTTCACTAAAAATTATAAAAACACAGACAGACGCGGCGGGGCGCCTCTGTTGTGTGTTCGAATAGACAACCCAACAAACGTCTTGAGCGATGACCATAGACACGGAAGCCTGCTCATAGGGTTATGAACTTTTTTTCTATCAAATATAGTAATTTCGAAGATGTTATCTCTAAAAATATAGTAGATTAAAAAAAATGGTAAACCACATACTTTATATTATGTCATCATCATCAGCCTATTAATGTCCCCACTGCTGCACAGGCCTTCCCTGTGGATAGAATAGGGAGTTTGGGCCATGACCCACCACGCGGGCCCAGTGCGTATTGGCGGGTGCTAACGACTGCAGATGCAGCCGGGACCAACGGTTTAACGTGCCTTCCGAAGCACAGAGGAACTCGAGATAGTAAATTTTTGGTCACCCATCCAATGACTGACCACCATAGTATGTGGTTTACCAGTTTCACCATGCCATACCATTAAAATATGTACTTTATTTTTTTAATGAATATATTTTTGCTGCTCTGTCTTCATAATTAAATAATAAATATTTCCAACACTCACACCAATTAGCCTAGCCCCAAAGTAAGCACTGTAATAAAACTTGTTGTTATGGGATGCTAGGGTAACGGATAGAATACATATACTGTACATATATAAGTATATTTATATAAATACGTATTAAACATCCATGAGTACAAATGCTCGTATTCATCACACAAACATTGCGCCCACCGGGATTCAAACCCGGGACCTCTCGAGTCGGCGACACCATGAAACCCGGCGTACAAACCACTCGACCACGGAGGTCATCAATTAAATATTAATTTTCAAAAATAATAGCTCAAATCTGCTTTAAATAAAATATAGTAGTTTCGCCTACTATATTTTTTTTAGAAATATGGTATTTGATCCCCTTATATATTATTGTATTATATAGTAGGGTTGGCAACCCTGGCGCAGTATCAATGTCACACACAAAACATCTTCTGCGCAATTTGTTTGTCTTTGGTTTGTGGTTTTAATGCGGTTTTCACTATCAGTAAGATGTTTTTAAGGAAAATATAAATGTGCAATAAGCGCCCAAAAAAGAAAATATAGCGGACACATCGGAGCGAACGGAAGGTTATTTCAATAAATAAATTAACTGAGTTCCAATTTAGCGCATTTTTTTATTGTTCCGCTGACTTTATTTTTTTTCTAGTGAAATAAAATTAAAAACTCGACAGACCTGTCTAAGAACGAACTAAAAAGTTGAAAAACAAAGTCTTTGCCATAAGAGGACTAGCTATGTCATGGACACGCGGAACACTTTTAAAAATTCGCTTTATTTTTTATTGTGATAATTATCAAAATTCGCAGCATTCAAATGTTAACGAGCGAAGCATTGATCAGGTTCGTTTAACGTCAAAATGTCTTATGTCCGGGCTACACGAGGATATTTTTTCAAGCTAGGATAGCAAGCTAGTTCTGTACTAAAATGTCCTGGCTTGGTTTTATTTTAAGCTAATACTATTGCAGTAACTGAGTTGACCACAATTCCAAAATTTTTATTTTGAACGTGATTTCTTATTTTTTTAATTTTAATAAACTTTAATCAAAATCCTGTGAGGTAAAATGTGTGAAAAACACATATTGTTATATAACGTAGTTTTCTTTTATTTAAATAAACTAACAGGTCGTATTATTATATCGCCGATAAATTTATCGGGCAATGGAGGCGTATAGAAAGTGTTAACAGAAAAAACTGTTCAAAAGCTCTTCATTTCGCGTAAATGATCTGATAATAAATGGTAATATTTTAGTACCAAAACTGCCGTTTATCTGCTCTTAAATAGATTTTGCTTCATACCACTTTTTATGCTTTCCTTTAGTAGGTACGTATAATTCATAGAAATACTTCAAATTCGTAACCGAGAGCAAATTATATACAGTTTTTGCTGGTGCTGTAAAGTTGTGTTTATGCGTATGCGCCCTTATTGCAGACCCACGATATGTATATTTTATAGGTTTTAAAGCGTTGAAGACATGCTGCAATTAGTAATTTGTCGTAATTTTTATTTTATTTATTTTTTCTTTTACAAATTAGTTCATGAGAAAAAATGAAGACTTATACAAATAATTATTATAACCTGTCGTGTATATCGTCCCACCATTCTTCAAGAGTATTCATTAGAACTGCAAAATATGTGTGCAGCCAAACAAACATCGCTTATTAAGCAGAGACAGACTTGCCACATATCTACATGATATCTAGTCTAGTTGCTATTTAAGTATCAATTGTGCACTTTATCCGAACCACGTATATTGAAACTTAACAAAATCACAAAGAGACAGACTTAAGACAAAAACGCTCCACACCACCTGTTCACACGTAAACTAGAAATGACACAATGCCAGTGAAATTATGAAAAACAATGGTTTCGAAACATCTATTGTAAACTAATTTTGATCTAATTCCTTTGCAAACAGTAAACGAACAATGTTTTTTTGATGTTGGACATTTTAAATAAATCATTTGGACCGAATCAGTATTTGAATTGATTCGCAATTGTAAATGGAGTTAGGCGTGGGTACACTAAACGCGAAAGCTAACTTTTATTAATTTGTAAATGGAATGATGCTACCTTTATGTCATAGGGTGATTTGATAAATCGGGTTTTCGTGAAAATCTACTAGGGACTTTGAAAAAATGCGAATAATTAGGCAATGGCGATGACATTTCTTAATCTTACTGAAAAAATATAGAACTTTCGCAAAAACGAGATAGCACAAACATTCGTTTGACTGGCAAAGCGTCACAAAAAATATCGTTTACAGTATAGCTGAGTCTTGTGTTTTGTCAAAAACACAATCAACAAAACATATTGCAACATTCAACAAAAACCTCGGTCGGTAGACGGTCTACACAAAATTTTGTTTCATTACACATATTTGTTTGCGTTAAGAAAGACCAGCGTTGCGGGTGAATGATAGATGAAACAGTTGATTTTTTCAGTAGTAATATCGTAACAATGTATTATGTTTTTACCTAGAAAGCTACAAAACTTTAATTTTAAAAGATTTTTCATGGACATCCAAAAACGCTGTCGGCTATTTTAGTCTATAGATTATCTATGCTATGACGTCAACAAAATCCTAAACAAACGTTCGGAAGCACGTAAGAAATAACCTGAATCTAAATTTGTATTATAAAACCATGATTTCGAATAGATTTCATGATAAATATAATAATTATCATGATTGTACTATGCGAGAATGTAGAAACACATCGTTAAAGACTCCCGAAAAGTTGTTGTTTAAATTGTCTAGAGAAATGCACATAACTAAACATGAACACGGTCATGTTTAAAACTTGCTAAATCCTGGTTAACCTTAAAACAATTTTTAAGGTTATGAATGTACCTATTTAAGTATGTAAGTCAAAGAGTTTTGTCGTTTCTGCTTTCACAAATCCGGCGTCCAACATTCATTTAGACATCAAAACCAATAAACGGATTTTTTTCTACAAGATGTAAGAGTTTTTAGATATATTTTAGTCCAACGCAAGACACCACAATAACACGACAATGACGTTTAGTTGTTTATATTTACTAACTTGTTGACGTCACAATCATGGTGGACAGCGTATTGAGTGTTTACAAAGCATAGACTAAAAACCATTTTTCAATGAAATTACTACAGCCATCTTCTAATATTATGAAGTGAAATCGATGCATTTAGGTTTCTCATACCAAACATTATAAGAAATAAACATTTGTATAGTGCAAATTGACATGAGTGAACTAGCCTATTTTTGTTATTACATATTATTTTTTTATTTGAAATGCTTACCCTATTTATGATAAATTAATATTATTGACGTTGTATGATTTGTTTTGATGATCATTTAAAATGTGTGAAATTGAAAAATGTAAATGTGTGATAAATATAATTGCATGTAATTGGTAACAATAAAAAAAATAGCTTAGCTCGAGTAGTGGCAGTGTAGTCCTCGCTTTATGCTTGCGGTTCTGAAGTGATGTTTATGCAATATGGTTGTGTTGTGTTGTGGGTAGTAAAGTGACTATTGTCAATGAAATGTACTCTGATTCTATTGAAGTATTGACTGGGATGGTTGTGGCATGCTATCTATTCAAAGATTACTCGCGGGGAAAGCGTACCTTTAGAAAATTCACTCTCGACTTCATGTTCTCGTCTCTTTGAGATACTTGGTATTAGTATCGTTTCTATTTTGGGATTTGCTTTGTGCTTAACAATATATACGTATTTTGTACAGTTGCCTTTCCCCATTATGTGGCCATAACTAACAGAGGAGCAACACGGCCGACGCGGTCACGAGATCCATAATGTCTTTGTTATTTTTTTTTAATGCGTAGAACAAATATTTTAAACCATAATCAAAATATGCCACGAACTTTACACTATATGCTGTATAAACAATCTGAGATAATTATTTCGTGAGTCTTGATTTATTGATTATCTTATATATAAAATTCTCGTGTCACAATGTTAGTTACCATACTCCTCCGAAACGGCCTGACCGATTTTTATGAAATTTTATATGCATATTCCGTGGGTCTGAGAATCGGTTATCCACCTGTAACGTAGTGTTCTGAAACCTACAATGCGCCTTCGCGCCAAAATTCAAACTATTGGCTATTGTAACGTAGTGTTCTGATATGGGTTAGGATGAATGTTATCCCAGGAAATTGATAGAACACTAGGTCACACACCTCTTAAAATTTTTTTGGACAATTTTTTTTATAATGTGGTATTAAAAATACTTACAACCCTAAATTTTCTGTTCTACCACCTGCCCCTATTTTTATGGCGGTACGAAGTTCGCTGGGTCAGCTAGGAAGAATATGTTTTTTACTGTTTCCATACTGATCTGGGAGTGAAAAATAAATATAAGGCGTCGGCTTCTTTGTTTCCCGTGCAGATGGTATAAGACGGGATAGTTTTAAAAACTAACTTTCTCTCACTATTTCAGAAAACACAATATGCTTAACTGATAACAAAACGCAATTTGACATTGATTTGGCCAAACTATACGTTTTTCCTCATTCAAAATCAAGTCCTTTTTAAAATGTATTAAGGCAGCGCGATTGTGACATGCCCTGGTAAAGGGCCATTGGTATAATATCAAAAATGTAAACAATAGTTATAATAATTACTTTTATAGCCACACGCAAAACAATTGTTTTAGGGATCTATAAATAGGTATAAGATAAAATATTTCAAGTTGCCAGGTGTATTTTTCCGAATTTGTAACAATGTATGGATATCCTGCTCGCCTGCTTAAACAAACAAGTTATCAGTATTCCATTTATATATTTACTTATTTAGATAAATTCACTAATGATATTTTAGTTTGTATTTTTGTATGACGCACGACGCACCGCACCGTCTAGAGATGACTTAATTCGTTATCAAAATAACATGTCTGTGGCCCAGAACCAGTTTGAATAGTAGCCGTCTAAATTTAAACCTGACCGTAATAATAACGCCAAGTTTAATGTGCGCAACAAACAAATGAATTATAAAACAATTAGCCGCTTACATAACATAAGTGTGCGGTTAAGATACGAGTAAATATACTGCGTTCGCTGGAATTTCTTTTACCATTGTATTACGCCGCGCGGGTTTTTTTTTATCACACACTAGTGATGTAACGAATGACATTTTTTGAACATTCGCGAATGCGAATATCTGGTACCAACATTCGCGAATGTTAATATTCAGTTTTTGTTCTAAATTGGCGCCAATTGTCTATGGCATGGTGGCAGTCTCGTTCGAATTGCCGAGTTGACGTGAACTCATCCGACTGAAGTGTCATTCCGCTCGCGCCGGTCTTTTCGTAAACAAAACCAGTGAATTTTGAGGTTAGAGTTTGAATAGTGATTTATTAACATGAGTAAATCGAATTCTAGTGAAATAAGGACTTATTTCACACTTTGCGATGCTGAACGAGCTAAATGCAAGCTGTGTAACAATGAATATTCAAGGAAAGGAAGAACTACAACTTTTTTAAATAGTTTTTTTCTAATATTCATATTCGCAAAACATTCGCAGAGATTTTGCGAATGCGAATGTGAATGCGAAAATTCAAAAATATGCGAATATTCGCGAATGCGAATGCGGATGCGAATATTC
This sequence comes from Chilo suppressalis, assembly GCA_902850365.2. Taxonomy (NCBI): domain Eukaryota; kingdom Metazoa; phylum Arthropoda; class Insecta; order Lepidoptera; family Crambidae; genus Chilo; species Chilo suppressalis. The sequence goes on from OU963910.1 coordinate 1,102,337, forward strand.
GTTACATCACTATCACACACAATCATACGCAATAAATATTTCTAACACTCACACTTATTAGCCTAGTCCTTAAAAGCACGGCGAGCTGTAAGGCTGATGTTATGGTATTCTAGGGTAAAGGATAGAATATATATGGCGCACCGGGATTTAGAACGGGAACTCTGAGTAGGCGACACCCTGAAACCCGGCATACATACCACTCGGCCACGAAGGTCGTCAAACAACTCACGTTTTATGCCAAATCAAATGGGTATATACGAGCTTACGAGGAGTGCGATGGCGCAGGTGGTTAGTGCGTTCGGCTGCGATCGTTGAAGTTAAGCAACTTTCGCAGTGGTCGGTAATTGGATGGGTGATCAAAAATCTTCTATCACGAGTTCCTCCGTGCTTCGGAAGGTAAGTTAAGCCGTTGGTCCCGGCTGCATCTGCAGTCGTTAGCACCCGCCAATCCGCACTGGGTCCGCGTGATCGGTCATGGCCCAATCTCCCTATCCCATCCATTGGGGAGGCCTGTGCCCCAGCAGTGGGGACATTAATAGGTTGATGATGATGATGGCTCGCCTTATGGTCGACCACAGCGTATACTCTTGCGATACTAAATCTATTACTCGCGGCTTAATGTCCCCACTTCTGGGGCACAGGCCTTCCCTATGGATGGAATAGGTAGATTGGGCCATGACCCACCACGCGGACCCAGTGCGGATTGGCGGCTGCTAACGACTGCAGATGCAGCCGGGACCAACGGCTTAACGTGCCTTCCAAAGCACGGAGGAACTCGAGATAGTAAATTTTTGGTCATCTATCCAATGACCGACCACTGCGTAAGTTGCTTAACTTAAACGATCGCAGCCGAAAGCGCTAACCACTTGCGCCATCGAACTCCTCGTGAAAACAAACAGAGCACCTTGGACGTGGCTTGTGCTTAAAACTGTAAAGGTCGAAAAAATCACGATTCATGTCTATTATGGGCCCCGTTATTTTAATGTGAAAACAATGAACGTTTTTATTAACGACCCAAAGGGTATCCCATAAAAATTTGTGTGGCAATTGTTCTTCTCCTTCGGTGTTAAATAAATAAATATTTCCAACACTCACGTCAATTAGCCTAGCCCCAAATTAACAACTGTAGGCTTGCTTGTGTTATGGGATGCTAGGGTAACGGATATCTATATATATAAAATTCAGAGGTGACTGACTGACATAGTGATCTATCAACGCACAGCCCACTGGACGGATCGGGCTGAAATTTGGCATGCAGGTAGATGTTATGACGTAGGCATCCGCTAAGAATGGATTTTGATCAATTCTACCCCCAAGGGGATAAAATAGGGAATGAAAGTTTGTATGAAACTTTGTCAATTTTAAACCGATCGGGCTGAGACTTTGCATGCAGGTATAAGAAGAATCATAGATGAATGTCATTGTGTATAATACAAGCCTGAGAACAAAAACTGTAGTCTACACTTCAGCTCTACACCGAAGCGAAGCGAGGGTTGGCCGCTAGTAATACATATATACTGATTTATAAATAAGTATATCGATATAGAAGTACATATTAAACATCCATGACTGGAGTATAAATGCTCGAATTCATCACCCACCGGGATTCGAACCCTGAACCTCTCAAATTGGCGAGACCTTGTAACCCGTCGTGTATACTCTATCACGGAGTTCATCATCGTTAAAGTTACAGAAGTGATAATAATATCGTTGAAGATTCATTAAATGGCAAGCCAATATAAAAATATAAGTGTATGCTATAAACTGTATTCGCCAAATCAAACTCTCATCTATATTTGATAAACGAAAATACTTAGAGCTAACATAATTAGTTAGTTGCTCAGGCCGATAACACACAATACATATTAGTACAAGTTCCATAATAAGGAATCACGCATAGTCAATATTATGATAATAAATCAATGATTTAAAATTAATAAATACTCGTTGGTGTCAATGAGGGCTATCGCGTCTGAAACCGCCGCTAGAGGCGCTTGTGTTGCGTGAGGTCTCCGAAATGTCAGATGTTATAGCTTGCGAGTTGACTACGCGGTTTTTTTCTAATTAAAATAATAGTTGTGAATATTTGGTAACAAATCAGACTTATTATGGCAAATATGAGTTACGTGTCAATGATTGTCAGTTATTTAAAAGCGGAGCTAAGAAAAAATATTGTCCTTCTTTTTTCCGAACAAAACGGGACTGCGCAACACTGGCGTGGGCGATTATGTTTAAGATACGATTCTTTTGTATTAAAATGTAAACTTTGATATCACGAGCGTGTTTACTAACTTTAAAAGTTACACTTCAGGACCTCACTCAACAGTGGCGCCATCTGGTGAGACAAAAAACTATAGCCCTCATTCTGGCGTGATTCTCTAAACTTAAAACTAAATTTAACATCAGTCTCTTCTTTTCATTCTGTATAGAGAATGACAAGGATATACTGTTGTCAAATTTAAGTTTAGATTTAGAGAATCGTGCCAGAATCGGCACCATTGTCGATCGGCTCTGAACCACACCTAGTTTCTTTATCTAAGAAAGCAAAAAGCTTGCGCGCAGATCGAATCCCCATAGGCATTCTGTAAGATGCAATCTCACTTATAATGCGATTCAAATAAGAATAGGAAAGCCAATGACCTCCATCTGTCAAATGACGCTTGAAAATTACGGTTTGCAAAAAAAAAAACTTGAAAGCCTTTTTTAGCACTCCGCTAATTCAAGAATAAAAACCAAACATTTGTAAACAAACAATAACAAATATTGATAATTAATATCGGTTGATATTTTTTTTTCATTTATTGAGCTTTGGCCATGAATGGTTGATAACCTAAATCGTCAACCAAATGTCACTTTAAGTTGCGTTCAGAAACTCGATTTCAAACTTTCGTTTACATAAAGGATGCATGTTCGTATGTGACCTAATAATAGTGCATGATTATTCATAACTACTCCGGCGGTAATGCAGAGATGAGCGGAATAGAGGAGCTAGATTCTGATTAATGTTTTTTTTCACAGTCTTAATAAATAAATATTATTAAAAATCGGTGTTTTTTTATCAATCTTACTAAATAAATGGTATTAAAATAAAAATATATGCTTTTTCTCACTTATTCTTAGTAAATAAGTTTTATTAAATAAAAACACTCAACGCTCACGGACTCAACGCTCACGGTTTGCGGACATTTGTCCCCCGAAAATATTGTGAGGCGCACGCTATTGAAGCCATATTTTGAGATTACGTTGTATTGTAATTAATATGAAGTTTAAGACAAAGAGAAGATGTTCTAAAATGGAACGCTGGGTCCCTTCAAATCGGATAGATTATTTATTTGTATTGTTGAAATTATTTTATTATGCTTTCACTTTAATCTTGAATAAAACAATGGTTCACAATCTTTCTGAAAGATAATTAAATATAGTTTAATCTATGCAAAATATACGAACCACCAAGGGCGTAGCCAGGATTTAGTTTAGGGGGGGGCAGGCAAGTGAAACTAATATGTTCGCTACAAAAATTAAGTTCCATATAAACAAGAACAATTTTCTCGGCTCTTTGCATAACCTTTTCAAGACTTCACCTGAAATTGTATGTAAATTTTCTTGTACCATCTTTCGCTGGACACTTAACATACACAGGCCATTTATGTGTCCTATGTATGTTAAGAGATCAAGATCGAGCATCGTCGACCTAAACCACGTTTTGACTACACCGCAATGTAGAGAAGTACCTCTCTACATTGCTCGTGGTGCAAGACAGTGCCAAAGAAATTAGTATAGGTTTTCTGGTTGGAGGAAAGAATGTTTCCGCCTTCTCTAACAACTCCGCAAAGTTCCAGTGCGGATATAAGGGAATCCAAATACGGGAAGAAGATCGATCGCTTTCAAAAATCGCATGGAGTCTCAGCAGGATGATTAGACTGATGTCGTTGGCGAAATGCAACGCGGGATATGTAAATCAGTTCCAATGACAGCTGCAGTTTCCGTAGAAGTGTTGAATACTTACTGTATCGTACTAACATTCCAAAATACCTCACAATAAAATTGAATAATTATTACGATCTTACCAACGAACAAACCAAAAATGGCTATCTAGTTAATTTACATGCGGTAGAAGTAGGGGCGAGAGGTATACCAGCAAAATCTTTCTATAACCTTCTAAAAGAGCTAGCTTGTGCTAGCTAGTAAATAATAATTTTCGAATAACTTATTTTTATTATGCTTCTAAACCTGTGTTCTAAACGGGCCATAGTTGCCCGGCAATGTGTGGCTACTACAGATGGCCCGGCAAAATTATATTTTTAAAAATACCTTAATACTTACTTGTTAGTTGTACACACAGTAACATTATACATACTACAGACTTTAAAAAATCCTTGTATCCATCATTTTACGTCCAAGAAATGCTTAACGTACGTACGAAATCACTTCACTGTTTACGAGTAGTCCTATCGAAATTACAGCTTTAGTAACGAGACTAATGAGAGTTATGTGTGATTCTATATTTTTTTTAAATTTTATATTTAGATTTTGGAATATTTTTTTATTTAATTTTTGGTTCTGAAGCTCCTTGATCTAGGGGGGGGGGCAGCTGCCCCCCCCTGCCCGTACCTGGCTACGCCCATGCGAACCACATACATATGTATGAGTTTGATTTAATCAATGAAGACATGATGCTAAACCGCAGTAAAAAACATGTGATTATTTAATAATGTGACGCTGTAAAGGTCATCTGCGACCAACAACTGCATACACACTAAAAAAAAAGTGGTGAATAGTGAGTTTATTCTTGCAGAATAGCACTGGTCGTCAGCGAAGATGCAAAGCGATGCGCGTGAAAATTGACGTTGTCAAGTTCGCAGCCATTCCGCATTAGTTGTTTGGCCGGACCACTTGTAACATTTTCTAATGTAATCTTAATGGTTTGATGGACGCAAATGACAAAGAGGAATCAGAAAGTGTTCGCAATATGCTAAGTTTCTATCCGCGTTATACATAGTATATTTTTTTAAGATCCCACAAGAACCTACCATATTACCGTAGATAATATGCAAAGATATAACTCAATCCGGTTAATGTCAGTATGTGTACCGTATTTTGTCTAAATCCTTTAGGCCGTTTTTGTGATTGAGTAACGAACATCCTTTCACATTGCGTCTTAGTAGGATGAAGGTAAATAAAAAATTTGGGCAAAAATACCATAGATATATTCTTGGTCACAAAAACTTGGATGAATAAACAAATAAAACCTTTTTTAATCCAGAATGAAAAGGATCCATTCTTTTCTCCATACAACACTGCTCAATTTTGTACCTAAAGAATTATCATACATTTATGTGTAGAATAATCGGCGAAATCATTAAAAATATAAATGGAGTTTATTATCCACTTGTACCCAATAAAAATTTAAATATTCAAAAAACCCGACTGCTTAATTATACTTCAAATAAAAACTGAAAAGATAAAAATAAGTCCAGTAGTCTATAATTCTGTTAATAAGGAACAAAGCTACTTTAACAGTCGGGACCCAGTATTGAAAAATATTATGTATTCTTGAATATCTAGATATAGATCCATACAAACGTAAGATTGAAATTGAAAGCGCAATTGGTTAATATACAACTTTAAAGCGTTGTAGATCCTAAATATTCATATAAAATGAAAAATGGTATAAGGAACCTAAACATGATTTTCGATTATCTAGACAATGATACCCCACTCGACATATTTTGTCAACTTTTTTTTTTACTTCGTCACAATATGGCGCCTAATTTTCCCAATATTGAATTTTGATTACTATCATTTCTTTAGTAGCACTCCCATAATGGAGACGAATCGATTGATGTATGAATCATCAAAATCGGTCCAGGCGTTTGGTCTCTAGTGTGCCACAAAGAAACAAACATACATATATACACTGTTTAACACTATACCCTGTCTGCGCATCGCGCTTCGCGCTCTTGCATTGCGCAGTCGGGATAAAATGATGTTTTAACATTTAAATTCATGGCAACACAGATAATATAATTATGGTAAATCTTTCACATGATTTTTGATACGACCAATCACAATCAAAGAAATGAATTGAAACCAATAGTATTAGCTGTCATCTGTCAGTCAATGACAAATTGCGTGTACGTAATAACGTTTCTTTATACGCAGATTAGCTATTTCAATTCAGATTTTCAGCAATTTTTGTTGAATTTATTAAGATTTTGTTGAGTGACTCTGTTTAATTATAAGTTTATATGTTAATAATTTTAATTTACGCGATAGTAGCCCTTTAGGTGATAGCTTCGAGTCAGAGGGTTCAATGAATTCCAATCTAGTCAGTGTTCATGTAAAGTCTTGACCTCCCCAACCTCCAAGCGAGTCTTATATAATTATATCGGAAATACTTAGTAACATGCGCATTATTGTAGAAAATGTAAGGCAAAACTAACATTCTGTGCACTAGGTTTGAATTTAGGGACTTCTTTTTTTTCATCTATCGCGGAACTTTTAATGTCATAAACTAATAATATTATATATATATATATTTATAGCGAGGTAGGCAAATGACTCTACCCCACCTGATGTTAAGTGGTGATAAAGTCCAAACGCGAAATAGCTGGTACAGCTGTTATAAACTGTTACACCAACCATCCTCACCTTGCCGGCCTGCAAAAATGCTTCTTCACGCCTCTCTTAAAGGACCCCAGATTATAGGAAGGAGGGAACACGTGCGCGGGTACAGAATTCCAATTACGAATAGTACGACAAAGAAATGAGTCACCAAATATCTTTGTTCGTGTAGGAATAGTGGCCACAGTAAGTCGGTGGCAACGTAGGCCAGCGCGCGTGGTCCTTTGAAGAAAAGGTGATGGAGGGATAAGCGAGAATAGCTCCTCAGAACACTCGCATAATACATTTGAGCGGATAGCATCGACTTCATTTGGCAGAAAATCATTTGGCAAAATCATTTAATCGCTTATCAGACATTTAAACGCATATTGTTTAAGCTATGATCATCTTTAGGTATAAAAACATCCACAATATTTAAAAACAAGAACCATCATAACGCAGAAAGTTCTCAGCCAGAATCGTCTTTTCTCTTGGCATACAAATATTTAACTTGTTCTTGTTAGGGTTCTGTAACTCAATCGGCACAAACGGATCCCTTATAGGGTCACTAGGTTGCCTGTCTGTATGTCGCAGTTGATTTGCTCGGAAACTACTGAATCGATCAAGGTGAAAATTTAGTACATACATGTGTCTGTCTGTGACCCGAACACGAACGAATACAGCAAATAAATAAATTCTAAATTACTTCTACTACTGAGTTACTTTTGGGGGTCACTGACTGTACAAAATTATATGTATCTATAATATAAAAAAATAATCGCTGAATGTGTTGCTAAGCGCAAATCTCGAGAACAGCTGAACCAATTTCGATAATTCTTTTTTTAGAATATTCCTTGAAGTACGAGGATGGTTCTTACGCAGAGAAAATTAAAAAAAAAATGCCTGAAAAAGTCCAAAAACAACACTTTTCTATACTCCCATACAAACGATTCGTAATAATACTTAAAAGTCAATTTGAACTTTAATACCATAACATAAATTTCAAATGTTAGTGGAGAGGTTCCGGGAAGGCAAAACAATTAAGTGACGTGATGTCAAGTGAAGTTTGGAAAAGGCAAATGTACCATTTTCAGTTTTTTTTTATAATTATATGAAGAGTCGTTTTAGTCTACACTACAGCTCAACACCGAAGCGAAGCGAGGGCGGGCCACTAGTGTTATATATATAAAATGAAAGGGCTCAATTCCAAACCATTTCTTTTTATAGCTGTAAAATGAATGAAAATAAATGAATGACTTGTCAACCTTATCTCCGAAGCTACTGCGTAAATTAAAAAAAAATGGAATGTAGCTCGTTATTAGTAGAATACAGGAAAACCTGTAAGAAGTTTATAGTATAATGGCACGGAAACCTTCGTGCGTGAATCCGACTTGCACTTGGCCGGTTTTTTATTTATTTATTATCTATGGTGACTGGCGTAAAGTACCTACCACACTAACCTAACCCCCTGATCACAAACAGCGATAATGCTTAACGAAATTATGCAGGATAAAATTTTGGCAAAGGTAATGCCTAATAAAATTCTGCCATCATTGTGAAAATTCGGATTATAAATATTCTGCCAAACAATAATTATATTTACAAAAAAGTACGATTTTAAAGGTGAGTGTGTTTCCAATGAATTTCTTAGCTTCTGCCAGATAGAGGGAACCCTTCGCGAATATTTTGTCATTTGTATGTTTTTATCTATATATATATATAAAACTCAAAGGTGACTGACTGACATAGCGATCTATCAATGCACAGCCCAAACCACTGGTCGGATCGGGCTGAAATTTGGCATGCAGGTAGATGTTATGACGTAGGCATCCGCTAAGAAAGGATTTTGATCAATTCTACCCCCAAGGGGATAAAATAGGGAATGAAAGTTTGTATGAAACTTTGTCAATTTTAAACCGATCGGGCTGAGACTTTGCATGCAGGTATAAGAAGAATCATAGATGAATGTCATTGTGTATAATACAAGCCTGAGAACATAAACTGTAGTCTACACTTCAGCTCTACACCGAAGCGAAGCGAGGGCGAGCCGCTAGTTTTTTAAATAAGTTTGTAATAAAAGTTTTTCAACTCGATCTTTTGCAGACTAAAAATACATACTATATATTTAAATGGATAGTGGATGAAAGAACTTCAACTATAAATTTAATACATTGATATGAATATGTCACTTTTTCAATTGGAAGAAATGAAATGAGAATTAAAAAAAAATATCGTTTCAAACAGATATTAATCGATGTGATGATGATTTTTTACTTTAGTATTTCCACCACAGGTACGATTGCCATGATAAGCGATATACAAACGCGATTAATTCCGATGTTGGTTATCTTCAATACTGTACTAATATTGGTGTCGATTCTGCTGTGATTATGTAAATTTAAACTTAAATTTGACAACAGTGTATCCTTGTCATTCTCTATACAGAATGAAAAGGAGAGACTGATGTTAAATTTAGTTTTAATTTTAGAGAATCGTGCCAGAATCGACACCGTAATAAAGATGTAAACTTTGTGAGGTTTTAGTGGGTAATATCTGAATTTACTGAACCGATTTTGAAAATTCTTTATCACACTAATATTATACAGGCGAAAGTTTGTGAGTGTGTTTGTTTGTAACTTCTTCACGTCTGAACGGCTGGAGCGATTTTAATAAAATTTGGTATGGAGTTAGCTGACACCCTGGATTAGCACATAGGCTACGTTTTACTGCGGGTAAATATCCCTTATATACCGCGGGTAACACCGCGGGGCACAGCTAGTTGGATATATAAGTGAATTTTGTTACTAACACTTTAAGGACCACATAAGTTGTTCAAATAAATTATTATCATGTATATTAACCCGAAAATTTTTAAGAATAACGCGGACACTACTTGGAAAAACAGTGATGGCCAGCCAGACATAGTGAGACTTACCGATTTATGTCAACTCATTCTCCGAATTATCCATGGACTTAGCAATAAGTCATATGTTAGACAAAAGTAAAAAATTCATTTTCATTTCACCACAAATACAAAATTATTTTTGTTTTATTGTCATAAATGAAGCGTAAACTAGATGATAAATTCACGAGGCGATCAAAACAACATCATATTTTTAACATTATCAAAATGATACTACCACTTACTTATTATATCTAACAGGTATAAATTATTTGTACAAACAATAAATTTGATATAATTTTTATTATTTTTAAAGCATGTAACTGCTTGATATTTTTTCTAAATTTGATAGATAATCATATTATATATGAATAACGATAACTGCTTTATCGTCACTTTATTTTTCGATGCATAATTACTTTGTGATAAGCATCTTTATATATTTACCTGTATGTTAAAAAATCTGTTTATTCAAAGCAAAGTAGATTGCGAACTTTGAGGTCGTTATTATTAAATCAAGATACCCAAATTCTGTAAAGTAATCCGACAAAAAATATAATATGTTTTGAATATTAATGAAATCAACATGTTGCGCACAATTTTTTAGGAATCCTCTTTTCATGTATACATACCGAATTCAAAACATGTATGCATTGTTAGTATGTCATTATGCTTAATTATCAAATAGATCTTAGAGAAATAGAAAATTCTTTAACTCATAAATTAAGTAGCTCGCTAATATTTTTAATAACGTACGATATTCGGTAAAATGTTTTGTTCGATCACATAACAAAATATGGTTTCTCTATAAAACATTTTATAATACACCCAAGAAAACACTGACACAACAATTATTTACCAAACTTGTTTATCTATAATAGCGAACTTTTTAAACTATCTTTCACGTATGTGTTACATTTAATTTAGAATGAAGTTATTTAATAAACAGCTAGCTATCTATTAGATGACAACCCACCGATAAGCGAAGAAAACTATATCAGCTTTTGTGAATATCCAACGAAGCAATATCTTCCCGAGTAGCACCGGTAATTTTCTGGGGGCTCGGACAAGCCTTTCCTGCATCTCATCCCTCGAGTACTTTGAGATGCATAACCGCTGCTGCTGGTCTAGATTCACAATACGAACACTTCACACGTTACTTATCGAAATTATTGAACTGCGAAATGTTGTTTATTATTTACGTGGAGTTGAATGCGCCCGCGCAAATGCGCCCGTGTGACTGCGCCGGATTCAGCGACGCGGCCGCGGCCGCCGTAGAGCGGCAGTTGCGCAAGGTCGCCAGACCTGCCCCCTGCACTGCACAATATGACGTCACCGATACTGCATGTGTAACACGCCTGACAATCAGTTTTAGGCAACGCTTTATCAGATTCCTTATCAATTCTATGAATATATTTCACCCAGTACCATTGTGACACAAACATAAGAGTTTGACCATCAAAACACGTTCAGGTGCTATCAGTTTTACCAAAACATAACGACAGGTTGACATTGATAGCGTACGCCATTTGTTCGTCTTGTGATATAATTAAATTGAGACATTGATATTAAACTTTTCGATATAGGAACTGATGTTTCAAGGTTTTTATAATTCGTTGAGTACCTAATTCTACCGACCCATATTAGACCGGTTCGTTCTTCCGTCATTAAAATATCTTCATTTCTATTTTTGGCTAATTAAAATGTTTGCGCATTTTTGCCGTTTAGTAGTCGTGTAAAGATATTAAGAAACACTAAATAATTTGAAGTGAAAAGTCGACATAGATCTAGATGAATGAGGAATGCTGAGTAGAAGATTATTCCGATTAGGAAGTCTGACTCCAATCGGAATTCTGGTCGCATAGATGTTGCTGTGTGTGGGTATTACTAGCTATTAGTATACACCGCACGATTCTGACTGTAAGCAGACCCATTGGCTGTGCATCCTCGTAAGTGTTTTCCAACTACACTACATGGTAAGCATTGTGTTCAAAGATAAGTCCATTTAGCCATACTGAAACTGTACAAGAACTAACGGATTGTACACCCCTTAGCTCAGACGAAAAGATATGATTCAGATTCAATTCAGTCCCTGTTCGGCTGTAAAAAGAACGCGAATATAACGCTCATTATCCTCTTGTCACAGTGTTGTTTGTGGTTCTATCGTGCCGTGTCGTGAATCAGGAAAATGGTCCATTAAACTGACTCTCATTGCCAGCCGATCACGCGGCTAAGAGGTCGAATTCAAAATGCATCGTCAATCACAATGCCTACCGCAGCGATATTGTCCTGAATTGTTATACGAGATGTGGCAAACATTTGACCGATTATTTAGTAATGTTAGTGTGATTGAATGTACATTAATCCGTTATCTATCATGTCAGGTATAATAAAAATAATAATATATTTGATTATGTTTGCGTTTATTTAGTTCTCTTATATGTATCAGTTTATGAAAATCACTCAAAAGCGTAGACTATGCCTCAGTCAAAGTAATATAAATCTCGTCTGCAATTGTTTACGATATATGTAATATCGCACTCGCTTCGCTTCGGTGTAGAGATGAAGTGTAGACTACAGTTCTTGTTCTCAGGCTTGTATTATACACAATGACATTCATCTATGATTCTTCTTATATCTGCATGCAAAGTCTCAGCCCGATCGGTTTAAAATTGACAAAGTTTCATACAAACTTTCATTCCCTATTTTATCCCCTTGGGGGTAGAATTGATCAAAATCCTTTCTTAGCGGATGCCTACGTCATAACATCTACCTGCATGCCAAATTTCAGCCCGATCCGTCCAGTGGTTTGGGCTGTGCGTTGATAGATCACTATGCCAGTCAGTCACCTTTGAGATTTATATATATAGATTTTATCTTTGGTGTGCACTTTGCAGTCAGAAGAGATTGTTTCCGTATGTTAATTGGCCTTTATTTGGTCTGCCGTTGTTCCTAGTGTGGTAGTCTTTGTAGTGAGTGCTATTGTATAATTTCTTCTACAGTGAAAATGGATTTTAATATTTTTGTCTACATCCTTCCGTCATGTCGGCGCTTTCGTGTTTTTATTTTGACATCAGATTGCCCTTATCATACTCCTCCATACTTTATAGGAAAGGAAAATGAGAGACTATTGGCAGGTTTACAAATACCAATTACGAATAGCCATATGAAAGTGTTTATTCGGTTTTTTTAAGCAGCAAATGTTGATGTATTGAGTAGAAAAACAATAAAATTGATATGGGTAATGAACATTTAGAACAATCTGCTTAAAGGAAAGAAGACAGACGAAAATTATTCGTAGAACGAGCGGAAAAACTTTATGGACCAAATAAATACACTGTTGAGGAGAAGTAAAGGTCGTATGATAATAGCTCAAAAACCAATATTCGATCATGTACCAACAGCAAAATTAATAAAGAAGAATCGAAAGGAGCATGAGTGTGATCCTGGTTCGTAATGTAGTGATGAAGTTCGAAGCTGGTGTCTTTAAAAGTTATTTTTTTAAAGTGATTTAATTTCATAATTACAATCTATCTTATATATATAAAACTCAAAGGTGACTGACTGACATAGTGATCTATCAACGCACAGCTCAAACTACTGGACGGATCGGGCTGAAATTTGTCATGCAGGTAGTTGTTATGACGTAGGCATCCGCTAAGAAAGGATTTTGATCAATTCTACCCCAAGGGGATAAAATAGGGAATGAAACTTTGTCAATTTTAAACCGATCGGGCTGAGACTTTGCATGCAGGTATAAGAAGAATCATAGATGAATGTCATTGTGTATAATACAAGCCTGAGAACAAAAACTGTAGTCTACACTTCAGCTCTACACCGAAGCGAAGCGAGGGCGGGCCGCTAGTGTCATATATAACAGCTGTACAATCATATAAAAGGCAAGTAGTAGAAAGATCTATACAGTGTTATCTTATAATTATTACTGAGTTGTTTAAGATTGACAGTTATTTTGCAGTGCACCTAATTAGGTACTTAAAAAACATCTTCCGTTCTATATATATATGTACTTATATGATAGACAAATACCCGTTTGCCTTTTCGGAACCATTTCTCTATGTTATGTTTTAGCATATAAGTTACAACGCTTCGCCGACTTCGGTAAAAGAACGTAAGGTCATTGGATCATAATTCATAAGGTATTTTGTGATGCTCACGTATCCATCGTATCGTGGGTATCATCTTGGTAGGTAGGAAGAACTTATTAAAAATTTAGATGCACTTATTATAAATTTAGACGAAAAAGTCTGCCGTATTATTTTAAGGGTACCGTACTTGCAGAATGACAACGGAAACCCATTGATAAGCCTCCCATATCCATCAGCGGGCTATATCTCTTCGTAAAACGGGGATAGTGAAAATATACCTACTAAAAAGTGTGAACACATCAATGAAAAATTTACAAAATAAACATTCTGTGACTCCTATACAAGAAATTTAATCTTATTGACACAGGGATACCTATCCTACTAATGAAATATGCGAAAATTTTTATGTTTATATGTTTGTAACGTAACTGAATCTGAAAATAACGGCTGTTACGGATTTGGGCTAAATTTGGCACATAGCTATATAGTTTGGTACCTGAATTGAGACAAGGAATACTTTGTGGATATAGATGAAGTCACGAACGGAAGCTAGTCTATTATAAAAGAGAACCTACTTAAGTTCGAAGAAAACAAAAATGTGGTTAAGGATAAAACTAGTTTCCGTGTTGTTGTTTGTAAACGTACAAATATAATTAGCCAGAATTCTTCTGTTCTAACAGCAAGTGTACCGTATCGTCGGCTGTTCATCGACGTAATCAATTTCTCCGTTATTTGTTCTTCCGCCGGTTTATTTGCGTCGATGCGAAATTTCCTTGCGTAAATCCGCTAAACTATCCTACTAAAATTGATCACGCACAATTCATAAAGGGAAAATATGAAACTACAACATTGGGGAAAATTAAGAGAAAACTCCAACAATGCTCTACTTAATAATAAGCAGAATCTTATAATACCAATAATTATATTTATTTATTATAAAATATGCCTTTATATAAAAAAAAAACTAGTAGCGTACTTCGGTTTTCTTTCATTCAGTATACACAATTATAATAATAAAAATAGCAATTTATTGTTATTTTTACATAAACTCAACGAAATCGGACCCAAAACACAGCCCTGTGGAACTCCAAAATCTAAACTCCCACCACTACAGACACCATCCCCTCCACTGCATAGGCTAATTGAATTAAACAATGGTATGGTTACGCATCAGTTCGCTTTCCGAAAAAGTATGCAAGGCCACTTTGCTTAAAGGCCATCATGAATTTTGGTGACAGTGCGTGACTTGCATAACATGCGCGTCTGTAAGATATTAAGTCAATAATTTTATGTTTTCATGAAAAAGATTGCTTGTTGCAGCAGCTCATGAAAGTAAAGAAGATGTATGTGGATAACAAAGTCCTTTTTAGTTTGAATCTATGAGATTGAGGCCCGTATTACAGAATGAAAACTAAGTGTTGATCTTTATTCGAATACAGTTAGAAAGGGATGTCGCTATGTGCTATATATAGCGACATCCCTTTCTGTCTCAAGACTAGATTCATTATTGAGAATCTTTCTATAATACGGGCCTCAGATTTCGATGTTCGATTGTATTGATCCAGCAATCTATTATACATTTTCCATCTATACATTGGTGTCTATTCTGGCGTGATTCTCTTAACAAAACTAAATTTTACATCAGTCTCTCATTTTCTGTATTCATTCTGTATAGAGAATGACAAGGACGCTGTAGTCAAATTTAAGTTTAGGATTCTATACAAACACCTGCCTAGTTCTAGTACTAGCTAACAGACTTTGTTTTCTACTTTTAAACCACGAGTGCATGACTGACTCAGCTATTTTGGTTTTAAATATTAAGATCATGAGTAGTACCACCAAATCATATAAATTCTTGTTTTATCTTGAGAAACAAAGTATTATATAATCTTCATACTGACGACAGTTCTATTCTCTTTAGATTTCATGCAAATATCTTCTTCGATATCTATATATATAAAACTCAAAGGTGATTGACTGACATAGTGATCTATCAACGCACAGCCCAAACCACTGGACGGGCTGAAATTTGGCATGCAGGTAGATGTTATGATGTAGGCATCCGCTAAAAAAGGATTTTGAATAATATAATAAAAGATAAAATAGGGAATGAAAGTTTGTATGAAAATTTGTTAATTTGAACAGGTATAAGAAGAATCATAGATGAATGTCATTATGTATAATACAAGCCTGAGAACAAAAACTGTAGTGTACACCGAAGCGAAGCGAGGGCGGGCCGCTAGTCAAGTCAAAGTCAAAGTCAAAATTTCTTTATTCATTTAGGTACAATTTGCACACTTATGAAAGTCAAATTTGATGCCATCGGTTCAAGAGTCTACCAGAAGGCCTTGTCTGTGAAGAACCGGCAAGAAACTCAGCAAGTTTTGTCCTCCCTTTACATTATCTATTTTTATTAATTTGGAAAGATTAGTTATTTATGTAGACAGTGAATTGTGGCCCAGGCGTGTCATTTGTATATTTTTGCATTGAATCGAGTTTGTGACATCCGCCAGATCCCAGAGCGAAATAAATAGATACCCATCTTCGATAACCTTCGACATGAAAGTAATTGAAGTAAATAAAAAAAAAATTAATCGTAACCTTAAAAAATACTTTTATGCAGAAATATTCATTTTTGTTTAATTAATGTGTCGCTAGAAATTTTCCTTCGGAAGTAGATTGTCAATGTCGTATAAACAGGATATGTTCCGGGACAGGAGAACCTTGGTAGTATAATTCTTTCTTGAATAAGGACATTCAACTTCTGAAAGGTATGGTCATTAGTAATTTAATGTAAATTAGTGCAAACCAAAATTGTGAATAGATTTAACGTATGAATTTTAGTTTATATGGACTTTTATTGATATAATTCTGCAGTCTTATCAAAATCTATTACCCACTTAACACGAAAGTGGACACAGCATAATGTGAAACTGAAATTTCACTCTGAATGTCCACACTCTACTTTTTATAAATAGAATGTCATTAGTCTCGTTTCTTAATGTCTCTGGTAAATGGTTCTATCTTTATATATATAATTCTTCTGTGAGTGTGTATGTCACTGAACTTCTCTTAAACGACTGGACCGATTTTGATGAAATTTTTTGTGTGTGTTCAAGGGGATCTGAGAATGGTTTAGATTCACAATTTTGTCCGCTGGACAACCCCTATTTTTTTAGGGTGGTACGAGGTTCGCTGGGTCAGCTAGTCTTTAAATATATAATTCTTCTGTGAGTGTGTATGTCACTGAACTTCTCTTAAACGACTGGACCGATTTTGATGAAATTTTTTGTGTGTGTTCAAGGGGATCTGAGAATGGTTTAGATTCACAATTTTGTCCGCTGGACAATGTTTTTTTAATTAATTTTTTTTATGGCGGTACGAAGTTCGCTGGGTCAGCTAGTATGATTATAGAAAAGTTGAAGGTACTAGTTAAGTTTAGCTTGAGGCGTGAATTTGGCAGTACTAATTTGTTTTTACATCGCAAGGAATATTTCATATGTAAATTCTCTCGTTTTGTATATTATAATTGGCTATTTTTCTTTATAAATTTGCATATCTCTAGTATGTGTAAACAAGGCAGGGGAATTACCTTATACTTTTGAAAGTACGGTCTACAGCTTTCGGTATTATCTATATTGGCTATAATACGGATTAGTTTTTTCTGCAATTTAAATAAAGTCTGTGCTATTTCCCCACAAGATGATACCATAGTAGAGTACTCTTATCAGTGGATAGCCGAATTATTCCATATCAGGAAGCATTTTAAAAAGTTTTATAGGTTTTTTTTTTGTCTTCTATGTCTAATTTTCTAGAATTGCATGCGGCTCGTTGATGGTTCCTATATCTTTTTGAAGGAATGAAAATGATGCTTTATTCAAATTGACATTGAATCTCTTATCTATTAGACAAGTCCGTCCGTCCGTCCGTGGTGCTGTTTCAGCGGGCAAACCGTAAGAGATAGATATAGAGAATGTTTAAGTTATAAGTTAAGAATAGTCTGATAAGACTACAAACCGGATGTGAGTAACATAGCACTTCCGGTTTTCGAGAAATCACGTGATTTCTATTTCAAACGAAACCACGCAAAATCACCGAAGTTCTCAATTAATTAAATACATTTTTTTTTTGGTGAACATTTGGTTCACTGGTTTGCTAGTTTTGAATTATTTTCCTTCATGAATGCATTTGACCACAATCTCACCTGATGGAAAGCGATGATGAGGCCTAGGATGGTACACGCCTGCCTAGAAGATGCCTGTTCACTCTGGCCTTGAAGATGTCCAGATTATATTGGTTCCGGAAAACATTTGCTTATCACCCATTCAAGGAGGACAACGTATAAAATTAAATTCTTAGAATTTCTATTTTATAGCCGACTTTCAATTTGAAGAGTTTCCTAATATGCATATTGATTCTAATCGGTTTTTAGTAGAACACGAGTTACAGTTTAATATATAGAAAGTAGTTAATATATATTAATTTAATAACAACCTAATTGAATGAAAATTTTACTAGAAAAAATTGCACGCGGACCTGGCAGCAGACGAGACTTGTACCCGCTCCCTTCGCTATCCGGGCGAATGCACTGTCCATAATGCTACCGTGGCCCTGATGGCCGTGTCGAATTTTCTCTAGCCTTTCTTAAGCTGCAAGGTAGTGCCATCTCTTCGCCTTGTAGGTAAACCAAAATGTCAAATGGTTACCTTTACAGGTATTAATCATTTGAAAGAACAAATAGCAATTATAGTTATGTTTTTAACATCTAGCAGTTACATGCTTATAAAATAAAAAATATAACTTTATTTTATTTTAAATATTTGGATAGCTCCAATATAAATAGGAAATGACTATCATGGTACCAAATAATTCATAGTGTAATCCTGAATTATCTTACCAATATATTCTTCTTTCTCTTTCTTTATCAGCCTTATAGGCCCTAAGAGACATCGCAAACTAGGCGTCTTGTCGTCGCTTCTTGTCGCGGCGTTGTCTTTGTTGCATTTGGTGTCTTGTCGCCGCGACTAGACGCGGAGCTCTCGCTAGCGCCGGCGACTAGAAGTAATGATAGGCATCGTGCAGGAAGCGATCATTAGTAGTGGAGTATTCGAGGGAGAGGAGGCAGTGTTGTTCATCTTGTGAGTGAATATGGAGCCTCTAGTTGCACTTGCCTTGGTGCTTATCTATATCAATAAAATAAACACATGCACCTTCCTCAGCGCTCACAGCGAGACTGACGCTGAGCTGTCGCGCGACTGTCGTCGTATTTGCGCGTGCACAGCGCGACTAGACGCGGTGACAAGTAGCGAGCACGCTCAACTCCCCCAGTTTGTTGTCGTGACTCCGCGACTCTGAGTGTGCGAAGCTTTGAACAACATATATAAAATTGTCGGCCGCAACCTGTCGTCGCGTCTAGTCGCCGAGCTGTCGCTGTCGTGTGTCGCCTAGTGTGTGTTAGAATAAAATATTTGAAAAAGCAATCTGTAATCGCGGTGTCAAGTTTTGTGAAAAATACAAAATATTTGATGACAGTCAAAACGGCTTTCGAAAGAACCGATCCACTACTCTAGCTGTATATAAATACATTAATGAAATAGTTAAAAAAATAGATAAAAAACAGTACGGAGTAGGCATTCTACTAGATGACGAAGGCGTACGATAGGGTGCAACATAACATACTTCTAAAAAAATTGTACGATATAGGAATCCGCGGCCCTGCCCATATGGTTTTCATCTTATTCACGAGATAGAAAACAATTTGTAGAGATAGAACACTTCGATAAAAAATCCAAAAAATACACGCATGTATACTCCGACTGCAGGGTTATAAATGCATCAGTACCCCAGGGAAGTGTTGCTGGGTGTTTATTGTTTTTAATTTATATAAACGACTTTCCTAAAATTATTGAGGAGCCATGTGTACTATTTGCAGATGATATATCCATACTAACTTTTTGCGAAGATAATACCGACATTAACAAAAAACTGGACGCGATCCTTGCTAAAACTTCTGACTTGTTAAATGACCATAACCTTAAAATAAATATAGCGAAAACAAAAATAATGACCTTCCACCCGCATCAAAAGAAAGAATTAAAATTGTCAGTAAATTACATGGGCAAAACTATAGATTGTGTTAAGGATTTTTCTTTATTAGGTATAGTCATAGACACGCCATTTAACTGGAAAGCACATGTAAGGAAAATAAAATCTAAGTTATCGAGTTTTTCTTATGCACTTCGTGAAGTTAAAAAGACTACTAACGTGGAAACTACAATTGTAACTTAATGCGCATTATTGGCTGAACTATGATATCACCTACTTTATTTACATTGCAGAATAAACTAATCCGTATTATTGCCAATATAGATAATACCGAAAACTGTTGACCGTACTTTCAAAAGTACAAGATAATGCCCCTGCCTTGTTTATACATACTAGAGATATACAAAACGAGAGAATTTACATATGAAATATTCCTTGCGATGTAAAAACAAATTAGTACTGCCAAATTCACGCCTCAAGCTAAACTTAACAAGTACCTTCAACTTTTCTATAATCATATATAACCATTTACCAGAGACATTAAGAAACGAGACTAATGACATTCTATTTATAAAAAAATTAAAACTGTTATTAATAGAGAAGTGTTACTTTAGTATTAACGATTATTTGAGTGACAATCTTAAGTAAATAGCGACTATCATATACAAAATGCCAATAAAATGATACCTACACAATACAATGACATACTTATACAATTATACACACAAACATACTTACATAAATATTATTTAACTTGACATTAAGGGATAGCATTTTTATTTTATTTTTTATTATTAAATATTATCTGCCTATTAATTAATTGTTTATATAGATTGAATGATTTTTATCTTAACTTATATAAATAGTGACAACTTATATAATACTGACATTCAGTACCTAACTCTTTTAATCTGTAAACTAACATAGAAATTTGAATGTAACTCCTCTCTTTTATCTCTCATTTAGTTGCGTGCCCGACAGGGTCCATAATGATCGTATATTGTCATAACTTATATTTAACATCTTTTTGGACATTGTGGATATGCAATAAACGAATTGAATTGAATTGAATAGAATTTAGTTCCTATTAAATAACTCGACAATCATCTATATAGAGTTTAGATGAGATTCTAAAAAAATCCAAACGAGGTATTATTTCAGATCAAGTTTGGTGATTCAGTTAAACAGTTGATTGGAAACTAACAAGAAGATGGTTTTTGTATACATGTCAACATCATTTTTAAGAAAATATCCACAAACAAAAATGAATCTATACATAGGAGGCGATTCTGGCATGATTCTCTAAACCTCAACCTAAATTTGACAACAGTGTAGCCTTGCTAATCCCTATATAAAACGAAAAAGAGAGCCTATTTTTTAATTTAGTTTTAAGTTAAGATCATCACGTCAGGATCGACACCATTATATTGTTTAAATCTCTTTGTCCACAAATAATACGAGCAAATGAAATGGAGGTCACATTGACATTTTGTGAGAATAAAAATAAAGCACGTTTACCTATCTTAAACAAATAAAGGGCATATAAAAATAGCTTGAATCATAAATATCTTTATTCGTTCTTAAATACGAGCTAGAAGTAAAGCCGCATATATACTTGCCTTTCTTGTTGTCTCGTGATGTGATGTGTCAGAGAGGTATCGGATTCAAGCATTTAATACGATTAGAATTGTACTCTAACCGTACTAAATGTATAAAACCGGTACATCTCTGTCGTGTCGCGACAAAACACGACGGACAAGTATATTTGCGGCCTAATACCAACGATATTAAATACCCTAGATACACCACGTTCGCTCAAAATGTCCCAATAAAGAAGTGCTTGAACACGACTCAAGCACTTCTTGGTTCACATCATGTTCACAGTCACGCGCGGACCGTTGAAAAGTCAAGATGCCGCTGAGCTCCGTGAAAAAATACGAATTAATACTCATAGTACGTAAAGTGTCCTTTTCCGACAGGTATCTAATAAATGTTTGTTAATTTAATGCATTTGAAGCAAATTTTGTTCTAAAACTTACTATACTAACTTATTAATTAGAAAATATTTTTGATATTCAAATGCATGGTCGGTAATATAGCTGTCTCCTTTTCTTGCGGTCCGTACCTACATATTGCTAACAGCGCATTCAGAATTGCGCGTAGAGTCAAAAGAAAATAGGTATTTATTCTTCCGCCTATAGCAATAAGTAAATAAAAATCATAAAGCAATAAAATTTTACGAGCTTGCATTTTGAACCGGTTAACCGTTAACTCTTTGACGCATTCGTTTAAATTAAGACCTTATACAGTATGTATTTACTAAAGGTGATTTTATTTTATTTTAAAAATGCCATATAGTTTTTGACTACGCGATCATGTCACGGAGCTCCGTGGATCGTCCATTGTACCTTTTGGACAGGTTCCGACCACGATTTTGTTCGTGATGTTGTATATTTTATATCGTTGCCTAATACTCACATCGAACACCTAGAGATTACCTACACACTATGCCAGCTTCATAGGCGAATATTGAACTCAAACGCAAACCTTGAAGTGCTTCTGACCTATCAAGCGACAAACCTTGCTTGATAAATTTACGATTGCACATGATTATTAATTCATCAAGATCAATTCTAGTCTCTACGTCATCATGTTCATCGTATCTTGTCTATCCAGAAAACATGTAGCCGTTAACTCCTTTAACACATTAAACGAACGCTTTATTATAAACCACAGTTACGAGAACAATCTTATTCAAATTCATTCGTTTCATAGTTCACGCTGTGCTTGTTTTATGATTTCACTCTTAACATTCAAACCATGTAAAAATTAAAAAATATTATCTGTGCAAACATAATGTTCATAGTTCATCATCATCATCAGCCTTAATGTCCCCACTGCTGGGGCACAGGCCTTCCCTATGGATGGAATGGGAGATTGGGCCATGACCCACCACGCGGGACCAGTGCGGATATGTGGGTGCTAACGACTGCAAATGCAGCCGGGACCAACGGCTTAACGTGCCTTCCGAAGCACGGAGGAGCTCGAGATAGTAAATTTTTGGTCACCCATCCAATGACTGACCACTGCGAAAGTTGCTTAACTTCAACGATCGCAGCCGAACGCGCTAGCCACCTGCGCCATCGAGCTCCTCAGTTCATAGTTCAACTACCTAATTACTTTAGTAATCGAATTATTTGTTATTCCTGCCTCACCAGGTTTATTTTTATTTTTATATTAATTTAGTAGACTGCAACTGAGTGCAAATCAAAGATTTCGGTGTCCTAAGTATATTTAGCGATGAATTCCATGTCTCTTTGTTGCTCGAGAAATGAGTTCTATACTTAATTCCGGATGAATTGTAGCCCATTCGCCGCGTAACGTTGAACTAACTGATGACAACGTGACATGACGTCACACTTTTCCGTGCGTGCAGTCGGCGTTCATCGATTTATGAAACTTATCACATCAAAAATCTAATTGGTGATGATAATTATGATTGCAGACCCTTGCCTGTACATCCTACGGTTCTCGTCGCAGCTGCAGCTGGAGGACAAGCAGCATGAGGTCAGCATGACGGCGCTGCGGCTTGTGCAGCGGATGAAGCGGGACTCCATCCACTCGGGGCGGCGCCCCTCCGGCATATGCGGCGCTGGTACGTTCCGTAATCGTTGTTTTGTGACATAGAAGCGTGGTCCACTAAATTGATGACCTTTGACGACCTCCGTGGCCATGTGGTTTGTACGCCGGGTTTCATGGCGTCGCCAACTCGAGAGGTCCGTTCGAATCCTGGTGGGGGCAGATGTTTGTGTGATGAACACGAGCATTTGTACTCCAGTCATGGATGTTTAATATGTATTTGTATATAAATATACTTATATATGTAAAGTATATGAATTCTATCCGTTACCCTAGTGTCCCATAACACAAGCCTTATAGTGCTTACTTTGGGGCTAGGCTAATTGGTGTGAGTGTTGGAAATATTTATTTATTTATTTATTTATAATGGTAAACGGACACTATGGCCTATAGCCACTTGCGATTCCAGAGTATTTGCGCGTTGTCTTCTTCGTCTCCAGGCTTGTATTATCACATATATATAGTACCGAGAAAAAAATATGTAACTGTTTATTGTATATTTTTTATATATGGGCAATAAGAGTTGGAGACTCACCTGATGTTAAGTGATCTCCGTCGCCCATAGACACCTGCATCACTAGGAATACAACAAATGCGATGCCAGCTTTTAAGGAAGATATTACCCTTTTACCCTTAAGTTCAACTTGTTTTCCCACCTGTGCAGAAGGTCTACTCTATTTCAACGAAAAACGAAATTTCGATCGCAATTTCGCACGTTCCCTACTCTGTTTCCTTTTCATTTCAAAAATTCGTTCGTCCGAAAATGTTTGACAATTAAATTCTCCAACCCTACTCTAATTCATAAAACTTTCGAATGAAAAGTTGAATTTGACAGATAATTGTTCGAAATTTTAACCTCAAATTGACGAAATGAAAAGTGTTACCTTTTCATTTTCGTTTTGAGATTTTTGTTTTAATTAAGCCTAAAATGCTTGCAAGAGTTTTTTTAATCAAGGCTGCTTAGCTCGAGGAACAATTTTTAGCATGTAAAATTAACAAATAAACCATGTTTTTAATATTTATTGTGATTCCAATACTTCAAAGTATTAAACGACAAATTTAAGTTGACATACAATAGATTGTATCAACTCGACAAATTAGTTGGCTAACACTGTCAAAGGTTTTTTCAATGTCATAAAAAAATTGCGATACACTACCTATATTGTTTCCATGTAAAAAAAAACGTAATCTCAATAGTAGAGATGAAAAGAACTCACAAACATGACTCATTCCATTCGTTCACGAAAACTGTTTGTGGTTCCAAACTTTATGTGCATGTTCGAAAATGAAATAGAGTAGAGTCAGTGGCGAAATTTCGTTTAAAATTCGTTCGTTACCGAAATTTCGTTGCGGAGAAAGGGAGTAAAGCTCCAGGCATAGTCATGCCTGCGTGCTTGTGTGCGTAGCTACCCTCAATGGTGATGAATGACATTTCAGCGTTGCTAATAGCCGCTCGTCTGCACAACTTCAGCCGGACACCGGGCGATGTGGTTCGCATAGTGAAGGTGCACGAGTCGACGTTACGCAAGCGGTTACTGGAGTTCGGGGAGACGCCGTCCAGCGCTCTGACCCTGGACGAGTTCATGACCGTAGACCTGGAGGAGGAACAGGACCCGCCCGCCTTCCGCGCCGCCAGGAAACGGGATAAGGAGAGGCTGCAGAAGGTACGATCCACGGCCATAAATCAAAATAGTTAATGCAGGTGCATACTTCGCGGGCCGAGGCCGCAAATCAAAGGGATAGCAAACCTCTTTATTTTTGTGCGTCACAGTTGTCGATGCCGGATGATGAACGCAATTTCAAAAATCCTATATGTGTATACAAATGATTTGTATGAAAGAAAGTTATATGCTTTAATTTTGTTGGCTATGAAAATTAAGTAACTTATTTGTTTCTCAGGTTTTCACACACACCACTCATTAAAAAAAATGGGTGCGTGTACTTATGTAGGTGCGTGAGAAGTTATCCTTCTTTGGCATCGTTTAAAATTAGTTTTTAATTGCATGCAAATAATTAATTACAATAAATTAATAAAAAGTCTGGAAAAGGACACAGTCAATAAAGTTCAGTTTTAATTTGAAAAAATAAATAAATAATCAAAACATTCAATTAAAATCGCTACTGAATATAATTTATTAGAACATATGTGATTTGCACTTGTATGAAACTCAAACACGTATTCCGAATATACAAACTAGAAACATGTGGATAAATATTATAAATATGAATACCTATAACTGTTACTTTATTACAAAAAATAAAGATGTGGTTTTTGGTTCTACTACACCAATGGTCAAGAGATGGCGCTGTAGTCTCCTGAATCGCGCTTTGGTTCCGTTGTTCCAGATTAATAAATACTTTTGATAGGCCTTCACAATGCAGTCGTTAGCACCCACTAAATAGAGATTCTATTTCTATTTTGTTGGTAGATTTTCTTAATGTGCGGTAAACACAAAAGTAACTGTTAATATTTTGTGTTACAGTGATGCGCGCGCATCTTAAAATTTCACTCTCATCATTTTTTCATAACGCGCCTAAAGAAGTATAACTTCAATAAAACAAGTTTCAGAGGTATAGATGCACAGAATTATTTATTTATTGACGTATCGTATCCTTTACAGGATGCGTCGTCAGAATAATGATTTTATTTACTTGGTCGATCAACTGACTGAACCCGACAAATGACTCCACCCCACCTGATGTTAAATGATGGTGAGGCATTTTATTGAGCGTTCGGATATTTCATTGAAGATTTTTAAAACTTTATTGTGTATGTATGAATTAATTATCTAATTTAATTAATAAAGTACTTTATTTAATTCTTTTTTGTAAGTTTGAGTTTATTTCTTTAAAACTACCGTAAACTACCACCAGTTTCAAAATTGGGAGACCTTTCTGAGAAAACCGGGCGAAACAAACTCAGAGCGGCTTTCTATCTCAAAAAGAAATAAATAAAAAAAATCAGTGCATCTATACCGTAGAAAGTTGTTTTATTTATTAAGTAGCTTAAATTATTTAATTTTCTTGAATTAGTTTTTCCTCTCGGCAATAGAATAGATGAAAGTACTACTTATACAAGTCTCCACCGAAATAGCTAATAACACCAATTGTTAAGTTAATGCCCAGTAACGTGCCTTCTGAAGCACGGAGGAGCTCAAGATAGAAAATTTTCTTTTGGTCACCCATCCAATGACCGACCACTGCGAAAGTTGCTTAATTTCAACGATCGCAGCCGAACGCGGTAACAACTTGCGCCATCGAGCTCCTCCTTCTCCTTCTTATATTATTTAACCGATATTAGATTCGAAGAACTTTACTCTGTTTCAAGCCCGGACAGTAATGTACTATCAATCATTATGGTTATATTTTATTACAGCTATTAGAAGAAGAGGATGGTGAGAAGGAACTGACGGACTTGCAGAAAGAGATAGACGCGCAGTTAGAGAAGGACAACTGCAGACGCAAGAAGATGGTGGCCAACTCCGTTGTCAACAAAGTGATAGCGAGAGATTCAAATACGGGTAGGTACTTGCATAGAATTAATTTATTCATAAACATAGGTACAATAGTGATGTTACAATAAAAGTATTACTCCTGTCTATGTTTCACCATTCTGGTATATGAATTTATGAAGTTATTTATATATGATTACATTATTTACAATGCCTGTTATAAAAAAATGGGTGCGTGTACTTAAGTAGGCGCGTGAGAAGTTATCCTTCTTTGGCATTGTTTAAAATTAGTTTTTAATTGCATGCAAATAATTAATTACAATAAATTAATAAAAAGTCTGGAAAAGGACACAGTCAATAAAGTTCAGTTTTAATTTGAAAAAATAAATAAATAATCAAAATATTCAATTAAAATCGCTACTGAATATAATTTATTAGAACATATGTGATTTGCACTTGTATGAAACTCAAACACGTATTCCGAATATACAAACTAGAAACATGTGGATAAATATTATAAATATGAATACCTATAACTGTTACTTTATTACAAAAAATAAAGATGTGGTTTTTGGTTCTACTACACCAATGGTCAAGAGATGGCGCTGTAGTCTCCTGAATCGCGCTTTGGTTCCGTTGTTCCAGATTAATAAATACTTTTTGTTACTTTATTACAAAAAATAAAGAAGTGGTTTTTGGTTCTACTACATCAATGGTCAAGAGATGGCGCTGTAGTCTCCTGAATCGCGCTTTGGTTCCGTTGTTCCAGATTAATAAATACTTTTTGTTACTTTATTACAAAAAATAAAGAAGTGGTTTTTGGTTCTACTACATCAATGGTCAAGAGATGGCGCTGTAGTCTCCTGAATCGCGCTTTGGTTCCGTTGTTCCAGATTAATAAATACTTTTGATAGGCCTTCACAATGCAGTCGTTAGCACCCACAATGTTGGTAGATTTTCTTAATGTGCGGTAAACACAAAAGTAACAGCATGAAGTTGGTCGCTAAAGCGACCAACTTCATGCTGTTAATTTTTTGTGTTACAGTGATGCGCGCGCATCTTAAAATTTCACTCTCATCAATTTTTCATAATGCGCCTAAAGAAGTATAACTTCAAAAACATTAAAAAAAAACAAGTATAAAATTAAGGATGTTGAAAAGATAATTATAATAATTTTACAAATGTCAAGAATTTATATATCATCCGCGTATTGAAATGAAGTTAAATTACATAATTGAAATGTCAAAATATCAAATTGTCTTTAAAAAAATCCTTAGTAGGTATAAACCTTCAGAATCTGCAAATAACGAAGTTGACCGGCGTAGTAAACAATTTAATTTAACCTTAATAAGACATGCAATTTTACATTTAAAACTTAGAATTAAATAATAATTATCTTAACATTTTCACATAAATAGCACTTGCTTGAAAAGAAATGACATACTCTATTTAAATTGACCTATTGAAATTATAGCTATTAACGGGATTGTTACCATGTACCTTGTTCTTTATGAGTCTCCGATATTTCGGCACTGTTGCAAGCGCCATGATCACGGAGTAACTGAAGTAATTGCGGGTAGATGTTATTGGCAGACATATCGGTCTACCCTCTGACGTCGTCTTTTACTGCGCTCGATACCCCTACCATTGGTCACATTCTCACTATTCACTCACACCTGTTCCCGACACACAATACTCACAGTATCAGATCGCGGAACGACACTTTTTTGGTTTTTGCGGTTTTTGCACATACGAACCACTGGATTCCAGACACTTGAATCCATGAAAGTGTAAAACAATATGATCTATTGAAATCTCTTTAACATCGTCTAATATTTTTGCCTACCACCCATTCAGGACATATTTTAGCTGATGAAAAGAATGGGCGCAAGAAACTCATCAACATTTAACAGTAGTAGCAACATTTTAGTAGAAATTTGTGTTTTTGTCTGTTCGTCAGATGAAGCAGAAGACGAAGATGCAGCGGCATCACGGTTCGCGGCACAAGACACGCTGGCGTTACTGGGGGAGATCGCTTCCACCGAATTACCTGAGGCCAAACAAAACCTGCAGAAAGGACTCGGTAAGAGAAAAATACACTGACAGAAACAACCTTTTTTTATTTGTTCATCAGGAAAATGCGTGACCCATACCCCGCCATCTGGGGGCCGATCGCCTAACGGGATTACTATGGCTATCGCTATCGCTTACGATTTCATTTTGTTATTTCTGACCGCCGAAGGTTTTCAAATACCTCACACTCATTTTCTTTATTATTGTTATTACCAATGAATAGAATAGAATATATTTTATTAACCCTCATATTACAGATATTACACATTTACAGATACAAATTAAAAAAAAACTCAGGGCTAACCAGGACCCTGCCTCAGCTTTAGCTGATGCGACATAGTGTCGCGCCAGCGCTGTTATTCTGGCAGGGCCTATTTATTGACACAAAAAAAAGACATGTGAAAAAAAAAAATATTTGAAAGGATGTATGGGCTTAACTTCCTTTGCTTTCAAGTAACAAAAAATTAAGATAAATAAAAGTCAATCAAAAACAGCAAAAAACACAACAGTATAAATAACAGCAAGCAAAGCAATGCGAAACAAAGCGAAGCAATTCATTTCAGCCTAAAAATTCATTTAAATTCAAAATATACATGATTGATTACGCAACTGCAACCGCCACCCAAAAATAGCAGTTACTCATAATAGCTTATTGCTATCTTATATATATATAAAACTCAAGGTGACTCACTGACATAGTGATCTATCAACGCACAGCCCAAACCACTGGACGGATCGGGCTGAAATTTGGCATGCAGGTAGATGTTATGACGTAGGCATCCGCTAAGAAAGGATTTTGATCAATTCTACCCCCATGGCAATAAAATAGGGAATGAAAGTTTGTATGAAACTTTGTCAATTTTAAACCGTTCGGGCTGAGACTTTGCATGCAGGTATAAGAAGAATCATAGATTAATGTCATTGTGTATAATACAAGCCTGAGAACAAAAACTGTAGTCTACAAATAAAACTAGTTTTTACGGGTTAATGCACGAAACTTTATTTATTTATTGACGTTTCGCAGCCTTTTCAGGTCTGCATCGTCAGAATAATGATTTTTTATTTAAAATTGTCGAGCTACCTTCGAAAGACTTATATTGAGCTGATCTGACAGATCCTTGCAGCTGAGCGGCGGTTCGTTCCTCGAATGATGCGCGAGGCTATTGAGATTAAAAAATATCCAAATTTCAATAGGGAAGATGGTTGGTATATACCACCAGCTTGGGAACCTATTATACAGGAGATAAAATCCCAACCCCGAGCACACACTGCAAGACCATCAGATACTATTAGTTCTTTTTGTTTGCATAATTTAACATAAGAAGGAGATAGAAAGCCGCTCTTGAGTTTGTTTCGCCGGTTCTTCTCAGGAAGGTCTCCCAATTTTGGAACCGGTGGTAGTTTACGGTAGTTAGGGTCAAATAAATAAATAAACTCAAAATTACAAACAAGAATTTTAAATAAAATACTTTATTAAGCAAATTAAATAATAAATTCATACATAGACAATAAAATTTTAAAAATCTTCCAATGAAATAACCGAACGCTCAATATAAGTCTTTCGAAGGTAGCTCGACAATTTTAAATAAAAAATCATTATTCTGACGATGCAGACCTGAAAAGGCTGCGAAACGTCAATAAATAAATAAAGTTTCGTGCATTAACCCGTAAAAACTAGTTTTATTTAATGAGTGATGTGCGTGAAAACCTAAGAAACAAATACTGTAGTCTACACTTCAGCTCTACACCGAAGCGAAGCGACGGAGGGTCACTAGTTATAGCATAAGTTAAGTACAGTTATTCAGAAAACAGGACATACTAGTGTCAAAAAGTATAAGGCCAAATCATGCTGCGGAAAATTTACATCAATGCCGTGAAGCAGCTCCTCTCTGTTTTTATTCAGCAAAAGAAATCAAGTTAGATATTACTTACAAAGTTACCATTGCAAAAAAAAAAAAAAGAGCGCGAGGCATTTGAAAACCTCAGGCGGCTAGAAATAACAAAATGAAATCGTAAGCGATAGCGTTTCCCACAATCCTGTTAGGCGAATGGCCTCCTGGGAGTGGCAACGGGGTTATGAGAGACTCTTCCCGACCCGTCCCGCTGCCCCCTCAGGAGGGGTGCCCCTACCCACTACAAACCTGACGATGGCCCTCATCTCACTCGGTCCACGGTCCCAACCAGCATGGGCGAGACAACGGCACTAGATTTTATAAAATTGAATTGTTGTGTAAAAATGAAATATGAACAAAGTATTATAATATAATTATTTAACAAGCCCTCTAGCTTGATATTTGCTATGCCCTTGCAGGGCGTCACATATTTACCTTACATAAATTAATGTACCATCATAAATGTAATGTGAAATGCAATAAATAAATAAATAGGGCAGCATTTCGTAACCTTCGTCAAGTCTTCTCGTCACCCATCCCTCAATGTCTCAAGTCGAAAGTCTTCGATCAGTGCGTCCTCCCAGTTATGACATACGGCGCCGAGACGTGGACACTCACGGCTGGACTGGTCCACCAGTTTAAAGTCGCTCAGAGAGCTATGGAAAGGGCTATGCTCGGAGTATCCCTGAAGGACCGCATCAGAAATGATGTAATCCGACAGAGAACCAGAGTCACCGACATAGCCCACCGAATTAGCAAACTGAAGTGGCAGTGGGCTGGTCACATTAGCCGCAGAACTGACGGCCGATGGAGCCGTAAAGTTCTTGAGTGGAGACCGCGACTCGGTAAACGTAGTGTGGGACGCCCTGAGACAAGATGGCTGGCTGGCGTGAGCTGGATGAGAGTGGCAGAAAATCGGGAGCAGTGGCGTGCATTAGGGGAGACCTATGTCCAGCAGTGGACGAACATGGGTCGATGATGATGATGATGATGAAATAAATAGATGAGGCCACGGGAACCCTTCCGGAGTCTTCCGCGACCTCACCAGTGAGTCCGAGTCGAACGGACACACCTGTCTCCCCCAGGAAGAGGGGAATGTTGGGGATGCCCCTAAGCATCATGGGCTTCCCCAACCATCAGCAAAGAGAATCAACCTCCCTAGCATGAAAATTGCGATTGATATTTGTATACTAGCGGATGGCCGCAACTTCGCCTGTATGGGTTTATTGGTTCTGCATACTATTTTCATTTTTCAATTTGAAGACTCTGTATATAATACAGGGAGAAAAAAACAGCCCTTGCTGAGTTTCTTGCCGGTTCTTCTCAGTACAAGGTCTCCCGCCGTTTTGCGAACCGATGGTGTAGCTTTTCGACATTCACAAGTGCTTGTAACAGCCTAGACTGAATAAACGATATTGATTTTTTATTTTTTTTTTACTTTTCCCCATTTAACCTCTTTCATATTATATTTTCTCGACATAAAGTAGACTGATAATAAACTCCCTCTAGAGTCTTATTTATATCTGTGCTAAAAGAGAAATAATTGTGTAGGAAAGGCTAAAGCGGAAGAGCTTCTTTCGAGCTACGAGCTGAGTGATGTTAGCTCGTGGACCGCGGCTCGAATGATGTTGGTCGGCCATTGCATATATGAACTGTTAGCCGCCGAATTTCACTTGCGCGATGTAGGCTTCCATACTGTTTGAGTGCAGCGCCGGTAGCGCCATCTCTTGAAGAGGCGAGTGAGTAATTCCTCCGTGTTAGTTACATGTAAAACGTGTAGATGTTGCTGGCCACAATGGACAAGAAATCTGCAAAATTTGGCCACTAGGGGCGCTGTAATCGCTTAACCCAAAACTTCTATCAAATACATACCTATTAGCTTATATTAATTTTTAAGCTTTTTATTAAACAAATTACAAATGCCTCGTTGTCCTGGTTGCTGTGAGAACGGAAGGCACAAGTTTCTAAAAAACCGGAAAATAAGAAGATTGTGGGAACTAGCAATAAGAAGGAAAGATTTCTAAGCTAATGACAAATCGAGGTTATGTCACCAACAATTTAATAAAGATTCTGCTTACCTGGGGCATAGTTCCAGTACGATTTAGTATTTAAAAATGTATGACAATAACTGCTTGCTTACCGACAAAAATATAATTTTATATGTTGCTTTGAAAGGGGGGGGGGTAGAACTGAGCTGCTGTTTACATCATGGTAAGCATCTGGGACAGGTAATTGCATCTAGATGTCTTAATTTTGATCAGAAAAAAACTGTACCAAATTGCAGTCATATGCCTCAAGTCTGTAAAAAAACCCAATGTTATACTTCCCATTTTAGCCAGAGTTAACTTAACTCTATGAGAAGTCTGACTGATGCAAAAATAAGATAGCTTTGACTAATGAGCCCGCTAAACTTTAGTAGCGTCTCTACATACGTACGCGCCCGAGCGCTAGAGCTCTGTGACGTCACAGTCACCACGCGGCCAGTCGAAAATTCGTTTCGTGATTTGGTCATAACTTCGTCAATATTTGTCGTAGAACAAAAAATTAACCACTGTATTTTAAGGAATCCTTAGCTCTATAAATCTGCATTCTCAACTCAACTAGTTCCGAATCCTCATTGTACTCAATCTGTGCTTTCCATTTTTATTCGTTTCTCAAGTGACTGGATCAAAACCGAATGTATATTTCTGCGTTAAAAAAATAACGGTTATGTTTCGTTGCGCTAAAGTGTACTATAATCATCGTATTTCTTTGTCCAGGCCCAGAATTAGCCGTGATAGGTCTAGCCCCTCGGGAAGAAACTGGTGGCGGTGGGGGTGCTTCCACCCCCTGGGGACGGGATCTGGCCGCACACGAACTGCAGTTATGTGATGCTGATGAGGAACAGATCTCCGGCCTCATCATGAGCGATAACGAGGCGAGGCACAAGACGATGCTGTGGAACAAGATCAATGCCGCCTTCCTGAGGGAACAGAAGGGTGAGTGTTGAATAATAAGCTGCAACTGTGTTAGAGATGGGCGATTTTAGATATTTGTGAAATCGATGCGCATCGGTATCAGAAAAATCGCATCGGATCCGCGCACCGATGCCGGCATCGCATCAATGCCATGTGAATGTCAGTATCGTGGTATCACAAAATTTTCAGTGCCGGTGGCCAAAATTGGAACTACAATTTATCCTATGGATAAATTGTGATAT
This sequence comes from Chilo suppressalis, assembly GCA_902850365.2. NCBI lineage: Eukaryota > Metazoa > Arthropoda > Insecta > Lepidoptera > Crambidae > Chilo > Chilo suppressalis. The sequence continues at coordinate 1,136,248 of OU963910.1, forward strand.
TTTTTTTTATGACATATTTGTTCACCGCTAGCGACATCTTCACCGGCACAGATAAGTTTGTGGCACCGTTGCTATAGTAACGTTGACGAAAACTAGATGGCATCGGCATCCAATAACAGCATCCAGTCGCTTCGGATGCGCGCATCCAAACCTGGCATCGTTATTTTAAAAACGCCCACCCATAAACTGTGTGGTGCTGATGAGGAACAGATCTCCTCATAACGAGGCCAGGTACAAGACGATGCTGTGGAACAAGATCAATGCCGCCTTCCTGAGGGATCAGACGGGTAATAGGTATTATTATATATAGAGTCGTCAACTTGAAAAATTACTTCAGGGATAATTCTGAAGTCACTTTCCATCATAGCTATTAATAATTGAATTTAAATTGAATTATAACTAACCACAAAAATTTGACGATGGGTAGGCTTAAAACCAGCTGCGCTGTGCCTATCCTTTTTCCAACTCATATTTAATACGCATATTTAATAATAATAATAATGTAATAATAAGGTATGGAAATAAAGCACTTGTATTTGTATTTGTATAGATTTGGAATAGACTCACCGCGCTGGCCCAGTGCGAATTGGTGAGGTATGACTGCATTCTCTTAAAGATCCGTCCAATTGTTTGATTCACGGAGTTCATATTGAAATTGAAACATTATCAACTATTTGTTAAACATATAATCCTTCTGTAGCTGCGTCCGTTAATTGCGTCTGATCAATCTTTTTAGTCTGAACCATTCGTTTATTACATTTAGACTAAATCTAAACCTTTCGGTAATTCCGCTCAGATCAGTCCGTTGTTAATCTGTTCGCTCGGAGTATTTTGACCGACGAGAAAGATTATCTGCCATGTTGTGAGGTTTATTCTGTTGGAGGTTATAAATTAATCTACGGTCGGTCGGGCCGTTCGGTAAAAGCAATTTGCTCAGATCAATCTGTGATCACGTGACCGAAAATCCGTCGTCAATGCGATGTAGTTTCCTTAACACGAACCAATGTCGAATTCGAATAATTTGCGAGTGGAAATGTCATTGTCAAATGTATACTGATTTGTAATTCTCGTTAAGTCCGTTATGGCGCTGTTGCTCGTTTTTTTTTTGAAATAAAATAGTGACATTTCGCACTCGCAAACTATTCGAATTCGATATTGATTCGTGCTTCGTACTGCTCATGTAAGACTACGATTTCTGAGTTTTTCTTCGAAATTTTGTTAGTGAAAGAGGAGATGCGTGAAAAGGAGCGTCTAGAAGGCAAAAAGAAGAAAGTGCGCGGTAGTTATCGCAAAAAGGCGGCTTTGGGCGCGGCCACAGCCGGCGAGGCCATCGGCAAGATGCTGCAGGAGAAGAAGATCTCCTCCAAGATCAATTACGACATCCTGCGCAGCCTCGACCAGCCTTCCACTATCAACGGAGACTGTACCCCCAAACAGGAGGAGAAAAAGTAAGCACGAAGAACATTTTACAAAAAAATATGAAAATCACGGCAGAATAGGGTATTTGACAAGTTTTAGGAAACGATTTTACGTCCGTGAAAAGTGGATATTCATCATTCTGTTGTGTATTTCAGTAAAAATAACCAAATCAATAACTCCATTTTCAAGTTGCCGCGAAAACGTTTCTCTGGACAATATGGCGTCTTACTAGTGTGTTACGTCACACGACTGTTAAACGATACAATGTAATGTCACTTCAACCGGAAGTTTACTTGCGTGTGACGTCATTTTAGGCTCCGACAATCCCAAGCGTTTTGGTTCACGTGACAATAGATAAGAAAACTATTATCTTTTTCGTTAGTTTTTAGTAAAATTATGAATGTTTTTTTGTAAAAATAGTAAAAACCCCTGCCAATATTCATTCTAAACACAGATACTAACAATTGGCACTTTATTTTTATTAACACTGTCAAATACCCTATTCGCACTTGTATCTTCCGGTGTCCGGGCGTATGCACCAATCTATGTACTACAGAGATCTTTAGAGCGGACGTGAGCTGAGAGACATTTGAGAAATAGGTATTTGAAAAACTAATTCAAGGTTTGGCTCTCGACTAGGGATTGCAATCCCGCAGCTCATTCAGTCCTGTGGGATTCAAATGCGGGATTACTCAATTCCACGCGGGATCACGCATCTTTGAAATAATGTTGAAATCAAATTGAAGCTATAGGTTTTTGTGTAAAATTCAACTTTTATCAAACATTTGTTACATTAAGCAACAGAAATTATTTATTTTATATTTTTAATTCAGTATTATTCATATAATAACTAATAATAAAATATCAACTTACTCTTAGATGCTATTACTATAATATCAATCTATGGTGAAAACTTTTGAAAATACGCACTTAAGAAGCAAATTGGCATTTATTGTATCATATCCGAGTCTGCTTCTGAATGAACTGCAAATATCTCCCGGGCAAACCTTCAATTTATATTAATAACCATGCTACTCGTGATTTACTTTTAGCGCCAACGTTTAAATTTGCGGGAACCGCGGATCCGCGCTTTGAAGGTGCGGGATCCAGCAGAATTGCGCAATCCAACAGAGTTTCCCGGATTGCGTGATCCCGTTTTGCGGGATTGCAATCCCTACTCTTGAAGATTTATTTTACAAAAATTACATAAAAACAAGAAATTTTACCCATAGAATAATAAGTAGTTATAATAGGCCTCTATGCCTTGCTTTTTTTGGAAATGCGTCTTTAGTGGTGATAAAATTTTGTTTGTTTTTGGTATTGTAGAGAGCTTCTATTTTTCTTGAAAACAAGTTATCGAAAAAAGGAAGACATAGAAACATAGAATAAGTAAAATTATATTTCATGTATGAAAATCATTTCATTGGTGATAAAAATCAAGGAGTAATCAGTCGAGAGTGTTTGTATGGAAAGAACATTGCCCGCTTCCCCTCTTAAGGGCCTGCAGTGCGTTAAGCGGGAGATACGCCTCAAGTAGCGTTGCTCTATAAAATAACATGAAACAAACAAGCTTACGCAATGCACGCCCTAAGACCGAGTGGATTTTTCAAAATTATCTCTCAACTGTAAGCTTTTATAAGATTTCACAAAAAAGTTTACTTTTATAGCAAATTTGATTCAAAAATCACATATTGACATAATTTTACTGATACTTTCGTAAAAAAAGTGTCTTAAACCCCCTAACGGAAAAAAACAGAGGATAGATGGAGAGGAGACTCCCCCCGTGGGGAGACGCCATCCGCCTGGAATACCTCTAGAGGCACTCGCCAATTCTCGGCTTGAGGTCCCCTTAGGATATCGCCGTCCCCAAACCCGGTGACGCTGTAAAGGTCATCTGCGAACAACAGCAGGAAAACAAAAATCAAAGGAGTTTTTCAAGTGATACTAGTCTTAAGTTTGTAGATAAAGTTTAAAATTACTTCACACTGAAAGTGCTCGTCGCGTCGGTCGTCGTGTTAATCTGCTCTTATAACGCGGACAAATTCGCAGGCGGAAACTAGTCTCATAATAAGGCAATTTGTAATGCGAAGACATTATATTCTATTCAACTTCATCTTAACAAAAGATAAACAAGCCATTAGAAGGTTTTCCAATAGATAGAATAGGGTATTTGACAGTGTTAAAAATATAGTGCCAATTGTTAGCATCTGTGTTTAGAATGAATATATAACTTCAAGTAAACTTCCGGTTAAAGTGACATTACATTGTACCGTTTGACGTTTTAATAACAGTCGTGTGACGTCACACACTAGTAAGACGCCATATTGTCCAGAGAAACGTTTTCGCGGCAACTTGAAAATGGAGTTTTTTATTTGGTTATTTTTACTAAAATACACAACAGAATGATGAATATCCACCTTTTACGGACTCCATAAACATTAGTTAATAAGGTGAGATCGTTTTCTAAAACTTGTTAAATACCCTACGCATATAAAATAACAATAAAAAGCTGTAGCTTTTCCCAAAATTTGAACGCATTATAATACAACCAAACTGAAGAGTAGCGATAAAGCGAATCAGTTATTTTGAAATGTGAAATTTGTAATCAGTCTGGTTACACCGGCCATCTTTGCTCCCAATATATTTTTTTAATTTTGTCACAGAGGAAGTTGAACAGAGTATAGGTGCACAATTGTATACAATCAATAGTAATAGCTGTTTGTCGATATAGGTCATTTTAATCTAAGTGAAAACATCATTGTTTGTTCTTCCAAATATAATGTTATATTTGTTCAGGACAAAAGCCCCGACACCGGCGACGGTGATAGAATCCCCGACGCCTCGGAAGCGGAAGAAGAAGGAGCCCGCCCCCGTCACCTTCCCCTCCGCCTCCCCCTCCCCCTGCCCCCGCCCCGTGTCCTCCCCTGTCCCCTCCCCCGTTCCCTCCACGGCGCGCAGGCAACAACGACCCGCGCCCTCTACCCCAGCGCCCTCTACCCCAGCGCCCTCTACTCGAGCGCCCTCTACCCCAGCGCCCTCTACCCCGGCACCGGCTACACCGGCGCTCGCAGGTAACTATAAAACCTAAATTTATAATAATATACTCATCAAAAGAGGTACAACACATGAACTTTTGGCCTAATTTTAATATTTTTATACTGTATTTTTTTGCTTATATGTGATAACTAATTTGATTTATTAGTGACTAAAGCTGGAAGAGTTCGATGGTGCAGGTGGTTAGCGCGTTCGGCTGCAATCATTGATGTTAAGCACTTTCGTAGTGATTTGTCATTGGATGGGTGACCAAAAATTTGCTGTCTCGGGCTCCTCCGTGCTTAGGAAGGCACGTTAAGCCGTCGGTCCCGGCTGCATCTGCAGTCGTTAGCATCCGCCAATTCGCACTGAGGCCGCGTGGTAGGTCATGGTCCATTCTTCCTATTTAATCCATAAGGAAGGCCTGTGCCCCAGTAGTGGGCACATTAATAAGCTGTTGAGATACGAGCTTAAGATACGAGATAAAACTTGCAGTTTGTGTAAATGAAAATGATGCCATTAATACGGTTTCTACTAAAAAAATATTCGTCCTCCCGGATGTCAGCTTTCTGTACTACGCCATGAAAAAAGTGTACTTAAAGCAGCACAAAAATACTCCATCACGTATCATTAAACAAATTATCTTGTGTTCACTAGAAGCGGATGAAGATTACGAAGAAGACCTGGAGCCTCAGCCCGAGCCCCAGGAGAACCTGTCCCTCGCTGCCATGTTGAGGAACGACCAGGAAGACGACTATTACGACTACGACGAGTATTAGTCGACTCGGACATACCTCGTATGCAAACATTGTATTATAACCCGGACATACCTTGTCTTGAACGATGGAAGTGAAAGTTGAATAGACTATAGTTAACTCGGTTATACCATATCTTGGAGTATACACTATATATGACGACTATATACGAAGAGTATTAGTCGACTCGGTCATACCTCCAATGGAAACATTGTATTATAACCCGGTTATATCTTATCTTGGAGTATACACTATTTATAACGACTATTTACGACGAGTATTAGTCAGGTCGGTCATACCTTGAAGGTAAACTTTGTATTATAACTGTATATTGTTAAACTAAGAAAAAGATATTCCATTTGTAAGATCACGTTTTAGGTTAAATCACAATAAATCAAACGATGGATGGATGGATTGACTATGACGTCAAAAAAATCTAATTTTCCATGAATATTATATTAACTTTTTTTTTTTAATTACCATTACCAGTCTGAAAGTAACTTTCAGGCGATATGAGTCGAAATCGAGTCATCTATACTAATATTATAAAAAGGAAAGATTTGTTTGTTTGTATTGAATAGGCTCCGAAACTTCTGGACCGATTTGAAAAATTCTTTCGCATTTAGTATCCTACATTATCTCTAATGAACAAAGGCTATAGAGTATTTCCAAAAAAGTTAGAGTTCCATATGAAAACTTCGATAATGTAACCCAACATGTGAAAAAATACCAAAAAATGACCTTTTATTGCGTACGCTGTGGAAGTCATTGATAATAGAGCAAAGTGATGTACTGAAGTTTTAAAGAAGACATCAATATCGACAAAAAAGTCCGCGATACCATATGTCTAACTATTACAGTTATGTCACAACTAGAGGTCCCCTGCGGTTTTACTCGCGTTAATTTGAAGAAAAAAGATGGACATACACTGCCGCGGACATTTTTATAGAACTTTTAAAAGGGCAACAATTCTGTGATACATGAGTTTTGTCTTATTTTAACCGTTTACCCAGCGCACGCAACGGAAGCTCACAAATGGAATATTTTTTATCATTTTTCATTGATGCTCCACTCCTACTGGTTGTAGTATGATTTTATACAACCCAACCAACGCCAAAAGATTTTTTCAAATCTGACCAGTATTTCCTGAGATAAGCGCGTTCAACCAAAAACAGTGCATAAATACAAGACTGAGAACAATAATTATAATAAAACTAGTTTTTACGGGTTAATGCACGAAAACTTTATTTATTTATTGACGTTTCGTAGCCTTTACAGGCTACGTCGTCAGAAGAACCTAACCTAAGAAACAAATTACATTACCCTAGCATCCCATAACACAAGCCTTACTGTGCTTACTTTGGGGCTAGGCTAATTGGTGTGAGTGTTGGAAATATTTATTTATTTTATTTATTTTATTTATTTAAATACAATAATTATAGTCTGCCTATACTACAGCTGTACACCGAAGCGAAGCGAGGGCGGGTCACTAGTCTTTTGTATAAAATTAAAGTGCGTACCATTTTTCTCACGTTCTATTTATATTAAAACTAGCTGTGCCCCGCGGTGTAACTCGCTGTTAATTAGGGATATTTTCCCGCAATAAAACCTAGCCCATGTGTTAATCTAGAGGATATCAGCTAACACGATACCAAATTTTATAAAAATCGCTCCAGCCGTTTAGACGTGAGGAAGTAACAAACATACACACTCACAAACTTTCGCCTTTATAATTAACTAGAGGTCGCCCGAGACTTCGTCTGCCTTAACTTAGTTTCTTGAATATCCCTCTGGAACCTAACATTTTTTCGGGATAAAAGTAACCTATGTGTTAATCAAGGGTGTCAGCTAACTCCATCCCAAATTTTATTAAAATCGCTCCAGCCGTTTAGACGTGAAGAAGTAACAAACATACACACACATACTCACACACTCACAAACTTTCGCCTTTATAATATTAGTGTGATTTATTACATGCATGATCGGCATATTTATGTATAAAGGAAGCATCAAGAGTCTTTTTTAAATGACTGATAATATACAACGAACAGTCGATGTACCCGATTACAGTGTTTTACTAACAATAATTAACAAAATTAAACAACCCGTTGAAATTTTAAATAACCACACAAGTGGCATTTCCTAACTCAATAAGAAACAATTCGGGCAGTTTTTTTTAGTATTTATTAAACTTAGTTTTATTTGTTATTATTGATTTATCGTTCCTCTTACTTAGAGAGACCTCAATTTGTTGTCACTTAATTTGCTTTAACTAAAGAATTAATTAAATTTAAGATTCCACGTAGCAGGGGATGGATCAGCGTATGCAATGGGTGTATTCCGAAATATAAACCAGTACGCTGGCCAGTGGTAATGACGTCATGATTTCGACGCCATATTGCACTGGTTTATTAGTAGTGTTGTCAATATGGCGTCGAAATCATGACGTCATTACCACTGGCCAGCGTACTGCTGTTTGATTCGGAATACACCCAATATGAGTGATACTCCGAGGCCCACGAATTTTGACAGCTCGTTAATCTTATTGCATCGTCAAAGTTTCTTTGAAAACTAAGTAGCGCGCCTACCGGATGTAAGAGCAAACTGGCTCCTTCCATACAAAAATTTACGATGACGATACGATTATGGAGCTATGAAAAGTTCATGCTTGGCCCTTAAGGTCTCGCATCAGGCTGGCCACGGAAACATTAACAACTCTTAATCTTACCAAGCATTAAATTTAATAGAATATTTGACAAGTTTTAGAAAACGATCTCACGTATTTACCAACGTTTATGGAGTTCATAAAATTATTCATCGTTCTATGGTAAAAAAAACGAATACAATTTTCAAATTGCCGCGGAAACCTTTCTTTGTATACTATGGCGTCTCACTATGGTATCACTAGTATGTGACGTCACACAACTGTCATTAAAACGTCAAACGGTACACTGCAATGTCACTTTGACCGGAAGTTTACTAGCGTGTGACGTCATTTTAGTCTGCGCCAATCCCAGACGTTTTCGGTCACGTGACCATAGAACAAAAAAATCATTTCTATTAAATGTTTTTATTAGTACAAAAGTTATTTATTATTTGTTCTCTCTGAACAGTAAAATTGCTTCTAATATTCATATTAAAAACAGATTTCAACAATTGGTACTTTATTTTTCATACTGTCAAATACCCTATTGATGGTTTTGAGTGCGGCCGTCAGAGACTTGAAGATTTTAACGAACATCCAAAGGAGCATTCTGACTGAGCGTTCATTAAATTGTACGTTTAAAAACACGGAAAAAATATTGATCTCTTATGTATTATTGAATCTTCTCTTTAATTAACTATTAGTTTGTAAATGTCGTTTTATGTGTACAAGTAAAAACTTACGATTAAGTGATTTAGTTAGTATTTTGTAATTATGATGTCAAACAAGTTATATAATCTTGACTTCTATTTCCTTTGGTACATTTTGTTTACTTATCCAAATAGATCCGAAATTTTGTTTGATGTGGCGAAAATTTTTATAGCCACTCATTAAGATACTGTAAACAGTAAATTTGTTATAATACACTGTTAATCTTATATCAAGTACTGTAAAGCTCAAAATTGCAAAAAATTGTCAGTTTTTAGTAAAATGACGCGTGGCTGTCTGTACGGTTGAAGAAGTTGGTTGCTTGCGCGCAACATTAATACAATGAGGGCTACCGTTTTCTGTCTCACCAGATGGCGCCACTGTTGAGTGAGGTCCTAAATTGTAACTTATAAAGTTTATTAATACGCACATGAAATCAAAGGTTACATTTAGATCGTATTTTAATACAAAAGAACCGGATCCTAAACATACAATAGGCCATGCCACAGTGACGCGCAGTTCCGTTTTATTCGGAAAAAATTATAACATAATAATTTTTCTTAGCTCAGATTTTTAATAACTGACATTCATTGCTACATAACTCATATTTGCCATAATTAAGCCGAATTGTTACCAATTATTCACAACATTATTTTAATTAGAAATAAACCCGTGTAGTCAACCAACAAGCAATAACATTTGATATTTCGGAGACCTCACGCTACACTAGCGCCTCTATCGGCGGATTCATACGCGATAGCCCTCATTAAGTTGAAATTGTGAAGCAACATATATCGTGGCTTTGTTTATTTATTTTACATATCATATTTATTTAACTAAATAAACAAATGGCTAAGGATTGTATGAAGTAGTGAGAAATTAATCGCATGCGGTATTAACTTCGAATGAAATAATATTATTTTGTAGATTTTTTTTATTAAAAGTAATATATGCCTAGCCAAACTAGATTTTAATTTGTTACCTAAGTATATTTATATAAGATCTAAAATAAAAAGAACATCTTTGTTTTAAAGGAAATAATTAAGTTTACTTATTTTATTTATGAGAATGTAAAAATGTACTTTTTAAGTAATGTATTATTATGTTTTATATAAAGGTTTCTGTCTGGCTGCTGACTGTTGTAATGAGAAGGATCTTAAACTTTAGTGATTTTCGTGTGAAAAATCCTAAAAGGAGATATTGTTTGATATCTTCTTGTACTGAATAATTAGGTTGTCGTATTTTAAAGTACACAAATTATGTACAATTACTAGAATAATGTTTATTATTTTGTATATATATAATAAAAACAATACACATTTATATTAACTTCCTCTAGTTTTCCAAGTAGTGTCCTTTTTTGTATATACCAAACTTTTAATTTAATCAAATGTAGATAATCTTTTTGTGTATATACTGGATGATTAAAGTGTTTTATATAATTCCAAGTTTCATTTGGCATTGGTTATACGAACTATGTGTAAAAAACAATGACGCATAATATATAGACAGGTTATACGCCATCATTATTGCATTTTTAAATGGCATAAGTTGTCCCCGCCCCAACTTCCTTTGGCAACTGAAGTAGTGTATTTCACTCACATTCATAAAGCAGACTACGGGTGTATTCCGAAATGTAAACCAGTACGCTGGCCAGCGGTAATGACGTCATGGTTTCGACGCCATATTGCACTGGTGTAGTAGTAGTGTTGTCAATATGGCGTCGAAATCATGACGTAATTACCACTGGCCAGCGTACTGGTGTTTGATTCGGAATACACCCTACATACTCTTTAGCCTCTATGTGTCAACGGTGTCAACAACTGTCAAAATAAGTATCACTAAATATTTTTACATTAATTTCTTTAAACCTGTACTTACGAATGAAACGACACGTTTTTCTTGTCCCTCAAAGTTCCCGTATATTTGTGTACAATCCAAAAACACACACAGGGCTTTTTGTCTGGTGAAACGTAAAATATTAACATGTTGTAGCTAAGTGTAGCCGCGGCAAGGGAGCGTACCCGACTGAAAGCAAGTCGGGCAATTACCCGACTTTCGTATTGCCAAATTTGAAGCGTGTATGACGTATCTATAACTTTAAAAAATCACAGGTAAAAAAGAATTTTAATTATGTATAATAAAGAAATAGTATTTCTGTACTTATTAGAAAGACGGGATTAAAAAGTAGAATATTTTCATTTATTATTCGAAGCAGTGGTAAAGTAATATTGAGACGTGTTAAAGCCAGGCTTGCCAGATGGCCGGGAAATCTGGGTTTGCCCCGGAATTTTGCGTCTTGTCCCGTGTCCAGTAATTGGACCTTTTGTCCCGGATTCAGATAATGTGCTAGTTTCTTAACAAAAAAAATGGGTGCGTGTACTTATGTAGGCGCGTGAGAAGTTATCCTTCTTTGGCATCGTTTAAAATTAGTTTTTAATTGCATGCAAATAATTAATTACAATAAATTAATAAAAAGTCTGGAAAAGGACACAGTCAATAAAGTTCAGTTTTAATTTGAAAAAATATATAAATAATCAAAATATTCAATTAAAATCGCTACTGAATATAATTTATTAGAACATATGTGATTTGCACTTGTATGAAACTCAAACACGTATTCCGAATATACAAACTAGAAACATGTGTATAAATATTATAAATATGAATACCTATAACTGTTACTTTATTACAAAAAATAAAGATGTGGTTTTTGGTTCTACTATACCAATGGTCAAGAGATGGCGCTGTAGTCTCGTGAATCGCGCTTTGGTTCCGTTGTTCCAGATTAATAAATACTTTTGATAGGCCTTCACAATGCTGTCGTTAGCACCCACTAAATAGAGATTCTATTTCTATTTTGTTGGTAGATTTTCTTAATGTGCGGTAAACACAAAAGTAACGCAAGAATTTTGTGTTACAGTGATGCGCGCGCATCTTAAAATTTCACTCTCATCATTTTTTCATAACGCGCCTAAAGAAGTATAACTTCAAAAACTATTGACTAATGACACCGCTGGTCGGCTTGATGCTTTAATTCTGGGAGGTGATGGAAGATTTGATTTGATGCTTTATTTTTTCAGGGGGAGGGGGGTGCATATGTACCGCTATTGATAAACCTGCATCAAACCTTGTTAAAGCGATTCTTGTTGAATATAAATGCCTTTTAATTAGGAATGGTCAGCATAAAACAAATGAGTATCTTATTCTTAAATTTTCTGACGAAAAAAAACTATGTAATAAAATATATTTCCACCATCAATCTTAGTTTGACATTATCTCATATCTCAAACATATGACCCCGCGATACGCAAACGAGTCGTAACTTGCATTTGAGGCGGATTCCTACAGTCTGTACGTTCTGCTAGACATGGGCGTTTTTGGTTTTGAACGCAAACGGATATTTATCGGATTTCAGATTTCAAAATCGATTTCGAAATCCGTTTTTAGATATCCGATTTCAGATGTGCCTAACTTAGCCAATTCACTAGTTTGTGTTTAGATTATTTTTTTTGATATTGGTTTTATTAGCTAACGACAATCACAAACAATTAATTGACGATATTTTGAAAACCAACACAAAACTCGTCTAATCAATTAAAAAGACAACAGTTAAAAAAAAATCCAAATTAAAACTATCAATTTAAATAATGTGTAGGTACCCAATTTACTAAGTTGACTTATTATTTTTATCTTTATGAACTCTACTTAACTCCAATCCAGTCTTAACATACATGTAATTAATAATTATCTAAAACCGGCAAACATAAATCACTGACTGACACGCGCGCACTTGCATATCAAGGTTAAATTTGCACCTAAACGAAAGCACCAAGTTTTTGTAGTAAACAATCGCACACTAAGCTATAAGCCAAAATACATCACCTCACAGCCTAGTCACGCAAATATAGTCTTTAAGTACTGTGTCGTAAGACTAAATTGATCGCACATATTCAATGGCAATAGATTTCCGTAAACAACAAACCGAAATCGGACTTCCGAAATTCGCGTCATCTACTCCGCTTTGTTACGATTGGTAAGAAAGAGACAAAGCGAATTTTACTGACTCTCGAAATTGTGAACAAATTCGCTTTCTCTCTTTCTAACCAATCGCTACATAGCGGAGTAAAAAAGATGGCACGAATTTCGAATCCGATTTACATTTAGATACGTGTGGTGGTATTAGATCGCTAGATCGATCGTTTTGGTTCGGTTAGATTTCTGAAATCGGATTTTCTTGTTGAGAAATCGTTTGGTATCGATTTGTGTTTGAAATCGGATTTTGGATTCGTTTTGATATATCGGACGCATGCCTACGTTCTGCGTCTACGACGTGCGACCAAACAAAATTATGAATGCGAAATCTTGAATCATATGACAAGAGTAATGATGTGCGACACAGTGCGCCTTGTGGTATCCGTTTTGAGTCCGAAATGCTTAAGTAATTAGAACTTATGTGTTGTCTGCTTATATTTAAATTAGTATTGCTAAGTTATTATATAGCGCTCAACTCAAAACTTGAAAATGGGCACCCTCCGGAAGTTACATACATACCTACTTGTTACCAAACCGGAAGGAAAGTTATGTCGGTCTTATTGGCTTGCTTATTGGCTAAACGCAAAGGGCTGAGACAGCATTTCAGCTCGCGTCCACTCATAAGCTTGAAGACATAACAGATAGACACACATTTTTCCGTCGGTTTTTGTCGGTTGTTAGAAGTCAGAGTGACAGTCATATATTCCGTTTTACCCTTGGGTACGTCTACAAAAAAACCAAAATACATGTGAGTCATAGGAAACTTCGAATTCACTTGAGTCAACGCAAATCCCAAACAGTGAGCAAGATAAAGCTCGTCACAGACGTAGCTATAATATATATTAATATATCGAAATATATATTATATTATAGCGAACTACCACAGACGGGAGCTATACATATATATTTTGCCCTTACTCGGTCTGCGTTCGTACTGTACCGTAATATATCTGTAGACATATTTTGGTGACGTCATAGAAATATAAGTATATTATAGCTGCGAGTGCGGTCACTCGAAAATTTATATTGAAAATATGTTGTAATAAGTCTTGCTGTGATTCATATTAATATGTGACGGACTCAAAGCGGTGACCAGCGCAGTGGTAGTACAACACTATCCAGACTTGTCAGTACATGCAGCCGCGTGCGCTGCGCTTCAAAACGCAGGTCGATAACATCGCGACGAAATACGTATAAATACCAAAGACATTCGGAAGTTGGCGGTGTTGTGTACAACGTGAAACTTGTAGTATTTTAATTCTAGTCAAACCTTTAATTGTGATATAAATTAAAAAAAACATATTTATATTTATTTGAAATATAGTTATTAAACCAATCAAATGTAAGAAAAGTAATATATTCCAGTATGGGTTTCAAATGTGCGATACAAGAATACAGGACAAGAAGAAGCAAGCGCAGACGACTAATATCTAAAATAAACGCTGAGAATAGACAGTTACGAAATATTTATAGAAAAATCAGTTTCACCAATATCGGATTTTTTATGGCATTTACGTCTACGAGGCTGATGAGGAAACGGTAAGTGACTTTTTTGTTTTTTTTTATTATTAACGGACTTATCAATATTATTCTCAGAATGTAGAATTGTTTGTAGGTACTCGAGGTGTCGACACTTAAATTTAATACACATCTTATAAGATTGCTCTAAGTTACCCGTAAGAGATCATTCATTCATGTGCTTTGTTTGGCTCAGAATATTGACTATAGGTTGTTTGTTAAGTTATGGGTTTAATAAATATGTACATACCTTATGGTAGTAATTAAAACCCCGTAATTTACCGCACACCATGAGTTAAGTTTATGGGAACCCCCACAGAACACAGAAACCTCTTTCTGTGCTCTGCTGGAACCCCCGAAAAATAAATAATCATGTATTTACTGAGATGACTAATGTAACTAAACTTTGACGACAGCTCCTTGTGTTTTGACTGTTTTCGCTGATTTAATAATAAGTGTACCCATCCTTAAAGTTTGAAACAGTTGTACACTATTTTCATTTTAATTGTGAGCTTAAAATACAAACGAGTTGTTACTAATTTTAAACTCCCGCCTATTTTTTTGAACGATTGGCATACCCGCTCTTAATATTTCCCGTCTGTTGGCACCTTAGTTCTAGAGATGTCCCTGGCTTGATTATGATTTTGGAACAAACCGATTTTTGTATCGATTATTAAATTAGTACCGTATTCTTTATTTTTACAAAGTATCTATGTATTAATTTTTTTATTTAATATTAAATAACAAAATAATAATACACAAGTCATTGAAATCAAAATGATGTTTCCACTAGTTAAGATTACATAATACATGTCATTAGGTGATATACAAGCATTTTTCTTAACATAATAACATTTTGGTACCGATTCTGGCAGGTTTCTCTAAACCTAAACTTGACCACAGTGTATTGTTGTCATTCTCTATACATAAGGAAAAGGAGAGACTGATGTTAAATTTAGTTTTAAGTTTAGAGAATCATGCCAGAATTGACACCATTTTCAAAATTACAATCAACTACATATAAAAACTACATTGAAGAAAAACGCGTCATTACAATTAATAGAAAAGTTGAATCAGTCAGGAAATCATGTAAAATAAACGTGACAAAAATGTTTAAAGAGGAATTAAGTCTGGGTTTAGTCTATGTACACTGTGTCAACCTGATTACCTTGGTCTATGGCGAATGCGCCACGATTGACGAATTTACATAGATACTTAGATACTTAACCTTCATTACGATCATTATTTGGGAATAGCTTTAGGTCAGAGTATTTTTTTTCTTTAGTAGTAGATAAATAAAACTAGTTTTAACGAGTTAATGCACGATCTTTATTTATTTATTGACGTTTCGCAGCCTTTTCAGGAGTGCATCGTCAGAATAATGAAAAACAAACTCAAACTTAAAAACAAAAAAAAAATGATTTTTTATTTGTTTGTCGAGCTACCTTCGAAAGACTTTTATTGAGCGTTCGTATATTTCATTGGGAGATTTTTAAAACTTTATTGTGTATGTATGAATTTATTAGGTAATTTAGTTAATAAAAGTACTTTATTTAAAATTCTTTTTTGTAATTTCGAATTTATTTATTTGACCCTAACTACCGTAAACTACCACGGGTTCCAAAATTGGGAGACCTTTCTGAGAAGAACCGGCGAAACAAACTCACAGAGGCTTTCTATCTCCTTCTTATGTTAAATTATGCAAACAAAAAGAACTAATAGTATCTGTTGGTCTTGCAGTGTGTGCTCGTGGTTGGGATTTTATCTCTTGTATAATGGATTCCCAAGCTGGTGGATTGGTTGGTGTGGTACTGTGATACACACCATCTTCCCCATTGAAGTTGGTTGGTGTGTACCACCAGCCACCAGAAATGACATAATCTGCCGATTGGCACAAGCGGAAGTAGCTTAAATCATTAATAAAGTGTGGTACGTGGAGTGATGCTGAAAACTGCGTATTTTCCAATTCTGGACTCTTTGCCCTTCTTAAAATTTTACCATGTTTGGTACTTAAAAAAACTATTTGTCACTACATGCAAATTGCTGAACAGTTTTGATGAAGACAGCAGTGTCCGTTTGCCATAAATCGGTACTTGCGAATCGATTTCCAATACGATTGTCGTGTCAACTACCTCTCAATACACGTCGCGTCTCTATTTCAGAAAACATCTTTAGTTTATAGTCAGTGTTTATGAGTTTTGTACTGCATACTGCATAGCGTTTAATTTTTATTGCGTTGTATTTATATAGTTTCGTGTTCGGTGTTGAAAAAGTGATATAGTGAAGTGATTGATTTGTAAAGGCAAATATTCCTTTACATGTTTGAAAAGACGAAGTGTGAGATTGAGGTTGGTGGTATAATGAGGCGCAGTGATTTTATCGCTCTTTAGCGATGTGTGGTTTTTATAAATTGAATTGAAGGTGTTTTAATAAAATTCATGGTGTTTCAAATAATACTAGGGTCATTTGTAAAGAATAGTTCGAATCATAGGGTCCACAAACGAGCAGACGGATTCTATCATGGTCGTAAAACGGTAAGTGTTCTTTCACAGCACTACAGTGTTTTTACTATGGACATTGTGAGCCTATGTTGCAATTGAAATTATGAATCTTCTTGAAATTCTACGGCTTAAATAAACAATAACAGTATAATTAATGGTAAAGGTCATGTCAAATTAAGTCTAACTGCTGTGAATTTTAAGTATTTCTTGTTTGTTTACGTTTGTCTATTAGTAGGTATTTTGTTGGGTGATCACCGTCTATCATGTTTGTGATAAAGAGATTACGATTATAATAGAAACGAAATTGAGATATCAAATAAAATATCTAAAGAATATAATTTTATACAGTTCATTGATTGCTATAAAGAATAGTCTTTTGAAGGTCCATAAACATAGATAGGTTATTAAGTTTTAACACATTAGGACACATGTATTTCCAACATTGTTATCTTAAATTTATCTTAGTGTTCATTTATGTTGTTATTATCTGATTTAAAATGTACTGATATCCATACAAAGCATCTAGATCTTCATTTATACTGAAGGAAAGAAAGTAAAATAAAAAATATATGTATATGAAAACTATTGCAGTGTAACTTCTGCCTTTATATCAATGTTTTTATTTTGTGTCACAGCAATCTGATACTTATTTTGATTTTATTTTAATATTTTATAAGTTATATTGAGTATAATCGAGCTCAGTTGTTATACTTCTGCAAAAAAGTTATTTACTACTCTTAAACATGTTGCCTTTTATTTTTGATAGACTAATACTGCTTACTTACTCAAATTATAATGGAAATTGTATAAAAGTTTGTTTGCAAAACAGAAAAATATGGCTGTTATAATTTAGATTAATTTATTATGAAAATTTACAGTTAATTAACAGGTAAAAATTCTTATGATACACTAAGGGAAGGATATAATAATACAGATAAGAATAATTATGTTTATTCCCAGCTGTCGCCATGTATTTGCCACCAGAAGCAAATGGGAATTAAATCCAATGACTATTCCCATTTGCCTCCATTGCCAATCCCCACTTCAGTTTTTTTATTCCCATTTGGCCTGGTGGCAATCCTTGCGGGTTGACCGGGAATATGAATTGAAATTATTACTCTGCAGTTATATCATTATTTATTAATATAATATTTTTTAAAAAAAGTAAAATAATATTGACATGATAATATCTTAATTGTGAAGCAACTAAACAAAATTATGTTATGGAGACCGTAATGGCCGTGTTGAATTTCCTCTAGCAGTTCTTAGGCTGGAAGGCAGCTCTATCTCTTCTCAATGTCAAAGGAATAATCTTTACAAGTATCAAACATTTGAAAGAAGAAAAAGAAATTGTATAGTATTTTATATTGAATTTTTTTAAGCATTAATTCAATATGAAAAAAATCCACTCCATTCATTCCATTCCAAAACCTGGATGGAGTGGAATTTTTCAACTAAACAAGGTGTTTCCCAAGTCATTGTATGCAGCTCATAGCCATAGGCTTCTGCTTAGAGGCTTTTGTAGATAATAATAATAAATAAATATTTCCAACACTCACACCAATAAGCCTAGCCCCAAAGTAAGCACTGTAAGGCTTATGTTATGGGATACTAGGGTAATGGATAGAATACATATATTGTACACATATAAGTATATTTATGTAGAAATACATATTAAACATCCATGACTGGAGTACAAATGCTCATATTCATCACACAAACATCTGCCCCCACCGGGATTCGAACCCGGGACCTCTCGAGTTGTGACACCATGAAACCCGGCGTATAAACCACTCGGCCACGGAGGTCGTCACAAGATAAGATCATACAACCTATAATTAATATTTTACATTATTTTATGGAGTAAGGTATTACTATGAGTTTTCAAAATTATTTCTTTTTTATTTTAAGCAAGCAATAATGCTTTATTAATCCTTACGGAGTTTCACAGAACTAGGAGCTGTAGTGCAAACATCTTGTTTGCTATGATTACAGCTAAAACATTTCAGACTAGGATATACATGAGATAGCAACTTGCAACTTTTCTACACAGTTGAGTAAAACTTCCAAAAAATGGGCTAGTTTTGAAAATAATTATATTGTATCATTATAATGAAGTACCCAAAGAGTGTTGTGGAATGTGCACCATAGGCAAAAACATAATTTCCATAAAAGCAAAAGAAATATTTTGTCTTTTATTCTCACCTTACAAGAAATATTATTTCTAGCTTTATATAATGCTATGAATCCTTGGTTTTTGTTTATTTAAATATTAAAAATTATGAATATCCATACATTTTGTCACCAAAATACCAACATTTTGTCATTTCTACCCAGATAAATTTTTAAGCCAGACAAAATCATAAAGGTGCAAACCATGGAAAGCCTAGTCTTATTCTTGGTAGTATGGTTGGCTGTTTGCCTCTACACCATGTGCCTATTTTTCGTGAGGAATGGCATCAGTCCTGTCCCTGCTCCTCCAGAAAGCCCAGCTGTGCACGGATATTGCTACAGACCCAGTAGTGTCCATAGATTTCCCATATGAGAAGCCCTTTGTCTTGCATCACTTCTCTACACTCCAGCACAGTGAGCTGTCAGAAATACCTATATTGTTTGCATGGTAACCCTATTCCCAATTTCTGATCTTTGACGCCTTTTTTTTTTCTGGGAAATGCCTTGTGTATCCTTCAACCGCCGGATTAGCGAGAAGAAGGTATGTGGGACTCCTACCTGCTCATTACAGCCAGCCCCTGGGCCGGGTGAAATGAGCAGGGCCCTACCTAACGCCCTGAACAGGGCCACTAAAAGCCAGACAATACTCCTGCACCAGTCACTGCGTACTTTCTGAGGACCGAGGGTCTCCCCAATGGACGCCGGGACTGCGGGTGTGGTCGCGGCAACCGTTGCCGACTGTCCGCGCACCCGCAAGGTGATTGTCCGCGAAAAGACTCACCCTGATGATCTTTGATGCCGTTAATTAGCCGTTTTTTCTAATGTATCCGATTTGCTCTTTGTCATGGGGAACTACTGAGACTTTTTCATTGTCCGACACCCACTTAATCGGTTTTTTTGGAATATAACGTATGCTTTGTTTTAAGCCAAGTGATAAGCTCCGAGTCTTCATCATCATCATCATCATCAGCCTATTAATGTCCCCACTGCTGGGGCACAAGCCTTCCCCATGGATGGAATAGGGAGATTGGGCCATGACCCACCACGCGGGCCCAGAGTCAGAGTCTTATTTGATCCGAATCAGGTCTGCCGTTTTGAGTGACAAACATTAAAATTTCACGCCTTAAGTATGAATAGAATTGAGGAGACTTTAAGATTTTTTTTACATACACCAAAATTATGTGCGTTCAATTTATCAATATAATTTTGTTCGTCGGGATTGTACTGCAGACGCAGGATAGTGGGTGTCGTGTCACGCGTTTAAGACATCCGAGGGTCCCACCCAATAGATTGCGCTAGTAGTAACACAGGTACAAACATTTACTTAGCACTCGTTTCTAACTGTGGCAGTTGTGACACAGTGTATAAAATTATACTATGGTTTCGATGCCGCGTTTTATTTTTAGCGCAACCTTTACATTGCGAGACCTTTTTAACCCTCGCTCATTAAATTTTCATCCGGGGCTGTATCGCGACGTCAGCGGCAGCCTCTGAGTTGGAATGTCTCATCGGCTTTCTTTAATTAAACTTTGTGTAAAGGGCTACCTATATAGATAAATTTTCGGAATAGCTTTTCGATGATACGTATACGACTTTTAATTATAAACGATTTCTCCTTTATTCAAACACACAAGGAATAATACTTAGGCCCGTATTACAGAATGACAACTCTGTAGTGTTGATCTTTACTTGAGTACAGTTAGAAAGGGATATCGCTATGTGCTATACAGGGCGTCCCACGGCAACCTCACACGGAAGGAAAGTATATTAAATATTGAAGATAGGATATTTTACTGAAAGAAGACATCATTTTATTTTTAATAATAAATAAAACTGCATTCACAGTTTTTTTAATCGCCTGTTACAACTGGGAATCAAACTCGTGAAATTTCGAAAAAAAAACACGACATATTTTATGACAACCATCGAAAGGGTTAATCATAAGCATTATTTTTTGTTTATTACATAGCATTTTAAATGAAAGAAAAGTAATTAAATTGACCATTTTATTTAAAATAATTTTACACAAACTAACATTCGGATACGCCTCAAAGTTGAGTTCATCATCGTTGGCGTTTATCATCCGCTGCTGTGGTTTCTGTAAGCGCATATCAAAACGTCCTAAATTTCAGTATCCACTAACCTTTTAAGCACATATCGAGAAGATACATCTCATCAGGCTATCTTTTGCGGTACCACCGCAAAGCTAATATGTCTTTATGGTTCATAAAGTAAGCTTCCATTAAATCCATTTTATTTTGATACGCCATGGTAAGTAAAATAACAAAAAAATGCAAATAAACGAAAATGAAACTCAAACAAAAGAACAGACGCTTGAAAAGTTGCCGTGGGACGCCCTGTACATAGCGACATCCCTTTCTAACTATGCTCAAGACTAGATCAATCACTGAGAATCTTTCTATACGTTACTGCATTCCATTTGTCATTCACTGAACAGAGACAAAACATGGAGTAACTAATCCAAGCTTATTCCTCGTTTATTAATAAGTGGGTCTGTGTACCATTGAAACTGTTAAACTAGATTTTAAAAATAAAGCCTCTGAGGCCGGTATTATAGAAAGATTCTCAGTGATTGATCTAGTCTTGAGCATAGTTAGAAAGGGATGCCGCTATATATACAGCACATAGCGATATCCCTTTCTAACTGTACTCAAGTAAAGATCAACACTTAGTTGTCATTCTGTAATACGGGCCTAAGAGGCTTTATTTTTAAAATTTAGTACACAAACAAAATTGTAATACGATAACATTATCGAAACGTGCGGTAAACACCGGGCGGTCTACAGCAATCCATTTGGTTGGAGTATGCATAAGGAACGCAATTTTTTTTTATTTCCGAGAAGGTTTGAATGTAGGTAGTAGGTAGGTACCTGATGGACGGAGCGATCTGCGCCGTGTGTTTCCCCACTTGCCCGTGCTCAATGGTGCTTATTCAGCGGGAATTTACTGCCTCTCCGGATCACAGATTGGTTTCGAGTCGTCCACAAATGTTTCCAAGATGTATGCGATTGTCTAACTGTTTTTTTTTATCGATAAAGGCTTTGTGGATAACTTTTCTTTTTACATATTTGTTTCTTAGGTTTTCACGCACATCGTCAATAAATAAATAAATAAAGTTTCGTGCATTAACCCGTGAAAAACTAGTTTTATTTTCTTTTTACACTAAAAGTGGTTGCTTTTTATAAGAAGGCTAAGGATGGTGTTAGCAAATTCAAACATACCTAGATTGAAACAGATACCGAGGGTGTATGTTCTCTGTGTGTTAAAACATGTCAAAGGGGAAACGAAACGTTTTTCTTTTCCGCTAGTTTATTTCTGTTTCTTTCTTTTTTTTTTCTGTTCTCGATACGGATGCCAATCGCAATTTTGTTATTTGTCTCATTGTGCCATAATAAACTGTATAAACGATAGAATTAAAACGGGTCGCCCGCGTCGGCGCCCGTCCTTTTCCACCACTTAAATTTTCCATCAAAATATTGGCACACTCGGTTTTCATACAATTTGAGGTCCATGTGTTGTCTACTTATTATTAGCTCAATTAAACTTGGAAATTATTCGAATTCGGGCACCCGAAGCAATATTTACACTGGAATACGGACTGGAAGGCGGTGTCGGTTAGCTAAAACGAAAACTACCCGAATCGAATATGGGCGTACTCGACTCCGTTCATTTACGTTTAGGCGTTTACCCGAATTCCATTGGAATCCCGTACTTTATTATAAAGTATTGTACGTTATTTCGGGTAATTGTACTGTATACTTTATGCCAACAATAAAGTACGCGAAAATACTTTATTTAATCTGATTTGATTGCGCGTTAATTTTACATAAAATATACAAAAGGAGGTTGATAGGAAGAATATTTAATAGCTACAACATTTTCGTGGCTGCATGCTTTTGTATACCTTTTCCATTGCGGAAAAGAACTACAGATTTTTAGAAGCCGCACATTATTTATCAAAAATTGCTAGTAGCCACGTAAATTTTAATTTTTAGCTTACTGATAAAGTGGAATAAAAAGTACTTTATTTTGGGCACAATATACTTTTTTTTCTACATTTAATATCCAATGTACTTTATTTTATTGCGACAAAAAGAAAGAAGAAAGAAAGAAAGAAAATCATTTATTGGTTACACAGCATGGGTAGGTACATTAAAACAAAACAGAAAATATAAAAAAAAGAAGAATAACAACACAAATAAAAACAAGAAAACTAAATTCAGGTGCTGCTGTGCAGGGCCAACAGGTCGCTGTCTCAGCTATGCTACTGTGGTACAAAAAAAGGTTGCAACCCTAGGTAACGGCCAAGTGTAATTTAGCCATAAATCTAGCTCTGTCATTAGGAGTTATATTGAGCCTATTAGCCACTTATGAATTTCATAAAAGGTTTGCGAAGATGAAGAAAAAGTTTTAGTTCACCATCACCAACGTACATATTTGGTTGGTTGTACATGTATGGTTTTTTTTGTCTGATGCCTGTTATTGTGCCATTTTAAATCTATACTTATAATAAATCTGTAGAGATGTCAATTCTGTACATGAAATATATTTTTAAAATAACTATCAGGGGGTGATTAGTGATCAATACTGATGCCAAAAATGCAATCAGTAAAATTTTTGTCTGTCTGTCTGTGTGTATGTTCCTTATAGAAACAAAAACTACTCGACGGATTTTAACGAAACTTGGTACAATTATTCTTCATACTCCTGGGCAGGTTATAGTATACTTTTCATCACGCTACAATCAATAGCAGCAGAGTAGTGAAGGGAAATGTTGGGAAAACGGGAGAAGTTACTCCATTTTATAAGCTTCCGTCGCGGGTGCAGCCTTAATGGTTAAAGTTACATAGAAATCATGTATGACGGAAATATTCTACATAAAATTGTCTAAAAATTATCCCGCAACAGCATATATCTATCTTTTATGGTTGACTCACAATAACACGTGTAATTATATAAATAAAGTCATTCTTTATAGCACAAGCCTGAGAACAAAAACTATAGTTTACACTACAGCTCTACACCGAAGCGAAGCGAGGGCGGGCCACTAGTAAATAAATAAAACTATCAACTAGGTGGTTTGCACTGCGTCGTCATGTTGTTTTTTCAGCAAGCGTGAAATCTTTAATATTAACTAGGTACTTATTTCGTATTCACATAAGCGGAAACACCTCTAGATGTTATAGTTCCTAGCGCGTATAACTGATAAGTTACTCGAATGACTGCTGTATCCAATGTTAGTACGTAACACGTGGTTCCCGCTCCCGCCTCCAATTTCCCGCCACCAGTGCATTTTATTAATATAACAGTGAATTTTTATTATTCAGTACGTATGTGGGTGTGGACTTTGGATTTAAATAAAACTAGTTTTAATGGATTAATGCATGAACTTTATTTATTTACTAGCAGCCCGCCCTCGCTTCGCTTCGGTGTAGAGCTGAAGTGTAGACTTTTGTTCTCAGGTTTGTATTACATATATATATATATATATACACAAACTTTCATTCCCTATTTTATCCCCTTCGGGGTAGAATTGATCAAAATCCTTTCTTAGCGGATGCCGACGTCATAACATCTACCTGCATGCCAAATTTCAGCCCGATCCGTCCAGTGGTTGGGGCTGTGCGTTGATGGATCACTATGTCAGTCACCTTTGAGTTTTATATATACATATAGATTGACGTTTCGCAGCCTTTTCAGGTCTGCATCGTCAGAATAATGACTTTGGATTTGTTTTGTTTGTTTAAAAGTAGATCTTAAGTGTCATGATGTGTTTAGGGTTTTTCCATAATGATAAATGTATCAAAATAGCAATGTTTACGTTAGAAAACATTTGGTTATCTATATCTAGCTTATGTTAGTGGATCCACATATTGTTGGTGAGGCGATCGATGCATTCGATAAATCATTCATTTTTAGATTTCCTCTTGTTCAATTTGCTGGTTTCCCCCAATCGTTGTTAAAAGTATCAGATGGTATTTGAACCGTTTCAACAATAGGGATGATGACTAATTTTTTTTCTTCGTTTATCAGGTAGATTATCAAAAAGTATCGGACACGTATTTTTTCTTTTTTCACATAATATAAACATTGCAGAGATATATTGATTTGAAAAGTCGCATGACGTCACGTTTGAGTACACTTAAAAGTGAAAATTCACTCGAAAGTGACGTCACGAGCCCCTACTCCCAAATTTTGACGCGCTATAACTTTGTCATTTTTTGGTTGATTGCCAAAAGAAAAAATACGTGTCCATTATTTTTTCGATCATCTAACTGACGGACTAAATAGAATTTCATTTACTGTACCCCGTCATCACCCCTATTAATCGTACGTGGGCTTAGCTATGTCAAATTTAAAGCAATTAACTTATCGCCAATCCGATATCTAAGTTTTAGGCTATGTGAGTGGGGATTCTATATATGACTTTTTTTACTCTTTATTTTTAAAGGACTTTTTTTTTACATTTATACGTGCCAGTCCTATCCTGACCGCAGAAAATATATGTAATTTTTGAAAAAGAAATTGGGATTTTTTGAACGATAGAAGCGTCTTTCTAGATCGGCTCTGAGTGAAAGCAATAGAATATTCCAACATCTTGTTTATTGATTTTCAAATCCGCAACTAATTTGTCTCTTAGACATCTCTAGATTCCTTACACATTCCATCAGCAGATGTTGGATCGTCAGTTTTTACACAGTACAATTCGGCGAGGTATTTCCGAATCGAAGCCAATGAGCTGTTACAATTAAAATTCGGTCAAAGCGAACGTTGATAAAACAGGGTATCTGAGTAGTTGACTTCATAAAGCAAAAAAACACTTACTGAATAAAAATGAATTGAACGACGCACATGAAAAACAATATTTAAATTAGGCATTTTTACGTCTCGTACACGTATGTATGACAAGCTCATTTGTATTTCTAATGTTATGAAAGACAAGTAGTGTTAGATATTGTACTGTTTGCACACATTTTATGTTCAAAGTATGGTATGGAAGTTGTTTCTGCGGATACCACCTGCTTGCACCGTAACACCTGCGCGGCAGATGTTCCAAACCCCATCGAATTGACTTTTGTAAGGACACAGCGTTATTTCGTGTCGCCTTCACTGCAGACAGACTCGCAAGTTTCACAATTTAAAGTCACCCAATGCCAACTCCTTTTGAATTATTCAATAAGCTGATTTATAAGCCCCCCCCTGATCCTCAATATTAATAGGATTGAGCACGCGCCGCGCGTCTGGCGTTGTCTATTTTAGGTTGCAGTATCATACTTACTTTATTCATTTGTTTAATAATAGTTGTTTATGATATCAGCGGTAAGTTGGTTATTATAGACGAGTAGACGAATTTAAGCCCGAGACGAAGGTATAGGAAGGGATAGTCGCAAGTTTGTAAATGCCTATTCCGGTCGAATATCATTCAACTTTTTTCAGCACTTTTGGGAAAAAAAATATAATTTCTAATGAAGCAATCTTTTTCTAAGAAGAAAATAGCCACGTCGCGTCACATCTTTCGGATCTTTTCCTTGTTTTAGGATTTAAAGTAAGCAAGTGAGACAAATGTATAGATTAATGGGTTCCTTAGCCAAATGGCAAGAACGGAACCCTTATGGATTCGTCATGTCTGTCCGTCCGAATGTCACAGGCAATTTTTTCCGAAACTATAAGAACTATACTCTGGAAACTTGGTAAGTAGATGTATACTGTAAACCGCACTAAGATTTGCACACAAAAATAGAAAAAAAAATTTTGGGGGTTCCCCATACTTAGAACTGAAACTCAAAGATTTTTTTTAATTAAAACCATATGTGTGGGGTATCTATGGATAGGTCTTCAAAAATGATATTGAGGTTCCTAATATAATTTTTTTCGAAACTGAATAGTTTGCGCGTGAGACACTTCCAAAGTGTTGAAATGTGTTCCTTCCCCTGTAACTTGTAAAATAAGAGAATGATAAAACTGAAAAAAAATATGATGTACATGCAAACCTCCACCGAAAATTGTTTTGAAAGAATCATCATAATCATAATCTTTATTGCTTCATGTTGGTACATACATGGGTTCTTAAATTTAAAATAAAGATTCACAACATAAGCCCTGCAAGGGCATTGCAAATTTTCTTAATTTCTAACAAACAATAGTAACACATAATAGTAATACAAGTGATAATTATGTTTATGTATTATTTCATTATTTGTCCTGATTAAATAGAAATAACATTAAATAAATATTTACATTTAATTATTTTTTATCATTAACATAAAATTGATATGCATTTATTTTTTTATTTATTTTTAATGATGAAAAAATGATGAAGTCTGGTAAGTAGTTATTTTTTTAATACGTCATCAATCGTAAACCGCAATTTACCTTTAAATAAAAAATACACTATTATCAAAACATCGATCTTTGATCGATTCGAACGTCAATATACGTTCTCGTGTTACTTGCTGCTACGGAACCCTTCATGGGCGAGTCCGACTCGGACTTGGCCGCTTTTTTTAACATACTAGTCATCAAATTGCACATTACAATATGTTGAGCAATAAACGCTTAATCTTACTACATATTTCAGATTAAAATAAAATAACCTATATAAACGTTATTGCTTTTTACTGATTCATCAAAAAGTGATTAATAAGTTTTTTTTAGTGTCGTGGAAAATATTCCGTAAAAAACCAAACGCGTAATAGCGCATTATGATATAAGTGCGGTAAGTTGAGAATTACAGCCGAGGCGATATTGTTAGCCCGAGCCGTAGGTGAGGGCTATAAGAAGGCAGAGGCTGTAATTATCAAACCGCACGTATGTCATACGACGTTTTATAACACATTTGCGAGGAAATAATACTACCCACGTACGTACTTTCTGAAAATGAATTTGCACCTTTGTTTGTATTCCATAAGATGAAATTTTGATACGCTTGTCTGTAAGTATCTATCCGTGGATTTTTCGGGCAAGAGGCTTAGCGTAGCCTTTTTCGACTTCTGGCATGTCAAATTAATAAATTCGTTACTACTTGACAATATTTTCAAATAAAAACGATACAGCGAAATGAAAAAGAAATAACTTATTTCACAGATTAGCGATGCGCGCGCATCACCGTTTTTTTAGGCAAAGGAACAAAAAACTGCCAGTGTTACTAATAAAGTAAATTAATATTTTTGTGAATTTGTTACCGATACATGGTTGTAATTTATTGTCAAAATGAATCAAATTAAAAGCAAAATGTTTATATATTATTTTCTATCTCCCAAAGTTAATTTTATTAAGAAAATGTTGGCTACCCTTCTGACATAAAAACTCTTTGCTAAGATTTAAAAAAGTATCGTTCGTTTTTAGACGGAGCATAATAAGCCGTGCGTTTTACTTTACATTACCGCACGCGTGTGTAATGTGATAGATTATGATATTGAAATTGGTGCGATAAGGGACGCTTCACGAGCAAATGTGTTATAAAAATATTTATCACAAGATTTTTCACTAGGCATGCGTCCGATATATCAAAACGAATCCAAAATCCGATTTCAAACACAAATCGATATCGAACGATTTCTCAACAAGAAAATCCGATTTCAGAAATCTAACCGAACCAAAACGCTAGCGATCTAATACCACCACAAGTATCCAAATGTAAATCGGATTCGAAATTCGTGCTTTCGTTTTCGGAAGTCCGATTTCGTGCTCGGATGTCCGATTTCGGTTTGCTGTTTACGGAAATCTATTGTTCTTCTCTAAGGCGGAATTATTTATTACTGAAAAAGATGTCGTCTAAAAACATCAAAAGTCGAGCAACTGACATTTTTTTGAACGCTAACCTGAAGTAATTAGGTTTGATTTTGTAAATGGTTTGAAAAATAATAAAAACAAACAGAAAAACAAACAAAATACTAAAAAAATATGTAAAAAAAAATCATTGTATATAAGCCGATTTTTAAATGCGCCGCAAAAGTTTTACTTTTAACCGTAAAGATAACTTTTCTGCTAGTCCTAAGCCACAGAATATATACTCTTGCCTAAGCCTAGATTTAAAGCATAAAGGAAAATCGCGCAAATCTACGAGTATCCTTGCTACGTACAATTAATTGTTTGTGATTGTCGTTAGCTAATAAAACCAAATCATAACACAAACTAGTGAATTGGCTAAGTTCGGCACATCTAAAATCGGATATCTAAAAACGGATTTTAAAATCGATTTTGAAATCTGAAATCCGATAAATATCCGTTTGCGTTCAAAACCAAAAACGCCCATGTCTATTTTTCACTGTTTATTTTACGACTTCAAATTTGTATGAAAACGACTGATTCGTAATACATAAGTAATTTGGTCGTGATTTTTTGTACTTTTAGTTACCCTCACTTACTTCGCTTCGGTTTTATTAAGCTAGGTAGTTTTAGAAAACTAGTTTTTAACGGGTTAATGCCCGAAACTTTATTTATTTCATGAAATGAAATAACCGAACGCTCAATAAAAGTCTTTCGAAGTTAGCTCTACAAAATTAAATATAAAATCATTATTCTGACGATGCATACCTGAAAAAGCTGAGAAACGTCAATAAATAAATAAAGTTTCGTTATTTTTTATTAACCCGTTTAAAACTACTTTTATTTAATGAGTGATGTGCGTGAAAACCTAAGAATCAAATAAGATAATTTTTTTTTCAACCTTGTATATACATACATATTATACTCTTCAGTGAAATCACCACGAACATACTGATATGCAGCGGATATTTATATGTATGGAGCAATTCCTATGTAGGTATACGTATGTGTAATAGTTGGCTGTTCTTTATTACTGGCTGTGACCCGCAGAACATCACAGGGAAATGGTTGAGGCTGAAAACCAGCGCGGACAAGGGCATACCCTGACTCCGCTTACGCTGAGCCTCGTCCTCTTGCCTCCAATGCAATGTTATTTTAAGATACATACTTGTAATTTTCGTTTTCCTATATGTATTACGCTTTAATAAGTGTATCATAATTTGGAGGCAATAAAACAGTTATTATTATTATTTCCTTTATTTCATTAAAATCACATACAAAATTATATTTCTAAATATTTAGTTTTTACAATGAATACAAACAATTACATTAAAAAAAATAACGTTTATAAATACAAAAATGCAGTTCCCCATCGGCAGCAAGATCAGGGTCCCTTCTACCGGTGGTTAAGGATCCAGAGACAGGAATCTCTTCACTATACGGGCCGTGTCCAGAAGTATTATTATTATTACTAGCAAACCAGTGAACCAAATGGTAGCCAAAACCTGATTAAAAAAAAAAAAATTAATTAATTGAGAACTTTGGAGATTTTGTGTGGTTTCGTTTGAAATTCGTGATTTCTCGAAAACCGGAAGTGCTACGTTACTCAAGTCCGGTTTGTAGTCTTATCAGACTATTCTTAACTTATAACTTAAATATTCTCTTTATCTATCTCTTACGGTTTGGCCGCTGAAACAGCACCACGGACAGACGGACTCGTCTAATAGATAAGAGATACATAGGAATTGTTCCATTTCTTGGAATCTACCTACGTGTTTGTGAATCATATGTTAAAATAATGTACACCGATTAATGATGCTATAATTATTTGAAATTGACAGTATTATGAATAATTACTTATAGAGCTTTCACGTTATTATTAGGTAAAGGAAATAACAGTACAGGAAAACTAATACAACAGCCAAAAATGTGTTCTGTCACAATTTTGTGAAATTTTAACACAAAAACTACCGTTTACGAATATAATAATTTGATTTTCAGAAGCTAAAAGAAGAATTAAGATTTCGATTGTTAAGTCGGTTTAATAGATTCCCTCGTAACTTCAATAAATACTAATAAGTATTATCATTATAATTAATAATAAAAAAATAATAAATATTTCCAACACACACCAATTAGCCTAGCCCCAAAGTAAGCACTGTAGGCTTGTGTTTGGGAAGGATACTAGGGTAACGGATAGAATACATATACTGATACTTAACTAAGTATATTTTTATAGAAATACATATTAAACATCCATAACTGGAGTACAAATGCTCGTATTCGTCATACAAACATCTGCCCCCACCGGGATTCGAACCCGGGACCTCTCGAGTAGGCGACATCTTGAAACCCGGCGTACAAACCCCTCGACCACGGAGGTCGTCATTATATTTGTTATTTGCTAGATGTAACTGCTAGATATTTAATCTAAAGAAAATTTTACTAGAAAAAAATCCACGCGGTCTAGGTAGCAGACGGGACTCGAACCCGCACCCTTCGCTATCCGGGCGAATGCACTGACCATTATGCTACCGGGGCCGTGACAGCTGTGTAAAACTTTTCCCTAGGCTTTCTTAAGCTACAAGGCAGAGCCATCTCTTCGCATTGTAGGTAACCCACAATGTCAAATGAATACCTTTACAAGTATTAAACATGAGAAAGAGATTATCATTATTTAGAAAACAGGTATTTTTCGAAGGGATGGTAATTTCAATGAGAGAGCTGTCACGCATACATATGTTGCCACGGTTTTTTATCTTCTTTAACATCGAAAGCTTATTAGCTTTGACCACATCCTAAAAAATTTTTCAATATTTTTTCTATTACTCCTAGTCCATTTTGTATACTAACCTTGTAATTCGTATTTGTGTTGAATAGCATATCAGTCTATTTTATAAAAATTAGTCAAGCGTACCGTTAAATTATTCATTAGCAAAGGTCAGTAGAAGTTTTATTTTCATATCGGCCACAAAATGTTGTAAGGTCATGGAACCGCGAATGCAGACATGGCTCTCGGTTCAATGACCGCGTATTCCACTTGCCACGTGTAGGTTGCAAACGCATTCTGCGTTACGCACCGAATTCGTCGCTTCAAAACCTTTTAAGGGTACCATTCACAGAAGTTTATAACGGAACCCCATTACTAATGATATCTTCCGCTCTTACCCCTACTAATAAGTGGAAATGCTGAAATTATTTCAAGCGGGGATTTTGGGGTTTACTCGAGCGCGGCAGAATAAAATAACGGGGGCAACCTTGCACATAGTGAAGTACTCCCACCGTAGAATCACAGTGGTAACGTAATGATTGTATTTCAATCTATATATATATAAAACTCAAAGGTGACGTGAGTGATTGACATAGTGATCTATCAACGCACAGCCCAAACCACTGGACGGATCGGGCTGAAATTTGGCATGCAGGTAGATGTTATGACGTAGGCATCCGCTAAGAAAGGATTTTGATCAATTCTACCCCCAAGGGGATAAAATAGGGAATGAAAGTTTGTATGAAACTTTGTCAATTTTAAACCGATCGGGCTGAGACTTTGCATGCAGGTATAAGAAGAATCATAGATGAATGTCATTGTGTTTAATACAAGCCTGAGAATAAAAACTTTAGTCTACACTTCAGCTCTACACCGAAGCGAAGCGAGGGCGGGCCGCCAGTCATTCTATATAATATTCATGCGGGGCACTCTGTAAACGAAGCCGACTCGAACTTGTCTACTTTTTTTACTATCCAAGCGATAAGCAAGACAATTTTACTTTAAAATTACTGACACTGATTAGGGTCTGTCCGTAATGACGTCACTGTTATCTGGAACATTAGCGGTACCGCGAAATGGTTTTCGAAATTCGCACTACTCAACTTTGTCAATGTTGAATGACCCAGTGCAATATTTGGAATCGTTTTCCCTTTATATGGCAGTAAGAAATTGTACAGCGTATTTTCCGTTAGAATAACCCTAGCCTGGAAAGTCGTCTCCAGCCTCATCTTGCAGGTCTGAACCCAATCCCTACCATGTGGAGCCCTGGACCTGGAACCTTACCCATCAACAAAACACAGTATCAAAAGCTAGTATTATTTAACTGTGGTCTCCAGTCAACTATATTTCCTCAGACGGGCGCTCCATTTCGCCCAGGAGAATTGTTATGAAAGATTGTGATTAATTGCAATTTACCGATAGCGGAAAATTATATCTTTCTGATAGGACAAGTCGGCTTATAACAAGCTACCGCCCACTGGGTCAAAGTTGCTCTCCGGAAGTGAGTCAATTGTTGTGAAACTAAAGCATCGGCTAATGACAACGATACCGATTCTTGATAATTCTTTAGTCATGAGAGGAATGAGTGAGTAGCCAAGCTCATTACCGGCCCACAGCATATTTATTTGAAAAGCGGAGTTAACAGGCAAAAGCATTTAATTTAACTATACTTTTTGTTACCATTAGCAGTCTTTTGAAAACAGAAATTGGTTTTTATTATTACTTTAAATTTAAGAATACATAATGGCAAACGTTAAATACTTTTTTATTTTCATACAATTTACCGATCTGTTGTTGTTAACGAATTTTGTATTGGTGAATATTGCCTATGTATTTATTTATATATGCATATAGCAATACAAAAGCATTCTTCTGGTATGGCCAACGGTCGTCAGCGGAGCCAACGGTCACTTTTTTTATGACACTCGGAAATTGTGTCTGACTGAATCAACACCGCGTCCGAATCGAACTCAACTCAATATTATGACGTCAAACTGGCCAAACCAAGAAACGAGGTCGGTAAATCGTTACCAAAATTAACTAAAAATAGGTAGTATCTAATATATCTATTATGCGAATGTATGATAAGCAAATAATAGGTACTTTACCTTATGTTTTTTCGGAAATTATGTTGCTGGTATCCGTCAAAAGTATTAGGAAATAAGGAAGCAAAATCCTACCTTATTAATTATTAATACCCTTTGAGTACGCAACCATAAAACTAAGTTTTTGTAATAGGCATGATGACTATTTTTTTTCTTCCTTTATCAGGTAGATTATCAAAAAGTATTAGACACGTATTTTTTCTTTTTTCACATAATATAAACATTGCAGAGATATATTGATTTGAAAAGTCGCATGACGTCATGTTTTGGTACACTTTTAAGTGAAATATCACTAAAAAGTGACGTCACAAAAACTTTGTCATTTTTTGGTTGATTGCCCAGAGAAAAAATACGTGTCCATTATTTTTTGATCATCTAACTGACGGACTAAATAGAATTTCGTTTACTGCACCCCGTCATCACCTTTATTATGCCTATCTGCTTACTATATTTGACAGATTGAAGTGATAATCATCGAGCTATTTAGCCACTACTGCTTTCTTATAACGCCACTAAGATACTTGTTCTAAAAAGCATCGATAGACATGCAATTCTCTCTTAAGTTATTGTAAATGTCAAAAAAGTTGGACGGAGATCGACCATTGGATCTCAAATCAAATTTGAAACCGTTGAATAAAACGTCCGTTCAAATCACTCGACCATGAAAGATTTTAAATGCATTTTAACTTAATTAGATTAGTTTCAAGCTTATGCCTAAAACTTAAAGATAAACTCCATATTCTGTCTTACTTGAAAACATATCTAACTTGAATATGTTGCGTGGTGTAGCAACGTTATCAAAAACGTGACAGACACGCGAAAGTTAATTAAATTTTATACTACTTATATTAATAAGTAAAAATACTTCAAACTGTTAACACCGAATAAGAATTAAATAGGAAACGAACGGGAAAGGCCGTCGCCAGCGGACGAGATAGAAAGTGTCCATGAGAGAATCGTTATGCGGTGCTGTGCTGGCCGTGCGATGGGAACTGAACGGTGAAAGTGCCAGGAATTCTATATATTATTACAACATAGTGTTTTGTATTGTATTGTTGTGGTAATAATTACTTCATTCGGAGCGTTTGAAACGTTACTTCTCTCACCACTGGCAGATGCGGTGGGGAGAGCTGACATAACCTTTATTGTCCTACTAGCTGTGTCACGCAATGTTAGCCGCGGTTTTTGGAGTTTACTCCTTAAGAATTGATTTTCATATAAGGCCCCCCCTATGAAAAAAATGTGAGGAGTAAAATCTACTGAACAAATGACCTCGTTACGTTTGTTTAGGGATATTTTCCCGCAGTAAAATGTAGCCTATGTGTTAATCCAGGGTGTCAGCTAACTCCATACCAAATTTTGTTAAAATCGCTCTAGTCGTTTAGACGTGAAGAAGTAACTAACATACACACTCACAAACTTTCGCCTTTATAATATTAGTGTAATTTTTGATTCGCAACTAATGTGTAGGAAGGCCAAAGGGGAAGATCTTCCTCCGAGCTGGGTGATGTTAGCTCGGGGGCCGCGGCCAGTGTGACGTTGGTCGGGCATCGTATATATGAACTAGTGATGTAACGAATATTGGCATTCGCATTCGCGAATATTCGCATATTTTTGAATATTCGCATTCGCAAAATCTCTGCGAATGTTTTGCGAATATGAATATTAGAAAAAAACAATTTGAAGAAGTTGTAGTTCTGCCTTTCCTTGAATATTCATTGTTACAGTTTGCATTTAGCTCGTTCAGCATCGCAAAGTGTGAAATAAGTCCATGTTTCACTAGAATTCGATTTACTCATGTTAATAAATCACTATTTTACCACTCAAAATCACTAACCTCAAAATTCACTTGTTTTGTTTACGGAAAGACCGGTACGAGCGGAATGGCACTTCAGTCGGATGAGTTCATATCAACTCGGCAATTCAAACGAGACTGCCACCATGCCATAGACAATTGGTGCCAATTTAAAAAAAGACTAAATATTCGCATTCGCGACTGCGCAAAAACCGACTTTCACTTGAACTACCGAATTTCACTTGCGCGATGTAGGCTTCCTTACGTTGTGAACGCAGCGCCGGTAGCGCCATCTCTTATGGAGGCGAGTGACTATTTCCTCTATGTTCATTTTATGTGGGGCATGTAGACGTCGCCGCCACAAATGTACATACTCGGATAATTTTAAATATCTTAATGTCGTCAGCTTTTCTTTAAATTCAAGTCATTGAGCTGAAGTGATTAAGTATGGATGAGGATCTCGATGTCCCAGGTGGTGAGCAATATCATGGAAATGAAATGAAATCATACTTTATTCAAATTGACTTATTCAAAGCTCTTTGAATCGTCGTATATTTTTTCTTACGACTTATTCAGGACATCTTTTAGCTGATGGGAAGAATAAGCGCAAGAAACCCATCAGCATTTAACCGAAGTTAATTGAGTTATTTATTTATTTTTAATAAAGGACATTTTATTATAAATTGCGATACCCTATCAGGGTTCATTTGTCTGTATCTATATTTTTTATGTAACATCTGTAATAACCACATCATCATCAGCCTATTAATGTCCCCACTGCTGGAGCACAGGCCTTCCCTATGAATGGAATAGGGAGATTGGGTCATGACCCACCACGCGGGCCCAGTGCGGATTGGTGGGTGTTAACGACTGCAGATGCAGCCGGGACCAACGGCTTAACGTGCCTTCCGAAGCACGGAGGAGCTCGAGATAGTAAATTTTTGGTCACCCATCCAATGACCGACTATTGCGAAAGTTAATTATTTCGCGCTCGTCCGTGCTGCGATGGCACGCTAAGCCGTTGGTCTCGCTCTCGGCTGCATCTGTGGTCGTTAGTACCCACCAATCCGTATTGAGAACACGTGGTGGATAACGGGCCAATTTTATTCCGTCCATTGTGCCTGTGCCCCAGCAGTGGGGACAGTAATAGGCTGTGATGATGAATTAAATATAAATAATAATAAATAATAATAATATTTCCAACACACACCAATTAGCCTAGCCCAAAGTAAGCACTATAAGGCTTGTGTTATGGGATGCTAGGGTAACGGATAGAATACATAAACTGTACATATATAAGTATATTTATATAGAAATAGATATTAAACATCCATGACTGGAGTACAAATGTTCGTATTCATCACACAAACATCTGCCCCCACCGGGATTCGAACCCTGGACCTCTCGAGTCGGCGACACCATGAAACCCGGCGTACAAATCACTCGGCCACGGAGGTCGAAATATAAAAACGATTAGCAGTACATCACCACCCAGACTCGTGATAATTTACTTAGTACTTAATTTTAACATTATTAAAATTTACAAAGTATAAAGACAAAAAAAAAAACTTGGAGACAAGCTTATTTCAGCGAAGAAAAACTTTAATTGGAATTTCATTAAATCTATCTCCTCTAATGCCAGTGTTATTGAATTTGAAAGTAACTTCCGTCCTGTGTGTATTATGTTACATTTTCCATTTGATTTTGGAAAGCTGATATCGTATCTTAGGCTGAGCGCAGATTAGAGTCACGACAGTTGTTAGACAATCTTGTCTTACATAGACGAGACAGCTTTACAATTAAAAAGAAACAGTTGTGTCTACCACAAGGCGCACACCAAGACGAAACTGTTTTGTCTACGATGCGACACACACCATTTTCATCAGTATCAGAATAGATTTCACCGATTATTTATTTTATAGAAATTAAGGCACCAGCCCAGAAAGTTTTACCAGTAATTTCGAATGAATGTATCAATCTATCTTTGATAATTTGTCAAAATTGATGGCCCCACATATTACTTATTTGATCGTATGTATTATACTTTCTTTCAGTATCGATTATCATCCCTAATCGCTAGACAATTTTGTCGTTGGTGTGCGCCCTCGCATACATTACAAAGGGAAGCGGACAGTCGTTAGTCAGACTTGTCGCTTTGCAGTTCTTGTGTACATAAGACTTTTTTGTCTATGAGACGTCTCGTTTCGAATGTGCGCATCTTCATAATTTTTGTTAAGCAATAGTCTGTCTTGAGACTGTCGTGACTCTAATCTGCGCTCAGCCTTAAATCTTCTACATTGCTGCCTGTGTAAAATTGGGAGGTATCAACAACAAGGTACCGAGTAACTGCGGGTTACTTTGACCTAAGATGTGCACTTTTTTTTCAAATAAAATTGTAGCTTCTCTTTGTGATGAATATTTCACGTTTATATCTTTCCATTGTGAAGTTTAAAGTATAAGTTACAAAGTTATCATACGAAAATAGGAAAGAATAATATTTAAGGGTTAATATATATTTTTTTAATTTTGGGCTAAAGTTGGCCGTAAAAAAGGGTTACTTTAGCTCGTTGAGTTTTCTCTGTGAAAAAAACTCATTTTAAGCCATGTTGGGGTTAAGTAACCCTTATAACAGATCACCATTAGCATACTGAATACACAAATGGATGTTTTTGCCCAAAAATAATTAAGTTAAATAAAAAATATAAATTTAAATTTAGAAAAAATAGTAAACTTACCGAAAACCGCAGTTTTGAGAAAGTTTGCGCATGAACTTGCGAACTTGATACAGGAACAATGTCGATAAAACAACACCACACTACGCGCTTATATGGCTATCTGTGATTTTCAACTGGAACTATTACGGTCACCCAAGAGATACTGATGGGTCGGCAAGTTCAATATTTTTTCTGATTTGGGGCAAAGTTACCCGCCCGAGCTAAAGTAACCCTCACTTACGGTATTGTGTTGTCATGGGGAACTACTTTTTCTTCGTCTACACAGACAGACGCATCGAGTCTCTTATACCTAATTAAATAAAATACACGACACATCGAAACTTCCGTCGCTGCCACTTTAGCATTCCCACATTCGGCGATCCGCGAACGACGAACCGGATGCTACGCACGTGTGTGTGTGTGTGTTGTTTTTTTTCTGTTTTCGTTAAACCGCAACGTGTTTGGTTTGCTCAACTCACTATAAGAGTCGATCAGTCACCTCGCTCTGCCTACAGTGACGCTTCTGCCGTAGTATTTCTTGGAACCTACGCCTACTTGAACCATGTTTTCCTTGTGTTACTTTAACGTGAACAGAGTTCGCATTCGCCAGACGATGTAGGACACGGGATTGTGTTTCTATAAAATATATATATATAGCTACTAGCTGACCCAGCGAACTTCGTACCGCCATAAAAAAATAGGGGTTGGTGGTAGAAGGGTGAAAATTTAGGGTTGTATGTATTTTTGTATGATGTATCATAAGAAAAAATTTTTTTTTTATATAAAATTAAAAAAAATAATTACGGGTGGATTACCCTTAACATTTAGGGGGATGAAAAATAGATGTTGTCCGATTCTCAGACCTACACAATATACACACAAAATTTCATGAGAATCGGGCAAGCAGTTTCGGAGGAGTTTAACCACAAACACCGCGACACGAGAATTTTATATATTAGATAAAAAAGTACTGTCAACGTTTTTACTACACGCTATAGTCGTTAACCCAACTGTTAGTACTGACTAAATATTATACCAACTGTGGTATAGGATCGCCGCCACCATAATTAAATCGAGCTGCACTTTGCATCTTTTATATTTCACCTATATGAAGAAATAATGCAAAAAGCTATTATTTTTATATAATAATGCATCAGAAATACAAACAAATCATTAAATAAACATTCAACGGCCATTACCAAGTTTTAAATACAAAATCGAAGTTTGGCCTATAGGCCACGACCACATGTATTAATTAAAAATAACATTAATAAAGACGCAGTATTTTCTTTTCATCACTCAAGTATCAATAAATTGATGATGATGAATATTAAATTTAAGTATAATATGTAACTGACGCATGAAACCATTTATCATTAGTTAATTTTAGCTAAACACTGGCTTAAAACACTGGAAATAAATGTTTTACCGCTACAAAATTATTACCTAGTCACATTTCTTTATGAAGAAGAACTAGGGTTGCCAACCTCAAAGGAGACCCGGCACTTTTAATAGAAAAAATGCTAAACTTGTATACAGTTGAATTTGGTCTCAAAATAAAGCCAAAATTATTTGCTACATAAAACTACTTTTGCCTTATTTTTAGTGAATCGTGGAAAGAAGTTATTTAATGATTAATATTTTTTGATTTAGAAACCCTTTTGATGACAAACCTACGTATTTGACATTGACAGCTAGCTGCTGATGACAAATATTGCCAGACTACGTTACCCAATTATGAAACACAGATAAAAAAATTAAAAAAGTATACAACTTTGGCACAAAATGCCGGGTGTCCTTTAAAAAATCAGTATTTGAAGTTGGAAAAACCAGGACAATTCAGTTTAAAAACAGGACGCATTAATAGAGTTGGAATAGTTAAATAAATATCTAGTGAAAACAGGTGAAATGAAATTCAAGTAATTAAATAATCACATTTTTTAATAAAAATATTTGAATAAAATTATACGAGTTGAAAACTAGTTATTAAAATATTAAACAAACAGTTAAGTTTGTAACAAAATTTTAAACTTAGGTTAGTTATAGTATCTAATACATTCTAATATTATAAATACTTATACTACACTTTTCAATCTCATTAATTTCCTTCAGTATCTGTGGTTGAGTAAGCAAATAATTATAAAAGTGGTCACATTTCATATCTATGTTATATATAGTTTTGATTATTGCAGCTACTATTGTTGGCAGTAATCGATTTCTTTCTTTTGACCATTGTGAATTTATAAGAGAAAAGACTCTTCGACATTAGCGTTATGACATGACCCGGTATACTAAATACATCATACATACGCGCATCGTTATTCTAAAAACGCCCATCCCTATTACTTGCGAGCCGTGAGGCCGCTTGTAGCGTAAAAATTTGAGAAGAGACCCGCGAATTTTAAAATTTAAATACCCAGGACGCTGCTTAAAATCTATTCACTACGTCCCAGGACACTACAAAAACTAGGACATGTCCTGGGAAAACAGGACGGTTGGGAACCCTAAGAAGAACGAAGGCTAAATAATATGAATTCGTAAATTATATTCCGCAAAAACAGGTCCACTGTTCAATTAAACATTTTAAACGAGTATAACTTAATGTTTTTTTTTTACATAATTCATAAACTTCTTATACTTTTTAAAATCTTATTTCAAAGTGAAAAGGTATATACTAGAACAATGAACCTATAAAAATATAACATAATAACTAAAATATATTATTAAAAGGAGTCCCTTTAGGCAAGGTTCCGTATATACTGGCAACCCCCTTTCCCCCTTTGAACAGCTAGACTAATTCTTTGTCCGAAGTAGCTGCCAGCTCTCAGTCTCCTGTGATGTCCACTAACCTTTTTGCGTTTTTCTTAAAAAGCCTTATAGCGAGGACCCCACGGACCAAAGGTCTCTATACCGAATGTAACAAATTTTAGAATCTGTTCTCACAACGCAATGATAAGAGACTAGCAAACCAGTGAACCAAATGTTCACCAAAAAAAAAATATATATTTAATTAATTGAGAACTTCGGAGATTTTGTGTGGTTTCGTTTGAAATAGAAATCACGTGATTTCTCGAAAACCGGAAGTGCTACGTTACTCACATCCGGTTTGTAGTCTTATCAGACTATTCTTAACTTATAACTTAAACATTCTCTATATCTATCTCTTACGGTTTGCCCGCTGAAACAGCACCACGGACGGACGGACGGACTTGTCTAATAGATAAGAGATGTAGGGCATAGCGGATTTACCGCTCGAATTGGAACGCCCCTCTGGGTAAGTAATCCCCACCTTATAGAAAATCACAGTAAAATAACACTACCTTCTGGTGGTGTTTGGGTCTGTGAGTAAGGTTCCAGGGGGCCATTCCCCTAACGGAAATGCTTTGGAAAACGATTTCGATTTTATTGAAGTAATACTTCTTTAGGCGCGTTATGAAAAAATGATGAGAGTGAAATTTTAAGATGCGCGCGCATCATTGTAACACAAAAAATTAACAGCATGAAGTTGGTCGCTGAAGCTTTACTTTTGTGTTTACCGCACATTAAGAAAATCTACCAACAAAATAGAAATAGAATCCCTATTTTGTGGGTGCTAACGACTGCATTGTGAAGGCCTATCAAAAGTATTTATTAATCTGGAACAACGGAACGGAAGTGCAAATCACATATGTTCTAATAAATTATATTCAGTAGATATTTTAATTGAATATTTTGATTATTTATTTATTTTTTCAAATTAAAACTGAACTTTATTGACTGTGTCCTTTTCCAGACTTTTTATTAATTTATTGTAATTAATTATTTGCATGCAATTAAAAACTAATTTTAAACGATGCCAAAGAAGGATAACTTCTCACGCGCCTACATAAGTACACGCACCCATTTTTTTTTGTTATTTCTGACCGCCGAAGGTTTTCAAATACCTCACGCTTATTTTTTTAATATTGTTATTACCAATGCAAAAGAAAAAAAAAAGAGCGCGAGGCAATTTGAAAACCTCAGGCGGCTAGGAATAACATAATGAAATCGTAAGCGTTAGCTTTTTCCAAAGCATTTCCGTTAGGCGAATGGCATCTATACCGATGAAACTTGTTTTATTTAATGAGTGGTGTGCGTGAAAACCTAAGAACAAATAATGAATTTAATCTTAGCATAAAACACATGAAAGAGCATCAATAATATTGTTTCTTTACCTAAGGAGATTCTGAAACAGTTTCATAATGTTGCCATTGAATTCAAGGCTAAAAAGATCTTTGCAAGCGTATAGACAAGATAGAAGACCAATTGGCCTTTTAACCTTTTATCGCCAACTTTCGCAAATCGATATCTAATAAATTAACAGCAATAACATTGGCACAACGCAATACGCTCAGTATCCGACTTCCTACGAGTTAACTTATCGCTAACTTAGATAATGTATACTTACTTTCTACAATGATGTACCATATTCTTGTAGAGTAACATTTTGACAATAATTTCAAGAAACAAAACAAAGAAAATATAACTGAAAAAATTCCACGCGGATCAGGCAGCAGACGCCCCCGAACCCGCACCCTTCGCAATCCGGGCGAATGCACTGACCAATTATGCTACCGCGGCCCTCGCAGACCGCGTAGAAATTCTTCTAGCCATTCTTAAGCTGCAAGGCAGCGCCATCTCTTCGCATTATAGGTAACCCACAATGTCAAATGAATACTTT
The DNA here is from genome assembly GCA_902850365.2 of Chilo suppressalis. Lineage (NCBI taxonomy): Eukaryota > Metazoa > Arthropoda > Insecta > Lepidoptera > Crambidae > Chilo > Chilo suppressalis. Next base: position 1,178,905 of record OU963910.1, read on the forward strand.
TCAAGTATTAAACGTTTGAAAGAAGAAATAGCAATTATGGTTATAATTTTTATTATTTTGAAGCATGTAACTGCTTGATGTTTAAATTTTAAGAAAATATAACTAGAAAAAATTCCACGCAGGCCAGTTATATTTTCTTTAGATTTAAACATCGAGCAGTTACATGTTTTAAAATAATAAAAATTATAAACAAAACAAAGTTTGAAAGATGTGCTCAACACTTTTGAAAAGTTCAAGAACTTCTTCCGCGGTTTTGTAACTGTGAGTTGTGGCACAGATTGGTGAAATATCGATAATGGTGAAACATCACTTCCAATTCCCAACGGTTACCATATCAATAAATGCCATTGTCCTTTATCCGCGAATATTATTAACCTAGAAGACAGTAAGGTCATATCATGACGTAGAAACATAAATCCGGTCGTCCATATATTTGTTGAAAAAAAATAATAATATACGCAAACGCAACGCAATCTAATTAATTGTCCACTCCAGCGCTCGCTTCGAATCGCGGTCCTCTTGGAAATAAAAACGGACGTAAAATTGCTGGGGGAAAGTAGAGGCAGTGTTGCCAGGTCCGATTTTTAAAAATCTGGAGGTTTTATAGAAAAAAAAACAGTAGATGTATGGAAAGGAGCTACAAGAAAAACAGTAGATGCAGAGGCGTTACCCCCCCCCCCCCCCCCTAGAAGAATTGGTAAATCAAATCAAGATAAAGACCAGTAACGAATGTGTTTCTGTGGCTTCTACCGCCCCTTAAAGCTTATTTTTTTTAGACAAAAACATTTATTTTAAAATTAATAAGTTTACCTACATTATTAATGGCCGAAATTGCAACTCAACATGCAATTTAAAAAGAAAATCGTATTCTAAGAAAAGCAGGAGATTCATGTAGAAAAACAGTAGAACAGGAGAAAATTCAGAAAAACAGGAGATCTCCTGTAAAATCTGGAGACCTGGCAACACTGAGTAGAGGAGAGGCTTTGGGCCCTTACACGTAATCATGGCTGACAGGCCATCCCCGCCGGCCCACATCAACTTTAAAGCGTTCTTTTATTCATGCGCTCGCGTAGGTATACGGTACCCGCCCCAATCCCTATCATTTAATGATAATAATGCCCAGCAAATGCCGTCGCTTTTACGTCTGTCTCGCTCTGTTACTCTATTAAAGTCATGAATAATATCCTCAGATTATTTCATAAGCATATTCTGGATAACTTACCCATGCCTTAGTCGCGAATTAACAAAAGCTTGATACTCTTACTGCAGTACGATTGGCAACACTAAATTTCACAGGGATTGAACCAAAACCGCGTCTTAAGCGGGAAAGCGTATTAAGCGGGATTGCAGGATAGGAAAATTTCGAATGTAGATATTGAGGTATTAAATATAGGTACAATATTTAAGAATTATTTAAGTTATATAAAAAATAGTGTATTATTATTACGTGTGTATTAAATTAATTAAAAATTAATCACTTATTTTAGTTTGACAAAAAGCTTTTGAGGCATTAGCAATTACAAAATTTTCATATAAATTAAGTTTTGCTTTGATTCAAAGAATTTACAAAGCGTCTTAAATTATTAACTATGATAATGCCTGGGCGTGTGACAAAATCGGAGTTGATTCATCTTCTTCTTGATCTTTATCATTTAGGGCCTTGTGTGTAATTCACATTCTCGATAAAATCTTGAATTGATTAAATTTGGTACGATGCCACATTGTCATCAATGGAAGAATATCCAGGAAAACCCTGGGGGTCGTTTAGCGTGCGTCGCTCGATCGTCACGGCAATCGCTGGCCGTTGCCGCAAGAGGTAATATGTGTGCGCGATTTGGGCGTATTAAACGGGATGACGAATCGTATTAAGCGTTAAGAAATGTATAAAAACATGTCTCAAGTTGCAGGGACCGACGCAAAATGGCGTATTAAGCGTGATCATATTAAACGGCTTCTACTGTATAACTTACGTGTACTAATGTTTATACAGGTAATGTTCTTTTTAAATCAGGAATAGATTCATTGAGGAAATGCTTTCTTCTTAAATAGATCTGGAACCACGTTAACTCTAAAAAAAAGCATAGAATCTGTCAACTCCTTGTCATCATCGGCGGGTCGTAAAAGTCGACCGCTTGTTTTATGCGCCTCTTAATTTAGTCGTCTGGCAACCTGCCTCCATTTGGGGCATTCCACTATCATTTAATATTAGTCGTTGGATCTCTTGCCATTATTTAATCTTTTCTAAATATAGCTGTGCCCGCCTAACACATACGCGCGTGTCCTATTACAGTGGGTCCCCGGTAGTCCGACAAACATTTTGCAGGGCAGTGTCGAACTATAGAATTTGTCGGATTATAGAGTACTGCCTAAGACCCCTTATAGTCCGATTTTTTTTTCAAAAGAGTACCTTGTAATCCGACAAATTACAGATCCAATGATAATATTACAAATCATACTTTGTTATGTATGTCAAATTTGGTAAATTAAACGACACAATGGTGTCAATTCTGACATGATTCTTTAAACTTAAAACTAAATTTAACATCTGTCTCTCCTTTTCATTCTGTGTACAGATTGACAAGGATACACTGTTGTCAAATTTAAGTTTAGGTTTAGAGAATCTTGCCAGAATCGACACCAATAGAAAGGTTGTTTTATTATAAAAGTAACGTCAATAATGCTATAGAATTTACAAAAAAATATAAAAAAGCAATACCCTACGCGTCGAGCACAATAGTGATGGTGCGTACAAGTTGTAACTTATTCAATCGTGTATTAGCGAATACTTGTATGTAATAGACGATGTCGGATTATAGGGGGTGCCGCATTAGCCAGGGGCCGGATTACCGGGGCTCCACTGTAATTGTTTTTGTAGCAATGATGCTGTAGTTAGCTTGCTGTTCTTACTTGGTCGATTATTGACTTTTTTTTATTTGGTGCACAAAACTGGTTACAAAGAATATCAATGTAAATATATGCATACAAAGAAAACATCAGATACTTTGCAACCTACTAGATGCAGTCACAACATGCATTTCTAATACTACTTATATCTACTAAGGATTTATATAGTACATATAGGTTGAACTCAATACCTAAAAAATAAGTTAAAGTTAAGACTAAAAACTAATATAACTTGATCAAAGAATATTGATTTTAAGCATTTTCTGGTTGAGGTTTTAGAACCTTTAAATATGTCGAAATCATTTCGAATAGTATTATAGGTTGAAAACATTCTATAAAGAGGAGAGTGCTTCCCGAGTCTTGTCTTACGGGGGGGGGGGGGGGGGGGGGGGGGGGGGGGGCAGTACAAGTCTGAAAATTTAATATGGTCTAAAATATCTGGTGCGTCGATGTGACCATGAATTAATTTGTATTTTTTTTTTGAGTGTGTATCCTGTTGGTCGCAGATGACCTTTACAGCGTCACCGGGTTAAGAGACGGCGAGATCCTAAGGGGACCTCAAGCCGAGAATTGGCGGATGGCGTCTCCCCACGGGGGGAGTCTCCTCTCCGTCTGGAGCCCCTAGACCACTCGAACCTGAGGGGGTCGACTCAACTAGAGGGCGTCTCTGAGACTCGGACCTCGGCTCTAGTTAGCCGTTGTCGTGGAGGGTTAATTTGAATAAAAACATTGTATCCGGAACCTTCCTATGCCTGTGTAGGAGGGCTAAACCATAATGTGTTGACTTGTGTGATACCGCGTTTTTACATTTTTTAGCCTTATAATTCAGAAAACAAATTTATCATATAATATTCTTAATAGCATTCTTAATAATTTAACAAAGGTATTGTACATCTTTATTGAAACTCTGACTGTGCCCTTGGCACGAACCAATATCCAGTTCGAATAATTGAATTCAACTAACTATTCGAATTATTATACAATTCGCGATCGATCGATAGATCTCGATACGCGTCAAATATTGATCAAGAAGTTTTGTATGGAAATTTGAACAGCGGATTAAAAATCGTCCATACAAAACTTCTTGATTAATATTTACGCGTATCGATCGAGATCGAATTCAACTATTCGAATTGTATATAGGTTCGTGGTAAGGGTATTGATTAATTTTTATTTTGTTTGCTTCCAAAAGGAGATATACCATTTCAGCGACCAATCAAATTCGTGATCTCCACGTCAGAATCAATGATCACGCCTGCCTTACGAAGGCAGATTTATTCAATGAATCCGAATCGCGATAACCAATTTCAATCGGACTCAAATTAACTGTTTGATAAAGACTTTCACCTCAGTTAATTTGCCAGAAAGTTGAAAGCATTCTGCATTTTATTTGTTCAGTATTCAGCATCACAAAGGAGATAAGTATTACAAACAACTGAAGTTTTACGCTTTAATCTTTCTTTTGTGAATACCGCTTTTCACAGACTTGTTTTTTTTTTTACATAAAGTTGCTGTGCGAAAACAGAACAAATTAGTTTTCAAATGTTTGAAAGGTTTTATGTTAAAGCCTTATCATCAACATAAGTTTAGTAGGATCATCTTAGTGTCGCCGCACACGGGCCACCGATCACAACCACAAAACGCCGCCACCGGCATATTTATTGTAGTTTTCATACATTTTATATGGACTCGCCACACACGGTACGCCGGTGGCCGCCACACGCTACAAATCGTCGTTGCTAGCTTCTTGTGGCCCGCACCGGCCACTTAATGCGCCGATACAAAACGCGCTGCCACACGTCACTCGCGCGATTCCCCACCCCTCCCTTCCCTTACCTTAGTCGGCCGTTGTCGCGCGCTTCAGCCACTTTAGTAGCCGCTTCTAGCTTCTCGTGGCGGCGTTTGTGACTGTGGCGTGCGGCCCGTATGCGGCGACACTTATAGACGACGCATTCTGTATAATATATGCCACTGGAGAAGGTCAGTCATGCTTATTGACCTTACGATAATTACAAACGCATCCAAGCGTATGGGTCAACGTAACTAGTCCCGTTGAACATAAAACGCATGGCATGGCATTTCCCTGGAAATTGATGCATAAACTATCATTCCCTCAGTTTTTCCACCCAGTTAGTATTTTGTGCACTGTTATGTCATTATGGTTAAGTGAATGAGTGTCACTTTGCTGCATCATTTTGCCTATAAAAATACTGCATTATAGTATGTATAGACACATAGTACGAAAATTACAAAGTCGTCCAATACTTGGATACTTCAATTTTCTGTCCTTTGATGTCTTTGAATTATGTTTAAGCAGTGACGCGGCTTAGAAAAATGAAACACTTGTCTGGGAGAAATCGATTCATTCACGATTTAAATAAAACCGGGGTTGTATGTTATCAAAGAACAGAGAATCCGACAACGATTATAAAATATAGTGATGAAATGAAATGACACTGAATATATTAACCAATTCTTATGGTGCGACGAAAGTGACTAGAAATTTTCCTGAAAAGAAAACCATCTTTTATTCATACGGTTTATATTGTAATGTAAAACGTTAACTATGAGATACGAAAAGCTTTCTTTTATGAAAGTACGCTGGTATTCTACGTTTTGAATAGCTACAAAAATATTGAGTTAAAATCAAGGACAACCTTTTTTCTATTGTTCACAGTTTAAATAATGAAGCAAACAATGAAAGGTTCAAATGTGAAAGTATGTGTGACTCACTGTGTTTTTTTAAGTATAGTAATGATAATAATGGATTGGAAAGAGATTATGCTGGATTTTATACAGACTGCTTTTATCCGGGCGAAGGGCTCGAGGATTAATTTTATTAATAACAATGACGCAGCCTCGAATGGAATGCTAAAACATTTTTCTTAAATATAAATCTTAATGAATTCATTGATGAAAAAATTGTCTCATTTAAAGTCTCCCACGCAATGACGTAAAGTGTCAGCAACTCGACGTCTCGGTCGCAAGCAACGAATAAATATATGTGAGGAAATAAAATTAATTTCATTGAAACGAATTCTACTAGGAACGTGTCATAATTATTATGATAAGAAAAAAATCGACATCGTATCCGTGTCTGTTGTTAAACAACTGCGCTAGCAACATTACCTAATAAATAGTAGGTATACTCTTATGTCTGTCTGTTGCATGCAAATCCGCTAACTACATACATTTAATTAATACGTCCAATTTTCGCGAATTATTTGTTAGTATCTCGATCGAATGAGGAGCTCGATGGCGCAAGTGGTTAGAGCGTTCGGCTGCGATCGTTCAACTTAAGCAACTTTCGCAGTGGTCGGTCATTGGATGGGTGACCAAAAATTACTATCTCGAGCTCCTCCGTGCTTCGGAAGGCACGTTAAGCCGTTGGTCCCGGCTGCATCTGCATTCGTTAGCACCCACCAATCCGCACTGGGCCCGCGTGGCGGGTCATGGCCCAATCTCCCTATTCCATCCATAGGGAAGGCCTGTGCCCCAGCAGTGGGGACATTAATAGGCTAATGATGATGATCTCGATACATTGCCTTCAGAAATTCATTCCAAGTTTTAAGAGAATTATATTTTTTTTAAGCTCTTGTTTATAGTTTATAATAAGTAAAGATGGTGCCTAACAAGCTTGTGGCTAAGCTTTAACCGCTTAAGCTATATCAAGAACTATTACTCACATTTTTTGAACTAGAAATCCCTGATGCCACGAAGCACTGTCAACTTTTCTGTAAGGTTTAATTAAACCTTATCTCTATGTTCCAATTGGAACATAGAGATCATGACTTAACTTTTTTTCTTCGTCTATCAGGTAGATTATTAAATTAAAATTAATTAAATAGTATTTTTTTTTCGCATAGTCTAAAAACATTACAGATATATTGATTTGAAATATCGCATGATGTCACATAGGTATTGGCACAATTTTTAATTGTCGTCACAAGCTCCCACTCCCATGACTTAGGAGTTTTATCTTTATTATTTTTTGGTCGATTGACAAATGAAAAAATACGTGTCCATTATTTTCTGATAATCTAACTGACGGATTAAATAGAATTTCGTTTACTTTACCCCGTCAATAAGCCTGTTCTCCCCGCACCTTCATCGTCAGCCTATTAATGTCCCCACTGCTGTTGCACAGGCCTTCCCTATGGGTAGAATAGGGAGATTGGGTTAAGATCCACCACGCGGGCCCAGTGCGGATTGGCGGGTGCTAACGACTGCAGATGCAGCCGGGACCAACGGCTTAACGTGCCTTCCGAATCACTCGAAATAGAAGATTTTTGGTCACCCATCCAATGACCGACCATTGCGGAAGTTGCTTAACTTCAACGATCGCAGCCGAAGACCGCTAGCCACCTGCGCCATCTAGCTCCTCAACCTATTTCGCATAATCTAGTTACCTTATTTCTCTGCATATAACTAGATATAGAGCAAATAAACGTTTATCAATATCAGTGATGGATATTCATGTCTGGCACCACTAGAGTCGTGCCCGGTGTCCTAGTTCACAGCAGAGGCTCTGATAAGTTATCGCATGGATCAATAAGTGAGGCATTCGAATCGCGTTGGCGTGCACATTACCAAGGGTAAGTTGCGGCTGTTGCGAATCTACATACGTAGTTTCATTGCTGGCAACGCGCCGTCTCATATAGATTTTTGTATGAAAATGCTTTTTCCATACAAACGTTCTCGACTGATTCCTCCTTGATTTTTATCACTGAAGAATTGATTTTTATACATAAAATATAATTTTACTCATTCTATGCTCCTATGTCTTTCAAAGTAACAAGAAGCCCTCAAAAATACTAAAAATGAACAAATTTTTATCACCACTAAAGACGTCTAGTGCAGTGTTTTTTATAAGCATTTATAAAAAAAAGCAAAACGTAGAGGCAAAGTATAACTACTTATTATTCTACGGGTGAAATTTCTTTTATGTATATATAATTTTGGAGGAGGAAATCGCCAAGAGCCAAACCTCGAATTTTGCAATTTTTATACGCCATTTTCAGCGTAACTCATGTTGTCCCTATGGCACGGTATTTGCCAATGCGTGACAGCAATAGTTTTTTTCAAATACATATCTATTATACATACATATATATTGAGGAGCTCGATGGCGCAGGTGGCTAGCGCGTTCGGCTGCGATTGTTGAAGTTAAGCAACTTTCGCAGTGGTCGGTCATTGGATGGGTGACCAAAAATTTACTATCTCGAGCTCCACCGTGCTTCGGAAGGCACGATAAGCCGTTGGTCCCGGCTGCATTTGCAGTCGTTAGCACCCACCAATCCGCATTGGGCCCGCGTGGTGGGTCATGGCCCAATCTCCCTATTCCATCCATAAGGAAGGCCAGTGCCCCAGCAGTGAGGACATTAATAGGCTGATGATGATGATGATGACGTACCTATTTTACAAATGTTTCTCAGCTCGCGTCGCGTAGTTGTGTTTAAAATACTCCGAATAAAGATACGTTTACCTTTAGGCGTCTCCTTCCTCGCCTTGTCCGCGCGGGCTTGATTAGTTTTTGTTTCTGTACCAAATTAGAACTGATTCTTTATCGTGTACATGTTATTAAATGAGAGCTTCCACGCTGTTAATTTACACGACTCTGTATCCAAATCAAACCATTCGACTCGTTTCGTCACTCCCGCAAACAAAATCGTTACAAACGAAACGATACCGCACCAATAACCGAGCCACTCAAGAAGTGGTTCGAGGTAAATAATCTGTACAGATTTGGTACAGAAACTTAGTTCTCAATGAGTGCTGGCATTATGTGATAAATTTGGAAGTAAGAAACAAACAGTTTTGATTCGAACCTATTTAAATGTCTAATAAATTAACACACACGAACATTCGCGCAAGCGCCCTGGGCCTGGGAAAATTAAAATTCCTAATTTTTTATCACATACTGGCAGCACTCATTGAGCACTAAATAATTAACCGGTGATTATCATAGATCTTCGATGTAGAGTGATGTATTCAACCCGGTCACTTGCTCAGGCTGTCATACTAGCAGTTTCGATTGATATTTTTTTATCATATAATGCCAGCACTCATTGAGCACTAAATTATTAATCGTTGATTATCATAGATCTTCGCTCCAGAATGATGTATTCAACCCGGTCACTTGCTCAGACTGTCAAACTAGCAGTTTTGATTGATAAAATATAAAATATATTTTTTTTCGATTTTTTTTATCAGGTACTTACTGCCAGCACTCATTAAGCACTAAATTCCCTATGAATTGCTTTAGTTCTTTACCGCGTTAATATAGGCATTTCAGGTAATACACTGCTAGCTTAATTAAAAGCTGGCAGTGTTTTAATTTTTCGCGAAATTAGGAGAGCATTAAATTTCAGATTTTGGCACCAAATTAGCACTAAACTAGCACTAGTTGATGCACTTTTTTTTAAACGCTTCTGCGCACTTTGCCATGCTAGCTTAACGGACATAAAATGTATGATCCAGTTTTTAAATTGCCAGACATTTTGGGGAAAACTCTCATTTCACAGAGACCCCAGCTCATATCCCTAATTTTATATTTATGTCAAAAGGGTGGCAACCAGTCATTTATTTTATTACCCACGCCTGTGATCATGCGACCCCATGAGTATAGTTCGTGTGTTGGCTGACTGACCCCAGCACAACAATTTATCGCAGAACGCACGAACATTACAGACAGAATAATTTTATGTAAAAGTATCATTCGGCGACCTCCGTGGCCAAGTAGTTTGTACGCCGGGTTTCATGGTGTTGCCGACTCGAGAGGTCCCGGATTCAAATCCCGGTGGGGGCAGATGTTTGTGTGATGAATACAAGCATTTGTACCCCAGTCATGGATGATTAATATGTATTTCTATCAAAATATTCTTAAATATATGTACAGTATATGTATTCTATCCTTTACCCTAGTACCCCATAATACAAGTCTTATAGTGCCTACTAGCGATGAGCGTTGAATTAACGAACGGTTTAAATAGACGGTCTACGTTCAATCGACGCTTCGACGGTCTACAGTTAATTCGTTAACTAGTTGAATTCATCCACAGCGTTCATATCTACTGACAAAGCGTCGACGACGCGTAAACGTATACGGTTTACCCGTTACAAGTCCATACGTTCGTTCATTCGTTGAAATAAAGCAATTTGAAACTTAAGTATATGGCGTGGGAGCTGATATTTGTTCATTTTTTAAACTAGAGTTGTTAGAGTGAAAAGGTAAGAGTATTTTTATATTGCGTGAAAGAGTACGTCGATGGATCTGACTAAACGATGCAGTGCAGGATGAACGGATTTATAATAATGGTTTTCCAGTTTCCTCAAGTAGTTGCAGTTTTGTTTATTGAAATTTGAAATTAGTGTGTCGCGAGGCCAAGGTCAAGGGACACGTGAATGCGAATTTAGTGCAAAGTTCGTTTGAATTGAATGTTTATGTGTTGAGATTAATTTGTAATTTATTTTGTAAACATTTGAATGACTATAATGGAAAGCGAATACTAAATAAAGACCTCGTCGTCGTTGCGTCCCCGTAGACCAGTCACCGCGTAGTCGATATGAACCCTTTAAAGCCTGCCGTTATCACGTAAACTAGTCGAAGAATTCAACTAGTTGATGGACTAGTCGATGGACGGTAGTGGAGAGTTTCGTTTCGTCGACGAAAAATACGTCGACGACCCACCTCTAGTGCCTACTTTGGGCCTAATTGGTGTGTGTTTAAAAAATAAAAAAAATGTCTGAAATCTGCGGAGCATTACTTTCCTAGACCCTCGTCGTTTAAATATGGAAAATTAATAATATATTATATCTTTCAGTGCTTAAATTATTGATATTTTTTTTATGGGTTTCTGTTTAATATAACGATAATGTCCATGTCGTTTTAAATCTGTTCCTATTTAGTTTGTATGACTGCGAACCTTTAGTTTGCCCTTACTTGTCAATAGACTTTGATGCTAGGAATGAGCGCTCCTAATCCCAGTGCATGTGATTGTGCAAGAATAACAGAAAATAAAATATCCATTTTTAAAGATTTCGATCCATAAATTCATTATATTCCTAGCGGCAAACATATTCTATGCTCACCGCCTACCATCAGACATGCCTTAAGTAATGTATTTGTCTGTTTCTTAGGTTTTCACGCACTCTTTTTCACATAAAATACGCGTACCATCCTATCATCATCATAAATTGTGCATCAATATTGACACATAACTCATTAATTGACCAATATCATTCTCTTGTTTATATTGTCGAAACAATATTGAAGTAGTGAATCGAAAGTTATAGATCTCGTCGTGCCAAGGTTGCATCCATTGAATCTATACCGGTTTTCGGAGCCTAATAAAGTTTTGAGTATACGGTTATGCTTGGTTGACCAACTTGGCAGCGTTTTCAATGTTTGGACAAGAGGGATTATAAGGGTCAAATATTTTGGACGCTTATTAAATGTAGGTATAGTAGATCCACAACAGCATTTATGAAAATATCCTAAAATTATTTGATACTACCCTTCCAGGGATGGAAGGGTAGTATCAAATTCTATATATTCTTTACCTTTATGATAGTTTTCGTGAGCTCGCAACACTGATTTTATTGTTTTCGTTTCAATACAAATAAACAGTGTTTAAATTCTATCATTAAATAATTTGCGTCTTCTTAAATTTTAAGTGTATTGGTTACTTTTCACCAAAATGGACATAGAAACATAATTTACAATTACGAAAACTATGATAGTTTTCGTGAGCTCAAACTCGTACTAAGAGTACTTGTTAATTTAATGGAAAATATTTAATACACACGCTGTCATTCTCCCTTGTAAAATAAAGCGTACTTTATCTTAGGGTTCTAATTACATAATTAGTTTAGCTATTTATTTACTTTGGAGCGGGGACAATGCATGCAATATTGACGGACATTTATTGGTAATGGCCATCCGTGCAAACCAAACATGAACTGACCATTTACGTCAGATCCGAATTCATTGTTGGTACAGTGATAAATGGAATTGGGTACCTAGATACTGTAGGGTTTAACCCTGGGGAACGAAAAAAAAATAATAAAAAAAAATATGTTTATTCTCTTTAACTTAACCAATTATTATCTAATTACATTGTTGGTGCACTCCTATTAAGTATAGCTCGAAGCTACGAAGCTCACAATTATTATTACAATAAGAACACTTAGGATGCTCAACTTTGTTTATTTTTAACTCAAGAAAATTACAATCATTTATTATCAGCCGATCTAGTCTGTGCCTGTTTTCTATCTCCCAGAATATTCGATATGAGACAAAAGATTCTCATGTTCAAATCTTTAAAAAAATGACATTTACTTTTTAATATAACTGCCAGCCGTAGGCCTTACATAAACAACGAGTTTACCCAAGCAAGGAGGCCGTAACGCTACGGGCTTTAGTGTCACCGCACACGGGCCACACGCCACAGCCACAAACGCCGCCACGAGAAGCTAGAAGCGACTACTAAAGTGGCTGCAGCGCGCGACAGCGGCCTACTTAAGGTAAGGGAGAGAGGTGTGGGGAATCGCGCGAGTGACGTGTGGTGGCGTTTTGTATCGGCGCATCACGGAGCACCCCCACTAGAGTCCGCATACAAGGGCAAGAGCTTACGCCAAGCTTAAGTAGTATTTTACCTATGCGTGAGGCACGCCTACAGACGTCGCGATACATCGTTTCATTCGGTAACCGAGCGTTGGTCGAACTGCTTCTCTCGTTTTCGTGTTAAAAAACTGTAAAAAAATGCCGTACTGTGCAATTAAATTGTGTGGAAAGTCGTGTACAACTTCCAGTCTTAAAAAAAATGGTATTACTTTTCACTGGTTAGTTTAAATGCATTACAAAAAGAAAAAAATACTGTTATATTAAATTGGTGTTAATTGTATTTACTTTTTGGTGAACGCGTTGATGTCTTTTTACACTATCCCTTTCTCGCATGGGCTACATCATATATGCTATCTCGCTTTCACACCGGCACGTGTATTGCTAGTGACTCAGACGCAGCTCATGTCTCAACGCGTAAGTTTATCGATAAGTTTGTCAGCTATGGAAATTGAAAAAATAAATAAAAACTATTTATTTCATCGTATACAATAATAGATGTCATGAGTATACAACCAACAGTTTTTATTTGACTTCAAACATAATTATCCTAATAAAATTGAAAAAACGCGAAAATTTGTATGCATATTTGTTACTCTTTCACGCTAAAACGGTTAAACGGATTTGTATGAAATTAAGAGCGCATAGTTTATGACCTAGATAAAGACATAGAATTAACGATATTAAATACCCTAGAAACACCACGATCGCTCAAAATGTGTCCCCATCAAGAAGTACTTGAACTCCAATCAATCGCGGACCGTTGAAAAGTCAAGATGCCAAAGAGTTCCGTGAAAAAATACAGAAAAATACTAATAGTACGTAAGCTGTCGTTTTTGCGACGGGTAGCTAATTAATGTTTTTTAATTAACGCCTTTAAAGCAAATTTTATTGTTGTAATACTTACTATAAACTGATTTAATATAAAATATTTGTGATATTCAAATGCATGGTCGGTTATACGTCGCCCTTAGCCATCTCTTTTCTTCGCGATCTGTACCTGCTATATTGCTAACAGCGCATTCAGAATTGCGCGCGAAAAGTAAAAAAAAATAAGGTCTATATTCTTTCACACATAACAATAAATCGTAAAATTTTACGAACTTGACGCATGCTTTTTATTAAGACCTTATGCCGTATGCATTAAAGGTGACTTTCAATGTTTAAATAAGGCATTATATTGTTTTTGACCACACGATCATCTTACGGACCTCCGTGGATCGTCCAATGTACCTTTTGGACACGTTTCGGCCACGATTTTGTTCGTGTTGTTGTATCTAGGGTAGTTAATATCGTTGCATTAATACTTCTTGTCCTGGGAGTGTTTTTTTTTGTTGTGTTGCTTATATATAATTTACTATGTAGTTACTAGTCGCGCCATGTAATTAGAACGCTGGAAGAAAGTGGAGAGGGTATGATTACGCATTTGCTTACACTCGCGCACCAAAGTACTAGGCCTCTGTTCTAAATTGTTTATCGATAGAAAATATCGATATTTTCTAAAATCGATCTTACCCTCATCACTTCGCTGCACTGAGTATATGATCTGACCTTGACGCGTCCAATCACAGCGGGGCTGACCTCCCTGCACCCCACCGACTTTGGCGATTTTGATTCCAAACAAAATTTGTGTGATGCGGACTCTAGTGGGGGTGCTCCATGCGGCGCATTAAGTGGCCGGTGCGGGCCACAAGAAGCGAGCAACGACGATATGTAGCGTGTGGCGGCCACCGGCGTACCGTGTGTGGCGAGTCCATATAAAATGTATGAAAACTACAAGAAATATGCCGGAGGCGGCGTTTTGTGGTTGTGGTCGGTGGCCCGTGTGCGGCGACACTTACAGTAGTAGTAGTACAGTACCGAATTCAGATGAATACCACAAAATAGATAATAATAATACCATGTTACCCAGGGAATGGTGATGTTATTGATAAATCGTGACCTTCATAGTACACTACACTCGCCAGTCGTCAAAGCTTTGGTGGGCTTGAGAAGGGCGACTCTCAATCCGTGATTTCTACGGACATGGAGAGAGAGACTACGAAAAAAATTTAATATTTCACAGAGAAATAAAATAATGAGCATTTTAAATAAATGTTCTTTTATTAAAATATCCAGCATTTTTTCTTCTCAACATGACAATAGATTTGCACACCCCATTGGGTAAGAATATAGGATGCTGTTTATCTCTGTATCACCATTTGTTACCATATTCTGCGAATAAAGATGATTATGATTATGTGTTTTAAAAAATTTCAATGATAGGTGACCCCTACTCAAGAGACACCCCCCCCCCCCCCACACGCCTACCTTCGACCATAATTTACCACTAATCTTGTACCAACAGCTGTCACGATAGGGTTGACGCTTGACTTGTTAGCGCGCTGGCTTAAAGGATGAATTGTTGTGAAATTCTTACCGATTAAATTTACCGCTTTCTATTGTTTGAAGGCTTTAACAATTAGCAATGTGGTTAGGAAAGGTTGTTAACCTTGAGGACTTCGATGCTCTATCTAAATCAGGCACCTTGTTTTGGTAGTCATGTAATAGCTGGCACAGATTATTTGATTATTTTATTCGTATTATTGTACTTTTTGTATGCAAGGCACAGTAAATACACTTTATTACCTAATGTTAGCGCAGGTGATGGACAAAAAAATGTGCGGCTCCAGCTATCCTTACCATGCTGGCCTGATCTCGATTCTCTAACTATGTCCATCATGAAATCGTCCTTGCCAACATAAAAACAATATATCGACTAAGGAAAAGCAAACTAGCTAAAACGCCACTTGAGTAACTTTACAGAAACGAGTGAGTAGCGATTTTGCCTTTCCACTGTTGAATATTTACTGTGGTTTTCTGTAACGCAAAATCCACGTCCAGTTATAGCATACCTCTTAAATTTTCTTAAAATTAATTACTTAAGTAACAAGAAAATATTAGTTTAACTAATATTTTCTCATTAATGAACTGATTAATTTTTGTACTCGACAAACTAAAGATTGGCACAGAGCGGCAGCCCTAACTCTTTTAGAAAATTAAAAGAAATAACATTTCTCTCGACTCCGCCCATTACCACGTGATGAGCTTACATTTATTTTATAAATCGGTTTATAGGTATGTTTATAATAACCTATTTTTTTAATTACTATTCACCTTTTAGCTCGATGGCGCGGGTGGTTAGCGCGTTCGGCTGCGATCGTTGAATTTAAGCACTTTCGCAGTGGTCGGTCATTGGAAGGATGACCAAAAATATTCTATCTCGAATTCCCCCGTGCTTCGGAAGGCACGTTAATACCGGCCACACTACGAGAAATCGTTACGATCAGACTGTACAGTTCGAACGGAACAGTTTATACGATTTCGTTTAGTATAGGAAACTGTGCAGTTTTATAACATACACGCTACGATTTATCGATACCGTTCTTCGGACTGTACAGTCTAATCGTAACGATTTCTCGTAGTGTGTATGGCCGGTATAAGGCGTTGGACCCGGCTGCATCTGCAGTCGTTAGCACCCGCCAATCCGCACTGAGCCCGCATGGTCATGGCCCAATCTCCGAATTCCATCCATTGGAAAGGTCTGTGCCCCAGCAGTGGGGACATTAATAGGCTGATGATGATTCACCTTTTAAGGTTAATTTATGCTGAACGACCCCTGAGAGAAGAATCGACGGTACCGGAAGGGCTTCGGCTAATAATGTCAGATAAAATATTAAATTGCCTTTAAATTTCGAAGAATTCGCATTAAGATAAATCGGTAAATAGATTTTAAGAGTGCCCTTTTAAGTATTAATTGAGGATATTTTTCAAAAGCGTTGTTATCGCATTTGACTGGGATTTTACTGATGCGTTATATTTGCATTTTGTATATTCACATTGGGTTTTTTTATTATTTGCTAGCGGTTAAACTTAAACAATATTATAAATAGTCTTCCTCTATATATCTATATATATATAAAACTCAAAAGTGACTGACTTACTGACATATTGATCTATCAACGCACAGCCCAAAACACTGGACGGATCGGTCTGAAATTTGGCATGCAGGTAGATGTTATGACGTAGGTATCCGCTAAGAAAGGATTTTGATCAATTCTACCCCCAAGGGGATAAAAAGGGACTGAAAGTTTGTATGAAACTTTGTCAATTTTAAACCGATCGGGCTGAGACTGCATGCAGGTATAAGAAGAATCATAGATGAATGTCATTGTGTATAATACAAGCCTGAGAACAAAAACTGTAGTCTATACTTCAACTACACCGAAGCGAAGCGAGGGCGGGCCGCTAGTCTTACTATATTTGCGAGCGATGATGATAATAAATAACTATAATAATATTTTCCCAACAACCACGGCAATTTATTTAGCCTATTATATTATCATACTGACCGCCACCGTATTATACTCCATTTTATGGGGCGCTGCGGTTTATTGCAGTGTATAGACAGACTTACGAAAAATCATCAAATTTAGATAAACTATACTAATAAAAAACTAAAGAGGAAAGATATAATTTTTATTTTTCAAACATAGAACTGCTCGACGTTTAAATCTAAAGAAAATATAACTAGAAACATTCACGCGAACCAGACAGCAGACGGGACTCGAATCCGCACCCAGTTTAGGGCTAGAAGCAATTCGACACGGCCATCAGGGCCGCGGTAGCATAATGGTCAGTGCATTCGCCCCGATAGCGAAGGGTGCTGGTTCGAATCCCATCTGCTGTCTGGTCTGCGTGGAATATTTTCTAGTTATATTTTCTTTAGGAAAGATATTATGGTACAATATATACATAAAGTATTTTTAATATAACAAGGAACTGTAGTCATGATTTTATTTATTTTTTAAGCATTTAACTGCTAGATGTTTTAAATCTAAAGAAAAGTTTACTAGAAAAAAATCCACGCGGACCAGGCAGCGGACGGGACTCGAACCCGCATCCTTCGCTATCCGGGCGAATGCACTGACCATTATGCTACCACGGCCCTATTAGCCGCGTCGAAATTTTCCTAGCCTTAAGCTGCAAGGCAGCGCCATCTCTTCGCATTGTAGGTAACCCACAATGTCAAATGAATACTTTTTCAAGTATTAAACATTTGAAAGAAGAAATAGCAATTATAGTTATGATTTTATTTATTTTTTAAGCATTTAACTGCTAGATGTTTTAAATCTAAAGAAAAGTTTACTAGAAAAATCCACGCGGACCAGGCAGCGGACGGGACTCGAACCCGTACGTTCCCCGAAGGAACTGTAGAACAGAAAGCAGGATCGTTGCCGTTGTAACATGTAATCACATAAAGTTGACATTTCAGTCAAGTGAATATAATTTTTATATTTAAATTGTTCCCTACGTACGTCCAGTTTAATGTTTGTTTTTCTTTTTGCCTCCAGTGCTGCGGACAGTGCCGACTCGCCTATATTGGAGGAAGCCGGTGAGAGCGGCTCGGAGCAGAAACCCAAACCGCTTGTCAAATATGGAGAGCTCGTTATACTCGGGTGAGTGTTTGCACCACATATGTAATCTCTTTAAAAATCTCTATACTTACTATGATGATGCGGTGACCCAAGTGGGTCTTGGCCTCCGGTAATTAGAAGCGCCCCCTAAGTCTGTGGTGGGCCACCCTTGTCCAATTTCCTGCGTTACTGCATATAAACTGGTTTGTATGATCCACGGCGGGCAGCCGCGGACATGCCGCGCCGACAGTGTCCGCCGGGCAGCTGCGGCGCGGTCTTTTTGCCCTCTGTGTGCTTTTGTAGTATAGGATTCACTTTGTGCTATCGTTCGCGGCGAAATTGACCGGCCCGCTCCGCCCGCCGTCTGCAAAGCGCCTCATCGTTCTTTCTGTGTTCTGTGGTCCAAGAAATGCACATTTGACTCCAGAGGGTCGACTCTCTTTCTCCGAAACGAACTTTCGATAACGAAGTTCAAACGAAATTAAATTTCGTTAATTTAAGGTTACACTCAATTTGGACGCTTCAATTTGATACACTATTAAATTGAAGCTTTCTTTGAGTAGGCTTAGAAAATCTACACCTCAATCTATATTCCAACGACGAATATTATTATAATTAAAAACGAACCATAAAAATAGTAAGAATATGCGAAGTTTCAATAGAAATTTCGTTTTTCGTTGAATTAGAGTAGGCCTTCAGTTGGTAACGGTCAACGCAGGCCGCCGTCGCTATTTGCTATGCTTCGACCTCCGATTTAAACCTCCGATTTAAAAGTTTCGGAACCGAAGGTGTAATAATAATCGGAAGTTCCGCCTTATCGGAATCGGAGTCGAAACTCCGTAACATCCCTGAGTAAACCTTGTAAGGTTGTGTTTAAGGTGTTATTCTGAATCCGGCTGCAGGCAGCACTTGCAGCCGCTGAAAGTGCTGTCTGCAGCTACGGCAAGCAGGTGGTATCGGAATTAATAGCACGTACGTGCTACTAGTGGAAAGGATAGTAATACCATATTATAGTGATACATTAAACAGCCATAAGTTAGACACAAATGCTTGTAAACGCAGGACTTCTGAATGCCGCGACCGAAACCTTTAAAACTGGCTGCAATTCTGGAGGTCTACTCTCTTTCTCCGAAACGAACTTTCGATAACGAAGTTAAAAAAGGAATTTAATTTCTTCAATTTAAAGTTAAACCTAATTTGAACGATAAACTATCAAATTGAAGCTTTCTTTGAGTAGGCTTGAAAAATCTACATCTCAATCTATATTCCGACGACGAATATTATTATAATTAAAAACGAACCAGATTATTAAGTTTTTCGTTGAATTAGACTTAGCCTCCAAATGCGGGCAAAGATATTTGATGACTCTACCCTGTCGTGGTATCTCGATGTTAAGTGTAAGTGGAGTGCAGCCGTGAAGATAGCTGATGCGGCAGAAAAGTTTCTGCTGCTATCTTCACGGCTAAGTACGGTCGTCTCCAAGGTCATGTTTATCTCCATAGGAAAAGTCATCGAAAACCAGTTTAGCGGCTTTGACCTGCGAGATTAACAAACAGAATTCATATAAAATGTTACTTTGAATGGATGATCTTTCTTTTTGTATTGCTATACCGAATACAGTGTATTTTGTCAGTGACACGAGGAGGCAACATTTTAACCGGTTCTCAAGTGAACTGACCCCGCCCAAACCTCAGTCTAATACGGGTGGGTCAGGTTAGTTAAAGCGCCCATTAGGCGGTCAATCTCGTTAACGAAATTTCTATCAAACTATTGAATGAAATCTGTCGGCTCCTTCCAAATCAATGTGGATTTTTAACTTTTATTGGTTTAGTATTTTTATTTACCTTCTAGCCTAGGAACCTAACACTTTTCCGGGATAGAAAGTGTAGTATGACTCTTTCCAGGCTACAATCTGTCTATGTGTAAAATTTTATCCAAATCCATTCAGCCGCCTACGCACTTAAACATTTATTATATAACTAGAACTATCATCTCGATTGCTGTGACTTAAACTATTTTTACTACTTACGGCTGCCCCCAGAGAAGTGATTTAATTTTAAATTTTGTTTCAACTTAAGGCTGTCTTCGCCACAAGGATAAATAATCTTCTTTGAGTGCTTATTTACTATTAATGAATATGCAAATATGTATATAACCTTTGGGTCTATTGGTTTTAATTTCTCATACGTCTAAAATGTTGTAAGCTTTATATGTGAACGCCACCCGAAACAAAGACATATTTAATCCTGGATTTTCTTTGTCGTAAGCCGCAGATTACTATCGCGACTGAACAACTCCAAGATAACTTAACTGTCCGTTTTGATAAACCAATTAATAGTAACAACCTACATTTTCATGTTAAACGGGGTTTCCAACTCGATTGTGATAAGATAACAAGTCGATAAACTGACTAATAGTGGTTTTTACAAAATACTTGTCCTGTACTGTACGCACATCTAACCTACTGGGTATTTAGTTGCTAATTAGGTACACTATTCCCGATTTAGTTTTTTTATATAGAGGTAGGCAAATGACCCTTCCCCACCTGATGTTAAGTGGTAATAAAGTCCAAACGCGAGGAGTTATAAACTGCTACACCAATCATTCTCACCTTGCCGGCCTGCAAAAATGCTTCTTCACGCCTCTCTTAAAGGACCCCAGATTATAGGAAGGTGGGAACACTTGCGCGGGTAAAGAATTCCACTTACGAATAGTACGACAAAGAAATGAGTCACCAAATTTCTTTGTTCGTGTAGGAATAGTGGCCACAGTAAGTCGGTGGCAAGAAGGCCAGCGCGCGTGGTTTTCTGTTGCTCAATACCTGTAAATGATGCAAGCGATCTGCTAGATTAAATCTTAACCTAGCAGACCACAATACTGTATTTTCGTAAAGATATCGAAGTTCTGCAAACGGCATATTTAGTTGCTAATTAGTTGCTGAACGACATCTTTATTTTGCTGATAACACGTGATTGTTACCTGGATTATTTTGAATGAAGGAAATATTCTTTGCTACGCTTTAGCAATGAATTGAAAAATGAATTGTTTTGAAATATATCATCCATCCATCCATCAGCCTTTCTCCGTTCACTGCTGGACATACGCCTCCCCCATAGAACGCCACAAGGCGCGGTCCTGCGCTATCCGCATCCAGCGATAAGATCCGAAATACGGAGATCCGTAGAAGGACCGGTGTGTACGACATAGCCCGAAGAGTTAGCACACTGAAGTGGCAATGGGCGGGCCACATCGCTCGAGGATCTGACAACCGTTGGGTAAGAAAGGTCCTCGAGTGGCGACCGCGTACCGGACGACGCAGCGTGGGGCGGCCCCCAACGAGGTGGACTGACGACATCGTCAAATGAAACATATAGTTGGCCATTAAGCATGCATAAATTTTGGTCAAATTATTTTTTCATATGCCATTCATTGTGAAACCATTACAAACTAATATGTTCTATACGTTGTTCAGTGTCCTATTATATATAGGTTGATTTTATGATAGTACTTGAAAAATACAGTATATGTACTTATACCTCGCACAAAACCATTGTGACGACGTCATCATAATCACAGACGGTTCAATGAGCAAACAAAAGCTTTTGGAAATATTGTTTAGGTACCTCAATTTATGAAAGTAACCGCCCGTCAAGTTGTTACTTTGATCATTTTCACAAAGTTGTCAGTTGAATTCTATGAAGCCTGTCAGAACTTAGGCAGAACAACAGGAGACAGCAGATTTTATTTATTTGTTTATTTTCCACAGAGAAAAATACTTAATAAATACTTATGTTTTTATTTTTTTAAGCATTTTTATTTGAAGTGGCAGTGGGCTGGCCATATTTGCCGAAGAACCGATAACCGTTGGGGTAGACGAGTTCTGGAGTGGAGACCGCGTCTAGGCAAACGTAGTGTAGGACGTCCTCAGGCACGATGGAGTGACGATTTGCGCAAGGTGGCTGGCAGGAGCTGGTTGCGAGTAGCCCAAGATCGATCTGAGTGGCGTGCAATTGGAGAGGCCTATGTCCAGCAGTGGACTAGGATAGGCTGTTGATGATGATGATGATGATGATGATGATGATGATGATGATGATGAAGTTATTAAGCATTTAACTGCTAGATGTTTAAATCCTCATTTGACATTGTGGGTTACCTACAATTCGAAGAGATGGCGCTGCCTTGCAGCTTAAGGCTAGGAAAATTTCGACGCGGCCATCAGGGCCGTGGTAGCATAATTGGTCAGTGCATTCGCCCTAATTGCAAAGGGTGCGGGTTCGAGTCCCGTCCGCTGCCTGGTCCGCGTGGTTTTTTTTTTCTAGTAAAACTTCATAAATATTTTTTTGCCAAATTGCAATGCAGTTACCGGCATCAGTTCCCGTGACATATGTATTAATCGTTTTTTTTATTAACAATTGTTTGTCTTATCTATAAGTACTTAAATTAATTAATACGTAAACCTTACATTTTTCCGATATAAAAAGTATCATTTTTGTCTCAATCCAGTTGATAAACCATTTAAATGATTGCCAAATCTAATAAAAATCCATTCAGTAGCTTTTGCGCGATTGAGTAACAATTACAAACTTACAAAACCTTCACAGTTACAAAATTAGTAAGATAGAAGATTTTTAGATTGTTTTTTAACATAAAGTATGTAATTTTAAAACATTTTCCTTATCATCACAAAAAGTTGGACAAACTTAAATAAAAGTTAAGACTTGTAAAAACACGAGTTTAGGAAACGATCTCATAGAAAATTTTCATTAAAAAACTTTTTTATTGTTGATTTTTTTCCGTGCAAATATTAAAAGCCCGTCAACCAACGGATAGGGTAGTTTCGGAAACTTGTAGATATCGCATTGGGAATCGGTTTCTGTTGATAGTGACATAATTATATATTGTTTTAGAGGCGCTCGATGGCGCAGGTGGCTAGCGTGCTCGGCTACGATCGTTGAAGTTAAGCAACTTTCGCAGTGGTCGGTCATTGGATGGGTGACCAAAAATATTCTATCTCGAGTTCCTCCGTGCTTCGGAAGGCACGTTAAGCCGTTGGTCCAGCTGCATCTGCAGTCGTAATAGCACGCGCCAATCCGCACTGGACCCACGTGGTGGGTCATGGCAATCTCCCTATTCCCTCCATAGAGAGGGCCTGTGCCCCAGCAGTTGGGGCATTAATAGGCTGATGATGATGATATAGTTTTGTACTTTCATGGTCAATAACATTCGTTAATTTATATTTTTATCGAGTTTCCGATATTTCGGCACTGTTGCAAGCAAGGTAGGAGTTGCAAGCAACAAGGTACATGGAAACAATCCCGTAAATAATATAAATTTCTCTAATAACACAATTATTATGAAGTATGCTCGTGATCTCTTGAGTTTTCGCCAATCAATAGTGATTGATTATTAATCGTTATTGACAATAATCTCTTCTGTGGCGCGTCTATTTTTAGCTCGAACGTAATTAATAGATCAAGAGGCCACTTCGACTCGAGGCTCGTGGCTTCATTCATAGCAATTGACTGGTGTTACCTGTTTCATTGAACACGAAACGTGTCCAATTTAGCCTCATAAATTAATATTATTATAAAATATTAGGCTTTGTTATAGGCATTTTCTTACCATTGAACTTTCAGCTTTTGTTTCTAAGTAAAATAAAATTATAAGTTGATGCCTTGGCCGCTCACGTGTTCCCTCTTACAACCTGGGGGCCAATCGCCTAACGGAAATGCTTAGGAAAACGCTAACGCTTACGATTTTATTTTGTTATTTCTAGCCGCCTCAGGTTTTCAAATGCCTCGCTTTCTTTCTTTTTCATTTGCATTGGTAATAACAATATTAAAAAAAATGAGCGTGAGGTATTCGAAAACCTCAGGCGGCTAGAAATAACAATATAAAATCGTAAGCGTTAGCGTTTCCCAAAGCATTTCCGTTAGGCGATTGGCCCCCTGGAATTCTTTATAAGAGGCGTGAAGAAGCAACATCGGCAGGGTGAGGGTGGCTGGTGTGACAAGCAGAACTGCTGTATCAGCTATCTTCGCGTCTGGACTTCGCCGTCACTTAACATCAGGTGGGGTGGAGTCATTTGTCGGACCTATATATATATATATAAAAAGTTGAATTACTTCTACTTAATTTATATTGACGACCTCCGTGGCCAAGTGGTCTGTACGCCGGGTTTCATGGTGTCGCCGACTCGAGAGGTCCCGGGTTCGAATCCCGGTGGGGGCAGATCTTTGTGTGATGAATACGAGCATATGTGCTCCAGTCATGGATGTTTAATATGTATTTTTATATAAATATACTTATATATGTACAGTATATGTATTCTATCCGTTACCCTAGCATCCCATAACACAAGCCTTACAGTGCTTACTTTGGGGCTAGGAATTGGTGTGAGTGTCGGAAATATTTATTTATTTATTATATTATGATATGTGTGCCATTTAGGTCTTGGACAAAATCACACACTGTAATAATATGCGTTGTATAGTGAAAACCAGTCTTTTAAAAACTTCACAGCAGAAAGTAAGCAATTTGCAATTAATTGGTCGTCAAAGTTGACCGTCTTCCAAACCTGCGTTTTACAGTTACCATTTAGGTATTATTATCATCATTCATCATCATCAGCTTATTAATGTCCCCACGGCTAGGGCACAGGCTTTCCCTATGGATGGCATAGAGAGATTGGGTCATAACCACTTACCACGCCCAGTGCGGATTGGCGGATGCAAACAACTGCAGATGCAACCGCGACCAACAGCTTAGCGTGCCTTCCGAAGCACGGAGGAACTGGAGACAGAAGATTTTTGGTCACCCATCCAATGGCCGACCACTGCGATATTTGCTTAAGTTCAACGATCGCAGCCGAACGCGCTAACCACCTACGCCATCGAGGTCCTCCATCGAGCTTGAGGTATTATATGTGGTCATTAATGCCAAATTGATTTATTAACCATTGGGCTGTTTAGAAATATCACTACTTTTTATCTACTGCGCTTTATCTTCACTCGCTTTCTCACTTTTATATTTTAAAAGCTTTTTAACACTATGTTTAGTCATTATTTGTGATATTTTTTAAATAGAGTTGAATTCGTAACCTTTAACCACGACTTGTGTATATGGACTTTGGAAACAAAACCCGAGAGGGAGATTTGAAGTCGGTAGAAACAAAAAAGTAATGGTATAGGTTCTTTGTAACAAAAACAACTGGACCTTATGGAAAACCATATCAATGTGATTCAGTAAATCATATCTCATCGTTTCTATTGATGATTTTGGTAGTATACGGTAGTAGTCACTATTTATACTTTTTTTGTAAATTTACACTTCATTAATTCAATCAGATCATGAAAAAACTTTCATCCGAGAAACCTCTTTAAGTAGAGCGACCATGTTGTTGATTAAATAAAACTAGTTTTAACGGATTAATGCACGAACTTTATTTATTTATTGACGTTTCGACTACGACGACTGCAGCGTCAGAGTAATGATTTTTTATTTACTAAACCTAAAAAAACCTACCATGAACAACATGTTTTAGGTGAAAACCTAAGAAAAAAACATGTTTTTTATGTTCATGTGACAGGTGTTGATAGAGTTGCCAGATGCTGCCTTATCAATTCCGGGACATTCGCACAGTTGGGGTGCCCCCTCTGAAAAAATAAAGCATCAAATCATACCCCCAATCAGCAGATTTAATTCTGGGGGCTGATCTGGATCTGAATGACAAAAAGCAGGCCAGCGGTGTCATAGACGCGGAAGAATGCCTAAACGGGGATCCCGCGGCTTCGCGCTAAGCAGCTTAGAGGGTATTCGCAGGACTTTTTTAGCGGATATTATGCCGTAAAGCGCCCGTAAGAGTTGAGGGGTCCTCGGTGGACAGCCACTGGGGGGTCCGTAAGACTTGCGGGAGCCAGGTATGAGGTCCGTTCGGCGGTGTGCCTCTTAAAGGCGCCGTCGTCTGTAAATAGCATCTTTTACCTGCGTTATAAAAAACAAAAAAAAAGGCCAGCGGTGTCATCCGTTATTAGTATATTTTGTTAAGAAAGGAGCACATTATTGTCGTCTGTACCACGGCGAGTGTTCTGAGGAGTTATTCTCTCTTATTCCACCTTCCCCTTTCCTTCAGAGGACCACGCGCGCTGGCTTACGTTGTCACCGTCTAACTGTGGCTACAATTCCAACGCGTACAAAGACTCATTTCTTTGTCGTACTATCCGTAAATGGAACGCTCTGTCCGCTCACGTGTTCCCTCCCTTTTACAACCTGAGATCCTTTAAAAGAGGCGTGAAGAAGCAACTTGCAGGCCGGCAAGGTGAGGATGGCTGGTGTGGCAGTTACAACTGCTGTATCTATCAGCTATCTTCGCGTCTGGACTTCACCTCCACTTAACATCGGGTGGGGTGGAGTCATTTGTCGGAACTATCTATAAAAAAAAACGGGACAATAAGGTCTAATTGCTGGACACGGGAAAAAGACGCAAAATTCCGGGACAATCCCGTCTTTAGTTTTACTTTAGTCATTTAGTAATCTGAGAAAAAGGCGATCAATGCACAATTCGATATCGTTCGGCGGTTTCTACTGAACCTATATTTCCTGGACTGCGGTGTCACGCTCAATTTCAAGCTCGTCGGTTCGTTTCCCGCGAATTTGCCGACGGCCAAAGAAATTGTTTCTCGAGTTTGAGCAACAAATCCATAAAAGGATGCAGCGGACGTGATCGGAATGTGACTGTCGGTCACGTTTTCCGTGTAATTGATAGCTGACGGAGATCTGATTGACGGATCCATCTATGTAATGAGTAGTTGCTGCGCCATTTCGATAATTGAAAATTTGTTTGGTTGATTTATCTGTACTAACGAAGGTCGATAAGTAAGTTTAAAGAAAATATAACTAGAAAAAAAATCCACGCGGACCAGGCAGCAGACGGGACTCGAACCCGCACCCTTCGTCCCGTCTGCTGCCTGGTCCGCGTGGAATTTTTTTCTAGTTATATTTTCTTTAGATTTAAACATCAAGCAGTTACATGCTTTAAAATAATAAAAATTATAACTATAATTGCTATTTCTTCTTTCAAATGTTTAATACTTGTAAAAGTATTCATTTGACATTGTGGGTTTACCTATAATGCGAAGAGATGGCGCTGCCTTGCAGCTTAAGAATAGCTAGAAAGAATTTCGACGCGGTCCGTGAGGGCCGCGGTAGCATAATTGGTCAGTGCATTCGCCCGGATTGCGAAGGGTGCTGGTTCGAGTCCCGTCTGCTGCCTGGTCCGCGTGGAATTTTTTTCTAGTTATATTTTCTTTAGATTTAAACATCAAGCAGTTACATGCTTTAAAAATAATAAAAATTATAACGATAAGTAAGTTTCTAATCTTGATGGCTATCATAAATAAATAAATATGTCCAACACTCACACCAATTAGCCTAGCCCCAGAGTAAGCACTATAAGGCTTGTGTTAAGGGATACTAGGGTAACGGATAGAATACATATACTGTACATATATAAGTATATTTATATAGAATTACATATTAAACATCCATGACTGGAGTACAAACGCTCGTGTTCATCACACAAACATCTGCCCCCACCGGGATTCGAACCCGGGACCTCTCGAGTCAGCGACACCATGAAACCCGGCGTACAAACTACTCGGCCACGGAGGTCGTCGTCAATTAATGTCTAAATAATAACATCTAAGTAATGAGTACATGATTTAAAGTTAGGTTTCATTTCATTAATTAGAAATAGTTTAATTGATGCATCTACCTACCAATATCGGTGGTAAAAGTATGTTTCTAGACAGCATAAGAAATTGCTCGGCCTCCCAACATTTCGTCTGTCATTATCAGAACACTAAAAAATTCCGCCGGATAACCCCGCACGTGTCATACTATAACACTAGTAATAATAAACTTAGTATTATGTAAATATTGGAGTGCGGAAATGGCGTAGCGTCCATCTGTTGTGATGTAGATCTGGCGTACATAGGTATGCAAGTATGACGGCGATCCACGGGCGCGCGACCTTGTCGGCGCGGATCAATGACTTGCACTGTCTGGATATAGCTGTTGCTCTTGCACAACGCGTCAGTTGGGGAGTTGCGAATCTTCGTCATTGTCTGACGCTTGGCCTAGCGGTTACAGGTCGCGACATGTAACTCGCGCGCTGAACAAAACGCGGAGGGGAGAGCTGCGCATGGGTATGACTGGAGAGCCGATCTTTTTTTTTTGTTGAAGTTCTCCCGTTTTAGGGAAGGCAAAGGGAACAATGTCCATACAGCCTGGTCTTTAACTAAATTAATCTTTTTTTTGTTTTTACATTAGAATGTCGGTGTGATGCATTCTAATGTTTCTTGAAGTGTTTGGCACGAAATGTATCGAGTTGGCTTTTTCGATAAGCTTCTGTGAGGTAGTCAACACTACAATAAAATTCTCACGTCCACTTGACCGGAATAGCGTATATAATGATTCCATTTCAGTTACGCAGACAGTTGTTACACAAAACCACACCAATTTTATTTCACAATATCCACTATGAACGAATTTAAGAATAATTAAAATAAGACGCCAACCGCACTCGATGAAATCCCGCCAAAAACTCCGAGCCGATCGGTGCACCAGTGTTGCTAGGTCCGACTTTAAAAAAAATAAAATTTATAAGGTAACCTACATTGGAACAGGAGAAATTTCAGAAAAACAGGAGATATCCTGTAAAATCTGGAGACCTGGCAACACTGCGGTGCACCGCAAGCCCACCCGCGCACCTCGGTTCCCCCCCAAGACATCTAAATTTTTACTTCTACTCAACAACGGCAACGGTCAGCGCTAGAGTTTCGTGCCGCGACTTATAGTTCAGCGCGGGTTCAGTGGGGGGCAAATGTTTGAGTGATAAACACATTCATAAATATTCCTACCTGTTATGATTATATATATTGTATCTACACATAGGAACCTACAATATAAGGTAAAAATCATCATTGTACAAACATTTTAATAGCGGTACTACAGTCCATACTACGATGGGCATTCTCCTTTGGTCTGTTCAAGTATCGCACTTGATAAGAAGTTATATACACATTTCTAATACACAGATTTAACGGCATCTGTCTCACATTGCTCTTATTACCATTCTATATTATATTCTATAAACCAAATCTGTCAATGTTTTTGTTGACTGTACCTCCTATGTCAAGGTCACTTGGTGGATACGAGATGACATTGTCAACGATTTCATTACAAAGCAGCAACGTAAGAACAATTTTTAAGCATTTAACGGCAGCAGACGGGACTCGACACCCGCACCCTTCGCTATCCGGGGAATGCATTAACCATTATGCTTGAATTCTCTCTAGTATTTCTTAAGCTGCAAGGTAGGGCCTTCTCATAGCAACATTCATAGCAACGTAGGTATTCATGACGACCTCCGTGGCCGAGTGGTTTGGACGCCGGGTTTCATGGTGTCGCCGACTCGAGAGGTCCAGGGTTCGAATCCCGGTGGGGGCAGATGTTTGTGTGATGAATATGAACATTTGTACTCCAGTCATGGATGTTTAATATCTATTTCTATATAAATATACTTATATATGTACAGTTTATGTATTCTATCCGTTACCCTAGCATCCCATAACACAAGCCTTATAGTGCTTACTTTGGGGCTAGGCTAATTGGTGTGAGTGTTGTAAAAAATAAAAATAAAAAAATAAATAATAAGGCGACTTTCAGGGCCTAGTATAAAAAAAAACAATAGTTTTCTTAGAATTGTGGCTCATAGTAGAGTATGCGTCGATAAGATAGCAATCTATTTACGGCCGGCTAGCCGAAGCCGTACCCTCGGACATTTAAGTTGTTACTCACAAACGATTGTTTCCTTTAGAAAATGGCGACTTTCACTTCGGCCAACCGAGATAACATTGACGCGGGTATTTGTCGGTAGGCATACCTTCTAGATTTCATAATGGCGGTAAAATTTCATCTCCTTACTGTTATCGTATTCATATATTTATTTATAAGAAACATGGTACAATAGATGTTACAATAAATATTATGATGCTCGAACATGATTCGCTAGCATTTTTTATGCATTAGCATGCAGATATTAAATTATTTTATAATAAATCCCGCGACCTTCGCTATCCGGGGAATGCACTAACCATTATGCTACCGCGGCCCTGACGCCGCGCCGAATTCTCTCTAGTGTTTTTAAGCTGCAGTGCAGCGCTATCTCTTCGCATAGCAACGTAGGTATTCATAAGGCGACTTTTAATAGCGACGTCGCGGGAAGCCCCTGGATGCGGACAGCATGGGACCGATCGTTGTGGAAATCCATGGGGGAGGCCTATGTCCAACAGTGGATGTCTTTCGGCTGAAATGATGATGATGATGATGATAATAAATCCAATGAATATTAATATTGTAATTAGTCACATTAAAGTCGATCATATTAAAACTATAATTCCATTGAAACATGACAATTAATCGTCATATGTCATCACATTATACATGTCAACCTATCCATATTATTATTGAATAAGGTAAAATTTTATTAAAAACTAGCTGACCCAGCGAACTTCGTACCGCCATAAAAATAGGGGCAGGTGGAAAAAGATTTCTCCAAACCCATATGAGAACACTACGTTACAATACCCAATAGCTTGAACTTTGGCGCGAAGGCGCATTGTAGGTTTCAGAACACTACGTTACAGGTGCACAACCATTACCACTTAAGGATATGAAAAATAGATAGTAGCCGATTCTCAGACCCACGGAATATACATATAAAATTTCATAAAAATCGGTCAGGCCGTTTCGGAGGAGTATGGTAACTTACATTGTAACAAGAGAATTTTATATATAAGATTAGTTATAATTTTAGTTCAATTTGCAAAACTATCGGTTCTTGTTAACCTCTTCGGACTTTATTGTTGTTTTAACAGAAGTGACAAGTTTTTTTTACATTGAGCAAATGTCCCTGTGCAATTTGCCTGCCATTGGATGGGTGACCAAAAATCTTCTATCTCGAGTTCCTCCGTGATTCGGAAGGCACGTTAAGCCGTTGGTCCCGGCTGCATCTACAGTCGTTAGCACCCACCAAACCGCACTTGACTCGCGTGGTGGGTCATGATGGCATAATCACCCTATTGTATCCATAGGGAAGGCCTTTGCCCCAGCACTGGGGACATTAATAGGCTGATGATGATGATGAGGCGCCTTGAGGACACGATGACCAATTAGGCATTGTGCATGTTTATGACGTCATTCGCTAACCATCAATGTTGTCCATTCGAGAACCAAAAGTGGGTCATTCGTTTCCAAGATTTATTTAACAATAGTATATGTTACGAAGTGTTAAATGTTTGTTACATTGATTTTATAAAAACTTACAAAAAACTTGTCTTTGATTTCTTCGGCAGGAGTGTATCTCACTATTTATGTGTTTAACAACGTCAATGATATTCTATCCTAACATGAATAAATAAAAGAAAACTTGTAGTAATTATTAAAATTGATGATTTAGAAAGTGTAGCTCAATTTTACGGTCTGATTGAATTTTTTTAACGAACAAAATGCAAACATTATTTCGCGATGGGTCAATCAACGGTCAACCGTGTAAATTGGGTCGGCTGTTTCGTTGACGATTTCAAAAATTATTTAAATTTCTGCAACTGTATACCATAACAGGTTTAATGGACCAATGACATTTCATCAATTGATTTACGAAATTAATTCAAATTTCATTTAGAAAAAAATCCATTTTTTTTATTTCACTCTGTGGTAAGTAACTTGATATCGTTGTTATATTACTGTGTAACAGTTTTTAGCTGTTATTTGTTTAAGAGACAGTACCTGAAGGGATCAAGTTTTTAATGTCGTTGGGATCAAGGGATAAAATGGCCTTTGATCTCTGATATTGAAAGCTTAAACTCAGGTAATAGTTAAACGTTACGTTTGTCATTGAATTTATCAATAAGGTCATGAAATTTATTAAGTTTCAACGGTATAGATCAGGGATGTAACGGAGATAAATTTATCGGAACCGAAGTCGGAGTCGGGAGTTTTTAAATTTGATTTATCGGAGTCGGAACCGGGGTCGGAAACGGAGTCGGGGTCAGAGACAGAGTCAGAAGTGGTCACAAGAGAGATATTTTTAATTTAAGAACTAATAAAAACAACATTCAGTCAACCTTTTTTCATTTTAATTATAAAATAACCATTTTTCATTTAAATTTACTTATTATAATTAACACAAACACCCAATGCAAATTGTATGAACCATTTCGTAACGGTCGACGCAGGCCGCCGTTGCTATTTGCTATGCTTCGACCTCCGATTAAAACCTCCGATTTAAAAGTTTCGGAGCCGAATTCGGAACCCAAGGTGTAATAATAATCGGAAGTTCCGCCTTATCGGAATCGGAGTCGAAGCTCCGTAACATCCCTGGTAACGTCAATCCGTCATCCGTAACATGCACTGATTTATTTATTTATTGACGTTTCGCAACCTTTTCAGGATGCGTCATCAGTATAAAATAAATAAATAAATCAGTACATCTATACCGTTGAAACTTGTTACATTTATTGAGTAATGTGCGTGAAAACTTAAGAAACAAATAAGCTCATGACTAAACTTTGCTACTGTACATAACCCAAATTAAAAAACATGGCTCGTATGGAGCTGATAAATAAATAGCCTTAAAAGTCTACAACATTCCGAACAAGCCGCGTGACATTTTTAAAATTACATTATTGAAAATGGATGCAACAAAATATTTATACCATACTTATCATGTGTACCTACCATTCTAACATAGCGAATGACAACGAATGCTATTATAAATTTAAATCTATTCATAGTACTCAGTGGAGATCGCGTCTAGGCAAACGTAGTGTAGGACGTCCTCAGGCACGATGGAGTGACGATTTGCGCAAGGTGGCTGGCAGGAGCTGGATGCGAGTAGCCCAAGATCGATCTGAGTGACGTGCAATTGGAGAGGCCTATGTCCAGCAGTGGACTAAGATAGGCTGTTGCTGATGATGATAGTACTCAGTCCTACATTTTCATAGTGAACATAGCAACTATTATATTATTATATATTTGTCTTTCAGAATTTTTATTAAGTCTGTCTAATATTTATATTTTTCTCTTCAATATGGATCCTTTTCGAGTTAGCTAACTAGTTAGCTAGCCTACTAACTCCCAAAGCTGTTTAATAATTCTCGTCATAGCACGGCCGATTTATCAGCCAGATTAGATTCTTATCTAACTCGACTGGTTAAACAGTTTTTAAATTCGGCAATTTAATGTGATTTTCATTCTTTACCAAATAAGAGGTTAGTATGTACTTAACCTTTTTTTTTTTAATAATTTAGAAGTATTCCATTTTACGACAAACTTTTCAATGCTATGTTTACTTCAGTACACTTAGTACGAGTTTGAGCTCACGGAAACTATCATAGTTTTCGTAATTGTAAATCATGTTTCTATATGTCCATTTTGGTGAAAAGTAATCAAATATACTTAAAAAATAAGAAGACGAAATGATTTAATGATGGAATTTAAACACTGTTTATTTGTATTGAAACGAAAACAATAAAATCAGTACCCTTAGTACGAGTGCGAGCTCACGAAAACTATAATAGTTTTCATAATTGTAAAACTCGCACTAAAGGTACAGAACTAGACTAGCGTTTAACTAGAATTTTGAAAAATAAAATAATACCCACAGATATTATATTAGTCATCCAACGCGTTATTCACCTTGTCTTGTGTCATACTTAATTACATTAATATGATTATATCCACTAAGAGGTACATGAAGCTCTTATTAAAAATGAATACATGATGGATCTGCGCGTTCCCGATGACCGCAACTTGGTGTGTGTGTCATGTTATGGACAGCATTGCTGCTGGAGGTCACGACAAAACTAAGGCTGTGTATCGAAACATAGCGTAAAGCGATGTAACAGATTCAAGTTGCTGACGATTAAGTGTCTGGCCTGCGAAGATGAGTTAGGGTTCGTTATGTTCTTCAAATTGAATTACAACAGAATAGATTCTTCGATTGGTCTAGAGGCTCCAGACGGAGACTCCCCCCGTGGGGAGATGCCATCCCCCTGGAATATCTCTAGAGGCACTCGCCAATTCTCGGCTTGAGGTCCCCTTAGGATCTCGCCGTCCCCAAACCTGTTGACGCTGTAAAGGTCATCTGTCACCAACAGCATACACACTCAAAGAAAAAAGCATAGATTCACGTACACGAGGAACTACAGTTACTATATACAAAATGTTCTCCGCTTTGAGACACCGGATTTCAGGAGAGAGTCCCACAGGCGCATTATTAGGCTTTTAGGCTTTGTCTCCAGCAAGTTCTTGGGTG
Organism: Chilo suppressalis; assembly: GCA_902850365.2. NCBI lineage: Eukaryota > Metazoa > Arthropoda > Insecta > Lepidoptera > Crambidae > Chilo > Chilo suppressalis. Next base: position 1,213,265 of record OU963910.1, read on the forward strand.
TAATATTTACTACACGTTTCTGGGAATTTGCTCTAAAAGTTTTACGTCTTAGGAATCCTTAATATTCCCATTAACAAACCATGCGTGTAATTTTGAATCGTCCACATACGCAGCGCACATTTATTGGTTCCGCTAGTAATCCAACAGACATCCATCCGCCTGCCGACATGGGTAACTCAACAAAAAACTGTTGGCCGCAGGTCACGGTTCACATGTGTGAGCTGGACCCGCGAACCGGTTCACAGATCAGCTCACTCGGTAACTAATTGTAGCTGACCGACACGGGAGCCGTTTCGCTGTTCGCTGTTCGCGGTTCGTTCGTCGATAATAACATTCGCGACTCGGTGACTGTGGATATATGTACCTAACCTAGCGAACCGCGAGCTGTTAGTTGTGTCGTTGAGGTGCAGATCAACTGTTCAAGTCTATCATCATCATCATCAGCCTATTAATGTCCCCACTGCTGGGGCACAGGCCTTCCCTTTGGATGGAATAGGGAGATTGAGCCATGACCCACCACGCGGGCCCAGTGCGGATTGGTGGGTGCTAACGACTGCAGATGCAGCCCGGACCAACGGCTTAACGTGCCTTCCGAAGCACGGAGGAACTCGAGATAGTAAATTTTTGGTCACCCATCCAATACCGGACCACTGCGAAAGTTGCTTAACTTCAGCATCCGAACGCGCTAACCACTTGCGCCATCGAGCTCCTCAAGTGTATTGGATCTGAATATTTGAACCGGTTCAGAGCTGAGTTAGTCATGTCCAGCCGCCTCGCTGCCCGCCCTCGTGTAGTCCGCAGCCTTAAGCCCGCGGCTCGCGGCGCAGTCACGTCGCCGAGATTTGCCTCATTTGCATCTATCTGTAATGTCACGGCCGCCCGTGATCCCCCACGCCACCCGGTCCCGTTGTGTAACTTGGCCCAATTTAAACCACCACGCTTTTATACCTAACCTAGTTCTATTGTAACCATTTAGGAAGCGCAGTTGACACAGTTACCGAGTTTCCTCAAAGAGAAACTGGCGTTTGCAAAGGTTCGTCATCGATTGATTGGCTTAGTTCGACTGAACTAGGTTAAGGCATTCCAATCCTAATAGTGTCGTTTCGAAAACTTGTACGTTTCCATTTTATTAAATTTACTAGTGGCCCGCCTTCGCTTCGCTTCGGTGTAGAGCTGTAGTGTACATTATAGTTTATGTTCTCAGGCTTGTGTTATACACAATGAATTTCTTTAAAAATTAATATCACTTCAATAAAAATTTATTTAACTGATATTGAAAACTAAACTGAAACCTAAAACGTCTTACATATTTTTTTTGAAATTCGATCTCTACGACGAGAAATAGGGATAGCAAGTTATCTATAAAATATATTTAGCAAATTTGCTCTAATATGTTATTACTATAATAGCTGCGCCCCCGATCCCTGTGGAATTCCGGGATAAAAAGATATTCAACCTCACTATATGCCTGTAGGAAGGCCAAAGGGGAAGATCTTCCTCCGAGCTGGGTGATGCTAGCTCGGGGGCCGCGGCCCGACTGATGTTGGTCGGGCATCGTATATATGAAGAGTTAGCTTCCGAATTTCATTTGCGCGATGTAGGCTTCCATACTATTATTGATCGCAGTGCAGGTAACGCCATCTCTTGAGGATGGTGAGTAATGATTTCCTCCACCCGTTGTCTATATGTGGGGCATATAGATGTCGCCGCCACATGCCTAAAAGAAACTATGCTAAACAGAAAAATCAGGATGGCCATGTACATGGCCAAATAGATTTAATACACTCGACCTATTTATTTACTTAGAAACTTTTTGCTTCAGTATTTAATACATACGTGTGAAGCCGGGACGGACCGCTAGTCTTAGTATACACTACTAAGAGAAGAATCTACAAGATTTAATAACTCAGATAAGACCTTTGAAGCTCAAAGGAAGGTTGGGATTTCTCAAATGTATATTACTTATACGAAGCACCTTTACCTTTTACTAGCACGGCACGGCTTAGCAAGGTCACTTCAATTATTTTCACCCATCAATGAAAGTGTAATAGTACAGTCAATCTGTCGAAAAAAATATCGTTTCAGTGAAAAAAAAACCTAAAGGGTAAATCTTGTTTTTTGACAATAAATTGTAGCACTCAACGCCCTCTACAATTATGGTAAAAAAAAAAGTTTCTAAAATGCATAAAAAACAAGAAAAATGCGTTTCAAAAAATTTTTGACGGTTTTTTTGAGTTTTTCAAAAAACGCCTACGAGTTGAACATGCCCATCGCAAAGGTGGCTTACTGACGTCATTTGGCAACAGAAAAAACAAGACTTACCCTTTAGGTTTTTTTTTCACCACTCAACCTACAGATTGACTGTACTATAAGGAGAGGGATTTCGCTCGTGAAATTTACAAGCGGTACGGAGCGGAGGTCCTTAATATTTACGTCAATAGTTCTCTTTCGGTTTGCTTTCCTATCTAAGCTATCAGATAATATGAGGTACTCTTTACGAGGAGCTCGATGGCGCAAGTGATAAGCGCGTTCGGCTGCGATCGTTGAAGTTAAGCAACTTTCGCAGTGGTCGGTCATTGGATGGGTGACCAAAAAAATTATTAACACGAGCTCTTACGTGTTTCGGAAGGCACGTTAAGCCGTTAGCACCCACCAATCCGCACTGGGCCCGCGTGGTGGGTCATGGCCCAATCTCCCTATTCCATCCATAGCGAAGGCCAGTGCCCCAGCAGTGAGGACATTAATAGGCTGATGATGATGATGATGATGACTCTTTGCGTAAAATCAGTTTTGGATATACTGTACTCCCAGGGCCCAAAAGTAAAAACTTCACAGTTTTGTTGGTTGTGATTTCGCATTTTTGTTGTTAAAAAGGTTTCTGTTAACCACATTATTAAAAAAAATGTCACATTTATGCACTGGTAGTTTTTTAGAAAAAAATATTGAAAATTTTTACTTTTCTTATCAAGTGGTGATACTTCACACTGGTTAGGTTAGGTTAGTGTTGTGACCATAACGCGCGAGCCGAGCGAGCAAAGCGAGCGTGCCACGGCAGCGGCCGGCGAAGCGCCAGAAAAAAAATCTGTTAAAAAGACCTTTTCTACAAAAAAAATAAGTATCAAGTTTTGTCCATCTGGCAAAAACTGTATCTTTTCCCGATGTTACATTTGAGCGTGCCTTCTGAAAATAAATTATATATTCGTTTAAGACGGTGCTAGTAAAAAGTTACGATGTGAATTTTACTGCGATCTCACTGAGGCGTTTTATAACGGTGTTACGCAAGTAATGTGATGTGCATTATGTCTTTATACAAAACAAGCGTAGGCGAGACGCGCACAACGAATGCAGCCGAAATAGCTGCGTGAATGTGTTAATGTTAATGCAAGAACACTAAAATATCACGCATGGAATTAATAGTAAACGCGCTGAGGTAAAATAACGTTTATGTCACAAAGTAACGATAGAAAGTCGGTGATTTGAAATGAGAAGGTGCGGTTTCAATCTTTTATTGCTTTAGAATAATGTTGATGTTACAATTATTACTGACTAGTGGCCCGCCCTCGCTTCGCTTCGGTGTAGAGCTGTAGTGTAAACTATAGTTTTTGTTCTCAGGCTTGTGTTATAGACAATGACTTTATTTATATAATTACACGTGTTATTGTGAGTCAACCATAAAAGATAGACATATGCTGTTGCGGCACACTTTAACCGTTAAAGCTGCACACGCGACGGAAGCTTAAAAAATGGAGTAACTTCTCCCGTTTTTCCAACATTTCCCTTCACTACTCTGCTCCTATTGATTGTAGCGTGATGAAAAGTATACTATAACCTGCCCAGGAGTATGAAGAATAATTGTACCAAGTTTCGTTAAAATCCGTCGAGTACTTTTTGTTTCTATACGGAACATACATACAGACAGACAGACAAAAATTTTACTGATTGCATTTTTGCCATCAGTGTCGATCACTAATCATCCCATGATAGTTATTTTGAAAATATATATTACATGTACAGAATTGACCTCTCTACATTTATTATAAGTATAGATTTGTAAACGGCTTCGTTAGCTGGTGGTGTGGTGTATTCAAATTGTTACGAATAAAACGGCACATCCCTAACTTCACTGCCGTGCGGTGTCCGCATAATTTGAATTATTTTTCGTGCGCGGGTAAAAACGTTTTTTTTTGTCACTGTAATGGCGTCTTGAGAACTCGTGAGGTTCATGTTCGAATTGCATCGCCGATTATATGTGGCTTTGATTTGTTTGTACCGGATATCTCATTGAAATATTGTAGTAATAACTTAAAGTATAAGAATCCTAGTGTTGTTTGTGTAATGTACATGATTTGTGAAATTGATTGTGTGAGTGCTAACCTACTTTGGTATATAATAAGCGCGGTTGTTGGATGAGAAGAGTCCAGAGGAATTGATCTGCCTTCCTATCCCTTCCTATCCATTTCTTAGGCAGATACCAAAGCGACAGACGACTTTACTTACATACAACTTGGTAAGTCATTTAGTTAGTTAAGTAAACCCTGCGACATCGCAGGAGCTATTGTGTTCTAAGCCCCAGCTGAAGTATTTGTTGGGACAATACAATCTTTACTTCCACTGCGCGGTCCCCTCGGCTTGGGCTGGTAGTGAACACAACAGTTTCTGGTAGCAGAGCGTGGTTTGTTGACCTGAAGGTCCACGCTCCATGCTAAATTTGTGAATATTGTTAAAACATTTTTTGAATTTGTTGGTCGCTTATGAAAAGGATACTCTTTGTACAAGGTTCCAATTGTCCATATTTATAGGTTTTGTTTGCAATTTGGTTCTGGTATAATATTGTTGTTGTTGACAAGGAGGTAAAGAACTTAATTCCGGTTGCATAAATTGTATAATTTAGATTGTTTTCATAAAAACATTGATAAGTTTCTTTACTTCTTTGTTTGTTGACATTAGGTGAATAAAACATGCAATTTCTCTTATGTTATTGTTTTGTAGTTATATAGCTCTTGTTTACATTTGAAACAAGAATTTACTTATTGTCTCATGTTCAAAAGTTAAAACTTAGATATGTTTAGTTTTTGATAGTCATAACTTAGTAATTAATTTGTTAAGTTATTGAAAATAATTGATAACCTTAGATGTTTTTGTTGAGAAGTTATAATTAAACGTTACTTTGGAAAATTTGCGTACATACATATTATATAAAGAATTTCAGATTGTTGGTTTGTTGATAATTCATATTTAAACCTTGCATTGAAAATTATTATAATTTAATTAATAATATAAAAAGAATTAGAAATTTGTTTGTTTGTTGAAAAATTATAATATTTTATTTTATTGTTACTTTTACTGCTTGTAGTGGGAAGGTTTACCACCAGTAACATAACAATGTCGGCCTCAACCAACAAAGCGAGAATTCGCTCTGAATTGAGATGGTTGGCTACTGCGGTTACCCTTATCGATAGACTGGATCGGAGGGAGGCCTTGTTGAATAGGTACATGGATCTGCCGGTACGTTTGGCTACAGTAGAAGAGCAGTACGCTCTATTTTTGGAAAGGACTCGCGATGAGGATGTCCAGCTGCGACAGAAGGTTGAAAGTGATGTCGCACAATGTTATGACTTGGCGGACACACTCACGGAGTTTGCTCGACCCTTGCAAATGGCAAGAGAACATGGTCCGATGACGTCCTCGAGCCCCACTAAGGGACTAGCACCCCTCTTCGCTAGGTTGGCCCCCTTAGACTTAAGGCGTTTTGCTGGTCGCCTAGAGGATTGGGAGGGGTTTAGCAATATTTTCGATAGTTTGGTCCATGCCCGGGAGGACTTGACCCAGGGCCAGAAGTTGGCCTATTTGTTGTCTGTTTTGGAGGGGGAGGCCCTTGAACAAATTCAGCACCTGGCCCCCACAGACGAGAATTACCCGATTGCTCGGGAGTTAATTGCCCGTCGGTACCAGAACGTACGACGTCTGGCGGACACCCATGTGGCCACCATTTTGAACTTACCACGAGTTTCCAGCGTGACTCACCTGAGGGTTGAGCTTTTGAATCCGCTGTTGGTAGCGTTTAACGCTTTAAAAAATTTGAAGCTCCCCGTGGAGCAATGGTCATTTTTGTTGCTTCATATTATTTTAAGGAAGCTGCCGGACGCTCTTAAGGTCCGCTTTGAGCAGCAGTATGGTGGGGACAGTGCAACTTATCTGCCACCCTTCTCAGATCTCGTTAAGTTTCTGGAAGGAGAATGTCGGCTGGCAGATAACTCATCTGTGTCCGATCCGGTTAGGTCGGAGCGACCTGTGCCACAGAATAGGTCCCCCCGAGCACCACGTACAGGCCGGTTTGAACCACGCGCACCTGGCCGATACGCAGCAGTCCAAGAGACCGCCCGCTGTTTGAAATGTCGGGAACCGGGTCACAGCACGACCCGTTGTAAGCAGTTACTCGACCAGCGAGTACAAGGGCGTCGAAAGATCGCGCGGGAGAGGGGTTGGTGCTACACATGTTTGGGCCTGCACCTGCAGCGTGATTGTACCCAAGCGCGCTCATGCCGCTTTTGTGGGGGCAAGCACCACCCCATCCTCTGCATGAACCAGAGCGAGGCCGGTGGAGCACCTCAGCGAGTGACTGTAGGGACCTCGCGTACGGGCGGGGGACGTCCCCCCGCGATGAATGATTCCCGCAGCAGTTCTGGTGGTAGTGGCAACAGCCCCAGACGCTCTCCGCCGCGAATTGAACCTTGCACGGGCGGGGGTCCAAAGGATCCTCCACAGGAAAATAGACCACCGCGTCCCCGCGACTATGGGGTGATGAACGCGGCTGGTGACGAGCACCGATTTACACCGCCGCTCGCGGTATACCCGCGTTTAGAGCGTCGCGCACCCCGGTATCGAAGCACTGGGAGACTTGGACGCAAGCAATATGTGGGGGCATGGGACCCGCTGAATCGTTTTGAGCGACCCTCTCCGTCTGAGAGGGCTCCGTGGTACCCCACATATTAGCAATTATCGTCTCCCCAGTCCGCCCATCCAGAGACCGTTTTGTTGCCCACGGCCTCTGTATTTGTTAGGGGATCGAATGGAAACTGGTTGAGAGTTCGCGCCTTATTGGATTCCGGTGCTCAAGGGTGTGTGGTGTCATCTTGGTTGGTTAGGCAGTTGGGCCTCAAGGTGCACCCCCATCCGCATGGCGTGAGAGGTATTGGCGATGTGAAAGTTCCCGGGTTGTTAGGGTATGTTAACTTCACGTTCACCTCATGTTATGGGTCCAAAGAGAGTATTGACGCCTCGGCGATTGTTTTGGATACAGTTGTTGGTCATCACCCGTCAGTTGACTTAGGATCGACCCTGGTGTCTTTGGTGTCTGACCCAGCTCTCGCCGACCCTAAGTTCTACCGCCCGGGCCCGATTGATGCTCTCCTTGGAGCCGATGTCCTGGGGCGAGTTTTGTTGACGGGGAAGCGAGTCTTGCAGCCAGGAGGTTTGGTAGCTCTGCAGACGACACTCGGTACGGTTGTTATGGGTCCTGCGCACCGCGTTTTGGTTTCTTCAGAAGAGGATCGCGGTGTCGCTTTGAACGTGTCTCTCTCTGAAGTGCTACAGAAGTTTTGGGAGGTTGAGGAACCTCCACCGGCCCCGCGGGTTGACCCAGTAGCGCAAGAATGCGAGTTGTTTTACCAGAATAACACTGGTCGCCTCCGCTCTGGTCGTTTAATCACCCGCCTCCCCTTTCGTGCCGGCCGACCTCCTCTGGGTGAATCCAGAATACTAGCGGAACGTAGGCTAGTGTCCATGGAGCGCCGCATGAGCAAGGATCCGGTCTTCCGTCAGAAGTACATAGACTTCATGCGGGAGTATGAGGAGTTAGGGCACATGACCGTGAGCGACTTGGATTATCGCTCAGTTGAGCACTTCTTTTTGCCGCACCACGCCGTTTTGAAATCCGGAAAAATTCGGGTGGTCTTTGACGGATCTGCTTCCTCCTCCAGTGGAGCGTCTTTGAACCAGTGTCTGCATGTAGGTCCTAAGTTGCACACGGAGATCTCAGACATTTTGACCAACTTCCGGCGGCATAAAATTGTGATTATGACTGATATCCGGATGATGTTTAGACAGACGGTGATCCATCCCGAGGATAGAAGATATCAGCTGATTTTGTGGCGAGAGAGTCCTAGTAGCCCCATGATGATTTATGAATTGAACACGAATACGTACGGCTTGGCCTCGAGCCCTTTCATTGCGATACGTTCTTTGTTGGAATTAGCGGAGAAGGAGCGCTTGAGATATCCTCGCGCCTCAGCCATTTTGACCAGTGATGTGTATGTGGATGACATTTGCACTGGCGCCTCCTGTGTCTCAGAGGCGATGGTCTTGCGAGAGGAATTGATTGCTCTTTTGAAGTCCGGCGGATACGAGTTGAGGAAATGGTTGTCCAACTCGCCGGAGGTCCTTGAAGGTTTACCCGAAGAGCACCAGCAGGACCCTCATTTATTTGAAAACGTTGATAACCCCCATATGGTGACCGTCCTTGGCGTACAATATAGACCGGTCTCTGACACATTTACGTATTGTGTGGATTTGAAGCCACCGAAAATCTGGACCAAGCGTTTGGTGTTGTCTACTGTCGCGCGTACCTTTGACCCCAATGGGTGGATTTGTCCTGTGCTGTTTATGGCCAAATGTTTTCTGCAACGGTTATGGGCTTCGGGTACGTCGTGGGATGAACCCCTCTCAGACAAACTACTCCGAGATTGGTCAGGTTTTGTTTCGTCCCTCCCCGAGATTAACGAAGTGAGTTTGCCGAGGATGTTCCTTCCTTCTGAAAAGTGTAAAACTAGCCTTCACGGCTTCTGTGATGCCTCCGAACGTGGATTTGCGGCAGCTGTGTACCTACGCACCGTCACTGTTGATGGATTGGTTTCTGTGCATTTAGTCATTGCAAAAAGCAAGGTCGCTCCCCTTCGGACTCGTCATACGATCCCGAGGTTGGAATTGTGTGGAGCCGCCCTTTTGATGCGTTTGTTGAACCACGTATGGCTCACATTAGGTAGGTCGATAGAAATACAGAGAGTTTTTGCGTGGACCGACAGTCAGGTCGTCCTTTGTTGGTTGAAGGCTCCGGCGCACACATTGGAGGTTTTTGTTGCCAATCGAGTGTCACAGATTTGTAGTTCGGAAGTCGACTTGATTTGGAGACATGTACCGGGAACCATGAATCCCGCCGACTGTGCGTCTCGAGGTTGTGCATCCTCAACTCTCGTTAGCCATCCTCTCTGGTGGGGCCCACAGTGGTTGACGCGGTCTGAGTCTGAGTGGCCGCCTTCTCCAGCGTTGTCAGACGTTGCCATTCCCGAAATGCGGGCATGCGTCCTGGAGACCTCCCCCGCCGATGACAAGGATTTTTTGTTGAATCGGTACAGTTCCTTGGATAAGCTGCTTGGTGTTACCGCTTGGATCAAACGTTTTCTGCACAATTGTAAGAACCCACGCGCAAAGCGTGATTCGTCGGTTCTCAGTCCAGATGAGCGTCAAGAAGCTCTTTTGTGTTGGATCCGAATGGTGCAGTCTGATAGCTTTAAATCAGAGATTGAGATCTTGCGTTCAGGTCGTCGCAAGTTGAAGGGCGCGGTGTCGCGCCTGAATCCCTTCTTGGATGGGAATGGTCTTGTACGAGTCGGCGGAAGACTCCGAAATGCCAACCTGCCGTATGGAGCTCGCCACCCCCTTTTGATGCCTAAAGATGGACACTTGGTGCGCTTGATAATAACCGATCGTCACGTGAAGGCGCAGCACGCTGGCTGTAATGCTTTGTTGGCCATTTTACAGCATGAATTCTGGATTCTGTCCGCCCGTCGAGTTATTCGCACAGTCATTTTTCGTTGTTTACCATGTTATAGATTAAAAGCCGCAATTATGCAACCCCAGATGGGAGATTTGCCTGCTGATCGCGTCACGGAATGTAGACCTTTTGCCGGAGTCGCTACCGACTTCGCCGGTCCTTTCCCTGTAAAGGCTTCGAGGCTACGTAATGCTAAAACGTATAAGGTTTATTTGTGTGTATTTGTGTGTCTATCCACCAAGGCTGTTCACTTAGAAATTGTATCGGAATTGTCTACTGAAGCTTTTATAGCTGCCCTAAGCAGATTTGTTTCCCGTAGAGGACTGCCGACATTGATACGTTCTGATTGTGGAACTAATTATAAGGGAGCTTGTAATTATCTTAAGGATGTAATTAAGTTTCTAGTTGATAATAAGATAGACATTGGAACCGCCCTCTCCCGGCGTGGGATAATCTGGAAGTTTAGTCCACCAGCTTGTCCAAGCTGGGGAGGGATCTTTGAAGCTTGTGTAAAGTCTGCCAAGACTCATTTGCGTCGCGTGATAGGAGAAACGATTCTAACGTTTGAGGAACTTGATACGGTGTGTTGTAAAATTGAAGCCGTCCTCAACTCGCGACCCTTGTGCCCGTTGTCTTCGGACCCAAATGACCTGGAAGCGTTGACCCCAGGCCATTTTTTGATCGGACAGCCCCTTTTGGCTTTGCCTGAATATCCGATTCAGGATGTAGGATCCCATCGTTTGTCGCGGTACCAACTGTTGAAACAGATGTCTCAAAACTTCTGGGCACGTTGGTCGATGGAGTATTTGCATATCCTACAACAGCGCGTGAAGTGGACAGATAAAACAACCCCACCCCAGATTGGCGACCTTGTATTGATTAAGGATGCCAACCTGCCGCCCTTGTGTTGGCGAAGGGGGCGCATTGTTAAACTCTACCCAGGAACTGACGGAGTTCCTCGTGTTGCTGAGGTTTTGGTTAGAGATTCGGTTTTGAAGAGAGCAGTTAGTGGGCTCTCCCGATTACCCGTGGATTGACGTACCGTCCTTAACGGTCCGGGGCGGGGGGATGTTACGAATAAAACGGCACATCCCTAACTTCACTGCCGTGCGGTGTCCGCATAATTTGAATTATTTTTCGTGCGCGGGTAAAAACGTTTTTTTTTGTCACTGTAATGGCGTCTTGAGAACTCGTGAGGTTCATGTTCGAATTGCATCGCCGATTATATGTGGCTTTGATTTGTTTGTACCGGATATCTCATTGAAATATTGTAGTAATAACTTAAAGTATAAGAATCCTAGTGTTGTTTGTGTAATGTACATGATTTGTGAAATTGATTGTGTGAGTGCTAACCTACTTTGGTATATAATAAGCGCGGTTGTTGGATGAGAAGAGTCCAGAGGAATTGATCTGCCTTCCTATCCCTTCCTATCCATTTCTTAGGCAGATACCAAAGCGACAGACGACTTTACTTACATACAACTTGGTAAGTCATTTAGTTAGTTAAGTAAACCCTGCGACATCGCAGGAGCTATTGTGTTCTAAGCCCCAGCTGAAGTATTTGTTGGGACAATACAATCTTTACTTCCACTGCGCGGTCCCCTCGGCTTGGGCTGGTAGTGAACACAACACAAATCTTAGGCAACTTTTTTCTGAAATTGTTTATACATAGGAAGGTGTCGTAGGAATTTTTCATATTGTTTTTACTCTCAGTACTTTTGAGTGCATATATTAATATACATATAGGTAACTTGTAATAGCAGATAATAAATAAATTTCCAATAGGAAAAATCCACTCGGTTCTGAGATCAAACAGGACAGACAGGATTTGTCCTGTTTGATCTCAGAACCGAGTGGATTTTCCCTGTTGCATAGACCAAGTGAAATGTTTTCTGGGATAATTTTGAAGCGATCGAGGAGCGCAGGGAAAATTTCCATCGCTAGTTTCTTCACTTTGACGGGATAACTAATTTCAATTCAACTTCGAGACCAAAGCAGCATCAACGCCGAATGAGCAACAAGCGACCTAACGCGCCCGCGCACTCTGCAATCAAAACGAAGGACTTCCTGGACTCCACACCAGTCAGAGTCTTGGGACACCCTCCTTGCAGTCCTGATTTGGCTCCGCGTGACTTCTTTTTATTCCCTAAAATTGAATCCGCTCAAATGGATACAGTTTTCATCGCCGGAAGAAGCGCTAGCAGCGTTTAAGAAGGCCGTGGAAGAGGTGTCTGCGGAGGACTGGAAAAACAGTTTTGAAAATTCATTCAGACGCATGAAACTTTGTGTAGAGGCTGGTGGAAAAAAAATAACTTCTATGAAAAATATTTTTTTCATGAAGTTAGTTTTTTAGTTTCTCAAAACTTTTGTCCAGGTTAAAATATTTACTTTAATTTTGAAATGAAAATATTTTTGATGCTCTATGCCTTAATAATATCTTTTTATCTTTAAGAAAGCTTTTAGTGGCAAAAGTCTGTTTTAAGTAAAGTATAGTACTATATTATTTTTCTAGACACATAGTATTTGTTCGCCTGATATAGTAGGCTATATTATATAGTAGGGCTGGCAACCCTAGCTGTATCTAATGTAAGTACGTAACACTAGGTTCTTATTTTCCAAATATAACGGTGAATTTTTATTATTCAGTACGAATTTAAGTGGACTTTGGATTTGTTTTGTTTGTTTAAAAGTAGATCGTAAGTGTCATAATGTGTTTAGGGGTTTTTCCGTAAATAATAAATGTATCAAGATAGCAATGTTTTCGTTACAGCAACTTTAGGTTTATTTTTTATTTATTTTTAAGCATTTAACTGCTAGATGTTTAAATCTAAAGAAAAGTTTTTCTAGAAAAAAATCCACGCGGACCAGGCAGCGGACGGGACTCGAACCCGCACCCTTCGCAATCCGGGCGAATGCACTGGCCAATTATGCTACCACGGCTCTGATGGCCGCGTCGAAATTTTCCTAGCCTTAAGCTGCAAGGCAGCGCCATCTCTTCGCATTGTAGGTAACCCACAATGTCAAATGAATACTTTTTCAAGTATTAAACATTTGAAAGAAGAAACCTTTAGGTTTTCTTTATCTAGCTTATGTTAGTGGATCCACATATTGTTGGTGAGGCGATGGTGCATTCGGTAAAGCATTAATTTTTACATTTCCTTTTGTTCAGTTTGCTGGTTTCCTCCAATCTTAGTTAATAGTATCAGATGATCAAACCTTCAAAAAAAGAGCGTACTCCTTCCTTAAAGGCCGGCATCGCATTTGTGATACTCCTGGTGTTGCAAGTGTCCATGGGCGACGGTGATCACTTGCCATCAGGTGAGCCGTCTGCTCGTATGCCCCCTATAACATAAAAAAAAAGGTATTTGAACTGTTTCAACAATCAATCGTACGTACGCTTAGCTATGTCAAATTTAAAACAATTTATCGCTGGCTGTGGTGGCGTGGTGTGTTCAAATTTTAAGCTGGTGGTGTGGTGTATTAAAATTTTAGCCAACTTATTTCTAAAATTGTTATACCTATATAGGAAGGTGTCGTAGGAATTTTTCATATTTTTTTTTCTCAGTACTTCTGAGTGCATATATTAATATTTAAATAGGTAACTTGTAATGGCAGATAATAAATAGAATTTCAGTAGGAAAAATCCACTCGGTTCTGAGATCAGACAGGACAAATCCTGTCTGTTACATAGACCTAATGAAATGTTTTCTGGAATAATTCTCTTTACATTTATAAATCAAGCAGTGAAAATATTAAATTTGTTGTAACATCGCTCTTTAGGGTAAAAAGCGGCGGTACGAAAGAAATACTTAAAAAAAAAGAGTGTGCTTATGACCACACGACTGAAGTGAAACTTCTGTAGCTCCATCTGTATATATGTGTGTGTACAATATATACATGTATGTACATATACATATTTCATTTACTAGCTATAAGAGAAAGAGAGAAAGAAAATGTGCGTGCGCACGGCTTTCTCTTGCTTTTATCCCTCACTCAACTCCCGTTCGCCTCGCCCGAACACACTTTTCGTAACGCGCAACGCATTCGTCAGCTTACCTCCCAAGTCAAGCGTGCGTGAAGAAGTTTCACTTTTAAACAAATATGTTAGGCATGCGTCCGATATATCAAAACGAATCCAAAATCCGATTTCAAACACAAATCGATACCGAACGATTTCTCAACAAGAAAATCCGATTTCAGAAATCTAACCGAACCAAAACGCTAGCGATCTAATACCACCACAAGTATCCAAATGTAAATCGGATTCGAAATTCGTGCTTTCGTTTTCGGAAGTCAGATTTCGTGCTCGGAAGTCCGATTTCGGTTTGCTGTTTACGGAAATCTATTGTTCTTCTCTAAGGCGGGATTATTTATTACTGAAAAAAGATGTCTAAAAACATCAAAAGTCGAGCAACTGACATTTTTTTGAACGCTAACCTGAAGTAATTAGGTTTGATTTTGTAAATGGTTTGAAAAATAATAAAAACAAACAGAAAAACCAAAAAAATTACTAAAAAAATATGTAAAAAGAAATCATTTAACATAAGCCGATTTTTAAATGCGCCGCAAAAGTTTTACTCTTAACGGTAAAGATAACTTTTCTGCTAGTCCTAAGCCACAGAATATATACTCTTACCTAAGCCTAGATTTAAAGCATAAAGGAAAATCGCGCAAATCTACGAGTATCCTTGCTTCGTACAATTAATTGTTTGTGATTGTCGTTAGCTAATAAAACCAAATCATATCACAAACTAGTGAATTGGCTTAGTTCGGCACATCTGAAATCGGATATCTAAAAACGGATTTTAAAATCGATTTTGAAATCTGAAATCCGATAAATATCCGTTTGCGTTCAAAACAAAAACGCCCATGTCTAAAATATGTACATTGTTCATTGCCCTCACAGTCACAGACAGATATCCGTTGAAGAAATATCTACTTGTTAGCGACTGGCAGCGGTAAATGTGCCACTTCACTGACATATTATCGACTAGCGGCCCGCCCTCGCTTCGCTTCGGTGTAGAGCTGAGGTTTAGACTACAGTTTTTGTTCTCAGGCTTGTATTATACACAATGATATTAATCTATGATTCTTCTTATACCTGCATGCAAAGTCTCATACAAACTTTCATTCCCTATTTTATCCCCTTGGGGGTAGAATTGATCAAAATCCTTTCTTAGCGGATGCCTACGTCATAACATCTACCTGCATGCCAAATTTCAGCCCGATCCGTCCAGTGGTTTGGGCTGTGCGTTGATAGATCACTATGTCACTCAGTCAGTCACCTTTGAGTTTTATATATATAGATTGTCTAAATTTGCACGGTTTTCTCCATGTGTAGTGACTTCCACAATAGACAACATTCAAGAAGCGAATCCGTTACAAAACAGATGAGGCATTAGAAGGTCATTGCGCAGCGTCGGACATTGAACTGTGCTGTGTTTTTACATTATTTTTAGCACGTCATTACGTAGTGAATAATTTCTGATGTATCGTGAAAAGGGAATTCTTTGTATCCAATAATGTTATCGAAACTAAACTAACGGATGTTGCGGAGGAAAAACTGGTACAGCTCATTTATTATATTTTTAAGTTGCATATTGACCTGTAATTTTTATGCAAACTTGAGTCTCAAATGGAATTGTTTTTTAAATTGAAAAAGAAATTCACCGTTATCACCATTTTGAGTTTTTGCACTATCTGCAAATGAAATGCTGTGAACACGTGCGCAGGGTACGTGTTCTCTCCCCTTCCTACAAACCTGGGTCTTTTAAAGGAGGTGTGATGTAAAGAAGCAACTTGCAGGCCAGCAGGAGCAGGTGAGGATGGCTGGTGTAAAAGTTGGAACTGCTGTACTTCTTCTTTCGCTCCTGCTTTTGATTTTTTTTGATTCCTCCCAGGCGGGGGAGCGGGTGTGAAATTCTCATGGATACCCTACAGCCGGCTGCAAGGTTATGTCAGACTCCTACTGACTAAAACACACCCGTAGTATATGCTTATGGCCTGAAGGGCCTTATAAGCTTCATCTAAAGCGATTATCCCTTGAGAGGGGGATAATGCAGTTTCGCCTCTGAACTCCACCGCCTCTATCTATTTACACCAGGTGGGCTGGCGTCATTTCTAATCAATATTCTAGCCTTTTGTTTATAGGCATACATACATAACAAGATTTACGAAGATCTAACTAAATGCTACGTTACTGACAAGCTAGTCCTGTTAGCTGTAAATGGAGTCTGTTTGTGTAGCTGTATCATTAGAGTGTCTCAGAAATGAAAAACCGGACAAGTGCAATTCGGACTCGTCCATCGAATGTTCCGTACATTTTTCTAGGTATGCAACATAAACGGCCATATCTTTTTATTCCAACACACCCCAATTAGCCTAGCCCCAACAAAGTAAGCACTGTAAGGCTTGTGTTATGGGATACTAGGGTAACCTATAGAATACATATACTGTACATATATAAGTATATTTAGATAGAAATACATATTAAACATCATGACTGGAGTACAAATGCTCGTATTCATCACACAAACATCTGCCCCCACTGGGATCGAACCCGGGACCTCTCGAGTCGGCGACACCATGAAACCCGGCGTACAAACCATTCGACCACAGAGGTCGTCTTTAGATGTTTGATTTTTTCACAGCATCAAGGGGCCGCAAATTTGAGTACTTATATAGTTTAAATTTCAACTCAATACCTCCACGCGTTCACGATTTAAAGGGTTTTCATAGACAGGCGGACAGACGGCCAACAAAGTGATCCTATAAGGCATTTTTCCTTTTGAGGTACTATCGTGGAATTTTGCGCTCTGTCACTTGGCGAACAAAATGCTTTGAACGGTTTTCTACAGTAGTTTTACTACGCCTTCGCGTCGGACGCGCCAATCCGGGCCGCCGCACAAAAGTAAGACAGAGAGCATTTCATTGATTGAATAATGAATTGAATAGCATTTGTTTTAGTTGCAATTTGTCATCCGTATCGTGATCGCGACAGCGCTATACGAAAAAGTAAAACAGCGATAATTACATGTCTATGAATGAATTTTTACTACGCCGCTACCGCAAGCGATTATGGCATTATGGGTGACAGAGCGGGTCTTTCCGCGAGTGTACCTACGGAACTCTAAAAAGTAACACGGTTGTCATTGATGAAAAGCTTGATGACTGTGAATTTTCCAGAAATGACGAAGATTTAAAATCGATAAGCCTTGTAAGCGTTTGAGACACCAATCGAATTGTATTATAAAAGCGTGAAATTGCTTTCCCGCAGTGACGTTGTCGTTTACAAACCACGAGCAGTGTTGCCAACTGCTAGCTTACTTATCACCAGTACCCTAAGTACGAGTTTGAGCTCACGAAAACTATCTTAGTTTTCGTAATTGTAAATTATGTTTCTATGTCCATTTCGGTGAAAAGTAACCAAATTAACTTAAAATTTAAGGAGACGCTTAATGATGGAATTTAAACACTGTTTATATCTATTGAAACGAAAACAATAAAATCAGTACCCTTAGTATGAGTGCGAGCTCACGGAAACTATCATCGTTTTCGTAATTGTAAAACTCGTACTAAGCGTACAGATTCGACTGCTGATGCCAAAAAACAAAAAATAATATATTTGTTTCTTAGGTTTTCACGCACATCACTCATTAAATAAAACTAGTTTTTACGGGTTAATGCACGAAACTTTATTTATTTATTGACGTTTCGTAGCATTTACAGGATTCGTCGTCAGAATCGACTTCTGACCAGAATCGACTTCTGTAAAAACTAGTTTTATTTAAAAAAAAAATACTATAAAATCTTCATTTATTAAGCAAATTGTTGACTGCAGGGTTAAAAAGCATAACCCTTTAAATCTCTTGATTGTTTTAACTTTTACTAATAATTCCGCATTTTTTAGAACTATGCCGTTATATTAATTAATGGTGTCTAATCGTAAAACATTAATAGCTGCATGCATATCCAGTAACTTTAAAAAAATTAACTCGTGTACATTTACTTACTGAAAATTAAAAACAAACACTAGCCGCTGAAAGATATTTTTTTGCTATTGAAAACTGGCCAAAACCGCCAGATTAAGTAAAAACTCCAATAAGCTAGCAACACCGCTGAAGAGCCTGACAAGGCTCACGAGGCTGGAAGCATCTTAAATTTACCAGTGAGGTTTTGTCACGGCGCGCATGTAATTCGTAAATTGAAATATTCAAAAGCTATTAAATGGTTCCGTTTCCATTTCACGGAAGCGCTTCCGATAATGGGAGCTTCGCAGTAATTTAAAATAAGAATGTATTTTTTTTTAGAAATGGAATCTGTTAGTTCTAGATAACTTTAGTTGTTTCAATTTAAAAAATAATCCACGCGGACCAGTCAGCATACGGGAGTAGAACGTGGATGCACTGACTATTATGCTACCGCGAACCTAACGGCTGTGTCGTATTTACGGAAATAGCAATTGTCGTTTTATGTTTTGAGCATTTAACTGTTAAATCTAAAGAATATTTTACTAGAAAAAAATCCACGTGGAGCAGGCAGCTGACGGGATTCGAACCCGCGCCTTTTCGCTATCTGAGCGGACGCACAATTAGGCTGTTAGAGCCGCGATAGCAAAATATTCTTTAGATTTAAATATAAACATAACTTAAATGCTAAAATAATATATTACAACTTACAGTTGTTTTAATGTGTGATAACACTTCTAAGCAATAATACAAGCGATGAGTATATTCGGAGCTTGCTGTTTTGGTACAATCGCCAAAACCCCAGGCTACTGCAATCCCTAAATTTCCCCAGTCGATTATAACTCTTATACAGCGTAAGATAAAAGTAAATTGACATATTCGGGTAACTTTGCTTGCTATTAACTGTACTTAAATACAGACTCGGACGTACGATACATCATTTGTAATCCTTTTAGGCTGCGATCTAATGCCGCCGTACATTAACCCTGTCACCTACGGTAATCGGTAATGTTTAACTTCCTTTAACTCTGAAGCTATTTTAAATTATGTATTGAGATATTTTGTTAATTATCAAATTTGTATTTTGCCGGTAAATCTTGTATGGGGGTTTGCTTAAAGTCGAAAAGGTTTTCAGTGTCATAAAATCAAAATCAAAAATCGTTTATTCAGTCTAGGCTGTTACGAGCACTTGTGAAGGTCAAGAAGCTACGCCATCGGTTCGCAAATTTACGGAGGGAGACCTTATACTGCGAAGAACCGGTAAGAAACTCAGCAAGGTCTGTTTTTTCTCCCTGTATTGTTGTTATAAGTGTCGCCGCACACGGGCCACCGACCACAACCACAAAACGCCGCCACCGGCATATTTCTTGTAGTTTTCATACATTTTATATGGACTCGCCACACACGGTACACCGGTGGCCGCCACACGCTACAAATCGTCGTTGCTCGCTTCTTGTGGCCCGCACCGGCCACTTAATGCGCCGATACAAAACGCCGCCACACGTCACTCGCGCGATTCCCCACCCCTCTCTCCCTTACCTTAGTCGGCCGCTGTCGCGTGCTTCAGCTTCTACCTTCTCGTGGCGGCGTTTGTGGCTGTGGCATGTGGCCCGTGTGCGGTAACACTAACAGTTCATATTAAGTGACATAAAAAAGAATTCATATAAAATACGTCTTCGCATGTGAATTAATTTCTTTTTAATATAGTCGGAATTTGTGCTATAAAATAACCTTCTTTTTTTTGTGTCTGTAAAATGCCTTACGCGTCCTTCAACCACTGGGGAGCGAGAAGAAGGTATGTGGGACACCTCCCTGTCCCCTTCAGCCAGCCCTGGAGTTCGCTGAAGTGAACGGGGCCCTACTTACGCCCTGAACAGGGCCTCTAAAAACCAGACAATACTCCTGCACCGTCATTCGACACGCACTTTGAGGACCGCAGTCCCCCTAGTGCGTGCCGAGAGGGCGGGTGGGGTCGCGGAACCCATCTCCGAATGGCCGCGCACCCGCCAGGCGGACGGACCCACCCCGATGAAGATGCCCCGGCGCATCACAGGCATCAGCATCCAGAGAGCTTGTGCAATCAGAAATCAATATATCTTTATTCAAATTGGATGTATACAACACTTTTGAATCGTCCAAACATTTTTTTCCCTACCACTCGTTATTGAACATATGTTTTAGCTGCGGAGAAAATTGAGCGAAAAAAACTCCATAACATTAAAAGTATAATGTAGCAACATTTACAAACCATCATGTTGTTACAACGTCAATACAATCATGTTTTATTTTATATAGAAAACCTGTTGGAATGGTTGGAACAGTTTAAACCCAAGCATTTTTGTCTGTAATATAATCAGACACTTTGTAATAAGCTTTTTTAATAAGTGCTTTTTTATACTATCTTTGAATTTATTTATGGTTAACTCTTGGATATTGCTTGGGACTTTATTGTATAAGCGAACACAAAGACCTTTAAATGAATTATTGATTTTGTGAAGCCCAGTAGCAGGTAAAGTTAGTTTTTTTTTTTTACTGTATTAAGTGTGTGATCATCACTGTTTTTAAGAAACAAATTAATATTTTTTCTTTCAAGTAATAAATTTTCGTATATGTATTGTGATGCCACCGTCATTATTCCAAATTCTTTAAACCTATCTCTTAAGGAATCCTTAACTTTAAGATTATAAATTGAACGAATAGCTCTCTTCTGCAGCACAAAAATAGAATAGAATGTCGGCGGCGTTTCCCCACAATAAAATTCTGGCCTGCTATTCACATCCATGTTTTACACTACCGTTGTGCACGTCTCCCGTTTTGATTCCCCTCTCTATTCCAGCCCTTTTTATTGATTCTTCATCTTTTGTCAGGTCCTCCAGGTTCCTGAGACTTTCCCATTCCTTAGATGTCCCATCTATCCTATCCAGGACCTAAGGTTCCTTAGACTTCCCCCCGACTTCGACATCCCACCTGTCCTTGACGCTGTAACCTCCCCTCTCGTATTTCCGATTATGTCCTCGAATTTAAGGAGGTAGGAATTAGAGCGGAGTCTGCGCTCCTCACTCGCCTCCGTCTTATCCTCCCGACATCGCAACTTGATTACCTTGGGGGGCGTAGGTTCCTTGTCTCCCCCATTTCTCTCGGCGTTTCGTCCCCCACCTCTAAGGCGGAGTACGTCGCCTGTTACTTCCTCCAGTAACTTGCGCCTCGGTAACAGATTTCCCAATGCAGGACCCGGTAATCCTGGAGCGCCGGTGGCCAGCCGGGTGACATTGGCCACCTGTAGTAAATTTAACACTCTGGGCTCCAGCTACCTACCCCAGAGCGCCCGGTGTCAGCGGGGGCGCATAACAAAGTAACACCTTTGTCCGACATTTCCATATTCGATGTCCCCTCTTCCGGGCGAAGGGGACCCTACCTTGCCTTGCGTTAAGACGTTTTTTTATAGAGGTTTTCTCCTCTTGGCCCCTGTCCCAGAGGATAGCGGCCGCCGTTCCTACGCCATGTACAGGGCTACGGGTCGGCCGGACGTGGCGCGCGGTTCGCATCACAACCGCCTCTTCCAAAGTGGCGTTATCCACCACACCAATAGTCTCGGCTGCCGCTACCCGGGATGCCCAGGACGCCAGCCGAGACCCACCCCGGGTGGGTGGCGGAATATTTTTTTATAGAGGTTTTCTTCCTCGCAGCCCCAGCCTGCCTAGGAAGACGGCGGCCCTCGACCCCGCACTGTGTACGGGGCTACGAGCTCCTACGGGGCGGCAAGACCCCACCAATGGAGCCACTTGTTGGCTCCCTCCCGGGTGATTTTTCACAGAGGTTTCCTCGCGGCCCCCTGCCCTCCGAAGAAGTTGGCGGCCCTCGGTCCCGCACCGCGTACGGGGTTACGAGATTACCAGCTATTAGCCTACGCATGAGGTATCCTTGCCGATACCTCATATATCTATCACGTAATTTGTAATAAAACAAATTCAAAATAAGTGACGAACAACTACAAAATTAATTAAACAGTCAGTACCCGATAAGGATTTAAAAAGTCGGAATTGTGACTATTTCAATATACTCGTCATTTGATTACAAATGTCTCATGTAAACTTTCATTAATTAAAAAAGGTTGTTATGATTTGAAATTGAATACACTAACCGTGTCACGCTATTCCACCGCACACCCACATAAAAGTCGGGTCACCGCTCCCTATTATTTGGAGTGGCTGTGACCTTTACGCTATTCAGGCGATGCGGCTAAGTTTCAAGGAATATCCCGCATTAGTGCCTCCTAAGTAGGCTGGCCAGATGGCCGGGAAATCCGGGATTGTCCCGGAATTTTGCGTCTTGTTCCGATAATGTTCTAGTTTCGGGACAAAATAAACCAATAACGAAAGACACCGCTGGCCTGCTTGATGTTTTAATTCTGGAGGGTGATGGGGGTTTGATTTGATGCTTTATTTTTTCAGAGAGTGGGGGGGGGGGGGGGGTGGGTGTCCCAGAATTGATAAGCCAGCATCTGGCAACCCTACTCCTACTCCTAGGCTACTAAGCTTAATAGATCATTTTCATTACCTATTAGTGAATTCTCTGCTGGGGTACAGGACTTCCCTCTTGATAGAATTACTACTTAGACACCTCACAACAAGGTTGCCAGATGCGATTATATGATTTCCCCCAAATAGATTTTTGAATTTCCCCAAAATGATACATTTTCTAAAAAAAACCTCAATCGCTTTGTTTAAAAAAAAAACTACATGTTTGATAATTTAAGCTTCATTCAAAATATCGAGTAGGTACTTCTTCTACTTTGAATATACATTTTCAGAATGAAATAATTCTAGCATTATTCCGGTTGGTTCAAACTTTGTACACCCGCTATGATTTTCTAACCACAACACACTATCATGATATGGTCTGCTGTTTTCATGAGCCTTCCGTTTCGGAGTATATTTTTGACGATATTCAATAACGAAAACACCCGTACTACAGCAGCATTAGCAAATGGCAAATTCGAAGAGGCCGTGGCAGGTTATGATAAATTAAAAAAAATCGCCCTCCACAAGAATTTTTAAAAGTTAATACTTCTCCTCGGCTCGTCAGCTGTTTTTTTCGCCATGGTTGAAAATCATAGACTACCTAGCTAGACAGTTTTGAAATGGCTCGGATTCTTGCATATTAGCCACGATGTCAGTTGAATTATAAGGACGTTCGACGTTGATTGCCATATATATTTTTTAGAAGTTAGCACTTCTAATATCTACTATTTCCCCAAGAGTAAATTTTTTCCTCTTGGGGAAATAGTAGATACTATTACTATTAGGGAAACTGCTAGGGAAAATAAAATATTTCGGAGAATTATTGGACTACCACTTCAATAATTCTCCGTTATATTTTATTTTTCCCAATAGTAATAGTATCTACTATTTCCCCAAGAGTCAATTTTTTCCTCAGAATTGAGAAAAAAATCCCCAATCTGGTATCGCTGCTCACAATTCACTTGTGTATGTAGCAACGACATCGTAAATATAAAATATTACTACTTTCTCTCGAGTAAAAGGTTGTTGATTTCAAGAGGGTTTAACGTACTTTGGGGATAGAACGTTAACACCACATCCGGATACGAAGGAAGTCAATAACTTATTTACCTCTTATGACGACCTAATTAATCAGCGATGGGCCTGGTCTGGGTATGTGTGATTCCCCGTTGTACACTTCATGTTTCATCTTATTCATGAGATTGCTTACATATATCCTACATATGGCGTTTACAATTTTAGGTTATACACGTACGACTTTACGAGTAAAAATTGGCGGACCAAAAAAACCGACGAACGCGTGAATAAGAAAAACGTCATATCTTAACTTGTGAAAAAACATGCAATAAATTACATACCTTATAATAGTGTGTTAGTACACCTTTCCCAAAACTACGTTGCGTTTGCAACTACTGCGTTGCCGTTGTATGCAGTTTTTTCATGCGACAAAACATGCTTGCTGTACAGTTGTTAGTGTTCACCACCTTCACCATTACTGGTATTATATGAACAGTGCATGTCGATTATGATAAAAGTGGCTTAAAAAAAGCCGTATAAAGCACACGTCATTCACACGCAGATTGTAAATAAATATATAGAAAAACAAAGAACCAAAAATAAGTGAAACTTAACTTGGCAGCATCATCATCACAAATAAATTCCAGCAGAAATACCGCAAATTTATTTCTATTCTACATATATACATAGTATCACGTCAGTAGGGGATTTACGGGGTAGACCGTAAGACCCTAGGCCACATTTTATTTTCGAACAATTGTTTTGAGAATAACTTAACTCATTTAATAGGAAATCTGTGAGACAACAATCTATTTGTACTAACGCCACCATTCCTACGTAGCGGCAAGAAACAAAAAACAAACCTTTACGGTAAAACAAAACAAACACTATGCACAACACTTGGCAAGTAAAATTTCACTACTTTCGATTCTGTTTAACTACATATATACCACAATTAAGCTAATCACTTATCACAATAGATAAATTAGCATTCGAATCAGTCCATGCGAATGCGCGCGAAATAATGACCCCTCTACCTCAGGACAACAGAGCCGAGCTTCACGTGTCTCCGACTGGCCAAAAACTTCAAGCGAAACGGAACCTTAACACATGACAAATAAAGATTGCAAGCTATCTAAGATCGGCTTATAAGCGCTGTTACATCGACGAGTCGTTGCAGTGGTAGTTATGTGTATGTGTGCGTGAAGTGCTTACATTTTATTTATTTGAATTCGTTTAAAAAGTATACTTGTTGATTTTATGGGACAATTAAAAGTGCTACTCCGATCTCGGCTGCATGTTGCAGATGCAGGCTGCATTTTCGGGTGCAACTTATCCGGCTGCGGCTGCTCGACTTGTTTATATGAATTTGTATGACATACATTGTAAACCCGGCTGCAGATGCAGGCAGCACATGCAGTTAGAATAACACCTTTAGGGTCTATCGTCATAGAAGACAATTTCCTAAGTAGAATGCCCTTAACACATTTGTGTTCATCGTGCTTAGGAGCAACAAGCAATTAAACGCGAAGGTATTTTCGTCACAAGGAAGTATTCATCAACGTAGGTAGCAACTATACTAACTTTGTGTACGTACGTGCGGAGGATGCCTGACCTTCAGCTTTAAGCATTACACATAATACGAGCAATCAACCATTTTTTTGGCTTCTAATGGAAAACATGTATGTACGAGCTAAGTGAACGTAGTAAAATCTGAATAGGAAAAATCAATATTCCAATGGATTGATTGTTTCGTTAGCATTGTGCATAATCGCCGTGACATTGACAATATCGGAGCTGCCTTTGGGCATTTGCTGTCAGACGATTACTGTTATACAATATCTCTCTGTGTTACGTGTTTTTCTGTATATGTAAGAGAAGTAAGTCAGAGCCGGCGCTTTACCCTCTTTCTTCAAAACGAAATTTTGGTAACGAACGAATTTTAAACGCAATTTCGCCAGTGACTCTATTTCATTGATTTCGAATACGCACATAAAGTTGGGAATCACAAATAATTTTCGTGAACGAATGGAATGAGTCATGTTTTGTGAATTCTTTTTATCTTTACTTTTAAGATTACCTGTTTTACTTGGAATGGAAACAATATTACATTACGAAAAAGTTTTTATGACATTAAAAGAACCTTCTTTAACAGTGTTAGTAGACTAATATAATTTTTTAATTTTAATTTTCATAAAAATTTGGTGTATTTGTTTATATGACACGCTAAAAAAATTTCCTCACGCTAAGCAGCCCTAATTAAAAATACTCTAGCATTCATTTTAGGCTTAATTAAAAAAATCCCGAAACGACAATTAAAAGGTAACCCTTTTCATTTCGTCTATTTGAGGTTAAAATTTCGAACAATTATATCTGTGAAATTCATCTTTTCGTCTGAAAGTTTTGTGAATTAGAATAGGCTTGGAGAATTTAATTTTCAAACTATTTTAGGACGAACGAATTTTTGAAATGATAAAGAAACAGAGTACGTGCGAAATTTCGATCGATAATTATTTTTTCGTTGAAGTAGAGTAGGCCTCGTGATTTCCTATTCATTTAGGCTTAGAAGATCGTGGGAAGTGACATCTACCTTAAAGATGATTACTTACAGTGCAATAACACTACCTTTTGGTGGTGTTTTTCGCGATGAGCAAGGTCCCAGCCCCCACAAAACCAAAAGGAATTCCCTAAATACGAAATGCATTCTTCATACGCAAAACACTATTATCTTAGTATTAAGTAACCATGGTCCCAGGGGTCTGGGGAACGTGGTCAGGCGAAGCGAAGCTCAAATATTCTGATGTCGCAAGTTTCTGTAGGCCAAGTTGGCTGCTTATCTGGAACAACGGCAATCATACTTGTTTACCAGCCAATAACTTATTAAGTCATAATAATCTTTATATTTTATGAACTGCTAGATGTTTAAATCTAAAGAATATTTTCTAGCAAAAATTCCAGGCGGACCAGGCAGCAGACGGAACTCGAACCCGTACTCTCCGCTATCCGGGGGATGCACTGACCATTATGTTATTGCGGCCCTGATTGTCGGTGTCGAATTTTCTCTAGTATTTCTTACGTTGCAAGGCAGCGCCATGTTTTGTAATATTTTCTTTATAATAATCTTTATTCAAAGAGGTCCGTTTTCACGGAGTACGTATTGTATCTCTGCAACTTAGATCAGTGATCACCTTCCCATATTTCTCTTCGTCTTGGGCTTGCCAAACAGCTCAGTCTGTCTGTGATATTGCGGAATCAGGACTTTCTTCAACCGGAGGTCTTTTGTTCAGTATTTTTTTCGTATCTGCCGTGGCTAAGCACAAAATCAAAATCAAAAATTATTTATTCAGTGTAGGCTGTTGCAATTGTGTAGGTCAAGAACCTACGCCATCGGTTCGCAAAACTACGGCGGGAGACCTTGTATTGAGAAGAACCGACAAGAAACTCTCTCTGTGTTATATTGTTCTAACTCTCTCTGTGTTCCGAACCGATATACAGACTCGTCAAGTTGAAAAATGACTTCAGAGATACTTCTGAAGTCACCTTCTCCATTACATCATTTAGCATATAGATATAGCATATAGATATATAATTACAATAAATTTTATAGTTAATTATTAATATTTAGTTTAAAGGAAGCGGCATCAGATAGGTACCATATTACTGTTATGATAAATGACTAATACCCTTCAAATAAAAAAATATTATGCATTACGATCATTTAAATAATCATCAACTTTATAATAGCCCTTACTCATAAGAGTATTCTTGATCTGAGATTTAAATTTGGTCAGTGGAAGCTCAATCAGATCTTTGGGAACTTTATTAAACAATGCAATACTACAACCCAGAAATAAACCTCTTGATTTTTGGAGTCGGAAACATGGAACGGCAAGCTTGTTTTTAAATCTTGTGTTTAAGTTATGGGTTTGACTTTTTTTGCAAATGCGTCATAGTATTATATTTTCATAAATGTATTGTGATGTCAGTGTTAAAATAATAATTTCACATGGCTATCACCCCCAGCCCCAATATGCAATTTTCTGAAGTCCAACTAAGCTCTGGTAATCATCGCGAACTTGAAATTGCCTAATAATCTTAAATTAAAAGGATTGGAAATAGCTAGAGGTAGTCCGATTTCTTTTAAATCAGAATCATAGCTGTTTTGATTTTTTCAATCGAGTTTCTCTATCTTCGGGTTCATGACATCTGGTTTCAGCTTTAATCCTCTTCCTTTTTGAAGTTGCAGCTCCTTTATGTCAGAATAGAAGATCGTTGAATACCAACGGTTATAACAAGTAGTGTATCTAGTCTCCCATCTTTGGTCTTCTAAACCTTTCAGGACTTCAACTTGTAACAATGTATGTAAGTACATTTTACAATCCTAAAGCTAATTGTAAGTGTGCGATAAGTGGAGTGTGTATGGAATGACCCCGCAAAATTCTAATGGAAGCTGGCTCTCGGCCAATTTTTCTGTTACTTTGGGAGATGATAGCTCATGACACGTGGAATAAAAGACCCAATGGTTAAAAGTTCATAGATGAGGAGCTACAGTGTGTCAAAGTCGAAAATGTACGGCTGTATAATGTTTCTATTGAACGTGAATTCTGAAATGGTTTTGGTGATGTACACATATGTTTTTCGGGTCACTGAATCCGAATCCAGAGTATTCGTTCCAGGTCAGCATCAAGGTCAGTTCATGGCCAAATCCAGAAAAAATTTCATCGCTAAAGGAAGTATTGTTCTCGATTTGACCTTGAAATGACCTTCATCCCGAGCTGATGATGAAATTTCATACACAATGTAGTGATAGTAGTGAAGTAAGATTTATGAATTATATTAGAACGTACAAAGTCCAAACTTTGAGGTGAATAACATTGGAAAAACCTCAATAAGGAGCTCTTCCACAACCTAATCGTATACTATAAGAGTATTAATGTCCCCAACTCTGGGGCACAGCCTTCCCTACAGATGTTATAGGGAGATTTTGCCATGCATGACCAAGCACACGGGCCATTGTGGATTTGTGGTTGCTAACGACTGCAGATGCTGCAGCCGGCATCAACGGCATCGTATGTCTTCCGAATCATGTAGGTATTTTTTGGTGACCCATCCGATGTCCAGCTATTGCGAAAGTTACTTAACTTCCACGATCGTAGACCGATCCCGCTTACAAGTCCCACTGTGGAGCTCCCATAACTCAATTAGTTAATCGTTTTCTATCTAATAATTGATCGTTAATATTGGCTCAGCTGAGCACCCGGTGCTGTGGGCTCAGTGAGCAGGCATCGATCTAACGCCGGTCGCCATCGCCGCGGTTACGCAACACCGCACTACCACTACAAAATAGACATCACAGAAGGTAATCTTCATACTAAGTGCGCTCGAATAACGCACACATAAACTTGACTCACGGACACGATATCTCGAACCAGTTCAGGCCTTCCAGCATGAGCACTATAATATGCTATATATCTCGTTTTTATCACGCCCAATTCTAAGGCCGTATACAGAAAGAAAGCCGAAAGCCGATCGGCGTTTATCGGCGCCGATCCTTC
This sequence comes from Chilo suppressalis, assembly GCA_902850365.2. Classification (NCBI taxonomy): domain Eukaryota; kingdom Metazoa; phylum Arthropoda; class Insecta; order Lepidoptera; family Crambidae; genus Chilo; species Chilo suppressalis. Next base: position 1,242,153 of record OU963910.1, read on the forward strand.
CTACATAAAGGAAGCCGATTAAAGCAGAGCAAGCAAAATGTCGGACTCATCGGACGATGATTTGGTTTTGTTAGAAAATGTGTATTTAAAAATGCGAAAAAAAGCTATACATCCTATAAAAAGAGAAAGGAAACGTTTCGGATAATACCATTATTTATTTGTAAAAACATTGAAATTTGATGATCAAAGATTTTATACATATACAAGAATGACTCAAGAAACATTTTATTACATTTTGGATTTAGTGAAGAACCGTTTGATGAAAAATTGGTGCAATTGGCATAAACAATCCTTCCAGAAGAAAGACTTGTTGTCACCATTTGGTAAGTACGAAACAAATAATTTTAGCGCTAGTTAATAAAAGATAAAGTTATTAGATTTATAAAAAGATTATAACTTAGATTGATTTAATCTAAGGATAATAATTCAAATACAAATTATTTATTATTCGGACAACATAGATCATAAAGACCAGCTGACCAGCGCGTGTCGGCGCTTATCGGCGCTGGTCCATAGAAAAAGGATCAGCGCCGATAGGCGCCGATAAGCGCTGATCGGCGCTGATCGCCTTTCGGCTTTCTTTCTGCATACGGCCTAAGATTACTATGGAGTTTGACAGTTAGACGCGATAAAAAACGTGATATAATGTAAACTGTGGTGTCCATGCTACCGGGTCAGACCACTGCAAGCGCGAGTTCCGTCCACTTGAAACACGCGTCTGTGAACTTGTTAGTGCAAAAATGGAGCAACAAAAACTAGTTAATATAATAATCTGTCCAGTAGACGGTTGTTTGAATTCAACATTAAACGGTAAATTGTAATTTTTTAATTTGTTCCGTATATTTCCGTTCTTTCTGTTTCAATCTCGCCAATAAATCAGACAACTAGATACGAATGCCACTTCCGCGATAGGTTCCACCGCCGAGCATGGGTATACAAAGTGAAGTGCATACATGAGATTACCTTCTGTACTCTATTCTGTGCTACCACTAACCAGATTACAATGACACGGTATGACGGTATACTTATATGAACGGATGTTCATAGGTGCACTAGAGTTTACATATTATATTTTCTGGCTCATTACCCTTTTAATTCGGCTAAAAGTGACAAAATTATAAAGTCTATCGTAGAGTAAATTTCACGGAGAAGTTTGTATCAATAAAAAAATGATGATTAATCTCATTAATGTTCCGCAAAGTTAATAGCAATTCGATGTGATGTGCCGTCTATTGAATTTCAATTTTAATACCAATCAATATTATTGATTGGTAAAAAAAAAACATATTCCTTAACTTTTCTACCCATTAAACCCGTACGGTATTTTACCACACAAAAGGGTACTTATATGGATGGTAATACATCCGGGGACGCCGGGAATTGATACAGGGATTAAGGGAATTGTTCCTAATATCCTGCTTTGGAACGGTGTTCTGCATCGTCTGCCTCTTCGTGTGTATTTGATATTACAATATTCGTTGGCTTTGTGAAATGTTGATATTGTTGGGACCCTAATCTCTATAGCAGATGCTAAGTTTTCGTGTTTTTGGTATAAGAATATACGGTTGAATAGTAAATTGAAACGTAATCTTATTAAGGTGTATCCAAATTTTTATAGGCAAAGAGCCGAGCTCGCACAGCCTATTGTGTTATTATTATTTTTAATTTTTTGTTTTGTGCTGGACTGCTATGGGCGAGGGATGCGAGGTCCAGATTGTTTTTTGTTTTTGTTTTGTGTATTATATAAGTGATTGTCTTGTATTTCCGTCCGTGGATGTCCAAATGAGGTCCCTCCAGAATATCAGCGTTGCAGCGGCAATCCAATTTTTGCCGTTGCAACATTATGCTGAGGTGGGGCCTAGTTGACGATGTACCTTTTGTTTTATGTTTGTTGTGTATTTATTCTAATTGTTAATGTATGGCGTCAATAAATGTTATTCTTTCTTTCTAATCTCCTTATTACAAAAACATCCAGTACCGATAATGATGGAATTTTACTACAAATTTACATTTACATTAAATTGTTTGTTTGCATTAATAGCCTTTATTGTTTTCTTATCTTGACTTTGTGCGCTGTGTGGACAGCCGCTTTCTCCTTATCATCAGTTTCATTGCCCGAACGGACCCGGAGCTCTATCGGTACTTTGACTCGAGCGCGCACCGATACTAATTGATTTCTTGTTCACTGACCTAGATAAAGTCTTAATTCCGAGTGGCGCCGGAAAATTGGTTATCGACGAACAAATGTGGGCATAATGCGTACACAATAAGGCGGGTAAACTTGTTCCTACAGAGCCGGCAATGCATTTGTGTGAATCCTTAATGCTACAAGTGTTCATGGGCGGTAGAGACGTTTGCCATCAGACGGTCAATCGGCCAACGAAATTGCTTTGGCTATCGCTATCGCTTGCGATTACATTTTGTTACCAATACAAAAGAAAAAAAAAGAGCACGGGGCATTTGAAAACCTTCAGCGGCTATGTCTATCATAGCAATCCCGTTAAGCGAATGGTCTTCTGGTGGACTGTCAACTTGTTTGTCTACATAAATATGAAGCGCTTCTCTCAGCTGACAATTATTGTTGTAACTGACCCTTTTAAGGAAGTAACCTCGACCTTACTCTGACAACACCAGTCTGTGCTCTGATATCCATGGGGTAAGAGACCAACCAACAATTCAAACCGGCCAAGTCTTAAAACAGCACGTGTTTCCTTGCACACCAACAATCTTCATAACTCCATTCTCACTTAACATTAAGTGGAACGGAGTGGTGTTATATGTGGTCACATTAAACTTATCACCAGGTAAAGTGGTGTTATATGTTCGTTTAGCAACTAAGCTTTATTATATATAACTAGCGGCCCGCCCTCGCTTCGCTTCGGTGTAGAGCTGAAGTGTAGACTACAGTTTTTGTTCTCGGGCTTGTATTATACACAATGACATTCATCTATGATTCTTCTTATACCTGCATGCAAAGTCTCAGCCCGGTCGGTTTAAAATTGACAAAGTTTTATACAAACTTTCATTCCCTATTTTATCCCCTTGGGGGTAGAATTGTTCAAAATCCATTCTTAGCGGATGCCTATGTCATAACATCTACCTGCATGCCAAATTTCAGCCCGATCTGTCCAGTGGTTTGGGCTGTGCGTTGATAGATCACTATGTCAGTCAGTCAGTCACCTTTGAGTTTTATATATATATAGATATTGGTTATTGCAAACGAACTGATGTACAAGTCGAATCGATAAGTAAAGCGGAGCAATTCCAAGTTATGTAAATATAAGCAACCTTGAGTACTAAAAGCGGGTTAAGGGCAATCTTTATTACCCTACTGCTGCCATTCTGGCTGCTTATGTAAACATCAAGCATTTTAATAGCGACAAAGCTACTTAAAACTGGCCATGTACTTATAATTATGACTTTAAAATGACATGTGAATTTATCCGCGTGCACGGCAAGCGATTATGTCAGCAGTTATGTGACGTTATACAATAGCTGCACAGAACAAAGACGGCACTTGAGTGGTTTCCCATGCGCCTCACATAACATTGTCAGATTTCTTACTTGATTTAATGCGATTATGATATTTATGACTCTTCAATGTGAACTACCTGTTTAAGTGGTAGTGTGGTCAAAGACCCTGACATGAAAACACGCGGAAATAACTTTAGAAAAAAATAATAATTGAAATAACTCAATTCATCGCAGATACTGGTTGGAATGGAGCAATCCTTCTAGGAAAGGAAAGAAGGTTTTTGGTATACGGCGAATACACTGACCATTATAATAGCGACCGGAACCTTAACGGGCGTGCCAAATATCTCCAAATTCTATGTCTGTAGAATTCAAATATAACCGTATAGATATAAAATCTATACATATAATAAAATTCTAGGAAAGTCAAAACTGTACATTCAATATGTTTTTAAAAGAATACTTGGGGTATGATCTACAATCGATACCGCAGCCAAAAATATAGTTTTTAGAATTTTTGTCTGTTTGTCTGTATGTATGCCCGGGATAAACTCAAAAAGTACTGAATGGATGTACTTCAAATTTGGCACGAATATTATTAAGAAGTCGTGTCAACATATAGGCTACATATTATCACGCTATCACCTCCGGGGAACGAGCAGTGAACCTTTATTTGTAACTATCTCCACGCGTACGAAGTCGCGGGCGGCCGCTAGTATTTTATAGAAATGAAGCAATTAAATGTTTGAGTTGACAAATATATAAACAGAAGTTAATTATTTATGCTTGTCAGTCACAAATCCTTCAATGTGATATAAAATTAAGAGGCCTACGGAATAGAGGAAATGGTGAAAATGAAATACCAGCAAAACGAAGGTACTATGGAGCTCTAGCCAGAATGGATAGAACCTGGGGACGTGGCTGTTCATTAAAACAACTTGACGATGGTTATTATTTTATATTAGATTTCAGGCGAGTATAATTATTTTTATCTAACAACGAGAAGTTTGCTTGGTGCCTGAAGATCTACTCTTGAATGGAATCTTCTATCAAAAGACGTCTGTCTTTTCCTTCAAATCTTAAAATCATGACATTAACTTTTTAATATAACTGCCAACCGTAGGCATCGCAAGAGCAAAGAGTTTACCTAAACAAGGAGGCTGTAACGTCACGGACGTTACCTTTAGTGGGCCATCCATATCTCTTAAACTGAGGTGCAACAACTCAAGAGGGGTGGAATAAAATTTTTGGCAGGGCTCTATCTATCGTAAAAAAAATGTTTGAGCGAGGTTTTTCGAAAAGGTCACGTAGTATGATTTACTAGAGCTACCCTGCGGTTTTACCCGCATTAATATAAGGAAAAGGTTTAAAGTAAGTCACCCTTAAGAGAAAAAACAGGGTCTTTATGCCAGGACCCCGTCCAAGTTTTGAAAAGAGTTCATCGAGCGATGGAGTATCGTATTTAAAGTGCTTCATCAGCACAAGCAACAGATTTGTAATTATTTTTATCATGTATTATTTTCGATTTATGACGAAAAGAAAAATGGAGAATAAACACCTTTTTCCTTTTTTATAAGGATTCACATAAATCTGTGTACCTAGAATTAGGATTGAACTGTCGGTATAACCAAAATTGCAGTTATAACACAATTTTGTACAGAACCCTCGATAGACGAGTCCGAGTCGCACTTGCCCTGTTCATTTTAGAGTTGACGAGCCCAGTTTATCGCCCTTTTGTCTGTCCCATTATCGCTGTGGCATTTCGCACCGCCCTACCGCTTTTACGAATGCAATGACCCCACCAATGAACGCGATAAAAACCATCGACTCCAGCTAATAATATTTTTATTGTTATAACAATGTAACCTAAGGCAATAAAATGGTAAATAAAATTGAAAAGTTTACTAGAAAAAAATCCACGCGGACCAGGCAGCGGACGGGACTCGAACCCACACCCTTCGCTATCCGGGCGAATGCACTGACCATTATGCTACCACGTCCCTTTTCGCCGCGTCGAAATTTTCCTAGCCTTAAGCTGCAAGGCAGCGCCATCTCTTCGCATTGTAGGTAATCCACAATGTCAAATGAATACTTTTTCAAGTATTAAACATTTGAAAGAAGAAATAGCAATTATTTGTAATAGCAATAAAGTAAATAGCAATTAATCTGTGTGGATTTTTTTCTAGTAAACTTTTCTTTAGATTTAAACATCTAGCAGTTAAATGCTTAAAAATAAATAAAAACAAATAAAATTGACTTAATGAATTTCACCATTTGATGCATCGGCGCCGCATCGTCGGTCCTTGAGCTCTATTTTTGAATCACTTGCCTTGCGTCGAACGCTCGATTTCTACTAAATGTCATTCGACATAATAATTCCGAATTTTTGAATCGCTCGAGTGCAACGAATGGGTGAGACCACTCGCTGCATGGCGAATGGTGGAGGCGAATGATAGAATAATTGTCATTTTTTTGTGGTATTAGATGACGATAATCTATCATTGTCATGCTTTATATGAAACTACAAAGAGTAGTAGTAATTACCGGTTCTTATTATTTCTGCGTGAAATGAGTAAAAGTTCGTATTTCGTATCAAACAGGTAATACTGGTGACGAATGATTCAAAAATGAAAGCTACTTTAACAGCCGGGACCCATTAGATATTCAAGAATACATAATATTTTTCAATAATGGGTCCCGACTGTTAAAGTAGCTTTGTTCCTTATCAACAGAATTATAGACTACTGGACTTGTTTTTTTCTTTTCAGGTTTTATTTAAAGTATAATTAAGCAGTCGGGTTTTTAGATTTTTTACTTCGTCACAATATGGCGCCTAATTTTGCCCATATTGAATTTTTATATCTTTAATAGCACTCCCATGATTGAGACGAATCGATTGATGTATGAATCATCAAAATCGGTCCAGGCGTTTGGTCTCTAGTGTGCCACAAAGGAACAAACATACATATATAGACTGTTAAACACTATACCCTGACTGCGCGTCGCGCTTCGCGCTCTTGCATTGCGCAGTCGGGTAAAAATACGGAAAATCAGTATTATGCGACTTCAAAGTCAAAGGTGACTTATGTCGCATTCGACGATACTATGTCAGACGAGTAATTCAAAAATACAGCTCCTTATGTTAGTTTTATGATAATTTATCTTTTGTTATTGTGTGAAGCGCGTCAGTCGAGCAGTGCAGGCGCATGCGTTCTTTGTTGTGACTTGCGATAGTTCTCACGGAAGTAGACCCGTCCCATCACTGCTCATCGATTGCTTATCGGTTGTACGCAGTAACCAATATGTCCTTTGTAGATTTGCTATAAGGTATTAAGAATAATAACAATAAACAACGGAATTTTACAAATTACTATCAGACCCAGCAAACTTTGTACCGCCATAAAAATAGGGGCAGGTGGTAGAAGAGAAAATTTAAGGTTGTATGTATTTTTAAACCACATTATAAAAAAAAATATTGACCAAAAAATTTTTTAGGTGTGTGTAACGTAGTGTTCTATCAATTTCCTGGGATAACATTCCTCCTAACCACTTAAGGATGTGAAAAATAGATAGTAGCCGATTCTCAGACTCACGGAATATGCATATAAAATTTCATAAAAATCGGTCAGGTCGTTTCGAAGGAGTATGGTTACTAACATTGTGACACGAGAATTTTATTTATAAGATAATAGTTTTAGCTTTTCTGTTTCTAAGAACTTGTCCTGTTAAAAGTTTGTGGTTTACGTTTAATTAAATTCGAGAAATTCAAAGCGGATTGTCGAAGCTTCGAGTATCAAAAGCCTTTCGTTTAAGCGGTGCTTTGTGAAACTACTTGAAAACTGCCTTTGAAAGACTGCAAACTTAATCAATTTGATTTTAAAAACTTAAGTCTTCAAAATAGAGATAATTAGATACGAACTTGTTTATAGAAACAACACGTCCTTTTATAATCCAATCACAAATATGTGTCGTCAATACGATAACCTGCATAAGTATCATTCTTCGTTGGACATTTTTTTGTAGTCGGCTTCTTGAATTTCGGAAAGAAATCCAACGATTACTATGTACTTCGTTAAAAAAATCGGTTAATTTTTACTTTTATTTAAGTGTCTTTTTTTGTTGTTTAATTGCTGAAATTCTATTTATACATTTTTCTTTAGTGTAAACTTCAGTCCATAAAATTTAATCATGTTATGCCCACATTTTTAGAGTTACAGTTTGGTTTTCTATTATTGTAATTGCTTTGTTTTTTTTTTATAATTGTAACTTGTTTTGTGAGCTAATAATAAATAAATAAATAACGCTGGACCAGAAGTTAAACGGGTGCTTTACTGTTCCTGTAAATAGTGATAAATAACGGTACTGATGATACACCGAAGTACCGGTGGCGGTCAGTGGGTAACCGCACTGTATATTTTAAACGTTATCAACGGCAGCTACGCTAAGGCGGTACGAAGTTCGCCGGGTCAGCTAGTATTTTATAGAAATGAAGCAATTAAATGTTTGAGTTGACAAATATATAAACAGAAGTTAATTATTTATGCTTGTCAGTCACAAATCCTTCAATGTGATATAAAATTTAGAGGCCTACGGAATAGAGGAAATAGTGAAAATGAATTGCGTCGAACGCTCGATTTCTACTAAATTTCATTCGACATAATAATAATTCCGTATTTTTGAATCGCTCGAGTGCAACGAATGGGTGAGACCACTCGCTGCATGGCGAATGGTGGAGGCGAATGATAGAATAATTGTCATTTTTTTGTGCTATTAGACGACGATAATCTATCATTGTCATGCTTTATATGAAACGACAAAGATTAGTAGTAATTACCGGTTCTTATTATTTCTGCGTGAAATGAGTAAAAGTTCGTATTTCGTATCAAACAGGTAACACTGGTGACGAGTGATTCAAAAATACGGAAAATCAGTATTATGCGACTTGAAAAAATTCAAAATTCAATATCGTTTATTCAGTCTAGGCTGTCTACAAGCACTTGTGAATGTCGAAAAGCTACGCCATCGGTTCGCAAATCTACGGCGGGAGACCTTGTACTGAGAAGAACCGGCAAGAAACTCAGCAAGGGCTGTTTTTTTCTCCCCGTATTGTATACAGAGTCGTCAAATTAATAAATGACTTCAATATGAGTTACCTCATTTTTCAATTTGACGACTTGAAAGTCGAAGGTGACTTATGTCGCATTCGACGATACTATGTCAGACGAGTGATTCAAAAATAGAGCTCCTTATGTTGGTTTTATGATAATTTATCTTTTGTTATTGTGTGAAGCGCGTCAGTCGAGCAGTGCAGGCGCATGCGTTCTTTGTTGTGAATCGCGACAGTTCTCACGGAAGTAGACCCGTCCCATCACTGCTCATCGATTGCTTATCGGTTGTACGCAGTAACCAATATGTCCTTTGTAGATTTGCTATAAGGTATTAAGAATAATAACAATAAACAACGGAATTTTACTAATTACTGCTATTACTAGCTGACCCAGCAAACTTCGTACCGCCATAAAAATAGGGGCAGGTGGTAGAAGAGAAAATTTAAGGTTGTATGTATTTTTAAACCACATTATAAAAAAAATTGTTCAAAAATTTTTTATTTTTATGTGTGTAACGTAGTGTTCTATCAATTTCCTGGGATGACATTCCTCCTAACCACTTAAGGATGTGAAAAATAGATAGTAGCCGATTCTCAGACTCACGGAATATGCATATAAAATTTCATAAAAATCGGTCAGGTCGTTTCGGTGGAGTATGGTTACTAACATTGTGACACGAGAATTTTATTTATAAGATAATAGTTTTAGCTTTTCTGTTTCTAAGAACTTGTCCTGTTAAAAGTTTGTGGTTTACGTTTAATTATGTAAATTCGAGAAATTTAAAGCGGGTTGTCGAAGCTTCGAGTATCAAAAGCCTTTCGTTTAAGCGGTGCTTTGTGAAACTACTTGAAAACTGCCTTTGAAAGACTGACAAACTTAATCAATTTGATTTTAAAAACTTAAGTCTTCAAAATGGAGATAATTAGATACGAACTTGTTTATAGAAACAACACGTCCTTTTATAATCCAATCACAAATATGTGTCGTCAATACGATAACCTGCATAAGTATCATTCTTCGTTGGACATTTTTTTGTAGTCGGCTTCTTGAATTTCGGAAAGAAATCCAACGATTACTATGTACTTCGTTAAAAAAATCGGTTAATTTTTACTTTTATTTAAGTGTCTTTTTTTGTTGTTTAATTGCTGAAATTCTATTTATACATTTTTCTTTAGTGTAAACTTCAGTCCATAAAATTTAATCATGTTATGCCCACATTTTTAGAGTTACAGTTTGGTTTTCTATTATTGTAATTGCTTTGTTTTTTTTTTATAATTGTAACTTGTTTTGTGAGCTAATAATAAATAAATAAATAACGCTGGACCAGAAGTTAAACGGGTGCTTTACTGTTCCTGTAAATAGTGATAAATAACGGTACTGATGATACACCGAAGTACCGGTGGCGGTCAGTGGGTAACCGCACTGTATATTTTAAACGTTATCAACGGCAGCAGCTGTGATTTAAATTTGAATAACATATAAATGATAATGAGGAGCTCGATGGCGCAGGTGGTTAGCGCGTTCGGCTGCGATCGTTGAAGTTAAGCAACTTTCGCAGTGGTCGGTCATTGGATGGGTGACCAAAAATCTTCTATCTCGAGTTCCGCCGTGCTTCGAAAGGCACGTTCAGCCGTTGGTCCCGGCTGCATCTGCAGTCGTTAGCACCCGCCAATCTGCACTGGGCCCGCGTGGTGGGTCATGGCCCAATCTCCCTATTCCATCCATAAGGAAGCCCTGTGCCCCAGCAGTGGGGACATCAATAGGCTGATAATGTTGATAATAAGTAATAATTTTATTGTCATTAACGATGAATTGTTTTCACGTATGCAGCCGTATTTAATACAAATGCTTACAGCCGGGCTACTTGCAGCCGCTGCAAGTCTGCCTTGGAGATCAGAATAGCACCTTAACCCAACAAGCGGACTCTGAGCCCTGGTGTACCAGCTAATCGTATTAGCCGAAAACAAAACCAACAATTTCCGAGTTTTATGGTAACACTAGCTGTGCCCCCCGGTGTTACCCGCGGTTTGTTAAGGTTATTTTCACGCAGTAAAAAGTAGCCTATGTGTTAATCCAGGGTGTCAGCTAACTCCATACCAAATTTTATTAAAATCGCTCCAGCCATTTAGACGTGAAGAAGTAACAAACATACACACTCACATACTCACAAACTTTCGCCTTTATAATATTAGTGTGATATACAAGGCGAAAGATGCTCGATTTCAGCAATCTCGATTTCAGCATGCGACAAATCAAATCAAATAATTTATTGCACTCATGTGGTTGCAATATGCATAAAATACCTTACATGAACCCTGTCAGGGTATCACAATGCACGGTGTCTTGTAAATAAAAAAATCATAATCAAATAAAAATTACAGTTACTAAATTACAAAAAATCTATTAACATTTTACAAAATAACTTTATCTCATGCATAAATTTCATCTGATTTAATTCTCAATTTTATGTAGGTAATTTGCAATAGCAGTTTAATTTAGTAAATTACTTTTATTATGAAAATTATCTAAATTCATATATAATAAAATAAATATGCCAAGAAGTAAATTCGTATGTCCTATAGATAATTACTACTTGCACATAGCTTGGAATGCTTGGACGACCGCCGTGGCCGAGTGGTGTGTACGCGGGGTTTCATGGCGAATCCCGGTGGGGGCAGATGTTTGTGTGATAAATACGAGCATTTGTATTCTAGTCATAGATGTTTAAATATGTGTTTCTGTATAAATATGTTTATATATTTACAGTATATGTATTCAATCCGTTACCTTAGCATTCCATAACACAAGCCTTACAGTGCTTACTTTGGGGCTAGGCTAATTGTTGTGAGTGTTGGAAATATTAAGCTATTGCATAGATTTTATCGCGGGCTTTGAGTGCGGCGACCGAATCAAGAACTTCCGTAACGAAAATAACCTGACAACAGTGCATATGAACACGCATTCGACGCATTACCGCGGTCATCGTTTCAAATCCCGCACTCGTATTTTTTATTATTGTTTTTTTCCTTTTTGTTATATATTTGTTTTAGACCCCAGCACCTGTTCTTATTTTTATTTGTCTCCCTTTTATTTAGACTTTATAATTATAATTAAAATTAATGGACTCAAGCTGGTAAACTGTGGAGCTTGTGGAAGTTGTTTAGCGGAGGGCAATGCTGTTGTTTGCTGTGCTTGCCCAATAAAATACCATAAGGCCTTTGCCTGGCCATCTATTAATATCAAAGAAAAAAAAACTTCATAAATAAAATAAATAAATATTTATAATTGCATAAGTTGATAAATAATGCTATGCAATAGCTTTACCGCGGCAGTCCCCGAGTGCCACACATATTTTATTTTTCATTATTTATTTATTAATGAGTGCACGTATTCCCAACAGTTACAACGGCTACCTGCCGGCGGGCGAGCGCGGTCGCCGGCGCAGCAAGTTCGTGCTGTACCGGCGGCCGGCGGCTAATGGCGTGCGCCGCTCCAAGCACTACGTGGTGAAGACGCCGCACAGCAGCAAGGCCATCCTCGACGCCAGCCAGCACTCCATCTCCTACACGCTCAGCCGCAGCCAGGCGGTCATCGTGGAGTACACCGAGGACCCAGACACCGACATGTTTCAGGTTAGTTTACCCTAGGCATGTTGAAAATATATCGATGTATCGATATATCGATATTTTTTGTTCGATATATCGATATTTTTTGCCGATATATTTTGATTCGATATATCGATACATCGATACAAAATAACCTATATCGAAATTCGTATCAAAAACGATATTTTTTTAATTATTAGCGGCTTACGATCTAACTAGTATCTGGATAAATTGTGACAGGATCTCTGGATCTGGATCTGGACTGGATGCTGTATTTAGTATTGTCTATTATTTGTAAATCTGTTTCGCTGGTGAATTGGTTGTGCTGATTTCCATTATATTCTGTGGAAGTGTGTGACTGTCTAGTGTTGTTTACGAAAGATGGCAGCTGAGAGGCCCTGCAATCATTTTCATCATTCGGAAATAGGGTCTATTTTTAGGGAGATAATTTTCGTTCCATTATTACTCCGCGTGTCATGTAGTGTAGCGGCAATTTGGTACTGTAATAATTCTTTCTTTAATTATAATTTGTATTGAACTAACTATTATTACTGTGCTAGGCTGACCTAAATATATTTTTGGGAAAATTGGTCCGATATATCGATATATCGATATTTTTTCCGCGATATATCGAAGCCGATATTGATATTTTTTTTAAATATCGATGTATCGATATATCGATATTTTTTTCAACTTTCGACATCCCTAGTTTACCCGCGTGATACAATGAGGGCTATCGCGTATGAATCCGCCGCTAGAGGCGCTAGTGTAGCGTGAGGTCTCCGAAATGTCAAATGTTATTGCTTGTTGGTTGACTACGCGGGCTTATTTCTAATTAAAATAATGTTGTGAATAATTGGTAACAATTCGGCTTAATTATGGCAAATATGAGTTATGTGGCAATGAATGTCAGTTATTAAAAATTTGAGCTTAGAAAAATGATTATGTTCCCATTTTTTCCGAATAAAACGGAACTGGGCGTCACTGTGGCATGGCCTATTATGTTTAGGATATGGTTCTTTTGTGTTAAAATGCGATCTAAATGTAACCTTTGATTTCATGTGGGTATTAATAAACTTTAAAAGTTACAATTTAGGACCTCACTCAACAGTGGCACCATCTGATGAGACAGAAAACGGTAGCCCTCATTACGTCGGAACGCAAACTACTGTCAAATCTTACTACATATATGTGTATATGTCGTGACCACATCGTAGATTTGTTCACTTCATGAAATGCTCGATGTGGATCACTTCATGATGTGGGCAACTTAATTTGACCAGATCATTAAATCGTCAACATTTAACGATGTTGTCATCGACATTGGCCGGATCGTATAATAAGGGTGTCCATAAAATATTTATTAAAAATCCAGAATATGTAAGAACTTGTTTATTGTCATTTAAGTCCGAATGACACAAAAAAATTTAGTCAAATTTTTGTAACAAAATAAACAAATTAAAGATATTTTTTCTAACTAAAACATCAAACATGTAAAGAAGTTACATATTGATATTTAGAAAACTAACAAATATTTAGAAATAAGAAGGTACTTTGGTACATATTACAATAGTAGGCTTAACTGTATCCCAGGGCCCAAGTGGTAATACTTCACACTAGGTTAGGTTAGTGTTATGACCATAACGCGCGAGCCGAGCGAGCAAAGCGAGCTTGCCCCGGCAGAGGCCGGCGAAGTGCCAAAAAAAACTATTAAAAGAGAACTTTTCTACAAAAGAAATTCAAGTATCACCTCTTGGGCGCAGGAAGTACAATTTTACAGTATATCTTTGTACGGCATTGATTCTCCCTCATCCGCACTTTGTACCTCAATCACAGTTTCCAAAATGATAAATAAAATTTGCCAAGTCAGCCAAGCAATATCGTATATTTGATACATGCGGTTTACGTGTTTCAGGTATGTCTCTACGAGGTAAATTTAAAGACATTGTTAACTTGGAAACATCTCTTATCTATTAGACAAGTCGTCCGTCTGTCTGTCTGTGGTGCTGTTTCAGCGGCCAAACCGTAAGAGATAGATAAAGAGAATATTTAAGTTATAAGTTAAGAATAGTCTGATAAGACTACAAACCGGATTTGAGTAACGTAGCACTTCCGGTTTTCGAGAAATCACGAATTTCAAACGAAACCACACAAAATCTCCGAAGTTCTCAATTAATTAAATACATTTTTTTTTCTTTTTAAATCAGGTTTTGGTGAACATTTGGTTCACTGGTTTGCTAGTAACTAAACTAATTTTGCAATAAAATTATAGTTTACTTAAAATCCTCTAACTAAAAACTCTCTTGCCTAACTTATTTATACAAGCGGAGACCAAAATGTAATGATGCCAATGACTTAGTTTTTGCGTATCTTAACGATCATTGTATTGTGCGAATTGTGGTTTTAAAGAGTTGTTCCTTAACGCCTAATGATTGGGAAATACCGTCATATTTTTTATAGAAATTAACACTACGTTGAAACAGTTATTTGTTATCGAGGTTAATGATTTAATATACCTACTCTCGAAGAATACCTTTTTTCAATACAATATTGAAATGTGACGTAAATATAATTTTTTGGCATTTTTTTATTACTTCGAATACAAACACGAGCGTATTGTAACCAAAAACATAACTACCAAGAACTATACTAGACAGGAACTACTTTCATTACCTCTAAAGAATATTCCACGTCATGCTATCAAATTTAATATATTATTCAGACAGCGTATAGCTTTTAGGAATCATACTTTTCAATACCTTCTAGACGTCCTTACTTTCATCATCATCATCAGCCTATTAATGTCCCCACTGCTGGGGGATGTCCTTCCCTATGGATGGAATAGGGAGATAGGGCCATGACCTACCACGCGGGCCCAATGCGGATTGGCGGGTGCTAACGACTGCAGATGCAGTCGGGACCAACGGCTTAACGTGCCTTCCGAGGCACGGAGGAACTCGAGATAGTAATTTTTGGTCACCCATCCAATGACAGACCACTGCGAAGGATTGCTTAAATTCAACGACCTAACGCGCTAACCACTTGCGCCATCCAGGTCCTCGCTTTAAAGCGACACCTAATATTTGTGTCTGTATCTTTCAAAACTTTCGTTGTTACTAAACAATATGTTTATGATAAGACCTAAAAGGAAATTGTATTATGTATAATATAATTTTTAATGAAAATAACAACAATGTATTAGATTTGTAAGATTATAAATAAATACGTGACCAGAGGCACGAGAACATCATGAATTATTCCTCAAGTTATACCAAATGTATAACGCAATATGGTTTTTCCGAGTGAGGCACGGTACGGCCCGTCAGGGCATGCTTACATGATTATAATATTATGTACTTATTGCTTCTCTCAGAAATGAACGTTTAAAATTCTTTCGTACATAAAATATTGCCGTTCCTTGAGGTCTCTATTTTATTATTGCCCATATTATCTTTGATACGGTAGAATTTGGAAAAACCAACATTTGTAACGTATATTTTTAACCAAAACATTTTCAAATTAATAAATACCAAGTTTCTTATTCGATATTATTTCTTATGTTAACGTTTTGCTATCAAGAATTGTGTGTGTGACGACGATTGAATTTGCGGGTTAAATCGTCATTTTATGTTTTACGCCAGATTGGACACGTGTATATTTCGAACGTTACAATCTTCAAAAACAGTATTTTGAGATATCGCGATTTGAAGTTTTAAAAAATCATAGAAGCGGAACTACTTGTTCTAATGTTTAAAATGATACCTTGATTTTAATGTACATTATCCTTCTTTGTGTTGAGTAAGTTAGTGTGTTAATAGTAGTTTTTATTTTAAAAGTACTTTTATGTGACTGAGTAAAAATAATACCATATAAGCAGTTCAAATGGCTCATGTTGAAATCAAAACTAGTATCATTTTAAAATAATTTCGCTGAAAATAACATATTAAATAAAATTGAACAGGCCAGATATTATTTTAAATAAAACTTCAAACTTGTATTAATCCGAACGGGCAATAGGGTATTAACTTAACCTAATACTGTTTAGAATACTCACAATCATAAATTTTGACGACATGTGCTGCTATAATTCAAAAACTATTTCGAATTAAAATACATCTTACCAGTTTATAGAGAAAAAAATGTAGTTTTCGAAACGCAAATAAAAAAAATGGTTTTGGCGTCTTAATACCCTATTGTTTGTGACGTGCGATTTATGTATCTAGTAGTGAAAAATCTGATGTATCGATACCATAATGTGTTACCGAGAAACCTTTATTTATTATTTTATTCAATTTTAAACGCAACATGAATATTGCCCGCACTGTTTTATGTGTCGGACCTCAATTGTCACTCGTGTCGTGTTCGAGTTAAATGGGTTCAACAACTCCCTGGATAGTTGCAACACCGCAGACTGTGTGGAGATTATAATGAATTAGCTCTTCATTATGAAACGTTTCCAGCTGTAATTGGTCGGGAGTCTGCTTATCAAGTTGTTTAATTAACAACATTAACAATGGAACGACGTCTTTCGTAAATACAACTATGAACATAGACGCTATGTCTGACATTTCTGAAGTTCTCGACTGTACAAAATAATTGGGGATATCCAATTTACACAATTTAATTTACGACCGAAGACATTGTCTAAGGTTACACTCCGTTAACTTTGCTGAAGTAAACTGTTAATAAATTGTTCTTACTAATATCGGATACTTCAAACTTATTAATCTCTTATCTATTAGACAAGTCCGTCCGTCCGTCCGTCCGTGGTGCTGTTTCAGCGGCCAAACCGTAAGAGATAGATAAAGAGAATGTTTAAGTTATAAGTTGAGAATAGTCTGATAAGACTACAAACCGGATGTGAGTAACGTAGCACTTCCGGTTTTCGAGAAATCACGTGATTTCTATTTCAAACGAAACCACACAAAATCTCCGAAGTTCTCAATTAATTAAATACATTTTTTTTTTGGTGTACATTTGGTTCACTGGTTTGCTAGTAAATACATATTATGCTTTTAATTTATTGCTTGAACTGATAAAAATTTCATAATACTTATATTCTTCATTTAATTATCCGTTGCTTCGTTTCTGTCGTGATGTTAAAACAATTAATGATATAACAGCAAATTTAAATCATAGAATTCTTAAACGTGGGAACACATCAAACTACGTCTTCAACAGCAATTATGTTTGTCAAACTCACACAAGCACTCGAATGTACCCTTTGAATAGGTAGGTCAGTGAAATGTGGCCAAAGACTCGATGTTGAAATCTTAATGTGTTTTTGAATGCATTGCCTAGTCGAGAGTAATAATACATTTAAACGTGCCAAAACAATTTCCATAATATATTTTTAAATAAAACTCATTGGTAACGTGCCAGGCGCTTCTAATAAACACGTTTTCCCCTAAAACTTTTGCCAGGAATGTAAAATGAACTAACTGACTTTTTGTTGGAACACAAATAAATTATAGTTGAGGCATCTATCACGAATGGTCCATGTTTACTTTTGCTTGTTTTATTGTTTTAATATGATTAATTCTTTACTCGACATTGCTCATGTTCGATTAAGTATATTTATGTATTGCCGATTTAACGATCATTCGAATAAGTTGAAAGTTTTTCGAATTTCTAATAGTACAGAATCTTTTGCCGCGCTTGCTTGTTTACGCGTCCGCGTCCCGTATCTGTGACGAGCGTATCTAATCGCGCACATGGGTTAGTGCCCCCCCGGGAGAACAATGCGTTGGTCCTTGGTCCCGTCGCACCACGCAGGATCCGAGCTGCAGACGCCGCACTCCCGACCAATGACCCCATCCAACCTGTTCGTTAAACAAACATCCGATCTGCATGTCACCCTAACTAAACATTTCTGTGACAACCAACTATCAACTGGCATAATCTTGCCGAATCTAGAGCGGTTTCATTAAACGACTCGAGTGTTCCTCTAGAATTGACTGCTGTGATTCCCGACCGACGTATTGTCTAAACTGATAATTGAAGTCTTTGTTTCGACACTCCATTGTTGGAAACGTTTACCGTTCAAGATGACAAAGTACTCGTGGTGCTCGTGTGATTAAAGTCTGTACTGTATTCGTGTCAACAATTCCTCGTAAATGCGTATTACCAATTACCTTTCTTATATACCTAGATAGCATGAAGAAATCATAAGATAAGCGTCCTATATAGAATGACTCGCTTTGTCTCGTGAATACCCGAGGGCTCCGGTTTCAGGACATTGTGCCTTAATGAATACGTGGCTTAATTCCTATGAGGGCGAGTTCGTTGCGCCGGCCGACGCACCACATCCTGCCTCAATGTCCCGCCACAAGTGCATCTAAATGATGCCATGAACACAAATAAATACTTATGTACTTGTACGGTGCCGGAACCGGCTCGGTTACTATCGTACGAATACGCCGATGGAAGCATTGTTTTGAGCGCTCGATTAGAATGTTAACATACCGGTTTTCTATCGGTTGGCATTCTTCCGATTGTGTACGTGTTTTATATAAAAGAAGTTTTGAAAACACAAGCATGATTGCAGTCCGTGTAATTGTTAAACTACGCGCGTTGCGTACTTGATCATCAGACACTTGATGACGTGGTCACTATCATGAATACGCCAAAGACATTGTTATCTTTCATAGACAAGGTCATTTAAATGTCTCTTTCAAACTCCACAATAGATGTTTCGGAATCTTAAATCACGATAACACGGCATCAGGATTTTAATATCTGCCTGACACGGAAGGTGGTTCGACTACAATTCCTTTGTTAGAGTCGGTGCAATTGAGTGTTTTAGCGTAATTTTAATTGATGATAATTCAGGTTTTACGTCGAGGCAGAGGCGACCTCGGCCGTTGACCCTGGTATGTAGGTTGGTGAGATGCGAACAATATTAATCGTTGGTATGGCGAGTGACGTAGGCATCTTCGTTGCCGCGGCCGCGCCCCCGCAACTGCGCTCGGCTCCGAGTCGGATCTCGTTTCTCAACCTACTAACACAATATGCCATTGATACATTATCATAACGAGCAATCTCAGAGTAACAGCTTATTCGTATTTTGTGAATACATGCTACATACAGAAGTTATGTTTTTATCAGGGCTTGTTTACCGGTTAATTTTCAAACATAATTCAGTGTCAAGTACATTAGGAGCGTTTTATTTAGTTTTGGCTCTACCTTAACCTTAAAAAACCGGTTTTCCTAAAGAGCGAAATCAAATAGGTTTTGAATCAATTTAGCGGTTTTTAAAGGGTTTCATTTCGCTCTTTCTGACGGCGTCAATAATAAATGAATAGCTTGGACTCACTAGACGCTAGCAAACGTGTCAATAAATACACCAATCTCTCTGCATTAACAAGTTGTGACTTGATTAGTTCAAACAAAACAAACTTCAAGCGATGCCGACGCGTGCACGTGTCGCTCTGGATTAAACCGGTTTAGTAAGGTTTTAGGTACCGCTTTCATTTCGGACGCGCTCCGAACGAAACCTTTACTAAAAACCGGTATTAACCTTTATTTACCGGTATTTTCGAAACCGGTTTCAAGCCCTGGTTTTTATCTTGCATTCAAGAAAATTTGATGCAGAATTGTTGTCAAATGTCTGGCATTCTATCGTGATTGTTATGGACAAAAATTTGGACCCAAATAATACTAAATATATTTTCATATCTTACTGTATTTCTTACTCGTCAACAGCTTTGTTGAGCCCAACCAATATGTATAGATAGTTTAGCATAAACACGATATTATTCCGCCCGCAGTAAACAATAACAATGACGCTATCGAAATAATTGTTTGCGAATTGCTAACACAAAGCCGGTATCGATAGCGTGTTGGTCGCCGCAAACGAGATATGATAGCGTGATATAAGGAACTACGCAGCTGGTATTGACCAGACGTAAGTCTAGACTTGCTCTCCGTGCCAGTCTGCCACCCAGGAACGGCGTGAAAGCGTATTACGACCCTAGATCTGTTATCTGAATGAAGTGCGCACCTACTTTATGCTTTTCCTTTTACGACTGCGATTGTATATCGGGGTTATCTAAGGATATTTGCTGATCTGATCTGCGCCTAATTTCAAACTGCCATTGTGAATTAATCGTATTTAATGCGTCACACGACATTGTTTACATCTGTTTTCTTTTGTCTCGAGACCAATACGGCAAACGTGTCGTTCATTAATAAAAACATTACAAATCTATTCCATTCTAATGCTTTATTTCATTTGTCCACATTTCGTAATAAGTTTTTACTATGGTTTCTATTAAATATTATTTTGATTCCTGAATACTTTGACACGTTGCAATTTATTATTTTATTTTTAACGTCATAATCCTACCAACCAGCTTATTCTTCACGTGATGTGGGTGCGTGCAATGCGAATGCCTTACGTAATATCCTTTGCTGAGTTGGCAGACCATCAAATACGCGACAACGTGATAAAAACTATAAATCGAAACTATAAATAAAAATCCAAACATCAAGGTCTTGCAGAGGTTGCTCCAAAATCCGAAATCAATTGACACGTCATCATATGTGCATTAAACAGTCAAAACATATCAAGTGTCAAAACTGCCTGTCCTAAGATTTTCCTTCTATCCCAAAATGGCACATTCCTACAATCTGTTACAGATATTTGATTCTTTGCAACATGTTGCAATTTTAGTTGTGTCGTTGCGCCTTTACCGCACTCACAAAATTGGTCATCATTATAATGTTCTAAAGATGTAACTGGAGCGCGATTTGAATTGAATGAGACTCGAGAGCAGATTGCTTCTTTGTAAACGGTTTAGCCTGCGCGGGCGCCGAACTAAATTGCGTTGCCGACGACGTTGTGTTGCGATTGGATCAGCCGCGGTCATGCACATTGGATTATGCACCATTTTTCGAATTGTTAGTTAGGTAGCTTACGTTCTCTTTTGTGGTGTATTTGAGAAAGAAAGAAAAATGTTTTTAGTGTATGACAGCACATAGCATACACATAAAATGCAAAAAACATACATATGATTTAAAGAGATATAACATTAAGAGAGCTAAGGCATAATTTGTTGCTCGATTTAGGGATGTTACCTACCACCACGTCACAGAAAACCACAGTAAAATAACACTACCTTTTAGAAGTGTTGTCTTCCTACCGTAACACTACCTTT
This sequence comes from Chilo suppressalis, assembly GCA_902850365.2. NCBI lineage: Eukaryota > Metazoa > Arthropoda > Insecta > Lepidoptera > Crambidae > Chilo > Chilo suppressalis. Next base: position 1,263,498 of record OU963910.1, read on the forward strand.
TAGAAGTGTTGTCTTCCTACCGTCACACTACCTTTTAGAAGCGTTGTCTTCCTATCGTAACACTACCTATTAGAAGTGTTGTCTTCCTACCGTAACACTACCTTTTAGAAGCGTTGTCTTCCTATCGTAACACTACCTATTAGAAGTGTTGTCTTCCTACCGTAACACAACCTTTTACAAGTGTTGTCTTCCTACCGTAACACTACCTTTTAGAAGCGTTGTCTTCCTACCGTCACACTACCTTCTAGAAGCTTTGTCTTCCTACCGTAACTCTACCTTTTAGAAGTGTTGTCTTCCTACCGTCACACTACCTTTTAGAAGTGTTGTCTTCCTACCGTAACACTACCTTTTAGAAGTGTTGTCTTCCTACCGTAACACTACCTTTTAGAAGCGTTGTCTTCCTACCGTAACACAACCTTTTACAAGTGTTGTCTTCCTACCGTAACACTACCTTTTAGAAGCGTTGTCTTTCTACCGTCACACTACCTTCTAGAAGCTTTGTCTTCCTACCGTAACTCTACCTTTTAGAAGTGTTGTCTTCCTACCGTCACACTACCTTTTAGAAGTGTTGTCTTCCTACCGTAACACTACCTTTTAGAAGTGTTGTCTTCCTACCGTAACACTACCTTTTAGAAGCGTTGTCTTCCTACCGTAACACTACCTTTTAGAAGTGTTGTCTTCCTACCGTAACACTACCTTTTAGCTTATCCTTATTGGGTTCAGTTTGGCAAAGTGAGGATGGCGGAAGGCGAGCTATATTAGCTATATGTCCGCGACTGAACTCCATTTACACTTAACGTTAGATAGGGTGAGGCAATTTACTGAGCCTCGTATAATATAAATCTTCATTTGTGCTATTACAAGTAATACATTAATATAAATCCTCATAACCCCTCGTCTGTGTAAGTGGACGATTTCTGCCACGAGTTGAGGAAATTATTTCCATTTTTCATATTTTGCGTTTTATCATATTTAGTAATGGTTTTTAATTTACATATCTTATACATAGATAAGTTTGTAAAGAAATTATTCAGAATTGATTTAAGACATGAATAAAGCCTGGATTTACAGTAAAACTTTGAGAAATGAGAGAAAAATCGTCTGTTTTTTTTTTATTTCCCGACCGTGAAAACAAAATGGATGGCTACACAGACCAGGGGATAAGGTGAAATTCATCAATAGATATTATTTCATCATAGGTAATAATATCGACCGTGTTATGTTGTTGTTTAGAAGCACTCTCAGTTGATAGACTTTTACTATCTACGTGGGAAAGTTAGTAGCTAGCGTGTTTGACGTTATTCCGTCGCTACAGTTCAGCGAAAGCGAATGAGTTTGCATTATGTCAAAACAATATGTTGGGTGTGTATACTATCAGTATTTTCCCTAGTACAGATTTTACGATATTTGCGTTATGGATTTAATAAGGTCCAATCCAAGAGTGAAAGTTATCACTTAATAACTGTGCAGCCATTTATTGTTCAATGAAAATGTAGATATTACTTGTGTATTGCTGTAGATGTTAGTATTTCGAGCCCTAATGACATCCAATATAAAACTTTTCTTTGATCATGCTCGGGGAAAATGTCGTAACATCCTCACTATTTCGTTTCTATTTCTGGCTTCTTTAAGTGCTTAAAGCGAGTCAAATAAAAATGCGTGATGGAACCGTCTGTCAGCGGGTCGCGTCGCTAACGAGTGGTGGTGACGTCACGGATGACCCGTGTCGCGAGGGTGGGGGGTATGACGTCAGCAGCGGCGCAGACGTCGCGTTCGGGCCAAGGACGCAGCCGGTAGCCAGGCCGGCAGCCCCGCACCACGCTGCAATCGATACTGGTAGCATGCTGGACCACAATACCCTTAGTACGAGTTCGAGCTCACAAAAACTATCATGTTTCTATGTCCATTTCGGTGAAAAGTAACCAAATATACTAAAAATTTAAGAAGACGCAAATGATTTAATGATAGATTTCAAACACTGTTTTGTGTAGAAACGAAAACAATAAAATTAGAACCCTTAGTACGAGTTCGAGCTCACGAAAACTATCACAGTTTTCGTAATTGTGAATTATGTTTCTATGTCCATTTCGGTGAAAAGTAACCAAATATACTTAAAATTTTAGAAGACGCAAATGATTTAATGATAAAATTCAAACACTGTTTTGTGTAGAAACGAAAACAATAAAATTAGTACCCTCAGTACGAGTGCGAGCTCATGAAAACTATCACAGTTTTCGTTATTGTAAATTATGTTTCTATGTCCATTTCGGTGCAAAGTAACCAAATATACTTAAAATTTTAGAAGACGCAAATGATTTAATGATAAAATTCAAACACTGTTTTGTGTAGAAACGAAAACAATAAAATTAGTACCCTCAGTACGAGTGCGAGCTCATGAAAACTCACAGTTTTCGTTATTGTAAATTATGTTTCTATGTCCATTTCGGTGCAAAGTAACCAAATATACTTAAAATTTTAGAAGACGCAAATGATTTAATGATAGAATTCAAACACTGTTTTGTGTTGAAAAGAAAACAATAAAATTAGTACCCTTAGTACGAGTGCGAGCTCATGAAAACTATCACGTAATTGTAAATTATGTTTCTATGTCCATTTCGGTAAAAAGTAACCAAATATACTTAAAATTTAAGAAGACGCAAATGATTTCATGATAGAATAGGGATGATGACTAATTTTTTTTCTTCATTTATCAGGTAGATTATCAAAAAGTATTGGACATTTTTTTTTTTCACATTATATAAACATTGCAGAGATATATTGGTTTGAGAAGTTGCATGACGTCACGTTTTGGTACAATTTTCAATTAAAAGTGACGTCACGAGTCACGAGCCCCTTCTCCCAAACTTTGACGCGCTATAACTTTGTCATTTTTTGGTTGATTGCCCAAAGAAAAAATACGTGTCCATTATTTTTTGATATCTAACTGACGGACTAAATAGAATTTCGTTTACTGTACCCCGACATCACCCGCATGCAAACACTGTTTTGTATTGAAACGAAAACAAACCTATCATAGTTTTCGTAATTGTAAAACTCGTACTAAGGGTACTGACTCTTGCGAAAAACAGAAAAAATTACCTCACGTCTAGAAAAACCCGTTTTGCTGCAACTGATCAATTGACGAGTCCATCGTCGATCGAAGTCGAAGAAGACGAAAGACGGAGACTCTTCAATTACATTCAGTTATCCGTAACCGAACGAAACTCTACTAAATACTAAATGACGAATAAAAATACGCAAATAAGTATGATTTATTTTTATTATTAGGAGCTCGATGGCGCAAGTGGTTAGCGCGATCAGCTGCGATCGTTGAAGTTAAGCAACTTTCGCAGTGGTCGGTCATTGGATGGGTGACCAAAAATTTACTATATCGAGTTCCTCCGTGCTTCGGAAGGCACGTTAAGCCGTTGCTCCCGGCTGCATCTGCAGTCGTTAGCACCCACCAATCCGCACTGGCCGGCGTGGTGGGTCATGGCCAAATCTCCCTATTCCATCCATAGGGAAGGCCTGTGCCCCAGCAGTGGGGACATTAATAGGCTGATGATGATGATGATGATGATGAAGTATGATGAACAACCGTGACTCGCGGGAAAATAAGTTTGTTTGTTGTTGCAAGCAATGGATAAACGTGATGCTATCAAAATCTGATACAATAAATTTGAATCGAAATCGTTTATCGTTGCATGAAAAGGTGGGGCTTCATTCATATTTTCATTCTATATTCTTCTATATATATGTGTATATTAATTATAATTATTTTTATTCAAACCTACCAGTAACTTCTTTCTCAAAAATAAACATTATTATTTAAGAGCCCTTTCACATTTTTTGCTATAAATTGTAATTTTTGAGCGCCTCGTTTACCCCCTTAGATAAGATTTTGACTATTTCCAATAGAAGTAAACAGTAGATTTGTTCTTCCTATTGTAAGTTAATGTAGAATATTTGCAAATACTATTTTCCTTTTTTTGTACTGATCGTTCTACCGCAGCTAGTTTACGGAAAAAACGATAATATGCACAACTTGAAACGCCTCAATCTCTTAATAATGATCAATAAATAAGATCAAATTAATTACTACGACATCTAAAATATGTTTTTGTTGTAACATAATGTATTAGAATTTTGATTTTCCATATCATTAATTATCAAAAAATCATCTAACCTCCGTGAGTTTAGCAATAAAATAATGCAGGTTTACCTCGTATTTTGATATTTAATTAAATAGAATTACTATCAAAAACTTTCATAAAACTAATCTGCCATCATTGAACTACTGAAATATGTATATATTTTTTATAATTACCTCATTAATAATCATTTTATAAGACTCGAAACATCACCCGTAAAATACAATATGTACTAGTGCAAATCTGCCTACGCGCCGATCAGTACGGCAGCGGCGCAATTTTGTAAAAGGGCTCTTAACAGTCGCAGATAGCCATTAAAAACAAAGCCCACCATACTGTTTGTTGTAGACTTTGGGCCGTTTTCGTTCTCTTTATGCCTCATTCGGCGATTGACCTATGGCGAGGCGAGTAAGATGTTTTTGTCGCTACAAGCTATCTCTATTTGTTTCTATTAGCCTCCCCGCCGTCTAGCCACGTCCTCATTCCAACTCGGGAATAGCCTAATGGAAAGGAATAATGTCCTCTGTGTAATAATAGCTATTCTCTGTCTACTTCGAAAAACGAGGGAATTTTTCCAATTTACTTTAGGAAATAGTTCTTATTAGTTGGTCGCCTCTACTACTTGTTACTGATTCTTATCTTTTACATTTTTTCATGATTTGCTAAGGAGCTCGAGGGCGTAGGTGGTTAGCGCGTTCGTTGAAGTTAAGCAACTTTCGCAGTGGTCTGTCATTAGATGGGTGACCAAAAATCTTCTATCTCGGGTTCCTCCGTGCTTCGAAAGGCACGCTAAGCCGTTGCCAATCCGCACTAGGCCCGCGTGGTGGGGTCATGACCCAATGTCCCTATTCCATCCATAGGGAAGGCCAGTGCCCCAGCAGTGGGGACATTAATAGACTGATGATGTTGACATTAATTTATACCCCATTTCGCTCCTTCCACTTTCCTTTTCACGACAAAGTATAGCCTTTGAAAGGACATAGGCTACAATACTGTAGATAAGGATCTACGATCAAGATTAGATTGCAGCCAAACGTTAACCAAACCGTTTGAAAATTAAAATAATTATACCTAAAATATTCAGGATAAGACTATTAATAGCTAAATTTCGTAACACCATCCCACTTAACGAAAACGTTCAAAACATGATGATAAGGGCGTCGCCAAGGAGGGGGAAGGGGGGGAGGGGTAAAGGCCAGAGATCAAAAAGTAGCTAGCCGCAAAGCGACTAAAGTGCGAGCAATTGATTGATGATGTAAACTTTTTTGGGAATCAGTTTTGAGGAGGAAGTTGATTCCTAATATTTCCAGACTGCGAGACAACATGGGAGTGAACAACACAAAACCATCAGAGTTTTTAAAGAAAATCTTCTAGTAATTCTGGAAGCCTTACAAACATTATCTCAGGAAGGAAATAGTGCAACTCGGAAAAGTGCCTTCCAACTGCATGCGGCTACTTCCAGAATTTCTTTCATTCTCGGGATAATGTTGGTAGCCAAATAAATACTCGGCTTTGATGGAACCCGTTGTCAACGTACTCCAATCTGTAGCTTTGGACGTGGTTAAAGCCTCGGAACACGTTAAAAGGATTTAACTTTTAATTAAAAACCACCGTGAAAATCTGGAAAAAGAAACAGACGAAATTATAAAGCTACAACTCCAACAGCTACTGCTGTTGCGGAGAGAGTCGGACTAGGGGAGGACATTACATCAATGCCGCGTATTACGGGGAAACATCGTCATAAAAGCAATCATACAGCAGAAAGCCCTTCAGAATACTGGAAGAGGTCTTTAGTAATACCATACTTGGATTCAATTATCACCTCCCTTGAAGTAAGTTTTGCTGAAGAAAACACGCTATCATTCGCATTATCTAAGTTACACCCGGCGCAGAAGCAAAAGATGACAACTGAAAATCTGAAACAAACTTGTGAATCTATTGCCCAGTTTTATGACTTACCGAACATAAAGAATGATGTCAAACTTTGGCAGCAATTGTGGCGCGATAGGCTTAATCTAACAAATCTAACAGTTGTTGATGTCCAAAAAGAAACAAATTCCTTGTTTCACGAAACGGAAAAAGCATTGAAAATTTTGATACACGACCTGTACAGTAGAGCGATCCTTTAGCAGCCTCAGAAGACTTAAAACATGGCTAAGAAGCACCATGGCAAAAGAGCCTTTGATGGCCTTAATGGTCTGGCCATGATGAGTGTACACAGAGCTATAATAAATAAAAACCTAAATATTTTTTATGATAAAGTGGTTGAAAGTATTGCAAAAAATCCCCACAGGTTATGTTTTAATTAAATATTGTTTTTTTTAAAATAAATAGTTATTACTGTATTAACAAGTTTGATTTAAGTATTATGCTGTGGAGGGCTTGTCAAGTTTTATACATTGCCATTAGAACCGTTCTTATTACAATCGTCATCGAGGCAAAGTCTTCCAAAGTGTAACGATGAAACGCTCTCGGCGTTCATATTTTTTATTCTCCATAATATTGTCCCATGGCCCCCCACTTAGTCATAAGCTGGCGACGCCCTTGTATATGCCTATCTGGGGGCCATTCGCCTAACAGAAATGCTTTGGAAAACGCTAACGATTACGATTTCATTTTGTTATTTCTAACCGCCTGAGGTTTTCAAATTCCTCGCGCGAATATTTTTTCTTTTGCTTTGGTAATAACAATATTAAAAAAAATGAGCGTGAGGTATTTGAAAACCTTCGGTGGTCAGAAATAACAAAATAAAATCCAAAGCGTTAGAGTTTTCCAAAGCATTTCCGTTAGGCGAATGGCCCCCTGGTCGTCTTTAACTTCAGTAATAGAATATCTAAACTCAGTGGTTTAGTCTAATAATGACCGATTCGCGAAATGACTACATGGTCTATACTTGACCAATTCTTGAAATGTACAATTCTATTTGACTGTTTCTACAAATATCCGATTCTAGAATAAACTGATGCGACACTTTCGACCCGAGAAATATCCCTCAAAATTTTAGTTTTGTTGATTCGTTAATATTTGGTATGAATCTGTTATAATCTGGCATATTTTAAATTCGCAATCCCAAATTGATTGGCAGCTTTTTTATGTAAATAAAAACATACTTGTTTTTTTTATAATTTATGAGATGATGACGCAACGCCTAGATTTCTGCCAAAACGGTACTTCCTTAATTGATTGGTAATAAAATATTATTTAGAAAAAGAAACTAGCTCTGTGGAAAACGGGTTAGTCAGATGAACCGCTACGCTAGCTCTAGTAAGGCTTATACCCACGCTAAATCACTTAATCTCATCCTATGTCCTCTTCAACTGATAACGTGCTTCATCATTCCGTTTATTCTTGTATATAACATCACTGGGAACTGCATTACTTCACTCGTAAGTATCCAATTGTTGCTTTATTGTCTAAACAGCGTGCAGACTAAACCAGAGTTCCCCAAACTCTTTTGTGTCGTAGACCCCTTGCAGGTTGTCATAGACCCCTAGGGGTCGATATAGACCACTTTGGGAATCACTGCTCTAAACCTTCGCCTCTGACCTATTGACGACTATAAAGAATGCAACTACGATAATGTGCCTTCCACGACGCGACGACCATTTAACAGTTGACAGACAGACAGACTGACATTATTACTGTTGCGCAAGCCGCACCAAAATGTGTTAGTAATCTTGATCTTGAAACAAGAACGAGAGTGCAGCGAGCAGTGGTTTAGCTGCTTTCGCTCGTTGATATATCCACTATTTGAAGGCTGCGCGGGTCGCGGAACCGGTTCCAAACACTCATTGTATCTCGGCTAGGGTTACCAGATGACAAAATCAAAAGCCGGAGAAAAAGCTTGAGTTCCATTGAAAAATCCTGAGATTTTTTACAGTTTGAAAATTTTCTCTCAAAAGTACTTAACAATTTAAAAAAGTCGTAATATTATCGTTTATACTCTGCTTACACTTTTAAATCAATATAATTTGAAGAGCTTGACATGTGGGGCATTATATGAATCCATAATTAAAGAAAAAACCTTACTTAAAAATGTATCTTCACATATTAAGTATGATAAAACTGATTAAGTACTTACTTGGATAATAAAGTACTGATTTTAATTGTGCAATTATTACCAATAGAAGATTATTATTAGTTTAACTTTTTATAGTAAGCTGTATTTTATTGGAAATTCAAAAAATCCTGAGATTTCATGAGATTTGCAAAATCCAGCCGCAATCCTGAGAAGAGTACAAAAATCCTGATATCTCAGGACAAATCCTGAGATATGGTAACCCTAATCTCGGCTCACTGGAACTTGTGTTTAGGCACGGGGAGAGAAAAGTGATAGAGCGTCATTTGGTTTCCGAGCAACATCGACTGTTCATATCGAGATTTTGTTGCTCAAATTTTTATATAGATTTACGGGTGCTGGCAGATTGATCGCATTATCAAGCGTATTGCCATCTCCTATTTTACACATAACCATATCAAAGGACAGGACTAAGAAACTGCCCTTGACGTGTATAATTATTCCGCATTAGCCCGTAACATTATAATACGTGTTGATTATTCTCATATAACTTTCATGAAATAATCATATATTTAAAAGTATACAAATTGACTTCATGTCTGTATCAAAAGGAAAATGTTCCGTTTTACAAAAAATAATGAACAGTATATTATCTAATTAAACATGAAATATTTGTGTAAGTACATATATTGAAATAAACAATATTAATTGCAAACTCCTAAAAACTATGAGGTTTTTATAAGAAATCACTGAAAGCTTAAAATAATCTCTTATCTATTAGACAAGTCCGTCCGTCTGTCGGTCTGTGGTGCTGTTTCAGCGGCAAAACCGTAAGAGATAGATAAAGAGAATATTTAAGTTATAAGTTAAGAATAGTCTGATAAGACTACAAACCGGATTTGAGTATCGTAGCCCTTCCGGTTTTCGAGAAATCACGAATTTCAAACGAAACCATACAAAATATCCGAAGTTCTCAATTAATTAAATATATTTAGACTATGTCGAAGAGAAGCGTGGACGAGTCACTTCAGTACTACCTACCTACATATAGTACACTAACAGTTCAGTTACTCTTTGCTACAATAGTAGAAATGTATATGCCATGCTTTATAGTAACGCCGAGTGCGTCCCTGGCTAGCGGCCAGCGCGGGTGAAAGTATACCGCCCCTATTCTCAGAGAACTGCATTGCTAAATATTGACGAGGCGATGGAATCTATATCAAAGCGAACCTATTTGGGAGCTTTCCTGAATGTTTAGACGATGGATAGAAGCTTGTATCGGAAATCAAATCAAATTGAAAAATGGTCTGCCTATCACCCAAAACAGTTTCTTAAATTGTCGTGACTGTATTTTTGAATAAGTTTTTCTATCTGCAAGGGAATGCCAAGAGCTAGCGCATTTTAATGTTTTTCACGAATTTAAAAATTTCTCAAGGTAAAAAGTTTACTTGAAAATTCAAAAATCCCCGATGCCTTAAAATAATCTAAAAATTATGTTTCGGAACTTCTTTATATCTCCAAGTCACCGTTGGTGAGTAAGGTTTCGAGGTTCCACGGGGTAGGGGAGTGAGGCGGAAACGGCGTGTACGTGTAAATAGTGACCGCTTACCATCAGGCGGGCCATACATACCCTTTTTTTTGTTTACGCAGGCAAAACCTCTGGAGGCCTACTCTATTTCGACGAAAAACTAAATTTCGTATCTAAAGAAAATTTAACTAGAAAAAATTCCACGCGGACCAGGCAGCAGACGGGACTCGAACCCGCACCCTTCGCAATCCGGGCGAATGCACTGACCAATTATGCTACCGCGGCCCTCACGGACCGCGTCGAAATTCTTCTAGCCATTCTTAAGCTGCAAGGCAGAGCCATCTCTTCGTATTATAGGTAACCCACAATGTCAAATGAATACTTTTACAAGAATTAAACATTTGAAAGAAGAAATAGCAATTATAGTTATAATTTTTATTATATTAAAGCATGTAACTGCTTGATGTTTAAATCTAAAGAAAATATAACTAGAAAAAATTCCACGCGGACCAGGCAGCAGACGGGACTCGAACCCGCACCCTTCGCAATCCGGGCGAATGCACTGACCAATTATGCTACCGGCGCCCTCATGAAATAAATTTCGATCGAAATTTCGCACGTTTCCTACTCTGTTTCCTTTTCATTCGAAAACTCGTTCGTCCGAATATAGTTTGACAATTAAATTCTCCAAGCCTACTCTAATTCACAAAACTCTCAAACGAAAAGTTGAATTTGTTCGAAATTTTAACCTCAAATTGACGAAATGAAAAGTGTTATATTTTCTTTTTCGTTTTGGGACTTGTTTAAATTAAGCCTAAAATGACTGATAGAGTATTTTCAATCAAGGCTGCTTAGCGTGAGGAACATTTTTTAGCATGTCAAATTAACAAAAACAACAAATTTTAATTAATTATTATATTTCCAATACTTCAACGTATTAAACGACAAATTTAGGTTGACATGCAATGAAGTGCATTAACTCTACAAATTAGTCGGCTAACACTGTCAAAGAAGGTTCTTTTAATGTCATTAAAAATTCTGTAGTAAAGTGTAATATTGTTTCCAAGTAAAACAGGTAATCTAAAAAGTGGAGATAATAGAACTCACAAACATGACTCATTCCATTCGGTCACGAAAATTGTCTGTGATTCCGAACTTCATGTGCGTGATCGAAAATGAAATAGAGTAGAGTCAGTGGCGAAATTTCGTTTAAAATTCGTTCGTTACCGAAATTTCGTTTCGGAGAAAGAGAGTAGAGCTCCTGTTTACAGACGACGGCGCCTATAAGAGGCACACCGCCGAACGGACCTCACACCTGTCTCCCGCAAGCTTTACGGGCCTCCGCAATAGCTACCCACTGAGGACCCCGTAACTCTTATCTGATTCTTCCGCGTTCGGGCCATACATACCCTGGATGTCCACACTTGTAACATTATAAAAAATATAGTAATCGTTAGACCCAAGCACCGTCATAATGCTGTTATATAACAGCATTTCCATCTCCAAAAGAGCAATATTTCGTAACAATTTTATTCTTTCTCCTATCTCGTGTTTTAAAAATGAACACGACGCTTTGTTGAAATACTAAAAATATTAGCATTCCTTTAGCAGTGTAGTTAAAACTGTTATCGGTGTTTTGTAGTCTTCAAAGTTTTTGCTTTCGAGTTTTTATTCAAATATTTTTACAAGCTTTGTTACTGACGGTGGAAATCGCATGAAAATCGGTTTGTGGTTTGTAAAGTGTTAGCGGGTATACACATGCATTTTTTTGTTTATGGTAATGACATAAATATATTGCTTTCAGCAAAACACTTTTTTTTTTTTATATATATAGCCAGGTAGGCAAATGACTCTACCCCGCCTGATTTTAAGTGGTGATAAAGTCTAAACGCGATAGGTACAGTTATAAACTGCCACACCAACCATCCACATCTTGCCGGCCTGCAAAAATGCTTTTTTACGCCTCTCTTAAAGGACCTCAGATTGTAGAAAGGAGGGAACACGTGCGCGGGCAAAGAATACCACTTACGAATAGTACGAAAAGAAATGAGTCCCCAAATTTCTTTGTTCATGTAGGAATAGAGGCCACAGTAAGGCCGTATACAGAAAGAAAGCCGAAAGCCGATCGGCGCCGATCGGCGCTTATCGGCGCCGATCCTTCCTACATAAAGGAAGCCGATTAAAGCAGATCAAGCAAAATGTCGGACTCATCGGACGATGATTTGGTTTTGTTAGAAAATATTTATTTAAAAATGCGAAAAACAGCTATACATCCTATAAATAGAGAAAGGAAACGTTTCGGAGAATACCATCATTTATTTGTAAAAAAAAAAAATTTGATGAACAAAGATTTTATACATATACAAGAATGATTCAAGAAACATTTTATTACATTTTGGATTTAGTGAAAAACCGTTTGATGAAAGATTGGGGCAATTGGCATAAACAACCAATCCTTCCAGAAGAAAGACTTATTGTCACCATTCGGTAAGTACGAAACAAATAATTTTAGCGCTTAGTTAATAAAAGATAAAGTTATTAGATTTATAAAAAGATTATAACTTAGATTGATTTAATCTAAGGATAATAATTCAAATACAAATTATTTATTACTCGGACCAGCGCGTGTCGGCGCTTATCGGCGCTTATCGGCGCCGATCAGCGCCGATCGGCGCCGGTCGGCTTTCGGTTTTCTTTCTGTATACGGCCTAAGTCTGTGGCAACGTAGGCCAGCGCGCGTGGTCCTCTGAAGAAAAGGTGATGGAGGGATAAGGGAGAATAGCTCCTCAGAACACTCGCCGTGGTATAGTCGGTAAAATGCGCTTAATGATGCCACATCACGGCGTAATTGTAGAGATTCGAGTTTGTTAGTTACCTACCTCTTCATCGCCATTTATGTGGTGTACTAAATATTTGATCTTATCACTCACTGCGGGTGTTTAACTAGATAAAATATTAAAAAGACTGGACTTCTGTCTAATATATATACAGCAAGAAAAAAAAAGCGACGGGTTGCACTCCGGGAGTACCGGCAGAAGTGAAAACTTGAATATTAACGTTGTGCATTTTTGATATTTTGGAATGGTTAGGGAATAATTTTGCACGAATTTCTTTAATTATCAGTATAAAGTACTATCATAAGTATGTGGTAGAATACAATATTTATTTATTACGCTATCGTACACATACATGACAATTTATATTACATTAAAAGTTTATCTCTCAGAATTTCTAATTTAAGCGCACCTAGCGACATCTATTGTAAAAAAATGCATTTTCTTCGCAATAAAGCTGCCACCTGGACGTCCTAGATACAGACTTATTATTATAATACGATAAAATAAAATATTAGTATGATTCGTCCAAAATATTGAAAGTCAACAACCTTTCCAATTTTATTGTTTTCGTCTTACGAATTTTCGATTGTCAGGTGTCCGGATGCGATCAGGCCACGTGTCATGCGCCACGCGAGTTTAACAGTTTTTACCCATTACAAAAAAAGTGTACAACGCCGCTAAAGAAGTTTTCACTTCAAAAACATTGTAGCTCGAGAAAGTTTCCCGGCTATTTTGCGCAAAAAAGCAGGTTCATTGCTACGGCGCGGCGGGTTCGTGGTAGCCGCAGTAGTGTTGTGAGGGATTTAGTGGCTCGTGGGGACTGTCCACTGATAAATATTTTTGTAAATAGGGTTATATCTGTTTTTAATATAATTTACTAACATAGTATTAAGTATTGTATACTAACACATGGATCTATGTTGTCCGAATAATAAATGATTTGAATTTTGAATTTGAATTTGAAAAGTAAATAAAAATCATAATTCTGATGACGCAGCCTGAAAAGGAACTGAAACGTCAAGTAACAAACAAATAAACGCATTTGAACCGTTGAATCTCTGTTTTGTTTAAGGAATTGTTTGTGTAAAAACCTAACAAACAAACATTTGGCTGTCTGTATTATTTTAAAACAGAGTTTAAGCGTTAGGTTTACAAGACACCAGACACTTACATTGCTTCTTGTAAAACTAATACTCAATAAGTATAGTACATACGTATAAGAATTCCACGAAAAACACTTCAAAGCCTCTAGGTCTCTTGAAATAAATATTTCAGATTAACTATTTGTGGACAGACCAGATTGCTTTTATGTGTGTTAACCTTTGAAGATCCAAAGGAATGTTATATGGAGGTGACATTCAGTTCAGATACAGCTTTGGCTGCGAATGAAGAATAATGTTTTTTAGTTTATTTATTTGGTACGAGTAAGTGTAACTCTTAAAAAGTTTTCAAATAAAAGATGATAATGGATCTCTGTTACAATCTGCTTATACTTGCCTGGCTTTTAATTCTGCTAATATACAGTGGCGTTTGCGATCTGTGACTTCGAGAACGGGGTTTTGTACGTATTTACACTGCCGGATTTAGGGGAGGGCAACCGGGGCGAAAGCCCCGGGGCCTCCACAAACGGGGGGCCTCCACAATAGAGACTTCGGAAAAAAAATCTTTCAAATTCCAACTAGTAAACACTAGTAAACATCTTTTCCTTTGATATTTTTTTTTGCTCTTTTACCTTTACCTACAGCCTACAGTACTTTGTAAATTTAACATACATGATTATTTGATTATATTAATCTTAAATAACAGAAATCATTGATCTATATTTGTTCACTCCAATCAGGCAATCCAGGGCCGGATTTAAGGCACGGCAAGCGGGGGCTGTGGCCCAGGGGCCTCCACAACAGAGAAAGAAAAACGAAATTCGACAAGTTACAAACCAGGAGGGGTTCTGCAAATCGTATGGTACCCGGCCCAGATTTGGGGGTCTCCACTCCTTCGTTGCCCTTGGGCCCCCACACCTCTAAATCCGGCTCTGCGTATTTAGTTGGTTCTGTGAGGTGCGGTGGCATTTCGTCGACAGTCGAGACGGTTCATCGGACCCTGAAGTTACTTCGATCTCGGAGACAGGCACTAGGCGGGACGATCCCGGTCATTATATCAAGTCTAGACAACTCGAGCGGCCGCCGAGTAATCTGAATAAAGCGGAGATAAGTTAATTTAGTACTAGCGCAGGTTCTCTTTATGTTTTTTCCTGAGCATACTGTTTTGTCAGTACTAACAAGGTTTACTTGAAACACTTTAGGGAAAATCGTACCTACGTTGAAAGTTCAGGTCAGCGCGTGCACATAGGGTTAGGGTTACCATCCGTCTGGATTTGTCCGGACATGTCCGGACTTTTTGCCTTTTTCCGGATTTTTCCGGAATTTGAAATTGTCCAGATTTTTTTAATTAGTTGGAATATGAGTAAAACTACTTATTAAGTTATATAAAATAAGTCAAATACTCCTTATTAAATTCTCATTAATTTAAAACAAAATATAAATTGTCTTTAAAAATCAACATTGAGATCCCCCCCTCCCCCTCGCGAGCGTCTGCTACCACGCGTATTATATCACTGTAACTAAGTGGGTGATGTTTGCATTTTGTGACTAAAAAGTCGGGACTTTTATCAAAATGCCCGGCTTTTTGTCAGGACTTTTCAATTTTTTAAATAGTAACACATTGCACGTGGACATCCTTCTTGTCGGTAGAAAAAATACATGATACAAAAGCGCTTCTAATATTTGAATATGTATATATTCTTTTATTTAATTGTTAATAATTTTCCTGTTTTAGCTTAGTAAGCAACTTTTGTTTTAATTTCAATCCGTCACCAGAAAATTTTTGTTAATGGACCGCAAACAGGCGAAAGTTTCCGAAGTTCACTTCTCCAGGTTCGGACAAAAAGTGATGGGTACTCTACGTACCTTTTTAAATTTCACTTTATTTCACTAGCGCCTACCTAACACGTAAATAATACATATTATTGTTATAAGTGCACAGTTAGGTGTTTGTAAACTTTAACAAAACAGTTTTGTTAACACAATGTAGACTGAATCATATTTCTACGCCTCGGTAAATATGCAAATAGATTGTTAGTAAACAATCTGATGATTTATCCATGAGTATGGGAACTAACACGTGATTCTTTACTACTATGACTATAAATGAAACATAATATAAATAATAAATAAATATTTCCAACACTCACACCAATTAGCCTAGCCCCAAAGTAAGCACTGTAAGGCTTGTGTTATGGGATACTAGGGTAACGGATAGAATACATATACAGTATATATATAAGTATATTTATAAAGAAATACATATTAAACATACATGACCGAAGTACAAATGCTTGTATTCATCACACAAACATCTGCCCCCACCGGAGTTCGAGCCCGAGGACCTCTCGAGTCGGCGACACCATGAAACCCGGCCTACAAACCACTCGGCCAAATATAGTATACTAGCGGCCCGCCCTCGCTTCGCTTCGGTGTAGAGCTGAAGTGTAGACAACAGTTTTTGTTCTCAGGCTTGTATTATACACAATGACATTCATCTATGATTCTTCTTATACCTGCATGCAAAGTCTCAGCCCGATCGGTTTAAAATTGACAAAGTTTCATACAAACTTTCATTCCCTATTTGATCCCCTTGGGGGTAGAATTGATCAAAATCCTTTCTTAGCGGATGCCTACGTCATAACATCTACCTGCATGCCAAATTTCAGCCCGATCCGTCCAGTGGTTTGGGCTGTGCGTTGATAGATCACTATGTCAGTCAGTCAGTCACCTTTGAGTTTTATATATATATAGATTTCTTTACATAAACATGTTTTTTGTGTCTATATGTATACTGGTAACAACGATATTAAAAATCGTTGGCTGGTAATAATATGAATCGCTCTGATTTAATGTTTACTTGTAGCAGTGCTTGTAGCCTTCATTCTGTGCAGTGTTCACTGTTGACAGATGAGGAAATTAAAATCGAAAAAGCGGAACGCGGATATATTGTAAAAAGACGGTAGATAAAGCGGAAATGCGGTACGATCTTGCAACACGTATTCTTATATTTTTTAAGCATTTAACTGTTAGATGTCTTTTCTCTAAAGAAAATTTTACTAGAAAAAAATCCACGTGGACCAGGCAGCGGACGGGACTCGAACTAGCACCCTTCGCTATCCGGGCGAATGCACTGACCATTATGCTAACGCGGCTGCTTCATCATTTTCTTTAACACTTATTCTGTTTGAAAGCAAATACCTGTTTGTTGTTTTGAAATGTAAGCTGAAGACTCAAAGTTCGAGTTAAAAAAGTTTATTATTAACGTGACATCTTATTAATAATTAAAATGTTGAATACTGACAAAATACATACGTGAAAGACGTCAAGGAGGAGCTCGATGGCATTGAAGTTAAACAACTTTCGCAATGGTCGTTCATTGGATGGGTGTCCAGAAATCTTCTATCTCGAGTTCCTCCGTGCTTCGGAAGGCACGTTAAGCCGTTGGTTCTGGCTGCATCTGCAGTCATTATCACCCGCCAATCCGCACTGAGCCCGCGTGGTGGGTCATGGCCTAACCTCCCTATTCCATCCATAGGGAAGGCCTGTACCCCAGCAGTGAGAACATTAATAGACTGATAATGACATACGTTAAAAGCCTTTTAAAATACACCGTAACGTTAAAGCGATCGGGGTGTTGACGTCGGAATTCATATTGAAATAGTATATATAGTCCATTCATAAATAGTCAAAAATAAGTCATAACTGAGGAATAATTCGCATAGAGCTGAAAATTGGCAGAGACGATAAATACACCATTATAAATAAAATGTCAAAAATTGTATTATCAAGTTCAAGTGTGGCTAGGCAATGAGCTGGACCCAGAAGGATGGGATTAGAAATTAACAGATAATTATTTGGAGCCAATTCAAACTCTACTCCCACCTGCTGCAGAAAAACTGCTTAATCCTATTTTTTTGTAAATGCAAGACGGATTGTAGTAAGAATAGTGGCTGTCATAAATTGGGATTATTTTGTTCGCCAGTATGCATCAATTGTCAGGGTCAGACTTGCTCCAATACCAAAAAAAATACAACAGATGAAAATATTTATGATATTAATGAAGAGACAATTGATAAATCCATTTTCTTAGAACAGCGAATAGAAATTCAGCAAGAAGAAGAAAATGAAGACGAAGAAATAATTTTTTGACGGAGAAGAATTAGACAATCTTGGTATATATAAATCTCGTGTCACAATGTTTGTCCTCAATGGACTCCTAAACCACTGAACCGATTATAATAAAATTCGCACACCATGTGCAGTTCGATCCAACTTGAGAGATAGGATAGTTTAAATCTCAAATTATAGTCGCAATTTTAATTTATTGCAAATTATTACTTTTGGGCGGTACGAAGTTCGCCGAGTCAGCTAGTTATCTAATATAGTAACATTTAGAAGAAAACAACCTATTCCACTTTGATCAATAGCAATATAACCATTCTTTCAATCAATAGGATACGGTCTGATCAAACATTCTTTTTTACCATAGATCGTGAAGTATAACTCCTGGGGAAACCACGTTGAAAAAAAACCGCCAAGTACATTACCTCAAGCATAGGTAGTGCAGAAATGTGTGCATATTATGTAAAAAATTAATTTTGTAATTATTAAAACCGCGATATCTCACGAGTCGTGAGAGAAAAAGTGACTGGACCATTTTTGTATATAATTGTGTGGTCTACAAATTTTGCCTAACCTATATTCACGATAAAACTTACCGTTTTCCAGAAAAATGGAAAAAAAAACATAATTTTGAATCCGGAATTGATAAGCCAGCATCTGGCAATCCTACGTGGGACATAGTAGGTAGAGGCAGCTGCTCTGAATATTTCACCACTCCCGGTTTTTTTTTTTATATTCGGTAATAGGTAAGCGCTTGACCATAATTCGCCTGATGGAAAGCAATATTATGGTCTACGATGGAGCGCGCTTACCTAATAAAAACCGGTTCACTCTTGCTTTGGAGACCGCTAGATTGTAGTGCTCGGGGAACAAGGGCTCAGGCAAGGAATTCCACAGTTTGGCAGTCCGCACGATGAAGCTAGACGCGAATCGCTTAGTGCGAGTCTTTGGAACTGCCACCGTGAACCGGTTCACGGCATTGTCATTTCCTCATCATTAACTTAGAAGAAAGTAGACGAAATAGTAATACACACGTAATATTATTCCAATACCCCTATAAGCAATTAGAAAAAAAAGTTCTTAGTGGTGTTGAAACAGGGCTAATCCAATTTAATCGTGAGTGTTCAAAAGTGTTTTTCTTAATCAGATTTTGTTTGTTTTCACCGTCAGTGTTACATTATTTTCAACACAATAGCTCTAATCTGATGAGAATATTAAAAGTTTACCAATTGGTTAGCTGTAGATACTCAAATACTGTAGTAACTTTACATCAAAAAAGTCGTTTTTTTTTAAATATTATTTGCTAAATTGATAATGGTGCCAATTCTGGCGTGATTCTCTAAACTTAAAACTAAATTTAACATCAGTCTCTCCTTTTCATTCTGTATAGAGAATGACAAGGATATACTGCTTTCATATTTAAGTTTAGGTTTAGAGAATCGTGCTAGAATCGACACCAATGCCTCATCTTCTTATTTTCTCTATCTTTAAAAATGTTACTTATAGGTAACTAGCAAACCCGGCGAACTCCGTTTCGCCACCAGATGGCTTCGTTTTATGTAACATTTCGTTTGGTGATTAAAAGAAGTTTTTTTTAATTTTTTTTTTAATTTTCTTTGCTATAAACCTCACGGAGCCCGAGACCTTTCCAACGAATGCAAAACCGTGGAAATCGGTTCGTGCGTTCTGGAGTTATAGCGTCAGGAAGGAAAACCCGACTTATTTTTATATAGTAGATATTTGTGTAATTTATTACATTAGTCTAGACAGATCATTCTTTAGAAATATTTAACGGAATGATCACCTTTCATTCATCATTAGTTAAATTCTATATTCATTAATGGTTCAACAAGTTGTAATACGTTATGATGTTTATATTAATATAAAATTTTCATTACACTTGAAATTTAAGACTCATGTATAAAAGGTTATAATAATAATAATAATAAATATTTCCGACACTCACACCAATTAGCCTAGCCCCAAAGTAAGCACTGTAAGGCTTGTGTTATGGGATGCTAGGGTAACGGATAGAATACATATACTGTACATATATAAGTATATTTATATAGAAATACATATTAAACATCCATGACTGGAGTACAAATGCTCGTATTCATCACACAAACATCTGCCCCCACCGGGATTCGAACCCGGGACCTCTCGAGTCGGCGACACCATGAAACCCGGCGTACAAACCACTCGACCACGGAGGTCGTCAAACCACGAGGTTCATGACAATTTGCTAACACGAAACCAAATCAGCTGTCAGGTATTCCAGGAGTAGGTATTCCACCTTATTTACATAAGAATACAAACAAATTTGGGACCAGAGAAGTTTTACTTCAAACATTTATTTTACCTCTTCATAGGTAAGTATCATCCGAGGTCGACAAACGAACTGCCTTCATTTAATCCTACGATCGTTCAACTTCAGTACTTGCTTTTAACTTGGATATATCTTTTTGGGTTCAAGTAATATTTATGTCGCCGTCATCTGGTTGAATCTGCTATTTGATTCAAAGACTAGCGATTTCATTGAATGACGACAATCATTTTTTGTTCATTGAATGCTCGCTATGCTCGCTCGGCTCGCGCTTAGCTCAGGTCACAACACTAACCTAACCTAACCCACTTATCACGAATCTGTCGTAAATAATATGGTCGGCTTTATCAACGAATATGCTGATTGACGTTCAGTCAAGACGTTAAACGTTACATTAAACAACTTGACGAGTTGTCCTTTAGTCATTCAATTAAGTGTCATCATTTAATTGAATGACTAAATGATCTATTCCGCTTTTGGTCCAATGAAATAAATCAAATGTATTGCTTGTTTGAGGCTTAATTTTATTGACATTATATTTGACGATTACTAAGGTCCCGCGGCAGCGATTTTGATTTAACGAAAACTAGATTTAACCCATAGAAGAATATCAAAACGTTAATGTCAATTAGACATTATTGAATGGGCTAAATCTAGTTTTACTTAAATCGAGATTTAGCAAAGTAGCTGCAAGTGGACCTAATATACATTTTGTACTTACCGCTTGTCGATCATAATGGCAATGTAAGCATTTACAAAAGGATATAAAGAGCTTTGAGTGTGGATTTCCCGAGCTCTTGTAAAAGCTTTAATAATATATTTTTTACTTCGCGGTTTGTTGCGGTATCTAGTTACTCTCCGACTTAAACTCTTAATGGAGTTTGTGTCCTTGTTAGTTTTGTTCTGTTCTCTCCACGCGACACAACTTTCTTACGATTCCGGCTACGAAAAATCAATACATAAATAATAACAATTCCCGGTTCAATCATTGACAATATTCTTAATTTCTCGTCTATTTTCAAGTATTACTAAAATATACGTTCTTATTCTAAACTGATAGACCAATCATGCTCTACCACCCTCAAGTATACGCATAATTGATATCTATTACATTTGGACAGTAAAACGAAATGAATGAACGTTAATATATTGATGAATGAAATGAAATACAGTCCGTTATCTGATGCGGTTGACCTCCATGACGTTCCTAAGGGCGGGTATAGACAGTGTCAGCTCACACCGAAATGCGACGCGACGCTGCACGCTGCACAGAGCGACTCAAAACATAACTTTATTTACTACGCGAAAAGATACACTGTGCAACATGCAGCGTCGCGTCGCGTTTCGGTGTGAGCTGACGCTAAGTGCGCGCACGGGCCGTGCGTAAGGGTGAAGCCAAACGAGCGTAATTTTGTGAGTTGTGAGTCGCTTATTTTCGGTCACTTATTTTACGTTCAACTGAATTTCTGTTGAGCTGCCACACGAACGTAATTTATTCAGTCACTATTGAGTGTTAGTAAGGGGTGTTCGTGTCGTCGAGTGCAATGGATCCATTAAAAATATTGTGTATTTACGAAGCATATTCAGAAGATGAGGCCAGAAAAAGAAACTGGGTAAACCCACTGAATAGTCAGAGGCTGATATGTGGACAGTTCCATACTTTATATGAACGTTTATGTGCAAATCCAGATATGTTTGAAAAGTACTATCATATGCCATTACGACGTAATGATTACGTGTTTTTCAAGAATTATTACACCACGCAACTTGTAACAAACTATTGCTTCCCCACTCCCCTTCCTTGCCCTACCCTCACCCCGACCGAAATTCGGACGAGCTTATGCGCATTGAGTCGGCAGACAACTCATTTTGCGTTGTCGTGTGGCACCAACTGCCCATTTGTATGAAACCGAATGCAGCAGAATTTCTGCGACCGAAATTCTGCGACTCACCATTCACAAAATTACGCTCGTTTGGCCTCACCCTAATGCGTTCTATTACGCCACAATCACAGCACTTTGATACTATACTTTCCGTGTTTGTTTTGAGTGTGTATGCTGTTGGTCGCAGATGACCTTTACAGCGTCACCGGGTTTGGGGACGGCGAGATCCTTAAGGGACCTCAAGCCGAGAATTGGCGAGTGCCTCTAGAGGTATTCCAGACGGATCGCATCTCCCCACGGGGGGTGTCTCCTCTCCGTCTGGAGCCTCTAGACCACTCGAACCTAAGGGGGTCGGCTCAACTAGAGGGCGTTTCTTAGCTGTTGTCGTAGGGGGTGGGGATAAACGCCCAGGTACGTACCTGTACCTGGTATAGTACTCTCACGGAGTACCCCCACTAGAGTCCGCATACAAGGGCAAGCGCTTACGCCAAGCTTAAGTAGTATTTTACCTATGCGTGAGGCACGCCTACAGACGTCGTGATACATCGTTTCATTCGGTAACCGAGCGTTGGTCGAACTGCTTCTCTCGTTTTCGTGTTAAAAAACTGTAAAAAATGCCGTACTGTGCAATTAAATTGTGTGGAAAGTCGAGTACAACTTCCAGTCTTAAAAAAATGGTATTACTTTTCACTGGTTTGTTTAAATGCATTACAAAAAGACAAAAATACTGTTATATTAAATTGGTGTTAATTGTATTTATTTTTTGGTGAACGCGTTGATGTCTTTTTACGCTATCCCTTTCTCGCATAGGCTACATCATATATGCTATCTCGCTCTCACACCGGCACGTGTATTGCTAGTGACTCAGACGCAGCTCATGTCTCAACGCGTAAGTTTATCGATAAGTTTGTCAGCTATGGAAATTGAAAAAATAAATAAAAACTATTTATTTCATCGTATACAATAATAGATGGCATGAGTATACAACCAACAGTGTTTATTTGACTTCAAACATATCCTAATAAAATTGAAAAAACGCGAAAATTTGTATGCATATTTGTTACTCTTTCACGCTAAAACGGTTAAACGGATTTGTATGAAATTAAGTGCGCATAGTTTATGACCTAGATAAAGACATAGAATTAACGATATTAAATACCCTAGAAACATCACGCGCGCTCAAAATGTGTCCCCATCAAGAAGTACTTGAACTCCACTCAATCGCGGACCGTTGAAAAGTCAAGATGCCAAAGAGTTCCGTGAAAAAATACAGAAAAATACTAATAGTACGTAAAGTGTCGTTTTTGCGACGGGTAGCTAATTAATGTTTTTTAATTAACGCCTTTAAAGCAAATTTTATTGTTGTAATACTTACTATAAACTGATTTAATATAAAATATTTGTGATATTCAAATGCATGGTCGGTTATACGTCGCCCTTAGCCATCTCTTTTCTTCGCGATCTGTACCTGCTATATTGCTAACAGCGCATTCAGAATTGCGCGCGAAAAGTCAAAAAAAATAAGGTCTGTATTCTTTCACACATAACAATAAATCGTAAAATTTTACGAACTTGACGCATGCATTTTAATTAAGACTTTATGCCGTATGCATTAAAGGTGATTTTCAATGTTTAAATAAGGCATTATATTGTTTTTGACCACGCGATCATCTTACGGACCTCCGTGGATCGTCCAATGTACCTTTTGGACACGTTTCGGCCACGATTTTGTTCGTGTTGTTGTATCTAGGGTAGTTAATATCGTTGCATTAATACTTCTTGTCCTGGGCGTGTTTTTTTTTGTGTTGCTTATATATAATTTTGTATGTAGTTACTAGTCGCGTCATGTAATTAGAACGCTGGAAGAAAGTGGAGAGGGTATGATTACGCATTTGCTTACACTCGCACACCACAGTAATAGGCGTCTATTCTAAATTGTTTATCGATAGAAAATATCGATATTTTCTAAAATCGATCTTACCCTCATCACTTCGCTGCACTGAGTATATGATTTGACCTTGACGCGTCCAATCACAGCGGGGCTGACCTCCCTGCACCCCACCGACTTTGGCGATTTTGATTCCAAACAAAATTTGTGTGATGCGGACTCTAGTGGGGGTGCTCCATGAGTACTCTCCTTGTGATATTTTTTTTATTTAATGTTTCATTTGTGTTTTTTAATATTATTAAAATACAGTTACAAGTAGACAACTACTTCGACAAAGTATTATACTTACTAGACTTTGAATACTCACCAGATCAATGGAAAAAGTATAATATACTATGTCGAAATTGTTGTTTCTATGTTATTGTATTTTTGATCATTTTGAATACATAAATGCGCTTATATATCTAGATTGATATTTTTGATTTGACCACATCACGCACGACGCACGAGCCAGGTACTCTTTGGTCAACGCTCTGCGTTTCTCTGAATAGGCCTTTACTGAATACTAGTTTTTGGTTTACGTACTATCTAGATGCCCGCAACCTTATCTACGTGGTTCAATAACATAAACTTTGATCCTCTTTTCACCCCCTTAAAGGATGAACTCTAGAATAAAAACTATCGTATGTTCTTTCTCGGGCCTCTAACTAAACTTATCTAAATCGGTTCAGCGGTTAATGCGTGAATAACCTCTTCACGTTTCATTCAGACAGAGAGATAGAAAGACGGACGGACACAATTTCACATTTAAAATATTAGTATATATATATAAGTATGGATTTTAATACCTGTTATTCTTCATTGCCTTTGAATAAATATTAATTGCTGCTATTTATTTTGTTACAGGTAAAGACAATGAACTTGCTTTTTGGTAAGCATTTATTCATAAATTGGTAATAGTTTCAACGGGTTAGATGCACTGATTTTATTTATTTATTGACGTTTTGCATCGTTGCAGGAATGCGTCGTCGGAATAATGCACCATTCCTGCAAAGGATGCGAAACGTCAATAAATATAATGCGATTCAAATAAGAATAGGAAAGCCAATGACTTCCATCTGTCAAATGTCGCATGAAAAGTACGGTTTGCAAAAAATCTCGGAACACTTTTTTAGCACTCGGCTAATTCTAGATTAAAAACCAAACATTTTTAAAAACAAACAATAACAAATATTGATAATTAATATTAGTTGATATTTTTTTTCATTTATTGAGCTTTGGCTATGGATGGTTGATAACCTAACCTAAATCGTCAACCAAATGTCACTTTATGTTGCGTTCAGAAACTCGATTTAAAACTTTCGTATGTGACCTGCATGATTATTCATAACTACTCCGGCGGTAATGCAGAGATGAGCGGAATTGAAGAGCTAGATTCTGATTAATGTTTTTTCTCACACAGTCTTAATAAAGAAATATTATTAAAAATTGATTTTTTTTCTCAATCTTAGTAAATTAATTTTATTAAAAAAATCTGATGTTTTTTTCTCAATCTTAGAAAATTAATTTTATTTAAATATCTGATGTTTTTTCTCACTTAATCTTAGTAAATAAGTTTTATTAAATAGAAACTTTTTTTTGCTCACTCTACCTATTTGGTTTGAATTGACAGCTATGACGTCAAAATATGGCGCCCAGTCGGTCCTATTCTTAGTTGAATCGCATTATAAATAAAATCTGTAACCCGTTGAAACTTGTTTTATTTAATGAGTGATGTGCATGAAAACCTAAGAAACAAATATTGGTAATAGTATTTCAGATGTCTGGGCCTGTCTACCTGTTGTTACACGTCTTAGCGTAGAAAATGATCTCTCAGAACCTGAATTTTTGTAAGCATCATCAGTATTTCGTATGTAATGGTGATGTTTCGCTACTTTCGACGATTGCGGCTCATTGATTGTTGCGTCGCCATCTTGGATGTAAGTTCTTTGTTTGCCGGACAATGGCTCTGAGAATTGGGGAATGGCCCTCGCATCGGGAACGTGTGAGGATGAAAGAAAACAATTGACCACAACAACGGGCTTATTACTGAAATTTGTTTGCTTAAATTAATTTGGCCTTGTGCGAATCACACATGCGTCAAACAATATGTGAATGCAATTTAGCTATGTCACGAAGGTGTATGTTGAAATATTTTTTTTATTTGTGGGTCCATGCATTAGTCCCTTAGCATGAGCCCCGCGATATATAGCAGGTTTTTATCATGGTCATTTATCAAATTACTATGGATTTTGACAGTTCGATACGATAATAAACGTGATAAAGATAAAATGTATAATGTAGTGCTCATGCCCCTGTAACTTATGCGAATACGAAACCTTTCCAGTATGGACACCAGTCTGCAACACGTGATTGTGGTGCCCTACTAATATTGTGAATTCGACTGCAACTGTTAGTCTGTCTGTCACGCTTTTACACCTTAACGACTAAACTGATTGGTGTATTTTGCTATAGATATAAAGAGACCTTAGAGATATCAATCAATCAATATAACGACCTCCGTGGCCGAGCGGGTTGTACGCCGGGTTTCATGGTGTCGCCGACTCGAGAGGTCCCGGGTTCGAATCCTGGTGGGGGCAGATGTTTGTGTGATGAATACGAGCGTTTGTACTCCAGTCATGGATGTTTAATATGTATTTCTATATAAATACACTTATATTTGTACTGTATATGTATTCTATCCGTTACCCTAGTATCCGATAACACAAGCCTTACAGTGCTTACTTTAGGGCTAGGCTAATTGGTGTGAGTGTTGGAAATATTTATTTATTTATTATTTATAAACAAAAAGACAAAATCAATTTCGATAAAATTTATAAAGAATCATCTCGGCAGTTGCGATTGTAAAAAGAAATTTGTAACCTGCCGCTTAATTGACAAACGAAGATAAAAAAAAAACAAACATAATCGAATTGAAAGAAAGAAAGAAATAATTTTATTTGAGACAACAATAAAAGACATAATAATATAAAAAATAAACTCAAAACGGTCCCAACTCAGCATAGTGCTAATGTTGCCATTAGCGCTGGTCTTCCGTTGGAACCGGTTTGGTATCGCACGAATCAATACCATCAAGAACAATAAATAACATAACAAAAAAATAGAAAACAAAATAAAAAACCAGGAATAAAAATAAAAACAAAACATGCTTGGCTGAACATATCAAAATATCTCTGCCACAGCCATTTAAAAAGAAAAAAGAGAAAAAAAAATCATTTCTCTCTCCTTCTCCCCAATTGACGACCTCCTTCTTTTTGAAGTCGGTTGAAAACGGAAAGATTTGACAACGTTGAAATCGGACAAATGTTAACTTAACAACAAAAGTGATCACAATTGTTCTCTGAAACAAATTAGCCATTCGTAATCTAGAAATGTAATTAGTGAGCCGCTTTGATGTTTCTTGTTGAGTTGCTTGAATTGTACCGCATTCCGCACGAGTAGGGCTGCCATCCGTCCGGGTTTCCCCGGATTTGTCCTAGTTTACGGGGCGTCCGGGGAGCGTCCGGGCGGGGTTTTATTTGTAGTCCGGGTTTAAAAATTTACGGCAACGCATGAGTGGCCCTTGGTGCTGCAAGTGTCCATGGGCAGTAGTGACCACTTATTATGAGGTAGACCGCTAGCTCTTTTGCCTAGATCAACATAAAAAAGGTGATTTGTGACATTTTTAACTGTTTTTTATTGGTCCGTCCGGGTTCTGGGCTTCAAAATCCGAGGTTATCACGCGTCTTATCCTGGTTGCCACATTTTAGAGATGGCAGCCCTACGCACGAGGAGGTCTTAAGGACAGACCTCAGTCGCCAGGGAACAGGCAGATGTGTCGGTTTGAAGATAGTCTAGTACCGGGAAAATACATAGACGCACTTTATTATCAACAATCGTATTGTTAAATACGTACTTACATTAAAATTCATCGAGTACCCCGTTCGACATTTTTTTGATAAATGCAATATTTTGATAAAGACAATATTACGCCTCATGTGCCTCTAACCACTTTGTCTTTCTGTATGTGTTTATAAAATCACCCAAAAAATTAATAATTAAACTAGCAAACCAGTGAACCAAATGTTCACCAAAACCTGATTTAAAAAAAAATGTATTTAATTAATTGAGAACTTCGGAGATTTTGTGTGGTTTCGTTTGAAATAGAAATCACGTGATTTCTCGAAAACCGGAAGTGCTACGTTACTCACATCCGGTTTGTAGTCTTATCAGACTATTCTTAACTTATAACTTAAACATTCTCTATATCTATCTCTTACGGTTTGGCCGCTGAAACAGCACCACGGACGGACGGACTTGTCTAATAGATAAGAGATTATTATTTTTCAAGAGCTGTAACAAGTTGTATTTTACAGAATTTTATATTTGACAAATTGTCAGTCGTAATTAGTCGCAGCATGAGGAGTTCGATGGCGCAAGTGGTAAGCGCGTTCGGCTGCGATCGTTGAAGTTAAGCAACTTTCGCAGTGGTCGGTCATTGGATGGGTGACCAAAAATTTACTATCTCGAGCTCCTCCGTGCTTCGGAAGGCACGTTAAGCCGTTGGTCCCGGCTGCATCTGCAGTCGTTAGCACCCACCAATCCGCACTGGGCCGCGTGGTTGGTCATGGCCCAATCTCCCTATTCCATCCATAGGGAAGGCCTGTGCCCCAGCAGTGGGGACATTAATAGTCTGATGATGATGAATTAGTCGCAATCTCCCAATAGTTTCCACAAAACGGTGGTAATTTTGTATGGTAATCTCCTCCTTTGTCCAAAATAATAAGCGACAACTTTACTAATAGTCAAGTCATAAAATAGATTCTCAAATGCTCACAGAGTCAAAGGCACAAACTGTCATTTGATGACACTCCATTTTTACTGGTCTCCTAACATGTGGCTGGATAGGACGGAGTCATTTGCTCGCTTATTAAGAAAAAAAAACTTGTTCGCATGCCAATGCGTCTGCTTTAAACCCAAAAAAAAGGTGAAAACACAAAAAATACCGACAATACCGTAAAAAAACTTATAGGCTTGGCGTACAAAGCACGCGCGGTCCGTTGCACTAGCAGCTACTGTAATCCGAGTATCGATATAAACCACCTAATGACGACCTCCGTGGCCGAGTGGTTTGTACGCCGGTGTTTCATGGCTGTCGCCGACTCGAGAGGTCCCGGGTTCGAATCCCGGTGGGGGCAGATGTTTGTGTGATGACTACGAGCATTTGTACTCCAGTCATGGATGTTTAATATGTATTTAAATAAATATACTTATATAATATGTACAGTTTATGTATTCTATCCGTTACCCTAGCATCCCATAACACAAGCCTTATAGTGCTTACTTTGGGGCTAGGCTAATTGGTGTGAGTGTCGGAAATATTTATTTATTATTTATTAAATTAAACTTGCAACGATTATTCGGTATTCGGCCTATTCGGATGCTTTTATTATATTCGGCCGAATACCGAATATCTACATATTATTCGGCCGAATACCGATTACTTAAAAAATATATTTTGTCATAGAGAAATAATTGGTAAAATGAAAAATTAAAAATCGATTGATTATATATCATTTCTGTATTTTCATTTCTGTTAAACAATCATTTAAGTAGTCATTGGTACATAACACAGGTACATAATCATCCTCTGAATTGGAAAAATGGACGATTCTATGTATTTGAATTATTGTGGTAATAAAAATTTAGAAGTAAAAGGTTCTCATTTCTTTTATAATCATTTATTAAGTAGTCATTGGTACATAAAACAGGTACATAATTTAATCATTTTCTGTATTAAACAAGTTAACAGTTTTTAATACATTCAGTCATGTGATGAATGGTTATATAATATCAATAATTTAAAGTTTACGCGCCGTTTTTGGCCATATCTCAAAAGTTGGTTTTGCCATTTAGCCGCATTTTAGCTTGAGGACGGCAGATTAGAACAAAACAAAAGAGCGCGAAACAATCACGTCTGCACAAGTTTTTGGCGCTGAAATCCAGCCGAATACTTTTGCCTAATATTCGGCTATTCGGTCAGGGGCCTCGCCGAATATTCGGTATTCGGTATACTGCTGAATATACTATTCGTTGCAAATCTAATATAAACATTTATCAGTTGCCTACGAACACAGGCAGAATAAAACAATGCTGTCCCATTAGCACGAATACGGAGGACAGAGGATGTCCCATTTCGCAAGCCGCGTGGGATGTACTGCTAGTCAGACAGATATGAATGAAAGTGGATGTTGCTCAAACCAAATACATATTGTTGTTGCCTGCATTTGTGTGGTAGGACTTTTTTGGTCATTGTTTATCGGAAAGCTGAAAAACTTGTTATAACTATGCATGTTTGTATTCCACTAGTAGCTAAGCTAGTAAAACATTATTTGTCGACACCTTATTGATGATATACAACGACGGCACCAATAATACCTAGGACTCCGCAAGTAGAGGAATGGGTTCAAGCCGGCAAGGTGTGGATGGCTGGAGCGGCACACCATCTGCCGCATCATCTATCTTCGCGACTGGACTCCATTTAGTTTTGTCTTTGGAGTCTTTTAATCGAAGATAGTCGATTTCAACAATCTAGTTTTTGTTAGTGTTCACATCAAACGTAAGCTTACCTCTGTAGCATACAGACTGTATGAGAGCGCGTTGCGTTTTGTTTTTGAGTGTATACTGTTGGTCGCAGATGACCTTTACAGCGTCAGCGGGTTTGGGGACGGCGAGATCCTAAGAGGACCTCAGGCCGAGAATTGGCAAGTGCCTCTAGAGGTATTCCAGGCGTCTCCGTCGTTCTCCTCTCCGTCTGGAGCCTCTAGACCACTCGAACCTGAGGGGGTCGGCTCAACTAGAGGGCGTCTCTGAGACTCGGACCTCGGCTCGTCGTCGGCCGTCGTGGGGGACGGGGGCGCATTGCGTGGTTGACAAACCGTTTCTATAAAATATTACGTCCAACAATACCTTTAATGTAAACAAACCCTTGTGTGAACTCCGTTCTCGTAAGCAGAGGACACCGAACTTAAATCACAAATTACTCTAAAGAACTTCTGGAAATTTGATTTGGCATCAACTCCCTGGAGATTAAAGTTTGTGTCATAAACAAACCTATCGTTTCTTGTCTGGTCTAGTAGATATGATAATGGTACTTGCCCGTTTTGATTTAATCTAATTTAACCAATATTTATATATTTGGATGCCTTCTTTGGAAATATCACGTGGGTTATTTGATGCGGTTGATTTTAATCATTAAAATTAATAAGGCAACTCTGATGTCTTTGACTTCAAAATAGTTACTTTGGTTGATAAAAAAAATCGCCAGTTCGTGGCTCAAACGGCGAGCAGTGAGCAGTATGATACATTCCATTATAAGCTTTAAAAGAGGCGTGAAGAAGCAACATGCAGGCCGGCAAGGTGAGGATGACTGGTGTGGCAGGTAGAACTGCTGTACCAACTATCTTCACATCTGGACTTCACTGTCACTTAACATCAGGTGGGGCGCAGACATTTATCAGACCTATCTATAAATTAAAAAAAGGCGTTTCGATGAGCATTGCCCGGTAAACCTATTAGTAAACTTGATGACCTGACGCTCATTAATACCATTGCAAACCATGCGAGCGATGTAACATCCGCTATAGGTCTAATATGGTAAGACCTCTTTTTATAGAGCATTAAAAAAAAAGCAGGAAATTTTAGGTGCTTTTAATTAGAAACTTTATATGTGCTTATATTTGTGTTTACACGCGTATAAAGGTTCATTTGATACCATATTATATCTTGCCGCTATGTTGAACATCAAATATAAATATGCTGCATCATGGGAAAGACAAACATACTCGTATCCTATGATCTCACTGGCGCCTCATTGTTTATGTGCGTAAAAAGTAAGATATTTGACAGTGTCGTTAAACTGATTACCATTATTTAAGGTTTTTTTAGAATACACTATGGGATATTCGGAACCAGCGTAGTAGAAGATAATACATTGTCTTGTTAGGTTCTTAAGTCGCATTCGGCCAGTATCACACGTTCAAAATTGCGTGTTCTAAATCAGGCATTTCAGAATATGAATATAATAATAGGACAGATCAATACAGAAGATGAAAGTCACGTTACTCGGCGAACTGACAGCAAACACCCATCCGCTGACAGTTTATGAACGAAAATAGTTTATACCGACCTCACCTATTCAGCTCACCTTCATCACACGTCACAACAGTAGTGGTGTCGACAGCCGGACGACACCGACGTGTGGTGTCAGGCGACACAACATGCCGACTCGACAATTTCCTTGCGTATGCAACATTCCCATTTCCCGAGGGACCGTAAACATTCTTTGAATTCGCGAGGCATCATCCCAGTACTTACATCGAAGCTCGAATATACGAACAATAAGAAAAGCGACATAACCCACGTGGGATTTAATAATAACAATAAGAAGTGTAATCTAAAGTTGACTTCAATGAAAATAAGGTAACATGATCGTTCCTACATAGTATCTGCGCGTACCCTTTCCATTATACGCGTTTCTATGAAAGACTCTGATCTTGATTATGATTTATAGAATTCAGGTGTCAAAGATGTCTGTTTCGAGGGCAACAACTTCAGAGGGGTATTATTATTTGTGACTTTCGGCACGTGCCGCATTCGGACAACTTATATTTCCGACTGCGTCCATCATGTGCCGAACTGAATAGCCGAATCGACACGAGATAGTGTAGCGCTGTCAACCCCGGTTATTGTGTTACGATTATGATATGTTGACAGGGCGACAGAATACAATGTTTGAATAGAAGAAAGAAGAAAGAAAGAAAAAGCTTTTATTGACCTTACACAAGTATGTAGAAAAAAAAACAATAAACATAGCAACAAAAATAAAATAACAACAGTGAGCAACAATATGGAGAGAGAAAAGGCCAATCAGGACCCTGCCTCAGCTTAATGAATATTCCCACCATAACAGCGCTGGTATTCTGGCAATAGACCAGCAGAATGTTTTTATCGCCGAAAAACCAAGCAATTGGAATGTGTTAGCGTTCATTATTTGACTTTCACTTGACCCTGAATATTAATAGACGGACATTAAGGTTCCATTGTTTAATGCAGTTTAATTATGTATACCGTATGGATTTTAGAGATATTCCCGAGCCTGTAAGTTCGCCCACAACCGCCTACGTTGTACGAAACGTCAATGTAAGTATCTACGTTCACGTACAATCTATAACGTTCAATGCAGCTTTGATATTCATTCCCGATTGGTATCGGATTTCCAATCACTGAGTGAGCGTCGAAGCGCCCGGAGTTTATTAGTCATATCTCTATGAAATTGGAAATGTCTGTACAATTTATAATGTGCCTTTCATATAAGTTCCTTTATACGAGTTCTGGAATGCTTTAATAATGGGTAATTTGATTTTAAATTGGCTGTCATTAAAACAAACATTTTTTTAAACTTTTTGTTAACTTCTACGGTATGTAAAGTGTATTACGATTAACACCAAATTTCGTCCTAATTCTAATGATTTAATAATAAAGAATTCCTTAATTATATTATTATTGAATGTGAATCTGAAATTCAAACTATTATAAATAAAATCTCTGGTATTTATTATATTAGTGCCATATTCATTTTATTATAATTGTCCTATTGAGATCTCCTAATTCGCAATACACATTTGCAATAACATTAACGATACGTATAGAAGCCGATGTCTGCCATTTCTAAAATGCACGTATTGTGCGACCATTAGCCTGCTTTCTGTAGTATATTAGAAGGTAATCGAATAATTATTTATCTGTCAGCCGAGTGTCGAAGCTGTCCCCACCAGTCCGTTAATAAACGTCTAGCCAAACGGTAGCCTTTTATTTACGCATACATATCAATGGCGACGAGGAAAAAGTGAAAGCCTGTTACCGTTACCAAAAGTAATAGAAGTTAAAGACTGCGCTAATAGTGATAATACGTAGCACGCGAGTGAACTGTTTCTGCTGAAAATAAATACCGTTAACAATGCCGATTGGTAAAACAAGTGAATTTGATGTTAAATCGGGTAATTGGACATTGTACATCGAGCGGTTGGAAATGTATTTCAAAGTTAACGAAGTAAAAAAGGACTTATGGTTACCAACTTTGATAGCCGTTATGGGCGATGAGGCTTATGAATTATTAAGCAATTTAATAAGTCCTTATAAGCCGTCTGATAAAACCTATGAGTACATCGTGAAAACTTTTCTGGAACATTTGCAACCAAAAAGGTCGGTAGTAGCAGAAAGATATTATTATAGGCAGCGAAGGCAATTTAAGACAGAAACTATTTTGCAATACATCTCCGAGTTGAAAAGATTAACAAAATTTTGTAATTTTGGAGCTACTTTGGAGGAAAATTTGAGAGACCAGTTGGTGTGCGGTTTGGCTAGCGACGTAATAAGGCAGAGATTATTCGCCGAAGATAATTTAGACTACGCTAACGCAGTTAGACTAGCCTGCGCGATGGAGGCCGCGGAGCGGAACGCCGCAGCGGTGGAGCAGCTCGGAGCAGGGAATTTGTCCGGGAGCGAGGCTGGCGCGATGGCAGTACACGCGTTGAGATTCAGCCCACGTGGTCGAGACGGCGGCGGTGGCCGCGCTGGTTCGGGCGATCGGCGGGTTCGAAAGGAGCGGTATGACTCACGCTCACCACGCCGAGGAGTTGCGCGGGATAATATCAGTCGTTCTCATAAGATTTATGAACGTTGTAAAGTGTGCGGGTCTGTTGATCATCCGTGGGAAGAATGTCGTTATAAACGTTTCGTCTGCGGAAAATGTAAACAACGTGGACACTTAAGGCGGGTGTGTCCGGGACGTTTTTATGACAAGATCAACACGCGGCGCCTGCATCACGTGACGGAGGAGCCTTCAACGGAGCAACCGGCCGGGCATGTGGATGATTGCGTATCCGAGGAGGACCCGGGGTCGGATTATGAGGCTGAAGAGGAACTGCATCAATTAAGTTTAAACGGCTATAAGCCGGTGAGTTTACCTGTATTTATAGATAATTTCAAATTATTAATGGAAGTAGATACGGGCTCGGCGGTGTCCTGTATTAACAAATTAACTTATGATAAATATTTTGGCCACAGACCAATGGAGAATCCTAGTTTATCATTAAAGTTATATGATGGCACTAAAATAAGGCCTGTCGGGGTAATCAAACCTACAGTTAAATATGAGGAAATAAATAAATCTCTCGAATTATTCGTTATTGAAGGGGGGGCCACTTCCCTTTTAGGTCGGCAGTGGCTGACCGAATTAAAGATTCAGATACCAAAATTTGTAAATTATGTGTGTAAGTTGGACAAGCATGTAAAATCCGATTGTGACAGTTTAACATCATTGATCCACAGCCACGATGAATTGTTTTCCGGTGGCCTGGGGCGCTTTACGGGTGGCAAGGCGACGCTGCGCGTGCGCCCGGGGGCGGTGCCGGTGTTTCACCGCGCGCGGCCCGTGCCGTACGCGCTGCGCGAGCGCCTGGACGCGGAGCTGGACGCCATGCTGCGGGACGGCATCATTGAACCCGTAGACTACTCGGACTGGGCGACTCCACTTGTGCCGGTACGTAAGGCGGATGGCGGCCTAAGGATTTGCGCGGATTACAAGGTGACCTGAACCCTGATCGGTACCCTCTCCCTAGAATAGACGATTTATTAGTTGGGCTAAATGGGGCTAAGATATTTTCAAAAATTGATTTATCCCAGGCGTATAACCAAGTAGAGCTGGATGATTCTAAATATTTGACCGTAATCAATACACATAGGGGTTTGTTCAAATATAATCGTCTCGTTTACGGTTTATCCTCCAGTCCCGGTATCTTTCAGCGCATTATGGCGAGTATTTTGAGTGACATACCTCATGTAGAAGTATTTTTAGATGACGTAATTTTAGGAACCCCTACAAAAGAATTGCATTTGCAGGTATTAGGTAGGGTTTTCGAACGTTTGCGTCAATACGGTATGAAGTTAAAGAAAAACAAATGCGTTTTTATGGTCGATGAAGTAAAATACCTAGGATTCATTATTTCTAAAGATGGAATAAAAACTGATCCGGATAAAACTCGGGCGATTGCGAAAATGCCGCGTCCGAAAGATGTTCCCGAGTTGAGATCATTTTTAGGATTAGTAAATTTTTATGCTAAATTTGTTAAAAATATTAGTTCTCTTTTAGCACCTTTGTATGAATTATTAAAAAAGAAAGTTAAATGGAACTGGTCACCGAGCTGTGAAAACGCTTATAAAGAAATTAAGTCTATACTGATAAGCGCGCAGGTACTCGCTCACTATGACCCTAAGAAACCATTGTTCTTAACATGTGACGCGAGCGCGCGCGGCATCGGCGGCACGCTGACACAGCCCGGCGCCGGCGGCGAGCGGCCGGTCGTGTTTGTGTCGCGCGCACTCACCGACGCAGAAAAACACTATTCGCAGATAGATCGCGAGGCGCTAGCCATAGTATTTTGTTTTAGGAAATTGCATCAATATTTGTACGGCCGTAGATTTACGTTACGAACGGATCATAAGCCGTTAGTTAGTATTTTTGGCTCGAAACAAGGAATACCGACTATGGCCGCTAGTAGGATGCAGCGTTGGGCTATCATATTATCAGCATATACGTATGATATTACATATATTAACACGAAGCAAAATGCAGCGGACGGGTTGTCACGACTGCCACTTCCGATTGATAATAGTCCGAAGAAGCTTTCGTTGACGACCGAACAGACCTATTTACATTTTGCCGAAAATGAAATGTTATTGGATTATAATGAGATTAGGAAACATACACTAAAAGATCCGATTCTAGGTAGAATTCTTAATTACATTAGAGATGGGTGGCCCATTGAAAATGAGATAAAAGCTCTGCAACCATTCTTCAATAGGAAAAAGGAATTATATGAAGAATTGAGCTGTGTTATGTGGGGACACAGAGTAGTTATTCCGGATGCTTGCAAAACTAAGGTTTTATTAGAACTACACGAACCCCACATGGGTATAGTTAAAACAAAAGCCATTGCACGCAGCTATGTATGGTGGGCCGGTATTGACGAGGCCGTGGAAAATATGTGCCGCTCATGTGTTACATGCGCTGCGGAAGCAGACGCTCCGCCGCGGCAGGCCCCTAAACCCTGGCCTTGGCCCTCACGTCCGTGGTCGCGACTGCATATTGATTTCTTGGGTCCTATTTTCAATAAAATATATTTGGTAGTTATCGACGCCAGAACTAAGTGGTTGGAAGTATTTCAAGTACCGAGTACGTCCGCCACACCTACTATCAGTAGGTTATCAGAGTTATTTGCGAGATGGGGGTTGCCAAAACAAATTGTATCTGATAATGGCCCACCTTTCACTAGTAAGGAATTACATATTTTTTTGTCAAATCGAGGTATAACTCACATATTTACCGCACCATATCACCCCGCATCGAACGGGGCGGCGGAAAATGCAGTGCGTACTGTAAAAAAAGCAATTAAAAAGGCAATTAGGTTAAAAACCGATGTTAATCTTTATTTGGATAAGTTCTTATTATATTATCGAAATACGCCACATTGTACGTTAGGCGAATCTCCTGCAAGTTTGATGTTGGGTAGATCTTTGCGAACGAAATTGGATATTCTGAGGCCGGATCCTAAACAAAAAATTATATTAGATAAAGTTAGTAGTAGTAATACCAAGAGCTTACACCCGGGAGAGGAAGTGTGGCTACGCCAATATCAAGGGCCACAGCGTTGGGTCTCCGGACGAGTTAGTGAGTGTTTGGGGTCATCCGACTATAAAATCATAGACGAGGTAGGGCGAAATTGTCATAGACACATAGACCAGTTAAAACGCAAATCCAGAGGGTCCATTTTAGGTCTGTCACATGAATCGCCATCCGCCATCCCCAGCACAAGTGACCAACCGCTGAACCAAGACAGTCTACCGGACGTAACACCGGCTGATGTCGTAACTGACGCGGACCACGAGGAACATACTATGGTAACAGATGCCGCCTCGCAGCCACTGTCCACCCGTGATCCTCTCGTTGTAACCTCCTCACCTGATAAACCTGTACTACCGCCCACCGGCGCGCGAGCGCCTCGCCCTATTCGTAAATGCCGTTTAAAATTACCTAAAGATCAATAGGTGTCATTTTTGTTTATTTAAATATTTAAGTAATGTTTGTGTTAAATTTGGTATTTTTTTTTATGTGTTATTTAAATTCAATACTTACTTAGCTTAGTACTTAATTAGCATGAAATAATAATATAAATAGTGATGTATTTTAACTTAATAATCAATTAATATTGTTTTTATTTCTTTTTGTATCAGAATAATGTTATTGGCTAGATGAAAGAATTATTTATTAAATTTTATTTAAATGCACCTATATGTAATAATTAATAAATATGTATCTGTTTGAGTAGGGCTAATGTATAATGTTAGAGTTATATACGGCCTTAAATATAATTAAATCTTGGTTTTGAAAAAAAAAAAACATTTATGATAGCACAAAAATTGTATATCTTTGTAATTATAATTCGTTTGTTTAGTTATAATTTCTTGTGTTATAATTATAATTAGAACTTTGTATTTTGTGGTCTTACACCCTCGTGCAGTTAATCGGGAAAATTGTAATTTTAATTTATCACATAATTATTTTGTAAATGTAGGGGGGGAAATAATGTGAATTATTGTAATTTAAGGGGGGATATTGTAGTATATTAGAAGGTAATCGAATAATTATTTATCTGTCAGCCGAGTGTCGAAGCTGTCCCCACCAGTCCGTTAATAAACGTCTAGCCAAACGGTAGCCTTTTATTTACGCATACATATCACTTTCCACCACCGTGGCGTTGCCATTCGGTCGTGACCCTTAAAATCGTTAACAACCTTTCTTCCGTCCACTGATTCTTAACATTCAACGAGCTCAGCTTACTCTGGTTGTACTTTTTTTGCGAATAACAACCACCGTTATGGACCGAAAATTAATGTAGATTCATCGTCCTCCACGATAATGTTTGTTCTGTGGATTGTGTTTTGCTTCGAACCTGAATAGCAGGAAGCAGATGTTGAGATTGTTTGTATCGGGTAAATAAATAGGCGCCCGCACGCACGCCGCGACCCAAGTGTTTCTCAGAGATGGGTCTTGTATTCTTAAGATATACTATTTGCGTAAATTCTGAAGAAAAAAATGTATTGTGGTCAGGGCACAAAAGGTGTGATTCTTTTATCGATTTACGTAGCGAAGATCAAAGTCTTTATTCAGCTTGTAATATTGTCGATTTTCTGTTTGATTCTACAACCTTATTTCTTAATTGTGCTTATTTAGAAATAAGTTCTTTCAATTTTTAGGTCTTCGAAGATGTAAAAAATAGTAATTTATTGAAATATAGTTTGTTGTTATGGTATATAACTGAAGGTTTGTTGAAAAGTGGCTATTTGTATCGATCTGAAAATTCTTTGTCGTGAAATAAGTCATAAATTCTTGCAATCTTTTTAATTTATTTATGATTGTAAATTCATTTTGTCCTAAACAAATTTTCTACCGATATCCTGAATTGATTATTTGTCACAAATTATAAGCCAAGTATAGAAATATAAGCGGTACAGCTGCTTCCTCTTTCCTAAATCAGAACACGAAGAAAATGAGGGGAGCCGGAGTAGGCCGGGGGCAGGTGTGTAAATTGCCAAGAGTGAAGGTATCACAGTGGAAGGTAGAGATGGGCGTTTTTAGACATTTGTGAAAAAGATGCGCTATTTATCTGATACCATAAATCGCATCCGATGCGCGGATCGATGCCGGCATCGATACCAAGTGAATGTCAGTCTAGCTAGTATCGTAGTATCACAGGATGCAAATGCGATACGAATTACGACAGATGCGCGTTTTGTGTGGGTGTGCCTTTTCGATTCCATGAATCTTGACTTAAAAATGTAATCGAAACTCTTCATTTACTTTTCGGCATGGTAACTGAAAATATTTAATGTTGGCAAATTTATTACCTAGAAAGTGGCACTTAAAGCGTACGTTTTGAACGCAGTCCAGTGCCACGAACTGTTTTTGAACTAGTTTTCTGCGCCGGTGGGAAAAACCTGAACTACAATTTATTTATAGCATTTTAACATTTTTGTTCACCGCTAGCGACATCTCCACTGGCACAGATAAGTTTGTGATACTGTAGCTATAGTAACGTTGACAAAAACTAGATGGCATCGGCATTCAATAACGGTACCCAGTCGAATCGGATGCGCGCATCCAAACCTGGCATCGTTACCGCGCATCGTTATCGCGCATCGTTATCGCGCATCGTTATTCTAAAAACGCCCACCCCTAGTGGAAGTTACCATCGCTATCTGACGTAAGTCTCTTGTACTTTGAGGGACTTAGTTCGAGATTTAGCACTTACAGAAATTTTATTATGGTGTTGTAAGATGTCTCAAGTATTTATATGAATATTGTAGAAAGCGACAAGGTACCTAATAAGAAATTATTACGAAAAACTGTTTAGCAACTAAAGATTTACACATTTCTCTTGAAAAGTTTTGTTCATGTTATTAGTTATGAAATGTTTACAGGAATTTTTCCACTTGGTCCAGGTTAGACTTGCCAGATGGCCGGGAAATCCGGGATAGTCCCGGAATTTTGCGTCTTGTCTCGTGCCCAGTAATTAGAGCATAATATTGTTCCGGATTCCGATAATGTGCTAGTTTCGTAACAAAATAAACTAATAACGAATGACACCTGCTTCATGTTTTAATTTAAAGCGTCAATTTTGAACTTTTAAACGATGGAATAAATGCTACAGTTTAACTTAGATTAAAACAAAAAGGGTAGATAGAGTAGATACGGTACGCTCATACTAGCATCAAATAAAATATGATCCGACTCAACTACACAAGCAACTCTGTATATATATAAACGTCACTCGAGCGAGCGAGACAGAACTATACGCTTCAACGCAGCGTATTGTTCAAATTCAAATTCAAATTCTTTATTTGCCATTAAATTGCCATTGTTGTCCTTTTCTTGCTTACAAAATGGCGATTACATAAATAATATTCACGACAAACCGTGATTTTTGAGAACAAATGTTTTCACAGTTTTACGAATGAAAAATGTTGCCGGGGCATTTGATTTTGAACTATTTGTGTTCTTTATAAAGTCATCGAAGGCATTGTTATATCTTCATAACACAGAATATACGCAATTTTGTTATATTGAGTTATACATGCGCTGCTTGCGCTGTTTGAATGTCAAATTGTGACTAAAGCGAATTATGGTCGTGGACCACAATTTAAGCGGATTACTTTTGAGCCGCGAATGCCCCTTTCGTTTTAATCTAAGCAGTTTAAAGATAAACGCGCACATATCATCAACATATAAAAAACACGAATAGAGTGATTCATTATTTTTATACTGAATTTAAGAATAAATTGCATATAAATCAACTTCGAACAACATCGACTTGTTTCGGGACAAGTTCGAGAACCGCTAGCGGCGTTTACCGGCGCGGGGATTATTCGTTACAGGGGTGATATTATCTGTGCTGCCCTAACATTCAAAGTTCTGTTCTTTACAAAGTTTATATTTTACTAAGAAAAAGTTTTAATGAAACTGAATTGTCATACAATATTTACGAGGAACTTGGTAAATTAAAAAGTTTATCAGGAAAATTGCAAATAATAATAATATACTTATCGTAAGGTAAAAAGGATATCATGTGTCAATCAACAAGTCTTATAATTTTGTCGGGAATAGGTATTCTTCTGCCATTTATTTAGACGACAAAAATTTTTTTGTAAGTTTTAGGTGTATTCTTTTATTATGTGTAATATATAAGTATGAGATTAGTGATAGTGCTCCTAATTTTGTGGTGCATGCGGAACACTTAAGTAAAGTGACAAATAATCGCGGCGATCTACCCTGAAGGGGTAGATCCTGGGGTCGAAGCAATTTATTGAAACAACTTTGATTTGATATTTTTATATTTGATTTCAGGCGAATATAATAATTAAATTTTATCTATCAACGTGTGGTTTGGTGCCTTAAGTCTATCTGATGTGGAATCTTCTATCAAAAGACAGACGATTCCTAATTTCAAATATTAAAATCATGACATTAACTTTTTAATATAACTGCCAACCGTAGGCATCGCAAGAGCAAAGAGTTTACCCAAACAAGGAGGCAAGGAACGTAATGGACGTTACAGTACATACTGAGTGACTAAATATTAATAACAGAGAGCTTGACTTCGCATGGCAACAGCCAAATCAGAATATATATATATATATATATATTAATTAACTACTAGCAATAGAATAATTAATTACAAAAGTGACAAATTGGCAATTAGATTCTTCTTAAATATTAAAGATCTACGATCAAATACATCTATTTCTGCTCCATTAACGACGAGTTTATTATATTGGTGCCATATACGTGATAGAGGGTTTTAATAAGATGTTTTATTGAGATATACAGGAAGAGAAAATGTCATAGGCTTACTAAAGTGATAATTAATATTAAAACTAATAGGTATGTATTAGGAAATGTATACGTGTATTCTATCCTGTAAACGATTACATTATTTGATATGTACTTGCTATGTTATTCTACGATTGCCGCACTTAAACTAACTTCCTAATTTTCTCATTTTGTTAATCCTTCTTTCCTAGGTTCCTTATGTCGTTTAATTCTTTTTCTACTCTATATTTTCCATTCCACCACCAATCAACCATTAATTTAGACGTGTTAAAATATCTAAGGAGTATGGTAGTATCTCGTCCGTCAACAGACACCATTGAAAGAATACTGGTAATAGAATTAGATATTTTATTCTTTAACATAAAAAATGGACTAGAATGTGCTTAATTCTGGCACGATCGGAGCAGTCTTAACTCTTTTGACGACCTCCGTGGCCGAGTGGTTTGTACGCCGGGTTTCATGGTGTCGCCGACTCGAGAGGTCCCGGGTTCGAATCCCGGTGGGGGCAGATGTTTGTGTGATGAATACGAGCATTTCTACTCCAGTCATGGATGTTTAATATGTATTTCTATATAAATAACTTATATATGTACCGTATATGTATTCTATCCGTTACCCTAGTATCCCATAACACAAGCCTTACAGTGCTTACTTTGGGGCTAGGCTAATTGGTGTGAGTGTTGAAAATATTAAAAAAAAAAAAAGTCTCTTCTTTAATTTTCTACATACCGTGACAAGGATATTGGTGAAGCCGAATGCGGTAAAATGATAACTGGTGGGGTCGAAACCCGGAGAGTGGACTGTAGGTGTTGGTTCGAAATATTAAGCGGGTTTGGTCTATGGGATAGGATGAGGACAAAACACTGTGCTTACTTACGGAGCGCCTCGACGGTGGCGCTGGCTCATACGTCAGCTTCTCCTGCAGCAGTCTCTTCCTGATGCCAGCGGTTAAAGAAGGCGGTCAAGAAAATAGTTGTTGATAGCTATCACGAATCACACACAAAACATCCTATTTTCGACGAAATACTTCTTTATATGAGTTTAATGCGGAAAAATATAATCATAATTCTTGCGGAGCGATGACAAATTCGACCATTTCGTATTTTCGCGGTGACAGACAGTTTCTTTTGTTGATGCGGTTGACAGCCTGCTGACAGAGCCATTTCCTTCCGGCCATCCGCCGTTGCAGGCAAATATATTGCGTCTTCTTCCCTCATAAGCATAAGGCACAGTGTTTGAAGGAGAAGGATCGATTTGGATGCGGTTAATTCGAAAAGAGAATGACACGGTATGAAATTTAGAGATTAGAATGTTTTGGCGTTACCAGATATATTGCTGGTACATTTACTTTAAGGTTTAGAAATACCAGCCAGCCAGGGTTAAGATCTATTTGCGAACAAAAGATAAACCTAAAATGAACAAAAGGTAGACCCTTTTCTAACTGCACTTGTAAACAATATACAAATTTTATCCAAACTTACAGTCTGCTCACTGAACTTTAAAATCAAACGTGTCTTTGATGTTTATCCTTGCATTAGCTGAAAGTTTTCAACCTTTGGGATTAGAGTCGCCGCACACGGGCCACCGACCACAACCACAAAACGCCGCCACCGGCATATTTCTTGTAGTTTTCGTACATTTTATATGGACTCGCCACACTCGGTGGCCGCCACACGCTACTAATCGTCGTTGCTGGCTTCTTGTGGCCCGCACCGGCCACATAGTGCGCCGATACAAAACGCCGCCACACGTCACTCGCGTGATTCCCCACCCCTCTCTCCCTTACCTTAGTCGGCCGCTGTCGTGCGCTTCAGCCCAGCCACTTTAGTAGCCGCTTCTAGCTTCTCGTGGCGGCGTTTGTGGCGGCGACACTTAGATGTGTGCGTGCGTGTCTGCTAACTTACGAACGTACAGGAGATTCGAATTAAAAATGCCTCTTCAAACTATGTGTCGTCTCATTCTATTGTTAACGCATACGCCACTAACTATTAACATCAGGG
The DNA here is from genome assembly GCA_902850365.2 of Chilo suppressalis. Lineage (NCBI taxonomy): Eukaryota > Metazoa > Arthropoda > Insecta > Lepidoptera > Crambidae > Chilo > Chilo suppressalis. Next base: position 1,307,901 of record OU963910.1, read on the forward strand.
TGCGTATAGTATTTTTTCTTGTCGTGCATAAAACAAACACATATCCAGTAACATACAATCGATACTATTGCAGTACTCGGGTATTGCTTAATCCAGTTGTGGTTAGGAGGTATCGGTTACGCCTACTACTGTGGTTGCTACACGTAGTCTTAGAAACGAATTTATCATTATACTAGCGGCCCGCCCTCGCTTCGCTTCGGTGTAGAGCTGAAGTGTAGACTACAGTTTTTGTTCTCAGGCTTGTATTATAGACATTGACATTCATCTATGATTCTTCTTATACCTGCATGCAAAGTCTCAGCCCGATCAGTTTTAAATTGACAAAGTTTCATACACTCAAACTCATTTATTCAGTCTAGGCTGTTACAAGCTCTTGTGAAAGTCAAACGCTACACCATCAAACATTCATTCATACAAACTTTCATTCCCTATTTTATCCCCTTGGGGGTAGAATTGATCAAAATACTTTCTTAACAGATGCCTACGTCATAACATCTACCTGCATGCCAAATTTCAGCCCGATCCGTCCAGTGGTTTGGGCTGTGCGTTGATAGATCACTATGTCAGTCAGTCAGTCACCTTTGAGTTATATATATATAGATAAATAGATGAAATCGTCTCCTCTCCGGATCATTAAAAATGGTTGAAATAACATTACAGTGCGATAATGATAGATTAAGACAGTTTTTTTCATATTAATATTTCCAACACTCACACCAATTAGCCTAGCCCCAAAGTAAGCACTGTAGGCTTGTGTTATGGGATAGCAGCGGTGAAGTCCCACAACGGGGATCTCGCGGTACCGCACTTAAAGGGCCCCATATACGGAACGATTCGTCGTTGCGATCGATCTGAAGGAAATCGTCAACGATCGATCGTTCAGAAATGCTACTACATACACGAAACACTGTCGATCGATCGTTTACGATATTCATGATTGCATGGGATTTGGTTGCGATTTGCGATATTGTCTTCGATTAAGTAAATCGTTAACGATCTTGACATACACTGTCGATCCATCGTTTCGATCGGTCTGAAACGACGGATCGTACAGATCAATCGTACCATATATGGGACACTGACGATCGATCGTTTACGATATTCATGAATGCATGGGTTTTTGTTGCGATCTCCGATATCGTCTGCGACTAAGTAAATCGTTAACGATCTTGACATACACTGTCGATCCATCGTTTCGATTGGTCTGAAACGACGGATCGTACAGATCAATCGTTCCGTATATGGGCCCCTTAACAGCGTAGAGGGTATTCGCAGGGTTTTTAGCTGGCAGTATGCCGCAATAGCTCGTAAGCCGCGCGGACTGCTTAACGGATTTTCCGTTTGGCACCGCACCCGTGAGACTTGCGAGAGGCTAGGGTGTGAAGTCCGTACGTTGGTACGCCCATTAAGGATGCCATAGAGGTTTTGCCTGCGTAATAAAAAAAGGCTTTTGGTATGGGATACTAGGGTAACGGATAGAATACATATACTGATACATATATGTACAAGTAAATTTATATCTGATACATATATAAGTATACTAGCTGACCCAGGGAACTTCGTACCGCCATAAAAATAGGGGCAGGTTGTAGAAGACAAAATTTAGGGTTGTATTATGTATTTTAATACAACATTATAAAAAAATAAATATAGTCCAAAAAATTTTAGGGGTGTGTAACGTAGTGTTCTATCAATTTCCTGGGATAATATTCCTCCTAACCCATATGAGAATACTACGTTACAATACCCAATAGTTTGAATTTTGGCGCGAAGGCGCATTGTAGGTTTCAGAACACTACGTTACAGGTGGACAACCATTATTACTTAAGAATATGAAAAATAGATAGTATCCGATTCTCAGACCCCCGGAATATGCATATAAAATTTCATAAAATTCGGTCAGGCCGTTTCGGAGGAGTATGGTAACTAACACTGTGACACGAGAATTTTATATATAAGATTTATATAGAAATACATATTAAACATCCATAACTGGAGTACAAATGCTCGTATTCATCATACATACACCTGCCCCCACCGGGATTCGAACCTCTCGAGTAGGCGCCTTAATACCCGGCGTATATACCACTCCGCCACGGAGATCGTTAAAGACTATTGTAATACAATGAAATTTCTTGGCCCTATCATTATTATCAGCCTATTAATGTCTTTACTGCTGGGGCACAGGCCTTCCGAGGCATTATTTCTTAAAATGAAATGAATTTGATGAGTTAAACAACAGAATACATAAAATAGTGTGGCTAAACTGATTGAATTTTGGTCGACCTTTTAAAATTAATAGTCTCATTGCGAATCAGTCAATTATGTTAAGCCTACCCTATCTCTCCAATAAAGTTGAATGGAGACATGATTTTATAACGATGTTTGGAAAGTTTTTGTTGAATATTTGTTACTCGTAAATGCTTTTTTATTAAAGCAGAGGAGCCCAAGAGGGGATTTTTGCATTTACTCTAGGGATGTCGAAAGTTGAAAAAAAATATCGATATATCGATACATCGATCTTTTAAAAAATATCAATATCGGCTTCGATATATCGCAAAAAAAACATCGATATATCGATATATCGGACCAATTTTCCCAAAAATATCGTACAGTAGCTCACGAAATATGACACACGGAATAATAATGGAACGAAAATTATCGCCCTAAAAATAGACCCTATTTTCGAATGATGACATAGACAATACTAAATACAGCACAGATCATAGATATGTTGAATATCATTAATCTGAGATCCAGTTACAATTTTTCCAGATACGAATTTAGTTAAATCGTGATATGCCGCTAATAATTAAAAAAATATCGTTTTCGATACGAATTGCGATATTGGTTATTTTGTATCGATGTATCGATATATCGAATCAAAATATATCGGCAAAAAATATCGATATATCGATATATTTTCAACAAGCCTAATTTACTCGAGAAAGTAATCGATTGAATCCAAAAATCCAAGCTTTGGTTCCCCTACTATTGTTTCTTATGGTACAGATCGAGGTTAGATGGCATTGTGCATTAGCATTTGTATGCCAACCGCCATAGTCTCCAACTGTCAAACGTTAATAAATAGGCATTTTCTAGTCAAAAATTCAGTACGCTTAGTCTGCGAAGACTATCTGAGATAAACAAAATTACTTAATAGCCTTAAATTCGTAAAATCTTATAGTAGGTATAATTAAGACGCTCAAAATAGCTAATAGGGATGATGACGGGGTACAGTAAACGAAATTCTATTTAGTCCGTCAGTTAGATGATCAAAAAATAATGGACACGTATTTTTTCTTTCGGCAATCAACCAAAAAATGACAAAGTTAAAGCGCGTCTAAGTTTGGGAGTAGGGGCTCGTGACGTCACTTTTGAGTGAATTTTCTCTTATAAGTGTACTCAAACGTGACGTCATGCGACTTTTCAAATCAATATATCTCTGCAATGTTTGTATTATGTGAAAAAAGAAAAAATACGTGTCCAATACTTTTTGATAATCTACCTGATAAACGAAGAAAAAAAAATTAGTCATCATCCCTATTGCGTGCCGTTAATAATGAAAATAGCGGCCAAGTGCGAGTCGGACTCGGCCATGAAGGGTTCCGTAGCAGCAAGTGACATAATATAAAAGTTCTTGTAGTTCGTTGTAACTTAGATCGAAGTTTTTTATAATAGTGTATTTTTTTAAAATGAAGTTATTGATATTTTTTATTTTTATATTTGAGTTGATTGATACAAAGGTAAATTGCGGTTTTCGGTTTATGACGTATTAGAAAAAAATCTACTTTTTATGGTAACATACACATCATATATTTTTTTAGTTATATCGTTCTCTTATTTTAGAATTTAAAAAAGGGGTGGGGGACACACATTTTGACAATTTAGAAGTGTCTCTCGCGCAAACTATTCAGTTTAGAAAAAAAAATATATTAAAATTTCAAAAAAAATTATGAAGACCTATCCATAGATATCCCACACGTATGGGTTTGATGAAAAAAAAGTTTTTTGAGTTTCAGTTCTAAGTATGAGGAACCTCCAAAATTTATTGTTTTTTTCTATTTTTGTGTGAAAATCTTAATGCGGTTCACAGAACACATCTACTTACCAAGTTTCCGCAGTAAAGTTCTTACAGTTTCGGAAAAAAGTGGCTGTGACATACGGACGGACAGACAGACATGACGAATCTATAACGGTTCCGTTTTTTTCCATTTGGCTACGGAACCCTAAAAAGGGCGAACTAAAAGCTGCCCTTGGGTTTTTAACACCAAAAAGATTTGGAAACACCTTTAATTGTGAGTTCACTGTAATTTGGATCTTGCAACATAAAAACTGGTGACATTGCGAACGATTTCCATTGAGTGCACTGAGTTTTCATGTTCTTTTTTTAATAAAATGGGATTAAAGATTATGAAAGTGATAGTTCACCTTGATAGTTTTTGAAGTGAAACTTCTTTATCGGCGTTGGAAAAAAATTTACCGTCACATTTTTCGGACGTTACGCGTCACATTATTCCGTTACGCGCCTTCTTTTTTTATATTAATAGTTGATAGCTGAATGATCACACTGTCGCCGGCGAGAACTCTCTCTACTCGTTTGTAGCTGAGTGACAATAGTTATTAAAGATAAGACTCGCTCAGCCAAACTCGCATAGCGATACTCGCTCAGCGATACGCGCTCAGCGATACTCGCTCAGCGATACTCGCTCAGCGATACTCGCTCAGCGATACTCGCTCAGCGGTACTCGCTCAGCGGTACTCGCTCAGCGGTACTCGCTCAGCGGTACTCGCTCAGCGATACTCGCTCAGCGATTCTCGCTCAGCGGTACTAGCTCAGCGGTACTAGCTCAGCTATACTCGCTCGGTTAAGCTGGCTTGGCTGTCAAAAGCCGTGCGCGTGCATTTTAACTCAGGACTGCCAATTCGTTTCTAGTTTCTACTCGCTTTAGTGTTCATCGTCGGAGGTGGAACATGTGCCTTAGATTACTGAGCCGTGTAATCATAACAGTTTCATAGGCAGTAATTTGTATTCATGTCTATGATAATAAAATCCTTTTGTTTAAACTTTATCTAATTTAACTTTATTTAACCAATTTCTGGAAAGTTGCATGTAGATCATTTTTCGAAAAATAAGGCCATAAAGAAGTTTCACTTCTTACGTGTGTACACTAGTACACGCACACATTTTTTTTATAATTCATTTGTTTCTTTGGTTGGGGTTTTCACGCACATCACTCATTAAATAAAACTAGTTTTAACGGGTTAATGCAATGCACGAAAGTTTGAATTTTTTTATTATTAACACAACACATTGGTAGTGGTTTGTAAAAAGAAAACTTGAAATAAAACAATGTTTATAATCGCTTGAGCTTGCAAAAAAAATTTGGTGTTCTCTCATAATACTAATTAACCCTAATCACAAAATAATGTCGGTCGAGACTCGATGTGTAGAGTCACAGTGGTGTGGTGAGTTGCACACACCCCGGCAAACTTCTGGAGCTACGACCATAGACAAGGGATGCCTGCGCAGTAGCAATAGGGATGATGACTAATTTTTTTTTCTTCATTTATCAAGTAGATTATCAAAAAGTATTGGACGCGTATTTTTTCTTTTTTCACATAATATAAACATTGCAGAGATATATTGATTTGAAAATTCGCATGACGTCACGTTTTACATTGAAACAAGTACAATTTTCACTCAAAAGTGACGTCACTAGCCCCTACTCCCAAACTTTGACGCGCCATAACTTTGTCATTATTTGGTTGATTGCCAAAAGAAAAAATACGTGTCCATTATTTTTTGATCATCTTACTGACGGACTAAATAGAATTTCCTTTACTGTACCCCGTCATCACCACTATTATACATATAAATACGTCTCCTGCGCCAGTTTATTTGTCTGTGGGTTTGCTCAAGAAGTTTGCTGCTACTGCATCTGTCATAGATTTATTAGCCCTAGCTTATGTTGATTTTATCAAATATTAACCTAAACTTTATACAGGCCAAGTCAGATCAGTGGATAATCATACGTTGAACTACAAATAAAGCTCATATTTATCATCAGCCTATTAATGCTCTTTGGGCACAGGCGTTCCCTATGGATGGAATAGGGAGATTGGGCCATGACCCACCACGCGGACCCAGTGCACATTGGCGGGTGCTAACGACTGCAGATGCAGTCGGGACCAACGGCTTAACGTGCCTTCCGAAGCACGGAGGAACCGAAGATAGAAGATTTTTGGTCACCCATCCAATGACCGACCACTTAGAAAGTTGCTTAACTTCAACGATCGCAGCCGAACGCGCTAGCTACCCGCGCCATCGAGCTCCTCATATTGCCTATGAATAAATTTTTACATCATCATCATCAGCCTATTAATGTCCCCGTTCCTTATGGATGGAATAGGGAGATTGGGCCATGACCCACCACGCGGACCCAGTGCGGATTGGTGGGTGCTAACGACTGAGGATGCAGCCGGGACCAACGGCTTAACGTGCCTTCCGAAGCACGGAGGAACTCGAGATAGTAAATTTTTGGTCACCCATCCAATGACCGACCACTGCGAAACTTGCTTAACTTCAACGATCGAGCTCCTCATATTGCCTATGAATAAATTTATACAATTACTAGCTGACCCAGCGAACTACCCTTAACATTAAGGGGGATGAAAAATAGATTACATCCGATTCTCAGACCTACTGAATATGCATATTTCACGAAAATCGGTGGAGCCGTTTCGGAGTTTTTTAACCACTAACACCGCGACACGAAAATTTTATATATTAGATAAGAATTCTATTTACTTACCTACTTCTATGAAACTAAATAGTTTAACGACGGTTTTTTAGCTAATACCATAAGAGTACACCCACGAATATGATGACACCACCGTAATCTTTATCTGCACGTCTTATGCTTTTAGATCTGTGTTGATCTTATGAGAACACAAAAGTTCCATCAGCGCGCACCGGAACTACTTCGATCAATCAATCAGTCGTCACCAGCTGGTATCGACAGCTTGTTTATGAACTCGGAGGAATGATTTAACTGTAAAGAATCACGATATATACACACATCAAAAGTGTCTAGGGATCAACATATATTTTTGCAATAACTTTTCTCCTGATTGATATTAATTAAAATTTTCTTTAAGGATTCATCAAATAAAGTGTTTTCGTTTGTCACAGTAACGATAAACCAAGTCACCTTTGCATTAATAAAGAAATTTGCCATTTTCCTAATAAAGGGATTTTTGACATTTGAACCACTAACACAAAAGTTCGAAAAAAAGACTGAAATAACAGTTTTCTCTAAAATTTTATTGGGTAACTTAAACAATTAATAATCCGTATTTCTACCGCGAACACTAACAACACAAGAACATCGGTTTGGCATACTCAAAATGAGTTCATCCAAATCACGCTGTGGAATGGCCGCCCATGTTCGTTGCAACAACAAAAAAAGGTCTTCTTGCGACTGGATACCCTCCATATTCGGCAGAGCTCTTCTCTGTAGCATATCCCATGCATGCTCAATCGGGTTCAAGTCTGGCGACTGAGCAGGCCAGGGCAGGACATTGATGTTAGCTGCGGCGAGAGTCTGTCTTACAACTCTTGCGGTGTGCGGTCGTGCATTATCATGCATTAACTGAAATAAGGGACCGATTTGCACTTGTAGAGGAACGATGACGTCTGATACAATCGTCTCAGCATAAATTTGAGCGTTGAGGTTGCCTCTGATCCAAATCAACTCAGTTCTTCCGCCGATCCAAATACCCGCCCATACCATGATGGTTCCACCACTATAAGGATGGACTTCCTGGCAGGATTTTAATCGCTGTTGGCGTCCAGGGGTTCTCCAGTGTCGTATACGTCTTGTATCCGGTCTCATACCAAAACGAGACTCATCAGAAAAGCACACGAAACGCCATTGTTCTTCTGCCCAATTTCTGTGTTCAAGAGCCCATTGATATCGAATCCTACGATTGTGCATTGCTATAGGTGGTACCCGTAGCGGTCTTCGGGAATGAAGGTTCACATCATGCAAGCGGTTTCTGACTGTTTGGTCGCTAATTAAGTTCCCTGAAGAGTGATGAAGCCTCACGGCTAACATCATGGCGGTTATTGTTGGAGCTCTTCGAGTTAAGATTTGAATGTATCGGTCTTGTCTCCGTGTGGTGCAGCGATACCGTCCTCCATGGCGCTCAGCCACGGTACCAGTGCTTCGGTATCGTGTCCAAAGTCGACTGATAACACTCTGACTTGTATTCAGAGCTAAAGCCACAGTACGTTGCCGGGAACCAGCTTCTATCATTCCCACGGCTCTGAGCATTTCTTCCCTGCTTAAATGACGTCGCCGCTCCATAATAACGTTGGTTTTAATCAGTAGTAGGGAAACAGTAGCACTAATAATGTCTTCAATGCGTTGTATGTTTTTATAGGGAAAATATTGACAGCTGATTTTCATCTTTTACTCGAATTTGATTCACAGTTCCTGATTCAAATTATGAAATGCACCAAAAAGGATCCATATAAATTTATAAAATCATAAATTTATTACAAAGCCACATCTCAATCTCAAGAAATCCGCATAAAAATGCTTGATCCCTAGACACTTTTGATGTGTGTACTTCTTTAAGAAGTAGATATGTGTTATCGAATACCTTTTTGTATGATTTATGTTTTTGTTTCATTTCAATATCGAAACAGGAGAGGAAATAACGGCTTTTGATCTGTACCCCTAGCACGAACCAGTATCGAATTCGAATAGTTTGCGAGTCCGAAATGTCATTAACAAATGTGTACTGATTTTTAGTTCTCGTTACGTACTTTGTGCCGCTGCTGTTCAAGTTTCCATACAAAATTTGACATTGACATTTCAGTTTGCAAACTATTCGATTCGTGCTAGGGGTACGAATTTCGTTATTTTATAATAATAAAATTATCGAATTCGAATAGTTTGCAAACCGTGTCATATTTTGTATGGAAACTTGAACAGCAGCGCCACAAAGTACGTAACTAGAACTAAAAATCAGTACACATTTGACAATGACATTTCGGACTCGCAAACGATACAAATTCGATATTGGTTCGTGCTAAGGGTACTGATCTGATTTACTTATCGTTAAGCTCGCAGGTGAGATATAAACAGAACAGAATTTCAGATGATGATGGTGGTGACTTAAGTTTAAGAGAGGTAGGGCGTAGCGAGATTCCCGCTTGATTTGGAGCGCCCGTCTGGGGAAGTAATCTCCACCTTACAGAGCACAGTGAAATAACACTACCTCTTGGTGTGGGGTAGGGTCAGGGTAGGCAACAACGTGAGTGATATTTTTGATATCGCAAGCGTTTATAGGAGGAGCTCGTGGCTCTATGGCGTAGGTGGTTAGCGCGTTCGGCTGCGATCGTTGAAGTTAAGCAACTTTCGCAATGGTCGGTCTTTGGATGGGTGACCAAAAATCTTCTATCTCGAGTTCCTCCGTGCTTTGGAAGGCACGTTAAGCCGTTGGTCCCGGCTGCATCTACAGTCGTTAGCACCTACCAATCTGCACTAGGCCCGCGTGGTGGGTCAAGGCCCAATTTCCCTATTCTATCCATAGGGAAGGCCTGTGCCCCAGCATTGGGGACATTAAAGCTGATGATGAGGGTTCAAAGTCCACAGGTAGTTTGAGTCTTAGAACTACACTTAGAATCTTTATATATATAATTCTTCTGTGAGTGTGTATGTCACTGAACTTCTCTTAAACGACTGGACCGATTTTGATGAAATTTTTTGTGTGTGTTCAAGGGGATCTGAGAATGGTTTAGATTCACAATTTTGTCCGCTGGACAACCCCAATTTTTTTAGGGCGGTACGAAGTTCGCTGGGTCAGCTAGTCTATATATATAAAACTCAAAGGTGACTGATTGACATAGTGATCTATCAACGCACAGCCCAAACCACTGGATGGATCGGGCTGAAATTTGGCATGCAGGTAGATGTTATGACGTAGGCATCCGCTAAGAAAGGATTTTGATCAATTCTACCCCGAAGCGAAGCGAGAGCGGGCCACTAGTATCTTTATAAAGTTTAAGAAGTTTTAGCAGTCGTTAATTCACGTAACACCCGAGCGGTGCCGGATCGGATCGTATGGCGTGTAATCTCACCATCTCGCCGGGCCCGCGGCTCCGTCACGGTGGATGCCCCACTACTCTGTTTTAGCTGTTGAAAACAAAAAAAGAACATAATGATAGTTGTTTACCGGGCAACCATAGCGCCGAGCCATTGCCGTCTCTTGCTTCATAGACTTACAAATAAAAGAGTATCCAAGAACCAGAATCTTGAAAGACGTGAATCGATCTGACCTAGTTAGTGCATAAGGTAGGTACCAAAAGTCGTGTTATAACAATAAAGTTTCTGAGTTCTTGACTTGATAACTTGAAATTAAGACTGATATGCATTTTATACAGAAGTATATACAGTCAAAACCGAATATAACGACACCGTTTATAACGATCGGTCGGTTATTACGACCAATTTTCAAGGTCCCGGCTGAAAACCCTATTTAAACCCTTAAGTAAACAAATCGCCTATAACAACACCGGATATAGCGAAATATCGCTTAAACCGGCTTATAGTTGCTGAATATTGATAAAGTTCATATATCAGCATCATTCATCTGCTATAACGACCAATCGTTTTACTTGTTCTAGCAAAACCAAATATGCTGTAGGTACTGCAATTTTTTCCATAGTAAACTTTTTTACTTCTCTTTTCGGTATTTTATTTGAAAAAAGGCTTATATTCTTTATCTATAACCATATAACATACACACATGACAATAATGTGACTACTTGTGTATATTGCTTATAACAACTATTGCACATAACGTCCGAAGTTATATGGTCTCTTCAATGTCGTTATATCCGGTTTCCACTGTATATTAATATTTTCTTCAATGAGGAAGTTGGATCTAGCTTTTTGGTTTTTCCACTCGAGTTGTCCACTGGCTTAGGGAAATAACCACTTCAGGCAAAACACTTGCTTAGTGCATCAGCGGGGGCCCGCGACATCGCCTTCGTGGTTTAATTGGTTTCCCATACAAAATAACTAGTCCCGTTTTACTCCTCAATTGTTTTTTTCAGAAAAGAAGTAGGCTATAACCAAATATGCACTGAATTTATTTATCTGACGTTTCGCAGCCTTTGCAGGACTGCGTATTCAGAAATAATGATTTTTTATTTACTTTGTCAAGCTACCTTCGGAAGACTTCTATTGAGCGATCGGATATTTCATTGGAAGATTTATGAAATGAAATATCCGAACGCTCAAAGAGGACGTAGTAAGTTTTCATAATGTTTCAGTATTGTAACTTTATCAAAAGAAATTATAAATATTTAGCCATTCAGCATTAAACATTATTAAGCACAATATTTATATGTACATTGCTGTCAGTCAGTCAGCCGCTCATACAAAATTTTCAGAGTCCTATCTATCTCACATACACACACACACACACACCACACATACACGTATTCTATCCATTTTATGTAGTCAGTAATTTTTATTAATATCTTTGTCATGAACAAATGCTGTTGTCTGATCTGCTTCGCTATCCTGTAACAATTTATTACTGTGTCATCTTAAGGAACCCATTGGAAGGGTCTGAATCCCTAAACACTGGCTATATTTATAGCCTATCTAGGGTCAGCTGTACTTTTTCATTTTAAAACTACTGCCTTATGTAAAAAAATATAATACAAATAAATTCCAGTACTTTGTCTCGTAAATTTAACAGCTGTAAAATTTTTGTACCTTATATATAAAAAAAAATACCATAAATCAGAATAATTGATGCACTGGTTTAGACATGAATTCGTATCATACAAATATATTATATGTATAATGATGACTGTGTCCTGTGATCTCGCTACTGAAGTATGTATCCTCGCTGTCTCTGAATGACGTTAGTTTTGCTCTAAAAACTTTGCTATTATATATGTTATAATAACACTATTTTTATATGTATATTTTGCATGACATAGCAATCAAAATGCAGGTGAACAAATATTGTATATTTCACATAATATAAAGAAAGAGAGTCATCTTGAATCATTTCTGAAGTATTTTTTTAATTTGACGAGTCTGTAAATAATAAAACAGGGAGAAAAATAGCTCTTGCTGATTTTCTTGCCGGTTCTCCTCAGTATGAACAAGGTCTCCCGCCGTAGATTTAGGAACCGATGACGTAGCTTCTAGACCGGTGTTTCCTAACATTTCCAATACTGCTACCCCTGTAACCTATTAGAAAAACAGATTTTACCCCGACTTTAAAATGTTATCATCAGTCCAAGAAATTCCAATTTGGCCGCTACATCTTCGTCTCTACTAATGTCATCATCAGGAGATAATCTTGCCCCGCTTCCCACACTCAGCACCCCGCGGGCTCACTAGCAAGAAGGAGCGCATGTTCTATTTAGTAGTATTATTTAGATTTGACTTAATAATTAGGTTCTTTGTTACCCCCGAAGTATAGCTGATTTACCCCCGGAGGGGTAATTACCCCCAGGTTCGGAACCCAGGTTCTAGACATTCATGAGTGCTTGTAACAGCCTAAACTGAATAAATAATTTCGACTTTTAATTCAAAATAAAAAAAAAACATTTATTCAGTCTAGGCTGTTACAAGCACTTGCGAAGGCCAAGAAGCTACGCCATCAGTTCGCAAATCTACGACGGGAGACCTTGTACTGGGAAGAACCGTCAAGAAACTCAGCAAGGGCTGTTTTTTTCTACCTGTATTGTTTTATACAGATTCGTCAAGTTGAAAATTTACTTCAGAGATACTTCTGAAGTAAGTTAGAATATAATAAATAAATAAATATTTCCAACACTCACACCAATTAGCCTAGCCCCAAGCTAAGCACTATAAGGTTGAGTCATGGGATACTAGGGTAACGGATAGAATACATATACTGTACATATATAAGTGTATTTATATAGAAATACATATTAAACATTTACTTTAGACTGGAGTACAAATGCTCGTATTCATCACACAAACATCTGCCCCCACCGGGATTCGAACCCGGGACCTCTCGAGTCGGCGACACCATGAAACCCGGCGTACAAACCACTCGGTCAAGGAGGTCGTCAATATAATAAATATTTCAATATAGTTAAATAGTTACAATAAATTTTATAGTTAGACTGGAGTTAGTTATTTTAGAGTTTGCTATGATACCACAAGTGCATATACATTCGCTGGAGTAGCGCAGCGCGTGCTGTGTAAGTACGACTGGTATGGCGCCATGTGCTCGTGTGACGCAAACTGCTGCGTCATTATGACGGCCGGCGCCAATGCGGTCCGCGATCACGCCAATCTGCATTCCTTTCATTCGCTCCTTGTTAATATTAACATATTGAAAATAGGTTTTGCACTACCGCAGTTTTTTTGTGTAAAGAGGGTGTGGGCATATGGCCAGACTAATGGTAAGCCACCACCAAAGCCTTCAGAATCAGAATAGACGCTAAAGATGCCATAGTACGTGGGACGCTCAGAAAGTTTTGATAATTATGATTTTATTTATTTTTAAGCATTTAACTGCTAGATGTTTAAATCTAAAGAAAAGTTTACTAGAAAAAAATCCACGCGGACCAGGCAGCGGACGGGACTCGAACCGAAGGATGCCTTCGCAATCCGGGCGAATGCACTGACCATTATGCTTTTTTTCTAGTAAACTTTTCTTTGGATTTAAAGTTTTGATAAACTAAAAAACTAACTTCTATGATAAAAATATTTTTATTAAATCTTTTCAAAGAACTCTCCACCAGCCTCTATACAAAGTTTCATGCGTCTAAACAAATTTTCAAAACATTTTTTTCAGTCCTCCGCAGACACCTCTTCCACGGCCTTCGCTAACGCTGCTGGCGATAAAAACTGTAGCTGATTTTTTATTTTAGGGAATAAAAAGAAGTCACGCGGAGCCAAATCAGGACTGTAAGGAGGGTGTCCCAAGACTCTGACTGGTGTGGAGTCCAGGAAGTCCTTTGTTTTGATCACAGAGTGCGCGGGCGCGTTGTCGTCGCCGCGGAGCCCGGTGTTAGGTCGCTTGTTGCTCATTGCAGAAAAAACTTCTGGCAGGCATTTTGTGCTATACTATTCGGCGTTGATGCTGCTTTGGTCTCGAAGTAGAACTGAAATTAGGTACCTCGTCAAAGTGAAGAAACTAGCGATAAAAAAAAATCCTCCTCGATCGCTTCACTTTTGTTTGCGTTGGTTCCTTTTTGAAACAGAAAAACTGTCGACTGACGCTTTTTTTCCGGATCGTATTGATAAATCCAGGATTCGTCTGACGCCTGAAATTTTTGCATCATATCACTGCACCAATCCACACGGGCCTGTTTCTGAGCTTCGGTGAGGTTGTGCGGCACCCAGCGGTAAACTAGCAAAGGTGCTCGTGCAAAATTTTGAGAACACTTCCTGAACCAATCTGCAGAGATGTTGGATCTCTACGTACGTAATTCGTCTGTTTTCTTGAAAATTTTTTTACTGCCAGCACACTCTTCGGTGACAGCCGTCGTAGGACGACCACTCCTTTGTTCATCCCCCAAAATAAGACGGCCGCGTTTGAACTCGCTACACCAGCGGTAGATGGTTGGTTTTGAAGGTCCTTCATCAATAAAATCAGTTCAAAATCGATCAAAGGACTCATCGCATTTTAAGCCACATTTAAAATCGTAAAAACTCATAGCACGAAAATGATTTCTATGCAGATTCATTTTTTAATGAGACAAGAAAAATTTTTTTGGCTCTCGAAAAAATGCGGAGGGAAATTTGAAAATCGAACAGTAGTATTTTTACTTTTAAATAATCCAAGTTTTCAAAATAATTACAAGTGGCCAGTGTCTTATACATAAAACCTTTATTTCGCAAAACTTTCTGATTAGCCTGGTACAAGGCCCTTCTAACCTCTTTCTGTGTACTGTGAGTTAATAGTTTATCGCTTCCTGTTCATACTGCTGGCGAGAACTCCCTCCACTAGTTTGCCAGGACAAAGTTCTATGAAATATAATACTCGCTCAGCGATGCTCGCTTGTCTCAAAACGCGCGCGCGTGCATTTTTGTTCAGGAATGGAAGTTACCACGAGCAACTGGCGCAAGAAATCGTCCGTTATACTCGCACACTCGCTTATAGTCCAGCCATAAAACTATCAGAACTACACACTCGCTTCCTGCGGCAACTCGTTTCTAGTTTCTAGCTCTACTCGCTTCTGGTTCATCGTCGGCAGTGGGACAAGTGCCTGACACTAAAGATTTTAATTAAAGTTATCATCATCACCAGCCTATTAATACCACTATTAGGGCACAGGCTTTCCATAAGGTTGAAATAGAGAGATTAGGCTATGACCCACCACACGGGCCCAGTGCGAATTTCTAACGACTGCAGATGCAGTCGGGACCAAGGCCTTAACGTGCCTTCCGAAGCACGGAGGAACTGGAGATAGTAAATTTTTGGTCACCCATGCAATGACCAATGAAGTTAAGACCTCGGAAAAGTTATAAAAAACATTTATTCGAAGGAGTTATTGTCCCTCTTTTATCCAATTATTAGATTAATCATATCTAGTGTCATTCAAAACTTACCTACTTAAGTATATCCGACCGAGTATAAGTTACATAACCCAATATGTAGTTTCTGAAATTACACCTCTCAGAACAAAATATGGTATCGTGTTTCCAAACAAGGTTTCTCGCCGTTAATTGGTTCGGTAACGAAAACTTTGTCACACAAGTAAGCTGAAACGGTTTTCTACGATATTAATTACGGTTCGATTGTTCGTTCGTGGTGTAGACGTAACGGAGAGTGGTATTAATTTATGGAACGTGCTAACCTGTCGGGTTTACCAAGTGTAGATGGAGTGTATGATCGTAGAAATTGATAGATTTTAAAATTTACCAAAGCAATTTTCTTTGTTTTCTTAAACCCAACTGAGTTTTTATAAAAAAAAAATATACATATATATTTGATGATGTGTTTACTGTACATACCTACTGGATCTCACTCTTTATCTATGTTTTCTATTGGTGGATAGGTATTCCAGAGAAACAAACTTACTCATAGCAATATTGTACCAATAATTGAGTTTCTAATAGTAAAATAATAAAGTTAGTCATGCACAACAATCTTTCCACCTTTCCACAGACTTGAGACTATCAAATTTTATTGTTTTAATTATTTTATGGTTGTTAGCGTTAAGGCAAAGGAAAAGAAAATACTCAGCCTTTACATATATTTTTTTTTTTTCGTTTTTACTTACATTGTTTTTTTTTTGTTTGTGGTATTGTTAATCGTGATTGTGTCGTTTGTTAATTTTTTATTCACGTCAACCTTAGGCCCTGCCAGAATATCAGCGCCGCAGCGGCCTTGGTGTCGTTGTGGCATTGTGCTGAGGCAGGGACCTAGTTGACCTTATTCTGTTTGTTATCTATGTTTTTTATGTGAAATTTTATAGGGTCAATAAATAATTTCTTTCTTTCTTTCTTTCTTTCTTATATCAACCATGCTCTTGTTGTAAATTAATAAATTCATTGTTTGACGACCTTCGTGGACGAGTGGTATCTACGATGGGTTTCGAGGTATCGTCTTTTCGGGAGGTCCCAGGTTCGAATCCCGGTGGGGACAGATGTTTGTTTGACAAATTCGAGCATTTGTACTATTTGTAATTAATATTGTGTATTTCTTTATAAATATAATTATATATGTATCAGAATATGTACGGATTGCCCGTTACCCTAGTATCCCGTAACACAAGCATACAGTGCTTACTTTGGGGCTAGGCTAATTGGTGTGGTTGTTGGAAATGTTTATTTATATGTAGTTCCAATATACTGCAAATAGAGAAGGACTGCTGTTCACAGTGCGACATTATTTTAAATTGCAGTAAAATACTCTAAAATGATGAGAAAATTCAGAAATAAGTTATACTTATTCAATGCTGCACACGCATTCAGATCTCTACTACACAGTTGCTTTAGAACACGTAGATATACCGTGTATAAATAAAGTAATTTTCGTGGTTTACAATTTAACTGTCGACGTTTTTGCTGTCTAGCCAGGAGCTCTATTTTTGAATCACTCGTCTTCCGTCGAACGCTCGATTTCTACTAATTTTCATTCGACATAATTAATTCCGTATTTTTGAATCACTCGAGTGCAGCGAATGGGTGAGACCACTCGCTGCATGGCGAATGGTGGAGGCGAATGATAGAATAATTGTCATTTTTTTTTGTGCTATTAGACGACGATAATCTATCATTGTCATGCTTTATATGAAACGACAAAGAGTAGTAGCGATAAGAGTACCGATTTTTATTATTTCTGCGTGAAATGTGTAAAAGTTCGTATTTCGTATCAAACAGGTAACACTGGTGACGAGTGATTCAAAAATACGGAAAATCAGTATTATGTGACTTGAAAGTGGAAGGTGACTTATGTCTTCGACGATACTATGTCAGACGAGTGATTCAAAAATAGAGCTCCAATTCTTGTATCTTTCCGTCTCCCTCTGGCATTGGCAATTAGAGCGGCGCGAGCGCACACCGTGACGGAGCAGTGACGTAACACAGCCTTCACACCCGTCGAACGCGCCCGCCACGCCGTCGATGCACTCGGTTATTAGTCAAGGGGTTTAGATCGGGTCGATTAGTTATCAGCGGAAAATTGTTACCGGTTTTAGCTGGCATGCTCATTCTCGCAAAGGCCTAATAAAGCCTTTGTGATAGATCGGAAGTCGGCAATTTGCGTAGCCATGGATCACGGCCAAGGTCTCCCAAGTTACGAGTTCGTTTTTAATATTGAATCTTTCCTACACTACACTGCACGCGAACAAAAAAATCGACTCAGTCCCTAACTCTACATACATACATTGTTTTTAATCAGTGTACAAGATATTCATAAAAATAATATGTCATTTCAAAAACTCTAATTTCACTTTTATGACTTACGATGTATCATCATCCATCATTATGAATATCCATTTAATTTAAAATTTTTCGTGTCTGAACATAAATATAAGAAAAATTGGAAAAAGGGAATTAGTCAGGAATTTTGCAAATAATGAACAAAATTGTTATTTATTTTAAGGTGTTGATGTTTATTGTTGTTTAAATAATATTGTCATTAGTATCTATGCAGATTTAAATTGTAGTGTTGATTTAGTCAACTGCGTAAAATTGCTATGGGATTCGACGAGATTGCTTAGCCTTGCAAAGGCCTAATAAGCTTCTATTCTGGCTGCTGTCGAAGGTTGGCTGGCGCTTGCCTTTTTCAGTGATGGAAAATGGTCAAGGCTTTATCAAGTATTGTATTTTATAGATGTCATAAAAAGAAAGGAGCAAGAACTGCAAGGATCTTTGTTTCGTGATTGGGAGAAGCATGACAAAAATAGCTTTACAAGTTCTCGAAAGAGATTTATCAACGTCTTACCGAAGAATAAGCTTTGGACAACTAATGACACACTGCTTTGTTCACATTCATCATCATCATCATCAATATCAATAGCCTATCTTAGTCCACTGCCAGCAGTGGACTATGTCCAGACATAGGCCTCTCTAAATGCACGCCACTCAGATCGATCTTGGGCTACTCGCATCCGGCTCCTGCCAGCCACCTTGCTCAAATGTCACTCCATCGCGCCTGAGGACGTCCTACACCACGTTTGCCTAGACGCGGTCTCCACTCCAGAACTCGTCTATCCCAACGGTTATCGGTTCTTCGACAAATATGGCCAGCCCACTGCCACTTTAACTTGCTAATCCGGTGGGCTATGTCGATAACTCTAGTTCTCTGTCGGATTACCTCATTTCTGATGCGATTCAGAGAAACGCCGAGCATAGCCCTTTCCATAGCGCGCTGAGCGACTTTGAACCTGTGGACCAGCCGTACCGTCAGTGTCCACGTCTCGGCTCCGTATGTCATCACAGGTAGGACGCACTGATTGAAGACTATCGTCTTTAGGCACTGTGGGATCGACGATGTCAGGACATATGATGTTCACATTACTCAAATGTAATTTTTCAGCTCCAATGAAAAGAGACAAAGCACTCTGTAACATACATGCAGCCTAAGACATTTTTATTTTCTAGCTTGAAATCTTGCAAGCTATTAGAACATCATCCAAATCAAACGAGTTGCAACGAATTGGCTAATATCACTAATTAGCTCTGCGCTGAATGCGATTCATTAACGAGATATTGATTAACTTTATTAATTGGCGTGGTCGCTATTGTTGTAATCGTTAACTTGTTGCTACATCGATGCAAACACGTGTTGAATTTTAATTGATTTAGGCTTGATGTTTCACAAGTTACCCGTTTACGATGTGAAGCATGGACAATCCTGGACTTCTCTGAAAAAACTTTATCAAAATTGTGAATAATTAAGAAACGATCATGTTGACAAATTTATAATTTTTTGCCCAAAATTATACCGGACTAGAAATCAATTAGTTACTTTGATATCTGTTTGTCATTTCATGATCCCGTTTAAAAAGGTTCAGATTTTTTTGGGACCAGATTAGAAAAATATATCGTAAGTATTTCGCGTGAAGTTCTGGTATTTTTCAGCCCAAATTCTTCTGATTCCATTTTTTTTAATTTAAGCAGACTATACGTTACAGGCCGAGCTTTATTGTACTTAAATCTTTACCAATTGATTTTTATCAATATCACCGCGTATTATGTAACCTTAGATCGAGGCCCAAATAATAACGTCGCGTTCGTAAATAACCTTCTTTTTGATAACATGATTCTTGGTTATTATTTAATAATCAACGCCATATTGCTTCTATGATTACTTTTTCCAATGTCAGTGGTATTTATTGTATTCTTGTTTTTGTCACGGTGACATTTGGACTTGTTCAATACAAGTCACACTTCTCTGTCTCAATTTTTCGATTTACCGCTTTACACACAGCAGTCGTGCTCAAATTTAATCTTTTTGCCTGATTGATTGCCGCCGTCAAGCAAACAAACAATCATAGGATTTTTATAATAATACATATTCAATAATATTTTCTAATACATTATAGGGCTTATTTATGA
Organism: Chilo suppressalis; assembly: GCA_902850365.2. NCBI lineage: Eukaryota > Metazoa > Arthropoda > Insecta > Lepidoptera > Crambidae > Chilo > Chilo suppressalis. The sequence goes on from OU963910.1 coordinate 1,327,991, forward strand.
AAGTAGGACGAATTTGTTCCGTTCTGCATTCTGTTCTTTTCCATTTCATCATTTCTTCTATATAAATTAGTAAAGGTCTCCTGAGGTTACACTCGCGTTAATTTGAGGGAAAAGGTATAGTGAGTCAAACTTAAAGATGGACATATCCTATCGTGGACTTTTTCTATACAACTTTTGAAGGGCAACAATTCCGTCATACGTAATTTTTGTGTAACTTTAACCGTTCACAACGCGCACTCAACGAAAGCTCTCAAAAGAAATTTATCCTTCCACCTTCCTAGCCTTCCTCGATAAATGTACTGTCCAAAATAAAAATAGTTTTTCAAATCGGACCAGTTGGTCCTGAGATTAGCGCGTTGAACCAAACAAACCATAATCTTCAGCTTTACAATATATTTGTATATATTCCGAGATACCTATATGCTAAAATTATTACGCATTTACCTAACGACTTCCTCTTTGTTTTGCCCACAGATCGGCAGATCGTCGGAGTCGCCTATCGACTTCGTGGTCATGGACACGGTGGCGGGCGACAAGAGCGGCGACACGAAGGTGCTGCAGAGCACTATATCGCGATTCGCGTGCCGCATCCTCGCCGACCGCAACGACGTCAACAACTGCCGCATCTTCGCAGCCGGCTTCGACTCCTCCAGGAACATATTCCTTGGTGTGAGTAATGCTTCAGATTTACACACGCCTTGTGATGTCGCGTCGGGATCACCGATTCTAGTTCTAGCCTGTTGTGTTAGTTTAGGAAGTTCAATACATAACGGGTGACCGATCAGGTGCGAGCAACGTCACTCTTTTTTTGTACTAGGCGCAACAGATTAGCCCACCCAACCTGATGGTTAGTGTAAGTGGAGTCCAGTCGCGAAGATATAAATGATTCTTCAGGAGTTGTGCCGCTCCAGGCATCCTCGCCTTACTGGCCTTTACCCAATCCCTACCCCGTGGAGCCTAAGATCCCTATTCACCAGCAGAATTGCACCACCAAAAGGTAGTGCTATTTTACTGTGGTCTTCTGTAAGTGTCTATTAGTGACCCACGCACACGCTTGTCTTTGTGATAGAGATATGTATTTACCTATACCTATATACTCGTAAGCAGAATGGACGGAAGTGCTGTGCTGCGCGTGCATTCGGTAGACTGGTCTTTACGCTAGCTCCGGCCTTTTGGTCTTCGCTTCGTGGCGTGCTCCTAACATTTTATTACATTGTTCTCATCGCTCGGTGCGTCGCTCATGGCGGCTACGAGAATGTGAGACAATACTGACGGAACTCGCTTTATTTACAGGAGAAGGCGACGAAATGGACAGAGAACCACGAGATCGATGGTTTGACGACGAACGGCGTGCTGATGATGCACCCACGCGGCGATTTCTGCGGCGGCAGTGCCACGTGCGGCCCCTGGCGCGAGACTTCAGTAGGCGGCGCAGTGTTCTCACTGCGGGAGAGCCGCTCGGCGCAGCAGAAGGTAACACTACATGCTTCTACAGAAGGTAATACTCTATACTTCTGCGACGGTAGTGCCACGTGCGACCCCTGGCGCGAGCCTTTAGTGGCGGCGCAGTGTTCTCACTGCGGGAGAGCCATTCGGCGCAGCAGAAGGTAACACTACCTGCTTCTACAGAAGATAATACTCCATACTTCTGCGGCGGTAGTGCCACGTGCGGCCCCTGGCGCGAGACTTCAGTAGGCGGCGCAGTGTTCTCACTGCGGGAGAGCCGCTCGGCGCAGCAGAAGGTAACAACACTACATACTTCTACAGAAGGTAATACTCCATACTTCTGCGGCGGTAGTGCCACGTGCTGCCCCTGGCGCCAGACTTCACAGTAATTTATTGATAATGTAGACCAGCGCGTGTTATCCTCTGAAGGAAAGGAGAAGGTGGGATAAGGAAAAATAATTGCTCAGAACACTCGCCGTGGTACAGACGTTAGGATACGCTTAATGATGCCACATGACGACGTAGTTGAAGAGGCTTGATTGAGGTGTTTAATCACCTCTTATTTAGTCAACTAAAGCAGCAGAACTGATTGGGGATTATCTTCATACTTTGGGTAAGTAGATATATGAAATGGGATGAGAATCATATGAAATGGGATGAGAATCAGCGCCCTTCTAACTCTTCGGGCTATGTCGTACACACCGGTCCTTCTACGGATCTCCGTATTTCGGATCTTATCACGTAGGGAAACACCGAGCCATTGTGATTATGTAATAATCAGTAAAAAAAAAAAAGTTGATTAAAAATACCAGCTAAAGTAGGTGGTAGGTAGATTTTTTCATTACCGACTCGGATAATTTGTGGTGTCTGACTGTGACTCTGCAGAAATGTTATTAATAATTTAATGATTATTGCGCCTCGCACCTGCCTTCGAATGAAAAGTAACTATGTATAATTATTTAATAGGGTATTTGTAAGTATTAAAAATAAAGTGCCAATTGTTAGCATCTGTGTTTAGAATGTACACTGGCAGGGGTTTTTACTATTTTAACAAAAAAAATATTCATAATTTTACTTAAAACCCACGAATAAGATAATAGTTTTCTTATATATTGTCACGTGACCCAAAACGCTTGAAGTCACACGCAAGTAAACTTCCGGTTAAAGTGACATTACATTGTACCGTTTGACGTTTTAATAACAGTCGTGTGACGTCACACACTAGTAAGACGCCATATTGTCCAGAAAAACGTTTTCGCGGCAACTTGAAAATGGAATTTTTGATTTGGTTATTTTTACTGAAATACATAACATAATAATTTTTACGGACTCCATAAACATTAGTCAATAACGTGAGATCGTTTTCTAAAACTTGTCAAATACCCTTATATTTAATTTTAGACTTGCAACGAATATTCGGTTACTATTCGGTATTCGGTCTATTCGGCTGCTTTTATTATATTCGGCCGAATATCGAATATCTACATATTATTCGGTCGAATACCGAATACTTAAATAATAATAGGGAAGATGCATATATAATATTTATGAAATTTTTATGATTAAAATGTTAAAAACATATAAAAGAAATGCCACTGCAACGTTTTTATTTTACATAATGTTGTTTTTTAACAATTATTACGAATTAAAAATACTTGAAACAGAACGTATTTTAAAACACCAATCAGAGTTTAGTGACGTCACTCATGTTATGACAACTTCTTTGAGGTTATGATTGTTAAAGTAAATATTATTTTATGGGTATATTTATTGCGTTTTATTACATTTAATAAGAATGGAAGTTGCGTTTATCAAAGCAGACTCCAGGAATTTACCAAGAGTTAGCGTTGACATGGTTATAACTTTTTTTGTCCAAAGTGCAGAGTTTTTAAGTGTAGAAATGAAAGGGACTAAATTACTACGGTATGTAAAAATCGTAGTTGTTAAACTTCGTATTTTATTCAGCGGCTTCTACAAATCTTACGGCGATAATGCAATCGGCTATGTCCAAATTAAAATAGATGGAGAATTCAGTTTTGGGTCAGAAGTTGCAGTCAAAAACAATTTATTTGGGAACTTTGTTGAAGTAGATTGGCACAAAACATGAGTCAACATGGCTTTTTTTCGGAATATTAGTGGTATTGTTATGATCACATGATGTTGATGGATAGTCCATTTTAAATTTTTCAAAAAATATTTCGAAAGTCGAAAAATATGCAAAAGTATGAAAATTTAAAGCCAGCGACGAACAAGTACGACCAGTGACAGACAGGAATGACGTCATCGCAACCATAGGTTCGTTATCGCGCGAATATTTAAATTGTCAATTTTAAAACCGCATTTTTTCCGATAAATCACAATGTTTTAATTTTTTAATATATCTGTGGTTTATTCTACATGGAATTCTTTAAAATGAAAATAAAAATATTGCATCTTCCCTATTTTGTCATAGAGAAATAATTGGTAAAATGAAAAATCAAAATCGATTGATTACGTATATGGGTCAATCAACTATTCCTTGCTCGATGTTACCCTTTTCCTGTCCCATAAGCATAATACAAAATCTACCAAAAAATATGCGCTAAAATCATAGTTTATGTATTCCTAGAAACATTTACAAACATATAATCAAAGAAATATTGAGTTTTGGTTCAAACTAAGCAATCTTTTATGGTTGTCCTAAAGACAAATCGGTCATTTCGTGATATCACGGAATGTCCTCCGGAAACAGGTCATCAAAACTATTTCCATTACGAAAAAAAACTCGATGAAACAATTCTCAGTAATTGAAAAAAATCACTTTCAAGTATGTACTCTGTTAATAAAACATATTGGTATTTATTAAGGTTAATAAAAATTACCAAACTATTTTATTTTACTTGTGTCCCCAAAAATGTTTGCTTAGCTAACGTCACCTGGACCACCGCTAATTTAGTATGCGAAAAAAACATAGATGGCGGCTGAGTACGTTAGCAACAAGGCCGTCTCTCTAAGAAGATGTCGCGTCCTACCGCCATTTTTATTTCAACAAAGGCGTGGCGTCAGTCGGGCGAGTTCCGTAAGTGAAAGTGCGTGTTCTTATTGTCGTTCCAGCGGACAACCGTCAGAATTCCATAAGTACTCAATATTTAACAATTAACTATATTGTACTAGATGTTGTGTCAGCTAGATTTTACTGTGAGAGTAGGAAAAGAGGCAATAAAACGTTATTATTTAATAGGAAGCCAAAAGTTTATAAAACGTCTTACGGACAACCAGTCACTTGGACAACGAAATTGGTGGTCCGTAGGACATTTTGGTTGTCCTTAGGACAAATAATATTATTTTGATAATAAACATCTATAAATTAAATATTTATTCGTGCATTGGTTGTGACTATTGCTTCTACACCAAGAGGTCAGTGGGTTTGAATCCCGCACAGTAACTTTTGTGTTAATGAACATGTATCTGAGTTCATCAGATGTTTAGTACCCAGAGTATAGTACAAGCTTCGGCTTAGTTTGAGACTAGATGCCTCGGTGTGGTCTTGAATGCCATGTGCTGAAAAATTTTTTGAAAATGGGATTGTCGGAGAAAGAAAAATCGAGACGATACAGAGAGAGGCTTAAAGCGTGCCCATAAAAATTAGCTGAAAGGAAGAGAAAGAACTGAGAAAGCTATCATAAACACAAAAAGTTAATTTCAAGTATGCAGCCTGAGGAGCAAAAGAATGCAGAATTATTTGGAAATTGCGTAAACAGGAGCAGAGGAAATGAATGCAAGTAGTACGAGATGTATTTTTCAATACACCCGCAATTTCTCCGAATATTTTGGAGGAAAGGTAGGAAAACCTAAAAAAATTGGAGGAATATGATATACCACAAGAACAACAAGCAGTCGCACCGCCTCCTCCTGCTGTTGCGTTGGATCCTGAATGTAAAGAAAGAGGAAGAAAAAAAAACGCAGAGATAGATCTAATTGTAAAGAGAAAATTTGAAACTACGAATTGAAGCAAAGATGTGGAAGAAAAAATACGAAAATTTTAATAAGAGAGCTAATCGTAAGAAGAAAGAATTAGTTCAGGTGAAAGAGAATTTAAAACCTAAAGAGAATAATCCTAAGGTAGATTGTGAGGTAGTCTATAAATATAATATATTGACTAATGCTATCAAAGAAAAATACAAGAAAACTAAAGACAGATGAGCGAAAACTGAGTGGAAGAATATGTTTGATAACATGCATACAGCGCAAAAAAATAAAATCATGAAAGAGAGCTTAGATTTAAAATATCAAGTCAGGGCAAAAACAACAACGCGCCATGGACATACAGAACTCTCAAAAAAAGGAATACCGCTGGTAAAAAAGAAACTGTCACTAAAGGCAAAATGAAGATGCAAAAACGGTTTCTTTTGGAGTCTATGAAAAATCTTTTTAAAGCTTTTAAGTCTGAAAATCCAGGAATAAAAAGTTCTTATTTCAATTTAACAAAATATAGACCGTTCTACGTCGTAAGACCATAAGAATTTGAATATTTTTTTTACCTTTATTTATATATTTTTTTATTATTTAAAAATAAAACACTAAAATATGCTTTTTAAGTCGAAGTATTTCCTTTGGACAACTGTTAATGTCCATTGGGCAACCAAGTTGTCCCCACATTGAAAATCAGTTCTTATTTGTTTTTTTGGCTTTAAATTATAAAATTATTTATGTTTATTGGAAGGATAGAAAGTACAAATTAAACTAAATGGTCTGTGGTATAATGTTGCATTTATTACCATTATTTTCAGTTTTATAGGAAAGTTTCATTACGCAAAAAAGATCCACTGGACAACGGATCATTAGTAGTAGAATATTAAATAAATTATGCTTTACTTTATTTAAACGAATATTAAAATGTAGAGAAAATGTTACGATATAATAAAAAAATGGATTTTCTTTAATTATTATTGTTAGTTGAGTTATTTAAAAAAATTATAGTGTTAGTGGTCCAAGGGACGGATTTTGCTGAGGTTGGTGGATATTTTTCCTCTAAATTTTTGTAATTTAAGAAAACGTCATTGCCCGTTACCGGATCATAAAAATTATTAAATCATCTATTATATGAAATTTAAAAAAGTAACTCTTTACGAAAAAATTTAAAAAACACTATTTTGGGCAATGTAGCAATAAAAATTGATCGACCCATATATTCATATTTAGATTTCTGTTATATAATCATTTAAGTAGTCATTGGTACATAACACAGGTACATAATCATCTTCTGAATTGGAAAAATGGAGGATTCTATGTATTTCAATTATTGTGATAATCAAAATTTATAATGGTAAGCTTCTCATTTCTTTTATAATCATTTATTAAGTAGTCATTGGTACAAAATTTAATCATTTTCTGTATTAAACAAGTTAACAGTTTTTAATTCATTCAGTCATGTGATGAATGGTTCAATAATAGCAATAATTTAAAGTTTACGCGCCGTTTTTGGCCATATCTCAAAAGTTGGTTTTGTCATTTAGCCGCATTTTAGCTTGAGGACGGCAGATTAGAACAAAACAAAGGAGCGCGAAACAATCACGTCTGTACAAGTTTTTGGCGCTAAAATCCAGCCGAATACTTTTGCCTAATATTCGGCTATTCGGTGAGGGGCCTCGCCGAATATTCGGTATTCGGTATACTGCCGAATATACTATTCGTTGCAAGTCTATTTTATTTATCATTATATGCATTATAAAAAAAAAGTGTAAGTTTTGTGTGTGCACCATAAAATTCTTTTGAATAGCCCATATTTTTCCCCTACCATTATCATAAAAATAGAACACCATCATCATCACTAGCTTATTAATGTCACCATTGCTGGGGAACGGGTTTTCCCTATGGATGGAATAGGCAGAATTGGCCAATGACTCACCACGAGGGCCCAGTGCGGAGTGGTGGGTGCTAACGACTGCAGATGCAGCCGGGACCAACGGCTTAACGTACCTTCCGAAAACACACGTCACACGCAACAATATATATATATTTACATATATATGAGTGATGCGTGCGCTGCTCCATTCCCTTATGCCTTATGCACCGCCTAATGTTAGGCGGTGCATAAGGCATAAGGTTAGGTTATTTAAGAAAAGAAGTTTTACTTCAGATGTGTGGCCCGTGCACATAATTTTTCTTCTGCTTTATATGTAACTAGCGGCCCGCCCTCGCTTCGCTTCGTCGTAGAGCTGAAGTGTAGTCATACAAACTTTCATTCCCTATTTTATCCCCTTCGGGGTAGAATTGATCAAAATCCTTTCTTAGCGGATGCCTACGTCATAACATCTACCTGCATGCCAAATTTCAGCCCGATCCGTCCAGTGGTTTGGGCTGTGCGTTGATAGATCACTATGTCAGTCAGTCACCTTTGAGTTTTATATATATAGATAGATATAGTTGGATTGTATGTTTCGCAGGGTATGCCGTGCCAGTCGGAGACGAATGTACTGCGAGACGGCACCATGATCGACCTGTGCGGCGCCACCCTATTGTGGAGGAGCGCCGAGGGACTGAAAAACTCACCGGTAACACTAGAATTCATACATTCATACTGTTTGTACACATTCTGAAGGAGTTTAGAATATAATGATGTATGAAAACATAAGGTGCAAGGGATCATCGTCATCATCATCGTCAGCCTATTAATGTCCCCACTGCTGGGGCACAGGTCTTCCCTATGGATGGTTTAGGGAGATTGGGCCATGATCCACCACGCGGGCCCAGTGCGGATTGGCGGGTGCTAACGACTGCAGATGCAGCCGGGACCAATGGCTTCACGTGCCTGCCGAAGCACGGAACTAGAGATAGAAGATTTTTTGGTCACCCATCCAATGACCGACCACTGCGAAAGTTGCTTAAGTTCAACGATCGCAGCTGAACGCGCTAACCACCTGCGCCATCGAGCTCCTTAGGTGCAAGGGATAAAAGCTTGAATTTATGTGTGAGGCGCGTACTTATAGACTTACTTCATATATTTGTTGATGGGTTTTTATCACAAAAAATAAGTAGACACAGAAAGCCAGCTGTCGTAGATATCCGCCTTAGCCAAGAGCTACTAGGGTTGAAGTTAATTTAGTATCAAAAAATTTCACTAAGCGTGCTGCTTAAATCTAGCTTTACCTATTAGCCTGCGTAGATTAGGGATTTTTGCCCGCAGTATTTTTTGTCTGCCAAAATTTATCAGTTAATCTCTTAAGCGGTCTGACGAATTAAAAGTATTTTATCTTAAAGTTCATGTTAATTATAAACGTAATCTGAGAATATTTATTCCCATAGCGTGTGCTTTTCTAAATATTCGGGGGACAAATTGTCACACATTGCGTGCGTTGAGTCTGTGACACATTTCTCGAAGGACATTTTTTTTACAATACAGGGCTTTTTCTTCTTTGCGGATAAAAGTCTTTCGTCTGCGTAGGTCATTAGCTGTGTTCCCTGTAATATAATGGAGACGATGTACTCTTGCGTCTTATCGCTTATTCTTGCATCATTTTATCTTTTATTTTATTTTACAGCTGGACTTCTGTATCTTTGTATATTGTGCAGTTTTTTGTGTTAGTATTGTATTGAATAAGCTATTTGACAGTACTATGTTTAATTTGAATATAAGCAGAGATTTTATTATTCAAAGAAAACAAAAATTTCAATAACTTTTCTAAACAATCATTAAATAGAAATGATTTTGTTCTATAATCACGTGACCGAAAACGCCTGGGATTGGCGTAGACAAAAATGACGTCACACGCTAGTAAACTTCCGGTCAACGTGACATTACATAGTATCGTTTAACATTTTAGTGGCATTCGGGTGACGACACACCAGTGAGACGCCATAATGTCCAAAGAAACCAGAATGATGAATATCCTTTTTGTGGACTCTAGAAACATTAGTAAATAACGGGAGATCGTTTTCTTAAAGTATCAATTACCCTATTATATTTAGACTAGCAAACCTGTGAACCAAATGTTCACCAAAAAAAAAAAGTATTTAATTAATTGAGAACTTCGGAGATTTTGTGTGGTTTCGTTTGAAATAGAAATCACGTGATTTCTCGAAAACCGGAAGTGCTACGTTACTCACATCCGGTTTGTAGTCTTATCAGACTATTCTTAACTTATAACTTAAACATTCTCTATATCTATCTCTTACGGTTTGGCCGCTGAAACAGCACCACGGACGGACGGACGGACGGACTTGTCTAATAGATAAGAGATGTTTATTTATTAACCGATTGTCACCAGACGAAGCGCGACCTGGAGGCTCTAGTAGACGAGCTGAACGCAGGCCGGCCGCAGTGCCCCGTCGGCCTCAACACGCTGGTCATCCCGCGCAAGCTGTCCGCCACGCATCCCGACCTCAACCAGCCCTACGTGTACCTGCACTGCGGCCACGTGCAAGGTACTGTCCCTGCCCCTGCCCCTGGGGCTCCAGCAGACGAGGCGCGACCTGGAGGCTCTAGTGGACGAGCTGAACGCGGGCCGGCCGCAGGGCCCCGTCGGCCTCAACCAGCCCTACGTGTACCTGCACTGCGGCCACGTGCAAGGTACTGTCCCTGCCCCTGCCCCTGGGGCTCCAGCAGACGAGGCGCGACCTGGAGGCTCTAGTGGACGAGCTGAACGCGGGCCGGCCGCAGGGCCCCGTCGGCCTCAACCAGCCCTACGTGTACCTGCACTGCGGCCACGTGCAAGGTACTGTCCCTGCCCCTGCCCCTGGGGCTCCAGCAGACGAGGCGCGACCTGGAGGCTCTAGTGGACGAGCTGAACGCGGGCCGGCCGCAGGGCCCCGTCGGCCTCAACCAGCCCTACGTGTACCTGCACTGCGGCCACGTGCAAGGTACTGTCCCTGCCCCTGCCCCTGGGGCTCCAGCAGACGAGGCGCGACCTGGAGGCTCTAGTGGACGAGCTGAACGCGGGCCGGCCGCAGGGCTCCGTCGGCCTCAACCAGCCCTGATACTGATATTACAAGAAATACTTATTTGGATTTTATAAAACTGTTAAAATAAAAATTGTCTAAGTGAATGACCTCTCTGTGTGTAATGTGCGAGTGAATGGGTGTATGTGAGAGGATGTGTAAAGTATGCATGAAAAAGTCCAATGGATTCTTAACGATGACAAAATTTTTATTCTTAAATTATAATTCAATATAAACTTAATAACATGTGCACATTTGACAGTATCAAAAATAATATACCAATTGTTGGCATCTGTATTTAATATTAACATTAGCACTGTTTTTATTACAATTATGAACAGATAATTTATCTATAAAATCGTTGAATAGAAATGATGTTTTTGCTCCGTGGTCACGTGATCGAAACGCCTGCGATTGGCCAAGACTAAAATGACGTCACACGCTAGTAAACTTCCGGTTAAAGTGACGTACTTTATATCGTTTGAGGTTTTTTTTTTTTTTTTTTTATATTACTAGGTAGGCAAATGACTCTACCCCATCTGATGTTAAGTGGTGATAAAGTCCAAACGCGAAGATAGCTGGTACAGCAGTTATTAACTGCTACACCAACCATCCTCACCTTGCCGGCCCGCAAAAATGCTTCTTCACGCCTCTCTTAAAGGACCCCAGATTATAGGAAGGAGGGAACACGTGCGCGGGTAAAGAATTCCACTTACGAATAGTACGACAAAGAAATGAGTCGCCAAATTTCTTTGTTCGTGTAGGAATAGTGGCCACAGTAAGTCGATGGCAACGTAGGCCAGCGCGCGTGGTCCTCTGAAGAAAAGGTGATGGAGGGATAAGCAAGAATAGCTCCTCAGAACACTCGCCGTGGTATATTCGGTAGAATGCGCTTAATGATGCCACATCACGGCGTAATTGTAGAGACTCGAGTTTCTTAGTTGCCTCTTCATCGCCAATGATGCGGGCAGCGCGCCGCTGCAACCTATCCAAGGCATCGAGTAAGTACTTTGCGGAGCCATCCCAGAGGTGCGAGCAATATTCCACGCAGGACCGCACTTGTGTTTTGTACAACAAGCACAGTTGATCGGGCGTGAAAAAACGCCGCACCTTGTTCAGGACTCCGAGTTTGCGTGAAGCTGTTTTGATCAACGTTTCGATGTAGTCCTTTGGATTCAGGTCTGAGCGAACTTCCATACCGAGCATCGTAATATTGCTCTGTAGCGCCAGTGTTGTGCCCTGAAGAGAGGGAAGGGGAAGGAATGGCGATGTTTTTGCCGTGAAAGCGCAAGCCTGAGTTTTCTTGGCATTGAACTCAACCAAGTTCCTAGTACCCCATTCGGAAATGTGGTCTAAAGCCCGATTGAGCTCAACGACAAGATTCTCCCGTTTCTCCATGGTTTCTACCTGTCCAGCCGCCGCGTGTCCAAAGTATCTCGCATGCACTGTGCTATCGTCTGCATAGCAATGAATATTCGCAAGTGGAATCAAATCATTGATATGCAGCAGAAAGAGTGTGGGGGATAGAACGGAACCCTGAGGAACACCGGCATTCACTGACATGAACTGCGAACTACATCCGTCCGTAAGGACGCGAATTCTACGCTCATGCAGGAAGTCAGCTACCCAGGCGCAGAGCTGAGCAGGCAGACCGTATGCAGGAAGCTTGGAGAGAAGGCTCTTGTGCCAGACCCTGTCAAAAGCCTTGGCGATGTCAAGGCTAATAGCCAGAGACTCTCCCCGCTTGTCTATAGCTTCACCCCAGATGTGTGTCACGTACGCTAGAAGGTCACCAGTCGATCGATTCGGCCTAAATCCGTATTGACGATCGTGAATTAGAGAGTAATCTTCTAGGTAGCGGGTCAGATGGTTGTTAAGGACCCTTTCTAAGACTTTACACAACACTGAGGTGACAGCTATCGGCCGATAGTTGGCCGGGTCTGAGCAGTCCCCTTTTTGGGCACTGGTTGCACATTGGCGTCTCTCCAAGCTTCCGGCACACGCCCCAAAGAGTAAGAGAGTTGGTACAGTCGCGTAAGCACGGGAGACAACTCCGCTGCACAATGTTTTAGAACAACTGCTGGGATGCCATCGGGTCCACTAGCTTTCCGGACGTCGAGTGATTGCAATTCCGCACGAACATCACGCTGCCTGATTTTAATGTCAGGCATTGTAGTGCCACAATGAGGTAGTGTAGGTGGCAGTGCATTGCAATCACTGATTCGGGAGTTAGCCGCAAAGAGCTTTGCCAACAAATCGGCTTTCTCTTGCGGCTCATGAGCTAGTGACCCATCTGGACATCGCAGAGGTGGCAGCGAGGGCTGGCAAAAGTTGTGTTGCACGGCCTTAGCCAAACGCCAAAAACTACGGGAGCCCGTAGGGTGCGTTAACAATTCGTGGCCAGTACGTCTGATCCGCTCTGATGTAAGCCTTCTTACAAGACTTGGAAGCACTATTATAGGCAGCTTTCAATGAGTTAACCCCGGGATCCTTAAGAGCGCGGCCTCTGATCCAAGCGCGATATGCCGCCTGCTTACGAGAAACAGCATCGGCACAATCGCGATTGAACCAGCGGTTACGTGTGCCCTTACTGATGAGATCAGAATGTGGAATGTAATACTCCATTCCCATTACGATCTCCTCAGTAATGGCAACGGCACTGGATAATAGGTCCTTTTCATTGAAGCAGCGCTGCTTCCAAGGGACAGACGCAAAGTAATCGCGCATACCATCACAATCTGCCGACCCATAGTGCCAGACCCTGCGTTTGACCACCAATGGTCGAGGGGTTTTGGCCTGTGGCACCTTGACAGATATCAGGCAATGGTCTGATGAACCCAGTGGGGCTCGAACCACAATCTGATACTCCTGCGGATGGGTCGTAAGCAGAAGGTCTAGTAAAGAAGGCGCTTGACTTGCTATATCTGGGATCCTGGTGGGCTGATCAACCAGCTGTGTCAGGTCGTGCGTGAGAGCGAATGCGTGGGCAGAGATCCCTGCATGGTCAGTTTTGGAAGAGCCAAGCCACAAACCGTGGTGGGCGTTAAAGTCTCCCAAAAACACCAGTTCTGCGTTGGGAAATTGCGCCTGGGCATCATCTGCTACCCTACTGAGGTGGTCAAACAGTCGAGTTGTCTCAGCGTCGCCGGTGTGAGATCTGTAGAAGCACACGTAGACTCTGGCCAAAGGACCAGAGTCTACATGTACCGCCAACATGGAAAAGGAGGGGTCTTCCAGGCAGCTCAAACGGCGACAATGAACATCCGCCCGAACATACAGGCATACGCCGGCTTTTGCTTTGAAGGATTCTTCAAGCGCGTAGCCGGGATATTTAAGGTAGCCTGTGTCAGCGGGCGGAAGTATTTGTGTCTCCGTGAGAAACAATAGTGCTGGCCGTGCTGTCTCAAGATGGTGGTGGACAGCATTGAGGTTAGAGTGGAGTCCGCGTATATTACAGAACTCAACCTCAAACAGCGCGGAAGGCGTGGGGGTGTGCACCGCTGTACAACCAAACTTTATTTTACGGGCTGCCATCATGAGAAAAAAGTTGAGAGACGTGAATCGAGTGGAGTTAGTCGCGACAAAGACAGGCAAATATATGGAGGCACGTTTTCCCGAGTAACTGCCTGCGAAAGAGATACGCCGACCCAACGGACGGAAGGGCCCCCGCACCCCCCCGGGAGTGGCCGCCGGGACCCCACGCCCCGGTCACCAACCGGCACGACGGTCCACCCCGAGATTATGCGTGACATGATGGGGCAGCCTCGCGAACTGGTTAGGAACGCTCGGGCCCCTGTACTGTGCCACGGGCGGCCAGCGGGACAGCCGTTTCTACGGGTCTCCCTGGCCGGTGGGTCGATGCAGTCCTCCCGGCATCGGTTCGACGGATGCCTCCACTGGACCGAATCTGTCGCGGCAATCTCCACTCGAGCTCTGGTTGTACGCTGGCTGATCCCGAAACGCGCGTGAAGCACTTCACGGGTTTTTCACCATGCGTACGGTGGTAACAAACCAGGCGGGTGTTAGGCACCCTACCACCAGGAGAGCAGATGGAAGCTCTGATATCCCTCAGTCGCTTCTTACGACACCCGCGGGAAGTGAAGGGGCGGTGAGTGGTATTCTTTCTCCGTCACCGCACGAATAAAAAACGTTTTAATGACGGTCATGTCACGTCATACACTAATGAGACGCATTCATGCCTTCTTGGGTTGCATGTTAGATTCGGTAATGTAAGGTAAAGGCATACTTGACTCATATCATATTATTCATAATCCCCCACTCTTATGACGATGACGTCATAAGAGTGGGAGATCATTCGTGTCAGCTCTCCACCACCTTCTTGGGTTGCATGTTAGGTTCGGCAATGTAAGGTACATACATGACTCATCATATTACTCATAATCCTCCACTCTCATGACGTCATTCGTGTGAGCTCTCCACCACCTTCTTGGGTTGCATGTTAGGTTCGGCAATGTAAGGTACATACATGACTCATCATATTACTCATAATCCCCCACTCTCATGACGTCATTCGTGTGAGCTCTCCACCACCTTCTTGGGTTGCATGTTAGGTTCGGCAATGTAAGGTACATACATGACTCATCATATTACTCATAATCCCCCACTCTCATGACGTCATTCGTGTGAGCTCTCCACCACCTTCTTGGGTTGCATGTTAGGTTCGGCAATGTAAGGTACATACATGACTCATCATATTACTCATAATCCCCCACTCTCATGACGTCATTCGTGTGAGCTCTCCACCACCTTCTTGGGTTGCATGTTAGGTTCGGCAATGTAAGGTAAGGACATACATGACTCATATCATATTACTCATAATCCCCCGCTCTCATGACGTCATTCGTGTGAGCTCTTCACCACCTTCTTGGGTTGCATGTTAGATGTGGCAATGTAAGGTTAGGGCATACATGACTCATATCATATTAGTCATAATCCCTTACTCTCATGACGTCATTCGCGTGAGCTCTTCACCACCTTCTTGGGTTGCATGTTAGGTTCGCCAATGTAAGGTAAGGGCATACATGACTCATATCATATTACTCATAATCCCCCACTCTCACGAGATCATTCGTGTGAGCTCTTCACCACCTTCTTGGGTTGCATGTTAGGTTCGCCAATGTAAGGTAAGGGCATACATGACTCATATCATATTACTCATAATCCCCACTCTCATGGCTTGGGTTACACGTCTACTATCTCTTGGTGGGGCAAAAGTTACTATGATGAATATGAGCATTTGCACAGGGTTGTCCAACTAGTGACGTCAACAATTTTTTTTACATTCCTCGCACCTGGGGGTATCCAAAAATACCCCATGTATGTTCCGCGATTTTTCTTAGTTTTCGAGTTAGGTATTTTGCAGTCTTTTTTTTGTGACATAATTGTCTTGAATGTTGTTTTAATAAAAAAATAACTCAGCTTCCTGCAATTACTTAGTTACTCAAAAAAGGCTTAAAGGTTGGAACTTTAGTTTTTAGCAGGATTTACTCAAACATTCAACTTCAATTTAGAAGTACAAAAAGGAGTTTCCATAGGTTCTCGCTAAAACTCGAAAACTCCGCATGCTTCTAAACTACCAAAAATCATAAAAAAAAGTACTTAATCAGCCTATTTTTGTTGTGATTGACTTTTGAAGGTGGATAGGCTAAAAATCATTGAAACATGATTAAAGCATTAAAAAATATTTTATCTACTTTTTATCATTGTTATGGTAAATTTAACTTAAAAATGTAATTTCAAATTAAATTTAATTGAAATTCCTGTAAAATAACTTAAGCATGTGTAATTTTACAAACATCTTTTTTCGGTTTCACCACTAAGATTTAAAATGCGAACAACAATTGAGACAAAAACTTACAGAAGCGGAAAGAAAAATAAAGCAAGAATATTCAAGTAGCTTCAGACAATTAAAAAATATTTTTTTAAGGCATTGTCAATTGTGTATTCAAGTTGGAGGAAGGAGTTTTGAAAATTTACTGTAATAAATAGTAAATTTTCAGTAATTTGTGGTTTTTATTTGTATCAAACGCCCGGATAGCGAAGGGTGCGGGTTCGAGTCCTGTCTGCTGTCTGGTCCGTGTGAATTTTTTTTCTAGTAATATATTCTTTACATTTAAACATCGAGCAGTTACATGCTTCAAAAATAAAATTATAATTATGTATAGGTGCCGATTCTGGCATGATACTCATAACTTAAAACTAAATTTAACATCAGTCTCTCCTTTCATTCTGTATAGAGAATGACAAGGACACTGTTGTCAAATTTAAGTTTAGGTTTAGAGAATCATGCCAGAATCGACACCATTATGTCAATAAAGCATTATTAATCGACCTCCGTGTCCGAGTGGTTTAAACGTCGGGTTTCATGGTGCAGCCGACTCTACAGGTCGGGTTCGAATCCCGGTGGGGGCAGATGTTTGTGTGATGAATACAAGCATTTGTACTCCAGTCATGGATGTTAAATATGTATTTCCATATAAGTATACTTATAAATGTACAATATAGTTATTCTATCCGTTGCCTTAGTATCCTATAACACAAGCCTCACAGTGATCACTGGTGCTAGGCTAAGGCTAGAGAGGGTCGGGAATATTTATTTATTTATTGTTTTTTGAACGTTCTCCAGGCGAACACTCGTGGGGCGCGGAGGGCAGCGAGGCGGGCACTCGTCGCTGCCCCATGTGCCTGACGGCCGGGCCCGTGGTGCGCGTGTGTATGGGCATCGAGCCCGCCTTCTATGTGGACGCCGGCCCACCCACCTACGCCTTCAACCCCTGCGGACACATGGCGTCCGAGCGGACCGTCAAGTGAGTATACAGCGAGGCGGGCACGCGTCTACGGTGTACGCCCCATGTGGGGCCCGGGCCCGGGCCCGTGGTGCGCGTGTGTATGGGCATCGAGCCCGCCTTCTATGTGGACGCCGGCCCACCCACCTACGCCTTCAACCCCTGCGGACACATGGCGTCCGAGCGGACCGTCAAGTGAGTATACAGCGAGGCGGGCACGCGTCGTTTCATAGAGCTCGATCGTGGTTCACTCCGGTCGACCTTCAGTAGCGTCTCTACGCACGCTCGCGCCCAAGAGCTAAAGCTCTGTGACGTCACAGTCGCCACGCGGCCAGCTGAAAATTCGCTTAGTAATTTGGATCATAACTTCCATCAACATTTGACGTAGGACATAAATTTAACTATTGTAATTTTTGGAATCCCTAGCTCTATTAATCTGCATTCTCAACTTAAATCGTTACGGATCCTCATTGCGAATTACCTTTTGAGTTTTATATTTCAATATTAATTATCAATTTGACTTAATTTTGAATGATTTTGATTTTTTGACGTGACAATGTCTTATAATTCGATGGAGCCGGCTGCACGCACGAAAAAACATGAATCATGCGGCGTTACCTCGTTCTAAGCCGTTCCATTTAAGGCTTCAAGTGCAAGCGAGAGCGCGCAACGAGTGACAAAGAGGCACAATCGGCCTCCGCGTTCGGCAGCATTAGACATCTGTCTTTCACCTACTTGAGTGAGCGATGCGTTCGCGTGGACAGCTGCTATACAGTAATACATTTACCTGTTTTCGTCAAGTATGAAGTGCAGTGAAAAGTGCACATTCATACTTGTAAAAACTATGTACATTGTAAAAAAACGTTGTCACGTTAACTATCGTCAGTAAACCGACTTTACAGTACCCCTAGAACGAACCATTATCGAATTAGAATAGTTTGCAAACCGAAATGAAATGACAATGTCAAATTTTGTATGGAAACTTGAACAGCAGCGGCACAAAGTACGTAACGAGAACTAAAAATCAGTACACATTTGACAATGACACTTCGGACTCGCAAATGATTCGAATTCGATATTAGTTCGTGCTAGGGGTACAGATAACATTTTTTTTGTCATATGGATTGAATTAATGTAATATAATTAAATCTGAAAGAAATAATTATTATTATTATTACGACCTCTTTGGTTGAGTAGTTTGTACGCCGGGTTTCAAGGCGTCGTCTACTCGAAAGGTCTTTGGTTCGAATCCCGGTGTGGGCAGATGTTTGTGTGATGAATACGAGCATTTCTACTCCAGTCATGGATGTTTAATATGTATTTTCATATATGTATCAGTATACGTATTCTATCCGTTACCCTAGTATCGCATAACACATGTCTTACAGTGCTTACTTTGGGGCTAGGCTATTTGGTGTGAGTGTTGGTAGATTAATTCAATCCATATGACAAAAAAAATTGTTATATGTAAAGTCGGTTTACTGACAATAGTTGAATGTGACAACTTTTTCTTACAGTGTAGATAGTTTTTACAAGTATGAATGTGCACTTTTCACTACACTTCATACTTGACGAAAACAGGTAAATGTATTATTGTATAGCAGCTGTCCACGCGGACGCATCGCTCACTCAAGTAGGGGAGAGACAGATATCGAACGCAGAGGCCGATTGTGCCTCTTTGTCGCTTGTTGCGCGCTCTCGCTTGCACTTCAAGCCTTAAATGGAACGGCTCAGAGCGAGGTAACGCCGCCGTTGTCACGTCAAAAAATCAAAATCAGAGATATTGACTGATTGATTGATGAACGTGTATCTGCAGATACTGGGCGGGCGTAGACATCCCCCACGGCACTAACGGGTTCCACGCCATCTGCCCCTTCTGCGCCGCGCCGCTCGAGGGCTCCCCGGGATACGTGCGACTCATCTTCCAGGACAACCTGGACTGATGTGTCGGGTATGTATATTATGTTATGTTAACGGCCAAGCCTGATTTTAGGACAGCTTTTCCTTGTTTATTTAGCTGATGGATCGTTAAATCTAAAGAAAATTTAACTGAAATAAATCCACGCGCACTAGGCAGCAGACGGAACTCAAATCTTTCGCTACCCGGGCGAATGCGCTGACCATTATCCTAAAATGGTTCTCGCTCTCTCTCTCTCTACCGCAACAGTAATGGCCGTGTCGAATTTCTTCTAGTATTTTATAGGCTTCGATGCAGCACCATCTTTTCGGATAGTAGGTGTCAATTCTGGCATGATTCTCTAAACCTTAACTTAAATTTGACAATAGTGTATTCCTTGTCATTCTCTATACAGAAAGAAAAGGATAGACTGATTTTAAATTTAGTTTTAAGTTTAGAGAATTGTGCCAGAATCGGCACCAATCTCAAACAAAATACCTTAAAAAATTGTAGTTTAAAAAAATCTACGCAGTTCCGGTTCGAGTCCTGTCTGCTGCCTGGTCCGCGTGAATATTTTTTCTCTTAAAATGTTCTCTACGTTTTAACATCTGGCGTTTGAATGTTTAAAAAATATATTATAATAAGCCTATTGAATACTGTCCCCACTGCTGAAGCACCCGCAAGAAAGTGCGCATTGATGGGGGCTAACGACTGCAGATGCAGCCGGGACCAACGGCTTAACGTACCTTCCTAAGCACAGAGAAGTGAGAGATAATACATTTTTAGTCTATTGCTAATTTATCTAAATGGGAAATAGCCTGATACCAAGGAAAAAAATCTTCTTTATTTTATTTTCATAGCTTTTTTGATTCTTCTTATGAGCCTTGATGTTCATATCCGGGTAAAGACTTAACTCAAATATCTACACAATGATAGGCACTTCAACGGGCTCATCAAATCCAGCATCTTTCCAATCCTGTTTCACCTTCTAGATCTGTGTATAGAGTATAACCGTCATAAAGGATTCAATTAACTTTTTTATGTTAAAAAGGAGGTAAACTAGTAAGCGGCCACACATTAATGTCTCTACTGTTGGGGGACAGGCCTTCCCCATGGATGGAATAGGGAGATTGGTCCATGACCCACCACCCGGGCCAAGTGCGAATTGGCGGGTGCTAACGACTGCAGATGCAGCCGGGACCAACGGCTTAACGTGCCTTCCAAAGCACGGAGGAACTCGAGATAGATCATTTTTGGTCACCCATCCAATGACCGACCATTGCGAAAGTTGCTTAACTTCAACGATTGCAGCCGAACCGGCTAACCACCATCGAGCTCCTCCTAGACGCTTGCGATACCAAAAATATCACTCACGTTGTTGCCTACCCTGACTCTACCCCACACCAAGAGGTAGTGTTATTTCACTGTGCTCTGTAAGGTGGAGGTAACTTCCCCAGACGGGCGCTCCAATAGGGTATTTGACAGTATTAAAAATAAAGTGCCAATTGTTAGCATCTGTATTTAGATTGAATATTGGCAGGAGTTTTTACTATTTTTACATAAAATTTATAAATAATTTATTCTAAAAAGCCACGATAAAGTAAATAGTTTTCTTGTCTATTGTCACGTGACCCAAAACGCTTGGGATTGGTGGAGCCTAAATTGACGTCACACGCAAGTAACTTCCGGTTAAAGTGACATTTGATTGTATGGTTTGACGTTTTAATAATAGTCGTGTGACGTCACACACCAGTGAGACGCCATATTGTCCAGAGATACGTCTTTCGCGGCAACTTGAAAATAGAGTTTTTGATTTGGTTTTTTTACCGAAATACACAACATAATGATGAATATCCGTTTTTATGGACTCTATAAATATTAGTAAATAACGTGATATCGTTTTCTAAAACTTGTCAAATACCCTATTCAAGCGGGAATTCCGCTATGCCCTACCTCTCTTAAACTTAAGTTGATGTCGTCATTTTCATTGCGAGCACAATAGAATGAAATAATAAGTCTCCGAATGAAACTTTAAATTAATTTGACGTTTCTCAATATGGCTGCTAAACCTATTTGCCGTTTCTGAATACTTATAATACACTTAAAAGCTATGTTTTTTTTATTTGACCAGGTACACAGACGTGCCTCGTTTTGGCCAGTAACGGCTGATGCACCGCCGTCGCTCTGCCATCCCCCCCCTCGCCCCGACACCGACGAATCTCACGCCACTCGCCTCCATACGCCAACGACACGAACCGACATCGCGACAACACTTTTATATACACAAAACATTTTTACTCCTCAGTAACATTAAGCTAGCACTTGGCTAATGTTTGGCCAGCGAGAAAATGCAATCTTTATGCCGGCACTTCGCTTGGCTATTCGTATTTGCTATTTGTAAATTTGACATAAATCTTTCCTTTTCATTCCTTATAAGGCATGATAAAGACAGAGTATTGTCGAATTTATTAGTGTCGGCGCTTCAATTGGCTATATTTGTAAACTTGACAATAGTCTGTCTTTGTCGTGCCTTATAAGGAATGAAAAGGGTAGACTGATGCCAAATTTACAAATAGCAAACACGAATAGCCAAGTTCCGTCATTACAGGTCGTGTCAGTTCCTTATGGCGACCAGAATAAAGTACATTTTCGATCTACAAAAAAAGAGCTCCGAATATAAACCCTAATTCTGTCGCCATAAGGAGCACGACCTGTCAGAAAGGCATTCTTTCATTGGCCGCATTGTAGCTATACATATTTGCTATTTGTAATCTTGATAGCACTCTCTTCTAAAACTCCAGCATTAAGGATAGGATGCTGTCAAATGTATAAATAGCAATTAGCCATGTGAAGTGCTAGGGAGCCGTTCAAGTATTACGTAAGCAGATTTATTACAATCATTTACCCCCTCCTCCCCCTCGTCAGCAAAAGGAAGCAAAGCTCTTACCCCTCCCCCCATCCTTAGGGGCCGTCCATTAATCACGTGATGTTTTTTTGGCATTTTTTAACCCCCCCTCCCCCTTGGTGATACATGGTGAGGTTAAAGTGTAGCCCGCCACCCCCCACCCCATATCACGTGTATTTTTAGTACCTACAAAGAATCTTATTTTTTTAAACTTTTAGAGGTAGACAGAAAGGTTGTTTTTGACTGACATCAATATAATGAAAGAAACTGAAAAACTTTTTGTACTAATACATGAACATTATTTAATGTACAGTATCCTCGGACCACGTAAATACACGTGATATATTACTACACCCACCATCCCCCCTTGTGATATTTCGTGTTTTTTTATGGACCCCCCCTCCTTTCGAGCCTCACGTGGATTAATGGACAACACCTTACGTAAACATTGGTACCTATATGCATTTTTCCTTTAATGTATTCTGTTTTTTTTATTGATTCATGAGCTTTCATGAGCTTCATGAGCAGCAGTACTTAAAAAGGCTTAATCGATGATGCTGACGTAATCACTTCTCTCTCTCATCTCTACCCCCCACCCCCCCAAGTCATCAAAAATAAGCAAAGCGGAGACCCCCCCTGCCCCCCTATAGTGCTTACGTAATACTTGAACAGCCCCTAGTATGATGCTGGTACTTCATCTAACTGTTCGTGTTTGGTATTTGTAAACATGCCACTTTTCTTTCCTTGTCACGCTTTAAAAGGAATGAAAGGGACAGACTGATTTCAAGTTTACAAATAGGAATAGCGTAACGAAATGCCAATATTACAGATTACACAATACCCAGGATTGGACGTTAGAAGACTAGCGAGTGACTGTACTAGTGTTGCTAAACTTATCGATAGTGTCGAGATATCGTTATCGATGATAGTGTTACGAGACATCTTTATCGATAATGTCGAGTTTACAAATAGCAAACACGAATAGCGGAATGAAATGCCAATATTACAGATTACACAATACCCAGGATTGGACGTTAGAAGACTAGCGAGTGACTGCACTAGTGTTGCTAAACTTATCGATAGTGTCGAGTTTACAAATAGCAAACACGAATAGCGTAATGAAATGCCAATATTACAGATTACACAATACCCAGGATTGGACGTTAGAAGACTAGCGAGTGACTGTACTAGTGTTGCTAAACTTATCAATAGTGTTGAGATATCGTTATCGATGATAGTGTTATTGCAAGACATCTTTATCGATAATGTCGATACTGCGAATTGGCCAACGCTAATTTCGATTTATTTGGTACTTTGATGCGGGGAGTTTTATGTAACTGAAGACGAGTCTTTCAGCATTGATTTTTGTAGTGGCAATACAGTGATGGGTTTGAAAAGGACGACCTTTTTTGGACATAGTCCTTATTTGTGACGAAATTCTCTTAAAGATAGTTGCTGCGCAGTTCTATAACATATTATTATTTGTAAATAATGCAATTCTGAGTTTTCACCGAACCTTCGCTGTACTTGTCTATGGTTCTTCCTCACCCGATATTTTGACCAAAGACAGTCTCTCTGACGAGTGTTTCATAGTATTCAGATGAAACCTCTCGAATCGTTTAGGTGCCAGTTGGTGTCATACAAACATACATACATACATTCATCATCGGGATATTGTAAATTGTTCTCTTAGTGTTGTTTTTTATAAGAAAAACTAGAATAGAGATTTCGTTAGCGTTAATGGAAATGTTTTGTGTAAGTAAACTTTTTGTGCGAAATGTAAAACGCGGCTTTGTTTCATATAGATTGATTGAATATCGGAAATGGAAGTGGTTTATAATATGAATTAGTACGACGCGACTTATGTATAGCATATTTTATATCGTATTACTAGTTACACGGTCGCACTCAGAGACGTAAATTAAGTTGGATTAAAGTTGATGCCTCCACTTTCTTCGCAATAGGGATGATGACTAATTTTTTTGAGTGAATTTTCACTAATAAGTGTACTCAAACGTGACGTCACGAGCCCCTACTCCCAAACTTTGACGCGCTATAACTTTGTCATATTTTGGTTGATTGCCCAAAGAAAAAATACGTGTCCATTATTTTTTCATCATCTAACTGACGGACTAAATAGAATTTCGTTTACTGTACCCCGTCATCATCCCTATTGGCGAGAATAAGGCAACACTCGACTTAGGAAGGATTGAATTTAATTGACATTTCCGAGTGCGGCTAAAAGTGTCTGTATGGTAATGTAAGTTTATAGCACGACCCCGATTCACGGGGGATAGGTATTTATTCAACGCGGCACTTGGACGAATCTACACACGCTTGTAATACTAAAGAAATGACTTTATGGTACCTTTTCCTATGATTTCTGACCCACTAGCCTGTCTAATCGCTTAAAAATGTTAAAACAACAAGACAGACAAGTTTTCCTTTGTAGAAAATGCGTAATTCACTGAGGACCTTCAAATAAAATGTAAAACTGTTTTGATAAGGATAAAAGATTTTTGAAATTTGACTCTTATTTTCAGTGTAATAGGTCATTTTATTTAGACGAAATTGAATTTCAAGTTTGTGATAGAAATGAGACATTTTTATTTCATTTAGGATCTAAATCTGGTTGTAAAAATGTTATTTATGGACATTCTAATTTAGATAATTATTTATCAGGTTTTAATCCATAATTTTTATAACAATCTGCGTGTGGCGATTCGTCGAAGACACAGCAAAATTCATCGGATAAGTGTTAAATTTAAAAAAAGGAAATTATAATGACAAAAAAAAAAGAAATCTATTTAACGCTTTGTACATTGCTGTGTTGATTTCTGATTTGTAATTTGAGAATGAAATCGGGGAATATAATTTTGCTCGTTCAACATAGTGTTTGTCCGTGTTATTCGTATCGTAGTTACTTCACAAATAATATTTGAGCATCTTTCACTATTAAAATGTTTTGAGTTCGTTTTTAACAGATGTGAAATATGATGCAATGACACATTATAAAAGGTTGATTTATTGAAGCGGACATTAATATAATTATAATGAAATAATCGTAAAGATAATGATTTGTAAATACGAACACGTTTGTAGTGTTAAGTAATTTATGTAACGTGTGGTATGCTTGAGTATATGGATTTATGATGGGGTATGTTTTGTTTAATGTCTGTGTGTCCGTTAACGCGTGTTAAACGGTGATTTTTTAATACAAAGTTAAATAGCAGTGACATTGTTTTAATAAAGATAAATAATAATATGTTCTGCTAGCTCATTTCTAGCTTGCTATTACTATATTTTGTATGTTAATAAAGTAATATCTTCAACTTCAACATAGTTCAGCCATTTTTTTTTTAATAATTTGAACAACTTTTTTACAATAATAAGTTATTTGTGAAGATTACAGTAGTACCACAAAAATAAGTTTACAGCTATACAACTGGCCGATGTACATTTAAAGGTGTGAAAATATTTTTGGCCGAAGATTTAACACACGTTAACATTGCCACGACAATTTCAACCTTACGTATATTACAGCAAGATCTTATTGAATCTGTGTAAGCGTCGGCTTGTATCGGGTGATAGCAAACGCTGATTTGGCTTTTAACTTATTTTGTGCTATTTCTATTGGATGATTTGAAAACATTTTTCTCGTATAAGGCGGAACTATGTTGAGGGATGCACAGACAGACGATTTGTAAACGTTTATGTTAGTTAATGTACGCTTAAAGTCTCGGTAAATATACGTCGCGACTCTCGCCTCGCGTGATACTACAATATGCCATGTATTTTAAGCCTGCAAACCACTCAATTTTCGTTCTTAATAATGTTTTGGGAGTAGTGACGTTTTCCTGTCAATTTATCCCTTTTTTTCGGTTACAAGTTGAGAAACCACCGTATCCTGAAAGAAAGCTGATTAGTAACAAGATATTATCTTATGTTTGCAGCAATACGGTTCATTATCGCACCAAAAGTGTATTCTCGCTTCTCGTTAAAATTTCAGTTAAATAAGTTTGCTCCCAGAAAGTCAAAAATTCACAATCTGAAGTTTTGCACGGATTCCATGTAGCGAACGACTCCTAGTAGATGTAAGTCCTGGGTGTCAACTGGCTAACTTCATTGCTGTAGTAACTGCTATAGTTTTCGACCGCCCCCCACGACAACGGCTA
This sequence comes from Chilo suppressalis, assembly GCA_902850365.2. NCBI lineage: Eukaryota > Metazoa > Arthropoda > Insecta > Lepidoptera > Crambidae > Chilo > Chilo suppressalis. Next base: position 1,354,136 of record OU963910.1, read on the forward strand.
ACTAAAGCCGTGGTCCGAGTCTCTGAGACGCCCTCTAGTTGAGCCGACCCCCTCAGGTGCTCGTGGTCTGGAGGCTCCAGACGGGGAGGAGACTCCCCCCGTGGGGAGATGCCATCCGCCTGGAATAACTCTAGAGGCACTCGCCAATTCTCGGCTTGAGGTCCCCTTAGGATCTCGCCGTCCCCAAACCCAGTGACGCTGTAATAGTTTGCGAAGTCATCACTGTATTTTTTACCGCTTAAGATAGCTGAAATACTTTTGAAATCAAACCTTGGTCCTTCGAGCCAGGATGATTCTTCATCTATAGAAGTAACTGCAGCGATGAAGTTAGTCACTTGAGCCTCGGAGAGTGATTAATGTTAACTCAGCTGTCGATCTCAGAGGAGCTTATCGTAACAAACACCACTGAGGCAGATTGTACAATTTGATATAACTCGGGTCATTATAGTCGGAGAGCCAGAGCGGGGATTTTTGGATTTACTCAAGCGCGGTATATTAATATATGGGGGGCAACCTTGCCTCTTGTGAAGGACTCCCACCATATCTGAGTCCTCTATGTAGTAACGAACATCTATGGCAGCAAAAACAAAATTTCAACAAACGGCTACGAGATTTCTCGCGTCTAAATCGTCAGTCTTTTGAATAGGGATTCACGTAACATATTTGAGGATGGAAAAAATAGCGATCTGCTGGTTTGCATGGTGTGGAGGTGGCCGTACGAATTTTTTTGCTGCACGTTGAAAGGAATTCACAAGGGGCAAGGTTGCCTTCCATATGTTAATCTGCCGCGCTCGAGTAAATCCAATAATCCCCACTAGGGCTCCCCTACTATTAAAGAAACGAATCAAAAATGGCGTCGTCACTTGCGATTCCTTCCTTTAATACCCCGTTCTAATGATGAGGATTGTCCAATCTGCAGTCGAGCCTATATACTGGCGAGGCATTGTATAAATAAATAATGTAAGTTGGTTATCGTAGACATTATTGTTAGCTTGTACGTACGGAGTATGGAGCGTTTAGTTTTTGTACAATTTCACTAGTTAGTGGACGACACGTATAATGGATGCCTTCGAGACGACATACAGATATTTTTAGGCTATACAGATATTGTGAAACCGTTGTCTTTACAAACTTTACTTTATCAAAGGCCATTCTCAATACCTTATCCTTTTTCAAAGTTTTAATGGTTCTTAATAAGCTATCGTCTTTAAGTGATCTCTGGTAAGGCTATCTTTGACCGTGGATAAGGCATTCAGTATGACCGAAAATGCTAATTGCACATAGCATTACGATTGTTTAAGGCTAGAATTTTTGGTAAAAATGTAAAAAGCTTATTTGAAAGAGTGTTTAAGTAAGTGGTTATATCACATTAGGTATTTCATATGCCTGTTAGTGTTGAGTTGGACGGGCACGCCCACGTGACAGTAAAAAGTCTACTTTAACCTGCGTTTGCGCAATAACTTTGACAGGTAACTAAGCTGTGTTTAGTTTATAATCTTAAAAAGATAATATTATATGAAAAGTAACAAACTTTAAACTTAAAAGTTAAATTGATACCAAATTCAATATCGACCCAATGAAATAAAGCATAATTATTTATTTTATTTCCTAGCGAACTTTAGCTGCTTATCCCAGTGGTTTCGTGAACGCAGCCTAAATGTGGTGTGAACGTGTTGTAAAAATTACTTTGCACTAAATACATACATGTTTCGATATAATTAGATTTATTTTTCATTAGGGCGAGTCCGTTACGTTGACGCGTGTAGAATGCTTACGCCGACTGTTCTGTATGTCACGTTGCAGTTGTGAAACTCGGCGAATACGTTTGCAGTACGAAAATAACTCTTAATTGCAACGCAATACGAGCGCTTTCAACGAGTCGTAAACGATATAAAAATATATGTTTGCAGTACGAAAAACGCTCTTATTGCAACGTGATACAAGCGCATTTAACGAATATTGATACAAAATCGAGTTATGCTTACTTTGATATGCACGTCGCATTTTCCCAAGATTCAGGATATCACAACTGCCGCGTGACACATTCTTCTTGTTCTAACATTATTAGTGGTAATAAGAACTGAATGCTAGCCTTAATTTTTATTTCTAAGTGCTAGGATAATAAATTGCTCTTTTGAGTTAGAAAATTGACTTGATGTTTTATTCAACTTAAACCTATGTATTTGCATTACAGGCAGTCCTCGTACTTACGGCATGTTAGGTTCTTGAAATACGCGACGTAAATCGAAATGACGTAAGTCGAGACATGCCCACGGACGCCGGCCCCACGGATATTGACCTGCTACAAGTGAATTCTCCTATGCCGGAAATCGAAACAATTGGCGTATGCTTGAGGAATAGTGTCAAAACATTGTTTGACGTAACTTGAAACGACGTAAATCGAAACGACGTAAGTCGAGGACTGCCTGTATATAGTTGTAGAAAAAAACGGACATGTGTTGTTCACATGCGATAGAAGTGAAACCTACAAAAATGTGAAATCTGTGTTAAAATCTAACTCTAGGTCAAATTTAAATACTTCATACTTAAATTGTTTTGAAAAATAAATAATAGATTAATAGTAGGAAAAAAAACAATAAAAGAAAACACCGAGCTCAGGATTGAACCACAGATCAGTTGGTGTCGACCCCAAGACCGCTACCATTCGGCTGTCTGGCTCTTGTAGCAAGTGATAAATTTACGGATACCTATCTTGTGTCAAATACTCAAATTCCGTTTCATCTAATCAAGTCACAACGGTACTATAGAATGATTTTATTTATTTTTTAAGCATTTAACTGCTAGATGTTTAAATCTAAAGAAAAGTTTATTAGAAAAAAATCCACGCGGACCAGGCAGCGGACGGGACTCGAACCCGCATCCTTCGCTATCCGGGCGAATGCACTGACCATTATGCTACCACGGCCCTATTAGCCGCGTCGAAATTTTCCTAGCCTTAAGCTGCAAGGCAGCGCCATCTCTTCGCATTGTAGGTAACCCACAATGTTAAATGAATACTTTTTCAACTACTATACTTTACTTTTGTATTATAGAAGTTTTCACTTCAAATCTCTTATCTAATAGACAAGTCCGTCCGTCCGTCCGTGGTGCTGTTTCAGCGGCCAAACCGTAAGAGATAGATAAAGAGAATGTTTAAGTTATAAGTTAAGAATAGTCTGATAAGACTACAAACCGGATTTGAGTAACGTAGCACTTCCGGTTTTCGAGAAATCACGTGATTTCTATTTCAAACGAAACCACACAAAATCTCCGAAGTTCTCAATTAACTAAATACATTTTTTCTTTTGTGAACATTTGGTTCACTGGTTTGCTAGTATTAATTATTAAATAATTATTTCCCACACTCACACCAATAAGACTAGCCCCAAAGTAATGGATACAATACATATTACGGTTACATATATATTTATTTAAATATATATATAAACATCCATGATTAAGGTACCAATATACCCGTATTTATCATACTAACATTTGCACCCACCAGGATTAGAACCTGGGACCTCTGAGTAGGCGATGCGATGAAATCCGGCGTATAAACCCACTCGGCCACGGAGGTCATTGAAACAGAGCAAGGAAAAGTAAATAGACTGGATAAATTAACGAAATTTTATTGCACCATCAAAATCAAATATTACATACAGATTTTCTTAGTAATGCACGCTTAAGAAAATTAAATAAATACATATAATAAAATGCATGCTTACAACAAAAAATGTCTGCTTCATAAACCTCATTTATTATAAATAAATATTTACTGAACCAAATACTTATCTGACCAGTCTTGTGACTACAGTATGAACCCTTAGCAAGAACCAATATCGAATTCGAATCGTTTGCGAGTCCGAAATGTCACTTACTGATACATTTCGCTGCTAGCTTTAGAGTAGCTGCTTTTGTTATCCAAGTACTCTCCGTGCTTGGAATATATAGGAGAATTTGAAAGGCGTTGGACCCTATGCTGAAGAGCAAGATGACTTAAAATGAACAAAAAAAAAAACAACGATAAAACGATCAATAACGGCTTTTCAACAAAAAATGCATTTACGGAGGTTGTATACATTGTTTGAAAGTTCATAATTACGGGACATATAACGGAGCGTGCGGTAAAACATTTTACCGCACGCTCCCATACACGGCGCCGTGTGTATCTTTTACGGTTGTTTTTAATTTTCGGACGAACCTCATTGGAGGCGCTTTTAATCTATTCCTTTGTCTAACTTCAGTACTGTGACGACATTTTCTAATGAAAATGGCGCGCATTTCCAAAATTCACGCAAACTTTTTCAAATTATTGAAAAAGTTTGCTTCATTACTTAAATTAGGTATAGCTACTGTACCCCTAGCACGAACCAATATCGAATTCGAATCGTTTGCGAGTCCGAAATGTCACTGTCAAATGTGTACTGATTTTTAGTTCTGGTATATTCTTTGTGGCGTTGCTGTTCAGTTTCCATACAATATTAGACAATGACATTTCGTACTCGCACACTATTCGAATTCGATATTGGTTTGTGCTAGGGGTGCAGAGCCTAGATAGGATTCGAAACTTCAAGAATTTTGTGAACCTTTTTTTTTACAACGCTCATAATATGATCTTAAACATCTCTTATCTATTAGACAAGTCCGTCCATCCGTCCGTCTGTCTGTGGTGCTGTTTCAGCGGCCAAACCGTAAGAGATAGATAAAGAGAATGTTTAAGTTATAAGTTAAGAATAGTCTGATAAGACTACAAACCGGATTTGAGTAACGTAGCACTTCCGGTTTTCGAGAAATCACGAATTTCAAACGAAACCACACAAAATTTCCGAAGTTCTCAATTAATTAAATACATTTTTTTTAAATCAGGTTTTGGTGAACATTTGGTTCACTGGTTTGCTAGTATTTTGTAATGAGAGACTCCTTTTTGTAATATATTAGATAGCCACAGGTAGGGTTACCAGATGATAAAATCAAAAGTCCGGAGAACAGGCTTGATTTCCATTGAAAAATCCTGAGATTTTTTAAGTTTGAGAATTTTCGCTCAAACGTACTTAACAATTTAAAAAAAGTCGTAATATTATCGTTTATACTCTGCTTATACTTTTAAATCTATTCTTAAATTTAATTTATATAATGTGGGGCATTATATGAATCCATAATTAAAGAAAAAACTTTACTTAAAAATGTATCTTTACATATTAAGTATGACAAAACTGATTAATTTAAGATTAACTTGGATAATAAAGCACTGATTTTAATTGAGCAATTATTACCAATAGAAGGTAATTTTTAGTTTGTTTATCTTCTTATTAAAGAGATCTTTAATACGTAAGCTGTATTTTATTGGAAATTCAAAAAAACCTGAGATTTCATGAGATTTGCAAAATCCAGCCGCAATCCTGAGAAGAGTCCATAAATCCTGAAATCTCAGGACAAATCCTGAGATATGGTAACCCTAGCCACAGGTTATGTTACCAAAAATGGCATTGTTTTTTCATAATTTCATACGAGCGACGCTCAATGGCTCCCCTTAATATTCCGTATAGTTCAATGCAAGTTAAGTTTAGTTGTAACTAAAACTCTAACGTATTGATCATAAGCCGTAGCAACGGCTAGGCCGCAATGGTCGCGGTTCCAATCTATCGCATTGAGCGGTTGAGAGCTGATCGTCATACGTTGTAAGCGACGCAGTTTGCCCGCCACGCCGCAGGCTGCGCCTTTGTCGTCTGTGCGACTGCGTTGGTCGGGGTATTCGCTAAAACAAGAATAAATACAATAAATATTGCTTAAAACCGTATCAATGAGTGTTTTCTGAAATGAGGGGCATTAAGAGCTATGTTTTTGAATCACTGGCATGGCTTCGAAAGATCGATTTATACTAATTTTGATTCGACATAATAAATTCCGTATTTTTGAATCGCTCGATGTCAACGAGCGGTCTCGACCACACGATGCGCGTTGGCGAATGATAGAGGTGAATGGTAGAATAATTGGCAAATTTATGTCGGATATTTTCAAGATTTTTTCGCAATATTTTTAAAATACAGGTAAAGCGACGTTTTGATCTTTTCTAACAAAAAAGGCAAAAGATTAAATAAGATATTGAGAATTATACGTTTATTTTTCACAGCGGTAAGGACTGCTTGTTATCTTTTTCCTTGAAATTAATAAAAATAAATATTTTCTATTAAACTGGTAACACTGTATAAACGATTCAAAAATACGGAAAATCAGTATCATGCAATTTGGTAGTCGAAAGTGAAATAAGTCGCATTCGACGATACTATGTCAGGCGAGCTGGTGGCAGTACTGAGACGAAAGGTCTACTCATCCGTCAATCGCATTATTATGTTCTCATAGTCTATGGATCTGGTCTATGGAGTTCGCGCCAAAATCTTCATACAAAAGACCTCACGTCTTAGTGGCGCCAACTTGTGACGTAAATTTTCACAAACACCCGCATTACACCAGCTTCGAAATGAATACTGTAGGGTTTGTGTAATTAAATCAGATACTAGGGCAGGGCGGGCTGTGGCCCAAAGCCTACAAAGAGAAAAACAATATTATATGAGGGCTTATTTCCCTTATTTATAACATTAAAAGTTTTTCCAATTTGGTTGTTGTGTGTGTTTCAATTTCAAATTTAATGAGTCATAGTAACGAGAATTGGTAAAAGAAACTACCACCCTCAGCCCAAGGCTGCTAAGGATACTGCCAGGGGAAAGAAAGAGCGAGAGGGGGGGAGTTTTGGGGGAAAGAGGAAGAATGCAAGGTTTAAAGAGTAGGCATGAGAGAAAGCAGGATTAAGGAGAGGAAGAAGCTAAGATAATAATGAGATAGGTTTGGAAATAATATAAAATCCAGTAGAAGAAAAATGTTCCAGTAAAAGAATATTCTCCCCCCCGCCCCCTTTGGTGAGGCCCTTGCTTCCGGGAAATGGAATGGAAAGGCATGAAACGCTGTCATGATGAATTGCGAAATACAGCATTTTGCAATACATTCGATTCAAAACAATTATTCCACCATACCTGTTACGCCCTTCGAGACTTCCGCTACAAAAGTGACAGCTATTCATCAAAAAATGTATGAATGAATTTACTTACTATTTCCATAGTGTGACTTGCCCGTTCCCAGCGCAGGTTATAAATATATCCCGGTTCTGAGGTAAATGGCGGGCGACCCATATCGTGCCGCTTTTAGAGGTGCTGTCCATCACCTGCAATAGTGATAATGTATAAAGCCTGCCACAGACGTAGCTATAATATATATTAATATGAATCATAGCAAGACATATTACAACATATTTTCAATATAAATTTTCGAGTGACCGCACACGCAGCTATAATATATATTTCTATGACGTCACCAAAATATGTCGACAGATATATTTCGGTATATTATGGTACAGTACGACCGCAGACCGAGTGAGGCAAAATATATATTATAGTATAGCTCCCGTCTGTGGTAGTTTGTTATAATATAATATATATTTCGATATATTAATATATATTATAGCTACGTCTGTGACGGGCTTAATGCGATTCAACTAAGAATAGGATCGACTGGGCGCCATTTTGTGATGTCAAAGCTGTCAATTGAAACAAAATAGGTAGAGTGAGCAATAAAAGTTTTTCTTCGATAAAACTTATTTACTAAGATTGAGAAAAAAAAGCACCGATTTTTAATAACATTTATGACTGTGTGAGTAAAAATATTAATCGGAATCTAGCTCTTCAATTCCGCTCAGCTCTGCATAACTACCGGAGTTGTCATCGTCGTCATGTTTGTCTACAAATGTTTGGTTTTTTTATTCTAGAATTAGTTGAGTGCTAAAAAAGAGTTCCAAGATTTTTTGCAAACCGTACTTTTCAAGCGTCATTTGACAGATGGAAACCTTTATCAATCCTAAGTACTGACTTACGATTGAGAAAGGCTTGCTTTTCGAATTAAAAGTTGAGCCTTCTTTTATAAAGTTAATATGTTTTTTATTTGTGGTTAATCCTTTTTTGGGGCTTTAGCCACTGCAAGACTTGCTGCTTCACGTATGACTTCAAGTACTCTATCATGGCGACGTGAATTTTGACCCCTATCAACATGTGCCTAGTGGCTATTGCTTCACCACAAGCATATCACGATTTTTCAGAGACTTTCTCCCATCTTACTAAGGTACTCTGGTCTGGGACACCCCTCTATTCCTCCTAACCGTTTATAGTATATGTGTGCTAGCTTCATAAATAAATTACCTGGGCAAAACCTTTAGCTGGATTCTGTGTCCTCAGATCGAACACATGGAACTTTCCTTCCAGTGTAGTTGCAACTAATTTATTCATCGGAATGTCTTTGCGATCAAACTCAGCGCAGCAAACCTGCATAATGAACAAAACAGAAAAGTTAAAACACAAGCCAAATAACCCAGACCATTTAAATAAAGTGAATAAAAAAAAAAGTTAGAACGCTATTAATTTTAAGGAATCTTTTTACCGCCCGGATAGGGTATTACAAATTCTAAAGAGCTAATATACAAATTTTTAATCAATCATTAAGTGCCTTGCATTTAAATTTAACATTCATATTTCTAATTACCCGCGTAGTTAAACGAAAACGTTGGGTTATTATGAGTTCAAGGGTGTATTCCGTAATATATACCAGAATACTGGCTAGTGCTAATGACGTCATGAATCGACGCTATACTGGTGAATTGTTCCGAAATATATTGGCCAGTGCACTGACGTCATAAATCGACGAAATATTAAAAATAGTGCGAACAAAGAAGATTTTTTTATTCACCTCATCAATTAAAAGGAATTCTTTTTGTTCGGATGCGCCGGTATGTTCTTTAAATAAAATAGAAATAAAATTTGAATGCATCTCACGCACGCTCGGTCTTACGTCATATTCGTTTTCCCGGTAAAAATATGGTAGCATACCAGTACAATATGGCGTCGGATTCGTGACGTCATTACCACTGGCCAGTATACTGATGTATATTTCCGAATACACCCCAAGTCTTCGTAGGTGGTAGTTCTTAGGATGTTGAAGTACCATGTGATTCATTACATCCCCTGTCCCGCCGTTACCATGACTAGGACACCTTTAGCTATGTTTATGCGAATAAAAACTCAAAGATATTTTAATTAATTAATTTAATCCGAAATTAGACGTAAGGATGAATAAGAAAGTTTAATTATTAATTTTATGTAGTTATTTCGATGAATTTCTCTTTCATTACATTAAATAAATGTAAAAACCCTTTTGCATTTATTACTTGAATGAAGCTCGTTACAATTATTTAAATAGCTGATTTTCGACCAAAGTGGCAGTTTAACGATTTTGTCTTTGCACTGTGGATATAAGTAAGTTACCTACATTTATTGCGAAACCAAATTCAAAGTAGTTTAAAGAAAACAAGTTTTACATAATTTACAAAAATAATATGACATTGAAGTATTATCATTTTTATTTACATCCTTATATCCCATGGAATAAAAATATATGTCAGTGGAGCAATATTTGGTATTGGCTCCGTTTCAATGCGAATAAAATTATCAACATTTAATTTGTATAATCAACATCATTCAAATTAAATGTTGATTAATTTTGACTAACTTTTTATTTTCGAAATATCCCTTCTAACTTATTGTATGAGTTCTTTACTAAAACATTCCAAATGTATCCACAATTAGCTTGTCTTAAAGGTAACTATCATCTGTCTGCGTCCAGTTTTTAAGGAAAAGAAGTTTTCAGAAGAAATAAAAGACAGTTTTTTATTTTCCTGAAAACTAACATTTTTGTAGTTATCTTTTTATTCTCCGGGAACGGCGATTTGTCATTTTTGTTTATTATTGTTCGACTTGACTTGTATTGTTGTGTTTTCTTGTTTTGTGTGCCTGTTATATATTTTTAATGATTTTAAAGTTATTGTTTTATTGTATTACTCAACAAGTGCCGTCCCTTACACTCATAATTTTGTAAGCCAATATAATATATAAGCATAAATTTCATAGGTAAGGTAATTAAAAAATAAAACCATTATATCGTTAAAAGCTTAGAGTAAGAATAGTCTTTTGGCCTTCAAATATTGACCTTAATTTTCCTTGTTTCATTTATATTATCTCTCAAGTGGCTGGTGCTTTTCCGGTCGATGCCACAGCACGCTCGTAACCATTATCCTACCTAACAACCCAATGACTACAAAAACCGATTATGCTTAAAGAAATAATGCATAACAAACGCAGTGAACGCCATATTGCTCTGCGGTCTTGACGTCTTAAGTACTGTAAATAAATGCATTTCCTTGGTTACGAAAACATTAAAAGTACCGAATTGACAGCTGACTCTTTGGCATATTCTAGCGGTGTGACGAAATATCAGTGTTTAAAACAGATTAAAAAACTGAAAACTTTGAATTGAATTTTAAAATGCATTTTGTATTTTATGCACTAAAACTAACATTTTCCTGCTCCTTTTTGTCTAAATTATTGCAATTATATATTTTTCTCAGGTAGATTGAAATACCCTATTGGGGAAGTACAACGTCAATTTACACAAGACACAAAACTTTGAATTGAATTTTAAAATGCATTTTGTATTTTATGCACTAAAATTAACATTTTCCGGCTCCTTTTTGTCTAAATTATTGCAATTATATATTTTTCTCAGGTAGATTGAAATACCCTATTGGGGAAGTACAACGTCAATTTACACAAGACACAGGCCATTTGAGTGATATGAGTAGTATTAAGCTCTCTCATCATCATTATTGTCCCCACTGCTGTGCCTATGAATAGAGGCGTGCCTAGATAGCATAGGCCTTTCCTATGAATAGAGTAGGGAGATTAGGCCATGACCCATCACCAGTGCCGTCTTTGACCTATTGGAGGCCCTAGGCAAATTAGTAATTAAAGGGGCCCTATGACCCCCGTTTGGTGATCTAACAAGAACTAGGGACTTTGTATTTATCATCTGAGGTGTCCACCTATCGATCACGGGGCCCTGGGCATTTGCCCAAAGTGCCCAAGCGGATTAGTGGAAACTGAAAATGCTTAATAATAACCCCGAAGCACGGAAGAGGTCAAGATTAAAATTTTTGGTTACCCATCTTCTAACTGGCCACTGTGAAAGTTGCTTTACTTCTACGAACGCAGACCGAACTGGATTGAATTGAATTTAATATAGGAATTGAAAAATTTTAGTGAATTTGTTAAGCATGTAACTGTTTGATGTTTAAATCTAAAGAAAATATAATTAGAAAAAAATCCACGAGGACCAGGCATCAGACTCGGACTCGGACCCGACGAATGCATTGACCAATTATGCTACCACGGCCCCGATGGCCGCGTCGAAATTCTTCTAGCCATTTTTAAGCTGCAAGGCAGCGCCATATCTTCGCATTGTAGGTAACCCACAACGTCAAATGAATACTTTTGCAAGTATTAAACATTTGAAAGAAGAGATAACAATTGTAGTTATAATTTATGCTTGAGGTTTAAATCTAAGAAAATATAACTAGAAAAAAATCCACGCGGACCAGCCAGCAAACGGGACTCGAACCCGCACCCTTCGCTAACCCGGCGAATGCATTGACCAATTATGCTACCACGGCCCTGATTTTTAGTCTTTCGGTAGCAGAGGATCAGAAGAAGAAATAACCCAAAAATTCTGACCCCATTCTTCAAGTTGCACTCCCACCGCAGCGACATGGTGCGCAGATCGAACATCTTCATGTCCCCGTTGTCGTAGCCGGCGACGATGATCCTCTCCGCGTCGTTGAAGGAATTCCCGAACGCCACCGTCCAACAGTCGCGCCTGGTCTCCCCTTTAGCTGGCTGCATGTTGGCAACGGGTTTGCCTCGCTGCCGCGGATCCCACACTTTGACAGTGCCTGAATGGAAATTTGATCCATTTCTATCAAATATGTTCAGTAAATTAGTAGGTAATAATAATCGTCATCATCATCAGCCTATTAATGTCCACATTGCTCGGGCACAGGCCTTCCCTATGGATGGAATAGGGAGATTGGGCCATGACTCAGTCTCATCACGCGGGCCCAGTACAGGTGCTAACAACTGCAGATGCAGCCGGGACCAATGGCTTAACATGGCTTCTGAAGCATTGAGGAATTCGAGGTATCTTCTTTTCCTAATACTAGATTTAGACTAAAAGATTTTGAAAATAATTACAATGTAAATATCGAAAAAGATTTAAGTATTGTAAGCATGCAAAATTGATAAATAACCTTACCATCTCTACTTCCCGTCACAATCTCTGGAGCACCACAGTTCATGGTGTTGCCGCCCATTCCATCAATGGAATTTATTATGTCTGTGTGTTCCTTTGTTATGTATACCTGGCAACTCTTTTCTAAGTCCCTGAAATTAACAAAAGTAAATTATTATATTTTTAGTTTTTTAAGCATTTAACTGCTAGATGTTTAAATCTAAAGAAAATCTTTAACAGAAAAAAATCCATGTGAACATGGCAGCAGACGGAAACTTTTTCTTATAAAAAATTTCTTAAGTAAATAAGTTATTTATTGGCTTTTCACAAGTAGGTATATACATCATAATACACATAAATAACAATAAAAAATATCAGGAATTGGAAAAAAAAGGACAACTAGGTTGTTGCCTCAGCATAATGCCCCAACAACACCAGAATGCTGCAGTGTAGGTATTCCAGCAGGACATAAGGCCCCACCGTGAGTTGTTGATGATGACACAAAGAGATTAATGAAACTAAAATAAAAATTGTAATGTGTGTTACAAATTACAATTTTTATTTTGATTATCTATATTAGACAACCTCCATGGCTGAGTGGTTTATACTCCGGGTTTCATGGTGTCGCCGACTCGAGAGGTCCCGGGTTGGAATCCCGGTGGGGGCAGATGTTTGTGTGATGAATACGAGCATTTGTACTCCAGTTATGGATGTTTGATACCTATGTATTTCTATATAAATATACTTATATATGTACAGTATATGTATTCTATCCGTTACCCTAGCATCCCATAACACAAGCCTTACAGTGCTTACTTTGGGGCTAGGCTAATTGGTGTGAGTGTTGGAAATATTTATTATTATTATTTATTATCTCTTTGTATACTGGATAAAACAAATCATTTGCCTAATATTTTAGTACTCTTACCTGATCAATACACAACCTGACATCCGTTATATTATTTTTTTACCTGAAGCAGGGATTCATGTATCGTTGAGAGCATACAGTGCATACATTCGGTAGCAGCTAATATTGAAGTTGCTCTAGCAAGTCACTTTAATTTTGTTTAATACATTTTTATACAAAAACCTTATACTAATTATTTAAAGTAGCAGCACGCACCACAATTCGAGAGTCCCTTTGAAGTCGCCGGTAGCAAGCCTTCTCTCCACATCACTGCTAGCACCGAAAGTACCACATTTGAAGGAGTTCGGTCTCTCGATATCTTTTATTTTGCGTGCCTCCCCCGATGTAATTTCAAATATTTCTATAGTACCACTGCCCTTTGGTAAACCTCCGATCACAACAAACTTTGCTGAACACGGTATCCATTTACAATCGAATATGGAATGATTTATATTATTTTCGATATGTGTTATTATTTGTGGGGTATCTAGGTCTTCCATTATGCAATGGTATGGGATTACTTCTATATTAGTTAACTTGAAACACTTGAAAACTTATTTATGTTAATTAACAAATAGGTAACCTCTTTGTAAATGTAAACAAATTTTATTTCTATGGCAACGGCACCCCCACCCCCATTCACTATTATTATTTTTCGTTCGACTTCTCCTATTAGGAAGACAATAGAAGTCAAAACCATACAGTCTTATTATCTGTTCATATTTTTGGTATTTCGTATGACATTTTTAAATATTTAAATGTATAACTTCACCTTTTACAATAAGCTTCTTGTTGTAAGGGTTAAACTGTAGTGAAGGGTCCCTTCACCACTAATAGGTAGTCTGGGAAGTTTCCAGCTAACGGTCACTGTGAACTTGAACTATGTAACGTGTGAGCTGATATATAAATGTGATTGAAACGTAGCAGCCAAGCTTTGATTTATACATGTATAGAAATATTTAAATTGACCAAGAAACGTTTATAAAAATGGAAGAATGGTTAAAGATAAAGCTGTATGGGCGTCGTTGCTTTTGCCTTCCTAGGTAAGGGAAAAAATTAAAAAAAAACAAACAGACAGGTCGCTCATCAGGAATTTTTGTATTTTCTAAAAAATAATTAAATAAATACTACCTAAATCGAAACTACCTCTGATAAAAAGAGAGAAACAGCTGGCGGTTTTGTACATTTATAATTATTTTATAATTCAGAATGGGTGACAAGAAATACAAGCAAAGCGTACGTACTGTAAACTGCTTACTTTAATTTTATTATTCTTGATATTTCCTACATTAAAGCATTTTATCAATGCCCAATATTGTTTTCCAGAAAGCTGATATTGCGAAGCAATTCGACCTGCCGGAGCGTCAGTCAAAAATCACGACGTTGATAAACCAAGCTGGTCAGGCATACTGTATCTGTCGTTCTTCTGATAGTTCTCGATTTATGATGTAGGTACCCATTATGTATCTAGAAAATCATCTTTCCCTGACCAGACCCATCTTTCCCATTGGGCAAGTGCCCAGGGCCCCGCGATCGATAGGGGGCCCCCTCAGATCAAATACAAAGTCCCTAGTTCCTGTTAAATCACTAAACGGAAGTCATATGGGCCTCATTATCCTAATATGCCCAGGGCCTCCAATAGGTCAAAGATGGCATTGCCCCTGACCCATGTAGTGCATCTTTGTGTAATATCATTTTGATAATTATACTTAGTTATTAAAGTAGCACTTTTAATATGTTTTTTTTTGAAAAAACATCTGGCAAACATAGCAGACAAGCAAGGATTTTATCAGTTCTTTATTATGTATATAGTAGTGAGATTTTATGAAATAAACATTGTCAAAGTTATATAAACATAATATTTTAAAATTTCAGAGCATGTGATGCCTGCGAAGAGTGGTATCATGGTGATTGTATCAATATTTCGGAGAGGGAGGCAAAATATATAAAGAATTATTTCTGTGACCGCTGCCGAGAGGAGGATCCCAGTCTAAAAACTAGATTCAGACCTCAGAAGAGAGAAAATGAAGGAGACTCAGGTATGAATAAGTCTAAGCAACACGTTTTACATCTGTATACAAATAGCATTCATATATAAACGTAACTCTTACTTCCCTAAGCTTTAAAATGTATACTGAATTATATACTGTATTTATACTGAATACATGGTTTTATTTTGTTTTAGGAAAAGAGGATAGAAAAAAGAAACGGAAAGAAAAGGATTACTCTGAGAATAAATCTTCAAAAAGAGCAAACACCAAGGATGGTTGCGGTGATTGCCCAGGCTGTTTACAATTAAATGATTGTGGACAGTCAGTATATTTTTATAATGTTTGTTTGTTGTCTTTTAACAATATTTTTCAAGTATCTTTTTATAAAGATCTTTCTGGAAAGATACTTGAAAAATATTGTTAGAAGGGGGATTCTCAAGTAGTAGATAATGAATTAAATTTATACTAGATAGATTAATTTAAGTGAAAGTAATGAAAGAGTAATATTGATATCAGTCCCCACAGGTGCTGCTTAAAAATGAACATTGAATAAAATCTGAAATTAAATAAAACTAGTTTTAACAGATTAATGCATGAACTTTATTTATTTATTGCCGTTTCGCAGCCTTTTCAGGTCTGCATCGTCAGAATAATGAAAAAAAAAAGTTTGTGCATTAATCCGTTAAACTAGTTATATTTAATGAGTGATGTGTGTGAAAACTTAAGAAACAAATAACTGAAATTTAGTTAATTTTTAAGCAACTGGCAAGTTTTTTAACAAACTGGCATCCAATTTAGCTTTTCAGCTGTCAATATGATTTATTAATCTTTTCAGTTGTGATGCCTGCGAGGAAATATTTAAATATGGCAGCAGCAATAAGAGTAAGCTAAAGTGTAAAATGAGAATGTGTATCAAGAGTAAGAAAACATCCAAACCTCAAAGGTGAGTTGATTTCTATCTTACCTCTAGTTTACACCAAGGTATAATAATAATGATAATAAAATTTCAAACACACCAATTAGCCTAGCCTAGCTGTTAGGTCGTGTTATGGGATACTAGGGTAACTAGGGTTACGGATAGAATACATATACTGTACGTATATAAGTATATTTATGTAGAAATTAGACTTGCAACGAATAGTATATTCCGCAGTATACCGAATATTCGGCGAGGCCCCTGACCAAATAGCCGAATATTAGGCAAAAGTATTCGGCTGGATTTTAGCGCCAAAAACTTGTTCAGACGTGATTGTTTCGCGCTCCTTTGTTTTGTTCTAATCTGCCGTCCTCAAGCTAAAATGCGGCTAAATGACAAAACCAACTTTTGAGATATGGCCAAAAACGGCGCGTAAACTTTAAATTATTGATATTATGTAACCATTCATCACATGGCTGAATGAATTAAAAACTGTTAACTTGTTTAATACAGAAAATGATTAATTATGTACCTGTTTTATGTAGCAATGACTACTTAATAAATGATTATAAAAGAAATGAGAACCTTACCCTTCTAAATTTTGATTACCACAATAATTCAAATACATAGAATCCTCCATTTTACCAATACAGAAGATGATTATGTACCTGTGTTATGTACCAATGACAACTTAAATGATTATATAACAGAAATGAAAATATGAATATATACATAATCAATCGATTTTACTTTTTAATTTTACCAATTATTTTTCTATGACAAAATATATTATTTAAGTATTCGGTATTCGGCCGAATAATATGTAGATATTCGGTATTCGGCCGAATATAATAAAAGCAGCCGAATAGGCCGAATACCGAATAGTAACCGAATATTCGTTGTAAGTCTAGTATAAATACATATTAACATCCATGACTGGAGTATAAATGCTTGTATTCATCACACAAACATCTGTCCTCACCGGCATTCGAACCCGGGACTTCTCGAGTCGGCGACAGCCATGAAACCCGGTGTACAAACCACTCGGCTATGGAGGTCGTCAATAATACATGTATTTAACAAATTTTATACAATGTCTCAATATTTTGTTCATACTTATATACATGTATAAAATATGAAGTATACAATACTTGAATTAAACTTGTTTGATAAACAAAATATGTGAAGTAAATAAGTGATTTATACTTGTAAGATACTAGTTGTCTGTTCAGTGTAAAAAAATAGTTATTTATTATACAAGAGTGGAAAGTTCCTTTTTAACCGCGTGCTCGATTTGGATGACCGAGCAAGCGAAGGATTCTAAAGTTGAATCACGAGCGCAGCGAGTGATTCTAAATTAGAATCCTGAGCGTCAGCGAGGGAAACAAACGAGCACAAGGTGAAAAATCTTTCCACTCGAGTGCAATACGTAACTTTTCATCCCACCTCAGCGAGGAAATGACAAAATGAAAAAGAAAACAATTTATAATGACAAAATATTTAAGCAATAAAACGTGAAAAACTAGAATGGCGCGAAGCACGCAAATAAAACAAAGAAACCAAGAAGGTTCCAAATTTAAATTTTTTCACAATTTAAAAAGTTCTAATCATAAATTTGGCACCATAGAGGTTACATTAAATAGGTTTAATGACGTTTTGAATTTACAATTATATTGAGTACTCATTATATGTGATGTTCTAAATTCAAATCTACTTTGCCGCTCAAGCGAATAAAATAGAATTTTCCAGCCAGATTTCGAAGCGCAAAATTACACTTTCCGAGGTGGTGGGATGAAAAGAATGTTTTAAACAGTCACAACAAGTATTTTAAAAGTTTTGTTTAAAACTAGTATATGACTTGTCTCTTAATTGGAAACGAGGAATTACCAAGTTGTCTAACAGCCTCTCTTAAGAACTACCCATCTTTTAATTTTTAATATTATTAATTAATATAATTATTAGTCAGCTAACTTCAACAGATAATCTCACATGTTAACTCCCTAATGTGATACAATTTTTTATCAGTTTTGTTTTAACACTTGACAATTGCTACAAATAGGCTTCTTCATATTAGAACCATAATTATATGGTAATACCAGTCGAATGGAAATTAGAAAAAGCATTATCATTTTCTATTTTCCATTCGACTAGTTGGAATGGAAATTAGAAAAATGGAATGGAAATTAGAAAAAGCATTAGGCATTTTCTAATTTCTATTCGACTGGTTGATTTTGTACATTTACTAGATGTGTTTTTTATCTAACAAGTGTGGCAAACTGAGTATATTATGCCCCAGCCAACAGTAAACAGTCATTAAAGCCTATAGACGCTAGCTATATCAAAGTAGCAAGCATATTGTTTAATTGTAGCTGGTCTATTTCACTCCAGTCTTTTGTAGCTGGTGGTTACTACCCTAGATAGACTGTCCCATCCCCTATTGTATATCATCGTCATCAGTCTATCAATCTCTACTGCTGGGGCACAGGTCTTCCATGTGGATGGAATAGGAAAATTGGGCCATGATCCACCACACGGGCTCAGTGCGGATTGGTGTGTGCTAGCGACTGCAGATGCAGCTGGGACCAACGGCTTAACGTGGCTTCCGAAGCACGGAGGAGCTCGAGATAGTAAATGTTTGGTCACCCATCCAACTACCGACCACTGCGAAAGTTGCTTAGCTTCAACGATCGCAGCCGATTGCGCTAACCACTTGCGCCGTCAAGCTGCTCGTCCTTCTCGTGTAGAGTATAGCTGTGTTCTACCTCGGAATCTTCCATCAGCACCCAATACAGCAGTAGTCGTGTCAAGAAGAAGCACCACGAGCGCGAAGTGGCGGAGCCCGAAGAGTCTCTGGCACACCTTCAGACCGCGGAGCCTCGCCAGTGCTACGGACCGCAGTGTACGAGGGCAGCACATTATGGATCTAAATATTGTTCGCATCAGTGTGGAATGAGATTGGCTACGGCACGGATATATCAGGTACTTAGATTTTAACAAAAAGGGAAGATATGGTACGCTCATACTAGCTTCAAATAAAATATGATCCGACTCAACTACATAAGCAAATCTCACACACGTAGGTATATCTAATATATAAAATTCTCGTGTCGCGGTGTTTGTGGTTAAACTCCTCCGAAACGGCTTTCCCTATTCTCATGAAAGGACATTGCTCGTTCCCCATACATTGAATGCCCTATAACGCCCAGCAATGAGAAAATGCTAGTTGTGTTCGGAATCATTCATAAACTCTAATTAAGCATTTGTTGAGATACGGACAACTTGAGGAACAGTGGCCTACTACAGAATGTATTAGATTTTGAGGTTATTGTAGTGTATACCTATCGGAAACGTAATTAGGTCATGTCGCAATCCGCTATTTACGTAGATAGTTTTAGCAAGTAAGCAATATTATTAATTCAATTATTTTGTAATGTTTTATTGCACTCAATAAACGGACTTCAAACTATAAACTATGTTTCCTTATAACCAACGATAGGCTAATATTAGATGGCGACCCTTGCCATTCGAATCGTGTAATATACTTCCACCAAGAACTAAGACTACAAGAGATTACAGAAGAAACAGATAATGGGAAAATCGGCATCCAAAGAACAAGTTGTGATAGCTCAAAACGCAAATGGAGCAGCTTCGGCAACAGCATCCCAATCCCAGAGCGAAAAATTGGCTATCCTAGAAATTTTGATCGGAGCGACCGTCTGCATAATCCTGTTTGCTGCAATTTATTACATTTTCAAGAAATGCAATAAACATTTTGTTCGCACCATACAACGAGAGCTCAACAGGAACAACATAGCCACCATCTCACGAGCTGACCTCACTACCAGCGCAGTCTAAGAAGTTTAACAAGAGGAGTCCAGGATTCAGCCCGGCCAAAACGTCTGTCATCATCGGTCATCGGCAGCCAGTCATATCACCGTATCAGCACCACTGCAGCCAGCTCGCCTGCCCCAGTCCCTCGGAAGAATCTTAGTAAAAAGGTGTATCTTGAACAACCAAATTAAAAAGTATGTAATCATATATTTTTTAAATATTTTTATTTTCAATTTATCGTTATGAAGCACGTACTTAATATTTTTATTGTTTTTAGTTTAGATAATTATGTCAGGTGTAGTATTTGAAATTCATGAACTACATAAATCATTAGTATATCTTAGAGATTATTTAGTTAAATTAGGACCTAAAGGAAGGCAACAGGACCTTGGTTTGAAAAAAGTTAAAGAGGCAAAAGTTTTATATTCAAAGTTGGAGAGTATTTTGTCTGTGTTGCATTCTCAAATTGAAACTGAACAGATTTCTACTAGTGATATAACTTCCATCCATAAAATAATAAATGAAATTCATCAAATTTTTAATAAAATTATAGAGTTATCAATTTCTGAGCAGAAACAAAGTGAAACAGTCAAAATGAGTGATAATTGCGAGTTTGATTTAAAAACTGCCATAGCCTTATTGCCTGTAATGACGGGACAAGAGTCTGTTACTAATTCCCTTATAAATAGTATAGAATTGTACAGTAAGATGATCTCGGACAAATCTAAAAGTCAATTAATTGAATTTGTTTTAAAAACTCGACTTTCACCGAGCGCACAGTTACGGCTGAGTTCAACTTACGATACAATTGAAAATCTTTTAAATGACATGCGCAAACATCTTATAAACAAGGCAATCGATCTATCGAATCGTTTGGTTCAGAATTAGAAAATTTATTTGTCAACTTAACAATCGCTCAGTCTAGTGGTGATCCTAATTCATACAAAGTTTTAAAACCAATTAATGAGAGAATCGCTATCAAGCGCTTCGCAGATGGTTTGTATGACCGTAGACTTAGTACTATTATAGCATCGAGACAGTTCGAGACCTTGCCGGAAGCCATCAGAACTGCCATGGATGAGCAGTCCCTGTCTTCATCATTCGAGGTAATGAATGTCAGTCGTCGTAAAGCCTTTTATCGTGGTAGCAATTATTGTCATCGTAATAGTAATAACACTATGAGAGCACGCGGTAATTATTCAAATAATTACAATCGCTATAATACGAAACCCTTACCCAATACACCACGCGGCTCTTACAGCTCATCGCGCGGTGCAACATATCAACAAGGTCGTGCACGTGGATCATATAGCACAAGGTCACGTAGATCAGCTGCACCAATACGCCACACTGTCGTTGAGGAGATGGCACCCGTAAAAAACGAGTTGCCCTCCACTAGTACTAATAATCAAAATGTTAATTATGACACGACAAGTGATTTTTTTCGTTAATTCAGATAATTTTATTTTTAATTTTAATAACAGTAGTACAGTAACTTTCCTTGTATGTAACGAGATAATAAATCTTTTAGTCGATAGTGGAGCAAGTCTCTGTGTATTAAGGTATGAATGGCTTAGTAAGTATCCTCAGTTGTTAAAATACTTATGTTATGATAGAATAACTATTAAGGGAGTAAGTGGAAGATTAGAATCGGAAGGTTATATTTTTTTAAAGGACATTGTTCAGCGTCCATACATAGTTAGCCTAAGAACCAACAATCATGAAATATTATTTTCTAGGTTCAAAATCGTAAGTAAATGACTGTAAAAACAAAGATTATTGACGGACACTTCTGAGAACTTAAATTATTAGGAAAACTCAAATTTTTTTGAGGTTATGTTTAATATTCACTGAAACATAGGTCAACCTATGAATTCGGTATGAACTCAGTATGAAGTGAATTAATATTACAACTAATTCATTTTATTGGGTGCGATTTTAAAGAATAACTATTAGTGAAAACTTGGTTAGGTAGGAATCATGAATAAAATAAGAACTGTAGTTTTGCTTCTTATTTATTGACTATTTTTCACATAATTGTATCATTTGTTTATTGTATTTATTTGAATATCACATGTATATTGTGTAAATATACAGCATGAATAAGTATCAGGTGTTCTTGAATAATTTGGCAGTATGATCCTCTCAGGACGTTGTGGTTCACTAGCATTTGGAAATAAGGGCTCTGCTCTTTGGTAACATCGATGGCATATTAGATAGCCGAAATAGTTAAATTAAAGGAAAAACAATCGCAAATAAACACATACAACAGGTAATCCGAAACGAGAATGCACTTTCCGCTATGTTAAACTACTCTTGGGAATGCACGAATGCCACAGATTACTACGAATGCAAACTGCATGCACCACAACCACAGAGTAACGAGTTTTATGCCGGCCCTTCACTTGACAACAGTTTGTCCTTGTCATGCTTAATAAGGAATGAAAAGACAGACTGATGTCATGTTTTAAAATAGCAAATACGAATAGCCATGTGAAGTGCCGGTATTAGGAAGAAAGAGTGTTTTGTTTGCAGCGCTGCCATAGATTATACACATAAAATGTTATTTATTGTCTCAGATTATTTTTAACTTTTTAATTTACCTTACTTAACTGGAAGTGTCCGTCACAATCTAAATACTGATAATTATCGCAAAAAATATACTAAGAATAATCGTTAATGCCAAATTGGTGTTGATTCTTAGGCCAATTTTAAGATTGTCCTTTAGTTTATAATGATATAGTATTTAGAGAAAAGTTTTACGTTTTTAAAAATATGTCTTGCTCAGCTAATGGTATTTTAGGAGATAATTTCTTAAAACGCTATAATGCGATAATAAATTATAAAAATAGTGTGTTACAATTAACTAACAATAACATGAATGTTTCTATTGAAATATCGTATAACGCTAGGTACAGACATTTGATTCCGCCGCGGTGCGAAGTAATAAGGTTTATTCCTACATCATTTTCTAGCGATTGCGTTGTTTTATCAAAAGAGATTCAGCAAGGAGTTTTCGTAGCTGGATTAATTGCGAAACCAAATAATGGTCGCATTCCCGTGAGAATATTAAATACTACAAGTAATGAAGTAGAATATGATTTTCAAAATATAACTATTTATGACTTGAATTATTTTGACGTATGTTGTATTTCGGAAGAACAGAATAGTGTGAGTAGAGTAAAATTATTGTTTGAGTTATTGAATTTGTCAAATATGAATCAGGAAGAAAGACGTAGTATCGAACATATTTGTGCGAAATACGCAGATGTTTTTCATCTTCCAGGAGATAAATTATCGACTACCAATGTTATGACTCATAGCATATCCGTAAAGGATAATGTCTCTCCTTGTTATATAAAGCCCTATAGAATACCTCATTCGCTAAAGCAAGAGGTACAAAGACAAATTGATGATATGTTAGCCAACGATATAATAGAGGAAACAATTTCGGAATGGTCCAGTCCAGTTCTTTTAGTTTCAAAAAAAACAAATAGGTCAAACGAAAAGAAATGGAGATTAGTTATTGATTATAGGCAACTTAATAACAGAATAAAAGATGATAAATTCCCTTTGCCAAATATAACCGATATTTTAGATTCCTTATCAGGTAGTATTTATTTTTCAAAACTAGACTTATCACAAAGTTATTACCAATTATGCTTAGACGAAAACTCAAGAAAATATACTGCATTTAGTGTAGATAAAATGTACCAACTAGAATTGGACCCAGAATCCCGAAAATATACAGCCTTTACAACTGATAAAATGTATCAGATGAAGCGTTCTCCTATGGGATTAAAAACATCTCCTAGTGTTTTCTCGCGATTAATGACAATTGCTATGTCAGGTATCAATTATAATCAAGCTTTTATTTATTTAGATGATTGCGTCGTTATTGGAAATTGCATAGATAATCACAATAAAAACCTAGTAACTGTATTAGAACGTTTACGAAAAGTCAATTTAAAATTAAATCCAATGAAATGCGAATTTTTACAAACCGAAATTATTTATTTAGGACACAAAATAACGTCGCAAGGTATTTTTCCCGACGATAGCAAAATAGAGACATTGCGCAAGTATCCGGTTCCCTCGAACGCGGACGACGTAAAACGATACCTAGCCTTTGCTAATTATTATAGGAGATATATACCTAATTTTGCAAATATAGCTTTTCCGTTAAATAAATTATGCAAAAAAGATGTTTTATTTGAGTGGACAACCGAATGCGAAAAATCATTTCAACAATTAAAATCCCTTTTGATGTCCCCACCCGTATTACAGTATCCAGATTTTTCGGAAAATAATATTTTTGAGTTACGTACAGACGCATGTAAAACAGGATTAGGCGCCGTTTTGTCAAACAAAAATGGTCATGTTGTCGCTTACGCAAGTCGTAATTTATCGCCAGCCGAAAGCAGATATCCTATAATCGATTTAGAATTGCTCGCTATAGTATGGGCTGTAAGGCATTTTAGACCGTATCTGTACGGTAGAAGGTTTAAAATCCTTACAGATCACAAACCGCTCGTATATTTATTTAGTTTAACAAATCCGTCCAGTAGACTAACTAAGTTTAGGCTCTACCTCGAAGAGTATGATTTTGAGATCGTGTATATCCCGGGTCGAAATAATGCAGCTGCAGACGCATTAAGTCGACTCCCGATTACGATGACGTGTGAGGAATTAAAATCACTTAATGAACAAGTTGTATCGGTACTTACTCGAGCACAAAGTAAAAAGCTAGAGTCTAAAGAACCAGTCTTTAAAAATAATTTGACTGAAGAGTTATCTACCAGTAGCAGGCCTGATCAACCTGAGACTGTAGAGATTCTTAAAAAACCCAAGGACGTGACAGAGTTAGTTTTCACTAGTGAAAAAATAAATAAGAACACGGATTGTCTTTTCTCTGATAAGAAATTTTGTATTTATGTGCCTTCACAGTATACTATATACCTAGATACTCGATCGTTATCTACCCCACAGGTGTTAGCGAGAGATTTAGGATCTTTTTGTGAAAAACAAAATATTAATGAGATTTTAATCATTAAAACTAAGCAAAATGCAACTAATATAAAAATACTTGCAAGTTATATGAAAAAATTGCATCAGAAGGTACCAAAAATTTTAATTACTAGAGATGTGATAAGAATAAGTAGCTACGAGGATAAGAAAATTATACTTAACGACTTTCATATGTTGCCCACTAGCGGTCATGCAGGGGTAAACAGAATGTTGAATAATTTAAAACAATACTATTATTGGCCAGGAATGACTAATGACGTCATAGAATACGTCAAAAAATGTAGTCACTGTCAATTTAATAAATTTTCGAATCATAGTATTAAGGAGCCAATGGTTATCACAAATACTGCAAGCTCTGCATTTGAAAGGATAGCTTTAGATATCATGGGTCCATTGCCAGTTGATATTAATAATAACAAATACATTTTAACGCTGCAATGCGATTTATCTAAATTTGTAGAAGCGTATCCTTTGCCCAGTAAAGATTCCGAATCTGTAGCACGAGTTTTTGTAACCAATTTTATTTTAAGATATGGAATCCCTAAGGAAATCATTAGTGATAGAGGCACAGAATTTATGTCTAATATTATGACTGATATTTACAAAATGTTACATATAGAAAAATTAAATTCAACGGCTTATCACCACGAAACAATAGGTTCTCTAGAAAATAGTCATAAGTCATTAGGAGCATATCTGCGAATACAGTGTGATAAGAACACTTTAGACTGGAGCGACTGGTTAGCATTTTGGACATTTTCTTATAATACTACGGTACATACACTAACAAAATACACTCCATTCGAATTAGTGTTTGGAAAACTTTGTAAACTGCCTTCAGACTTTGGAATGTCAATAGAACCATTGTATAATTATAATGATTACCCTAAAGAGATGAAGTATCGATTACAGAGAGCACAGTACGATGCAAAAAATAATTTATTTTCTAGTAAGTTGAAAAGAAAATTATTGTATGACAAATGTACTTATCCTATTACATATAAAAAAGGTGACCTTATTTTAGTGAAAAATCAAACAGGAGATAAACTCCAAAACATTTATAATGGTCCATTTGTAGTTATTGAAGAAGTGTCACCCAATGTAAAAATCTTGAAGGATAATAAGGAATATCTTATACATAAGAATAATACGAAATTGTATTACACTTAAAAATTATAATTATAACTAGATTAATTTTATAACTAAACTTATGTTACTATAATTTTAAGTACTATGGAATTAGCCTTATAATATACTTAACATACATTATGCAACATGACTTAATTGTTCTATCTAATTTTATTTTTTTCCTTTAAAAGGGAAGGGTGAACAGGACTTTTTCCAGGGAGTTGTAGTGTATACCTATCGGAAACGTAATTAGGTCATGTCGCAATCCGCTATTTACGTAGATAGTTTTAGCAAGTAAGCAATATTATTAATTCAATTATTTTGTAATGTTTTATTGCACTCAATAAACGGACTTCAAACTATAAACTATGTTTCCTTAAATAACCAACGATAGGCTAATATTAGATTATAATTATTATACTTAATCGTAAAAGATGTACACTTTATATATTCTGAATAGATTTAGTTTTTACCTCTATGTAAGCACTGAAATAATATGCATTAAATGAACATAAAATGCAATTAATAATAAAAATAATAAATGCTTATATTCATATTGATTTATGAGTGTTGTCAGTTGGCACCTATGATACCTATACCTACCTGTAGTAGGTAATAATAGATTTCTTTTCAAATGAAATGTTCAGTCTTTCCATTTACCTGTTTCTATATTTTACTATCGGTAATTAGGTATGTACCTGGTTATCAATATGATTTTCATAAAAATAAACAGATATTACATGGGATGGGAGTATAAACTATATTTACATAATTTCAGCAATAATCTTTTTATAAATATAATATAAATACTAGTAATAACTATTATTGACTAAGGTACCTAGTTCTATTTTTATGTTGATAAATACCTATGGTCGCCTATATTGCATTCATTAAGGTAAACAATCTTGACACAACTTTTAAACAGAATCACCCGTTTAATAATAAAATATTAACGATGCCAATAAACTATTAAAATAAATCGTTATTATAGACTGAAACCTATTGAATCTAGTTATCAGTTGATTTTTAATGCTGTATTTTCAATAAAAAGGAGTGCCAAGTTGGATGAACAGACTGTAGTATCTAGTAACAGAACTTTATTTTTTTATTTTCTTAAACAGATTGTCCGTTTACAATGATTAATTGCTAATAAGTTAAAAAAATAATAGTGAAGGACATTCTTTTGGGCATGCTAGGGCGGATTTCGTCGATGTCCTTTGTGTGCATATTGGGTAGGTCTGAGAATCGGACAACATCTATTTTTCATCCCCCTAAATGTTAAGGGTAATCCACCCCTAAATTTTTTTTTTAATTTTAGATATTTTTTTTATGATACTGCATTAGTAAATACGTATAACCCTGAATTTTTAACCCTTTACAATCAACCCCTATTTTTTTATGGCGGTACGAAGTTCGCTGGGTCAGCTAGTCTCTGTATATAAAGCCTACGCTAGACGGATGTAATCCAGGGTCCCAACAAAGGTGACCTTGCCTGTTGCCATCCACCTCGAGTCTAGGGACCACTTTTACATTATTTTTTTGACACAGACCACTATTTAGTCACTAATTAACTAAATTTTAGTGTAATAAAAATAAACTGTAATAATCAAACTGAAACTTTAAAAAAAAATCTAATATGAAATTAAATAAGAAGAAATAATAACATTTTTAGTGGGCGCGCCTGTTAATTCAAATTCATTCGAGGACCATATTTTGGCTTCTGTGGACCACTGGTGATCCACGGACCACTGGTTGGGAACCATTGATCTAGACCAGTGTTTCCTAACCTTTCCAATACAGCTACCCCTGTAACCTAAACCAGATTTTACCCCCACTTTAAAATATTATCATCAGTCCAAGAAATTCCAATTTGGCCGCTACATCTTCGTCTCTAATAATGTCATCATTAAGAGGAAATCTCGCCCCGCTTCCCACACTCAGCACCCTCGCTAGCAAGAAGGAGCGCATGCTCTATTTAGTAGTATTATTATATAGTATTTTCTTGTTATTTAGATTTGACCAAATAATATGGTTCTTTGTTACCCCTGAAGTATGGCTGATTTACCCCGGAGGGGTAATTACCCCCAGGTTCGGAACCCAGGATCTAGACGAATGATGTAATCCAAATTTTGATTTGACCTTCAACGTCCTTGGATTGCGGGCGCGTGTTTCCATCCGCGGTTGGAGCGCGAGGATTACAAGCGTTTGGCCGGCGGATTACATCCAAACAAAGACAGTTGCGCTGTCGCAGTCGATGGATGCGCACGTATACGTGCACGTATTCTTAGGAAGTTATGAATATCGTTAAAGTCCAATAACTCCTATAAGTTTGAATGAATTAGAATGGCTGAGAATCATTCGCTGTTGTAACCAACGTTTCATCCACATTGTCTTTTTTGTTGTTTCTCGTCGTCTATTGCACACAAAACTGTTAAGGCAAAGCCCACATTTTGAAATTTAAACAATTTTGGAGCCATTTCTACAACACGGTTAATACAGTCCGCGCATGATACAATTGCATACGGGGTTTCCATTTCTACAACACGGTTAATACAGTCCGCGCATGATACAATTGCATACGGGGTTTCCATTTCTACAACACGGTTAATACAGTCCGCGCATGATACAATTGCATACGGGGTTTCCATTTCTACAACACGGTTAATACAGTCCGCGCATGATACAATTGCATACGCGGTTTCCATTTCTACAACACGGTTAATACAGTCCGCGCATGATACAATTGCATACGCGGTTTCCATTTCTACAACACGGTTAATACAGTCCGCGCATGATACAATTGCATACGGGGTTTCCATTTCTACAACACGGTTAATACAGTCCGCGCATGATACAATTGCATACGGGGTTTCCATTTCTACAACACGGTTAATACAGTCCGCGCATGATACAATTGCATACGGGGTTTCCATTTCTACAACACGGTTAATACAGTCCGCGCATGATACAATTGCATACGGGGTTTCCATTTCTACAACACGGTTAATACAGTCTGCGCATGATACAATTGCATACGGGGTTTCCATTTCTACAACACGGTTAATACAGTCCGCGCATGATACAATTGCATACGGGGTTTCCATTTCTACAACACGGTTAATACAGTCTGCGCATGATACAAGTGCATACGGGTTTTCACGCCAGAAGACGGCTCGCGATTGCGTGTTGGCGCGTGGATTACATCCGTGTAGCCGAAAATCATAACGCGGATGGAAACCAACTTCCCACCAAGGTCACCTTGGTTGATACGCTGGATTACATCCGTCTAGAATAGGCTTTAACATTCGATCTGGCGAGCGAGACAGAACTGTACAGTTTGTCTATAAAGTCGTAACATTAAATGATGGCGCCACTAGTATGCATGTAGCAACCCTATACAGTCGGACCAAAATGATTTTGATACTAGCAGTTCATTCAAGTAAAATAGATAATTAATAAGACACACTATACAGTCCTATTTTGATTCTCTTTTATATATAGTAGGTACCTATGCTTATAAAAAGTTTAGCCAAGCATATTTAATTGAATCAGAATAAAATTATTATAGATAAAATAGTACTTTATAGTGTAAAAGTGTGTAATGTTGGTGATTACCGCTGAGGTGCCATTGAAACCAGAGCCGTTAGGTAATCATCAATACACACAAGTATCATCATACGACGTTTTTTAACACACTTGTTAAGAAAATAATACTAAGAATCATTATATAATTTATAAAAAGTTTATTTAGAGAAACAATTTGTAAATGTGCAGTTAGTAAAATTAGTGTAAGGTATCTTCACTAAAAGCATCAGGCCATGGTTCTTTATGTGACGATTTCTTTCTTTGGTCAGCCTTGCCTGTTTTCCTAGGAGTTTCAAACTTTCCATCATTCTTAAAACCTTCGTTGACTATCCGACTCTCCGATTTTCCTGAAAAAAAAAAAGTAAAAAAATATGTAACGGAATAGAAACAATAACTTATTGACATGAAGCAAATAATTCAAAATTGGTAGAAAACCTGACCGAGTTGAACCATAATAACGTATCAAAAGAAATGGTCGTACTACAATATTACCTATTTACAATGTCAATCTAACCTAAAAATGTGCAATGTAAACAATGCCTTTTTTTGGTCTCAAAATCGTAAATTGAGTAAATTTGTAACTTCAGGCAGATTACAAACAATTAGTTACACGATTACATACCCGTCATAGATGCTGTTCGCCTATAAACATCATCCAAATCCCACAAAATTCGTCCGCTTGGTAGTCTTCGAAACATCGCTGGAAAACTTTAAAAATCACTTGCCGCGTGCCACTCCGATTTACTTTACTCATTTTTATACCTTTCTGCGTAGTTTCGTCTTAATTTATTACAGTTTAATCCAAGCAATAAAAAATACAAAAGGAAAACTGTTCCAAAACTGAAACTCGATGACAGCTGATTTACATAAGTTTGGTGTTGCGAGACACATGAAATGAAATGAAAAGTCATTTATTCAGTCTAGGCTGTTACAAGCACTTGTGAAGGTCAAGAAGCTACGCCATCGGTTCGAAAAACTACGGCGGGAGACCTTGTACTGAGAAGAACCGGCAAGATACTCAGCAAGGGCTGCTTTTTTCTCCCTGTATTGATATATACAGAGTCGTCAAGTTGAAAAATGACTTCAGACATACTTCTGAAGTCACCTTCCATTACATTATTTAGGATATAGATATATAGTTACAATAAATTTTATATTTAGTATATTGGAAGCGGCATTAGATAGGTACCATATTACTGTTACAAAACTGACTCATACCCATCAAATAAGAAATTACAAGAAACACTATGTCCATGCATTACGATCATTTAGATAATCATTAACTTTATAATAGCCCTTATTCATAAGAGTATTCTTGATCTGAGATTTAAATTTGGTTAGTGGAAGCTCCATCAGATCTTGGGGAACTTTGTTAAACAATGCAATACTACATCCCAGAAATGAACCTCTTGATTTTTGGAGTCTGAAACATGAACAATGTTAGTTCCTCAAACATTCATGTCACGACTTTATAGACTGTACGCTTCAACGCAGCGCGAGCGAAACCGCGAGTCCGCTTCCGAGTCCGCACGGCTGAGCTGTATTCTTGTCCTTTTCTTGATAACAATAAAACGGCGATTACGTAAATAACATTCACGACAAACCGTGGTTTTTGAGAAAAAAAAATGGTTGCCTGTAAAGTCGGTTTTACGGGCGAAGATTTTACGTGACAACGTCTTTTTCTCGGTAGAATATTTATTGATATGAATATAATTAAATTGCACAATAGGAACAAGGAATTGAATGAAAATAAGAATTGCACAAATTTTAACTATAGAAATATATTTTGTTTACTAAAACATTGTACATGTAAACTTAAACTTAACACGAGAGACTCATCGTAACGTTACCGAGCGTTACACTTTTTCATAAGTGACTCCCAGCCGCAACCTAATTTAAGACGTTGTCACGTCAAAAATGTTTTTACAGTTTTACGAATGAAAAGTTTAGCCGAGGCATTTGTTATTTGATTTTGAACTATTTGTGTTATTTATAAAAGCATCGAAGGCATTGTTTCTATCTTTATAACACTGAATATACGCAATATTGTTATATTGGGTGCATATGCAGCGTGTTTGAATGCCCAATTGTGACTAAAGCGAATTGTGGTCATGCACCACAATTTAAGCGGATCACTTTTGAGCCGTGAGTGCCGTATCTTCCCTTTTTGTTTTAATCTTAGATCAGGTATAATAATAATAATAGACAAACGAGTAGACGAATGAAAGCCCGAGACGAATTTGAGGGTTTGTTGAATTGAAAAAATGCCCATAGACACGACTTTGTAAAAACCAATTCCGCACGACTGTTAAATAACGTTTTTCAACATATTTGCGAGAAAACAGTATCTATACCTAATTTTAGTATTGAATCAAACCTTTTTCAAATCAGAAAATGGCGCGCATTTCCACATGGCGTCGCAGTAGTGAAGTGAGACAGTGAGTCAAAGGTATAACCTAAAAGCGCTTCCAATGAGGTTCCTCCGAAATAAAAAAAAAACCGTAAAGGATTCGCACTGCGCCGTGTGTGGGAGCGTGCTGTAAAATGTTTTACCGCACGCTCCGTTGTATGTCCCGTAATTACGAACTTTCAAACAATGTATACAACCTCCTCCATATAGGCATTTTTTTGTTGAAAAGCCGTTATTGACCGTTTATCATTGTTTTTTTTTTGTTCATTTTAAGTCGTGCCATTTTTTTTTTGTGTTTCTTACTACTTCTGGTAAATGTAGCTGCAAATAATATGTATCTTCAGTTAAACCTAAGAGAAACAAAATTGTGCCCTAAACATTGGGCGTAAAATTGCTACTTGTGCAATATCCATTATTATTCCATTGTTTATGATTTATGCTCAAGATTTTTGCTTCTGTATAACTAGAAATACAGCTCATACTAAGTTATAGTATTATTATATTTAATATATTAAAACATCATAGACTTGTTTCCATCATAGAATGGTATTCATTAAATATAAATATATATTTACTAATAAGCCTGAAACAATTGGGTACCAATTTCTTCTGTCTCACAATTAGAATTCTTTGCATAGAAAAATTATATCAAGTTATATGTTTTTTTTTTTAATTTTTGTTTCATATCTCAGACTCCTATGTCTATTTAATAAAAAATATTAATAAATCATTTTTATTTCAGGCACTGGTATGCATTCAGATACATGTCCCATAGATTATTAATTACAATTAAATCCACTTACGTTTCGTCAAAATTTAAATTAAACATTATTAATTACATACATTATTCTAAGTCATTTAACTGTCAATCATTATTCCATATTGTATTAATTTCTATTAAGTTTTGTGATTACAAAAATTTAAATCATACATATATAAAGTTCGAAAAACAGCCGAAACAATGCTGTTGGTACATTTTATTAGTCTATTGTGGAATGAGACTTTAAATCAAATCATAAGTTCATGAAAGATTTTCACATTATAAATATTAAACATGCCCGTTGCGTATTTAGTAGGCACGTTAAACCATTGTTCCAGTCTCCATTTGTAGTCGTTAAGACTTAACAATTTTTAGGCCTGTGCCCCAGCAGTGGGACATTAAAAAGCTAATAATAATGATAGGTCTTCCTTGCAGGTATTGCCGCAACGTATCCAAGAGTGGTCCCTATCCTCTTGCGTAGCTGAACAAAACAACCGTAAAGCGCTCGAAGCGGTCCGCAGCGACATCGAGCGAGCGCAGGCAGCGCTGCGAGCGCTAGATCGACAACATTCAGACCTCGACGCGTTAGTGGCCAGGGCGAAGAATGCCACTATATTGAATAGTGACGACAAGGTAAGTCGTGATACTTACAAAAAGAAAAAAAAGGAATAGATTGATCATAATGTGCTGAAAGCGGTCTGCAGCGATATAAAGCGCTGGATAGGCTACATTCAGACCGCGACAAATTGTCTAAAAAATATCCCGCAACAGCATATGTCTATCTTTTATGGTTGACTCACAATAACACGTGTAATTATATAAATAAAGTTATTGTTTATAGCACAAGCCTGAGAACAAAAACTATAGTTTACACTACAGCTCTACACCGAAGCGAAGCGAGGGCGGGCCGCTAGTAACTGTAATAAATGTTGATTGTTTCGCTATGATTTTGTACAGGAAGCGGATGACGAGACCTCAATGTATTGCATAACGTGCGGCCACGAGATCCACTCGCGTACGGCCGTCAAGCACATGGAGAAGTGTTTCGTCAAATACGAAGCTCAGGCGTCCTTCGGCAGCCGGCATCGAACCCGGATCGACGGCCAGAGCATGTTCTGCGACTACTACAATCCTGCCAACCACACCTACTGCAAGAGGCTTAGGGTAACTATGACGATTATTATTGAAAAATGGCTTCCGTGGAGCTCTACTCTCTTTCTCCGAAAAGAAATTTCGGTAACGAACGAATTTAAACGAAATTTCGATTTCATTTTCGAACACGCACATAAAGTTCGGAATCACAGACATTTTACGTGAACGAATGGAATGAGTCATGTTTTTGAGTTGTTTTATCTCCACTTTTTAGATTATCTGTTTTACTTGAGAACAATATTACTTTACTACAACATTTTTGATGACATTAAAAGAACCTTCTTTGACAGTGTTAGCCGACTAATTTGTAGAGTTGATGCACTTCATTGTATGTCAACCTAAATTTGTCGTTTAATACTTTGAAACATTGGAAATATAATAATTAATTAACATTTGATGTATTTGTTAATTTGACATGCTAAAAACTGTACCTCACGCTAAGCTGCCTTGATTTTAAAAATACCCTGTCATTCATTTGAGGCTTAATTTAAACAAAAGTCCCGAAGCGAAAAAGAAAAGGCAACACTTTTCATTTCGTCAATTTGAGGTTAAAATTTAGAACAATTACTCGGACATGTCAATCAATCAATCAATCAATCAAATCATTTATTCGTTGTCATCGGTAACAATAAGTTTTTAAAATTTATATAAATGTGCCTTCATGACATGCTCAACAGCATACGAAAATTTGTTATCATTTTAAATTCAATAAAATCATATCATAATAAAAGAATCAATACATTAATCTATACATCAATAAAAAAATAAAAAATAAAATTTAAATCGAAATGTCAGTATCCATTAAAAATTCATTTACATTATAATAACATTTATCCACTAAAAATTTCGTCAGTATTTTTTTAAATGTATTGGTATTATAATATTTAATGCTGTCAGGTAATTTATTATATAATTTTGTCCAATATAATTTGTAAATCATGTCCAATTCAACTTTACGTTTGAAAGTTTTGTGAATTAGAGTAGGGTTGGAGAATTTAATTGTCAAACTATTTTCGGACGAACGAGTTTTCGAAATGAAAAGGAAACAGAGTAGCAAACGTGCGAAATTGAATTTTTTGTTGAAATAAAGTAGGCCTCCTGTTTATATTTGAAAAACTACACTAAACATGTACCCCCTTATTAATAAACAAGGAATTGGCTTAGACAAGTTACGCCATGTTTTGTTCATGTCACTCAAATGGCATTTGTCATTCAATAGACAAAGACAAATCATGAAGTAACTCAGTGTTGCCATCAAGTTTGATAGAGTTGCCGTATTCGATACATCAGATTGCCGCATTTTTAAATAAAAATCATGATATTGCCGTATTAACTCATTTTATTTATTAAAATTTATAGGTAGTTTGTAACTAATTAACAGTAACTATTATATAAAGGAAACAAATATAAAATAACGTACTCATTAATATCACCGTCATACAATTTTTTAAAAGACAACTATTTCCCTGTCGTGTTTATTTATACTATACTAGCTGACCCAGCGAACTTCGTACCGCCATAAAAAATAGGGGTTGGTGGTAGAAGAGTGAAAATTTAGGGTTGTATGTATTTTTGTATGATGTATCATAAAAAAAAAAAAAAAAAATTTACCTAAAATTGAAAAAAAAAATTAGGGGTGGATTACCCTTAACATTCAGGGGGATGAAAAATAGATGTTGTCCGATTGTCAGACCTACCCGATATGCACACAAAATTTGAGAATCGGGAAAGCCGTTTCGGAGGAGTTTAACCACAAACACCGCGACACGAGAATTTTATATATTAGATTTGCCCTTGTTTTTAACATCCAGCCATATGTCACGGGCTAAAATGTTGTAGTTACTTGATTTCTGATGGATTGCTTCGCCAAAAGAGTTCTATTTACCGTTTCAGAAACTAATTTAGTTCTACTGCACGTGGATTCCCAGTAAGGATACATTCTCCGTGCTAGGGATTTGCCTAAACTACAATTTTATACGATGTTCTGTTGGAATCGTAATTAACTCAAAAAATTATCCTTGTAAATCGGTTCAAAAAAAAATCGGATTGGATTGCCGTATATTATTATACGGTAATGACAAACCTGCCGTATGCCGTATAATCTGAAATTATGAGCTCAAATTGCCGTATCAATGGCAACGCTGAAGTAACTTATCCAAGCGTAGTCTTCGTTTATTAATAAGGGGGTAATAGTTTTTGAAGTTATACTTCTTTAGCCGCGTTATGAAAAAATTATGATAGTGAAATTTTAAGATGCGCGCGCATCACTGTAACACAAAAGTAACATAATGAAGTTAGCCGCGGGCGCGTTATGAAAAAATGATGAGAGTGAAATTTCGAGATGCGCGCGCATCACTGTAACACAATAGTAACACCATGAAGTTGGCCGCGGGTGCGTTATGAATGTTAGTGTCTAATAATGGTGGATTATTAACCACTTAGTGGTTAGTAATCCACCATTATTAGACATCTGTTCGAAAGGTACTTTGAACGATCCACGGAGCTCCATAAGATGATCGCGTTGTTAAAAACAATGTTGGCACGCTCGTCGCCTCTGATCACTGTTTTCATATTTATAATATGTATCCACATGTTTCTAGTTTCTATATAGACACAACGTGTTTTAGTTACTTACAAGTGCTAATTACATATGGACTAATAAGTTAAATTCAGTAGTGATTTTAATTGAATATTTTGAATATTTATTTAATTTTTCAAATTAAAACTGAACTTAATTGACTGTGTTAACTATCCTTTTCCAGTCCTTTTATTATTTTATTGTAATTATTAATTATTTGCATGCAATTAAAAAATATTTTTAATGATGCTAAAGAAGTATAACTTCTCACGCGCGTACATAGTTACACGCATCCATTTTTTTTTATGATATTACTGTGGCAAGTTGGTTATTACAAACGAGTAGACAAATGTACCATGCGATTCAAATAAGAATAGGAAAGCCAATGACCTCCATCTGTCAAAGGTCGCTTGAAAAGTACGGTTTGCAAAAAAAACTCGGAACACTTTTTTTTAGCACTGAGCTAATCTTACAATAAATACCAAACATTTGTAAACAAAATAAGGAAATAAATCATATGGAGCGTATAGAATATGAGTACAATAATCATCAAAACTCAACTCAATTATCAAAACGTCAATTAAAAAACAAACAATGTTCACTAAGGAATTTGTAGTTTTCATGTAGGGGGCCGTTCAAGTATTACGTAAGCAGATTTATTACAATTATTTACCCCCTCCTCCCCCTCGTCAGCAAAAGTAAGCAAAGCTCTTACCCCTCCCCCCCATCCTTACGTAAACATTGGTACCTATATGCATTTTTTCCTTTAATGTATTCTGTTTTTTTTATTGATTCATGAGCTTTCATGAGCTTAATGAGCAGCAGTACTTAAAAAGGCTTAATCGATGATGCTGACGTAATCACCATCTCTATCCCCCCCCCCCATGTCATCAAAAATAAGCAAAACAGAGACCCCCTGCCCCCCTATAGTGCTTACGTAATACTTGAACAGCCCCTAGATCATTTCCTTAAAAAACAAGATTACTGATAAATATACTTCTGTAACGAATGCCTTTCAATGCCCTGACCCCGGGTAAATATTCGCCTGGATACAGAGTATCATCATCAGCCTATTAATGTCCCCACTGCTGGGGCATAGGCCTTCCCTATGGATGGATTAGGGAGATTGGGCCATGACCCACGACGCGGGCCCAGTATACAGAGTATAATCCAACTAAACTAACCTTTCCCCTATAATCAACCCTCAGGTAATGTGCCCGGAACACTTCAAAGACCCCAAAGTGATTGATACCGACGTTTGTGGTTGTCCGCTTGTAAAGAGAGTTTTCGAGCCAACGGGGGAGTTCTGTAGGGCTCCGAAGAAGTCTTGCTTGAAACATTATCAATGGGAGAAGCTGAGACGAGCGGAGATCGATATGGAGAGAGTGAGGCAATGGCTGAGATTGGATGAGCTGGTGGAACAGGAGAGGAGCATACGATTAGCTATGGCTTCCAGGTGAACTTCATCAATATTATGCTTGTTTCATTGGTTTTCACGCATGCCACTTATGAAATAAAACAAGTTTCGACGGTATAGATGCACTGTTTATTTTTCTAAATGGCTTCTCACGGCTTGTGCATTTAGCCAATGTCAAGTGTTAAAATGTTTACAAATTCTGAAGCACTCGTGGTCAAAGTGATAAATCAAGTCAAAGTAAGTGGCAGTCAAGTCAATCCCCCTTTCCCTATGTTTCGGTAAATGTGTAGGGATTTACTGGAACCTCCCCGTGAACTTCTTGAGGGAACGTCGAAAGACACTTTCCGCTATTTAGTTTCACTTGCTAACACTTGTGCATGTTCCCGAACACTTAGTGATTAACAATCCACCATTATTAGACACTAACATCCGCCACAACACAATTTTTAACAAGAAAAACAAAACTGCTAAAGTGACGCTTCCCGATCCTGCCAAAAAGTCTCATGCACTGATTTATTTATTTATGATGTTTAGCATACTTTTTTTTTATTTAATTCTGACGACGCAGCCCGAATAGGATGCGAAACGTCATAGATAAAATAAATCAGTGCATCTATACCGTTGAAACTGTTTTTATTTAACATTATGCTTAATTAATATTATAAACATACTTGACAAGTTTTGATTTTGTTGACACTTGATGACGCATTTTTATGCGCAGCCGTTTTCGGCTGAACAGGTTCGGATGACATTTGGCACACATAGGTTTATTAACTGGATCGTGGTAAAGGATAATCTTTTTTCCCACAAAAACGAAAGGATTGGCTTCTCAAAAAAGCATGACGATATCACGGTCGGTAGCTAGTATTAAATAAATAAGTTTTTTTCCTAATAGTTTTTTTTAATATAATCTAAAGAAAATACGACTAGAAAAAATTCCACGCGGACCAGGCAACATGCACCCTTCGCTATCCGGGCGAATGCTTTGACCTTTATGCTACCGCGGCTCTGACGGCCGTGTCGAATTCTTTCTAGCCTTTCTTAAGCTGCAAGGCAGCGCCATCTCTTCACATTGTATGTAACCCACAATGTCAAATGAATACCTTTACCAAGTATTAAACGTTTAAACGAAGAATATAATATTTTCTTTAGATTGAAACATCGAATGCTTAAACAATAAAAATTATAACTATAATTGCTATTTATTCTTTCAAATGTTTCATACCTGTAAAGGTATTAATTTGACATTGTGGGTTACCTACAATGCGAAGAGATGGCGCTGCCTTGCAGCTTATGAAAGGTTAGAAAGAAATCGACAAGGCCGTCAGGGCCGCGGTAGCATAATGGTCAGTGCATTCGCCCGGATAGCCAAGGGTGCGGGTTCGAGTCCCCTCTGCTGCCTGGTCCGCGTGGATTTTATTCTAGTCATATATTTTCTTTAGATAAAGCAACTAGATTGCCCTGCCATAAAATGAACTCATAAGTAAATATCAAGTGTCAAAAAGACATTTCAGTGATATTTCACTATGGTCTTCTATATTTGTCAAGTTTTAAAGTGGAGGGTACTCCAATCGTACGGAACATTTTCCATGCCTTACCACTCTTTTCTGAGACGTTAATTCAATTGACGTATCCGGTGATGATGTGATGATGATGCGTTCAGCTGCGAACGTTGAAGTTAAGCAACTTTCGCAGTGGTCTGACATTGGATGGGTGATCAAAAATCTCTCGCTCCTCCGTGCTTCGGAAGGCACGTTAAGCCGTTGGCCCCGGCTGCATCTGCAGTCGTTATCACCCGCTAATCCGCACTGGGTCCGCGTGGTGGGTCATGGCCCAATCTTCCTATTCCATCCATAGGGAAGGCCTGTGCCCCAGCAATGGCGACGTTAATAGGTTGACGATGATGATAATGAACCATTTTGAAACTAGCCGAATTGTAAAAATTATTAATAATTCAATTTGTCCTCAGGGCTGGCGTATTGGGTCTCATGCTGCACTCCACTTACAATCACGAGGTGATGGAAAGAATTACCAACAAACCGGACCATAAACCCAAGGAGAAACCCTGACCCCGACCTTGACCTTGGACGACGATACTAATAAATGTTACATTATAAGTGTTTTAATAAATTCATACCGTGTTTTATTTATTTTTATTGTCACGTGTCAGAATTGGGCTCTTCATCATAATGCCAGTTCACGCTTGACAGTTCAACGACCTCCGTGGCCGAGTGGTTTGTACGCCGGGTTTCATGGTGTCGCCGACTCGAGAGGTCGCGGGTTCGAATCCCGGTGGGGGCAGATGTTTGTGTGAATAATACGAGCATTTGTACTCCAGTCATGGATGTTTAATACGTATTTCTATATAAATATACTTAGATATGTACAATATATGTATTCTATCCGTTACCCTAGTATCCCATAACACAAGCCTTACAGTGCTTACTATGGGGCTAGGCAAATTGGTGTGAGTGTTGGTAATATTTATTTATTTATTCAGCACACAGTTGTATGGTTAGCAAAACATAAATAATCTTGCAGAGCAATCGACTTTGTTATCGTTCCGAGAACGCGTTGAAAATCAACTGTTATCACAGTATCTCAACGATTTTAATTTCCCTAGAACCTAGATTGTTTGTGTCGCTGACAAACAAAATCGTGGCCGAAACATGTTCAAAAGGTACATTCGACGATCCACGGAGCTAAGTAATATGATCATTCTATTAAAATAATGTGCTTTTATAAGTCTAGGTGACTATTTCAAACACATTCATGTAATAAGTCATTCGAAAACATAGAGCGTTTGACTTCAAGAGTCCTTCGACAATGGGTGTATTCCGAAATGTACATCAGTCAAGGGCGGATCCAGGGGGGGGGGGGGGGGGGGGCATGGGGGTGATGACCCCCCCCCCTGGGCTGGGTACAGATGGACCAAACCCAGGGGGACTTTATTTAAGTACTTTCAATATTTAATATACCACGACTATATGACCCGCCTGGCGCCAAAGCTGGATCCGCCCTTGACATCAGTATATTGGTCTGTGGTAATGACGTCACGAATCCGACGCCATATTGTACTGGTATGCTACCAATTTTTTACCGGGAAAACGAATATGACGTAGGATCGAGCGTGCGTGAGATGCATTCGATTTTTTTTTCATTTTTATTTAAAGAACAATAATGGCATCCGAACAAAAAGAATTCCTTTCAATTGATGAGGTGAATAAAAAATCTTCTTTATTCGCGGTATTTTTAATATTTCGTCGATTTATGACGTCAGTTCACTGGCCAATATATTTCGGAACAATTCACCAGTATAGCGTCGATCCATGACGTCTTTAGCACTGGCCATTAAAAGACGTTCGAAGTGACAAGCTCTCTGACTTTATAAGTCTTTCGAAGACAGACTATTCGTCTATTTAACTCGTTCGACTACATACCTATGTCGTTCTACTACAATAGTCGTTCGGCTTTCTAAAGTCGATCGAGTTCAAAAGTCGTTCAACATCTAATCTCGTTCGGCTACAAAAGACGTTCTATTTTATAAAGCCTCGAAGGTAGGGGACGAGTTTATAAGCTACAAGCCAGCGAGTTCGCTAACAGCTTGTAAACTTGAGTGTGTCATCGGCTTTCTTACAATCTGCTACTCGATGACACGGGCCGAGTTTACAAGTCGCGGCACGTAACTCTAGCGCTCAAAAAAAAATGTTCTTTTTTGAGTGTGTATGCTGTTGGTCGCAGATGACCTTTACAGCGTCACCGGGTTTGGGGACGGCGAGATCCTAAGGGGACCTCAAGTCGAGAATTGGCGAGTGCCTCTAGAGGTATTCCTGGCGCATGGCGTCCCCCACGGGGGGAGTCTCCTCTCCGTCTGGAGCCTGTAGACCACTCGAACCTGAGGGGGTCGGCTCAACTAGAGGGCGTCTCTAAGACTCGCACCTCGGATCAAGTTATCCGTTGTCGCGGGGGGCGGGGAAAAACGCTCAGATATGTACCTGTACCTGGTATAGCGTGTCGTGTGTAGACCGGTCTTCGCACTCTTATCCTACGGGTGCGGTGTCTGCCTAATGCTAAGCTAGTGTGCACGTTTGCTAGCTGTGTAGTGTTTGTGGCCTGTGTGGGAGGAATCGGAGGCGTCAACAAAAAGCGTCAGGGATAGTTGCGCATTGAGGAGCTCGATGGCGCAGGTGGCTAGCGCGTTCGGCTGCGATCGTTGAAGTTAAGCAACTTTCGCAGTGGTCGGTCATTGGATGGATGACCACAAATTTACTATCTCGTTGTCCTCCGTGCTTCGGAAGGCACGTTAAGCCGTTGGTCCCGGCTGCATTTGCAGTCGTTAGCACCCACCAATCCGCACTGGGCCCGCGTGG
Source organism: Chilo suppressalis (assembly GCA_902850365.2). Lineage (NCBI taxonomy): Eukaryota > Metazoa > Arthropoda > Insecta > Lepidoptera > Crambidae > Chilo > Chilo suppressalis. The sequence goes on from OU963910.1 coordinate 1,396,428, forward strand.
TGGGTCATGGCCCAATCTCCCTATTCCATCCATAGGGAAGGCCTGTGCCCCAGCAGTGGGGACATTAATAGGCTGATGATGATGATGATGATAGTTGCGCATGGATACGACTGGAGAGCCAATCGGCGCAACACACGCCCCCCCCGCGCACCTCGTTTCCCCCAAACACATCTTAATTTTTACTTCTGCGCAATAATGGTCAGCGCTTGAGTTTCATGCTGCGACTTATACAAGCTGCTAGGAACTCGCTAGCTTGTAGTTTGTAAACTCGACGTAAAGCCAGTCATAAGGGCTTGCATTTTCGTGTAGTCCTACCGCTCCTCTTCATCGAGGAACAAACGAAACCGGGCAGTCTTATCATACTAAAAATGTACTAGCAAACCAGTGAACCAAGTGTTCACCAAAAAAAAAAACGTATTTAATTAATTGAGAACTTCGGAGATTTTGTGTGGTTTCGTTTGAAATAGAAATCACGTTATTTCTCGAAAACCGGAAGTGCTACGTTACTCAAATCCGGTTTGTAGTCTTATCAGACTATTCTTAACTTATAACTTAAACATTCTCTTTATCTATCTCTTACGGTTTGACCGCTGAAACAGCACCACGGACGGACGGACGGACGGACTTGTCTAATAGATAAGAGATTATTATTGTTTTTTTTTTTAATTTTGTTGTTTAAAAGCTCCGCCAGGTTTCTGCATCACAGCGTCTTCATTTCATGTGTTCCCCTATTAATGGCGCGTCTAATTATATATACTTCTTTATGATCTGGGAGTTTTTTTTTACTAACTAGCCTAGCCCTAAAGTAAGTACTGTAGGCTTGTGCTATGTGATACTAGGGTAGCGGATAAAATACATATACTGATACATATATAAGTGTATTTATATCAAACATCTATGACTGGAGTACAAATGCTCGTATTCATCACACAAACATCTGAACCCACTGGCATTTGAACCAGGGAGCTCTCGAGTAGGCGATACCTTGCAACCCGCTGTACAAACCACTTGGGCCACAAGAAGCGAGCAACGACGATTTGTAGCGTGTGGCGTGTGGTCCGTGTGCGGCGACACTAAGATATTTTTATGATAATTGGACGCTAAACCACTTCGGTCAACAATTCTATAGATAACGGATTGCATAAAAATCAAAACTAAAAACTGTCCGCGTATGTTTAAACTTAAGCAGCTACATTCGATTCCCAATGAACAAAGATGATATGATTTTAAAACAGTGTAAGTTGAACCTAATAGCAACCGTCTCACAAAGGAATAAGGTTACAAATAACAAAATGTTTCGCACATACGACTTTTTATCTTATAAAAAAAACCCTGGTATCTACTTGGAAAAAAACGGTAAAGGTGAAAAAATTAAAATGTGATATCAACCTCAATCATCAACCCACGAAATAAAATATTTTTACCATTCATTGGCCAACGAGTTATTTCGTTTTGTATTAATCGAAATAATTTAAAATAAGATATCATACCTCAAGTGAGGCTATATTTACCGAGACGGATTTTACGCGCTGACCTGAGACGCCCTTAAAAATCTTAAGAATTTTTGACCGAAATTAAACCACGTCAGATATGTAATTATAATACAACTTTTCCCGGTCGCTGCTAGCATGTATTTGGCCAGTACCTACAGCAATTTCGATTTATAACAAATATGGGTTACAAATAATGACCCCAAGCATTTTTAAGAAAAAACAGTTTTCTCTCAGATATCAATTAAATTTGAGATCAAATAACTCTGAATGGAGCTTTAAACGCTCCAATTTTACTAAAAGTCGAAATTAGGGTGACCATGTCAAAATATGGGGCCCTAACTAAACGTATTATGAGATTACACGCTTCAATTATAACAGCTAACGAGTGAGGGGGCCGACACGTGCGCAGTGCCCCTGCAATATGCCGCGATGACAAGTTGTCATACTAGAGGGATATTGTTTTATAAATCTTTCACCATTTGTAAAGAATAGGGATTGAAAATATAAAGAAATCATATGAGGAGGTGGCGAACAAAAAGATATCTATACTTATAATAAATCTGTAGAGAGGTCAATTCTGTACATGAAATATATTTTCAAAATAACTATCAGGGGGTGATTAGTGATCGATACTGATGCCAAAAATGCAATCAGTAAAATTTTTGTCTGTCTGTCTGTCTGTATGTTCCTTATAGAAACAAAAACTACTTGACGGATTTTAACGAAACTTGTTACAATTATTCTTCATACTCCTGGGCAGGTTATAGTATACTTTTCATCACGCTACAATCAATAGGAGCAGAGTAGTGAAGGGAAATGTTGGAAAAACGGGAGAAGTTACTCCATTTTTTAAGCTTCCGTCGCGTGTGCAGCTTTAATGGTTAAAGTGTGCCGCAACAGCATATGTCTATCTTTTATGGTTGACTCACAATAACACGTGTAATTATATAAATAAAGTCATTGTTTATAGCACAAGCCTGAGAACAAAAACTATAGTTTACACTACAGCTCTACACCGAAGCGAAGCGAGGGCGGGCCACTAGTAATTACATAAAATTAAATTTTACAAGAGCTCTATAAAACTGAATGACATACCTACAGGGAGGATTTGGCAAGATTTTTAAATTTTTAAAGGAGAATGTCCATCGTAGTATGGTGTCGTATCGTATCATAAAAAAACTGTTATTATGGACTTAAAGTCTACATGCATACTTAATAATCTTAATATACAGATCAGACTACTTTATTGTCGACAATTGTTATGCAATATAATATGTTTATTTTAGCATATTGAATTGTCATAAAAATAATCTAACTCGTTATTTTCTTTAAATAACTACAACTGCATCGATTATATTTTGATAAATCGATACGGTTATTACAAAATGGCAACACTGAAGAGACAAGTGGCAAAAAATACAAATGAAAGGGAAGTGAATGAATTACTAATTTATTATAGAGATTTTTGTTCGGCGCAATTAAAGCAAATTGTTTAATATGGTTTTGTGAAAATTAGAAACTTGATTTTTGGTATAAATTATGTGAATGTACAAGGACGATACTACCAATGGGCATTCTCCTTTAGTAACTTTAACACTGTTTTTAGGTGGTTTAGCTTGAAAATTATTTGAGATTCAAATTCAACGGGCCCCAAACCTGTAAAAAAATGTAGTTTGACAAGATGCGTAATTATACCGTTTTGTTCGACAGCTCCTTATATTATACCTACTAGACAAGCATGCTGTTGCTGCTATATCTGTTTAACCTGACTTACAAAAATTGATAACTTTATCAGGAACCTCCCGAAATATTCCATTCATCTTTCGAATGTGGCATTGAATTTTTAATTGCTATTAAAAAGCAAACTTTATCAGAGAGCATCTGTGGTTCAATGGTAGAGAGCTCTCCTACTACGTGGGCGGCCCGGGTTCGAAATCCAGCCGAAGGAGGGCGTTTATTTATTAAAGCTTTTAAATGTTTCACTTGCATCGTGGTTTATAAAATCACACCATTTTTTACTTTATCAACTGACGATCGAAGTTTATATCTTAATTTAATTTGTGTTTACTTATTTTTGAAGTTATACTTCTTTAGGCGCGTTGTGAAAAATTGATGAGAGTGAAATTTTAAGATGCGCGCGCATCATGTAACACTAAATTTTAACACCATGAAGTTGGTCGCTTTAGCGAGTTTTCTAATACTCTGTACAAGGTTCTTACGGAAAAAAATATAAAGAAAATCCCAAGGGGATAAAATAAGGAATGAAAGTTTGTATGAAACTTTATCAATTTTAAACCGATCGGGCTGAGACTTTGCATGCAGGTATAAGAAGAATCATAGATGAATGTCATTGTGTATAATACAAGCCTGAGAACAAAAACTGTAGTCTACACTTCAGCTCTACACCGAAGCGAAGCGAGGGCGGGTCGCTAGTTTATAATATTTATCCACATGTTTCTAGTTTGTATATTCGGAATACGTGTTTGAGTTTCATACAAGTGCAAATCACATATGTTCTAATAAATTATATTCAGTAGCGATTTTAATTGAATATTTTGATTATTTATTTATTTTTTCAAATTAAAACTGAACTTTATTGACTGTGTCCTTTTCCAGACTTTTTATTAATTTATTGTAATTAATTATTTGCATGCAATTAAAAACTAATTTTAAACGATGCCAAAGAAGGATAACTTCTCACGCGCCTACATAAGTACACGCACCCATTTTTTTTAAGCATGTAACTACTAGATGTTTGAAACTAAAGTAAACTTTACTAGAAAAAAATCCACATGGACCAGGCAGCTGACGGGACTCGAACCCGAACCCTTCGCTATCCGGGCTTTATGTGTTTACTTATTATACTTAAGTTGTTTATATATTTTTACAAGTAATTTTAATCGAATGCCATGCTGTGAGTGGTATGTACAATTGTACACAGGTTTTCAAGGTGTCGCCTGCCCAGAGGTCCTGGGTTCAAATATTGGTGGGGCTAATGTTTGTATGTTGAATACGAGCATAAGCGTTTACAGTAGGTACAGTTCTATAAAAAATAAACTTAAATATATGCATCACTATTAGGTATTTCTATGTTTAAAATAATTGTAAAGAACGAATTATTAATAGAAAAATGACCATCGTTGATACAATTATGGATTATGGAATAACATTGACAACTCTTATATTACATTTTTTTATATCAAGTGACACGAGCGGAAAATCGCATTTCCGACGCCAAATTTAATACTATTTTAATGAAACGGAGCCGTGCATAACTGGCGCAGTTTAGACCCTCTGCGTTTAGATCTCCTTTGTTGGGGTGCATCTGTACAGACACCATGAGTTAGTTGGAATTTAATATACTTATTTTAAGGCAAATACTATTTATTCCAGAGTAAATTCATAATAACAAATTATATTTTGTTATTGTTACTTAGGCAAAATTCTAAAGCCTACTTCGATGTAATTGAGAGCAGAAGTGTGTTTATATTTGTGCTTTCGTCATTTTGTGACTATATGTTTTTAGTGCAAGAAGTTATAAATTAAAAGGACATCTCATCATGCCTGAGTACGGATGAAGCAATTTGGTTAATATTGATATCGATTCTGGCGTGATTCTCTAAACTTAAAACTAAATTTAACATCAGTCTCTCCTTTTCATTCTGTATTGAGAATGACATGATACACTGTTGTCAAATTTAAGTTTAGGTTTAGAGAAACATGTCAGAATTGACACCATTACCTAATTAAAAACAATGTTTCACTAATAATTAAAACAAGTAGTTTTTCCTCCCATCATGGGAGGAGGAGCGCTGAGAATATTTATTAGCTCATTATAAATGTATTTTTTTAAGAATTAGTTTTTATACATTATTCATTACATTTTATTTCTATTTCATATACACCATGATTTTTGAGTTACCTGAGAATCTTAAAAATCGTGTAAATAGAAATGATGCGAACCGTTATCATCATTAAACGCACTACACTCCCTTACAATAATGTCGATTTATTTATATCGTTTACAAAATATCTTGAAAAAACGCACATTTGTAAATAACATACCAATTATGGAAATTATTCGTTTTAATTACATTTATTTGAATCAATTTGTGTCACTTAAAATTGTTAAGGTTTCATAATTGCACAATTAGTGAGTTAACGAGGAGAGATTTGACGAAAAATAAAATAGAAGTTTATTTTGTAGAAATATAACCAACATAATTGAATTACGTAGTAAAGTTTCTCAGGTAACTCAGAATTCACGGTGTATTATTTTTAATGCAAATCGCAATATTTTGTGATATAATATTGATTTCTGATTTTTCAGTTTAGTGTTAATACACAGTTAAGTAATACAAACACAATAATTTAAATTAACAAACATATTTTTGTCGATTCTGATATGATTCTTTAAACCTTAAATTAATTAATTAATTAATTTATTTTTAAACTTTTTTGACCAAAATACAATACAATGGTACAAAAGGCGGGCTTAATGCTAATAGCATTCTCTCCCAGTCAACCTTTGGGAAAAAAGAAAAACGCGAACGGCGGTATGAAGCTAAATACACATAAATATTGAAAATTAAAATTGACAAGTGAATCCTTGCCATTCTTTATACAGAATGAAAAGGAGAGACTGATGTTGAAATTATTTTTGATAATCATGCCAGAATCGACCGTATTATTCTAATGTGACAATTAATACCTAGTTTTAATTTAATAACACACTTAAAATTATTCTTGCTTCCTTTGCATATTAATGGGTGAATAGGTACTACATTTAAACATTCATGAATTGACAATAAAATATATGTAATAAACATTTTTAAGGATCTGCAAACACATACATTCATCGTATAGGTTAAATCAAATAAAAAGCGTTATATTACGTAATTACTCTAGATTCATGGCTTTTGCAACAGTGCCGAAAGGTCGGTGACTTGCAAAAAACATGTTACACGGTAGCAAACACGTCATAAGAACAAAAATTACTAGAGTCTGTGCGGAAAGAGAATGGGCGTGGCGAAAAACGGAACTAACATTAAGATTTCTATTTGGCAATCAAACCCAGCAATCTGTAAAACATCAAAGTTTTGTATTGATAAGGATTTGTTTGTTGTTGTGATTTCTTGCGGTTTTTTGTATTTAATCATATCTAAAAGGGGTAAAACCTTACAAATGCACAACAGCGCCCTCCAATCTAAATCCCATTCTCTTTCCGCACAGACTCTTATACGTTATAAAGTGACCGTATAAGTTTAAAACATAATATTATTATTTATTAGGTTGGTGAAGAAAATAAACCTTTTTTTCTGTGGTCTCCTTCGCCTTACCTATCTTTTTAAACATTTTGATTGTCATGGTCACCCTAGCTGTTTGCATTGGCTACGCAATTGCACGCTACAAGTGTTTCACCGTAACAAAACTGCTATAAGTAATGTATTCCAATATGTCAAATTATAATATCATTAGCATTCTATGTACAAGGGCGTGTCGGTGTATAATCGAAACAATACTTTAAAGAAGAAAAGAAGTTAATAGTTTTACTAATGATTTTTAAACTAAACTTCTTTTGGTGAATTATCATTTTTATTGATATAGATTTTGTAAAGAAGAAAACGCAAATAAAAAATTCAAGTAAAAAAAACCTTTTTAAAAACAAGCTTTTATTTAAATGTGCTAAAAAGAAAAAAATGATTAGTCCGCCATTTGGATATGACGCCATGTTGGATTTAGAATGACGTCACACATTAACCTATCATTGTCATCCGAACTGAACGTGTATGCAAAATAAAATTTCAGCTCAAATCTATTAAAAATATCTGTTTCAAAATTGATTTTCAAGTTTTAGAAGTCCGCCATATTTGATTAAAAGTGACGTCACATATTTTTCGAGTTACTCTCAGCAAGCCCTTTAATTTGATATCCATATTGTAGAATTGCATTAAAAATGATTGGTCTGCCATTTTGGGTATGCCGCCATGTTGGATTTAGAATGACGTCACACTGTTAATCATGCATTGTCATCCAAACTGAACGTACATACACAATTTCAGCTCAATAGGTTGAGGGCAACCGCCTTAAAATTGAGTTGTTAGATTCCACCCGAACAAACATACATTGCAAGTTAAATACAAGCTTGTAAATATTTTATTATTTTGATGACCTCCGTGGCCGAGTGGTTTGTGCACCGTGTCTCATGGTGTCGCTGACTCGGGAGGTCTCAGATGTTTGTGTGATAAATACGAGCATTTTTACTCCAGACGTATTTCTATAAAAATATGCTTTTATATGTACAGTATATGTATTCCATCCGTTACCCAAGTATCCCATAACACAAGCCTTATAATCAGAATCAGAATTTTATTTGTGAAACGTAGGTTAGTATACATGGTATATAATTTTTTTGTTAGTATCACTACATTTCCACCTTAACTAAGGTATACAAATAGATATGGACCTATGAAAGAAGTAGTATTATTTTTACATTAGCAAACCAGTGAACCAAATGTTCACCAAAACCTGATTTAAAAAAAAATGTATTTAGTTAATTGAGAACTTCGGAGATTTTGTGTGGTTTCGTTTGAAATTCGTGATTTCTCGAAAACCGGAAGTGCTACGTTACTCAAATCCGGTTTGTAGTCTTATCAGACTATTCTTAACTTATAACTTAAATATTCTCTTTATCTATCTCTTACGGTTTGGCCGCTGAAACAGCACCACAGACGGACGGACGGACTTGTCTAATAGATAAGAGATTGGAATCACAATTTATGAATATAATTTGAAATTGTCTATTGTTACATGCATGTCAAAGTGGGTTATAAATTTGATAAGCCATAAAGTTGTCATACTAATAGTCAAAATTTTAATGACTAAAAATAATTTTATTATAATTTCAGTGCTTACTTTGGGGCTAGGCTAATTGGTGTGTTAAAAAAAACACTTATTTAAATTATATTTTTATTGCTAGATTTTGTAAAGAGTTAATTATTTCCGGGTAAAATTATCTTCTTTCGAATTAGATGAATTAAAATTATTTTAAGGGTAGGTACTGGTGTGAAGTTACTCATAGGTACTAATTTATAATGTCTGTGAAAACCTTAGGGATGTTGCTAAAATGCGAATAATTAGACATTAGTGATGACATTTCTCAATCTAACTGTTAACGATTTTTTTAAACAGGATATTAAACCCAGTTTCGAGAAACGAAACCTTTTTTATATTTCTTTAAACTTTCATGGTCAATAACGTTATAGCTAATAGCTAGTAACAGTTACTCCGTGATCATGGCGCTTGCAACAGTGCCGAAATATCGGAGACTCATAAAAAACAAGGTACATGGTAACAATCCCGTCAATAGTTATAATGAAACCTTTGTTGTTCGTCCGTTTCATATATAGCTATCATTTTTATACATAATAATGTTTTTTCATTTCCACTTAAGGAATCAAAATTATATAAGTAACGTGTTTTTGGAGTTTACTCCTTAAGAATCGATTTGCATATATATGGGGCCCGGTATGAGAAAAATGTGAGGAGTAAAATCTATCGATGAATGACATTAATGACCTCGTTACGTTTTTGTGTGCAACCTCATCAGCGTACCTTTGACTTTTAGCCATGGCAACGGATAAAAAACATTAAGTTGTCACAAATGTCAATAAAATAAATAAACTAAAAATAGATAAAATCGGAGCAAAATTAATGAAAACAAATAAATAACAGAATATAGAGAAATGCCGGTAAGTGTCCAGCACTCTGGAATAGTGATTTTCAGTACAGATGGAATTATAATACATATTTACAAATTGATGACTAGTGTGTGATATTTTTGAAATTGTGTGTTTCCAGAAATACATAATAAAATATATGATGAATATCGCTGATGTAAGATGATAAAATGTGTGACATGGAACCTATGATAGTCGAAACCATGGGACGATTCCTGAAGTATCTCTACTTGTAACCGACTTCTTCGGACTTGATTTTGTTTTGTGTCTGTTCAAAGACAATCGTTTTTAGAGTGTAAACTCCGGTCGTGCGTCGGAGCTGACACACAATGTTTTTTAATTTGTGTTAAATCTTGTAGTTACTATCGGAATATATTATACGGAATCCTTTTGAGTGTAAGTCTGATTCGTCATCAGCCTATTAATGTCCCCACTGCTGGGGAACAGGCCTTCCCTATGGATGGAATAGGGAGATTGGCCAATGACCTACCACGCGGGCCCAGCGCGGATTGGCTGGTGCTAACAGCTGCAAATGCAGTCGGGACCAACGGCTTAGCGTGCCTTCCGAAGCTCGGAGCAACTCGAGATAAAAGATTTTTGGTCACCCATCTAATGACCGACTACTACGAAAGTACGAACGCAGCCGAACGCGCTAACCACATGCGCCTTCGAGCTCCTCTGACTTGACTGTTTAAATAGTTAAGAATGTGGAATTTATTAAAATTTTATTAATGAAATTGTTAGATAATCAGTACCCCTAGCACGAACCAATATCGAATTCGAATAGTTGCCGAGTCCGAAATGTCAATGTAAAAGGAGGACGGGCATTTTGGTATCCAATTGGTGTTTGGTATCAATAGCGATGAGTGATATATCATTGAATACCTCTTTTCATGTAGAATATTAGTTACTATGGCGGCATTCTGATATTTGCTGTCCGTTTTTATTTTTTCCAGAAAATACCAGAACCATTTTTACCGGAACCGTTATAACCATTATTACTACATTATTATACTTACCGAATAATAATTATAATATTATAATTCAACATTATTGTACATGTCTAACCGGTAGACGTACCACAGGAACTTGTGCTCACATATTATCAATAGCTGACCCAGCGAACTTCGTACCGCCCTAAAAAACTAGGGGTTGTCCAGCGGACAAAATTGTGAATCTAAACCATTCTCAGATCCCCTTGAACACACACAAAAAATTTCATCAAAATCGGTCCAGTCGTTTAAGAGAAGTTCAGTGACATACACACTCACAGAAGAATTATATATATAAAGATAGATAAAAACGGTCATTTTTATTACCTGTATTTATAATCAAACTAAAATTCTCATATTTACGTTATATAATCGGAATGCTCCGAACTGCTAAGCTATCAGGAGTTACACGTATTATTGTGAGTCAACCATAAAAGATAGACATATGCTGTTGCAGGATATTTTTTAGACAATTTTATGCAGAATATTTCCGTCATACATAATTTCTATGTAACTTTAACCGTTAAGGCTGCACACGCGACGGAAGCTGAAAAAATGGAGTAACTTCTCCCGTTTTCCCAACATTTCCCTTCACTACTCTGCTCCTATTGATTGTAGCGTGATGAAAAGTATACTATAACCTGCCCAGGAGTATGAAGAATAATTGTACCAAGTTTCGTTAAAATCCGTCGAGTAGTTTTTGTTTCTATAAGGAACATACAGACAGACAGACAGACAGACAAAATTTTTACTGATTGCATTTTTGGCATCAGTATCGATCACTAATCACCCCCTGATAGTTATTTTGAAAATATATTTCATGTACAGAATTGACCTCTCTACAGATTTATTATAAGTATAGATTATATGGTACCTACCTAGGCTATGCCAGGCACGCCGGATTCGTCGCTCCTGCACTGTTCCTAAATGAAATCCTTATTAAAAATAATGAATAAAGTAATTACTCCAAAATGTGTTTCTTTTACTCTGCCTCTGGATAACTGCATACATAAAAAAATAAATGAATAAAAACATAATGTACCAACAAAGATTAATATTTAAAATCTATTTTTGTTATTTTTATATTTGTTAAAAAAGTTTTTTATTAAGTGTTCTAGGGTTATTTTTCAGGGGGGGGGGGGGTGACATTGAAGAGTCATCTGAAGTTAGTGATTAGTATTATAGAATTTCGAATCGGTAGTCCAACATCCTGGGGTGGGCACAAGACCGTCCTGGAGTGGGCACGGCCCACTCGCCCCCCCCCCCCCCCTCTATATATATACACCTATGGTTACCGTTCAAGATAACAAGCTAGTTATTGTTTTTTTTATTATGTTTTTTTATCATTTTCTTTTATTAACGTTCTCGTTAAAGATAAACATTAAATAGTTCTCAGGAGGTTGTATTGTTACTAAGTCGGAAGGCCACTGGTATCTGCAATACTTTTTTTTTAAACTATTGCAGATATCAACGCTCTAACCTAATGCCTATTGTTAATACTTACAACACTGCTAAAATAATGTAAATACTAAAATGTATAACAATTTATAACAACGTATCAGGGCAAGCGCCATAGTAGACATTATTGTATTCAAGTAGACCTTTCAAATGATATGTAACACATCTCTATTGGAACGAATACCAAGTTCCATAGATTTTTGCACATCATCCTTTGGAAGGAAACTTGAACAGCAGCGCCACAATAGACGTAGCGAGAACTAAAAATCAGTACACATCAGACTCGTAAACTATTCGAATTCGATATTAGTTCGTGCTAAGGGCAGTGTTACCAACCCTTACCAAAAATTTCCCCTAAGTATTTTTTAAATTCCCATAAAATCCCCTAAATATAGAATTTTATATGTACCTACTAAGTAAATATCTAAATTTTCATAAATTAAAACATTTCTTATTTAGTTACAGTAAATTATTTTATTGAATGAATGTCAAAAATGAATGGTGAGCCGTGAGTATGACGTGAACGAATGAAAGAACGAACATGATTGTTATGTTGTTGTTTTATTAATTAACCATTGGTGATAGGCAAAGAACTTTAATCCATACAGCATTAGGAAACAAACCGCCATACAGTCAGTTCAGTCGTTTCATATCGTGGTGCATTCCATTCTACGCACAATACTGAAAGAAAACACACTCTTTGTTCTTCGATTTAATTGCAAGTTTTGTTAAAAGCCCCTAAAAGATCCCCCAAAAAAATCCAGTCCCTTAAAAGGTCCGTTTTAACACTTTTAGTCCCTAAATCTGGGGCAAAACCCCTAAGTTGGGAACCGTGGCTAAGGGTACTGTTGTGTGCTATACCAATGTTTCAAACCGTATGCATTCGCGAAACTGGGGTGACATTGCCATTGTGTGTAGGCGAGACCTCATAGCTAATCCATTTCTAATTATCACGACCGCTTTACCCTATCGCGTCACTTTTGACAAATCATCCTTATCGTGTGTCAAAGTTGAAACATCGCCATCGCCCGAATGTGGTGATTCGCGCAGTTTTTTCGCTTGATCGGACAATGTATTGAACCATCTGTCGGTCGCGCCTATCGGTAATCAGTAATCGTAATGATATTTTTATTGTTATTTACGTTGCAGGTGCATTTTATCCGCGTCTGATATCTTAATACTGTTGTGCAACTTCATGCGTTTTCATTTAATCAACTCAAAATATATTTATTGAAATTGGATGCAAAATACAAGCGCTTTTGAAGCGTCCATATTTGTTTCTCTACCACCAGTTATTAAAGACATTCTTTTAGCTGTGGAGAAAAACTGGCGAAAAACGTTCACAGCGTCAAATAATTATGTTACAATATTAACAAAATATTATATTGTTACGTCGTCAATACAAAATAATTAAATCTTCATCATAACTATAGAAAAAGCCCCCCGGCGCCGGAACGTTTGGAACAGTTTAAACCAACCAAGCATTTTTATTCTTTATTCTTTCTTTATTGCATGCCACAGATAGTACAAAAAACAACATTATCATAACTTGTACAAACATGTGACACCCTGCAAGGGCGTTGCAATTTTACTTAAATTATTATTATTATTTAAACAAACAATCAAATATATTATAAAAAAATTCAATTCAATTATTAAACATGCATCTTACCAAAATTAAAATTAAAAAATACATATATTTTACAATTTAAAACTATATATTAATATACAATTTTCACACTCAGAATTTTTAATATAATATAGAGGTATGTCATGAAATTTAATTTTTTTTATTACTTCATTAAAATTATATATCAAATATGTTTATCTTGGAAAAATTCTAATATATTGTAATATGATTTATTAATAAGATATTCCTTTAGACATTTTTTAAAAATTGTATCGTTTTCCAAATTTTTAATATTGTTGGGTATGTGATTACAAATTTTAATTATCATGGAATGTTATTATAATTTTTGTCTGAAATATAATCAGAAATTATAACTATTGACGGAATTGTTACCATGTACCTTGTTTTATGAGTCTCCGATATTTCGGCACTGTTGCAAGCGCCATGATCAGTGAGTAACTTCGTACGTTGTTGTGGTTGTTACTATGTACCTTGTTTTTTATGAGTTCCCGATATTTCAGCACTGTTGCAAGCGCCATGATCATTGAGTAACTTCGTATGTTGTTGTGGTTGTTATCATGTACCTTGTTTTTTATGAGTTCCCGATATTTCGGTACTGTTGCAAGTGCCATGATCACGGAGTAACTCCGTACGTTGTTGTGGTTGTTACTATGTACCTTGTTTTTTATGAGTTCCTGATATTTCGGTACTGTTGCAAGCGCCATGATCATTGAGTAACTTCGTACGTTGTTGTGGTTGTTATCATGTACCTTGTTTTTTATGAGTTCCCGATATTTCGGTACTGTTGCAAGTGCCATGATCACGGAGTAACTCCGTACGTTGTTGTGGTTGTTACTATGTACCTTGTTTTTTATGAGTTCCTGATATTTCGGTACTGTTGCAAGCGCCATGATCATTGAGTAACTTCGTACGTTGTTGTGGTTGTTATCATGTACCTTGTTTTTTATGAGTCTTCGATATTTCGGCACTGTTGCAAGCGCCATGATCGGAGTTACTCCGTGATCATCCCGTTAATAGTTATAATGTTAGTGACCATGAAAGTTTAAAACAATATAATATAGTCAGAAACTTTATAATACAACTTAAACATACTATTTAAAATAGAACACATGAGCATATTAAATACAAGTATAAAATTAAGGTAAAAAATACCTTTTTAAAAACAAACTTTTATTCAAATGCGCTAAAAAGAAAAAAAGAAAATTTCAACTAAATTAGTTAAAGATATCTGTTTCTAAATAGATTTTCAAATTTTAGAAGTCCGCCATATTGGATTGAGAGTGACGTCACATTTTTTTCGAGTTACTCTCAGCAAGCCCTTTAATTTAATACCCATATTGTAGGAATGCATTAAAAATTATTGGTCCGCCATTTTGGGTATGCCGCCATATTGGATTTAGAATGACGTCACACTGTTAATCATGCATTGTCATCCGAACTGAACGAGCATACCAAATTTCAGCTTAATCGGTTGAGGGCAAGTGCTTTAAAATTGAGGTGTAAGATTTGACCGTAACAAACATACATAGCAAGTTAAATAAAAGCTTGTAATAAGTAAGTAGCTATGCTATGTTTTACTGCAGTATTTAGTAGGAAAATTATTTGTTATTATTTGTTAATTAATTTCAACTATTTGTGTTCTTTACAAAAGCATCGAAGGCGTTGTGATATCATTTTAAGCAGAGAATATACGCAATATTGTTATGTTGAGTGCGAATGCAGCGTGTTCGTATGTCCAATTGCGACTAAAGCGAATTGTGGTTTAAGCGGATCACTATTAAGCCGCGAGTGCCGTATCTTCCCTTTTCGTTTTAATTTAAGCTTTATAAATGCATGCAAATTTCCCGGTGTGTACAACTACAGTCATGTATTTTCCAGACAAAAAATAAAGTCGTCCGTGCAATCATTATACAATTTTATCGTCAGTTAATCACAATGAAATAATAATAAAAATGGGTGCGTGTACTTATGTAGGCGCGTGAGAAGTTATCCTTCTTTGGCATCGTTTAAAATTAGTTTTTAATTGCATGCAAATAATTAATTACAATAAATTAATAAAAAGTCTGGAAAAGGACACAGTCAATAAAGTTCAGTTTTAATTTGAAAAATAAATAAATAATCAAAATATTCAAATAAAATCGCTACTGAATATAATTTATTAGAACATATGTGATTTGCACTTGTATGAAACTCAAACACGTAATCCGAATATACAAACTAGAAACATGTGGATAAATATTATAAATATGAATACCTATAACTGTTACTTTATTACAAAAAATAAAGATGTGGTTTTTGGTTCTACTACACCAATGGTCAAGAGATGGCGCTGTAGTCTCCTGAATCGCGCTTTGGTTCCGTTGTTCCAGATTAATAAATACTTTTGATATTATAAATATGAATACCTATAACTGTTACTTTATTACAAAAAATAAAGATGTGGTTTTTGGTTCTACTACACGAATGGTCAAGAGATGGCGCTGTAGTCTCCTGAATCGTGCTTTGGTTCCGTTGTTCCAGATTAATAAATACTTTTGATAGGCCTTCACAATGCAGTCGTTAGCACCCACTAAATAGAGATTCTATTTCTATTTTGTTGGTAGATTTTCTTAATGTGCGGTAAACACAAAAGTAACGCATGAAGTTGGTCGCTAAAGCGACCAACTTCATGCTGTTAAAATTTTGTGTTACAGTGATGCGCGCGCATCTTAAAATTTCACTCTCATCATTTTTTCATAACGCGCCTAAAGAAGTATAACTTCAAAAATTCGTTCCCAATTACATTGTTTATTTACAAAAAAAATGCATCTGATTCTGATTATTATACAATCTGAATTAAATATTCATTAAATCAAGAATTTTTGGTGTGATAGTGTTTTGATCGAACTGCGGCTTTCACCAAATCGTAAGTAGAGGTTATCTTTATATATATAATTCTTCTGTGAGTGTGTATGTCACTGAACTTCTCTTAAACGACTGGACCGATTTTGATGAAATTTTTTGTGTGTGTTCAAGAGGATCTGAGAATGGTAGATAGATTCACAATTTTGTCCGCTGGACAATGTTTTTTTAATTTTTTTTTTATGGCGGTACGAAGTTCGCTGGGTCAGCTAGTATTTTATTTTATATCAAAGATGAACAGTAAAAATATTTTTTTTTGCAATTATTATTTATTTCATATTAATGAATTAAATAAATAAGTAAAATATTAAGAAAATATAACTAGAAAAAATTCCACGCGGACCAGGCAGCAGACGGGACTCGAACCCGCACCCTTCGCAATCCGGGCGAATGCACTGACCAATTATGCTACCGCGGCCCTTACGGACCGCGTCGAAATTCTTTCTAGCTATTCTTAAGCTGCAAGGCAGCGCCATCTCTTCGCATTATAGGTAAACCCACAATGTCAAATGAATACTTTTACAAGTATTAAACATTTGAAAGAAGAAATAGCAATTATAGTTATAATTTTTATTATTTTTAAAGCATGTAACTGCTTGATGTTTAAATCTAAAGAAAATATAACTAGAAAAAATTCCACGCGGACCAGGCAGCAGACGGGACTCGAACCCGCACCCTTCGCAATCCGGGCGAATGCACTGACCA
Organism: Chilo suppressalis; assembly: GCA_902850365.2. Lineage (NCBI taxonomy): Eukaryota > Metazoa > Arthropoda > Insecta > Lepidoptera > Crambidae > Chilo > Chilo suppressalis. Next base: position 1,413,367 of record OU963910.1, read on the forward strand.
ATTATAGATAGTAGCGCTTTAGATTTAAACATCAAGCAGTTACATGCTTTAAAAATAATAAAAATTATAAGTAAAATATTAGTTTAATAATTAATCAACAACAAAACGTATTTATTACTGAAGTGAATCTTTTTTAATAATCGTGTTCCCGACTCGGCAAACCAAATAGTCTTTATATCTACACAGACAGTGGAAAAACAAAAAATATTATATATCCATAAGTTTTGCAAAATTAAACTAATATGAATATATCTTTATATATATAATTCTTCTGTGAGTGTGTATGTCACTGAACTTCTCTTAAACGACTGGACCGATTTTGATGAAATTTTTAGTGTGTGTTCAAGGGGATCTGAGAATGGTTTAGATTCACAATTTTGTCCGCTGGACAACCCCTATTTTTTTAGGGCGGTACGAAGTTCGCTGGGTCAGCTAGTATATATATATGCACACTTCCATATTAATAATTCGGTAACCTGAGTAGAGACAGTATTCCACTTATCTCTTTTTAATACGAAATATAGTTAAACAATGCTACCAAAACTTTTTGGTAGCATTTTTTTAAGCCTCTCTACTTAGAGAGGCAGACTCTTCTACGTTTTCAGAGACTAATGTAATTTTTTCTGAAAATCAGTCGATACGCCCCGCCCACTTTCGCTGCAGCCAATCACAGCTCCCACCCTTGTTCCACCCTCGAATCGACCAATAGGCACGCAGAAACCTGGTGCTTTTACGGCCAGGGGTGACTCCACACTAGTCGTATTGTAAATGAAGACTTGCGCTTACAAATTTAAGGTTTGCTTTTCAGCGTAGAGTGAATTTAATAAAACAACCCTGTCATATTTCGGGATGCATGCGGCACAGAAATTATGATTTAGTTCAATATCATATTCGGAGGGGCTTGGTTGGATTTGTTGAGTGTAGCGAGTGGTGACGCGGGAGTGCAGTGATTAAAGCTTGCAGCGTGGTGAAAGGACTCAAGATTCATTTCCCGCTGATGTCCTACGGCAGCGAGACGCCGCCCGTGTGGAGCAGCTCAGCCGTGCGTATCTCTTATCTATTAGACAAGTCCGTCCGTCCGTCCGTCCGTGGTGCTGTTTCAGCGGCCAAACCGTAAGAGATAGATATAGAGAATGTTTAAGTTATAAGTTAAGAATAGTCTGATAAGACTACAAACCGGACGTGAGTAACGTAGCACTTCCGGTTTTCGAGAAATCACGTGATTTCTATTTCAAACGAAACCACACAAAATCTCCGAAGTTCTCAATTAATTAAATACATTTTTTTTTGGTGAACATTTGGTTCACTGGTTTGCTAGTTTTTTAAAATTTATTTATTTATTTAAACTTTATTGCCACAATTACAAAAATGGACAAAAGGCGGACTTAACGCTAAAAGCATTCTCTGCCAGTCAACCTTTAGGCATAAAGAAATCCACGAATGTGGCTATAATAATAATAATAAAAAAGTGATTTACTTTAAACATACACCAGTAAAAGTAACTACATAATTATTTATATTTATAAAATTCCTTACAATATTTCTTCAATCGCCACAGCCTGATTCAGTCGACTTTTTCAGCGCTTTTTTTCGTCTTTGACGCCCACTGTATACCAAGGTGCGCACAATGTACAAATACTGGACAATAAACCTTAGATTCGTATAAGAAATATAATAACAAAAAGAATCACTGCTGGGGCACAGGCCTTCCCTATGGATGGAATAGGGAGATTGGGCCATGACCCACCACGCGGGCCCAGTGCGGATTGGCGGGTGCTAACGACTGCAGATGCAGCCGGGACCAACGGCGCAAAACTGCTCAAGCACGGAGGTACTCGAGATAGAAGAGTTTTGGTAATCCATCCAATGACCTACCACTGCGAAAGTTGCTTAACTTCAACGATCGCAGCCTAGCGCGCTAACTCAAAAAGAATAGAATAAAAGAATATTTAAGAGACAATATTCAAATTCTGACAAAAGAGATGAATGATAACTATTAGAGGACAGTGGTGTGAATGATCAGTGTGGGTCCGTCACATATTATACTAGCGGCCCGCCCTCGCTTCGCTTCGGTGTAGAGCTGAAGTGTAGACTACAGTTTTTGTTCTCAGGCTTGTATTATACACAATGACATTCATCTATGATTCTTCTTATACCTGCATGCAAACTCTCAGCCCGATCGGTTTAAAATTGACAAAGTTTCATACAAACTTTCATTCCCTATTTTATCCCCTTGGGGGTAGCATTGACCAAAATCCTTTCTTAGCAGATGCCTACGTCATGACACTACCTGCATGCCAAATTTCAACCCGATCTGTCCAGTGGTTTGGGCTGTGCGTTGATAGATCACTATGTCAGTCAGTCAGTCACTTTTGAGTTTTATATACCTACTAGTAGCCCGCCCTCGCTTCGCTTCGGGGTAGAATTGATCAAAATCCTTTTTTAGCGAATGCCTACGTCATAACATCTACCTGCATGCCAAATTTCAGCCCGATCCGTCCAGTGGTTTGGGCTGTGCGTTGATAGATCACTATGTCAGTCGGTCACTTTTTGCACCTTTGGTCGGAAACCTTTGAGTTTTATATATATAGAAGATTTAGAGAAAGGCATAGCAGATTTTCAGCATTAGCAGATACCTATCCAAATTACAGCTAGCATGATAAAAACAAATATTATTTAAAATAAATAAATATTTCCAATACTTGATTAAGTAAGGCTTGTGTTATGGGATACTAAGGTAAATATAAATATATATTTATATAGAAATACATATCATACATCCATGACTGGAGTACAAATGCTCGTATTCATCACACAAACATCTGCCCCCACCGGGATGCGAACTCGGGATCTCTCGAGTCGGCGACACTATGCAGCCCGGCGTACAAACGACCCAGCCACGGAGGTCGTCAATAATGCACATTACATATTTCAATTTACCAGCCCACAGAAAGTTTTGCGAAAAAAGTTTTTATACACTGACCATTATGCTACCGCGGCCCTGATGCCATTCTTATGCTGCAAGGCAGCACCATCTCTACGCATTGTAGGTAACCCACAATACCAGTATAAAAGTTTTAATGTTCAAAAGCAACCATCTACCGCTGGTGTAGCGAGTTCAAACGCGGTCGTCTTACTTTGGGGCATGAACAAGGAAGTGGTCGTCCTACGACGGCTGTAAAATTCAAAATTCAATATCGTTTATTCAGTCTAGGCTGTTACAAGCACTTGTGAATGTCGAAAAGCTACGCCATCGGTTCGCAAATCTACGGCGGGAGACCTTGTACTGAGAAGAACCGGCAAGAAACTCAGCAAGGGCTGTTTTTTTCTCCCTGTATTATATACAGAGTCGTCAATTTGAAAAATGAGTTCAATATGAGATAACCCATGAAGTCACTTTCCATTACAAATGTAAATGATAAAACAATTATGACTATAAAATAAAAAATATAAAAAACAGATTTAAAAATGAAAAAAAGTTTAGGAATGCCGCGTCCCACTGTTTAGGCATAAAAACAAATGTACCCGAAGAAAGTCACAAGATTTTGCACGGGCACCTTTGTGTAAGGAGGATAGTTTCCCGCTGGGACCGGAAAAAATGTTTTGAAAATTGGTTCACACGCATGACACTTTGTATAAAGGAGAGATCTTTGAAAAGATTTCATAAAAATATTTTTTTCACAGAAGTTAGTTTTTTAGTTTCTCAAAACTTTCTGAGTGTCCCACGTATTTTCCAAATTCCAATAAGAGTACAAATACGAAGCATAAAAGACTTAAAGCCTATCTTATTATACTAAACAGGCGCGAATTTATTTGACCACGTCCCGTCTTATAAAAAGCGTTGATGCAGCATAATATGGACGTTTGTAAGTTTAGAAATAAACACCAGAATCATCACCCTTTCGTTGCAGAGCCTGTAAAAATGTTAACACGCCCGTTAGAAAAAAACCCATAGGGCAGTCTGTAGAAAATACCATGCAGCGTTCAAGTTTGAAAGAGTTGCCGTATTCGATACATCAGATTGCCGTATCTATACTTATAATAAATCTGTAGAGATGTCAATTCTGTACATGAAATATATTTTTAAAATAACTATCAGGGGATGATTAGTGATCGATACTGATGCCAAAAATGCAATCAGTAAAATTTTTGTCTGTCTGTCTGTCTGTGTGTATGTTCCTTATAGAAACAAAAACTACTCGACGGATTTTAACGAAACTTGGTACAATTATTCTTCATACTCCTGGGCAGGTTATAGTATACTTTTCATCACGCTACAATCAATAGCAGCAGAGTAGTGAAGGGAAATGTTGGGAAAACGGGAGAAGTTACTCCATTTTTTAAGCTTCCGTCGCGGGTGCATCCTTAATGGTTAAAGTTACATAGAAATCATGTATGACGGAAATATTCTACATAAAATTGTCTAAAAATATCCCGCAACAGCATATGTCTATCTTTTATGGTTGACTCACAATAACACGTGTAATTATATAAATAAAGTCATTCTTTATAGCACAAGCCTGAGAACAAAAAATATAGTTTACACTACAGCTCTACACCGAAGCGAAGCGAGGGGGGGCACTAGTTTTTAAATAAAAATCATGACTCTGCCGTATTACCTAATTTTATTTATTAAAATTAATAGGTAGTTAGCTTTATTATACGGCAATGACAAACCTTCCGTATGCCGTATGACGTGTAATCTGAAATTATGAGCTCAAATTGCCGTATATTACGGTAATTGCCGTATCAATGAGAACGTAAGAACTATAGTAACAATCAAATTAAAAGTAAGATAATTGACTGGCTTAAGACATACGATTATAAAGGTATAGAGAGTCTTGTTTATGGCACCTCGAGATAATAAACACTCACGCACACATCACTCAAACATAAACGTACACACACGCGCACGTAACCTCGCAACAAACACACACACATACACACGCGCACACACACACGCACACACGCTGGATAAATATGAAACACTAACCATGTCTTTTTCCCAATAACTTTCTAATTCTATTTTTAAAATACTTATACGCGTCTGAAATTACCATGTAATGTGTTTTTTTTGGAAGATACTGGCTCCCAATACACAGGTTAATCCTATATTTTTAGGAGCCAGGGTCCCTTATAATAAATAATAATAAATGTGTGCAGTGCGATGTGCGCTTGGAAACGGACGTGCGCCACTGTGCTGTGAGAATTTATTATTCGCGTCACACGGCAACAGCCGTCCTGCTTTTCGGTAGCAATGAGTTCTCAACAACTCATAGCTAACGAGTTGTTGGCGTTCATTTAAAACGCCATAGATACAATGGACGAGATTAGCATCCTGCAGATCTGCAAATCGAATTTCAAAGAAGAGGAGGTTTGCAGTGGCAAGGCGTTACTGTACCGGTCCGTCGGTAAGGCCGATCAGATGCCATCTCGCCGGAGAGATGGAACGGAGAAGAGTCTGCAGGACATCGTCACCCTGCTAAAAGAATTGGATCCAGATGACGTGCCTACATTCGTGGCGAAGGAGCTACACAAGCTCCCTCCCGTCACGTTCGACCACGTCGATGTCACCAGGTTGCTCAAGGACATCAACTTCCTAAAAGCAAATCTGGCCGATGTGGTGAACAAGTTGGAAGAATCAAACAACACCATCGGTGAGTTGCGAGCCCAACTGGAGTCATTAAGTAGCGCCGCTTGGACAAGTAGGTCACCCGAGGTCTCCAACGTGAACACACGTCGCGGGGCGCATAATGCATCCGTTTGCAGTTTAGAGTCGGCGCATACGAGTGCGTCACCGGCCGCCGTCATCGCGCGCGAAGCCTTGCCTCGCGCCCCCATCACCCGCCCCTCCGCCACACCGGAGACGTCACGCGACTGCGCGTTAACACCAAAACGCGCTTACGCAGCTGCGGCCGCCAGCCGAAACGTCGCTGACACGCAACCTGAGCGGAATTCCACTCTTCCAAAGAAGAAGGGTAGCCAAGACATCCCTTGTGCAACTCCGACGGAAACACGTAACCGTAATTGTGACGAAGAGGGTTTCATCACGGTGGAGAGGAAGAAGAGGAAGCCCACTCGTCGCAATTTGTGCGGTGTCGCCCCGATCGGACCGAATAACCTGCTGCGTCCAGCGATACCTGTGACGCTACTGTATGTATCCCGCTTGCATTACACCACCAAGGCGGAAGGGATCGCAGAATACTTGCGTACGAAGACCAATTTCTCCCTGAGGGTCGCACGTTTGGAGTCTCGCCACGACGTGAATTTTAATTCATTTGTGGTGAGAGTGCCGACGGAACATCTGGCGACCTTTTTGAAAGAGGAGCTTTGGCCGAAAGGTGTGGTGTTCCGGCGTTTCAAAGGCAGGCTACCTGACACCACTCCGCGCCACACGTCGCCGACTAAACGTGTTATTTAGAATTTATTTTGTTATTATTTTATATTTCATATCTATGTTAGACTATAAGGTATATATTTCTATGGGCCTAAGATGCCTGAATACAAATAAATAAATAAATAACTCCAACACTCACACCAATTAGCCTAGCCCCAAAGTAAGCACTGTAAGGCTTGTGTTATGGGATGCTAGGGTAACGGATAGAATACATATACAGTACATATATAAGTATATTTATATAGAAATACATATTATACATCCATGACTGGAGTACAAATGCTCATGTTCATCACACAAACATCTACCCCCACCGGGATTCGAACCCGGGACCTCTCGAGTCGGCGACACCATGAAACCCGGCGTACAAACCATTCGGCCACGGAGGTCGTCAAAGTCCTTATGATTTGTATTCTGGTATCTATCCAATAAAGATTTTTATTATTATTATTATTATTAATGGCAACGCTGATACCATGTTAGGTAGTTAATTTCATAACCTTGTTTATTGTGCTGTGGGTCTGCTGCTGAATTTTTTTCTATACGAGGCGCAACAAATTTCCCCACCCCACCTGTGTTAAGTGTAAGTGGAATCCGAAGAAAGATGATGAAGGAGGTGTACCGCTCCAGCCTTCCTCTCCTAGCCGATCTGAACCCAACCCGCTACCCCGCGGTGCTCTGGACCATTCACCAGCAGATACACAATACCACCAAGAGGTTGTTATTTATGTTTTTTTTAAAGCATTTAACTGCTAGATGTTTAAATCTAAAGAAAAGTTTTACTACAAAAATATCCATGCGGACCAGGCTTGGCTTAAAAAAAACATAACTATAATTGCTGTAGGAAGGCCAAAGGGGAAGATCTTCCTCCGAGCTGGGTGATGTTAGCTCGGGCCGCGGCCCGTCTGATGTTGATCGGGCATCGTATATATGAAGAGTTAGCTTCCGAATTTCATTTGCGCGATGTAGGCTTCCATACTATTATGATCGCAGTGCAGGTAACGCCATCTCTTGAGGATGGTGAGTAATGATTTCCTTCATCTGTTGTATATATGTGGGGCATATAGATGTCGCCGCCACATTGCTATTTCTTCTTTCAAAATGTTTAATACTTGAAAAAGTATTCATTTGACATTGTGGGTTACCTACAACGCGAAGTGATGGTGTTGCCTTGCAGCTTAAGGCTAGGAAAATTTCGACGCGGCCATCATGGCCGTGGTAGCATAATTGGTCAGTGCATTCGCCCGGATTGCGAAGGGTGCAGGTTCGTGTCCCGTCCGCTGCCTGGTCCGCGTGGATTTTTTTTCTAGTAAAACTTTTCTTTAGGTTGTTATATACTGTAGTCTTCTGTAAGGAGCAGCAAATCCACTGTGCCTTACTTGAAGTCTGAACTCAAGCTCTGTAACACGTTTGTCTTTTGGAAGTGATGAGACTATTTCATCATGGGTTTGTCCCAAGACATGCATCTTGGTGGCTCTGAGATGTTTATAGAGTTCCAATGTCTTCTTTAACTTCATCCCAATTTATTCTGATCTCTAAATAGAGTTGAGGGATCAGCTGAATGGGCTAGTCCAAACCTTTAGATGCAATGTCTTTATGATATTTACATCCAATAGGGGTGATGACGGGGTACAGTAAACGAAATTCTATTTAGTGCGTCAGTTAGATGATCAAAAAATAATGAACACGTATTTTTTCTTTGGGCAATCAACCAAAAAATTACAAAGTTATAGCGCGTCAAAGTTTGGGAGTAGGGGTTCGTGACGTCACTTTTTAGTAAATTTTCACTTAAAAGTGTATTCAAACGTGACGACATGCGACTTTTCAAATGAATATATCTCTGCAATGTTTATATTATGTGAAAAAAGAAAAAATACGTGTCCAACACTTTTTGATAATCTACCTGATAAACGAAGAAAAAAAAAAATTAGTCATCATCCCTATTTTGCCAAGAGGCAATACCTCTCATGATATATAGGATGGCCCGTAACATTGAACATTCACACCACTGTCCTCTGATAGTTATCTTTCAACTCTTTAGTCAATATTATTGAATATAAATAATTTAACTATTTCTTATGTTATGTATGCATAGAAATCATCAAAAGTTCAACTCTTGGTTATGTTATGACAGGGTAGCGAGGTGTCCCCCTACGGCCCCCTGTGGGACGCGCCCCCGGCACCCGTGCCCTACCCGGACATCCTGGCGTTCCCACCCGCCGATCTCGGTGAGTTTATCATCATCATCTTATTGCCTATTGATGACTACACTGCTGGAGCACATGCCTTCCCTGCTGATGGAATAGGAAGTGCGGGCCATCACAACCCACCTCCGTTGCACTTGTTGGCTGCTAACGACTGCAGATGCAGCCGGGATCGACGGCTTAACGTGCCTTCCGAAGCATGGAGGAGCTCAAGATAATAAAATTTTGGTTACCCATCCGATGACCGGCCGTTGCGAAAGCTGCTTAACTTCCACGATCGCAAACTGAATGCACAAACCATTTGCGCCATCGAGCTCCTTCTTGGTGAGTTGATCATCATTATTAATTTTTTTTTATCATCATTGATGCAATCAAGGTAAAAGGCCTTATATTAGCTTCACAGTAACCCGCATTGTTTGTGGTTTTAGTCGGTAAGGTCCTGCTCATTTCGCTGAGCTCTGAGCAGGACAAATTGAGAGGAGAGGTGTCCTCACATATCCTCGTTGTAACCCCTAATGGTAAGACACAAAACGGTATTTTTTTCTGTCTCCTCCCAGTGGGGGAGCGCGTGTGAAATCCCTACTAATGGATACCCTACCGCAGGCTGCAGGGTTATGTCAGAATCTTACTGACTAAAACACATCCATGGGTACCTAAGGCCGTAAGGACCTTGCAGGCTTCATCTGATGCGATCATTCCCTGAGAAGGGGATGGACACAGCACTAAATTGGGGATAAAATGTGTTTTTATATGTTGGTGCAGTGTGGTCGGCGGCCGGGTGCGGCGGGCGCGGCAGTTCCCGCGGCCCGCCCGGCGGCGGCGGCAAGAAGCCGCGGCGCCGCGTGGCGTCCGTGGCGCAGCGACGCGCCGCCAACATTCGCGAGCGGCGGCGCATGTTCAATCTCAACGAGGCGTTCGACAAGCTGCGTAGGAAGGTAACCGTCTTCACAAGGTCACGAGCACTAGGTCACTTGAGCGGTATGAATGTTGGTGCAGTGTGTTCGGTGGTAGGAAGCTGAGCTACCAACATCCGCGAACGATGCCGCATGTTCAATCTCAACGAGGTCTTCGACAAGCTGCGTAGGAAGGTAACCTATAAGAAGACACGGTCACGGGCACTAGGTCACTAGTGTGTATGAATGTTGGTGCAGTGTGATCGAGAAGCTAGAAGCCCCGCCGCCAACATTCGCGATTCAATCTCAACGAGGCGTTCGACAAGATACGTAGGAAGGTAACTGTCTTCACAAGGTCACGAGCGCTAGGTCACTAGTGTGGTATGAATGTTGGTGCAGTGTAGTCGTGGGCAAGAAGCCGAGCTACCAACATTCGCGAGCGGCGTCGCATGTTAAATCTCAATGAGGCGTTCGACAAGCTGCGTAGGAAGGTAACTGTCTTGTCTGTCGTAACCTATAAGAAGACAAGGTCACGGGCACTATGTCACTAGTGTGGTATGAGTGTTGGTGCAGTGTGGTCGGGGGCTAGAAGCCGCGCCGCCAACATCCGAGAGCGGCGCCGCATGTTCAATCTCAACAAGTTACCTATAAGAAGACAAGGTCACGAGCACTAGGTCACTAGTGTGGTATATATGTTAGTGCAGTGTGATCGGGAAGCTAGAAGCCACGCCGCCAACATTCGAGAGCGGCACCGCATGTTCAATCTCACCGAGGCGTTCGACAAGCAGCGTAGGAAGGTAACCTATAAGAAGACAAGGTCACGAGCGCTAGGTCACTAGTGTGGTATGAATGTTGGTGCAGTGTAGTCGTGGGCAAGAAGCCGAGCTACCAACATTCGCGAGCGGCGTCGCATGTTCAATCTCAATGAGGCGTTCGACAAGCTGCGTAGGAAGGTAACTGTCTTGTCTGTCGTAACCTATAAGAAGACAAGGTCACGGGCACTATGTCACTAGTGTGGTATGAGTGTTGGTGCAGTGTAGTCGGGGGACTAGAAGCCGCGCCGCCAACATTCAAGAGCGGCGTCGCATGTTCAATCTCAATGAGGCGTTCGACAAGCTGCGAAGAAAGGTAACTGTCTTCACAAGGTCACGGGCACTAGGTCACTAGTGTGGTATGAGTGTTGGTGCAGGATGGTCGGGGGGCTAGAAGCCGCGCCGCCAACATTCGAGAGCGGCTCCGCATGTTCAAGCTCAACGAGGCGTTCGACAAGCTGCGTAGGAAGGTAACCTATAAGAAGACAAGGTCACGAGCGCTAGGTCACTAGTGTGGTATGAATGTTGGTGCAGTGTAGTCGTGGGCAAGAAGCTACCAACATTCGCGAGCGGCGTCGCATGTTCAATCTCAATGAGGCGTTCGACAAGCTGCGTAGGAAGGTAACTGTCTTGTCTGTCGTAACCTATAAGAAGACAAGGTCACGGGCACTATGTCACTAGTGTGGTATGAGTGTTGGTGCAGTGTGGTCGGGGGCTAGAAGCCGCGCCGCCAACATCCGAGAGCGGCGCCGCATGTTCAATCTCAACAAGTTACCTATAAGAAGACAAGGTCACGAGCACTAGGTCACTAGTGTGGTATATATGTTAGTGCAGTGTGATCGGGAAGCTAGAAGCCACGCCGCCAACATTCGCGAGCGGCACCGCATGTTCAATCTCACCGAGGCGTTCGACAAGCAGCGTAGGAAGGTAACCTATAAGAAGACAAGGTCACGAGCGCTAGGTCACTAGGTGGTATGAATGTTGGTGCAGTGTAGTCGTGGGCAAGAAGCCGAGCTACCAACATTCGCGAGCGGCGTCGCATGTTCAATCTCAATGAGGCGTTCGACAAGCTGCGTAGGAAGGTAACTGTCTTGTCTGTCGTAACCTATAAGAAGACAAGGTCACGGGCACTATGTCACTAGTGTGGTATGAGTGTTGGTGCAGTGTAGTCGGGGGACTAGAAGCCGCGCCGCCAACATTCAAGAGCGGCGTCGCATGTTCAATCTCAATGAGGCGTTCGACAAGCTGCGTAGGAAGGTAACTGTCTTCACAAGGTCACGGGCACTAGGTCACTAGTGTGGTATGAATGTGGGTGCAGTGTGGTCGGTGTTAGGAAACCTCATGTTCAATCTCACCGAGGCATTCGAAAAGCTGCGTAGGAAGTTACCAACGAAGAAGACAAGGTCACGAGCGCTGGGTCACTAGTATGGTATGTTGGTGCAGTGTATGTTCAATCTCAACGAGCTGTTCGACAAACTGCTAGAAAGGTAGGTAACACAATAATCAAACCAACTCACGTGTACTCTCGTCTCATGTTGGTGGAATGTGGATGTCCAGCGCCTCCGTGCAGACCCGTCTGATATGGCCGTAGCCCAGACAGCGGGAGCAGTGGATTAACGGGGACTAATCCTCCACAGCGGAGATTCCCCACTGTAGCTGAAGAGTCCCCGCGTCTGTCAGCTGCCGCCAGATAGTGGGAGCCACCTTGACCACCACGTGCGCCACATGCGGGTTTCTAGTTGCCTTTTCGAACATCACCTCAATATCCTCATCCTTGTACCTTTCTTCTCTATTTATTCTTCCCAATTTTCTTTTTATCGCTTCTATCACTTCCTCTTTCTTTCATCCTCCTCTTACATTCTTAAATATTATTAGGGGGTTTTTGTTCTTTGCCCCTTCCACGTTCAATTTTTTATTCCTCTCAATCTTCTCTTTCAATTTCGCAGCTTCACTCTCTCTTGCACACCCCATTATCACCTTCTATCCTTTCGCTTTCCTCACTCTTCGCACTTCGTTCCACTCCCCTGTTTCGTCGACCGATTTCCTTACCACCTCAAATACTTGGTCGCTCGTAAGCGTTTCATCGGTCGACGCCACTATGATTGAGTGTTGTGTTTTAATTTGGGGTGGAGTGCTTTTCATTTTTTCCGCATATGTCCCTTCCTTTCTTTCTTCCTTTATCTTGGTTTCCTTGAGTGGTTTTGTTCTTTGGTTGCATGAGGTGTTGCTATATTGACGTGCATTCAGATGTATTCTTGTTCTCTTACTCCCTAGTTCAACAATCTGACTCTTTTCAAACCTAGAGTGAATAAGCTCCATATGGGTGAGCTCGGTAAATTCCAGATCCCATCTCTGCTTTCGCTGTATAGGAATCAGGACTCGAAGAAAAGCAAATCCATAAAACGAAAAATACCATAAATCTAAAAAGTGTTTTTTTTTATGGTAAAAGGGTGGAGAACAACTGTATGGTCCAACTCATGGTAAGCGATCACCAGACAGATCACCACTAGACGCTGCGATACCAAAAATATCACTCGTACCGTTGCCTCATCATCATCAGCCTATTAATGTCCCCACTGCTGGGGTACAGACCTTCCCTATGGATGGAATAGGGAGATTGGGCCATGACCCACCACGCTGGCCCAGTGCGGATTGGTGGGTGCTAACGACTGCAGATGCACCCGGGACCAACGGCTTAACGTGCCTTCCGAAGCACGGAGGAACTCGAGATAGTAAATTTTTGGTCACCCATCCAATGACCGACCACTGCGAAAGTTGCTTAACTTCAACGATCGCAGCCGAACGCGCTAACCACTTGCGCCATCGAGCTCCTCCTCCTCCTCGTACCGTTGCCTACCCCGACCCAATCTTTACCCTGTGGAGCCCTTTTTTATACGCATCCAAAAATACTGTTTACAGACGACGGCGCCTTTAAAAGGCACACCACCTCACACCTGGCTCCCACAAGCCTTACAAGCCCCAGCAGTGGCTACCCACTGAGGACCCCGTAACTCTTACGGGCGCTTTACGGCATGATATACGCTAAAAAACCCTGCGAGTGCCCCCTAAGCTGCTTAGCACGAAGCCGCGGGATCCCCGTTTAGGGATTCTTCCGCGTCTCCGCACCTAGCAGCCTCCCTGCCTAGCCGGGGCTCCGCGGCAGGGGTATCCCGGGGTATCGCGGGACCCTGCAGACGTGAGCATGGCCCGCGCGTGGGGGCTGAGTACGCGGCCTAGTGCCCACCGTACCACCCCCCGTCCGCTGCGGAGGGCTACTTGGGCGTGTAGCTCCCTCCGCCGCCTCCCTCTTTGCAGGACAGAACTACAAGGGGGGGCTGCCGTCACACCCTGTGGAGCCCTGGAACTTTCTCACGGACGGACATTTGCTTGCAGGTCCCAACATTCGCTTACGAAAAGCGTCTATCCCGTATAGAAACACTTCGTCTGGCCATAACCTACATCAGCTTCATGTGCGAGCTGCTGCATGGCTCGCCGCCCCCCCATCCCGGGTCTCACCACACGCTGCACCCGCCGAGACATGTCTTCGATGCCGAAGTGCCGTGGTGCGCCTAGGTTTATAGAAGGAACTAAGGAAGTATGACGTCATCAACTATATATAGAAAAGAAGAAAGATCATTGGTATATTTGTAAAAGATAAAATACGCTTATTTCTAGTCATATTCGTTAGGTATTCAAGCCGGATTACACTAGATTACACAAACGTAGCACAAGTTGACTCTATAAAATTCATAAGCCGCCTATATAAAAGGTTGGGAAAAAAGTCTTTTCGCATTATAGTAGGTAGAGCCTGTGCGGAAATAGAATGTGCGTGGCGAAAAACGGAACTAACATTCAGATTTTTATTTGGCAATCAAACTCAGCAATCTGTAAAACGTCAAAGTTTTTTGTATTTAATCATGTCTAAAAGTGGTAAAACCTTACAAATACGGTAAGCAAAGCACTACAGCGCCCTCCAATCTAAATTCCATTCTCCCATTCTCTTTCCGCACAGTCTCTATGTATGAACTTTTAATAAAATCTCTTTGGCTATACCATTTGTATCTAGCTGGTTTTGGTATCATTAAAATGTTTCAATTTTAAAGAAGATAATTTCAACTTCAAATTGGAGTGATTTTCATTTGTTTTTGTTACTGTCAAGACGAATGAATCTACCGAAGAAATTCGATACATTTTAAAAAATCTTCAGGTTAACATCACAAGAGGACTACCAAAACCACTTGTCGCGGTTTATTGATCAGAACCCGCTAAATTTCTTTAGCAATGGGATCATGCCCCTACCTTTAAGATGGCAAAAAGTTTTTGAACAAAGTGGCACCTACATGCTTAAGTTAAATGTAAATAAACTTTATCAAAAAAATGATTTCAATCTGTCTATATATATAAAACTCAAAGGTGACTGACTGACTGACATAGTGATCTATCAACGCACAGCCCAAACCACTGGACGGATCGGGCTGAAATTTGGCATGCAGGTAGATGTTATGACTTAGGCATCCACTAAGAACGGATTTTGATCAATTCTACCCCCAAAAGGATAAAATAGGGAATGAAAGTTTGTATGAAACTTTGTCAATTTTAAACCGATCGGGCTGAGATTTTGCATGCAGGTATAAGAAGAATCATAGATCAATGTCATTGTGTATAATACAAGCCTGAGAACAAAAACTGTAGTCTACACTTCAGCTCTACACCGAAGCGAAGCGAGGGCGGGCCGCTAGTTTTCATATAAAATGCGAAGAAACTATTTCCCCAACCTAATATGTTGGCCAAGCAAACGCCAATGCTAACGTATATACAGCATGTTGATCTTGCCTTGTCATCGCTCGGTGTCACTTGCCTGTTTTGCCAAGTAAAGGGGAGCGCTAACGTGTATAAGACCTTATTTGGCGTCGCTTGTCTCTCTTTAACCCGTTGAAACTTGTTTTATTTAATCATAAAGTGCATTTTTATGTCCCAGTTTGTATTTTGTATTTACAATATTATAAATTGCTTAAATTTAAATAATTGTCGACAGAATAAAAACATTTTTCTTGTAACCATATCTTAATAACCACTAACTATATATATTAACTAGCTGACTCGGCGAACTTCGTACCGCCCAAAAGTAATAATTTGCAATAAATTAAAATTGCGACTATAATTTGAGATTTAAACTATCCTATCTCTCAAGTTGGATCGAACTGCACATGGTGTGCGAATTTTATTATAATCGGTTCAGTGGTTTAGGAGTCCATTGAGGACAAACATTGTGACACGAGATTTATATATATTAAGATTGACCTACGAAACATTGTTATTGGTAGTAAGTTAAACTCTGCTGGCAGGGCATTCAATAGCTTAATGCACATTGCTGGACAATTCTAATTAAATAAGAATATTATAGAGGCTAGTAAAGTCTGTACGAAAAGACAATGGGCGTGGTAAAAACGGAACTAAAATTAAGATTTTTATTTGGCAATCAAACCCAGCAATCTGTAAAACGTCAAAGTTTTAATTTTTATTATTTTTAAAGCATGTAACTGCTTGATGTTTAAATCTAAAGAAAATATAACTAGAAAAAATTCCACGCGGACCAGGCAGCAGACGGGACTCGAACCCACACCCTTCGCAATCCGGGCGAATGCACTGACCAATTATGCTACCGAGGCCCTCACGGACTGCGTCGAAATTCTTTCTAGCTATTCTTAAGCTGCAAGGCAGCGCCATCTCTTCGCATTATAGGTAAACCCACAATGTCAAATGAATACTTTTACAAGTATTAAACATTTGAAAGAAGAAATAGCAATTATAGTTATAATTTTTATTATTTTTAAAGCATGTAACTGCTTGATGTTTAAATCTAAAGAAAATATAACTAGAAAAAATTCCACGCGGACCAGGCAGCAGACGGGACTCGAACCCGCACCCTTCGCAATCCGGGCGAATGCACTGACCAATTATGCTACCGCGGCCCTCACGGACCGCGTTTGTATGCGCGATGTCAAAGTTTTGTATTGATACGGATTTGCTTGTTGTTGTGATTTCTTGCGGTTTTTTTGTATTTAATCATGTCTAAAAGGTGTAAAACCTTACAAATACGGTAGAAAAGCACTAAAGCGCCCTCCAATCTAAATCCCATTCTCTTTCCGCACAGATTCTAGAAATATAATTTGTTTGTTTCTTAGGTTTTCACGCACATCACTCATTAAATAAAACTAGTTTTTACGGGTTAATGCACGAAACTTTATTTATTTATTGACGTTTCGCAGCCTTTTCAGGTCTGCATCGTCAGAATAATGATTTTTATTTATTTATTTATTTATTTTTTTTTGAAAAAAATCATTATTCTGACGATGCAGACCTGAAAAGGCTGCGAAACGTCAATAAATAAATAAAGTTTCGTGCATTAACCCGTAAAAACTAGTTTTATATAATTTGTTACCACCTACTCTTTGGTAGAATAAGGAAAAACTTTTTTTTTAATATGTATTTATAATACATAATCATTGTCTTCCATTAGTTGTAAATATTACTTAATAAATACATATTTATTCGCACCGTGATTTTTTATTCACTGTTAACTTATACTTACAATCCCGACTTTAACACTAGTGTTAGGGACCAGGGTCCAAAGACAGGTCTTTTAATATCTTTTTATTTCGTGAATAAAGATCACTGCATAATTTAAATTTAGGATTAAACCACTTATAATTTACTTTAATCCTATTTTATTATATCATCATCAACATATATAGCCTATTAATGTCCCCACTGCGGGGGCACAGGTTTTCCCTATGGATGGAATAGGATGATGGACCGACTACGCGGGCCCACTGCGGATTGGTGGGTGCTGACGACTGCAGATGGAGCCGGGACCAACGGCTTAAGAGCCCTTTCACATTATTTTGCAAAAATTTGCGCCTCGTTTACCCCCTTAGAAAAGATTTTGACTATTTCCAATAGAAGTAAACAGTAGATTTAGTCTTCCTATTGTAAGTTAATGTAGAATATTTGCAAATACTATTTTCCTTTTTTTGTACTGATCGTTCTAGTGTTGAGTAGGACTTACAAGAGGCGGTACATTTGTCCCGGACATGACGCCAAATTGTAAGAGCGGCTCAAAAATTTAAAATGTACTACTTCACATTAAATGTCGCGATAGTCGCGTCTCGTTACTCACTCACTCTTCGTAAGTCTGAGAGAGAGAGCGAGGCATGACATTTCATTTAAGTCCTCTACGCACTATCCATCTGTATCTCTATCTGTTTTACGTGTATAGCGCT
This sequence comes from Chilo suppressalis, assembly GCA_902850365.2. Classification (NCBI taxonomy): domain Eukaryota; kingdom Metazoa; phylum Arthropoda; class Insecta; order Lepidoptera; family Crambidae; genus Chilo; species Chilo suppressalis. The sequence goes on from OU963910.1 coordinate 1,430,956, forward strand.
GTCCTGCATGTTGGATCCAGCAAGATTGATAGTGCGTAGAGGAGGTGCTACTCGTGCACACAAACGTAATGTCGAGCTTCTGTACGCCTCAATGTCATATTTGTACTCGTCACTTCAAATGTATTGCCGAGCTTCAGTACGCCTCGCCTCATTTGAAGTGGGACATTGTACTGGTTCAGTACAAAAAAGAGGCTACTCTTACAAACTCTTTTTCAAGTCGTGTCCTACCCAACACTAGATCGTTCTACTGCAGCTAGTTTACGGAAAAAACGATAATATGCACAACTTCAAACGCCTCAATCTCTCAATAGTGTTCAATAAATTAGATCAAATTAATTACTACGACATAAGAAATATGTTTTTGTTGTAATATAATGTATTAGAATTTTGATTTTCCATCTCATTAATTTATCAAAAAAAACATCTTCCCAAAAATAATGCAAGTTTACCTCGTATTTTGATATTGAATTTAATAGAATTACTATCAAAAACTTTCATAAAACTAATCTACCATCATTGAACTACTGAAACATGTATATATTTTTATAATTTGTTCATTAATAATTATTTTATAAGACTCGAAACAGCACCCGTAAAATGCAATATATGCTAGTGCAAATCTACCTACGCGCCGATCAGTACGACAGGCAATTTGTAAAAGGGCTCTTCGTGCCTTCCGAATCACGGAGGAGCTCGCTAGTTAGCTACGCTATAGATGTCGATTCTGGCATGATTCTCTAAACCTAAACTTAAATTTGACAACAGTGCATCCTTGTCCTTCTCTATACAGAATGAAAAGGTGAGACTGACCTTTAATTTAGTTTTAAGTTTAGAGATGCACGCCAGAATTGACACGTATGAGTATTGTATATTTTTTAATTGGTTGTACCTACTTACCACTTATTTTCTGTATATTTTGATTTTTCTTAGGTAAGAAAACGACCTAGATAGGTCGTATCGAAATAAAACTCATGGATACGTAATTAAACAAAAGAAATACTTTTAAAATTTCCACAACTATTGACTTTATGAAAATAAAGTGGATACATAAACTGTAGGCAATTGTCTCTAGTTTCATTTTGTTTATAACTGTTTTTATCGTAAAATGAGTCGGCAAGAAGATATTGTTAAAAAACTGCTTTAGGCGCCATTTTCCAAATATGGCGGCGAAATTCGGAAAGAGCATCTCAAAATCTATAATATTACCAATTTTCAAAACTCCCGGAAAACTTTCCAGGTAAAACTATCAAATGACTGCCTTACAAGTATTTAGTTATAAACTATTTTATTTACCATTCAACTCCAGTTTTTAATGAGGACTTACCGTAATTGATAATTACAATATTACCTATGTGAATATATTCACTTGTGTATTCCATAAGCGTTGAATAGTAGACTTTCTTATAAAATACTAAATCATTTTTTCAATACTAAAAGGAAAACTATAGTTTATTGCATGCTAAATGTAAGTGTTCTGAGGAGTTATTCTCTCTTATCCCACCTTCGCCTTTCCTTCAGAGGACCACGCGCGCTGGCCTACGTTGTCACCGTCTAACTGTGGCCACAATTACAACGCGTACAAAGAAATTTGGTGACTCATTTCTTTGTCGCACTATCCGTAAATGGAATGCTCTGCCCGCTCACGTGTTCCCTCCCTCTTACAACCTGGGTTCCTTTAAAAGAGTCGTGAAGAAGCAACATGCAGGCCGGCAGGGTGAGGATGGCTGGTGTGGCAGGTAGAACTGCTGTATCAGCTATCTTCGCGTCTGGACTTCATCAAAATTCAAAAAAAATCAAAATTCAATATCGTTTATTCAGTCTAGGCTGTTACAAGCACTTGTGAATGTCGAAAAGCTACGCCATCGGTTCGCAAATCTACGGCGGGAGACCTTGTACTGAGAAGAACCGGCAAGAAAATCAGCAAGGGCTGTTTTTTTCTCCCTGTATTATATACAGAGTCGTCAAATTGAAAAATGACTTTAATATGAGGTAACTCATAAAGTCACTTTTCATTACAAACAAAAAAAAAATGCAAATAATATAAAAATTTTGACTATAAAATAAAAAATAAAAATATGTAAAAAAAATGGTTTAACAAAGTTTAGGAATGACGTGTCCTACCGTTTAGGCAAAATAATAATAATAATAATGAACGATTAAAGTTTAGAACAACGATTAATAGTACCCAGTGAATTAAGAGCAGACTCATCTCCGCTGGCAGCACCCGTTCACGAGCATGACGCATGAACCAGCCATCGCTTCGCTCAACCATTTTTTAGGGAATGCAACGACCCGCCTCACACGACACTTAACATCAGTTGGGGTGGAGTCATTTGTCGGAACTATCCATAAAAAAAGGAGAATACTGGTATTTCACATGAATAATTCAACCATGATGTTCTTAGTCGTGTCATAAAATATTCATAATTATATTTTATTTGGTCGAGCTTGAATATTGATTCTCCAATGTTTTAGACGACGCACTTACCGTGGCCACTATTCCTACACGAACGAAGATTTTTGGCGACTCATCTCTTTTTCGTACTATTCGTAAGTGGAATTCTTTGCTCGCGCACGTGTTCCTTCCTTCCTATAATCTGGGGTCCTTTAAGAGAGGCGTGAAGAAGCATCTTTGCAGGCCTGCAAGGTGAGGATGGTTGGTGTGGCAGTTTATAACTGCTGTACCAGCTATCTTCGCGTTTGGACTTTATCACCATTTAACATCAGGTAGGGTAGAGTCATTTGCCTACCTGGCTATATCTTCTTATATCGAACATCAGTCCCTCAGATTTACCTTTCAGTCGCTCAGCTGGGCTGTTCTCTCCAGCTGATATAGAATTCGCAATAGTATACTACTTATGCAGTATTGAATTCAAGGAATCCAGTGACAAGACATAAATAAGTATGTCATTAGCTAATAGACAATAAATAGGTAACTAGCAATTAAACATTTTAATGAATAATTTTTTCTTATTATTTATTTCTTCATATTCAGAACAGAAATGATGATTTTAAATATGTATATGAAAACATTTTTTTTTTAATTTTACTCTTTCTGTGATCGCTTTCAATTCATAATGATCATAATATCAGCCGTAAGTCGCCTACTGCTGAGCATAGAACCTTTCCGCTCCAACAGCCATTGATTCTCATTGCAACGTATCTAGGGTTACCAGATGATAAAATCCAAAGTCCGGAGAAAAGGCTTGATTTCCATTGAAAATTCCTGAGATTTTTTTACAGTTTGAGAATTTCCTCTCAAAAGTACTTAACAATTTAAAAAAGTCGTAATATTATCGTTTATACTCTGCTTACACTTTTAAATCAATATAATTTGAAGAGCTTGACATGTGGGGCATTATATGAATCCATAATTAAAGAAACAACCTTACTTAAAAATGTATCTTCACATATTAAGTATGATAAAACTGATTAAGTACTTACTTGGATAATAAAGTACTGATTTTAATTGTGCAATTATTACCAATAGAAGATTATTATTAGTTTAACTTTTTATAGTAAGCTGTATTTTATTGGAAATTCAAAAAATCCTGAGATTTCATGAGATTTGCAAAATCCAGCCGCAATCCTGAGAAGAGTCCGAAAATCCTGATATCTCAGGAGAAATCCTGAGATATGGTAACCCTAAACGTATCCCGTCCATTGTCATTTCAGCAGAGCGATTCTTCGAGCGACATCGGTTACTTTAGTTCTTCTACGTATTTCTTCGTTTTGTATCCTTAGCACGAACCAATATCGAATTCGAAAAGTTTGCGAGTTCGAAATGTCATTGTCAAAGTATGGAAACTTGAACATCAGCAGCATAGCGGACGTAACAAGAGCTAAGAATCAGAACACATTTGATAATGACATTTCGAAATAGCAAACTATTCGTATTGGATTTTGGTTCTTGCTAAGGGTACTGTAGAAGCATTGTTGTATTTTTCGGTTTTGATTTTCTTATATATAAAATTCTCGTGTCACAATGTTAGTTACCATACTCCTCCGAAACGGCCTGACCGATTTTAATGAAATTTTATATGCATATTCCGCGGATCTGAGAATCGGCTACTATCTATTTTTCATATCCTTAAGTGATAATGGTTGTCGACCTGTAACGTAGTGTTCTGAAAACTACAATGCGTCTTCGCGCCAAATTTCAAACTATTGGATATTGTGACGTAGTGTTCTCATATGGGTTAGGAGGAATGTTATCCCAGGAAATTGATTTTTAAATTGATAGAACACTACGTTACACACCCCTAAAATTTTATTTGGACAATATTTTTTGACGTGACAACGTCTTAAATTAGGTTGCGGCTGGGAGTCACTTATGAAAAAGTGTAACGCTCGGTAACGTTACGATGAGTTTAAGTTTACATGTACAATGTTTTAGTAAACAAAATATATTTCTATAGTTAAAATTTGTGCAATTCTTATTTTCATTCAATTCCTTGTTCCTATTGTGCAATTTAATTATATTCATATCAATAAATATTCTACCGAGAAAAAGACGTTGTCACGTAAAATCTTCGCCCGTAAAACCGACTTTACAGGCAACCATTTTTTGACGTGACAACGTCTTAAATTAGGTTGCGGCTGGGAGTCACTTATGAAAAAGTGTAACGCTCGGTAACGTTACGATGAGTCTCTCGTGTTAAGTTTAAGTTTACATGTACAATGTTTTAGTAAACAAAATATATTTCTATAGTTAAAATTTGTGCAATTCTTATTTTCATTCAATTCCTTGTTCCTATTGTGCAATTTAATTATATTCATATCAATAAATATTCTACCGAGAAAAAGACGTTGTCACGTAAAATCTTCGCCCGTAAAACCGACTTTTTTTTTTATAATTGGGTATTAAAATACACATACAACCCTAAATTTTCTAACTTACCACCTGCCCCTATTTTTATGGCGGTACGAAGTTCGCTGGGTCAGCTAGTTAAGATATAGATTAATGATAAATTGTCATATAGCGTTCCAATAAGAAAAATTATTTATGAGAAAACTATGGAACGACTGAGTAGATTTGTTGTAACACCATACCTAGCTTCATTGAGATTACATCATCATCAGCCTATTAATGTCCCCACTGCTGGGGCACAGGCCTTCCCTATTTATGGAATAGGGTGATTGGGCCATGACCCACCACGCGGGCACAGATGCAGGCGGGACCAACGGCTTAACGTGCCTACCGAAGCACGGAAGAACTCGTGATAGAAGATTTTCGGTCACCCATCCAATAACCGACCACTGAAAAAGTTTGTTAACTTTAACGATCGCAGCTGAGAGCGCTAACCATTCGCGCCATCGAGCTCCTCATTGCAATTACAAGAGGTATCAATAATGTTATACAATTGCTAGGCACTCGTATAAAAATTTGAAAAACTTATAATAGTGAAAATAACAACTTCTTTATCGGTCCTCCACACTTGACGTTGTTTATAAACTTAAGGATTAATTTTGTGCATTAGGGGTATTTTTATTTTTAGACATTTGTGTTGTCTTTATAATAATTTTGCATTAAAAAACGGGGTTCAACCTGGTGGTCAAACTTACTTAATAATTTATGCTTTTATGTTGTTAAGAGCCCTTTTACAAAATTGCGCCGCTGTCGTACTGATCGGCGCGTAGGTAGATTTGCACTAGTATATATTTTGCACTAGTATGCATTTCACGGGTGATGTTTCGAGTCTTATAAAATAATTATTAATGAACTAATTATAAAAATATATACATATTTCAGTAGTTCAATGATGGTAGATTAGTTTTATGAAAGTTTTTGATAGTTAAGTTAAGTAGTAAACTTGCATTGTTTTTTGGGATAACTCACGGAGGTTATTAATGAAATATTAATGTTTGATAATTAATGAGATGGAAAATTAAAATTCTGATACAAATGTATTAGATTAGTTACAACAAAAACATATTTCTGATATTGTAGTAATTAATTTGATCTAATTTATTGAACATTATTTAGAGATTCAGGCGTTTGAAGTAGTGCATATTATCGTTTTTTTCCGTAAACTAGCTGCAGTAGAACGATCAGTACAAAAACAGGAAAATAGTATTTGCAAGTATTCTAGATTAACTTACAATAGGAAGACTAAATCTACTGTTTAATAGTCAAAATCTTTTCTAAGGGGTAAACGAGGCGTTCAAACATTACGTTTTTTTGCAAAAATGTGAAAGGGCTCTTAAATATCTTGTTGTTTCTCATATATGTGTTTCTTAGGTTTGCACACACACCACTCATTAAATAAAAAAAGTTTCAGCGGTAAAGATGCACTGATTTATATATATAACTAGCAGACCCAGCGAACTTCGTACCGCCCTAAAAAAATAGGGGTTGTCCAGCGGACAAAATTGTGAATCTAAACCATTCTCAGATCCCCTTGAACACACACAAAAAATTTCATCAAAATCGGTCCAGTCGTTTAAGAGAAGTTCAGTGACATACACACTCACAGAAGAATTATATATATAAAGATGTAGTGTCTAATTCAGATGACGAAACGTTAATCTTGCTAAATATTTCGATGATTGAGTATTTCTACTGCCGATATGTATAAACTATGTGTAGAGCTGAAGTGTACACTGCAGTTTTTGTTCTAAGGCTTGTATTATACACAATGACATTCATTTATGATTCTTCTTATATCTGCATGCAAAGTCTCAAATGAAAGTTTCATACAAACTTTCATTCCCTATTTTATCCCCTTGGGGGTAGAATCGATCAAAATCCTTTCTTAGCGGATGCCTACGTCATAACATCTACCTGCACGCCAAATTTCAGCACGATCCATCCAGTGGTTTGGGCTGTGCGTTGATAGATCACTATGTCAGGCAGTCAGTCACCTTTGAGTTTTATATAGATAAATAAACTTAATAAACATAACACTTTCATTAGCCAGAAACGTGGTTATTTCGACTTTTTTTTCGATCATGTACAATGGTACGGAATCTTTGGTAGCTTCGTCGCTTTTAAAATTATTTTTCTACTTATCATTACAAAACAATTCGATTAGGAAACAAAGCGACTCCAGAATTCCTAAGTTACTAATGTCTGGTGAATTTACTAATGATATTTGCCGTAATGAGGGTGACTTATGACTAACTCATGGGTTCCTGTAATTTCATTACTTCCTAAGTACTATTATATAAGACGGGGATCTTTCGATCATTTGTTAGTATGATAAAGACATCGTTCCTATGAAAGTGGTGTGGAAAAAATGCTTATAATTTAAAAAATAGTGAACATACCAGTTAAAAGTGTTTTTACAAAGTTAACACTTTCTTTGAGTTAACACTCAAAGAGTTGTTTTACGAAGTGTTTTAAAGTTTGCTATTATGGTGACCACGAGGAATGTTTGTGTAAGTACAGTTTCAAATAAATTTGATTTGATTTTATTTATTTGTATATTATTTTAAGCATTTCGAGTCCTGTTTGCTGCCTGGTCCGCGTGGATTTTTTTCTAGTAAAATTTTAAATTTACTTTTTTTTAAAGCATGTAATTGCTTGATGTTTAAATCTAAAGAAAATATAACTAGAAAAAAAAATTGACATTGTGGGTCTACCTATAATGCGAAGAGATGGCGCTGCCTTGCAGCTTAAGAATGGCTAGAAGCATTCGCCCGGATAGCGAAGGGTGCGGGTTCGAGTCCCGTGTGCTGCCTGGTCTAGTTAAATTTTCTTTAGATTTAAATTTACTGTTGTTTATTGATAGAGATTTTGATCACCTACGGTGTGGTATGTTACTAGGTAATTAGGCCGGTTGCCTACTCAGAGGTCCTTGGTTCGAATTTCGGCGGGACAAATGATTTATAGTATTCCGATGAATACGAGCGTTTGTACCTAAGTTGGTTGTTTTTATATCTTTATATATATAATTCTTCTGTGAGTGTGTATGTCACTGAACTTCTCTTAAACGACTGGACCGATTTTGATGAAATTTTTTGTGTGTGTTCAAGGGGATCTGAGAATGGTTTAGATTCACAATTTTGTCCGCTGGACAACCCCTATTTTTTTAGGGCGGTATGAAGTTCGCTGGGTCAGCTAGTATTTCTATAAAAATATACCCACGCTTATACGTGTCATTCTATGTATTGTTTTATTATTAATTATTTTAAGCAATAAACTGCGATTTTTAACCGACGAAAGAAAAATTTCTCAGATTAAAACATCTAGCAGTTAAATGCTTAAAATTCAAATAGAATATAACAAGTTTGTGTTGTTATAAGAATGAGTAGTGTTTTTTGAAGTTAGACTATTTCTTTCATAGGTATTGGGTGGGTGGTTCGAGCATTAAATAGGTTACCTTACAAAAAAAATCTACGAGGTTTTGATATTCTTCAAAGTACCTTTTAACTCCACTATTAGGGGTGATGACGGGGTACAGTAAACGAAATTCTATTTAGTTAGATGATCAAAAAATAATGGACACGTATTTTTTCTTTGGACAATCAACTAAAAAATGACAAAGTTATAGCGCGTCAAAGTATGGGAATAGGGGCTCGTGACGTCACTTTTTAGTGAATTTTCACTTAAAAGTTTAATAAAACGTAACGTCAAGTGACTTTTCAAATCAATATATCTCTGCAATGTTTATAATATGTGAAAAATGAAAAAATACGTGTCCAATACTTTTTAATCTACCTGATAAACGAAGAAAAAATAATTAGTCATCATCCCTATTACACTATGAAATGAGAAAGACATTAATTTTCGATTATTTACTGTATTAGCATACTGTATGTTCGTGAAGATCACATAAAAGTGGTTTTCACCACGTGTTAAATATTTTTTTACGGAAGTTTTATAATATGTAACTACACATTATTAAAACTATTCAAAACGAAACAAAGCCAGGGCGGAAAATTTGTTTATTATACCTTATATGTAAGACCGTACCTAACATTAGAGCATTTACGTAATTAGAGAGATTTTAAGACAATAATTTCGTTCAACATCATCATTAGGCCTTCCCTATGGATGGAATAGGAAGATTGGTCCGTGACCCACCACGCGGCCTCACTGCCTATTGGTGGGTGCTAAAGACTGCAGATGCAGCCGAGTCCAACGGCTTAACGTGCCCTCCGAAGCACGGAGGACTTCTAGATGTAAAATTTTGGTCACCCATCCAATGACCTACCATTGTGACAGTTGCTTAACTTCAACGATCGCAACCGAACGCGCCAGCCACTTGCGCATCGAGTAACTCATTATTATTTCGTTCGTGTTTAATTTAAGAGCCCTGTAAACGATAAAATATGCTTATCTTATTAACGTGTGTGTTAAGTCTTATGTTTGATACGCTTGACAAACATATTTGATCGTTATGATTTTATTTATTTTTTAAGCATTTACACTGCTAGATGTTTAAATCTAAAGAAAAGTTTACTAGAAAAAAATCCACGCGGACCAGGCAGCGGACGGGACTCGAACCCGCATCCTTCGCTATCCGGGCGAATGCACTGACCATTATGCTACCACGGCCCTATTAGCCGCGTCGATATTTGATCGTTTACAGGGCTTTTTAGAAAGTTAGCGCTAATGACTTTTGTAAACTTGTGGTTTTATTTGTCTGCTATTTGGCAACGACGAAACATTAACTTTATTTCCAATAGGGATGATGACTAATTAGTCATCAAAAAAAGTCCAGTCAAGTAAAAAAAATTTTTTTTTCTTCGTTTATCAGGTAGATTACCAAAAAGTAATGGACACGTATTTTTTCTTTTTTCACATAATATAAACATTGCAGAGATATATTGATTTGAAAAGTCGCATGACGTCACGTTTGAGTACACTTATAAGTGAAAATTCACTCAAAAGTGACGTCACGAGCCCCTACTCCCAAACTTTGACGCGCTATAACTTTGTCATTTTTTGGTTGATTGCCCAAAGAAAAAATACGTGTGAATTATTTTTTGATCATCTAACTGACGGACTAAATAGAATTTCGTTTACTTTACTCCGTCATCGTGCCTATTGCAATAATACTAATCCAAAAATTAAAATTAGTACCTGTCTTAAATTATTAGTTAGTTTATGACGATTTGAAACTTATATGTAAGCATTGTTTATAGTTTTTAAATCTCTGAACAGCAGATATTAAGCTGGGGACTGACTTATACTATTCGAGGCGATCTTGTTACAATACGGCGACACAGACTGACTTGTAGCGTATATTTATAATGTACTAGCTGACTCGGCGAACTTCGTACCGCCCAAAAGTAATTAAATTTGCAATAAATTAAAATTGCAACTATAATTTGAGATTTAAACCATCCTATCTCTCAAGTTGGATCGAACTGCACATGGTGTGCGAATTTTATTATAATCGGTTCAGTGGTTTAGGAGTCCATTGAGGACAAACATTGTGACACGAGATTTACATATATTAAGATTGTTCGAGCTCTTAGCTCGATTGTGCTAAATTAATCAAATTAGACAAAGCAAAGGTTGTGTGTGCTCCATATTTTTTTAAATTTACTAAGTTATGGTTATTCGGAAAACAAAATAAGCATATTAGTGTTATGCATCCATTTGTCAGACAAAGGACCCAGTTGAAAACCAGCTACAGGGCACACTACACTGACACAATGCTGAAATGGGCCCTTTTCAGCGCAGCGGATAATGGTGACGATTCTGGCATGATTCTCTAAATTTAGGACTGAACTTGGTATCGGTCTCTCCTTTTCATTCTCTATGGGGAGTGACAGGGATACACTGTTGTCAAGTTTAAGTTTGGATTTGGGGAAACGTGCCGGAATCGACACCGGTGTAGTACGTGTCTAGTTGTAGAATAGAATAGAATAGAATAATTATTTATTTGCATTTGAACAGGGTAATCAAGGTCATAAATAGTTACACATAACTATACTGTAGGTTTCACCTATTCAGCTATAGATCGTAGCATGCAAATTTACATAAGTTTTTTTTAAATTAATTAATACCATGTCACACAATTGAATAAAAGTTACTTAACAGGTCACAAAATAGATAGTCAAAAATATAAAAATTCGATTAAAATCAGGTCATATTAAAATTATTTTTATTTTATTTTGAGTTGTCTGTCCGTTTTATATTTTGTAAAATTATAATTTTGATTTGATTTGACATTCGATATCTAATTTGTACCAAACAAGAATCGAATATGGTGGTACGCATTTAATGAATAAAATTAAACTCAGCACTCCCTTGAAGGATGATTTCTAAGATATAAATCTATGACCTTTCCCAGAACTCAAATTGCGATATAGACATTACTGGGAGTCACACTGCGACCTAGATAATCTGAGATCAATCCAAAGTCTCTATACTTAATTTAATTTATACTTAATTTAGTTAAGGAACTTTCGCAATGGTCGGTCATTTGTTGGGTGACCACGATCTTATTATCTCAAGTTCTTCCGTACTTCGGGAGGGAGGCTCGTTAAGTCGTTGGGTTCAGCTACATCTGCAATCGTTAGCACCCACCAATCCGCAATGGATTCGCTTGGTGGGTCACGGTCCAATCTCCCTATTCCAGTCATTAGCAAGGCATGTGCCCAAGCAGTGGCGACATTGATGATCTGATGATGACAGAATATATAGAACTTCTGTTTATGCCTTAAGTAAGGTTTTCCAGATCTCCATGGGGTTGAAGGTTGTGCACAGCCACCAGGTGGAGGTACCACATTTATCTGGCACTACCACTTAAACTTTCCTTGCAAAAGAATTTCACTCAAAATCATCAACTAATTATTCTATTTATTAATGCTGATAATGAAGTATTTTACTGGGTCACCTATAAAAAACATGTCATTTAGGTTAGCTGTTAACATTTCCAATATAGTCTAATAATTCAGATTAATAAACGTATGTATATTTGTTTCTTTACAGTTCGTCTTATTAGTGGCGACAACAACGGTTATAACAGCTTCGGAAGACATCAATGATGCAAGAACAAAGAGGGATATTGCTTTCTTCAAGAACCTCATCACGGGTAAATTGTTTCATAGTGAAGGAGTGCCGGCCGTAGTACCTGAACAAAATTACAGACTGTTTAAGATTCCTGGTTTTAAAAATGTACTCGTAAAGGCCGTGCCCAAAGTAAAAGGACCTGTAGAAGAACCCTCACCAGCTGATGAACTCAAGATAGAAGATGTACACCCATCAATAGCATTAGTTAGTTCCTATTTGGGTACAAAAACGCTTAACGAAACTCTATCGGCACTGGAAGGTATGAAAGCATTACTCCAATCAGGAGTGCTTAGTGCGCGAGAAGGAACTGGTTTTACCACTTATGGTGTACCTGTTAATATGTCCCCATATTCCACTGAGACATTAGAAGTTATTGATATGGATGGAGATAGACCAGATTGCAAATTTCCGTTACTACAACATCCTGTCCCAATACCATATACACATGGGAATCAGCATAGGCCTGTTAAAATTCCTTTACCAGATTTACCGTATTCACCTAGGTATTCATACAAGCAGATTCACGGTAACGGTATGACCACTTATACATCTAATGACGACAAAAACGTTATTGTAACAGAAAGTAAATATCCTGTACCCTTACCGGAATACTTAAATAATAGATTTCAAAATATTTTAGCACTTGGTTTCCGACCAGCAGCAGTTGACACTGATGATCATTATTACAAATATTTAAATCGAGATGGTTCAGTTAGTATTTTTTCTGGTTCAGGCGTAGTTGAGAAAGGTAAAAGTCAGAAACCAATATATCCTTTTGATCCTCATCATCATGTAAACGTAGAGCCATCATTTTCTAAACATGATTATTCTAACAAACATTTACACCAATATAGTTTAGTTGGTTCATATTCTTCTGGGTCAGGAGTAGTAGAACAGGGTAAAAATAAAAAAAAACCTTTACCAATTTACCCTTTCCTTCATAAACCTTTGCCAGTTAGCCATATTCATGATCCACCAAAAGTTATAGTCGCTCCTCCTTTACCTGTAGCGCCGGTACCTAATGATTATTCTTACAAACAAATTCACGAAGATGGATCAGTTAGTACATATTCTGGGTCAGGTATAGTAGAAGAGGGCAAAAGGCCACATTTGCCAATTCATCCATTTACCCATAAACCTATGCCAGTTCTCCATTTTCCTGATCCACCCAAAGTCATAGTAGCTCCTCATTTACCTGTAGCACCGGTACCAAATGATTATTCTTACACACATATACATGAAGATGGTTCAGTTAGTACACATTCTGGATCAGGTGTGGTAGAAAAGGGAAATAGGCCACTTATGCCAATTCACCCTCTCATCCATAAACCTACACCAGTGGTCCATATTCATGATTCACCAAAAGTAATAGTAGCTCCTCCTTTACCTGTAGCTCCGGTACCAAACGATTATTCATACACACATATTCACAAAGACGGTTCAGTTAGTACGTATTCTGGGTCAGGTGTAGCAGAACAGAGTCAAAAAATAGCTTTGCCAATTCACCCTCTGAACACTAAACCTTTACCTGTAGTCAACATCCATGATCCACCAATAGTATCTCCAACTTTACCTGTAAAACCAATGTTTGTGGCCAATGGTTATTCTTACAAACACTCGCACCAAGACGGTTCAGTTACTAATTATTATGGTTCAGGAGTAGAAGTAGAAGAGATTAAAAGTCAAAAACTGCCCTTGCCAGTACACCCTATCCACATACCATCTCCAGTAGTTAATATTCATGAACTACCAAAGGTTAAAGTTCCACATCATCCTCACGAATCCCCTATTATTACAAACGATTATTCTTACAAACATGTACACCAAGATGGTTCAGTTACAACATACTCTGGACAAGGACATAAAATTGAAAAACCCGTAGTTCCCTTAGGCACTTTTGAACCATTAACACATCAGGTTCCTGCATATGAAGCACCACATATTATAGAAAGCTCTTTCATTCCAACAAAAGTACCATCTGTACATACTGATTACTCATATAATCATTTACATAATGATGGGACTGTAACCACATATTCTAATGAAGGGATGGTAGAAAATAGTAAGGAAAGGCCTGCTATTATAGTAGAAGAAGTTAGACATCCCGCTCCTCTACCAAGTTTCCTCGCAAACCGCATTGAAAATGTTGCAGCAACGGCTTACAAAGTTACCCAACCACTGGCAGTGATTGAGGAGACAGTTTACGGTCCACCAATACCTGTTTATCAAGAACCTCATCCAATATTATTAGAACAGTCATCAAGCTTCAAACCAAAGCCGTCGGCTCCGTCTTTTAATGGAGAAGTAAACATAAACGTGAGCGAACATAATAGTAAAGTTCCATCCGCATTTTCTTATCAAACAGTTCATCAAGGCGGAATCTCGACAAATCATTTTGCATCAGGATTGACGCAAGAAAAAAATACAAATGATAATGGGAAAATGACTCAGAACACCCAAGGCAACCAACACTATGATAATGATGCTGTAATGCTCACCAATAATCTGACTGAAATAGTTTTTAATGCAGAAGATTTTAGAAATAACACTCAGATAGGAATTGATTCTTCGAAAGCAGGTAAATTTTCGTTTACAACTGTACACAGAGATGGATCTACCTCAACCTACTCTGGTTCTGGAGCAAAACCACAGAATAAATTACCAGAACACACACGAGCTCCTGCGACAAGACGAAGACTCGTTAAAAAAGTTGTTCGTCGTCCATCTATAAAATCTCAAGAAAGTAATTACAATAATATAAATGAACACAAGTCGAATCATCAAATAGTTGATGGATTAGAAAAGATCGATGTTTATACTAAAGACTCAACTCTGACATCCAGTGATATATCTTTAAGTGCAAATCCTATAGTTGTGTTACCAGATGAACATATCTTCTCGTATAAACAGAATAAAGCAGGATCCTCAATCACTGTTTTGTCGGATAATATAGATAATGTTTCAGTTGTAGAAGAAAACAGGACGGATAATCCTGAATCGCATAGAGGAGATATTCCCGACGCATCTTATGAATTATTAACGGCTCAGGCTATGTAGTTCTTGATAGTACCTAAGGTTAAAGAAAAAAAATAGTCATTATGTATAGATAAGTATTTATTGTTAGTTGTTTTAAAGCTAATCATTAATTGTATTGTAACTAATTTATTATAACAATTATAAATCTTACTTTTGTATATAATAATACATTTATTTATTTTGTTCATCCCAAGCTTCTTATTTCATTAAAGAATTCTTATTCAAATCTCATTATTACAACAGTTTTAAATTCTCCTTAAACCAATTACAACATTTAATGTTAATTAAATTTACCACCTCATTATAATCTTTCTGAGAAGCTAGATTTACAGAATCAGCACCACTGTCATACTTCGATCATTATACATTAAGAATTTATTTCGATTTAAAGCGACAATTGACAAAAACAGCGTCAAAATTTCGCATTATTGGAATAGGTACAACATTTGAAATGGTATTATTGATTTAGATCAAACATTTAGATCATTCTTCTAATCTTAAACATTATTTCAATGCCAAAACACATAGTAGGTACAAGTATATTTAGGTACATTCAGTATTATCTAAAGAAGTCACATTAAGTAAAATTACATAGAAACTCTGTCATAAAACATTTACAATTCAACAATCTTGTGTTTTTATAAAATTTATTTCTGTTGTATTGTGTGTAATATAAGATAATTTATCCTAAATCGTATTTACTTTAAATTAGTTTGGCAATTTTTATTTTGCTTTTATTTACCAATATTAAGCCGAATGTGGTATAATTACAATTTTCAGTACAATTTACTGGCAATATAACAATTTTTACTTACTTCAGAAAACAATACAAACGACAAGTTTTCACAAAACTTTACACAAATTTCTTGTTACGAAGTATATTATACATACTTTCTTAATATTTTCAAAATTAGAAGGTAATTTTTAACTTAAACAAATTAACTAAACCAAAACAACTTTCTCAAAGAAAAGTCGACTGAACAATCCAATTATACAATAAGCTTCAGTCTAGCTTTAGCTAAAATTATTATTTTTAAAGTCATTGGACTAAATAACATTAATAAAATTCAAAGTAAAATTACCTACTTCATTTCCTTTTGCTTTTTTATAGTTTTACACATGGTGAATAGATGGCGGTGGGGTTAGTTTCAGTTTCATGCTTGAGTGACGTTCTGCTTTAGTAGCATTTATAAGACGCTGGGCTAAGCCGCGCTCCACCCGATAGATGGCGCTGAATAAAGTAACAGTTTCCCGAAAGGGGTGCAATGTAAAAGTGTGGACATAGGATTATAATGAATGTCGAGAGATGGCGCCACTAGTATGTGTAGAATGATGTGACCCAGTTTGAATCACACCATTGAACATATAAAAGATATAAATCAGTATCTGCTAGAGTTATTGAGACTGAGTCCTGAGTATAGTCTGTTTCAAACGAATTTAGACCAAAGGTAAATAAACACTTTAACACTCAATTCCCACGCAATGACTCACTAAATGCATTTCTCAACACATTCATTTAAAAAAATACCATTATTCATATTTGTAGAGTGAGTTGAATACTGTTGAACGAAGTAACTGAAGTGATTGCAGGTTGTTCAACAGGTGATACTGCGAGCTCGTTAGCCGACTAATTTAGATATTCAATAAATCACGAAAACCAATCGTTTAAAAAGAGTTGTATTAAGTAATGAAATACAGTATACTAATTATCTTAATATATATAAATCTCGTGTCACAATGTTTGTCCTCAATGGACTCCTAAACCACTGAACCGATTATAATAAAATTCGCACACCATGTGCAGTTCGATCCAACTTGAGAGATAGGATAGTTTAAATCTCAAATTATAGTCGCAATTTTAATTTATTGCAAATTATTACTTTTGGGCGGTACGAAGTTCGCCGAGTCAGCTAGTACTATTATAGTAACTATATTGCTAAATACAGTTAAAAGACAGAACTCTTTTTTGAGTAATGACGATAAAATATAACTTTAACAATTTCTAAGAATATGATATTCAATTGATTTTGATAAGGCTCTATGAATCCCCATCACTAAACTGTCTATGGTCAGACTTACCTACTTCTTTGTTTACTTTTGGTCGAAATTCGTTTGGAACAGACTATAATTTAGTTCAAAGATAAAAGCACTGCCACGACAACTAATGCCCAGCACTGGTCAGCATTATCAAGAGGGTTGTAATGACCCTATGATGAAAATCAACTAAAAGGAGATTTTTCTTTAAAAAAAAGTTCAGAAGCTCATGCTGTTACACAGGAAAAGTATACTATTACAACTAAAAACTGTCAAAGTCAAACGGCAGTGAGTCTTCTGTCGATAACAGTATCAAGGTAAATGGCAGTGTCTTCTGTCGGTAAAAGTATCAAGGTTAAACGGCTGTGACTCTCCTTTCGCCAAAAAGGTCTCAGATATAAGGTCTTATAGTCTAAGATTAAGGTCAAACGGCACTCTCTCTATGTTACGTAAGCGTGCGTCCCAACAGTGGTCGGTTAGCAGCGTCTTCCGGCGGCGTTCGATCAGCGGCGCGGGTTTGTTCAGCGTTGTATCCTAGCAATTCTCGCATAAAAGGAGTCTTCTGATGGTAACGCTATCAGGGTAAAACGGCAGTATGTCTTTTTTTTTTATTCGGTAATAAGTAAGCGCTTGACCATAATTCTCCTGAGGGAAACCAATATTATGGTCTACGATGGAGCGCGCTTACTTAATAAAAACCGGTTCACTCTTGCTTTGCTTGTCTTTTGTCGATAAAAGTATCAAGGTCATAAGGCAGCGAGTCTACTTCGACAAAAAGGTTGAGGTCAAACGGCACTCTCTCTGTGTAACGTAAGCGTGACGTCAGGCGGCGGTGCGTCCCAACAGTGGTCGGTCAGCAGCGGCTTCCGGCAGCGTTCGATCAGCGGCGCGGGTTTGTTCAGCGTTGTATCCTAGCAATTCTCGCATAAAAGGAGTCTTCTGATGATAACACTATCAGGGTAAAACGGCAGTATTTCTTTTGTCGATAAATGTATCAAGGTCATAAGGCAGTGAGTCTACTTGGACAAAAAGGTTGAGGTCAAACGGCACTTTCTCTGCGTAACGTAAGCGAGACGTCAGGCGGCGGTGCGTCCCAACAGTGGTCGGTCAGCAGCGGCTTCCGGCAGCGTTCGATCAGCGGCACCGGTTTGTTCAGCATTGCATCCTAGTAATTCTCGCATAAAAGGAGTCTTCTGATAATAACACTATCAGGCTAAAACGGCAGTATGTCTTTTGTCGATAAAAGTATCAAGGTCATACGGCAGCGAGTCTACTTCGACAAAAAGGTTGAGGTCAAACGGCACTTTCTCTGTGTAACGTAAGCGTGACGTCAGGCGGCGGTGCGTCCCAACAGTGGTCGGTCAGCAGCGGCTTGCGGCGGCGTTCGATCAGCGGCGCGGGATTTTTCAGCGTTGTATCCTAGCAATTCTCGCATAAAAGGAGTCTTGTGATGATAACGTTATCAGGGCAAAACGGCAGTATGTCTTTTGTCGATAAAAGTATCAAGGTCATACGGCAGTGAGTCTACTTGGACTAAAAGGTTGAGGTCAAACGGCACTCTCTCTGTGTAACGTAAGCGTGACGTCAGGTGGCGGTGCGTCCCAACAGTGGTCGGTTAGCAGCGGCTTTCGGCGGCGATCGATCAGGGGAGCAGGCGCGGGCGCAGCATCGTCTAGGGTCGGCGCCGAGCCGTCCGAGTAGCCGCTACTGCAAGAGCGAAGACTGCACGACGCGCGGACCTTGTTCTCTGTGGAACAAAACATATGAGGAATCAAACTCCTGAGTTACTAGAACTAGGTCTGACAATCTCTTATCTATTAGACAAGTCCGTCTGTCTGTGGTGCTGTTTCAGCGGCCAAACCGTAAGAGATAGATAAAGAGAATATGTAAGTTATAAGTTAAGAATAGTCTGATAAGACTACAAACCGGATTTGAGTAACGTAGCACTTCCGGTTTTCGAGAAATCAGGTTTTGGTGAACATTTGGTTCACTGGTTTGCTAGTACGTTTGTAATACAATTCAGCAGGACCAAGTTTGCTGCAAATAGTTTCATTTCTAGAGCATGTCACAGCTATAATAAATACTTCAGGGAATTGGATATATTTTGCTTTCAATTTAGAAATGAATGCTTTAAGGTCGTTTTACCCTGACACTTAGTATTTTCTTTTATTCACATAACTCTATATATTGTACGTAATCTTAAGTAAATTATGTAAGTGTATGATAGTTACAGTCTGTGGTTAACTTAACTGGTTTATGAAAAAGTAATAAGTGTTACTTAATTGAATTGTGTAAAACTGTATGTTTCCCAAATGAAAATAAATAAATAAATAAAACAAAGAACGAATCTAATTATTGAGTTGAGAGAGAGGAAAGCTCGATGGCGCAAGTTAGCGATGGCCTGCGATCGTTAAAAGATGACTCACTTGTGATATTGTCGATGTATCCCCTTGTGACGTCGTCCAGCTGCAGCACCTGTATGACGGGCGCGGGCTGCTTGTGTCGCGGGACTCACCAGTGATATTGTCGATGTATCCCCTTGTGACGTCGTCCAGCTGCAGCACCTGTATGACGGGCGCGGGCTGCTTGTGTCGCGGGACTCACCAGTGATATTGTCGATGTATCCCCTTGTGACGTCGTCCAGCTGCAGCACCTGTATGACGGGCGCGGGCTGCTTGTGTCGCGGGACTCACCAGTGATATTGTCGATGTATCCCCTTGTGACGTCGTCCAGCTGCAGCACCTGTATGACGGGCGCGGGCTGCTTGTGTCGCGGGACTCACCAGTGATATTGTCGATGTATCCCCTTGTGACGTCGTCCAGCTGCAGCACCTGTATGACGGGCGCGGGCTGCTTGTGTCGCGGGACTCACCAGTGATATTGTCGATGTATCCCCTTGTGACGTCGTCCAGCTGCAGCACCTGTATGACGGGCGCGGGCTGCTTGTGTCGCGGGACTCACCAGTGATATTGTCGATGTATCCCCTTGTGACGTCGTCCAGCTGCAGCACCTGTATGACGGGCGCGGGCTGCTTGTGTCGCGGGACTCACCAGTGATATTGTCGATGTATCCCCTTGTGACGTCGTCCAGCTGCAGCACCTGTATGACGGGCGCGGGCTGCTTGTGTCGCGGGACTCACCAGTGATATTGTCGATGTATCCCCTTGTGACGTCGTCCAGCTGCAGCACCTGTATGACGGGCGCGGGCTGCTTGTGTCGCGGGACTCACCAGTGATATTGTCGATGTATCCCCTTGTGACGTCGTCCAGCTGCAGCACCTGTATGACGGGCGCGGGCTGCTTGTGTCGCGGTCGTCGCGCGAGGCGCACCACCAGCGCGGTGGAGATCAGGAACACGCACACCAGCACCACCGCGCCTAACGAGATGCCGACGTCCTTGTCCATTACGACTGGAAATGGGGAGGTTTCACTTTAATTCAGTTGAAGAGGGAGTAGGAAATTTTGCTGAGTTCTTCTCTTTGTTATACAAGAAAGACTCTCATCATCATCAGCCTGTTAACGTCCCTCCTGCTGGGGCACAGGCCTTGGGCTAGATTGGGCCATGACCCACCACGCGGGCCCAGTGCGGATCGGTGGGTGCTGACGACTGCAGATGTAGCCGGGACCGACGGCTTAACGTGTTTTCCGAAGCGCGGAGGAGCTCGAGATAGTAAATTTTTTTTTGGTCACCCATCCAATGACCGACCGCTGCGAAAGATGCTTAACTTCAACGATCGCAGCCGAACGCGCTAACCACTTGCGCCATCGAGCTCCTCAAATTGACTCTACATGTCGTCAAACAACAAAAAAAAGAACTTACTTTCATTTATTTACTCGACTCGACTAACTAATCTTAAAATATGTAAGCACTGGTTATTACCAGATAAGTCACGCTTCTAATTAATTTTAAAATGTTTTATGATATGATAGGTGTGCGTGAAAACATAAGAAATAAGTATGATTGAGCGAAGAAGCAGTTCTTCGATTTCTTATAGCTACTTTTAAACTGCTACAATGCTAAGAGAGCTACTCTACATTAGCATTGGCAACAGCTGTACCTCCCAAAAATAAATACAAAGAAAGTATGCAAACCGATACTTACAATGCTACCAAGACGGTGAAGCAGCTAGCAGAAGGTTCTCCGTTGGTCTCAATAGTAGAGGCTCGGAACACCCATATCGGTTGAAAGCAGCTGCAACGGTTTTATCAGCAGGTTGCAGTGTTCCCAGGGCACCCCGCACCAACCACACCCCACCCCCTGTCATCCCCCCTAGGTACTTATAATGCTACCAAGGCGGTGAAGTAACAAGCAGTAAGTTCTGCGTTGGCCTCAACAGCAGAGGCTTGGAGTACCCGTATCGCTTCATCAGGAGCTCGCAACGTTCCCAGAGCAACCCACATTAATCGCAACCCTCTCCCTGGAAATCCTCCCTCACGGCTCCAACCCTGAGCCAGGGCTCGCCACTATGTAAATGTTAAATTGATGGGTACTTACAATGCCACCAAGGCGGTGAAGCAGCAAGCAGTAAGTTCTCCGTCGGCCTCAGCAGTAGAGGCTCGGAACACCCGTATCGGTTGCAGGCAGCAGCACCAGCTTCATCCGCAGGTCGCAGTGTTCCCAGGGCACCCCGCACCAACCACACCCCGCCCCCCGGCACCGCCCCCTCGGGGCTCCCACCCTGAGCCAGGGCTCGCCGCGCCCCGAACCCCATGGACCCTCGCCGCTCCAGCACCAGCGAGGAGTTGGAAGGACTCATCCGCCATACGGACAACTCGTAGTATGTCGCGTTGTCGACTGTGTGACAGAGAAGGATATTTGATTACAATAGGCAGCATTTATTGCTGGACAGTACAAGTAAATGGATGTGCTACTTAAGGTAGGTCAATAGAGTATTCTCCAAAGAAACGAAGATTGTTGACATCATATTATTTTACTACACTGTAGTTAGCTCGAGGAACTCGATGGCACAGGTGGTTACCTAGGAACTTTCGCAATGGATGGGTGACCAAAAACTTAATATCTAGAGCTAGTTTGTCCTTCAGAAGGCACGATAAGCCGTGGGCCCTGGCTACATCTACAGTCTTTAGTATCTATCAAACAACACTAGGCCCGCGTGGCGAATCATAGACTAATCTTCCTACTCCATCCTCAGGCAAGGCTTGTGGTCCAGAATTGAGGACATTAAAAGGATTATGTTGATGGGTAATTACTACTTTATCTACTACGACTCTCTTCCTTTAATCAAAATAATTCTTACCTGGCATGCATCGTATGTGGAATTCGTCGTGCTCAAAGGCCAAATCGCATTGTCGCGGCTGTGGAGGTCGCAGCTGTTCCAGGCTGAAGATGCGGACGCAAGGCTGGTCCTGGGATGCTACACCGTTGCTAGCCTCGCAAGTCGCCTTCAGTGTGCCTGAGAGAGCAAGAAAATTAAAAACGAGTGACAAGAAATGACGGACACGACACAACACTCAGAGTTGCGCAGCGTGCTATGGAGAGGGCTATGCTCGGTGTTTCCTTACGTGATAAGATCCAAAATACGGAGATCCGTAGAAGGACCGGTGTGTACGTCATAGCCCGAAGAGTCAGCATGCTGAAGTAGCAATGGGCAGGCCACATCGCTCGAGGATCTCGAGGTAAGAAAGGTCCTCGAGTGGCGACCGCGTACCGGACGACGCAGCGTGGGGCGGCCCCCAACAAGGTGGACTGACGGCATCGTCAAATGTGCTGGGAGCCGCTGGATGCGGATAGCGCAGGACCGCGCATTGTGGCGTTCTATGGGGGAGGCCTATGTCCAGCAGTGGACGGAGAAAGGCTGATGGATGGAAAGGAAATGGACAAAAGTACAGAATTTCAAAACCCGTTTAGGGAAGGGTAAAATAACACTACCTTTTGGTGGTGTTGTGTTTCTGTTACTGAGGTAAGTTCTAGGGCTCCATATGGGGCAGGGAATTGGGTTCATGATTTAGGATTTTTATTATGCTGTTCAATGTTTATATTAGAATGCTTCGTTTTTCACTTTTGCCAAAAACGTCTTTTGGTATTCTATTCATATTGTAGTGAATCCAGTACATACACCAATGACGACTGGCATAATGGACGATGTTGCCGAAAATAATAGTTAACATATATGTATCATAATCTTGTTATTTGATGGGTGACCAAAAATTCTTGTTCCTCCTTGATTCAGGAAAGCGTGTGAAGCAGTTGATCTTAGCTGCGTCAACAATGATAAACACTTATAAATCGGCTGATTTTATGGTTAAAACTAGCCTCGCTTCGCTTCGGTGTAGAGCTAAAGTGTAGACTACAGTTTTTGTTCTCAGGCTTGTATGCACAATGACATTCATCTATGATCCTTCTTATACCTGCATGCAAAGTCTCAGCCCGATCGGTTTAAAATTGACAAAGTTTCATACAAAATTTCATTCCCTATTTTATCCCCTTGGGGGTAGAAATGATCAAAATCCTTTCTTAGCAGATGCCTACGTCATAACATCTACCTGCATGCCAAATTTCAGCCCGATCCGTCCAGTGGTTTGGGCTGTGCGTTGATAGATCACTATGTCAGTCAGTCACCTTTGAGTTTTATATATATAGATATATCAGAGTCGTGGAAAATAATCGCAATTAAAATTTCACAGTGAATCTTGCTTTCGATTCTCACGCACCGCACACAACTGTGTTTAGTACGCGAGTCGTAAGATTAGGGACTTCGACGTAAACGCTATCCATTATCCATGACAAGGCAAGAGTTTCGCGACAAACGTTTAATTAATTTAAATTAATTAAGTAGGGCACCGCTATGTTGACACTAATGAAATAGTTCAACTTAAAGACGACTTTCAAATTTGCGTAGTGGCGTGCTTTGGGTATCCGAAACTACAAACAGACTTTAAAGACTTAATGTTGTTTGTAAATAAGAAACTACGCAATAACTGGCGTTAACTGAGGTTATTTACAATTCTCTATGCTATGCTGGTAACGAAGAAAAGAAAAAGGCAAGTGAGTTGACATTTTGATGCTTTGCTTCCCGGATCCCGAATGTAGCTAAATATGTTTTGGTTTAAATGTGACTAAACCAAATTGAAATGCAAACAGTGTGTCAAAAAATATAATAAAGCATAAAAATATTGATAGTAAAAAGACAATTAAAAATGTGACTACTAAGACTACTATATTACACGAACTGAGAGAAAACAAACCAAATAAATTTTTTGACCTTGAATCCCGACCTGAGAAAATGTCGAACGTTCTTCTCAATGCATTTGTCGATCGTCTTTTTGATGAGGACATCATGTTTATAACCTCCAATGATCTGCGGAAGCCTGAGTACTGGCAAGCCAATGGGGAGTTGCTGCAGCTCTGAACCTGACGGCTGCACTTAACAGAAGTACGTGTCTGTCTGATGAAGATCACGTCAAGAAGACCTGACAGTGGTTCAGTGATCTGTGCGAGCGTGAAAAGTGGTGAGCCGGTAGTAACATAATGCACCTCCGACCCTGAAGGTTGCACGTGACAGAAGAACGTGTATGTCTGATGAGGATCAAATGAAGATGATAGATAGATATCTATTTTTTTTACCTGTCAGTGGTCCAGTGATCTGCGCGAGCATGAGCAGTGGCGAGCCTGTGGTGAGGTGCTGCACCTCCGACCCTGAAGGCTGCACGTGCCAGAAGAACGTGTATGTCTGATGAGGATCAAATGTAGATGATAGATAGATATCTATTTATTTACCTGTTAGTGGTCCAGTGATCTGCGCGAGCGTGAAAAGTGGTGAGCCGGTGGTGACGTACAGCACCTCCGACCCTGAAAGCTGCACGTGCCAGAAGAACGTGTATGTCAGATGAGGACCAAATGTAGATGATAGATAGATATTCTATGATTACCAGTGACGGCGACTGCGAAAAGGAGGTTGTAAGGCGACCTCAGATTGCAAAATCGGCTGTAAAGCGGTTAGAAAAGGTTTGGAGGAACAGAAGAATAAGCAAGACGACGAAAGTCAAACTCATGCGGACCCTTATCTTTTCTATACTTCTGTACGCTTCAGAAACCTGGACGCTAAAGGCACGCATTCGAACCAAGATCGACGCGTTTGAAATGTGGTGCTGGCGGAAAATGCTAGGGCTTTCTCGGACAGAGCACCGCACCAACATTTCTATTCTCTCCGAACTAGGCATAACATCCCGCCTGTCTACTGTATGTATGCAGCGACTTCTTCAGTTTTTCGGACACGTGGCCCGACAAGAACCAGACAATCTTGAAAAGCTCATCGTCGTAGGTCATGTGGAAGGAAAAAGGAGCCGCGGAAGATCACCCGACCGATGGACTGATGCGGTCAAAGAAGTCTGCCAAACTGACATTCAGACATTTATCCGGTTGGCCGAAAACCGCAATACGTGGAGGGAGCTGGTACACCGGGTGCCCTCATGCTGTCGCGACCCTCAGTCATGAGGTTATGAGGAAGAAGAAGATATATATCTATTTATTTACCTGTCAGTGGTCCAGTGATCTGCGCGAGCATGAGCAGTGGCGAGCCTGTGGTGAGGTGCTGCACCTCCGACCCCAAAGGCTGCACGTGCCAGAAGAACGTGTATGTCTAGTGAGGATCAAATGTAGATGATAGATAGATATCTATTTATTTACCTGTTAGTGGTCCAGTGATCTGCGCGAGCGTGAAAAGTGGTGAGCCGGTGGTGACGTACAGCACCTCCGACCCTGAAAGCTGCACGTGCCAGAAGAACGTGTATGTCAGATGAGGACCAAATGTAGATGATAGATAGATATTCTATGATTACCAGTGACGGCGACTGCGAAAAGAAGGTTGTAAGGCGACCTCAGATTGCAAAATCGGCTGTAAAGCGGTTAGAAAAGGTTTGGAGGAACAGAAGAAT
Source organism: Chilo suppressalis (assembly GCA_902850365.2). Lineage (NCBI taxonomy): Eukaryota > Metazoa > Arthropoda > Insecta > Lepidoptera > Crambidae > Chilo > Chilo suppressalis. The sequence goes on from OU963910.1 coordinate 1,456,889, forward strand.
AAGCAAGACGACGAAAGTCAAACTCATGCGGACCCTTATCTTTTCTATATTTCTGTGCGCTTCAGAAACCTGGACGCTAAAGGCACGCATTCGAACCAAGATCGACGCGTTTGAAATGTGGTGCTGGCGGAAAATGCTACGGGTTTCTTGGACAGAGCACCGCACCAACATTTCTATTCTCTCCGAACTAGGCATAACATCCCGCCTGTCTACTGTATGTATGCAGCGACTTCTTCAGTACTTCGGACACGTGGCCCGACAAGAACCAGACAATCTTGAAAAGCTCATCGTCGTAGGTCATGTGGAAGGAAAAAGGAGCCGCGGAAGATCACCCGACCGATGGACTGATGCGGTCAAAGAAGTCTGCCAAACTGACATTCAGACATCTATCCGGTTGGCCGAAAACCGTAGTACGTGGAGGGAGCTGGTACACCGGGTGCCCTCATGCTGTCGCGATCCTCAGTCATGAGGTTACGAGGAAGAAGAAGATAGATATCTGTTTATTTACCTGTCAGTGGTCCAGTGATCTGCGCAAGTGTGAGCAGTGGCGAACCTGTGGTGAGGTGCTGCACCTCCGACCCTGAAGGCTGCACGTGCCAGAAGTACGTGTCTGGTGTCGGCAGCGAACGCACGTTGCATTTGATCGTCTCTCTGATGAGCACCACCCCGCGCTCAGCGCATTCCGGTGGGTCTGCATGAAATAGTTTTATATTTGTTGAATTACTGTCTTTTAGCATTGCTAGGTAAAATAAGGTTGTGCTGTTTCCTATAACTGAAACAAAGAACGGGAAAGCAGCGTTTTCCAGAGTGGGCGTATCATCAAGTAAATACCCACCCACTCATCATCATCATCAGCCTATCAATGTCCCCACTGCTGGGGCACAGGCCTTCCCTATGGATGGAATAGGGAGATTGGGCCATGACCCACCACGCGGGCTCAGTGCGGATTGCTGGGTGCTAACGACTGCAAATGCAGCCGGGACCAACGGCTTAACGTGCCTTCCGAAGCACGGAGGAGCTCGAGATAGTAAATTTTTGGTCACCCATCCAATGACTGACCACTGCGAAAGTTGCTTAACTTCAACGATCGCAGCCGAACGCGCTAGCCACCTGCGCCATCGAGCTCCTCAAACCACAACTATTCTGTCAAGAGTGAACAGACGCATCCCCTATTCTATTCTTTTTAATGGCAATTGTGTCGATGCCAGTGTCGACAATTCTGCCAATATCAAAGTGATGACCAAGCGTGTGTTTGGTCAATTTGTTCAAAAACCTTTAATATAGATCTATAGATTCACTGTTAGTACGCTAAGAATGTTACAGCCATAGATAAATGATTGCTCTCGCTTCACAGACCAATCATTCATCTATGTTTACAGCATCACTTTTATAATCAAGCATTCAAAGTGATATATTGATGATTGACATTGATGTCTTTGACTTTATCCAGCATGTCTTACCATTGTTAAGTAGTATTGAGCATAAAGACCATGATTTATATGCTATTTCATTTCCATAATCACCCGTAAAAATCAATATTGTATATTTCATCATCATCATATCAGCCTATTAATGTCCCCACTGCTGGGGCACAGGCCTTCCCTATGGATGATTTAGGGAGATTGGGCCATGATCCACCCTGCAGGCCCAGTGCGGATTGGTGGGTGCTAACGACTGCAGATGCAGCCGGGACCAACGACTTAACGTGCCTTCTGAAGCACGGAGAAGCTCGAGATAGTAAATTTTTGGTCACCCATCCAATGACCGACCACTGTGAAAGTTGCTTAACTTCAACGATCGCAGCCGAACGCGCTAACCACTTGCGCCGACGAGCTCCACGTATATTGTATATTTAACAGTGTTAAAATTTTGAAGTACTTATTAGCAAATAATTCATAAGTATCCATCTCATGTTGTCTATATCTATATCTAGAAAATAACGGCATTGTTAATAGTAAAAACGTTATTACTTTACGCGATATTTAGGACATTCTCAATTACTCGCGCTTACAAAACCCTTAAGCCTTGAACCTTTAACGCGAAAGGAAATTGGTATCGAATAAAATTCTTATCATGAAGAATTACCGACGGTATTGCTCCCACACTTATCGGGGAGAGACTAATCAACGGCAAGCAACGTTTCTCAGTAAGTAATTTATTTCCATCTATTGGTACGCTGGCTTGTATTGAGATCGTGAAACGTTTTTACCTACTCGCTTTGAGTCCAGCAGAGCGGAGAAAAGGCTCGGATTAAGTAATTCGAATTGTAGTGTTGCGAACGAACACAGAAGTATCGATAGTGCTGTGATAGCAACAGTTTCGGTAACATAATAAAGATATTTTTTTACTTACATAACATCACGCTATATATCATTATAAAGCTTTTTTGACATCATAAAAAGGGTATTTACTCTGATTCTATGTGATTAATAAGGTTGCTTTCCAATTACAGCATTATAGCGCATTATGCGGCATAATGCTTAACGTTGAGTGTTTCAACTACAGCAACGCTTCGCATAATTGAGCACTCTCAAAAGTGATGCTTTCGTGTGATGCGTGCAATCGTACCAACTTAGAGACAGAAAATTAACAAGTGTTTTTTCTTTAAGTTGGCATTGATCGAAATGTTTTATTCATATGTTATCGTTTGTAATATTATTTATTGTTGAAAAATTATTAAAGTTTTCGTTTCATTAAATAGTTTTTTTAAATAATCAAAGTTCATTCAAACTGTTAAAAATAAATATAAGTATGGATGAAGGTACAAACATTGACTTTTTTTTTTCAACACTGAACTTAGCGCACTCTGCTGGTGCATTTGAAAACTAATTCACGTTCCAATTAAGCATCAGCATAATTCGGCATTGTGCGGCACTGAGTCGCATTATGCTCTCTAATTGGAAAGCAGTCCATATAGATTTCTGATATCGATTTTTCTTGTCTTGAAGTTATGTCTTGGAATTGGTTGGAGTTGGAGATTTTCCGGTAAGACTAGCTCATAGTGTGTAGACCATTGTTTACAATTTTAATTTCTCAATTATAACTGTCTGAAAAATACCTATTTGGTTCCCCAGTCCCGCGAAGAGTTTGTATATTAAGGAAATTACGGATGATTGTTTTTGATGTGAAACATCTATAGGCGCACGTAACGTAGACATATACTTTATTTTTTGTCACTCACTACGAGTTTTACAATTACGAAAACTATGATAGTTTTCGTAAGCTCGCACTCCTACTAAGGGTACTGGTTTTATTGTTTACGTTTAAATACAAATAAATAGCGTTTAAATTCTAGCATTAAATCATTTGCGTCTTCTTTTGACGTGACAACGTCTTAAATTAGGTTGCGGCTGGGAGTCACTTATGAAAAAGTGTAACGCTCGGTAACGTTACGATGAGTCTCGTAGCATGCTGGAACCCCGTAGCCGTGTAGCAAGTTTGCTACGAATCGTCGTAGCGTGGTTGCATGCTACGATGGTATTCACAAGCACAATGCATTGTAATATGTTTTTTTGACGTATTATATATATTTCTATAGTTAAAATTTGTGCAATTCTTATTTTCATTCAATTCCTTGTTCCTATTGTGCAATTTAATTATATTCATATCAATAAATATTCTACCGAGAAAAAGACGTTGTCACGTAAAATCTTCGCCCGTAAAACCGACTTTACAGGCAACCATTTTTTTTTTAAGAATATTTGGTTTGTTTTCACTATAATGGTCATAGAAACATGATTTACAATTACGAAAACTATGATAGTTTTCGTGAGCTCAAACTCGTACTAAGGGTACAGTAGTGTGTACGGTGTGGCGACGCGTCGTCGCCATGCGCAATCGAATTCGATTTTTGTATCTAATGAAAATAAACGTTTATTTTATTCATATGCCATATTTAGTTCCTATCGCAATCTGTTCTTTTCTGCATATTATTTTTTACAAAATAATGTCGATGTTTCACACTTGCCAGGCGTCTCGTGACGGCTCACTTTTTTTTTATTCGAGCAAAAGTTACCACAGCACATCGATATCTGTTATACAAACATCACTGGTCAAATGAGCGATTGCAGACTACGAAAACTAGTCCAGTTCTATTTGTAGAGTATTAGAGGAAAAAAACGATTAATTAATAACCTTTTGGATGTATACACTTGGCGTTCTTAAGAGATGAATTTCCAATGTATTGATCCAAACATATCAAGTCAATCACTTGAGAGATTAATGTAGAGACGTGGTACCAAGTATTGTTTATTTCTCAATAACGGTCTTACACAACGAAAACAAACAGATAGATAAAAATGGTAAGCATTATTTCAAAGTCACGTTATTTACATCCGGGTAATACTAAACATCATACATGGCTGTATGGGCTTCAAGATCCTATGTCTTTCCCGGCAGTGATAAATTCAATAAAAAAAATGTGTGGTGTTAAGAAACCACAATGAAAGTAAAGCCAGAAACATATTATCGTGTCATGTCGTGTCGTGGTGCGACAGAAGCACATCGGTTCCATACATTTATTACGGTCAGAGACATATTTTCGTGTCGTGTCGTGTCGACGTTCTAATCTCTCTCTCTTTTTCTCTAACCCATAATAAATGTATGAAACCGAAGCGTCACGACACGCCACGACATGTTAATATGTTACTGGCTTAAAACTTCGTTATGGTTTTTTTATGCAAACATAAAGTTTCAAGTACGTTGAGTGAAATAGGACACTTTGTAGGGTTTTAAGACTGAACACTTTGTAGGGTAAACGAAATATTCTTTCAGACAAAGTTGCGGGTATTCACTTGTAGTACATGCAGACTTAATCATAAACAAAGCCTCGCTTGCTTTATAAATGTATACAGAAAAGAGTTTTTGCAATGCCTTTATATGACTTTATTGCGTGTTGGTAAGCATTATTAACTCCATTAAGATGATACATATACCTGTACAGCCCCACGAACTTATTACTTCACTACACATTTAGTAACGATTCATAAATTATTATGTTTTCAACTGTATACCTAAAATTGAAATTATTTTATAATGTTTACAAGCCATTTAAACTTTTAAGTTGGCATAGAGCGCGAAAAATTCTCCCTCTAAAGTTACAAAACCATTAATTATGCAAACAAATCTCTTTTTAACACGCTTTTATTAGGTCCACTTTTATGTAACTAACTATGTAATGAAATCTAAGAATCCGAATTACACGCACATCTGATTCTTGTATCATCATGAAACTTTGCAATTATTTGTAGAATAGATGACAATACAATATTATGGTACCATCGAGCTGGTCTGATGATGGGAACGGAAGGTGGCTGATAGAACTTTGGACTGCCTACTAGTAAACATATCGAGTTTGGCCTCATTAGAATCGCCTTAATATATTCTGTTCATTTCTACAGAGGACTTGACGATGGACTGGAAGGTGGCTCATGGATGCTGGACTGCCTACTAGTAAACAAATCGAGTTTGGGCTTATGAGATTCGTCTTAACATAATAAAACTTTGCAATTATTAGTAGAATAGATGACAACTAGCAAACCAGTGAACCAAATGTTCACCAAACCCTGATTTAAAAAAAAACGTATTTAATTAATTGAGAACTTCGGAGATTTTGTGTGGTTTCGTTTGATATTCGTGATTTCTCGAAAACCGGAAGTGCTACGTTACTCAAATCCGGTTTGTAGTCTTATCAGACTATTCTTAACTTATAACTTAAACATTCTCTTTATCTATCTCTTACGGTTTGGCCGCTGAAACAGCACCACAGACAGACGGACGGACGGACTTGTCTAATAGATAAGAGATACAATAATGGTACTGTCGAACTCATCTGATGATGGAGCCGGAAGATATTTACTGTGTTCTTCTGTCTGTTTTCGCTTAAGTTTCTCTCGTTGAGAAAGGTTCCAGAGCTCCACGGGGTAGGCAACGGCGTGAGTTGAGTTATTTGTATCCCAAGCGTCTATACGCTATGGGGCCGCTTACCATCAGGCTGGCCATATGCTTAATTGCCATCCATATAAAAAAGCTATTGCTTACTCACAATGTACAGTAATATTTATGGCCTCGGCTCTAGTTTCGCCGACGGTGTTCCCAGCTGCGCAGGAGTACCGTCCCGCGTTCCGACGGGTAGCCTCCTCCACGAACAATTTTTGGGAGTGCACTTCGTCACCCCATATACTGCCAGAGGTTATCTGGTTATCCTAAAACGAAAACATAAATGAAATTGACAAACATTTCTTTCCGGAGACGAAGGTCGTTGATTCGTGGAGAAGCTGTGGAAAGTGAGTGGGTACTAGGTTGCCAGGAGTTAGCGGAGAGGGAGCGGGAGGAGGACGCTCTAGCCGCCCCTCTCCGGCGTAGACGGGTGGGCCGAAGAAGGTAGGCAGCGGTGACTGCCGGTCTTCGACGGCCCTAAGGTGGTCTGGGCGCGGCCTGACCAGCCGCGCGTCCTAGGTGCCGCTCCGGCATAGGCCACCACGTCTGGGGACTGCCTAGTACCCTAGCGCAGTCCCCCTGAGGCGCGTCGCCCGGTCCACTCGTTGGGCCGGGCCTGCCCGGGGGCGTGCTCGGAGATGTGGCGCACGCAGGTGCGTCGGCCCCGAGACCGCCCCCATATGGGCGTAGGAGGGTACCGGGGGGTTTTAGTGGAGTAGGATCAGTGTGGCCTTCCGCACTGGTCCTGCTTGAGTCGGGTCGGCACTGTTTCCCGTGCCGGCGAGTCCCACACACGCCGTGCGCCTAGTCAGCGTCTCGGTATGGCGCGTAACTGCATTTTCCCTCGTCACAAAAAAAAAAATATTGGGCCAGGGCCATATTCTTCAGCTACTTGGAAACCATGCATCCACTTGCTGTCGACAGGTTATCCACATATTAGTTTTATGTGTTCTCTAATCAGCGGTCTTATCGGATTTGTGAGTTGGATTCGGTTGATGCAAGACAATGGTCTGTTAGAATAAACAAGTTATATTGAAAGGGTTTTGAGTATTAAGCAATTTTCATGAATTTGAGCTTGAGACAATTCTTAATTTTATTGCAAGAATTTTGGTTTAAGATACGGTATCAAAAATGCAGATTAAACAAAACTATTGTAAACTTTATAATTTTATAGAATAGGGATGATGATGGGGAAAACAAACGAAATTGTATTTAGTCCGTCACAATGTTTCCACAATGAGGGGAAATTCCCCTTTTAAGGGGAAATTAGGGTCCAGAGGGGAAGAAAAAGGGGAAAGACATGAAAAGGGGAAATTATGGGTAAAGCACGGAACAATTTTTTTATGGAACGATACCGTGGACTAGAGTGTTGCCGTAAAAAAGAAATTGTGGTAACACGTGCAGATTTTATATATTTTATTTATCTCTTATAGAATAAGATACATTAAGACCTTTTTTTTCTTTAGTTACTACACTAGTGCCAAATCTAAAAACTACAGCAGAATAATTTTTGAGGGGAAAAAAGTCCTAAGAAGGGGAAATCTGAATTGAGGCGTGGGGAAAGGAAATCATTAAAGTGGAAACACTGGTCCGTCAGTATATTATCAGAAATTAATGGACACGTATTATTCGTATTGTCAATGAACACAAAAAATATAAAGTGCGCAAAGTTTGGGCGTCACATCTAAGTAAAAATCGACATGCGACTTTTCTAATCAATATATCTGTGTAGATTTAAGTAAATAAAGAAAAAAATATGTGTTCATATTTGTTTCTTAGGTTTTCACGCACATCACTCATTAAATAAAATTAGTTTTTTACGGGTTAATGCACGAAACTTTATTTATTTATTGACGTTTCAATAAATAAATAAAGTTTCGTGCATTAACCCGTAAAAAACTAGTTTTATTTAAATATGTGTTCATTAATCTTTGAACTTGAATTACCTGATATACGATAAAAAGGTAGTCATCATTCCTATTATCTAAATAAGCTCGTCATAAATAAAATCTTTATAAATATCAAACCAACTTTTTATCCAAATATGGCATAACTCACGTTGAAGTACCAGGTGAACTTTTCCACGGGTGGGTTGGCCTTCACCTCGCACTCCAGGTGGAGGCTGTCCAGCTCCACCAGCTCGTTGGGGTTCCCATCCCCGACCCTCGACACCTCCACGATCGGACTGTCTGTGAAAGGATGCAGAACAATAAGGATTTAATGGAATGAAGGCCGTCAGGTCGCAACACTGAGACGAAAGTTCTACTCATTCGTCAAATCAGCTATGACGTAATAGTCTACGGATTAATTTAAATGCTCGTTTGAATAATTCACGGCAAGAACTTCATACAAAAAACCTAATGTCACACTGGCCAATTGATGGCGTATTTTTTTCTAAACACCCTCATTACGCTTGCTATTTCTTTGCATTTTTTTTTGCATTTTATCAATCAATCAATTTATTTGTTCAGATATGAGTACATAATTTGGTGTTACATAAATAATATGTCCATTCATTTATTACCCTATCAAACTCCTCTACAAAATCCAAAATTGAATTAAATTTGATTGAAATTAAATAGCATTTTTTTTATGACATTTAAAAAATAGTAATAATCACATATCAATTAGGAAATTAAATATAAATTGTTCATAGGTCATTTAATAATAATTGAAATAATAATCATTAAATAAAATGAATGAAACTTTATATGTATGTATCTTTATATTCCTTCACTCATTTGTTTCATTGGTGATTGGTGATGATCGGTGATAACAGACCTGTTATTTGCTGAGATAAGCTCTTCCCAATTGTACAAGCCATTCAAATTATATCTTATTAAGTTTGCATTCCGCGTCGATGCACTCTAAACTGCTGACACAGTTGACCCACTAATTGTTTTAAGAACAATATTTTACATTAAATGACAGTGCAATAAAAGCATTCACATCATATTGACGTATTTTAATAATTATCTCTTGACTTTGTTTGCTTTTAGTTGTGGACAAAGTAATTTTGGCACCACCTAAGGACACAGGATTCATGGTAATAACCGGCCATGATATAACCCACTTAGTGCAAGTTCTAACAACTCAATGAGGGTTTCTGACAAAAAATTTGGTCACACATCTTATGGTCGGCCATTTAAAAAAATGCATAACTCCCATAATCGCAAAGGAAATGCTTGAACCTCTACTCTACCGAGTAATCCATTTTCTAAGTCAATATTCTAGTAGCGACAGACATTGCTGACAAAAGCTGTCCTATAAAGAGAACCGCTGACATGGCACACTGAGAGACTAATAAGCTGCTTCTGTACGTCTAATAGTCCAGTCAACAAGTTCAAAAACGTGAAAAATAGAGATAAAGCTCCTAAAAATATGAGCAATAGCTCATTGGATTCGGAACGACCTCTAGAAAAATGAGTTTTGAGGATTTTACTGCACGTAAAAAATTGCAATTGTTATTAACAAAATAAGATGAAAAAAAAGAGGTATTTACGTTTTTGTTAATAACTCATAAACTATTAATATTTACGATATTTGGAAAAAAGGTCCTTAAAGAGGAGGAAATTTCCGAAAAAAAAGTCCCAGCTCCCGGAACTCTACCTCTATTATTTATAATTTTAATTTAACGCTGAAAATAGGGCTCCGCGCAGCCATTACGGCATTGGCGCACTGCGGTTAAAGACAGTTTCTTACATAAAATTATTTTTTTATAGTAACAAATATGAATTTAAAAATTTAAATAAATTATGGTGTCATCCAGATACTTGAAAGAATATATTCCCGTTGGAAAAAATTTTTTAAATTAATTTTTCAAAAAGTTATGCAATTGTTAATTAACGAATTTTTTTCCTATCTCCGTTTTCATAAATGACAACATAAAAATTTAAATAATAAACCTATAAATTTTTGGCTCTGTGGAGCTCTTCTTATATATATACTTAACAAGATCCCGCGATAAAAGTTTATTAAAGTTAATTATTTTGTTTATAACAATTTTTTAAAGTTAACAAAAAATGAAAAGTCTAAGAAATGTTATTAAAAAAAATTTTTTAAACAAATGTTATATTATTGCTGCTTTCTTATCCAACAATGGCATTAAGTAACATCGGAAAAAAAATTTTTACATCATTTGTTAAGAAATTGTTTATAAACAAATAGACAAGTTTAATATTTAAAGAAATTTTTTTTTACCATTATGTTGTCTTGGCAAAATAATGATTTTTTAAAAAAAAATTTTTCTTAAATATTTTTTTTTATTGTTTATAATCGTTTTTTTTATGTTTCGATTGTTTAAATAATTAGTTAAGGAATGATTTTCTCTTTAAAAATCATAATTGGCATTTCTTCATAGGTAAATAGAAAAAAAAAAAAAATTTATCAATAATTTCATTGTTTGTTAACTTAACAATTTGTTATAAACAAATTCTAACTACCGTTATATTTTTTTTCTAGAGCTAAAAGAAATAACAAAAACAGCCATATATATCAAAATACTAAAAAAAATTTTTTTCAATTTTTATAACGCTTTTAAATATTACACGATACCAAAGTTGCACCGGACATTTGATTTGTCAAGTAAAAAATTAATATAACTTATAAACTATTCGAGATACGATAATGGACATTCAGGTCGTTTTTATAAAGCATTAATTAATCTTCAAAATAAGCTAAAAACCAAGTTTGTAACTATTGTTTATCAGCTAATACATGCATTTGTTTATAAAATTTTGAGATTTCTTTAACTTTTTCGTATCTCTTATGACTTACAACTTAATAAATAATTAAAATACAGCTATAAACCTTAAAACAATTTTGTTTAGCGATACATTATCTCCCAAGTTATCAATTAATCGTACCTCCATCTCTAATTGTTTAAACAATATACGTGATTTAATTAATATTTATTTAATATTTATCTAACACTTACCTTTATTTTGTAATTTTTTAATTTTCTCTACATTATTATAAGTTATTATAGCTTCTAAGTGAAACTGATTTTATCATTTATTTAAATAAATAGTTTCTTCGATGTCATAAAGTATTTTTTTTCATATTTTTTGTAGTTTGATCTGCCGTATCTTCTAAATTTTTACATGTTAACCATATTTTTATATATTTTATTATAATTAAATAGAATTACATTTATTGGTATGAAAAAAATATTAGAAATAATATTAGGATAAAATGGATTTATAAAATAAAAGACTGTTTTATAATAATAATTCTAAATATATTTGAGGAAATAATACAATGCAATAATACAAATTCAAATAGTTCGTTTCCTTCTTTTCTTTAAGGGAGCTTGCAGAACAGCTTGGTCTATCGAAGTTTTGAACTGAACTAGTTGACACCTTTTCTGTCATATTAGAGATGGAGGTACGATTAATTGATAATTTGGGAGATAATGTATCGCTAAACAAAATTGTTTTAAGGTTTATAGCTGTATTTTAATTATTTTTTAAGTTGTAAGTCATAAGAGATACGAAAAAGTTAAAGAAATCTGAAAAATTTTATTAACAAATGCATGTATTAGCTGATAAACAATAGTTACAAACTTGGTTTTTAGCTTATTTTGAAGATTAATTAATGCTTTATAAAAACGACCTGAATGTCCATTATCGTATCTCGAATAGTTTATAAGTTATATTAATTTTTTACTTGACAAATCAAGTGTCCGGTGCAACTTTGGTATCGTGTAATATTTAAAAGCGTTATAAAAAATAGAAAAAAATTTTTTTTAGTATTTTGATATATATGGCTGTTTTTGTTATTTTTTTTAGCTCTAGAAAAAAAATATAACGGTAGTTAGAATTTGTTTATAACAAATTGTTAAGTTAACAAACAATGAAATTATTGATAAAATTTTTTTTTTTTTCTATTTACCTATGAAGAAATGCCAATTATGATTTTTAAAGAGAAAATCATTCCTTAACTAATTATTTAAACAATCGAAATATAAAAAAACGATTATAAACAATAAAAAAAAATATTTAAGAAATTTTTTTTTTTTAAAAATCATTATTTTGCCAAGACAACATAATGGTAAAAAAAAAATTCTTTAAATATTAAACTTGTCTATTTGTTTATAAACAATTTCTTAACAAATGATGTAAAATTTTTTTTTCCGATGTTACTTAATGCCATTGTTGGATAAGAAAGCAGCAATAATATAACATTTGTTTAAAAAAATTTTTTTAATAACATTTCTTAGACTTTTCATTTTTTGTTAACTTTAAAAAATTGTTATAAACAAAATAATTAACTTTAATAAACTTTTATCGCGGGATCTTGTTAAGTATATATATAAGAAGAGCTCCACAGAGCCAAAAATTTATAGGTTTATTATTTAAATTTTTATGTCGTCATTTATGAAAACGGAGATAGGAAAAAAATTCGTTAATTAACAATTGCATAACTTTTTGAAAAATTAATTTAAAAAAATTTTTCCAACGGGAATATATTCTTTCAAGTATCTGGATGACACCATAATTTATTTAAATTTTTAAATTCATATTTGTTACTATAAAAAAATAATTTTATGTAAGAAACTGTCTTTAACGGCAGTGCGCCCATGCCGTAATGGCTGCGCGGAGCCCTATTTTCAGCGTTAAATTAAAATTATAAATAATAGAGGTAGAGTTCCGGGAGCTGGGACTTTTTTTTCGGAAATTTCCTCCTCTTTAAGGACCTTTTTTCCAAATATCGTAAATATTAATAGTTTATGAGTTATTAACAAAAACGTAAATACCTCTTTTTTTTCATCTTATTTTGTTAATAACAATTGCAATTTTTTACGTGCAGTAAAATCCTCAAAACTCATTTTTCTAGAGGTCGTTCCGAATCCAATGAGCTATTGCTCATATTTTTAGGAGCTTTATCTCTATTTTTCACGTTTTTGAACTTGTTGACTGGACTATAAGCACCTTTTATCTTAGATCTAAGTAATTAAGTATGCGTACGACGTTCTAAGTTTAAGACAGATATCAATTAGCAACTCTCAGTCTTCCTCGCGACGTCACATCACGAACACACACACACACACACGATTGTTATGAAAGATTAAAGTTATTATTGTCATTGCTGAGTTGCCGAGATCACGTCAAATGTAATTGAGTTAAACACGCTGAAGTCATCAGAAGTTTTGTGATGGGGGAGGAAATTTGGGGCACCTTTTATTGTTTAATTTAAACGTGTGATGTTCTGATGTTGCTTATCTGTACAGGGCCGGATTTAGAGGTCCAGAGGCCTCGGGACAACAGAGGAGCGGAGGCACCCTCACCCCAAATTATTTTCCAAATAAAGTAAAAAAAATTTTTTCAGTCGAGTTTTTCAATCAATAATTTATTGTGAACCAAGTAGATTCCCTTAGTATTGAACAAACACATATAAATATAAACGGAAACAAGAATTATCTGAAATTAAATCTTAGAGTTAACGAACGGAACCAAAAAGATGTTTACTAGTTGGAATTTGAAAGATTTTTTTTTCCGAAGTCTCTATTGTGGGGGCCCCCCGTTTGTGGAGGCCCCGGGGCTTTCGCCCCGGTTGCCCTCCCCTAAATCCGGCAGTGTATCTGTAGTTTCTACAGAATGTCTAGGCAATCTGGAGTGTCACTTAGTAATTAAGGAAGGACTTTTTTAAGGAATTCTGCTAACTGGATGTTCCTGGGACATCTGATGCAAACCGTTGCACGTCGAAGACCCAAATAATGTAAGATGAGGTGTTGTTAAAACCCTTTTAAACAAAGTTTGAACGTTTTTTTTTTGGAGTTTACTCCTTAAGAACGATTTGCATATATAAAGGGCACGGTATGAGAAAAATGTGAGGAGTAAAATTTATCGATGAATGACCTCGTTACGTTTTTGGTGCGCATCGTATGTCGCACAACTTTGACAAACAAAGATGACGGATTGACATTCATATTTTTTTTAAAATCTGAACTGAATTTAGACATTGTTTCTGATAGAGCAATGGGGACAACGAGTTTTAATACGCTTTTATTAGCTTTTGGTGTATCTCTACTTGTAACCGACTTCTTCGGACTTGATTTTGTTTTGTGTCTGTTCAAAGACAATCGTTTTTAGAGTGTAAACTCCGGTCGTGCGTCGGAGCTGACACACACAATTTAAAAAAAAAAAAAAATTTCTATAATGTAAAACCTACTGTCGTGCTGGACTGCGAGTGGAAGAAGAACTTAGAACGCTTTGTGTGTGAAATTCCTCTTTTAAGGAATCATGTGTGTTTCGAGCGCATTTTCGAGTTTATTTTGCTATTTATTTAGTTTATTTTTTATGTAAGTATTTTTAAATCATCGGTGTTTGTAATAATGTTTCCTTAACAAAATATTGTAGATTGTTTTGGGATTAGAGTATTTTTTTATGAGGAGCTCAATGGCACAAGTGGTTAGCGCGTTCGGCTGCGATCGTTGAAGTTAAGCAACTTTCGCAGTGGTCGGTCATTGGATGGGTGACCAAACATTTACTATCTCGAGTCGCTCCGTGCTTCGGAAGGCACGTTAAGCCGTTGGTCCCGGCTGCATCTGCAGTGGTTAGTAGCCACCAATCCGCACTGGGCCCGCGTGGTGGGTCATGGCCCAATCTCCCTATTCTATCCATAAAGAAGTCACGTGCTCAGTCAGCAGTGGGGCACGTGACTTCTTTATGGATAGAATATGGGCACATTAATAGGCTGATGATGATGATTTTTTTTAACTTACAATAAAATATAAATATCTTGAGTGATCATGTCTATTGAGTAGGCTACATCCCCACATTTCTACCCTTTTGATTATTAATTAAAAACATCGTTAATTTAATACAAAACTGATTCGCAGTACAAAAAAGCTTTGTGCATGCGTGACGTGAGCTGACAATGAGGGCTATCGCGTATGAATCCGCCGCTAGAGGCGCTAGTGTAGCGTGAGGTCTCCGAAATGTCAAATGTTATTGCTTGTTGGTTGACTACGCGGGTTTATTTCTAATTAAAATAATGTTGTGAATAATTGGTAACAATTCGGCTTAATTATGGCAAATATGAGTTAAGTGGCAATGAATGTCAGTTATTAAAAATTTGAGCTTAGAAAAATGATTATGTTCCCATTTTTTCCGAATAAAACGGAACTGCGCGTCACTGTGGCATGACCTATTATGTTTAGGATATGGCTCTTTTGTGTTAAAATACGATCTAAATGTAACCTTTGATTTCATGTGCGTATTAATAAACTTTAAAAGTTACAATTTAGGACCTCACTCAACAGTGGCGCCATCTGGTGAGGCAGAAAACGGTAGCCCTCATTGCGGAAGATCGTGGAATACCAAATCTAATTTATTTATTGTAAATAAAATTGTTTTTCTGCATTACTTTTTTCCAAATTTTTTTCGACATTTTAATAGTTACCTAATAGCAGAAGCTATTCGGGTCGGAAATAAATCTTAAAAATCTGATGTCATAAAAATTGGTGCAGCCGTTCTTGAGTTATCCATCCATCCATCCATCAGCCTTTCTCCGTCCACTGCTGGACATAGGCCTCCCCCATAGAACGCCACAATGCGCGGTCCTGCGCTATCCGCATCCAGCGGCTCCCAGCACATTTGACGATGCCGTCAGTCCACCTTGTTGGGGGCCGCCCCACGCTGCTATATATATCTTGAGTTCTATATGTTCTAAATTAACATGACTTTATTTTATACTAGCGGCCCGCCCTCGCTTCGCTTCGGTGTAGAGCTGAAGTGTAGACTACAGTTTTTGTTCTCAGGCTTGTATTATACACAATGACATTCATCTATGATTCTTCTTATACTCGTACCTGCATGCAAAGTCTCAGCCCGATCGGTTTAAAATTGACAAAGTTTCATACAAACTTTCATTCCCTATTTTATCCCCTTGGGGGTAGAATTGATCAAATTCCTTTCTTAGCGGATGCCTACGTCATAACATCTACCTGCATGTCAAATTTCAGCCCGATCCGTCCAGTGGTTTGGGCTGTGCGTTGATAGATCACTATGTCAGTCAGTCACCTTTGAGTTTTGTATATATAGATAGATATTGTTGAACCACATAACGACAGACTTTACATTATATTATTATTCTGCACTCCTTACTCAATTATAACTTTTCTGATCCACACTCCTCCATGAACAAAGTCTGTTTAAAAAGCGCTACGAAAGTTTTACTTCCTCGTATTAATATTGTTATTAAGCAAAAGAATCTATTAGCAAGCAAACGGGTGTTAAGAGGTTTTGAGCCCGGGGGTCGTAACACAGGTTTTGAAACCTAGTACAATCTCCAGCTCTCTCAAAGAACTGCATTGTTTTACCGTTATTGTATGTAATTCAATACCCTTTTTACAAGCTTTTATTTAACTTGCTATGTATGTTTGTTACGGTCAAATCTTACAACTCAATTTTAAAGCACTAACCCTCAACCGATTAAGCTGAAATTTGGTATACTCGTTCAGTTCGGATGACAATGCATGCTTAACAGTGTGACGTCATTCTAAATCCAATATGGCGGCATACCCAAAATGGCGGATCAATCATTTTTAATGCATTCCTACAATATGGGTATCAAATTAAAGGGCTTGCTGAGAGTAACTCGAAAAAAACGTGACGTCACTCTCAATCCAATATGGCGGACTTCTAAAATTTGAAAATCTATTTAGAAACAAACTTTAACTAAATTTTCTTTTTTTCTTTTTAGCGCATTTGAATAAAAGCTTGTTTTTAAAAAGGTTTTTGTACCTTAATTTTATGTAATTATAATGTTGCTTTGTGATTTTGTGAGAGAAATAAATAAATCATTCATTCATTCATTCATTGTGACGATAACGTATCCTGTATATTTAACTCGTTGTATCTGGGCTTATCGTGTATGTGACACACAGTTAAATGCTTAAGTCACGAATGTTGTGTAATGTTGTGATTGATGGAGCGCTTTGTTAAACATTTACCTTTAAAATTATTATTAGAGTTTTATTAATGAATCATTGGTGTATGTGTTGTTGGACAACCTTTGACGCGATTATGTGAAATAAATTATTATAAATTATAATGTTTTTACCTAATTATATAGTTAGCAAAGTTTTGAGAACCGGTCCGTGCAATCTTGGAGACCCTAGTCACCGATAGAAACATCATCATCATCAGCCTATTAATGTCCCCACTGCTGGGGCACAGGCCTTCCCTACGGATGGAATAGGGAGATTGGGCCATGACCCACCACGCGGGCGCAGTGCGGATTGGTGGGTGCTAACGGCTGCAGATGCAGCCGGGACCAACAGCTTAACGTACCTTCCGAAGCACGGAGGAGCTCGAGATAGTAAATTTTTGGTCACCCATCCAATGACCGACCACTGCGACAGTTGCTTAACTTCATCGATCGCATCCGAACGCGCTAACCACCTGCGCCATCGAGCTCCTAGATAGAAACATAATACTATTAATATGTAGTGATATTTCACTGTGATCTTCTGTAAGGCTTTGGCCCCAGGGGGGGTCATATAGTCGTGGTCAAGTCACAGTGGGTACAGATGGACCCAGCCCAGGGGGGGTCATGACCCCCTTGACCCCCCCTGGATCCGCCCTTACCCCTGACGAGTGTCCAATACTGTTCTGTTAGAGCTAATAGGGGTGATGACGGGGTACAGTAAACGAAATTCTATTTAGTCCGTCAGTTAGATGATCGAAAAATAATGGACACGTATTTTTTCTTTGGGCAATCAACCAAAAAATGACAAAGTTATAGCGCGTCAAAGTTTGGGAGTAGGGGCTCGTGACGCCACTTTTAAGTGAAAATTGTACCAAAACTGTGACGTAATGCGACTTTTCAAATCAATATATCTCTGCTATGTTTATATTATGTGAAAAAAGAAAAAATACGTGTCCAATACTTTTTGATAATCTACCTGATAAACGAAGAAAAAAAAATAGTCATCATCCCTATTAGAGCATATAACATTTCTCATTAATTCCGCATTATTAAAGTTAATATTATTATTTTTTGTATCAATTTGACAATACATTATTATTTTTTGCATCAATTTGACATACATTATTTATTTTAAATCAATTATCAATTGCACTATTTTTTATTGATTATTCATTGATTATTAATTCCATTTATTATTATTGATAATTAATTACATACATTGTACTTTTCTCAATTGAATGTTGTGTGTGCTTGTAAAGGCTTGCATATATGTCTTAGAATAAGTATTTTTTTTATTTTTCAATGTTTTTTTATTTAAGTACACCTATTAAATAAATAAATAAATAACATGCTATGAACTAATTCTCTTGAGATGTCTATTGACATTTCCAACTTGACCTTCCCAAATAAAATTGTGTTTTTTTTACATATTTATATTCAGTTACATTGAAGACCAGTTGGTTGGAATAACGAAGAAATAGGAAAGCCAATTAAAAGATTCCGTGTTATTCTGAATCTTTTCCTCTTTTTAAAATTTGTTGCCGAGAATATGCAACTTTGCTTACAAAACTCAAGGACACTCTTTACTCTTGTAAAAAGTTCCACTGTAGTGTTGCACAAAGTACTATAATATTTTGATTACCATATCGATAGTCAGTGATTTGCGATTGAAGAAAATTAAACTCAGTTACTCCGTGATCATGGCGCTTGCAACAGTGTCGAAATATCGGAAACTCGCTAAAAACAAGGTACATCGTAACAATCCCGTAAAAAACTTATCTTATACATATATAAAATTCTCGTGTCACAATGTTAGTTACCATACTCCTCCGAAACGGCCTGACCGATTTTTATGAAATTTTATATGCATATTCCGTGGGTCTGAGAATCGGCTACTATCTATTTTTCATATCCTTAAGTGATAATGGTTGTCCACTTGTAACGTAGTGTTCTGAAACCTAAAATATGCCTTCGCGCCAAAATTCAAACTATTGGGTATTGTAACGTAGTCTTCTCATATGGGTCAGGAGGTATGTTATCCCAGAAATTGATAGAACTACGTTACACACCCCTAAAATTAAATTTATTTTGGACATTTTTTTAATTTGCTATTAAAAAATACATACAACACTAAATTTTCTCTTCTATCTCCTGCCCCTATTTTTATGGCGGTACGAAGTTCGCTGGGTCAGCTAGAATTACTATAAAATTAAACTATCAAAAAGTGAGTGAGACATTTGCCTTTTTAAAATACGAGTACCTTTATAGGTTTACTTATTTAAAGTTAATTAAATCAAATATGTACTATTGAAAGTATTATAAGTAATCATCATCGTAAAATTAGTTCTAAAATAATTAATAGCTTAATTACGGGGAGGATGAATTTTATTATCTCTTATCTATTAATCAAATCCGTCCGTCCGTCTGTCTGTGGTGCTGTTTCAGCGGCCAAACCGTAAGAGATAGATAAAGAGAATGTTTAAGTTATAAGTTAAGAATAGTCTGATAAGACTACAAACCGGATTTGAGTAACGTAGCACTTCCGGTTTTCGAGAAATCACGAATTTCAAACGAAACCACACAAAATCTCAGAAGTTCTCAATTAATTAAATACATCTTTTTTTTAAATCAGGTTTTGGTGCACATTTGGTTCACTGGTTTGCTAGTTTGTTCTAATATTAGAGGTACCACTAGTGATATCTTATATTTGAAGAAAATAAAATAAAATATTATTAGCGTCTGATTAGATTATTAAACTTTTAAGGCTTGTATCAGCATAATAAATACCAGATTAAACATAATAAATAGATTTTTTTTTAACTTTAACATAGTAAATAAATGAAAATTACTTAATGATTTTTAAGCAGAAACTTATCGATATCGAGACTTACGCAACGTTACTTATAACTTTATTTAACTTTGTCTGTCCCGGTTATTTGGGTTGAACTGCTAAAGTCAGTTGGGGCAAGAGTGCTATTATCTATCAATGAATATTCACAAACGAAGTTCAAAATTATGACGTCAACTTTGCAGCCCTTATTGATGAGAAAACTGCGATAATGGTATGAGGCAGTTAAGAAAAATTAAGCATGATTTTTATTTTGATTTATAACTATATTTATAATTTTTATTTTTTAAGCAAGTAACTGCTTGATTTTTAATTCTAAAGAAAACGTAACTGGATGTTTTTTATGTTTTTATTTTATTTTTAAGCATTTAACTGCTAGATGTTTTTTTTTCTAGTTATATTTTCTTTATTATTATATTGTTAGTTCAAGCATTAAACTGCTACATTTTGAAATCCAAAAAACAAAATTACTGGAGAGAATTCCACTCCAGTCCAGTCAGGATTTGAACTTGCACGTTCCGCGATCCGGGCGAGCCTTGCAGCCAAACAAATACTAGAGAGAAGAAGGGTTTGAGTCCTGTCTGCTGCTTGGACCGCTTGGAATTTTTTCTAGTAAAATCTTCTTTAGATTTTTACTGTGTCATGCCTGAATTGTGTGATGATTTTATTCAATTTTTTTAATGTTAAAAGGGTGGCAAACTAGCGTACGCGCACCATCAGGCCGAGATGTTAAGCGGCCACCATAACTTATAGATGCTTTATGCCTAACCTACCTACCCCCTTTTTTATACGCAGGCAAAAATACTGTTTACAAACGACGGCGCCTTTAAAAGGCACACCGCCGAATGGACCTCACACCTGGCTCCCGCAAGCCTTACAAGCCCCAGCAGTGGCTACCCAATAAGGACCCCGTAACACTTACGGGCGCTTTACGGCATAATATACGCTAAAAACCCTGCGAATACCCACTAAGCTGCTTAGCGCGAAGCCGCGGTGACGACGGCGCCTTTAAGAGGCACACCGCCGAATGGACCTCACACCTGGCTCCCGCAAGCCTTACAAGCCCCAGCAGTGGCTACCCAATAAGGACCCCGTAACACTTACGGGCGCTTTACGGCATAATATACGCTAAAAACCCTGCGAATACCCACTAAGCTGCTTAGCGCGAAGCCGCGGTGACGACGGCGCCTTTAAGAGGCACACCGTCGAACGGACCTCACACCTGGCTCCCGCAAGCCTTACAAGCCCCAGCAGTGGCTCCCACTGAGGACCCCGTAACTTTTACGGACGCTTTACGGCATAATATACGCCCCTATACTATAAACCCCTGCGAATACCCTCTAAGCTGCTTACCGCGAAGCCGCGGGTTTCCCGTTTAGGGATTCTTCCGCGTCATAGTCCCCTACCCCGTAGAGCCCAGGAACCTTACTTACCGACAGAAACACACTACCATCGAAAGGTAGTGTTCTTTTAATGTGCTCTTCTGTTAGGTGTAGGCTTCTTCCCCAGACGGGCGCTCCAATTTGAGCTGAAAACCCGCTACGACCCTACCTGTTTTCTTTGAGGTTTATTTTTTCCTTTTTTTATGGCATGCACGGTTTGTGCGTTCAGCCAATGTCAAGTAAAATACTTGGATGTCCTAGTCTTAAATTTCAATCATCTTCTTTTTTTTTTAACATTAGATAGAGTCTGTTCCCATTCTGGGCGTGGCGAAAAACGGAACTAACACTAAGATTTTTATTTGGCAATCAAACCCAGCAATCTGTAAAACGTCAAAGTTTTGTATTGATACGGATTTGTTTGTTGTTATGATTTCTTGCTGTTTTTTGTATTTAATCATGTCTAAAAGTGGTAAAAAACCTTACAAATACGGTAGAAAAGCACTACAGCGCCCTCTAATCTAAATCCCATTCTCTTTCCGCACAGGCTCTAGTCGGTGTGACGTATTCTAATGTTTCTTGGAGTTTATACGAAATGTATCGATATCTATTTCGATAAGCTTCTGTGAGGTAGTTAACACGACACTAAAGTTCTCACGTCCACTTGACCGGAATAGCGTATATTTTAAAGATTCCACTAATTCTTCAGTTGCGCAGACGGTTGTAACACAAAATCACACCAATTTTATTTCACAATATCCTATAAAATAAGACGCCCACCGCACATGATAAAATCCTGCCAAAAACTTCTTTCTTTGTAGTTATTTGTTAAACAAAATAATAAATTTATCATATAGTACTTACATGTGACATTGAGGGTGATGACGTCAGCTTTGGAGCCCCTGCTGGGAGCCATCGCGGGGTTGGTGGCTACGCAGGCGAGGGTAGCTCCGTTGTCCGAAACCGCTGGAGTCAGCTGCAGTAATGACACTGACGTGTGAGTAGCGTTACTCCAACTCTGTAAATAAGACATTGTTTAAGTACCCACTACCCACTACCCACGTCGCCACATATACGTCTCCTCCGAGGACAGAGCCACAAAGAGAAAAGGACGATCATTTTTAGTAGACCCATTGTTCACTCGTTCGACTGCCGAAGACCGCAACAAATGGAAAGCGATCGTCCACAAAATAATTCGTGGAGGTCACGACCCTTAGCAATGAGGAGCACGACACAAGGAGGGAGGAATAACATAAACAGATTTTGTTGGCAACAAAAGGCACTTTTTTATGTACCCAACAAGAATATGGCCCGCCTTTTGGTAAGCGGCCATCATAGTTTATAGACGCTTGCGATACCAAAGCTATCAAAGAAACCGTTGCCTAACCTAACCCCATCCCCTACCCTATGCAGTCCTGAAATCATACTCGCGGACAGACACACAAACTACCAAAAGGTAGTAGTAGTAGTAGTTATTTTCTGTGGTCTTCTGTAAGATGAAGATTACTTCCCCAGACGGCCGCTCCCATTCGACCCCCCACGACAACGGCTAACTAGAGCCGAGGTCCGAGCTAGAGACGCTAGTTGAGCCGACACCCTCAGGTTCGAGTGGTCTAGAAGCTCCAGACGGAGAGGAGACTGGAATACCTCTAGCGGCACTCGCCAATTCTCGGCTTGATGTCTACTTAGGATCTCGCCGTCCCCAAACCCGGTGACGCTGTAAATTTCATCTGCGACCAACAGCATATTCACTCAAAAAAAAAAAAGCTATTCGAGCGAAAAGTCGCTATGCCCTATCTCTCCGCTAAGATATGGCAAAGAACACCGTAGGTTTAGGTCTTCAGAAGACACATGTCATACCTGATTGCTTTGCTGCGTGAGGTGTCTGTGGTCCAGCCACCATGCCAGGTCCGGCTGAGGGTAGGCGCCATTGGCGGTACACTTCACCAGAGCCGGTTTCCCAGCCTGCAGCACATCTCCAACCGTGCCTTCCACCCAGTATATAGACACGTTGTACGCTGGCACTGGTGACAAAATACACGAATCAAATAAATAAATAAGAGAGAGCTTAACTGAACGGAAATTTCGATGGCGCAAGAAAGAAAGAAAATGTTTTATTCAGTGCAGGTCTCCCTATTTTACAGGAGATCTCCTGGTTTTCTATTTTATGCCATTAAGAATCGGAAATAGTACGCCTCTGCATCTACTGTTTTTTCTTATAGCTCTTTGAAATGAAATGAAATGAAAAATCTTATTGGCCAAACAGAGACAAAATATATATAAAAAAGAAACTTAACCTAAGAACAAAAATTAATCACTAGATTTAAGACGGACAATCAGCTTATGCTGATACAATGAGAAAATATTCTCTCACTGTATCAGCGCTGGTATTCTGGCAGGGCCTGTGCGAGGACGTGTTAGGCGCTATAAAGCAAACAAAATAACAGGTATATTTGGTGTCGATTCTGGTGTGACTCACCAATCCCCAAAACCAAATTCAACACCAGTCCTTTTCATTCTGTATAGCGAATGACAGGAATGCACCGCTGTCAAACACAAGTTTAGCTTTAGAGAGATTAGATTCTTTCTATACTATGTCTACTTTCTACTACATCTACTGCTTGTTTCTATAACGACTCCTGATTTTTTAAAATCGGAACTTGTAACACTGATTCAGTGACACAAATTAATACATTAAACATTACTAGCAAACCAGTGAACCAAATGTTCACCAAAACCTGATTTAAAAAAAAATGTATTTAATTAATTGAGAACTTCGGAGATTTTGTGTGGTTTCGTTTGAAATTCGTGATTTCTCGAAAACCGGAAGTGCTACGTTACTCAAATCCGGTTTGTAGTCTTATCAGACTATTCTTAACTTATAACTTAAACATTCTCTTTATCTATCTCTTACGGTTTGGTTGCTGAAACAGCACCACAGACAGACGGACGGACGGACGGACTTGGCTAATAGATAAGAGATACCTAAATACAATAATTTAGGTCTAAAGATTTGCGTCACTAAAAAGGATGAACGCATGAGGTTAGTACGTTCGGTTTTTGGTCGTGGAAGTAAAGGATCTTTCGCAATGGACTCTCCACATGGAATATATTCCGTAATATAAACCAGTATATTGGCCAGTGCTAATGACGTCATGATTCGACGTTATACTGGTGAATTGTTCCGAAATATACAGGCCAGTGCACTGACGTCATAAATCGACGAAATTATAAAAATAGTGCGAATAATGAAGATTTTTTATTCACCTCATCAATTAAAAGGAATTCTTTTTGTTCGGATGCCATTATTGTTCTTTAAATAAAAAAGAAATAAAATTCGAATGCATCGCACGCACGCTCGGTCATACGTCATTCGTTTTCCCGGTAAAAATATGGTAGCATACCAGTACAATATGGCGTCGGATTCGTGGCGTCATAACCACTGGCCAGTATACTGATGTGTATTTCGGATTACACCCAGGGTAAGTGGTGGGATCAGTGTAAGCAATGGCGTTAGTGAAAATTAGATTTATCATTTCTTTTACATTATAGCCTTTATTAGCAACCCATGTTTACGAGTTCAGTTAACCCAATGAGCGTAGCGATAACTCCACAAAAGATAAGTGTCTAATTTAAAAAATTGGTTTAGCATATCTTATGAATCAGCGATTCAGTAATCGATTGTCAACCGCCCACGAATCGCTGACGCAATCGTCAGAGATTATGTTAATTTGGCGAGCAAAATAGACCCGGGTTGCTTGCTGGTCGTTAATTTTTGCCGGATTCTCTTTCATTTTTATAATGATTGGAGGGAATTATTTTAACGTTTGCTCGTGGTTATTTCTTAAATAAGAGCTCTTCCGTAACGGTAAAAATAACAGCTGAACGTCGGAAAGGGTTGAGGGTGAAGCCAAACGAGCGTAATTTTGTGAGTTGTGAGTCGCTTATTTTCGGTCACTTATTTTACGTTCAACTGAATTGAACAACTCATTTTGCGTTGTCGTGTGGCACCAACTGTCTTTTTGTATGAAACCGAATGCAGCAGAATTTCTGCGACCGAAATTCTGCGACTCACCACTCACAAAATTACGCTCGTTTGGCCTCACCCTGACCCTCGAATTGGTTAAAAAAAAATACGGAGTTTTGGGCGCGATTTCATCGAGTGCGGTTGGCGTCTTATTTTAATTATTCCTAAATTCGTTCATTGTGGATATTGTGAAGTAAAATTCGTGTGATTTTGTGTTACAACCGTCTGCGCAACTGAAGAATTAGTGAATTCTTTAAAATATACGCTATTCCGGTCAAGTGGATGTGAGAACTTTATTGTAGTGTTGGCTACCTCACAGAAGCTTATCGAAAAAGCCAACTTCGTGTCAAACATTCCAAGAAACATTAGAGTGCGTCACACCGACATTCTAATGTTCGGCCTGCAAAAATGCTTCTTCACGCCTCTCTTAAAGAACCCAAAATTATAGGAAGGGGGGAACACGTGCGCGGGTTGACAAACAAAGAAATGAGTCACCAAAGGAGATTGCTCAGTTTCCATACATGTTTGGCCTAAAAATCAATAACCATGAAAAATTGTTTCCTAGATTCGAAATTATATATAAATTACCGTAGAAACGAATATTATCGACGGCCACTCCTGGGAACTTCTATAAACCATATACACTGAATGATTTTGAGGTTATGTTTGCAAATAGGCACATAGGTACTAGAATAATAAAAACCAAATAACTTATATAGGAAAATAGGGCAATCAAGCCAAGTACCGATATTATGTATTAGATTCAGGTATATAGAGCATGTAAAATAACAGATAATTGCCTGTTTTTAAAATTAATGCACAAGAGTAAGTTTTAAAATCATGATTATGCCATTGCGACTTTCAGAAGCAATCTTGTTTCATTTGACAAGTGTCTAACACTAATTACACTAACAAAATGCATGTCAAGGAACTGGTACCTGCTTACCTATGTTATGAGAAACATGGAACTGTTATCATAATTTTATAAAAACCAATAGGATATTTTCTTAGTAATAATTAGGTTTATAATGGTAAAAGGTAATTCTAATGTAATAATATATTGCGTAGGTTCATGATAGTTCTGATCAATGTGTGAAATATGTATATTCCTGACATAGCTTAAATATTCTGATAAGGTAAATTAATGAAATAAAACAACGTAAGTACTTTTATGTTGCGTTTAATATTACATATCATCTACATTTTGAATTAAAATATCATCGAAATATTTTATCAATCTTTACAAAATAGATTTGTTTTGATGTTATATAAACAACCTCGATCAGTCTTTGTGAATGTTACTACACCCATAGCCAATAAAAATGATTCGTATGTTTTCCAAACCGGTAAAAATAGAAGTCCTTTTTTAAAATTAATATATTATTTAAAGGTGGCCGTTAAAATCTAATGACTGTAAAATAAAGTATAAATTACGCCAAGAATTACTGTATATGTCAATATTTTATTTGCATTTAGGCCAATTTGACCAATCTCCATTTCTTTCTTCGTGTAGAAATAGTGGCCACAGTAAGTCGGTTGCAACGTAGGGCAGCGCACGTGGTCCTCCGAAGAAAAGGTGGTGGAGGAATAAGGGAGAATAGCTCCTCAGAACACTCGCCGTGTATAGTCAGTAGAATGCGCTTAATCACCATTAAGCACTCCACATGTGGCACCCCACATCACGGCGTAATTGTAGAGACTCGAGTTTCTTAGTTACCTCTTCATCGCCAATGATGCGGGCAGCGCGCCGCTGCAACCTAACCAAGGTATCAAGTAAGTACTTAGCGGAGCCATCCCAGAGGTGCGAGCAATATTCCACGCAGGACAGCACTTGCGTTAAAACTCATGTTGTATAAATACAACAAGCATAGTTGCTCGGGCGTGAAAAAACGCCGCACCTTGTTCAGTACTCCGAATTTGCGTGAATCTGTTTTGATCACGGTTTCGATGTAGTCCTTTGGATTCAGGTCTGAGCGAACTTCCATACCGAGCATGGCAATATTGTATAATATTACCATTACATCATGCAGGATGCATGGGCCTAGCATTCAAGTAATAAAAAAATTAATATGTCTTTTTTTGTGCCACTAAACAGGCTCTGCTAGAATAACAGCCCAATGTCGCATCAGCTAATGCTGAGGCAGGGTCCTGGTTAGCCCTGAGATTTTTGAATTTGTATCTGTAAATGTGTTAATGACGTGTTGACGACCTCCGTGGCCGAGTGGTTTGTACGCCGGGTTTCATGGCGTCGCCGACTCGAGAGGTCCCGGGTTCGAATCCCGGTGGGGGCAGATATTTGTGTGATGAACAAAAGCATTTGTACTCCAGTCATGGATGTTTAAATATGTATTTCTATATAAATATACTTATATATGTAAATTATGTGTATTCTATCCGTTACCCTAGTATCCCATAACACAAGCCTTATAGTGCTTACTTTGGGGCTAGGCTAATTGGTGTGTGTTGGAAATATTTAAAAAAAAAAAAAAAAAAAAATGAGGGTTAATAAAATATATTCTTATTTATTCTATATATACCAATCATTATGATTGAAGGATGATGTTTTTGTAATAGCGTCGTAAGAGAGTTTCGAAATTATCCGAAACTTGGGATCGTGCCCTCAGATTCGCCACGGGGCGTCGCGGGCAGGTCGACACGCCGTGCCATGTCATGCCGATGCTAACTAAAGCTGTCCTCAAATTGCCGGAGATTTAGTTAACTGGGATGGCATTTGTGCCCAATAGCATTAATAGTTTAGACGGGCGAACAAACGCGAACTTGACGGACATCCAGTGATGACGGTACGGATATTAAGCGGTTACGACGAAGAGGTCTCGTACAATTAAGCGAAACTATTCGGGGCGGCCCACAATCAATGTTGTTGTATTATTGTTTTGTTTACTTTATGCTACGTAGTCGTGTTTACGGACGAAACGGCCACTAAATTGGGTAGTTTACGGGAAATTGGATCGATTATTCGCAACGAACTTCTTGGGGGCGAAGATCGAATTAGATTGCGCTGTTTATTTTTGAATGTAGGTTATCTAAACAAGTTGAACTGGAGGTAAAGTTCGTAAAAGAAAGTCAAAGGGTTTTTGAAGTTATACTTCTTTAGGCGCGTTATGAAAAAATGATGAGAGTGAAATTTTAAGATGCGCGCGCATCACTGTAACACAAAAATTAACAGCATGAAGCTTTAGCGACCAACTTCATGCTGTTACTTTTGTGTTTACCGCACATTAAGAAAATCTACCAACAAAATAGAAATAGGATCTCTATTTAGTGGGTGCTAACGACTGCATTGTGAAGGCCTATCAAAAGTATTTATTAATCTGGAACAACGGAACCAAAGCGCGATTCAGGAGACTACAGCGCCATCTCTTGACCATTGGTGTAGTAGAACCAAAAACCACATCTGTATTTTTTGTAATAAAGTAACAGTTATAGGTATTCCTATTTATAATATCAAAAGTATTTATTAATCGGGAACAACGGAACCAAAGCGCGATTCAGGAGACTACAGCGCCATCTCTTGACCATTGGTGTAGTAGAACCAAAAACCACATCTTTATTATTTGTAATAAAGTAACAGTTATAGGTATTCATATTTATAATATTTATCCACATGTTTCTAGTTTGTATATTCGGAATACGTGTTTGAATTTCATACAAGTGCAAATCACATATGTTCTAATAAATTATATTCAGTAGCGATTTTAATTGAATATTTTGATTATTTATTTATTTTTTCAAATTAAAACTGAACTTTATTGACTGTGTCCTTTTCCAGACTTTTTATTAATTTATTGTAATTAATTATTTGCATGCAATTAAAAACTAATTTTAAACGATGCCAAAGAAGGATAACTTCTCACGCGCCTACATAAGTACACGCACCCATTTTTTTAAACATGGCACGGCGTTATTACTGCATTAACGTAAGTAGTGTCCAGTCGCGAAGGTAAATAATGCGAAAGAAAAATGTGCCGTTTAAAGCACCTCATCCTACCGTTGTCGCTATAACTTGTTGTTATAAATATTGAAATAAATGTATATTATAATTGATATTTAAGGATGGCCAACATACAACGAACGTATTTTTTTGCCGTTTTTATTCGATCTTATAAAATAGTGTCTTATGTTGTAAAGATAATAAATAATAACAAAAAATATTTCCAACACTCACAACAATTAGCCTAGCCCTAAAGTAAGCACTGTAAGGCTTGTGTTATGGGATACTAGGGTAACGGATAGAATACATATACTCTACATATATAAGTATATTTATATAGAAATACATATTAAACATCCATGACTGGAGTACAAATGCTCGTGTTCATCACACAAACATCTGCCCCCACCGGGATTCGAACCCGGGACCTCTCGAGTCGGCGACGCCATGAAACCCGGCGTACAAACCACTCGGCCACGGAGGTCGTCTGTCATGCCAATCATCTACACCTTGCCCGCCTGCACAAATGCTTCTTCACGCCTCTTTTAAAGGATCCTTGAAGCATGGACCATGGGCTCCTGGTCCACGGGTTCTGGTCCATGGCTCGAAGACTATTTATTTTCTTTGTGGACTTCCCTTACAAAGGTAAAGTTAAAAATCGATAAATCGATAGAATTCTCAAGCAATCCTGTATATGTATACGAAAATCCCTTCGGAGGAAGTCGCTGACAACTGTTTAGGATATATAGTTACACTGTAGACATTATATCCGTGCCTAAAAAAAAGACGTACCCAAAAGTTATGGATGATAAATGTGAATTTATTTCCCGGAAAAGGAAGCCGGAGCTGCCAAAAGGGCACAAACATTTCTGCGAATCTCAGAGGATTTCCGGCACAAGTAGGTGGTTACTAGTAACGCCGGCGTGAAATGGGGGGTGTACTACAAGCTCACTAATGATCCCCGACATATTTTTTCTTCTCATTCCTATTCGCTTTTCGGCTTGCACGTTTAACCATAAAGCTCTGCTTCGACTAGTGCAGATTTTTTTTTTTTTTTTTTTTTTTTTATTTTTATTATTCAAAATACATTACACCATTATAACAGGTGTATACCTAATTCAATAGTGTAGTCTTCCTTTCAAGCTAACTATAAATTCTTATAAAATTACATTAATTATTAACAATATTATTTCAATGTTGTAAATTATATATAAATGTCAATAAATGTCAATAAAAATAAATAAAAGAAAAAACAATGTCAATGTAAGCAAATGTCAATTAAAAATCTATAAAAATAAAAAAAAATAACTTCAATTTAGGATGCATTACAAATATTGTCCATAAAATCTAAAATTCATAATACATTTCTCAAAATAAATAAAAATATATTCCAGTAAAAAAGTCAATAATGTTATTTATAGCACAACACTTTTAAAGTTACTTTCGTAAACTCGCCAATCGCCAATCGAACCATATTCATGAGAGCGACAATTTTAAAAGATTGTCGCTCTCATGAATATGGTTTTAACGATTATTCCCCTGAGGAGATCGATGGCGCAAGTGGTTAGCGCGTTCGGCTGCGATCGTTGAATTTAAGCAACTTTCGCAGTGGTCGGTCATTGGATGAGTGACCAAAGATCTTCTATCTCGAGTTTCTCCGTGCTTCGGAAGGCACGTTAAGCCGTTAGTCCCGACTGCATCTGCAGTCGTTAGCACCCGCCAATCCTCATTAAGCCCGCGTGATGGGTCATGGTCCTATCTCCCTATTCCATCCATAGGGAAGGCCTGTGCCCCAGCAGTGGGGACATTAATAGGCTGATGATGATGATTATTCCCTTCCACTAGAACTTTTCGAATGCTGGATTATGATTACTGTTTTCAATCGAACATGTTCGGGACGGAGTTAAGGAGATCTCAAAATTGAAATAAACATTTCCCTACTGCTGGGGCACATGCTTTCCCAACGATGGAATAGGAAGAACAGACGCAGTGGCGGACTAACAGGGGGGCGGAAGGGGCGGCCCGCCCCGGGCCTCCGATCTTGGGGGCCCCCAAATGCCTTCGCGTTCCCCTGATCGCATCCTAAACTAGACTTTAAAATGTGCTTAGTATCTACATAATTTCATCAAGATCAAAACACTACAGCCATCTAGACTTTTTACGCGGTACTGATATTCTTTTAACTTCGCTGAACGCGTCCAATACGGTGGGGGAATTCCCGTCTCTGTAGCGGGTACTTCCTCAGGTACCCCTGAATGAATGAAGTACAAATAATTCACTCTTGTACGCTTACATTTAATAACATTCACTATATTTACGTCGAAAAATAAACATTAGCCTCATTTATAATCCGTTCAAAGTAACCTCATTAAAAAGTGTAATGGTGCTTTTGATTGCGGTATAAAAGTAAATGACTTTAGAGTTGAGTTAGTGCATTTTAAGTATTTGGAAAAAGTAAGTAATTCTTCGTTTAATTTAGCCTAGTAGTTAAAAAACTAATCCGTAGTTTCTAGTCAGTATGCACCTACGTTTCTAGTCAATTAAAAAGTTACCATATTGTAGTATTATAAGTATGTTTATTTAGTAGGATTGTAAGTATGTTTATTTAGCCGAAATAATTTAATTGGAATTTAAATTTCACTCGCCGGATTTTAACGAAACAAACTAAGAAACTACATTTTTTTTAAAGCTGGGGGGCCTCATTTTGCCGCCCCGGGCCTCTGACGAGCTTAGTCCGCCACTGAACAGACGATGACGATTGTTGAACACCGCCGTCTGGTTGCGTGTTTGAGTGTCTTCTGAAGGTAACATCTCGGGGAGTGTGCACAAGAAGTATTCAAATTAATTCCAGCTGCACCTTAACAATGGACGACGTAGACAGGGTCTGGATTCGTTCTGGACCTTTTGCCTTTTGTACGGCTTTTTAATTTGTCCGTATTTTTTTAATTAAATGGAATATGAGTAAAACTACTTATTATTGATATAATTAATAAATAAATTTGATATATATTATCTATACTTATAATAAATCTGTAGAGAGGTAAATTCTGTACATGAAATATATTTTCAAAATAACTATCAGGGGGTGATTAGTGATCGATACTGATGCCAAAAATGCAATCACTAAATTTTTTGTCTGTCTGTATGTCTGTTCCTTATAGAAACAAAAACTACTCGACGGATTTTAACGAAACTTGGAACACTTATTCTTCATACTCCTGGGCAGGTTATAGTATACTTTTCATCACGCTACAATCAATAGGAGCAGAGTAGTGAAGGAAAATGTTGGGAAAACGGGAGAAGTTACTCCATTTTTTAAGCTTCTGTCGAGCGTGCAGCCTTAATGGTTAAAGTTACATAGAAATCATGTATGACAGAAATATTCTACATAAAATTGTCTAAAAAATATCCCGCAACAGCATATGTATCTTTTATGGTTGACTCACAATAACACGTGTAACTCCTGATAGCTTAGCAGTAAAGCTCTAAACGGCCACTAGTATCAAATAAGTGAAATAATCTTTATGAAGTTCTCATTAATTTAAAACAAAATATATATCATCTTTAAAAATCAACAACGAGACCCCCCTCGCGATACGAGGGTCTGCTACCACGCGTATAATATCACTGTAACTAAGTGGGTGATGTTTGCATTTTGTGACTAAAATGACGGGACTTTTATCGAAATGTCCGGCTTTTTGTCAGGACTTTTCAAATTTTTTTAATAGTTACCCTATTCATGGTAGACTTCCACTTCTGTGCTTCGGAAGGCATGTTAAAAGCCGTTGGTCCCGGTTGTATCTGCAGTCGTCAGCACCCACCAATCCGCACTGGGCCCGCGTGGTGGGTCATGGTCCTATCTCCCTATTCCATCCATAGAGAAGGCCTGTGCCCTAGCAGTAGGGATATTCATAGGCTGATTGATGATGATGATGTTTTTTACTAATGTTTGTGGGGTCCATAAAAAATTAAAAATATTCATCATTCTGTTGTGTATATAACTAAAAAAATAAACTAAATCTAAAATTAAATTTTCAAGTCGCCGCGAAAACAGTTCTCTGGTTTGGGACTCACGACTTTATCAAAACGCCAAACGATACAATGTAATGCCATGGTAATATTGTAATGCCACTTTGACCAGAACTTTACTAGCGTGTGACGTCATTTTAGTCTTCGCCAATCCCAGGCGTTTTCGGTCACGTGACTCGGAATGCAAGGATTATAATCTTTTGTTTTTTTTCGAAAATTTATTAATAGGGGTGACGACGGGGTAAATTAAACGAAATTCTATTTAGTCCGTCAGTTAGATTATCAAAAAATAATTAACATGTCTTTTTTCTTTGGTCAATCAACGAAAAAATTACAAAGACAGAGCGCGTCAATGTTTGGGAGTAGGGGCTCGTGACGTCACTTTTAAGTTTAAATTGTACCAAAATGTGACGTCATCCGACATTTCAAATCAATATACCTATCTCTGTAATGTTTTGATTATGAGAATATAAAGAAAAAAAACCAAGTGTGCTTATGACCACACGACTGAAGTGAAATTTCTTTAGCTCCATCTGTATATGTATGGTTGTTTTCCAATTACAGAACATAATGCGACTCAGTGGCGCACAATGCTGAATTATGTTGATGCTTAATTGGAACGTAAATTAGTTTTTAAATGCACCAGCAGAGTGCGTTAAGTTCAGTGTTGAAAAAAAAGTCAATGTTTGTACCTTTATATTTATTTGTTTAACACAGTTTGAATTAACTTTGATTATTTAAAAAAAAACTATAGTGAAACGAAAACTTTAATAATTTTTCAACAATACATAATATTACAAACGATAACATTTAAATAAAACATTTCGATCAATGCCAACTTAAACAAAAAACAGTTGTTAATTTTCTGTCACTGAGTTGGTACGATTGCACGCATCACACGAAAGCATTACTTTTGAGAGTGCTCGATTGTGCGAAGCGTTGCTGTAGTTGAAAAATTCAACGTTAAGCATTTAGCCGCATAATGCGCTCTAGTGCTGTAATTGGAAAACTACCTATATGTGTATACAATATATATAAGTATGCACATATACATATTTCATTTACTAGCTATAAGAGAAAGAGAGAAAGAAAATGTGCGAGCGCACTGCTTTCTCTTGCTTATATCCCCCACTCAACTTCCGTTCGCCTCGCCCGAACACACGTAACGCGTGACGCATTCGCCAGCTTTAACCTCCAAGTCAAGCGTGCGTAAAGAAATTTCACTTCAGAAAGTATTTGTTCTTTCAGAATAACAAAATCGCTGCTAATATTCATATTGAATACAGATGCCAACAATAGGGATGATGACTATTTTTTTTTCTTCGTTTATCAGGTAGATTATCAAAAAGTATTGGACACGTATTTTTTCTTTTTTCACATAATATACATTGCAGATATGTATTGATTTGAAAAGTCGCATGACGTCACGTTTTGGTACACTTTTAAGTGAAAATTCATTAAAAAGTGACGTCACGAGCCGCTACTCCCAAACTTTGACGCGCTATAACTTTGTCATTTTTTGGTTGATTGCCCAAAGAAAAAATACGTGTCCATTATTTTTTGATCATCTAACTGACGGACTTAATAGAATTTCGTTTACTGTACCCCGTCATCACCCCTATTGGTACTACATTATTCATACAGTCAAATAGCCTATTCACACCTATCTGAACGCGGCTTAACAAAGGGTAGCTACAAGCTTTCCGTTCCGTTTAGCAGTACCACTTCCGTTACAGAGGAGATTGGTTCAATACAATATTATGATCTTGTGTCGAACGAAACGCAATCAAATCGCATTACTCTTTTAGTACGAATGGATACCGTTTTCCGTAAAATTTACTACAGTTTTATACTACCGACTTACTTAGTTGAAAGCTTTGCTAGCGATAACTGAAAGATATCCAAAGTCATGATTAAAACAAAGTTGAAATTCGGTTTTACTTTGGATATTTTGTATGTACATTTTATGTAACACTAGCGGTGTAGAACTGAAGTGTAGACTACAGTTTTTGTTCTCAGGCTTGTATTATATACAATGACATTCATCTATGATTCTTCTTATACCTGCATGCAAAGTCTCAGCCCGATCGGTTTAAAATTGACAAAGTTTCATACAAACTTTCATACCCTATTTTATCCCCTTGGGGGTAGATATGCTCAAAATCCTTTCTTAGCGGATGCTTACGTCATAATATCTACCTGCATGCCAAATTTCAGCCCGATCCGTTCAGAGGTTTAGGCTGTGCGTTGAAAGATCACTATGTCAGTCAGTCAGTCACCTTTGAGTTTTATATACATATATTGACTAGCTTTGCCCCGCGGTTTATTAGGGATACTTTCCCGCAGTAAAACGTAGCCTATGTGTTAATCGAGGATGTCAGCTAACTCCATACCAAGTTTTATTAAAATCGCTCCAGCCGTTTAGACGTGAAGAAGTAACAAACATACACACTCACAAACATTCGCCTTTATTATTATTAGTGTGATTAAAGTCTGGCGAATAAGGCAAAACCGGAGAAATATCATAATTTCGTGAGATGTAAAAAAATAGTCTAATTAAATATACCTACAGCTGGGAATTAGCTCAATGGAGGTGTTTTAAAATCCCGTCCAAGTGTGAATAGGGTATTTGACAATTTTTAGAAAACGATCTCACGTTATTAACTAATGTTTATGGAGTCCGTAAAAACACTTCGTCCGGACATTCATCATTCTGTTGTGTATTTTAGTAAAAATAACCAAATCAAAAACTCCATTTTCAAGGTGCCGCAAAAACGTTTCTCTGGACAATATGGCGTCTTACTAGTGTGTGACGTCACACGACTGTTATTAAAACGGCAAACGATACAATGTAATGTCACTTTAACCGGAAGTTTACTTGCGTGTGACGTCATTTTAGGCTCCGCCAATCCCAAGCGTTTTGGGTCACGTGACAATGTAACGAAAGTTAAGCGAACGCGTTAACTACTTGCACCATTCGAGCGTCTCAGTTCAGCTCCCGTTTTATATTAATTTTCTTTAATTTCAACTACATATCTACTTCTTACAGCTGATAGAGAGCATCCGTTGTTTAAAGGTAACCTGATTTCTTTATAATTTTTTGAGGACTACTTACTGTTTGGAGTCAGTACTTATACAGTATTTAGTGAGTGGCTTTATAATACCGTACTGTGCTTAATAAAATGGTCAATAAGGTCCGATTGGCAGTAGGGTATAATCTTGAAGGTCCAATAGGCAACAAAACAGAGGTCCAATGGGCACATTGAATATATTTTTTTAAGAAGGTCCAATGGACACCAAACAAGAGGTCCAATGGGCACTTTTTGCTTTTGGGTCGAATCTTGAGGGTACAACGGGTACTAGACCGTTATAGTTAACTAGACCGTTATAACTTGTGATGCCATAACTCGTGAATTATTGTCAGTTAAGTATTTTAATAACGATTTTTGTACAGGTAATAAACATGTTTGTTTACAATTTTATTATTCTGACATCCCATTAAGCTCAGGCACCAACAGTCTCTTAAAAATACGGTAACATAATAATATATTTTTTTATTACGGATAAAAAAGTGAAATTTCCGAATCAACAGTAAAATTTTATTACCCAATAACATACTGTACAGTCGACCTTGTGGCGTCGTCGGAAAGTATGATTTCACATATACAGGTCTTCACTACATTGTAATATTCACTCATACATATATGTTCGGTGCATTGATCTCAAACAACGGTGGATGTGTGGATGAAGTGAAATATGGCGATAACTAAAGCCGTGATGGAGGAGTCAAAGAAAATATGGAGGAATCGTAACATAACAAAAGCCACAAAGACAAGGCTTCTTCGTACACTTGTATTCCCCATATTCTAATACGCGTCAAAGACCTGGACTTTACGTGATATGGAAAAAAATTGTTAGTAGGCAGAATGAGTGAGCAAAATAGACTTATTTCGCAGTAAAGACAGAAATGGCTGTTTTGTACTAATATACTCTGAATTCTTATAAATGGTAAGCCTTAACTCAACTCAATGAAATGATATGATACTTTTTTCAAATTGACTTGAATGCTCTTTTGAATCGTCCAATATTTTTCCCTAGAATAGAATCCCTAAACGGGGAACCCGCGGTTTCGCACTAAGCAGCTTAGAGGGTATTCGCAGGGTTTTTTAGCGGATATTATGCCGTAAAGCGCCCTTAGGAGTTACTGGGTCCTCAGTGGGCAGCCACTGTGGGGGCTCGTAAGGTTTGCGGGAGCCAGGTGTGAGGTCCGTTCGGCGGTGTGCCTCGTCTGTAAACAGAGTTTTTGCCTGCGTCACAAAAAAAGGACATCTTTTAGCTGATGAGAAGAATCGGCGCAGGAAACTCATCAGCATTTAGTGTCGCCGCACACGGGTAATCGACCACAGCCACAAAACGCCGCCACCGGCATATTTCTTGTAGTTTTGACGTGACAACGTCTTAAATTAGGTTGCGGCTGGGAGTCACTTATGAAAAAGTGTAACGCTCGGTAACGTTACGATGAGTCTCTCGTGTTAAGTTTAAGTTTACATGTACAATGTTTTAGTAAACAAAATATATTTCTATAGTTAAAATTTGTGCAATTCTTATTTTCATTCAATTCCTTGTTCCTATTGTGCAATTTAATTATATTCATATCAATAAATATTCTACCGAGAAAAAGACGTTGTCACGTAAAATCTTCGCCCGTAAAACCGACTTTACAGGCAACCATTTTTCATACATTTTGTATGAACTCGCCACACACGGTACGCTGCTAGTGGCCGCCACACGCTACAAATCGTCGTTGCTCGCTTCTTGTGGCCCGCACCGGTCATTTAATGGCGCTGATACAAAACGCCGCCACACGTCACTCGCGCGATTCCCCACCCCTTCGGTTCCGTCTGCTCCCTCTTACAACCTGGGATCCTTTAAAAGAGGCGTGAAGAAGCAACATGCAGGCCGGCAGGGTGAGGATGGCTGGTGTGGCAGGTAGAACTGCTGTATCAGCTATCTTCACGTCTGGGCTTCACCGTCACTTAACATCAGGTGGGGTGGAGTTATTTGTCGGACCTAAAAAAAAGTCTGAAAGATCGCTTGATATTTTTTTCTAGTAAATGTTTCCTTTGGATAACGTACTTTCAATTCAATACAAGAGTAGCACATCTACCCTTTGGAGCTCCGGAATGTTTATACATCCATAGGTTAGAATGGGTAGTCACACAGGGGAGTCCCACACACGCCGTGCGTCCAGCCAGCGCGCAGTACGGTCCGTAAATGGATTTCTCATCGACAAAAAAAAAACAAAAAAAAAAGGTTAGAATAGGTAGTGATTTTTGTACGGTGGAGGTTCTTTCCCCCGACGAACACTCCAATAGACATGATGGCATGATGACTAACTTTTTTTCTTCATATATCAAGTAGGTTATCAAAAAGTGTTTTTTTATTTTTTCACTTAATAAAAGTATTACAGAGATAATACATTAATTTGAAAAGTCTCGTGCCGTCACGTTTTCGTATATTTTTTACTAAAAAGTGACGGCACGAGATAAGGGTTGCCACCCGTAATTTAATATAAAGTATTATACGTTACTTCGGGTAATTGTACTCTATACTTTATGCCAACAATAAAGTACGCGTAAATACTTTATTTAATGTTATTTGATTACTCGCGGATTAATTTTACATAAAATATACAAAAAGAGGTTGATAGGAAGAATTTTTGCGTAAAACGCACAGAAAGTATGAATATATTGCCCTAAGCTAATTCCTGCAACATTTTCATGGCTGTGTGCCTTTATATCATAACCTTTCCCATTGCAGAAAAAAACTACAGTAGCAGCAAATTATTTATTAGAAGTTGCTAGTAGCAACGTTAAATATATTTTTAAGCTTACTAATGAAGTGGAATAAAAAGTACTATATTTTTGGGCACAATGTACTTTTTTTCTACCTTTAATATCTAATGTACTTTATTTCAACAAAAAAAGGTGGCAACCCTACCAGACCCACTTCCAAACTTCGATGCGCGTTATCTTTGTAATTTTTGTTGATTGAGAAAAGAAAAACAAAAGTCTCCGTTATTTTTTGACGAGCTAACTGACGGACGGATCACACCAACAAACTCTGCGACGTGGTGAAAGCGGCCAGAGATCGCAACAGATGGAGGCAAATCATACACTCCTGGAAGACTCTACCAAGTGGTCACGATCATCAATAATGAAGAACTGACGGACGGAATAGAATTTCATTTACTTTACCGCGTCAACATCATCAACTTCGTGGCCGAGTGGTTTGTACGCCGGGTTTCATGGTGTCGCCGACTCGAGAGGTCCCGGTTCGAATAATACGAGTATTATTACTCTAGTCATGGCTGTTTAATATGTATTTCTATATAAGTATACTTATATATGTACAGTATATGTATCCGTTACTCTAGTATCCCATAACACAAGCCTTACAGTGCTTACTTTGGGGCTAGGCTAATTGGTGTGAGTGTTGGAAATATTTATTTTTATAAGCTTTTATTTAACTTGCTATGTATGTTTGTTACGGTCAAATCTTACAACTCAATTTTAAAGCACTTGCCCTCAACCGGTTAAGCTGAAATTTGGTATGCTCGTTCAGTTCGGATGACAATGCATGATTAACAGTGTGACGTCATTCTAAATCCAATATGGCGGCATACCCAAAATGGCGGACCAATCATTTTTAATGCATTCCTACAATATGGGTATCAAATTAAAGGGCTTGCTGAGAGTAACTCGAAAAAAATGTAACGTCACTCTCAATCCAATATGGCGGACTTTTAAACGCGTTCAGTTTGTTTGACAATGCATAGTTAATTGTGTGACGTCATTCTAAATCCAAGATGGCGGAACACCCAAAATGGCGGATATTTTTTTTTCTTTTTAGCGCATTTGAATAAAAGCTTGTTTTTAAAAAGGTTTTTTTAACCTTAATTTTATATTTATTATTATGTATCCGTATTAGAGTCTTAGAGTTGAATATCTGCTCAGTCCTACCTCTCTAAGGCCCGTATTACAGAATGACAACTAAGTGTTGATCTTTACTTGAGTACAATTAGAAAGGGATGTCGCTATGTGCTATATATAGCGACATCCCTTTCTAACTATGATATGATCTCAAGACTAGATCAATCACTGAGAATCTTTCTATAATACAGGCCTAAGTTACCTACTTATTTGTTAGTCCAAAATATTGCGCGGAAAATCCTAGCTGTCAGGATACAAAACTTTCTGCAATAATAATGAGTAAATTGGCCTTTCGAAATGCTACCTATGTCTCAATTTTCATCACTCATTCTTAAGAAGACTTAATTTTATATAATACTAGCGGCCCGCCCTCGCTTCGCTTCGGTGTAGAGCTGAAGTGTACGCTATAGTTTTTTTTCTCAGGCTTGTATTAAACACAATGACATTCATCTATGATTCTTCTTATACCTGCATGTAAAGCCTCAGCCCGATTGGTTTAAAATTGACAAAGTTTCATACAAACTTTCATTCCCTATTTTATCCCCTTGGGGGTAGAATTGATCAAAATCCTTTCTTAGCGGATGCCTACGTCATAACATCTACCTGCATGCCAAATTTCAGCCCGATCCGTCCAGTGGTTTGGGCTGTGCGTTGATAGATCACTATGTCAGTCAGTCCCCTTTGATTTTTATATACATACTAGCTGACCCAGCGAACTTCGTACCGCCCTAAAAAAATAGGGGTTGTCCAGCGGACAAAATTGTGAATCTAAACCATTCTCAGATCCCCTTGAACACACACAAAAAATTTCATCAAAATCGGTCCAGTCGTTTAAGAGAAGTTCAGTGACATACACACTCACAGAAGAATTATATATATAAAGATATAGATAAAAACGGTCATTTTTATTACCTGTATTTATAATCAAACTAAAATTCTCATATTTACGTTATATAATCGGAATGCTCCGAACTGCTAAGCTATCAGGAGTTACACGTGTTATTGTGAGTCAACCATAAAAGATAGACATATGCTGTTGCGGGATATTTTTTAGA
The DNA here is from genome assembly GCA_902850365.2 of Chilo suppressalis. Classification (NCBI taxonomy): domain Eukaryota; kingdom Metazoa; phylum Arthropoda; class Insecta; order Lepidoptera; family Crambidae; genus Chilo; species Chilo suppressalis. The sequence goes on from OU963910.1 coordinate 1,498,043, forward strand.
TAGAAGATATACCCTTAAAATACTCGCCATTCCCTGAAAAATATCTGAATACGCGAAGGCCGAGCGCATTATATGAAGTACCTATGATTGAAAGAGAACATTTGATTCCCCTTGCTTTTATATGATGTTCCCATAAGCCTATTATATGGGGGATTTTGTATAGGGACCGACATTATGTTAAGGATTTTTCTCCGTAATGTTAATAGCGTTCCGGCGTCGCGTTGGGATGGGTCTATCAATTTATCAAATTATAATAAAAGTCATCGAATCGGTTGTACATTATCTTTCGTTTATATTGTCATCTTTTATGTTTCACGAGCGACCTGTCCTGGTTTCGTTCGGGTGCAATTGGCTTAACAAGATATTGATAATTTTCCTGGTAAAATACAAGTTTTCTCGTGATTTATGATTTTTCTGCTAGTTACTGATTGATTTTATAGAAAAATAAAAGAATGATGTGGTGTCGTGGGACACCAGGTAGGAACGAAGTTCCTTCGGCTAATGTAGAATCGACACAAATTGCAAACTCGCTTGTGTATGCGACTGTCGCGCCTGCGCACGTCTCATTTAACGGTTTTATTCCACGCACTTTTTTCCACGGATTTTTTCTTACGGTTTTACTATCACGTTTTTTTCAGTTCGGTCGCGCAGCAAAATCCCTATCCCCTCCAAGCCTGCCGTAAGGAACTTCGTTCCAATACTCTTTCCTTCTCATAAAAAAACTACGTGGCCATTATCTAATATTACCTATAGTTAACAAACGAACGAACGAAAAAAATATAATAAATATTTAATTATAAAAATAATTTCACAATAAATATTTTACAAGTTTTGTGTAAAACTGAGGAGCTCGATGGCGCAAGTGGTAAGCGCGTTCGGCTGCGGTAGTTGAAGTTAAGCAACTTTCGCAGTGGTCGGTCATTGGATGGGTGACCAAAAATTTACTATCTCGAGCTCCTCCGTGCTTCGGAAGGCACGTTAAGCCGTTGGTCCTGGCTGCATCTGCAGTCGTTAGCACCCACCAATCCGCACTGGGCCCGCGTGGTGGGTCATGGCCCAATCTCCCTATTCCATTCATAGGTAAGGCCTGTGCCCCAGCAGTGGGGACATTAATAGGCTGATGATGATGATGATGATGTGTAAAACTAGTATATGATTTGTTTCTTGGCGTAAGCGAGGGGTTACATAAATAATTCTCAACGAAGCGCACGCTGTTTTTTTTTTCTGAATGGAAAAATGACCTAACGTTCGGTGCAAAATCTAATTACTAATAAAAAAAAAACTGAAGCGTTAGCGGAGACGGCTTACGAAATTCCGAATCTGAGTTCTTGATCAGGAAACCGAATCGGGTAACCATACGTGTGCGCCCAGTCTAAATAAACCTTTCATCATCATCATCATCAGAATATTAATGTCCCCACTGCTGGGGCACAGGCCATCCCTATGGATGGAATAGGGAGATTAGGTCATGACTCACCACGCGAGCCCAGTGCCGATTGACGTGCCTTTCGAAGCACGGAGGAACTCGAGATAGAAGATTTTTGGTCACCCATCCAATGACCGAACACTGCGAAAGTTGCTTAACTTCAATAATCGCAGTCGAACGCGCTGACCCCCCACGCCATCGAGCTCCAAATAAACCTTTACCCTGACTAAATATAAGTAAAATGAGCTATAATGTTGTTTGAAAACAATAGTGACACGGTTGTCAGCATATAACAGCTTCCGAATATCCTTTTCCGGTGACGGGCTTCTGCTATAAGCAGTGCAAAGTTAGCATCTAGCGCATTCTATATTATACTAGCAGTGCAAAGTTAGCATCTAGCGCATTCTATATTATACTAGCAGTGCAAAGTCAGCATCTAGCGCATTCTATATTATACTAGCAGTGCAAAGTTAGCATCTAGCGCATTCTATATTATACTAGCAGTGCAAAGTTAGCATCTAGCACATTCTATATCATATAAAAGTTCATATTGCTTCATTTTTAGGATTCCGTCGTACCTCAAAAGGAAAAAATGGAACCCTTATAGGATCACTTTGTTATCCGTCCGTCCGTCTATCAAGACTATTTTTCTCAGGAACGCGTGGAGGTATAAAACTGAATACATATCTAATACTCAGGTCTAATGTCCCTTGGAGCTGTGTAAAATTCAAACTTCTAAGCCAAAGCAATCAAAAGATACAGCCGCTTATGCCGCAAATTTTCGAAACTCGCACGGGAATCAAAATCTACAGGGTACTTCCCGTGAATTTAGAATCTTGTTTGGTACGAAGTAACGTCTTATAGTACAAATACAGGAAAAATTGCGAAAACCGTAAACTTTTAGTTACATCATAAAAAAAATGGGTGCGTGTACTTATGTAGGCGCGTGAGAAGTTATCCTTCTTTGGCATCGCTTAAAATTAGTTTTTAATCGCATGCAAATAATTAATTACAATAAATTAATAAAAAGTCTGGAAAAGGACACAGTCAATAAAGTTCAGTTTTAATTTGAAAAAATAAATAAATAATCAAAATATTCAATTAAAATCGCTACTGAATATAATTTATTAGAACATATGTGATTTGCACTTGTATGAAACTCAAACACGTATTCCGAATATACAAACTAGAAACATGTGGATAAATATTATAAATATTAATACCTATAACTGTTACTTTATTACAAAAAATAAAGATGTGGTTTTTGGTTCTACTACACCAATGGTCAAGAGATGGCGCTGTAGTCTCCTGAATCGCGCTTTGGTTCCGTTGTTCCAGATTAATAAATACTTTTGATAGGCCTTCACAATGCAGTCGTTAGCACCCACTAAATAGAGATTCTATTTTGTTGGTAGATTTTCTTAATGTGCGGTAAACACAAAAGTAACGCATGATGTTGGTCGCTAAAGCGACCAACTTCATGCTGTTAAAATTTTGAGTTACAGTCTTGCAGTGATGCGCGCGCTTCTTAAAATGTCACTCTCATCATTTTTTCATAACGCGTCTAAAGAAGTATAACTTCAAAAAAACTTGTACGGAGCCCTCGGTGCGCGAGTCCGACTCGCACTTGGCCGGTTTTTTTTATGTTAAAAGGGTGGCAAACAAGCGTATAATCCGCCTGATGGTAAGAGGTCACTATAACCAAAACTCTAACTATACTCTTCCTCTCTTATTACTATAATACTAGCAAACCAGTGAACCAAACGTTCACCAAAACCTGATTAAAAAAAAATGTATTTAATTTATTGAGAACTTCGGAGATTTTGTGTGGTTTCGTTTGAAATTCGTGATTTCTCGAAAACTGGAAGTGCTACGTTACTCAAATCCGGTTTGTAGTCTTATCAGACTATTCTTAACTTATAACTTAAATATTCTCTTTATCTATCTCTTACGGTTTGGCCGCTGAAACAGCACCACAGACAGACGGACGGACGGACTTGTCTAATAGATAAGAGATTTAAATTACTCACGATATAGTTCGATGTGCAGACTCGACTCAATTGGTGGTCTTAGGTGAGTGTTGGAAGCTTTGCAGGTGAGCGACTCGGCGTTATCGCGAGTGAGTGGGAGGTATAGCTCGTTCTCTCTCACGCTGGGGATGTCGCTTACGCCGTCCGACGCGTCCACTAATGTATGGCCGGAGTACCAGCTGATGCGAGGAGGTGGACGGCCTGGGTATAAAGAATACAATGTTTTTATAGATTTTTTATATTTAACATGCTTATTTTTAATATAAAAAAAAAACGACGGGTTGCACTCCGGGAGTGCCGGCAGAAGTGAAAACTTGAATATTAACGTTGTGCATTTTTGATATTTTGGAATGGTAAGGGAATAATATTGCAAGAATTGCTTTAATTATCAGTATAAAAGTACTATCATGTATGTGGTAGAATACAATATTTATTTATTGCGCTATCGTACACAAACATGACAAGTTATATTACCTACATTAAAAAAGTTTATCTCTCAGAGAAATCAACTTACATGAATCACGTTTAAGCGCACTTAGCGACATCTATTGTAAAGAAATCAACTTACATGAATCACATTTAAGCGCACCTAGCGACATCTATAGTGAAAAAATGCATTTTCTTCGCAATAAAGCTGCCACGTCTTAGATAGGAACTTATTATTAGAACACGGTTAAATAAAATATTACTATGTTTCATCCAATATATTGAAAGTCGACAACCTTTCCAATTTTATTGTGTGTCATGATGCGATCAGCATACGTGCTTAACCTGATGCGAGTTTAGCATTTTTTACCCATACAAAAAAAGTGTACAACGCAGCTAAAGAAGTTTTCTCTTAAAAAAGTAGTATCATCATTTATTCGTATAGAAATGTAGCCATTTGCCTACGGCATCAGCACACAATACTTCACTTTAATATACTTAGCTAAATTTGAGTTCTTTCATAAATATTTATTTACTCTTGTCAAATAATGCGCTAACATGAATTACTAGATTTCGAACTTTATTAATTTTTCGCAAATCTCATATTGAATATTATTAGACCTTATGAAATATTATTTCTTTTTTAATCGACGAAAAACCGACCCATGGAGGTTCTCAAGTCGACGCGTATATTTTTTTGAAGTGAAAACTTCTTTAGCGGCGTTGTACATTTTTTTTTGTATGGGTAATAAATGTTAAAATCGCGTCAGGTCAAACACGTGGGCTGATCACATCATGACACACAATAAAATTGGAAAGGTTGTTGACTTTCAATATATTGGACGAAACATAGTAATATTTTATTTTACCGTATTATAATATTAAGTCTCTATCTAGGTCGTCCACGTGGCAGCTTTATTGCGAATAAAATGCATTTTTTACAATAGATGTCGCTAGGTGCGCTTAAATGTGATTCATGTAAGTTCATTTCTTTACAATAGATGTCGCAAAGTGCGCTTAAACGTGATTCATGTAAGTTGATTTTTCTGAGAGATAAACTTTTTTAATGTAATATAAATTGTCATGTTTGTGTACGATAGTCCAATAAATAAATATTGTATTCTACCACATACATGATAGTACATTTATACTGATAATTAAAGCAATTCGTGCAAAAATATTTCTTAACCATTCCAAAATATCAAAAATGCACAACATTAATATTCAAGTCTAACTCTAAACTCTAAAAATAACGCCTAAGTCCCGTCTCGTGTCGTCTCGAATTGCATGCAAGTTTAATTAAACGACAAACACATCGAAGTTAAAGAAGCCAACGACCCGAATAAGAAATCGCAAACAAAGTTTCCCTCGCACAGTTTTAAATCGCACAAAATATAAAGATGAAGTTTTGCGAAAATATGTTCCGAGTCACCCGGTCGGTATAGACCCGGCCTGACTCGCGAATACAAAGATTGATGGCGCCAACTTTCCTGAAAGTCGTAAAGTTCACCGCAGCCTCAATCTTGAAAGCATACCACTGTCTGTAACGCTATGGGCTTTTTTTTATGTTATAGGTGGCATACGAGCAGACGGCTCACCTGATGGTAAGTGATCACCGTCACCCATGGACACTTGCAACACCAGGAGTATCACAAATGCGATGCTGGCCTTTAAGGAAGGAGTACGCTCTTTTTTTGAAGGTTTTTGGGTCGTATTGGTCCGGAAACACTGCTGGCGACAATATATTCCACAGTTTTGTCGTACGTGGTAAAAAATTTCGACAAAAATGCGCGGTTGTGGATAGCCACGCATCAAGATGATGGGGATGAAATTTTTGTCGCGATGTACGATGGCGAAATGCAAATGGGCTGTTTGCTTTTGCCAATTAACTCGTCTTAAAGATATGTTTTTGAAGGATATACCGATGAAGATTGGAGCAATAGCAGACGAGGTCAAGAAGGGATTACAGTGCGACCAAGATCGTTTTTTTTTGAGTGTGTATGCAGATGTTGGTTGCAGATGACCTTTGCAGCTTCACCGGGTTTGGGGACGGCGAGATCCTAAGGGGATCTCAAGCCGGGAATTGGAAATCGCCTGGAATACCTCTAATAGAGTGGTCAGATGCAAGCGCCTACGGGCCTCCATCTTTAGCATGTTTGCTGAGTTCAAAAATGGGGTGACATGAGTTCGCGGTGGTATGTGAAAGCAAAAGCGGGCGCACGCATTTTGCACTCGCTGAATAAGTCGCGACGATCTAGCTAGCAAGCATGGACCATAGACAGTGTCGCATTAGTTAAATTTGGACAAGACCAAGGCTTCGCATAGCGTGACTCTCAGTTTTTCTGATAAATATAGTCTTATTTTGTATAACAGCTTCAATCTATAAAAACAGCTGCACGCACATTCCACAATATGATTCTCAAAATTGAGTTGACTGTCCAAAGTCAAGCACAGGCTCCTTGCTGAGTATACTCGCTGTATAATTATCCCGTCCATGTGAATATTGAGCAGACTTGGATCTATTTTACCAATATTGCTTTTGGTGCCTGTGAGTAGAAGTTTAGATTTCAGAGGGTTTAGTACTAGGCAGTTTGACTGACACCACTAGTCTAGAGTGTCTCTAGAGGTATTCCAGGCGGATGGCATCTCCCCGCGGGGGCAGTCTCCTCTCCGTCTGGAGGCTCTAGACCACTCGAACCGGAGGGGGTCGGCTCAACTAGAGGGCGTCTCTGAGACTCGGACCTCGGCTCTATTTAGCCGTTGTCGTGGGGGATCAAGATCTTGCGGCATTTAGATGACATTGACAGGAGGAGGCTGCTTCTGAATAAGTACTGTAATGAGGATTATTAAGTACGTAAATTCTTCTAACTCTTTAGTTAGAAGGTAACGTAACCTTATAATTTAACTCGGAAAGAGTGATAGGAAATAAAAGACGGTTATTTATACCTTCCTCTATAAATATAAAATTAAGGTACAAAAACCTTTTTAAAAACAAGCTTTTATTCAAATGCGCTAAAAAGAAAAAAAGAAAATATAGTTAAAGTTTGTTTCTAAATAGATTTTCAAATTTTAGAAGTCCGCCATATTGGATTGAGAGTGACGTCACATTTTTTTCGAGTTACTCTCAGCAAGCCCTTTAATTTGATACCCATATTGTAGGAATGCATTAAAAATGATTGGTCCGCCATTTTGGGTATGCCACCATATTGGATTTAGAATGACGTCACACTGTTAAGCATGCATTCTCATCCGAACTGAACGAGCATACCAAATTTCAGCTTAATCGGTTGAGGGCAAGTGCTTTAAAATTGAGTTGTAAGATTTGACCGTAACAAACATACATATCAAGTTAAATAAAAGCTTGTAAAAAGCCTTTTTTAGCCTTCTCAAAATTAGTTCCGATTTCGGCCACGCGCCACGAAATCTTGGTCGCTCAGTAGTACTGAATATTTGGCAGTTGACACACACAAGAAAGCACTTTCTTGGATGTGTACGTTGTGGCAAATGGAAGAACATCATTCTAATATAATAAGCGATACTTCCACTGCTTTACGATTATAATTTAATTTTATCACTGAAAGTTAATATATAGTATAATTTAATTTATGTGGAGAAGGCTGCTGTGAAATTAGATTTTGGACTTCTAAAAAAAGATATTTTATTAAAGTGTATTAGTGTGTGTGCACGCCAATTATTGTATAAAACTTTTGGCGCGTTTTTACCCGGCTGCGCAATGCAAGAGCGCGAAGCGCGACGCGCAGACAGGGTTATGTGTTTAACAGTCTATATATGTATGTTTGTTCCTTTGTGGCACACTAGAGACCAAACGCCTGGACCGATTTTGATGATTCATACATCAATCGATTCGTCTCAATCATGGGAGTGCTACTAAAGATATGATAGTAATCAAAATTCAATATGGGCAAAATTAGGCGCCATATTGTGACGAAGTAAAAAAAATAAGTTGACAAAATATGTCGAGTGGGATATCACTGTCTAGATAATAGAAAATCATGTCGAGGTTCCTAACACCATTTTTCATTTAATATGATTGTTTAGGATCTACAACGCTTTAAAGTTGTATATTAACCACTTACGCTTTTAATTTCAATCTTACGTTTGAATGGATCTTTGTTACTCTTTCACCTAAAAAATACTGAATGGATTTTAATGAAACTTAACAGTAATATAGCTCATATATGATAATTACATATATATAATAATTTATGCAGTTATTGAGTGAATTGGCCAATATATAACAATAAGTGTGACATAAGACGGAAAAAAATCTCCCATCTGCGAGCCATTTTGGCATGCACTGGAAAAACAATAAAAGTTACATGAATGTAATGTACAGTGAAAATGTATCTCTTAAATAGTTCTAAAAAAAAGTCCGTGACACCATATATCTATTTTTAATGTGTAAGTCATTACCGCTAAAATAGTGAATCAAAACTAAAATATTATTTGATATCTATTTCCAAAATGCACATTTTGTATTAACAAATCATTTTTTATCAAAACAAATACTTTTATCGCTTTTGATATTTAAAGACGATAAACTTTGCTTTTTACACTATGTCATTTCGACAAATATTTAAAAAGTTACAACGATGACAAAGTGATAGCGCGGTGTACTATGTAAAAGAAAAAAAAATGGGGTATTCGCAGTATCTGATCCTATACGAAGTACTAACAATAAAACTGTGATACGGTTCCTTCTTATTAAATGATGAAAAATATATTATCATAATAGGTATTTATGATTATTGAATTTTAATGAAAAACTCAGATTTTAATGTTTTTAATTTTTTTTAACGATATTACTTAATGTTACATATAGGTTTACTTAATATAATGACAAATAACCCATTTTTCGCTAGTAAGTACATATTTATTGGAATCCCTGTATTTATTAATCAGCTCGCGATAATATTGGTTTTGTAATAATTTTGCAAAATTCAAAGTAAATAATGTAGATTTTTATAGGTAAATCACCCCTTTCATCACCCTACGCCTATAAGTATTGCGACGTTGTAGCTAAGAACCAAGTTCCCATCTACTTCTATATGGGAATTCATTATATTCGATTTAGCTATTAGGGCACGGAAGCGCAACAAACAAACTCATTTTCGGATCTATAATATTATATTATACTTACTAGTGATCCACCCGGGCATTGTACGGGCGAAATTTATTTATCGGGATAAAATATAGCCTATGTCACTCGGACAAAATATATTTAAATAAAGAAAAATGTTATAATAAATAATCTAATAAACCTTATGATGAATTAATATTTGAAACCGGTTCAGTAGTTTCAGATTATTTGTTACAAACATAAAAATCTTGCCTCTTTATAATATTAGTATAGATAGTTAGGATAAGATAAGTATTTAATTGATGAAAAAGGTTTAAAAATAAAGTAATTAATAGGTTTATTTGATTATATTTGTAAAAGTTACTTAGCATTTGTGCTTAACAGTGATACGTTATTCGGTATAATTATAACAAAAAAATTTTTGGAAAATAATTGCTATGATTGCACTACTGGGAGTATTCTTCATTCGAGCTTTACACTACCAATAAAAAAGGGTCGAACACAAAGTCTTTGACCTGTTAAATGTGAACGCTTTAAAAGAAAACTACAAAGAGAACTATAAATTGATAATAAATGAGATTGCTATGGTGCTCTACCTAACGTTATGAAAATTTTATTATGCGCCTTTAGTTTAATCTAATATTATAAACTTTGCTTTGGTGATTGCATAATTATTTAATTTAGTGATCTAAGGCAGTTGCATTCATTGTCCAAAACAACAGACGGGAATTACTGCTTTCTTCAACCTGCGACATGAACGTCATTGATTGGTATTGTATATAGGGTGATTAAAAACATTTGAAATTAACTTCTGGCATCTACATATTGGGTTTCTGTGAATTATGAGACTAGGGACTGACACTGAATTTGTGTATATCACAATCTAAGACGTCCGGCATTGACATGACAATGCAGCCACTGCCAATTTTAAATAGTCGACGAATAAAAGTAAATTAATTTCATATTTACTGCTAAACTATTAAAAAAAACATAAACAAAAGATGACATTTGAGTAAGTGCTAGTTTACTATAAAATTTACATACATTAGAGATATTTATGTAACGACTTGATTTAACTTCACACATTTTCGCAAAAATTGAGGCCCATCTGTAGCCTTGACCCCGCTGGTAAAGTCTTTATATGTCTTAATAAATCAATCTTTCAGACAGACGCAAGGCACTTAATAATTCCCTCGATATTTATTCCCTTACTGAAATAACAAGACTACGGTATATACCGTCTTAAAATACTCACTAACTAAAAAGTGTGAAATAAAAAAGGTAAATTTAAAAAATCAAAAAACCCGACTGCTTAATTATACTTCAAATAAAAACTGAAAAGAAAAAAACAAGTCCAGTAGTCTATAATTCTGTTAATAAGGAACAAAGCTACTTTAACAGTCGGGACCCTGTTGAAAAATATTGTGTATTCTTGAATATTTAATGGGTCCCGACTGTTAAAGTAGCTTTGTTCCTTATTAACAAAATTATAGACTACTGGACTTGTTTTTTTCTTTTCAGTTTTTATTTGAAGTATAATTAAGCAGTCGGGTTTTTTGATTTTTTAAATTTACCTTTTTATTAATATCTTTAAAATTTCTTCGGATGTTCAGCTTCACCTTGTACAGGCCCCGTGGTGGCCTAATAGTAAAAATAGATTGATACCTCGCATGTTACGAAGCAAGAAGGGTAAAACTGTACTTTTTAGAATCACTTTTTACTTTTGTTTATATTTTTTTAAGCATTTAACTGCTAGATGTTTAAAACTAAAGAAAAGTTTTACTAGAAAAAAAAAACCACGTGGACCAGGCAGCGGACGGGACTCGAACCCGCACCCTTCGCAATCCGGGCGAATGCACTGACCGATAATGCTACCATGGCCCTGACGGCCGCGTCGAAATATTCCTAGCCTTAAGCTACAAGGCAGCGCCATCTCTTCGCATTGTCCCACAATGTCAAATGAATACCGCTGGCGTGGTACGCACGCTTGGCACGCACGATCTCCAAAAAGATTAAAAAAAAATGGTTGCCTGTAAAGTCGGTTTTACGGGCGAAGATTTTACGTGACAACGTCTTTTTCTCGGTAGAATATTTATTGATATGAATATAATTAAATTGCACAATAGGAACAAGGAATTGAATGAAAATAAGAATTGCACAAATTTTAACTATAGAAATATATTTTGTTTACTAAAACATTGTACATGTAAACTTAAACTTAACACGAGAGACTCATCGTAACGTTACCGAGCGTTACACTTTTTCATAAGTGACTCCCAGCCGCAACCTAATTTAAGACGTTGTCACGTCAAAAAAAACAAAATTCAATATCGTTTATTCAGTCTAAGCTGTTACAAGCACTTGTGAATGTCGAAAAGCTACGCCATCGGTTCGCAAATCTACGGCGGGAGACCTTGTACTGAGAAGAACCGGCAAGAAACTCAGCAAGGGCTGTTTTTTCTCCCTGTATTATATACAGAGTCGTCAAATTGAAAAATGACTTCAATATGAGATAACTGACAACCTCCGTGGCCGAGTGGCTTGTACGCCGGGTTTCATGGCTGTCGCCGACTCGAGAGGTCCCGGGCAGATGTTTGTGTAATGAATACGAGCATTTGTACTCCAGTCATGGATGTTTAATATGTATTTATATAAATATACTTATATATGTACAGTATATGTATTCTATCCGTTACCCTAGCATCCCATAACACAAGCCTTATAGTGCTTACTTTGGGGCTAGGCTAATTGGTGTGAGTGTCGGAAATATATAAAAAAAAAAAACTCATGAAGTCACTTTCCATCTTTCCTTTCTGGTCACAAAACTAACCTAACCTAGTATGTGAGTGTCAACTTGTGGGCCCAGATAGTACAGTTTAGCCAGGAGAAGGAGATGGACAAAAGGTCGCTACTCACCTCCTATGACGAGGCAGCTGAGGACCAGGGTGTCTCCATCGTGGTAGGGCCCGATCTTATCCTTCACTTTGTTCCCGAGTTCATCCAGGAAGAAGGGTTCACTGGGAAGTACTGGAACAAACATGAAATTTATATAAAGAAAATATAACTAGAAAAAATTCCACGCGGACCAGGCAGCAGACGGGACTCGAAGCCGCACCCTTCGCAATCCGGGCGAATGCACTGACCAATTATGCTACCGCGGCCCTCACGGACTCACTCAATTCATTTGACATTGTGGGTTGCCTATAATGCGAAGAGATGGCGCTGCCTTGCAGCTTAAGAATGGCTAGAAGAATTACGACGCGGTCCGTGAGGGCCGCGGTAGCATAATCAAGCAGTTACATGCTTAAAAATAATAGAAATTATAACATGAAATTTATATACATTGGGCAGAGTTGTTAGTAAAGTCAGAAGCTACATTTATATTTCTGTATATACGGGCGACTTCGTGACTTCGTCTGCGTATTATGTTATTATGCGTAAATATTGGTTTCCCATGCATATTTGAAACCCCGATTTACCCCTTCAGGGGGCTAGTTTTGGGAAATCCTTTCTTAGTGTACGTCTACATCATAATAGCCTTAAGTATGCCGAATTTCAGCGCAACTTCTGTTCAGTGATTGTAGATGTGCTTGAGAGGTCATTAATTATTGATTGTCTTTTATATAACAGACTATCGGCCCGCCCTCGCTTCGCTTCGGTGTAGAGCTGAAGTGTAGACTACAGTTTTTGTTGTCAGGCTTGTATTATACACAATGACATTCATCTATGATTCTTCTTATGCAAAGCCTGCATGCAAAGTCTCAGCCCGACCGATTATTTTAATAAAAACCCTTTAAGATATAAAGTGAACAAAAAGCCTTTCGAGCCTATAAATATTAAACAGCAGTCATTATATATTTTTTTTAAACGTACTTCGTTCACAACAGTCTTTTACTGCACTCACTTTTTACTGCACTTCATACTTGACAAAAACATGTAAATGTATTATTGTATAGTAGCTGTCCACGCGGCCGCATCGCTCACTCAAGTAGTAGAGAGACAGATGTCGAACGCTGCCGAACGCGGAGGCCGATTGTGCCTCTTTGTTTCTTGTTGCGCGCTCTGGCTTGCACTTGAAGCCTTAAATGGAACGCCTTAGAGCGAGGTAACGCCGCATGAGTCATGTTTTTTCGTGCGTGCAGCCGGCTCCATCATTATAAGACGTTGTCCCGTCAAAACCCTTTAAGATATAAAGTGAACAAAAAGCCTTTCGAGCCTATAAATATTAAACAGCAGTCATTATATATTTTTTTTAAACGTACTTCGTTCACAACAGTCTTTTACTGCACTCACTTTTTACTGCACTTCATACTTGACAAAAACATGTAAATGTATTATTGTATAGTAGCTGTCCACGCCGCCGCATCGCTCACTCAAGTAGTAGAGAGACAGATGTCGAACGCTGCCGAACGCGGAGGCCGATTGTGCCTCTTTGTTTCTTGTTGCGCGCTCTGGCTTGCACTTGAAGCCTTAAATGGAACGCCTTAGAGCGAGGTAACGCCGCATGAGTCATGTTTTTTCGTGCGTGCAGCCGGCTCCATCGAATTATAAGACGTTGTCCCGTCAAAACCCTTTAAGATATAAAGTAAAGAAAAAGCCTTTCGAGCCTATAAATATTAAACAGCAGTCATTATATTTCTTTTTTAAACGTATTTCGTACACAACAGTCTTTATTGAAACCCATTAGTGGAACGCGAGCTGGGAAATGTAAGCGCGTGCGGAAATTGAAACTTCGGGCCGTCTTTATCCAGAATTTACATCGCAAACAATTTCAGTACGGCGCTGAGTATCCTCAAGGGCTACCTACTAGTGGGGCTTACTTACAAAATACACATTTGCATTAAGCCACGATTCATTAACGGAAAGCATAAAAACGTTTTTAAAGATAACACGGAACGGGCGAATTGTGTACTGATCATTACAGAATGAACGGAAGTATTTATTTCTTTTTAGCAGTCATAAAGGCACTCTTTAAATGGATATTAACGTTGGAGTAAAATTAAGGATAAAATTAGGAAATGGTTTTTTTTTTCAATAAGAAATAATAAACAATAATGTTTATAAATGGTTGATTGGGGTCAATGCGGATTGGGCCCGGAGCTGACTGGGGCACAGTGTGGATTCGTGAGTAGGATGCTTTTTTTAATAGAATATGGAGTTTGGGCCATGGCTCGCCATGTGGGCCCAGTGCGGATTGTTAGGTGGTATTTCCAACCGAGTGTTCCACGACACTCACGCATTTTTTCTCAAAGACATTGTGGTTGAAGAGGTCCTCAAAGGTAGACTGATCTAATTGCTTTGAAATGAAATGAAAAGTCATTTATTCAGTTTATTTATTTAATCTTTATTGCCTTATATATGGCGGACTTAATGCCAATATGGCATTCTCTACCAGTCAACCGTAGTTACCGTACTACGTACGTAGTACGTACCAAAAAAGTTTAGGCTGTTACAAGCACTTGTGAAGATCAAGAAACTACGCCATCGGTTTGCAAAACAATTGCGGGAGACCTCGTACGGAGAAGAACCGGCAAGATACTCAGCAAGGGCTGTTTTTTTCTCCCTGTATTGTTATATACAGAGTCGTCAAGTTGAAAAATGACTTCAGATATACGTCCGAAGTCACCTTTTTACAATGGTTCCAGCAAATGTAAAAAGGAAGTTTAAATTTAATATGTACAAGTATACACTTATATATACATACTTTAAAATAAATAAATGTGTCCCTTGTCCAGGACCTTTAAATTCACAAACTTTCAGTATGTCCTACGTAGATACCTAGTTATAAAAAAGTGTAAAAGTATTCATTTGACATTGTGGGTTACCCATAATGCGATGAAATGGCGCTGCCTTGCAGCTTAAGAATGGCTAGAAGAATTTCGACGCCCCGTTAGGGCTGCGGTAGCATAATGGTCAGTGCATTCGCCCGGATAGCGAAGGGTGCGGGTTCGAGTCCCGTCTGCTGCCTGGTCCGCGTGGAATTTTTTCTAGTTATATTTTCTTTAGATTTAAACATCAAGCAGTTACATGCTTAAAAAATAAAAATTGTAACGATTAAGTTTATATAATTTCGCGGTGCTTCAACTTAAAACTGTGTACATATTACGTCAACACTATGAGGTACACGCGAAGTTGGAACTACGTGTAAAATGGTATACATACATGAATATCCATTCTTTTTCATTTTGTGTTTGAAGACTTTACTCCGACTGATGTTCAGTGATTCTTACGCGATAGCCCTCAATAAAGCTTGAATCTAAAGGGGTCTTATATTTTCAAGTAATAATTCATTACAATTACATTAAGTAAATAAAACTAACCTTACACACAATATACATAAATACTGACGGAAAAATCTCAAAATCGTTAAAACTCAAAATAGTTTAATTTCGGCCAATACGATTTCTAGTTTAATTAATTACGGCGTATTACACGTTATTTGAGGATCTCGATGGCGCAGGTGTTTAGCGCGTTCGGCTGCGATCGTTGAAGTTAAGCAACTTTCGCAGTGGTCGGTCATTGGACGGGTGACCAAAAATTACTATCTCGAGCTCCTCTGTGCTTCGGAAGGCACGTTAAGCCGTTGGTCCCGGCTGCATCTCTGCAGTCGTTAGCACCCACCAATCCGCACTGGGCCCGCGTGCCCCAGCAGTGGGGACATTAATAGGCTGATGAAGATGATGATGATGTTCAGTGTGGAGTTGATTTCGGCCTCAGTTTGATGTCCGAATATTTATAACACTAATAGCTGACCCGGCGAACTTCGTACCGCCATAAAAATAGGGGCAGGTGGTAGAAGAGAAAATTTAGGATTATATAAAATTGTCCAAAATTTTTTTTAAGGATGTGTAACGTAGTGTTCTATCAATTACCTGGGATAACATTCCTCCTAACCCATATGAGAACACTACGTTACAATACCCAATAGTTTGAATTTTGGCGAGAATGCGCATTGAAGGTTTTAGAACAGTACGTTATAGGTGGACAACCATTATCACTTAAGGATATGAAAAATACCTAGATAGTAGCCGATTCTCAGACCCACGGAATATGCATATAAAATTTCATAAAAATCGGTCAGGCCTTTTCGGTGGAGTATGGTAACTAACATTGTGACACGAGAATTTTATATATAAGATAGGCCAACACTCTGGGATGTAAATTATTTTAAACTTAATTATAGTAAGCAGTGTCTGGGATGTTATTTATTTTAAGCTTATTCATATTATTTTATTTACACAGACAGAATGAAATAACGTCTCTTTGACGAGAAGTAATTGAAGTCTGAGTGGTGCCGTTAAAAGGAATTAGTTTTTGTGGCAAAATAGTTCTAGCACAAAAGACTCAGGCTAGACTATATATATAGGTATATTCACTGGACCCTTAGGCGCTTTGCAGACGACGAGGCGGGGCGGGCTTTTTGTCCGCGAAGCAATAAAAACCGCGTCTGCCCGTCGATGTCTGCGGCTGCCCTCGCCGCGTACACAAAGCACACGACGGGCAGAGGCAGTCAGTTCAGGACATTCGTTCTAGTGTATAGTCCATCACTAAAAAGCGCGTGGCGCGGACTGAGCTAGCCGCCCCGCGCCGCCGTCTGCGTTACTGCATATAAACTGGTTTGTATGATCCACGGCGGGCAGCCGCGGACATGCCGCGCCGCCAGTACCCGCCGGGCACCCAAGGCGCGGTCTTTTTGCACTCTGTGTGCGTTTGAAGTATAGAATTCACTTTGTGCTATCATTCGCGGCGAAATTGACCGGCCCGCTCCGCCCCGCCGTCTGCAAAGCGCCTTAAAAGCGGACGCGAGCTGAGAGACATCTGAGAAATAGGTATTTGAAATAACTATTGCTGTCGTGCAATACTTAGCAATAGTTATTTCTAAATACCTATTTCTATATTGCTGTCGCGGAGGAGCTCGATGGCGCCAGTGGTTAGCGCGTTCGGCTGCGGTCGTTGAAGTTGAGCAAGTTTCGCAGTGGTCGGTTATTGGATGGGTGACCAAAAATTTACTATCTCGAGCTCCTCCGTGCTTGTGAAGGCACGTTAAGCCGTTGATCCCGGCCGCATCTGCAGTCGTTAGCACCCACCAACCCGCACTGGGCCCGCGTGGTGGGTTTGGGCCCAATTTTCATCCACCCATCCATCCAGGCCTGTGCCCCAGCAGTGGGGACATTAATAGGCTGATGATGATGATGATTGCTGTCGCGCACTGGCAAATACCGTGCGATAGGGACAACAATGCTGCCGTCCTCATGCTAAAACGCGGCTAAATGACAAAACCAAGTTTTGAGATATGGCCAAAAAACAGCGTGTAAACTTTAAGTTGTTGCTATTTTGTAACCATTCTTCTCATGATGGATTTTTAAACTTTAACTGTAAAAGATACGAATACTTATTTTAGACAGATCGATAGATAATTAAAAACTGTATAAGATGCTATTTAAGACTGGACAATCGACCACATGTCAGTTAGCTTCACTTTAGTTTGAGGTCGGCAGAGTAGCTGACGCTGAAAATTGCGTATAAAAATTGCAGAATTCGAGGTTTGGCTCTTCGATTTCCTCCTCGAAAATTAGATATATTTAAAAAAGTTTTACCCATATAATAATAAGTAGTCATACTAGGCCTATATGTTTTGCTTTTTTTGTAAATGCTAATTGAATCTCTACACTAAACGTCTAAAGTGGTGATAATTTTTGGTGTATTTTTGGCATTTTTGAGCGATTCTATAGTTTCTTTGAAACACAAGTTTTTGATAAAACCGACCAAGTTCGTGTCGTCACCACAATATATTTGGAAAGAGTCTATATTTCAAACAATTACTTCGTCTAAGGATTTTTTATTAGGTGGGTAATTTTCTAATACATGAATTACAAGACATTACTAAGTAGAGTAACATTAACATTATTATGTAACATTACTAACTTAATTACATTTGCATTACTCTTATGCCCGTTTTCACCAAGATTCTCTTAGGTTTAGAGCACTGTTAAACGGTATTTAGGGAACTCTTATAAACAAATTCGTTTTCATCAACCCTTAAGTATCACCTTAAAGCTTAAGGAACTCTTAATATTTAAGGCATCGAATTTGCGCTGACTATCAGATAAATATGTAACTTATTAATATGAAAATGAAAATGGTTTTTATTTCCCAAAGAGTCAGAATACAGTACAAGTTGAGACAACCCAGAAAGTAATAATTAATACTTGTGTTGGGATGCCTCGCTCTTAGCCTCGTGCAGTTAACAAATTTTGGACACATAACAAGTAATTTCTTAAAGTATCAGGTGTATTTGTAAAAGTATGTGTGTGTGTATGAATGTGTGTGTGTGTGTGTGTGTGTCTGTGTGAGGTGGAGAATAAGTGCGTGAATGTGGGATAACATTTTTCATCTTTATTTCATTTCTAAGCGTTTAATTTTGAAGATACAGATGAATATCTATTTTATCGATGAAACATCGACAATGGTGACAACATAAAAAAAAAAACAAAGTGTCTCATACTTAGGAGCCATCTACTTAAGTATTTTTTTTTTTTTTTTTTTTTTAATTTATTGCAACCATAATGTGTACAGTGGGTGGTAGGTACTTATTTAAATATGAGCATTATGGACCCCGTCGGGCACGCAATTGGTTATTAGAACAGAGGATACGCTTCTCAGAAGAACAACACTAATAGTAAAATTTAAATTGGATGTTAGAGATTGTTTCATTTGTTTATTTTTGATTGTTATAATTGGATTGGATCTGATTTAATTATAAATAATAATATTAATAATTTCACAAAATTAAATATAAAATATAATAAATAATTAAATAAATTATTTGTACATGTACATTAATAATTACTAATCTTATCATTAAAATATTCATTTACATTATAATAACATTTGTTAATAAGAAATTCCTTTAATTTATTTTTAAATGTCAAGTAATTATTTTCATTCATTATTGTATAGGGCAATTTGTTATAAATTTTAATTGATGAATTAAATGTGCTTGATGATGATAGTTTTAGCCTAGAATTAGGCAATATTAATTTATTGTTGTATCGAGATGTGTATCTAGATGGAATGTCTTGTCGTCTAGTGTAGAATTCGCTATGTTTGCGCACAAACTTGCACACTTCCAAAATATACAAACACGGTAGTGGAAGTATCTGGTACTCTTGAAAGAATGGTCTACAGCTCTCCGTAGTAACACTTAGTATGGTGAAAGCGAATTTAATTAAGTACTCGATTTAGGAGTTACTTAACGTAAGTGACACCTACTTATCCGTTAGGGATTTGTTGGTGAAAACGGGCATTAAACTAACAAATCTATTTTAACCGTTATAATTTTCCTTATAAGTTCATGAATATATCACTATTTGCATGTTTTTTTTGTGGTTTTTCAAGCTTTCAGTGAGGTGG
This sequence comes from Chilo suppressalis, assembly GCA_902850365.2. Lineage (NCBI taxonomy): Eukaryota > Metazoa > Arthropoda > Insecta > Lepidoptera > Crambidae > Chilo > Chilo suppressalis. Next base: position 1,517,439 of record OU963910.1, read on the forward strand.
GGGGGGGGGGGAAGGGGGGCGCCCTACACGAACTAACTAACCTAACTAAAAAATTAGCACTTTAAGGTTCAATATTTCACAAACGGATCCCTAAATAGGAAAATAGTCTTACGAACCCCTAATTTTAAATGACCTATGCAATAATACCTCACGCGATGGGGTAGACGATGAAAAAAAAAACATCTTCAGGATACATGTAGGGGAGCTACCCCAAAATAAAAAAAAGAGACAAAAATTTATTCTTCCATTTTGTCGGCGTGATTTTTTTTTTTTTTATGTTATAGGTGGCATACGAGCAGACGGCTCACCTGATGGTAAGTGATCACCGTCGCCCATGGACACTTGCAACACCAGGAGTATCACAAATTTGATGCCGGCTTTTAAGGAAGGAGTACGCTCTTTTATGAAGGTTTTTGGGTCGTATTAGTCCGGAAACACTGCTGGCGACAATATACGTATCTCCACAAAATTACAGATCTCTAGTGCTTACAGTCTCCAAGCAAAACCGGGGATGCACAGACAGAAGGACATGACGCCACTATAAGGGTTCGTTGCCAGGACTACTGCCCCATCCCTTTTTCCGTAGAGTCTTCGACCTTTAGTTACCGACAGAATACACAATGCCACATGAAAGTAGTGTTATTTTACTGTAGTCTTCTGTAAGACTAGCTCGCCATATCATCCGCGCCAACGCGCCTCCGATTCCTCCCACACAGGCCACAAACACCATCACTACACAGCTAGCAAACGTGCACACTAGCTTAGCATTAGGCAGACACCGCACCCGTAGGATAAGAGTGCGAAGACCGGGCTACACACGACACGCTATACCAGGTACGTACCTGGGCGTTTTTCCCCGCCCCCCATGACAACAGCTAACTAGAGCCCAGGTCCGAGTCTCAGAGACACCCTCTAGTTGAGCCGACCCCCTCAGGTTTGAGTGTATTAGGCAGACACCATACCCGTAGGATAAGAGTGCGAAGACCTGGTCTACACCACAAAGGCTAACAGAGCCAAGGTCCGAGACGCCCTCTAGTTGAGCCGATCCCCCTCAGGTTCGAGTGGTCTAGAGGCTCCAGACGGAGACGCCCCTCGTGGGGAGACGCCATCCGCCTGGAATACCTCTAGAGGAACTCGCCAATTCTCGGCTTGAGGTCCCCTTAGGATCTCGCCGTCCCCAAACCCGGTGACGCTGTAAAGGTCATCTGCGACCAACAGCATACACACACAAAAAAATAATTTGAATTCTTTGAATTTAAAAATCCACTACGAACTCCAGGTTACAAATAGAATTGATAGCAATGAGACTTGTTTCTCATTCGTCGAGCGTTCACCACAAACAGTCTCGTCTCGCTGAATGGATCCGTAAAAAAACATAAACACAATGTCATCCTGATGATTTACAGGTGGGCACATTCACATACAAATGAAAATAACTCTTCGATCGAGGCCGATGACCGTGTTGTTATAATCTTCTTTAACTTTCTTTTTAATTGCCTATCTTAAGGTATTTATAAAAGAATTAGCGGCCCGCCCTCGCTTCGCTTCGGTGTAGAGCTGAAGTGTAGACTACAGTTTTTGTTCTCAGGCTTGTATTATACACAATGACATTCATCTATGATTCTTCTTATACCTGCATGCAAATAATGAAAATGAAATTGTTGCCTTATAAGAAATTAATATGCGTTGTATAGTGCCTACTTAATATACATTTTTTTTTTGTATATTACATAAATATAATATATACATATTATTGTATCTGTTATTTATATTTTTTTTTTGTTTGTTTTTAAATACAAATTAATATGAAATTATTTATTAAGGCTATGTGAATCAATTCAAATCGTAAAATGAAATTGTTGACTTAAATGAAATTAACGTATATTGTACCTACTGAAGATGAGATGTGACGTTGTGATTTTCTTTTGACATTTTATTTTATCAATGTATTATACCTCGTTTACATGCAGCGCGAGTGAGGAGGGAAGTGGGCATGACGAGTATGTAAACACGATACTCGTCATGCCACTGCCATTGCCACTCGCGCTGCCCGGCGCTCCCCAAAAGAGCGGTTTTTCGCTTGGTGGAGAAAGACGTGAAATCAAAAATTATTAATTAATTAAATCATTACTATGGATCCTTGTTATCCGAAAATAAATGATTATTATTTTATTATTATTATCATCATCATCATCATCAGCCTCTTTATGTCCCCACTGCTGGGGCACAGGCCTTCCCTATGGATGGAATAGGGAGATTGGGTCATGACCCACCACACGGGCCCAGTGCGGATTGGCGGGTTCTAACGATTGCAGATGCAACCGGTAGCAGCGGCTTAACGTGCCTTCCGAAGCACGGAGGAACTCGAGATAGAAATTTTTGGTCACCCATCCAATGACCGACCACTGCGAAAGTTGCTTAACGATGCGATCGTTGTAGATCGCAGCCGAACGCGCTAACCACATGCGCCATCGAGCTCGTCATTAATTAATTAAATATTTATTAATAATTAATATTTATTTATATTATTATTATTTAAATTTCGAACATAATTATGGATTGCAAAAAGACACAGCGCGGCCGCTGTAATTACTCCGACGTCTGCCATTGCCGAAACTCTGAAGCGAAGTGAGAGGTAGGGCAGTATGTAAACACATACTTCTATCAATCATGCCGCAGCAATATTTAGGGAATTATTGCCGGCAACGCGAGGGGCAGCGGCATAGGCATAATCTAAACGAGGTTTTAGATTTTTTATTTTGCAAATAAGTATTTTACATAGACTAAGAGATATGCTCTAAGTAAAAAAAGCATAACATAATTATAAATCTATATTTCAATTAATTTTTGCATGCTGGAAACGGATAATTGTGCGATCTGACCTAATCATTTAAAACATCATTGTAACCATAATTAATGCAAATAAATTTCATTTCATTTCATTTCAAAGTCTCAGTCGGATCGGTTTAAAATTGACAAAGTTTCATACAAACTTTCATTCCCTATTTTATCCCCTTGGGGGTAGAATTGATCAAAATCTTTTCTTAGCGGATGCCTACGTCATAACATTTACCTGCATGAAAAATTTCAGCCCGATCCGTCCAGTGGTTCGGGCTGTGCCTTGATAGATCACTATGTCAGTCAGACAAACTTTCCTTCCCTATTTTATCCCCTTGGGGGTAGAATTGATCAAAATCCTTCTTTAACGGATGCCTACCTTATAACATCTACCTGCATGCCAAATTTCAGCCCGATCCGTCCAGTGGTTTGGGCTGTGCGTTGATAGATCACTATGTCAGTCAGTCAGTCACCTTTGAGTTTTATATATAAAGACAGTACAAAGAAAGCAGCATTCTACGTATGTTTTTTGAACCTGTCACTCCTAATATGTCAATCGATTTCCGCCAGCAGTTATATTATTTTCACGAATGTTGAATATGAGTAACAATGTATGAAAAACGACAGCAATGTCTGCTATGCTTATTGTTATTTTTATATGACTTTTTTATGATAAAGGGGTAGAAAACAAGCGTATCGCCCATCTGATGATAATAACACAAAATAAGGTCTTTACTTGTACACCCTTTTTTTTGGTATATTTTTTATTAATTAAAATAATTACCCACGCAATCAATCTAACTGATTGCCTAAGTGGTAGTTTATTGACGCCGTTTTTGAGAAAGTCTTCTTCACGGGAGGTAACAGATTCTTCGAAGGTCATCATCATCATCATCAGCCTATTAATGTCCCCACTGCTGGGGCACAGGCCTTCCCTATGGATGTATTAGGGAGAATGGGCCATGACCCACCACGCGGGCCCAGTGCGGGTTGGTGGGTGCTAACGACTGCAGATGCAGCCGGGACCAACGGCTTAACGTGCCTTCGGAAGCACGGAGGAGCTCGAGATAGTAAATTTTAGTTTTAGTTGCTAAACCTGACCCAATCCCCTACCCCGTGGAACCCTGGAACTATACTCACCGACAGAACCACAACACCACCAAAAGGTAGCGTTATTTTACTGTGGTCTACTGTAAGGTGGAGGTTATTTCACCAGACGGGTGCTCCAATAGAAAGAAAGAAAGAAAGTATTTTATTAGACTTAAAAAAAATAGATTATACAAAACAAATACAATAACAGAAAAAAAAAGCCAACTCGGTCCCTGCCTCAGCATAGTGCCACAGCGACGCCAGGGCCGCTGCGGCGCTGATATTCTGATTCTAGTCTGTAGGCCATACTAGTTTATCCTAGAGTATGCGTATTTATATCAGGATCAACTAGTTTGGCCTAGGCTAAACTGGTTTATCCTATCGGGCTTAGGACAACTTAGTTTGGACTAGGCTATAGTAGTTAGTCCTATCGCGTATAGGAAGAAGTAGTTTAGCCTAGGTAAAACTAGTTTGTCCTGAAATCGGGTTTGGCCGGTAACATATATATAAAACTCAAAGGTGACTGACTGACATAGTGATCTATCAACGCACAGCCCAAACCACTGGACGGATCGGCCTGAAATTTGACATGCAGGTAGATATTATGACGTAGGCATCCGCTAATAAAGGATTATGATTAATTCTACCCCCAAGGAGATAAAATAGGGAATGAAAGTTTGTATGAAACTTTGTCAATTTTTAACCGATCGGGCTGAGACTTTGCATGCAGGTATAAGAAGAATCATAGATGAATATAATTGTACATAATACAAGCCTGAGAACAAAAACTGTAGTCTGCACTTCAGCTCTACACCGAAGCGAAGCGAGGGCGGGCCGCTACTTAAAAATAAAGTCCCAATTGTTAGCATCTGTATTTAGAATGAATATTGGAAGGAGTTTTTACTATTTTTACAGAAAAAATATTCATAATTTTACTACAAACCCACAATAAAGATAATAGTTTTCTTGTCTATTTTCACGTGACCCAAAACGCTTGGGATTGGTGAAGCCAAAAATGACGTTTTATTTGAACTAAAAAAAAATTTCACACGCAAGTAAACTTCCGCTTAAAGTGACATTAGATTACATGGTTTAATGTTTTAATGACAGTCGTGTGACGTCACACACCAGTGAGACGCCATATTGTCCAGAGATACTTTTTTCGCGGCAACTTGAAAATAGAGTTTTTGATTTAGTTTTTTTACAGACATACACAACATAATGGTGAACATCCACTCTTTATGGAGTCTATAAATATTAGTAAATAACGTGAGATCGTTTTCTAAAACTTGTCAAATACCCTATTTGATCGGAAAGTTCGCTATGCCCTCCCATTTTTAATTATTAACTGAAGAGTGTAGGTATTCAGTAATGTCATTTAATTGACAAATTTGATTACATTTAAAGCATAACAATAAGACAACACCTCACTTTGACAAGCATTTAATTGACTTTTCTGTTAGAATAATTCCCTAAATGATGTAAGTTTCCAGTTCAAGGCCTCCGGCTATAGATACCCCTGTTAGTTTGAGGACTTCCTAATTGCTTGTAATAATAGACTAGACAATTTAGTTTATATTGAAGGTTGAATACTATGTTAGCAGCTGACATTTAATACGTTTTTGATGAAAGTCATATTTTATTCATGGAATTTACAGCATTCATGATACTAATTGCCGATATAGACAGACAAAAATACTTAATTATGCGTAAAAGTAGTAATAAACAATAAAAAGTCATAAAAACCGATAGGTATATAACTAAACTAGCGGCCCGCCCTCGCTTAGCTTCGGTGTAGAGCTGAAGTGTAGACTACAGTTTTTGTTCTCAGGCTTGTATTATACACAATGACATTCATCTATGATTCTTCTTATACTTGCATGCAAATTCTCAGCCCGATCGGTTTAAAATTGACAAAGTTTCACACAAACTTCCATTCCCTATTCTATCCCCTTGGGGGTAGAATTGATCAAAATCCTTCCTTAGCGGATGCCTACGTCATAACATCTACCTGCATGCCAAATTTCAGCCCGATCCGTCCAGTGGTTTGGGCTGTGCGTTGATAGATCACTATGTCAGTCAGTCACATTTGAGTTTTATAATAGATGATAAAGTCAGTAGCCAGCGCAGAGCAAACCTAATCCCAAGTATATTTATATCTCTGCAATTTAGTCCTCAACTTTGTAATAGGTTTTACTAATAAATACTTATTTCGTAGTTTCTGAATTTGGTTATTGTTACATTAGTTTGGATAGTCCAATTTTGTAACGATTTGAAATAATATGAAAATCGGCCTAATATGAGCTGGATTCGAACACGACGGGTCCCATTCTGTAAGTACAAGATTGAACACAAGGTCGAGCGTAAAGCGAAAGGTTCCCAATGGATGAAAATAAAATTAATCAGCCAACTACGTTTAAAAAGGCACACACAGCTCTGATAGACGGATATACAAAAAAAAAGGTTCCAGAATCGGGTTCCCGCAATCTTTTGTGTCGCGAACTTTCTTGCGTTATTCATATAAGTACTTTTCGGACCTAATATATTTTCTAAATTATTACTATAGTCCAGGAAATGAAGCTAAAAAAATGGTAAAACCTCGCAATTTTTTCGCCCAGCACCGATTTATACAAAAAATTGGGTTTAGTCTTATTTCACCCTCTAGTTTATTTTCTATATTGTGCCGTTGTATGCTTTTTGTTTTTTAGGGGTGAAAACTACCCCTTATTATAAAAAATTATAAAATAAAATTAAAAACCTAAATATGCTTATGCTTTAGGATACCATTTCGTAATCTTTCAACCTACCCTTGTTAAAAACTACCCTTAAAAACATTGAATTTTTTTTTCGAATAAAAATAATCCGTTTTTTAATCATAGCTCCTTCATTTTAGGTGATAGATTTTTTTTTCAGAAACAATTTTGTAGAGCTTTTTAGGAGCTATAAGACTATGTGAATTAAATTACTTAAGACCCCTTAATTTTTAAATGGGGAGGTTTTAAAGCGAATAAGGTGATGTTCGATCGTAAATGTAGGTGATAAACGGCTATATCTCGCCGAATTTTCACTGTACAAAAAATATGTACACAGGAAAATTTTTGTCATTAAAAAAGGTACAATTTAGTACTTTATCGTTTTTTTCGTAGCTTTAGTATTTTGGGAGATATTTTTAAGAAAATGGTGAAATTACGAAATTGAAATAAATCTGTTTTCTCTTTAAACTCCAATTTTTCTAAAATTTGGCATTTTAAATTGGTCAAACTTCGTAGGTGTATTAATAGTACATATATAAAGAGAATTACATAAGGATGGCGATCAATTTTAATTAGGGGGTATTTTAGGCGTTGTTTTAACAGATTTTTTTCGTAGAAAACCGTAGGGTACCGATCTTATTTTGGTCATAAATCGGTCAATTTTCATGCTAGCGACATTGTTTTTTATTTGTTTGATAGATGTAATTAAATACTTTAAAAAAAATCTATGAGCTTTCTTCGAATAATGCAAAATTTTCTCGTTATTTCGCTGTAAATCTTCCAATTTATGCATTTGACGAAAAAAGCTAAGCATTAATTTGCTGTATCTTAGTTCATATATTTTGTCATAGAAAAAATATAAAAAACGCATTGTCTTCGTATTTTTAAAAGCTACAATTTGACTGTTTACCCTTTTTTCGATAAAATGCATATTTTTAGAGGTATTTGCAAAAAACCATTTAAAAAAGTCGTTGTTTCGTCTAAAATCTGTAAATAAATAAATATTTCCAACACTCACACCAATTAGCCTAGCCCCTAAGTAAGCACTGTAAGGCTTGTGTTATGGGATACTAGGGTAACGGATAGAATACATATACTGTACACATATAAGTTTATTTATATAGAAATACATATTAAACATCCATGACTGGAGTACAAATGCTGGTATTCATCACACAAACATCTGCCCCCACCGGGATTCCAACCCGGGACCTCTCGAGTCGGTGACACCATGAAACCCGGCGTATAAACCACTCGGCCACGGAGGTCGTCTGTTACTTTCAACTTTGATTATCTCAAAATATATTAGTTTTACGAAAAAAACGTATATAATTTTTTTTTCTTAGCATTACTTTTTGCGTCGATTCCTACAGTTAAATGTAATAAAAAATTTCCACCCCCGAGATGGCGTGGCAACCACCCCCAAGGCTCTAGCGTACAGCGGCATGACATAGAGAATGATCCTTGAGCTGTTCCCTATCTTTTGTGAAAATTTCAAGTAAATCCATGGTGGACGAAAAAATTGCGAGCCAAAATGCTTCATTTCCTGGACTACTAGAGACTTTGTTAGGTTTGCAATGTGAAAGTAAACACATTCATATTGCATTGTTGTCCTTTAGCCGCGTATCCAATAGAGGCAGCCTCGGGTCGAGCGGCTGCCTCACTCCGAGGCTGCGCAAGTGGAGACGCTGCCTCAACCTGAGGCACGCCGCGACGCGAGGCAAATTCGTCGCCGCGAGCCGAGCCATATTTTGTCGGTTTCTGTGCCGTGCTCAAAGGCGCCTCAGTCCGAGCCGTGTGTTTAATGGAGACGGTCGCGCCCGTCGCCTGCATCGCAATGGAGAATGAGACGCGGTCTCTCTCTTTTGTATAGCTTTTTGTTGCCTCCTATTTTTCTTAATAATGGTTATTGCTATTAAAGCAGCAGCTACTCGACGCGCGTCTGGTGCCATCGCGTTTTGACTCTTAACTTCGCAGTGCGCCGCCAGCGGATCAAGCTGAGGCAATACGTACACTCTAGGATTACTAGTTTATCCTAGAGTGTACGTATTGCCTCAGCTTAGTCCTAGTCTAAACAAATTTAGCAGAGTCGAAAGTAATTGAACAAATATGTCAGGGCTTGTACAGGTTGCGTCATGTAAAAAGAACGCTGGAAGAAAGTGGAGGGAGTGTGTATGCGCATAGATGCAGCTGCAACAAAAACTGTTCCACAAACAGTTGCCAATGATGGCACTGATACTCTGCAATTCAAGAAGGCAAGAAGACAATGATACTCTGCAATTCTAAGTGGCACCAAAGCATACCATGTAAAAATAAATAACAATTTTAATAATTGAGATATTATTATTGCTTCTATTAAAAAAGCACATATTATTTGTTATAGTATGATTGTTTTTATTACTAACTAGCTGACCCAGCGAACTTCGTACCGCCATAAAAATAGAGGCAGTTGGTAGAAGAGAAAATTTCAGGTTGTATGTATTTTTATACCAATTAACAAACACTTATTAGCAAACAAAAAACTTCTTAGTCTTTAAAACAAAACGAACTTTATCAAAAACTTAATAAAATTATTGTTAGCGCGGTTATGGATGTGTTGTCACAGATTACCACAGATTTTTTTGTTTTAAATTGAATGACGTTGACATTTGTCAGCGCGGTTATCGATGTGGTGTCACAGATTACCACAGATTTTTTGTTTTAAATTGAATGACGTTGACATTCGTTACGTTATATTTTTCAATCTTTCTGAGAGATTTTCTTTATAGTTTTTTCCGTAAGAAGTAGTATTAGAGTATTAGAAAACTACAAAAAAAAATCAGCCAAATCGGTCAAGCCGTTTTCATGTTATGTCGTGACAACGGAAAACGGGTTTCATTTATATATATATATATAGATTATCCAAAACTTTTCGACACGCCTCGAGCTGATCCGTAGCCGTTGCCTCAGAGCGAGCAGCCTCAAACTGAGGCTATTTGCTTCAAGTCGAGGCCGCTCGACGCGAGGCTGCCTCTAGTGAATTCGCGGTTTATGAAGCTTGAAAGCTTGTGTTTGTTATACTTTACGAAAACGATAAGATTCACCTGCAATAATCTCTTATCTATTAGACAAGTCCGTCCGTCCGTCCGTGGTGCTGTTTCGGCGGGCAAACCGTAAGAGATAGATATAGAGAATGTTTAAGTTATAAGTTAAGAATAGTCTGATAAGACTACAAACCGGATGTGAGTAACGTAGCACTTCCGGTTTTCGAGAAATCACGTGATTTCTATTTCAAACGAAACTACACAAAATCTCCGAAGTTCTCAATTAATTAAATACATATATTTTTTTTTGGTGAACATTTGGTTCACTGGTTTGCTAGTTTTAAGATAATGGTTTTAGTGAGTTATCCTTAAATGATAGACATACGCTATCGACGACTTTTTTTTATAGATATTTTCATCATCAGCCTATTAATGTCCCCACTGCTGGGGCACAGGCCTTCCCTATAGATGGAATAGGAAGATTGGGCCATGACATGACCCACCACGTGCGCGGATTGGTGGGTGCTAACGACTGCAGATGCAGCCGGGACCAACGGCTTAACGTGCCTTCCGCAGCATGGAGGAGCTCGAGTTAGTAAATTTTTGGTCACCCATCCAATGACCGACCACTGCGAAAGTTGCTTAACTTCAACGATCGAAGAGAGAACGAAGAAGAAACGAACAGAGACAAAGGTATAGATTAAAAGCGCATCCAAGGAGGTTTGATCGCAATAAAAAAAAACCGTAAAGGATGCGCACGGCGCAATCAATCAGAAATCAGAAATCAATATATCTTTATTCAAATTGGATGTATAGTACAACACTTTTGAATCGTCCAAACATTTTTTTTCCTACCACTCGTTATTGGACATATTTTTAGCTGCGGAGAAAAACGAGCGAAAAAAACTCCACAACATTAAAAGCATAATGTAACAACATTTACAAATCATTATGTTGTTACAACGTCAATACAATCATGATTTATTTAATATAGAAAACCTGTTGGAATGATTGGAACAGTTCAAACTCAAGCATTTTTGTCTGTAATATAATCAGACACTTTGTAATAAGCTTTTTTAATAAGTGCTTTTTTTATACTATCTTTGAATTTATTTATGCTTAACTCTTGGATATTGCTTGGGACTTTATTGTATAAGCGAACACAAAGACCTTTAAATGAATTAGCGGTAAAATGCTTTACCGCACGCTCCGTTCAACGGCCCGTAATTTAAACTTTCGACAAATGTTTATACAACATCCGTAAATGCATTTTAGAGCAATTATGTCGAGAAAGTAATTTTTCAAAACGGACCAGTACTTCCTTAAGTTAGCGAGTTCAGCCATACAAACAAACCTTTCAGCTTTATGATTATATAAGTACAGATTATTTTCTTGTCATTTTCATCACACTCAGTGGCTTTTAACATTCCCCACCCGTTTCGTCAGCTATACTTAGGGTACGGAAAAATAAAAATTTACTCTGCTCACACAACATGAAACGAAGCCTCGGTTTATTACACTCCATTTGTACGCGGTGCCCTACACGGCGTTTCTCATATAATAACGTTATATGTGTAAGAGGATTTAATTTCCCTTTGACACATTATAACAAATTACATTCCGGCGTTTGTTCCGCACACGCCGCGTGCGTTTATAAAGTCAGTCGTATAACAACTAATGCCTACAAGAAAATTAGAATGCCTTACATCATAACATAAGGTGTCATCATCATCATCAGCCTGTTAATGTCCCCACTGCTGGGGCACAGGCCTTCTAGGGATGGCGATTCTTTCCGAAAAAGATCGATTTTTAAATCGATTCGAATCGTGACCTAATGAATCGACCCACAAAAAAATCGGGGCCAATAAGATCGATTTCTGAAAAATCGATCTTTTTTTAAGTTTTTGTTTATAATGTAGTATAAGTCTATTTTATTAAAAAAAAGATACATATTACAATTTAACGATCTCTTATCAGTAAAATCAGGTGATTCGATGATAAAAAATATTTTTATTCAAAGATTACAAACAAACGTAACTTTTTTTATTAAAAAGGGGAGAAGGAATCCAAACATATAGCCATTAAGCGATTTTTTTTATAATCAACTCTTTTACCGGCAGCACTCTTATAATGGCTACATTCAAATAATTGTAAATACTTTTTTTGCTTATACCAAATAAATAAAATAAAATCGAATGTCGATTTTCAAGGGCGAAATATCGATTCAGTGAATCGATTCTGTACTACATATCGATTAATAAAACCGATCTTTTTGGTTCAAAAAATCGATTCTTCGATTTTTTGATCTCAGATCGCCATCCCTAAGGCCTTCCCTATGGATGGAATAGGGAGATTGGGCCATGACATGACCCACCACGTGCGCGGATTGGTGGATGCTAACGACCGCAGATGCAGCCGGGACCAACGGCTTAACGTGCCTTCCGGAGCATGGAGGAACTAGAGATAACACATTTTTGGTCACCCATTCAATGACCGACCACTGCGAAAGTTGTTGAACTTCAATGATCGCAGTCGAACGCGTTAAACACCTGCGCCATCGAGATCCTCACATAACGTGTAATTAATTAAACTAGAAATCGTATTGGCCGAAATTAAACTATTTTGAGTTTTAACGATTTTGAGATTTTTCCGTCAGTATTTTTTGTGTGTAAGGTTAGTTTTATTAAGTTAATGTAATTGTAATGAATAATTACTTGCAAGTATAAGACCCCTTTAGATTCAAGCTTTATTGAGGGCTATCGCGTAAGAATCCGCCGCTGGAGGCGTTTGTGTAGTCTGAGCTCTCCAAAAATTCAAGAATGAATCTTGTTTTTTTTTCAATAATGGGTCCCGACTGTTAAAGTAGCTGTTTCTTACTTAACAGAATCAAAGACTACTAGACTTGTTCTTTATTTTCAGTTTTTTTAAAATAATATTTAAGTACTCGGGCTTTTTTATTTTTAAAGTTTAACTTTTTTATTTCACGCTTTTTATTTAGTTCAAGTTAACCGCATTCTTGTCACTTCAGTAAGGGAGTTAATATCGCGTGGATTATTAAATACCTTACGGTGGTCTAAACGATTGATTTATTAAGACACATAGAGACCAGGGTCAAGGCTACAGATGGGCCTCCATTTTCGCAAAAATGTGTGAAGTTAAATCTAGTCGTTACCTATATATCTAATGCATTTAATTTTTATAGTTAACAGTACTTATTGAAACGTCATCATTTGCTAATGTTCTTTTTAGTACGGTGTCATGTAAGGCGGGTCGTTACGTTCCCAAAAATATGGTTGAGCGAAGCGATGGCTGGTTCATGCGTCATGCTCGTGAACGGGTGCTGCCAGCGGAGATGAGTCTGCCCTAATTTCCTTAATATTGAAGTTAATGTTTAGACACACTTAATATAAATAACACTATTTGTATTTATACTGTATGACACAGCAATCAAAATGCAGGTAAACAATTAATGTATATTTAATTATTATGTAATGAAAGGTGACTTCATGAATAATCTCTGAAGTCGTTTTTCGATTTGACGACTCTGTAAATAATGAAACAGGGAGAAAAAAACAGCCCTTGCTGAGTTTCTTGCCGGTTCTTCTCAGTACAAGGTCTCCCGCCGTAGATTTACGAACCGATTGTGTAGCTTCTAGACATTCATGAGTGCTTGTAACAGCCTAAACTGAATAAATGATTTTGATTATGATTATAGTACTTTAGAAGTAAATATAAAATTCATTTACTATTATTTGTCGACTATCTAAAATTGGCAGTGGCTGCATAGTGGCTGCATTGTTATGTCAACGTTCGGCTCTAAGATTGTGATATACACAAATGCAGTGTCATATCCTAGTCTCAACATTTGTTTTACCTACATGATTCACAAAAACCAAATATTCTACATATTTGGTTTTTGCCAGAGGTTAAATTCAAACATCGTTAATCACCCTATATACAATACCAATCAATGACTTTAATGTCACAGGTTGACGAAGGCAATAATTCCCGTCTGTTGTTTTGGACACTGGAGGCAAGTTAGCCTTAGCTCGATTAATTAAATAATTGTACAATCACCAAAGCAAAGTTTAGTAACATTTGATAAAACTAAACGCGTAGAATAAAATTTTCTTAGCTTTAGGTATAGCACCATAGCAATCTCATTTATTATCAATTTATTCTTCGTTTATCAGGTAGATTATCAAAAAGAATAAGACACGTATTTGTTCTTTTTTCACATAATGGAAATATTGCAGAGATATATTGATTTGAAAATTCGCATGACGTCACTTTTACAATTAAACAAGTACAATTTTCACACAAAAGTGACGCGCTATAACCCAAAACTTTGACGCGCTATAACTTTGTCATTTTTTGGTTGATTGCCCAAAGAAAAAATACGTGTCCATTATTTTTTGATCATCTAACTGACGGACTAAATAGAATTTCGTTTACTGTACCCCGTCATCACCCCTAGAGCTGTAATTTAAATAGATTACGCCTACAAAATGGTAGAATAAAATTTTGTTTTTTTTTTTAAATATTTTTTCCCTACCTGGCGATGGTTTTTTTTCATCATCTCTCCGTCACCTTGAAGATGATGATTCTTCAGTCTGCCGCTGGTGTTTAACGTGGGATTAGACTAAGCATTCACTATTCTTGAGTTGTAACTGATGTTCCATAAGTACGTACCAATGACAGTAAGGTTGACTCCTATATTCCTGGTGGGTGCGACCAGGAAGTCCACTCGGCAATGGTACAGCGCCTGGTCACGCTCCGTCAGGTCGGAGATGGTGATGCTAGTGGGCTGCTGCAGCAACTCGGGCTTCAGTCTGGCGCTCGTGTCGTACGAGGGGTTCGACCAGGCGGTCTCTATTCTTGCGTCGTAACTGAATGGGTAGACAATCATCATCATTATAAGGCTATTAATAAGAAGAAAGAAAAGAAAATAAATTTATTTGAGACAACACACACACAACAAACAGAACAAAACACACATATTTTTTTTTTGTCACAAATCGGTCCTAACTCAGCATGTGTTGATGTTATGATTTAGCTTTAACTGCTAGATGTTAAAATCTAAAGAAAAGTTTACTAGAAAAAAATCCACGCGGACCAGGCAGCGGACGGGACTCGAACCCGCATCCTTCGCTATCCGGGCGAATGCACTGACCATTATGCTACCACGGCCCTATTAGCCGCGTCGAAATTTTCCTAGCCTTAAGCTGCAAGGCAGCGCCATCTCTTCGCATTGTAGGCAACCTACAATGTCAAATGAATACTTTTTCAAGTATTAAACATTTGAAAGAAGAAATAGCAATTATAGTTATTATTTTATTTAATTTTAAGCATTTAACTGCTAGATGTTTAAATCTAAAGAAAAGTTTACTAGAAAAAAATCCACGCGGACCAGGCAGCGGACGGGACTCGAACCCGCATCCTTCGCTATCCGGGCGAATGCACTGACCATTATGCTACCACGGCCCTATTAGCCGCGTCGAAATTTTCCTAGCCTTAATATTAATGTGTTGATGTTGCCATCAACGTAGGTCTTCCGTTAATAATAATGTCCCTACTGCAGGGGTACAGGCCTTCGCTATGGATGGAATAGGGAGATTGAGTCATGACCACCGCACGGGGCCAGTACGGATTGGGTGCTAACGACTGCAGATTCAGGACCAACGGCTTAACTTACCTTCCGAAGCACGGAGGAGCTCGAGCGAGATAGTTGCTTAACTTTAGTGTTGCCGATCGATAGTCGACTATCGATGATTAATCGATAGTCTATCGATAGCCAACCAATCGTATGACAATCGATCGGCTTATCGATAGTATCATACTATCAATAGTATCGATACTATCGATAGCACAGAAAAACCCAATACTATCGGATGAGTTAAATACTATCGATACTATCGATAGTATTGTAGTTCGTTAATAACAAACTATCGATAGTATCGATACTGTCGATTTTATTTGCAACCATACTATCGATAGTTTAACAATTTGCAATAGTATTGTTTATAATTTTCAGGTATTATAGTCAATCACAAACTTTAGTCTAGAACAATCGCTAGTATCGATACTATCGATAGTATTGTTGCAGATAAAATCAACACTATCGATAGTATCGATACTATCAATAGTTTGTTATTAATGAACTACAATAGTATCGATAGTATTGCACTCATTCGATAGTATTGCCTTGTTCTGAGCTATCGATAATATCGATACTATCGGTTGTATCGATTCTATCATAGGCCTATCGATAGGGTACATGATTTTCGATGTAAACTGTCGATAGTTTTAATATCGATAGTTCGGCAACACTACTTAACTTCAATGATCGCAGCCGAACGCGCTTACCACTTGCGCCATCGAGCTCCTCGAATCATGGAAGACAGTTATTATTAATGCCGAATCCTTATTATTAATAAACTAGCGGCCGCCCACGACTTCGTACGCGTGGAGGTAGTTATTTGCACATACTTTTTAACCCCAAAAGGGAGTTTATTTCTAAAGATACATATTAGTACACCTCTACACCATCTATAGATAATACATGTTAAATTTCAAGTCTCTTATTTCAAAAAAAATAGGAGTTTTATACAAACTTCCAACCCCTCTATTTCCCCTTTTAGGGGTAGAGTTTCGCAATAATATGTAGCCTATATATTGACCCGACTTCTTGATAATATTCGTGCCAAATTTGGAGTGAATCCATGCAGTACTTCTTGAGTTTATCCCGGACATACAAAGAGACAAAAATTTTATAAACTATATTTTTGGCTTCGGTATCGATTGTAGATCACATCCTAAGTATTCTTTTATAAAAATATTTAGTGTACAGTTTTGACTTTCCTACCATTTTATTATATGTACGGATTATGATTGCACAAAGTTCTAAAATTTACCAAGAAAATTTTCTTCAATTGGCAATTCAATTTGGCTTAATTATCAAGCTGGAATCGAACCATCCTTTGCTACCTGAGCGAATGCACTTCTGGCTCCTAGTGACGGGAGATGAGAAATTAAACAGCCAGGTCGTCCAGTTTGATAACTAAGAACATCGTTTATTTTAATTTGCATCTTATGTATTCATCATCATCATTATCAGCCTATTAATGACCCCACTACTGGGGCACAGGCCTTCCCTATGGATCGAATATAGAGATTGGGCCATGACCCACCACGCGCGCCCAGTGCGGATTGGCGGGTGCAGCATGCAGCCGGGACCAAAGGCTTAACGTGCCTTCCGAAGCATGGAGGAACTCGAAATAGAAGATATTTGGTCACCCATCCAATGACCGACCACTGCGAAAGTTGCTTAACTTCGACGATCGCAGCCGAACGCGCTAACCACCTGCGCCTTCGAGCTTCTCTTAACTAATATTGTTGTGCGTCATCTGTTAATTCTGTGCTCGGCCTGTCCTAGATGCAAAGTACATGCTGACGCTACACGCTGACCCTGACAGAAGAATACGAGACGAATATTTTCTAGTACATCTGTCTGCAAGGCAGTGCCACTTCTTCACATTGCAGGCGATTACAATGTTAAATATAATACTTTTACATTTATTCTCATTAGTCTATTAATGTCCTCACTGCTGGGGCACAGGCCTTCCCTATGGATGGAATAGGGAAATTGGGCTATGACCGACCACGCGAGCCCAGTATGGATTGGCGGGTGCTAACGACTGCAGATGCAGCTGGGACCAACGGCTTAAAGTGCCTTCCGAAGCCCGGAGGAACTCGAGATAAAAGATTTTTGGTCCACCAACCAAACTTAACTTCAAATATCGCAGCCGAAAGCGCTAACCACCCACGCCATCGACCGTTACAGGACAGGATTTTTATAATTGACATTCATCATAACTACAAATCCTAGTGAAATGTCAATATTTTATCCTCCCTTAAAGACGAGACTAAACAGTTTTTTTTTTTATTTGCCAAATATTTGTTTCGCCCTACTTTGCCGCCTCTGATACTATACGACTCATATATCAAAGTTCCGAAATATGTAGAGATAATGTCGAGCCCTTACCGCCAAATTATCGTAAGCGACACTCGCCAAATTATTGTAAGCGACACTTTTGTCGAAATGCGTTTTTTGTGGAAACTAATATTTTAAACCGTAACGGACCCATCTCTGTTGATATTTCCCTCCAAAAGAACACCGTTATTATATAATAGAGGGAAGAATAGAGGGAAATATCAACAGAGATGGGTCCGTTACGGTTAAAAATATTAGTTTCCACAAAAAACGCATTTCGACAAAAGTGTCGCTTACGATAAATTGGCGAGTGTCGCTTACGATAATTTGGCGGTAAGGGCTCGATGTAGTCACATTATATTTTAGCGGTTTTATTCCTCACCTGAATATAGGCGCGTTGTTTTTGTACCACACGAGGAGCATCAACTCGTCGCCAGCATCTGTGGAGGCATCACACAACAGCGTAGCACTGTCGCCCTCTATGGCTTCCAGGTTAGACACTGGACCTGCAACCAATCCATAATTATATTTCCACAGCTCAGTGCTCAACGAAATGAGCAGGACACTACCCACTAAGATCATAGATCACACGACCCTCACTATAAGGACCAAGGTCAACGGAGTGTATGCCGAGACTATGGGCATGGTCGTAGCGCCCTGTTGAGTCCAGATTAGGCTAGCCAGGTTGCCGGGAAATCCAGGATTATCCCGGAATTTTGCGTCTTGCCCCGTGTCCAGTAATTAGACCTTTTTGCCCCGGAATCCCCGAATACCAGTTTTTGAAGTTATACTTCTTTAGGCGCGTTATGAAAAAATGATAAGAGTGAAATTTTAAGATGAGCGCGCATCACTGTAACACAAAAATTAACAGCATGAAGCATTAACGCTAAAGCGACCAACTTCATGCTGTTACTTTTGTGTTTACCGCACATTAGGAAAATCTACCAACAATATAGAAATAGAATCTCTATTCAGTGGGTGCTAACGACTGCATTGTGAAGGCCTATCAAAAGTATTTATTAATCTGGAACAACGGAACCAAAGCGCGATTCAGGAGACTACAGCGCCATCTCTTGACCATTGGTGTAGTAGAACCAAAAACCACATCTTTATTTTTTGTAATAAAGTAACAGTTATAGGTATTCATATTTATAATATTTATCCACATGTTTCTAGTTTGTATATTCGGAATACGTGTTTGAGTTTCATGCAAGTGCAAATCACATATGTTCTAATAAATTATATTCAGTAGCGATTTTAATTGAATATTTTGATTATTTATTTATTTTTTCAAATTAAAACTGAACTTTATTGACTGTGTCCTGTTCCAGACTTTTTATTAATTTATTGTCATTAATTATTTGCATGCAATTAAAAACTAATTTTAAACGATGCCAAAGAAGGATAACTTCTCACGCGCCTACATAAGTACACGCACCCATTTTTTTTTTAAATATTACTATAAATATACCCACGTTACATACATTAGGGATGTATTTGGGATTGTTGCGATTGCGGCTGCGAGGGGAGATAGAAGCTATGGCTTTTTTATATCTATAAAGGGTTTTAATTCTTGGGGGGTGCAAATGACCAGGAATTTATCGGCAGAAGCCATATAAAGGCATTGGGTTCTGACCTATATTTTGATTTGTTTTATTTCTGGAGTGGGGTGTGGGGTGTTGAGTGGAGAACTCTAGACCAGATTGACAAAGAGGCCCCTTGATAAAGAGGACAACCCTATTAGCCCTGTTAGGGCACAGTCCTTTCCTATCAATGGACTGGGAAGAGCGATTGGGTGATAACGACTGTAGATGCAACCGGTATTATAATTATTTGCCTTCCGATGCATAGAGGAGATCCAGATAAGAAATTTAAACGAAATAATTAGGAAGATACCATCATCATCATCATCATGCATGATGCAAGCCACTTATTGTATAAGTTGACTTTGGAAAGCATCCTTTATTTATCACACTACTATTATAAAGGCGAAAGTTTGTGAGTTTGTATGTTTGTTACATCTTCACGTCTAAATGGCTGGAGAGATTATAATAAAACTAGCAAACCAGTGAACCAAATGTTCACCAAAAAAAAAAATGTATTTAATTAATTGAGAACTTCGGAGATTTTGTGTGGTTTCGTTTGAAATAGAAATCACGTGATTTCTTGAAAACCGGAAGTGCTACGTTACTCACATCCGGTTTGTAGTCTTATCAGACTATTCTCAACTTATAACTTAAACATTCTCTTTATCTATCTCTTACGGTTTGGCCGCTGAAACAGCACCACGGACGGACGGACGGACTTGTCTAATAGATAAGAGATTTGGTATGGAGTTAGCTGACACCGTGGACACATAGACGTTTTACTGCTGGAAAATATCCCTAATAAACCGGGGGGTACTGCTAGTATAAATATGAAAAGAATTCTTTATACGGGTTAATTGCTTTTTCCGTACAAATTTATCACGACTTGTTGAAAATTGCCGCATGAAAACTATATTATTTTCGTTTACGAAATCAAACAGGATACGACAGCAAGCATAATTATTAGTTTTAAGTTATATGAATGAAATCATGTAAATAAACGCTAGTGAACATGAACAAACCAAATTAATATTCCTATATTTTAGGTAATTGCTGCATGTACGTACTAGGTGTGGGCGTTCTAAAGACGAACCGGTTTCAAGGACCGTTTTGTGTTCCGCGACGATAGAGCCGTTTTACGTTTCGGATCAAAACAGTCTTCGTCGAACAACTAGTCCTCGGATTGTCTGCACGCCAATATGTACTTTATGGTGAAACAAATACAGTCTATAATAGAACGCAATTATATGAGGCCGTTTCGTTCTATGATAATTAAGCTTTGATTTTACAATAATATAATCTTTATTATTAAACATTTAAAGTCGATTATCGTATAACACAACATTTATTTCGATGTTTCGTCGTCTCGTTCGCAGCAACGAAACGAACGTTCACAAGATTTCATTTAGTTCAGTTTCGTTGCGTCACCCAGTCGCAACCAAAACCAGTTGCGAACGAGAACCGTTTCGAGGACTAGTTTTCGTTTAAGAAAAAACGGTTGCGTTTCGTCGTCAGAAAATTTGAGAACGACCCACCGTTAGTACGTACCATTACTGGTACAAAACCCCAAAACCGTGAAATGACAACAAAAAATCATACTCGTAGAACGAGACATTTATTTATTTATTTATCTAAACTACTATTTGTACACGATGGATAACGAAACGATACCGCAATCTATAACAGTATAGCGACATCTAGTTCAATTCAAGGTGACTCAGTAACTATAGATGCGAAACTGCATTGAATATCAAATTAAGCAGTAAGTTCTTTATTTGAATAGGAATTACCATCATTAAAAAAATCGAATGATTCATTATTGCTGTACAAATAAACTGTTTTTTTTTTTTCAACTAAAACACAGCGTTGAAGTCTCAAATATGAAATTAATAAATGTCTTCGTGCAATCTCAAGTTGTTTCGCCTTTGGCGTCAACTTTTACATTATTTATTTTATACTTAACCTTTTGCGACAGTCGTTTTGGTAGAAATTTTTCTAATACCACCCGTCAGTAGTTATTATTGCGACCGAATATTGGTAGAATCCATTCATTGATTGGTGTATTCTAATGGCACTTCGATTTGATTGATTGATTTGATGTTTAACGATAAATGATTAAATTTTATAAAACAGCCAACTCGTCGCCGCTTTTATCTGTTCGATCGATGTTACGACAGGCTTTGTTATGATTTGATAGAAACATAATTGGTATTATATTATTTGACGGTCGTCATGTTCGTTTGCACCAAACTGAGGAGGTCCTCAACTTATTCCTAAAAAAATTAATGACTCTGAAGTGTAAAATTGGTTATAACGAATCTTTGAGACTAGCCTGACTTGTAAGTTCAATATGAAGTGCGTAATTTAAGGAACATCTTAAGTATTTTCTCAAAAAAGATATCTCTACTTTATTTTTGCGTCTGATGTAATGTAGACAGTTACTTCTTAAATAAATTAAAAATAGAAGAATGAAAATGTCATTCTCTGTTCTTCCGCTACGGATTAATGGCCCTTCAATTCGGACACGGTACTGGTCTCTCAGCAGGAAGCATTGAGATCGGCGCGGTCACGCGTATCCTACGGCGCACCGGCATCGCCCGCTCCTGTGCGATCGCGTACCGGCATCGCCAATTCCCCGCAGCTGGCGCGGGGTACCTATATTCGGTCGATCAAGATACGCTACAGAGATCTTAGTATTCGCCCCCTGTATGAACGCATGCACGGGAGCTAAGACACTCAGCAGAAGGTACAGCGGCCCTACAGCATCCTACGCCAATAGCATGCTATGGCGCATCAGCGCCACCGGCTCCCTTGCAACTGCGCAACGGCATCGCCCGCTCCCATGCAACCGCGCACCAGCATAGCCAGCTTAGCTGCAGCCGGAGGGGGCTACCTAATTGTCGTTCGATCAAGATACTGGTATAGTAATCTTACCATCCGCCCCCGGTACGAACGCGTGCACGCGAGCTATGACACTCATCAGGAGGTACAGCGGCGTTGTCGCGCGCATCCTACGCCACTACCATGCTACGGCGCATCGGCGCCACCGGCTCCCTTACAACCGCGCACCGGCATCGCCCGCTCCCATGCAACCGCGCACCGGCATAGCCAGCTCAGCTGCAGCCGGGGCGAGCTACCTAATTATCGTTCGATCAAGATACGGTATAGTGATTTTACCATCCGCCCCCGGTACGAACGCGTGCACGCGAGCTATGACACTCATCAGGAGGTACAGCGGCGTTGTCGCGCGCATCCTACGCCATTACCTTGCAACCGCGCACCGGCATCGCCCGCTCCCATGCAACCGCGCACCGGCATAGCCAGCTCAGCTGCAGCCGGAGCGAGCTACCTAATTGTCGTTCGATCAAGATACGGTATAGTAATCTTACCATCGGCCCCCGGTACGAACGCGTGCACGCGAGCTATGACACTCATCAGGAGGTACAGCGGCGTTGTCGCGCGCATCCTACGCCATTACCTTGCAACCGCGCACCGGCATCGCCCGCTCCCATGCAACCGCGCACCGGCATAGCCAGCTCAGCTGCAGCCGGGGCGAGCTACCTAATTATCGTTCGATCAAGATACGGTATAGTGATTTTACCATCCGCCCCCGGTACGAATGCGTGCACGCGAGCTATGACACTCAGCAGGAGGCACAGCGGCGCGGTCGCGCGCATCCTACGCCGCTCCCATGCTACGGCGCACCGGCATCACCCGCTCCTATGTGACCGCGCACCGGCATCGCCCGCTCCGCCCTAGCTGGCGCGGGCTACCTCTGTGCACGCTGCGCCCGCCGAACTTTTCTCTTATGTATCATCGTGCCATCAGACGCGAACCTGAAACAAAATTATTATTTATTAATTACCATTGTTAGTCGTCTTATCATTTCCATTTTAACATTGGAAAGTGTGTCTCGGATGATTATGGAATCAATCACTTGTTGCAATAAGAAACTCGATTTTTTAAAATTTAATTTACTTCCAGTGTTCTATTCACTGTGTAATTGACAAACTATTTATTGCTATCCAGACCCGTCTTTTCCAGTGGGCACTTTGGGCCCCGCGATCGATAGGGGGCCCCCTCAGATCAAATACAAAGTCCCTAGTTCCTGCTAAATCACCAAACGCAAGTCATAGGGGCCCCATTATACTAATATGCCCAGGGCCTCCAATAGGTCAAAGACGGCTGTTGCTATCTTATAAAATTAGGGTAAAAAAAACCTATTTAAAAACAAGCTTTTATTCAAATGCGCTAAAAAGAAAAAAAGAAAATTTCAACTAAATTAGTTAAAGATATCTGTTTCTAAATAGATTTTCAAATTTTAGAAGTCCGCCATATTGGATTGAGAGTGACGTCACATTTTTTTCGTGTTACTCTGAGCAAGTCCTTTAATTTGATACCCATATTGTAGGAATGCATTAAAAATGATTGGTCCGCCATTTTGGGTATGCCGCCATATTGGATTTAGAATGACGTCACACTGTTAATCATGCATTGTCATCCGAACTGAACGAGCATACCAAATTTCAGCTTAATCGGTTGAGGGCAAGTGCTTTAAAATTGAGTTGTAAGATTTGACCGTAACAAACATACATAGCAAGTTAAATAAAAGCTTGTAATAAGTTTTGGAGAAATATAGTGACGTATTCAGACCACCACAACAACAGTTTCTGAAATAACTCTTTCCGTTAGATGGAGTTGTAAAGCTTAATTACTATTTCAATACTCAGTAATGAAGTAGACGCATTCAGTGCTTCTGGTTTCATTACCAATGCAGAGCACCCAATTCATTTCCGTAACGTAGTATAAAGGAAAAGTTTTTGAAAATCTAAATTTATCACGAAATACTTGTTATTAATTAAATTTTGCTTTGCGTTGCGTTACATTCAAATTAAACACGTGGGATGCACACACGAACGACATACATTCCCGTAGCGGCGATTCACAGTAAAATAATAGCTTCAATAAAACTGTCGCATTCATGAATTGAAAACAATGAAAATTGCTGTTGGTTCACACATATTCACATTGCCTTTTTGCCGAACGTTACGTTTATTTTCCGACGAAATAAAGATAAATGGTCACACTACAAACTCTACGTTCTCGTGTTTCATTCGGTTCGCTGAAATCCGAAAAAAAAATGAACCTTAAGTTACAACGTTACAAAAATATTTATATTACATAATAAAAATGTATGTTGCTAAGCGAAAATCTTGAGAATGGCTATTCTTTTTATACGTTCCCTAAGGAAAAACATAAAGAATCGTGGAAATAATAATAAAATGAAACACTTTTTTCCCATACAAAACAGCTGTCAAACGTTTGGCTTAAAGGACAATGGGCAAAACAGACCTAGCACCGCCAACAATGTAATTAATATGAATAGATAGATCCATGAAACACTAGCCTTTTTTATTATGACACCGTAAAAAAATATGGAGGAGCTCGATGGCGCTAGTGGTTATCGCGTTCTGCTGCGGTCGTTGAAGTTGAGCAACTTTGGCAGTGGTCGGTCATTGGATGGGTGACCAAAAATTTACTATCTCGAGCTCCTCCTGCTTCGGAAGGCACGATAAGACGTTGGTCCCGGCTGCATCTGCAGTCGTTAGCACCCACCAACCCGCACTGGGCCCGCGTGGTGGGTCATGGCCTAATCTCCCTAACCCATCCATAGGGAAGGCCTGTGCCCCAGCAGTGGGGACATTAATAGGCTGATGATGATGATGATGAAAAAAATATCCTGGTAGTCAAAAGATATGACACATGGGCATATTTAAGTAGCTAAATAAATTAATTTTATAGTACCTTTATTTCATATTATTAGTAACCATAATAATATGCCATATCGTGCTATACAACCAGATATACGACAAAGCCTGCCGACCATTCTGCGCTTGCTCTTTCTGAGACACCTCAAAACGGTTAACGGGGGTTGAAAGACTTACAGTTGCGAATAGTCGACTCGTCTTACTTTGTTGTGATTGTGCGCTTCCTGTCACTTGATTGATTTTTATCTAACACGCTTTGGACATTGGAACACGATTATGTCAATTAGTATGGATGAACTGGAATCATGTTTTCTCCGAGGCGTGGACAACTTTGGGTGATTTGCGTCGCTCCGTTTTACAAAGAAGACAATTATCTGTAACGAACAGATTGTTTGAAAAAACCCAAACCCATGCGGAGATTTATGGATTTACTCTAGCGCGACAGAATAACATAAGGGGACAACCTTGAACCTTGTGAAGTACTCCCATAATACCTGAGCCCCCTATGTAGTGTCGAACTAACTAACTAAATTAATTCCCTTGTTTCATTGATGTTGGTTTGCTATAGTACTTCTGTCTATTAAACTTAAAATAACTAAATACTGCCGGGATGGAATTTGATGCGCTTTGGCACAGATGATCATGACTATAATACCTTTCAAACAAGTGTAGTTTAAGCCGTGGCGGACGTGGGTGCAGCGTCCATACATTTTGCCCAATGTCCAATATAGTTAAAGTTTGAGTCTCGGGAAAGGACATATCACAGTTTTGATTCCAGAAACTTTCTTTAAGGGGATTAAAAAGGAGAATCATAAAGTAAACAGAATTACTATAAGAAAACAAAATATAATTAGGTACCGTGAGAAAAAACAATCACGAACATTATTTGAAAAAGCGAAAAGCGCAAAGTTCATTGCAATATTAACTACGTGGACTTATTTGAAACGACGAAAGCAGTCGAGATTGGATTACCTCAATCTTTTGTTAACGAAAGGTCAAGAATTCTATCTGTCTCGAGATCAGTTGCGATTCAGAAAATCACAATGCGAATAAAGATTGAGGATAGTGATACAATCACAATTGTAATAATGCTCAGTTATGATTTGAAAATGCTTGCATACGATGATTTCGAGATAAAAATGAAAGTAACGAACTTAAGTTCGTGTGAAACGCAACAGATTATGAAGAAGATAACGATGTTAAAAATAAGTATGCGCTTTTTAGGGTTCAATAAGTAAATAAGTTACTATTTGAAATAAAAAACGCACTAAATAAAGGAAACATAAAACGCACATTAAAAAGTCACTTTATCAATAACTTGAAAATAATTCATTTAAAATAACCGTTACAACGAACTTATCATAAAAACATTAAAAAAAGTCATATTTATCATTATAATTGGAGCATCCTTTATCATTATAATTGGAGCATCCTTTATCTAGGATAACTGCATTACGACTTGTATGCTAGCATGAAAAAAATACTTACCCAACCGGTATAGGTTCGTGCGTCTTTTGTGACCTGCATGTGCAAGCGCAAATTAATTATCATGTCAATGTTTACTATTTCCAACATACCCACTTATTTTATAAAATATTGTTATTTAATAATAGTTACTACAGTGTGAAAACCTATATTTATTTATTGTAAATAGATGTACAGCGGTGAATGTAGTGCACGAATATACCTTTCTGGTGTTTGTTTGCACTATAATATGTATTATAATTGTAATATTGCTTGATGAAATTAATAAATAAAAAAATAAATAATAATAATGGTTTATTTATCTTAAAAGCTACAATTGCTCTTATATACTGATTAAAAGGAATTAAATCTTAAATATTTTTGAAGTGAAACTTCTTTATCGGCGTTGGAAAAAAATTTACCGTAACATTTTTCGGTTACGCGTCACATTTTTCCGTTACGCGCCATCTTTTTTTATATTAATAGTGGATAGCTGAATGATCACACTGTCGCCGGCGAGAACTCTCTCTACTCGTTTGTAGCTGAGTGACAATAGTTATTAAAGATAAGACACGCTCAGCCAAACTCGCATAGCGATACTCGCTCAGCGGTACTCGCTCAGCGATACTCGCTCAGCGATACTCGCTCAGCGATACTCGCTCAGCGATACTCGCTCAGCGATACTCGCCCAGCGATACTCGCTCAGCGATTCTCGCTCAGCGATACTCGCTCAGCGATACTAGCTCAGCGATACTCGCTCAGCTATACTCGCTCGGTTAAGCTGGCTTGGCTGTCAAAAGCCGTGCGCGTGCATTTTAACTCAGGACTGCCAATTCGTTTCTAGTTTCTACTCGCTTATCGTTCATCGTCGGAGGTGGAACATGTGCCTTAGATTACTGAGCCGTGTAATCATAACAGTTTCATAGGCAGTAATTTGTATTCATGTCTATGATAATAAAATCCTTTTGTTTAAACTTTATCTAATTTAACTTTATTTAACCAATTTCTGGAAAGTTGCATGTAGACCATTTTTCGAAAAATAAGGCCATAAAGAAGTTTCACTTCTTACGTGTGTACACTAGTACACGCACACATTTTTTTTTTACATATAAGAGGTTCGTTGACGGCTGTACTAGTATTAACTGTGTTACAACCGTCAGCGACTCCTTCCATGATATTTTGTCATGGGGATGGACAAAAATTAACCTTATTTAAACCATCTAAAGTACCTAACTAATCAAAAATAAAAAAAGGTTTAAATTTCGTTTTGTTTTATACCGACTGTGCTTTTGCGCGCGCGCGCACGCGCGCGCGTGTGTGTGTGTGTGTGTGTTTGTGTGTGTACGGTGCATGTTAGTGAGTTGAGGAGTTCGATGGCGCAAGTGGTTAGCGCGTTCGGCTGCGATCGTTGTAGTTAAGCAACTTTCGCAGTGGTCGCTCATTGGATAGGTGACCAAATATTAACTATCTCGAGCTCCTCCGTGCTTCGGAAGGCACGTTAAGCCGTTGGTCCCGGCTGCATCTGCAGTCGTTAGCACCCGCCAATCCGCACTGGGCCCGCGTGGCCATGGCCCAATCTCCCTATTCCATCCATAGGGAAGGCCTGTGCCCCAGCAGTGGGGACATAAATAGGCTGATGATGATGATGATGAATAGTGTATTTGAAAGTATTAAAAATAAAGTTAGAATATTAGCAGGGGATTTTACTATTTTTACAAAAAAAAATATTCATAATTTTACTAAAAACCCACGAAAAAGATAACAGTTTTCTTATCTATTGTCACGTGACTCGAAACGCTTGGGATTGGCGGAGCCTAAAATGACGTCACACGCAAGTAAACTTCCGGTTAAAGTGACATTATATTGTATCGTTTGTCGTTTTAATAACAGTCGTGTGACGTCACACACTAGTAAGACGCCATATTGTACAAAGAAACGTTTTCGCGGCAACTTGAAAATGGAGTTTTTGATTTGGTTATTTTTACTGAAACACACAACAGTATGATGAATATCCCCTTTTTACGGACTCCATGAACATCTCTTATCTATTAGACAAGTCCGTCCGTCCGTCTGTCTGTGGTGCTGTTTCAGCGGCCAAACCGTAAGAGATAGATAAAGAGAATATTTAAGTTATAAGTTAAGAATAGTCTGATAAGACTACAAACCGGATTTGAGTAACGTAGCACTTCCGGTTTTCGAGAAATCACGAATTTCAAACGAAACCACACAAAATTTCCGAAGTTCTCAATTAAATACATTTTTTTTTAAATCAGGTTTTGGTGAACATTTGGTTCACTGGTTTGCTAGTTCTAATATAATAAGCGATACTTCCACTGCTTTACGATTATAATTTAATTTTATCACTGAAAGTTAATATATAGTATAATTTAATTCATGTGGATAAGGCTGCTGTGAAATTAGATTTTGGACTTCTAAAAAAAGATATTTTATTAAAGTGCATTAGTGTGTGTGCAATTATTGTATAAAACTTATTATATACTTATTAAATACATTTTTTTTTAAATCAGGTTTTGGTGAACATTTGGTTCACTGGTTTGCTAGTTAGTCAATAACGTGAGATCGTTTTTTAAAACTTGTCAAATACCCTATTAAACTTGAAGACCAAACCAAGAGTTTGAACACTAATAAACTTTCGCTGTCCATCTGTCATTATCGCTAATGTTAACACCCCTCCTCAGGTTCGACTGGTTTAGAGTCTCCAGACGGAGAGGAGACTCCACCCGTGGGGAGATGCCATCCGCCTGGAATACCTCTAGAGTAGGGTTGCAACGATATATCGGAATATCGATAATATCGAGACCAAAATATCGATATTTAAAATTCACTGATATCGATAATATCGATATCGGAAATTCCAAAATATCGATATTTCGTAGACTAAATTTGAACACAATAATATCAATAAATGTACCTGCTATGACTATCTAATTTTTTTTTTACTTTATTGCAATATTTAATTCTTAAACTTGTAACAATGAACCTAAAACTAAAAACCTTAAAAATATAATATAATAACTAAAATTAACATTATGTACAAGAATAATATACAAATACTAATAATATTCAAATATCACCCCGTATCGTTTCTGGCGCAAAGGTGCCCATTATGCTTGCAGCATTGCCACGCTGGATGGCAATAGACAATCTTTGTGCAAGAAATGACCCGGAGCGAGGGTCATTAGTTTTTTGCCTGAGTCGGCGGCCCAGGTCCCACACAAATTGCTTGGCCTCTGCGCTCCAACAACCCGCCGTTTCCACCGCCAAAGGCACGAAAATATATCCTTGCCCCAACGAGGAATATTTTAAGCGCTTCGCCGTTGCCTGAAACTCAGCCGCCGCCCCAGCCCTGCGTGTCGTGCGGCCGATGTGGGTAGCGGCGAAAGTGCTGACACACGTCGCGTCCCACACCAAACATCGTCCCTTCTCCCACGGTACCAATGTAAGTCCATTAGGCCGTTTTCCGTCTGTGCGGCTGAGACCAGGTGGTTCGAGGACGGAAGGAACGCCGGCCGACCTAAGACCTCTCAACACTATATCATTTAGAGCATGGTGACGTGGGTGTCTGCCTGTACATCGACGGCAGCTCAATGCGTGATGGCCGTCAGCCCCCACCATGGTACCGCAGATGCATACATGTGGTTGACATACATCGCAGCCCAAGCGGAGGGCGACCGCCACCCGCAAAGAGTCACCGTCAAGTAAAGTGCCCATATGAGGCGAAGGTAACGCGTGCAGCCACGCCCCGGATTCAGGCTGTGAAACCGCCAAAATCCTCGCTAGATCGACTCCCGTGGCACCACCAGTAAGCAGTTCAAGTGTCGCTTTACAATTAACGTCGTCCCATGAGCGCTGGAACTCGGGGTTCCTAGGCACGGCTGCACCCGGGACGAGAGCTAACCAGGCTGCCAAAGCATCGGCCGCAAAGGGTACGGTCACCTTGTCGCCATTCATAGACAGAATATTAGCTACAAGGCCCGAAACCCCATGGGCCGAGGCCAAGAAAGCCGGGAGACTCACATCACTAACAGAACGCACCCCAATACCCCCGTATCGGATTGGCAAAGATGCCTGTTTCCAGTGGTTGCCACTCAGGGAGACATTCAAAATTGTCTGAACCGCATTTTTTATGACAGCGTCAAAAGAAGCAATATCATCACGGAACATCCAAACTGGAGCCGTCCGAAGGAGGTATGTTATTTTTGGGATGGCAAAACATTTCTGCAAGAGGACTAGAGCAACGTGAGGAGCAATGGCCTCTAGACGCTCGCTGGCCAGCAAGAGAACATCCTTACGAGTTTTCATGGCCTCCGGAACTGCAGATGGAAAAATAGGAGCACCAAGCAAATTAAAAGAATCTTTATTGAGCTCCTTGAGGCCCGGAAGCAAACAAGTGAAAGACGAGAAGGATTGATATGACACCGAACTACAGGAAAAGAACTCGCATTTTGTAAAATTTACCTCTAGACCTAACTCCCCCAGACGAGGTAATAAGAAAGCTAAGTCCCTTTCCACTTCTTCTGGTTTACCCCAATGGTCCCATCATCTAAGTACCAGATGTTGAGGGGCGATTTGAGCTCAGTGATCACTTTGTGAATGGCAAGGCTAAAGGCGAGGGGGCCGAGGGGGTCTCCCTGTTGCGCACCAACCTGGGACAGGATTAAATCAGTGCCAACATATAGGTTAGAAGGTATATGATATGCCTGGTGGAGGAAAGGATAAAGCTCAGGGATATTCTCCATCACCTCATGAAGCATGACGTCCCTTTCAAAAGTATTGAAAGCGTTCTTCAAATCTAGCTTAAGTATCACTTCATCCACATTCTCCGGATCCATTGCAAAAGTCCGAACCGCATGTATTCCCGCCTCACAACCTAGACGTATCCCAAAACCTAATTGATGTGGTTGAAGGTAGGAAGCCATTTGCTCCTTCACAGCTCGGCATCCCAGCTTGGCCACTAAGCGCCGAAGCACACTCCCTACCGCGATAGGTCTCAACCCACCCTCCTTCTTCTTCAAGGCACATAGTGTCGCCCCATATAAATAGGGACACACATCAGGATTCAATTGCCCACTGAGCAAAAAATTACTGAGCCTAGTTAAGGCTTTAATCAAGCGCTGACCATTATCTCCCGCAGAACTAGAAATCAATTCCTTCAAATGGGAAGGACGAATGCCATCTAAGCCGGCAGCTGATCCATTATAAAAAGAGTTAACAGCCAGCACCACATCCTCCTCCGTCACCAACAACCCCGGAATGCACGAGACCGGCTCCGGTGGAAAATGAAGAAGACGGGACGGATGCGGATGTTTTGATTAAAGGGCAGCAACAGTCTCCGGTCCCGGCGGTGCAATGGAGTCTTCGCTCATGAGTAACCGAACCGCTCCCCTCAAATCACCCTCGTGGACTTTAGACTCAATTACCCTTGTTAGTGACAGTGGCTTCCTCACTAACAATGCGCAGTCAGCGGAAGAAAAACAACGGACTACACCTACGTTTACTTTTACTTTAGAAGTAAGAGAGCCATTACCGGCCTTTTCGGGGGTTCTAAAGGCAGTGTAAGAGAAAGAAAGAAGAGAACTCCACTCTTCCAACCCATTAGTGGCGACACAACCATCAATGATGTCACCCTCTCTCCGCCCCCGCTGCCACCGTCCGTTGCCGCACCGGTTATTGCCCCATCAACGCCGGGAGCAGCTAATCCGCAGTCTTGCGACCGTTGCATATTACTCGATCAGCTTGCAACACTTAGGGACACAGTTCGTGTTCTGCGTCACATTCCAAAGGGTGCGAGGAGTGTGGCAGCAAGCAGACTATATCTGCTTGCTTGCTGGGGGCTGAGAGAGGGGACTGAGTACATCCCTGTGTATGCGCGTAATATGTATCTTGAGACCTCGTGACGTAAACTTTCGTGATGAATTGTGGCAATAGGGACACGTCGACTCAGGGAGACTACTCATTGCATACAATAAAAATTAAAAATAACAAAATAAAATAAAAATAATCGTTACCGTTTATAAAACAAAACTCACAAATGAATATTCATAGTACATTTCTTGCAGGGGCGGAATGTTATTTAAAAGCTCAAACAGTACTTCAACGTAATGAAAAAGCCAAGGGCTTCCTGGACAAGTTGAGCAAGTCGTTCGATCAAG
This sequence comes from Chilo suppressalis, assembly GCA_902850365.2. NCBI lineage: Eukaryota > Metazoa > Arthropoda > Insecta > Lepidoptera > Crambidae > Chilo > Chilo suppressalis. Next base: position 1,550,126 of record OU963910.1, read on the forward strand.
TTATGTCGTTGATTCAGTCGCTGCGGTTCATAAAGTTGCCGCTGCCGCTGTCGCTGCTGCTGCCTGCGCTGCTGGACTTTTGCCGCGTGGTGCAAGTGGCACGCGACCCCAGGGTCGTGGCCGTCTCCTCCTACCACCACTTCTTTACAAACACGGGCTACACAACCAGCTTCAAAACATTCACTAGAACTGGAGGCAATAAAAATGCAGCGACGAAACATAATATAACATTTGAAAGCTTGTTTTTCATAATAACATGAACAGATACTTTTAGTTTTTTATTTATATCCAATTAATTTTCAATCGTGTTTATAATTGCACAATTTTATAATGATGCTATGATACTATCTAAATTGAATAACTATTGCTTTGAAATCGCGAGAGCTTATTTGCTTGCTTTTGATTTGATACTTCTTACAGCGCTATAAAAATATAGAAAATATCTATAAACATCGTGTTGGAAATGTTGGAATGGCTGATATATCGCATCAGATATCGATATTTACCTGCCCACATTATAAATATCGATATTTCGGAAACCTTTGCTTCCTTAATTTTAGGTTTTTGCTTTGCAAACTTAATACAAAGAAAAAAATATCGATATATCGATAATATCGAGTTAAAATGGTCGATATATCGGATATCGATATTTTCCTGACTTCGATATAAATATCGATATTTCAAAATACTTTGCATTCCTACTCTAGAGGCATTCGCCAATTCTCGGCTTGAGGTCCCCTTAGGATCTCGCCGTCCCTAAACCCGGTGACCATGTATAGGTCATCTGTGACATTTCACACTTTAAAAAAAAAACCGGCCTAGTGAGAGTCGGTCTCGCGCACCGAGGGTTCCGTACAAATCTGTAGGTATCTAATAATTATTAAAAAAATATGTCATGTAACTAAAAATTAACGATTTTCGCAAATTTTCCTTTATCTGTACTATAAGACGTTACTTCGTACCAAATTTCAAGATTCTGAGTTCACGGGAAGTACCCTGTAGGTTTTGATTCCCGTGAGTTAATAATTTAAAAGAACTGGAGGCGTTAAAAAAGAATTTATTGCAAGTACAACTTAAGCTTATTTACAGAGCAGAGTCGGAGATAAAATGAACATTGGTTTTGTTTTTTTTTTGAAGTTATACTTCTTTAGGCGCGTTATGAAAAAATGATGAGAGTGAAATTTTAAGATGCGCGCGCATCACTGTAACACAAAATTTTAACAGCATGAAGTCGGTCGCTTTAGCGACCAACTTCATGCTGTTACTTTTGTGTTTACCGCACATTAAGAAAATCTACCAACAAAATAGAAATAGAATCTCTATTTAGTGGGTGCTAACGACTGCATTGTGAAGGCCTATCAAAAGTATTTATTAATCTGGAACAACGGAACCAAAGCGCGATTCAGGAGACTACAGCGCTATCTCTTGACCATTGGTGTAGTAGAACCAAAAACCACATCTTTATTTTTTGTAATAAAGTAACAGTTATAGGTATTCATATTTATAATATTTATCCACATGTTTCTAGTTTGTATATTCGGAATACGCGTTTGAGTTTCATACAAGTGCAAATCACATATGTTCTAATAAATTATATTCAGTAGCGATTTTAATTGAATATTTTGATTATTTATTTATTTTTTCAAATTAAAACTGAACTTTATTGACTGTGTCCTTTTCCAGACTTTTTATTAATTTATTGTAATTAATTATTTGCATGCAATTAAAAACTAATTTTAAACGATGCCAAAGAAGGATAACTTCTCACGCGCCTACATAAGTACACGCACCCATTTTTTTTTTGTTTCCTCCCAGGCGGGGGAGCGGGTGAGAAATCCTCATGGCACGCAGCCCGCTTTTATACTATTTTACTTATCGGCTAGTTAAACATGAAAGTTATTATCTACCCTTAACTAATGGTGTACCATTAATATTGGATGACAGTTTCGTAAGGGTTATCTTGTGTGACCTCTTCCAGGAATGTGGATTTTTGAGACATCCATTATTTTATCATGCGATGATAAGTTAATCGTAATAAATAATAATAATGAAGTGTTATCTCTCGTGCCCTCTTCCAGGGATAAGGGTTTTACGTTATCATCAGCTTTATCATGTGCTTTTCTGCGAGTTTCGAAAACTTGCGGCATAAACGGCTGTATGTTTCGATTGCGTTTGATTTTTTCACAGCTCCAAGGGACAGTAGACATGAGTATTTGATATAAATTTCAGCTTGATACCTACACGCGTGCCTGAGAAAAATGCCTTGACAGACCGACGGACTCGAGGTACGTACGAACGAACCTTAAAAAAATGTTAACAAATTTTTGGTCACCCATCCGACGACTGGCCGTTGCGAAAGTTGCTTAACTTCCACAATCGCAGGCCGAACACGCTAACCATCTGCGCCATTTAGCTCTTCAATTTAGCCGAGTCGCACGTGCTTCTTTTTTTATTACCTGTTCCACTACCAAGGTGACTGGAATGCGGTCAATCTCCTGATATAAATATAAATTCTTTAGTTTTATGGTCATTTGGCATTTTGCAGAATTTATTGAAGATAATGTTTGTATTTATAATACAACAACAACAAAAAAATTGTAGGAATGTGCTAACAATTCTAAATTACCTGACCATTGGGTTTGAAGTGTATATTTACAACACGACACCGACTTGGTATTAGGCAATACCCTAACATCACAATTTTGTTTTTATTTCGTTTTCGGCAGGACAGCCTGGAATTTAGGGTTCCGAAGTCAACAAGAAACCTTTATATCTTCTCTCCGTCCGTCTATATGTGCGCAGCTTGAATTAGGGATTTTTAGTGCTAGAAATTTGAAATTTAGCATGGATATAAAATAGTCTAGGCTGTTACAAGCACTTGTGAATGTCGAAAAGCTACGCCATCGGTTCGCAAATCTACGGCGGGAGACCTTGTACTGAGAAGAACCGGCAAGAAACTCAGCAAGGGCTGTTTTTTTCTCCCTGTATTATATACAGAGTCGTCAAATTGAAAAATGACTTCAATATGAGGTAACTCATAAACTCACTCACTTTTCACTTTTCATTACAAACAAAAAAAATGCAAATAATATAAAAAATATGACTATAAAATAAAAAATAAAAATATGTAAAAAAAAAATGGTTTAACAAAGTTTAGGAATGACGTGTCCTACCGTTTAGGCAAAAAAAAATAATAATAATGAACGATTAAAGTATAGAACAACGATTAATAGTACCCAGTGAATTAAGAGCAGACTCATCTCCGCTGGCAGCACCCGTTCACGAGCATGACGCATGAACCAGCCATCGCTTTGCTCAACCATTTTTTAGGGAACGCAACGACCCGCCTCACACGACAAATTTCTTATTAGTCGCGACGACAAAATGGTAAAATAAATTTTAGGTACGTAGGTACATTAATTTAACTTATTGTGGAGATCCTATTTTTTTATCTTATCAACGCCATGTATACATCCTGGTAAAGTTTATAATAATAATAATAATAAATATTCTTTATTGCACACAACAAAGGACACAAGACATAAACAAATAAAACAGAAGAAAGAGTACAATAGGCGGCCTTATTGCTAAACAGCAATCTCTTCCAGGCAACCTATGGTGGAAGAGGAATAATAATATATGTAGCTAAATAAAGAAGGGTGCAAAAGAAAATACAGGAGATAATCCTTACATAAATGAGGTGTGTCATTTCAAAAAGACTTATTTCCACTTTCGGAAAAAAGTAAAGTAACGATGGGAATCCATTCTCAGCATTCGTTTGCACCTCTATAATAATTTGTTTATTACAAAAACACCTAATTCCTCTGTAAATTTGACTTTCAACTTACGTATTCAAAAGAAATACGCCTATTTCCACGTCATTACGTATTTAATATGCATTGATAAATAGTTCTATTACAAACCGACTTATTTCCAATATATAATTCAAGACTTAGTTACTTACCTCTAGCAAACAGATTTATTTCCATTTCATACATTCATACATTCAAGCTCAGCATCAGCTCAGCATCAGATGTCCACACAATAAGACTGTTCTGTGACGGGTGTGGACGACAAAATAATAATAGTATTGTCCTTCACACTTTGATGCAGTGGCTTTATGCAAAGTCACCACAAAATATTAAGGAAATAAAACTGTATTTCCCTGTCCGTGGACATAGTTTTCTACCCGCAGACCGAGTCTTTGGGAGACTTGAAAAAGTTGAGTTGAGAAAAGTTCCTGTTATAACAACCCAAGAAGGTTATTATGAAATATATAAAAACCATGGTGATCTAAGAATTCTATGGAGTGATTGGAAAATTTTCAATGTTTAAGAGCTGGATAAGTATTTGAAAAAGATTGAAAGAATATAAAGTTTAAAAAGAATTTTCATAAAAAAAATATGTGGAAGACAGGGAACTGTCAAAGGCTGTACTGTAATGGGTTTCCAGAATTACAGATTTGAAGAAGAAGGCAAAAGTGAAACTCTTTTGAAAAAAATGGGTGCGTGTACTTATGTAGGCGCGTGAGAAGTTATCCTTCTTTGGCATCGTTTAAAATTAGTTTTTAATTGCATGCAAATAATTAATTACAATAAATTAATAAAAAGTCTGGAAAAGGACACAGTCAATAAAGTTCAGTTTTAATTTGAAAAAATAAATAAATAATCAAAATATTCAATTAAAATCGCTACTGAATATAATTTATAAGAACATATGTGATTTGCACTTGTATGAAACTCAAACACGTATTCCGAATATACAAACTAGAAACATGTGGATAAATATTATAAATATGAATACCTGTAACTGTTACTTTAATACAAAAAATAAAGTTGTGGTTTTTGGTTCTACTACACCAATGGTCAAGAGATGGCGCTGTAGTCTCCAGAATCGCGCTTTGGTTCCGTTGTTCCAGATTAATAAATACTTTTTGTTACTTTATTACAAAAAAAAAAGATGTGGTTTTTGGTTCTACTACACCAATGGTCAAGAGATGGCGCTGTAGTCTCCTGAATCGCGCTTTGGTTCCGTTGTTCCAGATTAATAAATACTTTTGATAGGCCTTCACAATGCAGTCGTTAGCACCCACAAAATAGAGATTCTATTTCTATTTTGTTGGTAGATTCTCTTAATGTGCGGTAAACACAAAAGTAACCGCATGAAGTTGGTCGCTAAAGCGATCAACTTCATGCTGTTAATTTTTTGTGTTACAGTGATGCGCGCGCATCTCAAAATTTCACTCTCATCATTTATTCATAACGCGCCTAAAGAAGTATAACTTCAAAAAGATGTTATCGCTTTATTAGTAAAGCAATTTGGTGAAACATGGGAGGCATTAGAGGAATTAAATTGGTTTAAAAATATATTATTGCATGATGACAACCCAGCTGCTCGAGTAGACAGTGTGACAATGCATTGCAATGAGGAAGAAGAATGTAATTGTTTAGATCCAGATGTAGGTTGGATTGTTTAATAAGTTTACTCAATTAAATTTCATTGTACTTTATCAATTATTTTTTATTTTCATTTATAAAACATAGGTCACGCCTGTTTATCAGAGGCAAAACAAAAAGGCTTATTTCACTAGAGTACCTAATAAAGTGACTTATTTCCTTAAGCGTACCTAACAAAGAAGCTTATTTTCTGTAATTCTGAACAAAGTGAATTATTTCCAAATTATCGAGTAATGTTCTCCTACCATAAATGAACTTTAATATTAATGTACTAGTGTTTATATTAGCTAAATACGATTCTCTTTACGCTGACATAAAAAAAATATGTATATAACACAATAAATCACATAGGACGTTTTTTCCATTTATTAAAAAATCGGATAAGGTGGAAATAAGTCTTTTTGAAATGACACTCCTCTAAATATTCAAGAGAAGCAAAGAAATGGGATGCTAAATGAATTTAAGATACAGAAAGGAAATAGCTTTTAACTTGATCGCTAAAGGAATTACGTGAACGAGCCTAGGGACACGATATCGAATAGAAAGTATCGATACTGTACTCATGAGTAGTATCGGAAAAAAAGTATCGTACTCGTAAAAGTATTGAAACAAAAGTATCGATACTTCGAAGTATCGAGTACATTTCATAGGGCCATATTATGAACAATCAAATTTTATTATAGTACGTATTATCAAAAACAAAAAGGAGGACATGTAAATTCACAAATTTCTATATTATGCAGATACTCTTAAAAATGTGTTTGTTAATATAATCAACTGCAAAACTAAACGTTGCGTAATTCAAGTACGTAAGTCTCAGGACACACTAGATTGCTTGTGCTTCCAATTATATCAACGCAATGGAATATTTTAGAAGGATTGCTATGATTCCACTAGATGGCTTTGCCATCAATATCCAAATTTTTAAAGGTATCGATACTTATGATTTTATTTATTTTTTAAGCATTTAACTGCTAGATGTTTAAATCTAAAGAAAAGTTTACTAGAAAAAAATCCACGCGGACCAGGCAGCGGACGGGAATCGAAACCACATCCTTCGCTATCCGGGCGAATGCACTGATATTTTTCTAGTAAACTTTTCTTTAGATTTAAACTACTAGCAGTTAAATGCTTTAAAAATAAATAAAATCATAACTATAATTGTTATTTCTTCTTTCAAATGTTTAATACTTGAAAAAGTATTCATTTGACATTGTGGGTTGCCTACAATGCGAAGAGATGGCGCTGCCTTGCAGCTTAAGGCTAGGAAAATTTCGACACGGCTAATAGGGCCGTGGTAGCATAATGGACAGTGCATTCGCCCGGATAGCGAAGGATGCGGGTTCGAGTCCCGTCCGCTGCCTGGTCCGCGTGGATTTTTTTTTCTAGTAAACTTTTCTTTAGGTATCGATACTTGCCAAAAAGTACTCATTTAGTTGAAGTATCGAAAACCAAGAATCGAGTACAAAAGTATCGGTATCGAAAGTAAAGGTATACAATACCACAAAGTATCGATACTTTTTTCGTGTCCCTAAACGAGCCTTTCTGATTCCTTCAGGGAGAGAATTCCAAAGCCGAGCGGCGTGCACAGAAAAGGAATAAGAAAAGAAGTCAGAAGAGTGACAGGGAATTTCAAGAAGAAGGTAAGAAGAGGATCGCCGCGAGAGCTGAGAAGAGGAGGATAGAAAAGAGAAACACAAAACACAGTTCTTGCGGAGCTCCGGCTACAGTCTTTGTAGTTGTAGTTTGTTGTATAACATATCGAATCTCAAGCACAGCTCCGTTCGGGAGATGCGAAATAACGTCTCAAAAATGTTATTAAATAGAATCTTTTCAGGATAATAAGTTGATTATACACATACACACACAACACACAGTTACACACACACACACACAAAACACTCACATATATACAAACATGTATACACACACACACAAAACACTCACATATATACAATAATGTATACATTCTTTTAAGTTGTTTGTATTTTCAGGCCGTAAGTTATATATTGTTAATTTATTACTTCCCCCATAGGACGGGCTTCGCCTAGTATGGGTGACTGTTGTGTTATTGTAATTTTGTTTATGAATAAATGGATTATTAATATTATTATTATTGTTAAGCAACTTTCGCAGTGGTCGTTCATTGGATGGGTGACCAACAATCTTCTATCTCGAGTTCTTCCGTGCTTCGGCAGGCACGTTAAGCCGTTGGTCCCGGCTGCATCTGCAGTCGTTAGCACCCACCAATCCACACCTGGCTAACGTGGTGGGTCATGGCCCGATCTCCCTATTCCATCCATAGGGAAGGCCTGTGCCCCAGTAGTGGGGATATTAATAGGCTGATGATGAAAGTTCTTGCGCAACGACCATAGGCAAGGACGCCTAAACAGTAGCCATTTTACATACAAAAAAATGGGTGCGTGTACTTATGTAGGCGCGTGAGAAGTTATCCTTCTTTGGCATCGTTTAAAATTAGTTTTTAATTGCATGCAAATAATTAATTACAATAAATTAATAAAAAGTCTGGAAAAGGACACAGTCAATAAAGTTCAGTTTTAATTTGAAAAAATAAATAAATAATCAAAATATTCAATTAAAATCGCTACTGAATATAATTTATTAGAACATATGTGATTTGCACTTGTATGAAACTCAAACACGTATTCCGAATATACAAACTAGAAACATGTGGATAAATATTATAAATATGAATACCTATTGTATTTTAGTCAAAAATGGAATATCATTTAAAAAAATTACCACATTTGATGATATTGCACTAAATTTTCATTTTGAGTGCTGTGCTGTTGATATTCCTGCACAAGATGTTATCATTGTTTGCGTGTACCGGTCATCAACTGCTACGAAACGGAGACACTATGAATGCTTTTTTGACAAATTTGAAACTTTGCTATATAATTTTCTACGTAAATATAATAAAAAAAGACTAATAATATTGGGTGACATAAATATAAATACTCTAATTGAAAATAAATCAACTAAACAACTCACAGATATTCTAATAAATTACAACTTAAAACAACACATAACTCAACCAACTAGAGGGCGCTCATGCCTTGACCACATATTCAGTAACGTTGCAGGAGCCTCTGGTTCTCTAATCCCGCTCTGCCTCTCTGATCATGATACGGCCCAGATACTTACGTTCAATAGCAAAATCAAACCAAAAATAGACAAAGCAATGTTCACTTTTAAAAGATGCTACTCACAGGAAAATATTGAAAAATTCCAGGGTTACTTAAAAAGTTTATCCTTCTCTGAAGTTTACAAAGAAAAAGACCCCCAAACCGCCTTCAATATATTTTATGAATGGTTTTGTCTGCTATACAAACTGTGCTTTCCCATTATTAAAATAAAAATTAATACCGCGAGAAATCTGTCGTGGATAACAAAAGGACTCAGGAAGAGCTGTCTCACAAATAGAAAACTAAGACTTAAACATTTAACGAAATTAAATAGCAATAATAAATTTAAATATAAAAAATATTCAAAATTGCTAAAAACGTGCATCCTTATGGCTAAAAAATCAACAAATAATAAATATATATTAAAAAGTAAAAATGTATGTAGGGCAACTTGGAATGTAATAAAAAACGAAACTGGTCTCGAATCGTATTACAACAATTTTATAGACAGAATTAAACACAATGACACAATTATTGAGGATCCAAATATAATAGCTTCTATTTTTAATGACTTCTTCAGTACATTGACAGATAACAATTCAAATAATAATGATAATTCCAATAATTATTATAATACAAATAATCCTAATAAAAAAAACTTATATGACAACTTAACCAATTCAATTTATCTTTCTCCTATTAACGCATGTGACATTAAGAAAACTATCATGACATTGAATAATACAAACTCTGAAGGCTATGATGAAATTAACACAAAGGTTATTAAAAGCTGCAGGGATCAGATAGCCACAATATTAGCATACTTAATAAATTTATCTTTGGAAACTGGGACTTTCCCAGATAAACTGAAATATTCAATTGTTAAGCCACTCTTTAAAAAAGGTTCTAGGTTAGAGTTAGACAATTATCGACCAATTACACTAATACCAATTCTATCTAAGATATATGAAAAGATAATGCATGATAAACTTACGTCATTCTTTGTTAAGTACAAAGTATTGAATGATAATCAATATGGCTTCCTGAAAAATAAATCGACTACACTTGCTGCCTATGAGTTAGTAGATCATACTCTAAGAAGTATAAATGATAGGAAGGAAACTTCAGTCCTTCTATTTGATATGTCAAAAGCTTTTGACTTTGTATCACACAATAAACTATTTTTTAAATTGGAGCAAAGTGGAATTAGAGGTAAAGCACTAAGTTGGATCAAGTCATACCTTCAAAATAAGATGCAGTCAGTGGAAATTGCTCAACTAAATCAAATAAATAAAGTTTCGTGCATTAACCCGTAAAAACTAGTTTTATTTAATGAGTGATGTGCGTGAAAACCTAAGAAACAAATCTATTTCTATTGTTTTTGTTGGTAGATTTTCTTAATGTGCGGTAAACACAAAAGTAACGCATGAAGTTGGACGCTAAAGCGACCAACTTCATTTATCAATAAAATCATTATTCTGACGATGCAGACCTGAAAAGGCTGCGAAACGTCAATAAATAAATAAAGTTTCGTGCATTAACCCGTAAAAACTAGTTTTATTTAATGAGTGATGTGCGTGAAAACCTAAGAAACAAATCTATTTCTATTGTTTTTGTTGGTAGATTTTCTTAATGTGCGGTAAACACAAAAGCAAAGCATGAAGTTGGACGCTAAAGCGACCAACTTCATGCTGTTAAAATTTTGTGTTACAGTGATACGCGTGCATCTTGAAATTTCACTCTCATCATTTTTTCATAACGCGCCTAAAGAAGTATAACTTCAAAAAGTCTATTGCGTTTATTTAAGTTTATTTATTTGTGGTTTTGTTCAAAAAGTTTGTACCTATAGTGAGATGTCGTTGGATTAATCAGCTGATGACGACGATGATAAGTTTATGATTTGAGCTTTGTTATGGCCTTCTATGGAATACGGAACCTTATTGCGAGTACTATTCGTACTTGGCAGGTTATTATTTAATTTTAACAATATTGTTTTTTTTATAAACCTACTCATCACCCATCCATATATCACATAATGTTCAAAACTGGTTAAACAAGCTGTTCACTTGTATTTAAAAAAAAATATTAACACTTTTCGCTAACAGGTATGTAAATTTCTATTATGTAGAATCTATATTGTAGGTAAATCAGAGTTATGGCTAGGAAGTGATAAAAACATTTTTAAAAACTATTCTTTGGATTTGGAGGAGCTCGATGGCGCAAGTGGTTAGAGCGTTCGGCTGCGATCGTTGAAGTTAAGCAACTTTCGCAGTGGTCGGTCATTGGATGGGTGACCAAAAATTTACTATCTCGAGCTCCTCCGTGCTTCGGAAGGCACGTTAAGCCGTTGGTCCCGGCTGCATCTGCAGTCGTTAGCACCCGCCAATCAGCACTGGGCCCGCGTGGTGGGTCATGGCCCAATCTCCCTATTCCATCCATAGGGAAGGCCTGTGCCCCAGCAGTGGGGACATTAATAGGCTGATGATGATGATGATAATGATTCTTTGGATGCAAGTTAGGTGTTTTAAATAAATAAATATAAATATTTTCAACACTCACACCAATTAGCCTAGCCCCAAAGTAAGCACTACAAGGCTTGTGTTATGGGATACTAGGGTAACGGATAGAATACATGTATTGTACATATATAAGTATATTTATATGTGGGCATGTGCCCACCGGGATTTAAACCCAGGACCTCTCGAGTCGGCGACACCATGAAATCCGGCGTACAAACCATTCAGCCACGAAGGTCGTCAAAATGGTGTTTTAATATCATGATGATTAGCGGTCTGCGATCAAGGAATTTAAGGAAATTTCGCTGCGGGCGATCGTAGAATGGGTGACCAAAAATGTATTATCTTAAGCTCCGCCGTGCTTCAAAAGGCACGTTAAGTCGTAGGTCCCGGCTGTATTTGCCGCTTTTAGGTATCAACAACAACCAAAAACTTCGCAAGATTATAGGAACCCTGACTGGTCATTGTCCCCTAAACAAACACCTTTATACATTTGGAGTAACAGACAGTCCCCTATGCTGAGGATGTATGGAGGCAGAAGAAACGCCACAGCATGTCTCATGGAATGCAAGAGTGTGGTCGACCAACGGGTACGAATTCTCCTTTTGCCAGAAAGTCTACCAAAGCTGCTTTCCTTCTGGACTTCCTCTTCTTTGCCGATTCACTCTTGACAGAGCGGTCGTGGTCATCAGGTAGCGGTCAGGTTCTGGGCAGCCATAATCCTCTTCACGATGCGACGCCATCCTTCCCTGTCGGTTGTGCTACGTGTGCACTCGTGCAAGGGGCCGCCTACTGCCGATTTGATCTGGTCGGTCCAGCGCATGGGCGACCTGCCACGTGCCCTCGTGCCTTCGACCTTCCCCTGTACTACAAGACGCTCTATGGACGTGTTGTCCCGTCGTGAAACGTGCCCAAAGAACTGTAGTATTCGAGTCTGGACTACGTTTGTTAGACGCTGTTTGACACTGAGTTCTTGGAGAATAGATGCATTGGTGCGAAACTCTGTCCACTTCACTCCAAGCATCTTTCTCCAGCACCACATCTCTAGTGCATCTATTTTTTTTTCTCAATTTCTCTCAGCGTCCACGTCTCGGCAGCGTACAGAAAAATGGGGAATATCAGTACCCGGACAAGTCTCTACTTGTCTCTACTTGTTTCACTAGATAGCTATATCGGCTGGCTAACTGGTAAATGGGAATTCGAGACACGCACAATGGTCCAAAAATTAGGACTAAGTGCGGAAACCGCCTGAAAAACTAAACTAAAGTAGGTCCGCCCTGAAAAACTAAACTAGGCATCATCAATTCGCACTAGGCCGTGGTCCCTATTCCGCCCATAAGGAAGGCCTGTGATGATGTTAAATAACATGCAGCTAAAATTAAATAGATACATTTCTAAGACATATTGTTTTTTTAAACTTTCATGGTCACTAACATTATGGATATTAACGGGATTGTTACCATGTACCTTGTTTTTTATGAGTCTCCGATATTTCGGCACTGTTGCAAGCGCCATGATCACGGAGTAACTGAAGTAATTGCGGGTAGATGTTATTGGCAGACATATCGGTCTACCCTCTGACGTCGTCTTTTACTGCGTTCGATACTACCACTACCACTACCAAAAAACAAGGTACATGGTAACAATCCCGTTAATATCTATAATTTCTAAGACAAACCGACCTTTGTAGAATCCCAACTTTTAAGATCGTAAAGGTTATTTTGGTAGTTCGAGTTTCACATTTCTAGAGCTTTTATTACGTTTTTTGGTTACACTCGTATCAAAACATAGTGTAAACATCACTCTATTTTGACAACTTTTTGACAACAGAAATCAATATATCTTTATTTAAATTGGATGTAGTAGGGGAGCCGATACGGGGATTTCTGGATTTACTCGAGCGTGGCAGAATAACACATGGGGAGCAACCTTGCACCAAGATAAGTACTCCCACCATACCTGAACCATGTTAATAAGCCAAGGGTTGTTTTCGCAATCTTACTGAGGCAATTCGCGTTTTCGCAAAAATCCTATCTCTTTTTTGTAAGATTGAGGAATGGTATCGCCCCTGAGTAATTTTCCGTAATTTTTGATTTAACAAATACTACGACACCTACATACACAGCATAGTTGCCATCTTGCTTCTTCACTAAAGTATCACATTGAGCAGTTTATAGTACGAATTCTGCCGTTCACGGACAATAAAATATAAGAAATGGAATTATTTACTTCATCTAACGTTATTTTGTGATAGGTAGACTGTCAAGATGTGTAGGTATCCAATCCAGAGACTCACATAATTTACAATACTAGAAAATTTCGAAGTAATCAATAATATAAGTAAGTATGACTTGAGCCCGTAAACTTATTTTTAATCTACAGATTCTTGATCCTTACTTTTTTATGCTATTATAGTTTTCTCATATTATGTCTGAGTTTGAGAACCTCCTCCTTTTTAAAGACGGTTAAAAAAACATGATTTACTAATCGCAAACAAAGAAACGTAGTGCAAACGGCGCATTGACTGATAGAGTGTAGGGCCGAACGTCTAGGGCAGCAAAAACTAAATTTCAATGAACGCGCTTGAGTAAATCCAAAAATCCCTTGGTTGGGCTTAGGCTCCCCTACTATAGTACAACACTTTTGAATCGTCCAGACATTTTTTTCCCTACCCTACACTCGTTATTGGACATATTTTTTAGCTGCGGAGAAAAACGAGCGAAAAAAACTCTACAACATTAAAAGTATAATGTAACAACATTTACAAATCATTATGCTGTTACAACGTCAATACAATCATGATTTATTTAATATAGAAAACCTGTTGGAATGATTGGAACAGTTCGAACCCAAGCATTTTTGTCTGTAATATAATCAGACACTTTGTAATAAGCTTTTTTAATAAGTGTTTTTTTTATACCATCTTTGAATTTATTTATGGTTAACTCTTGGATATTGCTTGGGACTTTATTGTATAAGCGAACACAAAGACCTTTAAATGAATAATTGATTTTGTGAAGCCTAGTAGCAGGTAAAGTTTGTTTATTTTGTTTTCTTGTATTAAGTGTGTGAACATCACTGTTTTTAAGAAACAAATTAATATTTTTTATTACAAGTAATAAATAATAACTAGCAAACCAGTGAACCAAATGTTCACCAAAACCTGATTTCTCGAAAACCGGAAGTGCTACGTTACTCAAATCCGGTTTGTAGTCTTATCAGACTATTCTTAACTTATAACTTAAATATTCTCTTTATCTATCTCTTACGGTTTGGCCGCTGAAACAGCACCACAGACAGACGGACGGACTTGTCAATAGATAAGAGATTAGTAGTAGAGATTAGAATAACGTTAAATCATATTAACACTGTGTGATAGAAAGAGATTGTGCTACGTAGAACGCCAAAAATACCTGCTTGATATTTATATACAGCACATAACCTTATTAATCCTTGCGCAGTTTAAAATTCAGTGACGTCGTTAACTCAAATTAATAGAGTCATCTTGCACAACAGTTTTCTACACCAAAAGACCATTTAATACCCATTGTAGGGCCGACAAAATTTGTATCAAATATTTAATTTTGATGGGCATATATCAAGATATGCATTTTTGTAAGATTTGGTAGTACACATATTTTTCGCTTTTTAAAACAAACAAGGCTAAAATACTATAAAATGGAGAATATAATTGCATATTCTTATTTCTTCGAGAATCGTAGCAATAATCACCGAGTAATTTACATTCAAAGTTTTGTATTGCCACCAAAACTGAAATTTGTCCACCAAATTGATTTGATTTGATTTGAAAACTTAAACCAAAACCACAAAAACTGAATCTAATACACCAAATCTTAAAATAATTATTATTTATATGAAAAAAACATATAAAAATATTGTTTTTTTAAGCATTTAAATGCTAGATGTTTAAATCTAAAGAAAGGTTTTACTAGAAAAATATCCATGCGGACCAGGCAGCGGACGGGACTCGAACCCGCACCCTTCGCAATCCGGGTGAATGCACTGACCAATTGTAATACCACGGCCCTGATGGCCGCGTCAAAATATTCCTAGCCTTAAGCTGCAAGGCAGCGCTATCTCTTCGCATTGTAGGTAACCCACAATGTCAAATGAATACTTTTTCAAGTATTAAACATTTGAAAGAAGAAATAGCAATTATAGTTGTTTTTTTTAAGCATTTAACTGCTAGATGTTTAAATCTAAAGAAAGGTTTTACTAGAAAAAAATTCACACGGACTTTTTTAGTTATTTTTAGTAAAACTTTTCTTTAGAAATAAAAATATAGTTAAAATTGTTTGCTATAGACGAAATTTCAATATTAATCCATATGAAACCGGAGGAGTATATATGTAGCGACTATACCTATAGTTAGAGTTTGAAGACTTACAAAGTCTTTGATTGTATTTGGGAATTTGCTGTGACTTCGATCCCAGAGATGACATAGTATTAATTTGTAAGTTTCGTCGTACCTATCATACGTTTATACGAAAACGCATGTCAGTTTCTCTCTGCGCCCGTGATGCTAAACCTATTCAGGTGCAGTGGGAAGTAAAGCAGAATTCACTGCCGTTCTAGAAGATGCCTTAAAACTTCTGACCTGGATAAACTCGGTATTAACACCTGTGGCAAATATCTCACTAACCTTCGATTCACTGTCGTGATTATATGTAGATAGCAAAGTCGTTAGAGAACTTCGCCAAAATATTCGAAAGCTTGGGGCTTCCCCACGTTGGGCGCCATTTTGTAGCGATTATCGCTCTCACCAACCAACCCAGGGGTTATTGCATGAAACTAAAGACTAAATTTTTATACCCAGGGCGCCGAAATACTGATATTTGTGGGAGTTAAATAAAAATCTATAACCGCAGTAAACAAGATCTATATATATTGTCAATATTCAGAAGATATTTCAACATACATTGACACTCTTTATACTAATTTATAGATATCTTTGTATATCTATATATATCTAGCTTTTACAAAATCGAGGATTAAGATTAAATGATGTACATATAATCAATAACGTGTTTAGATGTTGATATCTTTAAGTTAACATACTATATAAACATTAGGTTTTACAAACTGACAAACAATGTGATGTGAAATACAAGTTACTTATTTAATGACTTTACAATATACTAATTTAAATCCTTTGTTATGTTCTAAGATACAGAAATACATATTGGGCAAGTGGAAAGTGGGGCAAGACAAATCTTATATGAAACGCAATGCCCATTCCTCTGAAAGACAAAGAAACCTGAAAGTTGTAAGCGATTATATTCACCTGGAACAGACAGTCTAAACCGATCTTCAGAAAGGGGTATATCGAAGAATTTGGCTAGAACTCGCGACATTGACATTTTATGTATAACATTTTCTACTTCAAAAAAACTGCAGCGTCTTAAGGCGAAAGACTTTAACCTATATTTTTTGTCTTACTTAGACATACAGGTTACTGAAAGATTCTACAACTAATCACTTACATAATTAATGTTTGAAAACTAATTAACACCGCTGTTGGGTGTCACTTTCATAGTTAATAGCATCTGGGGTACTAAAGAATTATTCGAGCACCGGAGCAAAGGGGCTTTTTTTCTTCTTTCTAAATGGCTTCGCACGGCTTGTGCATTTAGCCAATGTCAAGTGTTAAAATGTTTATAAATTCTATAGCACTCGTGGTCAAAGTAATAAGTCAAGTCAAAGTAAGTGGCAGTCAAGTCAATCCCCCTTTCGCCATTTTTCAGTAAAAGTGTGGGGATTTACTGGAACCTCCCCGTGAACTTCTTGAGGGAACATCGAAAGACACTTTCCGCTATTTTGTTTCACTTGCCAACACTTGTGCATGTTCCCGAACACTTAGTGGTTAATAATCCACCATTATTAGACACTAACATCTGCCACAACACAGTTTTTAACAAGAAAAACAAAACTGCTAAAGTGACGCTTCCCGATCCCGCCAAAAAGTCCAAGGGGCTTCTTTTTTTTTTAATGGCAGGACAAAGGGGCTTCTTATCGCATTGCTTAAAGCCTAGATGACACTGACATAGAACTGTATCAATTAACTTTTAAGATAGATGGAAGATTTGTTATCTTTGCATGCTAACAAATTGTAATTAAACATGAGGTCCTGTTTATTGTAAGACCTTGTATTCCATGTTTACAAGCAAATAAAGACATATTATTATTCATACGCTGTAAATTTTAATTTAATTTAATATTTTTTTTTTGGCTTTCATTTTGTTTCACAATATTTATTCAATTGATTTTAGTAATTTGAAATATGTATTTAAATCTTTTATTCTTAATATTTTTTTAAATGATATTTAAGACCTTAAATGTAATTTAATTTAAGTAGGCTGCTGCTGAAAATCAGTGTCGTGGCACATGTTGCCTCAAAGTATACTGAGCAGTGGCCTATTTGGTACACAATCACCTATATGTAACACAAGAAGTTATTTTTGTAATTTGTGCCAAATTAACGTTTTTATTATTATTATTATTGAATATACATAAGAACTATTTAAACATAGAAACGTTTTTTGCATATTGGCAACCCTGATACGGTCTGACATCACCCAGAAGCGTTTTTAACGATTGATTGAAGCACTCAAAGGTCGTTAATGACATGACTTGTTTATTTATCATTGTTATGGTGTTTTGAAATAACCATCGATGAACTTGTTAAAATAACTGCGATGGATTGGATTTTACGAAGTATTCAATGGAATTATACTGAACTAGCAAACCAGTGAACCAACTGTTCACCAAAACCTGATTTAAAAAAAAAATGTATTTAATTAATTGAGAACTTCGGAGATTTTGTGTGGTTTCGTTTGAAATTCGTGATTTCCGAAAACCGGAAGTGCTACGTTACTCAAATCCGGTTTGTAGTCTTATCAGACTATTCTTAACTTATAACTTAAATATTCTCTTTATCTATCTCTTACGGTTTGGCCGCTGAAACAGCACCACAGACAGACGGACGGACGGACTTGTCTAAGAGATAAGAGATACTTATAATGATGAAGTGTTGTGTTAATACATCATCATCATCATCAGCCTATTAATGTCCCCACTGCTGGGGCACAGGCTTTCCCTATGGATGGAATAGGGAGATTGGGCCATGACCCACCACGCGGGCCCAGTGCGGATTGGTGGGTGCTAACGACTGCAGATGCAACCGGCACCAACGGCTTAACGTGCCTTCCAAAGCACGGAGGAGCTCGAGATAGTAAATATTTGGTCACCCATCCAATGACCGACCACTGCGAAAGTTGCTTAACTTCAACGATCGCAGCCGAACGCGCTAACCAGTTGCGCCATCGAGCTCCTCCTTCTGTGTTAAAACATCTAAGTCTTTTTTTCTGTTAAAAGGCAAACAAGCATATGGCCCGTCTGATGGCAAGCGGCCATCCTATAGACGCTTCATTATCAGCCTATTAATGTCCCCACTGCTGGGGCACAGGCCTTCCCTATGGATGGAATAGGGAGACCCACCTCGCGGGCTCAATGCGGATTGGTGGGTGCTAAAGACTGCAGATGCAGCCGGGATCAACGGCTTCGCGTGCCTTCCGAAGCACGGAAGAACTCGACATAGAAGATTTTTTGGTCACCCATCCAATGACCGACCACTGCGAAAGTTTGATTAACTTCAACGATCGCAGCCGAACGCGCTAACCGCCTCGCCATCGAGCTCCCCTATAGACTCGCGCCGTTGCCGTATCTTGACCCAATCGCCTACATCTTGGAGCACTGGCACCTTAAACACGACACCACCAAAAGGCAATGTTATTTTACTGTGGTTTTTCGTAAGGTGGAGATTACTATTCCCGAGGTAGGCGCTCCAATTTGAGCGTAAATCCACTATGCCCTGCCTCTTTTAAAACTGTTCGATTTAGATAGATTCAATGGAAATAATTAAATAAAAGGACTAAAGATTATCTTTCATGTTTATAAGCATTTTACTGCTATATTTTTAAATGACTTAAAAAAGGGGGGGGGGGGGGAAAGGGGGGAGGTTCTGTGTTCGATTGTATATAAGTCAGGATCTGATGGTGGAATCCGGGGAAATCAAGGGAAACCTTCAAATTTCAAAGGAACGCACGATGTTTTTTAGCCATGTTCACCGATTTCTCCGTCAATTGTGGACCGATTGCCTAAATTATTTTTTTTGTTTATTGTTTACTTGGACGATGCAAATTCCACTAAAATGGATGAAATAAAAAAAATAAACAAAAAAAAAATGGATGCGTGTAACTTATGTACGCGCGTGAGAAGTTATACTTCTTTAGCATCATTAAAAATATTTTTTAATTGCATGCAAATAATTAATAATTACAATAAAATAATAAAAGGACTGGAAAAGGATAGTTAACACAGTCAATTAAATTCAGTTTTAATTTGAAAAATGAAATAAATATTCAAAATATTCAATTAAAATCACTACTGAATTTAAGTTATTAGTCCATATGTAATTAGCACTTGTAAGTAACTAAAACACGTTGTGTCTATATAGAAACTAGAAACATGTGGATAAATATTATAAATATGAAAACAGTGATCAGAGGCAACGAGCGTGCCAACATTGTTTTTGACAGCGCGATCATCTTATGGAGCTCCGTGGATCGTTCAAAGTACCTTTCGAACAGATGTCTAATAATGGTGGATTACTAACCACTAAGTGGTTAATAATCCACCATTATTAGACACTAACATTCATAACGCGCCCGCGGCCAACTTCATGGTGTTACTATTGTGTTACAGTGATGCGCGCGCATCTCGAAATTTCACTCATATGATTTTTTCATAACGCGCCCGCGGCCAACTTCATGCTATTACTTTTGGGTTACAGTGATGAGCGCGCATCTAAAAATTTCACTCTCATAATTTTTTCATAACGCGCCTAAAGAAGTATAACTTAAATAAATAATAAATAAAATAATAAATAAATATTCCCAACACTCACACCAATTAGCCTAGCCCCAAACTAAGCACTATAAGGCTTGTATTATGGGATGCTAGGGTAACGAATAGAATACATATACTGTACATATATAAGTTTATTTATATAGAAATACATATTAAACATCCATGACTGGAGTACAAATGCTCGTATTCATCACACAAACACCTGCCCCCACCGGGATTTGAACCCGGGACCTCTCGAGTCGGCGACACCATGAAACCCGGCGTTCAAACCACTCGGCCGCGGAGGTCGTCAACTTCAAAAATAAGACCGACTTCAAAATCGAAAATGGAACTAAAAAGTAAAAAATAATCGGTAATAATACATCTTTCCCTTCAATCAATCCAATCTTGACCCGCCCGACTTCCAAATCAAGAACCAGGGTGCTTACTCTTGAAACCAATCCCGATCGATCGACATTGGCATTGTGACGTTTCGTACTCTTGAGTTGCAACACTAGCGCCAAATTGGACTCATATTGCGCGGAGATTGGTTAAACTAAATGGCATTGAGTTTTACTTGAATCCGTACTCTTGACGCTATTTTGACAGCTGTAATTGCGATTGTATTGTGGTATAATTGGATAGCGATTGAGATTTTTACAATAACAAAAAAGGTACTGTGTGTGTATTGAGTTCGATTATTTTAAGTTAAAACAAGCATTTTGTGTGAGATATGGCGCGATTAGCTCTTCCCTTCGTTATTTTACGTAATGCCCGAAGAAATGAACTCAAAATAAGAAGAAATGAGCGTCGTTTGGCGCGTTATATGGATAGGGCATTCTCCATGGGCGAAGAAGAATTTGTGGCAAATTACCGCGTCACAAAAGACTTATTTAATTTGATATAAGAAGAGCTGAGACCCTTCTTACCTGTTTCAAAGAGGAGAAGTGACATATCACCAAAATATAAAGTAAGTGCCTGATAGAAATTGTGTGATATAAACAATTAATGTTATTATTTGATTATGAACTAAGTTAACATAATAATATCAATGTTTTGTTGATATAACCTTATAATATGTCATTTAGATGATTGTTTAGAAGTTTAGATCAATGCATGTATGCATAAATTTTAAACTACATTCTCATTTTGCAGTTATTGGTAGCATTATCATTCTTTGCAACTGGTAGTTATCAATGGATAGTGAGTACACAATAATCTTATCCAATTTACTAAAAGACTTTTTCTTTTCAGATTTTATGATAAATTTGGAATCCTAAATTTGTCATAGGTGGCACACATGTTTGCCATAGTAAGGCCCACTGAGAATGAAGAGAGGTTTCTCAATAGAAAACATTTTCACTCAAGGAATGTTATGATTGTAAGTCCTTAAACAAGGAGGGTTCATTAAATACTATATTATATATATATTTTTTTGTTTATTTAAAAATGCCATTGCTTTTGTTATAGATCTGCGATGCTGATTTGAATATTCTGTCTGTTGATGCCTCTTTTGGTGGTGCGACACATGACAGTTTTGTTTGGCATCAGCCCAGCATAAGGAGTCATTTGATTGCTTTAAATGATGTCTGAGAAAATGTTTTTTGTTAGGTAAGTCATACATAGTAATAGTATAAATTTCATATACCAAGGTAATAATATTTTTATAAAAATTATATTCTTAATGTACACAACTATAAATACAGACTAATCATGGAAACTAAAGTGTGAATTTATTATTTTTAGCTGATTCTGGATATACTCAGATGGTGTATATGATGACTCCTATTGTGGGTGCTGCTGAAGGGTCTCCAAAAGAGTACTATACTAAAGTGCATTGTTCTGCTCGCAATTTTGTGGAATGTACTATTGGAGTACTAAAGAATAGATGGCGATGCTTATTAGGGCATAGGGTGCTTCATTATCATCCTAGTAAAGCATCCAAATTCATTAATGGATGTTGTGTGTTACACAATATCTGCAACCAGTCCCACAATTATTATCATATTGAGGATACTGAGATATTGGATGATGCTGAAATATTATACCAGCATCTCAAGAAGCTCATGGGACTGGTTCATCAGTTGCTGAACTCAGGAAAGGTATTGAAAAAAGAAATTCTTTGGTTCAGCAACTACGGTCAGCTTGTAGGTGATTTTAATAAAGGTTGTATCTGTAGTGTAAAATAAAACAAATTTAAAGTTGATTTATAATGATCTAATTAAAGTGAGTTTCTAAATTAGTTAACACTGTAAAACTTTAATAAGTTGTTTTAGTAATCCTAAGCATAGTCTCAGAAGTACAACAACTACTTTACATTTTCAACTTGGATATATTTAAAAATTG
Source organism: Chilo suppressalis (assembly GCA_902850365.2). Lineage (NCBI taxonomy): Eukaryota > Metazoa > Arthropoda > Insecta > Lepidoptera > Crambidae > Chilo > Chilo suppressalis. The sequence continues at coordinate 1,572,521 of OU963910.1, forward strand.
TTATAATTTTATCTAACTTCCTTATTATATTTTGTGATAGTAATTTGTGTCATAATTATTTTTTTTTATTACAATCTTGTAAATAAAACTAATACTAATTATATATATTGTAAGTTACATTAATTGGTTGTTTTTATGTCAGTCTTGTTAATATAGCTAATATTTTAATCTATGGTAAACTATCCCGTTTTACAGTCTTACAAGTAAAATAAACTTATACTCCAATTATTCACATTTTACATTCCAAATAATAATAATAATAATTCCTAAAGCGAAAATACAATAACTAAACTTATTTTTTTCTTAATTTTGTAACCTATTACTTATTACCCCTAATGCATTTGCTACCCTTGTATGAGCCTCAGCTATGGGCAGCATTTGCGAGTCGGTCAAAACTTCTGCTGGTATTAGCAAAGGCCTCCGCAGTAAGCCTCTTAGCCTCTACGCGCCTTTCTTCTATGCATGCCATACGGTCCATCTCTGCATCAACACTTCTTGACAGCAATCGTTGTGACCGTCGACGAGAAGCATTTGTAGTGGAATCTTAAAACACAAATTTCATACTAAATAATTTGTTACTAATTCTTCAAAAAACAATTATAAAACACCACTTAAAGATAAAAAAAGATCTGCATTTAACTCAACACTATCCTAACAAGTGGGTCTCTGTTGCTTTTTTTTGACATTCCAATCCAAAGACCTCTTAAGTTTTTATCAATGTGCTTGTACATTACTGAATTGAAGGAATGTCTGTTGTGGTTTTGAAAGAATTTATTGAGGAATTCAATATAGGTATATTTTAAATGACTTTGTATGCATGGTTAATAATAAATAACTCACTTGATGGAGGTGGTATCGTGCCAGCGGCAGCAGAAGTATCTTGCCTTGAGGTCCCAGCAGTGGGGAGTGGAGGAGGCAGTAAAAGTTCTTTGTCTATTATGCCCTCCCTCCTCAATGATAATATGACATCATTTGCAGAAGTGGTAGGTGTCTCCACAGCGTCTGTTATTGACTGCTGAAAAGTATTAAAGTTAATGTCACAAAATATAGTTTTTTTTTTGAGAATAATTATATTATTATTAAAATAACTATCTATGTATACTATACATAGGACATTTAAAGACAGCTATTTCGGTCCACTTCCTTTTGTTATCTTGTTTGCCCTGTGAAGTCCTTAGAAAACCCCTAGCGATACAGGGATTTTGCTCAAGGAACTCCACAAGAGCTTCCAATTGTTGAAAGTAGGCCAATTTAAAACAAATTGCATACATTCAACATAAAATAATCAGACAAAAATACGTACCTTAAATAATCACTGCTTGACAATGTAACCGCTACACAACAAGGCTGCAAGAAACACTGCACTTATCTGAAGTACTACAGCCATGAATTAAACACTTCATTCAAACTTATGAAACTTTTAAAACTTATCTCGGAAATACACATTTTTTATATATTTAAGGCAAATGCGTGACGACATACAGTCTCAGTGTGTTTATAAGATGATAAACAACAAAATATAGTGTTTAAGGTACCGAAAAGTAATAGTTAAGGACACATAATTACATTGTTTATTAAATTATTCATTAAAATCAATCATTTATGGTGTTAGAAACAGTTTTTTCATTTTGTTAAATGTTTGTCGATACGGCGTAAGCGCAAAGGTCCCCACTATTGCAGAGTTTTAATTAAGCTAACTTCATGCGTAACTATCCAATAACATCTCAATCCCAATTTCAATGCAATGCCAATTTCAAGCGTTTCAAGAGTATGGTTTCTGAATTGTATTATTATTGGATTGGCTTCAAATTGACATTGAGAATAGATTCAAGAGTAAGCAGGCTGATATTATTTTTTACTTTTTATTTCCATTTTCGATTTTGAAGTCGGCTTTGTTTTTATGTTTAAAAATTTTTATCTTTATAAAATCTAAACAAAACTGTTACTAGAAAAAGTTTCAGTCTGTCCAAGTTTCGGACAGAAATTCGAACCTGCACTGTTATATTATAAACTAGCAAACCAGTGAACCAAATGTTCATCAAAAAAAAAATGTATTTAATGTATTGAGAACTTCGGAGATTTTGTGTGGTTTCGTCTGAAATAGAAATCACGTTATTTCTCGAAAACCGGAAGTGCTACGTTACTCAAATCCGGTTTGTAGTCTTATCAGAGTATTCTTAATTTATAACTTAAACATTCTCTTTATCTATCTCTTACGGTTTGGCGGCTGAAACAGCACCACGGACGGACGGACGGACGGACTTGTCTAATAGATAAGAGATAGGAGATATACATAGGCGACTATGTACAGCTTCAAATTAGAAATTCCTCGAAACCTATTTAAGTAATTTATTAAGAAGAATTTGAATTGAATGAACAGGAAAAATTTACAGCAAAAGGGTGAGAATCGGAAAGATAATTTTCAGGTTGTTTCAGATAGGTACAAAAATCAAAGGTGCGTTACTAGGGACGAGGGTCCTATCTGCTGTCGCGACAACTTGAGATTGATTTATTTTGGGGTTAGACCCCCAAGACTCCGGCCTTGTTGAGTGGCTGTGAAACCGTAGGGTTGACAAAGATTACATGACACTAACATTTTTAACCTTTATTTTTTCTCAAAAGTCGCGACAATTTTGAAACGATTACAAGAAAGAAAGAAAGAAAGAAAGAAAGAAAGAAAGAAAGAAAGAAAGAAAGAAAGAAAGAAAGAAAAATAAATTTATTTGAGACAACACACACACAACAAACAGAACAAAACACACATATTTTTTTTTGTCTCAAATCGGTCCCAACTCAGCATGTGTTGGTGTTGCCATCAACGCAGGTCTTCCGTTTAATTACAAATGTTTTTTTTTAAGCATTTAACTACTAGATGTTTAAATCTAAAGAAAAGATTTACTAGAAAAAAAAATCCACGCGGACCATGCAGCGGACGGGATTCAAACCCGCACCCTTCGCAATACATAACTATAATTGGTACCTATTTCTTCTTTCAAATGTTTAATACTTGAAAAAGTATTCATTTGACATTGTGGGTTACCTACAATGCGAAGAGATGGCGCTGCCTTGCAGCTTAAGGCTAGGTAAATTTCGACGCCGCTATCAGGGCCGTGGTAGCATAATTGGCAAGATTTTTTGTTCCTTTGCGTATAATATGCGTAAGTGATAGACAGAAAGTCTTAGATTTTGCATCGCCGTTTTCGATTTGCTTTACAGGCACGTCTTTCATCATGGTTACATCTTTTTAGGGTTGCGTAGTCCTGACAAAGAACTCTTATAGTTTAGTCATGTCCGTCTGTCTGTCCGTCCCCGGTTTTGCTTGGACTCTGTAAGCACGCGATAGCTGTAATTTTGTGGCGATATGTAAATCATTCACGCCGACAAAATGCTAGAATATAATTTTGAAAAATATTTTTTTAGGGTATTTCCCCTACATGTAACATAGAGATGATTTTATTTTTTCATCGTCTACCCCATCCTGTGGGGTATCGTTGAATAGGTCCTTTAAAATTATTTAGGGGTTCCTAGGACTAATTTACGATTTAGGGATCATCATCAGCCTATTAAAGCTCCAATGCTGGGGCATAGGCCTTCCCTATGGATGGAATAGGGAGATTGGGCCATGACCCACCACGCGGGCCCAGTGCTAATTGGTGGGTGCTAATGACTGCAGATGCAGCCGGGACCAATGGCTTAACGTGCCCGTCCGAAGCACGGAGGAGCTCGAGTTAGTAATTTTTGTTCACCAATCCAATGACCGACCACTGCGAAAGTTGCTTAAGTTTAACGACCGCAGTCGAACGCGTTAACCACTTGCGCCATCGAGCTCCGATTTAGGGAATCGTTAGGTCAATCAATAGTTTGCGAAATATTTTTGTGCGTGTAGCCGTCAAGGGGGGGGGGGGGGGCTTTGAAAGCTAAGGCTTAAAAAACCTGGAAATATTCATAATAGTGCTTTTCATGAGTTTTTAAGGAAAATTATAACGGTTAAAACACATTGGTTAGTTTAAGAAAGTGACTCAGACGAAGTGATTGCCTAAAATATAGCTGCCCCTGACATATTAGACAGACAGTTCAAGATGTCAAAAATAGCAAAAATTCTCCTATTGTCATTAAACATTATTTTGCTTTATAAAAGACCCATATTTGTTTGAGAAATTACATTTTGGGCTATGTGAGTTGCTGCTTACTGGACTAGAAGAAAAAATGCTTATGTTTAGATGATTCTATAAGATTATTCGACACTTGTTAATGGATCTGTTTCATAATTATAGCTTTGATGGAAGCCATTAGCGTTCACTAATGACGGCAATTATAAGATATGAGCGGGAAACAACAACATATAGTATAGGCAGTAAAGTAAAAATCTTCATTCTGTGTTATTTTTCGTTTCAAACATAAATGGCTATTATTTTTAAAGGAAGCGAGCAGTTGTGGATCTTATATAGTAGAATTTTGGTAGTGGTGAGGCATAGGCGGATTTGATTTTGATTTGAGGCTTTCGCGGGGCAGTCGATGGGGCCAGAATAGGTAACGGGCGTGTAATACATTGGCATAGCAAGCGTTAGGTTATTTTTGAAGTTATACTTCTTTAGGCGCGTTATGAAAAAATGATGAGAGTGAAATTTTTAGATGCACGCGCATCACTGTAACCCAAAAGTAACAGTATGAAGTTGGCCGCGGGCGCGTTATGAAAAAATCATGTGAGTGAAATTTCGAGATGCGCGCGTATCACTGTAACACAATAGTAACACCATGAAGTTGGCCGCGGGCGCGTTGTGAATGTTAGTGTCTAATAATGGTGGATTATTAACCACTTAGTGGTTAATAATCCACCATTATTAGACATCTGTACGAAAGGTACTTTGAACGATCCACGGAGCTCCATAAGATGATCGCGTTGTCAAAAACAATGTTGGCACGCTCGTCGCCTCTGATCACTGTTTTCATATTTATAATATTTATCCACATGTTTCTAGTTTCTATATAGACACAACGTGTTTTAGTTACTTACAAGTGCTAATTACATATGAACTAAAAACTTAAATTCAGTAGTGATTTTAATTGAATATTTTGAATATTTATTTAATTTTTCAAATTAAAACTGAACTTTATTGACTGTGTTAACTATCCTTTTCCAGTCCTTTTATTATTTTATTGTAATTATTCATTATTTACATGCAATTAAAAAATATTTTTAATGATGCTAAAGAAGTATAACTTCTCACGCGCGTACATAAGTTACACGCATCCATTTTTTTTGAGTGTGTTGGTCTCAGATGACCTTTACAGCGTCACCGGGCTTAGGGACGGCGAGATCCTAAGGGGAACTCAAGCCAAGATTTGGCGAGTGCCTCTAGAGGTATTCCAGTCGGATGGCTAAGGCCCCACGGGGGAGTCTCCTCTCGGTCTGGAGCCCCTAGACCACTCGAACCTGAGGGGGTCGGCTCAACTAGAGGGCGTCTCTGAGACTCGGACCTCGGCTCTAGTTAGCCATTGTCGTGGGAATAGGCTATAAATGTCGCTTAGCATGAACCGTATATGGCTTCTTCTCATTCTCGCTCCGACCGCGGACCGTGCGCCACGTCGCACCGCCGCCTCCTGCTCCGTGCGCCCCGCCGCACAGCTGCCTGCTTCGAGTCGACTCGACGCGCCTGCACTCATTCGTGAGACTCAAGATTGGACCAGTGGATACCTAGCGGTGTTAACGAAACTGGTCGGCGTAGCCCCGGTACGTCTCGAGCTCTCCTGAGCTCGGAAACCGGAAGACCCGATCCCATTTGCACTTGGGCCTTCCCAAGGGTGACGGTTGTTCCCATATTCGCTAGGAATATCGGAACACATCTCTTTCAGCCTCAACCGACCCCCTGCCGCGGGCAGGGGAGTCCACCGCTGTCGTATAGGGAGTTAGGACCTGCGGCTTCACGCCACAGTCAGGGCACTCACATACACACATCACTTACACACCAACTCGACACACTACACTAAACTTACAACATGGACATCACACAACAAGTACTGTCCCTATTCTCCGCCCTCGGCCTCACCCTGGATGAGGCCGCCATCAGGGAGCTCGTCGCGAGAGCGCGCCCCATGCGCGACTCGCCCGCCAGCCCCTCCCCCGAACCCCCCCGCCCCGACACCCCCTGCCTCCCCGGGCCCTCGAGCGCGGGCAAGCGCCCCGCCTAGAGCCCGGTCTCGACCTGCGACTCTGACTCGACCATTGTGTCGGCGTCAGACGACTCCGTGTTCACCACTGTGGTGAGCAAGAAGAAGCGGCGCTCCAAGCGCCGCGCAGACACCGCGTCTCCAACGGCGCCCTCTGTCCCTCTCAGCCCTCTCACCCCTCTCACGGTCGCCCAACCGACCACACAAACCCACACAACATCACACAACACTACAAAACCACACAATAGGTGCACCGCCGCACCTATCAAGGCAAAGCCGCCGCCGCCCGTCTTCCTGCGCGATAAGGCGCAATGGGCAAAGGTCGCGGACCTTTGCAAAGCTCAGAACATAAATTACACACAGGCGTCGAACACTGGTCACGCCATTAAAATCACCACACCCACAATCGACACATTTAGGAGCCTCACAAGGCTACTAACCACTCACACAATCCCGTACCACACATACGCCCTCCCCGAGGAGCGCAAAGTCCGCGCGGTACTCAGAGGAGTCCCCTTCGAGCTCTCCAACGAGCTCATTCTAAACGACTTAACCGACCAAGGCTTCCCAGCCGAGGCAGTGCACAAGTTGCACAGCCGGACTGGGAAGCAATACCCGTTGGCTCTTGTCATTTTGACCTCGGTCCCGGCAGCTAGGGACATTTTCAAAGGTCCCATCACAGTCTGTGGCCTCGACAATATCAAAGTCGAGGCCCCACACCGGCGAGGCACCCCTGGGCAATGCCACAGGTGCCAATTATATGGCCACGCAGCAGCCAACTGCTCGGCGGCCCCGAGGTGCGTCAAGTGCCTCGTACCCCACCTCACTAAGGAGTGCACCCGCACTCGTGACGCACCCGGGGCACCCGCATGCGTGCTGTGTGGCCAAGAAGGCCACCCGGCCAATTACAGGGGTTGCCCGCGGGCCCCACGCCCCAGGCCCAACACTCACACTCACACAAAGCCAACCACGGCTACAAAAACACACCCACCACCACCACCTAATAACACCACCACCAACTTCCCGGGGCTACCCAAGGCGGCCGCCCCTCGCAGCCCGGCGCCCCCGACAGCCTGGGGACCAGCCAGGGCCCGCCCAAAACCACACCCACCACAACACACCACACCAACAACACAAGCTAAGCCAGCCCAAGACGTTTCTCTGGCCGAGGACATGGCGCTTATTCGCTCCTCGCTCAAGAGGGTGAATATCGCCGAGATCCACACTCTCGCCGCGAAGCTCCGGCTAGCTAAAACACCACTTGAAAAGGCTATAGCTATAGCCGAACACCCCGAACTCGTTGCCGCGTTCGATTAATTTTTTTTTTCATTATAACACTGGAAAATAACCAGACTCCGAACACAAACAAAAACACTATACACAAAACACGCGGTGATAACTCAAACAAACACCACTGTTGTTTAAATTATGACCGCGCAAAACACTAACATAACAAGCACACAACTGAACCCCGGGCGTACCAAGCCGAAAGGCGCTTCGCTTGTGTCATTTAATACGCGCAGCTTAAAATCCAACCTCAACGAAATTAAATTATTTTTGCAAGATAGGGAACCCGACTTTCTGCTCCTTCAGGAGACTTGGCTCAAACCAACTCAAATGAAGGGGCTGTCGATCCCTAAGTATAAATTAATCCGGAACGACGGTGCCAACGCGCGCGGCGGCACCGCAATTTACTATAGACGCAACCTACACTGCACACCTATACCCACTCCCGCGCTCACAAACATGGAAGCCACCATCTGTAGGCTGGCGATGACAGGACACCAGTCCTTAATCATCGCCTCAGTCTACATTAGATCAGGTACACACCCTCACCGCGCAGACTTCGAAACACTCACTTCATTAGGTACATCAGTCATAATGTTCGGTGACTTTAACTCCAAACACACCGACTGGACATGCGAGACCACCACCACCTCTGGCCGCAGATTACTACACATAACCGAGGAGCTTGGCTATGATGTCATATGTCCCTACGCGCCCACCCACTACCCAGACAATGTACAAAACCGACCCGACGTCCTGGACTTCGCGATCCTTAAAAACGTGTCGCTTCGCCTCAGCTCGATCGAAACGCTCGACGACCTGGGGTCAGATCACAGACCGGTGTCTCTAGTTCTAGGTCCCCAAGACCCACTAGACGCCCCCGCGCCCCCTAAGAGGCTATTCACCAACTGGGACGGATACCGCTCCGCTCTCGAGACCGCTTTAGACTCCCCCGAGTCCCCGTTCCCTAACTCACCGGACAGTCTCGACAGCACCGACAAGATTGACGAAACTATAGAGTCTTTAACTTTACTGGTGACCGAGAAGGCGAAGGAGAACTCGCGGGAGGTTGAGCTGCCAAAGCCCAAGCTCCCGCTGGCCATCCGGAACCTAATCCAAACCAAAAACGCCGCTCTCCGGAGAGCCAAATTATACCCCACCCCCGAGTATAGGGCTACAGCTAATCGCCTTCAGCGACAAGTTAGGTCCCAATTAGCCGCTCTGAGACACTCCCGTTGGGAGGAACTCATGGCGGACATTACCCCATCCCATCTTGCGTACTATAGAATCGCGAAAGCGCTCCGTAGCGACGTCACCACTCACACCCCCCCGCTCACTCGCCCCGACGGCACCGTCGCCTTCGAAGACGACGAAAAATCTGAGTGTTTTGCAGACAGCATAGCGGCGCAATGCACGCCTAGTACGCAGGAAACTAACCCGCAACATATTCGCGGAGTGGAGGAGGAGGTCCGCCGGCGGGCCGCCCTTCCACTCATTGACAACCCCCTAGACCCCGTCACGACAGACGAACTCAGACAGACCATTAGAAACTTTAAGCAACGCAAGGCCCCGGGCGCCGACGGCATCTCTAACAAGGCGCTCAAGCATTTTCCCATCCAAATGCTAACCTTGCTTGCAATTCTCTTTAACGCATGTTTTGATCTGTGCTACTTCCCAGCCGCCTGGAAAGAAGCAATAGTGATAGGCATCCCCAAACCCGGGAAACCCCCGCACCTCCCCAGTAGCCATCGCCCTATTAGCCTCCTCAAGGCAATGGCGAAACTTTTCGAAAAAACCATACTGACCAGACTAAGAGAGCACCTCCTATCACCATCCGATCCTATTATCATTGACCACCAATTCGGCTTCCGAGCCAAACACTCCTGCCCCCAACAGATCCATCGCATAGTGGAGCACGCCCTAAGCGGCTTCCAACTTAATAAATATAAAACTATTGCAGTCTTCTTCGACGTCGCCAAAGCCTTCGACAAGGTTTGGCACGACGGATTAATCTTTAAATTATATCAATTAGAGTTACCTGACCGCCTAGTTAGGTTAGTAGCCTCTTTTCTATCAAACCGCACCTTCCGCTATAGATACGAAGGTTCACTATCAACGCCCCGCCCACTACGAGCCGGTGTACCGCAGGGGTCCGCTCTCTCCCCCCTGCTATACACAGCGTACACCAATGACATCCCTCAGACCAAGGGTGTCGAGCTCGCTCTCTTCGCGGACGACACGGCCCTCTACTCTAGGGGAGCCAGTACCAATCAAATCATAGCCAAGCTCCAACCGGCAATCACAACACTTGGGAATTGGTTCCGCGATTGGAGAATCGACGTAAATCCGGACAAAAGTTCGGCCATTTGCTTCGATCCCAAGCGCCGCACCAAAACCATACAACACGGTGCGCGGTCTCTGCGAATGCAAGGCATAGCAATACCGTGGCACCGCACAGTCAAATACCTAGGGATCACACTAGACAAAAAACTCACCTTCCGTGCACACATCACACGCGTAGTCGCGAACGCGCGCTTTTATATGAGCCGCCTCCACCCGATGCTCGGTAAATACAGCAAAATGTCACTTCGTAACAAGCGAACGCTTTACAAAGTTTGCATACGCCCGGTCCTCACTTACGCGTCACCAGTGTTCGCACACGCGGACGAAGCGATTTTGAACAAACTTCAAGTGCTTCAAAATCGCTTCTGCCGCATAGCCACAGGGGCCCCGTGGTACGTCCGCAACGCGGACCTCCACAGGGACCTTCAACTCGACACAATTCAAACACACCTCACAGAGTGCTCGGAACGGTTCTTCAAAGCTGCAGAAGAGCACTCTAACACACTCATTAGATCGGCGTCGGGATACGCTCCACACACTCCATCTCGATTCAGGCCCCGCAGGCCCAAACACGCACTCACAGTCATACACAATAAACTCACGCGCGATCTCGCGGCCCTCTTGGCCGCTGAGGATCCAACACCCGCGATGAGTCCCCCCCGCCCCCCCGACACAGAGAGGTTCGATTCCTCCCAGTCCCCTCCCGTTTCAAGTGCACATCTGAGTGCACTTGTCCTCTAAGCGCATTTTGCGTTATTTTAAACTATGCACTAGTTTAAACTAACGCAGCGCCGCATCATCCCCCTCTCGGGGGGTGACCGCTTCAGATGAAGCTTGTAAGGCCCTTCTGGCCATAAGCATGAATAAAGGGTGTTTTTTAGTCAGTAGGAGTCTGACATAACCCTACAGCCGGCTGTAGGGTATCCATGAGGATTTCTCACCCTCTCCCCCGCCTGGGAGGAAACAAAAAAAAAAAAAAAAAAAAACCGTATATGGCAAATAAATACATAAGTAAGTATTTATTTGCCACATTTTTAAATAAAAATGCATGTTACCTTTCAATCTTCTTACATTAAGATTCCGTTTATTTACTTTTATGTACAATCATAAAACAGGTTTATGATAACAATTTTTAAATTATGTTAAATTAATATCAAAGATTATAATTTTAATTTTTTAAGCATGTAACTGATTGATGTTTAAATCTAAACAATGCGCCAATTATGCTACCGCGGACATCAGGGCCGTGGTAACATAATTGGTCAGTGCATTCGCCCGGATTGCGAAGGGTGCGGGTTCGAGTCCCGTCTGCTGCCTGGTCCGCGTGGAATTTTTTCTAGTTATATTTTGGTTAGATTTAATATCAAAGTTTTTTAGCTCTTCCACTTTTAATAGCTACCCAAGCAATTAGCTAGTGAAATACCAAATCAATAGTTAAATCTACATATCTGTGTCTCCATGCATAAATATAGTTTTAAGTCTTAAAAGACAAGTTTCTGTTAATGCACGAAACTTTATTTATTTATTGACGTTTCGTAGCCTTTACAGGCTTCGTCGTCAGAATAAAACTTTTATTCAATTTGTCGAGCTACCTTCGAAAGCGTGCATTAACCCGTAAAAACTAGTTTTATTTAATGAGGGATGTCCGTGAAAACCTAAGAAACAAACAAGTTTCTGTGTCTCTTAAATACAACAGACAACCCTAGCTCTAAAATAATTGTGTTAAGTTCGGTGAATTGGGGGTCTCTAGGTTTGGTCTCGGTTTAGGTTTAAAATTAACTCGTATATTTCCTTAGATGGAGTTTGCGAAAGCCTCGGGGGGCTAAAATGTGATTTTAACAAATGGTTTCCTGTTTTAAGCTCCTCTTGACTGGGGGTGAAGAACGCGCTCAGCGTTTTATTCAACAATTTTCTTGTTATAAAATGAATCTTGTGACACAGTTGAAGAACGGAACTGTTTCTCTTTGTCAACATGATCACTTTTGAACTGGTTTAAATAAATATTTGTTTCTTATGGTCAAATAAATAAACTCAAAATTACAAACAAGAATTTTAAATAAAATACTTTATTAAGTAAATTAAATAATAAATTCATACATAGACAATAAAACTTAAAAATCGAACAATGAAATAACCAAATGCTCAATAAAAGTCTTTCGAAGGTAGCTCGACAAATTAAATAAAAGTTTTATTCTGACGACGTAGCCTGTAAAGGCTACGAAACGTCAATAAATAAATAAAGTTTTCGTGCATTAACCCGTAAAAACTAGTTTTATTTAAAGATAATCAATCAATAAATACAGTTTTGAACGTTTAAATAAAGCGCGCTTGGTGGCTGGAAAATAGGTAGGTAGTAATATCAAATATCAGCTATATTAATTACTACAGCAAGAATAATGTGAAATTTAAAAGGAGATTAATAACAGCTTCCATACATGTTTGGCCTAAAGCCCAATAATCCTGAAAAATTGTTTGTTAGAGTCGAAATTATATATAAATTACTGTAGTAACGAATATTATTGACGGACACCCCTGAGAACTTCTAACCATATACACTGAACGATTTTGAGGTTATGTTTGCAAATAGGTACATAGGTATTAAAATAATAAAAAACAAATAAGTTATATAGTAAACTAGGGAAATCAAGCCAAGAACCGAAATTATGTATTAGATTCAGGTATTTAACAGATAATTGCCTGTTTTTAAAGTTAATGCACAAGAGTAACTTTTAAAATCAGGTATCATCTATGCATTTCCAGTTATAATAAAATAAGGTACTCTGTGACAGAAACTGTGTGATGATTGTGATTGAGCCACAAATTAGAGAGAATTTTTAAACTCTCATTAACCAAAGAAAGCTAAGAGATTTAGGTTATACAGCCATATCTTCAGTTTTTGATATAATTATATTATAACCATATTTTAGGTTTTTAGTGTATCACATCTTATAATGTGTTGTGGTTGTTTTTGTGTTTGCGAAAAATGTATGGCAATAGACTTTATTATGTCGCCTACCATCTATATAATAAATTGTCTTAGCACATTTGCATGTAGTGAAGATAATAATATAGTTGTGGATATTAATACCACAGTGCAATAAAAAAAATGTTGCATTTTATCAGTCTTTACAAGACAGATTTGTATTGATGTTATATAAACAACTTCGATCTAGTAGCGTAATATACCTATAATGTAAGTAACTCGATGCACACTTACCACAATGAATTGAATTAGGAAACTAACAGAGTAAGACGTATCTACAATATATTCATTGCCACTTGGGGATTCGCATTTTGCATTAAATTAAGCTTTGTGTCAAAGGAGGGCAGGATATATCTTGTAAATGAATAGCTCCGCGCAGTGCGCCTTAAGAGAATAACAATTTAGACTCGTGGCGTACACAAAGTTATGCAATTTTCGATTAAATACTCGTACGTACAATACAATACAATACAATACACAATACTTTATTGAAAACACCACAACACAGAACGGAAATGAGGGACAATACAAAAGTGCTTCAATGAGCGGTCTTATCGCTAAAAGCGATTTCTTCCAGACAACCTTTGGATGGAGAGGATTGAAAGAAAGCTGGAGTCGGCGGTGTCAGTAAAAGAAACAAGGGATTTAAACGAATTTGTGAATTAAGTATATATACATACATAAATACACATCATATATACATATTATATACCTATACATATTACATATATATACATAGACTACACATGTATAGGTACAATGTATTGTTGAAAATTTACGATTCAATCGAATCGTTTCTGCAGAATGGGGTTTTTATTAATTGCCGCATTACTGTGATTTTTCATATTTGTTGTAAGCGTTTTATGAAAGCACTTTGAGCATTAGAGTTTGTCATTTTATCATCATCTTCATCTCAGCCTTACGACGCCCACTGCTGAGCATAGGCCTCCCCCAAGGATCTCCACATCGATCGGTCCTGTGCCACGCCTTCCCGTCCATATCCATAGACGTCCAACCATCGGCTTCCCGCGATCTTCACCAGATCATCGTCAAGGGGGTCATATAGCCAGCTTTGGCGCCAGGGGGGGGGGGGTCATATAGTCGTGGTATATTAAATATTGAAAGTACTTAAATAAAATCCCCCTGGGTTTGGTCCATCTGTACCCAGCCCAGCCCAGTCATGACCCCCATGACCCCCCCCCCTGGATCCGCCCTTGATCATCGTTCGGTGCGAGGTCGCGTTTAGATATTTATTTATTTCACAAAACAGTGAAACAGTAAGAGATTAAACACGATATTCATAATAAAAAGATTTATCATCAGCCTTTTAATGTCCCCACTGCTGGACGCCTATGAACAGAATAGGGAGATTGGGCCATGACCCACCACGCGGGCCCAGTGCGGATTGGCGGGTGCAGATGCAGCCGGGACCAACGGCTTAACGTGCCTTCCTAAGCACGGAGGAACTCGAGATAGGAGATTTTTGGTCACCCATCCAATGACCGACCACTGCGAAAGTTGCTTAACTTCAACGATCGCAGTCAATAGCGCCATCGAGTTCCTCAAAATAATCTTATACATAGAAGCTTAATTGAGCTAAAGCTTCATGTGTTTAGGTAAACATACACACCCTACTCTTGCAGTTTTAAATTACATATTTCACAAAAAACATTTTTTAAGTAAAACTTTTATTACATTACTACAAAATTTTGCGTTCATTTTTAGCAAGCTGCAGTACGTATTTCATTGTTATTTAAAAAAATCATACCATATCAACAAGCGTCAGTGATCCAGTGGTAGAAAGTTCGTCTGACACACGAGCGGCCGGGGTTCGATATCCAGCCGAATAAGGATCTTTTTATTTTGTACTTTTTTATCTTTATACTACTATAATATTACTATTTTGTTAGTCGGGTAGGCAAAGGACTCTACTGGAGGAGAGAGGAGAATATTTATTGATATGAATATAATTAAATTGCACAATAGGAACAAGGAATTGAATGAAAATAAGAATTGCACAAATTTTAACTATAGAAATATATTTTGTTTACTAAAACATTGTACATGTAAACTTAAACTTAACACGAGAGACTCATCGTAACGTTACCGAGCGTTACACTTTTTCATAAGTGACTCCCAGCCGCAACCTAATTTAAGACGTTGTCACGTCAAAAATGTTTATGTAAAACTCTTGCAAAAGTTAAACGATAAAGATGAAAGTTCGGCTTGCATCCTTGTTTAACAAAACCACACCAATTTTTATTTTCAAAGGTAAACAGTCACACAGGCCTAAACGTCACAACACGCAATAATTCAAATTACTTCTCCGGCGCAGAATTTGTTAAAAGGCACCACCGCAATTTTATTATGTGTTCCCAAAGTTAAATGATGGGGGAAAAGGTATTTGTTTAGACGGCGCCGGCGGCCGTTTCACGCGCGCTCTTTTGTCCTGCGCCGCCATACCGTGTCGGCTGGACGCCATAAACATCACTCTCGGGGTTAGGAAATTATGTGGTCCTAGCTCCTGCCGACGGACTGACATAATATAAATGTATACAAAATTCAGCACGACATCGGATACATCAAACTCAAACTCATTTATTCAGTCTTTTTTTTTTATGTTATAGGGGACATACGAGCAGACGGCTCACCTGATGGTAAGTGATCACCGTCGCCCATGGACACTTGCATCACCAGGAGTATCACAAATGCGATGCCGGCCTTTAAGGAAGAAGTACGCTCTTTTTTTGAAGGTTCTTGGGTCGTATTGGTATGGAAACACTGCTGGCGACAACATATTCCACAGTTTTGTCGTACGTGGTAAAAAATTTCGACAAAAACGCACGGTTGTGGATAGCCACGCATCAAGATTATGGGGATGACATTTTTGTCGCGATGTACGATGGCGAAATGCAGCAGCTGGAATTAATCCGAACAATTCCTCAGAACACTCCCCGTGATAAATGCGATAGAAGTCTAGGCTGTTACAAGCTCTTATGAAAGTCAAACGCTACGCCATCGGTTCGTAAATCTACGGCGGGAGACCTTGTACTGAGAAGAACCGGCAAGAAACTCAGCAAGGGCTATGTTTTCTCCCTGTTTTGTTTCATACAGTGTCGTCAATTGAAAGATGACATCAAAAATTTAAAACATGTGTTGATGTCAACTTCCATCACATTAATATATATGTTGGCGGATGGCGTCTCACTCGCTCCTTCGAAACGTTAAACCGGCAACAAATGTTATCAGTCAAGAGTACCATTGCCTTGTGAAACGTCAAGTAATGACAGTGACTGCTGTTATCGCTTGGGAGTGGTCTATGCTAAGGGTAGTATTTATGGGGCTATGCGTCATTGGAAGGGGCATTCGGCATTCGGCATTCAGACGTGAGCCGCGGTAGTGAACGGACGTTAGCACAGAACTCTCTGCGCTTCACAAAGCAATCCATTTGTATCCTTGTAATCATATCATATTTTGTAAAGTGGTTTAAAGATTTAAATTAAACATTAGCTAGGTTATTAGACTACAGTTTCATTTTCGGAAAATAATATCGAATACCCAAGATGGCGGATCAAGATGAACCACGTGGCCAACCGCCTATCCAGCTCGCCCCTCCGACATCTTAATATATATAAATCTCGTGTCACAATGTTTGTCCTCAATGGACTCCTAAACCACTGAACCGATTATAATAAAATTCGCACACCATGTGCAGTTCGATCCAACTTGAGAGATAGGATAGTTTAAATCTCAAATTATAGTCGCAATTTTAATTTATTGCAAATTATTACTTTTGGGCGGTACGAAGTTCGCCGAGTCAGCTAGTATATATATATATATATATATATTTATGTTATAGGGGGCATACGAGCAGACGGCTCACCTGATGGTAAGTGATCACCGTCGCCCATGGATTAATTAACAAAAGTTAAGTATAGCTAGGTACTACATTTAAATTTAGAAGTGGCGATTAAACAATTTGCAACCAAAACTAGCAAAGTAAAACGACTTTGTCTATTATATTAAGCCCAAGGTGACCAACACAATAAACTCTGTCCTGGTAATGGAGTGCCACAATGCACTTCAATCCATTGCGGTAACCAATACGGTAACTCTGCAATGGATAAAAGGACACAGCAACTCAATCGGAAACGACGCAGCAGACGAATTGGCTAAGAGAGGAGCAGACACAAAAGTGTATGGTCCGGAACCTCTTCTGCCCATACCTCAGGCCCAAATTAAGACGTGGCTGCGTGAAAGAACTCAGAAACTACACTTGACTGAGTGGAAAACAGTTGAAGGATGCCAAACGAAAAACGCAGTTCCGGAGGTAAACAAGAGACTTGCCCGCACCCTTACCAGACTTAATAGGGACAAACTCCGCATAGTCATGGGAACCCTGACTGGTCATTGTCCCCTGAATAAGCACCTATACACATTAGGAGTAACAGACAGCCCCCTATGCAGAGGATGTATGGAGGCAGAGGAAACGCCACAACATGTCATTATGGAATGCAGGAGTGTGGCCGACCAACGGGCACGACTTCTCCAGTCACCCGCATCGCTTCCGGAAGCTTGCAGCAGTATGTCAAGACTGCTTTCCTTCTGGACTAACCTAGGCTGGCTGGAGTAAACGGGAATGTTTCAAGACACGCACAATGGTCCAATGATTAGGACTAAGTGCGGAAACCGCCCTGAAAAACAAAAGAAAAAAAAAGCCCAAGGTGACTTTATCATTTATGAAATCTTTAACATCCTATAAACATCTCGGAACAATCTGTAATAGACTCCAATCAGCCGCTTCCACCCTTGGCCAATGGTTCCGTCGATGGTGAATCCGGAAATAAGAGTCGCGATCCTCTTCAGCACGACACAGCCTCTCACGCGTTCTCTTCCGAGCATCCAAATATTCGACCGATTCATCCCCTGGGAAGACCGAGCCAAGTACTTAGGAGTCATTAAATAAAAGTAGTTTTTGACGGGTTAATGCACGAAACTTTATTTATTTATTGACGTTTCGCAGCCTTTACAGGCTGCTTCGTCGGAATCATTTTTTTATTTTAATATAAAAAAAAAAAAACGAAAATCAAAATTGATTCCGACGAAGCAGCCTGTAAAGGCTGCGAAACGTCAACCCTATACGTTATATACCTGCCGCGAATGAATGATACTACCTATGTGTAAAAAATAAATCATAAAATAATAAAGAAAAAGATCGATATTATGTTAAAACTAGCAAACCAGTGAACCAAATGTTGAAATAGAAATCACGTGATTTCTCGAAAACCGGAAGTGCTACGTTACTCAAATCCGGTTTTTAGTCTTATCAGACTATTCTTAACTTATAACTTAAATATTCTCTTTATCTATCTCTTACGGTTTGGCCTCTGAAACAGCACCACAGACGGACGGACGGACTTGTCTAATAGATAAGAGATACTTTTTATTCACAACTATTCGAAAAGAGCTAGTTTGTCCTCTCTATTTATAGGAACCAAAATAGCGTTTTTATTCATAGGAACTGAAAATTATTTGAAATAGGAACGTGGATATTGTAAGTAAAAGTTCCAATAACCAAGGAGATCCAATCAAAAACATTTTATAAAAAAGTCAGAGTCAAACCGCGCTCCCAAAAGTTTGTGAAATAAAACAATCGCCCGAAGTACATTTTGGAAACAATTATTGTGTACTCAAATACGGTTTGGTTTTATAAAAAACTAGCGGCCCGCCCTCGCTTCGCTTCGGTGTCGAGCTGAAGTGCAGACTACAGTTTTTGTTCTCAGGTTTTTATTATACACAATGACATTCATCTATGATTCTTCTTATACCTGCATGCAAAGTCTCAGCCCGATCGGTTTAAAATTGACAAAGTTTCATACGAATTTTCATTCCCTATTTTATCCCCTTCGGGGTAGAATTGATCAAAATCCTTTCTTAGCGGATGTCTACGTCATAACATCTACCTGCATGCCAAATTTCAGGCCGATCCGTCCAGTGGTTTGGGCTGTGCGTTGATAGATCACTATGTCAGTCACTCATCATTGAGTTTTATATATATATATATATACTGCCTCAAGTAGTGAGAATGAAAGTATGCTTACAATTCGATACAAAATCTTTTACCTACAAAATTCTGCGAACAACAAAACATATAAAAGCATATTATGTGTAAGTAATGAAATCCCTTGGAAAAATACAATAAAGGTGATATATCTTTCTCAGAATATGTGTTTTTGACCTATTTCCAAGCATTGACTTGCGTGTAAATAAATAAACGTACTTTTCTTACATAGGTATGCGTAGTTGCATTTACTTATGTTCATAGAGGAGCTCGGTAGCGCAAGTGGTTAGAGCGTTCGGCTGCGATCTTTGAAGTTAAGCAACTTTCGCAGTGGTCAGTCATTGGATGGGTGACCAAAAATCTTCTATCTCGAGTTCTTCCGTACTTCGGAAGGCACGTTAAGCCGTTGGTCCCGGCTGCATCTGCAGACGTTAGCACCCGCCAATTGGCAGTGGGACCGCGTGGTGGGTCATGGCTCAATCTCCCTATTCCATCCATAGACATTATTAGACTAATGATGATGATGTTCATAGACATTGGTTATGTACTAAATGTAACGTTATCTGTGGTGTACAATAAAGTGTTTTGTATTGTATTGTATTTCTAGGAGTTTTTGGCGGGATTTCATCGAGTGCGGTTGGCGTCTTATTTTAATTATTCTTAAATTCGTTCATAGTGGATATTGTGAAATAAAATTGGTGTGGTTTTGTGTAACAACTGTCTGCGTAACTGAAGAATTAGTGGAATCGTTAAAATATACGCTATTCCGGTCAAGTGGACGTGAGAATTTTATTGTAGTGTTGACTACCTCACAGACGCTTATCGAAAAAGCCAACTCGATACTTTTCGTGCCAAACACTCCAAGAAACATTAGAATGCGTCACACCGACATTGTAATGTAAAAACAAAAAGAAGATTAATTTAATTAAAGACCAGGCTGTATGGGCATTGTTCCCTTTGCCTTCCCTAAAACGGGAGAACTTCAACAAAAAAAAATGTATTCCTAGTAAAATAGCTTACGTACACTAGTTTCTTATAATTAGTTTCAAAACTTACCCGATTACGGGGCTACAAGCTTATAGGATTAGTAATTAATAGAAAGTTAATAAAACAAGTTTCAACGGTATAGTTAGATGCATTGATTTATTTGGTTATTAACCTTTTCAGGCTGCGTCGTCAGAATTTTATGATTTTTACTAGAAGTCCCAGCGAACTTCGTACCGCCCTAAAAAAATAGGGGTTAGTGGTAGAAAGGTGAAAATTTAGGGTTGTATGTATTTTTGTATGATGTATCATAAAAAAAATAAAAAAAAATCTAAAATTAAAAAAAATAGGGGGGGGGGGGGGGCAGTAAGCTTAACATTTAGGTGGATGAAAAATAGATTACATCCGATTCTCAGACCTACCATATGCACACAAAATTTCACGAAAATCGGTCGAGCCGTTTCGGAGGAGTTTATCCACAAACACCGCGACACGAGAATTTTATATATTAGACTAGCTGACCCAGCGAACTTCGTACCGCCCTAAAAAAATAGGGGTTGTCCAGCGGACAAAATTGTGAATCTAAACAATTCTCAGATCCCCTTGAACACACACAAAAAATTTCATCAAAATCGGTCCAGTCGTTTAAGAGAACTTCAGTGACATACACACTCACAGAAGAATTATATATATAAAGATTTACTTTGTCTAGCTACCTTCCAAAGACAAATATATCAGTGAATCTTGTTTTATTTAATATGTGATGTGCGTGTATACCTTTATAAGAAACAAATATAATAGAAACTACTTAAATCCATGTTATTTATTTATTAAAATGGTTGAGAGAGAACCAAGAACATTAATAATACTTATAATAAATATGTAATACTAGCTGACCCAGCGAACTTCGTACCGCCTTAAAAAAATAGGGGTTGTCCAGCGGACAAAATTGTGAATCTAAACCATTCTCAGATCCCCTTGAACACACACAAAAAATTTCATCAAAATCGGTCCAGTCGTTTAAGAGAAGTTCAGTGACATACACACTCACAGAAGAATTATATATATAAAGATATAGAAGCTTAGCAGAAGTGCAGCCTCGATAACTCCAATACAAAAAAAACAGAGTCTAAGTTATCAATTTGAGTTTTGCGCGTTTTGGCGCGTGCAGGATAAGTACGGCCTAATAGATTAAGGCTTTTTTTTTTCTAAATGGCTTCGCACGGCTTGTGCATTTAGCCAATGTCAAGTGTTAAATGTAGGTATACAAATACTATAGTACTCGTGGTCAAAGTAATAAGTCAAGTCAAAGTAAGTGGCAGTCAAGTCAATCCCCCTTTCCCCATGTTTCATTGTTCATTTCATTTCATTTTCATTCATGTTCGCTATTTTGTTTCACTTGCCAACACTTGTGCATGTTCCCGAACACTTAGTGGTTAATAATCCACCATTATTAGACACTAACATCTGCCACAACACAATATTTAACAAGAATAACAAAACTGCTAAAGTGACGCTTCCCGATCCCGCCAAAAAGTCCTCGTTTTGCGCGTTTTTTGCACGGTCTACTAGATTAAGGGTCGTATTACAGAATGACAACTAATGCTGATCTTTACTTGAGTACAGTTAGAAAGGGATGTCGCTATGTGCTATATATAGCGTTATCCTTTTCTGACTATGCTAAAGGGTGCGTTTTGATATTATAATTTTTTTGTGCGTTTCAATTACATTAGCAATGTTCTAAATTTTGGTTCACGCATTACGTGACAACTGCTGGGGTTAGTTTGGGTCTGGCACCATGGGTCGGCAGATTGGGACGCTATGCGCGATTACGTTCCGTCCGTCCCTTGGAAGCAGCGCTGATCCAGTGACAGGGACCTATCGGCCAGCCCCGTTTCTATTATTGAGGAGATCGTAATGGAAATAGTATCATCTAGCGGTGGGTCGTTTCCAAAATTTCTGACTACGAAATGCAAAGGCACGGTAATATTATCTATACAGTATTGTGACTCCGCCCTGTCCTTGAAAATAAATGCCTACACCGAACGCTGCGTTGGCACGCGGTAGGGCCGCCAGCCTACAGTATTTTATGTAGTTTTGTTTTTAACGCGAGTGTAGGTAGATTACTCGTTTGTCTCTTTTTTCATCCTAACCACTTATTTATATATTATTCCAGATATTACTAGTAGATAGGTATATAAAAAATATTCTATAAAGGTAAGACACCTTTCCAATATTTCAGGTAATTTAAAAAATAATATCTGTGGGTGTTTATAAATTTTATTATTTTTAAAGCATGTAACTGCTTGATGTTTAAATCTAAAGAAAATATAACTAGAAAAAAATCCACGCGGATCTCTGGGTGTGTTATTGAAGAGTTCAAGCAACCAAAAACAGCAATTGTGCTGTTGTACGATATTGATCGTCGTTTGTTCTTTTCCATACTAAATTATGTAGGTATCTACTTAATTAAATCAAATATTTACAATACAAAACGCATGTTTAAGCACGGCTAACTGATTAAAAAACAATTCAGACCGTTCGGTCGTCGTTGCAGCGCGGCGGCGCATTCGCGACTGGGTGCACGCCGAGAGCACATCGAACTCGAGTGGCGTAGGTATGACTCGCTTTCCGACCGTTTGTATGAAGATAGAATACTGTATGATATTATTACCGTGTCAAAGGTTTTCTCTTAAACTAAAACTAGTCCACAAAACGGTTCTCGTTCGCAACTGGTTATGGTTGCGGCTGGGTGACGCAACGAAACGACACGCGACGGTCGAACGAGTGTAACGCAACGAAACTGAACTAAATGAAATTTTGTTAACGTTCGTTTCGTTGCTGCGAACGAGACGACGAAACATCGAAATAAATGTAGTGTTATACGATAATTGACTTTAAAAGTTCAAAAATAAAGATTATATTATTGTAAAATCAAAGCTGAATTATCATAGAACGAAACGGCCTCATATCATTGCGTTCTATTATAGACTGTATTTACTTCATCATAAAGTACATATTGGCGTGCAGACAATCCGAGGACTAGTTCTTCGACGAAGACTGTTTTGATCCGAAACGTAAAACGGTTCTATCGTCGCGGAACACAACACGGTCCTTGAAACCGGTTAGTCTTTAGAACGCTCACACCTAGTATCATCATTATCAGCCTATTAATATCCCCACTGCTGGGGCACGGACCTTCCCTATGAATGGAATAGGGAGGTTGTGCCAGGACCCACCCCGAGAGCCCATTGCGGATTGGCGGGTGCTAACTACAGATGCAGCTCAGACCAACGGCTTATCGTACCTTCTGAAGCACGGAGAAACTCGAAATATAAGATTTTTGATCCAATGACCGACCACTGCGAAAGTTGCTTAACTTCAACGATCGTAGCCGAACGCGCTAACCACTTGCGCCATCGAGCTCCACCATGGCTGATCATCATCAGCCAATTAATGTCCCCACTGCAGGGGCACAAGCTTTTCCTCTGGACGGAATAGGGAGGCTGGTCCGTGACTGCGCGGGCCCAGTGCGGATTGGTGGGTGCTACCGACTGCAGATGCAGCCGGGACTAAAGGCTTAACGTGCCTTCCGAAATCAATCAAAAATCATTTATTCAGTTTAGGCTGTTACAAGCACTCATGAATGTGTAGAAGCTACGCGATCGGTTCGTAAATCTACGGCGAGAGACCTTGTACTGAGAAGAACCGGCAAGAAACTCAGCAAGGGCTGTTTTTTTTTCCCTTTTTTATTATTTACAGAGTCGTCAAATTGAAAAATGACTTCAGAGATGATTCATGAAGTCACCTTTCATTACATAATTATTAAATATTCATTAATTGTTTATCTGCATTTTGATTGCTGTGTCATACAGTATAAATACAAATAGTGTTATTTATATTGTGTGACTAAACATTAACATTAACTTCAATATTAAGGAAGTTAGAGCAGTCTCCGCTGAAGCGGAAACACGGAGAAGCTCGAGATAATAAGTTTTTGGTCACCCATCCAATTCAAGACCATTGCGAAAGTTACTTATTTTTCACGACGTCGAACGCGCTAACCCCTCTACTCACTGATAAATTCTCAAAACAATAACTTATGGGGTACAAAAGCAACGAACTTTACACAAACAACTTTACCATGGGCCGGTTTGTTTTTTATTCAAATTAATTTACTCAAGCGGAATTTCTCAAGACATTTGAATATCGTACTACGATCGGTGTCGATGTGCGCAATAACATTGAGAGTTTCAAATGAAATATTTATTATGTAACGCATTTGAATAACTATTTCATAATGTCACGGCGCGGCTGTCGAACCCGCGACCTCGAATGGCATCGCGTAGCGTAGTATTCGCAAGGTTGACATTATAATTTGTCAAGTGACATTAACATAACACACTAAAAGCCCATTAGAAGCAAGATCAGTTATGGAATTTATAAATTTAAAAGATACTTAATTGATATTGACCTGTTAACTTCTATCATCTTATCTTAGACTAGCGGCCCGCCCTCGCTTCGCTTCGGCGTAGAGCTAAAGTGTAGACTACAGTTTTTGTTCTCAGGCTTGTATAATACACAATGACATTCATCTATGATTCTTCTTATACCTGCATGCAAAGTCTCAGCCCGATCGGTTTAAAATTGACAAAGTTTCATACAAACTTTCATTCCCTATTTTATCCCCTTGGGAGTAGAATTGATCAAAATCCTTTCTTAGCGGATGCCTACGTCATAACATCTACCTGCACGCTAAATTTCAGCCTGATCCGTCCTGTGGTTTGGGCTGTGCGTTGATAGATCACTATGTCAGTCAGTCACCTTTGAGTTTTATATATATAGATGTCAATCTAAGGAAGCTATGCCAGAGTATCCTTAGTGTTAAACTCGTGAGCTTTTGACGTTTATAAATCAATTCCACAGAAACCACTGAACGCATTTGGATGAAATTTTGCACACATAATAATAATATTTTAGTATTATTATTGGAGGAGTTCGAAGGCGCACGTGGTTAGCGCGTTCGGCTGCTAACGTTGAAGTTAAGCAACTTTCGCAGTGCTCGGTCATTGGATGGGTGACCAATAATCTTCCATCTCAACTTCCGTGCTTTGGAAGGCACGTTCAGCCGTTGGTTATGGCTGCGTCTGCAGACGTCAGCACCATTAGGGTTAGTGTCGTGGCCCAATCTTCCTATTCCATCCATAGGGAAGGCCTGTGCCCCAGCAGTAGGGGCATTAATAGGCTGATGATGACGATGAATGCACAATATTTTAGGTTTTTTACCTGGATTGAGACGCAGGTTATAAACGTTAACGTTATAAACTACAAAAAGGACACACGCATTTTTAAGTCGTGTCGAGTATAGCAAAAGTTTAAAAGAATTTCGTCTTTTTGCTTAAGGTATCATCGTCGTCATCATAACCGACCGATGAATGTCCACTGCTGGACATTGACCTTCTCAAAGGATTTCCATACACCTGCACATCCTACGCTTTCTGCATCGAACGGTTTTAGGCATTTGCAATAGGGTATTTGACAGTATTAAAAATAAAGTGCCAATTGAAGCATCTGTGTCTAGAATGAATATTGGCAGGGGTTTTTACTATTTTAACAAAAGAAATATTCATAATTTTACTTAAAACCCACGAAAAAGATAATAGTTTTCTTATCTATTGTCACGTGACCCAAAACGCTTTGGATTGGCGGAGCCTAAAATGACGTCACACGCAAGTAAACTTCCGGTTAAAGTGACATAACATTGTATCGTTTGACGTTTTAATAACAGTCGTGTGACGTCACACACTAGTAAGACGCCATATTGTCCAGAGAAACGTTTTCGCGGCAACTTGAAAATGGAGTTTTTGATTTGGTTATTTTTACTGAAATACTCAACAGAATGATGAATATCCACTTTTTACGGACTCCATAAACATGAGTAAATAACGTGAGATCATTTTCTAAAACTTGTCAAATACCCTATTTCTGCTGTCGCGCTTTCAATATACAAAATCCTATTATAGTAATTTATGTTATTTACGGGATTGTTACCATGTAACACTTTACCTTGTTTTTAGAGAGTTTCTGATATTTCGGCACTGTTGCAAGCGCCATGATCACGGAGTAATTGATATTAAATTATTAATAATGTAAGTCACCATGAAAGATTGAAACCTAGTAACAAAATCCTTGTAATTTAGCCATTGTTAATTTATGAGAACGTTTTAAGATTGTTTGTCTTGAAAATATTCACAAAAAAACCATTAAAAACTGGAAATCCCACAAACGTAACATTGCTACAATACTTATATACTCACCTACAATAAATCAATCATCATCAGCCTATTCACGCCCCCACTCCTGGGGCACAGGCCTTCCCTATGGATGGAATAGGGAGATTGGGCCATGACCCACCACGCGGGCCCAGTGCGGATTGTTGGGTGCTAACGACTGCAAATGCAGCCGGGACCAACAGCTTAACGTGCCTTCCGAAGCACGGAGGAACTCGAGATAGAAGATTTTTGGTCACCCATCCAAAGACCGACCACTGCGAAAGTTGCTTTACATCAACGATCGCAGCCGAACGCGCTAACCAGTTGCGCTATCGAGCCCCTTTATAAATCAATATTAACATAATATATGCGTTTTATTGTCACTCTGTTATATAATATCGTTGAGAGCTATTCGATCAATTTATAATTTTAAAGTTTAAGAATCCTTAAAGAATTTGGCATAATGACGGTCGCATCACAAAACATAATATACGAAAATTTATTACTTGTAAGAAAAAATATTATTTGTGTCTTAAAAACAGTGATGTTCACAAACTTAATACAAGAAACAAAAATAAACTAACTTTATCTGCTACTAGGCTTCACAAATTCAATTATTCATTTAAAGATATTTGTGTTCGCTTATACAATAAAGTCTCAAGCAATATCCAAGAGTTAACCATAAATAAATTCAAAGATAGTATAAAAAAAGCTTATTGCAAAGTGTCTGATTATATTACTTAGAAAAATGCTTGGGTTTGAATTTTTCCAATCATTCCAACAGGTTTTCTATATAGAATAAATCATGATTGTATTGACGTTGTAACAACATAATGATTTGAAAAATGTGGTTACATTATACTTTTAATGTTGTGGAGCTTTTATTGCTTGTTTTTCTCCGCAGCTAAAAAATATGTCCAATAACCAGTGGTAGGGAAAATATTTTTGGACGATTCCAAAAGAGTTGTACTATACATCCAATATGAATGAAGACATATTGATTTCTGATTTCTTGATTTCAATTTATAGATGAAAATGTCCTGTAAATCAAAATAAAAACGTCCAATACTTTAATAATAATAATAATAAATAATTCAAACACTCACACCAATTAGCCTAGCCCCAAAGTAAGCACTGTAAGGCTCGTGTTATGGGAAACTAGGGTAACGGATAGAATACATATACTGTACATATATAAGCATATTTATATAGAAATACATATTAAACATCCATGACTGGAGTAAAAATGCTCGTATTCATCACACAAACATCTACCCCCACCGGGATTCGAACCCGGGACCTCTCGAGTCGGCGACACTCGACACAAACCACTCGGCCACGGAGGTCGTCAAGCTATATATAATTATTCTGAATAATTCACACACTTTTATCTCAAACTAAGCGGAGCTTTTCAGCGGTGATATCTTATACTTATATGTATTACATACACTACACAAAGAAGTGCACCTACCGGAATTTGAATCCGGCGCCTTTGGAGTAGAGGCTAGATTACTACCGTTGCACCCGTCCATTATAGCGATCGTAATGAGTTAAAGTAAACAAAACATTACCAAATCTGTTTTAAGTGTCATTAAGTGAAATAATTCGGGTAATCCGCAGATCTAACTCACCCGATTCTGAACAATTGCAAGGCCGTTAGATCCCAAAAGGATGTAAAAATATTTACTTAGGACGCTTTCCCTTTATCCACCTAAGCGTTGTGGTCTTGACATTTTATTTCAGTTTCCCCCAGACGGACGTGTCATAATTCCCCGTTTCAAGATTGATAACAATAATCCGATAACACCCCAACACTTGGGAGAATTTTTTCCACAAATATGATGTATGATAATACCGCTATTAAGGCTTTCGTCGAGAGGTGATCAAATGAAGCCATTCGTCAGGGGGGTTTCGCCGGAAACTTGGCAACACCGATATACGTCAAAATGAGAAATGGCGGCGTTCGGCCCGACCGATACGCGATAATACGACTGTTAAATAAATCGCCACCCTTTGTAGAGTTTTCGGTAAGCCCTTTCAATTTTTGCTAACATAAACATCCTAATATATCTCTTGAAGCTTGGATCTGAAGATTTGGAAAAAGAAGGGAAGCCGTGAGAAAGACTATTGCGAGTCAATTAATAGCTTCTTAGTAAAACCACGGACCCTTTTCAGGTCTGTGAGTAAAATATATCTATATTTAAATCTAAAGAAAAGTTTTCTAGAAAAAAAGTCCACGCGGACCAGGCAGCGGACGGGACTCGAACCCGCATCCTTCGCTATCCGGGCGAATGCACTGACCTTGTGCTACCACGGCCCTATTAGCCGCGTCGAAATTTTCCTAGCCTTAAGCTGCAAGGCAGCGCCATCTCTTCGCATTGTAGGTAACCCACAATGTCAAATGAATACTTTTTCAAGTATTAAACATTTGAAAGAAGAAATAGCAATTATAGTTATGATTTTATTTATTTTTTAAGCATTTAACTGCTAGATGTTTAAATCTAAAGAAAAGTTTACTAGAAAAAAAATCCACTGGACCAGGCAGCGGACGGGACTCGAACCCGCATCCTTCGCTATCCGGGCGAATGCACTGACCATTATGCTACCACGGCCCTATTAGCCCTATTTTATTTATTTTAAAATTATATCTATATTCTTAATTTTGTAATGGAAAGTGACTTCAGAAGTATCTCTGAAGTAATTTGTCAACTTGACGAATCTGTATATAACAATACAGGGAGAAAAAAACAGCCCTTGCTGAGTTTCTTGCCGGTTCTTCTCAGTACAAGGTCTCCCGCCATAGTTCTGCGAACCGATGGCGTAGCTTCTTGACCTTCACAAGTGCTTGTAACAGTCTAGCCTGAATAAATGATT
Organism: Chilo suppressalis; assembly: GCA_902850365.2. Taxonomy (NCBI): domain Eukaryota; kingdom Metazoa; phylum Arthropoda; class Insecta; order Lepidoptera; family Crambidae; genus Chilo; species Chilo suppressalis. The sequence continues at coordinate 1,601,493 of OU963910.1, forward strand.
TTTGATTAATTGATTGATTGAAAAACATCATAGTATTAAAGCTTTAAAAGAAGGCAATTTGTTATGTTGAAAATAATAATATTTCGATTGCTGAATCTAATGGTGATTTCTGTTTGAAACTTAAAATAACGTATAATAAAAAATATTAAAGCAAATGGATTTACATTACGCAAGTTTCGAAAATCTGATTAAAAAAACATTCTTCTCCAGTATCGGGTGTACTTATATTGGTAATGAAGTCTGCAGAAAGATTTTTTTACCAGCTTTTCTAGAGTGGTAAGGCTTACAATTCATATGTCTATACAATGCATATTGTCATAGTTTTATAGGTAATAGCAAGCTCTTATTTAATAATAAATTAAGTGAAAACCTAAGAAACAAATATAATTATTTGTTTCTTAGGTTTTCACGCACATCACTCATTAAATAAAACTAGTTTTTACTAATTATTACCCAAAAATAAAAATACAGTTTAATATTTCATAGTAAAGAATCGTACGTCGAAGTACGCCGATAACATTTCAAAATTCGGATAAAATGGATCATCCCAATACCTATGTTCGAATGTCTATGTAGATACGCGCGCTGAATATAGAGCAATACGGTTTACGTGGCCAGGAGGAGAGTGGTCACACAGGTTTCTCTCTTGAAAGAAAGAAGAAAGAAAAATATTTATTGACGACATACATTAACAATTACAATAAATACACAACAAACATAAAACAAAAGGTACATCGTCAACTAGGCCCCACCTCAGCATAATGTTGCAACGGCAAAAATGGATTGCCGCTGCAACGCTGATATTCTGGAGGGACCTAATTTGGACATCAACGGACGAAGACACGTCTTGAGTCAATCATCTACCATACAAAATAAGAGAAGATATAAATCTATTAATATTAACACTAAACAAAAACAAAAAGCAAAAACAATCATCCCGTGCCCGAGGATGTGAAGTCAATCACAAAAACAAAAAACTTAAACTCTAAGGCTCAGCTCTTTGCCTTCGGATACACAAAAAATAAGAGAGAAAAAAATATATATCAAGAATAAAACAAAATGGAGATAGGACGACACGTATTAAAACCACGTCATCGGACTATTTTACAACGTGGCATAGCATCACAAAATAACATTTTTCATTATAAACCGGGCCGAGAAAGACGAACGAAATTCTGTATCCGTGGCCCGAGAAACCATTCGCAGAATACCGGAGCGTCTTCACCGACAAGAATTGTTTTTTGTGAATATCCCGAATGTGAGTTTAGTTATTTGCTGTTAATTGCAGGTTCATAAAATGTTTTTTAAGATGACGTCTAAATGTGTACACTGACTGTACTTTCTCTGTCGCATTAGGCATACATACGATCTATGTGTGCTGGATTTGGCGGTGAATTGCGTCATTGTTTACGTGTGAGTGTCGTAACTCACAGATTTAAGATGAAAAGATAGACAAAGCACCTTGGCCAGTGTTCCAAAAATTTAATTGTGCATGTGTGCGTATCAGTGTTTGATTGGAATGATAGTGTCGTTTTGTCAAGATATATAGGTACTTAAAATACAGGATACAGGTCGCGCATTGTTACTCAAACGCCGCGCTGAACAAAACGCGGAAAGGATAGTTGCGCATGGGTACGACAAGAGAGCCAATTGGCGCAACGCACGCCCACCCGCGCACCTTGTTTCCCCCTAACACATCTTAATTTTTACTTCTGCGCAATAACGGTCATCGCTAGAGTTTCGTGCCGCGACATACCTTTCTCTTCTTTCTTCTTCTTTTCAGCCGTTCTCAACCAGTCTGGCGTAGGCCTCCTTCAAATTACGCAATCTAGTTCGACCTCGCGCCACTTCCAACCAAATTCGTCTCTGCAGTTTTCCTGACGTCATCCTTCCAACGCATCTGTGGTCTTCCTCTAGGTCGTTTCTCGCCCCAAGGTCTCCATTCCAAGACCGCCTTACCCCACGAGCCATGCTTTCGGGCTATATGTCCCCCCACCGCGACTTATACCATAACACAAACTAAATGAGGGCTATCCGCCGCTAGAGGCGCTTGTGTAGCGCGGGATCTCCGAAATGTCAAATGTTATTGATTGTGGGTTGACTAAAATGCGGGTTTATTTCCAATGAAATTAATATTGTGAATATTTGCTAATAACTCAAATTAATTATAGTAAATATGAGTTACGTGTCAATGAATGTCAGTTATTTAAAAGCGGACCTAAGAAAAATGATTATGTGCTCTTTTTTTCTGAACATAAAGGGAACAGCGCAACACTGTGGCATGGCCGATTATGTTTAAAATACGGTTCTTTTGTATTAAAATATTGCTTAAAGGTAAACTTTGATTTCACGCGCGTATTAACAAACTTTAAAAGCTACACTTCAGGAACTCACACAATAGTGGCGCTATCTGATGAGACAACAAACGGTAGCCCTCATTGTATAAGCACATTTCATAGCTTAGTTTCACAGAATTTCATAAAAAACTTTAAGTGTCGCCGCACACGGGCCACCGACCACAGCCACAAAACGCCGCCACCGGCATATTTCTTGTAGTTTTCATACATTTTATATGAACTCGCCACACACGGTACGCCGGTGGCCGCCACACGCTATAAATCGTCGTTGCTCACTTCTTGTGGCCCGCACCGGCCACTTAATGCGCCGATACAAAACGCCGCCACACGTCACTCGCGCGATTCGCCACCCCTCTCTCCCTTACTTTAGTCGGCCGCTGTCGCGCGCTTCAGCCACTTTAGTAGCCGCTTCTAGCTTCTCGTGGCGGCGTTTGTGGCTGAGGCGTGTGGTCTGTGTGCGGCGACACTAAGGCTTGACAGGGCGTTGTTGGTTCTTACTTTATTTGAAGAAAGGTACATCTGGCACTAACTAAATATTTGTATTGTTTGTACTAATAAAAACAAAAAAATACATCTTGCGTCTCTCTCTCCCTTATGGCATTGTCGTAAGGGCGTGATATCTCTTTTCCTCACTCTGCTAGTCTTTAAAAACTAACTCTATCTAGTAACCACAGTTTTTTACCGCATGTCGTTAAACTGCATCTGTGTTGCATATTTTAGCATCTAGTATTCCCCACAAAAAATATTTCTAGAGTCTGTGCGGAAAGAGAATGGGATTTAGATTGGAGGGCGCTGTAGTGCTATTCTACCGTATTTGTAAAGTTTTACCCCTTTTAGACATGATTAAATACAAAAAACCGCAAGAAATCACAACAACAAACAAATCCGTATCATAATTCAAAACTTTGACGTTTTACAGATTGCCGGGTTTGATTGCTAAATAAAAATCTTAATGTTAGTTCCGTTTTTCGCCACGCCCATTCTCTTTCCGCACAGACTCTAATGGTTTCAATGGCTATTATTGTAACTATGGTTACTCTCTTCCGTGCTGCTCTGTGGCTCTGAGTCTAAACGATACAGCGTTTGGATTACTTCAAACTTGCGTTGTGTGTAATAATTATTTATTACTAGCAAACCAGTGAACCAAATGTTCACCAAAAAAAAAAATGTATTTAATTAATTGAGAAATTCGGAGATTTTGTATGGTTTCGTTTGAAATAGAAATCACGCATCATCATCATCAGCCTATTAATGTCCCCACTGCTGGGGCACAGGCTTCCCTATGGATGGAATAGGGAGATTGGGCCATGACCCACCACGCGAGCCCAGTGCGGGTTGGTGGGTGCTAACGACTGCAGACGCAGCCGGGACCAACGGCTTAACGTGCCTTCCGAAGCACGGAGGAGCTCGAGATAGTAAATTATGGTCACCCATCCAATGACCGACCACTGCGAAAGTTGCTTAAATTCAACGATCGCTGCGGAACGCGCTAATCACGCGATTTCTCGAAAACCGGAAGTGCTACGTTACTCAAATCCGTTTTGTAGTCTTATCAGACTATTCTTAACTTATAACTTGAACATTCTCTTTATCTATCTCTTACGGTTTGGCCGCTGAAACAGCACCACGGACGGACGGACGGACTTGTCTATTAGATAAGAGATGCTTAAACACGAAGATTATCGCCCCTACAACCGGAGGTAGTAATGACAAAATTATGTACACATTTCGACGGAATTAATAGACTCATTAATCAACTTTAACGGAGCTTGTTCGTCCGTTTCGGCGAGCGTCAACATAGTTTCGCGGTAGCGGCCAAAGTATTGCTGACGCCACTTCCTCCCGTAAACATAATTATGCGAATATTTCAATGATCAATCGCGTTGTTAATTATAATATATTCATCGATGTCGTTAATGTTTCTTAAGTGGATTGAAACACTTGTGATAGAGTAATAACTGTGAATGTTAGGGAACCGGTTAGCGTTTTGATTTATAGTGCTGCTGAAATGGCTTCTGTTGTACGCGTTTTTAGTAAATACCCTGGGGCGTCAATAACACATAAAACATTTTTATATCATTAAAGACAAGAAGTTAAATAAAACTAGTTTTAACGGGTTAATGCACGAACTTTATTTATTTATTGACGTTTCGCAGCCTTTCCAGTTGCCTATTCGCCTAACGGAAATGCTTTGGAAAACGCTAACGCTTACGATTTCATTTTGTTATTTCTAGCTGCCTGAGGTTTTCAAATGCCTCGCGCTCCTTTTTTTCTTTTGCATTGGTAATTAATAACAATATTAAAAAAAAATAGCGTGAGATATTTGAAAACCTTCGGCGGTCAGAAATAACGAAATAAAATCGAAAGCTTTAATGGCCCCCAGGTCTGAATCGTTGTCATTATTCTGACGATGCAGACATGACATGACAGACAAAAATCTTCCAATGAAATAACCGAACGCTCAATAAAAGTCTTTGGAAGGTAGCACGACAAAATTAAATAAAAAAATCATTATTCTGACGATGCAGACCTGAAAAGGCTGCGAAACGTCAATAAATAAATAAAGGTCGTGCATTAACCCGTTAAAACTAGTTTTATTTAATGAGAGATGTGCGTGAAAACCTAAGATATAAATAGACAAGAAGTTCCTCTTTTAAATTATTTCATTTATAGGTAGACCGCTTAATTGACCTCGCCTGCGGGGTACAGGGTGTGGGGGAGGACGAGAACGGGGGCAGAGAGAGGTGCGGGCGGCGGGCAGTTGTAATTTTGACAAGAATGTGCCTGGCATCCGCACCTCTCTCTGCCCCCGTTCTCGTCCTCCCCCAGACCCTATAACCCGCAGTCGAGGACTCAGTTAAGCGGTCTACCTATAAATGAAATAATTTAAAAAAGGAATGTCTTACTTATAAGTAATTAATATACGAAAACGTTTAGGTAATTTTTTTAAATATTGTTATTCAAAAATGTACTAAGTCAACATCTATTTCGCTACGCTTTCGTGTTTGTATAAGGTACAATTCAAAGCTTATTATAGAAACTACTAGCAAACCAGTGAACCAAATGTTCACCAAAACCTGATTTAAAAAAAATGTATTTAATTAATTGAGAACTTCGGAGATTTTGTGTGGTTTCGTTTGAAATTCGTGATTTTTCGAAAACCGGAAGTGCTACGTTACTCAAATCCGGTTTGTAGTCTTATCAGACTATTCTTAACTTATAACTTAAATATTCTCTTTTATCTATCTCTTACGGTTTGGCCGCTGAAACAGCACCACAGACGGACGGACGGACTTGTCTAATAGATAAGAGATACTATCAAAATAAATTTTAAAACATAATAATAAAAATAGATTTAACAGTCACCCGGAAAGATGAAAGTAATATGTCGTCCATTTTGCCCATGGCCTCCTAGATATACGGACCCGACAAGAAATTGAGCGACGGCACTTTTTCCCTTAACCAATAATTTCATGCAGAGTTGAAAAATGATATCAGTGTTCGAAGCATTACTTTCATTTTGCTGGTTTCTCGTATATACTTTTTAAGGGAAAGTTTTATTGTACTTTGAATGTCTTATAAAGTCTCATGAATATAATTTTCATTGGTAGTTTTCTACCTTCTAAAATCTTGGAAATGCCAAAATGGATTCAGCAGCAAGGAATCGACTGTACGTACTATACCTATGCTATTATTTCGACCTCCGGCCTCGACCGCCGGGTTTCATGGCTGTCGCCGACTCGCGAGGTCCCGGGTTCGAAACCCAGTGGGGGCAGATGTTTGTGTGATGAATACGAGCATTTGTACTCCAGTCATGGATGTTTAATATGTATTTCTATATCAATATACTTATGTATGTACAGTATATGTATTCTATCCGTTATCCTAGTATCCCATAACACAAGTCTTACAGTGCTTACTTTAGGGCTAGGCTAATTGGTGTGATTGTTGGAAATATTATTATTATTTACATTCGTTGTCTCTCAAAATCAAAATAAAACGTTTTGAAGAAGGAAACACCTTAAGTAGTATTTATAAGGATTATTTCAGTTTCTTCTTTCAAATATGAGACGAATCTAGTGTTCAATCATTACATTTAAAAATCGAGATTTTAACATTGAAAATGTTTAAATCTAAAGAAAATATAACTAGAAAAAATTCCACGCGGACCACGCAGCAGACGGGACGCGAACCCGCACCCTTCGCAATCCGGGCGAATGCACTGACCAATTATGCTACCGCGGCCCTCACGGACCGCGTCGAAATTCTTCTAGCCATTCTTAAGCTGCAAGGCAGCGCCATCTCTTCGCATTATAGGTAATCCACAATGTCAAATGAATACTTTTACAAGTATTAAACATTTGAAAGAATAAATACCAATTACAGTTATATTTTTTATTATTTTTAAAGCATGTAACTGCTTGATGTTTAAATCTAAAGAAAATATAACTAGAAAAAATTCCACGCGGACCGGATTGCGAAGGGTGCGGGTGCGAGTCCCGTCTGCTGCCTGGTCCGCGTGGATTTTTTTCTAGTTATCTTTTCTTTAGATTTAAACATCAAGCAGTTACATGATTTAAAAATAATAAAAAATATAATTGAAAATGTTTTTGCGTTCGCTCCAGTAAGCGCGAAATCGCGCGCAAGCGCAAATGCCAGTCCGTTCACGAAAATGGTGGCCATTATTGCTGAAAGTACTACTCGCCCGTGATAGTCCGAGGTTTAGGGCCACGAGGACGCATGATGACTTAAAAGACGCGGAATGAGGGCTACCGTTTTCTGCCTCACCAGATGGCGCCACTGTTGAGTGAGGTCCTAAATTGTAACTTTTAAAGTTTATTAATACGCACATGAAATCAAAGGTTACATTTAGATCGTATTTTAACACAAAAGAACCATATCCTAAACATAATAGGCCATGTCACAGTGACGCGCAGTTCCGTTTTATTCGGAAAAAATGGGTACATAATCATTTTTCTAAGCTCAAATTTTACATTCATTGCCACATAACTCATATTTGCCATAATTAAGCCGAATTGTTACATTCTCATACAACTTTCGTGAAATAATCAAATATTTAAAAGTGTAAAAATTTACTTCATGTCTTTCAAAAGCAAAATGTTCCATTTTACAAAGTAAAAGAACAATAAATATTTGTGTAAGTATATAGAAATAAACAATATTATTTCTAAACTCCTTCAAACTATGACATATTTGGCCCCAATTTTTATAGTAACAAATCACGGAAGGCTTAAAATAAAAGATTTTCTTATTCTGATTTAGACTTGAGACAAGGCTGTTTGATAATTAATCCTTTGCAATAGGACAAAATAAAACTTAAACTAAAACTATGTGTGTATGTAAAAATTTAAGGTTTTTGGGTCCTATTGGTCCGGAAACACTGCTGGTGACAATGTATTTCACGTACGACATGTACGTAGTAAAAACATCGAACAACTCTTAAGAACACTCCTAAATACGATAAAAGATGTAGAGCGAACCTATATCCATCATCATCATCATCATATCAGCCGTACCACGCCCACTGCTGGACATAGGCCTCCCCCAAGGATCTCCACAACGATCGGTCCTGCGCTGCCCGCATCCAGCGTTTTCCCGCGACCTTCACCAGATCGTCGGTCCACCTTGTAGCGGGCCTTCCCACTGAGCGTCGTCCGGCACGCGGTCGCCATTCGAGAACCTTTCCGCCCCAACGGCCATCGGTTCTCCTCGCTATGTGTCCCGCCCACTGCCACTTCAGCTGGGCTATTCTTCGAGCTATGTCGGTGACTTTAGTTCTCCTACGGATCTCGTCATTTCTGACTCTATCACGCAGGGAAACACCAAGCATAGCTCTCTCCATTGCCCGCTGGGCGACCTTGAGCCGTCCTATGAGACCCATAGTAAACGACCACGCCTCACTGCCATAGGTCATCACTGGCAACACACACTGGTTAAAGACTCTCGTCTTAAGGCAGTGAGGTATTTTGGACGCGAAGATGTTCCGCAGCTTGCCGAACGCTGCCCATCCGAGTTGAATTCGACGAGAGATCTCTTTCTCGAAGTTGGACTTACCTAACTGGATTGTGTGTCCTAGGTAAACGTAGTGGTCAACAACTTCAAGTGTAACGTTCCCAACATTAACTGGAGCGGGTGCAACATGGGCGTTGGACATGATTTTCGTCTTGCCCATGTTCATCTTAAGACCCACTCGCTGGGATGCGTCACTGTGATGCTCGAGCATGGTGTTCAGGTTTTCCAAGGTCTCCGCCATTAGGACTACGTCATCAGCAAATCGAAGGTGTGTCAGGTACTCGCCGTTGATGTTAATGCCGAGTCCTTTCCAGTCCAGAAGCTTAAAAATATCCTCCATAGCAGCAGTGAACAGTTTCGGAGATATAACGTCTCCCTGTCTCACCCCTCGCTGTAGTTGGATAGGATTAGAGCTCTGATTCTGTACTCGGACCGACATAGTGGCGTTTTGGTATAGGTACTTTAACACTTCGATATACCTGTAGTCCACTTGGCACCTCTGGAGAGACTGCAGCACCGCCCAGGTCTCGATCGAATCGAAGGCCTTCCATAGTCCACAAACGCTAAGCAAAGTGGCCGATTATACTCTTCGGTCTTCTGTATAATCTGCCGCAGCGTATGGATGTGGTCTATGGTACTAAAGCCTTTTCGGAAACCGGCTTGTTCAGGAGGCTGGAAGTCGTGGACGACCAGCGAGCGAGACGATTCGTAATGACCCTCGAAAACAGCTTGTAGATATGGCTCAGAAGCGAGATGGGTCTGTAGTTCTTCAGTAGGGTCTTATCGCCCTTTTTGAAGAACAAAATCACCTCGCTTCTGCTCCATGCCTTCGGCGTTTTGCCCTGGTGGATGATGGAGTTGAAGAGCTTCTGGAGGACTTTAAGTACCGGCGTACCGCCCGCTCTCAGAAGCTCTGTTGTGATTCCGTCATCTCCCGCCGCCTTGTTGTTTTTAAGCTGTTTGAGGGCAATTCTAATCTCGTACAGGCTGACGTCCGGGATATCCTCGGTATAATGTCGGGTAAGCTTGGCTCTAGGATCTCGAGCTCTGCTTTCACCTGGTGTTCTGCTGGAATATAACTGCCTATAGAAACTCTCAATCTCCCTCAGGATTTCAGGAGTCGATGAAATGATGTAGTATCATCCTCAGTTTTCAGCCTCGTCAGTTGACTTTGCCCAATAGACAGATCTCTAGCGAACACTTTGGAGCCTTTGTTCCGCTCTATGGCCTCTTTAATACGCTCGGTATTAAAGTGGCGAAGGTCGCTCGTCAACGATTTTGAGATCTGTCTATTAAGCTGTCTATAACGAAGGGCATCCGCTGAGTCCTGTAGTCGCATTTCATGTCTCCTATCCATGAGTTCGAGTGTGTATGCGGAGAGTTTCTTTAATTTGGTGCGGCGGGTTTTAAAGTGTTGAGACCCTACCGTACGGACAGTATCCACCACCAGGTCGTTCAGATCGTCCACGTCTATGCTGTTCTCAAGGTACTCGAAGCGGTTCTGGAGCTCGAGCTGAAAGCGCTCGGGGTTTTGAATTTGGGCTGGCACCGGTCGGAGCGTTGATTTTATCAGTCGCGATCTTTCAAGCTTAACGTTGATATTCAATGTGCCTCTTACCATGCGGTGATCAGCGTAACAGCGTTGATCACTGAGACATCATTGAATATTTGCTTCTTCGTCGACATGATAAAATCAATCTCATTTTTGACCTTGCCGTCGGGACTTATCCAGGTCCATTTGCGGGTGACGGGCTTTCTGAAGAAGGAGTTCATCATATAGAGGTTCTCCCTCTCCATAAAGTCCGCCAGCATCCGGCCCCTGTCGTTCCGTTCCCCAAATCCAAATTGCCCCACTCTCAGCTCGTCGCCGCAACGTTTCCCCAACTTTGCATTGAAATCCCCCATCACAATCGTGTAGTGAGTTTTGTGGCTATGCATGGCCCGAGAGATCTCCTCATACATAGACTCCACTTCGTCATCGGTGTGTTTCGAGGTTGGAGCGTAGACTTGGATGACAGTCATCGAATATCGTGATGATATTCTGAGTACCAAGTACGCTACTCTACTCGAAACACTACCGATGGTCAGCACGTTGTTGACGAGGGACTTGTGGACGATAAACCCGACACCACCTACGGACTGTTGGTCGCCCTCACGGAAGTACAGCAAGTTACCGGAGTCCAGAGTTATCGTGTCCCATCTCCCTCTCTTCGGACTTCAGATAACCCGATGACATCCCAGTGTAACTTGCAGATAGCTTCTTCCAGCTCTGTCATCTTGGCATCGGTCATTTGCAGTCGTTAGCACCCACCAATACGCACTGGGCCCGCGCTGTTGGTCATGGCCCAATCTCCCTATTCCATCCATAGGGAAGGCCTGTGCCGCAGCAGTGGGGACATTAATAGGCTGATGATGATGATGAAATAAGAATATGTCTTTGCCTTTGTATATAAAAAAGTGTCTCAAAAAGATAGTAGCTGTAAGAAGCATAAATTTCAATTTTGCAAATTCCCTGGATAACTTCTGGGGTATTGAATTTCCGAAGTTTGGAACAATGCATGCAGTTTGCAATATATGCTATGTTCACTTCGTTCAAAAATTCACATGCCAGCAGACTGGAAGGCGTTTATCGATGCACAACTATGTTCGGGACGGTGTGGATTACAAAAATACTTTTCCCGTCGCTGTTATAAAATTTTAATTGAATTTGAAACTTCATTATTAAAGAGATAGATACCTAGACAATGTTTGCCGTAATATTATATTTGTTTCAGCAACATGATTGAAATGAAATGAAATAAGTTTTATTGCTTAAAAATTGTGTACAATTTTGCAGTTGAAATTGCAATGATAAACAAAGACACAACGGTGTGCCCATAACGTGTTACTTTTTGTGTACAAATACAATATTGGTACAATGGGATGATCTTATTGCAGGTGGTCAATGATTTCGGCCAAAGTGTCCAAGTAAGGAATATATGTGTGTTTGGTGGGGCTTCACAGGGGTCTCAGGGTCGCTGTCTGGAGAGCGTTGTCAAGATAGTGATTGCTACACCAGGAAGACTGATAGACCTTTTTAGAAAAAGCTAAATCAATTTTAGGTTAGATTCATGTCCAAGAAAAACAGAAATTTTACTAGAAATAGCACAACAATTTATAAAATCCAATCTATTTTTTGTTCATATAGAAAAGAATGTATTTGTGAGCTAATGTGGCTTGATTGGTTATTGATTATCTGATCTAAAACATAGTACATTCTCGATCTTGATGTATTAAAAAGTGAAATAAAATTAAATAGTAAAATTTATAACTTAAAACTATCTTCAATTAAAATTTACATTTAAAATTCTTGACATGTATTTAAAATAGGTGACATTATAATTAGTTAGAAAACTTTAATTTATTCATGTTACGACTACGTATGTATGTCTTTAGAAACAGATAAATTAGTCGTTTATATATAAATCATCATAGCAGTTTTTTTATTAATCATTGATGATGTGGCGGCGACATCTATATGCCCCACATATAGACAACGGATGGAGGAAATCATTACTCACCATCCTCAAGAGATGGCGTTACCTGCACTGCGATCAATAATAGTATGGAAGCCTACATCGCGCAAATGAAATTCGAAAGCTAACTCTTCATTAATACGATGCCCGACCAACATCAGTCGGGCCGCGGCCCCCGAGCTACCATCACCCAGCTCGGAGGAAGATCTTCCCCTTTGGCCTTCCTACAATGATAAACATCTGTAGACGTGAGACTGTTCGCGTGGTGAATCATAATAGGAGAGCATAAGCAACAATTTTTGGATTTACTCGAGCGCGGCTCATAATCATAATCAAAAACATTTATTCTGTTTAGGCTGTTACAAGCACTAATGAATGTCTAGAAGCTACGCCAAAGGTTTGTAAATCTACGGGCGGGAGACCTTGTACTGAGAAGAACCGGCAAGAAACTCAGCAAGGGCTGTTTTTTTCTCCCTGTTTTATTATTTACAGAGTCGTGAAGTTGAAAAATGACTTCAGAGATAATTCATGAAGTCACCTTTCATTACATAATGATTAAATATACATTAACTGTTTATCTGCATTTTGATTGCTGCGTCATACAGTATAAATACAAATACTGGTTAGCTGGTATTCCTGGGTCCTGCATGTTGGGCCGAACGTCTAGGGCAGCGGAAAACAAATTTCAACAAGCAGCCATGACTTTTGTTCGCGTCCCAATTGTCAGTCTTTTGAATAGGAGCTACTGGAGGGTTTACGTAACGGTTCTAGGGGACGGAACGATTTGGACACGACTGAAATTAATAGCCGTTTGGTATATACATATATGTATATATATATATATATATATATATATTTGTTTACAGGGAAACATATCCAATCTTAAAGCAAGGCATACCCGACGAACAGCACGGCTTCATCAAGGGGAGATCAACAACTACAAATTTAAGTTTGTATATAAGTGAACTGCATCGTAACATGGGCTATCGTTCACAGGTGGATGTAATATATACGGACTTTGAAAAGGCCTTCGACCGCGTGGATCACATCATTCTTTTGCAAAAGCTTTATCAACTGGGAATACGCGGGGATTTGTACAGGTGGATAAAATCTTACATATCTAATCGTAAACAGGCTGTTGTGATCGGCGGGATTCGCTCTGACTATGTCAATATAACGTCAGGCGTGCCGCAGGGCTCGTTACTCGGTCCTCTATTCTATATAGCGTATATAAGCGATATGTCTTCATGTTTTAAGCATGCTAAGTTCTTGCTCTATGCTGATGATACAAAAATCTATATGAAAGTTGAATCATATGATGACTGTTTGAAATTGCAAGAAGATCTGGACCGACTTTCAGAGTATTACATAAGAAATAGGATAACAGTTAATACGGCAAAATGCGTGCATATTATGTTTACAAGACGCAAAAATCCTGTTCTGTGCAATTACAAACTTAATAATGAAGTAGTGACTCAAGTGAATGTTGTGAGAGATCTAGGGGTAACTTTGGATTCAAAATTAACATTCGCCGATCATTTTAATGATATAACCACCAGGGCTTATAAAAATTTAGGATTTATTTTCAGAGTTACGAAAGATTTCAAGGACGCTGCTTGCATGAAAGTATTATATTATGCTTATGTTCAAAGTACTCTTGAGTACTGTAGCACCGTGTGGAATCCACAGTACATAACACACGAACACGCCATTGAACGAATACAAATGAAATTCGTAAAATATTTAAACTTTAGAGTCAAAAATGAATCCAATGGTTATGGGGAGTCATGTAGCATATACGGTCTCATTACTCTTGGTGACAGGCGACGCATGCGGGACATGATGACTTTGTTCGATGTATGTTCTGGAGTACTGGACTGCACCGAGTTGATAAATAGAATAGTTTCCTTAAAGGCTCCTACAAAAAGAACACGCCACACGCAACTTTTTCATGTTCCATCTGTGCGTACAAATTACGAGGCTAACGATATGACGGTAAGGTTGCCAAAAACGTACAACAAGTACTTCTCTGATATCGACCTGTTCTCTTTGTCGAGAGCTGCTTTTAAAACGACATTATTTGAAATTATAACCGCAAGACGCTAATAAGCTTTTGTTATTATTTATTTTATTATTATTATTCATACAATTTATTTGAATTTTTATTTTTATTTATAATTATCAATTCGTATTCTCAATAATATGAAAAATGACTGCACTGCATTTTACGGCTTAAATAATTTTCCCTGACATTTGTTTTGTTTCAATTTCAATTTAATTTATTTATTTAATTTTATTCTTAGCGCCATGTAGGCCTACAATTACAAGCACTCACACTGAAGTACTTACTTGAATGATGTAGTGCCCGGGTTGCGGCGTCCGCCATCTCGTTACCAGGCATAGCATTGCAGCTGCATGGACACACACACACACACACACACACACACACAAACACACATACATACGCGCACACACACCCACTCACACTTCATAAGGTTATCATGTGACAAACTCTTGAAAACCTTTTTATATGGATATTCAGTGTTTGATTTTCTTCTTTTTTGTCTTTTTGTTATGTTTATGTCCAATCTTAATTTTATTTTATTTTTATGTTAATGGATTATATGATTTTTATGCAATTTTTAATATTAAATCAATTTAAGTGTAATAATTACTGACATATAATAACGCCGTTAATATCTAATGTGTACGTAATGAGTTTCTGTAATTGGCTTTAAGATTATATCTATATTTTATTGTATTAAATTTCACAAAAACCGCTGTAGAAACTTTGTTAAAAATAAATAAATAAATAAATAAATAAATAAATAAATAAATAAATAAATAAATAAATAAATAAATAAATAAATAAATAAATAAATAAATAAATAAATAAATAAATAAATAAATAAATAAATAAATAAATAAATAAATAAATAAATAAATAAATAAATAAATAAATAAATAAATAAATAAATAAATAAATAAATAAATAAATATATATTAATGTCCCCACTGCTGGGGTACAGGTCTTCCTTATTATTAACTTAACCTCAATCTAAAGAAAAGTTTACTAGAAAAAAAAACCACTCGGACCAGGCAGCGGACGGGACATTGCGGGTTACCTACAATGCGAAGAGATGGCGCTGCCTTGCAGCTTAAGGCTAGGAATATTTCGACGCAGCTTATAGGGCCATGGTAGCATAATGGTCAGTGCATTAACCCGGATTGCGAAGGATGCGGGTTCGAGTCCCGTCCGCTGCCTGGTCCGCGTGGATTTTTTTTTGTAAACTTTTCTTTAGATTTAAACATCTAGCAGTTAAATGCTTAAAAATAAATAAAATCTTAACCTCAATCTCTTCAGTAAGACGTTTTTTCCGTTTAAATTTGGCGGTTCTAGCTTAATTGGAAATACCCTTTAGGTTCTTATAATTAGTGATATTTTCAACCGCTAGATGGAAAAGGAAGTGATAAAATAAGAGTTTTTTTTGAAGTTATACGCGTACAGTGATGCGCGCGCATCACTGTTACACAACCAACTTCATGCTGTTACTTTTGTGTTTACCGCACATAAAGAAAATCTACCAACAAAATAGAAATAGAATCTCTATTTAGTGGGTGCTAACGACTGCACTGTGAAGACCTATCAAAAGTATTTATTAATCTGGAACAACGGAACCAAAGCGCGATTCAGGAGACTTCAGCGCCATCTCTTGACCATTGGTGTAGTAGAACCAAAAACCACATCTTTATTTTTTGTAAGAAAGTAACAGTTATAGGTATTCATATTTATAATATTTATCCACATGTTTCTAGTTTGTATATTCGGAATACGTGTTTGAGTTTCATACAAGTGCAAATTACATATGTTCTAATAAATTATATTCAGTAGCGATTTTAATTGAATATTTTGATTATTAAAGTCATGTTGTTAAGTGGAGAGGTTATTTAATTAATTACAGTGACAAGTGAATTACAACTACCTTATGTCTACAAACGTAAAAACTAGAAATAACTAAGAACTTAAATATACAATTTACAAAATATAAAATATATCACCCCCAGCGCCGCCGTCAGGAATGGTGCCCAATAGGCTGGCAGCATTTCCACGTTGGATAGCGAGGCTTATCCGTTGGCCGAGGTAGCTGCCAGCCTTTTGATCACCGGTCACCTCGGTGAGTCTCTTAGACAATTCCTTAAAGAAGGAACGAGCACTTGGACCCCATGGTCCCATGGTCTCCACACCAAATGGCACAAATATGTAGCTCTCATTGAGAGCTGAATATTTGCGCCGCTTGGAGCACTCGGCGGAGGCCGCCGCCGCGCCTGCAGCCAGGGAGGTACTACTTGTATGGCACGGAGCAAGCGTATCCACGCCAGTTGCGTCCCACACAAGAGGACGACCCTGCTTCCAGGGAATGAGCGTCATTCCGTCAGGTCTCTTGCCATCGTCTCGGAAGATGCCGCTGGGCTCTAGGGCCGCTGGCACATTGACTGCAACAAGAGCTCTGCAGATGACGTCATTGATGCAGGCGTGACGGGAGACTCGACCAGCGCTCATTTGGCATGAGAGACCATGGTGTCCCAACTCACCGACGCGAGTTCCGCAACGACAACGATGGGGGTGATTTGTCTTGACGCCGAGTCTGAGTGAAATGGCAAGTGATAGAGAACTTCTGTCAAGCAGAGTCCCGATATTGGCTGAAGGAAGAGCTTGCAGCCAGTAACCAGACTCTACTTGAAAGACCGCTAGGAGGCGAGCACGCTCAGCTGCGTTTTCAGAGGAAGCTAAAAGATCACTCTGAAGACGCAAACAGAGTGGCTCGTCCCATTGCCTCTGTGAAAATAAGGAGGAAGGTATATCTACTCCCGGGCATGCCCTGCACCAAGCATTTCTGGCCTCTGCAAGGTGAGCCGGCTCCACTACGCCTAAAGAAGGACATAGTATTTTATTAAAAAGCTCGGCTGTACCATTTGCAGAAGACAGAAAAGAGGGAAGGGCAATATGTGAAATATGGCGAGTACCAAGTCCTCCGAAACGAACAGGGAGAGAGGCCTGCTTCCAGGCGTTATCAGAAAATGAACAATTTAGAATTTTGGAAAGTGTATCCCTGAGCGAACTGTCAATAGATGACAGTAGCCCTGGAAAAAGCCAAAAATGAGTACTACGTAAAAAATATATGAATTTTGGGGCAAAAGCGCAAAAACGTATTAAATACAAAGCCATGTGAGGATTAATTTTTAACATTTTTTCGGAGGACTGCTGAAATTTAGAAATTTGTTCATCAATAAAAATCGGAATAGCATCGTCAAATATAGGGGACCCTAGGAGACGGAGTGATTGCCTATTTCTAGGATTTTAATATTAGGAGCTAAAGCCGAAAATTCGGTAATAATGCGTTGTAACTGATCCTGTGAAAATTTTGATTCTGGTATAAATAGTTCGCATTTTGAATAATTTAGATCAAGGCCAATATTTTTAAATTTATCAATAATTATGTGAAAATCTGAAAGAACTGTTGAAATATCGCCAGCGATAGTTCCGTCATCAAGGTACCACACATTAAATTTTGAATTTAGCGAATCAATAATAGGTTGTATTGCCAAACCAAAAAATAGCGGGCCCGAGAGGATCGCCTTGCTGACAGCCAACAGATGAATGCAACAGGTTGTTTTTAAAAATAAGTTTAGTCGGTTCGCTGTAGCATTGCCAAAGATATTTATAAATAGTGGGCGTTTTTTCTTTAATTACTGTAAGCAAGGCACCTCTATCTACGGAGTTGAAGGCATTCTTGACATCCACCTTCAGCACCACCTCCGCAGCGTCAAGTGATAGAAAGGTGCGAAGAGCGTGAACGGCTGCTTCACAACCACCCTTGACGCCAAAACCAAGCTGCACCGGTTGGAAAACAGCTGAAACTGTCGGTAAAATATGTTGACAACAAATTTTGGATGCTATACGACGAAGGGTGGAGCCAACAGCTATAGGGCGGATACCGCCATCTTTTTTCTTTAGAGCAATTAAGTTGGCCCCGTAAAGGATCTCGACAATGTCTTTAGGTACTTCGCCGGATAGCATTAAGTTTACCAAAAGAGTGATATTATGTAATAGGACTCTGCCAGCGTCACCTACTGAGATTGAAAGGAGGTCTTTTAAATGTTGTGGTGACAAACCATCCAGACCACTGGCAGAGCCACTTTTGAAGGAGTATATCGCGGCTGATACGTCAGAATCTTTGCTTATTAGATAGGCAAGTGTTGTTTCAGGTGGCGAAGGAAGGAGAAGAGTTGGTGCTGGAGGTGGGTGCTTGTCTTCAAGAGCACTAAGGGTCTCCTGGCAGTTGACGGCGACAACATCGTGGCTGAACAGTAGGTTTGCGGCTCCTCGGAGATCGCCATCGCTAATTTTTGATTCAATTAATTTTATAGAACTATTTATTATGTATATATGATGATTATTTATTTATTTTTTCAAATTAAAACTGAACTTTATTGACTGTGTCCTTTTCCAGACTTTTTATTAATTTATTGTAATTAATTATTTGCATGCAATTAAAAACTAATTTTAAACGATGCCAAAGAAGGATAACTTCTCACGCGCCTACATAAGTACACGCACCCATTTTTTTTAATTATAGAGCCTTTAAGGCTGGGCTTTACTTTGGTTTCCCTCTAGAAACTCGTTGTCAAGGAGCGGAAATTGAATCTTACAATAGAATTCGAATCTTTTTATCCTTCAATCAATACTTACGAATATATTACTTTCCTTTATTACTGTTACACAGCAATAGGTATCTAGAATTGGCTTATTGATACTACGAACTCACTATTTAAAAACTTTTTCGATCAACCTATTTCTATGTAATATAATTATGCACATTACGCGGACGAAGTTGCAGAAATCTGCTAGTCTATCTATCTATCTATACTAATATATAAATTTCTGGTGTCTGTCTGTCTATCTGTACGGGGTACTCTCTGAAACGGCTAATCCGATTGCAACCAAATTTTGCATCCACGTAGAGGGGGTTATTGGGAAGGTTATAGGCTACTTTTTGTTTATGTAAATTGTTTATAACAATTGCATTTATTATAAACAATAAAAAACGGGATCTATGCAATATATACGCGCGCTGGCCTACGTTGTCACCGTCTTACTGTGGCCACAATTCCAACGCGTACAAAGAAATTTGGTGACTCATTTCTTTGTCGCACTATCCTTAAATGGAATGCTCTGCCCGCTCACGTGTTCCCTCCTCTTACAACCTGGGATCCTTTAAAAGAGGCGTGAAGATGCAACATGCAGGCCGGCAGGGTGAGGATGGCTGGTGTGGCAGGTAGAACTGCTGTATCAGCTATCTTCGCGTCTGGACTTCACCTTCACTTAACATCAGGTGGGGTGGAGTCATTTGTCGGACCTAACTATATAAAAAAAAAAAATTTGAATTCTTTCAACGGGAATTATTGTTTTTACTAAAATAAAGTTACAAAGGATGTCTTATTTCTAGTTGGGTATTCATTCAAGGATGGCGCGAATTTAAAGTTGTCGCCGAAGTTTGGAGCATGTGCAGTACGCACGAACAGAAAATTGCCAAAATCCTGATAAATTCTGGCTATTAAATCTATTTATTCATGTCTCATGTACTGACATTATTGAACTATATAAAAATGTGGAGCATTCATTTATGTAACAAATTTGTTACTTAATAAAAGGTTTTCCTTTTTACTCTACTAAAATGAATCTTAATATTTGTGTTTAAAAAAAAATATGAATAACTATAATTAAATTGAAGCAAGCAACATCTGGTTTTTCTCAAAGGTATTAATTAATATATTTGAAAAACAATTATTATAACATTATATCTCTTATCTATTAGACAAGTCCGTCTGTCTGTGGTGCTGTTTCAGCGGCCAAACCGTAAGAGATAGATAAAGAGAAAATTTAACTTATAAGTTAAGAATATTCTGATAAGACTACAAACCGGATTTGAGTAACGTAGCACTTCCGGTTTTCGAGAAATCAGGTTTTGGTGAACATTTGGTTCACTGGTTTGCTAGTATATGTATCTACTCATTAGACCATCTCATTTATGCCTGATGTATTGTCTCAATTTAAAAGCACGTTGTGATGAATCTATTGTAAATGTTTTTCTTATACATCACAATTAAAATTTCTCAACCATGAATTTCAGAAAACAATTAGTTTTTCCCGCAACATTAATTCTCGCACTTGTTGATTCACAAGATACTTCAGTCTATATTTTACCAATGGCGGCGTTAGACCACATGTGGACGTCGGCGACATCAAGTTCGCGAGGCCTATTTTACTTCGCAGTAAAAAACCGTTAAATTAACTGAGCCAAATTATAAAATAACGTATGAGTAAACGAGTTTTATTGTTGATAATCAAATGATGACAAAAAATAATTACAAACATAGAAATTTAATAACAAAAATAGTGTTGCCAGACAGACGATTCTGAATACCCGTAAAGTACTACTCGCTTCCATCACGCACGTGTTCGAAAATAATAATAGTCATTATCATCTGCTTAGCTTTTTCCCCGAATTGTTCGGGGTCGGCTACCTAAGCCAGGCCAGGAGAAACGAAAATAAATAGGTAACTTGTAAAGATTTTTTGCGTGGCCCCCTCAGGCGCGATGCCGTCGGCGGTGGCCGACGTCGCCGACGCCTAGCGCCGCCACTGTATTTTACGGACAAAAATTGATACTAAGGGGTTGTCATGTATTCGCTATGTGCGAAGTACATGGTGGGGGTATAGTGAAGCGATCGCAGCGCTTATAGTGGCAGAAATACGCAACAATCCGGGAAAGTAAAGTCAATTTGCACGGAGTTCGTAATAAACAAAAATTTTTTAAAATGCCTATTAATAGATGTTGTTGTGTTGTGAATTGCAAAAATAAGGGCACAAATAGTCTGTGTATATATTTCCTACATTGGACTGGAAATTAAATCAAAGAAATAAATGGATAGATGCCATAAAAAGAAATAAGTAAGCGAAATAACCTTAAATTATGATCAATTTTATTTGCGCTATATATTTTATGTGATATTCATTATTGTCTTTATTATTTTAGTGTTGATGGGTCGCCATGGTATCCCAAACCTGACGACACAATTTGTAGTGAACATTTTATGGGAAACAAAAAATCAGACGAGGAAGAAAATCCGAGTTATGCTCCTACGATATTCCCTGAAATATATCGAAAGAGGAAGGTTAATGATTCACAGGTCCTAGCTAGATATACACGCTTGACAAAACGAAGAACCACAAAAGTCTCAGATACCACATCAAGTCAAATAATAATTGAAGAAGGGAGTGAATTAAATCAAACTCAACCTTTTATGATCGATCAAGGATGTCAAGTCAATATGTTTTCTGAATCGAAATTAAGAGATACAACTTTTATTTGTATTAGATTAATTTACAGTGATCACTGTGATCCAACATCAAGAATTTTAATGACAAATAATTCAAGAAAGAAAGATAAAAGCTGTGGCACTGACAAAAAATCGTATGAGGATCAATCTACCGAAACAAAAAGTCAAGAATTTGTTGGTATTTCATCAATAACAAATGATCAAGAACTCCTAGATCCTTCTGGTGTGTCATTTAGCAATTTTGAGTTTTTATTAACAAGATTAACTATGAGAAAATGTACAGTTTCCACTAAAGACCGACTTCTGATTTTTTTGATAAAAATGAAAACTGGCTTGACATTTTCAGCATTGAGTGTGTTATTTGGTGTACAAAAAAACCACAATCTCACGTATATTTCATTCGATCTTACAAAATCTAGCTTGTTCAACTGCTAATTTAATCTTTTGGCCGAATAGAGCCACCGTACAAGCACCAATGCCCAAGTGTTTCAGTCCAGATTACATCAATACAAGAGTTATTATTGACTGTACTGAATTCCGAATTGAAATCCGACATTATTTAAATTATTATACAATATATAATAATTTTTATTTATCTTTACCTTACTATATTTACTAGAAATCAATAAAATACAAACTGATGTTATTATTTGGCATAATCCCGGAAAGTTGCGCATTGTAGGTGGCGCTACTGTCGTGCACATAGCGAATACCCGTGGCTATTATGAGGACCGTCCTCATAGTAACCATCGATAAGATGGCTTTTATTAGAAAATCGTAATTTTAAAACATGAATAAAAATTGGTAGGCTGGTACATAAAATTTGCTCACTTCCGTAGGTAGCGTAGTACTTTCAATGTTTTTTTCTTATTCAGACGATGCTGGCCGGTAGCAAAAGGCACTTAATGGAAAGCGCAAATAAAATAAAATATTGAATGTAACTCATGTGCATTTTGTTTTGTTTCAGATCTGATGATCAGTTCCATCACGCTTTTGAACAATCTCTTATCTATTAGACAAGTCCGTCCGTCTGTCTGTGGTGCTGTTTCAGCGGCCAAACCGTAAGAGATAGATAAAGAGAATATTTAAGTTATAAGTTAAGAATAGTCTGATGAAACTACAAACCGGATTTGAGTAACGTAGCACTTCCGGTTTTCGAGAAATCACGAATTTCAAACGAAATCACACAAAATCTCCGAAATTCTCAATTAATTAAATACATTTTTTTTAAATCAGGTTTTGGTGAACATTTGGTTCACTGGTTTGCTAGTTTAATATTATTCTTTCCCACCGAACTTTTGCACTAACATTTATATTATATTTTTATCACAACAAATGGAACTGATAGGATTTTTTTTAATAAATTTGTAATATAAACAATTGGTTTTATTTCCTGTACCATTTATTTAGGAAGCACACTGAGGTTTGCGGATTTAACCGAAGAAGGACATCATTAGGCTTACGGGTTAAGCATATTCGATAACATCATGTAATGGTCAATGCTAGCCCAATCATAGTTCTGTTGTCAGTTTTTATATTATTTCTATAAAACTGACACGGTGATCTAGTGGGTACAGCGTCAGCCTGACGCGCCATAGGTAGCGGGTTCGATTCCTGGCCGGGACAAAATTATTTATATGGTTTTTTTTCTGATCACCATGAGCGGGTAAATGAAGCATGGGAACCTGATCAAGAAATCAAGACCCGGATTGAGATTGCCCGAGCCTCATTTAACAAAATGAGGAATATTTTGTGTTGTCGTCAAATAAACAAACCTTTTAAGTTTTAAACTTTCATGGTCACTAACATTATAGTAATATAAGTTATTTACGGGATTGTTACCATGTACCTTGTTTTTAGCGAGTTTCCGATATTTCGGCACTGTTGCAAGCGCCATGATCACGGAGTAACTCAGTGTGTTACTTACTCCGTGATCATGGCGCTTGCAACAGTGCCGAAATATCGGAAACTCGCTAAAAACAAGGTACATGGTAACAATCCCGTAAATAACTTATATTACTATAAAACCTTTTAAGTGCTGCTGTCGAACCAGTCCGACAAAAAAATATCTCTCTCAACGCCGGCTACCGGACCAGTACGACAAGACTAGTTGTACTAGTTTAGACCTTATAATTGAAACAAATAATATCAGAATGGTTTGTGTCGTATGTCAAATGAATGAGAAAGAACCAACCTATTCATTCAAAGATTTACAGTCTACAAGAACAATACTCATTCATGTGACCACCATTTAAAAATATTCGTGCTCCTCCTCTCCTGTGCTGATGACGTACGAGTATTTTCAGTGTGTTTTGTTTGTGAAATCCTACAAAGAAATTAAAAAATAGGTAAGTTATCAATTCTTTATACATTTTCTTTATATTTAAAAAAAAACGTGCACTAATCCATGCTTTAGTTTTTAAATAATTCGAAGACAAACAAAAACAACCTAAAATTTTTTCCTACTATCCATTTTTCATGATTTTTTTTCTATTTTATAACTTTATTATTTTATCCTAGTTTCAATTCAAACTTACAGCAAATTTACGAAAGAAGTTAGATTTTACAAAACATTTGTACTTATAAAGATACTTTCACAATAAAATTCAAATATTGTAGGCAAACCGCAAAACGTTCGCAAGACGCACGCACACATGCAAAACATGAATTTTATGTGTGTGCGTGAATTGCTCCGGCTATTGAACAAGGGTGTTCTTTTTATCTACTGTTTTGAAGGAAGTGTTTGTTCTGATTTGAAGATAATTATTTATTGAGATTTTATGTTCAACTATGAACGTACTTAGGGACCTAAATTTTTTAGCATATGTTAGGTGATTAGATTTGTCCAGTAGTGATGCTGTAGCATCGATAAGTATATGTAATCGATTATAAATACAGGGTAAGCGAGAATCCAAGGGACCCGAATGTTATTCTCGCTTATTAGAGGTTTCTCACTAGTTTGTCACTTACAAAGGTTTGAGTGTAGTTACTCTAGAGGTTAATAAAAGTCGAGAAACATGGTGCTAGAGCGTTAAAAAATACATACATAATAAGTACACATTTTGTTTTTAGAAACATATTTTATTTATTCGAAGAAATTAGTTAATTTTTTCTGAGTGTCGTTCTTACAATTATGAATCTGTTTTTCAATTTCATAAAGTTTATCAAAAATTGAAGAATCAATTTTATAAATTCTTTTTTTTTATATAAAAGGTAGATTCCGGCAAGTTAAAATCACTCATAATTGCGTTTCTCGGCTTGGTTTACAATTTTAAGTTTATCATTCAACAAACTCACTTTAATTTTTCGTTTTAACATTTTGAGGGAACAACGTAAACCGCAGGTACAAGCGCACATGTGCGCTGCAGCCATTATCGTTTTCGATGGAATTACAAACAATTCAATCGAAAACAATGACGCTTTGGCTTTCTTTGTTTACAAAAAAGGATATGGTTTGGCTTGAACTTTGAGTTGCGAGTTTTGAGATGTGTATTGAAATATTATTGTAAATAGTCTCGATGGTGCAAGTGTTATTTAGCGCGTTCGGCTGCGATCGTTAAAGTTAAACAAGTTTCACAGTGGTCGGTCATTGGATGGGTGACCAAAAATTTATTTATATTGTAATTTAAGTTGTTGTTTTTATATTTCTATAAGTTGAAATATATAATTATGTTTATTATTATTCAGATAAGTACATACATACCTAACACTAGAAGAAAATTTAATATAATAAGTACGTAAACATTAATTATGAATAAATTATTATTTTGTAAACCTCAGTTTTATTTTTAAACTTCACTAATCTTACTTTGGAACCCGCTGTATACGCTCTTGTACGTACACAGCGGAAGGTCGACTTTAGACGTAAAACTTGAGTAATAAGTAGCCACTTAGAGAATTTTTATTTATTGATTTTGTTTGATAAAACATAATGAAACGCATATAAATAGAATGCTCATTTATAGAAGTTTTTTTTTAACTGTAAATAAAAAGGCATTGTATAGTAATTTTAGAAAAAACTGTGCACAAAACAATGCTCATAACTTTTTGCGTGAGTTTGATGTCTGATCTTGAAAACTTGGTAATTACTGTTATATTATTTGCTAATACGATACAGTTTGGTCGTGATATTCAATATATGTAAATTACTGATATTTCAAACGAAAATTTGCTAAGTTATACCTTATAATTATGACACAGTACCATTTCGAAAAACCGGGATCAACCCGCGCGAATGCTTCCGTGGCGAAATTTTAGCGCTTTTTCAAACTCCAAAAAGTTGTAGTTTTATATTTACAATATTTATAAAAGTTACCAATTTGTTTAGGGAATTTTATGTTTAATCTAATAAAAATATGTTTTTTACTAAAAATGACATTTGGTAGCTAATATATTCCATCTTTACTACAAAGTAGTTAATTTTTCAATTCTTCTAAGAACAAGCTCATGTTTCCGCTCCAAATATAAACAAAACGTGTTTAGTTTGTGTTAGTCAGCTAGTTTATTTCATTATCTGAGGTGATTCTAGCTGGTATGGAATGTTTCATACCAAACCCACTAGTTGCGCAGGGGACAAAGAAACGGCCGTGGTTTAATCTGTCTTGCAGAGAAACTTTTCTGGCTATTTATTTATTTATTGAGCTATTATATTAATGAGGAATAAAATTGCTAAAATTAGCAATGGATTTAGCCTATCTATTAGATAGGTCTTTAATGTCTTTAGCCTAAACATCGCTAGAATATCCTCGAGTTTTGAGTACAAAATGACTTCAGTGACACTAGACGATTTGATATTTTGCCATAAAAAATAAAAAAAATCCTTTGTTAATCTTTACTCAGGGTTAAGACCTCATACGAAGCTTATTCGTTTGCTTGTTGCTCTGCGAGTTCGACAATTAACACCATGTGCAGATGGATGACTAATCATACCACTTGATAAAAGTCTGTTCTGCAATTATTTAATCTCTCAAACTAGGCTTGTTGAAAATATATCGATGTATCGATATATCGATATTTTTTGTTCGATATATCGATATTTTTTGCCGATATATTTTGATTCGATATATCGATACATCGATACAAAATAACAAATATCGAAATTCGTATCAAAAACGATATTTTTTTAATTAGTAGCGGCATATCACGATCTAACTAAATTCGTATCTGGAAAAATCGTAACTGGATCTCAGATTAATGATATTCAACATATCTATGATCTGTGCTGTATTTAGTATTGTCTATGTTATCATTGGAAAATAGGGTCTATTTTTAGGGAGATAATTTCGTTCCATTATTATTCCGCGTGTCATATTTCGTGAGCTACTGTACGATATTTTTGGGAAAATCGGTCCGATATATCGATATATCGATGTTTTTTTCGCGATATATCGAAGCCGATATTGATATTTTTTAAAATATCGATATATCGATATTTTTTTCAACTTTCGACATCCCTATCTCAAACTAACAGGCAGCTTTGTATGAAAAATAGCACCGGCCCTATCACCGAAATATTGCAACCTACCCAGCAGCAAAGCTATCAGTAACATCAGAATCTAACAGCACAGCCTGTAAGCCTTCAAAACTCCAAGCTAGTAAGCTAGCTCGAAATCCTGCACTGTGGAGAAAGGCTATCGCATTCATAATGTGAAAACACTCCAATAAGATGTTCGTCCCGTAGGCACTTAAAAGTATACCTAGACTTTTCTTTAATAGTTAATGTGTTGACAGTGTCTATATAAAATGAATATGTATGAGTTGTCTTTTACTTTCCTAAGGAAACGCAAAGGACAATACTGTATTCGAATTATTTTGTTTCTTTTTTTTAAAACACAGTTTATACGTCCCTATGGAGTCGTATCTTTAATTCAGATTTTATTAGAATTTATCGCTGTTACTAGGATAATTTACCGATACTAACACACAACAAAAAAAATGGGTGCGTGTACTTATGTAGGCGCGTGAGAAGTTATCCTTCTTTGGCATCGTTTAAAATTAGTTTTTAATTGCATACAAATAATTAATTACAATAAATTAATAAAAAGTCTGGAAAAGGACACGGTCAATAAAGTTCAGTTTTAATTTGAAAAAATAAATAAATAATCAAAATATTCAATTAAAATCGCTACTGAATATAATTTATTAGAACATATGTGATTTGCACTTGTATGAAACTCAAACACGTATTCCGAATATACAAACTAGAAACATGTGGATAAATATTATAAATATGAATACCTATAACTGTTACTTTATTACAAAAAATAAAGATGTGGTTTTTGGTTCAACTACACCAATGGTCAAGAGATGGCGCTGTAGTCTCCTGAATCGCTAAAGCGACCAACTTCATGCTGTTTAAATTTTGTGTTACAGTGATGCGCGCGCATCTTAAAATTTCACTCTCATCATTTTGTCATAACGCGCCTAAAGAAGTATAACTTCAAAAAACAATAAGTTAAATTCTAAATCACTCAAGCTAAAGCTGCATTCTCTCAGAGACCGTTTTTTTCATGTTAGGTTCATTGTGATGAACATTCAATGTTTCTTTATAATTGAACGTTAGTAACTCAGAAAAAGCTGACCTAACAGAAACTCTTATTAGGACGTCTGAACATAGACATCAAATTGTGGGATCGTACACAGACTTTGTAAAGCCAATTAACTATTAGGTTTCTCGTTTGCTACGATATATCACGGCCTTGCATGTGTATTTTTTGGTATAATAATCTAATTATGGTATGCTACAATTCAGCAAATTGGAATACCGAATGAACTTGTTAGCTATGCCCTGTATTCATTTTTTACAAATTTCTCACATTTTGGGTTTATTGAGCATGAAAGTCACAGAAGATCAAATGAGCATTTATCTGTGCATGAAAGATTAAAACACATTTTGATAAACTCCGGTATTTTATAAGTCTCAGTCTATTTTATATAAATTATGGGATCGATTTTCATCTTCAACAGAAAACAGTTTTCGTGTCTGCATTTTCAATCTCTACTGTTAGAATCTAGACTATAATTTGCTTTCCTCTGCTTAGGTAAAATAGTTAAAGAAGTAATGGAAAATTTCAACAGCAAAATTATGCAAATGAAAAGTTCCAGACAGAAATAATAACAACTTGTTAATAATTTACTTCGAAGCGCACGTTGTTTCAGAATGACAAAAGACTAGATTCTATGACAAAACAATGATCTCAAACATAAATTAACAAGTACGATAAATTGATTGAAACAAAATCCTCCGTAATCACCTTGTCTAAATTGAATTACATATATCAGAGATAACTTTAGATATCACAGAAAATCTGATTATGTTGAAGCTTAGTGGACTCATCATTGGCTACTATCACTAGTGACTGAATGCCTAGTAGGATATGCCAGACTTGCCACTAAATAAAGTTATCATCCAGTCATGGCTAAGTACAGTACCATTGTTGGATAATAACTTTGTGTCAGCCTCAATGATTGGTCTGTTGTATGTTCCTACCAGGGATGATAGCGCCATGTCTAGATGATCTTTATCACTGCATTATGAGAACCTACGTTAGTAAGACATCTAAGTCTTTAAGACATTACTGCTTGAGAACAATAGTTAATTAGAAATGTGACAGCAAAACTGATAGACGACTGTGAGTCTAAGATGTATAGTAAAAAAAATGCAGCATCAGTTAACCAATCATAACAGGATGTAATTCAAAAGTATACAAATTAATCATTAATAACAACTTCAGATAATAAAAAAAGTTTTCTTAGAAAAGCAAGAACTCTATAGATCAACACGTGTCAGCATATTATCTGAATTTCGTTACTTCCGTTACCATGAACCATGACCTGAATGACCTGAGATATGGCTGAGTATTTGAAACGATAGAAAATGAAAACACTCATTAGTGTTTTCTGAGAATACAATTGTAACCGTTAGGGGAGAGTGGGCTAATTGCGAACACCTAAGGGAGAATTGAAATAAAACAGAAGGAGTCAAAGTTATGGATATAATTTATTATTGAAAGTTCACTTAAATTAATAAAGCTTAAGATCTTACAGTCAACGTGGATGAATTTTCAATAGAAAATCAAATACTTATAAATAAACAAAACCTTGGTGTTCGGGATTATCCCACAGCACGTGGGGTAATTATGAAAAGTGTGAATTCTATCATTATTTAAATCACAGATAAATCCTTTTGATTAACTTTCACTCATCGTAAAGTTTCTGTGGGCCCCATAGATTACATTTGTTACATTTTACCCAATCGTCATTGGGAGGATCTTCATGCTTTTCGTTACAATGTTAGACACCTATTTCATTTTACTTAAAAATTACGTAAAATTGTTGAAAAATAATAAGTCAACATATTTTGTATATCTTTACTGCTGTTTGTCAGGTTTTGCATTCGGGATCGACTTCCGATTGTGTAACGTGTTAAAAACGTCACATGGATCTCCTTCGCTCGAAGAGCGAGATAGAAGATTTTTTTGGTTGTCTCTCTGGTCGTTTTTATCTCGCGCCCATTTTCTGTAATCTGTGCACTTTTGAATAATTATGTTGCTAACTTTATCAAGCAGTAGGCTGAATGGACGTTTTTCTCTTTGCCTACCGGCAAGAGAAAACAAACTTAAGAAAAAAACTGTCACTTTACTTCACGTCGCAATTTTAGAGAGAGCGAAATGTCTTAATGCTAATCTTAATCTTATTATTTTTTAATGATGTAACATTTTGCACCTTTTGCGCGGAATGGCCGATGATCACATTCCAAGCTTAATTTGTTTGTAAAACGCGAAAAGCGTTTTTTTTTATTTGGATTTTTTATTTGGATATTTTATTCACGGGATCTAAAAACGGCCATCCCCTACATACTTGCAACACCAGACATAATTAACTCCAAAGATGCAACAAGGTCGGTAATTTTCTAAATTTATAATTGTGTTTCGGCCCCCATATTAAAGGTAACATTTTCACTTACATCTTAGTCTTAGTTTCAAAATTTAACAGTAATTCTTTCGGACCAGTAATTTTGTACTAAATTTAAATAAAATTGACAACCCAAAATGAATATGGATTTGCGTTAAACTCCCCTTGCTATTAATAGTTCATTGCTCTCCCGGCTTATAATATGGTACAGTCCAGGCGCCCGAATATTCTTTTTTAATTGATTTCGGCCTGTCCATTTCAAAAATTTATTATTATTAACTATTACATTTGTCACCTTGCTTGTATTTTTTTCTATTACAATTGCATTACTGAGAATATGTTTCCACCCCCTCTAACATAGCCAAATATGGGTGTTCCCAATTACTTAGCGTTCGTATTTAGCCCACTCTCCCCTACATATGATAAGGGTAATCTTAATAACTTATCGCAGTGAACTCGTACGATATTTATAACTATTATTTTTTCTATTCATACAGCGGTCCACCCTATGGAACTGGTATGTAAATGGTATAAATCAGAGGGCCCAAATGGGTGACCTTCAGTTCATTGTGTGCTATGATACAGACGTCTCGTGGCAAACTAGTAATTTATATATTTTTCTTTGCAAGTGCTGTTTTAATTTTAATTTTTACAGTTTTAATTTTTACAGGTACAAATAACTACGTTCGAGTTACGGTGAGTGTTTTGTAATTCATACTAATGTTAATAAGTACCTAACATAGTTACCCTGGTTAAACAATCGGATAAAATCTTATAAAAAAAAAAGTTATAAGAATGAATCAGAAAATTGCATGAGAAAAATCACACTTTTTATAAGAATGCATAAGGCATTATCTTATAGATTCTTAAAAAAAAAAAAATTAAAAATTCAAAAAAAACCGACTGCTTAATTATAATTCAAATAAAAACTGAAAAGAAAAAACAAGTCCAGTAGTCTATAATTCTGTTAATAAGGAACAAAGCTAATTTAACAGTCGGGACCCATTAGATATTCAAAAATACATAATATTTTTCAACAGTTTACTTTACACTTTTTAGTTAGTTAGTATTTTAAGACGGTATATATCGTATCGTAGTCTTGTTACTTCAGTAAGGGAATTAATATCGCGGGAACTATTAAGTACCTTGCGTCGGTCTAAAAGATTGATTTATTAAGACACATAAAGACTTTACCAGCGGGGTCAAGGCTACAGATGAGCCTCAATTTTCGCAAAAATGTGTGAAGTAAAATCAAGTCGTTACATAAATATCTCTTATGTATGTAAATTTTATAGTAAACTAGCACTTACTCAAAAAATCATCTTTTGTTTATGTTTTTTTTTAATAGTTTAGCAGTAAATAAAAAATTCATTTACTTTTATTCGTCGACTATTTAAAATTGGCAGTGGCTGCATTGTCATGTCAATGCCGGACGTCTAAGATTGTGATATACACAAATTCAGTGTCAGTCCCTAGTCTCATAATTTGATAAACCTACATAATTCATAGAAACCCAATATGTACGAGTAGATGCCAGAAGTTAACTTCAAATGTTTTTAATCACCTATATACAATACCAATCAATGACGTTTATGTCGCAGGTTGAAGAAAGCAGTAATTCCCGTCTGTTGTTTTGGACAATGGTGGCAACTGCCTTAGATCACTAAATTAAATAATTATGCAATCACCAAAGCAAAGTTTATAATATTTGATTAAACTAAAGGCGCATAATAAAATTTTCATAACGTTAGGTAGAGCACCATAGCAATCTCATTTATTATCAATTTATAGTTCTCTTTGTAGTTTTCTTTTAAAGCGTTCACATTTAACAGGTTAAAGACTTTGAGTTCGACCCTTTTTTATTGGAAGTGTAAAGCTCGAATGAAGAGTACGTAAGTAAGAGTAGTGCAATCATGGCAATTATTTTCCAAATTTTTTTTGTTTAAAAAAATACCGAATAACGTATCACTGTTAAGCACAAATGCTAAGTAACTTTTACAAATATAAGCAAATAAACCTATTACTTACTTTATTTTTAAATCTTTTTCATCAATTAAATACTTATCTTATCCTAACTATCTATACTAATATTATAAAGAGGCAAGATTCGTATGTTTGTAACAAATAATCTGTCAACCTACTGAACCGGTTTCAAATATTAATTCATCATAAGGTAGCTACGTTATTTATTATAACATTTTTCTTTATTTAAATACATTTTGTCCGAGTGACATAGGCTATATTTTATCCCGATAAATAAATTTCGCCCTTACAATGCCCGGGTGGATCACTAGTAAGTATAATATAATATTAAAGATGCGAAAGTGAATTTGTTTGTTGCGCTTCCGTGCCCTAATAGCTAAATCGAATATAATAAATTCCCATATAGAAGTAGATGGGAACTTGGTTCTTAGCTACAATTGCAATACTGATAGGCGTAGGGTAATGGAAGGGGTGATTTACCTATAAAAATCTACATTATGTACTTTGAATTTTGCAGAATAATTACAAAACCAATATTATCGCGAGCTGATTAATAAATACAGGGATTCCAATAAGTATGTACTTACTAGCAAAAAATGGGTTATTTGTCATTATATTAAGTAAACCTTTTTTGTAACATTAAGTAATATCGTTAAAAAAAATGAAAAACAGTAAAATTCTGAGATTTTCATTAAAATTCAATAATCATAAATACCTATTATGATAATATATTTTTCATCATTTCATAAGAAGGAACTGTATCACAGTTTTATTGTTAGTACTTCGTATAGGATCAGATACTGCGAATACCCCATTTTTTTAAAATTTATTGTACATAGTACACCGCGCTATCACTTTGTCGTCGTTGTAACTTTTTAAATATTTGTCGAAATGACAAAGTGTAAAAAGCAAAGTTTATCGTCTTTAAATATCAAAAGCGATAAAAGTATTTGTTTTGATAAAAAATGATTTGTTAATACAAAATGTGCATTTTGGAAATAGATATCAAATAATATTATAGTTTTGATTCACTATTTTAGCTGTGATGACTTACACATTAAAAATAGATATATGGTGTCACGGACTTTTTTTTAGAGCTATTTAAGAAATACATTTTCACTCTACATTACATTCATGTAACTTTTATTGTTTTTGCAGTGCAGGCCAAAATGGCTCGCAGATGGGAGATTTTTTTCCGTCTTATGTGACACTTATTGTTATATATTGGCCAATTCACTAATAATTACATAAATTATTATATATATGTAATTATCATATATGAGCTATATTACTGTTAAGTTTCATTAAAATCCATTCAGTATTTTTTAGGTGAAAGAGTAACAAAGATCCATACAAACGTAAGATTGAAATTAAAAGCGTAAGTGGTTAATATACAACTTTAAAGCATTGTAGATCCTAAACAATCATATAAAATGAAAAATGGTGTTGGGAACCTACATATGATTTTTGATTATCTAGACAGTGATACCCCACTCGACATATTTTGTCAACTTATTTTTTTTACTTCGTCACAATATAGCGCCTAATGTTGCCCATATTGAATTTTGATTACTATCATATCTTTAGTAGCACTCCCATAATTGAGACGAATCGATTGATGTATGAATCATCAAAATCGGTCCAGGCGTTTTGTCTCTAGTGTGCCACAAAGGAACAAACATACATATATAGACTGTTAAACACATAACCTTGTCTGCGCGTCGCGCTTCGCGCTCTTGCATTGCGCAGCCGGGTAAAAAGTGTTAAATTTCTCATGCAATTTTCGGATTTATTCTTAGAAGTTTATAATAATCTATAAGAAAACTCACAAGCATTTTCCTATAAATTCTTATACAACAAGTGATATTTCTCATGCAATTTTCTAATTTATTCTTATAACATAGTAAGAATCTTTAAGAAACTTTTGTATCGTTTTCTACCGGAATTCATAAGGAATTATTGAGAATATTCTGATCGCTGTGTATAAGAATCTATAAGCACGTTTTGTATTGTTTTTCACCGGAATTAATCTTCTTACCACCAAAAAAAATCAGTTTAAACAGAAGGAAATTTTAACATTAGAACAATTCCTGTAGGAAATAAATAAATTTAAAAGGAAAATACGACTTGAAGAATATTTTCTTGTTTTCAATAGAATTTGATGTTTTTGAATAAAACTAATTTCTATACTTTTCCATAGAAAAGACAATGATTTAATAAAATAATACGACATAGAAAATATTTCCTAACTATTGGATATTCTAATACGATTTTATATTTTTTAATTGGTCTGATTTATTCAAGTTTCTATAGGGAATGAATAGCCTGAAAAGGTATATACGACAGAGAAAATATTATCTCATTACCGGATGCTTTAATAAGACTTTCAATGTTTAAATAGACCCAATTTCTTCATGTTTCAATAAATTCTTATAAAATTCTATCAAAATAAATGTTATCAGATTGAATAAGAACTTATTAGTAAATAACTTTTATCATCATATCAACTATTATCTGTTTTCTTTACTTCCGTTTCCACATAACGTTTATATAATTTACCCCTATATATACATCGAGTATATGATTCGTTTCATTTATCATGTGATTTTAATCTCGTATTATTTATTAATAATGCTCCATAATCCCTCCTCATAAAGTTAGATGGAACTTCTCTTCTTTAATTAATTATTCCTATACAGAAGTTCCATGCATTATTGTCTGGTGATATCGATATGTCATCTAGTAACATATTTCGTTGCAACATCCCTGCTTGAACTGTCCTATCGAAATTTGTAGAATCCTAGAGACTTTTTAGAAGATTTCAATAGGAAACGAAGAATTCAAATAGGTTTACTCTATAACATTAAATTAGTAAACATTTTACTGGTTCATCTAGTTAGCTTTAATTTTACTGGAAAATTAGTTATTTCGGGCCTATTTACTCATTAAGCCAGATAAAATCTTGAAAATTCATTTCAGAAAGATAGCTTATGATGTCGCGCATGTTTCATGATTATTTCTCAATATGCAAAGTTTCAAGTGTGTTGTGTTAACAGTTTACCCAGAAAAATTAAATAATTTCTATGCATTCAGTGATAAATATATTTTCAACATAAATATCAAGACAAAAAGTTGTGTGTCGTTTCTACATGTAAATATGATGGATATAATAATCGGCAGAATAATCTTTAGGCTTTAAATGACTTTTTTTTAAGATAAATAATATTCCTCTTCGATAGATATTTCAAAGATGAGATAAGTTGTGTCATTTGATTAATAAATTTTGATATTTTTAAATGAAATAAATAAGAATGAATGAATTGAATCTCTAATCATCGGATTATATACATGTATTCGTACATATATGAATGTATAAATATATCTTCTTATTCACTAGTCCAAGTAGTCACTGGTTCGATTGGTATTAATGGACTAATTCAACTAGTAAAGTATTATTTTACTGGTTCAACCAGTGTAATTCTACTTTTTCCTATTGCGTCATTAAACAATGCTACAAATAGTAAATATTCACTTGGAATTAGTAATTAGTTACCAATTTCTTCTTTGAAAGCAGCCAAAGAAATATTTGCTTTTAAAAGAAGTTTAATCGTATCCGTATGTTCCTATACGGATTTTAATCGGAATTGGGAATAAATATGATAAACCCATAGAATTCTGATTTTTCCTATTAACGAATTTAAACAGGATTATAAAAATTTGGAAAGGAAACTGGCAATGGAATTAGAAATACAAAAACGCTATAGAATATCAGATTCAAGTTTGAATACAAATAAAGTTCATTCAATCAGAAAATATAATTGAAAGGATTGCCGTTTAATCAAATGGAAAAAATGAAATATATTTAAATAGGATCAGACATGTTTAAATAGGGAAATAATATTTAATGGATTATGACATTTAATGCAGTCTGATTCTACAGGTAAAAAAAAACAGCTTCCATAGGCAATTAAAGTAGAGATTTGAATAGGAAATTGATCGATTCAATAAAATAATCCGACTTAGAACACTTATCTTTATTTCTTGATGCCGCAAAAAAATTAAGCATTATTTAGTAGCTTGGACTCCTCCAACATCCATTAGGAGATGAATAGATGTCAATCGACATATACGACTTAAAAAATATTTTTATCATATATCAAACCTAAATAGAATTTTGCATAATTTAAAAGGTTGAACTCCTCTAACATCCAATAGTAAGTACCCTTTCTTTTGTTCTAAGCATTGTATCGATTAAAAAGCAAAATCCTAATAAAGAATATCGACATAAGAAAATATTTTCTAAGTCACATTTGCATGCTTGAAAAGTTCTTAAATGATCTTGTGAGAAACAATCTTATAGTTCATTATAAAGTTGATATGTTAACGAAATTATTTACCAATAAGTCCTTATTCGATCTGAGAGTATTCTATCTTATAGAATCGTATACAGTCAGATGGAATATCAAACGGCGTCATTAACTGATGAATTCGTAGAGCATCTTATAAGAAACGGTCTAATAGTTTCTTATAGAAATAGTTGATTTGTTGATGAAAGTATTTACCAATAAGTCCTTATTCAATCTGACAGCATTCTTTCTTATAGAATCGTATAGAACCAGACGGATTATCAAACGGCGTCGTCAACTAATAAATTCTTATGGGATCTCATTTGAAACGGTCTAATAGTTTCTTATAGATTAATTCAGAAATCAAAAAATATTATTTACCTATAATTTCCTATTGGAATTTATCATATTGTTGAACAACCAAATGTTCTTTTACTCTCATAAATTCTGATAAATTCTCATTGAATGGTTATAAGACTATTTTTAGTCTTCCAATAGACCCAATACGTTCTTAGTCATTCTTATGTATTGTGTATAAGAATCTGTCGGAAATTACAAATTTTTGTCGGTTTGTTTTACCAGGGTATGAGCATGGATTGACGTTGAATGTCTATTTGTAGATGCAAGAGTTACCGGGTCAGCGTGAAGGTACTAAAAAGTACTTTTATAATGGGTACTTTTATCATGCAGACCCACGTTATGACATTGGAAATGCCTTTATCTGTAGCTATCGCTACCGCCAATGGCAATGCCCAGTAACCGCTAAAACGAATTTAACCGGAGATGTCCATGTGAATGGAGAGCATGGTCATTCTCCAACTTCTCTCCAAGAATATAAACGGTTTGAGGAGTTCAAAATGAAGCTCAAAGAGCGGGCACGTAAGAGCACTGACTCACCCGATACTATTTTCAAGGCCCTTAAAATCGAGTAAGTAATTCATGCAACTAATGGATGTTGAGATATCATTATAACATCAGTATATACAATCGTTACAGTTGTCATGTTTAAACAAAGGATAGCTTCTGCGAAAAGAAAAATGATTGCATAGTAATATATGATAAGCCGAGTCTGCTTATATTTGAGATTTTGAATAGGTAACATACATAGAGTAATTTTGATGATAATTAAGGTATTTAATGAACAAACACTTTTCAGATATTCGGATGTTGCTCACCTTATACAACCACGTAGTGCCAAAATGCACATTAGAAGGGAAAGAAATAAATGTCAGCCCAAAGTACCTAAAACGAAACGTCAATAAATAAATAATGTTTAGTGCATTAACCCGTAAAAACTAGTTTTAATTAATGAGTGACGTGCGTGAAAACCTAAGAAACAAATATACCTAAAACATTTAAGGATCTTGGCAATCTACTTATAAAATATGAACCTGCTCAAAGAATTTACCAAGGGCAGGTAGTAATATCGGAAACGTGCAGTGCTGTCATATTTGCAAGCAATGCTGTGCTAGAACGCATGAATGATTGCCGGGAGATTTATGTGGATGGTACTTTCAAGGTAAATTTTAGATACCTACAAATATACATAATACGTGAAATATACTTTTTCTCAAAATGACATTTTATCTTACTTATTTCCAGTGTGTGCCGAAATAGATAGGAGCCAAACAGCTTCTTAACTTGCATATGCGGAAAATGGACGTGGTATGTAACTGAAATACTTTTGCTTTGTATGGTACAATGCTATCTTCTACACCATTTCTTTTTTGTTCGCAGGGTATGGCAAGTGTGTTTGTACTTTGTGCAAATCAGAGAACTGAATTGTATAAAGGTATCTGGAACTTTTTGCTCAAACGAGTTCCCGGATTTAAGACAAACTTAAAGTTCATTATGATGGACTTTGAGCGGGCATTGCCATTGGTCACAATCAGAGGTTGTTGGTTCCATTTTACCAGAGTGAGTATTTATAAAACCCATGGATGATATGTAAAAACTAAAAGGTTTTATTTACATGTGTTTTTTTTTCTTTCAGGCAATCTTTTTTTTTTTTTTTTTTTTTTATTCATTAATAGGTAAGCGCTTGACCATAATTCGCCTGATGGAAAGCAATATTATGGTCTACGATGGAGCGATCCTGTCATCCTGTCATTGGCAAGATTTAGGCTTAAACAATGTTTCATCTTCTTCTGTCCAAGACATTCTCTCTCTCGCCTGGGTACTTCCTCTGCTACCAGAAAAACATTTTTGTACAGCCATTGAATTTTATAAAAAAAAAGGCTGATCAGTTTGAGCCTGAATATCAAGATAGTGTCAATAAATTTATTGACTATCTAAAGAACCAGTGGCTGCGGATAGCTGGAATACTGTCTTTATGGGGGCCACCGACGCGAACCAATAACATCTGCGAATCATTTCACAGATGGCTGACACAGCGTCTGGGCACCCATCCTAATTTCTATGTTTTTATTGGTAAATTACTCATGTAAATGTAAATATACTTTTATTCTATAAGACTGAAATATAATAAAAAATGTTTCTTTTCCAGACAAATTGACGAACGTGATTGCGGAGATAGAAGAAAAATGGCAAGATCTTCAGCGCGATGGAAGTGCCTTCGGTACTAAAAGTTTCAAACAGTTGAAAATTGACTTATACATTAATAACCAGCAAATAGCGTTGCATAATGGAAGGTAAGAAGACCTAAGCACTGCTATCATTATGTCAGTCTACAATCTGATAAGTAATAAATTAATAAACATTTTGTCTTTCAGGATCGATGTTGGTGAGTTTCTGATGAAAATGAAGACCCGGACTGTAAAAGATTTTATTGAGTTCAAGTTATACTCACCTCATAGTAAGTATATGTCTCCGTATATTAAACCGATAAATTTGGAATTCTCTCATTACTTAAAATATTTTTTGTACATTTCAGATGTCAAAGATTTCAATCCAGAAGACATAATGGGTCCTGAGGAACTTGCGGATTTACTTCAATATCCCCAAGTAATGGAGGTTATTAATCATACCACGGTAAAGTCCCCAGAAGTCATGAAGGAGAAGAAGTCTATAATTACTCAAGATTTAGAAGTCAGAAGAATGAGACAGAGAAAGCCAGCTTACCTTACTCACACTTCTGAAATCGTTACTCGACAAGCAAAAAAAAAGAAAACTTCGAGATCGACCTACTACAGAATCTCAAAACGATAACGATCTTGGCAATCTACTTATAAAATATGAACCTGCTCAAAGAATTTACCAAGGGCAGGTAGTAATATCGGAAACGTGCAGTGCTGTCATATTTGCAAGCAATGCTGTGCTAGAACGCATGAATGATTGCCTGGAGATTTATGTGGATGGTACTTTCAAGGTAAATTTTAGATACCTACAAATATGCATAATACGTGAAATATACTTTTTCTCAAAATGACATTTTATCTTACTTATTTCCAGTGTGTGCCGAAAAAGATAGGAGCCAAACAGCTTCTTAACTTGCATATGCGGAAAATGGACGTGGTATGTAATTGAAATACTTTTCTTTTGTATGGTACAATGCTATCTTCTACACCATTTCTTTTTTGTTCGCAGGGTATGGCAAGTGTCTTTGTACTTTGTGCAAATCAGAGAACTGAATTGTATAAAGGTATCTGGAACTTTTTGCTCAAACGAGTTCCCGGATTTAAGACAAACCTAAAGTTCATTATGATGGAATTTGAGCGGGCATTGATAAAGTCTGTAAAAGAGACCATGCCATTGGTCACGATCAGAGGTTGTTGGTTCCATTTTACCAGAGTGAGTATTTATACAACCCATGGATGATATGTAAAAAGTGAAAGGTTTTATTTACATGTGTTTTTTTTTCTTTCAGGCAATCTCCTGTCATTGGTAAGATTTAGGCTTAAAGAATGTTTCATCTTCTTCTGTCCAAGACATTCTCTCTCTCGCCTGGGTACTTCCTATGCTACCAGAAAAACATTTTTCCGCAGCTATTGAATTTTATAAAAAAAAGGCTGATCAGGTTGAACCTGAATATCAAGATAAATTTATTGACTATCTAAAGACCAGTGGCTGCGGATAGCTGGAGTAGTGTCTTTATGGGGGCCACCGACGCGAACCAATAACATCTGCGAATCATTTCACAGATGGCTGACACAGCGTCTGGGCAGCCATCCTAATTTCTATGTTTTTATTGGTAAATTACTCATGTAAATGTGAATATACTTTTATTCTATAAGACTTAAATATAATAAAAAATGTTTCTTTTCCAGACAAATTGACGAACGTGATTGCGGAGATAGAAGAAAAATGGCAAGATCTTCAGCGCGATGGATGTGCCTTCGGTACTAAAAGTTTCAAACAGTTGAAAATTGACTTATACATTAATAACCAGCAAATAGCGTTGCATAATGGAAGGTAAGAAGACCTAAGCACTGCTATTATTATGTCAGTCTACAATCTGATAAGTAATAAATTAATAAACATTTTGTCTTTCAGGATCGATGTTGGTGAGTTTCTGATGAAAATGAAGACCCGGACTGTAAAAGATTTCATTGAGTTCAAGTTATACTCACCGCATAGTAAGTATATATCTATCTCCGTATATTAAACCGATAAATTTGGAATTCTCTCATTACTTAAAATATTTTTTGTACATTTCAGATGTCAAAGATTTCAATCCAGAAGACATAATGGGTCCTGAGGAACTTGCGGATTTACTTCAATTTCCCCAAGTAATGGAGGTTATTAATCATACCACGGTAAAGTCTCCAGAAGTCATGAAGGAGAAGAAGTCTATAATTACTCAAGATTTAGAAGTCAGAAGAATGAGACAAAGAAAGCCAGCTTACCTTACTCACACTTCTGAAATCGTTACTCGACAAGCAAAAAAAAAGAAAACTTCGAGATCGACCTGCTACAGAATCGCAAAAGAAGAGTTACGCAGCAGATCCCTCCTCTAAAACGACATTAAAAAGTATAACAATGAATAAAAAATCACGTAGCCTACTGGTTGTGGAACACGAACCTCGATATAAGCTTTCTCCAACTCTGAAAGCAGCTCTAAAAAAAGCTGAAAAGAAACGTGCAGTGCTGTCATATTTGCAAGCAATGCTGTGCTAGAACGCATGAATGATTGCCTGGAGATTTATGTGGATGGTACTTTCAAGGTAAATTTTAGATACCTACAAATATGCATAATACGTGAAATATACTTTTTCTCAAAATGACATTTTATCTTACTTATTTCCAGTGTGTGCCGTAAAAGATAGGAGCCAAGCAGCTTCTTAACTTGCATTTGCGGAAAATGGACGTGGTATGTAACTGAAATACTTTTGTTTTGTATGGTACAATGCTATCTTCTACACCATTTCTTTTTTGTTCGCAGGGTATGGCAAGTGTCTTTGTACTTTGTGCAAATCAGAGAACTGAATTGTATAAAGGTATCTGGAACTTTTTGCTCAAACGAGTTCCCGGATTTAAGACAAACTTAAAGTTCATTATGATGGACTTTGAGCGGGCATTGCCATTGGTCACAATCAGAGGTTGTTGGTTCCATTTTACCAGAGTGAGTATTTATAAAACCCATGGATGATATGTAAAAACTAAAAGGTTTTATTTACATGTGTTTTTTTTTCTTTCAGGCAATCTCCTGTCATTGGCAAGATTTAGGCTTAAAGAATGTTTCATCTTCTTCT
This sequence comes from Chilo suppressalis, assembly GCA_902850365.2. NCBI lineage: Eukaryota > Metazoa > Arthropoda > Insecta > Lepidoptera > Crambidae > Chilo > Chilo suppressalis. The sequence goes on from OU963910.1 coordinate 1,643,692, forward strand.
GTCCAAGACATTCTCTCTCTCGCCTGGGTACTTCCTCTGCTACCAGAAAAACATTTTTCCACAGCCATTGAATTTTATAAAAAAAAGGCTGATCAGTTTGAGCCTGAATATCAAGATAGTGTCAATAAATTTATTGACTATCTAAAGAACCAGTGGCTGCGGATAGCTGGAATAGTGTCTTTATGGGGGCCACCGACGCGAACCAATAACATCTGCGAATCATTTCACAGATGGCTGACACAGCGTCTGGGCAGCCATCCTAATTTCTATGTTTTCATTGGTAAATTACTCATGTAAATGTAAATATACTATTATTCTATAAGACTGAAATATAATAAAAAATGTTTCTTTTCCAGACAAATTGACGAACGTGATTGCGGAGATAGAAGAAAAATGGCAAGATCTTCAGCGCGATTGAAGTGTCTTCGGTACTAAAAGTTTCAAACAGTTGAAAATTGACTTATACATTAATAACCAGCAAATAGCGTTGCATAATGGAAGGTAAGAAGACCTAAGCACTGCTATCATTATGTCAGTCTACAATCTGATAAGTAATAAATTAATAAACATTTTGTCTTTCAGGATCGATGTTGGTGAGTTTCTGATGAAAATGAAGACCCGGACTGTAAAAGATTTCATTGAGTTCAAGTTATACTCACCGCATAGTAAGTATATATCTATCTCCGTATATTAAACCGATAAATTTGGAATTCTCTCATTACTTAAAATATTTTTTGTACATTTCAGATGTCAAAGATTTCAATCCAGAAGACATAATGGGTCCTGAGGAACTTGCGGATTTACTTCAATATCCCCAAGTAATGGAGGTTATTAATCATACCACGGTAAAGTCTCCAGAAGTCATGAAGGAGAAGAAGTCTATAATTACTCAAGATTTAGAAGTCAGAAGAATGAGACAAAGAAAGCCAGCTTACCTTACTCACACTTCTGAAATCGTTACTCGACAAGCAAAAAAAAAGAAAACTTCGAGATCGACCTGCTACAGAATCGCAAAAGAAGAGTTACGCAGCAGATCCCTCCTCTAAAACGACATTAAAAAGTATAACAATGAATAAAAAATCACGTAGCCTACTGGTTGTGGAACACGAACCTCGATATAAGCTTTCTCCAACTCTGAAAGCAGCTCTAAAAAAAGCTGAAAAGAAACGTGCAGTGCTGTCATATTTGCAAGCAATGCTGTGCTAGAACGCATGAATGATTGCCTGGAGATTTATGTGGATGGTACTTTCAAGGTAAATTTTAGATACCTACAAATATGCATAATACGTGAAATATACTTTTTCTCAAAATGACATTTTATCTTACTTATTTCCAGTGTGTGCCGTAAAAGATAGGAGCCAAGCAGCTTCTTAACTTGCATTTGCGGAAAATGGACGTGGTATGTAACTGAAATACTTTTGTTTTGTATGGTACAATGCTATCTTCTACACCATTTCTTTTTTGTTCGCAGGGTATGGCAAGTGTCTTTGTACTTTGTGCAAATCAGAGAACTGAATTGTATAAAGGTATCTGGAACTTTTTGCTCAAACGAGTTCCCGGATTTAAGACAAACTTAAAGTTCATTATGATGGACTTTGAGCGGGCATTGCCATTGGTCACAATCAGAGGTTGTTGGTTCCATTTTACCAGAGTGAGTATTTATAAAACCCATGGATGATATGTAAAAACTAAAAGGTTTTATTTACATGTGTTTTTTTTTCTTTCAGGCAATCTCCTGTCATTGGCAAGATTTAGGCTTAAAGAATGTTTCATCTTCTTCTGTCCAAGACATTCTCTCTCTCGCCTGGGTACTTCCTCTGCTACCAGAAAAACATTTTTCCACAGCCATTGAATTTTATAAAAAAAAGGCTGATCAGTTTGAGCCTGAATATCAAGATAGTGTCAATAAATTTATTGACTATCTAAAGAACCAGTGGCTGCGGATAGCTGGAATAGTGTCTTTATGGGGGCCACCGACGCGAACCAATAACATCTGCGAATCATTTCACAGATGGCTGACACAGCGTCTGGGCAGCCATCCTAATTTCTATGTTTTCATTGGTAAATTACTCATGTAAATGTAAATATACTATTATTCTATAAGACTGAAATATAATAAAAAATGTTTCTTTTCCAGACAAATTGACGAACGTGATTGCGGAGATAGAAGAAAAATGGCAAGATCTTCAGCGCGATTGAAGTGTCTTCGGTACTAAAAGTTTCAAACAGTTGAAAATTGACTTATACATTAATAACCAGCAAATAGCGTTGCATAATGGAAGGTAAGAAGACCTAAGCACTGCTATCATTATGTCAGTCTACAATCTGATAAGTAATAAATTAATAAACATTTTGTCTTTCAGGATCGATGTTGGTGAGTTTCTGATGAAAATGAAGACCCGGACTGTAAAAGATTTCATTGAGTTCAAGTTATACTCACCGCATAGTAAGTATATATCTATCTCCGTATATTAAACCGATAAATTTGGAATTCTCTCATTACTTAAAATATTTTTTGTACATTTCAGATGTCAAAGATTTCAATCCAGAAGACATAATGGGTCCTGAGGAACTTGCGGATTTACTTCAATATCCCCAAGTAATGGAGGTTATTAATCATACCACGGTAAAGTCTCCAGAAGTCATGAAGGAGAAGAAGTCTATAATTACTCAAGATTTAGAAGTCAGAAGAATGAGACAAAGAAAGCCAGCTTACCTTACTCACACTTCTGAAATCGTTACTCGACAAGCAAAAAAAAAGAAAACTTCGAGATCGACCTACTACAGAATCTCAAAAGAAGAGTTACGCAGCAGATCCCTCCTCTAAAAGGACTTTAAAAAGTATAACAAAGAATAAAAAATCACGTAGCCTACTGGTTGTGGAACACGAACCTCGATATAAGCTTTCTCCAACTCTGAAAGCAGCTCTAAAAAAGCTGAAAAGAAACGTGCAGTGCTGTCATATTTGCAAGCAATGCTGTGCTAGAACGCATGAATGATTGCCTGGAGATTTATGTGGATGGTACTTTCAAGGTAAATTTTAGATACCTACAAATATGCATAATACGTGAAATATACTTTTTCTCAAAATGACATTTTATCTTACTTATTTCCAGTGTGTGCCGTAAAAGATAGGAGCCAAGCAGCTTCTTAACTTGCATTTGCGGAAAATGGACGTGGTATGTAACTGAAATACTTTTGTTTTGTATGGTACAATGCTATCTTCTACACCATTTCTTTTTTGTTTGCAGGGTATGGCAAGTGTCTTTGTACTTTGTGCAAATCAGAGAACTGAATTGTATAAAGGTATCTGGAACTATTTGCTCAAACGAGTTCCCGGATTTAAGACAAAGTTAAAGTTCATTATGATGGACTTTGAGCGGGCATTGATAAAGTCTCTAAAAGAGACCATGCCATTGGTCACAATCAGAGGTTGTTGGTTCCATTTTACCAGAGTGAGTATTTATACAACCCATGGATGATATGTAAAAACTAAAAGATTTTATTTACATGTGTTTTTTTTTTTCAGGCAATCTCCTGTCATTGGCAAGATTTAGGCTTAAAGAATGTTTCATCTTCTTCTGTCCAAGACATTCTCTCTCTCGCCTGGGTACTTCCTCTGCTACCAGAAAAACATTTTTCCACAGCTATTGAATTTTATAAAAAAAAGGCTGATCAGGTTGAGCCTGAATATCAAGATAAATTTATTGACTATCTAAAGAACCAGTGGCTGCGGATAGCTGGAATACTGTCTTTATGGGGGCCACCGACGCGAACCAATAACATCTGCGAATCATTTCACAGATGGCTGACACAGCGTCTGGGCAGCCATCCTAATTTCTATGTTTTCATTGGTAAATTACTCATGTAAATGTAAATATATAATATTATTCTATAAGACTGAAATATAATAAAAAATGTTTCTTTTCCAGACAAATTGACGAACGTGATTGCGGAGATAGAAGAAAAATGGCAAGATCTTTAGCGCGATTGAAGTGTCTTCGGTACTAAAAGTTTCAAACAGTTGAAAATTGACTTATACATTAATAACCAGCAAATAGCGTTGCATAATGGAAGGTAAGAAGACCTAAGCACTGCTATTATTATGTCAGTCTACAATCTGATAAGTAATAAATTAATAAACATTTTGTCTTTCAGGATCGATGTTGGTGAGTTTCTGATGAAAATGAAGACTCGGACTGTAAAAGATTTCATTGAGTTCAAGTTATACTCACCGCATAGTAAGTATATATCTATCTCCGTATATTAAACCGATAAATTTGGAATTCTCTCATTACTTAAAATATCATTTGTACATTTCAGATGTCAAAGATTTCAATCCAGAAGACATAATGGGTCCTGAGGAACTTGCGGATTTACTTCAATATCCCCAAGTAATGGAGGTTATTAATCATACCACGGTAAAGTCTCCAGAAGTCATGAAGGAGAAGAAGTCTATAATTACTCAAGATTTAGAAGTCAGAAGAATGAGACAAAGAAAGCCAGCTTACCTTACTCACACTTCTGAAATCGTTACTCGACAAGCAAAAAAAAAGAAAACTTCGAGATCGACCTGCTACAGAATCGCAAAAGAAGAGTTACGCAGCAGATCCCTCCTCTAAAACGACTTTAAAAAGTATAACAATGAATAAAAAATCACGTAGCCTACTGGTTGTGGAACACGAACCTCGATATAAGCTTTCTCCAACTCTGAAAGCAGCTCTAAAAAAAGCTGAAAAGAAACGTGCAGTGCTGTCATATTTGCAAGCAATGCTGTGCTAGAACGCATGAATGATTGCCTGGAGATTTATGTGGATGGTACTTTCAAGGTAAATTTTAGATACCTACAAATATGCATAATACGTGAAATATACTTTTTCTCAAAATGACATTTTATCTTACTTATTTCCAGTGTGTGCCGTAAAAGATAGGAGCCAAGCAGCTTCTTAACTTGCATTTGCGGAAAATGGACGTGGTATGTAACTGAAATACTTTTGTTTTGTATGGTACAATGCTATCTTCTACACCATTTCTTTTTTGTTCGCAGGGTATGGCAAGTGTCTTTGTACTTTGTGCAAATCAGAGAACTGAATTGTATAAAGGTATCTGGAACTTTTTGCTCAAACGAGTTCCCGGATTTAAGACAAACTTAAAGTTCATTATGATGGACTTTGAGCGGGCATTGCCATTGGTCACAATCAGAGGTTGTTGGTTCCATTTTACCAGAGTGAGTATTTATAAAACCCATGGATGATATGTAAAAACTAAAAGGTTTTATTTACATGTGTTTTTTTTTCTTTCAGGCAATCTCCTGTCATTGGCAAGATTTAGGCTTAAAGAATGTTTCATCTTCTTCTGTCCAAGACATTCTCTCTCTCGCCTGGGTACTTCCTCTGCTACCAGAAAAACATTTTTCCACAGCCATTGAATTTTATAAAAAAAGGCTGATCAGTTTGAGCCTGAATATCAAGATAGTGTCAATAAATTTATTGACTATCTAAAGAACCAGTGGCTGCGGATAGCTGGAATAGTGTCTTTATGGGGGCCACCGACGCGAACCAATAACATCTGCGAATCATTTCACAGATGGCTGACACAGCGTCTGGGCAGCCATCCTAATTTCTATGTTTTCATTGGTAAATTACTCATGTAAATGTAAATATACTATTATTCTATAAGACTGAAATATAATAAAAAATGTTTCTTTTCCAGACAAATTGACGAACGTGATTGCGGAGATAGAAGAAAAATGGCAAGATCTTCAGCGCGATGGATGTGCCTTCGGTACTAAAAGTTTCAAACAGTTGAAAATTGACTTATACATTAATAACCAGCAAATAGCGTTGCATAATGGAAGGTAAGAAGACCTAAGCACTGCTATTATTATGTCAGTCTACAATCTGATAAGTAATAAATTAATAAACATTTTGTCTTTCAGGATCGATGTTGGTGAGTTTCTGATGAAAATGAAGACTCGGACTGTAAAAGATTTCATTGAGTTCAAGTTATACTCACCGCATAGTAAGTATATATCTATCTCCGTATATTAAACCGATAAATTTGGAATTCTCTCATTACTTAAAATATCATTTGTACATTTCAGATGTCAAAGATTTCAATCCAGAAGACATAATGGGTCCTGAGGAACTTGCGGATTTACTTCAATATCCCCAAGTAATGGAGGTTATTAATCATACCACGGTAAAGTCTCCAGAAGTCATGAAGGAGAAGAAGTCTATAATTACTCAAGATTTAAAAGTCAGAAGAATGAGACAAAGAAAGCCAGCTTACCTTACTCACACTTCTGAAATCGTTACTCGACAAGCAAAAAAAAAGAAAACTTCGAGATCGACCTACTACAGAATCTCAAAAGAAGAGTTACGCAGCAGATCCCTCCTCTAAAAGGACTTTAAAAAGTATAACAAAGAATAAAAAATCACGTAGCCTACTGGTTGTGGAACACGAACCTCGATATAAGCTTTCTCCAACTCTGAAAGCAGCTCTAAAAAAGCTGAAAAGAAACGTGCAGTGCTGTCATATTTGCAAGCAATGCTGTGCTAGAACGCATGAATGATTGCCTGGAGATTTATGTGGATGGTACTTTCAAGGTAAATTTTAGATACCTACAAATATGCATAATACGTGAAATATACTTTTTCTCAAAATGACATTTTATCTTACTTATTTCCAGTGTGTGCCGTAAAAGATAGGAGCCAAGCAGCATCTTAACTTGCATTTGCGGAAAATGGACGTGGTATGTAACTGAAATACTTTTGTTTTGTATGGTACAATGCTATCTTCTACACCATTTCTTTTTTGTTCGCAGGGTATGGCAAGTGTCTTTGTACTTTGTGTAAATCAGAGAACTGAATTGTATAAAGGTATCTGGAACTTTTTGCTCAAACGAGTTCCCGGATTTAAGACAAACCTAAAGTTCATTATGATGGAATTTGAGCGGGCATTGATAAAGTCTGTAAAAGAGACCATGCCATTGGTCACGATCAGAGGTTGTTGGTTCCATTTTACCAGAGTGAGTATTTATACAACCCATGGATGATATGTAAAAACTAAAAGGTTTTATTTACATGTGTTTTTTTTCTTTCAGGCAATCTCCTGTCATTGGCAAGATTTAGGCTTAAAGAATGTTTCATCTTCTTCTGTCCAAGACATTCTCTCTCTCGCCTGGGTACTTCCTCTGCTACCAGAAAAACATTTTTCCACAGCCATTGAATTTTATAAAAAGAAGGCTAATCAGGTTGAGCCTGAATATCAAGATAGTGTCAATAAATTTATTGACTATCTAAAGAACCAGTGGCTGCGGATAGCTGGAATACTGTCTTTATGGGGGCCACCGACGCGAACCAATAACAACTGCGAATCATTTCACAGATGGCTGACACAGCGTCTGGGCACCCATCCTAATTTCTATGTTTTTATTGGTAAATTACTCATGTAAATGTAAATATACTTTTATTCTATAAGACTGAAATATAATAAAAAATGTTTCTTTTCCAGACAAATTGACGAACGTGATTGCGGAGATAGAAGAAAAATGGCAAGATCTTCAGCGCGATGGAAGTGCCTTCGGTACTAAAAGTTTCAAACAGTTGAAAATTGACTTATACATTAATAACCTGCAAATAGCGTTGCATAATGGAAGGTAAGAAGACCTAAGCACTGCTATCATTATGTCAGTCTACAATCTGATAAGTAATAAATTAATAAACATTTTGTCTTTCAGGATCGATGTTGGTGAGTTTCTGATGAAAATGAAGACCCGGACTGTAAAAGATTTCATTGAGTTCAAGTTATACTCACCGCATAGTAAGTATATGTCTCCGTATATTAAACCGATAAATTTGGAATTCATTCATTACTTAAAATATTTTTTGTACATTTCAGATGTCAAAGATTTCAATCCAGAAGACATAATGGGTCCTGAGGAACTTGCGGATTTACTTCAATATCCCCGAGTAATGGAGGTTATTAATCATACCACGGTAAAGTCTCCAGAAGTCATGAAGGAGAAGAAGTCTATAATTATAATTTTTTTTTTTTTTTTTTTTTTTTTTTTATTATTTTTAAAGCATGTCTATAATTACTCAAGATTTAGAAGTCAGAAGAATGAGACAAAGAAAGCCAGCTTACCTTACTCACACTTCTGAAATCGTTACTCGACAAGCAAAAAAAAAGAAAACTTCGAGATCGACCTACTACAGAATCTCAAAACGATAACGATCTTGGCAATCTACTTATAAAATATGAACCTGCTCAAAGAATTTACCAAGGGCAGGTAGTAATATCGGAAACGTGCAGTGCTGTCATATTTGCAAGCAATGCTGTGCTAGAACGCATGAATGATTGCCTGGAGATTTATGTGGATGGTACTTTCAAGGTAAATTTTAGATACCTACAAATATGCATAATACGTGAAATATACTTTTTCTCAAAATGACATTTTATCTTACTTATTTCCAGTGTGTGCCGAAAAAGATAGGAGCCAAACAGCTTCTTAACTTGCATATGCGGAAAATGGACGTGGTATGTAACTGAAATACTTTTCTTTTGTATGGTACAATGCTATCTTCTACACCATTTCTTTTTTGTTCGCAGGGTATGGCAAGTGTCTTTGTACTTTGTGCAAATCAGAGAACTGAATTGTATAAAGGTATCTGGAACTTTTTGCTCAAACGAGTTCCCGGATTTAAGAGAAACCTAAAGTTCATTATGATGGAATTTGAGCGGGCATTGATAAAGTCTGTAAAAGAGACCATGCCATTGGTCACGATCAGAGGTTGTTGGTTCCATTTTACCAGAGTGAGTATTTATACAACCCATGGATGATATGTAAAAACTAAAAGGTTTTATTTACATGTGTTTTTTTTTCTTTCAGGCAATCTCCTGTCATTGACAAGATTTAGGCTTAAAGAATGTTTCATCTTCTTCTGTCCAAGACATTCTCTCTCTCGCCTGGGTACTTCCTATGCTACCAGAAAAACATTTTTCCGCAGCTATTGAATTTTATAAAAAAAAGGCTGATCAGGTTGAACCTGAATATCAAGATAAATTTATTGACTATCTAAAGACCAGTGGCTGCGGATAGCTGGAGTAGTGTCTTTATGGGGGTCACCGACGCGAACCAATAACATCTGCGAATCATTTCACAGATGGCTGACACAGCGTCTGGTCACCCATCCTAATTTCTATGTTTTTATTGGTAAATTACTCATGTAAATGTAAATATACTTTTATTCTATAAGACTGAAATATAATAAAAAATGTTTCTTTTCCAGACAAATTGACGAACGTGATTGCGGAGATAGAAGAAAAATGGCAAGATCTTCAGCGCGATGGAAGTGCCTTCGGTACTAAAAGTTTCAAACAGTTGAAAATTGACTTATACATTAATAACCAGCAAATAGCGTTGCATAATGGAAGGTAAGAAGACTTAAGCACTGCTATCATTATGTCAGTCTACAATCTGATAAGTAATAAATTAATAAACATTTTGTCTTTCAGGATCGATGTTGGTGAGTTTCTGATGAAAATGAAGACCCGGACTGTAAAAGATTTCATTGAGTTCAAGTTATACTCACCGCATAGTAAGTATATGTCTCCGTATATTAAACCGATAAATTTGGAATTCTCTCATTACTTAAAATATTTTTTGTACATTTCAGATGTCAAAGATTTCAATCCAGAAGACATAATGGGTCCTGAGGAACTTGCGGATTTACTTCAATATCCCCAAGTAATGGAGGTTATTAATCATACCACGGTAAAGTCTCCAGAAGTCATGAAGGAGAAGAAGTCTATAATTACTCAAGATTTAGAAGTCAGAAGAATGAGACAAAGAAAGCCAGCTTACCTTACTCACACTTCTGAAATCGTTACTCGACAAGCAAAAAAAAAGAAAACTTCGAGATCGACCTACTACAGAATCTCAAAACGATAACGATCTTGGCAATCTACTTATAAAATATGAACCTGCTCAAAGAATTTACCAAGGGCAGGTAGTAATATCGGAAACGTGCAGTGCTGTCATATTTGCAAGCAATGCTGTGCTAGAACGCATGAATGATTGCCTGGAGATTTATGTGGATGGTACTTTCAAGGTAAATTTTAGATACCTACAAATATGCATAATACGTGAAATATACTTTTTCTCAAAATGACATTTTATCTTACTTATTTCCAGTGTGTGCCGAAATAGATAGGAGCCAAACAGCTTCTTAACTTGCATATGCGGAAAATGGACGTGGTATGTAACTGAAATACTTTTGCTTTGTATGGTACAATGCTATCTTCTACACCATTTCTTTTTTGTTCGCAGGGTATGGCAAGTGTGTTTGTACTTTGTGCAAATCAGAGAACTGAATTGTATAAAGGTCTCTGGAACTTTTTGCTCGAACGAGTTCCCGGATTTAAGACAAACTTAAAGTTCATTATGATGGACTTTGAGCGGGCATTGCCATTGGTCACAATCAGAGGTTGTTGGTTCCATTTTACCAGAGTGAGTATTTATAAAACCCATGGATGATATGTAAAAACTAAAAGGTTTTATTTACATGTGTTTTTTTTTCTTTCAGGCAATCTCCTGTCATTGGCAAGATTTAGGCTTAAACAATGTTTCATCTTCTTCTGTCCAAGACATTCTCTCTCTCGCCTGGGTACTTCCTCTGCTACCAGAAAAACATTTTTCCACAGCCATTGAATTTTATAAAAAAAAAGGCTGATCAGTTTGAGCCTGAATATCAAGATAGTGTCAATAAATTTATTGACTATCTAAAGAACCAGTGACTGCGGATAGCTGGAATACTGTCTTTATGGGGGTCACCGACGCGAACCAATAACAACTGCGAATCATTTCACAGATGGCTGACACAGCGTCTGGGCACCCATCCTAATTTCTATGTTTTTATTGGTAAATTACTCATGTAAATGTGAATATACTTTTATTCTATAAGACTGAAATATAATAAAAAATGTTTCTTTTCCAGACAAATTGACGAACGTGATTGCGGAGATAGAAGAAAAATGGCAAGATCTTCAGCGCGATGGAAGTGCCTTCGGTACTAAAAGTTTCAAACAGTTGAAAATTGACTTATACATTAATAACCAGCAAATAGCGTTGCATAATGGAAGGTAAGAAGACCTAAGCACTGCTATTATTATGTCAGTCTACAATCTGATAAGTAATAAATTAATAAACATTTTGTCTTTCAGGATCGATGTTGGTGAGTTTCTGATGAAAATGAAGACCCGGACTGTAAAAGATTTCATTGAGTTCAAGTTATACTCACCGCATAGTAAGTATATATCTATCTCCGTATATTAAACCGATAAATTTTGAATTCTCTCATTACTTAAAATATTTTTTGTACATTTCAAATGTCAAAGATTTCAATCCAGAAGACATAATGGGTCCTGAGGAACTTGCGGATTTACTTCAATATCCCCAAGTAATGGAGGTTATTAATCATACCATAAGTAAAGTCTCCATAAGTCATGAAAGAGAAGAAGTCTATAATTACTCAAGATTTAGAAGTCAGAAGAATGAGACAAAGAAAGCCAGCTTACCTTACTCATACCTCAACATCCATTAGTTGCATGAATTACTTACTCGATTTTAAAGGCCTTGAAAATAGTTTCGGGTGAATCAGTGCTCTTACATGCCCGCTCTTTGAGCTTCATTTTGAACTCCTCAAACCGTTTGTATTCTTGGAGAGAAGTTTGAGAATGACCATGCTCTCCTTTCACATGGATATCTCCGGTTAAATTCTTTCGAGCGGTTACTGGGCATTGCCATTGGCGGTAGCGATAGCTACAGATAAAGGCATTTCAGGCTCATTTTCTGTTAATCGTTGAATATGAAGTCCCTTATTCTTTTCAGCTTTTTTTAGATTTTGAATAGAGCTGCTTTCAGAGTTGGAGAAAGCTTATATCGAGGTTCGTGTTCCACAACCAGTAGGCTACGTGATTTTTTATTCTTTGTTATACTTTTTAAAGTTGTTTTAGAGGAGGAATCTGCTGCGTAACTCTTCTTTGAGATTCTGTAGTAGGTCGATCTCGAAGTTTTCTTTCTTTTGCTTGTCGAGTAACGATTTCAGAAGTATGAGTAAGGTAAGCTGGCTTCCTTTGTCTCATTCTTCTGACTTCTAAATCTTGAGTAATTATAGACTTCTTCTCTTTCATGACTTCTGGAGACTTTACCGTGGTATGATCAATAACCTCCATTACTTGGGGATATTGAAGTAAATCCGCAAGTTGTAGGTATCTAAAATTTACCTTGAAAGTACCATCCACATAAATCTCCCGGCATTCATTCATGCGTTCTTGCACAGCATTGCTTGCAAATATGACAGCACTGCACGTTTCCGATATTACTACCTGCCCTTGGTAAATTCTTTGAGCAGGTTCATATTTTACAAGTAGATTGCCAAGATCGTTAAATGTTTTAGGTACTTTGGGCTGATATTTATTCCTTTCCCTTCTAATGTGCATTTTGGCACTACTTTGTTGTATGAGGTGAGCAACATCCGAATATATGAAAAGTGTTTGTTCATTAAACACCTTAATTATCATCAAAATTACTCTATGTATGTTACCTATTCAAAATCTCAAAAATAAGCAGACTCGGCTTATCATATATTACTATGCAATCATTTTTCTTTTCGCAGAAGCTATCCTTTGTTTAAACATGACAACTGTAACGATTGTATATACTGATGTTATAATGATATAGTTGCATGAATTACTTACTCGATTTTAAGGGCCTTGAAAATAGTTTCGGGTGAATCAGTGCTCTTACATGCCCGCTCTTTGAGCTTCATTTTGAACTCCTCAAACCGTTTGTATTCTTGGAGAGAAGTTTGAGAATGACCATGCTCTCCTTTCACATGGATATCTCCGGTTAAATTCTTTCGAGCGGTTACTAGGCATTGCCATTGGCGGTGGCGATAGCTACAGATAAAGGCATTTCCGGCTCATTTTCTGTTAATCGTTGAATATGAAGTCCCTTATTCTTTTCAGCTTTTTTAGATTTTGAATAGAGCTGCTTTCAGAGTTGGAGAAAGCTTATATCGAGGTTCGTGTTCCACAACCAGTAGGCTACGTGATTTTTTATTCTTTGTTATACTTTTTAAAGTTGTTTTAGAGGAGGGATCTGCTGCGTAACTCTTCTTTTGAGATTTTGTAGTAGGTCGATCTCAAAGTTTTCTTTCTTTTGCTTGTCGAGTAACGATTTCAGAAGTATGAGTAAGGTTAGCTGGCTTTCTTTGTCTCTATCTTCTGACTTCTAAATCTTGAGTAATTATAGACTTCTTCTCTTTCATGACTTCTGGAGACTTTACTGTGGTATGATTAATAACCTCCATTACTTGGGGATATTGAAGTAAATCCGCAAGTTGTAGGTATCTAAAATTTACCTTGAAAGTACCATCCACATAAATCTCCCGGCAATCATTCATGCGTTCTAGCACAGCATTGCTTGCAAATATGACAGCACTGCACGTTTCCGATATTACTACCTGCCCTTGGTAAATTCTTTGAGCAGGTTCATATTTTACAAGTAGATTGCCAAGATCGTTAAATGTTTTAGGTACTTTGGGCTGATATTTATTCCTTTCCCTTCTAATGTGCATTTTGGCACTACTTTGTTGTATCAGGTGAGCAACATCCGAATATATGACAAGTGTTTGTTCATTAAATACCTTAATTATCATCAAAATTACTCTATGTATGTTACCCATTCAAAATCTCAAAAATAAGCAGACTCGGCTTATCATATATTCCTATGCAATCATTTTTCTTTTCGCAGAAGCTATGCTTTGTTTAAACATGACAACTGTAACAATTGTATATACTGATGTTATAATGATATCTCAACATCCATTAGTTGCATGAATTACTTACTCGATTTTAAGGGCCTTGAAAATAGTTTCGGGTGAATCAGTGCTCTTACATGCCCGCTCTTTGAGCTTCATTTTGGACTCCTCAAACCGTTTGTATTCTTGGAGAGAAGTTTGAGAATGACCATGCTCTCCTTTCACATGGATATCTCCGGTTAAATTCTTTCGAGCGGTTACTGGGCATTGCCATTGGCGGTAGCGATAGCTACAGATAAAGGCATTTCCAATGTCAGCCGAACGTGGGTCTACATGATAAAAGTACCCATTATTAAAATACTTTTTGGTACCTTCACGCTGACCCGGTAACTCTTGCATCTACAAATAGACATTCAACGTCAATCCATGCTCATACCCTGGTAAAACAAACCGACAAAAATTTATAATTTCCTACAGATTCTTATACACAATTTATAAGAATGACTTAGAACGTATTGGGTCTATTGGAAGACTAAAAATAGTCTTATAACCATTCAATGAGAATTTATCAGAATTTATGAGAGTAAAAGAACATTTGGTTGATTTTATAAGTATATGTGAGAATGAATTAGGACAATATGATAAATTCCAATAGGAAAGTATAGGTAAATAATATTTTTTTTAATTTCTGAATGAGATTTATAAGAATGTATCAGAAAAAATTCACAAGATGCAATAGGAATCTATTGGTAAAAGTAATAACTTTTCCTTCTATTCAGTGCTACAAGATTTTGCTAGAACAAATACTATAAGTCTTTATAAGAAGCAATAAGCAAATAATATTTTTTGATTTCTGAATTAATCTATAAGAAACTATTAGACCGTTTCAAATGAGATCCCATAAGAATTTATTAGTTGACGACGCCGTTTGATAATCCGTCTGATTCTATACGATTCTATAAGAAAGAATTCTGTCAGATTGAATAAGGACTTACATACTTCAATTTAATCTATTCAATTGTACGTTGCTTGTCTCTTGTCTCTTTAGGAACTTTTTGAAAGATGGAGAAAACTTATAGCGAGGCTCATTTTCTGTTAATCGTTGAATATGAAGTCCCTTATTCTTTTCAGCTTTTATTAGAGCTGCTTTCAGAGTTGGAGAAAGCTTATATCGAGGTTCGTGTTCCACAACCAGTAGGCTACGTGATTTTTTATTCTTTGTTATACTTTTTAAAGTTGTTTTAGAGGAGGGATCTGCTGCGTAACTCTTCTTTTGAGATTTTGTAGTAGATCGATCTCGAAGTTTTCTTTCTTTTGCTTGTCGAGTAACGATTTCAGAAGTATGAGTAAGGTAAGTTGGCTGTCTTTGTCTCATTCTTCTGACTTCTAAATCTTGAGTAATTATAGACTTCTTCTCTTTCATGACTTATGGAGACTTTACTTATGGTATGATTAATAACCTCCATTACTTGGGGATATTGAAGTAAATCCGCAAGTTGTAGGTATCTAAAATTTACCTTGAAAGTACCATCCACATAAATCTCCCGGCATTCATTCATGCGTTCTAGCACAGCATTGCTTGCAAATGTGACAGCACTGCACGTTTCCGATATTACTACCTGCCCTTGGTAAATTCTTTGAGCAGGTTCATATTTTACAAGTAGATTGCCAAGATCGTTAAATGTTTTAGGTACTTTGGGCTGATATTTATTCCTTTCCCTTCTAATGTGCATTTTGGCACTACTTTGTTGTATCAGGTGAGCAACATCCGAATATATGAAAAGTGTTTGTTCATTAAATACCTTAATTATCATCAAAATTACTCTATGTATGTTACCTATTCAAAATCTCAAAAATAAGCAGACTCGGCTTATCATATATTACTATGCAATCATTTTTCTTTTCGCAGAAGCTATCCTTTGTTTAAACATGAGAACTGTAACGATTGTATATACTGATGTTATAATGATATCTCAACATCCATTAGTTGCATGAATTACTTACTCGATTTTAAGGGCCTTGAAAATAGTTTCGGGTGAATCAGTGCTCTTACATGCCCGCTCTTTGAGCTTAATTTTGAACTCCTCAAACCGTTTGTATTCTTGGAGAGAAGTTTGAGAATGACCATGCTCTCCTTTCACATGGATATCTGCGGTTAAATTCTTTCGAGCGGTTACTGGGCATTGCCATTGGCGGTAGCGATAGCTACAGACAAAGGCATTTCAGGCTCATTTTCTGTTAATCGTTGAATATGAAGTCCCTTATTCTTTTCAGCTTTTTTTAGATTTTGAATAGAGCTGCTTTCAGAGTTGGAGAAAGCTTATATCGAGGTTCGTGTTCCACAACCAGTAGGCTACGTAATTTTTTATTCTTTGTGATACTTTTTAAAGTTGTTTTAGAGGAGGGATCTGCTGCGTAACTCTTCTTTTGAGATTCTGTAGTAGGTCGATCTCGAAGTTTTCTTTCTTTTGCTTGTCGAGTAACGATTTCAGAAGTATGAGTAAGGTAAGCTGGCTTTCTTTGTCTCATTCTTCTGACTTCTAAATCTTGAGTAATTATAGACTTCTTCTCTTTCATGACTTCTGGAGACTTTACTGTGGTATGATTAATAACCTCCATTACTTGGGGATATTGAAGTAAATCCGCAAGTTGTAGGTATCTAAAATTTACCTTGAAAGTACCATCCACATAAATCTCCCGGCAATCATTCATGCGTTCTAGCACAGCATTGCTTGCAAATATGACAGCACTGCACGTTTCCGATATTACTACCTGCCCTTGGTAAATTCTTTGAGCAGGTTCATATTTTACAAGTAGATTGCCAAGATCGTTAAATGTTTTATGTACTTTGGGCTGATATTTATTCCTTTACCTTCTAATGTGCATTTTGGCACTACTTTGTTGTATGACGTGAGCAACATCCGAATATATGAAAAGTGTTTGTTCATTAAATACCTTAATTATCATCAAAATTACTCTATGTATGTTACCCATTCAAAATCTCATAAATAAGCAGACT
The DNA here is from genome assembly GCA_902850365.2 of Chilo suppressalis. Classification (NCBI taxonomy): domain Eukaryota; kingdom Metazoa; phylum Arthropoda; class Insecta; order Lepidoptera; family Crambidae; genus Chilo; species Chilo suppressalis. The sequence goes on from OU963910.1 coordinate 1,660,537, forward strand.
CGGCTTATGATATATTACTATGCAGTCATTTTCCTTTTCACAGAAGCTATGCTTTGTTTAAACATGACAACTGTAACAATTCTATATACTGATGTTATAATGATATCTCAACATCCAGTAGTTGCATGAATTACTTACTCGATTTTAAGGGCCTTGAAAATAGTTTCGGGTGAATCAGTGCTCTTACATGCCCGCTCTTTGAGCTTCATTTTGAACTCCTCAAACCGTTTGCAATCTTGGAGAGAAGTTTGAGAATGACCATGCTCTCCTTTCACATGGATATCTCCGGTTAAATTCTTTCGAGCGGTTACTGGGCATTGCCATTGGCGGTAGCGATAGCTACAGATAAAGGCATTTCCAATGTCAGCCGAAAAAGTAATAACTTTTCCTTCTATTCAGTGCTATAAGATTTTGCTAGAACAAATACTATAAGACTTTATAAGAAGCAATAAGCAAATAATATTTTTTGATTTATGAATTAATCTATAAGAAACTATTAGACCGTTTCAAATGAGATCCCATAAGAATTTTTTAGTTGACGACGCCGTTTGATAATCCGTCTGATTCTATACGATTCTATAAGAAAGAATTCTGTCAGATTGACTGAGGACTTACATACTTCAATTTAATCTATTCAATTGTACGTTGCTTGTCTCTTGTCTCTTTAGGAACTTTTTGAAAGATGGAGAAAACTTATAGCGAGGCTCATTTGTCTGTTAATCGTTGAATATGAAGTCCCTTATTCTTTTCAGCTTTTTTTAGATTTTAAATAGAGCTGCTTTCAGAGTTGGAGAAAGCTTATATCGAGGTTCGTGTTCCACAACCAGTAGGCTACGTGATTTTTTATTCTTTGTTATACTTTTTAAAGTTGTTTTAGAGGAGGGATCTGCTGCGTAACTCTTCTTTTGAGATTGTGTAGTAGGTCGATCTCGAAGTTTTCTTTCTTTTGCTTGTCGAGTAACGATTTCAGAAATATGAGTAAGGTAAGCTGGCTTTCTTTGTCTCATTCTTCTGACTTCTAAATCTTGAGTAATTATAGACTTCTTCTCTTTCATGACTTCTGGAGACTTTACTGTGGTATGATTAATAACCTCCATTACTTGGGGATATTGAAGTAAATCCGCAAGTTGTAGGTATCTAAAATTTACCTTGAAAGTACCATCCACATAAATCTCCCGGCAATCATTCATGCGTTCTAGCACAGCATTGCTTGCAAATATGACAGCACTGCACGTTTCCAATATTACTACCTGCCCTTGGTAAATTCTTTGAGCAGGTTCATATTTTACAAGTAGATTGCCAAGATCGTTAAATGTTTTAGGTACTTTGGGCTGATATTTATTCCTTTCCCTTCTAATGTGCATTTTGGCACTACTTTGTTGTATCAGGTGAGCAACATCCGAATATATGACAAGTGTTTTGTGTTGTTCATTAAATACCTTAATTATCATCAAAATTACTCTATGTATGTTACCCATTCAAAATCTCAAAAATAAGCAGACTCGGCTTATCATATATTCCTATGCAATCATTTTTCTTTTCGCAGAAGCTATGCTTTGTTTAAACATGACAACTGTAACAATTGTATATACTGATGTTATAATGATATCTCAACATCCATTAGTTGCATGAATTACTTACTCGATTTTAAGGGCCTTGAAAATAGTTTCGGGTGAATCAGTGCTCTTACATGCCCGCTCTTTGAGCTTCATTTTGAACTCCTCAAACCGTTTGTATTCTTGGAGAGAAGTTTGAGAATGACCATGCTCTCCTTTCACATGGATATCTCCGGTTAAATTCTTTCGAGCGGTTACTAGGCATTGCCATTGGCGGTGGCGATAGCTACAGATAAAGGCATTTCCGGCTCATTTTCTGTTAATCGTTGAATATGAAGTCCCTTATTCTTTTCAGCTTTTTTAGATTGTGAATAGAGCAGCTTTCAGAGTTGGAGAAAGCTTATATCGAGGTTCGTGTTCCACAACCAGTAGGCTACGTGATTTTTTATTCTTTGTTATACTTTTTAAAGTTGTTTTAGAGGAGGGATCTGCTGCGTAACTCTTCTTTTGAGATTGTGTAGTAGGTCGATCTCGAAGTTTTCTTTCTTTTGCTTGTCGAGTAACGATTTCAGAAATATGAGTAAGGTAAGCTGGCTTTCTTTGTCTCATTCTTCTGACTTCTAAATCTTGAGTAATTATAGACTTCTTCTCTTTCATGACTTCTGGAGACTTTACTGTGGTATGATTAATAACCTCCATTACTTGGGGATATTGAAGTAAATCCGCAAGTTGTAGGTATCTAAAATTTACCTTGAAAGTACCATCCACATAAATCTCCCGGCAATCATTCATGCGTTCTAGCACAGCATTGCTTGCAAATATGACAGCACTGCACGTTTCCGATATTACTACCTGCCCTTGGTAAATTCTTTGAGCAGGTTCATATTTTACAAGTAGATTGCCAAGATCGTTAAATGTTTTAGGTACTTTGGGCTGATATTTATTCCTTTCCCTTCTAATGTGCATTTTGGCACTACTTTGTTGTATCAGGTGAGCAACATCCGAATATATGACAAGTGTTTGTTCATTAAATACCTTAATTATCATCAAAATTACTCTATGTATGTTACCCATTCAAAATCTCAAAAATAAGCAGACTCGGCTTATCATATATTCCTATGCAATCATTTTTCTTTTCGCAGAAGCTATGCTTTGTTTAAACATGACAACTGTAACAATTGTATATACTGATGTTATAATGATATCTCAACATCCAGTAGTTGCATGAATTACTTACTCGATTTTAAGGGCCTTGAAAATAGTTTCGGGTGAATCAGTGCTCTTACATGCCCGCTCTTTGAGCTTCATTTTGAACTCCTCAAACCGTTTGTATTCTTGGAGAGAAGTTTGAGAATGACCATGCTCTCCTTTCACATGGATATCTGCGGTTAAATTCTTTCGAGCGGTTACTGGGCATTGCCATTGGCGGTAGCGATAGCTACAGATAAAGGCATTTCAGGCTCATTTTCTGTTAATCGTTGAATATGAAGTCCCTTATTCTTTTCAGCTTTTTTTAGATTTTGAATAGAGCTGCTTTCAGAGTTGGAGAAAGCTTATATCGAGGTTCGTGTTCCACAACCAGTAGGCTACGTGATTTTTTATTCTTTGTTATACTTTTTAAAGTTGTTTTAGAGGAGGGATCTGCTGCGTAACTCTTCTTTTGAGATTCTGTAGTAGGTCGATCTCGAAGTTTTCTTTCTTTTGCTTGTCGAGTAACGATTTCAGAAGTATGAGTAAGGTAAGCTGGCTTTCTTTGTCTCATTCTTCTGACTTCTAAATCTTGAGTAATTATAGACTTCTTCTCTTTCATGACTTCTGGAGACTTTACCGTGGTATGATTAATAACCTCCATTACTTGGGGATATAGAAGTAAATCCGCAAATTGTAGGTATCTAAAATTTACCTTGAAAGTACCATCCACATAAATCTCCCGGCATTCATTCATGCGTTCTAGCACAGCATTGCTTGCAAATATGACAGCACTGCACGTTTCCGATATTACTACCTGCCCTTGGTAAATTCTTTGAGCAGGTTCATATTTTTTACAAGTAGATTGCCAAGATCGTTAAATGTTTTAGGTACTTTGGGCTGATATTTATTCCTTTCCCTTCTAATGTGCATTTTGGCACTACTTTGTTGTATGAGGTGAGCAACATCCGAATATATGAAAAGTGTTTGTTCATTAAATACCTTAATTATCATCAAAATTACTCTATGTATGTTACCTATTCAAAATCTCAAAAATAAGCAGACTCGGCTTATCATATATTACTATGCAATCATTTTTCTTTTCGCAGAAGCTATCCTTTGTTTAAACATGACAACTGTAACAATTGTTTATACTGATGTTATAATGATATCTCAACATCCATTAGTTGCATGAATTACTTACTCGATTTTAAGGGCCTTGAAAATAGTTTCGGGTGAATCAGTGCTCTTACATGCCCGCTCTTTGAGCTTCATTTTGAACTCCTCAAACCGTTTGTATTCTTGGAGAGAAGTTTGAGAATGACCATGCTCTCCTTTCACATGGATATCTCCGGTTAAATTCTTTCGAGCGGTTACTGGGCATTGCCATTGGCGGTAGCGATAGCTACAGATAAAGGCATTTCCAATGTCAGCCGAACGTGGGTCTACATGATAAAAGTACCCATTATGAAAATACTTTTTGGTACCTTCACGCTGACCCGGTAACTCTTGCATCTACAAATAGACATTCAACGTCAATCCATGCTCATACCCTGGTAAAACAAACCGACAAAAATTTATAATTTCCTACAGATTCTTATACACAATTTATAGGAATGACTAAGAACGTATTGGGTCTATTGGAAGACTAAAAATAGTCTTATAACCATTCAATGAGAATTTATCAGAATTTATGAGAGTAAAAGAACATTTGGTTGATTTTATAAGTATATGTGAGAATGAATTAGGACAATATGATAAATTCCAATAGGAAAGTATAGGTAAATAATATTTTTTTTTATTTCTGAATGAGATTTATAAGAATGTATCAGAAAAAAAATCACAAGATGCAATAAGAATCTATTGGTAAAAGTAATAACTTTTCCTTCAATTCAGTGCTATAAGATTTTGCTAGAACAAATACTATAAGTCTTTATAAGAAGCAATAAGCAAATAATATTTTTTGATTTCTGAAGTAATCTATTAGAAACTATTAGACCGTTTCAAATGAGATCCCATAAGAATTTATTAGTTGACGACGCCGTTTGATAATCCGTCTGATTCTATACGATTCTTTAAGAAAAAATTCTGTCAGATTGAATAAGGACTTACATACTTCAATTTAATCTATTCAATTGTACGTTGCTTGTCTCTTGTCTCTTCAGGAACTTTTTGAAAGATGGAGAAAACTTATAGCGAGGCTCATTTTCCGTTAATCGTTGAATATGAAGTCCCTTATTCTTTTCAGCTTTTTTTAGATTTTGAATAGAGCTGCTTTCAGAGTTGGAGAAAGCTTATATCGAGGTTCGTGTTCCACAACCAGTAGGCTACGTGATTTTTTATTCTTTGTTATACTTTTTAAAGTTGTTTTAGAGGAGGGATCTGCTGCGTAACTCTTCTTTTGAGATTCTGTAGTAGGTCGATCTCGAAGTTTTCTTTCTTTTGCTTGTCGAGTAACGATTTCAGAAGTATGAGTAAGGTAAGCTGGTTTTCTTTATCTCATTCTTCTGACTTCTAAATCTTGAGTAATTATAGACTTCTTCTCTTTCATGACTTCTGGAGACTTTACCGTGGTATGATTAAGAAACTCCATTACTTGGGGATATTGAAGTAAATCCGCAAGTTCCTCAGGACCCATTATGTCTTCTGGATTGAAATCTTTGACATCTGAAATGTACAAAAAATATTTTAACTAATGAGAGAATTCCAAATTTATCGGTTTAATATACGGAGATATATACTTACTATGCGGTGAGTATAACTTGAACTCAATGAAATATTTTACAGTCCGGGTCTTCATTTTCACCAGAAACTCACCAAAATCGATCCTGAAAGACAAAATGTTTATTAATTTATTACTTATCAGATTGTAGACTGACATAATAATAGCAGTGCTTAGGTCTTCTTACCTTCCATTATGCAACGCCATTTGCTGGTTATTAATGTATAAGTCAATTTTCAACAGTTTGAAAAAAACCTACTGAAATTAATAGCCGTTTGGTATATATATATATTAACGGCTATTAATTTCAGTCGTGATGACTTGCCTTATTTTGTAAAGGATAACCACGAAATAGTATTGTTTGCGGATGACACTTCACTTTTGTTTAAAATTAAACGTAGGGAGTCACAAATTGATGACGTGAACAGGTCTATTTCGAAGGTAGTCCACTGGTTAAATGTTAATAATTTGATGCTAAACGAAGGGTAGGTAAATGCTAAATAAACTAAGTGTTTGAAATTTGTATTACCTAATGTCAAACAGGTAAAAACTAATGTAAATATAAAGGATCGACATATGAGCTCTGTAGATACCACAGTGTTCTTAGGAATCACACTAGATTCTAAGCTGCAGTGAGGCCCACATATTGATGGATTGTCGAAGAGACTTAGTTCTGCAGCATATGCTGTAATGAAAATACGGCAGTTAACGGATATAGAAACTGCCAGATTAGTCTTCTGTAGTTATTTTCATAGTGTAATGTCTTACGGTATTTTACTGTGGGGAAATGCCGCCGACATTCAAACTATATTTGTGCTGCAGAAGAGGGCTATTCGATCAATTTATAATCTTAAAGTTAAGGATTCATTAAGAGATAAGTTTAAAGAAATAGGTATATTGACAGTTGCATCACAATACATATATGACAACTTAGTATTTGTAAAAAAAAATATTAATTTGTTTACTAAAAATAGTGAAATACATACATATAATACTAGAAATAAAAATAACTTAACTTTACCTGCTACTGGGCTCCACAAAATCAATAATTCGTTTAGAGGTCTTAGTGTTCGCTTTTAGAATAAAGTTCCAAGCAATATTCAAGAGTTAAGCATGGCTAAATTTAAATCGACCATTAAAAAATCACTAGTTAAGAAAGCATATTATAAAGTGTCTGATTATATTACAGACAAAAGTGCTTGGGTATGAACTGTTCCAACCATTCCAACGGGTATTTCTGTATGATTTAAATTATGAATTATGTGTTGACAATACTATAATTAAATTGAAAGCTGTATATAAAGTTGATAACTTAAGGAAGATTATCAGACTGTTTAAGAATATTTGATTGACAAAACGGCGTAGTCGTGATTTCTCCTTTGCTTTGTTTTTGTAATTGTTTGTTGTGTCTTACAGGTAAATGACCTTAATTTAAGTAAATATGTTGTAGTTAGTATGGGTAGTTATGGGTAGTCCTGCTCTCATAATAGTCTCTTCGGAGGTGTCGTGTGAGGCGGGTCGTTACGTTCCCTAAAATATAGTTGTGCGAAGCGATGGCTGGTTCATGCGTCATGCTCGTGAACGGGTGCTGCCAGCGGAGATGAGTCTGCCCTAACTTCCTTAATATTGAAGTTAATGTTTAGTCACACTGAATATAAATAACAATATTTGTATTTATACTGTATGACACAGCAATCAAAATGCAGGTAAACAATTAATGTATATTTAATAATTATGTAATGAAAAGTGACTTCATGAATCACCTAGAAGTCGTTTTTCAATTTGACGACTCTGTAAATAATAAAACAGGGAGAAAAAAACAGCCCTTGCTGAGTTTCTTGCCGGTTCTTCTCAGTACAAGGTCTCCCGCCGTAGATTTACGAACCGATGGCGTAGCTTCTAGACATTCATGAGTACTTGTAACAGCCTAAACTGAATAAATGATTTTGATTATGATTATGATTATTATATATATTTATGTCCCCACTGCTGGGGTACAGGTCTTCCTTATGGATGGAATAGGGAGATTGGGTCATGACCCACCACGCCGGCCCAGTGCGAATTGGTAGGTGCTAACGACTGCAGATGCAGCCGGGACCAACGACTTAACGTGCCTTCCGAAGCCCGGAGGAGCTCGAGATAGTAAATTTGATCCATCCAATGACCGACCACTGCGAAAGTTTCTTAACTTTAACGATATATATATGTATATACTAGTGGTCCGCCCTCGCTTCGCTTCGGTGTAGAGCTGTAGTGTAGACTATAATTTTTGTTCTCAGGCTTGTATTATACACAATGATATCGACGGTTGAAAGGAAATATTGACTAAGCGACATTTTTGGTCATATTGAGTTAAATATACAGTTCGAACCGTCGGATTTTTCTGCGTCGATTGGTCGTGTTCACGTATTTCTACGACGACTTTTGATGTCGCTTATGCATAACGAATTTTAAGAATTTTCAGTTTTTTTTGTCTCTAAGAGACAAAAAATTTGTCATTTTTTTTTAAATTGTTGGTTGGCGTAGCTATTACAAGTAAGTTTTGCCCTTGGTAATTATTTGCATGTTGTGGTTGCGATAATTTCTTTACTTAGCTTATTTTGCTTACACCTGTAAATTTAGTTTTATGAATATGGTAAATTTCTTCCTGACAAAGAATATTTTTTGTAATCGCTTATCTCAAATTGACTGAATTCAAATTGTTTTTTGATGGCGTTTAGTTAAAATCTCCTATTTTTGTTTTATACAACACACCTTGTTCACCTTTGATTACCGATCTTATGTACACCATTTTCTGTCGGTTAGTAAATTATTACCTGCCGTTGTACAATATTGTTTTAATATTTAGGTAAGTTTTACTTGTAGTTATGGTATTATTGATTGATGGTTATACCCTACGGGTACCTCGCAACAGGTGTTTAAACTATTTTTACTTGAATGAATACACTGACAAAATATTGGTAATACCTACGGGAGCCTCGTGCGCGCTCGCTTACGCATACCGTGAAGTTAGTTACACAGGAACAAAGATACTACAGTGTGCGATGGGACGTCGCTTCGACAACACGCACGCGTTGTAATCACGCTCTTACTACAACTCGCGCTCGTCCCACCTACAATAAAGAAATACTGTATCTGTAAGTTTACCGCATGAACTTTTATTTAAATAGTTTTTTAATTGTTGTTCCTTTTAAAATACAGCATTATGTGTGTTTCAGATCAATGCAATGGAGCGAAGAAAACGTGTATGTAATATTTTGGAACAAGCTCTCGAATGCTCGGGAATTAATGTTAATCAACAGTTATTGGTATGTACCTACGCACATTTTGTAGCTTTTGTACTCATGATTTGATAGGCTTTATTTTTTTAGTAACCCTGTCTATTATGTTGAGGGTCTTGGGTTCGATACTTATCCGGGCCAAACAGTCATGCATGGTCCATAGTTTTCAGATAGTTGTATCTAAATGTAGGTATTATTATATTTTTGAATATCAGATTTTATTATGAGATGCAATTTTGTGTGCATGATCATGTCTGTTTGTATTGGCCTGGGTATTTTCTCTATGTAATAAGTAAGTATTTTTATTTTTTATTATCTTCGTGGCAGAGTATTATTACGCCAGGTTTCAAGGCTTTGTCGATTTCTCCTACTCAGAAGTTCCGGGTTCGAATTCTGGTGAGGAAAATGTTACTATGATGAATACGAGGGTTTGAACCTAAGTTTTAGTTTCTAGATAAATATCCTACTTCCTAGTAATATTATAAATGCCGAAGTTTGTAATATGGATGTTTGTTATTTTTTCACGCAAATACTACTGATCGGATTTGGATGAAATTTAGTACACATGTAGTATATTACCTGGATTGAGACATAGGCTAGATTTTATCTCGGAAAAATGACAGCTTCCCGTGGGCTATTCTCCATTCTCAAAAAACTAAAATTATTGCGGCCGCTAGTACTTCTCAGTACATGTATCAGTTCAGTACATGTAATCTATTTCTTACCCTTAAATCCGATAACACAAGCCTCGAGCTGTTACGTTTGAGGTTAGATGGCTCTGTGTAGCATGTCATGCAATATATTCTAGTGCTTTAATTATCTATTAATAATAATAACTTTTTCCCTGTTTCAGGCCTCTAAAACGTCTAGAAAAGCAAACTCGAAAAACCGTAAAAGAGTTGAATATCTAGTTAAATCTAGGGCATTGGAATCAAAGGAAAACAGTTATAATAAATCAAAATTAAAAGTATGTGTAAGTATTGACATCAATTAATTATACAAGAATCGTTTATCTAGACATCATCTTAATCAATTTCTATTCTACGGCTTCCAATTTCCAGACCTTATATTTCTCTACATCCCATACAAAATGACCAAACGACGTGATCGAGGTTTTATAAATTTATATATTTTGGAAAATCGTGTAAAAGAATACATGCGCGACAGGATAAAACTTTGAACAATGTAGGTACCTACCTAAATTTTAGATATAAAATAATAGAACATTTTTAATTTATTTCAGAATAAAATACTATCCAACTGCACTTCAATTGTACCGACAGCGTCACGACGCATTACCGAAGATGCAGAGAACTATAACCCTGAGGAAGTTTTTGATCACACAGAGTTTGATTCTTATGATGGTGCAGGTTTTTTGACGATTTATTTCGACCCACTGCAGAAAAAAGAAATTGCTCCACCAAACTTACCTTTAATAGCTGATGTCGCCATAGATCCTGACTCTTTGCACGAATCTGACCCACTAAACTTTTCGATGGATAAAACTACCCCAGATCCTGACCCCTCGCAGAATGAGCAAACTACCCCACCATACTTACCGTCGATAGATGTCGCCGCTGCAGAACTTGGCCCCTCGCAGAATGAAGAAACTACCCCTACATACTTACTGTTGATAGATGATGTCGCCGCAAAACCTGCCCTCTCGCAGAATGAAGAAACTGCCCCACCACACTTGCCGACGATAGATAATGCCACCTCAGACCTTGAGCACTCGCAAAGTGAAGAAACTGCCCCACCAAACCCACCACCGATGGATGATGCCACCACAGATCTTGACCCCTTTCAGAATAACGAATCTGCCCCAACAAACTCACCTTCGACGGATGATGTCGTCCCTGAACCTGACCCCTCGCAAAATGAAGGAACTACCCCACCATACTTACCGTCGGTAGATGATGCCATCATAGATCTTGACCCCTCGCAGTATGACGAAACTATCCCCCCATACATACCTTCGATAGATGATGCCGCCGCAGATGATCCGCAACATGATAAAATCTCGCGTAGAAAGAACTTACCTCGGATTGATGGTGCCATTCCAGGTGGTAGTAGACGTAAACGAAAAGCCAAAACAAGTAGCCGATACGTGGACTACATGTCTGATGAAGATTTCTCCACAGTATTTGGTTCTACTGTAACTGATTCAGATGAATGGGCAGGATCAGAAGTGTCAGATAGTAGTGAAGAACAAAGCCAGACAAAAAAGAAGAAACCACAAAAAAATAAAAAAAATAAACGAAAACTGTTGAGCAAAAATGAAAGTGATGAGAAAGATAATATTACAAAAGAAAACATGAATGCTGACGATGAAAATGTAGGAGAAAGAGGTTTGAAAAGAAAGAAGAAAAACACGAGAAAGGAAAGGTCAGCCTTGAAACAATCTGGAAAGACGTACACGAGAACAGATGGTAAAATTGTGCAAGAAAAAACAATTCAACCCAATCCATGCAAGGGTAAAAAATGTGGAAACAACTGTGAAAATGTAACTGAAGAAAAAAGACAGCAAGTATTCAATCATTTTTGGACGCTTCCCTCTGAAAGGCGTAGAGATTGGTTGGTTGGCATGACTAATAGGGAACCCGTTAAACGTAAACGTGTTGATTCAGAGAAGCGTTCTAATACATTTAGGTATTGTATTACTGAAGGAGAAGGAAAAAGAGTTGTATGCTTACAGTTTTTGGCAGCAACGTTAGATATATCACAAAAGTGTATATATTACACTGTTAGAAATGCTAATTGTGGAACTTCTAGAGACGACTTGCGTGGAAAGTGTATACCGCCTAATAAAACTAAGCCTTCTACTAAAGAGACTGTTGTTAATTTTATAAAAAGTCTACCAGCAGTTCCTTCACATTACTGTCGTCAAGATTCCAACCGAGTTTACTTACCTCAGGAATACAAAAACGTTTCCAGCTTATACAGCAATTATAGAATACGCTATGTGAATGCTGGCACAGATGTAGTAAGCGAAAGAATTTTTCGGAAAATATTTACCGAAGAGTTTAATATCGCGTTTCATATCCCTAAAAAAGATAAGTGCTTGAAGTGCCTACAACTGCAACAAGCAGATATTAATGATCCAAAAAAAGCCAAAGAAAAGGAAGATCATGAAACTGAAAAAGAAGAAAGCTTTAATAGGTTTTCGACTCATAAATCTATACACAGACATGATCCTTCCACACTATGTGCAAGTTTCGACTTAGAAAAGGTCTTGAATACGCCTCATGGAGAATCAATGTTATTCTATTATTCGAGAAAAATAGCGGTCTATAATTTATGCTTTTACGAGAATGGAACTCGTAGAGTTTTCTGCTATTATTGGGATGAAACTAACGGAAAAAGAGGTGCAAATGAAATAGCAAGTATCCTCCACAGTTACATAAAATCTGTAGATGAAAGAGGAAACATCAAACACCTTCTTCTATACTGTGACTGTTGCCCTGGTCAGAATAGGAACCGCACTGTCTTAGCAATGATACATTCTACCATGCAAGAATGCAAAAATCTTCAGACAATACAAATCAACTACTTACTAACAGGGCACACATATATGCCCGTAGATAGTGTACACGCGGTTATAGAAAAAAATCTGAAGAACACTATGATTTATGCACCATCGCAATGGTACACGATATTTACTACAGCTCGAAAAGAGCCCTTTCCATATGACGTTGAACAATTGACTTTCAAAAACTTTTTTAAATGGGATATTATTGGCGACAAATACTTTAAAGGGAATTTGACTGGTAAAATTAGTAAAGTTCGTATCGTGACATTCAAGAAAAATAGGCCCTTGACAATTTCCATAAAAAATTCAATGAATATTTCTGCAAGCTCTTTTGACATTGAAGTTCAATCCAAAACTAAGGGTCCACTAATGTCTTGCTACCGATCACAGTTGTCGATATCAAAAGCTAAACACGACGATCTAATTAAACTCTGCAAAGATAAAGTAATACCCGCTCAATTTCATCAAGAGTACTCGATTATGCCAAAGGCAAATAATGTCCAAGATTCTTTACTTGAATCAGATGTTGAAGATACCGAGTTTGTGGATATTTAGATTTTTTTTTCATTTTCAACATCTGATTCGAGTAAAGAATCTTGAACATTATTTGCCTTTATTATTATTTTTCATCTAAGTTCGATTTTTTTAGAAGTATATTTTGTTTCAGCTTCACAGGCTAAATATTTTTACATACCTGTTAATAAGTATTAATTTTTGACTGTGATTTTATTAACATATAGACGTTAATTTGTTGTTACAATGGTGTTCGCACACATTATTATGATTGTGAAAAAAGTTAAACTTGCAATGTCCTAAAAAGCATTTTGAGTGGCTATGAAACATTTAATTTTCTTTTTAAGTTGTCCTAAAGAATAATGTGCAATTATGTTAATTATGAACAGGGACTCTAAAGCCCGTATTATAGAAAGATTCTCAGTGATTGATCTATTTTTGAGCATAGTTTTTTTGGAAAGGGATGTCGCTATATATAACGCATAGCGACATCTCTTTCTAACTGTAATCAAGTAAAGATCAACACTTATTTGTCATTCTGTAATACGGGCCTAAGTCTTAAAGATGATTTTATTAAGAACTAATAGAAACTAAGAAATTTTCCTACTAAATATAGTAAAACTGATTATAACAGCATTTTTATTTATATTTCTGTTAATATTTTATGATCCTAATTTCGATGATAAGTGTTACTAAGTAAAATTTGCTGAGAAACAACAATAAATAAAAAACAGTTTAGTCAATTTTGCCTCCATTTCAAAACCCTTTTGATTTTGGTAAGGTAACTTTTGCTCTGATATCATTATTTATAACTTCTCTATATTACATTTTGACTTTACATTTCTAGACCAATGCTTGTCGTTTAGTACATTTTCCCCGTCTCCATTTTTAGGTAAAATTTTCTAAGCGACACTTAACTTTTGAACCAAGAAAGTTCTTGAATTGTTGTTTAAGCTTCGATGTAGACCATAAAATAAGATTTCTGAATCAGTCAAAATTGCGTCTGTGGGATGATAACAAGAATTTATACGATTTTTTTTCTGAAAATCCTAACTTTAAACTCCTCTCCTGTAAAGTTAGCTTAATGTCGCTTAGTCAATATTTCCTTTCAAGCGTCGATATACTTCTAATACCTAATTACAATAGGCACGCGCCGCCAAGCACCCCGCCCGGTAGCGTCGGAACCGCTATGTCCCTGCATTTTAAATCTGTAATATCTTCGAAAATATTCATTTAAATTACATGCGTTATAGGTGTAAATTACATGTAGTAATCATCTATAATTAAAGTTCTACTAATAAAGTGTCGTACTATAAATGTGTAAATAAGAAATGTCTCATTTGTTTCTTAGGTTTTCACGCACATCACTCATTAAATAAAACTAGTTTTTACGGGTTAATGCACGAAACTTTATTTATTTATTGACATTTCGTAGCCTTTACAGGCTTCGTCATCAGAATAAAACTTTTATTTAATTTGTCGAGCTACCTTCGAAAAAGAAAAAAAAGTTTCGTGCATTAACCCGTAAAAACTAGTTTTATTTAAGAAATGTCTAAGTTTAGCTTTGTTGGTGATCAAATAAATAAATATACTCAATAAATAAATAAAGGAAAAAAAACTAGTTATATTTAATGAGTGATGTGCGTAAAAAACCTAAGAAACAAATAAATACACTACAGCTCTACACTGAAGCGAAGCGAGGGCGGGCCACTAGTAATCAATCTCTTATCTATTACACAAGTCCGTCCGTCCGTCTGTGGTGCTGTTTCAGCGGCCAAACCGTAAGAGATAGATAAAGAGAATATTTAAGTTATAAGTTAAGAATAGTCTGATAAGACTACATACCGGATTTGAGTAACGTAGCACTTCCGGTTTTCGAGAAATCACGAATTTCAAACGAAACCACACAAAATCTCCGAAGTTCTCAATTAATTAAATACATTTTTTTTTAAATCAGGTTTTGGTGAACATTTGGTTCACTGGTTTGCTAGTCTCTTATCTATTAGACAAGTCCGTCCGTCCGTCTGTGGTGCTGTTTCAGCCTCCAAACCGTAAGAGATAGATAAAGAGAATATTTAAGTTATAAGTTAAGAATAGTCTGATAAGACTACATACCGGATTTGAGTAACGTAGCACTTCCGGTTTTCGAGAAATCACGAATTTCAAACGAAACCACACAAAATCTCCGAAGTTCTCAATTAATTAAATATATATATTTTTTTAATCAGGTTTTGGTGAACATTTGGTTCACTGGTTTGCTAGTAACTACCTAACTGAAATGCTGACTGAGAAAAATCAAGTTAGTTATTATTATTGTTTAATAAATATTTGATGGGTATCAATTGTTTGCGTGTTCGCTCTCGGGAAGGAATCTCTGAATCAGTCCAAACTTCAGTTGGAAAGCAACGGTTCTATATTAAGTTTACCTAGGTAAGCACTTTTGTTTTAAAATGGCGGAGCGTACCATTGGTGAAGTTCGAGGGGCAAATATTGAAGACAAAAAGGTCAATAAAGACTTGTAGCTGTCTAAATGGTGGCTGTTCTCGGTGAAAATTCAAACAAGAGTTCGCAATGTACCTACCCGACTGAATGATGTTCAGTTGTCGAAAGTTTTAAGGAGTTCCTGGAATGGAAAGTCGATGGGCTGAAATGTAAGGAGCCTCGTCTACTATTAATAAGGTGCGGATACAATTTAATGAGGATATCACAACATGGAAACAAGGCGAATCAAAAAAAAACATTTTTTTTTTGAGTGTGTATGCTGTTGGTCGCAGATGACTTTACAGCGTCACCGGGTTTGGGGACGGCGAGATCCTAAGGGGACCTCAAGCCGAGAATTGGCGAGTGCCTCTGGAGGTGTTCCAGTCGGAGGGTGTCTCCCCACGGGGGGAGTCTCCTCTCCGTCTGGAGCCTCTAGACCACTCGAACCTGAGGGGGTCGGCTCAACTAGAGGGCGTCTCTGAGACTCGGACCTCGGATCAAGTTATCAGTTGTCGCGGGGGGCGGGGAAAAACGCCCAGGTACGTACCTGTACCTGGTATAGCGTGTCGTGTGTAGACCGGGTCTTCGCACTCTTATCCTACGGGTGCGGTGTCTGCCTAATGCTAAGCTAGTGTGCACCGTTTCTAAGAGCCCTTATATATTTTTTGGAAAAAATCGGAATTTTTGAGCTCCTCGTTTACCCCCTTAGAAAAGATTTTGACTATTTCCTATCGAAGTAAACAGTAGATTTATTCTTCTTATTGAAAGTTAATGTAGAATATTTGCAAATACTCTTTTTTCATTTTGACGTGACAACGTCTTAAATTAGGTTGCGGCTGGGAGTCACTTATGAAAAAGTGTAACGCTCGGTAACGTTACGATGAGTTTAAGTTTACATGTACAATGTTTTAGTAAACAAAATATATTTCTATAGTTAAAATTTGTGCAATTCTTATTTTCATTCAATTCCTTGTTCCTATTGTGCAATTTAATTATATTCATATCAATAAATATTCTACCGAGAAAAAGACGTTGTCACGTAAAATCTTCGCCCGTAAAACCGACTTTACAGGCAACCATTTTCTTCGATATGCCCGAAGCCCTAAGTCTTCATTTAACACCCTTTTTTTTGTACTGATCGTTCTACTGCAGCCAGTTTACGGAAAAAACGATAACATGTACAACTTCAAACGCCTCAATCTCTCAATAATGTTCAATAAATTAGATCAAATTAATTATTACGACAGTAAAAATATGTTATCTTTGTAACATAATGTATTAGAATTTTGATCATTCACATCAAAAAAACATTTAACCTCCGTGAGTTTTCCCAAAAAAGAATGCAGGTTTACCTCTTATTTTTATATTGAATTAAATAGAATTACTATCAGAAACTTTTATAAAACTAATCTACCATCATTAAACTAATGAAATACGCATATATTTTTATAATTAGTTTATTAATAATTATTTTACAAGACTCGGAATATCACCCGTAAAATGCAATATATACTAGTGCAAATCTACCTACGCGCCGATCAGTACCTACGGCAGCGATGCAATTTTGTAAAAGGGCTCTTAACAGGCTTTGGTCCTGTGCAAAGATAGTATCTCATACCGGTTTGACGACCTCCGTGGCCGAGTAGTTTGTACGCCGGGTTTCATACTGTCGCCGACTCGAGAGGTCCCGGGTTCGAATCCCGGTGGGGGCAGGTTTTTGTGTGATGAATACGAGCATTTGTATTCCGGTCATGTATGTTAAATATGTATATCTATATAAATATACTCATATATATACAGTTCCTATATGTATTCTATCCGCTATCCTACTATCCCATAACACAAGCCTTACAGTGCTTACTTTGGGGCTAGGCTAATTGGTATGAGTGTTGGAAATATTTAATTATTTTACTTAAACAATCGACAAGAGGGCATGGGAATCGATATAACTTTTAATCTTCTATGGTAGAAGAAGATTGTAACTATTGGAAGCAATGACATGATAATGACAATATGATTACCTGAGTTTATTTCAACGTAATCTTCAACTAAAGGACTAAAAAAAAAACACAACACATCACCATTATCATCTGCTTATTAATGTCCCACTGCTGGGGCACAGGCCTTCCCTATGGACAGAATAGGGAGATTGGGCCATGACCTACCACGCGGGCCCAGTGCGGAATGGCGGGTGCTATCGACTGCAGATGCAACCGGAACCAGCGGCTTAACGTGCCTTCGGAAGCACGAAGGAACTTGAGATAGGAGATTTTTGGTCACCCATCCAAAGACCGACCACTGCGAAAGTTGCTTAACTTCAACGATCGCAGCCGAACGCGCTAACCAACCGCGCCATCGAGCTCCTCGAGTGATCCAACCACAACACACTTGAACATTAATATGAATATAAATGGTGGAAATCCGAAAACTTACTTCGCTGAACTCCAATAATGTTTTATTTTTCAGGAATAAAAACTCCGAACTTTTTTTTATATATTGTGCAAACGATTTGTCACTTTTTCTCCGAGATAACCTTTTTACCATAACATTGACTGATGTTAGGGGTGAAGGGAGACCCACATAATGTGCTTACGAAAAAGGTTTATGTGTTGATGACGACAGCGAAATACTTATAATCCATGTATGTATAGTTGGTATTTCAGATGCTAGACATCTAAAATATCTATAACTAGCGGCCCGCCTTCGCTTCGCTTCGGTGTAGAGCTGAAGTATAGACTACAGTTTTTGTTCTCAGGCTTGTATTATACACAATGACATTCATCTATGATACTTCTTAACCTGCATGCAAAGTCTCGGCTCGGTCGGTTTAAAGTTGACAAAGTTTCATACAAACTTTCATTCCCTATTTTATCCCCTTGGGGGTAGAATTGATCAAAATCCTTTCTTAGCGGATGTCTACGTAATAACATCTACCTGCATGCCAAATTTCAGCCCGATCCGTCCAGTGGTTTGGGCTGTGCGTTGATAGATCACTATGTCAGTCAGTTACCTTTGAGTTTTATATATATATTAGTGTGATACACTAATATTATAAAGGCGAAAGTTTGTGAGTATGTGAGTGTGTATGTTTGTTACTTCTTCACGTCTAAACAGCTGAAACGATTTTAATAAAATTTGGTGTGGAGTTAGCTGATACACTGGATTAACACATAGGCTACATTTTACTGCGGGAAAATATCTTATTTCGATGGGAAAATCGATGCAAATGAATTTTGTTTAAGTAGGTACATATTTTTTGACATTCATGTCAAAGCTATTTTGATAGATTTCATTCATATTTCTAAGACAACGATATTGTTATAATTTTTTTGTGTATCTAATTATGACTCACAATTGTAAACCAAATCGTTCACAGAGCTCACAAAGAGCTTCATCCATGAAAATTGCAAGACAGCAAGAGTCTACTTATGATACTGAACAGCGCAGACGTGACCAAGCAACACTTCAGGCAGAAGTCAGAACTGAAGAAACTTCTGCGCAAGCTGATGCTCGGCGTCTGGAAAATCCTATCCGCATAGCTTCTCAGCGTACATCAGAGACAACTGATGAGGCAGCTTTTCCGCGTCAAGAAAACGCACAGCCTATGGCCACAAAGTGATCCAATCAAACACCTTATGAAGCAACTTCTCGACGGCGAGAGCATGCCCAGTTTATGGCTAATCAGCGTGCGTTAGAGACACATGAAGAAGCAGCTACTCGGCGTCAAGAAAACGCACAACGTTGTCCATTCAGCGTGCCATTGAAACACCTGATGAAGGAACTTCTTGACGGCGAGAGCATGCTCAGCTTATGGCTAATCAGCGTGCATTAGAGACACCTGAAGTAGCAGCTACTTGGCATCAAGTAAACGCATAGCGTATGTTCACTCAGCGTGCCATTTAAACACCTGATGAAGAAACTTCTCGACGGCTAAATCATGCCCAGCTAATGTCTAATCCTCGTGCTTCCGAGACAGTAGATGAGACAAATTCTAGACGACTCGCAGTCGCTCAGCATCAAGCAGAGTGCCGGCAAACATTTACCAGAAATGCTTGGGGGTTATTTGAAAAATGTGGTTTTAATATGACTTGACATTGGATTACAATAGCCACAGGCTCATTAAAATTTGCCGTATGGAAAATGTGTGTCACCATTGTGGGGTATTAAAACGGAATGAGGAAAGAGCGGGAATGTGTTGCTCTGGGGGCAAAGTAGCCATTCCTGTTTTCGAAGAGCCTGTGGAACCCTTAAATACATTATTTACAGGTGAAATTGATGAATCTTGACGGTTCTAAAATTGCGTACAACCCATGCTTTTACATGTCGTCGTTCGGGGCGGACAAAGGACAATGGCGAACTCCCATACAATTTTTTGTTGAAATTTTTTCTTGCGTCTATAAATGAATTGCATGTTAAATTATAGAGTTTACATTCTTGATTTGATTCATCTTATTTCTTATATTATAGGAAGTCTGGATTTATAGATATTCTACTTTGAAGTTTTGGAGTTTATGTCCTACCAAGTAATGCAAAAACGAATTATTTTCAAGAGTATTTTTATATCAAAATAAAAAATACGTGGAACAGAACTATAGAAGTATACCGGTCCTGAAGATTAGTGACGAAAAAAAAATGTTTTTTACAATGTATAATCAGTTGGCTTTCTTTCTTTCTTTCTTTGGCGTAGGTACTGACCAACCGCGTCAAAATACTTATTATCAGACAAGTTATTGAGTTCAAATACAATGCCTGTGCTGTAAGAAGTACTTAACAATTTGAAAATGCCCACTGCAATAATAAAGTATAAAAAAGGATTTCTAATAATGTACTAATGGGATATTAATTAAATATGCAAAACTTTTTATATATTTTTTATTCCACATCGTTGATCAAAATATCGTAGATAGTAGATAGTACAATGAAATAAAATCCACAGTATGGGACAGAATCGTGTCCAAAATCCACAGCAAAATATCAGATTCGGAAGTCTTAGGCAAGCACTACTCAACAGTCGCAGGGAAAGATTTCGAAAGTCCAAATACAGTCCAAGTCACATAAAAAAAACAAATCTCAGAAAAACACAATACGCCGATTGAAATCTTTGCAATATGCATGTACCTAAGCACAAACAATGTTATATAATGATAACAATAACAACAACAATTCGATGACAAGCATGACATTGACAGTTATAGTTTTTTTTCGTTAGTTTACTCTTTTTGTATTGTGGAGATTATTTAATGAAAAACATACGAACAACATTTTGAACAATGTTTTCATCACTAAAATCACTTAAAATGAATGGCTCAAAAGCCATCATGGCCAAGCCACAATAAAAAAAAAGTCAATTGTGTTTCCCATTTTTTTAAGTTTTTATATCCAGACTTAGACAACCCTCCTCAATTGTTTAATAAATCTTTTGAGATTATTTTATTAACATTTCTGATAATGACATCTATAGACGCTATAGATTTACTTCAACAAATATTTCACCATTGTCCTTTTTGCAATGCCTGGATTTTCCCCAACGTTCACAGTGCATGGCCAACTACATCACAAAATGGGTGATGATCACCTAATGAACAGCCACAATTTTACAGGTGTATTTTATGGGAGACGACGACGCGGAAACTGACAAACGGTGTCAAATCATTCAAGGTATGGAGCGAGCAACTGTGCCAGGAAGACGAGTTTGCTCGCACGTGGAATGCGTCACGAAAAGAATGGAACGTTGCGTGCAGGGCGCACCCGTCGACGGTTCGCCTGGTGTGAAAGCCTTAGATGCCCACGGTAGAATTTATACCGTACACATAACACACTTTGAGTGCTATTGTGTACGGTTGCTGTTGCTATTACTAGAATCCGGGGTCCTACCAGTTTTCAAGCGCTCAAAATCGTCGATGTGCGGATTGGTGGGTGCTAACCACTGCAGATGCAGCCGGGACCAATGGCTTAACGTGCCTTCCGAAGCACGGAGGAGCTCGAGATAGTAAATTTTTGGTCACCCATCCAATGACCGACCACTGCGAAAGTTGCTTAACTTCAACGATCGCAGCTGAACGCGCTAACCACTTGCGCCATCGAGCTCCTCGACAAGGGATAACACTAGACATAATTTTTAAAGAAGCGCTGAAAGTCTTTTTTCTTGGACGCACCAGGGGGCACCGGCAAGACTTTTTTAATGAACTTGCTGCTGGCACAGTTGTGCAAAGACAAAGTGGTTGCGCTGGCTGTTGCATCCTCCAGAATAGCCGCAACCTGGCTGAGTGGTGGCAGAACCGGACACTCAGTATTCAAGCTCCCGCTGAAACTTGCAAGTGAAGAAACGCCCATTTGCAACATCAGTAAAAGTAGTAGTCGTGGTGCTCTATTGCAATGGTGCAAATTGATCGTATGGGACCGAATCGAATCTTTATTGGTGGAGTGGTCGTCTTGCTGGCAGGTGATTTTCGGCAGACGTTACTGGTTATCGAGCGAGGTACCTCGGCAGATGAGATAAACGCATGCCTCAAGGCTTCGCCGTTGTGGGATAATACCTATACCATGTAGAATTCTTAAATTCCCTCGACCTGTCAGGGCTGTCTGTCTGCCTGTCATACTGATGCGTAACCTGGACGCGCCCAGACTGTTTAACGGCACTAGGTTACCCATCACGGAGCTGAGACGGCACATCGTCCAGGCCACCATTCTTACTGGAGGGGCCAAAGGAGAGACGGTATTGACACCTAAAATCCTTATAATACCCACAAACTTACCCTTCCAGTTCAAGCGCCTACAATTTCCTATAAACGTGGCGTTCTCTATTACAGTAAATAAAAGTCAAGGACAAACTCTAAAAGTAGCAGGCATTCACCTGGGCACCCCCTGCTTTTCCCACGGACAACTGAACGTGGGTTGCTCCCGTGTGTCGAGAGCAAGAAACACATTTTATTTACGCAGAAAACAATAAGTCCCACTTTGTGGTTTACCGGGATGTGCTGCAGTAAAGTGATTTCTAGGTCTCGCTCTATGACCCGAGACAAAAAACAATTACATAAGACAGCATAATGATCTCTCCCGTTCTGTCAGTTATCAAATTTTGTAAATTGATCTTTCCGATGTTTAAGTTTAAATTATTTTGCTTCTAAAAATGTGAATAGTCATTGTTTTTACTGTTAATACACAATTTATTTTCCCTTATAAGCCGCGGGTAACACCGCGGGGCACAGCTAGTATATATATATATATATATATAGATGGCCTACGAAGACGAAGGAAGGACTTTGTTCGCGGAGGACAAAAATCCCTGGAGCTCTAGTCTCTTTCTCCGAAATGAAATTTCGGCAACGAATAAATTTTAAACGACATTTCTCCAGTGACTCTACTCTATTTTATTTTCGAACACGCACATAAAGTTCGGAATCACAAACTATTGTCGTGAACGAATGGAATGAGTCAAGTTTGTGAGTTCTTTTATTCTCCACTTTTTAGCTTACGTTTTTTACTTGTAAAATATATTTATCAACGACAATTTTTTGGTGACATTAAAAGAACCTTCTTTGACAGTGTTAGCCGACTATTTTGTAATTTGAGTTGATGCAATCAATTGTATGTGAACCTAAATTTGTCGTTTCATACTTTGAAGTATTGGAAATACAATAATTAATAAAAAGTTTAAATTATTCATTTTAAATGCTCAAAATTTTTCTTCGCTCTAAGCAGTCTAGAAAACCCTAGCAGTCATTTTGTTTCGTCTTAATTTAAACAAAAATTCCAAAACGAAAATGAAAAGGTAACACTTTTCACTTAATCAATTTAAGGTTAAAATTTCGAACAATTATCTGTTAAATTCAACTTTTCGTTCGAAAGTTTTGTTAATTAGAGTAGGTTTGTAGAATTTCATTATCAAACTATTTTCGGACGAACTGAAATTCTCGAAATGAAAAAGAAATCGATCGAAATTTCGTTTTTCTTTGAAATAGAGTAGACCTCTTGAATCGTGAAGAATATGTACTACTAGCGGCCCGCCCTCGCTTCGCTTCGGTGTAGAGCTGAAGTGTAGACTACAGTTTTTGTTCTCAGGCTTGTATTATACACAATGACATTCATCTATGATTCTACTCATACCTGCATGCAAAGTCTCACCTCGATCGGTTTAAAATTGACAAAGTTTCATACAAACTTTCATTCCCTATTTTATCCCCTTGGGGGTAGAATTGATCAAAATCCTTTCTTAGCGGATGCCTACGTCATAACATCTACCTGTATGCCAAATTTCAGCCCGATCCGTTTAGTGGTTTGGGCTGTGCGTTGATAGATCACTATGTCAGTCAGTCACGTTTGAGTTTTATAAATATACTAGCTGACTCGGCGAACTTCGTACCGCCCAAAAATTTGCAATAAATTAAAATTGCGACTATAATTTGAGATTTAAACTATCCTATCTCTCAAGTTGGATCGAACTGCACATGGTGTGCGAATTTTATTATAATCGGTTCAGTGGTTTATGAGTCCATTGAGGACAAACATTGTGACACGAGATTTATATATATTAAGACGAGATTTATATATATTAAAGATATACTAGTGTATTTAACATTGCATTGTGATAACAACTTTAATGAGTAATGGATGGGAATAGATAGGTTATTCCGAGACATTTCGATTGTTCAAATAATCTTCGACTTTTATATTATAGTTCTCTGCTCATTACGGTATTTTCTAATCGAGTTTAAAACTTATGCATAGGAAGCTCGGTAATCATCATCATCAGTCTATTAATGTCCCCACTGCTGGGGCACAGGGCTTCCCTTTGGATGGAATAGGGAGATTGGGGCTTGAACCACTACGCGGGCCCAGTAATGGTGGGTGCTAACGACTGCAGATGCAGCCGGGACCAACGGCCTAACGTGCCTTCCGAAGCACGGAGGAGCTCGAGATAGTAAATTTATGGTCACCCATCCAATGACCGACCACTGCGAAAGTTGCTTAACTTCAACGATCGCAGCCGAACACGCTAACCACTTGCGCCATCGAGCTCCTCTAGCGAGCAAATGCTCATAACTTGAACAAAACTAGGTTTTGATTGCTTGATGTCGCGTCATTTGATTGGCAATTATCTGTTAGGCACAAGTGTAGTGGCCAGCCGGCGTCATCGGATCCCGTACAAACGGTCTATGATCACCCTTCTAATCGTTTTCTGTGTTCTGTGGGCGTACAGCCGCTCTAATTCGAGCTGAAACTTTCTTAAATGGATTTATGTCACTTTATTTATATAAGTTCTTAGAAAATCCTTTGCCTTCATTTCGTGGAACTCTGGCGTGCTTACTTAGAAACATAATAACTGGGTTTTAATGGTCCGCAGTCATTACTTAGGGTACGAAAGTTTCCAGACGGGAACTTAATTATAGTGTTTACATGCGTAACTTTCTTCATTAAGTGACTTTCGTCAATTAACATGTAAATTTAAAAAAATATTATTATTGATACTGCCACTTTCTGTTCAACATAAGTACAATCTTAAAATACTTAATTAAGAAAATTAAGTATATTGTTGACGTTCCAAAGACAGGCCGTTATTATATTTTGTTATATCTTATCATAGCCATTATCGAATTCGAATAGTTTGCGAGTCCGAAATGTCACTGTCAAATGTGTACTGATTTTTAGTTCTCGTTACGTACTTTGTGGCGATGCTGTTCAAGTTTCCATACAAAATTTGACATTGATATTTCGCACTCGCAAACTATTCGAATTCGATAATGGTTCGTGCTTGGGGTACTGATTGTTAATGTTTTCATTGCTGGGGCACAGGCATTCTCTATGAATGCCCTATTCCATTCAGAAGGAAGGGGACATTAATAAGCTAATGATGATGATTGGGCCACGATACACGACGAGGACACAGCGGATTGGTATCAATATCGCGATAGTAAATTTTTGGTCACCCATCCAATGAGCGACCACTACGAAAGTTGCTTAACTTCAACGATCGCAGTCGAACACGCTCGAGCTCCTTCGTGCTTCGGAAGGCACGTTAAGCCGTTGGTCCCGGCTGCATTTGCAGTCGTTAGCACCCACCAACCCGCACTGGGCCCGCGTGGTGGGTCATGGCCCAATCTCCCTATTCCATCCATAGGGAAGGCCTGTGCCCCAGCAGTGGGGACATTAATAGGCTGATGATGATGATTGGGCCACGATCCACGACGCGGACACAGAGCGGATTGGAATCAATACCAAGATAGTAAATTTTTGGTCACCCATCCAATGAGCGACCACTACGAAAGTTGCTTAACTTCAACGATCGCAGCCGAACGCGCTAACCACTTGCGCCATCGAGCTCCTTCATTTTGCGACAGCATCAAATTAAATGAACCCAAAGTTCATTACCGTTCAGCGTTAGTGCTGACGTCAGCATCGGTAGCTATGTACTAGTGATGTAACGAATGTAATTTTTTGAAAATTCGCGAATGCGAATGCTCGTGCGAATATCTGGTACCGACATTCGCGAATGCGAATATTTGGCGCCAATTGTCTATGGCACGGAGTCTCTTTCCAATTGCCGAGTTGATATGAACTCATCCGGCTGAAGTGTCATTCCGCTCGCGCCGGTCTTTTCGTAAACAAAACAAGTGAATTTTGAGGTTAGAATTTGAATAGTGATTTATTAACATGAGTAAATCAAATTCTACTGAAATATGGACTTATTTCACACTTTGCGATGCTGAACGAGCTAAATGAAAGGTGTGTAACAATGAATATTCAAGGAAAGGAAGAACTACAAGTTCTTGAAATTATTTTTTTTTAATATTCATATTCGCAAAACATTCGCAGACATTTTGCGAATGTGAATGCGAATATTCAAAAATATGCGAATATTCGCGAATGCGAATGCGGATGCGAATATTCGTTACATCACTAATATGTACTAATCGGCGTATGTTTTTTTTTGCAATAAAAGAAAAACGCTGTTAACAAGACCTATTTCACAGTACATTTGAGTCTGTTATTTGTTAAGGGAAAAACCGAGAGAAATAGGTATCCATTGGACAGTGAGCGAACAAAAAACTCGTTACAACTCCTTGTCAAGTTGAGACAAGTTGGTGTTTAGTTACGATGCAAAATGCTCTTCGCAGTACTTCGCTTTTTTGTCGACTAACTAGTCTTTAAACGTTGCGATGAATTGGAATGAGGGTTAAATAAATAGATATTGCCAACGGTTCACGGTAAGTTAGAAGCTAAAGCACTGCTGTTAAAGTTAAGTGCTACTTTAAGTAAAGCGCTTATTCTACCTGACTAAATTCAGACGTCCTAGTTAGGATCCTAAAAAGAAGCCTAATTAGGAGCTTCTAATTACACTTGACTAATTTAGTCACTGATTCAGTCAGTTACAAGCTCGCGGCGAATTCAGTCGGACTTTTTCGTAATGGCTCCAATTCTGTCAAAGCAACAAAAAATCTGTCTTCTCGTAGGCCTGGCCGTTGGCTCAAGAAATCACTACATAGTATAAAACAAAGTCGCTTTCTCTGTCCCCATGTCCCTTTGTATGCTTAAATCTTTGAAACTACGCAACGGATGTTGATGCGGTTTTTGTTAATAGATAGAGTGATTCAAGAGGAAGGTTTATATGTATAATACATGCATAATATAGTAGAGAAACACTGATAATTTTAGAGGTTTGTAATATAAGGTCGTAAATAAACACATTTTTTAGCGCTTACATTGCAAACGCTGGCTGAACCCAACAAGATAGATCAAAATAATGTACTACAGTATTGTACACCTTAAAAAGGTCTACAAAAAAGTCCGTGATGGTATATGCCTATCTCTTTGGTATAACACACAATAACCAGTTTTTAATTACTTATTACGAGAAAATAATGGTTTATTTACGAACAAGCGATTTTAAGCAATACAGCATTAATCCTTATCCAATTAAGTACCTTAAATACATTGTGCGTGTAATATAGATCAATATAACCCTCTACAGCATGTAATTTAAATGAATATTTTCGAATATATTACAGATTTAAAATGCAGGAACATACCGGTTCGGGCAGTACTGGCCGGGGGGCCGGCGGCGGCGCGTGTCTTTAGTAATTAGGTATTTAAAGAAAGTCATTGTGTTTAATAGAAACCTGAGAACAAAATATAATCTAAACTACAGCTCTACACCGAAGCGAAGCGAGGGCGGGCCACTAGTATAAAATAAAGTAAAAAACGAAAAACGTGGGTAAAAGGAAGAGAGAGAAGGTAATGTTATTTTTATCGTTTTAACCTTTTATGGTCACTAACATTATAGTAATATAAGTTATTTACGGGATTGTTATTGTGATACGGATATCGAACGCAATAAAAGACTTCGTCGGAGGGTAGACGATATGTCTGCCATAACAACCTACCCGCAATTACTTCAGTTACTCCGTGATCATGGCGCTTGCAACAGTGCCGAAATATCGGAAACTCGCTAAAACAAGGTAAACAAGGTAACAATCCCGTTAATAACTTTTATCGTTTTTGTTCCAAAGATACGGCATATGTTTATTCAATTCGATTATGTTACTCAAAACTTTTTTTTTTCACCGCCGACATCGCACAGTCGCGTAATTCGTAATCGTAGACACAACACACAACACGCCGCCCTCGCGCAGTGACACCTGCGGTGCGACTGAAGCAGTGTTACCAACCCTTACCAAAATTTTTCCCTAAGTATTTTTTAAATTCCCCTAAAATCCTCTAAATATAGAATTTTATATGTACCTACTTATCTTATTACCTAAATTCTTTTGTTGCTCATAAATTAAAACGTTACATATTTAGTAACAGTAAATTATTTTATTGAATAAATTCATTTTCCGAATGGAAAATCAAACGAAAATGAGCTGACAGGCTGTTAAATCTTATTTAGCTGTTCTGATTGGTGGAAGGCAAAGAACTTTAGTCCATACAGCCTTAGGAAACAATCTGCCATACAGTCAGTTCAGTCGTTTCATATCGTGGTGCGTTCCATTCTACGCAAAAACTGAAAGAAAACACATGCTTTGTTTTTCGATTTAATTGCAAGTTTTGTTAAAAGCCCCTAAAAGAACCCCCAAAAAATTCCAGCCCCTAAAAAAGTCCGTTTTAACCCTTCGAGCCCCTAAATCTGGGGGCAAAACCCCTAAGTTGGGAACCGTGGACTGAAGCATCTAAACGCTATTACACCTTCCTTAATCGCGTTCTAATTCGGATACTAAATGATTTAGTCAGTCGACGACCTCCGTGGCCGAGTGGCTTGTACGCCGGGTTTCATGGTGTCGCCGACTCGAGAGGTCTTGGGTTCGAATCCCGGTGGGGGCAGATGCTTGTGTGATGAATACGAGCATTTGTACTCCAGTCATGGATGTATAATATGTATTTTCCATATAAATATATTTATATATATGTACAGTATATGTATTCTATCCGTTACCCTAGTATCCCATAACACAAGCCTTACAGTGCTTACTTTGGGGCTAGGCTAATTGGCGTGAGTGTTGGAAATATTGATTTGATATATTATTTATTTATTTAGTCAGTCAGAAGCCAAACTTCTTCCGATTTAGGATGCTCATTAGGATCCTAGCTTCCTAAATGCTATTTCATTTGACTGAATTAGTTACTGAATGATTTAGAACGTCTGAATTTAGACAGGTGGAATAAGCGCTTTAATCAGTAAAATTACAGTTAATGAGTCGTCGAACGCTTAACAACTTGATTGATGGCATCCTTATTTTTGTAGCGATTTTTTTCATTTTTTATCACATCATCATCATCATCAGCCTATTAATGTCCCCACTGCTGGGGCACAGGCCTTCCTTATGGATGGAATAGGGAGATCGGGCCATGACCCACCACGAGGGCCCAGTGCGGATTGGTGGGTGCTAACGACTGCAGATGCAGCCGGGACCACCGGCTTAACGTGCCTTCCGAAACACGGAGGAGCTCGAGATAGTAAATTTTTGGTCACCCATCCAATGACCGACCACTGCGAAAGTTGCTTAACTTCAACGATCGCAGCCGAACGCGCTAACCACCTGCGCTATCGAGCTCCTGACATGACATTTATCACACACTTACATTTTTCAGTTTCACATATTTTACATGATTGTCATAATATATCATAAAACGTCAATCTTTATATATATAATTCTTCTGTGAGTGTGTATGTCACTGAACTTCTCTTAAACGATTGGACCGATTGTGATGAAATTTTTTGTGTGTGTTCAAGGGGATCTGAGAATGGTTTAGATTCACAATTTTGTCTGCTGGACAACCCCTATTTTTTTAGGGCGGTACGAAGTTCGCTGGGTCAACTAGTATTAATTTAATATACTATAAATAGGGTAAGCATTTCAAATAAATATTATATGTTTTAACAAAAAATAATGTCAAGCACTATCCTCATTGTCAGTGCAACCAGTATTGCTCCATTGATCCGTCAGACTTTCACTATAACATAATAATGCTGGCTTGATGGTAGACCAACTGTCAAAAGAAAATGCGAAAAACGATGGGGTCGATATAGTTAATTTTTGGACCTCTGCGTAGTGTTGGGTAGGACACGACTTGAAAAAGAGTTTGTAAGAGTAGCCTCTTTTTTGTTCTGAGCCAGTACAATGTCCCACTTCAAATGAGGCGAGGCGTACAGAAGCTCGACATTACGTTTATATGCACGAGTAGCATCTCCTCTACGCACTATCAATCTTGCTGGATCCAGCATGCAGGACAGCGCTATACACGTAAAAGAGATAGAGATACAGATGGATAGTGCGTAGAGGACTTAAATGAAATGTCATGTCTCACTCTCTCTCTCAGACTTACGAAGAGTGAGTGAGGAACGAGACGCGACTATCGCGACATTTAATGTGAAGTAGTACATTTTAAAATTTTAAGCCGCTCTTACATTTTGACGTCATGTCCGAGACAAATATACCGCCTCTTGTAAGTCCTACTCAACACTACCTCTGCGAAAGTTGCTGAACTTCAACGATCTGAGCCGAACGCGCTAACCCGAGCTCCTCCGTCCTTCGGAAGGCACGCTAGCCCGTTGGTCCCGGCTGCATCTGCAGTCGTTAGCACCTACCTATCCGCACCGGGCCTTTGGTGGGTCATAGCCCAGTCTCCCTATTCCATCCATAAGGAAGGCCTGTGCCCCAGCAGTGGGGTCATTAATAGGCTGGTAATGTGATGATGTGTGGGTCGATATTCGTGTGTACTAATCGTGTGGTGATTCCGACCATGGACCCGTAATCATATATGATAGTGAGGGTACATCATAAAGCAACATGGCCGATGCGGCCAGGAGGGGAGTGAAATGAAATGAATTGAAATGAAAATGTTATTTGTTTCTTAGGTTTTCACGCACATCACTCATTAAATAAATCTAGTTTTAACGGGGTAATGCACGAACTTTATTTATCTATTGACGTTTCGCAGCCTTTTCAGGTCTGCATCGTCAGAATAATGATTTTTTATTTACTTTGTCGAGCTACCTTCGAAAGACCTTTATTGAACGTCAAATATCCGAACGCTCAATAAAAGTCTTTTGAAGGTAGCTCGACAAAGTAAATAAATAAATAATCATTATTCTGACGATATAGACCTGAAAAGGCTAATTAGACCTGAAAAGGCTAAGGTTAATTTTGTGAAAATTTCAACTGCCTACTAATCTATACTTATAATAAATCTGTAGAGAGGTCAATTCTGTACATGAAATATATTTTCAAAATAACTGTCAGGGGGTGATTAGTGATCGATACTGATGCCAAAAATGCAATCAGTAAAATTTTTGTCTGTCTGTCTGTCTGTC
The DNA here is from genome assembly GCA_902850365.2 of Chilo suppressalis. Lineage (NCBI taxonomy): Eukaryota > Metazoa > Arthropoda > Insecta > Lepidoptera > Crambidae > Chilo > Chilo suppressalis. The sequence continues at coordinate 1,691,615 of OU963910.1, forward strand.
TGTCTGTCTGTCTGTCTGTGTGTATGTTCCTTATAGAAACAAAAACTACTCAACGGATTTTAACGAAACTTGGTACAATTATTCTTCATACTCCTGGGCAGGTTATAGTATACTTTTCATCACGCTATAATCAATAGGAGCTGAGTAGTGAAGTTGAGAAAAATGTTGAGAAAACGGGAGAAGTTACTCCATTTTTTAAGTTTCTATCGCGTGTGCTTACTTAATGGTTAAAGTTACATAGAAATCATGTATGACGGAAATATTCTACATAAAATTGTCTAAAAAATATCCTGCAACAGCATATGTCTATCTTTTATGGTTGACTCACAATAATACGTGTGACCCAGGGGTCACACGTATTATTGTGAGTGTGAGTGAGCTATCAGGATAGCTTAGCAGTTCGGAGCATTATGATTATATTTGTTTACTCTTACGTTTATAATACTCTCACTCATCCCTTATTTAAAAAAGTTAACATTATTACCTATTCAATTAAAAATAATCATAGAAAAAGAATTAAATAAATAAATTAATTGTGTACAATACACGCCTGAGAACAAAAACTATAGTCTACACTACAGCTCTACACCGAAGCGAAGCGAGGGCGGGCCACTAGTTTAGGAATAATTCCCTACACTATCTTGATCATGTATTTTAAAAATTGTTTACTGGATATTTCGGGGCTTTTGTATATTTATTGTTACCTATTTGACATTATGTGGTGGAAGTTGACCTCAATACATGTTTATTATAAGTTTGATGTCAGCTTTCAATTTGACGACACTGTATGAAATAATACAGGGACAATAAAACAGCCCTTGCTGATTTTCTTGCCGGTTCTTCTCAGTATAAGGTCTCCCGCCGTAGATTTGCGAACCGATGGTGTAGCTTTCGACTTTCATGTGTGCTTGTAAAAGCCTAAATTGAATGAAAGAATATTGAATTGAATTTAATCCAGTTACACACATTATGCCTACTTTCAGAGTAACAGATTCTCTTATCACCGTTTGTGCAAGGAACTTGAAAACACGATTTCTACATCATTCCTTAAGCTAAATATTATATTCGGAGTTGTTCGAACTTTAGTTATTGTTTGAAAACAACAGCGTCAAGTTGCCAACTTTGAAGATTTTGAAATTCCCCTTATAGTCCAAGATCCCATGGCCACCAGACCATTTTCTGATGTAGAAAATTTGGATGAACGAGTAGCATTAGTGTGTACAATGAATCTTAGGTAATGTTTTGAAGATATTAATTTCAACTTGTTTACAATATTCTCTACAACATGTGTAAGAGTTATTTCTCAGATAAGACCGTAACCTAAGAATGAGGACCATTACATGGTCAGCAAATCAACTCAAACTCAACAATATAATGATCTAATAAGCTTTTTAATTAATATACTTTTTAAATCACCAACATCGGTTCATTCGTTGCGATTTTATAACTAATTTTGTGGTAGCCAATATTCACTGGCAAAACGTCACAGAGCTCGATCGTGGTTCTCTCCGGTCAAACTTTAGTAGCGTCCCTGCGCACGCTCGCTAGAGCGCTAGAGCTCTGTGACGTCACAGTCACCACGCGGCCAACTGTAAATTCGTTTAGTAATTTGGTCACAACTTCGTCAATATTGGTTGTAGAATAAAAATTTTACCACTGTATTTTATGGAATCCTTAGCTCTATAAATCTGCATTCACAACTAAAATCGTTACGGATCCTCATTGGCTCATAGCATAAGTTAGTGAGTACGTACGTATATGTCAATTGTACACACTAATACTACTAGATTATCCATATTTAGTCCATCATCATCATCATCACCAGCCTTTAAATGTCCCCACTGCTGGGGCACAGGCCTTCCCTATGCATGGAAAAGGGAGATTGGGCCATGACCCACGCAGGCCCAGTGCTGATTGGTGGATGCTTACAACTGCATTTGCAGCCGACACTAACGGCTTAATGTGCCTTCCGAAGCAAGGAGGAACTCGAGATGATAAATTTTTGGTCATCCATCCAAAGACTGACCACTATGAAAGTTCCTTAACTTCAAAGATCGCATCCGAACGCGCTAACCACTCTTGCCATCGAGCTCGTGTATATTTTGTCCATCAGAAAATAATTAAGGTCTGGCGGCCTTGGGATCTTACTCTTCTGTATCTTGATTGATTTTTGCTACCTACGCACGAAATAAGAGGTCAATGAGTTAACCTTACAATGTTGTATTTCACTACCAACAAAGCATAGCACACGTATATTTAAAGTAGAATATTGCTATGCTATCAGCACCAAAAGAATTAAACTTGAACATAAGTATAGTCACACTCGGCTTAAACGATGCGACTCATTATATTCCATACAATTTATACAACTGGTTTATTATAAATTACAGTCCACAATTAGTTTTTCTTTTCAGTAGCCATCGAGCCTCGCACACCCAAAGGAAAAGACATTCCACATCAAATATTAAAATCATTGTAAATCCTTAAACATGAAAAATTCAAATGAAATTAACAAAAATTTCGAGAAAACTAAAGAGAGAGATAGAGAGAGATTTGGCAGGGCCTATAAGGTGCGCTATATATATTACTGGCTGCACGATTCTCCAATCTCAAAACCAAACCTAATATCAGTCTCTCCTTTTCATTCTGTATAGAGACCGACAAGGATACACTATTGTCAAATTTATGTTTAATTCTAGATATTCGTTCCAGAACCGACACCATAATCACAACAATTATCAACACTTAATCTATGACAACAATGTTTTTTTTTCATGTGAGTAGTCCCTTTTTTGAGTTGAAGTGTTGCTTAACCTGCGATATTTTATGCTTTCGAAGATTATATCTTTTTATATAAATCAATAATAAAAATTCATAATCATCACAATTGTAATTAAAACGCTGGTGTTTTTCTCTATGTGTGAATGTGTGTCATTCGTCTCCAAACAATTCAATTAAAGTCTCTATTCACTATCCGTGCAGACGTGTTAACCCTTTGTTACTCTGCCTTTACCTTTATGCACCCATTGGCATCACTCCCAACCGAAATGTCCAATATTAGTAATTCCATGCAGGAGGACTCTGACGAACGGCGGGGTAAGCGTCACGCATTTTCCCTACAGTAAAAAAAGGCTGAACATTAACTTAGTGCTTATTCAGAGTGCCAGAGCGGGAACGGGCGTGGGCGTGGGCGCGCGGGCATTGGCGTCTTCATGTTCACAGTGGTAGAGCGGCTGAGAGACTGAACGTACGCGTGTTATACGGTTCTAAAACTTGGCGCTTCCTATTAGGATGAAGGTTTGATTTTATTAATGGAAAATTCTGGGAATAAAATTATGTCAAATCAGAAATCAGAAATCAATGTATCTTTATTCAAATTGGATGTATAGTACAACTCTTTTGAATCGTCCAAAAATTTTTTTTTCCCTACCACTCGTTATGGACATATTTTTTAGCTGCGGAGAAAAACGAGCGAAAAAAACTCCACAACATTAAAGGTCTAATGTAACAACATTTACAATTCATTATGTTGTTACAACGTCAATACAATTATGATTTATTTAATATAGAAAACCTGTTGGAATGATTGGAACAGTTCAAACCCAAGCATTTTTGTCTGTAATATAATCAGACACTTTGTAATAAGCTTTTTTAATAAGTGTTTTTTTTATAACATCTTTAAATTTATTTATGGCTAACTCTTGGATATTGCTTGGGACTTTATTGTATAAGCGAACACAAAGACCTTTAAATGAATTATTAATTTTGTGAAGCCTAGTAGCAGGTAAAGTTAGTTTATTTTTGTTTCTTGTATTAATTGTGTGAACATCACTGTTTTTAAGAAACAAATTAATATTTTTTCTTACAAGTAATAAATTTTCGTATATGTATTGTGATGCGACCGTCATTATTCCAAATTCCTTAAACTTATCTCTTAATGATTCTTTAACTTTAAGATTATAAATTGATCGAATAGCTCTCTTCTGCAGCACAAAAATAGTTTGAATGTCGGCGGCATTTCCCCACAATAAAATTCCGTACGACATTACACTATGGAAATAACTAAAGTACACTAATCTGGCCGTATCTACATCCGTTAACTGGCGTATCTTCATTACGGCATATGCTGCAGAGCTAAGTCTATTTGACAATTTATCAATATGTGGGCCCCATTGAAGCTTAGAATCTAAAGTTATCCCTAAGAATACTGTGGTGTCTACAAGGCCCACATTCCTATCCTTTACATTCACACTGGTTTTTACCTGTTTTACATTAGGTAATACAAATTTCATACATTTCGTTTTTCCTTCATTAAGTAATAAATTGTTAACATTGAACCAGTGGACTACCTTTGAGATACAATTGTTCACGTCGTCAGTAACTTTTTCATTGCGTTTGAGTTTAAATAAAAGTGATGTATCATCCGCAAACAATACTATCTCATGGTTATCTCTTACATAGTAAGGTAAGTCATTAATATAAATTAAAAATAAGAAAGGACCTAGGATTGAGCCCTGCGGAACACCCATCTTAACCGGCGAACCCGGAGACTTATTACCATTAATGTCAACCCTCTGAATCCTATCTCTCAGGTATGATGCAATAAGACCCAGATCAGTATCTCTAAATCCATAGTGGTGGAGTTTCCTGAGTAATGTTTCATGAAAAACGCAATCAAAAGCCTTGGACAAGTCGCAAAACACACCTAGAGCGTCCTGCGAGTTCTCCCAGGCGTCAAAAATTTGTTGTATAAGTTCAACACCGGCATCGGTTGTTGAACGACCCCGTGTAAAACCAAATTGTTTACAGTGAAGTATATTATATTTATTAAAATGTGATTGCATTTGATCTAACATGATTTTTTCAAAAATTTTACTAAAGGTGGGTAGTACAGAAATTGGTCTAAAGTTTGTGGGGTCTGATGTACTTCCCGTTTTATGCAAAGGGGTAATTTTACTGTATTTCATGAGGTCAGGAAAAACACCACAGTCAACACAATCATTAAATATGCAAGCTAGAATAGGAGCTATTGTCTCAATTACCGATTTAGAAACATCAACGGAATTGCCCCACAGATCCGCGGTTTTCTTTTTATTTAATTGGTGAAACGTTTTTATTACATCTTTAAAGTCAACATGTTTAAAATGAAAATAACTAGTACAAGGTTTCACGTTTTCTCTTAAGATTGATTCGGCAGCAATGGGGGAAGAGTTCAAAGATTTCGTAGTTGAAACTGGAATATCAGTAAAGAAATTTTCAAACACCTTAGCAACCTCAATATCTGATGTAACCTTTTTATTATCAATATTTAGGTTATAATTATTTTTGCGAGTTTTGCATTTTCCAGTTTCATTGTTTATAATATTCCATGTCATTTTGATTTTGTCATTACTGTTCTTAATCTTTGAACTTAAGTAATTTGATTTTGCTAAGCGGCATACTTTTTTAAACAATTTGGAATAGTCACGAACATGCTCTTTAAATTTTACACTAGTGTTAGAGTTTCGTTCATTATAAAGTTCATAAAGTGTTCTTCTACTTTTATGAATTCCAGGCGTAGCCCACTTACTAAAATTTACCGCATCATTAACACATATTTTTTTGGGTACAAAAACATTATTAAATTCATCGCAATATATATTAAAAAAATCATTATATAAATCATTTGGACTGTCTTTATATTTAAGATAACACAATTTTCTATCTAATTGATTTTTAAAACGTTCCACACGATTAGCAGTTTTTGGTATAACAGTGATGTGTTTTTTCGTCACCTGCTTGAGCTGATACGGAAATGTAATCAACTGGCCACAATGATCACTATCTAGTTTATTAATAATTTGTTTTTTCTGTGGTATAATATCTGTATATATATTATCAATACAAGTGGCCGAAGTGGCAGCTATTCTAGTAGGCTCAATGAATAAGTTTTTCAGATTGTATGATTGAAATAAATTTTTTATTTTAGTACACGAACTAGATTTTTCTAATAAATCAATATTAAAGTCACCACAGACAATCAACCGTTTGCCTGTAGTGTATGTTTTTTTAAGAGCTTCATCCATGATAACTTCAAAACAATCATACAATGCTGATGGAGGTCTGTATACGCTCAATACAACAAGCTGGTCCAGTTCCACACAGGCAATTTCTATTGTTCGCTCAACCGAGAGGCTCACAATATCTCTTCGTTCCTTAAATTTTAGTTTTTTATTCAATAATATTAAAGAGCCACCTCGAATTGCATTTTCTCGATTGAACGAACTACCAACCTGATGATTATTAAAATTAAATATATTTTGATAACTTTTTAGCCAGTGCTCTGTAATACAAAAAATATCTATATTATTACAATTCATAAATAATTCAATTTCCAAGTCCTTACCCATCATTCCTTGAATATTAAGATGCACCAGGTTGATAAAACTTACATTTTTTGCAATGTTTTTGGATGGGTTTTTTTTATCTATATTAACAAAATTGTATTTTTTATTTACATTATTATTTAACAATATGCAAGACGAATTATCTTTTGTCTGATTGCTTAATTTAAACATTTATTATTATTTTGAGTGGTTTCAGTAGAATAATTACTGATTGTCATGTCATTAGAAGGTTGCTCAATAGGAGCAAGTTGTTTAGCCAAATTCTTGGCTGACATAAAAAAGAAATATGATAGCGACTTAGCTACCTGTCTTTTATTATAATTAGAAAGATAATATTTATCTTTTGTCAAATAAAAATTTCTAACATAATTGTTAGAGTCAATCAAATGGTATTTTTTGCTTTTACAAATTGTGTACAAAAGCATATTTAATTTATATCTTAACAAATTTTCCTCTTTTGGCAGACTGTTGCAGTAAGGCAATGTGAACAATACAATTTTTTCCACATTTAATGTATTTAAATCTGTTATATATTTTAATAATATTTTTTTGTTCAAATTGCCTCTGTTTCCTACAAAAAATAACAAGGTGTGACATTTGCTGTAGCTATGCTTACTTGCCTTTTCTAAAATATCCTTATAAGAGGTACCAGGCATACAGTTATTTGTTATTGAATGTCCCATTTTAGATAAAAGAGGGCCCATATTCTTCCCAATTTCATCACTAAACATTATAATCTTGTTATTTTTATTATCTAAAGATGTGTTTCTTGAGTGAGTTACTTTCACCGGTGTCAAGTGTGTACCTATTGGCTGAAGTTGGGAATCAATAGATATAGACTTATGTTGTAAAGTGTAGGAGTCAAAATTGAGCGATGATTGAGTTCCCAACTGTTTACAATCACAAGTGTGATTGTTTGTTAATGAATGAAATCTTTCATTATTGTAATTGCATAAATCAATTAACTCATTCATGGCCTGCATGTGTTCCTTCATTTCACATTGTGCTAATTCATATTTTTTGGTTACATTTGAGAGACAATCTTGTAGTTTATCTATTTTACTTTGTAAAATTTGAGTGTCTGTTTCATATTTTAAACTAATGTTATTATATTTTGCAGAATAAATGTCCAATTCATCAATTAACTGTAATCTCTCCCTATTGATATTAACATTTTTTATAAATAACTTTTGTTTTTTAATTAACTTTTGAGTTTTTTTAATATATCTATTAATTTTTACATATTTCTTTAATTTGTTCCTGTTACATCCAACAACCCCCAATTTGTTATTTCTACTGTCATTACAAGTAAGATCTATTGTAACAATTGGTTGGTTATTGGTTGGCACAGAAACCATCTCTGGCGCACTGACTACCAACTCCTCAAACAAGCTCCGATTCAACGAGACATTTTTATTGTGTTTTGACATTTCTAATAGTGATATTGTGTTTTTTGCGTCATGTAGTTGCTTTTCCAAGATGTGAATACGCTGTAATGCTTGGTCATATTCACTTCTACATTGATCAAAGCCATCTACGATGAACTGGAGCCTGTCCCGAGCTTCAATAGTATCAATACACTGTTTGTGCAGTTCTGCCATTTCGCTCTTTAACTTTTGATTTTTATCTAAAATTTCTATTAATTCCCTCTCATTGTCATCCCGTTCCTTATGTAGTTGGTCGCATAAATCCTTAGAGGCTTTGAGTTCTCTCAAAGTCAGTTGAAATTTAGACTCCTCCTGACGGGACAGAGCCTTACGAGTCATCATATTTATATATTAACGATATTATCTTAGTTTAACTTGAATGAATGTATGTTTTTAAAAACAACAGGACTTATTTAACCAACAATACCAAGGTTATGTAGGTATTTTATAAAAAAAAAATGCCGAAGTTTTTAACTATTTGATGCTTTACACACTTTATTGTTATAGAATAAAGTAATAGTCAAGGTAACTTGTAAAAATAACTTACTGGAATTATGAAAATATCTTGGAAACAGATGACAATGACTCACAATAAAGCCGGTAAATGTCACAGTACGTTTTTAAGTAATTTCACTCACTTTACAATCGTTTTTATATATTAACACTTAGTTATTAATCATTATTTAATGTTCTTATTGTTTTAAGAGCACAATTATTAAGATTTATTATTTAAATTAAATAAAACTATTGGGACAATTCAAAAACAGCTGTTGCGCCAGTGTTGCCAGAGGAGGAAAAAACGATGTGAAGAAACTACGCTATACATGAAATGAATAAAAGACGAGAAGAATTGGGAGAATTTAATGTACCATACCGAGACTTCTGCGAATACAGAAGAAAGACAATAAATACATGTCGGAGAGCGACTATTCACTTTGTCATTAGCGTTCACGGGCTTAGTGGGCGTCATTGGGGCTTGATACAGGCACAAAACCAAACAATCACTCAATCACTGTTCGTACAATTTTAATTACGTTTATTTAACAAAACAAAATAAAAATGTTTCATACACACTTGACTTTACACTAAGGACACTTAAATAACGTAACAACCGAGCAGCGGGTTCAAGGTACCAATCTGACTTTACTGAACTACCGTATCACTATTCTAGTAATGAACCGCTACGATTAGTTCCTCGCCTTTTAATACGCGAAAAAACTACCTCCCACCTGTGAAAATCAAGATGGCGCCTCGACCCCACTCGAGGCACGTGCTCTGCTCTGATTGGACGCGACATAAGATGATTTATAAGAGACTTTTATTAAATTGTTAAGTTACTGAACAATACAAAAATTGTAATTAACTAAATCAAATTAAATTAAGACTATAGAAAATTATTTAAAGTGTAAACAATTGCCTTTTCGTTTTGGCATTCAACAAGAAACTCAACTCGTCACATCCTCCGACATACATTTAATTATAAATTAAATAATATCCCAACACACTTGATAATTAATAAAATAATATAAATTCTTCCGTATCGATTTCCATGTTGCTGCGGGTGAATCAAAAAGGTTTGGAATCAGACGCTTTAGCCACAGGAAGATGCTAGAGCACTGTGAAAGACACAGGCGGATTGAGCCAATAGAATCACCCGCGCGATAGTCACGCTACCCGCACCCGCCCCCGCGCCTATGCAGACACGCATACGCGCATACACGCGACCACTGTGAAAGCGAGAAGCGTCTAGATACATTTGATCTACCCGTACCCGTACCCGCGCCCGCACCCGCCTTTACTCTGAAAGAACACTATGAATTCTACAAAGACAATTTTCAACTTGATAGATCATTAATTTAGGAGACAAGCCCTGGTTGTGATGATATGTCGAGGTCTCCCGCCCGCCTATAATTTACGAATCGATAGCATAGCGTGGCCGCTTGTGATTGCAATAGCTTAGCTGATTAAACGATATTGGAAGTTTTTAAGTAATACAGTTTCTTAACTGATTTCCCCTTTTAGTGTCGCCGCACACGGGCCACCGACCACAACCACAAAACGCGCATATTGTAGTTTTCATACATTTTATTTGGACTCGCCTACACACGGTACGCCGGTGGCCGCCACACGCTACAAATCTTCGTTGCTCGCTTTTTGTGGCCCGCACTGGCCACTTAATGCGCCGATACAAAACGCTGCCATACGTCACTCGCGCGATTCCCCACCCCTCTCTCCCTTACCTTAGTCGGCCGCTGTCGCGCGCTTCAGCCACTTCAGTTGCCGCTTCTAGCTTCTCGTGGCGGCGTTTGTGGCTGTGGCGTGTGGCCCGTGTGCGGCGACACTTATAAATATTTTGCAAATACTTTGACGTTTGATGAAGATGAAATGACTTATAGCGTAATGAATTAGTTTTACCCGCAATCGTGGTTTAATTTAACTTGAAAGGGATGTAACGAAGCATCATGCTAAGCTATCATCAGTTACCTTATCATCATAGTTGTTTATAGTTACCATAAGTGCCGCTCATGTGTTGCCTGATTTGAGCTTTCACTTGCAGTATCTGTTTATAGTATATCATCATCATCATCAGCCTATTAATATCCCCACTGCTGGAGCACAGGCCCAGTATATGTTCGTACACAATTGAGTTTTTGCTTGTAATTTTCTACTATGTTGAGGATACTACCGAAAATGTTTCGATGAATAAAAAAATGCGTGAGTGCCGTGAAACACTGGGTTTGAATGAATTTAAAAATATTTATATACCACCCACCCATTTGCACTTTGCTGCTTGGTGGGTCATGGTTCGATCCCCTGATTCGGTCAGCCTATTAAATAAAATTTTAAACCAAGTTCACAGCCACCACCGCTCACTTAGCTGCCCATCTAGGTACTGTAATGCTCTTATTGAAGGGATTGAGGGTAGCTAGTAGAACGTAGCTAGTAGAACTTAGCTAGTAGAACGTAGTTAGTAGAAAGTAGCTAGTAGAACGTAAGCTAGTAGAACGTAGCTAGTGGAACGTAGCTAGTAGAACGTAGCTAGTAGAACGTAGCTAGTAGAACGTAGCTAGTAGAACTTAGCTAGTAGAACGTAGCTAGTAGAACGTAGCTAGTAGAACGTAGCTAGTAGAACTTAGCTAGTAGAACGTAGATAGTAGAACGTAGCTAGTAGAACGTAGCTAGTAGAACGTAGCTAGTAGAACGTAGCTAGTAGAACGTAGCTAGTAGAACTTAGCTAGTAGAACGTAGCTAGTAGAACGTAGCTAGTAGAACGTAGCTAGTAGAACTTAGCTAGTAGAACGTAGATAGTAGAACGTAGCTAGTAGAACGTAGCTAGTAGAACGTAGCTAGTAGAACGTAGCTAGTAGAACGTAGCTAGTAGAACGTAGCTAGTAGAACGTAGCTAGTAGAACGTAGCTAGTAGAACGTAGCTAGTAGAACGTAGCTAGTAGAACGTAGCTAGTAGAACGTAGCTAGTAGAACGTAGCTAGTAGAACGTAGCTAGTAGAACGGCAATTATCACAATAAGAACACATAGGATGCTCAACTTCGTTTATTTTAAACTGAGAGAATTATAATAATTTACTATCAGCCGCTCTTTTCCGTGCCTGAATTCTATCTGCTGGAATGTTCGCTATGAGACAAAAGATTCTCATATTCAAATCTTTAAAATAATGACTTTACTTTTTAATACAACTGCCAGCCGTAGGCATTACATTAACAAAGAGTTTACACAAGCAAGGAGGCCCTACAGTTACAGTGCCCATCTAGCTACCTAGCTAGCTGCTACAGTGTATATATTCTGTGCTACTACGCTACACTAGGTGTGAATCTCCTATCTGATATCCTATATTAAATTTGGGAGACATACAAGCGGCCGTTAAATCGCTTGATAGACTTTTAATAACACATATGAAATTGATATTTCTTCTGAATGAGTATTCTTAACGTGTGTACAGAGAAACTAGTGACATTTCCTGCAACACAAATATCCTTCAGCCGACAGACGATGGAACCTGAGTTGAATATTCAAAGATTCCTTTCAAAGGGTATGCCTAAATGTCTTGAGTTGAGCCGGTGGATCTCAAAGTTTGCAGAAAGAGTTTTAGTTGAAAGCATGTACTGTAACTTGAACGAAATTTTGCCCGTTAAAAATTATTTTCTACAACCAAGACTAGGGTTGGCTTCATTCCAAAGGTGTGTCATGGAATGAGTGAATAAGTGTGAAATAGCGTGGGGTTTTCTAAAAATAAACTTATGCATAAACATACCGAATCACCATACAGTTATCTTCTTGTCTTCATTTATTTCAAAGTGTAAAATCTGGAGATATCTGAATCACTTTGTTATAAATTAAAACAAATACTTTTGTATTTCTTTTTCCAGGCATACATTTATCGTAAGCGATTCGTAGGGACAAATGCCACTTTTTTTGGGGGTAGAATTAATCAAAATCCTTTCTTAGCGGATGCCTACGTCATAACATCTACCTGCATGCCAAATTTCAGCCCGATCCGTCCAGTGGTTTGGGCTGTGCGTTGATAGATCACTATGTCAGACAGTCACCTTTGAGTTTTATATATATAGATATATCAAATAATGAGAACCATGATTTTATTAATGAAGGAAAAACAGTAGTGATACGTAGTTCTCTGACACAGACCTTTATTATGGTCCGGAGGCGTAGTTTAAGGCAGGACTTATAAACGATATTTAATTTCAATATAATCCTATCGGTATTATTCACAAATACCCTATAAAGAAAGAAAACCCTAAGAAAGTATTTTTCTATTTGTAACAATGTTATATCATTGTTACAAATAGAAAAATACTTTCTTTCTTTAGTTTGAGAAACCGCGTCGTAAATGTTTCAAATTCTGAATTTCTTCAGCCGAATGGAAAGGTCCCTGAGTTGGGTCCTACGGGCGACACTGGTGCTTGGTCACAGCGGGGGGATAGAAAGGGAAATGTGGGGGTGAACCCCACCTCACCCCCTTGTCAATCAATTTGAGCTCAGCGATATTACTGACGTGGTCTGAATGTTTGGCTGAAACTATTTACCTATTTGCTGTGGATGGATGTATTTGTGACATTTTTATTAAAAACGGAACATGATTTTAATGTTTGCTGTTATTATTGGAATAGACTTTTGTTTCAGTACTTTTCATCAATATGTTAATTTTGACATGTAAATCTGTTATTAGTAATTGGTTTGATTATTTATCATCATCATCATCATCAGCCTATTAATGGCCCCACTGCTGGGGCACAGGCCTTCCCTATGGATGGAATAGGGAGATTGGGCCATGACCCACCACGCGGGCCCAGTGCGGATTGGTGGGTGCTAACGACTGCAGAAGCAGCCGGGACCAACGGCTTAACGTGCCTTCCGAAGCACGGAGGAGCTAGAGATAATAAATTTTTGGTCACCCATCCAATGACCGACCACTGCGCAAGTTGCTTAACTTCAACGATCGTAGCCGAATGCGCACACCACTTGCACCATCGAGCTCCTCGAGTTTGATTATTATTATGTTGTCATTATGATTACTCTAGGTACTATCGCGGAATTTTGAGCTCTGTCACTTGGCGAACAAAATGCTTTGAACGGTTTTCTACAGTAGTTTTTATTACGCCCCTAGCCTTCGCGTCGGACGCGCCAATCCGGGCCGCCGCACAAAAGTAAGACAGAGAGCATTTCATTGATTGAATAATGAATTGAATTGCATTTGTTTTAGTTGCAATTTGTCATCCGCATCGTGATCGCGACAGCGCTATACGAAAAAGTAAGACAGCGATAATTATATGTCTATGAATGAATTTTTACTACGCCGTTACCGCAAGCGATTATGGCATTATGGGCACGGTAATAATATCATACAGTATTCTATCTTCATACAAACGGTCGGAAAGCGAGTCATACCTACGCCACTCGAGTTCGATGTGCTCTCGGCGGGCACCCAGTCGCGAATGCGCCGCCGCGCCGCAACGACGACCGAACGGTCTGAATTGTTTTTTATGCAGTTAGCCGTGCTTAAACGTGCGTTTTGTATTGTAAATATTTGATTAAATTAAGTAGATACCTACATAATTTAGTATGGAAAAGAACAAACGACGATCAATATGCACAATTGCTGTTTGTGGTTGCTTGAACTCTTCAATAACACACCCAGAGATATCATTTTTTAAATTACCTGAAATATTGGAAAGGTGTCTTACCTTTATAGAATATTTTTTATATACCTATCTACTAGTACGTAATTTGTTTCTAATATTTAGGTATTTCGATTTTTCCATCGAGCAAAATATCTGGAATAATATATAAATAAGTGGTTAGGATGAAAAAGAGACAAACGAGTAATCTACCTACACTCGCGTTAAAAATAAAACTACATAAAATACTGTAGGCGGGCGGCCCTACCGCGTGCTAACGCAGCGCTCGGTAGTAGGCATTTATTTCAAGGACAGGGCGGAGTCACAATACTGTATAGATAATATTACCGTGTTATGGGTGCCAGAGCAGGTTTTCCGCGAGTGTACCTTATTTGTTTGAATGGAGTGCAGAACAGAGTGAAGAGATTAATATGCGCTGCTATTTATAAGTAAGTAGCAATTCTTTTGTATGGTGGAGGTAAAGTTAGTTCATGACCAACTTCTAGATCCGTACCAGAAGAATCAAGGAGATGAAAAAGTTATTGGAAAATAATTATTGAGCAAAACATTAAATTTTGAAAATTGTGTTCGCGGTCATCAACTTGTTCCTCTTAGTGTCGCCGCACACGGGTACCGACCAAAACCACAAAACGCCGCTACCGGCATATTTCTTGTAGTTTTCATACATTTTATATGGACTCGCCATACACGGTACGCCGGTGGCCGCCACACACTACAAATCGTCGTTGCTCGCTTCTTGTGGCCCGCACCGGCTACTTACGCCGATACAAAACGCCGCCACACGTCACTCGCGCGATTCCCCACCCCTCTCTGCCTTACCTTAGTCAGCCGCTGTCGCGCGCTTCAGCCACTTTAGAAGCCGCTTCTAGCTTCTCGTGGCGGCGTTTGTGGCTGTGGGATGTGGCCCGTGTACGGCGACCTTACAAATAATAAAATAAATGAATACGATTTGAAATAAACTATATTTTAAACTGTACGGAGCCCGTTCATTAAATGATAGATAAAATTATATTTAAAACTTTATTTATAAGTAAAGTTACACGTCTACTTTTATTATGTTAAAATATTGCTAAAATAAAATGCTCAATGAGCATACGCCGATTGCTGTTTGTGAACTAATTTTACAATTATAATAAAATCGTCGCCGAGGGCGTAAACCGCTGATAGCGCAGAATGTACGGTCATTGCATCGTACATATACAGTACGAGATTAACTTCGTCACAAACAGGAGTATATACTTCGGCGTTGGTGGACCCGAAGCCACAAAACTGGCTCATTTCCTATCCGGCAGTAAATGTCGATTGCTTATGCAGGAATCTCGACTCAAAGCGAGCCAGGCTTTCACAGGACATCACATGAGTGTCAATAAATTAGATGACGAACATCAACTATCCTACGAGAACCAGCGTTCATTTAGATGTAAACTTTAACAGTTTCAGATTATATGAGCTCGGGAATGAAGACAAATTCCTTCCAATTTCTGAAATTAGAGAGTAAGTCTTGATAAATGTATTGTTTCCGTTTAAACGGATAGAAGACCTTTAATTTCTTAATGTTTTCAGTTGCTGAGCTGAGATCAGATTCTGATCAGTCATGTATGGTTAGTGATCAATCTTCAGCAAGATGAATTCGTATGTCTCTTTTGGGATTTAGTGCTGTACGAGTTACCGATCGTACATAGGTTTTTGTTTATGTGTAAGTACATAATTTTAAGGTCGTGCCGCCGCGTTTCGTAAGCGTGTGCAATTTGTACAATAATGTTTAATTACTTATATGAAATAAATCAGTGACAATTTAGCACTCTAACGGGACGGTTTTATTTATCATCACCCAATCGTTCTAACTTATCAGTATCAATTATCATTTTCTATTAAATGTAAGAAGGCTTACGCATTACCCCTTACAAGTGCTAAAGTGGCATTCTGAGTCACTAACAAAGACGTTTTTAATGTTCTCTGCAGTATTTATTAATAACTAGCAAACCCAGCGAACTCCGTTTCGCCACCAGATAGCTTCGTTTTATGTAACATTTCATTTTGTGATTAAAAGAAAACGATTTTTTTTTAATTTTTCCTGAATTTTCTTTGCTATAAACCTCACGGAGCCCGAGATCTTTCCAACGAATGCAAAACCGTGGAAATCGGTTCGTGCGTTCTGGAGTTATAGCGTCAGGAAGGAAAACCCGACTTATTTTTATATAGTAGATTATAATAGGAATGATGTTTAACTTTATTTTCTTGGTCTATCAGGTAGATTATGAGAAAATTGGATGCGTTTTTCTTTTTTGCACATACTAAAACATTATACAGTTAGGTATATTGATTTGAAATGTAGAATGATGATACGTCTTGGTAAAATTTTTACTTAGTTCTGACGCCGCGAGCCCCTACTTTGGTCCTAAACTTTGGTTTATACGTCGGAAGTTGTAGAAAGATAATGAAAGACATTGTAGAAAATTAAAAAATAATATAATCTTTTAATTTCTCAATTATTCATTCATTTTCTCTATCCAAAAACTATCAATGTCATAACATTACAAATCATAAATAAAAAAATATAAATATCAAAAGGAGTTCTTAACAATCATAATCAAAATCATTTATTCAGTTTAGGCTGTTACAAGGACTTATGAATGTCTAGAAGCTTCGCCATTGGTTCGTAAATCTACGCCGAGAGACCATGTACTGAGAAGAACCGGCAAGAAACTCAGCAAGGGCTGTCTTTTCTCCCTGTTTTATTCTTTACAGAGTCGTCAAGTTGAAAAATGACTTCAGAGATGCTTCATGAAGTCACCTTTCACTACACAATGTAAAATATATATTAATTGTTCACCTGCATTTTGATTGCTGTGTCATACAGTATTAATACAAGTTGTGTTATTTATATTAGGTGTAACAAGATATTAGTGCATCATAATATTCCGCCATATTATTTAACTAGCGGCCCACCCTCGCTTCGCTTCGCTGTAGAGCTGAAGTGTAGACTACAGTTTTTGTTCTCAGGCTTGTATTATAAACAATGATATTCATCTATGATTCTTTTTATCGGTTTAAAATTGACAAAGTTTCATACTAACTTTCATTCTTCATTTTATCCCTTTGGGGGTACAATTGATCAAAATCCTTTCTTAGCGGATGCCTACGTCATAACATCTACTTGCATGCCAAATTTCAGCCCGATCCATCCAGTGGTTTAAGCTGTGCGTTGATAGATCACTATGTCAGTCAGTCACCTTTGAGTTTTATATATATATATATATAGATTATTGCTCAAAAGCCTAACTAGTTATACGATGTATTCGTAATGCTGTAGCTGTAAAAAACTCAGAGCAATAATAGAATTTAATAAATTTTCTGTTAAGGGCCTTTTTGCAATACGTGTCAGTAAATTTCATTTTAGAAACTTTCTAATAAGTTACCTTAATTAACATTTTTTTGTTAGGTATAAGTCGCGGCATGAAACTCAAGCGCTGACCGTTATTGCGCAGAAGTAAAAATTAAGATGTGTTGGGGGGAAACGAGGTGCGCGGGTGGGCGTGCGTCACGCCGATTGGCTCTCCAGTCGTACCCATACGCAGCTATCCTCCCAGCGTATTGTTCAGCGCTAGAGTTACGTGTCGCGACCTGTAGTATCGAATTTTTAAACACCTATTAATAAAATTAAAGCTGTACTATAATTGTTATTTTTTAAGCATGTAACTGCTTGATAAAATATAACTAGAGAAAAATTCCACCACCAGGCAGCAGACGGGACTCGAACCCGCACCTTTCGTTAACCGGGCGAATGCACTGACAAAAGAAAAAGAAAAATTGAAGTTATAATTTTTATTATTTTAAAGCACGTAACTGCTTGATGTTTAAATCTCACACTTTTCACAGTCAGTCAGTGCATTCTACCGGATTGCGAAGGGTGCGGGTTCGAGTCCCGTCTGCTGCCTGGTCCGCGTGGAATTTTTAGTTATATTTTCTTTAGATTTAAACATCAAGTAGTTACATGCTTTAAAATAATAAAAATTATAACTATAATTGCTATTTCTTCTTTCAAATGTATAATACTTGTAAAAGTATTCATTTGACATTGTGGGTTACCTATAATGCGAAGAGATGGCGCTGCCTTGCAGCTTAAGAATGGCTAGAGGAATTTCGACGCGGTCCGTGAGGGCCGCGGTAGCATAATTGGTAAGTGCATTCGCCCGGATTGCGAAGGGTGCGAGTTCGAGTCCCGTCTGCTGCCTGGTCCGCGTGGAATTTTTTCTAGTTATAAGTATTTTCTTTAGAAAAATTAAAACTTATTTATTTAATACTAATTTCTGTAAGTGTTTATATAAACTCAAACATTAATTATTCACTAAAGTCTCTTCAGCATCAGATCCTGAGTTTTTACTAGTTTTGCTAATCTAATTACTAATCTTTAAGATCTGCAAAAACTAAGTTTTTGTTAGTTTTCCTTTCAACATTTACATCCAGTGCCTTTAAATTTTATGAAGTTCAGAAACTTGGAATGTATCCAAAAAGCAATATACCGTGGATTGCATTATAAAGCTGCGTTCACAACGGCATCTTTGTCTTGAGCTATATTTTGACGTGTTTGTACAAAAAAAAAAAATAGAACATTCACTCATAAAAAATGTCAATATAGGTGACATTTAGATATATAATATATATAATAACTAGCTGACCCAGCGAACTTCGTACCGCCCTAAAAAAATAGGGGTTGTCCAGCGGAAAAAATTGTGAATCTAAACCATTCTTTCATTCTTTTTTTTTTACTTTATATTGTTATTAGTATTATTATGCAATGTATGACCTTATTTGAATAAAGATATATTTATTATTATTATTATTATTATTCTCAGATCCCCTTGAACACACACAAAAAATTTCATCAAAATCGGTCCAGTCGTTTAAGAGAAGTTCAGTGACATACACACTCACAGAAGAATTATATATATAAAGATGATATATGAATAATCACAAAAATATTCTTTGGATACTTGCTTTGCTTATTAATAATTTTTTGCAAATATTCAATTATTAGAATGTGTAATTTCGTATTGTATGTGTGTCAATCTAATCTGCAATATAAATAAGTCCCGAAATATATTGAACTATTTAAAAAAGTTGTAATGTGCGTCCATTTTGAATAAGAATTTCTTCTTTTAATGTTCATACGAGGAGCTCGATGGCGCAGGTGGTTAGCGCGATCGTTGAAGTTAAGCAACTTTCGCATTGGTCGGTCATTGGATGGGTGACCAAAAGTATTCTATCTCGAGTTCCTCCGTGCTTCGGAAGGCACGTTAAGCCTATGATGCATCTGCAGTCGTTAGCAACCGCCAATTCGCACTGGACCCGCGTGGTGGATCATGGCACAATCTCCCAATTCCATCCATAGGGAAGGCCTGTGCCCCAGCAGTGGGGACATTATTAGGCTCATGATGATGTGCATACCAAGACACAAATACAAAGTGTGTACACAGCTTGTAGCGTATATAGGACAGACGTAACTTATATAAAGTTCTAGTACAATTCTAAGCACGCGTCGTACTGGTATATACGCCGGCCGTTGTGCACGCAGAGAATGCAATTATCTGCAGCTATGATCTACAGATGTGGAAGCTTCCAGACTTTAATACTTCGGAATTTAGACTTGTTCTAGTTTGTAACTATTTAACCATAGAAAATAACATTAAAATTTCTCCCTCTGCTTTTTTTAGCCTGCTGGCTATCCTGATAATTACGTCGCCTGGTCTGATGATATAGCGTAGAGAAGAATAGTTTTGGAAGTGGAACTTCTTTAGGCACGCTTGACTTTGGAAACTGGCAAATGATTTACGATTAGTGTCACTGGTGATGGTGACTCATCGGAAAACAATGAACAATAGCCGTCACAAAATACATGAATTTAAAGGACACAGCGCGGATTGCTGGGTGATAACGAACCCAGTGCGGAGGTGACTTCATAAATCATCTCTGAAGTCATTTTTCAATTTCATGACTCTGTAAATAATAAAACAGGGAGAAAAAATAACAAGGCTCAGGCAAGGAATTTCACAGTTTGGCAGTCCGCACGATGAAGCTAGAAGCGAATCGCTTAGTGCGAGTCTTTGGAACTGCCACCGTGAATCGATGTCGCCTTGCCGTTTCCCTGCTCGTCCGGTAGTAGAAAGGGGCGGGAGGAATTAGCTCACGTAATTCCTCTGCGCACTCACCGAAATGCAACCGATAGAACACCGAAAGACTGGCAACTTTGCGTCGGTGTTCCAGGCTTTGTAACTTTGCCCGGCAAAGCGCGTCATTTCCAATGAGCTTTATCGCTCGCTTCTCAATTGCCTCCATCGCCTCAAGTTGGTACTGAGCCGATCCATCCCAGAGGTGCGAACAATACTCCATGCACGACCGGAACCGGAGTCCTGGAACTTAACTCATCAAGAGATACATCGCATCAGCAGAGCGTACTGTTATTTTGCTGTAATCTTCTGTAAGGTGGAGGATACTTTCCTAAGCGGGCGCTCTAATTCGAGCGGAATATCCGCTATGCTCTAGATAGATAGATAGATAGATAAAACTTTATTCACACCAACATGCACACATACAAAATTGAATACAAATTTTACAATTATATAAATCCTTTAAAAATATAACAAACTAGCAAACCCAGCGAACTCCGTTTCGCCACCAGATAGCTTCGTTTTATGTAACATTTCGTTATGTGATTAAAAGCAAACGATTTTTTTTTTAATTTTTCCTGAATTTTCTTTGCTATAGACCTCACGGAGCCCGAGACCTTTCCAACGAATGCAAAACCGTGGAAATCGGTTCGTGCGTTCTGGAGTTATAGCGTCAGGAAGGAAAACCCGACTTATTTTTATATAGTAGATTATATTTATACAAAAATACTGATATTTTCGTATGCAGCAGCGATGCGAATGGGCGAAAACTCAGCGTAACATTTACTCCGAGAGTAAATCGCTGATTTTCAGTTCTGACCCATATAGATGAGGTCACGCAATTAAATGTCAGATTAAAATTCACAATACAATAAACGAAATTTCAAATTAAATTAAATACAAAAATTAATTAAACATTCATTGGACATATAATTGTTTGGTACTTTACATAAACATAAAAACAAAGAAAACAAAATTGATAAATTGATCAGTGAGTAAATGTTTATAATTTTTATTTATAAGCATGTCTAAAGAAAATAGCTTCAGTGAAAATAAAATTAAAATTGAAGTACACAACACCAACGCCGACAACTCCGCACCCAAGCAACTAACCTCTACCTCTCTTAAAGAATAAGTTGCAAAGATAAACTTCTATTTGTATTCATAGTTACTTTCTCGGGCATGCAGTCCAATAGGGTATTTGACAGTATTAAAAATAAAGTGCCAATTGTTAGCATCTGTGTTAAGAATGAATATTGGCAGGGGTTTTTACTATTTTTACAAAAAAAATATTCAAAATTTTACTAAAAACCCACAAAAAAGATAATAGTTTTCTTATCTATAGTCACGTGACCAAAAACGCTTGGGATTGGCGGAGCCTAAAATGACGTCACACGCAAGTAAACTTCCGCTTAAAGTGACATTACATTGTATCGTTTGACGTTTTAATAACAGTCGTGTGACGTCACACACTAGTAAGACGCCATATTGTCCAGAGAAACGTTTTCGCGGCAACTTGAAAATGGAGTTTTTAACATGGTTTTTTTACTGAAATACACAACAGAATGATGAATATCCACTTTTTACGGACTCCATATACATTAGTCATTAACGTGAGATCGTTTTCTAAAACTTGTCAAATACCCGATTCAAGGGGAATGCTCGCTATGCCTTAGGTTAAAAAAAATCATCATCATCAGCCTATTAATGTCCCCACTGCTGGGGCACAGGCCTTCCCTATGGATGGAATAGGGCGACTGGGCCATGACCCACCACGCAGGCCCAATGCGGATTGGCGGGTGCTTACGTACGCTTATGTAGACGGGAACAACGGCTTACGTGCCTTCCGAAGCACGGAGGAACTCGAGATAGAAGATTTTTGGCTATCCATCCAATGACCGACCACTACAAAAGTTGCTTAACTTCAACGATCGCTGCCGAACGCACTGACCACCCGCACCATCGAGCTTAAAAAAACAAGTAATCAAAATGAAAATTTCTCTTTATAAATCCAATCATCTCGAAAATTGAAAGTCATTAAAAATAATACAATTGCGTTACACTGAGCCATTTTGCATAGCTTTCTTTTTCTGGTCGACGCCTGTACCGTGTTTACAACTAAAGCGTTTACCTAGCTTGACATCTAGAACGACACTGACAAATAATTAGTCAATTAAAGCCTTTAATGCGGGCCAATTATTAACCGATCTATATTTCCAACGACCAAAATTGGTCTGTCTTCAAACCTTAATTTATAATTCAATAGATTATTTGGGCATTAAAATGGGTCGACATTCGTATCTTCTCCATTTCAAATGACCTGTCCATGGACAAGTAGCCAATCTCTGGACACACATTAATAAATGAATGATATATACACATTATTTACGATCCAATTCGTAGCGACTTTAACTGGAGAATAAATAAATAAATTTACCGGCTCTAGACTAGATGGGGACATGAATATTTTTGTTCATTATTTATAGGTTTGTTATTTAACTGGGTTACTACGAATTGTACGTAAACCTTTTGTTAATTTTATTATTTCAGACTAGCGGCCCGCTCTCGCTTCGCTTCGGTGTAGAGCTGAAGTGTACTACAGTTTTTGTTCTTAGGCTTGTATTAAACACAATGACATTCATCTATGATTCTTCTTATACCTGCATGCAAAGTATCAGCCCGATCGGTTTAAAATTAACAAAGTTTCATACAAACTTTCATTCCCTTTTTTATCCCCTTGGGGGTAGAATTGATCAAAATCCTTTCTTAGGAGATGTCTACGTCATAATATCTACCTGCATACCAAATTTCAGCCTGATCCGTCCAGTGGTTTGGGCTGTGCGTTGATAGATCACTATGTCAGACAGTCAGTCACCTTTGAGTTTTATATATATAGATTTTTGGGGCTATGCAGTCCGAATGGAACTGTAGTCACTGTATTTAAAAGATGTATTTTGACTCGCCAACGAGTTACAATATCTCTTTTAGCCCGACAGCTTCCAAGAAGCTCTGGGTTTTCGATATTAATATAACGTATATTGGACTGAAAACGTGCATAGGATTTCTATAAAAGTTTGGTGATTTCACTATTGAGACAATTTGAATTTTTTGATAATAATTTCATGAAATAGAAAAGCATTTTTTATCTGTTGTCACGTAACCGAAAACGCCATTTGCTTGTAAACATGCTGTTGAAGTGATATGACTTTGTATTGTTTGACGTTATTATGTGAGCCGTGTGACGTCATATGCCTGTAAGACGCCATATTTGCTAGAGAAACATCATTTTCATTTCTGTTTTTTTTTACTGATATACGCAATGGAATTTAAAACTATCCACTTTTTATGTAGTCACTATACACTAATAAGGAGGAGCTCGATGGCGCAGGTGGTTAGCGCGTTCGGCTGCGATCGTTGAAGTTAAGCAACTTTCGCAGTGGTCGGTCATTGGATGGGTGACCAAAAATTAACTATCTCCAGCTCCTCCGTGGTTCGGAAGCCACGTTAAGCCGTTGGTCCCGGCTGCGTCTGCAGTCGTTAGCACCCACCAATAAACACTGGGCCCGCGTGGTGGATCATGACCCAATTTCCCAATTCCATCCATAGGGAAGGTGTATGTGTGCCCCAGCAGTGGGGACATTAAATGACTGATGATGATGATAATGATGATGATGATGATGCTGATGATGATGATGATACACTCGCACCTTTATTCAAAAAAAGAAATAACTCAAAATTTCCATTTTTCGGGTTTTCGGCATAAAGTGAACTAACTAATTAGAGTCAATGCGCTCAGTTCAACAGCCGTTTCGATACGATGAAAATGAAAGAGATAGAAGACCATCGTTCTCTTTTCTACAAACGGGTTAGCACAAGTCGATACTAAATAAGTGATCGAATTCAGTGTTACGCCGGCTTCGTTGACAGTAAGGTCTCTAAAGATTTTTGGAAAAACGTAATAACTCTAAATATAGCGGTGTTATACTATCAGGTAAGTATTTCTTGTGGTTAAAAATTAAAAAAAAAGTGTATATCTTGAGACTTAAATCTGCTTAATTGAAAAAACGCTCATATTTTTAGAGGTTCATTGGGATTTGTTACAGTTCTCTATAAAATATTCAGGTGCGATTTCTGTAGCATTTCGAGTTAATGCACTTTTTTATTAAATTATTTAAAAAAGCTTTAGATAAATAAGTATTGTTTCAGTATTATAGTATTGAATTTTTAGAAACTTAGTACGTTTAGTTTTGTTTCAGTTTATTATTTATTACTTAAATACAATGCAAGTGTCTTCGAGAGTTATTTTCCTTTTTAATGAAAGAAGTTAAAAATATATGCGTAATTATTAAACGAAAATTAAATTAATAATTGTTAATTATACCCTATTAAGAATTTAAAGTAGCTACTATACATTATTCTGTTTCAGCTTTTAAGATGGCTTCGAGGGCACGAAGAATATTGGGTTTATTTGTTAAAAGTACAGTTGTGGAAGATAAAGATAGTTCTTTCAGTTATAATTCGAATAAAAATAACAATTAGGATTCTAATCTCGAGGTGACTTTATTTAATACTCTTACTTAAGTAACTATTAATTAAGTGGGTACATTTAATTTTAAAATTATTAATTTCCACTTATCCCTGAACAAGATTAACTTTGATAAAGCATAATTGGTTTTAACAGTAAGTACAATCCGACTCAATGTATCTTTAAACTCGTGTCGTCAAATACAGTACGTAAATATCAAAGTAAGTAATAAGAACAAAACAGCAAATTGATTCTAGTATTATTTATTATATAATATTTTTGATCACAGTATTCACAGCGTGAAATAAAACAACCCAACATAAGTCTAGTATCTTACTATGACAGTGATATTACCATATAAGATAATGAAGATCAGACACAATGCTTCACTACAGAAGCAGAAAGTTATAATAAAGAATTTCGTGTACGTCATCTGTCGTCTGCAAGTAGCTCGTCATCTATATATTCGAGGTCACTCTCTTCATGTTCAAACACATCTTCTCCCGATACTTTGGCAAGTTTTGATGTAAATAATTTAAATAAAGCAAACTATTTACAATATAATAACTCTGGACACAATGACAGTCATGACTATAAATGAAACCGAAGAAGCGTGTTTACCTGCAATTGAACACACTCCCCCGCGGCATCATCATCATCAACAACCTATCCTAGTCCACTGCTGGACATAGGCCCCTTCAATTGCACGCCACTCAGATCGATCTTGGGCTACTCGCATCCAGCTCCTGCCAGCCACCTTGCGCAAATCGTCACTCCATCGTGCCTGAGGACGTCCTACACTACGTTTGCCTAGACGCGGTCTCCACTCCAGAACTCGTCTACCGTTGGGGTAGACGAGTTATCGGTTATCGGTTCTTCGGCAAATATGGCCAGCCCACTGCCACTTCAACTTGCTAATCCGGTGGGCTATGTCGATGACTCTGGTTTTCTGTCAGATTACCTCATTTCTGATGTGATCCTTCAGAGAAACGCCGAGCATAGCCCTTTCCATAGCGCGCTGAGCGACTTTGAACTTGTTCACGTCTCGGCTCCGTATGTCATCACAGGTAGGACGTCTTTCGTCTTTAGGCACATGTGGGTACGACGATGTCAAGACTTGACGTAGCTTCCCAAATGCTGCCCAACCTAGCTGAAATCTTCTATTCACCTCGTCCTCTAAAGTTGTTTCTACTTAACTGCAATGTCTACCCGAGGTATACATATTTTTGAACAATTTCGAGAGTGGCAACGTGTATTGCAATCGGTTCCGGTAGAACATGTTCATTATACATGACCTCGGTTTTATCCAAGTTCATCCGTAGGCCGATGCGTATAGAAGAGTCAGCCAGGTCATTCAGCATTTGTTGTAAGTCCTGCAGGGTTTCTGCCATGATGACGATGTCATCAGCAAATCGCAAGTGCAAGCAAGCAATGCGTTCGCCATTTCAATCTTGAAAATAGAAGGATCGTAATTAAAAATGTTATGCACTATAAAACTTCCAAGAACTTTCAATTGTAATTCTTACATTTATGTATTTTTTAGGTATTAAATCGTTGTATCAGGGATAATCTTAATTATTACACGTCTCCTGTAAATATTGATAGTGTAAGTGATGAAGTGGTGTAGTGAATCAAGCAAAAATAGGAACTACCTTATTAATCAGTCATTATCTTCGTCGACCAGTTCATCAAATTCTAACAGAGCAAATTCAAAAAAAAAGCGCGTGGACGTGCTAAAAACCCTGCCAATGGAAGCAGAATAAGATAAAACGTAAACGCATTCAAGGCAGATAATGATGTGATTTTGTAAACCTTAACTTAAATTTGACAACAGTTTATCCTTGTCATTCTCTACACAGAATGAAAAGAAGACTCTGATGTTTAGTAGCAGTAGTTTAGTATCTAACACATAAACTCCATATAAGAGGACATACCCAGTATGATGCAGATAGCATGCATAGCATCATAGAAAAGAAAGAAAAAAAAAGAACCTTAAGTCTGGACGGATATATAAACCGGACCAATTTAATGTTTTGATAAAGAGTGTTGTTATCATATTAATTATACT
Source organism: Chilo suppressalis (assembly GCA_902850365.2). Taxonomy (NCBI): domain Eukaryota; kingdom Metazoa; phylum Arthropoda; class Insecta; order Lepidoptera; family Crambidae; genus Chilo; species Chilo suppressalis. The sequence goes on from OU963910.1 coordinate 1,718,362, forward strand.
TAATTAAGTTTTGATAATTATGTTTTCGTTTTGTTTTACAACAGACCTTGTCACGAAAGGATTGATCCTTTTTGTCATGCAGCGTTATAAAATTATATTTTGTAAGTGTTTTAAGTTGTTATCAATAAAAAGATCTCAATTAGGTATATAAATTAAAACTGATTATAATGATGAGAGTATAGTTTTATATAAATTATTTTCGATTTATAATTTTCATTATGCTAAATGTTGTTGTTCATTTGTTGAGAGTTATTTTTGTTTTGTTTTACGACTACAAGTTTAGTTTATGGTTATTATTATTAAAATGACAATTAATTTATTTTTATTGACCCATGATCCTTTTCAATTGTGCTTTAAAAGGATTCTATATTATATTTATTGCATAATAATTACAGATAAAATAAAGAATTACAACATCAGTTTTAATACCATCCACTATATTTTTTGCAAATTTAAATGAATAAATAGAAATAATAAACAATTTATAGTTATTTATTATTAATTTCATTAGTAGAATACTGTACAAAATCAAAATATAACATACATTTTTCAAGTATATTAAATAAAAAATAGCAACTTTTGATATTACCTCGCGTATGTCCATACTTCGCGATTTTATTTTTCGGCATAAAGTGAAATAACTTCGAACTATTTTTTAAATGTTTATTTTATTGTTTATCTTTTTAAAAATTTGATAATTTTGATAGTTGGTATAAAAGTTAAATAAATATGCTAATAGAATCTACTTTTAGAATTCACCTAAATAATTTCGTTCTTTTTTTATGACAGATTAAAGCTGCTTATGCAAATCAGTCAAACTTTGATTGCGTTTTCTCACAAAATTGAAATTTTGACTTATTTCTTTTTTTGACTAAAGGTGCGCATCATTTTCATTTCTGTTTTTTTTTACTGATATACGCAATGGAATTTAAAACTATCCACTTTTTATGTAGTCACTATACACTAATAAGGAGGAGCTCGATGGCGCAGGTGGTTAGCGCGTTCGGCTGCGATCGTTGAAGTTAAGCAACTTTCGCAGTGGTCGGTCATTGGATGGGTGACCAAAAATTTACTATCTCCAGCTCCTCCGTGGTTCGGAAGCCACGTTAAGCCGTTGGTCCCGGCTGCGTCTGCAGTCGTTAGCACCCACCAATAAACACTGGGCCCGCGTGGTGGATCATGACCCAATTTCCCAATTCCATCCATAGGGAAGGTGTATGTGTGCCCCAGCAGTGGGGACATTAAATGACTGATGATGATGATAATGATGATGATGATGATGCTGATGATGATGATGATACACTAATAAATAACGTAAGCACGTTTTTAAAAATTGTCAAATAACCGATCGCAATTTTATAGAAGATGTAGAGATGTATTCTACAACGGATTTTGCGCTTGAAGTATATGAGAAAAATCCTTCTTCAACGCTAATGTCTACGTATAACGAAAACGTTAACAACCTTTATACCAACGAGCGCGTTTTGTTTCATTAAGATGGCAAGTATGTGTTTGCCAACGCAATTAAGCAATTTTAAATTCTGCCACAATTTCAAGTTAATCATTTGCGCTATCTATTTGCATGGCTGCGGAGACGAGGCCCTCTGTAATTAGGAATGAAGGATCAAACAAAAGTTCTATAATTGAATGTAAAGTTTGTTATAATAATTGGCATCGAAAATTTCTTAATTTTCGCTGCGGAACACGGTATTAATTATGTTCTGATTGCGGCGAGGTGACTTGGGACTTTATTTGCATTGTTACTGCTTAGTTAGAGGAGGAAGCGAACTTCAGGCAGCTGCGGGATTTCGCGCGTAGATGGCACAAGATTTGGAGTGGACTCGAGAGGTGAAGAAAGAAGACCCGAGGCGAAGAGAGAAGAGGACCGTACAATGGACAAGAAATCTGCAAAATTTTCCCACTAGGGGCGCTGTAATCGCTTGACCCAAAACTTCTATCAAATACATACCTATTAGCTTATATTAATTTAAAAGCTTTTTATTAAACAAATTACAAATGCCGCGTTGTGCAATTCCTGGTTGTTGTGATAAAAGTGCATGCTTCACGACTAAAATATAATTTTATATGTTGCTTTGAAGGGGTGGGGGGGGGGGGTAATACTGAGCTGCTGGGACAGGTAATTGCATCTGGATGTCTTCATTTTGATCAGAAAAAACTGCACCAAAAAAATAAAACTGCGGTCATATGCCTCGAGTCTGTACAAAACCCAATGTTATACTTCCCATTTAAGCCAGAGGTAACCTAAACTCTAACTCTAACGAGAATGAGTATTCTAGCATAATAATAGAAGGAGTGCCTTTCTACTAGATCAGCTTTTCTGCCTTGCACAGATGCTCCTCTCCTTTTCAACTCTGTTTTCAGCTGTATTACAGACCACGTTAAATTCACTTTTACCACTTATTTAATGTTTTTAACAACAAAAAAAAACACCTTTAAAATTTGGCATCTGCAATATTCGGCTGTGGTTTGGGTCAAGCGTTTGCAGCGCCATCTATGTCGAGCTTTGCGTATACTTCTCCATTGGAGCCAGCGGTACCACTTCAGAGTGGGCACGGGACGGCTGGGATGGCGAAGTTCCGTGAACGTCCGCCCCAGAAAGGGGAGTGCGACCATAGGGACAAAGGAGACAGATAAAGAACAATTTGTAGGGAGTCAAGAAAGTACGCGCGGTGGAGGCCATTCCGCTCGCATCTCCCGCTGCTTCGGCCTGCATAACCAAGAAGGTTCGCCAGGCCATGGGTGGTTGGTGGGAATTGTTTCTGCTTAGTTTTTGGCGTTTTGATTAGTTATATTTTCAAATGAGGAGCTCGATGGCGCAGGTGGTTAGCGCGTTCGGCTGCGATCGTTGAATTTAAGCAACTTTCGCAATGGTCGGTCATTGGATGGGTGACCAAAAATCTTCTATCTCGAGCTCCTCCGTGCTTCGGAAGGCACGTTAAGCCGTTGGTCCTAGCTGCATCTGCAGTTGTTAGCACCCACCAATCCGCACTGGGCCCGCGTGGTGGGTCATGGCCCAATCTCCCTATTCCATCCATAGGGAAGGCCTGTGCCCCAGCTGTGGGGACATTAATAGGCTGATAATGATATTTTCAAATAGATGTTTTTTTTGTGTATGCTGTTGGTCGCAGATGAACTTTACAGCATCTGCGGGTTTGGGGATGGCGAGATCCCAACGGACTTCAAGACGAGAATTGGCGAGTGCCTCTAAAGGTATTCCAGGCGGATGCCGTATCCCTAACGGGGGGAGTCTCCTCTCCATCTGGAGCCTCTAGACCACTCGAACCTGAGGGACGAATGGATGTTCAGTTTTGTACGGCTGCGTATCCAAAGTAATACCTATGTACTTTAAAATTTATTTAAAAAAAACGTTATGATCGTCCAATTAGAAAAGGATTAAAGGTCTCTGTTCTATATCTCTCACTCATCCCTTTTAATCGGTAAAAGTACTCAGTGTTAGTTATATAGTATGTCTGTGGGTACGAGACACGGAATCTCATTTTATAAAGCTTTTCATAAATACAATCAATTTTGTTGATATTCCGCCCAGTTTTCTAGAATCAACTTAGTTAATTTATATGGATATAAAAACAACTTTTTCCATGGCACTGCTGCTATCGGTGAAAATTTTGATTACGTCGTACTTACTTTTTTTGGGGAATTTTGTAATGAGACACAGACATCACTTTGAGATGGAGTCGTAAATTTTTTAACTAATATGATTGTATTATTAAGTTGAATAATAAGTTATTTACCTATAGTTAGTGACATTTTTTCATAATTTCGGTAATTTCTTTCCACGCAACTCGCATTTTTAAGTAGTAATTTCAACCCAGGCGGGATATATTTTATTCAACGTCATCTGCGCTGCCACGCTCTATCTAGGAGTAAATGATCAAAGAAATATACTTATATATGTATCAGTATGTTTGTATAAGGATTCTATCCGTCACGAATATGGTCGCAGTTACGGCCGGGTTACATAAGACTGGAGAATGGCTTGCAACCTTTATTGAAATAATCTCACGCGTCCCCTCTGGTCCGTGTATAGAGAGAGAATCTCCTTGTTATTAGCTTGTTCTTCCTCCAGTACTTCTTGAGGAGAACGTATAAGCCGTTCGAGATGTAAAACTTTCCGTTGCTTTGTTCCCCCTATCATTAGAAGAAATTGGTACTCCGCCGCGCCGATAAGTAGCAATTTTAAAATTGAGTTTCAGATTTAGGAAACGAGTTCCCTTACAGATAACTGTGGTCTCGAAGAAATAAAACGGACTGGTCATTTTTGTGTTTTCGTCAGTTTCATTGTTCGTTAGAAATCCTAGTTGTAACGGATCCGGTCCCTGTAAACAAGTTTTTCACGCAGCGAGCTATGTACTCTGCCAAAAATAGATTTCTACGTAACAATATCATAATGGATAGAAGTTTCGAATAAAATTAATCTAGAAGGCATCAAAGGTTTATAATATAATGATTTGGTTGGTCTGCCTAACGCCGCAATATTTGAAACTAAGTAGTACCTAGACATATTTATGTATACTCATCCATCCATAAATCTACTATGATTAATTCTTTAATAAAAACCAACCTTGCCATTTGCTTTTAATTTGATAATACGCTTATAACGAAGGCTCAAAAAATACTGGGCTCGTAGCAATTTAAAATTATACACAACAAGATAGATAATGTATTAATAATATGTAGAAACGTAAAAAATATATAAGAGAACAAAATAATAAATTAAGATGCAATAAATTTAATGGCCAGTTTTTAGAAATTCAAATATTACAATTATAGCTTAAACTATAAATAGGAATCTTATCACAGAAATCCAAATATCAGTAACATGACACCGCACCGTAGAGAAACCTCAAATACTATTTCTTAATGAAAAAACAAACAAATTAATGAACTTAATGTAGGTACATGTGCCTACCAATAATAAAAGTCCTTCAACCGTAGGACATCCGCTTCCGTGAAGACGTTGAATAAAATATTATGATTGACAGCGAATTCGTTTATAAATTACTTACAGCGTTATGGACACGATCAGGATTGTTCCGTAGGGTTCCGATCTGAAATCAACAAAACGAAATCCATTTATTTTGATATTAATATGAAAAATTATTGTTGTAATGTAAGGAAAATGGATACTATATTAAAATGTAGTATCCAATTTCCATATATTACAATAATATAAATTTTGAGAATTTTAAAGAGCTTTCTATAGAGTCAATTTGGGTTAAGCTATATTTTTACTTCATTTCAATAATACAAATTAAAAACGAGCACTTATTACAGTTCCAACACCAAAAACGATCTCATAATATCAGGTTCATCAGATAAATTCTGATGAAGATGGTGCTGTTTCAACGATTTGGAAACTGCTGAATTAAAAGCCCCCAATTTTTGAAAGCTTTAAATTTTTTAGCATGAAAAGTAAACATTTTCAATCTGAAAAATAAGCCCCCAAACATTGGCTTCGATAGAAGTCTAACTACTCCAAACAGTGCTTCAATTGTTTGTAAAGGACATTGCTCGTTCCCCATACATTAAATGCCCTAGAACGCACAGCAATGAGAAAATGCTAGTTGTGTTCCTATTACAGAATGTATTAGATTTTGAGGTTATAATTATTATACTTAATCGTAATAGATGTACACTTTAAATATTCTGAATAAATTTAGTGTTTACCTCTATGTAAGCACTTAAATAATATGCATTAAATGAACATAAAATGCAATTAATAATAAAAATAATAAATGCTTACATTCATATTGATTTATGAGTGTTGGCAGTTAGCACCTATGATAGGTACCTATACCTACCTGTATTAATAATAGATTTCTTTTCAAATGAAATGTTCAAAGTCTTTCCATTTACCTGTTTGTATATTTTACTATCGGTAATTACTAATTAGGTATGTACCTGGTTATCATTATGATTTTCATAAAAATAAACAGATATTACATGGGATGGGATGGGAGTATAAACTATCTTTACATAATTTCAGAAATAATCTTTTTATAAATATAATATAAATACTAGTAATAAGTATTATTAACTAAGGTACCTAGTTATATTTTATGTTGATAAATACCTATGGTCGTCTATATTGCATTTATTAAGGTTATATTTAATAATAAAATATTAACGAAGCCAATAAACTATTAAAATAAATCGTTATTGTAGACTGAAACCTATTGAATCCAGTGATGAGTTGATTTTTAATAATGTATTTTCAATAAAAAGGAGTGCCAAGATTGTTTACCAAATAAGACAAGTTGGATGAACAGAGTAGTATCTAGTAACAGAACTTTAATTGTTTTTAAACAGATTGTCCGTCTACTATGATTAAATTGCTAATAAGTTAAAATAATAATAGTGAAGGACATTCTTTTGGGCATGCTAGGGCCGATTTCGTCGATGTCCTTTGTCAGACTTTCTTTATTCACGAGTTATAATTATACATATTAGTGTGAGAGAAATATCAGAAGTATTGATGATGGTTGTTATAAAGTTGATCACTTAAAATGCATTATTACCGTTAAAACTAAAATGATACATATTTTTGTGCGGAACCACTGCCACGCATCAGTTCAAGACTTGATCTATCGATTTTTTTCCAATCATAAAATAAAATGATTAGCTATTATGTAAATAGGTTGGGTGTTACGGCTAGTACGACAACGACGTTATTACCAAATATTATTTTTTGAGTGTGTATGCTGTTGGTCCCAGACGACCTTTACAGCGTCACCGGGTTGGGGACGGCGAGATCCTAAGGGGACCTCAAGCCGAGAATTGGCGAATGCCGCTAGAGGTATTCCAGGTGGATGGCATCTCCTCACGGGAGGAGTCTCCTCTTCGTCTGAAGCCTCTAGACCACTCGAACCTAAGGGAATTACCAATTGCCTTAGAAGAGAATTCTTTTATTAATCCTATTATGTTTGAAAAGAAATAGTCTTAAATTTATTCTGTAACCTCATAGTAATATAAGTTATTTACGGGATTGTTACCATTTACCTTGTTTTTAGCGAGTTTCCGATATTTCGGCACTGTTGCAAGCGCCATGATCACGGAGTAACTTGGTGACCATGAAAGTTTAAAACAATGTTCTGTAACCGTTTACTTGCACGCAACTTCTTCTTCGTGGAATACCATGTACATTAATCTGAGAAATGCTTATTGGCCTATTTGAGGCATTTCAACTAAACTGAACCAAAAACATTGTTGCCACTTTATAGGTACCAAGCTTAGAGTTATCTAGGGTCTGTGCTTGTTCTAGATATTCAATGATCGCATCTAAGGCTGTTAGCTCTAAAGGCTTACGCCGAGGCAACAGCATGCGACACGGTATGCTGCAAATGGGAAAGTTCTGCTTCACTTGCAACATTCAGCAGCCTATTAAGACCGACGCGCCATCATGCCTAGATAATTTTCGGAGCATTGTGCTGCAAAATATTAAATTATTGGTGTGGTATACCGCAATGGCGCACTATGACACCCCGGTTTAAATCAGCCTTTAGCGCGTTGCTTGCAGAGTTTCTAACGTTAGCCTAAGAAAGAGGTATGCAAACCTGATGATAGGTTAGGGATAGGAATCCGAGTAGCCTTATCAATATTAATTGAAAGATGAGATTATTTGAATTAATTAAAATCTACGGAAGCTAAATGAGAAAGCTTTTGTTTACATTTGCTCTCAAAACATTTAGGCCGGATCTTGAGATCTGAAATGAAATGAAAAGTCATTTATTCAGTATAGGCTGTTACAAGCACTGGTGAAGGTCAAGAAGCTACGCCATCTACGTGAGTAATTTGGTCTTTAGCACTAATCATTACTAACCATACCTGTAACAGATAGTTCTCTGTGCAGAGGATGTCTGGAAGTAGATGAAATGGTCGCTCATGTGATCTTGGAATGCATGAGTGCGGCAGAACACCGGGTATCAATCCTCGGGACGCCGCGGACGTTTCTAAAAACCTGTAAGAGTCCCAGGAGACTACTGCGCTTCTGGAAGGAGCTCGGCTGGCTGTGCTAGCTATCCCAATCAACCCTATACGAACAATGGACCAACAACGGAGTCTACGTGCGGAAACGGGGGCTCACAACAAGTTAAAAGTAAGTAATAAGCGTATAGTATTCATTTAGGATATCGACATAAGAAATTAGGGTAATGAGAGTATTTCTTTGGATTCGACGTGACAATAAAGTTTGTTTAATTTTATTCATGAACTAGCGGCCCGCCCTCGCTTCGCTTCGGTGTAGAGCTGAAGTGTAGACTACAGTTTTTGTTCTCAGACTTGTATTATACACAATGACATTCATCTATGATTCTTCTTATACCTGCATGCAAAGTCTCAGCCCGATCGGTTTAAAATTGACAACATGCCCTATTTTATCCCTTTGGGGGTAGAATTGATCAAAATCATTTCTTAGCGGATGCCTACGTCATACCATCTACGTGTGTGCCAAATTTCAGCCCGATCCGTCCAGTGGTTTGGGCTGTGCGTTGATAGATCACTATGTCAGTCAGTCACCTTTGAGTTTTATATATATAGATTTGTAAGCATCTCTGATATGAGACACTGATATTTACTGTAGACCTGTGATAACAATTTAAACATGGCGATGGCTTAATTAAATAAGGGTTGGGTTATGCTAATTTCGGGGAATAACTTTTTGTATGCCATTAGCATGGATGAATTTGATTGACTGGGGGTAAAGAATCGCAAGGATTTAATAGGCTCACTAGATACAGACGGACTTTACCCTTTTGGGGTTGGAAAATCATCAAAGATGTTGCGTGTTCGATAATTGTAATCAGGCTAATATTATAAAGGCGAAAGTTTGTGAGTGTGTGAGTGTGTATGTTACTTCTTCACGTCTAAACGGCTGAAGCGATTTTAATAAAATTTGGTATGGAGTTAGCTGACTCTCTAGATTAACACAAAGGCTACGTTTTACTGCGGGAGAATATTCCTAATAAACAGCGGGTAATACCGTGGGGCACAGCTAGTATGTTAAAACTCCCACCGCCTTATGTCAAATATGGCATTGGTCAGTAAAAGAAAAATAATAAGAATTACTTATTTCTAATTAAATAAGTTATATAATAAAGATTTAAGTTTACATAAAGTTCACAGATGTGGCAGAGTCGGAAAGCGTGAATATTTACATTTGTAAAGTTTTAAAAAACTTGTTGACTGCCACTCAGGAGAGGTCGAGAGAGTTCGAGAGGTTTTATGTCAAAACTGATATTATTTATCGTTCGTTCGATCAATGCTACCACTAAGCAACTTGCTATGAGTGATGTAACTTAATATAAGTATATAAGTATTTCCAAAATTCACACCAATTAGCCTATCCCCAAAGTAAGCACTGTAGGCTTGTGTTATGGGATACTAGGGTAACGGATAGAATACATACATACAAGTAACGTTTTTCAGGTAGATTATCAAAAAATATTGGACACGTATTTTTCCTTTTTTTCACATAATATAAACATTGCAGAGTTAAATTGATTTGAAAAGTCGCATGACGTCACGTTTGAGTACACTTTTAAGCGAAAATTCACCCAAAAGTGACGTCACCAGCCCCTACTCCCAAACTTTGACGCGCTATAACTTTCACATTTTTTTGGTTGATTGCCCAAAGAAAAAATGCGTGTCCATTATTTTTTGATCATCTAACTGACGTACTAAATAGAATTTCGTTTACTGTACCCCGTCATCACCCCTACCTCGCTCGCGACTAATCCTAGTATATAGACGTACACTCGCGGAAAGACCCGCTCTGTCACCCATAATGCCATAATCGCTTGCGGTAGCGGCGTAGTAAAAATTCATTCATAGACATGTAATTATCGCTGTCTTACTTTTTCGTATAGCGCTGTCGCTATCACGATGCGGATGACAAATTGCAACTAAAACAAATGCAATTCAATTCATTATTCAATCAATGAAATGCTCTCCGTCTTACTTTTACGGATTGGCGCGTCCGACGCGAAGGCGGGGCGTAGTAAATACTACTGTAGAAAACCGTTCAAAGCATTTTGTTCGCCAAGTGACAGAGCGCAAAATTCCGCGATAATACCTATTATTATCGTAGTTGGATTAACCTAAGCTTTAGCGTTATATAAAAGTCTATTTGTCTATTTGAGGAGCTCGATGACGCAAGTGGTTAGCGCGTTCGGTTGCGATCGCTGAAAGCTACTTTCGCTGTGGTCGGTCATTGGATGTGTGACCAAAAATTTATTTTCATCCCACCACCTCGGAAAGTGTAATTTTGCGCTTCGAAATCTGGCTGGAAAATTCTATTTTATTCGCTTGAGCGGCAAAGTAGATTTGAATTTAGAACATCACATATAATGAGTACTCAATATAATTGTAAATTCAAAACGTCATTAAACCTATTTAATGTAACCTCTATGGTGCCAAATTTATGATTAGAACTTTTTAAATTGTGAAAAAATTTAAATTTGGAACCTTCTTGGTTTCTTTGTTTTATTTGCGTGCTTCGCGCCATTCTAGTTTTTCACGTTTTATTGCTTAAATATTTTGTCATTATAAATTGTTTTCTTTTTCATTTTGTCATTTCCTCGCTGAGGTGGGATGAAAAGTTACGTATTGCACTCGAGTGGAAAGATTTTTCACCTTGTGCTCGTTTGTTTCCCTCGCTGACGCTCAGGATTCTAATTTAGAATCACTCGCTGCGCTCGTGATTCAACTTTAGAATCCTTCGCTTGCTCGGTCATCCAAATCGAGCACGCGGTTAAAAAGGAACTTTCCACTCTTGTATAATAAATAACTATTACTATCTCGAGGAAGTAATACGGAGTCGTGCTTCTGATGAAAAACTTGGTAAAACTGGACTTCCTGGAGCCAAGAGGCTGATACTTGTCATTTAAATAATAATGACGGTCGCATCACAATACATTTATACGAAAATTTATTACTTGTAAGAAAAAATATTAATTTGTTTCTTAAAAACAGTGATGTTCACACAATTAATACAAGAAGCAAAAATAAACTAACTTGACCTGCTACTAGGCTTCACAAAATTAATAATTCATTTAAAGGTCTTTGTGTTCGCTTATACAATAAAGTCCCAAGCAATATCCAAGAGTTAGCCATAAATAAATTTAAAGATATTATAAAAAAAACACTTATTAAAAAAGCTTATTACAAAGTGTCTGATTATATTACAGACAAAAATGCTTGGGTTTGAACTGTTCCAATCATTCCAACAGGTTTTCTATATTAAATAAATCATAATTGTATTGACGTTGTAACAACATAATGATTTGTAAATGTTGTTACATTAGACTTTTAATGTTGTAGAGTTTTTTTCGCTCGTTTTTCTCCGCAGCTAAAAAATATGTCCATAACGAGTGGTAGGGAAAAAAACTTTTGGACAATTCAAAAGAGTTGTACTATAGGTGCATCCAATTTGAATAAAGATATATTGATTTCTGATTTTTTTGTTGAAAAGGCCTCTATTACAGGTCGCGGCACGTAACACACACGCACGCACGGCGCTGAACGAAACGCTTCAGGGAAAGCTGCGCATGCGTACGACTGGAGAGCCAATCCTGGGCCCAGGAAGTACAGTATATCCGAAAACTCTGGTGTAAGCAGATATATGTATACGCAGTGGAAGAACCAGTTATATCTAAGAATGAAACACACACGTCCTGATACTTGGATATGTATTTGAACAACTGAATGTAGTATTTAAAAGTTAGCCCAGAGTGTGGCAGTTTACATAAACTATATACAGGGGCGTTGAAGTACATCTTATAAGGAGACTTCTCTAATTTTCTTAAAATTTTTGTAAGAAATTTTAACTCTTTATAAAAATAGTTATTTTTAATAATTAATAAAAATATCGATCATTTTAAGATACGTCACTAGTTCATTCATCATTAAAAATAAATGTTTATATAAAAAGTTAAAACTTCTTGCAAATATTTGAAGAAAATTAGAGAATACTCCATAAATGATATACTTCAACTCCCTTCAAGCTTTATTTGTATTTTTGTAACATTCTGTATAGCCAGAATGGCACACCATGCATCCTCCAACAGATAACGCAATAACGCATTCGATATTATCGACCTATAATAATGCGTCCATGAGCGGGAGTCATCCATGGTGTATTATAGAGGAACACGGCCAACGAGACACTCACAGTCACACTTTTTGAGTGTGTATGCTGTTGGTCGCAGATGACCTTTGCAACGTCACCGGGTTTGGGGACGGCGAGATCCTAAGGCCTGGGTTCCGAACCTGGGGGTAATTACCCCTCCGGGGGTAAATCAGCCATACTTAGGGGTAACAAAGAACCTATTTATTTGGTCAAATCTAAATAATACTACTAAATAGAGCATTCGCTCCTTCTTGCTAGCGAGCCCGCGGGGTGCTGAGTGTGGGGAGCGGGGTGAGATTTTCTCCTGATGATGACATTAGTAGAGACGAAGATGTTGCGGCCAAATTGGAATATCTTGGACTGATGATAACATTTAAAGTCGGGGTAAAATCTGTTTTCCTAATAGGTTACAGGGGTAGCAGTATTGAAAAGGTTAGGAAACACTGTCCTAAGAGGACCTCAAGCCGAGAATTGGCGAGTGCCTCTAGAGGTATTCCAGGCGGATGGCATCTCCTCACGGGGGGAGTCTCCTCTCTGTCTGGAGCCTCTAGACCACTCGAACCTGAGGGGATCGCCTCAACTAGAGGGCGTCTCTGAGACTCGAACCTCGACCTTAGTTAGCCGTGTCGTGGGGGGTTCATTGACCGTGTTGCTCTTTGGCCTAAGTTGAAAAGACAGAATCTTGTAATAAACAGGGTTGCTAACAAACTTGACCTGAAAAAAATGTGGGTTTGCTTAACTAAGAAAGAATCTTTAGAACAAATGGTTTGATAATATTTGACGTCTTGTAAGTGGCGTGTCTTTGTTAGTTGACAAACAGCCCGATTATGCGCGGTCAAGTGTTCGGTTAAGTGTGCAAATAGGTAGTCTGAGGTCGAATTGTAATTATTTATAAATATGACGAAACTACTTAGTTTTTGAAGTGAAAACTTCTTTAACGGCGTTGTACACATTGTTTTGTATGGGTAAAAAATGTTAAACTCGCATCATGACACAATAAAATTGGAAAGGTAGTTGACTTTCAATATATTGGACGAAACATAATAATATTTCATTTTATCGTATTATAATAACAAGTCTCTATCTAGGACGTCCACGTGGCAGCTTTATCGCGAAGAAAATGCATTTTTTTTTACAATAGATGTCGCTAGGTGCGCTTAAATGTGATTCATGTAAGTTGATTTCTTTATAATAGATGTCGCTAAGCGCGCTTAAACGTGATTCATGTAAGTTGATTTTTCTGAGAGATAAACTTTTTTAATGTAATATACATAAATTGTCATGTTTGTGTACCGGCACTCCCGGAGTGCAACCCGTCGTTATTTTTTATACATTTGTCCCGAATGATTTGTAGATTAACTATAAATACTACTATGAGGAGGGGCTTGATAGCGCAAGTGGTTAGCGCGTTCGGCTGCGATCGTTGAAGTTAAGCAACTTTCGCAGTGGTCGGTCATTGGATGGGTGACCAAAAATGTACTATCTCGAGCTCCTCTGTGCTTCGGAAGGCACGTTAAGCCGTTGGTCCCGGCTTCAACTGCTGTCGTTAGCACGCACCAATCCTCACTGGGCCCGCGTGGTCGGTCATAGCCCAAACTCCCTATTCCATCCATAGGGAAGGCCTATGCCCCACCAGTGGGGACATTAATAGGCTGATGATGATGATTATGACTACTATAGCTTATGCTCTATAACTTTTTAGGAACGATTATTGTTCTTGGTATAATAACTTTCTAGTAATATAACAAAGTTATAGAAAAAATAAATCAAACATTTTTTTTCACAAATTACTAAACCACATTGAATCAATCTGCGAATATTCGAAATAGACTTATCTAAAGCCCATAAAAGCTTCTTAAAATTATTCCATAACTTATCGACCGCTTAACTGAAATAGCAATTCACATTCAAATTAAAACAACACAACAATAAAATAATACAGTAGAAAAATAATTTTAGTATACGACAGGACTTAGTTATTATATAAATTGATAAACCAAGTACCACATCAGATAGGAGTCATTTATTTTATTTAACCTTCAAACTTAAAAAAAAATGACGGATTGCACTCCGCGAGTGCCAACAGAAGTGAAAACTTGAATATTAACGTTGTGTTTTTTTGATATTTTGGAATGGTTAGGGAATAATTATGCACGAATTGCTTAAATTTATCAGTATAATAAATGTACTATCATGTATGTGTTAGAATACAATATTTATTTATTGCGCTTTCATACACAATCATGACAATTTATATTACAATTTTTATTATTTTTAAAGCATGTAACTGCTTGATGTTTAAATCTAAAGAAAATATAACTAGAAAAAATTCCACGCGGACCAGGCAGCAGACGGGACTCGAACCCGCACCCTTCGCAATCCGGGCGAATGCACTGACCAATTATGCTACCGTGGCCCTCACGGACCGCGTCGAAATTCCTTCTAGCTATTCTTAAGCTGCAAGGCAGCGCCATCTCTTCGCATTATAGGTAAACCCACAATGTCAAATGAATACTTTTACAAGCATTAAACATTTGAAAGAAGAAATAGCAATTATAGTTATAATTTTTATTATTTTTAAAGCATGTAACTGCTTGATGTTTAAATCTAAAGATTTAGAATTTATATTACATTAATTATTAAAAAAAGTTCATCTCTCAGAAAAATCAACTTACATGAATTACATTTAAGCGCACCTAGCGACATCTATTATAAAAAAATGCATTTTCTTCGCAATAAAGCTGCCACGTGGACGTCCTAGATAGAGACTTATTATTATAACACGATAAAATAAATATTACTATGTTTCGTCCAATATATTGAAAGTCAACAACCTTTCCAATTTTATTGTGTGTCATGATGCGATCAGCCCACGTGTTTAACCTGACGCGAGTTTAACATTTTTTAACCATACAAAAAAAAGTGTAAACGCTGCTAAAGAAGATTTCACTTTAAAAATTTGATTCACATCTGAGTTTTACCATACAATTTTTAGTTTTTATGTAGATGCTTTTCTCAAATTCTTTTCTTCGTTCTACCGTTTACGCACTCAGCTGTGGCTAACCTTTAATTATGAACCTTCATTTGTTTATAGAACAACAACAGTGGTTTCATAATAGCGATAGATAAACAGTAGGTGTTTTTACTGTAGATATGGAAATCAAATAATGTTCATAGTTTGTGTACCCCGGTACCATAAACAAAACAATGGTTGCGTTTCATAGTTCATTGGGAGTTTTTGAATGCCGTGTGTTTATAATGTCATTCCGTAATGGTATGTTTCTTTGTGAGATCAGGTGGTCGGTGTGAAAATAAACCCGTGTCTCGGCGGTCGTGGTAACAATTTGATTTCGTTTTTAGATTCGTGAATGGAGTTTAGACAGTCACTAAATATACGCACGACGGAATTTTGTTAATTAATAGCCGGGTTCCGGGAAACTCCTAAGCGGTGCTTGAGGGCCATATCAATTTTCGCTTTCCAAGTTTCTGTGAATTGTTCACAGCTTACGCGTAAAATACACGAATCTTACAGCCATGTATGTTATTTTATAAAAATAACCAAAAATAAAAAATACGAGTGCGGGATTTGAACCGACGACCGCGGTGACGAAATTTAACACACTGCGCCGTTTAGATTGTTATTATAATGGCGATAATTGTGTTCTATTGGTATATGCACTCTCGCAAGGTTTTTTCGTTACAGAATTTTTTGATTCGGTCCCCGCGTTCAAAGCCCGCGATAAAAGCTATGCAATAGCTTAAAAATATGATTAACTGCTTACATAAATGATTGGTATCCCTTCGTTAGACCGTAGAAATAATCATTATACCATGTCTAACTGGTTTGCAGTACAAATATTGGTCTGTGCAGGCGAAGGCCTTTTGTCTATCAAACAAAAGTCCATGAAACGCTAAGAAAATGTCTGCCAACAATTTGTCTATTGAAAATTGTATTTTTACGTAACTGATTTTCGTGATAATTGCGATATTATAATACTATTAGGGCGGACACTATTCTAAATAATCCAGATCCCATTTAAAAAGCTATTATTCAGCTGTATGTGTTCTAGCTAACAAGACTTAGTTTTATCTATACATACAGGGTGTAAAAAAACCTATGACAAAGACTTAAACTACGCATTCTGTACACCCAAACAAGTCATATTACAAAATATTACACGTGGGAAAAAATTGTATTTTTAATATAAAAAAAAAATACATTTTTTTTCCATTACGCAATGTAAAGCGCGGCGCGCTACTGTGGTGCTAGGCAAAGAATGTGCCTTTGTGTATGTGTGTGCGTGTGTCTAAGTGCGTCGATAAAAAAGTTTCTAAATAACGTTTTAAAAATATTAAAGTATAAATCTTGAAAACAATATTTTGACTTAGACCTTCAATATCTCCATACCCATAAATTTCCCAGGTATGGTCCAGAAGATAAAAAATATCGTCATGATGTGGAAAATACGTGGCCTTCGACTTCGTTATCGGTTTTTTTACACCCTGTATCATTAAAAGGTAAGAAAGTCAAAACTGTACATTGAAAATTAGTTTAAAGAATACTTGGGGTGTGATCTAAAATCGATACCTAAGCCAAAAATATAGTTTTTATAATTTTTGTCTGTATCTATGTCTTGGATAACTCAAAAAGTACTGCATGGATTTACTCCAAATTTGGCACGAATATTATTAAGAAGTCGGGTCAACATATAGGCTACATATTATCACGAAACTTCACCCCTAAAGGGGTAATACGGGGGTTGGAAGTTTGTATGAAAGTCCTATGTTTTTGAAGTAATAGACAGAAAAATTAACATGTATGCTCTATAGATAGTGTAGTTGTAGAAATAGTGAATGATTTATTTTTCGTTTTTTCCGAAAAAAATTCGAAAGTGTCATCTTATTTTTATCATAACTTGCTCAATTTTGATGCAATTAACTTTTTACAGTACCCATTAGATAGGTATTTCCAAGGACTAAAAAAATGTTACGGAAGTATATGTCATAAAATGCATCGGTTTCCCGTTATTTAGGTTTGAATACTTAGATTTAAGTACTCGCCGAAAAAAAATATACATACAATTACCTATAGCTCACTTTGAATTAATATTACTTAGAAAGTTTTTCAAAGTAAGGGTTTGTTTTTTTTTTATTAGCTTCAATTTTGGTAATAATATTTTTTTTTGTAAAAACTCAGGTATTTTTATCACGAAAAATCACAATCTTTGATCTTTAATAACTCAGAAAGTATTGATTTATTCCAAAAACTTTATATAACAAATTTTGCTTAGAATTTGTCTCTTTATCGATTCCTGGAGTTATTTTTACTAAAATAATTTTCAACCCCGAGAAGGCATCTACCGCTAGGGCAAAAGCGCAATTAAGCACTATGTCACTTTTGTTTCTTAAGGTATCCCCCCCACATACTCACCAATTTCCATTTGGAAAATTGATGGAGATTCAACGAAATTGGAAGTGAAAACCTTTATTATTGACTGCACTACAAGAAGTATTTATTTATTTTATTTATTTATTTTATTTATTTATTTTATTAATTTAATTCTTAATGCACAATTGTACAATGGCGGACTTAATGCCGTAGGCTTTCTCTACCAGTCAACCATAGGGTGTTGTGGAGAAGATTAGTGGTAGGGTGCACATGTGAGGTGGAAATCACATTTAAAGCAGTAAATCACATTTCAACATAAATATTATATTAATATATAATAATTAAATTACACAGTAATTATATACAATTACATACATATATATATATATATATATATATATAAACATACACATACGTAAACATATAATAAAATAACACTACATAAAATTAATACATAATTATGACGACTAACTACTAAACGAAATTGTCTGTCCCAGTAAAAAGCTTCGCAGCTTGGTTTTAAAGCTATATTTGCTGGTGGACATTCTAATGGCCAACGGGAGTTCATTCCACAAATGAATTGTTTTGATGAAGAAGGAAGAGTGAGTGATATCAGAGCGGTGAGAGGGAACGACAAGTAAACGATTAGAAGAAGATCGAAGGTTTTTAGGATGAGAGGTACATAAGTACTGAAATTGAGAAGTGAGATAAGGGGAACAGGCATTTGGAGAATCTAACAAAGAGAACAAAGTGGTCAGAGCCCGCATACATCTGCGCTGCCTAATAGGCATCCATTTTAAGTCAGAACGATACGCGGACACATGATCATATTTTCTGAGGTTAAAAACGAATCGAATGCAGTAATTCTGAAGTCGATCAAGTTTATTGAGTAGATCTGCATTCAGGTCGAGGTAGCACACATCACCATAGTCAATTATGGGAAATATTAAGGTTTGCACAAGCCTTGCCTTAATATTGACCGGCAGAAAATTTTTCAGGCGATAAAGAGCACGCAGAGTTCCCGTTACTTTTTGACAGACACTACTTACTTGATCTTGCCATTTAAAACTCGAGTCCACATATAATCCTAAATCTTTTACGACATTGCTGAAAGGAACTGCAGTGCCGTCATAAATAATGGAACTAAGACCGCTGCTGTTAATTCTGCTCATCATTCTTGACCCACCTAATAAAATGGCTTGGCATTTTGAAGCATTGACAGTGACACCGAAACTATCCGACCATGTTTTGATAGCGACTAAGTCACTATTTAAAACATCAATGGCGTCGTTTAAGTTGTCAATGCTTGCCTCTGTATATAGTTGTAAGTCGTCAGCATAAAGATGATACGAACATTGAAGTTTGTGAGTGATAAAGTCAATAAAAGTTGAGAAAAGAAGAGGAGAAAGAATACCGCCTTGGGGAACACCAGTTTCCAGACTGCGCCAGGATGAGGAAGAATCCCCAGACTGGACTAACTGCTGGCGGTCCCGAAGATAGGATGAGAACCAAGTCAATGCTTCGTCAGAGACCATAAGATGGGATAGTATGGAAAGGAGAATATCGTGACTGACAGTATTAAAGGCATTGGAGAAATCGATCAGAACTAAGCACGTGACTTTACCATTCTCCATTCCCGCCCTAATATCACCAGTCACCTTTAAAAGCGCTGAAACTGTGCTATGTCCGGGCCTAAATCCGGATTGGAGAGGGTTCATTAATGAGTTTTTGTGAACGAATTGAGAGAATTGCTTATGGACACAAGCCTCCAGCACCTTTGCCATAAAAGGGAGGATGGCAATCGGCCGAAAATCATTAGGCTGTGTTGGATTGGGAACTTTGGGAAGGGGGCGTACAAAGGCTTTACGCCATAAAATAGGAAAAGTGCCAGTGACAAGAGAGGAATTTATAATATGGGTTATAGCAGGAAGAAGAGGGTCCAGAATAGTGATGATCATGCGACGACTAATATCGTCACATCCTATCGCGTTAGATTTGATCGAAAGTATTATCTTCTTAATCTCTGACGATGTGGCTGGTGAAAAATGGAAAGGGGCAATGTTAGGACGCGTTAAACCATCTATAGAGGCAACAGTGCTTGTTGTAAGAGAACGATGTGTGTGAACGAAGTATGTGCAAATAACTAACTCCACGCGTACAATGTCCCGGGCGGCCTCTAATATTATATAGTTAGCATCTTTCATGTCGAATACTTGTCGAAGTTCAGCGAATAGGGAATATCTACTCCGAACTAGACTTCTGGGGCCACTTCAACCAGGGTTTGAAACCGGTTTCAAAAATACCGGTAAATAAAGGTTAATACCGGTTTTTAGTAAAGGTTTCGTTCGGAGCGCGTCCGAAATGAAAGAGGTACCTTATACCTTAATAAACCGGTTTAATCCAAAGCGACACCGTGCACGCGTCGGCATCGCTTGAAGTTTCTTTTGTTTGAACTAATCAAGTCACAACTTGTTAATGCTCAGAGATTGATGTATTTATTGACACGTTTACTAGCGTCTACTGAGTCAAGTTATTCATTTTGTAGTTGTATATTTATTTCAGCAGTCAGTAAGAGCGAAGTGAAACCCTTTAAAACCGCTAAATTGATTCAAAACCTATTTGATTTCGCTTTTTAGGGAAACCGGTTTTTAAAGGTTAAGGTAGAGCCAAACCATAATAAAATGCTTCTTATGTACTTGACATTGATTTAGGTTCGAAAATTAACCGGTAAACAAGCCTTGGGTTCAACTGTTCGATGTTGATGTTTGTTTTATATTCAGAGGGTGTAATAACTTCAAAAGCGCGATTTAGGAATTTTAGATTTCACACATCGTCGAGTCTTCTTCTGTACATTTGCACTATTCACCGATTAAGTACGCGGTGTATATATATGTGACACCGATAAATTAACTCGGTCGCAATCCCACTGTAACTCCTAACTTTATTTGAGAATGGAATTTCTGTTCGGGATCAAATTGTATCCCATGTCAATGTCATTCTGCGACATTTAATCTATGGTAAAGTTCGAAACATTTCTCTAGCGGAGGAGCTCGATGGCGCGGGCGATTAGCGCGTTCGGCTGCGATCGTTGAAGTTAAGCAACTTTCGCAGTGGTCGGTCATTGGATGGGTGTATGATATGTACGCCGGGTTTCATGGTGTCGCCGACTCGAGATGTCCCGGGTTCGAATCCCGGTGGAAGCAGATATTTGTGTGATGAATACGATCATTTGTACTCCAGTCATGGATGTTAAATATGTATTCTATCCGTTACCCTAGCATCCCATAACACAAGCCTTACAGTGCTTACTTTGGGGCTAAGCTAATTGGTGTGTGTTGGAAATATTTATATCTTTATAACTATTACATCATTTAAATTATTAAATTATTTATTCAGTTTATGCTGTTATAAGCCCTTGTGAAGGTCGAGAAACTACGCCATCGGTTCGCAAATCTATGGCGGGAGACCTTGTACTGAGAAGAACCGACAAGAAACTCAATTTAAATGATTAAATTGCATAGATTGCCTTAAAATATAATTCTACAAGAGCTTGCATACGATAAAAATTGATAGAACACAACGTTTAGATATCTGCAAAATAAAATCATTGACTTATTCTCTGTATCAATAAAAAAAAGTGCTGAAGATCCTTAAACATTTAAAAAAATCGGCAAATCGTAATATTTCGGTCGAATCTTTTCTACTGATTTATTTTTTAAACATCTAGTAGTTAAATGCTTACAAACTTAAAATATAACAACAATTGCTATTTCTTCATATAAATGTTTAATTACTTGTAAAGATATTTTAGCTGAGTGATAATACGTACATATTAAGATATCACATAAATTAATGAAACAAATATACTATTATCTAATACTAGCTTAAAACAATACTATAACAATGAACCTAAAACTAAAAACCTTAAAAAATAAAATATAATAACTAAAATATGTTACTAAAAGGAGTCCCTTTAGGCAAGGTTCCGAAGATACTGGCAGCGTTCCCTCTTAGGATAGATAGACTAATTCTTTGTAAAGATATTCATTTGACTTTGTGTGTTACTTACAATGCGAAGAGATAGCGCTGTCTTACAGCCTAAGAAATAATAGAGAAACTTCGACATGCACGCATCCGCCCGGATAGCGGAAGGTACGGGTTCGAGTCCCGTCTGCTGCCTGGTCCGCGTGTAATTTTTTCTAGTAATATCGTCTCGAAAATCGTCGCTATGAATAGGGATTATGACTAATTTTTTTTTCTTCGTTTATCAGGTAGATTATCAAAAAGTATTGGACACGTATTTTTTCTTTTTTCACATAATATAAACATTGCGGAGATATATTGATTTGAAAAGTCGCATGACGTCACGTTTTGGTACAATTTTCACTTAAAAGTGACGTCACGAGCCCCTACTCCCAAACTTTGACGCGCTATAACTTTGTCATGTTTTGGTTGATTGCCCAAAGAAAAAATACATGTCCATTATTTTTTGATTATCTAACTGACGGACTAAATAGAATTTCGTTTACTTTACCCCGTCGTCATGCCTATTCTCTCAAACTCAAACTTAAAACAAACTAATTTAAAAAAGCTCCATAAACCTAACCCTAAACTTATTTCTTTAATAACAGTTTTCTAAAATATATTTTACTAGCTGTTCTGCGTGGTGTTTACTAGGGATATTTCCCGCAGTAAAACGTAGTCTATGTGTTAGTCCAGGGTGTCAGCTAACTCCATACCAAATTATATTAAAATCGCTCCAGCCGTTTAGACGTGAAGAAGTAACAAACATACACACTCACAAACGCCTTTATAATTTTAGTGTCGCCGCATACGGGCCACCGACCACAACCACAAAACGCCGCCACCGGCATTTTTCATGTAGTTTTCATACATTTTATATGGACTCGCCACATACGATACGCCGGTGGCCGCCACACGCTACAAATCGTCGTTGCTCGCTTCTCGTGGCCCGCACCGGCCACTTAATGCGCCGATACAAAACGCCGCCACACGTCACTCGCGCGATTCCCCACCCCACTCTCCCTTACCTTAGTCGGCCGCTGTCGCGTGCTTTAGCCACTTTAGTAGCCGCTTCTAGCTTCTCGTGGCGGCGTTTGTGGCTGTGGCGTGTGGCCCGTGTGCGGCGACACTTAGTGTGATTATTTCGGAGAATCTACTTTGTTAGAATTCGTTTTTTTTCGAGACAATATTACTAGAATTCGTTTTTCTGTAAACTGTCAGCAAAAACAATACCTACTGGCAGAACATGAGGGAACTTCGCCGTAGCTACTAACTTGACAGTTACCCGACAGTTTTGCTCAGAAACAATAAACCTACAAGTTATCTTGACGAGCTAAAGATTGGTTTACACTAAGGCATTGTCCTAATACAACGCGATAACGCGAATGAGCGATGCGTACATCGTACGAGTCGACGATCAAATATATTGATCTAGAATAGGTTTCCTAATAGGCGACTGCGCGATGCATTCGCGCGACTAAAATGATTAAAAATTATTCGGGCAATCAAATCTATTAATGATGAATAGGTGTCCTAACTGAAGTTCGTGCGATGATCGCGTCGCGTCGATAGGAAGCGGGGAGAGGGGCAGGGCTAACCCGACAATGCGCCCACGCGTCGCGTATATCCGGCTGGCCGCCATTTTGGGGGTGTGATTTGTAGACGGCGCTGCTGATGCAATGCAAACTGTGTGTCAATCGTGATCGCGTATTCGCGTTCTATTAGAACACCCAGTTCGCGATCACGCGATGGTCGCATCATTTAAACGCGCGATGATCGCGTTATCGCGTTGTATTAGGACAATGCCTAAGACGTGACGCGATTACAATTCCTCAAAAGGATGAAGTAGCTATTTTTGTTTATTTTAAGATTCATGGATACTTTATTCGGTTGAAGTAAAGTGAACATCACAAACAGCCGTCAGAGTAGTCGAATAATTTTTAAGTTTGTTTAAAGTTGATGATGTCGGTTTCTTTGCGATAACAACAGAATGAGACTGCACTTATAGTTTAATAAAGCACTGGCGGCCCGCCCTCGCTTCGCTTCGGTGTAGAGCTGAAGTGTAGACTACAGTTTTTGTTCTCAGGCTTGTGTTATACACAATGACATTCATCTATGATTCTTCTTAGACCTGCATGCAAAGTCTCAGCCCGATCGGTTTAAAATTGACAAAGTTTCATACAAACTTTCATGCCCTATTTTATCCCCTTGGGGGTAGAATTGATCAAAATCCGTTCTTAGCGAATGCTTACGTCATAACATGTCCAGTGGGTTGTTGGTTGGGCTATGCGTTGACAGATCACTATGTCAGTCAGTCACCTTTGAGTTTTATATAATATAGATTTCATGGATTTGACGTATCTGAGTATCTGTAAGTGGTTGTTGTTAAAATTCTTGCTTCTAGCTGCATCTGTCGTCATAAAAACTTACCATATCGTACTGAGGCCACATGGTGGATCATTTAATTCTCTCTATTCCATGCACAAGGAAAGCCTTTACCCCAGTAGTAGAAATATTTTATAAGTTCATGTTGATGTCTTTTGAGGTAGATGGTACACAATCATTAGTTTAGAATCTATCAGTTGTGAATCTCCTAAACTTTAGATGGTTTAAAAAGGAAAGATTTTTTTTTTAAATTAAATTGTATATTGTGAACCTCTAAATTTTTAAATCTGAACTTTGAATTTGTATTTATTTATTTGCATTAGAATACAAGTACACTGGAGATGTTATAAATACAATGTTCGGCCTATTGTGCCATTTACAATAGCATCAAATATTTAACAATCTTTATTTAACATTAATATTATTAATTTACATTAAGCCATCAATTTCACATATCAATAATAAATTTCTAAAAGAAATCAGTTTTATTTCCAATTAAATTATGGTTTCATAATATTAAAATATAATCAAATAAATAACAAAACACACAGCGAATAATTATATTAATTAAAGAAATTACCAAACAAAAAACGATTGACTACGTTAATAAAATAAATTAACAAAACAAAAAATATTATATATACAATATTTAAAATATATACATTAAAAAGCGAATTACAATAAATTATCGTTAGCAAAATTAGAACAGTATACTTCGAGGATCATATCGCGCGTGCGTATCATTATGAATTACACCTTATAATGCCTTTTCAACTCAAGTGTGCATATGGTAGTAAGCCACTGAGCGAAGTCAAAGGTAAGTTACCTAACGCCGTGTTAATTCCAGCAAAACCAAGCGGTGTAAAGGAATGGGTAAGACACGGTACCCACTGCAACATAACATATTCGCAGAGTTGCTCTTATCATTAGTTAGGATCTTTTAGGTCGAGTAGTCCGTAAAATATTAACTTTGAACCACCTTACATTGTAGGAAATGGTGCAATAATAAATTTTTTGTAACAAAATGCTGAATTACAATTTAACTAGTGCTTAAATTTCATTTGAAGTGAATTCGGGTTTATTTGACGTTTTGACCCCTAAAAGTTTTTATTATTTTGAAGTTATTCATTTTAACTATGTTTTTTTTTGTTTGGCTAAATTGAACGAAAACAATTCTGAATTAAAATAGTTTAATTTTCAACGGAATGTTATCTTTATTAAGTCTTAAAAAATAAGGACAATTCTCATTAGGTACACTCGCGGAAAGATCCGCTCTGTCACCCATAATCGCTTGCGGTAGCGGCGTAGTAAAAATTCATTCATAGACATGTAATTATCGCTGTCTTACTTTTTCGTATAGCGCTGTCGCGATCACGATGCGGATGACAAATTGCAACTGAAACAAATGCAATTCAATTCATTATTCAATCAATGAAATGCTCTCTGTCTTACTTTTACGGATTGGCGCGTCCGACGCGAAGGCGGGGCGTAGTAAATATTACTGTAGAAAACCGTTCAAAGCATTTTGTTCGCCAAGTGACAGAGCGCAAAATTCCGCGATAATACCTATTATTATCGTAGTTGGATTAACCTAAGCTTTAGCGTTATATAAAAGTCTATTTGTCTATTTGAGGAGCTCGATGACGCAAGTGGTTAGCGCGTTCGGTTGCGATCGCTGAAATCTACTTTCGCTGTGGTCGGTCATTGGATGTGTGACCAAAAATTTATTTACTATCTCGAGGAAGTAATACGGAGTCGTGCTTCTGATGGAAAACTTATCGTATGATTTGATGTTTGCTTGACAAAAAATGTATGGCGGGCCGAGTGATTATCGCTTAAGCGACGTCTAATTCCTAAAGACACTATGCAACTTTTTAACAGGAGGATATTTAAAAAATATTATTTTATGAATATGTTTTTATTTTTATTGCGCTATTTCTCATTCAAAATGACTTATATTTTATTGTGAAAAAAAATGGTTGCCTATAAAGTCGGTTTTACGGGCGAAGATTTTACGTGACAACGTCTTTTTCTCGGTAGAATATTTATTGATATGAATATAATTAAATTGCACAATAGGAACAAGGAATTGAATGAAAATAAGAATTGCACAAATTTTAACTATAGAAATATATTTTGTTTACTAAAACATTGTACATGTAAACTTAAACTTAACACGAGAGACTCATCGTAACGTTACCGAGCGTTACACTTTTTCATAAGTGACTCCCAGCCGCAACCTAATTTAAGACGTTGTCACGTCAAAAAAAATTTTGATCGTCAATATTGTTCTCACTACTTGAGGAAGACACTCATTTTATAAAACCAATTAATACGAATTTGAGTAAACAGTTATGAACGAAAGCGGAATGTAATTCGCGCCTTTGTATTTTTTCACAAACTTTTTTTTTGCTTGGCGAGCGTGCAATTACTACATGGAACTTGTTCATTAAATCTTCGTGAACGATCATCATCAGCCTATTAATGTCCCCACTGCTGGGGCACAGGCTTCCCTAAGGATGGAATAGGGAGATTGGGCCATGACCCACCACGCGGGCCCAGTGTGGATTGGTGGGTGCTAACGACTGCAGACGCGGCCGGGACCAACGGCTTAACGTGCCTTCCGAAGCACGGAGGAGCTCGAGATAGTAAATTATGGTCACCCATCCAATGACCGACCACTGCGAAAGTTGCTTAAATTGAACGATCGCTGCGGAACGCGCTAACCACTTGCGCCATGGAGCTCCTCAATCCTCCTCGATCGATATCTTTGGTGATTAGAACTCTTACTCACAAAATACCATCCTAATTCAAATCACTATTAGTCCCTAGAGATTGAAACGCTATTTTGGTCCCTGTATACAGAAAACAAACTAGCTCTTTTCGAAAAGACGTGGCAAAACATATTTTCACATTGTGTCGGTTTTAATTACGCAACATTTCATTCTGCTCTGTACGTAAAATGTGTTTAGAAAGTACAAGGGGGGGAGGGGGGGGGGGGTAATATAACGATGATGATGATAGGCAAAAGTAAGTGTTCGCAGAGTCGTCAAAAGAAAACGACTTGGGTCGTAACTCTTTGACACGTAGGCAGGCGCAAGGAAATCTCCTTTCTAATTCATTAAACTTAAACACAGCAAATAAAATAATTTTCTCGAAAGGGTTCATACTTCCCGTTTTAGGGTCCGGTACCCATTGTGTGTGACATGCGGTGAAACTTATTTATACTGTACTAGCCGCCCGCCCTCGCTTCGCTTCGGTGTAGAGCTGAAGTGTAGACTACAGTTTTTGTTCTCGGCTTGTATTATACACAATGATATTCATCTATGATTCTGCTTATACCTGCATGCAAAGTCTCAGTCCGATCGGTTTAAAATTGAAGTTTCATACAAACTTTCATTCCCTATTTTATCCCCTTGGGGGTAGAATTGATCAAAATTCTTTCTTAGCGAATGCCTACGTCATAACATCTACCTGCATGCCAAATTTCAGCCCGATCCGTCCATTGTTTTGGGCTGTGCGTTGATAGATCACTATGTCAGTCAGTCACCTTTGAGTTTTATATATATAGATGACACAGCAATCAAAATATGAGTGGACGTTGTATTGGTATGTCGACATGATTTTTTTGTAAATGTTGCTACTTCTGTAAAATGCTGTTGAGATTGTTGGGCCCATTCTTCTCATCAGCTAAAAGGTGTCCTGAATGGGTAATAATATTGGTCGATACAAAAGAGCTTTGAATAAATAAATCTAGTTTTAACGGGTTAATGCACGAACTTTATTTATTTATTGACGTTTCGCAGCCTTTTCAGGTCTGCATTGTCAGAATAATGATGTTTTTTATTTACTTTGTCAAACTACCTTCGAAAGACTTTTATTGAGCGTTCGGATATTTCATTGGAAAATTTTTAAAACTTTATAGTCTATGTATGAATTTATTAGTTCATTTAGTAATAAAGTACTTTATTTAAAACTCTTTTTTGTAATTTTGTGTTTATTTATTTGACCCTAACTACCGTAAACTACCACCTGTTCCAAAATTGGGAGACCTTTCTGAGAAGAACCAGCGAAACATACTCAGAGAGGCTTTCTATCTCCTTCTTATGTTAAATCATGCAAACAAAAAGAACTAATATTATCTCTTGGTCTTGCAGTGTGTGCTCGGGGTTGGGATTTAATCTCTTGTATAATGGGTTCCCAAGCTGGTGGTATGTACCAACCATCTTCCATATTGAAATTTGGATATTTTTTAATCTCAATAGCCTCGCGTATCATTCGAGGAACGAATCGTTGCTCAGTTACAAGGTTCTGTGGTTTATCAAATCTAATATAATGGTTTGGTCCCTCTAATGCATGTTCACACACTGCAGCAGATTTGAATAAGTCAATTGTACAACTACATTTGTTATTTGATCTTGAACTATTTTTGTTCTTTATAAAAGCATCGAAGACATTCGTTTTATCTTTATGACACAGAATTGACCCTATATTGTTATATTGAGTGCACAATGCAGCGTGTTTGGATTGTGACTAAGTGTCGCCGCACACGGTCCACCGACCACAACCAGAAAACGCTGCCACCGGCATATTTCTTGTAATTTTCATACATTTTTTATGGACTCGCCACACACGGTACGCTGGTGGCCGACACACGCTACAAATCGTCGTTGCTCGCTTCTTGGGGCCCGCACCGGCCACTTAATGCGCCGATACAAAACACCGCCACACGTCACTCGCGCGATTGGGGAATCGCCACTCTCTCCCTTACCTTGGTCGACCGCTGTCGCGCGCTTCAACTACTTTAGTAGCCGCTTCTAGCTTCTCGTGGCGGCGCGCGTTTGCGACGTGTGGCCCGTGTGCGGCGACACTAAAGCGAATTGTGGTTATGCATCACAATTTAAGTTTGTACCGCTTAAATTGTGGTGCATAACCACAATTCGCTTCACTTCTGAGTCGTGAGTGCCGTATCTTCCTTTTTGTTTTAATCTAAGGCAACAATAATGCATCAGTCGCTCCGTGACAGATGTAACCCGGTCGAAACGTCGTGCTAAAGACGGTACAAAAACCTTTTATAAAGTGATAGTTTAAACCCGTTAAATGTTACAATTTTAATTGTTCTTTGTATGATTGTGCAACTTTTGTCTCAGCGTTAGATATGGCTCGATGCTGGGCCTGCGGGTGGCATAAAAGGATGCGGTTACGCGTGGTTTCATATTTGGTTTATGTCGGTTTGTGTCAGCGCGACCCGGCCATGGAGACCCAACACGGGAGATAGTGTTCCCTGTCGAAAGGGTACCAAAAGGGTGCACCCGCAGGCTGTAAACGTCACGAGGTTATATGTCATGAACCGGAAAAGTTAATTTTTTTTTAAAAGAATTTGTGTTGATGTTGCCGCTAAGATGACGAATATTTGTGCTGGACCTTTTTTTTATGGTCAGAAAAATGCGTGACGCATTTTAAATGGTCGAAGAGGAGCTCGATGGCGCAATTGGTTAGCGCGTTCGGCTGCGATCGTTGAAGTTAAACAACTAACGCAGGAGTCGGTCATTGGATGGGTAACCAAAAATTTACTATCTCTTTGTTTCTTAGGTTTTCACGCACATCACTCATTAAATAAAACTAGTTTTAACGGGTTAATGCACGAACTTTATTTATTTATTGACGTTTCGCAGCCTTTTCAGGTCTGCATCGTCAGAATAATCATTATTCTGTTTTCAGAATAATCGTCGTCAGAATAATAATAAAACTATTTTTAACGGGTTAATGCATGAACTTTATTTATTTATTGACGTTTTGCAGCCTTTTCATGTCTGCATCGTCAGAATAATCATTATTCTGACGATGCAGATCTGAAAATAATGATTATTCTGACGACGCAAACCTGAAAAGGCTGCGAAACGTCAATAAATAAATAAAGTTCGTGCATTAACCCGTTAAAACTAGTTTTATTTACTATCTCTCGCTCCTCCGTGCTTCGGAAGGCACGTTAAGACGCTGGTCTCGGCTGTATCTTCAGTTGTTCGCACTCACCAATTCGCATTGTGCCCGCGTGGTGGGTAATGGCACAGTCTCCCAATTCCATCGCTAAGGAAAGCCAGTGCCTCAGCAATGGGGATATCAATAGGCTGATGATGTTATTACCTTCGACATTATGACATTATGTGATGGAAGTTGACCTCAACACTTGTTTGCAAGTTTGATGTCAACTTTCAATTGGACGACACTGTATGAAATAAAACAGGGAGGAAAAAGCAGCCCTTGCTGAGTTTCTTGCCGGTTATTCTCAGTACAAGGTCTCCCGCCGTAGATTTGCGAACCGATGGCGTAGCTTTTCGACATTCACAAGTGCTTGTAACAGCCTAGACTGAATAAGCGATATTGAATTTTGAATTTTTTTGAATTTTTCGTGTATTAGACCCAATTCGCACTTGACCGGTTTTTTATGGTGTTTTATCGAACGACTTCCCTGAGTAATGAAGTCAAAATCTTCGACATTCATTCAGCAAAGCCTTCTGTAAAATAAACCCGTGAAATAGCTGTTACAGCCTTTTTTTATAGGTTGATGTACGCTTTCGCCGAGCGAGACTTAACGGCGTTGCTTCGGCTCGGTCAGCGATAATAAAGGGAAGCTACACACTTATAGGCGACCTCGCCATGCATTACATTAAGCTTAAGCAGATATTATTTATATTTGTTTATCTTTTAAGGAGCTCGATGGCGCGACTGGTTAGCGCGTTCGGCTACGATCGTTGAAGTTAAGCAACTTTCGCAGTGGTCGGTCATTGGATGGGTGACCAAAAATTTACTATCTCGAGCTCCTCCGTGCTTCGGAAGGCATGTTAAGCCGTTGGTCCCGGCTGCATCTGCAGTCGTTAGCACACACCAATCCGCACTGGGCCTGCGTAGTCATGGCCCTATTCCATCCATAGGGATTTTTTTTGGATGGGTGACCGGTATTTGTTACTCAAAAAAAAAATCAATATCGTTTATTCAGTCTATTGGCTGTTACAAGCACTTGTGAATGTCGAAAAGCTACGCCATCGGTTCGCAAATCTACGGCGGGAGACCTTGTACTGAGAAGAAACGGCAAGAAACTCAGCAAGGGCTGTTTTTTTCTCCCTGTATTATATACAGAGTCGTCAATTTGAAAAATGAGTTCAATATGAGATAACCCATGAAGTCACTTTCCATTACAAATGTAAATGATAAAACAATTATGACTATAAAATAAAAAATATAAAAAACAGATTTAAAAATGAAAAAAGTTTAGGAATGCCGTGTCCCACTGTTTAGGTATAAAATTTAGTTTTAAGTCGACTCGTAGAGTTTACTCGTTGATAGACCTTTACTATACGCGAATCAGTTAACTACTGATTCTTGAATAAAGTAAAATAAAGTTACATGCTTAAAAAATTAAACTTATAATTATAATTGCTATCTCTTCTTTCGAATGTTTAATACTTGTAAAAGTATTCATTTGACATTGTGGGTTACCTATAATAGATGGCGCTGCCTTACAGCTTAATAATGGCAAGAAGAATTTCGACGCGGCCATCAGGGCCGTGGTAGCACAATAGGGATGATGACTATTTTTTTTTTCTTCGTTTATCAGGTAGATAATCAAAAAGTATAGGGCACGTATTTTTTCTTTTTTCACATAATATAAACAGTGCCGAGATATATCGATTTGAAAATTCGCATGACGTCACGTTTGAGTACACTTATAATTGAAAATTCACTCAAAAGTGACGTCACGAGCCCCTACTCCCAAACTTTGACGCGCTATAACTTTGTCATTTTTTGGTTGATTGCCCAAAGAAAAAATACGTGTCCATTATTTTTTGATCATGTAACTGACGGACTAAATAGAATTTCGTTTACTGTACCCCGTCATCACCCCTATTGATCAGTGCATTCGCCCGGATAGCGAAGGGTGCGGGTTCGAGTCCCGTCTGCTGCCTGGTCCGCGTGGATTTTTTTCTAGTTATATTTTCTTTAGATTTAGACATCAAGCAATTACATGCTTAAAAATTGAAATTATAAGACCTGCATACCCCAAAATCCGGCACTGTTTTAATCTAAGGAGATTGTGTACAAAAACACAAAAGCACGAATTGACACTAATACCACGAGATTATCCTATACTCTAAACAAATATAGTGACATTGTCGACATACATCATGACTCTGTGATCTCATTGCGAAACAAATTGTATGAACACATATTTCCTCCGAATTCATAAAAAAAATATAAAAATATTTTGAAACGTATTTAAAGAAACACACACACACACACATACATACACACTTAATTAATTTTAATTATATAATGGTGTCGATTCTGGCATGATTCTCTAAACTTAAAACTAAATTTAACATCAGTCTCTCCTTTTCATTCTGTATAGAGAACGACAAGGATACACTGCTGTCAAATTTAAGTTTAGGTTTAGAGAATCATGTCAGAATCGACACCATAATCTGCTTAAGCTTAATGTAATGCATGATGAGTTCGCCTATAAGTGGTTACATATTATATCAATGAATGTAAAATTGTATTCATCATCATCATCATCAGCCTATTAATGTCCCCACTGCTGGGGCACAGGCGTTCCCTATGGATGGAATAGGGAGATTGGGCCATGACTACGCAGGCCCAGTGCGGATTGGTGTGTGCTAACGACTGCAGATGCAGCCGGGACCAACGGCTTAACATGCCTTCCGAAGCACGGAGGAGTTCGAGATAGTAAATTTTTGGTCACCCATCCAATGACCGACCACTGCGAAAGTTGCTTAACTTCAACGATCGTAGCTGAACGCGCTAACCACTTGCGCCATCGAGCTCCTCAAAAGATAAAAAAATAGAAATAATATCTGCTTAAGCTTCATGTAATTCATGATGAGTTCGCCTGTAAGTGGTTACATATTATATCACTGAATGTAAAATTGTATTAAATAAGATGTATTGATGTAGTAACTGTTGGTGATCCAATGGAGAGAAAAAAAAAGAAATACTAAAGAAAAGTTTACTAGAAAAAAATCCACGCGGACCAGGCAGCGGACGGGACTCGAACCCG
This sequence comes from Chilo suppressalis, assembly GCA_902850365.2. Lineage (NCBI taxonomy): Eukaryota > Metazoa > Arthropoda > Insecta > Lepidoptera > Crambidae > Chilo > Chilo suppressalis. Next base: position 1,751,401 of record OU963910.1, read on the forward strand.
CACCCTTCGCCGGTGCCGGTCCGTAAACTATTCTTTAGATTTAAACATCTAGCAGTTAAATGCTTAAAAATAAATAAAAAACATAAAAAAATACTATCCTCGTATAGAATAAAAAGGTCACGTACAATGAAAAGGTCACATATACAAATATTGATTCGATGTTTACTTAACGAGTTTTCAATTGCTTAACAACAAGAGTTAAGTACAGCAAGTCACAGTTAGTAATTGTTTTAATGGACAAATAGTTTCGATTCGATGATGGCCAGTTGACCTTTATGCCAACATACATTTTAACCTTGACCTTACGTGCTTGTTTAACCTTTGATCAGCTGCCTCTCGATCGGATTGCACTAAACTGAGAATCAAGGCGAGAAATACCGACGATCTAATGTAGAAATGAATGCGTATTGAAAAAAATGTCTCGTAGTCTTTATAAGCCGATATTTACTGGATGTTTCAAGTTTTTACGATAATAATACAGATTAGACTTGCAACGAATATTCGGTTACTATTCGGTATTCGGCCTATTCGGCTGCTTTTATTATATTCGGCCGAATACCGAATATCTTCATATTATTCGGCCGAATACCGAATACTTAAATAATATATTTTGTCATAGAGAAATAATTGGTAAAATGAAAAATTAAAATCGATTGATTACGTATATTCATATTTTCATTTCTGTTATATAATCATTTAAGTAGTCATTGGTTCATAACACAGGTACATAATCATCTTCTGTATTGGAAAAATGGAGGATTCTATGTATTCGAATTATTGTGGTAATCAAAATTTAGAAGGGTAAGGTTCTCATTTCTTTTATAATCATTTATTAAGTAGTCATTGGTACATAAAACAGGTACATAATTAAATCATTTTCTGTATTAAACAAGTTAACACTTTTTAATTCATTCAGTCATGTGATGAATGGTTACATAATAGCAATAATTTAAAGTTTATGCGCCGTTTTTGGCCATATAACAAAAGTTGGTTTTGTCATTTATTCAGTCGCTTTTTTGGGGGCTCGAGTCGACTCGATTTGGTTTATACGGTATTCGAATTGTGACTTGATTCTGCGATTCTAACTAACCCAGTACTCAAGTTCTAGGTTTGGTATTTGAATGTAGACTCGAGTCCAGAACTCAAGTCCTGAACTCGATTCTAGATATTTATCGGTTAACGATGTTAGAACTAAAAGGAAAATTTGAAATGGAGTAAACTTCAAACAGCATTAAGTTGAACGTAATAACATAACAAATCGTAACGTAGTTTTAATGAAAATATTAAGTATTTTATTATTTTTTACTAAGTATACACTAGCTGGCCGCTGTACGGTAACTCGTTTCCAGTTTGTAGCTCTACTCATGGCTTTGAAGCTAGTATGCTTTCAGGCGAAAGTTGGCACGGCTCTATGTAGCTTTCAACGTAATAAGACAAATGAAAACCGAAGAATTATATAATGTATTTGCATCCGCATCGCTGTCAGAGTATCAAGCATTAAGTAATGCAGTGGTCTCATATATACATTGCTACAACATTGGATGGCTTGAATGCCATTTGTTTGTTTTTAAGAGCCCTTTCACTTTTTTTGCAAAAAATGGTAATTTTTGTGCGCCTCGTTTACCCCCATAGAAAAGATTTTGACATTTCCTATAGAAATTCCTTTGGCTTTGCGTAGGGATGTAGCATCGCTCTGCATCTTCTATCGCATTTATCACGGAGAGTGTTCTGAGGAATTGTTCGGATTAATTCTAGCTGCTGCATTTCGCCATCGTTCATCGCGACAAAAATTTCATCCCCATCATCTTGATGCGTGGCTATCCACAACCGTGCGTTTTTGTCGAAATTTTTTACCACGTACGACAAAACTGTGGAATATGTTGTCGCCAGCAGTGTTTCCGGACCAATACGACCCAAAGACCTTCAAAAAAAGAGCATACTCCTTCCTTAAAGGCCGGCATCGCATTTGTGATACTCCTGGTGTTGCAAGTGTCCATGGGCGACGGTGATCACTTACCATCAGGTGAGCCGTCTGCTCGTATGCCACCTATAACATAAAAAAAAAAGAAATAAAGAGTAGATTTATTCTTCCTTTTGTAAGTTAATGTAGAATATTTGCAAATACTATTTTCCTTTTTTTGTACTGATCGTTCTACTGTAGCGGAAAAAACGCTAATATGCACAACTTCAAACGCCTCAATCTTTCAATAATGTTTAATAAATTAGATCAAATTAATTACTAAGTCATCAAAAATATGTTTTTATTGTAACATAATGTATTAGAATTTTGATTTTCCATCTCATTAATTAAAAAAAAATCATCCAACCTCCGTGAGTTTTCCCAAAAAATAATGCAGCTTTACCTCGTGTTTTGATATTGAATTAAATAGAATTACTATCAAAATCTTTCATAAAACTCATCTACCATCATTGAACTATTGAAATATGTATACATTTTTATAATTAGTCCATTAATAATTATTTTATAAGACTCGAAACATCACCCGTAAAATGCAATATATACCAGTGCAAAACTACCTACGCGTCGATCAGTACGGCAGCGCGCAGCGCGCAATTTTGTAAAACAGCTCTTAACTGGAGAGATTGTGGGGAATGTGACAATGTACACTGATGGCTTGAATGCAATTTGTTTGTTAAGTGGAAATATTGTCGGGAATGTTACAACTTTAACGACACTGAGAGGAATATAATAATAATATAATAATAATAAATATATCTTTATTCAAATAAGGTCATACATTGCATAATAATACTAATAACAATATAAAATACAAAATAATGGATGCCTGAACTAGGTTACAGTTAAAATTGTACCTGTATTTCAGGCTTTTATGATCTAAATAATACATAGAATATTTAATAAATTAACAAATTAATTAAAACAGAACTTAAAGTAATCATTATATAAATGTTGGTAAATGTAAATAATGGAGTTACGTTCATTTATTTACAAATAAGAAGTAATTCTTCGGTCTGCTCGTATGTCAGGCTGTGCAAATAATTAAATATTACAGTTCTACAGTTAAAATAGTTTAATGTGTAAATACCTAATACTCTATTTAACTTATTATATAAGAAAGGACTTAGGAAAGTACAGAATCTATGTGAAAAGATGTATTTTGAATCATGTGTAGAGATGCAGACTATATCTTTCCGTCTTTTGTTAGTGATATCAGAGCAAAAAGGTGAAATGGTGTGTTGTTTTAATATGGTGTGCATAATGAAAAGCTGGCGAACAGTTAACACATTACAGTATTTGTAAAGTTGATGCGTAGGATATAAGAAGGGAAGTGAATTGGCTACTTTTAAAATGGCTCTCTGAGCTCGCTCGAGGGGGATTAAAATAGTTTTGAGAGCTCCACCCCATGAAGTTATACAATATTGAATTACTGATTGGCATAAGGCCTGATATACCTGTTTAATTAGTTTTGGACCTGCAATGGTACGCAATTTTTTAAAAATATACATTAATTTACGGATCCTGACTACTAGATTTGCAATATGCTGTCTAAAAGATAATGTGTCGTTAATTAAGATACCAAGATATTTTATATGGGATGTGTTTTGTATTAAAGGGCAATCGCATTTATTGACTGAAGGATATTGGCATTGGTGTGCGTATAAGTTAGGATTTGTAAACCCATGACAAGGCTGGCGCATAGAAAAGTGAATATAATTGGTTTTGTCAGTATTCAGTGTTAGTAAATTGCAGCGAAGCCAGTTATTTACACCATTAAGACCAAGTTGAGCTACCTCATATAATTCTGACCTACTATTGGCGCTAAAAATCAAGGCCGTATCATCGGCGTAAGATATAATTTTACCATATTTTAAATTAAGGTTACATAAATCATTGATGTAAACGAGAAAAAGGGTAGGGCCGATTATACTTCCCTGGGGAATACCATAGCAGGTCATTTTCTGGTAATCACTTTTAATATTTCCTATTTTAACGCATTGAGATCGATTGTCTAAATAATCTGCAAATAGTTTTAACTGCGTTCCTCTAATACCCAATGCTTCCAACTTTTTTAGAAGCTTCGGAATTGAAACGGTATCGAACGCTTTTGCTAAATCAAGAAAAACAGCTAGAGTATGCTTTCCTTTGCCTAGTTCCTGAGTAATATAGTTAGTCAGGTTATGCACCGCATCTGCTGTTGACAACTTTGCCCGAAAACCAAATTGCTTAGGTGACAAATAGTTATTTTTTTCCAGGTAGTCAATAAGCCTTTTGTTAATAATTTTTTCTAATAGTTTTGATAAGGATGGAAGCACTGATATTGGTCTATAGTTATTTACTTGATCTTTACATCCAGATTTATAGACAGGAGTAACTACTGCTTTTTTTAAACATTGTGGAAAAATACCCTGCGAGAGGCAGATTTGAAAAATGCGTGTTAACGGTGGTATTAAAATATGCTTAAAAGTTTTGAGGATTTTATTGCTAATGTTATCAAAGCCGACTGCACTGTCATCTTTCAAATTTGTAATTATTTGTAAAATTTCTTGTTGGTCGGTATCTAACATAACAAAACTATTCCTACTGGTGGTAGCGTTAAGTGACTGAGAAAATAGATTTAGAGGTTGGTGGCGTTCTGCAAGGTCTTTTCCCATATTAATAAAATAGTTATTTACATAATTGGCTGATATAAGCGGTGAAGGATGGGAGTAGTAAACTCGAACACGATTCGTGCCTTTTTGAAGTGTAGGTAAAATTTTTAATATGTCTCCAAAGGCGTTTGCTATCCTTGCCTGCTTTGAGTAGTTCATTTTTTTCATAATTTGCTTTTAATTTTTTCAAAAGATTATTAACGAAATTCCTGTATCTCCTATAGATAACTAGCAATGTGAGGTTATCGGGATATTTTTTTGTCCTCATATGAAGTTTATCCCTGTGTCTTATACATCGAATAATACCCGGGGTTATCCAAGGTTTGATATTTTGATATTGTTTATTTGAAGCAACTACAGACGTATTATGTAATATAGCTTGTTCAACATTATTAATTAAATACAACAAAGATGCATTCGCGTCCGTCGATTGAAAAACTGGGGCAAAGTCAAGCTTGCATAAATCGTGTTCGAGTTTCTTTATGTTTAACTTAGATTTTACTAGTTTATGATTCAGTTTAGGCAGCGATAAATTTAAGGTTAGTAAGACAGCGGAATGATCGGTAAGCGGCGTTTTTGTGACAAGTGTTAGATATGTTGACCTAGATTTTATTATCATATGGTCGAGACAAGAACCACTCAGATGTGTTGGTAATGTATGGGCTGGGTAAATACCATGGTACGAACATAGATTGAGATAATCTTGGGTTCCAGCATCATGTATGTCGGGTATAATGTTTATGTTAATATCACCCGTAATTATTACATTTTTAAAAGATGTTAATGATTGAAGTATCTGGTCTAAGTTTCCGTTGAAATTATCTATGTTTGTGACAGATGGGGATCTATATATTGCGACAATAACTGTATCTTGGTTAATATGTACCAACAAACAACTACAACCCTGAAGAGCTGGTTCCTCGAGGGTGACTTGCAAGGAGTCTCTAACATAAATAACTATTCCATCATTTTGGTTGTGATTATTTTGACTATAAAATAAGTTATAACCTGGCCTTGTTGGTAGGTTGCCGTTCCGTTTTGTTAACCAGCACTCGGTTAGTATAATTACATCACAAACAAAGTTAAGCCTATGGAGGAAAATATCAAAATTATCAATATTTTTATAAATACTACGTATATTTTGGGTGAGTACAGTTAATGAGTTTTTATAAGCGGTCAGATATTGTCTACACTCTTCGACTTCACATAAACATGAATTAGACATAGATAGATCATCTATTTCATTTATTATATTAATGTCCATAGTAAAGTTCTAATTATAACAAATAAGTGGCGCTCTAGGCGCCTTCATAATCAATAGTATTAATGTACCTAGTTTCGGCAGCTTTTTTAGCTGGACATTCGGCATCTCCGGTCCTATGGCCGCACGGTTTTTTAAATTTAACGCAAGTGGCACATTTTGGTGGATCGGCTTTTTTTGTGCAGTCTTTGAGAGAATGGCCATCTTCGCCACAGTGGCCACAGGTAGAAGCTGTCGCCTTGCAAGTTTTAGCGGAATGGCCATATTGCTGGCAATTGTAGCATCTAGTTACAAGTGTGAAATCACGTACCGAGCAAAAATTCCAGTTAATAAAAAGTCTGTCCTGTATAATTAAGGCTTTGCGTATAGTAGCAGGTACTTCTAAAATATAGTTGCAGGTGTCTGCATCTCGTTTTCCTGATTTGTGGCTCAGTTTTATAGAGTTCAGGAAAGTATCTCTAGATATATTTAATGACGATTCTGCTACGTTTTGCTCGTAGATGCACTTATAGACGTCACTTTCAGTCATAGATGAAGGTACTCCTATGATTATAATACGCGGCTTGCGTTTATTGGTCTCATCAACAGTCAGGCCTGAGTTTGCTAACAGCACTGAATTTTTCAATTTATGGATGTCGTCTTTGGTCTCAGTGCTGACGATCACTCCTCCATTTCTTACTTTACGAAGACCACGTACTTTCAGTTTCATCTCCTCAGGGCTAATAATTTTTTGGACCAAATTTTTTGTTTCGTCACTACTTTGTGCAACATTGCTTGGGTAGATTACCACAGAACTGACAGGGCTAGGGCGAATAAAGTTGTTGGATCCCTTTTTTACCATGTCTGCAAAAGACGTGTTTGTTGTAGCAGATTTAGTGCAGGATTCCTGTATAGTCTTTTTAAAATCAGTAAGACAAGCTGAGAGGTCATGGTTTTCCTTTAAAATTTGCAAATTAGAGTGAGTTGATAACGCCTTTTGCTTTAAAGACTGATATTGAACAGCCATTTGCGCAACTCCATGTCCAACTTTTCGACAGAGATTATTAATCCTAAGTTTGTGGTCAGATACTAGTTTTCCCTCATTCGATATGGTACATACTTCTTGTAAATATTGCTCAATTGAGGTAAGCCAGTTTTGTATTTCCGGAGTAGATACTATTTTTAAGGTATCCATATCATCCTGGTCTTGAGTTGGATGGCTGGGCGTCGTTGGGGGAGGAGTGCGGCGAGTAATGCCGCTTCGATTAAAGGGGCTCTCACTTGACATAATTAATGAAAAAGAACTTACACTAAATATTTATGTCCATTATTATAATTTATGCACGTATAATTGTCACTCACTGAGCGTAACCTCATAATACGCTTAATCACTATTTAAACTAGGTCACTATTATTTAACTGTTAATTTATTTTATAAGCGCGATGAGCACGTCTGTACGCTAGTACGATCGATCGATCGATGATATATCGATCGATGAATATTGTAATAAAATAAAACTAGCAAACCAGTGAACCAAATGTTCACCAAAAAAAAATGTATTTGATAATTGAGAACTTCGGAGATTTTGTGTGGTTTCGTTTAAAATAGAAATCACGTGATTTCTCGAAAACCGGAAGTGCTACGTTACTCACATCCGGTTTGTAGTCTTATCAGACTATTCTTAACTTATAACTTAAACATTCTCTATATCTATCTCTTACGGTTTGGCCGCTGAAACAGCACCACGGACGGACGGACGGAATTTGTCTATTAGATAAGAAAAATGGGGAACGATTTTTTTCTAGGACGCTTTTATAGTTAAAACATTTCATGTTGATGTTTATTTCGATTACTTGTGGGTCTTTATTGTATAGGAAATATATAATTTATTAACACACTGTAAGAAGTTAAGCAAAAATCTTCTGTCTCGAGTTCCTCTGTGCTTCGAAAGGCACGTTAAGCCGTTGGTCCCGGCTGCATCTGCATTCGTTACCATCCGCCAATCTGCACTGGGCCCGCGTGGTGGGTCACGGCCCAATCTCTCTATACCATCCATAGGGAAGGCCTCTGCCCCAGTAGTGGGGGCATTAATAGGCTGATGATGATGATGATGATGATGATGATGATGATGATGAAGAAGCATCTGTTGTTGCGTATTTGTCATTGCGAGCGTAACCACTAAACAGCCAGTGGTAGACATTAAAAACTTGGTGTCATCTTTTTAAGTACATTTTGTGCATGACAGTGTGTGAGATTTTCGCTTAATTAAAGTTTGTAATTGGTATATTTACTTTATATATTTTCACGCACACCAATCATTTAGTTAAACACTTTTTGATCCGGTATAAGCCGCAAGTTAAGACTAAATGTCGCCGCACACGGACCACCGACGACAACCACAAAACGCCGCCACCGGCATATTTCTTGTAGTTTTCATACATTTTATATGGACTCGATACACACGGTACGCGCCCGTGGCCGCCACACGCTACAAATCGTCGTAGCTCGTTTCTTGTGGCCCGCGCCGGCCACTTAGTGTACTTAGTGCACCACGCACACGAGAAGCGACTTCTAAAGTGGCTGAAGCGCGCGACAGCGGCCGACTAAGGTAAGGGAGAGAGGGTTGGGGAATCTCGCGAGTGACGTGTGACGGCGTTTTATATCGGCGCATTAAGTGGCCGTCACAAGAATCGAGCAACGACGATTTGTAGCGTGTGGCGGCCACCACAGTGTTTAGTTGTCCGCCCCGGACATTGGGCAAAAATGTATGGACGCTGCACCCACGTCCGCCACGGCTTAAACTACATTTGTTTGAAAGTCATGATCATCTGTGCCAAAGCGCATCAAATTCCATCCCGGGGGTCTTTAGTTATTTTAGATTAAACAGGTACAAGTACTATAACGAACGAACATTAATGAAACAAGGGAATTAATTTAGTTAGTTAGTTCGACCGTACATAGAGGGCTCAGGTATTATTGGAGTAATTCACAAGATGCAAGGGTGCCCTCTTATGTTATTCTGCCACGCTAAAGTAAATCCAAAAATCCCCGCAGGGGTTCAGGTTTTTTCAAACAGTCTGTTCGATATAGTAAATTGTCTTCTATGTAAAACGGAGCGACCACAAATCAAACTTGTCCACGCTTCGGAGAAAACATGATTCCAGTTCAATCATACTAATTGACAAAACCGATAATCGTGTTCCAATGTCCAAAGCGTGTTAGATAAAAATCAATCAAGTGATAGGGAGCGCACAATCAGAACGAAATAAGACGAGTCCACTATTTGCAACTACAAGTCCTTCAAATAACGTAAACCGTTTTGTGGTGGCTCATATATCTGGTTGTATAATAAGATATGTCACATTATTATGGTTACTTATAATATAAAATGAAGGTACTATAAAATTTATTATTTCAGCTATTTAATTAAGTGAATGTGTCATATCTTTTGACTACCAGGTTATTTTTTACGATGGCATATCTTTTGACTAACGGGATATTATTTACGGTGTCATAATAAAAAGGCTAGTTTTTCAAAGATCTAACGATTCATACTAACATTAACATTGTTGGCGGAGCTGGGTGTGTTTTGCCCATTGTCCTTTAGATTTTAATTTTTGAAGTTATACTTCTTTAGGCGCGTTATGAAAAAATGATGAGAGTGAAATGCGCGCGCATCACTGTAACACAAACTTTTGTGTTTACCGCACATTAAGAAAATCTACCAACAAAATAGAAATAGAATCTCTATTTAGTGGGTGCTAACGACTGCATTGTGAAGGCCTATCAAAAGTATTTATTAATCTGGAACAACGGAACCAAAGCGCGATTCAGGAGACTACAGCGCCATCTCTTGACCATTGGTGTAGTAGAACCAAAAACCACATCTTTATTTTTTGTAATAAAGTAACAGTTATAGGTATTCATATTTATAATATTTATCCACATGTTTCTAGTTTGTATATTTGGAATACGTGTTTGAGTTTCATACAAGTGCAAATCACATATGTTCTAATAAATTACATATATTCAGTAGCGATTTTAATTGAATATTTTGATTATTTATTTATTTTTTCAAATTAAAACTGAACTTTATTGACTGTGTCCTTTTCCAGACTTTTTATTAATTTATTGTAATTAATTATTTGCATGCAATTAAAAACTAATTTTAAACGATGCCAAAGAAGGATAACTTCTCACGCGCCTACATAAGTACACGCACCCATTTTTTTTTGGTCTTTATTTTATTAAATTTTTTCATGATTCGGCATTAAAAAAAAATAATTACACACAACATATTTTCACCCCTCTAGCATCAGCCCCTATTTTCATAGCGTATGGCGATACAAAGTTGGCTGGGTCAGCTAGTAACGTATAAGTAGATACAGTACCAACCTCGGGTATTGTATCCCAGATATTCATGACAACAATAGTATCAGGAGTCCCATAAGTTGGTACCCCTGTTATCTGCACAAGATCCCTTATAATCGCTTTCGGCCTGATTTACAGTTAATATCGATATTAGTATATAAACTCAATGATGAATAGTTTGTTTGCCAAAGGGTTTCCTTAAGGTAAGCGACCTTTTGGTATGTTAAGACAATGCAATAACTCAGCGCCTGTTGTAGTCATAAAATTGACTTCAGATACATTGTGATGACCTCCTAGGCCGAGTGGTTTGTACGCCGGGTTTCATGGTGTCGCCGACTCGAGAGGTCCCGCGTTCGAATCCCGGTGGGGGCAGATGTTTGTGTGATGAATACAAGCATTTGTACTCCAGTCATGGATGTTTAATATGTATTTCTATATAAATATACTTATATATGTACAGTATATGTATTCTATCCGTTACCCTAGTATCCCATAACACAAGCCTTATAGTGCTTAGCTTAGGGCTAGGCTAATTGGTGTGAGTGTTGGAAATATTTATTTATTTATTTATTGTGATTGGCATCATTGACCTCTTACATCTTATATTTGCTATCTTCTATTTGCTGATACTGTGTACAAAAGATGGTTTTGATGATAAAAAAAAACGACGGGTTGCACTCCAGGAGTGCCGGCAGAAGTGAAAACTTGAATATTAACGTTGTGCATTTTTGATATTTTGGAATGGTTAGGGAATAATTTCGCACGAATTGCTTTAATTATCAGTATAAAAGCACTATCATTTATGTGGTAGAATACAATATTTATTTATTGCGCTATCGTACACAAACATGTCAACTTATATTACATTAAAAAGTTTATCTCTCAGAATTTCTCATATAAGCGCACGTAGCGACATCTATTGTAAAAAAAAGGCATTACTTCGCAATAAAACTGCTACCTGGACGTCCTAGATAGAGACTTATTATTATAATACGATAAATATCGATCGATAATCGAAGCAAATGTTTAAAGTCAAATTAAAATGCCACTTAATCACATTGCAATGCATGTAAAAGCTTTGTTTCCCCGTGCAATCAATTTGCGGAGATGGTCTTCTGAACCAGGTGATACATGACCCCTGCTGTTATTGTTTGGAAACGAATGACGCACATACACACGTAGAGAAATTTAACACCAGCGTTTTAGACACAATTGTGATGAATATGAATTTTTAATTATTGATTTATATCAAAGATGTTCGAGGGCATAAAATGTATCCTTGTCAGTCTCTTTACAGAATGAAAAGGAGAGACTGACATTACGAGTAGGTTTCGATTTGAGATTGGAGAATTGTGCAGCCAGTTATATATATACTAGCAAACCAGTGAACCAAATGTTCACCAAAAAAAAAAAATGTATTTAATTAATTGAGAACTTCGGAGATTTTGTGTGGTTACGTTTGAAATAGAAATCACGTGATTTTTCGAAAACCGGAAGTGCTACGTTACTCACATCCGGTTTGTAGTCTTATCAGACTATTCTTAACTTATAACTTAAACATTCTCTATATCTATCTCTTACGGTTTGGCCGCTGAAACAGCACCACGGACGGACGGACGGACTTGTCTAATAGATAAGAGATAGCGCACCTTACAGGCCCTGCCAGAATACCAGCGCTGTTGTCACTCGCATAGTAACGTGTGGCAACAGCATCATCCTGAGGCAGGGTCCTGATTAACCATTAATTTACTTTTATAGTTTTAAGTTAGTTTTTAATTTTGTTTTTTATGTTAATGTTTATGTGTTTTTTCATTGTTGTTGTACTTGTAACAAATGGTTAATAAAAAATCTCTCTCTCTCTCTCTCTCATAAAATAAAATATCAGTATGTTTCGTCCAATATATTGAAAGTGAACAACCTTTCCAATTTTATTGTTTTCGTCTTACGAATTTTCGACACGTGCCCTAATCACGTGTCCGGATCCGATTAGGCCACGTGTCCTGACGCGAGTTTAACATTTTTAACCCATACAAAAAAAAAGTGTACAACACCGCTAAAGAAGTTTTTACTTCAATAATAATCTTTATTTCTTCTTCCACAATCTACAAATCATTACAACTTACTAAATTTTATGTAAGAACAGTAACATAGATTGTGAGAGACTGGTGCCAGAACCTTAGATTAAAACAAAAAGGGTAGATACGGTACGCTCATACTTGCATCAAACAAAAACAGATCCCACGGCAGCGCGAACGGGACGGCGAGATCCGCGTCACTGCATTACCGACCCGAACGAAACAGCACGTTAAGTTTCAACGGCAGCGCGAACGAGACGGCGAGATCCGCGTCACTGCACTACCTCGCACTACTCACGCGACCAGTACTCGATGTCACTACCGAATAAGATTCAAAACAAACAGGATTTTTTATGAAAAAATATATTTTATAGTACTTACGAATGAAAAGTGATGCCGTGGGTTTTATTTTTAGTTCTTGAGCAATTTGAGCACTTTTTAAAAACACACTTAGGCATTGCTTTATCATATAAACACAAAATATTAGCAATATTTCTTTTTGGCGTTCACATGTACGTCGTTTGCATGTCAATTTGTGACTAAAGCGATTAGGGTCGTGGACCACAATTCATGCGAATCACTTTTGTGAGGCTAGTGCCGTATCTACCCTTTTTGTTTTAATCTAAGGCCAGAACAGGCGGAACGCCTGTATCTCAGAGCACCAGGACTCTCCCTCCCCTGGAGAATGAACAGTGAGCAAATTATAAGGTCATTGATCTTTCATTTACATGGTAGCTATAGGACGAAAAGAAAACACCCTTTTACAATAGTGACACGATTACGCCTAAAATAAGAATAAATACCTACAAGGTTATGTGATAAATTACAGCAAACAGTTTTGATTTTAAATCATGTAGGCATGCAAATAATTTAATACAATTAATTATACTAAATATCAAATTAATATTTAAAAAAAACACGGAATATCGTTTGTACGTTAATACGCAACTCTTCGCTTGCGAGTCCCACACACAATAGGGGTGATGACGGGGTACAGTAAACGAAATTCTATTTAGTCCGTCAGTTAGATGATCAAAAAATAATGGACACGTATTTTTTCTTTGGGCAATCAACCAAAAAATGACAAAGTTATAGCGCGTCAAAGTTTGGGAGTAGGGGCTCGTAACGTCACTTTTGAGTGAATTTTCACTTATAAGTGTACTCAAACGTGACGTCATGCGACTTTTCAAATCAATATATCTCTGCAATGTTTATATTATGTGAAAAAAGAAAAAATACGTGTCCTATACTTTTTGATAAAATACCTGATAAACGAAGAAAAAAAAATTAGTCATCATCCCTATTGACCAGGTTTTTACTGCACTTCGAGCAAGCTGTAAACGAAATATATTCTATGTGAATTAAGACCTAACATTCATCTTCGACGACTTAAAACAAGCCTGGAAAAAGATTAAATCTCTGAAAGCTATTTAAAGCTACTTCGAAACATTTATATCCTCACTAAAGATCTTTAAGTCGTAGCAACTGCGGGGCTTTAAGTAACAGCGGAGCCCCACAAAGAGCTACAGACTATTACGGAACTCTAAAATGTCATGTAGACGGATAGAGTAATGGCCTGCGCAGCCGAACGACTTTTACCCGCAGAGGACAATTCCTCAATCGTGAAAAATATGTCCGTCGAGGACTTGTCACGGACTCAACACACACAGTATGCGAACATGAACCCCCGAAATTTTTGAAAAGTACACGCTATGGATGTAAATATTCTTTGATTACGTTGTGTTGTAATTAACATGAAATTTAAGAAAATGGGAAGACTTTTTAAAAGAGATTACTGGGTTCACCTCTTTAAATCGGATCAAGCGCGCAACGCTGACTTAAGTTCGTTATAGGCGATGCTAAACCCCTGAGAGAAACCTTGACAGCCTTGAGAAGCAGATGGTACTTGGCCATCTTGGGTTCGGAGAGTCACGCCAGAATCGATACCAAATATACCTGTTATTTTGTTTACTATAGCGCCTAACACGTCCTCAAACAGGCCCTGCCAGAATACCAGCGCTGATACAGTGAGAGAATATTTTCTCATTGTATCAGCATAAGCTGAGGCAGGGTCCTGATTGGCCGTTTGAAATCTAATGATTAATTTTTGTTCTTAGGTTAAATTTCTTTTTTATATTTTTTTTTCCTCTGTTTCTTATACTAGATGGCCAATAAAGATTTTTCATTTCATTTCATCTTGACAGCCTAGAGAAGCTGATGGTACTTGGCCATTGGACCTACCCGCTGGTCAGACCTAGCTAAGTCACTCACTGGCCTCTCAATAACAAAGGCTTTGACTGCCGAGGACAGGAATACGTGGAGAAGCATAGAGCATCCGATGGTCAACGTTTCAAGTTAGACACGACCTTCAGCAATGAAGATATAGGGATCAATCAAATCAAATCTAAATCAAAAATATATTTATTTTCCATCACAACAGAGATTCATAGTTACTCTTGTATAGCAATTACAGTGTTGTGGCTCCTCTATTTGTGATGAACTGGTGCCTGAAATAGGTTTCAGCAATAGAAACCTGTGCTAAAGGTCACCAGGCCCAATCACAGATTAGGATCAGACGGATTAGGAAGAAGTGCAATGCTGCGCCTATTCCAACAGAACACAGTAAGTGATTATCCCTTATAATGATCATACTGTTTTTACGGGAACCGATGTCACCTACATTACACTTTTACCCTAATAGATAACAGCCAATCAGACAACGTGACTTCACACCCGATAGCAACTACGCAATCAGAATTAAGATTTTGTCAAGTTATGAGGATGTGCTCACACATTACTGTAGGCTTGTTGAAAATATATCGATGTATCGATATATCGATATTTTTTGTTCGATATATCGATATTTTTTGCCGATATATTTTGATTCGATATATCGATACATCGATACAAAATAAGCAATATCGAAATTCGTATCAAAAATGATATTTTTTTAATTATTAGCATTTACCTGAGAGGCCCTGCAATCATTTTCATCATTCGAAAATAGGATCTATTTTTAGGGAGATAATTTTCGTTCCATTATTATTCCGCGTGTCATATTTCGTGAGATACTTATACGTACGTAACGTACGATATTTTTGGGAAAATTGGTCCGATATATCGATATAGCGATGTTTTTTTCGCGATATATCGTAGCCGATATTGATATTTTTTAAAAGATCGGTATATCGATATTTTTTTCAACTTTCGACATCCCTACATTACTGTGGCGAGCCTGTCTTTTTTTGAGTGTGTATGCTGTTGGTCGCAGATGACCTTTACAGCGTCACCGGGTTTGGGGACGGCGAGACCCTAAGGGGACCTCAAGCCGAGAATTGGCGAGTGCCTCTAGAGGTATTCCTGGCGGATGGCATCTCCCCACAGGGGGAGGCTCTTCTCCGTCTGGAGCCTCTAGACCACTCGAACCTGAGGGGTCAGCTTAACTTGAGGGCATCTCTGACCTCGGCTCTAGTCAGCCGTTGTCGTGTGGGTTGAAAACAGTACTTATACCTATTAACCCATTTAATTAATGAAGCACACATTTTCTAATAAGAAAATGACTCACATTTCCAAATGGCGCCACGTCGCACGAAGCGATTTGCTTCGGCCTTCATTATACGAACGGCTAGGGAGTGGAACTCCTTGCCGAGGTCTGTTTTCCCGGACCAATATAACCTGGACATCTTCAAGGCCAGAGTGAACAGGCATCTTCTAGGCAGGCGTGTACCATCCTAGGCCTCATCATCGCTTTCCATCAGGTGAGATTGTGGTCAAACGCATTGCCTATTTAGCATAAAAAAAAAACGTGCGGTGGTGAAAATTAGAACTAGATCTTTCATCCTTTTTTTGTTTTTAATATTAAAGTGAGACAAAGGTATGGATTAAAAGCGCTTCCAAGGAGGTTTCATCGAAATTAAAAAAAAAACCGTATGGATATGCACGGCGCCATGTATGGGAGCGTGCAGTTAAACATTTTACCAGGCGCTCCTTTGAATGTCCCGTAGTTTTGAACTTTCGAACATTTTCGAGCAAATGTGTTGAAAAATCATTAATATTAGGTACGAGTATATAATATTTAAATTAACTTCACCGTCACCGGGTTAGGGGATGGCGAGATCCTAGGGACCTCAAGCCGAGAATTGGCGAGTGCCTCTAGAGGTATTCCAGGCGGATGGCATCTCCCCACAGGGGAAGTCTCCTCTCCGTCTGAAGCCAGGGCGAGCCTGCCCCGCCCACTAGATCCTTCTAACCTCTTTCTGTATTCTGTGGCCTAATCACATGAGTTCTATTTTTTTCGGGGACACCAGCGTATTGTTGTCCTGTCCGGTCTTAAAGTCTAGTATATTATTATTGATGAAAATATTTACTCTACCAAGATCGGTTCTAGTTTACTCTTTCGCTTACTCGGTGTACACTATGCCCTTAGTACGAACCAATATCGAATTCGTATCGTTTGCGAGTACGAAATGTCATTGTCAAATGTACACTGATTCTTAGTTATGGTTCAAGTTTTCATACAAAATTTGACAATGACATTTCGGATTCGCAAACTATTCGAATTCTTTAATGGTTCGTGCTAAGGGTACAAGACCCTTTTAAGCAAACACACATCCTTACTTCTTATGATTTACGCCCAGCCGCTTAATACACATTAATCCGTCTCCTGAAACTTTACTCAAAGCTTGATAATTTACATTGTATTTAGGTATCTAAAACTTCAGCTTACAAAGATTTTTGTGTATCGCTTTAGTGCCTCGGAAAACTGAGGAGGTTTAAACTTGATATTTATTTGTAATTACAATTTTTGTGATTTATAATCTGCGTTCATATGTATTAAAGTGTATAGAGTCTATGCGGAAAGAGATTGGGCGTAGCGAAAAAAGGAACATCAAGATTTTTATTTGGCAATGAAACCCAGCAATCTGTAAAACGTCAAAGTTTTGTATTGATACGGATTTGTTTGTTGTTGTGATTTCTTGCGGTTTTTTGTTTTGACGTGACAACGTCTTAAATTAGGTTGCGGCTGGGAGTCACTTATGAAAAAGTGTAACGCTCGGTAACGTTACGATGAGTCTCTCGTGTTAAGTTTAAGTTTACATGTACAATGTTTTAGTAAACAAAATATATTTCTATAGTTAAAATTTGTGCAATTCTTATTTTCATTCAATTCCTTGTTCCTATTGTGCAATTTAATTATATTCATATCAATAAATATTCTACCGAGAAAAAGACGTTGTCACGTAAAATCTTCGCCCGTAAAACCGACTTTACAGGCAACCATTTTTTTTAATCATGTCTAAAAGGGGTAAAACCTTATAAATACGGTAGAAAAGCACTACAGGGCCCTCCAATCTAAATCCGATTTTCTTTCCGCACAGAAAAGAAACTTTTCTAGAAATATATAAGTAGAAATTAAAATGTAAGGATGAGAAAATAAGAGGCAATGCAGATATGAACCAGAATCGTTTTCTACAGACGTTAAGGCCTATAAGCATCCTAATCCTAACTAATATTATTAAAAACTAGCAAACCAGTGAACCAAATGTTCACCAAAACCTGATTTCTCGAAAATCGGAAGTGCTACGTTACTCAAATCCGGTTTGTAGTCTTATCAGACTATTCTTAACTTATAACTTAAATATTCTCTTTATCTATCTCTTACGGTTTGGCCGCTAAAACAGCACTACAGACAGACGGACTTGTCTAATAGATAAGAGATGCGATGAAATTTGGTACGCATATAGTTTAAGACCTGGATTGAAACTTGGGTTACTTTTTATCCCGGAGAGATGTTAGGTAAATGTAACATGTACAAAGAAATTTTGTGACTCATTTCTTTGTCGCACTATCCGTAAATGGAATGCTCTGCCCGCTCACGTGTTACAACCTTCCTTCCTTCTTACAACCTGGGATCCTTTAATAATAAATAATAATAATAAATATTTCCAACACTCACATCAACTAGCCTTGCCCCAAAGTAAGCACTGTAAGGCTTATGTTATGGGATGCTAGGGTAACGGATAGAATACAAATACTGTACATATATAAGTATATTTATATAGAAATACATATTAAACATCCATGACTGGAGTACAAATGCTCGTATTCATCACACAAACATCTGTCCCCACCGGGATTCGAACCCGGGACCCTCTCGAGTCGGCGACACCATGAAACTCGGCGTACAATCCACTCGGCCACGGAGGTCGTCCTTTAAAAGAGGCGTGAAGAAGCAACATGCAGGCCGGCAGGGTGAGGATGGCTGGTGTGGCAGGTAGAACTGCTGTACCAGCTATCTTCACGTCTGGACTTTATTTGTCGGACCTACCTATAAAAAAAGGTTCCTGTGGGATTCTCGAAAATCTAAAGTTTAGTTTTTATTTATTTTTAAGCATTTAACTGCTAGATGTTTAAATCTAAAGAAAAGTTTTACTAGAAAAAAATCCACGCGGACCAGGCACCGGCAGGGTAGAATTGAACCCGCACCCTTCGCAATCCGGGCGAATGCACTGACCAATTATGCTACCACGGCCCCGATGGCCGCGTCGACATTTTCCTAGCCTTAAGCTGCATCTCTTCGCATTGTAGGTAACTAAAGTTTACTCAGACAAAGTAGCGGGCGAACATAGGAGTTGTATAAACAATATCTCTAGTGCGAACGAATTCAGTAGGCACTTAATTCACCAATACCGAGAATGGCCTACCTATAAATCCGCAGATTAGCCCGCTGTGGCGGCATGCGGGCTCCTATCTAATTGATTAATCAAATCAAACAAAGCCATAGATGGTGCTATAAGTAGACTGTTTAGGCCCCAAGCCCGGCCGAGGGACTAAATTAATCATGGAGTCTCATTGTTTCTGTAATTGGAACATGTGCCCGAGGGGTATCGATGGTTTTGTATCACTCTTTGCTTAGACAACAGACGGACCTCATTCACTTAAGTTCCGATTGGTGAAAACAATTAAATTCTGCACGAATAGATTTTCTATGAATGATTTTCCGTCCGTCCGTTCAAAATTTGGATAGCTAAATTTGGAATGTTGTTGTGAAATATAATTGGATACCAAATTATTTCTAGAGCTACTTATTCCAATTTATGTTACCAAAGAGAGTTTAAGTAACGTATGAGTATTAGCCCAAACAATCCTGTTTGATCTAATATTCATAGAATGTTTTTTTCTACTTAAATAAGTAGTTAAGAGAAAATTAATGATTTTAATACTTTTGGCACAGAGAGTTGGGAATTATTCTTCTGCTCGTATTGCTATTAATACTAATATTGAATTTAAATAATAATAATGGTCAGTGCATTCGCCCGGATTGCGAAGGGTGCGGGTTCGAGTCCCGTCTGCTGCCTGGGCCGCGTGGATTTTCTTTAGATTTAAACATCTAGCAGTTAAATGCTTAAAAACAAAAACATAACTATAAATGTTAGTTCTTCTTTCAAATGTTTAATACTTGTAAAAGTATTCAATTTACTTTGTGGGTTACCTACAATGCGAAGAGATGGCGCTGCCTTGCAGCTTAAGGATAGGAAAATTTCGACGCGGCCATTAGGGCCGCGGTAGCATAATTGGTCAGTGCATTCGCCCGGATTGCGAAGGGTGCGGGTTCGAGTCCCGTCTGCTGCCTGGTCCGCGTGGTTTTTTTTCTATTAAAACTTTTCTTTAGATTTAAACATCTAGCAGTTAAATGCTTAAAAAATAAAAACCTAACTAATAATAATCAATTTACTTTTACATGCACCGTGCTCGTTTGCGAATTCTGCGGAAACCTTTTTTATAACGTACGGTTCTTGTCAAAAGTTAGGTTACTCTTGAGACCTAATTCGCTTACTGAGAAATGAGGGTTTGACATTCACGTCACTACTTGAGCTCGTTGAGTGGGTAACACTTAATTTACAATATATAGTGTCAGACCCCTCTTTCCCATTGGGCACTTTGGGCAACTGCCCAGGGCCCCGCGATCGATAGGGGCCTCCCTCAAATCAAAAACAAAGTCCCTAGTTCCTGTCAGATCACTAAAGGATAACCAATATTTATTACCAAAAAACTTATATAATTCGATGAAATCGAACCTAAATACTGACTACAATACCAACTTACTAGCTTTTACATAAGCGAAGTTATTCTACTCTCGCCCAAAAATTAGGCTATCCGACTTTAGCATGCTTAGATAAAGGAGACCCGGCACTTTTCATAGAAAAAATGCTAAACTTGTATACAGATGAATTTGGTCTCAAAATAAAGCCAAAATTATTTGCTACATAAAACTACTTTTGCCTTATTTTTAATGAATCGTGGAAAGAAGTTATTTAATGATTAATATTTTTTGATATAGAAACCGTTTTGATGACAAACCTACGTATTTGACATTGACAGCTAGCTGCTGATGACAAATATTGCCAGACTACGTTACCCAATTATGGAACACAGATAAAAAAATTAAAAAAGTATACAACTTTGGCACAAAATGCCGGGTGTCCTTTAAATATACATTTAATAATATACTAAGTACATTCACATTTTAAAGAAAAATCATCAGTAAGACCCGCTCCAATACAAGTCATAATCCACAATAAAGTCATAGGGACCATGGGGTCCCTAGGATAGGATAATGGTATCCTTATATGACCAGGGCCTCCAATAGCTTAGAGACGGTCCTGTTCAGTGTGGGTCTAGCTAGAGTGTCTTTCTTTAACATATACCTTGTGTAGTATAGCTTATTATTATGGAATCGGGAGATTAGGCGATGGACATATCATGCGGAACCAGTCAGCCCATATATATGACTAGCGGCCCGCCCTCGCTTCGCTTCGGTGTAGAGCTGAAGTGTAGACTACAGTTTTTGTTCTCAGGCTTGTGTTATACACAATGACATTCATCTATGATTCTTCTTATACCTGCATGCAAAGTCTCAGCACGATCGGTTTAAAATTGCCAAAGTTTCATACAAACTTTCATTCCCTACTTTATCCTCTTGGGGGTAGAATTGATCAAAATCCTTTCTTAGCGGATGCCTACGTAATAAAATCTACCTGCATGCCAAAGGACAATGTTAAAATTGGCCTAAGAACCAACACCAATTTGGCATTTATGATAATTCTTAGTTTATTTTTTGCGATAATTATCAGTATTTAGATTGTGACGGACACTTCCAGTTAAGTAAGCTAAATTAAAAAGTTAAAAAATAATCTGAGACAATGCGTACCATTTTATGTGTATAATCTATGACAGCGCTGCAAACAAAACACTCTTTCTTCGTAATGCTGGCACTTCACTTGGCTATTCGTATTTGCTATTTTAAAACATGACATCAGTCTGTCCTTTTCATTTCTTATGTACCATGACAAGGACAAACTGTTGTCAAGCGAAGGCCCGGCATAAAACTCGATACTCTGTGGTTATGGTGCAGGCAGTTTGCATTCGTAGTAATCTGTGGCATTCGTGCATTCCAAAGAGTAGTTTAATATACCGGAAAGTGTATTCTCGTTTCGGATTACCTGTTGTGTGTGTTTATTTGCGATTGTTTTTCCTTTATTCTATCTATTTCGGCTATCTTATATGCCATCGATGCTACCAAAGAGCAGAGACCTTATTACCAAGTGCTAGTGAACCTGTGCCACAACATCCTGAGAGGATCTGCCAAACTATTCAAGAGCACCTGATACACATTCACGCTGCATATTTACACAATATACATGTGATAAACAAATAAATATAATATACAATATGATACAATTATGTGAAAAATAGTCAATAAATAAGAACCAAAACTACAGTTTTTATTTTATTCATGATTCCTACCTAACCAAGTTTTTCCTAATAGTTATTCTTTAAAATCGCACCGAATAAAATGAATTAGTTGTAATATTAATTCACTTCATACTGAGTTCATACTAAGTTCATAGGTTGACCTATGTTTCATTGAATATTAAACATAACCTCAAAAAAAAATAGTTTTCCTAATAATTTAAGTTCTTAGAAGTGTCCGTCAATAATCTTTGTTTTTACAGTCATTTAGTTGCGATTTCGAACCTAGAAAATAATATTTCATGGTTGTTGGTTCTTAGGCTAACTATATATGGACGCAGAACAATGTCCTTTCAGCCCGATCCGTCCAGTGGTTTGGGTTGTGCGTTGATAGATCACTATGTCAGTCAGTCAGTCACCTTTGAGTTTTATATATATTAAAGATTTTTGATTATTCGGAACCCTTTATCTCATGATCAACATGTTTTTAATAAAAATCAAAAAACCCGACTGCTTAATTATACTTCAAATAAAAACTGAAAAGAAGAAAACAAGTCCAGTAGCCTATAATTCTGTTAATAAGGAACAAAGCTACTTTAACAGTCGGGACCCATTAGATATTCAAGAATACATAATATTTTTCAACAGTGGGTCCCGACTGTTAAAGTAGCTTTGTTCCTTATTAACAGAATTATAGGCTACTGGACTTGTTTTCTTCTTTTCAGTTTTTATTTGAAGTATAATTAAGCAGTCGGGTTTTTTGATTTTTTAAATTTACCTTTTTTATTTCACACTTTTTAGTTAGTTAGTATTTTAAGACGGTATATACCGTAGTCTTGTTACTTCAGTAAGGGAATTAATATCGCGGGAATTATTAAGTACGTTGGTCTAAAAGATTGATTTATTAAGACATATAGAGACTTTACCAGCGGGGTCAAGGCTACAGATGGGCCTCAATTTTCGCAAAAATGTGTGAAGTTAAATCAAGTCGATACATTAATATCTCTAATGTATGTTAATTTTATAGTAAACTAGCACTTACTCAAAAAGTCATCTTTTGTTTATGTTTTTTTTTAATAGTTTAGCAGTAAATATAAAATTCATTTACTTTTATTCGTCGACTATTTAAAATTGGCAGTGGCTGCATTGTCATGTCAATGCCGGACGTCTAAGATTGTGATATACACAAATGCAGTGTCAGTCCCTTGTCTCATAATTTGATATACCCACATAATTCACAGAAACCCAATATGTAGATGCCAGAAGTTAACTTCAAATGTTTTTAATCACCCTATAATACCAATCAATGACGTTTATGTCACAGGTTGAAGAAAGCAGTAATTACCGATTGTTGTTTTGGACAACGGTGGCAACTGCCTTAGATCGCTAAATTAAATAATTATACAATCACCAAAGCAAAGTTTATAATATTTGATTAAACTAAAGGCGCATAATAAAATTTTCATAACGTTAGGTAGAGCACCATAGCAATCTCATTTATTATTAATTTATAGTTCTCTTTGTAGTTTTCTTTTAAAGCGTTCACTTAAAACAGGTCAAAGAATTTGTGATCGACCCTTTTTTATTGGTAGTGTAAAGCTTGAATGTAGAGTACTCCCAGTAGGGCAATCATGGCAATTATTTTCCAAATTTTTTTTTTCTTTAAAAAAATACCGAATAATGTATCACTGTTAAGCACAAATGCTAAGTAACTTTTACAATTATAATCAAATAAACCATCAAATAAATTTATCATAAGGTAGCTACATTATTTATTATTACATTTTTCTTTATTTAAATACATTTTGTCCGAGTGACATAGGCTATATTTCATCCCGATAAATAAATTTCGCCCGTACAATGCCCGGGTGGATCACTAGTAAGTATAATATAATATTATAGATGTGAAAGTGAGTTTGTTTGTTGCGCTTCTGTGCCCTAATAGCTAAATCGAATATAATGAATTCCGATATAGAAGTAGATGGGAACTTGGTTCTTAGCTACAACATCGCAATACTTATTGGCGTAGGGTGATGAAAGGGGTGATTTATCTATAAAAATCTACATTATTTACTTTGATTTTTGTAGAATTACTACAAAACCAATATTATCGCGAGCTGATTAATAATATAGGGATTCCAATACTTATTGGAGTACATACTTATGTACTTACTAGCGAGAAATGGGTTATTTGTCATTATATTAAGTAAACCTTTTTTGTATATTTTATTACAAAATTAAGTAATATCGTTAAAAAAATGAAAAACAGTAAAATTCTGAGTTTTTCATTAAAATTCAATAATCATAAATACCTGTTATGATAATATATTTTTCATCATTTAATAAGAAGGAACTGTATCACAGTTTCATTGTTAGTGCTTCGTATAGGATCAGATACTGCGAATACCCCATTTTTTTCTTTTACATAGTACACCGCGCTATCACTTTGTCATCGTTGTAACTTTTTAAATATTTGTCGAAATGACATAGTGTAAAAAGCAAAGTTTATCGTCTTAATATCAAAAGCGATAAAAGTATTTGTTTTGATAAAAAATGATTTGTTAATACAAAATGTGCATTTTGTGCATGTTCTAAACAATCATATTAAATGAAAAATGGTGTTAGAAACCTAAATATGATTTTTGATTATCTAGACAGTGATACCCCACTCGACATATTTTGTCAACTTATTTTTTTTACTTCGTCACAATATGGCGCCTAATTTTGCCCATATTGAATTTTGATTACTATCATATCTTTAGTAGCACTCCCATGATTGAGACGAATCGCTTGATGTATAAATCATCAAAATCGATCCAGGCGTTTGGTCTCTAGTGTGCCACAAAGGAACAAACATACATATATAGACTGTTAAACACATAACCCTGTCTGCGCGTCGCGCTTCGCGCTCTTGCATTGCGCAGCCGGGTAAAAATAGCCAACATTATAGTTTTTCAATCTATCAAATCTTTTCACAGCTCTCCTTTTAAGCTGCTGAAGTAATTTTGGAAACAAGAACTTTGGAGATAAAGACGACATTGAATAAAATGTTTCTGTTTGAAGAGACAGT
Source organism: Chilo suppressalis (assembly GCA_902850365.2). Taxonomy (NCBI): domain Eukaryota; kingdom Metazoa; phylum Arthropoda; class Insecta; order Lepidoptera; family Crambidae; genus Chilo; species Chilo suppressalis. The sequence goes on from OU963910.1 coordinate 1,776,543, forward strand.
TTACGTTAGGAATCGATTATTCTATGAGAATAAAGTCGTAGGCATCGCCTTTTGTTTAAATAATTCACTAACAACATACGTTTACACCACGCTATATGTTTTCAGAGTGTCACAAAGAAATCTCGTGTACCCTTATAAATAATAAAGTTCCGTTGTCCACACCGCAGCCGCTAAGCGGATTATAATGAAATTTCGTGCACCCGACCGGACCCAAACCCAACACGCCGAACTACCTAATATCTAACCCAAAAGGTAAAGAACTTCTCACAACCGCATAAGTATATATGATACACTTTATTTTTTCACTTGCTTTGAAAAGAAAAAGAGTTGATTGAAATCAACACGTATGTAGACAGAAATGAGAATTTCTTTAGTACATGGAAACGCCTATCGATTTCATCATCATCAGCCTATTAATGTCCCCACTGCTGGGGCACAGGCCTTCCCTATGGATGGAATAGGGAGATTGGACCATGACCCACCACGCGGGCCCAGTGCGGGTTGGTGGGTGCTAACGACTGCAGATGCAGCCGGGACCAACGGCTTAACGTGCCTTCCGAAGCACGGAGGAACTCGAGATAGTAAATTTTCGGTCACCCATCCAATGACCGACCACTGCGAAAGTTGCTTAAATTCAACGATCGCAGCGGAACGCGCTAACCATTTGCGCCATCGAGCTCCTCCTATCGATTTACTAAATTAGAATTTCTCTTTTAAAAGGTACCTCCTTGAGGTTCTCTTTATACACCAAGCTTCTCTTTGTACACATATTCAGTTATTCGTTCTATCATTATGACAAAATAGAAACACTGGAAAAGACAACCTTTGTAACATTGAAATAATATACAACATTACATCATCGTTTCAAAAATTCACGATATCTTTGAACAAGCAAAGTGAAATACATGTTGATTGAATTTGAAAGAAAATAAACTAACATTATATATGCGATAACTAATCGGTCTGTCAGTTAAAAAAACTTTCGTTATTGGAATGAAGTTCCTTTTCGGACAGTACTGTCCGAAAACAATAGGGGTGATGACGGGGTGGGTACAGTAAACGAAATTCTATTTAGTCCGTCAGTTAGATGATCAAAAAATAATGGACACGTATTTTTTCTTTGGCCAATCAACCAAAAAATTACAAAGTTATAGCGCGTCAAAGTTTGGGAGTAGGGGGTCCTGACGTCACTTTTAAGTGAAAATTGTAACTAACCGTGACGTCATCATGCGACTTTTCAAATCAATTTAACTCTGCAATGTTTATATTATGTGAAAAAAGGAAAAATACGTGTCCAATACTTTTTGATAATCTACCTGATAAACGAAGAGAAAATCTTTTATTTTTCATTCGCAATGTTAGTATGTGATGGTTGTTCGGGTGGAATCTTACAACTAAATTTTGAAGCAGATATCTTCATTCGATTGAGCTGAAATTTTGTACACACGTTTAGTTTGTACGACAATATATGGTTAGCTATGTGACAACATTATACATCCAACATGGCGGATAATACAAGATGGCGGATTAGTTATTCTTGACGCACTCCTACATCATGTGTATCAAATGGAAGAGCTTGCTGAGAATAACTCGAAAATCATAGTGACGTCATCTTAATTTCAATATGGCGCACTTAAAAAGATGCTGGATTAGGTTTTTTATATTTTTCTACAAAATGGGTACTAAATCAATGGACTCAGCAACTCATATATATAAGGGTTTTGAAGTCCTCGATTATATCCAGCAATAACTAAAAAAGTAAAAAATAAATTAAAAATATAAAATTTTTGAGGAGCTGGATGGCGATGGATGACACCTTTATATAATATATTCACTTAAAAAAGGACTTTTATTTTACCGGTTTGGAAAACATACAAATCATTTTTAATGGCTATATATACCTGAATCTAATACATAACTTTGGTACTTGGCTTGATTTCCCTAGTTTAGTATATAACATATTTGTTTTTTATTATTTTAATACCTATGTACCTATTTGCAAACATAACCTCAAAATCGTAAAGATTATATTTTTTAATAGAAGTTCTCAGGGGTGTCCGTCAATAATATTCGTTTCTACAGTAATTTATATACAATTTCGAATCTAGGAATCAATTCTTCATGATTATTGGTTTTAAGGCCAAACATGTATGGAAGCTGAGCAATCTCCTTTATAAAACCAGTAGGTATGTTAGAAATGTTAATACTCTGTATTCTACAAAAGTCTCTCGCGACCCAAGAAAAATGGTTACTCCGCTTACCTTTCATTAAGTTTTGGCAGCGTCGCCCCCCGGAGCACAGTTTCAATTTTCTGACTTAATGCACCAATTCACCGCGACAATTCGCCCCGGAGCCGCGAGATTACATTACATGACAAGCTTTTATCAAAACTATTTGTTATAGTCACTGTGTAATAGGTAGCTTATATGAAATTATTATGCATGGAAAGTCCATTGTTCAACGTCACCGTCAAAAGATATTGACTTGATCGAACTCACTGCTGTGTTAAACAGTTCCAAGGTGTTGAGTGTAGAACAATATATTCGTGAAATAGGAATATGAAATTATTGTATAATCGCTCGAATTTATTTTTTCATTTCTAAAATAAGCTTTATATAATTTGCTTTAAATAGCTTTATTTAATTTGCTTTAAAACAAGAATTACAGATTTTCGTAACCACAAATTACTAGATTAATAACCTACAAATGATTCCTTGTTAAAAGTTACGTATTAATTCAATTAAAACTTTTTAAATTTAACGAATCAATTTAGTCTACCGCCGTTTGTATTTGACGCCGTTTTGTGAAGGTTGGTTCATCATCACCCTATTGCTTATTATTATATATACACACACACACACGTACACACACACATACGTACACGCACACACACACACACGCACACACACACATTTATTATATTAATGTACTGTAATATTGATTAATGTAGGAAATTATGGTACTCATGTTATTTGTATGGCTACATTGCAAATAAAATTCGGGAAGAGCGCTGAAGCCAAAATACAGGATGAACTTCCTAGTTTGGCTGAGGATGTCTATATGTAGGTACTTTGTGTGAAATAGTGGCCTTAGTATTAACATATTTATAAGATATATTATTATTATTATTAACTTACCTACTGCTGGGGTACACGCCTGTGGATGGCATAGGGAGATTAGGCCATGACCCATCACCCGGCCTAGTGCGGATTGGTGGATGCTAACGATTACAGATGCAGCCGGGGCCAACAGCTTAACGTGCCCTGCAAAGCACGGAAGACCCCGAGATATGAAATTTTGATCACCCATCCAATGACTGATCACTGCGAAAATTGCTTAACTCCAACGATCGTATACGAACGCGCCAACCACTTGCGGCATCGAACTCCTCGATAGCTTGATTAGGTACCCATGATATTGATTCGATTATTCACACCAAGCGGATTTCGTGACATGAAATCGATATTGGGACATATCTCAAGGGTCGTACGTAAATGGACAGAACATTTGTGGCCAATGAAATCTCTGTGATGCTGTGAGACTCGACATGTCTAGAGCCCAATCCCCAAGATACTGTGAAATGGGTCACATCTGCATTCCGGTGATAAATGAATGAGTAGATATTCCAAAGAAAATAGATTAAGGAAAATATAGTAAAGAATGCTGGTTCGACCCCAACCTGATTCTTGGGTCGAGATATTTTTATTCTGGTAACATTATATTTTGACAAAAGTGTTTCAAAGCAAAAAAGTACGCTAATATGGTTTTGTTCAGTGAGCTTAATTTTTTCTTATATTTCTTTTGGCTTCAAACCAACGAAGTAAAACATTAATTAAACAAAAGTAGCTTATGTTATTTTTTTTATATGAAACTAGCTGACCCAGCGAACTTCGTACCGCCATAAAAATAGGGGCAAGTGGTAGAAGAGAAAATTTAGGGTTGTATGTATTTTTAATACCACATTATAAAAAAATATTGTCCAAAAAAATTTTTAGGGGTTCGTAACGTAGTGTTCTATCAATTTCCTGGGATAACATTCCTCCTAACCCATATGAGAACACTACGTTACAGGTGGACAACCATTATCACTTAAGGATATGAAAAATAGATTGTAGCCGATTCTCAGACCCACGGAATATGCATATAAAATTTCATAAAAATCGGTCAGGCCGTTTCGGAGGAGTATGGTAACTAACATTGTGACACGATAATTTTATATATACTCGTAAGATAAACCTAACAATGCCTAAAGACAATATGAAACAGGCAGCATTTCTAACATGGCTAGTCAGCTAATCTTTCTATGTGTAAATTAACGCTTTTAAATTAATAAATAATGAGAATTCAAACTAAACCATTAGAGTTGAATATTTAATGTCGAAATATTAATATTTTTCAGACTCTTCAATTATATATTTAATTATTATATATTAACAATTAAACATTTCCTTGAGGTAGGTAGGTAATCCTCAAAAAAGATACCTAATTTTGCAACAAAACTATCAGAAATCAGAAATTTTATTGCGTTTCATTTGGTAAATAAGGACTAACATTATTATAAGGTACAAACACATGAGTCCTGTTAGGAAATAACAATGTTGAGCTTATAGCTTAAAATATAAAATAAAATTTATATTAACATTATAGGCAGTAGTATATTAACAATTATGAAATAAATATCAAGTCAAATTTTAACAATATGTAGAATTAAGAATAATAATAATCATATTAAGGTATCTTTAATATTGGAAATTATTTAATAGTCATGATTTTTATTATTTTTAAAGCACGTAACTGCTTGATGTTCAAATCTAAAGAAAATATAACTAGAAAAAATAATAAATAGATTGGTCCGCGTGGATTTTTTTCTATTTATATTTTCTTTAGATTTATTCAATAGTCCTATAGTATTCATATAATTTATAAAAACATTTATTAGCAAGGTAATCATTTTAAGGTTGTAACAAACTTGTCGTATTCTTCTATCTGTCTAATATGCTTTGGTAACTCGTTATACAATTTAATCGCCATTGAATACGGTCCTGATCCAACTATAGATTATATATATTAAATTTGTTATATCGAGTAATTATATTATATTCGTTTTCTATTGTCTATAGTTTCAAAGCCACTAATAGTTCATAAACTTCATTATTTACATGTGGTTTCAATTTGTGTTTCTGTTTGTTTATTTAATTAAAATTCGGTCCGTTCGTACTGTCTCTTAAGCATGATGTGGCTACCTTCAATAGAATTTTGCATTTTGTATGTATCACTATAATGTTTAAAAATAAGATTTAATGTAACTTTCCCTGGTGGTCCTAATAAATAAATAAATAAAATAAATAAATAAATAGATAGCGTAGTTTTTGGTACTACAAATTTATATCTACTTGTAATTTGTGTCGATCCAGTATAATTATCTTTACTATTCACAAAAACATTGTGGTTCTTTTTTGAAACTATGATAGTTTACTGCCGACAGGATTATATAATACAAACACGTATATTGCGTTCCACTCGGCCATAACAAGACAAAATTGGTCGTGTTTCAGGCAACATTATTTGACCACTGATATTGGAGAAAGACCTACTGAATAATGGACAAGATGTTTCAGATGAAATCATAAAGTTCTAGCCTTGGAGTTGCGTTTCGTCCCTTTGGGGTTGCGAGAATTATTGCTAAGTCAGCCATCTTGAAATTGTTGACCATAACCGTCGGTTTCACCGTAATTTATACCACCGATTGTGTGTTTTTATGGAAAATTTAAACTGCGCTTCTACCAACTATTAAACGCTCATCTTGTTAATTTGTTTGGTAAATTTTATATTATAGCTAGCTGACCCGGCGAACTTCATACCGCCCAAAAGTAATAATTTGCAATAAAATTTTGTAATTTGTAACTAAATAGTAATTTGATGAAATCTTTTTGTACTACCTTAAGATTTTTGCTAAAATTCTCCGGTTGACTGGTAGAGAATGCCTAATGGAATTAAGTCCGCCACTTGTACATACTTTTGTGCAATAAAGTATAAATAAATAAATAAAATAATATTGTAAATTCAGATGTAAGCTATCTTTCAAGTTGGATCAAAATGCACACGGTGTGCAAATTTGATTAAAATCGGTTACGTACAATACAATACACTATACTTTATTGAAAACACCACAACACAGATCAATATTACAATTGTAAAAAAGAGTGCTTCAATGTGCGGTCTTATCGCTAAAAGCGATTTCTTCCAGACAACCTTTGGATGGAGAGGATTGAAAGAAAGCTAGAGTCGGCGGTGTCAGTAAAAGAAACAAGATATATAAACTAACTAGCGGCTCGCCCTCGCTTCGCTTCGGTGTAGAGCTGAAGTGTAGACTACAGTTTTTGTTCTCAGGCTTGTATTATACACTTATACCTGCATACAAAGTCTCAACCCGATCGGTTTAAAATTGACTAAGTTTCATACAAACTTTGATCAAAATCCTTTCTTAGCGGATGCCTACGTCATAACATCTACCTGCATGCAAAATTTCAGCCCGATCCGTCCAGTGGTTTGGGCTGTGCGTTGATAGATCACTATGTCAGTCAGTCACCTTTGAGTTTTATATATATAGATTATACAATACATAGACTATACATATATAAGTTTAGTCCAGTCAGCAGAGATATAAATGCAGCTACATCGACAAAAAGTGATTTACAACTAGATTTTTAAAGACATTAATAGATTGCGCTCGTCTTATGGATACAGGCAGAGAATTCCATAGACGTACAGCTTGGACGTTAAAAGAACGATCTAGTTTAGGAGGTCATTCCGGGCAAACGTGATGCGTAATTTATATATATTAAGACTAGCCTAGCCCGTGACTTCGTCCACGTTAAACTTTAGTTTCTTTTAATCCTCAGGAACCTATTTTTTTTGGATGTAATATGTCTGAAATAAAATTATAGTAATCATTATTTAGTATTGACTCATAGAATAAGATTTATCATACCAACCTTCATCGCTTTTTTACCCATTTAGAGGTAGATTTCTAAAACTCCTGATACACGTTATTCTTTATTTAGTTAAGCAGATCTTAAAATCAAAAATTTAATAACAATATATATTAAGACTAGCTGACCCAGCGAACTTCGTATCGTCATATAAATAGGAGCAGGTGATAGAAGAGAAAATTTAGGGATGTATGTATTTTTTAATACCACATTATAAAAAAATAAATATTGTCCAAAAAATTTTAAGGGTGTGTAACGTAGTGTTCTATCAATTTCCTGGGATAACATTCCTCCTAACCCATATGAGAACACTACGTTACAATACCCAATAGTCTGAATTATGGCGCGAAGGCGCATTATAGGTTTCAGAACACTACGTTACAGATGGACAACCATTATCACTTAAGGATATGAAAAAAAAGTAGCCGATTCTCAGACCCACGGAATATGCATATAAAATTTCATAAAAAACAGTCAGGCCGTTTCGAAGGAGTATGGTAACTAACATTGTGACACGAGAATTTTATATATAAGTATTCGAGCCATTTTCAAGTCTGTCAACGCAAGGAACAAGAAGAACGGAAGGAAAAAAATTTCATCTCCTATTTTACATCCGAAGGGGTGTATTTTATTTGGGCTGTGCGTTGATTGTTAGTCAGTCAGTCACTCAGTTTCTTCTTTTATATATTTAGATACAGAGCTTCCAAACCAGAAATAAAAATTAAAATGGTTTTATTATATAGTCTAGAACTTGTCAAGAGCATACCATAAAAACATACCTATCTATGAATATAAATCAAATAAAAAAATACTAATAGAATACAAGAAACGAAAACGAAAGCTAGAAAACTATTGAAAATATTGTCACAAACGCTCTCGAAACGTAACCGCGAAAGTGCTAGAGATCGAATGTGCCAGAGCACCGCGGGTCGCGATAGAGGTCGAGTAATGCGGCTCATGCTAAAATGAGCCTTATGCAGTACGGCGTAAGGGAGAAAGTGCAAAGACATCTGCACAAGTTTACAAGTTCTGCGCGTTACCTGCGTAGGTATAAGTAGGTACTTCGTACTCGCGGGTGCTAGCTTATTCTCAATTGAACAGGTACTTTCTAGAATGCGTCGATCGGCGTATATAAGCCTTAGATTAAAACAAAAAGGGTAGATACGGCACTAGCCTCACAAAAGTGATCCGCACTAATTGTGGTCCACGACCCTAATCGCTTTAGTCACAACTTGACATGCAAACGACGTACATGTGAACGCCAAAAAGAAATATTGATAATATTTTGTGTTTATATGATAAAACCATGCCTAAGTATGTTTTTAAAAGTGCTCAAATTGCTCAAGAACAAAAAATAAAACCCACGGCATCACTTTTCATTTGTAAGTATTATAAAATATATTTTTTCATAAAAATTGCTGTTTGTTTTGAATCCTATTCGGTAGTGACGTCGAGTACTGGTCGCGTGATTGGTCGGTAGTGTAGTGACGCGGATCTCGCCGTCTAGTTCGCGCTGCCGTTGAAACTTAACGTGCTGTTTCGCTCAGGTCGGTAATGCAGTGACGCGGATCTCGCCGTCCCGTTCGCGCTGCCGCGCCGTGGGATCAGTTTTTGTTTTATGCAAATATGAGCGTACCGTATCTACCCTTTTTGTTTTAATCTAAGATATAAGCGCGATTGGCGCCGCGCAGAGACACTTGAGTTTCCACAGCCATTTCGGAGTGAATCCAAAGGCGGTCAAAGTGCAACAAAAGTGTTCAAGTGCGTTAGTTTAGAGACTTGTATAGTGAAATACAGCGTTTTGTAATTAACATTGTGTGTTGATTGTGTGAACTGAGTGGTGAATAAAGAACAGTCAAGCGTGAACTGGCATATAATTTCGAACTCCATCCCGACACGTAATAATATCAAATATTAAGAATGATTTTCGAGTGACTAATAATATTTTACTAATATACACACATCAAAAGTGTCTAGGGATCAAGCATTTTTATGCGGATTTCTTGAGATTGAGATGTGGCTTTGTAATAAATTTATGATTTTATAAATTTATATGGATCCTTTTTGGTGCATTTCATAATTTGAATCAGGAACTGTGAATCAAATTCGAGTAAAAGATGAAAATCAGCTGTCAATATTTTCCCTATAAAAACATACAACGCATTGAAGACATTATTAGTGCTACTGTTTCCCTACTACTGATTAAAACCAACGTTATTATGGAGCGGCGACGTCATTTAAGCAGGGAAGAAATGCTCAGAGCCGTGGGAATGATAGAAGCTGGTTCCCGGCAACGTACTGTGGCTTTAGCTCTGAATACAAGTCAGAGTGTTATCAGTCGACTTTGGACACGATACCGAAGCACTGGTACCGTGGCTGAGCGCCATGGAGGACGGTATCGCTGCACCACACGGAGACAAGACCGATACATTCAAATCTTAACTCGAAGAGCTCCAACAATAACCGCCATGATGTTAGCCGTGAGGCTTCATCACTCTTCAGGGAACTTAATTAGCGACCAAACAGTCAGAAACCGCTTGCATGAAGTGAACCTTCATTCCCGAAGACCGCTACGGGTACCACCTATAGCAATGCACAATCGTAGGATTCGATATCAATGGGCTCTTGAACACAGAAATTGGGCAGAAGAACAATGGCGTTTCGTGTGCTTTTCTGATGAGTCTCGTTTTGGTATGAGACCGGATACAAGACGTATACGACACTGGAGAACCCCTGGACGCCAACAGCGATTAAAATCCTGCCAGGAAGTCCATCCTTATAGTGGTGGAACCATCATGGTATGGGCGGGTATTTGGATCGGCGGAAGAACTGAGTTGATTTGGATCAGAGGCAACCTCAACGCTCAAATTTATGCTGAGACGATTGTATCAGACGTCATCGTTCCTCTACAAGTGCAAATCGGTCCCTTATTTCAGTTAATGCATGATAATGCACGACCGCACACCGCAAGAGTTGTAAGACAGACTCTCGCCGCAGCTAACATCAATGTCCTGCCCTGGCCTGCTCAGTCGCCAGACTTGAACCCGATTGAGCATGCATGGGATATGCTACAGAGAAGAGCTCTGCCGAATATGGAGGGTATCCAGTCGCAAGAAGACCTTTTTTTGTTGTTGCAACGAACATGGGCGGCCATTCCACAGCGTGATTTGGATGAACTCATTTTGAGTATGCCAAACCGATGTTCTTGTGTTGTTAGTGTTCGCGGTAGAAATACGGATTATTAATTGTTTAAGTTACCCAATAAAATTTTAGAGAAAACTGTTATTTCAGTCTTTTTTTCGAACTTTTGTGTTAGTGGTTCAAATGTCAAAAATCCCTTTATTAGGAAAATGGCAAATTTCTTTATTAATGCAAAGGTGACTTGGTTTATCGTTACTGTGACAAACGAAAACACTTTATTTGATGAATCCTTAAAGAAAATTTTAATTAATATCAATCAGGAGAAAAGTTATTGCAAAAATATATGTTGATCCCTAGACACTTTTGATGTGTGTATTATGTAATTATTAAAATAATAGAGGAAAACAAATATGTTAAGCTGCGAATGTTTTCCTAATTGCGTAAGCTGAGATAATTAAACACCGCTTAGCTGCTACAATATCTAGACCAGCCAGTGCTGCCAACAGCAGAGATTTCCCCCAAATTTTCGGGGAATCATTAGGGACGGTGAGTTTTGAGAAATCGAGGCAACTGCTTTTGGAAAGTTTTCTTTAAGAGTTTGCCTTCTCTAATACTAACTACTTACATAATATAGCCTTAATATAGAACAAAGTCGCTCCCGCTGTTTGCTCAACCTTAAGCCTATTAAATTACACGCCGGATTTTTATAGAGTTTTCAGCAATATGTAAAGCGTTTTAAGAGTGGGTTTACAAGTAACCCAAATGCGCCTTTACGAAAGCAATGCAAGGGCAAGTCACTAGTATATCTTTAAGGAGGTAAAGTTTGTTAATTGTAACGTTGTAGGAAGTAATCTCTGTACCTACTGAACCAATTTTAAAATTCTTTTACCGATAGAAAGTCCCGTTGTTTATGTGTGTCATAGGCTATATATTAGAACAAAAACTATAGTCAACGATATTAAATACCCTAGATACACCACGTCCGCTCAAAGTGTGTCCCAATCAAGAAGTGCTTGAACTCCACTCAAGCACTTCTTGGTTCACAGTCACGCGCGGACCGTTGAAAAGTCAACATGCCGCAGAGCTCCGTGAAATAATGCAAAAAAAAATGCTTGAAGCATGTAAAGTGTCGTTTTTTCGACAGGTTTTGTTTTAATACTTACTATAAACTGAGGAGCTCGATGGCGCATGTGGTTAGCGCGTTCGGCTGCGATCGTTGAAGTTAAGCAACTTTCGCAGTGGTCGGTCATTGGATGGGTGACCAAAAATCTTCTATCTCGAGTTCCTCCGTGCTTTGGAAGGCACGTTAAGCCGTTGGTCCCGGCTGCATATGCAGTTGTTAGCACCCGCCAATCCGCACTGGGCCCGCGTGGTGGGTCATGACCCAATCTCCCTATTCCATCCATAGGGGAGGCCTGTGCCCCAGCAGTGGTGACATTAATAGGCTGATGATGATAAACTGATTTAATAGAAATTATTTGTAATATTCAAATGCATGGTCGGTTATATAGCCGTCTCTTTTCCTCGCCGTACTGTACCTGCTGTATTGCTAACAGCGCATTCAGAATTGCGCGTAGAGTCAAAGAAACAAGGTCTATATTCTTCCGCATATAGCAATAAGTCGTATAATTTAACGAGCTTGCATTTCGAACTGTCATAACTCTTTGACGCATGCGTTTTAATTAAAACCTTATACAGTATGCATTAAAGGTGACTTTCAATGTTTAAATAATGCGGCGCCTTATATGGTTTTTGACAACGCGATCATCTAACGGAGCTCCGTGGATCATCCGATGTACCTCTTAGACAGGTTTCGGGCACGATTTTGTTCGTGATGGTATATTTAGGGTATTTAATATCGTTGGTCAATAAATTTAAAGCTACTATTATAAAAAGTTCTTATTCATAAAACCTTACTATCGGGTGTCTGATTATATTTCAGACAAATACGCTTCGGTTTAAATTAAACTTTTCCAAATGTTCCAACATGCGAGAGGCTGTCTCTATAATTATGATAAGAACTAGCAAACCAGTGAACCAAATGTTCACCAAAACCTGATTTAAAAAAAAAAAAAATGTGATAATTACAAAATAGAAATGACGTGATTTCTCGAAAACCGGAAGTGCTACGTTACTCAAATCCGGTTTGTAGTGTTATAGACTATTCTTAACTTATAACTTAAATATTCTCTTTATCTATCTCTTACGGTTTGGCCGCTGAAACAGCACCACAGACAGACGGACGGACGGACTTGTCTAATAGATAAGAGATGATATTGTTTTTTATTGACACCGTAACAATATAATACTCTGTTAATATTTTTACATAATTATTTGACGCTGTGAAGTGTTTTTCGCCAGTTTTTTATGGACACAACAAATATGGACGTATGAACAGAGTTGTACTATTCTTCCAACTTGGATAAAGAATTTTAGATTTTTTTAACGCTTTAAGATAAAACGGATCTCGAAGAAGGAGAGTGACTTTTTGATGTTTAACATCTTTCCTCTCGCTTTCCTGCAATTTGTGGGAGTGATTTCGTGAAATGAGAAGGAAGTGTGAAACAGGAAGTCGCGAAAGCGCGCGCTATTATATTTGATTTTGTAACATAATGCTCAAATGGCTTATTCCTTTTGTAGTAGGTTTTATTTATTTTTTTACTAATATAAGCTGAGGTTTCAAATGTTACACATCATACGCGACTATTGTAAGGCTCGCTCGCTTTTTTTTGTAATTAAACTAATTTGACGACCTCCGAGGCCGAATGGTTTGCACGCCGGGTTTCAAGGTGTCGCCTACTCGAGAGGTCCCGGGTTCGAATCCCGGTGGGATAAGATGTTTGTTTGATGAATACGAGCATAAGTACTCCAGTCATGGATGTTAATATGTATTTGTATATAAATATACTTACCTATACATTTATACTTAACTATTGTTTGTATAAAAAAATCTAAAAATCTCCTCGTGGACTCATACCTTTCGTAATTGTTTTCTTTGTTTAATGTTGCAGGTACATTACGATATTTTATATTCTAAAGTCTAGTGTTTTAATAAAAACAAAAGAAATCACAAAAGATTTAAGAACCCTTTCACATTTTTTGCAAAAAATCGTTTATTTCATAGATTATGTTATGCAAAATACTTACATCTAAATGTTCATCACAAAATTATTCTTGTATTTGTTGATAAACAATGAATATGTCCACCCCCACCATCACTCCTTGTAAGTTCTAACCATTTTTTCCTGGCATATAAATAAATAATTTGCCTGGCATTTTATGTTTGTCCTATTACACTAGGACACTATACAGTACTTGTAATACGATGGATTCATTTTTAACTAAATAATTTTAATAGTCTGCGTACAGCGTATTGTTTGCTTTGCACGGCGTGACGTCATTCAAGACGCCATGACAGTCTAGAGCGTTTTCGAGGGAAAATTGAATAAGTTTTTTAAAATACAAAATATATATTGCTAATGTACTTTTTTATTTAAAATAATATTTTTTTGGGTTTAATAAACATCAAGGTATATGATTAACTACTTTTCAAAATATAGGCAACTAGCCTATTACTTAATTCAATCATTTCAATAGCAATTTTACGGGGTATTATTATCTACCTTAAGGAACTTATGAGAAGCATGAAATCACAAGAAATGACATGATAGACAGATATGATTAAAAAATTGATTTGGGAGATTTACCAGCTTAGTTAAGGCTTGAAGACGCCACGTTAAGAATAACGGACTGTAAATAATAAAACATAAAACCCGCAGGCAGGCTGTGTTGCCAGTGACAAATAATCCTTCAACGGTGTTGCCAGCGTACTCAAGCAGAACATCCGATAGCATTATTCTATTGTTATTGAGTCAATCTCCTCACAGGAAATGTTGCCAAATCTTCAATCTGTAATTTATCATGCCATTACTCAATTTCTCCCCTCAGCGGCTTTTTGTGTTTGCAATGAGCGATTATTCTTTAAAAAATGCGATTTTTACTTAATTCATTATTCAGCATCGACTTTATCATTCGATGCTGAATAATGATTTTAGATCAGAGGAGCTCGATGGCGCAAGTGGTTGGCGCATTCGGCTACGATCGTTGAAGTTAAGCAACTTTCGCAGTGGTCGGTTAATGGATGGGTGACCAAAAATTTACTACCTCGAGCTCCTCCGTGCTTCGGAAGGCACGTTGGTCCCGGCTGCTTCTGCAGTCTTTAGCACCCACCAATCCGCACTGGGCCCGCGTGGTGGGTCATGGCCCAATCTCCCTATTCCATCCATAGGAAGGCCCCAGCAGTGGGGACATTAATAGGCTGATGATGATATGATGACTTTATCATTCATCCCGTTTAAAAGACTCTTCTTTAAACATGACGAATTGTTTTTTTTTTAATTAATCTAGAAATAATCGTTTTTTTTTTTTCATAATTTTTTTATTCGATTATTTACAATAATTATGTCTTTTTAATTATGTTATTTTTAATCAAATTTTAACATGTTTAATAATATACTGTACGTGCTCGAGGCTGCTATTTGATACAGCCAGGGGCACGGGCAGAAGTCTGAAAGAGGAAGCATAGAAGGATAGTAAAGATAAAAGTAGGTAAAGATACAAGAAAATAGGGAGGTGAAAAACAAAGTAAAGAAAAGTTGAATCACATTAGTGGCGTTAAAGACTACTCGTTTGCTTCGAGTTGGCCGTCGATAGCCAATCACAGGCACATCAACTGGTACCATCGTCCAATAAGGTCGACTAATAGGGACTGTCTAAGGCGCGGTATTCTGAAGCTGGGAGGGTGGAAGCAGCCAATTCGAAGCGAACGCGTAGTGCTTTGGTTATCAAAAGTATGCGTTATTAATAGAATACAGGGTTCACTCAACACATTCAAGCAAACTCATGCACACATACAGAGAGAGATGCACACACACACGCAATCATACTCAAATGAGTCCTAAGGTAATTATTATATATGTTACCGGCCAAACCCGATTTCAGGACAAACTAGTTTTGCCTAGGCTAAACTGGTTCTTCCTATGCGCGATAGGATTAACTAGTATAGCCTAGTCCAAACTAATTTGTCCTAAGCCCGATAGGATAAACCAGTTTAGCCTAGGCCAAACTAGTTGATCCTGATAAAAATACGCATACTCTAGGATAAACTAGTATGGCCTAGTGTAAACATTATAGTATATCTAGAAAGTCAAAATAAATAGATAAACTGAATAAAATAATCCGTAATTGGAAAAATAATATTTTTTATTAAAACCATAATGATTCATCGTTACAAGTTATGGATAATTAGTAATACAAAGAAAAGTAAGAAAAGTTTAATTTTTGTAGTAAACTTTTCTTTAGATTTAAACACCTAGCAGTTAAATGCTTAAAAATAAATAAAAACACTAACTATAATTGCTATTTCTTCTTTCAAATGTTTAATACTTGAAAAAGTATTCATTTGACATTGTGGGTTGCGTGGTTGCAACCTACAATGCGAAGAGATGGCGCTGCCTTGCAGCTTAAGGCTAGGAAAATTTCGACGCGGCGAATAGGGCCGTGGTAGCATAATGGTCAGTGCATTCGCCCGGATTGCGAAGGGTGCGGGTTCGAGTCCGGTCCGCTGCCTGGTCCGCGTGGTTTTTTTTTCTAGTAAACTTTTCTTAAAATATTTTGAGTTTACAGTGAGATGAATTGTAAAAGGTTCGAATGATTCGGAATTTCTTAAGCCGGGTAGTTACTCATTGGCGAGCTGTAACCATAACCGTTGCACGCACTGTAACCAAAAAGCATAGTGTGTACGTGGTTCGATAACCTGCTGCGAGAACGGTACGCGTGCGGTTTGAAGCGAGCCAACGTTCACAACTGAGCTACTAGCGTACACACTAGAACTTCGTACTGTATCACGCATGTTACGGTAACAGATCGCTAATGCGTACCCGGCTTTACTGTCTTCCGAACTCCCGGCAACAACAAAAGAGTTAAACAAAAACCAATTACAGAAAAAACACTCCCTCCACTTTCTTCCAGCGTTCTTTTTACATGACGCGCCCTGTACAAGTCCTAACATGTCTGTTCAATTACTTTCCGCTTTGCTAAATTGGTTTAGACTAGGTCGTACTAGTTTATCCTAGAGTGTGCGTATTTATATCAGGATCATCTAGTTTGGCCTAGGCTAAACTGGTTTATCCTGTCGCGCTTAGGATAAATTAGTTTGGACTAGGCTATACTAGTTAATCCTATCGCGTATAGGAAGAACCAGTTTAGCCTAGGCAAAACTAGATTGTCCTGAAATCGGGTTTGGCCGCTAACATATACATTTTTAAACTACTATATAATATAATGTAATTATAACATTCACAGAAAAAAAAACTAAGAGCGTGCGCTGCGTTAAGCGGGACACAGAGCGGGCACCCGCTCGGCGCGCTTGCTTCATGCCATTTTATCATCATGAGCCTAATAATGATCCCAATGCAGGGACATTGGCCTACTCTATGAATGAATAGAGTCGCAGAAGAGTCTGGGCCTTGAACCACCACGTGGGCCCAGTGCGGATTGGTGGGTCTTAACGACTGCAGATGCAGCCGAGAATAATTTTCATTTTTTTTGGGTCACCCATCCAATGACCGACCTTTGCGAAAGTTGCTTAACTTCCATGATCGCAGGCCGAACTCGCTTCCATATGCGTCATAGAGCTCTCAAAGTACGTTATAAAATACTCTAATTTGAAGAGGTGCCGATGCTGGTCAAATGCACATACATTTTGACGACCTCCGTGGCCGAGTGGTTTGTACGCCGGATTTCATGGTGTCGCCGACTCGAGAGGTCCCGGGTTCGAATCCCGGTGGGGGCAGATGTTTGTGTGATCAATACGAGCATTTGTACTCCAGTCATGGATGTTTAACATGTATTTCTATATAAATATACTTATACTAGCTGACCCAGCGAACTTCGTACCGCCCTAAAAAAATAGGGGTTGTCCAGCGGACAAAATTGTGAATCTAAACCATTCTCAGATCCCCTTGAACACACACAAAAAATTTCATCAAAATCGGTCCAGTCGTTTAAGAGAAGTTCAGTGATATACACACTAACAGAAGAATCATATATATAAAGATATGGACAGTATATGTATTCTATCCGTTACCCTAGTATCCCATAACACAAACCTTACAGTGCTTACTTTGGGGCTAGGCTAATTGGTGTGAGTGTTGGAAATATTTTTTTTTTGGGTCACCCATCCAATGACCGACCATTGCATAAGTTGCTTAACTTCCATGATCGCGGGCCGAAATCGTTTCCACCTGCGCCATAGAGCTCTCAAAGTACATTATAAAATACTCTTATTTGAAGAGGTGATGATGCTCATCAAATGCACATACATTCTCATCAAACAATTTTCCCTTGACAAGTCGCCTAATGAAGTTACATCATGGTAAAGGTTTTAGGACACTCTTAAGAGCTCTTTTACAAAATTGCGCCGGGGTCGTACTGATCGGCATAATATGTAATATTGCATTTTACAGAGGATGTTCCGAGTCTTATAAAATAATTATTAATAAACTAATTATAAAAATATATACAAATTTCAGTAGTTCAATAATGGTAGATTAGTTTTATGAAAGTTTTTGATAGTAATTCTATTTAATTCAATATCAAAATACGAGGTAAAAATGCATTATTTTTTGGGAAAATTCACGGAGGTTAGATGCCTTTTTTGATAATTAATGTGATAGAAAATCAAAATTCTAATAAATTATGTTACAACAAAAACATATTTGTGATGTAAGTAATTAATTTTATCTAATTTATTGAACCTTATTAAGAGATTCAGGCGTTTGATGTTGTGCATATTATCGTTTTTTCGGTAAACTACCAGCGGTAGAACGATCAGTACAAAAAACTTAAAATAGTTTTTGCAAATATTCTACATTAAATTACAATAGAAAGAATTAATCTTGTGTTTACTTATATTGGAAATAGACAATATCTTTTCTAAGGGGGTAAACGAGGCGCTCAAAAATTACGATTTTTTGCAAAAAATGTGAAAGGGCTCTTAATGCAGAAGGTATCTCTGTACATACTGAATAGGCGGATTTAAGACATGGGGGAGTATTTTGTTTTCACGAAATGTGTACTTTAAATTTCCACAGATATCCTCTTAATGCAGTAGGATATTTAAACGAGTATTTAAGCAACAATTTTGATTTGACAAATAATATCAATCAATAATAGGTACATAACTTATGTAATTTACAATAATAATTTATACAGGAACAATGAACCTAAAACTAAAAACCTTAAAAATCTCTTATCTATTAGACAAGTCCGTCCGTCTGTCTGTGGTGCTGTTTCAGCGGCCAAACCGTAAGAGATAGATAAAGAGAATATGTAAGTTATAAGTTAAGAATAGTCTGATAAGACTACAAACCGGATTTGAGTAACGTAGCACTTCCAGTTTTCGAGAAATCAGGTTTTGGTGAACATTTGGTTCACTGGTTTGCTAGTATAATATAATAACTAAAATATATTATTAAAAGGAGTCCCTTTAGGCAAGGTTCAAGGTTTGAATAGCTAGACTAATTCGTTGTCCGAGGTAGCTGCCAGCTCTTCGGTCTTCAGTGATGTCGACTAACTTTTTTGATATTTCCATAAAAAACCTTATAGCGTTAGGACCCCACGGACCAAGGGTTTCGACAACGAATGGGACAAAATCATATTCTAGGAGCCTAGACCCCTGTATTTGCATGCTTTTAAGCAAGTAACTGCTCGATATTTCAATCTAAAGAAAATGTTACTAGAAAAAAATCCACTTAGACCAGGCAGCAGACGGGACTCGAACCCGTCCCCTTTGCTATTCGGCCGAATGCACTGACCAGTTATGCTACCGCGGTCCTGATGGCCGGTCGAATTCTCTCTAGCCTTTCTTAAGCTGCAAGGCAGCACCATCTCTTCGCATTGTAGGTAACCCACAATTTCAAATAAATACCTTTACAAATATAAAACAGGATAGGATATTATATTCTCAAAAGGGGAGCATTTAAAATTAAAAAAATATAGAACAGATACTTAAGTATAGTTAGGTATGTCGTTTGATGTGAAATTTATATTTTTTTATTTGAAAATTAATCTGACTTCTGAGCCTTAGAACATTTTAAGGCCCCAAAGTCAGTTTCTAGGAATAATTAATTTTCTATTCAGTAAACTGTAAGATATTTACTATGAAATTGAAAATATCACTTTGAATATTGAGATCAATACGATTATTAATAAAAAAAAAAAATATTAACGTTAGAAACAGAACGAAATTTTCTAGATTATTTTCTTTCTGAGCACTTGTTATTATTAAGTTCCAGTAAATGTCGATAATGTAACACAATGAAGCGTTACTGGTTAACTTAAACGCGTACCAAGAAATAAGACGTAAGAGTCACGCTAAGGTGACATTAGAAATTAGAAGACTCTTTCTTAGAATTCATTTAGAGGATCGGCTGCGATCGTTGAAGTTAAGCAACTTTCGCAGTGGTTGGTCGTCGGATGGGTGACCAAAAATCTTCTATCTCGAGTTCCTCCGTGCTTCAGAAGGCACGTTAAGCCGTTGATCCCGGCTGCATCTGTAGTCGTTAGGATTCGCTAAACCGCACTGGGCCTACGTGGTGGGTTATGGCCCAATCTCCCTATTCTATCCATAGGGAAAGCCTGTGCCCCAGCAGTGGGGACATTAATTGCCTATTAATGGACAAAAAGCGAGCGTCGCTGAGCGACTAAAGCTATCAAATATTATACATGCTCAGCGATGTTCGCTTGGCCATCAAAACGCGTGTGTGCACTTTTACTCAGGCGCGTGTAATCTTGTTGTACTCGCACACTCGCTCATAGCCGTGCGATAAAACTATCGGAACTACATACTCGCTTTCCGCTGCTCATCATCATCAGCCTAATAATGTCCCCACTGCTGGGGCACAGGCCTTCCCTATGAATGGAATAGGGAGATTTGGCCATGACCCACCACGCGGGCCCAGTGCGGGTTGATGGGTGCTAACGACTGCAGATACAGCCGGGATCAACGGCTTAACGTGCCTTCCGAAGCACGGAGGAGCTCGAGATAGTAAAGTTTTGGTCACCCATCCAATAACCGACCACTGCGAAAGTTGCTCAACTTCAACGACCGCAGCCGAACGCGCTAACCACTTGCGCCATCGAGCTCCTCCGTCCGCTGCTCGCCAGCTCGTTTTTATTTTGTCGGCGGTGGGCACCCCCTCAGGTTCGAGTGGTCTAGAGGCTCCAGGCGGAGAGGAGAATCCCCCCGTGGGGAGATGCCATCAGCCTGGAATATCTCTTGAGGCACTCCCCAATTCTCGGCTTGAGGTCCTCTTAGGATCTCACCGTCCCCAAACCCGGTGACGCTGTAAAGGTCATCTGAGACCAACAGCATGCACACTCGAAAAAAAAGTTGGCAATGGGACACAATAGGCTTGTGTCAACTAGCAATAAATCGAATAGGTTACAGTTTCTAAATATGAATTATGATATACAGATAACAAAAAATAAAGTTATTTATTATAATAATTAAAGATTATTATTATTTTTAGAAAATTAATTCGAATGAAATAGGCATTTGGTCACGTGACGGCAAACACCAATCAGAAAGATTGACGTCACCAAGTGCAAAACATTACTTGTGGTTGCCATTTTCATACATTTCATTGATTTCTCGTACAGCGTATTGTTTGCTTTGCACGGCGTGACGTCATTCAAGACGCCATGACAGTCTAGAGTGTTTTCGAGGGAAATTTGAATAAGTTTTTTGAAATACAAAATACATATTGTTAATTTACTTTTTTTTTTAAATAATATTTTTTTGGGGTTAAATAAACATCAAGGTTTATTATTAACTACTTTTTAAAATATAGGCAACTAGCCTATTGCCTGAACGAAACATTGGCAACGCGACTAACGAATTTAGGGAAAAGACCCCCTGTATTCGTTAAGCTCGTAATATTTCCGAGTGATAAATGGCGCGTGTCGCCCGCAGAGGCACCTCATTAACTCTTTGTGTTTGCCAAATTTTTTTGCATATTAAATCACCCGCGCCTAAAGGTTTCGTAAACATTGAAATGGCTTTGATTGGACATGTGTTTATTTTGCGGATTCAAGTGTTAGGTTAACTAAAACATGACGTGTAAAAGGATTTATGTAGATTTATTTGTCCCCTTCATTTTTTTTGTTATTGTATGTGATGTGATTGAAATTTACTGAGTCATTACTTTGATCATTAAATGAAGTATGAGCAATAGACTTTTATGTCTTCATCACTGATGTCATATTCTATGTTTAGCTGAAGTTAAATGACGGAATGAAGGTGGACTGTGATACTAAAATTTTTGTACAATCATGGCCACGTTTTTATTAGAGTGACATTCACAATGAAAGCGGAGCGATACAGGGCAAAGTTATTCTAGAATTTCAGAACAATACAGTACGAGTCATTCAATTTAACTAGGTGTTGATTACACGAAAAATTGTCCCTGACATAAAAAACCACACCATCATTCTGGTTACAATTGATATAAATAATTTATTTCAAATCTCAAGAAGAATTAATACTTACATACTTAAATCTTAATAGATTGTACACACTTGTTGCCAAATCAGCTAAATTTTGTTGCTGTAACGTACCTGTAAATAGAAAAAAGTTTATTTAAAGCAAATGTAATAATGCTTTTTTGCATAAGAGAAACTATTTCACTTCGCGTAATTCTTATGTCGTAATCTGTAGCACTCATTGGCAGCGTAGCACATGCGTAGCATAATATATCAACAAAGTTCTGTAGCACTGGGAGTCAGTGCTACGCAAGATTAGCTGTAGAGAAATCAACGACATTCTTCTGAGACTACATAAGATCACTCTATGTGTGTGTCAGTGTGTTTCTGTGTTTGTTTGGTCAGTAAGGACCCTGTTCCTACGATGTTTTAAAACACACGTCAATAAGTTCTGAAATGAAATCAATGAGTGCAGATTTGTTTTATCGAGCAACGTAGTTTTTAAGCCCAAATTTTGGACATAAAGGACAATGGGCAAAACGCACCCTGCTCCGCCAACAATGTAATTAGTATGAATCGATAGATCTATGAAAAACTAGCCTTTTTTATTATGACACCGAAAATAAATATTCTGGGAGTCAAAAGATATGACATCGTAAAACCATCCTGCGCTTGCTCTTACTGAGACATTTCAAAACGGTTTACGGATGATGAAGGACTTGCAGTTGCAAATAGTCGACTCGTCTTACTTCGTTGTGATTGTGCGCTCCCTGTTACTTAATTGATTTTTATCTAACATGCTTTAGATATTGGAACACGATTATCAGTTTTGTCAATTAGTATGGAAGAACTGGAATTATATGTTCTCCGAAGCGTGGAGAAGTTTGTGTAATCTGTGGTCGCTCCGTTTTACATATCTTCTATGTAACGAAAGAACAGAATCTTTAAAAAAAACCCAACCCATGCGGGGATGTTTGGATTTACTCTAGCGCGGCAGAATAACATAAGGGGCACCCTTGCACCTTGTGAAGTACTCCCATAATTCTTGAGCACCTTATGTAGAGTCGAACTAACTAACTAAATTAATTCCCTTGTTTCATTAATGTTTGTTCGTTATAGTACTTGTACACATTTAACTTAAAATAACTAAAGACCCCCGGGATGGAATTTGATGCGCTTTGACACAGATGATCTTGACTATAATACCTTTCAAACAAATGTAGTTTAAGCCGTGGCGGACGTGGGTGCAGCGTCCATATATATATATTTGCCCAATGTCCTTTGAAATACATATCTCTCGACTATAACGTCCTTGAATAGCCTTTGACTAGGGGTCTACTTTCTTTCTCCAAAATGAACTTTCGATAACGAATTTCAAAAGAAATTTAATTTCGTTAACTTAAGGTTATATTTAATTTGAACGATAAACTATCAATTTTGAAGGTTTCTTTGAGTAGACTTAGAAAATCTACACCACAACCTACATTCCGACGACGAATATTATTATAATTAAAAATGAACCAGAAACATACTCGTAGTAAGAAAAGTGGGAAGTTTCGGTCGAAAAGTTTTTCGTTGTTTTAGAGTACTTAGGCCTCCAGAGTTTAAATCTCACAGAAAAGTGATTGTGTAATGAGGTCTTACTAGGAGACTGCTACTCTATGTACCTCGCTACTCCCAAACTCTTTTGATAAATATAATATCCAAGCATGTTCATTTCTTCCTGCTGAAAATCTCAATTTGTTAAGTGGAACGGCAGTTGAATTTCAATTAACGGCAATATAAAACAGGCTGTAGCCAGTTAAAGAGGTTTCGGGCGCAAAAAATGACTTTTAATATAATTCTGATAGCATTACGATAAGGCTCCCCGGAAATTAAGTTCGCACTCCAGCAGAACCGTAATAAGATTCGGCGACGAAATCCTCCAAAAAGGAATCGTTGGCAAAAATGCAACGAAACGAAATACGATATAATTTTGCAATTAAAGACGCTGCTTCGAAGTTTTATTACTTCGAATTTTTTCGACTTCTTTTTCGATATGTAAAGCCACTCAGAGCTCGTTATCAAATTGCGAAGAAGCGGTAGAGTAAATGCAGATGTAGGGTAATGAAGTTGTATATGTCGCCGTCATCTGGTTGAATCTGCTATTTGATTGAATGACTAGCGCGTTCATTGAATGACGACATTTAAATGATTGACTAGGCCCAACATTGATTGAACAAGCGTCACTCAACGTCTAACTAGTTAGCGAATTGTAACATAGCCCTTTGAACAGAGCGGACGTAAAATCAGTCAAGTGATTGAAATTTAGTTATTTTTTCCCCACTGCGGCGCTAGTAGTCACCAAAACAAGTATGGCGTCAAACAGCAGGAATAAAGAAAAAAAACCTACAAATACCTATTTATTTATTCATTTATCTATCAGGTGGCTGGCGCTTCGCTCGCTCGGCAGGCGCTAAGCTCAGGTCACAACACTAACCTAACCTAACCCACTTATTACGAATCTTTCGTAATTAATATGGTATTTTTCTATTACTTACATAATTACAAAGTCGGCTATATCCCATTCAACGACTATGCTAAATGACGTTCAGTTAAGACGTTGAACGTTACATTAAACAACATGACGTGTTGTTATATATGAATTTTATCCAATTTGATAATTATAGTGTATTTGTAATATTTTTTTTATTTATTGCAATTTTAATAATCCAATTTGACATCAAAAATTTGTAATTTGATTCATTATTTTATTTATGTCTACTTTTATTTTATATTATTATTATTTCCAACACAATTATATTGTTTAATGAAATAAATGAATTGAATCGAATTGTCCTTTAGTCATTCAATTAAATGTCGTCATTCAATGAACGCGCTAGTCATTCAATTAAATGTCGTCATTCAATGAACGCGCTAGTCATTCATTCAATCAAATAGTAGATTCAACCAGATGACGGCGACATACATAAAAAAGTACATGAGTTCATTTTATCATTGGCAAAAAAATGACACTGGTTGATTAACTTCTTAAGTTTAATGTTTTGAAGTGTAGTATACCAGACAGCACGGATAGTATCATTAAATTTGTTTTTGTGTCTGTTTTTACAAATGAGCACTGTGGAGGAGCGCGATGGCACAGAATATATACACTACGCGAAAAGAAGCGACACTTAAGCATGTGTGCTCGTAAAATCGCCCGCGGCTATGCGTGGGTGTCTGGAGGTGCGCGGGGGCGTTGCGCGGCGCGCGGGGCGTGGAGAGAGCAGTCGCCGACTGCCGAGACCGAAGGCATGGCAGTAGCCAAATAGTAAAATAATAGCGTTGCACTGCATTGCACGCACAAACTGACTACGCTACGCAATCTTATTATTATTTAGATAATAATAAGAATTATAAAACGAATCGAAAAACGAGAAAATATATGAAAGTTAGCAATTTGTTATAGTAACTACATTAAAAGATTAAAAATTGATTATAAAATCAAACTTATCCTTCATTATTTACCCCAGTATCCTTGAATCAGTTTACATTTAATAACTTACTATGCATAAATATTCATTGGCACAAGTCTAAATTTCAAGTTCAACCCTAGCGCATACACGCTCCTGCTCAAGGTCACTGACGCTTTAACTCTCACGTATAGAGAGTGTCACCGCTGTGGCGATGGCGCAGGCAGGTAGGTGGATAGCGCGTTCGGCTGCGATCGTTGAAGTTAGGCAACTTTCGCAGTGGTCGTTCATTGTATGGGTGACCAAAAAACTTATATCTCGAGTTCATCCGTGCTTTGCAAGGTATGTTAAGCCGTTGGTCTCGGCTGGATCTGTAGTCGTTAGAACCCGGCAATCTGCACTGGGCCCGCGTGGTGGTTCATGGCCCAATCTCCCTATTCCATTCATAGGGAAGGCCTGTGCCCCAGCGGTGGGGACATTAATAGGCTGATGATGATGATGATACAAACAAGCCTAATGTTCATTTATCACAATATACATATAACATTCGCAATTTTTCCGTCAGATAAACAGAAAATGTGGTTTCAGAGATCTCGAATGGAAAAAATTGGAAAATTTATTATATCTAAAGAAAATATTACTAGAAAAAAAAACACGCGGTCGAGGCAGCAGACGGGACTCGAACCAGCACCCTTCGCTATCCGGGCGAATGCACTGACCATTATGCTACCGCGGCCCTGACGGCCGTGTCGAATTTTTTCTAACCTTTCGTAAGCTGCAAGGCAGTGCCTTCTCTTCGCATTGTAGGTAACCCACGTGTATGTATTATATATCAGATAAGTATGTTTTAAAAATGAAATGACGCGTTCAATGAAGTCATTTATTTTATTTTTTAATCCTAAATGGCTTCGCACGGCTTGTGCATTTAGCCAATGTCAGGTGTTAAAATGTTTACAAATTCTTTAGTACTCGTGGTCAAAGTAATAAATCAAGTCAAAGTAAGTGGCAGTCAAGTCAATCCCCCTTTCCCTATGTTTCAGTAAATGTGTGGGGAGGGAACGTCGAAAGACACTGTCCGCTATTTTGGCTTCTTGCCAACACTTGTGCATGTTCCCGAACACTTAGTGGTTAATAATCCACCATTATTAGACACTAACATCCGCCACAACACAATTTTAACAAGAATAAAAAAACTGCTAAAGTGACGCTTCCGATCCCGCCAAAAAGTCCATGAAGTCATTTAACTTTTAAGTTTGACTTAACTTGATGGTGTCACTTTGTCTTTGTGATATCAATTGAGATCCATGTCTCAATCCATTAAACAATATGTTAGCCAAATTTTTTCTGAATCCGTCCAGTCGTTTTTACGTGATTGAGTAACAGACATAAATAAACACATTTATAATATTAGTATAGTATCATAAATAGAGTAAGTTTTGTGAATCCCTATTTCATTTCTACATAAAGTGACGAAATGATGATATCACCATAAAAATATCTGCGTATTCATCTTAAAAAAAAAGAACAGATCCGGTTATAAATTTTTCCATCAATCGGAAATGCCGACGTACAGTCATCCCCATATTAAGTTATGAATAAACTCTCAGTCTACCTCAATCGAATTTGAGTGTTAGGTCAAAGGCTTTAAAGGCATAAATCAATTAATGTCGTGCTTATCTCAACCAAAGGTCGCTAACATTCGACAGATTTTTTCGCACGCTGAATAAAGAAGGCGCAGAGGCAAATCTTCATCGTATATTAGAAAGCACTGGCGGCCTGTCGCCGCCAATATAGTGATGAGTCCCTCACTCGTGAGACTCCTCGTTTGAGTACCTCATCGCGATAGAATGAGGGAGTTCTCCCATTTCAGCTTTGAATCTCCTCATTTTCGTCATGGGCGAGGCCCGTGCACATTTTAACTATATCTTCAATGCGATTCAAATAAGAATAGGAAAGCCAATGGCCTCTATCTGTCAAATGTCGCTTGAAAAGTACGGTTTGCAAAAAAAAACTTGGAACCCTTTTTTAGCACTCCGCTAATTCTAGAATAAAAACCAAACATTTGTAAACAAACAATAACAAGTATTGATAATTAATATCAGTAGATATTTTTTTTTCACTTATTGAGCTTTGGCCATGAATGGTTGATAACCTAAATCGTCAACCAGATGTCACTTTAAGTTGCGTTCAGAAACTCGATTTCAAACTTTCCTTTACATAAAGGATGCATGTCCGTATGTGACCTAGTAATAGTGCATGATTATTCATAACTACTCCGGCGGTACTGCAGAGATGAGCGGAATAGAAGAGCTAGATTCTGATTAATGTTTTTTCTCACGGTCTTAATAAATAAATATTATTAAAATTCGGTGTTTTTTTTCTCAATCTTTGCAAATTAATGTTATTAAAAAAATGTGATGCTTTTTCTCACTTAATCGTATTTAATAAAAACTTTGTTTTGCTCATTCTACCTATTCGGTTTGAATTGACAGCTATAACATCACAATATGGCGCCCAGTCGGTCCTATTCTTAGTTGAATCGCATTATACATAGTACTAGCATTCAAAATTTCAGGCGGCCGACTCCCTCCCTCATTCCGTATGAAGCGGCCATTTTGCGCTAACGCAGCTAAACCAATGAGAATACAATGCAACGTTGTCGCCTTGAGCGCTCTGCCTCAACATCACCTCTAATAAGAAGCACCTCGCGAGTACCTCACGGGGGAAAATGAAGACGTCATCCCCAATAAAAAATATGAAATACACATCGCTACGCCAATAGAAAATTTCTCTGCGCACGCGACCGTCACCAGTGCTCACTCGGACACGCGCGAAATTGTATGAAGCTATGTCTCTGTATCTTCTTTACTCACATGCTAATACACCTTGAACCTCGATGTGTTTCTCATGCTGTGACTAACAAATTTAATCTCTCAAGTTGCTGACAAAAAATATACAAATCTCGTGTCCGGATCAAAAATCACTTTTTAAACGCCGCATAGCCTGCGGTGTTTGCAAGGTAATGTTAATTTTTTACTACTGCCAAAACAAAAAAAAAACCCAGCACACACTTCAGAAGCTTTAGAAAAACTAAAACTAATTATCGGTTAAATAGAGAAATCAATCAATCACAAAAGAATAAACTTTTCAATGTAAAAAGAGTGTGACAAAAACAAGAATCCTTACCATAGACTATACTATGCGTTGTTAGATTATTTTACCCTTATCCTGTCCCCATGAAAGTCACAATTACCAATAGAAACAACTCCAAAAGTTAGGGCCGTAAAATTAGGCCGCGGTAGCATAATTGGTCAGTGCATTGGCCCGGATAGCGAAGGGTGTGGGTTCGAGTCCCGTCCGCTGCCTGGTCCGCGTGTAATAATATTTTCTTTAGATTTAAACATCTAGCAGCTACATGGTTAAAAAATAAAAATTATTCCTATTCAACCTCTCATCAAGAACTTACCCGCTGAAACTTCAAAGAGGAACTAACCTATACGACAGGACCTATTGGACCTCTTATCTCATTGGTCTATTTGGCTAGTTCTTTTGAAAAGTCGTGTAGAAAATGTAAAATTGTTAAGGAAGTAAAAACACAAAGGTTATAAAGCATTTAACATATTTATCAAACACTAGTGGTATTTTTTACACACTTCGGTTTACATTATCGAAGTTTTCATAAAGAACCCTAACTTTTTTGAAAATAAATTATAGCCTATATTGATCTGTGATAACGTAGCATTCAAATGGTGAAAGAATTTTTAAAATCGGTCTAGTACTTTTTGAGCTTACTTACATACAAACCTTTCCTCTTTATAATATTAGTATAGATAAGTTTTTTATTTCCACTATAAAGTAACCTTAAGACGTCTTATCTATTAGACAAGTCCGTCCGTCCGTCTGTCTGTGGTTCTGTTTCAGCAGCGAAACCGTAAGAGATAGATAAAGAGAATATTTAAGTTATAAGTTAAGAATAGTCTGATAAGACTACAAACCGGATTTCAGTAACGTAGCATTTCCGGTTTTCGAGAAATCACGAATTTCAAACGAAACCACACAAAATCTCCGAAGTTCTCAATTAATTAAATACATTTTTTTTTAAATCAGGTTTTTGTGAACATTTGGTTCACTGGTTTGCTAGTACATTATTAAATTGACAAAACGTTTGACGCACTAAAATGTTTACGTCAAAATACAGATTTCACGATAAGGTGCGCAGATAAGATAATAAAACACAAATTGTTCATTTGCGAAGCCTTAATAGAATTAATTAATAGCATTGTCCAGTTGCCATTGTTATAGAAACAAAATGGCTCTAACAAATTTCAAAGGTTTGGGTGTTACTACCGAGGAACATTGGCGTGTCTCAAACTGGAAATAAAGATCATTATTCTCTCTGTAAAGCTAATTAAGTGCTTGTTTTATACAGGGTGTAAAAAAACCTATGACAAAGACCTTAACTACGCATTCTGTATACCCAAACAAGTCATATTACAAAATATTATAGGCGGGAAAATTTTGTATTTTTAAGTTAAAAAAATACATTTTTTTTCCAGTACGTAATGAATGTGCCTGTGTGTATGAGTGTGTGTGTGTGTAAGTGCGTCGATAAAAAAGTTTGTAAATAACGTTTTGAAAATATCTCTTATCTATTAGACAAGTCCGTCCATCCGTCCGTCTGTCTGTGGTGCTGTTTCAGCGGCCAAACCGTAAGAGATAGATAAAGAGAATGTTCAAGTTATAAGTTAAGAATAGTCTGATAAGACTACAAACCGGATTTGAGTAACGTAGCACTTCCGGTTTTCGAGAAATCACGAATTTCAAACGATACCACCACCACAACGAAAATTAATTAAATACATTTTTTTTTTTGAATCAGGTTTTGGTGAACATTTGGTTCACTGGTTTGCTAGTTAATGTATAAATCTTGAAAAAGTATTTTGGCTTTGACCTTTAATATCTCCTTAACCATAAATTTCCCAGGTATGGTCCAAAAGAAAAAAATTATCGTCATGATGTCGAAAATACGTGGCCTTCAACTTCGTTATAGGTTTTTTTTACACCCTGTATAAATCATTAAAATGTACGCGCTCCTTTATAACCCTTGTATAACTATATTATTTACAAGTATATATTGGTTACGATGAGGAGCTCAATGGTGCACGTGGTTACTACTACTTACTATCTCGAGCTCCTCTGTGCTTCGGAAGGCACGTTAAGCCGTCGGTCCCGGCTACATCTGCAGATGTCGTTAGCACCCACCAATCCGCACTGGGCCCGCGTGGTGGGTCATGGCCCAATCTCCCTATTCCATCCATAGGGAAGCCCTGTGCACCAGCAGTGGGGACATTAATAGGCTGATGATGATGATTGGTAAGGTGAGGAGCTCGATGGCGCAGGTGTTTAGCGCGTTCGGCTGCGATCGTTGAAGTTAAGCAACTTTCGCAGTGGTCGGTTATTGGATGGGTGACCAAAAATCTTCTATTTCGAGTAGCCGTTGGTCCCGGCTGCATGTACAGTCGTTAGCACCTGCCAAGTAGCACTGGGCCTGCGTGGTGGGGCATTACCCAATCTCCCTATTCCATCCATAGCTCTATGTGCAATTTTAATTGGCACTTTTACAAAACAAAAACAAGTATAAATTGAAAAAAAAACGGGCAAGTAAAAAACGGCAAAAATTACGTTTGCTATATGGGGGCTTCCTTTTTTTAAAAATATTTATTTTAAGTTACTTATTTATTTATATTTTTTTTTATTTTTAAGTATGTAACTGCTTGATGTTTAAATCTAAAGAAAATATGACTAGAAAAATTCCACGCGGACCAGGCAGCAGACGGGACTCGAGCCCGCACCGTTCGCAATCCGGGCGAATGCACTGACCAATTATGCTACCGCGGCCCTCACGGACCGCGTCGAAATTCTCCTAGCCATTCTTAAGCTGCAAGGCAGCGCCATCTCTTCGCATTATAGGTAATCCACAATGTCAAATGAATACTTTTACAAGTATTAAACATTTGAAAGAAGAAATAGCAATTATAGTTATAATTTTTATTATTTTAAAGCATATTTTTTTAATTCTCTTCTTTATATTTATTTTATTCTATTCTAATTTTTTTTATGGCTGGCCCTCCTTTTTTAAGTAGTGATAGAGTCCAAACACTAAGATAGTTGGTACAGCAGTTGTAAACTGCCACACCAACCATCCTCACCTTGCCGGCCTGCAAAAATGCTTCTTCACGCCTCTCTTAAAGGACCCCAGATTGCAGGAAGGAGGGAACACGTGCGCGGGCAAAGAATTATGTTGCTATAGCGGCAATAGAAATACATCATTGTGAAAGTTGCAACTGTCTTGTTAACAAGGTTCATGATGACATGAACCTTGTTAACAAGACATACAGCCTGATGACATACAGCCTAATGACATACAGCCTGATGACATACAGACACAAAGACAGTGGAGTTTTATTAATAGGGTCCCGTTATATCGTTTGGGCACGGATCCCCAAAAATTAAGTCTAGTAAAAAAGGTGCATAATTATTATGTGGTTACAAAAACGGAAGCCTTCGCTGTCTGTCCGTCTGTCAGCGAGCTGTATCACATGAACCGTAAGAGGCAGTTGAATTTGTATATTCACAGAACGGAAAGCGTATTTCAACGAAGCCATTCAGTTTGACGGGTCCCGACTTTAATATATGTAATAGTAAATATCTTTATTCGTTTCTTGATATGCATTATCACATTTTGAGTTTCCAATATTAGTATTTTTACTTTTAATTTAAAAAACATTTAAATAATTGCTTGAACTTTAAATAGGTACTAAAGACTCGGTTTTCATATTTTTGAAGTGAAGTAGTCTTTACGCACGCTTGACTTGGGAGGTAAGCTGGCGAATGCGTTACGCGTTACGAAAAGTGTGTTCGGGCGAGACGAAATGAAAGTTTATTTGCATGAAACATTACAGCTGGTAAATAATATAAAAAGTTCCATATGTTTCTCCCTTGGATGAGCATACAAAATACTAATAAATTATCTAAAAATTCAAATTTGAATTGAGTAATAGTTGCATTCCAAATGTCAAATTTATTATTTATTTTATTTTTTATTTATTTAATTCATACATGTCAAATTTTCTAACTCAATAGCCATTTCTTCATTATGTCAACCAAATTACAATTATTAATTCATAATAAAAATTCATTTGTACTATAAAAACATTTATTTATTAACCAGTCCCGTAACTTTTTTGCCATTAATTTTATAAGTCCGTGCTTATAGGAACGGGAGTTGAGTGGGGGATATAAGCAAGGGAAAGTTATGCGCGCGCGCACATTTTTCTTCTTTCTTTTTCTTATAACTAGTAAATGAAATAATATTGTACACACACATATATGGAGCTAAGAAGTTTCACTTCAGTCTTGTGGTCATAAGCACACTCTTTTTTTTATACTAATTATTGGACCTGGATATAAATGCAATGAAATCATACTTATCTACGTATCTGTGGATTATAATGACAATATCCAGACCCATAATAGGGTATTTGACAGTATTAAAAATAAAGTGCCATATGTTAGCATCTGTGTTTAGAATGAATATTGGCAGAGATTTTTACTATTTTTACAAAAAAAATATTCATATTTTTACTAAAAACCCACGAAAAAGATAATAGTTTTCTTATCTATTGTCACACGCAAGTATGCTTCGGTTAAAATGACATTACATTGTATCGTTTGACGTTTTAATAACAGTCGTGTGACGTCACACACTAGTAAGACGCCATATTGTCCAGAGAAACGTTTTCGCGGCAACTTGAAAATGGAGTTTTTATTTGGTTATTTTTACTGAAATACACAACAGAATGATGAATATCCACGGAGGAAAATGGAGTTTTTAATATCTTTTTACGGACTCCATAAACATAGTAGTCAACATATTAGTCAATCACATGTGATCGTTTTCTAAAACTTGTCAAATACCCCATTGCTTAAACATAAAAATGAATAAGCAAAGCTACCAAAAAACGCATTTCTGTTTTTGGCAACTAGCTTGAAGAAGATTATAACAAAAGGCCTCTGATTAGGGTTTGGGTACTACATGGGTCCTACGGTCTCAGTTTTATCGTCAACAATTTAAAAGTAAGGGAACTACAATCTCGTAATCTTTTTTGAAAAATTAATGTGAGGTCGTAAGATTATAAACCTTTGAAAGATATAAAAGATTGCTTATATTACATTAAAAAAGTTTTATCTCTCAGAAAAATCAATTTACATGAATCACGTTTAAGCGCATTTAGCGACATCTATTGCAAAGAAATCAACTTACATGAATCACATTTAAGCACACCTAGTGACATCTATTGTAAAAAATTTCATTTTCTTCGCAGTAAAGCTGCCACGTGGACGTTCTAGATAGAGACTTATTATTATAATACGGTAAAATAAAATATTGCTATGTTTCGTCCAATATATTGAAAGTCAACAACCTTTCCAATTTTATTGTGTGTCAGCCCACGTGTTTAACCTGACGCGAGTTTAACATTTTTTACCCATACAAAAAATCCACAATGAAAGTTTATGGATTCACATGTTTTAACATTGAAAATGTTTTTTGGTCGCTCCAGTAGGCCCCCATTTTCGCTGAAAGTGCGACTCGCCAGTGATACCCCGAGGTTTAGGGCCACGAGGACGTATGAGGGCTCAAAAGACGCGGAATTCAAAAGGCTTTAAGATGATGTAAAAATATTTTGGAAAGTTGCTTTTAAAAAACTTTTTTTTGGTTTTGAAAAAAAAAATATGATTGTTATTTTTTATTTTTTTAATAATGTATAATAGGTTTATTCATTTTCAATGCCCTTTCAAGTCGTGTAGAGCACCAGATCTGTGTATTTTTGACTATACTATGATTTAAACAACTCGATATGAATTCCCGTCCATTGTTTGGAAATGGATCGACCCATTTTGTTTGTGTACGGGCAAATGCCCAATTTTATATCGCACGTCGTTTGTTTCAGCCTTTGACAATATTTCCATGCTGTACGGCTTGTACGCCTTTTGGTTGAAAAACAAACACGCATAGTCTAGTTATATTACAGATAGTCTAGTATTGTACTGTGGTGTATTTAGTAACAATTTTAAAAATATACGTTGGCAACACTGTTTCCCGGTAAGCGATCTTATATGTCATGGCGCTGTCAAGCATGGCAGACCTATAATGTATTTCCTATCTTTTTACTAGCTATTGTTTGATTAGTAAATATTTTCAAGTATAATCGTGTCTGGATTTGACTAGCCCCAACAAACACGAAATATATATGTATGAATCCGAGAAATAATGACAAAATTCTCGGATTCATGCAACTGTACGATGCAAAAAGGTTAATTTTGAACAATATTTTTTTTTACAATATTTTCATTGTAATTTAATATTTTCAAATTGTCACGTTTAAGTTTTATAATGACACTTGTGGCCCTTTCTCGCTTCGCTTCGGTGTAGAGCTGTAGTGTAGACTATAGTTTTTGTTCAAAGGCTTGTATTATACACAATGAATTTCTTCATAATAATTAAAAACCTTCCATTCCAAGTAAAAAATTCGTTGCGTAGTTTAGGACCCGTTGTACCGAATGCAAAGATGCTCTGCTGTTTCGATTTGCAAAATTATTTTTGCATTGGACAGTGCATTTATCGAGGAAGGCTATAGGCTATATATTACCAGGGGTTCAATTGGATTGGCCCCCAGGCTACGACCAGTAGTAGCGGAGCATGTTTCTTGGAGTGTTTGGCACGAAAGATATCGAGTTGGCTTTTTCGATAAGCTTCTGTGAGGTAGTCAATACTACAATAAAGTTGTCACGTCCACTTGACCGGAACAGCGTATATTTTAAAGATTCCACTAATTCTTCAGCTGCGCAGATGGTTATAACACAAAATCACACCAATTTTATTTCACAATATCCACTATGAACAAATTTAAGAATAATTAAAATAAGACGGCAACCGCACTCGATGAAATCCCGCCAAAAATTGTTTACAAGTATTAAACATTTTAAGAAATAGCAATTATAGTTTTTTTTTCGTTTTTTAAAGCTTGTAACTGATCGATATTTACAGGTAAAGAAAATATAGCTAGAAAAAATCTTTTCATTTCTAGCTTTATTTTCTTAAGATTTAAATATAGCGGATTTACAAGGTTAAAAAAACGACGGGACGGGACGGGCAGAAGTGAAAACTTGAATATTAACGTTGTGCATTTTTGATATTTTGGAATGGTTAGGGAATAATTTTGCACGAATTGCTTTAATTATCAGTATAAACGTACTATCAGTTATAGATACAATTTTTATTTATTGCGCTATCGAACACAAACATGACAATTTATTTATATTACATTAAAAAAGTTTTATCTCTCAGAAAAATCAACTTACATGAATCACATTTAAGCACACCTAGTGACATCTATTGTAAAAAAATTCATTTTCTTCGCAGTAAAGCTGCCACGTGGACGTTCTAGATAGAGACTTATTATTATAATACGGTAAAATAAAATATTGCTATGTTTCGTCCAATATATTGAAAGTCAACAACCTTTCCAATTTTATTGTGTGTCAGTCCACGTGTTTAACCTGACGCGAGTTTAACATTTTTTACCCATACAAAAAAAGTGTACAACGCCGCTAAAGAAGTTTTCACTTCAAAAAATGTAACTTTATTTAAGTTGTTAAATTAAACTGTTCCATGAAAACATTCACCGACATTACGGTGAATAACAGATAGAACCCACAATTAACACTAACAAGACACTTAAACTGGTTAACAATATTACAAACAATCGAGCCCCATTCAAATATAATTTTCGTACTCATTAATTGAATATTTTTAATGTTTGCATAATTCATGCAAACCTCTGCGGTATAAATTCAATTTTAATCATCACTGGAAAATGGCTCTGTGATGTGAATGAAGCACGCGCTCTGTGCATTGCGAAATGATATTTTACTTTATAATGAAATAACGACAAAGCTTGTCTGCCACCCATCTAACATAATAAAAATTATTGCCTATCAATTAGTCTATACATTCCATAAAAATATGTAAAATTATTGAAGCCAAGAGAGACAGAAAGTACTTCTTTCTATTACAAAGCTTGGGATGTCATTTTTGCAAACAATTGAAAATCACAAAAATGCCGATTTCTGCAAGTTAGCATAGTAGACTAACGCAATAGGCCGGCATAGTATAAGGTGACCAGACTTACTCCAGCTTCTCTTCGCCCCAGAAGGCACGGTCAGTTATTGGTTTCGGCAACATCTGCAGTCTTTAGCACTCACCAGCTTCTCCTTGCCGCAGGCAGCACGTCCAGTAATTGGTATCGGCAACATCTGCAGTAGTTATCACCTACCAGCTTCTCCTCGCCTCAGAAGGCACGTCATTTTATTGGTGTCGGTAACATCTGCAGTCGCTAGCACCCGCTAGCTTCTCCTCGCCGCAGGCGGCACGTCCAGTAATTGGTGCCGGCAACGTCTGCAGTCGCTAGCACCCACCAGCTTCTTCTCGCCTCAAAAGGCATGTCCAGTTATTGGTTTCGGCAACATCTGCAGTAGTTATCACCTACCAGCTTCTCCTCGCCTCAGAAGGCACGTCATTTTATTGGTGTCGGTAACATCTGCAGTCACTAGCACCCGCTAGCTTCTCCTCGCCGCAGGCGGCAAGTCCAGTAATTGGTGCCGGCAAGGTCTGCAGTCGTTAGCACCCACCAGCTTCTTCTCGCCTCAAAAGGCATGTCCAGTTATTGGTTTTGGCAACATCTGCAGTCGTTAGCACCCATCAGCTTCGCCTCTCCTCAGGAGGCACGTCCTGTTATTAGTTTCGCCAACATCTGCAGTCTCTAGCAACCACCAGATTCTCTTTGCCCCAGAAGGCACGTCCAGTTGTTGGTTTCGGCATTATCTGCAGTCATTATCCTTATCCGAACTGGGCCGCTGATCATGTTTCGTTCTTCCTTTTTTGACCAAATTGAAGACTTGTACTGTGCCACAGCACAGCAGCTTATATAGCTATACTAGCTGACCCAGCGAACTTCGTACCGCCCTAAAAAAATAGGGGTTGTCCAGCGGACAAATTTGTAAATCTAAACCATTCTCAGATCCCCTTGAACACACACAAAAAATTTCATCAAAATCGGTCCAGTCGTTTAAGAGAAGTTCAGTGACATACACACTCACAGAAGAATTATATATATAAAGATATAAAACTCAAAGGTGACTGACTGACGTAGTGATCTATCAACGCACAGCCCAAACCACTGGACGGATCGGGCTGAAATTTGGCATGCGGGTAGATGTTATGACGTAGGCATCCGCTAAGAAAGGATTTTGATCAATTCTACCCCGAAGCGAAGCGAGGGCGGGCCACTAGTCCGAAATAAAGCGACTTGATCACTGTACATGTTTAGCATAAAAAATTATGCAATATATCAATATTTATGGCATAATGATTCACAGCTTCGTTGAATGTCAATGCTACAATAGGTCAATAATAGTTTTGGGTATCAATAAAATATCAATAAAACAATACTGGCATGGTCACCTTGAGACTGGTTTAGAAGTTTTTCTAGTATAAAATCATAAGAAACGGATTTTTAAAATGCAAAGAAAAAAAGAATGAAATATTACGTAAGCTCAAAAGAGAAGCGGTCTATGGAAATATTAAGAACTTGTTGCAATAAAGCCTTTTTTTTATTGATTAAGACTTTATTCATGAATAATGAATATTCTTACATAGTATGACATAAGTGTCCGAGACCAACATCATAGGAGAAATTAAAGCAGCTAGACTCCGCTGGCTCGGGCATGTAGAGAGGATGGGAGAGGATCGAGCCCTGAAAAGGGCGTATTTGGGGCAACCGATTGGACGTCCCAGATACCGCTGGAGCGACGAGGTGCAGAGGGACTTGCAGTCTTTGGGTGCCGACGGCTGGCGAGACCTAGCCCGGGATCGCAGAGTATGGCGTCATCTTGTGTCGGAGGCCAAGATCCACTTCGGATCGTTGCGCCACAGCAGTAAGTAAGTATGACATAAAATCGCTTTGTCCATCTGTCACACTTCACTTTTGTCCAAAACCTCTGCAAGGCCTAACTTCGTTTTTCGGGATTTCTACGATCCTTGCAGGCAAAAGAAGTATGTTGCCTCATTCACTCTCATAAAATTTTAAGCACCTGAGTTGGGTTTAGTTTTGCTCCTAGCCTTTCTTTAACTTCTCATACAACTAAATTTCAGGTTGTAGGTACTTTGTTGATAGTAATGAATGACTGTATATGTTTTGTTGCAATTAGATGGTGGTACATATAATTAGATTAAAACAAAAAGGGAAGATATGTCATTCGCGATTCAAAAGTCTACAATTCGCTTTAGTCACAATAGGGATGATGACTATTTTTTTTTCTTCGTTTATCAAGTAGATTATCAAAAAGTATTGGACACGTATTTTTTCTTTTTTTACATAATATAAACATTGCAGAGATATATTGATTTGAAAAGTCGCATGACGTCACGTTTTGGTACAATTAATTTCACTTAAAAGTGGCGTTACGAGCCCCTACTCCCAAACTTTGACGCGCTATAACTTTGTCATTTTTTGGTTGATTGCCCAAAGAACAAATACGTGTCCATCATTTTTTGATCATCTTACTGACGGACTTAATAGAATTTCGTTTACTGTACCCCGTCATCACCCCTATTGGACAATCAAACAGGTTGTGTGTTCACTGAATATAACAATATTGCGTATATTCTGAGTGTAAAGCGATGTGGACTCGCCGTTTCGCTCGTGCTGTGTTGAAACGTACAGCGCTGTCAGCTCGATGGCGCAAGTGGTTAGTGCGTTCGGCTGCGATCGTTGAAGTTAAGCAACTTTCGCAGTGGTTGGTTATAGGATGGGTGACCAAAATTGTACATACTTACTCGAACTCCTCTGTGCTTGGGAAGGCACGTTAAGTCGTTGGTCCTGGCCGCAACTGTAGTCGTTAGCACCCACCAATCCGCCCTGGGCCCGCGTGATGGATCGTGACCCAATCTCCTTATTCTATCCATGGAAAAGGCCCCACGAGTGGGGACATAAATATGCTCATGATGATGATGACATATTCTTTCCGTAGCAAAATAAATAATATATTAATCTTTCATTTAAAGTGATTAGTTTAATAATGTCTTTACACGTAACGAACATTTTCATTGTTTTTTTTTATTTCTTTGGAAAACTTACAACTATTATTTATACATGGTATATAATTTGGTTAACTATAAGCTATAAGCCAATAGCAAGTTTTCACATATAAAAAAATAATAAGCCTATATTCATTATTCGAAACAATTTAAATATAAAATATTTAACTTTGACCTAAAGAGCTAAATTTTGACACAGGTGTTGTCTTTAAGACGTACCTCGTCATGAAGGACTTAAACGTGTTTCAATTTTTGTAGGTTTCACTTCTATCACATCATGTGAACAGCACATGCCCCGTTTTTTTTCTTTCCCACAATATGCCACCCAATTGTCCTCTTATTGAATTTCCATTACTTCCATGTCTTTAGTAGCACTCCCATGATCAAGACGTATCGATTGTTGTATGAATAATTAAAATCGGTTCACGCGTTTGGTCTCTAGTGTGTCACAAAGGAACATATATATGTATGTATGTTCCTTTGTATTCCGCACGAATGTAATACAACATTTATCAACACATTTGCGAGAAAATTGTATACTTACCTTTTTTAACTTAAGAAGCAAACTTAATGTAATAAGTAAATGGTGCGCAGTTCCAAACTTTGTGAAAATTTAAACTACATCTTGCATCATCATCATCATCAACAGCCTATCCTAGTTCACTGCTGGACATAGGCTTCTCCAATTGCACGCCACTCAGATCGATCTTGGGCTACTCGCATCCAGCTCCTGCCAGCCACCTTGCACAAATCGTCACTCCATCGCGCCTGAGGACGTCCTACACTACGTTTGCCTAGACGCGGTCTCCACTCCAGAACTCGTCTACCCCAACGGTTATCGGTTCTTCGGCAAATATGGCCAGCCCACTGCCACTTCACGCACGTATGGCCCGCAATTTTGATCTTTCGAACAATGTATATATTCTATCTCCGTAAATGCATTTCTTTAAGCAAAAGCAAATGTGTTGAAAACAACAATTCTGTTATATTTGTTTCTTAGGTTTTCACGCACATCACTCATTAAATAAAACTAGTTTTAACGGGTAAATTCTGTTCTGGTTATAATAGGGTATTTGACAGTATTAAAAATAAAGTGCCAATTGTTAGCATCTGTGTTTAGAATGAATATTGGCAGGGGTTTTTACTATTTTTACAAAAAAAAATATTCATAATTTTACTAAAAACTAACGAAAAGATAATAGTTTTCTTATCTATTGTCACGTGACCCAAAACGTTTGGGATTGGCGGAGCCTAAAATGACGCCACACGCAAGTAAACTTCCGGTTAAAGTGACATTACATTGTATCGTTTGACGTTTTAATATCAGTCGTGTGACGTCACACACTAGTAAGATGCCATATTGTCCAGTGAAACGTTTTCGCGGCAACTTGAAAATGGAGTTTTTGATTTGGTTATTTTTACAATACAATACAATACAATACACAATTCTTTATTGAAAACACCACAGTATAGTACATAAATGGGGTAAATACATTATGTTTAAACATAGTGATTCAATGGGCGGTCTTATCGCTAAAAGCGATTTCTTCCAGACAACCTTTGGATGGAGAGGATTGAAAGAAACTGGAATCGGTGGTGTTATAAAAAAATAAAAATAAAAACAAGGGATATAAAAATGTATATAACTATATATTTTAAATATATGTACATACCATACATACATAATATATACACATAATATAACTATAAGATATATACATATAATACAAATATATGACACATACATATATAGACTACACATATATAAGTTTAGTCCAGTCAGAAAAAAAAATATTAAAAATAAAAATGCAGTTACATCGACAAATAATGGTTGAAAACAAGATTTTTGAAAATATAAATAGATTGTGCTCGTCTTATGGTTACTGGAAGAGAATTCCACAGGCGAACAGCTTGGACGGCAAAAGAACGACCATAGAAGGTTGTGTCATGAGTAGGAATTTTTAGGGTTAAATTTTCTGATGACCTAAGAGATAACGCGTTTGAGCTATGAAGGTAATTGAAGCATTCCTTGAGATAGCGTGGGGACAAAGGATTGAACAATATATTGTAGAGAAGTGTGAGGATGTGAGTATTCCGGCGAAGTCGAATTGGTAGCCACTTGAGCTGTGATCGAAATTGTGACACATGATCATATTTGCGTAAGCTAAATATGAAACGAATACAGAAATTTTGAAGTCGCTCAAGCTTATTAAGCTGGTCTTCCGTGAGATCAAGATAGCAGGCGTCAGCGTAATCAAGAATAGGAAGCAGCAGAGACTGTGCTAGGGAAATTTTGGTGGCAGTAGGGAGGAAATTGCGGAGTCTCTTCAGCGAGGCTGCCGAAGCAAACAGTTTTCGGCTAACAGCTTGTAACTGTGGACCCCAGCTCAAGCAATTATCGACAGTTAATCCTAAATTTTGAACAGAAACTTTGAATGGTATATTGGTGCCAGCAAGAGTTATGGTAGGAAGTAATTGCCAGTTCACTCTGGCAATCAACTTCGAGCTACCAATGATGATGCACTGTGTTTTGGAGGGATTTACTTCTAGCCCGAAAGATTCGCTCCACTCTACAATTTGTCGCAGATCATTATTTCTGGCCAGTATTGCTTCGGATAATTGTCCGAGAGGGGCTTGCCTATAAATTTGAAGATCATCTGCATACAGGTGGTAGGAATTGAAATATTATTGGAAATAGAATTAATAAATATAGCGAAGAGAAGAGGAGATAAAACGCCGCCTTGGGGAACACCAGCAGAAGTGTCGCTCCATGAGGAAAAAATCTCATCGAGGCGAACCCTCTGCCTGCGTCCCTGCAGATAGCTGCGAAACCACTCAATTGCCGATGGAGATACGTTAAGAGAGCGCAGCAAAGCCAGAAGAATGTCAAAATTTACAGTATTAAAGGCATTGCTGAAGTCCAATAACGTCAATACTGTGAGATGACCTTGATCCATCCCATGGCGTATGTCATCTGTAATTTTCAGGAGGGTAGTCGTAGTACTATGCCCAGGACGGAAACCGGATTGAAGAGGATTAAAAAGATTATGACGAGACAGGAATGTAGTGAATTGGTTAAGGACAAGACGTTCAAGGACTTTAGACAAAAAAGGAAGGATAGAAATAGGCCGGAAATCAGCAAGAAATTGAGGATTAGATTTTTTGGGCAAAGGGATGATTTGGGCCTCTTTCCAAGCCGATGGAAAAACAACATTTGATAAAGAGCTATTAAAAAGAAAGGTAAGGATTGGAAGGATTATATCTAAGATAGGTATTAGCATATTACGACTAATGCTATCATTACCAACCGCATTGGAAGAAATGGATAGCATGCTCTTCTTAACGTCACATTCGGAAAATTGAGTAAAGGCAAAAGGAGAGTAGTCTGGAACTGGTAAAGATGAAAGAATATTTATAGTATTAGCCTTGTGCAAATCACTGAGACTAGAAGATACAGAGAAATGAACATTAAGTGAATTGACATCGATGTTACTAGGAAAAGACGTTTGACGAGGTTTACCAATTCCAAGTGACCTAAGGAAGTTCCACACTTTAGAAGGATCAGTGTTGCTGACAGATGCATGAATATGGCGACGTAAAGCATCCCTACACACCATGTTACAGTGATTGCGAGCCTTTGCATAGTTATTTTTATTACAGTCTGTCGGACGAATTTTATACTTACACTTAGCCACGTTCTTTTTGTGCATCAACGCTTTTATGTCTGGTGTGAGCCAAGGTGCTGGATGGTGCTTAAGCTTAATGGGACAAAACGGTGCATGTTTATCATAAAGCTTGGTTATAATATTGTTAAAAGTATGCACTTGTTCGTCAACTGTAGCCGCGCTAGTCACTAACGACCAGTCGACATCATGCAGGTCTTTGAGCAACGCTTCCTGATCTATTCCACCAAAATTTCGCTGAAGAATGACTTTCGGTTTGGGCTTAGGAGGACGAATCTTGTACGATAAGAAAATCAAGTCATGGTATGAGAATGCATCTGCCGCATATTGACCGTGCATCATAACACGTTGAGGAGAAGATACTATTAATAAGTCGAGAAGTGAGGGAGTAGTATTAGGGAAATGATGGGTAGCGCTAAGTGGAAGGATGTGCAAATTACATGAACTGATGACGGATTGAAGAGAGGTGGCACGAAAATCACCTTTTAAGAGACATGTGTTGAAGTCACCCATGATCACGGAATGGTCATAAGACGGGACGATATCTTCGAAAAGCTGTTCAAAAGAACTGAAAAAATTTACATTTAAGGAAGGGCTGTAATAGACTCCGAGGAGGATTTTGGTGTGGGAAAGGAGTACCTCAACGAACAAATGCTCACCAGCATTAATTGGTGGAGGCTGTGTGGAGGAGCTAATGACATTAAAAGGAATACCAGTACGCAGATAAATAGCAACTCCACCGCCTCGCGAACCAGTGCGGTCGTTGCGTATTAACTGGAAACCAGGTAAGGAATATGCAGTGGAAGGTAAAGATGGTTTAAGCCAGGACTCGGAGACTAAAACAGCATGAAGATTTTTATTGTCAAGAGACGCCAACATATCGTTGTACTGAGCCGGAATACTTTGCGCGTTGATATGAACCACGTTAAAATTTTTAGGTACATCAGAAAACTGGTTATCAAGGTATTCAGTAAGAGAAGGTATACTTATAAAACTACTGTCAGTGCTGCCGCTAGCA
Organism: Chilo suppressalis; assembly: GCA_902850365.2. Classification (NCBI taxonomy): domain Eukaryota; kingdom Metazoa; phylum Arthropoda; class Insecta; order Lepidoptera; family Crambidae; genus Chilo; species Chilo suppressalis. Next base: position 1,820,591 of record OU963910.1, read on the forward strand.
GGTGATAAAGATTGGAAAGAATCATTGTTACTGTCTATTTCCGAACCAGACATAAAATTCAAACTTATATAAGGACTATTAATTATAAATATATAATATAAATACAACAAATTATTCTAAAAATAAATATATATACCTAAAATATAAATATTTATTATTTTTACTGAAATACACAACAGAATGATGAATATCCACTTTTTACGGACTCCATAAACATTAGTCAATAACGTGAGATCGTTTTCTAAAACTTGTCAAATACCCTATTGTGTTGTATTATAGTTCTTGTGATAACGAAACGGCCAAGCCACAAGCCTTGTATAGTTAGGGCGTGTAGAGTTAAAAACGTTTTGCCAGTGCGACTCATATGGTCTCGTCTTGGCAACATTTAACATAAAAATGTTTTTGGTGGGACGTGGTTTTCACCATGTTTTCACTATAAGTTAAGTAAGTCTTTTATAATACAAAACCGAGGAGAAGCTCGATGGCGCAAGAGGTTAGCGCTTTCGGCTGCGATCGTTGAAGATAAGCAACTTTCGCAGTGGTCGGTCATTGGATGGGTGACCAAAAATTTACTATCTCGAGCTCCTTCGTGCTTCGGAAGACACGTTAAGCCGCTGGTCCCGCCTGCATCTGCAGTAGTCAGCACCCAGCAATCCACACTTGCCCCGCGTGGTAGGTCATAGCCCAATCTCCCTATTCCATCCATAGGGTACGCCTGTGCCCCAGCAGTGGGGACATTAGTGGGCTGATAATGAAGACTGATAACAATAACTATAGTCTATTCTGAAGCGAAGAGAGCAGGGGTCACTAGTTAATATATTTAAAGCTCATGGTCAACTCGAGATGGTCTCTCACCATCATGCCGCTCCATCAAGTTGCTTGATCAAGCCAACATCCTTCCGTCATGTATGCATACAGGCATGTTCTTCCAAAATGTCTCCCCACACACGGTCGGTTTAGCTTGATCAAGCCCATTTGATCAAGCCACGAGATCAAACGGCAGGATGGTGAGTGGGCACCATTAGTTAGCTAGAACTAGTGTCGCATCAAAAAATTGGACGATCAATAGTATCGATACAGTTACAAGTCAATATTACCTATATCAAGTGTTGGTTTTTTGATATGGATATATTTTCATAGTCACACTTTCGATAACTTCCTGCAACACTAGCTAAAAACCACGAAAACTGTGGATAGAGTCTATGCGGAAAAAAATGGGATTTAGATTGGAGGGCGCTGTAGTGCTTTTCTACAGTATTTGTAAGGTATTACCCCTTTTAGACATGATTAAATACAAAAAACCGCAAGAAATCACAACAACAAACAAAGCTTCGACGTTTTACAGATTGCCGGGTTTGGTTGCCAAATAAAAATCTTAAAGTTGGTTCCGTTTTTCGCCGCGCCCATTCTCTTTCCGCACAGACTAATAATAAACTATTTTTCCCCAAACAGTGTAGAACGAATTCAGGTGAACGCGCACCCCTAAAATATACGTCGAATGATGAACTTTTTTAATGACACCCTATCTGATTTCGATTTGGACTTGTTTACAATGTCTTTTATTCAATACTAGTGGCCCGCCCGCGCTTCGCTTCGGTGTAGAGCTGTAGTGTAGACTATAGTTTTTGTTCTCAGGCTTGTATTATACACAATGACATTCTTCTAATACCTAATTACAATAGGCACGCGCCACCAGGCACCCCGCCCGGTAGCGTCGGAACCGCTATGTCCCTGCCTTTTAATTCTGTAATATCTTCGAAAATATTCATTTAAATTACATGCGTTAAATAGCCAAACTGGTCTATATTAAATGCACAATGTATCTAAGGTACTTAATTGGATAAGGAAGAATGTTATATTGCTGAAAATCGCTTCGTAAATAATCTATTATTTCTCGTAAAAAGTATAGGATATAAATGGTTATTGTGGGTTATCCCTAAGAGATAGACAGATACCATGGCGGACTTTTTTGTAGACATTTTTAAGGTATACAATACTGTAGTACATTATTTTGATCGATCTTGTAGGGTTCAGCCAGTGTTTGCAATGTAAGCGGAAAAAACTGTGTTTATTTACGACCTTACATAAAAAACCTCTAAAATTATCAGTATTCACGTGCGACGGCGCGATGGCTTATTTCATGTATAAGTTTGGTGTTTATATACCGATTTCTATGATTCTCTTTTTATTGAATAGGTAATAATGTTAACTTTTTTAAATTAGGGATGAGTGAGAGTATTATAAACGTAAGAGTAAACAAATATAATCAGAATGCTCCGAACTGCTAAGCTATCAGGAGTTACACGTGTTATTGTGAGTCAACCATAAAAGATAGACATATGCTGTTGCGGGATATTTTTTAGACAATTTTATGTAAAATATTTCCGTCATACATGATTTCTATGTAACTTTAACCATTAAGGCTGCACACGCGACGGAAGCTTAAAAAATGGAGTAACTTCTCCCGTTTTCCCAGCATCTCCCTTCACTACTCTGCTCGTATTGATTGTAGCGTGATGAAAAGTATACTATAACCTGCCCAGGAGTATGAAGAATAATTGTACCAAGTTTCGTTAAAATCCGTCGAGTAGTTTTTGTTTCTATAAGGAACATACACACAGACAGACAGACCGACAGACAGACAAAAATTTTACTGATTGTATTTTTGGCATCAGTATCGATCACTAATCACCCCCTGATAATTATTTTGAAAATATATTTCATGTACAGAATTGACCTCTCTACAGATTTATTATAAGTATAGATATAGATAAAAAGGTCATGGTAAACTGATTGTTTACCAAACAATTAAAAAATGTGTTTTGTAACTTTTTTTTGCTTTAGTTATACCATCGATTTGCAAGTAGAATAGATATTGCAAACTTATCATGTTTTATAAAAATATAATCTCTGTGTTGTGATATATTTTAGTGGATAACGGTGTTGGTTGTGTAATGACATCAATGTATTTATTAGTGTTATTAGATTACGTAAAATATTGCATAGTTGTTTGTTATCCTAAATAAATAAAAAAAAAATAATAAATAAAAATAAGACTATAAAGATATAAAATATATTAGGTACTAGCAAGCATTGAATTAAAAGCTAATCAATTAAATAAATGACGATAATAGGATAAACATTTTCAACATAAACGTATTTTCTTTCTGAGCAGGGTAACAGTCGATTTTCTTGAGTGTCCTGTCCCTTTCATAAATTCGCATAAAACGACATTATAATAATGGCTTTTAGCCCAAACGAAACCCCGACGATTGAGTCTCGATTATAATTAATTATTCATGGGATTTTCCGCCGAATTTTCATACTTTTGTAGCGCTTTAATTAACGTACGTTTGATATGAGTAAGAAAGTAATTTCTTTCTCGTTGTTAAGTAGCAAGTTTTATATGGCCTCATGAAATTTCTTCATAGACTGTAATAACTGGGAAAAATAATAGGTGAACGTGTTTTTTGGGTTGGATTTAGAAAGAAGTCTGAATTTGAGGCTACTGGATGTGTAAGGGGTTAAAGTAATATCGTTTTTGACTCCCTAAAGTAACTTTGGTTGCCGGAGTTGCGTATAAATATTTTGAAACTATTTTCAAAAATTCATAAAATATAATTGTAAATGAGTGGAACGTAATAACTAAAAAACCTTCAAATATATAATAACTAAAATACATTATTAAAAGGAGTCCCTTTAGGCAAGGTTCCAAAGATACTGGCAGCGTTCCCCCTTTGAATAGCTAGACTAATTCTTTGTCCGAGGTAGCTGCCAGCTCTTCGGTCTTCTGTGATGTCGACCAACCTTTTTGCTATTTCCTTAAAAAGCCTTACAGCGCTAGGACCCCACGGACCAAGGGTCTCGACACCGAATGGGACTAAATCATATTCGGAGGATAGACCCCTGACTTTTTTTTTCTAAAATAAAGTTTATTTCGAATCGAACTTATTCACAACTTTGAGTTTTGAGTTTGTCTAAAATATACCCCTGACTTCTTCTTGACGAGATGAGATATTCTTTGTGTTCTATGATCCTCCTTTATCGAAGTGTTTTCAGAGCCTAATGTGAACTGATACGCCAAGTGCTCCCAACCATCCATGAATACCAACATGAAAGAATCATCACTTGTTTGCCGAATAGAAAACACAAAACGGGCAAGCGTGTTTCGCCCGAACACCAAAGGTTCCTTATACACTGGTAGTATCTTCAAATATACAGGGTGTAAAAAAACCTATGACAAAGACTTAAACTACGCATTCTGTACCCCCAAACAAGTACACAAAATATTATACAACATATTACAAAATATTATAGGTGGGAAAATTTTGTATTTTTAAGTTAAAAAAATACATTTTCTTTTTCCAATACGCAATGTATGGCGCAGCGCGCTACTGTGGCGCTACACAAAGAATGTGCCTGTGTGTATGTGTGTGCGTGTGTGTAAGTGCGTCGACAAAAAAGTTTCTAAATAACGTTTTGAAAATATTAATGCATAAATCTTGAAAAAAAATTTTTGACTTTGACCTTTATTATATCCATAACCATAAATTTCCCAGGTATGGTCTAGAAGAAAAAAATTATCGTCATGATGTGGAAAATACGTGGCCTTCGACTTCGTCATAGGTTTTTTTACACCCTGTATTTAAAATTCAAGCGAAAAGAAGACTTTATTGTCCTCGACAATTTGTTTTTCGCGTAATCCTGCTACTTTTCATGTTTGTTCCTCAATCACGCAAAAACTGCTAAAAGGATTTTGATGAAATTTTGATGATGTATGAAACTCATATAGTTTATGATCTAGAAAAATGATAAGTTCATAAAAAGTCAATTTGTTTTTTATTTGTGGTTAATCCTTTTTGCATTCTAGCACCTGTACCCTTAGTACGAGTGCGAGTTTTACAATTACGAAAACTATGATAGTTTTCGTAATTGTAAAACTCGTACTAAGGGTACTGCAAGACTTGCTGCTTCACGTATGACATAAGTACTCTATCATGGCGACGTGAGTATAGACCCCTATCAAGGAGCAACTTGTCATCATCAGCCTAATAATGTCCCCTCTGCTGGGTCACAGGCCTTCCCTATAGATTGAATAGGGAGATTGGGCCATGATCCACCACGCGGACCCGATTGGCGGGTGCTAACGACTGCATATGCAGCCGGGACCAACGGCTTAACGTGACTTCTGAAGCATGTTTTTTTTTCTTGAGTGTGTATGCTGTTGGTCGCAGATGACCTTTACAGCGTCACCGGGTTTGGGGACGGCGAGATCCTAAGGGGACCTCAGCCGAGAATTGACGAGTGCCTCTGGGGGTATTCCAGTCGGATGGCGTCTCCCCACGGGGGGAGTCTCCTCTGCGTCTGGAGCCTCCAGACCACTCGAACCTGAGGGGGTCGGCTCAACTAGAGGGCGTCTCTGAGACTCGAACCTCGGCTCTAGTTAGCCGTTGTCGTGGGGGGGGGGGGGGGCAGGTACGTACCTAATGCTAAGCTAGTGTGCACGTTTGCTAGCTGTGTAGTGTTGGTGTTTGTGGCCTGTGTGGGAGGAATCGTAGGCGCGTTGGCGCGTTTGATTTCGTCGTCGAGGTAGTCTAAGACGTGCCTAGGCCGACGGAATCGGAGGGACCTCCGATTGGTGGACGGAAGGGCGGATGTATGATAACTACTCGGTTTTAGCTGAACCATGGAGGAACTCAAGATAGAAGATTTTTAGTTACCCATCCAATGTTTCTTTAATTGCGTAACCACATGCGCCATCGAGCTCCTCAAGGAACAACTCGCAATCTACTTATAATGTGCTTAGCAGTACCTATTATCTCACTACAAGTATAGCAAGCTATGATGTATGCGGAATCCTAAAAATGAGGGGGGCGTTCGGTAATTCATATTGGCAGCTACACCTTTCATTCCTTCTGATATCTTAAAAGCTTTCCACTTAGTGGCCATATGCCTTGTTTACACTTAACGCTTGGTTCTAGCTAGATACACGGGACTTATGAATATTTAAAGATATTTGCACACGTACTAAGATATGACATCCGATATTGTGTCTACCGTAGTACATTATTAGCAATAATTGTGGGTAAGTACTCCGTAATGGGATATTTATACGATTTTTAGTAATGAAAATGCAAATTTGTGAGTGTATAATGTTTACTGATGAAACTTCTATCTGGGAGGTCGATGGCACATGGTATTAGCGTTTGGTATGCGAATGAGGTAGCTCGGCAGCTTTCGCGGTGGCCTGTTATTAAACGGGTGGGCAAAAATTTTAATAACTTGAGTTGGGGATATAACTTTTACTCAAAAAACCGCGATATTGTAGTTCCAAGGAAATGTTTGCTGAAGCAAATGTTCCCGATTTTTTCTGTATCCTCAGATCGCGGTCCGCTTCGTTCTGAGAGAGGCTCCGTGAAAGTGGGAACTCCATTCTCCGCAACATTCACGATGACGTGGACAATGTATTTTTTAAACATTGGAATAAATTACATCGTTTTGGAAATGACAGTCTGAAATAAACATTCAGCAAGTCCTATATTATATTTTAGGTAATTTTATAATATACACAGTTTTATTTTTATTTTTTATTATCAATTTTGACAATTTTGTCATATGGGTCTTTTGCCTGAAATAAAGAAATTATTATTATTATTATTTACCTTACAGAAGAGTGTGACTAAAGCATCGTTGAGCTACGAGCTAGCGAGTTCGCTAGTATAATGCGAATCAAATAAGAATAGGAAAGCCAATGACCTCTATCTGTCAAATGTCGCTTGAAAAGTACGGTTTGCAAAAAAAACCTGGAACCCTTTTTTTTAGCACTCCGCTAATTCAAGAATAAAAACCAAACATTTGTAAACAAACAATAACAAATATTGATAATTGATATAAGTTGATATTTTTTTTCACTTATTGAGTTTTGGACATGAAGGGTTGATAACCTAAATCGTCAACCAAATGTCACTTTAAGTTGCGTTCAGAAACTCGATTTCAAACTTTCGTTTACATAAAGGATGCGTTTTCGTATGTGACCTAGTAATAGTGCATGATTATTCATAATGAAAATATAAACAGTAATGCAGAAATGAGCGGAATAGAAGAGCTAGATTCTGATTAATGTTTTTTCTCACGTCTTAAGAAATAAACATTATAAAAATCGATGGGTTTTTTTTCTCAATCTTAGTAAATAAATGTTATTAAAAAAATCTGATGCTTTTTCTCACTTAATCTTAGTAAATAAGTTTTATTAAATAAAAACTTTTTTTGCTCACTCTACCTATTTGGTTTGAATTGACAGCTATGACATCACAATATGGCGCCCAGTCGGTCCTATTCTTAGTTGAATCGCATTGTAGCTTGTAAACTCGCCCCGTATCACCAAGTAGCAGACTTAGATTAAAACAAAAAGGGTAGATACGGTACGCCCATACTTGCATCAAACAAAAACTGGTCCCACGGCAGCGCGAACGGGACGGCGAGATCCGCGTCACTGCATTACCGACCCGAACGTAACAGCACGTTAAGTTTCAACGGCGGCAGCGCGAACGAGACGGCGAGTTCCGCGTCACTGCACTACCGACCAATCACGCGACCAGTACTCGACGTCACTACCGAATAAGATTCAAAACAAACAGCATTTTTTATGAAAAAATATATTTTATAGTACTTACGAATGAAAAGTGTTGCCGTGGGTTTTATTTTTAGTTCTTGAGCAATTTGAGTACTTTTTAAAAACACATTTAGGCATTGTTTTATTATATAAACATAAAATATTAGCAATATTTCTTTTTAGCGTTCACATGTACGTCGTTTGCATGTCAAGTTGTGACTAAAGCGATTAGGGTCGTGGACCACAATTCATTCGGATCACTTTTGTGAGGCTAGTGCCGTATCTACCGTATCTGCCGTAGCTGTCAATTCAAACCAAATAGGTAGAGTGAGCAAAAAAAGTTTTTATTTAATAAAACTTATTTACTAAGATTAAGTGAGAAAAAGCATCAGATTTTTTTAATAACATTTATTTACTAAGATTGAGAAAAAAAACCCATCGATTTTTATAATGTTTATTTATTAAGACTGTGAGAAAAAACATTAATCAGAATCTAGCTCTTCTATTCCGCTCATTTCTGCATTACTGTTTATATTTTCGTTATGAATAATCATGCACTATTACTAGGTCACATACGAAAATGCATCCGTTATGTAAACGAAAGTCTGAAATCGAGTTTCTGGACGCAACTTAAAGTGACATTTGGTTGACGATTTAGGTTATCAAACCTTCATGTCCAAAACTCAATAAGTGAAAAAAAATATCAACTTATATTAATTATCAATATTTGTTGTTGTTTGTTTACAAATGTTTGGTTTTTATTCTTGAATTAGCGGAGTGCTAAAAAGGGTTGCAGGTTTTTTTTGCAAACCGTACTTTTCAAGCGACATTTGACAGATAGAGGTCATTGGCTTTCCTATTCTTATTTGATTCGCATTATACTAGCGAACTCGCTAGCTTGTAGCTTGTAACTCGCCCCGTGTTATCGAGGCTTAAGGAAATATAATCTCCATTATTGTGTTTCAGGAGCGAGGAATAAAAAAAAAATGTGTGTGTCAGCTCCGACGCACGACTGGAGTTTACTCCTTAAGTTCGATAGTCTAACCAGACGCAAAAAGAGTTTATTTAACTTAAAAAAGATTGATACTGTATGAAAGGGTAAATTAACAAATTAATGAAAATAATATACATATATAAATATATATTTATTCATTTCATATACATTTATTATAACTAATCGACGAAATATTTTACATTAAACTTTTTACAATAGTCAATTTCAGATGTGCATAAATATATCATTAGGAATGTTGATAAATTATGTAATTATTATTATCAGACTATTATTATTTTTTTAAATATTAATTAAATCAACATTGTCTGCGTTATTAATTACAGTGACAAGTGGTTTAAGGTAACTAAAATAAGACACATGGACGTTCGTAGATACGTGGTTCACGAATCTTGAAAATACCGCATCAATGGTTGTACCATACCTCGTTGTCCCCATTGCTGTATCAGAAACAACATCTAAATTCAGTTCAGATTTTAAAAATTTTATTAATGTCAATCCGTCATCTTTGTTTGTCAAAGTTGCGCGACATAGGATGCGCACCAAAAACGTAACGAGGTCATTCATCGATAGATTTTACTCCTCACATTTTTCTCATACCGGGCCCCTTATATATGCAAATAGATTCTTAAGGAGTAAACTCCAACAAAAATTACCTTCACGTATTTATAAAACAATAAATAAATAAATGATAGTCACTAACACTCATTTTAGCTAGATACTATCATTCAGTTACGTATATCATTTTTTATCCTAATATGAATGAATGGATATGAATAATAATTCAGCATACATTTCCACCTGCCATTTAGAGCCTCAATAGAATATGCAAAAATTGTGTTTTTACCTTTACAAATGGATATGCTTATATTTTATAATAATGGTAGTTTTGATTGTCACTTAATTCGTATGAGTCAGCTACAAATAATTCAGAGCTGCACCCATCCTGTTGTAAATGTAAAATATATGATATTATGTAACTTGATTTATTTATTTTTGACGACGAGTTTGTACGCCGGGTTTCATGGTGTCGCCGACTCGAGAGGTCCCGGGTTCAAACCCCGGTGGGGGCAGATGTTTGTGTGATGAATACGAGCATTTGTACTGGAGTACATGGATATTTAATATGTATTTCTATAAAAGTATACCTACTTATATATGTACAGTATATGTATTCTATCCGTTACCCTAGTATCCCATAACACAAGTCTTATAGTGCTTACTTTGGGGCTAGGCTAATTGGTGTGAGTGTTGGAAATATTTATTTATTTATTAACGGAAGAACAGAACTGTTATAGGCGCTAACTCTTCTTATGAGAGATTCTGTAAAACTTTGAATGACTTTAGTGATAAGATTGATATACACTTTGTTAGTTCCAGTGCACTAACTACAACCGTTAGTAGAAACTTGACGGGCTGAGTACCCGACATGTTTATATTTAACTAGCGGCCCGCCCTCGCTGCGCTTCGGTGTAGAGCTGAAGTGTAGACTACAGTTTTTGTTCTCAGGCTTGTATTATACACAATGACATTCATCTATGATTCTTCTTATACCTGCATGCAAAGTCTCAGCCCGATCGGTTTAAAATTGACAAAGTTTCATACAAACTTTCATTCCCTATTTTATCCCCTTGGGGGTAGAATTGATCAAAATCCTTTCTTAGCGGATTCCTACGTCATAACATCTACCTGCATGCCAAATTTCAGCTCGATCCGTCTAGTGGTTTGGGCTGTACGTTGATATGTCATGTCAGTCAGTCACCTTTGAGTTTTATTTAAATAGATTTATTTATGTTATTACCCACGTTTTTAGACAAAATAACATATAAGCAATGGTATATTAGGTAAAATTTTAACATTCACTGTTTGATCTAGATATGGTAAATGCGGTGTTTACCTATAATTATTATTTGTAACATCGTCATAAGTGTCTCCGTGTCTATAATTGTAATTGCTTAATTGGTACCATTGTTGGTAAACCTACTAAATAATAAACAGTTAGAATATTATATGTCTCACTAGACAAAGTATAGTCAACAAAAGTATAGTCCCACCACCGAAGCGAAGCGTGGGCGGGCCCACGCTTCGCTTCGGTGGTGGGACTATACTTTTGTTCTCGGGCTTGAATTGGACTAGATTTTTACGTTTGTGCTTGAAACTAACTAAAGTTATTACCCCTTAGTGTCGCCGCACACGGGCCACCGATCACAACAACAAAACGCCGCCACCGGCATATTTCTTGTAGTTTTCATACATTTTATATGGACTCGCCACACACGGTACGCCGGTGGCCGCCACACGCTACAAATCGTCGTTGCTCGCTTCTTGTGGCCCGCACCGGCCACTTAATGCGCCGATACAAAACGCCGCCACACGTCACTCGCGTGATTCCCCACCCCTCTCTCCCTTACCTTAGTCGGCCGCTGTCGCGCGCTTCAGCCACTTTAGTAGCCGCTTCTAGCTTCTCGTGGCAGCGTTTGTGGTTGTGGCGTGTGGCCCGTGTGCGGCGACACTTTATTAGCTTACACTGGTTTATAAGTATTTTGTAATTTTCATTTGACAAAACACTTCGTTACCCTTGGTCAAATACCAAAAAGTCATTTGAGTGATGTGTACAAATGGTTGAGTAAAAAGTTTTAAGCTTCTGTCGAGATTAATAACAAAATTAATTTGCCAACCGCAGTGTTGGTTAAAGGGGTTTCAAGCCTATGTTCATTATCATCAGCCTATTAATGTCCCCACTGCTGGGGCACAGGCCTTTCCTATAGATGGAATAGGGAGTTTGGGCCGGATTGGTGGGTGCTAACGACTGCTGATGCAGCCGAGACAAACGGCATAACGTGCCTTCCAAAGCACGGAGGAGCGATAGTAGATTTTTGGTCACCCATCCAATGACCGACTACTGCGAAAGTTGCTTAACTTCAACGATCGCAGCTGAATGCGCTAACCACTTGCGCCATTGAGCTCCTCGGTGTTATGATACTAAGAAGAAATAGATGTACATGATTTGGTACAGTAAAATTATCGGTAACTTATTTTTAACGTTTTGCGAGTTCAACTTCGACTTTGACGACCTCCGTGGCCGAGTGGTTTGTACGACGGGTTTCATGGTGTCACCGACTAGAGAGGTCCCGGGTTCGGATCCCGGTGGGCACAGATGTTTGTGTGATGAATACGAGCATTTGTACTTACTGCTATTTCTTATTTCAAATGTTTAATATTTATAAAAGTATTCATTTGACATTGTGGGTTACCTATAATGCGAAGAGATGACGCTGCCTTGCAGCTTAAGAATCGTTAGAAGAATTTCGACGCGGGCCGTTAGGGTTGCGGTAGCATTGGTCAGTGCATTCGCCCGGATAGCGAAAGGTGCGGGTTCGAGTCCCGTCTGCTGCCTGGTCCGCGTGGAATTTTTTCTAGTTATATTTTCTTAAGATTTAATTGCTGTGTATTAAAAAATGTGTAGGATACTTTTGCTAGTAGGCAGGCGCTCCGCTTCGGACCGAAAGTCCTCTGAAGGTACCCTAATTAAATAAAATCCCCTTAGATGATTACAGAGAACTCCATTTAAAAGCAATTTCCAGCGAATGAACCCTAGAAAGAATATTATTTTTGTGTAAGTACATTTTGAAGGAGGGTTTTGTTGAAGGATATTTACGGGATTGTTACCATGTACCTTGTTTTTAGCGAGTTACTCCGTGATCATATGGCGCTTGCAACAGTGCCGAAATATCGGAAACTCGCTAAAAACAAGGTACATGGTAACAATCCCGTAAATAACTTATATTACTATAATGTTAGTGACCATGAAAGTTTAAAACAATATATTTGTTGAAGGAGTTTAAACTGTACTCGTTACATTTGTATGTTTATATTTGTATGTGAGCCATTCTTATTCACCTTATGGGTATTATATTTAAGTTTATGAAAGCTAGAGCGTATTAATATTCTTTGCAATTTTGTGAAGTATTTATGAAAATTATTAATTAACATAAACTTCTTAACCCTAACTTGGGAAGGCCTGTGCCCCAGCAGTGGGGACATTAATAGGCTGATGATGATGATGATGATGATGAAACTTATATTGTTCCAAACTTTCGTGGTCACTAACATTATAGTAACATAAATTATTTACGGGATTGTTACCATGTACCCTGTTTTTAGCGAATCCGATATTTCGGCACTGTTGCAAGCGCCATGATCACGGAGTAACTGAAGTAATTGCGGGTAGGCTAAAATAAAAGACTTCGTCGGAGGGTAGACCGATATGTCTGCCGATAACAGTGCCGAAATATCGGAAACTCGCTAAAACAGGGTACATGCTTAGATTAAAACAAAAAGGGTAGGTAGATACGGCACTGGCCTCACAAAAGTGATCCGCATAAATTGTGGTCCACAACCCTAATCGCTTTAGCAGCGCTTTAGTCACAACTTGACATGCAAACGACTTACATGTGAACGCCAAAAAGAAATATTGCTAATATTTTGTGTTTATATGATAAAACAATGCCCAAGTGAGTTTTTAAAAAGTGCTCCAATGCTAAGCTAAGAACTATAAATAAAACCCACGGACGGCATCACTTTTCATTCGTAAGTACTATAAAATATATATTTTCATAAAAAATGCTGTTTGTTTTGAATCTTATTCGGTAGTGACGTCGAGTACTGGTCGCGTGATTGGTCGGTAGTGCAGTGGCGTGGATCTCGCCGTCTAGTTCGCGCTGCCGTTGAGACATAACGTGTTGTTTCGTTCGGGTCGGTAATGCAGTGACGCGGATCTCGCCGTCCCGTTCGCACTGCCGTTGAGACTTAAATTGCTGTTTCGTTCGTTCGATTGTATCTTTACAAACAGGTGGATGTGTGAGTGTTGCATATGTAGTAAAGTGGGATCAGTTTTTGTTTGATGCAAGTATGAGCGTACCGTATCTACCCTTTTTGTTTTAATCTAAGGGTACATGGTAACAATCCCGTAAATAATTTATGTTACTATGATGAAAGTTCTTCGATATTATACTGGAATTACGAAAATTTTCAGCAAGAACTTTTGTGGACGATTTAAAGGTACTTATTTGCCTTTAATGAGTTGGTTTTAAAAGTGGTAGTCGGTTTCTGACAGCGACGAAACATATATGATTTGAATACTGAGGCTGTCACTTATGTTTGCTATAAAGAAGGTAAAGACAACATTAAGTTTAACCAAGACTGTCTTTCATCCGCTTTTTTGGAAGAAGGGGGTAAAACTTTTCAGATTCTATTTAAATGTACCTGATATTACTACCACAGAACACAGAAAGAGGTTAGAAGGGTGATCATAGACCGTATGTACGGGAACCGATGTCGCCAACTCGCCCCCACTTCACTTCCACCTAATAGATAATAGCCAATCAAACGGCGCGACATCAAACAATCGAACCAATCAGCGCTCACACCCTAGAGCGACGACGCAATCAGAACCAAGTTTTGCTCAAGTTATGAGCATTTGCTCACACATTGCTAAATAAACTTGAGCGACTCCAAAACTTCTGTATCAGATTTATATTTGGCTTGCGCAAATATGATCACGTTTCCAATTTTCGCTCTAAGCTCAAGTTAGACTTCGCCGGAATACTCACATACTAGCAATCCTTTACGCGCTATCCCAAGGAACTTTTTAAGTTTCTAAATTCCTTATCGCTTGCCCTTAGGTCATTAGAAAATCTGACCCTTACAATGCCTGTTCACCGCACCAGCTATTAAGACCATTCTTTTGCTATACAAGCTGTTCGGCTTTGGAACTCGTTGCCTACTAATATCAGACGCGCTCAGTCTTTGAATATATTCAAAGACAAGCTCAAAAATTTCTATCTTTCGCAGTGAATCTGATTTTACTGTGTAAATGTTTATCGTATATATGTGTAAGTATGTATGTATACGTATTTATATATGTGTAAGTATGTTTATATGTTATTGAATGTATGTGTATATATATATATTTATATGTCTAATTAGGATACTTAGATTTGATGTAGATTGTATGTATGGATGTGACTATTCCAAGCCATTTAACACCCCAACCTATGGTCTCTGTATAACTTTTCATACTCAGTGGTTGTCTGGAAGAAATCGCTCTCAGCTCTCATTATAACGCTTTTGTTAAATTATTATTGTTTGTGAATGTTACGTAATTATGTATTTGGTGTTATAATAAAGTGTTAATTTATCTATCTATCTACTGTGGCTTGCCTGCCCAAACAAGCCACTTCTAACCTGTTTCTATGTTCTGTGGTGACTACTGTAGAACAAAATAGAACAGTCACTACATTATTAAGGTTAAGTTTAGTGTAAGTTTTTTAATGTTAGCTGTAAAAATGGTGGGTTAAGAAAACTTTGGCTGTCTGAAGAACGAGATATTTAGAACGCGTAAGCAGGCTTTGGAAACTTTGAAAAGAAATCGCATTATCCAGTAACTTTTATTGCGTTAGTTTTACAAGAAAAAGTGTTATTTCGAACGAAATTTGCTGTCGCGTTGTAATGAATTATTGTTGTATCATGTTGTAATTGAATCAAACATTACATTAGATTTGATAAACCACAGTTCCTTGCAACTGAAAACGATTAATTCCTAGGACGATACGCGAAGCTATTGAGATTAAGAACATCCAAAATTCAAAATTCAATATCGTTTCTTCAGTCTAGGCTGTTACAAGCACTTGTGAATGTCGAAAAGCTACGCCATCGGTTCGCAAATCTACGGCGGGAGACCTTGTACTGAGAAGAACCGGCAAGAAACTCGGCAGGGGCTGTTTTTTTCTCCCTGTATTATATACAGAGTCATCAAATTGAAAAATGACTTCAATATGTGGTAACTCATAAAGTCACTTTCCATTAAAAACAAAAAATGCAAATAATATAAAAATTATGACTATAAAATAAAAAAAAATAAAAAAAAACTGGTTTTACAAAGTTTAGGAATGTCGTGTCCTACTGTTTAGGCAAAAATGAAATTCTAAATTTCAATATGGAAGATGGTTGGTACATATATACCACTAGCTTGGGAACCCCTTATACAACAGACGAAATCCAAACCCCGAACACACACTGCAAGATCAACAGATACTATTAGTTCTTTTTGTTTACTTGATTTAACATAAGAAGGAGACAGACCCCTCATTTGATGATGGCAAATTTTACTGAGAGGAAACATTCTCTTATTATTTAAAAAATAACTAAAACTGCACTTTTAAGATTTGTGAAAAATCACCTGCTTTTTTTATATAGAGGTAGGCAAATGACTCTACCCCACCTGATGTTAAGTGGTAATAAAGTCCAAACGCGAAGATAGCTGGTACAGCAGTTATAAACTGCTACACCAATCATCCTCACCTTGCCGGCCTGGAAAAATGCTTCTTCACGCCTCTCTTAAAGGATATAGAAAACCTGCTTGAGCCGTGAATCAAACTGGCAAAATGTGAAAAAGAAACCTATTTTATGATACCAACCGAAAGAGTCATTCATATAATTCTTTTAAACAACATAGTACCTATATTTTAACTGTTTTGAACATTTAACTGCTAGATGTTCAAATTTAAAGAGAATTTTACTAGAAAAAACTCCACACGAAAACATCAGAGACAATGCGAAGAGAGGGCGTTGCCATGCAGCCTTAGAAACACTAGGAAAATTTCGACACGGCCGTTTGCCCTAACGCCGCAGTAATGTTAAGTTACCTATTTTAAATTAAAGATAGACCAAGATTTTTTATTGTATTGCAAAGATTACTTAAATGTAAAGCGAATTTTCTATAGCTTTTTCTTATGTACTAATTAAGAAAGTTTTTATTCCATTCTCCTTAGAGATTTTCTTAAGCAAATATAATATCTTATATATAAAATTCTCGTGTCACAATGTTAGTTACCATACTCCTCCGAAACGGCCTGACCGATTTTTATGAAATTTAATATGCATATTCCGTGGGTCTGGGAATCGGCTACTATCTGTTTTTCATATCCTGAAGTGATAATGGTTGTCCACCTGTAACGTAGTGTTCTGAAACCTACAATGCACCTTCGCGCCATAATTTGAACTATTGGGTATTGTAACGTAGTGTTCTCATATGGGTTAGGAGGAGTGTTATCCCAGGGAATAGATAGAACACTACGTTACACAGCCTTAAAATTTTTTTTGGACAATATTTATTTATGATTTTATTAATTTTTAAGCATTTAACTGCTAGATGTTTAAATCTAAAGAAAAGTTTACTAGAAAAAAATACACGCGGACCAGGCAGCGGACGGGATTCGAACCCGCATCCTTCGCTATCCGGGCGAATGCACTGACCTATTAGTCGCGTCGAAATTTTCCTAGCCTTAAGCTGCAAGGCATGTTTAATACTTGAAAAAGTATTCATTTGACATTGTGGGTTACCTACAATGCGAAGAGATGGCGCTGCCTTGCAGCTTAAGGCTAGGAAAATTTCGACGCGGCTAATAGGGCCGTGGTAGCATAATGGTCAGTGCATTCGCCCGGATAGCGAAGGATGCGGGTTCGAGTCCCGTCCGCTGCCTGGTCCGCGTGGATTTTTTTCCAATATTTATTTTTTTATAATGTGGCATTAAAAAATACATACAACCCTAAATTTTCTCTTCTACCACCTGCCTCTTTTTTAATGGCGGTACGAAGATCGCTGGGTCAAGTAGTAAACAGATAAAATATTCTTTTTTCTTAACCAGTTGAAAAAGTCAATAAAAATGCTTGTTTCGTAATTTTTTAAGAAAATGGTCCAAAGGAGTATGGGGACCGCTCCGATGGCAGCCTATTGACTAGACCTAACGCCTGCCTTTGATTATCACTTAAACAAAAGCTGTTTTTTCAATAGGGTATTTGACAGTATTAAAAATAAAGTGCCAATGGTTAGCATCTGTGTTTAGAATGAATATTGGCAGGGGATTTTACTATTTTTACAAAAGATTCATAATTTTACTAAAACCCCACGAGAAAGATAATAGTTTTCTTATCTATTGTCACGTGACCCAAAACGCTTGGGATTGGCGGAGCCTAAAATGACGTCACACGCAAGTAAACTTCCGGTTAAACATTAATTTGTATCGTTTGACGTTTTAATAACAGTCGTGTGACGTCACACACTAGTAAGACGCCATATTGTCCAGTAAAACGTTTTCGCGGCAACTTGCAAATGGAGTTTTTGATTTGGTTATTTTTACTGAAATACACAACAGAATGATGAATATCCACTTTTTACGGACTCCATAAACATTAGTCAATCGCGTGAGATCGTTTTCTAAAACTTGTCAAATACCCCATTGAGATCTTTTTAAAACCCAAAACGCACTTTCGGCTTTCATCAGCAAAACAAAATAGACACGTTGAAAAGATTACCGCAACTGAGTACCTATAATACAGCCCTAATCCGGCTGTATTGTGTCATAATGGGCGTACATCGCTTGTCAGTCCTGTCACACGTGATCACATGCCGCATTTGATTGATTAATATTATTATGAAGTTCGCGTCACAGCGTACCGCCCGCCACCCGTAGGAGATAAAGACCCCATCAATACAAAGTTGAGTCAATCAGGTGAGAATTCAGATGTGAATACTCTAATATTATAGGTATTTTTGAAGTTATACTTCTTTAGGCGCGTTATGAAAAAATGATGAGAGTGAAATTTTTAGATGCGCGCGTTTCACTGTAACCCAAAAGTAACAGCATGAAGTTGGCCGCGGGCGCGTTATGAAAAAATCATGTGAGTGAAATTTCGAGATGCGCGCGCATCACTGTAACACAATAGTAACACCATGAAGTTGGCCGCGGGCGCGTTATGAATGTTAGTGTCTAATAATGGTGGATTATTAACCACTTAGTTACACGCATCCATTTTTTATGTGTTTTTTTTTATGTTAAACGGGTTGTAAATAAGCATGGCCCGACTGAGGGTCAGCCACCATAGTCTATAGACAAATGTGTTAGAATTTTCATTAATTATCAATTTTATAAACACTTTGAAACTTATATAAAGCAATAAAGTTGGAAGTTGACCTCAACACATGTTTGCAAGCTTGATGTCAACTTTCAATTGGACGACACTGTATGAAATAAAACAGGGAGAAAAAAGCAGCCCTTACTGAGTTTCTTGCCGGTTCTTCTCAGTACAAGGTCTCCCGCCGTAGATTTGCGAACCGATGGCGTAGCTTTTCGACATTCACAAGTGCTTGTAACAGCCTAGACTGAATAAACGATATTGAATTTTGAATTTTGAAAGCAAATGGAATGGAAATACAACTGTTCAATAGACTCAGATTTCTTTATATTATAAGAGAAATAACTACTTTAATTTTTTTTTATGCATAATAGGCAATGCGTTTGGTCACAATCTCACTTGATGGAAAGCGATGATGAGGCCTAGGATGGTAGGAATTTACCCGTTTTGAGCATTAAAATCTTATTAAACACTGTCTCCTGTTTAAAATTGATTGACCTCTCTGTAAGTGACTTTTCATAAAACTGAAAAATCCCTTATTAAATAGTAATAACGATGCCCTCAACAACTTCGCCAAATTTAGCTCCATTTTTAATATTTCGGTTGCGTACACATTTGGGACACGATATTCAGCAATTTTTACATCGCAATATCCAATGGCTACGTACCCTATTTGTGAATATTTAAAAGACGAAATAACACGAAAGGTCGCCTAATAATTTGTTTTTACAAGTACCTGTAAAATTTAAATATTAAAAGTCTCATTCAGGTATGAATACAGTAATAGTTTTTTAAGCATGGTAGGTATAAGGGTGTTTATGTTGAAATATTTCTTCTAGAAGAAGAACATAATATAGTTCCCTGGCCATGAGATATGAAGGTATAAGTTAATACAACATATATAATACTAGCGGTCCGCCCTCGCTTCGCTTCGGTGTAGAGCTGAAGTGTAAACTACAGTTTTTGTTCTCAGGCTTGTATTATACACAATGACAATCATCTATGATTCTTCTTATACCTGCATGCAAAGTCTCAGCCCGATCGGTTTAAAATTGACAAAGTTTCATACGAACTGTCATTCCCTATTTTATCCCCGTGGTTTGGACTGTGCGTTGGTAGATCACTATGTCAGTCAGTCAGTCACCTCTGAGTTTTACATATACCTATATATATAGATAGACAAGCGCCGACTTCCTACAGGAACGTAACATTTTTCCGGGATAAAAAGTATCCTATTTCTTAATCCAGGTCCTAAACTATATGCGTACCAAATTTCATCTGAAACCGTTAAGTAGTTTTTGCGTGATTGAGTAACAAACATATATACAAACTTTCATATTTATAGTATTAGCAGGGTATAATGGACATCACAAAATAGCATGAAACAAATACTACCTACATTCGGAAATTTGGCCAGAAACGTATTGATATAGGGATAGCTTTTTTTTTTGAGTGTGTATGCTGTTGGTCGCAGATGACCTTTACAGCGTCACCGGGGTTTGGGGACGGCGAGATCCTAAGGGGACCTCAAGCCGAGAATTGGCGAGTGCCTCTGGAGGTATTCCGGTCAGATGGCGTCTCCCCACAGGGGGAGTCTCCTCTCCGTCTGGAGCCTCTAGACCACTCGAACCTGAGGGGATAGGGATGGCAACAAGAATGAAAGTTATTAGTAATCGCGACACGGCACGACAAAATGATGCCGCGCAACACGGCGCGACATCAACGCTCGGTCGATGACTAATCTTTGAAATATAGTCAGGAACCGACGGTCGGTCTCAGACCATTCTAGAAGTTTAAGTGTCACCGCACACGGGGCACCGACCACAACCACAAAACGCCGCCACCGGCATATTTCTTGTAGTTTTCATACATTTTATATGGACTCGCCACACACGGTACGCCGGTGGCCGCCACCAATACAAATCGTCGTTGCTCGCTTCTTGTGGCCCGCACCGGCCACTTAATGCACCGATACAAAACGCCGCCACACGTCACTCGCGCGATTCCCCACCCCTCTCTCCCTTCTTACCTTAGTCGGCCGCTGTCGCGCGCTTCAGCCACTTTAGTAGCCTCTTCTAGCTTCTCGTGGCGGCGTTTGTGGCTGTGGCGTGTGGCCTGTGTGCGGCGACACTAAGTGATAAGTTGCTGTTATAAGTGCTTACTTAAATAAAATAATAAGTTGTATTCGTTGACTTTTAGTCCAACCGGTACATTAACGATTGGTATTTAAGATAAGCCAACAAAACACCGCAAAGGGATTCGCCAAGATGTTTGACCGCTTGATGACTATTTTTTTTTAACTCAAAGCAATTCTTTACTTACAATATAAAATGAGTAGGATATCATCTAAATTGGATATTTACGCCGTAGATAGAAATGTGAGGTGCCAAGGATAGTTTTACAATTAACATATCTGCGGTGTTGCGAAAAACGTTCTCATCGTAAAGTCATTCACATTTATGCCAACATTATAAATCGTAACGGTTTTAAGTCAATACCCGGTCCTATAAAGGACCAGTGGGCGTTTACAGTTATTACTAATAGTGCCTAATATAAAAGCGTACGATACAGAAGTCGTTTTCTTTTATGTATAAAAACAAGCGAATTAATGTTTGACCTTAGTGGATTCATTAATTGATGTGTCAGGAAACTATACACCGTGTTCCTGGGGTTATACACTAACTTTGGCATGTTATTCAGACTATTAAATTCATTCTTTTTTAGTATGGACGGACACTTTTATGAATTCCAAATTTTTATCATTTTTTATTGTCATACAGACTAAATGCTTAGATGTAATTTATCTAATATGAATTACTCTTTACCTGAGCTGGCAACGTCGTAATTCGTCAAGAAAACTTTTCGAAACTTTTCTTGACGTCAACTATGTTTATATATTTTTTTTCTTTTTTTTTAAAGCATGTAACTGCTTGATGTTTAAATCTAAAGAAAATATAACTAGAAAAAATTCCACGCGGACCAGGCAGCAGACGGGACTCGAACCCGCACCCTTCGCAATCCGGGCGAATGCACTGACCAATTATGCTACCGCGACCCTCACGGACCGCGTCGAAATTCCTCTAGTCATTCTTAAGCTGCAAGGCAGCGCCATCTCTTCGCATTATAGGTAACCCACAATGTCAAATGAATACTTTTACAAGTATTAAACATTTGAAAGAAGAAATAGCAATTATAGTTATAATTTTTTTTTTAAAGCATGTAACTGCTTGCTTGCCTGGTCCGCGTGGAATTTTTGCTAGTTATATTTTCTTCAGATTTAAACGTCAACAATGTTTTTTAAAATTTTGACTTTTGAAACTATGACTTAATGACCATTGACAAAGAATTGATAGTTTGATATTTTTGGTGGCACAAAGTGGCAAAATCTCACAGATAAAGACTCATTCTCACTGAACAACACAATTAAGTTGGTTAAACTTAAATTACCAATAACTTAAAAACTATGCTATTTAAACTACTACTTTCTTTGTACGATATGTTCAACAAGAGCTATAGAAGTATTATTCAAAGTTTATGTATATCCTCAGGAACACGGTGTACGTCACTCCCTTAGATTAAAACAAAAAGTGGTGCATGACCACAATTCGCTTTAGTCACAATTGGACATTCAAACACTCTGTATGTGCACTCAATATAACTATAATACTAGCTGTCCCATCAAACTTCGTACCGCCATAAAAAAATAGGGGTTGGTGGTAGAAGGGTGAAAATTTAGGGTTGCATGTATTTTTGTATGATGCACCATAAAAAAATTTTTGTCAAAAAAAAACAATTTTAGGGTAAACCACCCTTAACATTTAGGGGGATGAAAAATAGATGTTGTCCGATTCTCAGACCTACTGAATATGCATGTAAAATTTCACGAAAATCGGTCGTGCCGTTTCGGTGTAGTTCAATTACGCACACTGTGACACGAGAATTTTACGTGTATACTAGCTGACCCAGCGAACTTCGTACCGCCCCAAAAAAATAGGGGTAGTCCAGCGGACAAAATTGTGAATCTAAACCATTCTCAGATCCCCTTGAACACACACAAAAAATTTCATCAAAATCGGTCCAGTCGTTTAAGAGAAGTTCAGTGACATACACACTCACAGAAGAATTATATATATAAAGATATTAGAATTTAGATATTCTTTGTTATAAAGATAAAACAACACCTTTGATATATTGTTTTAAACTTTCATGGTCACTAACATTATAGTAATATAAGTTATTTACGGGATTGTTACCATGTATTACAACAGCCTACCCGCAATTACTTCAGTTACTCCGTGATCATGGCGCTTGCAACAGTGCCGAAATATCGGAAACTCGCTAAAAACAAGGTACATGGTAACAATCCATATATTACTATAATACCTTTGATGTTTTATAAAGAACACAAATAGTTCAAAATCAATTACCAAATGGCTCAGCAACACTTTTCATTCGTAAAACCATTATCCATTATCGAATTCGAAATAGTTTCTATTTGATATTGGTTCATTCATTAACATTACTGGTATCCTCATTTTGCCGGCCAGAACCCTAGTCAGGTCATTTATAAAGGTAATGACCTGCCGTCAAGTTGCTTCAGTATAATAATGATAGTTTAAAAACAGCCCTTGCTAAGTTTCTTGCCGGTTCTTCTCAGTACAAGGTCTCGCCGTAGATTTACGAAATCAGAAATCAATATATCTTTATTCAAATTGGATGTATAGTACAACGCTTTTGAATCGTCCAAGCATTTTTTTCCTACCACTCGTTATTAGACATATTTTTTAGCTGGGGAGAAAAACGAGCGAAAAAAACTCCACAACATTAGAAGTATAATGTAACAACATTTACAAATCATTATGTTGTTACAACGTCAATATAATCATGATTTATTTAATATAGAAAACCTGTTGGAATGATTGGAACAGTTCAAACCCAAGCATTTTTGTCTGTAATATAATGTTTTTATAACACACTTTGTAATAAGCTTTTTTAATAAGTGTTTTTTTTATACTATCTTTTAATTTATTTATGCTTGGATATTGCTTGGGACTTTATTGTATAAGCGAACACAAAGACCTTTAAATGAATTATTGATTTTGTGAAGCCTAGTAGCAGGTAAAGTTAGTTTATTTTTGTTTCTTGTATTAATTGTGTGAACATCACTGTTTTTAAGAAACAAATCAATATTTTTTCTTACAAGTAATAAATTTTCGTAAATGTATTGTGATGCGACCGTCATTATACCAAATTCTTTAAACTTATCTCTTAAGGAATCCTTAACTTTAAGATTATAAATTGATCGAATAGCTCTCTTCTGCAGAACAAAAATAGTTTGAATATCGGCGGCGTTTCCCCATAATAAAATTCCGTACGACATTACACTATGGAAATAACTAAAGTACACTAATCTGGCCGTATCTACATCCGTTAACTGGCGTATCTTCAACGGCATACGCTGCAGAGTTAAGTGTATTTGACAATTTATCAATATGTGGGCCCCATTGAAGCTTAGAATCTAAAGTAATCCCTAAGAATACTGTGTGGTGTCTACAAGGCCCATATTCCTATCCTTTACATTCACACTGGTTTTTACCTGTTTTACATTTAGTAATACAAATTTCATACATTTCGTTTATCCTTCATTTAGTAATATATTATTAACATTAAACCAGTGTACTACCTTAGAGATACAACTGTTCACGTCGTCAATAACTGTTTCCTTACGTTTGAGTTTAAATAAAAGTGATGTATCATCCGCGAACAATACTATCTACGAACCGATGGCGTAGCTTCTAGACATTCATGAGTGCTTGTAACCATGGCCAACCTATGACATTGATGTGGATTGAAATGGAATGAGTCTTACTGATAAGTGTACTACTGATGATCTTTCTTTAAAATGTGTAAGTATGTGTACCATTATATATTTAAATTTATCTAAGCATGATGAAGTCGGAAAACTTAATTTTATGGGCGAGAGTAGAATAGCTTCGCGCATGTAAAAGCTAGTAAGTTGGTATTGCAGTCAGTAATTTAGGTCAGGTTCGAGATGTGGTGCTACCGTCGTATGTTACGCATTAGTTGGACGCAGAAGGTCAGGAAAGAAACCGTGCTTCAGCGCGTTCATATGTCCCGGAAAATGTTGCCTTCTATCAAAAAGTATTCTACTGTATAAAATACTCAACGATCAAATAGATTCTTCTGCGCTTTTAAGTAGGATATCTTTCGTGAACCGTGTGCGTATGCCTATGCGGTCCTCTCGCAAGCGATTACTATTTGTTCCTCCACCACTCACTAAATTATACACGCGAAATTCCTTTATTTATCGTTCCACCAACAATTATAATAATATCTTCAATAACATTGATATATTTAATATTTCACATAGTAATATATAGAAATTTCTTAAACTAAAATTAAAAGACCACGTTTAAATTAAAATAGTTTTGCATGCTTATATGTTTTGTCTTCTTATGTATTTTTTTTTAAGTACAATACTTTTTCTATGATGTTTTTCTGTAGCTAATAAGTTAAATTGCTGGCACTGTAGGTTGTCTCTTATAATTTCACTGTAACCACAGAACAATTATATTAAAATGGCTGACTGTTTGTAGCCACAAATAAAGAGAGAGAAAAAAAAGCGCAAGATAGAATATCTTGGCCACGTGCTCAGGAACGATAGATACATGCTGCTGCAGTTGATAATGATGGGCAAAGTGGCCGGAAAGGGACGTGCTGGGCGAAGAAAGAAGTCATGGCTCCGGAATATCCGGGAGTGGACCGGTATTGCCTCATCGAACAGCTGTTCCGGCTGGCTGCTGATAGAAATACATACAAGAAGCTAACGGCCAACCTTTAGGATTGAAGAGGCACTGGAAGAAGAAGAAGAAGAATTTAGGTTCGATTTCTTCGAATTATATAAGTATTTTGATAATAAATATTGGTTATCCCTTGATGATATGACAGGAACTTTGGAATTTTGTATTTAATCTGAGGGGGGCCCTATTGATCGCGGGGCCCGGTGCACTTGGCCAAAGTGCCCACTGGGAGAGAGGGGTCTGCTCGTAACAGCCTAAACTGAATAAATGATTATGATTATGATTATAGACACTTTTTTCATACTGTCAAATAGCCAACGGTAGAGCGCAGGTCAAGGAGAATTATAGGCAACAGTATAGTTGCCTATTAGTGGAAGCTAAGGCGAAGTCGTTAAGAGAAGCTCGATGGCGTAAGTGTTTAGCGCGTTCGGCTGCTATCGGATGGGTGACCGAAAATTCACTATCTCGAACTCCTCCGTGCTTCGGAAGGCACGTTAAGCCGTTGGTCCCGGCTGCATCTGCAGTCGTTAGCACTCGCCAATCCGCACTGGGCCCGCGTGGTGGGTCATGGCCCAATCTCCCTATTCCATCCATAGGGAAGGCCTGAGCCCCAGCAGTGGGGACATTAATAGGCTGATGATTATGATGATGATTATAGACTTTAGCTTTTGTTTCCAGGCTTGTGATGACCTTTATACATTATATACTTTGTGGAAAATTATCTTTTTCCGTTTAACAGTTTTAAGAACATCATTAGTACTTATTATACTTAAGACAATTAAGTAACCAAGTTTCAAGGATGAAATTTATCCTTTCCAAGGGGTCGCGTCGAACTTCGTCATAATTACATGTAAATTACGTATAATTATAATTTTGTTGAACAAGCAGCCAGAGGACACGCAGCGATCACACGACACAGACCTTTTAAATCACATAATAACAGGTTATTCCCACTAACTATTCTGTACATTATTGATGTTTTTAGCTGTGGCCATGAACCGAACGTGAAAAAAGTTAATAAGAATGCTCTAAAAGGAGATTGCTCAAATTGGCCCAAATGTACAAAAAATATTGACACGGACGGTAATTCTTGGCGTATCATCATCATCATCATCATCAGCCTATTAATGTCCCCACTGCTGGGGCACAGGCCTTCCCTATGGATGGAATAGGGAGATTGGGCCATGACCCACCACGCGGGCCCTTGTTCTTGTTCAATTCTTGGCGTAATTTATACTTTATTTTACAGTCATTAGATTTTAACGGACACCTTTGTATAATATATTCATTTTAAAAAGGACTTTTATTTTTACCGGTTTGGAAAACATATGAATCATTTTAATGGCTATGGGTGTAGTAACATTCAGCCAAAGACTGATCGAAGTTGTTTATATAAAATCAAAACTAATCTATTTTGTAAAGATCAATAAAATAAACCCATTTTTGAAGATATACTTCTTTAGGCGCGTTATGAAAAAATGATGAGAGTGAAATTTTAAGATGCGCGCGCATCACTGTAACACAAAAAAATATACTTTTGTGTTTACCGCATATTAAGAAAATCTACCAACAAAATAGAATCTCTATTTTGTGGGTGCTAACGACTGCATTGTGAAGGCTTATCAAAAGTATTTATTAATCTGGAACAACGGAACCAAAGCGCGATTCAGGAGACTACAGCGCCATCTCTTGACCATTGGCGTAGTAGAACCAAAAACTACATCTTTTTTTATTACACTGCATTAATATCCACAACTATATTATCATTTTCACTACATGCAAAATGTGCTAAGTCAATTATTATAGATGGTAGGCGACATCATAAAGTCTATTGCCATACATTTTTCGCCAAACACCTCCATAAACACATTATAATCTGGTGTAATACACTAAAAATCTAAAATATGGTTATAATATAAACATAACAAAAATAATGAAGCTTCAGTAACTAAATTAAAGAGAGTTTAAAAATTCTCGCTAATCTGTGGCTTATCCACAATCATCACACAGTTTCTGTCACAGAGTACCATTATAACCGGAAATGCTTAGATGATACCTTAATTTAAAAGTTATTCTTGTGCATTAACTTTATAAACAGACAACTAACTGTTAATCTACATGCTATATACCTGAATCTAATACGTAATTTCGGTACTTGGCTTGATTTCTCTAGTTTACTATATAACTAATTTATTTTTTATTATTTTAATACCTATATACCTTTTTGCAAACATAACCTCAAAATCATTCATTGTATATGGTTTATAGAAGTTCTCAGGGGTGTCCGTCAATAATATTCGTTTGTACAGTAATTTATATACATATAATTTCGAATCTAGGCAACAATTTTTCATGATTATTGGTCTTTAGGCCAAACATGTGTGGAGAAATCTCAGTAGCGAACTAATACGACCAAGACTAATAATAACTTATTGAATGAATGAATGAATGAATGAATGATCACTTTATTGTACACCATGATATTTTAAATTACAATTAATTAAAACTATTACTTATTCTTCAGTTAGTAATACATACATGGAGAATTCCTAGACTTAATAAATGCTGTTTTGAATTTTGAATTGAATTGGTGAAGTCCAAGTCATCGGATGATAAACCAAAAAGTACCTATTATAATTTTAAAGTATTCCATCTTTTGGAAAGCATATAAAGTTGATCTTGACTTATTTTTTATTACTTACCCCCCGCTTGGTGGGTCATGGGTAATTTCCTTTATATTGCCGAGTCTATTATGTATGTCTCATTAATGGTTATTACTAAGCTGACAATAATGGTGACGATAAAAATCAAACAATTGGTTATTCAGTCTAAATGAAAAATAAACTGCGAACCGAACATTCTAATAATCACTTCATTAGTTCTGAAAACGGCTAGAAATAAAACAATAAAATATGAGTAAGAACACACTAAGGCCCGTATTAAAGAAAGATTCTCAGTAATGAATCTAGTCTTGAGCATAGTTAGAAAGGGATGGCGCTATATATAGCACAAAGCGACATCCCTTTCTAACTGTACTCAAGTAATGATCAACGCTTAGTTGTCATTCTGTAATACGGGCCTTAGTAACATAAAAAAATATGGGTGCGTGTACTTAAGTACGCGCGTGAGAAGTTATACTTCTTTTTGGAATTATTAAAAAATAGTTTTTAATTGCATGCAGATAATTAATTACAATAAGATAATAAAAGGATAGTCAACGCAGTCAATAAAGTTCAGTTTTAATTTGAAAAATTTAATAAATAATCAAAATATTCAATTTAAATCACTACTGAATAAAATTTATTAGCACATATAAATTTCGCATTTGTATAACATTATAACACGTGTTAAGAATATAGAAACTAGAAACATGTGGATAAATATTATAAATATGAAAACAGTGATCAGAGGCGACGAGCGTCCCAACATGTGCGACTAAGAGATCCTATTACTATTTTGTTGGAAGCTTTTTTTCGAGACTTACGAGTAATGTGTGTGCGGTTTAGCGGCCGACTTCATAGTGTTGCGCGCGCATCTTAAAATTTCACTCTCATAATTTTTTCATAACGCGGCTAAAGAAGTATAACTTCAAAAAAACATCAGTCTTGGTAATGAAAACGATTTGTATTGATTTGAATGAAAATAATATTGTGACACGTCACGTTGTCGCTATGATGTTTTCCTTGGCATTCTTTATTTTAATATAAACGAGATGTTATCAAGAATCCTAACCTAGTCCATTTGTTAAATTTTTATTTCTTTTATATTTGAATATTTAATAACTAATACTCGCGCTAAGTTACAGATTTTTATATTAATAAATCTTTGGTTTTGTCTGTACTTATGTTATGTTTTTTTTTAAATTGATGAATTATTTTCAGGGACTTACAATTACGAAGTTTAGAAAGTAGAAGAAATCGTAAGTGACATCTTGTCAAAAATAATAATTCAAGGAAATGGCTTGACATCTTCCATTATTCAATATTTTGACTCTTTAATCGGATTGTAAAGTTTGCCTGAACTTCGTCAAATATTTCTGCCAGACAACCCAGGTTTTCGTCATAGATAGCTCGTGGAATAAGTAGTCAAAATATTCTCTTGTCGCCATTGTCAGCTGGAACACAAATAAAGACAAAATTTTGTTAATCAAAAAGTGTTTGAATTAGACTTGCAACGAATAGTATATTCGGCAGTATACCGAATATTCGGCGAAGCCCCTGACCGAATAGCCGAATATTAGGCAAAAGTATTCGGCTGGATTTTAGCGTCGAAAACTTGTACAGACGTGATTGTTTCGCGCTCCTTTGTTTCGTTCTAATCTGCCGTCCTCCAATGATGACAAAACCAACTTTTAAGATATGGCAAAAACGGCGCGTAAACTTTAAATTATTACTATTATGTGACCATTCATCACATGACTGAATGAATTAAAACTGTTAACTTGTTAAATACATTTAAAATGATTAAATTATGTACGTGTTTTATGTACAAATGACTACTTAATATATGATTATAAAAGAAATGAGAACCTTACCCTTCTAAATTTTGATTAGGTACCACAATAATTCAAATACAGAATCCTCCATTTTCCCAATACAGAAGATGATTATGTACCCGTGTTATGTACCAATGACTTAAATGATTATATAACAGAAATGAAAATAAAACTAGTTTTTACGGGTTAATGCACGAAACTTTATTTATTTATTGACGTTTCGCAGCCTTTTCAATAAACGTCAATAAATAAATAAAGTTTCGTGCATTAACCCGTAAAAACTAGTTTTATTTAATGAGTGATTTGCGTGAAAACCTAAGAAACAGAAATGAAAATATGAATATATACGTAATCAATCGATTTTAATTTTTCTTTTTTCTAATTATTTCTCTATGACAAAATATATTATTTAAGTATTCGGTATTCGGCCGAATAACATGTAGATATTCGGTATTCGGCCGAATATAATAAAATCAGCCGAATATGCCGAATAGTGACCGAATATTCGTTGCAAGTCTAGTTTGAATAAAGTTTTGAATCACAAGACCATTCAGGTAATAGGCATTTAATTAAATGTTGTAAGGTTGACTAGATTAATTTAGCTAGCGTATCTACTTGGACGGTAGGTACTGGAGAAGTTTCGATGTCTAGACATTAATTTAAAGCCGTAACCCATACTACAGCAGGTTAACTTTGAAACTTTGTCGATAGGGAATTATTTTGATCGACGCTTAGCCTAGGAGATGAATAATTTTTCTGTGATACACTAAGAAGGCATTAGAAGAAAACGATGTATACATTATTTATGTAACTTTACATAAAAAGAAAGAAAAAGAAAAAATAATCAGAAGTACAATAGGTACACAGATTATTGTCTCTGAATGGCAATGTCAGTCGG
The DNA here is from genome assembly GCA_902850365.2 of Chilo suppressalis. Lineage (NCBI taxonomy): Eukaryota > Metazoa > Arthropoda > Insecta > Lepidoptera > Crambidae > Chilo > Chilo suppressalis. The sequence goes on from OU963910.1 coordinate 1,851,404, forward strand.
GGCCGCGTTCGGAACCTGCGCTCCGGGTGCAACCAATTTTGACATGGCGATAGTGGCGCCCCCCTGAACTCACATTGTTGTTGTTTTTGTCTTTATTTTGTTATGTTTATTTTATTACTTATTAATGTTATTGTTTCGTGTCGTCACTAAACCGGTTCCAACGGAAGACCAGCGAATTGAGACAAAAAATAAATATGTGCGTTTTGTTCTGTTTGTTGTGTGCGTGTTGTCTCAAATAAATTTATTTTTCTTTCTTTCTTTCTTTTTCTAAAATGTTGAAATGTTTTCACAGAACGAGTGCTCCGGCCACTCAAAGAGTTCAAAGCAATGTTTGTATAACAATAGCCAATTTCGCCTCTGATTACAAATTAAATTCTGTAAAGTATTCGTTTCATGGAAACCGGCAATAATAAGGGTACCTACTGAAAAGAACTTGGACGAATAATATTTGTCCAATCAATATATTGAACTTCAATTTGTTCGGTATCCAACGAGGGAAACCAACAAATTTGTATTCAACCTTGCTGATGGAATATCTTTGTTGAAAGTAATAAGTTGAGGAAACGGTTGAATAAACCAGGCGAAGCTTTCCTTATGTCATTTATTATATCTTAATTTATTCTGAAACATCTGAGATGTCGATGTAAATTTAATATCTTAGTTTCCTTAATAACTTCATAGTAGTAATAATTCAATTAAAATCTACATTATAATTTTGTTTATTATCACAATAGCTATAAAACCCTTATAGAATAATTTATCAATTTTATGCTTAGATTAAAACATAAGGATAAGATATGGTACGCTCATACTAGCATCAAATAAAATATGCTCCGGACTCAACTACATAAAGCAATACTAATAAACATTCATTCGAGACAGAAATGTACCCTTAGCACGAACGTTTGCGAGTCCGAAACGTCAGTGTCAAATGTGTACTGATTTTTAGTTCTCGTTACGTAATTTATGGCACTGATGTTCAAGGTTCTATACAAAATGTAACATTGACATTTCGCATTCGCAAACTATTCGAATTCGATAATGGTTCGTGCTAGGGGTATTGTACACTTCAACGCAGCGCGAGCGAAACGGTGAGTCTATGTCCGGGTCCGCACGGCTGAGCTTTTGTCCTTTTCTTGATAACAAAATGGCGATTACGTAAACAACGATTTTTTTTTTACAGTTTTGCGCATGATAAGTGTTGCCTATGCATTGTTTTATCTTTATAACACAAAATATTCGCAATATTGTTATAATGAATGCACATGCAGCCTGTTTGATCGTCCAATTGTGACTAAAACGTATTGTGGTCATGGATCACAATTTAAGCGGATCACTTTTGAGCCGCGAGTGACGTATTTTTCCTTTTTGTTTTGATCTAAGATGTTATGGAAGTATTAAATAGGAAACCAGTAAAATTTTAAAAAACATTTAAGATTTATTATCAAAATAAGTTTATAATACCTACGTTACAATATTTATAGAAACATTTATCTTGTAATTTAAGTATGAAATAAAAACAGTTGATGAACTATAACTTTAGTATGTGACAGACTTAGATATTAATTAAAGTCTCGCTAATGACCTAGTACTCATAAAATCTCAGATTAAAGATAGCATTCTTATGACTTTGAAACTAAACGTACAGGTTATTCAAATGAGTCAAAGTAGCATTAAGAGTTGAATTCCACAAGAAGTATTTCGCAACGCAACTCTATAATTGTATATTGAATTGTGGCGATTTCCCATACAAACATTTTGTATCCCATTTTCACCCCTTAAAATATGAGTTCTGGGAGAAAAACTTTCCTCCTGTCCTTTCCCCGGATACAAAATAGTTCTACACAAATTTTCATCTAAATCGATTCAGGAGTTTAAGCGTGAAGAAGTAACAGATAGATATATGAACATTCGCATTTACAATATTAGTATAGATAAGGATGTCGGATATGGATGTATGGACAATAGTATTATATTACATAATGATGAAGATATGATATTATTCTATTCTTAGCACATATAATATTAACATTAGGTTACTTGTTACCGCTGTATAAACCTCCTCAGCTGTTTAGATAAATATTAGATTCTTGGTTTGCTGGCAAATTGTAATTGGTTAGAATAACTTTGTCTTCTTATTGTGATTTTAGTGTGAAAGTGTAATTATTTACTTTGTATATAGATTGAATGATTTACTGTAACGTCCGTTGCGTTACCGCCTCCTTGTTTGGGTAAACTCTTTGTTCATGTAATGCCTACGGCTGGCAGTTATATTAAAAAGGTAATGTCATCAGTGGCGGACTAAGCTCGTCAGAGGCCCGGGGCGGCAAAATGAGGCCCCCCAGCTATGCTCTGAAAAAAAAATGTAGTTTCTTAGTTTGTTTCGTTAAAATCCGGCGAGTGAAATTTAAATTCCAATTAAGTTATTTCGGCTAAATTACCATACTTACATACCTACAATATGGTAACTTTTTAATTGACTAGAAACTGCGGATTAGTTTTTTAACTAGTAGGCTAAATTAAACGAAGAATTACTTACTTTTTCCAAATACTTAAAATGCACTAACTCAACTCTAAAGTCATTTACTTTTATAATGCAACAAAAATCAAAAGCACTATTACACTTTTTAATGAGGTTACTTTGAACCTAAGTTTTGAACGGATTTTAAATGAGGCTAATGTTTATTTTTCGACGTAAATATAGTGAATGTTATTAAATGTAGGCGTACAAGAGTGAATTATTTGTACTTCATTCATTCAGGGGTATCTGAGGAAGTACCCGCTACAGAGACGGGAATTCCCCCACCGTATTGGACGCGTTCAGCGAAGTTAAAAGAATATTAGTACCGCGTAAAAAGTCTAGATGGCTGTAGTGTTTTGATCTTGATGAAATTATGTAGGTACTAAGCATATTTTAAAGTCTAGTTTAGGATGCGATCAGGGCAACGCGGAGGCATTTGGGCCCCCCAAGATCGGAGGCCCGGGGCAGGCCGCCCCTTCCGCCCCCCCTGTTAGTCCGCCACTGAATGTCATGATCTTTTAAGATTTGAAATTGGGAATCTTCTGTCGTTTGACCAAAACCATACGTTGATAGATTAAGCTCAATTATTATATTCGCCTGATTTCTAATAAAACAAAATAAAGAATCAAAATTGTTTCAATAAATTGCTACGCTTCCAGGGCCTACCCCTTCAGGGTAGATAGCCGCAGTACTTACCTGTGATTAGTTACACATTTAGCGGAACACTTGTGTAACTAAATTTTCGAATAAAATTATGTGATGATAAAATGATAAACATCTGTAAATACATTCGCATCTTTAGGATTGTTAGGATATTATAATTTGCGCATGCATGGTTCGTGTTGTGGACATAGCATTGTTGATGTTATATTTTGTAAGGTAAGAATATTCTTCTTTATAGTATAAATAAAACTAGCGGCCCGCCCTCGCTTCGCTTCGGTGTAGAGCTGAAGTGTAGACTACAGTTTTTGTTCTCAGGCCAGTATTATACACAATGACATTCATCTATGATTCTTCTTATACCTGCATGCAAAGTATCATGGTGTTTAAGCCCGATCGGTTTATAAATTGATAATGATAAAGTGTCATACAAACTTTCATTCCCTATTTTATCCCGTTGGGGGTAGAATTGATCCAAGTCTTTTCTTAGCGGACGCCTACGTCATAACATCTACCTGCATGCCAAATTTCAGCCCAATCCGTGGTTTGGGTTGTGCGTTGATAGATCATTAAGTCAGTCAGTCAGTCACCTTTGAGTTTTATATATTTAGATAAAATAAATAAAATATAAATGTTATGTATATTTATAATAGTAACTACTGGTTTGTTTTGTTTAATAGAAGTAACACATTGTAAGTAATTTGTAATTAACCATTATCCACGGGAACTCTGCCGACAATATATTGTTATAGTTTGGTAGATATTTCATTTAATTCTTCTTCTAAAATTTATATACCTAATTATAATCAAAAAAATATGATAACTGTTGGCGAGTCTAATCTCTTATCTATTAGACAAGTCCGTCCGTCTGTCTGTGGTGCTGTTTCAGCGGCCAAACCGTAAGAGATAGATAAAGAGAATATTTAAGTTATAAGTTAAGAATAGTCTGATAAGACTACAAACCGGATTTGAGTAACGTAGCAGTTCCGGTTTTCGAGAAATCAGGTTTTGGTGAACATTTGGTTCACTGGTTTGCTTAAATAAATAATTGTGTAAAGAATTTTATGTATCCAACGATAATATTCAAGTTATCAAGGTTACCGGTAATAGTTCGTAAATTGGTGAACTTTACGAGTACCTACAACTGAACGAAACATTTCTACGAATGTTGTAATAGCTTTGCTTGGTTATAATTATTTTAACGATAACATGGTTATTCAACAACAATAAAACAACTAAAGTACTTAACAAACATAAGTAAGTATACTTAAACATAACGGAATTTCGTACAATAACAAAATTGTTTAGGAATCATGGTAATAAAAACTAAATATGGAGAAGGAGCTCGATTGCGCAGGTGGTAAGTCCGTTCGGTTGCGATCGTTGAAGTTAAGCAACTTTCGCAATGGTCGGTCATTGGATGGGTGACCAAAAATCTTGTATCTTGAGTTGCTTCGGTAGACACGTTAAGCCGTTGGTCCCGGCTGCATCTGCAGTCGTCAGCACCCACAAATACGCATTGGGCCCGCGTGGTGGGTTATGGTCTAATCTCCCTGTTTCATCCATAGGAAAGGGGCAATTTAGTGGGGACATTAATAGCCAGAAGATGATGATGATGAAACTTACTTCGAAAAAGCAGATTTAGCTTTTTAAATAAAACTAGTTTTTACGGGTTAATGCACGAAACTTTATTTATTACTTCACTTTAGCTAGATTTTATTCAGCTATTTACTTCACTTTTAGATAATTATTTGTTTTCTGTGTATTATCAGATTAAAGTTTTGATGAAATATTGAATTTTGGATATCCACGAGAACCTTAAAAAATCAACACTAGATATGGTGTTTTAGTTTATTAACTTTTTTTTAAACAAAATGGATATCAAATAAGCATTTACCCGCATGGCGGTAAGCAGCCACCACAGCCCGATTAATAGAATACCCATTTGCTCAGGTATGATATGGACTCTGATGAAAACGATCTTGGAGAACCAAAGACTTTCATTATCCAATCTAATCGAAATCTAATAGCCTTTACAGGTGACTTTGAAGATCACCTGTAAAGGCTATTAGATTTTGATGAAAAAAAGCTCAAACGTTTTTAATTAGAATCACTCATTGAGCTGAAAAACGATTTGGACACTAGAAGCGAAACGTCTCTTTGATTACGAGACCTTATTGTATTGCAAAAGCACACAAACGCCCATATCCAATATTTGGTGTGCCCTCGCCCAGACGCTTGGTTTTCTAATTCCATCGGCCTCACAATGAATTTGTTTCATATACGTTCGACGAATACATGTGCAAACAATAAAAGTCTACAGAGTCTGTTACGTGCCCCATTATTCGACACAAATTACGTTTCCAAATGAAACGCGAGCAGGTAAATGTTTTCTGTGACGACTAATGTATTATTCGGAATATTTCTTTTGTCTCTTAGAATACCACAGCGCGTTTTAAGGGGGCTTCAGGTTTGAGAGGTCGTTGTTAAACCAGGCACTTTTGGGCTTACAAATCTACAAAAGTAAAGCTCATACCGAGATTAAAATGATACTGAAATCTTTGTTTGCTAATAAGAAGACTGAGACAGCATGAGGTTTAAGCGAGGTCTAACTTTGGATCACGTTTTGAATTTAGGCGGATTATGTTCAATCCTTGGCAATGTACATATTGTTACGTGTCAAGATGGGGCTCGAAATTATGACAGTTCTTTATTCACCACACAGTTCACACAGCTATTTTTCCAAAACACAATACTACACTCACTGTACCAGACTTTAAACAATCTAGTCGTTAATCAGTCTTGAATCTTTAGATCGCCTTTGTATTCATTTTTTTGAGTGTGTATGCTGACAGATCTTAGATGACCTTAACAGCGTCACCGGGTTTAGGGACGGCGAGACCCTTTTTTTTTTTAACCCGGAGTAATGTGTCAAGCATACCCCGCCGCTGGGTAGGCATCGGGTTTATGTGGGACTCCTCCCCCCACCTCCCGCCCACCCACTCAGCCAACCCTAGGGCTGGCTCAGTGGCTGCTCGGGATGGGGGGGCCCTACCCACTAAAACTCCGGGATGTGTCCTCCTTGCCATCGGAGGCGGCATGGGATCCTTACTGGGAATCTACCACGCCAAGGGACGGCGAGACCCTAAGGGGACCTCAAGCCGAGAATTGGCGAGTGCCTCTAGAGGTATTCCAGACGGATGGCATCTCCCCACGGGGGGAGTCTCCCCACCGTCTGGAGCCTCTAGACCACTCCAATCTGGGGGGGTCAGCTCAACTAAAGGGCGTCTCTGAAACTCAGACCTCGACTCTAGTTAGCCGTTGTCGTGGGGGTATTCGTTCCTAAATCGCTGATGAAACTCAACTGTTATCGCTTTGAAAGTAAACGCGCTTATAAACGTCAATTAACGTATTCCAGAAAAGTCCAGTTCAATTCAGTGTTTACTAGGATCGCCGAGTACGTAGTACCTAGTTTTACGTAAGTATCGCGCCTGAGTTGTAAACAAGTGCAGATGTCATTGCACTTTTACACTTACGCCACGTTTCATATGGCTCATATTTGAATGAACTGCACCATTCGGCCGCAAGCCGCGGCGCTCTTGGTAAATATGTTTCTAGTATGTTCGCGGTTTTGGTTCTAGAACGTTTGTGACAATATGTTATATCGATCGCTTCAAATCTACTTCTAAGTGTCGCCGCACACGGGCCACACGCCACAGGCACAAACGCCGCCACGAGAAGCTAGAAGCGGCTACTAAAGTGGCTGAAGCGCGGGACAGCGGCCGACTAAGGTGAGGGAGAGAGGGGTCGGGAATCGCGCGAGTGACGTGTGGCGGCGTTTTGTATCGGCGCATTAAGTGGCCGGTGCGGGCCACAAGAAGCGAGCAATGACGATTTGTTGCGTGTGGCGGCCACCGGCGTACCCTGTGTGGCGAGTCCATATGAAATGTATGAAAACTACAAGAAATATGCCGGTGGCGGCGTTTTGTGGTTGTGGTCGGTGGTCCTTGTGCGGCGACACTAAGGGCTTTGTTAAGAAATATGATGCCTTGTTTCACATTGGCTGGTCAAAGAATGGATGGTCAAAAATTGATTAGACTCATAAGTAAGCCGTTGGCCTGTCCCGACTGCATCTGCAGTAGTAAGTACCAGTGCAGCCCACCAGCCCGGGTGTCCGTTCTTCCTGTTGTACTCGTATCCATAGGGGAGTCCTTTGCCTGCGGCGGAGGGAGCTACACGGGCACGCCCAAGTAGCCCTCCGCAGCGGACGGGGGGGCGGTACGGTGGGCACTAGGCCGCGTACTCAGCCCCCGCGCGCGGGCCTACCCGCGCACGTCTGCGGGGTCCCCGCGATACCCCGGGAGACCCCTGCCGTGGAGCCCCGGCTTGGCCGGGAGGCTGCTAGGTGCGGAGACGCGGAGAATCCCTAAACGGGGATCCCGCGGCTTCGCGCTAAGCAGTTTAGAGGGTATTCGCAGGACTTTTTTAGCGGATATTATACCGTAAAGCGCCCGTAAGAGTTGCGGGGTCCTCGGTGGGCAGCCACTGGGGGGTTCGTAAGACTTGCGGGAGCCAGGTGTGAGGTCCGTTCGGCGGTGTGCCTCTTAAAGGCGCCGTCGTCTGTAAATAGATTTTTTACCTGCGTATTAAAAAAAAAAAAAAAAAGGGGAGTCCTTTGCCTGAGGCGTTATAAATAAGTGGGGATATGAATAAGCTGATGATTTAGATTTTGACAATATTTATTTTAATTAATTAACGTGAAAATTACTGCACCACGAATATGGTTCAACTAGTAACACTAGCACTTGGACTATCACAAAGTCAGCGACGATATGATTGGATGTTTGCATAGATCACAGATGGTTAAACCAAAGTTAAAAACCACGAAGAGAACAAGGCCTTTGAAAAATAAATATAAGCTCTTTGGTTAAGAATCATCATCATCATCAGCCTATTAATGTCCCCACTGCTGGGGTACTAGCCTTCCCTATGGATGGAATAGGGACATTGGGTCGTGACCCACCACGCGGGCCTAGTGCGGATTACCGAGTGATAACGGCTGCAGATGCAGCCGGGACCAACAGCTTAACGTGCCTTGCGAAGCATGGTGAAACTCGATATAGAAGATTTTTGGTCACCCATCCAATGACCGACCACTGCGAAAGTTGCTTAACTTCAACGATCGCAGCCGAATGCACTAACCACCTGGCTCCTCGTTGGGTTAAATGTAATCATTGAAATCACCAATTCACAAAACAGTTTTAATTACAATAACTACGGTTGCGTTTGTTGATTACATTATTCGGGGAATGCTACAAGGTACATACCTGAGCCCTCAATATTATAATAGGAATCGTAAATAACATCTGGGACCAGGGCAATAACAAAAAATATCCCATTTGGGTTTTAATTAAATCCTTAATTAGTCTCCATTCTGACGCGTCTCACGGAAAAGGTTAATATTGTGTTCATGTCATTATATTTGTTCTGTATTGGTGGCTACACACTTTATACATTTTGCAATATCCACTACCAATGAAAATTGTATGTAAACGTTATCAGTTACTTCTTTGTCCAAGTGATGATATTATTTTCATGATTCTTACTATGCATTCAACAGCACTGTAATTTCTTGTTGGCAATAAGCTTAATGGCGTAACTTTAATCTACCTGTAAACCTAAATTTAGCTTCCACCAATTTAGGCAATAATAGCAAAATATTCTCATGTTGATTGTGATACAGGCTTTTCTACTTCACATAACGTATTCTTGATATATTTCCGTTTAACTTAGTGTTGCTACATTTAGTTCGCGTCCTAATTGTCAAAAGATATTTTAGGATTAGATAAAAAAAGTTTTTAACTGCATCCCACTAAATAAGCTGTGAGGTCTAAAAATTAATTATTTCATTTTTACACCTATAACAAATACAATTAATGAGCACATAAAAAGGAATAAAAAATGTATTCTAGGTATTATATAAATTACTGAATTGCCTTTGTAATTTCACAAGTGAAATCTCTGGATTGAAACAATGGGAACAGGGATGTGGTTTCAATTAATTTTACTCAGATCTTACAAATGATCGTGCCCTTGGTTTGAGATTATTAATCTAGAAATTTCTATTACAGTTACTAACTCGGTGTTATAAATGTGAATAGTTTTTGGTGGATATGATGGACGAGGATCATTGCACACTAATCGCTTTACTTTAATATATATTGCCACTGTTTCGTTCCTATATGTCATCAAAAAGACATTCTATAACTTAACGACATATTATATCATTGCGGGGTCGGTCGATTACCCCCGGTTTATTAGGGATATTTTCCCGCAGTAAAACGTAGCCTATGTTTTAATCTAGGGTGTCAGCTAACTCCATACCAAATTTTATTAAAATCGCTCCAGCCGTTTTGACGTGAAGGAGTAACAAACATGCACAGTCACATACGCACAAACTTTCGCCTTTATAATATTAGTGTGAATATTATGTACTTGTATATACATAGCCAGGTCATAAGAATCGTCACACAGTAAAAACTTTTCTTTTAGAATGCTGGCCACAAAAAAGTTTATTGAATTCAAATTTCGAATTGTTCATGAAAATAAAATTGTATACTTTTTAGAATTTTACTCATTTTTGAATATGGAGTGGACGCTTAAAGAAGACCGTGTTGCAGTTATTGCGTTGCATCGTTGCGGTTACGCGCCAATTCAAATTTTGGACATACTGAAAAATTTGAATATAACCAAAAGATTCGTTTATCGTACCATCAAACGATACAATGAAGACTCTAGTGTAGATGACAGGTCAAGAAGTGGTCGCCCTCGGCCTTTTAGAACTCCAGCAGTGATAAAAGCTGTGAGGGCGCGAATTCAAAGAAATTTCAAACGTAATCAGAAACTGATGGCCCTTCTGATGGGGTTAAGCAGAACCACGGTGAAAAGGGTGTTAAATGAAGACTTAGGGCTTCGGGCATATCAAAGAAAAACAGGACATCGTTTGAATGCTTGTCTAATGGATCTGAAACTGAAGAGATGCCGCGCTTTGTTGAAGCGGTACGCGGGAAAAAAATATCGGGAAATTCTTTTTTTGGATGAAAAATTTTTTACCGTAGAAGAGAGCTACAACAAACAAAATGATAAGGTGTACGCACATAGTAGTGAAGAAGCGAGCAACCGTATTCCGCGTGTCCAACGAGGTCATTTGCCATCCTCGCTCATGGTATGGTTGGGAGTTTCTTATTGGGGGTTAACAGAGGTACATTTTTGTGAGAAAGGTGTAAAAACGAATGCAGTTGTGTATCAAAATACAGTTTTGACGAATCTTGTGGAACCTGTTTCTCATAATGGTATGGCCACAGGCACCTCACCAACAGGCACTGGGTATGCCAACAAGATTCGGCGCCAGTTCATAGAGCGAAGAGCACACAAGACTGGCTGGAGGTGCGTGAAATCGACTTCATCCGGCACGAAGACTGGCCCTCCTCCGGTCCAGATTTGAGCCCGTTAGATTACAAGATATGGCAACACTTGGAGGAAAAGGCGTGCTCAAAGCCTCATCCCAATTTGGAGTCACTCAAGACATCCTTGGTTAAGGCAGCCGCCGATATTGACATGGACCTCGTTCGTGCTGCGATAGACGACTGGCCGCGCAGATTCTTATTCTTTGTATTCTTATTTCGCGGGCCTGTATTCTTTGGGTGCTAGATAATATTTCAAACATTCTAAAATAAATCTGATGACAATTTTATTTGAAAAAAAAATACACGCGGTCCAGGCAGCAGGCGGGACTCGAACCCGCATCCTCGGGTGCACTGACCATTATGCTCTTGATGGTCACATCGAATTCTTTATAGTATTTCTTAAGTTGCAAGTAGCGCCATCTCTTCGCATTGAATTTTTTTAGCAATTTTTTTAAGCCTCTAGCAGTAAAATGCTTAAAAAATAAAAATATAACTACAATTGCCGTTTCCTCTTTCAAATGTTTAATACTTGGAATGGTATTCGTTTGACATTGTGGTTTACCTACAATACGAAAAGATGCCCCATCTTTGTCTGGCAGACTAAGAAATACTAGAAAGAAATCGACACGGCCGTAAGGGCCTCGGCAAGGCAATGGTTAATGCATCCGCCTGGATAGCGCAGGGTGCGGTTCGAGTCTCTTCTGCTGCCTGGTCCGCGTGAAATTTCTTCTAGTAAAATTTTCTTTAGATTTAAACATACTACTATACTATCTAGCTGAAAAATGTTAAAGAAATCATTCTGTAATATTTCTGAAACCGACGACCTCCGTGGCCGAGTGGTTTGTTTTGCCGGGTTTCATGGTGTCGCTGACTCGAGAGGTCCCGGGTTAGAATCCCGGTGGGAGCAGATGTTTATGTGATGAATACGAGCATTTGTACTCCAGTCATGTATGTTTAATATGTATTTCTATATAAATATACTTATATATGTACTGTATATGTATTCTATTCGTTACCCTAGTATCCCATAACACAAGCCTTACAGTGTTTACTTATGGCTAGGCTAATTGGTGTGAGTGTTGAAAATATTTATTTATTTATGTAATTATTCTGAAATACATTTAAACATCCATGACAGGTGCAAAACTCGAATGTTTTCGGAAACCGACACTGACAGAAGCTAGTACATTGTATAAGAATTTCTGAAACAGCTCTATCCATTATTAGAGTTTTACTAACCGTATGGGAATGGCAGCTGTCAGCGTCTTTCATGTAATATTTATAAGGAGAGTTTTTGGCGGGATTTCATCGAGTGCGGTTGGCGTCTTATTTTAATTTATTCTTAATTTTTTTCATAGTAACAAATAAAATTGGTGTGATTTTGTGTTAGGTACAACCGTCGCCGCAACCGAAGAATTAGTGGAATCTTTAAAATATACGCTATTCCGGTCAAGTGGACGTGACAACTTTATTGTAGTATTGACTACCTCACAGAAGCTTATCGAAAAAGCCAACTCAATATATTTCGTGACAAACACTCCAAGAAGCATTAGAAGTTATAAGTTGCGAAAAACATTTGGTTTTGGGACTTTTTGGCGGGATCGGGAAGCGGCACTTTAGCAGTTTTGTTTTTCTTGTTAAAAATTGTGTTTTGGCGGATGTTAGTGTCTAATAATGGTGGGTTATTAACCACTTAGTGTTCGGGAACATGCGCAAGTGTTGGCAAGTGAAACAAAATAGCGGAAAGTGTCTTTCGACGTTCCCTCAAGAAGTCCACGGGGAGGTTCCAGTAAATCCCCACACTTTTACTGAAACATGGGGAAAGGGGGATTGACTTGACTGCCACTTACTTTGACTTGATTAATTACTTTGACCACGAGTGCTATAGTATTTGTAAACATTTTAACACTTGACATTGGCTTAATGCGCAAACCGTGCGAAGCCATTAAGAAAAATAAAGTACATTTGGTTTTATTACAGAATGTTGCATGCGCTATATGTGATAATTTCTTTATATTGAAACATGTTGGTAATGAGGACAAATCGATGGGACACCTTGCCCCGACCGCTTTCTAGTTCCTACACCATAAAAAAGAATTTTATGTGAACAGTGGCTTAATTTATAACTAAATTAAGTTTATAGATCGTAAAATAAATTGGTTAAAGTAATTTCGGTTAAACGTGGCACATTCATATTTTAATTGGAAACCATAGATAAATGATTGGTCTCGCTTCACTCGACTAGATACCGCCGGCGTACTTGTTTAATGCGGCAACAAATACTATGCCGAAATCGGCAGACCCGAGCCTTCGCCGTGTCAGTCACATTGACAGCTGCGCTTTAGGTGTTAGTCCCGAATATTTTAAACAATTGAGAGCACAATCCGCAGCAAAATGCCAGTTTGTGTTGTGAAATATTGTAAAAATAATAGTTCAAAAAATAAAAAAGACACTGGGATCACATACCATCAGTAAGTATCTTATAATTTCGAAATTTCGATGTAAAATTTCATGAAAAATAAACGTCATTTAGTGTTGCCAAGTACGCAATATAAAAGTCCCTATGGTTGAGATTTTTATAATATGAATATACTGTTATATGACCCATTTCATTCGACCTCTTTATGAAATACAAACTATTCGTGTCAGTGAATTGAAAATATTTGAAAATAAATCGGGGGGTGAAGAAATAAACCAGGGTCGATAATTTTTGAGACCAAAAAAATTTTAGTCGGATGAAACCCATTGGAAAAGGTAGAGAATATAACAAAAATGAAAGGAAAAATATATTACGGGCGATCTGAGGTCGGAAAGGGGGAGAGGGTGAGTTTTTAAGGGTAAAAAACGGTTAATCTCGATTTCCGGTAAAACTGCAAGTCTTATGAAAAAAAGTCAGAGGGCAAAGTTGTAGGTAATAAAAAACTCTACAACTTTTGTATTGACACTTTTTTCACATAACCTCAAAATTTATGTGAAAATTTCGAATAACCGAGTTTTTGGTTTTTATTTTTATTTTTTGCAAAAAAAAACACTTCACGATATTTAGTGAAAACTTACCTTTGTATGTCCCAAACATACATATACTAAATTTCGTGAAAAAATAAATTTTGCTAATAATAAAAATAGAAAACTAAAAACTCGGTTATTCGAATTTTTCACATAAATTTTGAGGTTATGTGAAAAAAGTGTCAATACAAAAGTTGTAGAGTTTTTTATTACCTACAACTTTGCCCTCTAACTTTTTTTCATAAGACTTGCAGTTTTACCGGAAATCGAGATTAACCGTTTTTTACCATTAAAAACTCACCCCCTCCCCCTTTCCGACCTCAGATCGCCCGTAATATATTTTTCCTTTCATTTTTGTTATATTCTCTACCTTTTCCAATGGGTTTCATCCTACTATATTCTTTTTTCACTTTTTACCATTTTTAATATTATCGACCCTGGCCTAAAATCATCACAATTTTTGGAAAAAAAAATGAAATTAATTAAATAAAATAGAGAACAGACGCTCAAGTACGAGTTTTTGACAGCTTCGTAAAGTATCGTAATGGTCAAAATTGTATGGAAAAAGCTAGTTTATACATGGTGTCAATGGCGCTGCTTAGTTTTTTTCATAGAAACTTTGACGATGCGATATGTTAGCGTTACACAGCTGTCAAAAACTCGTGCTTGGGCCTCAGGGATAGCTTATGGTGCGGGTAATAATAAAGGAAACTTAATAATTTGCTCAAGTGTGTGGCGAAGTGAATATTTGTGCGCCATACGCCGTGGAAGGGTTTTCGATTAAATAATTGGCCGAGCGTGTATTTCCGTACAACATGTAACCAAATCTTCATTATTATTTTTATCGTGTTATGTTTGCTTGGTACAGATTTCCTGTTGATCCTGTTATTCGTGACCGTTGGACTGCTATAGTACGAGTCAGCCGGGAAGAAAGTTGGTGGAAACCAGAAAAAAGCAGTGTTATATGTTCGATTCATTTTAATGCCAGTGACTTCTACTTGACAAAAGGTGGTTTGAAAAGATTACATAAGGGAGCTGTACCACAGAACGCATTGGTTTTATCGTCAATACTACCGGACAACATTTCTAACAACATTGTGGTAACTGCAGAACCAAGCACATCAACTCCAGTGGTCAATTCTAACAGCATTGTGGTAACTGCAAAACCAAGCACATCGGCTTCAGCTGACGAAATAAAATTTTTAACTAGTGGTAATGAAAGTCCACCACTAGATGACTTTCCCGACATAGAATATATTTTTGATTCACCAAGAAAGACAAAGCTTAAAAAGGAGCTTCATAAGAAAAATATTTTACAGTTAAAACATGGGAGGATAATAAAAACCTTGCGTGAAAAGACTCGTCGATTAAAAAAATCCAATTCTAACTTAAAAAATATTATTAAATCTTTAAAAAAAGAACGTTTCATTGATCACGATTTATATAACATACTTAGTAAACATGTTGTCGCCGCAGATTTATTCAATAATATATATAAGAAGCATAAAAACCAAAGAAAAACCTTGCCGAAATATACTAATGAACTTAAGAAATTCTGTCTAACTTTAAACTTTTATTCTCCGTCTGCATATAATTACGTGAGGAGTAAATTTAGCACATGTTTGCCACATTGCAAAACATTAGGCAAATGGTATCGCAACATGGATGGTGGTCCAGGTTTTACCGAAGAAGCGTTTAAGTTATTAAAAGTAAAAGCTGATAAAGGCAATATTATTTGCGCGCTGATAGCAGATGAAATGGCTATCCGCCAACAAAGTACGTGGCTCCGCAATCAAACTCACGGTTATGTTGATATGGGTACTGGTGTAAACGACACATCTATATTAGCATCAGAGGCATATGTGTTTTTATTGGTGTGCTTAACTGAGCACTGGAAACTGCCTGTAGGGTACTTTTTAGTTCATGGCTTAACAGGATCCCAAAAAGCGAACCTTATAACACTATGCCTAACTAAATGCCATGAAGTGGGTGTACGTGTCGTATCAATTACGTTTGATGGACATGCTTCGAATATCTCGGCGATGGAAATATTGGGTTGTCGAATAAAGGATCCCAAAAATTTGAAGACTACTTTCAATCATCCTTCTTCAAGTGAAGATGTTGCTGTTTTTCTTGATCCTGTTCATATGTGTAAATTAATCAGAAATAATTTCGAAAGTAAAAAGGCTTTTCTAGATGACGAAGAAAATGAAATTTATTGGAATTTTCTAGAAAAACTAAATAATTTGCAAAATAAAGAAGGCCTCCATTTAGCTAATAAAATAACGAAACGTCATTTAGAATTTCGCAATAATATAATGAAGGTAAAGTTTGCTTCCCAATTATTAAGCAGAAGCGTTGCAATCGCCCTGAAATTTTGTAGAGAAGATTTATATTTACCGGAATTCAAAAATAGTGAAGCAACCGAGAAGTTCATTTTATTGTGGAATAATTTATTTGATATATTTAACACCAGAGATTTGAACCAACATGGATTTAGTCATCCCATATATAATGGAAACAAAGAAGATATTCTTAATTATTTAGAATATGCGAAACAATACATAATAAGCTTAAATTTAAAATCGGCCAGAAAACGTTCTTTTAAGGAACACAACCAACAAAAGAAAATCGTAATCAAAAGTTTTAAGCCTGTTTTAAATACTCAAGCAAATACTGGATTTTTAGGAATGTTAGTATGTATCGAAAGTCTCAAACACATAACTAATCTCTTAGATGAAGGTTTGTTAAAATTCATTTCCACCTACAAGTTGACTCAGGATCACATTGAACTATTATTTGGTGCGATCAGAATGCACGGCGGGTTCAATGATAATCCGAATACTTTACAGTTTAAAGGAATTTATAGAAAACTATTGTGTCACTTAGAATTGAAAACAAGCGATACTGGAAATTGTATCCCACTACAAAATATTGCTGTTTTGAATTGCTCCTCAGCGTTGAAATGTATAAATAAAACTACCATGTGGGAACGTTTCGAAGAAGAAGATTCAGTATTGTTGGATGCACTAGAAAAAGTTACGGATGATTTTGACGAGATCACAGAATTCTTGGATGTGCCATACATGTCGAATTTTAAAAACCACGTTGTTGGATACGTAGCCGGTTTTGTTGTCAAGTTCTTAACAAAAAAATTGAAATGCTGGCATTGTATTGATAATTTAACTGCTAAAAATCATTGTTGGTTTCATAAATTTGTAATGTTAAAAGATAGAGGTGGATTATCATATGCCTCTGAAGATGTATTTTTAATATGCTTGGTTTCAGAATCTATAATACAAAATATAGATAAAGTGTCGCACATAAAATCAAATTTAATATATAAAAAAATTGTAATTGATGTCATGAAAAAATTCATCGGGACGGGTTCTAAAAGATATTTTGATTTCGACTCAAGTCATGTTAATGGTGCCATACATCAGATTAATTTAATTCGACTAGTAGTGGAGAAGTTTATACAAATACGACTCCATTACATTTCGAAGAAAGAAAATTTGGAAAAGTCTGGGAATTTTAAAAGGCAAATTTATCGTAAACTTGTTCAAGTTAGTGGCATGTAATTTTTATTTTTTGTTAATAAACTTTATTCTTTAGTTAACCTGCTTATTTTAATAGTTTTAACTATATATATATTGTTATTATAGTTTTATTTCAATTTCTAGTGTCTGCATGGTTAATAATAATTATAAATTTACTCAACACTGGTGTCGATTCTGACATGATTCTCTAAACTTAAAACTTAATTTAAAATCAGTCTCTCCTTTTCATTCTGTATAGAGAATGACAAGGATACACTGATGTCATCAAGTTAAGGTTTAGAGAATCAAGCCAGAATCGACACCAGTGATTTTAAAGAGTTATAAAAATAATGGGGTCGATTCTGGCGTGATTCTCTAAACTTAAAACCAAATTTAACATCAGTCTCTCCTTTTCATTCTGTATAGAGAATGACAAGGATGCACTGTTGTCAAATTTAAGTTTAGCTGTAAAGAATCATGCCAGAATCGATATCACTAAATGTATAATAAATATTTATATATATCGAAAGTCTCACATCTATTAGCCCAGCTCCCGGGACCTATGACCTATGAAGGCCGACACCATCAAAACTGGCGTACATACCACTCAGACTACGGCGGCACATAAAAGAATTTGTAACCAAACTATTGACAAGTGGGATAAAAATAAAGAAACTAACTATGCAAGCGTGATAAAATTATAGGATTCGCGCCTCCGTGCATCACGTATATTTGCAAAAAAAAAAAAAAAACTAAAAATAATATATATTCATTTAATGTGTACGGATTTTGTAATTGGTATTGTTAGTGTGGATCGACAAATCCATAAAATATTTTCCCTATTATTGGGGTAGCAGTTGAGCAGCTGGCTACATTTTTTTTGACATATGACACCGTCCTTGCGAAGTGACATACACACACTACAATAATGAGTTGCCGCATAAACGGAGCTCCTCTGTTGTTTTTTGATAGCGCGGTATCTAGTGGAGTGAAGCGAGACCAATCATTTATCTATGTTGGAAACGTTCGAAAAAATATTATAATTATTATTAACTTAATGCTTTTTTCATTAATTTATGCCACCGGAAGCTATTTTTGTACGGTCAATATTCATAAGAACATTGGCCTGAATTTAATAACTTCAATAGCCTCAGATACACATATTTTTTAATTTATCTATTCTCAAAATCTTACTTATATTTTAGTGCTTCGATTTCCAATTTTTATAAGTGATTCTGTCTTCATTAGAAATATGAAGACAGAATCAAACCAAACCACTGGACGGATCGGGCTGAAATTTAGCATGCAGGTAGATGTTATGATGAAGGCATCCGCTAAGAAAGGATTTTGATCAATTCTACCCCCAAGGGGATTAAATAGGGAATGAAAGTTTGTATGAAACTTTATCAATTTTAAACCGATCGGGCTGAGACTTTGCATGCAGGTATAAGAAGAATCATAGATGAATGTCAATGTGTATAATACAAGCCTGAGAACAAAAACTGTAGTCTACACTTCAGCTCTACACCGAAGCGAAGCGCGGGCGGGCCGCTAGTATTAAAATAAAATAACAGGAAGAGAATTGAACGTAAGTACTAATACTCAATTGCTGTTTCTATAACTAACCAAAAGTATTAATTCTAAAATACGATGCCTATTACAACGGAACTAAGCACTAAAAGTTACTCTTGTGAAGTGAGAAAGATATTAATGTCTTCATTTTGTACAGACAAATTACTGTGGCGGCCATCAAAATTAATAACTTACTCAATAACTTTACACTCTTTGTCCACGATTACACTTTAAAGAGTTATGTGGAAAGTTAAATTATTAATCATGGCAAAGAGAGCCGCGGTGCGTTCAAAGCGATAACGCACGCTGACCAAAATTGATGGTTGTAGCGGGACAGTACTCTGGTACTGCGGACTCGCGTTGAAGGCAAGATAAATTGGATTGCATTCATTAATTATTGTCATTTACGCTATCAGATGTAGTTGAAAGTTGTATAGTGAACAATTCGTTACTGTCTCTTGAGTTTTTGTTTTGTCTTATTCAAATTTAATCTGTTTTACTAATAAAATATGATTTACATCCGTACTGATCTGAGTACGACCAATAAACGTAATGTCATTTACTTTTACGTGTTATCTTACTTCATGATATCGTGTTGTCTTTTGTGACAAAAGACCTTTCTTTTTTAATATCTTTCAATGAAACCTACAATTTATTGACGTCACAGCATATTTTTTCTAACAGTTAAGTATATGCTTGATTGTTTAAGCGCATATTTGACTAAATATAGCTCTAGATAACACAATAGATTAACACAAATTTATTATGAAAAATGTAATGCAGAAAACATTTCATTTTTATGTCATCAACTACAGACCGCGTGGATAATGTATTAAAGCTTATGAAAAGCCGTTTGAGGCGGGCAGCTCAGAGCCGCTCACCGTAGAAGACTTTGGACGTAGCCATTGCTCAGAAGTAGGCCTTGTATGGCTGAATAATGTCACGCAAAATAAATATGTTCATATTTGCCAGCGTAATACTTCATCATCAGCCTATTAATGTGTCCACTGCTGGGGCACAGGCCTTCCCTATGGATGGAATGGGGAGATTGGATCATGACCCACCACGCGGGCTCAGTGCGGTTTGGCGGGTGCTATCGACTGCAGATGCAGCCGGGATCAACGGCTGAATGTGCCTTCCGAAGCACGGAGGAACTCGAGATAGAAGCTTTTTGGTCACCCATCCAATGACCGACCACTGCAATGTGGCTTCACTTGAACGATCGCAGCCAAACGTGCTAACCTCCCGCACCATCGAGCTTCTCGAGCGAAATATTTAAGCTATTACATTCAGCACAAAAAAAGCTGGTGACTTTTGTTTTTCAAGTGATGTCCCGTTTTAAGTCAAAAATTCATGGACACTGTAACAAAAACGCGCCTTAATTATCACTGGATCTCCTAATGAATTCATCAAGCCGTCGATAAAAATAAACATCATTGGCTATTGACCTGTGTATGATAATCATTATCATAATCAAAATCATTTTTTCAGTTTAGGCTGTTACAATCACCTATGAATATCTAGAAGCTACGCCATCGGTTCGTAAATCTACGGCGGGAGACCTTGTACTGAGAAGAACCGGCAAAAAACTCAGCAAGGGCTGTTTTTTTCTCCCTGATTTATCATTGAAAAATGACTTCAGAGATGATTCATGAAGTCACCTTTCATTACATAATGTGAAATTATACATTAATTGTTCACCTGCATTTTGATTGCTGTGTCACAAAGTATAAATACAAATAGAGTTATTTATAATAGGCGTAATTAAACATTTACATCTTAAATATCAAAATAGTTAGGGCAGACTCATCTCCGCTGGCAGCACCCGTTCACGAGCATGACGCATGAACCAGCCATCGCTTCGCTCAACCATATTTTAGAGAACGTAACGACCCGCCTTACACGACACCAAAGTGTGATCAAAAGCAGAGTTTCGGCTACTTACCGCAAACGCTGCTTACACCGCCACGGCTACCGAGGGCCAGGCTGCAGAACTGGGTTCGCCAACACACTAAGGAAACTATTGCCGGTATAACATCACGTATAGCAGTCCATAGGTCAGAAGGTTCACAATATCTTTCGGACAAAGAGTCCTCACACTTGATTTAACGGAAAAAGATGTACCGTAGAGGTCCCGCAAACTAGTACTAAACGGTTTGCTTCCACCTATATCGCCAGAACAGTTAGGTTGTGGAACTCTTTGCCGGAATCTCTGTTTCCAGTCACCTATAATCTGGGGCTCGTCTTGTCACGAGTGAATCGGTTTCTTCTAGGCAAGCGCGTCCCACTTTAGGCTGCTATGTCGCTCTTCATCAGGCGCGTGGCCGTCAAGCGGAAGCCGATTAAAAAAGCTTGAGTGTTGATTGACAGCTGCTTACGCGCCGGGGATTCGAATAGAACTACCAGCCAGCAGGCCGGGAGGCTGCTAGAATAGCGGAAGAATCCCTCAACGGGGATCCCGCGGTTTCGCACTAAGCAGCTTAGAGGGTATTTGCAGGGTTTTTAGCGGATATTATACCGTAAAGCGCCCGTAAGAGTTACGGGGTCCTCAGTAGGCAGCCACTGTGGGGACTCGTAAGATTTGCGGGAGCCAGGTGTGAGGTCCGTTCGGCGGTGTGCCTCGTAAAAGCGCCATGGTCTGTAAACAGAGCTTTTGTCTGCATCACAAAAAAAAGGTCAAACGCACTAACCACTTGCGCAATCGAGTTCCTGACGGAGAATATTGTACGTAACGTTTGCTATGAACACATTTTAGTGTAACTTTAAGGCGCTTTGCAGACGACGGGGCGGGGCGGGCCGTTCAATTTCGCCGCGAATAATAGCACAAAGTGTATCCTATACTTCAAACGCACACAGAGGGCAAAAAGACCGCGCCGTAGGTGCCCGGCGGGCAGTGGCGGCGCGGCATGTACGCGGCTGCCCGCCGTGGATCATACAAACCAGTTTATATGCAGTAACGCAGACGGCGGCGCGGGGCGGTCAGCTCACTCCGCGCCACGCGCTTTTTACATCAGTAAATCTAGTAATAATAGTCCATCAGGACTATTCACTAGAACGAACGTCCTGAACTGACCGCCTCTGCCCGTCGTGTGCTTTGTGTACGCGGCGCGAACAGCCGCAGACATCGACGGGCAGACGCGGTCTTTATTGCTTCGCGGACAAAAAGCCCGCCCCGCCCCGTCGTCTGCTAAACGCCTAAAGGGCCCTTGGGGTGTTGTGAGTTTTAAAAGCGTGCCAAGCTGCCAATTAAACTTGGCGTCGGCAACGTTACCGCCACACCTCGACCACTTAACTGTTTTACTTAACGACCTAACACTTTAAATAGTCGATTAATCAATCTTACATTCGGTACAGCAACGCTGTTCTTGATACAGTCTTCTAAATACACGGTGTAAAATGAATGTATAGTACACCTCTCCATATAAGGCTTTTAAATGACTGCCAATAGAGGAGTGGCTGGTTTTAATTTAAGTTTGTTTGTATTTTTACGGACTTTTACCCCTGGTCCCACCAATGTGTCACCCTGGTGGGTATTTCTTTTAGTCGTTCACCCACCGTTCTAAACAGTTCGTCAGTGGGTCTACGGGTTTTCCACGGCCTCACCGTACTGAGTGGAAAAAAATCATTAAAAATATAGTTATTTTGTGGTGCAAGCGTCACCTTAGATTTGATATATTCGCGAAATGAAAATAAAACTAAAAGAATACTTTTTCTTGAGATCAAGTTAAGTAAAATATTTTATAGGCACCTAACATAAACAATTATCTTAATATAATAATAATATTTCCAACACTCACAGAAATTAGCCTAGCCCCAAAGTAAGCACTATAAGGCTTGTGTTATGGGATACTAGGGTAACGAATAGAATACATATACTGTACATATATAAGTATATTTATATAGAAATACATATTAAACATCCATGACTGGACTACAAATGCTCGTATTCATCACACAAACATCTGCCTCCACCGGGATTTGAACCCAGGACCTCTCGAGTCGGCGACACCATGAAACCCGGCGTACAAACTCGGCCACGGAGGTCGTCAAACTTCTTCATCTTGAAACTTTGGCACAGCAACTGAAATCCCATCAGTACCTAACTAGCTCCATTCAAATCTAATGTAATCATCATTTTGCATGATCCATGACTCATTCATTAGTCATATTATCATAAAAATACCTAATAAAAATATGGTGGTTATATTAATAAAACTCAAAATTTTCATAACCTAAAAAATCATAACAAAATTCCAACTCTCTCAAGGTCTTCGTACCAAAGTAGGTAAACGTAAACAAATAAAATAACAAATGGCGCTAATGTTTTAAGACCATAAATAAAACAGGATGGCGAATAAAATCCCGTTGGTTTATATTAATTGCTTATTAATGACACGACATTACGAAATAGGCAGGTACCTACCGAATATACAAAATTCACTCTGATTATTCTGTTATAAACTGTGAGAGCAATTAATGTTATTTTTGTAGCCTCATCGTGGCATTGTCTGTAAATCACTTTACTTATATTATTCATAACTGTTCTTTAGACAATTACATTTATTTTATAATTATTAAGGTTATCTACATTATTAATGACGAAAAATGCAACTCAACATGCAATTTAAAAAAGAAAATCGTATTCTAAAAAAACAGGAGATTAATGTAGAAAAACAGTAGAACAGGAGAAATTTCAGAAAAACAGAAGATCTCCTGTAAAATCTGGAGACCTGGCAACACTGGCCTATTATTACATTACGTGCTGTATGGCGCAGGCAGCTGTACAGTCTTAAGTAGGGAGGTTAAGGAAAAAACAGAAGCAAGTAGCTGGATAGAACCATCATATCAGTTCTAGTCACCAAATTGCACGACAGGCATATCAAACCTGGATTTTCTATGGCCGTCCTAGTCATGGTAGGATATATGATGCCATTAGTGGCGGGGCTAGACCACATGTGGACGTCGGCGACATCAAGTTCGCGAGGCCTATTTTACTTCGCAGTAAAAAACCGTTAAATTAACTGAGCCAAATTATAAAATAACGTATGAGTAAACGAGTTTTATTGTTGATAATCAAATGATGACAAAAAATAATTACAAACATAGAAATTTAATTACAAAAATAGTGTTGCCAGACAGACGATTCTGAATACCCGTAAAGTACTACTCGCTTCCATCACGCACGTGTTCGAAAATAATAAAAGTCATTATCATCTGCTTAGCTTTTTCCCCGAATTGTTCGGGGTCGGCTACCTAAGCCAGGCCAGGAGAAACGAAAATAACTAGTAAAAATTTTTTGCGAGGCCCCCTCAGGCGCGAGGCCGTTGGCTGTGGCCGACGTCGCCGACGCCTAGCGCCGCCACTGGATGCCATGTATAATGCACGTAAAACTTCTAAGAACAAATTAAAATGGTGCCAGCGCAATGAAAATAAAATAAAAGCAGATATAATGGCTATGTATAGATCAAAAAATGATTTTTATAATTTTTGGAAAGAAACAAACAAACTCAAAAATAAATCAAATTTGCCTATGTCAATTAATAGTAGTTGTGATCAAGCAGAAATAGCTTATATGTTTAAAACTAAATTAATGTCCCCACTGCTGGGGCACAGGCCTTCCTTATGGATGGAGGGCTGCGGTCTCCTTCTGTGAACCGGTGATGCTCCAGAAGGAGGCGGTGTCGGGCTAGAATATGGTCTGATGCGCCGCCGCGGGTCACTGGTGAGCACGACGGAGCTTAGGCTCATGGAAGCGACCTGGGAGGGACGACTACCCCGCATGGCCGGGGGGTGTCATCGTAGGAGGGTGGACGGGGGAGGTTGTGAACACTCCCCCGAGAAGGGCTCCCCTGGTGGAAGCAGGGGAGAAAAGGCTGCGGGTCCTCAGATGCGATGCCTAATCGTGAGGTCCCGTACAATGGTCCCGTACAATGGTGGCCATCGCTGGGGTTTTAGTGGGTAGGCCTCCCCCTTCTGGGGAGGAGAGCCCCACATAACCTCCATGGGGTATACAATTTCATGCATTTCCCCAGCGTACCAAAAAAGAAAAAAGGCACGTCTTAGAGTATCCCGACGACGACATCACCCGCGCCAACGCGCCTCCGACTCCTCCCACACAGGCCACAAGCACGAATACTATACAGCTAGCGTACTTACACACTAGCTTAGTATTAAGCAGACACCGCACCCGTAGAGTGCAAAGTTACTGCAGGTACATTTTCGTACCTAGGCGTTTTTCCCCGCGCCCCACGACAACGGCTAACTAGAGCCGAGGTCCGAGTCTCAGAGGCGCCTTCGAGTTGAGCCAACCCCCTCACGTTCGAGTGTTTGAGTGGTATCCCCCGTGGGGAGATGCCATCCGCCTGGAATACCTCTAGAGGCAATTCTCATCGCCAATTCTCGGCTTGAGGTCCCCTTAGGATCTCACCGTCCCCAAACCCGGTGACGCTGTAAAGGTCATCTGCGACCAACAACATACACACTCAAAAAAAAGCTAAGAATTTTTGCAATAACCTGTATCTCGGTCTCGCGTTTGATATTTCTCTGCAAACGGTAATAATCTAAAGTACCTTGTCGCTGTAGTAAGGTAGGTACACTCGATAAATGCTTACAAATTAAATATTCCTAAATCTAAAGAAAATATTACTAAAAAAATCCGAAAAGCTAGTACAGTACTCGACGTAATATTTTTGTGATGGTTGCTAAAGTGCCATTTAATATGTAGCTATAGCAACTTAACTCTTATAACTCAGGAAAAGGGTAAGAAACTTAAGACTTGGTTGGTTGTTAGGTTGGATAATAATATCGTTCCAATCTCATCGAGTCGAGTTTCTTGTGCCCACTTGTAAATAAAGCAAGTCCTAAATGAGTAGTCTATCATGTTATAATAAGCTTCAAATTTGAATAAAGATAAGGCAATATTCGACTTTTTGGCTAACTTTCCTTAGACTTCTGCGTTGACTATTTCCGTTATTCGTTCAACATCAGCAAGAGATAATAAACAAAGTTTTACGATTCGAAACCTACTTTCGAAAAGCCATTCCACAGTTAGCGAAGCACAAAAAATAACGTTAAAATTTCTCGACAACTCTGTCGGATCGGCGTTCTCTTCGCTAATTAGCGTTTGCTGGCTCGGGAAATCTTTTTCTGATTAGTCGCCGAAGTCATTGGAACAACCGTGGCAAACCACAACCAATGGTATTCAACTCTGATTGGTATCTTGTTGCTGTATAAATTTAGCTTTGGTTGGTTTCTGTTTTTATTAAACTTCTTTTTTATATATTTAAGTCCGACTGAACACTCCACCCCATCTGATGTTAAGCGACGGTGAAGTCCAGACATTTTTGTTCATCTGTCATTTGTAGGATTGACTCCTGTCTGTTATCTTTCAGAGTGGATAGATACACTCTGAAGGTTATCTTCCAGGGTGAATGGATTTTTTATATATTTAATTCCGACTGAACACTCCACCCCATCTGATGTTAAGCGACGGTGAAGTCCAGACGCGAAGATAGCTGGTACAGCAGTTCTACCTGCCACAACAACCTTGCCGGCCTTCTTGATTGCTTCTTCACGCCCCTTTTAAAGGATTCCGAGATGTAGAGGGAAGGGAACACGTGAGCTAGTTAAGCATTCTTGTTTATCTGTCATTTGTAGGATTGACTCATGTTCTGTTATCTTTCAGAGTGGATAGATACACTCTGAAAGTTATCTTTCAAAGTGAATGAATACACTTTGAAAGATAACAGACAGTTCTTTTTCGGTCGGTCTCCCTAGTCCTATCGAGTTGTATTATGATGGCTAAGCTGGCACAGTTTTATACTCGCAGTTTCATTAGAGTTTCCTTGCTTAGAGAAAACCTAAATCATATTATTTTAGGATCTATGTAACTCACCTGAGATCAAAGAACGAATCTATCTCTATCTATATATATAAAACTCAAAGATGACTGACTGACATAGTGATCTATCAACGCACAGACCAAACCACTGGACGGATCGGGCTGAAATTTAGCATGCAGGTAGATGTTATGACGTAGGCATCCGCTAAGAAAGGATTTTGATCAATTCAAAGTTTGTATGAAACTTTGTCAATTTTAATCCGATCGGGCTGAGACTTTGCATGCAGGTATAAGAAGAATCATAGATGAATGTAATTGTGTATAATACAAGCCTGAGAACAAAAACTGTAGTCTACACTTCAGCTCTACACCGAAGCGAAGCGAGGGCGGGCCGCTAGTCAGACCTAAGATCAAACTAGCTTTTTCGATACAAATTCGGCGACGAGATTAAAAAGCTGTCAAAAATTCAAGCTTGCTTAACGCATGATTAAGAAGTTCTGTCTGCACCGGAACGTCGCTCTATTACTGCCAGTAGAAGCAGCTTTGACACACGGGAAAATCCCCTGCTTAACTTTCTTGCTCGGAAAGGAGGAGCTCGATGACGCAAGTGGTAAGCGCGTTCGGCTGCGATCGTTGAAGTTAAGCAACTTTCGCAGTGGTCGGTCATTGGATGGGTGACCAAAATTTACTATCTCGAGCTCCTCCGTGCTTCGGAAGGCACGTTAAGCCGTTGGTCCCGGCTGCATCTGCAGTCGTTGGCACCCACCAATCTGCACTGGGCCCGCGTGGTGGGTCATGGCCCAATCTCCCTATTCCATCCATAGGGAAGGCCTGTGCCCCAGCAGTGGGGACAGTAATAGGCTGATGATGATGATGATGATGAACTTTCTTTCGCAATTTTCATTTCATTTTTTTGTAATTATGTTCGCAATATACTCATTATTCAAGAAACAACTGAGCTTTATTGAAGAGTACGCATAACGCCGATACTATCTTAATATATATAAATCTCGTGTCACAATGTTTGTCCTCAATGGACTCCTAAACTACTGAACCGATTATAATAAAATTCGCACACCATGTGCAGTTCGATCCAACTTGAGAGATAGGATAGTTTAAATCTCAAATTATAGTCGCAATTTTAATTTATTGCAAATTATTACTTTTGGGCGGTACGAAGTTCGCCGAGTCAGCTAGTATATAATAAAGCTGAAACTGGCAGACATTTTAGCAGACATACCCAAAAGCAGTGCCGTCACAAAACATATTTCTGGCAACGGTTTTGGGATTTCTTATTAATTTGACGACCTCCGTGGCCGAGTAGTTTGTACGCCGGGTTTCATACTGTCGCCGACTCGTGAGGTCCTGGATTCAAATCCCGGTGGGGGCAGATGTTTGTGTGATGAATACGAGCATTTGTACTCCAGTCATGGATGTTTAATATGTATTTTCTATATCAATATACTTATATATGTACAGTATATGTATTCTATCCGTTACCCTAGTATCCCATAAGACAAGCCTTATAGTGCTTACTTTGGGGCTAGGCTAATTGGTGTGAGTTGGAAAAAAAAATGGATGCGAGTAACTTATGTACGCGCGTGAGAAGTTATACTTCTTTAGCATCATTAAAAATATTTTTTAATTGCATGCAAATAATTATTAATTACAATAAAATAATAAAAGAACTGGAAAAGGATAGTTAACACAGTCAATTAAGTTCAGTTTTAATTTGAAAAATTAAATAAATATTCAAAATATTCAATTAAAATCACTACTGAATTTAAGTTATTAGTCCATATGTAATTAGCACTTGTAAGTAACTAAAACACGTTGTGTCTATATAGAAACTAGAAACATGTGGATAAATATTATAAATATGAAAACAGTGATCAGAGGCGACGAGCGTGCCAACATTGTTTTTGACAACGCGATCATCTTATGGAGCTCCGTGGATCGTTCAAAGTACCTTTCGTACAGATGTCTAATAATGGTGGATTATTAACCACTAAGTGGTTAATAATCCACCATTATTAGACACTAACATTCATAACGCGCCCGCGGCCAACTTCATGGTGTTACTTTTCTGTTACAGTGTTGCGCGCGCATCTTAAAATTTCACTCTCATCATTTTTTCATAACGCGCCCGCGGCTAACTTCATTATGTTACTTTTGTGTTACAGTGATGCGCGCGCATCTTAAAATTTCACTCTCATAATTTTTTCATAACGCGCCTAAAGAAGTATAACTTCAAAAAAATATTACAAATAAAGGAAAGTAATCAAGTTGTTTTCACGAGGGTAAAGCTATTTTCAAGAATAGCCAAGGTGAATGTGAAGTGAGGTGTTTGCTGGTATCAGCCTCATTTCTGTAGAGAAACCAATTTTAATAGAAAATCGATAATCAATAATTCTGCTCATTAGGCATAGATACTAATCGTTTAGCGTGGCTTTTAGCACTTAGCAAAGATCTTGTTGCATTAACCTTGCGTGTCTAAAGCTCCAAAAATGTTTTTTATAATAAACGGTCAGCCGTTGCCTTGGGCGCAACAATCCATCATAATTGAGTTACCATTGTAATCGTATGTCCACCCACTGTTACTCGAAGGTTTTCACTTATAGCTCCGGCGATGATTTCATTGTTATCAAAATTATAATCTCCACCTCTGCGTTTTTCAATATTTTGTTGGGTTTACAACTGACGATTGCAATTTGTTTTGTTTTGATTTGTATTTTATTTATTTACTAGTGGCCCGCCCTCGCTTCGCTTCGGTGTAGAGCTGTAGTGTAAACTATAGTTTTTGTTCACAGGCTTGTGTTATAGACAATGACTATATTTATATAATAACACGTGTTATTGTGAGTCAACCATAAAAGATAGACATATGCTGTTGCGGGATATTTTTTAGACAATTTTATGTAGAATATTTCCGTCATACATGATTTCTATGTAACTTTAACTATTAAAGCTGCACACGCGACGGAAGCTTAAAAAATGGAGTAACTTCTCCCGTTTTCCCAACATTTCCCTTCACTACTCTGCTCCTATTGATTGTAGCGTGATGAAAAGTATACTATAACCTGCCCAGGAGTATGAAGAATAATTGTACCAAGTTTCGTTAAAATCCGTCGAGTAGTTTTTGTTTCTATAAGGAACATACACACAGACAGACAGACAGACAAAATTTTTACTGATTGCATTTTTGGCATCAGTATCGATCACTAATCATCCCCTGATAGTTATTTTAAAAATATATTTCATGTACAGAATTGACCTCTCTACAGATTTATTATAAGTATAGATTTATTTATTTTCATTTGGGAAACATCCAGTTTTACACAAATCAATTAAGTAACACTTATTACTATTTCATAAATCAGTTAAGTTTCCACAGACTGAAACATTCATAAACTTACATAATTTACTTAAGATTACGTACAATATTTAGAATTGTGTGAATAAAAGAAAATAATTACTAAGTGTTAGGGTAAAACGACCTTATAGCATTCATTTCTAAATTGGTTGTAAGAAAGGCAAAATATATCCAATCCCCTGAAGTATTTATTATAGCTGTGACATGCTCTAGAAATGAAACTATTTGCAGCAAACAAAGTATTTTAATTATTTTATCAACATACATGCATTATAATATCTATAAGATTATAATTTTGATTTTAAGCATGTTCCACCGGACCACGCGATCCACGCGGGCCAGGGGGCCATTCGCCTAACGGAAATGCTTTGGAAAACGCTAACGCTTACGATTTCATTTTGTTATTTCTAGCCGCCTGAGGTTTTCAAATGCCTCTCATTCTTTTGCATTGGTAATAACAATATTAAAAACAAAATAGCCTGGGGTATTTGAAAACCTTCGGCGGTCAGAAATAACAAAATTAAATCGAAAGCGTTAGCGTTTTCCAAAGCATTTCCGTTAGGCGAATGGCCCCAAGGCAGCACACGGGACTTGAACCCGCACCCTTCGCTATCCGGGCGAATTCACTGACCATTATGCTATCATAATGACCTAGGGTCCTAGGGCCGCGGTAGCATAATAGTCAGTGCATTCGCCCTAATGGCGAAGGGTGCGGGTTCGAGTCCCGTCTGCTGCTTATTCCGCGTGGATATTTTCTGGTAATATTATCTAAAAAATAGATCTATAGAAGATTCTGAAACAGTTTACTTATTAGCAACATTAATACATCCGATGCTGTCATAACTATAGTATCATTCGAACGCATGATATCAAGTATGTACAACTGTGTTTGTTTTGTAAGTTGTCTATCTTAGCAGGTTAATTTTATCCTTTATAAAAAAAAGGTAAAATAATTATGTTACTCACTACGATGACTGTTGAAAAATAATTCTAAGAGTTTATTTTTACACCGTCTCATCTGACCGACACTGCTCCGATTGTAACCTTATTTCATGGACACAAAAGTTACAGCTCTACTGAAGTGCACTCTGTCACGTATTGCCACAAGTACCAGTATAAGCTTTTAACGTAAAGGGTTACTTATTGTTGCGGTAAAAGGGTCGCCTTATGTTACATGACATTTTCATATTTGGACCGAATATTGGACCGAATTAATTCTCACAATTTCACACGTAGGAAATCTCAACTGAAGCATTCAGAAATCAATATATCTTCTTTCAAATTGGATGTATAGTACAACTCTTTTAAATCGTCCAAATTTTTTTTCCTACCACTCGTTATGGACATATTTTTTAGCTGTGGAGGAAAACGAGCGAAAAAAAACTCCACAACATTAAAAGTGTAATGTAACAACATCTACAAATCATTGTTGTTACAACGTCAATACAATTATGATTTATTTAATATAGAAAACCTGTTGGAATGATTGGAACAGTTCAAACCCAAGCATTTTTGTCTGTAATATAAGACACTTTGTAATAAGCTTTTTTAATAAGTGCTTTTTTATACTACCTTTAAATTTATTTATGGTTAACTCTTGGATATTGTTAGGGACTTTATTGTATAAGCGAACATTGGACAATAAGCTTTTTCTAGGCTCTAGGAAAATGATTTAAAGGCGTCTTACGTCAAATGCGTTATTTCTTTAGATCTTTCGTCATTTCCCGAGCAATCGTACTTTCAAAGCATCATAGTGCATAGTATCTAAACAAAAAGGCGTCATAAAACATTCGAATCCACTCTTTACCCATATCGGGCGCAGAACTAAAGACTTTTAAATAAACACGGTCATCTCAAAAATAGAGCTACTACCATACATCAGTAAATTTTTACTGTACAAACATTAGAAGTTAAGCTTTTGACATTACTATGGACTTTATTGTATAGCAATAAGACTGACAGTCCTTTCACAATGACTATTTCTAATAAACGTAATGTACAGTTAACAAAAAGCAAAGTTATTCGAGTCTGTGAAATTTGTTCCAACCGATTTTAGACTTTATTTTGCTAAATATTTCAGTCTTTCTGCTGACGTGTTTTGTTGACTACCTTTCAGTGCCTTCCGTAACTCTATGGCCATCGTTAATCATTACTGAACGTAAAGTTACGTACCTACGTTATGTGTTTACGCGCATGTGAAGTTATATTAAAATAGCATTAAAGTAGGTTTTGTAGTTTCATCATTGGATGTAGGTTTACAGGGCCCCCGTCGTCGCGGGGTTTTTTACGATTGCCTCTGTCGGATATTAACATTTTTATTACGAGACAATAAAATGTGCCTTTTGGAAAACTTTATTAATGCATTGCGATGTGACGGGGTTATTTGGGAAATTATATGCAAGTAAACTGGCTGAGCTACTGTGAACTTTATCTGTATACTAGCTGACCCAGCGAACTTCATACCGCCATAAAAATAGTAGAAGAGAAAATTTAGGGTAGAATGTATTTTTTAAAACCACACTATAAAAAATTAAATATTGTCCAAAAAAATTTTAAGAGTGTGTAACTGTGTTGTATCAATTTCCTGTGATAACATTCCTCCTAACCCATGAAATGAAATGAAATCATATGAGAACACTACGTTACAATACCCAATAGTTTGAATTTTGGAGCGAAGGCGCATTCTAGGTTTCAGAACACTACGTTACAGATGGACAACCATTATCACTTAAGGATATGAAAAATAGATAGTAGCCGATACTCAGACCCACGGAATAGGCATATAAAATTTCATAAAAATCGGTCAGGCCGTTTCGGAGGAGTATGGTAACTAACATTGTGACACGAGAATTTTAGATATAAGATATATAAAGGCAACAGTTACTGATTGACTGATCTATTAACGCACAGCTCAAATCACTGAAAAGATTACGCTGAAATTTGGCATACATATAGCTATTCTGATGTAGGCATGCGCTAAGAAATGATTTTCTAAAACTCACCCCTCAAAAGGGGTAAAACAGGGGTTCAAAAGTTAACGTGAACGAAGATGTGAATTTTAATCCCTTTGTGGTGCGGGTGCCGACCAAACTAGTCTAGTGTAGTTCGCGAACGAACTAGGTCGTAAGAGTGCGCCCACGGGTAAACTTCTCGAACTAGTTCCCCCAGTCCCTGTTCCATAGTTCATTAGTTCGCATTCGTGACCGAATGAGCGAGTGGCATTAACCGAACGTATGTCGTTACGAAACTTATCATACATACACACAGGTAAAATTTCGAGGGTTTTTTTGAGGCCTGCTCTGTGTTTGACACATATATCTATATAAGTTTTCAATTAACAATAACTTAACAATAACGCATTTGAAATATATAATTAAATTACTACTTCTATTAGTACGGAGGTTTTTGCTGTTTTAAAAGTACTAAATTGTAAATAAAAGTACATCATTCCATAATCTTGTCACATGCGGCCAGAGCAGTATCAAAACGAACGAATGATTTGCCTTCCACTGATTCGAGCTGGGAGCTGACGAACTACAAGAGCGAACTAGTTCGTTTAGGGTCGGCAACCTAATCTGAGCGATCTTAGTTGCGAACTACTATGCCCAAGACTAGACCGAACATCTGGCGACTTTCGTGGAGGAAGATCTTTGCAGGGCTTGAAACCAGTTTCAAAAATACCGGTAAATAAAGGTTAATACCGGTTTTTAGTAAAGGTTTCGTTCGGAGTGCGTCCGAAATGAAAGCGGTACCTAGAACCTTAATAAACCGGTTTAATCCAGAGCGACACGTGCACGCGTCGGCATCGCGTGAAGTTTGTTTTGTTTGAACTAATCAAGTCACAACTTGTTAATGCAGAGAGATTGATGCATTTATTGACACGTTTGCTAGAGTCTAGTAAGTTAAGTTATACATTTTGTAGTTGTGTATTTATTTCAGCCGTCAGTAAGAGAGAAATGAAACCCTTTAAAAACCGCTTTATTGATTTAAAACCTATTTGATTTTTAGGAAAACCGTTTTTAAGGTTAAGGTAGAGCCAAACCTTAATAAAACGCTCCAAATGTTATGTTGAAAATTAACCGGTAAACAAGCCCTGGATCTTTGGCCGACAGGTGTTGTATTCTGGCGGTTCCGAGGCCGACTACCTGATACCACTCCGCGTAGCACGTCGCCGTCTACACGTGTTAATTAGGTATCTACTAACATAGTTATATTTTTTTATTTAATATCATTTCACGTATTCCCTATATCTGTATACAGGTTGGTCCAATTAGTGACGTCAATATATATTTTTTAAATTGCTCGCCCATGGGGTATCCGAAAATACTTAAGTATATTCCGCGATTTATCTTAGTTTCGAATTACACTTTTTTTTGTGTATTTTTAATGATTTCTGCCAGCGAGGTTTCAAAAAATCATATCTTTTTTCGTTGTTTGCATGTTTATTTTGCAGTTCTATTTTTGTCTTGAATGTTGCTTTAATAAAAAATAAATTGTGTGTGTCAGCTTCGACGCACGACTGGAGTTTACTCCTTAAGTTCGATAGTCTAACCAGACGCAAAAAGAGTTTATTTAAGTTAAAAAAGATTGATACTGTATGAAAGGGTAAATTAACAAATTAATGAACATAATATACATATATAAATATATATTTATTCATTTCATATACATTTATTATAACTAATCGACGAAATATTTTACATTAAACTTTTTACAATAGTTAATTTCAGATGTGCATAAATATATCATTAGGAATGTTGATAAATTATATTTGTAATTATTATTATCAGACTATTATCATTTTTTTAAATATTAATTAAATCAACATTGTCTGCATTATTAATTACAGTGACAAGTGGTTTATGGTAACTAAAATAAGACACATGGACGTTCGTAGTTCACGAATCTTGAAAATACCGCATCAATGGTTGTACCATACCTCGTTGTCCCCATTGCTCTATCAGAAACAATATCTAAATTCAGTTCAGATTTTAAAAAAATTATTAATGTCAATCTGTCATCTTTGTTTGTCAAAGTTGCGCGACATACGATGCGCACCAAAAACGTAACGAGGTCATTCATCGATAGATTTTACTCCTCACATTTTCTCATACCGGGCCCCTTATATATGCAAATCGATTCTTAAGGAGTAAACTCCAAAAATAACTCAGTTTCCTGAAATTAGTTGAAGTTACTCAATAAAGGCTTGAAAGTTGGAACTTTAGTTTTAGTAGGA
This sequence comes from Chilo suppressalis, assembly GCA_902850365.2. Taxonomy (NCBI): domain Eukaryota; kingdom Metazoa; phylum Arthropoda; class Insecta; order Lepidoptera; family Crambidae; genus Chilo; species Chilo suppressalis. The sequence continues at coordinate 1,886,617 of OU963910.1, forward strand.
TTTACTCAAACATTCAATTTCAATTTAAAAATCCAAAATGGAGTTTCCATAGCTTCTGGCTAAAATTAAAAACTCCGCATACTACTAAACTACCATAATCATTAAAAAAAATGTACTTAATCAGTCTATTTTTGTAGTAATTGGACTTTGAAGGCGGATAGGTTAACAATCATTAAAACACGATTATAGTATTGAAAATTATTTTATTTACGTTCTATCATTTGTATGGTAAATTTAACTTAAAACAGTAATTTCAAATAAAATTTAATTGAAATTCTTGTAAAATAACTTTAGCATGTGGAATTTTATAATAATTTCGGTTTCACTACTAAGATATAAAAATGTGAGCAGCATATGGGGTTAGACTTTAAGGTTTTTATCTATGGGCCTACGTTGCCTGATTATAAACAAAATAAATAAATAAAATAAAATGAAGTCGCAGGCGGTTACTAGTAAGAATTATCTTAAGGCAAAGACTCTGAATGAAGCGCCCGTCTGGTGAAGTAAGCACCTCTTATTTATTGAAATAAACACAGAAAGAGGTTAGAAAGGCCTTGTGGGCGGGGCAGGCGCGAAACATTTATGTGTGAGCAAATGCTCATAACTTGACCAAAATTTGGTTCTGATTGCGTCGTTGCTCCCGGGTGTGAGCGCTGATTGGTTCGATTGTTTCATGTCGCGTCTTTCGATTGGCTATGAGCCGGCGACATCGGTTCCCGTACAAACAGTCTATGATCAGCCGTCTAACCTCTTTCTGTGTTAAGTGTTTTCGGTGAAAAGAGTATCAGTGCCACAGTTTACGGATGATGAGAATAGTAAGTAGAAAACTTATATTTTTTAAACTGATTAAAGGAACTTTACGGGTGCATTTTTATATATGTAAACTCCTAACTGAGGAGCTCGATGGCGCAAGTGGTTAGCGCGATTGGCTGCGATCGTTGAAGTTAAGCAACTTTCGCAGTGGTCGGTCATTGGATGGGTGACCAAAAATTACTATCTCGAGCTCCTCCGTGCTTCGGAAGGCACGTTAAGCCGTTGGTCCCGGCTGCATCTGCAGTCGTTAGCACCCACCAATCCGCACTGCGCCCGCGTGGTGGGTCATGGCCCAATCTCCCTATTCCATCCATAGGGAAGGCCTGTGCCCCAGCAGTGGGGACATTAATAGGCTGATGATGATGATGAAACTCCTAACACAAACACACTTCTAGTACGACGCGGAGCTATAACTGTGATCAAAGTTTTATTAACCGAGCCATCTATGCCCGAACGTAATCAATGTGCAAAGACACTGTTTCTAGTTCTACCCCCTACTTAGATATATATCCGTATTAAACCAAATTGTTATTTTAAATATTTTATGTTCTCATGGTAAGTGAATTTTGTAATTTTTTATGACAATAAAGATCTAAAACCGTAGAAGACAAATTTATATACTCTAATATCGTATCACAGTTAGCATCACTCTGGTCTAAATCGTCATTAAAAAATCAGGTTTCTTCATCATCAGCCTATTAATGTCCCCACTGCTGGGGCACAGGCCTTCCCTATGGATGGAATAGGGAGATTGGGCCATGACCCACCACGCGGGCCCAGTGCGGATTGGTGGGTACTAACGACTGCAGCCGGGACCAACGGCTTAACGTGCCTTCCGAAGCAGGGAGGAGCTCGAGATAGTAAATTTTTGGTCACCCATCCAATGACCGACCACTGCGAAAGTTGCTTAACTTCAACGATCGCAGCCGAATGCGCTAACCATTTGCGCCATCGATCTCCTCAAAAAAAAATATTGATAATAATAAAAAATCAGGTTTACAATCTTATAATTTATTATCGATAAATAGAATAAACATCACTACTCGTAATAGGCCACGTCAGCAAACAACTGTTCAGTGACGTTCGATAATATTAATGATGTCAGCAAACGGTACCGTGGTCCCCGCGGAGTTTAAATGTTGACTTTGTTTTGACAGGCTTATCGATATTAATACGGAACTTGTATGGGACATCCTTAATTGAGTAGTGTGTTCAAACAAACGGGTAATAACAGTGATTTATGGGAAATGAAACGTGTTAGGACTCGTGTGTCAATTTAAATTTGAATTTTTAGATAATAATTTATTAGTATTTTGTATGCTCTCTCAAGGGCGAAACATATGGAACTTTTTATATTATTTACCAGCTGTAACAAACTATGTTTCATGCAAATAAACTTTCATTTCATTTCATGTGTCGGTGGTAGAACGAGCTAGGAACGCTATATCAATTTGATGCGGGTAAACGGATCACGTTTTGTATTAGAATAAAACTAGCAAACCAGTGAACCAAATGTTCACCAAAACCTGATTTCTCGAAAACCGGAAGTGCTACGTTACTCAAATCCGGTTTGTAGTCTTATCAGACTATTCTTAACTTATAACTTAAACATTCTCTTTATCTATCTCTTACGGTTTGGCCGCTGAAACAGCACCACGGACGGACGGACTTGTCTATTAGATAAGAAATATTTTGATTTGCTTTAAATGTGTTTTTTTACAGATATTCAGTCAATGAAATAATTAACTTTCTCACATTTCGCAATTGTGTTATTGGGATGTGTGAGCAGCTCTTCCCAATGAGCATAGAAGTTGGAGGGTAACTCGGCGAAGGCTGAAACGCTACGAGCGTCACACGCGAAATATCTTTATATATATAGTTCTTCTGTGAGTGTGTATGTCACTGAACTTCTCTTAAACGACTGGACCGATTTTGATGAAATTTTTTGTGTGTGTTCAAGGGGATCCATTCTCAGTTTAGATTCACAATTTTGTCCGCTGGACAACCCCTATTTTTTTAGGACGGTACGAAGTTCGCTGGGTCAGCTAGTATATTTATATACATCTAATATATAAAATCCTCGTGTCGCGGTGTCTGTGGTTAAACTCCTCCGAAACGGCTTTCCCGATTCTCACGGAATGTTGTGTGCATATTGGGTAGGTCTGAGAATCGGACAACATCTGTTTTTCATCCCCCTAAATGTTAAGGGTAATCCACCCCTAAATTTTTTTTTCCAATTTCGATAATTTTATTTTTTTATTTTTTTTATGATACATCATACAGAAATACATACAACCCTAAATTTTCACCCTTCTCCCACCAACCCCTATTTTTTTATGGCGGTACGAAGTTCGCTGGGTCAGCTAGTACATATATATATGAGTGATGCGTACGCTGCTCCATTCCCCTATGCCTTATGCACCGCCTAATCTCTTATCTACTAGACAAGTCCGTCCGTCTGTGGTGCTGTTTCAGCGGCCAAACCGTAAGAGATAGATAAAGAGAATATTTAAGTTATAAGTTAAGAATAGTCTGATAAGACTACAAACCGGATTTGAGTAACGTAGCACTTCCGGTTTTCAAGAAATTACGAATTTCAAACGAAACCACACAAAATCTCCGAAGTTCTCAATTAATTAAATACATTTTTTTTTTAAATCAGGTTTTGGTGAACGTTTGGTTCACTGGTTTGCTAGTTTTAGGTTATTTAAGAAAAGAAGTTTCATTTCAGATGTGCGATCCGTGCACACAATTTTTTTATATCTGAAAAAGACCTGGAAACCTTACTCACCGACTAAAACAGTAACAGTATACGGTAGGCGTTATTTCAACGATTGTGGTTATTTCATGCGGTCGTGGTGATGAAAGGTGGAATGAAAGAAGGCGCTGTCTGATACCTGTGGACAATAAAGATAATTTATATCAGGTTAATTATCTATCTTTAAACTAGTACAATTGAAGAAAAAATGGTTGCCTGTAAAGTCGGTTTTACGGGCGAAGATTTTACGTGACAACGTCTTTTTCTCGGTAGAATATTTATTGATATGAATATAATTAAATTGCACAATAGGAACAAGGAATTGAATGAAAATAAGAATTGCACAAATTTTAACTATAGAAATATATTTTGTTTACTAAAACATTGTACATGTAAACTTAAACTTAACACGAGAGACTCATCGTAACGTTACCGAGCGTTACACTTTTTCATAAGTGACTCCCAGCCGCAACCTAATTTAAGACGTTGTCACGTCAAAAAAAAAAGTGTCAACTGCTTATACATTGCCTTATAACAAATTACTGTGAAAATTTAAATATTTGCACTATCAGTGGTTAGTTTCATCCAAAATCATCATCTCACATCTCCAGGATCTCTAAACGACGAGTTATTTTCATCTTTGAGGTACTTACATCGCATTCTCAAAACATCACAACAACTTAACTTCGTCTTTCTACATTACGATATTACACAATTGCCAACACAATATTATCGCTATCAAGAGCGCGAGACAATAACTGAGGCACATGAGTATCAGGGAGGAGATTGGTATTATTTTGTGATTTTTATATAAAAGTGAATTCTATGCTCACTACCTTTTATTTATTTTTCTGATCTACCTACATTTGTTTTGAATGATAGTGTTAAACTCAACTGACGAAAGAAATTTTGATTTTGACATCGACACAGTGTTGCCGCTCCACAAAAATATTACCCATTTCTGGGATATTGTCGATCAGAGCGTACTTTGTGCAGAAGGCTACCACCATCATTGTAAAAGTCGACATGAAATGCGCAGGGTGTCTCAAATTTATTTCAAAGGAAGATTGTGTCTCTTGCTCTTCGAAATCTTGCAACAAAACGTTACATTTAACTTGCGCAAACCTTAACAAACTGACTTTGCAACAGAAAGAGACTTGGATATGCCCTGATTGTTGCGCTGCTACTAAAAAAGGGGGTGATAATACTAACACACCTATACGGTTAAATGAAAATGTCACTCACCGCAAAAAAACAAATGTCACCATAGATTTTGAAGGAAATTCCTCCATTCCAAACAATGCCAATACGGAACTAATCGCCGAAATTCGATCACTTCGACAAGATATGGCAAATATGAAGATGGAATTCAGTAAGCGTTTTGACGACCTCTCTGCCATATTTATTGAATATGATACGCGCATTAGAATGCTAGAAGAAAGGGAACGAGAAAATGAAAATCTCAAAGTACAAATCGCTCAACTTCAAGATCAGCTAAATAAGCAAAATCAAAAAGCAGTACGGTCGGAGATAGAAATTTTGGGTTTGACGGAAACACCCAGTGAGAACCCTTACCATCTCATCCTAACAACGGCAATCAAAGTGGGAGTGGAGCTGGATGACTGTGATCTGGATTATGTATCCCGAGTAGGCCGACGAGCGGAAGATACAGCAACGGATAATCAATTGCCGCGCCCTTTGGTAGCATCGTTTACAAGAAAATCAAAGCGAGACGAATTCCTTAAACAAGCCAAAGCTCGACGTACCTTAGATAGCTCTGAAATTACAGGCACGGGACCAGAAAGAAAAGTGTACGTAAACGAGAGACTTACATATGAAAGCCGTCTACTTTTTCGTGCCACACGAATCTGGGCTCGTGAAAATGAGTACAAGTACTGTTGGGTGCGGAATGGCATCGTCTACGTCAGAAAACGGGAGGGTCGAGATGGAAGTCCTCCTATTAAAATCAAAGATTTGCAGACTTGGAAAAGTTATCGGGCCAACAAGAACATCCGCAACAGTAGTAAGATAGGTCTTATAACAGCATATTTTTACTCTTATTTACTATTTCTTAGTTTTTATATCAATAATTGTTTAATAATTAATAACACACAATGCACACACAATCCTTACAAATATACACCAAATTCCTTGCAAACATTCTGCACGGGATGCTTCTACTCGCATACAGTTCACAAAAATGGGTATTTGACACAAGTAGTTAACGCATTTACGTACAAAAACAACATATCGAGAAAAAACATGGGAGATTCTTTTAGTATTGAAACAAGCTTACATATACGTTGCTTCACTATTTTTTACACATCTGGCTATAGGGATGTACTCTTCATTTTAAGAAATCGTCTGGCATTCATTCATTTATTATTAATATCCTTAACTTTTTATAAAAAATATGACAACCCTTGACCTACTATATGATATAGACAAGTCCCTAAATATAGAATGCCATAAAATACTATATCCGGAAGACTGCGGAAGAATATTAAGAAAATATTCGACTAAAATACTTCATTTAAATATCCGTAGCATGCAGCGTAATTTTGAGAAGTTTTTGGTAGTGCTTAGGAGATTGGATATTACGCCTGATGTTGTAGTTCTCACTGAGTGTTGGTTGAGTGAAGTGACCACCGTTAAGCAAATACACACATCAAAAGTGTCTAGGGATCAAGCATTTTTATGCGGATTTCTTGAGATTGAGATGTGGCTTTGTAATAAATTTATGATTTTATAAATTTATATGGATCCTTTTTGGTGCATTTCATAATTTGAATCAGGAACTGTGAATCAAATTCGAGTAAAAGATGAAAATCAGCTGTCAATATTTTCCCTATAAAAACATACAACGCATTGAAGACATTATTAGTGCTACTGTTTCCCTACTACTGATTAAAACCAACGTTATTATGGAGCGGCGACGTCATTTAAGCAGGGAAGAAATGCTCAGAGCCGTGGGAATGATAGAAGCTGGTTCCCGGCAACGTACTGTGGCTTTAGCTCTGAATACAAGTCAGAGTGTTATCAGTCGACTTTGGACACGATACCGAAGCACTGGTACCGTGGCTGAGCGCCATGGAGGACGGTATCGCTGCACCACACGGAGACAAGACCGATACATTCAAATCTTAACTCGAAGAGCTCCAACAATAACCGCCATGATGTTAGCCGTGAGGCTTCATCACTCTTCAGGGAACTTAATTACCGACCAAACAGTCAGAAACCGCTTGCATGAAGTGAACCTTCATTCCCGAAGACCGCTACGGGTACCACCTATAGCAATGCACAATCGTAGGATTCGATATCAATGGGCTCTTGAACACAGAAATTGGGCAGAAGAACAATGGCGTTTCGTGTGCTTTTCTGATGAGTCTCGTTTTGGTATGAGACCGGATACAAGACGTATACGACACTGGAGAACCCCTGGACGCCAACAGCGATTAAAATCCTGCCAGGAAGTCCATCCTTATAGTGGTGGAACCATCATGGTATGGGCGGGTATTTGGATCGGCGGAAGAACTGAGTTGATTTGGATCAGAGGCAACCTCAACGCTCAAATTTATGCTGAGACGATTGTATCAGACGTCATCGTTCCTCTACAAGTGCAAATCGGTCCCTTATTTCAGTTAATGCATGATAATGCACGACCGCACACCGCAAGAGTTGTAAGACAGACTCTCGCCGCAGCTAACATCAATGTCCTGCCCTGGCCTGCTCAGTCGCCAGACTTGAACCCGATTGAGCATGCATGGGATATGCTACAGAGAAGAGCTCTGCCGAATATGGAGGGTATCCAGTCGCAAGAAGACCTTTTTTTGTTGTTGCAACGAACATGGGCGGCCATTCCACAGCGTGATTTGGATGAACTCATTTTGAGTATGCCAAACCGATGTTCTTGTGTTGTTAGTGTTCGCGGTAGAAATACGGATTATTAATTGTTTGTAACTTAAACGTAAGGCGTAATATCCAATAAAATTTTAGAGAAAACTGTTATTTCAGTCTTTTTTTCGAACTTTTGTGTTAGTGGTTCAAATGTCAAAAATCCCTTTATTAGGAAAATGGCAAATTTCTTTATTAATGCAAAGGTGACTTGGTTTATCGTTACTGTGACAAACGAAAACACTTTATTTGATGAATCCTTAAAGAAAATTTTAATTAATATCAATCAGGAGAAAAGTTATTGCAAAAATATATGTTGATCCCTAGACACTTTTGATGTGTGTAGATGGATATAATAGCTTCAGTACATCAAAATATATAAATAAAGCGGGAGGAGTTATTGTATATGTAAATAACAAATGGCCTGCGATTGTTATTGAACCCAATATAGAAGACGCAAATGGCTTAATAGTTAGTATCCCGAATATATTGACCTTGTTTGCTTTATATAGGTCACCATCTTTTAAGGACACCTCAAAGTTTTTGTTGTCGCTTGATGAGATTTTGGGTTCTCTAAAATGCTCTCCTTGTCTTGTCATGACCGGTGATATAAACATTAATATTATTGGCACCTCAATTCTTAACGAAAATACGTCGTCTTATCTTACACTTCTAGCCGAACATGGTTTAGCTTCTTGTATAAACGAACCTACTCCTGACCGATCCTGCATAGACCACATGTTCATCTCAGCCTCAGCACAGGCTGAAGCGGTGGTTTGTCCTGTTGAACTTACGGAACATGACTTGATAATGATGGGAATTATGACTGCGCTCCCAAAGCCCCAAACACATAGATGCAGAACCATACTGAGGGTCGATCTCGATGCTTTAAAATCTGAGATCGAGCAAACGGATTGGTCTCAAATCTTGGCGAACACTTCTGTTGATAGGGCTGCCTCTGAGCTCTCTGCTGTTCTCTCAAATGCAATTTCTAAACATTCCCATCATCATCGCGTCAGTCACTCCAAATTTAACATACATCCCTGGATGACACCAGGATTAATCCGTTGCTCAAAACATAAGGATAAATTGCACTTGGACGTTAGAAAACACCCCAATGATGCAACAAAGAGAGTAATTTTTTCCCGATATAGAAACTTTTACGTCAGCCTATTAAGACGTTTAAAAGCCGAACACGATAGCAAAGAAATAAATAAAAACAAAGATGTACCAAAAAAGCTATGGAAATCTGTAAATAGAATCTCTCATAGAAACTTAAAGAAAAATAATACTACTCTACAAGACATAGCTAGTATTAAAGGTTCTACTCAGGCATGCTTAGATGCATGCAATACTCATTTTTGTTCTGTGGGACCGAAATTGGCAAATGGTATTTTGGAAGAAAAGAATATTACCCATGAGTCTCTCACTGCGAAGGTGGATGTGAAGGGATCTCCGGGTAATTCTTTCTTCATGACACCTACAGATCCTCAAGAAATACTTTCGCTCATAAAAAAATCTGAGGTCAGATAGCTCACCCGGTCTGGATGATATTGACAAAAGAAGATCCTAGTAATTACCGCCCCATATCTCTCTTGGGAAGTGTGTCGAAGCTATTGGAGCGCATAATAAATAAGAGACTTGTATCTTTCCTCGACGGCAACCAACTGATCTCTGGCCGACAATTCGGATTTCGCCGAGGTCGATCAACAGAAGATGCGGTTACACTCCTCACAAATACTGTAGTCTCTCATTTAGATAAAGGTTTAAATTGCATTGGGGTCTTTTTGGATCTCGCTAAAGCGTTTGATTCAGTATCGATCCCTATCCTTTTAAAAAAACTGGAAGCCTATGGTATCAGAGGAACAGCTCACAAATGGTTTTCTGACTATTTGACGGGAAGACAGCAATGCGTGAGAGTCGTTGGTCAGAGAAGCAGTATGAAACCTGTGACCTTTGGGGTCCCACAGGGAAGCATTCTAGGACCTTCCCTGTTCTTGCTGTATATAAATGATATTGCATCCCTTCGCCTCCAGGGCGCGGAAATTCTGTGTTATGCTGATGATACTGCTATTATTTTTTCTGGGCTTACTTGGAATGAAGTGTGTCGAAGGGTAGAAGGTGGCATGAGCGTGGTTTCGACATGGTTAAATGAAAATTTACTATCCCTAAATACTTCTAAAACGACATTCCTGTGCTTTCATAAAACCGCTGCATCTGCCCCGGTATCTTTGGATGTAATAAAGATACATAATCGTACACCTTCCTGTGTACTCACTGATAAATGCAATTGCAAGCATATTAAACGCTCAGAGTTTATAAAATATCTAGGTGTAGTAATAGATGAAAAGCTTATTTTTAAAATACACATAGCTGAAATGTGCAAGAGAGTGAGGAAGATAGCTAGCGTTATGAAAAATCTTCGAGATGCTGTAGATGGAAAAATCTTAAAGATGGTATATCTGGCTCTCTGTCAAAATGTAATTAACTACTGCATCCTGGTTTGGGGGGGCTCTAGTTCTTTAACATTACTTCCACTCGAGAGAGCTCAGAGAGCGGTTTTAAAGGTGGCACTTCGAAAACCTATGCTTTTTTCAACTGATGCTCTTTACACGGAAGCTAAGGTCCTAAGCGTCAGAAGACTTTACTTCGTGAGGGTGGCTGTTTCGGTCCATAAAAATGTAATTGTGTCCAATGGGTATAACGCTTTGTTTAATAAACGTATTTATAAACTACCCAATATCACAACGTACACATCTTTTGCAAAGCGGTTCGGATCTTTCCTTTTTCCATTTATTTATAATAAATTAGCAATCATTTGTCAGCTAAAAAAGTGTACTGTGAATGAGACGAAGCGTCTTGTGTCCATGGCTGTAATGAATTTGACATACAAAGAATGTGAAAACATAATGGATATTATCATATAAAATTAATCTTTAAAACGTGAAACACGCACACACCACACACGCACACATACTTACACACACAGACATACGCGCACACACATTCACACGCACATACACACTCACACGCGCACACACACACGCACACAAAATGTATGTATTTATATAAATGTATTCTGTAAATCAACTCCGCTGTCCTATTTAGTCACATTTATTTAATGTATATCAAAATCCTTCCCCCACAGGACAGGCTAAGCCTAGTGTGGGGGCTAGAAATCTGTAAAATTGTTGTGAAATTTGGAAATAAATTATTATTATTATTAAAATATAACTAGAAAAAATTCCACGCGGATCACGCAGCAGACGGGACACGAACCAAACCAATAAAAGCAATACAATAGCTTAAAAACGAGTGTGCTTAAGACCACACCACTAAAGTGAAAATTCTTATGCTCCATCTGTATGTATATATATATATACATATACTAGCGGCCCGCCCTCGCTTCGCTTCGGTGTAGAGCTGAAGTGTAGACTACAGTTTTTGTTCTCAGGCTTGTATTATACACAATGACATTCATCTATGATTCTTCTTATACCTGCATGCAAAGTCTCAGCCCGATCGGTTTAAAATTGACAAAGTTTCATTCAAACTTTCATTCCCTATTTTATCCCCTTGGGGGTAGAATTGATCAAAATCCTTTCTTAGCGGATGCCTACGTAATAACATCTACCTGCATGCCAAATTTCAGCCCGATCCGTCCAGTGGTTTGGGCTGTGCGTTGATAGATCACTATGTCAGTCAGTCACCTTTGAGTTTTATATATATAGATATACACACGCACATACATGTGTGTGTGTGTATGTATACACATATATATTTGTGTATGTGAAAAATTTTACATGTATGTACATGTACATATTTCATTTACTAGCTATAAGAGAAGTCGAAAAAGAAAATGTGCGCGCGCACTGCTTTCCCTTGCTTATATCCCCCATTCAACTCCCGTTCGCCTCGACCGAACACACTCTTCGTAACGCGTACCGCATTCGCCAGCTTACCCCCCAAGTCAAGCGTGCGTACAGAAGTTTCACTTCAAAACCAAAACCCTATATCTTATAATAAAGTGGTTTCTATTAATATAGCTCTGCTATTTTAAGACCTACCTGTGTAAATATTTACTATGAATATTGACTCCAAGTGCCGAGCTCGAGTACAAACTTGTTATTTACAAATTTTGAATTCGCACTTGTGATTTGAACCAGGTCAGAGCCCTTATTGCTCGAGACGTGACGCCGAAACAAGCGTGGCAGACACTCACCGAATTAAATCAACGTAAAACCAACTCTATATAAACAAATAACACGGTACATGGAAACAATTTGGAAGAACAAACCACTTTTATACGGGGACACGTCACATCTGTACACCTAGCACGAACCATTATCGAATTCCAATAGTTTGCAAATGCGATATGTTATTGTCAAATAGGTTATTTGACAAGTTTTAGAAAACGATCTCACGTGATTGACTAATGTTTATTGAGTCTGTAAAACGTGGATATTCATCATTCTGTTGTGTATTTCAGTAAAAATAACCAAATCAAAAACTCCATTTTCAAGTTGCCGCGAAAACGTTTCTCTGGACAATATGGCGTCTTACTAGTGTGTGACGTCACACGACTGTTATTAAAACGTCAAACGATACAATGTAATGTCACTTTAACCGGAAGTATACTTGCTTGTGACGTCATTTAAAGCTCCGCCAATCCCAAGCGTTTTGGGTCACGTGACAATATATAAGAAAACTGTTATCTTTTTCGTGGGTTTTTAGTAAAATTATGAATTTTTTTTTTTCGTAAAGATAGTAAAAACCCCTGCCAATATTCATTCTAAACACAGATGCTAACATATGGCACTTTATTTTTTATACTGTCAAATACCCTATTGTGTATGGAAAATTGAACATCAATGCCATAACGAACGTAACGATTTTTTGTTTTTTTTGAGTGTTTATGCTGTTGGTTGCAGGTGACCTTTACAGCGTCACCGCATTTGGGGACGGCGAGATCCTAAGAGGACCTCAAGCCGAGAATTGGAGAGTGCCTCTAGAGGTGTTCCAGGCGGATGGCATCTCCCCACGGGGGGAGTCTCCTCTCCGTCTGGAGCCTCTACAACACTCGAACGTGAGGGGGTCGGCTCAACTAGAGGGCGTCTCTGAGACTCGACCTCGGCTCTAGTTAGCCGTTGTCGGGGGGAGCAGGGAAAAACGCCCAGGTACGTACCTGTACCTGGTATAATGTGTCGTGTGTAGACCGGGTCTTCTCAATCTTATCCTACGGGAACTAATAACCAATACAAATTTGTCAATGACATTTCGCACACGCAAACTATTCGAATACGATATTGGTTCGTGCTAAGGGTATTGATTTCTATAACATTGGTAGGTTTCAATATTTTCATTTATAAGAAAGTTTACTTCAACAGCAGTTATAAACTGCCACACCAACCATCCTCATCTTGCCGGCCTGCAAAAAATGCTTCTTCACGCCAGTCCCGAAGATAGATGATGCGGCAAAGGGTTTCACTACTTCTAACAGCAAAAACAAAACCGCTACACCTTCCATTCATAAACTAATTACATGTGATAAAACTAGTTTTTACGAGTTAATGCACGAGACTTTATTTATTTATTGACGTTTCGCAGCCTTTTCAGGTCTGCATCGTCAGAATAAACGAGTCGTCTGACGATGCAGACCTGAAAAGCCTGCGAAACGTCAATAAATAAATAAAGTTTCGTGCATTAACCCGTAAAAACTAGTTTTATTTAATGAGTGATGTGCGTGAAAACCTAAGAAACAAATAATTACATGTGACTAATTCATATTATGTAGATCACATAAACAAAACAAATATTATTTTAGCAATTATTTGTAAATAGCGGCCCGCCCTCTCTTCGCTTCGGTGTAGAGCTGAAGTGTAGACTACAGTTTTTGTTCACAGGCTTGTATTATACACAATTCATCTATGATTCTTCTTATACCTGCATGCAAAGTCTCAGCCCGATCGGTTTAAAATTGACAGTTTCATACAAACTTTCATAGGGGTAGAATTGATCAAAATCCTTTCTTAGCGGATGCCTACGTCATAACATCTACCTGCATGCCAAATTTCAGCCCGATCCGTCAAGTGATTTGGGCTGTGCGTTGATACAAAGGTGACTGACTGACTGACATAGTGATGGTCAGTCAGCCAGTCACCTTTGAGTTTTATATATAGATTTACTTTTGAATTGTGGTAGCTTTAAATAACATATTTATACCACAACGAGGAGGTCGATGGCGCAGGTGGCCAGCGCGTTCTGCTGCGATCGTTGAAGTTAAGCATTTTTCGCAATGGTCGGTCATTGGATGGGTGACCAAAAATCTTTTATCTCGAGTTCTCCGTGCTTCGGAAGGCACGTTAAGCCGTTGGTCCCGACTGCATCTACAGTCGTTAGCACCCGCCAATCCGTACTGGGCCCACGTGATGGGTCCTGGCCCACTCGCTCTATTCCAACCATAGGGAAGGCCTGTGCCCCAGCAGTGAGGACATTAATAGGCTGAATTTAAGCACTGTCCTCTAGTCCTCAGGATAAACTTTTCCTGTGGTCAGGGTTGTAGATTTTCATGTAAAACAAAATATAAAGTGGTCCTAATAAATAAAACTAGTTTTAACGGGTTAATGCACGAAACTTTATTTATTTATTGACGTTTCGCAGCCTTTTCAGGTCTGCTTCGTCAGAATAATGATTTTTTATTAATTTTGTCGAGCTACCTTCGAAAGACTTTTATTGAGCTTCGGTTATTTCATTGTTAGATTTTTAAAATTTTATTGTCTATGTATGAATTTATTAGTTAATTTAGTTAATAAAATACTTTATTTAAAATTAGTTTTTGTAATTTTGAGTTTATTTATTTGACCCTAACTACCGTAAAACTACCACCGGTTCCAAAATTGGGAGACCTTTCTGAGAAGAACCTGCGAATCAAACTCAAGAGAGGCTTTCTATCTCCTTGTTATGTTAAATTATGCAAACAAAAAGAACAAATAGTATCTGTTGGTCTTGCAGTGTGTGCTCGGGGTTGGGATTTTATCTCTTGTATAATGGGTTCCCAAACTGGTGGTATATACCAACCATCTTTCCTATTGAAATTTAAGAAACAAATATGGTCCTAATAAATAAATTATTATTTTTTAGTACACTTATGATCACAACATGAAATTTCATGGTTAATGGTTAAGAAAACATTTATGTTTAAATCTATAGAAAAAAAACCACGTGGACCAGGCAGTAGACGGGACTCGAACCCGCACCCTTCGCTATCCGGGCGAATGCACTGATGATTATGCTACCGCGGCCCTGACAGCCGTCGAATTTTTCCTAACTCTTTTTAAGCTGCAAGGCAGCGCCATCTCTTCGCATAGTAGGTAACCCACAATTTACATACTTAAAAAAATACGTGTGGCACTCGGGGACTGCCGCGGTAAAGCTATTGCATAGCATTTTTTATCAACTTATGCAATTTTAAATTTTTACATATGAAGTATATTTTTCTTTGATATTAATTCAAGTTACACTTTTTGAGCGTGGTGGCCGATAAGAAAACATTTTTTTTTTAATTTTATTGAATAAATGAAAAGTTAATATTGTTTAAAATCTCTTATCTATTAGACAAGTCCGTCTGTCTGTGGTGCTGTTTCAGCGGCCAAACCGTAAGAGATAGATAAAGAGAATATTTAAGTTATAAGTTGAGAATAGTCTGATAAGACTACAAACCGGATTTGAGTAACGTAGCACTTCCGGTTTTCGAGAAATCACGAATTTCAAACGAAACCACACAAAATCTCCGAAGTTCTCAATTAATTAAATACATTATTTTTTTAAATCAGGTTTTGGTGAACATTTGGTTTCCTGGTTTGCTAGTATTTTTATTATCTTACATGCGAGCTTCGTACAGTCGTACCATATACATGCACTCACTTCAACTCACTTGTGGATGCGGCGAAAAAGCACCTTGTCTCACCTAGCATTGTGTCTAAAACAGTTTCGGAAAAAAGTGGCTGTGACACACGGACGGACAGAACTGACGAATCCATAAGGGTTATGTAGGCGCGTGAGAAGTTATCCTTCTTTGGCATCGTTAAAAATTAGTTTTTAATTGCATGCAAATAATTAATTACAATAAATTAATAAAAAGTCTGGAAAAGCACACAGTCAATAAAGTTCAGTTTTAATTTGAAAAAATAAATAAATAATCAAAATATTCAATTAAAATCGCTACTGAATATAATTTATTAGAACATATGTGATTTGCACTTGTATGAAACTCAAACACGTATTCCGAATATACAAACTAGAAACATGTGGATAAATATTATAAATATGAATACATATAACTGTTACTTTATTACAAAAATAAAGATGTAGTTTTTGGTTCTACTACACCAATGGTCAAGAGATGGCGCTGTAGTCTCCTGAATCGCGCTTTGGTTCCGTTGTTCCAGATTAATAAATACTTTTGTTAGGCCTTCACAATGCAGTCGTTAGCACCCACTAAATAGAGATTCTATTTCTATTTTGTTGGTAGATATTCTTAATGTGCGGTAAACACAAAAGTATAACAGCATGAAGTTGGTCGCTTTAGCGACATGCATGCTTCATGCTGTTAATTTTTGTGTTACAGTGATGCGCGCGCATCTTAAAATTTCACTCTCATCATTTTTTCATAACGCGCCTAAAGAAGTATAACTTCAAAAAGGGGGCAGTAAACGCAGAAAATTCAGAGATACAAGTCCGCTGACAGACAAACGGACGGGACAACTGCGGAGGCTAAGTACCTACACATACCGTTGTCTTCTTTTGGGTAACTATTGATTTTCCTTCGGTCATTTGAATATTTGCCTACTTTGTATACAACCTTAACCTCATTTGATGATTAGTATCATTAGTACGGCATAATAGACTGGGAGCTTAGCGCGGGAGTTGATTAAGCCGACCCTGGGAGCTTATTAAATATCACGTAATCCAGTCACCGCTCATGGCACCTGATCCACGGTTGGTTATTGGACGCCTTCATCAGCCTAAAGCTAGGATGAACGGGATAAAAAACTCATTTTTCTACACCATTAACATTGTTCAAATGCGAAATCTGGTTAAGTACTGTCACGTGCTTTGATGTGAGACTTATTCAATTGCAATATGGATTCGAAGAAGTTTTAGTTAGGAGCTCCATGGCGCGGGTGGATAGCGCGTTCAGCTGCGATTGTTGAAGTTAAGCAACTTCCGCAGTGGTCGGTCATGGGATGGGTGACCAAAAATCTTCTATCTCGAGCTCCTGCGTGCTTCGGAAGGCACGCTAAGCCGTTGGTCCCGGCTACATCTGCATTCGTTAGCACCCGCCAATAAGCACGGGCCCGCGTGGTAGGTCATGGCCCAATCTCTCTATTCCATCCATAGAGAAGGCCTATGCCCCAGCATTGGGGACATTAATAGGCTGATGATGAGTATGGTTTCGAAATCTCTTGATCTGGGTTGCGTAGCGTTGAAACAGACAACCCATTATTTTAACCGTTGAATGTGTGTGTCAGTGGGTTATCTCACCTTTTTTTTACTGTCTAAGAATGCCTTACGCATCCTTCAACCACCGGAAGAGCGAGGAGAAGGTATCTGGGACTCCTCCCTGCTCATTTCAGCTAGCCCTGGGGCTCGATTTAATGAGCGAAGCCCTACCCTCAACAGGTCCAGTAAAAACCAGAGAATACTCCTGCACCGGTCACCCGCCATATATCCTGAGGACTGAGGTCTCCCCCATGCATGCCGGGAGAGCGGGTGTGGTAGCCGCACCCAATTTCCAACTGCCCACGCACCCAGTTAGTTAGTTAGTTCTTCAGGGCGGTTTCCGCACTTAGTCCTAATTATTGGACCATTGTGCGTGTCTCAAAAACATTCCCGTTTCCTCCAGCCAGCCTATATCGGTCCAGAAGGAAAGCAACCTTGGTAGACTGCTGCAAGCTTCCGGAAACGACTCTGGTGACTGGAGAAGTCGTGCCCACGCACCCACAAGGTGATTGTCCTTACACGGACCCCCCGAAGAAGATGCCCCGGAGCATTAGGGACTTTTATCAGTTGTAACTGTAATAAGTCATTTTGCCAGTCCTTTCTGATTCTCGGGGTAACCTTCTCCAGATGGTAACTTTTAACAAGCTTTTATTAGGCCGACCTCTATGTAACTAACTATGTAATGGAATATAAGTATCTGAATTACACGAACTTCTATGTGTCACCTCACACGAGCCACACGCCATAGCCACAAACGCCTCCACGGGAAGCTAGAAGCGGCTACTAAAGTGACTGAAACGCGCGACAGCGGCCGACTAAGGCAAGGGAGAGAGGGGTGGGGAATCGCGCGAGTGACATTAAGTGCCCGGTGCGGGCCACAAGAAGCGAGCAACGACGATTTGTAGCGTGCAGCGGCCACCGGCGTACCATGTGTGGCGAGTCCATATATAATGTATGAAAACTACAAGAAATATGCCGGTGGCGGCGTTTTGTGGTTGTGGTCGGTGGCCCGTGTGCGGCGACAATATTTCTTGTATCATCCTGAAACTTTGCAATTATATGTAGATTAGATGACAATACAATATTATGCTACTGGTCTGATGATGGGACTGGAAGGTGGATGATGGAACCTTAGCCTGCCTACTAGTAAACATATCGAGTTTTTATGAGACAAAATCAACTTCATTCATGCGATAAGCTACGACTCTTTTGATTGTATCGAACTCTTGGTAACACTAACTGCCAGAGTGACAGTTAATGGTAGCCATACACACTACGAGAAATCGTTACGATTAGACTGTACAGTCCGAACGGTACCGATAAATCGTAGCGTGTATGATATAAAACTGCATGCAGTTGCAGTTAGGGTAGACGTATTCAGTAGATGTAAGTATGTATCATGATCCATTCTTAAAAAATATGCCAGTCTTTTGGAAACATCTTTAATTCCGACAACAAATTGACATGAGAATGAACTCTTCTTTTCATTAGCCATTCTTTGCACCAGATGCTACGATTTTTTTGCTTCACTTTATTTTCCTTCAGGGCGAATATTAATAAAACAACTGCTAAAACGTCGTACGTCGAAGCCATCGCTGACACGTGTGCGTCGGCGCCGTTTATTGTACCGTCTGATCGTAACGATTTCTCGTAGCGTGTATGGCTACCATTAACCGATGTCATTGGGGATTCCTGAGCACAGTGGAGTGCGGTGCACTTGAAGGAGTGCGGTGCGCAGTTGTTACTATTCTTGTTAACTACCTACATACAGTGTTATGTTAAGTTACTCAGATATTTGAGAGTGAATTTGCCGCTCCGATTGGAGCACCACACACAACCTTTTGGTGGTGTTGCGATTCTGTCTGTGTGAGTAAGATTCTAGGGCTCCACGGGCCAGTGAAGGCAACACTACCATCTCCATCTTACAGAAGAGCACAGTAAAATAACGCTGCCTTTTGATGGTGTTGTGTTCTGTGGCGAAGGTTCCAGGGCACCACGGGGGGCATGCTATGGTGGCATAATCAGTCGGGCCATACTTTGTTTGCCACCCGTTAACATAAAAAAAGTATCTCCAATTGAATTTAAGTTTAAGATTTACAATCTGTCCAGAATATTTGTCAGTTTGTAGTCATTTGATTTGTGGAACAGCTCGAACAATAACCAAATTAATAATTAATTCAAAATGACACCCGCTTCCGTTGCTACGATTTCAGCCCTTTAAATTATTAACAGGTATTATTGTCTCACCTTGTTTCCGGGAGAACCTTTCTGCCGGCGCCATTTGCTTTTGAATAATCAAATAGTGATCTCTAAGTCAATTTTATTCTGTTCTTCTGTAACATTTTAGATTCAGTTCATTGCCTCCGTGTTCGACATCGCCCCGCTACGTAACGAATCCTAAGATTTTTTGTTAATGTGAAACTTCTTTTCGTACTTGTTGTAAATGGAAAAATCCCATATAAACAGGGCGTCCCACAGCTACCTCACACGGAGGGACAGTATATTAAATATTGAAGATAGGATATTTTACTGAAGAAAGACATCGTTTTATTTTTAAGAATAATAAGAACTGCATTCACAGTTTTTTTTAATCGCCTGCTACAACTGGGAATCAAACTCGTGAAATTTCAAAAAAAAAATCGACATATTTTAAGATAACCGTCGAAAGGGTTACTCTACTCATAAGTATTTATTTTGCTAAATTACGTAGCATTTTAAATGAAAGAAAGGTAATTTAATTTAACATTTTATTTAACACAATCTAATATAAAATCGGATACGCCTCAAAGTAGAGTTCATCATCGTTAACGTTTATCATTACTTTTTAACTAATTTACTTAACTTAGAAAACGACTAAACGCCTAAAACAGTACTCACTAAGCTTGTAAAGTTACTATAAAATAAAGTAAAATATAAAGTACCCATTCAAGAATTCTATTATAAACAAAATACATATTGAAGTCATTTTTCAATTTGACGACTCTGTATATAATACAGGGAGAAAAGAACAGCCCTTGCTGAGTTTCTTGCCGGTTCTTCTCAGTACAAGGTCTCCCGCCGTAGATTTGCGAACCGATGGCGTAGCTTTTCGATATTCACTAGTGCTTGTAACAGCCTACACTGAATAAACGATTTTGAATTTCGTTTTTTTCTTAATTTATTAGATGTACGATCATGTTCAATAACAAGATCTCTTCTATTCGATATATGTTCTTGTTCAATGAAAAGATCTCTTGACTTTGAGAAATACCACATAATATATGTAGAAATGCAACTTCTGTCTCTGTCTAATCCGTATATCGCACACCAGTAACTCAAAGCTATCTTTCAGTTCGCTTCAATGGAGAGAATAGCGCAGGAATGGGAATAAATATTGAACGATGTGAATAGTAAGGAAATCAGTTATTTCAGTGATTTCGCTTAGTAAGCTTTAAGGGAATGTAAAGTTGTGTTTATGTTGGGTAAGGTTGCAGGGCTCCACGGTACCTATAGGGGATGTGGTCAGGGTAAGCAATGACCCCATCCTCTACCAGCAAAGCA
Organism: Chilo suppressalis; assembly: GCA_902850365.2. Lineage (NCBI taxonomy): Eukaryota > Metazoa > Arthropoda > Insecta > Lepidoptera > Crambidae > Chilo > Chilo suppressalis. The sequence continues at coordinate 1,907,123 of OU963910.1, forward strand.
GCTAAGCAAATTAAATTAGCCTTACTGAATTTGCAAACTTTAGGCATACGCACTAATTGTCGTTTTGGTGGAGGTTCTTCTGTAAGCATTCAATCTTCTTGACATTCAAATTAAAATTTATATTTTATATTATTACTTACACATTTATTTAATATTGTCTACACAATTTTGTTTTTAATGATTAATTACATACATTTATTTATTATTATTTAGAAAATTTTATTAACAAATATTGCTAGGTAAATTAATAATGAAGTAAATGATGTTCGTGTATTGTATTTGTGTGGCACTAGGGAATTACAATGCCAGCTTTGCAGCGTACCTACATCCTCGCGCTTCCTATTAAGGCAAAAACACTGCTGAGCTTCTGCCTATTTGCATCACTGTCACTCACTAATGATTGTAGTTCATACTAGTTATTTAAGAACTGTTAAACTTTTAATCATTTATATCTGCTTATTATTAATTGTACTAATTTGTGATGCAAATAAATGAATTTATTATTTATTATTATTATTATTATTATTACCATAATTAATTGGCGGCACGCGATTGATATTTAAAGGTGCTGTCCGACGGCCTGTGTTGTGCGCCGCGCGTAGTTGCCAAACGTATGAAAACTTTTAACGTTTAAGATTTAGCAGTTTCTTTATATGATACGATGTAAATAGAAATCTCGTAATCAAAAGTTTTTAAATATTTATCTTTTTATTTGAGTTCAAATTACGTTTAGGTTTGAATTCAGATTACGCGTGGTGCAATGTATTCTGAAAAAAAATTCAAATTGAAACAATCATCGCATCGCGTTTCGGTGTGAGCTGACGCTACGTGACAATAGATACCTAGTAAAAATTTACATAGAAAATGTATTTTAATAAAAATATGATATTTTAAATCAGATGTACCCTATCGTTAAATAGTTGACTCTTAGTTTGAGAGTTCTTTATTACTCGCTTGCAGTACGCTGCACGCAATGGTTGAGTTATTCCCGAAAAGCGGGATTGAGCCTGTCCCACGCGGGACATTTAATTTTAATTTAAAAATCGAGACTGTCTGGCAACGCTGACATGTGGCCGTGCGTATCCTTTACGGTTTTTTTTTAATTTCGGTCAAACCTCCTTGGAAGCGTTTTTAATCTATATATTTGACTCACTTTAATACGTGATAACATTCTAATTTTCACCACCTGCACGTGGCGCTATTTGGAAATAAGCGCCATTTTCTTTTTAGAAAACAGTTTGCTTCATTACGTAATTGAGGTATAGGTACCGAACCACTTGCTGCGTCCTGCAATACCGACGACGACGCTATACGTGTCCCGACTGCATTACTCTACGAAGGAAGAGGAGATCGTGGAGTACCTGCGGATTAAGACCAAGTTCTCCTTGAGATTCGTAAGGTTGGAGTCCCGTCACAATGTGAATTTTAATTCATTTGTGGTGAGGGTGCCGACTGAACATCTGGCGACTTTCATGAAGGAGGATCTTTGGCCGAACGGTGTAGTGTTCCGGCGCTTCCGAGGTCGGTTACCTGACACCACTTCGCGTCACACGTCGCCGACTAAACGTGTTAGTTAGGTGTTTGTGTGTAACAATGTTTTATATCTGTATATATGTTAGATTATAAGGTATTTATCTGTGGGCCTCATCATCATCATTATCATCATCAACAGCCTACCCTAGTCCACTGCTGGACATAGGCCTCTCCAATTGCACGCCACTCAGATCGATCTTGGGCTACTCGCATCCAGCTCCTGCCAGCCACCTTGCGCAAATCGTCACTCCATCGTGCCTGAGGACGTCCTACACTACGTTTGCCTAGACGTGGTCTCCACTCCAGAACTCGTCTACCCCAACGGTAGTACATCTGTGGGCCTATGTAGCCTGATTATAAATAAATAAAATAAAAATAGGTACCGTTTTCTCGCAAAAGTGTTGAAAACCGTTGTATGACATTCATGCGGATTATTATTTACATACTCGTGACTATGGTAAGCCCTCGACTTCCTCTCTGGCTTACATTCGTCTACTCGTTTGTAATAACCAACTTACCACACTAATATCATAAATAACTATTATTTAGTTAGAATGGATAAAGTCAGCTTAGTGATAAAGTATAGTTTATTAGTATGATTCTAAGGCCAGACAATACATCATGACCGAGTATCTTGATAAACTATTAAATTGAATTGACAACTTCAAATACGGTCATAAATTTGAAACTGATAATGCAATACTCGTATATTACATGTTACATATTTTGTTAATGATAGAAGACATTTCAAGGTTCTATGTGTGTGCTAATAATTCCATGGGAATTTAACTAATATTAAGCCGAATGTCAAAATGTCAGATAATAAATCATATTAGGTTCCCCGTTCCATTGGAAGATATTATCAAGTGTTAAGTTAGAGCGAGTAGTATCATTATGTATTATATATTAAGTTGATTCGGTTCCAAAATCGATCGTTACCTACAACACGACTAAACGTATGCCTCAGTTACATTTGGTTATTATTCGGGTGCACGAAAGACTTTACTCGAATTCCGGTACCCGAAGCAAAAATTACATTAGAATACGGAAGGAAATCTTTTTTTTTTATTGTTAGGAAAATGGGTCCCCGCCCCTGGGTGGGAGACGGGGTTATGTGGGACTCCAACTCCCCCCAAACCCCAGCCAAACTGGCTCAGCGGCTGCTCGGGATGAGGGGGGGACCCTACCCACTAAAAACCCAACAGTGCTTCCTGGCCTGCCGGCACGGGTTTTGTGGGATCCTGGTGACTCTCCACGTTATCCCGGCAGGGGTTCCTCCTCACCACAGAAAAGGTAGCGTTATTTTACTGTGCTCTTCTATAAGGTAGAGATGGCGGAGGCTCTCTAATACCAGCGGAAAATTCGCTATTAAAAAAGGCCTCTTCAAGGATTTGGACACCCAGGACATTTGGAGCGGTAGGCAGGACTGCTGTCGTTGCACCATCCGATCGTCAAATGAAAATGAATTAAGAGGTAGGGACCTCTTTATTTGGACTATTCTTATTGTGTTGTGCTTCCAATGTGATTATTAAGAATTAATTCGTTTCCATTTGACGATCGGATGCTGCAACGACAGCAGTAGCCTTCCGCTCCAAAGGTCCTAGATGCGTTCCTTGGAGAGGCCTTTTTTTGTACGATGATCACTAATATTCATTCTCGAGTCATGTTTGTATGAACACTTTATGTATTTCTAGCGGCCGCACGCGACTTTGTCCACGTAAACTTTATTTTGTTGACAATCCCACAGTAGCCTAACATTTTCCGGGATGTCACTGTCAATGACTCCATGATCAGTTAACGCCTAAATTGGGTTAGGAGGTAATAGTTAGATTGGTTTCTCGTGCCGCGTATTTAATAAAAAGATGAGGTCTTGCCTACGCAAAGAAAAACACGTTATTGTTAAAAACAGATGCTAGTGTTACAGCATCAACTAACAATATGCAATGCTTAAATTAATAGTATCAATTTAGGTCGTAAACTATATATTATCTTTTTAGTTTTAGGTTCATTGTTATAGTATATTTTATGTTTTTTTGTTTTAAGCTAGTATTAGATAATAGTATATTTGTTAATTGTAATACCATCTGGTAATTTGTAATATATCTCAGGCACGATCTTTCAACTTGGCAATTATAGATACAATTTTACGCCTCTTGTCATCAATCCATCCATCCAATGCCATCAATTTCAGCATACCACAATTATTTATCCGTATTTTATATTATTCATTTTTGAAAACGCACAAAGTCAACGTTTTATCAATTTCTAAATACCCATCAGAATGACAACACTAAAATCTCTATTCCAGAGTGAGAGGCACTTACTGGCATTTCTCCATATTCTTATGTTGCGTTGCAATTGCCCTTATTTCATGTTCTTCTGTGTTTCACTTAGTATTTTATCTTTGTATTATGTCTACAGATTGAGTAACAAACATAAAAGATACGACCTCCGTGGTCGAGTGGTTTGTACGCCGGGTTGCATGGTGTCGCCGACTCGAGAGGTCCCGGGTTCAAATCCCGGTGGGGGCAGATGTTTGTGTGATGAATACGAGCATTTGTACTCCAGTCATGGATGTTTAATATGTATTTGTATATAAAAAAAAAATATATATATACTTATATATGTACAGTTTATGTATTCTATCCGTTACCCTAGTATCCCATAACACAAGCCTTATAGTGCTTACTTTGGGGCTAGGCTAATTGGTGTGAGTGTGGGAAATATTTATTATTATTATTATTATTTATACGAACACGAAAACAGACAAACTTTCATATTTATAATATTAGTAGGATAGGCTATATGTTGTTTTATTACCATCGTACAAGCTGCGCTCGGTATAGGATTAAATAAATTGTTGTGAGTGACCCAGAACACAATAACTATTATGTAATTTATTTTCACCTTGAATCTCACACCTGTCTGTAGTACGGGGAACAACAACGTGAAATATTTAAGTCAGAAATTGGTTAATCGGTGACGGGTGCGAAAGATCAATATGAAACCCCACAGCTGATAGCTTTCGCACACTGACAGTAAGAATATAAAAAACGAACAATAGGGTAAGATGATCGACTGGTTTGCTTCGTTCATCAGGCAGATTATCAAAAAGCGTTCTGCCGAGATATATTGATTTGAAATGTCGCATGACGTCACTTCTAAGTGAAAACTTTGACCCGCTTTTATTCATTTATTGGGAATAGTTAACAACTACACATTTACCAAGAGCGGATCCAGATTTGGCGCCAGGCGGGGGTCATATAGTCGTGGTCAAGTGACAGTGGGTACAGATTGTGAAGTACAGATTGTAAAGTGGGTACAGATGGACCCAGCCCAGGGGGGGTGATGACCCCAATGACCCCCCCCCTGGATCCGCCCTTGACATTTACAATATGTAATGGAGTCAAATACACTATCCACAGCTTACACAATAAGTATTAACAATTTATAGTGAGAAGCAAAGCAACAGCAGTTTAACTAGGCACCTATAATAATAATCATTAAAATGTAACTGGGTCCTATTGTATGGCACTAAACTGTAATTGTAAATGGTGGTGCAAAAGCTGATTTTAACAAGCACTCATAACTAATAATACTAAAGCAGCTCACTAATTAAAACTCAAAATTCACCCAAGAGGAAAACAAAACCAAATAATATTAATTATTATTTTTTTTATTAAAAGTCCTAATAGCTGAATGTATAGCGCGTTTAAATTGCATACCTGAGAGGAAAAATATGTCTTCATTTACAAAGTGCTAATTGTAGGCAGAGCTTGAAACCGGTTTCGAAAATACCGGTAAATAAAGGTTAATACCGGTTTTTAGTAAAGGTTTCGTTCGGAGTGCGTCCGAAATGAAAGCGGTACCTAAAACCTTAATAAATCGGTTTAATCCAGAGCGCCACGTGCACACGTCGGCATCGCTTAAAGTTTGTTTTGTTTGAACGAATCAAGTCACAACTTGTTATTGCTCAGAGATTGATGCATTTATTGACACGATTGCTAGCATCTAGTGAGTCAAGTTGTTCATTTATTATCGATGCTATCAGAAAGAGCGAAATTAAACCCTTTAAAAACCGCTAAATTGATTTAAAACCTTTTAATTTCATTTCGCTCTTTAGGAAAACCGGTTTTTTAAGGTTAAGGTAGAGCCAAACCTAAATAAAACGCTCCTAATGTACTTGACACTGATTTAGGTTTGAAAATTAATCTGTAAACAAGCCCTGATTGTAGGTATCAGAGATCCGACGCAAAGGCGCACGGATTTAAACGACATTTACCGATCGCGAAAAGTTTGCGGATCCATACCTCTCGTCTATGTACTGTTCTTGGAACAACATAAGAAACTGTATCTTTGTCATTTCATTTTTGGTTGACTGACAAAAGAAAATATATGTATCCATTATTTTTAAAACTTTTACTGAAGGCCACAGATCTAACTCAACCAAAGTTCCCACAGTATTATCGGAACCTTATTCAAATTCTTCTTCGGCGGTCACTGTGGCGCCGATTATTTCAAATGTCGCGTGATAAATGCACCGAAACACGGCGCGGTCTAACGTAACATTATTTATGAATTTGTGAATACGTAACATTCACGTATGGAGGTCGATAGCACACGAGACTTTAGAAGGCCGTGAGTTAGGCAATTTTGCGCGTCCCAAAATAGTATTAACTATCTTTTTATTAAAGTTAGAGGAGCTGGCGTACAAAATAGTATAATTACAAATCTGGTCAAACCACTTTTTTTCTACAGACCGGAGGTTTTGGGCCAGTTAAATTTGAATCTCAAATAATTTTCAATCAAAACCACCTAAAACAGTGTTAAAATACTAAATTTGTAAATTAAAAACCAGTCCAAAAGCTCTATGTAGGTATGTCATTCAATTTTATAGAGCTCCTGTTTAAATTTTATGTAATTACTAGCTGACCCAGCGAACTTCGTACCGCCATAAAAAATAGGGGTTGATTGTAAAAGGTTGAAAATTCAGGATCATATGTATTTACTAATGCTGTATCATAAAAAAAAAAAAACTAAAATTGAAAAAAAAATTTAGGTGTGGATTACCTTTAACATTTAGGGAAATGAAAAATAGATGTTGTCCGTTTCTCAGACCTACCCAATATGCACAAAAAATTTCAAGAGAATCGGGAAAGCCGTTTCGGATGAGTTTAACCACAAACACCGCGACACGAGAATTTTATATATTAGATACCGTTTTGTTCGCCAGTTCGCCAGCTGCTCAGTTTTAAAGTGCCAGTGTTATATTTTTTCTGGGGAAAAAAAATACTATTTTCTTGACATGGCTAAGAAAGAAAACTGTTTTTATTGTTGACAGCACATAACATACACATAAGACGCAGAAATACATTAAACATATAGTAAAACGAAACGAACAAGTAAAATCAACAACAACAAAAACAGCTACAGAATGTGTATTTTATGTGATGCCAACACTGGATATGGCTCAACATACACAACAGGTGAAATACCTGCTGCACTGGTATTCTGCATTACCCAGAGTAATGACATCACAGAAACATTATTAAAAAAAAAATATATGTGCGTGTACTTAAGTACGCGCGTGAGAAGTTATACTTCTTTTTGGAATTATTAAAAAATAGTTTTTAATTGCATGCAGATAATTAATTACAATAAGATAATAAAAGGATTGGAAAAGGATAGTCAACGCAGTCAATAAAGTTCAGTTTTAACTTGAAAAATTTAATAAATAATCAAAATATTCAATTTAAATCACTACTGAATAAAAATTAGCAGATATAAATTTCGCATTTGTATCATTATAACACGTGTTAAGAATATAGAAATTTGAAACATGTGGATAAATATTATAAATATGAAAACAGTGATCAGAGGCGACGAGCGTCCCAACATGTGCGACTAAGAGATCCTATTACTATTTTGTTGGAAGCTTTTTTTCGAAACTTACGAGTAATGTGCGGTTTAGCGGCCGACTTCATGGTGTTACTTTCCGCAGCTAACTTCATTATGTTACTTTTGTGTTACAGTGATGCGCGCGCATCTTAAAATTTCACTCTCATAATTTTTTCATAACGCGGCTAAAGACGTATAACTTCAAAAACAAATTAATTATCTCCTAAATACAAATAGAAAAGAAATCGCAATATAGATCAGGACGGTCAGAACACATCACAATATCTTTGGCAGAAAATTGTTTATGATTACAGAAGTAATCTGTGGTTGGTTACGACAGCTTGTTCTTTTAATGGTCTGTGGTCACAACAAAGACAAATAAAGGTAGGTCTTTAATTTTAAGAGAGGTACGGTATGGCGGATTTTCTGCTCGGATTGGAGCGCCTGCTTGGGGGCATTAACCTCCACCGTACAAAGACCACAATAAAATAACACTGCCTTTTGGTGATTTATTTATTTTTTTAATTTTTGGGAGACCAACAGCTCATAAAACAGACATAGTTGAGGAAAAATTAGTATCACAAGGCCAATTACAGGTCTCCACGTTTAAAAAACAGAAATCTTTATACTTTAACATATAAAATTAAAAACGTGCGGACAAAATAATATGATTAGTCTACATAGTAAAGACAATTCGCCCTCTTAACAATCTTAAACAATGTTCTTTTATTAATAGCAAATTAATGTTATTATTTAGTTTAAGTTCACAATTGTTAGTGAATAGATACTATCATAATACTCGTTCAAAAAATTCACTGCATAGAAGACGCCTCGCAGTTGCTACACCAGAATTGAATATATCAAAGTCTTTTCTAGACTTGCAATGTGATGTTGTGTTTCTGTCGGTGATAAAGATTCCAGAGCTCCACATGAGGTCCACGTTTGCATTAATAGGCTGATGATGATGAGCTCTTGCTTCAATGGATGGATAGGTAGATTGGGCCATGGCCCACCACGCGGGCTCAGTGCGGATTGGTAGGACTACAGATGCAGCCGGGACGTTTCTAGTTATTTGATTAATTGTTGAAAATGAAACAGGAAAAATCTCTTATCTATTAGACAAGTCCGTCCGTCCGTCTGTGGTGCTGTTTCAGCGGCCAAACCGTAAGAGATAGATAAAGAGAATGTTTAAGTTATAAGTTAAGAATAGTCTGATAAGACTACAAACCGGATTTGAGTAACGTAGCACTTCCGGTTTTCGAGAAATCACGAATTTCAAACGAAACCACACAAAATCTCCGAAGTTCTCAATTAATTAAATACATTTTTTAAATCAGCGTTTGGTGAACATTTGGTTCACTGGTTTGCTAGTGTAAATATCATGAGAAACATGACATGATTAGTAGGAAAGCAGGCCCACTGACGGACATACGGACGGAAGGACAGCGGATGCTTGTAACAGTGTTCCATTGTTTACAGTCCGGGTTCTTATTTTCCGGTAAGTGGAGGAGCTCGATGGCGCGGGTGGTTAGTGCGTTCGGCTGCAATCGTTGAAGTTAAGCAACTTTCGCAGTGGTTGGTTGTTGGATGGGTGACCAAAAAAAATTTACTGTCTCGAGCTCCTTCTTGCTTCGGAAGGTACGCTAAGCCGTTGGCCCCGGCTGCATCACCCACCAATCCGCACTGGGCTCGTGTGGTGTGTCATGGCCCAATCTACCTATTCCATCCATAGGGAATGTCTGTGCCCATCGAGTGGGGACATTACGACCTCCGTGGCCGAGTGGTTTGTACGCCGGGTTTCATTGCTGTCGCCGACTCGAGAGGTTCGAATCCCGGTGGAGGCAGATGTTTGTGTGATGAATACGAGCATTTGTACTCCAGTCATGGATGTTTAATATGTATTTATATAAATATACTTATATATGTACAGTACCTATATGTATTCTATCCGTTACCCTAGCATCCCATAACACAAGCCTTACAGTGCTTACTTTGGGGCTAGGCTAATTGGTGTGAGTGTCGGAAATATTTATTTATATTTATTTATTTATTTATTTATTAATAGGCTGATGATACTTATGTACTTTTTAACTTGTTTTTAGTGTGATTTGTTATACCGCCTGTATATCAGTTACAATTCTCTCTAAGTAGATTAGAGTACGTTTCAATTACACGTTTTACTAAGTTAATAATAGAGTGTAGGAAGTCTCGACAATGCCATAGTTTCCTGTATATGAGACGACCCGCGTTCACAGTCCCGGAATGTCACGGGACTTCGAGATGAATTTGATATTTTGGAGAAGGTACAGGTATACTCTATTTTGGCCCACCGCCAACAACGTCGACCAGATTGGTGGACTATCGATAGGGTGTAGCCAGTACCAACGGCTAGACGCAAAGTATTTTAATATCAAAATTGAATCTGAGGATGCCTGAAAGCCTGAAAAGGATGTCGACTCAAAACGTCAATAACAGGTAATGTATGAAAAAATAAATGAACCACACGTCATATACGTTTAAAAAGTGTTTTACTATAAATCATATTTTCTAGGACCCGGGTTTTGAGACAGGAAGAAATATGAGATTAATTTGATGTAATAACCTTTCCAAAATTGTTGTCTCAATAGACTATTTTGAAAAGTTGTTGAAACCGTTCGTAATTCGATTCGATATTAAATTAATAATTCAGTTGCGTATACCTGCAAAAAATCTAAATTAAAAATAAATTATGTTTTAAACTTTCATGGTCACTAACATTACAGATATTAACGGGATTGTTACCGTGTACCTTGTTTTTTACTTGTTACTCCGTGATCATGGCGCTTGCAATAGTGCCGAAATATCCGAGACTCATAAAAAACAAGGTACATGGTAACAAATCCCGTTAATATCTATAATAAAAATTATGTTCCCAAAAATGAAATGAGAAATACCAGGCATCGTTAATAATAAAATAAAAACAAAAAGTCCCGGGACTTCGGGACCCGGGTTCCCGGGATCCAAGCTCTAGACAAGAATGAAATGATTACTGTGAATGTTGTTTATTCTGTTTTAAGACACCACGGTACAATCAACGACACATCGATGGGTACACTTTTACATTGAAATTGCTATTATTTAGCAGCAAGAGGTTTAGATGTGATCATCATCATCACTATCATCATCAGCCTATTAATGTCCCCACTGCTGGGGCACAGGCCTTCCCTATGGATGGAATAGGGAGATTGGGCCATGACCCACCACGCGGGCCCAGTGCGGATTGGTGGATGCTAACGACTGCAAATGCAGCCGGGACCAACGGCTTAACGTGCCTTCCGAAGCACGGAGGAGCTCGAGATAGTAAATTTTTTTCACCCATCCAATGACCGACCACTGCGAAAGTTGCTTAACTTCAACGATCGCAGCCGAACGCGCTAGCCACCTGCGCCATCGAGCTCCTCATACATGCATGTGATACATGCCCCCCCTTTCTTTACCCATGTATTAACAACAAGGGTAAAGACACAGAATTTCCGCTAATATAAACGTTTTTCTGCGTACTGATATATAACCCAACTTTGTAGCAATAAAATGCTATTTTGACATATTCAATATCCACTGTAATTTTTCATAGAATTATAAGAGTTGCTTTTACGCAGCCCCTACGTTATTTCATTATTTACCAATAGTTTAATTTCCGTAATCAGAAAGAGGAGCTCGATGGCGCAAATGGTTAGCGCGTTCGGCAGCGATCGTTGAAGTGAAGCAACTTTCGCAGTGGTCGGTCATTGGATGGGTGACCAAAAATTTACTATCTCGAGCTCCTCCGTGCTTCGGAAGGCACGTTAAGCCGTTGGCCCCGGCTGCATCTGCAGTCGTTAGCACCCATCAATCCGCACTGGGCCCGCGCGGTGGGTCATGGCCCAATCTCCCTGTTCCATCCATAGGGAAGGCCTGTGCCCCAGCAGTGGGGACATTAATAGGCTTATGATGAATCAGAAAGAGCTGTTTTCCCAGGGGGATTGCTATGGTTATTGCTATCGCTTATGATTTCATTTTGTTATTTCTGACCGCGCAAGGTTTTCATATACCTCACGCTCATTATCTTTAATTAGCAAACCAGTGAACCAAATGTTCACCAAAACCTGATTTAAAAAAAAAGTATTTAATTAATTGAGAACTTCGGAGATTTTGTGTGGTTTCGTTTGAAATTCGTGATTTCTCGAAAACCGGAAGTGCTACGTTATTCAAATCCAGTTTGTAGTCTTATCAGACTATTCTTAACTTATAACTTAAATATTCTCTTTATCTATCTCTTACGGTTTGGCCGCTGAAACTACACCACAGACAGACGGACGGACGGACGGACTTGTCTAATAGATAAGAGATATTGTTATTACCGATGAAAAAGAAAAAAAAGAGCGCGAGGGATTTTAAAACCTTCGGCGGTCAGAATCGATAGCGAAAGCCATAGCAATCCGGTTAGGTGATTGAACCCCAGGACATTAGTACTCGAATTCGCGCGTAAGATTTGTGCAATATAATTTTTGTTAAATAAGTATTTAGGAGTATTATTTTTTAAGACAGACAGGACTGACTGACCGCAGCGCAAATAATCCGCTTAAATCGCTCGTATGTATTTTGAGTATATACCTAGGATGGATATGAATTGAAGCCATGAGAACTATAGTGGCCCAACTATTTTTTTTTAATTGATTGAGTTCAAGTTGATCATTTTGATAGTACCAGAGTGGTTTAAAAGTGACTATTCACAATAACGACAACGAATATTCACTAGATGGCAGCATAATCACTGTTACGGTTTTTTGTCTGTGATCTAAATTTGAGGTGCCTTACTGGCCTAAGTAAGATAGGCCACTATTTAAAAAAATGAGTCAGGCTACTATGGTTCTCATGGCCTCAATTATCCCACACTATGCCGGGGCGCAGCGTGCATATTCCGCCACGGATTTTGCTAGCGTGCGCTGCGGCCCGCCCCGCCCCCGTTTACTCCGACACAGTGTGCTATAGCAATGAGGGCTACCGTTTTCTGTCTCACCAGATGGCGCCACTGTTGAGTGAGGTCCAGAATTGAAACTTTTAAAGTTTATTAATACGCACGTGAAATCAAAGTTTACATTTAAATCGTATTTTAATACAAAAGAACCTTATCCGAAACATAATCGGCCATGCCACAGTGATGCGCAGTTCCGTTTTGTTCGGAAAAAAGGAGTACATATTATTTTTTCTTAGCTCCGCTTTTAAATAGCTGACATTCGTTGCCACGTAACTCATAATTGGCATAATTATGCCGAGTTATTACCTATTTGGTTTATATTCACAACATTATTTTTATTAGAAATAAACCTGCGTAGTCAACCCACAAGCAATAACATTTGACAGTTCGGAGACCTCACGCTACACTAGCGCCTCTAGCGGCGGATTCATACGCGATAGCCCTCATTGTATTGAAGTGCGTACTGTTGCACGGACGTCTGGCACTGTACCCAAAATCCGTCGGTTCGTTGCGACCCGGCCCGTCCTTGAAATGCTAAGCAAGCATTTTGCACTGCGCTGTGGCCCGCTCCGCCCCGCTTCGGCCCGACATAATCATAATCAAAATCATTTATTCAGTTACAAGCACTCATGAATGTCTAGAAGCTACGCCATCGGTTCGTAAATCTACGGCAATAATGTGCGCGAAGCATAACAGTATGCGACCGACCACTATTCTGTTTTGTGCAGAAATCAGAAATCAATATATCTTTATTCAAATTGGATGTATAGTTCAACACTTTTGAATCGTGCTAACATTTTTTTCCCTACCACTCGTTATTGGACATATTTTTTAGCTGCGGAGAAAAAACGAGCGAAAAAAACTCCACAACATTAAAAGTATAATGTAACAATCATGTTGTTACAACGTCAATACAATCATGATTTATTCAATATAGAAAAGTTGTTGGAATGGTTGGAACAGTTCAAACCCAAGCATTTTTGTCTGTAATATAATCAGACACTTTGTCATAAGCTTTTTTAATAAGTGTTTTTTATACTATCTTTCTATAAAAACACTTTTATTTTAACGACTGCAATTTGGGACTTTATTGTATAAGCTTGGATATTACTCGGGACTTTATTGTATAAGCGAACAAGCGTAGTAAATTGCCGTCAGTGCTCGCTCACTCACTCACTCACGCGCAGTTGTCTAAAGCTTCTGTACATTCTTTATTCACGTGTTACATCTGCGTGACGGTAAACATTTTGGAGGACACTTAGAACCGTACTACAGAAACCATTTTCGATGTTAGAAAGAGGGTGTGCGTGTATGTTTATTTTTCTTCGAAGTGTTTCTTCGGATTCTATGGGAAATGTGCCAGCACTTATGTTTTTGTAGTTATTTATGCTAACTACTGCGATCGATGATATTCAGACACTTACATTCTCAGCTCAGGTTAGTTTTCCTTACAACTGTTAGAGTCTGTGCGGAAAGAGAATGGGCGTGGCGAAAAACGGAACTAACATTAAGATTTTTATTTGAAAATCAAACCCAGCAATGTGTAAAACGTCAAAGTTTTGTATTGATAAGGATTTGCTTGTTGTTGTGATTTCTTGCGGTTTTTTTGTATTTAATCATGCCTAAAAGGGGTAAAACCTTACAAATACGGCAGAAAAACACTATAGCGCCCTCCAATCTAAATCCCATTCTCTTTCCGCACAGACTCTAATTTTGCCTAATGTAAAGAACTTACTTTTTGAATGGTTTGGATAGGCGATAAAAGTTTACAATTTCAGATGTTTATGAATGTAGAAAGAAAAAATAATACTTAGTCCATAGTTTGTCGCTTAGAGTTCTGAGATCAGAGAAATAAATATTGCGAAGGCCTTCTCCAATTAGAATATAAGCAGGTTAGACAGGTCTTACGTAGAAGAATCCCTAAACGGGGATCCCGCGGCTTCGCACTAAGCAGCTTAGAGGGTATTCGCAGGGTTTTTAGCGGATAGCCGTAAAGCGCCCGTAAGGGTAACGGGGTCCTCAGTGGGCAGCCACTGCTGGGGCTCGTAAGGCTTGCAGGAGCCAGGTGTGAGGTCCGTTCGGCGGTGTGCCTCTTAAAGGCGCCGTCGTCTGTAAATAGTATTTTTTGCCTGCGTATAAAAATAAAAGGTTAGACAGGTCTTGTTTAATGACTCTTGTATTCTTTTTTAGTGGTATAACAGATTATTGTAACGCTACAAGATGTACTACGGATAGTAGCCGCACTACGGTGTCCAATAATCTTTTAAAAGGCACAAGTGTATGTGATAGTTCTCTTGAACAGGCATTTGATCTAAAATAAAAAATCTTTTGTAACTCAGTCAGACCTAGAAGGTGACCTGTTAAGGTAAATGGTCTTCTGTGGAGTTAAAAACCTATCTTGTAACTCTTTAAGAAGTAAGAGTCATGTATTCAGAACCTTATTTAAAAAAAAACATAGCCATTAGGGATGATGACTATTTTTTTTTCTTCGTTTATCAGGTAGATTATCAAAAAGTATTGGACACGTATTATTTCTTTTTTCACAAAATATAAATATTGCAGAGATATATTGATTTGAAAAGTCGCATGACGTCACGTTTTGATACACTTTTAAGTGAAAATTCACTAAAAAGTGACGTCACGAGCCCCTACTCCCAAACTTTTACGCGCTATAACTTTGTCATTTTTTGGTTGATTGCCCAAAGAAAAAATACGTGTCCATTATTTTTTAATCATCTAACTGATGGACTTAATAGAATTTCGTTTACTGTCGTCATCACCCCAAACATTTTGCGGGAGCGTGAAGAATTTTAATAAACCTTATACTTACATAATTATATTCACGGTAATCTGGCACTCGCACTAATATTGCATTAATAACGCTGACGCTTATAAAATCTTCTTATTATCATACAAAAACACAGTACCAATACTGTGTTTTATCTTGACGTTTTTTATTCCTTACTCTTTCACATAAAACTTCTAATCAAAACCAATTGAAGTTTTATAAAGTTGGTAAACATACATTGTAATGCTACAAAGGTGTATAAATAGAGCAAAGCTGAATAGTCGCTCTATAATAGCTTCTTAAAACTAAGAAAGTATATTTATTTTATTCTTACAGAGCAGTTATATCGCCACATTAAAACGATGACGAACGAACGATTTCGATGGCAGCTATGGAGCGCTTGTAGAGTCATAAGCTGTATAATGTGTGTCCAATTTGAAGGTACAAAAGCTCTGTAGTCGCTTATACAAATACTGTAGTGCTTCTTTATACAGCTGTAGCCGTCGCCAGATTCCATTAAACGTTGTTATATCGCTGTTTCATGTAGCCAGTTAGGCTCAACCATAGATAAATGATTGGTCTCGCTTCACTGGACCATTGATCTATGGGCTCAAGTATAGATACGAAAACGGCGGCGCGTGCCTATTGTAATTAGGTATAAGAAGAATGTCATTGTATATAATACAAGTCTAAGAACAAATACTATAGTTTTCACTTCAGCTCCACACCGAAGCGAAGTGAGGGCGGGCCACTAAAATACTTTTAATACAAAAGAACCGTATTGTAAACATAAATCGGTCATGTCACAGTGTTGCGCGGTTCCGTTTTGTTTGGCAAAAAATTAGGGCATTTAATTTTTTTTTCTTAGATCCGCTTTTAAATCACTGACATTCATTGACGTTCTGTCTCATATTTGACATAATCCACCAGAGTTATTACCAAATATTCTCAACGTTATTTTAAAAGGAAATAAACCCGAGTAACCAACCCACAAGCAATAACATTTGACATTTCGGAGGCCTCTAGCTGCACAAACGCCTCTAGCGGCGGATTCATACGCGATATACCGTTTTGTCATCTAAGGACATTTGCATAAGATGGCGGCATATGATACTAATGAAACCACGTCTATCCACAAGCAATAACATTTGACATTTCGGAGACCTCAAGCTGCACAAACGCCTCTAGCGGCGGATTCATACACGATAGCCCTCTTTGACATCTAAGGACATTAATTGCATAAGATGGCGGCATATGATACTAATGAAACCACGTCAACCCACAAGCAATAACATTTGACATTTCGGAGGCCTTAAGCTGCACAAACGCCTCTAGCGGCGGATTCATACACGATAGCCCTCTTTGACATCTAAGGACATTATTTGCATAAGATGGCGGCATATGAAACTGTCTGTCAAAACATACCATAAGATAAATAAGAATAGGGCTTACATAAGTTACAGTGTGCCCCTTGTTACACTGTGTCCCACTTAACCCCAAACTGCCTAAAATATGAACCTTCCCTATTTTCTTTGTAATTTAGCTTATGTCACTTAAGTCTTTTTTAGTATGCCAAAAACACGCAAGGAAAGCAATAATACATCCCATCCAATTTATTTTTAAGATTATTTCAGTCTTTAGTCTTATCTCTCGTTTCACCATTAAGTTCAGGGGGCGGATGTAAAAAAGCATTTTATTTAGGTCTAAGTTATTATGCAATTTTAAGTATACGAACATAAAAGGGAAGTAATTTGTTTTAAGTTCAATTTACATAAGTTGTATAAAACTTTGTAATTTTCAAAATAACTTTAAAAGGATACCTATTCATTTTATCTATTTTTATTTCTAAGCATTTAACTGCTAGATGATTAAATCTAAAGAAAATCTTACTAGAAAAAAATCTACGTGGATCAGGCAGCAAACGGCCCTCAAACCCGCACCTTTCGCAATCCGAGCGAATGCATTGACCATTATGCTACCGCGGTCCTGATGGCCGTGTCGAATTTTCTCTAGGCTTTTTTAGGCTGTAAGATAGCGCCATCTCGTCTCATTTTAGGTAACCCACAATAATAATAAATAATAGCATAATGGTCAGTGCATTGGCCGGAAAGCGAAGGGTGCTGGTTCGAGTCCCGTCTGCTGCCTGGTCCGAGCAGAATTTTCTCTAGTAAAATTTTCCTTATACCTATTCTTTGATCTTTGAACAGTTTTGGTTCTTTAATAGGCTCGCAAAAAAATATTTATTCTAATAAATTAAATAGTGTAAACATCGTCGGTAAATCAAAGCATTAATTATGGTAAGTTAGATCGTTAATTACCGATATTGAACGTGGCTGGGACCCATGATTACCGAACTTAGGCTGAGCGCATATGTACGATTCCCTGATTCGGTTTCCTGGTCAGGAAATCAGATTCGGAATTCCGTAAACCTAGTGCAGACTTACGGTTTTTTAAATAAGGTAGTTTCTGAACCGAATTTAAGGTTTCGAAGTGAAACATTTTTCGGGCTGGGTGTAAATGGAAAAATCCTATGGAAAAGATGAAACGGAAATGCGTTACGAACGTCACACGACTATATAAATATATATAGTGTGTGCGTGTGATGCGTGCGCAGCCTTCCCGATGAGCATGAAAGTTGGAGGGTAACTCGGCGAAGGCTGAAACGCTACGAGTGTCACGAGCGTCACACGCGACAATATATGTAATATATCTTATATATAAAATTCTCGTGTCGCGGTGTTTTTGGTTAAACTGGTGCATATTGGGTAGGTCTGAGAATCGGACAACATCTGTTTTTCATCCCCCTAAATGTTAAGGGTAACCCCTAATTTTTTTATCAATTTTTTATTTAATAATGAAATCTGAAAATGATAATGGAAATAATTTGTATTTATTCATAAATACTAATTTAATTTAATTCAATTTTAGATTTTTTTTATTTATTTTTTTATGATACATCATACACAAATACATACAACCCTAAATTTTCTCCCTTCTACCACTAACCCCTATTTTTTTATGGCGGAACGAAGTTCGCTGGGACAGCTAGTATATATATATATGAGTGATGCGTGCGCTGTTCCATTCTTTTATGCCTTATGCACCGCCTAATGTAAAGTTATTTAAGAAAATAAGTTTTATTTCAGATGTGCGGTTCGTGCATACAATTTTATTACATTCCAAATATTATAAGAATAGGATGCGTGTCGTTAAATATTTTTATATGAGGACGTGCATTCAGGTCTCCGAATCGGAATTCCTGATCAGGAAACTGGATCAGAAAACCGTACATATGCGCCCAGCCTTAAGCTGAGCCAGTTCCGATCGATTGTCTTTTCTTAATTTTTAGAAACGTGCTCGACGAAACGAACGAAAGCTCGAGAGCTTCTTCGTGCTTAATAAGTTAAGTGAATGTGTTTCATCACGGCTGCACTTGCAGTCGTTAGCACTCATTAATCCGCATTGGGTCGACGTGTAAACCAGTGAGAACATTAATAGGATAATGTAATTATAGCATAAAAAAATTGTGTGTGTCAGCTCCGACGCACGACCGGAGTTTACACTCTAAAAACGATTGTCTTTGAACAGACACAAAACAAAATCAAATCCGAAGAAGTCGGTTACAAGTAGAGATTCCTTAGGAATCGTCCCATGGTTTCGCCTAACATAGATTCCATGTCACACATTTTATCATCTAACATCAGCGATATTCATCATATATTTTATTATGTATTGCTGGAAACACACAATTTCAAAAATATCACACACTAGTCATCATTTTATAAATATGTATTATAATTCCATCTGTACTGAAAATCAATATTCCAGAGTGCTGGACACTTACCGGGATTTCTCTATATTCTGTTATTTAATTGTTTTCATTAATTTTGCTCCGATTTTATCTATTTTTAGTTTATTTATTTTATTGACATTTGTGACAACTTAATGTTTTTTATCCGTTGCCATGGCTAAAAGTGAAAGGTGCGCAGATGAGGTTGCGCACAAAAACGTAACGAGGTCATTTGTTCAGTAGATTTTACTACTCACATTTTTCTCATACCGGGCCCCTTATATATGCAAATCGATTCTTAAGGAGTAAATTCCAATTATTCCTTTTGGGTCTGTTTCTACTATAATGCAATTAGATTATAATTGCTTTCGCCTAAGTGTGAAAGTCAATATAAATTATTTTCTTCCATTCTTATTTCTTTTAAAATACATGACGTTCACTTCAGGAAAACATTCAGGTGTATTTTTTTAATAATTTATTACAAATCAAAACTAAGAAAAATAACTAATTCTTTAACTATGAATAGTCTGCTGTCTGTTACAAGCGTGTTGCTGCGTTATATTTTGACGGAGTTACAGAGGTGAGCGTCATTACCCAGTGAGAGCTATTACCCAGTAAGCACTATTCCCTCCCTACCCTACCTAGTTATAGTACAACTAGCAAACCAGTGAACCAAATGTTCACCAAAACCTGATTTTAAGAAAAATGTATTTAATTAATTGAGAACTTCGGAGATTTTGTGTGGTTTCGTTTGAAATTCGTGATTTCTCGAAAACCGGAAGTGCTACGTTACTCAAATCCGGTTTGTAGTCTTATCAGACTATTCTTAACTTATAACTTAAACATTCTCTTTATGTATCTCTTACGGTTTGGCCGCTGAAACAGCACCACAGACAGACGGACGGACGGACTTGTCTAATAGATAAGAGATTTCTGTAATGTATGTCTTATACATGTTACAAATTACTTTCAACCTTAATACTGAGTAATAGGAATTTGTTTTGTCAACAAAGCTAATATTTTATATTGAAGGTAATTCTGCATCGAGGTAACCAGATCGACGAATGACTTTTTTGCAGGTTTACTAGGAGTACATAATGTTACCAGTAGCTCATAACTGCCGCTGCCCATCACCGTAATCAACGTGGGCAATTTGTGTTCTTCTTTAACATTATTCACAATAAAATACTGCTCCAATCTTTCGACGTATTATATCCTATTATCCTACCTAGTAATAGTCCAATTTCATTGACATTGACCCGAATTTTCAGTAATAATCAACCAGTTGTCAATCGGCCCTTAATCAGCGGGTGTCCATCAATTCCTGATATTATAACAAATTCTTTTTTGCTTTAATCAACCTTTCCCACCTAACATTAAGTGTTAGTGGAGAAATAGGTATAATGGCTGTTGCCTCTCAATACATTTACAATTGTATATTGTTTGTGCGTCAAAACATAAATTTATATACGAGGCGCGATGATGTACATAATTTCAATACCAGAAATAAAGATTAACTCAAATTGCCACCGTTGAGACTCCAAATGGTTGTTGGTTCATTTGTGGGTCAAGGTATATGATACAATAATTAAATACCCAAGGAAATAATTGATTTATCTTTTAATAAGTTTAAAGTGTGTATAAAAATATGTCTCCTTAAAAAAGGTTACTATACTGTTAAAGATTTCATGAATGATAAGGATGCATTTCATGAATGCCATTACCCAGTGAGCGTCATTACCCAGTCAGCGCCATTGCCTAGTGAGAGCTATTACCCAGTAAGCACTATTCCCTCCCTACCCTAATTAGTAATAGTCCAATTTCATTGACATTGACCCGAATTTTTAGTAATAATCAACCAGTTGTCAATCGGCCCTTAATCAGCGGCTTCGTTTCAATGAGAAACGAAGTTCCATTAGTAATCAAAGCCTTTGTAGTTTAACACCGACCAAAAGGTATTGTTATTCTGCGTACACAAAAATTTCACCGCTGAAATTGTACAGTAGGTACACATTCGTGTCTGTCGATATCGCTTCCTCTAATCAAAGATGCAAAATACCAAGGCTCGGCTGACAATTGAAAATGTGAAGCTATTCTTGTGAAAACCCCGCACTTGGATAGGTGTCCAGCAATTCCTGATATTATAACAAACTAGCCGAGCCCCGCGGTTTCACCCGCGTTTGCAATCATCAACAAATATATTTCGAAAAAGATTATTACAGGATTTTATGTTGATAAAAAACTCTATGGCCCATAACTCATTAATAGGTACTCTTAACATCTTACACACGTGATAACTTTAAAACGAAATATCCGATTGATATGAAACAAAAAGTATTTTAATTCCTACATAAATACTCTTGATAACATAATGCTTAATTTCGATAAAGATTAATATTACGATACATATTTGACGTACACACATCAAAAGTGTCTAGGGATCAAGCATTTTTATGCGGATTTCTTGAGATTGAGATGTGGCTTTGTAATAAATTTATGATTTTATAAATTTATATGGATCCTTTTTGGTGCATTTCATAATTTGAATCAGGAACTGTGAATCAAATTCGAGTAAAAGATGAAAATCAGCTGTCAATATTTTCCCTATAAAAACATACAACGCATTGAAGACATTATTAGTGCTACTGTTTCCCTACTACTGATTAAAACCAACGTTATTATGGAGCGGCGACGTCATTTAAGCAGGGAAGAAATGCTCAGAGCCGTTGGAATGATAGAAGCTGGTTCCCGGCAACGTACTGTGGCTTTAGCTCTGAATACAAGTCAGAGTGTTATCAGTCGACTTTGGACACGATACCGAAGCACTAGTACCGTGGCTGAGCGCCATGGAGGACGGTATCGCTGCACCACACGGAGACAAGACCGATACATTCAAATCTTAACTCGAAGAGCTCCAACAATAACCGCCATGATGTTAGCCGTGAGGCTTCATCACTCTTCAGGGAACTTAATTAGCGACCAAACAGTCAGAAACCGCTTGCATGAAGTGAACCTTCATTCCCGAAGACCGCTACGGGTACCACCTATAGCAATGCACAATCGTAGGATTCGATATCAATGGGCTCTTGAACACAGAAATTGGGCAGAAGAACAATGGCGTTTCGTGTGCTTTTCTGATGAGTCTCGTTTTGGTATGAGACCGGATACAAGACGTATACGACACTGGAGAACCCCTGGACGCCAACAGCGATTAAAATCCTGCCAGGAAGTCCATCCTTATAGTGGTGGAACCATCATGGTATGGGCGGGTATTTGGATCGGCGGAAGAACTGAGTTGATTTGGATCAGAGGCAACCTCAACGCTCAAATTTATGCTGAGACGATTGTATCAGACGTCATCGTTCCTCTACAAGTGCAAATCGGTCCCTTATTTCAGTTAATGCATGATAATGCACGACCGCACACCGCAAGAGTTGTAAGACAGACTCTCGCCGCAGCTAACATCAATGTCCTGCCCTGGCCTGCTCAGTCGCCAGACTTGAACCCGATTGAGCATGCATGGGATATGCTACAGAGAAGAGCTCTGCCGAATATGGAGGGTATCCAGTCGCAAGAAGACCTTTTTTTGTTGTTGCAACGAACATGGGCGGCCATTCCACAGCGTGATTTGGATGAACTCATTTTGAGTATGCCAAACCGATGTTCTTGTGTTGTTAGTGTTCGCGGTAGAAATACGGATTATTAATTGTTTAAGTTACCCAATAAAATTTTAGAGAAAACTGTTATTTCAGTCTTTTTTTCGAACTTTTGTGTTAGTGGTTCAAATGTCAAAAATCCCTTTATTAGGAAAATGGCAAATTTCTTTATTAATGCAAAGGTGACTTGGTTTATCGTTACTGTGACAAACGAAAACACTTTATTTGATGAATCCTTAAAGAAAATTTTAATTAATATCAATCAGGAGAAAAGTTATTGCAAAAATATATGTTGATCCCTAGACACTTTTGATGTGTGTAGTTTCTTTTTTCTTCAGACGATTTAATAATTATTTTGAACACAAAATCGGTTATTGTGATTAAACCATGATAGCTAGATATATGTTCTCGCAGACTTTTTTGTAGGTCTTAATGGGATCTACGAACCCGTAGTACATCATTTTGTTCTATTGTCAATAGTTTTTGCAGCGCACGCAAAAATAGGTTTTCGATTTTACACCTTGTGTTACAATATAGCAATTCTATTACGGATCAATAATTTTGAAAAAAAAAATTAACGAAATATAGCCTTCCTCGATTAGATTAGGGCGTTCAAACAAACAAACTCTGCAGCTTTATAATATTAGTATAGATTATTTTTCCCTTTAATAGAAAGAAAGAAGAAGAAATAAATAAATTTTATTGACCATAAATAGTATTGTAAACATAAATAAAAACAAGAAAAAAAAATTTGGCCAACTAGGTCCCTGCCTCAGCTTGATACTAGAGCTGTTGCTACAGGGCTGCTGCAGCGCTGATGATTCTGGCAGGGCCTAAGGTTGGTGACATATTACTATTTTTAAACAATAGTACAATAACCATACCAATGTACACATAAAAAAAATATAATAACAACGTAGGCTGAATGTTTTTTACAATCCATAGCCTTACAGAAAAAGTACAAAAAATTTAAAAAAAAGAATAGTTGATTTAACTGTGGGAGGACAGACTACAGACTGGAACCTAAAAAACAAAGAAATAATTAAATGAATTGCAAACTTATTAATAGTAATTCTACTGCCGATCCATACCTGTGCGCAACTATGACATTGACAGCAAGAAAGGATAAACAACATGAGGCAGTATGCAAAGACAGAAAAAAAAACAACATTTTTTTTTTTTTTTTTTTTTTTTATGATTCAAATAATTTGTATTCTAAATAATTCTAAACAATCTGTATAAGTCTTTGTTACTTGAATAAATAAATTTATTATTATTATTATAATCGGCAAATACACAGGAACCCTTTAGCTTACCCTTATGCTTTATCATACAATTACAATTTTTGGCATCTACAAACAGTGATAGTAAGCTGGATGGCGAGATTTTATTTAAGTATATGGCTTCAAATCACCAACAACCTTCCGTAATGGCCTTTAATCAACCTTGCTCACCTCATCTAGCATTAAGTGTTAGTTGGGTGCAATTTCATGAGAACAAATTTCATGAGAAGGAAGTCCGGGCATATTTAAAGAATTTAAAAATTCTATCGGGTAATTAGTGGTTTCTTATTCATCGGCCATTCTATTCATTGAACTATAAACTTTGCTTTCCCCCTGGATATTCGACAGTATTTTATTATTAATCTCAGATGCCTGGTCATTGCGAGGAGTTAAAATGGACCTTTCGCATAGCCAAGAATTGTTCTTATTTAATATATTTGTTACGTCACCGTAAACTGACGATGTAAGATGTTGTTGGGATTGCACTATACAACATAACTCAGGCGTCAGAATAAGTTTTCCTTGGTGTAGCAGTGGATAGGTATCTTTGGTGAAGGTATTTTCTTTAATAATATATCAGAAAATTCACGATCATCCGGGTTATCTACAGTTCTCACTCGCATGTTTATAGTCAAATGCACCGATTGTATATCACGCCACAAATAAGAGCTTTTCAGGCAAGCCCTAACCTCATCAGCTCGGGTTCCCCGTGGTATTACCGGTAAGGTTTGTCGGAAATCACCACAAAATAAAACTGTGATACCGCCCATTAGTCGATCATTTTGTCTTATATCCCTTAAAGTTCTGTCTACCACTTCTACTCCTTTTCGATGGGCACATTCATCCTATATGATTAAATTACACTTTGAACGAAAATTTAAACACTACCAAAACAACTAATACGTGGTCCTAACTTTAGCTACCTTACACTTAAAATCTTAGTGACTATTTAAACTAAAATATTCTAATAGAATTATAACCAGAAATATATACAACTCACAACAAAAAAGAAATGAAAATAAAGCTGAAACGCCTGTGCAATACTATCTACCTATACCTACTTCACTTAAAAATAAATACTTATAACTACTTTAATTAATAAAAGTACCTACGCTTAATATTTTTTAATTTAAACGAATATTTAAACACTACCAAAACAACTGATACCTATTTTACAAAATAACAACAAAAGAAATTCAAATAAACTATTTAAAGACTAAAAGTCGCGCTGATAAGCACGGTTTCTCAATATCAATTATTGCCTGTCAATAAGGTCGAACGGTCTGAACGCATCAACAGCCAAATATTGAAGCTCGATCGCTCTCTCTTTTTTATTTTTTTTGTTTCCTCCCAGGCGGGGGAGCAGTTGAGAAATCCATGGATACCCTACAGCCGGCTGCAAGGTTATGTCAGACTCGTACTGACTAAAAACACCCGTAGGGGCTGCCTCTGGCCGGGAAGGCCTCTAAGGCTTCATCGGAAGCGATCGTCCCCCAGGGGGGGGGGGGGGGGGCGACGCAGAAAACAGATTTAGACTGCTCGCTCTCGGACCTCCCGCCTTTTGATACCCTACCGCCGCCGCGACCTGTGTCGAGCGCGGCAACCGTTACACAAAAATAATCCTTATAGCATGATTCAGTATTCACGTGCGACGGCGCGATGGCTTATTTCATGTATAAGTTTGGTGTTTCTATACCGATTTCTATGTTTTGTTTTATTGAATAGGTAATAATGTTAACTTTTTTAAATTAGGGATGAGTCAGAGTATTATAAACGTAAGAGTAAACAAATATGATCAGAATGCTCCGAACTGCTAAGCTATCGGGAGTTACACGTGTTACTGTGAGTCAAGCATAAAAGATAGACATATGCTGTTGCGGGATATTTTTTAGACAATTTTATGTAGAATATTTCCGTCATACATAATTTCTATGTAACTTTAATCATTAAGACTGCACACGCGACGGAAGCTTAAAAAATGGAGTAACTTCTCCCGTTTTCCCAACATTTCCCTTCACTACTCTGCTCCTATTGATTGAAGCGTGATGAAAAGTATACTATAACCTGCCCAGGAGTTGGAAAAATAATTGTACCAAGTTTCGTTAAAATCCGTCGAGTAGTTTTTGTTTCTATAAGGAACATACACACAGACAGACAGACAGACAAAAAATTTACTTATTGCATTTTTGGCATCAGTATCGATCACTAATCACCCCCTGATAGTTATTTTAAAAATATATTTCATGTACAGAATTAACATCTCTACAGATTTATTATAAGTATAGATAGGGTATTTGACAGTATTAAAAATAAAGTGCCAACTGTTAGCATCTGTGTTTAGATGGAGTATTGGCAGGGTTTTTCCCTTTTTTACAAAAAATGTATTCATAATTTTACTAAAAACCCTCCAAAAAGATAATAGTTTTCTTATCTGTTGTCACGTGACCCAAAACGCTAGGGATTTGCGGAGCCTAAAATGATGTCACTCGAAAGTAAACTTCCGGTTAATGTGACATTACATTGTATCGTTTGACGTTTTAATAACAGTCGTGTGACGTCACACACTGGTAAGACGCCATATTGTCCAGAAAAACGCTTTCGCGGCAAATTGAAAATGGAGTTTTTGATTTGGTTATTTTTACACAACAGAATGATGAATATCTACTTTTTACGAACTCCATAAACATTAGTCAATAACGTGGGATCGTTGCCTAAAACTTGTCAAATACCCTATTTTTGTGGCTATAATTTGTGTAATATACAACTCAGCATCATGATCTGTGAGTGAAAATTTACCTCGATTTTCCCACCGGGTAGGTATTCGGGACCAATTTCTAAGTCTACATGCCACTGAAAAATAATTATAAAAATCGGATTACTCTGTGAGAAGTTATGCGTGATCTTACAAAAAAATACATGTCGTATTGAGAACCTCATCTGTTCTTTACGTCGGTTGAAAATATTATATTAAGTAATATTTGTTAACCGTGCTACGGCCGACGCTCGGCTCGGACCCGCCACGGTCTACCGCGAGTCATCCTGAAATATATCTATTTTTATGATGAAAGCAATAGGGGTGATGACGGGGTACAGTAAACGAAATTCTATTTAGTCCGTCAGTTAAATGATCTAAAAATAGTGGACACATATTTTTTATTTTTGGGCAATCAACCAAAAAATGACAAGTTATAGTGCGTCAAAGTTTGAGAGTAGGGGCTCGTGACGTCACTTTTAAGTAAAAATTGTACCAAAGCGTAACGTCATGCGACTTTTCAAATCAATATATCTCTGCAATATTTATATTATGTGAAAAAAGAAAAAATACGTGTCCTATAATTTTTGAAAATCTACCTGATAAACGAAGAAAAAAAAAATAGTCATCATCCCTATTATATATTTTCTCAAGTCTTAGTCGCTTAATTATTCAAGTACCTACTATTATGCATTATTCGATTCGAGGAGCTCGATGGCGCAAGTGGTTGGCGCGTTCGGCTGCGATCGTTGAACTTAAGCAACTTTCGCAGTGGTCGGTCATTGGATGGGTGACCAAAAAGTATACTATCTCGAGTTCCTCCGTGCTTCGGAAGGCACGTTAAGCCGTTGGTCCCGGCTGCATCTGCAGTCGTTAGCACCCACCAATCAGCACTGGGCCCGCGTGGTGGGTCATGGCCCAATCTACCTATTCCATCCACCGGGAAGGCCTGTGCCCCAGCAGTGGGGACATTAATAGGCTGATGATGATGATTATCCATTATTAAGTATGACTATAAATAAAACCTCTGTACTAAATGAATAAATTATCGGGGTGTTGCGGGAGAAGCTTGATGGCGCAAAAGCCTTCGGTCTGCGATCGTTAACGTTAAGAAACTTCCTTAATGGCCAGTCATTGGATGGGTGCCCAAAAACTCACCAACTCGAGCTCCTCCGTGGTTCAGACGGCACGTTAAGCCCCGGCTGTATCTGCAGTCGTTAGCACCCACAAATCTGCAATGGGCTCGGGTGGTGGGCTATGGCCCAATCTACCTATTCCATCCAAAGGGGCACGTGCTCCAACAAGGTTTTCGAAAACTTTCGGCAAAAAAGTATACTTTTTCCATTACAACCGTACCGTATTGCGTACCTATAGTTGTTTACACAAACTTATCTTTATATTTTACTTCGTTCCAACCGGAGTGTTCAAGGACACTAAGGTTTGATTTATTTTATTTTTATCAGCAAACTTTTGGCATTTATTGTCCGGTATCAACAAGCTAGCGATACATAACTTTAAACTTTAATCTCTGCTTCGATAATCTTTTACTTCAGAGATCGAATAGAAAGATGGCCGCTAGTCAAAGGCAACTGGTATTATTACTATTCATTCATTGATAAGATCGCTCTCGATCGACGCTCCCAGTTCATTATATAAAACGATCCAATAAAAATTACGAGAGCGCAGCGAAATCAGATAGTTTTCGTGTAATGACAAAACCGTGTCCCGCGGGGTGTATTGTTCGGATTCTGAATTCCAACAATGTTATTGCGAATAAAAGCTAACGTCCCAAAACATCTTTAAAGGGCACGGTACGGGACAACATATTCAGCCCCTAGCAGCAAGCGCTAACAATTTGTATTCGCCCTTATTGCAATTGGGTAAGGTTGCTTATTTATGGGTTTCGATTCGGGTGAATTGGAACTGAGACTTCGGGAGCGGGAACACTTGAACTGACTAGGTTTTTTTGAACGCTTCTTCAGATTATGGAAGGTACACGCGATTCCACCTACCCTCTTGTGTCAAGTTTTTTCGAGGTAACCAAATTTCTGGGGCATATTAATAAACCGAATGAGAGTTTGTATTGTTTGTCTTGAACCAGGGATGGGCAAACTGTTTCCTTTTCGTGTTTTTTTTTTTATGTTATAGGGGGCATACGAGCAGACGGCTCACCTGATGGTAAGTGATCACCGTCGCCCATGGACACTTGTAACACCAGGAGTATCACAAATGCGATGCCGGCCTTTAAAGAAGGAGTACGCTCTTTTTTTGAAGGTTCTTGGGTCGTATTGGTCCGGAAACACTGCTGGCGACAACATATTCCACAGTTTTGTCGTACGTGGTAAAAAAATTTCGACGAAAACGCACGGTTGTGGATAGCCACGCATCAAGATGATGGGGATGAAAGTTTTGTCGCGATGTACGATGGCGAAATGCATGAGCTGGAATTAATCCGAACAATTCCTCAGAACACTCCCCGTGATAAATGCGATAGAAGATGCAGAGCGAAGCTACATCACTACGCAAAGCCAAAGGATCAAGCTGATCGGATTTATGACCGGCCAATGCAAAACTTTAAATGGAAGTGGGCAGGTCACGTCAGAAGAGACGAAATAGGGAAGTGGACAAGGAAGACCACGGAATGGATCCCCAGAATGAACACTTACCGTAAACGTGGACGACAGCTGAAACGATGGTCGGATGACATAAGAAGGGTAGCTGGCCCGCTATGGCTGAGGTTAGCAAGGGATAGATCGGGGTGGAAAAGGCTGGAGGAGGCCTATGTGTCTGCAGGACACGCTGAATTATAAGTAAAAATGTTAATGATGGGTTTTTTGAAGTTATACTTCTTTAGGCGCGTTCTGAAAAAATGATGAGAGTGAAATTTTTAGATACGCGCGCATCACTGTAACCCAAAAGTAACAGCATGAAGTTGGCCGCGGGCGCGTTATGAAAAAATCATGTGAGTGAAATTTCGAGATGCGCGCGCATCACTGTAACACAATAGTAACACCATGAAGTTGGCCGCGGGCGCGTTATGAATGTTAGTGTCTAATAACCACTTCGTGGTTAATAATCCACCATTATTAGACATCTGTTCGAAAGGTACTTTGAACGATCCACGGAGCTCCATAAGATGATCGCGTTGTCAAAAACAATGTTGGCACGCTCGTCGCCTCTGATCACTGTTTTCATATTTATAATATTTATCCACATGTTTCTAGTTTCTATATAGACACAACGTGTTTTAGTTACTTACAAGTGCTAATTACATATGGACTAATAACTTAAATTCAGTAGTGATTTTAATTGAATATTTTGAATATTTATTTAATTTTTCAAATAAAAAACTGAACTTAATTGACTGTGTTAACTATCCTTTTCCAGTCCTTTTATTATTTTATTGTAATTATTAATTATTTGCATGCAATTAAAAAATATTTTTAATGATGCTAAAGAAGTATAACTTCTCACGCGCGTACATAAGTTACACGCATCCATTTTTATGTAATTATCAGCAATAAAGGCTTTTGTATTTTGTAATGCAAAAGTTGCTTAACCTCTACGAACGAACGAGTTTACTACGACGCCATTGATCGAACTCATCGAAATTCCAAAATTATTATTCTGTTATTAATGAGATGGTCTTTAATTTGAATAATATATCTATCTTTCAAGCCGATCGTCAACAACATTAGAAGATGTTTATTAAGGTAGGGTCACCTAAGATCGGATGTGACATAAGATCGAATGAGTACAATTTAACGCAAAAACGATATTTATCACAGATGACAATATAATTTAGACCGCTATTCAAATTTGCGTTTCTTTAAATACCAACTTTCTTCTTTCTTAATACCAAACAACGATACACAAAGCAGGGCGCGTGTAATGATGCTCGAAGTAAAAAATGCCGTTTTTGAATATCGCACCTTTAGAATTGAAAGAAGAAAGAAAGAAAGAAAATACATCTATTTTGACACAAACAACGAGACAGCAATACAAGATTTTGAAAACAGAAAAATACAAGAAAAAGCAAAATTATCATAAACAAACAACGCAAAAAAGAAACAATCACTAATAATAACTGTTACAACGGTGATCTATTCTGTTACTATCTCGCGGCTGCGCCAAAACAGGTTGTCAATTCAGCATGTTGTCATGTTTGTGGGACCTGACGTTGATTTTCAATTGACACCTATGGTTCTCTTGACAACTGATTATCGGAAAAAAAAAGAAATATAAGAATAAAAAAAAAACAGAAACACATACTCGTCAAATTATTTAGAAACATAAATAATTAATACAATTTATCATTTATAACACATTCAATATTATCATACATAAATTAGATACGTGTATATACATTTTATATTGACAGACGCGCACTAGGAACAGAAAAAATATATATAAATACATTTATAACTCACAGAAAAAATATATGTATATATATATACACACACACCCTCTCACATACACACACACATATATCTTTGAATTGAAGTGAATTAAATAAAAAAAAATAGCAAAATGACTTTTAAACGTAAAACGACATAAAAACATGTATTCTATCAGTTTATTAATATTAAACAGGCTCTTTTAGGCCAGAAGAAGACAAACGTACTATTTCCGTCTCTTTTAAATGACACGCATACCGCGCCTCCCTCAGTTTTGAAGTACCCTATTCAGTGTTGCGTGGACATTTATTTCATTTTCCTTTAATTTAGAAAATCGTTAATTATTAAACAAGCATATTACAAAATTGGTCATCTATCAAATATAACATTAGAAATGAATCGCCTCTATATTAAATAGTTACGTTTTTGTTTTATGTTGTTTAGTAGAAAATGGGCACAAAGTGAAATAAACCAAGGATAATAAACTGTTTTCGGGAAAATAAGTGTCAATTTTTTTGTTATGGTTAATTAACAACGGTTCTAATTAGTTTTACAGACTGGTTTAGTAAACAATCATGAAAACAATTCCTATCCTACCATTAACAATAAAAAATATGATAATAAACGTACAACTTATAGCATTATATTAGAAAAACAAAAAAAATGGCCAACTTGTCAATCACATTTTTAACGTTTACCAAAAAACAAGAATTTTGGATTAGGTCACTTCAATTCTAAAGCTGCGAAGTTGTCTATTTAGGACCGTATATTTTCTTCTATGCACTCTAATACCACAGCTATAGAGGTGAAATTAAGCAGTTAACTTGGCTTCACTCGAGTTTTGTGAAGGTTAATCAAAAAACTATTTCATTACTTTGGAGACGTTTATCACACAATCTATTGAATGTATCGAAATAAAAGAAATATGACTAGATAGTTTTTTTCATGGGTAATTCTTTTTACCAAGAGTCCATTTGGAAAAAAACGGCGAAAAATGTCCGGCTTTATCTGGACACCTGGCAATGCTATTCCCGCAGGATTCTAAAAAAACTTAAGGCGGGCAACGTCGCGATCGGAAGCTAGTATGTCATATTTTTCTAAGTTACTCAATAGAGTATTTGACAGTATTAAAAATAAAGTGCCAATTATTAGCATCTGTGTTTAGAATGAATATTGGCAGAGGTTTTTACTATTTTAACAAAAAAAAAATCATAATTTTACTAAAAACCCACGAAGAAGATAATAGTTTTCTTATCTATTGTCACGTGACCCAAAACGCTTGGGATTGGCGGAGCCTAAAATGACGTCACACGCAAGTATACTTCCGGTTAAAGTAACATTACATTGTATCGTTTGACGTTTTAATAACAGTTGTGTGACATCACACACTAGTAAGACGCCATATTGTCCAGAGAAACGTTTTCGCGGCAACTTGAAAATGGAGTTTTTGACTTGGTTATTTTTACTGAAATACACAACAGAATGAAGAGTCCACTTTTTACGGACTCCATAAACATTAGTCAATAACGTGAGATCGTTTTCTTTTGATAGGTTTCAGGATTTTTAGGTTGATGAGTAAAATTAAAGTTAGTGAGGAGAATTTGGAGTGTTCCTAAAGAAGTTTATTTTTTTTTATTAAAAATGATAAATTTTACGGGTTGTTTGCACCAGCATTGTTGAGACTTGTTTATAATTCACAAGATACTTTTGGTGATCTCCATTTCAGATTGCGAAGGACGACCTCAAGTATTTGTTTTATATCTTGAAAACTTTCTTATTTTCCAGGAACTTTCTCCGGGAAGTTATCTTTACCAATATTTTAAACACGATAAATATAGATATGCTTAAAATATAGAAGGATAAAAATAGGCTATGAAAAATAATACTAAAGAACCTACTTACATATGAGGCAACGTTAGTATGAGAGTCTTAATAAAGAAAATATGTTTTTGAAATGTGAATCAAATAACGTATATACCTACTCATACTCGCAAACGAAATTTCGATCGAAATTTCGCACGTTCCTTACTCTGTTTCCTTTTCATTTCGAAAATTCGTTCGTCCGATATGTTTGACAATTAAATTCTCAAAGCCTACTACTCTAATTCACAAAACTTTCGAATAAAAAGTTGAATTTGACAGATGATTGTTCGAAATATTAACCTCAAATTGACGAAATGAAAAGTGTTACCTTTTCATTTTCGTTTTGAGATTTTTGTTTTAATTAAGCCTAAAATGCATGCAAGAGTATTTTTAATAAAGGCTGCTAGGCTCGAGTAACATTTTTTAGCATGTAAAATCAACAAACAAAAATTTTTTTTGGAACGAAGTTCCTTACGGCAGGCTTGGAGGGGATAGGGATTTTGCTGCGCGACCGAACTGAAAAAAATGTGATAGTAAAACCGCAACAAAAAATCCGTGGAAAAAAGTGCGTGGAATAAAACCGTTAAATGAGACGTGCGCAGGCGCGACAGTCGCATACACAAGGCTTGGAGGGGATAGG
Source organism: Chilo suppressalis (assembly GCA_902850365.2). Lineage (NCBI taxonomy): Eukaryota > Metazoa > Arthropoda > Insecta > Lepidoptera > Crambidae > Chilo > Chilo suppressalis. The sequence goes on from OU963910.1 coordinate 1,940,719, forward strand.
GATTTTGCTGCGGGACCGAACTGAAAAAAATGTGATAGTAAAACCGTAAGAAACACATTTTTTTTTTTATTATTTATTGTAATTCCAGTACTTTAAAGTATTAAACGACAAATTCAGGTTGACATAAAATAGATTGTGTGAACTCTACAAATTAGTCAGCTAACACTGTCAAAGAAGGTTCTTTCAATGTCATCAAAAATTTTGCCGTAAACAACCTATGTAGTTTCCAAGTAAAAAAAACTAAATCTCAAAAGTAGGGATAAAAAGAGCTTCACAAACGTGATTCATTCCATTCGTTCACGAATACTGTTTGTGGTTCCGAACTTTATGTGCCGGTTCGAAAATAAAATAGAGTAGTCAATGGCGAAATTTCGTTTCAAATTCGTTCGTTACCGAAACTTCGCTGCGGAGAAAGAGAGTGAAACTCAAGAACGTACTAAGAAAAGTGCGAAGTTTCGATCTGAATTTAGTTTTTCGTTGAATTAGAGTACTCCTGAGTTTAACTTAGAACGTTTTCAACGATGATGCGACAATAGCAATAACGGTTGCCTAGCTGTATTACTTTTTTAATAGTATTTACAGCTTTGGACAACTGTATATCTACTCATACTTAACAGTAGCATATCCAGTATTTTGATTTATTGTCGAGAATGAAACAGACATACGATTCGAAGTAAAGTATATGTATGAGATTACCTGCTACCTTTATTGGTAAAGTTAAGTGTCGCTGCACACGGGGTACCGGCAACAACCAAAGAACGCCGCCACCGGCATATTTCTTGTAGTTTTCATACATTTTATATGGACTCGCCAAACACGGTACGCCGGCGGTCGCCACACGCTACAAATCGTCGTTGCTCGCTTCTTGTGGCCCGCACCGGCCACTTAATGCGCCGATACAAAACGCCGCCACACGTCACTCGCGCGATTCCCCACCCCTCTCTCCCTTACCTTAGTCGGCTGCTGTCGTCCGCTTTAGCCACTTTAGTAGCCGCTTCTAGCTTCTCGTGGCGGTGTTTGTGGCTGTGGCGTGTGGCCCGTGTGCGGCGACACTTACCTTAGTCGGCCGCTGTAGCGCGCTTCAGCCACTTGAGTAGCCGCTTCTAGCTTCTCGTGGCGGCGTTTTTAGCTGTGGCGTGTGGCCCGTGTGCGGCGACACTTAGTGGCCGCGACTTGTGGATCAATGTGTGGTTACATTCGAAAAGCAACACCAATAATTTTACCGTGGTATTCAATAAGCTGAAGGTTGCATCCCCAGGCGGCCGTTTCAATTTGAACGGAAAATTCGCAAAACCCTGCCTCTCTTATAATGCTCTGTCACCCCCAAGGGAAGACACGTAATTTCGTATGTAAGAACCTTGTAAAATATCGTTATTACATACAAACATTAACTTTGCGTCGTAATATATCCCTGAGAGAGTTCACAAAGCACCGAAAAATGTGACACCTTATTTGTAAGGATAAATGGAATAAACCTACTTCTATATCTCTTATCTATTAGACAAGTCCGTCCAACCGTCCGTCCGTGGTGCTGTTTCAGCGGCCAAACCGTAAGAGATAGGTAAAGAGAATGTTAAAGTTATAAGTTGAGAATAGTCTGATAAGACTACAAACCGGATGTGAGTAACGTAGCACTTCCGGTTTTCGAGAAATCACGTGATTTCTATTTCAAACGAAACCACACAAAATCTCCGAAGTTCTCAATTAATTAAATACTTTTTTTTTTGGTGAAAATTTGGTTCACTGGTTTGCTAGTATATCTTTATATATATAATTCTTCTGTGAGTGTGTATGTCACTGAACTTCCCTTAAACAACTGGACCGATTTTGATGAAATTTTTTGTGTGTGTTCAAGGGGATCTGAGAATGGTTTAGATTCACAATTTTGTCCGCTGGACAACCCCTATTTTTTTAGGGCGGTACGAAGTTCGCTGGGTCAGCTAGTATATATATATAAGCAAAAAATAATCCTTATGATTAACCCTTTCGATGGTTATCATAAAATATGTTGTTTTTTTTTAGAAATCTCACGAGTTTGATTCCCAGTTATAGCAGGCGATTTTAAAAAAATCTATGAATGCAGTTCTAGTTACTATTAAAAATAAAATGATGTCTTCTTACAGAAAAATATCCTACCTTCAATATTTAATATACTTTCCCTCCGTGTGAGGTAGGCGTGGGACGCCCTGTACATATTGAGGAGCTCGATGGCGCTGGCGCGTTCGGCTGCGATCGTTGAAGTTAAGCATTTTTTGCAGTTATCGGTCATTGGATGGGTGAACAAAAATTTACTATCTTGATCTCCGTTCTTCAGAAGGCACGTTAAGCCGTTGGTCCTGGCTGCATCTGCAGTCGTTAGCACCCACCAATCCGCACTATGCCCGCGTGGTGGCTCATGGCCCAATCTCCCTATTCCATCCATATGGAAGGCCTGTGCCCCAGCAGTGGGGACATTAATAGGCTGATGATGATGAATTTAAACTGCATATTCCATTCCCGTAGACTCACTTCAACGAAATCGTATTTGGCATTCAAAAGGCCTTTAGAGTAATATAAGTTATTTACGGGATTGTTACCATGTATCTTGTTTTAAGCGAGTTTCCGATATTGGTACATGGTAACAATCCCGTAAATAACTTATATTACTATAATGTTAGTGACCATGAAAGTATAAACAATACAAAAGGCCTTTTTCTGGAAACAAAAGTGAAAAGTGTACAGTCCTTACACCTATTAACGATTCCAATAATTATTACGATGAAAGGATTTTACTAGAGTCCAATGGGAAAGTTTCGTATGAGATAAGTACTTCTTCATTAATATTTTCACTCTCAGACCAGCTTGAATAGAAATCGTAGAAAATGCATCGATTCCAACATTGTATCGAAACAATAAAATAAAAGGTTATTCGACGATGAAACAAAAATGCCCCATGCGCGGGCCCAGTGCGGATTTGCGGGTTCTAACGACTGCAGATGCAGCAGGGACCACCGGCTTAACGTGCCTTCCGAAGCAAGGAGAAACTCGAGATAGAAGATTTTTGGTCACCCATCCAATGACCGACCACTGTGAAAGTTGCTTAACTGCAACGATCGCAGCCGATCGCACTAACCACCCGCGGCATTCATCTGATTCTGAATTCTGATCTGATTCGAGGATTCTGTACTTCAAAAGAATAAAACGAAACTCTTATGGGATCACTATGTTGCCCGTCCATCTGCCCGTCTGTCCGTCAAGACCCTTTATATCGGGAACGCGTGCAGGTATCAAGTTGAAATTCAAATATATATATATATATATATATATCTCCAGGTTTGCGGTAACTTATAGCTGTGAAAAAATCAATCTTGTAAGGTAACGCAAAAAAGATACGGCCGTTTATCTGTCTGTCTGTCAAGAGACCCTTTATGTCGCTAACGTGTGGAGGAACCAAGGAGATATATAAACAAAATGATCCACAGTTGTAGACTGTACACCTGGTCACTTTAAGCAATGTAAAAACCAAACTTCTAATATACAGAAAATTTTACTAGAAACTAATTCCACGCCGATCAGGCAGCAGACGAGATTCGAAGCAAAATAAGCTTTCTAGTACAACTTTTCTTTAGATTTAAATAAATAAATATACATATAATAAATATTTACAACACTCACACCAATAAGCCTAGCCCCAAAGTAAGCACTGTAGGCTTGTGTTATGGGATACTAGGGTATCGGATAAAATACAGATACTGATACATACATATACAAGTATATTTATATAGAAATACATATTAAACATCCATGACTAGAGTACAAATGCTCGTATTCATCACACAAACATCTACCCCCACCGGGATTCAAGCCCTGGACATCTCGAGTCGGCGACACCTTGTAACCCGGCCTACAAACCACTCGACCACGGAGGTCGTCAAATTTCAACCTTTCATCATTCATTCATCATCAGCCTATTAATGTCCCCACTGCTGGGGCACAGGCCTTCCCTATGGATGGAATAGGGAAATTGGGCCATGACCCACCACGTGGGCCCAGTGCGGATTGGCGGGTGCTAACGACTGCAGATGCAGCCGGGACCGACGGCTTAACGTGCCTTCCGAAGCACGGAGGAACTCGAGATAGAAGATTTTTGGTCACCCATCCAATGACCGACCACTGTGAAAGTTGCTTAACTTCAACGATCGCAGCCGAATGCGCTAACCACCTGCGCCATCGAGCTCCTCAAAATTTCAACCTAAACAACATAATTCAATGTTTCGTTTCAAAAAAACATAAATAAAATTGTTATAGGCGACATCAAATGAAGTGAAAGTGAAAATTCTTTCTCTATTCAAATTGCTAACACAATGCATAAACAATACAAGTCTGTTATTATTCCAATATGTCATTATTTCTACACAACATTCAGGCCAATTCCCACACGTCCCTTAGCGTCTGACCCCTTACCCTAATGGCTATTGTAGCGTCATTCAGGAGTGGTAGTATCACTATTATTATTTTATAGAAGGACAACTTAGTGTCGCCGCACACTGTAACGTACCTCAGGAATCGTCCCATGGTTTTGACTATCATAGGTTCCATTTCACACATTTTATCATCTAATATCATATATCATTTATATATGATATTAGATGATAAAATGCCAATTGCCAAATAAGGCCTTCTATTAATTTAGAGCTCGGTAGCGAGCTCTAAATTAATCAAAAGTTGAATTGGCAACTTTTGCCGTAGAAATGAATGAAAGATCAGGGAGGCTCGGCTTTTTATAGGTCCGGAACCATTTAAATTTAGACACGGTTCGAATCGTACTAAAAAGAATCAAAGTACGTGGTCTGCGGAGGTTGAATAAGCAAAGACGTAGTTGCAGAGAGTATCCGTGTCATGGGTAGCCATGGCAACGGATAAAAAACATTAAAGTGTCACAAATGTCAAGAAAATAAAGAAAATAATTTATGCCTAAAATATATATAAAATCGAAGAAATATAATAAAATTAAATAAATAACAGAATATAGAGAAATGCCGGTAAGTGTCCAGCACTCTGGAATAGTGATTTTCAGTACAGAAGGAATTATTATACATATTTACAAAATGATGAATAGTGTGTGATATTTTTGAAATCGTGTGTTTCCAGAAATAGATAATAAAATATATGTTTATCCCTGATAAATATCGATATTATTAGATGATAAAATGTGTGAAATGGAACCTATGATAGTCAAAACCATGGGACGATTCCTGGGGTACGTTGCAACACAGGCCACACGCACATTCACAAACGCCGCCACGAGAAGCTAGAAGCGGCTACTAAAGTGGCTGAAGCGCACGACAGCGGCCGACTAAGGCAAGAGAGAGGGTGGGGAATCGCGCGAGTGACGTGTGGCGGCGTTTTGTATCGGCGCAATAAGTGGCCGGTGCGGGCCACAAGAAGCGAGCAACGACGATTAGTAGCGTGTGGCGACCACCGGCGTACCGTGTGCGGCGAGTCCATATAAAATGTATGAAAACTACAAGAAATATGCCGGTGGTGGCGTTTTGTGGTTTTGGTCGGTGGCCCGTGTGCGGCGACACTTAATGACTTAAACAAAATGTTAAGTGTAAGCGTGCTTTGAAAGTCTATGCGATTTTTGTGTTGTACTTGTGACTCCAGTTAACTCCTATTAAACCCTATTTGATGACCTCCGTGGTGTAGTGGTTTGTACGCCGGGTTGCATGGTGTCGCCTACTCGAGAGGACCCGGGTTCGAATCCCGTTGGGGGTTGATGTTTGTGCGATTAACACGAGCATTTGTACTCCAGTCATGGATGTTTAATATGTATTTCTATAAAGATATACTTATATATGTACAGTACATGTATTCTATCCGTTATCCTAGTATCCCATAACACAAGCCTTGTAGTTCTTACTTTGAAGCTAGGCTAATTGGTGTGAGTGTTAGAAATATTTATTTATTTATTATTTGAAAGACGTCAACAAACAGCTGTTATTACAATAACAAATTTTACAATCTCCAAATATAATTTAATTTTAAAATCAATATTTTTACAAATTTCTAAAATGATTTTTCAAGAATAATTTAATTTTGCAGTATATAAATATATTTAAAATGGCAAACTGATAATAATTATGGTAGGGGTTTCTAAATTAGAAAAGAAAGAAAGAAAAATAAGTAAGACTATAAACTCCATATCCCTTATCCCGGTGAATGTCCGACAACCTAATGCATTAATTAAATAATAGTGTATATTGTATGCTACAAAAAACTCAAGCAGGCTCTCCTATTTAAGCGGGAAATATGCTAGGATAGGAATTCTCTCTTTTTGAGAGCGTTCGATCGCAAGTACATTTACGTCCAAGGTAAAGTTGGTATCTAAATAATAAAGCTTATTTTTGTTTGCGAATAATAAACTAACTTAAATTAAATAGTATATTAATGTTGTGATGTAAAGTGGATTACTTTAATAATTTATTTCAACCTACGCACATTTTCTTTTTGATGTGTAACATCTTTCCTCTCGTTTTCCTGCAATTTGTGGGAGTGATTTCCTGAAATGGGACGGAAGTGTGTAACAGGAAGTCGCGAAAGCGCGCGCTATTTGATTTGATTTTAGAACATAATGTTCAAATGGCTCATTCCTTTTGTAGTAGGTTTTATTTCTGTTTTTACTAATATAAGGTGAGGTTTCAAATGTTACACATCATACGCGACTACTGTAAGGCTCGCTCGTTTTTTTTCTTTTACTAATCTATTATTTATTTATTGAAACAATTTAAGTATAAAATATTTAAGTTTGACCTAGAGAGTTGAATTTTAACACAGGTGTTGTCTTTAAGACGTAGGTACGTCTACAAAAACGTGGTCAGCACATGCCCGTTTTCTTTACATAAAGATGATTTTTGGTAATATTATCAATGGATTGCCAGCCTCTTTAAAAGAGCTAATTCCTAAATTGATGTTGTTAGACACGGTAAAAGAAAGTTTCACAGCTTCAGTATTAAGTTTAAAAAGCATATCATCTACTTAACATGTAAATTTGCTATCTCCACTTTATTCAAGGAGTAGCCAAATTTACGTAAACGCTGTGTTCACATTAAAGGAAACAAACGCCATTGTGAGAGTTTTTGGCGGGATTTCATCGAGTGCGCTTGGCGTCTTATTTTAATTATTCTTAAATTCGTTCATAGTGGATATTATGAAATAAAATTGGTGTGGTTTTGTATAACAACCGTCTGCGTAACTGAAGAATTGGTGGAATCGTTAAAATATACGCTATTCCGGTCAAGTGGACATGAGAATTTTATTGTAGTGTTGACTACCTCACAGAAGCTTATCGAAAAAGCCAACTCGATACATTTCGTGCCAAACACTCCAAGAAACATTAGAATGCGTCACACTGACATTCTAATGTAAAAACAAAAAGAAGATTGATTTTATTAAAGACCAGGCTGTATGGGCATTGTTCCCTTTGCCTTCCCTAAAACGGGAGAACTTCAACAAAAAAAAAACAAACGCCATTGTTGGATAATTTTTGACCAAAAGTGGAGTTGCTAACTCCATACCATTTACATGTTAAGCAGACAATATTATAAGTTTTTTTTTATTGAAGTATGTAATTATGTACATAATAATATTTCATTTTAAATATATTTTGAAGACTATTACGAAGTAAAAAGGGATTACGATAAAGGTTAAATTAATAACTTAGCATCTCTCTGATGTTTTCGATAATCACAGAAATTACTCCACAGATTTTGATGCGGTTTTAACCATCGGCTTAACAATTATATCATAAAACTAGGTGCCGCCCGCGACTACGGCCGCGTTAACTTGAGTTTTATTAGACTTCATAGGAATCTTGTTTTTGCGAATCAAAAAGTATGTCTTAATCCAGGTAATAAACTATATGCGTACCAAATTTCATGCATTCCTCGAGTCGTTTTTGCATGATGGAGTAACTCATGACTCATTGGATGAGTGACCAAAAATTTACTATCTCGAGCTCCTCCGTGCTTCCGAAGGCACGTTAAGCCGTTGGTCCCGGCTGCATCTGCAGTCGTTAGCACCCACCAATCCGCACTGGGCCCGCGTGGTGGGTCATGGCCCAACCTCCCTATTCCATCCATAGGGAAGGCCTGTGCCCCAGCAGTGGGGACATTAATAGGCATTAATAGTTGGGCTCCTCTTAAAAGTTGAAACAAATGCCCTTTTTTATAGATATGACCTTAATTTTGTGTGTTGTAATAGGAAAAACTGTTTTAAATTGAATTTTAACAAAGAAGGGTGTGCATTTATCAGGTTATGCCTGAAATTTGGGAATGTATTGTATCTTCGGAATTTACCGTCTTAATTCTCTAATTTCAACTTAATGCTGTCGTGTTTTGTATTTGTGAGTAACTTTAGTATTTTAACACTGTGTAAAGCTAGACATACAGCTATAAATGCCATTTTTTGGCCATTTATCAGTTTTTTCTTGAAGAAAATTTGTTATTTTTTCTCTTATTCAGCTTTTCAACATATAAAATGATACACAAATTTGATTAAGATGTAAAGGACTTTGTTTTCATTTTACTATGAGGTTAATAAATAAAACAACCTATAAAATATATAAAGTTAAAGTATTCAAGTAGCTACAATAGCCAGGAATAATAACAATTAAAATATCAAAGAAACGATGATTTTTTATAATGTTTTTCCTGTATATTTTTTCCAAAATGTTTGTACTTATGGGGCATTCCACGTGAAGCGGACAGGTAAAAAAACTCGATGTTTCCGATTTCAGTAATATTTGAGTATGTTCTACTTATACTTATTATTGATACGCGTACCAAATATTTTTGTGATATAATGACTAGTTAAAGAGTAATGGGACTGTGAAGTTTTCGACAACCGGTTGGCATGCAGTACTTCAAAGCCGATTATGGACTCATAAAATTATATATTAAAATAACTAAACCAGTGGATTTCCTACTTTATTTACTGGGCTTTTTAACTGTGTTTTTGGAAAAGAAAAAAATATCTTTTTTTCGGAAAAAAAATCCAATTTAAGTTTTTTTCCTTGATTTTCATCAAGTCAGACCATTTACTTTTTTTTTATTTTTTTTATATAAATTGCTAATATTGTATAGAACATTGGTGCCAACTTTCATAATGGGCGTGAAAGTGGATTAGGAGCTAGACTGAAAATACTGCCGAAGGGTGGCGTCCAGCGCCTCGCCTGTTGACCGCCGCTTGTACGCGATTAGTCATCAAACTGTATATCAAATAAAATCACTTTTGACGGAATGTTTTGTAGATTTTTAATAAACCAATACATAGAAAAAATTCCACGCGGACCAGGCGGCAGACGGGACTCGAACCCGCACCCTTCGCAATCCGGGCGAATGCACTGAACAATTATGCTACCGCGGCCCTCACGGACCGCGTCAAAATTCCTCTAGCCATTCTTAAGCAGCAAGGCAGCGCCATCTCTTCGCATTATAGGTAATCCAAAATGTTATATTAGGGGCCGTTCATAAAATACGTCACGCTAAAATCAGCTTTTTCCGACCCCCTCCCCCCCTATTGTCACGCTGTGTCACACTTTCTGTGTGACACCCACCCCCCCCCCCCCCTCCCCAAGTATGATTAATTTTAATATTTAAGATTAATTCTTAATAAGAATGGCTAGAGGAATTTCGACGCGGTCCGTGAGGGTCACGGTAGCATAATTAGTCAGTGCATTCGCCCGGATTGCGAAGGGTGCGGGTTCGAGTCCCGTCTGCTGCCTGGTCCGCGTGGATTTTTTTTCTTATTATATTTTCTTTAGATTTAAACATCAAGCAGTTACATGCTTTAAAGAAATAAAAATTATAACTATAATTGCTATTTCTTCTGTCAAATGTTTAATACTTGTAAAAGTATTCATTTGACATTGTGGGTTACCTATAATGCGAAGAGATGGCGCTGCCTTGCAGCTTAAGAATGGCTAGAGGAATTTCGACGCGGTCCGTGAGGGCCGCAGTAGCATAATTGGTCAGTGCATTCGCCCGGATTGCGAAGGGTGCGGGTTCGAGACCCGTCTGCTGCTTGGTCCGCGTGGATTTTTTTCTATGTATTGGTTTTATTAAAAATCTACAAAACATTCCGTCAAAAGTGATTTTATTTGATTGAAAGTTTAGATGACTAATCGCGCACAAGCGGCGGTCAACAGGCGCGGCGCTGGACGCCACCCTTCGGCAGTATTTTCAGTCTAGCTCCTAATCCAATTTCACGCCCATTATAAAAGTTGGCACCAATGTTCTACAGAATATTAGCAATTTATATAAAAAAAATAAAAAAAAACTAAATGGTCTAACTTGGTGAAAATCAAGGAAAAAAACTTAAATTGGATCTTTTTTACGAAAAAAAATTTATTTTTTCTTTTCCAAAAACACAGTTAAAAAGCCCAGTAAATAAAGTAGGAAATCCAGTGGTTTACTTATTTTAATATATAATTTTATGAGTCCATAATCGGCTTTGAAGTACTGCATGCCAACCGGTTGTCGAAAACTTCAAAGTCCCATTACTCTTTAACTAGTCATTATATCACAAAAATATTTGGTACGCGTATCAATAATAAGTATAAGTAGAACATACTCAAATATTACTGAAATCGGAAACATCGAGTTTTTTTACCTGTCCGCTTCGCGTGGAATGCCCCTTATATAAGGTTTTCATCCTAACTATCTTTGCAACCGTATGACTTATCATTTATCCGATTTATCAGTAGAAAGAGCACAAAAAGTTACGTATAACCGTGTTCATAACTCAGTTTCGTAAAAAAGTGCATTTATTTGGTTTTCGAAGTAAGCTGACGATATATAAATATATAAGTTATATTGTTTGCGTAAAGTATATGAATGCGTGACCTGATTAATAATAAGTTACTGAAGTAATAAAAGAATTATATCAATGCCTTACGATTAGATTTAGTCTGTAAACAAAATAATGTTTTTCTTGTATAAATGAATAATATAAATACGATTTATATTTTATTATGACATAAATATTGTGTTTTATGCTTCAAGGAAAGCCAAACCGTCTCTTAGTATCTGTATTTAAAAATAGATTTTATCATAACACGCTTTCAAAACAAGCTTGATAGCTTATAAAATCATTATAAATACCTGACCATATTGCCATAAAAGGCTTGTCGCTACATTATTTGTTGCTAAAGGCGCCTACTAAATTTAAATAATTATAGAAAATCTTACATCTGCGAACCACTAATTACATTTGTAATCTGCATATAATAAATATTAAAAATAGTCAAAGTAGGCAAAGTACAAACCTTGAGATGCGGCCTTAAAAACAGAGCGTACACCAAAACAGCGACCGATATTATTTTCAAATGTACAAATGACCACTAGATTCCAATCACCAATTTTTACACAATTACACAAAAAAGATTAACACTTTATGGTACAAATTCCTCAGCTGCAATCCAACGAAAAGTTTTTTTTTTACAAATCTCCAAAAATGGCACCACGTCGAAATCACGCGCGAATATTAAACTTCCAATTCCGAATACGACTACGAACTTCGTCCGCAACGCGAGAGGCAAACGACACGACGTACGCTCGCGCCGAAAGCCAAAAGAGAACTGGTACTCTGTGGAACTTGCATGCCGCGCGTAAAAGCTCCGATGCCTTCCACACATTCATCCCAAACTTTATTGTATACAAACCAGAATGAAACGACGTTTTTCCACTAGCGGCCATTTTTCCCCGTGACGTGGCCTTATTGCGAGGACTCGGGGTTTTCTCTTAACACAAAAGGCCGATAAATTATTTTGGGAAATATGTTTTCGTCTTTGGCGAATTGAAATATTCAATGAAACTTTGCGAGTGCTTCTAGCTATCCTGTTGTTTCTCGACTTGATTTGCATGTCATAAAAGTAATAAAGGTATATGAATTTTGTTTCTTAATTACCTATGTTAGAGAATGCAAGGGGTTGGGCTGTATAAATATTAAATCTAATTCTATTCAAACTTTTCACAGAACATTATGTACCAAAAACTATTAAGTTTTCTCATTTCATTACGAATATCTGTCAGTTTTAGATAACTTGGTAACAGGTTGTCTGTGCGGGTCTACCTTGTATTGCAGAACTTTTAATATCATTATATTATCTCTAAGCATAAGAGCGATGATATCAACTTGATTTCGCAGAAAATCATTTGGCGAGCCTTCATTTAGCAGACATTTAAATGCATAAATAATTGCCAAAGGTTAAATAAAATTCTGTCATCTTCAGTGATTCGGCAAAACGATAACTACATAAAGTTTATTAAAAAATGTGTGCCTAAAATTAATCGATTAAAGAAATTTAAGGCCCGTATTAAAGAAAGATTCTCAGTGATTGATCTAGTCTTGAGCATAGTTAGAAAGGGATGTCGCTATATATAGCACATAGAGACATCCCTTTCTAACTGTACTCAAGTACAGATCAACACTTAGTTGTCATTCTGTAATACGGGCCGTAGTATGCCAAGTTTGTTATGCCAAATGAATTTTGGAGCATCAACATTCTGCCAGATAGAGGGACACCTATCTTTACTTTTCTTTGCCCTTGTAAAAAATTATCGTCATTAAAAATGTATAAAATTAAAATAAGACAAGAAAATTCGTAACATGATTTATTCCACTTATTTGTTCAACTTGATGTTAAATATTGTAAAATGGCAAATCCAATTCACACTTGATTGGTTTATAAGTTTGGATATCAACAATCATCATCATCATCATCAGGATATTAATGTCCCCACTGCTAGGGCACAGGCCTTCCCTATGGATGGAATAGGCAGATTGGGCCATGACCCACCACGCGGGCCCAGTGCTGGTTGGTGGGTGCTAACGACTGCAGATGCAGCCGGGACCAACGGCTTAACGTGCCTTCCGAAGCACGGAGGAAGCTTGAGTCGTCGACCACTGCGAAAGTTCCTTAAATTCAACGACCGCATCGGAACGCGCTAACTTGCGCCATTGAGCTCCTCAAAATCAACAATAGTCCATACTAATGTCACATTTGACTCTTTGGAGTCAAGTCGATGAAAATAATAGCAAAATTATTATAAAAGCAGCTATTTAATATACAGGCGGTCGTAGTTTTGAGAATCTCATAGTAACCGAACATTTTCCGGGATAAAAAGTCATCATCATCATCAACAGCCTATCCTAGTCCACTGCTGGACATAGGCCTTCAATTGCACGCCACTCAGATCGATCTTGGGCTACTCGCATCCAGCTCCTGCCAGCCACCTTGCGCAAATCGTCACTCCATCGTGCCTGAGGACGTCCTACACTACGTTTGCCTAGACGCGGTGTCCACTCCAGAACTCGTCTAACCCAACGGTTATCGGTTCTTCGGCAAATATGGCCCACTGCCACTTCAACTTGCTAATCCGGTGGGCTATGTCGATGACTCTGGTTCTCTGTCGGATTACTTCATTTCTGATCGATCCTGAATCTGAGCGATCCTTCAGAGAAACGCCAGATGAAAAGTAATAGTGTGGTATGGTATAGTAGTCTTAATTCAGGTCTTACACTATTATCATCATCATCCTCAGCCTGTTAATGTCCCCACTGCTGGGGCACAGGCCTTCCCTATGTATGGAATACTGAGATTAGGTCATGACCCACCACGCGGGCACAGTGCGGATCAGCGGGTGCTAGCGGCTGCAGAGGCAGCTGGGACCAATGGCTTAGCGTGCCTTCCGAAGCACGGAGGAACTCGAGACAGAAGATTTTTGGTCACCCATCCAATGACCGACCACTGCAAAAGTTGCTTATCTTCAACAATCGCAGCCGAACGCGCTAACCACCTGCGCCATCGCGCTCCTCAATAAACTATATGCGTACCTAACTGCATTTTTTCTTTTTTTTCATGTTTTTTAAACACCACTTAGCCTAGTCCCAAAGTAAGCAAGTAAGCGTTGTGTTACACTATACTAGGGTACTAGGGTATCGGATAGAATACATATATTGTTACACATTAGTATAATTATGTAGAAAAACATATTAAACATCGTATAAATGCTCGTATTCATCACACAAACATCTGCCCCCACCGGGACTCGAACCTCTCGAGTCGGTGACACACTGAGGTAGTCAAGCCATTCAAATCCGTTTTAAAGTATTTTTTGTGTGATTGAGTAATAAACTCACTCTTGTCATTTCTTCAAATTCTAATATAAGGGAAAGTAAGGGATAGTAAAGTTAGGGAAGTAATCATCATCATCATCAACCCATGTTCGTCCACTGCTGGACATAGGTCTCCCCTAATACACGCCACTGCTCCCAATTTTGTGCTACTCTCATCCAGCCCACTCCAGCCAGCCTACGAATATCATCATCCCATCTTGTCTCAGGGCGTCCAACACTACGTTTACCGAGTCGTGGTCTCCACTCAAGAACATTCCGGCTCCAACGGCCATCAGTTCTGCGGCTAATGTGACCAGCCCACTGCCACTTCAGTTTCCTAATTCGGTGGGCTATGTCGGTGACTTTGATTCTCTGTCGGATTACATCATTTCTGATGCGGTCCTTCAGGGATACTCCGAGCATAGCCCTTTCCATAGATCTCTGAGCGACTTTAAACTGGTGGACTGGTCCAACCGTGAGTGTCCACGTCTCGGCGCCGTATGTCATAACTGGGAAGACGCACTGGTCGAAGACTTTCGACTTGAGACATTGAGGGAGTCTTCTCGTCATCCATCCTTCAATGTTAGCGAAGTAATTAGGATTTAAGTTCAGCCTGCAAAAGTGAAGCTATATATATATATATATATATATATACAGGGCGTCCCACGGCTACCTCACATGGAGGGAAAGTATATTAAATATTGAAGATAGGACATTTTACCGAAAGAATACATCATTTTATTTTTAATAATAACTAGAACTGCATTCACAGTTTTTTTTTTAAATCGCCTGTTACAACTGGGAATCAAACTCGTGAAATTTCGAAAAAAAAACACGATATTTTATGATAACCATCGAAAGGGTTGATCATAAGGATTATGTTTTACTCAATAACATAGCATTTTAAATGAAAGAAAGGTCTTATTACGTGATAAAAATAATAAAGTGATATAGTACAGTCAATCTGTAGGTTGAGTGGTGAAAAAAAAACCTGAAGGTTAAGTCTTGTTTTTTCTGTTGCCAAATGACGTCAGTAAGCCACCTTGGCGATGGGCATGTTCAACTCGTAGGCGTTTTTTGAAAAACTCAAAAAATTACTCAAAAAGATTTTGAAACGCATTTTTCTTGTTTTGTATGCATTTTAGAAACTTTTTTTTTCGACCATAATTGTAGAGGGCGTTGAGTACTACAATTTATGTCATTGTTGCAATCTCGTACAAAATGCGCATTGTAGGTGGCGCTAAAGTCTCAAAAAAAATGTTTTTTCACTTTTTCATCCTGAAAATATCATTTTAATAGAAAACTTTAAATGGAAAAGTTGTTCCGTACATAATTATCAACAACTTTTGTATAAACTTTTTTTTTTGTATTACTTACCGTTTTCAAGTTATAAATGCGCAATTATGAAAAATCCAATAGTGCGGTTTTGGGCAGTTCAAGTACACATTTGCAGTGCACATTTCAATGTACGTTTTACTATTTTTTATGTTTTTTCATGATTGAAAAAAAAAATATAATAAAAACTAAAATAGTATAAACGTACATTGAAATGTGCACTGCAAATGTGTACTTGAACTGCCCAAAAACAGCTCTATTGGATTTTTCATACCTGCACAATTTATAAATTGAAAACGGTAAGTAATACAAAAAAAATTGTTTATACAAAAGTTAAAGATATTTTTTTTCAATCATGAAAAAAAATATCTTTAACTTTTGTATAAACAATTTTTTTTGATGATTGATGATTGAAAAATAAAAAAAAAAAATGTAAAAACGTACATTGAAATGTGTACTTGAAATGCCCAAAAACCGCTCTATTGGATTTTTCATAACTGCGCAATTTATAACTTGAAAACGGTAAGTAATACAAAAAAAAAGTTTATACAAAAGTTGTTGATAATTATGTACGGAACAACTTTTCCATTTAAAGTTTTCTATTAAAATGATATTTTCAGGATGAAAAAGTGAAAAAACATTTTTTTTTCTGACTTTAGCGCCACCTACAATGCGCATTTTTTGTTGTACGAGATTGCAACAATGACATAAATTGTAGTACTCAACGCCCTCTACAATTATGGTCGAAAAAAAAAGTTTCTAAAATGCATACAAAACAAGAAAAATACGTTTCATACTTTTTTTGGGGGTTTTTTTGTTTTTCAAAAAACGCCTACGAGTTGAACATGCCCATCGCCAAGGTGGCTTACTGACGTCATTTAGCAACAGAAAAAACAAGACTTACCCTTTAGGTTTTTTCTTCACTGAAACGATATTTTTTTCGACAGATTGACTGTACTAATATACAAATTGTAGTACGTATGCATTTCTTTTTGAATACAGTTACAATGCAATTGGCTGTTAATAAAATTGTAATAATAATTCGAAAATGGAACACATAAATTTTCAAGCCTGTGTTCTTTTGTTTTTCGTGAGTTTCATTTTCTTTTATTTGCAATTTTTTGTTAATTTACTTACCATGGCGCATCAAAATAAAATATATTCAATGTTAGCTTACTTTATGAACCACAAAGACATATCATTTGCTTAGCGGTGGTACCGCAAAAGATATCCTGATAGAGACACACCTTCTCGATAATATGTGTTTAAATAATGAAAGAAAGATAGAGAAAGAGAAAGATTTTTGATAAGCCATTGTAAGTTGAAATTAACAAAAAATTGCAAATTAATGAAAATGAAACTCACAAAAAACAAAAGAACTGACACTTGAAAATTTATGTGTTCCATTTTCGAATTATTATTATTACAAATTTCTGCCAGTCGCATTGTAACTGTGAGTTCAAAAAGAAATGCATATGTTAGATAATATACACATAAGGTCATTAACAAGCTAAAAACAAAACATCGAGGCGGCTGTATAATTATTGTACACTTAAAAATGGTTGATTCAGTGATGTTATTGCTGCTTCAATACTCGTACTTGATTTTTGTAATGTAGGTTTTATATAAAATACTGTGAAAATCTATTGCTAGCACTAAATTACATAATTTAATAGAATATTTCATAAATTGCGGGTAGTCAGCGAAATCTTTGTACACGTGTTCTGAACGGCCCGATGACGTTAGTTGTTTGTCGCTGCCTTTAAAAGGCCGAGCTTCAACCTTTGCGGGGCGATTCTGTATCGAGCCATCAGACCGAGCGGAGCTCTGAGTTATCATTTTCATATTGTTGTTTATAACTTTTATCGGAATTATATTTGTATAATATTGTAAGTCATAATCTAATAAGGAAATTTATTTAGATTAATAAAATGTATGAGTTTACAATTACAAAAAGCTTAAAACTACCTAATATCTAAAAATAATATACAATAATATATCTTTGCCATTTACAATAGAAATTACTTCTGTAATCTTAAAAATTAAAATAAGAGATTATTTGCGAGTAAAGATTTTATACTTTGTTTTGGTATTTTAATTTTTAAACAATAAATAGTGTACTTTAAACATTTAATAATTTTGAAAGTAGTGATTTCCCTTATAAAATAAAGAAATCTGAATCTATTGAATAGTTTTATTTCCATTCCATTTGCTTTTATTGCTTTATATAAGTTTCAAAGTGTTTATAAAATTAATTATTAATGCCAATGCTAACACATACGTACTACAGTTTGTATAACACTTTATTATTTTTATCACGTAATTCACATTCCTTTCATTTAAAATGCTATGTGTATTTAGCAGAAAATAATCCTTATGATTAACCCTTTCGATGGTAATCATAAAATATGCCGAGTTTTTTTTTCGAAATTTCACGAGTTTGATTCCGGCATGATCCTGCATGCATCCGGCATGCAGCAGGCGATTTATAAAAAATGTGTGAATGCAGTTCTAGTTATTATTAAAAATAAAATGATGTCTTCTTTCAGTAAAATGTGCTATCTTCAATATTTATTATACTTTCCCTCCGTGTGAGGTAGCCGTGGGACGCCCTGTATATATAAATTTTATTAACCTTACAGTTTTCGTAATGCCTTGTTCATTCATTCGCGTATTGGCGTAAGTACACAATAAAATAATGAACACCAATAAAATAAACAAACGTAAGTACGCACAAAAATAATTGATGAATATTAAAATTGACATAGTCATTACGTTTCCATGTTTGGAATGGATGTAATTTTTTTTTCCTACTGTCAATTTTAATTTGAATCAAATCAAGGCGTCAATTCGTGCGCCGAGAAACAGTTGGATTGATTGCGTACTGACGTGTGTCAATCACAATCATTTTGTTTCTGTTTACTGAGTGCGAACGCCTACGGAACACATTTACCTGCGTAAACGTATTATTTTTAGATTCCTCTTTTTATGAAATAACAAATTAGATATACAATTGTATTAGAAGTCTGTTATGGTAGATATTATTTACGATTCTATAAAGACGAAAAGCAAAAACATGCATAAGAAGTTATAAAAAAAAAATGGGTGCGTGTACTTATGTAGGCGCGTGAGAAGTTATCCCCATCTTTGGTATCGTTTAAAATTAGTTTTTAATTGCATGCAAATAATTAATTACAATAAATTAATAAAAAGTCTGGAAAAGGACACAGTCAATAAAGTTCAGTTTTAATTTGAAAAAATAAATAAATAATCAAAATATTCAATTAAAATCGCTACTGAATATAATTTATTAGAACATATGTGATTTGCACTTGTATGAAACTCAAACACGTATTCCGAATATATAAACTAGAAACATGTGGATAAATATTATAAATATGAATACCTATAACTGTTACTTTATTACAAAAAATAAAGATGTGGTTTTTGGTTCTACTACACCAAAGGTCAAGAGATGGCGCTGTAGTCTCCTGAATCGCGCTTTGGTTCCGTTGTTCCAGATTAATAAATACTTTTGATAGGCCTTCACAATGCAGTCGTTAGCACCCACTAAATAGAGATTCTATTTCTATTTTGTTTGGTAGATTTTCTTAATGTGCGGTAAACACAAAAGTAACGCGTGAAGTTGGTCGTCATGCTGTTAAAATTTTGTGTTACAGTGATGCGCGCGCATCTTAAAATTTCACTCTCATCATTTTTTCATAAAGCGCCTAAAGAAGTATAACTTCAAAAAGGCCACGTACAATTCTTTTTTTGAGTATGTCGCAGATGACCTTTACAGCTTCACCGTGTTTTGGGGTGGCGAGATCCTAAGGGGACCTCAAGCCGATAATTGGCGAGTGCCTCTAGAGGTTTTTCAGGCGGATCGCATCTCTCCACGGGGGGAGTCTCTTCTCCGTCTGGAGCCTCTAGACCACTTGAACCTGAGGGTCAGCTCAACTAGAGAGCGTCTCTGAGACTCGGACCTCAGCTGTAGTTAGCCGTTGTCGTGGGGGGTGGGGAAAAACGCCCAGGTACCTGGTATAGCGTGTCGTGTGTAGACCGGGTCTCCGCACTCTAATCCTACGGGTGCGGTGCGGTGTCTGCCTAATGCTAAGACATAATATCCGCTAAAAACCCTGCGAATACCCTCAAAGGACTCCACCATACCTGATGTTCATCATCATCATCATCATCATCAGCCTCTTTATGTCCCCACTGCTGGAGCACAGGCCTTCCCTATGGATGGAAAAGGGAGATTGGGTCTTTACCCACCACGCGGGCCCAGTGCGGATTGGCGGGTGCTAACGACTGCAGATGCAGCCGAGACCAACGGCTTAACGTGCCTTCCGAAGCACGGAGGAACTCGAGATAGAAATTTTTGGTCACCCATCCAATGACCGACCACTGCGAAAGTTGCTTAAATTCAACGATCGCTGCGGAACGCGCTAACCACTTGCGCCATCGAGCTCCTCCACCTGATGTTAAGTGGTGATAAAGTCCAAACGCGAAGATAGCTGGTACAGCAGTTATAAACTGCTGTACCAGCTATCTTCGCGTTCACCAACCATCTTCACCTTGCCGGCCTGCAAAAATGCTTCTTCACGCCTCTCTTAAAGGACTCCAGAGTTTAAAATCATGGTTCTTTATATCAAATACTTAGGGTCTCCATTAACCAGCCTTTATAGCGGCAATAGTCATAACCGTCCTATGAAAATTCCAAATGCCTCGGTTCATATAACAACGTAATTATAAAACCAGTAGTGCTATTCTGTAAGAACATAGTTACCTTTCACCACAGATGCCGCGGTGTTATTTAAAATTAGAAAATGAATTTCATTTGAATTTTTTGATATTGGCTGAATGCACAAACCGTGCATGCCATAAAAAAGAAAATGAAGAAGAAATCACACGGTGTACTTTTTTTGGCGGGATTGGGAAGCGTCACTTTAGCAGTTTTGTTTTTCTTGTTAAAAATTGTGTTGCGGCGGATGTTAGTGTCTAATAATGGTGGATTATTAACCACTAAGTGTTCGGGAACATGCACAAGTGTTGTTGGCAAGTGAAACAAAATAGCGGAAAGTGTCTTTCGACGTTCCCTCAAGAAATCCACGGGGAGTTTCCAGTAAATCCCCACACATTTACTGAAACATAGGACTTGACTGCCACTTACTTTGAATTGATTTATTATTTTGACCACGAGTGCTATAGTATTTGTAAACATTTTAATACTTGACATTGACTAAATGCACAAACCGTGCGAAGCCATTTAAAGAAAAAAAAATCACACTGTGCGAAAAGTGAGTTTCATCATCTGCCTATTAATGTCCCAGTGCGGATTGGCGGATGCTAACGACTGCAGATGCAGCCGAGACCAACGGTTTAACGTGCCTTCCTAAGCACGGAGGAACTCGAGATAGAAGATTTTTGATCACCCTTCCAATGACCAACCACTGCGAAAGTTGCCAACGCGATCAAAAGATATAGCCGTTTATGCCAAAAATTTTCGAAACTCGCAAAGGTATCAAAACCAACAGGGTACTTTCCGTGAACTCAGAATCTTGAAATTTAGTACGAAGCAACGCCTCATAGCACAGATAAAGGATACATTGCGAAATATATAAATATACCACATATAACAATATACCACTCGGTGGGCGAGTCCGAATCGCACTTAGCCGGTGTTCTTTAAAGAAAATCAGGACTCTAGAGGGTATGTAAATTAGATTAAAATAAATTGTGTCAAGGTTATCAACTGAATAAGCCAAGTCTCGGGATTTACCCTAAAATCATTTTACGGTAGTTAGGGTCAAATAAATAAACTGAAAATTACAAATAAGAATTTTAAATAAAATACTTTATTAACCAAATTAAGTAATAAATTCATACATAGACAATATAACTTTAAAAATCGAACAATGAAATAAGTGAACGCTCAATAATAGTTTTTCGAAGGTAGCTCGACAAAATTAAATAAAAATTTGATTCCGACGACGTAGCCTGTAAAGGCTAGGAAACGTCAATAAATAAATAAAGTTTCGTGCATTAACCCGTAAAAAACTAGTTTTATTTAATGAGTGATGTGCGTGAAAACCTAAGAAACAAATATCATTTTAATTCTGGTAAAAAGCAGTCTAGAAAAAACCCTTTAAATCCATACAGCTAAAGTTACAATGTAATTCATTCACAGACTTTCAAGGGTGGAAAATGGTGAATTAATTAACTGTGGAAAAGCAAATACCCACTCGCTGTAATTATAGCAACCTTCAACCATGTTCATTATACTTATATGTCAAGGTTAAGATGTCACTTAAAGTCGAGCACTGCTGTTCATGACGTGGTAGTTTCCTTAAGCGGCTTCAATAAGTTTTGTTTTCAGGAGTTACCTACACTTATTTCACTTCTACTAGTCTGTAGTTAGATGTTTTAAAATATTATTCATTTTATATTTTTAAATTAACAATTTACTAGCAAACCAGTGAACCAAATGTTCACCAATTAAAAAAAAATGTATTTAATTAATTGAGAACTTCGGAGATTTTGTGTGGTTTCGTTTGAAATTCGTGATTTCTCGAAAACCGGAAGTGCTACGTTACTCAAATCGGGTTGTAGTCTTATCAGACTATTCTTAACTTATAACTTAAACATTCTCTTTATCTATCTCTTACGGTTTGGCCGCTGAAACAGCACTACGGACGGACGGACGGACTTGTCTAATAGATTGTCAGATCTGCCGACCCATAGTGCCAGATCCGGCGTTTTACCACTGTTGGACGCGCAGACTTGGCCTGTGGCGCTTTGTCAGATATCAGGCAGTGATCTGAAGAGCCCAGGGTGCTCCCACCACCACCTGATAACCCTGTGGATGGGTCGTGAGCAGAAGGTCCAACAATGAAGGCGCTTGACATGATATATCTGGAATCTTGGTGGGCTGATCGACCAGTTGCTTCAAGTCATGCGTGAGAGCGAATGCGTGAATGGTCGGTTTTAGAGGAACTTAACCACAAATAGTGGTGAGCATTAAAGTTAACCAAAAACACCAATTCCGCATTGGGAAATTGCTCCTGCGCGTCATCTGCTCCCCGACTAGATGTTCGAAAAGTCGAGTTGTCTCAACATCGCCAGTATGGGATCTGTAGAGGCACATGTATACTCTGGCCTGGGGACCAGAGTCGACGTGTACCCCCAACATGGAGAAGGAGGGATCTTTCAAGCAGCGGAGACGACGACAACAAACATCCGCCTGAATGTACAGGCACACTCCAGCTTTCGCTTTGAAGGACTCTTCAAGCACGTAGCCGGGATAGTATATGTATATAATTATAAGAATACTTGCAAATATAAAACAGACAGACTCCTGGAAACCATACTTCAAAAAAATTAAAATACTTACCATAACATGCCTATACATCTCTGAAGCCTGCAAGTTTGTGAAAAAACATATCGAATTATACTCCCCAGTAAAATTAGTAAGACGTAATGATCGCTACCAGAATAAACTGAAGCTCCCGTTTTCAAACTTGAAATTGGTATCTAATTCTCCACACTCCATGATAATTAAAATTTATAATCACATACGCAACAATATTAAAAATTTGGAAAACGATACAATTTTTGAAAAAATGTCTAAAGGAATATCTTATTAATAAATCATATTTTAATATATTAGATTTTTTTCCAAATTAAACATATTTGATATATAATTTTAATAAAGTAATAAAAAAACTTATTAAATTTCATGACATACCTCTATATTATATTAAAAATTCTGAGTGTGAAAATTGTATATTAATATCTATAGTTTTTAAATTGTAAAATATATGTATTTTTTAATTTTAATTTTGGTAAGATGCATGTTTAATAATTGAATTGATTTTTTTTTATAATATATTTGATTGTTTGTTTAAATAATAATAATAATTTAAGTAAAATTGCAACGCCTTTGCAGGGTGTCACATGTTTGTACAGGTTACGATAATGTTGTTTTTTGTACTATCTGTAAGCAATAAAGAATAAATAAATAAATAGTTAAGGTAGCTTTTGTCAACAGGCGGAAGTATTTGTGTCTTCGTTAGGAACAACAATGCTAACCGTGCTGTCTCAAGATGGTGGTGGACAGCGTTAAGGTAAGAAGAGTGGAGTACGCGTATGTTAATATCAAGCAGTTCGCGTGACTATTCGCTCCAATGTGAACACGTCCATAAAAATAAAACAAGTTTCAACGGTATAGATGCACAAATTAATTTTTTTACTAGTGGCCCGCCCTCGCTTCGTTTCGGTGTTGAGCTGTAGTGTAAACTATAGTTTTTGTTCTCAGGCTTGTGTTATAAACAATGACTTTATTTATATAATTACACGTGTTATTGTGAGTCAACCATAAAAAACCATAAAACCATGGGCGAATGCACTGAACATTATGCTACCACGTTTTTTCTAGTAAACTTTCCTTTAGATTTAAACATCTAGCAGTTAAATGCTTAAAAAATAAATAAAACATAACTATATATCTGTTGCATGTTTGTTTTACAGGATCTGCCATAACTACTCAACCCATAACTAATTAAGGAATCCGAATTAAGCAATACATTAACTGGCACAATCGGCGTGAGCGAGTCCAGTCACGAATTCCACACGGGATAGGCCTCAGTCTGTACGAAGCTTTAAACGGGAGCACGGAGCAGACGTCCACAGCCATAACGAGAGCACGAAGCGGACATCCGTCGCGAGGACCCGCTCCGTGTTCCGGGCGGACTCCCGCCTATCACAGCGTCGTCAGTAGGTACAATTTTGATTGGTGTACAGTTTTTTTTTTTGAAGTTATACTTCTTTAGGCGCGTTATGAAAAAATGATGAGAGTGAAATTTTAAGATGCGCGCGCATCACTGTAACACAAAATTTTAAAAAGCTAAAACGACCAACTTCATGCTGTTACTTTTGTGTTTACCGCACATTAAGAAAATCTACCAACAAAATAGAAATAGAATCTCTATTTAGTGGGTGCTAACGACTGCATTGTGAAGGCCTATCAAAAGTATTTATTAATCTGGAACAACGGAACCAAAGCGCGATTCAGGAGACTACAGCGCCATCTCTTGACCATTGGTGTAGTAGAACCAAAAACCACATCTTTATTTTTTGTAATAAAGTAACAGTTATAGGTATTCATATTTATAATATTTATCCACATGTTTCTAGTTTGTATATTCGGAATACGTGTTTGAGTTTCATACAAGTGCAAATCACATAATTATGTTCTAATAAATTATATTCAGTAGCGATTTTAATTGAATATTTTGATTATTTATTTATTTTTTCAAATTAAAACTGAACTTTATTGACTGTGTCCTTTTCCAGACTTTTTATTAATTTATTGTAATTAATTATTTGCATGCAATTAAAAACTAATTTTAAACGATGCCAAAGAAGGATAACTTCTCACGCGCCTACATAAGTACACGCACCCATTTTTTTTTTATGTTATAGGTGGTATACGAGCAGACGGCTCACCTGATGGTAAGTGATCACCGTCGCCCATGGACACTTGCAACACCAGGAGTATCACAAATGCGATGCCGGCCTTTAGGGAAGGAGTACGCTCTTTTTTTGAAGGTTTTTGGGTCGTATTGGTCCGGAAACACTGCTGGCGACAATATATTCCACAGTTTTGTCGTACGTGGTAAAAAATTTCGACAAAAACGCACGGTTGTGGATAGCCACGCATCAAGATGATGGGGATGAAATTTTTGTCGCGATGTACGATGGCAAAATGACAGTTGATAGTGGATTATTATTTTTGTTGATAGGTACTCTACCTAGTCAAAAAATACATGATTTGAAAGGTCATTGAAAATGAATCTACCTGTTATAGAGATTATTCAAAAAAATAAATAATAAACAATAATCATAGATTATACAAAAAAAAATTTTTTTTTAAAACAGAAAAAAAAATTGTATTACCATCTATTCCAAAATATTTTTACATTATCTTAAAGCCCTTCGCATTCCGCGTCTTTTGAGCTCGATTTATACGCACGCGAGCCGCCAGCCGCGTGATATCGCAACTCGAACTGCAAAACTAGCGGCTAAGGGCACCTCTACAGCCTCAACCGTCACCGTCGTAAAAAGTGTAATGATTAAAAATTTTAGTTCAAGTTATTGAAATACCGAGGTGCTCTTTTTTCATATTTTTGAAATTTGGCCCCGTTCTCGAGATATCAGAAATTTTCTGTGAAAACACACGAGTTTTCTGTCGAATAAAGTCGTTTTTTTCGATTTCCGATAAAATCGTGGCCTACTGGAGCGAACGAAAAAACATTTTCAATGTTAAAACAACGCAAACAAGAGGACTGAATACAGCCAATCAAGCGTGCCCGTCTCACGAAGCGGTGCTCTATGAAATGACAGTACGTGGTGCCGGCGTTTGCCGCGTGTTCCGGCTTGAGGCATCAAAGGCTCTAAGTGGCGAACGCTCCTCCCTCGCCCACCAAAACGCCGTCGCAAAAGGACCCGTTGTGCGAGTAACATACCGCCGACGGACGCCCCCATTGACGCCTCGCCCAAAGACGACACCATCACAGCCCAAGAACAGCCACCGACCGCCCAAGAAGCGACAACACGCCTTTTGCTGCACATTTCGGACTTGCTCGCGGACTTTGTCAAAAAGTTCGGGCAGTCCGACAAACATTTTTTTGACACCTACCCCCGGATAGGACACCACCCCCGCCCGCTGAAGTGCGTCGCCCGCTCGCTGGTCGCTCACTGGGCCTCCCTCATGGGTCTCATCCGGTGGGCTTGACCGCGCCGAGGGCGACGTGTGAAGAAGCGGAGGGGGGGGGGGTCAACCCCAATTGACGCGCGAGATGAAGATACGAGGCTCTAAGTGTCGCCGCACACGGGCCACACGCCACAGCCACAAACGCCGCCACGAGAAGCTAGAAGCTGCTACTAAAGTGGCTGAAGCGCGCGACAGCGGCCGACTAAGGTAAGGGAGAGAGGGGTGGGGAATCGCGCGAGTGACGTGTGGCGGCGTTTTGTATCGGCGCATTAAGTGGCCGGTGCGGGCCACAAGAAGCGAGCAACGACGATTTATAGCGTGTGGCGGCCACCGGCGTACCGTGTGTGGCGAGTCCATATAAAATGTATGAAAACTACAAGAAATATGCCGGTGGTGGCGTTTTGTGGTTGTGGTCGGTGGCCCGTGTGCGGCGACACTAAAAAAGACGAAGTAATTTGCAGGCTGGCAACTTGAGAATGATTGTTGCAGCATTAACATTAATTGAGCTGTAACATTTAGTAAGTATATAATTTATTACGATTTCAACATACTCGTAAAATAATAACTTAGAAAAGTTGTCACCATATCGATCGAATCTTGGCCCTTTAAATCAGTCGCGATAACCACTCAACCACGGAGGTCATCGTAAATCAAATGTTGAGTGTACTGTACATATTTTAATATATAGGGTGAAATTGAATGTTAAACTTCGTGAGATTGTTGGGTTACGAGTATAGAGTATGCCTGATTTTTTTCGGATTTTTTTGAAGTATTTTTTTCATGTATTTATTTATAATTTGTGTATTTTTTGTCCTTTCCTCCTTTTGAGTAGTTATTCATATTAAACAAACATGCTTACATATCCAGTGAAAAACAATTAATAAATAAGCACTTCTAAAAAACGGAAAAACAGTAAAATTCCACCGCGGGTCAACGACCGACCGCGCTCGCCAGCCGTCGAGTGAGTAGGTACGTACACAGAGCTCAGCTGACTCGTTTGATTCCACACAATACAATAAAATCGTCTTAGATGCCTTTATTGAAATTGAAATAATAAGCACAAATGTCATCTTCTCTTAAGCAGAGAAAAACTTAAAAAGTTAATAATAATTTTGTCACGATTGGAAATAGGCAAAAGTTAAACAAAAAGAAATACTTATTGCAGTTCAATACTTGGGTCAGAATGAAATTTATTACCAGGTAGTCAAAAGTACTTACGAGACCGATGTACCTATTAATTTTTTTCACTATAACTTCCCAATAAATCACCAAACCTACTTTCGTAAAGCCTTGTGGCTCTGCTGAGTATTCCGTGACACTCGCAATAACAACACACCATATCCAAATTCTTATATTGAGGGCACAGAACAAGAACTAATCAAGGCATTATTTGCAAATCTTGTCTTGTCACAAATTTAAAAGATACGCACGCGCGCTTGAGACTCCTCTCGCTCACTGCGCTGTGCACCGCGCATACCTAGATAGGTAGGCAGGAAGGTATTCAACGGCGGGAGCGGTCATTGCTCCCGGCCGCCCGTCTCCTGTTTTTACGTCTTTTTTAGTAGTGCTTATTACTTGTTTTTTACTTACTCTGTATGCATGTTTTAAAAGAATGAAACCCAAAAGGAGGAAAGGACTTAAAATATAACAAAAAAAACAAAATTTTATTTTAAATCATTTTTTAAAAAATCCGAAAAAATTCAGAGATACTCTATATACGTAACCCAACATTCCCACGAAGTTTCATTAAAACATTCAATTTCACCCTGTATATTAATTAAACAAATATATATTCAAAACCTTTTAATTGACCCTTTCCATTGTGCGACGACAATGAAAATAAACAAACCGGCCTTCATTAGGGCACTGCAGCTGTTTAATGAAAAAAAATGGATGTTCAGAATTGAATCTGATGTGAATTAAGTATTAACGAATGAGATTTCTTTTTTATATTACATATAAATAAAGCTTTCCAAAATATACAAATTTCGATTGCCACGTGTTGAAAATTTTACATAAACCTTTGAACATAAATAAAAAAAATAATGTATTTATTTCAGGCAATAAAAATTAAAAGTATCATTTTGCTTTTGTGTTTTACAATTAAACACTTTAATACTGAAATAATTGATTTGCGTTTAATGCTGATGAGTTTCTTGCGCCCATTCTTATCTTCAGCTAAAAGATGTCCTGAATGGGTGCGATTGAAAAGAGCTTTCAATAAGTCAGTTTGATTAAATTATAATTTCATTTCATTTTGAGTTTAGCTTGTAACGGTGTGGAAAGCCGCAACAGTTCTCCTTATACATTTTATTTTATCCATAATCGACCTTTTTGACCACTACTACTTTTTTTTATTTAAGATTCTCCCTTTTCAGGGAAGGCAAAGGGAACAATGCCCATACAGCCAAGTCTTAAGTTATTTTAATCTACTTTTTTTACATTAGAATGTTGCTGTGACTCAACTAATGTTACTTGGAGTGTTTGGCACGAAATGTATCTAGTTGGCTGTTCCGATAAGCTTCTGTGAGGTAGTCAACAGTACAATAAAGTTCTCACGTCCACTTGACCGGAATAGCGTATATTTTAAAGATTCCACTAATTCTTCAGTTGCGCAGATGGTTGTAACACAAAATCACACCATATTTCACAATACCCACTATGAATGAATTTAAGAATAATTAAAATAAGACGCCAACCGCACTCGATGAAATCCCGCCAAAAACTCTCCCACTACTAATTTTAAAATGTTCATTTATAGTTTTCATTTAATTTGATTTTAAATGCCGGCAAGGCTGTCAAAAGAATATATTATTGTCAGTCCAGTAGCAAAATCCGTGAAAGAAATATGAGATGTATTTGGTAGAAAAAAAATTGTGTGTGTCAGCTCCGACACACGACTGGAGCTCCACTCTAAAAACGATTGTCTTTGAACAGACACAAAACAAAATCAAGTCCAAAGAAGTCGGTTACAAGTAGAGATACCTCAGGAATCGTCCCATGGTTTCGACTATCATAGGTTCCATGTCACACATTTTATCATCTAACATCAGCGATATTCATCATATATTTTATTATGTATTTCTGGAAACACAATTTTAAAAATATCACACACTAGTCATCATTTTGTAAATATGTATTATAATTCCAACTGTACTGAAAATCACTATTTAAGAGTGCTGGACACTTACCGGCATTTCTCTATATTCTGTTATTTATTTGTTTTCATTAATTTTGCTCCGATTTTATCTATTTTTAGTTTATTTATTTATTTAATGTTTTTTATCCGTTGCTATGGCTAAAAGTGAAAGGTGCGCAGATGAGGTTACGCACAAAAACGTAACGAGGTCATTAATGTCATTTATAGATAGATTTTATCTCCTCACATTTTTGTCATACCGGGCGCCTTATATGTGCAAATCGATTCTTAAGGAGTAAACTCCAAAAATGTGAATTATAATACTTGAACATCTTTTGAAAACACTAAGTTTTTCTTTTAATAAATAATTCAAGCTTATTTTTGGCGAATTATTATTACTATTTAAACCCTCTCTACCGCCGGCTACGGTCGCAACCTTTTGTCTAGAGGGATATTTTCTCAGCTAACTCCACTAGTGTCTGAGATTTAAAAGAAAGCAAGAGGCAAAAATGACAATAAAAATTAATGAGTAACCACCAATCTTAAAACAAAATTGTTGAAAAAGAATATTGGTAAATGCGATACAGAAATGAACAGGTAATTGATATAATAGGGATGATGACTATTTTTTTTCTTCGTTTATCAGGTAGATTATCAAAAAGTATTGGACACGTATTTTTTCTTTTTTCACATAATATAAACATTGCAGAGTTAAATTGATTTGAAAAGACGCATAACGTCACGTTTTGGTACAATTTTCACTTAAAAGTGACGTCACGAGCCCCTACTCCCAAACTTTGACGCGCTATAACTTTGTCATTTTTTGGTTGATTGCCCAAAAGAAAAATACGTGTCCATTATATTTTGATCATCTTACTGACGGACTAAATAGAATTTCGTATACTGTACCCCGTCATCACCCCTATTATAATATTTTTTATACATACCTATATATTTGATATGTGGAAACTTGTTACTGGCTAGTAATTAACGAAATAAGATACCATGTAGTAATAACAGCTGTAAGTTTTCCAAAGAAAAACAAAATGTAATAATTATATACATCTAAAATTCTAATCAATTACAGGCAGAATAGTGTTTTGACTAGAATTCTGAGCACTTATAATAAATAGAAAGTCCTCACATGTGGACCCATTCATTAACTCAAGAAATACATTCAATTGAAATATTATTAGCTTATTATTAAATTCATTAACATAGATTCGTAAAGTTGAGTGTGGATCGGGTTAACAACACCAACCAGACGTCCAGGGTATACCAAGTTGCGTGGTTGTCAAAAGCTACATTTATCTGGGCTCAGGGCCGGATTTAGAGGTCCAGAAGCCTCGGGGCAACAGAGGAGCGAGGCCCCCTCACCCCAAATTATTTTCCAAATAAAATAATCATTTTTTTTTTAAGTTTTTCAATAAATAATTTATTGTGAACCAAGTAGATTCCCTTAGTATTGAACAAACACATAGAAATATAAACGGAAACAAGAATTATCTGAAATTAAATCTTGATTTAACGAACGGAACCGAAAAGATGTTTACTAGTGTTTACTAGTAGGAATTTGAAAGATTTTTTTTCCGAAGTCTCTATTGTGGGGGCCCCCCGTTTGTGGAGGCCCCGGTTGCCCTCCCCTAAATCCGGCAGTGTCTGGGCTTCCCTATCACCAACGATGGGGGCTGCGAGGATAAAATTCGAAGACGTTGCGTCATGACAATATAGTAGACATGACATCATGACAAGATAGATCATCAGTGGAAAAACTCACAAAGATATGGGAAGACCGTAAGTTAACCAAAAACACATAGGTTTTTTTCGTTTCTTCGTTCGTTATTGATACGAATACTTGCTAGAGATAGATCGATAGAGAATTAAAAACTGTATAAGATGCAATTTAAGACTGAAAATTTTTGTTTATCTATCAGGTAAATCGCGCGACAAACTTTAATATTATATAAATTGTGTAGAAGAGCTCGATGGCGCAAGTGGTTAGCGCGCTCGGCTGCGATCGTTGAAGTTAAGCAACTTTCGCAGTGGTCGGTCATTGGATGGGTGACCAAAAATTTACTATCTCGAGCTCCTCCGTGCTTCGGAAGGCACGTTAAGCCGTTGGTCCCGGCTGCATCTGCAGTCGTTAGCACCCACCAATCCACACTGGGCCCGCGTGGTGGGTCATGGCCCAATCTCCCTATTCCATCCATTCGGAAGGCCTGTGCCCCAGCAGTGGGGATATTAATAGGCTGATGATGATGAAATTGTGTAATAACGTTATAAATTGATAGAAGTTTCGAAGAAAATTTTTATTTTATTATTTTTAAAGCATTTAAATAAAAACTTTGTTTTTTTAAGTTTTTTGATTATTTATTTTTTATCTTTTAGTTATCGCTGGATATAATCGAGGGCTTCAAATCCATCATAATCTCGGCAAGTCCTTTTATTTGATACCCATATTGTAGAAAAGTACAAAAAACTTAGTCTGACCTCTCTATAAGTCCGCCATAATGGATTTAAGATGACGTCACGTCAAGAGTGCGTCCAAAATAACTAGTCCGCCATCTTATATGTTCCGCCATATTAGATTTATAATAACGTCACATATCTAACCATGCATTGTCATCCAAACTAAACGAGTGTACAAAATTTCAGCTCAATCGAATGATGATAAAATCTGCTTCAAAATTTAGATGCTAGATACCACCCGAACAAGCATACAAACATACATACACAGTCAGGTCATAAGTATTGTCACACAGTAAAAACTTTTCTTTTAGAATGCTGGCCACAAAAAAGTTTATTGAATGAAATATCGAATTTCGAATTGTTCATGAAAATGAAAATGTATACTTTTTAGAATTTTACTCATTTTTAAATATGGAATGGACGCTTAAGGGTTTACGCGCCAATTCAAATTTTTGACATACTGAAAATTTTGAATATAACCAAAAGATTCGTTTATCGTACCATCAAACGATACAATGAAGTGTACATGTCACTTAGCCGCACTTTAGTTGCACTTTAGCTGTTTGTATAACAGCCTTTGTTGTGATGCTATGCTACGAATGATAGCTTTATAAAGGGAGGCGCCGTCTCATCCTTGACGAGGGCCACTGTCCCCTCTCAGCTCGCCCTTGGAAGTGTGCCACAATTTTGTCTGAAGCCACAAAATATATTCATTACTAGCTGACCCAGCGAACTTCGTACCGCCATAAAAAATAGGGGTGAAAATTTAGGGATAAATGTATTTTTGTATAATGTATCATAAAAAAAATAAAAAAAATTTTTTATCTAAAATTAAAAAAAAAATTAGGTGTGGATTACCCTTAACATTTAGGGGGATGAAAAATTGATTACATCCGATTCTCAGACCTACTGAATATGCATATAAAATTTCACGAAAATCGGTCGAGCCGTTTCGGAGGAGTTTAACCACAAACACCGCGACACGAGAATTTTATATATTAGATTAAAACGTGACCATAAGTTTTGTTTTAAGCTTGAGGAGCTTTAGCGCGTTCGGCTGCGATCGTTGTAGTTAAGCAACTTTCGCAGTTGTCGGTCATTGGATGGATGACCAAAAAATTCTATCTCGAGTTCCTCCGTGCTTCGGAAGGCACGTGAAGCCGTTGGTCCCAGTTGCACCTGCAGTCGTTAGCCAATTCGCACTGAGCCCGCGTGGTGGGTCATGGCCCAATCTCCCTATTCCATCCACAGGGAAGGCCTGTGCCCCAGCAGTGGGACATTAAGAGGCTGATGATGATGATGATGAAGTTTTTTTAGGGCTTCGATGCGTTGTAATCGCTGAAGAGCTGAGACTGAGAGAGTCGTCCAATGTGGAAGTGATCTGAAGGGAGAAAGAAAAGATCAGAAAGATCATTGGAAAGAGGTGCGATAGGCCGAGAATTTAATATTACCTCTGTCTGTATCAGAAGAGTCGTCAACTCCTCGAAGTCTCGAAGTCTAGGTGTGTCAGTTCTAATACACGACGTAAATAATGCTTAACTGATTCCCATAGACCTCCAAAATGGGGAGTATCG
Organism: Chilo suppressalis; assembly: GCA_902850365.2. Taxonomy (NCBI): domain Eukaryota; kingdom Metazoa; phylum Arthropoda; class Insecta; order Lepidoptera; family Crambidae; genus Chilo; species Chilo suppressalis. Next base: position 1,974,167 of record OU963910.1, read on the forward strand.
AAGACAGACTCTTTGATTGTAAATATTTATATTAACGCTTATCTATGCCACGCCGTCCTAACTCTATTCTTGTCAAACTCTATTGTTCTGCTTCTTTTATAACTGGTTATAATTACTGTCTTTTCCTTTTAATTTCTACAATATTTGTATTTAATAATATAACCCTTTCCCCTAACCGCGCCGTTTGCTTTGCTGTCCTCGTCAGGGAGTATAGGCATCCCGAGAATGGCCTCTCTGAGGTGTTGGCGCCTATACGAGCGCCCTCAGAGGGGGGGATGTCCGAGTAGCCCTGGCCGCTCGAACCACCCACGACGCACGCGGTCGCCGCGGTCCCCCCTCTTCTCCCAGGAGAAGGGACGGGGATATGTGGGCGGCCGGGAGGGGGGAGAGGGACGGGAAGAACTACGCTTCCCCTCCCGCTTCCCCCTCCCAGGAACGGCGGCCCTCCTCATGTGGTTCTGTCTGCAAGGGGGGGGAGGCGGAGGGCTATAGCCCTCCGCAGCGGACGGGGGGCGGTATGGTGGGCACTAGGCCGCGTACCCAGCCCCCATGCGCGGGCCTACCTGCGCACGTCTGCGGGGTCCCCGCAGTACCTCGGAAGACCCCTGCCGTGGAGACCCGGAGAGGCCGGGAAGCTGCTAGGTGCGGGGATGCGGAGAAATCCCACCAAGGGGATCCCGCGGCTCCGCATCAGGCAGTGGTGAAGGTATTCGCAGGACTTTTTTAGCAGATATAATGCCGTAAAGCGCCCGTAAGGGTTGCAGGGTCCCAGGTGGGCAGCCACTGGGGGGTCCGTAAGACTTGCGGGAGCCATGTGTGAGGTCCGTTCGGCGGTGCGCCTCTTACAGGTGCCGTCGTCTGTAAAAAGATTTTTTACCTGCGTAATAAAAAAAAGGGGAGTATAGGCATGTATGACTGAAAAGTGTATGATACTGATGTTCCCAAACTGGACGCGCTTAACGCTAAGCCATCGAACTCTCTTCTGAGAAATGTAACCGTGAATTAATGAACGTTTTTAAATTAAGCATTCACCTACGTATGGTTATACATACGGTAACCGTTTCAGACGAGGGTCGAGTAAAAAATTCGTCCTCCGCTAGCAAAGGGGTGCTAATGAAAACGAAACGAAATCCTATTGAACTGATTCTCCGCGAAAATCCTTTACGTTTCCTTCGCTCATCACAATGCGTTCGTTCACGCACACTTTTGTGTTGTTTTCTGAACGTACTCACAACCACATGTGAAGTAACTACACATTTTGAAAAATTCTCATTTGATTTTAAATGTTATATCAAGCTTTATAAAACTCAAAGTTACTTGACGAGATTTGTCAGTTTTGCATAAGTTGACATATTAAGACTGTCTGTGCCTATGGAATATTGAGTGGGTTAATGTAAATTTGAGATTAACCTGGTAGGTATAACAGGTAAAGTTATGCAAAACCTGACATATTTCTATAAGTGGCTTTGAGCATTATATAGCTTGGAATCACTCGTGGCTTTAAGGGGACACAGGGGATATGACACTTCTGCCTCAAATCTCATATATCTAATTGAAAAAACATAAAAAAATATAAAATGAAAGAAAAAGCTGAGATTAACCTGGCAGGCACAAGTTATGTAAAACCTGACATATTTCTACAAGTGGCTTTGAGCTTTACATTGCTTTGAATCAGGTACTGTTTTAAGGGCAGGGGGGTGGTCACAGGGGCCATCCCTCCCAAAAAACACACGTCAAATAGCCTCTAAAAATAAAAGAAAAAGCAAGTTCTGCCCCTAGCCGCGTTGCATTCCGCACACGGGCCACCGAACACAACCACAAAACGCCGCCACCGGCATATTTCTTGTAGTTTTCATACATTTTACATGGACTCACCACACACGGTACGCCGGTGGCCGCCACACGCTACAAATCGTCGTTGCTCGCTTCTTGTGGTCCGCACCGGCCACTTAATGCGCCGATACAAAACGCCGCCACACGTCACTCGCGCGATTCCCCACCCCTCTCTCCCTTACCTTAGTCGGCCGCTGTCGCGCGCTTCAGCCACTTTAGTACCCGCTTCTAGCTTCTCGTGGCGGCGTTTGTGGCTGTGGCGTGTGGCCCGTGTGCTGCACTAAAGGCTGCTGGAAATTCTGACAACACTTCTCATAAAAGGTGCGCAACATCAAAGAGCAAATATTTACTAATTCTGACAAATCGTAAGTTTGGTGATCCCCTTGAAACTGCGATCCCACCTGCTTAGAATAGATATATTCGCGAACTATCGAGAAGTTGAACACTTTCTGGGAACTTCAGCTAGGTTGGTATTATGACAATATTGTCACAAACGCTCTCGAAACGTAACCGCGAAAGTGCTAGAGATCGAATTTGCCAGATCACCGCGGGTCGCGATAGAGGTCGAGTAAGGCGGCTCATTCTAAAATGAGCCTTATGCAGTGCGTCGTAAGGGAGAAAGTGCAACGACTTCTGCACTTGTTTACAAGTTATGCGTGTTACCTGCGTAGGTATAAGTAGGTATTTCGTACTCGCGGGTGCTAGGTAATTCTCAATTTAACAGGTACTTTCTAGAATGCGTCGATCGGCGTATATAAGCGCGATTGGCGCCGCGCACAGACAGTTGAGTTTCAACAGCGATTTCGGAGCGAATCCAAAGGCGATCAAAGTGCAACAAGAGTGTTCAAGTGCGATTGTTTAGAGACTTGTATAGTGAAATACAGTGTTTATTGAGTGTTTTGTATTAACATTGTGTGTTAATTGTGTGAACTGTGTGGTGAATAAAGAACTGTCAAGCGTGAACTGGCATATAATTTCGAACCCCATCCCGACACGTAACAATATGATATTGAAAAGTCTTTTAAAAGATGTATTAGGAAAGGCAGTTGCCAAATTCTGGATTCGAATACCATTTATAAGGGTATTTTGTTTGTGTTTTACTAGTCATGTCTGATGTTTATTGAATAAAATATGTTTTCACATACGCAATGGAAAATGACATGAAAGGCGGAAACCATAGCGACATAACAGTCTATATTTTTACAACAACTTACTTAACATTATCTAAATCTAAAGAAAATATAACTAGAAAAAATTCCACGCGGACCAGGCAGTAGACGGGACTCGAACCCGCACCCTTCGCAATCCGGGCGAATGCACTGACCAATTATGCTACCGCGGCCCTCACGGACCGCGTCGAAATTCTTCTAGCCATTCTTAAGCTGCAAGGCAGCGCCATCTCTTCGCATTATAGGTAACCCACAATGTCAAATGAATACTTTTACAAGTATTAAACATTTGAAAGAAGAAATAGCAATTATAGTTATAAATTTTATTATTTTTAAAGCATGTAACTGCTTATATTAGAGAGAGGATCTCGATGGCGCAGGTGGTTAGGGTGTTCGGCTGCGATCGTTGAAGTTAAGCCACTTTCGCAGTGGTCGGTCATTGGATGGGTGACCAAAAATCTTCTATCTCGAGTTCCTCCATGCTTCGGAACGCACGTTAAGCCGTTGGTCACGGTTGCATCTGCCGTCGTTAGCACCCGCCAATCCGCATTGGGCCTGCGTGTTAGGTAATGGCCCAATCTGCCTATTCCATCCATAGGGAAGGCCTGTGCCCCAACAGCGGGGACATTAATAGGCTAATGATGATGATGATGAATAGGAAAAATTCTACATGTCTCTGGTTCGTGTAAAAGTTATCGAAACATAGTTCACTAACCGTCTTTGACCAGTGTGTGTTGCCAGTGATGACCTACGGAAGCGAGACGTGGTCCTTTACTGCGGGTCTCATAAGAAGGCTCAAGGTCACGCAGCGAACAATGGAGAGAGCGATGCTTGGTGTTTCCCTACGCGATAGAATCAGAAATGAGGAAATCCGTAGGAGAACCAAAGTTACCGATATCGCTCAAACGATGGCTCTGCTGAAGTGGCAGTGGGCGGGACACGTAGCAAGAAGAACCGATGGCCGTTGGGGCGGAAAGGTTCTGGAATGGCGACCACGCACCGGACGACGCTCTGTGGGTAGGCCCCCCACAAGGTGGACCGACGATCTTGTGAAGGTCGCGGGAAGCCGATGGATGCGAGTGGCGCAGGACCGATCGGTGTGGAGATCCTTGGGGAAGGCCTATGCTCAGCAGTGGGCGTCATACGGCTGACATGATGATGATGATGATGATGAGTTCACTAACTCCTTTCAAATACCGCCAAATGTAATGAAGATCAGAATTGGTTTTATAAGTAGTTGCTGCGTCTGCCATATAAGAAGGGGTATTAAAACATGACAGTTTTTTTATAATTGATTGACGATCTCCGTGGTCGAGTGGTTCGTACGCCGGGTTTCATGGTGTCGCCGACTCGAGAGGTCCCGGGTTCGAATCCCGGTGGGCGCAGATGTTTGTGTGATGAATACGAGCATTTGTACTCCAGTCATGGATGTTTAATATGTATTTCTATATAAATATACTTATATATGTACAGTATATGTATTCTATCCGTTACCCTAGCATCCCATAACACAAGCCTTACAGTGCTTACTTTGGGGCTAGGCTAATTGGTGTGTGTTTAAAAAAAAATATTATGTCAACCTGACTCGAGTGTTTTAATACCCAAATTATGCATGAGTTGCATACACTACTTTATCTTCACTCATAGGAACAATTGAAATTAAACTAAGTAGCTATAATGGCTTAGCTTTTCGACATTCAATAGTGTTTGTAACAGCCTAGACTGAATAAAAGATATTGAATTTGAATGACATTGATTGGCCTCTTCTCAAACGTAAAGGGTTCATTCGGTTTTAAGATCACAAATTTAGGATCTTATTTTAAATTTCTAATTAGTATCCGTTGGCTCCGAGCAATAGTAAAATGAAATGTAATTAAAGTTTAATTGACATATTGGATAGTTCTTTTGAATTGCCAAAGCCATGCTTATCGGATTGTTTCGTTTTCATTTCTGTGTTGATTCTGTACAGATTTTCTGTTGAGTAACACTCAGAAATCAGAAATCAGAAATCAATATATCTTTATTCAAATTGGATGTATAGTACAACTCTTTTGAATCGTCCAAAAATTTTTTTTCCCTACCACTCGTTATGGACATATTTTTTAGCTGCGGAGAAAAACGAGCGAAAAAAACTCCACAACATTAAAAGTCTAATGTAACAACATTTACAAATCATTATGTTGTTACAACGTCAATACAATTATGATTTATTTAATATAGAAAACCTGTTGGAATGATTGGAACAGTTCAAACCCAAGCACTTTTGTCTGTAATATAATCAGACACTTTGTAATAAGCTTTTTTAATAAGTGTTTTTTTTATAATATCTTTACACTGCTCGGCTCCTTTTCGTTTCATTTTGTAAAGTGTTTGTCATTTGTCATAGTTCCGACGTCGTGAGGTGAGTCCAATTCAAAATTTAAAAAAGAATTGTGTGTGTCAGCTCAGACGCACGACTGGAGTTTATTTAACTTAAAAAAGATTGATACTGTATGAAAGGGTAAATTAACAAATTAATAAAAATAATATACATGTATAAATATATATTTATTCATTTCATATACATTTATTATAACTAATCGACGTAATATTTTACATTAAACTTTTTACAATACTCAATCTCAGATGTGCATAAATATATCATTAGGAATGTTGATAAATTATGTAATTATTATTGTCATACTATTATATTTTTTTTAAATATTAATTAAATCAACATTGTGTGCATTATTAATTACAGTGACAAGTGGTTTATGGTAACTAAAATAAGACATATGGACGTTCGTAAATAAAATATTTAAGAACTAAATATTTATCCAAGTACCTTTCGCAAAAAGAGGTAGGACCCAAGCGAGGGTTTTATCACATGACTACACAAGGCACAGATGCAAAGCAAAGCTTAAGAAAATATAACTAGAAAAATTCCACGCGAACCAGGCAGCAGACGGGACTCGAACCCTACGCAATCCGGGCGAATGCACTAACCAATTATGCTACCGCGGCCCTCATAGACCGCGTCGTAATTCCTCTAGCCATTCTTCAGCTGCAAGGCAGCGCATTATAGGTAACCCACAATGTTAAATGAATACTTTTACATTTGAAAGAAGAAGTAGCAATTATAGTTTTTTTTAAGCATGTTTAACTGCTTGATGTTTAAATCAAAGCAAAGCTCATACAAACGCACGTGTGTGTACAGGTAAAATTCTAATGTTGGCGATTACGACAGGCGACTGGGTGGCGTAACGGGACCAATGGTTAAACATGCTTCTCAAAGCTCGGAGGAGTTCGAGATAATAGGTTTTTGATCACCCATCCAATAACCGACCACTGTGAAAGTTGTTCAACTTCCACAATCGCAAGCCTAATGCGCTATCCGCCTGCGCCATCGAGATTGTAAAATAAAAATCTAAGTAATTAATTAATATTTCCAACACCCACACCAATTAGCCTAGCCCCAAAGTAAGCACTGTAAGGCTTGTGTTATGGAATGCTCGGTTAAAGGATAGAATACATATACTGTACATGTGTAAGTATATTTATATAGAAATACATATTATACATCCATGACTGGAGTACAAATGCTCGTATTCATCACACAAACATCTGCCCCCCACCGGGATTCGAACCCGGGACCTCTCGAGTTGGCGACACCATGAAACCCGGCGTACAAACCACTCGGCCACGGAGGTCGTCAAAATCCTAAGCTGAATAGATGAATATGATAATAAGCTCGTCAGTCGCATCGTCTGTCGCAGTCGCCAACATTTCTGAATTGATATATGACGAGCTGGCGAACGAAACGGTATAATGACATAATATTAAATTTTACAGGAGCTGAATAAAACTAAATGACACCCAGTGAGACAGTGAGCTTTTTGCATGGTTTTTGATTTGTAAAGGAGACCCGGCACTTTTCATAGAAAAAATGCTAAACTTGTATACAGTTGAATTTGGTCTCAAAATAAAGCCAAAATTATTTGCTTTTTCTAAATAAAAAACCAAATGTCAATTTGACAATCCTAAAATACAAACAAAAAAATCATTCGCATCCGCTCCCGCGTACTGTGATTGTGAATGTTCTCTGCTGTGATTGCCTTTTTATCCGTTATTTCTCTTGACGACTCAGCTACATATACCCTGGATTTGCTGACGCCTATTACGATAACTACTGCATTCACCATCTGGATTCCGAAAACGCTTTCTACGACAAACTGCTTTCGCCCCTTAGACTCCAAAGATTATACTTATCTGCTTTTGAATTACAACGTTAGTTAAAATACATGATTTCATTATCATTTCTAATAAGTACAAACTTGGCACTTAATGACAATTTGATAGGGAGTCAATGTAGAAATACATAAACCAAACCAAACCTACGTATTTGACATTGACAGGTAGCTGCTGATGACAAATATTGCCAGACTACGTTACCCAATTATGAAACACAGATAAAAAAATTAAAAAAGTATACAACTTTGGCACAAAATGCCGGGTGTCCTTTAGTGATTTTATCACTGTTTTAGGCCGTTTTGATTGAACATTATTTGAGATTCAAATTCACCGGGCACGAAACCTCCGGCCTGTGAAAAAAGAATAGTTTAACTAGATGCGTACTTATGCCGTTTTGTTCGCCAGCTTCTCATAATATAAAACCTTTAAAGGATGCTTACACAGAGAGGTTCGATTCCTCTCAGTCCCCTCCCGTTTCAAGTGCACATCTGAGTGCACTTGTCCTCTAAGCGCATTTTGCGTTATTTTAAACTATGCACTAGTTTAAACTAACGCAGCGCCGCATCATCCCCCTCTCGGGGGTTGATCGCTTCAGATGAAGCTTGTAAGGCCCTTCTGGCCATAAGCATGAATAAAGGGTGTTTTTTAGTCAGTAAGAGTCTGACATAACCTTACAGCCGGCTGTAGGGTATCCATGAGAATTTCTCACCCTCTCCCCCGCCTGGGAGGAAACAAAAAAAAAGGCGTGAAGCAACATGCGGGCCGGCAAGGTGAGGATGGATGGAGTGGCAGGTAGAACTGCTGTACCAGCTATCTTCACGTCTGGACTTCACCGTTACTTAACATCAGGTGGGGTGGAGTCATTTGTCGGACCTATCTATAATATATATATATATATCATCAACAGCCTATTAATGTCCCCACTGCTGGGGCACAGGCCTTCCCTATGGATGGAATAGGGAGATTGGGCCATGACCCACCACGCGGGCCCAGTGCGGATTGGTGGGTGCTAACGATTATAGATGCAGCCGGGACCAACGGCTTAACGTGCCTTCCGAGGCACGGAGGAGCTCGAGATAGTAATTTTTGATCACCCATCCAATGACCGACAACTGCGAAAGTTGCTTAAGTTCAACGATCGCAGCCGGACGCGCTAAACACTTGCCATCGAGCTCCTCATATACAAGGTAGATAAAGGTATATATATATATATACACCTCACACACACAGCTTTCACAGCTTGACCTTGGTTAGTTCAATAGACACCGCACCGCACGTGTCATATTTCATCCTAACGAAAATGTCAACATTCAGATGGGAGGGCAGAACACGTCGACTTAAATTGTTTTTTAAATGAAACTTCTTTTTCGGACGGGGTGTAAATGGAAAAATCCTATGGAGAAGATGATATACTAGCGGCCCGCCCTCGCTTCGCTTCGGTGTAGAGCTGAAGTGTAGACTACAGTTTTTGTTCTCAGGCTTGTATTATACACAATGACATTCATCTATGATTCTTCACATACCTGCATGCAAAGTCTCAGCCCGATCGGTTTAAAATTGACAGTTTCATACAAACTTTCATTCCCTATTTTATCCCCTTGGGGGTAGAATTGATCAAAATCCTTTCTTAGCGGATGGCTACGTCATAACATCTACCTGCATGCCAATTTTCAGCTCGATCCGTCCAGTGGTTTGGGCTGTGCGTTGATAGATCACTATGTCAGTCAGTCACCTTTGAGTTTTATATGACACTGACCATTTATGCTACCGCGGCCCTCACGGACCGCGTCGAAATTCCTCTAGCCATTCTTAAGCTGCAAGGCAGCGCCATCTCTTCGCTTTATAGGTAACCCACAATGTCAAATGAATACTTTTACAAGTATTAAACATTTGAAAGAAGAAATAGCAATTCTAGATATAATTTTGACGTGACAACGTCTTAAATTAGGTTGCGGCTGGGAGTCACTTATGAAAAAGTGTAACGCTCGGTAACGTTACGATGAGTCTCTCGTGTTAAGTTTAAGTTTACATGTACAATGTTTTAGTAAACAAAATATATTTCTATAGTTAAAATTTGTGCAATTCTTATTTTCATTCAATTCCTTGTTCCTATTGTGCAATTTAATTATATTCATATCAATAAATATTCTACCGAGAAAAAGACGTTGTCACGTAAAATCTTCGCCCGTAAAACCGACTTTACAGGCAACCATTTTTTTTTATTTTTTTAAAGCATGTAACTGCTTGATGCTTAAATCTAAAGAAAATATAACTAGAAAAAATTCCACGCGGACCAGGCAGCAGACGGGACTCGAAACCGCACCCTTCGCAATCCGGGCGAATGCACTGACCATTTATGCTACCGCGGCCCTCACGGACCGCGTCGAAATTCCTATAGCCATTCTTAAGCTGCAAGGCAGCGCCATCTCACTCGCATTATAGGTAACCCACAATGTCAAATGAATACTTTTACAAGTATTAAACATTTGAAAGAAGAAATAGCAATTCTAGATATAATTTTTTATTTTTTTAAAGCATGTAACTGCTTGATGCTTAAATCTAAAGAAAATATAACTAGAAAAAATTCCACGCGGACCAGGCAGCAGACGGGACTCGAAACCGCACCCTTCGCAATCCGGGCGAATGCACTGACCATTTATGCTACCGCGGCCCTCACGGACCGCGTCGAAATTCCTCTAGCCATTCTTAAGCTACAAGGCAGCGCCATCTCTTCGCATTATAGGTAACCCACAAAGAAGTTTCACTTGTCCGTGTGGTCCGTGCACACAATTTTTTTACTAATGTAATGTAATTTGTCTACCCAGTTCCCAAACCAACTGGAAATCTGCTTAGTAAATATATTTTTATAAGAACCGGCAAGAAACTCAGCAAGGGCTGTTTTTTTTCTCCCTGTATTATATACAGAGTCTTCAAATTGAAAAATAACTTCAATATGAGGTAACTCTCACTCATTAGAAACTTGACTCAAGAACCTGAGTCCTCAACAATGACTACACACTCCAAACATAGATTTATTATTAAAGCCAAAACAATGCATCCCTCTCAACTCAACGTAACTTCCGAAATCCCGATAAGTAACACATTCCCAAAACTTTACAATGCTAAGTTACCAAACTATGATAAGCTTCCTGCTTTATTTATAGTATAGAAACGGACGTCAAACACACGAACAATACCAAAATCGAAGAACGTGTATTCGATATGAATATTAGCAGCGATCTTACTATTCGGAGAGAACAAATCATTAATAACTTTATCAACACATTTGCTTCAAAAAATGCATTTAGGGAGGTTGTATACATTGTTCGATAGTTCAAAATTACGGGCAATACAGCGGAGCGTGCAGTAAAACGTTTTACCGGACCAGCCATACATGGGGCCGTGCGTATCCTTTACGGTTTTTTTATCCTCCTTGGTAGCGCTTTGAATCTATTTCTTTCTCTATCTGACTTCAATACTTAAAAGAAAGTGCGGGTGGTAAAAATAAGTTCAAATTTTTTACCACCCGCATATGGCGCCATTTGGAAATAAGCGCCATTTTCTTATTGGAAAAAGTTTGCTTTATTACAAAAATTAGGTATTTACACTGTTTTCTCCCAAATGTATTGAAAAACATTGTATGAAATTCGTCCAGAAATGGTATTTACAAACTTGTAACATTCGTCTACTCGTTTTTTATAACCGCTCTAATATCATAAATGCAACGGTGATTTCAGGCAACGGTGGATGTGCAGATGAAGTCAAGCGGCGCATGGCAATCACGAGGTCAGCTATGGACAAACTTCAAAAAATATGGAGAAACAGGAACATCACAAAAGCCACGAAAACACGACTCGTCAGGGCATTAGTGTTTCCCATATTCCTCTATGGTGCTGAGACGTGGAACTTGCGAGAGAGTGAGAAAAAGAAGATAGACGCTCTAGAAATGTGGTGCTGGAGGAAAATGCTTGGCACACAGTGGACACAATTCCGAACCAATGCATCCATCCTCCAGGAACTGTCCATCAAACAACGTCTGTCTTCCATCGTACAAGGTCGTATTCTAACTTTCTTTGGCCACATCTCACGCCGAGAATATGTGTCAGTGGAACGACTGGTGGTGTAGGGCAAAGTCGAGGGCGTAAGGGCGCGCGGCAGATCACCAATGCGCTGTACTGACCAGATAAAAGCGGCACTGAACGGTCCACTTCACGAGTGCACTAGAAAGGCCGCAGTGCGGGACGAATGGCGGCGTATTGTGAAGCGCGCCACCAATCCTGATGTGACGACCACGACCACTCTGTCAAGAGTGTAGCGCCGAAGAAAATATCATAAATGACTATTGTAGAAAATCATTAAATAGAATTGTTTTTTTGTTCTATGGTCACGTGACCGAAAACGCTTGGGATTGGCGAAGACTATAATGACGTCACACGCTAGTAAACTTCCGGTCAAATTGACATTACATTGTATTAGTGCGTTTGATCGATGCGGTTTACGCATGAAGAGGTAACAGACATACAGACGCTTTCGCATTTTTAACATTAGCGTCGATTTGCTGTTTATTGGTATTACGTACTTTTATTGCTTTTATATAAGTAGCAATTGCATAAGCCGAGAAAAAGCAAACATTTTTATGTCACGGAACATCTCTATAAAACGTTAATTTCAGGTAGATGCCTCGACCCCATCCCACCCTTTATAACGAAAATGTCTTTTTGACACGACAGGCGCGTATAAATCCAACCTGAAGGCACTCGGTAAATTATAAGATTATCTTTTTCCTGACAACGTTTATGTGAAGGAAGAAGAGATAATATGAAACTCAATGCCATTCGCACACTGAACGAGGCTAGAGCAGGGTAAATATTTGAGGGTGAAAGCGAAACTGAAACTGTTTAACCAGTATCTCTTATTGGTCTGTCCAACAAGATTTAATGTCTTAAATAGAAATAGGAGGAGCTCCACGGCGCAAGTGGTTAGCGCGTTCGGCTGCGATCGTTGAAGTTAAGCAACTTTCACAGTGGTCGGCCATTGGATGGGTGACCAAAAATTACTATCTAGAGCTCCTCCATGCTTCGGAAGGCACGTTAAGCCGTTGGTCCCGGCTGCATCTGCAGTCGTTAGCACCCGCCAATCCGCACTGGTCCCGCGTGGTGGGTCATGGCCCTATCTCCCTATTTCATCCATAGGGAAGGCCTGTGCCCCAGCAGTGTGGACATTAATAGGCTGATGATGATGAAGATGATGATTTATAAAGAATAGTTGTAATCTCTGAATAAACCATTTTTTTATGAACGATGTTGCATGAATTGAATATAAACGGAACATAAGAAAATAAAGATACTTTTAAATAAATAAAGAAGAAGTATACGAGAAAAACATTTCCAATATTGTATACTTAGTTTCCACGCACTGACAAAGATAGGAATGCGGGAAGTTGATTCCGAGAATTATACGATAAAAGTAAGGATTCCGAGAAATTAATGAAAAGAGTAAGAGTCCCTTTTGATTTGTTTTCTCTTCAAATTTTCGAGTAACTTCTTTACGATTTCTGTTTGTCAGATGCAGAATTTATCGGTGAATATAACATTACCTTGAATGTTCATCATAATATAGGTCACTCCGATTCCGTCGGCCTAGGCACGTCTTAGACTACCTCGACGACGAAATCACACCCACCAACGTGCCTCAGATTCCTCCCACACAGGCCACAAACACCACACTACAGCTAGCAAACGTGCACACTAGCTTAGCATTAGGCAGACACCGCACCCGTAGGATAAGATTGCCAAGACCCGGTCTACACACGACACGCTATACCAGGTACAGGTACGTACCTGGGCGTTTTTCCCCGCCCCCCACGACAACGGCTAACTAGAGCCGAGGTCCGAGTCTCAGAGACGCCCTCTAGTTGAGCCGACCCCCTCAGGTTCGAGTGGTCTAGAGGCTCCAGACGGAGAGGAGACTCCCCCCGTGGGGAGACGCCATCCGACTGGAATACCCCCAGAGGCACTCGCCAATTCTCGGCTTGAGGTCCCCTTAGGATCTCGCCGTCTAAAAACCCGGTGACGCTGTAAAGGTCATCTGCGAACAACAGCATACACACTCAAAAAAAATATATTACCTTTATGTTCGGGAGATATTGTTCCTATAATACGGTTTTGTCATTCTTATGATATAAAAAAGATTACTTGGAAACTTTCCACCATTACAGATGAAACCATTAAGTAACATTCAATATACAATATATATATATATATATATATATATATATATATATGTTAGAGTTATTATTATCACTCTTAGCAGGAACCATTATCAAATTAGAGAGGAGCTCGATGGCGCAAGTGGTTAGCGCGTTCGGCTGCGATCGTTGAACTTAAGCAACTTTCGCAGTGGTCGGTCATTTGATGGGTGACCAAAAATTACTATCTCGAGCTCCTCCGTGCTTCGGAAGGCACGTTAAGCCGTTGGTCCCGGCTGCATCTGCAATCGTTAGCACGCACCAATCCGCTCTGGGCCCGCGTGGTGGGTCATAGCCCAATCTCCCTATTGCATCCATAGGGAAGGCCTGTGCCCCAGCATTGGGGACATTAATAGGCTGATGATGATGATTATCAAATTCGAAAAGTTTGCGAGTGCGAAATGTCATTGTCAAATTTTGTATGAAACCCTTAAACAGCAGCGCCATAATGGACGTAACGAGAACTAAAAATCAATACACGTTTGACAATGACATTTCGCACTCGCAAACTATTCGAATTCGACAATGTTTCGTGCTAAGGGTACTGGTAATATGACGATGTATACTTTGTCTAGTGTCTTGTTACTTGTGAAGTTTGCGAGTGCGAAATGTCAATGTCAAATTTTGTATGAAAACCATTAACAGCATCGCCATAACGGACGTAACGAGAACTAAAAATCAGTACACATTTGACAATGACATTTGGTACTCGCAAACTATTCGAATTCAATCTCCCTATTCCATCCATAGAGAAGGCCTGTGCCCCAGCAGTGGGGACATTAATAGGCTAATGATGATATTTGCGCCTGAAAATGGAAGCCATAAAGAGACACATTTATAATAATATTGCATTTTTTAATTCAATTCTATTACTGCCGAATATTGTTTTTTTTTTAAAACTTAATAGATCTTACCCTTTCTCCTTATTTGCTGTAGTTGAGTATTTGAGAAAAACAAAGTTACTCATAGAATATTGTTGCACTATTTGAGATTTTATTACTATAAATTAAATAGTTGCTCGTATTCAATCATTTATTAAATTTTCCACAGACTACAGATAATTACAGTTTTTTTTTGTGTGTGTTATTGTGGTTTTTAATATTTTTGCGCTAAGGCAAAGGAAAACAACAACGGCCTTTTCATATTTTTTTTTTATTTTATTCTTTGTGGTACTGTTTATCCGTGATTGTGTGTTTTTGTTTTTATGACTTTTATTCACGTCAACCTTAGGCCCTGCCAGAATATCAGCGCCGCAGCGGCCTCAGTGTCGTTGTGGCATTGTACTGAGGCAGGGACCTAGTTGACCCGATTCTGTTTTTTGTTTTATTTATGCTTTATTTGTTGGTCAATAAATTATTTCTTTCTTTCTTTCTTTAGATAATCTGGAAATAACATTAATAACCAAAGACATTGCTCGTCGAACTCCTTTCTAACATAAATTCTATCTTTATCCCACCCATAGGTGGAATACGGAACCAGTGCGGATTGGTGAGTGCTTATGACTGCAGATGCAGCCGGTACCAACGGCTTTACGTGCCTTCCGAAGCACGAGATAGTAAATGTTTGATCACCCGTCTAATGACCGACCATTGCGAAAGTTGCTTAACTTCAACGATCGCAGCCGAACGCGCTAACCACTTGCGCCATCGAGCTCCTCGAGTCGTCCTCAGTCGCAATACAAAGTTCAAAAGGAATTCCAATTCATGGACCTGAGATATCGCTACTTCCAATCACAATTATTCTATTCGAGATTGAAATTCTAATTTCAGAATTCCAATAGCGATCTATTGGAAATTCCTTCCTCGTACTCACCGCTTTAGTTTTATGCATCGTGCAACCTGAATGTAATGGCTCAATTACACTAGATCGTTGGCCCGTATTACTACCCGAATAAGGGTGTACTCGACTCCATTCATCTACACTTAGTCGTTTACCCGAATTCCATTGGCAATCGTATTCGGGCTAGCGACCAAATGTAATTGAGCTATAAGACTTAGAAGATTACAGCTGGTTAGGTAAAAATATTCAAAGTGAAATATAGTGATGCAATCTAGAATAGATGCAGGTCATGAATAGAGGCCGTCCCATGACCCTACCCGGGGAGTCCCTCGCTGACCGGCATGGCATCAGCTGTGCCGGCAACCGACGGAATCCGTGACGGCAGCCCCCCCTTGTAGTTCTGTCCTGCAAAGAGGAGGTCGGCGGAGGGAGCTACACGGGCACGCCCAAGTAGCCCTCCGCAGCGGACGGGGGGCGGTACGGTGGGCACTAGGCCTCGTACTCAGCCCCCACACGCGGGCCATCCTGCGCACGTCTGCGGGGTCCCCACAATACCCGGGAGACCCCTGCCGTGGAGCCCCGGCTAGGCCGGGAGGCTGCTGGGTGCGGAGACGAGGAAGAAACCCTAAACGGGGATCCCGCGGTTTCGCACTAAGCAGCTTAGAGGGTATTCGCAGGGTTTTTAGCGTATATTATGCCGTAAAGCACCCGTAAGAGTTACGGGGTCCTCAGTGGGTAGCCACTGCTGGGGCTCGTAAGGTTTGCGGGAGCCAAGTGTGAGGCTTGTTCGGCGGTGTGCCTGTTAAAGGTGCCGCCGTCTGGAAACAGTAGTATTTAAAAAAAAAAGGTCGTGAATAGAGGACGTGAGAGTCTGAAGCCCTGGTATCAGTAATACTAGAAGATAATGAACAGTAACGCGTTATTACATGGATATTTTTTGTTATCAGCTCTTCTCGGAGCAAAGTGCTTTGTCAAGGACATTCTAAATATGTTCTTCTATTCTATGCCAAGAAATGGTCATTCCAGTCTACTGAATGTGACTAAAAATTTTTAAAAAGAAAATTTATGAATGACCCATTTGTGATGACTGCAGTTTCACTTAAATGGGTTATGTCGCACATCTGTACCATAATACAATAAGTATCAAAAGGGGACGATTTAAAGTAATTAATTACTTTGAAACGATAGCAAATAATCAAAAAAATTAATAAAAAATAAAGAAAATATAACTAGAAAAAAATCCACGCGGACCAGGCAGCAGACGGGACTCGAACCCTTCGCAATCCGGGCGAATGCACTGACCAATTATGCTACCGCGACCCTAACGGCCGCGTCGAAATTCTTCTTGCCTTTCTTAAGCTGCAAGGCAGCGCCATTTCTTAGCATTGTAGGTAAACCACAATTAAAATAACTATTAAAAAATACTTTTAGCTTATATTTACTATCAATGGTTAATTATATTTATCTACTTACCTCTCCTCCTCTCCTTCAGCCTTTCTCCGTCCACTGCAGGACATAGGCCTCCCCCATAGAACGCCACTATGCGCGGTCCTGCGCTATCCGCATCCAGCGGCTCCCAGCACATTTAACGATGTCGTCAGTCCACCTTGTAGTACGACAGCCCACGACCAAAACCATGTCTCATAGCAATACGGCAAAAACCCTATAAAATCGTTAGATTGTATGATTCTGAACCCGACTAGGTGTGTAGTAACGGTCGAAAGTGTAGCAACTGCGTGGGAGGCCATTTCTGCTGTGTCAAAAAAAAAAGACAGTCGGTATTATAGCAATACGTCTGATAGTGAAAATGTACATAGATTTTATAATTGTATTACGAAAAAGTTTGTTTTCAGACATTTTGCGCGTAGCATATAGCCTGAGCGCATTTTTGAAAATGTCAACAAATTTAGCTGACCTGTATCATAGCAATACGGATAGTTTTTTTTTTCAACTTTTCGTATTGCTGCCACGATTACCAAAAACCTGTTTTCAGACACTTTAAGTGTAGCATATACTCCCAAAAACGAAAATAACGTTTCGGAGTCGCCTGGCCGACGCCTCTGTTAAATGTTTTTTTTTAAATTTACAGCCTTCATAGATATTCAAGAATCTCCCTTGTCTATTATATGTACTTTGACAGATGACAGATGTCATTACTTATTTCTTTTGTAAAAAAACTCAAGTGTGCTTTAAATAAAACCAAAACTATCAAATCAATCAGTATTTAATTTCAACAGCCTCAGCGCTTGTTACGCTCCTGCCCCTTTCTTACTATTATACAGCTCACTCGCCAGCTGCTCCAAACGTTGGTTTCGGGTAAATTCTTTGTTAATTATCATCTAATAAATTCAGGGTCGCAACGTATTCATTGGTTTGTAACAGAAAATTCAAGATGCCTCAATACGATTTTTAAATGATATCTGTGTATCGAAAAGTTGTCTGATAGAGAAGGTGCTACACTTAATTTGTCTGATATAAATTTTTTGCACATGTGGACCCGTGATGTGGACAACTTATTTTATCATGTCCAACAATTTTCAGACATATTGCTATGATACCGATCGGTAAAATTTGTTAACATTTTCAAAACGGTCTCAAAATTTAATGCGTTCACATTTCCGTCTGAAAATTGTTTTGTTGGCATCAAATAACCAAAATTTACTAATAAAAAAGATTTTCAGACTTGATTTGCTATGAGACATTTTTTTTGTCTCATTTTTAATTTTTTTAAGTGATTTTACGGGTTTGCGCTACACCACTAACGTCTGAAAAATATGTTTCCGGTATCTCAGAACTATCATTCAACTACAGTCTGCAAATCAGACATATTGCTATGATACACTTCGGTAAAATTCTTTGACAATTTTTAAAATTCGGTCAGATCAAACGCTACGCGGAAAATGTCTGATATTGGTATTTTCGAGTTCAAGATAATATATCTATCGATTTGATGCGGTTTTGGCCTTATTGCTATGAGACAAAAATGTTGGTCGTGGGCTCTCGTACTATTGTTGGGGGCCACCCCACGCTGCGTCGTCCGGTACGTGGTCGCCACTCGAGGACCTTTCTACTTACTTTAGTAATTTTAATTGGTAGATGACTAAATTTAAAGAAAATGTTTACTAGGACAAAAATCTTCTTCGTTATTGTTAGATCAGGCTGACAAAATTACCTCATTTGGCTTTACCTGCAACAGTACCATTAATGAAATTGTAAGTCCCTATTCAATAGAATGAGATGCAAATGTATTAAGACATGTGTCAATGATAAAAATGAAAGATTTCGCATTGTAGAAGCAGCACCTTAAATCACCGTACAAAAATTGGGTGTATATATTTGGTCTAACGATATGAATTTACAATTACAAAAGCTTAAAACTGCCTTATGTCTAAAAACGTAAAAACTAGAAATAACAAAAAATATTTCATTATTTTAATCTTGCAACAGAAGCACGCAAAAATATACCATCTTGCAACCAGGATCCTTTAAAATCTAAGCAGCGTCAAGTAAATAAATAATTAAGAAATGTGTTCTACATCCTAAAAAGTGTATCATTTTCCAAAACAAATTTCTTTCGTCTTTCAAGGAGCGAACATGGTAAATTGAAAATCAATTTTGTTAGCCTGACAGCTTTGAGTGGCTCCGTAGCTGTGGGTTTCACTAAAATCCGTTCGCCTTGAGACGTCTTTAATATATCATACCTTCCTATTACTATTTACGCGTCTATCAATTTCCCTGTTCCCTCGTGAAGTGACGTGAAATGTCAAATCCACTTAATTCTTGATACAGTGTAAGTTGTGATCTCGGAATAATGTGCTTTAGTTAGGTTGCGTTGGAGGGTACCAATATTCTGTGACAGCTTATAAGCAGCAAGTTGATAGGCAGATAATGATTTCCATAGACAGTTATACATATTTTATTAGAACCTATATGTTGAACTAGAATTCCTATAAAATGGGGAGTTGCACGAAAGAGAGTGAACGACTCATGTTATTAAATCTGATATGAACAGAATAGTATATCACATAAGGATTTTTTTTTAAAGTTAACTTACCTACAATTATCGCCAAGTTTGGCAACAGGACTGGTGACTAAAAATGTATTATCTTGAGCTCAGAAACATTAAAAATGTATACTCATATGTTTCATTATTAGCATGTTGACATATCGAGCGACGTCCAGTTTCGGGATCATTTAGAGGGCAAGGCCAAATTGGCTTCTAAGTTGGTGTGCCCAATAGGGTATTTGACAAGTTTTAGAAAACGATCTCACGTTATTGACTAATGTTTATGGTGTCCGTAAAAAGTGGATATTCATCATTCTGTTGTGTATTTCAGTAAAAAAAAAAACAAATCAAAAACTCCAATTCAAAGTTGCCGCGAAAACGTTTCTCTGGATGATATGGTGTCTTACTAGTGTGTGACGTCACACGACTGTTATTAAAACGTCAAACGATGCAATGTAATGTCACTTTAACCGGAAGTTTACTTGCGTGTGACGTCATTTTAGGCTCCGCCAATCCCAAGCGTTTTGGGTCACGACAATAGATAAGAAAACTATTATCTTTTTCGTGGGTTTTTAGTAAAATTATGAATTTTTTTTTTGTATGAATAGTAAAATCCCTTGCCATTATTCATTCTAAACACAGATGCTAACAATTGGCACTTTATTTTTAATACTGTCAATTTTTAATATTGATCGAGAAGTGCATTATTTCACACTGGCGACCCAACGACTGCAACTTTACAAAGAATAGGTTTGGCCTCACATGGAGTACCCCAGTACCAGCTTCTTTCCCTAGTAGCTTGAATTGTTGACGACCAGAACCTTTCCGATCAGCTTGTTTCTTTGGCTTTGCGTAGGGATGTAGCTTCGTAGCTTCGCTCTGCGTCCTCTTCCACATTTATCACGGGCAGTGTTCTAAGGAATTGTTCGGATAATATCCAAGTTGCTGCTTCTCGCCATCGTAAATCGCAACAAAAATTTCATCCTTATCATCTTGATGCGTGGCTATCCACAACCGGACGATTTGTCAAAAATTTTACCACGTACGCCAAAACTGTGGAATATATTGTGCTCATTCCTTAAAGGTCGGCACGCATTTGTGATAATCCTGGTGTTGCAGATGCCTATGGGCAACAGTGACCACCTACCATCAGGTGAGCTGTTTGCTTGTATTCCCGTATGCCATATCTTGAAAAAAGCAAGATTTAACTATAATACGATTCAAATAAGAATAGGAAAGCCAATGACCTCCAACTGACAAATGTCGCTTGAAAAGTACGGTTTGCAAAAAAATCTCGGAACACTTTTTTAGCACTCGGCTGATTCTAGTATAAAAATCAAAAAATTTTAAACAAACAATAACAAATGTTGATAATTAATATCAGTTGTTTTTGTTTCATTTATTGAGCTTTGGTTATGAATGGTTGATAACCTAAATCGTCAACCAAATGTTACTCTATGTTGCGTTCAAAAACTCTATTTTAAACTTTCGTTTACAAAAAGGCTGCATGTTCGTATGTGACCTGCATAATTATTCATAACTTCTCCGGCGATAAAGCATTAATGTTTTTTTTCACGCAGTATTAATAAAGAAATACTATTAAAAATCGGTTGTGTTGTTTCTCAACCTTTGTAAATTAATTTTATTAAAAAATCTGATGTTTTGTCTCACTTAATCTAAGTAAATAAGTTTTATTAAATAGCAAAATTGTTTTGCTCACTCTACCTATTTGGTTTGAATTGACAGCTATGACGTCAAAATATGGCGCCCAGTCGGTCCTATTCTTAGTTGAATCGCATTATATACGTAAGTATAGTTTTTACGTAAAGTTATTAGGCAGCTATCAAAGATGGAATCCCAATGCTGCCTTTATCATAAAAGCAAAATATACCTCGGTTTTATAAAATACAACCATACTACAGCAGTCTAAGTAGTTTAGTTATGTTCCTTGTTACAACATTTCGCCGGCTCTATGTAAATTGCAGCCGAAATTTATAATTCATGAAAGCTTGAACACACGTCTGAGGGAGGCTGCAATTAGTTATACCTACGGATTTGATGAAATCCTGCATAACAGCATAGTTTCCTTGTTTTCAGTGCGCTGTGATCATGAGGCTATGCAAAAGCAGCAATAATTGCTGATATGGCGATAAAATGAATGAGTGATGTGCGTGAAAACCTAAGAAACAAACCTAAGAAACAAATATAATATGACTCCTTTAAGCCTAACAAAATTTAAGTAAGAAGTGTAGGAAGGCCAAAGGGGAAGATCTTCCTCCGAGCTGGGTGATGTTAGCTTGGGGGCCGCGGCCCAACTGATGTTGGTCGGGCATCGTATATATGAACTGTTGGCTACCGAATTTTACTTGCGCGATGTAGGCTTCCTTACGTAGTGAACGCAGCGCCGGTAGTGCCAACTCTTGAGGAGGCATAAGATTGTTTCCTCTATGTTAGTTATGTGAGGAGCGTGTAGATGTCGCCGCCACAGAAGCTTTAGTAATTTGCGAAATATCGAAACCAAATCTGGACTCATTTTAAACTATCTATGTACCAGATTAAATACAAACCATAGCTATATAGCTATCATAAAAATTAACTAACTGCATCATCGGAAAATTAAATAAAAGTATACACAATTTAACTTTTATATGAACCTATCTATTTGTATATTGAAATAATAAATAAATCAACATACATTGGCTCCAATAGTTGTCAACTCATAAAATTACATGATCGGATAACTAATACGAGTATAATAATGGAATATTCGAGTCTCTTATTATTCATTTGATTCAATATATGATGCCAATTTGTTGTAACTACGATTTTACGGGCAATGAACTCGATTCAATTTTACCAAAAATTACCGCAATAGTTTAAACGAGATTCGAAAATATTAATTTCTATAACGGTTAACTGAAAATATTAATTAGGAGAATTGAAAATAAATATTGTGCCTCTCGTGATTATTTGGGGAGTCAGAATAATAATTTTCAGACTTCATAACTTATTAAAAGAACACATCAACTAATTAATAGTTTAGTAGTTGATTAACCAACTCACGTCTAAAGGTCATAAGCTCATTAGAGCTATTTGGCACCGCTTTGTCGTGTGTCTTCCACTCGTGGTCGACGAGCAAACGCAGGTAGCGGCATGCGTTGCCAATCAGTGAACGTTAGGTGGACTACGGGTGAACACAGCGCCGCCACAGCGTAAATTAAGTAATGGGTTATAAATCGGCACAATTTTTGAAGTTATACTCGTTATGAAAAAATGATGAGAGTGAAATTTTTAGATGCGCGCGCATCACTGTAACCCAAAAGTAACAGCATGAAGTTGGCCGCGGGCGCGTTATGAAAAAATCATGTGAGTGAAATTTCGAGATGCGCGCGCATCACTGTAACACAATAGTAACACCATGAAGTTGGCCGCGGGCGCGTTATGAATGTTAGTGTCTAATAATGGTATTGACATCTGTTCGAAAGGTACTTTGAATGATCCACGGAGCTCCATAAGATGATCGCGTTGTCAAAAACAATGTTGGCACGCTCGTCGCCTCTGATCACTGTTTTCATATTTATAATATTTATCCACATGTTTCTAGTTTCTATATAGACACAACGTGTTTTAGTTACTTACAAGTGCTAATTACTTAAGGACTAATAACTTAAATTCAGTAGTGATTTTAATTGAATATTTATTGAATTTTTCAAATTAAAACTGAACTTAATTGACTGTGTTAACTATCCTTTTCCAGTCTTTTTATTATTTTATTGTAATTATTAATTATTTGCATGCAATTAAAAAATATTTTTAATGATGCTAAAGAAGTATAACTTCTCACGCGCGTACATAAGTTACACGCATCCATTTTTAAATGTTTTTTCACAATGTTTAATTTTACAAACCATGCATTGGCTCCAATAGTTGTCGCGCTTAAAAAGGAGAAAAGGAAAGGTATTGTCAACTTGTAGGCAGCGTGCGGTCCACTCAGGAGCAACGCGTTTACAACCAGCGGCCAACACACGACAAGCCTGCGGGTGCGTAGTGGTCATCGTGTTGTCCAGCCGCAGCCTGCACGCGGACAGCTTGCGAGCAAGGCGACACGGTAACGCTACAGAGTCTTCGCTCTTGCAAGCACCTTACCCTTAAAACTCATTCTCACCATTCTGGTTTCGTTTCCAAATCTTTCACCATTACAGCTGTATGTGTTTGGAATGCTTTGCCATAGAATATTCGCAGTGCTCGTAGTAAGTTGGAGTTCAAAAAACTAGTGCTCAGGGATGTTAGGGAGCTCCGTAACCGTAACCGAAACTATCGGATATCCGATATAAAAAATCATCCGTAACCGTAACCGAATCCGAAATGAAAGTTTCGGATAGTATCGGATAGGGGCGGAGCCTAATTGAGACACGTTATGACAAGTTGTTTTGATCGGCCAGCCGCTGCCAGTGCCGACACACAAGCTGCGCGTATTGTTTGTTTTTTTTCTTCTTTGACAAAGTGTTGGTTGTGTTACGGAATCGATTGAATTTGTACAAAATGCGTCCTAAGTCGAGTGCAGTTTGGTCGTTTTTTGATGAAATGACCGATTCCGCAAAATGTAAACAGTGTGGTAAAAGGTTTTCAAGGAAAGGAGGTGGGACTACATCGCTAAAACTTCACCTTAAATCACAACATAGTGATAAGTACGAAGAACTTTTGCTACTGGAAAAAGGTAACCAACAAAATAACCTACAAACAGCCAAGCAACTGACACCTTTACAAGAGTGTAAAAAACAGTTGACACTCAAAGATTCGTTAAAAAACAAAGGTGCCTGGGATGAAACTAATACTAAACAAAAAGAAATTGATAAATTAGTGGCTGAAATGATAGCGTTACAAAACTTGCCATTTAATTTTGTAGAAGGTGTGGGATTTCAAAGATTAGTGCAGGCAGCCTTACCACGTTATAATCTTAGAGGTCGGCAGTACTTTACTAATTTACTGTGCAATGATATCTACAACAAAATGAAGTTAAAGATTCTGGACTTATTGAAACAATTTGAGAAGTTATCATTTACTACAGATGTGTGGTCCGAGCCCAGCGCAAATGTCTCGTTACTTAGTCTTACTGCTCATGGCATCACGAATAATTATGAAAGAGTTTCTATAATACTCAAGTGTGAACAATTAGAGGGTCGGCACACAGGTGAAATTATAGCGAATAATTTAAACAATATTTTGCAAGATTGGGGCTTAAGCAATGAATCAGTTCATTGTATTTTACGCGACAAAGGATCAAATATGATAAAAGCTATGAGAACGGCCAATTTCCCTGATGCAAACTGTACTATTCATCAACTTCAATTATGTGTTAGATCAGCAATGGAAACCGAAGAATTTATCTCGCCAGTGATTACAAAGTGCAAAAAAATTGCTACTCACTTCCATCACTCACTAATTGCTCAAAATGAATTAAAACAAATTCAAACAGAAAGACTGAACCAAACAGAGTTATGTATCGTTCAGGATTGTTCTACAAGGTAAGATATTTCTATTTTAAACTAAAATAATTTTATATAAATGTTTTTTTTTTCTTCTGTACGTTGTTTAATTTCACATATGTTTTATTTATTCACAGATGGAATTCGACTTATTATATGATGGATAGAATATTGAAATTAAAAGACTCCTTGATACTGTATTCGGGCGCGCATACTATACCGATTCCTACTGCTGATGAATGGCTCGACTTGGAAAAGTGTATTGCAATATTAAAGCCATTCGAAGAAATTACACAGGAGTTAAGTAGTGCAACTGCGACAATAGCTTCAGTGATTCCTTTAGTCTATACTCTTAAAAACACATTAGAAACAGAAAAGACTAAACAAGACACATCAGAAAACTTTAAATTAATGATTACAAATATGGTCCATAATATCAGCGTCAGATTTCAGGACATTGAGAATAATAAAATATATACAATAGCTACTTATCTAGATCCACGCTACAAGCTCAAGTTTTTCAATGAAATTACTAAGGAACAAGTACAGACAGAGATTCTAGGAATCGTTGGGTGTTCAAGAACTTCTCATGATGAAGGTCCTTCTTCACCAAAGAGATCACGGACTCAGCTGCCATCAACAAGTTCATACATTCAATCTTGTCTAGCTGAAATATTAAGCGCAAGTGACGAAGAAGAGCACGTAGGTGGTGATGAGGATGATACAGTACCCAATCAATTAATTGTCAAAAAAGCATTGTTAAATGAATACAATAGAGAGAAAAGGTTGACACTCAGTGAAAATCCACTTTTATGGTGGAAAATGCATACGAAGTACAACAGTTTAAGTGCTTTAGTCAGACAGTACCTCTCTCCGCCGCCTGGCAGTGTACCGAGTGAACAGCTTTTCAGTGCTGCTGGGTTAATTTATGATCCTTTAAGAAATAGACTTTCTGGTGATAAGGCTGCGAAATTACTTTTTGTCAAGTATAATTTACCTTTGATAAAATTTGATTATTGAAAATGTTTAATGTTATTATAAATTAATGTAAGACAATGTATGATTAAGTTCAGAATAAAAAAGGAAGATATGATTGTTATGTTTGCACAAATTATAAAAAAGGAAGCTATGATTGTTATGTTCGACTTAAATTATAGTTATAGTAAACTTAATTTAATTCTGATTTCAATATTTTCTTTTAATACGAAATTACTGATTCAGTATAAGTAATAATTTTGTTATTACATTTTCATTTTAGGTGTTTTTGATCTAAATCATCTAAAATTTAGATAATACTCAATATAATATAATTATTTATATTTATTTTTATTTTAAATAGCTGTAATAATTACTCACAGACTGATTGTAATTCCTGCCAAAAACGAAATAAAACTACTTTATTACCTATTAGTATTTTACTTTTAAAATTCCTTAAAAATATAATATCCGTAACCGAAACTAACGGATAATCCGAAATAATTTATTATCCGTAACCGTATCCGGTATAATAATCATTCCTATATCCGTATCCTATCCGTAACCGAAATTTCATATCCATAACATCCCTAATGCACACTATCTGACCACCTAATACTTCTCTTATCTGTAGTCATCTATAGTCATCTATATCTTAAATAGTTATTTCTAACTAATTAAGTGTATGTATATAATTATATATGTATGTTTATTAATTTATATATATATATATATATATATATATATATATATATATATATATATATATATGTGTATTTGTATTTCTATATATATATATAGGGATATTTTATTTATATATAATATATGTTTATAGTATAGTATTGTTCTGTAGGTATTTTTCTTTTCTCTAACTTTAGCAACTCGCACTCTATCGCCAAAACACCCATACTGGTTGACTGGTAGAGAATGCATGTGGCATTAAGTCCGCCATTTACTGTATTTTGGTAATAAAGAATAAATAAATACAGAGTTGATGTAGCGAGCGTATTCTCATAGAAATCTATGCAAAGAATATCAACTACACGAGTTGAGGCGGTGCTGGCGGGTCTGATGAGCTGTGACCTTAAACCATCAAAATG
This sequence comes from Chilo suppressalis, assembly GCA_902850365.2. NCBI lineage: Eukaryota > Metazoa > Arthropoda > Insecta > Lepidoptera > Crambidae > Chilo > Chilo suppressalis. The sequence continues at coordinate 2,000,992 of OU963910.1, forward strand.
AATTGTAAGTTTGATTAGCAACAACGTAAAAAAATACTCCAGACAAAAAGCTAAGTAACAATTTTTCAAGTACTTAATATATTACGGTATAATTTACTTTACAAATTGTAATTGGTCTCGGTAAATTAACTTCTAATTAAGAACCTGCAAACACGCGCGTTGAAAATAACAAGAACAAAGAAATGTAGCATGGAAAAAATATCATTTTTTTATTTCTCGAAAGGTGTACGAGGAAAATTCATACTATGTCTTAAATACGTACTCAAAGTATAGAAATGATAGTAATTTTTTCCAATATCCAATCATGAATGGGATCTTCAATCAAATAATAAGAGCTTCCGGATGGCCGAAAGGTGTCAAGATGGCCGCGAAGGCCGTGTCAAATCAAAATGGCGGAACATCGGAAATTGGCGGCTAATTGCTTTTCGAGGTCCAATTGGTCAATGTATATAATCAAAGAGTTAAAACAGAAGATGCGTCAAAAGTTTAAAAAAGCTTAAGACTTTTAATTTAAGGCTTATTTTAGTGTGACTCTTCGGTCTTAAAGATACCTGAGAAAAAATGTTTTTTTAGAATTTTTTTTTGATAACATATTTAGCAATAGGGATGATAACTAATTTTTTTTCTTCGTTTATCAGGAAAATTATCAAAAACTATTGGACACGTATTTTTTCTTTTTTCACATAATATAAACATTGCAGAGATGTATTGATTTGAAAAGTCGCATGACGTCACGTTTGAGTACCTTATAAGTGAAAATTCACTCAAAAGTGACGTCACAAGCCTCTACTCCCAAACTTTGACGCGCTATAACTTTGTCATTTTTTGGTTGATTGCCCAAAGAAAAAATACGTGTCCATTATTTTTTGATCATCTAACTGACGGACTAAATAGAATTTCGTTTACTGTGCCCCGTCATCACCCTTTTTTGCTGACATTATTCCTTTGAAAATATGTCAAACAGTATTAAAAATTCAAGTATGTCAAAAAATGTGGGCAACATCCAGGTTTACAGTTTACAAATAAATTATAATCAGTGACGAGTAAACCAAAAGTCCACTACTATCACTTCTCGGAAGTAGATCAAAGACCAAGACAACTTGTCGATTGTTCCGTGACCACGAAGCTTTAGACTTTGACATTGACATAGGTTTTAAAATTTAATGTTATCTTTAGTGAATCTTTGACCTTTTAGCAGGGTATTAGAATCACCATGGCTTGTGGCTCTTTATCAACACTTCTAAAACTAATTCGCGTTCATTCATTATACTTACAAAAGTATCCACATTTCCGTCTCCTTATCTACGCCAAGGTCAGATCTATGAATTTAAATCCCTGTTTTAAACAGAGTCAAGCAATGAACTCTAACCAACATTACATAATCTGAAGTTGGTGTTTTACTCGCTTAAGCTGTGGAAAAAATGGAGGCTAATTGTTTGATCAAATTGTTATTTTTACGCGGGTGGGTGGTTGTGGTCTTTTTTATGATGTCATGGGTGAGATAATCAATTTAACCGGCGGATTGGGTAATCAAAAATCAGTGTGGTGTTTTTTTAGGGTTCCGTACCTCAAAAGGAATAAACGGAACTCTTATAGGATCACTTTGTTGCCCGTCTATCAAGACCGTTTTTTCTCAGGAACACGTAGAGGTATCAAACTGAAATTCATATCTAATACTCAGGTCTACTGTCTCTTGGAGCTGTGGAAAAATCAAACTACTAAGACAAAGCAATTGAAAGTGTAGTGGTTTATGCCGCAAATATCCGCAAATTTTCGAAACTCGCACGGGAATCAAAACTTACAGGGTACTTCCCGTGTTCTTAGCATTTTGAAATTTGGTACGAAGTAACGTTTTATAGTAACAGATAAAGGAAAAATTGTGAAAACCGTAAATTTTTAGTTACATCATATAATAAAAAATCTTTTAGAAAATAGGGATGATGGCGGGGTACAGTAAACGAAATTCTATTTAGTCCGTCAGTTAGATAATCCAAAAATAATGGACACGTATTTTTTCTTTGGGCAATAAACCAAAAAATGACAAAGTTATAGCGCGTCAAAGTTTGGGAGTAGGGGCTCGTGACGTCACTTTTTAGTGAATATTCGCTTAAAAGTGTACTCAAACGTGACGTCATGCGACTTTTCAAATCAATATATCTCTGCAATGTTTATATTATGTGAAAAAAGAAAAAATACGTGTCCAATACTTTTTGATAATCTACCTGATAAACGAAGGAAAAAAAAAATTAGTCATCATCCCTATTCACGTTGGTACGGAACCCTCGGTGCGCGAGTCCCACCCGCACTTGTTCGGTTTTTTAAGCACTTCGTTTCTATTATGGCGTACCTAATTTAGAAAAACGCTAATGATCTCATGAGGTTTTGATGGCGAAACCGACGTGATTTTCAGATTTTAAATCATGAGTGCCTACTAGTTTGTAGTTACTTATGGTGCAATAACATTTGGTCACTAGCCCGGGGGCCCGAATGACATTATTCGAATTCGGGCATCCAAAGCAATATTAACACTGGAATACGGGCTGGAAAACGGTGTCGGGTAAACAAAGGAAATCTACCCCAATACGGGCGTACTCGACTCCGTTCATTTACATTTAGTCGTTTACCCAAATTCCATTGGCACCTTAGATTAAAATAAAACAAAAAGGGAAGATACGGCACTCGCGGCTGAAAAACGATCCGCTTAAATTGTGGTGCATGACCATAATTCGCTTTAGTCACAATTGGACATCCAAACACGATGCATGTGCACTCATTATAACAATATTGCGTATATTCTGTGTTATGAAGATAGAACAATGCCTTCGATGCTTTTATTATCAACACAAATATAAATTGTGGGTTACCTACAATGCGAAGAGATGGCGCTGCCTTGCGACTAGAAAAATTTCGACGCGTTCAATAGGGCCGTGGTAGCATAATGGTCAGTTCATTCGCCCGGATTGCGAAGGGTGCGGGTTCGAGTCCCGTCCGCTGCCTGGTCCGCGTGGTTTTTTTTCTAGTAAACTTTTCTTTGGATTTAAACACAAATAGTTCAAGATCAAATAACAAACGCCACAGCAACACTATTCATTCGTAAAGCTATAAAAACATTTTTTCTCAAAAATCACGGTTTGCTATAAATGTTAGTTACTGATTTGTCATTTTTTATGAAGAAACGGACAACAATACAAGTCAGATGCCTGTAGAGAGAGAAAAGTAAAATGCAGTCGTCTGCAAAGCGAGACAACGGCTAATTAGAGCCGAGGTCCGAGTCTCAGAGACGCCCTCTAGTTGAGCCGACCCCCTCAGGTTCGAGTGGTCTGGAGGCTCCAGACGGAGAGGAGACTCCCCCCGTGGGGAGACGCCATCCGACTGAAATACCTCCAGAGGCACTCGCCAATTCTCGGCTTGAGGTCCCCTTAGGGTCTCGCCGTCCCCAAACCCGGTGACGCTGTAAAGGTCATCTGCCTGCGACCAACAGCATACACACTCAAAAAAAAAAAGCGATGCGGACTCGTGCCGTTTCGCTCGCGCTGCATTGAAGCGTATAATTCTGTCTCGCTCGCTCGATTGAATGTTTAATTACAGAAGTGTGCGTGTGTGAGAGTTGCTTATGTAGTTGAGTTGGATCATATTTTATTTGATGCTAGTATGAGCGTACCGTATCTTCGCTTTTTGTTTTAATCTAAGATTGGCACTCGTAATCGGGCTAACGAGCAAGTGTAGTCGAACCATTAGTCTTTAACTATTACTATCGTTTCTATCGATACTATTCAATCCAAAGATAATAATAAATAAATCTTCAGATGTTTACACCTTGTTTGCGCGTTATAGCGACAAAGTGTCGGTATAAAGTTAATGAAAATGGACTATAAGGCATGCGGTTCCAAACACGAAATTAGAAGTAGGATGCGGTGCGTGTGGTACAAAGAGGGTTAAAGGTTACCTGGCTCTCAATGCTGCTGCTGCAATTCAACCTGGCGACCAGCCAGCGGCTTAGGCTAGTGGTCCGTTCCCTTTTTTTTCTTCGTACGCACTTGTAATTCTTGCTTATAGTTACACACACAATCGATGCACATAAACAGTAGTTAGTTCCCTTTATATTAATTAGGTAATTAGAACTTAAGCGGTTTGCACGATTTTTCGGCGCGGGAGAGAAAAAATTCGTTGCGGTAGCTAGCTCGGTTCGCGATACAGTGTCTTCGTCTTCGCCGATGTTGCTATCCCTTTTTCTTGGTCGCGGCGTAGCGGGCGAGAGCGAGAGGGAAGGATGGGAAGAAAAAGGTGTACCACACGCGAAATAATTAAATTATGAATGTTGAAACAATGGCGCGAACACACCTAATTGGAAAATAATTAAATGATCCTCAAAAAAAAAGTAAATGATCACCTGAAAAATACTATTGATAACCTTAAGATTATGTTAGGATATAAGTTGTATTGTTTTGATGATCAATAATTACTAGATTTTATGATCATTTAAATGATCGATGGCGCAAGTGGTTAGCGCGTTCGGCTGCAATGGTTGAAGTTAAGCAACTTTCGCAGTGGTCGGTCATTGGATGGGTGACCAAAAATTTACTCGATCTCGAGCTCCTCCGTGCTTCGGAAGGCACGCTAAGCCGTTGGTCCCGGCTGCATCTGCAGTCGTTACCACCCAGCAAACCGCACTGGGCGCGCGTGGTGGGTCATTGCCCAATCTTCCTATTCCATCCATAGGGAAGGCCTGTGCCCCAGCAGACTTGGTGAGGATAGATTGCATCTGCATCGATTTACATTCAGCATCAATTTCTCAACAAATTTAAAGAAAAGTTAATATAATACTTACAGAAGAAAAAAAACGAAATATTGTAACCGAAAGACCCCTAGCACGAACCATTATCGAATTCGAATAGTTTGCAAACCGAAATGTTAATGTCAAATTTTGTATGGAAACTTGAACAGCAGCGGCACAAAGTACGTAACGAGAACTAAAAATCAGTATATTTGTTTCTTAGGTTTTCATGCACATCACTCATTAACTAAAACTAGTTTTTCACGGGTTAATGCACGAAACTTTATTTATTTATTGACGTTTCGCAGCCTTTACAGGCTGCTAATTTAACATAAGAAGGAGATAGAAAACCTCTCTTGAGTTTGTTTCGCCGGTTCTTCTCAGAAAGGTCTCCCAATTTTTGGAACCGGTGGTAGTTTACGGTAGTTAGGGACAAATAAATAAACTCTTTACAAAAAATAATTTTAAATAAAGTACTTTATTAACTAAATTAAGTAATAAATTCATACATAGACAATAAAACTTTAAATATCGAACAATGAAATAAACGCTCAATAAAAGTCTTTCGAAGGTAGCTCGACAAAATGAAATAAAAAAAACTATTCCGACGATGCAGCCTGTAAAGGCTGCGAAACGTCAATAAATAAATAAAGTTTCGTGCATTAACCCGTGAAAAACTAGTTTTATTTAAAAATCAGTACATATTTGACAATGACATTTCGGACTCGCAAACGATACAAATTCAATATTGATTCGTGCTAGGGGTACAGTTATACAAATTCGAAGCCGAATAAATATTCAAACAGTAAAATCAAATACAAAGGGAGAGTTTGAGCCATTGATTGGAATTTCTGAGAAGAGAAACAATAATACTGTAAGGCTACACGGAACACAAGGCGACACGGCATGGCTACGTCTGACAAAGTTTCGGATAACATTAGATTTATTCTTACTCCAGTGAAATACGTCGCATTGCAGTGCATAGTTTTAGTTTTCTGTATTGTAGTCAGTATGACTACGACATACCTAACGTCACTATCTTGTTATAATGAAACAATTGCCATATGTTCTTCACCTTAGTGTAGTGGCATCTTTTATTCTAGGCAGTCTGATTTTTAGTTAAAATCTGAAACTGAAATCTTGCATTTGAGGCACTGCTCATAACCGGTTTTTGTCATCCAAACAGCTTTTACATTTTTTTTTTATATAGATAGGTCCGACAAATGACTCCACCCCACCTGATGTTAAGTGAAGGTGACGTGAAGATAGCTGATACAGTAGTTCTACCTGCCACACCAGCCATCCTCACCCTGCCGGCCTGCATGTTGCTTCTTCACGCCTCTTTTAAAGGATCCCAGGTTGTAAGAGGGAGGGTACACGTGAGCGGGCAGAGCATTCCATTTACGGATAGTGCGACAAAGAAATGAGTCACCAAATTTCTTTGTACGCGTTGGAATTGTGGCCACAGTTAGACGGTGATAACGTAGGTCAGCGCGCGTGGTCCTCTGAAGGAAAGGAGAAGGTGGGATAAGAGAGAATAACTCCTCAGAACACTCGCTGGGGTACAGACGATAGAACGCGCTTAGTGACGCCACGTCACGGCGTAATTGAAGAGGCTCAAGGTGTTTAGTCACCTCCTCATCGCCTATGATGCGGATCGGATACATTATAATTTCAACTTTATTTTTAAAACTTTTCGAAGTAAATTTTAGGTGCAATCAGAGGGGTCGAATAATTTTGACGGTTATCAAAGGTTCAAAGTGTCGTGTTGTCTCAACGCAATAGGTAGTGTCATATTTAAAGCTTAATTATTCATTGAATTTTAAATACTTTTAAAAGACAGTTAGTTATACTTGCACATTCTAATGCCAAATTATTATCTAAGATTTACATCTTAATTTATTTATTTCAGATATTTTAATCTAAAATAATTATAGAATTTTGATATTGTTAGGTATAGTTAATAACAAAAGATTTTTTGTTATTTAAAAAAATAAGTTCAGTTAATGGATGGAGTTGTTAATTAATTAAAACATCTACACACGAAAATAATTAGATCTTTATTATAGACGGATTTTGACGAAACAGAATAAAAGCTGTTAACATGAAAACTAGCATCTTAAAAAACGAAGACAACTTTATTAAATAGTTTAGATTAGGTTCATGAATATACAATATAATAGCGTACTAGGTACTAAGATTTTCTCAATTTATGGATATTCAGGAATAGAAACCACTCTAACTAAATTGCGAACATTCAAAGCACGGACTTTCAGATCCATTTTAGCTAACAAAGTCGACGTTCCAGCCAGCTCCTACCGAGTCCCTTGCGATGAGTTACCTATTTAAATTTCTCGGGCAACATCTAGTTATTTCATTGACTATTATAAGAGGGACATGATCATTTGGATCTATTTCGAATTGCGTTCACTTAATATAGTTAAGATTAATTAATTTATCTATTTATGGTACAGCGACAGAGTACAAATTATAACTTACAAATGAGTATAGAAAATTATTATATTAATATTATACACATATATATACATATTATATACATAAACTTGCACCCCAATTGATGCTGAACACGACATAAGTGAATTTTAGCGCACAAATTTGAAAAAATAATCTAACTTAATGAAATTAAATATGCAATTACATTTAATAAAAGAAATAATTAAATATGTATGTATTAATCAAGAATTAAAAATAATAATAAAAATAAATAAATATTTCCAATACTCACACCAATTAGCCTAGCCCCAAAGTAAGCACTGTAAGGCTTGTGTTATGGGATACTAGGGTAACGGATAGAATACATATACTGTACATATTTAAGTTTATTTGTATAGAAATACATATTAAACATCCATGACTGGAGTACAAATACTCGTATTCATCACACAAACATCTGCCCCCACCGGGATTCGAACCCGGGAGGGACCTCTCGAGTCGGCGACACCATGATACCCGGCGTACAAACCACACGACCACGGAGGTCGAAATCAATTCAATTACAATTTGCTTCTGCATATTCGTTAGTAGGAGGAGTGAGAATGGGCAGAAATATCCACGTCTTTGGCTATTTCATTAAGGGCCCTGCTCATTCTATATTATGGGTCATTGTGGGTAACATTATTACTACAAGTTGGTAATACAGGCAAACAGGACGATGGACTCGTAAGATTGCGGAGTTGAGACCAAGAACTGGCCAATGAAAAGTGGGAAGGCAACCTGTGCGCTGGCCTGACATTACCAACATAGTGGGCTAGACCTGGAAGCGCATAGCTAGGAATCGGGTCGTGTGGAGAGACCATGAAGTATACCCACAGAACACAGGAAGAGGTTCGAAGGGTGATCATAGGCCGGGGACCAATGTCGCCGGCTCGCTCCTCCTAATTACATCATCATAGATAATAGCCAATCAAACGACGCGACATCAGACAATCGAACCAATCAGCGTTCACACCAGCAACGACGCAATCAGAAGCAAGTTTTGGTCAGGTTATAAGCATTTGCTCACACATAACTGTCGCGCGCCTGCCCCGCCCACAAGGCTTTTTTAACCTCTTTTTGTGTTCTGCGAGTATACCCGACAATGGTTAAAACCGGGTTTGCTAGTATTGTGTTTCCATCGTTGAGTTAGGAGTAATTTTTAAGAGAGGAAGGACACAGCTGATTTTCCACTACTTTTTTTTATGCATAATAGGCAAGGCGTTTGGCCACAATCTCGCCTGATGGAAAGCGATGACGAGGTCTAGGATGGTACACGCCTGCCTAGAATATGCCTGTTCACTCTGGCCTTGAAGATGTCCAGATTATATTGGTCCGAAACAGACCTCGGCAAGGAGTTCCACTCCCTAGCCGTTCGCATAATGAAAGCGGAAGCAAATCGCTTCGTGCGAATAGGAGGAATAATCGGATAGTCCTCATGCTATGACAATAAAAAATCTATAATAATGTACCTAATAATATAAAGAACGTAGAAATATCAGCCAAATTCAACAATCAATTAAAATCATATTTAATCCAAAAATGTTTTTATAATTTAAAAGAATTTTTTGACAACAAATGTAATTAATTTTTAAAGTTGACATTTTCATTATTATTATTATTGCTTATTGACATTGTTAAATCTAGTTTATAAAATTGAATTGTTATTTGTGTAAAAATTAAATTATTATTATTGTTGTTTATTGAAATTGTTAAATCTATTTTATAAAATATAATTGTTGTGTAAAAATGAAATGTGAACTAAGTATTATAATATAATTATTTAACAAGCCCTCTGGCTTGATATTTGCTATGCCCTTGCAGGGCGTCACATACATATTTACTTTACATAAATTAATGTACCACCATGAATGTTATGTGACATGCAAAAAATAAATGAAAATAAATGAATAAAGGAACTTCGACAACATAAGGGTGAAAGCCCTCGCCGCGCCTGGTCATTTTAATTGAAGCACCTGTCTCAGTTAGTAACCTCCAACCGACTTTGACGACCTCCGTGGCCGAGTGGTTTGTACGCCGGGTTTCATGGTGTCGCCGACTCGAGAGGTCCTGGGTTCGAATCCCGGTGGGGGCAGATGTTTGTGTGATGAATACGAGCATTTGTACTCCAGTCATGGATGTTTAATATGTATTTCTATATAAATATACTTATATATGTACAATATATGTATTCTATCCGTTACCCTAGCATCCCATAACACAAGCCTTATAGTGCTTACTTTGGGGCTAGGCTTAATTGGTGTGAGTGTTGGAAATATTTATTATTATTATTATTATTAACTTACTGAAGTCTACAGCAGAATTATATGTACTACCATCTGGTGATAATGTGTTATTTTCGCAAAAGATGGGTGACCAAAAAATTATTATTTCAGCATCAACCTACCAATCTGCCCAGTCCATGTGGACAAAAATTCCGCTAAGTGTCACCGCACACAGGCCACCGACCACAACCACAAAACACCGCCACCGGCATATTTCTTGTAGTTTTCATACATTTTATATGGACTCGCCACACACGGTACGCCGGTGGCCCACACACGCTACAAATCGTCGTTGCTCGCTTCTTGTGGCCCGCACCGGCCACTTAATGCGCCGATACAAATCGCCGCCATACGTCACTCGCGCGATTCCCCACGTCTCCCTCCCTTACCTTAGTCGGCCGCTGTCGCGCGCTTCAGCCACTTTAGTAGCCGCTTCTAGCTTCTCGTGGCGGCGTTTTTAGCTGTGGCGTGTGGCCCGTGTGCGGCGACACTAAATGCTCAACCCAAATATGTGCACACAGTAACAGAAAATTTCATCATCATCGTCATCAGCCTATTATTGACCCCAGTGCTGAGACACTGGCCTACTCAATGGATGGAATAGATTGGGCCATGACTCACCACGCGGACCCAGTGCGGATTGGCGGGTGCTAACGACAACGGCTTAACGTGCCTTCCGAAGCACGTAGGAACTCGAGATAGAAGATTTTTGGTAAATCATCCAATGACCCACCACTGCGAAAGTTGCTTAACTTCAACGATCGCAGCCGAACGCGCTAACCCCCCTTGCCATCGAGCTCTTCGATAGAAAATTTCAGCTCCTTTATATTTTTTTTTTAAAGATAGGTCTGACAAATGACTCCACCCCACCTGATGTTAAGTGAAGGTGAAGTCCAGACGCGAAGATACAGCAGTTCTACCTGCCACACCAGCCATCCTCACTCTGCCGACCTGCATGTTGCATCTTCACGCCTCTTTTAAAGGATCCCAGGTTGTAAGAGGGAGGGAACACGTGAGCGGGCAGAGCATTCCATTTACGGATAGTGCGACAAAGAAATGGGTCACCAAATTTCTTTGTACGCGTTGGAATTGTGGCCACAGTTAGACGGTGACAACGTAAGCCAGCGCGCGTGGTCCTCTGAAGGAAAGCACTTCCCAAAAGTAATTCTAAAGGGTTTAGCGAGTTTGGGAAACTATTAATTTATTTTTTACTTTTTCAGCATTGATTCAAAGTTATCTTAAATGTACGTGCAAACAAAATCAATAGACTTAAGTCATAAGGCAGGCACAGTTAACTAAGCCAGCAGTCATAAATTTTAATTAATGTTCCTATTCAATGCAGTAAATATAGTTTTGTTATACCTTATGTCGAGCCAGTTCAATAAATTGGTCGGCGGAATTGGAGCGAATGCGCCGTTTACAAAATATTACCAGTTTGATGATGTTATTCTATCAATTTTGGACGCAATAAAAGGGTTTTTATGACGAATAAATTGACAACAAACGGGGAGTTATTGGCCCAACAGGCGCTGTCTTGATGAATTTATTGTGAAGGGAGCGTATTTGATACTTGCGCAATTAATGGGCAGAAGGTTTGACTACAATATTATTATCTTTATATATATAATTCTTCTGTGAGTGTGTATGTCACTGAACTTCTCTTCAACGACTGGACCGATTTTGATGAATTTTTTTGTGTGTGTTCAAGGGGATCTGAGAATGGTTTAGATTCACAATTTTGTCCGCTGGACAACCCCTATTTTTTTAGGGCGGTACGAAGTTCGCTGGGTCAGCTAGTCTTTATATATATAATTCTTCTGTGAGTGTGTATGTCACTGAACTTCTCTTAAACGACTGGACCGATTTTGATGAAATTTTTTGTGTGTGTTCAAGGGGATCTGAGAATGGTTTAGATTCACAATTTTGTCCGCTGAACAACCCCTATTTTTTTAGGGCGGTACGAAGTTCGCTGGGTCAGCTATTATTATCATAATAATTGACGACCTCCATGGCCGAGTGGTTTGTACGCCGGGTTTCAACGTGTTGCCTTCTCGAGAAGTCCCGGGTTCGAGTCCCAGTGGGAGCAGATTTTAGTATGATGAATACGGGCATTTGTACTCCAGTCATAGATGTGTTTATAACTTTTATCGGAATTATATTATTTTTTTATTTTGTAAGTCGTAATATAATAATATTCTTTTGCCATTTACAATAGAAATATATCTGTAATCTTATAAATTATAATAGGAGGTTAGTTATTTGCGAGTAAAGATTTTATACTTTGTTTTGGTATTTTAATTTTAATAATCAATAAATAGTGTACTTTAAAACACTTAAAATAATTGAATAAAGAAATCTGAGTCTATTGAACAGTTTTATTTCCATTCTATTTGCTTGTTTCTCTTTTTATTGTTTTTTAAAAGTTTCAAAGTGTTCATAAAATTTAATAATTAATGAAAATTCTAACACGTGCGTAAAGGAGTTTCACTTCAAAAATTAGTTCTTCTAGGATTTATATTAAAAAATTTGATTATCAGCATTTTTGCTACGATATTGAAAACCAAGCTACTCGGGCTAATCAAAGGATCATCCTCATCATCAGCCTATTAATGTCCCCACTGCTGGGGCACAGGCCTTCCCTATGGATGGAATAGGGAGATTGGGCCATGACCCACCACGCGGGCTCAGTTCGGATTGGTGGGTGCTAACGACTGCAAATGCAGCCGGGACCAACGGCTTAACGTGCCTTCCGAAGCACGGAGGAGCTCGAGATAGTAAATTTTTTGGTCACCCATCCAATGACCGACCACTGCGAAAGTTGCTTAACTTCAACGATCGCAGCCGAACGCGCTAGCCACCTGCGCCATCAACTCCTCAATCAAAGGATAGGTTTACCTAATTATTGTTTTCCCCAAGCAAGAACTTTGACAAATCTGTAATTGTAATGCCATCGTCAAAGTTCCCATGAACGCAGCCAATTTATTTTTACGTCCGGTAGGGGGCGCTGCTTATTTTCCACAGAGACTTTGACGACGGAGCTACGATCACGGTTCTGTCAAAGTTCATGCTTGGGGTACTGACCCTTAACACAAACCAATATGTGTTCCCTCCTTCTTACAACCAAGATCCTAAAGAAAAGTTTACTAGAAAAAATCCACGCGGACCAGGCAGCGGACGGGACTCGAACCCGCATCCTTCGCTATCCGGGAGAATGCCGACCATTATGCTACCACGGCCCTATTAGCCGCGTCGAAATTTTCCTAGCCGTAAGCTGCAAGGCAGCGCTATCTCTTCGCATTGTAGGTAACCCACAATGTCAAATGAATACTTTTTCAAGTATTAAACATTTGAAAGAAGAAATAGCAATTATAGTTATGATTTTATTTATTTTTTAAGCATTTAACTGCGAGATATTTAAATTTTTTCTAGTAAAGTTTTCTTTAGATTTAAACATCTAGCAGTTAAATGCTTAAAAAATTAATAAAAACATAACCAAGATCCTTTAAAAGAGGAGTGAAGAAGCAACATGCAGGCCCTGCCGGCCGGTGATATTATGCCGTAAAGCGCCCGTAAGAGTTGCGGGGTTCTCGGTGGACTTCCACTGGGGGGTCCGTAAGACTTGCGGGAGCCAGGTGTGAGGTCCGTTCGGCGGTGTGCCTCTTAAAGGCGCCGTCGTCTGTAAAAAGATTTTTTACCTGCGTTATAAAAAAAAAGGCCGGCAAGTTGAGGATGGCTGGTGTGGCAGGTAGGACTGCTGTATCAGCTGTCTTCGCGTCTGGACTTCACCGTCACTTAACATCAGGTGGGGTGGAGTCATTTGTCGGAGCTATCTATAAAAAAAAGCTAATTCAAAACGTTTGCGAGTACGAAATGTCATTGTCAAATCTGTTACGATTTTAAATTCGCACGTGGCGCTGCTATTCAAGTTTCCATACATCATCATCATCATCAGCCTCTTAATGTCCCCTTGGGTACAGGCCTTCCCTATCGATGGAATAGGGAGATTGGGCCATGACCCGCCACGCGGGCCCAGTGCGGATTGGCGGGTGCTAACGACTGCAGGTGCAACCGGGACCAACGGCTTAACATGCCTTCCGAAGCACAGAGGAACTCGGTATAGAATTTTTTTGTCACCCATCTAATGACCGACCACTGCGAAAGGTGCTTAACTACAACGATCGCAGCCGAACGCGCTAACTACCTGCGCCATCGAGCTCTTCAGTTTCCATAAAAAAATTGACAATGACATTTCGCACTCGCAAACTATTCGTATACGTTAATGGTTCGTGCTAGGTACGGTTCTGTCAAAGTTCATGCTTGCTATGATGGGTACTGTACGTTAACGAAATAATAAACAGGGAGTCAGCAACTTTTTTCACAATAATTTCAACCTCTTTTTGCGTTGGGTGTAAAGTTGCCACATTTATTCAGAGGGCATGCCAAGAACTTTCCATACGCGAGGCCCGCCTCGAATTTCATTCCACAACTTACGAAGAAATTGCGTTTGCTTGAATGTTTGGTATTCCTGGCACGGTGCAGCGAATATGTTTGTCCCGAGAATATTGGCCTAATTGGTTTGTTTTTGTTTTTTAGACGACTGAGTGATCTGGATCTCTACTCTCTTTCTCCGAAAAGAAAATTTCGGCAACGAACGAATTCTAAATGAAATTTCGCCAGTGACTCACCTCTATTTCATTTATGAACACGCACAAACAATTTTCGTGAACGAATAAGAAACGTGTGAATTTTAGATTTTATTTGAAATAGAATAAGCCTCCTCTTGCTTTAACCGTGTGGACTTCTTTTGACGACCTCCGTGGCCGAGTGGTTTGTACGCCGGGGTTGGCAATACGGGTTTCATGGTGTTGCCGACTCGAGAGGTCCCGGGTTCGCATCCCGGTGGGGGCAGATGTTTGTGAGATGAATACGAGCATTTGTACTCCAGTCATGGATGTTTAATATGTATTTCTATATAAATATACTTATATATGTAGAGTATATGTATTATATCTGTTACCCTAGCATCCCATAACACAAGCCTTACAGTGCTTACTTTGGGGCTAGGCTAATTGGTTTTTGTTGCAAAAAAAAAAAGAGTAGAGATTTTCTTGCTCCGGTCCTGAAACTGACCGAAGCGAGTAGAACTAGAAACGAGTTCACGATCAGCTCGAAACGAGTGTCTAACTCCGATAGTTTTATTGCTGGGCTGTTGGCGAGTATGCGTATACGAGAGGCGATTACTCGCGTCACTTGCTCGCGGAGACAGTCATGGTCTTAAGTGCGCGCGTCGGACTTTCAAGCGAGCTTCGCTGAGCTAGTATTGTCTTTGGCAGCTCTTGTCGCTAAGTGACGACAAACTAATAGAGCGAGTTCTCGTCAACAGTGGAAATGTGAGTCAGCGATCAACTATTAATATAAACATCTCTTTTAATCTAAAGAAAATTTTACTGTAAAAAAGTCCTCGCCAACCAGGTAGCAGACGGGACTCAAACCAGCACCGTTCGCTACCTGGGCGAATGCACTGATCATTATGTTTCCGCGGCCCAGATGGCCTTGTCGAATTTTCCCTAGCATTTCTTAGGCTGCAAGGCAGCATCAGCTCATCGCATTGCCCCCACTGGGATTCGAACCCAGGACCTCTCGAGTAGGCGACGCCGATGCCTTGAACCCTGGAGTACAAATGAATCGGCCACGGAGGTCGTCAATGTATATGTATGTCTATTGTATGTGTCTTGAGCGAGAAAATAGCCGATAGTTAGTCGCTTTCTCGCTAGCGATGCCACAACTGCCGTAACATGCTAGTACATGTCATTGTTCTCATTCAACGATATTAAATACCCTAGATACACCAACACGAACAAAATCGTGCCCGAAACCTGTCCAAATGGTACATTGGACGATACACGGAGCTCTGTAAGGTGATCGCGTAGTCAAAAACAATACAGGGTGTAAAAAAAACCCATGACAAAAACTAATACTACGCATTATGTACACCCAAACAAGTAATATGACAAAATATTATAGGTGGGAATCATTTGTATTTTTTAGTAATAAAAATACATTTTTTTTTTCCAGTACGCAATCTATAGCGCGGCGCGCTACTGTGGGGCTACGCAAAGAATGTGCCTGTGTGTATGTGTGTGCGTAAGTGTAAGTGCGTCGGTAAAAAAGTTTCTAAATAACGTTTTGAAAATAAAAATGTATATATCTTGAATAAAAAATTGTGACTTTGACCTTCAATATCTCCATAATCACAAATTTCCCAGGTATGGTCCAGACGAAAAAAATAATGTGGAAAATACGCGGTCTTCGACTTCGTTAAAGGTTTTTTTAAATCCTGTATAAGGGATGATTTAAACATTGAAAGTCACCTTTAATGCTGTATATGACGACCTCCGTGGCCGAGTGGTTTGTACGCCGGGTTTCATGGTGTCGCCGACTCGAGAGGTCCCGGGTTCAAATCCCGGTGGGGGCAGATGTTTGTGTGATGAATACAAGCATTTGTACTCCAGTCGTGGATGTTTAATATGTATTTCCTATATAAATATACTTATATATGTAAAGTATGTGTATTCTATCCATTACCTTAGTATCCCATAACACAAGCCTTACAGTGCTTACTTTGGGGCTAGGCTAATTGGTGTGAGTGTTGGAGATATTTATTTATTTATTTATATATAAGATCTTACTTGACTTTTCAACGGTCCGCGCGTGACTGTGAACCAAGAAGTGCTTGAACAAGGGCTTTGTTCAAGCACTTCTTGATTGGGACAAATTTTGAGCGCAAGTGGTGTATCTTGGGTATTTAATATCGTTGTTCTCGTCGCTCGAAACCGTCGCTCATAGTGACAAAGTCGTGGTCGAGCCGTCAGGAGCCAGAATATATCTAAAAATAGTTAGGCAAGTCTAATACTACTGTGGGGTAGTCTTTCTTTATACATCGACTTGATATTTTTTTTATAGTTAGGTAGCCAAATGAATCTACCCCAAATGATGTTGTATGGTTATAAAGTCCAGACGCGAAGGTAGCTGGTGCAGCAGTTATAAACTGCCACACCAACCATCCTCACCTTGCCGGCCTGCAGAAATGCTTCTTCACGCCTCTCTTAAAGAACCCCAGATTGTAGGAAGGTGGGAACGCGTGCGCAGCCAAAGAATTCCACTTGCGAATAGTACGACAAAGGAATGAGTCACCAAATTTCTTTGTTCGTTTAGGAATCTACTCGTATATATATAAAACTCAAAGGTGACTGACTGACATAGTGATCTATCAACGCACAGCCCAAACCACTGGACGAATCGGGCTGAAATTTGGCATGCAGGTAGATGTTACGACGTCTAACGAATTCTACCCCCATGGAGATAAAATAGGGAATGAAATTTGTATGAAACTTTGTCAATTTTAAACCGATCAGGCTGAGGATTTGCGTGCAGATATAAGAAGAATCATAGATGAATGTCATTGTGTATAATACAAGCCTGAGAACAAAAACTGTAGTCTACACTTCAGCTCTACACCGAAGCGAAGCGAGGGCGGGCCGCTAGTAGTAGGAATATGTTTAAATAGTTTGGGTACTGACAATTTCATGAACTATGGTTTGTTTACGAGTACATTTTATGATGCGGCAAGGGATCGCTCGTTTGTCAACGCTGCTGATTGTCGCCCTAATTAAGGGTAGGTGATGGGTGACGTCATAATATGGCGACGGCTTAATGGGATTAGTGTTTTTATAAATATGTTTTAAATTATAATAATTTAAAATATATGTGTATTAATAAATAAATATAATTTATTAAGGGATAGTATAAATAAGTAAAATGGCAAATATTAAACTAAAACTATACTAAAACTATACAAATATTAAAAATATTAAAAAAATAGCTGCCCTAGGTCTTCCCCGTCGGCAAAGGTTCCCAGGGCGCTGGCGGCATTTCCCCGCTGAATGGCGAGGCTTATGCGCTGGGCGAAATAGCCGCCAGCTCTGCGGTCTCCAGTGGTCTCCACCAATCTTTTTGCGATTTCTTTGAAAAGATGGTGGACACCGGAGCCCCAGGGTCCCTGAGTCTCGACTCCAAACGCCGCAAATGTGAGGTCTCCACTGAGGCAATCATACTTGCGGCGCTTAAGGGCCTCTGCGGTCGAAGCAGCCGCGCCAGCCTGCATCGAGGTTCCGGGAATATGAGATAATATGTTTTAAATTTATTTACTTCTTTTATCTATGTATCGTTGTATGTCATTTCGATTGTATACGTTACCCTAGTATCTCATAATACAAGGGGTGATGACGGGGTACAGTAAACGAAATTCTATTTAGTCCGACAGTTAGATGATCAAAAAATAATGGACACGTATTTTTTCTTTGGGCAATCAACTAAAAAATGACAAAGTTATAGCGCGTCAAAGTTTGGGAGTAGGGGCTCGTGACGTCACTTTTTAGTGAATTTTCACTTAAAAGTGTACCAAAACGTGACGTCATGCGACTTTTCAAATCAATATATCTCTGCAATGTTTATATTATGAGAAAAAAGGTAAAATACGTGTCCAATACTTTTTGATAATGTACCTGATAAACGAAGAAATTTATCTAGTTATATATTTATTTAGTTATCATCCCTATTGGTGTGAGTGTTGGTAATATTTGTTTTATAATTTGTTAACAAGAATTTAAGAAAATTATTACAATACCCAATAAAATTACTGAAAAAGCAAAAGTACACATTTCAATTAATATCTAATAAAAATCTATTAATGGGAACAAAAACTCTGATGAATGAAAAAACTTATTACATCGGTGATTGAAAAATTTTACTAATAATTTTTCAAGCACTTACTAAGCTTTGTTTTTCTTATTAATTACATTTTTTATCAAAATTTAACCGGCGATAATGGAGTGGGTTACGAGTTCGTAGAATAACCTATCATTATTTTATCTCGACAGTTTATAGGGTTCCATATCAAAAAGGTAACCCACAGCTGTCTAACTGTCACAGACTTCACAGGGTTGGAGCTCTGTATATATAAAAGTATAAACATAAACACTCGAATGTAAACAGGTGGGCATCTGAAATTTCTCATTTTTGTAGGGAAAGGACATTGCTCGTTCCCCATACATTGAATGCCCTATAACGCCCAGCAATGAGAAAATGCTAGTTGTGTTCGGAATCATTCATAAACTCTAATTAAGCATTTGTTGAGATACGGACAACTTGAGGAACCGTGGCCTACTACAGAATGTATTAGATTTTGAGGTTATAATTATTATACTTAATCGTAAGAGATGTACACTTTATATATTCTGAATAGATTTAGTTTTTACCTCTATGTAAGCACTTAAATAATATGCATTAAATGAACATAAAATGCAATTAATAATAAAAATAATAAATGCTTATATTCTTATTGATTTATGAGTGTTGTCAGTTGGCACCTATGATACCTATACCTACCTGTAGTAGGTAATAATAGATTTCTTTTCAAATGAAATGTTCAGTCTTTCCATTTACCTGTTTCTAGTTTTTACTATCGGTAATTAGGTATGTACCTGGTTATCAATATGATTTTCATAAAAATAAACAGATATTACATGGGATGGGAGTATAAACTATCTTTACATAATTTCAGAAATAATCTTTTTATAAATATAATATAAATACTAGTAATAAGTATTATTGACTAAGGTATCTAGTTCTATTTTTATGGTCGCCTATATTGCATTTAATAAGGTAAACAATCTTGGCACAACTTTTTAACAGAATCACCCGTTTAATAATAAAATATTAACGAAGCCAATAAACTATTAAAATAAATTGTTATTATAGACTGAAACCTATTGAATCTAGTTATCAGTTGATTTTTATTACTGTATTTTCATTAAAAAGGAGTGCCAAGTTGGATGAACAGACTGTAGTATCTAGTAACAGAACTTTAATTTTTCGTCCGTTTACAATGATTAATTGCTAATAAGTTAAAAAAATAATAGAAAAATAATAGTGAAGGACATTCTTTTGGGCATGCTAGGGCCGATTTCGTCGATGTCCTTTCTTTTCGAACGGGGTGTAAATGGAAAAATCCAATGGAAAAAATGAAACGTAAAATACGTGACCAGCCTCACACGACTGTATACATTTTAATGTGTGAAAGTTGGAAGGTAACTTGGCGAAGGCTGAAACGCTACTGCAACCGCTAATACTGAGCGTCACGAGCGTCACACGCGACAATATATATCATCATCATATCAGCCGTACGGCGCCGGCCACTTTAATGGCCTCCGCGAACGCTCCTCCCTCGCTCACCAGCAGCCCTAAACGCCGCCGCTGCAAACCCTGTCAGGCGAGCAAACCATCGTCGACGGATAGTACAACCGCTGCCCCTCCACCCAAGCAGACCGATGCCACCGCCATGGTTGCGGACACACCGCCGCCTACATCACGCACGCCAGCCGAGACAACGCGCCTCGTATCCCAGCTCTCGGACCTGCTCACGGACTTCGTCGAAAAGTTCGGGCAGGCCGAGATGAAAATTTTTACATCTACCCCCACCGAAGACACCACCCCCACCCGCTGAAGTCCGTCGCCCGCTCGCTGGTCGCTCACTGGGCCTCCCACATGGGTCTCACCCGGTGGGCTTGACCGCGCCGATGGCGACGTGTGAAGAAGCGGAGAGGAGGTAACTCGACCCAATCGACCGTCCCGTTCGAAACGGGATGCGAACCCGATGCCTCCGAAATGGCTCACGCCAATGGATTCCCCGCACGCCGCGGCGCCTGCGACGCGCGAGATGAAGATCGCAAGCTATCAGCCGTAAGACGCCCACTGCTGGACATAGGCCTCCCCCAAGGATCTAAACAACGATCGGTCCTGCGCTGCAATACATAACAATATATATATATATATATGAGTGATGCGTGCACTGTTCCATTCCCCTGTGCCTTACGCACCGCCTAATGTTAGAATATCTAAGAAAAGAAGTTTCACTTCAACTCAACTCAACTCAAACTCATTTATTCAGTCTAGGCTGTTACAAGCTCTTGTGAATGTCAAACGCTACGCCATCGGTTCGTAAATCTACAGCGGGAGATCTTGTACTGAGAAGAACCGGCAAAAACTCACCAAGGGCTATTTTTTTCTCCCTGTTTTGTTTCAGACAGAGTGACATCAAAAATTTAAAACATGTGTTGATGTCAACTTCCATCACATTAATATTATTAATTAACAAAGTTAAGTATAGCTAGGTACTATTTTTAAATTTAGAAGTGGCGATTAAACAATTTTCAACCAAATCAGCAAAGTAAAACGACTTAGTCTGTTATATTAAGCCCAAGGTGACTTATCATTTATGAAATCTTTAACAGTATAGTAACCTTTCTTAAGGAGACATGTTTTTATACACACTTTAGACTTATTAAATGGTAAATTAATTATTTCTTTTGGTATTTTATTATAGTAACATAAACAGACATATAACACAAATAACTTCAGATGTGTGGTCCGTGCACATTTTTTTTGTAAAATACAAATAAAATAAAGATATGGATGGTCCCTATATGTGAGAAACATTTATTACTTTTATTATTTACTAGTGGATGTCCGCGACTTCATCTGCGTGGAAAATTGGTTTCCCATACAAACTTCCACCCCAATTTCCCCTTAAAAAGCTATTTCTGGAATAAAACCTATCCAATGTCTTTATCCCAGAAATAGTGGTATATCTTAACCGGAACTGAAACTGTCTCTATATCAAATTTCAACTTTATCAGTTCAGTGGCTTAAGCGTGAAGAGGTTACAGACAGACTTCTTCTTCTTTGTCGGTATCACTCTTGACAGAGTGGTCGTGGTCATCAATTCAGGTGTTGGTGGCAAGCTTCACAACAGGCCGCCACTCATCTCTGATGGCCGCCTTCCTTGTGCATTCGTGTAATGATGAGCCATTTACTGCAGCTTTTATTTGGTCAGTCCACCTCATAGGAGATCTTCCTCTTGACCTGGTACCCTCAACCTATCCCTGGACCACAAGTCGCTCAATAGCCACCTCCCCTCGGCGGCATACGTGACCAAAAAAAGTGAGGATACGAGACTGCACCACAGACGATAAACGCTGCTTGATGCCGAGTTCTCGAAGTATAGACTCGTTGGTACGGAATTCAGTCCACGATACTCCGAGCATTCTCCTCCAGCACCACATCTCTAGGGCGTCTATCTTCTTCTTCTCTACTTCGCGCAGGGTCCACGTTTCTGAGGCATACAGACAGACACACTTTCGCTTTTATAATATTAGTACTGTAACGTCCTTGATGTTACAACCTCCTTGTTTAGGTAAACTCTTTGCTTTTGCAATGCCTACGGCTGGCAGTTATATTAAAAAGTTAATGTCATGATTTTAAGATTTGAAATAAGGAATCGTCTGTCTTTTGATAGAAGGTTCCATTCATTATTAGATCTTCAGGCACCAAGAAAACCTCTCGTAGTTAGATAAAATTCTTTATATTAGCCTGAATGAAATAAATAACTTATCTCTACCAGTATCTTTTAATTAATAAGCACGTCCCCAGGTTCTATCCATTCTGGGTAGAGCTCCATAGTACCTATGGATATTAATTATCATATTTTAACATAGTTTTTGGCGACTACTTTTGCGCGATCTTGATTTAAATATTGTGTTACGGAACGGAAGCCTTTATTTATGAGTTCGACTCAAACTTGGCCTGTTTTTTCTGGGTGCCTATTTGCAAATTAATCAAGTGAGTTTTTTCATCTGCGAGCATTACAAACGGTCTAGATTAATTGAATTAAAGTAGGTTTTGCCGTACAGTCATCAACAGGTCAAGTTGGGCCTGCAAACTATCAGAAATCTCCAACTTACCTCGAGCTTTGTTTCTTCAGCCATAAGATTCACAATCGTTTGAGATAATTCGAAACTTTGTTGTAGCTCAATGCTTTCTTTCCCAGACGTTTGTATCAAAAAGTTGATACACTGTTTGACGTTGTAAATTAGATTGGTATCGTTTTCGGTTACATTGTTCACCGGAAGTGCCAAATTAATTACATTTTGTAATCGGATGTTATTACTTAGCTTTATTCTTAGATTTTGTTACTTAACTTCCACGATCGCAGCCCGCATGTACTAAACATTGTATAATTAAGGTGTTGCCAGCACCTTCACCTTATCGTTTGACAGCCCCCTTTTATGAGGTTTTTTAACCGACTGCGCACGCAAGCAGCGCAAAGCGCGTCGCCCATACAGGGTATATACAGGATGGTCCAACTAGTGACGTCAACAATTTTTTTTTAGATTCCTCGCACCTGGGGGTATCCGAAAATACCCCATGTATATTCCGCGACTTTTCTTAGTTATCGAGTTATAATTTTTTTGTGTATTTTTAATGATTTCTGCCAGCGAGGTTTCGAAAAATCTTATCTTTTTTCGTAGTAGGATTTTGCAGTCTTTTTTTGTGACATAATTGTCTTGAATGTTGTTTTAATAAAAGAATAACTTAGCTTCCTGCAATTACTTAAAGTTACTCAAAAAAGGCTTGAAAGTTTGATCTTTACTTTTTAGTAGGATTTACTCAAATGTTCAACTTCAATACAAAAATACAAACAAAGTTTTCATAGCTTCTGGCTAAAATTAAAAACTCCGCATGCTTCTAAAGTACCAAAAATCATAAAAAATTGTACTTAATCAGCCTATTTTTGTTATAATTGGCTTTTCAAGGCGGATAGGCTTAAAATCATTGAAACACGATTAAAGCAAATAAACAGTGTTTAAATTCTATCATTTGCGTATTTTTAAATTTGAAGTATATTTGGTTACTTTTCACCAAAATGGACATAGAAACATAATTTACAATTACGAAAACTTTGATAGTTTTCGTGAGCTCAAACTCGTACTAAGGGTACTGTTATTTTCTTTTCAGTTTTTATTGAAAGTATTCTTTAAGCAATCGGAATGCTGGATTTTTTAAATTTATCCTTTTCTATAAACATAAATTTACTTTTATAGTTTTAAGTTAGTTTTTAATTTCATTTTTATATTAATGTTTATGTGTTCTTTCATTGTTGTTGCAATACTCGTATAACAAATGGTTAATAAAAAATCTCTTTCTCTCTCTCGTTCTATAATTTTTCACAACTTTTTACGTCAATTTTATTTATTCAATTTTAATACAGTCCACTGCTCCAGCCTTCGCTAACAGAAGCTTCATTAAATCGATAGAAATTGTTTCGTTCATCTGTTACATGACTCAATACATATTTATAAAATTGTTAAAAAAAAAACTTGTCACCAAGCATCCTTGGTTCAGTGGTAAAAAGCTCGCCTCCTTCGCGGCCGGCCCAAGTTCGAACCCCAGCGGATGAAGAACTGCTTTTAATAATGAATTTAAAAGTTTCACCGTATTCGTGGGTTCATAAAACCACATAATTTTTTATCAAATGAAATGAAATGAGATGAAATGAGATGAAATGAGATGAAATGAGATGAAATGAGATGAAATGAGATGAAATGAGATGAAATGAGATGAAATGAGATGAAATGAGATGAAATGAGATGAAATGAGATGAAATGAGATGAAATGAGATGAAATGAGATGAAATGAGATGAAATGAGATGAAATGAGATGAAATGAGATGAAATGAGATGAAATGAGATGAAATGAAATGAAATGAGATGAGATGAGATGAGATGAGATGAGATGAACGGTCTGTTTCATTCCTTTTCATAATTTACTTTTTCAGGCAGGTCAAATAACGGCACAACATCCAGAATCATTGTTCGAAATCTCTGCGGCAGATAAATGAGGCACAGGATGAATGAGATGTCCCGAGAGGGCGCATCGGGAGCACTCGATCCAAACAAAACTGCAAAATACTGGCAAGTATCGACCTACATGTAACTGTTTGTTTCTCGTGATATTTTCAGAACGTCCAACCGTTGAGAACTTAATTCGTTAGTTGAGTACTTTCATGATCATCATCAGCCTATATTAATAGTTGATCGCTTACTGTTCACTCTGCCGGCGAGAACTCGCTCCACTAGTATGTCGCTGAGCGAACAGATCTATTAAACATAATACTCGCACAGCTCATTCGGCCGACAGAAGGCGCGCTCGTGCATTTTCACTCAGAACTACCTCCACGAGCGAGTGGCGCAAGTAATCACCCGTCATAATTGCTTCCCAATCGTCAACTCGTTTCTAGTTTCTAGCTCTACTCGCTTTTGGTTCATTGTTGGCGGTGGGACAAGTACTTCCGGTACTCTCAATTTACCTAAAACTGGATTTAGCCCTTACAAAGTCAGGTTTAAATCGAGATTCGATAAGTTAAAGTACCTAACTCGATGGCACGGGTGGTTAGCGCGTTCGGCTGCGATCGTTGAAGTTTATCAACTTTCGCAGTGGTCGGTCATTGGATGGGTGACCAAAACTCTTCTATCTCGAGTTCCTCCGTGCATCGACAGGCACGTTGAGCCGTTGGTACCAGCTGTCGTTAGCACCCGCCAATCCACATTGGGCCCGGGTGGTGGGTCATGGCACAATCTCCCTATTCCATCCATAGGAAAGGCCTATGCCCCAGCAGTGGGGACATTAATAGGCTGATGATGAGGGAGATTAGGGCTTAACTAGCCTCGCTGGACCAGTGCAGATTGGTGGTTAGTATATAAAAAATTTTAACTTCGTCCCAACACCCACGTAAATTTTGGTTCTTTTATGGAATTGTGTAAGTATCCCCTTTTTGTGGTCACGATCGTCTATTAAAAGTTTTTATTTTATATGCCAAACATTGGCAATTTGTTTATTAAATTGTTGTGAATAATCATTATTTCTACAAACCTGTTCTGTGCATTTACCCTTTTTTGCATGAAAGAAAATAAAATTAAGTATTATTTATTACAAGAACGACCAAGGTTCTTACAAATTAAAAGCGTGTAGGTATTTGCCATTAAGTGTACGATTTTGGACAGGATTAAGCCATACACAATTTCACAATTTGACTGGCCAATTGCCAAGTCTTCGACAACAATCCCATACACCTCAACTTGACTTGGGAGTTTATTTAAGCAAACTTCGAACCGGCGAACCAAGTACCCGATTGGGAAGTGTCTTTTATATATCAAGGCAGGAAGATAAGAGAGATCAAGATATGAGTGAAGACACTGATAAGATTAAGGAATTTGTCAATAGACTCCCAGCGCGTTCCAGACTCGAAAGCGAGAACGTTAAGTTTGTTGTTGTCGCCGAGAAGATTTCAGCCACTCAGCACCCGGTCTCAAACCTACCACATATCTTGAGAAAATTGAGCTACCACATATCGGTAGCTACAGTCAGCGATCGTGAAAGCAAAGCTACTTTCGCAATGGCCAGTAGGAGTAGGCTGGAATGGCTAGTAGGTCAGTCAGCAGACCAGAAGAAATAGGATGGGTGACCAAAAATTTATCATCTTAAACTTTTCCTTTCTTTGGGTGGTACGTTAAGCTGTTAGTCCCGGCTATATCTACAATCGTTAGCACTAACTAATCCGCACTTGGCAGCGTGGTGGACGGTGTGACCCAATCTGAGGAGTTATTCTCCCTTATCCCTCCATCACCTTTTCTTCAGAGGACCACGCGCGCTGGCCTACGTCGCCACCGATTTACTGTGGCCACTATTTCTACACGAACAAAGAAATTTGGTGACTCATTTCTTTGTCGTACTATTCGTAAGTGGAATTCTTTACCCGCGCAAGTGTTCCCACCTTCCTATAATCTGGGGTCCTTTAAGAGAGACGTGAAGAAGCATTTTTGCAGGCCGGCAAGTGAGGATGGTTGGTGTAGCAGTTTATAACTGCTGTACCAGCTATCTTCACGTTTGGACTTTATTACCACTTAACTTCAGGTGGGGTAGAGTCATTTGCCTACCTCTATATATATATAAAAAAAACTCCATTTTTTATGTGAGATTTCTCCTCGTGACACCGCTCATTAGAAAGACATCGGGAAAAACTCAAGCTCATTTATTCAGTCTAGGCTGTTACAAGCTCTTGTGAAAGTCAAAGGCAACGAAATCGGTTCGTAAATCTACGGCGGGAGACCTTGTACCGAGAAGAACCGGCAAAAAACTCAGCGAGGGCTATTTTTTTTCTACCTGTTTTGTTTCATACAGTGTCGTCAATCGAAAGATCAAAATCAAAAACTAAAAACATGTAAGACACCTCTGCCTACCCATAAAGCGATTAGAAAAGTTTCCCCTAGTAGGCTGTCACGGGCTTATTGACTTAAACCCCACGGTGTTCTGACCTCAGCCATGGGTAGTGAAGTCGGAGTAACAGTCAAGGCATATCCTCGGCAATTTCACATGCGTCATTCCGTCCTCATCCGTACCTATCTTCATTGTGGTTTCACATTCCATCCATAAGGAAGAAGCATTGGGAATATTGATAGGTTAATGACGATAATAGGCTTTTCTTTACATATTGCGACATAAGTCGTATTCATTTGTACCAACATGTTTGCATAAACCCCCACAAAGATTCAATTTTAAATAAGTACAATTACATAGGCGAAGCTGGGGGGATTATACGGATAAGCCAACGCAACGCAGCAATTTGTATTTAATATTCTGCATCGTCCTTGGGGGTTGACGAGGTATAAATGTCGTAATTAAGTCGTCGGTATTTCGGCGATTCGTCACGCTTCCGACGTCAACCAAGTCGAGTGGTACAGTTGACAATAAGTTACCAAAAAGTATCAAACTTTCTTGGCCAATTTTGATTCTTAAGTGAATTAACATAAAGCCTAAAGTTGGTTGGAGAAATTTTATTTCACCTGTTGCTGACTGTACAGTGGAAAAAATTTGCCAGAATCACCTCCTTTATTACATAGCCAATAAGAGCTGGAACCGCAGCGAAGGAATGTACGAACCAGCGTACGTATAAAACCCGTTACACACATTCAGTTTTAACTGTGCAAACATTTGGAACAAACGCAAGAAGACTGTCGAAACTTATTTTTCATTTAAAATAAACAAGCACACATCTACTTACAGGCTTTCAGATGTAATTACAATTCTTGATACTATAATATTTTCAGGCAATATTTGTAATTTCCCCACCCCACCTGATGTTAAGTGTGTCCAGTCGCGAAGATAGATGATGCGACAGAAGGTGTGCCGCTCCAGCTATCCTTATCTTGCTGACCTGAACCTAACTCCTGCTCTGCGAAGCCCTCTGGAATCAGAAGAAACACAACACCACTAACAGGTAATGTCTCAAAAGAGTTTTGACGAGTGCTCCAATTCGAGCAAAAAATCATACATACTTATAATAATAGTATGTGTATTTATGTGCAAGTGCATACTTTTGTAAGTTTTTGTACAATTCCAATCATTCGTAACCGACGCACAGTTTACTAAATAACTTATTAAATAAAAAAATGGTTGCCTGTAAAGTCGGTTTTACGGGCGAAGATTTTACGTGACAACGTCTTTTTCTCGGTAGAATATTTATTGATATGAATATAATTAAATTGCACAATAGGAACAAGGAATTGAATGAAAATAAGAATTGCACAAATTTTAACTATAGAAATATATTTTGTTTACTAAAACATTGTACATGTAAACTTAAACTTAACACGAGAGACTCATCGTAACGTTACCGAGCGTTACACTTTTTCATAAGTGACTCCCAGCCGCAACCTAATTTATAAAGACGTTGTCACGTCAAAACTAGTTTTTACGGGTTAATGCACGAAACTTTATTTATTTATTGACGTTTCGTAGCCTTTACAGGCTACGTCGTCAGAATCAAACTTTTATTTAATTTGTCGAGTTATTAAGTAAATTAAATAATAAATTCATAAATAGACAATAAAACTTTAAAAATCGAACAATGAAATAACCGAACGCTCAATATAAGTCTTTCGAAGGTAGCTCGACAAATTAAATAAAAGTTTGATTCTGACGACGTTTCGTGCATTAACCCGTAAAAACTAGTTTTATTTAATGAGTGATGTGCGTGAAAACCTAAGAAACAAATAAATAACTTATTCCTAAAGTAAGTCTGTGCAACTGTTTAAACTACTTGCACAACTTTTTGCCAACTGTGCAATCGAATCGCACAGCTAGGGTGTACAACGGGCATTACTCGAACGGCTGTTTCCATTACACACAGATCGACACACATACGCGAGGCATAATTTTGTATTCAAGGACATTTTTCCTTTGTGGAGATTAAAGTCACGTTTCACGCCCCCTTGATGAAGGGAAGGAATTCAAACGTTGTTTTTTTCATTTAGCAACAGAGCTTAAGGTTTCATTTGTGATTTCAATTTTCTCTTTTGAACGATTAGATTATTGAAGGATTAAGATAACATATTGTGCTCCGCTGCCGTGCTGTGTGGCAGTGTCAGAATAAGTCGTACATTAATTGATAAAATAGATAGATATGCATAGATTAGGTACCATATTGCACAGACTACTCGATCAATATACTACGTATATTGACATTGGTGTCGATTCTGAAATGATTCTCTGAGCCTGAATATGAATTTGACGGCAGTGTATCCTTGTCATTCGCTATACAAAATGATAGGGAGGGACTTGTGTTGGGTTTGGTCTAGGGTTTGGAGAGTTAGACAGAGTCGACGCCGTTATCCGATGCGGTGCGGGTGTCATTATGGGAGTAGGAGGTAGGAGGTAGGAGAAGAGGAGTATGTATTTAATTTATTAAAATCTAATTTCTGTATAATGGTTATATTCTAAATGACTGTCTCCAGTTACATATTTATACATATTATATGCATTTGTTCTATCTATCTTATATCTTATTAATTACATTCTACTTTTCTCAATAAACAATATATACAAAAACAACAGTTTACATTTAGATATTGAACTAAAACTACACTAAAACTAGACAAAAATTAAAAATATTAAAAAAATAGCTGCCCTAAGTCTTCCCCGTCGGCAAAGGTTCCCAGGACGCTGGCGGCATTTCCCCGCTGAATGGCGAGACTTATGCGCTGGGCGAAATAGCCGCCAGCTCTGCGGTCTCCAGTGGTCTCCACCAATCTTTTTGCGATTTCTTTGAAATTTATTTAATTTAAATATATAAAATATTAATAGACTAGCAAACCCGGCGAACTCCGTTTCGCCACCAGATGGCTTCGTTTTATGTAACATTTCGTTTGGTGATTAAAAGAAGTTTTTTTTTTTAATTTTTCCTGAATTTTCTTTGCTATAAACCTCACGGAGCCCGAGACCTTTCCAACGAATGCAAAACCGTGGAAATCGGTTCGTGCGTTCTGGAGTTATAGCGTCAGGAAGGAAAACCCGACTTATTTTTATATAGTAGATAAGCATAAATGCATTGTTTTGTTGCTTGTTAGCGCCTATCACGTCCTCGCACAAGCCCTGCCAGAATACCAGCGCTGATACAGTGAGAGATATTCTCCCACTGTGTCAGCATAAGCTGAGGCAGGGACCTGATTGGCCGTCTTAGTTTTATGTTGTTATTTTTTGTTTTTAGGTTAAGTTCCTCTTTTATTTTTTGTTTATATTTATAGTATTTGTATTGTGTAAGATGGCTAAGAAAGGTTTTTTCATTTCATTTCATAAAATAATCATCATCATCATCAGCCTATTAATGTCCGCACTGCTGGGGCACAGGCCTTCCCTATGGATGGAACAAGGAGATTGGGCCGTGACCCACCACGCGGGCCCAGTGCGGATTGGTGGGTGCTAACGACTGCAGATGCAACCGGGACCAACGGCTTAACGTGCCTTCCGAAGCACGGAGGAGCTCGAGATAGTAAATTTTTGGTCACCCATCCAATGACCGACCGCTGCGAAAGTTGCTTAATTTCAACGATCGCAGCCGAACGCGCTAACCAGTTGCGCCATCGAGCATCTCATAGCATAAAATAATCGCGTAAGTGTTTTGTTTACGGAAAATGTTATGGCCACCAATCATCATAATCATCAGCCTATTTGTTGGTGACTGGCTGCGGCTACAAACCTCCTTTTATAATACCTATATTTTGTACATGCTTTACTTTTCTATGTCACTATTTGACAACATTCTTTGTTGATACATTTTATTATTGTTTTGTCTAATTACGGACAATTACGAATAAGTATTGTAATTACGGCTTATACTCGTATTTTATTTACTGCTACGTGTCGTTTTCCTTCATTATTCCCATTTAACTTAGTTACAGTCCACCGCTACACAACACTATTAATGTCCCCAATGCTGGGGCACAGGCCTCCCCTATGGATGGAATAGGGAGATTGGGCCATGACCCGCCACGCGGGCCCAGTGCGGATTAGTGAGTGCTAACCAACGGCTTAACGTGCCTTCCGAAGCACTGAGGAGCTGGAATTAGTAAATTTTTGGTCACCCATCCAATGAGCGACCACTGCGAAAGTTGCTTAACTTCAACGATCGCAGCCGAACGCGCTAACCACTTGCGCCATTGAGCTCCTCATGGCCACCAAGCCTTGCGATATTAGAGTATAACTACCCCTACCCCATCCATTATATGTGGAAACCAACAACCAACGAACGGAAATATTAAAAACTTATCAACTGATAGTGCAAGCTGCGTGGTTGAGTGGTCAACACACTGGTTTAAGTACTCTGAGGCAGGTTCGGTTCGGGTTAAGTACGTAATATCGAAACCCTATAATGAAGCCCTCGCTGTCCGTCTGTCGTTACATCCCAGGTACCATAATAGTTCAAAGGACATTGGGCAAAAATGTATGGACACTGTACCTACGTCCGCCACGGCTTAAACTACATTTGTTTGAAAGGTATTATAGTCAAGATCATCTGTGCCAAAGCGCATCAAATTCCATCCCGGGGGTCTTTAGTTATTTTAAGTTAAAGATGTACAAGTACGAAGGAACATTAAGGAAACAAGGGAATTTATTTAGTTAGTTAGTTCGACCCTACATAGGGTGCTCAGGAATTATGGGAGTACTTCACTACTTAAATATGCCCATGCGTCATATCTATTGACTACCAGGATATTTTTTACTGTCTCATATTTTTTGACTTCCAGGATATTTATTTTCAGTGTCATAATAAAAAAGGCTAGTTTTTCACAGATCTATCGATTCATACTAATTAAATTGTTGGCGGAGCTGGGTGTGTTTTGCCCATTATCCTTTAATCACAGAAAGGAAGGTATGTATTTTTATAAACAGAATAAAGGACTCTTTTTACTTTTTGGCGGTTTTTAAAAACAAAATAACAAGTTTAAAAGCTTGACTCGCTTCAATTTGCTATAATTCAATACTAGCAAACCAGTGAACCAAATATTCACCAAAAAAAAAGGATTTAATTAATTGAGAACTTCGGAGATTTGGTGTGGTTTCGTTTGAAATTCGTGATTTCCGTTACTCAAATCCGGTTTGCAGTCTTATCAGACTATTCTTAACTTATAACTGAAACATTCTCTATATCTATCTCTTACGGTTTGGCCGCTGAAACAGCACCACGGACGGACGGACGGACGGACTTGTCTAATAGATAAGAGATATTACCTGGTAACGAAGTAACTATAAATTGAGTTGTCAACTTACCTGGTAAACACAGCGGGTGTTTTTAGTGACTACACCTTGCTCAGTAAAACTGTCTTTACAAAGAGACAGGTGTGTATGGACAGATGTTGAGTTCTTAATGTAAAAATCAGTTAAGTACAAGCCGAACTCGGATACCACGGGGTTTCGTAAACACTTGTAAGTATTGTAAAAGTTAAAACAAATATTATGTATAGTCTATTCACTTTGGCCTGAGACAAAATGTAAACAAAGAATCTGAGGTTCTAAAACTTTTTTAATGTCAGAAAGTACCTACTAGTCAATGATCAGGTCCAGCTTCAGCACTCATTAATATAGCCATGAAAACGTCAATTCAACAAGAAAACAATCACAGACAACTTTAAACTTAACAGTAAAAAAATAACAAAAATGAAACAAGGTATAAGGTCAACAGGTTGATCGGGAGAGTAAAGATGGCTAACCGAAATCACCAGCCGATTATAAAATACAACATTTCAACGTAAAATACTTATATCATGTCTACTCTTAAATTTTGTCGTATTATAATAAGTCTTAGTTTGGGAATGATTGTGTTTTTAGGTCTTTTTCCATGTCAACTGAAATTATTAAAATACTTTTATCAGCAATATAAAAATACACGAATTTATGATGTGTATGTACGTTAAATATATGTAAAATATTTTATTTTCTTATTCAAATGTATGTACAAGTTTTAAAAAAAAAATAATGTTTCACTGCATTTCCTATGTAAATAGTATTTAATCTTTACTTTTGTCAAAAGTGACCTTAAAAAGTATCCTTTTTATGGTTTGTTTACATTTTGTCTCACGCCAATGTGAATAGACTATAGTTATAATTTTGTTTTTACCATGTACCTGGTCGTTTTTCCCCGCCCCCCACGACAACGGCTAACTAGAGCCGGAGTCCGAGTCTCAGAGACGCCCTATAGTTGAGCCGACCCCCTCAGGTTCGAGTGGTCTAGAGGCTCCAGACGGAGAGGAGACTCCCCCCGTGGGGAGATGCCATCCGCCTGGAACACCTCTGGAGGCACTCCCTAATTCTGGGCTTGAAGCCCCCTTAAGATCTCGCTGCCCCAAACCCGGTGACGCTGTAAAGGTCATCTGCACAACAAACACACTAAAAAAATCTAATTCGATAATGGTTCATGCTAAGGGTAAAGAACTTTCTTTAATAATGATTTTAAAAGTGTGAACGGGTTCCTTGGGTAGGCGGTGATGGTAACCTACCACGGATAGAATCAGAAGGAGTAGCAAAATGGTAAGAGGTTTCGTATTAAATATCGGCGCGCGAGCAGGCGAAGTTTAAATGCGTGCGTATGAGCGTCGTGGTCAGTTTATCACTGGCGATCTGCAACTTCTGTCGATAGCTTGCATTCAATAGATCGCACAAAAAACTGGAAACAAAAGGATGCGCTAAGACTGCTTCGTATACTAAATAGTTAAGGTATGTAAATATTTAGTTTTCAAGATATTTTATACAATACTAGCTGACCCAGCGAACTTCGTATCGCCATAAAAATATCGGTGGTAGAGGGGTGAAAATTAAGGGTTGTTTGTGTTTTTAATATTACGATAGGTACATATTTAACGTAGTTTTTTTTTCTTCAGACGATTTAATAATTATTTTGAACACAAAATCGGTTATTGTGATTAAACTATCTATCTAGAGATCTACAAACCCGTAGTACATCATTTTGTTCTATTGTCAATAGTTTTTGCAGCGCACGTAAAAATAGGTTTTCGATTTTACACCTTGTGTTACAAAATAGTAATTTTATTACGGATCCCTAATTTTGAAGAAAAAAAATAAGCCTATAGCCTTCATCGAGAAATGGACTACCCAACACTGAAAGAATCATTCAAATCGAACCAGTAGTTAAAGAGATTAGCGCGTTCAAACAAACAAACAAACTCTGCAGCTTTATAATATTAGTATAGATATAATTATGTAATATGCTAGAGTAAGTATTTAGATGTTAGTTATTTATAAGTTTGTATTAGTTATGTAAGTTATAATGTAATAAATATTTTGTATGTGGTTTTGTATAAATAAATATAAATACTGTATATGCCGCCACAAGTGTAACATTCATTACATATCATAAAAACACAATATGTTTTCCCGCCGTCATCGAAAAAAAGATATATTATAATATCCTGACGAGCTTCAAAATATGCGCCACAGAATAAGCAAAAACGGCCTTATATTATGATTGCGCTCAATCCACTAAGAAGTTAAATTTTTTCACAGCTCACAGTTATTGCATTATTTGATATTAATTTCAGTTTGCTTCCATGCGTTCCTGGGTATTAAGAGAGAGACTAATGGAAGGACGGATAACAAAGTTATCCTATAAGGATTCATTTTCACTTTTGAGGAACGGAAATGGAACTTTAAAAATGAGATGTCTTATAATGCATAATCAATTTATAGGAAACCCAATCGACGACTAGTTAATTGAAAGTTGCTAAACTATATGTTTCTTAGGTTTTAGCGCACACCACTAATTAAGTGAAACAAGTTTCAACGGTATATATGCACTGTTTGTATTTATTTATATACGTTTCGCATCCTTTTCAGGATGCATTGTCTGAATAATGGATGCGTCGTTGTGTTGCGCAGCGTCATCACATCGACGCTGAAAGGATGCAAAACGCAATCTATACATATAAAACTCAAAGGTGACTGACTGACATAGTGATCTATCAACGCACAGCCCAAACCACTGGACGGATCGGGCTGAAATTTGGCATGCAGGTAGATGTTATGACGTAGGCATCCGCTAAGAAAGGATTTTGATCAATTTTACCCTCAAGACGATAAAATAGGGAATGAAAGTTTGTATGAAACTTTGTCAATTTTAAACCGATCGGGCTCAGACTTTGCATGCAGGTATAAGAAGAATCATAGATGAATGTCATTGTGTATAATACAAGCCTGACAACAAAAACTGTAGTCTACACTTCAGCTCTACACGGAAGCGAAGCGAGGGCGGGCCGCTAGTCTTATATATAAAATTATCGTGACACAATGTTAGTTACCATACTCCCCCGAAACGGCATGACCGATTTTTATGAAATTTTATATGCATATTCCGTGGGTTTGAGAATCGGCTACTATCTATTTTTCATATCCTTAAGTGATAATGGTTGTCCACCTGTAACGTAGTGTTCTGAAACCTACAATGCGCCTGCGCCCAAAAAATTTAAACTATTATGTATTGCAACGTAGTGTTCTCATATGGGTAAGGAGGAATGTTATCCCAGGAAATTGATAGAACACTACGTTACACACCCCTAAAATTTTTTTTGGACAATTTTCTTTTTTTTAATCTGGTATTAAAAATACATACAACTCTAAATTTTCTCTTCTACCACCTGCCCCTATTTGTATGGCGATACGAAGTTCGCTGGGTCAGCTAGTTAATAAATAAAATAATGCATCCATACCGTTGAAACCTTTTATTTTGTTGCTAAACTTTCAAAAGCTCATACTGAATGCAACGGTATTAAATACCCTGAATGAGCTAAAAAACTACGACACCAATCCTCCTAATTTTCCTGTTTTATACATTAATATTAAAAAGAACTCGAACTGAGGAGCTCGATGGCGCAAGTGGTTAGCGCGTTCATTGAACTTAAGCAACTTTAGCAGTGGTCGGTCATTGGATGGGTGACCAAAAATTACTATCTCGAGCTCCTCCGTGCTTCGGAAGGCACGTTAAGCCGTTGGTCCCGGCTGCATCTGCAGTCGTTAGCACCCACCAATCCGCACTGGGCCCGCGTAGTGGGTCATGGCCCAATCTCCCTATTCCATCCATAGGGAAGGCCTGTGCCCCAGCAGTGGGGACATTAATAGGCTGATGATGATGATGATGATGATTAAAAAGAACAAACTTGGAAAAGACGTCTTCCATATCAAAATTGTTCACATTCACTTAACTTTTATGGTAAAAGGAAATGTGTCGCTTCGAATTCGAAATTATCGAGAATTCACGCATCATTCACCTCCCAATGTTTGCTTTGATAATTAAAATTCGAAAAGGGC
This sequence comes from Chilo suppressalis, assembly GCA_902850365.2. NCBI lineage: Eukaryota > Metazoa > Arthropoda > Insecta > Lepidoptera > Crambidae > Chilo > Chilo suppressalis. Next base: position 2,037,151 of record OU963910.1, read on the forward strand.
CCTTTATTATGATGTTTAAATGTGACTTTTTTACGATTACTGCGTATAACCGATCGTCTTACATAGATACCATCTGCTCACTGATTGGGGATATTATTTTAAAGTTCCGTATTAATGGGTGATTTTTAAAAATATCGGTCTGTCTACAGTCATAATAATTTGTAATTAAGGTGCTGTTATTATAATTTATTATGTCTCCATGGTTTTAGGGTTCCGTACACAAAGGTTCAAAATGGAACTGAACGACTGTCTGTCTGTCCGTTTCTTACGGGTTTCTAGATCATAAACGGAATGAGTTACAGATCTAAAATTTTGTCATTTTATATAGAATGTTTGCCCAAAGCCGAATATTTAGTTAAAAATTTATTGAAGTTACTTTTTCCAATACATGAAACGAAGACGAAAATATATTTTTTCTTTTTTACCCTAGCACGTAACACATCATTGTCTAGAGCTCTTGAGTAGGATATAAATATATTTGGGGCTCAGCTGCTAATATAGAAAGTATCTTCGTACTGCAAAAGAGAGCTGTTCGCGCCATATATAATTTAATGGCAAGAGAATGTCTTTGAGAAAAAATTAAAGAAATTAATATTTTAACACTGGCGCCGCAATACATTAATGAAAATATAATATATGTAAGAAAAACCTATGACGCATTTGCAAAAAAAAAGTTGAACCCATAAATTTAACAGGAGATTTAAGCTGAAACAAGCTTGCTTCCATGTTTCAGACTCCAAAAATCAAGGGGTTCATTTCTAGGATGTAGTATTGCATTGTTTAACAAAGTTCCCCAAGATCTAATTGAGCTTCTACTAACCAAATTTAAATCTCAGATCAAGAATTCTCTAATGAATAAGGGCTATTATAAAGTTAATGATTATCTAAAGGATCGTAATGCATGGACATAGTGTTTCTTGTAATTTGTTATTTGATGGGTATTAGTCAGTTTTTGGAACAGTAATATGGTACCTATCTAATGCCGCTTCCTATATACTAAATATAAAATTATTATTATAACTGTATATATCTATATCCTAAATGATATAATGGAAGGTGACTTCAGAAGTATCTCTGAAGTCATTTTTCAACTTGACGACTCTGTATATATCAATACAAGGAGAAAAAAGCAGCCCTTGCTGAGTTTCTTGCCGGTTCTTCTCAGTACAAGGTCTCCCGCCGTAGTTTTGCGAACCGATGGCGTAGCTTCTGACCTTCACAAGTGCTTGTAACAGCCTAGACAGAATAAAAATAAATAAATGACATTTCATTTCAGACTCCGTTCTTGGTCCATTGTGCGTGCAGGGTATGTTGGGCTAGCTAGCTTAGCGTGCCCAGCTCTTTCCAGTCGCGCAGTAGTCTCCTGGGACTCTCACAGGCTTCTAGAAGCGTTCTCTGCTTGCTGAGGATTGATGTCCGGTGTTCTGCCACGCTCATGCATTCCAGGATCACATGAGTGGCCGTTTCATCTGCTTCCAGACATCCTCTGCATAGAGAGCTATATGTAACACATATGGTCAGTCTGGGGTTGAGGCTAGAAATTTATTGCCTGTAGCCCTCGGTACTGGCCCAATGGGTGTTATGGCTCTGTATGGTTTATTGACGCACCCATGTACGAATTTGATTGAAGGGTAATGGTAGAAGTGGCTCAAGGCCTTCCATTCTTTGTAATTTTACATAATTTGACGACCTCCGTGGCCGAGTGGTTTGTACGCCGGGTTTCATGGTGTCGCCGACTCGAGAGGTCCCGCGTTCGAATCCCGGTGGGGGCAGATGTTTGTGTGATGAATACAAGCATTTGTACTCCGGTCATGGATGTTTAATATGTATTTCTATATAAATATACTTATATATGTACAGTATATGTATTCTATCCGTTACCCTAGCATCTCATAACACAAGCCTTACAGTGCTTACTTAGGGACTGGGCTAATTGGTGTGTGTAAAAAAAAAGAAAAAAAAAGAATTATTATTAAAAAAACAAAATACCCGACTGCACACTAAAAAAAGAGTAAAACAAGCCACACAATAATATTGATCAATCAAATGCTAAAAACTAATTATGTAATACCGTTTAAACAATACCTATATTAAAATACACTACAATATGTGTTCGTAATCGATAGTTAAATAAACAGAAACTTATTTTGAATACAAATTTACTGAATATAATTTATTTATAAATGTTGATGGAAAGCATCGCAGGCGGGGACCAACAGAGGCTTATTTATAGTCATTTCGGTTGTGCACCATTTAGCAGAATTTTCGTTGGTGGCGGTCAAGGTGGTCCCCGCCTGCGATGCTTTCCATCAACATTTATAAATAAATTATATTCAGTAAATTTGTATTCAAAATAAGTTTCTGTTTATTTAACTATCGATTACGAACACATATTGTAGTGTATTTTAATATAGGTATTGTTTAAACGGTATTACATAATTAGTTTTTAGCATTTGATTGATCAATATTATTGTGTGGCTTGTTTTACTCTTTTTTTAGTGTGCAGTCGGGTATTTTGTTTTTTTAATAATAATTCTTTTATTTATAACTTTTTAGCTGTTTTTATTTAACGAAAATGTTGTAGATGTAGAAGACTATGTATATGTAAGTACCATTTTAAATTATTTCGACGACATTTGGCTTTAGATTACGAGTGATGTTACTCCGCAACATAAATTTACCGCCAATCTGGACTGTTTGTAGTGAAGAAGAAAAAGAATTAGGTGAGTCATTACTGCTGAAGATCCCGCAAACGTTCAAGTTCAGTTAAAGAACATTCGTCGTGGGGCCGGTCCAACAGCTTTTTCGGGTCAAGTGTTTTTATTGCTAACCCAGCAAGTGTTTTAACACGGCTTAGGGCTACATAAGCCTGGCCCTTTGCAAACACGTTTGATAGGTCCACGACAGCCCGATCCAAGGTGGTACCTTGCAGTTTGTGTACCGTTACAGCCCAACAAAGTATCAAAGGCAGCATCCGACGTTCAATCTTCCCTTGTCCGCGAAGCGCATCAAAGTCGACAGTGGAGGGCTCTATGCGAACCCCCACACCCAATTCATTGCCCTTAACAGAACGATCGTCGAACTCTACGAATACTGCCTGCGGTAACTCACCTGGTTCTAACTGCTCTCTGCGAAGAGAAGGCCACTCAATTCTTCTTATGATACCCATAGCACCGTTCACCAGACCGTGGTTTACATTGATGTTGCGGCGTAACATCACGCGAGATCCAATTCCAATAGTTAGTGTGCCGAGAATGCCCCCTGTTTTGTTCGGGTCGTCAGAAATGTATTGTTTGCGAGGGCACTGACCGTAGGTTTTAGCTTCTAGGGAGATGTCAACAGCTTTTATTTGGTAGAGCTTTAACGATTTGCCCAACTTTTTAGTCATGGCTGAATTATAAGCATCGACTTGTTTCGTAGTAGGGAAAATTCGAACTGCCTCTCCATCGGCAAATGGACCCTCTAGTGGAATTCTGCGGCTGTCCAGGATCTCAAGTTGGTCCATCGTTAACTCACCAACACGAATATTATTGAGAATGTCCACAAAGGTATTGTCTCCTGCCTGTCTCATATTCTGTGGCAATTCACAAAAGCTGAACAATTGCCACAGATTTGTTTCACCAGTTAAGTTCGACGGCTGTCGGAAGCAGTAAGAACCACCGGTGATTCTGGAAACTGGTGGTAACTGCATGAGATCTCCAAACAAAATTACATTGATACCACCAAAGTTCCCTTGATCCTGTTTTAGTTGCTGGAGGCGAATGTGAATGTTTCGCAGTGTTAAGTAGGGCACCATTGATATTTCATCGATGATGAGCCAATTTATATGCCTCCACTTTTGTCGCTCCCTTTGTAGCCTTTCACCTGTTAGTGGGCGTAATGTTTCATTTCTTCCCTTTTCAATTGGTAGCGCAAAAGTGGAATGCAGTGTAGTTCCACCGATTAGTCTGGCTGCTACTCCAGTTGGTGCAGTAACAATCACGTTTTTACCTATTTCAGTGTTACTCAACCTACGAATTTGTTCAGTCATAACTTTTAAGGTAAATGTTTTTCCGGTACCAGCTCCTCCAGTAACAAAAACTAGTAACGGATCAGAATTTGACACGTCCAATAACTTTTGGGAAATTTTTTGAAACAGTTGTCGTTGACTTATGTTCAACGAAGCTACAAATGTTTCAAACTGATTGTCTAGCATGCCTATGTCAGTTGGTTCATCTTCGACTTCTTCGATCATAATATTATGACCGCCGTCGTCGAGTATGTGTTCAATAGGCTGAACGTCATTGTTGTCATTTGCGTCATCGTTTTGTTCCTCAACGGTTCCTGCTGCCAAGTTTTCTGCCACAATGCGGCTTATAGCTTGTTGGATCTCAGTTTCCCACCGCATCATAGTTTCGGCGTCAAAACCTTCTTGCAGCGGACGTAGTCGATGCCTTTTGGCCCAGAAAGCTTCTTTTGCAGTATTAAAACCATCCAACAACTCTTCCTCTGCTCGGAACGGAATATGAGTCAGGACCAATGAGTAGTAATATGCTTCTGGGTCTGAAGACAGCGTATAATAACGCGTTCGGAGTATAGCTGGACGTGTCCGCTTTTTCATCCTACCTACGTTGTCTAATAAGGTAATGTATCGACGACTAGACACGTCCTCATCCTCTGCATCATAGGCATCAGCATCTTGTTCATCCTCCTCTGTATCGTTTCTAGTAGAGGCAACCTCGTACCAAATCGCAAACTCACCTAAACTAAGTTGCTCCAGAGAAAGAGGTCTGTGAACGTACCTATCAAATACATTTTTGTACGGTTCGGAACTTTCTGTGTCAATCCTAAGCATTCGGTATCTTTGTTCAGGCGCGCAAGTGTTTACGAAAACACATTTACGTGAACTATCTCTTAATTTTAAATGACACAATCGAAACGCACATTCGTTGGCAGAGACTTCTCTGTGAGACAAGATTGCGTTTTGGATAGCAAAAACCAGCCGTCCCAAGTTGCTTCCACCGCGGTCTCTTACAGCACTTATAGCTTGCCTTATTGATCTAGAGACCTCTGCAGGTTCAGCTTTTGAGATATACTTTGAGATGTAGTACGCCACACCTAAAGCTGACCCGCAAGGCTGTAGATCAATATTGGCGCGCCACAGTTTTAATAATCTCGAATTGTAGCAGTTTATCATGGTTTCCGAATCTGTTCTTTTTAATATATAAAATCTTCCACCATTTCTCATTGCTTGCTCGTCGTCTAAGATTGTAGTGTTTTCAGACACTGGTCTCGGGAAAGCGAATCTACAAACGTTTCGGTTATTTTTGAAGCATGTTTGAGTGTGTCGATGTGTTTGTAACTGAACGACTAAATCATGCATCTCTGAGTCGTCCTCAGCGTCGGGAACCTCACACGTGACAACACGCTCCAGCAACTGAATACCTTCAGGGGTGTCAAAAGCCGGCATATCAGCACACCATAAAACCATGTGAACGTGAGGGCTACCTCGTAGCTGAAATTCTATGCGCCACCAAAAATCAATAATTTTCTTTCCTAAAATCGGATCCTCTTCTCTTCTCAGCCTAGTAAACAAAGTGTTTAGGCGCAACATAAATTGTCTTGATAACGTGACTGGGTAGGACTCGACAAGGTGCTGCTTTTCAAGGAAGGTCAAATCTTCAAAAGAAAAATTTGGGCGGCCATCGGCAACTAAAAGGGCTTTTAGCATGTCGGGCCAATTTAAATCGTTACAAGAGAGAGTAAGATACCAATGAGGAGGACCTAAATTTTTCACCATGGCAAGAAGATCCGTATACGCTTTGTGCCAGTACGCGGACGTGCCACGTATGTTGCGCATTACCAGGTGCACATTTTGTACAACATCTGTGGGCTCAGCTCCATCCTGACGCAACCGGCCACAGACTGAAACATTTTGTTGAGCCTTGCAAAGTTCTACTAACGAGAGGGCGTAATATATGTACTCGTTAAATTGGAACCGTTTGTCATTGCTCATCACTCGAGTTTGGTAGTAATCGAGCGGTGTTATTGGAACGGGTCTTTGTTCCCTAAGCCCATTTCGACCATCTGGGAATAACCTTATCCACGCTAGCTCTTCTGCTCTTTGCTCTCTCAAGACGCTGACCGGGGGCACAGTTTTCCGTTTGAGTTCGTAGATAGGTATTGGTCTCTCTTCTACGGTATTAGCGTTCGAAACAACTTCGTTTAGATCTGGAATATTAGTATCAATCGGCATAAGAGCTGTAGTAACAAACGCGTGTTCTTCGTGCACAGGATCACTGCTATTCAGATTGCCGTCGCTAACTATCTGAGTGTCGTGTTGTTCATTCAGTACTGGCGATTCATTTGGGATGACCAAGGGTGTTGCATTTATAGCTGTGATACTATACTGCATATCTCGATGGCCTCTTACCTGTAGTGCAACAGCAAGATGTTGACATAAATCGCCTTGATTTGCAAACTTCATCAACATGGAGGCTCCTCTGTTAGGTGCAACATAACCTTTGGGTCCCCGAGAATGTGAGTCGAATAAGTAATATTCTGGGATCTCGACATCGGGAGACTGATTGCGTTCGACGATTACTTTCATTACCGCCAATGCAATATTTGTTTGACATGTAATAATTCCTTTATCGTGTGTTGTAAAAAAATATTCAATCCCCGAAGACAAATTAGGGAAGTATCCTTCAAGAACGTCAGATGGCGCACTCGAGTTAACAACTCCAACGACAACATCGGGCTGTATATTTAATTCGAATTCTGTAGCGGCCACAGAAACTGCGGGTAATAGCTCTTCAGTATTTAAAAATTGCGGTCTGTTTGCAAGTCGTGACATGCACCTGTTGAAATATGTATTACCAGCTAATAAAATTCGATCCAAGTCAGATGGGGCCCATTCATTAAATGGTTTGGAACTGGAGTAGGCGATAGCCGTGGCGGCATTAGCCGTGCACTGGCGGCCACGGGATTCCTCTTCAAACCGATCACTGCCTTGGTGAAAAGACCCACGCAAGATGTGACGGTCATGTCCCAAAGCCTTGAAGTGATTTTTTGGCTCATTTCTAATGTGATCTGCATTTTCTAATGTGATAACTGCCTCCAGAATACTTGACCGTATCTCTTCATTGGTAATGTTAGTATTAATTTGCACATTAGAGTACAAATGATTGTTTCGCAATAGCCACTCTAATGCTTTCTTAATTTTTTCGATGTCTACCGAGTATCGTCGATTGTTTGTCACGTTATCTAAATTTTCAGTGACCACACTTATTCCCGCATTTGCTATATTCAATGGAAGCTGTTCAGGTATCTCTTCAACTTGCTGTGCAAAGAGGATGGCTTGCCCCTTAAATCCCTGTTGTCCGTAACGACCACCCAGACGCACCACTTTTATAAACGGTTTTATCCGAGAAATGAGCCGCAGCTCCATCTCTGATAGACATTCAATTTCAGGCGGAATAGGTGCAACAGTCATGTTGTTCCAAAATGCATTTGACGGGCACTGATTCCTTGACAATTTGTTGGCGCATCTATTGCAACAATCTATGCGGTCTGAAACATTTTGTGGTAGAACAGTAATATTAGCAGTTAAGATACTGCGTGACTGTTTCTTGTATAGAAGCTTATGACATACGTAGCACACCACATCCGCCACTTGAGAAATCGCTTCATTGAATGTGGCATCACTATTTGTAAACAACTGCCGTCGAACACGAGACTGTGACCTCATAGCCGAAAGTCTTTCTAAACGCGAGCCAGGTGATTCGTTGTTACGAGACTGCACAGCATACTCTCGCATCTGCTCGAGTCGAGAAGCGCGGGATGATGGAGACTCATGCTCACGAATTATTTCGGCATGCTCCCGCATCTGGTCGAGTCGGGCAGCGCGAGTTGGTGGAGACTCGTGTTCGCGAACATTTCCCGCATGCTCCCGCATCTGCTCGAGTCGAGCAGCGCGAGATGATGGAGACTCATGTTCACGAACGTTTGTGGCATATTCCCGCATCTGCTGGAGTCGTGTCATACGAGACGACGGGGACTCAGCAGCTCTCTTTTCAGATTTGCTAGCTGCAAGCCTACGCCGCTTTTGTTCCCTATCAACGCTAGACTCACGTGCTTGTAAAGTACGTCTACGGGTACTTTTGTTATTTATAAGCTCTTGACGTGAAGTAGGTGAAAGTTGGCTGTACCGTTGGGACATTCTTACTCTTGCTTCTATAAGGCGTTTTTCGCGTGCCTCAGGAGATTCGGCTTTTAATTTTTTAGCCCGAGCCTGAGCCCTTTTTGTTTTGCGAGATAATCCCATATTGTATGTTTTTATTTCTTAAAATGGTCTGATACCTATTGCCGAAAAAATCAGTACTAATGGAGAAGTACTTAATAATAATAAAAAAAAAACAGTTGAACTATAACTAAAAAAAAAATACAAAAAGAATAAGTGAGGATTGTTTAAAAGAATGTTACTTAAACTAACCAAAAATATCTACCTACCTAGTTATTTTATTAATAATTATTATTATATTATTAATTAATATGAATAATTTAAGAAAGAACCAAAAAAAAAAAACGGAAGAACGAGTTAATTAATTAGAAAGAACGAATAAATTTAAAGAGAGAAACACGAAAGAAAAAGAACGAGTTATTTATACTTTATAAGTTTCGCGTCAGACGACGAAGTATCGAAAAAATCGCTATTCAGAGACGACCGTCAACGACGTGTGCCCTTATGCGTGTGCCCGCATTCGGGCTGTATACTCGAGCATATCCCCCTCCGCACCGCGCCGCGCGCCGCATGCCAGGCCACGCCCTATCTTTTTGCTTGCTAACGCATGAGTTGCTTTGCGTTGACGCAGAATTAACATGTTTCCGTGAGAATTTTGAGAAAAAACGTATCCTATATTAATTATTACTCCCGTGATTGAAATGAATCTAATGATACCGCATACATATTTTTTTAAAGGGAAATTTAGAAAAAATATTATTATGTCTTTATCCCGTGGGACTTTTAGGATAAAATGTATCCTATGACACTCCCGTAATCAAGACAAATCTAACGATACCTCATACATCAAAATCCATCAAGCCGTTTAGGCTACAGGAGGTCACAAAGGAACAGACATACATACATACTTACATACACTCCCTCAACATTACCCTCCCTCTTTGGCAGTCGGGTAAAAAAAAATATATAATGTCAACTTTCTTTGTTGGTTTCTCCGTGTAACTGTATGAGGAAACCAGAAAAATATAATAATGACATCAAACTTACCGGTTTGCGTGGTGGGTGGTATTCGATTAATATTTATAATAACTGGGCGTCATGCCAACAAAACGAACATAACTTTAAAAAATCTAAGTGATTAACTTTTAAAGTCACCTACACAAATGCTCAATTTAATTATTAAATTAATAATAGGGTATTTGACAAGTTTTAGAAAACGATCTCACGTTATTGACTAATGTTTATGGAGTCCGTAATAGCTCTCAACGATATTATATAACAGTGTGACAATAAAACGCATATATTATGTTAATATTGATTTATTGTAGGTGAGTATATAAGTAATGTAGCAATGTTACGTTTCTGGGATTTCCAGTTTTTAATGGTTTTTTTGTGAATATTTCCAAGGCAAATAATCTTAAAACGTTCTCATAAATTAACAATTGCTAAATTACTAGGATTTTGTAACGAGATTTTAAACTTTCATGGTGACACATTATTAGTAATTAATAATCAGTTACTCCGTGATCACGGCGCTTGCAACAGTGCCGAAATATCAGAAACTAACTAAAAACAAGGTAAAGTGTTACATGGTAACAATCCCGTAAATAACATAAATTACTATAATAGGATTTTGTATATTGAAAGCGGGACAGTAGCAATAGGGTATTTGACAAGTTTTAGAAAATGATCTCACGTTATTGACTAATGTTTATGGAGTCCGTAAAAAGTGGATATTCAATTATTCATCATTCTGTTGTGTATTTCAATAAAAATAACCAAATCAAAAACTCCATTTTCAAGTTGCCGCGAAATCGTTTCTCTGGACAATATGACGTCTTACTAGTGTGTGACGTCACACGACTGTTATTAAAACGTCAAACGATACAAGGTAATGTCATTTTAACCGGAAGTTTACTTGCGTGTGACGTCATTTTAGGCTCCGCCAATCCCAAGCGTTTTGGGTCACGTGACAATAGATAAGAAAACTATTATCTTTATCGTGGTTTTTTAGTAATTTTTTTTTTGTAAAGATAGTAAAAACCCCTGCCAATATTCATTCTAAACACAGATGGTAACATATGGCACTTTATTTTTCATACTGTCATCATTTTAGGCTCCGCCAATCCCAAGCGTTTTGGGTCACTTGTCAATAGATAAGAAAACTATTATCTTTTTCGTTGGTTTTTAGTAAAAGTATGAATATTTTTTTTTGTAAAAATAGTAAAACCTCTGCCAATATTCATTCTAAACACAGATGCCAAAAATTGGCACTTTATTTTTAACACAGTCAAATACCCTATTGTTAAAAAAATATTGATTTACATTCTTAGGGAACGCGATTTTAATGAATATATGTTTGAAAAGTAATTATACCCATCTGTTCTAGTTACCACTTTTTTTACAGAAAACTGTAGGTAAGTGAATGTTACAATTTCTTAGTTGTTCTTATATATATTTTGTAATTATTTTTTTCGCAAACAAGCAATTTGCCTGCCTGCCTGAGCAGTCACTGTTGTACAGTCAACTTGTCACGATAATTCGCTCTAAAATGTCAAAACAGACAAGTTTTCTTCTATAGAGAATGAGTAATTTCACTTAGGACCTTCTAATTAATAAATAAACAAGAAAACTGTAATAATGTGAATAAAAAATATTTGAAATAAGACCTTTTAGATAAAATTCGCAGTATGTTTGAAATAAGAAATAACTTTATTTGTAACTAGCGGCCCGCCCTCGCTTCGCTTCGGTGTAGAGCTGAAGTGTACACTATAGTTTTTTTTCTCAGACTTGTATTATAAACAATGACTTTATTTATATAATTGTGAGTCAACCATAAAAGATAGACATATGCTGTTGCGGGATATTTTTTAGACAATTTTATGTAGAATATTTCCGTCATACATGATTTCTATGTAACTTTAACCATTAAGAGACAGACAAAATTTCTACTGATTGCATTTTTGGCATCAGTATCGATCACTAATCACCCCCTGATAGTTATTTTGAAAATATATTTCATGTATTTTCATACAAAAAAACATACAAAAAAAATATGAAAATATAGAATGGAGAAAAGAAAAAAAAATACACCATTTGTGGTCAATCAGGACCCTGCCTCAGCGTAATGCTGCCGCAACACGCTACAAAACGTGTCACAGCAGCGCTGGTATTCTGGCAGGGCTTGTTATGCCGGAACTTCACATGGCCAATCGCATCTGCCTCGATAGCAGTCCCTTCCTCTCACTGCCCGTTGTGGATACACATCTGCCAAATAGCAAACACGATTATAGCCACATGACGTGCCGGCACAAGGTGATATGTATAGAGTCTGTGCGGAAAGAGAATGGGATTTAGATTGGAGGGCGCTGTAGTGCTTTTCTACGGTATTTGTAAGGTTTTACCCCTTTTAGACATGATTAAATACAAAAAACTGCAAGAAATCACAACAACAAACAAATCCATATCAATACAAAACTTTGACGTTTTACAGATTGCTGGGTTTGATTGCCAAATAAAAATCTTATTGTCAGTTCCTTTTTTCGCCACGCCCATTCTCTTTCCGCACAGACTCTATCAACCACGCCGACAAAATGGTAGAATAGAATTTCCGATAGAGAAAATAAAGACTCCAATATATTGTGGTTACGACAGGCAACTACGGCACCCTACACTGCGCGTGGCACGACACCCGCTTGGTCAGTTTTTTTGCTGTATATTTATAACGCAAAGATACTAGCACTAGAAATATTCGCAGGATATTTATATATGTTCTTCACTTTAAAAATAAATGACGACCTCCGTGGTCGAGTGGTTTGTACGCCGGGTTTCATGGTGTCGCCGACTCGAGAGATCCCGGGTTCCAATCCCGTTTTTTTATTTTAGGGTACAGAACCATAAAAAGAATAAAAACAGATGTCACTTAAGAAAGTTGTACAAAATGCGTCAGGGATAACTGCGCAAGTGTACGACTGGAGAGCCAATCGGTGCAACGCACTCCTGCCCGCACACCTCGCTTCCCCCCAAGACATCTTAATTTTTACTTCTGAGCAATAGCGGTCGGCGCTATTTTCGTACCGCGACCTATATCTTGGTTGTACACTTATTTGGTTAGTTAAAGGATTCTTTATGTGTTGTAGGTGGAAAGGGATATTAATTAACTTGAATGCAATTAGTCTTAATCTATCGAAAAAGGAAAGCAATAGCTATTATGTTGCATTCGTATCTACAATAGGCTTGTTGAAAATATATCGATGTATCGATATATCGATATTTTTTGTTCGATATATCGATATTTTTTGCCGATATATTTTGATTCGATATATCGATACATCGATACCAAATAACCAATATCGATATCCGTATCAAAAACGATATTTTTTTAATTATTAGCTGCATATCACGATCTAACTAAATTCGTATCTGGAAAAATCGTAACTGGATCTCAGATTAATGATATTCAACATATCTTTAATCTGTGCTGTATTTAGTATTGTCTATTATTTGTAAATCTGTTTCGCTGGTGAATTGCTTGTGCTGATTTCCATTATATTCTGTGAAGTGTGTGACTGTCTAGTCTTGTTTACGAAAGAGACCCTGCAATCATTTACCTGAGAGGCCCTGCAATCATTTTCATCATTCGAAAATAGGGTCTATTTTTAGGGAGATAATTTTCGTTCCATTATTATTCCGCGTGTCATATTTCGTGATACTGTACGATATTTTTGGGAAAATTGGTCCGATATATCGATATATCGATGTTTTTTTCGCGATATATCGAAGGCGATATTGATATTTTTTAAAAGATCGATGTATCAATATATCGATATTTTTTTCAACTTTCGACATCCCTAATCTACAAAATGCGGTACGTGACTCGACCACAGGTTTTCTCACTCACATCGGCAAAACTCTCGAACAAGCACTTTCGTGTTAAAGAAAGAATAAAGGAATAGCCTTCGAGTTTTAAGAGGATTCGGCCGATCAAAGCGTATTGTACCCACCCGTACAGCGTTACACTGAAAACTGTGATCTATTTCAAACGACATTCGTTTTATTGTTAAAGAACCGACTTAAATACACTTTGAAGTGTTCTCGCCTCTGTCATTTGCAGCCTTCTGTTCCGTTACAAGATAAATTACTCGTTAAGAGCTAATTATAAAAGTCACTAATTACGCCTGGAAAGAAAGCCTGTCTCACTTTTGCGTGTAACAATTTTTTTCTAATAATTTTCTTAGAACCGAGTAGGTTTTCTTGATCTCTTTGTGTTTTACTCTTTTGCCTTTATTCATTATCTCTAGGTTCTCTGTTTTAATTTGGTGCCATTAATTAGACAAGAATTTTGAATTTCTTAGAAATTATGTAGTAATAATATTAAGTACTAGTGGCCCGCCCTCGCTAATGTTCAAAGGCTTGTATTATACACAATGAATAAAATTTCTTCATAATAATTATAAACCTTCCATTCCAAGTAAAAAATTCGTTGCGTAGTTTAGGACCCGTGGTAGTGCAATGCAACATTGCTCTGCTGTTCCGATTTGAGAAATTCTTTTTGTATTGGACAGTGCATTAATTGAGGTAGTCTATAAATTACCAGGCTACGACCAGTAGCAGCGGAGCATCGATGAAAAATGTTGCAAAAACGGGTAAAAATAATCAATTTGTGAGATTCCGTTGCGTGCGCTGGGTAAACGGTTAAAGTTACATAAAAACCATGTATGATGGAATTCTTCCTCTTTAAAAGTTCTATAAAAAAGTCCACGACAGCCTATATCCATATTTTAAGTTTGAAACACTATAAACCTTTTTCTTCAAATTAACGCGGGTGAAACCGCAGTTGACCTCTAGTTGTGACATAACTGTAATAGTTAGACATATGGTATTGTGGACTTTTTTGTAGATATTGATATCCTCTATAAAACTTTAGTACATCACTTTGCTCTATTGTCAATGACTTCCGCAGCGTACGCGATATAAAGCTATTTTTTGGTATTTTTTACACACCTTGGGTTACATTATCGAAGTTTTCATACGGAACTCTAACTTTTGTGAAAATACGCTATTCCCTTTATTAATCAGTGATAATGTAGCATTCAAATGGTGAAAGAATTTTTAAAATCGGTCCAATATTTTTTGAGCCATTTCGTTACAAACATACTAATTTTCCTGTTTATAATATTAGTAAAGATGAATTGAACTATGATGTTCTTGAAGTATCTATACATATAAAACTCAAAGGTGACTGACTGACATAGTGATCTATCTACGCACAGCCCAAACCACTGGACGGATCGGACTGAAATTTGGCATGCAGGTAGATGTTATGACGTAGGCATCCGCTAAGAAAGGATTTTGATCAATTCTACCCTCAAGGGGATAAAATAGGGAATGAAAGTTTGTATGAAACTTTGTCAATTTTAAACCGATAGGGCTGAGACTTTGCATGCAGGTATAAGAAGAATCATAGATCAATGTCATTGTGTATAAGACAAGCCTGAGAAGAAAAACTGTAGTCTACACTTCAGCTCTATAACGAAGCGAAGCGAGGGCGGGCCGCTAGTCTTTATATATATAATTTTTCTGTGAGTGTGTATGTCACTAAACTTCTCTTAAACGACTGGACCGATTTTGATGAAATTTTTTGTGTGTGTTCAAGGGGATCTGAGAATGGTTTAGATTCACAATTTTGTCCGCTGGACAACCCCTATTTTTTTAGGGCGGTACGAAGTTCGCTGGGTCAGCTAGTTTATTATAAATGTTGTTGTAGATTGTCAAGAAACACCGTTGATATTAAATCTTTGATTGATTCAAATCCAATTTGATATTAATATGACTAACGCTAATCAGAGGAGCTCGATGACTGATTTGGCAATCAACTAATTAGCAACTAAATATGCCGCGTCTTTTTTCCACCTACGAGAATTTTCCGATATCGTCCTATTCGGGGGTGGTTGCAGTGCTGATTTGGAGTTAAGGGTTGATAGTTAAATACTATAAGCAACGCTATTTTGCAGCAACTAATTAGCAACGAAATACGCCGTAGTTTATATTCTCTGATGAGCTCTTTTTAATTTTATCGTATTTCGGGGGTAGTGTGGGTGCTGGTGCGGCAATTAAGGGATGATGGGGGGATAAAACAAATAATGCTGTCCTACAGCAACTAATTAGTAACTAAATATGCCGTTTGCAGAACTTCGATATCTTTACGAGAACCGAAGATACAGTATTGTGGTCTGCTAGGTTAAGACTTAAGCTATCAGATCGCATGTATCTTTTACAGGTGTTGAGCAACTAAATCGGGAATAGTGTAACTAATTAGCAACTAATTAGCAACTAAATATGCCGTTTGCAGAACTTCGATATCTTTACGAGAACCGAAGATACAGTATTGTGGTCTGCTAGGTTAAGACTTAAGCTAGCAGATCGCATGTATCTTTTACAGGTGTTGAGCAACTAAATCGGGAATAGTGTAACTAATTAGCAACTAATTAGCAACTAAATATGCCGTTTGCAGAACTTCGATATCTTTACGAGAACCGAAGATACAGTACTGTGGTCTGCTAGGTTAAGACTTAAGCTAGCAGATCGCATGTATCTTTTACAGGTGTTGAGCAACTAAATCGGGAATAGTGTAACTAATTAGCAACTAATTAGCAACTAAATACCCAGTAGGTTAGATGTGCGCGTTGTGACCATGGTCTGCTAGCTTAATATACGTCCTGTCATACTTGCTTCCCAATCGTCAACTCGTTTCTAGTTTCTAGCTCTACTCGCTTTTGGTTCATTGTTGGCGGTGGGACAAGTACGGCCGGTACTCTCAATTTACCTAAAACTGGATTTAGCCCTTACAAAGTCAGGTTTAAATCGAGATTCGATAAGTTAAAGTACCTAACTCGATGGCACGGGTGGTTAGCGCGTTCGGCTGCGATCGTTGAAGTTTATCAACTTTCGCAGTGGTCGGTCATTGGATGGGTGACCAAAACTCTTCTATCTCGAGTTCCTCCGTGCATCGACAGGCACGTTGAGCTGTTGGTACCAGCTGTCGTTAGCGGGTGCCAATCCACATTGGGCCCGGGTGGTGGGTCATGGCACAATCTCCCTATTCCATCCATAGGAAAGGCCTATGCCCCAGCAGTGGGGACATTAATAGGCTGATGATGAGGGAGATTAGGGCTTAACTAGCCTCGCTGGCCCAGTGCAGATTGGTGGTTAGTATATAAAAAATTTTAACTTCGTCCCAACACCCACGTAAATTTTGGTTCTTTTATGGAATTGTGTAAGTATCCCCTTTTTGTGGTCACGATCGTCTATTAAGTTTTTATTGTATAGGCCAAACATTGGCGATTTGTTTATTAAATTGGTGTGAATAATGTTTATTTCTACAAACCTGTTCTGTGCAGTTACTCTTTATTGCATGAAATAAAATAAAATTAAGTATTATTTATTACAAGAACGACCAAGGTTCTTACAAATTAAAAGCGTGTAGGTATTTGCCATTAAGTGTACGATTTTGGACAGGATTAAGCCATACACAATTTCACAATTTGATTGGCCAATTGCCAAGTCTTCGACAACAATCCCATACACCTCAACTTGACTTGGGAGTTTATTTAAGCAAACTTCGAACCGGCGAACCAAGTACCCGATTGGGAAGTGTCTTTTATATATCAAGGCAGGAAGATAAGAGAGATCAAGATATGAGTGAAGACACTGATAAGATTAAGGAATTTGTCAATAGACTCCCAGCGCGTTCCAGACTCGAAAGCGAGAACGTTAAGTTTGTTGTTGTCGCCGAGAAGATTTCAGCCACTCAGCACCCGGTCTCAAACCTACCACATATCTTGAGAAAATTGAGCTACCACATATCGGTAGCTACAGTCAGCGATCGTGAAAGCAGAGCTACTTTCGCAATGGCCAGTAGGATGAGTCAGCCAGCTGTCAGTCAGCAGGCCAGAAGAAATAGGATGGGTGACCAAAAATTTACCATCTTAAATTTTTCCTTGCTTCGGGTGGTATTGTAGTATATTAGAAGGTAATCGAATAATTATTTATCTGTCAGCCGAGTGTCGAAGCTGTCCCCACCAGTCCGTTAATAAACGTCTAGCCAAACGGTAGCCTTTTATTTACGCATACATATCAATGGCGACGAGGAAAAAGTGAAAGCCTGTTACCGTTACCAAAAGTAATAGAAGTTAAAGACTGCGCTAATAGTGATAATACGTAGCACGCGAGTGAACTGTTTCTGCTGAAAATAAATACCGTTAACAATGCCGATTGGTAAAACAAGTGAATTTGATGTTAAATCGGGTAATTGGACGTTGTACATCGAGCGGTTGGAAATGTATTTCAAAGTTAACGAAGTAAAAAAGGACTTATGGTTACCAACTTTGATAGCCGTTATGGGCGATGAGGCTTATGAATTATTAAGCAATTTAATAAGTCCTTATAAGCCGTCTGATAAAACCTATGAGTACATCGTGAAAACTTTTCTGGAACATTTGCAACCAAAAAGGTCGGTAGTAGCAGAAAGATATTATTATAGGCAGCGAAGGCAATTTAAGACAGAAACTATTTTGCAATACATCTCCGAGTTGAAAAGATTAACAAAATTTTGTAATTTTGGAGCTACTTTGGAGGAAAATTTGAGAGACCAGTTGGTGTGCGGTTTGGCTAGCGACGTAATAAGGCAGAGATTATTCGCCGAAGATAATTTAGACTACGCTAACGCAGTTAGACTAGCCTGCGCGATGGAGGCCGCGGAGCGGAACGCCGCAGCGGTGGAGCAGCTCGGAGCAGGGAATTTGTCCGGGAGCGAGGCTGGCGCGATGGCAGTACACGCGTTGAGATTCAGCCCACGTGGTCGAGACGGCGGCGGTGGCCGCGCTGGTTCGGGCGATCGGCGGGTTCGAAAGGAGCGGTATGACTCACGCTCACCACGCCGAGGAGTTGCGCGGGATAATATCAGTCGTTCTCATAAGATTTATGAACGTTGTAAAGTGTGCGGGTCTGTTGATCATCCGTGGGAAGAATGTCGTTATAAACGTTTCGTCTGCGGAAAATGTAAACAACGTGGACACTTAAGGCGGGTGTGTCCGGGACGTTTTTATGACAAGATCAACACGCGGCGCCTGCATCACGTGACGGAGGAGCCTTCAACGGAGCAACCGGCCGGGCATGTGGATGATTGCGTATCCGAGGAGGACCCGGGGTCGGATTATGAGGCTGAAGAGGAACTGCATCAATTAAGTTTAAACGGCTATAAGCCGGTGAGTTTACCTGTATTTATAGATAATTTCAAATTATTAATGGAAGTAGATACGGGCTCGGCGGTGTCCTGTATTAACAAATTAACTTATGATAAATATTTTAGCCACAGACCAATGGAGAATCCTAGTTTATCATTAAAGTTATATGATGGCACTAAAATAAGGCCTGTCGGGGTAATCAAACCTACAGTTAAATATGAGGAAATAAATAAATCTCTCGAATTATTCGTTATTGAAGGGGGGGCCACTTCCCTTTTAGGTCGGCAGTGGCTGACCGAATTAAAGATTCAGATACCAAAATTTGTAAATTATGTGTGTAAGTTGGACAAGCATGTAAAATCCGATTGTGACAGTTTAACATCATTGATCCACAGCCACGATGAATTGTTTTCCGGTGGCCTGGGGCGCTTTACGGGTGGCAAGGCGACGCTGCGCGTGCGCCCGGGGGCGGTGCCGGTGTTTCACCGCGCGCGGCCCGTGCCGTACGCGCTGCGCGAGCGCCTGGACGCGGAGCTGGACGCCATGCTGCGGGACGGCATCATTGAACCCGTAGACTACTCGGACTGGGCGACTCCACTTGTGCCGGTACGTAAGGCGGATGGCGGCCTAAGGATTTGCGCGGATTACAAGGTGACCTTGAACCCTGTTTTACTCGTCGATCGGTACCCTCTCCCTAGAATAGACGATTTATTAGTTGGGCTAAATGGGGCTAAGATATTTTCAAAAATTGATTTATCCCAGGCGTATAACCAAGTAGAGCTGGATGATTCTAAATATTTGACCGTAATCAATACACATAGGGGTTTGTTCAAATATAATCGTCTCGTTTACGGTTTATCCTCCAGTCCCGGTATCTTTCAGCGCATTATGGCGAGTATTTTGAGTGACATACCTCATGTAGAAGTATTTTTAGATGACGTAATTTTAGGAACCCCTACAAAAGAATTGCATTTGCAGGTATTAGGTAGGGTTTTCGAACGTTTGCGTCAATACGGTATGAAGTTAAAGAAAAACAAATGCGTTTTTATGGTCGATGAAGTAAAATACCTAGGATTCATTATTTCTAAAGATGGAATAAAAACTGATCCGGATAAAACTCGGGCGATTGCGAAAATGCCGCGTCCGAAAGATGTTCCCGAGTTGAGATCATTTTTAGGATTAGTAAATTTTTATGCTAAATTTGTTAAAAATATTAGTTCTCTTTTAGCACCTTTGTATGAATTATTAAAAAAGAAAGTTAAATGGAACTGGTCACCGAGCTGTGAAAACGCTTATAAAGAAATTAAGTCTATACTGATAAGCGCGCAGGTACTCGCTCACTATGACCCTAAGAAACTATTGTTCTTAACATGTGACGCGAGCGCGCGCGGCATCGGCGGCACGCTGACACAGCCCGGCGCCGGCGGCGAGCGGCCGGTCGTGTTTGTGTCGCGCGCACTCACCGACGCAGAAAAACACTATTCGCAGATAGATCGCGAGGCGCTAGCCATAGTATTTTGTTTTAGGAAATTGCATCAATATTTGTACGGCCGTAGATTTACGTTACGAACGGATCATAAGCCGTTAGTTAGTATTTTTGGCTCGAAACAAGGAATACCGACTATGGCCGCTAGTAGGATGCAGCGTTGGGCTATCATATTATCAGCATATACGTATGATATTACATATATTAACACGAAGCAAAATGCAGCGGACGGGTTGTCACGACTGCCACTTCCGATTGATAATAGTCCGAAGAAGCTTTCGTTGACGACCGAACAGACCTATTTACATTTTGCCGAAAATGAAATGTTATTGGATTATAATGAGATTAGGAAACATACACTAAAAGATCCGATTCTAGGTAGAATTCTTAATTACATTAGAGATGGGTGGCCCATTGAAAATGAGATAAAAGCTCTGCAACCATTCTTCAATAGGAAAAAGGAATTATATGAAGAATTGAGCTGTGTTATGTGGGGACACAGAGTAGTTATTCCTGATGCTTGCAAAACTAAGGTTTTATTAGAACTACACGAACCCCACATGGGTATAGTTAAAACAAAAGCCATTGCACGCAGCTATGTATGGTGGGCCGGTATTGACGAGGCCGTGGAAAATATGTGCCGCTCATGTGTTACATGCGCTGCGGAAGCAGACGCTCCGCCGCGGCAGGCCCCTAAACCCTGGCCTTGGCCCTCACGTCCGTGGTCGCGACTGCATATTGATTTCTTGGGTCCTATTTTCAATAAAATATATTTGGTAGTTATCGACGCCAGAACTAAGTGGTTGGAAGTATTTCAAGTACCGAGTACGTCCGCCACACATACTATCAGTAGGTTATCAGAGTTATTTGCGAGATGGGGGTTGCCAAAACAAATTGTATCTGATAATGGCCCACCTTTCACTAGTAAGGAATTACATATTTTTTTGTCAAATCGAGGTATAACTCACATATTTACCGCACCATATCACCCCGCATCGAACGGGGCGGCGGAAAATGCAGTGCGTACTGTAAAAAAAGCAATTAAAAAGGCAATTAGGTTAAAAACCGATGTTAATCTTTATTTGGATAAGTTCTTATTATATTATCGAAATACGCCACATTGTACGTTAGGCGAATCTCCTGCAAGTTTGATGTTGGGTAGATCTTTGCGAACGAAATTGGATATTCTGAGGCCGGATCCTAAACAAAAAATTATATTAGATAAAGTTAGTAGTAGTAATACCAAGAGCTTACACCCGGGAGAGGAAGTGTGGCTACGCCAATATCAAGGGCCACAGCGTTGGGTCTCCGGACGAGTTAGTGAGTGTTTGGGGTCATCCGACTATAAAATCATAGACGAGGTAGGGCGAAATTGTCATAGACACATAGACCAGTTAAAACGCAAATCCAGAGGGTCCATTTTAGGTCTGTCACATGAATCGCCATCCGCCATCCCCAGCACAAGTGACCAACCGCTGAACCAAGACAGTCTACCGGACGTAACACCGGCTGATGTCGTAACTGACGCGGACCACGAGGAACATACTATGGTAACAGATGCCGCCTCGCAGCCACTGTCCACCCGTGATCCTCTCGTTGTAACCTCCTCACCTGATAAACCTGTACTACCGCCCACCGGCGCGCGAGCGCCTCGCCCTATTCGTAAATGCCGTTTAAAATTACCTAAAGATCAATAGGTGTCATTTTTGTTTATTTAAATATTTAAGTAATGTTTGTGTTAAATTTGGTATTTTTTTTTATGTGTTATTTAAATTCAATACTTACTTAGCTTAGTACTTAATTAGCATGAAATAATAATATAAATAGTGATGTATTTTAACTTAATAATCAATTAATATTGTTTTTATTTCTTTTTGTATCAGAATAATGTTATTGGCTAGATGAAAGAATTATTTATTAAATTTTATTTAAATGCACCTATATGTAATAATTAATAAATATGTATCTGTTTGAGTAGGGCTAATGTATAATGTTAGAGTTATATACGGCCTTAAATATAATTAAATCTTGGTTTTGAAAAAAAAAAAACATTTATGATAGCACAAAAATTGTATATCTTTGTAATTATAATTCGTTTGTTTAGTTATAATTTCTTGTGTTATAATTATAATTAGAACTTTGTATTTTGTGGTCTTACACCCTCGTGCAGTTAATCGGGAAAATTGTAATTTTAATTTATCACATAATTATTTTGTAAATGTAGGGGGGGAAATAATGTGAATTATTGTAATTTAAGGGGGGATATTGTAGTATATTAGAAGGTAATCGAATAATTATTTATCTGTCAGCCGAGTGTCGAAGCTGTCCCCACCAGTCCGTTAATAAACGTCTAGCCAAACGGTAGCCTTTTATTTACGCATACATATCAGGTATGTTAAGCTGTTAGTCCCGGTTATATCTACAGTCGTCAGCACTAACTAATCCGCACTAGGCAGCGTGGTGGACGGTGTGACCCAATCTGAGGAGTTATTCTCCCTTATCCCTCCATCACCTTTTCTTCAGAGGACCACGCGCGCTGGCCTACGTCGCCACCGATTTACTGTGGCCACTATTTCTACACGAACAAAGAAATTTGGTGACTCATTTCTTTGTCGTACTATTCGTAAGTGGAATTCTTTACCCGCGCAAGTGTTCCCACCTTCCTATAATCTGGGGTCCTTTAAGAGAGACGTGAAGAAGCATTTTTGCAGGCCGGCAAGTGAGGATGGTTGGTGTAGCAGTTTATAACTGCTGTACCAGCTATCTTCACGTTTGGACTTTATTACCACTTAACTTCAGGTGGGGTAGAGTCATTTGCCTACCTCTATATATATATAAAAAAAACTCCATTTTTTATGTGAGATTTCTCCTCGTGACACCGCTCATTAGAAAGACGTCGGGATAAACTCAAGCTCATTTATTCAGTCTAGGCTGTTACAAGCTCTTGTGAAAGTCAAAGGCAACGAAATCAGTTCGTATTCCACGGCGGGAGACCTTGTACCGAGAAGAACCGGCAAAAAACTCAGCGAGGGCTATTTTTTTTCTACCTGTTTTGTTTCATACAGTGTCGTCAATCGAAAGATCAAAATCAAAAACTAAAAACATGTAAGACACCTCTGCCTACCCATAAAGCGATTAGAAAAGTTTCCCCTAGTAGGCTGTCACGGGCTTATTGACTTAAACCCCACGGTGTTCTGACCTCAGCCATGGGTAGTGAAGTCGGAGTAACAGTCAAGGCATATCCTCGGCAATTTCACATGCGTCATTCCGTCCTCATCCGTACCTATCTTCATTGTGGTTTCACATTCCATCCATAAGGAAGAAGCATTGGGAATATTGATAGGTTAATGACGATAATAGGCTTTTCTTTACATATTGCGACATAAGTCGTATTCATTTGTACCAACATGTTTGCATAAACCCCCACAAAGATTCAATTTTAAATAAGTACAATTACATAGGCGAAGCTGGGGGGATTATACGGATAAGCCAACGCAACGCAGCAATTTGTATTTAATATTCTGCATCGTCCTTGGGGGTTGACGAGGTATAAATGTCGTAATTAAGTCGTCGGTATTTCGGCGATTCGTCACGCTTCCGACGTCAACCAAGTCGAGTGGTACAGTTGACAATAAGTTACCAAAAAGTATCAAACTTTCTTGGCCAATTTTGATTCTTAAGTGAATTAACATAAAGCCTAAAGTTGGTTGGAGAAATTTTATTTCACCTGTTGCTGACTGTACAGTGGAAAAAATTTGCCAGAATCACCTCCTTTATTACATAGCCAATAAGAGCTGGAACCGCAGCGAAGGAATGTACGAACCAGCGTACGTATAAAACCCGTTACACACATTCAGTTTTAACTGTGCAAACATTTGGAACAAACGCAAGAAGACTGTTGAAACTTATTTTTCATTTAAAATAAACAAGCACACATCTACTTACAGGCTTTCAGATGTAATTACAATTCTTGATACTATAATATTTTCAGGCAATATTTGTAATTTCCCCACCCCACCTGATGTTAAGTGTGTCCAGTCGCGAAGATAGATGATGCGACAGAAGGTGTGCCGCTCCAGCTATCCTTATCTTGCTGACCTGAACCTAACTCCTGAAGCCCTCTGGAATCAGAAGAAACACAACACCACTAACAGGTAATGTCTCAAAAGAGTTTTGACGAGTGCTCCAATTCGAGCAAAAAATCATACATACTTATAATAATAGTATGTGTATTTATGTGCAAGTGCATACTTTTGTAAGTTTTTGTACAATTCCAATCATTCGTAACCGACGCACAGTTTACTAAATAACTTATTAAATAAAACTAGTTTTTACGGGTTAATGCACGAAACTTTATTTATTTATTGACGTTTCGTAGCCTTTACAGGCTACGTCGTCAGAATCAAACTTTTATTTAATTTGTCGAGTTATTAAGTAAATTAAATAATAAATTCATACATAGACAATAAAACTTTAAAAATCGAACAATGAAATAACCGAACGCTCAATAAAAGTCTTTCGAAGGTAGCTCGACAAATAACAACAACCCGTAAAAACTAGTTTTATTTAATGAGTGATGTGCGTGAAAACCTAAGAAACAAATAAATAACTTATTCCTAAAGTAAGTCTGTGCAACTGTTTAAACTACTTGCACAACTTTTTGCCAACTGTGCAAACGAATCGCACAGCTAGGGTGTACAACGGGCATTACTCGAACGGCTGTTTCCATTACACACAGATCGACACACATACGCGAGGCATAATTTTGTATTCAAGGACATTTTTCCTTTGTGGAGATTAAAGTCACGTTTCACGCCCCCTCGATGAAGGGAAGGAATTCAAATGCTGTTTTTTTCATTTAGCAACAGAGCTTAAGGTTTCATTTGTGATTTCAATTTTCTCTTTTGAACGATTAGATTATTGAAGGATTAAGATAACATATTGTGCTCCGCTGCCGTGCTGTGTGGCAGTGTCAGAATAAGTCGTACATTAATTGATAAAATAGATAGATATGCATAGATTAGGTACCATATTGCACAGACTACTCGATCAATATACTACGTATATTGACATTGGTGTCGATTCTGAAATGATTCTCTGAGCCTGAATATGAATTTGACGGCAGTGTATCCTTGTCATTCGCTATACAAAATGATAGGGAGGGACTTGTGTTGGGTTTGGTCTAGGGTTTGGAGAGTTAGACAGAGTCGACGCCGTTATCCGATGCGGTGCGGGTGTCATTATGGGAGTAGGAGGTAGGAGGTAGGAGAAGAGGAGTATGTATTTAATTTATTAAAAACTAATTTCTGTATAATGGTTATATTCTAAATGACTGTCTCCAGTTACATATTTATACATATTATATGCATTTGTTCTATATCTATCTTATATCTTATTAATTACATTCTACTTTTCTCAATAAACAATATATACAAAAACAACAATTTACATTTAGATATTGAACTAAAACTACACTAAAACTAGACAAAAATTAAAAATATTAAAAAAATAGCTGCCCTAAGTCTTCCCCGTCGGCAAAGGTTCCCAGGACGCTGGCGGCATTTCCCCGCTGAATGGCGAGGCTTATGCGCTGGGCGAAATAGCCGCCAGCTCTGCGGTCTCCAGTGGTCTCCACCAATCTTTTTGCGATTTCTTTGAAATTTATTTAATTTAAATATATAAAATATTAATAGATAAGCATAAATGTATTGTTTTGTTGCTTGTTAGCGCTTAACACGTTCTCGCACAGGCCCTGCCAGAATACCAGCGCTGATACAGTGAGAGATATTCTCCCACTGTGTCAGCATAAGCTGAGGCAGGGACCTGATTGGCCGTCTTAGTTTTATGTTGTTATTTTTTGTTTTTAGGTTAAGTTCCTCTTTTATTTTTTGTTTATATTTATAGTATTTGTATTGTGTAAGATGGCTAATAAAGGTTTTTTTTCATTTCATTTCATAAAATAATCGCGTAAGTGTTTTGTTTACGGAAAATGTTATGGCCACCAATCATGATCATCATCAGTATATTTTTTGGTCTGGCTGCGGCTACAAACCTCCTTTTATAATACTTATATTTTGTACTTGCTTTATTTTTCTATGTCACTATTTGACAACATTCTTTGTTATGATTTTTTTTTTTTTTGTTTGGTTTAAGCATTTATCTGCTAGATGTTTAAATCTAAAGAAAAGTTTACTAGAAAAAAATCCACGCGGACCAGGCAGCGGACGGGACTCGAACCCGCATCCTTCGCTATCCGGGCGAATGCACTGACCATTATGCTACCACGGCCCTATTAGCCGCGTCGAAATTTTCCTAGCCTTAAGCTGCAAGGCAGCGCCATCTCTTCGCATTGTAGGTAACCCACAATGTCAAATGAATACTTTTTCAAGTATTAAACATTTGAATGAAGAAATAGCAATTATAGTTGTGATTTTTTTTGTTTGTTTTAAGCATTTATCTGCTAGATGTTTAAATCTAAAGAAAAGTTTACTAGAAAAAAAATCCACGCGGACCAGGCAGCATTCTTTGTTGATACATTTTATTATTGTTTTGTCTAATTACGGACAATTACGAATAAGTATTGTAATTGCGGATTATACTCGTATTTTATTTACTGCTACGAGTCGTTTTCCTTCATTATTCCCATTTCACTTAGTTACAGTCCACCGCTACACAACACTATTAATGTCCCCAATGCTGGGGCACAGGCCTCCCCTATGGATGGAATAGGGAGATTGGGCCATGACCCGCCACGCGTGCCCAGTGCGGATTAGTGGGTGCTAACCAACGGCTTAACGTGC
This sequence comes from Chilo suppressalis, assembly GCA_902850365.2. Classification (NCBI taxonomy): domain Eukaryota; kingdom Metazoa; phylum Arthropoda; class Insecta; order Lepidoptera; family Crambidae; genus Chilo; species Chilo suppressalis. Next base: position 2,063,902 of record OU963910.1, read on the forward strand.
CTTCCGAAGCACTGAGGAGCTGGAATTAGTAAATTTTTGGTCACCCATCCAATGACCGACCACTGCGAAAGTTGCTTAACTACAACGATCGCAGCCGAACGCGCTAACCACTTGCGCTATTGAGCTCCTCATGGCCACCGAGCATTGCAATATTAGAGTATAATTACCCCTACCCCATCCATTATATGTGGAAACCAACGAACGGAAATTGGTAACGCCAAAACATATTCTAGTCTCTAAATTTCATACCGTGTCATTCTCTTTTCGAAGTAACCGCACCCCAATAGATCCTTCTCCTTCAAACACTGTGCCTTATGCTTATGAGGGAAGAAGACGCAATATATTTGCCTGCAACGACGGATGGCCGGAAGGAAATGGCTCTGTCAGCAGGCTGTCACCGCATCAACAAAAGAAGAAAAGTTCTGTCACCGCGTAAGGACGAAATGGTCGTATTTTTCATCGCTCCGCAACAATTGTGATATAGATATTTTTCCGCATTAAACTCATATAAATAAGTGTGAAGATTAATAAACAATCTTTAAGTGAACAGTTTTATCGCAAATAGGAGGTTTGTGTGTGATTGGTGATAGCTATCAAAAAGGACTTTCTTGACCGCCATCTTTAACCGCTGGCATCAGGACAAGACTGCTGCAGGAGAAGCCTGCGTATGAGCCAGCGCCACCATCGAGGCCCTCAAGTAAGCACAGTGTTTTTCATCCTATCCCATTAACCAAACCCCCTTAATACTTCGAACCACACCTACAGTCCACTCTCCGGGGTTTCGACCCCACCAGATATCCTTTACCGCATTCGGCTTCACCAGAAATATTAAAAACTTATCAACTGATAGTGCAAGCTGTGTGGTTGAGTGGTCAACACACTGGTTTAAGTATTCCGAGGCAGGTTCGGTTCGGGTTAAGTACGTAATATCGAAACCCTATAATGAAGCCTTCGCTGTCCGTCTGTCGTTACGTCCCAGGTACCATAATAGTTCAAAGGACATTGGGCAAAAATGTATGGACGCTGTACCCAGGACCGTGGGGCTTAAACTACATTTGTTTGAAAGGTATTATAGTCAAGATCAGCTGTGCCAAAGCGCATCAAATTCCATCCCGGGGGTCTTTAGTTATTTTAAGTTAAATATGTACAAGTACGAAGGAACATTAAGGAAACAAGGGAATTTATTTAGTTAGTTAGTTCGACCCTACATAGGGTGCTCAGGAATTATGGGTGTACTTCACTACTTAAATATGCCCATGCGTCATATGTATTGACTACCAGGATATTTTTTACGGTGTCATATTTTTTGACACCCAGGATATTTATTTTCAGTGTCATAATAAAAAAGGCTAGTTTTTCACAGATCTATCGATTCATACTAATTAAATTGTTGGCGGAGCTGGGTGTGTTTTGCCCATTATCCTTTAATCACAAAAAAGGAAGGTATGTATTTTTTTAAACAGAATAAAGGACTCTTTTTACTTTTTGGCAGTTTTTAAAAACAAAATAACAAGTTTAAAAGCTTGACTCGCTTCAATTTGCTATTATTCAATACTAGCAAACCAGTGAACCAAATATTCACCAAAAAAAAATGGATTTAATTAATTGAGAACTTCGGAGATTTTGTGTGGTTTCGTTTGAAATTCGTGATTTCTCGAAAACCCGAAGTGCTACGTTACTCAAATCCGGTTTGCAGTCTTATCAGACTATTCTTAACTTATAACTTAAACATTCTCTATATCTATCTCTTATGGTTTGGCCGCTGATACAGCACCACGGACGGACGGACGGACGGACTTGTCTAATAGATAAGAGATATTACCTGGTAACGAAGTAACTATAAATTGAGTTGTCAACTTTCCTGGTAATCACAGCGGGTGCTTTTGGTGACTACACCTTGCTCCTTGCTCAGTAAAACTGTCTTTACAAAGAGACAGGTGTGTATGGACAGATGTTGAGTTCTTAATATAAAAATCAGTCAAGTACAAGCCGAACTCGGACACCAAGGGTTTCGTAAACTCTTGTAAGTATTGTAAAAGTTAAAACAAATATTATGTATAGTCTATTCACTTTGGCCTGAGACAAAATGTAAACAAAGAATCTGAGGTTCTAAAACTTTTTTAATGTCAGAAAGTACCTACTAGTCAATGATCAGGTCCAGCTTCAGCACTCATTAATATAGCCATGAAAACGTCAATTCAACAAGAAAACAATCACAGACAACTTTAAACTTAACAGTAAAAAAATAACAAAAATGAAACAAGGTATAAGGTCAACAGGTTGATCGGGAGAGTAAAGATGGCTAACGATTATAAAATACAACATTTCAACGTAAAATACTTATATCATGTCTACTCTTAAATTTTGTCGTATTATAATAAGTCTTAGTTTGGGAATGATTGTGTTTTTAGGTCTTTTTCCATGTCAACTGAAATTATTAAAATACTTTTATCAGCAATATAAAAATACACGAATTTATGATGTGTATGTACGTTAAATATATGTAAAATATTTTATTTTCTTATTCAAATGTATGTACAAGTTTTAAAAAAAATAATGTTTCACTGAATTTCCTATGTAAATAGTATTTAATCTTTACTTTTGTCAAAAGTGACCTTAAAAAGTATCCTTTTTATGGTTTGTATACATTTTGTCTCACGCCAATGTGAATAGACTATAGTTATAATTTTGTTTTTACCATGTACCTGGTCGTTTTTTCCCGCCCCCCACGACAACGGCTAACTAGAGCCGGAGTCCGAGTCTCAGAGACGCCCTATAGTTGAGCCGACCCCCTCAGGTTCGAGTGGTCTAGGGGCTCCAGACGGAGAGGAGACTCCCCCCGTGGGGAGATGCCATCCGCCTGGAACACCTCTGGAGGCACTCCCTAATTCTGGGCTTGAAGCCCCCTTAAGATCTCGCTGCCCCAAACCCGGTGACGCTGTAAAGGTCATCTGCACAACAAACACACTAAAAAAATCTAATTCGATAATGGTTCATGCTAAGGGTAAAGAACTTTCTTTAATAATGATTTTAAAAGTGTGAACGGGTTCCTTGGGTAGGCGGTGATGGTAACCTACCACGGATAGAATCAGAAGGAGTAGCAAAATGGTAAGAGGTTTCGTATTAAATATCGGCGCGCGAGCAGGCGAAGTTTAAATGCGTGCGTATGAGCGTCGTGGTCAGTTTATCACTGGCGATCTGCAACTTCTGTCGATAGCTTGCATTCAATAGATCGCACAAAAAACTGGAAACAAAAGGATGCGCTAAGACTGCTTCGTATACTAAATAGTTAAGGTATGTAAATATTTACTTTTCAAGATATTTTATACAATACTAGCTGACCCAGCGAACTTCGTATCGCCATAAAAATATCGGTGGTAGAGGGGTGAAAATTAAGGGTTGTTTGTGTTTTTAATATTACGATAGGTACATATTTAACGTAGTTTTTTTTTCTTCAGACGATTTAATAATTATTTTGAACACAAAATCGGTTATTGTGATTAAACTATCTATCTAGAGATCTACAAACCCGTAGTACATCATTTTGTTCTATTGTCAATAGTTTTTGCAGCGCACGTAAAAATAGGTTTTCGATTTTACACCTTGTGTTACAAAATAGTAATTTTATTACGGATCCCTAATTTTGAAGAAAAAAAATAAGCCTATAGCCTTCATCGAGAAATGGACTACCCAACACTGAAAGAATCATTCAAATCGAACCAGTAGTTAAAGAGATTAGCGCGTTCAAACAAACAAACAAACTCTGCAGCTTTATAATATTAGTATAGATATAATTATGTAATATGCTAGAGTAAGTATTTAGATGTTAGTTATTTATAAGTTTGTATTAGTTATGTAAGTTATAATGTAATAAATATTTTGTATGTGGTTTTGTATAAATAAATATAAATACTGTATATGCCGCCACAAGTGTAACATTCATTACATATCATAAAAACACAATATGTTTTCCCGCCGTCATCGAAAAAAAGATATATTATAATATCCTGACGAGCTTCAAAATATGCGCCACAGAATAAGCAAAAACGGCCTTATATTATGATTGCGCTCAATCAACAAAGAAGTTAAATTTTTTCACAGCTCACAGTTATTGCATTATTTGATATTAATTTCAGTTTGCTTCCATGCGTTCCTGGGTATTAAGAGAGAGACTAATGGAAGGACGGATAACAAAGTTATCCTATAAGGATTCATTTTCACTTTTGAGGAACGGAAATGGAACTTTAAAAATGAGATGTCTTATAATGCATAATCAATTTATAGGAAACCCAATCGACGACTAGTTAATTGAAAGTTGCTAAACTATATGTTTCTTAGGTTTTAGCGCACACCACTAATTAAGTGAAACAAGTTTCAACGGTATATATGCACTGTTTGTATTTATTTATATACGTTTCGCATCCTTTTCAGGATGCATTGTCTGAATAATGGATGCGTCGTTGTGTTGCGCAGCGTCATCACATCGACGCTGAAAGGATGCAAAACGCAATCTATACATATAAAACTCAAAGGTGACTGACTGACATAGTGATCTATCAACGCACAGCCCAAACCACTGGACGGATCGGGCTGAAATTTGGCATGCAGGTAGATGTTATGACGTAGGCATCCGCTAAGAAAGGATTTTGATCAATTTTACCCTCAAGACGATAAAATAGGGAATGAAAGTTTGTATGAAACTTTGTCAATTTTAAACCGATCGGGCTCAGACTTTGCATGCAGGTATAAGAAGAATCATAGATGAATGTCATTGTGTATAATACAAGCCTGACAACAAAAACTGTAGTCTACACTTCAGCTCTACACGGAAGCGAAGCGAGGGCGGGCCGCTAGTCTTATATATAAAATTATCGTGACACAATGTTAGTTACCATACTCCCCCGAAACGGCATGACCGATTTTTATGAAATTTTATATGCATATTCCGTGGGTTTGAGAATCGGCTACTATCTATTTTTCATATCCTTAAGTGATAATGATTGTCCACCTGTAACGTAGTGTTCTGAAACCTACAATGCGCCTGCGCCCAAAAAATTTAAACTATTATGTATTGCAACGTAGTGTTCTCATATGGGTTAGGAGGAATGTTATCCCAGGAAATTGATAGAACACTACGTTACACACCCCTAAAATTTTTTTTGGACAATTTTCTTTTTTTTAATCTGGTATTAAAAATACATACAACTCTAAATTTTCTCTTCTACCACCTGCCCCTATTTTTATGGCGATACGAAGTTCGCTGGGTCAGCTAGTTAATAAATAAAATAATGCATCCATACCGTTGAAACCTTTTATTTTGTTGCTAAACTTTCAAAAGCTCATACTGAATGCAACGGTATTAAATACCCTGAATGAGCTAAAAAACTACGACACCAATCCTCCTAATTTTCCTGTTTTATACATTAATATTAAAAAGAACTCGAACTGAGGAGCTCGATGGCGCAAGTGGTTAGCGCGTTCATTGAACTTAAGCAACTTTAGCAGTGGTCGGTCATTGGATGGGTGACCAAAAATTACTATCTCGAGCTCCTCCGTGCTTCGGAAGGCACGTTAAGCCGTTGGTCCCGGCTGCATCTGCAGTCGTTAGCACCCACCAATCCGCACTGGGCCCGCGTAGTGGGTCATGGCCCAATCTCCCTATTCCATCCATAGGGAAGGCCTGTGCCCCAGCAGTGGGGACATTAATAGGCTGATGATGATGATGATGATGATTAAAAAGAACAAACTTGGAAAAGACGTCTTCCATATCAAAATTGTTCACATTCACTTATCTTTTATGGTAAAAGGAAATGTGTCGCTTCGAATTCGAAATTATCGAGAATTCACGCATCATTCACCTCCCAATGTTTGCTTTGATAATTAAAATTCGAAAAGGGCCCTTTATTATGATGTTTAAATGTGACTTTTTTACGATTACTGCGTATAACCGATCGTCTTACATAGATACCATCTGCTCACTGATTGGGGATATTATTTTAAAGTTCCGTATTAATTGGTGATTTTAAAATATCGGTCTGTCTACAGTCATAATAATTTGTAATTAAGGTGCTGTTATTATAATTTATTATGTCTCCATGGTTTTAGGGTTCCGTACACAAAGGTTCAAAATGGAACTGAAAGACTGTCTGTCTGTCCGTTTCTTACGGGTTTCTAGATCATAAACGGAATGAGTTACAGATCTAAAATTTTGTCATTTTATATAGAATGTTTGCCCAAAGCCGAATATTTAGTTAAAAATTTATTGAAGTTACTTTTTCCAATACATGAAACGAAGACGAAAATATATTTTTTCTTTTTTACCCTAGCACGTAACACATCATTGTCTAGAGCTCTTGAGTAGGATATAAATATATTTGGGGCTCAGCTGCTAATATAGAAAGTATCTTCGTACTGCAAAAGAGAGCTGTTCGCGCCATATATAATTTAAAGGCAAGAGAATGTCTTTGAGAAAAAATTAAAGAAATTAATATTTTAACACTGGCGCCGCAATACATTAATGAAAATATAATATATGTAAGAAAAACCTATGACGCATTTGCAAAAAAAAAGTTGAACCCATAAATTTAACAGGAGATTTAAGAACAAGCTTGCTTCCATGTTTCAGACTCCAAAAATCAAGGGGTTCATTTCTAGGATGTAGTATTGCATTGTTTAACAAAGTTCCCCAAGATCTAATTGAGCTTCTACTAACCAAATTTAAATCTCAGATCAAGAATTCTCTAATGAATAAGGGCTATTATAAAGTTAATGATTATCCAAAAGATCGTAATGCATGGACATAGTGTTTCGTGTAATTTGTTATTTGATGGGTATTAGTCAGTTTTTGTAACAGTAATATGGTACCTATCTAATGCCGCTTCCTATATACTAAATATAAAATTATTATTGTAACTGTATATATCTATAACCTAAATGATGTAATGGAAGGTGACTTCAGAAGTATCTCTGAAGTCATTTTTCAACTTGACGACTCTGTATATATCAATACAAGGAGAAAAAAGCAGCCCTTGCTGAGTTTCTTGCCGGTTCTTCTCAGTACAAGGTCTCCCGCCGTAGTTTTGCGAACCGATGGCGTAGCTTCTGACCTTCACAAGTGCTTGTAACAGCCTAGACAGAATAAAAATAAATAAATGACATTTCATTTCAGACTCCGTTCTTGGTCCATTGTGCGTGCAGGGTATGTTGGGCTAGCTAGCTTAGCGAGCCCAGCTCTTTCCAGTCGAGCAGTAGTCTCCTGGGACTCTCACAGGCTTCTAGAAGCGTTCTCTGCTTGCTGAGGATTGATGTCCGGTGTTCTGCCACGCTCATACATTCCAGGATCACATGAGTGGCCGTTTCATCTGCTTCCAGACATCCTCTCCATAGAGAGCTATATGTAACACGTATGGTTAGTCTGGGGTTGGGCAAGGAATCTAATGATTGCCTGCAGCCCTCGGTACTGGCTCAACGGGTGTTATGGCTCTGTATGGTTCGTTGATGCATCCATGTACGAAAATTCAAATCGTCGGAAGGAAGTCGCATCTTCGTCAACGAACGACTGACTCGCCAGAACCGCTTCCTCTTCAATAAAGTTCGCACGGAATGCCGCAACCTTAATTGGCGCTATTGCTGGACAAAGCAGGGCCGGATCTACGCTCGCCAGGGCCAGGGCAAACCCGCTTTCCGGCTGTGCACAGAAGAAGACTTTACGCGTGTGTTTGGTGGTCAGTCATCGTGACTCAAACTAACCTGTAACTATTATTTACTTTTAATATTGCTCAAACTAGCCTATTTTTATCAAATTGTCATAATATCGTTCATATTAAGGAAAGGATATCCACACTCACTTCTTATAGTTATATTAAATACTCAATCTACTTTGTTTGTAATTATCTTACTTATTTTCACTCTTAAAAAATTATCAAAGATAAAGATACTTTGTTTTACTGAGGTTTTACTGTCATCTTATTTAAAAGTTTTTCAAGTGTTAAGGTTAAGGTTATCAAATAAAATCATATCAATCAGTGCATTAATAGAATATATTGCGCATATTATTTATCTACATAAACATAACAATATTCTATCTAATACCATCTATATATTACACATAACAATATTGTTATTAATGTACCAAAATATGTTCCTTTATATTTACAAATTTTACAATTATTCATATTCTAAAATCAAAAGTATAATTTTTACATTGTCCTGCAATTTTCAAAGTATGTTTGTGGCTATTGCATGTATATTAATCAGTGATTTTGACAAATGATTAAAAATAAGAATCTCAAGGTTGGAATTTTTAATGCTGGGTCGCTCGCTACGGGACATGAGGAGTTTATGGTGGCAATGGAGGAGTTGGACCCTGATATCATGGCAATAAATGAGACCTGGTTAAGAAAGGGTGAGGAAAACAAAGCACCTAAGTTGTCTAGCCATCGTCTGCGACACATCCCCCGCCCAGACCACATACGGGGTGGTCGTGGTGGTGGAGTGGGATTTTATGTGCGTAAGGGCATAAATGCTCGTACCTGCCCTCATCCTGTTGCATCAATGGTGGAACAAATGTGGATAAATGTTCACATTCATAACCAGAACATCATAATAGGGACTGCATACCGTCCACCATGGTTGGATGTTGAAGTGTTTTTTGACGCTATTACTGATGCCATCGCTTCTTTCACTAAGCGGGATGGGCTGGTGCTGCTGGGAGATTTTAATATCGACTTACTCGCTGGTGGCAGCAGTAACCCGCGGACATTAGTCCAATTCGTGGAAACCATGAACCTACAGCAGGTGGTATCGGAGCCTACACACTTCACTGACCACAGCAGCACATTGATCGACGTAATCTGCACTGACATCCGTACTATAAAAACCGTAGTGAAGCATTGCCCTGATCTCGGGCACCACGCCATGGTGTCAGCAGAGTTCAAAATAAAAAAAGAAAAATCACAACCACGTTGGGTACAGTACCGACCTCTAAAAGACATCCTTGGGGACCAGTGGGAAGGTGACCTTGAGGCCGTTGACTGGAGTTGTTTTGGAAACGCAAATAGTGTCAACACCTTAGTGGATAACTTCACGCTTTGCTTGATTGGCTTGTTCGATCTGCATGCTCCAATCAGGAGACAAAGGTTCAGGCATCCCCCTCATCCATGGATCACAGAAACTGTCAAATCAATGATGCATATCAGAGACAAATGTCTGCTAACTTATAAGGCTGCTAAAACCAATGCACACAGGGACAGTTATCTGACCATGAAGCACCTGGTTGTTGAGGCTATTGACCGGGAAAAGAAAAGTTACTTTGACAAGCACATTAACATCCATATTAAGAACCCAAAAAAGTTATGGCACAATTTAAAAGGCACGGTGTTGACCAATGAGAAATTGTCATCTGAACTTCCCTCGTTTTTTGACAATCCAGACACTATCAATGTGCACTTCCTCAATACCCCTGGTAAGGATGTGGTGTCAGTGTCTCAGTTGACATACTTCGAATACCATAGAAAGTCTGCAGCCATATTGTCATTAAGACCTGTTGATGAAGACTCAATAATGAAAATTATCAAAGGGCTTCGATCCAATGCACAGGGCTGCGATGGCATTTCATTGGATATGCTGTTATTGACTCTTCCTCATACATTGAGTGCAATTGCTACCATCATCAACAGGTCAATAACGGAAAGCACATTTCCTAACGCCTGGAAAACTGCAGTAGTGAAGCCACTACCTAAGGTCAATCAGCCATCAAGTGTCCAAGACCTGCGACCTATATGCCTCTTGCCCTGTCTATCTAAGGTGTTGGAACGGGTAGTCTGTAATCAACTTACACAGCACCTCGAAGACAATGACATCCTTCCTTCCCACCAGTCTGGTTTCCGTAAAGGTCATGGTGCGGCAACTGCACTGGCCGATGTGGTTGATAATATTCTTTCGGATCAGGACCAAGGGTGTGTCACCATCCTCGTACTTCTGGATTTTTCACGGGCATTCGAAACCATAAATACCACCCTGCTGCTGTCGAAACTGTCCTTTTATGGAGCAGACACAGCAACTGTAAAATGGTTTAACAGTTACTTGTCACATAGACAACAATTTGTGGAGCTTGTCGATGAATCGGGCAACAGATCTTGTTCGTCATTACTTCCTGTCAAGCGTGGAGTACCGCAGGGCTCTATATTAGGCCCTACTCTGTATATTCTCTACAGCGCTGACCTAACTAACATCATTACAAATTGCAAATTCCACATTTATGCAGATGACCTACAACTATACCTCTCCTGTACTCCTGAGAATCTAGATGTTGCAGTAGGCAAAATAAATGAAGACCTTGACAAACTGGCTATTTGGTGCGAGTCTAATTGTCTTGTCCTAAACCCCAAAAAGTCAAAATGCATGGTATTGGGTACCAAAAGGAATATCAAAAAACTCCAAAACTTGCCATTAAACATAATTGTCAATAATGAAGTTATTGAAAGGGTAGATGAAAGTAGGAATTTGGGTTTGATTGTGGATAGTCAGCTTAATTTCGAGAGCCATATTACTGAGTGTGTTCGGAGTTGCTTTTATAGACTCAAATTACTATATAAAATAAGACCATATTTACATGAGCAACTTCGAATCAATCTTTGTGAGTCACTGATACTATCAAAATTTAATTACTGTGACACAGTATACGGACCTTGTATTCTGGCTAGAACCGCTAAATTAGTTCAGCGTGTCCAGAACGCCTGCGCGCGCTTCTGCTTCGTTATACCCCCGCGAACTCACGTGACTTCATTTCTCAATAACTCGAATTCACTGAAAATGGAGGCACGCAGAAAGTTTCATCTATGTAATCTGCTATTTGGTGTCATAAAATCCGGCAAGCCAATTTACCTTTACAATAAACTTACCTGGGCCCAAGATCACAGTGCATATATGATAAGAGCTTGCAGGCCGATTTTTAAGATACCGGTTCATAACACAAGAGCGTTTCGTGGATCCTTCAAGTTCGCCGCCACACGGTGCTGGAATGATCTCCCTCCGCCTCTGCGTGACCTGAAATCAATTGGCACATTTAAAAACCACCTAAAAAAACATCTTTTCACAACTCAACAGCAGTAGCAGGATCAATTAAAACTTACCAGCGGTTCTTTCACGTCGTGCATGCAAAGTTTAGGTATCCGGCACGGTGTGGCTTGCGGTTTAATTTTGGGCCGTCTTGCACGATTCCTCGGAGTTATTGTGTCACTCTTATTGCGAACCAACGTGACGTGACAATGGGTACGTGGCATCCATCCACTTCACACAAAGATGGAAAGGTACAAAGTACAATACACAATTGCACACCACAGATTGCAGTATAATAATCATAATGCATAGATTAAGTATCATATTGCACAGACTACTCGTACTCGTACGTAGTATTTAAGATATTACGTATATTGACATTGGTGTCGATTCTGAAATGATTCTCTGAGCCTGAATATGAATTTGACGGCAGTGTATCCTTGTCATTCTCTATATAAAATGATAGGGGGGGACTGTTGTTGGGTTGGGTCTTGGGTTTGGAGAGTCATGACAGAATCGACACCATTATCGGATGCGGTGCGGGTGCGTCGCGTCGGAGTGCTGCGCTGTGTTTCTTTATTTAGGATTATCATTTTATGTATTTAATGTGTGTATATATATATATTTATATCATGTATTTATATGTATGTATGTATGCGCAATACAATTAGGATTACTTAAGCATTGTTGTATGTATTGTTACAAATGTATTGTTTTTGTTGCTTGTTAGCGCCTAAGACGTCCTCGCACAGGCCCTGCCAGAATACCAGCGCTGATGCAGTGTGAGAGTATTCTCCCACTGTGTCAGCATAAGCTGAGGCAGGGTCCTGATTGGCCGTCTTAGTTTTATGTTGATATTTTTTGTTTTTAGGTTAAGTTCCTCTTTTATTTATTCTTTAAATTTATAGTATCGTTTTATGTAAGATGGCCAGTAAAGGTTTTTCATTTCATTCATTTCATTTCAATTTGATTGAAGGGTAATGGTAGAAGTGGCTCAAGGCCTTCCATTCTTTGTAATTTTACATAATTTGACGACCTCCGTGGCCGAGTGGTTTGTACGCCTGGTTTCATGGTGTCGCCGACTCGAGAGGTCCCGCGTTCGAATCCCGGTGGGGGCAGATGTTTGTGTGATGAATACAAGCATTTGTACTCCGGTCATGGATGTTTAATATGTATTTCTATATAAATATACTTATATATGTACAGTATATGTATTCTATCCGTTACCCTAGCATCTCATAACACAAGCCTTACAGTGCTTACTTAGGGACTGGGCTAATTGGTGTGTGTAAAAAAAAAGAAAAAAAAATATATAATGTCAACTTTCTTTGTTGGTTTCTCCGTGTAACTGTATGAGGAAACCAGAAAAATATAATAATGACATCAAACTTACCGGTTTGCGTGGTGGGTGGTATTCGATTAATATTTATAATAACTGGGCGTCATGCCAACAAAACGAACATAACTTTAAAAAATCTAAGTGATTAACTTTTAAAGTCACCTACACAAATGCTCAATTTAATTATTAAATTAATAATAGGGTATTTGACAAGTTTTAGAATCCGATCTCACGTTATTGACTAATGTTTATGGAGTCCGTAATAGCTCTCAACGATATTATATAACAGTGTGACAATAAAACGCATATATTATGTTAATATTGATTTATTGTAGGTGAGTATATAAGTAATGTAGCAATGTTACGTTTCTGGGATTTCCAGTTTTTAATGGTTTTTTTGTGAATATTTCCAAGGCAAATAATCTTAAAACGTTCTCATAAATTAACAATTGCTAAATTACTAGGATTTTGTAACGAGGTTTTAAACTTTCATGGTGACACATTATTAGTAATTAATAATCAGTTACTCCGTGATCATGGCGCTTGCAACAGTGCCGAAATATCAGAAACTAACTAAAAACAAGGTAAAGTGGTACATGGTAACAATCCCGTAAATAACATAAATTACTATAATAGGATTTTGTATATTGAAAGCGGGACAGTAGCAATAGGGTATTTGACAAGTTTTAGAAAACGATCTCACGTTATTGACTAATGTTTATGGATTCCTTAAAAAGTGGATATTCATCATTCTGTTGTGTATTTCAGTAAAAATAACCAAATCAAAAACTCCATTTTCAAGTTGCCGCGAAAACGTTTCTCTGGACAATATGGCGTCTTACTAGTGTGTGACGTCACACGACTGTTATTAAAACGTCAAACGATACAATGTAATGTCACTTTAACCGGAAGTTTACTTGCGTGTGATGCCATTTTAAGCTCCGCCAATCCCAAGCGTTTTGGGTCACGTGACAATAGATAAGAAAACTATTATCTTTATCGTGGTTTTTTAGTAATTTTTTTTTTGTAAAGATAGTAAAAACCCCTGCCAATATTCATTCTAAACACAGATGGTAACATATGGCACTTTATTTTTCATACTGTCATCATTTTAGGCTCCGCCAATCCCAAGCGTTTTGGGTCACTTGTCAATAGATAAGAAAACTATTATCTTTTTCGTTGGTTTTTAGTAAAAGTATGAATATTTTTTTTTGTAAAAATAGTAAAACCTCTGCCAATATTCATTCTAAACACAGATGCCAAAAATTGGCACTTTATTTTTAACACAGTCAAATACCCTATTGTTAAAAAAATATTGATTTACATTCTTAGGGAACGCGATTTTAATGAATATATGTTTGAAAAGTAATTATACCCATCTGTTCTAGTTACCACTTTTTTTACAGAAAACTGTAGGTAAGTGAATGTTACAATTTCTTAGTTGTTCTTATATACATTTTGTAATTATTTTTTTCGCAAACAAGCAATTTGCCTGCCTGCCTGAGCAGTCACTGTTGTACAGTCAACTTGTCACGATAATTCGCTCTAAAATGTCAAAACAGACAAGTTTTCTTCTATAGAGAATGAGTAATTTCACTTAGGACCTTCTAATTAATAAATAAACAAGAAAACTGTAATAATGTGAATAAAAAATATTTGAAATAAGACCTTTTAGATAAAATTCGCAGTATGTTTGAAATAAGAAATAACTTTATTTGTAACTAGCGGCCCGCCCTCGCTTCGCTTCGGTGTAGAGCTGAAGTGTACACTATAGTTTTTTTTCTCAGACTTGTATTATAAACAATGACTTTATTTATATAATTGTGAGTCAACCATAAAAGATAGACATATGCTGTTGCGGGATATTTTTTAGACAATTTTATGTAGAATATTTCCGTCATACATGATTTCTATGTAACTTTAACCATTAAGGCTGCACACGCGACGGAAGCTTAAAAAATGGAGTAACTTCTCCCGTTCTCCCAACATTTCCCTTCACTACTCTGCTCCTATTGATTGTAGCGTGATGAAAAGTATACTATAACCTGCCCAGGAGTATGAAGAATAATTGTAACAAGTTTCGTTAAAATCCGTCGAGTAGTTTTTGTTTCTATAAGGAACATACACACAGACAGACAGACAGACAGACAGACAAAATTTCTACTGATTGCATTTTTGGCATCAGTATCGATCACTAATCACCCCCTGATAGTTATTTTGAAAATATATTTCATGTACAGAATTGACCTCTCTACAGATTTATTATAAGTATAGATTTATTAAGCATGCAAATGTTTAAATATAAATATAATTTAATTTTTTAAGGTTTTTATTTTTATTTTCATTAATAGTTATAATTAAACAATAAAGGTTATAGTAATTATGCAATTAAATTGTTATCATAGAATATTTTAATTATAATATTGTGAACAAAAGATTAAGACATTGTATTAAAAATGGTTAATACATATATTATACCATGGTGTAAACGAGGGGTTTTGGAGCAACAAAAATAAAATTTTATCAGAAAACAATCGTAAAAGTAACACGTCTCTGTCTGTCTGTCACCAGTCTGTATCCAATGAACCATGATATTCGTAAAAGCAAAAATTTCCATAGATAATGTATTTCTGTTGCCGCTATACTAACAAATACTGAAAACAGGACAAAATAAATATTTAAGTGGGGCTCCTATACAACAAACGGGGTTTTTGCCGTTTTTAGGGTTCCGTAGTCCTGATAAGGAACCCTTATAGTTTCGTCATGTCCGTCTGTCTGTCCGTCCCCGGTTTTGCTTAAAGAATGTTAGCACTAGAGAGCTGTAATTTTGTGGAGATATGAGAGAGAGAGAGAGAATCATTTTTATTGACCACATTAATAAATTTACAAAACAACATACAAAAAAATATGAAAATATAGAATGGAGAAAAGAAAAAAAAATACACCATTTGTGGTCAATCAGGACCCTGCCTCAGCGTAATGCTGCCGCAACACGCTACAAAACGTGTCACAGCAGCGCTGGTATTCTGGCAGGGCCTGTTATGCCGGAACTTCACATGACCAATCGCATCTGCCTCGATAGCAGTCCCTTCCTCTCACTGCCCGTTGTGGATACACATCTGCCAAATAGCAAACACGATTATAGCCACATGACGTGCCGGCACAAGGTGATATGTATAGAGTCTGTGCGGAAAGAGAATGGGATTTAGATTGGAGGGCGCTGTAGTGCTTTTCTACGGTATTTGTAAGGTTTTACCCCTTTTAGACATGATTAAATACAAAAAACTGCAAGAAATCACAACAACAAACAAATCCATATCAATACAAAACTTTGACGTTTTACAGATTGCCGGGTTTGATTGCCAAATAAAAATCTTATTGTCAGTTCCTTTTTTCGCCACGCCCATTCTCTTTCCGCACAGACTCTATCAACCACGCCGACAAAATGGTAGAATAGAATTTCCGATAGAGAAAATAAAGACTCCAATATATTGTGGTTACGACAGGCAACTACGGCACCCTACACTGCGCGTGGCACGACACCCGCTTGGTCAGTTTTTTTGCTGTATATTTATAACGCAAAGATACTAGCACTAGAAATATTCGCAGGATATTTATATATGTTCTTCACTTTAAAAATAAATGACGACCTCCGTGGTCGAGTGGTTTGTACGCCGGGTTTCATGGTGTCGCCGACTCGAGAGATCCCGGGTTCCAATCCCGTTTATTTTAGGGTACAGAACCATAAAAAGAATAAAAACAGATGTCACTTAAGAAAGTTGTACAAAATGCGTCAGGGATAACTGCGCAAGTGTACGACTGGAGAGCCAATCGGTGCAACGCACTCCTACCCGCACACCTCGTTTCCCCCCAAGACATCTTAATTTTTACTTCTGAGCAATAGCGGTCGGCGCTATTTTCGTACCGCGACCTATATCTTGGTTGTACACTTATTTGGTTAGTTAAAGGATTCTTTATGTGTTGTAGGTGGAAAGGGATATTAATTCACTTGAATGCAATTAGTCTTAATCTATCGAAAAAGGAAAGCAATAGCTATTATGTTGCATTCGTATCTACAATAGGCTTGTTGAAAATATATCGATGTATCGATATATCGATATTTTTTGCCGATATATTTTGATTCGATATATCGATACATCGATACCAAATAACCAATATCGATATCCGTATCAAAAACGATATTTTTTTAATTATTAGCTGCATATCACGATCTAACTAAATTCGTATCTGGAAAAATCGTAACTGGATCTCAGATTAATGATATTCAACATATCTTTAATCTGTGCTGTATTTAGTATTGTCTATTATTTGTAAATCTGTTTCGCTGGTGAATTGCTTGTGCTGATTTCCATTATATTCTGTGAAGTGTGTGACTGTCTAGTCTTGTTTACGAAAGAGACCCTGCAATCATTTACCTGAGAGGCCCTGCAATCATTTTCATCATTCGAAAATAGGGTCTATTTTTAGGGAGATAATTTTCGTTCCATTATTATTCCGCGTGTCATATTTCGTGATACTGTACGATATTTTTGGGAAAATTGGTCCGATATATCGATATATCGGTGTTTTTTTAGCGATATATCGAAGCCGATATTGATATTTTTTAAAAGATCCATGTATCAATATATCGATATTTTTTTCAACTTTCGACATCCCTAATCTACAAAATGCGGTACGTGACTCGACCACAGGTTTTCTCACTCACATCGGCAAAACTCTCGAACAAGCACTTTCGTGTTAAAGAAAGAATAAAGGAATAGCCTTCGAGTTTTAAGAGGATTCGGCCGATCAAAGCGTATTGTACCCACCCGTACAGCGTTACACTGAAAACTGTGATCTATTTCAAACGACATTCGTTTTATTGTTAAAGAACCGACTTAAATACACTTTGAAGTGTTCTCGCCTCTGTCATTTGCAGCCTTCTGTTCCGTTACAAGATAAATTACTCGTTAAGAGCTAATTATAAAAGTCACTAATTACGCCTGGAAAGAAAGCCTGTCTCACTTTTGCGTGTAACAATTTTTTTTCTAATAATTTTCTTAGAACCGAGTTGGTTTTCTTGATCTCTTTGTGTTTTACTCTTTTGCCTTTATTCATTATCTCTAGGTTCTCTGTTTTAATTTGGTGCTATTAATTAGACAAGAATTTTGAATTTCTTAGAAATTATGTAGTAATAATATTAAGTACTAGTGGCCCGCCCTCGTTTATGTTCAAAGGCTTGTATTATACACAATGAATTTCTTCATAATAATTATAAACCTTCCATTCTAAGTAAAAAAATCGTTGCGTAGTTTAGGACCCGTTGTACCGAATGCAACATTGCTCTGCTGTTCCGATTTGAGAAATTCTTTTTGTATTGGACAGTGCATTAATTGAGGAAGGCTTTGAATTACCAGGTTGCGACCAGTCAGTCATGGAAAATAATTATTATTCATACAATAAAATCAAAATCTTAAACAAACACTAGACTGATATATTGTTTTAAACTTTCATGGTCACTAACATTATAGTAATATAATTTATTTACGGGATTGTTACCATGTACCTTGTTTTTAGCGAGTTTCCGATATTTCGGCACTGTTGCAAGCGCCATGATCACGGAGTAACTGAAGGCCAATCGCCTAACTGGATTGCTTTGGAAAACGCTATCGCTTACGATTTCTTTTGTTATTTCTAGCCGCCTGAGGTTTTCAAATGCCTCGCGCTCTTTTTTTTTCTTTTGCATTGGTAATAACAATGTTAAAGAAAATGAGCGTGAGGTATTTGAAAACCTTCGGCGGTTAGAAATAACAAAATGAAATCGTGAGCTGTAAAGGTCTTCTTTGCAGGGTTTAATAGACAGACACAAGTATAACAATCACTCATTTATTGGTGGATTACACTGGATTATTAACATAAGTAAAATACAATTCGCACACCGGTTTTACTCGCAAGGCCATAGAGAGAGGTGAAAGTAAAAACCATAGAGCAAGAAAACGAGCTGTCAAACTGCTGCTGCGTTCAGAGACATCAAACTAAATACGTTCACCATTATAACATGAGCGATAGCGTTTTCCAAAGCAATCTGGTTAGGCGATTGACCCACTGGATCGCTAAAAACAAGGTACATGGTAACAATCCCGTAAATAACTTATAACACTATAAACACTAGACTGAGATGTGATTACCCATTCCCAGACGAAATTCTCATGCTTTATTATAAAAAAAAAATATTCTTCTTACAAAATAAATGATAGTTTATCACGATATGAACGAAAACGTATAAATAAATAATGATTCATATCACATAGGTTCGATATATTCATAGAAAGGTCGAACGAGAATTAAGTTGAATTCAGCGACGATTTATCACAAGTTACTAACTTTGTTTACACACTTAAGTTCACATCCACTACGGAAGATGTTTATTTGTACCTCATGTTTGCTTCGACGCATGACAACTTTCTATATGAAATATAACGTATGTTATCGGTGAAAATCGTATTTATAAAGAGATGGGAACCATTTTGAGATAAACATAATCTCTAACGATTCATATTATTTGTTTACACTAGTAATATGTCTGTTGAGCTTTCATAGTAATTTGTATTAGTGATGTTTGACAAATAATTACAATATATTTTAGTAGTTTAATGGAGATAACATTGGATTGTCTTCCTTAAATCTATATACATATATAAAACTTAAAGGTGACTGATTGATTGACATAGTGATCTATCAACGCACAGCCCAAAACCACTGGACGGATCGGGCTGAAATTTGGCATGCAGGTAGATGTTATGACGTAGGCGTCCGCTAAGAAAGGATTTTGATCAATTCTACCCCCAAGGGGATAAAATAGGGAATGAAAGTTTGTATGAAACTTTGTCAATTTTAAACCAATCGGGCTGAGACTTTGCATGCAGGTATAAGAAGAATTACAGATGAATGTCATTGTGTATAATACAAGCCTGAGAACAAAAACTGTAGTCTACACTTCAGCTCCACACCGAAGCGAAGCAAGGGCGGGCCGCTAGTTATATATAGAACCAATGATCATCATCTCTCTAATCTGTGGTTTTTGCTTGTGTATGAAACGGACCTTAGCCGCTAAATCGAAGAATTTACTTAAATCATTTCTTAATGGAGTGCACCAAACTTATAACTCCTCGTAACCGTAGTAATAATTTCACTTGCATTCGATTACAAACAATAATATTTTATGGATATAGATACGTCATAAACGAAAGTAATTTGATAATACGAAAGTCAGGTAATTGCCCGACTAGCACGCTCTCTCGCCGCGGTTATACATCGGTACAACGCGTAAATATTTTACGTTTTTCCAGACAAAAACCCCATTGTATGTTTTAGACAGAACACAAATTAGACAGGAACTATTAGAGACAAGAAAAACGTGTCATTTCATTTGTAAGTTCAGTTTCAAAGTAGGTAAAACTGCCGTACCAACTACTCGTATCTTCGGGTCTGGACTCCACAATCGCTTAGCATCAGTGGCAGTGCCGTCTTTGATATATTGGAGGCCTTGGGCATATTAGGATAATGGGCTCCTATGACCCCCGTTTTGTGATTTAACAGGAACTAGGGACTTTGTATTTGATCTGAGGGGGGCCCCTATCGATCGCGGGGCACTTGGCACTTGCCCAAAGTGCCCACTGGGAAAGAGGGATCTGATCAGTGGGGTGGAGTCATTTATCGGACCTTGTTATACAATAAAGCAGATACAATACTCCCTCGCTAGACAGCTACATATTAACTTAAAGGTGCGGATTTTGTTAAGCTTTCGTCTCGTAACCTTTGTTTCTGTACAACACCATAGTCTTTATCAATGTCAGAAGTGGAGTTATCGAAGTAAACAATCTTCTTCATCGTCGTTTCCTCGTGGCTGAGGGTCGTGACCTTTAAGGATAGCACATTTCACCAACGATCTTCAGGCCGTTCTGTGTTCTGCAAGGCGGATGGACGCCTTTTTTTATAACGCAGGTAAAAAGACTTTTTACAGACGACGGCGCCTTTAAGAGGCACACCGCCGAATGGACCTCACACCTGGCTCCGCAAGTTTTACAGACCTCCCAGTGGCTGACCACCGAGGACCCCGCAACTCTTACGGGCGCTTTAGAGCATAATATCCTCTAAAAAAGTCCTACGAATACCTTCTACACTGCTTAATGCAAAGCCGCGGGGTCCCCGTTAGGGATTCTACCACTCGCTCGGCTCGGCACCTAGCTTCCCGGCCTCGATGGGGCTCCACGCCAGGGGTCTCCCGAGGTATTACGGGGACCCCGCAGACGTGTGCAGGTAGGCCCGCGCAAGGGGGCTGGGTACGCGGCCTAGTGCCCACCGCACCAGGTGGATGGACGCCTGCAAGCTGCCATTCGTAGTTTCCTTAACCATGTCCAATCACCGTGATAAAGACCTGACCTGCCCCTACTCCTCTTGCCTTCCACGTTTCCCAAGACCAGAAGGCTTTCAAAATTATCTTAGCTTCTCCTTGCCACGTGGCTGATGCTAATGACTGAAAAATAAACACAACAGACCAACAAAAAATGGAAGTCATAACATCATTATCATCATCAGCCTATTAATGTCCCCACTGTTGACGCACAGGCCTTCCCTATGGATGGAATAGGGAGATTGGGATATGAGCCACCACGTGAGCCCACTGTGGATTAGCGGGTGCTAACGACTGCAGATGCAGCCGGGACCAACGGCTTAACGTGCCTTCCGAAGCACGAAGGAGCTCGAGATGGTAAATTTTTGGTCACCCATCCAATGACAGACCACTGCGAAATTTGCTTAACTTCAACGGTCGCAGCCGAACGCTCTAACCACTTGCGCCATTGAGCTCCTCAGGCAGTCCATAACAATAAACAAAAATCAATAAAGCTTTGCTGAAGTGCTCGTCTCCTATCAATAAAAGCTGATTTTTATCTGGACCCTTTTTCTTGACATTAAGAAATGCCTATCCTCACGATATTAATGCGCCGATGATGGGCCCTAAACGGAAAGAAATGAGTACGGACAAAGAGAAAAAATACACAAAAAAGATAGTACAGAAGGTAATCTATGTATAAAGTGCTCTCGAGCACGCATAAGCACCGCACACGCACACGTTATCTCGGCCCGCTTGGGACGAATGCGAGCGCGAGTTCCATCCGCATCCATTGTGATACGCGTCTCTAACTTTTTTGTGGATAGTGGAGCAACAAACGAAGTTAACATTAAACGGTGAAAAGGGTATCTGTGCTTAGAATGAACATTGGCAGGGGTTTTTACTATTTTTACAAAAAAAATATTCATAATTTTATTAAAAACCCACGAAGAAGATAATAGTTTTCTTATCTATTGTCACGTGATCGTGGCACAAAACGTTTGGTATTGGCGGAGCCTAAAATAACGTCATACGCAAGTAAAGTTCCTGTTAAAGTGACATTACATTGTATCGTATGACGTTTTAATAACAGTCTTGTGTCTTTACACCCTAGTAAGACATCATATTGTCCAGAGAAACGTTTACGCGGCAATTTGAAAATGAAGTTTTTGATTTGGTTATTTTTATTGCAATACACAACAGAATGATGAATATCCAGTTTTACGGACTCCATAAAGATTAGTCAATAACGTGAGATCGTTTCCTAAAACTTGTCAAATGCCCCATTGTCGTTTTTTTTTAACTTGTACTTAATAATCACTTTTCCATTAAAATTTAAGTACTTTAGTTATTATTGGTTTCTACTTCCATTCTTCCTATTTCATTCTCAACAATAACTAAATATGTGCCAGTACCACTGCCACCAAAGTCGACAATCATATAATCTCGGCGTGATCGCCAGGCATAGGAAAAGTGAAGTACTTAGATGAGATTACCTTCTGTACTTTTTATTTTTTGAAAAAAGTTCTAGGTCGATTTTCTTGCCGGCTCAGTTCAGTACAAGGCCGCCCGATGTAGATTGGCATGCGAAGATTGCGTAAGCGCTTGTAACAGCCTAGACTGAATAAACAATTTCGAAGATTGAAGTTTGTAAACGTATTTACTTTCAATTCAGACTTTATCGGCGTAAACTGACTAATGATAAACAAATATTCTCTTACAAAACCATTATTTTAACGACCGATTTTGAATAACGCAACAACGTCAACGAGAACAGAGGCAACGTTTGCATGGCTGGTTTTACTAAGAAATTTCTCATACAAAATATTATTAATAAATAAATAAATATTTCCGACACTCACACCAATTAGCCTAGCCCCAAAGTAAGCACTATAAGGCTTGTGTTATGGGATATTAGAGTAACGGTTAGAATATGTATATACTGTACATAAAT
This sequence comes from Chilo suppressalis, assembly GCA_902850365.2. Classification (NCBI taxonomy): domain Eukaryota; kingdom Metazoa; phylum Arthropoda; class Insecta; order Lepidoptera; family Crambidae; genus Chilo; species Chilo suppressalis. The sequence continues at coordinate 2,086,645 of OU963910.1, forward strand.
GACTATATTTTAATAGAAATGCATATTTAACATCAATGACTGGAGTACAAATGCTCGTATTCATCACACAAACATCTGCCCCCACCGGGATTCGAACCCGGGACCTCTCGAGTCGGCGACACCATGAAACCCGGCGTACAAACCACTCGGCCACGGAGGTCGTCAAATTTAGGAGGAGGTTATTATATCGGCAGGTTGTTAATTAAGCAACGTATTGACGTTTCTCGACTTTTCTGAATAGCAGCTTCTTGAAGACTATATAATTTTCATTCTTATTAATAGAGTAACGTATATTTTTCCTCGTATTAAGTTTCGAATACAGTCTAATGAATTAGTTCAATCAAACTGTTGGCTTTCGAAAATGGATCTGACTTGAAGGATCAAGATTTCGGTGATGAAAGTGATGAGTTTTCAGTCACGTTTTCCTCAATTAACTACTTTGGCACCTACCAAACGTTTAATATTTAACTATTCAGGTATTGTAAAATACTGGATAAATTTAAATATCTCTTATCTATTAGACAAGTCCGTCCGTCTGTCTGTGGTGCTGTTTCAGCGGCCAAACCGTAAGAGATAGATAAAGAGAATATTTAAGTTATAAGTTAAGAATAGTCTGATAAGACTACAAACCCGATTTGAGTAACGTAGCACTTCCGGTTTTCGAGAAATCACGAATTTCAAACGAAACCACACAAAATCTCCGAAGTTCTCACTTAATTAAATACATGTTTTGGTGAACATTTGGTTCACTGGTTTGCTAGTTCTATTCTAAACTTAAATTGTATCGAAAAATAAATCTAATATTTAAAATTCTCGTGTCACAATGTTAGTTACCATACTCCTCCGTAACGGCCTCACTGATTTTTATGAAATTTTATATGCATATTCCGTGGGTCTGAGAATCAGCTAATATCTATTTTTCATACCCTTAAGTGATAATGGTTGTCCACCTGTAACGTAGTGTTCTGAAACCTACAATGCGCCTTCGCGCCAAATTCAAACTATTGGGTATTGTAACGTAGTGCTCTCATATGGGTTAGGAGGAATGTTATCCCAGGAAATTGATGGAATACTACGTTACACACCCCTAAAATTTTTTTTGGACTATATTTATTTTTTTATAATGTGGTATTAAAAATACATACAACCCTAAATTTTCTCTTCTACCACCTGCCACTATTTTTATGGCGGTACGAAGTTCGCTGGGTCAGCTAGTAATATCTTTAATGTAAAAAAGAATCGCTGAATGTGTTGCTAAACGCAAATCTCGAGAACAGCTGAACCGATTTCGATAATCCTTTATTTAGAATATTCCTTGAAGTACGAGGATGGTTCTTACGCAGAGAAAAATAAAAAAAAAATGCCAGAAAATGTACAAAAACACCACTTTTCTATACTCCTATACAAAGATTCGTAATAAATACTTAAAAGTCAATTTGAACTTTAACACCATACCATAAATTTCAAATGTTAGTGGAGAGATTCTGGGAAGGCAAAACAATTGAGCGACGTGATGTCAATAGAAGTTTGGAAAAGGCAAATAGGTATATGATATTCATCTAAAGAAAAGTTTTAATAAAAAAAAAATCGACGCGGCTATCAGGGCCGCGGTAGCATAATTGGTCAGTGCATTCGCCCGGATTGCGAAGGGTGCGGGTTCGAGTCCCGTCTGCTGCCTGCTCCGCGTGGATTTTTTTCTATTTAAACTTTTCTTTAGATTTAAACATCTAGCAGTAAAATGCTTATAAAATAAATAAAAACACAACTATAAATGCTATTTCTTCTTTCAAATGTTTAATACTTGAAAAAGTATTCATTTGTCATTGTGGGTTACCTACAATGCGAAGAGATGGTGCTGCCTTGCAGCTTAAGGCTAGGAAAATTTCGACGCGGCCAATAGGGCCGTGGTAGCATAATGGTCAATGCATTCGCCCGGATTGCGAAGGGTGCGGGTTCGAGTCCCGTCCGCTGTCTGGTCCGCGTGGATTTTTTCTAGTAAACTTTTCTTTAGATTTAAACATCTAGCAGTTAAATGCTTAAAAATAAATAAAAACATACCTATCTTGTGTCAAATACTCTACTTCCGTTTAACGTCAACACGTGACGTCTTACGAACGAGCCCTCGAGTTGTGACTTTTACGGTCCATTCGTTGATTTTTACTCGCTTTTTAATAAAACTATCGAATAATACCATAAGTGAGTGACGAGCTCGATGGCGCAAGTAAGCAACTTTCGCAGTGGTCGGTCATTGGATGGGTGATCTTAATTTTACTATCTCGAGCTCCTCCGTGCTTCGGAAGGCACGTTAAGCCATTGGTCCCGCCTGCATTTGCAGTCGTTAGCACCTTAGATTAAAACGAAAAGGGTAGATACGGTACGCTCATACTTGCATCAAACAAAAACTGATCCCACGGCAGCGCGAACGGGACGGCGAGATCCGCGTCACTGCATTACCGACCCGAACGAACAGCACGTTAAGTTTCAACGGCAGCGCGAACGAGACGGCGGCGGCGGCGACAGCCTACCCGCAATTACTTCAGTTACTCCGTGATCATGGCGCTTGCAAAAGTGCCGAAATATAGGAAACTTGCTAAAAACAAGGTACATGGTAACAATCTCGTAATTAACTTATCACGCTAATATTATAAAAGCGAAAGTTTGTAAGTGTGTATGTTTGTTACTTCTTCACGTCTAAACAGCTGGAGCGATTTTAATAATATTTGGTATGGAGTTAGTTGACACCCTGGATTAACACATAGGCACGGTAATATTATCTATACAGTATTCTATCGTCATACAAACGGTCGGAAAGCGTGTCATACCTACGCCACTCGAGTTCGCGCGGCACCCGGTGGGCATCCAGTCGCGAATGCGCCGCAGCGACGACCGAACGGTGTGAATTGTTTTTTAAGCAGTTAGCCGTGCTTAAACGTTTGTATTGTAAATATTTGGTTGATATAAGTAGATACCTACATAATTTATTATGGCAAAGAGCAATAGTCGATATCGTGCTGTTTTTGGTTGCTTGAACTCTTCAATAATCAAAAATCAAATCTTTTTATACGAATGCGTATTTATTATACTATTAAATTTAATAATAAAGTTTTTCGTACGTCTCAGTTGGGGCGTAAATATTTTTCTGTCTCATATCTATATGTTTTTTTATATAATATTACACTTAAAATAACATGTATTTTATGTAACACTTCCTAACCCATTCACAACATATTTTTTTTACATATGAAATAAAATATTTACAATCACAAAACTAGAAAGAAACTCAATTATGTGGAAACTAGCCGTGCCCCGCGGTTTCACACGCGTTTTTCTCGTTTCCGTGGAAAAACGGAGATAAAATATTGCCTATATTATATTTTTATTTATTTGTTTATAGTCAGGCAACGTAGGCCCATAGATAAATACCTAATAGTCTAACATAAATACAGATATAGGTAATACATTAAATGATAGTAATTAAAAAATAATAATAACTATGTTAGTAGAATCCTAATTAACATGTATAGACGGCGACGTGTGACGCGGAGTGGTGTCAGGTAGCCGGCCTCGGAACCGCCGGAACACAACACCTTTCGGCCAAAAATCTTCTTTCATGAACGTCGCCAGATGTTCGGTTGGCACCCGCACCACAAAGGAATTAAAATTCACATTGTGACGGGACTCCAACCGTGCGACTCTGAGGGAGAAATTGGTCTTAATCCGCAGGTACTCTACGATCTCCTCTCCTTCGTAGAGTAATGCAGTCGGGACACGTACAGCGGCGTCGGCGGTATTGCAGGACGCAGCAGATGGTTCGGTCCGTTCGGGGCGGCACCACACAGATTGCGGTGAATGGGCTTCCTTTTCTTCCTTTCCATTTTAATGAAACCCTCTTCGTCAGAAATCTGCTTTTGTGACGCTGCCGGAGTAGCACGTTGGATGCTGAGTTTGCTACTCTTCTCTGTTTGTTGTTTACTACGACGCTCGCAATTCGGAACCGCATCAACGGGTCGGCTGGCGGCTGCAGCTGCGTAGGCACGTTGCGGTGTAGACGTGCATGCATGTGACGTCTCCGGTGTGACGGAGGGGCGGGCGGCGGCGGGCGGCGGCGGGGCGCGAGGCATCGCTCGCGGTGACGGCGGCCGGTGACGCACTCGCAGGCGCCGACTCAATGCTGCCGACGGATGCATGCAGCGCCCCACGACGTGTGTTCACGTTAGAGGCTTCGGGTGACCTACTTGCGCATGCATTGTTGCTTAATAAGTCTACCTGAACTCGCAACTCACCGATGGTGTTATTCGCGTCCTCCAACTTGCTCACTACATCAGCCAGGCTAGCTTTCAGGAAGTTGATGTCCTTCAGCAGCCTGGTGACATCGACGTGGTCGAACGTGACCGGGGGCAGCTTGTGCAGCTCCTTTGCCACGAATGTAGGCACGTCGTCCGGATCCGTCTCCTTTAGCAGGGTGATTATATCCTGCACACTCTTTTCTGTTCCATCCCTCCGTCGAGATGGTATCTTGTCGGCCTTGCCGACAAACCGGAACAGCAGCGCCTTGCCACTGCAAACCTCATCCTCCTTGAAGTTGGACTTACAGATCTGCAGGATGCTGACCTCGTCCATGATGTCAATGGCGTATTGTATAAACGCCAACAACTCGTTAGCTATGAGTTGATCGGAACTCATTGCGACTCTTACTGTACAGTGGCGCACGACCGCTTGCAAGTACGCATCGCACTGCATTGCATTATAGCCTGCATCAAGCGCGCGTTGATTTCCTTAGCAGAGTTATTTAAGAAATGTATTTATTATACTCTTCAAAGATCTTATACTTACAATCATAAACAAATATATTTCGAAAAAGATTATTACAGGATTTTATGTTGATAAAAAACTCTATGGCCTATAACTCAATTATAGGTACCAACTCTTAACATCTTACACATGTGATAACTTTTAAACGAAATATCCGATTGAGATGAAACAAAAAGTATTTTACTTCTACATAAATACTCTTGATAACATAATGCTTAATTTCGATAAAGATTAATATTACGATACATATTTAACGTAGTGTTTTATCTTCAGACGATTAAATAATTATATTGAACACTAAATCGGTTATGGTGATTAAACCAATGATAGCTAGATATATGTTCTCGCGGACTTTTTTGTAGGTCTTAATGGGATCTACAAACCCGTAGTACATCATTTTGTTCTATTGTCAATAGTTTTTGCAGCGCACGCAAAAATAGGTTTTCAATTTTACACCTTGTGTTACAAAATAGCAATTTTATTACGGATCCCTAATTTTGAAAAAATATATATATAGCCTATAGCCTTCCTCGATAAACGGACTACCCAATACTGAAAGAATCATTCAAATCGGACCATTAGTTCCAGAGATTAGCGCGTTCAAACAAACAAACAATCAAACAAACAAACTCTGCAACTTTATAATATTAGTATAGATTAAAATACTGTAAGCGGGCAGCCCTACCACGTGGATATACCCCGCTCGGCCGTAGGCAGTTATTTCAAGGACAGGGCCTAGTCACAATATTGTTAAGATAATATTACCGTGACATAGGCTACGTTTTATTGCGGGAAAATATCCCTAATAAACCTCGGGTACTATAAAGTCCAAAAAAATATTAAATCTCGCTTACGGCAAGTACCTACAAACCTACATCCTTATATAGTTGCACTGTACACACCTACTCCGAACATTGTTAAAATTTTCAAATAATCTTTTGTAGACGGGCGCTCCCTCCGGTGGGCGCTCATTATTTTTTAATTACCGCCAGTGATGACAGATGCTGATACATGGGACTTAATTATAAAGCCGCTTGTACACGGTGCATCGTAATTACACGACCGACTCCCTCGAGTCATGACACAAGCGAGTGCTTCTACCTTTTGTGTAATGAATGTCCGAGAATTTTTTCTCCTTTTTCTTTGTATCGGGAATGACCCATCTCCTGGCTAGTGGTTCAACTAAATGTTTGATGAGTTGCACATAATCTATTAAGATTTAATCTTAATACGCTGGCCTACAAAACTAAGTATCACATTTTAATAATTTGAAAATTTTCTTAACTATAGAAGTCAGACATTTAAAGTTAAAAACCTGTTATAGCTAATTTTATCAGCTTACATTCAAATTCAAATTTATTGCGTTTTTATTTCTAAAGTATATCTTGTTTGCTTTAGAAGTTACTGCAAATTTTAAATAGTGCCACTTACTTTTGCAGGCTAACGTAGATTATTAGAAATCAAGATTAATAAATAAGAACACCTGACTAATGAGTTTTTTTTCTTTTTAAATACACACCAATTAGGCAATCCCCAAAGTAAGCACTGTAAGGCTTGTGTTATGGGACACTACGGAAACGGATAGAATACATATACTGTACATAAATAAGTATATTTATATAAAAATACATATTAAAAATCCATGACTGGAGTGCAAATGCTCGTATTCATCGCACAGACATCTGCCCCCACCGGGATTCGAACCCGGGACCTCTCGAGTCGGCAACACCATGAAACACGGCGTACAAACCACTCGGCCACGGAGGTCGTCGTGAAATCGTCGAGAATTGTGAGTGAAGTTCTTTTATCTGTGGGATCTTTTGGCAAAATGTGATTGTGTGTGGGTGCCATACGCGACGTAATGTCTGATGTAGTTTTCGAAATGTTTTCTAATGCATTATTATATAAAAATACTAGCTGACCCAGCGAACTTCGTACCGCCCTAAAAAAATAGGGGTTGTCCAGCGGACAAAATTGTGAATCTAAACCATTCTCAGTCCCCTTGAACACACACAAAAAATTTCATCAAAATCGGTCCAGTCGTTTAAGAGAAGTTCAGTGACATACACACTCACAGAAGAATTATATATATAAAGATTAGTTTTCTGCACTTCTTCTCCATATTAAACTTTCACCATGAGCCTATTAATATCTCCACTGCTGGGGCACAGGCTTTTCTTGTGGGTAGAATAGGGAGATTGGGCAGTGGCCATACGGGCCCAGGTGAATTGTTGAATGCTAACAACTGCAGATGCAGCCGGGACCAACGGCTTAACGAACCTTGCGAAGCACGGACTTCAAACTTCTTAACAAATTGACATTGCAACTAATATATTTAACATTGAATTGACTGATAATAATTGAATCTAAAGAAAATATAACTAGAAAAAATTCTACGCGGACCAGGCAGCAGACGGGACTCGAACCCGCACCCTTCGCTATCCGGGCGAATGCACTGACCAATTATGCTACCACGACCTTTCTTTAGATTTAAACATCAAGCAATTATATGCTGAAAAAATAAAATATGTAATGATAATTTTTGATTTCTATCTTACCATAAAAAAAATTACGATGGGTAGGCTTAAAACCAACTACGCTGCGCTTGTTCCTATTTCCATAACAATAAAGTTAAATATTCTATGTACGCACTAAGTGAATGTTTGATAAATGGCATATAAATGGAGAAGATAACATGTAAGATAATACGATATGGAAATAAAGCACTTTTATTTGTATTTGGAATGTGTGAATTGGGCCGCATGCCATTAAAAGTATACCTTTTTTTTATGACGCAGGCAAAAACTCTGTTTACAGACGACGGCGCCTTTAAGAGGCACACCGCCGAACGGACCTCACACCTGGCTCCCGCATACCTTACGAGCCCCCACAGTGGCTGCCCACTGAGGACCCCGTAACTCTTACGGGCGCTTTCCGGCATAATATCCGCTAAAAACCCTGCGAATACCCTCTAAGCTGCTAAGTGCGAAACCGCGGGATTCTTCCACGTATGTATCGTATACCTGAAATCAAATTAAACAAGCATTTGGCCAACTTTAGCCAGCAACGCATAAGTTGTACCTAGGCTTGCCAGATGGCCGGGAAATCCAAGATTGTCCCGAAATTTTGTCTTACATTCAAAACGTAGACAATATGAATTACATTCATTATCATTAAGTTGGTACAATTATCACGGAAAACACTTTCCAATTATATTACTTATTACTAAATATACGCCGGTTACTACCTATTAAAAAAACGTCTAAATCGGGGTTACGTTTCGCGAGTTCGTTGTATTATCGACACATACGCACCAAGGGATACAAAAAAAGGTATCGTTGTTAAATACATTAAGCATGTATGTACTAGGATTGCGGGTGCGATAATTTATATTTAAAAAGATACAAGACAAGTAGTTTGGGAAATCAACAACTTCATACAGAATCTTGTGTAAATACGACACTTCAATGCGGACATGAGAATTTATTGAAGCGTAAAGTAATACCTAGAAAGACGCATTTTGAAACCTTTTAAGCATGTTTTATTTATTGACAAAATTCTCTCTTTTTCCGTCGATTTAGAGCATGATAAGGATAACCTGCTATCAGAAAGACAAATAGCAATGGAGATTGCTCAGCTTCCATACATGTTTGGCCTAAAGACCAATAATCACGAAAAATTGTTTCCTAGATTCGAAATTTTATATAAATTACTGTAGAAACGAATATTATTGACGGACACCCCTGAGAACTTCTTTAAATCATATACACTGAATGATTTTGAGGTTATGTTTGCAAATAGGTAAGAATTTTTAAACTCTCGTTAACCAATGAAAACTAAGAGATTTAGGTTATACAGCCATATCTTCAGTAGCTTTATTATTTTTGTTATGTTTATATTATAACCATATTTTAGATTTTTAGTGTATGACACCTATAATGTGTTTATGGAGGTGTTTGGCGAAAAATGGATGGCAAAAGACTTTATGATGTCGCCTACCATCTATAATAATTGTCTTAGCACATTTGCATGTAGCGAAAATGATAATATAGTTGTGGATATTAATACCACAGTGTAATAAAAATACATGTTTTATTTTATCGATCTTTACAAAAATAGATTTATTATGATGTTATATATAAACAATTTCGATTATGCTTTGGCTGATTGTTACTACACCCATAGCCATTAAAGATGATTCGTATGTTTTCCAAACCGGTAAAATTGAAAGTCCTTTTTAAAATGAATATATTATACAAAGGTGTCCGTTAAAATCTAATGACTGTTAAATAAAGTATAATTTACGCCAAAAATTACCATATATGCCAATATTTTTTGTACATTTGGGCCAATTTGAGCAATCTCTTTTGATACGAATAGCCATGTGAAAATGAAATCCACTATGTCCTTTGTCTTTTAAGGAATGTTTTATGAAATAGTTTCACATACCTATAGAAAATTTTTGACGTGACAACGTCTTAAATTAGGTTGCGGCTGGGAGTCACTTATGAAAAAGTGTAACGCTCGGTAACGTTACGATGAGTTTAAGTTTACATGTACAATGTTTTAGTAAACAAAATATATTTCTATAGTTAAAATTTGTGCAATTCTTATTTTCATTCAATTCCTTGTTCCTATTGTGCAATTTAATTATATTCATATCAATAAATATTCTACCGAGAAAAAGACGTTGTCACGTAAAATCTTCGCCCGTAAAACCGACTTTACAGGCAACCATTTTTTATTTAATAATTTATTCACGTTAACAACGGAAGTGGACATGTTATTAACATCTCGTAGTTCACGTGATGTGACGCGGTGCGTTTAGTTTCAACTTGTTTCCAGAACAAGTTTGGCGGCTTTTAATAAGCTATGTGCTGTATTTTCAAGTGGCAATTAAACGTATTTTACAAGAGTGGAAAGCGATTGTTTAACATCCATAGAAATTTGACTTTTTATTCATTGTTGTTTACTAACTATAAAGGGTAAAAAGTTTGTTTGAAAATATTTTTATCGTTATGTGTTGTTATTGATGTGTAACATCTTTCCTCTCGTTTTCCTGCAATTTGTGGGAGTGATTTCGTGAAATGGGACGAAAGTGTGTAACAGCAAATAAATAAATAAATATTTCCAACACTCACACCAATTAGTCTAGCCCCAAAGTAAGCACTGTAAGGCTTGTGTTATGGGATACTAGGGTAACGGATAGAATACATATACTGTACATATATATGTTTATATAGAAAATCAATATTAAACATCCATGACTGGAGTATAAATGCTCGTATTCATCACACAAACATCTGCCCCCACCGGTATTTGAACCCGGGACCTCTCGAGTCGGCGACACCATGATACCTGGCGTACAAACCACGAGGCCATGGAGGTCGTCAAGCAAGCAAGTCGCGAAAGCACGCGCTATTTGATTTTAGTTCATTATCTCATTTTGTAGTAGGTTTTATTTCTTTTTTTACTAATATAAGGTGAGGTTTCAAATGTTACACATCATACGCGACTACTGTAAGGCTCGCTCGCTTTTTTTATATTAAACTATCTTAATATATATAAATCTCGTGTCACAATGTTTGTCCTCAATGGACTCCTAAACCCAGTGTTTCCACTTTAATGATTTCCTTTCCCCACGCCTCAATTAAGATTTCCCCTTATTAGGACATTTTTCCCCTCAAAAAATATTCTGCTGTAGTTTTTAGATTTGGCACCAGTGTAGTAACAAAAGGTCTTAATCTATCTTATTCTATAAGAGATAAATAAAATATATAAAATCTGCACGTGTTACCACAATTTCTTTTATACGGCAACACTCTAGTCCACGGTATCGTCCCATAAAAAATTTGTTCCGTGCCGCATTATTTTAGGCTAGGCTTTACCCATAATTTCCCGCAATTTCCCCTTTTCATGTCTTTCCCCTTTTTCTTCCCCTCTGGACCCTAATTTCCCCTTAAAAGGGGAATTTCCCCTCATTGTGGAAACACTGCCTAAACCACTGAACCGATTATAATAAAATTCGCACACCATGTGCAGTTCGATCCAACTTGAGAGATAGGATAGTTTAAATCTCAAATTATAGTCGCAATTTTAATTTATTGCAAATTATTACTTTTGGGCGGTACGAAGTTCGCCGAGTCAGCTAGTTGTTTTAAAAGTTACAGTCCTAGATTTATAAATCTAAAGAAAATTTCTCTCCCGTAGTTGCATCCGCCCAGACAGCGTAGAGAAGAAGCAGATTCGAAGCCTGTCAGTGTAAATTTTCTTGTAAAATTCTCTTTCATCAGCATCAGCCTATTAATGTCTCCACTGCTGGGGCACAGGCATTCCCTATGGATTAGGGAGATTGGGCCTTTACACACCACGCTGGCCCAGTGCGGATTGCTAACGACTGCAGATGCAGCAAGGGACCAAGGGCTTAACGTGCCTTCCGAAGCACGAAGGAGCTGGAGTTAGTAAATTTTTGGTCACCCATCCAATGACCGACAACTGCGAAAGTTGCTTAACTACAATGATCGCAGCCGAACGCGTCAACCACTTGTATGATATTGCATCAAGTAAGATAACAATTGGAGTATTTTAATAAAGAAAAGTTATTTAAGATACCAGTTCACATCATGTCAATTGTAACAAAAAGGTAAATTGATACTTAAGCAAAAAAAAGCATGATTTGCGAAGGGGTCTGTCCAATATTTAACTTGGGATATTTTTAATTAAACTCTTTCATGTTTCATCGCATAACGGTGTACGGGGAAAGATATCTGCTATCCGGAACACTCAGATATGCGTCATGGTCGTAACCTACTGGTCATAGAATTCCGTGAGCTCAGTAATAATTTCAACATCTTTTTTGTAAATTATATTTAGCTAGCTGACCTAGCGAATTTCGTACTGCCATTTTATGAGCAGTCAACTTTTACTCAATACTGTATCGGTCATAAAGTATCGATGTATCAGTATCGAACGAAAAGTATCGATACTTACTTGTATCGATGAATTTTGACGAACGATATTACAATATTATAAATACAGTCATACTTTTAATTTAACGAAAACAGAATAACGACTCACGCCACGCAATGAACGAATGACTGACTGAATAAATTGGAATTAATAAAAATCATACGCAAGGCTGCCAACTGACCAGTAAAAAAGATGCGTTCGCGAAACAAAAATTTCAACTACACACCTTACCATAGAGTAAATAATCTGCCTATGAGTTTTTTTGATACTTCTCAGTGAGTGACCGATCGAGTAGCGATACAAGTACTTACTTCACGATACTACTTGTTACTCATTTCTTAAGTATCGATGCCAAAAGTACTTGGTATCGAAAGAAAAGTGTCGAGTCATCATCATCATCATCAGCCTATTAATGTCCCCACTGCTGGGGCACAGGCCTACCCTATGGATGGAATAGGGAGATTGGGCCATGACCCACCACGCGGGCCCAGTGCGGATTGGTGGGTGCTAACGACTGCAAATGCAGCCGGGACCAACGGCTTAACGTGCCTTCCAAAGCACGGAGGAGCTCGAGATAGTAAATTTTTGGTCACCCATCCAATGACCGACCACTGCGAAAGTTGCTTAACTTCAACGATCGCAGCCGAACGCGCTAGCCACCTGCGCCATCGAGCTCCTCGAAGTGTCGAGTAGTTACTTGTATTTACTCGTATCGTTTCATCCCTACTTTCGATACGCCATATATTTAAGGCTGTAAGCGGAAAAGTGGCCTAACCCTCAGTTATTCATATGCTGATTCATCTTCTACAATTAAATAAAAATGTGTTAAAATTTAATTCAAAATTGTCATTTAATTCCGGCGTCAATAGATGGCGTTGCAAAAGTTATTTTTACATCGATGTTTTTTCTTTCAACGTAAACTTCATAACTAGCCTAAGCCGTTTAGTCAGAATATGAATAATTGAGGGTAGGCCTCATTTATCATCATCATCATCATCATCAGCCTTTTAATGTCCCCACTGCTGGGGCACAGGCCTTCCCTATGGATGGAATAGGGAGATTGGGCCATGACCCACCACGCGGGCCCACTGCGAATTGGAGAGTGCTAACGACTGCAGACGCAGCCGAGACCAACGGCTTAACGTGCCTTCCGAAGCACGGAGGAGCACAAGATAGTAAATTTTTGGTCACCCATCCAATGACCGACCACTGCGAAAGTTGCTTAACTTCAACGATCGCAGCCGAATGCGCTACCCACTTGCGCCATCGAGCTCCTCGGCCTCATTTATACATAGACTTAACTCTATTAGTTTTTTAACTATTTCAAATTTGATATTGCAAGTAAAACTTTAAGATATTAATTTACCAACTTCAGACTCGTTTGGCTGTTTCAGCAGACAAACTCAAGTCTATATATTTGTTTCTTAGGTTTTCACGCACATCACTCATTAAATAATGTAGTCTGCATTGTGAACATGCATTAGGGAGACCAAACCATTACATTAGATTTGATAAACCACAGATCCTTGCAGCTGAGCGGCGGTTCGTTCCTCGAATGATGCGCGAGGCTATTGAGATTAAAAAATATCGAAAATTCAATAGGGAAGATGGTTGGTATATACCACCAGCTTGGGAACCTATTATATAGGAGATAAAATCCCAACCCCGAGCACACACTGCAAGACCATCAGATACTATTAGTTCTTTTTGTTTGCATAAATTAACATAAGAAGGAGATAGAAAGCCTCTCTTGAGTTTGTTTCGCCGGTTCTTCTCAGAAAGGTCTCCCAATTTTGGAACCGGTGGTAGTTTACGGTAGTTAGGGTCAAATAAATAAACTCAAAATTACAAAAAAGAATTTTAAATAAAATACTTTATTAAGTAAATTAAATAATAAATTCATAAATAGACAATAAAACTTTAAAAATCAAACAATGAAATAACCGAACGCTCAATAAAAATCTTTCGAAGGTAGCTCGACAAATTAAATAAAAGTTTAATTCTGACGACGTAGCCTGTAAATGCTACGAAACGTCAATAAATAAATAAAGTGCATTAACCCGTAAAAACTAGTTTTATTAAGTCTATATTTCAAGGAGTGATAATTAGACGTATATCGACATTGAAATAGCAAAACCGCTTAAACGCCACTTTAGTAACTTTACAGAAACGAGGATGAAAGATTTATTTTCAAAAAAAATCATAACTCATTGGAAATTGAGAAGTAGTGCCATAAAAATAAAAACATATTAAAAAGTAATATTTTTTTAATATCCTCCTATGAAAAGTTACATAGTTCCTTTACTTTACAAATTGGATATCGCTTAAGCGAAAATCACTCGTCCCGCCATAATTTGTTTATCAAGCAAACATCAAATCATACGCTAAATAGCAGGGCATAAACGCCACTGGTTCAAAAAACATCAAAATTTATGTCGCTTTAGCTTTGTAAACAATAAAAATCTTCAAAAAATTGTGTTGCATAAGCGTCAAAAAAGTACTCAAATCTACTTGAAACATAAACAGATCGACACACAGAAAAAAAAATAGATTTAAATCTATATATATATAACTCAAAGGTGACTGACTGACATAGTGATCTATCAACGCACAGCCCAAACAGCCCAAACCACTGGACGGATCGGGCTGAAATTTGGCATGCAGGTAGATGTTATGACGTAGGCATCCGCTAAGAAAGGATTTTGATCAATTCTACCCCCAAGGGGATAAAATAGGGAATGAAAGTTTGTATGAAACTTTGTCAATTTTAAACCGATCGGGCAGAGTCTTTGCATGCAGGTATAAGAAGAATCATAGATGAATGTCATTGTGTATAATACAAGCCTGAGAACAAATACTGTAGTTTACACTTCAGCTCTACACCGAAGCGAAGTGAGGGCGGTAGTTATGTATATAACTAATTTTCGACCAAAGTGTAGTATAAGCGATTTTGTCTTTCTACTATCGTTATAATCCCTTTGCATCAAAGCCAGTTCTTACTTAACCCTTTCATCTTATCGATACAGGAGCAAAAGCATGCTTAACAAAGAGACAAAAACATTCAACGTTTCTTATCTTATCCCAAAATAACCAACCGTGTATAATTATGAGTTAAATATACATACTTATATGTATAAAAGACGACACCATTCCATCAGATATCTAAATAATAATCATTTAGATAAACTAATATTCTCACCAAGATAGTTTCCCATGAGTATTACTTATTAAGTGTGCCTGATAACCCTTCTTTTAATTACACTTTTAGGCGATATGATTGAGATGTATCAAAATTTATCTACACTAAGTTATCTTTTAGAGGCGTTAAATATTCATTCTTGGAAGGTTTTTAAATAGTGCGATGAAATTGAATCTTCCGTTTTGAACTGGAATTTAATAATAACATAGAACGTGTGGGTGGCAAATGATATTTTCACTGCAAATAGAAAGAGATTTCAATCGCAGGAATGGGTTGATTAGGGTTTTCGTATTATGTTTTTAACGTTTATTCAGATTAGAGGCTAGAAAGAAACTATGTAAATATTACCTAGCTCATAACTGGATCCCGCAGCCTGGAGGGTGAGGGGTAGATCGGGGAGTTGGTTTACCTGGTAGGTACGGGAGCTGGTCGCCTGGCTAGCCACTCGGACTGCGGTCCGTGAGACTAGGCAGGTGACGCTGTGAACGGAGAAGCCCAGGAGTCCTATTTTTGAATCACTCGTCTGACATAGTATCGTCGAATGCGACATAGGTCACCTTCGGCTTTCAAGTCGCATAATACTGATTTTTCGTATTTTTGAATCATTCGTCACCGGTGTTACCTGTTTAGTACGAAATATGAAATTTTACTCATTTCACACAGAAAAAAACCGGTAATTACCGCAATGAAAACCGAACAAAAAAATCTCGTTGTCATTTCATATAAAGCATGACAATGATAGATTATCGTCGTCTTATAGCACAAAAAAATTGACAATTATTCTATCATTCGCCTCGAGCTCTATTTTTGAATCACTCGTCTTGCGTTGAACGCTCGATTTCTACTAAATTTCATTCGACATAATTAATTCCGTATTTTTGAATCGCTCGAGTGCAACGAATGGGTGAGACCACTTGCTGAATGGCGAATGTTGGAGGCGAATGACAGAATAATTATCAATTTTTTACTGCTATTAGACGACTATAATCTGTCATTGTCATGCTTTATATGAAACTGCAACGACAATTTTTTGTTCGGTTTTCATTGCGGTAATTACCGGTTTTTATTTTTTCTGCGTGAAATGAGTAAACTTTCATATTTCGTATTAAACAGGTAGCACCGGTGACGAATGATTCAAAAATACGAAAAATCAGTATTATGCGACTTAAAAGTCGAAGATGACATATGTCGCATTCGACGATACTATGTCAGACGAGCGATTCAAAAATAGGGCTCCAGGATCGGCTAAAGCAGCGCGTGAGGCTACCGGTCGGAGGCGGGGTGGTTTGACGTATTCCACGCTGGCATAAGTGCACATCAAAGTATACCCGCACCGACTAGTGGCCCTTGGATTGCTCGCCGCTTGCCGAATGCACCACGCAATTACCTGCGTCGCGAGGGTTTGTTTCTGACAGCAAACCAACGCGGCGTTGGTCATTGTCGTGGATATAATGCAATTTTTCTCCCCATCATTGAAAAAAGTAGTAGGTATCAATCGACATATGTTATAGTTAGTGTGTAGGTGGAAATGGGTAATCATGCTCTCTTAAAAATCTCTTCGGTGTTGTCGTGTGAGGCGGGTCGTTACGTTCCCTAAAATATGGTTGAGCGAAGCGATAGCTTGTTCATGCGTCATGCTCGAGAACGGGTGCTGCCAGCGGAGATGAGTCTGCCCTACCTTGATATTGAAGATGTTAATGTCTAGTTACACCTAATATAAATAACACTATTTGTATTTATACTGTATGACACAGCAATCAAAATGGAGGTGAACAATTGATGTATATTTCGCATTATGTAACGATAGGTGACTTCATGAATCATCTCTGAAGTTATTTTTCAAATTGACGACTCTTTAAATATGAAAATTAGGAGAAAAACAGCCCTTGCTCAGTTTCTTGCCGGTTCTTCTCAGTACAAGGTCTCCTGCCGTAGATTTACGAACCGATGGCGCAGCTTCTAGACATTCATGAGTGCTTGTAACATCCTGAACTGAATAATTATGAGTATAATGGAGTGTGGTCAACTGCGATAGAATCTAAGACATCTATTCAGTATGGTTAGTTGGTTGGTCACTTAGAAATCAGCTCTTTTAAAGTGAAAACTTCTTTAGCGGCGCTGAATACTTTTTTGTATGGGTAAAAAATGTTAAATCGCGTCAGGTTAAACACGTGGGCTGATCGCATCATGACACACAATAAAATTGGAAAGGTTGTTGACTTTCAGTATATTGGACGAAATATAGTAATATTTTATCTTATCGTATTATAATAATAAGTCTCTATCTAGGACGTCCACGTGGCAGCGTTATTGCGTAGAAAATGCATTTTTTTACAATAGATGTCGCTAGGTGCGCTTAAATGTGATTCATGTAAGTTGATTTCTTTACAATAGATGTCGCTGAGTGCGCTTAAACGTGATTGATGTAAGTTGATTTTTCTGAGAGATACAGTTTTTAAATGTAATATAAATTGTCATGTTTGTGTACGATAGCGCAATAAATAAATATTGTATTCTACCACATACATGATAGTACTTTTATACTGATAATTAAAGCAATTCGTGCAAAATTATTCCCTAATCATTCCAAAATATTAAAAATGCACAACGTTAATATTCATGTTCTCACTTCTGCCGGCACTCCCGGAGTGCAAACCGTCGTTTTTTTTTTCAGTTTAGTTTCAATTTGAATAATTCTTAGCACGAAGACAAATTCCGTGTCACACTCAAGCATTTTTCTTTTTAATTTTCTCCATTGTCTCCATATCTGATTAACAAAACAGCGTTGCAAATAACCTTTATAGATTTCCGGATTTTGTGACCAATGGAACCGAAAAGCAAGGAGAATTAACTTTCAATTACACATGCTATCACCGGCTTAATGCTCCTCCGTGGCCATTTGAAGACCTCCGCGGCCGAGTGGTTTGTACGCCGGGTTTCAATGTGTCGCCTACTCCTCCCGGGTTCGAATCCCGGTGAGGGCAGATGTTTGTGTGATGAATATGAGCTTATATACTCCAGTCATGTATGTTTAACATGTATTTCTATATAAATGTACTTATACAGGGTGTTACAGAATTCCGAAATAAAATTTGTAGGTATGTATTCCGAAATAAAAATTTGTAGGTATCTGAACGGGGCGCAGGGGCGCCTGGGGGAGAGAGGGGGGTCTGTTTAGGTAGTAGTAATCGTACGCATTTATAGGGTTGTCAAAGGCAGGTGCAAACCGATATTTTTATTAATTTAATTAGAAAATAAAAGTGGTCTGAAAGCCGTCAAACTTTCGTAGGTAATACACAACCAAACCCTAAAGTTTTATTTCGGACTTTTGTCACACCCTGTATATGTATCAGTATATATGTATTCTCTCCGTTACCCTAGTATCCCATAATATAAGCCCACAGCGCTTACTTTGGGGCTTGGCTAATTGGTGTGAGTGCTGGAAATATTTATTTGGTTTTTTTGCTTAAGTTCCTCAAGTTTCAGGATCATACACCGAATTTACCACCGAACAACTCATCATCATCAGTCTATTAATGTACCCAAAGCTGGGGCACAGGCCCTCCCTATGGATAGAATAGGGAGATTGGGCCATGACCCACAACGCGGGCCCAGTGCGGATTGGTGGGTGCTAACGACTGCAGATGTAGCCAGGACCATCGGCTTAGCATACCTTACAAAGCACGGAGGAACTAGAGATAGAAGATTTTTGGTCACCCATCCAATGACCGACCACTACGAAAGTTGCTTAACTTCAACAATCGCAGCCGAACGCGCTAATCACCCGCGCCATCGAGCTTCTCCGCGACGGCTTACGAGCTATAATTAGGACACTTCGGAACAAATCTATACGTTTGAAAATCATCGCACGTGAGAACGCATTGTGTCATCGTACGATCGTAGCCAATGAGGGCTACCGTTTTCTGTCTCACCAGATGGCGCCACTGTTGAGTGAGGTCCTAAATTGTAACTTTTAAAGTTTATTAATACGCACATGAAATCAAAGGTTACATTTAGATCGTATTTTAACACAAAAGAACCATATCCTAAACATAATAAGCCATGCCACAGTGACGCGCAGTTCCGTTTTATTCGGAAAAAATGGGAACATAATCATTTTTCTAAGCTCAAATTTTTAATAACTGACATTCATTGCCACATAACTCATATTTGTCATAATTAAGCCGAATTGTTACCAATTATTCACAACATTATTTTAATAAGAAATAAACCCGCGTAATCAACCAACAAGCAATAACATTTGACATTTCGGAGACCTCTCGCTACACTAGCGCCTCTAGCGGCGGATTCATACGCGATAGCCCTCATTAGGACGATGCTTCAGAGGTTTTAGTTTTTAATTTAATCCCTTAGAGGAAGAATTATTCAAAAAATAACAGCAAACTTTTAGAACTTTCTATCTTCACGCCGAGTCCCTAGACGCCGACGCCAAGACCTGGGTAACGTTTACGTTACCCTGGACGGCTGCGATCGTTCAAGTTAAGCAACTTTCTCAGTGGTTGGTCATTGGATGGGTGACCAAAAATCTTCTATCTGTGCTTAGGAAGGCACGTTAAGCCGTTGCATCTGCAGTCGTTAGCACCCGCCAATCCGCACTGCGCCCGCGTGGTGGGTCATGGCCCAATCTCCCTATTCCATCCATAGGGAAGGCTTGTGCCTCAGCAGTGGGGACATTAATAGGCTGATGATGAAACTCGCTTTTCACCGTGGAATCCACCATGTGAGTTAAAATTCAAATAAAATATTTTTTTATAATTTTAAATCACACCGCGGCATCTGAGGTGTAAGGTGACTATGTTCTTACAGAATAGCACTACTGGTTTTATAATTAGGTTCTTATATGAACCGGGGAACTCGAGATAAAAGATTTTTGGTCACCCATCCATTTACCGACCACTGCGAAAGTTGCTTAACTTCAACGATCGCACCCGCACCATCGAGCATCGAACAGTCACCTACCGCTTTATTGTGAATATTATCATAAGAACACGTACATAATCAAATATGTTAATTTGTCGCTACTAACAGGCGAGATTTTCTCGTTTTTCCACGCGCCACGCAATCTTCTTGTAACCCAAATTACTTCTGGTTTGGCGGCATTCATTTATACCTTTGACTTTACATCAAAACAGTCAAGGGCATCATCATTTTCACACGACTGCTCAAAAAGTGAGTGTAATGTATTCAGGGTTCATCCTCCCCCCGTGGAGGGTTTGTATTGTGTAATGGTTTGTAGAAAATGTAGATGTAAAAAACACAAAGATGGGCAATCGTATCGCGACCCCACGACAGCGGCTAACTAGAGCCGAGGTCCGAGTCTCAGAGACGCCCTCGAGTTGAGCCAATCCCCTCAGGTTCACGTGGTCTAGAGTCTCCAGACGAAGAGGAGACTCCCGGAGATGCCATCCGCTTGGAATATGTTTAGAAGCACTCGCCAATGCTAGGCTTGAGGTCCCTTAGGATCTCGCCGTCCCCAAACCCATTGACGCTGTAAAGGTCATCTGCGACATACAGCATACGCACTCAAAAAAAAAATGGGTGCGTGTACTTATGTAGGCGCGTGAGAAGTTATCCTTCTTTGGCATCGTTTAAAATTAGTTTTTAATTGCATGCAAATAATTAATTACAATAAATTAATTAAAAGTCTGGAAAAGGACACAGTCAATAAAGTTCAGTTTTAATTTGAAAAAATAAATAAATAATCAAAATATTCAATTAAATTCGCTACTGAATATAATTTATTAGAACATATGTGGTTTGCACTTGTATGAAACTCAAACACGTATTCCGAATATACAAACTAGAAACATGTGGATAAATATTATAAATATGAATACCTATAACTGTTACTTTATTACAAAAAATAAAGATGTGGTTTTTGGTTCTACTACACCAATGGTCAAGAGATGGCGCTGTAGTCTCCTGAATCGCGCTTTGGTTCCGTTGTTCCAGATTAATAAATACTTTTGATAGGCCTTCACAATGCAGTCGTTAGCACCCACTAAATAGAGATTCTATTTCTATTTTGTTGGTAGATTTTCTTTATGTGCGGTAAACACAAAAGTAACAGCATGAAGTTGATGCTAACTTCATGCTGTTAATTTTTTGTGTTACAGTGATGCGCGCGCATCTTAAAATTTCACTCTCATCATTTTTTCATAACGCGCCTAAAGAAGTATAACTTTAAAAAGAGTTGATGTATGATTGTAGGTACAATTCTTATTCCACCATAACTTCTAAACACCTGAACCGATTTGGATGTGTGTGATATTGTTAGAACCCTTTTACCATCCCGGGTAACTTAGGATATTATGTACCTGAACTATTGAAATAACAGTAACGTCAAAATGACAATTATTTGTGTCAATAAAAAAGTCTACTAATTATTACAATAGGTGTATAGGTATCATTAGAAAGGTCCTAAATAGACCATAAATGAAATATATACAAATTTAGAAGTATTATTAAACGGGTTTACTGTAAAACGGGATAAATACTAGAAATTTTGATTACTTTTTAGTTCATTTTTAACAGCTGTCGTGTTTTTTTTAATTTTTGAGGTGAAACTTCTCGCGTACACGTTACGAAAAGTGTGTTCGGGCGAGACGAACGGGAGTTGAGTGGGGGGATATGAGCAAGAGAAAGCAGTGCGCGCGCACATTTTCTTTCTCTCTTTCTCTTGCTAATAAATGAAATCTGTATATGTACATACATGTATATATTGTACACACATGTATATCTGTATATACATACAGATGGAGCTAAAGAAGTTTCACTTCAGTAGTGTGGTCATAAGCACACTCGTTTTTTTTGAACTTGTTATATTATTCTATTTAAACATATATTCCCTTACTTGTAATCACACAGATAATATAAGCAAATAAAAAAGCAGTTTCCCGTTCAAATAAATAAAATACTATCAGCAAGAGTAATTAATACTAATAGAAAAGTAATCATGATTATCACAGCTTGTTAATGTGCCCACCATAGGGGCACAGGCCTGGATGGAATAGGGAGATTGGTTCATGACCCACCACGCGGGCCAAGTGCGGATTGGCGGCTGCTAACGACTGCAGATCGTGCGTGAACATGCCTTCGTTCGATTTATCAGAGAACGTGCATTCCGAAACACGGAGGAGCTCGAGATTGTAAATTTTTGGTCACCCATCCACAGACCGACCACCGCGAAAGTTGCTTAACTTTAACGATCGCAGCCGAACGCGCTAACCACTGACGACATTGAGCTCCTCATTGCGGCCGGCAATATTTGCATGAAAACTCATATCTGTCGTGTTTTTTAGCAGCCAAATAAAGAACGTAGTATTTTTTTTTTTCTAAATGGCTTCGCACGGTTTGTGCATTTAGCCAATGTGAAGTGTTAAAATGTTTACAAATCAAATCAAAGTAAGTTGCAGTTGAAGCACGGAGCTTCAGAAGGCACGTTAAGCCGCTGGTCCAGACTTCATCTGCAGTCGTCAGCACCCACCAATCCGCACTGGGCCCGCGTGGTGTGTCATGCCCAACCTCCCTATTCCATCCATAGGGAATGCCTGTGCCCTAGCAGTGGGGACATTAATAGGGTGAAGATGATGATTGCCGGCCGCTGCTCGCATATATTTGGCCAGTACAGCAATTTCGATTTATCTCGAAGAAGGTTGTCTAAATAATGCTGATGTTCCAAACATGTTGGAGAAAAATTTATTCTATAAATTTTTGGGCTTAAATCTAAAGAAAAGTTTACTAGAAAAAAATCCACGCGGACCAGGCCACAATGCGAATAGAGGGCGCTGCCTTGCAGCTTAAGGCTAGGAAAATTTCGACGCGGCTAATAGGGCCGTGGTAGCATAATGGTCAGTGCGTTCGCCCGGAGAGCGAAGGATGCGGGTTCGAGTCCCGTCCGCTGCCTGGTCCGCGTGGATTTTTTTTCTAGTAAACTTTTCTTTAGATTTAAACATCTAGCAGTTAAATGCTTAAAAAATAAATAAAATCATAAATTTTTGGGTGTCGAAAATAAATTATAGCAATATATCCGTGTATTCTATCTCCTAAACAACAGATAGATAATGAAGCCGTTTCTAACGCTATCGGTCGATCGATGAACCGACACTAAAGAAGCAAATGTTCCCAAGGTATCAGACTACTTTCTAAATACGCCAGTTTTCGGGGAAACTCGTTGCGCATACGCAAGATTTATGTTTAGTTTCATGTCGTCCCTATCTAAAGTATACTGTGTTGATACCGAAAAGTTGAGTTATTATGTTGATAGCGAAATGTTGGAATGATAATCCTACTTGATAGTATGAACGTGAAAGCTTATTTATTGTGTTTATTTATGTATTTATTTATTTTATTGACCATGTGCGTGTCGTGACACGCGCATTGTTAGGTTTCGTAGTTGCTTATCGTCACCACAATATACAGGGCGTCCCACGGCTACCTCACACGGAGGGAAAGTATATTAAATATTGAAGATAGGATATTTTTCTGAAAGAAGACATCGTTTTATTTTTAATATTAATTAGAACTGCGCTCACAGATTTTTTAAAATCACCTGCTACAACTGGGATTCAAACTCGTGAAATTTCTAAAAAAACACACTAACCTTTAAAACACATATCGAGAAGGTACGGTTCTATCAGGATATCTTTCGCGGTACCACCGCAAAGCTAATATTATGTCTTTGTGGTTCATAAAGTAACCTTTCATTAAACCCATTTTATTTTGATACGCCATGGTAAGTAAATTGCAAATAAACAAAAATGAAACTCACAAAAAACAAAAGAACAGACGCTTGAAAATTTGTGTTCCATTAACGATTTATTAATTTTATATTTTAGCCAATCGCATTGTAACTGTGAGTTCAAAAAGAAATACAAAACGTACTACAGTCTGTAAATCACTTTATTATTTTTATCACGTAATAAGTCATTCCTTTCATTTAAAATGCTATGTTATTTAGCAAAATATAATCCTTGTGATTAACCCTTTCGATGGTTATCATAAAATATACTGTGTTTATTTCTTCAAAATTTCACGAGTTTGATTCCCAGTTGTAGCAGGCGATTATTAAAAAAATTGTGAATGCAGTTCTTCTTATTATTAAAAATAAAATGATGTCTTCTTTCAGTAAAATATCCTATCTTCAATATTTAATATACTTTCCCTCCGTGTGAGGTAGCCGTGGGACGCCCTGTATTTTAGAAAATTTATTATTTATGTAATTATTTCGTTTAGGTCACTTTTAATGTTTTTTCCTAAGGAATTTTTGTTAGGTCAGAAATTTTCTAATACATAAGTTGAACGACTATTCCTCTTAAAGTAACAAATCTATTTAAACCCTTATAAAGTTACATGTAGGGGACCTCACCTAAAAAAAATATTAATCAAATTTTTATTCTACCATTTTGTCAGCATGATTGTTGAAATACAAATCCACAAAATTATAGCTCTCCGCGCTAAGCCTCCAAGCAAAACCGGGGACGGACATAACGAAACTATATTTTCTTTTTAAAGTTTTCCTCAGGTCAGGTCTACGGAACCCTAAAAATGGTGCCTAATACGTTTTTTTTAATCTACCTAATAGACGAAGAAAAATGTTAGTCATCATGCCTAAAGCATTTAACTGCTAGATGTTTAAATCAAAAAGAAAATTTTATTAAGGAAGTTCCACTAGTATTTCTATTAAAATTTTCTTCAAATTAAAAACTCTAGCAATTAAATTCTCAAAATAAGTATATAATAACTCAAACGTACTTTTTTTAAGCATCAGTAACTGCTCTGAAGTCCCGTCTGCTGCCTTGTCCGCGTGTATTTTTTTACCAATATTTTCTTTAGATTTAAACTCAAATGTATTTCAAAAACGCTTGAAACGCACTACCGATTGGCTAAAATCCCTGGATTACTTTACAACAGAGAAACTCTTGGCTGTCATCTCGTGAAATGTACGTACATAAACAGAGACACACTTATACTATATAAACACAATTAATCACTATAATAAACAACACAATACATACATGCACACACACACTCACAAAATGACATACCACACAAACATAGTACCTTCTTTTTGTTTTATTTTTTTCTCATACTTATGTTTATGTAGGTATTTCATTTAGGATCTAATATGTATTTGAGTTCATTATAGACGGTTCGGAGGTGGAGAGACTGGTAATCTGTAATACAGGTCTCTTAGTACAGACGCCAGTCTCTCAATTACTAGATTTAAGTATTAAGGTTAAGTTAATGATGTATTGTTATCTGAGAGAAGAAATAAAGAAATTATTATTATTATTACATTGCCTCCACCTGTACTCAAAGTACCGTTGATTCTTCATATTGTACTATCAAATCACTATAAATGCCTATGAAAGGTCAATTCGTAATAAAATTAACATCTTTTTATAATAATCAATCTAATGTTGTATTATCTCTTGCAAAATAGAGTGAATAAATGAAAGCTGAATTGTTGTGATTGTAAGTATTACGAGAGATATAACAATCGAGTCAAACTTAAATCACTATTATAGTGACGCCTGCGCAGTGCTGCCATCAAGTTTGATAAAGTTGCCGTATTCGATACATCAGATTGCCGTATTTTTAAATAAAAATCATGGTATTTCCGTATTAACTAATTTTAATTATTTAAATTTATAGGTAGTTAGTAACTATAATATAAAGTAAACAAATAAAAAATAAACCTACTCATTAATATCACCGTCATACAAATTTTTAAAGACAACTATTTCGCTGTCGTGTTTATTTATACTATATTTGCGCTTGTTTTTAATTTTTACCCACATGTCACGGGCTAAAATGTTGTACAGTTTACTTGATTTCTGATGGATTGCTTCACCAAAAGAGTTCTATTTACAGTTTCAGAAACTAATTTAGTTATACTGCACGTGGATTCCCAGTAAGGATACATTCTCCGTGCCTAAACTACAATTTTTTACGATGTTTTGTTGGAATCCTAATTAACTCAAACCATTATCCTTGTAAATCGGTTCAAACAAAATCGGATTGGATCGCCGTATATTATTATACGGTAATGACAAACCTGCCGTATGCCGTATAATCTGAAATTGTGAGCTCAAATTGCCGTATGTTACGGCAATTGCCGTATCAATGGCAACGCTGAGCTTTCGCACCGCGGATATGCGCGTGGGTTGATCTAATTGTGCTATGTTCATATCACCAACACTTGGCACGCGTTTGACATGCGTTCAAAATAATCAAAGTCAACATTTCTTTAAATATATCCGTAGTAAATATCGTATATTAATTTTTAAGCTGTTACAAGCACCTGTGAAAGTCGAGTCGGTAGACATTACACTGAGAAAAACCGACAAGAAACTCAGTAAGGGCAGTTTATTTTTATTCTCGTATTATCTCATATTTGAAGTAACTGTTCGACGTGAATTATGAATTTTGAAACTTAAATGAATGAATGAATTCACCAGAACTAAATCAAGTCTTCTCAATCGACTTTTCACTACAATTAATAAGTTTTATATTAACAACGCACCCATACATTTTGCAAATACATTAGCAGCATTTATAGATTGTGGGAGCATCAGTTACGTATATGTGTTACATACTTGAACCTTAAATGAAATAAATAACCTATGACGACCTCCGTGGTCGAGTAGTTTGTACGCCGGGTTTCATGGTGTCGCCGACTCGAGAGGTCCCGGGTTCGAATCCCGGTGGGGGCAGATGTTTGTGTGATGAATACGAGCATTTGTACTCCAGTCATGAATGTTTCATATGTATTTCTATATAAATATACTTATATATGTACAGTATATATATTCTATCCGTTACCCTAGTATCCCATAACACAAGCCTTACAGTGCTTACTTTGGGGCTAGGCTAATTGGTTTGAATGTTGGAAATATTTATTATTATAATTATAGATAGTTTTCACGTGTGTATTTCTGCCAAAATGGAAATATGGGAAAACAGACGGCAGGTTTCATTAATTTAACACATCGTTCATTAACATAGACTCTTGAGACACGTTAAACACAAGTGTACCCATCATAAAATCTTATTGGTAACATTTTGCGAAATACTAACAAGTTAGAGCATGAAGGAACTTCACAAAATGACGCCTAAAAACTCTACATCTTTACTCATTGCCCCACTAATGAGTTCCACGGAGTTAATAATAGCGACGAATCCAGACTAAATCGCGTGCAAAAGATATAGTTTTTCATCAAAATCGTGTCATTCGAACGATGAACAAAAACTGATAAATTGTAAAAAGCTGAGTCCTTCAGCATTTTTTTATTATTTTCGGTAACAATGACAAAGGACTTCGCGAAATCTATTCATATTAATTGAGACTTGAAAAATTATGTCGGAATGACTGACTCTTATCGATCGACATAAAATGAATATATAAATCATTTAAGATAAAGTTTTTTGTTGAAGCGTTTAACTACTACATTTCTATTCAAAAAGAAACTGTTTAAGTAGAAAAAAATCTCTTAGGTACCCAACCGAATACAATGAGTTATTTGTTATTCAGACTTTAACGCACGTGTCTGCTTAGATTAAAACAAAAAGGGCAGATACGGTACGCTCATACGTGCATCAAACAAAAACTGATCCCACGGCAGCGCGAACGGGACGGCGAGATCCGCGTCACTGCATTACCGACCCGAACGAAACACCACGTTAAGTTTCAACGGCAGCGCGAACGAGACGGAGAGATCCACGTCACTGCATTACCGACCCGAACGAAACAGCACTTAAGTTTCAACTGCAGCGCAAACGAGACGGCGCGATCCGCGTCACTGCACTACCGACCAATCACGCGACCAGTACTCGACGTCACTACCGAAAAAGATTCAAAACAAACAACAATTTTTATGAAAAAATATATTTTATAGTACTTACGAATGAAAAGTGATGCCGTGGGTTTATTTTTAGTTCTTGAGCAATTTGAGCACTTTTTAAAAATACACTTAGGCATTGTTTTATCATATAAACACAAAATGTTAGCAATATTTCTTTTTTTCGTTCACATGTACGTCGTTTGCATGTCAAGTTGTGACTACAAGCGATTAGGGTCGTGGACCACAATTTGTGCGGATCACTTTTGTGAGGCTAGTGCCGTATCTACCCTTTTTGTTTTAATCTAAGCGTGTCTGTCCCAATTTTTTTCTATTATTGAAGTTATACTTCTTTAGGCGCGTTATAAAAAAATGATGAGAGTGAAATTTTAAGATGCGCGCGCATCACTGTAACACAAAATTTTCGCTAAAGCGACCAATTTCATGCTGTTACTTTTGTGTTTACCGCACATTAAGAAAATCTACCAACAAAATAGAAATAGAATCTCTATTTAGTGGGTGCTAACGACTGCATTGTGAAGGCCTACCAAAAGTATTTATTAATCTGGAACAACGGAACCAAAGCGCGATTCAGGAGACTACAGCGCCATCTCTTGACCATTGGTGTAGTAGAACCAAAAACCACATCTTTATTTTTTGTAATAAAGTAACAGTTATAAGTATTCATATTTATAATATTTATCCACATGTTTCTAGTTTGTATATTCGGAATACGTGTTTGAGTTTCATACAAGTGCAAATCACATATGTTCTTATAAATTATATTCAGTAGCGATTTTAATTGAATATTTTTTAAATAATCATATTTATTTATTTTTTCAAATTAAAACTGAACTTTATTGACTGTGTCCTTTTCCAGACTTTTTATTAATTTATTGTAATTAATTATTTGCATGCAATTAAAAACTAATTTTAAACGATGCGAAAGAAGGATAACTTCTCACGCGCCTACATAAGTACACGCACTCATTTTTTAAGTGTCGCCGCACACAGGCCACCGACCACAACCACAAAACGCCGCCACCGGCATATTTCTTGTAGTTTTCATACATTTTATATGGACTCGCCACACACGGTACGCCGGTGGCCGCCACACGCTACAAATCGTCGTTGCTCGCTTCTTGTGGCCCGCACCGGCCACTTAATGCGCCGATACAAAACGACGCCACACGTCACTCGCGCGATTCCCCACCCCTCTGTCCCTTACCTTAGTCGGCCGCTGTCGCGCGCTTCAGCCACTTTAGTAGCCGTTTCTAGCTTCTCGTGGCGGCGTTTGTGGATGTGGCGTGTGGCCCTTGTGCGGCGACACTAAGTGTTCAAAATTCGTTGCCATTATTTTTATCCAAAGCATAAAAAACGCATGGGATGCGCCAGGTGCTTAATTTACTATGCATATAGTAAAACAAAAAAGAACCTATGAACGAATAGACAACTTTAAAAAATATTGAAGTCGATCATCAGAATGTCAAAGGTCCAATAGATTTCGTGTGAGTCAATTTGCGAATAATAAATAGATTATGTTCCCAATTTGCTGTCGGAGAACTTTTCATTGGGATCAAAAGTTCCTTATTAAAGTAACGAACAAGAATCGTCTCTTGCAATACCAGTCGGCTCAAGTAGACTTGGAACGTTGACGGTGGCAAGGGACGTATGATATTGTTTAGTGCGGCATGTCTCGAGAAGCGGCTTGCACTTTTTTGGCATGACAGTCCGTGATGTCCTAGCTTGTCGAATCACGACAGATGAATGATACACAATCACAATTTAATTTCGATATTTTCTTGCTATTTATAACAAGCCTTATTTTGGATTTCTTTTTTTGTCAAATTCACGCGAACATTGGAAGGCTTTTATAGAATTCGGAAAGTAGTCGTAAGTCCAAGTTTACGACTACTTTCCGAATTCTATTCTATTTCCTCTTTAAAAAGGTCCTTATTTAAATAAGCCCAGGGTTTTCTTGTTATAAGTAGCAAAATTTCGATCCCACCTGTTTCAACGTTATTGAGTAACAGCCATCCGAACTTTCACATATGTTATCTTAGTGAGATGACGGCGCGTCATATGACGGGTTTTAGTTCTCGACTACCTTCTAACTACCTCACACTGCGTAGTGAGCAGTAATTAAAGTATCGACATTCCATTTATCATATTAATGATCTCCGACTACTGACACCCTGACAGCTCTCGAAGTGTACAAGTGTAGACACATTCGGATGTCACGGTGTAATTTGTTGATGGCATTTTAACGAGCCGTTTATTGTTATTTTAATTATTTGTGTTACTTCGCTTGTGGTGGGTGTGGGCGGACTGGATGGTGACAAAAATCGTCTACAACATAGCACGTATTAGTTTGATATTATGCTTTCGTAGCTTTAATGAGATTGTGAGATTTAGAAAACATGTCGGTATTCAGTTATGTAACATTATTTTAGTTGTGAAAAAAACTTCACAGTTTCAAATTGTGTAACAATATTTACTTTAAGATATACATTTAGTAGTGGCCCGCCCTCGTTTCGCTTCGGTGTAGAGCTGTAGTGTAGACTATAGTTGTTGTTCTCAGGCTTGTATTATACACAATGACATTCTTCTAATACCTAATTACAATAGGCACGCACCGCCAAGCCCCCCGCCCGGTAGTCCCTGTCCCTGCATTTTAATTCTGTAATATCTTCGAAAATATTCATTTAAATTACATGCGTTAAAGGGCCAAATTGGTCTATATTAAATGCACAATGTATTTAAGGTACTTAATTGGATAAGGATGAATGTTATATTGCTGAAAATCGCTTCGTAAATAATCTGGCAGCGCGAACGGGACGGCGGGATCCGCGTCACTGCATTACCGACCCGAACGAAACAGCACGTTAAGTTTCAACGGCATGCGGCAGCGCGAACAAGACGGCGAGATCCGCGTCACTGCACTACCGACCAATCACGCGACCAGTACTCGACGTCACTACCGAATAAGATTCAAAACAAACAGCAATTTTTATGAAAAAATATATTTTATAGTACTTACGAATGAAATGTGATGCCGTGGGCTTTATTTTTAGTTCTTGAGCAATTTGAGCACTTTTTAAAAACACACTTAGGCATTTTTTTATCATATAAACACAAAATATTAGCTATATTTCTTTTTGGCGTTCACATGTACGCCGTTTGCATGTCAAGTTGTGACTAAAGCGATTAGGGTCGTGGACCACAATTCATGCGGATCACTTTTGTGAGGCTAGTGTCGTATCTACCCTTTTTGTTTAATCTAAGGTTATATAACCGTTTTCATCACGTCTAACTAACAAAATCGATTGTAATTTGACAATTGTGCGTGACAAAAACGAGCTATTTATCGCTTTGCTCATGCTAAAGGGCAGGGGTATTGACAACAATATACACCAGGCTGTGCTGTTTCTCATAACAGTGGCATATTGCCAGTGCTTGGCGGCTCGGCGATGCAAGCGTTTTATTTGGCGAGGGTTGAATGAAGCTGACACGTTGCCAAACCAAAGACTGGGTTAGTTGTAGCCATTCGACATTGAAATAAAAAACAATTGTTGGAGTTTCATTTTTTTTTCTTTTTTAAAATTTTAACAATTTTACTTTTTTTAGGAACTGTCAAAGAGGTTCACTGAGGTGACTGGTAATCAAAAGGCTGGCAGCTATCTTGGTCAACGGATCAGCATTGCCATCCAACGTGGCAATGCTGCCAGCCTATTGGGCACCATTCCTGACGGCGACGCTGGCCGGGTGACATATTTTTTATTTTGTAAATTATATATTATTTAAGTTGTTAAGTAGGTTAAGGTAATTTGGAATGTATATTTTTGGTCAGTTTTTAAGTTTTTGTTATTCAAATGTAGGTTTCTATTGTAAATGGTCATCTAAGCTCTAAAATTGTATACAATTAGGAAATAAACTAGCAAACCAATGAACCAAATGTTCACCAAAAAAAAATGTATTTAATTAATTGAGAACTTCGGAGATTTTGTGTGGTTTCGTTTGAAATAGAAATCACGTGATTTCTCGAAAACCGGAAGTGCTACGTTACTCACATCCGGTTTGTGTCTTATCAGACTATTCTTAACTTATAACTTAAACATTCTCTATATCTATCTCTTACGGTTTGGCCGCTGTGACAGCACCACGGACGGACGGACGGACGGACTTGTCTAAAGAGATACATATTAGATAAAAAAAATTGTATCCGTTCAAAGGTGTTCCTTACGCGGTCGAGTCAATGAAGTGTGTCTTCCAGAATGCTGCGGCTTTCGAGCTTGAGGTAATTTCATCGATTTAAAGGGCAATGGCGAAATATTTGTTGAAGTAAATCTTTAGCGTATATAGATGCCATTATCAGAAATGTTTATAAAATAATCTCAAAAGATCTCACTCGCTTGATTTATTAAACAATTGAGGAGGGTTATCTAAGTCCCCCTAATGCATGTTCACACACTGCAGACTTATTTTCGCGCATTAACATGCATTAGGGGGACCAAACCATTACATTAGGTTTGATAAACCACAGATTCTTGCAGCTGAGCGGCGGTTCGTTCCTCGAATGATGCGCGAGGCTATTGAGATTAAAAAATATCAAAATTTCAATAGGGAAGATGGTTGGTATATACCACCAGCTTGGGAACCTATTATACAGGAGATAAAATCCCAACCCCGAGGACACACTGCAAGACCATCAGATACTATTAGTTCTTTTTGTTTGCATAATTTAACATAAGGAGATAGAAAGCCTCTCTTGAGTTTATTTCGCCGGTTCTTCTCAGAAAGGTCTCCCAATTTTGGAACCGGTGGTAGTTTACGGAAGTTAGGGTCAAATAAATAAACTCAAAATTACAAAAAAGAATTTTTAATAAAATACTTTATTAAGTAAATTAAATAATAAATTCATACGTATAGACAATAAAACTTTAAAAATCGAACAATGAAATAACCGAACGCTCAATAAAAGTTTTTCGAAGGTAGCTAGAAGGTAACAATTGAGGAGGGTTATCTAAGTCGGGAATTAAAATCTTAAATAAGGGAAACACAATTGACTATTTATTTTTTATTTTTGTTGTGGCTTGGCATCATGGCTTTTGAGCCATTAATTTTAAGTGATTTTAGTGATGAAATCAACTTTAACGAAATCTTTCCCTGCGACTGTTGATTGCCTAAAACTTCCGAATCTGATATTTTGGAGGACTTCTTGCTCTGGATTTTGGACACGATTCTGTCCCATACTGTGGATTTTATTTCATTGTATCTACTATCTACGATATTGTGATCAAAGATGTGGAATAAAAAATATATAAAAAGAAGTATTTCATGTTTAATTAATATCCCATTAGTACACCATTAGAAATCCTTTTTTATACTTTATTATTGCTGTGGGCATTTTCAAATTGTTAAGTACTTCTTACAGCACAGACATTGTATTCGAACTCAATAACCATTGTCTGTTAAGTATTATTAAGTATTTTGATGCGGTTGGTCAGTACCTACCCACTGATCATACATTATAAAAAACATTTTTTTTCGTCACTAATCTACGAGACCGGCATACTTCTATAGTTCCGTTCCACGTATTTTTTATTTTGTTATAAAAATACTCTTGAAAATAAGTATATAGTATATAGATAAGATAGTATATAACTAATTTTCGACCAAAGTGTAGTATAAGCGATTTTGTCTTTCTACTATCGTTATAATCCCTTTGCATCAAAGCCAGTTCTTACTTAACCCTTTCATCTTATCGATACAGGAGCAAAAGCATGCTTAACAAAGAGACAAAAACATTCAACGTTTCTTATCTTATCCCAAAATAACCAACCGTGTATAATTATGAGTTAAATATACATACTTATATGTATAAAAGACGACACCATTCCATCAGATATCTAAATAATAATCATTTAGATAAACTAATATTCTCACCAAGATAGTTTCCCATGAGTATTACTTATTAAGTGTGCCTGATAACCCTTCTTTTAATTACACTTTTAGGCGATATGATTGAGATGTATCAAAATTTATCTACACTAAGTTATCTTTTAGAGGCGTTAAATATTCATTCTTGGAAGGTTTTTAAATAGTGCGATGAAATTGAATCTTCCGTTTTGAACTGGAATTTAATAATAACATAGAACGTGTGGGTGGCAAATGATATTTTCACTGCAAATAGAAAGAGATTTCAATCGCAGGAATGGGTTGATTAGGGTTTTCGTATTATGTTTTTAACGTTTATTCAGATTAGAGGCTAGAAAGAAACTATGTAAATATTACCTAGCTCATAACTGGATCCCGCAGCCTGGAGGGTGAGGGGTAGATCGGGGAGTTGGTTTACCTGGTAGGTACGGGAGCTGGTCGCCTGGCTAGCCACTCGGACTGCGGTCCGTGAGACTAGGCAGGTGACGCTGTGAACGGAGAAGCCCAGGAGTCCTATTTTTGAATCACTCGTCTGACATAGTATCGTCGAATGCGACATAGGTCACCTTCGGCTTTCAAGTCGCATAATACTGATTTTTCGTATTTTTGAATCATTCGTCACCGGTGTTACCTGTTTAGTACGAAATATGAAATTTTACTCATTTCACACAGAAAAAAACCGGTAATTACCGCAATGAAAACCGAACAAAAAAATCTCGTTGTCATTTCATATAAAGCATGACAATGATAGATTATCGTCGTCTTATAGCACAAAAAAATTGACAATTATTCTATCATTCGCCTCGAGCTCTATTTTTGAATCACTCGTCTTGCGTTGAACGCTCGATTTCTACTAAATTTCATTCGACATAATTAATTCCGTATTTTTGAATCGCTCGAGTGCAACGAATGGGTGAGACCACTTGCTGAATGGCGAATGTTGGAGGCGAATGACAGAATAATTATCAATTTTTTACTGCTATTAGACGACTATAATCTGTCATTGTCATGCTTTATATGAAACTGCAACGACAATTTTTTGTTCGGTTTTCATTGCGGTAATTACCGGTTTTTATTTTTTCTGCGTGAAATGAGTAAACTTTCATATTTCGTATTAAACAGGTAGCACCGGTGACGAATGATTCAAAAATACGAAAAATCAGTATTATGCGACTTAAAAGTCGAAGATGACATATGTCGCATTCGACGATACTATGTCAGACGAGCGATTCAAAAATAGGGCTCCAGGATCGGCTAAAGCAGCGCGTGAGGCTACCGGTCGGAGGCGGGGTGGTTTGACGTATTCCACGCTGGCATAAGTGCACATCAAAGTATACCCGCACCGACTAGTGGCCCTTGGATTGCTCGCCGCTTGCCGAATGCACCACGCAATTACCTGCGTCGCGAGGGTTTGTTTCTGACAGCAAACCAACGCGGCGTTGGTCATTGTCGTGGATATAATGCAATTTTTCTCCCCATCATTGAAAAAAGTAGTAGGTATCAATCGACATATGTTATAGTTAGTGTGTAGGTGGAAATGGGTAATCATGCTCTCTTAAAAATCTCTTCGGTGTTGTCGTGTGAGGCGGGTCGTTACGTTCCCTAAAATATGGTTGAGCGAAGCGATAGCTTGTTCATGCGTCATGCTCGAGAACGGGTGCTGCCAGCGGAGATGAGTCTGCCCTACCTTGATATTGAAGATGTTAATGTCTAGTTACACCTAATATAAATAACACTATTTGTATTTATACTGTATGACACAGCAATCAAAATGGAGGTGAACAATTGATGTATATTTCGCATTATGTAACGATAGGTGACTTCATGAATCATCTCTGAAGTTATTTTTCAAATTGACGACTCTTTAAATATGAAAATTAGGAGAAAAACAGCCCTTGCTCAGTTTCTTGCCGGTTCTTCTCAGTACAAGGTCTCCTGCCGTAGATTTACGAACCGATGGCGCAGCTTCTAGACATTCATGAGTGCTTGTAACATCCTGAACTGAATAATTATGAGTATAATGGAGTGTGGTCAACTGCGATAGAATCTAAGACATCTATTCAGTATGGTTAGTTGGTTGGTCACTTAGAAATCAGCTCTTTTAAAGTGAAAACTTCTTTAGCGGCGCTGAATACTTTTTTGTATGGGTAAAAAATGTTAAATCGCGTCAGGTTAAACACGTGGGCTGATCGCATCATGACACACAATAAAATTGGAAAGGTTGTTGACTTTCAGTATATTGGACGAAATATAGTAATATTTTATCTTATCGTATTATAATAATAAGTCTCTATCTAGGACGTCCACGTGGCAGCGTTATTGCGTAGAAAATGCATTTTTTTACAATAGATGTCGCTAGGTGCGCTTAAATGTGATTCATGTAAGTTGATTTCTTTACAATAGATGTCGCTGAGTGCGCTTAAACGTGATTGATGTAAGTTGATTTTTCTGAGAGATACAGTTTTTAAATGTAATATAAATTGTCATGTTTGTGTACGATAGCGCAATAAATAAATATTGTATTCTACCACATACATGATAGTACTTTTATACTGATAATTAAAGCAATTCGTGCAAAATTATTCCCTAATCATTCCAAAATATTAAAAATGCACAACGTTAATATTCATGTTCTCACTTCTGCCGGCACTCCCGGAGTGCAAACCGTCGTTTTTTTTTTTCAGTTTAGTTTCAATTTGAATAATTCTTAGCACGAAGACAAATTCCGTGTCACACTCAAGCATTTTTCTTTTTAATTTTCTCCATTGTCTCCATATCTGATTAACAAAACAGCGTTGCAAATAACCTTTATAGATTTCCGGATTTTGTGACCAATGGAACCGAAAAGCAAGGAGAATTAACTTTCAATTACACATGCTATCACCGGCTTAATGCTCCTCCGTGGCCATTTGAAGACCTCCGCGGCCGAGTGGTTTGTACGCCGGGTTTCAATGTGTCGCCTACTCCTCCCGGGTTCGAATCCCGGTGAGGGCAGATGTTTGTGTGATGAATATGAGCTTATATACTCCAGTCATGTATGTTTAACATGTATTTCTATATAAATGTACTTATACAGGGTGTTACAGAATTCCGAAATAAAATTTGTAGGTATGTATTCCGAAATAAAAATTTGTAGGTATCTGAACGGGGCGCAGGGGCGCCTGGGGGAGAGAGGGGGGTCTGTTTAGGTAGTAGTAATCGTACGCATTTATAGGGTTGTCAAAGGCAGGTGCAAACCGATATTTTTATTAATTTAATTAGAAAATAAAAGTGGTCTGAAAGCCGTCAAACTTTCGTAGGTAATACACAACCAAACCCTAAAGTTTTATTTCGGACTTTTGTCACACCCTGTATATGTATCAGTATATATGTATTCTCTCCGTTACCCTAGTATCCCATAATATAAGCCCACAGCGCTTACTTTGGGGCTTGGCTAATTGGTGTGAGTGCTGGAAATATTTATTTGGTTTTTTTGCTTAAGTTCCTCAAGTTTCAGGATCATACACCGAATTTACCACCGAACAACTCATCATCATCAGTCTATTAATGTACCCAAAGCTGGGGCACAGGCCCTCCCTATGGATAGAATAGGGAGATTGGGCCATGACCCACAACGCGGGCCCAGTGCGGATTGGTGGGTGCTAACGACTGCAGATGTAGCCAGGACCATCGGCTTAGCATACCTTACAAAGCACGGAGGAACTAGAGATAGAAGATTTTTGGTCACCCATCCAATGACCGACCACTACGAAAGTTGCTTAACTTCAACAATCGCAGCCGAACGCGCTAATCACCCGCGCCATCGAGCTTCTCCGCGACGGCTTACGAGCTATAATTAGGACACTTCGGAACAAATCTATACGTTTGAAAATCATCGCACGTGAGAACGCATTGTGTCATCGTACGATCGTAGCCAATGAGGGCTACCGTTTTCTGTCTCACCAGATGGCGCCACTGTTGAGTGAGGTCCTAAATTGTAACTTTTAAAGTTTATTAATACGCACATGAAATCAAAGGTTACATTTAGATCGTATTTTAACACAAAAGAACCATATCCTAAACATAATAAGCCATGCCACAGTGACGCGCAGTTCCGTTTTATTCGGAAAAAATGGGAACATAATCATTTTTCTAAGCTCAAATTTTTAATAACTGACATTCATTGCCACATAACTCATATTTGTCATAATTAAGCCGAATTGTTACCAATTATTCACAACATTATTTTAATAAGAAATAAACCCGCGTAATCAACCAACAAGCAATAACATTTGACATTTCGGAGACCTCTCGCTACACTAGCGCCTCTAGCGGCGGATTCATACGCGATAGCCCTCATTAGGACGATGCTTCAGAGGTTTTAGTTTTTAATTTAATCCCTTAGAGGAAGAATTATTCAAAAAATAACAGCAAACTTTTAGAACTTTCTATCTTCACGCCGAGTCCCTAGACGCCGACGCCAAGACCTGGGTAACGTTTACGTTACCCTGGACGGCTGCGATCGTTCAAGTTAAGCAACTTTCTCAGTGGTTGGTCATTGGATGGGTGACCAAAAATCTTCTATCTGTGCTTAGGAAGGCACGTTAAGCCGTTGCATCTGCAGTCGTTAGCACCCGCCAATCCGCACTGCGCCCGCGTGGTGGGTCATGGCCCAATCTCCCTATTCCATCCATAGGGAAGGCTTGTGCCTCAGCAGTGGGGACATTAATAGGCTGATGATGAAACTCGCTTTTCACCGTGGAATCCACCATGTGAGTTAAAATTCAAATAAAATAATTTTTTATAATTTTAAATCACACCGCGGCATCTGAGGTGTAAGGTGACTATGTTCTTACAGAATAGCACTACTGGTTTTATAATTAGGTTCTTATATGAACCGGGGAACTCGAGATAAAAGATTTTTGGTCACCCATCCATTTACCGACCACTGCGAAAGTTGCTTAACTTCAACGATCGCACCCGCACCATCGAGCATCGAACAGTCACCTACCGCTTTATTGTGAATATTATCATAAGAACACGTACATAATCAAATATGTTAATTTGTCGCTACTAACAGGCGAGATTTTCTCGTTTTTCCCTGTCCCTGTCCCTGCATTTTAATTCTGTAATATCTTCGAAAATATTCATTTAAATTACATGCGTTAAAGGGCCAAATTGGTCTATATTAAATGCACAATGTATTTAAGGTACTTAATTGGATAAGGATGAATGTTATATTGCTGAAAATCGCTTCGTAAATAATCTGGCAGCGCGAACGGGACGGCGGGATCCGCGTCACTGCATTACCGACCCGAACGAAACAGCACGTTAAGTTTCAACGGCATGCGGCAGCGCGAACAAGACGGCGAGATCCGCGTCACTGCACTACCGACCAATCACGCGACCAGTACTCGACGTCACTACCGAATAAGATTCAAAACAAACAGCAATTTTTATGAAAAAATATATTTTATAGTACTTACGAATGAAATGTGATGCCGTGGGCTTTATTTTTAGTTCTTGAGCAATTTGAGCACTTTTTAAAAACACACTTAGGCATTTTTTTATCATATAAACACAAAATATTAGCTATATTTCTTTTTGGCGTTCACATGTACGCCGTTTGCATGTCAAGTTGTGACTAAAGCGATTAGGGTCGTGGACCACAATTCATGCGGATCACTTTTGTGAGGCTAGTGTCGTATCTACCCTTTTTGTTTAATCTAAGGTTATATAACCGTTTTCATCACGTCTAACTAACAAAATCGATTGTAATTTGACAATTGTGCGTGACAAAAACGAGCTATTTATCGCTTTGCTCATGCTAAAGGGCAGGGGTATTGAAAACAATATACACCAGGCTGTGCTGTTTCTCATAACAGTGGCATATTGCCAGTGCTCGGCGGCTCGGCGATGCAAGCGTTTTATTTGGCGAGGGTTGAATGAAGCTGACACGTTGCCAAACCAAAGACTGGGTTAGTTATAGATATTCAACATTGAAATAAAAAACAATTGTTGGAGTTTAATTTTTTTTTTTCTTTTTTCTTTTTTTAAATTTTAACAATTTTACTTTTTTTAGGAACTGTCAAAGAGGTTCACTGAGGCGACTGGTGATCAAAAGGCTGGCAGCTATCTTGGGTCGGATCAACATTGCCATCCAACGTGGCAATGCAGCCAGCCTATTGGGCACCATTCCTGACGGCGACGCTGGCCGGGTGACATATTTTTTATTTGTAAATTATATATTATTTAAGTTGTTAAGTAGGTTAAGGTAATTTGGAATGTATATTTTTGGTCAGTTTTTAAGTTTTTGTTATTCAAATGTAGGTTTCTATTGTAAATGGTCATCTAAGCTCTAAAATTGTATACAATTAGGAAATAAACTAGCAAACCAGTGAACCAAATGTTCACCAAAAAAAAATGTATTTAATTAATTGAGAACTTCGGAGATTTTGTGTGGTTACGTTTGAAATAGAAATCACGTGATTTCTCGAAAACCGGAAGTGCTACGTTACTCACATCCGGTTTGTAGTCTTATCAGACTATTCTCAACTTATAACTTAAACATTCTCTATATCTATCTCTTACGGTTTGGCCGCTGAAACAGCACCACGGACGGACGGACGGACGGACTTCTCTAATAGATAAGAGATACATATTAGATAAAAAAAATTGTATCCGTTCAAAAGTGTTCCTTACGCGGTCGAGTCAATGAAGTATGTCTTCCATAATGCTGCGGCTTTCGAGCATGAGGTAATTTCATCGATTTAAAGGGCAATGGCGAAATATTTGTTGAAGTAAATCTTTAGCGTATATAGATGTCATTATCAGAAATGTTAATAAAAAAAGGTTAGTCGACGTCACAGGAGACCGAAGAGCTGGCAGCTACCTCGGACAAAGAATTAGTCTAGCCATTCAAAGAGGTAACGCTGCCAGTATCTTCGGTTCCTTGCCTAAAGGGACTCCTTTTAATAATATATTTTAGTTATTATTTTTTGTTTTAAGGTTTTTAATTTTAGTTTTATTATTCTAGTATTTATATTTTACTTATATATAGTAATTATGTAATTAGATAGAGACTTATTTGTTTATAGTTAGTGTATTTTATAGTTTTATGATGTGAAATTGTTAATGTTACTTGTATTTTATTGTTATACCTTCTTAAGTTAATAAAATAATCTCAAAAGATTTATTAAACAATTGAGGAGGGTTATCTAAGTCGGGAATTAAAATCTTATAAGAGGGAAACACAATTGACTATTTATTTTTTATTTTTATTGTGACTTGGCATCATGGCTTTTGAGCCATTAATTTTAAGTGATTTTAGTGATGAAATCAACTTTAACGAAATCTTTCCCTGCGACTGTTGAGTAGTGCTTGCCTAAAACTTCCGAATCTGATATTTTGGACGACTTCTTGCTCTGGATTTTGGACACGATTCTGTCCCATACTGTGGATTTTATTTCATTGTATCTACTATCTACGATATTGTGATCAAAGATGTGGAATAAAAAATATATAAAAAGAAGTATTTCATGTTTAATTAATATCCCATTAGTACACTATTAGAAATCCTTTTTTATACTTTATTATTGCTGTGGGCATTTTCAAATTGTTAAGTACTTCTTACAGCACAGACATTGTATTCGAACTCAATAACCATTGTCTGTTAAGTATTATTAAGTATTTTGATGCGGTTGGTCAGTACCTACCCACTGATCATACATTATAAAAATCATTTTTTTTCGTCACTAATCTACGAGACCGGCATACTTCTATAGTTCCGTTCCACGTATTTTTTATTTTGTTATAAAAATACACTTGAAAATACATTAATAATTCGTTTTTGCATTACTTGGTATGACATAACCTCCAAAACTTCAAAGTAGAATGAATATCAATAAATCCAGATTTCCTTTAATAAGAAATAAGACCTATCAAATCAAGAATCTAAACTCTATAATTTAACAAGCAATTCATTTATAGACGCAAAAAAAATTTTCGACACAAAATTTGTATGGGAGTTCGCCATTGTCCTTTCTATGCCACAATTCAATTGTACTATTAGCAAGAGTACTATTAATCGGTACTGCTTAGTTCTCAGCAGTTCCATGAAACAGGTTCCATTATAAAATACATGGAATTTCGTCTTTAGGATGTTATATTATTGTAACAGTTCCAATCCGCAACCTGTTCCCTGAGGGATAACACTCACTTGATTTGTTCTCTGAAAACGGGTATTGCCGAATATGAAAACAGATAGATTATTTGTTTAGTAAATTAGATTTGGCTTCATTTATTAAAGTACATACTCCAATTGAAATATACTAAGTCTTTACAGGAGTGAGGAGCTCGATGACGCAGGTGGTTAGCGCGTTCGGCTGCGATCGTTGTAGTTAAGCTACTTTCGCAGTGGTCGGTCATTGGATGGGTGACCAATAATTTCTATCTCGAGTTCCTCCGTGCTTCGGAAGGCACGTTAAGCCGTTGGTCCCGGTTGCATCTGCAGTCGTTAGCACCCGCCGCGCACTGGGCACTGGGCCCGCGTGGTGGGTCATGGCCCAATCTTTCTATTCCATCCATAGGGAAGGCCTTTGCCCCAGCAGTGGGGACATTAAGAGGCTGATGATGGTGATGATGAAGTCTTTACAACGTCATTTATGATATTCTTTTAATCCTTGACGACTTTAATAATTAATGAAATTTTTAAATGAGCCAACAACATTTTAAAAGTTACATTCTTGTTGCCAGTTTCATTAAATGAATTATAAGAGCTGGTAGTCTAAAGCCTTTATAGTAATAATAATGCCTTTTATTTTATGAATACGTACTGAAATAAATACTGTACCGTACTTCTGCTGCGATATTGGTAATCGTTATTTCGGAACAAGCTATTATTATGGAGAAAATTGCTAAACCTCGGAAATAAAAACAAGGAACGCAGCCCTAGTTGTGTAACTTCTTCGTTGTGCATTTCAAATTTAGAAATGTGATCCCTTTCGCATTTTTTGCAAAAAATCGTAATTTGAGCGCCTCATTTACCCCCTTAGTTTTTTTTTTGACTATTTCCAATGGATAAAAACAGTATATTTATTCTTCCCATTGAAAGTTAATGTAGAATATTTACCAATTCTATGTTCCTTTTCTTGTAGTGATCGTTCTAGCGCAGCTAGTTTACTTTAGTTTTAAGATGTGTATAATATACACATCTTCAAACGCCTAAATCTCTAAATAACCTATCTATACTTATAATAAATCTGTAGAGATGTCAATTCTGTACATGAAATATATTTTTAAAATAACTATCAGGGGGTGATTAGTGATCGATACTGATGCCATAAATGCAATCAGTAAAATTTTGGTCTGTCTGTCTGTCTGTGTGTATGTTCCTTATAGAAACAAAAACTACTCAACGGATTTTAACTAAACTTGGTACAATTGTTCTTCATACTCCTGGGCAGGTTATAGTATACTTTTCATCACGCTACAATTTATAGCAGCAGAGTAGTGAAGGGAAATGTTGGGAAAACGGAAGAAGTTACTCCATTTTTTAAGCTTCCGTCGCGGGTGCAGCCTTAATGGTTAAAGTTACATAGAAATCATGTATGACGGAAATATTCTACATTAAATTGTCTAAAAAATATCCCGCAACAGCATATGTCCATCTTTTATGGTTGACTCACAATAACACGTGTAATTATATAAATAAAGTCATTCTTTATAGCACAAGCCTGAGAACAAAAACTATAGTTTACACTACAGCTCTACACCGAAGCGAAGCGAGGGCGGGCCACTAGTGTTCAATAAATTAAATCAAAAATTACTACGACATCAGAAATATGTTTTTGTTGTAACATAATGATGAAAAATTAGAATTTGGATTTTCCACCTCATTAATTATCAAAAAAAAAAACATCTAACCTCCGTGAGTTTTCCCAAAAATCAATGCAGGTTTACCTCGTATTTTGATATTGAATTAAATAGAAATACTATCAAAAACTTTCATAAAACTAATTTACCATCATTGAACTACTGAAATATGTATATATTTTTAAAATTAGTTTATTAATAACTATTTTATAAGACTCGAAACATCACCCGTAAAATGCAATATATACTAGTGCAATTCTACCTACGCGCCGCTCAGTACGGCAACGGCGCAATTTTGTAAAAGTATAACTATGATCAAATATTTTCTTTAGCTCTAAAGCTTATTTCTGTAGTACGATAGTTCAGCATCGTGCTTCTTTTTTATCTGTTAGAGACCACCCCGATGCATCTAGCATGCATGATTCACACTTGCATGTACAAAAGGAATACCATACTATACATGTTTATATAAAACTAGCGGCCCGCCCTCGCTTCGCTTCGGTGTAGAGCTGA
This sequence comes from Chilo suppressalis, assembly GCA_902850365.2. Taxonomy (NCBI): domain Eukaryota; kingdom Metazoa; phylum Arthropoda; class Insecta; order Lepidoptera; family Crambidae; genus Chilo; species Chilo suppressalis. The sequence continues at coordinate 2,130,790 of OU963910.1, forward strand.
AGTGTAGACTACAGTTTTTGTTCTCAGGCTTGTATTATACACAATGACATTCATCTATGATTCTACTTATACCTGCATGCAAAGTCTCAGCCCGATCGGTTTAAAATTGACAAAGTTTCATACAAACTTTCAGTCCCTATTTTATCCCCTTGGGAGTAGAATTGATCAAAATCCTTTCTTAGCGGATGCCTACGTCATAACATCTACCTGCATGCCATATTTCAGCCCGATCCGTCCAGTGGTTTGGGCTGTGCGTTGATAGATCATTATGTCAGTCAGTCACCTTCGAGTTTTATATATATAGATTCAAGGCAATCCTACCCTATCCATTCCGTTACATAGAAGAACCAGCTCTTTTTCAAAACCCATTGAGTCTTTAATTGTTAAGTAAATTTTCCCTTGTCTGGCGGCTATGCAACGATGAGACGGCGACGAAGTAAGCAAGGAACTAACTATTTAAGAAAACGGTAACAATTACTCGCACTCGGCGCCAGACGCACCTGACAAATGAAAATGGTGCTTAAATCTTCATAATTACAGATCGAAATTCTTTGTGAACATTGATACAACGCCAAGATTAAAATGCCAAGTTAACTGAGAGCATCTGGCGATTGTAATCTTAAAGACAGTGATGGAAATGTCGCGAGACAAGCCGAATGTGTTCATACTGTTCTTAGTAATCCTGACTTTTGACAGGATTGTCCGAGTGTCATTAGAAAGAGAGAGATTTTAATGTCACCCAGACATTACGTGTTGGTTGACAGTTAATTTTCTAACTTGCATTATTACTGCCTCCATTGACGATTTGGAGACACACGGAGAAGCAGTTTGCCGTGTGGGTTGTTGTACGGGTTGTACCCCATTTAAATTTATTTCATTTTAAAATTGTGTCCAGAATGAAGACTGGATATCGCTACGCTTACTTGTACTGTGATTTGATACTGGGTCCTGGGACCACAAGATTGTGGTAGTCTTTTATTTTACACTTTGGCATTTCATTGATATTTTCAAATGATACGCAATTTAATTAAATTTGTCGCACAAATTATAACTTTCTTATCAGTAAAAACTGAATTTATTTCATTATATTTCACAAGCTTTGTTTTTGTGTGTATATTAAGCAGTACGTTATAATATTATATAATTTTATTATATCTACAAAATGAGTTTCATTTCAACATTGATGTTATTTCTGTTTGATGAGATTCTTTCTTTAAAACAAGATGCAGCAATTACTCACTTACACTTAACGCCAGTAAAAAAATACCTACAGGTATTTAGGTATTTGTAGTAAGTGGAGTCAAATTCCGAAGCTGATGCGCCAGAAAAATGTGCCGCTCCAGCCATCCTCGCATTACCGGCCCTTGTGGTCGTTTGTCCACACCAAGCCTGTCACTTCATCTTGATCTGATATAGAAATAATCAAGTTATCACTGACGTCTCCGTGAGACGGAGGCAGTGGGACAACGGCTTATCCAGTTAAGACCTGAAGCCAGAATTCGCTGCGAGAATTTTTAAATGAATAATCTTAATAAATTATTAATAACTAATTACTGAATAATGATAATTTTTAAATAGTGACAATCAATAAATAATGTTAATATAGAATACGTTCATGATGTTAAGATAATGTTTATGTTTATTTAGTATTTTGCAATGCCCTAGCAGGGTCATGTTTGTATCTATAATTATAATTTCTATCCAAGATCAATGTAACAACATGGTGCAATAAATGATTTGATTGATTGATTGATTGATTGCCATATTCTTAATTAGTTATTATTAATATATATTCTTAAATTATTATTAAGGGAGATTAGGCTTAATAGTGGGTTTTTGCATGTTTTTTGTTATTTATTATTTAGTTTTCTTTTATTAATTAGTTTGAGATATGTATGTATATTGTTTGTAAACAAGTTGTGATGTACGAGAGAGCGAGGCATTCTAATACAGGTATATGTTTACCTAAAAGAGTGCTTCAATAACTTTTATGTTAATTTAATTTGGTTACAGAATAAATATTTTTCATTTTTTTTTCATTCTACAACAGAAACAAAACACGACGCAACTAAAAGGTACTGTTATTTTACTGTGGTCTTCTGTAACATAAGTTGTTTCAATTTTTATTTTTAAAATGCTTGATGTAATAAAGAAAATATTACTAGAAAAAAATCCAAACCGGAACAGGTAGCAGACGCGACTCGAACCTGCATTACGGCATAAAAGATTCCGCACAAAAATTGTGTGAAATTAGTGCAATCATATTTAACAGAAAGGACACAAATAGTTGATATTAACGGTACAAAATCAGCTGGATCTCATGTGAAAATAGGCGTTCCTCAGGGTTCAATTTAAGGTCCATTTCTTTTTTTAATTTACATTAATGATTTACCTTTCTTTGTAGAAAATTTTTGTGATATTGTTTTGTTTGCAGATGACACCTCGCTAATTTTTAACGTTGACTGATGTAAAACTAATTATGTCGATGTAAACAATGCACTTTCCTAGGTACTTCACTGGTTCTTTTCTAATAATCTTAAACTTAATGCGAGCAAAACTAAATGTGTGAAATTTACTTTGCCGAATGTAAAACATGCTGAAATGGGGGATGTAATTCTAAATGGTGAAAAACTAATTTTAGTCGATACAACAGTTTTCTTAGGCGTAACATAAAGGGTCTGTATTATCGACCCATCGACACAATCCATTGCTCCGTGTGTCACAAGCTATCATTTTTATTCCACGGAGTTATGTGAGTAACGACATTTTAATGACCGTGTTTCTATTGAGACCGGGCTAGCGTCTCATGTCGGTTATTATATGAATGAACAGACTTCCGATCTTACACTAACAAAGATTATGTTGTTTTGTGTAGCGTGATCTCAAAATGGAGTTAAGAATTTGTTTTTTACAACGTTTTTAAGCTATTGAGCGATACCTGTTTGTTAACGGATTCTTTGAACGTGATTTACACCACATCTATAAGTACTGTAGGGATTTTTTCCATAATATTTTTATTCAAATAACTACAATATGTCTATAATTTTTATTATTTTAAAGCATGTAACTGCTTGATGTTTAAATCTAAAGAAAATATAACTAGTAAAAATTCCACGCGGACCAGGCAGCAGACGGGACTCGAACCCGCACCCTTCGCAATCCGGGTGAATGCACTCCATAATTACTGACTTTTAAGAGATATCTCGAAAACTATTCAAGATATCAAGAAACTTGACTGAATAAGGCTTATAGCAAATTTAATCAGCTTTCACTTTTGTCAAAGTCTCATGTCGCTAGGATGCATAGTTTCCGAGATATATGCGAAAAACCTAAAAATAGGACCTTCAAATCCCCCCCCCCTTCCCCCCGGCTTAAGGGCTACGGGCGGGGACTTTTGATATGTTTACCTCCTAACTAGTCCTAACAAAGTTACGAAGTCAAAAATTGTGTTCTAAGCATTTCCCTCTATACCTTTTCGTTGCCTGGACTAATTATTAAAAATAAAATTATGTCTTCTTTCGGTAAAATATCGTATCTTCAATATTTAATATACTTTCCCTCCGTGTGAGGTAGCCTAGGGACGCCCTGTATATATTTATTTTAATCCTCCCAGGCGGGGAATCGGTTGTGAAATCCTCATGGATACCCTACAGCCGGCTGCAAGGTTACGTCAGACCTCTACTGAATAAAACACAGCCGTAGTTCTTGCTAATGACCGGTCACAAATCCCGAACATTCTGTTCAGAAAACTTTAAACGTGGCTTTAAAGTCACACATTGTTCTTTTCGATCAAGCGTATGCTATGAGAGACTTAAACACATTTCATGTAGACAGACAGAAGACATAGGTAAATGTCATCAAAGCTTTCAGCTTTCCGACCAAATTCCGACCTAAAACTTTTGTCAATAAGCCGCTCCGTTGCGACACTGTTTTCTGGCCTGAGCGGAAATTAAGCCTTGAGCCCTTAGAGAAAGAGGAAAGTGGACCTTCCGGCTGCGGAAGTCGTGATGGCTTTTCTGTCACATTCCTACTTTACTTAAGTTAAGGTAAAGTTAATTTAATAGGGACGTCACCGACCGGTTGGCAGATACGAAATAACAAAACTTTTTTTTAAGGAAAGATGTCAGGGCGAAGCCATAAGTCCAATAATGCTTAGTTGTAGCCAAGGTGTGTAATATGTATAGTAATTTTCTTATATAATGCGCTGAAATTAAAACTATATAGTACGTACACTTTTAAATTTCGGAATTAATAACGAACAACGCACAACACTGTTCATTTATTTAGTTTTTTCAATAAACAGCTTTTTTTCTTTTTTTTTATGGCATGCACGGTTTGTGCGTTCAGCCAATGTCAAGTCAAATGGTGCATAATTCATTTACAGGAGTTTTTGGCGGGATTTCATCGAACGCGGTTGGCGTCTTATTTTAATTATTCTTAAATTTGTTCATAGTGGACATTGTGAAATAAAATTGGTGTGATTTTGTGTTACAACCGTCTGCGCAACTGAAGAATTAGTGGAATCTTTAAAATATACGCTATTCCGGTCAAGTGGACGTGAGAATTTTATTGTAGTATTGACTACCTCACAGAAGCTTATCGAAATATTTCGAGCCAAACACTCCAAGAAGCATTAGAATGCCTCACACCCACATTCTAATGTTAAAAAAAAAGTAAGATTAATACAAAAATAAGACGATGGCTGCATGGCTATGCCTTTGCCTTTCTCAATAGAGAAGAATAGAACTTAAAAAAAATCATTTACACTTTTTACATTACAATGTGGGTGTGACGCATTCTAATGTTTCTTGGAGTGTTTGGCACGAAATGTATCGAGTCAGCTTTCTCTATAAGCTTCTGTGAGGTAGTCAACACTACAATAAAGTTCTCACATCCATTTGACCGGAACAGCGTATATTTTAAAGATTCCACTAATTCTTCAGTTGTGCAGACGGTTGTAACACAAATTCACACCAATTTTATTTCACAATATCCACTATGAACGAAATAAATAATAATTAAAATAAGACGCCAACCGCACTTGATGAAATCCCGCCAAAAACTAAAAACAGCTTTTTGTTTGCAAGCCAGTTTGAAATTTAAATAAAACCTTTGATGAGTTACCTTTTTAGTTGCCATGTTTCGAAGTAAAAAGATCGTTCCATATTTAAATTACACGACAGATATGAGTTTACTGTGTAATTGATATTTCCGCTCAACCACAACAGATAAGGAATTTCATTCAACTTTTGCCGGCCCCTGGTCGCGTGTAGTTGGCGAGTACAGTAATTTCGATTTATCTCATATCATAGTCAAAATAATGCTCAAACTCCAAGCATGTTTGAGAAAATAAATTTGTTCATGCCCTAAATAAAATAAGGAATGTGACCAACAAGAAAACAGCCGTAACTACATATCGTGCATACATCGAATCAATACTACGCTATGGATTATCAAATATGGGGAATTAGTACTGAAAAACAAGGCATTTGTCGCTCAAAAAAATGTATGAGAGCTATCACTGGGATACCACCTGACGTGTCATGTAAACCATTATTCAAAATGGTTTGTTTTACTACCAGTACCATCAATGTATATTTACGAAACGTTTCCCCCCAAGACAAACTAATTTTTACTTCTGTGCAATAACGGTCAGCGCTAGTTTCGTGCCGCGACTTATATCAGGCCACTCAGAAAGTTTTTCGAAAAAAAGTTTTTATGTATAAGACACTGGCCACTTATAATTATTTTGAAAACTTCGATTATTTAAAAGTAAAAATAGCACTGTTCGACTTTCAAACCCTCCGCATTTTTTGAGAGCCAATTAATTTTTTCTTGTCTCATTAAAAAATGGATCTGCATCGAGAAAATTATCATGCTACGATTTTTTACGATTTTAAATGTGGCTTAAAACCTGATGAGTCATATGATCGATTTCGAACTGCTTTAATGGATGAAGGAACTTCAAAAGCAACCATCTACCGCTGGTGTAGCGAGTTCAAACGCGGTCGTCTTACTTTGGGGGATGAACAAAGGAGTGGTCGTCCTACGACGGCTGTCACCGAAGAAAGTGTGCGGGCAGTAAAAAAAATAATTCAAGAAAACAGACAAATTACGTACGAAGAGATTCAGCATACTCTGCAGATTGGTTCAGGAAGTGTTCACAAGATTTGCTCGAGCACCTTTGCGTAAGGAGGATAGTTTCCCGCTGGGTGCCGCACAACCTCACCGAAGCTTAGAAGCAGGCCTGTGAGGATTGGTGCAGTAATATGATACAATAATTTGATGCAGGCTCGTCACGGCGCGTTCACAATATTGTGACAAGTGACGAATCCTGTATTTATCAATACAATCCAGAAACAAAGCGTCAGTCGACAGTTTGGCTGTTTCAAAATGAACCAACGCCTACGAAAGTGGAGCGATCGAGGAGCGCAGGGAAAATTTTGATCGCTGTTTCTTCACTTTGACGGGGTATCTAATTTCAATTCCACTTCGAGACCAAAGCAGCATCAACGCCGAATGGTATAGCACAAAATGCCTGCCAGAAGTTTTTTCTGCAATGAGCAACAAGCGACCTAACACCGGGCTCCGCGGGGTCCTTCTTCACCACGACAACGCGCCCGCGCACTCTGTGATCAAAACGAAAGACTTCCTGGACTCCACACCAGTCAGAGTCTTGGGACACCCTCCTTACAGTCCTGATTTGGCTCCGTGTGACTTCTTTTTATTCCCTAAAATAAAAAATTAGCTCAAAGGGATACAGTTTTCATCGCCGGAAGAAGCGCTAGCAGCGTTTGATAAGGCCGTGGAAGAGGTGTCTGCGGAGGACTAGAAAAAATGATTTGATAATTGGTTCAGACGCATGAAACTTTGTATAGAGGCTGGTGGAGAGTTCTTTGAAAAGATTTAATAAAAATATCTTTTTCCTAGAAGTTAGTTTTTTAGTTTCTCAAAACTTTCTAGAGTGTCCCACATATGCACTTATGTGGGACGTTAAATACCTACCATAGACGCGCAAAAACCCCGTCTGTATGTCGGCGGACGCATCCGAAGATGGCATCTACAGATGCATCTGTCGACGTGTGGGGAAGATATTCATATCAAAACTCAAGCACTTTTATAGCAAACTGACAACACGCCCAATTCTGTGTTAATTACTCGTACGTACGGAATCTGCGAATTAAGGGCTATATCATTTAACTTCATCAAGTCAATCAATGCTGTCGTTCACCGACGAGACGGCGACGTGCCTATCAGAGGTATTTACTGGGTCGCATAACGTCAGCGAATACTTCACCACATTCTTAAAATATTTTGTTTTATATTTATAAAAATAGATGAATGATCGGTCTCGCTTCACTCGACTAGATACCGCCGTCGTACTTGTCTAATGCGGCAACAAATACTATGCCGAAATCGGCATACCCGAGCTTTCACCGAGCCAGTCAACCTGACAGTTGTGTATGGGGTGTACGTAGTGAATGTTTTATTAAAATTTGGTGTTAATCGAAAGTAAAATGCCAGTTTAGGTAGTGAAATAATACAAATAAATAACAAGGACGCTGGGATCACATAACATCAATAAGTATAGTAAAATATCGAAATTTTAACATAAAATAACATGAACCCTCAACGTCATTCAGGTGTTGCCGCGTATACAAGAATCAAGTCCCTATGGTTGAGATTTTTATTTATAGTGGCCTAAGCATTTTTTGAAGATGAAACCTACACCTAATCATATAAGTACACTAAAATATTGATATATTCGCATTAAATTAAGTGCATCTTTTTCAAGTATTTTATGAGTTACATTTATAAGCTGGTACATATTAATTATAACCTACAATATCTTCCCTATTACTTGTGTAGCAGTTGAGCAGCTGGCTACACGATTTATGACATTTGATAGCATCATTGCAAATTGACATACACACACTACAATAGTGAGTTGCCGCATTTTCGGAGCTGTTGTTTTTTGATAGCGTGGTATCTAGTTGATTGAAGCGAGACCAATCATTTATCTATGTTTATAAAGTCCCTAGCGCCCGCCCGCAACTACGTCCGTGTTATCTTTAGATTTTGAGCGTCTCACAGTAATTTGAAGTTTCTTCTGGAAAAATGTATCCTTTGTATCATTCCAGGTCATAAGCGTAAATGTGTACCAAATTTCATTCAAAACCGTTCAGTAGTTTTTGCGTGATTGAGTAACAAACTTACAAACTTTCACATTTGTAGTATTAGTAGGATAGGTTACAGTCAATAAAACCTTTAACGGTTTGTTTATCATTCCCCCGATCCCCCAAATCGTCCCCGGCATCCCCAAAATTGGAGATTTAAATACAATACAGCGATTGTCAAGGTAAAACGTCCCGCCATCGCCCACCGCCTTATAAAACATCCGAATTCAAGGAGAATCCCCCCAATCTGTCATTCATGGTTTGTAGAAATTGTATACAAAGATGGGCCATCGTATCGCGACCCCACGACAACGGCTAACTAGAGCCGAGGTCCGAGTCTTAGAGATGCCCTCTAGTTAAGCCGACCCCCTCAGGTTCGTGTGGTCTAGAGGCTCCAGAGGAGAGGAGACTTCCCCCGTGGGGAGATGCCATCCACCTGGAATACCTCTAGAGGCACTCGCCAATTTTCGGCTTGAGATCCCCTTAGTATCTCGCCGTCCCCAACCCCGGTGACACTTTAAAGGTCAGCTGCGGCCAACAGCATACACATTAAAAAAAATCATATCGCGATACAAGATGTGCCGCGGAAATAACCCATCGTTAATATGTCAAACGCACACACGACTGATTGGTAATTATAACTTAGGTCTTCTTTCAGCAAAGCTAAATCTCGAATCAACTAAACTTGATGGTACCCATAAAATGTCAAAACGTCACTCATATCGACATTATTGTATGGACTAAACCTTGATTTAGTTAAATAGAGATTTAGCAAAACTGCTGCAAGTGGACCTTAATGTAGATTTTCAAGCAATCCTTTAAAATGCAAAATGAGAACTATGACAATACATAACATTGTCATTTAAACAAAACTGAGTCGGGTATTGTTAAGAGGGGTCTGCAATTATGGAGGACGAGTTTAGTAATTTTAACGGTGAACTCATGTATTAGTTGTTCAAAAAGTTTATAAATTGTAGTTTCTCAATGTGTTTACCAATATGCACGGGGCTTCGGGGCTTAAACAAATTCAGGATTTTGCCCTATTGTTTGGTGGTAATTCATAACAAAAGCTCCGCGATAAACAAAGCATTTGATATGTTTCCACGGTAAATTATGAAAAGACAATACATGTAATTATAACGTTATTAAGATCAAGATCAAATATCAGTAGGTAATTATATGTTAATAACGATATAATTAATTGTTCATAAACTGCGTTGCTTTATTAAATACGGTAAATATGTTCTTTGGGGAGATCGATGGCGGAAGTGGTTAGCGCGTTCGGCTGCGTTGAAGTTAAGCAACTTTCGCAGTGGTCGGTCATTGGATGGGTGACCAAAAATTTACTATCTTGAACTTCTACGTGCTTCGTAAGGCTCGTTAAGCCATTGGACCCGCCCAAAAGTAAATAAAAAAACATTATTTTGACGATGCAGACCTGAAAAGGCTGCGAAACGTCAATAAATAAATAAAGTTCGTGCATTAACCCGTTAAAACTAGTTTTATTTAAAGAGTGATGTGCGTGAAAACATAAGAAACAAAAAAAATCTTCTTTTATTTTTACATTAGTGTCGTGGGCAGCAAAGGAAAAGGCGGATGGGATGGGAAAACAGGTTTATTTTGGAATTTTGACTATAAAATGTAACACCGAAACTGTATAGAAAAGGAGTGCAATAAAAATAGCTGAATATTTGACATTAATAGACTAAAAAGTTAGCTCACAGATTCATAGAGAAATACATATATATATAAAGTGTGTATGTGACGGAGGTCTGTCCGTGACAATTAGAATGTCAGTGTGACGCATTATAAGCTTCTGTGAGGTAGTCAACACTACAATAAAATTCTCACGTCCACTTGACCGGAATTGTGTATATTTTAAAGATTCCACTAATTCTTCAGTTGCGCAGACGGTTGTAACACAAAATCACGCCAATTTTATTTCACAACTAATTTAAGAATAATTAAATTAATACGCCAACCGCACACTACAAAATCCCGCCAGAAACTCCCCCGTAAAAAATACAAGCAGAGATTTTTTTGTTTTCTTCACCCATTCTGGGTAGGCAGAGGGAACTATGCCCATACAGCCAGGTCTTCAGTACATTTTTTTTATTGATATACAATGAAACTGAAGTTTATTGAGATAAAAATGAAATGAAACCTAACCTAACTCATTGAAATAAATCATTAAATCTGATATTGAAACAAATTAGTAGCTTCTTTTTTAAAATATTTGCACGAATCTTAAAAACTTCTATGTTTTTTTTAGTAAAAACTTCGTGGTCGGTTTTTTCTTTTTTATAGACATTATTTTGACAGTTGGGAAAGAGAACGCACGAGTTCGGAAAAGGTAAAGCTCAAATATGTAATAGCCCACATCCCAAACACTATACGTCCCTGCAATACGCCACTTTTTGAGCAACTGTATTAAAAATATTTTTTTTACTACACGTGACCTGGTAATTATTTTGTTTTCATCATCTACCCCATCGTGTAGGATATCGTTGGATAGATCCTTAAAAAATAATTTGGACATATTGACTTTAGTGATAATTTTTGTTCGACTATGGTGGACTGTCGGCGGTTATCATTCGTATATATGAAAAAAAAAGATTGATTTTGAATTTGAGACGCAGTTTGACTTTGATTTAGGTATTTAAGTTGAGATACTTAGATTGATATTAATTTCTTTTTTCTGATTTCTGATACAGAAAATAAAGACACCTGCTCAAATATATTGTGGTAACTGCATTGTGGTACGCATGGCCAATTTTTATTTATCAAGTCATCCTAGAACATATATAAAAATACACATAGAGGAGTGACCTAATACAGTAGTTACTTAATAAGGAAATAATTCCTTAAGAGATAGGTTTAAAGAATTTGGAATAATGACGGTCGCATCACAATACATATACGAAATGTTTCTTAAAAACAGTGATGTTCACACACTTATTACAAGAAACAAAAATAAACTAACTTTACCTGCAACTAGGCTTCACAAAATGAATAATTCATTTAAAGGTCTTTGTGTTCGCTTATACAATAAAGTCCTAAGCAATATCCAAGAGTTAACCATTAATAAATTCAAAGATGTAAAAAGCACTTATTAAAAAAGCTTATTATAAAAGTGTCTGATTATATTACAGACAAAAATGCTTGGGTTTGAACTGTTCCTATCATTCCAACAGGTTTTCTATATTAAATAAATCATGATTGTATTGACGTTGTAACAACATAATGATTTGTAAATGTTGTTACATTAGGTATGCTTTTAATGTTGTGGAGTTTTTTTCGCTCGGTTTTCTCCGCAGCTAAAAAATATGTCCAATAACGAGTGGTAGGGAAAAAAATATTTGGACGATTCAAAAGTGTTGTACTATACTCGTACGAGTACATCCAATTTGAATAAAGATATATTGATTTCTGATTTCTAACAAATTTGATCACCCTTCCAAATAGCGGCTATCGTAAACTCACTTTACTTCCAAAATAGCATACTATTTATACAGATAGGTATGCAGCTACCGTTCAACGATATGTCAGGACAATCTATTATAATCACAAAAGGGTATCGATTCTATTTGTCCAACCATTCAAATGTCGTTAGTAAACAGAAGCCCCGTTTTATATCAATAGGGACTATTACCAGTTCAACACAAGTAGCTTAATATCTCGCAGCATCATGTAATAATAGATCTTATTTGTGCACACTATAAAGAACGAATTTGATTTTTCAATGGAACTCTTATATTTTCGTTGTCTTTCGAGGGCTATTGAAATTTATTTTATCGTGGGACCACTTTAAAATTTCTTATGAAGATAAAATGTCATTAAATATGACGTTTCTAATAAGTGTCGATGGGCTAACCACACGCAGCTTATGTTACTCTAATGATAAATATGTTTACTGTTCATTATAAATAATAAATAAAATAAATATTTCCAACACTCACACCAATTAGCCTAGCCCCAAAGTAAGCACTGTAAGGCTTGTCTTATGGGATACTAGGGTAACGGATAGAATACATATACTGTACATATATAAGTATATTTTTATATAGAAATACATATTAAACATCCATGACTATAGTGCAAATAATGCTCGTATTCATCACACAAACATCTGCCTCCATCAGGATTCGAACCCGGGACCTCTCGAGCCGGCGATACCATGAAACCCGGCGTACAAACCACTCGGCCACGGAGGTCGTCAAAAAATTATAGCTTCCTGGATTGTCCACGTTACGGCAAACTCCATGGGCTTGTTACAAAAATAGTTTGTGAAATGAGAAATAGTTCGCACGACGTCACGTCTTGGTACATTTTTTACTTAGAAATGACATCACCAGCCCTCATAATTTTCGGAACAACCTAGGTATAGCCTTGGTCCGAATCTTTGCGCCGATCTCCCTCAAGATGAGAGCTTTATTAAAATTGCTATATCTACGGTAGATAGGTTACCTATTACCTCCGTTGAGGAAATGATCTCCACCTATGAAACTAACCATAAAAAAACGACGGGTTGCCAGCAGAAGTGAAAACTTGAATATAAACGTTGTGCATTTTTGATATTTTCGAATGGTTAGGGAATAATTTTGCACGAATTGCTTTAATTATCAGTATAAAAATACTATCATGTATGTGGTAGAATACAATATTTATTTATTGCGCTATCGTACACAAACATGATAATTTATATTACAAATAGTTCTCTCTCACTCACACCAATTAGCCTAGCTCCAAAGTAAGCACAATAGGCTTGTGTTTTGGGATACTTCGGTAACGGACATAATAGATATACTGTACATATATAAGTATATTTTTATAGAAATACATATTTAACATCCATGACTGGAGTACAAATGCTCATGTTCATCACACAAACATCTGCCTCCACCGGGATTTGAACCCGGGACCTCTTGAGTCGGCGACACCATGAAACCCGGCTTACAAACCACTCGGCCTCGGGGGTCGTCCAATGCACAGATTCACGATGACTTCAGTCGATCTGCATTTGTTTTATTGGAATTTGATTCTATAATAAATTATGCCATTCATTAGCATATAGAAACGATTCCTTCTTTTAATATGGTCGTAATTCTGAACAAACGGCAGGCGTTGCGGGTAAATTCTAGAAGTAGCTATATAGAGAAAAGCTGATTTCTCGCTCTAATTGGAGCGCCTGTCTGGGCAAGTTTTTTTTTTATAGATAGGTCCGACAAATGACTCCACCCCACCTGATGTTAAGTGAAGTTGAAATCCAGACGCGAAGACAACTGATACAGCAGTTCTACCTGCCACACCAGCCATCCTCACCTTGCCGGCCTGCATGTTGCTTCTTCACGCCTCTTTTAAAGGATCCCAGGTTGTAAGAGGGAGGGAACACGTGAGCGGGCAGAGCATTCCATTTACGGATAGTACGACAAAGAAATGAGTCACCAAATTTCTTTGTACGCGTTCGAATTGTGGCCACAGTTAGACGGTGACTACGTAGGCCAGCGCGCAATTTATTAAGTAACCTCCTTACATAAGACCACTGCAAAATATATATATTTTTTTTTCATTTATTTTGGCAACAAACAGTCATTTACATAATATTGAAGTACATGCATATATGTTAATATTAATAGACCAAACAGTGCCCAAAGTTTATAACATTTATAGCAGCAAATAGAGTCTCAACATAGTCAGATTTGCACGTGTATTCATCTAATGCTAACAATTTATTGACATTAAAAGTTAACAACTTATAACACAAATAGAAATTTTCCTAAACACTCTTTTTTTGGTTTTTCCATCAATATATAATTTAGTTTAGTTTAGTACCTAGCTTTTGGTGGTGTTGTGTTTCTGTCGGTGAATAAGGTTTCAGGGCTCCACGGGGTAGGGGATTAGGTCAGGGTAGGCAACGGGACGAGTGATAGCTTTTGTATCGCAATCTTTTATTGGCTATGGTTAGGTTAGGTTAGGTTAGGTTAGGCTTACCCTCAGGCCATACGCTTATTTACCATCCTTTTAACATAAACAATTCAATAAAAAAACCGCTTAGGGTCGCCGCACACGGGCCACCGGCCACAACCACAAAATGCCGCCACCGGCATATTCCCTGTAGTCTTTATACATTTTATATGGACTCGCCGCACACGGTTAACGCCTGTGGCCGCCACACGCTACAAACCGTCGTTGCTCGCTTCTTGTGGCCCGCACCGGCCACTAATGCGCCGATACGAAACGCCGCCACACGCCACTCGCGTGACCTTCAAACCTTTTTCATCAGAGCCCATTATGATATTGCACGCATGTGTTAATAAAAGTAGAGCCACTGACGGCAAGTGTCGACCACCGGCTACAAGTGGCTGTCGCGCGCTTCACCTTTGTAGCCGCTTCTGACTTGTTGCGGCGTTTGTGGCTGTCGCGTGTAACTCGTGTGCGGCGACACTTATTCATAGAATAAAATTAATTAAGCATTGAAATATACGTGGGTCTGGTGTGATTAATAAAAGTGGAAAGACAAACTACAATTTAAATTTGTCGAAACTCAGTTTATATAAAGTAAGCTCGTTTAATTTTGATAAATCCCTTTTGAACACGTACTTTCATAAATTTTATTATAGGACTCAAACGGGCTGAAGTAATTATCGGGGACTTTTTTGTTTGTAAAATGTTCAAATCTATGTAAATAAAACTCAAAGGTGACTGACTGACTGACATAGTGATCTATCAACGCACAGCCCAAACCACTGGACGGATCGGGCTGAAATTTGGCATGCAGGTAGATGTTATGACGTAGGCATCCGCTAAGAAAGGATTTTGATCAATTCTACCCCCAAGGGGATAAAATAGGGAATGAAAGTTTGTATGAAACTTTGTCAATTTTAAACCGATCGGGCTGAGACTTTGCATGCAGGTATAAGAAGAATCATAGACGAATGTCATTGTGTATAACACAAGCTTGAGAACAAAAACTGTAGTCTACACTTCAGCCCTACACCGAAGCGAAGCGAGGGCGGGCCGCTAGTTCTATTATAAAATGCTTAGATGTAAAAAATTTCGTACCAATATACAAGATTCAAAAATAGTTGGAGTCTTATTAGGGTCCAGTTATTTTATTATTGTATGTGTACATAGTTTTATTCATCATTTGACGTTGTAACAACATAATGATTTGTCAATGTTGTTACATTATACTTTTAATGTTGTGGAGTTTTTTTTCGCTCGTTTTTCTCCGCAGCTAAAAGATATGTCCAATAATGGTAGGGAAAAAAATGGACGATTCAAAAGAGTTGTACTATACATCCAATTTCAATAAAGATATATTGATTTCTGATTGTAAATCTAGCAGAAAAAGAATTATTTACACAATTTGTTAATCTTTCAACTATTTACGTCTTAGATTAAAACCAAAATGTTTTAATCTTCTTTTACTTTCGGCTCATGAGATAAAACTCGCTTACAGACGGACACATACATAGCGAACGACAGTAGCTTTCCTTTGCCATCCTCTGTGTACTTTACTTAACGAAAAAAAAACTGAACTTGGCATCTGAACAATGTAGTTTACGTTAACCAACTTTTAGTTTAGTTTAGTTTTCAGGGCGGTTTCCGCACTTAGTATTAATCATTGGACCATTGTGCGTGTCTCGAAACATTCCCGTTTACTCCAGACAGCCTAAGATAGTCCAGGAGGAAAGCAGCCTTGGTAGACTGCTGCGAGCTTCTCGAAGCGATGCTGGCGACTGGAGAAGTCGTGCCCGTAGGTCGGCCACACTCCTGCATTCCATGATGACATGCTGTGCCGTTTCTTCTGCCTCTATTCATTCTCTGCATAGGAGGCTGTCTGTTACTCCTATTGTACTATATACAATGTAACCAACTTTTAATTAATACATTCCGATATTGTTAAGCAACATTACGTGACACAAGAAAGCGGCATAAAGACTACTTTCATAAAATGGGTCATCACAATCAACAAAATTCTTATTCAAAATTACTAAAACGACAATCGGGCTCGTGTCATTCGAAATGGCTTCCTTTTCCCATCAAAAGAATACAACGTCTTATGTAATTTACATTTTAATTTTTTAGGGTTCCGTTTCCCCGTTTTGACAGTAGAAAATTTTTGTTTTGGTTAGGTTCTCCCTTTTCAGGGAAGGCAAGGGGAACAATGCCCATACAGCCTAGTCTTAAGTTAAATTATTCTGTTTTTCTTTTTATATTAGAATGTCGGTGTGACGCATTCTAATGTTTCTTGAAGTGTTTGGCACGAAATGTATCGAGCTGGCTTTTTCGATAAGCTTCTGTGAGGTAGTCAATACTACAATAAAATTCTCACGTCCACTTGACTGGAATAGCGTATATTTTGACGATTCTACTAATTCTTCAGTTACGCAGACAGTTGTAACACAAAATCACACCAATTTTATTTTACAATATCCACTATGAACGAATTTAAGAATAATTAACACTCGATGAAATCCCGCCAAAAACTCTGACAGTAGAAAACAATATCTATCTATCAATAGCCTCCACATACATGGGTCTAGGCTCCGAATATGATTTTGTCCCATTCGGTGTCGAGACCCTTGGTCCGTGGGGTCCTAGCGCTATGAGGTTTTTTAAGGAAATATCAAAAAGTTTAGTTGACATCACTGGAGACCAAAGGGCTGGCAGCTACCTCGGACAACGAATTAGTCTAGCTATTCAAAGGGGGAACGCTGCCAGTATCTTCGGAACCTTGCCTAAAGGGACTCCTTTTAGTAATATATTTTAGTTATTAAATTATATTTTTTAAGGTTTTTAGTTTAAGGTTCATTGTTCCTGTACAAATCTATAATTAAATATTATATGATATAAATAGCCTCCATTGTACATATAAAGGTTCTGGTCTGATTCAAAGCTGGCTTTATCCCATGAAACTTTAATAATGTGTTTTTTTATTGCTGCTGTAACAGCAATTATGAACGTAATGAACAAAACATGACTGTCTTGCCAAAAAGTTTAAAAAATTAATTGCATCTGGGAGAGCGATCTGGGAGACAATTTTAGGGTTTCGAAGTCAGCGAGGAATTCTTATAGTTTCGCAATGCCCGCCCGACTGTCCGTCTATCTATACGCACTGTAACTTATTAATCTAAGTGATCACCCGACTGCCAAAAAAGGAGTGTAATGTTATCACAGTTCATGCAAGTAGGTTTGTATGTGCAGCCTTTGATTCCATCATTACTTTGATTGTCTAAACAGTAATATAAGTTATTTACGGGATTGTTACCATGTACCTTGTTTTTAGCGAGTCTGATAGTTGAGTTTCATAACCCATAGATTATCTCGACAGAAAGTCACTACATACCAAGATTGATCAGGGAAGCGTTTGCAATAACAAAACATAAAAAATTCAATCTTGAGGACGGGTTTAAATTGTCGAGTGTCTGGAATCCTGTGGTTCGTATGTGTAAAACCGGGAATAATCAAAAAAGTGTCGTGTCGCGATCCGATACTGTAAGTGTTGTGTGTCAAGAACAGTTTCGAGTGAATAGTGAGAATGTGAGCAGTGGTACGGGTATCGAACGCATTAAAAGACTTCGTCGGAGGGTAGACTGATATGTCTGCCAATAACAGCCTACCCGCAATTACTTTAGTTACTCCGTGATCATGGCGCTTGCAACAGTGCCAAAATATCGGGAACTCGCTAAAAATAAGGTACATGGTAACAATTGTCTAAACAGTTTAGGATGTTTTCTATAATCATGATAAAAATAATATGATTTTGTATTGACACCGTAACAATATAATATTTTGCCATGTTAAATAAAACGACGGGTTGCATTCCGGGAGTGGAGGCAGAAGTGAAAACTTGAATATTAACGTTGTGCATTTTTGATATTTTGGAATGGTTAGGGAATAATTTTGCACGAATTGCTTTGATAATCAGTATAAAAGTACTATCATGTATGCGGTAGAATACAATATTTATTTATTGCGCTATCGTACACAAACATGTCAATTTATATTACATTAAAAAGTTTATCTCTCAGAAAAATCAACTTACATGAATCACGTTTAAGCGCACTTAGCGACATCTATTGTAAAGAAATCAACTTACATGAATCACATTAAGGCGCACCTAGCGACATCTATTGTAATAACAATGCATTTTCTTCGCAATAAAGCTGCCACGTGGACGTCATAGATAGAGACTTATTATTATTATAATACGGTAAAATAAAATATTACTATGTTTCGTCCAATATATTGAAAGTCCACAACCTTTCCAATTTTATTGTGTGTCATGATGCGATCAGTCCACGTGTTTAACCTGACGCGAGTTTAACATTTTTTACCCATAAAGAAGTTTTCACTTCAATAATATGTTTGAAAAGCTCTTCTTATAATGGTACTGAACTCTTCGAGCACTAATGTAGTCCGCAATTGGCCGTTTTTTAATGACCGCAGCGCGACAAGGTGGCTCTAACAACCTGTTGTACAAGTAATTAACGAGCGGAGCCACGGGGAATAGGTAACATGCTGTCGGGGAGCTCGTGGCGGAACACACGCAATTAATGGCCCTATGGAATTTCCGTGTTTTGACTACGTACTGATGGAGCGAAAGATATTATATTGTTGTTTGTTGATACAAAACAAAATTAGGCCAGTTTCGTTCGATGCTAATGTTCCATGGAAAACTTTTTCAATGTTCATCATCATCAGCCTATTAATGTCCCCACTGCTGGGGCACAGGGCTTCCCTATGGATGGTATAGGGAGATTGAGCCATGACCCACCACGCGGGCCCAGTGCGAATTGGTTTCCAAGAATTTACTTACTATGAGAGAAAAAGTGTTTAAATGTTGATTCTTGCAACAAATAACTTAGATCAAATTGAAAATCAAAACACGTCCAAAGCCTCGTACTATCTCTCTTTGACTATAAACAATTGACAAAGATGGAAGCCTTAATTCTATTAAAGAATGTTGATACTAGTGGCCCTTTGTCTTTGATTTTCTGCGAACTCTGCAAGGGATTTGGTATGAAGCTGTTGTTATGCACGTCGCGCACTAAACGGCTGCCATCATGGCCATTAGCCAGATAAAGCATAGAAACCAGAGGAACATCCCGCACTTGGCCACAACTTTAGTTACCTACGCAAGTTGCCTGTGATATACAATAGGGATGATGACTAATTTTTTTTCTTCGTTTATCAGGTAGATTATCAAAAAGTATTGGACGCGTATTTTTTCTTTTTTCACATAATATAAACATTGCAGAGATATATTGATTTGAAAAGTCGCATGACGTCACGTTTTGGTACAATTCTCACTTAAAAGTGACGTCACGAGCCCCTACTACTCACCAAACTTTGACGCGCTATAACTTTGCCATTTTTTGGTTGATTGCCCAAAGCAAAAATACGTGTCCAGCCAGCCCTTAGGCCGGGTGAAATGAGCAGGACCCTACCTAACGCCCTGAATAGGGCCACTAAAAACTAGACAATACTCCTGCACCTCCTGCGTTCATTATGAGGACCGCAGTCCCCTCAAATCACGCCGGAAGTGCCAACATCTGCACTGCGGCAACCGCTGCCGACTGTCCGCGCACAGTGTTGAAACCCTCAGTGGTACAACAACGCTTTTGTCTACACATTCACATCAACCAACTATGGTGGTATTATGAATGCTCCAGATCTACACAATGAACTTAGTCGGTTGTACGTTCCTGACCGATATACGCGGCACCGACTTAACCATTCGCGTCGTCTTTTCGCACCACCGTTTGCCCGCACTGTTACCCGCGCTCAATCTCCTCTTTGTCACATTATGACTGAACTTAATGCGCTCCTGGCTGATAAGCCTGGGTGTGATGTGTAAACAGATGGATGGAATAAAATTATTTATTTATTTATATCAAATACTTATATCTATTATTACAGGTATATATCCAAGGCAATAGATACATCCATTTAAGAAATACATTATAATACACATTTACGAACACATTGGAAAAAATAATTAATTGCAACCGATAATAATCCACTCAGCTAGTTTTGTAAATTCGCTCAGAGCACAAACGAATAAGTCCAGCTTTTTATTAATTTTGTTGATTGTGCGCAATGCACGCGGCAGTGGAGCCTCACTCAATAATTTAGTTCGTCCAGTAGGAATTACCAA
This sequence comes from Chilo suppressalis, assembly GCA_902850365.2. Lineage (NCBI taxonomy): Eukaryota > Metazoa > Arthropoda > Insecta > Lepidoptera > Crambidae > Chilo > Chilo suppressalis. The sequence goes on from OU963910.1 coordinate 2,151,133, forward strand.
CAGGCCCGGCCGCCGCCGACGCCAAATGTATTCATTTGGAACACTAAAACTAATGTATGACTGCCTATTGTTTTGCGAAAAAAATGAGTGTAAATCCTTATGTTTGTAATTCTTTGTTTTCTTTTTTTTACTAATTGCTGTAAATGGTATTTTGCCGTAGTAATTAGAATAAATAAATAAAAAATCATTTTCCCAGGATTTTGGGAGTGTGTGCGGATTTTCTTTTTCTGAGTGTGTATGCTGTTGGTCGCAGATGATATTTACAGCGTCACCGGGTTTAGGACGGCGATGGTCTGGAATACCTCTGGTCTAGAGGCACTCGCTTATTCTCGGCTTGAGGTCCCCTAAGGATCTCGCCGTCCCCAAACCCGGTGACGCTGTAAAGGTCATCAGCGACCAACAGCATACACACTCAAAAAATAACCTTTGAGGGCGTCCCTGAGACTTGGACAATCTGATCGCTTGCGGCCACTGGTCGCGGTCGTGGTCGTCTAGTGCGCGAGGTGCCTTATTTCGGGGTTGTTTAACGATCAATTATGTTCCCAAACTCGAGCAAAAGTAAATAACTTACCGTTGAAATTATAATGATAAATTTGACTTGGAATCCGATTTCAGCAAAATAGTCTATGAAATCTGATAGATCTTTTAAACGTTAGATTAAGAAAAATATCTGGCTTTCTCCCGAGCGGATACCTTATTATGGGAGTTTGTTTATTTTTAACTTTGAGTTAGATTTTTTTGCAATGAGCTTTATTAAAAACGTCGATAGGTACTCGTATACCGTTAATGTATTATGTAATGAAAGGTGACTTCATTAATTATCTCTGAAGTAATTTTTCTACTTGACTACTTTGTAAATAATAAAACAGGGAGTAAGAAAACAGGCCTTGTTGACTTTCTTGCCGGTACTTCTAAGTACAAGGTCTCCCGCCGTAGATTTACGAACCTATGGCGTAGCTTCTAGACATTCATGAGTGCTTGTAACAGCCTAAGCCCTAAACTGAATATATGATTTTGATTATAATTATACCTACGTTGAGAAATCATAGCTGCAATTTTCAATAAAGATAAAAAATATTATTATCATTTGTTTAGTTACAGAAAAATATCATTTATTTCCCGTGGTCCACCTCGTAATCCACCCAGGTGGACCACGGGGATTATTTTTTTCCCGTGGTCTACCTGCATAGCCATATGTTTCTAACAGTAAATTATGGATGTTCTTATGAAGAAAAAAGCATTTTCAATTTTTAAAAATCGCGTACCTAATTTTTAAAATCATTTAATTAGCGTAGTTTTTCTAAAGCGATGCCTACAGAAATATCGTTGTTAATTAACTGCATCTGAATATCTTTTGTGTAATCATAGTTTTCTACATTTAATTTGCGCCTTTTTGATTTTTCAATTCTTATTGTGCTCAAGACACTCAAGAGCCGTAATAAATCGGTGCTGTTTTTATTAATTTTTTTATTGATTTTGGCATGAAAGGCCTCCAAAGCGTTTAAAAAAAAAAAAATAAAAAAAAAAAAATAATATATATTGAGGTATAAAAAACTGAGGTTGTAAGCGAAGAGTCAGGTGGACCACGGGTAAAAATTATTTCCCGTGGTTCAATCAGGTGAACTACGGGAGGAAAAAATAATCCCCTGGGTGGACTACGAGGTGGACCACGGGGAACAAAGGAAAAATATATGTTACACAACAGCTATAAACAAAAATCTTCACGACTATCTTATTTTCATAAAAGATTATTAAGTAATATTTCTTCAAGAGATAAGTGCATGTTGTGTTAATTTCACCACATTAAGAGGCCGGGCTCCACCAAAGCGCGTTGTTTGTTTAACAACTATAAATTGTCCGTAATTAAGAATGATGCAATCTGTGCTCCGATCTCTCGTTAGGCGGTCGTTAGTTAGAAATATTGTTGATTATCGCTCGTGTCGCACTAATGAGACGTGTGAAACGAAGAATGGGGACTCTTTAATCGGTTTTAAAAGAAGGATTATAGGTATAAGGTACTTAAGATGCAAGTACTAAACTATTGACAGTTTAACCGGCCGTCAATCTAAAGTTTATTTTGTAACGCTTGGTGCAGACGGGCTGCAAAATTGCAAAGTGCTTTGCGCGGCCAAAAACAACGCCAAAATTCCCTTGCAGTCCACCTTTGCAGCCCTAATATTACAGTCTTATATAATAACTAGCGGCCCGCCCTCGCTTCTCTTCGGTGTAGAGCTGAGGTGTAGACTACAGTTTTTGTTCTCAGGCTTGTATTATACACAATGACATTCATCTATGATTCTTCTTATACCTGCATGCAAAGTCTCAGCCCGATCGGTTCAAAATTGACAAAGTTTCATACAAACTTTCATTCTCTATTTTATCCCCTTGGGGCTAGAATTGATCAAAATACTTTCTTAGCTGATGCCTACGTCATAACATCTACCTGCATGCCAAATTTCAGCCCGATCCGTCAAGTGGTTCGGGCTGTGCGTTGTTAGATCACTATGTCAGTCAGTCACCTTTGAGTTTTATGTATATAGATTAGCTTGTAGTCATATGAATTGCACACTATAATTTTAGTGAACTGTCTCAAATGCGCTACCCGCTTACAGTTACACACAGTTTTAATAAAACAGTTTACTTGAAATCCTATAAAGTGCTGGGAAGTTTGTTTGAATTTTTTTTATTAAAACATAGCTTGCAATAGTTTACACTGTACTCGTATAAATCAATCATCATAGGTGATGAGGAAGTGACTAAACACCTCGCTCCTCTTTAATTACGCCGTGACGTGGCGTCACTAAGCGCGTTCTATTGCCTGTACCACGGCGAGTGTCCTGAGGAGTTATTCTCTCGTGTTCCACCTTCCTCTTTCCTTCAGAGGACCACGCGCGCTGGCCTACGTTGTTACCGTCTAACTGTGGCCACAATTCTAACGCGTACAAAGGGTGACTCATTTCTTTGTTGCACTATCCGTAAGTGGAATGCTCTGCCCGCTCACGTGTTTGCTCCTTCTTACAACCTGGGACTCTTTAAAAGAGGCGTGAAGAAGCAACATGCAGGCCGGCACGGTGAAGATCTTCACATCTGGACTTCACCGTCACTTAACATCAGGTGGGGTGGAGTCATTTGTCAGACATAACTATAAAAAAAGGTAAATTTAAAAAATCAAAAAACCCGACTGCTTAATTATACTTCAAATAAAAACTGAAAAGAAAAAAACAAGTCCAGTAGTCTATAATTCTGTCAATAAGGAACAAAGCTACTTTAACAGTCGGGAACCATTAGATATTCAAGAATACATATTATTTTTCAACAGTGGGTCCCGACTGTTAAAGTAGCTTTGTTCCTTATTGACAGAATTATAGACTACTGGACTTGTTTTTTTCTTTTCAGTTTTTATTTGAAGTATAATTAAGCAGTCGGGTTTTTTGATTTTTTAAATTTACCTTTTTTATTTCACACTTTTTAGTTAGTTAGTATTTTAAGACGGTATATACCGTAGTCTTGTTACTTCAGTATGGGAATTAATATCGCGGGAATTATTAAGTACCTGGCGTCGGCCTAAAAGATTGATTTATTAAGACATATAAAGACTTTACCAGCGGGGTCAAGGCTACAGATGGGCCTCAATTTTCGCAGTTAAATCAAGTCGTTACAAAAATATCTCTTATGTATGTTAGTTTTATAGTAAACTAGCACTTACTCAAAATGTCATCTTTTGTTTCTGTTTTTTTTTTAATAATTTAGCAGTAAATATAAAATTCATTTACTTTTATTCGTCGACTATTTAAAATTGGCAGTGGCTGCATTGTCATGTCAATGCCGGGCGTCTAAGATTGTGATATACACAAATTCAGTGTCAGTCCCTAGTCTCATAATTTGATAAACCTACATAATTCACAGAAACCCAATATGTAGATGCCAGAAGTTAACTTCAAATGTTTTTAATCACCCTATATACAATACCAATCAATGACGTTTATGTCGCAGGTTGAAGAAAGCAGTAATTCCCGTCTGTTGTTTTAGACAATGGTGGCAATTGCCTTAGATCACTAAACTAAATAATTATGCAATCACCAAAGCAAAGTTTATAATATTTGATTAAACTAAAGGCGCATAATAAAATTTTCATAAAGTTAGGTAGAGCACCATAGCAATCTCATTTATTATCAATTTATAGTTCTCTTTGTAGTTTTTTTTTAAAGCGTTCACATTTAACAGGTCAAAGACTTTGTGTTCGACCCTTTTTATTGGTAGTGTAAAGCTCGAATGAAGAGTATTCCCAGTAGTGCAATCATGGCAATTATTTTCCAATTTTTTTTTGTTTAAAAAATACCGAATAACGTATCACTGTTAAGCACAAATGCTAAGTAACTTTTACAAATATAATCAAATAAACCTATTACTTACTTAATTTTTAAATCTTTTTCATCAATTAAATACTTATCTTATCCTAACTATCTATACTAATATTATAAAGAAGCAAGATTTGTATGCTTGTAACAAATAATCTGTCAAACTACTGAACCGGTTTCAAATATTAATTCATCATAAGGTTGCTACGTTATTTATTATAACATTTTTCTTTATTTAAATACATTTTGTCCGAGTGACATAGGCTATATTTTATCCCGATAAATAAATTTCGCCCGTACAATGCCCGGGTGGATCACTAGTAAGTATAATATAATATTATACATGCGAAAGTGAATTTATTTGTTGCGCTTCCGTGCCCTAATAGCTAAATCGAATATAATGAATTCCCATATAGAAGTAGATGGGAACTTGGTTCTTAGCTACAACATCGCAATACTTATAGGCGTAGGGTGATGAGAGGGGTGATTTACCTATAAAAATCTACATTATTTACTTTGAATTTTGCAGAATTATTACAAAACCAATATTATCGCGAGCTGATTAATAAATACAGGGATTCCAATAAGTATGTACTTACTAGCGAAAAATGGGTTACTTGTCATTATATTAAGTAAATCTTTTTTGTAACATTAAGTAATATCGTTAAAAAAATGAAAAACGGTAAAATTCTGAGTTTTTCATTAAAATTCAATAATCATAAATACCTATTATGATAATATATTTTTCATCATTTAATAAGAAGGAACTGTATCACAGTTTTATTGTTAGTACTTCGTATAGGATCAGATACTGCGAATACCCCATTTTTTTTTCTTTTACATAGTACACCGCGCTATCAATTTGTCATCGTTGTAACTTTTTAAATATTTGTCGAAATGACATAGTGTAAAAAGCAAAGTTTATCGTCTTTAAATATCAAAAGCGATAAAAGTATTTGTTTGGATAAAACATGATTTGTTAATACAAAATGTGCATTTTGGAAATAGATATCAAATAATATTTTAGTTTTGATTCGCTATTTTAGCGGTAATGACTTACACATTAAAAATAGATATATGGTGTCAAGGACTTTTTTTTAGAACTATTTAAGAGATACATTTTTACTCTACATTACATTCATGTAACTTTTATTGTTTTTGTAGTGCAGGCCAAAATGGCTCGCAGATGGGAGATTTTTTTCCTTCTTATGTGACACTTATTGTTATATATTGGCCAATTCACTCAATAACTACATAAATTATTATATATATGTAATTATCATATATGAGCTATATTACTGTTAAGTTTCATTAAAATCCATTCAGTATTTTTTAGGTGAAAGAGTAACAAAAATCCATACAAACGTAAGATTGAAATTAAAAGCGTAAGTGGTTAATATACAACTTTAAAGCGTTGTAGATCCTAAACAATCATATAAAATGAAAAATGGTGTTAGAAACCTAAATATGATTTTTGATTATCTAGACAGTGATACCCCACTCGATATATTTTGTCAATTTATTTTTTTTACTTCGCCACAATATGGTGCCTAATGTTGCCCATATTGAATTTTGATTACTACCATATCTTTAGTAGCACTCCCATGATTGAGACGAATCGATTGATGTATGAATCATCAAAATCGGTCCAGGCGTTTGGTCTCTGGTGTGCCACAAAGGAACAAACATACATATATAGACTGTCAAACACATAACCCTGTCTGCGCGTCGCGCTTCGCGCTCTTGCATTGCGCAGCCGGGTAAAAAGTATATACTTAAATCTGCTGATAGCATCGATGCAGTTATGCCAACTGCATGTTAAATGTATTGAAGCTGCAATTTAGTTGTTTGGAAATGAGATTCTTCTGCAGTTAATCTAAGAACGCTTAAATGCATAGTTGCAGAATAATTTATACCCATATTATGGGAATCTAAAATTTCAATGTTGCCTGAATTTTAAAGCTGAAAATTCTTCAAAATTTACGTTTGATTAATCGATGATTTGTGACTTTGAAATAAAGTAAAAACGTTTTGTCCTTTTTCATGGCCAAGGATACATTTTATATAAAAAGAAACTAAAGATTCTTGGTAAAGCCGAAACTTGAGCTGGACTGATACTTGTTGAAAACCTGTTATAACTGTTTTATTGTATTTTAAATTTAGGCGTTAAATTGCGTTACTTTCAGTTCTATTAACATGAAAATTACTAGAAATAAAAACAAACATTTTTACAATTTAAATTTTAAGAAACTTTACTCGAGAAAATTTCAAGACGACTAAAATTTTCTTTAGATTATATAATGTAGCAGTTAAATGCTTTTAGAAAATGAAACAACGACTACTTTTACAATTGTTAAAAAACAACACTTATTCCGTACACAACTTATATTGCTTTTTCATGTAAGGTGCAGCCAATTATTCTGTGGCGGCGACATATACATGCCCCACATATAATAAACATAGATGAAATAGTCACTCGCCTCCTTAAAAGATGGCGCTACCGGCGCTGCGTTCACAACGTATGGAAGCCTACATCGCGCAAGAGAAATTCGGAGCCAAACACTCCCCATATATACGATACCCGCCCGGCCAACCTCAGTCTCCCCGACTCTGTGAGACCTTCAGTCGCTCAGTCCCAAACCGATACGGATGCACATCAGAGTGCATCCGTCCTCTAAGCGCACTATGCAGTAGTATTTACTAAGGCAGCGCTGCATCATCCCCTTCTCAGGGGTTGATCGCATCAGATGAAGTTTGTAAGGCCGCTAAGGCCATAGGCATCCCCCACGGGTGTGTTTTAGTCAGTAAGAGTCTGACATAACCCTACAGCCGGCTGTAGGGTATCCATGAGGATTTCACACCCGCTCCCCCGCCTGGGAGGAAACAAAACAAAAAAAAACCTCAGTTGGGCCGCGGCCCCCGAGCTAACATCACCCAGCTCGGAGGAAGATCTTCTCCTTTGGCCTTCCTACAACTCGACTTCATTTGATGATAAGTGTAAACGGAGTATAGTAATGAAGATAACAAAAAGCGTGTGCGTCTCGGGATGCACGCGCACACGCAGAAGTGATAACTTAAACTAATCCAAGCGGCGCTGCGGGTTAGAGTGAGAGAGGAGGATTATCTACATCAGAAAGTTGTTAAACTAAATGAGCACAGGAGATTGGTAGGTGAAAAGGGGATTGGCGCCCAGCCAGCGCGCGGTACGGTGCGTAAATGCATTTTCCATCGTCAACAAAAAAAAAAGGTGAAAAGGGGATTGGAGGGTGAAAAGGGGATTGGAGGATGAAAAGGGGATTGGAGGGTGTAAAAGGGATTGGAAGGAGAAAAGGGAATTGGGGTTGAAAATTGGATTGGAGGGTGAAAAGGTGATTGGAGGGTGAAAAGGGGTTTGGAGGGTAAAAAGTGGATTGGAGGATGAAAAGGTGATTCGAGGGTGATAAGGGGATTGGTGGGTGATAATTAGAGATTGGTGGGTTATAGTGGGGATCATGGGTGATAGTGGGGATTGATGGGTGAGGGAGTGTTGTGGGTCTTGGGACATCCCTCTGGTACCTGGGCGGGGTTTTCATTTTTTTATTTCTGACCGCTAAAGGTTTTGAAATATCTCGCGCTCATTTTTTTTCTTTTGCATTGGTAATAACCATATTAAAGAAAATGAGCGTAAGGTATTTGAAAACCTTCGGGGGTCAGAGATAACAAAATGAAATGGTAAGCGATAGCAGTAGCCATAGCAATCCCGTTAAGCAATTGACCCCCAGGCAGCAGACGGGACAATTGACGGGCCTGGTCTGCGTAGAATCTTTTCTAGTGATCTTAAGATTCAAACATCTAGCAGTTATATGCTTAAAAAATAAAATATACCAAAAATAACTTATCAATATAATTATCTCCGCTTCCAAACTGCGGTTAATCATACTTCGTTGGGTTTATCTCATAAATTAATCATGTAGTCACAAAGGTAACATAGCATGCTTATTGGAGCTAAGTATGAATGCTCTGACCACAGATATAGCGTTATCTTGACTTAAATCGTGTTCAATATCCGTTTAGTTAACCAACGGGGGCTATTCTCTACACGCGTACAGCCGTACACACATCGAGGTTTCCGCATTGAACGATGTTTCCAAATATTTTCTTCGTAAATATTTTTATTTTTTAAGCATGTTTAAATCTAAAGAAAATTTCAATTTAAAAAAACCAGGCACCAGACGGGATTCGAAAGATATTTTCTTCGAATTATATCAGGAAATAAGGTTTGCGACTTTTTTTCCTTAAAAAAAACTGTGGTGTGCCGCAGTTTATTATTAACCTATTGCCTTGTATATTTGCGAAATTTCATTAAGTAAACTTTAAATCGAGTTTTGTCACTTATGTATGGCACTCTACGTTCGTTTATTTGTTGATTGTTCAATAATATTTAGTGAAAAACATAATTTAAACCATTAACAGCATAAAAATGCCTTAACCATTCATTAAACTACATATAACGTGACGAAGTATATTGATTATCTGTTATCAAAAATCTGTTTTTCTATTTTGTTGGCTGTAAATAAATATGTGATTTTCAATTATAATAATAAATAATAATAATAATAAATCTTTATTGAATATCAATCATTACTAATAATCTAAAAAATACAAAATACAAAATGAGAAAAAAACAACACAGCCTGAACTAGGATTGTGCTGTGTTTCAGGTAAAAAGAGTTTAATATAAATCTACTTTAAATAATCAATAGCACAATCAAAAAAGACAGTAACAAAAAACAAAATATACTTAATTGAATTTAAACGTTTTAATAAATATGATATGCAAAAATCACATTTTATTTTAAAAAGGTTATCAAGTTCTCTGTATCTTCATATGGCAACATTTGAAGGGTTTTTTGTAGGATTTCTTCGGTGGTTTTAATATTCAGTGGATAAATATTCTAATTTAACCTTTTGATAAAAATATTTGATAATATCTTTAACAAGGATCTTCATAAATGTGACGAAAATTAGAACTAACGCCGCCATCTTTGTAAAGATCATATTTTGTATGTCATTTACGTAGACAGCAGCGCCCTTCTTGAACAGTGACTCACATTAAAATTCTTGTCGCACTCTCATAAAAGTTTCGAAGTTGTAAAAACAAACGTTCAATCTAATACTTAACTTCCCCCTTCCCATCTACATGGAAACAACAACAGAGCTGGTGCGGCTTGTGAAGCGGCTGAAAAAGCTAAGGCAGGCAAATACAGGGGTCTAGGCTCCGAATATGATTTTGTCCCATTCGGTGTCGAGACCCTTGGTCCGTGGGGTCCTAGCGCTATAAGTCTTTTTAAAGAAATATCAAAAAGATTAGTCGACGTCACAGGAGACCGAAGAGCTGGCAGCTAGCTCGGACAAAGAATTAGTCTAGCTATCCAAAGGGGGAACGCTGCCAGTATCTTCGGAACCTTGCCTAAAGGGACTCCTTTTAATAATGTATTTTAGTTTTTTTTGAAGTTATACTTCTTTAGGCGCGTTATGAAAAAATGATGAGAGTGAAATTTTTAGATGCGCGCGCATCACTGTAACCCAAAAGTAACAGCATGAAGTTGGCCGCGGGCGCGTTATGAAAAAATCATGTGAGTGAAATTTCGAGATGCGCGCGCATCACTGTAACACAATAGTAACACCATGAAGTTGGCCGCGGGCGCGTTATGAATGTTAGTGTCTAATAATGGTGGATTATTTACCACTTAGTGGTTAATAATCCACCATTATTAGACATCTGTTCGAAAGGTACTTTGAACGATCCACGGAGCTCCATAAGATGATCGCGTTGTCAAAAACAATGTTGGCACGCTCGTCGCCTCTGATCACTGTTTTCATATTTATAATATTTATCCACATGTTTCTAGTTTCTATATAGACACAACGTGTTTTAGTTACTTACAAGTGCTAATTACATATGGACTAATAACTTAAATTCAGTAGTGATTTTAATTAAATATTTTGAATATTTATTTAATTTTTCAAATTAAAACTGAACTTAATTGACTGTGTTAACTATCCTTTTCCAGTCCTTTTATTATTTTATTGTAATTATTAATTATTTGCATGCAATTAAAAAATATTTTTAATGATGCTAAAGAAGTATAACTTCTCACGTGCGTACATAAGTTACACGCATCCATTTTTTTTAAGGTTTTTAGTTTTAGGTTCATTGTTATAGTATATTTTTTTGTTTTAATTATTCTATTAAGGATGATTATGATACCAACATAGATTTTACTTGTTAAACATAAAGAGAATTGTGATCTATACTTAACATGATTAAAGAATACGCCCCCGATGCTGATACAATCGGAAATTTCGTCACAATTAAATGCGATAAGTGATGTAATTGATCACAAGAAGCATTGATAGTAGTGTTAATTTTTTAAATTTACTATGATGGCAGTTCCGATGGTACTCATTATAACTAATAGACAATAATTATGACAATTATATATTATTTTTATTTCTGCATTCTAATGACAAAAATTGAAGACCTTTATAAGTGTCATTTTTTTAAATATATTAAATAGGTACTATTTTTATTTTTTAAACATGTAACTGCTTGATGTTTAATATAGTATAATAAGTCGAAAATTCGTAAGACAAAAGCAATAAAATTGGTAAGGTTCTTGACTTTCAATATATTGGACGAATGAAAGTAATATTTTATTTTATAGTATTATAATAATAAGTTGTATCTAGGACGTCCAGGTGGCAGCTTTATTGCAAAGAAAATGTATTTTTTTTACAATAGATGTCGCTAGGTGCGCTTAAATGAATTAGTTATTCCGAGGGATAAACTTTTTAATGTAATATAAATTATCATGTTTGTGTATGATAGCGCAATAAATAAACATGGTATTCTATCTCATAAATGATAGTACTTTTATACTGATAATTAAAGAAATTCGTGCAAAATTATTTCCTAGCAATTCCAAAATATCAAAAATGCACAACGTTAATATTCAAGTTTTCACTTCTGCGGACACTCCCGGAGTGCAACCCGTCGTATTTTTTTTTATTAAAATCTATTCTTGTAAGTATTAAAATAATCACGTTAGATACATTAAAAAACATACAGTTGAAAAGATAACCTTTATTTCTCACCGGATTGACCACCTCGGAGATTACCATTGCAACAAACCCCATAGATCTTTTGTTAAAACACTTAATTTAAATTAACAGCCATTTTGATTTGTCCAAAGCGATTTAACAAGATATTATCTTATCTTAGTACCATTAATTATTAAAACAAGTTCCTATGCATATCACTTAGAAAAATTACATTAATAATGTGGACATAATATATCCGTTCGAAAGCAGTGTATAATTAAGTGCAGTGATTTAATATAACGCGTTGTTGAGTCTTCTTAATTTATGTAAAAAGTTTATAATGTAATTAAACCTCAGTGGTCGTCTGTTTTCTCTTCTCCTTACAGATTTGGAGTATTCAATAAATCATAATGAAGCATAGGAGAGCCTGTACTAAATTCAAAATTCAATATCGTTTATTCAGTCTAGGCTGTTACAAGCACTTGTGAATGTCGAAAAGCTACGCCATCGGTTCGCAAATCTACGGCGGGAGACCTTGCACTGAGAAGAACCGGCAAGAAACTCAGCAAGGGCTGCTTTTTTCACCCTGTTTTATTTCATACAGTGTCGTCCAATTGAAAGTTGACACCAAACTTGCAAATATGTGTTGAGGTCAACTTCCATCACATAATGTAATGTTGTTCGTCCCACAATGATTAGACTTCTTGCATTTACACAAAAAAATAATTAAATTTATACATTAAAAACGGAACACCATATCTTTTTATTCTTTGATGGCAAATCTGCAATGTTCAGTAGAATTTTGAGTTTCAAAAATGGCATTTTATTGATTGAAAAACAATAAAATTTTATTGATTGGTTCACAAATGCTGCGAAAGGGCAGCCTTATTGACGCCATTAAGGGAAAGATGTTTTTAAATACCACTTTTCACTATGTAAACATAATTAGTAAAATATATACTTCCTAGAAGAAAATTATATTTTAGTTTCACCTAAGTGTCGCCGCACACGGGCCTAACGCCACAGCCGCAAACGCCGCCACGAGAAGCTAGAAGCGGCTACTAAAGTGGCTGAAGCGCGCGACAGCGGCCGACTAAGGTAAGGGAGAGAGGGGTGGGGAATCGCGCGAGTGACGTGTGGCGGCGTTTTGTATCGTTGATTAAGTGGCCGGTGCGGACCACAAGAAGCGAGCATCGACGATTTGCAGCGTGTGGCGGCCACCGGCGTACCGTATGTGGCGAGTTCATATAAAATGCATGAAAACTACAAGAAATATGCCGGTGGCGGCGTTTTGTGCTTGTGGTCGGTGGCCCGTGTGCGGCGACACTAAAATTCAACAAAACATCAAAATTGTTGTGCCATGTGCGGCTGTTAAAACACGAACTGCTATGCAGTGAGCTGACTGGTTTCCGTCTTATTACAATAGTTCTTGCTTTTTATTAAATATCTAGACAAGGGAAAACGATAATGAAAAAAAAACGTCCAAGTGCGAGTCGGACTTGCGCACCGAGGGTTCCGTACAAACATTACTGTAGGTATATTTTAATAATTATTAAAAAAATAGTTTTCCATTTTTTTATGTAACTAAAAATTTACGGTTTTCGCATATTTTCCTTTATCTGTACTATAAGACGTTACTTCGTACCAAATTTCAAGATTCTAAGTTCACGGGAAGTACCCTGTAGGTTTTGATTCCCGTGCGAGTTTCGAAAATTTGCGGAAATTTACGGCATAAACGGCTGTATCTTTTGATTGCTTTGGCTTAGAAGTTTGATTTTTTCACAGCTCCAAGGGACAGTAGACATGAGTATCAGATATGAGTTTCAGTTTGATGCCTCCACGCGTTCCTGAGAAAAAAGGTCTTGACTGACGGACGGACGGACGGACTGACAACAAAGTGATGCTATAAGGTATATCCGTTTTTTCCTTTTGAAGTACGGAACTCTAAAATTAGCAAATCCTCAGAAAAATCCAAATTTAACTAAATATACTTTCTCCCTTTTAAGCCGGTAAACAGATTTTGATGAATTTTAATATAAAAGTAAAGGGGACCTGGAAGAAGGATAATATGGCATCTTTTTGTAGCGATAATAGCTATTAAAAAGAACAGAAATAGGAAATAGTTTGTCTGTTTGTGTTCCGTAAAGACGATGTCGCGGGCAGTTGGTTAATACCTAAGTCTACATCGCTGGAGCGATAAGAGAGTCTAGCGCGTTCGGCTGCGTTCGTTAAAGTTAAGCAACTTTCGCAGTGGTCAGTCTTTGGATGGGTGACCAAAAATCTTCTATCTCGAGTTTTTCCGTGCTTCGGAAGGCACGTTAAGCCGTTGGTCCCGGCTGCATAAGCAGTCGTTAGCACCCGCAAATCCGCACAAGGCCCGCGTGGTGGGTCCTGGCCCAATCTCCCTATTCTAACATAGGGAAGGCTTGTGCCTTTAAAAAAAAAGGTTTCTTTAGTAGGTTCTTAAAAGATATATAGTGCTTTCTATTTGTCTAAAATTTCAAGGGAAGATAGTTTCAGTTTCGGCATTACGACGGCGGATTAGTCGACAACTCAAAAGCTCTCACAGCTAAGAAGTTAAGACTGATCACTTTAAAGTAGGTACTTTAAACTTCTTAAATTCTGTTGGAATTCTGAAATCATAATCAAAATCATTTATTCAGTTTAGGCTGTTACAAGCACTCATGAATGTCTAGAAGCTACGCCATCGGTTCGTAAATCTACGGGTGACCTTGTACTGAGAAGAACCGGCAAGAAACTCAGCAAGGGCTGTTTTTTTCTCCCTGTTTTATTATTTACAGAGTCGTCAAGTTGAAAAATGACTGCAGTGATGATTCATGAAGTCATCTTTCATTACATAATGATTAAATATACATTAATTGTTTACCTGCATTTTGATTGCTGTGTATAAATACAAATAGTGTTATTTATATTAAGTGTGACTAAACATTAAAATTGTATAATACAACTTTAGTTAAATTATTTGAAGCTTCCATTACGACAGTTGTGAGAGCGGCTGTTGAGTTGGGAGATTGGGCCATGACCCTCCACGCGGGCCCAGTGCGGATTGGCGGGTGCTAACAGAACCAACGGCTTAACGTGCCTTCCGAAGCACGGTAGGTAGGAGATTTTTGGTCACCCATCCAATGACCGACCACTGCGAAAGTTGCTTAACTTCAACGATCGCAGCCGAAAGCGTTAAGTACTTGCGCCGTTGAGCTCCCTGAAGAGCTCGAGATAACAAATTTTTGGTCGCCCATTCTATCAAAAGTCAATGCGAGAGTTGCTTAATTTCCACGATCGCAGAGCGGATACAATAACTACTGCGCTACCAAACTCCTTTAAAAACAACAGAATACGACAATAAAAAAAACGACGGGTTGCACTCCGGGAGTGCCGGCAGAAGTGAAAACTTGAATACTAACGTTGTGCATTTTTGATATTTTGGAATGGTTAGGGAATAAAGGAGATTGCTCAGCTTCCATACATGTTTGGCCTAAAGACCAATAATCATGAAAAATCGTTTCCTAGATTCGAAATTATATATAAATTACTGTAGAAACGATAATTATTGACGGACGCCCCTGAGAACTTCTTTAGACCATATTCACTGAATGATTTTGAGGATATGTTTGCAAATAGGTACTAGGTATTAAAATAATAAAAAACAAATAAGTTATATAGCAAACTAGGGAAATCAAACCAAGTACCGAAATTATGTATTAGATTCAGGTATATAAAGCATGTAGATTAATAGATAGTTGCCTGTTTTTAAAGTTAATGTATAAGAGTAACGTTTAAAATCAGGCATCATCTATGCATTTCCGGTTATAATAAGGTACTCTGTGACAGAAACTGTGTGTTAATTGTAAATGAGCCACAGATTAGAGAGAATTGTTAAACTCTCGCTAACTAAAGAAAGCTTATTATTTTTGTTCTGTTTATATTATAACCATATTTTAGATTTTTAGTGTATCACACCTTATAATGTGTTTATGGAGGTGTTTGGCGAAAAATGTATGGCGATAGACTTTATGATGTCGCCTACCATCTATAATATTTATCTTAGCACATTTGCATGTAATAAAAATGATAATTTAGTTGTGGGTAATAATGCCACAGTGTAATAAAAAAAGTTTTATTTTATCGATCTTTACAAAATAGATTTGTTTTGATGTTATTAAAACAACTTCTATCAGTCTTTGGCTGAATGTTACTACACCCATAGCCATTAAAAATGATTCATATGTTTTCCAAACCGGTAAAATTAAAAATCCTTTTTAAAATGAATATATTATACAAAGGTGTCCGTTAAAATCTAATGACTGTAAAATAAAGTATAAATTACGCCAAGAATTACCGTATATGTCAATATTTTTTGTGCATTTAGGCCAATTTGAGCAATCTCCTTTGTACGAATTTCTTTAATTATCAGTATAAAAGTACTATCATTTATGAGGTAGAATACAATATTTATTTATTGCGCTATCGTACACAAACAGAACAATTTATATTACATTAAAAAGTTTATCTCTCAGAATTACTCATTTAAGCGCACCTAGCGAACATCTATTGTAAAAAAATGCATTTTCTTCGCAATAAAGGACCTGGACGTCCTAGATACAGACTTATTATTATAATACGATAAAATAAAATATTACTATGATTCGTCCAATATATTGAAAGTCAACAACCTTTCCAATTTTATTGTTTTCGTCTTACAAATTTTCGATTTATAATGCGATAAAATAAAATATTACTATGATTCGTCCTATATTGAAAGTCATCAACCTTTCCAATTTTATTGTGTGTCATGATGCGATCAGCACACGTGTTTAACCTGACGCGAGTGTAACATTTTTACCCATACAAAAAAGTGTACAACGCCGCTAAAGAAGTTTTCACTTCAAAAACTACGAATAAATCATTATGTTGAATGAATGACAAGGATTTGAAATTCGGAACATAATATTACATTCGTTCTATGCCAAAAAAGCTTTAAATCTATCCAATTTGCTAACTTAAATTATTGCCGGAAACTTTCTCCTGAGCACGTTAACACCCTCAATCCCAGTCATTGAAGCAAAACCGCGCCGATCTGCAGAATATCTAAGTACAATAAAAATGAGGTTTAATACCTTTGCCCGCCACCACTGACAACCAGATGGGCCAAATTGAACTTTATGTGATGAGAAAAAGTGTCTACATTCCCCCAACGTGCCAAACGAACGACATAACTTCGGGTTAACAAGATCTCTCGTAGAAAGAGAATAGATATTTTTAGCTAGGCTTTTAGACTAAATAGTATATTTTCTATTTCAGACCTTCCCTGAATTTGATTTGATTTGGAGAAGCGTGCAAAGCTTGTTGCACAAAGAAAATAATATATGGGTTTCTACACAACGCTGGATGTTTGTATTTTGGGACGTTTTGGAAATGTCGTAGGTTGATATATATATATATATATATACTAGCAAACCCCGCGAACTCCGTTTCGCCACCAGATGGCTTCGTTTTATGTAACATTTCGTTTGGTGATTAAAAGAAGTTTTTTTTTAATTTTTCCTGAATTTTCTTTGCTATAAACCTCACGGAGCCCGAGACCTTTCCAACGAATGCAAAACCGTGGAAATCGGTTCGTGCGTTCTGGAGTTATAGCGTCAGGAAGGAAAACCCGACTTATTTTTATATAGTATATATATATATATATATATATATATATATATATATATATATATAAATATAATATTAAATGCGGACAATTAGACAATGGCTAAATACGAAAACGCGAGTCGCCTCAATAAGTGTCGCCGCACACGGGCCACACGGCACAGCCACAAACGCCGCCACGAGAAGCTAGAAGCGGCTACTAAAGTGGCTGAAGCGCGCGACAGCGGCCGACTAAGGTAAGGACTAAAGGTAAGGGAGAGAGGGGTGGGGAATCGCGCGAGTGATGTGTGGCGGCGTTTTGTATCGGCGCATTAAGTGGCCGGTGCGGGCCACAAGAAGCGAGCAACGACGATTTGTAGCGTGTGTCGGCCACCGGCGTACCGTGTGTGGCGAGTCCATACTACAAGAAATATGCCGGTGGCGGCGTTTTGTGGTTGTAATCGGTGGCCCGTGTGCGGCGACACTAAGATTGCGGAAAGAATCGATAGCTTATTAAAATATTTACTTTCCAGGTAGATACATGAGTAAAAACTCCTGTATCGATTATCTAAACCATAAATCACTTAAATCCTTTTCTTCTGTTTATTCTATTAAGAAGACGTTATTCACTATTCAATTATCCCAAAAAATAAATATCACTGTCAATCGAATTAATTATCAACGCTTCTACAGGCACTTTTCTAATACAAAAATGCCAAATATACATAATAAATTCCATATATCACAAGACTGACAAGTCGATACATCAGCGAAAAACCCCATCAATTACACATTCGGTAATCTCCGACCTCGTATTATGAGTAATAGCCTCAATTAAGGAATCAAACGATTGGCGATTAGCATAGTAGAGTTATTGGACAGTACTATTTATATCACTGAATGTCATGGATGATTCAAAACATATAAGCTTTACTTGTTTTTATACAAGATGAGGTGCAGCAAATTCCACACCACAAAATGGTGGCAAGTATAAATGGAATACGATCTGTTATAACCTGCCTACCTAATGCCTACTACAGAAATGTTGCTGACTTAGGAAAACTATAATGAATAATTATTTCCAATATTAAATTTGTGATCAGCAATATTTTTGTATAAAAACCCGCGATTTCAATATTACAGTTAGTCTTGTTCTGATTTGTGGAATTGCTGCCCAACAACGGACCTGGTTTCTGCCTGCCGGTTGGCCTTCAGCAAGGAAACTCTGAGGAACTATTCAACGGCCTAGTAAACTAGCCCGTCGCGAGTCGTTATCCTTAAAACTAAAAGGAAGTAGTAGTGAACAATAAAGTGATAGCAGTGTTATAACAAACATAAATATATAAATAAAGTGATTGTGAGCAAATAAAGTTTTTTTTTTAAATTAAACTAAGTGCTTCGTCTAACAGACCGCAAAGACAGCTAAAGCAAATTTACAGTTTCAGCAGCTTGCCCCACTGAAACCAATTCCCATTTCAGCAGAAACACAGTACCGACAAAGGCAGTGTTATTTTATTGTGGTTGAGACGGTAGCCGTCGGTAGAGGGGGTTCGGTATATCTCGCCGACAATAAGCTTGATTATAATTTTTATTATTTTTAAAGCATGTAACTGCTTGATGTTTAAATCTAAAGAAAATATAACTAGAAAAAATTCCACGCGGACCAGGCAGCAGACGGGACTCGAACCCGCACCCTTCGCAATCCGGGCGAATGCACTGACCAATTATGCTACCGCGGCCCTCACGGACCGCGTCGAAATTCTTTCTAGCTATTCTTAAGCTGCAAGGCAGCGCCATCTCTTCGCATTATAGGTAAACCCACAATTTTTTCTAGTTATATTTTCTTTAGATTTAAATAAGCTTGATATTTTATTTATAGTGTAATTTTGGAAACTGTAACAAAATAAGGTATTTATTAACCTAAAAACATGTAAGTAGGTAGTTTTATATTTTTAAAAAGAATTCGATTCTTTCAAGTTCACACAGAAAAAAAACGACGGGTTTTGCACTCCGGGAGTGCCGGCAGAAGTGAAAACTTGAATAATAACGTTGTGCGTTTTTGATATTTTGGAATGGTTAGGGAATAATTTTGCACGAATTTCTTTAATTATCAGTATAAAACTATCATTTATGTGGTAGAACACAATATTTATTTATTGCGCTATCGTACACAAACATGACAATTTATATTACATTAAAAAGTTTATCTCTCAGAATTTCTCATTTAAGCGCATTTAGCGACATCTATTGTAAAAAAATGCATTTCTTCGCAATAAAGCTGCCACCTGGACGTCCTAGATATAGACTTACTATTATAATACGATAAAATAAAATATTACTATGATTCGTCCAATATATTGAAAGTCAACAACCTTTCCAATTTTATTGTTTTCGCCTTACGAATTTTCGATTGTCAGGTGTCCGGATGCGATCAGGCCACGTGTCATGACGCGAGTTTGACAGTTTTTACTCAATACAAAAAAGTGTACAACGCCGCTAAAGAAAATTTCACTTCAATATCAACTTACATAAATCACATAAGCGCACCTAGCGACATCTATTGTAAAAAAAATGCATTTTCTTCGCAATAAAACTGCCACCTAGACGTCCTAGATAGAGACTTATTATTTTAAAACGATAAAATAAAATATTATTATGTTTCGTCCAATATATTAAAAGTCAACAACCTTTCCAATTTTATTGTTTTCGTCTTACGATCAGGACACGTGGCCTGTAATGCGATCAGCCCACGTGTCATGACGCGAGTTTAAAAAATTTTACCGTTACAAAAAAGTG
This sequence comes from Chilo suppressalis, assembly GCA_902850365.2. Classification (NCBI taxonomy): domain Eukaryota; kingdom Metazoa; phylum Arthropoda; class Insecta; order Lepidoptera; family Crambidae; genus Chilo; species Chilo suppressalis. The sequence goes on from OU963910.1 coordinate 2,171,019, forward strand.
TACTAAAGAAGTTTTCACTACAAAAAAATAAAAGAAAAAACAATTAAAGCTAATCATAGATCAAATATATGTAATATAAAGATATATTTTACATATCTTTAATCAGTGATTATATATATATGTGTAAATGTAATGATTTGTACAACAACTGAGTATTTGTATCGTAATGGCTTCTTTTGTTGTCGATTTCGGTTGCTCCTACACGGTGAATGAACAGGAAATATATAAATAATTCAAGAATCGGCACATAAAAGGTTCAATCATGTTTTTTTATTATTCTTTGTTACGGTGGAAATAAAAAACAAATTTAATATAACTGTTTGTTTTGTCACAGTTTATTGACACGCCTCATGATTGAAGACTCTCGCATACTCGTTTTAAAAGGGCTCGAACCTTTTCCATGGGACTGAGTACTTTAAAACTTTGGACCTTTTAAAATTGACTCACTCAGTCTTAAAATAGCCTTAGAGTCGCAACTTTTCTAAAAAACTCAGGGTACAGGGTACAAGATCTTGATTGAGTTGTATTAACGTTGGAGAGCTGGTTTTTGTCGTGCGAGGAAAAAGTAGAATTTTACTACGGAAATATTTTTTTTCTAAATGGCTTCGCACGGCTTGTGCATTTAGCCAATGTCAAGTGTTAAATATAGGTATACAAATACTATAGCACTCGTGGTCAAAGTAATAAGTCAAGTCAAAGTAAGTGGCAGTCAAGTCAATCCCCCTTTCCCTATGTTTCAGTAAAAGTGTGGGGATTTACTGGAACCTCCCCGTGGACTTCTTGAGGGAACGTCGAAGGACACTTTCCGCTATTTTGTTTCACTTGCTAACACTTGTGCACGTTCCCGAACACTTAGTGGTTAATAATCCCCCATTATTAGACACTAACATCCGCCACAACGTAATTTTTAACAAGAAAAACAAAACTGCTAAAGTGACGCTTCCCGATCCCGCCAAAAAGTCCTACGGAAATATTTTAGTATATTGATTTAATAACATTGACAAGATACAATGACATATAATACAGAAAAATAACACCACAAATCATATTAGAAACTCTTTCATCGTTAACAAGTTGTAAACCGTCATGAATGACTCAAATTCTCTCAAGAGCTTATAAGCCTCGAGTCTTTTCATCAATAGTGCAGTTGATACCCTCTTAATACGTACAGAATCCTTAAAATGACCCCATTTTCACTAAAAGAATTATTTATTTTTAGATTTCACCTAAGAATCTTTAGAGGAGCTCCCTATAAGAGATGTTAGGTGTTCATTGTATTGTAACATTTTGACGTTTTTTGTGTCTGTCAAAGCTTATCGCGGTGGCGAGGGCGTGACACGGCGGTCGCAGGCAGTAGACATTGTGTCGGAATTATAAAAAAATACCTAACTAAATACATCTAATACTAAACAACGATAATATAAATTGAATGAGGAATTTGTATTGAACGAACGATCACTGAAGACGCGTTCACGCAATAAGTTCCGGTACCGGTAAATTATTCTCGTGACACCTCCGATAAATGTCTCGGAACAGTCTGTTACGGACGCTTTCAACACATTTGCTGAAAAAATTAAATTACGGAGGTTGTATACATTGTTCGGAAGTTCAAATTACGGGTCATAAAACGAAGTGTGCGGTGAAAATTTTACCGATTTTTTACCGTATGCTTTACGGTTTTTTTATTTCGATCGCACCTAGTTGGATGTGCTTTTTATATATACCTTTGGCTTACTTTAAAACTAAAAAGAAAGCATCCAATTTGGTAAAAAATAAATTGTTATATTTTCCCATTTCTCTCATTATTGAAATAAAATAAGCGAAGCCAGATCTATTGGTTAATTAGCCCTATATAAATCATAATGCTCCAATCGGTTCACTATGGATTATAGATAAAAAAATCGCTTGATCAATGATTGTATGGTAATGTCGACATGATTATTTCATCCGATAGATATACAGTCGACAACTCATTGGTTGAGTACCAACATAATAACATTAAAATGTCTCATATTGCGTTAAAATAAGAGCTAAAATTATATTTCGAGTGTGTGCCGCAACTGGCATGCGCCCACGCCACAAATCATATCGAAAAATGCTTACGAGTCGAACTCATATTTGCATACTCGATGATTTTGAAGAATCTCTGGTACTTTTATTGATATATGATTTTTCGTGCCACTTGCTCAAAAAAGTGACATTCTATGCCACAAAAAGCGAACATAACAATAGTCATTTTTAATCTGTTAAAAACAGGGAAAGAAAATTGTACTGAATTTCATTCATCCTCTAGGGGGAGAATGTGATTTAAATTTGGAATACTTATCGAAATTTATACTCAACTACATCTGTGTTTACACCATTGAGTTTGTATATAAAGCAGTATACATCTTTTTGAAAAAGGAATACGCATTTATTGTGAAGTTATGATTATTAAATAAAATTACGAAAACCGACGAGGCCGTATTTAATTGGACCAATGTTTCGAATGTTAACTTTTAATTGTCAATATTTTTAGTAAATGCTTATCTCATATTATTATTGTGTTATTTTTTTCGCAAATAGTACGAAAAGTAGAGTATTTTCCTCGGTGATAAAGCTGTCTTAGTCTTGGGTGAACTTAAATCCCTTGCTACACTCAGGACTCGTCTTAAATCCCTCGCTTTGCTCGTGATTTAAGTTTTTAACACCCTCGCTACGCTCGGGAGTAAACCTCGAGTCCTTTATTACGCTCGCGATTTAAATCGTCACCCACGACAGAAGACACTGCTTTATCCCCTTGGTTAATAATCTACTATTATTGTACGAGCTAGCTTCAAACAATGCATTTTTCCCGCGTCAGCATTTTTAACTGGCCTTCATTTTACATTCTTGCACAAAATTATTTTATAAGTCAGTTTGCATTTAACAAGCTAACAAAGCGCGCGTACTCATACCATTGTCAATTAGCAAATAGTTTTTTTTTTGTCTTTATCTCAATTATACTTTTTTTACACATAACAGTTTTGGTGAACTCATTGGATACGTGTCTCAATTCGAGAATAGTTACTTTTTACCACGCCACTGGACACAATACAACCAGTTTCCACTGCGGATTCAGTGCTATCATCTCGCCATAAGCATGGCGTCGTTTACTATTCCAATTCTAGACACTTATTTCTAATGATTCTAGTTAGACTTGGATCAAATTTATCTCAGACTTTGCTCATTACAATAACTATGTTTAAATTGCATGATTGGACTTAACAACCCACAATTTAGAAGCAATGCATCATTACTAAGTAATTTGACATGTAGCGCATGAGATTAGGATAAAAACGTTTTATTCTTGTTATTAAGTAGATAGGTATATAGTATTTTAAGAAAATTTTGGTATACTTTTCCAGAATCACTGCAAGAAAGTGAATGCCTCTGTGGGCCTTTCTTGCCTTCCGGCACAACTAGCTTGGAATTTATTGCCTCTGAGATACATCTGCTACGACCTGGGTTCCGAACCTGGGGGTAATTACTCCTGCGGGGGTAACTCAGTCATACTTCGGGGGTAACAAAAAACCTAATTATTTGGTTTAATATAAATAATAAGAAAATACTTTATTATAATACTACTAAATAGAGCATGCGCTCCTTCTTGCTAGCGAGCCCGCGGGGTGCTGAGTGTGGGAAGCGGGGCAAGATTTTCTCCTGATGATGACATTGTTAGAGACGAAGATGTAGCGGCCAAATTGGAATTTCTTGGACTGATGATAACATTTTAAAGTCGGGGTAAAATCTGTTTTCCTAATAGGTTACAGGGGTAACAGTATTGGAAAGGTTAGGAAACACTGTGCTACGGCAAGACCTTGCGAATTTGCACTCACATGCATACAAACATACGCGCGTACCATCTATCACCTATGTATCCATTCTATTTAGTTGTTTGTATTTAAGGCCGTAAATGATATATAGTTAATTGTTTACTTTCCACATAGGACAGGGCTTCGTCTAATATGGGAAATTGTAATATAATTTTGTAATTTTGTTTATGAATAAATGGATTATTATTATTATCATTACTATATGGTCATTCTCACACCAATATCTGTTATGCGGACAATATTCTGGCTGCTGCACATAGCATATTTTCATTATGGTAAACACGCATAACAGTCTTTGTTTTCGATAATTGGTGAGAATACTATACTGTACTATTCATAATGATGGAAATGTCCAAATCTCCAAAAAGTGTACATATAATTAATACTGGTTTCACAACGACAATGGCTTTTCATCGGATTGGATTGGATTGGATTGGAACATCTGTATCCCTAGCACAAACCAATATCGAATTCGTATCGTTTGCGAGTCCCGAAGTGTCATTGTCAAATGTGTACTGATTTTTAGTTCTCGTTACGTACTTTGTGCCGCTGCTGTTCAAGTTTCCATACAAAATTTGACATTGACATTTCGGTTTGCAAACTATTCGAATTCGATAATGGTTCGTGCTAGGGGTATTGAACATAATGATATCCAACAGAAATAAATCCAGTTTGTTGAATATCATTATGTTCAGATGTTAGGAATGCAAATGGATTGCTTTAGGAATATAGCAGCGATGTCTGTACCGCAATGCTAGGTAACTACATGAGCATAGTATTCAAACAATCTAAAATACATCAACTGAGGAGCTCGATGACGCAGGTGGCTAGCGCGTTCGGCTGCGATCGTTGAAGTTAAGCAACTTTCGTGGTGGTCGGTCATTGGATGGGTGACCAAAAATTTACTATCTCGAGCTCCTTCGTGCTTCGGAAGGCACGTTAAGCCGTTGGTCCCGGCTGCATCTGCAGTCGTTAGCACCCACCAATCCACACTGGGCCCGCGTGGTGGGTCATGGCCCAATCACACTATTCCATCCATAGGAAAGGCCTGTGCCCCAGCAGTGGGGACATTAATAGGCTGATGATGATGATGATGAATCTAGGTATCTAAATATAATCTGTTGCATATCATTATGTTAAGATGTTAGGAATGCAAATGGATTGCTTTAGGAATATAGCAGCTATGTCTGTATCGCAATACTGGGTAACTACATGAGCATAGTATTCAAACAATCTAAAATACATCAATATGTCTGACAGTGTACGGAATCAGCGTAATTTGCGGGTAATCGCGCAGCTGCAGTCGGCTGTATTTACCGCGATAAATCAGGGTTGCTACTACTGGTATTTAAAAAAAACTGACTTAATAATAATAATCCATTAATTCAAAAACTGTTTTACTAAATAATATAACAGCCACCCATACTAGGCGAAGCCCGTCCTATGGGGGAAGTAAGCAATTTACAATTTATATTTACGGCCTTAAAATACAAACACACTTATCACACTAATATTGTAAAGGCGAATGTTTGTGAGTGTGTATGTATGGCTGGAGCGATTTTAATAAAATCTGGTATGGTGTTAGTTGACACCCTGGATTAACATATAGGCTAAGTTTTACTGCAGGAAAATATCCCTAATAATCCGCGGGCAAAACAAAGCTTGCAAGATGAGATTGCGGCATCTCACTCTTTTGCAGAACAGAACTTTATTCGCAATTAGACTCCGCTACATTGAAATCAAGATTAGGTTTCATAAAAAATTACCGGGTCTTCTATTAAAATTCATGAAGTCATTTACCAACTTGACAACTTTGTAAATCTAAAGAAAATATAACTAGAAAAAATTCCACGCGGACCAGACAGCAGACGGGACTCGAACCCGCACCCTTCGCAATCCGGGCGAATGCACGGACCAATTATGCTACCGCGGCCCTGACGGCCGCGTCGAAATTCTTCTAGCCATTCTTAAGCTGCAAGGCAGCGCCATTTCTTCGCATTGTAGATTTAATGTTTTGTTATCAAGTGTACCAAAAGTAACTACAATAAATAAAAAAAAACCTCACAATGTCAAATGAATACTTTTACAAGTATTAAACATTTGAAAAAAGAAATAGCAATTACAGTTATAATTTTTATTTTTTAAGCATGTAACTGCTTGATGTTTAAATCTAAAGAAAATATAACTAGAAAAAATTCCGCGCGGACCAGGCAGCAGACTAATAACTAATACTAATATTAGTTACTGTCAATTAAATGTGGTGTTTCCAATATTCTTTAATATTTCTCCACGTTACGAAGAACACAATTATAAATGAAACGCGAGTTGGTTGAGCACTGATTTTAATTTGTTTTATAAATTTACAGATGACAATGCATTGTCTATGATTATTGTACAAAGTATTTATAACAGAAAACTATAAATACATGGTATAATAAAAACGGGTGATATATACAAGTTGGTCGTAACAACAATAATTGTAAAGTCAAAGCCTTCACTGCGCCAACCCTGCATCGTTCCTACAATTATCTGATGTGAAATGATGCCCAACTGCTCCAGTCTCGGCGGCATAATATTTAACCGGTCGGCGACACCGGGTCGCCGGGCAGACGTCAACCATCGGTACTTTATACCCTGCATGCGATCCCACTCGGTACTACTATCTACAATACAGCTGTTGTGGTAAGTGAGATTGCATCTTAGAAAGAAAGAAGAAAGAAAGAGCTTTTATTTACCTTACACAAGTATGTAGAAAAAAAAACAATAAACATAGCAACAAAAATAAAATAACAACAGTGAGCAACAATATGGAGAGAGAAAAGGCCAATCAGGACCCTGCCTCAGCTTAATGCTGTTATAGTAGGAGTGGAATATGCCCACCATAACAGCGCTGGTATTCTGGCCGGGCCTGTACGAGATTGCTAGAGACAACAGTATACATTTTAATCTTACAGAATACCAATGCTTGGACATCAACTAAGTTACTGTAACTGCATACATAAGAACTTAATTGGTAAAGTTTTGACATGACTGCCCCACAAAATAGTGTAAAGATCATAAAAAGGTCGTATTACTATAGGGTTTTTCAACAAGAACTTTGTTTTCTAAAACAAGATAAAACAAAAAAAAATTGATGAAGATGATTAAATTTTTTATTGAATTACAAAGAGAAAAGTTCGGCAATTATGAATGAAAAATGATATCTTGCAGCTTCCACCACGAGCACGCTGACAGATGTCGATTCTTTCATCAAAGTTTTTAATCACTGTTTGGCAATATGGTGGGACTATTTCGTTAATCACATCACGGAGTTTTAAGGCTGCAATCGATTCGATTGTCCTCGTATACACTCTGTCCTTAACATAACCCCACAAACAATAATATATTGTTTCAATGTTGTAACAATAATAGTGGTGTTAAATCACATGATCTGGCTGGCCACTTAACAGCTGAGTTTAGTGAAATTATGCGATCGGGAAATTTGGTTTGCAATAAATTGATCGTTTCATTGGCTGTGTGACATGTTGCACCGTCCTGTTGAAACCACATATCAGGGATATCCACGTCATCAATAATAGGCCAAAAATCGCCATTTGGTGGTTCTGGATAACCCCAATTGTTGAGAACGTCGCAGAATTGACAAATTTGGATCTGCCTCAACACTGTGGCTCACGGCTGCGATGCTTTCAGTTGAACGACCCGGTCGAACACGCGTTGGTGTTGGCACATTTTGTATCGAACCTGTCGACTCAAATTTAACGACCAAATCTTAATAGCGGTCACAGAAGGACGATTATGTTGTCCGAAAATATCACGAATTTGACAAAATGTAACTGTAACAAAACCACTATTTTCATAGTGGATTTTAATTATTTTAATTCGATTTTCAAGCGAAATTGAATTCATTGTAACAATTGCTAATGCATCTTCTACGAATACGTCGAAAACCTAAATGTGAAAACTATCATATTGTTGGTTTCAACAATTCAAAAACAAAATTCTTGTTGAACAACCCTATAGCTAAACTTTATAATATGCAATATCTTTATCTAATTAGGTACGAAAAATTAATGAAGATGAACTTAAAATATCAAGTTGACATTAAGTAGATATAAATGTAATGGCCGGCTATAGGCGCAAGTGGGGTAAAGCTATTAACGACTAAGGTATCAAATAACCAAAACATAACACTCGAGACCTCCATTTTGAACTTTGCCCGAATAACTCAATCTTCTTTTCCACAACTCACATTAAAATAACAGGCTATAAACGTATTTGTATAGGTTACTCGAACATAACTTTTGTTCTTAGACAATCCAGCAGTCGTAAGCTTAAGACTGAGTTTCGGCCCCCCTCGGGAAATCAGGCCTGCTCCAAAACGACCAACTTAATTAAGAGCACTTTGACAATGCCGACAATTAATTAATTACATTTGATATGTCAAATAGTACAGTCAACCTGTGAAAAAAAAATCGTTTCAGTGAAAAAAAAAACCTAAAGGGTAAATCTTGTTTTGTATGCATTTTAGAAACTTTTTTTTCGACCATAAATGTAGAGGGCGTTGAGTACTATAATTTATGTCATTGTTGCAATCTCGTACAACAAAAAATAGGCATTGTAGGTGGCGCTAAAGTCTCAAAAAAAGTGTTTCTTCACTTTTTCACCCTCAAAATATCATTTTAATGGAAAACTTTAAATGAAAAAGTTGTTCTGTACATGATTACCAACAACTTTTGTACAAACAATTTTTTTGTATTACTTACCGTTTTCAAGTTATAAATTGCGCAGGTATGAAAAATCCAATAGAGCGATTTTGGGCAGTTCAAGTACACATTTGCAGTGCACATTTCAATGTACGTTTTACAATTTTTTATTTTTTTTTCATGATTGTAATAATTTTGATTTGTTATTGACATGAAATATCGACAATTAGAGACATTTTCTTGCATGAATTAATTGCAGGAACTTTAGCGCCACCTACAATGCGCATTTTTTGTTGTACGAGATTGCAACAATGACATAAATTGTAGTACTCAACGCCTTCTACAATTATGGTTGAAAAAAAAGTTTCTAAAATGCTTACAAAACAAGAAAAATGCGTTTCAAAAATGTTTCGAAGGTTTTTTTGAGTTTTTCAAAAAACGTCTACGAGTTGAACATGCCCATCGCCAAGGTGGCTTACTGACGTCATTTGGCAACAGAAAAAACAAGACTTACCTTTTAGGTTTTTTTTTCATTAATTTTTCCGATTTTTTTTGTCGATCTTAAGTCTTAACAATATGGTTATGGTGGTATGGTATATATAATGGTTACGTGTCGGGATGCGGTTCGAAATTATAGGCCAGTTCACACTTGACAATTCTTTATTCTCCACACAGTTCGCTCTCTCTTAAACACACAATACTACACATACTTCACACTATACAAGTTTTTAAACAATCTCACTTGAAAACTTTACACGCACTTTGATCGCCTTTGTATTCGTTCCGAAATCTCTGTTGAAACTCAAATGTCCGCCGATCGCGCTTATATACGCCAATCGATTCATTCTAGAAAACTTCAGTTTAATTGAGAGTTAACTAGCACCCGCGAGTGCGTAGTACCTACTTATACGTAGGTAACGCGCATAAGTTGTAAACAAGTGCAGATGTCGTTTCACTTTCTCCCTTACGCCGCACTGTATAAGGCTCATATTGGAATGAGCCGCACCACTCGACCTTTATCGCGATAATAGGGTATTTGACACTATTAAAAATAAAGTGCCAATTGTTAGCATCTGTATTTAGAATGAATATTGGCAGGAGTTTTTACTATTTTTACAGAAAAATTATTCATAATTTTACTAAAAACCAACGACAAAGATAATAGTTTTCTTGTCTATTGTCACGTGACCCAAAACGCTTTGGATTGGTGGAGCCTAATATGACGTCACACGCAAGTAAACTTCCGGTTAAAGTGACATTAGATTGTATAGTTTAACGTTTTAATGACAGTCGTATGACGTCACTCACCAGTGAGACGCCATATTGTCCAGAGATACGTTTTTCGCGGCAACTTGAAAATAGAGCTTTTGGTTTCGTTTTTTTTTTACCGAAATACACAACATAATGACAATTTTTATGGACTCTATATACATTAGTAAATAACGTGAGATCGTTTTCTAAAACTTGTCAAATACCCTATTCTCGTCGCGACCTGCGGTGTTCTGAAAAACCGCGAAAAATAATATTGCCACAAACGTGACAATATTTAATATTTGGCAGGCTTTACTCAGCACCCCCAGTATAGCATAATAAACTCGTGTTATACGTATGTCTTTGAACTTCACTTGAAATATGTTTTAATTTCAGATCATAAAATCTCAGTATGAAACAACTAAGCCAAGCTAGGTCACACCGTAATGGCTTACAATTGAACCGTATCCAAAAGCACTTTGCAGACTCAATTTTCATGATTTACTAAAATATACTTCGTTACTACGTACTCGAACCACGTACACTACTTATAGAGAGAGAAAAGTACGTTTTTCTAGGAAAAGGGTATATTTCCCGAAGGAATTTCGTACGAATTCGTACTAAACTTATCATAAGTAATGCTATTAAAATTAAAATGTAGACTATGTTAGTAAAAGTTAGAAACCTTAAGAAACTTTTTATTTGGTTTGTTCATTAATTATGCTTCGCTGCTCAATTCTCGCAATTAATTTACATGTAATACTGCCTAGGTACCCACACCCATACACGTTGGTCCAAAGCGAGAATTTAAAAAGTTTTTTGACAACTCCTAACAGTCTTAGTGTGCGCCAACTTGAATGTCATTATCTGTTTTCGTGCTGCGGCCGCCATTATGTTTTTTTGAAGTGGAAACTTCTTTAGCGGCGTTGTACATTTTTTTTTAAACACGTGGGCTGATCGCATCATGACACACAATAAAATTGGAAAGGTTATTGACTTTCAACATATTGGACGAAACAGTAATATTTTATTTTACCGTATTATAATAATAAGTCTCTATCTAGGCCGACCACGCGGCAGCTTTATTGTGAAGAAAATGCATTTTTTTACAATAGATGTCGCTAGGTGCGTTTAAACGTGATTCATGTAAGTTGATTTTTTTGAGATCTGAGAGATAAACTTTTTTAATGTAATATAAATTGTCATGTTTGTGTACGATGGCGCAATAAATAAATATTGTATTCTACCACATACATGATAGTAATTGTATACTGATAATTAAAGCAATTCGTGCAAAATTATTCCCTAACCATTCCAAAATATCAAAAATGCACAACGTTAATATTCAAGTTTTCACTTCTGCCGGCACTCCCGGAGTGCAACTTTTTTGTATATTTAAAGTTTGTAAAAAGATTTGTAAAAACAGGACTTCAAATATTTGCGCAAGATGGAAAGTAAAAACCAAAAAGAAGTTGGTTGGATTCATACTCACAGGTTCATTAGATAAATCTTTTCAAATGCAAGTTCTAGGCGAAAATTAAACAATATTAAGTACCTATTTGCTATTACCCCATAGAAATTTCACTCCACTTTGGTCGAGAATGAGTTATATGGTGTATTTCACCGTGAGTGACACTGGATATCATCCCCCCCCCCACGACAACGGCTAACTAGAGCCGAGATCCGAGTCTCAGAGACGTCCTCTAGTTAAGACTGTTTTTTTTTTTTTTATTATTAAAATAAATAAATAAATATTTCCAATACTCACACCAATTAGCCTAGCCCCAAAGTTAGCACTTGTGTTATGGGATACTAGGGTAACGGATAGAATACATATACTGTACATATATAAGTATACCAGCTGACCCAGCGAACTTCGTACCGCCCTAAAAAAATAGGGGTTGTCCAGCGGACAAAATTGTGAATCTAAACCATTCTCAGATCCCCTTGAACACACACAAAAAATTTCATCAAAATCGGTCCAGTCGTTTAAGAGAAGTTCAGTGACATACACACTCACAGAAGAATTATATATATAAAGATTTTTATTTAGAAATACATATGAAACATCCATGACTGAAGTACAAATGCTCGTATTCATCACACAAACATCTGCCCCCACCGGGATTCGAACCCGGGACCTCTCGAGTCGGCGACACCATGAAACCCGGCGTACAAACCACTCGACCACGGAGGTCGTCTCCGTTGGTGTTGAATTTATATTGAATTTAAATTGGCAAAAATTAATCTATATAGATATATATTATAATTTGTATTCATTTTGTAATAAAAAGAAAGTAACATGACTAGGTAATGCCAAAGTATACTTGTTCATTCAGTCTTAACTCAAATACTTCATTCGTTCGTTCAACCCCCACTCATTCGATCATTCTCGCATTCAGTTCACTTATAAACTTGCTTCACTTTGTGTTCGGCTATGCTAGGAGTCAGTCGTATCAGCTTCCTAGTAAAAATATATTTCACAGAATATAAGTATCATTCGTCACTGTGATTCCGTATTTTATTCAGCTCCTCTGACCTATAAAATCTACGAAGACGACCCCCTCAGGAGCTCTACTCTCTTTCTCCGAAACGAAATTTCGGTAACGAACGAATTTCAAACGAAGTTTCGCCACTGACTCTACTCTATTTTATTTTCGAACACGCACATAAAGTTCGGGATCACAAACAATTTTCGTGAACGAATGGAATGAGTCATGTTTGTGAGTTCTTTTTATGTTTACTTTTTATATAACGATTTTAACTTGGAAACAATGTTACTTTAGGACAACATTTTTGATGACATTGAAAGAACCTTTTTTGACAGTGTTAGCCGACTAATTTGTAGAGTTGATACAATCGATTGTATGCCAACCTAAATTTGTCGTTTAATATTTTGAAGTATTGGAAATACAATAAATTAATGAAAATTTCGTTTCTTTGTTAATTACATGCTATAAAATGTTCCTCGTGCTAAGCAGCCTGGATGAAACATACTCTATCAAGCATTTAGACTTAATTCAAATAAAAATCCCAAAACGAAAATGAAAAGGTAACACTTTTCATTTCGTCGGTTAAAATTTCGAACAATTATATGTCAAATTCAACTTATCGTTGGAAAGTTTTGTGAATTAGCGTAGGCTTGGAGAATTTAAATGTCAAACTATTTTCGGACGAACGAATTTTCGAAATGAAATAGAAACAGAGTAAGGAACGTGCGAAATTTCGATCGAAATTTCGTTTTTCGTGAAAATAGAGTAGGCCTCCAGGTTCGAGTGGTCTAGAGACTCCAGACGGAGAGGAGACTCCCCATCTGGAGGCACTTGCGACACAAAAAATATCACTAATTTTTTCCACTTTTAGCATAATACAACTTATTAATTAAAGCATGTGTGTTAGAAACATTGTAAATGTTGCTTTAAATATTTTACACACCTTGTATACGCATAAAGTACCTCGCACAGTCCATACATCAGCTATGTTACTTTATGAAGCTATAAATTCACCTTTTTCAAGATTGCTATCCGCGCTATAAAAAAGCGCTTTGGTGTTAAAACCTTAATTTATAGGTGGGTGGACATTTCATAGTATTAAAAGACTCCATCGAGGTCGTTCATTATTTTTATTATTGCCATATATTTACTCAGATAGGAGCATACATAGGAGCTCGATGGCGAAAGTGGTTAGCGCGATCAGCTGCGATCGTTGAAGTTAAGCAACTTTCGCAGTGGTCGGTCATTGGATGGGTGACCAAAAATTTACCATCTCGAGTTCCTCCGTGCTTCGCAAGGCACGTTAAGCCGTTGGTCCCGGCTGCATCTGCAGTCGTTAGCACCCACTAATCCGCACTGGGCCAGCGTGGTGGGTCATGGCTCAATCTCCCTATTCCATCCATAGGGAAGGCCTGTGCCCCAGCAGTGGGGACATTAATAGGCTGATGATGATGATGGTGATGATATATTCATACGACAATCGAAAAATGAGTGTAAGTAATAACGTATGAGCGTCTTTATTTCAGCACTAGCGGTCGCTCGCGACTTCGTCCGCGTTAACTTTAGTTTTATAAGAATCCCACAGAAACCTAACATTTTCATTCAGGTATAAACTATAAGCATACTAAATTGCATCCAAATCCGTTCAGTAGTTTTTGCGTGATAAAAGTTACAAACACACAAACTTTCAAATTTATAAGGTTTTTTTTATTTTATTTTTATTTATTTATTTACTAGCGGCCCGCCCTCGCTTCGCTTCGGTGTAGAGCTGAAGTGTAGACTACAGTTTTTGTTCTCAGGCTTGTATTATACACAATGACATTCATCTATGATTCTTCTTATACCTGCATGCAAAGTCTCAGCCCGATCGGTTTAAAATTGACAAAGTTTCATACAAACTTTCATTCCCTATTTTATCCCCTTGGGGGTAGAATTGATCAAAATCCTTTCTGAGCGGAAGCTTACGTCATAACATCTACCTGCCTGCATGCCAAATTTCAGCCCGATCCGTCCAGTGGTTTGGGCTGTGCATTGATAGATCACTATGTCAGTCAGTCACCTTTGAGTTTTATATATATTGATTTTATCCCTTTGGGGGTAAAATTGATCAAAATCCTTTCTTAGCGGATGTCTACGTCATAATATCTACCTGCATGCCAAATTTCAGCCCGATCCGTCCAGTGGTTTGGGCTGTGCGTTGATAGATCACTATGTCAGTCACCTTTGAGTTTTATATATGTTACCGGCCAAACCCAATTTCAGGACAAACTAGTTTTGCCTGGGCTAAACTAATTTTTCCTAAGCCCGATAGGATAAACCAGTTTAGCCTAGGCCAAACTAGTTGATCCTGATATAAACACGCACACTCTAGGATAAACTAGTACGGCCTAGTCTAAACCATTTTAGCAGAGTCGAAAGTAATTGAACAAACATGTCAGGACTTGTACAGGTCGCGTCATGTAAAAAGAACGCTGGAAAAGTGGAGGGAGTGTTTTAGCGTGGGTACACTCGCATACATAAGTAATAGGCCTTTTGTTTTGTGAGATGCAGCTGCAACAAAAACTTTTCCACAAAATGATGCCAATGATAGCAATGATACTCTGCGATTCAAGAAGCCAAGAAGGCAATGATACTCTGCAATTCTAAGTGCCACCAAAGCACACCATGTAAAAATAAATAACAATTTTAATAATTGAGATATGATTATTGCTTCTATTAAAAAACACATATTATTATTTTGTTATAGTATGATATGTTTGTATTACAAATTATCCATAACTTTTAACGATGAATCATTATCGTTTTAATAAAAATTATTATTTTTCCAATTGCGGAGTATTTTATTCCGTTTATCTATTTATTTTGACTTTCTCGATATACCATAATGTTAAGACTAGGCCATACTAGTTTATCCTAGAGTATGCGTATTTGTATCAGGATCAACTAGTTTGGCCTAGGCTAAACTGGTTTATGCTATCGGGCTTAGGACCAATTAGTTTGGACTAGGCTATACTAGTTCATTCTATCGCGTATAGGAAGAACTAGTTTAGCCTAGGCAAAACTAGTTTGTCCTGAAATCGGGTTTGGCCGGTAACATATATATAGATTAGGATCACTACTACTAATTAATTAAATTCTATAATAGCTAACCAGATTTTAACGTATTAAGGAATCGTTGGAAAAGCTTAATGGAATCAGTCCTGCCATCCCAGCTTCTTCAGCAAGCCCAGCAGTCGCCGGGTAGTCACGGTGTAACTAAGACAAAATCGCTTATACGCCACTTTGGTCGAAAATGAGTTATATGGTACATATCACCGTGAGTGACACTGGATATCATCCCCCCCACGACAACGGCCAAATAGAGCCGAGGTCCGAGTCTCAGAAACGCCCTCTAGTTGAGCCGATCCCCTCAGGTTCGAGTGGTCTAGAGGCACCAGACGGAGAGGAGACTCCCCCCGTGGGGAGATGCCGTCCGCCTGGAATACCTCTAGAAGCACTCGCCAATTCTCGGCATGAGGTCCCCTAAAAATCTCGCCGTCCTCAAACCCGGTGACACTGTAAAGGTCATATGCAACAGCACTGGCTATGAAATTAAAAAATAAATAAAATGGCGGAAGTAAGGAACCATTTTCCAAAGTGAAAAAAAAAAACAATGTAAGTAGTGAAATTTCTTTGCATAATACAAACCAACCGCTTCTATTTTATATCATACAATTTGAACGGCACATCAACACTGACATGAAAAAATAAATACGTCCCTATGGGCTCCTTTCAATGGATGCATTTATAGCCTTTCCCGTATTCGCAGTCAATGTTGAGTGAAGCACCCACAAGTTTTATACGTCATTGTGATTGACACAACCTGATGGACCGACCATCAACTGCTTTTCAAATGCTATTTTTTGTTTTAGTTTTGGTGCGGTCATTTTTGAATACCGGCGACCTACAGCAAAGGCAACAGGAAAAAGTATTTGTTATTTTAGATTTTTTGGAAGGACTTTGTTTTTAGCATGATTTTCTTCCACGACAACGGCTGACTAGAGCCGAGGTCCGAGTCTCAAAGACGTCCGCTAATTGAGCCTCTAGAAGAGATACTATGAAACTCAATGCCCTTCGCATACAGAACGAGGCTACTAGGTACATTTTTGAGGGTGAAATTTCGATAAACTGAAACCTATTAATCTGTATCTCCTATTGGTCTGGTTAACAAAATTTAATATCTTAAACGGAAATAGATAGCCGTTAGAACATTTTCACAGAATGCGTGTTATTACTACAGCAGCTCATGTAAAGCTACACAGCTTGAAAACTTGCACACTAGCTTAGCATTAGGTAGACAACCCGTAGGATAAGAGTGCGAAGACCTGGTCTACACACGACACGCCATTAAAATACGTACCCGGGCGTTATTCCACGCCCCTATGACAACGGCTAACTAGAGCCGAGATCCGAGTCTCGGAGACGTCCTCTAGCTGAGCCGACCCCCTCAGGTTCGAGTGGTCTAGAAGCTCCAGACGGAGAGGAGACTCCCCCCGTGGGGATATGCCATCCGCCTGGAGTACCTCTGGAGAGGTACTCACCAATTCTCGGCTTGAGGTCACTCAAAAAAGCATGATTTTCTTTATATTTTTGGATTCTTTAAGCATTTAACTGCTAGATGTTTAAATCTAAAGAAAATTTTACTAGAAATATTCATTGTTCACCTGCAATGCGAAGAGATGGCGCTGCCTTGCAGCCTAAGGAAAATTCGATACAGCTGTTATGGCCGCGATAGCATTATGGTCAGTGTATTCGCCCGGATAGCGAAGGGTGCGGGTTCGAGTCCCGTTTGCTGCCTGGTCCGCGTGGAATTTTTCTAGTAAAATATTCTTTATGATTTATTTTGTATTCTTATTTGAAAAGGAGAAAAGAAGAGCCATTTTTGTAGTAGTTAAGAGTCGTCGTCCTCCGCAACAGAGTGATCACCTATGTTAAGGAATGTGTGCATAAAACAGAATGGAAATTTGCCATCCATTCGCCTACAATAGTTTCTGTCGAAGACAGACTCTTTGATTGTAAATATTTATATTAACGCTTGTCTATGCCACGCCGCACTATGTGGAGATCGAGTCAGTTTCGGGTCATAAATCTATAACTTCCATGTTTTTATAGATATAGAGCTGATTTTTTTTTTAGGTAATCTGAGATAAACGTACTTTAAAATAATATACAGTCTATGCATATAAAAATATATTTAATAATTGTAAAAAAATACAAAACATGAAATATTGAAAAATTATCATAAATTTACGACTAATTTTAAACAATGTGACCTAAATGTTATAATTAATACAAAATAAACACATAAAATTACTCTTATTAATTAAATATAATAAGAAAAATAAAATAACATAGAATTATATTATTCTACTAGCTCTACAGCTTCATCTATAAGTTCCATAGACTTTTTATTGGAAGGTTTACTTAAACTTGTTATGTAAGGGTCTGAAGCGTACAAAAGTGTATGTAAAACGTCTTCATTTGTAGCTACTCTAGAGCATTTTCTAGCATGATGAAGTCTGAATCGTTTATAGTCTTTGTTCCTTGATTCCTGGGCATCTTCGGAGAGCTGTCCAAGAGGTAACACTGAATAATGCCGAATTACACTTTCCCCATGAATTAGGACTTTATGGACAGATGATGGCATATAATACCACATATATTTACTAACATATCGTTGTGCTGTATCGAAAGCATACTGTCCAAAATTCGTAGCATTAATTACTTTTCCGCTAGACATAACTTGAAGTAAAACATAAAATCGTTTTATCAATTCCTCATCCACACCGGTAATTTCTGCAGTGCACTGATAATTTTGAAAAAATCGTCTAGCTGTATTACCGTCATTACTGTTACCAGAACCTTGCTTAGGTTTATCTATATTTAAACCAAGTTCTTTTCTACACCTTCTTTGTACATATGTCTTCTTTTGTTTTTTCAAATCTTTATTTTCTGTCGTTGTAGCAGACCATTTTTCAAAGCCTACATTATAAGATATATGTAAAATTAGTTCCATGAATCTAATCCAGCAATGTAAAGTCGAAAGCCCATATTGATAAGAATTTTCGTCAACAGGTTTATTTTGTACTTTTTCTAAATTGTTCATCTCTGTAGGTCTTGCACCACAAATAGTACATACAGCACCTGATGAAGTTTCTGACAAAACTTGAGCCACTTTCCCGTCAACCATTGTCAAAAATAATGTGTGTTTGATTTCAATACTTTCACCATTTTTATTGATTAAGCTTGTTGTGAGAGCGTTTCTTTGAGCTATAATTTCATTAACTACACTTGTAATTTTCTCTGGTGTCTCTTTTGAAAATTCTATTAAAATGGGCCTACAAAATCTTACTGATGATGGAACAGGGTTTCCCCACAAAGTTTCATTTGTATTAATATCAACAAGTTTCAGAGGTACTAATGAAGATATAAATAAATTTGTGTCAGAAATTAACTCGTCCTCTTCAGTTAAGACTTGCTTGTATTCACTTTGTCCGCTTGAGCCATCACAGCCCCATTTCGAATACAGCATTAAATGTTTTTTGCCAGCTTTGTATACACCATTGATTTTCAAAATTCTCGCAATAGTGTGATCCAGCAGATCTTGCAGTTTTATTTTTGCTGAAATATTATTAATTTCTATGCTTGATCTTGGTGGGTAGCACATTCCTTTAGCTTCCTGAATTGATTTATATGACGGAAAATAATAGGCAGTTCTTCGCAATTAAGCAATTTCTCATGTTTTCATACTGTGCCATGTTAAGGTACAACTCTATAAAAATACTGAGACCTTCATCTTTAGAGTACGCTGTTAAATGTGCCGGTTCATTTAAAAGATTTTGACGTATTTCACTTTTTTTATCTATGGGTAATACTCGTAAAATTTCGACAATGAATGCTTCTTCCGTTTCCCCTTGAGATCTCAATCCTTGAAGATATGAATTCAGTATAAAATCAAGGTCACATGTTTCAAGCAACTCCTTGTTTTTTCGTCTTTGTGTTCTATCGGAACTGTCTTCGTAGGTTTTAGAAGGGCGTCCTCGCTTCCCCGTCGATGTCGAAGGTTCAGATTCACAAGTAGGATCTTCCAGATTTACTGTGAATGTGGCATTCAACCACAGGCTATCCTGATTTAAAAAATTTTCTTTATTTCTGTCAGATTTAGTGTAGCGTTGACGAAAGTTCGTAATAAGATTTTTTTGTACACTCGCGACAATTTTAGCGATATTTGCCTCAGAAAAGTTGATAAAATTATTCCGTATATAACTTGTTAAAGCAACAACATAATTCCCGTCACTTTCAATCAAAACAAGACATAGGTCGCGTCTGGTACATTGGAATTCACTCATTGCGAGAGAGTAGGTGGTTAGATACACTTTTAGTAACGACAATAACGAACGAAAAACAGTATGTAATTATTCAGTATGCAGATGCTCTATTTTATATTAAATAACTGATTTGAAACGTATGCAAAGTATGGGAATAAAAACTATTTATCATTATGTGGTTACTCGGTTTCCTATGTGTTTTATTGATAATTTATTTTGTAGGCGAACTAAAAATGGTGAGAAATACTCGATACATTATCAAAACATAAACCGCAATTAATAATATATCACAAGTGTAACCTATATCAACTAATAAAACAAATAGATTCGCCCACGTATTTTTAAGAAATTATTACTATTTCATGTTATGATAGATAGCATTATGTTGTGCAATGAAGTTGCAACTTTTTTTTTCTTCCTGTATAAAAATATTAAATTTCCTATCAAATAACATCATTTACAGACCTTCGGCAAATTTCGGCAACTGTCAAAACTCTAATTGAAAGTTTCAGATACGCAAAAATGATATGTCATGAGATAAATATTTCTAGTAAATATATTTATAAATATATAGCATATTTGTGTATACCAAAAAAAAGTATATATTATAAGCTTTCTAAAATGGTATAATACTTGTATAATTTTCATTGCTAGCTTACTAGAAAATCATCCTGAAAAAAATACAAATTATGATGTTTTCGTGATAATTTTTCAATCATCGTATTTAGATGCTCTTTACTATAAAAAAGTACTAGTTACATACATAATTTATACATAATATAGTAGATCAACTTCTTAGCTATAGTTTGAGGTATAATACAAGTACCTGCGCCGATTTTTACAAAATGTATTTATGGCCAAGCTCTCTTAGGCACCTCCACATAGTGCGCCGTCCTAACTCTATTCTTGTCAAACTCTCTTGTTTTGCTTCTTTTATAACTGCTAATACTTACTGTATTTTCCTTATATTTCTGCAATATTTGTATTTAATAATATAACCCGTTCCCCTAACCGCCGTTTCCTTTGCTGTCCACGTCATCCTCGAAAGACCAGGACATAGACAAGCGTTAATATAAATATTTACAATCAAAGAGTCTGTCTTCGACATCGCCCTCCTCGTAGACGAAGTATACAAAAAAACTAGCCGAAGACAGACCAAAACCAACAAACAAAATGCTTTTCGCCAATTTGGCTAACTACAACTTAATATTTACAATCAAAGAGTGTCTTCGACAGTTTCCGAGTGTTAAAATTTAAAACTGTGTTCGGATAATTTGCGTCCGTTTATAGTCTCTAATAAAATTTGCACTGGAAAGATAGCAGCTGGAACATAATCTATTTTTAAAGTGAAACTTCTTTTCGGCTGGGGGGGAACTAGAGGCAGCCTCGGGTCGAGCGGCTGCCTCACTCCGAGGCTGCGCAAGTGGAGACGCTGCCTCAACCTGAGGCACGCCGCGACGCGAGGCAAATTCGTCGCCGCGAACCGAGCCATATTTTGCCGGTTTTTGTGCCGTGCTCAAAGGCGCCTCAGTCCGAGCCGTGTGTTTAATGGAGACGGTCGCTAAAATTTCGAAAGCTATCGCCACCTTCCAACGTCATGTCCAATAGCAAGTGTTCACATCCATGTATAGTTCTATTGCGGTATAATTCTTTTATACACCAGCGATGCTTCCTCTTTTGTATAGCTTTTTGTTGCCTCCTCTTTTTCTTAATAATGGTTATTGCTATTAAAGCAGCAGCTACTCGACGCGCGTCTGGTGCCATCGCGTTTTGGCTTTTAACTGCGCAGTGCGCCGCCAGCGGATCAAGCTGAGGCGACACGCCTCGAGCTGATCCGCAGCCGTTGCCTCAGAGCGAGCAGCCTCAAACTGAGGCTATTTGCTTCAAGTCGAGGCCGCTCGACGCGAGGCTGCCTCTAGTGGATACGCGGCGTAACGAAAATGCGCAACTTTCCACTGTCGGTATATAGTAAATTATTGTCTAGATTGTTTTAAAACGAAAAGCAATCAATTCTGATTTACCGCATTATAATTTGTAAAGTGTTCATTTTATCTGGTAGCTTCTAAGAAGCTTAGGCAAAATATTGCTAGCTTTCAGATGTTTGAATTCCTTCGAGCGAATTATAAGTCGGTCCAAATTTGAGTACTACTAAACTAAATTAGTATGCCAGTCTAGCATTAAGGGTCTTTAAAGTTTATGCGACCTTTCCAAAGGTCGTTTCCTAGGTTTGAATCTTTGTTGCAGCATCTATATATATAAAACTCAAAGGTGACTGACTGACATAGTGATCTATCAACGCACAGCCCAAACCACTGGACGGATCGGGCTGAAATTTGGCATGCAGGTTAGATGTTACGACGTAGGCATCCGCTAAGAAAGGATTTTGATCAATTCTACCCCCAAGGGGATAAAATAGGGAATGAAACTTTGTATGAAACTTTGTCAATTTTAAACCGATCGGTCTGAGACTTTACGTATAAGAAGAATCATAGATGAATGTCATTGTGTATAATACAAGCCTGAGAACAAAAACTGTAGTCTTCACTTCACTGCACGTGTGGTGCGACAACGAACGATTCACCCTCCATAGTCCCTTTAGTTCGCACGTCTAATGTTTCGAGTGGTCTGGAGGCTCCAGACGGAGTGGAGACTCCCCCCGTGGGGAGACGCTATCCTCATCTCGCCGTCCCCAAACCTGGTGACGCTGTAAAGGTCATCTGCGACCAACAGCATACATACTCAAAAATAAACGTTTAATGCGATTCAACTAAGAATAGCACCGACTGGGCGCCATACTTTGACGTCATAGCTGTCAATACAAACCAAATAGGTAGAGTGAGCAAAAAAAATATATTATGTTATTTAATAAAACTGATTTAACAAGATTAAGTGAGAAAAAACATCAGATTTTTTAATAAAATTTGTTTACTAAGGTTGAGAAAGAACACAACTTTTTAATAGTATTTCTTTATTAAGACTGTGTGAAAAAAACATTAATCAGAATATAGCTCATCAATTTCGCTCATCTCTGCATTACCGCCGGAGTTATGGATAATCATGCAGGTCACATACGAACATGCATCCTAGACATTTAGGATGCATGAACGAAAGTTTTAAATCGAGTTTTTTAACGCAACATAACATCGAGTGACATTTGGTTGACGATTTAGGTTATCAACCATTCAAAGCCAAAGCTTAAAAAATGAAAAATAAAACAACTAACATTTGTTATTGTTTGTTTAAAAATGTTTGGTTTTTATTCTAGAATCAGCCGAGTGCTAAAAAAGTGTTCCGAGATTTTATTGCAAACCGTACTTTTGAAGCGACATTTGACAGATCGAGGTCATTGGCTTTCCTATGCTTATTTGAATCGCATTATATACAGTTTTGTGTCTAGAATAAGTTATATAAAGGTTGTGTAATATCTCATGTTCAGTGAGAAATAAAACTACAGTGTTCAAACTATATATGACTTAATTATTCCGCATAGCAAAACCCATAAAATCGCTATTTGGAAAGTACTTTTAGAGTACTATTAGAAAAGTAGACAATATTCTTTACACCTATTGACCGAAATTCATCCTCTTTCTGTCAAAGCGGTTCTCTGTTACTCAGAATAATAAGAAAAGCATAGAAAACTCAGAATTACAAAGCTCTGCCCATTGTGTTTCCTGTCAATTAATGTACTTATATATGAGGTTCTTCTATCAAAGAGTACATTAAATAAAAGTCACAAGTATATTAAATAAAAGTTACCAATATTTCGTAATAAATAATCATAGGGTAACGAAATCTAAAATCTTACTGATAAATATACCTGCTGAGGTTTCCTACCAACGATATAAATTACCCTAGATACACCAACATGAACAAAATCATGCCCGAAATCTGGCCAAAAGGTACATTGTAGGATCCACGGAGCTCCATAAGATAATGGCGTCATCTAAAGAATATAAGACATTATTTAAACATTGAAAATCACCTTTAATGCACACGATATAAGGTCCTGATTAAAACGCATGCGTCAAAGAGTTATGGCAATCCGAAATGTAAGCTCGTAAAATTTTACGACTTATTGCTGTACGCGAAAGAATACAGACCTTATTTCTTTGACTCTACGCGTAATTCTGAATGCGCTGTTAGCAATATAGCAGGTAGGCCGCGAGGAAAAGTGACGGCAATAATTACCGACCATGCATTTGAATATCACAAATATTTTCTATTAAATCAGTATATAGTGAATATTAAAACTAATGTGTTAAATTAACAAACATTGATTAGATACCTGTCGAAAAAACGACATTTTACATACTATAAGTAGTTATTTCATATTTTTTCACGGAGCTCAGCGGCATGTTGACTTTTTAACGGTCTGCGCGTGACTGTGAACCAAGAAGTGCTTGAGTCGTGTTCAAGCACTTCTTGATAGAGACACAATTTGAGCGAACGTGGTGTAATTAGGGTATTCAATATCGTTGTTTCCCACCCATCCAATGATTCGCCTTGACATTAGCTTCATAATTTCCCTTATATTTAAAATGTAAGGCCATGATTTATGACATACCAATCACACTTTCACATCACATGACTCATTAAGATCGATATTTTAAATCAAATGAAATGAATAGTTTTGTTTCACTATACAGAACATATTAACATAACAACGGTAACGGTATTCATTAGAATATAAACTCTAACGTTGACGGCAGAAGCGTTAAATTTGAATGAACACGCAGTTAACCTTTGGAAGTTACAGATTATGTCAGTTAACAAGACATTTAAGTAACTTATATCAGTTTACGGGTGCCGTATGCGAGGCGGAACTAATGAGGAACATAAATTTAGGGTTCCTTGTGAAATTGGAAGTTAAAAGCTTGATTAAACTCTTTTAAGAGCAGTATAGAAAGTTTAATTTAACGATTTTTATAACATAGGATGGTATTTCGGATACAAAATGTCGATATGAAATTACGTTTTTTATATCTGCCGACCAGGAAATCCTTACTTTTTTCTTCGATATTAAGCATTCAATGAGATTTAAAACAAATATAACTCTATGAAAATATTAATAAGTATGTTTCTGTGTCCTCTTTGTATCAGGGTTTGTAGTATATCATTTTCTATGAAGAGAGAAAGAGTGACAACTTAATTAAGTAAACATAAAAAATCACAATCTTTTATTATATTTAGAATTCAATTCAATTAATTCAACTCAATTATATTGTTCAAAGGATAAACAATATAATTGTGTCGGAAATAAAAAAAAATACAACATGAAAGCAGACATAAATAACATAAAACATTAATTTAGAAATGAAATTACAAATTAAAGTCGAATTGGGTAAAATTATTAAATAATAACCGAGAACCCTATAGAGACCTTTAAGAGATTGTATTTCTCTTAAAGTTATCACAATTTTCGGGTTTGTTTGTATACGGATCCTTGTGTGTTGTGAATTGGTCGAATCACGGTCGTTAACGATGCCCCGTATTCGTATGTTACCCGGTGATAATGTAATGTTGAAATGAATGGGATTAGAGACGTTACAATAAACAATTCGGACTTTGAAATGTACCGAAACGGTGAGATTATGGGTTTTTATATTGTAATAAATCGTGAGGCAACACAATTAAATGCAACAACCACATTATTAGAATACGTTTAGGCGAGTTGGGGTGCGGTAATGTGGTTGCTTGTGTACGTATATTCGCAACTGGATTCCGGTGAATTGATGACTTTGAAATCTTTTGCAGGCGCTTTACATCTCCGTGTTAGACTCTCAGTGATCATAGCGCTTGCAACACTGCCGTATATATTTATTTGTATTGCCGCAATCAAAAATATCAAGTACATAGGAGCAATAATTATAATTTTACAGGTCGCGGCACGTATCCCTAGCTGGCCGGTACGGCGCATTGTGCCTTCCTATCCAGAAGTTTCTTTGAAACAAAGCAAACTTCCTTTTCATTAATAAGCTACATCGTTGATCTTTTTTTTTGCCTAAACAGCAGGACACGGCATTCCTAAACTTTGTTAAACCAGTTTTTTATATGGTCATAATTTTTATATTATTTGCATTTGTAATGGAAAGTGACTTTATCAGTTACCTCATATACAGGGTGTTACAAAAATACAAATAAAGCTTGAAGGACGTTGAAGTTAATCATATAAGGAGTCTTCTCTAATTTTTTTAAAATATTTGCATGAATTTTTAACTTTATATAAAAACAGTTATTTTTAATGATCCTCGAACTAGTGACGTGTCTTAAAATTATCGATATTTTTATTAATCATTAAAAATAAGTTTTTATAAAAAAGTTAAAACTTCATGCAAATATTTTAAGAAAATTAGAGAAGACTCCTTATACGATGTACTTCAACGCCCATCAAGCTTTATTTGTATTTTTGTAACAGCCTGTATAAGTCATTTTTCAATTTGACGACTCTGTATACAATACAGGGAGAAAGAAACAGCCCTTGCTGAGTTTCTTGCCGGTTCTTCTCAGTACAAGGTCTCCCGCTGTAGATTTGCGAACCGATGGCGTAGCTTTTCGACATTCACAAGTGCTTGTAACTGCCTAGACTGAATAAACGATATTGAATTTTGAATTTTGATCGACCGTCTGTCTGTCAATCACTAAATCATTATACTGTGTTGCGTGAGGATTAATAAAATATTAATAAATTAAGTTGAATCACTTTTATTTAATAATCAAATATAAAGGTTCCTTACTTTGTACAAACGGTAGAGAAGAGAGAGCGGCCCAGTGTTGCCAACTACCATAGACAATACATCACAAATAGTCCCCCTAATAAGTTTAATCTTACAGGAGCTTTTCTAACTCTTTGAGAGCGTCTTACATCAGTCAAGATATCTGAATTCTCTACAGATGTACAGGCACTTTCATTACCATTACTATGACTTACTTCCTTTTGAGATTGAGGAGTTGAGGATACATTTGTCTTATATACTATATCAGACTTGTCAGGAGCTGGTAACAAAGTGTTGTCACTTTGTTCCGGTACATTAACATTTATAGAAGAATCATTTTCACAAAAAGAATCAAAAACAACATTATCAGTACTTGCTCGATGCTTTGGATAGGTTACAGCGGCGCGCGATCCACATCATGGGCGATGAGGAGGTGACTAAACACCTTGAGCCTCTTCAATTACGCCGTGACGTGGCGTCACTAAGCGCGTTCTATCGTCTGTACCACGGCGAGTGTTCTGAGGAGTTATTCTCTCTTATCCCACCTTCCCCTTTCCTTCAGAGGACCACGCGCGCTGACCTACGTTGTCACCGTCTAACTGTGACCACAATTCCAACGCGTACAAAGAAATTTGGTGACTCATTTCTTTATCGCACTATCCGTAAATGGAATGCTCTGCCCGCTCACGTATTCCGTCCCTCTTACAACCTGGGATCCTTTAAAAGAGGCGTGAAGAAGCAACATGCAGGCCGGCAGGGTGAGGATGGCTGGTGTGGCAGGTAAAACTGCTGTATCAACTATCTTCACGTCTGGACTTCACCTTCACTTAACATCAGGTGGGTGGAATCATTTGTTGGACCTATCTATAAAAAAAAAATCATCTGTAATATTAACATTATTTTCTACAGAAGAGACTGAGTCTTGTTGTTTACAATAAAGGGAATGATAATGATTTAATTGAATTATAAACAAACTATTAAACTAGTATTTCAACAAATATAATAATCTAAAGAAAATATAACTAGGAAAAATTCTACGCATACCGGGCAGCAGACGGGACTCGAACCCGCACTTCAATTATGCTACCGCGGCCCTCATTGACCGCGTCGAAATTCCTCTAGACATTCTTAAGCTGTAAGGCAGCGCAATCTCTTCGCATTATAGGTAACCCACAATGTCAAATAACAAAAAAAAATATCAATATAATAATATTACGTTATCAATAATTTGACAGAACTTCGACGATAATGTGACATTCTCAATGTTATATTATATCAAGTGCCCGTTGACGCCGACAAATCGCAAGTCGACTTAATATCATGATAATCATCAGATCATGACTTTAAACCGACATAAGCCACTGGTCACGTATCACTCAATCAATTTTGTCAATGAGCAAACCCACATTCGAAGTTTTTGCATAGTGGCTTTGAAATTGTAAGACTTTATTCTAATATTATATAAAACTCAAAGGTGACTGACTGACATAGTGATCTATCAACGCACAGCCCAAACCACTGGACGGATCGGGCTGAAATTTGGCATGCAGGTAGATGTTATGACGTACGCATCCGCTAAGAAAGGATTTTGATCAATCCTACCCCCGAGGGGATAAAATAGGGAATGAAAGTTTGTATGAAACTTTGTCAATTTTTAACCGATCGGGCTGAGACTTTGCATGCAGGTATAAGAAGAATCATAGATGAATATCATTGTGTATAATACAAGCCTGAGAACATAAACTGTAGTCTACACTTCAGCTCTACACCGAAGCGAAGCGAGGGCGGGCCGCTAGTAATATTATACATGTGAAAGTTTGTATGCTTGTTACTCAATCACGCAAAATACTGAAAGCAATTGAATGAAAAATGGTACGGATATAATATATGACCTGAATTGAGACATGGGGTACTTTTTATCCCAAAAAATTCTAAAATTAACTAGAACAACCTCGCGTAAAGTTTAAATAATTGAAGATCTTTAAAATATTAGACTATTGGACTTATGGATAAAGAGATAAGTGAGATTTAGACTCGAGTTATCCGAAAATAAGTGGGAGATTGACAAAAGAATATCTGTCTTATTCATCATCATCATCAGCCTATTAATGTCCCTACTGCTGGGGCACTGGCCTTCCCTATGGATGGGATAGGGAGATTGGGCCATGACTCACTCGCAGGCCCAGTGCGGATTGTCGGGTGCTAACGACTGCAGATTCATCATTATCATTAGCCTAAGCCTAGCATTTGCGCCATCGAACTCCTCAAGACGCTTGCGATACCAAAAATATCACTCACGCCGTTGCCTAACCTGACCCAATGTCCTAACTCCTTAAGGCGGGTACAGACCGCTGCAACGCAACATGCAATGCAACATGAAAGGAGCATTTCATAAGTGTGGACGCAGCCACAGCGGTGACACTCTCTGTACGTGAGAGTTCCAACGTCAGTGACCTTGAGCAGGAGCGTGTATGCGCTAGGGTTGAACTTGGAATTTAGACTTGTGCCAATGAATATTTATGCATAGTAAGTTATTAAATGTAAACTGATTCAAGGATACTGGGGTAAATAATGAAGGATAGGTTTGATTTTATAATCAATTTTTAATCTTTTAATGTAGGTACTATAACAAATTGCTAGCTTTTATATATTTTCTCGTTTTTCGATTCGTTTTATAATTCTTATTATTATCTAAATAATAATAAGATTGCGTAGCGTAGTCAGTCTGCGCGTGCAATGCAGTGCAACGCTATTATTTTACTATTTCGCTACTGCCATCCCTTCGGTCGAGGCAGTCGGCGACTGCCCTCTCCACGCCCCGCGCGCCGCGCAACGCCCCCGCACACCTCCAGACACCGACACATAGCCGCGGGCGATTTTACTAACACACATGCTTAAGTGTCGCTTCTTTTCGCGTAGTGTATATATTCTGTGACGCAGCGCGCGCACGAACAGAGCATGTACGTACTCGCATGCGCGCGGCAAACGCTCAGTCTGCCGACAACAAGCGAAGAGAATGGATCATGACGACCAATTACTGGCTACGGCCGACTAAGGTAAGGGAGAGAAGGGTGGGGAATCGCGCGAGTGGCGTGTGGTGGCGTTTTGTATCGGCGCATTAAGTGGCTGGTGCGGGCCACAAGAAGCGGGCAACGACGATTTGTAGCGTGTGGCAGCCAGCGGCGTACCGTGTGTGGCGAGTCCATATAAAATGTATGAAAACTATCAAAAATATGCCGGTGGCGGCATTTTGTAGTTGTGGTCGGTGGCCCGTGTGCGGTGACACTTAGTTGGCCGCTGTCGCGCGCTTCAGCCACTTTAGTAGCCGCTTCTAGCATCTCGTGGCGGCGTTTGTGGCCGTGGCGTGTGGCCCGTGTGCGGCGACACTAAGGGAGAGAGGGGTGGGGAATCGCGCGAGTAACGTGTGGCGGCGTTTTGTATCGGCGCATTAAGTGGCCGGTGCGGGCCACAAGAAGCGGGCAACGACGATTTGTAGCGTGTGGCAGCCAGCGGCGTACCGTGTGTGGCGAGTCCATATAAAATGTATGAAAACTATCAAAAATATGCCGGTGGCGGCATTTTGTAGTTGTGGTCGGTGACCCGTGTGCGGTGACACTTAGTTGGCCGCTGTCGCGCGCTTCAGCCACTTTAGTAGCCGCTTCTAGCTTCTCGTGGCGGCGTTTGTGGCCGTGGCGTGTGGCCCGTGTGCGGCGACACTAAGGGAGAGAGGGGTGGGGAATCGCGCGAGTAACGTGTGGCGGCGTTTTGTATCGGCGCATTAAGTGGCTGGTGCGGGCCACAAGAAGCGGGCAACGACGATTTGTAGCGTGTGGCGGCCACCGGCGTATCGTGCGTGGCGAGTCCATATAAAATGTATGAAAACTAGAAATATGCGTTTTGTGGACGGGTCAGTGGCCCGTGTGCGGCGACACTAAAAGTTGTAATAAGCATCTAAATTGAATAAAGAAATTTCGACTTTGAATTTAAAACCAAAAAACATTGGAGAGTGCCTTTTTATTTAATTAAAATAAACACTTTTAGAAACATCCAATTTCACAGCCAAGTAATTCCTGTTTCCCTGTAATTTCCTTTCACTGTGACGTTGACCAAGTGAGGGTTACCAAACACAACACTATGACCCATCAATCACTTTCGAATCGCAAGTTTGTGAACCTGAATAGACACAAGACACTTTAACAACAATCTTCATTACAATAAGAGCCGTTTTAGCGTAACACTCAGGTGGGAGAACACGAAACAGCTGCTGTAAACGAAATACGTTGACGTAAGCAACCAACGAATATGTTTGTAACTGTAACACATTCAATGTAACGTAAACCATTTTTTATGTGTCACGGTGAGAGCGATGGATTTCGTTCAAAGCGAAACAAACATAATCAATTTATACTGAAGAAACGGAGTCATCGTCTTGATTAATCCATTATAACTCACTCCGCATTGTACCAATAAATATGACATTTAAACTCACAAAATTATAGTACTTTTCAAAGATGACGGTACACTTACTCGTACATATAAAGTTATAGGAGGTTTTTTTTGTGGTTATTAATAATAATAAATATTTCCAACACTCACACCAATTAGCCTAGCCCCAAAGTAAGCACTGTAAGGCTTGTCTTATGAGGATACTAGGGTATTGGATAAATTACATATATAAGTATATGTATATAGCAGTATATATTAAACATTCATGACTGGAGTACAAATGCTCGTATTCATCACACAAGCATCTGCCCCAACCGGGACTCGAAACCGGAACCTCTCGAGTCGGTATATACTGATAATCTTTATATATATATAATTCTTCTGTGAGTGTGTATGTCACTGAACTTCTCTTAAACGACTGGACCGATTTTGATGAAATTTTTTGTGTGTGTTCAAGGGGATCTGAGAATGGTTTAGATTCACAAAGACGTGTTGACAGGACAACGTCTGTCGGGTCCGCTAGTATACTGTAAATATCGTCATACGGACATGGGGGTATGTAGCAAATGCCGGTAAGAATCTAGCACTGCGCAATAGCGATTCAAGTGTTATGGTTCTTCTGATTTAGACGACCTCTCTGACGACCTCCATGGCCGAGTGGTTTGTACGCCGGGTTTCATGGCTATCGCCGACTCGAGAGGTCTCGGGTTCGAATCCCGGTGGGGGCCATTTATGTGTGATGAATACGAGCATTTGTAGATGTTTAATATGTATTTATATAAATATGCTTATATATGTACAGTATATGTATTCTATCCGTTACCCTAGCATACCATAACACAAGCCTTATAGTGCTTACTTTGGGGCTAGGCTAATTGGTGTGAGTGTCGGAAATATTTATTATTATTATAAATAGTGTGTCATATCGTTCACTTTATTTGTTTCCAGTTATGAATAATATGAAAAAGGGACCTCAAGCCTAGAATTGGCGAGTGCCTCTAGAGGTATTCCAGGCGGATGGCATCGCCTCACGGGGGGAAACTCCTCTCCGTCTGGAGCCTGTAGACCACTCGAACCTGAGGGGGTCGGCTCAACTAGAGGGCGTCTCTGAAACTCGGACCTCGGTTCTACTTAGCCGTTGTCGTGGGGGCCGGGAAAAACGCCCAGGTACGTACCTGTACCTGGTAAAGCGTATCGTGCGTAGACCGGGTCTTCGCACTCTTATCCTACGAGTGCGGTGTCAGCCTAAAGCTAAGCTAGTGTGCAAGTATGCTTGCTGTGTAGTGTTGGGCTGTGGGAAAGGAGTCGGAACCGCGTTGATGTGAGTGAATTCGTCGTCGGGGTACTCTAAGACGTGCATGGGCCGACGGTATCAGAGGGAATTTATACATATATGTCGGAGGGGCGAGCGGGATATAGGCGGTTGGCCACGTGGTTTTTCTTGATCCGCCATCTTGGGTATTCGATGTTATTTTCCGAAAATGAAACTGTAGTCTAATAACTTAGCTAATGTTTAATTTAAATCTTTAAATCACTTTACAAAATATGATAAGATTACAAGGATACAAATGGATTACTTTGTGAAGCGCGGAGAGTTCTGTGCTAACGTCCGTTCACTATCGCAGCTCACGTCTGAATGCCGAATGCCGAATGACGAATGCCCCTTCCAATGAAGCGTTACCCCCTTAAATACTACCCTTAGCATAGACCACTCCCAAGTGATGACAGCTGTCACTGTCATTACTTGACGTTTCACAAGGCAATGGTACACTGACTGATGACATTTGTTGTCGGTTTAACGTTTCGAAGGAGCGAGTGAGACGCCATCCGCCGACATATAGATATGTTTATATATTATCTTGTATCTATAGCTATACTTTAATAGGGTATTTGACAGTATTAAAAATAAAGAGCCAATTGTTAGCATCTATGTTTAGAATGAATATTGGCAGGGGTTTTTACTATTTTTATAAAAACAATATTCATAATTTTACTAAAAACCCACGAAAAAGATAATAGTTTTCTTATCTATTGTCACGTGACCCAAAACGCTTGGGATTGGCGGAGCCTAAAATGACGTCACACGCAAGTAAACTTCCGATTAAAGTGACATTACATTGTATCGTTTGACGTTTTAATAATAGTCGTGTGACGTCACACACTAGTAAGACGCCATATTGTCCAGAGAAATGTTTTCCCGGCAACTTGAAAATTGAGTTTTTGATTTGGTTATTTTTATTGAAATACACAACAGAATGATGAAATTTTTTACGGACTCCATAAACATTAGTCAATTACGTGAGATCGATTTGTAACACTTGTCAAATACCCTATTACTAAAATAATTTGATGAATTATTTTTGAACTAACTCCTTAAGATCTTTGCTACAATTCTCTGCTTGACTGGTTG
The DNA here is from genome assembly GCA_902850365.2 of Chilo suppressalis. Taxonomy (NCBI): domain Eukaryota; kingdom Metazoa; phylum Arthropoda; class Insecta; order Lepidoptera; family Crambidae; genus Chilo; species Chilo suppressalis. The sequence continues at coordinate 2,204,255 of OU963910.1, forward strand.
AGAATGCCTAATGGCATTAAGTCCACCACTTGTACACCTATTTGTGCAATAAAGTTTAATAAATAAATAAATAACTGTGTCTTATAAATTCATGTTTTAATGAGTGATTTCAATATTAATGTCTTTTATAAGCTTTCGTAGTCAATTCTAGGTAATCTTTGAATTATTATTTGTGTGTCTAAGAGCCCTTTCACATTTTTTGCAAAAATCTTAATTTTTGAGCGCCTCATTTACCCCCTTAGATTTTTTTGACTATTTCCAATAGAAGTAAACAGTAGATTTATTCTTCCTTTTGAAAGTTAATGTAGAACATTTACAAATACTATTTTCCTTTTTTTGTACTGATTGTTCTAGCGCAGCTAGTTTACGGAAAAAAACGATAATATGCACAACTTCAAACGCCTGAATCTCTAAATAATGTTTAATAAATTAGATCAAATTAATTAGTAAGACATCAGAAATATGTTTTTGTTGTAACGTAATGTATTAGAATTTTGATATTTCATCTCATTAATTATCAAAAAAAACATCTAACCTGCGTGAGTTTTCCCAAAAAACAATGCAGGTTTACCTCGTATTTTGATATTAAATTAAATAGAATCACTATCAAAAATTTTCATAAAACTTATCTACCGTCATTGTACTACTGAAATATGTACATATTTTTATAATTAGTTTATTAATAATTATTTTATAAGACTCGAAACATCACCCGTAAAATGCAATATATACTAGTGCAAATCTACCTACGCGCCGATCAGTACGGCAGCGGCGCAATTGTAAAAGGGCTCTTAAGCAAGTGTTCATTTAACATTATAACTTTTTATACATTTTACAAAATAAGTATTTTGAAAAGGAAAGACTTATCTGGCTTGTCTGCTGTCGTATAAGTCCAGTTAAGCTGATGTTGGCGTTGATGTCATATCGTTCCCCTATCCAGGCTTATCAAAAGCTAATTATAAAAGCAGTCAGTGTATCAATTAAGAATTATGTCACATTGGGTCTGACATGGGTAGGTCTTTTGTTGCGCTGTCGACCTTGCGAGGAACGTCATGTGAACTTCCTTTATGAGATTTGAACAGTAGTTTTTTATAAATTTTATTTTTAAGCATGTAACTGCTTGATGTTTAAATCTAAAGAAAATATAACTAGAAAAAAATCCACGCGGACCAAGCAGCAGACGGGACTCGAACCCGCACCTTTAGCTATCCGGGCGAATTCACTGACCAATTATGCTACCGCGGCTCTGATGGCCGCGTCGAAATTCTTCTAGCCATTCTTAAGCTGCAAGGCAGCGCGTGAGGGCCGCGGTAGCATAATTGGTCAGTGCATTCGCCCGGATTGCGAAGGGTTCTAGCTATTCTTAAGCTGCAAGGCAGCGCCGTCTCTTCGCTTTGTAGATAACCCACAATGTCAAATGAATACTTTTACAAGTATAAAACATTTGAAAGAAGAAATAGCAATTATAGTTATAATTTTTATTTTTTAAGCATGTAACTGCTTGATGTTTCACTAAATTCTCCGCGAGGAATTTTATCTAGTTATATTTTCTTAAGATTAAAACTTCAAGCATCAACTATATATATAATGTCGCCTCCTAGCTCCATCTGTCCTGTGTCGGAGGTAGTCCTCGTGGACTTGTTCCTCGCGGACACTCTCCGCGGCCTCTTTCTGCGAGATAACGTCCTCGCAGAAAGAGGCCACCGCTTTCCAGGATCTGTCGCTGCGCAGCATGGCACGTACCACGTTGAACAGGGAGAGATTCTGTCCCACAGCCGCTACCAGAGTGCGGCAGGAGACACCCTGATCTAAGATATGGAAGTGAATATAACAGAACACAGTCTCTTTTCATGGATATGATCGTACTGCTACCTGTGTACTAAACATAAGCTAGGTCAGGAGTTCCCAATCTTTTGTAACCCGCGGCGCAGTTACAAGTTTAATATTTTTTCACGGCGCCCTGTCCTAGTATCTACTATCTGAGGAAAATAATCGAAAGAAATAAGTACCTGCAATAATAGTAGTTAAGTTAGGTTGATCGTAATGAAAATTAAAACACCACATTAACACCACAATATAAAGTTGAATTTTTTATTATAAAAAAATTGGAACGGAAATCAACAAGAAAGACTTAAGAAAAAACAAAAATTAAATACGATATTTACTCAGAAAAATCAATGTCAAGGGTGAGCTTGGTGATCTCCGCACAGTTTTTCAAAGAGGGGAATAAGACTTGACACTACTCTTCTCTCATTTCTTGCTCAACATTGATCTTTGAGCGATATTTGTTTGATGGTTTTCCATATGAATATATCGCAAATGTATGGCATTACAAAGTTGTTTTTGCGGTCGGTCTGAATTTTGGAACCGCCAATATTTGTGGTGTCCAATAATTAGAGGATCGACTCACGGCGCCCCTCTGTACTTTCTACGGCACACCAGGGCGCCGCGGTGCACACTTTGGGAACCCCTGAGCTAGGTAATAAAACGTACCGTTCTCTGCAGGTCATAGATTAAACAACCGAGGAGTGTACTCGTGCACGCAGCGCGGCGCTGTCAGTGAAAACCGACAAACATCCGTGAAATGCGTTTGCGCATGTTTTAGGACGCATTCCCGGAGATGATCGTGACGTGCGCTGGCGTACACCATAGAGTATTTCGTACAGACAGTTTGCGTGGTAGTAATGAAACTACTATAATATTTGATGTGAAACATTTTTTAGCGGACATAAAATCGATTTGTGACGTGGCGACGCTCGCCCGCAAAATGCAATATATACCAGTGCTCAACTACTCGCTGATTGTCACACTGATTGTCATATTGTCACACTGATTGTCACATTGTCACACTGATTGTCACATTGCCACACTGATTGTTATATTATCACACTGATTGCCACATTGTCACACTGATTGTCACATTGTCACACTGATTGTCACATCGTCACACTGATTGTCACATCGTCACACTGATTGCCACATTGTCACACTGATTGTCACATTGTCACACTGATTGTCACATCGTCACACTGATTGTCACATTGTCACACTGATTGTCACATTGTCACACTGATTGTCACATTGTCACACTGATTGTCACATTGTCACACTGATTGTCACATTACGAATAGTCATTTTATTAATTTTTTACTTAGCAATTCTCCGAGTGTATTTATCGTAACCGGCTAGTGTTTCACATCTGCCAGGCGTTCCGTGACGACTCACATTGTGATCACACTAAGTCGCTGAAAGTGTCTTCTGATAAAAAAAAGACTTTTTGATTTAAAACAACAGCTTAGCTAAAATCATTCTAAGAAAAGGTCAAGTTATTCAAGACCTCCAGACCGCAGACCGCATCCTCCACAAAACATTTAGCGTTAAAGCTTTCCCATTCAGCACAAAAAGCGCTAAATTTAAATCTTCTGCAACATAACAGAACAATAGTTAGGTCGTAATGGAATTTCCTATCATTAGGTACCGCTTTCAAAGTGTCCACAACAATGCTGCTTGCTTCTTTGTTGTGTTCGCTCAGGACTCATCAAGTCCCAAATTGATCACATTATAGCACCCTGAATATCGTGATTTTTTTTAACAGATCATACTATACTAATATAATAAATATGAAAATTAATATGTTTGTACGTTTGTATGTTCCTTTTTCAATCACGCATAAACTATTGAACGGATTTGGATGAAATTTGGTATGTCAATCAGTAAAAAAATATAATAAGACACTAAGAAGTGCTGTCTTGTTGTTTTCAATGAAAGGAATGATAATGATTCAATTGAAATATATAAGAGTACAACTATATAGTATGACATATCAAAAACTAACTAACCAGAATTTCAACAAATATAATAATATTATTTTATCAATAACTTGTCAGAAACTCAATGCTAATGTGACATTCTCAATGTTATATTATTATGTCAAACTAGCAAACCAGTGAACCAAATGTTCACCAAAACCAGACTATCTCTTATCGTTTCCAAGATATAGAAATCACGTGATTTCTCGAAAACCGGAAGTGCTACGTTACTCAAATCCGGTTTGTAGTCTTATCAGACTATTCTTAACTTATAACTTAAACTAGCAAACCTGTGAACCAAATGTTCACCAAAAAAAAAAAAAGTATTTAATTAATCGAGAACTTCGGAGATTTTGTGTGGTTTCATTTGAAATAGAAATCACGTGATTTCTCGAAAACCGGAAGTGCTACGTTACTCAAATCCGGTTTGTAGTCTTATCAGACTATTCTTAACTTATAACTTAAGTATTCTCTTTATCTATCTCTTACGGTTTGGCCGCTGAAACAGCACCACAGACAGACGGACTTGTCTAATAGATAAGAGATGCCGGTTGGCGCCGACAAATCGCAAGTCGCATTACTATCATGATAATCGTCAGATCATGACTTTATACCGACATAAACCATTGGTCAGGTATCACTCAATCAATTTTGTCAATGAGCAAACCCACATTCAAAATGTTTGCGAAGTGGCTTTGACATTGTAAGACTTTATCCTAATATCCTACTATAATATTATAAATGTGATTCTTTTATAGACAGGTCCAACAAATGACTCCACCCCACCTGATGTTAAGTGACGGTGAAGTCCAGACGTGAAGATAGCTGGTACAGCAGTTCTACCTGCCACTCCAACCCTGTACACGTTGCCAAAATTTTAAATTTTAAAATTGAAAATTTTACAAGAAGGAAAATCTTTAGGATTGTTTTAATTACGAACCACTCATAACCAAGCGTGTAGCTTCAATACTAAAATAAAAAAAAAAAAAAAAAAATTCAATATCGTTTATTTAGTCTAATCTAAGCCGTTACAAGCACTTGTGAATGTCAAAAAGCTACGCCATCGGTTCGCAAATCTACGGCGGGAGACTTTGTACTGAGAAGGATCGGCAAGAAACTCAGCAGGGGCTGTTTTTTCTCTCTGTATTATATACAGAGTCTTCAAATTGAAAATGCCTTCAATATGAGATAATTCATGGAGTCACACAAAGATTGTTTACCTTCTGTACAAGCATTATTGAAACATACTATACCCTGGAACGTTGTCCATAGTTACCTATAGCAAATGAACCGGACATCTCTTGACCTATGAAGTGGGACCATTCAACGGCCGTGACCGTGGCAATACAATGATTTGCATGGTCTGACACGACATAGTATGTATGAATCTACGCGTAAAATATTTCAATTCTCATTTTTCTCATTCATGAACACTGTACTGTAATGTAATATTAGTTTATCGTTATCGGAGGAACTCGATGGCGCGGGTGGTTAGCGCGTTCGACTGCGATCTTTGAAGTTAAGCAACTTTCGCAGTGGTCGGTCATTGGATGTAAGACCAAAAATTTACTATCTCGGGCTCCTCCGTGCTTCGGAACGTTAAGCCGTTGGTCCCGGCTGCATCTGCAGTCGTTAGCACCCACCAACAACTAGTCGGCGACACCACGAAACCCGGCGTACAAACCACGGAAACCACCAAACCGGCCACGGAGGTCGTCAATAAAGAACACACCCTAATTCGCACTCAATTTAACGTTGAATACTTGACAAAGATGTATTAATGTTGAACAGGATTTAAACCTCACAACTTACGGTACAAGTGGATCTTAGTAATTTATTGATAACGGGTTTATTTTACAAAATATTCCCTCGCATACTCGACCAACAGTTTCCTTACATAAACATTCATGCATTATAAACTGGCACATTGTAAAAGGCGTCGTAAAATGCTAATAATATTTCGGCGTCCGTTCTGCAGCGAGGGTGGAGTGTCGGTATGCGCTGCGCAGGAGTGCAGTAAATCACTACGTCAATTTGTCGGGAGCACTCAGCGTTTTGTTCGTTCGCATTGGGAATGTTGCAGTTTCGAGAAGTTGTTTGTAAAGGCAATTTCTATTGTAACGTAATGGCCTAAATACAATTTAAAAAATTAATATTAACAAAACACATTATATAAACTACGGTTACAATCAGACATTAAATATACATTTAGCACTGCTACTTTTCTGGGCATTGAGCTTGACCAAAAAATTGATTGGAAATTACATGTAAGCAAGGTATGCAATAAAATAAATAGAAAATAGAATAAAATAGAAAATAGAATAAATAGAATATTATTCATTAACGAATATGTTTAATTAAGATGCTGTTAATTTTATATGCTGTTTTAGTAAGTTTAAAAAGTGCATAATAAGCAAATCTATTTATAGTTATGATTTTATTTATTTTTTAAGCATTTAACTGCTAGATGTTTAAATGTAAAGAAAAGTTTACTAGAAAAAAAATCCACGCGGACTAGGCAGCGGACGGGACTCGAACCCGCATCCTTCGCTATCCGGGCGAATGCACTGACCATTATGCTACCACGGCCCTATTAGCCGCGTCGAAATTTTCCTAGCCTTAGCTGCGAGGCAGCTCCATCTCTTCGCATTGTAGGTAACCCACAATGTTTCGACGCAGCTAATAGGGCCGTGGTAGCATAATGGTCAGTGCATTCGCCCGGATAGCGAAGGATGCGGGTTCGAGTCCCGTCCGCTGCCTGGTCCGCGTGGATTTTTTTCTAGTAAACTTTTCTTTAGATTTAAACATCTAGCAGTTAAATGCTTAAAAAATAAATAAAATCATAACTATAAATAGATTTGCTTATTATGCACTTTTTAAACTTACTAAAACAGCATATAAAATTAACAGCATCTTAATTAAACATATTCGTTAATGAATAATATTCTATATAAAAAAATAATTATGTAAAAAATATTATTCCAAAGCAAACCCGGGACGTGAGCTCGCACAAACTATCTAATTATCGATGATGCTGTCCACCTAGCATGAGCACGCATGATATAATAACGCGTTTTTATCACGCTCAATTGTCAAATTACTCTGGAGTTTGACAGTTAGATGTGATAAAAACGCAAAATAATGTAAATTATCGTGCTCATGCTGGTCTAGTACCCGTTGGCCCTCAAGATTCGCCCAAAAGCAAAAAGTGCTCATTGGACATCTTTTTGGTGTCCATTGGACCTTCTTAAAAATTTTATATTCAGTGTGCCCATTGGACATCCTTTTTGGTGCTCATTGGACCTTCTTAAAAGTTTTATATTCAATGTGCCCATTGGACCTTGCTACGGGGACAGGATCAGATAGTTTGTGCGAGCTCGCGAAAATTATCATAGTTCTAGTAACTTCCAACTCTTACTAGACGCACTGACAAGTGACATTGCAGTCGGGTTTTAATTTTTTATTTAATTATCTGGCAGAACATCATCAGGCAGTTCCGGAAGTAAATAATAGCAGCTATTATCGTAAATACTACAGGAGTTACCACTATACTCGCAACTTTTCAGAGTTTCCTCAACGTAAGGGTTCGTTCTTCATCTATCATCATCAACAGCCTATCCTAGTCCACTGCTGGACATAGGCCTCCCCAAATGCACGCCACTGAGATCAATCTTAGGCTACTCGTCTCCAGCTCCTGGCAACTGCTTTGCTAAATCGTCAGTCCTTCGTGCCTGAGGACGTCCTACACTACGTTTGCCTAGACGCGGTCTCCACTATAGAACTCGTCTACCCCAACGGTTATCGGTTCTGCGGCAATTATGTACAGCCCTCTGCCACTTCAACTTGCTAATCCGGTGGGCTATGTCGATAACTCTGGTTCTCTGTCGGATCACCTCATTTCTGATGCGATCCTTCAGAGAAACGCCGAGAAACGAGAGAAGAGACAAGGGTTCTAATGATTTCATTTTTCCGTATAAAAGGGCAAAAACGCGATCAGCCCACGCCGCCCTCCATTATACAGCTGCTATAAAAACTTTTACCTAATTAATCGTAAGGCAATGTTAATTCGATCCCAATAAACATGTATCACAGAACGGTTTATTGGTTTATGTTTACAACGCTTTTATTACATAGATAGGTATGTTTGTGCTGCGAAAGTCGTTCTTATTGGTAAGTCATAAGACGCTATCAAAGCCTAATTATATAATAGGAAAGCCAATGACCTCTATCTGTCAAATGTCGCTTGAAAAGTACGGCTTGTAAAAAAATCTTGGAACCCTTTTTTGGCACTCAGCTAATTATGGAATAAAAACCAAACATTTGTAAACAAACAATAACAAATATTGTTATTTAATATTGGTTGATATTTTATTTTCATTTATTGAGCTTTTGGCTATGAATGTTTGATAACCTAAAGCGTCAACCAAATGTCACTTTAAGTTGCGTTCAGAAACTCGATTTAAACTTTGGTTTACATATAGAATGCATGTTCGTATGTGACCTAGTAATGGTGCATGATTATTCATAACTACTCCGGCGGTAATGCCGAGATGAGCGGAATTGAAGAGCTTAATTCTGATTAATGTTTTTTCTCGCACAGTCTTAATAAATAAATATTATTAAAAATCGGTTATTTTCTTTTCTCAATTTTAGTAAATAAATTTTATTAAAAAAATCGGATGTTTTTTCTCACTTAATCTTAGTAAATAACTTTTATTAACTAAAAACTTATTTGCTCACTCTACCTTTTTCATTTGAATTGACAGCTATGACGTCACAATATGGCGCCCCGTCGATCCTATTCTTAGTTGAATCGCATTATACCTATCGAAGTGGTTGAAATTGTACAATCAGCAACAGGTACAGATATCCCAAAATTGACAATTTATCCAACAGGCTTTATCTAGGAGAAAACCTGGAGACTTACCCAGGTTGAACTTGTTGGGAGAGTTGAACCATCTTTCAAAATTGTATTTAAATTTAGTGCAAACGAATTGGCAAGTCCCCAAGAGCTTTCCCCTGCCTATTTGAGTTTACTTAATGTTATTATAATGCTTATTCCACAGCTACGCGAATAGCTTTTCACAGACGCATATCGCCAGTCAAGCTATCTCCTAGCGTCTTTAGAAATACAGCCAGCTCATTCATTACAACAGAACTAATTCAAATGTCGCACGCTAATTTTATCGCATTTTAGCCAAAGCCACCCAAAGCTTTTCATAAAAACGATTGAGAAAAATGGTCATTTGTCAAACCTAGTTATAAAATAAACTTTATGGTACCTTAATGTGCTGTTGATTGTACGAGCAAAGGTTATATTGTGCAAGGCGCTTTCCCTTCGAATCTAATCAATTCGTTAAAGTTTTACTGCAAACGAGTTCGACGTGATGACCGTAATAATTCAAAGATCATCAACCAAAAGGTTGAGTTGGTGATTGGAAAGATCCAGTTACAAAAGCGAGAGTCATAACTGTAGGTCACTTTGTGTTAAAGTGTTAGATTAGTAAGCTGTATTTAAGAATGAAAAAAGGCTGAGCTGACGCATTAGATTTTTATTTTACACTAACCTTTTTTTGTGTCTGGCAAATGTCCTTACGCACTAGACTTGACATGCAGTGGCGGCGCTAGGTGTCGGCGACGTCGGCCATCGCCGATGGCCTCGCGCCTGAGAGGCCCTCGCAAAAAATTTTTAGAAGTTACCTATTTATTTTCGTTTCTCCGGGCCTGGCTTAGGTAGCCGACCCCGAACAATTCGGGGAAAAAGCTAAGCAGATGATAATGACTATTATTATTTTCGAACACGTGCGTGATGGAAGCGAGTAGTACTTTACAGGTATTCAAAATCGTCTGTCTGGCACCACTATTTTTGTAATTAAAGGAGATTGCTCAGCTTCCATACATGTTTGGCCTAAAAACCAATAACCATGAAAAATTGTTTCCTAGATTCGAAATTATATATAAATTACCGTAGAAACGAATATTATCGACGGCCACTCCTGAGAACTTCTATAAACCATATACACTGAATGATTTTGAGGTTATGTTTGCAAATAGGCACATAGGTATTAGAATAATAAAAACCAAATAACTTATATAGGAAAAAAGGGCAATCAAGCCAAGTACCGATATTATGTATTAGATTCAGGTATATAGAGCATGTAAAATAACAGATAATTGCCTGTTTTTAAAATTAATGCACAAGAGTAAGTTTTAAAATCATGATTATGCCATTGCGACTTTCAGAAGCAATCTTGTTTCATTTGACAAGTGTCTAACACTAATTACACTAACAAAATGCATGTCAAGGAACTGGTACCTGCTTACCTATGTTATGAGAAACATGGAACTGTTATCATAATTTTATAAAAACCAATAGGATATTTTCTTAGTAATAATTAGGTTTATAATGGTAAAAGGTAATTCTAATGTAATAATATATTGCGTAGGTTCATGATAGTTCTGATCAATATGTGAAATATGTATATTCCTGACATAGCTTAAATATTCTGATAAGGTAAATTAATGAAATAAAACAACTTAAGTACTTTTATGTTGCGTTTAATATTACATATCTGAATTAAAATATCATCGATTTGAATTAAAATATCATCGAAATATTTTATCAATCTTTACAAAATAGATTTGTTTTGATGTTATATAAACAACCTCGATCAGTCTTTGTGAATGTTACTACACCCATAGCCAATAAAAATGATTCGTATGTTTTCCAAACCGGTAAAAATAGAAGTCCTTTTTTAAAATTAATATATTATTTAAAGGTGGCCGTTAAAATCTAATGAATGTAAAATAAAGTATAAATTACGCCAAGAATTACTGTATATGTCAATATTTTATTTGCATTTAGGCCAATTTGACCAATCTCCTTTCTATGTTTGTAATTATTTTTCGTCATCTTTTAATTATCAACAATAAAACTCGTTTACTCATACGTTATTTTATTATTTGGCTCATTTAATTTAACGGTTTTTTACTGCGAAGTAAAATAGGCCTCGCGAACTTGACTCCACATGTGGTCTAGCGCCGCCACTGTGACATGGCTAGCTGGTCTGGGAGTCGTCTCCCACGACGTAGCGGGGCATAGTGCGGCAGTCTGCCGCCTTGTGCCCCTTCATCCCGCACAGATAACACAACCTGCTCCGGTCATTTTCTAGTAAATTTTTCTTTATAATTACATGCTTGAAAATCTATACTTATAATAAATCTGTAGAGATGTCAATTCTGTACATGAAATATATTTTTAAAATAACTATCAGGGGGTGATTAGTGATCGATACTGATGCCAAAAATGCAATCAGTACAATTTTTGTCTGTCTGTCTGTCTGTCTGTCTGTCTGTGTGTATGTTCCTTATAGAAACAAAAACTACTCGACGGATTTTAACGAAACTTGGTACAATTATTCTTCATACTCCTGGGCAGGTTATAGTATACTTTTCATCATGCTACAATCAATAGCAGCAGAGTAGTGAAGGGAAATGTTGGGAAAACGGGAGAAGTTACTCCGTTTTATAAGCTTCCGTCGCGTGTGCAGCCTTAATGGTTAAAGTTACATAGAAATCATGTATGACGGAAATATTCTACATAAAATTGTCTAAAAATTATCCCTCAACAGCATATGTCTATCTTTTATGGTTGACTCACAATAACACGTGTAATTATATAAATAAAGTCATTCTTTATAGCACAAGCCTGAGAACAAAAACTATAGTTTACACTACAGCTCTACACCGAAGCGAAGCGAGGGCGGGCCACTAGTAAAGAATATAAAGATAGTAATAGTCAAATCCAAGCATCATCAAATTGAAGGACTATTAAAACTCTATTCGCAAATACGAAATCATCTGATGATCATATCACCACTAAACAGTTCTTCATAAATTATAGCTAAAAATCATCTCGATGAAGTTTTCAAACAAACAAAAAAATGGTTGCCTGTAAAGTCGGTTTTACGGGCGAAGATTTTACGTGACAACGTCTTTTTCTCGGTAGAATATTTATTGATATGAATATAATTAAATTGCACAATAGGAACAAGGAATTGAATGAAAATAAGAATTGCACAAATTTTAACTATAGAAATATATTTTGTTTACTAAAACATTGTACATGTAAACTTAAACTTAACACGAGAGACTCATCGTAACGTTACCGAGCGTTACACTTTTTCATAAGTGACTCCCAGCCGCAACCTAATTTAAGACGTTGTCACGTCAAAAAACACTACAAAATAGTCCATTTGTTTAGCAGCCACAATTCTCTTTTTGCGTCGGTGGTTAAAAAAATCACGTCTTGTAGTTGCATGTGCACTGAGCTTAATGCGCAGTTCGAAGAAACGTTTGTTGAGAAGCAAGAGCTGGGCGTCACTTGAAGCGCTGGTTATTGGTCGCAAATCACTGGGCCGGGCAGGAAGCGTACGTCAAATTAATTAATAAAAAGTGAACATGCTATTGTTTTGCGTTGTGCTTTGATGCTGATACTGTCTAGACGAAAATATTAGGGGAGCAAGCGATGCTTTATGTGGATTTAGAACAGTCGTGGAGACCTTAATTGTGTCTTAAAAACAAAAACGGTGGAAAGTAAAAGGCGTTCGGATAAACAACGTCCAAGTTACAGCTCATTCCCACTTGTCGGGTATCGGTCCAGGATTTTATCGGATACTTCAGTGGCAGAGCATCTCTTATCTATTAGACAAGTCTGTCTGTCCGTGGTGCTGTTTCAGCGGCCAAACCGTAAGAGATAGATAAAGAGAATATTTAAGTTATAAGTTAAGAATAGTCTGATAAAACTACAAACCGGATTTGAGTAACGTAGCACTTCCGGTTTTCGAGAAATCAGGTTTTGGTGAACATTTGGTTCACTGGTTTGCTAGTTTTATATAATTTCTTGTCGGCTCCGACCCAACATCGGTATTCGGCAAGAGTGAATAGCTACTTATAATATGCTCTGCCACTGTAACATCCGATTAAAATCTGGGCCAGTCACCCGACAATTGGAACGAGCTCTTATACTGAACTAGTGGCCCGCCCTCGCTTCGCTTCGGTGTAGAGCTGAAGTGTAGACTAAAGTTTTTGTTCTCAGGCTTGTATTATACACAATGACATTCCTCTATGATTCTTCTTATACCTGCATGCAAAGTCTCAGCCCGATCGGTTTAAAATTGACAAAGTTTCATACAAACCTTCATTCCCTATTTTATCCCCTTGGGGGTAGAATTGATCAAAATCACATGCCAAAGGACATTGTTCAGCGTCCATACATAGTTAGCCTAAGAACCAACAATCATGAAATATTGTTTTCTAGGTTCGAAATCGTAAGTAAATGACTGTAAAAACAAAGATTATTGACGGACACTTCTGAGAACTTAAATTATTAGGAAAACTAAATGTTTTTTGAGTTTATGTTTAATATTCAATGAAACATAGGTTAACCTATGAACTTAGTATGAAGTGAATTAATATTAGAACTAATCATTTCATTTCATCAATCACTCATCATTTCATTCGGTGCGATTTTAAAGAATAACTATTAGGAAAACCTTGGATAGGTAGGAATCATGAATAAAATAAAAACTGTAGTTTTGCTTCTTATTTATTGACTATTTTTCACATAATTGTATCATATTGTATATGGTATTTATTTGTATATCACATGTATATTGTGTAAATATGCAGCGTGAATGTGTATCAGGTGTTCTTGAATAATTTGGCAGTATGATCCTCTCAGGATGTTGTGACACAAGTTCACTAGCACTTGGTAATAAGGTCTCTGCTCTTTGGTAACATCGATGGCCGAAATAGTTAAATTAAAGGAAAAACAATCGCAAATAAACACACACAAACAACAGGTAAACAGGTAATCCGAAACGAGAATGCACTTTCCTGTATATTATATTACTCTTTGGAATGCACAAATGCCACAGATTACTACGAATGCAAACTGCCTGCTTGCACCACAACCACAGAGTATCGAGTTTTATGCCGGCCCTTTGCTTGACAACAGTTTGTCCTTGTCATGCTTAATAAGGAATGAAAAGGACAGACTGATGTCATGTTTTAAAATAGCAAATACGAATAGCAAGTGAAGTGCCGGCATAAGAAAGAAAGAGTGTTTTGTTTGCAGCGCTGTCATAGATTATACACTTAAAATGGTATTTATTGTCTCAGATTATTTTTTAACTCTTTAATTTAGCTTACTTAACTGGAAGTGTCCGTCACAATCTAAATACTGATAATTATCCCAAAAAATATATTAAGAATTATCATAAATGCCAAATTGGTGTTGGTTCTTAGGCTAATTTTAACATTGTCCTTTCAACCCGATCCGTCCTGTGGTTTGGGCTGTGCGTTGATAGATCACTATGTCAGTCAGTCAGTCACCTTTGAGTTTTATATATATAGATGTTATCATAAGCATGTACAGCATAGACATAGATCGAAATAGATAACGTATGTGTATGCACTTCGCGTGCCAAGGAAGACCAATGGTCATCCTTTTACGCTAACTTATTCCCATCACCGTCACCATTCTCGATACCGGACGTCAGTACTTGGCATGCCAAGGCAGAGCAATGGTCATCCTTTTACGCTAATTTATTCCCATCACCGTCACCGTTCTCGATACCGGACGTCAGTACTTGGCATGCCAAGGCAGAGCAATGGTCATCCTTTTACGCTAATTTATTCCCATCACCGTCACCGTTCTCGATACCGGACGTCAGTACTTGGCATGCCAAGGCAGAGCAATGGTCATCCTTTTACGCTAATTTATTCCCATCACCGTCACCGGTCTCGATACCGGACGTCAGTACTTGGCATGCCAAGGCAGACCAATGCTCATTCTTTTACGCTAATTTATTCCCATCACCGTCACCATTCTCGATACCGTACGTCAGTACTTGGCATGCCAAGGCAGAGCAATGGTCATGTTTTTACGCTAACTTATTCCCATCACCGTCACCGGTCTCGATACCGGATGTCAGTACTTGGCATGCCAAGGCAGAGCAATGGTCATCCTTTTACTCTAATTTATTCCCATCACCGTCACCTTCTCGATACCGGACGTCAGTACTTGGCATGCCAAGGCAGACCAATGGTCATCCTTTTACTCTAATTTATTCCCATCACCGTCACCGTTCTCGATACCGGACGTCAGTACTTGGCATGCCAAGGCAGAGCAATGGTCATTCTTTTACTCTAATTTATTCCCATCACCGTCACCGTTCTCGATACCGGATGTCAGTACTTGGCATGCCAAGGCAGATCAATCGTCATCCTTTACTCTAATTTATTCCCATCACCGTCACCTTCTCGATACCGGACGTCAGTACTTAGCATGCCAAGGCAGACCAATCGTCATCCTTTTACGCTAATGTATTCCCATCACCGTCACCGTTCTCGATATCGGATGTCAAAAGTATAAATCGTAAAAACGATGTAATTGGATTAGGTGAGCATGCATTTTCAGCACTTATTTGTGCTCGTGATACTTCTTCTCTTCTCTTCTCTTCCTATGAAATGTTAATGCTGATAAGTTTCTTGCTGCCATTCTCGTTATCAGCTATAAGATGTCCTGAATGGTTGGTAGGGATAAAAATATTGGAAATATAAGTCAATATTATAAAGTATAATTTCATTTCATTGCATTTTATTACATTTCATTTCTCTTCTTTCTGACACTGCGTCTACTTCAATCTAGGTCTATTGTCTATAGGTTATGGCAAACGCTTACCAAAAGCGGTGCCTAAAGCTTGTTTACCAACCTTTTCACATAAATAACCACACCAAAATCAAACCTCAAATGCCAAGAGACAAAACTTCAGCAGTAAAAAGTTAAACTCACTTAAGAGCGTAACAAACTTGGTTAGCTTAGCGAAGGGACAAAGAACTGCAGCGAATAAATGTCGCCATACACGGGCCATCGACCACAACCACAAAACTCCGCCACCGGCATATATCTTGTAATTTTCATACATTTTATATGGACTCGCCACACACGGTACGCCGGTGGCCGCCACACGCTACAAATCGTCGTTGCTCGCTTCTTGTGGCCTGCACCGGCCATTTAGTGCGCCGATACAAAACGCCGCCACACGTCACTCGCGCGATTCCCCACCCCTCTCTCCTCTACCTTAGTCTGCCGCTGTCGCGCGCTTCAGGCACTTTAGTAGCCGCTTCTAGCTTCTCGTGGCGGCGTTTGTGGCTGTGGCGTATGGCCCGTGTGCGGCGACGCTAAGAAGGCACTTACAACAAAATGTTGAAGAAAATAACTCAAATCGCAAGTCACGTTCATAAGCGTTCACGGTCCAATCAATCGGTCTAACTTGGGTTGGAATTTGGGGGAAAGTTTGTGTCGACTCGGAGAGTGCATGGCGAATATAAGTGACCCTTAATAATGTTACATTACTTAACGAGGTTAACTTGAATAAGGTTAAATTCAAATTAACTTTTTCATTAGCAGAGTGGCAACGATTCGTGGGCTATAAAGGGAATATATAATAAATGTTTTCATTCTTGGTTAAAAATTTGTAAAAGATTATGTAGAATTGTGGTGTTTGGTGATTCATGTTAATTTTTAAACTTGCAGATATTTTTTTATTGGGTAGCAATGTATTCAAAATACTAATTTTATCCAAGAATTGAAAAGAGGCCTTTAGATAAGATAGTGATTTTTTTATGCGCGTGTTATTTAGCATTATCAATACACACAAGACATAATATAATAAAAACTCCATGGCCGAGTGGTTTGTACGCCGGGTTTCATGGTGTCGCCGACTCGAGAGGTCCCGGGTTCGAATCCCGATGGGGGGCAGATGTTTGTGTGATGAATACGAGCATTTGTACTCCAGTCATGGATGTTTAATATGTAATTCTATATAAATATACTTATTTAAGTACAGTATATGTATTCTATCCGTTACCCTAGTATCCCATAACACAAGCCTTATAGTGCTTACTTTGGGGCTAGGCTAATTGGTGTGTGTTGCAAATATTTATTATTACGGTTCCTGAAATGGACTAGTGACAGACGAATCTATGAGCTGCGTAGTATCAGACTCAGACTGTAAACATCCGGAATATTCTAGAAAAAAAAACAAATTTGCAATGCAATCGACTATAAGCCTGAAAGCACTCCGATTGAGTTCATAGAGAAATTTACTACCACTATAACTTGTCAAATGTTTTTCCCTACGCGATAGAATAAAAAATGAGGAAATCCGTAAACGAAAGTAACCGATATCGCTCGCAGGATTTCTCGACTGAAGTGGCAATGAGCGGGGGGCCGACGCTCAGTGGATAGGGGATCGACGCTCAGTGGGCTGGGGGACCGACGCTCAGTGCGCTGGGGACCGAGGCTCAGCGGACAGGGGGACCGACGCTCTGAGTGCAGGGGGACCGACGCTCAGTGGCAGTGGAACCGACGCTCAGTGGTCAGGGGGACCGACGCTCTGAGTGCAGGGGGACCGATGCTCAGCCGACAGGGAGACCAACGCTCAGTGGTCAGGGGGACCGACGCTCAGTGGGCAGGGGGATCGAAGCTCAGTGGGCTGGGGGACCGACGCTCAGTGTGCTGGGGACCGAGGCTCAGCGGACAGGGGGACCGACGCTCTGAGTGCAGGGGGACCGACGCTCAGTGGGCAGGGGACCGAGGCTCAGCGGACAGGGGGACCGACGCTCTGAGTGCAGGGGGACCGACGCTCAGTGGCAGTGGAACCGACGCTCAGTGGTCAGGGGGACCGACGCTCTGAGTGCAGGGGGACCGATGCTCAGCCGACAGGGAGACCAACGCTCAGTGGTCAGGGGGACCGACGCTCAGTGGGCAGGGGGATCGAAGCTCAGTGGGCTGGGGGACCGACGCTCAGTGTGCTGGGGACCGAGGCTCAGCGGACAGGGGGACCGACGCTCTGAGTGCAGGGGGACCGACGCTCAGTGGGCAGGGGACCGAGGCTCAGCGGACAGGGGGACCGACGCTCTGAGTGCAGGGGGACCGACGCTCAGTGGGCAGGGGACCGAGGCTCAGCGGACAGGGGGACCGACGCTCTGAGTGCAGGGGGACCGACGCTCAGTGGCAGTGGAACCGACGCTCAGTGGTCAGGGGGACCGACGCTCAGTGGGCAGGGGGACTGATGTCAGTGTGCAGGGGGACCGACGTCAGTGGGCAGGGGGACCAACGTCAGTGGGCAGGGGGACCGACGCTCAGTGGGCAGGGGGACCGACGTCAGTGGGCAGGGGGACCGACGTCAGTGGGCAGGGGGACCGACGATCTCGTAAAGGTCGCGACGTGGGTAGCCAATGGATGTGAGTGGCGAAGAACCGATCGGTGTGGAGATCCTTGGGGAAGACCTATGCCCAGCAGTGCGCGTCGTACGGCTGATATGATGATAATGAATTAAACTATTATTTTGCAGAGTTTGTATCCATTCCATTTCATTACATAGGTACGTTATAGAAAGGCCCCTTGCCTAAAAAGAACAACCCTAATGGTTTGAGAAAACCAAAGCATATTCGAATTTTACCGAAGCTAAAACCGAATCCTTTTGTAGTTGATGCTAGTAAAATTCAGGTGATTGTTTAAGCGAGACGAATTGAATCCGGGCTTGTCCGGGGTCGTTTTATTTCGGTCCGACCTAATTTCGGATGCATGTAACCTGATCCTTAGTAATATGAAGGTATATTTTTATTCCGATGTCACCCTTTCGATGATTCTAAAATTTCGGAATTCTAAAAACAAAGGAGAGATTAAAATCCCAAGACTGCAAGACTTTACTTTTTTTCTCATGAACAAAATATAGATGATTGAGTAGAATTATTGTGTAGAATGAACTTATACAAACTAACTTACTTGTACTGAGGAGCAAATTTTCAAGTCTCAGGTGGCACAGCCACGTAAAAATTTTCTCATTTGAAATTCATACTGCCAGATATTTGTCAGCAGTATTTATTGTCAGACACAATAAATATCGAAAGCACAAACTTGCTAACCTAATTACAGTGGTTGTTTTCCAATTACAGAGCATAATGCGACTCAGTGGCGCACAATGCCGAATTATGCTGATGCATAATTGGAACGTGAATTTTTAAAATACACCAGCAGAGTGCGCTAAGTTCAGTGTTGAAAAAAATGGGTGCGTGTACTTATGTAGGCGCGTGAGAAGTTATCCTTCTTTGGCATCGTTTAAAATTAGTTTTTAATTGCATGCAAATAATTTATCACAATAAATTAATAAAAAGTCTGGAAAAGGACACAGTCAATAAAGTTCAGTTTTAATTTGAAAAAATAAATAAATAATCAAAATATTCAATTAAAATCGCTACTGAATATAATTTATTAGAACATATGTGATTTGCACTTGTATGGAACTCAAACACGTATTCCGAATATACAAACTAGAAACATGTGGATAAATATTATAAATATGAATACCTATAACTGTTACTTTATTACAAAAAATAAAGATGTGGTTTTTGGTTCTACTACACCAATGGTCAATAGATGGCGCTGTAGTCTCCTGAAACGCGCTTTGGTTCCGTTGTTCCAGATTAATAAATACTTTTGATAGGCCTCCACAATGCAGTCGTTAGCACCCACTAAATAGAGATTCTATTCTATTTTGTTGTTAGATTTTCTTAATGTGCGGTAAACACAAAAGTAACGCATGAAGTTGGTCGCTAAAGCGACCAACTTCATGCTGTTAAAATTGTGTGTTACAGTGATGCGCGCATCTTAAAATTTCACTCTCATCATTTTTTCATAACGCGCCTAAAGAAGTATAACTTCAAAAAAAGTCAATGTTTGCACCTTCATCCATACTTATATTCTTCTTTTTTAACAGTTTGAATGAACTCTGATTATTTAAAAAAAAATAAACTATTTAATGAAACGAAAGCTTTAATAATTTTTCAACAATAAATAATATTACTCACGATAACATATAAATAAAACATTTCGATCAATGCCAACTTAAAGAAAAAACACTTGTTAATTTTCTTTCACTGAGTTGGTACGAGTGCACACATCACACGAAAGCATTACTGTTGAGAGTGCTAGATTGTGCGAAGCGTTGCTGTAGTTGAAACACTCAACGTTAAGCATTATGCCGCATAATGCGCTATAATGCTATAATTGGAAAATTATCAGTATGTGTCTGGCAGTATTTATTTCAAATTGTTTACAATATTCTCTACAATATACGTAGTAATCAGTTCTCATTGTGTAAGTAAAGTGAGTTAAATTTTTAAGTGCCCGTACCACCTGATACCTTAAATTTGGCCCACAGCACAGGTTAGCAAGTTTGTACACGTTCATTGTACACACTAATACTACCCAATTATCCATATTTTGTCCATGAGAAAATAAGTAAGGTCTGGCGTTCTTCGGATCTTGTACTAAGGGTTTTGTCTAGCTGGACTAGTGACGTAAAATACAAAAAAAAACAAAAAAAAAAGAAGTTACTAACTTCTTGGAACTTTTTCTTCACCAATTTGAAACATGAAAAAGATCTTAGGAGCGTTGTTTCTCTTCTAAGTTTTTTTTATTAAAAGACAATATTATGACGACCTCCGTGGTCGAGTGGTTTGTACGCCGGGTTTCATGTTGTCGCCAACTCGGGAGGTCCCGAGTTCGAATCCCGGTGGGGGCAGATGTTTGTGTGATGAATACGAGCATTTGTACTCCAGTCATGGATGTTTAATATGTATTTCTATAAATATACTTATATATGTACTTAATATGTATTCTATCCGTTACCCTAGTATCCCATAACACAAGCCTTACAGTGCTTACTTTGGGGCTAGGCTAATTGGTGTGAGTATTGGAAATATTTATATTTATTTATTTATAATATTTGAAAACCAATTATTTTATTAAGGTATGTTACGTCCGATTCAACACACATTGCTATAAGTGTCGCCGCACACGGGCCTCACGCCACAGCCACAAACGCCGCCAAGAGTAGCTAGAAGCAGCTACTAAAGTGGCTGAAGCGCGCGACAGCCGCCGACTAATGTAAGGGAGAGAGGGGTGGGGAATCGCGCGAGTGACGTATGGCGGCGTTTTGTATCGGCGCATTAAGTGGCCGGTGCGGGCCACAAGAAGCGAGCAACGACGTTAAAGATCATTTTCTCAAACAGAAATCTCAAACTTAATGAATCATTCTCACGAAGTATCTTGTTTCTTATTAGTATTTATTTATCAGGTTTATATGTATGTTATGTATATTTGGATAGGTATTGTATTTATCTATGTATATTTATGCAAGTTTATTTATGTAGGTATATGTATCTATATATGTAATGTGTATCGTATATATATATATATATATATAACTATTATTTATTAAGTCTATTTCCTATAACAGTAGTAATAAATTATTTTTAGTTTAATTTTTATTGCACTTTCTTTTTCCCGCTAAGTTGTGAATCACCGACACCACCTAGATTGGCTGGAAGAGATCTCTTTTAGAGATAAGCCCACCTTTGCTTACTATGTATTTTACTATATGTTTTAACTATATGATGTAATAAAGAGTATAATAAATATTGACGAAGTTATGACCCAATTACTAAACGAATTTTCGGCTAGCAGCGTGGCCACTGTGACGTCACAGAGCTCTAGCGCTCGGGCGTGAGCGTGCGTAGAGACTATAAAGTTCGACCGGATTGAACCACGTTCAAGCTCTCTCAACACACGTTTCGGCCGCCAGTGAATATTGGCTACCGTAAAATTAGTTATAAAATCACAACGAATGAACCGCTTTCGATGATTTAAAAAGTATATTAATTAAAAAGCTTATTAGATCAGTATACTGTTGATTTTGAGTTGATTTGCTGACCTAGTAATGATATTCATTGTTAAGAGCTTGGTTGGTAATTTAGATTTTTAAATTGATATGTAACTTTAACATTACTTATCAGCATAAATCTTTAAAGTAAGTTTCCTGAATAATTTCGAATTCTGTACTGGTGAAAAAAAAAATGCGGTATAAAAGAGCACGTTTTTCTTCAAAGTTATTTTTTTTGCATCTTTAAGCTGGAAAAATAAAGAATGAGAATAATAATTCCTAGAAAGTACTGATTAGTTTCATGAAAGTGGTTAATTAACTGCCACTGCTTGCCTTCAATATAAGATAAAAAAAATATTAACAAACAATAAGGTATTTGACAGTGTTAAAAATAAAGTGCCAATTGTTAGCATCTGTGTTTAGAATGAATATTGGCAGGGGTTTTTACTATTTTTACTTAAAATAAATCATAATTTTACTAAAAACTAACAAAAAAGATAATAGTTTTTTTATCTATTGCCACGTGACCCAAAACGCTTGGGATTGGGTGGAGCCTAAAATGACGTCATACACAAGTAAACTTCCGGTTAAAGTGACATTTCATTGTATCGTTTAACGTTTTAATAACATTCGTGTGACGTCACACACTAGTAAGACGCCGTATTGTCCAGAGAAACGTTTTCGCGGCAACATGAAAATGGAGTTTTTTATTTGGTTATTTTTACTGAAATACACAACAGAATGATGAATGTCCGCTTTTTACGGACTCCATAAATATTAGTCAATAACGTGAGATCGTTTTCTAAAACTTGTCAAATACCCTATTCCCTTTGAAGAGTAGCCCCAAATTAAATCAAGATTTACTTGGTAATAAGTGTCGCCGCACACGGGCCACACGCGACAGCTACAAATTTGTCTGCACCAGGCAGGTAAGTTGAGCTTGCTTGTGGCCAAGTAGGCCCGAAATATTGTTTCGTTTCACTAGCAATGGCTCTGTCGCTCCACATTGGCGACAAAGCATATTGCTTCTCGCAAGTAGGGCAGATTTCTAACAGCTCTACCTCTGTACTGCAGCACTGTGTAGAAAAGGCCTCCCCAAGCCGCCACGAGAAGCTAGAAACGGGTACAAAGGTAGCTGAAGCACGCGACAGCCACTTGTGGCTGGTGGTCGACACTTGCCGTCGGTGGCTGCTACTTTTTTAACACATGCGTGCAATATCATAATGGACTCTGACGATGAAGGTTTGAAGGGGTAATCGCGCTAGTGGCATGTGGCGGCGTTTTATAACGACACATAAGTGGCCGATGTGAGCCAAAAATGAAGAGAGCAATACTATCTGTCGCCGCACACGGGCCACACACCACAGCCACAAACGCCACCACGAGAAGCTAGAAGCGGCTACTAAAGTGGCTGAAGCGCGAGACAGCGGCCGACTAAGGTAAGGGAGAGAGGGAATCGCGAGTGACGTGTGGCGGCGTTTTATATCGACGCATTAGTGGCCGGTGCGAGCCATAAAAAGAAAGCAACGACTATTGGTAGCGTGTGGCGGCCACCAGCGTTAACCGTGTGCGGCGAGTCCATATAAAATGTATGAGGTTTTCATACACAGGAAATATGCCGGTGGCGGCGTTTTATTTGGTTGTGGCCGGTGGCCCGAGTGCGGCGACCCTAAGTACTCAAACTCAGAGAATTATTTATGTAATTAACGAACTCGTTATCGATTAATTTAGTTATTATATTAGTGAATTCTGTGTAGAGAGATTTCTTTGAAAAGTTGAGAGTTACTGGGGAGATACTTAATAAGGTACTACCGGGCGACAAGGCCCACAGTTTCGCAAGGCCCAAGCGCAGAAACCCATTTAAATTGCATTTGATTCGCGCCAGTTTCATCATACTAATATTATTAAGGCGAAAGTTTATGAGTGTGTATGTTTGTAACTTCTTCACGTCTAAACGGCTTGAGCGATTTTAATACAATTTGGTATGGACTTAGCTGACACCTTGGAATAACACATAGAAAATATCCCTAATAAACCGCGGGTAAAAACGCGGGGCACAGCTAGTAGTGTGATGAAATAGACAAATAGGCACGCAGGAACGCACCGGCGGGCATCGCGCGACCGCCATCTTGCTAGCGACGGCCGTTGTTCGCCGACTTCGGTCAGGTTCCTCCTTAAAGCTAATTTTTGCTCCCACACAACGTAATTGTCGCCGCACACGGGCCACCGACCACAAAACGCCGCCACCGGCATATTTCTTGTAGTTTTCATACATTTTATATGGACTCGCCACACACGGTACGCCGGTGGCCGCCACACGCTACAAATCGTCGTTGCTCGCTTCTTGTGGCCCTCACCGGCCACTTAATGCGCCGATACAAAACGCCGCCACACGTCATCGCGCGATTCCCCACCCCTCTCTCCCTTACCTTATTCGGCCGCTGTCGCGCGCTTCAGCCACTTTAGTAGCCGCTTCTAGCATCTCGTGGCGGTATTTGTGGCTGTGGCGTGTGGCCCGTGTGCGGCGACACTAAATTGTAACTTGTTTTTACTTCGATTTGTGAGTAGATGTTTGTCAAGTGTGTTTATTTGATCATTATATTTTGATATTTACAAAGACATGTGCAATTATATATATTTTTATTTTTAAAATGATCAATTTGTGTTGCAAGGCCTACGTCGCCGTCGTTTAAGAAGGCCCAATAAAGTTGTTCCTTGGGTTCGCTTTAGCGACCAACTTCATGCGTTACTTTTGTGTTTACCGCACATTAAGAAAATCTACCAACAAAATAGAAATAGACTCTCTATTTAGTGGGTGCTAACGACTGCATTGTGAAGGCCTATCAAAAGTATTTATTAATCTGGAACAACGGAACCAAAGCGCGATTCAGGAGACTACAGCGCCATCTCTTGACCATTGGTGTAGTAGAACCAAAAACCACATCTTTATTTTTTGTAATAAAATAACAGTTATAGGTATTCATATTTATAATATTTATCCACATGTTTCTAGTTTGTATATTCGGAATACGTGTTTGAGTTTCATACAAGTGCAAATCACATTATGTTCTAATAAATTATATTCAGTGGCGATTTTAATTGAATATTTTTTAAATAATCATATTTATTTATTTTTTCAAATTAAAACTGAACTTTATTGACTGTGTCCTTTTCCAGACTTTTTATTAATTTATTGTAATTAATTATTTGCATGCAATTAAAAACTAATTTTAAACGATGCCAAAGAAGGATAACTTCTCACGCGCCTACATAAGTACACGCACCCATTTTTTTTTATTTATTTATTAAGCTCACAAAACAAGTTACAATTATAAAAAAAAACCAAAGCAATTACAATAATAGAAACCAAACTGTAACTCTAAATATGTGGGCATAACATGATTAATTTTTTATGGGCTGAAGTTTACACTAAAGAAAGAAAAATATATAAATTGAATTTCAACAATTATCGAACAAAAAAAAAGTCACTTAAATAAAATAAAAGTAAAAATTAAACGATTTATCTTTAACAAAGTTGTTCTATTAATCGTTGGATTTCTTTCCGAAATTCAAGGAGTCGACTACAAAAATGTCCAAGGAAGAATGATCCCTATGCGGGTTATCGTATTGACGACACATATTTGTGACTGGATTATAAAAGGACGTGTTGTTTCAATAAACTTGCAGAGCAAATACCCTATGGGTGGGATTACGCGATCTAAATCTAATATTAAAACTAAGCGTTGAGGTGCTTACAAGTACACGCTATTACTGTCAATAACAATAAATAATATAAATTTTAAAGTTTGTACGTTTGTAACTCAATCACACAAAAACTACTGAATGGATTTGGATGAAATTTGATACGCATATAGTTTATGATCTGAACTGTGACGAAGGATACTTTTTATCTCGGAAAAGGTTAGGTTCCTGAGAAATTTTCAAAAAACTAAAGTTTTCGTCTGTCTGTGCGTGCGACGCACTTGGCTGCATCAGCAGTCGTTAGCACCCGCCATTCCGCACTGGACCCGCGTGGTGGGTCATGACCCATTCTCCCTATTCTATCCATAGGGAAGACCTGTGCCCCAGCAGTGAGTACATTAATAGGCTGATGATGATGATATATTTGTCCGCCTGTCAGTGGCCACAAAATTTGGCTGGCTCACACTAACATGACAGAAAATGAATTTTCCAATAAGTATGTAAAGCAAATTAAAAATTAAATACAATTAAATAAAGCATTTCGTACTTTAATTCAATTTAATTTTTGATTGGCGGAATGTAATGGAACCAAAGTGGTCATCGCCATTTTACGATGTCATCTGCAACACTAAATGTCTATTTAATTACTTTTGGAAACCCATTTCCTCTTTCACCATAGAAACTCGATTAACTTTTACAACTCTGACGGCGGAGTTTAATATTATCAACTTCGCGAAAGGCTAATTTCTTTTCTCTCTGCCATCTCGATGTCCATTCGTCAAACTTTACGGGCTCCGCGAATTTATCTACAGTAAAACTTTTGGAAATGTATCATTAGCGAAAATGAATGGTACGAGTGTGATCTTGAAACAATTAAAACTGTGAAAAAATCTCGTCATCATCAATTCGCAGATTCCGACGTGGCTAATAAGCTCATTAAGGATTTCTTTAGCTTCTCCGTTAAGATTAATTGAATAGATAAATTTTGGTATGATGTGCAGTGCCGATGCAAATCGGTAAACGAGTCTGGGTTATTTATTTATTTATTGGGTACACAAAACAGATTGCATCGTTACAAGGTATGATGGTAAAAAATAATAAAAAAAATGATGTGGTGTCGTGGGACACCAGGTAGGAACGAAGTTCCTTCGGCTAATGTAGAATCGACACAAATTGCAAACTCGCTTGTGTATGCGACTGTCGCGCCTGCACACGTCTCATTTAACGGTTTTATTCCACGCACTTTTTCCACGGATTTTTTCTTACGGTTTTACTATCACATTTTTTACAGTTCTGTCGCGCAGCAAAATCCCTATCCCCTCCAAGCCTGCCGTAAGGAACTTCGTCGCGCCTGCGCACGTCTCATTTAACGGTTTTATTCCACGCACTTTTTCCACGGATTTTTTCTTACGGTTTTACTATCACATTTTCACATTTTTTTCAGTTAGGTCAGCTAGTGTTCGTAAAGATTGCTAGGCAGGACTGGCCCACAGATTATAATAAACTACAATGTCACAATAATCCAGTAATGCAGCCCCGTCGCTCTGCCACCCCCTGGACTTAAGCACAGTTTAGTATAATATACGACAATAATCCAGTGTTGGTATAATGCCACAATAATTTGGGGTTGCACCCCCGTCGCTCTGTCACCCCCTGTTAAGTACTGACCTTGTTATCATGTCTAGTTTACAGCAGATGATAGGCGTTCCTGGTCCACAGCTCGGTATAACGTCACAAATATCCAGATTTCATGTAATGTCACAATATTCCAGTGCTGCACCCTCGTAGCTATGCCACCCCCTACATACGCACCTTATTATCATGTCCCGCTAGCGTTCGTAAAGGATGCTAGGCAGGACTGGCCCACAGTTTAGAATAAACTACAATGTCACAATAATCCAGTGATGCACCCCCGTCGCTCTGCCACCTCCTAATAAGTACTCACCTTGTAATCATAATCATGTCTCACAGGCGTTACTGGTCCACAGCTTGATATAACTTCACAAATATCCAGTGTTGGTGTAATATCACAATATTTCAGTGATGCACCCTCGTCGCTCTACCACCCCCTATAACTTCACACATATTCACTGTTGGTGTAATATCACAATATTTCAGTGATGCACCCTTGTCGCTCTACCACCCCCTATAACTTCACACATATTCAGTGTTGGTGTAGTATCACAATATTTCAGTGATGCACCCTCGTCGCTCTACCACCCCCTATAACTTCACACATATTCACTGTTGGTGTAGTATCACAATATTTCAGTGATGCACCCTCGTCGTTCTACCACCCCCTATAACTTCACACATATTCAGTGTTGGTGTAGTATCACAATATTTCAGTGATGCACCCTCGTCGCTCTACCACCCCTTATAACTTCACACATATTCAGTGTTGGTGTAATATCACAATATTTCAGTGATGCACCCTCGTCGCTCTACCACCCCCTATAACTTCATACATATTCAGTGTTGGTGTAATATAACAATATTTCAGTGATGCACCCTCGTCGCTCTACCACCCCCTATAACTTCACACATATTCAGTGTTGGTGTAATATCACAATACTTCAGTGATGCACCCTCGTCGCTCTACCACCCCCTATAACTTCACACATATTCAGTGTTGGTGTAATATAACAATATTTCAGTGATGCACCCTCGTCGCTCTACCACCCCCTATAACTTCACACATATTCACTGTTGGTGTAATATCACAATATTTCAGTGATGCACCCTCGTCGCTCTACCACCCCCTATAACTTCACACATATTCAGTGTTGGTGTAATATCACAATATTTCAGTGATGCACCCTTATCGCTCTACCACCCCCTATAACTTCACACATATTCAGTGTTGGTGTAGTATCACAATATTTCAGTGATGCACCCTCGTCGCTCTACTACCCCCTATAACTTCACACATATTCACTGTTGTTGTAGTATCACAATATTTCAGTGATGCACCCTCGTCGCTCTACTACCCCCTATAACTTCACACATATTCACTGTTGTTGTAGTATCACAATATTTCAGTGATGCACCCTCGTCGCTCTACCACCCCCTATAACTTCACACATATTCACTGTTGGTGTAATATCACAATATTTCAGTGATGCACCCTTATCGCTCTACCACCCCCTATAACTTCACACATATTCACTGTTGTTGTAGTATCACAATATTTCAGTGATGCACCCTCGTCGCTCTACCACCCCCTATAACTTCACACATATTCAGTGTTGGTGTAGTATCACAATATTTCAGTGATGGACCCTTGTCGCTCTACCACCCCTTATAACTTCACACATATTCAGTGTTGGTGTAATATCACAATATTTCAGTGATGCACCCTCGTCGCTCTACCACCCCCTATAACTTCACACATATTCAGTGTTGGTGTAATATCACAATATTTCAGTGATGCACCCTCGTCGCTCTACCACCCCCTATAACTTCACACATATTCAGTGTTGGTGTAATATCACAATATTTCAGTGATGCACCCTCGTCGCTCTACCACCCCCTATAACTTCACACATATTCAGTGTTGGTGTAGTATCACAATATTTCAGTGATGGACCCTCGTCGCTCTACTACCCCCTATAACTTCACACATATTCACTGTTGTTGTAGTATCACAATATTTCAGTGATGCACCCTCGTCGCTCTACCACCCCCTATAACTTCACACATATTCAGTGTTGGTGTAGTATCACAATATTTCAGTGATGGACCCTTGTCGCTCTACCACCCCTTATAACTTCACACATATTCAGTGTTGGTGTAATATCACAATATTTCAGTGATGCACCCTCGTCGCTCTACCACCCCCTATAACTTCACACATATTCAGTGTTGGTGTAATATCACAATATTTCAGTGATGCACCCTCGTCGCTCTACCACCCCCTATAACTTCACACATATTCAGTGTTGGTGTAGTATCACAATATTTCAGTGATGGACCCTCGTCGCTCTACTACCCCCTATAACTTCACACATATTCACTGTTGTTGTAGTATCACAATATTTCAGTGATGCACCCTCGTCGCTCTACCACCCCCTATAACTTCACACATATTCAGTGTTGGTGTAGTATCACAATATTTCAGTGATGGACCCTCGTCGCTCTACTACCCCCTATAACTTCACACATATTCACTGTTGTTGTAGTATCACAATATTTCAGTGATGCACCCTCGTCGCTCTACCACCCCCTATAACTTCACACATATTCAGTGTTGGTGTAATATCACAATATTTCAGTGATGCACCCTCGTCGCTCTACCACCCCCTATAACTTCACACATATTCAGTGTTGGTGTAATATCACAATATTTCAGTGATGCACCCTCGTCGCTCTACCACCCCCTATAACTTCACACATATTCAGTGTTGGTGTAATATCACAATATTTCAGTGATGCACCCTCGTCGCTCTACCACCCCCTATAACTTCACACATATTCAGTGTTGGTGTAATATCACAATATTTCAGTGATGCACCCTCGTCGCTCTACCACCCCCTATAACTTCACACATATTCAGTGTTGGTGTAGTATCACAATATTTCAGTGATGGACCCTCGTCGCTCTACTACCCCCTATAACTTCACACATATTCACTGTTGTTGTAGTATCACAATATTTCAGTGATGCACCCTCGTCGCTCTACCACCCCCTATAACTTCACACATATTCAGTGTTGGTGTAGTATCACAATATTTCAGTGATGGACCCTTGTCGCTCTACCACCCCTTATAACTTCACACATATTCAGTGTTGGTGTAATATCACAATATTTCAGTGATGCACCCTCGTCGCTCTACCACCCCCTATAACTTCACACATATTCAGTGTTGGTGTAATATCACAATATTTCAGTGAAGCACCCTCGTCGCTCTACCACCCCCTATAACTTCACACATATTCAGTGTTGGTGTAGTATCACAATATTTCAGTGATGGACCCTCGTCGCTCTACTACCCCCTATAACTTCACACATATTCACTGTTGTTGTAGTATCACAATATTTCAGTGATGCACCCTCGTCGCTCTACCACCCCCTATAACTTCACACATATTCAGTGTTGGTGTAGTATCACAATATTTCAGTGATGGACCCTCGTCGCTCTACTACCCCCTATAACTTCACACATATTCACTGTTGTTGTAGTATCACAATATTTCAGTGATGCACCCTCGTCGCTCTACCACCCCCTATAACTTCACACATATTCAGTGTTGGTGTAATATCACAATATTTCAGTGATGCACCCTCGTCGCTCTACCACCCCCTATAACTTCACACATATTCAGTGTTGGTGTAATATCACAATATTTCAGTGATGCACCCTCGTCGCTCTACCACCCCCTATAACTTCACACATATTCAGTGTTGGTGTAGTATCACAATATTTCAGTGATGGACCCTCGTCGCTCTACCACCCCTTATAACTTCACACATATTCAGTGTTGGTGTAATATCACAATATTTCAGTGATGCACCCTCGTCGCTCTACCACCCCCTATAACTTCACACATATTCAGTGTTGGTGTAATATCACAATATTTCAGTGATGCACCCTCGTCGCTCTACCACCCCCTATAACTTCACACATATTCAGTGTTGGTGTAATATCACAATATTTCAGTGATGGACCCTCGTCGCTCTACCACCCCTTATAACTTCACACATATTCAGTGTTGGTGTAATATCACAATATTTCAGTGATGCACCCTCGTCGCTCTACCACCCCCTATAACTTCACACATATTCAGTGTTGGTGTAATATCACAATATTTCAGTGATGCACCCTCGACGCTCTACCACCCCCTATAACTTCACACATATTCAGTGTTGGTGTAATATAACAATATTTCAGTGATGCACCCTCGTCGCTCTACCACCCCCTATAACTTCACACATATTCAGTGTTTGTGAAATTCACAATATTTCAGTGATGCACCCTCGTCGCTCTACCACCCCCTGTGCGCACGTCTCATTTAATGGTTTTATTCCACGCATTTTTTCTTACGGTTTTACTATCACATTTTTTTCAGTTCGGTCGCGCAGCAAAATCCCTATCCTAAGCCTGCCGTAAGGAACTTTCGTTCCAAA
This sequence comes from Chilo suppressalis, assembly GCA_902850365.2. Taxonomy (NCBI): domain Eukaryota; kingdom Metazoa; phylum Arthropoda; class Insecta; order Lepidoptera; family Crambidae; genus Chilo; species Chilo suppressalis. The sequence continues at coordinate 2,235,688 of OU963910.1, forward strand.
AACGATGGGTTGCACTCCGAGAGTACCGGCAGAAGTGAAAACTTGAATATTAACCTTGTGCATTTTTGATATTTTGGAATGGTTAGGGATTAATTTTGCACGAATTGCTTTAATTATCAGTAAAAAAGTACTATCACGTATGTGGTAGAATACAATATTTATTTATTGCGCTATCGTGCACAAACATGACAATTTATATTAATTTAAAAAAGTTTATCTCTCAGAAAAATCAAATTACATGAATCACGTTTAAGCGCTCTTAGCGATATCTTTTGTAAAGAAATCAACTTACATGAATCACATTAAAGCGCACCTAGCCACATCAAATGTAAAAAAAATGCATTTTCTTCGCAATAAAGCTGCCACGTGGACGTCCTAGATAGAGACTTAGTAATATTTCTATCTTTCGTCCAATATATTGAAAGTCAACAACCTCACCAATTTTATTGTGTGTCATGATGCGATCAGCCCACGTGTTTAACCTGAAGCGAGTTTAACATTTTTTACCTATACAAAAAAAGTGTACAACGGCGCTAAAGAAGTTTTCACTTCAAAAATAAGTTTGGTCTTGAGTATAATCCTATAATATTTGTACACGGCATGGTATGCAGAAGTTATAATATTAAAATAAAAATTATTTTCACACAAAAGCAAAATGAAAGCTGGAGACATTATCAAATGATAAATGATGCTTTATAGATACGAAACATGAATCGTAAAAACAGTACAGACGCAACATACTTAATAAGAGCTGAGGCGGGAAAATTATATAGATATATAAGTTACTAGCGGCCCGCCCTCGCTTCGCTTCGGTGTAGAGCTGAAGTGTAGACTACAGTTTTTGTTCTCAGGCTTGTATTATACACAATGACATTCATCTATGATTATTCTTATACCTGCATGCAAAGTACCAGCCCGATCGGTTTAAAATTGATAAAGTTTCATACAAACTTTCATTCCCTATTTTACCCCCTTGGGGGTAGAATTGATCAAAATCCTTCCTTAGCGGATGCCTACGTCATAACATCCACCTGCGTGCTAAATTTCAGCCCGATCCGTCCAGTGGTTTGGGCTGTGCGTTGATAGATCACTATGTCAGTCAGTCACCTTTGAGTTTTATATATATAGATTGTGACAATATTCCATTTCAATATCGCTTAGGAAACATGAAACAGACGACAATACAGACGCAATATACTTAATTAGAGCTGAGGCGGAAAAAGTATAGAGATATATAAGTTATTGGGACAATATTCAATTTCAATATCATTTATTTAGTCAAGGATGTGATTATCGCAGATGACCTTTACAGCGTCACCGGGTTTGGGGACTGCAAGATCCTAAGGGGACCTCAAGCCGAGAATTGGCGAATGCCCCTAGAGGTATTTCAGGCGGATGGCATCTCCCCTCGGGGGGGTCTCCTCTCCGTCTGGAGCCTATAGAACACTCGAACCTGAGGAGGTCGGCTCAAGTAGAGGGTGTCTCTGAGACTCGGACCTCGGCTCTAGTTAGCCGTTGTCGTGCGGGACTAGGGTATTAAAAGCACCTGTGAAAGTGGAGAAGGTACGTCATCGGTTAGCAGATCTACGGCGGGAGACCTTGTAATGAGAAGAACTGGCAAGAAACGCAACAAGAGCAGCTGTAGCTGTTTATTATAATACAGATACAAATACGTCAAATAAAAATGAGTTCGATATGAAATACTTCAGGATGTTACTTTATATAGAAAGAAAGAAATTATTTATTGACCCTATAACATTGTCAAATAAAAAGCATAAAATAACTAACAGAATAAGGTCAACTAGGTCCGTGCCTCAGCACAATGCCACAACGACACCAAGGCCGCTGCGGCGCTGATATTCTGGCAGGGCCTAAAGTTGACGTGAATAAAAATTAATAAATGACACAATCACGATTAATAATACCACAAACAAAGAAACAATGTAAGCAAAAAAGAAAAAAATATATAGAGGCTGAGTATTTTTTTTCCTTTTCCTTTGCCTTAACGCTAACAACAATAAAATGATTAAAAAATAAAATTTGATAGTCTGAAGTCTGTGGAAAGGTGGAAAGATAGTTAGCAGTTGGTAATTAATATAGCATATATCACAATATTCTTTTTAACAAATCGTGTAAGAATGCCGTGTCCTATAGTAATGATAAATATAATAGTACCCAACGTAGCCAATAGCAAACTTAGATGAGTCTACGATACGGTATTGTATATAGATCCTAGATCCTATACAATATCGTACTTGAAAACGCAAAGCGTGTATACAGAATGTAATGAGATGTATGTGAGTGGATATAGCAAAAGCAGTTTGGTAAGGAGTGCTAATGGAAGAAAGTGATTCCTATGTACCTTTAAGGGAGGAAGACGTTTTGGCTAAATTGTACTTCCAGGGCCCAAGTGGTGATACTTCACAGTAGGTTAGGTTAGGTTAGGTTATTGTTGTGACCATAACGCGCGAGTCGAGCGAGCGAAGCGAGTGTGCCGCGCCAGCGGTCGGCGAAGCGGCAAAAAAAATTTTTTAAAGGACCTTAATTACAAAAAAAAACAAGTATCACCTCTTGGGCCCTGGAAGTACAGTTTTACCATTAAATACAACAAAAAAAACATTTCATGTGTTCCAGGTTCCAGGCAAACAGCACTTTAATATTTATATCCTGTGAAATAAAACAAGTTTTAAAGGTAAAGATGCACTGATTTTATTTTTATAGAATCGCAATGATTCAGTATAGCGTTGCTAAAATGAAGACCATCCTTCATGCTTACAGATTGTTAAGCTGAAAGCTAAATTTTACAAATGATCCAAAGCACTTAAAAATCCAATAATTAAACTATTAGTCCAAGATCCCAGAGCCACCAGACATCACGTATTTTTTGACGAAGGAAAAGTGGACGATTGAGTCGTGTTAGTTTGTACTAAGAACGCATGCCTCCCTGCTAGCTTGCTTAGACGGCCAATTTTCAGGTATCAGGTAATCAAGGTACATTAAAAACATAACTTACCTCACGTAAATTCTCAAAGCTGATTTTTATGTATATTTTAGACAATATCCTTAAAAATAAGTCACCAATACTCCCAGACACTTTCCGCCGGCCGTATTGCATTGCAGACGCTTTAAAGCTCCCAAAATAATTGCTTTCACGTAAATTCTGATGCTCCATTTCTGTATATGTTCATCAGACAACTATTTTAAAACCTTTTACAAAAAGACAGACCGATCTAAGGGGCTAATCATCCCCTAAATTCAATTTTAATGCCTCTGTGGGTAGGAGCGCGAGGGCATTATCTACACGTTTGAGACTGAGTGAGACATGTATTAGGATATATTGACTTCTCTCTCTCTCTCTCTCTCACTCTCTTATAGTTTACTCATATCAACTAATTATTAATATTTAAAAAAAACAGCCAAAAAAATAAAAAACCGGTAAATAATTAAAAATTAACTTGTACAAAAATGCTCATTTGACTACAATAATTCTAGAATTTTATCCTGCAAGTTGTTTTGATAAATTCGAAAAAATCTTCAATTTTTCATCAAAAACTCGATAGTGTTAACTTACATTTTACATATAAATAAAATTGTAATATACAACACAACTTCTCCCACCAACAAATCAATATCACAAAGGCTGCCTTATTGCTGAAGGTTGTGTCTCAACGACTTCATTTAGAAATCGATATCCAGTGCTTATATCATACTTTTGATTGATAGGTATCTTTTATAGTTTCACCGATCCAGGTTCTCGAGAGATTAAAAAAAACTAAAGTTAAGGCGACGAAGTCGCGGGCGGCCGCTAGTATTATACAAACTAGCTGTCCCAGCGAACTTCGTCCCGCCATAAAAAAATAGAATTGATGGTAGAAAGGTGAAAAGTTAGGGTTGTATATATTTTTGTATTATGTATCTTATAGAAATAAAAACAAAAAAAAATTAAGAGTGGACCGGATCACCCTTAACATTTAGAGGGATGAAAAAATGATGTTGTCCGATTCTCATACCTACTGAATATGCATATAAAATTTCACGAAATTCAGTCGAGCCGTTTCGGAGTAGTTCAACTACGCACACCGTGATACGAGAATTTTATTTATTAGATTTAATATTATTATGTATTTTTATTTTTTCATTTTTTTCTGACTTCAGTCGGCCCGAACGGAGCCTTGACATCGCAATCTGTCTCACTCAGTCTCATGCGCGTAGATAATGCCCTCGCACTTCTACCACAGAGGCATTAAAATTTAATTTAGAGGATGATTGGCCCCTTGGATCGGTCTGTCTTCTTGTAAAAGGTTTTAAAATAGTTGTCTGGTGGACATATATAAAAATGGAGCATCAGAATTTACGTGAAGTTAAATAATTATTTTGGGAGCTTTAAAGCGTCTGCAAAGCAATACGGCTAACGGAAAATGTCTGGGAGTATTGGTGACTTATTTTTAAGGATATTGCCTAAAATATACATAAGAATGTGCTTAAAGAATTTACGTGAGGTATTTTTTTTTATGTACCTTGATTACCTGATACCTGAAAATTGGCCGTCTAAGCAAGCTAGCAGGTACCTAGGCATGCGTTCTGAGTACATACTAACACTACTCAATCGTCCACACTTTCTTCGTCAGAAAATACGTAACGTGAGGTGGCCCTTTTTTTTGTCCCGGAGAAATGCGTTACGCATACCCCGCCGCTGGGTAGGCGACGGGGTTATGTGGGACTCTTCCCCCCACCTCCCGCCCACCCACTCAGCCAACCCTGGGGCTGGCTAAGTGGCTGCTCGGGATGGGGGAGCCCTACTCACTAAAACTCCGGGATGTGCCCTCCTTGCCAGCGGTGGCGGCGTGGGGTCCTTACTGGGAATCAACCACGCCGCCGCCGGCCGGCCCGGCTGTTAGCCAGGCCACCTCACGATCGGGGGGATTCCCAGGCACTGGGAATCCCCCCCAGACTGCGGTGCCGTGCAATGCAGGCGCGGATTACCCTACCCGCGCCCGCTGGCCCCGACTCAGGGTTGAAGGCTGCGGACGTATCCCCGCATCCTTCGTTCCGTACGTCTGCGTCTAATTGGGTCCGCCTGTTCGTCTTGTTCGCGGGCCCGCTCCGCTGCCTCCTTTTGCGACATCACCTCTTCGCAAAAGGAGGATACCGCATTCCAGGACCTGTCGTCGCAAAGCATGGCCGAGATCACGCTCGGCAACACGTCAGGTGGCCCTGGGATCTTACTCTATATGTATTTGGTAGCTTGAACAGACTTGAATAGATTTTTTTGCAAAATCAGGCGAGCGCACATAAAGCTTTCCAATTCATTCTTATGAAAAATGAGGATATAATGGCGAGGCTTTATTTTCATAGTTTTTCCTGGCCTTCCTTTTCAATTTCAATATCAAGTGCCTGAGATAATAGATTCTGTAACTTGAACTGTAGTGATAACATAACTAACGAACCGTACGTAAAAATAACAGATACCTTCACGTTGTTCCACCCCGGAACCCGTTTCATGGAAATATTCCTCATTGTGCTTCATATATGCATCACTTGTGGGTTATAGCCGGTTCTGCGTATTCCATTCAATAAGGAAGAAATATTTTATTACTATTAATAGGCAGACGTAGTGATGTGCCGAGTCGGTTATTTTCGATATTCGGGTATTTTAGTACTCGTTAAAAAAATCGAATTAGGACTCGGATAGGTATTCGAGTACTTGCACGAGTATTCGAATACTTTTCTGGTCTCGAGTATTTTTTGAATCGGACCTTGTAATTCTTCGAGTCTCCTCCCTCCCTCCCCGGTCTTTATTCTTCGAGTTGACCTGAATAGCATTTTTTGACAAAAAAGTCACCTGTAATTGTCTTTTACGACCTTTAGCTGGTACTTGGTCAATCTCATTTGATTGAATTGTAGATGACGATGCTAATGAGTAACTCCAAGTCCAAATCAGAACTCCCATCCAAGCTTTCGTTTTCATTTTGCTTACATTTTTTCTATTATCGCTGTATAAATCAAAGGATGTATTTTTTCTAATGTTTTAAAAAATTTATGGTGTTTCCAAAATTAACAATGTTTTTTACACTCTTTGCACTCCACTTTTTATTTGTTAATATATTATTAAAATTCCATACTTCGAATTTTTTCTTCGGAGCCATCCTATCACAAAGTCACTAGTTAAAATACAGTAAAACTTTACACAGATTCTACAGTTAAACTGGTAACCGAGAGTTGGACTAATTAAAATAGGTAATTACTTATAAGAAACAAATACCCTATGTAATTAAACTTTAGTTAACATCTCATTAAAGTGATCGGCCGAGTAGGAAACATAAACACGTTCAAACCTGCACCGACTCATCAACACTTCACGTTACTAACTTCACTGTACGAGTACAACGACTGAGTATTCGAATACCGCAAGTACTCGAAACCTGTACTCGAGTACTGTGGATCCGAATACAATATTTCGAGTACTCGAGTACGTGAGTACCTGCAAGGTATTCGAGTCAGTATTCGAGTCAGCCTGACTCGCCACATCTCTAGGCAGACGATAATGTGTGTGTGAAATTACAGATTGCGAGTATATATATTTTCTTGGTATAATAATCTCGGCTGTTGCCAGTGGTTTTTTCGAAGCGATAGCATCTTATGGGAGACTAAACCGCTTCGTTACGTAACGCGTTACGGCGCCAGTCAGTCTGCCTGTTCAGGTACCAGAGCGGTGTCCCCAGCCCCACCCCACTCCTTCACCCACCAATCCCCTATTATCACCCATCAATCCCCACTATCACCCACCAATCCCCTTATCACCTTCGAATCCCTTTCACCCTCCAATCCCGATTCTTACCCTGGAATCCCCTTTCACCCTCCAATCCCCTCTTCACCTGTACTCAAAAAAGGATAATTTAAGTTATCTCTTCTGTCGTGCCTCCCGACTAGGGTTACCATCCTTACGGATTTGTCCGGACATGTATGTATTTTCTTGGTATAATAATCCCGGCTGTTGTCAGTGGTTTTTTCGAAGTGATAGCATCTTATGGGAGACTAAACCGCTTCGTTACGTAACGCGTTACGGCGCCAGTCAGTCTGCCCGTTCAGGTATCAGAGCGGTGTCCCCAGACCCACCCCACTCCTTCTCCCAGCAATCCCCACTATCACCCACCAATCCCCTATTATCACCCATCAATCCCCACTATCACCCACCAATCCCCTTAGGGGCCATCCATAAATTACGTCACACTTTAAGGGGTAGGGAGGGGGTCGACGAAATGTGACATCGTGTGACAAGGGGTGGGAGGGGTCCTAAATTTCGTGACGTCACATTTCAAAATATATTAAAATCTAAGTGTTGAAACTATTAATTACTTTACGAAAGCATTAACAACCCAAACGAGAACAAAGTGGTGCTATGCCAGTTATAAATAATTTAAAGGAGTGGGATCAATGTCCATGGACTCAAGATTATTAAGTTTGTATCTTTAATTTAATTATAATGCTATTAATATTTTATGTTTTGTTAATTTCTTTAATTAACATAGTCAATCACTTTTTGTTCGGTAATTTTTTTGTTTTGTTAATTGTTTGATTTGATTATAATAATAATGAAAAAACAATTTAAATGGAAATAAAACTGATTACAGAACCGCTGTTTTCATTCAATGATTTCTAAATGTAAATTTGCAAAATATGTGACGTCACACTAGGGAGGGGGGGAGTCTTACAAATGTGACCAGCTGTGACAAGTACGGGGGGAGGGGCAAAAAGGACATGAAATTCGTGTGACGTAATTTATGGATGACCCCTTATCACCTTCGAATCCCTTTCACCCTCCAATCCCGATTTTTACCCTGGAATCCCCTTTCACCCTCCAATCCCCTCTTCACCTGTACTCAAAAAAGGATAATTTAAGTTATCTCTTCTGTCGTGCCTCCCGACTAGGGTTACCATCCTTACGCATTTGTCCGGACATGTATGTATTTTCTTGGTATAATAATCCCGGCTGTTGTCAGTGGGTTTTTCGAAGTGATAGCATCTTATGGGAGACTAAACTGCTTCGTTACGTAACGCGTTACGGCGCCAGTCAGTCTGCCCGTTCAGGTATCAGACCGGTGGCCCCATACCCACCCCACTCCCTCACCCATCAATACCCACTATCACCCACCAATCTCTTATCATCACCCACCAATCCCCTTATCACCTTTGAATCCCTTTCACCCTCCAATCCCCTCTTCACCTGTACTCAAAAAAGGATAATTTTAGTTATCACTTCTGTCGTGCCTCCCAACTAGGGTTACCATCTGTACGGATTTGTCCGGACATGTCTGGACTTTTTGCCCTTTGTCCGGCTTTTTTTATTAGATGGCATATGAGTCATCATCATCATCATCATTAACAGCCTATCATAGTCCACTGCTGGACATAGGCCTCTCCAAATGCACGCCACACAGATCGATCTTGGGCTACTCGCATCCAGCTCCTGCCAGCCACCTTGCGCAAATCGTCACTCCATCGTGTCTGAGGACGTCCTACACTACGTTTGCCTAGACGCGGTCTCCACTCCAGAACTCGTCTACCCCAAAGGTTATCGGTTCTTCGCCAAATATGGCATATGAGTAAAACTACTTATTAAATTTTATCAAATAAGTCAAATAATCTTTATGAACTTCTCATTTATTTAAAACAAAATATAAATTATCTTTAAAAATCAACAACGAGACCCCCTCGCGATGCGAGCGTCTGCTACCACGCGTATAATATCGCTGTAACTAAGTGAGTGATGTTTGCATTTTGTGACTAAAATGTCCGGACTTTTATCGAAATATCCGGCTTTGTCAGAACTTTTCAAATTTTTAAGTAGTAACCCTTGTCCCGACACACTTTTTTTATAAGTTGCTCTACAAATAACCCCACACCAACTTATGTTAAGTGCAATAGGAGTCCAGTCGCGAAGATGGATGATGCGGCAGAAGGTGCCACTCCAGCCTTCAAGGGCGGATCCAGGGGTTATGGGGGTTATGACCCCTCCCTGGGCTGGGTCCATCTGTACCCACTTCACAATCTGTACCCACTGTGACTTGACCACGACTATATGACCCCCTCTGGCGCCAAAGCTGGATCCGCCCTTGCCAGCCTTCCCCATCTTGCCGGCCTGAACCTAATCCCCTACTCATCAGCAGAAACCACGGTTCCCAACTTAGGGGTTTTGCCCCCAGATTTAGGGGCTAGATGTGTTAAAACGGACTTTTCTAGGGGCTGGAATTTTTTGGGGGTTCTTTAAGGGGCTTTTAACAAAACTTGCAATTAAATACGAAAAACAAAGCGTGTGTTTTCTTTCAGTTTTGTGCTTAGAATGGAATGCACCACGATATGAAACGACTGAACTGACTGTGTGGCGGTTTGTTTCCTAATGCTGTTAAAGTTCTTTGCCTATCACCAATGGTTAAATATTAAACAACAACATAACAATCATGTTCGTTATTTCATTCGTTCACGTCTTACTCACGGCTCACCGGCTCAATTTTGTCATTCATTCAATAAAATAATTTACTGTAACTAAATATGAAACGTTTTAATTTATGAGCAACGAAAGAATTTAGGTAATAAGTAGGTACATATAAAATTCTATATTTAGGGGATTTTAAAAAATACTTAGGGGAAATTTTTGGCAAGGGTTGGTAACACTGGCAGAAACCACGTCACCAAAAGGAAGTATTATTTGACTGTGGTCTTCTGTGCGGTGGAAGTTGCTTCCCCAGATGGGTGCTCCAGTTCGAGCGGGAAATCCGCTGAAAATTCGTGCCCTACCACTGTCTCTGATGAAGAGTTACATATACTTTTCCACAATTTTTATCTATTGGCTTTGTTACCTCTTATGAGAAATGAGGTACATCAGTGGGGACATCATTTTGTGGGTTGTTTCGTATTCATCCTATAACTTCTCATCATATACTCATTATTTTTTCCTTACTCAAGCTAATTATGGTCCTCACTCAACATACAAAGGAGATTGCTCAAATTGGCCCAAATGTACAAAAAATATTGACGTATACGGTAATTCTTGGCGTAATTTATACGTTATTTTACAGTCGTTAGATTTTAACGGACACCTTTGTATAAAATATTCATTTTAAAAAGGACTTTTAATTTTACCGATTCGTATGTTTGGAAAACATACGAATCATTTTTAATGGCTATGGGTGTAGTAACATTCAGTCAAAGACTGATCGAAGTTGTTTATATAACATCAAATCAAATTTTTGTAAAGATCGATAAAATAATTTATTTTTATTACACTGTGGTATTAATATGTACAACTATATTATCATTTTCACTACATGCAAATGTGCTAAGACAATTATTATAGATGATAAGCGACATCATAAAGTCTATTGCCATACATTTTTCGCCAAACACCTCCATACACACATTATAAGGTGTGATACACTATAATTCTAAAATATGGTTATAATATAAACATAATGAAGCTACTGAAGATATGGCTGTATAACCTAAATCTCTTAGCTTTATTTGGTTAGTGAGAGTTTAAAAATTCTCGCTAATCTGTGGCTCATTCACAATCATCACACAATTTCTGTCACAGAGTACCTTATTATAACCGGAAATGCATAGATGTTTTTAAAAGTTACTCTTGTGTATTAACTTTAAAAACAGGCAACTGTAAATCTACATGCTCTATATGTGTATATACCTGAATCTAATACATAATTTCGGTACTTGGCTTGATTTCCCTAGTTTACTAGATGACTTTTTGTTTTATATTATTTTAATACCTTTATAAGTACATCTATTAGCAAACCTAACCTCAAAATCATTCAGTGTATATGGCTTATAGAAGTTCTCAGGGGTGTCCGTCAAAAATATTCGTTTCTACAGTAATATAAATATAATTTCGAATGTAAGAAACAACTTTTCATGATTATTGGTCTTTAGGCCAAACATGTATGGAAGCTGAGCAATCTCCTTTATTTTATTATAAATTCGTTATTCACTTAATCAGTATTCCCAACTCAATCCATTTGCAAAACCAGGGAAAAATAAAGTTTATACGTACGGTCTGAATAAAAAAAAAGGTTTTTCGTTAAACACATTTCCACACACACCGCTCGTTTCATAAAACGGGTTATTCGAAACAACGACAAATTTGTCTAAAATACAAATAAAAAAAACCGGTCAAGTGCGTGTCGTGCCACACGCAGTGTAGGGTTCCGTAGTTGCCTATCGTTACCACAATATATTTGAGCAGGAGACTTATTTATTTTCTGAATTGGAAATTTAAAAAAAAACATATAATATCAGTTTTCTAATAGTTTTTTAATGCAAGGTTTTAGGTTACAATAACTTCATGTATGTCACTATTAATTATTTCTTCTAAGGAATTATCAGTAGGTAAGAAATTTTCTGTAACCAAAATTGAACACACTATTATTCTTAAACTTACAAATCTATCTTAACCGTTTAAATTTTTCTTAAAAGTCCATGAAAAGCTCTAATATCATGAATTTGTCCAGGTTTTTCAAGCCAATAGTTTTGCTTTTAGAGGCCCCCCCTCTAAAAGCCCTACTCCAACAAAAATTAGGACTTTAAAGTTCAATATTTCGCAAAGGGATCAAATAAATCTTAATCGAAAAATAGTCTTAGGAAACCCTAAGTAATTTTAAAGGAACCACACGATAGGGCCGACAATGAAAAATAATTTAAGGGCTACTTGCAGGGGAGCTACCCTAAAAAAAATCTTTTTCAAAATTTAATTCCACCATTTTCTCAGCGTGATTGATATACATAACTCCACAAAATTACAGCTCTCTAGTGCTAATAGCCTCCAAGCAAAGCCGGGGACGGATAGATAGTCGGACATAACGAAACTATAAGGGTTTCTTATCAGGGCTACGGAACTCTAAAATAGTTTTATTAAATCTAACGTAAAGCTAACTTAAATACTCACATTAATGAAAAAATAAGTGTCACAAAATAACAAAATTTCTCAATCAATTTTAATACGTAAATTGAACTACAGAGGTTAATATCAGTTGGTTAAATTTAACAGTGTTGTTCTTGGTAACTTGACCTGTCCCAGAGAGAGACGGACAGATTCCTCAACGAGTCGAGTCCAGAACGTCCGGTTCGTGTCAATGCACACCAGGGGAGTTAGTGCAAAGAGGAGGGTCCGAGAGGGCGCTTTCACGGTTGGGGTCTGGGGCAAAGGCTTGCTGATACCCTTCCCCCATCGTGTGAAGATGGAACCGCAGGAGTTGTTTTTAGTGGGTAGTCGCGGCGCGGCGTGAAGTATGCCCGGTGGAGTCCCACATACCCCTACGGCAGGGCACGGTCGTAAATGCATTTTCACCTTCCCCAAAAAAAAAAAGGTATAACTTGACCTGTGGATGTCTGTACATCATCATCATTATCAGCCTATTAATGTCCCCTCTGCTGGGGCACAGGCCTTCCCTATGGTTGTAATAGGGTAATTGGGCTATGACCCACTAAGCGGGCCCAGTGCGGATTGATAGGTGCTAACGACTGCAAATGCAGCCGGGACCAATGATTTAACGTGCTTTCCAAAGCACGTAAGAGCATGAGATAGCAAATTTTTGTTCACCTTTCCTGACTGTATATTATCATGTTTTTGATGTTTGAATGCACCAAGATTATTTATATCCGCGCGTTGATGTTAATGTGTGATGCACTAAACATTAACATTAAATTTTATGAGATAATTGACTTAATTTACGAGTCATTTAATTTCTTTCGTAAATAAACAAAGTGTTTTATCACTAAAACAACACAATATTTACTTACATATTTACACTATAAAGGATATTTATACGATATTTTTATTCTTCGCCGTAAATAAAATATTTTATACAATATTTCAGTTCAAATAGCAAAATTTTTCATGGATTGGAACCATAAAAAAGACGAAACATTATAAATAACTACTATAGCCTAGGCCCATAGTAAGCACTGTTGGCTTGTGATATGGGGTACTAGGGTAACGGATAGAATACATATTACCTACATATGTAGGTATATAAGTATATTTACTTAGAAATATATATAAACACAAATGACATAGGTATGAATACTCGTATTCATCATACTAACATTTGCCTCAGCGGGATTAGAACCCGGTACCTCTGAGTAGGCGACACCTTGAAACCAGTTGGCCACGGCGGTCATCAAATTATCAGGCTTTGTCCACGACTTTTCAAAAGTCCCCAGGGAACCTGTAATAAGGAAAAAAAATCAGAAAATCTAACTTTTCTAGGATATTAGAACTCAAATTGGTGTTTTGATAAAGTTTTTGATAATCCCAAAGCACCTAACTTTTTTCCTGGATAAAATAATCAAAGTGATAAGGCAGATACATCTGCCTGTCTAAACACTTTCAGTCATTGCAAATTCTTGTGTCGGTGAGTAAATAACAAACACACATAATTATTATAAATTACGTATACAATCCTTTTTAAATAAAACTAGTTATAACGGGTTAATGCACGAACTTTATTTATTGATTTACGTTAAAACTAGTTTTATTTTGTAGGAAGGCCAAAGGGGGAGGATCTTCCTCCGAGCTGGGTGATGTTAGCTCGGGAGCCGCGGCCCGACTGATGTTGGTCGGGCATCGTATTTAAGGAGTGTTTCGCCCCGAATTTCTCTTGCGCGATGTAGGCTTCCATACGTTATGAAGGCGGCGCCGGTAGCGCCATCTCTTAAGGAGGCGAGTGACTTTTTCTTCTATGTTCATTACATGTGGGGCATGTAAATGTCGCCGCCACAATTTAATGAGTGATGTGCGTGAAAACCTAAGAAACAAATATTTTTGTTAATATTTTAAAATTTGCTTTCGTCGCATTTTTTAATACTTTCCACATATAACAACACTTATCACCAAAAAGGATACATAACATTATGTATTTATATCTATCGATCCCAGTTATATGTTTATAGTTCCTTTCTAGATGACACCCTCTTTCTTTTAAACCTGAACAAACAAGTGCCCTAAACAAAGAACGCTCAATTTCCGTTAGACCGTAAACTCTGCAAGTTTGATACCTATACACTCAGCAAGTTTTAACTAAAAATACAATATCTGCTTACACGTTCAAAATAAAAATACAAGTATCGTGAATCAATGTTTTATAATAATAAATAAAATAAATATTTCCAACACTCACACCAATTAGCCTAGCCCCAAAGTAAGCACTGTAGGCTTGTGTTATGGGATACTAGGGTAACGGATGGAATACATATACTGATACATATAAAAGTATATTTATACACAAAAACATATTAACATCCATGAGTGGAGTACAAATGCTCGTATTCATCGCACAAACAACTGCCCCAACCGAGATTCGAACCTGGGACCTCTCGAGTAGGTACAAACAAACCACTCGACCACTGAGGTCGTAATTATTTTTTGTGTGTGTATGCTGTTGGTCTCAGATGAATTTTACGGAGCGTCACCGGCTTTGGGGACGGCGAGATCGTAAGGGGACCTAAAGCCGAGAATTGGCGAGTGCCTCTAGAGGTATTCCAGATGGATGGCATCTCCCCACGGGGGGAGTCTCCTCTCCGTCAGGAGACTCTAGACCACTCGGACCTGAGGGCGAAGGTCGTAATTTTTTTACTTCCCTCTCAGCCTAGGTAAGTTTTTGGTTAACCAAGGAAAATAATGTTTTCTTTGTTGTTTACACACACATCTTGATGCCGTATGCAGAAGGAATCCAGCAGTCAACTGCTGAATTTAGAAATCTAAAAAATATATTAAATAGAAAGTAAGTTTCGGCCAAGCACGAGTTGGATTCGTGCACCGAGGGTTCCGTACAAACCCGTAGGTATATAATCTTATATATGAAATTCTTGTATCACAATGTTAGTTGTCATACTCCTCCGAAACGGCTTGACCGATTTTTATGAAATTTTACATGCATATTCTGTAGGTCTGAGAATCGACTAGGTACTATATATTTTCATACCCCTAAGTGATAGGGGTTGTCCACCCACATTTTTTTTTCTATAATGTGGCACTAAAAAATACATACAACCCAAAATTTACCACCAGTCCCTACTTTATGGCGGTACGAAGTTTGCTGGGTCAGCTAGTAATTATGTAAAAAAAATGTGATGTAACTAATAATTTACGGTTTCCGCAAGTTTTCCTTTATCTGTGCTATAAGACGTTGCTTCGTACCAAATTTCAAGATTCTGAGTCCACAGGAAGTTTTGAATCCCTTGCGAGTTTCGAAAATTTGCGGCATAAAAGGCTGTATCTTTTTGCGTTGGCTTAGAAGTTTGATTTTTTCACAGCTCTAAGGGACAGTAAACCTGAGTATTTGATATAAATTTCAGCTTGATACCTCAACGAAAATGGAAAGGGGTGTAAGGGGTTCTAAATACACCTGCAAGAACCCAAGCCAACCTCACCTTCACGTGGTGCACCCTGTTGACCAACAGACGAGGCTCTGGCAAACCGACCGATGGCGGTATAACCATCCAATGACGTAGGGGAGGAAAATGTCACTGGTGACGGGCAACAGCGTCATCAGTGAATAAACCTACGCTCTGCGATCGCCAACCCGCCTGCCCAGCGCGGCGATTATGGGCAAAACCTTCATGCACAAGAAACTCAAGCCACGGCCCCCAGTTCCCGGCAGCCCCGCTATTCCTGGTCACGGTGGCGACCACGGTAACGGTGGAGCGGGGGGTGCCAAGAATCTCCGGGCTACGGGAGGCCACCACAAAAGACTGACCCTGGCGACGTACAACGGACGCACGCTACGGCTTGACTCGCATCTGGCGCAACTCGAGGTGGAACTTGGAAAGATTAGGTGGCACATTTTAGGGTTAAGTGAAGTCCGAAGAGAGGGGGAGGACACCATAACTCTCGAATCGGGCCACCTAATGTACTTCCGCGGGGGAGACCAACAGTCCCAAGGTGGCGTTGGGTTTTTGGTAAATAAGTCCCTTGCCGATAACGTTGTGGAAATGTCCAGCGTGTCGAACAGGGTAGTGTACCTTATTATAAAGCTCACCGAGAGGTATAGCCTCAAGGTGGTGCAAGTGTACGCACCGACCTCGACACACTCGGACGACGAAGTGGAGGATATGTTCGATGATATATCGAGGGCCCTCCACTCCACTACTAAGACCCACTACAACGTAGTTATGGGGGACTTCAACGCTAAAGTGGGAGTACAGAATTGCAGCGAATCGGTAGTAGGATCCCATGGATTTGGAAGCAGAAATCATAGGGGGCAAATGCTCGTCAACTTCCTCGAACAGCAGGGGCTCTTCTTGATGAACTCTTTTTTCAAGAAACAGCCCCAAAGGAAGTGGACATGGCAGAACCCCGACACTATGACTAAAAATGAGATCGATTTCATCATGACGGACAAGAGGTACATATTCAGAGACGTCTCCGTGATCAACAGGTTCAATACCGGTAGTGATCACCGACTCGTCCGGGGCTCTCTGAATATCAACTTTAAGGCCGAGCGCGTCCGTTTAATGAAATCCAGGCTCCAACCTACTTTGCTCCAATCTATAACAGGATCTGAAACGTTCCAGTCAAATCTGGAGAACCGATTTGCTGCCGTGGAAACCACATCAGACGTAAACCAAAACCTCGAAAATGTGGTTCGGATTCTCAGGGAAGAGGGTACGAAACTATGTGCAACGCAGCGTAAGGGCAGGAAGTCAAAGCTTTCGGAAGAGACTTTAGGGCTAATGAAGGAACGACGTGAAAACCCACCCGTCACTTCGTCGGCAAAGCGGACTCTAAACCAAGAGATCAGTAAGCACGTACGACACGACCTCCGATGCTCCAATACTCTCTCGATCGAGAGAGCGATCGAGCAGAATCGAGGGTCCAAAGTGTTCGTACAATCTCGTGGAAGAAGCCATCTGACGAAGTTGACCACAGCAAGTGGGGAAGTTGTTGCTTCAAAGCCGGCAGTCCTTTCAGAAGTGGAAGACTTCTACAGCCAGTTATACGCATCACATGCATCTCGACCTGATCCCGGAAATGAGGATTCTAGAGCCATATTAACACGCCACTTACCGAAGACCTGCCAGAAGTCAGTATTGGCGAAATCGAGATTGCTCTTGGACAGCTTAAAAATGGAAAAGCCCCTGGAGAGGATGGTGTTACAACAGAACTCTTGAAGGCTGGAGGTAAACCCGTACTGAGGGAGCTCCAAAAGCTTTTTAACACTGTCCTGTTCGAAGGGAGAACTCCGGAGGCGTGGAGCAGGAGTGTGGTCGTCTTGTTCTTTAAAAAGGGGGACAAGACCCTACTTAAGAACTATCGACCCATATCCCTTCTAAGCCACGTCTATAAGCTGTTCTCAAGAGTGATCGCGAACCGTCTTGCGCGAAGATTTGATGACTTCCAACCACCGGAACAGGCTGGGTTTCGGAGCGGATACGGCACCATAGACCACATCCACACAGTGCGGCAGATTATACAGAAGACTGAGGAGTACAATCAGCCCCTGTGCCTAGCATTTGTGGACTATGAGAAGGCCTTTGACTCGATTGAAATCTGGTCTGTCCTGGAGTCCCTGCAGCGTTGCCAAGTCGACTGGCGAAACATCCAAGTGATAAGATGTCTCTACGAAGCCGCCACCATGTCTGTCCAAGTACAGAATCAGCAAACAAGTCCCATACCGTTGCATCGTGGAGTGAGACAAGGGGACGTTATTTCCCCGAAATTGTTCACTAATGCAATGGAGGATATGTTCAAGACGCTGAACTGGAAACGACATGGCATCAACATAAATGGCGAACGCATCTCTCACTTGCGATTTGCAGACGACATCGTCATCATGGCAGAAACCCTGCAGGACCTACAACAGATGCTGAATGACCTGGCTGACTCTTCTATACGCATCGGCCTACGGATGAACTTGGATAAAACCAAGGTCATGTTCAATGAACATGTTCTACCGGAACCGATTGCAATACACGGTGCCGTTCTCGAAGTTGTTCAAAAATATGTATACCTCGGGCAGACATTGCAGTTAGGTAGAAACAACTTTGAGGACGAGGTGAATAGAAGAGTTCAGCTAGGTTGGGCAGCGTTTGGGAAGCTACGTCAAGTCCTGACATCGTCGATCCCACAGTGCCTAAAGACGAAAGTCTTCAATCAGTGCGTCCTACCTGTGATGACATACGGAGCCGAGACGTGGACACTGACGGCACGGCTGATCCACAGGTTCAAAGTCGCTCAACGCGCTATGGAAAGGGCTATGCTCAGCGTTTCTCTGAAAGATCGCATCAGAAATGAGGTAATCCGACAGAGAACCAGAGTTATCGACATAGCCCACCGGATTAGCAAGTTGAAGTGGCAGTGGGCTGGCCATATTTGCCGAAGAATCGATAACCGTTGGGGTAGACGGGTTCTGGAGTGGAGACCGCGTCTAGGCAAACGTAGTGTAGGACGTCCTCAGGCACGATGGAGTGACGATTTGCGCAAGGTGGCTGGCAGGAGCTGGATGCGAGTAGCCCAAGATCGATCTGAGTGGCGTGCATTTGGAGAGGCCTATGTCCAGCAGTGGACTATGATAGGCTGTTGATGATGATTGATGACCTCAACGAAAATACCGGTAAATAAATTTTAATACCGGTTTTTAGTAAAGGTTTCCTTCGGAGCGCGTCCGAAATAAAAGCGGTACCTAATACCTTAATAAACCGGTTTAATCCAGAGCGACACGTGCACGCGTCGGCATCGCTTGAAGTTTGTTTTGTTTGAAATAATCAAGTCACAACTTGTTAATGCTCAGAGATTGATGCATCTATAGATACTTTTGCTAGCGTCTAGTGAGTCAAGTTATTCATTTATTGTCGATGCCGTCAGAAAGAGCGAAATGAATCCCTTTAAGAGCCGCTAAATTGGTTCAAAACCTATTTGATTTCGCTCTTTAGGAAAACCGGTTTTTTAAGGTTAAGGTAGAGCCAAACCTAAATAAAACGCTCCTAATGTACTTGACACTGATTTAGGTTTGAAAATTAACCGGTAAACAAGCCCTGATGGGTACACCCAATTAGGCCGCGTACTCAGCCCCTAATCGTGGGCCTACCTGCGCACGTCTCGTCACCTCGTCACCTCACGCTGCTGGGTGCGGAGATGCGGAGAAATCCCTCACCAGAGGATCCCGCGGCTCCGCATCAAGCAGTGCGAGATATTTTTAGCGGATATTATGCCGTAAAGCGCTCGTAAGAGGTGCGGGGTCCTCGGTGGGCAGCCTCTGGGAGACTTTTTTATTTTTTTGTCTAGAAAATGCATTACGCATACTTCGCCAACCGAGGGTTGCGGACGAAGCTATCGGGGACTCCTCTCCGCCGCTTCAGGGAACACAAGTGCTCCGAGAAGCAAGCGGGGCCCTACATCGCCAAGAAGGCGACCGCGACAAGGGCGATCGTAAAAACTAGACAATACTCCTGCACCGGTCACCCGGCGCGCATTATGAGAGACCGCGGTCCCTCCTAGTGCGCACCGGGAGTGCGAGTGATGTGGCGGTATCCGTTTCCGAATAGTCCGCCCAACCGCAAGGTGATTGTCCGCAAGCGGACCCGCCCCGATAAAGATGCCCCGGAGTATTAGGGGCATCAACATCCAGAGAGCTTGTGCAATGCAAGCCTGGCCCCCTCAGGACAGACTCGCGGCCCTCACGAGAGTGGGAGGGAGAGCGTAGTTCTCTCCGTCTCTCTCTCTCGTCCCGCCTTGGCCCTGAAAAGGGCCTTTTGAGCATCGACCAGCCACTAGCAGTGATTGCTAAGAATCACTGTGGGGTGATGCTCCTACCCCCTGGCCCTGAAAAGGGCCGTTTCCCCGCTCTGAGCCCTGAAGGGACTCAGCAACCCCCGGCCAGCTACTGGGAGACTTGCGGGAGCCAGGTGTGAGGTCCGTTCGGCGGTGTGCCTCTTAAAGGCGCCGTAAAAAGTCTGTCTGTATAAAGATTTTCACCTGCGTTATAAAAAAAAAAAGTTTCAGACGGGATTATTCGAACCCGCATCATCCGCTATGAGCACTAGCCAATTATTCTACCAAGATCTTAATAGCCGTAACGAATTTCTTCTAGCATTTCTCAAAAAAATACTTTTCGTACTTCTACTACTGTTCGAATTCCGTTACCGAATAGATGAAATTATAAGATAGATTATAATTTTTATTTTATTAAGCATGTAACTTATTGATGTTTAGTAAATACTGTTTAAGGCATTCATAATCAATCAATCGATGTGTTTGTAAACTTAGTTTAATTCTAAAGAAAAGTTTACTAGAAAAAAAAATGTGGGTTACCTACAATGCGAAGAGATGGCGCTGCCTTGCAGCTTAAGTCTAGGAAAATTTCGACGCGGAGAATAGGGCCGTGGTAGCATAATGGTCAGTACATTCGCCCGGATTGCGAAGGGTGCGGGCTCGAGTCCCGTCCGCTGCCTGGTCCGCGTGGATTTTTTTCTAGTAAACTTTTCTTTAGATTTAAACATCTAGCAGTTAAATGCTTAAAAATAAATAAAAACATAACTTAGTTTAATGTTAAATTGGAAAAAAGAAATAAATAAGAAAGAAATGAGGAGCTCGATGGCGCAAGTGGTTAACGCGTTCGGCTGCAATCGTTGAAGTTAAGCAACTTTCGCAGTGGTCGGTCATTGGATGGGTGACCAAAAATTTACTATCTCGAGCTCCTCCGTGCTTCGGAAAGCACGTTAAGCTGTTAGTCCCGGCTGCATTTGCAGTCGTTAGCACCCACGAATCCGCACTGGGCCCGCGTGGTGGGTCATGGCCCAATCTCCCTATTCCATCCATAGGGAAGTCCTGTGCCCCAGCAGTGGGGACATTAATTGGCTGATGATGATGATGATGATGATGAAAGAAATAAAAAAAAATTAAGTGATTTGTAGTAATTATTGTTGTACCTATTGTTGACATTAATAAACAACAAAATTAACTAGGTATATAAATTTATTTTTCAGAATATACGAATATAAGTGAAGTATCACCCAAAGTTCGTCATAATTAATAAAGGACAAATTGCTTAATTTTACTAAAAGCTTCATCAAGCTGTTTTCCTCTTGCATTATGCAAGGAGGTTCTACCAAAATGAGATTATACTAGCAAACCAGTGAACCAAATGTTCACCAAAACCTGATTTAAAAAAAATGTATTATATTAATTGAGAACTTCGGAGATTTTGTGTGGTTATGTTTGAAATTCGTGGTTTCTCTTTATCTATCTCTTATGGTTTGGCCGTTGAAACAGCACCACAGACAGACGGACGGATGGACGGACGGACTTGTCTAATAGATAAGAGATAATTAAATTACAGCTTAGGATGTTCTCTAATTTGTACTTACAATAGAATTCAAGTTAAAATTGTTGCTTTATACCATTGTAGACCGATGCGTTGTTTACTCAATTTTATGTTAACATAGCCTTTATAAACAAAAAAAAACGAGGGGTTGCACTCCGGGAGTGCCGGCAGAAGTGAAAACTTGAATATTAACGTTGTGCATTTTTGATATTTTGGAATGGTTAAGGAATAATTTTGCACGAATTTCAAAATAAAAATTATCAGTATAAAAGTACTATCATTTATGTGGTAGAATACAATATTTATTTATTGCGCTATCGTACACAAACATGTCAATTTATATTACATTAAAAAGGTTATCTCTCAGAATTTCTCATTTAAGCGCACCTAGCGACATCTATTGTAAAAAAAATGCATTTTCTTCGCAATAAAGCTGCCACCTGAACGTCCTAGATACAGACTTATTATTATAATACAAGAAAATAAAATATTACTATGATTCGTTCAATATATTGGAAGTCAACAACCTTTCCAATTTTAATGTTTTCGTCTTACGAATTTTCGATTGTCAGGTGTCCGGATGCGATCAGGCCACGTCATGATGCAAGTTTAACAGATTTTACCCATTACAAAAAAAGTGGACAACGCCGCTAAAGAAGTTTTTACTTCAATATCAACTTACATGTATCATATAAGCGCACCTAGCGACATCTATTGTAAAAAAAATGCATTTTCTTCGCAATAAAGCTGCCACCTGGACGTCCTAGATACAGACTTATTATTATAATACAATAAAATAAAATATTACTATGTTTCGTCCAATATATTGAAAGTCAACAACCTTTCCAATTTTATTGTTTTCGTTTTACGATTAGGACACGTGGCCTGTGATGCGATCAGCCCACGAGTAATGACACGAGTTTAACATTTTTTACCCATACAAAAAAAAAGTGTACAACACCGCTAAAGAAGATTTCACTTCAATAAATATTAGTAGATTACTTGGTCATTTTAAATTACCAACTTGATTTCATTGTATTTAAAAAACACTTCGCACCTATAATAAATGGATTTACTTCAAAACATCACGTACAGTAAATACGCGGCGTAATTTTGTTTTGAATAAGGCTGACATAAATATGTTTTCCGGGAAAATTAATGAGTGAGATTACCTTCACATCTCTCAACGAAAAGGCAAAATTACGCTGCAGCAATAATCCACTACGGGGCGGGTAAATACACTTGGCGACGAATAAAATTTTATTAGCTCGCGGCATCGGGATTATTTACGTGTTTGACTGTTAAGTGGCAAGGATTTATGTACTGTTTTGTTTAGGTGATATAAGAGCTAAATTTCAACATAATATTGTATTGAACCGAAAAATGACTCCACCCCACCTGATGTTAAGTGAAGGTGAAGTCCAGACGCGAAGATAGCTGAGACAGCAGTTCTACCTGCCACACCAGCCATCCTCACCCTGCCGGCCTGCATGTTGCTTCTTCACGCCTCTTTTAAAGGATCCCAGGTTGTAAGAGGAAGGGAACACGTGAGCGGGCAGACGGACAGTGCGACAAAGAAATGAGTCACCAAATTTCTTTGTACGCGTTGGAATTGTAGCCACAGTTAGACAGTGACAACGTAGGCCAGCGCGCGTATTCCTCTGAAGGAAAGGAGAAGGTGGGATAAGAGAGAATAACTCCTCAGAACACTCGCCGTGGTACAGACGATAGAACGCGCTTAGTGACGCCACGTCACGGCGTAATTGAAGAGGCTCAAGGTGAAACGTCAAGTAACTCTTTTGCTATGGATAAAGTCGAAGGATCATATAAATATTGTTTTAATTTGACGAGAAAGACAAACAAGCATATGGCTCACTTGATGATAAGCGGCTATCACTACCTTTAGACGCTTTCATCACCAGCCTATTAATATCCCCATTGCTGGGGATCAGGATTTCCTATGGATGGAATATGGAGAATGGTCCATGACCCACCACTCGGGTCCATTGGGGATTGGCGGCTGCTAACGACTACAGATGCAGCTAAGACTAACAGCTTATCTTGCCTTCCGAAGCACGGAGGAACTCGAGGTAGACGACTTTTCGTTACCCATCCAATGACCGACGACCGGAAAAGTTGCTTAACTTCGAAGATCGCAGCCGAATGCGCCATCGAGCTCCTTTCTCTTTAGTTGCTTGCGACACCGAAAAATATCCCTCGAGCCATTGCCTACCCTGAATACTCAATCGAAAGGGAGTGTTATTTTACTATGGTCGTCCGTAAGACGGAGGCTACTTTCCCAATGCTTCAATTTGAGCGGAAATTCCGCTATTCTCTACCTCCCTTATTCTGGGGCGCTCCAATTTGAGTGAGAAATCCGCTATTTCCTACCTCCCTTACTTACTTTTCTGGATGCCATATTCTGACACCGGCGTAAGAATTTAGTGAATACCACTGGGCCGTTAGTTCGGCCAATAGAGTTTAAAGGAAACAATATTTTGTTTATAAATGTTACGTCCATGGAATTAAGTATAATGTCTATTCGTATTCATACTGCAATCAAAATGCAGGTAAACCATTAATGTATATATTTAATCATTATGTAATGAAAGGTGACTTCATGAATCATCTTTGAAGTCATTTTTCAACTTGACGACTCTGTAAATAATAAAACAGGGAGAAAAAAAAATGGGTGCGTGTACTTATGTAGGCGCGTGAGAAGTTATCCTTCTTTGGCATCGTTTAAAATTAGTTTTTAATTGCATGCAAATAATTAATTACAATAAATTAATAAAAAGTCTGGAAAAGGACACAGTCAATAAAGTTCAGTTTTAATTTGAAAAAATAAATATATAATCAAAATATTCAATTAAAATCGCTACTGAATATAACTTATTAGAACATATGTGATTTGCACTTGTATGAAACTCAAACACGTATTCCGAATATACAAACTAGAAACATGTGGATAAATATTATAAATATGAATACCTATAACTGTTACTTTATTACAAAAAATAAAGATGTGGTTTTTGGTTCTACTACACCAATGGTCAAGAGATGGCGCTGTAGTCTCCTGAATCGCGCTTTGGTTCCGTTGTTCCAGATTAATAAATACTTTTGATAGGCCTTCACAATGCAGTCATTAGCACCCACTATATAAAGATTCTATTTTGTTGGTAGATTTTCTTAATGTGCGGTAAACACAAAAGTAACTTTTGATTATTAATAATTAATTTTTGTGTTACAGTGATGCGCGCGCATCTTAAAATTTCACTCTCATCGTTTTTTCATAACGCGCCTAAAGAAGTATTACTTCAAAAACAGCAGTTGCTGAGTTTCTTGCCAGTTCTTCTCAGTATAAGGTCTCTCGCCGTAGATTTACGAACCGTTGGCGTAGCTTCTAGACATTCAGTTGTGCTTGTAACAGCCTAAACTGAATAAATTATTTAGATTATTAATATAAAACGCTTCAATCGAGCCAAACACTAAATCTACTGCGACACAAATAACTAAGAAATAACTGAGATTATGCTACTGTTATCAACCTTTTGCAGATCTTTGAGTACTCCCTGGAGACTTGGAAACATTCATCAATTTTTCGCTATCTAAAAGTGATCTAGAATTAAGTTTCAACAGATCGCTCCGTGAAATCTTAAATTGAATTCAGCGCTAACTTTTTGGGGTATCTAAAGGGTGACGACAAAACCATATTACTTATACTTTAATATCTGTCAGTGCGTCCGTCAGTCTATTAACAGGCTGTGGCTCAAGAACCACAATAGGTAAACAGTTGACCTTGGCATAAATGTACAGTACCCCTAGCACGAACCAATATCGAATTCGAATAGTTTGCGAGATTTTTAGTTCTCGTTACCTAATTTGTGGCGCTGCTGTTCAAGTTTCCATACAAAATTTGACATTGACATTTCGCACTCGCAAACACACACTATTCGAATTCGATAATGGTTCGTGCTAGGGGTACAGGAATATTTATGCTGTCGCAAATGGATAAAGGAGTTGGCTGGCAGGAGCTGGATGCGAGTAGCCCAAGATCGATCTGGGTGGCGTGCATTTGGAGAGGCCTATGTCCAGCAGTGGACTAGGATGGGCTGTTGATGATGATGATGAAATGGATAAAAAAAAAACGAGTGTGCTTATGACCACACGACTGAAGTGAAACGTCTTTAGCTCCATCTGTATGTGTATGTGTGTGTGTACAATATATACATGTATGTACATATACATATTTCATTTACTACCTATAAGAGAAAGAGAGTAATGAAAAGTGCGCGCGCACTTTCTCTTGCTTATATCCCCCACTCAACTATCGTTCGCCTCACCCGAACACACTTTTCGTAACGCGTAACGCATTCGCCAGCTTACCCCCCAAGTCAAGCGTGCGTAAAGAAGTTTTCACTTCAACAGAATTATACTTTTACTTTTTTTTGGGTTTGACGTTTGAAGACCACTCCTGCCTAAGACTACCTCGTAATATGACTGTTTTTTTGATTCATTAAAATGAAAGGGACTTTGTTAGTAACGCGATCTTTTCAGGGCTGGCTGTGAGCAAGACTTAAAATCTATGAATTTCAAACCTTTAATTATATCAATCATCTTTTTTGCAAACCGTACTTTTCAAGCGACATTTGACAGATGGAGGTCATTGGCTTTCCTATTCTTATTTGAATCACATTATAGATGCTAGTCGTCACCACAATATATTGTGGAAATAGTCTATATTTTAAGCAAATACTTCGTCTAAGTCACTTTTAATGTTTTCTTCTAATCTAAGGATTTGTTTTTAATGTACTAGTATTACGACTATTACTCTTAAAATAACAAATCTGTTTTAACCGTTTTAAATTTACTTTAAAAGTTCATGCAAAGCACTATTATCATGAATTTGTACAGGTTTTGCAAGCCAGTGATTTAGCTTTAAGAAGGGGGGTAGATGACAAGAATTAGCATTTAAAAGTTCAATATTTCGCAGATCCCTAAATCGAAAAATAGTCTTAGAAACCCCTGAGTAATTTTAAAGGATCTATTTAACGATACCCCATACAATAGTATAGACGATAAAAAAAAAATCATCCCCAGCTTACATGTAGGGAAGCTACCCTAGAAAAAATATTTTTCAAAATTTTATTCTACCATTTTGTCGGCGTGATTGATAAACATATTTCCCCAAAATAACAGCTGTCTAGTGCTATTAGTCTCCAAGCAAAACCGGGGACGGACAGACAGATGGACATGACGAAACTATAAGGGTTCCTTGTCAGGACTACGGAACCCTAAAAATGAGACACAAAATTTCTTGGTTCGTCTAGAAACCCATGATGTGTGAGTCCGCTTCGCGCTTGTCCAGTATTAATTTACAAGATTTTAGGAACATGTCACCTGCCACTGACAATATTCAATCGAAACCTTTTTCTTATTGTAATGCCTTTTTCGTAAATCGAACTTGATTAAATTTTGTTTAAGCGAGTTCGATTTGTAAGGCCTGTCCGCTACGCCATGTTTCGAAAACGTTGTTCGAAACATAAATAAGGGGTGTGGCCTAAATGTTTTGTCGAGCAAATACCAACGATATTAAATACCCTAGATACACCACGAGCGCTCAAAATGTGTCCCAATCAAGAAGTGCTTGAACTCCACTCAAGCACTTCTTGGTTCACAGTCACGCGCGGACCGTTACAAAGTCAAGATGCCACAGAGAATAATAGAATAGAAGAAAATAATACTTAGAGTACGAAAAGTGTCGTTTTTTCGACAGTCAATGTTTATTAATTTAACGCATTTGAAGCAAATTTTGATCTAATACTTACTATAAACTGATTTTATTCAAAATATTTGCGATATTCAAATGCATGGTCGGTTAAACCTCGCCATATAGCCGTCTCTTTCCCTCGCGGTCCGTGCCTACTATATTGCTAACAGCGCGTTCAGAATTGCGCGTAGAGTGAAAGAACTAAGGTCTAATTTCTTCCGCATGTAGCAATAAGTCGTAAAATTTTACGAGCTTGCATTTCGACCTGTCGGAAGTTTCTGTCATAGAGTACCTTATTATAACCGGAAATGTATAAATGATACCCGATTTTAAAAGTTACTCTTGTGCATTAACTTTAAAAACATAGTTGCCGACATAACAACAGCTGATCGTTTGTTTACATTAGAAATTAAAAACAGTAAATGAAATCGTGTAATTTGTATGGAAAAGTTATTTTGAGTGATCATTGTCTAGGATTAGTGTTTGTACAACAATGTTTGCTGAAATAATGAAATTATTCAAGAAAATAGTAAACAACTTTTACCACAGTTTCTAATAAAAATGAGTGTATATTTCTAGCAAAAATACATTTATATACGGAAATGCAATCCGAATCTTCATAAAGAGGTATGGATAGACAATATTATCAAAAGAATTAAGCAACAATTTCTAAATTTATTAAATTGGCAGTTAACTGTGTACTGTTTTACCGACGAATACTCATTCTTCATACAGAGGAACATCTGTAAGGACATCTATCGGTGAGAAAAAACACTGTTATGCATTGAACGCAAGTGTATTTCATAAAGCAGTGCCAAAATAGCTTGCTTTGTCTCGTTTGGCTAGAATAGAAATTGCTTTTACTTAGATAAATTCCGAATATCGGCGCTTGTCGCAACCTACTAGAGGTCGCTATTAGGAAATTTGATTTGTAAATAAATAATTTGTAATAAAGATGGGAAAACGTTGCGCAGGCTGCTTATCCACCATACCAAATAGAGAATTTTTAGAATGTTCAGACTGTCACGAATGTTATGATTTGGAATGCGCAAATGTAAGTTGGCAGAGATTTTACAAAACTATGACAAATGTACACAAACAATCTTGGATTTGTCAGTCATGTTTTTGTAAAAAACCTAAGGGCGATAATACTAACACTCCCATACGTCCCACCCAGCAGCAAACTAGCACTTTCTCCTACGATACAAGTAATGCGAATGTAACATTAAGGAAAGTATCTTCTATACCGAGAAAGGACAGTTCGGACTCTGAAAATGATATAAGCGACTTAGGAAATGATACTGAGAATGAAAGTTCCATACAAAGAGAAACATCAAAAAATGATATTATCTCGATAACTTATCCCCAGTTTGAGAGCCTTTTGGATGGAAAGTTAGGAAATGTCAAGCAGTCACTTATATCTGAATTGAAGAATTCATTTTTATCGGAAATAACAAATACGATTTCAGCTCTTAAGCTAGAAATAAAACAGGAAATAAAATCTCTTTATCGGACACATGAGAATTTGGAAATACAGTTACAACATATGAACACGAAAATAAATAATCTTGAAACTGAAAACAATAAGTTAAAGTCCGAAATACAAATTCTTCAAAAAACATTGACGAATATTCAAGTCGAAATGAAATCATTAAATCTAGAAAGTGAAACATATACTGCACAAATTTTATCTAAAATAGAAAATAAAAGAAAACTTG
This sequence comes from Chilo suppressalis, assembly GCA_902850365.2. Taxonomy (NCBI): domain Eukaryota; kingdom Metazoa; phylum Arthropoda; class Insecta; order Lepidoptera; family Crambidae; genus Chilo; species Chilo suppressalis. The sequence continues at coordinate 2,264,505 of OU963910.1, forward strand.
TTGTATATGGTTTTAATGAAAACCCAAGAGAAACAGATAGTGAACTATACGGTCGAGTTGTTGCCGCTTTTTATGATATCCTCAAAGTTAACCTGACAGGTTATATTGAATGTATGTCAAGGATGGGCAAGAGCGGACGAAGAAGACCATTGGTAGTTGATTTGTTGAGCAAAAAGATGACGGAACACATACTCCAAAATAGTAACTGGATTAGCTGTAAACAGCTATTTGGATGAGAAGTCATTGAAAGAAAGGAAAGTATTAGTAGATAGTCTTATAGAAGCCCGCAAAAATGGTTCCCGTGCAAACATCATTAACAATAAACTATTTATAGATGGCAAAGAGCATATTGTCCACCAGAAGATCCCAACAAATGATGTTTCAGTGTCAGCTTCACAATCACACAATAATTTTGACATGTACCATGGTTTGAATAAAGCTATTTTGAAAACAAACGACACCTCTTGTGCTGTTAAACAAACCACCCAGAGTTCACCTAGAGAAGATCCAACTACATCTAAAATCAATAATTTTCGTCGCTCACAATAGCATACTATTTCAGAACATATGCAGTTTAATTAACAAACGTCACTTAGTAGATGCAGTAATTGAAGATCACAAAGAAATACAAGTACTTTGCTTGTCGGAAACTTGGATAACCGACTCAAAACTGGATTTATTACACATAGATGGAATGAAGCTTGCGTCATGTTTCTACCGTTCTGCATACGAGGGTGGCGGAGTGTGCATCTTAATAAATGAAAACATAAATTACAAAGAGCTTCCAGATATTACTACTTTATCGATTGAATACTTATTTGAATTATGTGCTGTGGAACTTCCAGAATTGAACCTTATTATTGTAAGTCTGTATTGGCCCGATAGAAAAAGAATGCCTGAGCTGTTTCTTAGTTCATTAGAAAAACTTTTGCAGCTTTTGCTTTTAAAATATAATCAAAAAAAAATTATAATCGGAGGGGATTTCAATGTAAATATTTTAGAAAAATCTACTTTTACTTTAAATATTTTAGAACTAATGAAAAGTTGTAATTTTCACCAGCATATCAGGGAGCCCACTCGAATAACCGCCACCAGTGCCACTTGTATAGATCTTATATTTACAAATTTTCAAGAGAAAAACCTAAACACAAAGGTCCATGAGTATGGGTTTTCTGATCACAAAGGAGTATCTATATCTCTCCCTAATCCTAAATCTTTCCACAGTGAAAATAAGTTCATAAATAAAAGGATTTTCAGCGCAAAAAATATAAATAGATTTAGATTGGAACTTAATAACATTCAATGGGGAAAAATACTAACCTTAGATGACGTAAACGGCAACTATAATAGATTCCATAACTGTTTACTTCGCGCACTAAATAAGTATATACCTATCGTCAAATTAAAAATAAAAAATAAAAATAAAAAAAAAATGGTTGTCTACTGGAATAAAAATATCGTGTAAAAATAAACGTCTGTTAAAGTCATTTCTAGTCAAAAATACTAATCCAATCTTAAAAAACTACTATAAACAATACGAAAAAACTCTAAAAAAAGTTGTGGAGAAATCAAAAAGGATCCAATATATCAAACGAATAAAAAATTCAAATAATATTACTAAAACTACTTGGCAAATTGTAAATGAATGTACAAATAAAGTTAAACGTAAATCCAACAACAATATAAAGTTACGTATAAATAATAATTTAATAGAAGACCCCCATTTTATTGCTAATTCATTCAATAAATACTTCTCATCGATAGGAAAAACTAGCAATGCGCACGGCACGCCTGCGTCAGAGCCGTTGCCGCTGCCGACTGGCCGACCCGTGCTCAATCCGTCTACTAATTCGATGTTCTTATCGCCAGTCGATGCTAAGGAAGTCTGCAACATTATTCGTCACTTAAAAAATAAAAGTAGTTTCGGACACGATGAGCTGCCCCCCCTGCTTTTGAGAAAATGCGCAGATGAATTGGCTCTGCCGTTGGCAGTTTTGATAAATCAATCGTTTAGTAGCGGCGTGTTTCCAGATTTGCTCAAAATTTCAATAGTAAAGCCATTATATAAAAAAGACGATCAATATGACCTCACAAATTATAGGCCCATATCACTCTTGTCTACTTTCTCCAAGATTTTTGAAACCGCAATGTCTAACCGTCTGTACTCATACTGTGAGAAATATGGAATATTCAATGACAAACAACATGGGTTCAGGAAAAATAAATCGACAACACTTGCTGTTTATAATTACATACAAAGCGTCCTTTCAATTATCAACGAAAAGAAGCGCGCGGTTGGTTTGTTGCTTGATATGAGCAAAGCGTATGATCGTGTTAAGTACGATATTTTGCTTTCCAAATTGCAAGGAATAGGCGTGAGAGGTATAGCTAAAAAGTGGTTTGCCTCATACCTAAACAATCGAAGCCAATACGTAGAAATAGAAAATCACAATACTAAATTAGGCTATACATCGACTGTCCGCTCTCAAAAAGAGGAAGTGACAATGTCAATACCACAAGGCAGCGTCCTCGGATGTATTTTATTCTTAATTTACATCAACGATCTTCCTCATGTAATCGATGTACCTTGCGCTTTATTTGCAGATGACATATCCATAGTAATACCCATCGAAAATAATCAAAACCATAATATAAATAACATAATACACAGCACATTGTCAAAAGTAAACATCTGGTTAAATGAGCATAACTTACAAATCAACTTTAAAAAAACAAAATTAATAGAATTCCGACCTCATCAAAGAAACCCCCTAGACATAAACTTTCAATTCAATAATGAAAAAATAGAACTAGTTGATAATTACCCCCTCTTAGGAATAAGCATCGATTCAAATATAAATTGGAAGGAACATGTAGATAGAATTGCTATTAAATTGTCTAGATTTTCGTATGCATTACGGGAACTTAAAAAGCTAACTGACTTTGAATCGTGCGAAAAATGCTTATTATGCATACGCACATTCATGGCTGACCTATGGCATATTGTTATGGGGAAGTAGTACAGGAGTGGATAAACTTTTCCGACTGCAAAAAAGGTGCATAAGAATATTAAGCAATTTATGTGTTATGGATAGCTGCAAGCCGTACTTTGCCAAATTCAATATTTTAACTTTAGCATCCCTATACATATACGCCGTGTGCGAATTTGTTAGAAAGCACCCTAAGTTCTTTCCGTATTACCAACGTCCTCAAATTCTTAGACCACAAAATAAATTAGCTCAACCAACCTGCAAATTAAAAATGTTTCGAAGTGGCCCCCTGTCAATGTGTGTGAAGATTTATAACAAGTTACCTAGAAATATTAAAGAAGAGATCGAAACAAATAAATTTAAGTTTATGCTAAAGGAATATCTTGTTAAAAAATGTTTTTATTCGCTGCGAGAATTTTTAAATGAATAATCTTAATAAATTATTAATAACTAATTACTGAATAATGATAATTTTTAAATAGTGACAATCAATAAATAATGTTAATATAGAATACGTTCATGATGTTAAGATAATGTTAAGATCACTGTAACAACATGGTGCAATAAATGATTTGATTGATTGATTGATTGAAGTTCTTGACGCATGTGTTTTATTTAAGACCTTATACAGTATGTATTAAAGGTTACTTTCAATATTTAAATAATGCCTTATATTGATTTTGACTACGCGATCATCTTACGGAGCTCCGTGGATCGTTCAATGTACCTTTTGGACAGGTTTCGGGCACGATTTTGTTCGTGTTGGTGTATCTAGGGTATTTAATATCGTTGAGCAAATACACTTGAACGTGTTTGCGGAAATTGTAGAAAACAAACCCCGCGTTCGTCTGCGTGCGGAGGGGAACTGTTCATTTATTGTTTGAATTTGGCGAAGGAAGACGTGTTTTGATGTGAGTATCATGATGGAGTGCATGGTGGAGTGGAATCCAGAGACAACACTGGACTTAATCTTGTTGATACCTGAAAAACCCGTAATTTGGGATGAAACTTCAAACGAAAATACAGATACCTTCGCGGAAGTGGTGTAGCTTATGGTACTTTGTGAACTCTGTTAGCACAAAATGGTTGAGCCTGAAAAAAAGAGAACTAAATCCACTACAGCCGAAACAATGTTCACATCTTCCCGTCGCTTTTTTTTTAAAGTGAAATTTTATTAAAAAGCTTTGCATGCTGAAGATTGCTAAAATCGCAACGGACGCGAAACGTTTTGAACAAACAAAGTTCAAGAACAATGTTTATTCAAAACATTGCACAGCAGACACGACCTTTTAGGTCGAACGAAAACGCGGTATACGAAAAAAGAACCAAATTAATTATATGCTAATTGCTTGACTAATTTTCTAAAAAGATATACCTAGCGTAAATTTTTTGATAAGCATAGTTACCGAAAACTGAAACGTGATACAAGTATTTTCTTCTTTATTAAATTACATAATTACATACCGACATACATAATTACATAGGGCATAATATAATAGCTTAATAACGAAACTCCGTAACTCAAACTTGATGATACCAAGAACTCTGGTAATAACATATCTTATTATAGTATACCTTATGTATTGGCTCTTATGGGCCTTTAATATGTATTTATCTAGATATTAATTCGGATATAAGCTAAGGTCGCTATATTAAGGTCGCCTCACACAAGCCACACGCGACAGCCACTATCGCCGCCACGAGAAGGTAGAAGCGGCTACAAAGGTAGCTGAAACGCGCGACAGCCAGTTGTAGCCGGTGGACGACACTTGCCTTCGGTGGCTGCTACTTTTTTGAACACATGCGTGCAGTATCAAAATGGACTCTATCGAAAAAAGTTTGAAGGTGGTAAATCGCGCGAGTGGCGTATGAAGGCGTTTTGTATCGGCGCATTGGTGGCCGGTGCGAGCCACAAGAAGCGATAGCAGATTTCTAACGGCTCTACCTCTGTACTGGAGCACTGTGTAGAAACGGACTCCCCAAACCGCCATGAGAAGCTAGAAGCGGCTACAAAGGTAGCTGAAGCGTGCGACAGCCACTTGTAGCCGGTGGTCGATACTTGTCTTCGGTGGCTGCTACTTTTTTCAACACATGCGTGCAGTATCAAAATGGACTCTGACGAAAAAAGTTTGAACGTGGGAAATCGCGCAAGTGGCGTGTGGCGGCGTTTTGTATCGGCGCATTGGTGGCCGGTGCGGGCCACAAGAACCGAAAGCAGATTTCTAACAGCTCTACCTCTGTATTGCAGCACTGTGTAGAAACGGACTCCCCAAACCGCCACGAGAAGCTAGAAGCGGCTACAAAGGTAGCTGAAACGCTCGACAGCCACTTGTAGTCGGTGGTCGACACTTGCCTTCGGTGGCTGCTACTTTTTTTAACACATGCGTGCAGTATCAAAATGAACTCTGACGAAAAAAGTTTGAAGGTGGGAAATCGCGCGAGTGGCGTATGAAGGTGTTTTGTATTGGCGCATTGGTGGCCAGTGCGGGCCACAATAAGCGATGATTTGTAGCGTGTGTAGGCCACCGGCGTTAACCGTGTGCGGCGAGTCCATATAAAATGTATGAAAGATAACATTAAGATTTTTATTTGGCAATCAAACCCAGCAATCTGTAAAACGTCAAAGTTTTGTATTATACGGATTTGTTTGTTGTTGTGATTTCTTGCGGTTTTTTTGTATTTAATCTTGTCTAAAAGGGGTAAAACCCTACAAATACGGTAGAAAAGCACTACAGCGCCCTCCAATCTAAATCCCATTCTCTTTCCGCACAGACTCTAGTGGCGTTTTGCGGTTGTGGCCGGTGGCACATGTGCGGCGACCCTTATTGTCACTTCACGTAACGTTAACGTATTTCCTATAAGTCTGCTCCTTCTTAATCATATTTACGTATTTTCTCTAGTACCTACAAGAGACACTTGTCACAGTTATGACACCGAGAATATAGTATACTGTTATTTCCTTCCAAAAGCTATAAGACAAGAAACAGAAATCTATTTCATTGAATGTTCAATTAAGGACGAGAGAAGTTATTCCATTTCCAAGGAACTGTAAGCATTGAACTGTAAGACAATTGGGAAAAAATTGCGAATAAATGGCGAATTTGTGCTGATGACTTTATTATGTAGTCTATTGTGCATCATTTTATTATTTTAGTTTATGTTTTCCGATAGCGGCCTTTTCAGTTTATAATTCGTTTCAATGTGAGTTTTATATATATATTTTTTCAATATCTAGATTTTTTATTCATTACTGTTTTTGTGGAGGAGCTCGATGGCGCAGGCGGTTAGCGCGTTCGGCTGCGATCGTTGTAGTTAAGCAACTTTCGCAGTGGTCGGTCATTGATTGGGTGACCAAAAAATTCTATCTCGAGTTCCTCCGTGCTTCGGAAGGCACGTTAAGCCGTTGGTCGTTAGCACCCACCAATCCGCACTGGGCTAGCGTGGTGGGTCATGGCCCAATCTCCCTATTCCATCCATAGGGAAGGCCTGTGTCCCAGCAGTGGAGACATTAAGAGGCTGGTGATAACTGTATTTATTTTATGCTGTGCCCCGCGGTGTTACCCACGGTTTATTTGGGATATATTCCTGCAGTAATATGTGTTAATCCAGGTTGTCAGCTAACTCCATAATAAATTATATTAAAATCGCTCCAGCCGTTTAGACGTGAAGAAGTAACAAACATACACACACACAAACTTTCACCTTTATAATATTATATTAAGTGTGATATTTACATATTAATATGTTTAAAGTGTAACCCTTACACTTGAATGCTATGCTCGGTTATGCTAAGCTAACGGTACTATATGTTAAGGTCATATGCTAGGGAAGAAGAAATAAAATGAACCGGTTTGAGTAATAGTTGAAAATACACAGATTTATTGTTAAGTATACCATATATCGAGGACGCGCCTAGAAGCCTGTGAGAGTCCCAGGAGACTACTGCGCTTCTGGAAGGAGCTGGGCTGGCTGAGCTAGCTAGCCCAATCAACCCTGCACGCACAATGGACCAATTAAGAGTCTACGTGCGGAAACGGGGGCCCACAACAAGTAACAAGTAAGTATACCATATATCGAGGACGCTCCTAGAAGCCTGTGAGAGTCCCAGGAGACTACTGCGCTTCTGGAAGGAGCTGGGCTGGCTGAACTAGCTAGCCCAATCAACCCTGCACGCACAATGGACCAATTAAGAGTCTACGTGCGGAAACGGGGGCCCACAACAAGTAACAACAAGTAACAAGTAAGTATACCATATCATACTCGTTTTCCCATACAAACTTTGAACCCAATTCACGATGGAATATTCAAAAATCCTTTCTCTTTTGATGCCTACATCATTGAAACAAACTATTTTCTACGAGTACCTAAATATCATGTCTCTACCTCGTCTATACGACCAAAAGCGTTGACGCACTTTTTAAAACTTCAACATGCTATATCTTTGTTTTATGGGGGTAGTTTTGAAAAATGATAATACAGATAGCATTTTATTTTATACAGAGCACTATGCACTTTTGAATGATCTCCCATAAAATCTTAGACGAGAAATTTTATTTTTTTAAGGGTAGTTGTTAAAATTGTATATAACAGGCTTAGTGTATTATTGTATCTATTAAATAATGTTTATACAAAATTTTCGGTCAATAGGTCCAAGGGATAAGATTTTACACTTAAGGGGTTGAATTTCAAAAAAATCCCATCTTATTACTTGTCTAGGCAATAATAGGAACCTACTGTCCAAATTTCATCCTTCCAGGTCCAGCCGTTTCCTTTCCTCAAAGTTGTTTCTACGTAACTGCAATGTCTGCCCGAGGTATAATGCGATTCAACTAAGAATAGGATCGACTGGGCGCCATTTTGTGATGTCAAAGCTGTCAATTGAAACCAAATAGGTAGAGTGAGCAATAAAAGATTTTCTTCGATAAAACTTATTTAGTAAGATTAAGTGAGAAAAAACATCAGATTTTATTAATAAAATTTATTTACTAAGATTGAGAAAAAAAAACACCGATTTTTAATAACATTTATGACTGTGTGAGTAAAAATATTAATCGGAATCTAGCTCTTCAATTCTGCTCAGCTCTGCATAACTACGGGAGCTGTCATCGTCGTCATGTTTGTTTACAAATGTTTGGTTTTATTATTCTAGAATTAGTTGAGTGCTAAAAAAGAGTTCCAAGATATTTTGCAAACCGTACTTTTCAAGCGTCATTTGACAGATGGAGGTCATTGGCTTTCCTATTCTTATTTGAATCGCATTATATACATATTTTTGAACAACTTCGAGAATGGCACCGTGTATTGCAATCGGTTCCGGTAGAACATGTGCATTGAACCTGACCTTGATTTTATCCAAGTTCATCCGAAGGCCGATGCGTATAGAAGACTCAGCCAGGTCATTCAATGAATTAATCAAATAATTAAATAATAATAATAATTAAATTAATCAAATAATTATTTCAAACTTTTTATGAAAATACACAATGCATTTTAATTTTCTTTTTTCACAAGGCCCATTCTTTGTGAAATATATGTATTGTCTAAATACTGCCCGTAGACAAAAATATGAATTTCGCGGAATCTGTATAATCTCATATTTGCATACTTTTCATTTATGCTATTTTTTTTTTCCTTTTCTGAATTATCCAAAAGAATATTACAATTTGAGGCAGCACATTTACGAGAGGAGTTCGCGGGCCTTAGCTTTTTCTTCAGGTGATTTTTTTTTGTAAGGCCAAGGGGTCTATTCTTAACAGCTATAAATAAGTTTTGAATGTAAAAAACGTTATGAATAAATATTTTTAACGCTCACATCAATTATTCTAGCTAACGTAAGGATAAGATATTTGAAATATATAGATTTGACGACCTCCGTGGCCGGGTGGTTTGTACGCCGGGTTTAATAGTGTCGCCGACTCGAGAGGTTCCGGGTTCGAATCCCGGTGGGGGCAGATGTTTGTGTGTTGAATACGAACATTTGTTCTCCAGTCATGGGTGTTTAATATGTATTTCTATAAAAATATACTTATATATGTACAGTATTATGTATTCTATCTGTTACCCTAGTATTCCATAACACAAGGCTTATAGTGCTTATTTTGGGGCTAGTCTAATTGGTATAAGTGTTGGAAATGTTTATTTATTAATGAATATAACAATTATTTCCTTCAAATCTAAAACTAATTTCTAATTTAGAATATAAAACTCCATGAATGCGCAAACGTCAAAACGGTCATCATAGCGTGCCCCCAACTTTAGCTTAGCTTAGCTAAGCTTTTTTAATTTTTATCACTGATATGGTCTTAACCTTAAACAGGCTACAAAGTGCGTAATTTTTTTGCACACCACTCCATGATATTTTCGACTCTTTCAAATACGTTTATTTGAAAAAAATAATAACGTAAATTAAACACACTCAAGAATACGGATTTTCGGCATTGAGAATATACCCCTCCGAGAGTTGAGAGCTTAAGTTCGAAGAAAAATGAGAATACAGGGGAAAGAAATATACATTCAACATCTGATGAGGTGATATTAAATCCTACTAATAATATTAATGCTAAAGAATGGATACCTATTTGTTGGTTTGTCAATTTGTTTGTCAGCAAACATTTTAGCTGGAACATGTGAAGAGGTATGAATATATTTCTGTGAATAAAATATAATTATGTATATGTGTGTTAAGTTTTTAATATCAATATATTTATCACTCGTATTGAAATGGATATTGACAGATTAAAAATATGTGAGCACGGACCATATATCTATATATATAAAACTCAAAGGTGACTGACTGACATAGTGATCTATCAACGCACAGCCCAAACCACTGGACGAATCGGGCTGAAATTTGGCATGCAGGTAGATGTTATTAAGTAGGCATCCGCTAAGAAAGGATTTTGATCAATTCTACCCCCAAGGGGATAAAATAGGGAATGAAAGTTTGTATGAAACTTTGTCAATTTTAAACCGATCGGGCTGAGACTTTGCATGCAGGTATAAGGAGAATCATAGATGAATGTCATTGTGTATAATACAAGCCTGAGAACAAAAACTGTAGTCTACACTTCAGCTCTACACCGAAGCGAAGCGAGGGCGGGCCGCTAGTATGTAGTTAAACTTCTTTTTTTAAATAACCTAACATTAGGCGATGCTTAAGGCATAGGGGAATGGAGCAGCACGCATCACTTAATTAACACATGTGGCCCTGGAAGAACAGTTAAGTCTACTATTGTCAGTGGCGTAGCATAGGTCACTAGCACCCGGTGCGGATTCCAAATTTGCCGCCCTCTTATTTTTGCAATCCATTATAAAAAAATTGAGGCATGGTAAAAAGAGTACTTTTATTGAATAACACTAACCTAAGAGTGAAATTATCATTTTTTGACATAGAGTAGAAGGTAGACTATCACAATATCACTTAGAAAAATTACAGAGAAAACGTAATACAATAATGGAGAAATCGCCTACTTCACGAACGCTCTTTCGCGCACGAGTATCATTACTGATTACAACCTCAACTCCTCAACTGAAAGATTAAAATTTAACTTTTCTAGTCTTCCTTTCAGCAATTTGGTAACAACAACAAAAAAATGACGAAAAAAAACTGAAAGAAATTAACTTTTTTTTATATTTTAATTTTTTTTCTCTATCTGCCACCTCCGCAGCGCCGCCCCCGGCAAAGTGCCGCCCGGTGCGGACCGCACCCCCCCCCCCCCCCATGCTACGCCACTGACTATTGTAATATGTACCAAAGTACCTTATTATTTCTAAATATTTGATAGTTTTCTAAATATAAATGTGTAAGTTCTTGACATCTTTGATGTTTAATTTAGGAAAAAAAAATCTTTAATTTGTTTATTTTGTTACAAAAAATTGATGAAATTTGTTTGTGTCATTCGGACTTAAATAACAATAAACAAGTTCTTACATATTCTGGATTCTGGACAAATGTGGATGACCAAATCGTTAAATGTTAACGCACAAGTGCTTGTAACAGCCTAAACTGAATAAACGATATTGAATTTTTGATTTTTTTTATAGTCGTGTGACGCTCGTGACGCATTTCCGTTTAATATTTTCCAAAGGATTTTTCCATTTACACCCTGACCGAAAAGAAGTCTTCAAAAACATAAAAGAAGCCCGAATGACGCGGTCACCTAGAGCGTTTATAATGCGATCGTTGAAGTTAAGTAACTTCCTATAATCTGGGGTCCTTTAAGAAAGGCGTGAAGAAGCATTTTTGCAAGCCGGCAAGGTGAGGATGGTTGGTGTAGCAGTTTATAACTGTTGTACCAGCTATCTTCGCGTTTGGACTTTATCACTGTAGTGTTAGCTTAATCTTGACCATATGAAATGAAATGAAATGAAAACATTTATTCGGAACAGACGTGGATACAAACAAATGGTTAAATTTATACACACACATATATACATATATATACACTAAATGACGGACATTAAAAGACATACATTACATACATATATCCATAGCTGGACCGAAAAGGATCCAGTTCAGCTATGTATATGGTTTAATCTAAGACAAATAGAAAGCTCCCTCTCTCAAGATGGCGGCGGATTCGAACTGCATTTTAAATGGTTGTCTCACTTATTATATTTCCACCTTTACATCAATCTATACCCGCGAAGCCCGATTTGAATTAAAGGACTTAAATAAAAACAGACATAATGCGATTCAACTAAGAATAGGACCGACTGGGCGCCATATTGTGATGTCATACCTGTCATTTTAAACCAAATAGGTAGAGTGAGCAAAAGAAAGTTTTTATTTAATAAAACTTATTTACTAAGATTAAGTGAGCAAAAGCATCAGATTTTTTAATAACATTTATTTACTAAGATTGAGGAAAAAAGACACCGACTTTTAATAATATTTATTTATTAAGACTGTGACCAGAAACATTAATCAGAATCTAGCTCTTCTATTCCGCTCATCTCTGGATTACCGCCGGAGTAGTTATGAATAATCATGCACTATTACCAGGTCACATACGAACACGCATCCTTTATGTAAACGAAAGTTTGAAATCGAGTTTCTGAACGCAACTTAAAGTGACATTTGGTTGACGATTTAGGTTATCAACCATTCATGGCCAAAGCTCAATATGTGAAAAAAGATTATCAACCGATATTAATTATCAATATTTGTTATTGTTTGTTTACAAATGTTTGGTTTTTATTCTTGAATGAGAGGAGTGCTAAAAAAGGGTTCCAAGTGTTTTTTGCAAACCGTACTTTTCAAGCGACATTTGACAGATAGAGGTCATTGGCTTTCCTATTCTTATTTGAATCGCATTATACGCGGGGCCCCTAAAATCGAAAAATAAACACGGCGCCCTTAGAGTTTCAATTTAATTTGTTTTTTTTCCCCTCAACCATAATATTTCGTTAAGGCTGTATAATAAGGCAGTGCGTGAGCTCGTTTTGTTTTTTTTTTATTTCGCCACGTGATAAGTAATTAAGATAGGTAAAACTTTAGCATTTATTTATTTTTAACACAATTTTAATCTATTCTAAGTACAATTATTGATATGTGATTATTACTATTTTTAAGTGTCGTAAAAAAATGCTATTTAATTTGACAATTTACTAAATGTTTGCTTTTATCACAATTTTAATCTTTTTAAGTACAATTACTGATATATGACAATATTAGATTTTGTAGATTACAGTACCTACCTAATTTGTTACACACCCATATAGGGTAAAATATGAATGGACATTATAATTATGTAACACCAAATTATGTACTCATATTTGAACAAATAAATTGATTGATTGATTTCTATAGATGAATATTGTAATGGCTCAATTACATTTGGTCGTTGGCCCACATTCGAGTTCACGAACGATATTCATAAACAGCCTTCTCCTTCTTCCTGCCTTCTCTATGGATGGAATAGGGAGATTGGGCTATGACCCACCACGCGGGCCTAGTGCGGATTAGCCGCTGCTAACGACTGCAGATGCACGGAGGAACTCGAGATAGAAGATTTTTTGTCACCCATCCAATGACCAACCACTGCGAAAGTTGCTTAACCTCAGCGATCGCAGCCGAACGCGCTAACCACCCGCGCTATCGAACTCCTCACGAACGATATTAATCGATTTTTTTCTGTAATACAGGCTGGAAGACGATGTTGGATAACTAATACGAAAACTACCCGAATTCAGGCTCGACTCCGTACATTTACCCGAATCCCATTGGCACTCGTATTCGGGCTACCGACCTAGTGTAATTCAAAATTCAATATCCTTTATTCAGTCTAGGCTGTTACAAGCACTTGTGAATGTCGAAAAGCTACGCCATCGGTTCGCAAATCTACGGCGGGTGACCTTGTACTGAGAAGAACCGGCAAGAAACTCAGCAAGGGCTGTTTTATTCTCCCTGTATTGTATATAGAGTCGTCAAATTGAAAAATGACTTCAATATGAGGTAACTCATAAAGTCACTTTCCATTACAAATGCTAATATAATAAAAATTATGACAATATAAAAAACTGGTTTATCAAAGTTTAGGAATGCCGTGTCCTGCTGTTTAGGCAAAAATAATAATCGCGGCATAAGGTTGTTATACACAGAATAAATTAGAATTGGAATTATACGGTATAATCACCATCATCATCATCAGCCTATTAATGTCCCCACTGCTGGGGCACAGGCCTTCCCTATGGATGGAATAGGGAGATTGAGCCATGACCCACCACGCGGGCCTAGCGCGGATTGGCGGGTGTTAACGACTGCAGATGCAGCCGGGACCAACGGCTTAACATGCCTTACGAAGCACGAAGGAGCTCAAGATAGTAATTTTTTTGGTCACCCATCCAATGACCGACCACTACGAAAGTTGCTTAACTTCAACGATCGCAGCCGAACGCGCTAACCACCTGCGTCTCTCCGGTATAAAAAAGCATATAAACGCATACCTAATTTATTAGGGAACTTTGTGAATATTCACAATTGATATTTTTTTAATAGAAAAAAACAGTGTTTTTTTTAAAGTTTAGCAAAAAGTACATTTGGCCCGTCTGATGGCGAGCGGCCACAGTAGGCTATAGACGGTCACAAGAGAAACACAGCACCACCAAAAGATAATGTTATTTTACTGTGATCTTCTTTAAGGTAGGGGTTACTACCCCAGATGGGCGCTCTTTGAGCGGATAATCCGCCATTTCCTACCTATCTTCTGTAAATTCTATATGAGGCTGGATCTCCGAAGGACCTGGCCCCGATACATAGGTCCCGATTTTATTCTATATGAGGTTGGATCGCCGAAGGACCTGGCCCCGATACATAGGTCCCGATTTTATTCTATATGAGGCTGGATCGCCGAAGGACCTGGCCCCGATACATAGGTCCCGATTTTATTCTATATGAGGCTGGATCGCCGAAGGACCTGGCCCCGATACATAGGTCCCGATTTTATTCTATATGAGGCTGGATCGCCGAAGGACCTGGCCCCGATACATAGGTCCCGATTTTATTCTATACGAGGCTGGATCGCCGAAGGACCTGGCCCCGATACATAGGTCCCGATTTTATTCTATATGAGGCTGGATCGCCGAAGGACCTGGCCCCGATACATAGGTCCCGATTTTATTCTATATGAGGCTAGATCGCCGAAGGACCTGGCCCCGATACATAGGCCCCGATTTTATTCTATATGAGGCTGGATCGCCGAAGGACCTTGCCCCAATACATGGTTCCCGATTTTATTATAGCAAAGAATTTTCTTCAGATAGATTTTGATCAAATCCATTTCACATGTAAATACATACTCAGACTTGTTTAGTTCGCAAATAAGTAAAAAACTCAACCGGATCCACAGTCGTTGACCACCTGAAGGGTAAAATTATTTGTAATTGAGAAACTTCGTTCACCATAATTGTTTGTTACTCATAAAACCGAGTAGACACCACATGCTACGTACTATGTTATGATAAGCTACTTTTTTAACCTAAAGCAAATATTATTAGAAAAACTCCCACGCGGACCAGGCAGCAGACGGGACTCACAACCGGACCCTTCGCTATCCGGGCGAATGCACTGACCATTATGCTACCGCGGCCCTGACGGCCGTGTCGAATTCTTTCTAGTCCTCTTTAAGCCGCAAGGCAGCGCCATCTATTCGCATTGTAGGTAACCCACAATGTCAAATGAATACCTTTACAAGTATTAAACATTTGAAAGAAGAAAAAGCTTTACTTCTTTAGATTTAAACATAAATACAAAATTAAAAAATGTAAGCTACTTATTGTCATAAATGAAGAAAACACCTTGGTAAAAAACGAGAAAGATTAAATCTGGCTTTCAGGGCGCCATTTTGGCATTGGCTGGGTTTATGAAGCTATGTACGGTCCGCGCGTTCCAGCAAAATGTTGTTCCTTGTTACTTGTTTCTCAGGCTAGTATGGGAGAAAAATAAAGACTAAAATATAGATTTTTTTCTAGTTATATTTTCTTTAGATTTAAACATCAAGCAGTATAATTAGCTTAGCTAAAAAGCTATAATTGCTATTTCTTCTTTCAAATGTTTAATACTTATAATTTTTATTTTACAAGCATGTAACTGCTTGATGTTTGAATCTAAAGAAAATATAACTAGAAAAAATTCCACGCAGACCAGGCAGCGTCGACTCGAACCCGCACCCTTCGCAATTTGTTTAATACTTGAAAAAGTATTCATTTGACATTGTGGGTTACATACAATGCGAAGAGATGGCGCTGCCTTGCAGCTTAAGAATGGCTAGAAGAATTTGAACGCGGCCAAGAGGGCCGCGGTAGCATAATTGGTCAGTGCATTCGCCCGGATTGCGAAGGGTGCGGATTCGAGTCCCGTCTGCTGCCTGGTCCAGGTGGATTTTTTTCTAGTTATATTTTCTTTAGATTTAAACATCAAACAGTTACCTGCTTAAAAATAAAAATAATAAAAAAATATAAATTGTGAACATTCACAGCGGACCGTGAAAAAATCCCAAATCAATTCTCGGAAATTGAGGACCGGTATGCTTTTTCTATGCTTTTTTTTTATACCGGATAGTTCCAATTCTAATTCATTCGTTGTATATAGGGCTGCCATCCGTCCGGCTTTCCCCGGATTTGTCCTAGTTTATGGGGCGTCCGGGGAGCGTCCGGGCGGGGTTTCATTTGTAGTCCGGGTTTAAAAATTTCCTGTTTTGGGTCGCCCATTAATCCGTCAATTTAAATGTCTTTGGAAATAAATAAATCTTTTCTCTCTCAAAAATCAGCACTGCCAATGGAGAGTGTTCCTAGGAATTATTCAACCGGATGCCAGTGGCCAAATTTCTCCACAGCACCACACACCGCAGAGAAGTTTAACGTCCACCATCTGGACGCCTGAAGTTCGAGCACCATGTGTTCCTTTCTTTTGCGTACCAGCAAGATCTGGAGTGAACTTTCCTCAGTATTTTCATGTTATAGCTATGATATGGTAATCTTAAAAAGGCGATTTTTTTTTCGTTCAGACCTGGCAACGCATGAGTGGCCCTTGGTGCTGCAAGTTTCCATGTACAGCAGTGACCACTTATTATGAGGAGGACTGCTAGCTCTTTTGCCTACATCTACATAAAAAAAGTTGATTTGTGACATTTTTAACTGTTTTTTTTATTGGTCTGTCCGGGTTCTGGGCTCCAAAATCCGGGGTTATCACGCGTCTTGTCCTGGTTGCCACATTTTAGACATGGCAGCCCTAGTTGTATAGAATGTAATGCCGCGATTATACTTGGTCGCTAGCCCGAATACGAGAGCCAATGGAATGGAATAAATAAGAACAAAAAGAATAGACTAAGTGTAAATGAACGTAGTCGAGACGCCTGTATTTGGGTAGTTTTCGTTTCGGTTACCCGTCTTCCAGCAGTTCCAACCCGTATTACATTGTAAATAAATTTGAATAATATCTTTGTGCACTAATTTTTTTTTTCATTTCAAAAGCGTTGATTTAGAAATTTTGACAGCCATAAATACAATCTGGGGTCCTTTAAGAGAGGCGTGAAGAAGCATTTCTGCAGACCGGCAAGGTGAGGATGATTGGTGTAGCAGTTTATAACTGCTGTACCAGCTATCTTCGCGTTTGGACTTTATCACCACTTAACATCAGGTGGGGTAGATTCATTTGCCTACCTAAATACATTGAGTATTATTTACAATATTTATGTTGAAACATTCATTCCGGTACATTACTTTTCCAGACTAAGTAGTTGCCTATATAAGTATACATACATACACAATACAAATATTATATCATAAATTAGTATAACTTAATTAAATTATATTTTTTAAATAACTATGAACACAGTTATAAATTGTTCACTTATAACATGATTCTAAATGTAGTGTTGTGTATTTTACGTGGGTTATCAGAGATTAATATAATTACGATAGTGCGGGCTGCGTATTCCTGTGATTAAACAGTGTGCAACAGACTAGCGAGTTTGATTGACGTACTTCCCCTATCTTCATATATTACATGTAGGTAGAAATAAAAATAAAAATATATCACAAGATATTTAACTACTTAATAGCATGCATTTATGGAGGTTAGCTCAGACCTGAATCCAAAGGACTACATCGAGACCTTGATCAAAGCAGCTTCACGCAAACTCGGAGTCCTGAACAAGTTGCGGCATTTTTTCACGTCCGATCAACAGTGCTTGTTGTACAAAACGCAAGTGCGGTCCTGCGTGGAATATTGCTCGCACCTCTGGGATGGCTCCGCTAAGTACTTACTCGATGCCTTGGATAGGTTGCAGCGGCGCGCTGCTCGCATCATTGGCGATGAAGAGGTAACTAAGAAACTCGAGTCTCTACAATTACGCCGTGATGTGGCATCATTAAGCGCATTCTACCGACTATACCACGGCGAGTGTTCTGAGGAGCTATTCTCGCTTATCCCTCAATCACCTTTTCTTCAGAGGACCACGCGAGCTGGCCTACGTTGCCACCGACTTACTGTGGCCACTATTCCTTCACGAACAAAGAAATTTGGCGACTCATTTCTTTGTCGTACTATTCGAAAGTGGAATTCTTTGCCCGCGCACGTGTCCCCCCTTCCTATCTGGGGTCCTTTAAGAGAGGCGTGAAGAAACATTTTTGCGGGCCGGCAAGGTGAGGATGGTTGGTGTAGTAGTTTATAACTGCTGTACCAGCTATCTTCGCGTTTGGACTTTATCACCACTTAACATCAGGTGGGGTAGAGTCATTTGCCTACCTAATCAAATAAAAAAAAAATGCAGCATCAGCCGCCCTGTCCCCCGCGTCACTATCAAAGACAAAGGGGATTCGTGCACTCGAACACAGGCTAACGACCACATGTAATTGAGCCATTACAATATGCATCTATAAAAAATCTAATTTTACCTATACTAATTACTTCACACGTGACGAAATAAAATAAGACAGAACGATCTTACGCACTGCCTTATAATACAGCCTTAACGAAATATTATGCTTGAGGAAAAAAGATACAAATTAAATTTAAACTTTACGGCGCGTTGTTCATTTTTCGATGACCCTGAAGACCCCGCGTATGTCTGTTTTTATATAAGTCTTTTTAATACAAATCCATTTTCTTGTGATCGGAAACACCTTAATATGATATTTATTTTTCAGAATGACTCGATGGTAATTTTCTGTACTTAGGGAGAAATATTTGATAGGGTATTTGACAATATTAAAAATAGAGTGCCAATTGTCAGCATCTGTATTTAGAATGAATATTGGCAGGGGTTTTTACTATTTTTACAAAAAAAAATATTCATAATTTTACTAAAAACCCACGAATAAATATAATAGTTTTCTTATCTATTGTCACGTGACCCAAAACGCTTGGGATTGGCGGAGCCTAAAATGACGTCACACGCAAGTAAACTTCCGGTTAAAGTGACATTACATTGTATCGTTTGACGTTTTAATAACAGTCGTGTGACGTCACACACTAGTAAGACGCCATATTGTCCGGCGATACGTTTTCGCGGCAACTTGAAAATGAAGTTTTTGATTTAGTTATTTTTACTGAAATACACAACAGAATGATGAATATCCACTTTTTACGGACTCCATAAAACATTAGTCAACAACGTGAGATCATTTTCTAAAACTTGTCAAATACCCTATTTGCAATGGACTTTTACTATCCCCTCAAGAACCAAGCTACTGTGTTTCAGTTTTATTTTCCTCCCAGACTAGCATGAGAAACAAGATAATGGTGTCGATTCTGGCATGATTCTCTAAATCTAAACTTAAATTTGATAACAGTGTATCCTTGTCATTCCCTATACAGAATAAAAAGGAGAGACAGATTTTAAATTTAGCTTTAAGTTTAGAGAATCATGCCAGAATCAAAATCACTAACAAACTATAAAATACTTTTATAACTTCCGTAATTATGATTTTATTTATTTTTTAAGCATTTAACTGCTAGATGTCTAAATCTAATGAAAAGTTTACCAGAAAAAAATCCACGCGGACCAGGCAGCGGACGGGACTCGAACCCGCATCCTTCGCTATCCGGGCGAATGCACTGACCATTATGCTACCACGGCCCCATTAGCCGCGTCGAAATTTTCCTAGCCTTAAGCTCCAAGGCAGCGCCATCTCTTCGCATTGTAGGTAACCCACAATTTTTTTCTAGTAAACTTTTCTTTAGATTTAAACATCTAGCAGTTAAATGCTTAAAAAATAAATAAAATCATAACTATAATTGCTATTTCTTCTTTCAAATGTTTAATACTTGAAAAAGTATTCATTTGACATTGTGGGTTACCTACAATGCGAAGAGATGGCGCTGCCTTGCAGCTTAAGGCTAGGAACATTTCGACGCGGCTGATAGGGCCGTGGTAGCATAGTGGTTAGTGCATTCGCCCGGATAACGAAGGATGCGGGTTCGAGTCTCGTCCGCAACTTCCGTTATTTTAGATTCGTTCATTGTTCCTTAACAGCCGTTGACATTGGTGTTGTCAAGAGCTCTTCAATTCCCTCCTCCGTGAGATGAGCGTACTCATTTAATGAAGCCTTCCCTGTTGTTTCCGAAAGTCACTCCCACTTAGAACGAAAACACAATAAGAGAGGTAGGACATAGCGGATTTTTCGCTCGGATTTTAGCACCTGCTTTGGCAAATAACCTCCACCTTACAAAAGATAACAGTAGCCTTAGCACAAACCAATATCGAATTCGTATCGTTTGCGAGTCCCGAAATGTCATTGTCAAATGTGTCCATAAATTACGTGAGGTGTTTTTTTGGATTTTCTATCCTTCCCTCCCCCCCTGGTGAGATGTCGTGAGATTTTATTCAACCCCCTCCCCCATCCCCCAATCTCACGCGAGATTTTTCAAAATGTGGGTTTATTTCGTAAACGCGTTGGATTGTTATTGTGAAAAGAAAAAAAAAGCTTCGCGCTTATATTTACGACTAGTTAAGACTAGTAATCAATATTGCTGAGAGTTATAAGCGTAATAAAAATTTAACAATAGAATACTTAATAGATACTACTGTGAAAAAAAATTGAGTGATATTTGCCGAGACCCCCCCTCTCTCTAACGTAAGATTAGATGAGATTTGACTCGACCCCCTCCTCCCCTTAAACATCTCACGTAATTTATACGTACTTCGTGCCGCTGCTCTTCAAGTTTCCATGCAAAATTTGACATTGACATTTCGGTTTGCAAACTATTCGAATTCGATAATTGGTCGTGTTAGAGGTACAGTTGTCGTGGTACGCGACTTTTCTTAGGTGACGTGACGCTACAGACCGGCGATTGCGCAAATAAGTAATATGTCAACAATAGGTACATACAACTCATGAAATTATATGATACCATGATTAAAATACCATTAATTTCGATCGAACACACACCCTTGATTAATTTTAGTGTATTAATTCATTCCTGGTATCATTACTGTACCTGAAAACACGATCACAAACAACGGTTCATTGTAAAAAGTTTTCATCGTAATATATATAGATAAATGATTGGTCTAGTGAAGCGAGACCAATCATTCAACTATGGTAATATATTTATACATACTGAACCAAATTACGATTTATAGGTATCATTGTTATCATTATAACAATCATCATCATCAAGGTATCATTGACTTTTTTTTTCATTGAAAAACAATACAATACTTATTATATGCTTACAATATCTCTTATCTATTAGACAAGTCCGTCCGTCTGTCTGTGGTGCTTTTTCAGCGGCCAAACCGTAAGAGATAGATAAAGAGAATATTTAAGTTATAAGTTAAGAATAGTCTGATAAGACTACAAACCGGATTTGAGTAACGTAGCACACAAAATCTCCGAAGGTCTCAATTAATTAAATACATTTTTTTTTTAAATCAGGTTTTGGTGAACATTTGGTTCACTGGTTTGCTAGTTTATTGTAATCACATTTTCAATGAAAGAAAAACAAACGTCAAGTGACGTATGCGCTTCCACGCAAGTGAGACATTTATCGATTCTATTAGCATTCAATTAGCATTCGCACCGTCATTGCTCACTGATTGCTAAACTCTAAATTATCTACTATATAAAAATAAGTCGGGTTTTCCTTCCTGACGCTATAACTCCAGAACGCACGAACCGATTTCCACGGTTTTGCATTCGTTGGAAAGGTCTCGGGCTCCGTGAGGTTTATAGCAGAGAAAATTCAGGAAAAATTAAAAAAAAACTTCTTTTAATCACCAAACGAAATGTTACATAAAACGAAGCCATCTGGTGGCGAAACGGAGGTCGCCGGGTTTGCTAGTTAATTATAGATATTTTTGGTTAGCAAAGAAAGCACTCTTTTTTAGATCTTGGAAGTTAAGTAACTTTCGTTATTTTCGGTCATCCAATGGGTAACTAAAAACTTTATATCTCGAGCTGCTCCGTGCTTCGAGAGGTATATTTAGCCGTTGGTTTTCTGTTCCATTTGCAGTCATTAGCACCCACCAATCCACACTGGGCCCCCGGGGAGTCATGGCCTATTCTCCTTAAGCCGCCCATAGGGAGGTCCTGTGTATCAAAAGTGGGCACATTAATAAGCTGATTTTTATGATTTTTTATAATGATGAGGATGTTTAAATCTAAAGAAAATATAACTAGAAAAAATTCCACGCGGACCAGGCAGCAGACGGGACTCGAACCCGCACCCTTCGCAATCCGGGCGAATGCACTGACAATTATGCTACCTGGGCCCTCACGGACCGCGTCGAAATTCTTCTAGCCATTCTTAAGCTGCAAGGCAGCGCCATCTCTTCGCATTATAGGTAACCGGTAGAGATGGTGCTGACTTGCAGCTTAAGAATGGCTAGAAGAATTTCGACGCGGTCCGTGAGGGCCGCGGTAGAGTCCCGTCTGCTGCCTGTGGATTTTTTTTTCTAGTTATAATTTCTTTAGATTTAAACATCAAGCAGTTACATGCTTTAAAAATAATAAAAATTATAATGATGATGATGATAAAAGGGTAGCAAAAAATTCTATGGCCTGTCTTCTGGTAATCGGTCACCATAGCCTATAGATGCTAGCGATACCATTACTTTCACTCCCACCGTTGCCTTCCTGACCCATCCCCTACCCCTGGAGCCCTGGAACATCATCATCATCATCATCAGCCTATTAATGTCCCCACTGCTGGGGCACAGGCCTTCCCGGTGGATGGAATAGGGAGATTGGGCCATGACCCACCACGCGGGCCCAGTGCGGATTGGTGGGTGCTAACGACTGCAGATGCAGCCGGGACCAACGGCTTAACGTGCCTTCCGAAGCACGGAGGAGCTCGAGATAGTAATTTTTGGTCACCCATCCAATGACCGACCACCGCGAAAGATGCTTAAGTTCAACAATCGCAGCCGAACGCGCCCACCACTTGCGCCATCGAGCACTGTTTATTCATTATGTCGCTTTTTGTATGCACAAACTTTTGTTCACACATATACATCATAGGCAATATCCATACAAGGTAGTAGCGACCAAGCCCATTATATCGCCGACTTGTCTGTAGTAATCATGCCATTATGATCACACACCTTGTTCCAGACTAATTTGATCAAAACACCTTATTATAGTTTACACAACAGTATAAAGAACTCAATAGCAAAGAGGTTAGCTACGAGATTGCTGTTGTTAGGAGACACAAAAACTGATCTCAGGATGCGATACCAAAAATAGGTAATTATCTACTTGTATTTTTTATTATTTTAAAGCATGTAACTGCTTGATGTTTAAATCTAAAGAAAATATAAGTAGAAAAAATTCCACGCGGACCAGGCAGCAGACGGGACTCGAACCCGCACCAACAATTTTTTCTAGTTATATTTTCCTTAGATTTGAAACAACAAGCATTTACCTGCTTTAAAATAATAAAAATTATAACTATAATTGCTATTTTTTCTTTCAAATGTTTAATACTTGTAAAAGTATTCATTTGACATTGTGGGTTACCTATAATGCGAAGAGATGGCGCTGCCGTGCACCTTAAGAATGGCTAGAAGAATTTCGACGCAGTCCGTGAGGGCCGCGGTAGCATAATTGGTCAGTGCATTCGCCCTGATTGCGAAGGGTGCGGGTTCGAGTCCCGTCTGCTGCCTGATCCGCGTGGATTTTTTTCTAATAATATTTTCTTTAAATTATCTACTTGTTTCATCATATTAAATATGAATTAATACGTGAAGAACAAAAATAGTGTGCACGGACAATACGCCAGAAGAGAAACTTATTAAATAATCTAACATGAGGCGGTGCATAAGGCATAGGGGATTGGAGCAGCATATACGAGTATATGTATATTGTTTTATACTTCATCATCATCAACAGCCTATCATAGTCCACTGCTGGACATAGGCCTCTCCAAATGCACGCCACTCAGATCGATCTTGGGCTACTCGCATCCAGCTCCTGCCAGCCACCTTGCGCAAATCGTCACTCCACCGTGCCTGAGGACGTCCTACACTACGTTTGCCTAGACGCGGTCTCCACTCCAGAACTCGTCTACCCCAACGGTTATCGGTTCTTCGGCAAATAGGGCCAGCCCACTGCCACTTCAGCTTGCTAATCCGGTGGGCTATGTCGATAACTCTGGTTCTCTGTCGGATTACCTCATTTCTGATGCGATCTTTCAGAGAAACGCCGAGCATAGCCCTTTCCATAGCGCGTATTTATTATTCCATATTTCCATTGTTTTATATGAAATGAAATGTCATTTATTCAGTCTAGGCTGTTACAAGCACTTGTGAAGGTCAAGAAGCTACGCCATCGGTTCGCAAAACTACGGCGGGAGATCTTGTACTGAGGAGAACCGGCAAGAAACTCAGCAAGGGCTGTTTTTTTCTCCCTGTATTGTTATATACTTACAGCACAAAAAAGCAGTCACCAACAATTTGATGTAACAAAAGTTTCATGTGGAATTTTTATGCACATTCTGCGCACACAATTTTATGTCATTTTTACATAGATTTTTTTACGAATGGAATGTTATTTTTCCTCGATAGACTTACGAACGCCAAACGTTATTCACAGAATATTTGACTCGTCAAATCATAACATAGAAGTACACTAATGCTTTTTGAGAACAAACAAATACAATAGTCGAACATCCCTTACGCCGAATAAATGCTCAGCAGTGTTCCCATTCACAACAAACAAAAAAAAATGTGTGTGTCAGCTCCGACGCACGACCAGAGTTTACACTCTAAAAACGATTATCTTTGAACAGACACAAAACAAAATCAAGTCCGAAGAAGTCGGTTACAATTAGAGATACCTCAGGAATCGTCCCATGGTTTCGACTATCATAGGTTCCATGTCACACATTTTATCATCTAACATCAGCGATATTCATCATATATTTTATTATGTATTTCTGGAAACACACAATTTCAAAAATATCACACACTAGTCATCATTTTGTAAATATGTATTATAATTCCATCTGTACTGAAAATCACTATTCCAGAGCGCTGGACACTTACCGGCATTTCTCTATATTCTGTTATTTATTTGTTTTCATAATTTTGCTCCGATTTTATCTATTTTTAGTTTATTTATTTTATTGACATTTGTGATAACTTAATGTTTTTTATCCGTTGCCATGGCTAAAAGTGAAAGGTGCGCAGATGAGGTTGCGCACAAAAACGTTACGAGGTCATTAATGTCATTCATCGATAGATTTTACTCCTCACATTTTTCTCATACCGGGCCCCTTATATATGCAAATCGATTCTTAAGGAGTAAACTCCAAAAAATGAATTGAAATCACTTGGAATTGTATCGTTTTTTTTACAAAATACCTGACTGATTATATAATACTTCCGCCTATTGGAATATCAGCTCGCTTCACTCAGGACTCTACATAACTCCCTCCATTCGCTCGAGAGTGAACTCTAGAGTCCCTCGTTACGCTCAGGGTCCAATATGCTGCCCGTGATGTAAGACACTGTTTTATCCCCTTGGTGCATAATCTACTATTAATAATAAACTAGCAAACCAGTGAACCAAATGTTCAACAAAACCTGATTTAAGCATGAATTAAGTTATTTTATATTTTTTCCTAAATAATCTTAGGGTTTCATTTAATCTAATAAATTCAAGGGCGGATACAGCTTTGGCGCCAGGGGGGGGGGGTCATATAGTCGTGGTCAAGTCACAGTGGGTACAAATAATTGAGAACTTCGGAGATTTTGTGTGGTTTCGTTTGAAATTCGTGATTTCTCGAAAACCGGAAGTGCTACGTTACTCAAATCCGGATTGTAGTCTTATCAGACTATTCTTAACTTATAACTTAAATATTCTCTTTATCTATCTCTTACGCTGAAACAGCACCACAGACAGACGGACGGACGGACTTGTCTAATAGATAAGAGATAAATATTTCCAACACTCACACCAATTAGCCTAGCCCCAAAGCACGGTAATAATATCAATACAGTATTCTATCTTCATACAAACGGTCGGAAAGCGAGTCATACCTACGCCACTCGAGTTCGATGTGCGCTCGGCGTGCACCCAGTCGCGAATGCGCCGCCGCGCCGCAACGACGACCGAACGGTCTGAATTGTTTTTTATGCAGTTAGCCGTGCTTAAACATGCGTTTTGTATTGTAAATATTTGATTTAATTAAGTAGATACCTACATAATTTAGTATGGAAAAGAACAAACGACGATCAATATCGTACAACAGCACAATTGCTGTTTTTGGTTGCTTGAACTCTTCAATAACACACCCAGAGATATCATTTTTTAAATTACCTGAAATATTGGAAAGGTGTCTTACCTTTATAGAATATTTTTTATATACCTATCTACTAGTACGTTATTTGTTTCTAATATTTAGGTATTTCGGTTTTTCCATCGTGTAAATATCTGGAATAATATATAAATAAGTGGTTAGGATGAAAAAAGAGACAAACGAGTAATCTACCTACACTCGCGTTAAAAACAAAACTACATAAAATACTCGTACTGTAGGCTGGCGGCCCTACCGCGTGCCAACGCAGCGTTCGGTGTAGGCATTTATTTTCAAGGACAGGGCGGAGTCACAATACTGTATAGATAATATTACCGTGCCCAAAGTAAGCACTGTAAGGCTTGTGTTATGGGATGCTAGGGTAACGGATAGAATACGTATACAGTACATTTATAAGTATATTTATATATAAGTACATATTAAACATCCATGACTGGAGTACAAATGCTCGTATTCATCACACAAACATCTGCCCCTACCGGGATTTGAACCCGGGACCTCTTGAGTCGGCGACACCATGAAACCCGGCGTACAAACCACTCGGCCACAACTATAATAACATATTTGACATTCTTGAATGAGAAAAAAAGGAGAATATTCAACAAACGTAGTAACCAAAGGAGATCTGTATTAATAGTTGCACGCTGCCTGTTCACACTGACGGCGAGAACTCGCTCCACTAGTCTGTCGCTGAGCGACAAGAGCTATCAATGATACTACTCGCTTTACGATGGTCACTTGGTCGTCGAAGCGCGTGTGTGAGTCCATTTTTACTCAGGTCTGTCACCGCGAGTGACGCCAGTAATCGCCTGTTGTACTAGCTCACTCATTTATAGACCAGCGACAAAACTATCGGAACTAAACAGTCGCTTCCCGCTGCTCGCCAATCGTTTCTAGGTTCTAGCTCTCTCGCTTGTCTTTGTAATATAATAATAATCTTATATATAAAATTCTCGTGTCGCAATGTTAGTTACCATACTCCTCCGAAACGGCCTGACCGATTTTTATGAAAATTCATCTTCATATTCCGTGGGTCTGAGAATCGGCTACTATCTATTTTTCATATCCTTAAGTGATAATGGTTGTAACCGAAACCTACAATGCGCCTTCGCGCCGAAATTCAAACTATTGGATAATGTAATGTAGTGTTCTCATATGGGTTAGGAGGAATGTTATCCCAGGAAATTAATAGAACACTACGTTACACAGCCCTAAATTTTTTTTGGACCATATTAATTTTTTTAATCATCATCATCAGCCTATTAATGTCCCCACTGCTGGGGCACAGGCCTTCCCTATGGATGGAATAGGGAGATTGGGCCATGACCCACCACGCGGGCCCAGTGCGGATTGGTGGGTGCTAACGACTGCAGATGCAGCCGGGACCAACGGCTTAACGTGCCTTCCGAAGCACGGAGGAGCTCATGTTATTAAATTTTTGGTCACCCATCCAATGACCGACCACTGCGAAAGTTGCTTAACTTCAACGATCGCAGCCGAACGCGCTAACCACTTGCGCCATCGAGCTCCTCAATTTTTTTTTAATACTGTGTTATTAACAAATACATTCATCCCTTTTTCTCTTCTACCACCTGCCCCTATTTTTCTGGCGGTACGAAGTTCGTTGGGTCAGCTAGTAAGAAATAAGATGAAATTGTTTATCCAGTAAATAAAATGCTTTACTGGAAAAACAATACTATGTTCATTAAAAATTTAAATAACGTTTATATAACATAATTACGCTCCTAGGTTACCTGAAATGTAAACTTGAATAAAGTATTTCAGAAGGGACAATTCATTTTACGTCAGAATCACAATTTGTGTCCCTTTGAAATTTCATTTTGCTAAGTTAATTATTTTAGAACTGGTACTAAGTTTCACTTATTGTTTAAGAGTTTGAATTAAATTAATGTTTGTTTATTTCTTCTTTGCTAGATAAAAGCCATGAAGTAGCTATTTAGTATAACCAATATAATTTTCAAATTTATCTGTACAGTTTTTTGTACTAACCCCCATACCGGACGTGAGAGACCAGAGAATTAAAAATTTAATAAATACCCACAAATTTTCCAACAACTCTTTAAATGTAATTAAATAATATTAATTAATTATACTAATGTTTAGACGACATCCAGTATTCATGAAAGAACATTTAGGCGCTTTGCAGACGACGGGGCGGGGCGGGCTTTTTGTCCGTTAAACAATAAAAACCGCGTTTGCCCGTCGATGTCTGCGGCTGCCCTCGCCGCGTACACAAAGCACACGACGGGCAGAGGCAGTCAGTTCAGGACGTTCGTTCTAGTGTATAGTCCATCACTAAAAAGCGCGTGGCGCGGACTGAGCTGACCGCCCCGCGCCGCCGTCTGCGTTACTGCATATAAACTGGTTTGTATGATCCACGGCGGGCAGCCGCGGTCATGCCGCGCCGCCACTGCCCGCCGGGCACCCAAGACGCGGTCTTTTTGACCGCTGTGTGCGTTTGAAGTATAGGATTCACTTTGTGCTATTATTCGCGGCGAAATTGACCGGCCCGCCCCGCCCCGTCGTCTGCAAAGCGCCTTACAGGCAAAATATCCACGGGATGGAAATTCTCAACTCGAATACAATATTTATATATTCCAACTGTAATTACCTGAATTGCTGAATGATTCAGTCCCTTAAGAAAACCTTTTCCATTAAAATAAATTCAATGTCGGTGTAGGTGACCTTAATCACACTAATATTATAAAGGCGTAAGTTTGTGAGTGTGTATGTTTGTTACTTCTTCACGTCTAAACGGCTGGATCCATTTTAATAAAATTTGGTAAGGAGCTAACTGACACCCTGGATTAACACAAAGGCTACGTTTTACTGCGGGAAAATATTCATAATAAACCGCGGGTAACACCGCGGGGAGGTGGATGGGGCAAGTGGTTAGCGCCTTCGGCTGCGATCGTTGAGTTAAGTAACTTTCGCAGTGCTGTGGTCGGTCATTGGATGGGTGACCAAAAATTTACTATTTCGATCCTCCGTGCTTCGGAAGGCACGTTAAGCCGTTGGTCCCGGCTGCATCTGCAGTCGTTAGCACCCACCAATACGCACTGGGCCCGCGTGATGGGTCATGGCCCAACCTCCCTATTCCATCCATAGGGAAGGCCTGTACCCCAGCAGTGGGGACATTAATAGACTGATGATGATGATGATTACTCGCATCGTTGCCTAACCAGACCCAATCCTCTACCCCGTGAAGCCCAGGGGCCAATCACCTATCGGGATTGCTATGGCTTTCGCTATCACTTAGGTTTTCAATTTGTTATTTCTGACCGCCGAAGGTTTCCAAATAGTTCACGCTCATTTTCTTGAATATTATTATTGCCAATGCAATAGAAGAAAAAAAGAACGCGAGGCATTTAAAAACCTTCGGCGGTCGGAAATAACAAAATAAAATCGGAGGCGATAGAGACAGCCATAGTAATCTCATTTGGCGATTGACCCCTTTTTTTTGTGACGCAGGCATTAACTCTGTTTACAGACGACGGCGCCTTTAAGAGGCACACCGCCGAACGGACTCCACACCTGGCTCCCGCAAATCTTACGAGCCCCCACAGTGGCTGCCCACTGAGGACCCCGTAACTCTTACGGGCGCTTTCCGGCATAATATACGCTAAAAAACCCTGCGAATACCCTCTAAGCTGCTTAGTACGAAACCGCGGGATCCCCGTTTAGGGATTCTTCCGCGTCTCCACACCCAGCAGCCTCCCGGCCCAGCCGGGGCTCCACGGCAGGGGTCTCCAGAGGTATTGCGGAGACCCCGCAGACGTGCGCAGGATGGCCCGCGCGTGGGGGCTGAGTACGCGGCCTAGTGCCCACCGTACCGCCCCCCGTCCGCTGCGGAGGACTACTTGAGCGTGCCTATGTAGCTCCCTCCACCACCCCCCTCTTTGCAGAACAGAACTACAAGATGGGGCTGCCATCACGGGACACGGCGCATTGTGCCGTGCCGGCCAGCTAGGGATCCCCGCGGGCAGGGTCATGGGACGGGCGTAGCCAGGGCACGCACTCGTCCTCTCCTGCCCACTTTTCTTAGGCGGGAGGGAGCGGCCAGGGGATCATCCTCCCGCTCCCTCTCGGCTGTCTCCCATGCCGACTCGCTACGGAGCATGGCCTCTACCATGCTCCGTAGCGAGGGATATTTTTGAATTTCGATATCGATATTATCGATATCAGTGAATTTTAAATATCGATATTTTGGTCTGGATATTATCGATATTCCGATATATCGTTGCAACCCTACCTGGAACCTTACCTACCAACTCACCGACAGAAACACAACACCACCAAAAGATAGTTTTATTATTCTGTGATCTTATGTGATTAAGATAGTGATATGATGTCATCATCATCAGCCTATCTTTTCCCCCACTGCTGGGGCACAGGGCTTCTCAATGGAAGGAATAGGAAGATTGGGCTGTCACCCACCACATGAGCCCACCCAGTCAGGATTCGTGACACATAAATTAAGACTAGCAGCCCGCCCTCGCTTCGCTTCGGTGTAGAGCTGAAGTGTAGACTACAGTTTTTGTTCTCAGGCTTGTATTATTATACATAATGACATTCATCTATGATTCTTCTTATACCTGCATGCAAAGTCTCAGCTCGATCAGTTTAAAATTGACAAAGTTTCGTACAAACTTTCATTCCCTATTTTATCCCCTTGGGGGTAGAATTGATCAAAATCCTTTCTTGGCGGATGCCTACGTGATAACATGTACCTGCATGCCAAACTTCAGCCCGATCCGTCCAGTGGTTTGGGCTGTGCGTTGATAGATCACTATGTCAGTCAGTCAGACACCTTTGTGTTTTATATATATAGATTTGAATTTGTACTGAGATTGCCGAATTAGAACTAATCTCTAAATTGAAATAAATAAATAAATATTTCCAACACTCACACCAATTAGCCTAGCCCCAAAGTAAACATTGTAAGCTTGTGTTACAATGCTTACTTTGAGATGGAAGGCTAACGGATAGAATACATAGACTGATACATATAAAACGTATATTTATAAAGAAAGCTTATTAAGCATCCATGACTGAAGTACAAATGCTCGTATTCATCACACAACCATCAGCTCCCACCGGGATTCGAACCCGGGACCTCTCAAGATGGCGACACCTTGAAACCCGGCGTATAAACCACTCGGCCACGGAGGTTGTTGTTGTCAATTGTTATTGATTTCGTTTTTATAAGTTTGATTTATAAAAAAAATGTAATATTAAAACCTAAATATCACCCCAACCCAGATCATTTTCAATTCAATTATCCGCTAAAATGTTTTCCCCAATGGTTCCCCCATCGCCTTAAAATTTGGGAGGAATTACCTCAATCTGGCATCATTGTGCGACTTTTAGAAAGGAGGATCTCTAGCTGATAAGTTTTGAATTCCAACGATTCAAACAGCCCGCTCTAAGTCAACACATAATATTTGTTTTGTCTATTTACTATGAATAAGGGCACAACACTGGCGCTACAGAGCAACATTACCATGCTCGGTATGGAAGTTCGCTCAGACCTGAATCCAAAGGACTACACCGAAACCGTGATCAAAACAGCTTCACGCAAACTCGGAGTCCTGAACTAGGTGCAGCGTTTTTTCACGCCCGATCAACTGTGCTTGTTGTACAAAACGCAAGTGCGGTCCTGCGTGGGATATTGCTCGCACCTCTGGGATGGCTCCGCCAAGTCGATGCTTTGGATAGGCGATGAGGATGTGACTAAACACCTCGAGCCTCTTCAATTACGCCGTGACGTGGCGTCACTAAGCGCGTTCTATCATCTGTACCACGGCGAGTGTTCTGAGGAGTTATTCTCTAACGAAAGATTCTTCGAATGGGAGGAAAAAATATTAGAAATTAATAGATCAATTATATAGCCATAGAAGAGAATCTACTTATTAGAAAAGCAAACCACACAGAGGAAAAGAGTTTTCATTTTGTATCGCTGGCAAGGATTCATCCTATGAAAACCTACAAAACAATATTATCAACTCTTTCATCATCATCATCATCAGCCTATTAATGTCCCCACTGCTGGGGCACAGGACTTCCCTTTGGATGGAATAGGGAGATTGGGCCATGACTCATCACGCGAGCCCAGTGCGGATTGGTGGGTTCTAACGACTGCAGATGCAGCCGGGACCAACGACTTAACGTGCCTTCCGAAGCACGGAGAAGCCCGAGATAGTGTTTTGGTCACCCATCCAATGTCGAAAAAATCCACTGCGAAAGTCGCTAAATTTCAACGATCGCAGCCAAACACGCTAATCCCTTGCGCCATCGAGCTCCTCGACTTTTTAAAGGAACGTTTTCCATTAACAAGAATATAGGGATATCCAAGAAATAAAAAGAATAGGCAACCAGGATATAAACCTCGTCCAATAATTGTGACTTTCTCAACCCTCTTCAAGAAGATTAATATTTTTTAAACAAAAAAGAATTTTAAAGGACACTTTGTATTTGAAGGAAGATTATACACAACAAGTATTAGAAAAGAGAACCTCAAGAGAAAGTGACCGAGTACGAGTCCTGTATGGCATTTAAATGAAAATCTACCTTATTGTTTTGCAATGGCTGTAAGATAAATAAGCTTATGGTGGGTCAGTGATCAAATTGGCTTAAAAGGTATCAACCTTTTTTACCCAGGTAGCCAAATTACTACCCCACCTAATGTTAAGTGGTGATAAAGTCCAGACGCGAAGATAGCTGTCACAGCAGTTATAAACTGCTACACCAACCATCCTCACCTTGCCGGCCTGCAGAAATGCTTCTTCATGCCTCTCTTAAAGGACCCAGATTGTAGGAAGGAACACGTGCAAGTGCAAAGAATTCCACTTGCGAATAGTACGACAAAGAAATGAATTACCAAATTACTTTGTTCGGGTAGGAATTGTGGCCACAGTAAGTCGGCGCGCGTGGTCCTCTGAAGAAAAGGTGATGGTAGGAGAAGGAAAGCGAGAGGAACATGTTTTTATTTTTGACAGCACATAAAATGCTAAAATACATATGACAGAGAGTAAAACAAAGCGTACAAGTAAAATTAATAACAACAAAAAACAGGTACATAGAATAAATGTGTATTTTTTGTGATGCCAACACTGGATATGGCTCAGCATACACAGAAGGTAAGACTGGTATTCTGCCATACCCAGATCAGTGACATCACAGAAAACAGAAGAAGAAATACAAATTTATTACAAAAAGAAGAGAAATCGGAGATTAGGACAGAACACACCTCAATATCTGTGGCAGAAATAGTCTGTGGTTACAGAGATAATCTGTGGTTGATAATAAAAGTTATAAAGCAAATAAGGTATAATAACTCCTCAGAACACTTGCCGGGGTATAGTCGGTAAAATGCGCTTAATAATGCCACATCTCGGCGTAATTGTAGAAACTCGAATTTGTTATTTACCTCTGCATCGCCAATGATGCCGCACATTAAAATATGAGATAGTATAAGGCATAGTGTAATGTCGTACGGAATTTTATTGTGGGGAAACGCCGCCGACATTCAAACTATTTTTGTGCTGCGGAACAGAGCTATTCGATCAATTTAGAAACTAAAACTTAAAGAATTCTTAAGAGTTAAGTTTAAAGAATTTGGCATAATGACGGTCAACACAATATACATACGAAAAAATATTAATTTGTTTTTTTAAAAACAGTGATGTTCACACACTTAATACAAGAAACAAAAATAAACGAACTTTACCTGCTACTAGGCTTCACAAAATCAATAATTCATTTAAAGGTCTTTGTGTTCGCTTATACAATAAAGTCCCAGGCAATATCCAAGAGTGAACCATAAATAAATTCAAAGATAGCATAAAAAACACTTATTAAAAAAGCTTATTATAAAGTGTCTGATTATATTACATACAAAAATGCTTGGGTTTGAACTGTACCAATCATTTCAACAGGTTTTCGATATTAAATAAATCATGATTTGTAAATGATGTTACATTATACTTTTAATGCTGTGGAGTTATCTTCGCTCGTTATTCTCCGCAGCTAAATGATGTCCAATAACGAGTGGTAGGGAAAAAATTTAGACGAGAGAGACGACGAGAGAATTCAAAAGAGCTGTACTATACATCCAATTTGATTAAAGATATATCGATTGATTACTGACTGAATTTATAAAGAAATAGCAGAGTCCGTTTTTATTGTAGTCTCAGTTTTAATAGTACCATTGAACCCCGGTATAAAATCTGTCGGATAGAATGGAGCAGAACCCTCCATATAAGTAACATTTTAACAACCAACTTGAGCGTCCGGCAAATTAATCTCCCGAGTTCAATCCATCTCTCCACACATTGTTCTTGGATGGACTATTTGCGGTGGACGGTTTTATCGCGCCCGGAGATCTTGTTACTTCGAAAATTACTCTATAGAGGCTACTTGCTCACAACAAAGGCTAATCAGGGATCTCTGTTAAAGAACATAATGAAGTCTATAATAATAACGCTAGGATAAAACTTAAAATACATTATAGGATAGACAGCAGACATCAAAGGCAATAATTTCAACACCTTAATGATCCCAGCACCTTTGTTGAAGCACTTGTTAATATCTGGAATAAGTTTAAGGCATTGTTTAAGGTTTACGATGACTGTTCTAATTTGAGATCAAATAATATTTGATCTAAAGTTATAATATAAGTTTAGATCAAAGATTATTAACGATTTAACATTTAATTATATTATAAGATTGGATCGACAGCAGACATCAAAGGTATCATAAAACAAATAAGTAAATACAAAGCGCCACATTTAATAAAGATATTCATTGTGTATAGCGCCCAATCCACATTATATTTTTTGTATTATTAAAAAACAGTCGTTTTATAGTAATTATTACAAGTAGCATTATTATTTTCGACGTTTTATTTAGTTATCTTACACAATGTTATGGAACAACAAGACATAATTTATTTGCTTATTTTTTTTTTAATGTTGAGGAATAACAAGTTGCCGCTCTATAAAAATAACTTGTAGTATTACAAATTTAATATTTTAATATTAAATAACAAATTGAGTGATAAAATTATTTCAAAGTTCAGTCGTGTAGAATAAGCCCCCTATCTTTAAAAGGAGTCCTAGTACTCTTCAGAAAATCTTAAGTGCCAAGACTTGTGTAGTAAGTAACATAGAGTCCTCCAATCCAACATCTCAGCCTTTAAGATAGTGAAACATATAATAATAATAATAAATATATCTTTATTCAAATAAGGTCATACATTGCATAATAATACTAATAACAATATAAAGTACAAAAGAATGGATGCCTGAACTAGGTTACAATTAAAATTGTACCTGTATTTCAGGCTTTTATGATCTAAATAGTACATTGAATTATTAATAAATTAACAAATTAATTAAAACAGAACAGAACTTAAAGTAATCATTATATAAATGTTGGTAAATGTAAATTATGGAGTTACGTTCATTTATTTCAAAATAAGAAGTAATTCTTCGGTCTGCTCGTATGTTAGGCTGTGCAAATAATTAAATACTACAGTTCTACAGTTAAAATAGTTTAATGTATAAATACCTAATACTCTATTTAACTTATTATATAAGAAAGGACTTAGGAAAGTAGAGAATCTATGTGAAAAGATGTATTTTGAATCATGTGTAGAGATGCAGACTTTATCTTTCCGTCTTTTGTTAGTGATATCAGAGCAAAAAGGTGAAATGGTGTGTTGTTTTAATATGGTGTGCATAATGAAAAGCTGGCGAACAGTTAACACATTACAGTATTTGTAAAGTTGATGCGTAGGATATAAGAAAGGAAGTGAATTGGCTACTTGACACTTGACATATGACTTGACATATGACAGCTTTATTAAGCGTATGATTTTGCGTCATAGTACACAATCATATCAATTCAAGAAAGGAATCGATACCGACTCACATTTCGGCTCGCCGTCAAACAGGCGTCCACCTAACGTAAGCGGATAAGCAGCTGCAGTACATTCGGATTGGCTACAGCGTGCTTACGGCTCGCCGACCGCTGGTTGACGGCTAGGCGACACCAGTTCATTCAGTCATAGAGAAAGCAACCACTCCCTTAACCACTTAAAACGGAGTGATAACTGTCTCTATGGATAGCACGTTCGGCGTAAGCCAGGCTACGGAGAGACGTAAACCAGGCTACTGAGAGACGTAAGCCAGACTACGGAGAGACGTAAGCCAGGCTATGGAGAGACGTAAGCTAGGCTACGAAGAGACTTAAGCTACACTACGAAAATTTGTAAGATAGGCTACGGAGAGACGTAAGCTAGGCTACGGAGAGATGTAAGCCAGGCTACGGAGAGACGTAAGCTAGGCTACGGGGAGACGTAAGCTAGGCTACGGAGAGACGTAAGCTAGGCTATGGAAAGACGTAAGCCAGGCTACGGAGAGATGTAAGCTAGGCTACGGAGAGACATAAGCTAGGCTACAGAGAG
Source organism: Chilo suppressalis (assembly GCA_902850365.2). Taxonomy (NCBI): domain Eukaryota; kingdom Metazoa; phylum Arthropoda; class Insecta; order Lepidoptera; family Crambidae; genus Chilo; species Chilo suppressalis. The sequence continues at coordinate 2,301,247 of OU963910.1, forward strand.
ACGTAAGCTAGGCTACGGAGAGACGTAAGCTAGGCTACAGAGAGACGTAAGCTAGGCTACGGAGAGACTTAAGCTACACTACGGAAAGATGTAAGCTAATCTACGGAGGGACAGAAGCTAGGTTTACGGAGAGTTGACCACGTACGTTCGGGAGTTAATCCGAAAATGGAGCGATTACGTTACGATTCTAATTACTGTACGTTGCAGTAGGGAGTTTCGTACAAAAAATACTGAACGGCTCGAGTTGATACGGCGGCGATCCTTTAACCGAGTTGATATGTTTGGGTCTGGTGCGACCGTAAGTAATTTTTTACGTAACGTTATTCCATTAGCGTCCTCACTGTCTCAGCAATATAAACTGCCTACAGACTACCCCATTTAATCTATAAAACTAGCAAACCAGTGAACCAAATGTTCACCAAAACCTGATTGAAAAAAAAATGGGTGCGTGTACTTATGTAGGCGCGTGAGAAGTTGTCCTTCTTTGGCATCGTTTAAAATTAGTTTTTAATTGCATGCAAATAATTAATTACAATAAATTAATAAAAAGTCTGGAAAAGGACACAGTCAATAAAGTTCAGTTTTAATTTGAAAAAATAAATAAATAATCAAAATATTCAATTAAAATCGCTCCTGAATATAATTTATTAGAACATATGTGATTTGCACTTGTATGAAACTCAAACACGTATTCCGAATATACAAACTAGAAACATGTGGATAAATATTATAAATATGAATACCTATAACTGTTACTTTATTACAAAAAATAAAGATGTGGTTTTTGGTTCTACTACACCAATGGTCAAGAGATGGCGCTGTAGTCTCCTGAATCGCGCTTTGGTTCCGTTGTTCCAGATTAATAAATACTTTTGATATTATAAATATGAATACCTATAACTGTTACTTTATTACAAAAAATAAAGATGTGGTTTTTGGTTCTACTACACCAATGGTCAAGAGATGGCGCTGTAGTCTCCTGAATCGTGCTTTGGTTCCGTTTTTCCAGATTAATAAATATTTTTGATAGGCATTCACAATGCAGTCGTTAGCACCCACTAAATAGAGATTCTAATTCTATTTTGTTGGTAGATTTTCTTAATGTGCGGTAAACACAAAAGTAACGCATGAAGTTGGTCGCTAAAGCGACCAACTTCATGCTGTTAAAATTTTGTGTTACAGTGATGCGCGCGCATCTTAAAATTTCACTCTAATCATTTTTTCATAACGCGCCTAAAGAACTTCCGGTTTTCGTGATTTCTCGAAAACCGGAAGTGCTACGTTACTCAAATCCGGTTTGTAGTCTTATCAGACTATTCTTAACTTATAACTTAAATATTCTCTTTATCTATCTCTTACGGTTTGGCCGCTGAAACAGCACCACAGACAGACAGACGGACGGACTTGTCTAATAGATCAGAGATGCTACCATTTCACAATAATTATAATATATATAATATATATATATATATATATAATATAAATAGTCTGATAAGACTACAAACCGGATTTGAGTAACGTAGCACTTCCGGTTTTCGAGAAATCACGTGATTTCTATTTCAAACGAAACCACACAAAATCTCCGAAGTTCTCAATTAATTAAATACATTTTTTTTGGTGAACATTTGGTTCACTGGTTTGCTAGTCTCTTATCTAATAGACAAGTCCGTCCGTCCGTGGTGCTGTTTCAGCGGCCAAACCGTAAGAGATAGATAAAGAGAATGTTTATGTTATAAGTTAAGAATAGTCTGATAAGACTTCCGGTTTTCGAGAAATCACGTGATTTCTATTTCAAACGAAACCACACAAAATCTCCGAAGTTCTCAATTAATTAAATACATTTTTTTTTGGTGAACATTTGGTTCACTGGTTTGCTAGTAGTAAGCTAACTAGTTAATGTGACGCGAACGAAGCTTCGGGCACAAAGAACCTTGAAGTTGAACTAACCACCGGTAAAACAGTTCTCTTTATTTAAAATTTATTATGGAGTTAGCTGACATCCTGGATTAACACACAGGCTACCTTTTACTGCGCGAAAATATCCCTTATAAACCTCGGGTAACACCGCGGGGCACAGCTAGTTGTATATAACTTTGACAACAGAAGTAAATTAGTTCTAACTAGCAAACCAGTGAACCAAATGTTCACCAAAACATGTATTTAATTAATTGAGAACTTCGGAGATTTTGTGTGGTTTCGTTTGAAATTCGTGATTTCTCGAAAACCGGAAGTGCTACGTTACTCAATTCCGGTTTGTAGTCTTATCAGACTATTCTTAACTTATAACTTAAACATTCTCTTTATCTATCTCTTACGGTTTGGCCGCTGAAACAGCACCACAGACAGACGGACGGACGGACTTGTCTAATAGATAAGAGATATCGGATAATTGGCCAGCAGTAATCAGAAATCAATATATCTTTATTCAAATTGGATGTATAGTACAACTCTTTTGAATCGTCCAATAAATAAGCTTTTGTTGTTTACAGAACATAAATAAGATGCTGGATGAAAACAGCAGTAATGATGTTGTTGTTACAACTGTTGCATCAAGCAATGCCAAGAAACAACCTGTTTGGCATGAAGTGAAAAATGCTGATGGCAGTTGTATTTATTGGTAACAAGGTTACCAATGGTGGGTGTAACAGTCTTATTTTTTAAGTAATTATAGCAACATAATTTATTTACGGGATTGTTACCATGTACATTGATTTAAGCGATTTTCTGATATTTTGGTACTGTTGATAAGCAATGATCATAGTGTAATCTATCTCTTACGGTTTGGCCGCTGAAACAGCACCACAGACAGACAGACGGACGGACTTGTCTAATAGATAAGAGATGCTACCATTTCACAATAATTACAATATATAATATATATATATATATATATATAATATAAATAGTCTGATAAGACTACAAACCGGATTTGAGTAACGTAGCACTTCCGGTTTTCGAGAAATCACGAATTTCAAACGAAACCACACAAAATAGCTCTTTTTCATTTTAAATTGATAAACACATTATAGACCATCATTAATCAAATAAATGAACATCAACCAAATGAGCGAATAAAAGAAATGTATAGACCATGACAAGTATGATGTGCCAGCAAAAGCTGGAAATTATTCCCTTATAGGACTTTAAATTAAGGTCTCTTTTAAAACGCTCCACATTATGTTATGGTTCGTTAACGAAAGCGGTACTAAATGAGACGTTACTGACTTTACTGGCATATTCTGTGGCAAATCGAAACAGAATTGCTACAGTAAAAGCTTAGAAATTTACCATAAGAATATATATTTTTATCAAAGCTCATAAAAGCTATTATCGTTTAGAAGTCGGTCGGGGGACTGGTGAGATAAACAACAGTCAAATACGAACAAACGAAGGGAGCAAAGAAGGTTAGCAAAGAAGATATTTATAAAAACTTGATTGAGCCAAAAAGTTAAATAACTAAATTACTTTTTCTCCTACGGAGACTACCTACCTTTGTTTTTACATGACTGCTAATTTTATAATTAAATACGTCATTGAAAGATTTTATTAAAAAAGGCTTTGAACTACATAATGTCAAAAAAAATTAATCAAAGTTACTCGTAGCTTAATACCAACCCACTCAAAAAATTATGTATCCATATAATTTACAAAATAAATTATATCACCACCATTGCTGCCGTCAGTAATGGTGCTCAACAGGCTGGCAGCATTTCTACGTTGAACGGTAAGGCTGATCCGTTACTATTATTAAATATTTGTGCACATTGCACAAATAAATGGTCCTTTCTGAATTCAAATCTAGAAAATTTGCATTCTGATTTGCCATCTGATTAAAAACTAACGAAATGAGAAACGCTAAACCATAAGTATTACCTACCTAGTTAAGCATTCAGACACCCCCCTCAGTTCGAGTGGTCTAGAGGCTCCAGACGGAGAGAAGACTCCTTACTGTGGGGAGATGGCATCCGCCTGGAATACCTCTAAAAGCACCCTCCTCCTATTCTCCCTCAAACCTATTCTCGGCTTGAGGTCCCTTGAGGATCTCGCCGTCCCCAAACCCAGTGACGCTGTAAAAGTCATCTGCGACCAACAGCATACACACTCAAAAAAAGCATTCAGACTAAATTTAAGCAAAATGAAGATTTTTCACGCCCGAGCAACTGTGCCTGTTGTATAAGACGCAAGTGCGGTCTTGCGTAGAATATTGCTAACACCTCTGGGATGGCTCCGCCAAGTATTTGCTCGATGCTTTGAATAGGTTACAGCGGCGCGCAATCCGCATCATAGGCGATGAGGAGGTGACTAAACACCTCGAGCTTCTTCAATTACGCCGTGACGTGGCGTCACTAAGCGCGTTCTATCGTCTGTACCACGGCGAGCGTTCTGAGGAGTTATTCTCTCTTATTCCACCTTCCCCTTTCCTTCAGAGGACCACGCGCGCAGGCTTACGTTGTCACCGTTTAACTGTGGCTCCAATTCCAACGCGTACAAAGAAATTTGGTGACTCATTTCTTTGTCGTACTATCCGTAAATGGCATGCTCTGCCCTCTGGGATCCTTTAAAAGAGGCGTGAAGAAGCAACATGCAGGTCGGCAGGGTGAGGATGGCTGGTGTGGCAGGTAGAACTGCTGTATCAGCTATCATCGCGTCTGGACTTCACCTTCACTTAACATCAGGTGGGGTGGAGTCATTCCTCGGACCTATCTATAAAAAAAAAAAAAAAAAAGATGGGAACTTCGGCTAACACAGATACTTTAGCGATTGCAGCTCAGAAACACCGTTAAAATTAAACGATAAAAGTTGTTTCAGTTTAACGGAGCGTAATATGACTGGTTGTTTAGTCCAGTTTATTAAACAGAACGGTCTTTTTATTCAGCAATAAAGACTTTAAACGGTTGGAAACAAATTTGTTTTCATCACAACGTTCTCTTATAAAGAAGTGAATAAAAATGTAAAACAAAGTGCCTAGCTCTGTACTAATAATACTCGGTTTATGTGAAAAGTTAATACTAGCATACATCCATTGTGCTTAGAGGTGGCTCTATAATGATTTCATATTATTTTGTTATTAAAAAAGTCAGGCGAACTAACCTACATCAGTAGCAACGCGAAAATATAAAGTGCTACTGGGAAAATTTAAAGCATGGTTTTCCATACAAACGTCCACCCCTCTGTTCAACCCCTTAAAGGGTGAATTCTAGGTTAAAACTATCCTATGTCTTTTTTATTCTGTCTCTATAGCATCTTAATTGGTTCAGCGGTTTAAGCGTGAAGAGGTAACAGACAGATACACTTTCGCATTTACAGTACTAGTATGAATATTTTCCCATTGCTGTTGATCTAGGTAATACTATTGCAAATAAACAAATAACAAATACTATTAAATCAGATAAAAAACCACATCTCACAGAAATTCCTAGAAGAAAAGAATACAATTGAAAGATAAGAATTTACTATTGGCAGCTGGCAGGTGTCAAGTTACCATTGTCCGTAAACATAGTTGAAAGTGACCTTCTTACCCGAAATTCATGTCGAAATATAGACGAAACAAAAACCTCGATGCCCATTGAATTAGAATCAATATTTATTATGATGTATGTTCAAACATTGCTCGACCGATGTCGACTCGCGCGCAGTGCAACAACTCTCTCGCTCGACTTGTTCGACTAGTGTTATTAGGCTGCGTTTTCACCGGAGATGACAAAAAAGACGAGCGAAACGAAAGTCATTCATTATCATCATCATCAGCCTATTAATGTCCCCACTGCTGAGGCGCAGGCCTTCCCTATGGATGGAATAGGGAGATTGGGTCATGACCCACCACGCGGGCCAAGTACGGATTGGCGGATGCTAACGACTGCAGAAGCAGCCGGGACCAAAGGCTTAACGTGCCTTCCGAAGCACTCGAGGAACTAGAGATAGAAGATTTTTGGTCAATCATCCAATGACCGACCACTGCGAAATTTGCTTCACTTTAACGATCGCAGCCGAACGCGCTAACCACCCGCGTTATCGAGCTCCTTCGAAGCGAGGATATCGTGTAGCAAAGCTGTAGACTGTGGGGTTTTTTACATGGCTATGGTGGCCGTTTACCATCAAGCGGACCATATGCTTGCTTACCAGAGTTTTTTACCAACGACTAACTGTAGCCACTATTCCAACGCCTACAAAATTTGGTGACTCTGTTCTTTGTCGCACTATCCGTAAATCGAATTCTCTGCCCGCTCACGTGTTCCCTCCCTCTTACAACCTGGGATCCTTTAAAAGAGGCGTGAAGAAGCAACATGCGGGCCGGCAGGGTGAGGATGGCTGGTGTGGCAGGTAGAACTGCTGTACCAGCTATCTTCGCCTCTAGACTTCACCGTCACTTAACATCAGATGCGGTGGACTCATTTGTCGGACCTATCTATAAAAGAAAAAAGTTGTATCATAAGAAAAAGATTAACAAAACGAGGATGTGTAGCGAAGCTATCAAACGGTGCGCAGATGAGCGGTGCTAGGATCTGTAGCGTGCTCTTTTCAGATGCAAGCGAGCTGGGTAAAGTTGGGTGATACAGCCACATCCCACACTGGAATGTAAGTTACGAGCTAAGGAGCTGGATAGCGCAAGTGGTTAGCGCGTTCGGCTGCGATCGTTGAAGTTAAGCAGCTTTCACAGTGGTCGATCATTGGATGGGTAACCAAAATTTACTATCTTGAGTTCTGCCGTGCTTCGGAAGGCACGTTAAGCCGTTGGTCTCGGCTGCATCTGCAGTTGTTAGCACCCACCAATACGCACTGGGCCTGCGTGGTGGGTCATGGCCCAATCTCCCTATTCCATCCATAGGGAAGGCATGTGCCCCAGCAGTGTGGAGACATTAATAGGCTGATGATGCTGTAAGTTACAAGAACTTGGCTTCGCTAAGGCGTTTCCACCAGAAATATAGTGACCAAGTCAAAGCAAATGAAGCGTTTCTATTGGTTCTTTACAGACACATTCCCCGCTACGCATCCTTTCACATGTCTTGTAGATATGCAGCCTTAGGACCCGGATACACCTAATCCGTGATCGGCTGAACTAAGCTTGGGTATCATCAGCCGATTGAATCAAACGTCAAAGCGTAAAGATTCCATCGGGCGTCCTCCACCGAGGGCATTTGAAATAGTGTACGCGCTCTCTTTCTCTTACATAGGTTTGATTTGATCGACCGTGTTTGGCCAATGATGGCCGAGCACAGTTCGGACGATAACAGATTCGGTGTATCCGAAGCCTTAGGAGACCACTAGAACAATCAAACGATCGTATTGACCGTCACACCCGCTGACAATGCAAGTATGCGCATACTAAAGAATAATGGAGCGAAAAAGAAAAGTTTATTTTATGTGTGGAAGAGTGACAAATGAGCATAAAGGTACAATTCCGCAATGGGCTGCAGGCGACAACCGCAGGCGACACTGCGGCTGCGGCTGACCGTGCATTATATGCATGGTGCAGCCGCGGCATGTCGCCGCGCTCGGAATCAATTTCATAGAAATTCATAAAAAAAACTAGTAGTGTCGCCTGCAGTCTGCAGCTGCGGCCTGTGGTCTGCGGTTCAGTTCGGACTTGTACCTTAAAATATCTACCAGCAGTGTTATTGTGCGAGCACAAACCCACTTTTAACCTCGGAATCCGCGGTGTGTTTACAAATTAGAACACGAATCAACAGACGAGTCAGTTTGTTATATATGTTTCTTAGATTTTCACGCACACCACTCATTAAATAAAAATTGGAAAGGTTGTTGACTTTTAATATATTGGACGAAACATAGAAATATTTTATTTTACCGTATTATAATAATAAGTCTCTATCTAGGACGTCCACGTGGCAGCTTTATTGCGAAGAAAATGACAATTTTTACAATAGATATCGCTAAGTGCGCTTAAATGTAATTCATGTAAGTTGATTTCTTTACAATAGATGTCGCTAAGTGCGCTTAAACGTGATTCATGTAAGTTGATTTTTCTGAGAGATAAACTTTTTTAATGTAATATAAATTGTCATGTTTGTGTACGATAGCGCAATAAATAAATATTGTATTCTACCACATACATGATAGTACTTTTATACTGATAATTAAAGCAATTCGTGCAAAATTATTTCCTAACCATTCCAAAATATCAAAAATGCACAACGTTAATATTCAAGTTTCCGGCACTCCCGGAGTGCAACCCGTCGTTTTTATGTGTTAGTTACTTTAATAATAATAATAATAACTTTATTTGGAACAAGTGCACTTTGTATTGTATTTTATAGCTTCCTTATATACTTACTATTTTTATATTTACGTTTATTTATTTATTTTTAAAATGCACTAGCCCGCAGTTTCTACTATTCTCATGGGATTTCATTAAGCCAAAGGTTGCCTGGTAGAGATTGCTACCTTAGCAATAAGGCTGCCTTTCATGTTTGTGTTCCTGAGTTTTATGTTTTATGTATTTTGTTTAATAGTGCAATAAAGCATATTCATTCATTCATTCATTCGCCATTCAAAAGTGCTTGTAACAGCCTAGACTGAATAAACGATATTGAATTGAATTGAATATGAAAAAGTAGGTTACTAGACTACCTACCCTGTCTTTATCATGTACTTGGGGACATGGGACATGGGTACATGGGAGCTCTAGCAAATTTTCTTAATGTAAGACACAACACAAAAATGGACAACAAAAATGGCTACAGATTTTCTATCAAGTGCGATAGGTAGGTTAAGGTGCATGAAAAATAAAGAATTTATCTTGATAAGCTTTAGTTTTCATACCAAACCTCCAAATCCACCTTATTATTGTTTATTTTAAAGCATGAAATAAATTCCGCCTTATTAAGCATTTATTTTATGCATGGGCTCTTTTCAGAGGCAAGCGAGCTGGGTAAAGTTGGGTGATACAGCCACATCCCACACTGGTATGTAACTTACGAGCTAAGGAGCTCGATGGCGCAAGTGGTTAGCGCGTTGGGCTGCGATCGTTGAAGTTAAGCAACTTTCGCAGTGGTTGGTCATTGGATGGGTGACCAAAAATTGCTATCTCGAGCCTCCTCCGTGCTTCGGAAGGCATGTAAAGCCTTTGGGCCCGGCTGTACTTGCAGTCGTTAGCACCTACCAATCCGCACTGGGCCCTCGTGGTGAGTCATGGTCCAATCTCCCTATTTCATCCATAAGGAAGGCCTGTGCCCCAGCAGTGGGGACATTAATAGGCTGATAGGATGAGTGTTTTGCAGTGCATTCGCCGGATACCTTGGTCGTTATTGATTTCTGTATCTAGTTTAATTTCTACAGCCTTAAAAACATCCGCCTCTTATGACTTAAAATCGCATTTCATTCATACATGGTATGAAATAAAATGTTTTTAGCGTCTGTCTGTTAATGCACACACGTCCCCTTAAACCGCACACGTGAATTTAATGCGGTTTCATGATTATTCAAATATAAATTTAATTGGCAATAATATACAAATTTTAAAAATTTAATCTGGTTATATAATAACGGATTTTAAATATTTATTTATGTATCAAAATACTGATCCCATTACACTCCACGTTGAATTTTATAAATTCCCAAGTACCAATTACATTTTCAAAACAACAAAATACAAATTGGCACAGCAAACCTCAGGAGGTACTGGAAATAAATATGAATGTTTTAATCAAGATTCGCGCTCGGACACAATCGAAATATAAACATTTGAATTAATTAAAATACGCCTTTAATTGGTTCTGCCGATGGCGAGGCAGATTATTCGGAATTAATTACCACTCCGTCCGCCCCTCATAATGACGCTACATAATAAAGTGAAGAGCCTCCCGAATGCCGACGGCCTCTTCGTTACAGGCTCTCCGAGGGAGATATTAATTATGATTACTTATAGCGTTTTTACTCGTGCGTCAAATATGTGCGTACATAATATTCCTTTGCTTTTTGAATCCCTTCCGCGCTAAGGGCTTTCTCATCAGACAGCCACAATTTTCACTGCTCGATGCGTGGTATTATGTATTTTGAAAAAAGAACACGGTCATTTATTACACACGCACCACGCGGTGTTTCCTACTAGTACAGTCACTTTGTCGAAAAAAATATCGTTTCAATGAAAAAAAAACCTAAAGGTTTTTCAATCATAAAAAAATAAAAAATAGTAAAACGTACATTGAAATGTGCACTGCAAATGTGTTGAAGTACACACACTGCCCAAAACCGCTCAATTGGATTTTTCATACCTGCGCAATTTATAACTTGAAAACGGTAAGTAATACAAAAAAAATGTTTATGCAAAAGTTGTTGGTAATTATGTACGGAACAACGTTTCTATTTAAAGTTTTCCATTAAAATGATATTTTCAGGGTGAAAAAGTGAAAAAACATTTTTTTTGAGACTTTAGCGCCACCTACAATGCGCATTTTTTGTTGTACGAGATTGCAACAATGACATAAATTGTAGTACTCAACGCCCTCTACAATTATGGTCGAAAAAAAAGTTTCTAAAATGCATACAAAACAAGAAAAATGCGTTTCAAAAATTTTTTGAGAGTTTTTTTGAGTTTTTCAAAAAACGCCTACGAGTTGAACATGCCCATCGGCAAGGTGGCTTACTGACGTCATTTGGCAACAGAAAAAACAAGACTTACCCTTTAGGTTTTTTTTTCACCACTCAACCTACAGATTGACTCTACTATACATGGGGTTTGAGGTTTGGAGACATACTCAGCATATGACCATTTTTGGTTTTGACCACTTCTGCTTGCGACTAACTTGTAATATTAAGATAAGACTGTTTCTAGATTCGGCATTTAGGTCTTATTTTAGTAAAGTGTGCAAAACGATAAATAAATTTTATTGTATGTTGAAAAAAAACGACGGGTTGCACTCCGGAAGTGCCGACAGAAGTGAAATCTTGAATATTAACGTTGTGCATTTTTGATATTTTGGAATGGGTAGGGTGTGATGTTAAATTCTCTTCAACAGCCCTCCTTTAGCTCACTCAGAGCACCGGGGGAACAATAAAAGAAAACCAAAAAATTAAGATAATGTTATAAGTATATTTTATCCACTTTAGATACCAAAGCCTAGGACTTCAGTAGATTTAAGTTATTGCTTATATAAATCAACAAGTCTAACTATGTTTATTATTTATATAATAACTATGTTTCACTAATTATAAATATCTAAGCTGAATACAGTAGTTCAAAGTTAATGTGTATATAAACCAACAAGTTGTCATGAAAGGTTATAATTATATGAATATCAGACATTCATAACACTTTACCATGTACTTACAATATAATACTTACTAATATATTTTATCCACAAATACCACATAGACTAGACTGAATAAGCTATTTAGTGGATTTCAGAGGTTCTACGGCTCGTTTGATCGATATTGGTGACAAACTTAGTTAATTCTAGTTCTCAGTGAGATAACCAGTTATATAGGTATATGTAAATATATGGAAATGGGCAAGTCGGGGTCCAACCTCGCCTGATGGTTCCTTTTCACGTTCACCCGGGGTTAGTAGAGAAATACCTTGATTATGATAGGTTAAGCTGTGTATAATCTGTCTGCTGTTCGGCCGGGTTACATAAAACCGGAGAGCGGCTGGCAAATAAACTCCCGCGCCCCTTCTGGTCCGTGCACAGAACAAAAGTCTCCTTGTTAGTCCTCCAGTATTTCTTGAGGGGAACGTACAAGCCTGAAGTTCACATTGAAAAAGAATGATCAGATATGGGGAAAATACATAGATTACCACATCTGTGGTGGGTGAGGGAGTGAGGGATATTCACGGTCAATGTTTACACTTTAAAATTTGAATCACTACAGGACTGGGGGCCCGTCCCACCCGGTTTGAAGAAAATCAATTCCACGTTCACTAACTTGACAAGAATGATTAGGTATATTTGATGACAAGAATCACTATATTGTGCATAATGCAGTTCAATTAGTGCTAGGGGAATAAATATGAGGTCAGATGATAGCTTACCGTTCGAAATATGAAACTATCCGTAAGTATTTTGTTTCCTATCACAAGTTACCGCCTTATTATTGCAATCGCCTTGCGAAGGTTCGTGTTCGTCCACCTACGATACAGAATATCAACAGAAAGGTTATTTTCACAGCCCAAACTTGCAAATTATGTAGGAAAAAGCGCGGAGTCGCTAACCGAACTGAGTTTCGTAGGTATATTGGAGTGGCTCTTTTTCCTACATAATTTGCAAGTTTGGGCTGTGAAAATAACCTTTCTGTTGATATTCTGTATCGTAGGTGGACGAACACGAACCTTCGCAAGGCGATTGCAATAATAAGGCGGTAACTTGTGATAGGAAACAAAATACTTACGGATAGTTTCATATTTCGAACGGTAAGCTATCATCTGACCTCATATTTATTCTCCTAGCACTAATTGAACTGCATTATGCACAATATAGTGATTCTTGTCATCAAATATACCTAATCATTCTTGTCAAGTTAGTGAACGTGGAATTGATTTTCTTCAAACCGGGTGGGACGGGCCCCCAGTCCTGTATTGATTCAAATTTTAAAGTGTAAACATTGACCGTGAATATCCCTCACTCCCTCACCCACCACAGATGTGGTAATCTATGTATTTTCCCCATATCTGATCATTCTTTTTCAATGTGAACTTCAGGCTTGTACGTTCCCCTCAAGAAATACTGGAGGACTAACAAGGAGACTTTTGTTCTGTGCACGGACCAGAAGGGGCGCGGGAGTTTATTTGCCAGCCGCTCTCCGGTTTTATGTAACCCGGCCGAACAGCAGACAGATTATACACAGCTTAACCTATCATAATCAAGGTATTTCTCTACTAACCCCGGGTGAACGTGAAAAGGAACCATCAGGCGAGGTTGGACCCCGACTTGCCCATTTCCATATATTTACATATACCTATATAACTGGTTATCTCACTGAGAACTAGAATTAACTAAGTTTGTCACCAATATCGATCAAACGAGCCGTAGAACCTCTGAAATCCACTAAATAGCTTATTCAGTCTAGTCTATGTGGTATTTGTGGATAAAATATATTAGTAAGTATTATATTGTAAGTACATGGTAAAGTGTTATGAATGTCTGATATTCATATAATTATAACCTTTCATGACAACTTGTTGGTTTATATACACATTAACTTTGAACTACTGTATTCAGCTTAGATATTTATAATTAGTGAAACATAGTTATTATATAAATAATAAACATAGTTAGACTTGTTGATTTATATAAGCAATAACTTAAATCTACTGAAGTCCTAGGCTTTGGTATCTAAAGTGGATAAAATATACTTATAACATTATCTTAATTTTTTGGTTTTCTTTTATTGTTCCCCCGGTGCTCTGAGTGAGCTAAAGGAGGGCTGTTGAAGAGAATTTAACATCACATGTGGCGCCCGAACAGGGACAAGGCTTTGTAGCATTTACTTTGCTCTTTTTTTTGGTCATTAATTGCTCAAGAAAGGTTGATCGATATTGGTGATTTTTCTTTTTTTTTTTTTTAAATTTTCTTTTTTTCTCTGAATTATTTGGCTTATATCCAAAGATTTGTTTATCTGGTTATACTGTGTTGTAAACATAATAATTTGTAACATCGGATGATCGATATTGGCTCAAAATTTACAATCAAAAAAGTCATATTTACTTTTTTATACCCTTATTTAAAGGAAAAAAAAAAAACCCTCTTGTGTACTGATTTTTGGTAGGTTAGTTCACCAACCTCACTTTTTTGAACCTAACAAGAAGAAACCTAACATTGAGAAACCTAATCCTTTAGAACCTAACAATTTTCAACCCTCAGGTGTGAAACCACACTTGTTACAACACTACTATTTTAACTGATATATCTTAACAGGTAGGTGATTTTATTATCATATTAATTACACTTTGTTATTGAACATTTCTTTATTTTGCCACACTAGGAGTAATTTTAACTTACAAAATGGAACAGAGGCCAATCACTTTTAACTTGTTACACAAAGATGAGTTGGAATATGAAGTCAGAATTAGGGGTGCGAAGCCTGTGGACGGGGTGCCTGCTTTAAAGGCACAAGTACGTGCTTTAAATAAAGATTTACCTTCTGATGAAATATTAACTTGTGAAGTAGAGATAGCATCAGAGTTGGATATTATTAGGGAGAAATTAGACAGTTTAGATGATCTTACTTCTCAAACTTCTTCTAGAGCTAGTTCCCTTAAAGCACTGAACAGAATACAATCATTAGCACATCACTTGTTTCATAGACTTAGTCGCTTAGATTCTGATAATGATGACAGCATCGCCTCTCAATTGGAGGCGCTGCAAGAACGTCTGGACAAGTTTCTGGTTAAGTTAGATAACATTATGCACCATTTTAAGAGTAGTTTAACTCAGGTGCCTCCGGAAGAGAATAGCAGAGTCCATGCTGCTTCTGAACGCACTGGGAATGCTTCCCCTGACTCTGGTGCTGCCGTACATAAACTAAACATACGGTTTAATGGGAAAACCTGTGTAAAGGCATTCTTGCAGCGTTTAGAGGAGTTATGTTTGTCTCGTGGTGTAACAGATGGTAAATTGTTCAATTCTGCAGCTGAATTGTTTACAGATGAGGCTCTTTGTTGGTATCGTGGGGTGCAATCCGAAGTACATAGCTGGTTAGGGTTGAAAACCTTGCTTCTTGATGAATATTTACCATCAGATTATGATCATCGTTTATTACAAGAGATCCGGTCTCGCACTCAGGGTTCCGATGAAAGCATAGTGAATTATCTTAGCATTATGCAGAACTATTTTACTCGGTTGTCAAAGTCGCTCTCAGAGGAAGAGAAATTGAATATTGTTCTTTTTAATATTAGACCTTTTTACACTACCCAATTAGCTTTGAATCCCATAGAGTCCTGGACAGATTTGAAACGCAAATGTAGACTTCTGGAAGGTGCCAAGGAGCGTTCCCAACATTTTAGTGAACCACCTAAAATAACCCAGGCTTGCTTAGCTCCAGATCTGAGTTATAAGAATAGCAATAATAGACAACTGCCTAAGGTCTCAGCCGTGCAACTGGTGGGAAATGATAAGTTCTGTGTGCGTTGCCGTGTTGAAGGGCATACGCTGGGAACATGCCGGGAAGCTCATGTTTTGGTTTGTTATCGTTGCGGCCGGAAAGGGGAGACGGCAAGATCGTGTCCCGAGTGCTCCCAGGGGAAAGCTAAGAATACTTCTCTTCCAAAAAACGGGAAGGTGTGAATCGGCGCTGTTATACATTTTTGTCTAAACACGAATGGGATTCGTGGTTGGAAGTAATTCGACGGTTTTTCGATAGTAATAAACAAAACATTATTAAAAAGTGTCAAAATGAATGTCACATCTGACAGCGCCGATTCACAACACAAGAGGGGATGCCCGTCCATTTTTAAAAATTACTATTTATGAATTAAAATATATAGGCTTGCTAGACTCTGGTTCTGAAATATCTATTGTAGGTAACAATGCAATAAAACATTTTTCTGGCCTTGGTACTGTACATAAGTCATGGGACTTAACACACATTACTACTGCAAACGGTTCGTCGTCTCCAGTGACGGGCTACATATTTTTGCCAGTCACTGTCGGAGGAAGAACCGCCACTATTAAATTCTACTTAGTACCTGGGGTCGCCACTGAGCTACTTTTTGGGATGAATTTCTGGAAAGAATTTAAGATAGCACCCGACGTTCTATCCTTATTGGAGGGTGGTGAGTATTTGCCGGGGGGTAATCATATTGGTTCGATCACTTGTAACGATAGATTTTTACAAGATTTTGAGTCGCTCTCTGAGTCCGAGCGTAGGCAGGCTCAGGAAGTAATACGATTGTTTGAGGATATATCAGCGGAGAAGAGAGGATTAGGTAGGACTCACTTGGTCACGCACAAAATAGACACGGGCGATCATCCACCGATCAAGCAGCGTTACTATATCATGTCTCCGGAAAAGTTGGCCGAAATGAACAAGCAACTAGACCAAATGCTCAAAGATGATGTGGTGGAGCCGAGCAATAGTGCGTGGAACAATCCCGTCACTCTGGCGCAAAAGTCGGATGGATCTTATCGTTTTTGTTTGGACAGTAGGAAACTCAACGCGATTTCAAAGCATGACGCCTATCCTTTGCCGTATATCAGTAGCATCCTGGACCAGCTCCGTGACGCGAAATTCCTGTCTTCAATCGATCTTAAATCGGCATACCATCAAGTATTATTATCACCGGATTCCCGGGAAAAGACCGCATTCACTATTCCCTCCCGCGGGCTATTTCAATTTAAGGTCATGTGTTTCGGTTTGACCTCAGCGCCTGCCACTCAGCAGCGCTTGATGGATAGTTTGTTTGGGCCGGAGTTTAATAAGCTGTTGGGATCCGGGTCACCAGATTTTAACCCGGATAACCATAAAATATTCATTTATTTGGATGATTTAATAATTTTAACTTCCTCGCCTGCTATGTCCGAACATCTTGATATTCTACGTAAAGTCAGAGATAGATTGTTGGAGGCTAATTTAACTATTAATATGGGGAAGTGTCAATTCTTTAGAAGACAGTTGAAGTATTTGGGTCACGTGGTTGATGAATATGGTTTGCGTACCGATCCCGATAAAATAAGAGCTATTGTGGATTTTCCCATACCCGCTAATAGAAAGGAGGTGAAACGTTTTCTGGGAACTGCATCATATTATAGGCGATTTATTAAAAACTTTAGCCATATGGCCGGGCCATTAAATGCTCTCACTTCTACGCGTAAGGGTGCTCCTCCCTTTAAATGGTCGGATGAGGCAGAGCAAGCATTTCTGGACTTGAAGTCGGCTCTTACAAGTGCTCCAGTTTTGGCATGTCCGGACTTCACGAAGGAATTTGCAGTTCATTGCGATGCGTCCAATTTTGGCATTGGAGGTACCCTCACCCAAACCGTAGACGGCCAGGAGCATCCGGTCGCGTATTGTAGTCGCTCACTTACCCACGCCGAGCGAAATTACTCGGCTACCGAGCGGGAAGCTTTAGCTGTGGTACATGTAGTCGAGCATTTCCGTCCCTATCTGGAGGGTAGTAGGCCATTTCGTGTTATTACCGATCATGCTAGTCTAAAATGGTTTCTGAAGCTTAAAAATCCGACCGGTCGCTTGGCGCGTTGGGGTTGTAGATTATCACCCTATAATTTTGTAATAGAACATCGCAGTGGCTCACAAAATGTGGTACCTGACGCGTTATCCCGCTCTGTTCCCGTGGCATCTATAGGTATCACTGACGCCACAGCCGACTCGTGGTATAATAATATAATTAAACGTTGTACGGACAAACCTAGAGCTTGTCCAAATTTTCAGATAGTTGATGGTAGGTTATACCGTTTCACAAAAAGTAGTAATAAGCTCAGTGGTGATTACCAGTGGAAACAGGTTATCCCGATTGAGAGTAGGGAATCTATAATTAAACAGAACCACTCTGAACCAATCGCGGCTCATCTTGGTGTGGCAAAAACTTATAAACGTTTAAAATTAAGATATTTTTGGCCCGGTATGTATAAGGATACCGTGGATTTTATTAAGAGTTGCTCGGTTTGCAACGCATACAAACACAGTTCACTGGCAACTCCTGGGTTCATGGGAGAACCTAAAGTTTGCTGTCGGCCATTCCAGTGCATCAGCATCGATTTAGTTGGCCCACTGCCGATGTCCAGACAGCAAAACAACTATTTGCTGGTAGTAGTGTGTTGCTTTACAAAATATTGTTTATTATTTCCTTTACGTCGAGCTACGGGTAGGGTGATTGCTCAGCGACTGGAGGATCATGTCTTTTTGATTCATGGTATACCTCAAACCGTGATCTCCGATAACGGATCGCAATTTGTAAGCCATGAACTTCAATCTTTGTATGCCAAATATAATATACCACAAGTCCATTTGGGTCCTGTGTATTGCCCTCAGGTTAACACTGTCGAACGTTATAACCGTACTGTCATCACTGCGGTGGCCTCGTTCGTTGAAAATGACCATAGATCTTGGGACGTGAATATTCATAAGATCCAGTTCGCTATGAACACCTCTGTGAACGAATCCACGTCATATACTCCGTTTATGTTAGTTCATGGTAGGGAGGCTGTGACCGATGGTAGTATTTATGCCGGTTTCAACGATCTTGACGAGTTAGTGATAGTACCCCGGGATACTCATGCGTCTAATCTGGGTCATTTAGGTGAAATCTTTAAAGAGGTCAAGGACTCACTGCGAAAAGCCCACGATAGGAACGTTAAATATTATAACAGGCGTCGTAGGGATATTTCCTTTAACGTAGGCGATTACATTTGGAAACGGACGTATAAACAAAGCGCGGCTCATAAATACTTTTCAGTCAAACTTGCACCGAAATATGAACGTTGCAAAATAATCCGTAAACTCTCCCCACTCGTTTACGAGCTCGAAGACGAAAACGGGAAGTATGTAGGCAAATGGCATATAAAAGATTTCAAAAGCGCTGACCCCGAATAGATATTTAGGTAGGGACTTATCGCCGTGGATGTGGCGGCCGACGAATACCCATTCCGCCTTCTGCCCGGCGTGACGTAGAAATCGTCAATGGGTCTTGGTATCACACTGCATCCTAGATACCCATGTGTGTGTTCGTCCCCGATAGTGTGATCTCTTTGTTTGCCACCTAATTAATGCTTAAACACTTAATTGTCTCTTAACTTTTCCAGGAGAAGATTTTGTTAATGTGCTTGTTAGTTTTTTACCTACCAAGGCATTTTATTGAAGTTGCTAATACAAATGAAAACGTATTAACAACAACTTTTATCATAATATCCTATGATGAGCATAGAATATTTATGATATTTTTTTTATTTCTCTCGGGAGACAGTAAATGAGACACACGATGGACGAACGCACAACATGTATTTTTGTGAGCAAATCGCCTTTGACCAATAACATCTCTTTGGTTAATTTTCTACCATTATGTTTTTCGCGGTATAACTGGTAACATTATAATTTTTTTTATTATATCTATTTTCGGAGCCAAGATGCTTGCGGTACGGCCTTGAGTGGTATACACTTTGTGTTACTATTGTCATTTATTATTATCTATTTTTGTTACAACTTAGAGATTTATCAATGATTTATCGTTCTGTATGTTTATTTTTTTTTTAACTTAGCGGTTTATAATATTCTATTATTTTATACAACATAACTTAATCATATCTTAACTAAAGTACATAAGACATGGGGATATACGAACGAGGGCGTTCGACGAATTCCCTACGTGAATTCTGCCGTGAGTGGGGGGATACTGTAGTGTTTGTTTTTAAACAGAGCGTGACACTGACACACGTAGGACAGCTGTTTTGTCTATGATAGCGAACCGCTTACGTCAGCGTAGCTGTCAAACTTCATGGATTGGGTTGGTGGCCTTGAGGGAAGAGTCGATTTTCCTATTCGACTAAAATATTCGCCTTGAGACTTATAAAAAAAAAAAAAAAAAAAAAGTAATCAGGCGGGGAATCTCTGTGGGGGCGCGTGGATGAATGGATGGAGTTTGACAGTTGTTGAATTTTGAATAGTCTTTCCCAGATCGATTTGAGTCCTCATTATCGGGTGCTGTTTTTAATCGATTTTGAATTTTACTCGAAATTGAATTTCCTCGCTGATTTGGGTAGGTATTCCCTTTTCCTCAGCTTACGGCGAGCGTAGGTATATAGTTTTGAGTTTATTCTTCGGTTCGTCTCGAATGCGGCGGCTGTCTGTTTGACTGTGGCCTTTGCCTTCAGTTGAACAGACAGCCGCCGCATCCCTATCACAAGTTACCGCCTTATTATTGCAATCGCCTTGCGAAGGTTCGTGTTCGTCCACCTACGATACAGAATATCAACAGAAAGGTTATTTTCACAGCCCAAACTTGCAAATTATGTAGGAAAAAGAGCCACTCCAATATACCTACGAAACTCAGTTCGGTTAGCGACTCCGCGCTTTTTCCGCCAATATCCTTCGGGATATAAACTTTTCGGATCTATCTCACGACTTCGACGACAATAATATGCCGTTTATTATACTTTGGGCAGAAGAAAAGATGAAAAGTTAACTGTACCACAAACAGATTGTGAAATTTTAAAAGTTGTTTTGACAATTGCTCATAGATGACAGACGGATCGTCTACTCCCAAACATGTGTCTATGATTTGTTTCCCACTTCAACTGAAGGCAAAGGCCACAGTCAAACAGACAGCCGCCGCATTCGAGACGAACCGAAGAATAAACTCAAAACTATATACCTACGCTCGCCGTAAGCTGAGGAAAAGGGAATACCTACCCAAATCAGCGAGGAAATTCAATTTCGAGTAAAATTCAAAATCGATTAAAAACAGCACCCGATAATGAGGACTCAAATCGATCTGGGAAAGACTATTCAAAATTCAACAACTGTCAAACTCCATCCATTCATCCACGCGCCCCCACAGAGATTCCCCGCCTGATTACTTTTTTTTTTTTTTTTTTTTTTTTTTTTATAAGTCTCAAGGCGAATATTTTAGTCGAATAGGAAAATCGACTCTTCCCTCAAGGCCACCAACCCAATCCATGAAGTTTGACAGCTACGCTGACGTAAGCGGTTCGCTATCATAGACAAAACAGCTGTCCTACGTGTGTCAGTGTCACGCTCTGTTTAAAAACAAACACTACAAGGGGAATAATTTTGCACGAATTGCTTTAATTATCAATATAAAAGTACCTACTATCATTTATGTGGTATCGTACACAAACATGTCAATTTATATTACATTAAAAAAGTTTATCTCTCAGAAAAATCAACTTACATGAATCACGTTTAAACGCACTTAGCGACATCTATTGTAAAAAAATCAACTTACATGAATCACATTTCAGCGCACCTTGCGACATCTATTGTAAAAAAATACATTTTCTTCGCAATAAAGCTGCTACCTGGACGTCCTAGATAGAGACTCATTATTATAATACGATAAAATAAAATATTACTATGTTTCGTTTAATATATTGAAAGTCAAGCTTTCCAATTTTATTGTTTTCGTCTTCCGATCAGGACACGTGGCCTGTTATGCGATCAGCCCACGTGTCGGGAGTTTATCATTTTTGACCCACACAAAAAAAGTGCATAACGCCGCTAAAGAAGTTTTCACTTCATTACAAAATAGTAAGAAAAAAATGAAATTAAATCTATGAATCAACTTATTTATGTAATGATAATTATTATATTACGAGTATAAGAGTTGTTATTATTTTATGGGTTACTTCTTGTTGAATGACGCTACGTTCACACGTCGATATCAAAAGAAGTTGCGTATTTTTGCACACCGTTACAGAGATAGTCAAAAACGAGAACTAGGCTTTACAAGAATTGGTCGACTTAAGAAAAGGTCATAGCTAGAAAAAGACCAATGAATGATGAAACCGGTCCTAAACGTCAAACCAAACAAACAAACAGGTAACAAAAAATATAAATAGGATAAGTTTATTTACTATTGTAATTTTGTTTATTTTTCTTTCTCTGCATAAAATAAAAATGCTTTATTATTATTATTAAACGTAAAACCTTTTTGGAAGGATTCAGCAAAGGTTTCAAGAGTTGGAAGCTAGGAGAGATTTTAATATAGAAAACTGTAGCTGAACAACATCAATCTTGAGGCTTTTATAATGCGTAAGTTGAGCCTGCGACTGGAATTTGTTGCCGGGTTCTATCCTTTTGGACCACTACAATCTGCGTATCTCCAAAGGCAAGAGTAATTGGGCGTTTAATGAGTAAGCACTCTTCATCTAGACAGCACACGTACTGTTCAAAATGATGTACAGGTCGCGGCACGTAATTCTAGCGTTGAACAAAACGCGGAAGCAGTATTGCCAGTGCCGATTTAAAAAATATCCAGAGTCGTATTTTTTCCGATTTGAACCCCCCCCCCCCCCTCCTATTATTGGTAAATCAAATCAAGAAAAAAAATGGTTGCCTGTAAAGTCGGTTTTACGGGCGAAGATTTTACGTGACAACGTCTTTTTCTCGGTAGAATATTTATTGATATGAATATAATTAAATTGCACAATAGGAACAAGGAATTGAATGAAAATAAGAATTGCACAAATTTTAACTATAGAAATATATTTTGTTTACTAAAACATTGTACATGTAAACTTAAACTTAACACGAGAGACTCATCGTAACGTTACCGAGCGTTACACTTTTTCATAAGTGACTCCCAGCCGCAACCTAATTTAAGACGTTGTCACGTCAAAAAACTAGTGACGAATGTGTTTCTGTGGCTTCTGGCGCCCCTCAAAGCTAGTTTTTTTTTAGACAATAACATTTATTTTATAATTATTTAGGTGATCTACATTAATAATGGTGGAAAATGTAAGTCAACAAGCAATTTAAAAAAGAAAATCGTATTCTAAGAAAAACAGGAAATTCATGTAGAAAAACAGTAGAACAGGAGAAATTTCAGAAAAACAGGAGATCTCCTGTAAAATCTAGTGAGCTGGCAATATTGCGCGGAGGGGATAGCTGCGTATGGGTACGACTGGAGAGCCAATCGGCGTAACGCATTCCCACCCGCGCACCTCGTTACTGGGGGGTAACGATATATAAATTTTCACAATATAAATTTTTACTTATGCGCAATAACGGTCAGCGCTATAAAGTTCGTGCTGCGATTTATAATGCACTGTTACAAGCGCCATGATCACGAAGTAACTGTTACACTATGATCATTGCTTATCAACAGTACCAAAATATCAGAAAATCGCTTAAATCAATGTACATGGTAACAATCCCGTAAATAAATTATGTTGCTATAATTATTTAAAAAATAAGACTGTTACACCCACCATTGGTAACCTTGTTCCAATAAATACAACTGCCATCAGCATTTTTCACTTCATGCCAAACAGGTTGTTTCTTGGCATTGCTTGATGCAACAGTTGTAACAACAACATCATTACTGCTGTTTTCATCCAGCATCTTATTTATGTTCTGTAAACAACAAAAGCTTATTTATTGGACGATTCAAAAGAGTTGTACTATACATCCAATTTGAATAAAGATATATTGATTTCTGATTACTGCTGGCCAATTATCCGATATCTCTTATCTATTAGACAAGTCCGTCCGTCCGTCTGTCTGTGGTGCTGTTTCAGCGGCCAAACCGTAAGAGATAGATAAAGAGAATGTTTAAGTTATAAGTTAAGAATAGTCCGATAAGACTACAAACCGGAATTGAGTAACTTAGCACTTCCGGTTTTCGAGAAATCACGAATTTCAAACGAAACCACACAAAATCTCCGAAGTTCTCAATTAATTAAATACATTTTTTTTTAAATCAGGTTTTGGTGAACATTTGGTTCACTGGTTTGCTAGTTAGAACTAATTTACTTCTGTTGTCAAAGTTATATACAACTAGCTGTGCCCCGCGGTGTTACCCGAGGTTTATAAGGGATATTTTCGCGCAGTAAAAGGTAGCCTATGTGTTAATCCAGGATGTCAGCTAACTCCATAATAAATTTTAAATAAAGAGAACTGTTTTACCGGTGGTTAGTTCAACTTCAAGGTTCTTTGTGCCCGAAGCTTCGTTCGCGTCACATTAACTAGTAAGCTTACTACTAGCAAACCAGTGAACCAAATGTTCACCAAAAAAAAATGTATTTAATTAATTGAGAACTTCGGAGATTTTGTGTGGTTTCGTTTGAAATAGAAATCACGTGATTTCTCGAAAAAAGGAAGTGCTACGTTACTCAAATCCGGTTTGTAGTCTTATCAGACTATTCTTAACTTATAACTTAAACATTCTCTTTATCTATCTCTTACGGTTTGGCCGCTGAAACAGCACCACGGACGGACGGACTTGTCTATTAGATAAGAGATACAGTTGACAAATATATGACGGATAAATTTTAAAATAATATTGTAATCCATTTGTATTCCTGTTTTGTTATTTTTTTTTTTTAAATGACCTATCTTGTAATTTGACCTATAATTTAATTTGGCATTATCTTCATTTTGACATGTATTCTAATTTGACATTATGGTAAGGTTGTTGTATATATCCATTATTATTATTACTTTCTAAATGTGACTTAGACATCTCATTTATCAAATTATAATTTCTTTTTAGATTAATATAAGTACTTAATTGACATTGTTAGAATAATGTAATTAATAGTGAATTAAATGTAATAACATTGCATGTCAACAAGACAGAATATGGCTGAACATTTATTTGTATACTTGAACACAACACAATATTACCTGTATTCGCAATAAATATGATTTGAATTTGAAAAAAAATTGAATTAAATGTCACCAACTGCTCTGCTCTATCGATAAAATAATGGGTGTTAAAGACTTCAGATGCCGCGAGCTTGAAAGTACAGTTTTTAAACTTTTTTCTATTAATCTATATCTATATATATATATATAAAACTCAAAGGTGACTGACTGACATAGTGATCTATCAACGCACAGCCCAAACCACTGGACGGATCTGGCTGAAATTTGTCATGCAGGTAGATGTTATGACGTAGGCATCCGCTAAGAAAGGATTTTGACCAATTCTACCCCCAAGGGGATAAAATAGGGAATGAATGTTTGTATGAAACTTTGTCAATTTTAAGCCGATCGGGCTGAGACTTTGCATGCAGGTATAAGAAGAATCATAGATGAATGTCATTGTGTTTATTAGGCTTGTATTGAACAGAGCTTGAGCTTGTAGAGAACAAAATCTGTAGTCTACACTTCAGCTCTACACCGAAGTGAAACAAGGGCGGGCCGCTAGTTATTCTATATATTTGTAATAATATTACGCAAACCAAAGTTATAACGCGCTAATGACTGCAATATAGAATTCCCCAGCTCATCTCATCTTTAATTCTATAAACATTATGTTTTACACAAATGATCGTTTATTTTTAACCCGCATTTATATGGATTAATGTCAGACTAAGTTAATGAGACTTTTTCAATTTGGGACTCATCAAACAACCTCTAATTGAGATAAAATAATACTCAAACTTTTCGCAATAATATGTTAATGCGGAAAGTTTATTTGCCAAGCATTTAAAAAATATATTTGAAAGTCAGGGCATCGTTAAAAATTCAAAGCTTTTAGTATATATAATGGACTATCGGATAGCCATGCGGGTATTTATTGTAAATTAAGAGTTCCCGAGGTTAAAGATGCTGCACCTAGCAGTGAAACGATAACGTTTAAGAAAAGGATTTTTAATACAAGAAATAATAAAAAATTTAGAGAATGTATTTTGCGAACAGATTGGGCGAATTTAGGAATAAACGGGTTTTTGAAAAATATTTATGAGTGTTTTAAAAAAAGCTTTAGAAAGGTGAAATGTAAATATATGATTAAAAGTAATTCCTTGAAATGGATAACTAAAGGAATAAAGATCTCCAGTAAAATGAAGCGCTTTTTGATATCTGCACATAAAACGACGTGTCATTTTACAGTTGTTAATTATCGAAATCAATATATAAATCTTTACCGACGTTAAAGATGTGCTCATAAATTAACAATACAAGCAAAAATTGAAGGAGCAATAATAGTAGTAAGGCAATTTGGAATATTGTTAATAAACATAAAAATAAAACGAATAACATGAGTAGAATGGTTCTAGAAGAAAGTGGTAAAACTATAGATGACCCCGAACAGATTGTACAATTTTTTTCAGATAAATTTGATCATAGTAATGCACTTAGTACTGGAGACAAAAGTTTGGCAGCACATATCTTAAAAGAAAACATAGCACCTGTAACAAATAACTTAATATGGGAACAGATATCTCCGGTTGAAATTTGTGAAATTGTTAATAAAATGTTAAATAAAAAGTCTTGTGGTTACGATGATTGGCCGATATCTATTGTTAAGAATAACATTGACATACTGGCAGGTCCCATATCGATTTTTTTCAATATGTGCTATGAAACAGGTGTGTTTCCTGATCAATTTAAAATAGCCAGAGTTATACCCGTATTTAAGAAAGGTTCCAGAAAGGATCCTAAGAATTATAGGCCCATCTCTCTTTTACCCATTTTATCTAAGGTTTTCGAAAAAGTAATGAAGCGACGTCTTATAGATCATTTTGATTCAAATAATATAATAAATAAGCAGCAGTTTGCTTACCAGAAGAACATAGGCACTGCTGATGCAATAGAAGAGCTATTAGATGACATAGTTAGAAACCTAAATGAGAAAAGGAGAGTTGCTGGTTTGTTTCTGGACCTGAGATCTGCATTTGATTTAGTAAATCATGAAATTCTTCTGATGAAACTTGAGTATTATGGCGTTAGGGGGAAATTTCTAAAACTTTTTGAATCTTATTTAATGAATAGATCTCAGTTTATAGAATTAACTTATAAAAGTAGGGACGAGTTATGCTTAACGAAATCTAAATTAAAGAAGGTCAATAAAGGTGTACCACAGGGCTCTATTTTGGGGGCGGTCGTGTTTTTGTTGTTAATTAATGACTTAATAAATTATATTAATAATAGTACAGTAAATACAAATTTAACAATATTTGCCGACGATACTAATGCTAAAGTTACTGGGGACAGTATCGAAGAATTGAATATAAGAATTGGTAGCGCATTTTCAGCTTTTAATTTCTGGTTTAAAGTCTAGTTTGAATACTAATAAAACTAATGTACTGTTATTTAGAACTACAGCAAAAAATAAAGAAAATTTAAATGACACCTTTAATAATACTAAAGTATCACTTACAGACTCGGTAAAGTTCTTGGGAATTTTTATTGACTCGGATCTTAACTGGAGAATAGAATTAAATAAAATTGAGAGTAAAATAAGTTCAGCTTGTTATGCTTTGCGAAGTCTGCGTGATGTATTAACAATGAAACAACTAAAAATTGTATACCATGCATTGGTGGAGTCTCACTTAAGGTAGGCGGCCCGTAGACAGTCAATCTAGATCGCGATCGCAATAGCCCTGATCGTGATCACGGATCTCGAGATTGCGCCACAACGTTACACATTCAATCTTGATCTCTTCAGTCTGTGTATTGTAATCGCCGCGTTAAGACCTGTTATCATGGATTTACAGAAAGTTCAAGCTGTAGTTTCCCTCATTTTGGCCCTAACTTTGAAGAAAAGAATTCGAAAAAGGCGCTGGGTTAAACAGTGGTTACTAAAGAGAGAAATGTACACTCATTTAAACCTACTCAAAGAAATTCAACTAACTGCTGAAGCTGACGATTATAAAAACTACTTTAGGATGGGGGAGGAATGTTTCGATGAATTATTACGAATGGTAACTCCATATATAACCAAACAAGATACTTGTATGAGGAAAAGTATAACACCTGAAGAAAAACTTGCAGTAACATTACGTTATCTTGCTACTGGCAGAAATATTGAAGATCTAAAATTTTCAGCTATAATGTCTCCTGCTGCTATTAGTGAAGCAATCAAGGTTACCTGCCGAGCTCTTATATATGTGCTCAGAGACTATATGAAGGTAAGTTTAAGTCTTAAATAATTATATATCATATATTATGTACGTTTATTTAAGCATAAGTACAAATTCAAGACATTGACATATGTAAGTACAAATTAAAAAACAATAATTACAACTAGGAAATAAAATTAGTTATTTTGAATCAGGTGGCAATTAAATCTGATTTATGAGAAATTATTAAGTATTATCCGGGTTATAATGTGCAAACAATGACCCCACGGTATAATCTTCAGTGTCTGCTTGGGATGGCGACGGTATATGTAAAGTTGGGATGGCATTTGTGTTTGGGCTTATTATTATTTGTGATGCAAAACCTTTTTGGCAAGTAGGAGCAGAGTAATGTTTGTCTGAGAAGGCAGTTTCAGTAAATACTGGTAAGGGTTTAGATGTGGATGTCTGTGGAATATTTACTGTAAAGGACTGCAATGAAGAGGGTGGAGGAGATGAAGCAACTAGAAAGTACTGCATGTCTGAGGGAGTAGGTGGATTAGTAAGTGAGTTTGCCGGCGAAGAGCAGTGTTGTATTGGGGAGTTATTTGTGCTGTGTGAATACAAAGAAGACGCGTTGTGTGATTGTGCTGACATCACATTCGTATTAGATTCATTAATTTTCACAGAAAATCTGTGGAGGTTGCCCAACCCGGCCTCAAATAAAATATCGTGAATTGCTTTTTCTGCAAAAAATCGTTGCTGAGGATGTAATTTATCCAGCTTTTCTGCCCAAACCAATGCCAGTGAATTGCTCGTGGTAGTTTCCTGCATCGATTTTTGTGATGGCAGTGTTTGTGACAAAAATAAGTTTGCTCGATCTATCAGCTCGTTTTGTTTAGCCAACAATGTCTTTGGTTTTTGCGAGTTTTTAGGTGGCTGAACAACTTGGTTGATTGAAGAAAATGATCTTCCTGTTGATGGGCTTTCTGGTTCTTGACTCGCAGCTGATTCTTCAGAATTTTGATCCTGAAATGTAATTAACGTGCATTACTTAACTTCTTTTAAAGTTTGTTAATTATAATTGTTAATAATCGTTATTTTATGTTTTAGATGCCGACACAAGCTGAAGAATGGAAAACAATTGCAAATGATTTTGGAGCTATGCACCAATTTTGGAATTGCTGTGGTGCACTAGATGGAAAGCATGTTGGCATAAAGAAACCTGCTGCATCAGGATCGATGTATTATAATTATAAAGGGTTTTACAGCATTGTACTTATGGCATTAGTAAATGCAAAAAAAGAATTTATAATGATAGATGTAGGCACTAAAAGTCGAGTGTCCGATGGTGGTGTATTATTCTATACCAAATTCTGGGAAATGTATCAACAAGACATTCTCAATTTGCCAGAACCATCGGCTTTACCAAATACAAGACAAACATTTCCATATGTTTTTGTATCTGATGAAGCATTTGCATTGGGTCCCAATTTAATGAAGCCCTACGCTCAAAAGGCATTGAACGAAAATCGACATATTTTTAACTACCGTCTTTCACGAGCACGTTCAGTAGTTGAATGTGCTTTCGGAATACTGAATTCAAAATTCGGTATTTTCCAAAAAGATATACCTTTTGAACCCGACACTGCTTCATTAATAGTAGCAACATGTTGCTACTTGCATAATTATTTAAGGAAAAATGCAAACTCTTATTGTTTTTCAAATAAAGATGACGAAAATAAGATAAATAGATTAGAAGACCTACAAAGAACACACAATCGTAACCCAACCTGTGACGCCAAATGTATAAGAGAAAATTTTTGTTATTATTTTTGTAATGAAGGTAGAATATAAAGGTGATTTTTCTGTTCATATCGCGTTTGCATTATAGATTGCTATAGATAGCCAGCGTACAAACCTACAGCAGTAAATTAAAATATTACTTAGGTAATTATTATTTTTATTAGTAAAACGCAACACCTACCCTATATTTATTAATGTACATATCTGTCGCAGATAAATTGTCAAAGCCGTGATATTACAATTTCTGTAAAACTAGGCCGTTCAATTCTAGAAATGAAGTCAATAGACAATCTACCGTTTAATTATAATATCACTAGTGAAATTGTAATATCACGGCTTTGACAATATACCTGCGACATATCTACCCTATTTTATAGACACTAAGCAATAAAGTGATTTAAAAGCTCACATTTACCTACTTTTATTTAACTCTGTCAATAAAACCACTAAATTAAAATTACAAATGAAAATTTGAAATTCTCACCTGTTGACTCCAATTTGGCTTCTCGGTGTTATACAAAAATCTTAGCAGTTTGAAGGTTTTTGTTTTCGGTGTATACAAATCATCTACACCGGCTCCAGGTCTTTTCGATGAGGTAATTTTTTTTAGTTCTCGTCTATAGTTGGATCTGAGGCTATTTATTTTTTTACGGACATCCTCAACAGACGCTTGTGGCTTGATTTTCTTGTAAACGTCGAGCAACTTTTCGTATCCAATTTGGCGCTTGTATTTGTTTGTATAATATTTGTGCTGGGCATTCCATAGCTCGGGCAATGTTTCTAAAAGGATGATGAAATCTTCTTCAAATTGAGGAAGTGAAGGTGAATTCGCCGGTTCAATCGGCGGCGGCGGGGAGCACGTGTCATCGGCGTCCTGGGAGCGCGTATCACCGGCGTCCATTTTCTACGAGCGCACAGCGTGTACTGACGCGATCTGTTGCACTCACGTTCAATCTTGATCACGATCAGCGGATCGCAATCTTGATTTCAAAATATCTAGATATTTTGTGATCGGAAGCATCAATCCGTCAATCTACTTCGTGCACGGTCAATCTGTATCGCGATCATTGATTTTGATCGCGGATCGCGATCTAGATTGACTGTCTACGGGCCGCCGTACAGTGTACGATTCTGGGGGAATTCATATAAGTACAATATAGATAAGGCGTTTGTTCTGCAAAAAAGATCTATAAGAACTATAATGCGTATTCCACAATGGGAATCCTGTAGAGATCATTTTAAGAAATTAAAAATTTTGACTGTCCCTAGCCTTTATATTTATGAATTGTTGTCTTATATGATTAAGGCTCCTGAAAAATATGAAATGTCGCAGGATAGGGTTAAACGCTTACAGACGCGTAGAAAAGATTTGACAAGTTCAGTGGCACCTAGATTGAATATTGTCTCCCACAATGTTAGATATCAAGCGGTTTACTTATATAGTCGTTTACCCAGCTATTTGAAATCAATTGTACAAATTAATTTATTTCGTAATCGTTTAAAAACCTTCTTGTTGGAAAAATGTTTTTATAGTGTTGAGGAATTTGTTACACATAGGTTATAAGTTTGACATTTTGATTTATATTTATTATTATAATTTTATTATGAAATGTTATTGATTATTTATAAAAAAAAATGATTTTTTATTATTGAAATTGATATTTTTAGTAATTAGTCAGATTATATAATTGTATTTTTTTTAATCAATTTAATTTATTTAAGAAAGTGCAATATTCTTAAATTCTCATAACAATAATTATGCAATGTTATTGATTATTATTGTTATACTGATTGGATTTTTATATTATTGACATTTATATTTTAGTTATTGGTCAGAGTATTCTATTTTATCAATTGTTTTTTTTATTAATGTGCAAAAATTTGTACTTCCAACACAATGTAATATTGTTAAGGAATAAATAAATAATAAAATAAAAATAAATATAGGTACTGTAACGTGCGTTACGTAGCAGCCTCCTTGTTTGGATAAACTCTTTGTTCATGTAATGCCTACGGTTGGCAGTTATATTAAAAAGGTAATATTGTCATGATTTTTAAATATTTGAAATTGGGAATCTTCTGTCGTTTGATAGAAGATTCCATCAGATAGACTTCAGGCACCAAACCATGCGTTAATAAGATTAATGTCATATATTATACTAGCGGCCCGCCCCCGCTTCGCTTCGGTGTAGAGCTTCGGTGTAGTAGACTACAGTTTATGTTCTCGTATTATATACAATGACATTCATTTATGATTCTTCTTATATCTGCATGCAAACTCTCAGCCCGATCGGTTTAAAATTGACAAAGTTTCATACAAACTTTCATTCCTTATTTTATCCCCTTTGTGGTAGAATAAATCAAAATCCTTTCTTAGCGGATGCCTACGTCATAACATGTACCTGCATGCCAAATTTCAGCCCGATCCGTCCAGTGGTTTGGGCTGTGCGTTGATAGATCACTATGTCAGTCAGTCACCTTTGAGTTTTATATACCTATATAGATTCGCCTGATTTAAAATATAAAAATATCAAATCAAAGTTGTTTCAATAAATTGCTACCCTCCCAGGGCCTACCCCTTCAGGGTAGATCGCCGCAGTACCAACTGCTTTATTCCAGACAATGGACATTATTATTAGTCACTGCCAACACAATGCAAACAACTGAAACCCCTTCGAGGGGGCATCAAGTTATTAAAATTAAGCAGCTTCGCGGCAATTCGGTGGCGAAGTTAAGTGCCTGTAAGCAACAACATGATTTATCTGGTTTCCCGTCGTCTACAGGGACCGCAATTAAATTAACAATTCAACCATCGAAGTTTTAAATTTTACTTAAACTCAAGTTGGACTTTTTGAGAGCTACTAAAGTTTGTAGCTCAAACAGTTGTTAATTTTACAGGTGAATTTTAATCAGGGCTTGTTTACCGGTTAATTTTCAAACCTAAATCAGTGTCAAGTACATTAGGAGCGTTTTATTTAGGTTTGGCTCTACCTTAACCTTAAAAAACCGGTTTTCCTAAAAAGCAATTTAGCGGTTTTTAAAGGGTTTTGATTTCGCTCTTACTGACGGCCGAAATAAATACACAACTACAAAATGAATAACTTGACTCACTAGACGCTAGCAAACGTGTCAATAAAGGCATCAATCTCTGAGCATTAACAAGTAAATGGACTATCTAACACAAAAATATTTTTTTAAATCAGACTATTGACTATTTGACGACCTCCGTGGCCGAGTGGTTTATACACCGGTTTTCATGGTGTCGCCGACTCGAGAGATTCCGGGTTTGAATCCCGGTGGGGCAGATGTTTGTGTGATGAATACGAATATTTGTACTCCAGTCATAGATGTTTAATATCTATTTCTGTATAAATATACTTATATATGTACAGTATATGTATTCTATCCGTTGCCCTAGCAACCCATAACACAAGCCTTACAGTGCTTGCTTTGGGGCTAGGCTAATTGGTGTGTGTGAGTGTTGGAAATATCTATTTATTTATTTATTATTTATTTATTCGTGAGATTGGCGCATTCAACCTAATAAACAAACAAACTTTTCAACTTTATTATATGAGTATAGTTTACTGAAAGTCAAAACTAAGTGACACAATAAAGCTTTACTTGGTGTGACGAACTACTCTCACAAACAATTCTATGTTTTGCCTAATAAAAGAAATTGCCACATAACTGAGAATGGACCTCACTGTCTACAAACGTACAAATGGCGCATTTAATACAAGTACATCTTTATTCGTACGCAAAAGTGACACTTAGGGCACCTGCACGCTTATGACTTTCGAGTAATAGATTTTAAGTAATAACAAGTATTTTTACCAGGTTTTTTTTATCAGATTATACTTCATAATTATTATGATTATATTTGCATTTTTTATTTAGCGTGATACTTGGCGTTTCTAACCCTTGTAAATAGGGTTGCCACTCGTACTTTATTATAAAGTATTGTGCGTTATTTCGAGTTATTGTTCTCTATACTTTATGCCTACAATAAAGTACGCAAAAATACTTTATTTAATGTGGTTTGATTCCTCGAGGATTAACTTTGCATAAAATATACAAAAGGAGATTGATAGGAAGAATTTTTGCGTAAAACAGAGAGACATTATGTGTAATATATCCCCCTTAGCTCATTCTTGCAACATTGTAGTGGCTGTATGGCTTTGTACTATGACCTTTCCCGTTGCGGAAAATAACTAGATATTTAGTAGCTACAAATTATTTATTAAAATTTGCTAGAAAGCAACGTAAAATATATTTTTAAGCTTACGAATAAAGTGGAATAAAGAGTACTTTATTATGGACACAATGTACTTGTTTTATCTAGTTTTGATATTCAATATGTTTAATATGTTTGACTCCCTCACCAGTAGGGTTGCGGCCTTTTTTTTTGTCCAAATAAAGTTATTTGGACAAAAAAAAAAGGCCGCAACCCTACTGGTGAGGGAGCCAAACTTAAAAGATGGAAATATTCGTTGTTGGGGATTTTTTATAGAAATTTTAAATTGAAACAATTACGTTTACGCTCTTAGATGGAATATTTTTTCACCTTTTTGCAACCTTTTCATCGATGCTTCGCTTCTACGGAGCGTGATGTTACAAGATTCAGACAAAAAAAAAAGATAAGTGAACCATACAGAAAAGTGTAAGTCATAATTATCAATTTATTCTTACTTACATCACATTTTTCTTTTGAATAATAATTTTATTATTCCGTGACAGTGGTTGGAAGCAACTAGCAAGTGTATGTAGCATCCGCTCGGATAGCGTAGGGCGCGGGTTCGAGTCCCGTCTGCTGCGCGGGTTTTTCTAATGAAGTGTAATCAGTCTAGGCTGTTACAAGCACTTGTGAAGGTCAAGAAGCTACGCCATCGGTTCGCAAAACTACAGCGGTTTAAATATAAAACTACGACGGTTTTTCTAATAAAGATTTATATTATGTAAGTAGCAGGTTTGTGTCGAGCCTTAAAGGATGTGAATCCAGATGCCCAGTACGGGGGTCATTAACTCCCAGAGCGAGTCATTACTTCAATTACCTCGATAATTGTGGTTGGAGTAGTTTCTTTCGGCTTTCCCGGTATAACTGAGTTTTTGTGGCTGACCGGTAGAAATGCGTACGAGAGAGTTATTCCAAAAATAAGTGAGAGAGCAATAATTGGAGTCATTTTATTTATTTAGATTAATGCTGTTTGGGTCTGAGTTTACTTTTTGTTTGTGCTTGTTAATTAATATTTTGTTTATACAGTTTTAAAAGTTTTGATAGATTGTGACTTTTATTTATGAGCTAGAATTATATTTTGCTATTTCGATAAATCTAATATTTCGATAAATCCATAAATGAATAAAACATCTTTGAACGGATTTAAAGCACCTTCAATAAATTGTTTTATTTTTTTATTATTGCTGTGCGTGTAAAATAAATAAATATGTAGATATATTAATCCTAAATAACTACGCATAAAGCTTGATTTCTTTTTATTTGTATACAATATCGGTGATGACGGGGTACAGTAAACGAAATTCTATTTAGTCCGTCAGTTAGATGATCAAAAAATAATGGACACGTATTTTTTCTTTGGGCAATCAACCAAAAAATGACAAAGTTATAGCGCGTCAAAGTTTGGGAGTAGGGGCTCGTGACGTCACTTTCTAGTGAATTTTCACTTAAAAGTGTACCAAAACGTGACGTCATGCGACTTTTCAAATCAATATATCTCTGCAATGTTTATATTATGTGAAAAAAGAAAAAATACGTGTCCAATACTTTTCAAATTCCAATACTACCTGATAAACGAAGAAAAAAAAATTAGTCATCATCCCTATTAAGTAAGTATTTTGATATTATTGATTGGCTTAATGAGCTTAAATCTTGTATCTTCATTATTGAAATAAAGATAATGTAATGAATATTATAAAGGAGGCTTAGAAACTTCTGTCTTCCTCACAATTCTTGTTAATTTAACAACCTCGTCAAAACATATTTCTGTTCGCTTCTTAATAACGTTATACATAAAACAATAGAGGATTACTAATTAACTGGAATTAAGATTGTATTTATTTAATTTTGATTTTGTCTGTGTTCGAAGAATTGCTAATGTCATAAGATGATGTGAACGAAATTCTTCGAAAGCGTGAGAACACGCAGCCTTAAAAAATACAAAACCGTATATCAGTATAGTATAAGTAGCCTATTATGTAAATATAAATAGGCGTTCCATCTAATATATAAAATTCTCGTGTCGCGGTGTTTGTGGTTAAACTCCTCCGAAACGGCTTTCCCGATTCTCATGAAATTTTGTGTGCATATTGGGTAGGTCTGAGAATCGGACAACATCTATTTTTCATCCCCCTAAATGTTAAGGGTAATCCACCCCTAAATTTATTTTTTCAATTTTAGTTTTTTTTTAATTTTTTTATAATACATCATACAAAAATACATACAACCCTTAATTTTCACCCATCTACCACCAACCCCTATTTTTTATGGCGGTACGAAGTTCGCTGGGACAGCTAGTAACTCATAAGATTTCGTAATTTAATAATTTAACTAAAGAACAAATAGTAAGATATTTATAACTGAGAACCTTAAAATATATAATAAGTAAAATACATTATTAAAAGTCCGTTTAGGCAAGGTTCCAAAGATACTGGCAGCGTTCCCCCTTTGAATAGCTAGTCTAATTCTTTGTCCGAGGTAGCTGCCAGCTCTTCGGTCTCCTGTGATGTCGACCAACCTTTTTACTATTTCCTTAAAAAACCTTACAGAGTAAGTAAGCCTTAGTATGGGATGCAATCTGTTCAGACGCGCTGGCCCCTTCCCATCTACATGGAAACAACAACAAAGCTAGCTACAGGGCTCTAGGCTCCGAATATGATTTTGTCCCATTCGGTGTCGAGACCCTTGGTCCGTGGGGTCCTAGCGCTGTAAGGTAACTCATAATATATAATATTTTATTAGAAAAGAGGTGTAGGGACTTATAAATCTAAATAAAAAAAGTATGTAAGCCAAATATCAATAAAAAAAAGCTTGATGCATTATGACGAAACCTATGTTTTTTAAACTGAAAAAGTTATGTGATACTGAATCACTCTTATACACTTTCCCTTCGAATGTATTTGGTTTTAAATAACATCAGAAAACTGAACGTTTCTGTCAAAAATAAAAGAAAACCTTATATTGTATTCCTGTTACATGTTACATTATAAAGATGAAAATTATCTGGGTACTTCATACCCTATAATCTTAACGGAGCGAATTCCAAATCCAATTTTTCTGCTTCGTATCGTATCTTACCTACATTTCGGCTATCCAATATCGAAAAAATTGAGCGTGTATAACCTGTAGTTAGCGCGCCCTCTCGCGATGAAATATGGTTATAATGAGTTACGAAAACAAGCTTTTTCACTCGAGTACGGCTGTGATATGACGCCCGTTTAATGACGCCGATAAGTGATGGTGTTCGACATTTACAAGATGGCCGGTATTGTTGTAAGCACGGCTGCTATATTTGGCCACACAAGGCGGTAATTTTAAATCTAATTAGGACAAAAGAACGAACAAATTCCTTGAGCTTTTTAATTGGTGTCAATTTTGGGCATCTTTGTGCTTCACGATGATTTGTAATTTGATATTTTGAGACTGATTCACTGGCGTCGCAGCCGCCATGATTACTTTCAGAATAATGATTCTGCATTCATCATCACTAATCATAATCATAATCAAAATCATTTATTCAGTTTAGGCTGTTACAAGCACATATGAATGTCTAGAAGCTACGCCAACGGTTCGTAAATCTACGGCGGGAGACCTTGTACTGAGAAGAACCGGCAAGAAACTCAGCAAGGGCTGTTTTTTTCTCCCTGTTTTATTATTTACAGAGTCGTCAAATTGAAAAGTGACTTCAGAGGTGATTCATGAAGTCACTTTTCATTACATAATTATTAAATATACATTAATTGTTTACCTGCATTTTGATTGCTGTGTCATACAGTATAAATACAAATAGTGTTATTTATATTCAGTGTGACTAAACATTAACTTCAATATTAAGGAAGTTAGGGCAGACTCATCTCCGCTGGCAGCACCCGTTCACGAGCATGACGCATGAACCAGCCATCGCTTCGCTCAACCATATTTTAGGGAACGTAACGACCCGCCTCACACGACACCGCCGAAGAGACTATTATGAGAGCATGACTACCCATAACTACCCATACTAACTACAACATATTTACTTAAATTAAGGTCATTTACCTGTAAGACACAACAAACAATTACAAAACAAAGCAAAGGAGAAATCACGACCACGCCGTTTTGTCAATCAAATATTCTTAAACAGTCTGATAATCTTCCTTAAGTTATCAACTTTATATACCCACTGTCAACTTATGTTTCCACTGCTGGGACACCATCGCGGCGGGTTTAGCATGATAAGTTTTTGACCATCCATCCATTGACCGGCATCTGCGAAGTGGTTTAACTTAAACGATCGCAGAAGCCCGTTATTTATACAAGCTATAAAAAAGTTAAGAATTAATAATTGGTGTGGTTTTATGAAAATTTGAAAAAAGTCCTTTCTCACATAGTAATCGAATCCCGGCCGCAGAAGGTGAGCTTTTTACCACTGAAGCGAAGATGCTTGTTGAAAAGGTATGATTTTTTTTATAAGATTTTTTTAAATGTAGCGCGACAGGCTAAAGATGACCGAAAACATTTGTGGCGATTTAATTAAAGTTTCACTTTAATAAATATGTAAGTTAAAATACCTTATTATAAATTTAAAGTGTGTATTAAAACTTGTCTCCTTAAAAATGGTTACTGTCTTGTTAAAGATTTCTTAAATGATAAGTCACCTTGGGCTTATTATAATATACTAAGTAGTTTAACTTTGCTAATTTGGTTGAAAATTGTTTAATCGCCACTTCTAAATTTAAATATAGTACCTAGCTATGCTTAACTTATTGTTAATTAGTACTATTAATGTGATGAAAGTTGTCATCAATACATGTTTTCAGTTTTGATGTCATCTTTCAATTGTCGACATTGTATGAAACAAAACAGGGAGAAAACAAGGAATTGAATGAAAATAAGAATTGCACAAATTTTAACTATAGAAATATATTTTGTTTACTAAAACATTGTACATGTAAACTTAAACTCATCGTAACGTTACCGAGCGTTACACTTTTTCATAAGTGACTCCCAGCCGCAACCTAATTTAAGACGTTGTCACGTCAAAAAGTAGCCCTTGCTGAGTTTCTTACCGGTTTTTCTCCAGTACAAGGTCTCCTGCCGTAGATTTCCGAACTGATGAAGTAGCGTTTGACTTTCACAAGAGCTTGTAACAGGCTAGACTGAATAAATGAGTTTGAGTGTATAATGTTTTCTGTGAATTTTTTTTTCCAACAGGGAATTTAAATTCACTCCCTTAGACACTGCTATCGGTGTTATAACATCAACACAGAACATAGAAATAGGTTTGAAGACCGTGTCAGCGGGGCAAGTGCGCCACAGTTATGTGTGAGCAAATGCTCATAACTTAACCAAAACCAAAAAAAGGGATGCGTCGTTGCTCTAGGCTGTGAGCGCTGATTGGGTCCATTGTTTGATGTCGCGTCCTTTGATTGGCTATTATCTATTAAATTGAAGTGTATTTGGGGCGAGCCGGCGACATCGGTTCCTGTACTAACGGTCTATGAGCACCCTTCTAACCCTTTGCTGTGTTCTGTGATAAGTATCGCTTTTCATCATCAGCCTATTAATGTCCTCACTGCTGGGGCACAGGCCTTCCCTATGGATTGAATAGGGAGATCGGGCCATGACCCACCACGCGGGCCCAGTGCGAATTGGTGGGTGCTAACGACCGCAGATGCAGCCGGGACCAACGGCTTAACGTGCCTTCCGAAGCACGGAGGAGCTCGAGATAAGAAATTTTGGTCACCCATCCAATGACCGACCACTGTGAAAGTTACTCAACTTCCACGACCGCAGCCGAACGCGCTAACCACTGGCGCCATCGAGCTCCTCAGTAGTCTCGCTTATCTATATAAAAATTTAACGGAGGCAAGATTCAATTTCAGCGTTCAATAAATTTAACGCTTTCAAATGTCACTTATTCTATTGCAGTCGCAAAGGAAATTAAAGCCGACAAAATTATTTGACGTATGTGCGTGCAATATGACAATGCTCAAATAAACGCCTTCATAATTACAATTTATTAAACCTTTATTTTAACAAGATCCAAAAAGGGTGCGCCGTCCATTTGTCATTCTCAGTACGTAATATTATAGGCTGCGCTACGCAGCAATATTTATCAAAAACATGTTATAAATCTGTGAGCCGTGAGTCCGACATTACCGGTTGTTCATTATGGGAGCCTAAACAAATAAAACAAAACAAACGAAACACGGCGAGGGCACAGATTACAGGGGCCGACGGAACGCCGGATTACGATAAATTGAGAAATGACCGACAATCAAAACATCGGCAGACGCGCGGTCAGCATTCAGTTGCGTTGTGTGTCGCCGCCCTACGACGAATGATACGCGGCATATTATAAGCCAAAGATGGCTGGAGTTAGTGATTTGCTCTCTTATACAATTTTTATTTTTAGCTTTCCGTTCCTCGATCGATCAGAAATCAGAAATCAATATATCTTTATTCAAATTGGATGTATAGTACAACACTTTTGAATCGTCCAAACATTTTTTTCCCTACCACTCGTTATTGGACATATTTTTAACTGCGGAGAAAAACGAGCGAAAAAACTCCACAACATTAAAAGCATAATGTAACAACATTTACAAATCATTATGTTGTTACAACGTCAATACAATCATGATTTATTTAATATAGAAAACCTGTTGGAATGATTGGAACAGTTCAAACCCAAGTATTTTTGTCTGTAATATAATCAGACACTTTGTAATAAGCTTTTTTAATAAGTGCTTTTTTTATATTCATTTATTGATATAAACCCTTATAAGATCACTCGGTTGTCTGTCTGTCACGGTCGATTTGCTCGGAATTTTCTAGACTGATCAAGTAGTGTACATATACTTGAATGTCTGTGACCCAAACTCGGACGAAAAAATTAATAGGTATTATCTGAATATGGAGACTTGTTTTGGTGATACTACATGGTATTTGCGGCTACTTTTTATTAAGGCAACCCATGGTTATAGCAATGTATACTCACTCATCATTCTTTTAAATTATGTTTCATCAAAAAAACTATACATACCTCACACAGACACACATTCACACACATACACACACACACACACACCCACCCACACACACATGCACACACACACACTCATACACACCCTCGTATGCATACACACAAATAAGACACAAACAAGCATTTCATTTCTTTTTTAATATTAAATTAGGATTAAAATTAGAATTCTTGTAGCAAAAATTGTTTTCTGGAGGTGGGCGTTAATAACTGCGGCACAGTTTTATAACTAATGCAGTTATTATCGATCACTACTGTTATTGTATCTTTGTTATGGTATTAATAAATAAATATTTCAAAAAAAAAAACAAAAAAACAGATGGGTGCAAAATTTTGCGGCCGGATCTCGGTCTATTAGACTTAAACCAACGATATTAAAAACCCTAGATACACAACGTGCACTCAAAATGTGTCCCAATCAAGAAGTTAAACATTTTGATCAGTATTGCTAAAGGAAGCTCATACATCTGTTCAGGCATCGAAGTTATGGTGGAATAAAAATCTAAAAACATTAACTCTGAAAGTGCTTCGGCAATTGGCAATCGTGTTAAAGACATTACGCTTGTACAATAGCAGTCGTACAAAAATCTTAAGATTAAAAGGCAAAAAAATTAACCTTTTCACAAAATAGCTGTCATCAAAATCACCCTCTTACAACCTGGGATCCTTTAAAAGAGGCGTGAAGAAGCAACATGCAGGCCGGCAGGGTGAGGATGGCTGGTGTGGCAGGTAGAACTGCTGTATCAGCTATCTTCGCGTTTGGATTTTATCACCACTTAACATCAGTTGTGGTAGAGTCATTTGAATACCTGACTATATACAAAAAACAACTTGAATTCTAAAGAAAAGTTTTACTAGAAAAAAAACCACGCGGACCAGGCAGCGGACGGGACTCGAACCCGCACCCTTCGCAATCCGGGCGAATGCACTGACCAATTATGCTACCACGGCCCTGATGGCCGCGTCGAAATTTTCCTAGCCTTAAGCTGCAAG
The DNA here is from genome assembly GCA_902850365.2 of Chilo suppressalis. NCBI lineage: Eukaryota > Metazoa > Arthropoda > Insecta > Lepidoptera > Crambidae > Chilo > Chilo suppressalis. The sequence goes on from OU963910.1 coordinate 2,342,738, forward strand.
GCAGCGCCATCTCTACCCATTGTAGGTAACCCACAATGTCAAATGAATACTTTTTCAAGTATTAAACATTTGAAAGAAGAAATAGCAATTATATTAATAAGGTGCGGATTCGAGTCCCGTCCGCTGCCTGGTCCGCGTGGATTTTTTTCTAGTAAAACTTTTCTTTAGCATTAAACATCTAGCAGTTAAATGCTTAAAAAAAGCTTTTCGTTTGCCTCCATTTCACGTCCAATCACGTCGGTATCTACTGCCGAAATTACCAAGTGATACTCATACAGATATCGTAGCGTCGAGTGATTCGTTCACCTGAGTGCAGTCCATTTGCTCCGTTGAAATACTCAAATCATACGCCAATCTATCTTAGGCAGTTGTCCCACAGGCGGCGAAAAGGCAAATAAGTTTCGGCTATTTTCTCGCTCAAGAAACGAACAATAATTTTTGAAGTTATACTTCTTTAGGCGCGTTATAAAAAAATGATGAGAGTGAAATTTTAAGATGCGCGCGCATCACTGTAACACAAAATTTTAACAGCATGAAGTTGGTCGCTAAAGACTTTTGTGTTTACCGCACATTAAGAAAATCTACCAACAAAATAGAAATAGAATCTCTATTTAGTGGGTGCTAACCACTACATTGTGAAGGCCTATCAAAAGTATTTATTAATCTGAAACAACGGAACCAACCAGGTATTCATATTTATAATATTATCCACATGTTTCTAGTTTGTATATTCGGAATACGTGTTTGAGTTTCATACAAGTGCAAATCATATATGTATGTATATATCTGATATAATAAATTATATTCAGTAGCGATTTTAATTGAATATTTTGATTTATTTATTTATTTTTTCAAATTAAAACTGAACTTTATTGACTGTGTCCTTTTCCAGACTTTTTATTAATTTATTGTAATTAATTATTTGCATGCAATTAAAAACTAATTTTAAACGATGCCAAAGAAGGATAACTTCTCACGCGCCTACATAAGTACACGCACCCATTTTTTTTTTTGTTTCCTCCCAGGCGGGGGAGCGGGTGAGAAATCCTCATGGATACCCTACAGCCGGCTGCAAGGTTATGTCAGACTCGTACTGACTAAAAAACACCCGTAGGGGCTGCCTCTGGCCGGGAAGGCTTCTAAGGCTACATCGGAAGCGATCGTCCCCCAGGGGGGGGAGCGACGCAGGAATAAGAAATATACATTCCTTTTTTTATATATAGCCTAGCCAGGTAGACAAATCACTCTACCCAACCTGTACCCTTAGTACAAGTTTGAACTCACTAAAACTATCATAGTTTTCGTAATTATAAACTATGTTTCTATGTCCATTTTGGTGAAGAGTGTAAAAAATACTTAAAATTTAAGAAGACACAAATGTTTAAATGATAGAATTTAAACACTGTTTATTTGTAATTTGTATTGAAACGAAAACAATAAAATCAACGAGTGCGAGCTTACGAAAACTATCATAGTTTTCGTAATTGTAAAACTCGTACTAAGGGTGCTGATGTTAAATGGTGTTAGAGTCCAAACGCGAAGTTAGCTGGTACAGCAGTAATAAACTGCCACACCAACCATCCTCACCTTGCCGGCCTGCAAAAATGCTTCATCACGCCTCTCTTAAAGAACCTTATTTTGACGACCTCCGTGACCGAGTGTTTTGGTTTCATGGTGTCGGCTGCTCAAGAGGTCCCGGGTTTGAATCCCGGTGCGGGCAGATGCTTGTGTGATGAATACGAACATTTGTACTCCAGCCATGGATGTTTAATATGTATTTCTATATAAACATACAAGTATATGTAGTCTATCCGTTACTCTAGTATCCCATATCACGAGTCTTACAATGCTTACATTTGGGCTAGGCAAATTGGTGTGAGTGTTTGAAATATCTATTTAACGTGAACTTCCAGCGTTCAACTAAATTTATAGTTGAACGCTGAAAGTTCACACTGCCAACGAAAACTCTAAAATATAAACAATCGGAACTACATACTCTAATTTCTAGCTCTAGGTACTCGCTTCTCGTTCATCGCCAGCGGTGGGACAAGTGCCTTCATTCGAATCAAAAAGAGCGCACGTAAAATATATATATGCACGACGGATCATGTCATTGGTGCTTTTAAAAGAAATTGCATGCCTTCCTGCAGTCAAGATTTTTATTTTAAGAGTCGTTTCTTTAGGCACGTTTCGTCCTTATGATATCACAAATCTAGTGCCTTAAAGTCATAAATGTTATTTTCTAAATTTTACAGTAGAGCGCTTTAAAGATCTGAGCGCGTAACTTTTTGCGCTGATGTATGAAATGAAATTCATTTTTTGGAAGCTCTTTTGTCGTCCTGTATATCGTCAAATATTTTTTCCTGCCCATTTGGACATCTTTTAGCTGATGAGAAAAATGGGCGCAAGAAACTCATCTGCATTTAACAGAAGTAGGTATTCTGAGGAGCTATTCTCGCTTATCCCTCCATCACCTTTTCTTCAGAGGACCACGCGCGCTGGCCTTCGTTGTCACGGACTTACTGCGGCCACTATTCCTAACGAACAAAGAAATTTGGTGACTCATTTCTTTGTCTTACTATTCGTAAGTGGAATTCTCTACCCGCGCACGTGTTCCCTCCTACCTATAATCTGGGGTCCTTTAAGAGAGGCGGAAAGAAGCATTTTTGCGGGCCGGCAAGGTGAGGATGGTTGGTGTAGCAGTTTATAACTGCTGTACCAGCTATCTTAGCGTTTGGACTTTATCACCACTTAACATCAGGTGGGGTAGAGTCATTTGCCTACCTAGATATATATATATATCTTTATATATATAATTCTTCTGTGAGTGTGTATGTCACTGAACTTCTCTTAAACGACTGGACCGATTTTGATGAAATTTTTTGTGTGTGTTCAAGGGGATCTGAGAATGGTTTAGATTCACAATTTTGTCCGCTGGACAACCCCTATTTTTTTAGGGCGGTACGAAGTTCGCTGGGTCAGCTAGTATATATATAAAAAGGTAGCAATATTTTACCAAAACAACGTCCACTCACATTTTGATTGCTGTGTCATACAGTATAAATATAAAGACAGTAGCGCTAGACCCTTACGCTAAGTTATTGAATTAAACAATAGTCGTTGTTGAATGATATATAATATATATATATATAGATATATGAATGGTTCAAGCTTGGTTCATATGTGTTCAAAGAATGTTTTAAATAACAAGTATTCAATAAAATGCTATTAAACAAAAATCTTAATGTATTTGTATAGTAATTCGTTATCGTATTGGGCTATTACGATGTATTCTTTTTTGACGTGACAACGTCTTAAATTAGGTTGCGGCTGGGAGTCACTTATGAAAAAGTGTAACGCTCGGTAACGTTACGATGAGTCTCTCGTGTTAAGTTTAAGTTTACATGTACAATGTTTTAGTAAACAAAATATATTTCTATAGTTAAAATTTGTGCAATTCTTATTTTCATTCAATTCCTTGTTCCTATTGTGCAATTTAATTATATTCATATCAATAAATATTCTACCGAGAAAAAGACGTTGTCACGTAAAATCTTCGCCCGTAAAACCGACTTTACAGGCAACCATTTTTTTTTTTGCTCTAAACATTCATTCGGGTACTGGTATGGAATGCAACCTCTTCAGACCGCTGGCCCTTTCCATCTACATGGAACCAACAACGGAGCTGGTGCGGCTTGTGGAGCGGCTGAAAAATCAAATGCATGCAAATACAGGGGTCTAGGCTCCGAATATGATTTTGTCCCATTCAGTGTCGAGACCCTTGGTCCGTGGGGTCCTAGCGCTATGAAGTTTTTAAGGAAATATCAAAATGGTTAGTCGACATCACTGGAGACCGAAGATCTGGCAGTTACCTCGGACAACGAATTAGATTAGCTATTCAAAGGGGGAACGCTGCCAGTATCTTCGGAACCTTGCCTAAAGGGACTCCTTTTAGTAATATATTTTAGTTATTATATTATATTTTTTAAGGCTTTTAGTTTAAGGTTCACTGTTCCTGTATATACTATTTTACCGTATCATTGCATCCCTATTTACTTACTTAAAATTGGCTGTTAGTGCCTATGTTTATGTACGGAACTGCAGTAATGATTCTTATAGATAGATCTTAAGAAAGATATCGAACTTAAATCTCTTCCCATGCTAATAGAACCACACTACAACAGACAGCAATCTGGTCTGCTTTCTATTGTTAAACAACCAACTGTTTAATATAGATATTTTACAAGAAAGGCGTGCGCAATCAAACAATGATCAGAGGGAATACAACGACCGAATTAACATTCCTCCTGTTAAACCATTAATTCTTTGAATAGCTTCGATATTTCTCGCCGGGCAGGCGTACTCAAACTTCACTGCGTACTTACAACGACTTTGTATACTATGAAATCGTGAACGGTATTGAGAGGTTGTAAAACGCTTTGTGTTTCAACTGTTGAGCTACAAAAGAAAGTATTCTTTTATAGGTACTGGTGAATACTCTGTGTTTATTACTACTTGATTTGTAGATAAAGTGTTGATTTATGTTTCACTTTGTTGAGTGATTGCCTTGAAAATTAACATAGCATACCTAATTAGGCGTAGGATGGCGTAGGTTTTTTATTCAACTAGCGGCCCGCCCTCGCTTCGCTTCGGTGTAGAGCTGAAGTGTAGAGACCCTCCCGGCACAGGCCGATACCCTGGCCGCCAGAATAAGGAAGGTCCTGGGCGAGGTTGGTTGGCGAAGGTTTTTTCTTTTTAGAAGTTATACTTCTTTAGGCGCGTTATGAAAAAATGATGAGAGTGAAATTTTAAGATGCGCGCGCATCACTGTAACACAAAATTTTAACAGCATGAAGTTGGTCGCTTTAGCGACCAACTTCATGCGTTACTTTTGTGTTTACCGCACATTAAGAAAATCTACCAACAAAATAGAAATAGAATCTCTATTTAGTGAGTGCTAACGACTGCATTGTGAAGGCCTATCAAAAGTATTTATTAATCTGGAACAACGGAACCAAAGCGCGATTCAGGAGACAACAGCGCCATCTCTTGACCATTGGTGTAGTAGAACCAAAAATCACATCTTTATTTTTTGTAATAAAGTAACAGTTATAGGTATTCATATTTATAATATCAAAAGTATTTATTAATCTGGAACAACGGAACCAAAGCGCGATTCAGGAGACTACAGCGCCATCTCTTGACCATTGGTGTAGTAGAACCAAAAACCACATCTTTATTTTTTGTAACAAAGTAACAGTTATAGGTATTTATATTTATAATATTTATCCATATGTTTCTAGTTTGTATAATCGGATTACGTGTTTGAGTTTCATACAAGTGCAAATCACATATGTTCTAATAAATTATATTCAGTAGCGATTTTAATTGAATATTTTGGTTATTTATTTATTTTTTCAAATTAAAACTGAACTTTATTGACTGTGTCCTTTTCCAGACTTTTTATTAATTTATTGTAATTAATTATTTGCATGCAATTAAAAACTAATTTTAAACGATGCCAAAGAAGGATAACTTCTCACGCGCCTACATAAGTACACGCACCCATTTTTTTTTAATGCATTATAGGCAATGCGTTTGACCACAATCTCGCCTGATGGTAAGCGATGATGAGGCCTAGGATGGTACGGTTTAAAATGTGTATTTAAGAGCCTGCCTAGAAGGTGCTTGTTCACTCTGGCCTTGAATATGTCCAGATTATATTGGTCCGGGAAAACATAATCATGATCATTTATTTTGTAATAAATTACACGTCAATAATAAACAGAACAGAAATACATAAAGAACTAAGTAATCATTCAATTAATTCAAAATGACAAAATACAATTCACATGTCGATTTCAAATTTTATAAAAGTACATTACGGAGTCAAATTTAAAATACAATATTTTTATCTAAAGAAAATATAACTAGAAAAAAATTCTGAAAATATAACTAGAAAAAAAGCGAAGGGTGCGGGTTCGAGTCCCGTCTGCTGCCTGGTCTGCGTGGAATTTTTTTCTAGTTATATTTTCTTTAGATTTAAACATCAAGCAGTTACATGCTTTAAAATAATAAAAATTATAACAATATTTTTACTTAAAAAAACAGACTGGTGAATAGGTGACACGCCCAGTCAAACCGGTGGACATCCGAGTGGTCGGCATAGATGAATCGGTGTCCGGCGCGGAGATGGCGGAGGCCATAGGCACGGTAATAATATCATACAGTATTCTATCTTCATACAAACGGTCGGAAAGCGAGTCATACCTACGCCACTCGAGTTCGATGTGCTCTCGGCGGGCACCCAGTCGCGAATGCGCCGCCGCGCCGCAACGACGACCGAACGGTCTGAATTGTTTTTTATGCAGTTAGCCGTGCTTAAACATGCGTTTTGTATTGTAAATATTTGATTTAATTAAGTAGATACCTACATAATTTAGTATGGAAAAGAACAAACGACGATCAATATCGTACAACAGCACAATTGCTGTTTTTGGTTGCTTGAACTCTTCAATAACACACCTAGAGATATCATTTTTTTTTTACCTGAAATATTGGAAAGTTGTCTTACCTTTATAGAATATTTTTTATATACCTATCTACTAGTACGTTATTTGTTTCTAATATTTAGGTATTTCGGTTTTTCCATCGTGTAAATATCTGGAATAATATATAAATAAGTGGTTAGGATGAAAAAAGAGACAAACGAGTAATCTACCTACACTCGCGTTAAAAACAAAACTACATAAAATACTGTAGGCTGGCGGCCCTACCGCGTGCAACGCAGCGTTCGGTGTAGGCATTTATTTTCAAGGACAGGGCGGAGTCACAATACTGTACCCTTAGTACGAGTTTTACAATTACGAAAACTATGATAGTTTTCGTGAGCTCGCACTCGTACTAAGGGTACTGATTTTATTGTTTTCGTTTCAATACAAATAAACAGTGTTTAAATTCTATCATTAAATCGTTTGCGTCTTCTTAAATTTTAAGAATATTTGGTTACTTTTCACCAAAACGGACATAGAAACATAATTTACAATTACGAAAACTATGATAGTTTTCGTGAGCTCAAACTCGTACTAAGGGTCCTGTATAGATAATATTACCGTGCCATAGGACATCAGGGATCAGTTGAGAACATTTGTATGGAAAACCATTGCCCGTTTCCCCTCTAAACGTGATTTCCGAAACATGGATGAGCTTTTCCTAAATATATACAAATCTTCGATCTACAAATCGATCGTGGCCGTTATCGGCGGATTCAGTGGCGGCGACCCGTTGCTCAAAGCGACGCCATACCTCCCTCACGGCAGCTTTCCTTGTGCACACGTGTAGAGGATCTTTGGTTACGGCTTTAATTTGGTCAGTCCATCTTGTTGGCGATCTACCGCGTGATGGTGCCTTCACCTCTACCCTGAACGAAAGACGCTCGATGGTGGCTTCACCACGGCGAGTAAGAAAAGATATACAAATAAATTGACGACCTCCGTGGCCGAGTGGTTTATACGCCGGGTTCATGGTGTCACCGACTCGAGAGGTCCCGGGTTCGAATCTCGGTGGGGGCAGATGTTTGTGTGATGAATACGAGCATTTGTACTCCAGTCACGGATGTTTAATATGTGTTTCTATATAAATATACTTATATATGTACAGTACATGTATTCTATCCGTTCCTCAGCAATCCATAACACAAGCCTTACAGTGCTTACTTTGGGGCTAGGCTAATTGGTGTGAGTGTTGGAAATATTTATTTAAATTAAATACCTATTAAACAGACCCCATAAAAGTTTGAGAACAGCGCCATCAAGCATCCCCGATGGACTCTCCACGGGCCCAGATCTGGCGATAGCGACCAAGTAATTTATACCTATCATTAGACTTTTTAAATTCGACCGGTGCGTCTCTGAGGGGCGGCAGTTAAGATTAGGGCCCGCGAAACGCGCCCTAAGTAAGCATTAAAAAGTTACATTATATTATCGGAAAGCTTTGAGTACTTAGGTAAGTAGGTACTTGTATAAGCGTCATACGTGAACGACCGGCGACCATAAGGTTTATATTTCAAATTCAAATTCAAATTCAAACTCATTTATTCAGTCTGGGCTGTTACAAGCTCTTGTGAAAGTCAAACGCTACGCCATCGGTTCGTAAATCTACGGCGGGAGACCTTGTACTGAGAAGAACCGGCAAGAAACTCAGCAAGGGCTATTTTTTTCTCCCTGTTTTGTTTCACACAGTGTCGTCAATTGAAAGATGACATCAAAAATTGAATACATGTGTTGATGTCAACTTCCATCACATTAATATTATTAATTAACAAAAGTTAAGTATAACTAGGTACTATTTTTAAATTTAGAAGTGGCGATTAAACAATTTTCAGCCAAATTAGCAAAGTAAAAAGACAGTCTATTAAGTTAAGCCCAAGGTGACTTATCATTTATGAAATCTTTTACAGTATAGTAACCTTTCTTAAGGAGACATGTTTTTATACACACTTTAAACTTATTAAAAGGTAAATTAATTATTTCTTTTGGTATTTTATTATAGTAACATATACCTTGACCCACAAATGAACCAAGAACCTTTTGGAGTCTCAATGGTGGCAATTTGAGTTTATCTTTATTTCTGGTATTGAAATTATGTACATCATCGCGCCTCGTATATAAATTTATGTTCTGACGCACAAACAATATACAATTGTAAATGTATTGAGAGGCAACAGTCATTATACCTATTTCTTTAAATTTATCCCTAAGAGAAGTTCGAGATCCCAAGCGGTAAATGGCTCTTATAGCTCGTTTTTGAAGAATAAAAACTGTTTCAATGTCTGCGGCCGTGCCCCATAATAGAATGCCATATGACATAATGCTGTGAAAGTAGCTGAAGTATATTGTCCTAGCAGTGTCGACATCTGTAAGCCGTCTTATTTTATAAATTGCATAAGCAGCAGAACTTAGTTTACCGGCTAGTGTTGTAATGTGAGGGTTCCATTGAAGTTTGTGGTCTAGTGTTACGCCTAAGAAAACGGTTGTATCGACTAAAATTAGTTTTTCACCATTTAGAATTATATCCCCCATTTCAACATGCTTTACATTCGGCAAAGTAAATTTCACACATTTATTATATTCGTATTCTTGTTATGTTATGTCATTATATTCGTATACTCTATTGGAGTTTACGAACTTATAATATTTATTGTTATTAACCATTCTTTTCTATTTCCCCCGCCCACTAAAACTTATACCACTATACACTAATTTAACTAAACGTACCCACAGGATTTGTATCCCACAACCGCTGTGTCGCTTTTCGAATATTAAATATACCATTAGTATTTCGCAGTTTTTAATAATTAATTTGTTGCTCGAAAACAAATTTCATTAAAAAATTAGCCATATTTAATTACATGCTAAGGAATATCACTATTATATTAAGTGAGTGTTTGATGTGACCCAAAGCTTTTATAAATTGAATGACATTATCTTAGAATTTATTCTAAGGACATTATTTATTCAAGCTACACTCAAATAGAAATAAAACATCCTCGGAGAAAAACAATTTGGTTAATTTGCCTGCAGCAAAAAGTAAATTATTAAAATAGAAATCTGCCAAATTATATTGCTGTTTTAATCAACTGTGATTATTTATGACTAGCGGTCCGCCCTCGCTTCGCTTCGGTGTAGAGCTGAAGTATAGACTACAGTTTTTGTTGTCAGGCTTGTATTATACACAATGACATTCATCTATGATTCTTCTTATACCTGCATGCAAAGTCTCAGCCCGATCGCTTTAAAATTGACAAAGTTTCATACAAACTTTCATTCCCTATTTTATCCCCTTGGGGGTAGAATTGATCAAAATCCTTTCTTAGCGGATGCCTACGTCATAACATCTACCTGCATGCCAAATTTCAGCCCGATCCGTCCAGTAGTTTGGGCTGTGTGTTGATAAATCACTATGTCAGTCAGTCAGTCACCTTTGACTTTTATATACATATATAGATAATAACGGTCATTTTTATTACCTGTATTTATAACCAAACTAAAATTCTCATATTTCCGTTTTCCAGTACTCATTTTCTACACGTTTTACATGATTTATTTGCTAATTTTGTTTTTTATTCTAAGATAAGCACGGTTTCTCAATATCAATTATTGTCTGTCAATAAGGTCGAACGCTCTGAACGCATCAACAGCCAAATATTGAAAGCTCGCTTTCTTTTTTTTTTGTTTCCTCCCAGGCGGGGTAGCGGGTGTGAAATCCTCATGGATATCCTACAGCCGGCTGTAGAGTTATGTCAGACTCTTACTGACTAAAACACACCCGTGGGGGGTGCCTATGGCCTTAGGGGCCTTACAGGCTTCATCTGATGCGATCAACCCCTGAGAAGGGGATGATGCAGCGCTGCCTTAGTAAATACTACTGCATAGTGCGCTTAGAGGACGGATGCACCCTGATGTGCATCCGTATCGGTTTGGGACTGAGCGACTGAAGGTCTCTCAGGATCGGGGGGGCGGGGAAGCTCGCTTTCGGACCTCCCGCCTTTTTATACCCTACCGCGCCGCCACGACCCGTGTCGAGCGCGGCAGCCGTTACACAAAAATAATCCTTAAAGCATGATTCAGTATTCACGTGCGACGGCGCGATGGTTTATTTCATGTATAAGTTTGGTGTTTCTATACCGATTTCTATGATTCTTTTTTTATTGAATAGGTAATAATGTTAACTTTTTTAAATTAGGGATGAGTGAGAGTATTATAAACGTAAGAGTAAACAAATATAATCAGAATGCTCCGAACTGCTAAGCTATCAGGAGTTACACGTGTTATTGTGAGTCAACCATAAAAGATAGACATATGCTGTTGCGGGATATTTTTTAGACAATTTTATGTAGAATATTTCCGTCATACATGATTTCTATGTAACTTTAACCATTAAGGCTTCACACGCGACGGAAGCTTAAAAAATGGAGTAACTTCTCCCGTTTTCCCAACATTTCCCTTCACTACTCTGCTCCTATTGATTGTAGCGTGATGAAAAGTATACTATAACCTGCCCGGGAGTATGAAGAATAATTGTACCAAGTTTCGTTAAAATCCGTCGAGTAGTTTTTGTTTCTATAAGGAACATACACACAGACAGACAGACAGACAAAAATTTTACTGATTGCATTTTTGGCATCAGTATCGATCACTTATCACCCCCTGATAGTTATTTTGAAAATATATTTCATGTACAGAATTGACCTCTCTACAGATTTATTATAAGTATAGATGAATTACAATACAAAGTTAATATAAGTGGCTTTGTTTTTATTATAATATAGCATTTATTCAGTAAAACTGTTAAAAGATTGTGGCGGCGACATCTACATGCCCCACACATAATCAACATGGAGGAAATAATCACTCACCTCCACAAGAGATGGCGCTAACAGCGCTGCGCCTACAATGTATGGAAGCCTGAATCGCGCAAGTAAAATTCGGAGGCTAACACTATATATATACGATGCCCGACTGACATCAGGGACTGCGGACCGTGCGCCCCGTCGCACCGCCGCCTCCTTGCTCCGTGCGCCCCGCCGCACAGCTGCCTGCTTCGAGTCGACTCGACGCGCCTGCACTCATTCGTGAGACTCAAGATTGGACCAGTGGATACCTAGCGGTGTTAACGAAACTGGTCGGCGTAGCCCCGGTACGTCTCGAGCTCTCCTGAGCTCGGAAACCGGAAGACCCGATCCCATTTGCACTTGGGCCTTCCCAAGGGTGACGGTTGTTCCCATATTCGCTAGGAATATCGGAACACATCTCTTACAGCTTCAACCGACCCCCTGCCGCGGGCAGGGGAGTCCATCGGTGTCGCATAGGGTGTTAGGACCTGTGGCTTCACGCCACAGTCAGGGCACACCTACACACACATTACACTACTACCTACACAGACCTACACACAAACACATCACAATGGACATTACACAACAGGTACTGTCCCTCTTCTCCGCCCTCGGCCTCACCCTGGATGAGGCCGCCATCAGGGAGCTCGTCGCGAGAGCGCGCCCCATGCGCGACTCTCCCGCCAGCCCCTCCCCCGAACCCCCCCGCCCCGACACCCCCTGCCTCCCCGGGCCCTCGAGCGCGGGCAAGCGCCCCGCCTCGAGCCCGGTCTCGACGTGTGACTCCGACTCAACCATTGTGTCGGCGTCCGATGACTCCGTGTTCACCACTGTGGTGAGCAAGAAGAAGCGCCGCGCAGACACCGCGTCTCCAACGGCGCCCTCTGTCCCTCTCAGCCCTCTCACCCCTCTCACGGTCGCCCAACCGACCACCCAAACCCACCCAACACAGACACACAACACCACAAAACCACACACTAGGTGCACCGCCGCACCTATCAAGGCAAAGCCGCCACCGCCCGTCTTTCTGCGCGATAAGGCGCAATGGGCAAAGGTCGCGGACCTTTGCAAAGCTCAGAATATACATTACACACAGGCGTCGAACACTGGTCACGCCATTAAAATCACCACACCCACAATCGACACATTTAGGAGCCTCACAAGGCTACTAACCACACACTCAATCCCTTACCACACTCCCCGAGGAGCGCAAAGTCCGCGCGGTACTCAGAGGAGTCCCCTTCGAGCTCTCCAACGAGCTCATTCTGAACGACCTAACCGACCAAGGCTTCCCAGCCGAGGCAGTGCACAAGTTGCACAGCCGGACCGGGAAGCAATACCCGTTGGCCCTTGTCATTTTGACCTCGGTCCCGGCAGCTAGGGATATTTTTAAAGGTCCCATTACAGTCTGTGGCCTCGACAATATCAAAGTCGAGGCCCCACACCGGCGAGGCACCCCTGGGCAATGCCACAGGTGCCAATTATATGGCCACGCAGCAGCCAACTGCTCGGCGGCCCCGAGGTGCGTCAAGTGCCTCGTACCCCACCTCACCAAGGAGTGCACCCGCACTCGTGACGCACCCGGGGCACCCGCATGCGTGCTCTGTGGCCAAGAAGGCCACCCGGCCAATTACAGGGGTTGCCCGCGGGCCCCACGCCCCAGGCCCAACACTCACACACACACAAAGCCAACCACGGCGACAAAAATACACCCACCACCACCTAATAACACCACCACAAACTTCCCGGGGCTACCCAAGGCGGCCGCCCCTCGCAGCCCGGCGCCCCCGACAGCCTGGGGACCAGCCAGGGCCCGCCCAAAACCACACCCACCACAACACACCACACCAACAACACAAGCTAAGCCAGCCCAAGACGTCTCTCTGGCCGAGGACATGGCGCTTATTCGCTCCTCGCTCAAGAGGGTGAATATCGCCGAGATCCACACTCTCGCCGCGAAGCTCCGGCTAGCAAAGACACCCCTTGAAAAGGCTATAGCTATAGCCGAACACCCCGAACTCGTTGCCGCGTTCGATTAATTTTTCAATCATTATAACACTGGAAAATAACCAGACTCCGAACACAAACAAAAACACTATACACAAAACACGCGGTGATAACTCAAACAAACACCACTGTTGTTTAAATTATGACCGCGCAAAACACTAACATAACAATCACTCAACTAAACCCCGGGCGTACCAAGCCGAAAGGCGCTTCGCTTGTGTCATTTAATACGCGCAGCTTAAAGTCCAACTTTAACGAAATTAAATTATTTTTGCAAGATAGGGAACCCCACTTTCTGCTCCTTCAGGAGACTTGGCTCAAACCAACTCAAATGAAGGGGCTGTCGATCCCTAAGTATAAATTAATCCGGAACGACGGTGCCAACGCGCGCGGCGGCACCGCAATTTACTATAGACGCAATTTACACTGCACACCTATACCCACTCCCGCGCTCACAAACATGGAAGCCACCATCTGTAGGCTGGCGATGACAGGACACCAGTCCTTAATCATCGCCTCAGTCTACATTAGATCAAGTACACACCCTCACCGCGCAGACTTCGAAACACTCACTTCACTAGGTACATCAGTCATAATGTTCGGTGACTTTAACTCCAAACACACCGACTGGACATGCGAGACCACCACCACCTCTGGCCGCAGATTACTACACATCACCGAGGAGCTTGGCTATGATGTCATATGTCCCTACGCGCCCACCCACTACCCAGACAATGTACAAAACCGACCCGACGTCCTGGACTTCGCGATCCTTAAAAACGTGTCGCTTCGCCTCAGCTCGATCGAAACACTCGACGACCTGGGGTCAGATCACAGACCGGTGTCTCTAGTTCTAGGTCCCCAAGACCCACTAGACGCCCCCGCGCCCCCTAAGAGGCTATTCACCAACTGGGACGGATACCGCTCCGCTCTCGAGACCGCTTTAGACTCCCCCGAGTCCCCGTTCCCTAACTCACCGGACAGTCTCGACAGCACCGACAAGATTGACGAAACTATAGAGTCTTTAACTTTACTGGTGACCGAGAAGGCGAAGGAGAACTCGCGGGAGGTTGAGCTGCCAAAGCCCAAGCTCCCGCTGGCCATCCGGAACCTAATCCAAGCCAAAAACGCCGCTCTCCGGAGAGCCAAATTATACCCCACCCCCGAGTATAGGGCTACAGCTAATCGCCTTCAGCGACAAGTTAGGTCCCAATTAGCCGCTCTGAGACACTCCCGTTGGGAGGAACTCATGGCGGACATTACCCCATCCCATCTTGCGTACTATAGAATCGCGAAAGCGCTCCGTAGCGACGTCACCACTCACACCCCCCCGCTCACTCGCCCCGACGGCACCGTCGCCTTCGAAGACGACGAAAAATCTGAGTGTTTTGCAGACAGCATAGCGGCGCAATGCACGCCTAGTACGCAGGAAACTAACCCGCAACATATTCGCGGAGTGGAGGAGGAGGTCCGCCGGCGGGCCGCCCTTCCACTCATTGACAACCCCCTAGACCCCGTCACGACAGACGAACTCAGACAGACCATTAGAAACTTTAAGCAACGCAAGGCCCCGGGCGCCGACGGCATCTCTAACAAGGCGCTCAAGCACTTTCCCATCCAAATGCTAACCTTGCTTGCAATTCTCTTTAACGCATGTTTTGATCTGTGCTACTTCCCAGCCGCCTGGAAAGAAGCAATAGTGATAGGCATCCCCAAACCCGGAAAACCCGCGCACCTCCCCAGTAGCCATCGCCCTATTAGCCTCCTCAAGGCAATGGCGAAACTTTTCGAAAAAACCATACTGACCAGACTAAGAGAGCACCTCCTATCACCATCCGATCCTATTATCATTGACCACCAATTCGGCTTCAGAGCCAAACACTCCTGCCCCCAACAGATCCATCGCATAGTGGAGCACGCCCTAAGCGGCTTCCAACTTAATAAATATAAAACTATTGCAGTCTTCTTCGACGTCGCCAAAGCCTTCGACAAGGTTTGGCACGACGGATTAATCTTTAAATTATATCAATTAAAATTACCTGACCGCCTAGTTAGGTTAGTAGCCTCTTTTCTATCAAACCGCACCTTCCGCTATAGATACGAAGGTTCACTATCAACGCCCCGCCCACTACGAGCCGGTGTACCGCAGGGGTCCGCTCTCTCCCCCCTGCTATACACAGCGTACACCAATGACATCCCTCAGACCAAGGGTGTCGAGCTCGCTCTCTTCGCGGACGACACGGCCCTCTACTCTAGGGGAGCCAGTACCAATCAAATCATAGCCAAGCTCCAACCGGCAATCACAACACTTGGGAATTGGTTCCGCGATTGGAGAATCGACGTAAATCCGGACAAAAGTTCGGCCATTTGCTTCGATCCCAAGCGCCGCACCAAAACCATACAACACGGTGCGCGGTCTCTGCGAATGCAAGGCATAGCAATACCGTGGCACCGCACAGTCAAATACCTAGGGATCACACTAGACAAAAAACTCACCTTCCGTGCACACATCACACGCGTAGTCGCGAACGCGCGCTTTTATATGAGCCGCCTCCACCCGATGCTCGGTAAATACAGCAAAATGTCACTTCGTAACAAGCGAACGCTTTACAAAGTTTGCATACGCCCGGTCCTCACTTACGCGTCACCAGTGTTCGCACACGCGGACGAAGCGATTTTGAACAAACTTCAAGTGCTTCAAAATCGCTTCTGCCGCATAGCCACAGGGGCCCCGTGGTACGTCCGCAACGCGGACCTCCACAGGGACCTTCAACTCGACACAATTCAAACACACCTCACAGAGTGCTCGGAACGGTTCTTCAAAGCTGCAGAAGAGCACTCTAACACACTCATTAGATCGGCGTCGGGATACGCTCCACACACTCCATCTCGATTCAGGCCCCGCAGGCCCAAACACGCACTCACAGCCACACACAATAAACTCACGCGCGATCTCGCGGCCCTCTTGGCCGCTGAGGATCCAACACCCGCGGTGAGTCCCCCCCCCCCCCCCGACACAGAGAGGTTCGATTCCTCTCAGTCCCCTCCCGTTTCAAGTGCACATCTGAGTGCACTTGTCCTCTAAGCGCATTTTGCGTTATTTTAAACTATGCACTAGTTTAAACTAACGCAGCGCCGCATCATCCCCCTCTCGGGGGGTGATCGCTTCAGATGAAGCTTGTAAGGCCCTTCTGGCCATAAGCATGAATTAAGGGTGTTTTTTAGTCAGTAAGAGTCTGACATAACCTTACAGCCGGCTGTAGGGTATCCATGAGGATTTCTCACCCTCTCCCCCGCCTGGGAGGAAACAAAAAAAAAAAAAAAAAAAAACTGACATCAGTCGAGCCGCGGCAACCAAGCTACCGTCACCCAGGTCGGAGGGAGATTTTCCCTTTGGCCTTCCTGCACTGGTGACCCTGACGTGATTTGAACACGCAACCAACTTTCTCTTATCTTTCTCATTTAATGAAGAATGTTTTGGTCGCTCACGAGTTCCTTTCCTCCTATAATCCGAGATCCTTTAAAAGAGGCGTGAAGAAGCAGTATACAGACCAGCAAGGTGAGGATGGCTGATGTGGCAGGTAGAACTGTGCTGTACCAGCTATCTTCGCGTCTGGACGCCACCGTTACTCAATTTACATGTTAAGTGAAACTTCTTTTCTTAAACAAACAAAATAGGCGGAGCATAAGGTATAGGGAAATGATGCAGCGCACGCATAACATATATATATATGTAAATATAAGTATATATTTTCGCGTGTGACGCTCCTGACGCTCACAGCGTTTCAGCCTTCGCGCGACTTACCCTCCAACTTCCATGCTTGTCGGGAAGAGCTGCGCACGCATCCACGCACACAACTATATATAAATATATATTTTTATTTATTCGTATGGCATTGTCTTGTCACAGGAATCAGAGTTTAAAACCTAAATGTCTTAGCCAATTGGCAGCGTCGTTATCGAGGGAGACCAGGTCCTCCATCGCACCATCGTATTTGGTAAGGGGACACTCCTGTACGATGTGTTGGATGGTCTGTACGTCGGCACCGCATTCACATCGGGGCGAGTCGATCCAGCAGCATCGATGTTTGTAGTGGGCACAGAGACCGTGACCCGTCCGCAGTCTGTTGAGGAGGCACCACTCTCGCCTGGGTAGATCAAAGCCTGCTGGCCTCACTCCTGGGGTGAAATTTTCAGCAAGTGTTCCTTCCATCGTTGTCTTCCAATCACTCCTCCATTGCGTAGTTCAGCGTTGGCCAGTTTACGGCGAGTGGCTGGGGGCTCTATATTGCACAGAACGGGAAGCCAGTTCGTTGGGGTCGATTTAATTGTTCCAGGAACAATATGTATATATATATATATATATTTATTTACATATTAAAATGGAGCTGGGCGGGCCATGTAGCCCAATTGACCGATGACAGATGGACTATACAAGCCACATTGTGGCCGGGACCAGCTGGCTTCAGGAATAGAGGCAGACCGCAAACACGATGGACAGACGATATCACACGGTCGAGACTGGGTTACAGTAGCACGAAACAGAAATACATGGCAATCTCTGGAGGAGGCCTTCACCTGAGAGGAGGGTTATTGTCAAACTCATTTATTAATAAATAATTTATAATCTGTTGTAAAAAAAATTGGTAACAAATAACAGGCTTTATTATTTTTATTCTCTCTATTTATTTTATACCATAATAATTACATTTCTAAATATTGATATAAAAATAAAAACATTTAAAAATATAAAAAATAGAAGCCAACCGGCAGCGGGAACAGGGGCCTAGCTACCGGTGGTTAGGGCCCGAGTGAGCGGAACCTCCTCACTATGCGAGCCGTGTCATGGAGTACTGCCTTCTGTATCAGGCCCTTGACCCAGTCACCCAACTCGAGCCTCCGCAGATGACAGTCGATTATTATTATTATTATTATATTATATACACATATTTGTGTGACGCTCTCGTGACGCATTTCCGTATCATCTTTTTTTTCATTTTCGAAAATAAGTTTGAGTTCAAAAAGAACTTTACACTGTCTAACAGCTGAACTAACAATACAGTAACTTTAACGTTTACCGCAAATTTTGCGGTTGCAAAGCAAAACACAATGTTAAACAAGCACTTTTTATTATTTTCAACAACAACGGTGCGAATAACATTGTACCCTTACTTAAGTAATAATGCGGAATATTTGCGGTTAAAAAGTTCTAGATTGTCATTGAACATAACATAGAAAAGTTAAAGGAAGTAGAAATGCATATAATTACGGCTAGAGACCTCTTGCACTGAGAAAACCAGACAAAAAACTCGGCCATAGCTATATTTTAATCTTTTTATACAACTTCAAACAAAGATTGTATTTTTTAGTATTTAACTGCTAGATGTTTAAAACAAAAAGAAAATTGTTAATGAATAAAACTAGTTTTTACAGCTTAATGCACGAAACTTTATTTATTTATTGGCTTTTCGCAGCCTTTACAGGCTACGTCGTCAGAATCAATTTTTTATTTAATTTTGTCATGTGTGTCAACATTTTGTGTAATGTTTTTGAAACGTCAATAAATAAATAAAGTTTCGTGCATTAACCCGTAAAAAACTAGTTTTATTTAATGAGTAATGTGCGTGAAAACCTAAGAAACAAATAAAATTGTTAATGGTTAAGAAAATATCTATGGATCTTTCATCATCATCATCAGCCTATCAATGTCCCCACTGCTGGGGCACATGCCTTCACTATGGATAACGCGGAAGAATCCCTAAACGGGGATCCCGTTGCTTCGCACTAAGCAGCTTAGAGGGTATTCGCAGGGTTTTTTAGCGGATATTATGCCGTAAAGCGCCCGTAAGAGTTACTTGGTCCTCAGTGGGCAGTCACTGCGGGGGCCCGTAAAGCTTGCGGGAGCCAGGTGTGAGGTCCGTTCAGCGGTGTGCCTGTTAAAGGCGCTGTCGTCTGTAAACAGAGGTTTTGCCTGCGTTAGCAAAAAAAAGGCTTTCTCTGTGCATGGAATAGGGAGATCGGGCCATGACCCACGACGCGGGCCACGTGCGGATTGGTGGGTGGCGAAAGTTGCTTAACTTCAACGATCGCAGCCGAACGCGCTAACAACTTGCGCCATCGAGCTCCTCATTACGGGTCTTTGTGGTCTGATAAATAAAATAAATAAATAAAACATTCTCGCCTATCTTTCATCTAGTAGTTCTGAATAATAATAATCCGACACAAAAATAACCATATTCTACGATGGTCACGCCAATTACATTGTCATAACATTTTATAATGAGACTTTTGACACTGATACCTTTTAGCCTTATCGCCCTAAGATATCCTGAGAGATCCAAGCATTATCAGGGCTGGCAAAAAGATACTAATAATAATTTATTGGCATCATTGGTACACAATATTTTATAACATTATAGTAATATAAGTTATTTACGGGATTGTTACCATGTACCTTGTTTATAGAGAGTTTCCGATATTTCGGCACTGTTGCAAGCGCCATGATCACGGAGTAACTGAAGTAATTGCGGGTAGGCTGTTATTGGCAGACATATCGGTCTACCCTCCGAAATATCGGAAACTCGCTAAAAACAAGGTACATGGTAACAATCCCGTAAATAACTTATATTACTATAATGTTAGTGACCATGAAAGTTTAAAACAATATTTTATAACATCTTAAAATAAAAGAACATTTATCCAACTGCATTAAAATTACATCTGCACCTGAACTAGGAGAACTGTATCTCAGATCCAGTGCTCTTTATAAAAAAAAACAAGCTGTTTTAAATGTTCTCAACGCATACAGACATATTTTCAAAAAAAGGTAATAAAATAATAAGTGCAAAGTGTAGCGAATGAATGCTCTCAAACCCGGGCAAAAAGATTAACTCCTTTTTTACACAGAAAAAGATTTTAGTACACAAAAAATAAATTAATAAAAAAATTTTTAAAGAAAATATAAAACCGACTTCAAAATCGAAAATGGAACTAAAAAGTAAAAAAATTATATCTGGTTCGTGATTTGTGAAGTCGGGCGGGTCAAGATTGAAAGACGTATTATTACCGATCAGAAACGAAAATCTATTTAATGTTTCAATCATGAAACAGATATTATTTTTTACTTTTTAGTTCCATTTTCGATTGTGTAGTCGGTTTTTTTTTTGTTTTTATCCATTTTAGTGAAAATTTATCGTCCAAGTAAACAATAACACAATTGACGGAAAAATCGGTGAACATGCATAAAAAAACATCGTGCGTGCTTTTGAAATTTGAAGGTTTCCCTCGATTTCCCCGGATTCTACCATCAGATCCTGACTTGGTTCTAATGGGAAGACCACGGAAGTGCACTCTTTCGAATAAAAAGAATTTTGGAAATCGGTCCACAACTGACGGAGAAATCGATGAACATACATAAAAAAAATATACAGTCGAACGTAGAACTTCCTTCTTTTTTGAAGTCGGTTAAACATTGGCTAGGAAGGGCGGGCCACGCACGGTTCCCAACTTAGGGGTTTTGCCCCCAGATTTAGGGGCTAGAAGTATTAAAACGGACTTTTTTAGGGGCTAGAATTTTTGGGGGTTTTTTTAGGGGCCTTTATCAAAACTTGCAATTAAATCGAAAAACAAAGCGTGTGTTTTCTTTCAGTTTTGTGCGTAGAATGGAACGCACCACGATATGAAACGACTGAACTGACTGTGTGGCGGGTTGTTTCCTAAGGCTGTATGGACTAAAGTTAAAAAAACAGCTAAATAAGATTAAACAGTCTGTCAGCTCATTTTCGTTTGATTGTCCTTTCGGAAACTGTATTTATTCAATAAAATAATTTACTGTAACTAATTAAGTAACGTTTTAAATTAATGAGCATCCAAAGAATTTGGGTAAAAAAGTAGGTACTTAAAAAATTGTATATTTAGGGTATCTAAATGTAATCTAAAATTGTTAGGGGATTTTAGGGGAAATAAAAAAATACTTAGGGCTAAATTTTGGTAAGGGTTTGTAACACTGGCCACTCGAGCAGTGAAGGTGAGCGTTAATGCGCATCTCAAAGAGGGCCTCCTTAAACCTACACCTAGGTCGCAAGTCCCAGGCTCACAGTTTCTCTCTCTGCCACACGATGGACCCGGCACGGTGAATCCATGGATTGCTAAGACGTTCGTCTCAAGTAGACCCAATTGGGGTGATGACGGAGTTCAGTAAACGAAATTCTATTTAGTCCGTCAGATAGATGATCAAAAAATAATGGACACGTATTTTTTCTTTGGGCAATCAACCAAAAAATTACAAAGTTATAGCGCGTCAAAGTTTGGAAGTAGGGGCTCGTGACGTCACTTTTTAGTGAATATTCGCTTAAAAGCGTACTCAAACGTGACGTCATGCGACTTTTCAAATCAATATATCTCTGCAATGTTTATATTATGTGATAAAGAAAAAATACGTGTCCAAAACTTTTTGATAATCTACCTGATAAACGAAGAAAAAAGAATTAGTCATCATCCCTATTATTTGTTTTTGATGTGTAACATCTTTCCTCTCGCTTTCCTGCAATTTGTGGGAGTGATTTCGTGAAATGGGACGGAAGTGTGTTTCAAGAAGAAGCTATTTGATTTGATTTAAGAACATAATGTTCAAATGGCTTATTCCTTTTGTGGTAGTAGGTTTTATTTCTTTTTTAACTTATATATTTTAATATTTTTTGTTCTTCTGTCAAGAGTCATTATTATTATGTAAATTGACATAAATGAGTCAAACTCATGGCTGTATGAGTAATACTTTTACTATTTAATACTTTCCAAATGCATTATGCTACCGCGGCCCTGATGGTCGTGTGTATAAAATGTATCCTTGTCAGTCTCTTTACAGAATGAAAAGGAGAGACTGATATTACGAGTAGGTTTCGATTTGAGATTGGAGAATCGTGCAGCCAGTTATATATATAGCGCACCTTACAGGCCCTGCCAGAATACCAGCGCTGTTGTCACTCGCATAGTAACGCGTGGCAACAGCATCATGCTGAGGCAGGGTCCTGATTAACCATTAATTTACTTTTATAGTTTTAAGTTAGTTTTTAATTTTGTTTTTTATGTTAATGTTTATGTGTTTTTTCATTGTTGTTGTAATACTCGTAACAAATGGTTAATAAAAAATCTCTCTCTCTGTGTGTGTGTGTGTATAGTATTTCTTAGGTTGCAATATAGGCGGTCAGTGCATTCGCCCGGATAGCGAAGAGTGCTGGTTCGAGTCCCGTCTGCTACCTAGACCGCGTCGTTACCTATATTTCTAGTATAATTTTCTTTAGATTTAAAAATCTAGCAGATGAATGCTTAAGATTTTTTTTTTTATTTTATTATTAAATTTTTTTTTTCATATTATATCTATTATCAGTTTGATCCCGTGCAAAGTTGTACTTAATGCAAACTCAATAATAACTTCGACCTCTTTTTTTCATAATCTAGATATGGCCGAATGAATTTCACCAAGTAAAGGCAGCTTATCCATCAACTTGACGTTCGAGCAACACATAATGTTGCCATTGTCCAATAAAGTCTCTACTAAAGTACCCATCGACAACCCTATATTTGGAGCTGTAGATTATATCTGCGTATCCATCACGAGGAGAGGTGCTATCCAAGTCGCCAGCGAGGCACAAAATAAACCGAGGCAGTGCCCATATTTCACCTGAGATCGATGGCCGGCCGCTCGCCTCAGAAGATATCATTGTTTCCGATGTCGACGTTTAGGGTCGCGGGCGGGATAAATTATCGGAGCTGCTAATGGTCATCGGACCTGTAGTTTGACAAGTGGACGGAGCACTAACAAACAGGTAAGTACAGTAGAATCATCGCATTTATATTTTAATAAAAACCCTATTACAGTTATAACAGCATGTAACTGCTTGATGTTTAAATCTAAAGAAAATATAACTAGAAAAAAATCCACGCGGACCAGGCAGCAGACGGGACTCGAACCCGCACCCTTCGCAATCCGGGCGAATGCACTGACCAATTATGCTACCGCGGCCCTCACGAACCGCGTCGAAATTCCTCTAGCCATTCTTAAGCTGCAAGGCAGCGCCATCTCTTCGCATTATAGGTAACCCTATTTCACTTGAGAATGACTTCACCGATTTCATTCATTTATTTTAGAGGTCCGTTCCTAGTGTAGAAAATTTTCAGTATGTCACAGTCACTTATACTTTTAAAACTTGGTAAGAAGATGTATTCTGTGAATTTTTGTAATAAAGTAACAGTTATAGGTATTCATATTTATAATATTTATCCACATGTTTCTAGTTTGTATATTCGGAATACGTGTTTGAGTTTCATACAAGTGCAAATCACATTATGTTCTAATAAATTATATTCAGTAGCGATTTTAATTGAATATTTTGATTATTTATTTATTTTTTCAAATTAAAACTGAACTTTATTGACTGTGTCCTTTTCCAGACTTTTTATTAATTTATTGTAATTAATTATTTGCATGCAATTAAAAACTAATTTTAAACGATGCCAAAGAAGGATAACTTCTCACGCGCCTACATAAGTACACGCACCCATTTTTTTTGTTAAGTTTCAGTTCTAAGTATGGGTAACACCCAAAATTTATGTTTTTTTTTCTATTTTTGTGTGAAAATCTTAATGCGGTTCACGGAATACATCTACTTACCAACTTTCAACAGTATAGTTCTAATAGTTTTGGAAAAAAGTGGCTGTGACATACGGACGGACAGACGGACGGATATGACGAATTGATGACGAAAACAGGGTTCTGTTTTTTCGCAATTTGGTTACGGAACCCTAAAAACGTGTAAGTGCAAAGTTTCCAGCGTTCTGTTCCAAAGGTCCAAGGTTAAACACAAAGATTTGACCCCAAATAGAGGTTATTTATACAATTCTTTGATCGCAACTTCGCGGCAGCGTGGACTTGAGAAAAGATCCCTCCCTTGAGAACTTTCGATTGAGGGCGTCGCCAACTAAGTACTTAGTTAGTTTTTTGTTTCTTTTGTTTAAAGTATGTGCGTGTGTTAAAGGAAATTTCACGAATGATATTCGACATATAATCTAGCAGTGTGATTTAGCTGAATTAAAAATATATTTTTATACTAGCGGCCCGCCCTCGCTTCGCTTCGCTGTAGAGCTGAAGTGTAGACTACAGTCACGGTAATATTAATATGATTACCGTGCTACAGTTTTTGTTCTCAGGCTTGTATTATACACAATGACATTCATCTATGATTCTTCTTATACCCGCATGCAAAGTCTCAGCCCGACCGGTTTAAAATTGACAAAGTTTCATACAAACTTTCATTCCCTATTTTATCCCCTTGGGGGTAGAATTGATCAAAATCCTTTCTTAGCGGATGCCTACGTCATAACATCTACCTACATGCCAAATTTCAGCCCGATCCGTCCAGTGGTTTGGGCTGTGCGTTGATAGATCACTATGTCATTCAGTCAGTCACCTTTGAGTTTTATATATATAGACTAGCTGACTCGGCGAACTTCGTACCGCCCAAAAGTAATAATTTGCAATAAATTAAAATTGCGACTATAATTTGAGATTTAAACTATCCTATCTCTCAAGTTGGATCGAACTGCACATGGTGTGCGAATTTTATTATAATCGGTTCAGTGGTTTAGGAGTCCATTGAGGACAAACATTGTGACACGAGATTTATATATATTAAGATATGTTTGTCTCTTGTTGTTTACAAATGACCTTTACAGCGCCCGTCAGAGACATGCGTTCAACACAGATTTAAGAACTCCAACTTACAGGAGATCACATTAAGAAAACACTACCTTTTGGTGGTGTTGTGTTACTGTCCAGGAGTAAAGTTCCAGGGCTCCACGGGGTAGGGAAATGGGTCCAGGGTAAGAAACGCAAGATATTTTGGTATCAAAAGTATCATTAGGGTATGCTCGACGTTTACCATCAGGCGGACCATAATATGTTTATTTACCACTCTTTGAACTTAAATAAACATCCTTCACTACCTGGCACATGTCTGGGGGGATCGCATCCTTATAGTAGCCACATTGTAGATTAAAGACACTAACAGACTGAGAGTGACGACATGCGTATCTTTTCATCTCTGAAGTTCCGGGTCGATATCCAGTACGATTTTTCCTAAAACGTTTAAATATCAAACGGCATCAGAAGAGTTATACGTGAACAAACATATGAAGAAAGGATACATGGGCGTCTGTTTAGCAACGGGCCGTCTTCCATTAAAAATACTGTAAATAATACACAGCTTGCATTGTCTAGGTTTAATATAGATAGTCGAACAAATAATTAGCTCAAAATGAGCTATGATTGCTCAGATGCGAACGGATTAAATCGGAACGTGGTGAAGTCGATAAGGGGTTTGAACACGACCGAACAGCTCGACGTCTAGATCACAAATGCCCCGAAAACTGTTTTTTTTTTGTTTCCTCACAGTGGAGGAGCGGGTGTGAAACGCTCATGGATACCCTACAGCCGGCTGCAAGGTTATGTCAGACTCCTACTGACTAAAACACAACTTTAGTTCATTATATATTCATAGGCTTATGGCCTTAAAGGCGTTACAAGCTTCATTTGAAGCAATCATCCCCTGAGACCCCCTCTCATGATGCAGTCCTCCCCACCCTCGAAAACTGAAGTTTCACTCGTTTTTAAACACTTACAGTGATCTGAAAGCGTCACTTTAGCAGTTTTGTTTTTCTTGTGAAAAATTGTGTTGTGGCGGAAGTTAGTGTCTAATAATGGTGGATTATTAACCATTAAGTGTTCGGGAACATGCACAAGTGTTGGCAAGTGAAACAAAATAGCGGAAAGTGTCTTTCGACGTTCCCTCAAGAAGTCCACGGGGAGGTTCCAGTAAATCCCTACACATTTACTGAAACATAGGGAAAGGGGGTTTGACTTTACTGCCACTTACTTTGACTTGATTTATTACTTTGACCATGAGTGCTATAGAATTTGTAAACATTTTAACATAACATTGGCTAAATTTAATGCACAAGACGTGCGAAGCCATTTAGAGAAAAAAAAATAGTAAGTGTTGCCAACCCATTCACCGGAGACACCCAAGTCGGTTCGAGCTTGACGTTCCGTTCAACAATCCTCGACATATATAAGTACATTGACGAATTGACAATCTCCTCTCCTTCCTCTTACAAGTCTGTTAAAATCACGTTGAAAAACAGCAATCTAGAAATTAAACAATTTTGCGTTTCATTTGCGTCACATACACTACTAGTAAAAGTGGTTAAACACGGTGCTTTGAGCCGATTAAGATAACAAACGGAGCGAGTGGAAATCAATTTGTTTACAGTGTTTAGCCATTTAGCACATGATATAATCGCGACTAAACACCCGGTGGTCGATCTAATCTCTAGAGTCTTTAGGTGTAAACGATGGGTTATTCCCAACAAACCAAGTACTAAACTAACAGTGATTTTTTTTTTTTTTATTTATTTATTATATTATAAGAAATGCATTATAATCTTAAGTGTATAACAGTGTCTCATAAACCAGTATTTTGAAATTACTACTGGATATCCAGTCTCACTTCGGCGTCATACATTCTAAGTTAATAGTTTATGTTTTCGGACACGTATGCATTCATTTCATCCGTTAAAAATTATTATATAACTATTTAATGGTGAATAGTGCACAAAAAACCATTTGAAAACATATACACAGATGCGGGGGGCACAATTACGTTTGTGTATAAGCGTTAATGTATAAGCATAATATACAGTACGAGATGTGGATGCGTTGCGAATAAGCCGAAAATGATTCCAATATCAAAGTATGAATAAGTACGTATTTTACTGAAACATGCTCGGAAACTTGGAAATTTGAACAGTATTTTAACAACCTTATTCAAAATAAATCGAGATTTTAGTACTGGCTACATACTTGCGAGCAGTGGCTGTCATAAGTTGTATGATCCATATTTGCCTTCGCGGCAAAATTTTTGTCCTTGCGATTTTGTCGAAATTTTTTACCACGTACGACCAAACTGTGGAATACGTTGTCACCAGCAGTGTTACCGGACAAAAACGGTCAGAAACCCTTGAAAAAAAGAGCGTACTCCCTCCATAAAGGCCGGCATCGCATTTAAAAACCATCGGGGGTCAGAAATAACACAATCTAATCGTAAGCGATAGCGATAGCCATAGCAATCCCATTAGGCAATTAACCATCTGGTCGCCAATTTGCCATTTCCGCGGTTGGACTTCAACATTTTAAAGCGGCATTTCCAAATTAAACTGGCATTCGGTAACAACCCGCCTTCTGTCAGTAATACGGACAGCGTCTGAGTCTACAAGCAATCCCATTACGGATAAACGGCGCATTTGAAAGAGATCGCCGACGAGCTGGGGTTACAGACGGATCTTGATATAATTAACTGCGTTCGCTCTAACGGAAACAATGGAAGGGATTAGCTTTAGTTGTGACTTTGTTAGTGGTTGCAGGAGCTCGATGGCGCAAGTGGTTAGAGCGTTCGGCTGCGATCGTTGAAGCAACTTTCGCAGTGGTCGGTCATTGGATGGTTGACCAAAAATTTACTATCTCGAGCTCCTCCGTGCTTCGGAAGGCACGTTAAGCCGTTGGTCCCGGCTGCATCTGCAGTCATCTCCATAGGGAAGGCCTGTGCCCCAGCAGTGGGGGCATTAATAGGCTGATGATGATGATGATGATAGTGGTTGCAAATAGCTGGTAAGTAGATTGGGCACCAGTCTAATTTTGTACAAAGCATTACCTACAACACTATGAAACCGTCGCATTGCGAATAAAGCACTTAAGCAATAAAAGTGCTGTCAATTTGAAATCGTATCCGACGACATACCTTCGAATGCGCCTGGCTGCTGAGTAAGTAGAATCGATGAAATTGTAAGAATCCCATACTCTGATATGAATAAACAAGGAATAAGATTAGTTACACCGTATTTTGTTCATGTCACTCAAATGACATATTTCATCCGATGATTCGATGGACAGAGACAAAACATGGAGTAACTAATCCAAGCTTATTTTTAGGTTATTAATAAAAGGGGTTAAATAATAAAGTAATTCTAGATTCGATTAGGCTTTACAATTTGATGACGCTGAAGAAGTAGCGACACATACACCCAACGCAGTCCCGTCACGTCATCTTCCCACATGCTCCCTCCACACACACACACGCACACACACACGCAAACACACAAACACACACACACCCTCACACACACAAGCACACCCTCACACACACACGCATATAAACACCACACTCACAAATTTACACCCACATACACTCACAAGCATATGCAAAATCGTATAAATGTAAATCTAGATTTTATCATTGTTTTCCTCTTTTTTGCTTATGTAACACTTTCTTGGAGAGGCTGGTGCACTGAGACACAGGCGTCAGCTTACTTTGGTCACCAGTCTCTCACAATCTTAGTCCTAAGTTTTATAATCTGTTACTCATGAAGCATGTATAAGATTGTGGAGAGAAAATAAAGTTTATTATTATTATTATTATTATACAAAAATATTCTCATTCTCGTTGACGTCCCGGAGAGGGCCGCGGTGAACAAACGGCCTTATTCTATTATTCCTGTTATTTGTAGAATGAAATTAAGTGTATTTTATACACATAATGAGAAAGATCTTGTATGTATTAAGGAAATGACTCTTATAAGAACTGATCAAGTGCTTCACACCAAGGGCGGATCCAGAGGGGGGGTCATGGGGGTCATGACCCCCCCTCTGGGCTGGGTCCATCTGTACCCACTTCACAATCTGTACCCACTGTGACTTGACCACGACTATATGACCCCCCCCTGGCGCCAAAGCTGGATCCGCCCTTGCTTCATACGAATATGAGTTTTATCAAGAAATAATAAAACTGTTGGATATATCTTATGGTACCCACTGACATAAAGGCCTCGTGCTTTATAGTATAATTTTCCCTGAATGTAAAAATTAATGTAGAATATAGGCGTCTTCATTGATTTTCACTTTAATTCAAAAACCTCATTAATATTGGAGGATTTAGGATTAGAGCCCTGGGACTAACAGGCAGAGATACAGAAAACTTTATAAAAAAAACATGACAGCCATCAAAAAAAGGAATTAATGCTACTACATTTGTATATATTTGATATGGTCTCATTAATAGGGCTGGGCGTTTTTAGAATGTCGATGCGCGATAACGATGTCAGGTTGGGATGCGACTGGGTTATTGGGTGCCGATGCCATCTAGTTTTTGTCAATGTCAATAGCTACTATGTCACAAACTTATCTATGCCGGTGGAGATGTCGCTAGCGGTGAACAAAGGAGATTGCTCAAATTGGCCTAAATAAACAAAAAATATTGACATACACGGTAATTCTTGGCGTAATTTATAATTTAATTTACAGTCATTAGATTTCAACGGACACCTTTGTATAATAAATTTAGTTTAAAAAGGACTTTTAATATTACCGGTTTGGAAAACATACGAATCATTTTTAATGGCTATAGGTGTAGTAACATTCAGCCAAAGACTGATCGAAGTTGTTTATATAACATAAAAACAAATCTATTTTATAAAGATCGATAAAATAAATCATTTTTGTTATTACACTGTGGTATTAATATCCACCACTATATTATCATTTTTACTAGATGCAAATGTGGTCAGACAATTATTATAGATGGTAGGCGACATCATAAAGTCTATTGCCATACATTTTTCGCCAAACACCTACATAAACAAATTATAATCTGTATATACTGACGTCTGACTTTAAGGTATCTATCTATGGGCCTACGTTCCCTGACTATAAATTGATAAATAAATAAAATTATAAGATGTGATACACTAAAAATCAAAAATATGGTTATCTTAAAAACATAACAAAAATAATGAAGCTACTGAATATACGGCTATAGAACCTAAATCTCTTAGCTTTCTTTGGTTAACTAGAGTTTAAAAATTCTCTCTAATCTGTGGGTCATTCACAATCATCACACAGTTTCTGTCACAGAGTATCTTATTATAACCGGAAATGACACCTGATTTTAAAAGTTACTCTTATGCATTAATTTTAAAAATTAGCAACTATCAGTTAATCTACATGCTCTTTATACCTGAATCTAATCCATAATTTCGGTACTTGGCTTGATTTCCCTAGTTTACTATATAACTTATTTGTTTTTTATTATTTTAATATGTTCAGTGTATATGGTTTATAGAAGTTCTCAGGGGTGTCCGTCAATAATATTCGTTTCTACAGTAATTTATATATAATTTCAATTTTTCATGATTATTGGTCTTTAGGCCAAACCTTTGTCATAAAAATGTCAAAATGCTATAGATAAAATGCAGTTTAAAAATTTTGCCACCGGCACAGCAAAGTTTATCGCACTAGACTGCCTAAAAACCTACGCCCTGACTGCAACTTTTTATGTAATAATTTTGCCAACATTCAATATTTTCAGTCACCATACCGAAAAGTAAATAAATGGTTTTGATTACATTTTCAAGTCATGATTCATGGAATCGAAGAGACACACCCACACAAAACGCACGCATATGTCGTAATTCGTGTCCTTTGATACTATGATACTAGCAAGACTGACATCCACTTGGCATCGATGCGCGCATCGGATGCGATTTATGTTATCTGATATAAATGCGTATCGATTTCACAAATATATAAAAACGCAAATCTCTACTCATTAAGCGCTCCATGCTCCCACACATAACTAATATCTGCGAGCTCGCACGAACCGACCTGATTCGCATCACATATTTCTGAAATATTAGGTCACACTTGGTGACACCAATTAAGTCCGCTCTATGGCTTAAACGAATTCGTAACGTTTGCGAGTTCGTAATGTCATTGTTTGGAATGGAATGTCTTTTTGTATGGAAACTTGAACTGCAGCACCGCAACGGACGTAACGAAAACTGTATCTTGTTTTCAATCCCAAATTAGTTTCTCCAGTACTAGTTTTAACGAATGCTCGGAGTGACAACTAGTATTACCTGAAAATCAAATATATCAGTGGTAAATTCTAGTTTTGACAAGTTATTAAAGGTGGTATGTATTTTTTAATACCACATAATAAAAAAATAAATACTGTCCAAAAAAAAAGTTTTGAGTGAGTGTAACGTAGTGTTCCATCAATTTCATGGGACAACATTCCTCCTAACCCATATGAGAACACTACGTTACAATACCCAACAGTTTGAATTTTGGCGCGAAGGCGCATTGTAGGTTTCTGAACACTACGTTATAGGTGGACAACCATTATCACTTAAGGATATGAAAAATAGATAGTAGCTGATTCTCAGGCCCATGGAATATGTATATATATTTATATATAAGATATTTTTAATTTAGCTAAATCACACTGCTAGATTACATGTCGAATTTCACTCGTGAAATTTCCTTTAACACACGCACATACTTCAAACAAAAGAAACAAAAAACTAACTAAGTACTTAGTTGGCAACGCCCTCAATCGAAAGTTCTCAAGGGAGGGATATTTTCTCAAGTCCACGCTGCCGCGAAGTTGCGATCAAAGAATTGTATAAATAACCTCGACTTGGGGTCAAATCTTTGTGTTTAACCTTGGACTTTTGGAACAGAACGCTAGAAACTTTACACTTACACGTTTTAGGGTTCCGTAACAAAATTGCAAAATAACGGGACCCATATAGATTCGTCATGTCCGTCCGTCTATGCGTCCGTATGTCAAAGCCACTTTTTTCCGAAACTATTAGCTATAACTATACTGTTGAAAGTTGGTAAGTTGATGTATTCTTTGAACCGCATTAAGATTTTCACACAAAAATAGGAAATAAAACATAAATTTTGGGGGTTCCCCATACTTAGAACTGAAACTCAATAAAAAAAATCATCAAACCTATACGTGTGGGGTATCTATGGATAGGTCTTCAAACTTAAGTAATTTTGTTTTCGATCAAATAAAAAATGTGTTGATTAATAGTGAGTTACTAGACTAATCGCAACCAAATTTTAATGTTGCAACATTCTTTTATATTAAACTAGCTGTCCCAGCGAACTTCGGACCACCTTAAAAATAGGGGCTGGTGGTAGAAGGGTGAAAGTTTGGGTTGTATGTACTTTTTAATACCACATTATAAAAAATAAAATAAAATGTTAATGGTGGACAACCCTTATCACATTGGGGTATGAAAAATATATAGTAGCCGATTCTCAGACCTATTGATTGTGCATATAAAATTTCATAAAAATCGGTTCGGCCGTTTCGGAGGAGTATGGTAACTAACATTGTGACACGAGAATTTAATATAAAAGATTAAACAATGTCGATTTACTTCTATAATTATATAAAAAAAATGATTGCATCATTACCATAGCTATAACTTGACATTAATTATCATTTCCAGTAACGTGGTTCATTACCGTAAAGCTAGCAGATTTTAAAACCCAAAATGCGATTAAACAATTACAGCACCAAGTGTGCCTTTAATTGACCACTTACTTATTTTTGATCCTGAATTCGATACAACTTCCCTATTTAGCTTTAAAATATTATATTTTTTCTGTTATAAAACTGCGTAAATATTGCAGAAACTGGAGATCTAACCTGCTGTTATTTAAATTTTAACAGTTTAGGTATTCTATTACCCGAGAAGGATTTTTTTATGCAAAATAGGCAATGCGTTTGACCACAATCTCACCTGATGGAAAGCAATGATGAGGCCTAGGATGGTACACGCCTGCCTAGTAAAGGAAAGGTGGTGTAAGGATTCTAACGATATCATTCACGTCTAAATCGGTCAGATTTAAAAGTTATATACCTATACTCTTTTTTGGGCAGTCGTGTAAAAGAGCATATTAATAAAATTCCGTTTATCACCCTTTTGGGTATGAAACCCAAAAAATAGGAAGAAACTGACAAATTATGTAGCTTTCTCTCATCTGATTTCTGATTAATTGAGTAGGTAACTCTTTCTTGCAATTATATGAACGACTAGCGGCCCGCCCACGCTTCGCTTCGGTGTAGAGCTGAAGTGTAGACTACAGTTTTTGTTCTCAGGCTTGTATTATACACAATGACATTCGTCTATGATTCTTCTTATACCTGCATGCAAAGTCTCAGCCCGATCGGTTTAAAATTGACAAAGTTTCATACAAACTTTCATTCCCTATTTATCCACTTGGGGGTAGAATTGATCAAAATCCTTTCTTAGAGGATGCCTACGTCATAACATCTACCTGCATGCTTAATTTCAGCCCGATCCGTCCAGTGGTTTGGGCTGTGCGTTGATAGATCACTATGTCAGTCAGTCACCTTTGAGTTTTATATATATAGATTTATAACTAGAGTTGTAACTTAAAACGAGACCGTTGAGTTATAAAACGCTAATGAGTACCCATAAAATACTCGTTAAAACGTACTTTAGAGGCATATTATAAATATAAATAAACAACCACTTACTAAAATGTTGTCTTATCTTGGTATTGAGAAAAATCTTAGTACAAGTGGCTTCATTTTAATGGAGAATCAAACAGATAAATATCTACTTGAAAGGTAAAAAAAACAGCGCCTATACAAACTAGATAGTTTTTTGCAAGAAAATTTTCATACACACATTATTGAGGTTTTTGATATGACGTTATCAATACCGCCCTTAAATAATGCCGAAATGAGCAGTCATTTTTAGACACTTTTCCATTGGCACATTGCGAAGCTAAATACGACTGATGAATGACGTTCACCAATATACTCGAATCTAGTCTTAGTCTTAGGCTGTCTCTGCAACTCGACACCCAGTGCCTATTTTGCGTAGGGATTGGCATCAGTCCTGCCATCCCAGCTCCTCCAGAAAGCTCAGCAGTCCCCGAATGTCGCTGCAGGCCTCTACTATTGTCTTCGGGCTTCCCATTAGAGAAGTCCTTTGTCTTGCAACGCCCCTGCACACCAGTAGAACATGGGCGCTAGTCTTCTCGTCCTCCTGGCAGGCTCTGCACAGAGGGCTGTCAGAAATACCAGTCAGAAGTACTCGTATATAGTTAGTATATAGGAGAGGTAGGGCATAGCAGATTTTCCGCTCGAATTGTAACGCCCGTCTGGAGAAGCAACCTTCACTGTAGAATATCATAGTTAAATAACACTTCCTTTTGGTGGTGTTGTGTTTCTGTGGGTGAGTAAGGTTCCAGTCTCGATTTCTTCGGGGTAAAGGAATATTTTTCAAGTTAAAGTAATATTCTTTTCTTCAATATATAGTCCGCGCTAGAGCTTTCATCCCGGGAGTCTCGGTCTCGAAAATTCCAAGTGTCGACGATTTTGTCGCATTTTCGAGACTCGAGACCTCAACTCCAGTTTTCGAGACTTAGTTAAATAATCTACAAAAATACCAATCTACTAATAAAAACTACTAAACTACCATTCTTTATTTAATTCGGTTACGTGGCAACACTGTAAAGTGAAAGTTAGGATAATCTGTAGAGATTGCAACCGAACCTCAAACATTGTGTTTCACTCACAACTTCACTTATTGTTTCTTTATAAAAAGTGTGAATTATATATCTACGATGTGTTCCTTAGCACACCAGTTAGTGGCAACAGAGGTAAGCTTTTAAATCAGTGCTATAATTTATTTGTTATCCATCCTCCCTACTAGCGGCGAAGCAAAGAGAGCTTTTTCTAATGCAGGTTACTTTTGCAACAAGATCAGATCCTCTCTATCTTAAAACACTTTGAATGCCCTTTGCTTTCTGCATGCCTATTATAAAAATGAAAAATGTTAATTCAAAAAAGTACTTAATTGAAAAATATTGTATTAATTGCGTAATTGTACAAACCTTGATTATGAAACTTATTTTCAAAGTCTCGAAAGTCTCGTTTTTTCCGGGAATCCGGGGACCGGTCCGAGTCTCGATTTTTTCCCCGGGACTCGAAAATGTATCGAGACTGAAAGCCTTAGACCGCGCTTAAGGTACACACTTCTTACATTTTGCATTGTTTATCGGTTCAGTGTATTAACACTAATAAGTATAAGTTAGTGGTTAAACGATTTTAAGAATTAGTTACGTCTTGTTATGAGATTTTAGTGAAATTATTATTTGTGTTATACATTTTGGGAACGCTTATGCGAATTTATTTTTAGTGATTATTTGATTGAAGTCGAAGGGGTCATTAATGATGTTTGCCGCTATGAGATAGGAGTTTCTATGAGCGGAGAAGCGAGGACAACGTTTAATAAGATGGCCAAGTAATTTTGTGGATGTACCGTCACAAGGGCAGAGTGAATCATCAGTGAGCAGAATCTGTGGAGGTACTCTTTTATTATTATGTTTTTTGCTGTTTTGATTGACTTTTATTTATTTTGTAATTTTTGTTACTTGAAAGCAAAGGATGCTAAGTCCATACATCCTTTCAAGTAATAAAAAAATAATTAACATGTCTTTTTTTGTGTCACTAAACAGGCTCTGCCAGAATAACAGCGCTGGTGCGACAAAATGTCGCATCAGCTAATGTTGAGGCAGAGTCCTAGTTAACCCTATGCTTTTTGAATTTGTGTCTGTAAATGTGTAATATCTGTAATATGAGGGTTAATAAAATATATTCTATTCTATTCTATTAGTTATGAATTGCGTTTCAGCAAATTAAGGTGGTGTTAAAAAAGAAGTTTTTAAGGTCAACGGTAATATAGTTTTGGTGTATTGACATGTTGGACATAATTTTTGAGCTGCAGTTTTTGAGAGAAGCGAGTTCTGGTACTTTATGTGTGAGTGATTTTGCAGACGATCAGCTGCCTCATTGCCAGCAATGCCCACATGACCTTTCACCCAGATAAATTCTATTTGAATGTTCATAACATTTAATTTTAGAAGGGGCAAGTGTTATTTTTAGTATCCTAAACATCTTAGACTATGGTGCTCTATGACGCGCCCTAAGGTCATACGGATGTGTGCCGCCCTTTTAACATTAAAATAAATATAAAGTTAATTTTGGACGACCTCCGTGGCCGAGTGGTTTGTACGCCGGGTTTCATGGTGTTGCCGACTCGAAAGGTCCCGGGTTCGAATCCCGGAAGGGGCAGATGTTTGTGTGATGAATACGAAGATTTGTAATCCAATCATGGATGTTTAATATGTATTTCTAAAAAAAATATACTTATATATGTACAGTATATGTATTCTATCCGTTCCCTAGTATCCCATAACACAAGCCTTACAGTGCTTACTTTGGGGCTAGACTAATTGGTGTGAGTGTTGGAAATATTTAAAATATATAAATAACAACAATTAAAGAAAATTTGTTTATCTAATTCAATTTCTTTATCATTTAGATACTCTTGTTTTACAAGTTATTGCATGTAATTATCGATTGTAATATGGCGATGTGTATACGCTTCAAATCCCGTGTTAAACTCCGGAAACAATAAAATTAAGTAGATATACATCTATAAAACATTTAAACTGGACCTACAGGGTGATTAAGGAAATTTGGAGCTGCTCATGAACGATGTGATTTGTATACGTTTACTGTGCTTGAGAAGCGATCTTTAACAGCATTTTAGATGAAAAGCAAATAAGGAAATACTTTAACCGTAATCACGGTCAGTTTTAATGATCGATCAAAACTTAAGCTAGCCAGTAAAAGATATCTTTATTTTGGTTAATTTTCTTGGAAACAGTTCGTAATTTTGATCTTTAAATTAACGAAAATAATATTAAGTCAAAAAGACCTTTCTAATAAATTCTTGGCTTGAAAAAAGCCTTTCTGGGAAAAGGTTATTGAAACCAGCAATTAGACACGGTTTTTGAACCGTGATTTATGTAAGTGGGCGGAAAGGCAATTTTCACTCTCAAGTTGAAATACTTACATCGGTTTAAATATAGCTGCTGAGAGGTATACTATTCTTTATTTAGGTATTTATTTATTTAAATTAATTAATTTATTTAATTAATTGCACATGTACAGTATATATAGGATCTTTAAATTATTTTAGCATGGTACATGACCCTGTCAGGGTGTTGCAAATACAGTAACTATATCAACACAACTACTAAACAGTTTCAGTTTGAAACAAGTTAGTGAGCTTTCCGTGACAGATTCACTTATCTATTTATATAAAAATGAAACCCGTTTTCCGTTGTCACGACATAACATGAAAACGGCCTGACCGATTTGGCTGATTTTTTTTTGTAGTTTTCTAATACTTTGTACAAGGTTCTTACGGAAAAAAATATAAAGAAAAATAAAAAAATTGAATAGGTACTCATACATAAGATAGGTCAGCTATACAAAATAAAGTAGTGCATCAAAGCTACGCTAAGGCGGTACGAAGTTCGCCGGGTCAGCTAGTCATTCATAAATTCATTTACCGAATAGTATGCTTTCTTGATAAGATTTTGTTTGAGTTTCATTTGTAGCCTGACTAATAGTAACTTATTATAGGTATTTGTAGGCAACTCTGCAAAATAAAATCTCACTTCCGATTTCGGTAGCTGCCATTTTAGACATGAGTTTGATATGCATTGCACCATGAAATAAAATGTGAGCTAGATTCTGTGTGAAAAGAGAATAGGATTTAGATTGGAGGGCGCTGTAGTGCTTTTCTACCGTATTTGTAAGGTTTTACCCCTTTTAGACATGATTAAATACAACAAATCTCAAGAACTCACAACAACAAACAAATCCGTATCAATACAAAACTTTGACGTTTTACAGATTGCTGGGTTTGATTGCCAAATAAAAAACCTTGATGTTAGTTCCGTTTTTCGCCACGCCCATTCTCTTTCCGCACAGACTCTATGTCTGTAGATGCAGCCAGTATTAGATATTTGACATTTGTAAGAAATCCGAATTAATGAGATCGTTAGTGAGATTATATTGTTTTATATTCATGATCACTAAAATTATAGCTATTAACGGGATTGTCTATATAAGCGTCATGATCACAGAGTTAAAGAAATACTTTACACTGCTCCGTGATCATGGCGCTTGCAACAGTGCCGAAATATCGGAGACTCATAAAAAACAAGGTACATGGTAACAATCCCGTTAATAGCTATAAAGTAAGTGAGATTGCATTTTACAGAATAATGCTGTTAAGATTTCACTACTAAGCAGATGAACAGATTTTGACCAAGTTTGGTATGGAGATAAAGAAAACTTCTTAGAGAGACTTCAATGCTAGGTAACTTATTGTTAACTAGCAAACCAGTGAACCAAATGTTCACCAAAACCTGATTTCTCGAAAACCGGAAGTGCTACGTTACTCAAATCCGGTTTGTAGTCTTATCAGACTATTCTTAACTTATAACTTAAACATTCTCTTTATCTATCTTTTACGGTTTGGCCGCTGAAACAGAACCACGGACGGACGGACGGACTTGTCTATTAGATATTGTTAATGCCATATAGGGAGGAGAAATTTATGGAAAAATAATAGTTTACGCAGATGAAATCGCAGGAATACACTTTAAGTATACCTATATACCTACTAGCGGCCCGCCCTCGCTTCACTTCGGTGTAGAGCTGAAGTGTAGACTACAGTTTTTGTTCTCAGGCTTGTATTATACACAATGACATTCATCTATGATTCTTCTTATACCTGCATGCAAATCCTCGGCACGATCGGTTTAAAATTGACAAAGTTTCATACAAACTTTCATTCCCTAATTTATCCCCTTGGGGGTAGAATTGATCAAAATCCTTTCTTAACGGATGCCCACGTCATAACATCTACCTGCATGCCAAAGGACAATGTTAAAATTGGCCTAAGAACCAACACCAATTTGGCATTTATGATAATTCTTAGTATATTTTTTGCGAAAATTAATTATCAGTATTTAGATTGTGACATACACTTCCAGTTAAGTAAGCTAAATTAAAAAGTTGAAAAATAATCTGAGACAATAAATACCATTTTATGTATATAATCTATGGCAGCGCTGCAAACAAAACACTCTTTCTTCCTAATGCCGGCACTTCACTTGGTTATTCGTATTTGCTATTTTAAAACATGACATCAGTCTGTCCTTTTCATTCCTTATTAAGCATGACAAGGACAAACTGTTATCAAGTGAAGGGCCGGCATAAAACTCGTTACTCTGTGGTTGTGGTGCAGGCAGTTTGCATTCGTAGTAATCTGTGGCATTCGTGCATTCCAAAGAGTAGTTTAATATACCGGAAAGTGCATTCTCGTTTCGGATTACCTGTTGTGTGTATTTATTTGCGATTGTTTTTCCTATAATTTAACTATTTGGGCTATCTAATATGCCATCGATGTTACCAAAGAGCAGAGCCCTTATTACCAAGTGCTAGTGAACCTGTGCCACAATATCCTTAGAGGATCATACTGCCAAATTATTCAAGAAACCCTGATACACATTCACGCTGCATATTTACACAATATACCTACATGTGATATACAAATAAATACAATAAACAATATGATACAATTATGTGAAACTAGTCAATAAATAAGAAGCAAAACTACAGTTTTTATTTTATTCATGATTCCTACCTAACCAAGATTTTTCTATTAGTTATTCTTTAAAATCACACCAAATAAAATGAATTAGTTGTACTATTAATTCACTTCATACTGAGTTTATACTAAATTCATAGGTGGACCTGTGTTTCATTGAATATTAAACATAACCTCAAAAAAATTTTAGTTTTCCTAATAATTTAAGTTCTCAGAAGTGTCCGTCAATAATCTTTGTTTTTACAATCATTTACTTACGATTTTGAACCTAGAAAATAATATGTCATGGTTGTTGCTTCTTAGGCTAACTATGTATGGACGCTGAACAATGTCCTTTCAGCCCGATCCGTCCAGTGGTTTGGGCTGTGCGTTGATAGATCACTATGTCAGTCAGTCACCTTTGAATTTTATATATATTGAAGTCAGATGTCGTGTGAGGCGGGTCATTATGTTCCCTAAAATATGGTTGAGCGAAGCGATGGCTGGTTCATGCGTCATGCTCGTGAACGGGTGCTGCCAGCGGGGATGAGTCTGCTCTATACTCTGTAACTCTTGATCTATTGTATCTAAATCTAATATGAACACTGTTTATATCTATACTATATGACACAGCAATCAAAATGTGAGTGGGCGTTATATTGGTAGCGACATGATTTTTTGTAAACGTTACTTTTTTTAATTTGAACTAAAGAGTTTCTTGCTCCCATTCTTCTCATCAGCTCAAAGATGTCCTGAATGGTTGTTAGAAAAAATATATGACGATTCAATAAGTCAATTTGAATAAAGTATAATTTCATTTCATTTCAGTACTTCGTACGTCGTCTTCGCACAATTTTTTTATAGATAGGTCCGACAAAAGACTCCACCGACCTGATGTTAAGTAACGGTGAAGTCCAGACGTGAAGATAGCTGGTACAGCAGTTCTACCTGCCACACCAGCCATCCTCACCTTACCGGCCTGTATGTTTATTCTTCACGCCTCTTTTAAAGGATCCCAGGTTGTAAGAAGGAGGGAACATGTGAGCAGGCAGAGCATGCCATTTACAGATACTGCGACAAAGAAACGTTTCACAATAGTTATTTATTATACAAGAGTGGAAAGTTCCTTTTTAACCGCGTGCTCGATTTGGATGACCGAGCAAGCGAAGGATTCTAAAGTTGAATCACGAGCGCAGCGAGTGATTCTAAATTAGAATCCTGAGCGTCAGCGAGGGAAACAAACGAGCACAAGGTGAAAAATCTTTCCACTCGAGTGCAATACGTAACTTTTCATCCCACCTCAGCGAGGAAATGACAAAATGAAAAAGAAAACAATTTATAATGACAAAATATTTAAGCAATAAAACGTGAAAAACTAGAATGGCGCGAAGCACGCAAATAAAACAAAGAAACCAAGAAGGTTCCAAATTTAAATTTTTTCACAATTTAAAAAGTTCTAATCATAAATTTGGCACCATAGAGGTTACATTAAATAGGTTTAATGACGTTTTGAATTTACAATTATATTGAGTACTCATTATATGTGATGTTCTAAATTCAAATCTACTTTGCCGCTCAAGCGAATAAAATAGAATTTTCCAGCCAGATTTCGAAGCGCAAAATTACACTTTCCGAGGTGGTGGGATGAAAAAAATTTTTTGTACGCATTATATTTGTGGCCACATCCGTAGACAAATGTTCCAAAATGTTTTCATGTATTTTTATTACTATTCCAGTGTACAGTACCATTAGCACGAACCATTATCGAATTCGAATAGTTTGCAAACCGAAATGTCAATGTCAAATTTTGTATGGAAACTTGAACAGCAGCGGTACAAAGTACGTAACGAGAACTAAAAATCAGTACACATTTGACAATGACATTTCGGACTCGCAAACGATACGAATTCGATATTGGTTCGTGCTAGGGGTACTGTACCCTTAGCACGAACCAATATCGAACGTACGAACGTACTTTGTGCCGCTGCTGTTCAAGTTTCCATACAAAATTTGACATTGACATTTCGGTTTGCAAACTATTCGAATTCGATAATGGTTCGTGCTAGGGGTACAGAACTAAACGATCTACCTGCATTATAAACGATGTGATTTGTCACTAAAATAACAATTGATAGTATTCAGGCATGTTTTAGTGATTTAGTGGTGCATTACATGCGTATTGGAATTCCAATTGCAATGCATCTTTGATGAGATCCTTGTGAACACGCATTGACAAGTCGGTTAATGCTCGGGAAATAGTGTTGGCCATTTACTAATGCATAAATGTAAGAATGTCGATATTTAATTTTATAGAAAACGTTACATTTATGTAAAGGTGAACTTCGTTTAATGATAAAGAACACTCCTTTATCAAGTAAAATGAAGGGTATTTACTAACAACTTATTTCCAACTAGCGACCGCCCGCGACTTTGTCTACGATAACTATAGTTTTTTGAGAATCCCACAGGAATCTGGCTGTTCCTCGGGATGTAAAGTATCCTTCGCAATCCGGGCGAATGCACTGACCAATTATGCTACCGCGGCCCTCACGGACCGAGTCGAAATTCCTCTAGCCATTCTTAAGCTGCAAGGCAGCGCCATCTCTTCGCATTATAGGTAACCCACAATGTCAAATGAATACTTTTACAAAAAAAAAACTTCTATTAAATGCTGCTATTTCTTCTTTCAAATGTTTAATATTTGTAAAAGTATTCATTTGACATTGTGGGTTACCTATAATGCGAAGAGATGACGCTGCCTTGCAGCTTAAGAATGGCTAGAGGAATTTCGACGCGGTCCGTGAGGGCCGCGGTAGCATAATGTTGTCGGTTGGTTTTCAAGTGTTTTCCATTTTACTTAATTACAAATGCTGTAGTTTTTCAGGAATGATCTATTACTCGCTTTGTAAGCGATTGAGGACTTCGAATTTGGGATTCTCTCAATCCAGATCACAAAATATATCAAACGATTCGAAAGAGTTGTACTATGAATCCGAATTGTATGAAGATATTAATTTTGACTTTTCGACGCCGCTTTCTTTTTTTGGAGGGGAGCCGCTCTGGCTGCG
Source organism: Chilo suppressalis (assembly GCA_902850365.2). NCBI lineage: Eukaryota > Metazoa > Arthropoda > Insecta > Lepidoptera > Crambidae > Chilo > Chilo suppressalis. The sequence goes on from OU963910.1 coordinate 2,385,659, forward strand.
GTCCGTGAGACTAGTCGGGTGATGCTGTGAACGGAGAAGCCCATGATCGGCTTAAGAGGGTGCGGACCGGGCTGCTGGTCAGAGACGGGGTGGTTTGACGTATGCCAGGCTGTTCTTTTTTTTTGTTTCCTCCCAGGCGGGGGAGAGGCTGAGAAATCCTCATGGATACCCTACAGCCGGCTGTAAGGTTATGTCAGACTCTTACTGACTAAAAAACACCCTTTAATCATGCTTATGGCCAGAAGGGCCTTACAAGCTTCATCTGAAGCGATCATACCCCGAGAGGGGGATGATGCGGCGCTGCGTTAGTTTAAACTAGTGCATAGTTTAAAATAACGCAAAATGCGCTTAGAGGACAAGTGCACTCAGATGTGCACTTGGAACGGGAGGGGGGTATGCCAGGCTTGCGTGAGTGCCTTATATACCCGTCAAAGTATACCCGGACCGACTCGGGTTGCTCGCCGCTTGCCGAATGCACCACGCAATTACATGCGTTGCGAGGGTTTGTTCACAGCAAACTAACGTGGCGTTGGTCATCATCGTGGATATAATGCATTTTTTATCCCCGTCATCGAAAAAAAGGGCTACGGAACCCTAAAAACGGGGCATAAAATAAATTCTAGTTTTTGCCAAACGATTTACAATAAAGTGCCATACGTGCAGACCCCTCTTTCCCAGTGGGCACTTTGGGCAAGTGCCCAGGGCCCTGCGATCAATGGGGGTCCACCTCAGATCAAATATAAAATCCCTAGTTCGTGTTAGATCACCAAATGGAAGTAAGGGCCCCATTATCCTAATATGCCCAGGGCCTCCAATAGGTCAAAGACGGCCCTGCATACGTGTCACAAAAAAATGGAGTCTGCCGATGACTGACCCACACAAATTGATCCGTCTCCTTTACTTTCAGGTTTAACGAATCATGCATAAGGGTGCGGCCAGAGTGCACTCAAATTCAGATTCAGTTTGTTTTTCATTCGCTTTGTTTTCTGAGTCTGAATCTGAATCTGAATCAGGAGTGCACTCTGGCCGTACCCTTCGACTACACTGTTTATTTCTCGCGCTTGTTTTCGGAATCTGAATCTGAATCTGAATCTGAGTGCACTCTGGCCGCACCCTATCACACGATCAAGGGTCCTAGGCAAGGTCCATACTTCTCAATTCATTTTCATTTCATTCATAATCTTTTAATGTATGCGAATCACATTCGTCTACTTTTGCGACATTTATTAACATTTTTATTCACGATCAATCCTATCATGGTAAGAGAGTCTTGGTGATCTTGACCTAACAAAGCCTTTAATCTACACTCATGACGAAGTATTCGTATTTCTTCTAATTATTACAAGATGGTTTTATAAAGACGTACTTTAAACATTAAAATAACTTTTTAATTATTTTAATACACTTTTGTTTTTTAATTTATTAAATTACTATGTATTATGGCTATGGTATTAGGCTGAATGTAAAAAGAGGCACACGCATTCGAAAATTAAAAAATAATTTTTCGCACTTCCCATAAAATTTTCTGCCAATCGTGTTTTGTTTTCGGGATTTCAGAAAAGTTTTGCAATATACCTACTTCTTTGTTACTTTGTTTAAGTTCCTAGTAAAGTATTAAATAGTGTGTGAAGATAAAGTATCTAATGCAACTGTATATAATTTAGGTATTAAAACACTCGAGTCTGTTCATCGCATGAGGCGAAACCGAACCATTCTTATACGACAGTCGTGTGAAGTACTATTATATCGTTTTTTTTTTTTTTATTATCATTCCATAATAATAAGGTAATAATTAAAACGAAAGAAACCGCTAAACTGATATAACTAAAGAAAAGTTTACTAGAAAAAATCCACGCGGACCAGGCAGCGGACGGGACTCGAACCCGCATCCTTCGCTATCCGGGCGAATGCACTGACCATTATGCTACCACGGCCCTATTAGCCGCGTCGAAATTTTCCTAGCCTTAAGCTGCAAGGCAGCGCCATCTCTTCGCATTGTAGGTAACCCACAATTTCGACGCGGCTAATAGGGCCGTGGTAGCATAATGGTCAGTGCATTCGCCCGGATAGCGAAGGATGCGGGTTCGAGTCCCGTCCGCTGCCTGGTCCGCGTGGATTTTTTCTAGTAAATTTTTCTTTAGATTTAAACATCTAGCAGTTAAATGCTTAAAAAATAAATAAAATCATGATATAACTAATTTAGGTAGACCTATAAAACCTGTAAAAGAACCTTGGCTACTTAATGTCGCAGAAAATAAACTCTAAACACTCAACAATATTACAACTAATAAAGTTTTAAGTAGAAAAAAGATTACAATCTTTAATATTATATTATCGTTCCACGATTCGCCATAAAACAAACTAATTACGCGTTGGGGAGAGAGAAAAAAAAACAATGGAGGCAAGAGTACCTAAATAGCGTGAAAAATCTTAAGCCCATATAATATTTTCGGGGAAGCCGTTAAATTAAAAAAATGAGTTCCTGTAACCGGAGGCCAGCCAGACAGATTATATCGTCTGTGCGACCCTGAAAAAGAAATTGAGTTGACTCAGGCTTATTTTTCAGCCAGCCGTAGCCGGAGCGCTGCCTGGCACAAACGTCGTGTTTTGAATGTGGAATATGCCACTTTACTCAGCTAATCCTGCCATTTCTTATGTGACTAGAGCTTGACATAAATACTCCTTACATAATGAGTATGTCTCTAAAAGTCCTACTAATACCATGGAAGTTTGTAAAAATAAAAACTAATGTGACATCTTCTTTTAATTAATTTTATTGTAATTTGATTTTAATTGTGTTATTATTTCTATAAATTAATTTTATCTGTAATTTATTGTGACTAATTAATTTCGATTCATTTTTTTTTTACTATATATATAAGTTGACTTTATTCGATGTAACTCTTCTTCTTATAATGCATTGATTTTAACTGGGACATTGTTGAATATATGTTTTTTTTTTAAATCTTACAAAGCTTTCAAAGGCTTTTTCATCAACAGTTTACCAGCATTTGTTGCTTCTTTTCCATAACGCATGTGGTCTTCACCTATAATTGTAATAACATTAAGCTTAAGTATTTTATCATTACCTGCTAGATTGTTGTGTCAATGTTTATTATGTTGGTGATCAAATAAATAAATAAATAAGTAATAAATAATATATAATAACTAAATAATAACGCAAAAACTACTGAACGGATTTGGATGATTTTTGGTACGCGTATAGTTTATGATATGGATTAAAACATGGTATACTTTTTGTCCCGGAAAAATGTTAGGTTCCTGAAGTATTTTTAAAAAACTAGAGCTAACGAGAACGAAGTGGCGGGTGAATGCTAGTCAATCCTAAAGTTTCTAGTAGTTCGCTTCATCATCATCAGCTTATTAATTTCCCCACTACTGGAGCACAGGCCTTCCCTACGGATGGAATGGGGAGATTGGGCCTTGACCCACGACGTGGGCCCAGTGCAGATTGTCGGGGCTAACGACTGTAGATGCAGCCGACCAACGGCTTAACGTGCCTTCCGGAGCACGGATGAACTCGAGATAGAAGATATTTGGTCACCCATCCAATGACCGACCACTGCGAAAGTTGCTTAACTTCAACGATCGCAGCCGAACGCGCTAACCACCTGCGCCATCGAGTTTATCCGAAGTTTCAGAAAAGTTCTTTTTCTAAATGACAACGATCAGTAAAATCGAATAGGTTACAAATTAATCCACCTAAGGATTTATACAGTTTTAAGGATTAAAAAAAACTTAGTTCTGATGATCTACATACCTACAAATTACTATAATAAAAATCGAAACTTATTCATCATGAAATAAAACTAGTTTCTCACGGGTTAATGCACGAAACTTTATTTATTTATTGACGTTTCGCAGCCTTTACAGGCTGCGTCGTCGGAATGTGCATTAACCCGTGAAAAACTAGTTTTATTTAATGAGTGATGTGCGTGAAAACCTAAGAAACAAATATTATTCATAATTATCTGAATGCGGGCAGCGCAGGACCGATCGTTGTGGAGATCCTTGGGGGAGGCCTATGTCCAGCAGTGGGCGTCGTACGGCTGATATGATGATGATGATTATCAGTTATTGTGACAGCTTAACGAGCGATTTGAACAAACTTCTTGCCTAGGTTAGTGATAAAAAATTATAGGTGACCTATCCAATTCCCAAATTCGAAGTCCTCAATCGCTTACAAATCGGGTAATACTACTTATATCATTCCTGAAAAACTATTAGCATTTGTAATTAAGTAAAATGGAAAACACTTGAAAACCACGGACCGCGTCGAAATTCCTCTAGCCATTCTTAAGCTGCAAGGCAGCGCCATCTCTTCGCATTATAGGTAACCCATAATGTCAAATGAATAATACTTTTACAAATATTAAAAACATTTGAAAGAAGAAATAGCAATTATAGTTATATATATATATATATTTTTTTGTAAAAGTATTCATTTGACATTGTGGGTTACCTATAATGCGAAGGTGTGGCGCTGCCTTGCAGCTTAAGAATGGCTAGAGGAATTTCGACGCGTCCGTGAGAGCCGTGGTTCCATAATTGGTCAGTGCATTCGCCCGGATTGCGTAGGGTGCGGGTTCGAGTCCCGTCTGCTGCCTGGTCCGCGTGGATTTTTTTCTAGTTATATTTTCTTTAGATTTAAACATCAAGCAGTTACATGCTTAAAAAACAAATAAAAATTACGACAACTTACTTATGTTATACATCACTATGTCAAAGAATTGAACAAAGACGCCGCCGCCATCTAAACGGACTCATTCGGCTCAAATTGAACAAGTCCCTGGCAAGATAACAACATCTCTTGTAATGTAACATTTTGTTAAGTTCTTTCGCAGTATAATAGATCTTATTACGGTCGCATAGAGTGCGGCGGCAACGACGTGCTCGACGAAATGCCATTCAATTTAACGACTCCAAAGTATTTACGTACGAGGAATCGTTAATTTGAAGATACTAATATAAGTACAGACAAAAGCAAGTGGCTAGATATAAAATGTTATTTCAGACGTTCTCAATTTCAAGCCAAATAGAAATAACCCTTTGATGTGTCTAATGTCGCAGTCGGATTGTAAACGCAGTATTGAGTCCTGAATCCTTAGCAGGGACCAATATCGAATTCGTAACGTTTTCGAGTCCAAAATGTAATTGTCATAAGTGTACTGACTTTTAGTTCTCGTTACGTACTTTGTGGCGCTGCTGTTCAAGTTTCCATACAACATTTGACATTGACATTTCGCACTCGCAAACTATTCGAATTCGATGATGGTTCGTTCTGGGGGTACTGGCTAGCTGTTTTAAAACACAGCTGGTTTGTGTTAAGCTGGATCGACGTGTACAGGAAATCGAAATTCGGACATCTACTCTGTTCGGTTAAACTGTACTTCCAGGGCTCAAGTGGTGATACTTCACACTAGGTTAGGTTAGGTTAGGTTAGTTTTGTGACCATAACGCGCGAGCCGAGCAAGCGAAGCGAGCGTGCCGCGGTAGCGGCTGGCGAAGCGCCAGTTTTTTTTTTAAAAGAGACCTTTTCTACAAAAAAGTTTGATTATCACCCCCTTTCTTTTTTTCCGGATCTTAGTCCGGCTGCAGTTAATCCTCTGAAGTAATCAGAGACTTTGTTTAGTTTTTTCAAATTATTAACGTTATGGTGTTTGTTATAGTTATTATGTCTGTTATGTCTATATACAAATTCTATTTTAACTTACTGTTTATTACCTATCAAATATTTACGTTTTATTTCTTTCAATTCCGGCCATTACAATTTAATACGAATACGAATGTGTTCTATTATTTTTGTGTAAGACTATTGTTTTTAATGTATACATATCTGTATTAATTTTGCATTTTATTTTGGTTTCCAGGTTCATTCTGGCGAGTTGGTTTTCTGGCCATTCTGTTATGAGGTGGAGTATTGTTTCATCCACATCAGGTTTACATATACAACTGGGGCTATCCTTTAATTTGAACCCCTTGGGCCCTGGAAGTACAGTTTTACCCTCTGTTCCCCTTTTTTAAAGGAAAAAAGCTAAATTAAGACAGGTAGGGCATAACGGGATTTCTGCTCGGATAGAAGCGCCAGTTTGGGGAAGTAACCTCACCTCCACCTTTTTTTATAGTCAACTTTTTTATATTATTTATAATTGTAATCAAAAGTAATGGAGATTAAATTAATTTTTAATTTTAAAACCTCGGTAGGTACCGTGAATTTTGAATTACCCGAGAAACTTAATAATTGTGTAAATAAGCATGTGCGAAGAGTATTTTAACATATATATATCTAAAGAAAATATAACTAGAAAAAATTCCACGCGGACCAGGCAGCAGACGGGACTCGAACCCGCACCCTTCGCAATCCGGGCAATCAAGCAGTTACATGCTTTAAAAATAATAAAAATTATATATATATCTGAAAAAAGTGTGGGGCTCTTCATTAATTATTTTTTACTGAATTGTTAAGCATTATGAATTCCGTAATATATTAATTGATTTGATAAATATTGCAATGAATAGCGCCCCACGCTTTTGCGGTTACATAATAAAGATAAAAAAAACTATAAACATGGCTTACTCTAAGGCCCTAATGAAGTTAACAGAGAGTATATTTTGTTTATTTTTCGCTTTCTATTGCAGTAAATAAAAGCGTGTTAACTATTAATTTATTTAATTTTATTTTATATTTGCTTTCTTGTAATTTGATCTCTGAATTGGGTATTACACAATAATATAATTTGACTGCATTCTTGCATTAGGTAATGTTTCCTCGGGCATCATTACAGAGCAATAGAAGCCACGGCTACTATTAGTGGTAGTATATGAAATCTCGGCTGCCGAAAATGTTTGATGCTGGGCTGTTTCATTTTTATTTATGGCGGCGTGATGTGCTCAGTCCGAGCCGACACATCAATAATTAATGAGCTACCATTACAACACGATTGGGAGAAGGGCTACCAAACGTCGTGCTTAAATAAGGACTTTCCTATATTCTACAATTTTAATCGGCTTTCTCAGTATTTAAGTTTTCATGGTTACGAGGCAAAGAACTCAATAATGCGTAGTGCAGGTAGGGGGAAAGAGTAAGGTACAGAGTAAGCTAAATTCTTTCCGAAATGCCAAGATGTATGGAAGTTCATAATGTCCGTAATCACATTAAAAAGGTTAGTCGCCTCTCTAGTAAATTCTATCGGCTTTTTACCGATAAGATTAGATCCTGCTCTTTGAAACAAAAGGCTGGATCGCTACTATGGTTACAATATCAATATTGTCACAAACGCCCTCGAAACAAAACCAAGAAAATACTGGAGACAGATTTTACCAGAACACCGCGGGTCGCGACGTGAATGTTCGCATTAAAGTTCGAGTGGTGCGGCTCATGCTAATATTAGCCTTATGTAGTGGGGCGTAAGGGAGAAAGTGCTACGACATCTGCACTTTTTTACAACTTATGCGCGTTGCCTGCGTATAAGTAGGTAGGCTACGCAATTGCGGGTGCTAGTTAACTTTCAATTTAACGGGACTTTTCTAGAATGCGTCGATTGGCACACGGCGCCGCGCAGTGGACAATTTAATTTCAAAGCGATAACAGTTGAATTTCAACAGCGATTTCGGACCTATACAAAGGCGATCAAAGCACAAGAAATTTGCGTGTTTAAAGTCTTGTATAGAGAAGTGCAGTGTTTAGTGAGTGTATGGTGATTAACACTGTGTGCTAACTGTGTAGTGAATAAAGTACTGTCAAACGTGAACTGGCATATAATTTCAAATCCCATCCCGACACGTAACAATATATTATTTTTTTTATATTTCAGTCCGCAAATATGGCCACCTTAGCATCCCTAAGGCTCCGAGCGGGATCGAACCAATTACCCCGTGATTTATCTATATCACTACACCATCAATAGCGCATTTCACAAGTAATTAATTATGTGGCTATTGCAAGAAATAAAAAGGGAAAAGCGAAATCGGTAAGTTTTGTGTGCGATGGTGTATCGCACTAATTGATTTTATCGATTGAATATAATTAATAGATGCTCAATTCAATGCATACATAGGTAAAGCTTTTATATAATAGAAGTATCTGGCTGACTGAACGATACAGGATCGGATTTAGAATTGTGGACGCCGTGGAGCAACGAAGGTAAACGCCCATACTGGTGTCGATTCTGGCATGATTCTCTAAACTTATAACTAAGTTTAAGTCCTTTTGATTCTATAAAGAGCGTGACAAGGATACACTGCTGTCAAATTTAAGTTAAGGCTTAGAGAATCATAATAGGGGAAACTACCCAATCATTGGCACTCTTCCTATTATTGGCACTTTTGTGTTTAGTTCGAAAAAACCAGGGAACAATACATTATAGGAATAATGCTGCCAATTTTCAAATTTCGAAACCATACTAGGTTTTTCTTTTTCATATGTAACAACCTTGAATAATCTATTGTCTCCTTGTTTTTTTTTCGAATTAAACTCAAAAGTGCCAATAATAGGACGAGTGCCAATGATAGGGTGGTTTTCCCTAGAATCGAAAACAATGAAGTCATATCAACGATAAATACATATCGTGGAGGCATATTTCATAATCTGACAATCCAGGCAATTTACGTTCGCACCCCGCTCCCTCCTGGTTTGTTACCAGTCTTAATTTGTTGTTTTTTATTTGCACCTTTCTCGCGGGGCCCTTGCTTGGACCCGCGTCCGCTTTCCCTACCTAAAAACCGGACCTGGATCAATCAATGTACCTATAGCTGAAACTGCGGCGCGCTGGGTCGTCGAACATTGACGTAGTACAATAAAGCAACTAGGTATCCTCTAAGACTGCTGGATAGGATTTCGCCGTTTTATTTGAGAGTTAACATGGACACCTTCTGGCTGCCTTATATAATGAAGAAACTTGTTACATATTTGACATTATGTGATGGAAGTTGACCTCAACACATGTTTGCAAGTTTGGTGTCAACTTTCAATTGGACGACACTGTATGAAATAAAACAGGGAGAAAAAATCAGCCCTTGCTGAGTTTCTTGCCGGTTCTTCTCAGTACAAGGTCTCCCGCCGTAGATTTGCGAACCGATGGCGTAGCTTTTCGACGTTCACAAGTGCTTTTAACAGCCTAGACTGAATAAACGATATTGAATTTTGAATTTTAACCAGAGTAACAGAGTCAAAACGATTGAAACCAACCCAAATTCGTTGAGATTGCGTAGTTATATTCCAAAGGCTCTGTCATCATATTGTTCAGAATTAAAACATCAAGCAGGCCAGCATTCGTTATTAGTTTATTTTGTTACGACACTAGCACATTACCGGAATCCAGGACAGTAAGGTCCCCCCGGCGAGGCCGGGAAGCTGCTGGGTCGCGGAAGAATCCCTAAACGGGGACCCGGCGGCTTCGCATAAAGCAGTGTAGAAGGTATTCGCAGGACTTTTTTAGCGGATATTATGCCGTAAGAATTGCGGGGTCCTCGGTGGTCAGCCACTGGAGGGTCCGTAAGACTTGCGGGAGCCAGGTGTGAGGTCCGTTCGGCGGTGTGCCTCTTAAATGCGCCATCGTCTGTAAAAAGATTTTTTACTTACGTTATATAAAACTAGTTTTTACGGGTTAATGCACAAAACTTTATTTATTTATTGACGTTTCGCAGCCTTTTCAGGTCTGCATCGTCAGAATAATGTTATGTATAATATGTGTAAATAAATTTTTTATTTAAAATTGTCGAGCTACCTTCGAAAGACTTATATTGAGCGTTCGGTTATTTCATTGGAAGATTTTTTTAAAAATAACTAGTTTTATTTAATGAGTGATGTGCGTGAAAACCTAAGATACAAATATACTTACGTTATATTAAAAAAAGGACAGTAAAGTCTAATTACTGGATACGGGACAATCCTGGATTTCCCGGCCAGCTGGCAAGCCCAATAATGGGCCGAAGTCACACAATTTTAATTACCGATCGACAGGAAGACACTGGGTTAAGCGACGCTAAATAAAATTAATCTACTCCAATATCTTGAACTAAAAGCTCATATTTCATCATTAATCATACTGCAGGAAGCACGTTTTGTAGGGCTGATAATATCTACGACAAAAAGATCGATATTATCAGTGCACCTTCCATAGCAGGTGGACATCAGATAACCGGTACCAACGTTACTGCATTCCAACTAAAAAAAACAAGTTATCCGAAACTGTTTAATCACACGGCCATCAGGGCCGCAGTAGCATAATGGTCAGTGCATTCGCCCGGATAGCGATGGATGCGAGTTCGATTCCCATCTGCTGCCTGGTCCGTGTAGATTTTTTTCTAATAAAATTTTCTTTCTTTTGACTTCAAAAAGAAGGAGGTTCTCTGTTCATTCGTATTGTTTTTGTAGTTGTTCGCGCTGACATGTATGTTTGAGATTTCAGTGGTATCGTATTTTTATGAACTGGGTTTTTTTGAAGTTATACTTCTTTAGGCGCGTTCTGAAAAATTGTTGAGAGTGAAATTTTAAGATGCGCGCGCATCATGTAACACAAAAAATTAACACCATGAAGTTGGTAGTTACCGCTAGTTTATAATATTTATCCACATGTTTCTAGTTTGTATATTAGTCCAGGCAACGAATGCTCAAAAACAGGTATAGAGGGAATTGCTTAGAACACAATTTTTGACTTCGTGACTTTGTTAGGACTAGTTAGGAGGTAAACATATCAAAAGTCCCCGCCCGTAGCCCTTAAGCCGGGGGGAGGGGGGGGGGGGGGGAGGGGGGAGGGCTTGAAGGTCCCATTTTTAGGTTTTTCGCATATATCTCGAAAACTATGCATTTTTTTTTATTTAAGGACAAAATTGTTAGTGTAGTAGACGTATGGGGGCGGTACGGTGGGCACTAGGCCGCGTACTCAGCCCCCACGCGCGGGCCGTCCTGCGCACGTCTGTGGGGTCCTCGCGATACCCCGGGCGAACCCTGCCGCGGAACCTCGGCAAGGCCGGGAGGCTGCTAGGTGCGGAGACGCGGAAGAATCCCTAAACGGGGATTCCGCGGCTTCGCACTAAGCAGCTTAGAGGGTGTTCGCAGGGTTTTTTAGCGGATATTATGCCGTATAGCGCCCGTAAGGGTTACGGGGTCCTCAGTGGGCAGCCACTGCTGGGGCTCGTTACTTATTTTCTGGATTGTGTGAAGAACCTGGTCAGTGGGCCAACAAGTACATATTCTAAAATGAGCATGTGTGCTATTTAGACATCGGTGCATCGTTAAAGAGTTATCCGAGAGTTATCCGGTCAAATAGAGCATAAATGTAAAGCATTTTTTTTTCTATAATTACAGATTTTCAAGAGCGGATCTCATTATTACAGATATTATTATTAGATAATTACAGTTTCTCAATGACACTAATTTACTTTCTTTTTTACTTATGGACCTCACACCTGGCTCCCGCAAGCCTTACGAGCCCCAGCAGTGGCTGCCCACTGAGGACCCCGTAACCCTTACGGGCGCTATACGGCATAATATCCGCTAAAAAACCCTGCCAACACCCTGTAAGCTGCTTAGTGCGAAGCCGCGGGATCCCCGTTTAGGGATTCTTCCGCGTCTCCGCACCTAGCAGCCTCCCGGCCTTGCCGAGGTTCCGCGGCAGGGGTCGCCCGGGGTATCGCGAGGACCCCACAGACGTGCGCAGGACGGCCCGCGCGTGGGGGCTGAGTACGCGGCCTAGTGCCCACCGTACCGCCCCCATACGTCTACTACACTAACAATTTTGTCCTTAAATAAAAAAAAAGGCAATTGTTTCTATTATTGAAGATAATTTAATGCTCTACAACCCTACGGCCAGCATTTATTTTTTGGGTGCATTGTTGAAGAGTTATCCGGTCAAATAGAGCAAAAATGGGAACAATTTTTTTTTCCATAATTACAGACTTTCAAGAGCGGATATCTCGAAAACTATACAAGATATCAAAAAATTTGACTGAATAAGACATGTAGCAAATTTAATCAGCTTTCACTTTTGTGAAAGTCTCATGTCGCTAGGATGCATAGTTTTCGAGATATATGCGAAAAACCTAAAAATGGGACCTTCAAGCCCTCCCCCCCCCCCTCCCCCCGGCTTAAGGGCTACGGGCGGGGACTTTTGATATGTTTACCTCCTAACTAGTCCTAACAAAGTCACGAAGTCAAAAATTGTGTTCTAAGCAATTCCCTCTATACCTTTTCGTTGCCTGGACTATATTCGGAATACGTGTTTGAGTTTCATACAAGTGCAAATCACATATGTTCTAATAAATTATATTCAGTAGTGATTTTAATTGAATATTTTGATTATATATTTATTTTTTCAAATTAAAACTGAACTTTATTGACTGTGTCCTTTTCCAGACTTTTTATTAATTTATTGTAATTAATTATTTACATGCAATTAAAAACTAATTTTAAACGATGCCAAAGAAGGATAACTTCTCACGCGCCTACATAAGTACACGCACCCATTTTTTTTGTTATGGACTTTGCGCACTGTCTGTTTGCCTTCTGGGTGGCATTCAAATGTAAGCTTGCTGGTAGGTGCGGACCCTGCTGCGGAGCAGGGGTGGCCATTATTAAAATACTATTGCCCTACCTTAAAATACTATTGCCCTACCTTAAAATACTATTGCCCTACCTTAAAATACCATTGCCGTTCCATAAAATGAGGCGAAGGCGGCCCTAATATACAACTCTCGCTACGGCCCTGCATGTTGACCACTCTATGCGTGTGATACAAGATAGTATCGCTCTGTATGAGGAATTGAGGAAGAGAGTAATGTTTGCCAAAAGTTGACGTTTTCGGGAAAATCCGGCAGTGTTCTTAGAATGCAAGAACAATTTCACTTTTCACCTCAGAATTCACCGGTGTTATTTGAAGTTCGTGAAGTGTTATTTGTGTCTATTGACGAAGACGATTGCTTGCTCAGGCGGGCAATACGCTTGTTTGTCACCCTTTTAACATTTAAAAAAAACCTTACTCTCTACCAGTTAAGTCAGAGACCAATTAATTGAGTAATTTAGCATTATTCTATCAGATTAAAACAAAAATGTTTTTAATATAAGTAAATAAATAATCCTTCGTGAGCGAACCCTCACGACAACGGCTGACTAGAGCCGAGATCCGAGTCTCAGAGACGCCCTCTAGTTGAGCCGACCCCCTCAGGTTCGAGTAGGAACTCACCAATTCTCGGCTTGAGGTCCCCTCAGGATCTCGCCGTCCCAAAACCCGTTGACGCTGTAAAGGGCATCTGCGACCATTAATACTTATCAGGCAATCCTGATGCCAATTCCGCTAGAGGTACGTGTTTAAATAGTGGTTTAATAGTATCACTTTAAGATAGTTCTTATTACTAAAAATTCAAATAACAGATGCTTATAGATAACAATAACAAATGACTGAGCAAATGTACTTGTAATTTTGTGTTTTAATATAGACCTATAGTTTTTGCAATAGCTTATTGATCTGAATGCAGCAAGTTTGTAAGAAAAACATTAAATCAAAATGTAAACAAGTTAAACACAATTTAAAGAAATAATTCTTCAACGCCATCTGTTATCTTTTGATTAAACAAAAAGTTAGTTATTATGGCGACATCTATGTAGTATCCTAGAAATCAAAAACGAAGAATATTGAGTTTATAGCCTTTGTCAATAGATGTCTATAGATGATCAAGTAAACTTGAACTAAAAATAATAAGCACGAACGATAATTATTTTTATTTTCACCATTGAGATCTCTTCAAAATTTTACAATTAATTGGATAAAAGGTGTCAGTACAGTAATGTTCAAGCTTTATTTATGAAGACTGCTTTTAGGTGCAAAACCACGTGTCTGTAGTATTTTTTTTAACGACATCTATCGATGCTGCATTTAAACTGATGAAACTAACAATGAAACCCAATCATGTTTCGGACTGGGTTTCGTATGCACCAATGACAAGATGTTTAATTTCCTTACGTCACAAAATTTAATGGAACACAAGGGAATAACGCAACAGTCAACTTTACAAGAAAAACAATTTTAGAACCAGACAGAATTTAGTTTTAATCCCAGACTCGTGGTGTTGTGCAAGTTCACATCAACAGAAGTGATTATTATGTGTAGTGCATCGTAAAATGACATAAATAATTTGTGATTAGTGAGACTTTTTTGTGGAGCATACGTAAACAAGTGTTCAATCAATTATAACATCGTGGAAAGCGATATGATACTCTCCTTAGCAGTGTACTAAGATTGTGGTCATATCGTCCGAATTTCACAAGTGTTGTTTTCAAAAATATTTGGAGATGGCTTCTAAACCTGTAAATCAGAAAAGAAGGTAAGCTACCATGACAAAATATATTGTAGAACGGAAGGACTTATTGCTGGCGTAATAATGATATCTGCACTGCACTAATTATGCAATTTGATTTTTTAAGCTTTCTCCTTTCAAAATTAGCTGTGTTTATCTGTAGCGTTTTGTTTAGAACATAAAAACTCATTGAATGTACCTATGCCCATCCATGTTTTATCTGTCAGTAATAAAATTGTAAACAAGGTCAATTCTGTACTAAGTACCCTGATAAAAAGTATGTTTGTTCTGATTTTGAACACTACTCAAATATCTGACTATCATTTTATGAAGTGATGGAAGCTTAAAAAATTATGTATGGTAATAGATGTGTTGATTTATTTTATAATTATATACCTACCTATTTATAATGAACGATTCCGATCCTTCAGAAGCTAAAATAAATAAATAAAAAAAAGTTGATTTACCTCATTCTTTGTTTCATCAGCACCTGGTTTGAATGTAAATTATAAAATGATCTCGCACTTAAAGTCAAAGTCCAAAACCGTTGACCTCCATCTGAATAGATGTTCTTGCAATGAAATGCATTTGAGCTCTATTCATACTTTAATTCGTCAAGTAATCATAATCCGGTAATGTTTATAAGTGTGTAGCAACATTAAATATTTTAAAATGCGCATAAGAAAAATAAGGAATGCGATAGATCACCCATGGGCGAAGCTAAGTGGCTTGTTTGTTAGCATTTAGCAAAGCTTATAATGGCAAATGTATGAAATAGTAATTAATTTATCTCAGAACAAGAACTAAAGCATAGAGATGAGACGAGACTTCTTAGCTTTGCATGGATTCACCGTGCGAGTGCTGGGTCTATCATGTGGGAGAGAGAGAAAGTCTGTGCATTTCCCGGAACTTGCAGGTGTAGGTTTAAGGAGGCCCCCTTTTGAGAGTCGCATCAAGGCAAAACTTGCTGGTGTAGGTTTAAGGAGGCCCCCTTTGAGATGCGCATCAATGCTCACCTTCACTGCTTGAGTTGCCCGCGCTTCCTAGCCAAATTTGATTGGAGCCTGTTAGTGCAGCCTTAGTTACTCAAGTAATGCTATGACATTTCTGCGAACACTCCCATGGACAATAAATTAAGAAATAAAAACAAACAATGTACCGTTTACCCATACACAAAAAGTATTAGAATTGTGGCATTTGACATTAGTTTGCTTTTTGATTTGGTACTGTAAGGGTAACAATTCAAACAAAGGTATCTAATTTGACATCTATAACTGCGATTGGTATTTGCCTCTGATCAATCTTTTTAGTCTGAATCGTTTATTTTTACATCTAGAGCAAATCTAAAGCGTTCAGTAATTCCACTCGGATCAGTCCAATGTAAATCTTTTTGCTCATAATATTTTGACTGAAGAGAAAGATTAATCTGTTAAATGTTTGTTTCTGTTTGAGGTTAGAAATTAATCAACATTTGGTCAGGCCGTTCCGTAAAAGCAGTTTGCTCAGATTAATCTGTGATCATGTGACCAAAAATTTGTCGCCTCTGCGAAGCACATACAGAACTTTCATAAAAAATTGATAAACCTCTGTGTTGCATTTACTCTCTTTCTATGCTTATTTCATGTTCTGAGGTAATTTTTCAGGGCATAACAAACTGTCATGTGTCAATTTATTTTCCAGTATAAATTGAATTTAATATGGCTCATAACAAATTTGCCAATAAGTATTTGCCACTTGCTAGGTCACTGCAAGGCTGTGCAGATGATAAAACTAAAATAAAAATAGAGTCTTACATGGGGAGTAGTAAAATAATATTTTTAATTTTAAAGCGCTATCTCTAGTCATTTGATGAAAATTGCTAGTCAAGACACAGCAAAATATGCAAATCATACTGTAAAAGCATTTAACAAAGGATTCCTTTGTGTCCTTTGTTACGACCAATCTTACTACCATATTAGTAGCAAAACTGTTAATTTTTAGAGTCGGTGATCTTATGGGAGCGGAACCGCTGTCCCGAAAGTCTCGTTTGAAATTCATAATTATTTTTGAGGCAGCATTTGGGACCGAAGCTAGTGGTTGCAAATGACACCTCTGTTTAATAATTATTTTGAGTGGTAAGTTGGGACTAAAAATAAAGAATGAAATATTTGATCAAAAGTACAGTTAAGCACAAAAGCTAACATTATGAAAATTGATCCAGCCACACTTTAAACTGATAAATGTATGTTTAAATGAGTAAAAGATTCAAAGTAGTTTAAATAAAAACAAAAAAAAAATACATGGTGTTTAGAGTATTACCGTTCTTCCTACTCCATTATGGAGTTGTTAGAAGGGAACAATTAAAGAGCATGATTGTGGTACTACTTTCAATAGGTGAACAAAAGAAGAACTAATTTTGTTTATAATTTTTATTATTTTTAAAGCATGTAACTGCTTGATGTTTAAATCTAAAGAAAATATAACTAGAAAAAAATTTCACGCGGACCAGGCAGCAGACGGGACTCGAACCCGCACCCTTCGCAATCCGGGCGAATGCACTGACCAATTATGCTACCGCGGCCCTCACGGACCGCGTCGAAATTCTTTCTAGCTATTCTTAAGCTGCAAGGCAGCGCCATCTCTTCGCATTATAGGTAAACCCACAATGTCAAATGAATACTTTTACAAGTATTAAACATTTGAAAGAAGAAATAGCAATTATAGTTATAATTTTTATTATTTTTAAAGCATGTAACTGCTTGATGTTTAAATTTTTTTTTCTAGTTATATTTTCTTTAATTTTGTTTAGCTAAATTAGTTATATGTGTTTAAAATAAGGGAGATTTAATGAATTATTATTTTTAATCGTTATTGGTGTTGATTCTGGCATGATTCTCTAAATTTAAAATCAGCCTCTTCTTTTTATTCTGTATGGCAAGAATGACAAGGATGCAGTAGTCAAATTTCATTTTAGGATTCGGTAGATAACCCTGCCATAATTGACAGTTATCATATAACACTTAGTAATAATTAAAAAAAAAATACTAGATAATTATTCCACGCCGACCAGGCAGCAGATGGGATTCGAACCCACGGGCGAATACACTGACCATTATACTACTGCGGCCCTGATGCTCTGATCGAATTTTCTCTAGTATTTCTTAGGCTTCAAGTACATTCGCCTGGATAGCGAAGAGCTCGAGTCCCGTCTACTCCCAGGTCCAGTTCCAGTTACGCATACTCATTTGTCAGGGGTGTTACGGATATTTACATCTGCATTCGTAAATTATTTTTATTCGTAAAGTAGGTATTTGCATTAATTCAGAACTGTTCATCCGCATCCGCATCAACTGATGCAAATTAGATTTGTCCTCAAAATGACTATGCTAAATAAACATTAAAATGAAATCTATTTACATTAAAGCGAATCACACACTACGCAGATACGATAATATACACTGGGAATCCTTCAGACTGAGTAGAAATTTTTTTTTGGTAAAGATTGTTCATACAGTGTTACAATAAGTTCGCGTTTTACGGAAAAACGTGTTTATTGCTTCTGGATTTATTAGACAGCTCGTCAGGAGATGATTTTGATTTTGAATTTGATGCACGTCTTGCTTTAAGCGCAATTACTAGAACGCGAAGAATTTGGATACAACGCCAAAATTGGACGAATGAGCCAGCGACCGGAGCAGCGTCGCTGGTCCGGGCGATTCCCTCCCCTCTGTCTCACCCCAGACCCTGCCTTTGCGCATCCACCTGTATCAACATGCAGGTAAAATATTATGCCATTTTGTATTGGCAGATAAAGTTGTATACGCAGATAACAATCCCACCATCTTTTGATATATGTCAATTCAATACCCACAGATACGTTATAGTAAAATATAAATTTATCTGCGCTGTGTGTGTTAGGTCATATGAATCATAAAGAGAGCGATATTGAAAGATATCGGTACAGATCTTACCGTATCTGCGTAGTCTGTGAAAGCCTTTATTTATGCACTTCAAATTGGAATTTCGTTGTAATATATCTTTGAAATCCGCATCTGCGAATGTTATTTTTTTTCCATCCCCAATAACCCTTTATTTATATTATTCCTTTGTTATTTTGTGTTTTAGTAACAAGAACCATTATTGAATCAGGATATTTACGTTAATTTAGCAGAGTAGACGCCTTGGCCGGTGGGCGGCCTGCACTGTGGGATTAGCAGATCCCAGATACCTCGCCTCTCACTTCTTTAGTTCATCTTATCGCGGGGATGTGAGAACAGTTCTCCTTTGCTTTCCTAATAAGGAAAATTCTAATGTTTGGGAAGGCACCCAGATTACTAGATACACCCAGCAGATTACATGGCCCTGGGAGGGATAGAGTTAAGTTTAGACAGAGATAGTCATTTGTAGAGGAGCTCGATGGCGCAGGTGGTTAGCGCGTTCGGCTGCGATCGTTGTAGTTAAGCAACTTTCGCAGTGGTCGGTCATTGGATGGGTGACCAAAAATTTCTATCTCGAGTTCCTCCGTGCTTCGGAAGGCACGTTAAGCCGTTGGTCCCGGTTGCATCTGCAGTCGTTAGCACCCGCCAATCCACACTGGGTCGTGGTGGGTCATGGCCTAATCTCCCTATTCCATCCATAGGGAAGGCCTGTGCCCCAGCAGTGGGGACATAAAGAGGCTGATGATGATAATGATGAGTCATTTGTAAGAGAAAAAGGCATGCAAATGCTCATTTAATTTATAAGACCCTTCTGAAGCGAGCCGCCTTAAATGCCTGCTAGATAAGACCAGTCTTTGGAATGTTGTCTCAAATATTGGAATTGTAAACCTTATCTTCAAAAGTATTTAACCTATCCTAAGCAACTGGCCAACCAGGCGCTCTGTGCATTTGAGTTTTGGCTGGGATTGTATTTTGAATGTATTCTTCGATCTTTATCTTTTAAAAGGCAATAATTTTTAGGCGTTCTATTGTTAACTGAGTACTGACTATTATAAATAGCTATCTCTAACAGAAGAAGGCAGAGGTGTTTATATGTCACCTTATCACTGTATTGATTAATAAAATATATTCATACCTTAATGTAACATGAACCTACTTCAACTATGTACATAAATCAGGAAACACAATGAACTAGAATGATAAAATGTTATCATAAACACATTGGGTTTGAATAAGTTGTCAACTTCAGAAGTTACTGCAGTATCTCCATACATAATTAGGTACAGTAGAATCCGTTTATTATGACTCCGCCTATATTGACCAACCGCCTATTATGACGTAATTACACAACGAAGTTTGGTTTTCATATAAAATTCATTGTAACAATGTCGGATATAATGACTTCGCTTACAGTGACATGTCGCTTATTATGACCCATTTTTAATCAATTTTGTGCGTTTATAGTGACCGGCATGGTTCTTTACACCTACGGTAATGTTCGTTGATTCAAATTGAACATCAAGCATTGTTTTTAGGGATATGCTATGTAAAAAAAAGACATCTCAACGTCGTAAAGCATTTACGACTGAGGAAAAAGGTGCAATAATACCTTTATTCTCATTTGTTCGTTTCATTAGTTCGATCGTCGAACTAGTGAGATTTTATTGTTCTCATTTGTTCGACCGTCGTCGAACTTATTTTCTTTATTTATCCATTTTCATTACCAGAACCTCTTAGTTATGTATGGTTTCCTGGTACTTTTTTCTAAATAGTGATTTTTATAAATGTTTATGGATGCAATATACACGTAGGTCGAACAAATGAGAACAATAAAATCTCAGTAGTTCGACGATCGAACTAATGAGAGAAAAAAATCTCACTAGTTCGACGATCGAACTAATGAATCGAACAAATGAGAATAAAGGCAATAATCCTTTATATAATATGCTGATTAGAAAATGGAGAATCAAACTCATCTCACAATATTTTTTCACAAAAATGCTTTGTATGACGTCCGCTTAGTATGACGTGTTTGTCGATTCCCTTCGAAGTCATAATAAACGGATTGTACTGTACATAATTTTAGACATATTTAAGTCAAATTAGATTTTGGGAAGATACAGGTATGACAAAATTAAGAGTCACTTAGCAATTTTAAATTACCTAACCACCTACGCCAATTCTTTAATGACGATATTAGTCTATTTAAAAATAATTAACATTTCCGTATCTTACCCATTCACATTCAGTTTAAATATCTATATGTTTTTAAAATGCAAAAATTCTTAGGTTTTCACGCACATCACTCATTAAATAAAACTAGTTTTTCACGGGTTAATGCACGAAACTTTATTTATTTATTGACGTTTCGCAGCCTTTACAGGCCGCGTCTTCGGAATCATTTTGTTTCATTTAATTTGTCGAGCTTTTGCTCAAAAGGCTGCGACACGTGAATAAATAAATAAAGTTTCGTGCATTAACCCGTGAAAAACTAGTTTTATTTAGCAGTAAATAAACTAGTTAAACTGACTGTTTGCTAGCAATCAAAAGGGCTTAATTGCATCCTAGTGGCAATCATAACGTAACAGTTGCAACCTATTGCAAACAAACGCTAACTGCATTTTTCAATATTAAATATCATCCGTTGTATACATAGCTAGCAATCTAGATTTAACATACAGTGTAAACTCTATACCTATAACGACACTAAAGGGACTGTACCTTAAATAGCGTTATAGAGAGTTGTTGTTAAATGGAAAGAAGAAATATTATGAATTATGAAATGATAAAGTTTATTTCAAGCTAGTAGTTATATACATAAAAAAAAAATTTTGAACGCTATTGCGTATATTCTGTTATTTTTGTCTGACGTCTTTTGCTGCACCAGTAATTTTGTTGTATTATATTTTTTTTAAGTCATGGTCAACAACAGTCTACACGTGCAATCCCAATTTGTAAACAAAAGAACGAATTTCTTAAAAAGTTTATTTTGCATGATGCCGGCAGTCGAGTGTTTTACGAGCTAGGATAATAAAGCGACAAAAGAACGTACACAGCTGCGCGATTTTCATTAATTTTGGCAACTTATTACTTTATTGTTGTCGTTATTGAGAGTGGGTGTAATGCTATATGGAGCCAAACTAAACCAACCAAAGAGGAGTGATTTCGACGCTTTAGGGTGTTTGTCGTTAAATCGAGTGACGTTACATGGAGTTTACACTGTATTTCAAATCAAGTCTCAAACTTTATATTATGGATAAATAAAAAACCACGCTAAAAGCTCACCGCAAGTCTGTCAATCAGTTTTTCGCTACACCTTTTTAAATTATTTTTTATGTAATTACAAAAACATTATTAAAAGAAAAAATATTTGCCGAGTCAGACACACACACGAAGGGTTTCGTACGTATAGCAAAATATTAAACGCTAAGTTAAGTAAAAAGAAGCAACTTACATAAAGGACAATGCCAAAAGTTATATAGAGGTTTGACCCACCCGATAAAATTGGTTAATATGAATGCGATAAATGACATTTGATAGCTGTTATATTAGGAAACAAAATGGTGAAGTTGTGAATTCTCTGAAAGTTGGGGTTCTTTAATAATATATTAACAAAGAGTACAATTATCATACGTTTCTCGAGCTGCAATTGAGCAGAAAATGAGAATTGCTATAAATTATTAATTAGGCACTTGGATTATCCGATTTATTACGTATCCGCAGGTTTTACAAAGCAATAATTAAATCATTACGAGGACAAAAAATCAATTATATTTTTTCATAAATTTAATATTACTGTAGATGGTAGTTTAGAATCTGGCATTGTCATTTATATAAATTATGACGATAGTTAAAATTTTAATTTTTTAAGCATGTACCTGCTCGATGTCTAAAACTAAAGAAAATATTACTAGAAAAAATTCACGCGGACCAGGCAGCAGACGGGACGCGAACCCGCATCCTTCGCTATCCGGTCGAATTCTCTGACCAATTATGCTACCGATGGATTGTGGGTTACCTACAACGCGAAGAGATGGCGCTGCCTTACACTTTAAGAAAGGCTAGAAAGAATTCGACACGGTCATCAGGTCCGCGGTACCATAATTGTTCAGTGCATTCGCTCGTATAGCGAAGGGTGCGGGTTCGAGTACTGTCTGCTGCCTGGTCCGTGTGGAATTTTTCTAGTAATTTTTTCTTTAGATTTAACTTTTGTCGATATCACGGCTAAAAAATCAACAAAATATTTATTTATTTAAGGACAACCAACAAGAATATCCGCACCTAGTATAGTATAACAATAGTGTATAAATGACAATTCAAGTGGTATCTTAATTATGCCACGGCATGCATTTGTGACAATAATGACAGAGTGTGCATTCTTAACAAAATTATAAAAGTATAAAAAGTAAATATATCACAAAACACTGGCCTGTACACTAAAACTATACAAATTATACATACAATACAACCCGCTTACAAACTTAAGTACGAATCCAAAGTTATGCTTAGTAAAGGATAACATTGTCTCCGTTAACACACGAAACCCTTATTTATCAAACTAAAATCTTAAATTTACCTACAATTTCACGGATTTGATGTAACTGATAAAAATGTACTGTACTAAAAATAATCGTTACTAATGCTGTATGATTTTTTTTATTATCACTAAAGAACAGTGAATCGATATAAGAGAGAATTTCGGAATCCATTCAGCAGTTCCAAAGGTTATCCTACTACAAGTTTATTCTGCAAACTAAGTTTACCTGTAAAATAATTTGTATACAATTAGCTATTGTTTCATAGTATAACTTAGATTTACAAATTCATTACATACTTATTTTTTTCGTTTGGTTTATACATCAGCAGTTTTTTTTTCTGTATGGCGTGCACGTTTTGTGCATTTAGCCAATGTCAAGTGTAAAATGTTTACATATTTTATAGCACTCGTGGTCAAAATATTAGTCAAGTCAAAGTAAGTGGCAGTCAAGTCAATACCCCTTTCCCTATGTTTCAGTAAATGTGTGGGGATTTACTGGAACCTCCCCGTGGACTTCTTGAGGGAACGTCGAAAGACACTTTCCGCTATTTTGTTTCACTTGCCAAAACTTTTGCATGTTTCCGAACACTTAGTGGTTAATAATCCACCATTATTAGACACTAACATCCGCCACAACACAATTTTTAACAAGAAAAACAAAACTGCTAAAGTGACTCTTCCCGATCCCACCAAAAAGTCCCCAGCAGCAGTAGCAGCAGTTAAATGCTTAAAAATAATTGTAATTATTGTAGTTATAATTTTATTATTTTTAAAGCATGTAACTGCTTGATGTTTAAATCTAAAGAAAATATAACTAGAAAAAATTCCACGCGGACCAGGCAGCAGACGGGACTCGAACCCGCACCCTTCGCAATCCGGGCGAATGCACTGACCAATTATGCTACCGCGGCCCTCACGGACCGCGTCGAAATTCTATTATTTTATAAAATTTTTTCTAGTTATATTTTCTTTAGATTTAAATATCAAGCAGTTACATGCTTTAAAAATAATAAAAATTATAACTATAATTGCTATTTCTTCTTTCAAATGTTTAATACTTGTAAAAGTATTCATTTGACATTGTGGGTTTACCTATAATGCGAAGAGATGGCGCTGCCTTGCAGCTTAAGAATAGCTAGAAAGAATTTCGACGCGGTCCGTGAGGGCCGCGGTAGCATAATTGGTCAGTGCATTCGCCCGGATTGCGAAGGGTGCGGGTTCGAGTCCCGTCTGCTGCCTGGTCCGCGTGGAATTTTTTCTAGTTATATTTTCTTTAGATTTGTAATTATTGTAATTATTTTTTCCTGTTCAAATCCGAAGTAGGGAATGATTTTCCAAAATTCCTTAGAAATTTACTTAACCTACTTAGCTGAATCCAACAGTTGGGCAGAGGTAAATCCCAAATCCCCTTGAGTGATTTTAGTGTAGTATTTGTTTTCCTTTGCGGTCAAGTAGTGCTATTAGAGTTAAGTTGCTTTTATTTTATTATTGGTGTAATTTATTAGCGGTCTCGTCTCTTTGACGTCATATTCTAAAATGAGGATGGGAATCTCTACTAAAGCACTGCTGACATCATGGAGTAGAATGTCAATAATAAGTGAACTCTGATTCTTTAGGATTTGGATGATACAAATTCTAGCTAAATCAAAAAAGCTACAGCTACAGGTCTCTCGAAATGGCTTATCGATATATATATATATATATATATATATATATATATATATAAGGGGCCGTTCAAGTATTACGTAAGCACTATAGGGGGGCAGGGGGGTCTTCGCTTTGCTTATCATATGACATGGGGGTTGGGGGGTCGAGATAGTCATTACGTCAGCATCATGGATTCGGGTGCCATGGACTGAAGACTGTTAATTAGAATTAATATGTATACCAAAAATTCGAAAGAATTATGTTTTGTTCGTAATAGTACTTAATAAGATTATAATATTTGTACCTTTCTCTATGTTGAATACTGTATCAATAAAGTTTATTTAAATTAATATTAAGTATGTGCGTTTAGTGCTCTATCGTATGCCTATTTAAATACTACTGCTCATGGAAGCTCACGAAATAATAAGAAAAACAGAATACAATAAAGGAAAAATGTTTACGTATGCATGGGGGCGGGGGGGGGTGTAAGAGCTTGGCTTGGGGGGGAGGGGGGTAAATAATTGTAATAAAGTAGTATTGCTTACGTAATACTTGAACGGCCCCTAAGACATTAGAAACTTAATAAGTAGTCAAATAGACGAAGCACAGAATCCGTGTACCTCCTTGAACCTTGTTATACAAAGGGAAACATGGTCCCATCAAGAACTTGGTGTGCGGCGAGAAACCTCGTTGCTAACGAGCGAGAGAGACCCGAGCTGATGCTCAGATGGTTCTCCGATATAAACGGAAAAGGGATTGCGTAATGACGCATTCATTCACTCGACTTGCACCAGTGTGGATGATTGACAACTGACTGACGACCTCCGTGGTCGAGTGGTTTGTACGCCGGGTTTCAAGGTGTCGCCGACTCGAGAGGTCCCGGGTTCGAGTCCCGGTGGGGCCAGATGTTTGTGTGATGAATACGAGCATTTGTACACCAGTCATGGATGTTTGATATATATTTCTATATAAATATACTTATATATGTACTGTATATGTATTCTATCCGTTACCCTAGTATCCCATAACACAAGCCTTACAGTGCTTAGTTTGGGGCTAGGCTAATTGGTGTGAGTGTTGGTAATATTATTTATATATTATTTAACTATCCGAGCTTTACACCTGTTAGGGGAAATGGGTAGAGGCTCAGATTACAAAAGTAAAGGTAGATGGAATACACGGTACACAGATTGCGTGCCACCAAAGCAAATATCACAACGCATCGTGTTGTGAATGCCTCCCGTGAATATTAAGTTTTTAACAGAACTGCAGGCCAATTATGCTCGCTAATTGTGATATTGTTTTGATTTCAATTTCACATTACGTATTATGCTCTCCCAAAAATGCGTTATCAAAATGACATCAACTTTTGCGTAATATGATCAACTCTTTATATGATATCAACTTGAATGCGTATTACGTTCAACTTTTTGACTTAAACAGTATCGCATAAACGTCAAAAATGTGATACAGGATATGATATTGATATGATCTTGATGTGACATAGGAATGTTTCATAATACCATTTAAAAACAATGTCAACTTGGCATCAACATCATATTGACATTACATTAGGCTGCCGCTTTGTTCATCTATATATATAAAACTCAAAGGTGACTGACATAGTGATCTATCAACGCACAGCCCAAACCACTGGACGGATCGGGCTGAAATTTGGCATGCAGGTAGATGTTATGAAGTAGGCATCCGCTAAGATTTTGATCAATTCTACCCCCAAGTGGATAAAATAGGGAATGAAAGTTTGTATGAAACTTTGTCAATTTTAAACCGATCGGGCTGAGACTTTGCATGCAGGTATAAGAAGAATCATAGATGAATGTCATTGTGTATAATACAAGCCTGAGAACAAAAACTGTAGTCTACACTTCAACTCTACACCGAAGCGAAGCGAGGGCGGGCCGCTAGTACGTTATAAAGCTGTTTACAAAGATAAAGTCTTTATTTTTGACTTCGTATTTGCTTTGTTGGCCGCACTTGCGTGTTCCTTCTGCCTCGTTTTCTCAGTGCCTTGTGTAATTTGAGGGCTTCACGAACCTGAGCTTCTCTCATCCTCGATGGAGACCAGAAGGTCTTTCCTAACAGGGTCTGGGTGGCCCGATGACTTAGTGGGTAGGGCATCGAGGACTCATCGAACGAATTTCCCTGAAATGTAACCACTGAAGAGTCGCACATAACCTCGCCGCTTGCCAGACCGCGGGGTATGCACATTGCACATACGTTATACATTTTTCAAACATAATGGCGGCCGCTTACCATCAATCTGTTTCTTTACTTGTTTGCTGCCACTTTTTATTAAAAAAAAACGTTCATACATGTGCCAGTAAAATATTACCCTTCTGGGTAAGTCGTGTAAGAGGTAGACGCAATCCCTGCCCCAAACAACTTGAGAAAATAAATACATAACTAAATCAACTTCCTTCTAATCACGATTGTATCAAAACATAACTTAAACTTAAGGTTGCGGGATCCCATTACTCACAAATAAAATATCGTACGAGTGCGTCTGTTCGGATAACGAAATGGTTATTTATTTAGTGCGCAGGGCTTAGTAAATTTGAATAATTTCACGAAACCAGTTTAAGAACTTGTATTTCTGCTCAAAGGTTCTTGTTACGTATGTGATCAATATCTCGTACCAGCATACGATGCGACACATTAGTTCATTGTCTTCTAGAATGTTCGTCAATAACTTTCTTAAAGTAAAAGATGAAATAAAAGAATACTAGCAAACCAGTGAACCAAATGTTCACCAAAACCTGATTTTAAAAAAAAATGTATTTAATTAATTGAGAACTTCGGAGATTTTGTGTGGTTTCTTTTGAAATTCGTGATTTCTCGAAAACCGGAAGTGCCTACGTTACTCAAATCCAGTTTGTAGTGATATCAGACTATTCTTAACTTATAACTTAAATATTCTCTTTATCTATCTCTTACGGTTTGGCCGCTGAAACAGCACCACAGACAGATGGACGGACGGACTTGTCTAATAGATAAGAGATTATCTCATGGTCAAAGTGTCATAGGTGTTGGCAACACCAACAAGAATTATTTTTTTGTCCTTGTTACTATTCTCTCTCGCTCTCACGTGTAATTGCGGTTTTGTGTTTAACGTGTCTCCACGAATAAATTTAATTTCTTCCATAAAACTCTTTTTATTTGGGCTTGCTGCCCACGACGCACCTAAAGAATCTGACAATAGGTGTGTGCTTAAAAGAATGAGAAATAATAAAACTACCGGCCAAATGCAAGTCGAAAACTCAGATGAAAGGAAAATACCATACAAACCAAACCATTTGCAAATCTACCATTAGGATTAACCTGCCATTTGGAAAAAATAACTTTTGATATGTGAACCCTTTCATTGTTACTGCCTTTTTAATAATTTGTTAGTATTAATTGAAATAAACATTGTACTTACTTATTTTTTTAACTATCGCCTTCTAAGCCCTTTAAGCGCGATTTTTAACCATGCAGAGCGTTGTATTTTCGTCGTCGTAAATTGCTTTCGTATACAAGTAAACACTTGTTCACACGAACGCAATTTCAGGCTGGTCCTAAGCCCTTGCTTACGATTCATGAGATTCAACCTGCTGATATACGAACGGACAGCGGAGGCTTGGTAATTTTCCTTATCCTAAGGGCGTTCGATGGCGCAAGTGGTTAGCGCTTTCGGCCGCGATCGTTGAAGTTAAGCAACTTTCTCAGTGGTCGGTCATTCGATGTGGACAACAAAAAATTTACTATCTCCATTAATCCACGCTACGGAAGGCACGTTAAGCCGTTAGTTCCTGTTGCATCTGCAGTCGTAAGCACCCACCCACACTTTCATCATGGCCCAACCTCCCTATTACAACTATAGGGAAGGATTGTGCCCCAGCAGTGGGGACATTAATAGGCTGATGGTGATAAAGGGCGTCTCGATCCGCTAACCTGAGCTTGACCTCCCGTACCCCGTGGAGTCCTGGAACGTTACTTACCGGCGGAAACACAATACCACCAAATGGTAGTGTTATTTGACTGTGGACTTCTTATTTAACTCCTTGCCGAGATCTGTTTTCCCAGACCAATATAATCTGGATATCTTCAAGGCCAGAGTGAACAGGCATCTTCTAGACAGGCGTGTACCTAGGCCTCATCATCGCTTTCCATCAGGCGAGATTGTGGTCAAACGCCTTGCCTATTAAGCATTAAAAAAAGGTAGCTGGTGTTGGTAAGACTTAGCATCAGTTGAGATAGCTGCTGCGTTTGGTTAAAAAAAATATCCTGGACTTAAAGAATTGACATAAGTACCTACCTTGTCGATGGGCGAGTCGTAAACTAACCGCTTTTGCTGTATCTGATTTCCATAATACAAGCGCTTTTGACCTCTTTTATGAATGTATAAAATATATAAAGTTTATTATTTATTAATGTTGTTGGCGCAAGTTATTGAACTTATGATAATTAGCTTGTAAACAACACGCAAGTTAAACTGCGACTTCCAACATTTCAACGCATATTTGCGGCGGCGACGTAGGAACACAATTATATTTTTTCGACAAATACACTAAACATCAGAAATCTTGGTATTTGCCATTATTTAGGAATAAAACCTAATTGAGAAAAAATCATCATCATCATCAGCCTATTAATGTCCCCACTGCTGGGGCACAGGCCTTCCCTATGGATGGAATAGGGGGATTGAGCCATGACCCACCACGCGGGCCCAATGCGGATTGGTGGGTGCTAACGACTGCAGATGCACCTGGGACCAACGGCTTAACGTGCCTTCCGAAGCACGGAGGAGCTCGAGGTAGAAATTTTTTAAACACCCACCCAATGACCGACCACTGCGAAAGTTTCTTAACTTCAACGATCGCAGCCGAACGCGCTAACCACTTGCGCCATCGAGAAAAAATACTCGATAAAAAAATTAAGCATTAGCAAAATTTTCTTTTGATAAAATTCAAAGGTTTCCTTACCAGCTAGGATAATTTATAAGTAAAGGAAGCATAATGGACTTTGTTAATTCACGAAATTGCCCTGAACTTTTTGTTTTTTGTTTTAATCTCAACGCGGGAATGGAAAACAACGAACACATCAAAAGTACAATCGAGAGATTCCAAATAGGTCAACCTTATGGTCACGCAATAAAGTTTGTTTTAATGACTTTCTATTGCGTAAGCTGTTGACCGGACGAAAATACTCGGAGCCGCGCCCGCATCGTTATATATCGTTCGACTGATAAACTATGGGCTGACGAGATATACTTAAACTATAGTTGCTTCTTTATTATAAGCGTAGTAATAGTGCGTAGTCACTAAACAATTTTTTGAACTTTACTTTTTTAAAATAGTAAGAGAGATTGGACGTTACGGACTCTTCAAACACCACGTACATTAAGCTAGCAGATCATGGTCGCAACGCGCACATTGGGTATTTAGTTGCTAATTAGTTACACTATTCGCGATTTACTTGCTGAATACCTGTATAAGATGCAAGCGATCTGCTAGATTAAATCTCAACCTAGCATATCACAATACTGTTCGGTTCCCCCATCAACCCCTAATTGCCGCATCAACCCCCACACTTCCCCCGAAATACGATAAATTAAAAAGAGCTCATCAGAGAAATTAAACTACGGCGTATTTTGTTGCTAATTAGTTGCTGCAAATTAGCGTTGCTTATAATATACACAAATACTTCCGCCCGCTGACACAGGCTACCTTAATTATCCCGGCTACATGCTTGAAGGATCCTTCAAAGCAAAAGCCGGCATATGCCTGTATGTTCGGGCGGATGTTTGTTGTCGCCGTTTGAGCTGCCTGATGAATCCCTCCTTCTCCATGTTGGCGGTACATATAGACTCTGGTCCTTTGGCCAGAGTCTACGTGTGCCTCTACAGATCCCACACCGGCAACGATGCGACAACTCGACTGTTTGACCACCTTAGTAGGACAGCAGATGATGCCAAGGTGCAATTTCCCAACGCAGAACCGGTGTTTTTGGGGGACTTTAACGCCCACCACGGTTTGTGGCTGGGCTCCTCCAAAACGTTCTATCCTCCACACTCTTTCTGCTGCATATTAATGATTTCATTCCACTTGAGAATATTCATTTCTATGCAGACTATAGTACAGTGCATGCGAGATACTTTGGACACGCAGCAGCTGGACAGACAGAAACCAAGGAGAAACGGTAGAATCTTGTCGTTGAACTCAATCAGGCTTTGGACCACATTTCCGAATGGGGACCAGGAACTTGGTTGAGTTCAATGCCAAGAAAACTCAGGCTTGCGCTTTCACAGCAAAATCATCGCCATTCCTTCCCCTTCCCTCTCTTCAGGGCATAACACTGGCGCTACAGAGCAACATTACTATGCTCAGACCTGAATCCAAAGGATTACATCGAAACCATGATCAAAACAGCTTCACTCAGAACAAAACTTCAAAACTCGGAGTTCTGAACAAGGTGCAACGTTTTTTCACGCCCGATCAACTGTGCTTGTTGTACAAAACGCAAGTGCGATCCTTCGTGGAATATTGCTCGCACCTCTGGGATGGCTCCTCTAAGTACTTACTCGATGCCTTGGATAGGTTGCAGCGCCGCGCTGCCCGCATCATTGGCGATGAAGAGGCTGACCCCACGCACTGGCACAAGCACGCGCTCACGCTGCGCTACTACGGCCGCGGGGGCGGGGCTAACTAAGAAACTCGAATCTCCACAATTACGCCGCAGTGTGGCATCATTAATTCTACCGACTATACCACGGCGAGTGTCCTGAGGAGTTATTCTCCCTTATCCCTCCATCACCATTTCTTCAGAGGACCACGCGCGCTGGCTTACGTTGCCACTGACTTACTCTGGCCACTATTCCTACACGAACAAAGAAATTTGGTGACTCATTTCTTTGTCGTACTATTCCTAAATGGAATTCTTTACCCGCGCACGTGTTCCCTCCTTCCTATAATCTGGGGTCCTTTAAGAGAGACGTGACGAAGCATTTTTGCAGGTTGGCAAGGTGAGGATGGTTGGTGTAGCAGTTTATAACTCCTTTACCAGCTATCTTCGCGTTTGGACGTTAACACAACTTAACATCAGGTGGGGTAGAGTCATTTGTCTACCTCGCTATAAAAAGAAATATTCCATTATCAACCCTTAACTGCAGATCATCCCTGTTATCACCACCAGAATAGGACGATATCAGAAAATTCTTATAGGTGGAAAAAAGACGCGGGATATTAAGTTGCTAATTAGTTGCTCGCCAAAAACGTAGTTAAGAGTATTCTACAATCATCCCCTAACCTCAGATCCACCCCCTCTACTCACTTAAAAACAGTAGATGGTTGGAATTCGCACGCAGATGTTTCAAATTCCTGGATATTTTGTTGCTAATTAGGTAGTTGCTTAAGGACAGCATTATTTGTATTATCCCTCCAACATCCCCTAATTGCCACATCAACCCCCTTACTGCCCTCGAAATACCGTATTTTTTACTGTACAGAGAAATTGACTGGTCGATCTGAGGTGAAGAGATGATTGTAGAAAAAATATCCCGCATTTTACATTACCTAGAATGTACATGTCCTCAGAATGTACGCCGGGTGACCGGTGCAGGAGTATTGTTTGGTTTTTAGTGGCTCTGTTCAGAGTATTAGGTAAGGTCCTGCTCATTTCACCCGGCCCAAGGGCTGGCTGTAATGAGCAGGGAGAAGTCCTACATACCTTCTTCTGGCTCCCCCGGTGGTTGAAGGATGCGTGAAGCATTTCCCAGACAAAAAAGAAAAGGTATTTCAGTCCCTGGATTAAGAATCTTTAGTATGTACGCCTTCTGATTATGTAAATACCTTTGCATATTAAAATTCATTTCACGACCAATTTCCTTATTATTGGCATCCAGGCTTGTCCTTGCGATAGCATGTCGCACCAATGCAATCCTTACCTTGCATTGTTTTTCTCATATACGTCCCAGTTTTGGTTTAATCTTGGCCTATATTTGAGTTGGAGGTTTAAGCTCGGTTTAAGTGATCGTCGGCAACGATATTATCGTCGGGCCTAGTTTGTTTTGTCTAGACGGGACTCGAACCTGCACTAGAGAGAATTCGACACAGCCATCAGGGCCGCGGTAGCATAATAGGCAGTGCATCCGCCTGGATAGCGGAGGGTGTGGGTTCTAGTCCTGTCTGCTGGGAATTTTACTTAGTAAAAATGTCTTAAGGCGAAACTTAAGATCTTTAGTTCTCCGCTTTGGATTCAAATACGAAATATTTACCGTTTCACGACAAGGTCTAGTAATTGAAAAGTCAAGTCTGAAATAAATAGCCTTTGCATTCAAAACATTTGTATTTGTAACTGCAGTTGGGACTTGTACTACGAATTTAGCTTTTATGGCTATGTTACCAAAGCGCTTATCGTGACACGTTTTATTGACCAAAGTTGCCTTGATCATACTTTCAATCGACATGTACCTACCAGGTGCCTATGTATCCAGTCACCTAAGTATATTCAAAGTCCATTTCGATATTTAGAACATTTACACATAGATAATGTTCGTGTCATTCCCAAGTCTTCTTAACTTGCACTTTGTGTTATTACGTCATTGGTATGACTAGCAACCAATAATTCACAAAAATTCATGACGAAATTGAATTTTTTTTTTTGCTTGGCAACCATTACTTATATTATAATTACCGTGTAGTTATTCAATCTAATTACATAATTACTCTATATATATACTTATACTAGAACAAAGTAATTAATTGAATTGAAAGAAACATTTTGCAAAGAATGTGCAATATAGGTAGGTACTTAATAATATAAGGCCACTTTAAAACTTATTGTATATCTTTATATATATAATTCTTCTGTGAGTGTGTATGTCACTGAACTTCTCTTAAACGACTGGACCGATTTTGATGAAATTTTTTGTGTGTGTTCAAGGGGATCTGAGAATGGTTTAGGTTCACAATTTTGTCCGCTGGACAACCCCTATTTTTTTAGGGCGGTACGAAGTTCGCTGGGTCAGCTAGTCTTTATATATATAATTCTTCTGTGAGTGTGTATGTCACTGAACTTCTCTTAAACGACTGGACCGATTTTGATGAAATTTTTTGAGTGTGTTCAAGGGGATCTGAGAATGGTTTAGATTCACAATTTTGTCCGCTGGACAACCCCTATTTTTTAGGGCGGTACGAAGTTCGCTGGGTCAGCTAGTATTCTATATTATGTAATGGAAGGTGACTTCAGAATTATCTCTGAAGTTATTTTTCAACATGAAGACTCTGTATATAATAATACAGGTGGAAAAAACAGCCCTTGCTGAGATTCTTCCCGGTACTTTCCAGTACCAGGTCTCCCGCCGTAGTTTTGCGAACCGATGGCGTAGCTTCTCGACTTTTACAAGTGCTTTTAAAGCCTAGACTAAATAAATGATTTTTGTTTTTAAAATCTCATCTCATTCATGAAACCAGTACTTAAATTTGATTTTCCAAATTTGCACAATCCTCTTCTTCTTCTTACTAATGTGAAAGTTTGTATGTTTGTGTGTTTACTCAATCACGCAAAACCGGCTGAACGGATTTGGTTGAAATTTGGCACACATATAGTTTATTAGATTCACGTGCACCCACACCTGAAACATCCGATTTTTTATAAACATAGCTGGTAGATTTTATATTATTCTTTATTTTGATAAGATTAATTAGTTATAAAATACAAACTGAAATACACGAATATTTAGTTACACATTATTAAAAAATATAAATACAATTAAAAAAACATGACAATTAATATTACATTAAAAAGTATATCTCTCAGAAAAATCAACTTACATGAATCACATTTAAGCGCACCTTTTGATAAGTATTTTCGTCATGATAAATAAAGCGTCCCAGAGTATTGAATTAACTGTTACCGTTAACCTCCAAATGTATAATGAACTTTCTGTATTTAGAACTTTTATCTAAAAGGATGAATTCTAACTTAGAGATCATCATCATCAACCTATTAATGTCCCCACAGCTGAGGCACAGGCCTTCCCTATGGATGGAACAGGGAAATTTGGGCATGACCCACCACGTGGGCCCAATGCGGATTGGCGGGTGCTAAAGACTGCAGATGCAGGCTCAACGTGCCTTCCGAAGCATGGAGGAACTCGAGATAGAAGATTTTTGGTCACCCATCCAATGACCGACCTCTGCGAAAGTTGTTTTACCTTCAAACGATCGCAGACGAACGCGCTAACCAAATGCGCCGTCGAGTTCCTCAACTTTGAGATGAAATAAAGAAATTATCGTTAATATTGTCTGGGCTGAGACATGGATTCTTTTTATCCCGGAAAAATATTAGGTTCCCGTGAGATGTTCTTAATACTAAAGTAAACGCGGACGAAGTCGCGGGCTACTGCTAGTTTAATAATAATATAGATAAGGATACCATTTTAATATTAAATGCATTTCAATATTAAAGTTTATATGTACGGGAACAATGAACCTTAAACTAAAAACCTTAAAAAATATAATATAATAATTAGGCAAGGTTCCGAAGATACTGGCAGCGTTCCCCCTTTGAATAGCTAGACTAATTCGTTGTCCGAGGTAGCTGCCAGCTCTTCGGTCTCCAGTGATGTCAACTAACCTTTTTGATCCCTTAAAAAACCACATAGCGCTAGGACCCCACGGACCAAATATTAAATATTAAATTACGCAAACAAAGGTAACATTTCATACGCAATTTTAGATTCCCTACATTCTTTTTTACCCGTTGAATTCAATTCATAGATCAGTTACTTACACTGTTATTACATTCACAATAGTCGGTAATTTTTAATATAACTACTTGGGTACTAAACCGATGTTGAAGCACTAACGTGCCCTAACTACCAACTTAACTATTCAAGTTAATTGGCAATTTACAAACTGGTAAAACCAGTACGTTTATAGACTACCTATATCTCTTAGGCTTGTTGAAAATATATCGATGTATCGATATATCGATATTTTTTGTTCGATATATCGATACAAAATAACCAATATCGAAATTCGTATCAAAACCGATATTTTTTTAATTATTAGCGGCATATCACGATCTAACTAAATTCGTATCTGGAAAAATCGTAACTGGATCTCAGATTAATGATATTCAACATATCTATGATCTGTGCTGTATTTAGTATTGTCTATGTCATCATTCGAAAATAGGGTCTATTTTTAGGGAGATAATTTTCGTTCCATTATTATTCCGCGTGTCATATTTCGTGAGCTACTGTACGATATTTTTGGGAAAATTGGTCCGATATATCGATGTTTTTTTCGCGATATATCGAAGCCGATATTGATATTTTTTAAAATATCGATGTATCGATATATCGATATTTTTTTCAACTTTCGACATCCCTAATATCTCTGGTCAAACTCGCTGTGATTGTGATATTAAAATCTCTTATTTTATTAGAAACAGACTAGAGGAGCTCGATGGGGCAGGTGGTTAGCGCGTTCGGCTGCGATCGTTGAAGTTTAGCAACTGTCGCAGTGGTCGGTCATTGGATGGGTGACCAAAAATTTACTATATCGAGCTCCTCCGTGCTTCGGAAGTGACGTTAAGCCGTTGGTCCCGGCTGCATCTGCAGTCTAATAGCACCCACCGATGACGCACTGGGCCCGCGTGGTGGGTCATGGCCCAATCTCCCTATCCATCCATAGGGAAGGCCTGTGCCCCAGCAGTGGGGACATTAATAGGCTGATGATGATGATGATGATGATAAGGCAAATTTTGCAGTTATAACTTCATAGAAACAACTTGTTCTAAGCATTTTGTCAACTATGTTGCCTACTTTCGTTGTTGCTATTGAGAAATGTGACAATTACATTTATTATGTACCTACGCAAATAAATTGAGTAGGTACACAGTATGTTTAACAAAGTATGTAGGTACATTTGAATAAATCCACTCGTTATGTTTTTAGCATGCAATTACAATATAGTTTGCATTATATGGTACTTAGTCTGTTTCAATCAGTCGTTTGTTTACAATGATAATCCACTTTGTAACTCCTCGTTTACAACAGGAAACAAGTCAGTACCTGTTGGCGACTGGCTGGTGTTGGCCGATCACTTTTATAG
Organism: Chilo suppressalis; assembly: GCA_902850365.2. NCBI lineage: Eukaryota > Metazoa > Arthropoda > Insecta > Lepidoptera > Crambidae > Chilo > Chilo suppressalis. The sequence continues at coordinate 2,422,192 of OU963910.1, forward strand.
AACCTTATCTTTGTAAAGGGGCGTCCATAAATTGCGTGAAGAGTTTTTTTGGATTTTCTGTCCCTCCCTCCCCGCCTGGTGAGATGTCGTGAGATTTTATTCAAACCCCCCCCCCCCCATGCCCCAATCTCTCGTGAGATTTTTCAAAATGTGGGTTTCTTTCGTAAACGCGTTGGATTGTTATTGTAAAAAGAATAATAATAATAATAACTTTATTTGGAACAAGTGCAATGTACATAAAATTATGAATCGTTAAAACTGCTTTAGTTTTACAAAAACTGTGTTGCAGAATTAACGCCCATTCCCGTATAATATGAAGCAGTGTTCCTATCAATGTATAAAATTAATTAAAACAAACTGTATAGAGAGAAAATTAAAATGAGACAAAAATATCCACAATTTCAAATCCATCGAAGGTAATTTCAAAACAAAAAATATTTCCGAGTGCATTTTTATCAATATTATAACAAACCAATACTAAATTTTACCAAAAAAATAAAATAAGGACTAAAATATAACATTTGATTTTTTATGCTCACATTAGAAGGTAGGTAATCACAGATAATACAAATCTATTAAAATTACAATATTAAACCTACCTGGACACTACAAACCAATGCTTCGTGCTTTTATTTACGACTAGTTAAGACTAGTAATCAATATTGCTGAGAGTTATAAGTGTAATAAAACAATAGAATACTTAATAGATACTACTGTGAAAAAAAATTGCGTGATATTTGCCGAGACCCCCCCTCTCTCCAACGTAAGATTAGATGAGATTCTTTCATATGACGTGTATTTTGATAGCACTCATGTCAGGGCAAGTTGCGAATAAACTGTTAACTTGAGAAGACCGTGTTTTTCATCATATACTAAGCCTACCACATCATACAGTCCACATCGCACGTAGTTATCACTACTCCTCGACTTCCGTCCGTTCCGTTCTGCTGCCTGGTCAGCGTGGAATTTTTTCTAAGAAAATTTTCTTTAGCTTTAAACATCGAGCAGTTAAATGCTTAAAAAATAAAAAAAATATGAGCCATATACTAGCCATTTACTAGAGTAGCCCAAGATCGATCTGAGTGGCGTGCATTTGGAGAGGCCTATGTCCAGTAGTGGACTATGATAGGCTGTTGATGATGATGATGATGATATAATAGTTTTACACAAAACTTGCAAAATATTTATACTATAACTAGTTATCTTACAAGTGTAAATCAGTTATTTACTTACTTATTTTGTTTGTCCAACAAGTTTAATGCTATGTTGTATGCTTTTTTTTTTGATTAAGTGAGAACAATAAATTAAGACATTATGTCATGATTCTCTAAACTTAAAACTAAAGGACAATGTTAAAATTGGCCTAAGAACCAACACCAATTTGGCATTTATGATAATTCTTAGTATATTTTTTGCGATAATTATCAGTATTTAGATTGTGACGGACACTTCCAGTTAAGTAAGCTAAATTAAAAAGTTAAAAAATAATACGAGTCAATAAATATCATTTTATGTGTATAGTCTATGACAGCGCTGCAAACAAAACACTCTTTCTTCCTTATGCCGGCACTTTATTTGGCTATTCGTATTTGCTATTTTGAAAACATGACATCAGTCTGTCCTTTTCATTCCTTATTAAGCATGACAAGGACAAACTGTTGTCAAGTGAAGGGCCGGCATAAAACTCGATACTCTGTGGTTGTTTTGCAAGCAGGCAGTTTGCATCTGTGGCATTCCTGCATTCCAAAGAGTAGTATAATATACAGGAAAGTGCATTCTCGTTTCGGATTACCTGTTGTGTGTGTTTATTTGCGATTGTTTTTCCTTTAATTTAACTATTTCGACTAATATGCCATCGATGTTACCAAAGAGCAGAGACCTTATTACCAAGTGCTAGTGAACCTGTGCCACAACATCCTGAGAGGATCATACTGCCAAATTATTCAAGAACACCTGATACACATTCACGCTGCATATTTACACAATATACATGTGATATACAAATAAATACCATATACAATATGATACAATTATGTTAAAAATAGTCAATAAATAAGAAGCAAAACTACAGTTTTTATTTTATTCATGATTCCTACCTATCCAAGGTTTTCCTAATAGTTATTCTTTAAAATCACACCGAATAAAATGAATTAGTTGTAATATTAATTCACTTCATACTAAGTTCATAGGTTGGCCTATGTTTCATTGAATACTAAACATAACCTCAAAAAACATTTAGTTTTTCTAATAATTTAAGTTCTCAGAACACTTCTGAGAACTTAAATTATTCAATCCGTTCCGTCAATAATCTTTGTTTTTACAGTCATTTACTTACGATTTCGAACCTAGAAAATAATATTTCATGATTGTTGGTTCTTAGGCTAACTATGTATGGACGCTGAACAATGTCCTTTAACATCAGTCTCTCCTTTTCATTCTGTATAGAGAATGACAAGGATTTACTGCTGTCAAATTTAAGTTTAGGTTCAGAGAATCATGCCAGAATCGACACGATTATATGTATAAAATTTGTATAAAATACATAATACCTTTGTGTAATCGAGGAAAATGAAAATGGGTGACCAAAAATTATCAACTCGAGTTTCTCCGTGTAAAATTTTCACGCGCGGATTCATATTGGTCTAGCACCTCATTTATATTGCCCATTGGACCTCTATTTCGGTGCACTTTGGACCTTCAAGATCCTACGAAGGTCGAAGGGACAAAGATTAAGGTCCAGTTGCACCACTGGACTTTAATTCTAAGTCTCTTCGACCTCCTTACAAGATTTAATAAAGTGCCCATTGGATCACTTTTATGGGACCCGTTGGACATTGGCAGTTTTATTAAGAAAAGTACAGTCATGGAGAAAATTGTAGATAAAAATAGAATTAATAGTAGGTGTTATAAAGCCATCGACATAAATACTGTATAAGTACTAACACCAAACGCGCGAAAATTTTACAGAAAGGCCGTCGTTTTCACCCACCGTCTACACATTCCTCAGACTCCTAACGTTATAATTTCAGTACTAGCAGCAGGGGGACTGCAGCTTTGTTTTAAACTTTCATGGTCACTAACATTATAGCTATTAACGGGATTGTTACCATGCACCTACCTTGTTTTTTATGAGTCTCCGATATTTCGGCACTGTTGCAAGCGCCATAATCATGGAGTAACTGAAGTAATCGCGGGTAGATTTTATTGGCAGACGTATCGGTCTACCCTCTGACGACGTCTTTTACTGCGCTCGATACCACTGGTCACATTCTCACTATTCACTAGCAACTGTTCCCGACACACAAAATTCACAGTGTCAGATCGCGGAACGACACTTTTTTTTATTTTTGGGGATTTTGCACATACGAACCACTGGATTTTTGGATGTCAAGTGTCTGGAATCCAGAGGTTCGTATGTGCAAAACCCGCAAAATATATATCGAAGACTCAAAAAAAAACAAGGTACATGGTAACAATCCCATTCATAGCTATAATTGCTGCATGCAATACTGCAGCTTGATTGGATAACACAAGGTCATATTGTTAGTAAATGATATGATGATGGAACAAGGAGCCATTTGGCCTATTTTTTTCACTACTGTTGACACGCCAACAAATCACGAAAGTGTCGACCCTGATTGAATATTTTCCGGTGGGATTGTTTGTCTAAATTATTAGACAGATGTGTTATTAGGTACGAGGGGAGGTCAAAAAGTTCGCGGAATAAGAGGGAAGGAGGTTGAAATTAAACACTGAACTATTTTTCCTTTTCAATATATTTTCCCTTAACCCTAATACATTTTTCAGATCTCTCAAATAACTTGTTTATACCATCGAAAAAAAAATGATTTGTCTTTGGTGTCAAAATAGGCGGAAATTGCGGACGTCAATTTTTTTTCCACGCAGCCCTTTCTTAATTTTTAGAAATCAATAATAGTCACTGGGTGCCAAGTCTGGACTGTAGGGTGGGTGGTTCAATTGTTCGAAGCCGCGTCGGTGAATGGCAGCCGTCGCAACATGGCACGTGTGAACGGGTGCATTGTCGTGCCGAAGGAGCACACCTTTTGACAGCTTTCCTCTTCTTTTTTCCTTGATGGCTTCTTTCAATCTTTCCAGTAAAGAAGCGTAGTACTGTCTTGTAATAGTCACACCACGTTCTTTATAATCGATCAGTAAAATACCTTCTTTATCCCAAAAGACAGTCGCCATGATCTTGTCAGCCGATTGTGTCACTTTGAACTTCTTTGGAGGAGGTGTGCCTTTTTTATGCCACTGCATCGACTCTTGCTTTGACTCAGGTTCTTAATGGTGAACCCAGGTTTCATCACCAGTAACGATTCGGGCCATAACTTCTTCCTTTCTCTCTTCACAGAGCTCCAAAACTGAGTGACCTCCCCTCGTATATTTAGCCTATAATTAGGCTTCTAGGGACTGTGTTGTCGATGTTTTCATTCAATACTGCGCGCTTGATGTGTCATGCATAGCCCTTTCTCTATAAAACCTATGCATAGGGAAGCCTGTGCCCCTCCAGTGGACATTAATAGGCTGATTATCAAGCAAAACTCAGATTACAGAACGAAAGGCAGATAGAGTAGGGATAACCACCCAATCATTGGCACTCTTCCTATTATTGGCACTTTTGAGTTTAATTCGGAAAAACAAGGAGACAATAGATTATTCAAGGTCGTTACATATTAAAAAGAAAAACCTAGTATGGTTTCGAAATTTGAAAATTGGTAGCATTATTCCTACAATCTATTGTTTCCTGTTTTTTTCGAAATAAACTCAAAAGTGCCAATAATAGGAAGAGTGCCAATGATTGGGTAGTTTCCCCTAATTTTTGCGACTATAATTTGTCACGCAAGGCCTCGCCTTGAAGGCCAAAAGAAGGGTTTCGTTAATGAAACTTCTTTTAAACCTGTAAATACTCTTTCATTGTGTTTTAGGCCGTACCATTAATGCATGTGTTATGTTTCATACGGTTATCTAATACATGAATGATTATTATCTACAGATAAAGTGTGATAGCAATTATTTTGTTATTTACAGACCAACTGAAGGTATTTTCAACGTAATTAGGTAGTTATTGGAGTAGGAGAGCCGAAGCGGGGATTTTTGGATTTACTCGGGAGCGGCAGATTAACTTAAGGGTGGCAACCTTTGTACCTTTAGAAATTCTCCCACCGTACCGGAGCTTTCTAAGCATGGCCGAACTAGGCTAACAAAAAGAAATTCAACAAACGGCCATGGTTTTTGGTCGCGTCCAAATCGTCAGTCTTTTCAATAGGGACAGAAAAATATTTCGTTCTTTAACAATCTCGTTTATGGGTATATGTATATATGTTTGAATATAAATTCATGTATCAAATATATTCATATTTTAATTCGATATTGGTTCGTGCTAAGGGTACAGAGTACAATAATACATTAGTAAACCATTTCTGGTAAACTAAGAAAACAGCATTGGATTTCAGGTTGCAGTTCGAGTTTACTAACATTTAGCTATACTGTGTAACTATTGTCTAGTTGTTTTTTTTTTAATTTTTTCTTTCTTATTTGGCTTCGAATGTTGAGTTTTCAACGCTAACCCATTGAAACCGTGAGAAAAAATCGACTATGAATGTATATTGTTTGATAAGTAAGAAAGACTTCATCGAGCCACTATTCACTTTATTTCAAATCTCTTATCTATTAGATAAGTCCGTCCACTTCTCTCTCTCTCTCTCTCTTACGATTTGGCCGCTGAAACAGCACCACAGACGTCCGTCTGTGGTGCTGTTTCAGCGGCCAAATCGTAAGAGATAGATAAAGAGAATATTTAAGTTATAAGTTAAGAATACTACAAACCGGATTTGAGTAACGTAGCACTTAGGGTTTTCGAGAAATCACGAATTTCAAACGAAACCACACAAAATCTCCGAAGTTCTCAATTAATTAAATACATTTTTTTTATTTTTGAATCAGGTTTTGGTGAACATTTGGTTCACTGGTTTGCTAGTATGTTATAATACCGAAAAAGTGATAGTATAACTTCGTCTTAAAAAAAATGTTTAAAGTGAAATTGTTAGAGATATAGAATAATTTAATCTTAAAGTGGTAGATAAGATTACAATTCGTTTTGACATTGAGTGAAATATTAGTTACTACGTGCGATTTGATTACATCATCATTCATAGCGACAAACACATCAAAGTATATTTATATCTCTTTGATAACCGACCTACCTCTATGTCTGCCATACCAAAATAATTTCGTTTTGCAGTAGTATAGAAAAGTAACTTTAATTTAGAAAACTATATTATTCAGACGACACATCCTGAATAGGATGCGAAACGTCAATAAATAAATAAATCAGTACATCTATACCGTTGAAACTTGTTTTATTTAATGAGTGAAAACCTAAAAAACAACTTTAGTCTAACATAACAGACGCAGAAGTTAGAAATCTTAGCGACGTTTCCAACAACCTTAATTTTTGGGTGACTAATAAGAAAGCTCGTATGTGGATTTTACCAATTGGCAATAAGATTGAGTAAATGACGAAATATTTGTCTTATTTCGTCCACGTATAGTTTAGGATTCTAAATCTTTAGAGAACCTAAAATGGATATAAAAAAATCAAAAATGTACTCTTGCTCTTGGGTCAGTATGTTAGCAATAGTTCGTCTTTTTATATTAATTCACTCTTCAACTTCAAATTCAACAACAGTGTAACTTATTCAATGTTATATTAAAATACAGCATTAACAGTCCAGTAATATGATGCAAATAAGCTGATAATGAGAAGACTGTTTCGTCCAATGAAAGATAAATATGACGTTAAATACAAGGGTAATTGATAAAGTGACAACTCTGAAGTTAGGTTAATTAACTTAACTTAATCTAGTTTCTTACTTGCGTCTTTTTATCTAATTTATTTTGATGAATGGTATAGCAGTGTTTGGCTAAGACACTGTTGAGTTTAGTTTCTTCAGCAAATATTTAACACTATATAAAAGTATGACTAATGTAAGAACTTTATCGTTTACAAGGCTGGAAGACGTTAACTGGTCATAAAATTAGACTGTCCCTAAATGCCATTTTAAATATAAAAAATAATGAAGAACCGCTTCCACGTTTGCGTGTAGTGTTTGTTATCTAATAATTCGTTATTATATCAAGTTTTCGCTACCACACCAGTAATGTTGTCGCAGATAAGGACATCTGGTGCTATCAGTCGCTTGTCGATTACGCTCACTGATGGACTCTTTTGGTGTTTCACCGTCTTCGGGACTGCTGTTTCCAAAATGTTCGTGAGCGGCGAAAGGCCACTTAACGAGTGTCCTTTCTTAACGCAGTACGAAGATTCAAACTGGGGATCACAGTGCCCTGTGTCTGGACAATGGAACGTACAACAGCCGGACATGTGTTTCAGTGGTTATAACCAAAGCTACGGCGAAACAGTGCCTTGCTACAGGAACGTGTATGAGAATGTGTCGTATTATCGTCAAGCTAATCCTTACCCTCAAGCTCCGTATCAAACTCCGGTTTTATACGGCCGTCAGCCCATAATTCCTGATCTGCCATGCCATCAGGAACAATGGAACTACAACACGATGTGTTACAACGTAGACGGCCAACCTTGCCAGTACACCGGTGTTATAGATTTGGAGGATTTCATGTGAGTAATGTCACTTTATGTAGCAAACCATAACTTCTTTAATCAGTAAGCAATTGGAATAAAAGATACTAGGTAGGTATAGAAAATAATGATATTGAAGCCGTAGAGCTGTTATTAGTATTAGATATTTATATACGTTATTATTATTTACATTACTCATTATTTATTGTCGTTGGATATAGAGCATTTACGGAAAATAATCTAGGCGATAGACTGGTAATTAATTGTGATTGTGATCGAATAAAAGCTTCGATTTAATCAAGGCTAAATAAAGGTTGAATGTATTAATGAAGTGGGTAGAAAGACCTATACTTGTATCAATACTCCGATTGTTATTTATAATGGTTAGTATTAATAGTAGCCCTGATCATGATGCTTTGAAGCCTTTCCGCCTCGTAAGATAAGTGTATATGTTGACCCATAATATAAAAAATACGAGTTTAGTTATCAAGATAGACAGGTAGGTAGACGCAACTTAACGCACTACAGACAACAGAACATCAATGGTAAATATAACATGAAATCGAGGTAAATTTTACTATTCAGAATAACGTCAATAACTCCTTTAGTTCACGTCATATCTAGTCACTTTTAATAAGCAAATTTTTGAAAAATACTTATCCCATTGGTTAAAATTATGGATGCAAACATTAGTGGAACTAATTTCATTAAACTGTAATCTAACAATATAAAACATTATCAAAGGTTGAATTTTTTTTAACCTTTTTGCTGACAAAGCTGAAAAAATAGACTCAATAAAACCATATTCAAAATTCCCTTGTTTCATCGATAATTTCGTTCCTTTCGCAGTTTTGGAAAGTTTTCTGTATTATCTCAAAGTCATTTAAAAATATATCTGTCCCGGCGTTTTCTGATACAGCTGTCAATACTTGTGCAATAATGATCTTTATCTTATCTGTATCTTTGATCATGTCCATAGTCTCCTATTAGGCGGATGAAGCTTTTGTACAGTCAAATCTTTATTATTATTACCATTTGTTTTTTTATATGTCAGACACTCTCCATGTCGACTTCACAATCACTAATTCAGTAGACAAGGTTGCTCACTTTATCATAATATGAGTAGGTTTATCTATTGCTCTAGTTATATGTTTGTATTTGTCTTTGCTAGTATTATTCTTTTTAAATTTTCTTTGTTTTTCTTAAAACCCTAAACCCTATATTATGCCTGACAAATTGTAAACAAATTTTAGATCACATTTTTCGGACTTCTATATGCTTTATATTATGTAGGAGTTATCTGACCTTATAAATACATACTTGGTAAAGTGAGTGCCGTTGGGAAAAGTGCCAGATTGTTTCGAGGTGTATCAGGTGGTCGGACAGATCAGACAAGGTATCCCCATAGTTAGTTCATAGATCACATGTACATGATGCACAAATGTAAAATTAAAAGTAAATACACTAGTAACTCAGTGTATAAAAAGGTAAGTGTCTTGTTAACATGGCTCTTGTTTTACCGGACACCGGATCAGTGTGATAATATATCTTATACTCGTCTTTGTCTAGCAACGTATCGATAAGAAATCCAATATTCATACATCAATAAGCAAGTATAGAATCTGCCAGTGAAGTTAAAGCTTAATCAAATAATTTATCCAATTTCATGGGATTTGTGTTATTTTTGGATTGATTAAGATTAGTACTGTGAACTTTGATTATGGAACACACAATGCGTGGCACCAAAGCAAATACGAAGACAAAAGTAAATACTTTTTTGTCATTGTAAACAGTTTTTACAGTGTTTTTACAAGGTGGCACAGTTTTTATGAAAACTTAATATTCACGGGACGTATTCACAACATGATGCGTTGTAGGTTGTAGTATACTGACGCGAATTGATATTTGCGTTTGACTTCGTATGAGCTATGGTTCCTCGCATTGCATTGTTCCGCTCCATCTGCCTTTGGTTCTATAAGCCGAGACTTTAAAATTGTCTAAAATCATTAATTTAAAGAAAGCTTGTAATATTGAAAGCTGGCTTGAAGATGAACATCAACAAAACTAAGCTAATGGTTGTACCCCGTGATGTCAACACTAAGGTTAAACTCGGACTACCGGGTAGGATGAACCACCAAGTACAAATATTTGGGCACTTGGCTGACTGAAGACTGGGATTGTGACAACGAAATGAAAATCCGAATTGAAGTTGCCCGTAGTTCTTTCAATACTACGAAAAAAGTGCTTACTAATCGTGGTCTTCACATTACAATCTGTATTCGGCTCTTACATTGTGATGTCTGGCCAATATGGATGGGAGTCGACTGACGATTAAAATGAAACTCAGGAAACGTATAGAAGCATTCGAAATGTAGGCTTACAGACGAATGTTAAAAGTCAGTTGATCTCAAATGATTCCAAATAATGAATAGGTAAGATACACGAAGAAAATTGGGATACTGTCAGAGTATCCCAAATGATACCTACGCCCTCTTGCAACTTATAATGATGGGCAAAGTTGCTGGAAAACAAGGCGTCGGTCTTAGGAAGAAGTCTTGGTTAGGAACCTACGAGAATGGACTGGAATCTCGAGGATGGTTATTTCGGAATTATTCCATCTCGCTAGAGACAAAGAGATATATGCAGAACTGACTACCAAAACTTCGCTGTTCGGAGAAGCACTAGGAAAAAAAAGGAGATTAATTTACCCCGTATGTATATATTAAATAAAAACATCGATTGCGTTTGAAACTTTTCGACCATAGAGCAATGTGTTGCTCTATGTTTTCGAAATTTTAAAATATCGTCCTTCTTATTTTAATTTTTGTTTTAATAAGATAAAGATGTTTGTGTCTGATCTCTCGTGCATTTATTTATGATAGATAACCCAAATACAAGCGACCCATGTAGACGATTAGGTAGAGACGCAAGTCGATAAGTGACCGTTAATTGCTAGTTTTAATTACCTCCACAAATTGTCTATAACCCGCTTTTAACACGTTACTCATTAACTGAGTAAATACTTCCTTAAAGATGCATTGAATACTATGCAACTGAATATTATTGTCAAAACAAACCTTTTCCTTATTATAGTTTTTACCAACATATTTGCTGATGTTGGAATATCTACTTCCATCATATTAGACATCGCTTTCACTTTCTTCTCACGTAATTTCGCCACACCCAACGAAATTGTAGAATAAAATGAGGCCAGTGGGATTTCCCCGAAAACAAAAGTGGATCAAAAATATAATCGAAAGTATACATTTTCGGTAAAGATTTTTGTTTCTTTATATGTATGTAGTGTTGTGAGGAGCTCTAAGGCGCAGGTGGTTAGCGCGTTGGGCTGCGATCGTTGAAGTTAAACGTCTTTCGCAGTGGTCGGTCATTGGATGGGTAACCAAAAATTTCTATCTCGAGTTCCTCCGTGCTTCGGAAGGCACGTTAAGCCGTTGGTCCCGGTTGCATCTGCAATCGTTAGAAACCCGCCAATCCGCACTGGGCCCGCGTGGTGGGTCATGGCCCAATCTCCCTATTCCATCCATAGGAAAGGCCTGTGCCCCAGCAGTGGGGACATAACTAGGCTGATGATGATGATGATGTATTGTAAAGATATCTTTAAGTCTACCTAACTGATCCACTCTTTTATTAAGATTAACCACCAACTTTCTATAAATAAATACTCCAATATAAGCATCTTATACGAATAGTAAGGAAGAAGATAAAAATATATTCAAATCACTTATGAATTCCAAGTGTTAGCAAAAAATACAGAACAGAGACTCTTTCTATTTTCAGTGGTTAATTGGTTAAGCATCATTTGCATTTTTTTCACTATACGTAATGATTGAGTACTAAGTATATTATTTTAGGAACTTTAGCTATTACTTAGTTTTATTTTTAAATGTGTATCACCAGTATTTTGTTTATTGATAATAAAAATTATAGCAATAAGTATAAGAAACGTCAAGATATGTTTTCCAGGTCCTAATTACTACAGTCTGTAATGATATTTCAAAACGTAACGTAGCATCCGGTAGGCAGCAGATAATCAAGCAAATTGCCTGTGTCATTAGAGGTCTTAAAATTAAATCCATCCTCCTCAACTCGTTAAAATTCAATGTAATTGTTCAATTATAAATAAAACTTTAAAAATCGTTGTAGCAAGAAAACTAATTTATAAAACCTGTCATTTATATGCATTACTTACATCTATCTTTTGATGTTAATCTTGCCTACATTGAACGAATAAGTAATCTGAATAACAGGGCCAAAGTTACCTGCAGCAGCATACCATCACGTCGAACCCTCAATTAATTTAACTTGTTACTAATGCCGGTATGATCGTTTTTAAAAACAAAGATATTTTATTTAATGGTCGAGCAAAAACTCCCAACTCTGGTTTATTTTCTGATCTTGTTCAAAGAAACTTTGTTGTCGATGTAAAAATAAACGGGTATATATACAACAGACACCGATAACTTCAGTTTGAGAGAATTGAGAATCATTGATACTTTAAGCCTGTTTACGCGGATATTTGAAAGGAATTCTGACACATATTTACCGTGGATGTTCAGCCACAATTGTGAAAAGGAAAGTATGTTTCTTCAGATGTTCTCTTGAAATGACTTAATCATTCGTCCATGAGATACTAATTTTTTTGTTGAACGCTATGTTGGCTAATCAAACAGTTTTAGTAAAAGAATCATATGCCAGGTTGTCTTGATCACAAAAGAATATTTTGACAGATTATTCAGAAATATTTATTTTGTACGTTTTCACCATAAGGAAGTGATTAAAATATCATCATGAATAAGGGATGGCATGTTAAATGTCAAATCGAGATTTCCTAATGACAATAACAGGGTGTCACAGCTCCTTAATTATTTGTGTCAATGCCTATTAGCGAAACTATATCGACTATAATATCGTGATTGCCATTTCAATTGGCTGTGCGATTCTCTGCCTGCGCGGGAACAAGATGATCGAGCGGCGGAACACACGATTTCTATGCGTCGCCTCTCATTCAATTGGATGACACGGTTTAGTTTTGCAACGAGAATCAATTGGCACATTCAAAATTTGTTTCAAGTACAAAGGACAGGGGCATTTAAGGGTGTCCTTAACATTATAAAAACAATCGTGCGAGCGATTCTAAACGAACTGTAGAATTTACAAAGTAGGCTTTAAGTTAGGGTTTTAGATGATGATCGGGTGACTACAGCGCTTCTCCTTTATGCTCCCAAAGGTCTCGAATGTACCGTCAAATTTTACTGTATGTTGTTTTCAATTCTCCGCCAATTTCTTAAAAATTTACTCTTAGGTATTTATAAAGGAGATCGAACTGTTGGGCACTGAGTCATGTACATACTCAACAATATCGTGTTTACTTGTCTGTAACGTTTACTAGCTCTCTAGCTATAAACGCATGTTTATTTATTTGACATTGGCCTAAAAAAGTAGCTGTGGCGTTTCAAGTTTTTTCTCAGACGTAATTATGGATGTTTAAAGACGAATTAGATAATTTGCACTCTAAGGAATACGCTTTAGAAAAGAAAAGCAAATAAACTTCGTTTTACGTAGGGATCGATGGATATCGTCAAGTAAATATTTTATGGTTACTTTTAAAATTTTGAGAATAATTACTACTACCGCCGCCCACTAAATTCATGTAATAACTTTAACCGTAGTTTATACGGTATTCTATTCGATCAATTTATAATCCTAAAGTTAAAGAATCCTTAAGTGATAAGTTAAAAGAATTTTGCATAATGACGGTCGCATCACAATACATATACGAAAATGTATTACTGGTAAGAAAAAATATTAATTTGTTTCTTAATAAAAACAGTGATGTTCACACACTTAATACAAGAAACAAAAGTAAACTAACTTTACCTGCTACTAGGTTTCACAAAATCAATAGTTCATTTATAGTACAGTCAATCTGTAGGTTGAGTGGTGAAAAAAAAACCTAAAGGGTAAGTCTTGTTTTTTCTGTTGCCAAATGACGTCAGTAAGCCACCTTGGCGATGGGCATGTTCAACTCGTAGGCGTTTTTTGACAAACTCAAAAAAACCGGCAAAAATTTTTTGAAACGCATTTTTCTTGTTTTGTATGCATTTTAGAAACTTTTTTTTTGACCATAATTGTAGAGGGCGTTGAGTACTACAATTTATGCCAATGTTGCAATCTCGTACAACAAAAAATGCGCATTGTAGGTGGCGCTAAAGTCTCAAAAAAAGGGTTTTTTCACTTTTCACCCTGAAAATATAATTTTAATGGAAAACTTTAAATGGCAAAGTTGTTTCGTACATAATTACCAACAACTTTTGTATGAACAATTTTTTTGTATTACATACCGTTTCCAAGTTATAAATTGCGCAGATATGAAAAATCCAATAGAGCGGTTTTGGGCAGTTCACGTACACATTTGCAGTGCATATTTCAATGTACGTTTTTACTATTTATTTTTTCAATCATGAAAAAATATAAAAAATTGTGGTCAAAAAAAAGTTTCTTAAATGCATACAAAAGAAGAAAAATGCGTTTCAAAAAATTTTTGACGGTTTTTTTGAGTTTTTCAAAAAACGCCTACGAGTTGAACATGCCCATCACCAAGGTGGCTTATTGACGTCATTTGGCAACAGAAAAAACAAGACTTACCCTTTAGGTTTTTTTTTCACCACTCAACCTACAGATTGACTGTACTATAAATGAACTATTGATTTCGTGAAACCTAGTAGCAGGTAAAGTTAGTTTACTTTTGTTTCTTGTATTAAGTGTGTGAACATCACTGTTTTTAAGAAACAAATTAATATTTTTTCTTACAAGTAATACATTTTCGTATTAATGTCTGTTTTTCGACAGATTGACTGTACTATTAAAGGTCTTTTGGTTCGGTTATATAATAAAGTCCCAAGCAATGTCCAAGAGTTAACCATAAATAAATTCAAAGATAGTTTAAAAAAAGCACTTGTTAAAAAAGCTTATTACTAAGTAATTGATTATGTTACAGACAAAAATGCTTGGGTTTGAACTGTTCCAATCATTGCAACAGGTTTTCTATATTAAATAAATCATGATTTTAATGACGTTGTAATAATATAATGATTTGTAAATTTCATTACATTATACTTTTGATGTTGTGGAACCTTTTTTCGCACGTTTTTCTCGGCAGCAAGAAAATATGTCCAATAACGAGTGATAGGGAAAAAAAATTCGACGATTCAAAAGAGTTGTACATCCAATTTGAATAAAGATATATTGATTTTCTGATTCTCTAGAAACCAGTTCAGTCCTGATTATTTTAGCTGAATCAATCTGTTACACTTAACTAAACCTTGTATTTATAATTGCAAAAAATGTAATAACTTGTTGCAGTTACCGTTCATCTTCGGTAATTAATAAAGCTACTAATTCTGTAATCGTTTCTCTCGTGAACTGTTCCCGTTTTTCTGCTTCTACAACATTTATCCTCATGCCGTTGCACTCTTCAATATTGCTGTCCTTATCACTGGCGCCCAAACTCGCTTAATCGATTCCCTTTGTTTATTATAATACTTGTTATAATGCACTTCGCCCTGAGCCCATGATCTAGATTGTTACTAATTCGTTTGTCAATTTCGAGATCTGATAGTGATAAACGTTTATATACTTAAATATTGTTATTTACAGCAGGATATGTTTCGCAGGAAAATCGATGATGTGCATAAACTTGGAAGTTTTCTACTATGTTAAAACTTACTTTCATACCCCTCCATTGAAGCTGCATAGCAACTAACGTTTAATATGACCCTTCTTCTTCTATTTGAAGACACTTATTGCCCATGCTTCCTGAACAATAAGAAAATTCTGTTTATAACGATTCTGCTTCGTGAAAGTATACACGCAAAATAAAAATAAAAATTTGATCAGAGATTTCATTTGGATCTGGAAAATGTTCCAACACTTAAATGCTTAGCTCTATGAAATCGGTTGATAGTATCGAAGAAAAGTAACATTGATTAACCTTGACCTTATCATGCAATCTTATGTAATGATAACACAGGACGTGTCTGGTGAAAATTATTATCAATATCATTTTCTTAAGTAGCTAATGTTTATAAATTGATAATATCATTGCCACTTTCACTTTTTGGCAGTCTTTGATGCGATATTTTGTTTTCATGATTTGACCTAAAATATTTTACCTAACATTACAATCATGTCTTTTGAGTCAAATTGAGATTCAATAAACATATTTGTTTCCAGACATATATAAATGATTATATTATATTATATTATATTATTCTTTCAAAGCGAGATCAATAATTAATCTTTTTTGTCAGATCTAAAGTTTCCAAATTTTATTAATAAGATTATGAAGAACAAGGCAAACAAAAATTCTTTAATAAATTGGACGGACTTTTCATTATAAAGATGTACTTATTTTTTCTTATTATTGATGCAACTATCTATGACGACTTAATCCGTATCAAAAAAGAAATAAATGTAATCAGTATTTACAAAGCGTTCACTTATAATAATTGTATTAAGAGATTATTCTCTTGTAAATCACAATTTGCTAAGGTGAATGTATGATTAATGAATTCTATTTGCGACAATACCATTTCTGAAAGCTTAATTGATGAAAAAACAATAATTTTGTTTTTGAATAATTTAAAAATAAAACTTTTTTGGCTTTGCGACAAGTTGAAAAAATTAATAGGATGTATATGGTATGTATTCTAACAAACTTTAAGTAATACTTCTTTCTTCTTTCTTAAGTAACATCATACTCTGGTGATGCGTTTACAAAGCAAATGTTCAATAGGTTAAGTGCACTGTACAATTTCTTTAATAACAAATAAGTTTAATTCTAACTATTAAATTTTAGAATGTTAACTTTCGACGGTCACTTGATATTCCAAAACTTGCTTATCTTTAACTTTGATAAGATTCACGTACCGACCGTACACAACGTTGAGTTTATCAGTTTCAACTATTGTTTATGTGGCAATATCCACTGCATCGAAACCTATCAGTGATTAATATTTATCTATTCCGTGGTAATTAACACGAGTTAAGCATAGTATCTTAATTGACTATCTAAAGTCTACTACTAGTTCGTGAAGTCGTCTAAGAGCTAAGTCGATTGAAGATAGACAAACTAATGTTCAGAATGCAGTTGACGACGCCTTTCCGAATAGCCTATTTGGTTCAAGCGATAACTTGTCGATTGTCTTAATGAGAAATTAATGGAATAAAAATTTTCACATTCACTTGTTTCAGTTCGGTGCGTTGGTTTGGTGTGTTCGTATGTTGTAGTTTAATGTTGTTTTTTGTATTATTACCAAAATCATTGTATCTAATCTGTGAATGATACAAATTTTGTGTTGCAATCATGTGTGTTCCCGGAGTTGAAGGTGTATACAGTCAAGCTGGAACAGATAAACTGCATTCTTTTTGTAAAAGGTACTGAGTGTTACTTAAAAAAGGGGTTTTCTGTGTTGTTGTGTATAAGCTACTTGGACAACTACAAATTATTGAAGTCAAATCAAATCATCTTCATTGCAAATAAGGTTACAAAGTTGTTGTCCAGTAACATTTTAGTACAGTATTTCCGCTTGCATCCGCTTCTGCTTATCTGCTTGCAATATAATATTTCTGTAAATCATTTATTGTTTAGTCTAAACTAATGTCAAACTATATAATTTAAAATACTTATTACAATACCTTCTAGTTTTTAATTATTATTATTAAAAACGTGCAGTTAATACCTCAATCGTGTTCTGTTGCGACGTTTTCATATTAATATGAACATAAAACAGTAATCAAGTAAATTTTTAATTATGTGTATATATATATTTTAATATAATTGTGGTATGTATGTTTGTGTATTCCTTTCGTAGTATGTATTTATATATGTATCTATTTTTAATATTATTTATTATTTCAATATTTATATGTATATTAAATGTTTAAGTTATTTTGTTAATGTTAAGTACTTAAATGTTTTTCATAAATTGAAAATAACCATTTGTGAATTGAACACATTATTGCATGCTATAGCAGTTAACAGGCCATGTCCGTTACTTATGAGTAATTTCTTAATTACTTAATTGGCTTATTATGTTATCACCATGGTTAATAAGTATATTAATAACAACCAAATGGTTTAATAAATATTCCGATTTCAAAAATCGATTATCTCGAAGCGGTTCTTTTTTCTAGTGAAAAAAATATAAATCTTTAAACATCTAAAAACTTTTTAACGAAGTGTTAAAGTTCTATTCTCATGTAGGCACCCAAATTATTTATGCATCTTAAAAATGTCAAATGATCATCACAAATCATTGTATCAACACCTCAATATTGGATCCATGCAGTATAAAAACTAAATAACATCAAAAAACATGTAAACATTCAAAAAAAAATCTAGAAAAAAATCCACGCAGGCCAGGCTGCTCCAGTCTTCTGCCTGGTCCGCGTGGATTTTTTGCTGTTAATATTTTCTTTAGATTTAAACATCGAGCAGTTAAATGCTTAAAAAATAAAAAAATATAATGTAAACATCTACTTTTTTTTTTGTAAGGCGCAATTAAATGACCTTTCTCTTCCCAGGAACAATGAGAAGAGGAAGGAGAAGTCCCGCGTGGCGGCGCGCTGCAGACGCACCAAGGAGATGCAGATCTTCAATGAGCTGACAGCCGCCCTGCCTGCCAGGAAAGAGGAAGTGGAACAGCTGGACAAAGCATCTGTGATGCGACTGGCGATCTCTTACCTGCGCGTGCGAGATGTTGTGTCAAAGTGTGAGTATATAGGTAATTTTAAGCGCTCATTTACGAAGATGCAGATCTTCAATGAGCTGACAGCCGCCCTGCCTGCCAGGAAAGAGGAGGTGGAACAGCTGGACAAGGCATCCGTGATGCGACTGGCAATATCCTACCGCCGCGTGTGAGATGTTGTGTCAAAGTGGGAGTATATAGGTAATTTTAAGCGCTTATTTACTAAGATACAGATCTTCAATGAGCTGACAGCGGGGCTGCTCACCAGGAAAGAGGAAGTGGAACAGCTGGACAAGGCATCCGTGATGCGACTGGCAATATCCTACCGCCGCGTGTGAGATGTTGTGTCAAAGTGGGAGTATATAGGTAATTTTAAGCGCTTATTTACTAAGATACAGATCTTCAATGAGCTGACAGCGGGGCTGCTCACCAGGAAAGAGGAAGTGGAACAGCTGGACAAGGCATCCGTGATGCGACTGGCAATATCCTACCGCCGCGTGCGAGATGTTGTGTCAAAGTGGGAGTATATAGGTAATTTTAAGCGCTTATTTACTAAGATGAAGATTTTCAATGAGCTGACAGCCGCCCTACCTGCCAGGAAAGAGGAGGTGGAACAGCTGGACATGGCATCCGTGATGCGACTGGCGATCCTTTACCTGCGCATGCGAGAAAAAAAACACATGTATTTTAAGATAACCGTCGAAAGGGTAATTATGAAGATTTTTTTTTAAATAACATAGTATTTCAATGAAAGAATAATCATGACACGAAGTATGATTTTTCTTAAATAATTGAACACAAACTACAATAACAATCAAATACAATATCACTATAAGTATGTGAAGAGATTATTATAATCAATATAAAAACTTTATTATAAATAAGGAAAACTTGCATTATTAAGTGAGCAGGTACTACTTAGAAATGATAACATTAGCTGTTGGAAGCGCGGAAAAGTAAGAGGAAATTGTCCTAAACAAAATATTAATTACAAGATCTTCCTTTCATTTAAAATGTTATGTTATTTTCCTAAATAATAATTTAAGAAGAAGAAGGATAATTTTTTCCTAAAAATTATCCTTATGATTAACCCTTTCGATGGTTATCAAAAAATACGTCATGTGTTTTTTTGAAGTGAAAACTTCTTTAGCGGCGTTGTACACTTTTTTTTTGTTTGGGTAAAAAATGTTAAACTCGCGTCAGGTTAAACACGTGGGCTGATCGCATCATGACACAATAAAATTGGAAAGGTTGTTGACTTTCAATATATTGGAAGAAACATAGTAATATTTCATTTTATCGTATTATAATAATAAGTCTCTATCTAGGACGTCCACGTGGTAGCTTTATTGCGGAGAAAATGCATATTTTTTTTACAATAGATGTCGCTAGGTGCGCTTTAATGTAATTCATGTAAGTTGATTTCTTAACCATAGATGTCGCTAAGTGCGCTTAAACGTCATTCATGTTAGTTGATTTTTCTGAGAAATAAACTTTTTTAATGTATTAAAAATTGTCATGTTTGTGTGCGATAGCGCAATAAATAAATATTGTATTCTACCACATACATGATAGTTCTTTTATACATACTGATAATTAAAGCAATTCGTGCAAAATTATACCCTAACCATTCCAAAATATCAAAAATGCACAACGTTAATATTCAAGTTTTCACTTCTGCCGGCACTCCCGGAGTGCAACCCGTCGTATTTTTTTTTTATGTTTGCGAGTTTGATTTCCAGTTGTAGCAGGCAATTACAAAAAAGGCATTGCAGTTCTAGTTATCATTAAAAATAAAATGATGTCTTCTTTCAGTAAAATATCCTATCTTCAATAAATTAATATACTTTTCCTCCGTGTGAGAAACCCGTGGGACGCCCTGTATAATAGTATGGATAAGATTTTTCCTTAATGATAAAATGTAAATTCTGAATTTATTATATTATACACAAGGATCAATATCAATATCTATCATACAATAGGACATCGAAATCAATATAATTAGTGAACTTAGTACCGTTATCTAAATATCCGCATTAGGTACAAAACATCAACCTGATAATGTAAACAAAAACAGTAATTGAAAATATCGCTAAAACTTTTTAAATGTGTAAGGGCAATATGTGATGATAATTCTGTACATGAATTTGTTATAACCAAGATAATTATTGACCTCACCATGCCAGCAATAACAGTTGATAGAATAGGATGTACTGATAGTAATATATCTCGTTCGCGTTCATTTGCGTCAAATGAAATTGATATAATTTCTTTTTTTTTAAAGTTCATAGGTACATTATAAATTTTATTTTTTTAAGCATGTAACTGCTTGATGTTTAAATCTAAAGAAAATATAACTAGAAAAAAATCTACGTGGACCAGGCAGCAGATGGGACTCGAACCCGCACACTTTGCTATCCGGGCGAATACACTGACCAATTATGATACCGCCCTGATGGCCGCTTCGAAATTCTTTAAGCCATTCTTAAGCTGCAAGGCAGCGTCATCTTTTCGCATTGTAGGTAACCCGCAATGTCATATGAATACTTTTACAAGTATTAAACATTTGAAAGAAGAAATAGCAATTATAGTTATAATTTTTATTTTTTAAGCATGTAACTGCTTGATGTTTAATAAAGTTAAAGTTTAAAGTTCATACATTTTAAAGAATCGTGTTTGTTACTTCCATTCTATTGCATTTGCTTTTTTTGCATCAAAGATGGTTTAGTGGAATAATTAATTGTAATAAATAAAGTAAACAAAATATATGGATTGCTACGGGAAACTATGCATAAACTCTAAAATAATATTACTGTAACCACAAATAATGATTTGAAACGACCAATACTCATACTTATTGAGAGGAGCTCGATGGCGCAAGTGGTTAGCGCGTTCGGCTGCGATCGTTGAAGTTAAGCAACTTTCGCAGTGGTCGGTTATTGAATGGGTGACCAAAAATTTACTATCAAGCCGTTGGTCCCGGCTACATCTGCAGTCGTTAGCACCCACCAATCCGCACTGGGCCTGCGTGGTGGGTCATGGCCCAATCTCCCTATTCCATCCATAGGGGAGGGCCTGTGCCCCAGCAGTGGGGACATTAATAGGCTGATGATGAATACTGATTGAAGTCTGACCACGTATTAAGAAATCTGAAAAATCATTTTTTGTACTATTTTAAATTAGGTGATTGAAAAAAGCTAAACATAGAGCTTTACCTCTCTGCTTTGTAAAAAAAACATTTAAAAACCTTGTTTTGTATGACAAAACAGCTACTGCTGTACCAGTTTTTAGTGTTTGGCAAATAAATTCATGCAAATGATATGAAAACGTGTTCTCGAGACAAAGAGTTTAAACAACAAAGTGTTCCCAAATTAGATTTGTAAAGTGTACTCGTATCGTCTACATAAACGCGTAAATGATGTAAGAATCGTCTGTACCACGGCGAGTGTTCTGAGGAGTTATTCTGCCTTATCCCACCTTCTCCTTTCCTTCAGAGGACCACGCGCGCTGGCCTTCGTTGTCACCGTCTAACTGTGGCCACAATTCCAACGCGTACAAAGAAATTTGGTGACTCATTTCTTTGTCGCACTATCCGTAAATGGAATGCTCTGCCCGCTCACGTGTTCCCTCCCTCTTACAACCTGGGATCCTTTAAAAGAGGCGTGAAGAAGCAACATGCAGGCCGGCAGGGTGAGGATGGCTGGTGTGGCAGGTAGAACTGCTGTATCAGCTATCTTCACGTCTGGACTTCACCTTCACTTAACATCAGGTGGGGTGGAGTCATTTGTCGGACCGATCTATAAAACATAAAAAAAAAATGCGAAAGTATCGAGAAAACTATATTTGCTACAACTGCTTAGGAAGTTCTTTCTAAAATGACACCTTGTAATAGACAGTCCGACCGAATAAGTTCAGGACAGGGTCAAACCCGATACCTGCTAATACTCAATTTGCAAATTGATGCGTCAAACTTATTGCCCGGAATATTATATTGTGAAATTAAATTATACACATATTTATTTAATATTGTCTACACAATTTTGTTCTTTAATGATTACATACATACATTTATTTATTATTATTTAGAAAATTTTATTAACAAGTATTGCTAGGTAAATTAATAATGAAGTAAATGATGTTCGTGTATTGTGTTAGTGTGGGACTAGAGAATTACAATGCCAGCTTTGCAGCGTACCTACATCCTCGCGCTTCCTACGGGCAGTTGCTGAAAATCAGCATTTTGTCTATTAAGGCAAAAACACTGCTGAGCTTCTGCCTATTTGCATCACTGTAACTCACTAATGATTGTAGTTCATACTAGTTATTTAAGAACTGTTAAACTTATAATCATTTATCTCTGCTTATTATTAATTGTATTAATTTGTGATGCAAATAACTGAATTTATTATTATTAAATAAAACTAGTTTTTACGGGTTAATGCACGAAACTTTATTTATTTATTGACGTTTCGTAGCCTTTACAGACTACGTCGTCAGAATTAAACTTTTATTTAATTTGTCGAGCTACCTTCGAAAGATTTTTATTGAGCGTTCGGTTATTTCATTGTTCGATTTTTAAAGTTTTATAGTCTATGTATGAATTTATTATTTAATTTACTTAATAAAGTATTTTTATTTGAAATTCTTTTTTGTAATTTTGAGTTTATTTATTTGACCCTAACTACCGTAAACTACCACCGGTTCCAAAATTGGGAGACCTTTCTGAGAAGAACCGGCGAAACAAACTCAAGAAAAGTTTCGTGCATTAACCCGTAAAAACTAGTTTTATTTAATGAGTAATGTGCGTGAAAACCTAAGAAACAAATATTTATTATTATTATTATTAAATTATGTTCAATACTAGCAGATTACATTAAACAACATCCTCATTCTTCATTAGGCATTATTGGTATTCCATGAAGATTAGAATGACTTTTAATGAGTGATTCTGAAATGTGTGCTGTGCAACCCATAAAGTCTGACCACAGGTTTCCGATATAACTTGGCACGCGCAATAAACACCCGAGTTTGGATCTGAATGTAAATTAAACCACATTGTCGTCACTGTGTCGACTGATTGTTTTCCACGATGACATAATACATGACTGGAATTAATGGACTTTAATTCGTGTACTTATTTGTGTATTTCCACGCCTTCTGAGTATATCTGGGGTGATGCAAATTAATGCTACTGGCATGGTAACGATATCTCTGTCGTTAAGTTTCTAAATGACTTGGATTCTGATCAATAAGGGATGTTATCTTTCTATATATATAAAACTCAAAGGTGACTGACTGACATAGTGATCTATCAACGCACAGTCCAAACCACTGGACGGATCGGGCTGAAATTTGGCATGCAGGTAGATGTTATGACGTAGGCATCCGCTAAGAAAGGATTTTGATCAAATCTACCCCCAAGGGGATAAAATAGGGAATGCAAGTTTGTATGAAACTTTGTCAATTTTAAACCGATCGGGCTGAGACTTTGCATGCAGGTGTAAGAAGAATCATAGATGAATGTCATTGTCTACACTTCAGCTGTACACCGAAGAGGGGTATAAATTTCGCATTATTTAGGATTTAGAAATACGAATTATAGTATACTGTTTACACATGAAATTATGTTGGATTATCTTACAGTTTCGATAATTTCAGGTACAGATATAAAAATTCGAATCTTAGAGTATTATTTCAGATTTCCGATGGTCGGTTATGGATTCATTCATAACATTTAAAGTAACAAATACATCTAGGTTAACTTAACAGATTAATGTTACAATAAAATAATTTGTATTCAATACGAGAGATACTATACGAGTAAGTTCAGTGCCTTATTGAGGAAAACAATGTTAAAAATTGTAAGAAGAGTCTTATCAAAGCCTTATTTTCTCAGTAAGGTGGTATTCCTTTTTGTTTACATGTTTGTAGATTCCTTTCATATACAATCAAAAAGGTTTTTTCTGCTGTTTCCTAAAGAAAGAAGAAAATATTAAAAGTTATCTTTCCGGCTAATCCATAAGTATATTGTTTTAATCTCATGTAAACAGATAATTATTGGCCTTTTGTTAACAGTAAACAGAAGCAAGGCTACGACTTAAAAAAAATACACATTGAGTATTCAAGGTTTTGTGGCAATTCCGGGACAATGTCTGGTAGGATAAGATTGATCCGGCTAAACGATATTCCTGTGTTATCATTAGTAAGTGCAGACTTTTAAAGTTATATGATATTTCATGAGTCTACCAACTTACAAAAATAAATTACTCGTTGATGTGAAACAATCCTTCTGCGGAATGGCTACATATAATATTAATCATATGTACCAAGTTTTTAAGCTTTTAGACATAAGTAGTTTTAAGCTTTTGTAATTATAATTATAATATTATAATTTTGTAAATATAAATACATTAAACAAGTTAGCTCGCGTCATAGTAGTAACCTCTCTGACATGTTCTAAATGTAAATCAGAGTCCTAGAATAGAAACAAAATTGTCAATAGTAAAAATAACTAATATGTACCTATCTTGTTTGGCTTCAGTCTTTGGTAAGGTGATTTGTTAACAGACACTTATTAATTAACAGACTCTGAGGGACTTTTCCAATAATCGAACCAATATAATTGTAAAAGCTATGCACAGCGAATTTGTTTCACAGAATAGATAATCAACCCGAACGTAGATCGAACGTACGCAAGAGACAGGCAGTAGATATGTTCTACGAATTCATAGTTTCTTATTGCTATTTCAAGGGTGTTTCGCTTCGCTTCGGTGTAGACTACAGTTTTTGTTCTCAGGCTTGTATTATACACAATGAAATTCATCTATGATTCTTCTTATACCTGCATGCAAAGTCTCAGCCCGATCGGTTTAAAATTGACAAAGTTTTATACAAACTTTCATTTCCTATTTTATCCCCTTGGGGGTAGAATTGATCAAAATCCTTTCCGAGCGGATGCCTTCGTCATAACATCTACCTGCATGCCAAATTTCAGCCCGATCCGTCCAGTAGTTTGGGCTGTGCGTTGATAGATCACTATGTCAGTCAGTCAGTCAGTCACTTTTGAGTTTTATATGTATATAGATTAGGGATGTTTACATAAATAATGTCATCAGTACCAAATTGTAACTCATACTACCAAGAACTTAAATAGCTAATCCTTATCTTTATTTTGTTATAGAATCTTACCATCTTGCGTTGCGAATATTTCGATGTCTCCTCAATCATATAATTGTATGTGGACTAAATCAGGCCTACATATAAATTATTATGTTTACTCTTCCAGTGCCAATTGAAACGGTGGAACAACAGATACCCAATCCCAAAGGCTTGGAAGAGGTTTCCTCGGAGTTGTCCTACATGAAAGCCCTGGACGGCTTCGTCCTGGTGATCTCTCAGCAAGGAGACATCGTGTACTGCAGCGAGAACATTGCTGATCACCTCGGCGTTTCTCAGGTAAACTTTGTAAGACGCAATATAGAAATTGAACAGTTTACGTATATACATTTATTGTATACTAGCAAACCAGTGAACCAAATGTTCACCAAAAGCTGATTTAAAAAAAAATGTATTTAATTAATTGAGAACTTCGGAGATTTTGTGTGGTTTCGTTTGAAATTCGTGATTTCTCGAAAACCGGAAGTGCTACGTTACTCAAATCCGGTTTGTAGTCTTATCAGACTATTCTTAACTTATATATTCTCTATCTCTTACGGTTTGGCCGCTGAAACAGCACCACAGACGGACGGACGGACTTGTCTAATATGTCTTCGCATCGTTTTGCTACTGAAATAGCAACCGCCTCTGAGAGTTTTCATAAAATCTGCCGTATAATAATACTCCCAGTTTTATTTTCGTTACAGCAATAGACTCGCTAGAGAAAATGTCAACATCATTTGTAACTGCAATATAAGCAGATAATATCCGATAGATTGACGAATGCTGACCAAGGTTTGTCCGGCATGAAGGAAGTTGAAAAGTTAATTTTTTTTATTATTATTATTTTTTTTGTTTTTTTATTTATCACGGAGAGTAGTCGTACATCGCGACAAAAATTTCATCCCCATCATCTTGATGCGTGGCTATTCGTTATAACCGTGCGTTTTTGTCGAAATTTTTTACCACGTACGACAAAACTGTGGAATATATTGTCGCCAGCAGTGTTTCCGGACCAATACGACCCAAAAACCTTCAAAAAAAGAGCGCACTCCTTCCTTAAAGGCCGGCATCGCATTTGTGATACTCCTGGTGTTGCAAGTGTCCATGGGCGACGGTGATCACTTACCATCAGGTGAGCCGTCTGCTCTTATGCCCCCTATAACATAAAAAAAAGTTTTTCTATTGTATTTTATGTTTGGCCACTAAAAAATCGAATAGTAGGTAGTCCGGGCCAGATTTAGGAGATTAAATCCGGCCACGTGTTTGACAATGTTTACCCTAGAAGTAAACATTTCGTAATTAGCATATTTACTAGTAATAGTAATCCAAGTTAATAGAATTTTGAACGTAGTGTTGGGTAAATTATCATAACAAACTGTTAAGTGTATAAGTAGCATGTTGTGTACTTAAAATCTCTAATGCTTCATAAAACGTAGCGTTAGTGAAAAATAAAAAAATCAAGTGTGCTCATGACCACACGACAGAAGTGAAACCTCTTTAGCTCCATCTGTATACATATATACATGTATATATACGTATACAATATATACATGTATGTACATATACATATTTCATTTACTAGCTATAGGAGAAAGAAAGAAAATGTGCGCACTGCTTTCTTCTGCCTGTTCGCCTCGCCCGAACACACTTTTAGTAACGCGTAACGCATTCGCCAGATTACCCTCGAAGTCAAGCGTGCGTAAAGAAATATCACTTCAAACATTGTCGCACCATCCTTTAACTTGATTTGAAAATGAAAACTTTAATTATTGGCAAGAATATGGCTGATTTTATCTGGAGTGCAGATCACGAGATTTTTCTGGGTCAGTGCTCTGAAGGTGATCTATTTTCGGTTGGCGACAAAAACACTTGCGGAAAATTGCAAGGACTCGTTAAGTTCAGCGAGCGTCGCTAATTCTGATTCACGGAGAAAACTATCGTGTTGCAAGGTGGCGTTTATTGTTTGTAGGTAATTAAGATCAGTAATCATGAACTGATAAAATTTATAACTGATTAGACTCATATTTCAAGGAGCTTTTGTTATGGAACTAAATTACGTATTTGATGCATCGAAAGATACCTAAGTAAATATAATTCGCAGTAATTCCCATCATTACGCAAAATGCCACTTCGCATATTCGAATTTTGGTTCTTTGAAGTAGAAATATTGAGATGTTGCACCAAAAGATCTTCATTGTATATAAGGAAATCGTTTTCTTAAAGATTTATCCAATAGGGATCATCATCCCTAATTTTTAATTTTTTTTATTCGTTTATCAGGTAGATTATCAACAAGTATTGGACACGTATTTTTTGTTTTTTCACATATTATAAACATTGCAGAGATATATTGATTTGAAAAGTCGCATGACGTCACGAGCCTACTCCCAAACTTTGATACGCTGTAACTTTGTCATTTTTTGGTTGATTGCCCAAAGAAAAAATACGCGTCCATTATTTTTTGATCACCTATCTGACGGACTAAATAGCATTTCGTTTACTGTACCCCGTCATCACCCTTATTAAAGTGGCTAAAATCACGGTAAAAGAAAGTGTAGCCGTGTACACTAAACCTGGCGCCATTTCGTGGAAATAAAGTCATGACGTCTAGATGGCTGGCCCATCTCACTTTTGATTGTTGATATTATAGCAGTTACTAAATTTATTAGACTTGCAACGAATATTCGGTTACTATTCGGCCTATTCAGCTGCTTTTATTATATTCGGCCGAATAACGAATATCTACATATTATTCTACCGAATGCCGAATACTTAAATAATATAATTTGTCATAGAGAAATAATTGGTAAAATGAAAAATTAATATCTATTGATTACGTATTTACTCATATTTTCATTTCTGTTATATAATCATTAAAGTAGTCATTGGTACATAACACAGGTAGGTACATAATTTAATCATTTTCTGTAGTAAACAAGTTAACAGTTTTTAATTCATTCAGACATGTGTTGAACGGCTACATAATAGCAATAATTTAAAGTTTACGCGCCGTTTTTGGCCATATCTCAAAAGTTGGTATTGTCATTTAGCCGCATTTTAGCTTGAGGACGGCAGATTAGAAAAAAACAAAGGAGCGCGCAACAATCACGTCTGTACAAGTTTTTGGCGCTAAAATCCAGCCGAATACTTTTGCCTAATATTCGGCTACTCGGTCAGGGGCCTCGCCGAATATTCGGTATTCGGTATATTGCCGAATATACTATTCGTTGCAAGTCTAAAATTTATTGTTTTTTTTAAGTAGCCAATATTGGCAACACTGGTTCTCTGTGTCTTCGGCGTTCGGTTTTATTTTTATTTTTTTTATATATAGGTCCGACAAATGATTCCTCCCCACCTGATGTTAAATGACGGTAAAGTCCAGACGCGAAGATCGCTGATACAGCAGTTCTACCTGCCACACCAGCCATCCTCTCCCTGCCGGCCTGCATGTTGCTTCTTCACTGTTGTTGAATAAAGCAGAATGGAGAAGTATACGCAAAGCTGAACAACATAGATGGAGCTGCAAACGCTTGACCCAAACCACAGCCGAATATTGCAGCTGTCGAATTTTAAACGCATTTTTTTGTTGTAAAAAATGTATTCAACATGGTCTGTAATACAGCTGAAAACAGAGTTGTAAAGGAAAGTAGCTTCTGTGTAATTCAGAAAAGCTGATCTTGTAGAATTTTTGTTTGAATTGAATAGGGATGATGACTATTTTTTTTTTCTTCGTTAATCAGGTAGATTATCAAAAAGTATTGGACACGTATTTTTTCTTTTTTCACATAATATAAACATTGCAGAGATATATTGATTTGAAAACTCAGAAGTGACGTCACGAGCCCCTATTCCCAAACTTTGACGCGCTATAACTTTGTCATTTTTTGGTTGATCGCCCAAAGAACAAAATACGTGTCCATTATTTTTTGATCATCTAACTGACGGACTAAATAGAATTTCGTTTACTGTACCCCGTCATCACCCCTATTGTTTCTATTATTGTGCTAGAATGCTCATTCTCGGTACATAGATGCATTCATTTCCCATGATTATTTTAATAGTTCATGGATCTCAGTAACTTTTAGCGGGCTTATTAGTTAGTAAGTTAGGGCTATCTTATTTTTGTATCAGTCAGACATCTCATACAGTTACGTTACCTCTGGCTAAAATGGGAAGTATAATGACCTATGACCGCAATTTTAAGTTTGGTGCTATTTTTTCTGATCAAAATGAAGACATCCAGAACAGTTCTCAAAACAACTAGGAACTGCACAACGCGGCATTTGTAATTTGTTTAAAAAAAGCTTATAAATGAATATAAGCTAATAGGTATATTATTTGATAGAAGTTTTGGGTCAAGCGATTACAGCGCCCCTAGTGGCCAAATTTTGCAGATTTCTTGCCCATTAGTAAAAGGTTTTTATTTTATTTACTACATGGATATAAAACGTTACGTCACAATTCATCATATAGCTTGCGTTTTGCATATATCCGTGAACATTAAAGACCAATCAGTGCGGGGAAGACCTTATTTGAACATTTTATTATACCTAAGCTGCTTTTAAGATGTGAACTTTAAGATAACCGCTTTATAAGGATATTCTGGCTGCGTACTACATAAAGAGCCACTCTAATCCACAAGTTAATAATTTGTTGATAATGTGATTCATTGTTCTAAGCTTTAGATATGACATGGCCTTGGAAGATCTGTGGGTGATGAGGTTTTTTTGTAACTGTTTAGGCAAAGTTTATGTGTTTCACATGGTGTATGGCAAACGTTGGTACACATACTTTCTTATAGGAAGTTCTTTCTAACGGATAGTTAAGCGATGTTCTGGGAACTGCGAGCCTAATGCTTTCCTCATAGACATAGCTGAGAAATGCTTCGTGTCGTCGCGATCTAACTACTTAAGGAGACGGAACATATTATTTTAAATTAAAATGAGTTCTAAATTCTACTGTGAAGCGAAAGTGAAATAAGTATAATTATCATCATCTTCAGCCTTTTGATGTATTAGGATCAGTTATGCCAACGACTGAAGCACGGAGGAGTTTGAATTAATTTTTTGGTCACCTATCCAATAAGCGGCCATTGCGAAACGTTGCCACACTTCACGATTGCAGACCGAATACGGTACTGTAGTACTCTTTCTAGAAGGGATAAACCTGGCAGCGTAGCTTTGTTCAGCTCTAAATAATAACCACGAATTAATTATTGTTTCTTTTATTCAAACTGGGAGAGAATTACATAAAAAAAAAAATTAATCCAATTTCCAATAGGAAATTTTTGTTCCATCAACTCTACTCGTTTTTGTGTCTGAATTCTATCTCGAATGTTCGATATGACACAAAAGATCCGCATATTCAAATCTTTAAAATAATGTCATTTACTTTTTAATTTAACTGCCAGCCGTAGGCATTACATAAGCAAAGAGGCCGTAATGCAACGGGTGTTACAGTACCCACTGCGCCATCCAGCACCGTAATGTAATGCTGTGCTACGTTGTAAAATGGTCCGATGACGTGGTTTTATTACGTGTCGTCTTGTCTCCATTTTGTTTTATTTATTCCATAAGATGGACACATATCACAAGTAATGGTTTTTTTCCCCTCATCTTTTTGTGTATCCGAAGGCAAAGAGCTAAGCCCGCACAGCCTCTTAGATTAAGTTTTTTGTTTTTATGATAAACTTCACATTCTTGGACAAGGGATGATTGTTTTTGCTTTTTGTTTTTGTTTAGTGTTAATATTATTATATTAATAACTTCTCGTATTTGTATATTAAGTAATTGTCTTGTGTCTCCGTCCGTTGATGTCCAAATTAGGTCCCTCCAGAATATCAGCGTTGCAGCGGCAATCCATTTTTTGGGGCCTAGTTGACGATGGACCTTTTGTTTTATGTTTTAAGTGTATTTATTGTAATTGTTAATGTATGTCGTCAATAAATGTTTTTTCATTCTTTCTACTTTCTTTCTCACCGCTTATCTAACTTCTTTACGACGTTCTTTACTTGGATCGCAATCAGCACTTTGCCTTATATCCAGATTTTACAATCAAGTAAGCAATTCTACAGACATAAACCATGCTAAAGGACATATCGTAGAGGCGTTTCTCAATATATAACGAATTAAGCAGATTTTGTTTAAAATAATAGGGATGATGACTAATTATTTTTTCTTCGTTTATCAGGTAGATTATCATAAAGTATTGGACACGTATTTTTTCTTTTTTCACATAATATTAACATTGCAGAGATATATTGATTAGAAAAGTCGCATGACGTCACGTTTTTGTACAATTTTCACTTAAAAGTGACGTCACGAGCCCCTACTCCCAAACTTTGACGCGCTATAACTTTGTCATTTTTTGGTTGATTGCCCAAAGAAAAAAAACGTGTCCATTATTTTTTAATCATCTAACTGACGGACTAAATAGAATTTCGTTTACTGTACCCCGTCATCACCCCTATTGTGACATTCAATGACTTAATTTCGTGAAATTATTTAGAATTCCAGTATCAAACCTTAATACCGATCAACAAACAATCCCTAGAATCCGCAACTATTGTTTTTTTTGTGCTTTATTATTGTTTTCTTTATCTTCTCGCAAGCAGCGTTTGCCTATAATTGACTTTGTATTTAGCTAAGTTTTTGATAATCTAAAAACTATATGCATGTAAGTTGTTGGTAAACCAATAAAATAAAAGGGAAACCTGTTCATCATACCTTTTGAGTTCTGACCATTGACATTAAAGTATCATCATTCCGATATCAGTACCCTTAGCACGAACCATTATCATTGAATTCAACCATTATCATATTTTGTACGTCAATGTAATTTTTAATTCTCGTTACGTCCGTTGTGGCGCTGCTGTTCAAGTTTCCATTCAACATTTGACAATGAAAATGAAATGAAAAAACCTTTATTGCCCATCTCGGACTCTCGCTCTTTATTGGACAATGACATTTCGGAGTCCTTAGAGTTCCATAGAGGAGCTTGATAGCGCAAGTGGTTAGCGCGTTCGGCTGCGATCGTTGAAGTTAAGCAACTTTCGCAATGGTCGGTCATAGGATGGGTGACCAAAAATTTACTATCTCGAGCTCCTCCGTGCTTCGGAAGGCATGCTAAGCCGTTGGTCCCGGCTGCATCTGCAGTCGTTAGCACCCACCAATCCGCAATGGGCCCGCGTGGTGGGTCATGGCCCAATCTCCCTATTCCATCTATAGGGAAGGCTTGTGCCCCAGCAGTGGGGACATTAATAGGCTGATGATGATGATGATGACATTTCGGACTCTCAAACTATTCAAATTCGATATTGGTTTGTGCTAAGGGCACGTTGTCATACTAGTCCTACAATCCGAGTAGTCAAAAAATCAACAGAAACTACATCCATTTAGAAACTTCGTTATCGTTAGAAACTATTGCAATAGGTACGTACGCATTAATACTATCACGCTTATTTACAACGTGCTCTGTGTGTATAAAATGCCACATTACATCTGGGTCGACCCTTTTGCCGACCACGTATTCTAATTATAAGCACATAGAGTCTACAATGGCTCGATTGTGATGTGTTTAATTGTCTGGTGTTGGTCGGTCGATGCCTTGGCGCTTCGGCAGTAGGCGCGATAATTATGCCTGTTATTAGATCCATCAATTGGTTTCTGAATGTAAGTTTAGTTTAACATTTTTCAAAATAAAAGCGAAATGCTTTTATTGACATCAATGATATAGTACTAGTATTTTCGTTGTCGGTTTTTCCTAATCTATTTTCGACTTTGGTGGAACGGCATGTAAACAAGTTTTAAAGACTGGAATTTGGTTTTATTTTTAGATATTTGGTGTTAGATGGTATCTATGGAAAATAATAAGTATTCCTTTTTTATTCACATTAAATATTTCGTTAGTATTGTGCGGACTTTAAAAACAGAACCGGAGTTTCGTTTTGTTCGTATTTAGGTCAACAGTTTAAATGAGCTGGCTGACAACATCACTGGCACACTTATTTGTGGAACGTTCCCATCGCCACGATTGGTCCTTAAACTTGGTCGTACAACGAGGTCATTGTACGTTAATTAACTTTTCGTGTTGTTTGATTCCTTTTTAATGAACTGGTTTAAAAGAGGAATGACAAAAGACCCTTATCATCTGCCTAAAAATGTCAACATTTGATACCTACACGCCTTCCTCCGATAGACTAGGAAGATTGTGCCGTGACCACCAATCCGCACTGGGCTAGCTCGGGTGGGCCCTAGCTAAGGTTGCTAGATGCTGGCTTACAAATTCCGGGACATTTGACCCCCCTGAAAAAATAAAGCATCAAATCAAACCTCCCATCACCCCCCAGAAATGAGAACATTAAGCAGGCCCAGCGGTGTCATACGAAACTATCACATAATCGGATTCCAGGACAAAAGATCTAATTACTGGACACGGGGCAAGATGCAAAATTCCAGGATAATCCCGGATTTCCCGGCCATCAGGCAAGCCTAGTGGGTACAGACGACTGCAGCAAATGCAGCCGGAACCAACACTTGTGCGGCAACACGATGTGCCATCTGAACTTCTGAAGCACGGAGTACTACTCTTCATTCCTTTCTTTGCCCCCTTAATAAACAATCTACTATTAAACAGACGACTGCAGAAAATGCAGCCGGAACCAACACTTGTGCGGCAACACGATGTGCCATCTGAAGCACGGATTACTACTCTTCATTCTTGAAACGCTTAATGAAACTATTAATTGACAAAGTATACTAAAATACACAAGAGTTCCTTAGTGACACTTCCTTGAAAGAAATGGACATAATTACGTAATTAACTTATATTTTAGTCTATTATAGCACAATTTATTATTATTATTAGTTTGACATATTGCTTAGTAATTTTGACATTTAATTCTATCTATGACTTGTTTTATTGAAATTGTAATTTATTAATATGGATTTTTATATAATTGTAATTGTAATTATTTCATAAAAAATATTGTATACCTTGTAATAAGGTCGAAATGTAGTGACACTAAACTTTTATCCTAACACCAATTTGCTGTACTAACCTACATTTCACAATAAAGCATTTGAATTTGAATTTGAATTCATTCCTTTCTTTGCTCCCTTAATAAACAATTTACTTTTAATTCATTTTGTTCATTTTGTCAAACAGTTGGTTAGAGAAGTATGGTATAGAAGTTATAATAAGAGCGCGACTGAGGAAGTAACCTTCACCAACAGAAGACCATAGTTAAATAACACTACCTTTTGAGGTGTTGAGTTTCTGACGGTGGAAAGGTTCTAGGTCTCCACAGGACCCAATCCCCTACGATATGGGTAGGCAACGGTGCGAGTGATATTTTAGATATTGCAAGCGTCTGGAGGACATGGTGGCCATTTACCATCACGCGGGCCATACGCTCGCATATATGGAGTGTTAACCTCCGAATTTTACTTGCGCGATTTAGGCTTCCATACGTATTGATCGCAACGCCGGTAGCGCCATCTCTTGAGGAGGCGAGGGCTATTTCCTCCATGTTGATTTATATGTGGAGCATGTAGATATCGCCACCACACGCTTGTTTTTCACTCTTTTAACATAAAAAAAGGATGTTGTTGCAAGTGAACATAATTAGTTAAGGTACTGTAACGCCCGTTGCGTTACGGCCTCCTTGCTTGTGTAAACTCTTTGCTCATGTAATGCCTACGGCTGGCAGTTACATTAAAAAGTAAATGTCATTATTTTAAAGATTTGAATTCGGGAATCTTTTGTCTCTTATCACAGATAGAATTCAGACATACAAGCGAATACTTGATAGTACGGATTTCTTGTAATTCGCTAACATTTTGAAATAAAACAATCAATAAGAATAGGGATGATGACTATTGTTTTTTTCTTCGTTTATCAGGTAGATTATCAAAAAGTATTGGACACGTATTTTTTCTTTTTCACATAATATAAACATTGCAGAGATGTATTGATTTGAAAAGTCGCATGACGTCACGTTTGAGTACACTTATAAGTGAAAATTCACTCAAAAGTGACGTCACGAGTCACGAGGTCCTACTCCCAAACTTTGACGCGCTATAACTTTGTCATTTTTTGGTTGATTGCCCAAAGAAAAAATACGTGTCCATTATTTTTTGATCATCTAATTGACGGACTAAATAGAATTTCGTTTACTGTACCCCGTCATTACCCCTATTCGTGGTTATTATTCAGAATCAGAATTGAACAACGCTGCGTTCCCAGGCCTATCCCTTCAGGATAAAGTACCACAGTTGTATTTAACAAATTCTTTCCTTAAAGTTTCGTTTAGAGATGTTAAAACTGGTAAAATTTTATTACAACTTTTTATAGGTATCTTCCTGCGGAGGTTTACGAGTTTAATTAGCATCCTAATAAAAACACAAATAGGATTTATCCAAACCAAACAAGCGGCTAACTTTAGATATGCTATCATAAAAATATATATACCTAGATACTAATACCAATGACCTTTTGTAAGTCTCGAACTTTTCTCCAATCAGGAATCGGTTCCGTCTAGATAGGATCGATAACCTTCGTGAAACTGTACGATATAATACTTTTACCATGCCACATTGATGAATGACTGAAGGTTATTCAATGAAGACAATGGCTTAGTGACAGGTTACCAATAAATTTGTTTTGCTAATTATGTTTGAGCTCGCTTTATGTAGATTCTAGTCTGTCCATATTAAAGTCATGTGTTCAGCAGCAGCAGTGGACAGTAACTTAGCGTTAGTTTTAGCCTTTTTGAAGTTATACTTCTTTAGACGCGTTATGAAAAAATGATGAGAGTGAAATTTTTAGATGCGCGCGCATCACTGTAACACAATAGTAACACCATGAAGTTGGCCGCGGGCGCGTTATGAATGTTAGTGTCTAATAATGGTGGATTATTAACCACTTAGTGGTTAATAATCCACCATTATTAGACATCTGTTCGAAAGGTACTTTGAACGATCCACGGAGCTCCATAAGATGATCGCGTTGTCAAAAACAATGTTGGCACGCTCGTCGCCTCTGATCACTGTTTTCATATTTATAATATTTATCCACATGTTTCTAGTTTCTATATAGACACAACGTGTTTTAGTTACTTACAAGTGCTAATTTCATATGGACTAATAACTTAATTCAGTAGTGATTTTAATTGAATATTTTGAATATTTATTTAATTTTTCAAATTAAAACTGAACTTAATTGACTGTGTTAACTATCCTTTTCCAGTCCTTTTATTATTTTATTGTAATTATTAATTATTTGCATGCAATTAAAAAATATTTTTAATGATGCTAAAGAAGTATAACTTCTCACGCGCGTACATAAGTTACACGCATCCATTTTTTAGTCTGAGAATGTTTTCATTTAATACTAGTGGCCGCTAACTTTACTTTTTTAACTCTCATTTCTCATTTCACTCACTTTTCCGGGATAAAAAGTAGCCTATGTCTCAATGCAGATCATAAATATGTAGATACCAAATTTCATCCAAATTCTTTTTTGTAGTTTTTGCGTGCTTGAGTTAAATGCCAGCATGAAATTTCGCAGTCCCTTATTTATACTTACCTCTTCGCCTTTCCCATGGCAACTGTCATATTTTCTGTAAACTAGATCCGCCAAATTGACTGAAAATTGGCCTAAAAAATAATGAAAATGTCCTAAGTTTCGCATCATCCAAATACGGATGCTTATGAAACTCCTGCAACATAAGAATTTAACATTAGCGAAACTTCATATAAACAAATATTTTTACACTAAAATCATAAAACATTTCTTTGGCGCCAGAGGGGGGATAATTTGGCGGATCTCCTTTGTCGAAGGAACGCAGCCTTATAAGTCTAAGAAAAAAAATACAAAACAACCTGCAAATACAGGGGGTCTAGGCTTCGAATATGATTTTGTCCCATTCAGTGTCGAGACCCTTGTTCCTTGGGGGTCCTAGCGCTATGAGGTTTTTTAAGGAAATATCAAAAAGGTTAGTCGACATCACTGGAGACCGAAGAGCTGGCAGCTACCTCGGACAACGAATTAGTCTAGCCATTCAAAGGGGGAACGCTGCCAGAACCTTGCCTAAAGGGACTCCTTTTAGTAATATATTTTAGTTATTATATTATATTTTTTAAGGTTTTTAGTTTAAGGTTCATTGTTCCTGTATATATTAATGTACATATATTTAAGTTGTACTGAATTCAATATATTTATTAGGTATAAACAACATTATGGTGATGTGATGTTTTCCAGATGGAGATCATGGGTCAGAGCGTTTTTGAGTTCAGCCACCCGTGCGATCATGAAGAGGTCCGCGACGCGCTGCGTTCTAACTTCGCGGGGCGGCGCGAACTACTTCTGCGGCTCAAATGTACGCTTACGAGCAAGGGAAGGAACGTGCATCTCAAGTCCGCTTCGTACAAGGTAATTAGAATTTTGTAGAATAATATCAAGAATAGGTGCGCGATGCACTGTGTTCTAACAAAGCTGCTTCTGCGAGTCAAATGTACGCTCACCAGCAAGGGAAGGAACGTACATCTCAAGTCCGCTTCGTACAAGGTAGTTAGAATTTTGTAGAATAATATCATGCATAGGTACGCGATGCACTGTGTTCTAACAAAGCTGCTTCTGCGAGTCAAATGTACGCTCACCAGCAAGGGAAGGAACGTACATCTCAAGTCCGCTTCGTACAAGGTAGTTAGAATTTTGTAGAATAATATCATGCATAGGTACGCGATGCACTGTGTTCTAACAAAGATGCTTCTGCGACTCAAATGTACGCTCACCAGCAAGGGAAGGAACGTGCATCTCAAGTCCGCTTCGTACAAGGTAATTATAATTTTGTAGAATAATATCATGAATAGGTGCGCGATGCACTGTGTTCTAACAAAGCAGCTTCTGCGAGTCAAATGTACGCTCACTCGCAAGGGAAGGAACGTGCATCTCAAGTCCGCTTCGTACAAAGTAACGTATTCTTTAGCTAACTGCTCCGATGCTGCAAGCGTTTCTTAGAATAATATCATGAATAGGTTCGCGTTAGCTGCGTTCTAACAAAGTTGCTGCTACGAGTCGAGTGTACGCTCATCAGCAAGGGCAAGAACGGGCATCTCAAGTCCGCTTCGTACGAGGTCACGTGTTCTTTAGGTAACTGCTCTTAGCACATCGGCAAGTTAACTAAAAGCTGCCCATTCTTGCTGGATTCTCCTCTCAGTCTCTCTTCTCTGGCCATCTGTTGCGAGCGTGATAATCTGACCCAAGTACACACGATGACTCCTGTGGGTTGCCCGTGTACTGTAGTATGCTTGTGTAATGGTAGACATACACACTACGAGAAATCGTTACGATTAGACTGTACAGTCCGAACGGTACCGATAAATTGTAGCGTGTATGTTATAAAACTGCACAGTTTCCTATACGTACGCCACGTACGATAAACTGTTCCATTCGAACTGTACAGTCTGATCGTAACGATTTTTCGTAGTGTGTATGGCTACCATTAGAAACCCCGCGCGTAACCAAATTTTGTTTGTTTCTTAGGTTTTCACGAACATCACTCATTAAATAAAACTAGTTTTAACGAGTTGATGGACGAAACTTTATTTATTTATTGACGTTTCGCAGCCTTTTCAGGTCTGCATCGTCAGTGTAATGATTTTTTATTTAATTGCGTCGAGCTACCTTCGAAAGAATTTTATTGAGCGTTCGGTTATTTCATTGGATTTTTTTTTAATTTTGATTGTCTATGTATGAATTTATTAGTTAATTTAGTTAATAAAATACTTTATTTAAAATTCTTTTTTGTAATTTTTAGTTTGTTTATTTGACCCTAACTACCGTAAACTACCACCGGTTCCAAAATTGGGAGAAGAACCGGCGAAACAAACTCAGAGAGGCTTTCTACCTCTTTCTTATGTTATGTTTAATGAAAAGGCTGCGAAACGTCAATAAATAAATAAACTTTCGTGCATTAGCCGTTACCCGCAGTTACCCGTTAAAACTAGTTTTATTTAATTTTGTTATGAGTTTGAAACGTCCTAAAATTTGCATACTAGCATAGGCAGACATGCTATACGGTATGGATGGTATGATGAGGAGCTCGATGGCGCAAGTGGTCAGTGGTGATGGTGTTCGGCTGCGATCGTTGTAACTATGTAACAACTTTCGCAATTGTCGGTCATTGGATGGGTGACCAAAAATTTACTATCTCGAGCTCCTCCGTGCTTCGGAAGGTACGTTAAGCAGTTGGTCCCGGCTGCATATGCGGTCGTTAGCACCCACAAATCCGCATTGGGCCAGCGTGGGTGGGTCACGGCCCAACCGCCTATTATTCCATCCATAGGGAAAGCCTGTGCCCCAGCAGTGGAGACATTAATAGGCTGATGATCATGATGGATGGTATAGCGTATTAATGTTAAATTGTACACTATTGCATTCATAGTCCTACACAATAAAGGCGGATATTAATAACAAATTGTAAACATGTCAGCAGAAATAGTTCTTGACGTACAAATGTACACTATTGCATTCGTAGTCCTTATTCCTACGCAATAAAGGTGATAACAATGACACATCAAAACCATTGTAAGCAAGAGTAGTCCTCGACTTGACTACGATTTGAGACACGCCCATTACATCAGTTCTGCTCACGCAATAAAACATTGACATTGTAACTATATAAGTAATTGTTTCGTTGGTCATTGAGAGTTTCTTGTGCCCATTCTTCACTACAGCTGGTGAAATAACAAAAGGATCTGTAATTGTTTTTATCAATGAAGGTGACGCTTTTGTTAAGCCTCTTTTTTATGAGAATGCAACTCAAACGATCCGTCCAATGTCTTTATTTATAATGACTTGCTTTTAACCCTGTATAAGGGATTTTTGAAGTGGAACTTCTTTACGCACGCTTGACTTGGGGGGTAAGCCGGCGAATGCGTTACGCGTTACGAAAAGTGTGTTCGGGCAGGGCGAACGAGAGTTGAGTGGGGGATATAAGCAAGAGGCAGTGCGCGCGCACATTTTGTTTCTCTCTTTCTCTTATATAATTTATAAAGGACATCGACGAAATCGGCCCTAGCATGCCCAAAAGAATGTCCTTCACTATTATTTTTTTAATTTATAAGCAATTAATCATAGTAAACGGACAATTGTTTAAAAAAATAAAAATTAAAAGTTCTGTTACTAGATACTACAGTCTGTTCATCCTAACTTGTCCTATTTGGTAAATAATCTTGGCACTCCTTTTTATTGAAAATACAGCATTAAAATCAACTGATAACTGGATTCAATAGGTTTCAGTCTATAATAACGATTTATTTTAATAGTTTATTGGCTTCCTTATTCTTTTATTTTTTGTTAAAAAGTTGTGCCAAGATTGTTTACCTTAATAAATGTAATATAGGCGACCATACGTATTTATCAACATAATAACAATAGAACTAGGTACCTTAGTTAATAATACCTGTCACTAGTATTTATATTATATTTATAAGAAGATTATTTCTGAAATTATGTAAAGATAGTTTATACTCCCATCCCATATAATATCTGTTTATTTTTATGAAAATCATAATGATAACCAGGTACATATTTATTACCCATAGTAAACTATAGAAAACGGTAAATGGAAAGACTTTGAACATTTCATTTGAAAAGAAATCTATTATTAGGTATAGGTATCATAGGTGCCAACACTCATAAATCAATATGAATATAAGCATTTATTGTTTTTATTATAAATTGCATTTTATGTTCATTTCATGCCTATTATTTATGTGCTTACATAGAGGTAAACACTTAATCTATTCAGAATATACAAAGTGTACATCTTTTACGATTAAGTATAATAATTATAACCTCCAAATCTAATACATTCTGTAGTAGGCATTTGTATCTCAACAAATGGCTCATAAGAGTTTTTGAATGATTCCGAACACAACTAGCATTTTCTCATTGCTGTGTTCTAATGTTCTTGGGCATTCAATTTATGAGGAACGAGCAATGTCCTTCAATATTTATTTATTCAGTTTAGGCTTTTACACGCACTTGTGAAAGTCGAAAGCTACGCCATCGGTTCGCAAAACTACGGCGGGAGACCTTGTACTGAGAAGAAACGGCAAGAAACTCAGCAATAAACATAAGCATCAGCAAACCATATCCTAAATATAATAGGCCATGCCACAGTGACGCGCAGTTCCGTTTTATTCGGAAAAAATGGGAACATAATCATTTTCCTAAGCTCAAATTTTTAATAACTGACATTCATTGCCACATAACTCATATTTGCCATAATTAAGCCGAATTGTTACCAATTATTCACAACATTATTTTAATTAGAAATAAACGGCGGATTCATACGCGATAGCCCTCATTACGAAAACTATGATAGTTTTCGTGAGCTCGCACTCGTACTAAGGGTACTGATTTTATTGTTTTCGTTTCAATACAAATAAACTGTGTTTAAATTCTATCATTAAATCATTTGCGTCTTCTTAAGTTTTAAGAATATTTGGTTACTTTTCACCAAAATGGACATAGAAACATAATTTACAATTACGAAAACTATGCTCAAACTACTGAAAGTGGTTAGAAATATATTTCACGTCACCATTACTCTTTTTTAATGGAGCAAATATTAATTCGTTCTACATTAACACGATGCGAACACATAAACACATTATTTAACGATGACCCAACGGAATGCTGTAATAGATGTGTTGTTGTTCAAACGAAACTGCCCACTTGAGTGCTGCTACTGCGAAATTGTACTATGAATCTAAAAATGTTTGGATACCCATATATCCTTCTAATAATAGTGAAACGAGACTGATAAATAGACTGAATAGGGATAATGACATACTCATACAGTATAAATACAAATAGTGTTATTTATATTCAGTGTGACTAAACATTAACTTCAATATTAAGGAAGTTAGGGCAGACTCATCTCCGCTGGCAGCACCCGTTCACGAGCATGACGCATGAACCAGCCATCGCTTCGCTCAACCATATTTTAGGGAACGTAACGACCCGCCTCACACGACACCGCCGAAGAGACTATTATGAGAGCATGACTACCCATAACTACCCATACTAACTACAACATATTTACTTAAATTAAGGTCATTTACCTGTAAGACACAACAAACAATTACAAAACAAAGCAAAGGAGAAATCACGACCACGCCGTTTTGTCAATCATATATTCTTAAACAGTCTGATAATCTTATTCAGGTAAGATTCTTCAGGTATCAGGTAGATTATCAAAAAGTATTGTACACGTATTTTTTCTTTTTTCACATAATACAACCATTGCAGAGATATATTGATTTGAAAGAAAAG
Source organism: Chilo suppressalis (assembly GCA_902850365.2). Lineage (NCBI taxonomy): Eukaryota > Metazoa > Arthropoda > Insecta > Lepidoptera > Crambidae > Chilo > Chilo suppressalis. The sequence continues at coordinate 2,465,086 of OU963910.1, forward strand.
TCGCATGACGTCACATTTGAGTACACTTTTAAGCGAATATTCACTAAAAAGTGACGTCACGAGCCCCTACTCCCAAACTTTGACGCGCTTTGATAACTTTGTCATTTTTTGGTTGATTGCCCAAAGAAAAAATACGTGTCCATTATTTTTTCATCATCTAACTGACGGACTAAATAGAATTTCGTTTACTGTACCCCGTCATCACCCCTATTGTTCTATTCTTATTGAAAATCTAAAATTAATTTGTTTCTCTTGTCCTTAAAGACCACTTGTAAAGGCAGGCTTCAGGGAAGTGGGTCAAATTTGGTGATTCCATAAATTACATGTTTTTCAATTCTATTAAAAGTTACAGCTAAGAACTTGTAATCTATGAGTTCGGTCCATTGAAACCTCCTTTGCAATGTATTTTCTATTTATTTTATCTCGTTTTAGGCAGCAGCTTGGATAGGAGACATGTGCTCTTGTGAAACTTAATCAAAGTAAAACAATCTGTACAAGAAAAATGTTAAATTGTTGCATTTGTTGCATAAATCGACGCGGATGCTACAGAGTATCTACACTAAGGACTGCATTATAGTGCGGTCCGACAAGGGTCTTAATGAGTATGGCGAAAATTGGAACTAACGCAGCCTTCTTTGTAAACGTCAAATTTTGTATGTCTTTTACGTAAACAGCAGCGCCCTCTCTGAACTATCACTCACATTCATAAATATCTTTGTCGCAGTCTACTCAATTTTGGTTTCAAATCGAAATCGCCAAAGTTGAGGCATACGGGGAGGCTAAAGGTGTACTCCGTAATAATACCAGTATAGTGGCCAGTGCTAATGACGACATGGATTGACGCTATACTGGTGAATTGTTCCGAAATATATTGGCCAGTGCACTGCTGTCATAAATCGACGAAATATTAAAAATAGTGCGAATAAAGAAGATTTTTTATTCACCTCATCAATTAAAAGGAATTCTTTTTGTTCGGATGCCATTATTAAAAGAAAAAATTTAAAGAAATTAAATAAAAAAGAAATAAAATTCGAATGCATCTCACTCACGCACGCTCGTTCATACGTCATATTCGTTTTCCCGGTAAAAATATGGTAGCATAACAGTACAATACGGCGTCGGATTCGTGACGTCATTACCACTGGCCAGTATACTGATGTACATTTCAGAATACACCCTAAGGCGTGCTCTTTAGGTGCTATATATATACATATATATATTTTAAATAAATAAATATTTCCAACACTCACACCAATTAGCCTAGCCCCAAAGTAAGCTCTGTAAGGCTAGTGTTATAGGATACTAGGGTAACTGATAGAATACATATATTGTACATATGTAAGTATATATATAGAAATACATATTAAACATCCATGACTGGAGTACAAATGCTCGTATTCATCACACAAACATCTGCCCCCACCGGGATTCGAACCCGGGACCTCTCGAGTCGCCTACACCATGAAACCCGGCGTATAAACCACTCGGCCACGGAGGTCGTCAAAATATAGACAGGGACTAACATTGTTTTCACTAAAGCATTCGATTCTGTCCAACCCAGGTCATCCACATCACCGGCCACATGCTGACGCCTCAAGTCAAAGAAGAGAAGAACAACAATAACAAAGAGAAAACCGACATGGAAGACAAGAAAATTGATAGAAGCGGCTCGTTGATAGCCGTAGGGCGACCCATCCCGCATCCCGCTAATATTGACACGCCGCTCGATGCCAAGACTTTCCTCACCAGACACGCGCTTGACATGAAGTTCACTTATACCTACACTGATGCGTGAGTAACTTTTTGATGTGTAACATCTTTCCTCTCGCTTTCGTGCAATTTGTGGGAGTGATTCTTAGAATAAAACAAAAAGGGTAGATACGGTACGCTCATACTTGCATCAAACAAAAACTGAACCCACGGCAGCGCGAACGGGACGGCGAGATCCGCGTCACTGCATTACCGACCCGAACGAACAGCACGTTAAGTTTCAACGGCAGCGCGAACGAGACGGCGAGATCCGCGTCACTGCATTACCGACCAATCACGCGACCAGTACTCGACGTCACTACCGAATAAGATTCAAAACAAACAGCAATTTTTATGAAAAAATGTATTTTATAGTACTTACGAATGAAAAGTGATGCCGTGGGTTTTATATTTAGTTCTTGAGCAAATTGAGCACTTTTTAAAAACACACTTAGGCATTGTTTTAGTATATAAACACAAAATATTAGCAATATTTATTTTTAGCGTTCACATGTACGTCGTTTGCATGTTAAGTTGTGACTAAAGCGATTAGGGTCGTGGACCACAATTGGTGCGGATCTCTTTTGTTAGGCTAGTGCCGCATCTACCCTTTTTGTTTTATTCTAAGGAGTGATTACGTGAAATGGTGCGAAAGTGTGTAACAGGAAGTTTGGGAAGCGCGCGCTATTTGATTTGATTTTAGAGCATAATGTTCAAATGCCTTTTCCTTTTGTAGTAGGTTTTATTTCTTTTTTTACTACTATAAGGTGAGGTTTCACATGTTACACATCATACGCGACTACTGTAAGGCTCGCTCGTTTTTATTTTTTTAACTAACGGACATAACGCTTGCTAAGTCTACTCAACGAACAAACACAATGAATACAAGACAAAACCCAAGAAAAGAAAAGATGCAATTTCTAAGGTAAACATGCAAAATTATCGTCATGCGTTACGACCATTTCAATAGACCTTTGTAACATTGGTTTTTCTGACAGTTCTGTGCAAAGACTGCCTTGAGAAAGACCCAAAGTTCTACTGGAATTAAGAGACGTTTCAACACTCACAACTTGTCACATGACAAGTTCACAGACACACTATTAGAAGCCTGTAGCAAATTCATAGACTTTTAGACTTCCTGGAAGAGCTGGAAGCTGTACTGATGTCATGCCTTGACCAAAATCGGCACCAAATGTCGAGTTGCGGAAAAAGCCGGTGCAAATACAAAACTTTGAATTCTGCTATTCCTTACTGAAGGACGCTTCCAAATGGGGAATGGGAAATAGGACTGAAGTTGTTGAGGAAAAACTTTGTTCATATAAATTCTTAATTGAGATTTTTGATCATTGGAACTTTTACTAACAGTACTCACATTCCTAATTTAAAATACTTAGACCCCAGGGTTCTGAATGCTATTTTAGAACAGAACAAAGTTGCACTTTTCAATAAGATATGATACTAGCAAACCAGTGAACCAAATGTTCACCAAAACCTGATTTCTCGAAAACCGGAAGTGCTACGTTACTCAAATCCGGTTTGTAGTCTTATCAGACTATTCTTAACTTATAACTTAAATATTCTCTTTATCTATATCTCTTACGGTTTGGCCGCTGAAACAGCACCACAGACGGACGGACGGACTTGTCTAATAGATAAGAGATTAAGTACTTTTCCTAAACCAGAAAGGTGGTAATAGCATGGTTAGCGATGTAACGAAGAAATGTGTCGAATCTACTTTGACCTAATTTAAATTACATTAGTTGAATTTCTTGAGTGATGGAGTAATACCGATTCCAACTGACTGATATGACGTGAACATGACCTCTATTGTTCTAGAAAATCAACAAGTCAAAGCTTCATATTTTTAGATTAGAATAGTTTCAGATTAAATAGGTCACGACGGGAAAATTTTGAAAGAATGACGTTTGACCTAGAACAAAATAGATTTCACATTGTACGCGATACTAAATTCTGCTTTGTAAACACTGAGTGTCCTCTCCCAGGTAGATTTATAGCACATATGAACTATCACAAATGTTTTTCAATATCCTGGACAAATTATAATATAATTAATAAGCGTCTACGTTCTTTTTTATTTTATAAATAGGTCCGACAGATGACTTCACTTTACCTGATGTTAAATGACGGTGGAGTGTAATGATTTAAGATAGAGTGTGTGCGGAAAGAGAATGGGCGTGGCGAAAAACGGAACTAACATTAAGATTTTTATTTGGCAATCAAACCCAGCAAGCTGTAAAACGTCAAGATTTTGTTTGTTGTTGTGATTTCTTGCCATTTTTTGTATTTAATCATGTCTAAAAGGGGTAAAACCTTACAAATACAGTAGAAAAGCACTACAGCGCCCTCCAATCTAAATCCCATTCTCTTTCCGCACAGACTCTATGAGTGTAGTGATGCAAAGATAGCTGGTACAGCAGTTTTACCTGCCACACCAACCATCCTCACCCTGCCGACCTGCATATTGCTTCTTCACGCCTCTTTTAAAACATACCGGGTTATAGGAAGAAGAACACTTGAGCTGGCAAAGCATTCCATTTACGGATAGTGCGACAAAGGAATGAGTCACTTAATTTCTTTGTTCGCGTGGGTAAACTGGCCACAGTAAGTCGGTGACAACGTAGGCCAGCGCGTGTGGTCCTCTGAAGGAAAGGGGAAGATGTGTTTATAGTAGAATAACTCAGTGGTATAGACGATAGAACCTGCTTAATGACCCCTCATCACAGAGTTATTGAACTTATTGAAGAGGCTCCAGGTGTTTAGTCACCTCAGTTCTTTATAAGACTAACTATAAAACTTTTTAAAAAAATCACGAGGGATATAGAATCCAAAGCACGAACCCATGTTCATAATGTTGCCTGTTGCCAAAAGATGGCGTTGTAACGAAATGTTGTTGCTTAGTCAATGTACGGCCGAATTGCAGAGTTCTGTCTCGGCAAACGCCGCCACAGAAACGAGTTGTATCAAAACTGGTCGTGTTATATCAACAAAAATATCACCTTCAAGTGTGTTGTAGGTTAAACATGATGTGGTTTCGCGGCTTTGTACACAGTGACGGCCAGTTCGGAAGTGTTATCTTGTACGGTTCATTTGTTGAGTGTTGTGTTTTGTGAATAATGTGTCCAATACATAAAGTGAGTTTGTGTGAGGAATGTCTAAGGAAAATATCATCGTATTTTTATCCTAAGGGAATGGCGGGCGATTCAAACCCTAGTGTGAGTGACCTCCTAAAACCTTTTTCAACTACTCTTGATACTTTGTATAACTCAGAATATATGTGGAATATTATCATTGTTATGATCAGCAGATAATATTATGTCCAACTAATCATGAATACAGTTAGAAGCCATAGGTCATTCAAGGTTAAGCATGCAGGTAAACATAACCTAAGCACGGCTAGGTCACTTTGGGAATGACCTTTGAAGTCAAAAATGATTTCATTATATTCCGGTTCAAATAAATTACATATAGCTGTCTTAATATTATACAGCATTGCTTGAATGGAATGGAATATTGAAAGATATTTAATAGGTATCATTTGTTTTCCTACAAAATGTCAACTGCCTTTTGAAATATTTGTATGCACTTTGATTTATTAGAAACTTGAAACAAGGTGTGGCGCCTTTTTAAGTATATTAATGCTATTTTAAATAAATATGGAGTTTACGTTCTTTAAAAAATAATGATTGAATGTTGTTAAATTAAATATATTCTCAAAAAATATGCAATTAAATAATTTCACAACATATTCTTTGCCCTTGGTTTCTTCTTCATTCTTTAAGGTTGTAAATCAATTGGAAAATTTATGGAAACTCAGCCATGCTGATGTTTTACAACTTAAGGGCTTAAAGTTCGTTTTAAATCAGTTGGATCACTAGGTTCTGTACTCATACTCAGTCATGCTTGGAAGGAAAGGGGGTGATTAAACTTTAAGTCATCATCATCACCATCATCAGGCAAGTCTTGTAAGAATCGGATTGGCGTGCCTTACGTAGCAATGAGAAGCTCGACAGTAATTTTCGGTCACCCATCCGATGACTAACCATTTCGAAAGTTGCTTGACTTCCACGATCACAAATTAAATACACATCGAGCTCCGTTTACTTTGAGTACATTTAAATTTTATTATGTTATGCCTTCTTTTAGTTTACACTCAACAGTGGGCGTTGTATGGTTTATGATGCTTAGACTAAATTATGCCTATCTTTTGTTACAGATTACTGAATACGCTGGGTTTCGAGCCCGAGGAGTTGGTAGGCAAGTCCCTATACGACTACCACCACGCGGCTGACAGCGCAGGCCTGGTACAGCAGTTCAAATCACGTAAGTTGTAGAATTTAGCGTTTAATTGTGATTCAAACTACAAACGATTGTGAAATCTGTAACGAGCGTTTCTATGCGCGGATTTAACGCTAACTTAATATCCGCCATTAAGTGTTAACTGAGTGTTTACGGATTTTATTTGAAAGGTCTATTAGCACTGGGAAATCTAGTCGAATTCCTTGATCTCAATTCGTATTAATTTAGTAATCGTCTCGCGTCTCATTTTGCTTGAAAGGTCTTAGGTCTAATTTCGACTAGGAAATATCTACTGCTTTCATTTACTTATTATATTCATGTAGAAAAATCAAAACGAAATAACAGTGGGCTCCGTTCTAAATTTACTTTGCACAGCGCCCTCTATCGGATTGCTCGCTAATTACTTTATACAACGTTTAATGCTTTGTGGCGCTTTCGTTTACGGCGCTGTCACATAGATGGCAGCACACGTCCTTTCTGTCTGCCAATCCCCAGACCAGACGTATTATGAAGCTGATTTGCCACTATGTAATTGTTACAATCTAAATTATTCATATAATTTTTTTTTTATTCGCTGCGTAATAAGTCTTTATCTCAATTCCCTTGGCTGGGATCATCGGGGTATTAATAGTTTAGAAACTATTTTTAATTTCTTGGCTTGCCGCCACTCTCGCTTTCCGAATGTAACAAAATATATCTGCCTTCCCTACATAATGCTAGTGTCTCGTACACATATGTTAATTATCCATCACGGCTAATGGCTATTACTTGTAACTTGTTAATGATAGTTGTTATCCATACCATAAATTATGTAAAAGCAACAAATATTCCAGTTGTACCAGCAAATCTTACATGACTTTGACTACATTTAAAATAGTATGACGAACGAGGTACTCACTCTTAATTTTATTGATTGAATGAATGAATGATTTATTTATTTTTCTCACAGGCACAAAGTAACATTATAATTAGAAAAGGGTATTGATTTACAATAACGGTAAAATAATGCAGTTCTTTGAGAGAGCTGGAGATTGAACTAGGTTACAAAACCTGTGTTTCGACCCTCAGGCTCAAAACCTCTTAAAACCCGTTTGCTTGCTAAAGATTCTTTTGCATAATACATTTTTTATCGTGATCTACCCTAGATTATAAGCGAGAGTTCAATATGTAAAAGTTACATTGAATGTTAAAGATCCATAGTGAATTAATAACAAAAATTGCAGATTTTAGCTACACGAAACATATTTATGGGTAAAGAATATTTATTTCTCATTAAAAACCTTGCATACATAAGCTGGCTGGCATTAAACGGCACAACCGAATATGTGTAGATGAATATTCGGCAGTAATTATTACAGGTCGGTTTTGTTGTTCGACAAATACAGCCGAACCGACTATGTCAATTTGATTATGATGCAGCGATCCTTACAGTAACTTTTAGAGTTGACGACCTCCATGGCCGAGTGGTTTATATGCCGGGTTTCATTGTGTCGCCGACTCGAGAGGTCCCGGGTTCGAATCCCGGTGGGGGCAGATGTTTGTGTGATGAATACGAGCATTTGTACTCCAGTCATGGATGTTTAATATGTATTTCTATATAAATATACTTATATATGTACAGTATTTATGTATTGTATCCGTTACCCTAGTATCCCATAACACAAGCCTTACAGTGCTTACTTTGGGGCTAGACTAATTGGTGTGAGTGTTGGTAATATTTATTTATAACTAACAAAAAATCTATTAATTTTGAGTAAAGCATATCAAAGCAAATAGGAGCTTAGGCGGAATTAACTGTAATTAAAATATCTTTCGGCCAATTAAGATTTAGCGATTGTTATTTAATGTAAGTGGATAAAAAAACTTGCTCATTTAAATAATAGGTATACATACAATAGGGTATTTGACAGTGTTAAAAATAAAGTGTCAATTGTTAGCATCTGTGTTTAGAATGAATATTGGCAGGGGTTTTAACTATTTTTATAAAAAAATATTCATAATTTTACTAAAAACTAACGATAATAGTTTTCTTATCTATTGTCACGTGACCCAAAACGCTTGGAATTGGTGGAGCCTAAAATGAAGGCACACGCAAGTAAATTTCCGGTTAAAGTGACATTACATTGTATCGTTTGACGTTTTAATAACAGTCGAGTGACGTCACACACTAATAAGACGCCATATTGTCCAGAGAAACGATTTCGCGGCAACTTGAAAATGGAGTTTTTGATATGGTTATTTTTACTGAAATACACAACAGAATGATGAATATCCACTTTTTACGGACTCCATAAACATTAGTCAATAACGTGAGATCGTTTTCTAAAACTTGTCAAATACCCTATTATGGCGCGATTTCACTTGGTCGGTAGCCCGAATACAAATGCCAACGGAATTCGGGTAAACGAATAAGTGTAAATGAAAGGACGGAGTCGAGTATGCTCGTATTCAGCTTAGATTAAAACAAAAAGGGTAGATACGGTACGCTCATACTTACATCAAACAAAAACTGATCCCACGGCAGCGCGAACGAGACGGCGAGATCCGCGTCACTGCACTACCGACCTATCACGCGACCAGTACTCGACGTCACTACCGAATAAGATTCAAAACTAACAGCAATTTTTATGGAAAAATATATTTTATAGTACTTCGAATGAAAAGTGATGCCGTGGGTTTTATTTTTAGTTCTTGAGCAATTTGAGCACTTTTTAAATACACAATTAGGCATTGTTTTATCATATAAACACAAAATATTAGCAATATTTCTTTTTGGCTTCACATGTACGTCGTTTGCATGTCAAGTTGTGACTAAAGCGATTAGGGTTGTGGACCACAATTCATGCGGATCACTTTTGTGAGGCTAGTGCCGTATCTACCCATTTTGCTTTAATCTAAGGTATTCGGGTAGTTTTCGTTTTGGTCACCCGACACCAGCTTCCAGCCCTTATTCCAGTGTCAATATTACTTTGGGTGTCCGAATGCGAGTAATGTCTCGTGCACCTGAATTCGGGCTAACCTTAGATTAAAATAAAAAGGGTAGATACGGCACTAGCCTCACAAAAGTGATCCGCATAAATTGTGGTCCACGACCCTAATCGCTTTAGTCACAACTTGACATGCAAACGACGTTCATATGAACGCCAAAAAGAAATATTACTAATATTTTGTGTTTATATGATAAAACAATGCCTAAGTGTGTTTTTAAAAATTGCTCAAGAACTAAAAATAAAACCCACGGCATCACTTTTCATTCGTAAGTACTATAAAATATATTTTTTCATAAAAAATGCTGTTTGTTTTGAATCTTATTCGGTAGTGACGTCGAGTACTGGTCGCGTGATTGGTCGGTAGCACAGAACACAGAAAGAGGTTAGAATGGTCTTGTGGGCGGGGCAGGCGCGTCACAGTTATGAGCAAATGCTCATAACTTGACCGTAACGTCCGATCACGTCGTTTAGTTGCTCGCGAACGCTCAGTGAGAGAGTATTTTGATTACCGCTTAAAACATGCCTTCGTGTGCTGTTATTACTTGCAAAGTAAGGAGTCAATCATCAAATCTACCTAAAGCAGGAATTTCTTTTCATCGGTAAGTATAAAACTTCTTAGTTAGACTGATATTATAGCAAAAAATCGAGAAATATTAATTAAACGATAAATCACATATATATTTCCACAAAAATATTCATTGCTGACAAAGTACGCTCGCTATTTTTTCTACGACATTCAAAACACGAAATGTAGTACGATCAAGCAAGAATGACGCGTGGATCACGGAGCGCTGCACGTGGCCGCACGCAGTACAAGGTCATTGCACCTACTTTAGTGGTGTCTTGCGTCGTACATTTTACATTTTCGATAGATTTTATCGACTGAATTTTTGCACCTAATAATGGAATTAAAGTAACTTTTAGAAATAAATAAAAGCTGATTGTAAATGTTTATCATACTTAATATTATAAAGGCGTTTGTGTGTGTGTATGTTTGTTACTTCTTCACGTCTAAACGGCTGGAGCGATTTTAATAAAAGGACATTGTTCTGCGTCCATACATTGTTAGCCTAAGAACCAACAATCATGAAATATTATTTTCTAGATTCGAAATTGCAAGTAAATGACTGTAAAAACATAGATTATTGACGGTCACTTCTGAGAACTTAAATTATCAGGAAAACTAAATATTTTTTGAGGTTATGTTTAATATTAAATAAAACATGTCAACCTATGAACTTAGTATGCACTCAGTATGAATTGAATTAATATTACAACTAATTCATTTTTATTTGGTGTGATTTTAAATAATAACTATTGGGAAAAACTTGGTTAGGTAGGAATCATGAATAAAATAAAAACTGTAGTTTTGCTTCTTATTTTTTGACTATTTTTCACAAATGTATCATATTGTATATTGTATTTATTTGTATATCACATGTTTATTGTGTAAATATGCAGCGTGAATGTGTATCAGGTGTTCTTGAATAATTTGGCAGTATGATCCTCTCAGGATGTTGTGGTACAGGTTCTCTAGGACTTGGTAATAAGGTGCCTTGCTCTTTGGTAACATCGATGGCATATTAGATATCCGAAATAGTTAAATTATAGGAAAAACAATCGCATATAAAGACACAGAACAGGTAATCCGAAACGAGAATGCACGAATGCCACAGATAACTACAAATGCAAACTGCCTGCACCTCAAACACAGAGTATCGAGTTTTATGCCGGCCCTTCACTTGACAACAGTCTGTCTTGTCATGCTTAATAAGGAATAAAAAGCACAGACTGATGTCAAGTTTTCAAAAAGCAAACACGAATAGACAAGTGAAATGCCGGCATTAAGAAGAAAGGGTGTTTTGTTTGCAGCGCTGTCATAGATTATACACATAAAATGGTAGTCACAGATTTTTTTTTAATTTTTTAATATAGCTTACTTTACTGGAAGTGTCCGTCACAATGTAAATACTGATAATTATCGCAAAAAATATACTAAGAATTATCGTAAATGCCAAATTGGTGTGCCAAATTTAACATTGTCCTTTGCTATTGAGTTAGCTGATACCCTGGATTAACACATGGGCTACGTTTTACTGCGGGAAAATATCCCTAATAAACCGCAGGGTATAGCTAGTACAATATAAATATAAAGCTGAAGAGTTTGTTTATAGTCCAGTCAAAATAGACATTTGACTTAGGACTAATTCGCATAGAGCTGAAAATTGGCAGACGTTAAATACATCATTATAAATAAAATGTCAAAAATCCCCTTCGATCCTACTTCTGCAAAAAAAATCAACTAAAACGTACAAAATTATGGTTTTTTTATGTACAAAACTAAGTGATACTCAATATGTAAAATAAGAATTTTCTAATTATGAAAACCGCGATATATAAATATAAACGACTCACCATTCGTGAGAGAAAAAGTGACAAGACCATTTTTGTAGAGAATTGTATGGTCTACAACTTTTGTCTGACCTACTTTTACGCCAAAATTACCGTTTTCAAGAAAAATGCAAAAACCCATAATTTTGTAAGTTTCACCTTGAATTTTTTTTGCAGAAGTAGGATCGAAGGGGATTTTAGACATTTTATTTATAATGATGTATTTAACGTCTCTGCTAATTTTATGGAATATCAGATTCAAGTAATTAACATAAATTTATTTCGTTAAAAGATAAAGGTGGCCTGATATATCCGTCGGTAGTGATGTTATAAAAATATGCAAAAGTGCAGAAACTGTAATACGACAACATGCAGATAAATTGAAAAATTTCGTAAAAGAAATTTTAGTCTAAAAATATAAAAAAAGTTTATTGGCACTTCATGATTTGATGACATATCATTTCGTCAAGTCGGTGAATTCCCATTATCTAACCACGTAACAGATTCAATCAAAGTGGTAATTGAAAAATATATAGATATACGTCTATATTTCTTTTGAAAAATAACTTTAAAAAAGAAAAAAGGTTCGCCTTTTTCATAAATATATATTATTTCATGGTCAATAAATAACTATCTGTAGTAATGCGTTTTACATTAAATCATTTTCTTTATCTTTACTGACTTTGACAGGATAAATAAAATTCCATAAAATCAAGTCAAGTCCAACTCGTACTTGGCATATTTAATATCGATAATATTTCATCGACTCGGTGTCAACCATAAACGCTATAATCGGTGTGAACGAATGAACGCTCACAGTCACGGCTGTGAGCGCTGATTCGTTCGGTTGCTTCATGTCGCGTCGTTTGATTGGCTTATTATCTATTAGGTGGAAGTGTAGTGGGGACGAGCCGGCGACATCGGTTGTCATACTGGCGATCGCTTATCACCCTTCTAACCTCTTTCTGTGTTCTGTGGTCGGTAGTGCAGTGACCCGGATCTCGCCGTCTCGTTCGCACTGCCGTTGAAACTTAACGTGCTGTTTCGTTCGGGTCGGTAATGCAGTGACACGGATCTCGCCGTCCCGTTCGCGCTGCCGTGGGATCAGTTTTTATTTGATGCAAGTATGAGCGTACCGTATCGACCCTTTTTGTTTTAATCTAAGGGGCTAAAGACCAATAGTTATTTATTATACAAGAGTGGAAAGTTCCTTTTTAACCGCGTGCTCGATTTGGATGACCGAGCAAGCGAAGGATTCTAAAGTTGAATCACGAGCGCAGCGAGTGATTCTAAATTAGAATCCTGAGCGTCAGCGAGGGAAACAAACGAGCACAAGGTGAAAAATCTTTCCACTCGAGTGCAATACGTAACTTTTCATCCCACCTCAGCGAGGAAATGACAAAATGAAAAAGAAAACAATTTATAATGACAAAATATTTAAGCAATAAAACGTGAAAAACTAGAATGGCGCGAAGCACGCAAATAAAACAAAGAAACCAAGAAGGTTCCAAATTTAAATTTTTTCACAATTTAAAAAGTTCTAATCATAAATTTGGCACCATAGAGGTTACATTAAATAGGTTTAATGACGTTTTGAATTTACAATTATATTGAGTACTCATTATAAGTGATGTTCTAAATTCAAATCTACTTTGCCGCTCAAGCGAATAAAATAGAATTTTCCAGCCAGATTTCGAAGCGCAAAATTACACTTTCCGAGGTGGTGGGATGAAAATATAATGGAGTCATTATTGTAATACAGAGACTTCCAGTATAGGAGGAAGGAAAAATAATCTTAAAGCAAATAACGAGTTAACAAAGCGTAGAACTAGAATCTTTGAGGATTTTAAATAGAAATGAAAGGATATGCATATCACGTCGGAGGCGGACGGGGAGCCATTTCAATTAGGAGCAAAAAGCAGATAGTCAAAGCGTAGTCCGAATATAAATCAACATTTTGAGGACACCAGCTTATTCTTTCTGTCCATGTACTTACATCTATATATATAAAACTCAAAGGTGGCTGACTAACATAGTGATCTATCAACGCACAGCCCAAATCACTGGACGGATCGGGCTGAAATTTGGCATGCAGGTAGATGTTATGACGTAGACATCCGCTGAGAAAGGATTTTGATCAATTCTACCCCCAAGAGGATAAAAAAGGAATGAAAGTTTGTATGAAACTTTGTCAATTTTAAACCGGTCGGGCTGAGACTTTGCATGCAGGTATAAGAAGAATCATAGATGAATGTCATTGTGTATAATACAAGCCTGAGAACAAAAACTGTAGTCTACACTTCAGCTCTACACCGAAGCGAAGCGAGGGCGGGCCACTAGTATTTAATAACCTCAGTTCAATTTAACCTTACATAACTTGTATCGATTTCTTTCTTTATAACAGTAATTAGGCAAACTATGGTTACCAACCAATATACGAAACTTTCAACATTTCATTGGTCTAGACGCATGGACGAATCCATAACTTCGCCCATTGTCCGTAAGTCGATATTGAAATAATTTAGGCCGGTCGGTAGCCTAAAATGGTACAGTGAATCAATATTTTATTACAATATCCGAGATCGTGTGAATTGTTGACCGAAACTTTACTTTCAAGGTAGTCTAAACAGAGACAATTCACCTTATGCAGAATCATTGCTGATTTGAAACGTTCAGTTGGTAAAGCATTATTAATGAAAAAGGCACACTGTACTTAAATATAATAATAAATATTTCCAAAACTCAAATCAATTAGCCTAGCCCTAAAGTAAGCACTGTAAAGCTTGTGTTATGGGATACGGGTAACGGATAAATATCCTATTATATTAGGAGATCAAATAGTATATTTCAAAAAAAATCTTGGCGAAACTACTATATTAAGCTTAAAGTAGACTTTTGCCTGTTAAATCTTTCTGAAAATTAAAATTTAATTATTGAGGATAGAGCAGTAGAAATATATTCATTTTGAAAATAAAGTAAATATTTTAACCAAGTTCTTATATTTTTATTTTGAGATTTTTTGCCGTCTACTATATTTATTGGAGGTAACAGCTTCGAAAATACTAGCTATATTTGATAGAAAAAAAAAGTTGGTTATCCTATTCTAACGTCTAGCACTAGAGTCATATTCACAGTATAATCACTTACACCGTATTCGACTAGTATTTTATATATATTTAAGGTCTCCCTTAACGTTGCGTAACTCGCTCGTGCCCGGCCATTTTGTTAACCCTTCAGTACCCTTAGTACGAGTTTTACAATTACGAAAACTATGATTGTTTTCGTGAGCTCGCACTCTTGTTGTTGTTTTCGTTTCAATACAAATAAACAGTGTTTAAATTCTATTCAGGAAATCGTTTGCGTCTTCTTAAATTTTAAGAATATTTGGTTACTTTTCACCAAAATGGACATAGAAACATAATTTACAATTACGAAAACTATGATAGTTTTCGTGAGCTCAAACTCGTACTAAGGGTACAGTAGCGTCGCCGACCTTTTTTGATAGATTTACCAAGTTTAATTGAAGTGTTTTTAAAGTATTGACATATTTATGATTTTTGCTATCAAAATTGTTATTTTGTTCTCGTACTCTTTGTCTGTCATCTGCTTAAAATATTATTTTGTGTATTACTTTAAAATAGTGTTAATAAAGCCATTGCGTTTAATGTCCTAGCCTTCATTTTCCATCCCACTAATTCTCCGCTTCCGGTAGCAACAAACTAAAACCTTATAATAGACGAAGAATCCGTTCGCTAATTGTTTTTTGAAGTTATACTTCTTTAGGCGCGTTATGAAAAATTGGTGTAACAGTTATAGGTATTCATATTTATAATATCAAAAGTATTTATTAATCTGGAACAACGGAACCAAAGCGCGATTCAGGAGACTACAGCGCCATCTCTTGACCATTGGTGTAGTAGAACCAAAAACCACATCTTTATTTTTTGTAATAAAGTAACAGTTATAGGTATTCATATTTATAATATTTATCCACATGTTTCTAGTTTGTGTTTGAGTTTCATACAAGTGCAAATCACATATGTTCTAATAAATTATATTCAGTAGCGATTTTAATTGAATATTTTGATTATTTATTTATTTTTTCAAATTAAAACTGAACTTTATTGACTGTGTCCTTTTCCAGACTTTTTATTAATTTATTGTAATTAATTATTTGCATGCAATTAAAAACTAATTTTAAACGATGCCAAAGAAGGATAACTTCTCACGCGCCTACATAAGTAAGTACACGCACCCATTTTTTTTTACATCATTTAATTATTTCTCCATCATTATAGTAAAAATATTTAGGCTGTAAAGACTATTGACTCTACACTCTTGAGTTCTTTGATAGCTAGGTTTGGTATAAAGGACTTATGTATGATTCGAAACGCACAGTTATTTTATTCTATGTGCCAATTATTTTTATGGCTTTTACTTACATAATTATAATTACCAAATAATAAAAGCAAGAAATAAGAAATGCACAAAATCCATTATCGTATGATATCGATGTAAAGCCAAGAGTGACATAATTAACTGTCTCATTTACAATGAGTGTATTTTATTTGGTTTTCATATAATAAATGAAAATCTCCTGTCTGTATTTGTGCCAGTTACAGTTTCACTAATTTCCTGTCAGGTAAACCCTAGCGTGTATGGCTTGCTTTAGGGGGCGTCCATAAATTACGTGAGATGTTTAAGGGGGGGAGGACTATTTTGGTCCATTTAATCCAGATTGTACATGCTTAAAATTTAATCTTAAGCGTAATCGTAATACGATTAAGATCATTCACTATTTCGTTCGAAAGAAATAACTCTCAGCAATATTGATTACTAGTCTTAACTAGTCGTAAATAAAAGCACGAAGCATTTTTTTTTCTTTTAACAATAACAATCCAACGCATTTAAGTAAGAAACCCACATTTTGAAAAATCTCACGTGAGATTGAGGGATGGAGGAGGGGGTTGAAAAAAATCTCACGACATCTCACCAGGGGGGGAGGGAAGGACAGAAAATTCAAAAAAATACCTCACGTAAATTATGGACGCCCCCTTACTCACCGACAGAAACACAATCCGACCAAAAGGTTATTTTACCGTAGTCTTCTGTAAGGTGGATCTTACTTCCCCAGACGGGCGACCCATTTGTGAGGAAAAGCCGCTACGCGTCCATCGCAGGGTTGAGTCTCGCTCGACTGGTCATTTGTTCCGATATTCGGGGCACGCGCCGGAACACGCGGGCATCATCACAAGGGCCGATTCTATAGCTTTATGTTACGGCGTTATTTAACTTTAACTGGTCTGGTGTCTTTGTTTGTTACTAATATTACGATAAATGTACCAAATTTCCGATTGTTGGGTGATTGTGATTTCATTTTGATGAATACGTGCATTTGTACTCCAGTCATGGATGTTTAATATGTATATTTCTATAAAAATATACTTATATATGTACTGTATATGTATTCTTATCCGTTACCCTAGCATCCCATAACACAAGCCTTACAGTGCTTACTTTGGGGCTAGGCTAATTGGTGTAGGTGTTGGAAATATTTATTATTGTTATTTGTATCAAATTTCAGTCGGTAAAGAAAGTTCGTTACAGACAATGTACAGTGAGGAAAAATTGGATTTGAATTAAACTTTGAATAGCCGTATAACGATAAGCCATAAAACTAACTAACTGTTAGTATACTATACTATCAAAATAAATGCGCCCCTTAATACTAATGGGTTTTTATTCCTGAGATCAGGGTTCATTTGTATTTACAACGGCTAAAAGTTATTTATTATCTCAATATATATATATATATATATATATATATATATATATATATATATTAATAACGCATCACGCTGTTTGCCCGGGATGGTCTCCTAAACAACTTAACCGATTTTAATCAAATTTGATCCAACTTGAAAGGTAGGATAACTTACATCTCAATTTCTAGTCGCAATATTATTTTATTGCAAATTATTACTTTTGGGCGGTACTAAAGGACTTGACCTGAAGGGAAGCCCTGGGGACGCAGCTTTTCAACAGATATACATGATAATGCTCGAAATGTTTTACTTCTTTTATTTTAACTCATCATCGAGTCTGTGCCTGAATTCTATCATCCAGAATGTTCGATATGAGACAGAAGGTTATCATATTCAAATCTTTAAAATAATCACATTTACTTTTTAATATAACTGCCAGCCGTAGGCATTACATAAGCAAAGAGTTTACACAAGCAAGGAGGCCGTAACGCTACGGGCGTTACATTACGGAGTTCTCCGAGTCAGCTAGTTACATATATAACTTGTCTAATTAAAAATATCATGATTGTACGAACACATAGAAACCGTCTTTCGTAGTCTCTTAATAAGAGCAGCCTGGTGTGCCTCTTCCACTCGTTTTATGAGTCTCATTAATGTGACGCCACGTTTTGTCACGAAACTGCCGCGGCCGAACATTATCATACATTGTCGCTCCGTTCCAATAAAATTATAGTCGAGGACGCGAGTATCCGAGCGAGCTATTATACCCATTCATCATGACTGAAAATCCCCCTGTTTTTTCATATGAATGATGAGACTATTCTGATGGGTAAATATTTAATAATTTTTCATTCAACGCTCTTAAACGAAGTTATCAAAGTAGAGTAACTTTTGCTGTTTCTTTTTTGCGTAAAAAATGAGTTACTCCATCGAAATATTATTATAGGCACGCTCTCGAAGCACATGACAGCGTGCGGTCCGTCACATATACCAGGGAAACAGCATTTTTATTACATTACAATGATTCTTTTATGTCTGGTAAAGTGCCATCAAAATTCTCAGCGGCAAACCGAACGTGGCGTCGGTCCAGTAAATTCTCAGGCTCACGTGCATGTTTAAACTAATTCTGTGATTTTTCAGTTTGATCTACATTTTTTACATTGACGCTCACTAGAAATTTATAAATTGGCCCGGACGCGCGGTACGAATATTTGGCAACTCATTCTACTGTCACACACGTGTTTTCTCCTTCCTAAAACACGGGTCCTTAAACGAAGCGTGAAGGACCAACTCGCAGGCCGGCTAGGTGGCACGTAAATATACTATGCCGTGTCAGCTATATTCAAGTCTGAATTCCATTTACACTTAACATCAAGAGTCATTTGCTTAAAAAAACAGACAAAACGGCGCGCGCCGGCTGAAAACCGACGCACTTGTTTAATTATTGAAAGTCTCACTTAGCGACTCCAGCTAATGTGTTTATTCAACTGCATAATTTATTGTCACGGCGAGGAAGACGTTTTCTTTAATTTATTTGACTTTGACTCGATGAATTTTTCCGCATTACCATCATCATCATCATCAACAGCCTATCATAGTCCACTGCTGGACATAGGCCCCTCCAAATGCACGCCACTCAGATCGATTTTGAGCTACTCGCATCCAGCTCCTGCCAGTCACCTTGCGCAAATCGTCACTCCATCGCGCCTGAGGACGTCCGGGGCTGGCCATATTTGTCGAAGAACCGATAACCGTTGGGGTAGACGAGTTCTGGAGTGGAGACCGCGTCTACGCAAACGTAGTGTAGGACGTCCGCATTACCAACCGCATGAGAATTCTCGGTATGTCCAATTTGTCCATATCACACGAATTTGTATTCCTATTCGTGCTTGCGCGTCATCTCGGCATTCATTTCGCTAAATTGGGGCATACCTATTGACGATTCCATAAGGAATATAACGATTTCAGAGAAACTTTAGAACTTAATAAACTAGTACGTGTTACATTAAGCTTTTCAAAGGCCCAAGTATCGGTTGACTAAAACCTTCTATTACATTTAATCAGGGTTAGTATTTATAACATCCTATTGAAAGATAAAACGTGCCTTATTAGGAGCTCGATCTACGGACCACCTAATTACTTCAGGGGCTTACGTACGAACTTGTTACCACACGATCCTCATAATAGGCTAAGAACAATTCGGTGTCCCTTGACAATGGGCACATTCGAGTGTCCCTTCTTTAAGGCCTTCCTTGATATATAGCTGGCTATTTACCGCAGCGGAGTAGACGCGTAGTAAAACTTTGCACGTATTTTTCCCTTATTTTATAGTAGTAAAAATGAGGGCAATTATGGTGTAACGCCCTCGATGCTGAGTAAAGTAAAAAGCTAAATAAACGTTTTTGTAGCCTATTTTATTAGCAGAACTGTTTAATTTGCCTTTTTTTACAACGTTTCTTACTTAGTTGCCATACTCTCACGTCCAGCCTAATAAGATAAAGATAGATAAAGAAGTCCTGGGGACCATTCGTCTAACGGAAATGCTTTGGAAAACGCCGAAGGTTTTCAAATACCTCACGCTCATCATCATCGTCATCATCAGCCTCTTTATGTACCCACTGCTGGGGCACAGGCCCTCCCTATGGATGGAATAGGGAGATTGGGCCATAACCCACCACGCGGGCCCAGTGCGGATTGGCGGGTTCTAACGATTGCAGATGCAACCGGGACCAACGGCTTAACGTGCCTTCCGAAGCACGAAGGAACTCGAGATAGAAATTTTTGGTTACCCATCCAATGACCGACCACTGCGAAAGTTGCTTAACTACAACGATCGCAGCCGAACGCGCTAACCACCTGCGCCATCGAGATCCTCACCTCACGCTCATTTTCTTTAATATTGTTATTACCAATGCAAAAGGAAAAAGAAGAGCGCGAGGCATTTGAAAACCTCAGGCGGCTAGAAATAACAAAATGAAATCGTAAGCGTTAGCGTTTTCCAACGCATTTCCGTTAGGCGAATGGCCCCCTGGTGCGGTTGGAAAATAGGATGGACCTAAATGAAAAAAGCTACAGAGATGAAAAATTTAACTAAATCAAACCCAAAAATATTCCATCCTTGTTGGATTTCAATAGATTTTGTGTAAACGTAAATACGCTTTCCTTAAGCTCTTTAAATGTCCTGAAATCAGAGCAGTGCCCTTTCAGCAGCTGAAGTATCATCTAGATAAGTTTCTGCACGAGCTACATTACCATAAAGTTATCAATTTAGCAAACCTGACTCTATTCCAACCAGATTTGTTGCTAAAACCCGCGTGAAATATCTCTCAATACCTCCCAAAAACTGAGTTATAAATTGTAACCCTTTTCCCAAGTCACATAAGTTCTAAAAGCGTAAACTTATGGAATATGTATGTTCTGGCCTGACGCACACTCGGTCCAAACAATATTTATTAGCAGCATCAAAATTTTTTCGTTAGATCGAAATGTTGCCACGTGTAGAACATTGGCCTTGACATTCGAACGACTCGGCACTCTATGTTTTAATACTCGAAATGTCTACGTTAATTTTGATGGCAGTTATGCGGAACGTAAAATCTTACTAAGAACTTGGACATTTTAATCCTGTTCTGAATCAATACGCAAGGAGAGGAGATGAAGTCGTGTCGTTGAGCGCTTTCATGGAAATTCGGAGCGTCATTTTTTATCGTGCAATTGGAAAATTAAATTCTGTCCTTCACTACCTGAGGGCCTTTAAGAGCTTTGAAAAAATATCTAACAAGCCGGCAAGGAGATATTTAGCTATGCGACGTGTATTTTATAGGTACTATGTTACTGCTGCGGCACCTGTATTTGTTTACTGTTATTATGAGTACTGATGTAGTAGTCAGCTTAGCATTTCCACAATACTGAGCGAGTATATAAGAGGTTGTTTGTGGAAAAAATAAAATTAGACCGTAACTAAATAATATTATGATTCAGTATACCTGTTTTTCACGATGGTGTATATATTTTTTTTGTCTGTTTAATCTGTCATTGTAGTTTATTTGTATTTATGTGAATGTTGTATTCACCTATTAAAAAGCATATCTTTAAGTATGGTATTTATATATTTTTTCAAATTGTAATGTAAAATTATATGTTGTTGGTGAATCTTTGTCAATAAAATAAAAAAAAAAATAGCCTTATAATATTTTTATTTAACATTAATCTTTTTTTCTAAAGATTGTTTTTTTTTTCATGGGTTGAATTCACGACACTTTCTATATTCCTGGATTTGTAATATTTTTTTAAGAAGAACTAGACCTATCAGTATGTTGTATATAAGTTTGTATTTCGAGAGTTTATAAATAAAAGAAACTGGCACAAAAAAACATTTAGTTCGTCAACTCTCATGTCAAACCAGAGAAAATCAGAGCATTCGCATACGATATTACGTAAACTATTTTTACTCCGCTCAAATTACACGGACCTTTTTTTTTCAATTTATTTGAATTTTCGTCCTTTTTATTGTACAAAGGAGATCTTATGATTTTAGTGTTCTACTAGCGGCCCGCCCTCGCTTTGCTTCGGTGTAGAGCTGAAGTGTAGACTAAAGTTTTTGTTCTCAGGCTTGTATTATACACAATGACATTCATCTACGATTCTTCTTATACCTGCATGCAAAGTCTCAGCCCGATCGGTTTAAAATTGACAAAGTTTCATACAAACTTTCATTCCCTATTTTATCCCCTTGGGGGTAGAATTGATCAATTCAATTTTTCATTTTTTTCATCAATTTTTAGGAGATGCCTACGTCATAACATCTACCTGCATGCCAAATTTTAGCCCGATCCGTCCAGTGGTTTGGGCTGTGCGTTGATAGATCACTATGTCAGTCAGTCACCTTTGGGTTTTATATATATAGATAAGCTTTGTTTAAAATGATCAAAATATTTCTATTATTATAAATAATAACTTTCTATTTCACAATAACAAATAGCTCAAAATTATTCTCGCTCCTGGAAAATCATAGATCATAATAGCCAACTAGATGTAAGTCTCAAGTAGACCATAATAAATTGCAGTTTGAGGTTTCAATTCGTTTAGCTCTTGTCTCCGTCGCTTCGTATGCGGTCTAATCAAAATGTCGCAAAGTTGTAAACTGAAATTGTTGTGTGCCTGCGGGGCCTTTAAATGATAAGGGAAATAATTTTGTAGTTACTTAATACCCATATGAGAATATATAACATAATTTCGAAACGGGGTTTACAGAAAATAAGAAGTACGAAAGGAAACAACGAAATAAGTTATACCTATTTCAATATAATATAACTCCATAGAGCAACATGTCCGAACAAAAGAACCAGAATGACGAAGCCGCATTTAGTTGGTCCTAATTTATTATCCAATAACAGTAAGATGGTAAAAACATACTCCACGGTATATAATATAATATCTTGTAACAATTAAGTCTACTATTTGTACCGCCTGTTATCCGTTTTCCCCCTAACTAAAATCTATTTTCCAAGTAATAGTATTTCATTTCTGTCGATTAATACTTGTGTAATTGTATGTTCTGAAATATCCTTGTATCTGGTAACCTACCTTCACTATTAGGTCAGACTTTAACTCCTGATAAAGTAGAACAACAGACATAATCGCTTTTATTGTAATAGGGTATTTGACAGTATTAAAAATAAAGTGCCAATTGTTAGCATCTGTGTTTAGAATGAATATTGGCAGGGGTTTTTAATATTTTTACAAAAAAAATTATTCATAATTTTACTAAAAACCCACGAAAAAGATAATAATACTCTTATCTATTGTCACGTGACACAAAACGCTTGGGATTGGCGGAGCCTAAAATGACGTCACACGCAAGTAAACTTCCGGTTAAAGTGACATTACATTGTAACTTTTGACGTTTTAATAACAGTCGTGTAACGTCACACACTAGTAAGACGCCATATTGTCCAGGAAAACGTTTTCGCGGCAACTTGAAAATGGAGCTTTTGATTTGGTTATTTTTACTGAAATACACATCAGAATAAAGAATATCCACTTTTTACGGACTCCATAAACATCAGTCAATAACGTGAGATTGTTTTCTAAAACTTGTCAAATACCTTATTTTAATGGCTAAGAAATTGCTTACATCCATCCAGACGCAATATATGAATGGCGAGTAGCAAGTTTTAGAGATAAAGTAGCGGCAATAATATATGTTTGTTACTAAGCTTACTTTTGCGAATGTTGTCTACAAAATATAATGATATTTTTTACGCGTTGTTTTTCTCTTGTCTGCGTTACTTTTTGCTTTTATTACAGGAGCAGACAAAGTATGTATAGTAAAAAGCTTTAAGCGTCAAAACAGGAAATTACATCTTCTGTAAGGTATAACATTGACATATTTTTTTTTTATACATAACATCCGAAGAAATTAAAATCGTAAATAATTAATTAATGTCATACAGATCCAAAATCCGATAATCAATAATAATAAGAATTAATAAATATAGTAAAAATTAAGATTTCACCCAGCACTATCCTCATCCAGTGGTGCTGTACCAGACAACCATCTGCCAGGATGCCATTGCATCTAACTCACACTCGCTGCTGTAGGGATGCGACTTTCTAGCGAGTATTCGCATTAGTCGTCCATGTGTGCCTTCGCGAATGTCTGTGATACGCTACAATAATAAGGCAGTCGCATCAGCATCCTGAAGATCTCTCTATCCTAAGCTCGAGTAGAAGAACTGATAGTAAACCTTAAAAAGTATTATTTTCATCCCTCTCGCGTCACGTGCAAACCTGAGACCGACCGTGTTTTCCTTGACTGCCAAAGCCCTACGCTTCTCGGTGTCAGAGTCGTCGCTGAGATTTTCCTTCAGAATATAAATCATATAAATCATGTTCCAAGTACATAAATATGGCTATATGTGCCCTTTTTAGAGCTACGCCATTAAGCACAAAAGGCGGAACAGGGTGCAATTCTGCCACTTGAGAACTTAGCCCATGCTCCGTCGCAAATGTCTCACATATCACGCAATTAGTTTGAGTATCGACCCGACCGACGGACCCAGAAGCTCCATGTTATCAGCGTAACTTATATCATTAACACTTATTCCATCTATGTAACACATTTCTTTGTTCATTAATTTCTGCTGAATATTTTGATTGTATCCCCCTTTCACTTTAGTCAATATTTCATGGTATTTGCTTTGTATAATTAATGTTTATGTGAATTCGTGGAAAAGGTCTACATTTTACATCAAAGGGCGTCCACTAGTTGGCATTTACAAACATTGCCGATGGGAAAGCAAACCTTTCTTTGGCAGCTAAAGCGTTAGTAACGTCTATATAGCGTTAGTTTGAAATGTTTATGAAGTGTTCATGTTAATCATGCTAAAGATTCAACTTATCGAGACTAAGAGCTAGCAACGATTTTTTCTTAAAACATAGGCTAATTATGTACATCATTATACTTAAATAAATTGAACAGCAAAACTTTAAATGTATTCTTCAAAAGTAAGGCCTTTGATTATTATGTTAATGATACGTGGTCGCTTCACTTCACGTATGCGGCGAAGTTTCCATACATAATGGTTAAAAATACAGACTAAACATCATTTCATTTCTCAACGTCGACATCTGTTATTTTGTAACCGAATTATAGCGTTTCTACTGTAAAGTCTAGGCACCCCAATTCCTGTTCAAAAACTGTTAATCAGGGTAAAGTTTCTTCGTTGTTGCTTCTGACTTTGCTTTAGTGGTAGCTAGATAGCTTATACTGGCATTGAATGTTTATGATGCTACATTTACTGTTTCTCTTCTCTACTTAGTATCTGGATCGTCAATTTAAAACTGTATAATTTTAACTTACCTATTTAAGTTTAAGTCACCAATGGCCGCAATCAGTGAAAGCAAATTATCAGTAAAAAAAAAATTGTTCTACTAAAGTTGATGGATGTGCTGTTACTCTCTGTGCCATGACAATAGACTGATACAAAATGTGACCTAATAAAGCATTAAATTAATTTTTCGTTACAAGCTCCGTCTTTAGAATTAATGAAACACCAGTATCAAATATACGGTGTTGAAACAGAACGATATTATAACATTTTATATCGGCATATCAATTATCAAATACTGTTTACGACGACAGGCGGGCGACTCTTGACTGCTTCCCGAACCGCAATATTAACGTCGTAAAACCAACAATGGCTCCAGAACACGACGCACGGCGGATTAGGATTCGTCTTTATGGCACTTCGAGGTTTACCATTCAGAACACAAACGTCTTATTCGAGAGTTTTGACTTGAGAGAATCGAACTTTGTCCTTTATTCCAATTTCTATACAATCGCTGATTTTGTATAGTACTTACTTGATATCCTAACTTGTTCTAGATTCTAGATCAATTGTCTTGGATATGTA
Source organism: Chilo suppressalis (assembly GCA_902850365.2). Taxonomy (NCBI): domain Eukaryota; kingdom Metazoa; phylum Arthropoda; class Insecta; order Lepidoptera; family Crambidae; genus Chilo; species Chilo suppressalis. The sequence goes on from OU963910.1 coordinate 2,490,715, forward strand.
TTTTTATTACTTATTTGTAGACTATTATATCTTCATTTTCAAGCATTCGACTACTGTTTCAGATCCCGTCTGAAACCTGGATCAAGTGGAATTTCTATTATTGTATCTTTCAGTGACGTTATCAGTCGATGTTTTTCCATATATCATTTAAAGCGTGTTACGTAATTGGCACGAATAAAGTGTGTTAAATTTATCTGATTATTTTTGTAACACCATGTAACAATTATTTGAATGAATAGGGACGGGTCTTTATTTTCAAATTATTCGTTTTGCTCTCCTGGCTAGATGTACATATAAATATGTGTCCTCTTAGTTATATGTGTTTTAAAGACTTTTCTTAAAAATAGACAGAATTGAGCATAGGTGGTCAGTGGCACATTAATTCTACTCAAATAAAATATTTTCGCATCAAAATTTATCTAATTTTAATGGAGATTGGTATTCATATTGTTTCTTTAAAATAGACAGATTGAACAAGGCTTGAAATACGAACATCAAAGTACTTAGATTAGTTAACCTAATACATACATGTATATAACTACCTCACAAAATTGAACACAGAAACGTACCTAAACCTGCTCCTGTTTCGGTAACCCTATATGTTTTTCACGCCAAAAAGAACCCCTTAAACGCGTGACTAGAAAGCAAATAACAATTTTATTGGCAGATTTGATCGTTTCGATTGCTTTGACGCGTTGCGAGGTTAAACATAAAGCAGCACTTACAAGAACACGCTTCATTTAACTTGTAACAAGTGTCGGGACAAAAGGTGATGAACGTCAAAGATCTATTTGAGTTTCGCTAACAATTATTTTGTGCAGAATATTCTCAGGTGAAGGCCTGACGGCAATCACGCTGGTATGTGACGCAAATGTGTGACAGCTATAGAGTTTCCTGTCAGATGTTGGCTTCTTAGTTTTTTTAGAATGAGCCATACTAAAAAGAGATCAGTACAATCAAGATTTGTCAGAGGAGTTGGCTTGTCTGACTCTGACGATTCATCATTGTACAGTTGAATATTCTACATATTTTATTATCCGAATATTTACGCTTGAAGGAAATACCTTGAGGGCTCCAAATAAATAAAAAAAAAATACTTTGCGGTCCACTTGCACCAAAGTTCTTCATTCAAATTTGAAGTACAATCTTGTTTAAGCCTCATTCTATCTCTTTTTTGACTTTGAACAATTGACAAAGATGGAATAAGTCTTAAACACGATTAAGTCTTAATTGAATTAGGAACTTTGGTGCAAGTGAGTAAACTTTATTGTGATATTCGCTCAAGCTATTTTAGTTTACTAAATATTCTAGGTACTATATGTTTCCACAATATAGAAAAAAGTTAGGTTAGGTACCTTTTTTCTTTTTTAAAGATATATTATTGCAACAGCTGGTTACACAACACCGTTATTTGTTTACGTTTCCGCTTGTTTATTTTTATGTGGAAACAGTTTGAAATTTTTCGTATCAGAGCTTTTAACTGTTTTCATTGTATTAGTCACCCTTTCTGTTGTATTGGGTTTCTGAAAAATATCGTTATCGCCATTGATGGTGCACGGTATCTGTTTCTCACCCTTTAAGGAGGGACTTCTGTTTATCATAAGAAGGTTTCTTGTCGTAACTTTATGTGAATATATTTTTTTACAACATCATAGACCTTTGGGTATATTTTTTTTTATTCTTAATTTATAATGCATAAATTAAAATACGTTTAAGTTCTTTTTATTTAATTTTTTTAACAACTATGAATCCTCTGCATTCTTCGCCAACAACACATTCATATATTCCCAGAATTTCTTTTCCAGAATTGAGAACAACATTATTTTGTAGTATTTCTTATAGCAGTTGTAGTTTGTAGTAGACGATTTCAAACTTTTGTCGTAATCAGCGTGAAGATGGTTCAGGTTAATTTATTATCTTCAACGCTGTGAATAGGTGCTTCATCCATCACAAAAGGTATTGTTTTTGTAAAGGTAGGTGTTTTTAATTAAATTGATTGCTATGTACTCAATCTGACAAATTATGTAAAATATTATTTAACATTGAGCACGCGTACATCACGCAACGCTTCTACGCCCTTGAACTTGAACGCTATAGCTACAGAAATAGGTGAATGAGTAATATGTTGAAGTTTTTCTATATCGCGCGTTGGCGCCCCGGACACCGGCTCTCGCGTTTTTTTAATTGCATCAAACGTAATTAAAGCTAATATTAGCTGTTTGTTAAATTCACACACCTAATTCGTGTTTAATGAAACTGAATTAATGTATCCGCTGAATTGTCTTTTTTCTTGTAACAACGGTAAAAAATAAACGAACGAACAAATAATTTTGAAAAAAAACATTTATGTAATAAACCCCAGTTTTGATTCTATTTATTGTGTTGAATTTAATATATATGACTCATATCCAAGTAATCTCGTTTTAACGCTTGATCTGAAGAAGCCACCCAAAAATTTCGCTGATGCAAGCAGTTTGAAAAAGGTTGAGGGAGATAATATTTTTTCCTAATTTTTAGGGACCAGCCATAGGCTTTGTCTGAAATGATCGCCTGACTCATCCTAAAAGATTAACATGTCGGTAGTTTGTCCTCGTTTTGTCCAGAATAAATTTAATGTAAACATTTTCACTTTCAACGTTACACAACCGCTTTTATTATAGAGCATGCAGTTAAAATTGTTGGCATACTAACAGATGATATCTGAACGCATCTAGCATAAGAACACTCGCTAGACCTTCGGGCACCACTGGGAGGTCGAAGTGTCGCTCAAAATACATGTGTAAGTCACTCCCGTAAACAAATGCTAGATTTTATCAATACCTAATTCACGTGACACGTCAGCGCTCATTGTGCCGTGAAAATATATACCTGGAATGCTCCAAGGCTCGCGAAGAAAGAGCGTTTTTATTGGATATACACGGCCATGACCTTTTTTATAGTAAGAGGGGTGTGGGTTCGTTCGGATGCTTCTCCCTGAATATTATGCATACCTATATTATTGACCGCGTTGATTTGACCAAAAAATATTAAAAGTTTTCTGAGCATTTCAGCTTTTAGTATTTAAGTGTTCGCATAAGCATATAAATAAATCTATACTTTTAAATAAAGATCAGCTTACTGTGATTTACCAAATGTGGTGTTAGGTGATATTTTTCCTTTTTTGGAATGTCTGTTTCTATCTATATTATATATTCAGTTCCAACCTTCTTCTTCTGTACTTTGTATTTGTTTGTATTTTGTAGACGCAGCATTAACTATATCACGTCCTGCGGGATTATGTAAATCTTGTTGGTTCACTTAATTCTAATAAGACGCCAACAGACTTCTTGTAACTTTGTTACAAATAAGCTATTCTTATTGGTTAACCTTATCTTTAGTGATTAACTTTAACAAAATGCTTGTTATAACATTTCTAGGTTTATTTAATGTAGTTATATCCTTAAAATTGTGTAAAGACAAAAGGACAAGTAGGAATAGCAGAAGCAAGTAAATCGTACAAACAAATATGAGAAAAGATTAAACACTATTTGTGGCTGAACTAGCTATTTATTATCTGCGAAGATTCCGTTATAGAAACTAAGTGTTGGTGGGATCAAAAGTTTTTCCATTACAATACCCATCGTAATCTATTCTATCTCCACACTCGAAACCCTTGCGAATGCTTCGGCGGTACATAGTACATTAATTTCCAACTTTACACCCGTCGCCTCTCAATTTGTCTTGACAAATTTATTCCTGAATATTCGTAATAAAGCCAGAGCTTATCCGCTTCCCCTTCATAACGATTTTTCACAATCTGAAGAGATTTCGTATTATCTCTATACCTACTTTCATCGTGTCGATATTAAACAATGAATTATTGAATCTGCAATTAAACACTCATCATCAACAGCCTTATTGTGGCGGTCGCTGGCTTTATAATAAATGAAGCCACACTGGATATTGTTGATGAACTGTATTTGTCTGTTTAAACTTAATATGATTTAACAAGTGTAGTACAGTGGCTACTGCGGCGACGCACAAAACGTAACTGAACTCATTCCAGTCACCTAATTATTCATTCTTATGTATGTTTCATACACTTATAATATAACCTCACTTCTGTCCCCATTACTGGGACACAGCCCTTTCCTATGGATAGAATCGGAAGTACGGGTTGTAAAGAAGATCCACCCGCTGGCCTAGTGGGGATTTTCTGGATGCTAACAACTGCAGCCACATCAACTTTAAACACAAGATATACACGATAAGAAAGTTTTGGTCACCCATCCTATGAACACCGTAGCGAATGTTACAACACTTTAACGATCGCAGACCCGCTGCGCTATCGAGCTCCTTATTTTCTCTTTTACTTTCATCATCATCATCATCAGCCTATTAATGTCCCCAATGCTGGGGCACAGGCCTTCTCCTATGGATGGAATAGGGAGATTGGGCCATGACCCACCACGCGGAACCAGTGCGGATTGGTGGGTGCTAACGACTGCAGACTCTTTTACTTTATGAAACATTATTTACTAAAAAGGATCACTGTGCTTTATCGTGTTGATATTCAGTAAATTATCTAAAATTATCTTCTTACTCCTGCCCAACCCACGTCACAAATACAAAGAATTCAATAGAGCCACGGTAACATATTGCAATTGTGGTAACCTTTCTCGAACGTGACTTACATTCCTTTCGCATAATATCTATATATCTTCAGCTGTTTGTGTCTTTTTCTTGTGATATATAGTCTTAATTATCTTAAGTACTGAACAATCTACTAATCAAGCTCGGATGTTAATAGCACTTTTCTGCTTTTCGCTTGTTTTTCTAATACAGCCTACCGAAACTTCGCCGTTGCCAATGAATTGTTTTCACGCTTTTCCGACTCAATAACATTTAATTTGAAAGTCGAGGGGTGGATATAATCTGGAAGGTAAAAATTGTTGTCTTTCAAGTTTCACGTGATATCAGAATCGAGTGTAATATGAATTCCTGTGAGGACGTGCGACGCTGTCTAATTTCGTATGCTAAAATAATTTTGCGCATGATTGAGAAGTACCTATCGGTATGTTATACATCTAGTAATCGATCTGTTGAACAGTAATCATTACGTAATATGGTTGTCAACAAAGTGTATTCGTTTCATAGCATGTCGCCTGTAGTGCAATTAACAAATACAATCTTGTTAAAGCTAAAACAATCTCGTGATTCGCGGCCTTTATTGGTAGAACTATTTCAATTAGATGCTTTGTTTAATTAATATATCGCTGGTATTATTGTGATAGATCCAAGATTACGTACCTACTAAATGTTCTGCTGAGTATGATACTGTTATTATATTTCAAAATGGTCCATTTTAACTTCTTCTTCAAACTTGGAGTTAATGTACTTTTTTATTTCGCTCCAAGTTCCAGTTTAAGGAGGTCATGAATATAGGGTTTGCAAATATTCTATTACTTTGTTTGTATTTTAAAGGATAATGATAAATAACTATGTAAATACATGTAGCATTCATTTTGCAAAAATTTCGTTTAAAGAAACTCAATGGCTCTTCGGTTTGCGAAAATATTCCTCGTCTTATCCATACAATTATTAAGCTATTTTCGTAATGCTTGGTCATAGGATATGTAAGCAAAGTTATCTCGAGCTCCATCGTTCGGCAGGCACGTTAAGCCTATGGTCTCTGCTGCATCTTTAATCTTTAGACAGCCTTGGGTCCGGATGGTGGGTGGATTAGTTTTAGTAGACAGATGAAGAATAATAACCAAGATAATGAATCATATTTTGAACACTTGCTGTGTTTGTTACTACTTCTATTCGACTTGAGTTCTATTTCCTGAGGGCGTACTTTACTCTTATCAGTACATAAGAAAACGTTATACTTAGACGGGATATCATATCTATTGTTTCATGCAGGTTTTTGTATAGATTAAAGCCATTATTATTAACTTCAAAAGATTATTATCGCATTAAATGCCATTATCTTTTTAATGTCATCTACCGAGCAGGTTAAGTCTTCAAGTCGCCGCATTCGCTATAACTCTGAAGCTATAACACGCGGATAATTTTACGAGCACTCCAAATTGTCTCAACGCGGCACTTCCATTGTCATCAGTCAGATTAATTTGGTCTCTGATTTATTCGTGTTTTCGGCTATCAGTACCGACCGGCCTTCCGCAAAGTAATGGTTATGGCGCTTCTATTTAAATAATTTTGCTGTTGTACTTCCATACAAATACAATGACTGGATGAGGAGATCTAAAGACCGAAGTCAATGCCGTACCAACGGAGAGATCATGTCCAGCAGTGTACTGATGCGGGCTCATGAGGATGATGACTTTTATACCAATAAAAAATATATTGCATAACACTTGCGGACAAGGCTGTAAAATTTACACAGCCTTACCACAAAAAAGTTGGTCGGGTCAGACAAAATTTGCATGAACATTGTTAGACTCTGTTGTGTCTACATAACTTTTTTATGTTTCAACAGTGCCAGGTTCCTAATTTGTATCCGGCTTATGATGTCCTTTAAAAAAATTATGTTTTGCAACAAATGTCTGGATTGTATGAAGCAAATAATATCCATTTAGCTGGGAGCAGGTTGCTATGTCCTTGCCAGAAAAGATGGCGGGCCAAGAGAATGGTGAAATGTTTTTAGTTGAAATGTACGATATTTAGAGATGGATTCGTACAGTTCTAACAAAAGGCGAGTCAACGTAGCTAAATCCTGTAAATGATGGTCCAAGTGAGTCTAAGTGAGGTATCGGGAGACAGTTCTGTTAGCTGTGCTTAGTGTGATACTCCGCTTCTGTATGTTTGCTCATTATTTGAGAATGCCAAAACTGAATTGTCTCAAGTATTTGTGGTTCAAAATACTGTCTTTATTTTGTCTTTTGTCACTTTCAAATGTCGAGACGTCGCCACGTCACCTTGTCAATGCTGCAACGCGAAAAGTAATTTTTCACTGTAATTTATGAGTTTGTACCAATCCACACGTTTCTCACATTACAAATGTTTGGAATAGTCGAAATAGACATATGTTTAACACTTTAACGGATTCATGACAGATATTGACTTTTCAATAAATTAGTCAGTTCCAAGGCTAGTCATCGATTGTCTTTAGGGGCACAATTTGCTTAATGAATCAAATGAATCCGTGAAACAAAATTTATAAGCAATTTGCTTCCAAATTACAGTCGTTTGGTTTTTCCTTAGAGTATATTTGGGGGTGAACATTTTCCTTTACTTTGCTAACGACTAATACTTGTTTTTTTGTTCTTGAATTTATTATTGACATAATTCATATTAAATTAACATACCAATCATTCCGAGGACTTCTTAAACATCTCATTCCACTAGCCAAAGATCTTAAATAATTACGCAACTAGCGCGCTCACTTCGATAAATCCTTTATAATTTTAGCAAATGAAAATATAATTTTATTATGCTACATGAAATCGCAAGTTCTCTTATTCTTGATTTCTTACATTAAATGGCCCATACCTCTAGACCTCTTTTTCAAATGCTATTTCATCTTAAAATTAGGTTCGTTTTCGAATCTCTTATTAAATTAATAAATTCAAACGTACTCACTTGTTGTGTTGTAACAGCATTATATTCACGTCCCATTTCAGCTTGCCGAGCAACAATTCAGTTCATTTAACCTACATACTCCCACTCGTCTCTCTGTACCTACGTTTCATTGTTTTACATAATGCCCCAAAACTCGATGGCGCTAAATTTTGCCTCGTCTTAATTAATTAGAAACCTTTAACTTGAAGGTAAAGGATTTTTGTTATTTTGAAACAATCCTACTTAATGATTTTGATTTCGCTAGGTTTTTCAAAACTCAATCGTTTATTGCTTTCTTACCGCTGCCTGCACTGTCAGTAAAATTTAAGTCGATAGATGTTGGAATTACATACTAGTTCAATATCGTTTCACATACATAATTGTCATCTTATGACGTAGAATAGGTAACACAACATTATCATGTGAAATATGGGATTCCGTTTAGTTGACCTACACTATTTAATATTTACTTTCTATAGATAATAAAAAAATACAAGCTGGCATTGGAATTATTGATTGATGAGATTTGATATTGCCAAACATCTCTCTATATTTTAGCTGGATACCACAGTCAATTTATGTCGTACGTGCAGGATCCTGTTTCCCGTGTCTATTCCGAGAATACCTTTCTCGGTCCTCACTCACAGTATAAAGTGTCCGATGCAAAATATTCCTTGTCGTATTCATGCGTATACATTTTTTGATAAAAAAAAGTTTAGAAGCACTTACAAAACTGTACATATCTTTTCTCTCGTTGCCTTCATTTCAATTTGAAATAATAGCAATGACGCTAAATTTATTTTCAACTTTGCTCTTGTGTCGATGCAAATTATGATTGTAATAGGATGACTCCGTAGGATTCAGAGTGAATAATAAGTTCTGGTTCAACTTAAGATCGTTAAGTAGCTCACGAGTTTACGAGATAACTTCCAGTCTTGACTAATAGTCTTTCGTTTTTTCGCCAACGTTTCTTATTCGTGCCATTTACCTGTTTCAGTTGTTTTTTTATTTACCCTGATTAATTATAAGTTAACTGACTAATAATTAACCAGCAGGCTCACAAAGTCGTGGGTTCCCGAATTTGTAAGGAATAATTAATTTGACATTGACATTGCACAAACTTTCATTATTTATATAGAAGAAATAGGCCGTCGCGTTTCATTTTACAACTAGAAGTCTATGTTCCACTCCAATGTCATCTTTATCTGATGTACCATACCAGAATTATCAAATTCGTTTCAGTAGTTCAAGAAATCTGATAAAGTAACAGGAGTTTATAGTAGAATATTTTATATCTAACCATATTGATCTTAAAGTTCCCTATAAATCGCCTTAAATTATCTTCGGGTTCATTCATTTTCCAAATGTGAAGTATTTCATAATGAATATAATAATTTTCTTACTCGTAAGCCGTTCACTACTTCAGAGACATTTTTCAGTATCATTACACACTGATAACCCAATACGAATATAATGAACTCCATTTATTATTTGTTGCATACTTATCTCACACGGAAATGTGTCTTTGATCCTATCCAATTTGGTTGCAACAATATTATTTACGATTTAACTCATTTATGTATCTTTTAATACCTATATTAGACCGTACATATTTACATCATCATAACTAAGAGTAGTTACATAAGTACACGTTCGTTGATACCTGAACCAAAATTGAGCCCTTATCTAATATTCAGCTAACGTGTCAGATAATAGTCTTAAAGGACCATTATGTAGTAGAAAGTAGAGGAACAATAGTTCGTCGGTTTATATTACTTTGCTATTGCTTCACATGGCTGTTATATTTCTTGTAGCTAAATTTGACAGTAGTATCCTTATATTCTTTATTTTTAAGCATGTAACTGCTTGATGTTTAAATCTAAAGAAGATATAACTAGAAAAAAAATCTACGCGGACCAGGCAGTAGACGGGACTCGAACGCGCACCCTTCGCTATCTGGGCCAATGCACTAACCAATTATGCTACCGCGACCCTGATGGCCGCGTCGAAATTCCTCTAGCTATTCTTAAGCTGTAGTAGTAGTAGTATCCTTGTCATCCTCTAGCTAGAGGGAATGAACTCCTGTAAAAATTTTGATAAGGCAAATTCAAACAGCCGAGAGAACTGCCAAAGTACAATATAAATAACGTAATGGGGAGAGCCTGCTATGCAAAAAATCTCTTGGCTGTTACCGAATTTAATTTTCTCTAATTTGAAGAAGTAAACATCTCAGACCTCCTGAGTAACGATAACTTAAAATAATGAAGGGGTAATAATAACGAACATAATAACATGCTGCCCTATTGAAAGCCGTATATCTCCTCATGGAGATACGAGATAAGGCTAACTGGTAACCTCGGCCCAGTAAATCACCGGCAAACCGCTTTTTATGTCCTTTCCATAACAATTCATGGATACATCGCTTAGATCGGTCTCCTATTATAGCCAGCAATTCTATAAGTGCAGTATCCTATAGAATTATGTTAACTTGAACCTTGATGGGAAAGTTGTATATGGCGAAATCTATTTTACAGTTAAACAGTGGATCCCAATCACATTATGCTAATTAATCTCCTAGCGAACAAGGGCCAACGTTGTTAGTTCGGCTGATCACACAAACATTAAATAGATTAGAATGATGAAAATGTTTGGAAACATGCTTAGCGTAAACAATAATTTTATATTAAACTGATTTTGACATTTAGTTCAAAATATTCACTAACTATATTTTTTACGCTTTGAGTCGTCACCATCTCTGAGATTCTGGAACTGGATTTCTTTGATAATTATTTTTGAAATTTACGTTTCTATTTTGTCTTAAGTCGTAGTTGTTAGAGGCTCTGTGGCTTGCGGCGTTTGGTTGCTTGTAATTTCCGTAGCACTCCTTGTGCTCAAAGCAAAAATATCTTGATGTTATTCAATATGTTTCTATAACCTGAAAGCTAATTCCAACCCGTTGATAAAAAAATGGGGTAAATCCTTAGTGGATAAAGTATTTGCTTATCTAAAACTCTGCGGCTGAACACAGAAACGTCACTCAAGAGAGCTGTTTAACTTTTTATGTAAGGTTGAATAGACACGTCGGCAAACTTTTTTTTGCTGAGTGTTTTATAAATAAAATCGGTATGTTAGTTAGTTTTTGGTGCAATCAATAGTTACTTGTTCAGAACGACTGAAACGCATTGAACCGAAAAACGAACCATAACTTTTTATGACATTTCGTATCATATCATATTTTATGCGCTAAAGTTTTGACAGCTAGTTGAGATGTAAACGTATCACGATTGGACCTTACTCCAGTGAACTTCAGTCAAAAGCATAAAGTAGATTTTAAATGACAGCTGAAAATTTGCGCGATACCTATTTCGTATAAAGTTGAGTTGCAATTAGAATTTGACTAATATTGAACCATGATTGAACTAAGGCGGATCGTTCAAAATTATAAATAGTACGATTGTCCTTTTTTTTTCTTCTATATGGCTTCGCACGGTTTGTGCTGTCAAGTGTAAAATGTTTACATATTCTATAGCACTCGTTGTCAAAATATTAGTCAATTCAAAGTAAGTGGCAGTCAAGTCAATCCCCCTTTCCCTATGTTTCAGTAAATGTGTGGGGATTTACTGGAACCTCCCCGTGGACTTCTTAAGGGAACGTCGAAAGACACTTTCCGCTATTTTGTTTCACTTGCCAACACTTGTGTATGTTCCCGAACACTTAGTGGTTAATAATCCACCATTATTATACACTAACATCCGGCACAACACAATTTTTAACAAGAAAAACCAAACTGCTAAAGTGACGCTTTCCCGCCAAAAAGTCCACGATTGTCCTGCTGATCATCTAATGTAACCTTAATTAAGCTACTCTCAAAAACTAGGTCATGTTCCATTGTAGGATTCGAACAAAGCTTTAGTTATAATATTCCGATGTACTTTCTACCTCCACATTTTCTCTTGTAAAACATAGTAATATAAGGACAAACGTGTGGATGTTAATATATTACCCAATAACGCTTTACTAGCTCTAATGATAAACATAGAAAGTACAGATTCAGTGGTTTTAATAACAGACTCCTTCTGTTAATAATTCTGGTTTACAAAGATTTGGCAATGAGTCTGCCTTGATTAATATCGTTTAAGAGATCTTAATTACAATATATATTTCTGTCTTGAATTCTATCTTTAATTAATTAAGAGTCTAATACCAGAATTACTTAATTGCCACCTTATTTAGTAGCACCAATCATATCCGTGTTAACATTCGTATCGAATTAGGTTAAGTGGTTTAGTTACAATGGCAACTTTACAGGCAGCAATAAGGCGTTGATCACCATGTCGTTTATATTTTACTCGTCGCACGTTGAACAGTATTTACTATTACGAGGACTGAATTTCAGCTGAGGTTATATTACATTCTGTACTGCTGCTTAAAGTTCTCTCTCCGCGGGAATAACTGGAGCTTTAAGTATCCCTTTCTTTTTAATTGCCGCAAGGCAAGTAATTTAATCATTGCGCTCTTCTGTTAAAGGATTTTTATCTCTACGCGAAATTATCAACTTTAATTATAACATACATTTGATGACGATACAAATTGTCGGATGTGTAGTTGGTCATTTCTCTATTGACATAATGGAATACTTTTTATAGATGTTGGCACGTAAACAACGTTGGGTAAATTGTTTCGAGCTCCCGATCAATCAATCATATTTTAAAATTGACAGGTAAATTCAAACATGGTCATCGTGTAACAGACTTTTTTATGTATCACGTGGTAGTCGTTAGCCTTATACAAAACGACTGAAGATTAAAGCTGTATTCGATATTATTGAATAAACCGTTTGTATTTTTTTTTTCTTAGATATGTTTAATTTTAGACACGTCTTAGTTATCGAAGTTTAACGTTATCCAGCCACGGTATTATGTCGAAGACATATGTGTACAATGTTTATTATCATCCTATCAAAAAACAAAACAATAATAAGGAAATATTTTGATTTGATCGATATATTTAATAAAACATGTTTACAGTCATTCGATTTCTGTCTAATAATAAACGTCACGTGCAAAGATCCATACATTTCCTCCATCGTTTTATATTTATTATATATTTTTGTTTTCATCTCTGTTACCAACGTCTCTGTTGGCGACGCACCAAATATTTCAAATTAATTGAATCTCTTACATAAAACCAGCCGCTGACTTGCTCATATTACGTTTACAAAGAGTCACATGTTCGCTCTTAATTGAGTGAATAAAAAAGTTCATTTCTTTTGTTGCTTGGAATTTTGCCTTTAAAGGAATTCGATAGCATGGCAAGCAAGCTCGATAAGCTTAGCCTAAACCCTGTACACAATTTCCTTTGACGAATCCTAGAAATAGGCTATAATCATAGATAGATAAGTCTGATTTTCTTATCAGCTTTGCGTTGCGTGACTCCTATTCGTTTAGCTTTTAGGCTGGCTTTACGGGAATTTCACACGACATGTCCGTCTAAGAAAAGCACCTTATTTCCAACGTTTCCTCGTATAAAAATACCGAAAACCTTTATGAAATACAATAGCAAAATAATGTCGAGGACATCCTTCAAGTAATTGTTATTGAAATATTTGCCGAGTCAGCATTACATTGTCCAATTAATATCTTACCAACTTAACCCAATTTTAATGATGCTCTCTATTTATTACCTCAGTTAAATAAAAATATCAATTTGAGCACAATCTCAGTGAAATGAGTCAATGGAAATTAATTTATAATGCTTATCGATTTATTCATGAATACATAGTTCAAATTAAATACAAACACCTTGAACACACGCTATATTGTTACTTGATATGAGACGAGACACAAGGCAAGCTGAGGATGTGATTAAACATAAATTGAAAATGTCATTAGTGTGCTAAAGATTTTGGAAAGCGTTGTCTTTATATTAAAATGGTTTTATTTCTTTGTCTTTTGATGGCAATTAATAAGATTTATTTAGACAAAATAAAACAGCTGTAAATTTATTTTATTCACATAAAGGAAGTTGGTTAATCTTGGTATTTTTAGGGTTCTGAACCAAAAGGGTAAAAACGGAACCCTATTGCTGTCATTCTGTTGTCTGTTCGTATGTCACGGGTCTCTAGATCGTAAACGAAGTTACAGAACTGATATTTTGGTATTTTATGTAGAATGCTTACCCAAAGCCAATTAAAATTAATAATACAATTAATAATTATTAATTATTTTATTATTATTTTATATATTAAATTATTTTATAATTTATTATTTGAATTTATTATTTAATTTACTTAAAGTAAATTAAATAATAAATTCATGCATAGACAATAAAATTTTAAAAATCTTCCAATGAAATAACTGAACGCACAATATAATTCTTTCGAAGGTAGCTCGACAATTTTAAATAAAATCATTATTCTGACGATGCAGACCTGAAAAGGCTGCGAAACGTCAATAAATAAATAAAGTTTCGTGCATTAACCCGTAAAAACTAGTTTTATTTAATGAGTGATGTGCGTGAAAACCTAAGAAACAAATATTTTATATATTTTTTAATAATTATTTATTTATTATTATTTTTGGAGTTTACGCCTTAAGGATCGATTTGCATATATAAGGGGCCCGGTATGAGACAAATGTGAGGAGTAAAATCTATCGATGAATGACCTCGTTACGTTTTTGGTGCGCATCCTATGTCGCGCAACTTTGACAAACAAAGATGACAGATTGACATTAATAAAAAAAATTAAATCTGAACTGAATTTAGATATTGTTTCTGATAGAGCAATGGGGACAACGAGGTATGGTACAACCATTGATGCGGTATTTTCAAGATTCGTGAACCACGTATCTACGAACGTCCATGTGTCTTATTTTAGTTACCATAAACCACTTGTCACTGTAATTAATAATGCAGACAATGGTATCGATTCTGGCGTGATTCTCTAAACTTAAAACTAAATTTAACATCAGGCTCTCCTTTTCCTTCTGTATAGAGAACGACAAGGATGCACTGTTGTCAAATTTAAGTTTAGCTTTAGAGAATCATGCCAGAATTGACATCATTGTTGATTTAATTAATATTTAAAAAAATGATAATAGTCTGATAATAATAATTACATAATTTATCAACATTCCTAATGATATATTTATGCACATCTGAAATCGACTATTGTAAAAAGTTTAATGTAAAATATTTCGTCGATTAGTTATAATAAATGTATATGAAATGAATAAATATATATTTATATATGTATATTATTTTCATTAATTTGTTAATTTACCCTTTCATACAGTATCAATCTTTTTTAAGTTAAATAAACTCTTTTTGCGTCTGGTTAGACTATCGAACTTAAGGAGTAAACTCCAGTCGTGCGTCGGAGCTGACACACACAATTTTTTTATATTCAGTTAAAAGTTCCATTAAATTAATTTTCATGAAAAGGAGACGAAGTTTTATCTTTTTTCCCTTACATGTGAAAATGAACTTTCCTCTTACCGTTGAGCTGCAATAGGTGAATATATTTATTTAGTTGTTTATTCACTTTAAAAATCAATAAGTAAAATAAAATAAATATTTAAGAATGGCTCCCATACAACAAATGTAATGTTTTTGCCGGTTTTTGCTTGTTATTATAATATTAGTGTCTAACGTTTCGAAAATTATAATTCGATTACTATAATAGAATAAGAGAACGTATTTTGTAAACTATTAAGTATAATTGACGTCTCTGTGACCGCAGAAATAAAGGAGTCCTTGTTAAAGAATAATAAAAAAATATGGCATCATATCATCACAATAAAAGTATCAATTTTAAGTGCTGATACTAGCGTAGGACCCTTCTTTCTTGGTTGATTTTTATCTTCCGATAAAAGTGTTGTCCCTAAATTCAATTTGAAGACAGACAGTGGACTTTTTTTGCTACGTTATGTTGAATCTTTCTTCTTGAAACAAATGTTCTCCTAGACAATTGAATTTTCGTTTTGCGTCATCATTATCTTTAGAAGTGCTTGTGTGCATTTTCTAAAATATTCCTAATCACTTTAAATATGTATTATCACAAAAAAGTGTGAATTTCACCTATATATATCAGGATACTTATCTTATAATAATGTTGAGCCTTTTTAATAGGTTCTACGTAACAATATATCTAGTAAGAAAACAGCTGCCGGCTTGAGTACAGAATTAACTGATCCCAAGGGATAAGTTCTCTTATTAAGATCCACGCGCCTTATGTTGGGGCCATTAATCTTTATCAGTCGTTATGTCGGCTTAAATACCACGGTTGTTCATATATGACTATCGTTTCGTTTTCAGAAGCTATTGGCATTGGAAAAAAGTCACCTTCAGCTTCTTTTGTAACAAATACTATGTAGAAATACCATGTTTCGACTACCTATATAATCGCTCCACCCTTTTTATGCGAAAACCGAAACATTTGTCAGCTAACGGGAAATCGTGGCATGAGAAGGAAATGGACAACCTTGCCCCAGATCTCAATATGAGATTGATGCGTCTCAATATTCAGAGTTTTCTCTGTACTGACACGTGACACAGTCTAATCCGACCGTTATTCAATCTCATTATTTCTGGATATAAATATCCAAAACCCATATCAGGATTCAGGAGTGACCGCAAAAAAGGGGATTGCAGAAATCTTGTCTAACAAATGTCGGGTTGGCCTACAATTCGACTTATGACGCTGCCGACTCGAGATAAAGAATTCCATTCTTCATTTCCCCGCCTATTTGAGCTACGGACTCGCTTGACGGTGAATACTCCTGTAATTTGTTTCGTCCTGACGCGTCACGCCTAATTTTTTTTTTTATTTATTCAGCAATACGGCTTACCGTAATTATTAAAGTCAGCATAATTGGATTTGAATTCGCGGACGGTAGGTACTGTAGTTCCGAGTTCCCACTGAGTTAGTCGTAAGATTTCCTCGTTTAACACTAGTAAATGTTTTGCTATAAAGGTTTTTACTGCAAGAGTTTCTTTTCGGAATTGCAAATCAAGGACTCTTCAGTGAAATATTGATCTTAGGTTTATAGAAAGGATACTTCAATACCCATCAATAATTTTAATGAAAAACTCATAGTTATCTATCATTTTAGGTTGCAAGATCGAATATATCTTCTTTCTCAATACCAATTGTTTTACTTAACTCATTTTACATAATATAATTATTTTGTATAACATAATTTTCTTTATTATGGCTGTTTGCAAAAGTTTTTTAGATATTTAATTCAAAATAGCATTTTTAAATAAAAATGTCATATTGTGACTCAATTATCCTGCAGACCAAACAGTTCTCATGATTTTGTAGGAATATGTGTATTAATTTATGTTATACATAAAGCTGAACAGTATATTCATCACGCTTACTTTGTTTCAGTTTTCTCCAAAGGCCAATGCGAGACTGGTCAATACCGCTTCCTGGCCAAGTCGGGCGGCTACGCCTGGGTCCAAACCCAGGCCACGGTCATCAACGACAAGCAACAGAAGCCAGTCAGCGTAGTCTGCGTCAATTATGTCATCAGGTAAGTCTTATGTTATAAAGATAAACGATGATTATGTCGTCAGCGTGCATAAAATCATTCTCTTTCAGGTTTTTTAGAAATTTCTTAACTGATGTAATTTTTTTAAATCTATCTAATACTTTAACAGGAGACATGGGTGAGTACCTTTTTGAAATACTTATTTGTTTATCAATTTATTGTTTGTTATTATTATTTTTATTATTTGTAAAAGATGCAGATCTGCCTTAATATATCTGTCTCCATACATACATAGAAGCTATCACAATACCCGTTAAACGGTTCTTATCTTTATAGGTTACCTTTAAGTTAATTAAAAGCACTTTCATTGCATATGAGAATGAATACCTGTCAATTCTGTACCTTAGTTAATTGAATATGGTTACTCTGACGAGTATTACCTAGCTTAACAAGTCTTGTTTAGCATTGTTAACTTGCAGTTCAATTACGCTGAATTATTACGGGTATCTTTGATTTTAACAACAATCCAAACAACAACAATAATAACTCTATGTAAGTAGGTATTATTGTTCCTGAATACTACCATTTCCGTATCACTAAATTCTATTTCGAACTATCCAAATTAATTCTCGATATTAGAATCTGCTATTGTAATAACCGTAGTTTCTCGTCTGAGACTCGCATACTTGATTTGTAACTAAGGAACATAATAATCTGTTTACGTGCTCATTTACATTATACCTGATCTGGACCAAACAAGAAATGGGCAAGGAAATTCTTACAGTGTTCATTAACTTATGTTACCTGTTGTTAGCTAAAACAACTACCATGCTCTAATATTAATTCTATACGAATAGGGTATTGACTAACGTTATTCACTAATGTTTATGGAGTCCGTAAAAAGATATTCATCATTCTGTTGTGTATTTCAGTAAAAATAACCAAATCAAAAACTCCATTTTCAAGTTGCCGCGGAAACGTTTCTATGGACAATATGGCGTCTTACTAGTGTGTGACGTCACACAACTGTTATTAAAACGTCAAACGATACAATGTTATGTCACTTTAACCGGAAGTTTACTTGCGTGTGACGTCATTTTAGGCTCCGCCAATCCCAAGCGTTTTGGGTCACATGACAATAGATAAGAAAACTGTTATCTTTTTCGTTAGTTTTTAGTAAAATTAAGATTTTTTTTTGTAAAAATAGTAAAAACCCCTGCCAATATTCATTCTAAATACCGATGCTAACAAATTGGCACTTTATTTTTAACACTGTCAATTTTATGTATTAGAATGCAATTTCAGATACATGTTTTATCCCGCCTAAATTATCTAAATCTCCTTGACCGCTAAAACTTGGTTCTTGTTTTCGAACCTTGATAGTGGGATGATCCAGATTACATGTCAGGGGCGACACTTTGGCGTCTTCTGCTTCGTTAAACGAATTTGTTGGCACGCGCAGACAAGTCGGTGGCTAGACTACCTTGTTGTAATACATCAGTTGTATTGTCATTTTACTGGTCAATACTTTAGTCATATTTACATAGAGATTGTATAAATTTTCCCTTTTAATATCTACCTATATCTGGCAATCTTTATATAAAACATTAATTTCTTTTTCCTCTTCTTGGTCACGCTATAAAATGAAGATGGCTTTACCGATTATATCCATCCTTTTTTCTTTTTTCAACATTTTCCACAAAGTTTTCTTACTTTGTGGAACATTTTGAATTTATACCATCGATGGTACGTAACCAATGCAAATAATTCATGCATTTAATGTACACTCATCTCATTAAAAATTACATTCAATTGATACGTTATTTAGGTTTATAAGAAATGTGGAGCAAAACGTTCACACAAAGTCTTTAACTTTAGGCATTAAATTATTTATTTCGTCGTTACCAACTTCGGTTAAGGGAGATAGAAAAAGTTTTTCTGTTCATTGTTTTAACGAAGTTTTAATTAACGCCCATTAATTTCGGGAGTCTTAACTTTAATGAAGTTCCTGAAACATAAATATGGATTGTCTTTAATTTGTGAAACCCCGTTGTTATAATCCCTATCTTGATTGCAATGATTGTACTTGGAAATATAAGGTAACTAAATAAATAATATTTAAGGTTTATTATTTACCACGTTAACCAGTCATGTATTTCCTCGAGAAAAAATGATTATCCTTGTTTATTTGCGTAGAAAAAATGAGTTTTTCTTAACAGCCTCAGAACTTGTAATTTAAACGAAAAAACGAAAGGAATAAAAATTCCGTTTTTATTTTCTTTTAGCAGTTTGCACAAGATCTAGATTACTGTTTTATTAATACTCCTCGTCACCATGATGCTCTTTATTTGATTTAATCTAGTTTCAAATAAATCGTTTCCTTTCTGCTTTACTAACATACAATACCTTTTGAGACTATAGAAAATTGAAGGAATTTTAAATTTTATCATATACGTCTTGTTATTCATGGCAAATCACTGTTACATGATTATGACAACAACCTTAGTGGCTGGGATGAAAATATTCTTATGTTGTCATTTTGTGGTAGTTAGGTTGTAAGAGCTGTTTTCCATCTGTTATATATCTTTCTGTTTCTGTTATCCTTACTACAATAAAGATTTCATTTACGGCATTGCTCATTTTACTGTCCTCCAGAATTTCAACTATATTTACGTCAGCCTGTTATCAATTTTACTTCAACGTTTCCGAATCCGTTTCGAATCTGTTTCTTTTTCACATAAGATGAACAATTTCTTCAGTATTATTACACTTTCCTGTCGAAATCGTGGTACTTCTCTCATTTGTGAAAGTTTTCCGTTGAGTCTGTTCGTTTTATGGCCGCCAGTTTCCCCACCCCGTGTAATTTCGCGTAAAGTTACCATTTAAAGCGGCTCATATCAGTAGGTTGATGGTAATGGATTTGAAGACCCCAGTGCCACTTTTGTAAAGTGTTTTTCAAAATTTAAGGCTTAACTATTAAACTTAACTATAATTTGACTCGGTGAACAGGTGGATAAGTATTAATCGAAGATTTACTAACCGATGGCGTAGCTTCTAAACATTGATGAATGCTTGCAACAGCCTAAACTGAATAAATGATTTTGATAATGATTATTATGATTAATCTAGTGAGAGCTTCAGATTGATTGCTTAAGATTGTGTTACCAAGACATTGTTTAACGAATTGCATGATGGTGATATTTATTTTCGTGATAAGATAAATATCAATCTTCTACTGCGTGATATCCGAAGTGATATAGCTTTAGCAAGAGTTGGGTTTCTATGCATAAATGTCTAGCCTTTATTGTTTCCTATTCCTTCGTAAATCTACTGGAGTATTCTCGGAAGCTCATTAATCATTGTTCAAGTTGTTCGTTTTGTCTACGTTCTAGTTTTTGTTTTTGAAAGTAAAAGCGTTCCTAAACTATAACTTTGTAGATATAGCTTAAAAGTATTTATAACGATGACCTATATTTTACCCAATCATACTGGAAGGTGAAATTTCGATATGTCTAAAACATATTCGGTCAAATACAGAACATAAACTATAACTTTGTAGATATTAAGCCAAGCTTTAAAATAAGTATAACGATGACCTACATTTTACCCAATCATACTGGAAGGTAAAATTTTATATATAATGTCTAAAACATATTCGGTCAAATACAGAAACGAAATACGAATCCTGTATTGTATACCCCAAAGTATTGTCTGCAAATAAAAGGTGGAGAACAAAAGGAAATAATGAAGTCGGCGAGCTTAAATATCTCTGAGCGCGAGCAAGAACAATAAAGTCATCCGAATTTAAACACGAAACTATCAACGGTGTCTGACTTCAAAACAATGTTTTAATTGTTGCTACTTATGCTTTTTATTCCAACTGAAGGCCGCGTAGATTTGTTGTTGACAAGAATAATAAACTACTAAATATTTATTCTTTACTATAAGGTCAGAAGGATGCCATTATCGTTTCGCTTAGGCTGCATTATCGCTGTCTTATGATGAAATAAAACATGTTATCTGTCGAACAGTTGACAACAACGGTACGTGCTATCGTTTTAATGAATAATATAAATGTTTATAGTACGATAATAGATCAGTAGAGTAACACACCACATCAATGTAAAGATACAGTTTTATTTTGTACTAGCGGCCCGCTCTCGCTTCGCTTCGGTGTAGAGCTGAAGTGTAGACTAGTTTTTGTTCATGCTTGTATTATACACAATGACATTCATCTATGATTCTTCTTATACCTGCATGCAAAGTCTCAGCCCGATCGGTTTAAAATTGACAAAGTTTCATACAAACTGTCATTCCCTGTTTTATCCCCTTGGGGGTAGAATTTATCAAAATCCTTTCTTAGCGGATGCTTACGTCATAACATCTACCTGCATGCCAAATTTCAGCCCGATCCGTCCAGTGGTTTGGGCTGTGCGTTGATAGATCACTATGTCAGTCAGTCACCTTTGAGTTTTATATATAGATAGATAGATATATGCTAATAATCCGAACTTCTTCAAACTATCTTAAATAAATAAGAATATTATTAGACTACAAAAAAAGTATATGATGTTTTGCGTTCAGTTATTTTGCGGTACCGATATTTCGTTTCTGAACGAGCACCGATCTCTCTAGAGAGGTGGCCATCTTGTCACGGCTGACAGTTTATGTATGTTTGACGTATGACAGAAGACGCGCGCATGGCTACGTCCTCGACGAATGTTATTTTAAATCAAGTATCATCTTCGTGATTGCGAACTATTTTGTGCAGGAGCAATTGGTTAAAACCATCAAGAAGTCATATTCAAATCATAGTACTGTATATTTCGTTGAATTGACATCTCCTCGCGCGCTAATCCAAACCATTGACAAACTTGAATAACCATACTGATTTCGACCAATTTCCTACTTATACTCGTGTAATATTGCGCATCGCCTATCGTGCTAAGATTATATCATAGATAGTATCTGTTGTGATTGTATCATGGTTAGATTACGCTAAAAAATACCTAATAATGGCATAAGCTACATTATGATAATGACATTGGAGAAGTATCACAGTCAATGGTCTCATTTATCAAAGGATCATGGCGTTTTAAACAAACCTAATCGTTTCGTTTCCATTGACATAGGATATTCGTGATGTCGTTCAAGGAAAATTATGCATACATCCTTTTAATGAAGTTGGCAGGATGAACACTACGATAGAGTTTTGTTTGTACTGTAAACACATTAAAAGTATGAAATTCCATATTAATCATAACCGCATTGTAAATGGAAGGAAGGGCAGGAATATATATTACAATTTCCTATAATAGTACCAGTTTCATGTAAGTGGTCTACTACCCTATCTAATGTTAAATGAGAGTTGAGTCCGCCAAGAAGAAAGTTGTTGCGGTAGAGAACGGCATGTTTATGCCAATGCTCTTCACTTCACTTATTACTATATTTTTCAATGTTTAAGTATTACGGTGCACATCATGTACTGCTTATCCTTTCGAGTTGAAAGTTGAGCATACTATACAGCAGGGTGGCCAACCAGTCGATCGCGAACGACCAGTCGATCGCGACTATTAGTTCAGTCGATCGTGGCTAGGCAAAAAATATAAATAAGTAGAACAGACTGCGCATCGTAATCACAAACTGCTGTCTTCTTCTCTTCTCTCTTCTTCTTCTTTATCCTCTCTTCCATAGTGGTGATATCTATGAATTGGCTTCAAAATTTGCAGATACATTTCAAATGGACCACTTTTAATAATGACTCTGCGCAACAATATAAGTAGTTACTAAGGCACTCGTTCACTTTTATGTTTGCCCTCTTAATAAAATAACAACATACTACATAGTTGTGTATTGAACTGTGCTGTTTCATTTGAGATTTCAAGAAATATGTAATTGGTAGATCGCACAGGGTTTCGACACGAAAACAGTAGATCTTGGGTCTAATCAAGTCGGCCACCCCATTTTTTTTTAACGTCAAGAAAATGCATTACGCATACCTCACCGCCCTGGGAGTGCGGCTCGGTTATGTGGGACTCCTCCCCACCCTCTCTCGCCCATGCGTTCAGGCAGTCCGAGGACTGGCTCAACGGCTGTTCGAGAGAAAGGGGGCCCTACCCACTAAAAACATGCCCCTCACCTCACCGATGGGCCGGGGCCTCCCCGGGTACGGGATCCACCATCAGGCGGCACCCCCACCGACGAGGCAGCGGCACTGTGTGAGGCCATGGGAACCCTTTCGGATACATCCACCAGTCAGTGTCCGAGTCGAACGGACCCACCCAACTTGGGGATACCCAGAGGCATCGAGGGCATCCCCACCTACAGACAGGGGCCTGTGCAATGCAGAGCTCGGACCTCCCAAGTCCGGGCTCCTCTAGCCTCCGTCGGTGTTGACTAAGAGACGCCTTCTCCTAGCCCGCAACCCTCGGAAGTCAGCCACCCCTGCTATACAGCCAAGAGAGATAAACCGTATACTCTTATATAGTTTACTTGGACCGCTCCATTTTGCTTTGGCTTGGTGCAAGTTTTAGTTGGCGCAATGAGCCGGTGTAATGCACTGCGCTTGAGTTACTGAGTTGGAAACAGTTTGCCTAATTGCCCAAACACATATGTAGAGGTACGTTGTGCAAGAACCACCCTCGTCTTGCCAACTCATCGCTACCCCTTGCCGCTGTAGCACCTTACAATAGGAGCATAACTCTAGTAGGTACCGGCAAAAAAACAACTTATTTATAGTTATGATATTTATTATTTAAGCATGTAACTGCTTGATGTTTAAATCCAAAGAAAATATATCTAGAAAAAATTACACGCAGACCAGGTAGCAGACGGGACACGAACCCGCACCCTTCGCTATCCGGGCGAATGCACTGACCAATTATGCTGATGGCCACGTCGAAGTTCTTCTAGCAATTCTTAAGCTGCAAGGCAGCGCCATCTCTTCGCATTGTAGGTAACCCACAATGTCAAATGAATACTTTTACAAGTATTAAACATTTGAAAGAAGAAATAGCAATTGTAGTTATGATTTTAACTATTTAAGCATGTAACTGCTTGATGTTAAAATCTAAAGAAAATATAACTAGAAAAAACTTGAAAAAAAATCCACGCGGACCAGGCAGCAGACGGGACTCGAACCCGCACCCTTCGCAATCCGGGAGAATGCGCTGCCTTGCAGCTTAAGAATGGCTAGAAGAATTTCGACGCGGTCCGTGAGGGCCGCGGTAGCATAATTGCTCAGTGCATTCGCCCGAATTGCGAAGGGTGCGGGTTCGAGTCCTGTCTGCTGCCTGGTCCGCGTGGAATTTTTTCTAGTTATATTTTCTTTAGATTTAAACTTCAAGCAGTTATATGCTTTAAAATAATAAAAAAACTAGAAAAAACTTATTTAAACTTATTTATAACTAAACCTGTCTAATTAATAGGATATGGGGAATATATTTAGTTAAAGCTAATGAGGAATCAGCAGCCAACGACGTTAGTGAAGTAGCGAATGACCGCACCTGCTCTCTTTTTTCGACATTTAACGACGTCTCCTCTCTTCATATCACTTACGAGGGTCGTTCTACCGATGGAGTGTAGAAGGGGTTGCAATATGCGCACAAAGCTACTCTGCTGACGCAAGAATTCCCGCTTTATATTATGGGGTTTCCGTGTGACATACGAGTAAGATTGGAGCGACTGAAAGTCCCATTCCGAGTATGAAGATCCTTTGACCAGATGTTTTTGATGAATTTCCACGGGTTGCTTAGTAGCCAAACCTTACAACTTAAAAAAAATCACTAGAAAAGAACATCTCGGCCAAGGTTGCTTCAAAATTCAAAAAATTCAAAATTCAATATCGTTTATTCAGTCTAGGCTGTTACAAACACTTGTGAATGTCGAAAAGCTACGCCATCGGTTCGCAAATCTACGGCGGGAGACCTTGTACTGAGAA
The DNA here is from genome assembly GCA_902850365.2 of Chilo suppressalis. NCBI lineage: Eukaryota > Metazoa > Arthropoda > Insecta > Lepidoptera > Crambidae > Chilo > Chilo suppressalis. Next base: position 2,515,714 of record OU963910.1, read on the forward strand.
GAACCGGCAAGAAACTCAGCAAGGGTTGTTTTTTCTCCCTGTATTGTATACAGAGTCGTCAAATTGAAAAATGACTTCAATATGAGGTAACTCATAACTTCACGCTGGATTTAGAATTTGGCTGATCTATATATCTATCAATAGTTATGAAACTCCAGGAAAATTAACCGCATAAATGATTGAAGCCTCGAATGCTTCATTTGCCGTACCTACTAGAAATGTCAGGCAGAATTCAAATGATAATTGCAAAGAGATTGAGATCTACATCAGCATCGTATTATCGTAGCAGAAATGAGCGTCGTATTTACAATTCTAAACTTGGTTGGTCGGATCCATGCTCATTCCATATCCTGCAAAGAATTGACGCTCTTCATCACTACAGAATAAAGGTTTGTTATTTATTTGTGAGGTGGATGACATTCATGGCTCTTGTGCTTCATCATCATCATCATCATCAGCCCCTTTATGTTCCCACTGCTGGGGCACAGGCCTTCCCTATGGATGGAACAGGGAGATTGCGCCGTGACCCACCACGAGGGCCCAGTGCGGATTGGCGGGCGCTAACGACTGCAGATGCAACCGGGACCAACGGCTTAACATGCCTTCCGAAGCACGGAACAACTCGAGATAAAAATTTTCGGTCACCCATCCAATGACCGACCACTGCGAAAGTTGCTTAACTACAACGATCGCAGCCGAACGCGCTGACCACCTGCGCCATCGAGCTCCTTGTGCTTACTGCATTTGGAATATAAAAATGCTCCAGAGGTTTTTACTAGCCGTCTGAAAACCAAATTCATAACTATTCTCTATGAATTTGAGAACTAATGAGAGTTCAGATTCAACATTACGATATGAGAGATGAAGATAAATAAGCATCTCGGATACCAAATTTCCTTTAATAAGACAAACAAAGCTAAAATGTTTCTCATCCATCACACGTGAAGAATACATAATGTTTTATTTCTACTGCTTAATCTTTACGATTCCGGTTTATTTGTGTCCGCCGGATTGAAATAAAACCTTTTGTTAGTATCACACAAATCCGTTAATATATGTGCTTCCATAAAGTTTGAATAATTTATAAGCGCGGCTTGGTCCAGCATTTCGGGGAATACTTAATACATGTGTGGTCGACGCTATAAGGTTTGGGTCATGTTCTATGATTCAGATCTTCAGATAATATTCAAAAGCAGTTTGAAAAAATATTGTCTTATAAGAGCAAAGTTAATTACCTTAAACTCGCAGTATAGTAAATAAATAATAAATAAATAATTGTAAATATTCTAAATTCATAAATTTACCTGGATGATATTTTATTATTTTATTGTATGTAAGAATTACTATTATTATTATCTAAATTGCAATTGAGTGACTAGTAAAAAATTGACATTTTAAATATTACTTAATATCGAATTGGCTAAGATCTGAATGACAACTAACCAATTATATTGACATTGTAATGAATATATTTATCGTTTAATTGACTAATAATAATTGAATTTATATAATTAACCACAAAAAAATTGACGACGGGTAGGCTCGAAACCAGCTGCGCTGTGCCTATTCCTATTTTCTATTTTCTATTCATATTATTTATTACTTATATAAAATGATGTTATACGATATGGAAAAAAAGCACTTGTACATATTTGTAATAAGCACAATATAATTTCACAATTCATTTCCACTTGCGAAGATGTGAATGTTTAATTATATATGAGCACTTCGTAGCTACTCGTTTAACGTTTTCAGTCCTAGTGTAATAAATTTATCAACATAATTCTCGTGTCTTCATCTTGTGCAGAGGCCTCATGTGATGATCATAAACTGAATAACATATGAAGATTATTTCATAATGGGGTGACTGACTGATCGGTAAGGACTAACTATAATCTACAAAAGCTGCCAAGACCAATGATTTTATGCGGCCTTCAAAAGCACGACAATTTCTGTAGAAAGTAAATATTTTGACACAGATCCGAGGACCGTATTATCCGTAAGTCGCCATTGAATAGAACTTTATCATATGATCTGTGTACGCTAACGGAAGTCATCATCATCATTTCAGCCGGACGTCAGCCGAAAGACGTCCACTGTTGGACATAGGCCTCCCCCATGGATTTCCACAACGATCGGTCCCATGCTGCCCGCATCCAGCGGCTTCCCGCGACCTTTACCAGATCGTCGGTCCACCTTGTGGGGGGCCTGCCAACACTGTGTTTCCCGGTACGCGGTCGCCACTCGAGGACCTTTCCGCCCCAACGGCCATCGGTCCTGCGAGCAATGTGCCCTGCCCATTGCCACTTAAGGTTTGCAATTCTGTGGGCTATGTCGGTGACTTTAGTTCTCTTGCGTATATCCTCATTTCTGATTCGATCACGCAGAGAAACTCCGAGCATAGCTCTCCATTGCCCTTTGGGTGACTTTGAGCCTTCTTACAAGACCCATTGTAAGCGGCCACGTCTCGGTTCCGTATGTCATCACTGGCAACACGCACGAATTGAAGACTTTCGTCTTGAGGCACTGCGGTAGATGTTCCGAGAAGATATTGAAGACAATTTAATAGGTCGATAAACTATACGAAGCTGTTTAAGTCGCGTGCCCATTTTCAATGTCAGCGTTAAAATATTTAATCTCAGACATTGTAGTATATTGTCGGCTCACAATAAACAGGCGTGTCGTAAAAGTTCGCCCAATATCACGGCGAATTTGGACCGCAAATAATACACTTACGTTTGTTCGGCCATACCTCGCACGTGTGCACAATTCTTGGGATTCTAGTCGGTGTCGTCACCACTCTTGGAACTTTTTCCCTAACACGCCGTCAGCAAATGATTTTCTTTCCCCAACTTTATTGCATTAGTTCTAGCCACTAGCATCTAAGAAACGAATGGGACGTTGTTTTGCCGACATCACATCAGTACATTTGTTTTCACCGTCCAAGTTCTACATCGCAACTTTGTAATGAAAATTCACTAAACTTTTCCTCGTACAGGGAAATACAAAAACGTGAACTTGTTTTTTTTTTACCACGGTTCGCGTTTCTTTGTGCTATTCAATCGGAGGACCTCCATCTCTAAATGTGTCCAATGCAAAGAAATAATCGGAGTTACAGGTATGGTAGTGATTTCTTATCACGTAAAAAGGGTCTTCTTTGAGTGATTCCCAAAATATATAAAAAAGGCAAACGCCTAAGCACAGTCTTTTATTTATGGCCCAAAAATTTCCCTCTTCTGTTTATTGCTGTAATTGGTCAAGGGAGACATTTAAAATATACGAGCAAAAAACCCAATGAAAAGAAGTATTTAAGATAGACACGTGTCTATCTGTAATCCAGGTCTATATGCGGCTTTATGGTAATTAATATAAGGTTATTTACCATGTACCTTGTTTATATAAAACAATATATTATATGCGGCTTATTTTATTTATAGATGTTGGTTTTTTTTCTCCATAAAAACTCAAAGATGCGACCTGCGACTATCACAGAATAATAGCTTATAATAAGGTTCATGATTTAAAAAAAAAGTATTTAAGATGTTGTGGGTGTTTTATGTTTTAAATGTGTCCCTTGATCAATTACAGCAATAAACAGAAGAGGGTTTTTTTAGGTCAAAAGAAACACTGTGCCATACAGATAACTTTGTAACCAAGTTAAGAGAAAAGCTAGGAGCTATGCAAGTCACCTTGGGCCTCATAGCGACAATACTCAGTGCGTCTGTACTCTTAGCTTCATTTTGATTAGTTATTTACGGCCTTATAGGTAAGGAAGAATTTGTTAGTTCATATTAAGTTCAGTATTACTCTGTCCCATATCTGGGCATGCATCTTGACAAGAAATTGACATGGAATAAATATATCCCATCAAAAGGAAGGAACGAAACATCCGCTATAAAAATCTTGGCTCATGACTCGCAAATCTACTATTGACAAATAACAAGCTAATTATTTGTAACAGATACTGAAGCCTATATGGACTTGCAGCCTTTTTTTTGTGTCTGGAAAATGCCTTACGCATCCTTCAACCACTGGGGGAGCGAGAAGAAGGTATGTGGGACTCCTCCCTGTCCTCTTCAGCCAGCCCTGGAGCTCGCTGATGTGAACAGGGCCCTACCTATGCCTTGAACAGGGCCACTAAAAACCAGACAATACTCCTGCACGCACTATGAGGACCGCGGTCCCCCTAGTGCGTGCCGAAAGGGCGGGTGAGGTCGCGGAACCCGTCTCGGAATGGCCGCGCACCCGCCAGGTATGGACTTGCAGCATGCAATTATGAGGTAACGCCTGTAACAGTAGTATAACCATAATACAATGGTTGACAAATGGTATCCTCCGCAACATAGTAAATACCTCGTGGTTCTTAACAAATGCTGAAATTCACGAAGGCCTTGGAATGCCCACCGTCAGAGACGAGACAGCACGAGTGGCCGCGACTTATAAAAATCGGCTGGCAATACATCCGAATGTGCTAGCTTCTAAGCTGATTAACACTAATTATCATATACGTCTGAAACGACATGACATCCAAAGTCTCGTTACAAGATTTCAATAGAGAAGGAGATGTGCCTTCCAAGATTCTTCACCTGACATGAACTCCTACAACACACTCGCTTAAAGTTGGTGATTGACTGATTGCGAATTCATTGAATTAGATCCTTTAAAAGGGGCGCGAAGAAGCAACATGCAGGCCGACAAGGTGAAGATGTATGGCAGGTAGAACTGTTGTATCAGCTATCTTCGCGTCTGGACTTCAACGTCACTTAACATCGGGTAGGGTGGAGAAACAAAACAAAAAAAATGTTAAGTTCAGTATTGTTTTGTTCACATCAGTCAAATGGAATTTGTAATTTAATGAACAGAGAACGCGTTGCTTATCTTAAGTTTCTTCTTCGTTTAGTAATAAGGGGTTAAGTTAGTGGCTTTTCTCCTAACAAAACAAGGCTACTTGTATTTGTAGTTTCCTTAATCCAAAGTTCGGTTGCTCAATTAACTTTGTTTGGTGAAGTGTACTGCGGAGGAAATGTTTATTTACGTATAGGTATACATTATTTCACACTATCCAACAGAATTCCATGACACTTTGAGAGAGAGCGTGGAAGGCGCGGCATTTTAAGACAGACTTTAGTGCAATGCATATTGCCAAAACCACACTACAATTTGGCATTGGTTTACCAAATTACATAAGTATTAAAAATAAAATTAATTACAACCGGTACGCAGCAGCATATCTTGTGACGGCAATTACGTAATCAATACTTTAATACAAATATAAGATAATGTTTTCGATGCCTATAATTTTTTTGCCCAATATCGTAGCTGACTGCAAAGTTTATCGTTGTCGGGTGATGTGGAGGTGGGAGGGAGGAAAGGAGATAGGCACATGAGTAAAGAAGGCGGAGGAGAAGCTTCATGCAGTGCGCATGTGTGAGTGAGCACCTTAGATTAAAACAAAAAGGGTAGATACAGTACGCTCATACTTGCATCAAACAAAAACTTATCCCACGGCAGCGCGAACGGAACGGCGAGATCCGCGTCACTGCATTACCGACCCGAACGAAACAGCACGTAAAGTTTCAACGGCAGCGCGAACGAGACGGCGAGATCCGCGTCACTGCACTACCGACCAATCACGCGACCAGTACTCGACGTCACTACCGAATAAGATTCAAAACAAACAGCAATTTTTATGAAAAAATATATTTTATAGTACTTACGAATGAAAAGTGATGCCGTGGGTTTTATTTTTAGTTCTTGAGCAATTTGAGCACTTTTTAAAAACACACTTAGGCATTGTTTTATCATATAAACACAAAATATAAGCAATATTTCTTTTTGGCGTTCACATGTACGTCGTTTGCATGTCAAGTTGTGACTAAAGCGATTAGGGTCGTGGACCACAATTCATGCGGATCACTTTTGTGAGGCTAGTGCCTTTTCTACCCTTTTTGTTTTAATCTAAGGTGAGCACTGATCGCCTGTCGTCGCCAATAGGAACGTTTTCAGCGTACGCGACAAACGCCAGTGCCCACTCGCACTCGCGCAGATGTATGAAGCTTGCTCACTACGCCATGTTTACTCCAGCGGAGATAGGATGCGCCAGCGCATGTCAAGTGCGTCCGCAGGTTATCTGGGGTGATGCCGCTGTGCGTTGCTATGCTTCTTCCTCGATCGCTGTAGTTTGATCGTGAAACTGGCGAATAGTTGAAAAAAATAACTGATCCGACTAATGGAGAATCCAGTACCTACCAGCGTGCAGTGTTTTGGAGGTGAAGCGAATACCCCGTATAAATCATGTTTTGACTTTGTGTGGGGCAACGTTGCCAAATTTTGAAACCGGATTTTGAGAAATTCTTACGTCAAAAGCGTGTCATAATAAAGAACAATTAGTGAACATTACAACTTAATAATATTATATACAGGAACAATGAACCTTAAACTAAGAACCTCAAAAAATATAATTTAATAACTAAAACTAAAAACCTTAAAATATATAATAACTAAAACACATTATTAAAAGGAGTCCCTTTAGGCAAGGTTCCAAAGATACAGGCAGCGTTCCCCCTTTGAATAGCTAGACTAATTCTTTGTCCGAGGTAGCTGCCAGTTCTTCGGTCTCCTGTGACGTCGACCAACCTTTTTGATATTTCCTTAAAAAGCTTTACAGCGCTAGGACCCCACGGACCAAGGGTCTCGACACCGAATGGGGCAAAATCATATTCGGAGCCTAGACCCCTGTATTTGCAAGCCTTACAACTATCAAAATTAAATTCTCTTTTATCTATTCATTCCCTTACAATGTATAACTGCAAAATAAAAGTTAGCAAATGGCTGAAAGGTATGGATTACGAAGAGACGGAGTGTTTAGTAAATAATTAATTAGAACACTTGATTGTGTAATCCAATACGGCAGTATTTAGTTATTGTCGGTTTCTGTAGTTTTTATAACTAGTTTATATATCTATATAAGTAATAACGCAACCAATGTGCGCACACCTAAATTGGCTACAGTATATACGTATATAGAGGGGACCCTGTTGCCTGTAATACAGGTTATCCTACCACTGGCAACAGAAGTCACCTTTAACAATATTTAAGCTCCAATGTGCCTCTTGTCACCAATTTTTGTATTATTAATTTAAAATATTGTAACTTGCTTTAAGTCAATAAACGTTTATTATTATTATCTACCTAAGGTTTATGGCATTAGTACAACAATCTGAGAGAAAGATTGACAGACGGGCCTGACAGCATTATTAATGGGCTTCGCTGTCACCCTCACGGTACGGAATCCTAAAAAGATGTTGTTTTGTTAACTTTCCGATAGTGTAATCAATAGTCATTACGTCATATAATTTTATCTTTACAGCTGTAGGAGTTTAAACCTCCTCTTCTCTTTTTAACGGTTTGATAACGGTTTCAGTTAAAATCATGAATTTTTCTCATAGTGTAACGCTGCGCTACAAAGTAATTTAATAAATTTGTAAAACTATAGTGACGACCTCCGTGGCCGAGTGGTTTGTACGCCGGGTTTCATGGTGTCGCCGACCCGAGAGGTCCCGGGTTCGAATCCCGGTGGGGGCAGATGTTTGTGTGATGAATACGAGCATTTGTACTCCAGTCATGGATGTTTAATATGTATTTCTATATAAATATACTTATATATGTACAGTATATGTACTCTATCCGTTACCCTAGTATCCCATAACACAAGCCTTATAGTGCTTAGTATGGGGCTAGGCTAATTGGTGTGAGTGTTGGAAATATTTATATTTATTATTTATTTATTTATTATAAGAACACTGTCTAATATTCTCTGTGATTGCCTATTCGTAGTGGGTTCATTAATGTATATTTTCAATGAGCTTAAAGTCTGTACACATTACAAAAGTTAGATTTTTTTTTCTGTACCAATAACACCCGTAAACCTCCAAATGTAAGCGTACTCCTTCCGATAAAGGCCGGCATCGCATTTGTGATCTTGAGGTGATCACACATGATCAGGGGGCCATTCGCCTAACGGAAATCCTTTGGAAAACGCTAACGTTTTCGATTTTATTTTGTTATTTCTGACCGCCGAAGGTTTTCAAATACCTCACGCGCATTTATTTAATATTATTATTACCAAGGCAAAAGAAAAAAAAGAGCGCGAGGCATTTGTAAACCTCAGGCGGCTAGAAATAACAAAATGAATTCGTAAGTGTTAGCGTTTTCCAAAGCATTTCCGTTAGGCGAATGGCCCCGAGGTGAGCCGTGGCCCGTATGCCCTTATAATATACAAGAAAGAAACGCAAATCGGCTTTAAAATAATTTACCATCAATCTTGCCCATAGTAATCTTATCATATGCAACAGGCTAATCTCGGAACCATTTAAGTCAGAACCATTTTTCACTTGGTCGAGATTATCTACTGAATGAAGAAAACGGAAAAATTCCATTTTCCCACTTTTGCATCAAAACCCGGTTGAAAAAAACTTTTATACTGCAAGCGACGTTACCTAGTCAGTTCTGCCTTAATCATCAACCTATTAATGTCCCCACTGCTGGAGCACAGGCCTTCTCTATGGATGGAATAGGGAGGTTGGGCCATGACCCCCCACGCGGGCCCAGTTGGCGGGTGCTAACGACTGCAGATGCAGCCGGGACCAACGGCTTAACGTGCCTACCGAAGCACGGAGGAACTCGAGATAGAAGATTTTCGGCCACCCATCCAATGACCGACCACTGCGAAAGTTGCTTAACTTCAACGATCGCAGCCGAACGCGCTAACCACCCGCGCCATCGAGGTCCTCGATTTTAAGTACTTCTGGCTTAGTCTTAGGATTTTCTCTAAGCTTGCAACTTAGAAGTGGGATGTTAATCTTAGGATCTCCCTTGTGGAGTTTGTTGCCCGTGCTTCTTACTACAACACCAATCTCTAATGAAAAGTGACTGTAGTTTCACAACACTTACCCAAGTACACATTTAAGCGTGTGAACTATACTATTCATACTTTATATTGTTTTAAACTTTCATGGTCTCTAACATTATAGTAATATAAGTTATTTACGGGATTGTTACCATGTACCTTGTTTTTAGCGAGTTTCCGATATTTCGGCACTGTTGCAAGCGCCATGTCTGGAATCCTGTGGTTCGTATGTGTAAAACCGGAAATAATCAAAAAAGTGTCGTGTCGCGATCCGATACTATAAGTGTTGTGTGTCGAGAACAGTTTCGAGTGAATAGTGAGAATGTGAACAGTGGTACGGGTATCGAACGCAATAAAAGACTTCGTCGGAGGGTAGACCGATATGTCTGCCAATAACAGCCTACCCGCAATTACTTCAGTTACTCCGTGATCATGGCGCTTGCAACAGTGCCGAAATATCGGAAACTCGCTAAAAACAAGGTACTTGGTAACAATCCCGTAGTTAATTTATATTACTATAATAGTCATACTTTATTCATTCCTAAAAATACCAACAGAAAAGTTATGCGCAACCGAAATTAATAGGAAAAAGTATAATTACAAATTAATATTTGTTCTTGTAAGAGATGTTACATAAATCTGGAAGCAAATAAGCTACGAGGGGAATAATGTTGGCGAGTACCTACTTGATTTATAGCTTAGCACCCTCATAATACAGTTAGAGTTCCGTTGTCCATGTTTGTTTAGGTCACCAGATAAGTTGGTCTTGTAATCTACTTAGATACATAGGTGTTGTCACTAAAAACACGTTTAGCCACCTTCAATCTTCTAAACAGTTTACTAAGTAAATCAACGTTTACCAAGAGGAATATCTGAGTTCATAAATTAAAAATTGAAAAAATAAATCTTATCACATTGTTTTTTTTTTCCAATTGAACCAATTAATTTTGCAGATGATAACGTTATAATTACCTATCAGCTTCTGGTTTAACTTTATATCAGTATACTAGCCGTGCCCCGCGGTTTCACCCGCGTTTTTCTCGTTTCCGTGGAAATACCGTGATAAAATATATAGGTACCAACTCTTAACATCTTACACACTTGATAACTTTTAAACGAAATATCCGATTGAGATGAAACAAAAAGTATTTTACTTCTACATAAATACTCTTGATAACATAATGCTTAATTTCGATAAAGATTAATATTACGATACATATTTAACATAGTTTTTTTTTCTTCAGACGATTTAATAATTATTTTGAGCACAAAATCGGTTATTGTTAATCACAATGCCATGATAGCTAGATATATGTTCTCGCGGATTTTTTTGTAGGTCTTAATGGGATCTACAAACTCGTAGTACATCATCTCTTATCTATTAGACAAGTCCGTCCGTCCGTCCATCTGTGGTGCTGTTTCAACGGCCAAACCGTAAGAGATAGATAAAGAGAATGTTTAAGTTATAAGTTAAGAATAGTCTGATAAGACTACAAATCGGATTTGAGTAACGTAGCACTTCCGGTTTTCGAGAAATCACGAATTTCAAACGAAACCACACAAAATCTCCGAAGTTCTCAATTAATTAAATACATTTTTTTTGTTTTTTTTTTGTTTTGGTGAACATTTGGTTCACTGGTTTGCTAGTTTTGTTCTATTGTCAATAGTTTTTGCAGCGCACGCAAAAATAGGTTTTCGATTTTACACCTTGTCTTACAAAATAGCAATTTTATTACGGATCCCTAATTTTGAAAATAAATATAGCCTATAGCCTTCCTCGGTAAATGGACTACCCAACACTGAAAGAGTCATTCAAATCGGACCAGTAGTTCCAGAGATTAGCGCGTTCAAGCAAACAAACAAACTCTGCAGCTTTATAATTAGTATAGATCCTCCCATATTTGCTTCACGCTCGAATAATTAAAGAGAAACGGGATAAAGGAAAATTATCATCAGTTTCAACAGCTGTAACTTTTGGGTTCATAGCCCATGGGCTTTGCTAATTTATCCTGTATGGTATAATAATATATATATGGTACTAGCGGCCCGCCCTCGCTTCGCTTCGGTGTAGAGCTGAAGTGTAGACTACATTTTTTTGTTCTCAGGCTTGTATTATACCCAATGACTTTCATCTATGATTCTTCTTATACCTGCATGCAAAGTCTCAGCCCGATCGGTTTAAAATTGACCAAAGTTTCATACAAACTTTCATTTCCCTATTTTATCCCCTTGGGGGTAGAATTGATCAAAATCCTCTCTTAGCGGATGCCTTCGTCATAACATCTACCTGCATGACAAATTTCAGCCCGATCCGTCCTGTGGTTTGGGCTGTGCGTTGATAGATCACTATGTCAGTCAGTCACCTTTGAGTTTTATATATATAGATAATAGCAATAAACTCATCCTTTTTTAGGTGTTTAGAATCTGGCAAACCTAGACAGAGTCATAAGTGTTCATTAGCAAAATCCTTGTTCCATTTTGTTTAAAAACGGCTGGTGATTCCCTCCATCAATTGATTTCCATTTTTGAAAATACGACGCTACTGGCAGCAGTTCATCCCCTCTTCTGGGCAGGCAGGCCACAGGCCTACCCTATGAATGGGATAGGGAGATTGGGCCGTGATCCACCACGCGCGGGTCCAGTGCGGATTGCTGGGTGCTAACGACTGCAGATGCAGCCGGGACCCCAACGTCTTAACGTGAGCACGGCGGAGCTCGAAATAATTTTTTGGTCACCGATCCAATATGACCGACCATTGCGAAAGTTGCTTAATTTACACGATCGCAGGCCGAACCGCCTGCATCTATCGAGCTCCTTTTATTAGTATTAATATGATTATTACTCTTGCCTAATTTCCTGAATTGTTTTCATTAACACAGAAGTGATGCTGCGCGTAACAAGGTTATTATTTTAAACACGTACAAATTGTGGAGCGCCTCTAAGGTCCACGAGTACCCGAAAATCAAATTGCCGCCGCGGGAGCTGCGGCCTCCTCTCATTTGTCACAATTTAAAACTGGAACATAAAGAATTTTTTTTTTATAACAAATCAACAAAAAAGGCCACAAATTATAAAGGAACCTTTGCTGTAACGACCAATTTATATTATTTTTAGAACTGAAATCACCTTTCCTCATTAGTATTAAGAATTAGCTTATTAATATTCTCAGTCCTTGAGCACAGGCCTTTCCTATAGACGAAATAAAATTCGAAGACAGGGCCATGCTTGTACCCACGAGACGCGGGTGCCCTGCAGATGGGTGGTTGCTAACGACTGCATTCAATGACCGTCTGTTGCGAAAATAATTTCTTCCAGGATTGCAAGCGCCAGTTTTCTAGTTTCATGAATGATACGTCCAGTGTTGCCAGGTCCGATTTTTAAAAATCGGGAGGCGTTACAGAAAAAAACAGTAGATGTATGGAAAGCGCTACAAGAAAAAACAGTAGATGCAGAGGCGTACTTTTTCCGATTTGCAACCCCCCCCCCCCCTATTATTGGTAAATCAAATCAAAATATATCCCCCAGTAACGAATGTGTTTCTATGGCTTCTGCCGTCCCTCATAGCTCGTTATTTCAGACAAAACCATTGATTTTATTATAATTAAGGCTACCTACATTCTTAATAGCGTAAAACGCAACTCAACATGCAATTTAAAAAAGAAAATCATATTCTAAGAAAAACAGTGCATTCATGTGGCGAAACGGAAGAACAGGAGAAATTTCAAAAAACCGGAGATCTCCTGTAAAATCGGGAGACCTGGCAACCCTGGATACGTCTGAATTCATATCACACTGCCTTTACTAAACCCATACAAAACATAGCATAACTTAGGTGTAAATTATGATTCGTGAACAATAGCGACAGGTACCGGTCCCATCGCTCATAATCGTTATTATACCTAACCTGTCCCTTGAGATATAATCAATATCTGCACGGGAAATACGTTATACGTTGATTTAGTCTCCTTATTAATAGAAGCAATATGATTTATCAGTGATTTGTACTTGGTCAATATAATTTCTATTACGTACGATTTCACATTCAACATAGATCAAGTTTCTTATCTTAATCGCAATGAATATATCGTTGTGGCGGTTATTTAAACAATATGCGTGCTGTGCTGAGTTTCTCAATAGGGTGACCATTATAACAAGATTCATATTCGCAATTTGTGAACTTGACAATAGTCTCTCCTTTTCACTCCCTATACAATATGATAAGGACAACCTATTTTTTTTTTTCGATGAGAAATACCTGGACGGACTTTGCGGTGCGCTGGCGAGGTGCACGGCTTGTGTGGGACTCACCCGGCGCGGGATAGCGCCAGTCCTACCCACTAAAACTCACCGGTACCCTCCGAGCAGGGCCCTACCTAACTGAACAGGGGCCCTAAAACCAGTCAATACTCCTGCACCGGCGTCCCCCCCATGCACGCCGGGAGTGCGGGTGTGGTCGCGTCAACCTTTACCGACTGTCCGCGCACCCGCAAGGTGATTGTCCGCGAACGGACCCACCTCCGATGAAGGTGCCCCGGAGTATCAGGGGCACCAGCATCAAGAGAGCTCGTGCAATGCCCCCCCCCCCCCCCCGCGGCTCTCACAGGCGTGGGAGGGAGAGCGTAGTTCTCTCCGTCCCTCTCCCGCCCCCCTTGGCCCTAAGAAGGGCCTTTTGAGCATCTACCGCCAATCGCAACGATCAGACTCACTGTGGGGTGATGCTCCTACCCTGGTCCTGAAAAGGACTGTTGAACGGTGTTCAGCACTCAAAGTGCTGACCATCCCGGGGTCCCTACGTGACCCAGTCCCCCCCTTGCCCCTGTGCGGGCTATCCCCTTTGTCAGGGTGGCAGAAGATGCGCCAGTGTGCGCCTGCCTCTCCTGCCTCTCCTCCCCAACCGGTACCCTCCTACGCCCATGTATGATAAGGACAACCTGCTGTCAAAATGACAAATAACAAATATGAGCAGCCATCTGTACCCTTAGTACGAGTTTGAGCTCACAAAAACTATCATAGTTTTCGTAATTGCAAAATTATGTTTCTATGTCTATTTTGGTGAAAAGTAACCAAATAGACTTAAAAGACGCAAACAATTTAATGATGGAATTTCAACACTGTTTATTTGTATTGAAACGAAAACAAATAAATCAGTACTAAGAGTGCGAGCTCACGAAAACTATCATAGTTTTCGTAATTGTAAAACTCGTACTAAGGGTACTGAAGTGCAGGTATTATAGAAAACGTATTAAAAATCATCGACCTCATAATTAATTGGTGACCAACAAGTAAGGCTAGTGTTTACTTTCAGAGAATTATTCAAATAACACTTAACTATGGGAACCGCTACTCATTTCAGGATTTTTATCAGCGATTGCGTGATTCACGAAAGGAAAATAAATATATTACTTCTACCCACTACGTACATTTATCACGGATATTTTCCGTGGCTCTCAGTCGACTTAAACACGGGAATTCAATCCACATTTCTTGTTTCTAATATTTTAATCTAGCTTTCTCTGTCGGTTCACTTGCTTCATTCATTCAATTTATGTCATTTAGGATGTATTCTGAATCAAACACCAGTACGCTGGCCAGTGGTAATGACGTCATGATTTCGACGCCATATTAACAATACTACTACTACACCAGTGCAATATGGCGTCGAAATCATGACGTCACGACGACGACTAACCTAAGTTAATCATGTGTCTAATTCTTGCCTAATCAATTCAAGTAGGCATTGACAATGCATGTCTTGTAGTCTTTATACTTCATTGTAATTATCTCTTTATTGAAGAAACTATGGGCTATTAAATATATATTTTCATTTTTGGCAACAAACTGTTTCATTCATAAAACTAAAGAAATGTTTACATACTAGAAGAAATTACTATTTTGAATTTACTCGTTCTTGGTTAGGGTCACACAGGTGAAGTTTGCCCACATTGTAGAAAACAAAGACGGAAGTGCTGGCTCTGCCTTGCAGCCTAAAAAATAGTGAAATAAATTCAATGCATCCATTATGGTACCTGTAGCATAAAGGTTGGTGCACCTGACCGGATAGCGGAAGGCGCTGGTTTGAATTCCATTCGGCACGGATGTTTTCTAGTAAACATTTCTTTAGATTTATAAAGTGGTGACTGGCCCTTACAAATCTAATATATAAAATCGCGGTGTTTGTGGTTAAACTCCTCCGAAACGGCTTTCCCGATTCTCATGAAATTTTGTGTGCACATTGGGTAGGTCTGAGAGTCGGACAACATCTATTTTTCATCCCCCTAAATGTTAAGGGTAATCCAACCCTAATTTTTTTTTCAATTTTAGATATTTTTTTTTTATTTTTTTATGATACATCATACAAAAATACATACACCCTAAATTTTTTCCCTTCTATGGCGGTACGAAGTTCGCTGGGTCAGCTAGTATTTTTTATGAAAATTTTATGGTGTCTTTAGTGATTGACTAATCTATATAATTTTGCCCAGGGTTGTCTGGAGCCGCTCGTGACTTACTATGCAATTAATTTTCACACATGTGGGTCATTGCTGTGTAACGCACAATGTCCGTATGCTGTTCCGATAACCGCGCCTAGGTCTACTTATTAGTGCCCACCTGCAACATGTTATATGCTAATCGCTTATAGTATCCGTTAATCTTATTTTTTTATGCAAATACTCTTACCCTTGTATTTTATTGTACTACCTTTATTATTATAGCTATAATGCGATTCAATTAAGAATAGGAAAGCCAATGACCTGGATCTGTCAAATGTCGATTGGAAAGTACGGTTTGCAAAAAAAAACTTGGAACCCTTTTTAGCACTCTGCTAATTCTAGAATAAAAACCAAACATTCGTAAAAAAAAACATTAACAAATATTGCTAATTAATATTGGTTGATATTGTTTTTCCATTTATTGAGCTTTGGCTATGATTGGTTGATAACCTAAATCGTCAACCAAATGCCACTTCAAGTTGCGTTCAGAAACTCGATTTAAAACTTTCGTTTACATAAAAGATGTATGTTCATATGTGACATAGTAATGGTGCATGATTATTCATAACTACTGCGATGGTAATGCAGATATGAGCGGACTTGAGAGATTCTGATTAGCGTTATTTCTTACACATTCTTAATTAATAAATATTATCAAAAATCGGTTGTTTTTTTTCTCAATGTTAGTAAATCAATTTTATTTAAAAAAAATGATTTTTCTCACTTAATCTTAGTAGGTAGGTATATAAGTTTTAAATAAAAACTGTTTTTGCTCACTCTACCTATTTGGTTTGAATTGACAGCTATGACGTCACAATATGGCGCGCATTCGGTCCTATTCTTAGTTGAATCGTATTATATTAACGGGATTATTACCATGTACCATTTTTTACTCCGTGATCATGGCGATTGCAACAGTGCCGAAATATGGGCGACTCATAAAAAACAAGGTGTGGTAACAATCCCGTTAATAGCTAAAATGTAAAAGGTCATGAAAGTTTAAAACAATTTACCTTTTTATTTTTCCTTTTTTAATATTTCTGTGGTAGCATTTCCACCAGTTTTCAGGGAGTAGCTCTATGGCTTCTATTGAATCCTTAGTAGGTTAAAAGAAAAACTTTTGTATTTGTTTCAAGTTTTCAAGACGAATGTTTTAGGTACCGCCGTTATTTCTCCTTAACAAAACCGTTTTAACTTCCTCATTTGGTAAAACAGAAATGTAAATGATGTTGGCCAATAATTGTTTTGTAAAGGTCGCTCTTTGACTCGACTCTACTTATTTATGAGTGTATTACTTTATTGCCATCTTAAACAATCTTGTCGGTGTCAAGCCAAATCAACTTAATTCATAAATCTTTTAAATGCATAAACTTCAGAGAAGTTGCTTAATTTGTTCGCCCCTGAATCTGACGTACCGTGGAGTATTCAACAACTTTGAGTACTGTTGTGATTTTGAAATACAACACTCGCTTAGTTTTAAAACGTATCTAAACTCCTATAAAACCCTCCGTCGTAATGTAAGTCTCAAAAGGTGCTCGTGAAGCCGCTCGAGGTAACAGCTAGGCCATTACAATAACAGTGAATGATTCAAATTTATTCGCCGCATTAATGAATACTGGGGGACGCTTCGGGTCCACAAATTGTGTCTTTGTATATTGCGTGTACATCATCGTAGGAACAGCGAATGCCAAAAATTACTATACAAGTGTTTTGGGGTTCATACATTTTACATTTTACTTGTCAATGCACAGTAACACATCGATTTATCACTTTATAGCAAATTCTCTCAATTGATAACGACCGATAATTGAGGACGACCTCCGTGGCCGAGTGGTTTGTACGCCGGGTTTCACGGTGTCGCCGACTCGAGAAGTCCCGGGTTCGAATCTCGGTGGGCGCTGATGTTTGTGTGATGAATACGAGCATTTGTACTCCAGTCATGGATGTATAATATGTATTTCTATATAAATATGCTTATATATGTACAGTATATGTATTCTATCCGTTACCCTAGTATCCCATAACACAAGCCTTATAGTACTTTGGGGCTAGGCTAATTGGTGCGAGTGTTGAAAATATTTATTTATTTATAACGAATTTTAATGATGAAGCTCAATATCAGTTGGGAGACATTTGCAGTATTGAATGATTGACCTGGGGTCTAACTGTCAAACTTAACACATTCCACGATCTTCTTGGAAGCTAATGAAGATTTTCAAACATGAAGACATACCTCGCTTTTTGCCATCTCTCCTTCTAAATGAAACTTCTACTTTGATAAGATTAAGGCCCGTATTACAGAATGACAACTAAGTGTTGATCTTTACTTGAGTACAGTTAGAAAGGGATGTCGCTATGTGCTATGTATAGCGACATCCCTTTCTAACTATGCTCAAGACTAGATCAATCACTGAGAATCTTTCTATAACACAGGCCTTATACAGACAATACACACTACGAGAAATCGTTACGATCAGACTGTACAGTTCGAACGGTACCGATAAATCGTAGCGTGTATGTTATAAAACTGCACAGTTTCCTATACTAAACGAAATCGTATAAACTGTTCCGTTTGGACTGTACAGTCTGATCGTAACGATTTCTCGTAGTGTGTATGGCCGGTATTACTCTTTATTCAACTTAAATAGAAGAAATTACCAATGTCTAGGTTTTATTTATGGATTCCAAAGTCATTTAATGTATGTATAAATAAAAAAATCTAGTATCAATATGCCATTTCACTTTCCTATGAATGAAATGAAAGGAAAAGCGGAAGGAGTTATAATTAAACTAGTAAACACCCGTATGGACTACAATGTTTCCAAGAAATGGGCAATTTGCCATATTCAGCTATATAGTAGATACCGTACTAGATTTCGATAGTAAGTCTCAAAGTTACAATACGACTGTATTTTACCTGTTCTTGTATACTACTTACATATTACTCGATATGTGGGTTTCACCTAAAATTTAGCTCGGATTTAACTTAATATTCCAAGAATGCAACTCTATTTTGTAACTCGCAAAAGCACGTGCCGCATTCATTGACGCTTCGCGGTCGTCGCTCGGTTTATGCATCGGAGCGAATGCACCACCTACCCCCCCGTTTGGGTCGTTCAACCCTCTTCCTACTCCCACTATGAGGTTGTATTTCACTTTTATAGTGGGATAGGACTCCTGTGCGAGATTTCTTGTAGAACTATTACGTCTAAGACAACTATAATAACAACTTTTAGTTTTTTAGTTATAATTTTTATTTTTATTTTTAAAGCATGTAACTGCTGCCTTGCAGCTTAAGAATGGCTAGAAGAATTTCGACGCGGCCAACGGGGCCGCGGTAGCATAATTGGGCAGTGCATTCGCCCCGATAGCAAAGGGTGCGGGTTCGAGTCCCGTTTGCTGCCTGGTCCGCGTGATATTTTTTCTAGTTATATTTTCTTTAGATTTAAACTTTTAGTTTGTCATGCTACTCCTTTTACATTAACATTTTCTTAATTTAGTTCTTAGTTCAGGTCTTCTTAAGTAAGTTGAATAAGGAAGCTGTCAGATTTCATAATATCTTACTGAAATGCGTCAGCTACATCAAGGCAAAATATTTAATTTGTAGTTTCCGCACAAGTTGTATGAAAATTATGTTATTATTATTAAGAGAAAAACAACTGTCATTTATCTAAGAGTTAATTTATATATTTTAGGAAATTAAAACGATTTTTCATGAAGACCAAAACCAACAAGATGTTTGGCTGATTTTAAATAGGTACGTTGTAATTTAAAAGGATTAAAAATATTAAAAGTATCCATGGTAGGATTCAACTAACCTTATTCAGTAATCTTGTATAGGACTACATGTACATCCAAACGGAGTCCGCTATTTGATTTCATTGAGATGAGAAGATTGCGGGACAAATGGTTTGGAGGGGTCAATGACGTCAATTGGGTCTATTGTAACATCTAGGCGAGTCTTAGAACCTTGAACACTTGTTAAACAATATTTGACATGCTTCATTGGTTGTTGTACGAAATGATTCAATGATAAAATAATATAGAAAAAAGAAACACAATTTTTACTTAACCCAGACCATTTTGCGAAATCCCCAAACTTATAATTCTTAACTAATGCAATACAATCGTCAATGATTCCGATTTGACACAGAGATTTCATGCTTAATTAAAAAATGAGGTTGTTAAGGCAAACTAAAAGATACTTATTGAAAGTTGTCATAATCTTTTCAACAAAAACATACCTATATATTATAGCGCGAGGAAGCCGATTATACGAATATTTATTCAGCTGCCATAACATTCTATTATTTAAATTATTAAAAACTTACATTTATTCGGGCCCTACTGAGTTTATGTATTTTTTACCACGTGTCGATATGAAAAATATACTTATTTGTTACATTACATGCTTCGCACGATGAAACTAAAATCTTATTAGTGATTCCATTTCCATTGATTTATTAATAAGTTTACGATGGTGGACTACTAAACAAGTCACATCGAGGTCATCGACTCAATGTCGTCCATTAATTTTTAATGTTTCATTATTGTATAATATCCTGAGTACCCAAAAAAATTTTCTTTGAACAACCACTTCCCATTTATATATATTTTGTCCTGATTTGAATAACTTTTTGCTTTTTATATTCCCGGTAATCTGATGAGACTAAAGCCCGTAATAAAGAAAGATTCTCAGTGGCTGATCTAGTCTTGAGCATAGTTAGAAAGGGATGTCGCTATTTATAGCACATAGCGACATCCCTTTCTAACTGTACTCAAGTAAAGATCAACACTTATTTATCATTCTGTAATACGGGTCTTAAACACCGTTAAGGTATATCCACTTGAAAAAATATTTGCATTTTGGTCTTGTATTAATGTAAGCTAGTTGTTGTTCAACTACCATATTTAATTCTTTCTTTATTATTTGCCTCTCACATCTTGATATTAATGTCACCAGTCGATAGCAGTCTCAACAGTCAGACGCATGTTATTGTCACTTGTATTGATCAATTCACCGTTATTGTATTAATAGGCGAATGCATTGAAATTAAAGTAACCTGTTTGTGATCAGCGGTACCATTTTTTGTTAGTAGAATGTATTGTGCAATAACGGTAGAGGGTTTTTAGCAATTCTAATTGAAAATATCTATTATATTTTCTAAATTCTCTCTTTAACGTCAAAAATTGCTATGAATCAAACAACTACTATGTCCCGTCTTCGTCAAATCCCCTCTGACGCTCGGACCACGTGGAATATTTCCAGTAGAATTTTGTTTAAATTTATAAATCTAGTTATGAAATGCTTAATATAAAAAATATAATAGACTACTTTTTATTTTTCATTTGCAATTTATGGAATTTCCCTTAATTGCATCACCTCACACGCCGGCTGATGATCGATTGGGCAACGACTCGGTTTATAAACCCTCCGGTTTCAGGTTCGTCCTAAAGAGTTTGTGTTACCAACTGGGACATTATACTCTAATACGATTTATAAATTCTTAATTGTGTTTTTAGTATCAGTCGCGAAACACAACTTAATTCCAGTTTAATAAATTAGATGAAATTAATTTCGTTATATAATTGAATGTTCCGGAATAAACAATTAAATGTTTTAAAGGGAAATTACCGGAACATTTAATTGTTTTCTTTAATTTCTTCGATGTACAATTTGCTAAATGTGCTACTCAGCCCGTCCATGTATAGCTTCTAGGAAAACTTATTCAACTTAATCATCGTGACTTCGAAACTGATGCAAGGTATACAAAAAACCGCGCAACATGACTGAGGTCACGTTGACCAACTTACGGTACAAACTACAACTTACTCAAGCTCAAAAATAGTCCATACGTCAATCGTACAAAGAACTTGAGTGTCTTATTCACCTGGACACATCTGCATAATGCCAGAGGGTGGGGCTTGGGTTCACCGACCTCAATCCATCTGTTCTCCAAGTTCTCATTCCACAATGGAACGCAGTTTGCGAATTGCATTTCACCGCGAATTGCCCATCCGTCAATTACCAGAGCCATCAATACTTTATTTTCATGGAATCCCTCATTTTCTTTTTTTATTTACGTTGAAAAACGATAACTTTTGTCATCTAATAAATGTGGCACTCTACTGTCAATAAAGTCTTAATTTCCTGACTTGGCTACATTGACACTGTCACGTACGCAAAGTTTAGACAGAACTTTCACAACTTCACGCATAACTTAAGAATAGTATTTTTATAAGTTCATTTTCATGTAGTGTCCGATTTTCCCTTAGGGATATAACTTAAATAAATTGATGATTTTACGTTGCACAATTGCTCACAAATCTTTCCTTGTCTACGTGTCAAAACGTTTTTAAAACTCATAGTTAAAAATTTTTGTTTCACCACCCATTTTCTCAGTTACATCATGTAGTCTCGATTCGCAATTCTAGGAAACCGAGTTCCGCGCATGCTCCTGTTGCCAAAGCTGCTTCTATAGCCTCTAGTTTAAGCAAAATATCCCTGAAGAAAACATCTCCTAGAAACAAGTACATTGATCGCTGTGTAGAGTTGTTTTTGTTCGAAATAGAGGAAAGACGAATACTTGGCTTATAAATTAAGCGGAAATGTTTGTGATGTTTTCACTCCGTAAGTATTTTTATTGCCATAAGTGTGCCAAGTGGAGTAGCCATACCAGAACTAGGACTGTTTTTCTTAAAATTTTAAGGAGATATTTAAGATTTCAATGTTTTATTTGAGAAAAGCTATTATTTCACAAATGTGGCTGGGCAAATGCCCAGCTGTATTTTCACAAGTCTTTGAATTCATATATTTCATATGCGGATAGATTTTGTTCTACTTTAATTTTTTAATAAATTGTAACTAAATATAATTCCTGAACTTCCAGTGTCATATATTCATATTTTCGTAAAAGTTTTTTACTTAGCTTGGCATGGTTTTATGGATTGCGGAGTGATAAGTGCGTACGGACGGTCTGCTATTGCGGAGATAGAAAAACTTTCGCCAAGGTCAGACGTATAATAGTCATCGTATTTATTAGATCTCGAGTACTTCCATCCTTTGGAAAGAACACACAGCCGTTAGTTACATATGCATTATAAGAAGGAAGACTAAACCGCATTGAAATAGTATCCGATACCATATTTTTAATATTATCGTAAGTACATCTGTAATTATAACTTTATTATGAACTAATAATGATCATGATACCACCGCCGATACGTTGAGAAGACGATATCAGACAACACGCTGGTCGCAATAAGATCATGTGGATAGGGAGACACAGAAATGGAAAGATATGGAGGAAGCCTATGTTTAAAAACGGCCAACGTAAAAAAAAGCCTGCTATAGATAGGTTTTTTCATATGTTTTTGTTCAGTAACTATTGTGTCCACAATTTTCAAGGTATTGTGTGAAATGAATTGTAGTGGAATAATATGCAGCGTCTAACCAGCAGCTCACAAGGATCCATTAAAGCGGAGTGTTCGGTTACGCGGCTAAATTGTGGAGCAAGGCGGCCTCATCGCTCGCTAATGGTATCATATGGCTGGCCAGTGCTACCGATCAGATGGATTGTTGTGAACACATTTATCCACATGATGTGTGTTGAGCATGATTTATATTTATGGATGCAAAATATGAGTAGCTTTCGAATCCGAAACAGACGCTGTGTCTGTGTATCGAATTACAAGTCTAGGTTTTGAAGGATATGTTCAATTAATATTAACTCTAAGATCTTGTACACACTGTTTTGTCAGTTATTATTACAAAACTAGCCAAATGAAAGCTCTTATGTAATATTTTTAGGTTATCATTCATTAGGTCACTTGTTAGTGTCATTTATAATCTAGACGATTTAGTATTACCCATGAAACTTTTATTTGATTCGTTGATAAATGTAGTCCAATATCTTAGTAATAAACCTTTTTCTTATACATTTGGCAGTCGTCCATCAGCACGTGGTAAAGGGGTTGAGTCTTAAATTCTGTAACTCTAGTCTTGGACACTTCCGCTACTGTCAGACGCTTCTGTAAATGATCCACAATTGTCACCGTTATTAAAGTTTGACGACTTACCTTCATCAAATTACATAGACGTTTAAATATGAGTTTATTGTAGTTGCGTGCTTCCGAAGAATATCGATCGTAAATATACGTATACATGAAGTGTCGGTTATACACGAAATTGGGAAGTTATTTTTGTATCGTCGACAAAATTATTTCTATTTCTTTGTTTATGACATCGTTTTATTCCTTTCTGAATTTCTTCTGTACTTGTAGCTAGCAAAGAGTGAATATTACTAAAGTATTTGGCCGTATCCCAACAATTTTGATAAAAAAGATGGATTTGGAAAAGTTCGTGCAGAAACAAAGAGTTCAAACTTTGTATAGCAACGAAAATTTCGCTCGCTCGATTATATGGCCTCCATGAAATATTGTGAAAAAAGCTTTCAAAAATTAAATATTGCTTGTTTGGACACTGAAAGTGAGGGTTTTCGCAGTTCATTGAACTTTTGCTGTCACGAAAATAGCTTCCATCACCATTTGCCGTGCTATTTAGGTTTCCTGCGGCTAAACAATATTCCCGCAGAAGATACTCTAACATAATGAAATAACGCATAGTGTCAATTTTTCTCTTATCAGCATGTTTATGTAATGTAAACTTAATAGTAGTAAGTATAGATAAAACATCCGTGATAACCGGTTACACCGATCATGATCGGTTTGCGATAGATTTACCGGTAGAACGTGAAGTTTTTATCACGTCGCGTGCTTGTCGAGTGGCCGGAGCGGCAGAGCGGCTATCCTCGAAAATTTATCAGCAGGTTATGTCGTACGGCATTACAGCATTTATGTGGGCCGCGTCACAAACTACGAGTGCGCCGCCGCCGTCCGACGCGCGTATCATTCGCTTGCCGATCACCGAACCAACCGTACGCACAGTGTGAGCCACGCTGCTCTC
Source organism: Chilo suppressalis (assembly GCA_902850365.2). Classification (NCBI taxonomy): domain Eukaryota; kingdom Metazoa; phylum Arthropoda; class Insecta; order Lepidoptera; family Crambidae; genus Chilo; species Chilo suppressalis. Next base: position 2,540,078 of record OU963910.1, read on the forward strand.
GCAACTAAACTCATCGACGATCAGCTGTTCAGTTTAACAACACACGCCGGCACCCACAGACACTTCCGGCTCTTACCTGACCATAATCTATCAACCTGCACCATGGTAAGGACACCAGTGATACCAGTGCCAGTGTAACAGTGAATAAATTGTGCCATCCTAAGTGTGCCCAAAATCGTGCCTGAATTAGCTTTCCGCATCGAAGCTTCCCAACACATTTAACCATTCTTAGTCCAGTGTCTAAGTAAACAGTGGTGTCAGTGAATGTATTCAAAATATCGATAGCAAAAACTCGCCACGAGAGTCCTGCTCGATTTAAATTTCAATATACACTTTAAAATGCAAAAAGGAATCGATTTGTCTACCTTCTATTAAAATTTACGAATTCGATTCAAGTGCTACCGCTTTGTCACGAGTTTACCACTTTCATAGTCGAAGTGTTATTTTATGTAAAGTTTATCGTAGTTTTCTTATATCGGGAATTGGACACGAGTGGATGATATGGTGATGTGCAGTTGCATCCCGTGGTGTGGCGTTTTCGACTGACGTGCGGTCGTTGTTGTTTGTAAGACCGGCTATAATTAGCAAACTCGTCCGTCCCCCGCGCCGGCCGCGCTTACATAACCGCGCCACGGCGGCCTTGACTCCCGCGCCGCATCTCGCCTAATATTGGCAGATCGATGCGTTGATTCCTCTTTATCACTTGACTACCTTTTACATCTTTTTGGGTTCACCTAATGGGAATAGAAAGTCGCATAACTAATATTATACTTATTCCCGATAAAGTTTTGGTTTAAATACGAGTCTTTGTTTAAATTTATTAAAATTAACTATTCTCTAAGTGACTTAAGTTAACAATTTTCCACTGTACTCTGTGTTGTTGTGAAAGTTATCGAAATTTACATACCTTTAAAATTTACCAGTGAAATTCAATTCTTAGAAAATCAAAGAAGAAAAAAGAAGAAATTAATTACCATCGAATTTTATGCATCATTAATTCTCTTATTCACACCTCCGCTTCGTCATTTGCCACTTCAGAAATTATGTAAATAACATCGACTTTTCGATTCCCTATCCTGTTTGACGGGGCTGATATGTTGTTTACATTAAAATTCTTACCTCCATCGGAGTCAGTATTTACAATGCGGTGACTTGCATGTGTATTATGCTAACACTTAGAAACGAGACTGCGTTAAGTTTATTTTAGTTTGTGAGTACAATCGTTGGTGACTCTATGGAATATTTTTCCTTAACACTACCTTACCTTACCGTTGTAAAATTGTTTTATTTTTCATCGTGATGCGTAATCAAGTTATGTTTTTTTTAAAACGTAATAGGTACGCGCTATCTAATCTGCATCGTCCTTGAGATATTAAGTCTGCATTCGTTTTTGTCGATATAATCTCTCATAGTAATATACCCAGTCCTCTTATACATGGCTTGAATCAAGTATCTTATTTGTTAAAACGAGTTCCTTTTATGTTTATTATTTTGACTTAACTTTATTTTTTTTATAATATTCATAACATTATCAATTAATAAGCCTGAAACGGTAACTGCAAAAGTTTTATTATTTGCCTTATAATTATGTTAATTGAATACTGATTATAATTGTTTTTGTGTCTTGGAAGTCTTCCTATAAATGCAATAATTAGATTGATATTTTTCGTTTTGGTATTATCGTCATTGTCAAACAAATATCTGCTATGCGCAAACATTAGCAAGTAGTTGATTTGCTTTACTAGGGTACTCATAAATTCCGTGAAATTTTCTGTTACGATGATCTGGCAGATAGTAAGTTCAACGTACTTAATAACGATTTAGGAGACGCAACGCAGTATTATGATGGATTACGAAATATCATCGGAACGCCCCCGACCCTGACAGATGTAATTGTTGAATTGTGCCGGTGCCGGCCCGGTGGATTCACTGCCAAGGTCGCGTAGCTGTCTATCACATGGCTTTCAATAGACATATTTGGTAACTTTATTGCATCAATTTATTCGGTTCATTGTTAACCTATATTGGTAGACTTGAAACTTGAGCAGTGTTTTTAAATCCTGATTAAGCGCTAATGGGGATATCGCGAACTTTCTCTCCAATGTATTTGTAAATATAGTTGATTGGCTGAAACATGGATTAATTTTCATTTCATCTTCAAAATGGATTTTCCGAGATTTGAAATTCAATTGGATCGTGATCCGTCTTATCTATATTAAGAAGTTTCCATCGTCCGGTAAATAGATTTTTATCTGTCCCGCTTCTTGAGCTAAGTTATTAAACTTCGTTTTGTGACAATCGCACAAAAGCGGTTCGGTACTCCAGATAGGCCGTTCGGAATCTCTGGCCCGCAATCGATATGGGAGCCACCGCGTGCTGCCGTGCGCGCGCAACGCTTCGAGCTGTGAATGGCCGTACCGACATGGAGAATATTCACTAGGGGAGGACGACAAGGTCGCAGTTACTACCGTCTCTACATCCCTTTCTCACTCAGCATCCTAATATAGATCCGTCTCTTGCCAACAGATTCACTTTCTATCGTACCGCGTCACTGCACCATCCAAATAAAACACACCTCTCGGCCGTCTGGTTAGAAGTGAATCGGCAGTTTTTTATATGGCTATTGTGTCGTATAATAATATTACGATTAGATGACTGTTCAGGATGTTTCAAATTTTACAAAGTAGGTAATGGTACAGGCGACGAAAATTTGACCAAATTTTCAATATAGTACTCGTACTAAATGGCCTAGCATCAAACCAAACATAAGAAACAAAATAAAAATAGAATTTCAGGATAACTTTTTGCATCACTTTAAGAACAACTAGAGAAAAATAGATGAAATTCATTAATTTGTAGATTGATTCGACACTGCAAATTGATTTATTGAAACTTTTATAATATCATATACCTACGTAAAACAAAACACAATTTTTTGTTTATATATCAATTATATCGTAGTACTGATTGTAGAGGTTAATGAAAACTTGAACTGTTGGTTGATCTAAGGCATTTTATTTATCAATCTACATTCGTTTCAAGATCATTGACGCAAATGTTTCATTGGGAGAGCTTTGGGTCATCTCAGAGAATAATTAATCCATAACTGCTTGAGCTTATTTGTAGTAACGGTAACAGATAACTGCTGTTTATTTTCTCTATCTACTGTCATCCTTGAAGCTATTCAAATTAGTGCCAGCTGGTCTAGAGTAAGCACGTTCAAATTTTTCGTTCTTTATTATTCGTTAACGCACTGTGAATAATTGCCTAAACAAACTTTCAATCCGGTAACTCATTGTATGTAGTGTGCTTACAATCTAATTATTATGTTTAGCATTATGTTCAATAAATACAATAATTAGTTCAGTAACAACGATATCAATGATTTAACTATTATTATAATTGAATTTCATCAGTAAACTAGTACAAAGTCGAATCCTGTACATTTTGTTTACATTGACATTTTTCATGAACTTCTTATCGTTTTATTGTTATGTCATTCATTACTATCACATTTGCTTCTTCACATTTGTTCGTTAACTCAACATTACACACTTGTTACATAACATGAATTTTAAATTAATATCTAAGATACTTGTTAATGTACAGTGTAACATTAATAACTAAGATACTTCTTAATGTACGATTCGGTCCGTTTTTGTTAGCCAATTCACGGTAGCCCTAGCCAGCTCGTCTGCTTGTTGGCCTTGAATGTTGTTGACTGATTACACGCCATTGTGTGCTTTGCAACGCATCTTAGGTACGACAAATCTGGCTTGTCTATATATTTTCTTTTCACACATCCCTCTTCGTCACTCACTCGCATGCAAAAACAATTAGCGTTTTAACGTTCGATTCTCCGTCGACTAATAACCGTGGAGTTCACAATTGTTTTTTATACGTAGGCACTCGTATGACGTACACAATATGTATGTATGAAGACGTAAGGCAGATCGCGCGATAATGTCTTTCTTGTTCCTATGTAACTTTTTCTGTTCACAGCGGTATCGAGTGCAAAGATGAGGTGTTTGCTACACACCAAGTCCAGGATGTGGACTTAAAACCGGTCGTGATACCGACTTCTGCACCTGCACCTGCGCCTGCACTACCGTCGGTGCCGATCTGTCCACCAATCGAAGTTCCCACAGCTCCTACGGTGACTGCAAGCGCACCCGACGAGGAACGCCCGATACCTGTAACAGAGTTCATATTTGCACCGCGAAAGAAAGAAATGAATAAAGGATTTCTCATGTTCTCGCCGGACGAGGGTCATACAAGTGAGTTTCAGTTGAAAATGAGCCTCAAAGTCATCCTTTGTGAATTATTTACCATTGCTCCCCTACAATGCTCGATATTTCTTTCAGTGCTTAAAGACGAGCCGGAAGATCTGACTCACTTGGCACCCACTGCCGGTGACACGTGCATCCCTCTGGAGAATAGCCCCTTTGATATGTTCGATGAGTTCATGCTGAATGACAATTACTGTAGCCTATTGGGTGATGATTTGACTAATGCATCGCCAATGGACTCTCTGACGCCGGAATCATTTTTATTGTCTTCGCCCGAGCCCCAGGTGGGTTTTCACATTTATTGTTCATACTAATTACAATAATGCAAACAATGTGGTAAGAACCTATTCTTTATGTTTAACGACTTTGTTTAATCGTACGATATTTTTTTTAGGAAACCGAATCTTCGTGTGAACAGTCGTCACTTTTGACAGAATTATCACTAGATGCTTTCGACAGTGGTAGATCAGACAATGACATTGATGATGGACATTCGCCGTTTATACCGATGAGCGATGAGCGCCCCGTGCTAGAGCCGGCAGTAATGTGGGGCGCGTTACCAGATAACGTCAGCCAAGCAAGACCGCAACCCTCTGAAATGCAAACGGCGACTTCCGCGCCAGCATTGGAGCGGTTACTAGCGGCTCCCACAACGGGCCCACCTCCACAGGATCTCATTACAAATATATATTCAGATCAAGGTATTACAAATACGATAGTTAAACTTGCGTTCGATTGTGCCAAATTTGGGTCAACCGCATAGTATTTTTTTTACTTTTAGGTCTGATACCGTGTAGAAGTATGCCCTCATGGGACACTGGTGTGAAAAGAGTGATGAAGCAGGAAGAAGAGCCGAGCGCGAAACGTGCGAAGCGCAGTCCGTCGCCTGCGCCGGCGACTCCCACCAGGACGCAGTCTTCCAGCGTCCTCATGAACCTCCTGGTGAGCGGCTGCGACGTAGACGCCGGCTACATCTGTATGGTGCAGTGTCGCCCACGGTCGAAGGCCAAGGCCTGAGTCACGCATCCACCATAAAATAAACTGTGATAGTACACGTCCAGTGTTCACTCGATGCTGCTTCTATATCCCCGTGCTTCTCACACGATACTCCTCGGGTCGAATTTAAAACATAGAATATAAAACAGTGCCGTCATATACATAATTGTGATATTACATTCTTACGCGGGCGGCAACGACAAAGTCGCTGTCGCCGAGTGTAAACGAAGTCATAGATAGAGACAATAAAGTCGAATCGAATACCGCAAAAGCAATAACTGACCAGTCGGAAGGGTCGCGGCTGGTCGGGGATATCACCGTTCTCGCAATCTCGTGCTTTCGTCAACTTAGATTTATTTAATTTATAGTCGTATCTCATGGCGATATGGTGTGAAATGGTGAAGCAATTTATCGTGTTAGACATTGTTTCTTAGTGCTTAAGTTAACGTGCGCATATCGTGGTGGTTATGTGATCGTCGATTCGTTCCTATAGGGTACCTAGTTACCGTGGCCGCGCACCAGTCTTATGTTGTAGTTCGAGCCGAGTCAATATTGTTATTAGGTTTTATAGTTTATAAACTTGTCTCATACGTTTGCGCTATTTATTCGTTAATGTTTTAAGACACGCTTAGTTTATCTGTATTTTTTTTTACGTCGTGGTATTTAGAACTTACGGAGTCAATGATTAGAGTTAGTCGTATGGTTTTTAGTATTCGTGTCTGTCATTTTGAATGTACATATAAATATTCCGAGTTAAACTATCCTGTGTAGTATTCTAGTTTGGACGAGGATTTGTTTGTTGATTGTTTGTTGAAAACTGTTCCCACTGCCAAATGATATAAAGTACAACTTAGAACAAAGTTTTAATGTGGTTTAGTTTATGAAGGAAATTTATAAAAATCTATAGTCCCGACCGACAGTCGTACATTTTACAATGTATTTTTTTAAATCTTGTTATTGTCATTCAATCTTTATAAAGTAATTTTATAGCATCTAAGTTATACGAATAAGCATAATATGCATTGATCATGGTCTGTGAAAAAAAATTGAATTATGAAAACGTGATTGTCGTTAGACATAAATATGTGGATGGATTTATCGTTTGTTAAAGTTTACATTTTAAGCGGATGTGTAATAAATTAGAGAAATATTTTTCTTGGAAAAAAAATAGATATTTAAATTGATGGAAATAATAATATATATTAATTAAACAAAAAGAAATTATTTAAAATACATAGTGCTGGTAAAAAGGTGTAAGTTGATTTCTTTACCTCAAACATCCCACCCCAGAATCCTGTTAATCCTCCTTGTATTAGCTTTGACCTACCTTCAACTATAAATAAGCAAGAGGTGCCACAATAACTGGTTTTAATAAAAACATCCAAGTTGAAATGACCTACGTTTGAAATCTGGTTTTTATAACTACCTCAACATCGAGTGGTGTATTAAACATTATTTGTTTTTTAACTTCTTTTACGACTCGCAACATTATCTGCCATAAACCCATAAAGTTCATATTTTTTTATGAACTACATTGAGTTTCCTGTAAGAAATTTAGGGAAAATCGTACCTTATTGCTAACGTTATAACATACAAGGTATATGTAAGGTGTTGTGAAAAAAATTTAACCTTTATTCTCAGAAATTTGCGATGGGCGATGATAATATCAATCAGTTTTTCCTTTTACTTATTTGGCTCTAGATATCTCTTATAGTTTCGAACATTTTCCTGACAGATCGCGAAGAGCGTTCATTTCATCTATATATTTATGTTTTGAACAAAGAAAATCTCAAGTCCGTGTTATATTTGCATCGCTCAGCATAAAAAAAGCTAGTCAGTCTGATTAAATCTTTCATTTTCTTCATAACTTATTAGATAGTATCGTAGATACTGTTGTAGGGAGGTATTATATTAACCTTATTATTAGATAATGAATCATAAATTACCTTGTGTGAGTATGCTGATAAATAAATAAACATAGAAGAACATGCTGCTTTTACTTGTTTACGATATGTGGAACAGGGAAGCAGGAATGCTAGTACACCAGACAGCACGTGATCACCATTCGATAGTAAACAGTGAATATCACGTGAATTCAATACGCTCCATTGTGTTATTAATAGTCATGTCAAATTCATGGTGGACGTTAAAACGCTCGCGTGCCAACATACTATAAAAGAGAACCTTTATTAGCGCCGGCTATTGGCCTTATTCTACAACTTTCAGAAGCTAACCTATTCAAATAATCATTAGGTAACACACCATGCATTAGTGTTTGTATAAATCTTTTGTTCGGAGAAATTAAAAAAGATCTATGTAATTTGAGATGATCAGAAGAATTTAGCTTTTCGCAAATTGTGTCAGTAATGATATTGCCTACGCTGAATATTTCTTTGCGAAGTTTTGTGATAATTATTCGATTCAGTGACTAGGCGTTTGCATTAAAACGTTACGGTCTAGTTCTCGGGTTCAGTTTTTCCATTACTTATACCAACCACTAAGTTCCACATAAACGATTACAACAAGTTAGAATTTTTTAAACCTTCAGCACGACTATGACGTCGCGTGTTAGAAGTTAACCCAATTTGGACACTGTAAATTTACATTCGTCACTCGGAGAAGCTCGGTAAATTGTTTGAGCGGGTCACTCAGAGGACAGTATTAAAAAAATCTCCCATCCATCCCCCGGGGTTTTTACGAGAGCTCCCTGCTCCCTGATAGTATAACGGGCGTTGACTCTTGGAACCAAGCGTTTGTTTCCATCTACCGCTTGCGGGGTAACGTTGCGCTATACGCAACATTTAACGGGAGCTTATCCTCATTTCTTTATTTTTCCTACGCTTTTGACCTTATAAAGAATGCTTTGAGTGCTGCTCTTTGAAGGCGATGCACACTTCTATTGTTATTTATGTTAGTAATTCAAATATGGATCCTACAATAGCGTTTAATGGTAATAACAAAATTGAAAGTTCAAGGAAATGTGGAAGTTAGTTCCTACATTCCAAACTCTACCTCGAAAAAATCAAAATGTTCGAGGACATTGTTAATTCGAAATCAATATATTCAGTGACCTGGATAGCGGGAAGATCAGTAAGAAATGAAATTGAGTCTCTCAAAAGTTAGCTAAATATGATGATGGGACATGGCGGTAATACTGTAATCGACACATTGAATAAGCTTTCTGGTTCCAGCGTTATTTAAACCAACGAGTTTTCATTTTGTGTAATATAAGATGTGTCATCGTTAAATCATTGATGTTATCATGACCACACCTGTAATGGAAGGTGCTGATAATACTGACTGCACAAGGAGCGTAGTTAGTGTAACTTCGTATCTTGCAATTAGTAAAATGAAGATAAAATACCTCTCATAAGGTGCTACGCTATGATTAGCAAAGATGAAGTTAGTACTAGTTATAGATATCAATGCATTGATTATGTGAAGTTCAGTTTTTGCCAATAAATTTTCTAATCTTCCTTTGTAGCTACTTATTTTCTGCTTACTACATTAAAACGCTTTCGAGAAGGGTTTTAAAGTTCGCGGGTTTCAATTCTACGTGACATTTTAGGTCCCAAACCCGTTTCAGGTTTCGTGGTCACAAGACGAGACAGCTTTGCTGACCTTTTTTAATTGAGTTGTTTTTAATTGATTTCTTTCTTTTTAGTACTTTACTTTTATGGTTTCTTTTTTCAGCAAAATAATTATCTTACTTCTCTCCAATCAGCCATAATAAATTCTGGTTTCAGCAAATGCATGTATGCTTTTAATTATTTCATGATTTGCATTTTACGTCACGAGAATTTATGCAAACATTCTACTTTACTTACATCGTCCATTATATTTGTGCTAGCAAAAATAAACCAGTAGCGATTAGCCCACAAGGCTTTTATAGCTTTGAGCCAATTATTTAGATGCGGGCTCCGTCGGTAGTTCTTATAAGGACAACAACCCAGTGACTTTTCTTATCGCGCTAAAAACCAATTCTTTTAGAATAGCACTTAGTCACGTCACTTAACGCCGTTTATGTAATTTGTATTCGAACAGATAGGGCTCTTTTTATCATTTCATAGATAAAATTGTAAATGGATTCGATACTTAATGAAAATGTTTTGTCACTTATTTCTTTTTAAATTATTGTTTTCACATACATGAATACCCGCATGCCATCTATACCTTATGAGGTTTGCAGAGCATTCAAAGTGAGTGTATGATAATTATCATTAATTATTTTATCGAGTAATAAGTGGTAATCCAATAATTAACAAATTTACGTATCTGGTGACTTCTTAGAATACTAATAAATCTTAGAAACGTTGCAGACCTTGGTATACCTAGTTCTGAATCTATATAAAAAGTTACGCCTTCCCAAGCTTCAATAATGGCAGGCTCCTCAAAGAGACCCCCGCTGACGCATTAAAGGATTTACCATCCAACCAAATACACCTATTATTGGTCTAAAGCTCTACCCGAAATTGGGCCAACTGATTGAAACACATTTCTAGTTATGTACAAGTAATTGCAAGAACAGGCTTTGAGATTAAATAGATTAGACATTATATAACTATAATTTAGGCCAAACAATTTTTAGATCGAACTTTCTATTTATCAATCATGTGTACATGCGTGCAATCCCACCGGCATAAAAAAATTAAAGCTGGCAAAGAAATGAAAACAAAAAAGTCAAGAGAATTCAATCGACGTATGTTTAAAACATTTTGTCACACCTCCAAACACGTAATTGTTTGTATAACTCGACGCGTCAGTCAATGCACCTGAAAACCATATGTTAGATTTATATCCTGGCTGGGACAGCTTCAGCATTAAAATAGACATTCAAAAATATCTCTAAAACCAACTCGAATTCGTCTATGAATTCAAAGAACAAATTTTTAGTAAGTATTGCCACTTTTTTGGCTTGTATTCAAAGGCACAATACAATTATTTTAAGACTACGGTTACTTGAAGGCATGGGCATTTTTTTTTATTCAATCAATAATTCAATTCTAATTTATACGTGCATAATTGAAGACTATTCACTAATCATGAGTAAACAAGTTAATCAATGATTAATCATTACTTTCAATCTTAACTTCATGAATTCATGCTTTTGATAAATGAATGTCCCCAAGGGATTTATATAAAAACTTAGAGATACGATCACTGACAAGTAATGTTTACAATACTTAATTCGCACACTTTCTTTGCCGCTCTTTCTTCTTACCGTCTCCCACATCCACACCTGTCCAAAGTATATTTTCTTTTGCTGCTATAATAAATCATCTGAATTATCTGATGACTTGTGAGTGAGTTGGCATGAAAAATAATATTAATTTCTCATAGGAATATTAGATAATGTAACTGTTCGAGAATCGACGTATTGAGTTCAGAAAATGTAAGTCATCTCCATATTTTCTAAACTGGACCGAATCAAACTCTTCATCACGTAAATTAATTTTATACTTTTTCAGAACTTTTAACCGAAAATCAAAATGAACTTGATAAGTAAATGTGGTGTGGTAGTTTTTAACTACTGCCCCAGCTATCTTCACGTCTGGACTATACTACCTCTCAAGTTCTGATCGTCAGGTCAAATATAACATATTTCTAATAACGCGCAAAGGTTATTTGGGTATTAAAAAATCTTTATCTAATAATTATACTTTAACGTTTAAATGAAATAGAAAACAACAACACGCGTCGCGAGCACTTAAGCTTTATGATCTTCTTTAAAACATAATCATAATAAATGAAAATAACATTAGATAACCTCATATAGCGGCACGTAATAGCACACATACAACAGCTAGCCAACATGCTGGGTTCCACCGTGCAAACAACAACTCGTGAAATCCACGTCTTATCAGAGATAGCCATTAAATGTACGACTTTAAGGTTCAAATAATATATAGTCTTGATATTGAGGAATAAATTTTAAATTAAACTTATAACTTAATTAAAGTTAAACTAAAACTGATTTTGAGAGATGAGATTTTGTTTGCCAAAAACAAGACGGAGGCATTATAATTACACCTAGGCTAACTTTAGCCCGCATCTTTGGAATAAGGGGAAGTAAGTCTAAAATAAATAAGATACTAGTGAGTGCCCGTGACTACGTCTGCGTGGAAAAATTGGTTTTCACAAAGTTTCAACCCCCCCTCCCTTTCACCCACTTCAAGGACGTTATCTGGGATATGAACTGTCATAACGTCCTTCCCCGGGACTGAAACGATCTCGGTACCAAATTTTATCTCAACTGGTTCAGCGTGAATAGGCAACAGACATAAAGTCAGACACACATTCGCATTTATAATATAAGTATGGTTAGCAACGATGTGATGATTTCCGCAAAAAAACTCAGAATTTTCTATTTCAATTAAAATTTGGTGGGTTTACCCGTTTGGTATGAAGATTTAGTCGTTCACTAATACAAAGCTATAGCTGTGTTTGACGCTTGTTTAAGCTTATACACTGTATTTAGACGCTTTCTCCCATGTTGTTATTGGTTACCGTCAATCTCACTTCGCTCCTTACTCAACCTAAAAAATTTGACGGTTTATTCGGGGGCGTATCTAAATCTTTGATAAGGAAGAAAGAGGAATGGAGTTTCTGGATATTCCCACAGGAAATAGAATTGTACGCGAAATAAGAAGTGGGCACATTAAGGCGCATTAATAGTAATGTTACGTAAGAAAAAATCTTTGGATACTTCTTCACTACATTTTTATTGTGATCATAATTGTACCTACGCTAATAAAGATAACGATCCAGTTGATTTGGCCGATCGAACGAATCAAGACGATATTCATGTTCAATGTTACATAACACCACGATAAGGACAGTAGTAACATGTCCCAAGTTTGACCAAAAACATAGTTTTGACCGAACGATTCAAAATCTATAATCTTTTATTGGTATCTAAATGTAATTTTTATTTTATTTCTTTAGTTGTTTCCCAGAAATTTGCAATTGGATATGCCGTTATCTCAAATGTCGGTTCACTTCATTTACAATATTGGGTAATGCTCAACAATGTTCTCAGAAATGAACTACAAATTATGGTAATGAATTGATGGATGGAAAATCATGAATAAACAGTTTGGATGGATCTTACTTAATATCGACTTTACTAGTATAAATATTAAAGAAGCAAGTAATACGCAATTTACATAGAATTTCGATTATGTAATAGAGAACATCTGTTTTATTTAAAAAACCTTAGTAAACTTATGTAACCTAGACTTCTTCGTGTCTTTTAGTACACTAGAGTCCCTATTACGCAGGACTAGTTACGCAGTGTCAATCTCTGCCGATCGAATTACACAATTACAGATGTCTTTTTGTTTTGAGTGATGTGAACAATACACTGCGTGTCTAGAGCAAACTTATTTTTCGACTATCGTATGTTACTAGATCTACATAATGTTAGGTTTCATGTTATCTGCTTTCATGACACAAGTATCGTTTTTTTCTAAAACACGTGAGAGTTTTCTGTCTTATTTCTTTTGAGCGATTAAATTTTTATTTTGTTTCTTTAAATACAGAATTGATTTCGAGTAAATATTTGAAATTAATTCCCCTCTTTATTTCGTTCGGGGAGGGTCCTTCGGTCCGCAATGCAGCATCTAAACGCTCACGTACCTACATAAACCCAAAATTATTGCCCTTAATATTACTTTCTAAAACAATATTTAATAAGGTACGTGGTCCTGCAAGCCATATTAATATTTGGCTTGCCGGTGGCTACTAATATGCTAAAAAACTAGCTGTACGGTTTGCGTGTTCAATTGCTCTTTTAAATTACTAGTGTCATTGTTGGTATGATGATAATAAACCAATTATCCACTTGCCAAAATAGTAGTACCAGTAGAGGCCCACGTTGCTTTGAGAGGTAAAAATGCTACATCACAGTTGACACTAAATAGCTATATGATTTCCGTTTCCGTTCCGATTTTCATGTCATGTTTTTTTGTTCAGTCTGTTATGTAATGATATTTCGCTTTAATTATCAAGTATTTATACTGTCAGTTAGAAGTCAATAATATAATAATAACATCCACAACACAATCCTTCGTAGACAGTAGCTGATTTCAAGTAGATGAGCCGATTTTTTTATAGGTTAGAAACAATTAAAAATTAGGATATTTATGTGGAAAGATAGATGGTCTTATTTCATTAAATAATTCATGTTACGCTTAAGCTGTTCGAAAGAGAGCTTACATAAGTTCCACTCATTATCTTGCCGCAGATAACAAATTTACCTTCTGGCGTATTCTGTTAGAAAATTTATGCAATCGTCAAGAGATGAATATTCACTACCCACTACTTGAGAGTCAAGGTCACAGAGCTAATACAACATCCATTCCTCATTTACATGTATATTAGAACAACATGCACCTTTTTACTGTTATTTAAATCGATCAGTGCAAAACCTTAATAATCGAATGACTAACCATTTACGACTGCCTCCGTGGTCGAGTGGTTTGTACGCCGGGTTTCATGGTGTCGCCGACTCGAGAGGTCCCGGGTTCGAATCCCGGTGGTGGCAGATGTTTGTGTGATAAATACGAGCATTTGTACTCCAGTCATGGATGTTTCATATGTATTTCTAAATTAAAAATATAGTATATGTATTGTATCCGTTACCCTAGTATCCCATAACACAAGCCTTACAGTGCTTACTTTGGGGCTAGGCTAATTGGTGTGAGTGTTGGAAATATTTATTTAGATTTTTGTGATTAATATTTTCCTTTTGTATTTTCCAGCCTGGCGGTGTTCCCCAGAAGATGCTGCAGCAAAACAACGTGCCATCCAGCTACCAACTGGTGATGAATCCGAAGATATCGCGTAGTATAAATAGTAACATTCTGCCAATACCCGTTATTAACGTACAGACTGTGTCGAGTACAAAACTAGTGATGCGTCCCAACACGTCCATTGTACAGAACTCCACAACAGGTAGAAATCTGAACAGCAATATAACGTGTCCTCTCAGCGTGAACGTGAACAGTCCCATGTATTCGTTACCGTCCAGCCCTAATACTTCCAACTACAGTCCTGTAATGAGCCCAGCTCAAAGAGACAGGGTTCTTAGTCCTTATTCCACTCCGCAATCCCTTTCGCCAGTCGGCAAATTCAGCCAGATGTACAGTCCTGGTAGCAGGTTGGTCTCGCCTAACGGATCGATTCATGGGGGTGATCCTTACCTTTCGAACAAGATGCAAGCCAGTCCAGGTTTCCCTTACCAATCAAGCGATTTACTGTTAGACTCTAACGTGTCGATGTCATCGTCGGACTTCTGGGGCGACACCGATATGCTGTCCGGCACAAACGATCTACTCACAGCGTTCGACGACGTCAAACTTTGATTCTAAATCAGCTAATCAGCAGTCGGAGGGGGTGATTTCTCTGTAGTACGTTGGAAAGTGGAAAGACTAGGAAAGCATTCATAAAAAGTCACATATACCGCCTGATTATTAAATGCTCTTAAATCTTGAAGCTTACATTCCGATAGTGAGAACAGAGATTTGCAGGATATCGCAACTGCTATACAAATCACTGCCAACGAATGCGTGCTCTGATAAGAGAATACCAACGGGATTCCGCACATTTCTGAACTAAGCAGTTACTATTGATAGATTTTGGCATCGGAAACGATTCTCCTATCTTTATATTGGTAGAATCGATTAAATTTTAATAAAGATCCGTCACATCCTGTTATACTTTTTCCTTAGTGACTTCGCTGATTAACATGTTTATGGAACATTACAAGTTTTATTATTCAGACAGATTTGGCTTGTTTGTTTCTATAAAAACAGATGAGTTCATCATAATATTTTGGTAAATGTAGGTTATTTTAAGAAACGTTGCGATTCTATTTAGATTTCATTAAATCCACAAAACCATATATATAGTTCACTACTTGTTTTTAAAACGGCCTACGGTCTGACTGTTCATTTAATTGTTCACTGCCTTACGGGTATGTTTTTAATGTAAATTGTTTTTAACTCTTTGTTGAGTATGTAGTGTGGTTTTTGGAATCCTGGTTAGCAAGACTTTGTCGATGTAACGATGTGACTTACAGAAATAATGTTCTATAATTAATTATAAGAGAATAGATTATGCAATGTCGTATACAACGTAATTTTTATTCACCAAAAATGTATTCAAAATTCTAAACGAAATCATGCTGTTGACCATATTAAAGTTGAAATCGCTTGCTCTTCATTCTGATATTGTGTAGAGATTCCTCCTATTATTAGGATAACGGCTCGAGCTATTTTCGCTCTGAAAGTTCAAACGTCAGGTCTGCCGAGCGACATGGGTTGTAATACGTGAAAATATTTTCGACCCTTGACGTGGTCCGTTTCCTATACAAAACGTTTTTCTCCACACTCCACACTCCTCAATGCCCTTCAAGAATTTGAAATGAGATATATTTGATCAACACGAGTTCAGCTAAGTATTTGCTGATAAAATAAAGTATGAGATAATTTCAAATTAAGTAATGGAATGAATGAATAATTTAGCGGTCTCTGTCATATTTTTTGCTGAGTATCATTGAGTGAGGGAGTATTTCAATTATTTAAGTAACTCAATATTGCTATTGGTTAATGTTGGGAGTTCTTATTTCGTAATACGTTCATTATTGTGGAAACTTAACCTCCATAGCATATTGCTTCGCCTAAGTAGGTATTAGTCTCGAAAATTTGGTGAATCAAAAATGCAGTGTATCCTCTAAAGTATATTATTATTAATTAAGGTGCTTTGGGGTAATTCCGAATTATTTTCTGATTAGTTGATATAAATGTTTTGAATTATTATTTTTATTTCTAACTCTGCAAGATTTATAAGCAGCTGCTGTCAGTTATTTTAACAGAAATATATGTCCAACGTCTTTCGATAAGCTTTTCTTATCAATATTATCACATTACGTCAATTCAAGCTTATAAAATTTGGTGTATTTTTTTATATTGATGGGTGTAATTTCGAAATATGTTGGGGTAATTCCGAATGTTACTTAAAAGTCATATTTGTAAGCTCAAACTTAAGATTTCATTTACTTTAACATACGAATTTACCCCGCTTTGAAAGAAAAACTGATATCCTTTGTAGTTTGCCCAAACACACTTTTGATTACTTTGATTTTCGGAATTACCCCGCTTATAGTCCAGTGGTTCTAAACATTAAATTGTTGGTAAAAAGAAGTCTGATAGGACTAGTGCAATGCAACTATAGATAAGGACAGGCTTAATAGTCTAGGACTGTAGGAGAAAAAGAAACAAGTTAATAAATGAAAGAGTTCTTGTTTCACTTAAAACGACAGTTTCATATATTTTGGTTCTTTGAAAAACTTACATTTAACGAATAAAATAAATTAGATACTCAATAAATAACATAAATAAACGGCAGTACCAGGTTAATGTTAACCGTCGAAAACAAACAATATTATTTTAAATTAAAGAACAGATAAATAATAACGACAATTATTAAAGAAAGGGTATGTAGGTTAATGTACTAAATCCTGTATTAAAAAAAGTAATCACAAAAACAAAATTTCAGCATACAAATCAGTAAGTAAATGGTTAAGAACTGTGTGTGTGTTCTTCCTTCAATACGGCTTGGATTGCCTTAGCCATATCATCTTGCGTGTATTTTGGTAGTTTTTTCTTTTATAGTTCCGCGGTATTTTCTCCTGGAACAAAATTAGTTTTGTAAATATATTATACTAGCGGTTGCCCGCGACTTCACACGCGTAAACTACTATTTTTGTATCCTACAGGAACTGTGTTTATTCCGGGATAAAAAGTAGCCTATATGTTATTTCAGACCTAATCTATCTCTGTGCCAATTCATTTCATCCATATCCGTTCAGTATTTTTTGCGTGAAGAAGTAACAAACATACATACACCCTAACAAACTTTCGCCTTTATAATATTAGTGTGATTCATCTTCCGTATTAAAAACAACGTCACCTGACAATATTGGCACAGTTGTACTTACAACAATTATTAAATAACAATGTATTTATTATTTATTCGATTTTAGTTTACTTATTTATTTAGTCGGAAACTGACAACTGATATGACAAAACAATGCATGCATATTCATTTAAAGTCAGCGCTCAGAATTTGTGAAACAAATTAAAAATGTTGACAAACACTGCAATTCATCAAGAAATAACATTTTGGGGTAAATTCGAAATATTTTTCATTCATAATCACCCCTGCGGGGCATTTCCGAAAAAAAGTAAAATTGGTAGCTACTGTATCCTAACCTGTACAAAACAATGCCTAAATTGATAACCTATCATTTAAACAAACAATGAGGAAGATTACTTACCAAACAACAGAGAAAAAGATCTCGGGGTAATTCCGATGATTCACAAAACAATGAAACTATAGTCGCGTTAGAAAAATAAATGTTGTGTGCATACGATCAGCACAAGCTTCATGGCAGGACTGACGCAAGGGAAAAAAATAAGATGGCGACCATATTAATGTTGCCAGAGCAAAAAATATTGATTACTTTGGTAGTAATTCATTATTTTCGGAATAAACCCTTTTTCGCCTTTACCCCAAAGCACCTTAGTTATTAAATATGAATGGGTGCACAGAACACAGAAAGAAGAAGGGCCTTGTGGGCGGGGCAGGCGCGCTACAGTTAGTTGTGAGCAAATGCTCATAACTTGACCAAAACTTGGCAACGATTGCTTTGTTGCGATGGGGTGTGAGCGCCGATTGGTTCGATTGTTTGATGTCACGGCGTTTGATTGGCTAATATCTATTAGGTGTAAGTGTAGTGCGGGCGAGCCGGCGACATCGGTTCCCGTACAAAAGGTCTCTGAAGACCCTTCTAACCTCTTTCTGTGTTCTGTGAATGGGTGTTAAGTAGAGATTTTAAGTTAAACGATGTCGTACTAAGAAATTGAGACGGTTTTTTTTTATAATAATGAAGTATATACTAATCGAAAGAATGAGATTTTTTGTCTGTCCTAATAAACGCATGCACAATCGCATATATATTATGTTGATTAAAGAAAATTGGCAGTTTCAACATACATAAATATTTAGTTAAAAATCAATGTTGTTACTTATATGTGTATAAAATAATAACAATTAAAATACTAACAGGCTCATGATTTGCAATTTGTCAAAATTGTATGTTTCAAACATTACTTAATTTCGAATTCAATACTTTAAGATAAATGGGTTAGTTTAAGTTCTTATTTATATCTCTACGATCAAAAATATATACTCATTTAGATAATAAGTTAATAATTTGTGTAATTCATTTCGCGTCGTTAATAACAAACTATATCAATACTGTCGAATATATTTTCTCGCTATCCTGTTTCAGACGAAAATCGTTCTTATTCCACAGCTTACAGAGTATATGTTTTACAATAGAGTCATAACTGGACCGAGTCGCAGAGACGCCCTCTAGTTGAGCCGACCCCTTCGACACGGTAATAATATCATACAGTATTCTATCTTCACACAAACGGTCGGAAAGCGAGTCATACCTACGCCACTCGAGTTCGATGTGCTCTCGGCGTGCACCCAGTCGCGAATGCGCCGCCGCGCCGCAACGACGACCGAACGGTCTGAATTGTTTTTTATGCAGTTAGCCGTGCTTAAACGTGCGTTTTGTATTGTAAATATTTGATTTAATTAAGTAGATACCTACATAATTTAGGTAGTATGGAAAAGAACAAACGACGATCAATATCGTACAACAGCACAATTGCTGTTTTTGGTTGCTTGAACTCTTCAATAACACACCCAGAGATATCATTTTTTAAATTACCTGAAATATTGGAAAGGTGTCTTACCTTTATAGAATATTTTTTATATACCTATCTACTAGTACGTTATTTGTTTCTTATATTTAGATATTTCGGTTTTTCCATCGGGCAAGATATCTGGAATAATATATAAATAAGTGGTTAGGATGAAAAAAGAGACAAACGAGTAATCTAGCTACACTCGCGTTAAAAACAAAACTACATAAAATACTGTAGGCTGGCGGCCCTACCGCGTGCCAACGCAGCGCTCGGTGTAGGCATTTATTTTCAAGGACAGGGCGGAGTCACAATACTGTATAGATAATATTACCGTGCCTTCGAGGTTCGAGTGGTCTAGAGGCTCCAGACGGAGAAGAGACCCCCCCCCCCCCCCGTGGGGAGATGCGATCCACCTGGAATACCTCTAGAGGCACTCGCCAATTCGCGGCTTTACGTCTTTAGGATCTCGCCGTCCCCAAACCCGGTGACGCTGTAAAAGTCATCTGCGACCAACAGCATACACATTCAAAAAAATCGAGCGAGCCTTACAGTAGTCGCGTATGATGTGTAACATATGAAACCTCACCTTATATTAGTAAAAAAAAAAAAAAAAACCTACTACAAAAGGATTAAGATAAGCCGTTTGAACATTATGTTCTAAAATCAAATAGCGAGCGCTTCCCAAACTTCCTGTTACACACTTCCGTCCCACTTCACGTAATCACTCCCACAAATTGCACGAAAGCGAGAGGAAAGATGTTACACATCAAAAACAGTAACTGGAATATTTATTGTCTGAAGGTGGCGGTCTTCTATTTCAACAGTACCTACATTACACTGTTTATTTCATATTTGAGTGCTATTACGTTTAATTTACAAACTTAACACTAGATGGCGTCACCGAATGTTCCGGTGAATTTTCAACCAATCACTGATACACTTGCAGATCAAAAGTACTCGGTTCTATGTTTGTACAGCGCCATCTAGTGATGCGGGTGGTAATTTTCATTTACAAGAACTTTGGGCGGATTGGTGCGGTTTCTTTCAAGACTAATGAATAAATAATAATAATGAACTAATAAATAAATACAACTTATTTTCAATGATAAAACACTCTCGAATAAAGCGTATTTACTTTCACCATTTTATTTATCAACTTTTTAATGTCCTACGTGTGTTAGTGATTAAGTAGACTCTTCATACCGCGTACATATTAAGTACAACAGGCCTTTTAGTTAATATTATACCACATAATGTATGAATTCTCTTCTCTAATGCAATTTTTTTCCTCTTTAAAAATAAACCTAACCTACCCAAAGAGAGAGGTGTTTTCGTTAAAAAATCAATATAGAATTATTTTACTGTTTAGATACCAAGTTATAGGTTATTTGTATTGTTAAGAAAAATAAATGGTTCGATTATATAATGGATTGATTATAACGAAATAGGTCCAGAAATAATATAATATACGTCATTCGTACGTAGAAGTAATCTTGTCAATAATGCTATTAAATATAATTATTTGTCATATTTGTCACATATACCATCTAAATAAATTAGTTTCTAAGATAATTTTAAATTAGTTGCCTGTTTCGCCACAAGTAATGGTTGATAGAAGTGCCTTATTTTATATATTTATGTCCCGTTTTCAATGTATGATATAATAAAGTGATATTATATCTGTATGAAAATTTGGTTTCTCGCATATTGTTGCCAAGCAGTACCCTTAGTACGAGTTTTACAATTACGAAAACTATGACAGTTATGACTTTATTTATTTTTTAAGCATTTAACTGCTAGATGTTTAAATCTAAAGAAAAGTTTACTAGAAAAAAATCCACGCGGACCAGGCAGCGGACGGGACTATGATAGTTTTCGTGAGCTCGCACACGTTGATTTTATTGTTTTCGTTTAAGTACAAATAAACAGTTTTTAAATTCAATCATTAAACCATTTGTGTCTTCTTAAATTTTAAGTATAGTTGGACACTTTTCACCAAAATGGACATAGAAACATTATTTACAATTACGAAAACTATGATAGTTTTCGTGAGCTCAAACTCGTACTAAGGGACAGATACAAAATGAGTGTTGGAATTGCTGCCCATTTTAACTGTTTGACCACTATCGTTACTTGTCAATATTCTATGCAATAATCTAACGAAAACTGTATCAGACAGTCAAAACGGTCAATGGGTGGTGAAACAGGCACCTAGGCGATGTAGGTACGTTTTTTGTTATTTCTTGATAGAGTCTGTGCGGAAAGAGAATGGGATTTAGATTGGAGGGTGCTGTAGTGCTTTTCTACCGTATTTGTAAGGTTTTGCCCCTCTTAGACATGATTAAATACAAAAAAACCGCAAGAAATCACAACAGCAAACAAATCCGTATCAATACCAAAACTTTGACGCTTTACAGATTGCTGGGTTTGATTGCCAAATAAAAATCTTAATGTTAGTTCCGTTTTTCGCCACGCCCATTCTCTTTCCGCACAGACTCTATCAATAAAGCGAGAATTTCAGTAAGGATACTTTAATAAGCAAAACGAGTAAAAGAAAATGATTAATGTAACTGTTAATCAGTTCTATACTATAAGGAACTTCTTAGCTTTTTGTGATGTTTGTAATGATGCATGCAGTGGCGGCGCCAGACCACATGTGGACGTCGGCGACATCAAGTTCGCGAGGCCTATTTTAATTCGCAGGAAAAACCCGTTAAATTAAGTGAGCCAAATTGTAAAATAACGTATAAGTAAACGAGATTTTTTGTTGATAATCAAATGATGACAAAAAATTATTACAAACATAGAAATTTGATTACAAAAATAGTGTTGCCAGACAGACGATTCTGAATACCCGTAAAGTACTCCTCGCTTTCATCACGCACGTGTTCGAAAATAATAAAAGTCTGCTTAGCTTTTTCCCCGAATTGTTCGGGTCGGCTACCTAAGCCAAGCCAGGAGAAACGAAAATAAATAGGTAACTTGTAAAAATTCTTTGCGAGGCCCCCTCAGGCGCGAGGCCTTCGGCGGTGGCCGACGTCGCCGACGCCTAGCGCCGCCACTGGATGCATGATCAGCGACACATGTTTATATTGATCTTTGTTAGAACTGCAGACAGAAGTTTTTGAAAATACTTCAGTCTTAAACTTTCATGGTTAGTGACATTATAGTAATTTATGTTATTTACGGGATTGTTACAAGCGCCATGATTACGGAGAGGAGACGGATCCTATAAATAACATAAATTACCATAATACTGATTCAAATAAGAACAGGAAAGCCATTGACCTCCATCTGCCAAAATAATGTCAGTTGAAAAGTACGGTTTGCAAAAAAAAACTTGAAACGCTTTTTTTTAAGCACTGTGGTAATCTTAGAATAAATACCAAACATTTGTAAACAAAATAAGGGATTAATTAAATCATAATATGAAATGTATAGAAAATGAGTACTGGAAAAGGGAAATGAGAACTTTGGTTTTATTATAAATACAGGTAGTAAAAAGACCGTTTTTATTTTAAATTAAGTTGTCTTTTTAAAACCTACAATAGGCGATATTTTATTTTACAGCCGAAAGGGGCCGTTCATAAAATACGTTCGCATACAAGGGGGGGGGGGGGGGTCTTGCTAAGTGTGACAAAATGTAACAAGGGGGGACGGGGGGTCTACGGCAACGTGACGGTCGTCGTTCATTAAAAAATTTTAAATTAGTATTTCTTTCAACTATTTTTCTTTCTCAATTTTCATCAAGATAGAAAATCATTTATTTCGTATTAAGTAAACATATAGACATTCAAACGTATATAGTTTTATTATAAAATAAATTGTAACTTGATATATTTACTCATGTTTATTTTTCGACATTAGCGCATATTTATATAT
Organism: Chilo suppressalis; assembly: GCA_902850365.2. NCBI lineage: Eukaryota > Metazoa > Arthropoda > Insecta > Lepidoptera > Crambidae > Chilo > Chilo suppressalis. The sequence continues at coordinate 2,563,029 of OU963910.1, forward strand.
TTAAATTTTATTATAAAAACTAAATAAATATTTAAATTCTTAAAATTTGTGTACTATCAATTGGAATTAATCATACTTGGCGAGGGGGGGGGGGTCTCCGTTTTTGTGACGGAACATTTCAAGAGGGGTCACAGAAAGTGTGACACAGCTTGACAATAGGGGGGAGGGGGTCGGAAAAAGCTGATTTTAGCGTGACGTATTTTATGAACGGCCCCAAAGCATCGGTTATGTTGATGACTATACCGACGGTATTGCAGAGCGGAATGAAAGAGCTAGATTCTGATTAATATTTTTTCTCACTCAGTCTTAATTGGAATTAATAAGTCTTCTTAATTAATAAATAAATAATTTAAAAAATCTGTAATTTTTTCTCACTTAATCTTGGTAAATAAGTTTTATTAAAGAAAATCTTTTTTGCTCACTCTTCCTAACTGGTTTGAATTGACCGCTATGACGTCACAATATGGCGCCCAATCGGTCCTATTCTTGTTGAATCGCATTGTAAGTGAACCGTTTGAATATAAATAGTGGCTTAGGTGTATTGTGTTCATTTAAAAAGGCGTTGCTGGTCATCTATTTTATTATAGTATGGTTAAACCTGGGCCGGAACACATATGATTTGCAACCCATGTCCCCCCATGGTTTGGTGACCCATCATCATGGATTTATAATTCTTTGCCCGTCGGTATTTGTATTGTTATCTCTCTTGTGACCCTTGGGCTACAGATATTCCTGCCTTGTCTTAAATCCGGCCTTGGATTACACAATAATATAATATAATATATATTTTTGTGTATATATAATAGTAATCAATACTGCCAATTGTCACTAGAAGCATTTGGAGTTTTCATGAAATGTTTTGTTTGAATGCATTTTTGTTTCTACAACTGAAATCTTATGGGCTTGTGCCATAGTCGTAGAGAGATGTTTAATATTTTATTGAATTTATATATACGGACATTATTATTATATTATCGGAATAATTTCAGTCTTAAGGTAAACACAATGAAAAAATAATAATATTCAAAAATGAATTCTACTTTACATGTAAATAGTTTAATTTACTGAATCAGATTTGTCTTCAATATATAATTTAGATAAATATATATTAAATTTATGTCAATTTATAATAATTGTTTTATTTTTAAATGGAAATTCTGCAACAACGCTGATGTAAACCAAGATATCAAAAGAAACTACTTATTTGGTGGAATGAAAAAAAATGCCGTCTATTATCAGTGTCAAGCCACTTCAGTACCCTTTGAACTAAAAACAGTACACATTTGACAATGACATTTCGCATTCGCAAACTATTCTAATTCGATCGATATAGGTTCGTGCTAAGGGTACGGTACCCTTAGCAAGAACCAATATCGAATTCGAATAGTTTGCGAGTCCAAAATGTAATTGTCAAATTTTATATGGAAACTTGAACAGCAGCGCCACAAAGGACCTAAGGAGAACTAAAAATCAGTACACATTTGACAATGACATTTCGGACTCGCAAACGTTACGAATTCGATATTGGTTCGTGCTAAGGGTACTTACTGAACCTATTCATCTATCGTACGTGATATTATAAATTTGTTTAAAAACTTGAAATTGTAGGATAAGTATCTGTCAAACATAGAAAATGATCAAAATAGTGCGCAAATTAACATTTATAAAATATCTCAAATTAAACTTTTGATACTTGGAAGTGGAGCTATTTAATATTAGTCTCCATTGCTGTACTTCAATAGGCTAGTTGACAATTTTTGGAAACATGTTTTAAATGGTTAATTAATGGTTCAAATAGACCGAAAAAAAATGTATTGTATTTTTTCTTACCTAGAAAGCTACAAAACTTTAATTTTAAAATAGATTTTTCATGGACATACATAAACGCTGTCGGCCATTTTAGTCTATAGATTATCTATGGTATGACGGGAATAAAATAGTAAATAAACACTCTCAAGCACGTAGGATATAACCTATCTGAATTTACATTACAAAACCATAATTTCTAATAGATTTCACGATAAATATAGTAATTATCAGTATTGTATTATACGAGAATAAAGAAACACATCGTCAAAGGCTCCAGAAATGTTGTGGTTTCAAATTTTAAGGTTATGAATGTACCTGCTTTCACAAATCCGGCGTCCAGCATTAAATTAAGTCAAGAAAACCAATAAACGGAAACTTTTCTTCAAGATATAAGAGTTTTTAGATAAATTGTAGTCGGACGAAAGAAACCTCAGTAACACGACAATGACGTTTAGTTGTTTGCTATTATGTTGACGTCACAATCATGGTTTTTAGTGTTTAAAAAGCATAGACTAAAAACTATTTTTCAAATTCAATTACTAATTCTATGAAGTGAAATCGATGTATTTAGGTTCCTCATACCAAAAATTATAAGAAATAAATATTTGTACAGTGCAATTTGACATGAGTCAACTAGCCTATTATTTGATATTATAATTATTACATCGTCAACTTAACAATGCCCCCATTGCTGGAGTACAGGCGTCCTTATTACCTAATAAATTGCATCTTATCCTATTTACTCATTTAGAGAAAACATGCAAATTATTTTATTCAATTACATAAATGTCAGTCATTCTTATTACCTATAATATAATATTGTCAATTAATTGAAGTCGATGTTATATGAATGTCAAAATTATAATGATATTGTCAAGAATCAAAATGAAGTGTGATATTTAAACCCATTATGCATGTCTTAATGAACCATACTGTAAAGGTGTTTTCATTTAATCACTTGCGAAGTTTTTTGACTTGAAGTTCAACGATATTATTAAATACACTAGATACACCATGTGCGCTCAAAATGTGTCCCAATCAAGAAGTGCTTGAATTCCATTTTAAACATTTTTATTTCATTGGAATACCTTAGACTTCGATCTGTTACATCTTTTACGACTGTGTATAAATGGTAGTGCTGCTTCACAAAAGTTGCTACTTCCAACATATACAAAAGAGTCAAACGTTAAAATATACGGCCCAGTGCGGAGTGGAGGGCGCTAACGACTGCAGGCAGATGAAGCCGGGATTAACGAACCTTCCGAAGCACGGAGGAGCTCGAGGTAATAAGTTTTTGGTCACCCATCCAATGACCGACCATTGCGAAAGTTTCCTAACTTCCACTATCGCAACCCGAAAGCGCTAACCACTTGCGCAATCGAGCTCATCGAGAGTATTTGATATACGTACTGAATATTTGAATCTGAAACCTTTGAAAATCTGAGCCAAAGAGTTTATAATTACAAGCGTAGGTACTATTATATATACTTATATAGGTACGTGTCGAACGTCGTAATTTAAGGCGCTTAGCAGACGACGGGTCGGGGCGGGATTTTTGTCCGCGAAGCAATAAAGACCGCGTCTGCCCGTCGATGTCTGCGGCTGCCCGCGCCGCGTACACCAAGCACACGACGGGCAGAGGCGGTCAGTTCAGGACGTTCGTTCTAGTGAATAGTCCATCACTAATAAGCGCGTGGCGCGGACTGAGCTGACCGCCCCGCGCCGCCACTGCCCGCCGGGCACCTGCGGCGCGGTCTTTTTGCCCTCTGTGTACGTTTGAAGTAAAGGATTCTCTTTGTGCTATTATTCGCGGCGAAATTGACCGGCCCGCCCCGCCCCGTCGTCTGCAAAGCGCCTAAAGCATGATGAAGGTGTAGATCATCTTAATTAGGTGAACTGTCTATGTTATGATGCAGATAAAAATAGCCGAAGTAATTCATTAGTCTTATAATAGACCATGGAGCGAAAAACAACTTTCCTTGCATCTTTATTGTGTTACCCTGTTGCTCCTAATAATTTATCTTTATCCGTCCATTTGTTCTATTAAAAAAAGATCTTTAAATGAAAATATCATCCAGATAAATTCGTTGAAAAAACACTTTGGAAATGAGCTGACTGTGAATGGAACAAGAAGCAAAAGTAAGTACTACTTGAAGTGCAATTAAAGAACAATAATTTCATTGCATATTTTTTATTTCAAGCATTTAACTTCTAGATGTTTTAATCTAAAGAAAATATTACTAGAAAATATCTAGAATTATATTCTGGACTACCTGGACCACTCTTTCCAGGTTTCAGACGGGATTCGCACCCGTATCTTTCGCGTATTAGCGGAGCGAAGCAAGGTTCTAAGTGCAATTAAGCATTCTACAAACTTTTTAAGCTAATTATCGAGCAAGTGGGCCAGGAATCAATTTCTTCGATAGCACATACCTAACGCTAGCACCACGGTGGTAGTCAAATAAACAAGTTACAATTGACATGAAAGGCCTCCGCCGCCTTAAGCGGGAGCACGGAACAAATGTCCGGTCCCGATCGATTGCTGTTTCATGTTATTTTATACAGTAGCGCTGCGTGAGGCTAAGCTCTTGTCTGTGTCATCTTCTGGCTATCATCTACGGATTGTTGTGCTCCCGCGTAAGACAAGCACAGGCTCAAAAAATGACCATACACGGACTGCTCGGAGCAGTTATCAATGGTAGCTTTGATTTTCGAGCAGTCCATGTATGTTGATCACTGGCTAACTGGTCGAGCAGTTCCTGTATGCAAAGTAAGCACTGGCTCCTCTTACAGTGCTTGCTTTGGGACTAAGCTAATTGGTATGAGTGTTATAAATATTATTATTATAGGCGTCTGCGGTCTGACCATGCACAGCATCTCTGCGAGTGCGTCTATTCCCGGTCTTGTTAGTTTTACTTACCGCCATTGTGGTTGCTTTGATAATAATTTCCTTTATATTAATACTTTAAAAAAGATATTTCCTAATGGCGCTATTTTTAGTCTTCGTCGTCTTTAGTCATCTTAGGAGTTGTAGGCGCGCAGAGTTCTCATAGCGTCGTCAACATTCGTCTTTAAATAATATTACAGTGGCGTCGACCCTGTTTCAGTTTTAGATTACACAAATCATTGGAATGCGCCAGAAACAACGTTAGGCCTAGGGTACTCCCCTGAGGTATTCCAAATGTAACAGGCAAACTACAACTCATATCGAGAATTGTGACAACTTTATTTCTATCAGTCAAATAGCTATGGAACCAATCGAAAGTTTGACCACGAATCCCGATGCTTTCCAGTTGTATAATTGTAGAGAAATAGTCACCGAGTCAAAGGCTTTCTATAGGTCCAAAAAAATCATAATAATTATAACACAGTTCTCATCTTTGTCCAAGCATTCTGTTACCTTATCTGTAGGTTAACAATGGCATCTTCAGTGCTTCTACCAGAGATTAACCCGAGATAACCCGTATTGATTTGGTGAAAGCAGATGGTTGATCTCCAAGAAGCTTGTGAGTCGATTATTTATAACCTTTTCAATAATTTTGCCAACGATGATTAATAATGAGATTGATCGACAATTTGACACTGTTTCCATATCACCACCCTTGTGTATGGGGATCACAACTACTTTTTTGAAGATGGTCGGAAAAGTTCCAGTAAAGATACTAATATTACATAAATGAGTTATCATTGAACATAGGATAGTGTGAGTTCCGTGAATCTAGCGAAGATGTTTTGGATCTTTTTACCCGACTGCGCAATGCAAGAGCGCGAAGCGGGACGCGTAGATTAGCACCATCGTCAATTTGAAAAAGGCTAATATGGATGTTGCGGTCCCGTTGAGAGATCTTTGGCAGCTATACAAACGGATTGCTTTCTCAACATGAGTTACCTACTTTAATAAATAAATAAATAATCGGGTCAACAACAGCCCACACATTGAATCATCTTTTTTTTAATGAAATTATTTATAATTTTAAAAATGGCAAAACACGTGCTCAATCCACTTTATGTAATAGATACCTACCTGTATACCATGTATTTAGCAAATAAAGATTATGATTAAAAACCAAACAATCAATTAACATTCATTTACAAATAATCATCATAAATAACAAAAAATTAAACGACAAATACAGGAGTTGGTCAACCTGGTGTCGATTTTACATAAGTTTAAGTAATAATCGTGTGTCAATGATGATTCAGTAGATTTGCTTTCAAAGTTTTAACTGTAAAAGCCACTTCTCATAAACATCTCGGAGTTCTTACTGCATTCTTCACCAGGACCGCAGCATTTGCATACGCCGCTGTTATTTGTTTATCTGTCGCAGAGTTCTATCTTTTAGAATAAAATGTGTATACACCTCTCATAGAATGCGTACTATGGCCGCTATCACTATTAATATTAAAATTAAGGGTCTCCATACCTAAAACATGATTATCGATATTTGTTTTGCATGAAATCTATTTAAGAAAATACTCTAATAAGGTATGGGACCCTTCTTTTTCAACCGACAAAAATACGGGGAGTTAATCAATTCGAAGTGTATATTTTTTGTTTATGTATGGTCACGCATAACTTTTTACAGAGTTGTCCGATTGATAATTCTTTTTTTATTGGTAAGGGTCTACATACGAAGTTGATCCCATATAAATTGTTTACTGTCTTATTAAATTTTAAAAAACAAAACCCTTTCCTCAGGGTAGGGTAGCCCCTACGTTTAAAGTGGGGGTGATTATTTTTCATCGTCTATCCCATAGTGTGGTGTGTCGTTGAGTAGGTTCTTTAAAACTCCTAATGCTAAGACTTTTTTCAATATAGGGATCCGTTTGTAAATGTTTAAACCTTAAAGTCCAAATTTTTGTTCAAGTAGATCCCCCGTCCCTCTAAAAGTTAAAATAATGGCTTGGAATCCTGGAAAATACCTAGTGCTTTTCAAGAACTTTCAAAGAAAATTATGACCATTGAGATAGATCAGTTAGTTTAAGAATAAAAGTCGTACAACTTAGGAATCAGAATTTTTTAACCTAATAAAATTTTCTTAGAAGAACACATTAAAAGTGACGTAGATAAAGTAGGTAATTGATTGCTTATATCGCGCATAATCTTGATTGAAAAACAAAACAAAAAAAACTATTTTATACTACCACAATAAAATATCTACGGAACCCTACACTGCGCGTGGCACGATACGTACTTGGCCGGTTGTTATTGGATAGGTTTGGTCCTCAAAGTTGCTCCCTTATAAATTTGGAAACAGAAATCCTACCGAAGAGTGGGGAAATGAGGTGATTGTTTACTCACTGATTTTGATTTCGGGTTGTATAAAAATTAAAGCCAGAAAAAATAATAAAATTGAAACTTTTATGCAAAAAATGCAAAAAAGCAGAAAATAATAAACGCATTCTAGCTTTAGTCAAATTAATAAAATTATTTGCTGATATGACCAGCAATTAAGTGAAAATAATGTATTTAATGTTAAGCTCAAGTTTGTTGCAACACCCCAACGGGGTCATGTACCACTCACTATTAAGTATATATAAGACCTTATAATAAATAATGTACATGAGCAATGTGATATAAATAAATAAATAAATAAATAAATAAAATAATATTTGGTGTCGCTACAATCAACAGGGTAAACGATCAATAGCACTTCAATCAAGTAGACTTGACTAGTCGACTTTTTTGTCTCCGGGACCTATTAAATAGATCACAGTATGGCACCAACTCCAAATATTAATTTGACTAAAGATAGAAAGGGTTCATAATTTTCTGCTTTTCAGTTTTTTCGCCGGTTGTTTTTTTTTTCTAGAATATTTTTTAAAACTAATAATTATTAAAGAACTCATGCTAACGCCATCTATAATATTATTACAAACGACACACCGTTATGTTATTTGTAGTATTATAAAGCAGCGAATAGATGGCATTTCAAGCTCGTACGTACAGACATCTATTATTGCTTAGGTAAAAAAATACAGATCCTAGCTACGTTAATTTGAATAATTTAATGAAAAGTATATTAACGTGTAAGAAAATCAGTAATTCACTAATTAAATTAGTTAATACAGAGTAATTTTATGTATTGTAAAGGTATGAAAACGAAACGTAACGTGAAAACGCGATTGACATTGACAAACAAATTAATTTTGAGTTTGACAGTTGAACATCACTCTTCCGCGAACAAAGTCGGTTGGTCAAGGAAGGATTAAATTTTGTGGATTGTGATGATACGTGTTTGTTAATGTTGTTGATTGATGTAAATAAAAAATGAGATAAACCTATCCTTTTAAACAGTTGATCAGTGTTCACATAAGCATATAAAAACTTTGTGTCGTGCTGTATAGGGAGTTTCAATGGCTTCTACGCCGAAGCAGGTGAACGTTTCCAACGGCCCCTTGGGAAAGCGGAAGAAATCAAAGGGCAACAAGGGCTCATATTTAACAAAATGGCTGGACAAGACGTTGCATCACATACAGGATTCTACTCCAAGTATGGAAACTTACGATTCGTTCATTCATCCCAATTTCAACTGGCAGATAAACAGTTCTCAGTTTGCTCCGGGATATGACCCGTATCGATACGTCTATGGGTGCTCGGAGCCGATGTCTCTACCTACACTCCCTACCTATTGTAATCCACCAATAGCTCCCACTTACGGCCCGTATATTCAAAGTGTAAGCAAAAGTGTTCAAGTGCAAAGACCGCGGCTTCGGCGACGGACTGAAAACAAAGCTGAGGAAGTGGCCAGCACGCCAAATAGCATGTTGAGTAATACCAATTATTTGCAACCAAAGAATTTCACTGATAGTCAAGATTTCACCAGCCTGCCACCAATAGTAACATCAGTAGCTGATACAAACTCAAACAGTGACATGAATACTAATGAAAAGGATGACGGCTGCAATACTAGAAGATTCAGTGACCCCTGTGTCCAAGGACTGCCCGATGTAGCGAGGCCAGCGAATGGTGAAGTGGAATCGGAATCTGAATCTGAGTCAAGTATCTCAGATAGTCAGATTGGCAGCAGATTGCTGACACATCTCCTTGACCAGATTAAATCATTAAAATTGGCAAACGAAAGACTGAATAAAGACTTATTAGACACTAGAGGTAAGTTTTTATAATATCCCCTATTATTATAAGGATAGGCGATTAATTTGTTTGTCCTTTAAAAGGCTTTTGTGTTGATTTCTAGCTGACCTCAGTTGTTAACATTTTTCTGCCCACATAGTGATATACAGTCACTCTTAGAACCACAACCACCTACTTAAAATCCCACACCAAAATATGATTAAGTAAGTCAAGGAGATTACCAAATCAGCTTTAAACTTAACACATAACAGGATTCAGTATGTTATTCTCATGTTCTTTTTTAAAGTTGTATATTATGTTAATTTAATAAATATGAAGTACACTAACTATAAACAAATAAGTCTCTATCTAATTACATAATTACTACATATGAGTAAAATATAAATACTAGAACAATAAAACTAAAACTAAAAACCTTAAAACATAAAATTAATAACTAAAATATATTATTAAAAGGAGTTTTTAAAGTTTGTAAATAATTTAATTAACTATAATTAGGTCACAACAATATCAAATTAAAAACTTAACATTAAAAATTAACCATAAAATATTTATATACAAGACAAATGCTTAAAAGTACTTAATGTCTAAAAACCTTAAAAACCAGAAATAACTAAATGTCATTATTTATAAACATTGAATACTATTGGGAATGTTAGACATTTTCATAACATTCATCTAGCCCCAAAAGCATGTCTTTGAACTATGGGTGCAAGATAAAATATAAATATACTTTAAAAAAAAATTACCTACTAGGCAAAGTGGGCTGTTATTTAAGTATCATCATCATCATCAGCCTATTAATGTCCCCACTGCTTTCCCTAAGGCACAGGCCTTCCCTAGGGATGGAATAGGGAGATTGGGCCTTGACCCACCATGCAGGCCCAGTGTGGATTTGTGGGTGCTAACGACTGCAGATGCAGCCGCGACCAACGGCTTAACGTGCCTTCCGAAGCATGGAGGAGCTCAAGATAGTAAATATTGGGTCACCCATCCAATGACCGACCAATGCGAAAGTTGCTTGACTTCAACAATCGCAGCCGAACGCGCTAACCACTTGCGCCATCGAGATCCTCATTTATATTTATTTAGGTATATACAATTTATATTCCTAGGTTAAATATCTTATCATATTTTATCATCTCACTGGTGTTAGATTATCAGAATAAAAAGGCCTATCAATGCTGTGTAATTGTATTATAGTATATTGTTATGATAATATTTAGTACCAAAATCTAACTGTATATTTTTACACAATAGTTACTTACAGTCATGTTATAGTGATCTATGGAATCACTTTGTTTTAACTGCTCACAAAAGAAAATATTATAATGAGAAGTGAACATTGAAAACAACACAGAATGGTTTTGCATACTAAAATTATGTGAATATCTATCTATATATATAAAACTCAAAGGTGACTGACTGACTGACATAGTGATCTATCAACGCACAGCCCAAACCACTGGACGGATCGGGCTGAAATTTGGCTTATATTTGGTTTGTAATCCTAAAGGTGAGTATACACTAGAGCAGTTTCTCAAGCCTTTCTATGCATTGTGACATTATTACAAATGGGACAATACAGGTTAACGCTCGGTTTCCAAAGGGGTTTGGTTCGTGAAACGGTGATCATTACAACATATCGTAGAGAGGATTTGTTCTCCTGTTACATCAATTGCTCAGGTGTATATTCACTTTTAAGCAGGGTAAACTATAGATATTCTGGAGTATTTATTTGTAACAGAATGTAAAGTATACTCGCCATTAAGCTGGATATAGACTATAGATATACTGGAGCATCTCTTATCTATTAGACAAGTCCGTCCTTCCGTTCGTCTGTCTGTCTGTGGTGCTGTTTCAACGGCCAAACCGTAAGAGATAGATAAAGAGAATGTTTAAGTTATAAGTTAAGAATAGTCTGATAAGACTACAACCAGGATTTGAGTAACGTAGCACTTCCGGTTTTCGAGAAATCACAAATTTCAAACGAAACCACACAAAATCTCCGAAGTTCTCAATTAATTAAATACATTTTTTTTTTTGAAGTGAAACTTCTTTATCGGCGTCACATTTTTTCGGTTACGCGTCACATTTTTCCGTTACGCGCCATCTTTTTTTATATTAATAGTTGATAGCTGAATGATCACACTGTCGCCGGCGAGAACTCTCTCAACTCGTTTGTAGCTGAGTGACAATAGTTATTAAAGATAAGACTCGCTCAGCCAAACTCGCATAGCGATACTCGCTCAGCGATACTCGCTCAGCGATACTCGCTCAGCGATACTCGCTCAGCGATACTCGCTCAGCGGTACTCGCTCAGCGATACTCGCTCAGCGGTACTCGCTCAGCGATACTCGCTCAGCGGTACTCGCTCAGCGATACTCGCTCAGCGGTACTCGCTCAGCGATACTCGCTCAGCGATTAAACTTAAATTGATTTTTAATCTAAAGAAAATATAACTAGAAAAAATTCCACGCGGACCAGGCAGCAGACGGGACTCGAACCCGCACCCTTCGCAATCCGGGCGAATGCACTGACCAATTATGCTACCGCGGCCCTCACGGACCGCGTCGAAATTCTTTCTAGCTATTCTTAAGCTGCAAGGCAGCGCCATCTCTTCGCATTATAGGTAAACCCACAATGTCAAATGAATACTTTTACAAGTATTAAACATTTGAAAGAAGAAATACCAATTATAGTTATAACTTTTATTATTTTTAAAGCATGTAACTGCACACACAGTTACAGTACAGTCCACTGACAACATCCGAAAGTTCATACAGCAGTGTAGTGGGGTGTAAAGAAAATTGGTTAGCACACGCTTGAATGGCCAGAGCCAGAGACAAAGTGTTCTCCTTTCACTACCATCCTGGTTCTGAATAATTCCTTTGCTTCTTCAGCTAAGTCGGTCTAATCCCGAGGGCAACTTCTTAAAATCTATATCTATATTCGATGTATGGTGCTCTTCGTCGTGTCATCATGTCCTTTATATTCTATACTAGCTGTGCCCCGCGGTGTTACCCAAGGTTTATTAGGGATATTTTCCCGCAGTAAAACGTAGCCTATGTGTTAATCCAGGGTGTCAGCTAACTCCATACCAAATTTTATTAAAATCGCTCCAGCCGTTTAGACGTGAATAAGTAACAAACATACACACTCACAAACTTTCGCCTTTATAATGTTAGTGTGATATTCTACGGCATTAAATCTTATTAAGTTAGAGACGGATGCACAACGATGATGCACACGTAATAAATCGATTTTTTTTATTAGGGTACCAGCGCTGAATTCATGCTGTCTGCTTTGGTGTTTGCCATTCCTATTTGGTTTTCCGCTTATCTGTGTATCTTAGCGGGAGTCGGCCATCGAAAAACACTTTTTCTTTTAGGGTAGAAAATATGCTAATATTTATAGCTAATAACGGGGTTGTTACCATGTACCTTATTTATTATGAGTCTGATATTTCGGCACTGTTGCAAGCGCCATGATCACGGAGTAATGCCATGATCATGGCGCTTGCAACAGTGCCGAAATATCGGAGACTCATAATAAACAACGTACATGGTAACAATCCCGTTATTAGCTATAATGTTAGTGACCATGAAAGTTTAATACAATATATGCTAATATTTGATTTGTTTTCCAGCGGAACTGGACAATATTCGACACCAGAATGTGATACTCCAGAAAGGTTCTTCTGCGAACATCGGCGCCGCTAGCCACACGCCCTTGACTGATAATGGTGAGCCATTACTCAACGTCTAACCTTCGCTTCACTACCTGTCATTACGTCAAATTAGTCTTTCAATTGAAATAATAGATTCTTTGTATAAAGTATACAGCCAAATAACTTGATGTCGTTGTGTTTAATACATAAAGTGTAATGGCGCGATTACAGCTGGTCGTTTGCCCGAATACGAGTGCCTATGGAATTCGGGTAAACGATTAATTCGGGTATAAATGAACGGAGTCCAGTACGCCCGTATTCGGGTAGATTTCCTTTTGTTTACCCGACACCGTCTTCCAGCCCGTTTTTTTATTGTAAATTGCTTAGGGTGCTCCAATCCGAGTAATGTCTTTTGTGCACCCGAATACGGGCTAATAATCATCATCATCAGCTTAATAATGATCCTACTGTTGGGGAAAAGGCCTTTTTTTTTTGTGACGAGGGGAAATGCAGTTACGCACCATACCGTGACGCTGACTAGGCGCACGGCGTGTGTGGGACTCGCCGGCACGGGAAACAGTGCCGACCCTACTCAAGCAGGACCAGTGCGGAAGGCCACACTGATCCTACTCCACTAAAACCCCCCGGTACCCTCCTACGCCCATATGGGGGCGGTCTCGGGGCCGACGCACCTGCGTGCGCCACATCTCCGAGCACGCCCCCGGGCAGGCCCGGCCCAACGAGTGGACCGGGCGACGCGCCTCAGGGGGACTGCGCTAGGGTACTAGGCAGTCCCCAGACGTGGTGGCCTATGCCGGAGCGGCACCTAGGACGCGCGGCTGGTCAGGCCGCGCCCAGACCACCTTAGGGCCGTCGAAGACCGGCAGTTGGCCTGCCTTCTTCGGCCCACCCGTCTATGCCGGAGAGGGGCGGCTAGAGCGTCCTCCTCTCGCTCCCTCTCCGCTGCCTCCTTCTGCGTCATCACCGATTCGCAGAAGGAGGCGGCAACCCTCCAGGCTCTCTCGCTACCAAGCATGGCTCTTACCATACTTGGCAGCGTGAGGCCTCCTCCGCCGAGCGCCGCGATCAGATCGCGGCGCTCATTTCGCCAGGCCGGGCACACAATCAACGTGTGCTCGGCCGTGTCGTGGGGAGAGGCGCAGTGATGACACCGCGGCGTCTCCTCCCGACGGGCGACTCGGTGCAGGTAGTGACCGAAGCACCCATGTCCGGTCAGTACCTGCACCAGGCGGTAAGTGAGGGTGCCCCGCTGGCGCCCTACCCACTCCTCCAACACCGGACGAATCGCCTCGATCGTCCGGTGGCCAGCGGCTGGGTTGGCGAGTGCCTCCACCCATCGGCGCAGAGCCTCCCTCTGCGCCTCGGTGCGGACCCGTTCTATCTCCTCTAGAACGGGTCGCTCGCCCCGCTCTCTCGCCGCGACCCGGTGTTGATGCACCTGGGACAGTACCAGGGCATCAATCTCCCACGGGAGCGTGCCTGCTAGGACGCAGGCAGCCCCGTGCCTGACCGTGCGGTAAGTCCCCCGGCCCGGGTCGCTATGACCCTCTGCGGTCTTCGCAGGAGGGCCCTCGTGCGGGACGAGAGGCACTCCGCCTAGACCGGGGCCCCGTACAGCGCCATAGACTTTATCTCGGAGTGATAAAGCCGACGGCACTTCGCCTTCGGCCCCCTCACATTGGGGAGGAGGCGACCGAGTCCGGCTGCAACGCCGCACAGCCGGGGAGCGAGGAGCCTGAAGTGCTCCTCCCAGCTCCATCGCGGGTCTAGGGTCAGGCCGAGATACTTGAGATGCATCTCGACCGGAACCCACACCCCCTCTACCCGGGCACGGAGCCCCGGCGGGGTCCTGCATCTGGGACCGTGGAAGGCCATGGCCCTCGTCTTTTCGAGGGCCACTTCCAGTCCCAGGAGGCGGATGCGTCGGACGACCATGCAGGTGCCGACCGACGCAAGGTGGACCGCCTCCTCCCACCCCCTCGCTCTCGCCGCTACAAGGGTGTCGTCCGCAAAGCAGACGACATCCATGCGCGGCAGGAGCTCACCCCGCAGGACCCAGTTGTACCCCAGGTTCCATAGGAGGGGACCTAATACGGAACCCTGGGGTACGCCTGCCTTCACTGGCTACGACTGGACGCGGCCCTCCGCATCCTCGTACAGGACTGACCCGTCTCGCAGGTAGTCCCGGACGAGGGTGCGGAGGTAGAGTGGCACTCGGTGGAACTCGAGCGCCGCCTCTATGTACTCGTGGGGGATGGTGTTGAACGCGTTCGCGATGTCCAAGGACACCGCGATCACCACCTCCCCCTGAGCTGTGGCCGCCTCAGTCCACCTGAGGCCAACGCGTCCATCGTGGACCGGCCGGTTCGGAAGCCGTACTGGCATTCCGCCAGGTCCGGCCCCTCACCCTCGATGTGCTCGATGATCCGGGAGGCGAGAATCTTCTCAAAAGCCTTCCCGGGCTCATCTTGCAACACCACCGGCCGGTAGCCCGCTGGGGAGTCCGCCGGGCGGCCGGGCCAGCGCCTGGGAAAGCGACCCGTCGCGATGCATGCATCCAGCACCGCGCGGAATCTCTCTCGCAGGGGGCCCAAGGCAATAGCCATTACCTTGGCCGGGGCCCCGTCCGGTCCGGAGCTTTATTGCGGCTCCGGAGCCGGTCCCTCACCGTGTCGAATTTTCCTTCAGACACGGGGGGGCCAGCAGCCCACGCCCCCGGAGCAGAACCGGGGGGCATCCTGGGGGGTTCGAAGGGCCCGGGGTCTGGGAAAAGTGTTCCCAGCACCGTTCTCAGCAGCGCGGGCTCCATATCGGACGTGGAGGAGGCCGCCGAAGCGAACTTCCCCCTCACCGTCCGGTACGGCCTCCCCCAGGGGTCGCTGTCCAGGATGGTCAGAAACTCATCCCAGGCAGCGACCTTGGCCCTGCAGATGGCAATACGCAGGGCCGTGTGGGCCTCGTTGTACGCCCGGCGGAGGACCTCCGGGCGCTCGTCTGGCACGCCTACGGCATCGTTGGTAGGCGCGCCTGGGGGGAAAAGGCCTACCCTATAGATCATGGATGCACAGACCGCGGCCCGCGGGCCGCATGCGGTCTGGAATACTGGTGGCCCGCCGACAGCAAAAATAATTAGCATAAACGCTCTGAAATGTGCCAGCTTATTTACTTGTACCTATATATGTGAACAAACTTTTTCAATATTAAATAATAAACAAAAAATCGAAACCGCCTTGTAAATAAAAGTTTGCAAGCAGTTTTACGTGTTGCTTCAAGTAAATTTGAGCCAAATATGAAAAAGATAGTAAGCCCTATTTTTCAATTTTAATAAACTATTAGCAATTCTTTATTGTCTTTAATAACCTATACTTCTGGCGGGCCGCCATCAGTTCATGATTTGCCCGAGTGGCACCTAGTTTTAATAAGTCTGTGCATCACTGTTATAGATGGAATAGGGATTCATTCAGGCTAATGGCCAAATTTAATTGCGGCAAAAGGTTGATAGAGCTCCGTCAATTAGGGTTAAAATGGGACCTCATAAGCTTTTACAGTATCGGTAGTGTCCATTTGCGCGCAGAAATATCCTAAATAATTTATCAGGTAAATGGATCGCGCTACGGTGTCATTCTGAATGATAAAATAGCATTTGCAACTTTATTATCAGTAGCTTAGAACATGTTTTAGTCCATAGAAAATGTCTATGGCAGTTTACGCATAAGCGATGGTCGGTAGAAATGACCCATAACCTTTTTTTCCAACTTGTCATGGCGAAAGTAGCTAGACTAGTGTCATCATCAGTCTATTAATATCCCCACTGCTGGGGCACAGGCCTTCCCTATGGATGGAATAGGGAGATTGGGCCATGACTCTCCACGCGATCCCAATGCGGATTGGCGGGTGCTAACGAATGCAGATGCAGCCGGGACTAACGGCTTAACGTGCCTTCCGAAGCACGGAGGAACTCGAGATAGAAGATTTTTGGTCACCCATCCAATAACCGACCACTGCGAAAGTTGCTTAACTTCAACGATCGCAGCTGAACGCACTAACCACCTACGCCATCGAACAAGCTAGACTAATGTGAAATTCCGTATCTCTGCTAATATTTAACTTAAGGACTTCAGAAGCGGCTGCGTAAATTGCTATATCTATGCAATATTATTTCTACCAAAATGATTGGTTCTCAGAGACGGTAGCGAACGTCATGACGAATCGAATTCGCCGTGAAGTCGTGATACGTTCACGGGTACCTTGATTTATGACGAATTCTTTTAATGACTGTGACATTACCCAGATTGGGTAATTGCCCTGGACTTCGTTTCTTAATTGTCGTTTAATGATCTCCCACCCATTTTACAATGAAAGCAGCTGAATAAAATTGCAAATCATTTAAGATAGCGTGATTTTATAGCAATCAATGTTGATAAAATAAAAATAAAAGTAGAAAAAAAATTCACTCGATCCAGGCAGGGACTCGAACCCGCACCCTCTGCTATCCAGGCGGATACACTGATCAATAATATGCTACCGCGACCTCAATGGCCGTGTTTAATTTCCTGTCTGCTGCCGGGACTGCATGTTTTTTTTCTTGTAAGCTTTTCTTTATATTTAAACAATGTCAGTTATATGCTTATAAAATAAAAATACATACTATAATAAGTCAATGTTGATGTTGGGGTAACAACTGATTCGTGATCATGGATATCTCAGATAAATGGCGTCTTTACTTTATTTATTACAAATTAATGAGGAAAAAAAAATTTCATTAATTAATATCATGTATTTTATATTAAAAATCAGGACTTTTATAGCCATTACAAAAGTTATGCTACCTTCCAAATTGAATGGAGAGAATGTCTGAATTTCTTTTTCGAAAAAAATTCTTTGGAAATGAAGATCTAAGTTTTCATTAAAAATTATATAAAAATAATGCTGTGATTTTATTTATTTTTAAGCATTTAACTGCTAGATGTTTAAATCTAAAGAAAAGTTTACTAGAAAAAAATCCACGCGGACCAGGCAGCGGACGGGACTCGAACCCGCACCCTTCGCAATCCGGGCGAATGCACTGACCATTATGCTACCACGGCCCTATTCGCCGCGTCGAAATTTTCCTAGCCTTAAGCTGCAAAGCAGCGCCATCTCTTCGCATTGTAGGTAACCCACAATGTCAAATGAATACTTTTTCAAGTATTAAACATTTGGAAGAAGAAAATAATGCTTCTCATTTTTGTTTCTAAGATAGAACACTAGTAAAATGACTATGCAAATACACTCGACAAAAAAAATAACCGGGACACCCGCTAGTACCTTGGTGCCCCGATTCGATTTTGCCTCAAAAAAATATAAAAATTACAAATATATCTATTTATTTTTCTTTGTGACATAAATTAGTTGACCTTGACCTAAATTATTATACTGTGTTGTAGACTACAGTTTTTGTTCTCAGGCTTGTATTATACACAATGACATTCATCTATGATTCTTCTTATACCTGCATGCAAAGTCTCAGCCCGATCGGTTTAAAATTGACAAAGTTTCATACAAACTTTCATTCCCTATTTTATCCCCTTGGGGGTAGAATTGATCAAAATCCTTTCTTAGCGGATGCCCTACGTCATAACATCTACCTGCATGCCAAATTTCGGCCCGATCCGTCCAGTGGTTTGGGCTGTGCGTTGATAGATCACTATGTCAGTCAGTCACCTTTGAGTTTTATATATATAGATTAAATAACTACTTTTTGGCTGAATTTTAAATTAAATAAATTTCCATAATAATTATTTTTATTTATTTTATTTTTTATTATGTTTCTTGCTTGATCACAAAGTAAGTTGAGAGTACTTTAGAATTTATTTATTCGCGATTTTGAACATCATGAGACGAACTTTCCGTAGGTATAACTTTGATAGTAGTTAGTTGTACACTTTTGAAAAAATCAAATCAGAGTCTCAAAGTAGCCGTCTTTATTTGCTGTTTTTTAACAGTTATTGATAGAAAACATCGTTCTCAATCAATCAAGTAGAAAAACAGTGGTATTCGTGATGCGGTGGGATCGCGTGTCTTCGGTGACCTAAAAGATACCCTAGCAGAGCAGATCGAACCAGCTAGATGGCTAGGCAATAGTGATGGGACGAATGCAACTTAACCGTTTTCGGCGAAATTACCTATGTTAACATTCTCAACTATCAATATAAATAAAACAAGTTTCAACGGTTTCGACACGGTAATATCTATACGTATATATAAAACTCAAAGGTGACTGACTGACATAGTGATCTATCAACGCACAGCCCAAACCAATTTACGGATCGGGCTGAAATTTGGCATGCAGGTAGATGTTATGACGTAGGCATCCGCTAAGAAAGGATTTTGATCATTTCTACCCCCCAGGGGATAAAATAGGGAATGAAAGTTTGTATGAAACTTTGTCAATTTTAAACCGATCGGGCTGAGACTTTGCATGCAGGTATAGGAAGAATCATAGATGAATGTCATTGTGTATAATACAAGCCTGAGAACAAAAACTGTAGTCTGCACTTTAGCTCGACACCGAAGCGAAGCGAGGGCGGGCCGCTAGTTATAGTTATATGTAATATTACCGTGGTTTCTATGCACTGACTTATTCATTTATGACGTTTCGTATACTTTTCAGGCTGCGTCGTCAGAATTCTGAATGTCATAAATAAATAAATCAGTGCATCTATACCGTTGAAACTTGTTTTATTTAATAAGTGGTGTGCGGGAAATCCTAAGAAACAAATATCAAAATAAATATTTGTCATAAATGTAGACTTTTACCTAACTATTGTTTGGCAAGATCATTTTCTTCAAATTTCAATTAAAATAATAGGGATTCCATCGTCTTTTCGTTGTCAAGAGTACAATTACGTAATATTTTAATAAATACTTGTATCGGGTCCAGTATCACTGATATAATGTGGCATAAGGTAATAAGATTACTAAGAAGATCTAAGATGAGATTCTACAGTTCAAGGTATTAATTACCTATATTTTATTAAAGAAAAGTTTGATTTTCTAACTGTCTACCCATATTCAAAGTAATTTCGATCGGTAATTACTTCAAATCGAACAATGTAATCGACGAAACCGAAAATTTTTCGGTTTCGGTCTTGTGGTTTCGTCCCATCTCTGCACAACCCATTATCTAGACTGCTCTACTTTTTCGTGGGAATAGCTAATTTGGTAACAATTCTTGAGTCAAACAATAAAATCGTCAATTTTGTATATATTGAACATAAATAATGTATCTATTTTACAGTTCAGAGAATTCTTAGTGAATATAATAAGTAGGTACAATATTTTGCATTGACATTTGACATCCATTTAATTTTTAGAAATGCTTATTTGTAAATTGTCGTTTTTAAAAAATAGCTGTAGTAATATTTTTCTTTTTTTTGATATTTAACTGCTGGATGTTTAAATCTAAAGAAATTTTTACTAGAAAAAAATGCGAAGAGACCTTGCTGTCTTGCAGCCTAAGAAATAGTAGAGAAAAATCGCGGTAACATAATGGTCAGTGCATCCGCCCGCCCGAGGAGCTCGATGTCCCAACTGGTTAGCGCGTTCGGCTGCGATTGTTGAAGTTAAGCAACTTTCGCAGTGGTCGGTCATTGGATGGGTGACCAAAAATTTACTATCTCGAGCTCCTCCGTGCTTCGGAAGGAACGTTAAGCCGTTGGTCCCAGTTGCATCTGCAGTCGTTAACACCCACCAATCCGCACTGGGCCCGCGTGGTGGATCATGGCCCAATCTCCCTATTCCATCCATAGAGAAGGCCTGTGCCCCAGCAGTGGGGACATTAATAGGCTGCTGCTGCTGCTGATGATGATCCACCCGCCCGGATAGCAGAGGGTGCGGGTTCGAGTCCTGTCTGGTACCTGGTCCACTTGGATTTACATCTAGTAAAATTTTCTTTATATTTAAACATCTAGCTCTTAAAATGCATAAAAAACAAAAGTGTTACTACTATACCTATTGAAGAGTTTCATTAAATTTGTATTTTTCTAGTATTATTATTGATAAGGTACACTCAAGATGAACAGGTTCAATATCAAGAGAGGTTATCGATCAATTTATGTCAATCGTATCACAGTTTCACGGTATTAATGCATGTATTCACCTACACCTAAATGCTATTCGAAGCAGCAATTATCAGATTTATGTAATACTACTTATAAAGAAAATATAACTAGAAAAAAAATCTAGTTATATTTTCTTTAGATTTAAACATCAAGCAGTTACATGCTTTAAAAATAATAAAATTTATAACTATAATTGCTATTTCTTCTTTCAAATGTTTTATACTTGTAAAAGTATTCATTTGACATTGTGGCTTAAGAATGGCTAGAAGAATATCGACGCGGTCCGTTTGGGCCGCGGTAGCATATATGGTCAGTGCATTCGCCCGGGGCCCGGATTGCGAAGGGTGCGGGTTCAAGTCCCGTCTGCTGCCTCGTTCGCGTGGATTTTTTTCTAGTTATATTTTCTGTAGATTTAAACATCAAGCAGTTACATGCTTTAAAAATAATAAAATTTATAACTACTTATAAACTTACGCTGAAGCGACGAATCCGGGCCATCCATAATTTCCGAAACCACCTCGGTTTCTTATTCATTAGATACTAGCTGTGCCCCGGGTTATTACCCGCGGTTTATTAGCGATATTTCTCCGCAGTAAAACATAGCCTATGTGTTAATCCAGGGTGTCAGCTATATCCATACCAAATTTTATTAAAACCGCTCCAGCCGTTTATACGTGAAGAAGTAACAAACATACACACTCACAATTTAGTTTAGGTACAAACTGGTGCCGATTCTGGCATGCTTCTCTAAACCTAAATTTAAATTTGACAACAGTGTATCTGTTAAGAACTCCTTTTGATACTTATATTTCTTTATTTATGGTTTGTTGTTATGACGTTGATAGTTGATGGAAAAAGAAAATATATGATTAATTGAAAAGTAAAAGATTATTTTATTATTTTAATTATCAACATTGTTGTGGTCCTTCGTTTCGCCGAGAAATGGATCAAAATATCTTGCGAAGAAGTGAAAGATTAAAGAAAACCCAAGATATTCAGACATCCGACAAAAAATTGGAAAAATCGTCGAAAACCCAATCTCTAAGGTCAGTCCGTACAATTGTTTCAAAAAGTAGTGCAGCGTCTCTGAAACGATTAGCAGAAGCGCGCGCCGCAAGGGAACTAGCCGAACTTGAGAAGGAAAGAATTGAATGTTTGCGACAACTAGAAGATGAGAGATTATCTGCTGAACGTTCTCTAATCGAAGCAAGGTTGGCCGAGGAAAGTGCGAGGCTTGAGGTGGTTAACGACGAGGACAGTGACCATGACGAGGGTGACCATCAAGTCGCTTCGACATCGCTATCAAAGGTACAGAAGTGGATTGATTGCAGCGTTCCAGTTCAGACTACTGCTCCTGCTAATGATTTAATAGGGAGACATGACCAACGTAGTGACATACAGAACTTAACGCAAGCTATCACCGACGCAATAAAAATGTCATCTTCGGCTGCGCACGGAGTGTCATCAGGGGATAAAATGTTGAGCCGAATATCTGCCAGAGATTTGCCCGTCTTCTCGGGTGATCCTATTGAATGGTTGCGATTCAAGCACGCGTTCGAGACAACGACCAGGATTGGCCATTATTCGGATGAAGAGAATGTGGCTCGTCTACAGCGGTGCTTGCAGGGAGCAGCTTGGGAGGCAGTAGCAGCACGCCTCACAACCGTGACGTCAGCAAGCGAAATTATGAAAACATTACAACTCCGTTTTGGTAGGCCCGAACTAGTTTTAAATAAATTTACTAACGAAATTAGAAAAATTCCAAAATTGACAGGTTCTCGTTCCGATTTGATTTTACTCTCGACTAAAGTAGCTAATTGTGTAGCAGCCATTAAGGCAACTAATGTAAATTATTTATTTAACCACGATTTAATATATGAAATTGTTAATAAATTGACAGAAAATCTCGTATATCGTTGGGTTGATTACTATATTAAGGATGCCGACCGCCCACGGTTATCTGCTCTCGCTGATTTTTTGATGCGCGAGGCCGAAAATATTTGCCAGGCTGGGGTGGTAGAGGTTCCACTAAAAACTAAAACTCATTTGTTAGGTCAGCGTACTGTGATCACAGCTGCCGTAACACATGACGATTCAATTAATATTGTTTCAGCGCAAAAGGAAAAACAGTTGAAATGTGTATATTGCAATACAGATGGGCATATGATGGATAACTGTTCAATTTTCAGAAATATGAATGTTAGCGATGGATGTGGGTTTGTAGCCAGAAACTATGTTTCAAATGCTTAAGCCCTAAACATCGTCGTGAACGCTGCAGGATGAAAAGACAATGCAAGGTATGTAAGAGAGGACATCATAGTTTACTTCATAGACATGATTGGTCGAATAATGTCGACACATCGAACGATACAGCTCCTAGTAATTCATCCCCACCCGAGATTACAAATAATACTTGGACTAACGCACTTCAAAGTAAACGAGTTTTCTTGAAGGTGATACCCGTGATTATACAGGGTTCGTCGGGAACACTAGAAACGTTTGCTTTGTTAGATGAGGGCTCCACTGTAACTCTCATTGATAGCGGTGTTGCCGATAAAGTTGGTGCAGATGGACCCACTGTAGATCTCAATATACAGGGAGCAATAGGTGGTAAAAATAAAATAAGAGTCGCGTTGTATCCCTCACTTTACATACAGCCGCAGGTTCATATGCACTCGATAACGTGCGAACCGTTAATGATTTATCATTGCCTATCCAACATATTGATTACAACATGTTAAAACAATATTCTCATCTACAGGATATCAATATAAAACCATTTGTTGGTCAACCTACTTTATTAATAGGTCAGGATAACTGGCATTTGATTGTGAGTAGAGAGATTAGACAGGGACGGATGAATGAGCCGGTTGCCTCTCGAACTCTGATGGGTTGGGTTCTACACGGATATGTTTCCTCGATCACTAGAAATATACCGGAACTTAGCTATCACGTACGACATATAAATGCAGATGACGATCTACACGAACTCGTTAAGGATTACTTTCGTATAGACAGCATTGGTGTTAAATATTCAAATAACTGCGGTAACAAACACACACAAGAAGAAGAACGTGTTTTAAACGAATTACTCATACTCAATACAAAATCAAACAAGCTTGAAAATAGATGGGAAGCAGGTCTTCTATGGCGATCTGACGATGTCAAGCTGCCCAACAATAAGAAAAACGCTATGCAACGATTAATGATGATGGAGAAAATTATGGATAATGATTCTAGTTTTGCTACGGTTTACATGAAACAAATAAATACGATGCTTGAAAATGGTTACGCGGAGGAGGTAAAAGAGAAAATTTCTGGGGATAGGATTTGGTATCTGCCTCACTTCGGCGTACGTAACCCTAACAAGCCAGGGAAATTACGTGTAGTGTTTGACGCTCGAGCAGAGACCAAAGGTATTTCGTTAAATACGGAGTTATTATCTGGACCGGACTTACTGAATTCATTGGTTGGTGTAGTATTGTTACGTTTCAGAGAGCGAGCTGTAGCTGTAAGTGGAGATATAAAGGAAATGTTCTTAAGGGTGAAAATAATTGAAGAAGACCGAAAATCACAGACGTTTTTATGGCGTGGATTAGACAGAAATGGACCGCCCCGTGAGTACAAAGTGACATCTATGACTTGCTCCGAAAATCCTCACCCTGCACTGCTACTTACATCTTACGCAGGAATGCAGAGATGTTTTCTGAGACTCATCCCAGAGCTGTTTTAGCAATAAAAAGGCGGCATTATGTTGACGATTATCTTGACTCAGTTGATACAGAACAAGAAATGAAACAGCTGATTGCAGATGTTGTAAATATCCATCGTAGCGGAGGATTTGAAATTAGAGGGTTTGTGACAAACAAACGAAATTGCTTACCTGATGATCTGCAAAAGGACACCGTCAATCTTCTTGAAAGTTCTACCGGGCAGAGAACTTTAGGCATTATATGGAGACCACATACTGATCAACTGGGGTTTGATCTAAGCCTTAAAAAGTTAAGCTCTGGAGTAGCGAATGGTACACAAAGTCCGACCAAAAGAGACATGCTCAAAGTAATTATGTCTATCTTTGACCCCTTGGGATTCTTGAGTCCCCTTTTGATCAGAGGGAAGATTTTACTACAAGATGTATGGCGTAGTGGTGTACAGTGGGATGAAGAGATTGGAGAAAAATTTGCTAAGATTTGGTTTACCTGGTTACAGGACTTGAAGACCTCTCAAAATTTTTATGTACCTCGTTGTTACAGTTTTAGTCAGTTAGATGCCTTTCAACTTCATTTGTTTGTAGATGCTTCGGAACAGGCGTATGCTGCAGTAGGTTACCTGCGTCGTGAAAATGGGGAAGTCGCATTCGTTGCGTCAAAGAGTAGAGTGGCCCCTTTAAAAACGACTACTGTACCTCGATTGGAGCTGCAATCAGCACTTATGGGTGCCCGTCTTGGTACAATGATAGAAAAAGAGCAGGATGTACGTATTGTGAGACGCTTTTTCTGGACGGATTCGCGTGCAGTTTGGCATTGGATTCAGAATAAATCGTCCAACAAAAATTCTTTTATCTCAAATCGATTATCAGAGATACTAGATCTGACGAAGCCCGAAGAATGGCGATGGTTACCTGGACACTTAAATGTTGCAGATGAGGCAACTCGGGCGAAGAGAAAGACTGAATCCCTTTGGATCATGGGACCAAATTTTCTTCGATATGATAAGTCAGACTGGCCCCGAATTCAACCTTCTATGTCTACGGAGAAAGAGAACATCCTAGTTATTCATATGTGGACTGATTATCCGCTGCCAGTGATTAACAACTTTTCTCAATGGTTGAGATTAATTCGTTCAACTGCTTATGTTTTATTGTTTATAGATCGACTGAAGACTAAAACACCGGTTCGGTTAAATGCAAGCCATATGAAGCGTGCGGAAGAGTTATGGATCTTACAAAGTCAACACGACAGTTTCAGAGAAGATTTATTGAAGCTACAAAATAACTCGCCCTTGCCGAAAGATAGTCGGTTGAGAAATTTAAGCCCTTACTTGAGAAATGGTGTCCTCAGGCTTAAAGGAAGAGCTAGCAGTGTGCGTAACGTTGATACGAATATGTTAGATCTGGTAATCCTAGATGGAAGACATCAGTATTCACGACTTTTGACAATGCACTATCATGTCAGGATGTACCATGGAAGCACAGAAACTGTTGTTAACCAGATGAGATCGAAGTATTGGATTATTAATTTGAGGTCAACTGTAAAATTGGTACAGCTAAGTTGTCAGTTTTGTAAGATACGCAAGAGTCAACCCTTACAGCCAACCACTGGAAATTTGCCATTCGCAAGATTAGCACATCACTGTCGTCCCTTTACACACTGTGGAGTGGATTATTTTGGTCCAATGTTAGTCACTATTGGCCGGAGAAGTGAAAAACGGTACGGTGCATTATTTACCTGCATGACTACAAGAGCAATACATATTGAACTGGCTGGAAGCTTAACTACCGATTCTACAATAATGGCAATGAGAAGAATGATGAGCCGTCGTGGATGTCCGTCAGTTATGTACTCGGACAACGGCACGAATTTTCACGGAGCTAATGTAGAACTTAAAAGGGTAATAAGGGAGTTAGACCAAGAACATATTTCTACCTTCCTTACCAATAAGCGGATCGAGTGGCACTTTAACCCACCACTAGCACCCCATATGGGAGGTTGTTGGGAAAGAATGATCCGTTCAGTCAAAAGATCTTTGGCTATTGTGTTGAAAGAGCAAGCACCTAGAGAAGAAGTACTACTCACGTTTATGGCCGAGATAGAACACACAGTCAATTCCCGTCCTTTGACACATGTTTCGGTATCACCCGAAGACCCAGAAGCCCTGACACCCAATCATTTTTTACTCGGGGAATCCTCAGATGTGTGTGATGATGTGAAGAATGGCTTGGACCTTGTGAAGACGTAACGAGGAAAGGCTGGCGTGTTGCGCAGAGACTTGCGGATATGTTTTGGAAAAGATGGATTCGTGAGTACCTTCCGACGCTGTTACCAAGGACTGCTCAAGGTAGGAATATCGACCTGAAGGAGGGGACATTAGTTATATTGGTGGACCCCACACTACCTCGTAATGTCTGGCCAAAGGGAGTAATTTTAAAACTATCCTGGTCGGGATGGTGTGTCACGTGTAGCAGACATACATACGGTCGGTGGCATCCTAAAAAGACCCTTAACTAGATTAATACCGTTACTTATAGAGGATTAGTAATAGGTTATTTTGATTATTATTCACACTAGTAATAGGTTATTTTGATTAATATTCTTACTAGTGATAGGTTTTGTTATTTTGAATATAATTTGATTAAAGCGGTTGATTATATAACTTTAGTCTTAGGTTTTGGTATTTTTATTATTTTGTATGATTAATGAGGACGAAGCTGATTATTTTATGTTGTGGCGGGAGAATGTTAAGAACTCCTTTTGATACTTATATTTCTTTATTTATGGTTTGTTGTTATGACGTTGATAGTTGATGGAAAAAGAAAATATATGATTAATTGAAAAGTAAAAGATTATTTTATTATTTTAATTATCAACAGTATCCTTGTCATTCTCTATACAGAATGAAAAGGAGAAACTTATGTTTAAAAATGAAATTTAAAGTTTAGAGAATCGTGCCAGAATCGACACCACTGTAGTATAAAAAAATAATTGAATTCTAAAGAAAATTTTACTAGAAAAAATTTCATGCGGACCAGGCAGCAGACGGGACTCCAACCCGTACCCTTCGCTATCCGGGCGAATGCTCATACCATTATGCCACCGCGACCATGATGGCCGTGTCAATTTTTCTCTAGTATTTCTTAGACTGCAAGGCAGCGCCATCTCTTAACATTGTAAGTAACACACAATGTCAAATGAACACTTGTACAAGTATTAAACATTTGAAAGAAGAATACGCAATTATAGTTACATTTTTTAAGCATTTAACTGCTAGATGTTTGAATCTTAAGAACAGTTTACTAGTTTCTTAAAATCCACGCGGACCAGGCAGCAGACGGGACTTGAACTCGCACCTTTCGCTATCCGGCCGAATGCACAGACCATTGTGCTACCGCGGCCTTGATGGCCGTGTGTAATTTTCTCTAGTGTTTCTTAGGATGCAAGTAAGCGCCAACTCTTCGCCTTTTAGGTAACCCAGCGCTGCGCAAATTTTTTTGTCTGCGGTTATGCTCAGCAAGCAAACATTATCAGGACTTTTGTTAGCGCGATTTAAGCTTCTAAACTGCGTCGTTATGAATATAATGTAAATCGTCGGTCCTCCTTTTATGTGGAGATTGGATCAAAATGGCCCAAATATAATGTTGACCATCGCGGGGTGCAGTGAGTAGAAGAATAACATATTCTTTTCGGTCGTTTTGGGTTTCCGTCCGTCTGTGCCGCGTGGCGTGTTATAAAAATAAACTTTTGACTTGTGTGATATCCCCGACGGGCACCGAATATAACATGCATACACGCAATCCTTTAATATTGTATTATTTGATACCATCACTGTTTTGGAAGAGTTAATATTAATCAGGACATCAGAATGAAATCAATTTAGTGCTTTGTAGGCAGATAAGGTTTAGAATATGAGCCCATTGTACTTGAATTTAAAACTGTACATTAAAGATAAAAATATGAAGAATTTAAAAAACCTGTCGCAGCCTTAGATTGAAACAAACAGGGAAGATACGGTACGCTCATACTAGCATCAAATAAAATATGCTCCGACTCAACTACATAAGCAACTCTCACACACGCACGTCTGTAAATAAACATTCAATCGAGCGAGCGAGACAGAACTGTACTATCAACGCAGCGCGAGCGAAACGACGAGTCCGCATCAGAGTCCGAACGGCTGAGCTGTATTGTTGTCCTTTTCTTTATAACTAAATGGCGATTACGTTAAAAACATTCACGATAAACCGTGATTTTTGAGAATAAAAAAATGTTTTTACAGTTTTACGAATGAAAAATGTGGCCGAGGCATTTGTTTTTAATTTTGAACTATTTGTGTTCTTTATAAAAGCATTAAAGGCATTGTTTTATCTTTATAAAACAGAATATAAGCAATATTGTTATATAGAATGCACATGCAGCGTGCTGGAATGTCCAATTGTGACTAAAGCGGATTGTGGTCATGAACCACAATTTAAGCGGATCATTTTTGAGCTATGAATGCCGTATCTTCCCATTTTGTTTTAATCTAAGGCCGCAGCAACATCCCCTTGTATAAATGATCTTCTTCGCTGGAGTAATACAATAATATGTGTTACAGAATAATGTTATTTGTCTGCATTCTTCTATAAGGTCGGGTGTATATACCTACTCATTCTGGCGAGTGTTTTAATCCTGAAAATTTACTGTGCCACTTCTTGTGTTTTGTAACTGTGACCTGAGTCTTATCCCCTCCTAAATTAAAGCTTTTTTGTATTATCCAAACTTGTCGTCCTGGCCTGGGTTGTCTTGTCAATGACTCATTGCGACTACCTATTCACTTATTCTGGCGAGTATTTTAATCCTGAAAATTTACTGTGCCATTTCTTGTGTTTTGTTACTGTGACACGAGTCTTATCCCCTCCTAAATTAAACCTTTTTTGTATTATTCAAACCTCTCGTCCTGGCCTGGGTTGTCTTGTCAATGACTCATTGCGACTACCCGAACATAGGAATTCGTGACTCATTTCTCTATCGTATTACTTCTTCAAAATGGTATTCTCAGCTATCGACCATGTCTACCACATTAGCTATCTTTGCAACTAGACGAAACTCCATTAACATCTGTTGAAATGATAGAATTTTTGAGGTCATCTAAGAAAAAGTTGCTGTGTCGTTACTAACTAGTCCTCAGACTTTTTGTCTACCCTCATCACCTATTCCTTCAACTTTAAGAGGATATTTACTAATTTAAAAGGTTGTACAAAGGGGTTCGATCTTTTCAGTATAGATCAATAGGCCGGATTGGTTCTAACTTCTTTATATTGATTATAAATTCTGCAGAGATCTTTCAATTTTCTATAAGTCCTGAAGAATTATTTTGCAGGCCGGGCAAAGCGCTAATGAGTAGTTAATTCGCGTGTGACATAAGAATCTACCGCTGATTCTGATGAGAGTATATTTATTATGGGTGATATTTAAATGATGATATCTGACAGCTTGGTGATCCGTTGAGCTATGTCGGTTATTCTAGTTCTTCTACGGATTTCATATCTGATTCAAACACGTAGAGAAACACCGAGCGTAGCTCTCTCCCTGGCTCTCTGTGAGCCTTCTTATGAGGCCCATAATCAATGACCATGTCTCAGCTCCATATGTCATCACTGGCAAACACTCATTGTTCGCGCGGACTCGGCGGTTATTAGGTCAGTGAAACTATCTGCGTTAGGTTCAATCTATTCCACGGTTAAGTACATAACAATGACTGAATTGTAACTAAAAAAATCGCTCTCCTAATTACGTAGCAAGGCAGTTCCCATGTTGCCATTGCCGTTATTCACAAAAAAGAAACAACCGATTTCTACCATATTCACTTAAAGAAGTTTAGTTTTAAATAAACTGCTCTTCATCGTGACGATAGTAAAAATCTATCATAGGTTTGTTGGTTCTACTTTTTTTAATTACACCGAGCAGAGTTTCTACTTATTCCATGATCCGGAAACAAATATTCGGGTTC
The DNA here is from genome assembly GCA_902850365.2 of Chilo suppressalis. Taxonomy (NCBI): domain Eukaryota; kingdom Metazoa; phylum Arthropoda; class Insecta; order Lepidoptera; family Crambidae; genus Chilo; species Chilo suppressalis. The sequence goes on from OU963910.1 coordinate 2,593,432, forward strand.
ATATCACACAAATTCTCTAACGGGTTTCGAACCCAGATGTCGCCTGACTTTGTCATATTTAAATTTAAACAAAACTCAATTTCAATATATTTTAGTGTTTGTTATTCAAGTATCTAGTCTATAGTTAAATGCGAAAACAGAAACACGTCTAGAATACTTGGAAAGTGTTTTGGCAGACCTTTTGATGAGCCAAGCCAAGTCAATAATTCAAGAATACGTTGCGTCAAAAAAATCGATTCGGTTCATCGTCACAAAACAATTTCGATGACGTCACTTTTGTCGGTCAAAGTCACTATTGTTTTTCTACTTCTGTGTGATTATTATTTTTAAGCATCATGAACCCTTTTGAGTACATTTTGCGCACTGTTGTGTGTGATTTTTAATTTGGCGTTGTTCTAAAGACTTTCATCAAATAGCATTTTTATGGACTGTTGTACTCCGAAGCACGGAGGAGCTCGAGATACTAAATTTTTGGTCACCCATCCAATGACCGACCACTGCGAAAGTTGCTTAACTTCAGCGATCGCAGCCGAACGCGCTAACCACTTGCGCTATCGAGCTCCTCACGTGACCTACTTTAGATTTTTTACAAAAAAAAAAAATAGCTACGTCACGAAAACCCAAGCTCCCATTCTCTCTATGATCAAGTGTATTTTGAAGATCCGACAAAACCTATTTTGGAGTACCTTTCCCAGAAAAGCACTTCGAGCCTCACATCCACTGTGCCCTACCTCCTATTTTCCAGGTCTTTTTATTGAACAGTTTGTTTCTTAGGTTTTCACGCACATCACTCATTAAATAAAACTAGTTTTTACGGGTTAATGCACGAAATTTTATTTATTTATTGACGTTTCGTAGCCTTTACAGGCTTCGTCGTCAGAATAAAACTTTTATTCAATTTGTCGAGCTACCTTCGAAAGACTTTTATTGAGCGTTTGGTTATTTCATTGATCGATTTTTAAGTTTTATTGTCTATGTATGAATTTATTATTTAATTTACTTAATAAAGTATTTTATTGAACCGTTTCCGAATTGTGAGGATAATGGTGATTTGATTCCAGGTCACCTAGGCGGGCAGTATTCCCCGGGATTCCTGACGGACCTGGTGCGCGAGATTCGGGAAGCGGCGCGCTTGAGGGAAGAGGCGATGTACGCCAGAGTTCGAACCATGCTCGGTGAGAGAACTGAGGTAAGATTTGAGTTTTTGAACTGAAACCTTTTGCGGACGGGGTGTAAATTGAAAAATTTTATGGAAAAGATGAAACGAAAATGCCTCACGAGCGACACACGACTATATATATATATATATATATTAATTTTAAAAAACCAACAACCTCTTATCCGGTGATTCTACCCATCAACAGAAACAACTTTTATTATGTGACCAACGCTGAAATCGCGAAAAATAAATCTGCTGTTTCATACAAAAGTACATCAGCTAATCGACCGAAATGTATGAAAATGAAATGATATTTTTTTTCTAGCGATTTCAGGTTGGTTCCAAAATAAAAGTATATATATGTGTGTGTGTGTGTGTGAGATGCGTGTGCAGCTCTTCCCGACAAGCTCGAAAGTTGAAGGGTAACTCGGCGAAGGCTGAAACACTACGAGCGTCATACGCGACAATATACAGGGTGTTTTAGTTTTTGAGCGTCATACGCGTCAATATACAGCTTGAAGGGCGTTGAAGTACATCATATAAGGAGTCTTCTCTAATTTTTTTTAAATATTTGCATGAAGTTTTAAATTTTTATGAAAACAGTTATTTTTAATGATTAATAAAAATATCGATCTTTTTAAGACACGTCACTAGTTCGAGGATCATTAAAAATAACTGTTTTTATAAAAAGTTAAAACTTCATGCAAATATTTTAAGTATATATATATATATATATATGACCGCCTAATGTTAGATTATTTAAGAAAAGAAGTTTCACTTCAGATGTGAGGTTCGTGCACACTATTTTGTTATAGAGCTAGGTAGGCAAATGACTCTTTCCCAGCTGATGTTGTGATACAGTCAAAACGCGAAAATAGCTGGTGATAACTGCATAGTTATAAACTGCCACGCGAACCGTCCTCACCTTGCTGGCCTGCGGAAATGCTTCTTCACGCCTCTTAAAGGACCTCGGATTGTAGGAAGGTGGAAACACGTCAGTACCACGGTTATTATGTGATGGCGTCTTAGATTTGTCATTATAAATGTACAGCAACCTTCACAATTACCGGTCATCGGATGGGTGACAATAATGATATTATGTCGAATTATTCATCAGTAATTTTGTGCGTGTACCCTCCCTCGAGGAGCTCGATGGCGCAGGTGGCCGGCTGCGATCGTTGTTGTTAAGCAACTTTCGCAGTGGTCTGTCATTGAATGGGTGTCCATTCTCTCAACTTTCCCAACTAGGACCTATACAATCGGGTAATTTGATTTTCTATTATCTCATTCCACTCATTGGTATATTAGGCATCTCATTATATAAACAATTATAAAGTGGTAGTTACATTGACAATTCATGGTTGTTATAAATTAAAAAAAAAGAAATTCGACACTGTCATTAAGTCGCTTTATCATAATTGGTCAGTGCATCCTCCCGGATAGCGGAGGGCGCTGCCTGAAACGCGTGGAGTTTTTCTAGATAAAAATCTATAGATTGAAACATCTAGCAGTTAAATGCTTAAAATAGTACTCATATATTTTTTTTCTCTCACAATATGGTGAGTCCCCATTATTGTCACATATTAAATTTTGATTGCTATCATATCTTTAGTAGCACTCCCATGATTAAGAGAAATTGATTGACGTATGAATCATCAAAATCGGTCCACGCGTTTGGTCTCTAGTGTGCCACAAAGGAACATACATACCAACATACATATAGACTGTTAAACACTACACTGTCTGCGCGTCGCGGTTCGCGCTCTTGAAAAAAAATAATGGAAGTCTTACGAGCGCTTGCCAAGAATTTATTGTTAAAATGCATGCACAATCATCAATCAAAATGATCATCAGCGGGCTTAAGCCCGTGACATTGTTGTTTTAAAGTTTCATCGTACCATCAAAATTGCACATCAACTTAGCGGCGTCTGGGTCATTTTCAACCTTTGCATCGTTTTTCAACTCACAAAAGATTCCGTTAGACTTTCCTGTTTACAAAACTGTTGATTTGGATCTGTGGTCGAAATCATGACGTCTGGACTTAGCAACCTTTTAAACTGGTGAAATCTGCAATCATTAATTAGATTACACTGTAGATAATTGATCGAAAATCAAAGGAAAACACACTGAACCAATGTAATTAAAATTGGAGAATTTTACAAGAACAGAGGTGATGCGACTTTTAGTTTAATTAGTATGGCAAAGCTTAAATTTAACTTAAAATTCGACTAGCTTCTATGAGTACGGCCTTTGGACCCATTTAAAATGGTAAATGTGCCATATTTTAAAGTACTAAATAGGTAAATACGAAACAAATTTCCTTTAAAGTGTGTTTAACAATCTTATCTATTCACTGTGTAATTGTTTGGCAAACCTCGTGTTGAAAAATAAGAATAAATGATATCAGACTTGATGCATTTGCCAAGGCACTGGCGAATTTAGTTTTTATTTGCTTGTCACTATATAGTATTACAAGAACAACACCAATATTGTGTATCTACAGCTACTTTTAATTATTTTTTGTAATCTTAGATTAAAAAAAAAGGGAAGATATGGTACGCTCATACAAGCATCAAATCAAATATGCTCCGACTCAAATACATTAACGACTCTCACGCACGCATACTTCTGTAAATAAACATTCAATCGAGCGAGCGAGACAGAACTGTACCCCTAGCACGAACCATTATCGAATTCGAATAGTTTGCAAAATGTCAATGTCAAATTTTGCATGGAAACTAGAACAGCAGCACAAAGTACGTAACGAGAACTAAAAATCAGTACACATTTGACAATCACATTTCGGACTCGCAAACCATACGAATTCGATATTGGTTCGTGGTAGGGGTACTGTACGCTTCAACGCAGCGCAAGCGAAACGACGAGTCCGCGACAGAGTCCGTACGGCTGAGCTGTATTGTTATCCCTTTCTTGATAACAAAATGGCGATTACGTAAACAACATTTACGTTTTCAATTATTTGTGTTCTTAATAAAAGCATCGAAGGCATTGTTTTATACTTAACACAAAATATACGCAATATTGTTGTATTGAGTGCACATGAAGCGTGTTTGAATGTCCAATTGTGACTAAAGCGTATTGTGGTCATGCACCACAATTTAAGCGGATCACTTTTGAGCCGCTAGTGCCGTATCTTCCCTTTTTGTTTTAATCGAAATGTGTAATCTATAGAAGCCGCGGAAGTGATTATCTCTTATCTATTAGACAAGTCCGTCCGTCCGTCTGTGGTGCTGTTTCAGCGGCCAAACCGTAAGAGATAGATAAAGAGAATATTTAAGTTATAAGTTAAGAATAGTCTGATAAGACTACAAACCAGATTTGAGTAACGTAGCACTTCCGGTTTTTGAGAAATCACGAATTTCAAACGAAAGCACACAAAATCTCCGAAGTTCTCAATTAATTAAATACATTTTTTTTTATTTTTTTAAATCAGGTTTTGGTGAACATTTGGTTCACTGGTTTGCTAGTCTACTATAACATTATTAACAACATACGACAATTTAGATGGAAATTTAAAGATTAATGAGTTATTACGAAAAAATATAGTTATAATTAGTTATAAATAGTGATATACTTCAGCTTGCATGCGCTGTAGGTACCAGTAGGTTCATAATTAAATCGGTCGGAAAATTTTATTCCAACCGTTTTTCTCTTTAACATACTGGTAGTTTCAATTATTCATTATCTTTATGTATCATAAAATACTAGATTAAAGTGAAATTCTCATGAGCTCTTTTCCAATAATACCAAGAAAGTCTATAAATAATGGATTGCAACGTTAAAAGATTACCTCCCTAAAGAGTTAAAATGCCAATTTCTGTAACTGCAGAATGCAAGGCCTCAAAATAATCGAATCGTTACACACCGGCATCGGACTTCCTAATAGCTCGTTCACTTTCATAATTATGCATAATGATTATTGCTTAGCTGTTTGGGTTAAAACTTCCATTTTCGATAAATTGTTGTTTCTAATAGAGTTTATTAGGATTATGAGGGAATACCTGCCTCGTCGAAACATTAAAACCATAAAGAAAGTTTTACTAGAAAAAAATCCACGCCGACCAGGCAGCGGACGGGTTTATGAACCCGCACCCTTCGCAATCCGGGCGAATGCACTGACCAATTATGCTACCACGGCCCTGATGGCCGCATTGAAATTTTCCTAGCCTTAAGCTGCAAGGCAGCACCATCTCTTCGCATTGTAGGTAACCCACATAGTCAAATGAATACTTTTTCAAGTATTAAACATTTGAAAGATGAAATAGCAATTATAGCTGTTTTAATTTTTTTTAAGCATTTACTTGCTAGATATTTTTGATTTTTTTCTTGTAAAAGTTTTCTTTAGATTTCATGATTAATCCCCTTTCGACGGTTATCATAAACTACATTTGTTTTTTTTGTTTCACATTTCACGAGTTTGATTCCCGCCTTTGACAGGCGATTTATAAAACAATGTGAATGCACTTCCACTTATTATTAAAATTAAAACGATGTCTTCTTTCAGTAAAATATCCTATCTTCAAGATTTAACATACTTTCCCTTCGTGTGACAAACCCGTGGGACGCCCTGTATAAAGATAGATAGATAGATAACACTTTATTGTGTACCACATTAAATATTACACACTTAGACTAGAGCAAAACTTAAAATTGTGAACAATAGGGGTGATGACGGGGTACAGTAAACGAAATTCTATTTAGTCCGTCAGTTAGATGATCAAAAAATAATGGACACGTATTTTTTCTTTGGGCAATCAACCAAAAAATGCCAAAGTTATAGCGCGTCAAAGTTTGGGAGTAGGGGCTCTTGACGTCACTTTTGAGTGAATTTTCAATTAAAAGTGTACTCAAACGTGACGTCATGCGACTTTTCAAATCAATATATCTCTGCAATGTTTATATTGTGTGAAAAAAGAAAAAAATACGTGTCCAATACTTTTTGATAATCCACCTGATAAACGAAGAAAAAAAATTAGTCATCATCCCTATTGGCGGTCTTATCGCTATATAGCAATTTCTGCCAGACAACCATAGGATGGAGAGATGAAATTTAATAAAAGAGGGGGTGTGCTAATATAACAAATAAAAATAATTACAATAAAAGATTAAACATACTCATAAATATCTACTATGCAAGTATACAAATATTAAATGAATGAGTAGAGAGAGCTCGATGGCGCAACTGGTTAGCGCGTTCGGCTGCGATCGTTGAAGTTAAGCAACTTTCGCAGTGGTCGGTCATTGGATGAGTGACCAAAAAAAATTTACTATATCGAGCTCCTTCGTGCTTCGGAAGGCACGTTAAGCCGTTGGTCCCGGTTACATCTGCAGTCGTCAGCACCCACCAATCCGCACTGGGACCGCGTGGTGGGTCATGGCCCAATCTCCCTATTCCATCCATAGAGAAGGCCCGTGCCCCAGCAGTGGGGACATTAATAGGCTGATGATGATGAGTAGAGAGATACATATACATACATACATACAGTTGGAACAATACAAACAACTACTGTGAAAGGAAAAAATATTTTATCTGCTTCTTAAATAAACCAATCGTCTGGGCACGTCTGATGTTAACGGGGAGAGAGTTCCAGAGGCGCACAGCTTGAACACAAAAATAATATTTATATATATTTAAGGTATATATGACGACCTCCTTGGCCGAGTGGTTTGTACGCCGGGTTTCATGGTGCCGCCGACTCGAGAGGTCCCGGGTTGGAATCCCGGTGGGGGCAGATGTTTGTGTGATGAATACGAGCATTTGTACTCCAGTCATGGATGTTTAATTAATATGTATTTTTATATAAATATACTAATATATGTACAGTATATGTATTCTATCCGTTACCCTAGTATCCCATAACACAAGCCTTACAGTGCTTAGCTTGGGGCTAGGCTAATTGGTGTGAGTGTTGGAAATATTTATATTTATTGGAGTTTATTGGAGTTTACTCCTTAAGAATCGATTTGCATATATAAGGGGCCCGGTATGAGAAAAATGTGAAGAGTAAAATCTATCGATGAATGACCTTGTTACGTTTTTGGTGCGCATCCTATGTCGCGCAACTTTGACAAACAAGGATGACGGATTGACATTATTAACCATAAACCACTTGTCACTGTAATTAATAATGCAGACAATGTAAAATTTAATTAATATTTAAAAAATATATATATATAGGCTGATAATAATAATTACATAATTTATCAACATTCCTAATGATATATTTATGCACATCTGAAATTGACTATTGTAAAAAGTTTAATGTAAAATATTTCGTCGATTAGTTACAATAAATGTATATGAAATGAATAAATATATATTTATATATGTATATTATTTTCATTAATTTGTTAATTTACCCTTTCATACAGTATCAATCTTTTTTAAGTTAAATAAACTCTTTTTGCGTCTGGTTAGACTATCGAACTTAAGGAGTAAACTCCAGTCGTGCGTCGGAGCTGACACACACACATTTTTTTTATATTTAAAAGCAGGATTTTAAATGGGACACAATGAGGGCTACCGTTTTCTGCCTCACCAGATGGCGCCACTGTTGAGTGAGGTCCTAAATTGTAACTTTTAAAGTTTATTAATACGCACATGAAATCAAAGGTTACATTTAGATCGTATTTTAACACAAAAGAACCATATCCTAAACATAATAGGCCATGCCACAGTGACGCGCAGTTCCGTTTTATTCGGAAAAAATGGGAACATAATCATTTTTCTAAGCTCAAATTTTTAATAACTGACATTCATTGCCACATAACTCATATTTGCCATAATTAAGCCGAATTGTTACCAATTATTCACAACATTATTTTAATAAGAAATAAACCCGCGTAGTCAACCAACAAGCAAACCATTTGACATTTCGGAGACCTCACGCTACACTAGCGCCTCTAGCGGCGGATTCATACGCGATAGCCCTCATTCTCTAGTTACCCGAGTCCAGTGACTCCAGACTGGACATTTGACATTTCACTGTGTATTGGCTCGGCTCCAACGCACTTGGCAGACGCGAACTCATCATTAGTAAAACATTAACCGTCTGTTATGCTACTTGTCTACAACAATGAGGACGATGTACCGTTTCGTTATTGCAATACCTAGGTACTGCTATGAAATTATACCGCGGAAACGATTGATTCGTCTCGACAGCTAACGAGCTTTACATAACCGAAATCGTTTGTTTCAATTGATATATTTTTTTTCTTATTTCATTTTCCGTGTTCCGTCCGTACCTAAAAAAAAGCGGCTAAGTGCGAGACGGACTCGCCCATGAAGGGTTCCGTAGAAGCAAGTAACATATTATAAAACTTCTTGTCGTTCGTTGTAACTTTGATCATCATCATCATCAGCCTCTTAATGTCCCCACTGCTGGGGCACAGGCCTTCCCTATGGATGGAATAGGGAGATTGGGCCACGCGGGCCCAGTGCGGATTGGCGGGTGCTAACGATTGCAGATGCAACCGGGACCAACGGCTTAACGTGCCTTCCGAAGCACGAAGGAACTCGAGACAGAATTTTTGATCGATGTTTTAATAATAGTGTATTTTTTAAAATTAACTTATTGGTGTGTTATATATTTTTTAATTTGAGTTGATTGAATGAAAGGTCAATTGCGGTTTGCGATTTATGACCTATTAAATAAACTACCAAAATACAATTTTGTTTGCAAGAATAAAGTAATAAGTACTTTTCCAGGTCCTACATATATAGGCCATAATGAGTCGTTACATTGTAAATAATTTAAAAAACCCTGTCCAACATCTATGATTATTATTAGATCTGCCAACGAAATTTTTCTCACCATCTTATTAATGTCCCCACCGCTGGGGCACAAACCTTCCTATGGATAGAATACGGAGATTGGGCCATGACCTACCACGCGGGCCCAGTGTGGATTGGCGGGTGCTAACGAAAGCAGATGCAGCCGGGACCAACGGCTTAACGTGCCTTCCGAAGCACGGAGGAACACGAGGCTGAAGATTTTTGGTCACCCATCCTATGACGGACCACTGCTAAAGTTGCTTAACTTCAACGATCGCAGCGGAACGCGCTAACCACCTGCGCCTGAGCTCCCCGAAAGTTTTGTAATGAGATAATAGTTCCGCGTCCGTGACTGCCTATTCTTATGTTACTTTAACTTTTTTGCATGAAAATAATATACCGTTCTCTTTTATCGTAATATACCATCAGACCACAAAACATGATAGCCTAGATAATTGTAAGCAAATTTATCTTTTCAGAGCACATTGGCAGCTTCAGAAGCGAGGACCAGTGAAAAGGCACTTGAAGAAATCAAAGTGAGTGACTTCTATTTTTCTTATTCGTTAGGTTTTCTTTAAGGATAATTTTTATTTCAAATAAAAAGTATACAATACATCCAGTGGGGACCAAGATCTTCATCATCACTAGCCTATTAATGTCCCCAGTGCTGGGGCACAGGCCTTTCCCATGGTTACTTACCACGCGGGCCCAGTGCGGATTGGCGGGTGCTAACGACTGCAGATGCAGCCCGGACCAACGGCTCAACGTGCCTTCCGAAGCACGAAGGAACTCGAGATAGAAGAGATTTTCGGTCATCCATCCAATGACCGACCATTGCGAAAGTTGCTTCACACCAACGATCGCAGCTGAACGCGCTTACCACCCGCAAGATCTTGTGGCACTTATATGACACGAACAGGAGGGCGATGCTGGTGAAATGAAATCTGTTTTTATTAAGTACGTCGAATCTCCTCACTTGTAGGGCACTTTATAATTTGCAATAACTCGGAACGACTAATGGGATTTACCTTTCCATTTAAAGAAAAATGGTTATTTATAACCTTCCTAAAATTAGTTCCGATTTCAACAAAGCGTCAGGTCGACTGTGTAATGATATCTTGTATAATTTGTTGGTAAGCGCCATCTATTGAAAGTAGCTTGAATCGTGTATTAGTTACAAGCAAGCGTAAAAGCAGCAGTACGAAGTACCATGTTCGTGCTTTTATTGACATAAAAGTTCATAAAGTTATGTGAAGATGGCGCTGTTTAGTGTTATTTTTAAATTTCTTTACTTTTCAGTATATTCGTTGTTTTAAGCCTACAATTTTGAATTTTATTACGGGATGGGGGGAAAAATATACACGAGTTTTTTGTTGAACAAATTCAATCGTTTTTTGCATTAGATTAATCTATGGATATTGGATTGCGCAAGTTTGTTCATTTAATACAGGAGTAAATTGAAGTAGCTTCCCATCCAGCTACGACGTGAAGAGCATGCTGTCACTCTTCTGTACAACACGTTGTACGTTGTTGTCCCCCCTTCGGCCCGCGCCTGTCCCGTCATCGTCAAATTTTGTATGGAAGGTGCCAGTTTGTTCTTACGTCCGGTAGAGGGGGGGGGGGGGGGGGGCTGCTAAGTTTAACAAATACAAAGCTAAGTTTAACAAATACAAATATATTTAAAGAAAATATAACTAGAAAAAATTCCACGCGTACCAGGCTGCGGACGGAACTCAAACCCACACCATTCGCTATCCGGGCGAATGCACTGTCCATTATGCCACCGCGGCCCTGTTGGCCATGTCGAATTCTTTCTAGCCTTCCTTAAGCTGCAAGGTAGCGCTATCGTCTTCGCATTGTAGAAAATCCACAATGTCAAATGAAAAAGGAAATAGCAGTTAGTTATACCTAGTTATTATATAACAAATATATTTATTAAAATTTATGTCATACAGTCAGCTTATAACCATGCCTCCCACACTAGGGGGTCCAGTATCGTGGGCACCCAATGAATGTAATAAATAAATAATAAATATTTTCAACACTCACACCAATTAGCCTAGCCCCAATGTAAGCACTATAAGGCTTGTGTTATGGGATACTAGGGTAACGGATAGAATACATATACTGGACATATATAAATTTATTTTTATACAAATACATACTAAACAGCCATGACTGGAGTACAAATGCTCGTATTCATCACACTAACATCTACCCTCACCGGGATTTGAACCCAGGACTTCTCGAGTCGGCGACACCATGAAACCCGGCGTACTAACCACTCGGCCACGGAGGTCGTCTAATACTAAACTAGATTGCGACTAATGAAATAGTAAAACTATAGAATGCAGAAAATTATCTATGGAACTACGTTATAAAGTAATAAAGTGTGGAATTTAGTAAGGCTTGCTAGATGTTGGCTTATCAATTCCAAGACATTTGCACCTCCCAAATAAAGCATCAGATGAAACCCCCCATCACCCCCCAAAATTAAATATCAAGTAGACCGGCGGTGTTATTCGTTATTAGTTTATTTTGTTACGAAACTAGCACATTATCGGAATCCAGGACAATAAGGTCTAATAGCTGGACACGGGGCAGCACGCAAAATTCCGGGACAATCCCGGATTTCCTGGTGATCTAGCATCCCTAGATTAAGTGCGTGTGCTTGTCTGTATGTATGTTGGAGAGTGACAGTGACTTCTGGAGAGACAAGGGGATTGTGAGAGCCCACGAGCTCTATTTTTGAATCACTCGTCATGTGTCGAACGCTCGATTTCTACTAAATTTCATTCGACATAATTAATGCCGTATTTTTGAATCACTCGAGTGCAACGAATGGGTGAGACCACTCGCTGCATGGCGAATGGTGGAGGCGAATGATAGAATAATTTTTTTGTGCTATTAGACGACGATAATCTATTATTGTCATGCTTTATATGAAACGACAACGAGAATTTTTGTTCGGTTTTCATTGCGGTAATTACCGGTTTTTATTTTTTCTGCGTGAACTGAGTAAAATTTTATATTTCTCATCAAACAGGTAACACTGGTGACGAATGATTCAAAAATACGGAAAATCAGTATTATGCGACTTGAAAGTCGAAGGTGACTTATGTCGCATTCGACGATACTATGTCAGACGAGTGATTCAAAAATTAGGCTCAAGGACTTTTTCATAGAAACATTGGCGATTTGATACGGTTACCTCCACAGAACACAGAAAATCTGTGTTCTGTGGTTACCTCTGTATGAATTAGCTTAGGCGGGATGAATGTGAAGGTTGTATTTTTTGCGCGCCTCACGTGTAAGAATCGGCCGCCATTAGTGGATTGGTTGGAGTTTATTTGCGCCGCGCGCTGGGTGGTCCGCGCCGAGTGCACTTCACGCCTCCACGCCGCACCTCTGCCGGTGTCGTTGTCGCACACGAGTACGCCACAGAGATGCGATCGGCGACCAACGATATTAAATCTATATATATAAAACTCAAAGGTGACTGACTGACATAGTGATCTATCAACGCACAGCCCAAACCACTGGACGGATCGGGCTGAAATTTGGCATGCAGGTAGATGTTATGACGTAGGCATCCGCTAAGAAAGGATTTTGATCAATTCTACCCCCAAGGGGATAAAATAGGGAATGAAAGTTTGTATGAAACTTTGTCAATTTTAAACCGATCGGGCTGAGACTTTGCATGCAGGTATAAGAAGAATCATAGATGAATGTCATTGTGTATAATACAAGCCTGAGAACAAAAACTGTAGTCTACACTTCAGCTCTACACCGATGCGAAGCGAGGGCGGGCCGCTAGTACCCTATATACACCACGTGCGCTCAAAATATGGCCCAATCAAGAAGTGCTTGAACACCACTCAAGCACTTCTTGGTTCACAGTCACGCGCGGACCGTTGAAAATTCAAGTTGCCGCAGAGCTCCGTGAAAAAAAAGCGAAAAAATACTTACAATGTCTCGAACAACGCGATTATCTTACGGAGCTCCGTGGATCGTTCTATGTGCCTTTTGGATGGGTTTTGGGCATGCATTTGTTCGTGTTGGTGTATCTAGGGAAATACCCTAGATCATCATCATCATTATCAGCCTATTAATGTCCCCACTGCTGCGGCACAGGCCTTTCCTATGGATGGAATAGTGAGATTGGGCCATGACCCACCACGCGGGCCCAGTGCGGATTGGCGGGTACTAACGACTGCAGAGGCAGCCGGGACCAACGGCTTTACGTGCCTTCCGAAGGACGGAGGAACTCGAGATAGTAAATTTTTTGGTCACCCATCCAATGACCGACCACTGCGAAAGTTCCTTAACTTCCGCAGCCGAACGCGCTAACCAACACGAACAAATACGTTACACGAACATATATGGTTGTCTGCGACGTAAAAAAGATAATGTTAAGAGTAGAGGCGGGCTATGGTTGTTCCATACAAACGTTCTCAATCGATTCCTTCTTGATTTTTATCAATAAAAAAATTATTTTCTTACATAAAATATAATTTTACTCATTCTATGCTCCTAAGTCTTCCTTTTTTCATTAACTTTTGGAGACTCGATAAGCATTTACAAAAAAAAAACAAAACGTAGAAGCCTAGTAATATATACTTATTATTGAATGGGTAAAATTTCTTTTGCATATATTTAATTTTCGAAGAGGAAATCGTCGACAGCCAAACCTCGAATTTTGTAATTTTTGTACGCAATTTTCAGCGTTAGCTACTGTTGTCCCTATCGCATGGTATTTGCTAATGCGCGACAGCAACTGTTTTTCAAATACCTTTTTCTCAAATGTCTCTCTGCTCGCGTCCGCTCTTAACACTTAGCGGCTTCTCGCGACTTCGTCCCCTTATCTTTAGTTTTTTTTTAATCCCACAGAAACTTAATTTTTTTTTCGGGATAAAAAGTATCCTGTGTCGCTGTCCAGGTAATAAATTTTAGGCGTACTTAATTTTATCCAAATCAGTTCAGTAGTTTTAGCGTGATTGAGTAACAAAGAAACTATCACATGTATAATATTAGCAGGGTTTGACAAATTGACACTCATTCTAAATGTTTTTAAAATCTAATTTGAAGGCGTAAGGTACTGTTGAAATCGATAGGATCTATGAATTGTTCAGAAATTTAAATAGATTTTTATTACCTAGTTTAGGTTTCTTCATCTGAGTCGAACATAATAAAAGGCTATTTTATCTATATTTTTGTTCCAAGAAGGTATTTCTTAAGACAATTGAGGCCATGAGAACCATAGCGGCCTAACTCATTTTTTAACCATAGTGGCCTATATTACTAAGGCTAGTATGGCACCTAAAATTTAGATCACAGACTAAGAACCGTAACAGTAATTATGCTGGCATCTAGTGAATATTCGTTTTATCACTCTGGTTCTATCAAAATGATCAATTTGAACTGGAAAAAATCATAAACTCAATAAAAAAAATGAGTTCGGTCACTATGGTTCTCATGGCCTCAATTCATCTATCACATGGAATTCTAAAAATTTTAGTTAGGCAATTCTCACACTGCGTAGCGACCGAACCGCACAAACGCGCGTTTCTCTGTATGTAATGTAGACGCGTCATCTGCAACACTGCGCGTTAATGTGTTTTCTGCGTGTTGCACTAAGCGTATTTTAAAATCGTCTTACAGGAGGCCGATCGCTCTAAATGTCAAACGACTGAAACGCATTGAACCGTAAACGAACCTCAACTTTTGAAGTGAAACTTCTTTATCGGCGTTGGAAAAAAATTAACCGTCACATTTTTCGGTTACGCGTCACATTTTTCCGTTACGCGCCATCTTTTTTTATATTAATAGTTGATAGCTGAATGATCACACTGTCGCCGGCGAGAACTCTCTCTACTCGTTTGTAGCTGAGTGACAATAGTTATTAAAGATAAGACTCGCTCAGCCAAACTCGCATAGCGATACTCGCTCAGCGATACTCTCCCAGCGATACTCGCTCAGCGATTCTCGCTCAGCGATTTTCGCTCAGCGATACTCGCTCAGCGATACTAGCTCAGCGATTTTCGCTCAGCGATACTCGCTCAGCGATACTAGCTCAGCGATACTCGCTCAGCGATACTCGCTCGGTTAAGCTGGCTTGGCTGTCAAAAGCCGTGCGCGTGCATTTTAACTGCCAATTCGTTTCTAGTTTCTACTCGCTTATCGTTCATCGTCGGAGGTGGAACATGTGCCTTAGATTACTGAGCCGTGTAATCATAACAGTTTCATAGGCAGTAATTTGTATTCATGTCTATGATAATAAAATCCTTTTGTTTAAACTTTATCTAATTTAACTTTATTTAACCAATTTCTGGAAAGTTGCATGTAGATCATTTTTCGAAAAATAAGGCCATAAAGAAGTTTCACTTCTTACGTGTGTACACTAGTACACGCACACATTTTTTTTTATGACAGTTAGTTGAGATGTTAATTTATAACGATTGGATTGTACTCCAGTCAACTTCAGTCATAAACATAATTCAATTTAGAAATGTCGTTTTACAATAACACTTAGTAATTGTGTTCTTACAATAAATTTTGATTATCATGTTTATTCTATTCACATAACTCTAAATATTGTACGTAATTTTAAGGAAATTATGTAAGTGTATGAATGTTTCAGTCTGTGGAAACTTAACTGGTTTATGAATTGTTACTTAATTGAGTTGTGTAAAACTGTATGTTTCCCAAATGAAAATAAATAGATAAATAAAAGTCGATTTCAGTTGATAGGTGGAAATGAGCGCGATAGCGATTTCGTATAAAATTGTGTTGCAATTACAATGGGACTAACATTGAACCATAATTGAATTTTGGGCTGATCATTTAAAATATTACCTAAATAGAGCGATTGTCCAGCTGCTGCTTAAAATGAAATGTTACACTACGCAACAATAAAGTTTACTAGTTTCTAACGGGTTAATGCACGAAACTTTATTTATTTATTGACGTTTCGCAGCCTTTTCAGGTCTGCATCGTCAGAATACTTTTTTTGTAAAAAAAAACAGAAAAAAAATTTGCAAAAAAAAAAACAGTATTCTGACGATGCAGACCTGAAAAGGCTGCGACACTTCAATAAATAAATAAAGTCCCGTGCATTAACCCGTTAAAAACTAGTTTTATTTAATGAGTGTTGTGCGTGAAAACCTAAGAAACAAATAATAAAGTTCACGTTACGTTTAAGTTGCCTTCACGTCAGAACCGTCGCGTGTGGCGGTCGCGTCTCTGTGGTGTATAATTTATTTGCGAAGTTATGTCACGTCATGGATCTCGCGCTTGCGCAAAAGCTGTGGCACCGTTCGTCACGCTTAGGAAATGGTATGCTTTACTCACAATTTGAGTATTTACTCTCAAACACACAAATTGGAATTGGCCTTCTTGAAACAATTACTCTAAGAAGCATAATAAGTATGTACATAAGTGTAAGGCCAAAGTGAATGTACCTTTTGTTGTTCATAGAATTTTGTTTTTTTTTATGTTATAAGTATAAGAGCAGACGGCTCACCTGATGGTAAGTGATCACCGTCGCCCATGGACACTTGCAAGACCAGGAGTATCACAAATGCGATGCCGGCCTTTAAGGAAGGAGTACGCTCTTTTTTTAGAGGTTTTTGGGTCGTATTGGTCCGGAAACACTGCTGGCGACAATATATTCCACAGTTTTGTCGTACGTGGTAAAAAATTTCGACAAAAACGCACAGTTGTGGATAGCCACGCATCAAGATGATGGGGATGAAATTTTTGTTGCGATGCAGTGGTACCAACCCTTACCAAAAATTTCCCCTAAGTATTTTTTAAATTCCCCTAAAATCCCCTAAATATAGAATTTTATATGTACCTACTTATTACCTAAATTCTTTCGTTGCTCATAAATTAAAACGTTTCTTACTTAGTAACAGTAAATTATGTTATTGAATGAATGACAAAAATGAATGGTCAGCCGTAAGTATGACGTAAACGAATGAAAGAACGAACATGATTGTTATGTTGTGGTTTTATTATTTAACCTTTGGTGATAGGCAAAGAACTTTAATCCATACAGCATTCGGAAACAAACCGCCACACAGTCAGTTCAGCCGTTTCATAACGTGGTGCGTTCCATTCTACGCACAAAACTGATATAAAACACACGCTTTGTTTTTCGATTTAATTGCAAGTTTTGTTAAAAGCCCCTAAAAGAACCCCCAAAAAATTTCAGCCCCTTAAAAAGTCCCTTTTTAACACTTCTAGCCCCTAAATCTGGGGGCAACCCCTAAGTTGGGAACCATGTTGCGATGTACGATGGCGAAATGCAGCAGCAGATTATGCTCAAGGCGTACATTGAATGTGTCCACTACAAACAGAACTTCATTCCTTGTGGGGTTGGAAGAGTCAAAAAGACGACATATTTAATCGTAGGATTTTTAAGTAAAATTGTTAAGTAGTGAATGGGTTTATGATGATGATGATGACTTTAATGACCCGCCTGTTGATAATAGGCTACATGCTTACAAAGGTATTAATATCCATAACAAAATATATAAATAAATAAATATTTCCGACACTCACACCAATTAGCCTAGCCCCAAAGTAAGCACTATAAGGCTTGTGTTATGGGATGCTAGGGTAACGGATAGAATACATATACTGTAGATATATAAGTATATTTGTATAAATACATATTAAACATCCATGACTGGAGTACAAATGCTCGTATTCATCACACAAACATCTGCCCCCACCGGGATTCGAACCCGGGACCTCTCGAGTCGGCGACAGCCATGAAACCCGGCGTACAAACCACTCGGCCACGGAGGTCGTCATATACTTAAGTATACTACATATCAGTTTAAAATTATAACTATAATACATCAAGTCGTTACATAAATAAATTTAAGAATAATTAAAACAAAAAATATACTATAACAATGAAACTAAAACTAAAAACCTTAAAAAAAAATATATAATAACTAAAATACATTATTAAAAGGAGTCCCTTTAGGCAAGGTTCCGAAGATACTGGCAGCGTTCCCCCTTTGGATAGCTAGACTAATTCTTTGTCCGAGGTAGCTGCCAGCTCTTCGGTCTCCTGTGATGTCGACTAATCTTTTCGCTATTTCTTTAAAAAGCCTTATAGCGCTAGGACCCCACGGACCAAGGGTCTCGACACCGAATGGGACAAAATCATATTCGGAGCCTAGATCCCTGTATTTGCCTGCTTACAAATATACAATACCAAATATGGCTACCAGAGTACTTAATATTCCGCCTAGTTCTAAGTCTAATTTCACCTTTGACCACACATCTGACAAATAAACTTCTTTTCTTAAAAAAACCTAACATTAGGCGGTACATAAGGCATAGGGGAATGGAGCAGCGCACGCATCACTCATATAATGTATTTATTCAATTCAATTCAATTTATTTGAAATAAATAGGGTACAAATAATGGTGTTACATATTATCTAAGTTGTATCTTAACCTATCTATACTAATATTATAAAGCTGCAGAGTTTGTTTGTTTGTTTGTTTGAACGCGCTAATCTCTGGAACTACTGGTCCGATTTGAATGATTCTTTCAGTGTTGGGTAGTCCATTTATCGAGGAAGGTTATAGGCTATATTTTTTTTTTCAAAATTAGGGATCCGTAATAAAATTGCTATTTTGTAACACAAGGTGTAAAATCGAAAACGTATTTTTGCGTGCGCTGCAAAAACTATTGACAATAGAACAAAATGATGTACTGCGGGTTTGTAGATCCCATTAAGACCTACAAAAAAGTCCGCGAGAACATATATCTAGCTATCATGGTTTAATCACAATAACCGATTTTGTGTTCAAAATACCGATTGTCACGGAAACGAGAAAAACGCGGGTGAGACCGCGGGGCACGGCTAGTTTAGTCATATAAAGATAACATGCAAATTTTTCTATTCAATTTATTTATATATTGTCGCGTGTGACGCTCGCACACACGCACACACACACACACGCACGCACACACACGCAGGCACGCACACACACATATAGTCGTGTGACGCTCGTGACGCATTTCCGTTTCATCTTTTTCATACCATTTTTCCATTAACACCACGCCCGAAGACAAGAATCACCTCAAAAAAATGCTTTTGATCCATTGTACTCTAAAAGTTTTTGATATCAAAACTCGAATAATTCGATAAAACTAGTTTTTACGGGTTAATTATGTTAGTTATATTAGTTAATTTTATTTATTTATTGACGTTTCGTAGCCTTTACAGGCTTCGTCGTCAGAATAAAACTTTTATTTAATTTGTCGAGCTACCTTCGAAAGACTTTTTTTTGATTGAGCGTTTGGTTATTTCATTGTTCGATTTTTAAAGTTTTATTGTCTATGTATGAATTTATTATTTAATTTACTTAATAAAGTATTTTATTTAAATAAAGTTTCGTGCATTAACCCGTAAAAACTAGTTTTATTTAATGAGTGATGTGCGTGAAAACCTAAGAAACAAATATGTTACGGGCTTGGGGCTTGAATAACTCGTGTCCACGTTTCGTACCGGTCTCCCCACTGTAATCGCGACGCGAGTGACGGGTGCGTAGTGCGTGGTGCGCACAATACGAGGCGAGGGGCGCTGAGCAAATATTGGCAGATGTAAGTGGACGGTGCGCTGTACCCTGTTCGATTCCCGGTTGAGCCGCGATTCCTGTACAGACAGAATTGAGGGCTCAGTTTTTTTGATGTATCAACAAAAGACTACCTCCGTGGCCGAGTGGTTTGTACGCCGGGTTTTTCATAGTCATAGTCATAGTAATATTTATTGCTTCATGTTGGTTACATTTCGTTCTTAAATTTAATAACAGCTCGCAAACATGAGCCCTGCAAGGGCATTGCAAATTATAATAAATGTGTACAAATATTAATTTAAAATTTGATAAAATTACAATAGGATAACAATTTAAGATAGATAGAAAATTTAAATAAGCAATAAAAAAGAATATAATTTTAAAATCAATTCATATTATAATTAAAGCAATTATAAAATACATTTAGGGTTAGGTCAAGAGATGTATGTCAATCAAATCAAAAAATAAATAAACAAGTAACAATAACATTCAAAGTTTCATGACGTCGCCGACTCGAGAGGTCCCGGGTTCGAATCCCGGTGGGCAGATGTTTGTGTGATGAACACTAGCATTTGTACTCCAGTCATGGATGTTCAATATGTATTTCTATATAAATATATACTTATATATGTAAAGTATGTGTATTCTATCCGTTACCCTAGTATCCCATAACACAAGCCTTATAGTGCTTACTTTGGGGCTAGGCTAATTGGTGTGAGTGTTGGAAGTATTTATAAGTATAAAAGTAGTTTGCAACCGTAAACTACTAGTAGATAAAGTATAATTATGTCGGAGAAAAGTTAAACTCATATTAAGAATTAGGTCCGGTCACATACCATCAAGGAAGTTGGCATATATGATGAAAAAAGTAAATACACTTAATTGCGAAATATGTCAACATATTGAGGACGTGCATCATCTTTTGATTAAATGTGAGCGGAATCAGGTTCAAAGAAACAAGTTTATATCAAAACTAGCCGTGCCCCGCGGTTCCACCCGCGTTTTTCTCGTTTCCGTGGAAATACCAAGATAAAATATATAGGTACCAACTCTAACATCTTACACACGTGATAGCTTTTAAACGAAATATCCGATTGAGATGAAACAAAAAGTATTTTACTTCTACATAAATACTCTTGATAACATAATGCTTAATTTCGATAAAGATTAATATTACGATACATATTTAACGTAGTTTTTTTCTTCTTCAGACGATTTAATAATTATTTTGAACACAAAATCGGTTATTGTGATTAAACCGTCTTAATGGGATCTACAAACCCGTAGTACATCATTTTGTTCTATTGTCAATAGTTTTTGCAGCGCACGCAAAAATAGGTTTTCGATTTTACACCTTGTGTTACAAAATAGCAATTTTATTACGGATCCCTAATTTTGAAAAAAAAGTATAGCCTATAGCCTTCTTCGATAAATGGACTACCCAACACTGAAAGAATCATTCAAATCGGACCAGTAGTTCCAGAGATTAGCGCGTTCAAACAAACAAACTCTGCAGCTTTATAATATTAGTATAGATTTCAAATAAATAAGTTGGATATGGGGATTGTTCAAAGTGTTCTGAGCAATCCCGAATCAGAAGCCGCATTGCACTTGTGTAGTTGAGTGGAATGCTGCCAGTAAATTACACATGTACGAAATCTAATGTAATAATTTTACAATTCCTAATTAAGTAGTTTTCAGTACTTGTTAGTTTGTTTCAATGGAACTGTCATGTCATCGGACAAAAGCTCCTAAACAAAAAAGATAAAAAAAAAGTACCTAGTAATATAATACTTTACTATCACACTAATATTATAAAGGCGAAAGTTTGTGAGTGTGTATGTTTGTTACTTCTTCACGCCTTAACGGCTGGAGCGATTAAAATAAAATTTGGTGTGGATTTAGCTGACACCCTGGATTAACACGTAGGCTATAGTCTAAGAGCCAGCGGCCCGCAGGCCTTCGGTAAAGTATAAAAGCTGTAAGTTTCTCAATGTATGTCCCCAACACAGGTAAGAACGAACCTCGTCTATGTAACTTGGGTCGCGGTGGCTTTCGCAGGTATCAGGTAATAAAGGTGTGTAAAATTGTGTGTTAAATTTGGTAAAGTATAAAACTCAGTTTTTACATATTTTACTTATAATAATCCTAAAAGTCACCTTGCCGAAAGCCAGACACTTCGTACGGTTCCAACCCTCTGCCAGACACCCTTAAAGTATATTTAATTGTTACTGTACTTACGGTATAGTATAAAAGCTGCAATTTATATATGTTATTTGGATAACTATAAAATAATGTTTTCTCAATAGCCAGACAGTTTCAGTGGTTCCTTTATGTTGCCAGGCACATCAAAAGTCTAATGTAGGTGCGAGCGCGAGGGATATATGTGTCAGCGGGTGCGAGTGAAATAGCGCGTTCGGTCCATTGCGACGCTTTACTGCGCATCATCTATCATTTATTGTATATAATGAGAACTATTTTCTAGATTTACTATGAAAATTCATTAGTAAAATTCATTAGTAAGGGTACAATAACTTAAAATCAACAAATAAATGTTTAGAAAATTCTTTTATAAAATTTTCGTGTTTAGGAATCATAAAATTAACAATCGAATAATATCTTTAAATGATTATTTTTATAATATTTATGGGAATCATACAATTAATCTAACACAATAATTAATGGGAAAATGTTTCAAAGGTATTTTATTAATGAAAAAAAAGTGCATTTAATTATTGTCATCGTAGTCGTCAATATCTTGAGTGTCTTCATCATCGCTGCTCCAACAAGTGGGTTGGTCGTCATCAACATCGTCTTCTTCTTCGCCAGTTTCTGTAATAATTAATCCATGTTAACATAATCATAAATAATTATAATTTCCTCAATAATATTGTAACATCATAATTACATACCTGATACAGTTGTTAGAGAATCACTGACGTAGTTTGGTAGCTGATCACCTTCAAACCATTTAAAATGATATTGATCATTTTGCAAGATCCAACCATTATTTTCTGGTTTGTATGTAGTTGGTTTCTTCAGGTGAGCATTATTCCAAATAGTACAAATATAATTTGCCCGCAAAAATTGCTGAGATAGCTCACTTTTACAAGGTGGCAAACTGCTGGCTTCGAAACTTCGTAATTTTTTTCGATTAAATGCCTCGTTGACATCAGAGACTGTATAGGAATCTATAAACATTTGGAATCGTGCTGTATCAACATCAATAATATTACCAGCATTGTATAAATTGCATATATATCGCTGAATGGTTTTAAAGACGTTTTCTTGTTCGTCATAATTTTCAAATATAAATAGTAAATCTAGAAAATAGTTCTCATTATATACAATAAATGATAGATGATGCGCAGTAAAGCGTCGCAATGGACCGAACGCGCTATTTCACTCGCACCCGCTGACACATATATCCCTCGCGCTCGCACCTACATTAGACTTTTGATGTGCCTGGCAACATAAAGGAACCACTGAAACTGTCTGGCTATTGAGAAAACATTATTTTATAGTTATCCAAATAACATATATAAATTGCAGCTTTTATACTATACCGTAAGTACAGTAACAATTAAATATACTTTAAGGGTGTCTGGCAGAGGGTTGGAACCGTACGAAGTGTCTGGCTTTCGGCAAGGTGACTTTTAGGATTATTATAAGTAAAATATGTAAAAACTGAGTTTTATACTTTACCAAATTTAACACACAATTTTACACACCTTTATTACCTGATACCTGCGAAAGCCACCGCGACCCAAGTTACATAGACGAGGTTCGTTCTTACCTGTGTTGGGGACATACATTGAGAAACTTACAGCTTTTATACTTTACCGAAGGCCTGCGGGCCGCTGGCTCTTGCTCTACTACGTTTTACTGCGGGAAAATATCGCTAATAAACCGCGGGTAATACCGCGGGGCACAGCTAAAAACATATAATTTAAATCCCGTCTTCTTTTACAGAGGTAAAATATTACTGCAAAGTTTATTGGCAATCCAGGTGAGAATTGACTGATGGTTACCGGGCGTTGGTTGGTTAGCACTGACCGCGGCGCGCGTAACGGGGCGTTAAGAGAGAGTTAAGCACGAGGCGTTTTGCACTTAAATTAACTTATTGCGGCTTGCGACACGCTAATGAGAAACACAACTTGGCAACACTGAGATTTGTATGTAGTGTTTTAACAAAGAAATTAAATGAAACAAAACTGTTTGAAGAGTAAGTTTTTAAAGGCACTTACAAGACAACAGACTTTGTGCAAAGCTTTTATTTGATAACAGAAGCTTTTTTAAAAGCGATAAATTGTCGGGAAAATACCAAAGCAATTTTAAAGATGAACTTACTCAGCCATCCATGGTAGTATTCTTTGCAATAGTATGTCTATTCTATAACTCTTTGACACATGCGTTTTAATTAAGACCTTAAACAATATGTATTAAAGGTACAGTTAAAAAAAATGAACTAATTAAGTGGAGTTCTAACTTTCTGAAAGCATTCCGACGATTTAGAGCGTCTCCAATTTTAACAGCGTTGCGACTACAAAAGTTAGGACTGGTAAGGTTCGAAAGAGTAAGACATCTCAACGGTATACTGAAGGAATGGGAACGCTCATAAATGCGGCATGTGACAAAATAATACCCGCCTTCATATTTGACAAAAACTACAGAATACATCTACTGGATGACAACGATCCAAAGGTAACACACAAGGCTCTCATGATCTACACCGACGGCTCTAAAACCTCATCGGGCACGGGCGTGGGTGTTTTCTCAAAGGACCTTAATATACACATCGCTTACCCCTTAAGTACAACACAGTTTTCCAAGCTGAATGTAAATGCAATAAATGTAGCCTATGTTAACACATAGGCACGGTAATAATATCATACAGTATTCTATCTTCATACAAACGGTCGGAAAGCGAGTCATACCTACGCCACTCGAGTTCGATGTGCTCTCGGCGGGCACCCAGTCGCGAATGCGCCGCCGCGCCGCAACGACGACCGAACGGTCTGAATTGTTTTTTATGCAGTTAGCCGTGCTTAAACATGCGTTTTGTATTGTAAATATTTGATTTAATTAAGTAGATACCTACATAATTTAGTATGGAAAAGAACAAACGACGATCAATATCGTACAACAGCACAATTGCTGTTTTTGGTTGCTTGAACTCTTCAATAACACACCCAGAGATATCATTTTTTAAATTACCTGAAATATTGGAATGGTGTCTTACCTTTATAGAATATTTTTATATACCTATCTACTAGTACGTTATTTGTTTCTAATATTTAGGTATTTCGGTTTTTCCATCGGGCAAAATATCTGGAATAATATATTATAAATAAGTGGTTAGGATGAAAAAACAGACAAACGAGTTCTACCTACACTCGCGTTAAAAACAAAACTACATAAAATACTGTAGGCTGGCGGCCCTACCGCGTGCAGACGCAGCGCTCGGTGTAGGCATTTATTTTCAAGGACAGGGCGGAGTCACAATACTGTATAGATAATATTACCGTGACATAGGTTATTTCTCCTCACCTAACCATTGGGCTTCTCAGTTCGTTGAACTTCTCGTAGCCCAAAAATATGTCAATAACGCATGTATCTGTCGGATGGCAGCCAATATATCGACACAGTAACAACACGAGGCGAGCGGAACAAACAGATTTAGCTGCTCGCTCGGTGTCTGCTCGCTTGCTCGTTTGTCGCTCGTATACGCCCCGCCTTGTAATCTTACTAAGGCGCCGACGAATAACGCGACACAAGTCATACGCTGAAGCGGGTTAGCCAAAAGAGGACTTTTTCAGACTTACGATACCTACCTAGCTAATGTTGCTAATATAATAACTCCACAAATTTCCACACCGCCGACCAAGACTTCTACGCATAAACTACGCGTACAAAGAAAATCCTACCAACTCTGGAACATCCTCTTAGTCTTAGTAGAACGGCGGGTCGACATCCAGTGCCTATTTTGCGTGGGGATTGGCATCAGTCCTGCCATCCCAGCTCCTCCAGAAAGCTCAGCAGTCCCCGGATGTTGCTGCAGGCTTCTACTAGTGTCCGCGGGCTTCCCATTACAGAAGTCCTTTGTCTTGCAACGCCCCTGCACTCCAGCAGAACATGGGCGCTCGTCTCCTCCTCCTCCAAGCAGGCTCTGCACAGAGGGCTGTCAGAAATTATAAAGGTGTTTGTTGAAGTAGCCGTGACCCGTGAGTAGGAATACAGGAACATCCTCTTAAATTAGCTCCCTCCTAGATTTGCCATAACACAATTGCTCACAAACCACGGTGATCATAAAGAATATCTACATAAATTGTACATTACTCAAGACGACTTCTGCCCTTGTGATAACACCAGTACCCAAAGCTTTGATCATCTCATCGAAAACTGCCCACGTTTCGCCGCTGCCCGCGCCGATTATAACATATCCACCTGCAACCTACAGAACCAATTTAACTTACTGCAAATTCTAAGTAAAGAATCATACATAAACGTGTATACTTAATACACCACCCATACAATAAACAACCTCAAATCATTTAAGAGCCCTTTCATACTTTTTGTAACAAATCGTAATTTTTGAGCGCCTCGTTTACCCTCTTAGAAAAGATTTTGCCTATTTTCAATAGAAGTAAACAGTAGATTTATTCTTCCTATTGTAAGTTAATGGAGAATACTTGCAAATACAATTTTCTTTTTTTGTACTGATCGTTTTACCGCAGCTAGTTTACGGAAGAAACGATAATATGCACAACTTCAAACGCCTGAATCTCTAAATAATGTTGAATAAATTAGATCAAATTAATTACTACGAGCCAAGATCGATCTGAGGGGCGTGCATTTGGAGAGGCCTATGTCCAGCAGTGGACAAAGATGCTGTTGATGATGATAATGAATTACTACAACATCAGAAATATGTTTTTGTTGTAACATAATGTATTAGAATTTTGATTTTCCATCTCATTAATTATCAAAAAAAGCATCTAACCTCCGTGAGTTTTTCCAAAAAACAATGCAGGTTTACCCGTATCTTGATATTGAATTAAATAAAATTACTATCAAAAACTTTCATAAAACTAATCTACCATTATTGAACTACTGAAATATTTATATATTTTTTTATAATTAGTTCATTAATCATTATTTTAAAAGACTCGAAACATCACCCGTAAAATGCAATATTACTAGTGCAAATCTACCTACGCGCTGATCAGTACGGCAGCGGCGTAATTTTGTAAAAGGGCTCTTAACAAATAACAATAACTCTATACATTTACAAATCCCATAGCATTTGCAATATTATCGAGGTGCAAACCGCAGCGAGATAATACTGAAGAAAAGTAAACAATTGCTTTAGTAAAAAATACCTAGATGTTGCGGTTAAGTTACTTTGAGCACATTAGCTGCTTTTAGAGTAATAGAACAAAGCTGTGAATTGTTTTTTTTTTTTTTCATTTTTTTTATTCGATTATTTACAATATGTCTTTTTAATTATGTTATTTTTAATCAAATTTCAACATGTTTAATAATATACTGTCCGTGCTCGAGGCTGCTATTTGATACAGCCAGGGGCACGGGCAGAAGTCTGAAAGAGGAAGCATAGAAGGATAGTAAAGATAAAAGTAGGTATACAAGAAAATAGGGAGGTCAAAAACAAAGTAAAGAAAAGTTGAATCACATTAGTGGCGTTAAAGACTACTCGTTTGCTTCGAGTTGGCCGTCGATGGCCAATCACAGGCACATCAACTGGTAACTGGCGCGGTATTCTGAAGCTGGGAGGGTGGTGTGTGATGTGAGGTACGGATGCTAGAAGCTCATCTATAGCGACCACTTGCCGAGCCGAGGGGTAAGATGAAAACAACATTTATCCTCACTCGCTCTCATTGATCACTTGTACCAATCCCAAAATGGCTTCATCGTCGTTTCCACAGCTCCATCGTAAGATAATCTCCCATCCCCCGCTCATTAGGTCCGAATCGCGATTAAACAGGGCGCCGGCTCAAACTACTCCACGGGCAACTGGTGGCTGGGTTGTTTGGTCTGGTCCTGGTATGGACTGGTCCACCTTCCATCTTATATTGAACTAGCGGCCCGCCCTCGCTTCGCTTCGGTGTAGAGCTGAAGTGTAGACTACAGTTTTTGTTCCCAGACTGGTATTATACACAATGACATTCATCTATGATTCTTCTTATACCTGCATGCAAAGTCTCAGCCCGATCGGTTTAAAATTGACAAAGTTTCATACAAACTTTCATTCCCTATTTTATCCCCTTGGGGGTAGAATTGATCAAAATCCTTTCTTAGCGGATGCCTACGTCATAACATCTACCTGCATGCCAAATTTCAGCTCGATCCGTCCAGTGGTTTGGGCTGTGCGTTGATAGATCACTATGTGAGTCAGTCAGTCACCTTTGAGTTTTATATATATAGATTGATGATTTTCTGTAAACCTAATTCTATGTTACATGTTGCCTTCTAATTTTTCAACGGATTTTTTTTTACCAGTTTTTGGAATATTTTTCATCGATACTTCGTTCCTACTGGTCGTGGTTTGATATTATATAGCCTATAGCAATATAGTCTACACCGAAGCGAAGCGAGGCCGAGCCTCTAGTTTATAATATTTTTACATTGGGGTCCTAAAGTGCTTTAATGGTGACCTCGCACTGGGAAACGCAGTGTCGGTAGACCTACTGTATGCGGATAGTGCATAACTGTTGTGATTGGAAATCCCTAGAGGAGGCCTATGTCCAGCAGTGGACGTCCATCGGCAGATTATGATGACGATCTAAGATCTACTGTTCCTTGCTACATGCAGTCAACATTGATAACTCCCTAAATAAATAAAAAAATAATAAATAAACTATACCACGGCGAGTGTTCTGTGGAGCTATTCTCGCTTATCCCTCCATATCACCTTTTCTTCAGCGGACCACGCGCGCTGGCCTACGCTGCCACCGACTTACTGTGGCCACTATTCCTACATGAACAAAGAAATTTGGTAACTCATTTCTTTGTCGTACTATTCGAAAGTGGAATTCTTTACCCGCGCACGTGTCTCCTTCCTATAATCTGGGGTAATTTAAGAGAGGCGTGAAGAAGCATTTTTGCAAGCCGGCAAGGTGAGGATGGTTGGTGTAGCAGTTTATAACTGCTTTACCGGCTATCTTCGCGTTTGGGCTTTATAACCACTTAACATCAGGTGGGGTAGTCAGTTCCCTACCCCGCTATAAAAAACGGCACTGTGCGATATTCGTAATGTGCGTGTATCCAATGTAAATGCAAGTTCATTTCTTATTCAAACCGAGCTCTCGGGAACTTGAACATCCTCCAAGAACGCCGCAAATTCGGAATACCTATCCTGCATGCATATTTGTGGAATGGCGTACCCACGATACGCCGTATCTCGCATACGCCATAACTCTGGCGCGTCATACGCGTGGTGTTTTAACGGTCGGGCCCGGAGCGCGCGGTCAGCGCTCGTGCCACGGAATAAATTACCGAACCGATGTAACAGACCCTTGGTGCATGCTACTAGAGATGGGCGTTTTTAGATATTTATGAAATCGATGAGCATCGGTATCAGATAAATCGCATCGGATGCCCGCATCGATGCCGGCATCACATCGATGTCAACTGAATGTCGATATCTTGTATCACAGGATACGATGCAATATGAATTTTTACAGATGCGTGTTTTGTATGGATGTGTCTCTTCGATTCCTTGAATCAGGACTTGAAAATGTAATCAAAAACCATTTATTACTTTTCGGTATGTTATCTGAAAAGATTGAATGCTGGCAAAATTATTACATAAAAAATTTCACTCAGAGCGTAGGTTTTGAACGCAGGCAGGATGCCAGGTTTGGATGCGCGCATCCGATACGTTTGGATGCCGTTAATTGATGCCGATACCATCTAGTTTTTGTCATCGTTACTATAGCAACAGTGCCACAAACTTTTCTGTGCCGGTGGCAAAAATTTGAACTACAATTTATCCATAGCATTTTGACTTTTTTATGACATATTTGTTCACCGCTAGCGACATCTTTACCGGCACAGATGAGTTTGTATCACTGTTACTATGGTAACGTTGACAAAAACTAGATGGCATCGGCATCCAATAACGGCATACAGTTGCATCGGATGCGCGCATCCGAACTTGGCATCGTTATCGCGCATCGTTATTTTAAAAACGCCCACCCCTACATGCAACGTGCCCGTGCGAATACGCCTTTATGTTTAACTAGGGCTGCCATATCAGAATCTTTTATACTGTTAACACTTTCTGAGATATTTTTATTGATATTTTAAATAGACACTAATATAGCTTTCCTTATATGAACGTGGACGCTTTTTTTTAACACTAGGTAGTTCTCTCTCGCAATGGGCGTTGGACGTAAAGTTTAAAAATTTAGGTTTTGATAGTATTAGATTTTATTGATTTGGAAAGAACCACTTTCGTTCTGTCACTCCCTATATCATTGACAACGTCTCGCTATAGTTAGCTTTTCTCCATTTCAAATTTAATCCCTGGAAGCTGTAAAAACATTAAACATCTAAGTTAATGTAATAGAAATATACGGCCGTGTACCTACAAATTTATACCGAACCCTCGGTGGTCAGTAGAGATTGCAACCCGGTATGTTTTTTAACCCGCCGGGCCCAGTAACATTCGCCGCCATGATGTGTTAGTATGAAACCTATAAAGTATTTTATGAAAATTTGCTTTAATTAAATGGAGGAAAAATACATCATTCATGATTGCGGAATAATATTTATTGCAAACCAGCAAATCAACAATAAATCAGTCTTAATCAATCTCAAAATCACGAGTTTTTAATACATGTTTAAGTTTAAGCAAGCATTATTAGATTCCCCAGTTTAAAGTCGCTCAGAGAGCTATGGAAAGGGCTAAGCTCGGAGTATCCCTGAAGGACCGCATCAGAAATGATGTAATTCGACAGAGAACCAAAGTCACCGACATAGCCCACCGAATTAGCAAACTGAAGTGGCAGTGGGCTGTCAGCCGCAGAACTGATGGCCGCTGGAGCCGGAAAGTTCTTGAGTGGAGACCACGACTCGGTAAACGTAGTGTTGGACGCCCTGAGACAAGATGGGATGATGATATTCGTAGGCTGGCTGGCGTGGGCTGGATGAGAGTAGCATGAGAGTAGCACAAAATCGGGAGCAGTGGCGTGCATTAGGGGAGACCTATGTCCAGCAGTGGACGAACATGGGTTGATGATGATGATGATGATGAAGCATTAGTATTCAGTAATTGAGTTTAGGATAGAAATGATCTTCCACGCGCTGGATTTAGAGGATTTCGAGAAAAAGTTTGGAAAGTAGTCAGATTATTTAAGAAGTCGCTCGCAATTTAATTACTAATACTATACAGAGTTAAGAGAAAGAGCTGCTTCCTTAAAGTTAATAATTCATACTAATGTAACTATTTGAAAACATAGTATTAGAATAAGAAACTAATAACGCAGCCTAATGTACTAAACTTGTTTTATCAACTTAGTTAGATAAACTTTGGTACCCTAAGTTTAGAATGGGAAAACTTATAGCTATTCATACAAAAATTTGGTTTAAAGAATTTAACAACTATCAGCCTGTAACGACTTTTCCCTTATAAATATATGAAGAAAATTTTAGATTGGAAATTAAATTTTACAAAATTGAGAAAAATTTAATGAATAACAATTTCCATTGTTGGTTGGTTCCAATTTTCGCCACATTCATAAAGATCCTTGTAGCACTATAATAAGCTGTCTATGGTCAGCATTGTCTGCTTCTTTGTTCAGTTTTTCTTTCAAAACGTTTGAAATTTTCTATAGATCCAAATAGATAAAATTAATAAAGTACTTTTTAAGGTATATCGAGCCCAAGGGAAAGAGGGGTTGCATATACATGTATTTAAGTTCAGTCGGGGTAAGAAAACCTTCGTCAGTTATCTTTTTCATTTCTTTGTCAAGTGGTAAACTCTTTGTACCTTTGGAAAATAAAGCTTTATGCAGACAACCGCACAATTATACTAACATAGTATGATAACACGGGTCAAATTAGTGCACACCTTTGACGTATGTCTAGTTTCATATCAACATCAAACCTTTATTAATGGCATATTTAGTTATTACAAACTTTTACTTAGTAACGATATCTTCTGTACCCCTAGCACGAACCAATATCGAATTCGTATCGTTTGCGAGTCCGAAACGTCATTGTCAAATGTGTACTGATTTTTAGTTCTCGTTGCGTACTTTGTGCCGCTGCTGTTCAAGTTTCCATACAAAATTTGACATTGACATTTCGGGTTGCAAACTATTCGAATTCGATAATGGTTCGTCCTAGGGATACCAATTTTCCATATAAATTCTGGCTTCTACACTCATAATAGTCCATTCCAAATATTTGAAAGCGAACGCAAACAAAAACTTTACCTCCTGATAAACTGCTGAAGATTTTTATCAAATCTAAAGAATCTAGTCATTTAATTGCTGAATTTATTTTATTAAAGCTCTAATTTGTGTTATGAAAATTATACCAAAACGTGACGTCATGCGAATTTTCAAATCAATGTATCTCTGCAATGTTTATATTATGTGAAAAAAAGAAAAAATACGTCTCCAATACTTTTTGATAATCTACCTGATAAACGAAGACAAAAAAAAATAGTCATCATCCTTATTTGGTACAGATTTTACAAATCGTAACATTTCACGCATTCGCGAATATTCGCATATTTTTGAATATTCACATTCGCATTCGCAAAATCTCTGCGAATGTTTTGCGAATATGAATATTAGAAAAAAACAATTTAAAGAAGTTTTGCCTTTCCTTGAATATTCATTGTTACACAGTTTGCATTTAGCTCGTTCAGCATCGCAAAGTGTGAAATAAGTCCATGTTTCACTAGAATTGGATTTACTCATGTTAATAAATCACTATTACCACTCACAATCACTAACCTCAAAATTCACTTGTTTTGTTTACGGAAAGACCGGTGCGAGCGGAATGACACTTCAGTCGGATGAGTTCATATCAACTCGGCAATTCGAACGAGACTGCCACCATGCCATAGACAATTGGCGCCAATTCAAAAAATGGGTGCGTGTACTTATGTAGGCGCGTGAGAAGTTATCCTTCTTTGGCATCGTTTAAAATTAGTTTTTAATTGCATGCAAATAATTAATTACAATAAATTAATAAAAAGTCTGGAAAAGGACACAGTCAATAAAGTTCAGTTTTAATTTGAAAAAATAAATAACTAATCAAAATATTCAATTAAAATCGCTACTGAATATAATTTATTAGAACATATGTGATTTGCACTTGTATGAAACTCAAACACGTAATCCGAATATACAAACTAGAAACATGTGGATAAATATTATAAATATGAATACCTATAACTGTTACTTTATTACAAAAAATAAAGATGTGGTTTTTGGTTCTACTACACCAATGGTCAAGAGATGGCGCTGTAGTCTCCTGAATCGCGCTTTGGTTCCGTTGTTCCAGATTAATAAATACTTTTGATATTATAAATATGAATACCTATAACTGTTACTTTATTACAAAAAATAAAGATGTGGTTTTTGGTTCTACTACACCAATGGTCAAGAGATGGCGCTGTAGTCTCCTGAATCGCGCTTAGGTTCGGTTGTTCCAGATTTAATAAATACTTTTGATAGACCTTCACAATGCAGTCGTTAGCACCCACTAAATAGAGATTCTATTTCTATTTTGTTGGTAGATTTTCTTAATGTGCGGTAAACACAAAAGTAACAGGCGACCAATTTTTGTGTTACAGTGATGCGCGCGCATCTCAAAATTTCACTCTCATCATTTTTTTCATAACGCGCCTAAAGAAGTATAACTTCAAAAAAAAACTAAATATTCGCATTCGCGAATGTCGGTACCGGACATTCGCATCCGCATTCGCATTCGCGAATGTTCAAAAAATGACATTCGTTACATCACTAGTATATAAAGTGAAATTGGATTAGATTATAACATAATAACGTATGTTTGTTGTTGGTTCAAGATGGGATTGCGGGCGTCGGAGGCGGACCGGCGGCGCATGATGGATCGCATCAGCAAACTGGAGGACGAACTGAGACTCCTGCGGGTGGCCAACGGGTTGGTGATGTTTAACATAATCGTTTATTTTCTTATATAATAATAATCTACTATATAAAAATAAGTCGGGTTTTCCTTCCTGACGCTATAACTCCAGAACGCACGAACCGATTTCCACGGTTTTGCATTCGTTGGAAAGGTCTCGGGCTCCGTGAGGTTTATAGCAAAGAAAATTCAGGAAAAATTAAAAAAAAAACTTCTTTTAGTCCCCAAACGAAATGTTACATGAAACGAAGCCATCTGGTGGCGAAACGGAGTTCGCGGGGTTTGCTAGTAATACATAAATATTTCCACACTCACACCAATGAGCCTAGCCCCAAAGTAAGCACTGTAAGGCTTGTGTTATCGGATACTTTTTTTTTTGGGGGGTTCCGGTGGTTATTCTCCGGAGAGTTACCAAAGAACATTTATTTGAATCAATTATTTAGATGGTTTAGCATTTTAGCATACGGATGTTTGTTTTTCGCTATTTGATACGAAAAACATAGGAGACTTTTATAAGTCACATTTTATTATGTAATTTACATTGGGGTAAGTTAGTATTGAATTGTTTTTTTTTTTTTGTAATAGGTTATTTGATAATTTTGGGTTAGAGATATGTAAATTTAAATAGAGTGTAGTTTTAGGAATGGAGTTTATAGTGTGAGTTATTAGCTGTAGGATAACTGATAAAATACATATATTGTACATATATAAGTATATTTATATAGAAATACAATTATACATCCGTGACTGGAGTACAAATGCTCGTATACATGTCACAAACATAAGCCCCACCGGTATTCGAACCATAATGGTCAGTGCGTTCGCCCGGATAGCGAAGGGTGCGGGTTCGAGTCCCTGCCTGGTCCGCGTGGATTTTTTTCTAGTAATATTTTCTTTAGTATAGATTGTCGTTGATATTGTCTACTTGGGAAAGTTTACAGACTGTCATGTCTTTTTCTTTCGCATCTAGTCCATCATTACTAATAGGAGAGACGTTTTTTTAATTTTGAATTAATAATTATATTTATGAGGAGCTCGATGGCTCAAGTGGTAAGCGCGTTTGGCTGCGATCGTTGAAGTTAAGCAACTTTCGCAGTGGTCGGTTATTGGATGGGTGACCAAAAATTTACTATGTCGAGCTTCTCCGTGCTTCGGAAGGCACGTTAAGCCGTTGGTCCCGGCTGCATCTGCAGTCGTTAACGTCCACCAATTCGCACTGGGCCCGCGTGGTGGGTCATGGCCCAATCTCCCTATTCCATCCATAGGGAAGGCCTGTGCCCCAGCAGTGGGGACATTAATAGGCTGATGATGATAATGATCAATTATATTTATATTCGTAATACAGTTTAGAGAACAACGACAGTAAGACAACGAACGGTGGCAGCGCAGAAGACTCGGACACGGAACTGGTGCGCTTGCGCAGGGAGCTGGCGGAGTCGCGACGCGCCAAACTTACCGCGGAGGAACACGCTCACAAGTAAGTGGTGAGTGGTGATGGGCATCGTCTATAGGTATACTGTACTGAGCAGCTTGATGGCGCTGGTGATCGTGCAAGTTAAGCAACTTTCGCAATGGTCAGTCATCGGATGGGTGACCAAAACTTTTTATATTGTGACGGCGACATCTGCAAGCAAGACTTGGAGTGACAACAGCGAATGGGCGCTACTGACGCTCCATTCAAAAAATGGAAACCTACATCGCGCTAGAGAAATTCGGAGGTTAACACTTCATATACGGGGCGGTGGTGAGGAGCTCGATGGCGCAGGTGGTTAGCGCGTTGGGCTGCGGTCGTTGAATTTAAGCAACTTTCGCAGTGGTCGGTCATTGGATGGGTGACCAAAAATCTTTTATCTCGAGCTCCTCCGTGCTTCGGAAGGCACGTTAAGCCGTTGGTCCCGGCTGCATCTGCAGTAGTTAGCACCCACCAATCCGCACTGGGCCCGCGTGGTGGGTCATGGCCCAATCTCCCTATTCCATCCATAGGGAAGGACTGTGCCCCACCAGTGGGGACATTAATAGGCTGATGATGATGATACGGGGCGGTTCAATTAGTGACGTCAACATTTTTTTTTTAGATTCCTCGCACCTGCGTATTTAATCTTGTTTCAATGATTTTTAGTGTCTCCGCCTTCGAAGGCCAATAACAACAAAAATAGGCTAATTAAGTACTATTATTTTTATGATTTTTGGTAGTTCAGAAGCATGCAGAGTTTTTAAACTTAACCAGAAGCTATGGAAACTCCTTTTTGTACTTTTAAATTGAAGTTGAATGTTTGAGTAAATCCTAATAAAAACTAAAGTTCCAACTTTCAAGCTTTTTTTGAGTAACTTTAAATGCTTTCAGAGAGCTGAGTTTTTTTTATTAAAACAACATTCAAGACAATTATGTCACAAAAAAAAAGACTGGAAAATACCTACTACGAAAATAGATAGGATTTTTTGATACCTCGCTGGCAGAAATCATTGCAAATACACAAATACATAACACAGGTTAGGCGAACCAATGGCACGCGTGCCATTGATGGCACGCGACACAATATTTTGGGCACGTCGCCAATCATAAAACATGTGTAAAAAATGTTTTAAGTAGGTATTTTATGACGATCGAACGCGAGTGATCCTACGCTACGAAGTAACTGTTTGAAGAAGTTAGCACATGCTATTTTAACAATGTTTTCATCTACCTATGCCTGCGAGTCATTGTTTTCAGAGATGAATAACATTAAAAACTCGTTTAGAAACCGTTTGACAGATGAATCCAGTTCAGCATGCATTTCGCTAAAAGTAGCATCTTACAACCCTAACATAAATTATTTGTTATCAAACCTGCAGCAACAGAAGTCACACTAATTTTACAGTAATTTAATTTATGCGTGTAATTAAAACATTCCAGAATGTGCCTCTTTGGTTTACTTTATTTCATAAAGAGTTCTGATAGTATTTATATTATTATCTTCTAAATAATCATAAAGTCAAAATTATTTGATGGCATGCCAATGACCCAATTAAAGATTTTTTAGAAAAAATGGCACGTTGATTCACGTTGAGTTGTTAACTGAATGATATCTTTAAGTCCGGCATCATCTTCATCATCAGCCTATTAATGTCCCCACTGCTGGGGCACAGGCCTTCCCTATGGATGGAATAGGGAAATTGGGCCATGACCCACCACGCACACCCAGTGCGGATTTGCGGGTGCTAACGACTGCAGATGCAGCCGGGCCAACAGCTTAACGTGCCTTCCGAAGCACGGAGGAACTCGAGATAGAAGATTTTTGGTCACCCATCCAATGACCGACCACAGCGAAAGTTGCTTAACTTCAACAATCGCAGCCGAACGCGCTTACCACCTGCGCCATCGAGCTCCCCTCCAACGTGTATCAACTTATATTAAACATCCATGACTGGAGTACAAATGCTCGTATTCATCACACAAACATCTGCCCCCACCGGGATTCGAACCCGGGACCTCTCGTGTTAGTCGAACTTAAGTGTCGCCGCACACGGGCCACCGACCACAACCACAAAACGCCGCTACCGGCAAATTTCTTGTAGTTTTCGCCGGTGGCCGCCATACGCTACAAATCGTCGTTGCTCGCTTCTTGTGGCCCGCACCGGCCACTTAATGCGCCGATACAAAACGCCGCCACACGTCACTCGCGCGATTCCCCACCCCTCTCTCCCTTACCTTAGTCGGCCGCTGTCGCGCGCTTCAGCCACTTTAGTAGCCGCTTCGAGCTTCTCGTGGCGGCGTTTGTGACTGTGGCGTGTGGCCCGTGTGCGGCGACACTAAAGAGTCAATTGACTTCTTTCTGTGTGGTCGTAAGCTATGTTGTTAACTGAATGCCGTCTTACAGGTTAGAGCGACTAGTCACGCAGCTACGTTCCAAATTTAACGGTTTGCAAATCACGAACGGACCCGATTCTTTACCGAGCGAGCCCGAACAAGAGTCCCGTCCCCGCAGAACCAGCGCCAACTCGAACAACTCCACCGTTGTCTTTGGTCCCGTCACAGACTTGTAGCGAACGGACTACCGCTACTTCGCCTTGTCTCTGGCCGCCGATGTGCTCTGGACTGCGGTGTGCAAAGTGATTTGAGAATTGCGATTCGAATTTCGAACGAATGAATACTCCGTACGAATACGAAAAATAAACTGCTAAATTGTTCGGGCAACATTTTCTTGTGTTTTCCGAAAAGGGGTTGCCAAGCGAAAAATAAAGATATTTTACGTAAATTCAATACTCATTTTGTACCATTGTGATTTTCTGCAACAAAATTGATTTAATAATAAAATTTATATTTGAGGAAGCAATTAATATTATCCTACCTATTACAACACGAGCTGACGTTTTCAATTGTCAATAAAAAAATAACACTTTGTACTATAAAACGACTGAAATATAAGAAATTGTAATTTCGTAAATTGTTAAATATTTATTTAAAATTGTGGTAGAATCGTCATTATTAATAAGTTTCTGGTAATCCAATTAATTATTAATGTAACGGATATTATTATTATTACCTAAAATAATATGTAATAAACTAAGTACCATTGGAATTTATTACGTAAAAATTCTCACTGCTCATGTTAAAATTATGTGCACAACATGAATGAACATTAATTTTTAACGAATTTATTTATAATGCAGTCAATAAATCGTTATTAAAGGAAATGAATCATTACTAAATCTAAAGCGGGTAATTTATGATCAGACATTGATAAATAATAAGTCAAATATTTAATTACAAAATTGTTCTATGTCAATCAGCTGTACAGTCATCATCAAACTAATTTGACCATTTTAGTTTGTCAAAATATCTTATGTCAATAACTATTTTGTAAGATCAAAATGATTTTGGTGTGAAGACTGTTGTTATTTTTATGACTCAATTGTTAATTAAATTAGAATTATCTTGTGTTTATACTAACCCACGTCACAATATTTATTTGAAAAAAAAAACATAATTTATTTTCAGGTGCTAAAGTTTTACTAATTTCAAGTTATTATTTATAAGTATACCAATGTAAAGATAAGTATCTAAAAATTGGTATATATTTCGATCCCAATGCAATGGAGGTACCTACAAGAGAATAATTACACCCACATAATTTGCTTGCATCTACCACAAGTTTCAAAGTAAAACTTTCAAGTCTATTATGTATGTAATGATAAAGGTTAAAAATACTACTGTTCTTTTAAATATCAGTTTTTAATGCTATTTATATGCGACTAAAACATACTGGGTGTATTCCGTATGGCCAGTGCTAATGACGTCATGGATCGACGCTATACTGGTAAATTGTTCCGAAATATATTGGCCAGTGCACTGACGTCATAAATCGACGAAATATTAAAAATAGTGCGAATAAAAAAGATTTTTTATTCACCTCATCAATTAAAAGGAATTATTTTTGTTCGGATGCCATTATTATTCTTTAAATAAAAAAGAAATAAAATTCGAATGCATCTCATGGGCGCTCGGTCATACGTCATATTGGTTTTACCGGTAAAAATATGGTAGCATACCAGTACAATATGGCGTCGGATTCGTGACGTCATTACCAGTATACTGATGTACATTTCGGAATACACCCACTATGTTGTTTATTTCTCACTTTTCTTGATTTCTATGCACAAGTCACATTTGCACTCGAGTGTACTTAAAACCAACACGATTAAAGTAGCAATATTTACGTCCGTTATTTGCAATCAATTTGCTTTTTACACCTGTAAGAATTGTGTTTTATCCATATGTATTTGTGTCATTTTTGGTAGTTTTCTAAAAGCATTTGCCTTGTGTGATGCCCGTATCAGCGTGATATCGAAAGAGTATTCCCTTTTTTTTGTTTCGTTTTTGCGTTTTTTTTAACTCTTACCAATAATATTTTTATTTTATGTATTTGATTTGGTTGTATCTAACATAATATTAAGTGCAGAATATGGATATGTATGAATACTTGATTTCTTTAGACTGAATGTGTGAGATTTATCTATGAATTATTATTATTACTATAACAAAATCAATAAATTTTATTATATCTTTCACTGGCCTCGCTCGGAAATTTAATTGCCACTGTCAAATTATGACCTCATTTTCAATATCATCAACATGAGCCTATTAATGTCCCCACTGCTGGGGTACAGGCCTTCCCAATAGATGGAATAGGGAGATTGGGCCAAGCCCTAACGACTGCAGATGCAGCCGGGACCAACGGTTTTGCGTGCCATCCGAAGCACGGAGGAGCGAGAAATAAAAAAAATTTGGTCACCCATCCAATGACCGACCACTGCGTAAGTTGCTTAGCTTCAACGATCGCAGCCGAATGCGCTAATCACCTGCGCCATCGAACTCCTCGATCAATTAATGTCGCCTACAAATCCGCACTGGGCCCGCGTGCAGGGTCACGGTCCAGTCTCCCTGCTCCATCCATATTGAAGTCCTGTACCGCAGCAGTGGGGACATTAATAGGCTGATGATGATGAGGTGGTGAATTAAATATTAACATACTATTTTCGTGATTTGACTTGTTAAGGCATCATAGAAGCGCTATTCATTGCCATTTTCATCATACTATTGAAATAGATAAGTAAATAATATGAGTTAAAATGGTAACATTTTTATTTAGTAACTTCATACTTTTCACGTTTGAATTGCTTACTAGTGCAATTCAAATAGAGGAACCTAGCTGATTTTAAACTTTCATTGTCACTAACATTATAGTAATACCAGGACCTATCTGATTTTATAATTTAAGTTTTTAATAATATAATCTAAAATATTATTTATTTGATATCGTGATCTTAAAATATGTCTTTCAAACTTATCAACCAAATAAATTGGATCGTATAATGCAAAATGGAACCAATCAAACTATTAATCCAATTAATTATTAATGTAACGGATATTATTATTATTACCTAAAATAATATGTTATAAACTAAGTACCATTTAAATTTATTACGTAAAAATTCTCACTGCTCATGTTAAAGTAATGTATGTGCACAACATAATAGAACATTAATTTTTAACGAATTTATTTATAATGCAGTCAATAAATCGTTATTAAAGGAAATGAATCATTACTAAATTTATAGCGGCTAATTTATGATCAGACATTGATAAATAATAAGTCAAATATTTAATTACAAAATTGTTCTATGTCAATCAGCTGTACAGTCACCATTTGACCATTTTAGTTTGTCAAAACGTCTTATGTCAATAACTATTTTGTAAGATCAAAATGATTTTGGTGTGAAGACTGTTTTTATTTTAATGATTCAATTGTAAATTAATTTTTAATTATCTTTATATTATTTTAAACTTTTGCAATGTGCAATTCAAATAGAGGAACCTAGCTGATTTTAAACTTTCATGGTCACTAACATTATAGTAATACTAAAACCTATCTGATTTTATAATATAAGTTTTTAATAATATAATCTAAAATATTATTTATTTAATATTGTAATCTTAAAATATGACTTTCAAACTTATCAACCAAATAAATCGGATGGTATAATGCAAAATGGAACCAATCAAACTAGTACAGACAACATTTTCACTTACTCATTAATTTTAAACTTAATATTAATTTAATGTATACTTAAACGATTTTAATAAATGTCAGTTGGATCCAGTTTGTATGACTATTGAAATTAAGGAAAACATTCTAGGTATCCTTTGCAACAGTCACAATATAACTTGTACTAACCACCCACCTCACCTTAGAATAGACTGACAATTAATTTATTAATATAATTATTTAATTAAGAAGTTGCATACCATATCAGCGGTTAATAAGTGGCCCGTAGCCACCGTCATACAAAAGCTGTAAATACAAGACGAAACATCGACCAAGTTACATATAGCGACAATAATTGTAGTATTTAAACGCAAACTAAAAACATTTTAATTTGATCGGTTTATAGTCAACTACTTTCTCAATATACCGAATAAAACGAAGTTGTTCGTTTTTGGTGAATTTTGTAATAGGAACGCCTTCTCAATATACCGTATAAAACGAAGTTGTTTCTTTTTTTGGTGAATTTTGTGATAGGAACGCTTTCTCAATATACCGTATATAACGAAGTTGTTCTTTTTTGGTGAATTTTGTGATAGGAACGTTTTCTCAATATACCGAATAAAACGAAGTTGTTCTTTTTTTGGTGAATTTTGGGATAGGAACGCTTTCTCAATATACCGTTTATAACGAAGTTGTTCTTTTTTGGTGAATTTTGTGATAGGAACGCTTTCTCCATATACTGTATATAACGAAGTTGTTCTTTTTTGTTCAATTTTGTGGCATAGGAACGTGGATTAAAGACGATTGGTTAAATGTTTTAAATTAAGTGGAGGTTTATATAAAATCACAGCTTATCGTTACGGCCACTGTTACTGTTACCATGTTGAAAAAGAGATTTGTAAATTGAAATGAATAAATGCAAATTGTTGAATTGCGTTACCTATTTGATTTAAAAGATTACCAAAATGCAATATCCTAGGTTCGATTCCCGGACTAGCCAATTAGCCAATGTGGAGAACTTCTATATTTCAGTGTTTCTTATGAATGGTTTTCAATTTCCTTATAAGTAAAATAATAATAATAGGAAAAGCCATAGAATAGGCTATTAGACAGTATGAAAATTAAATTTCTATAAATTTTGGCATGTGTAGTTAAACATGAATATTGTGAGCGATTTCATTATTCTGGCTAAACAAAAATGTGATGATAATACTTAAAATCATTACCTATAAAAGGATTTTTTTGATCCATTGTTACGTAACCGAAAGCGCCTAGGATTGGCGGAGCCTAAAATGACGTCACCTGCTTGTAAACATCCTGACGAAGTGACATGACTTTGTACTGTCTGTTATTTTCATGAGAGCCGTGTGACGTGTCCTGAATTTTTGAAGTGAAACTTCTTTACGCACGCTTGACTTGGGGGGTAAGCTGGCAAATGCGTTACGCGTTACGAATAGCGTGTTCGGGCGAGACGAACGGGAGTTGAGCGGGGGATATAAGCAAGAGAAAGCAGTACGCGCGCACATATTCTTTCTCTCTTTCTCTTATAGCTAGTAAATGAAATATAAAAATTATGTATATGTACATACATGCATATATATTGTATATGTATATGTGTACAGATGGAGCTAAAGAAGTTTCACTTCAGTCATGTGGTCATAAGCACACTGGTTTTTTGACTGTTATACATAACAGAATTATAAATTACACTTTTATGAAGTCGCTATACATAAATAAATAACTAAAGGACGTTTTCAAAATCTATTATCGAAATTGAGCAGCCTTCTTTGATTTAGGTAAAACTCACAAATTACATAAGTATCTTATGACTTAACAATTACCCATTAGTTCTACTAAATCATACTAAATAGCAGTACGTAATAACACTCTAATGTGACCCTTAATTGTATGAACAAGGGGGCTGCTCAAATAATTTGAGGGGTTGATCGGTTAAAACGTTCGCGTGACAAATTCGTTACAATACTATTGCTGAGCCCAAGCACGAATTTTGACAGCAACGTAATCGTTTCGTCAACGTCAAATTTTGTATGGCCTTCCATACAGAACTTCTGGCTCCTTAGCCTGTTTGTTCCTTCGTCCGGCAGGGGCGCTGTTTTGTTTTCATATAAACTTTGACGATGCGATGCGATTACGGGGCTGCCCCAAGGTGCGGAGCTGGGGCCTCTGATGTTAAAACAGTAATTCAATCATTTGGATTATTTTCACAAGTGTAGACTTTAATCCTTATTAATACAAAGCATAAGGTTGTACTAATTACACAACGTCTTGTTCACAGCGGTCAAA
The DNA here is from genome assembly GCA_902850365.2 of Chilo suppressalis. NCBI lineage: Eukaryota > Metazoa > Arthropoda > Insecta > Lepidoptera > Crambidae > Chilo > Chilo suppressalis. The sequence continues at coordinate 2,636,969 of OU963910.1, forward strand.
TGAGAATTAGGAATTTCGTGGTTAAACTACAACGTTAATGAATTTTTCTGTTGACATAGCACTGATTGTAGGTAGCGGCGAACTTCTTGGACATAACCAGAGACAAACTTGCGCAGTAGAAGTTTTTGTATGTGGAATTGCTACTGCGCAGGCTCCCTCGTCTATTGGTCGTTATTCAAGAAGTTCGCTGGGGTGCATAACTTAATCCAAGTTTACATAAAAGTTGGAAGGACATTAGACTTGCAACGAATAGTATATTCGGCAATATACCGAATACCGAATATTCGGCGAGGCCCCTGACCGAATAGCCGAATATTAGGCAAAAGTATTCGGCTGGATTTTAGCGCCAAAGACTTGTGATTGTTTCGAGTTCCTTTGTTTTGTTCTAATCTGCCGTCCTCAAGCTAAAATGCGGCTATAAGACAAAACCAACTTTTGAGATATGGCCAAAAACGGCGCGTAAACTTTAAATTATTGCTATTATGTAACCATTCAACACATGACTGAATGAATTAAAAACTTAACTTGTTAATTACAGTAAATGATTAAATTATGTACCTGTTTTATGTAGCAATGACTACTTAATAAATGATTTTAAAAGAAATGAGAACCTTACCCTTCTGAATTTTGATTACCACAATAATTCAAATACATAGAATCCTCCAATTTTCCAATTCAGAAGATGATTATGTACCTGTGTTATGTACCAATGACTACTTAAATGATTAAATATAACAGAAATGAAAATTTGAATATATACGTAATCAATCGATTTTAATTTTTCATTTTACCAATTATTTCTCTATGACAAAATATATTATTTAAGTATTCGGTATTCGGCCGAATAATATGTAGATATTCGGTATTCGGCCGAATATAATAAAAGCAGACGAATAGGCCGAATAGTAACCGAATATTCGTTGCAAGTCTAAAGGACATACATATTCTGTAGGTATTGTTTACTTCACAAAAAAAGGTTCATAGTAAGTAATGCAACTTTGTGTTAGAATATTATCATTTGCTTGTGTAAAACGTTTGTGAAATATAAAGATTCATTAATTTTCACTGCAGTAGATTCGAATATTTTGACATAAGTTTAAATTGGGCCTTACAACAGGCCCGTGATAGAAAACTGAATTGTAATGCCGGCACTTCACTTGGCTATTCGTGCTTGCTATTCGTAAACTTGACAACACTGTCCTAATCATACTTTGTAAGGAATGATAAAGACAGCTGCATGGACACACACACACACATACATACATACACACACACCCACACTTCATAAAGTTATCATGTGAAAAATTCATGTAAACCCTTTTATATGGGTATTTAGTGTTTGTTTTTATACTATTTTTAATATTAAATGTTATATTGATTTAAATTAACGCCTTTAGTATCTAATGTGTACATAATAAGTTTCTGTGATTGGGCTTAAGATTGTATTTATATTTTATTGCATTACATTCACAAAAATCGCTGTAGAATCTTTGTTAAAGATAAATAAATAAATAGACAGACTAATGTAAACACGAATAGCGAAGTGAAGTGCCGGCATAAAAGATACAATTGTGGCAAACATATCGAACACAACCACTGACAATTAATAAATTGAGTGTTAATTGTTGTCTTCGAAATGTTTATTAAGTCATTGAAAAACGCGGAAAATCTACGTTTTCATTTAATGTAATTAACACGTGTACATAAACCGCAATAGTTAATAGTGGTGTCGATTCTGGCATGATTCTCTAAACTTTAACTTAAATTTTACATCAGTGAATCCTTCAGGCCTACTCTAATTCAACGAAAAACGAAATTACGATCTAAACTTCGAACTTTTCTTAATATGTTTCTGGTTCGTTTTTAATTATAATAATAGCCGTCGTCGGAATAAAGATTGAGGTGTAGATTTTCTAAGCCTACTCAAAGACAGCTTCAATTTGATACTTTATCGTTCAATCCGTAATAAAATTGCTATTATGTAACACAAGGTGTAAAATCGAAAACCTATTTTTGCGTGCGCTGCAAAAATTATTGACAATAGAACAAAATGATGTACTACGGGTTTGTAGATCCCATTAAGACCTACAAAAAAGTCCGCGAGAACATATATCTAGCTATCATGGTTTAATCACAATAAACTGATTTTGTGTTCAAAATAATTATTAAATCGTCTGAGGAAAATAAAAACTACGTTAAATATGTATCGTAATATTAATGTTTATCGAAATTAAGCATTATGTTATCAAGAGTATTTATGTAGAAGTAAGAAGTAAAATAAAAGTTATCACGTGTATAAGATGTTAAGAGTTGGTACCTATTAATGAGTTATGGGCCATAGAGTTTTTTATCAACATAAAATCCTGTAATAATCTTTTTCGAAATATATTTGTTATAGAAACGCGGGTGAAATCGCGGGCCACGGCTAGTTAAGTATAATCTTAAATTGACGAAATTAAATTTCGTTTGAACTTCGTTTTTGAAAGTTGATGATGAAGTCATTCTCCATACAGAATGAAAAGGAGAGACTGATGTTAAAGGAGATTGCTCAGCTTCCATACATGTTTGGCCTAAAGACCAATAATCATGAAAAATTGTTTCCTAGATTCGAAATTATATATAAATTACTGTAGAAACGAATATTATTGACGGACACCCCTGAGAATTTCTATAAACCATATACACTGAACATATTAAAATAATAAAAATCAAATAAGTTATATAGTAAACTAGGGAAATCAAGCCAAGTACCGAAATTATGGATTAGATTCAGGTATATAGAGCATGTAGATTAACAGATAGTTGCTTGTTTTTAAAGTTAATGCATAAGAGTAACTTTTAAAATCAGGTGTCATTTCCGGTTATAATAAGGTAGGTACTCTGTGACAGTTATCGATTTTTACAAGATAGATTTGTTTTCAGTTTTCAGAATTGGTATCAGTCTTTGGCTGAATGTTACTACACCCATAGCCATTAAAAATGATTCGTATGTTTTCCAAACCGGTAAAATTAAAAGTCCTTTTTAAAGTAAATATATTATACAAAGGTGTCCGTTGAAATCTAATGACTGTAAATTAAATTATATATTACGTCAAGAATTACCGTGTATGTCAATATTTTTTGTGCATTTAGGCCAATTTGAGCAATCTCCTTTAGTTTTAAGGTTCGAGAATCACGCCAGTATCAACACGAATGTAAAACATATTTTTTATTTAATTCTGGTGCATATTGTTAGATCTCAATTGTATTAATTATATTATTGTTTACGAAATTCCGTGCCTTATTATGGAACTGGTTCACCCGTGAGGCGCTTGGCAAGCCGTAGTTAAGATATCCACTGAAATGGCTAGATTGTAGTATACCTAGGTGAATATAAAAAAATGAAGGCGTTTGTGCCATGCGCTGACTTTAATTTAATTTGTTTTAATTTTGGACTTTTTGTTTTTATTGATTTTTTTTGGATTGTGTAAAAACATTTGAAAGTTTTTAGGGTTCGGTAGTCCTGATAAGGAACCCTTATGGTTTCTTCATGTCCGTCTGTCCGTCCCAGGTTTTGCTAGGAGACTAATAGCACTAGAGAGCTGTAATTTTGTGGAGATATGTATATCGATCTCGCCGACAAAATGGTAAAAAATATTTTCTTATGGGTAGCCCCTACATGTAACCTAGGCATGACTTTTTTTCATCATCTACCCCATCGTGTGGGGATGAAGTCTCCTGCTCAAATATATTGTGGTAACTAAAGGCAACTACGGTACCCTACACTGCGAGTGGCACGACACGCACTTGACCGTTTTTTTTGTAAAAATTGTATGAGGCTACCCACCCAGTTCAGAATTTGCAGATTTAGCTATCGGGCTAACATTTGTCACAAATTTTCATTATTATTTTAAGTTGGACTACTTTTTATGCTGGTATTAAAAAAAATATCAAAAATATAGAGCGTAGTACACACTTACTGCCTACATTTAATACTCATTTTCGTTGTGTTTTGTGTTCTTTGCATGCTACGTAAATTATACATTATTTGAAAACACATTTTAATTGGTGAAATATAAGGGTTTCAATAAATTATTACTAAATATTTTTGACTTTTCTTTACTGTTAATACCTATATCTACTTACCTATCCTTCGCGATCCTTATAATCTCGGAATTGATTTTAACAAAGCAGTGTTCTATCTTGAAGCTTAAGATTGAGGTATTGTAAGAAGTTCGCGTCCGTTATCCGCTGTAGGACGAGTGGCATTAGAACCACTACCAGGGGGCCATTCGCCTAACGGTAAACGCTAACGCTTACGATTTCATTTTATTATTTCTAACCGCCTGGATGACCTTGGCACAATGCTCGGCGACCTCAGTAGGGTGTCCCAACAAGTGGGTTTCAAAATGAACATGGATAAGACAAAAATCATGTCGAATTCCCATGTCGTACCCACTCCAGTGACTGTTGGGAGCTCTACACTGGAAGTTGTTGACCAGTACGTATACCTGGGACAAATAGTCCAACTGGGTAAGTCCAACTTCCAGAAAGAGGTTAATCGACGAATCCAACTCGGCTGGGCAGCGTTCGGGAAGCTACGTAGCATCTTCTCGGAACATCTACCGCAGTGCCTCAAGACGAAAGTCTTCAATTCGTGCGTGTTGCCAGTGATGACATACGGAACCGAGACGTGGCCGCTTACAATGGGTCTAGTAAGAAGGCTCAAAGTCACCCAAAGGGCAATGGAGAGCTATGCTCGGAGTTTCTCTGTGTGATCGAATCAGAAATGAGGAGATACGCAAGAGAACTAAAGTCACCGACATAGCCCACAGAATTGCAAACCTTAAGTGGCAATGGGCAGGGCACATTGCTCGCAGGACCGATGGTCGTTGGGGCGGAGAGGTCCTCGAGTGGCGACCGCGTACCGGGAAACGCAGTGTTGGCAGGCCCCCCACAAGGTGGACCGACGATCTGGTAAAGGTCGCGGGAAGCCGCTGGATGTGGGCAGCATGGGACCGATCGTTGTGGAAATCCATGGGGGAGGCCTATGTCCAACAGTGGACGTCTTTCGGCTGAAATGATGATGAATGATGAACCGCCTGAGGTTTTCAAATGCCTCGCGCTCTTTTTTTTCTTTTGCATTGGTAATAACAATATTAAAAAAAATGAGAGTGAGGTATTTGAAAACCTTCGGCGGTCAGAAATAACAAAATAAAATCGAAAGCTTTAGCGTTTTCCAAAGCATTTTCGTTAGGCGAATGGCCCCCAGTTCGGATCAGTAGAACGAGAACTATTTTTTTTGTATCTGTGGCTTTCTCCGTTTTACACAGAAATTTCGCCAATGTCCAGTAGTGAGAGAGACACGAGAAAGTGTGCTCGGTAGAAACAGATTAAGGTGATATAAAAACTAACCGAATATACGTTCTTCTTTGAGTATTTAAATTTTCTGAAAGCCCATACACAAAGACGTCACAGGTTAAACAATATTAATTTATATTATATGGGGAACGAGAACTTAAAAATCAGTATACATTTGACACTGACATTTCGGACTCGCAAACGTTACGAATTCGATATTGGTTCGTGCTAAGGGTACTGTAATGGAATAGAAAGTTCCATATATCTCAACTGGAAACGATAAATAGAAAAAAAAGCTCCAAGTAGGGGAGACCTAGGAGAGTTGTGACACAGACGATTTCTCCCAACCTATAATAATTAGCGAGACGGCAAAAACGCTCTTTTCTAGCTTTAGATACGTGCTATTTCACCCAGCATCCGCCGACGACGCAATATAAGCGGCTGTGTAATTACGACGTCTGCGTACAAAAAAACGCTTAAAGTAAATTTTTCTTCAAAATTTTGATTGGATTAACATTAAGTCTTAACACATGCGCGTTGTTGCATTATTTTTTCTCAAGCTGTATGGTTATTTAAGTCTCAAAATGTTGCACTGATATTTTGTGTTTTCAACGTATTTAGAAAATATGAATTATTATTCGTACAAAGTCGTGATTTTGAGCACCTAGGAGAGTTGTGACAGGCTGTCAGGGATAGGGGAGACCTAGGAGAGTTGTGACAATTTTTAATTTTACGGAAATATCTCGCTCTTGGAACAATTTACAGTTATGGCTTATGTGAATTAATATAGCACCATTCCATCCCTTTTCAAATCAGTTATCAAAATTAATTAAAGTATTACGGTGTTCGAGAAAATCAACAAAAAGTAAAACTACTCCCTCTCACAACTCTCCTATCACCGAGGTAAGTTGCGACAGCTTTATATTTAAACTATTTGAGTATAAAAAATCACCAACACATTAAAAATAATGAAAGATGTTTTTCTTTTCTTACCATAAGTAATATAATCATCCATTACCATATCAAATACCCATAACATTGCGATAAAAAGATGCTATATCTTTTAAGTAATTAGGCATGGCTTCGAGATCTTCAAGATTATATTCTGTTAAAATTTTGATGAAATCTCATAGGCAATTTTGAAAAACGTATTGCTGCTCGCCTTCGGTACAATCTGCGTGTAACCAGCCTTTGCATTCTAGGCATTGCACCCACTTCTACTAGTGGAGATATGTCAGTAGGGATATATATGGAACAGGGGTAAGGAACGAATAGATGTTAGCCACGGATTTTGGTTCGATACCAGCTTGATAATTAAGCCAAATTGAAAAGTTCTCGCAACTTTCTTTAGGTCCCTAGTAATTGAATATTAGAATAAAACAGTAAACCGTATACTTGTTTCATTTATGCCTTAATTTCCTTAACAAATCATCAATTCTCTATCTATTGTAGAGTGAGTAGGCAGGCGTACGTTCGGTAAACCAATAAATATGCTTCCCGAATTCTTTATGCGTTAATAATGACCAGTTCAATTGCGTTTTAACCCCAGCCCCGGAACTAATTTATTCAAGAGTGAAACAACGGCGGTGTTGCCATTATATCGGTGCGTTTTCAATAAAAACAGTAAATGCGCAAAGGGCGCTGCGGGGCACGCGTGGCCACGTGGCGGCGCGTGTCGGCGCCATCTTTGAACACCATCTTGTGTGTGATGGGTGGGAACTTCCGTCGGAAAATGCGTCACTGGATGGACGCATTGTGGGAAAAGTTGACAAGGTGCGATAACCACTTGGGGATTCACCCACCTGATTGGGGTGGTAATGATACTTTAAAGCAATCACCTGTACTGACAGATTAATACTGTAAATTGTCCATAACAGAAGTATAATTATGAGTAATTAATTTCGATTCATATTTTTATTCTATATATATGTTGACTTTATTCGTTTATACCTCTTCTTATAATGCAAGGATTTTAACCGGGACAGTGGTGTCGATTCAACGTGATTCTCTAAACTTAAAACTAATTTTAACATCAGTCTTTCCCTTTCATTCTGTATAGAAAATGACAAAGACGCACTGTTTAGCTTTAGAGAATCATGAGAATCGACGCCATTGTAGATTGAATGTTTTTTTTTAATCTTAGAAAGCTTTTAATGACTTTTTCATTGACAGTTTACCAGCATTTGTTGCTTCTATTCCATAACGCATTTGGTCTTCACCTATAATTGTAATAACATAAGGTAAGCTTTAGCATTTTATCATTACCTGCTAGATTGTTGTGTCAATGTTTATTATGTTGGTGATCAAATAAATAAATAATCGTTACCAAACTAAAGAAAATCTGTACAAGTCATAATAAGCAGACATTAGGAAGTAAGTTAAATATAAGTTATTTACGGGATTGTTACCATATACCTTGTTTTTAGCGAGTATCTGATATTTCAGTTACTCCGTGATCATGGCGCTTGCAACAGTGAGTGCCGAAATATCAGAAACTCGCTAAAAACAAGGTAGGTACATGTGAACGTTGCCGACCAGATTAAAATGTGTACTCATTATGCCCCATAGCGTTTCCCATTTTGCCCCGATCATGGGGCAAGACGAGAAATTTGGCATGTGTCATTTAGTTCCTTATTTCCAAAAAAATATGTGATTTAGAGTGATAAAACATTATAATTTTGTTAAATAAGATTATAAGTATTGCTTTTGTTCTAAGAAATTTATAATAAACAGTTTGATTTTCATATTATGACGTTTTTTTCTCTTAAGTATCCCATCCCGCCCCGGTCTCCCCTACATGGTAACAATCCCGTAAATAACTTATATTACTATAATGTTAGTGACCATGACAGTTTAAAACAATATAAAGTAAGTTTAAGTAATAGAAATTTTAACATTCGTTATCTGTAAATATGTAACCCTTTTGCTGAAAATACAAGGTTATTTATAAGCCATAAAACAAGTCTGTTTCACGCCGAACATAAAATTAAACAGTTAATTTTTCATTTAAATTTCCGTCCTTTCACCGCAGACGAGCCGATGAAATATTCAGGTTGACCGCGGCACTGCGCGACAAATTGGATGTGAATCAATTGTCGCTGTCCGGTTGTGGCTGCGTCGTATCGGAGCCAACATTTCATTACTGGTAGAATTTACGTTAATACGCCTCGCTCATCGACTTTAGCGTTTGCCAAAGATATAGTCACTGATCGATGAACTGCTAAGTTGGCAAATTGTTACAAGTACATAGATTGAAATATTGGTCTCGTTAGATTTTTAAATCGATTACTTTGCCAACTTTATCCTTAGACACTTTTGATGTGTTTTGACTTCAACGGTTTAAGGCACTTGTCCCACCGCACCGGCGATGATGAACGAGTAAGCGAGAAAAGCTAGAAACTAAGAACGAGCTGGCTTACAGCGGGTGTAGTTCCGAAAGCTTTATCGCTGGACAATAAGCGAGATGGCGAGTTCTTAGCGCGATTACACGCGCCACTCGCTCGCGGAGACAATCCTGAGGAAAAATTAACACGCACACTTTTTGAGACAAGCAAGCATTTCTGAGCCAGTATCGCTGAGCGAGTGTTATCTTTGATAGCTCTTGACACTCAGCTACAAACCAGCGTTCTCGCCGGCAGTATGAACAGTATTAATTTTTAGAGCGATCAATTATTAATTTAAGCATCTCTTTTGTATACACGTAGTTAATGTATATCTATTGTACGTTTCTTGAACGTTACAATAGCCGATAGTAGCTTCGCTGGTTGGCTAAATAACGATTTCAGTATTATTTTACCTACTGGTAACATCGCATCGTTCGATCACCGTGCTCACATCCATCCCTCCCGTACTCCATGAATATTGTATGTTGCAATTTGTATAATTTGATTATGGCCCACCTGTGCGCTGTGCGCCCGGGCCGCGCCGCCGACGAACGCTTATTTTAAAACGTTAAATTGTTAATACATCGTTGACAATCGAGATATGCTTCAATCATGATTATTAAAGTTAGAAAATTCTACCTTTTGGGTACTGAGAACCATTTTATATTTTATCTAGGTACTTTTTATGTAAAACAAGAATTATGATCGGTAATAAGGTTTATTTGCAATATTTTGTAATACAAAACTGTACCTAGGTATAATCATTTCTTATGTCCGGCATGCTAGCGTATACCAGATCGAATTCAAGATTGTTACTTATGCTATTAGGTATTTAGTGCGTAACAAGTGCCTAATTACTGAAAAATAAAAAAAAGTTTTCCTATTTATTTTAGGAATTAATAGTTGTTTTCATGATGTACGCTGGCGTGACGATCAAGCTAGCAATAGAATTAAGTGCTCAAACTATGCCAAATTTCATAACGAAAGCTCATAAAAGAACAAAGATATTTAAATACTTTTAAATAACCTTTGGAGCTGGCGTCATGGTAGCGTACAGCAAATTGTGCTTAAATATAATGTGAACTTTTCTTTTAACATTTAATACAAAGGACAGAATGAAATCTTAACTTACGTACGTGTAAGTAGTTACCCCCGATACGTCGCACCGAGTTAAATTCAAACTGTATCCACACACAAAGCGCCACAATTAAGCTATAATTCAATTTAATTTGGTGCCGTATTCGGATGCAATTACGTGCAGTATCGGAAATGAGTGTGCATTTCGTTCATACAATACAATATGCTTGCCGTCGACTGCGATCAAATTGTTCGCACCTGCTCCACTATACTTAGCATTGCTGTGTAGGGAAAATAAGGAAAATTTTATAAGTGGTGTAGATGCTAAGTTTACAATTAAACGACGATCTCAGTTGCTCGATTGGTATGGTACGAGTATAAAAGCTGGTTTTTATGGTGTCTCCTTAGATTAAATTGTTTTAATATAAGGATGTAGCCTTTTCAGAGGTCCCGGGTTCGAGTCCCGGTGGGGTAAATATTTGTGTGATTAATACGAGCATTTTGTATTTCAATCAAGGGATATTTATACACATATGTATTTCTGAATAAGAATATACTTACGTATGTATATGTATTCTACTATCATTTACTCAAGTAGCCATAACACAAGCCTTACGGTGCTTACTTTGGCTATAAATGTGTGTTAAAAATATTTATTTATTTGTGTTATCTCCTGACCTTCACCGTTTCCGAATTCCAGTAAATTGATATAAATACATACTTATCTCAATATCTCAAGTTAATACCCATTTATAAAAAATATAAGTGAATACCATAATACAAATAACCAAAGTGTATTTTGTAAATCTCATGATGTATTTTTAACGAATGTTGTTCAAGTTATTCAATAAAAAATACATCTTGTTAGAGCATCCACGCGTATTGCAACCGTCACTATCCCTTTATCATCGCGAGCAGTTAGCCACCACCTATCTGTATTGTGCACGCTTATTTCATCAATCAAACACCCCCCAAACACGCTTATCACAAACACCGTCCGTACAAATTACGCATCAAACACTGGCAACACTAAAAAGCGCGGGCTGTCAAAGTGACTGTTACACTTTTTTTTTCTAAATTTACTGGCATGACGCAAGGGTATGATGCCCCCTAATAATAATTGTGAACCAGAGATAATACAAAGCGGAAGTTCTGGCGTGCGCATACGATTATAATTATATTTTTACAAGTATTATTTTAATGGGAGGGTTACGTGGGAGTATTAGGAGGGAAGAGGGCGCATCCAGGTAGCTCGGTTGGGGTGAATTGCGAAGGGATGAGCCTGTAATGTGCTTATTGCCGATGCTTTGCGCAGTCACCAGGTGTTTTGACTTTTGCGCTGCACAATGCGTGAAATGTTACTTGTAATCGGTAATTCTTGTCGGCTTAGGATTAGGTGATGTTTTGTCTGTGAAAGCGACAATCTGTTTTTCGACACAAAGTATAAAGGATGGCCTCCATTGAATGATTGTCCAACATTTTATTATTTGAGTATTGTAGAAAACACATACTATTGTAATCCCTTAATAAGAGTAGGTATCTGCATTTTTAACAGTTTTTAAACATTATCCTATGAAAGTGTGTCACAATCTTTCTATAAAGATGGACAGAACCAAACAGAAAGCATGGACGATTAAACCATGCACAAGAACCTTACATCAGATAATAAAGTTTAAAAGTAAATAAAAACAAAACCACTATCTCCTAACCACATTTTCAGTCTAATTTGGTTATGATTAAAATTTTCTTGTTTATGTAGATGATAATTAAAATCAAATCGTAAGTAACGGGTTATTACGAGTTGGTCGGACAGAGATTTGTGCTTTAAATTCCACCGGACGATTGACGAAAGTAAAGTATGTAGGTACATTGTTTTCTAAGTTTCAGAACTGAAGAATATGCTTTTGCCATCACTAAGGATGTATTATTTAAAAAAAATAACAAGTTTTTGTCGTTTTCTTACTTACTTATTTACTCACGTAAGTTCCTTAGCTGCTAACCATTTCAATTATTTTCAATGATGATAAAGTGATGGTCCTGTTCAAGTTGAATAGATTATTTATCTTTTATTCCCCAATATAAACAAATCCCCGTTCAATTACTGGGAGTGTGTGACCCGTTGAGGTTATTTTCCAATCGGTCTTGATTGTGTAGTTCATAAAAAAACTTATGGCTGAACGATTTTAACCTCTACGCCTTGGAAATAAAATGCACGATTTAAAAAAGCAAAATGGCGGTCGTCGAATAATATTTTCGCGGGAAAGTTGGTGCGTGCTGCGTTCAAATCGGTCATCCGTGACCATTGAAGTGATGCGTGGTGGCCGCCACGCGCCATTTTTTTTAAATATTTAGTTTAAATTTAATTAATTATCATGTGACCAACGGATAAGTTATATATATCTTGGGGGATAACTATGCTTTATTATCAAATTTTTATTTGTTTAATTGAAATAAGAGACAAATTATGAATGAGAAATAATATTGTTTTATTATCAGGCAACGTATGTGTGAATGCTTCAGAAATATGTTTTTTCTATATAGTTTGTGGGGGACCGAAATTCCCTCCTGTTTAAAAATTATCCCTTTCCAGTCAAGCAAGATGAAAATATACACAAAAATAACACCCTAATATAAATAAATTGTTAAAATACCGAAAACCGTTTAAAGCATTGTGCAAAGTAAGTCCTGCATATCCCTTATTAGAAACCCGAGCAAATCTATGAAAAAACAAACTTATTCTCTGGGTGGATACTGATAACGGTATCTACAGTAAAGTACCTAGTACTTTTGTATTTCCATATACGGTTTATAATGACTGACAGACTTGAGAACTTTCAGAAAAAGTTTCTACAATATTTATGTTACCATTACCTCTGTCTCTGATCAGTACAATTAGATTTGTAAAACATCACTTAGAAAACCGTCGAAATATATGTGATAAAATCCTTCTATTTAATATAGTATCCTACTATAATTAGGGGATCAAATAATTTATTTTAAAAAATATATAGTCGGCGAAACTACTATAAGTATTTTGCTTATAGCAGATTTTTGCCAGTAAAAGCTTTCTTAAAATAAAAAAAAACTGAAATATTAAGGTATAGAGCAGCAAAAATATACTCATTTCAAAAATAAATTAAATATTTTAACCACATACTATATTTTTTTTCCAAGGTTTTTGACATCTTCTATATTTTTAGAGGTATCAGCTACAAAAATACTTTATTTGATAGAAAAAAAGTTAGTAACCCTAGCTATGTTCCTTATAAAAACGGTCTCAGGTATAATTAAATCTCTCGAGCTTCTTTCCTTAATAAGATGTAACTAGCAAACCAGTGAACCAAATGTTCACCAAAACCTGATTTAAAAAAAATGTATTTAATTAATTGAGAACTTCGGAGATTTTGTGTGGTTTCGTTTGAAATTTGTGATTTCTCGAAAACCGGAATTGCTACGTTACTCAAATCCGGTTTGTAGTCTTATCAGACTATTCTTAACTTATAACTTAAATATTCTCTTTATCTATCTCTTACGGTTTGGCCGCTGAAACAGCACCACAGACAGACAGACGGACGGACTTGTCTAATAGATAAGAGATGTTCCCACCAGAACAGTATCCCTAGCACGAACCAATGTCGAATTGGAATAGTTTGCAAACCGACATGTCAATGTCAAATTATGTATGGATAGTATTAGTTATTAAGTTACTCTGTGAGCTTAATGATTTGTTATGTTAGTAATTTTCTAATAGTGTGAACCTGTAATTGGTTAATTGTTGTAACTTAACGCTTTTTTCACCCAGCCGTTCCGTTCACCCGTTTACCCAGCAAAAAAAAAAGAAAAAGAAATGTAAGTAGGAACATTAAGGTGCTTAGCTCCTGAATTAGAAATTAAACCTCTAAAGAAAAAAGGCCGCGTCGAAATTCTTCTAGCCATTTTTAAGCTGCAAGACAGCGCCATCTCTTCGTATTATAGGTAACCCACAATGTCAAATGAATACTTTTACAAGTATTAAACATGTGAAAGAAGGAATAGCAATCATAGTTATAATTTTTATTTTTTAAGCATGTAACTGCTTGATGTTTAAATCTAAAGAAAACCGGACCTGCCTGGTCCGCGTGGATTTTTTTCTACTTATATTTTCTTTAGATTTAAACATCAAGCAGTTACATGCGTAAAAAATAAAAAATATAATTAAAGCTTTCTTAACAATGGGTGTTCTTCAATAATTAGCAATGATAAAAACACAAATAACACTGGTTGTTAATCATCATTCTATTAGCAGTAGCATATCGTAGTGTTATGATTATTTTTCCTATTAAACTTAAACACGATGAATGTAAAAAAAATATAGAAATGTCAAGTGGGTACTCGTTGCGAGGGCGTCTTCTCTTGACCATTCTATGACTGCTTTATCTATGCACACACAGCTCTCAATTCCCATTCAAGTTCGGATTTTGTCTTTTTTCTAGCGAACAGAAAGCGCAAGTCACGCGAGTTTTGAAGGCCACACACGGTTTGTTTGTGTTCGCTTAATTGAGCGGGCAAACAGGATCGCATAAGAATCGCTCGGAGATACGAAACTTAAGTGAATCTACGCCCCTACGGTGTAGGCCGTTATCAAGGAGATGAGTATGAGATGAGTTAAGTATTCTAAGGAATTTTCTGAACCAAAGAAGAACGCTTCTTCGGTTCTGAAAATGACCTAAATACTTAACAAAAGAAGGCTTCTATAAGTTTTCCGATGTGTCTGTGTGCTGTATTTGCTACGGTCATGTCGCCAAAAAAAGTATTTGTGTATAAAAATAGTTAAGTTAGTAAGGTAGTCGTAGAAAAGAGAAATAGGGGTAATATATAATCAGAAAGACAAAAATTCGTTAGAACGACGATATTTTGAGAACACGCTGGAGGGAAATCGACGTAAAACTTAAAAAAATTGCTTCCTACATATACGTGTAAGTTAAACTCAATTTGTAGACTGTTTTTGTATATGCTCGCACTTACTTGATATTATGTATATAATATATACACGCCGGGTTATATATTATATTACACGGCGTTAACGATACGTGTACGTGGCTCACTCTCCCAGCCTGCATTTGAGGTTTTTTCCTTCCAGGCTGATATCGTCATGGAATGGTCTTGCGTGGAATATTGCTCGCACCTCTGGGATAGCTCCGCCAAGTACTTGGTCGATGCTTTGGATAGATTACAGCGGCGCGCGATCAACACCTCGAGCCTCTTCAATTACGCCGTGACGCGGCGTCACTAAGCGCGTTCTATTGTCTGTACCACGGCGAGTGTTCTGAGGACATATTCTCTCTAATTCCACCTTCCCCTTCCCTTCAGAGGACCACGCGCGCTGGCCTATCTTGCCACTAACTAACTATGGCCACTATCACAACGCGTACAAAGAAGTTGACTCATTTCTTTGTCGAACTATCCGTAAATGGAATGCTCTGCCCGCTCACGTGTTCCCTCCCTCTTACAACCTGGGATCCTTTAAAAGAGGCGTGTAGAAGCAACATGCAGGCCGGCAGGGTGAGGATGGCTGGTGTGGCAGGAAGAATTGCTGTATCAGCTATCTTCGCGTCTGGACTTCATCGTCACTTAACATCAGGTGGGGTGGAGTCATTTGTCAGACCTATCTATAAAAAAAGGGTTAGGTTAGGTTAGGTTAGGTTAGGTTAGGTTTTAAATTAAGTTTTACTAACTAAAACCCCCGTAGGGTTCTCCCTAGGGAATTTTCTGAACCAAAGAAGAACGCTTCTTCGGTTCTGAGAATGACCTAAATACATGACAAAAGAAGGCTTCTATAATTATATTTTTTATACATGTAACTGCTTGATGTTTAAATCAAAAGAAAATATAACTAGAAAAAAATCCACGCGGACCAGGCAGCAGACGGGACTCGAACCCGCACCCTTCGCTATCTGGGCGATGTGTCTGTGTGCTTGCTGTATTTGCTGTAGTCATGTCGTCAAAAAAGCATTAGTGTAATTAAGTTAGTAAGGTAGTCGTCGTATAAAAGAGATGTAGGGGTAAAAAATAACCAGAAAGATAAAAAAATGCATCAGTACCCTTAGCACGAACCATTATCGAATTCGTAACGTTTGCGAGTCCGAAATGTCATTGTCAAATGTGTACTGATTGTTAGTTGCCAAAAGGGACGTACAGGCTTCGTCTGATGCGATCATTCCCTGAGAAGGGGACGATGTAGGCCTTTGA
This sequence comes from Chilo suppressalis, assembly GCA_902850365.2. Lineage (NCBI taxonomy): Eukaryota > Metazoa > Arthropoda > Insecta > Lepidoptera > Crambidae > Chilo > Chilo suppressalis. The sequence goes on from OU963910.1 coordinate 2,652,997, forward strand.
AGTGCTTCTCAATGCCTCATACAGAGGAACCTGCTACCCTAGGAACTGTAAGACTGGGTTTACCTTATAAGTACGAGACTTGCTACTTAGCTGAGTCAAGGTCCTATATTTCGGTTCAGTTATCGGTAACATGCCGTTGGTAGCTGATACAAGAGGCCTCGATGGTGCTTGGAGCGGGAGGCTACCGAGTCGCGACTCGAGAGTACTCCGGACTACGGGTGGTCCGTACAGACGCAGGCGAATCTAGCGAGAGCTCAAGCAATTAAATATAAACATGTATTCAAATTTCATTAACGAAATATTAGCATAAGCATCTCTGACGGTACTGTATGTACAATTCTTAACCGATCTTTATATTGTATAATAATTTGAAACAAACAATTTGCAGTACCTGAATAAATAAATATCGCTCCAGTAGGTACCTGCACTGATGACTTCACATCTGAATATTAATTTTATATATTTATTTTATTTGACACACCAGAAACAATATCACGATTATTATATAAAAAGAAAAACAAATGGGTATTACAAGTCTATGTGAATTATTTTTTAAGGTGCATACAGCAATTTTCATACATTTTTTGGCACAAATTAGTCTCTTAAGTTAGTCTTCAAATATCTATATGTGGTAAGTTAACTCTTGTTACTTAAATATTTTTGATTTAGTAACAAATACCTCTAGAATTTGTTACTCAATCAAATATTTTTGATTTAGGAACAAATACCTCTAGTATTTGTTACTCAATCAAAAACATTTTCTTTTTCAATGCTGAGAAAGATATTGACACCTTAGTATGAAAAAAAGCGCATAATTACCTACGATTGGTACGAAGCAGTAGAAATAATCGAGTTGGCAGCACGTAGCTTCATCAATTAATTTCCTGGTTACAGTCAATGGACTGGTAACAGACGTTTAGTAACAGTACACCCTCATCAAAGCCGGTTATCTAAAATTTTTTTTTATGAAAACAATAAATTTGTAGTACCTATATCACTACAATTTATACTAGCTAATAAAAGAACATAATGTCACGTAAACGTAATTACACACAAAAAAAATATACTACAACAATGAACCTAAAACTAAAAACCTTAAAAAAAAATATAGTACCTTAAATATATTATTAAAAGGGGTCCCTTTAGGCAAGGTTCCGAAAATACTTTCTATATCACTTATAACGTTGGTATCGAGATAACGTAGGACTTCTCGCTTCAACGCCTTGCGTGTGTACGCGTTATATGAAGCCGCAAGTTTATGATGGTTTTACTGCGAGGGCCACTTAACGCCACGGCTACCGTGTAACCCCCTTCCCCCTTTAATTAGATGCACCCCCCCTCAAAAAGGTTGTTTTTATTCCGGTAGCTAGTAACGAGGTGTTTAGATACGCGTGGGATGCTGGCCGCCAGATAGTTATGACAAAGTCATTTTGATGGAATGAGCATTGAGGAGTTTGGCGTTATGCTCGGAACCCAATAGTAAATGGGTGAATGGTAATATAACCTATAAGTAATTAAAATTAATACGCATAATAATTCTAGAATAAAATCAAAAGCAACATGGCAAATATTAAACTAAAACTATACTAAAACTAGACAAAAATTAAAAATATTAAAAAAATATCTGCCCTAAGTCTTCCCTGTCGGCAAAGGTTCCCAGGACGCTGGCGGCATTTCCCCGCTGAATGGCGAGACTTATGCGCTGGGCGAAATAGCCGTCAGCTCTGCGGTCTCCAGTGGTCTCCACCAATCTTTTGGCGATTTCTTTGAAAAGATGGTGGGCACCGGGTCCCTGAGTCTCGACTCCAAACGCCGCAAATGTGAGGTCTCCACTGAAGCAATCATACTTGCGGCGCTTAAAGGTCTCTGCGGTCGAAGCAGCCGCGCCAGCCTGCATCGAGGTTCCGGGAATATGAGACGGGGCCAGATTGTCGACGCAGGTTGCGTCCCACACAAGTGCCCGTCCCAGCTTCCAAGGAACGAGTGTCGTCTCTGCCTCTTACCGTCGTCGCGCGACAGGCCGCTTGGTTCTAAAACGGCTGGCACGCTAGCGGAGGCGAGGGCCCTGCGGATGACATCGTTAATGGGTGAATTGAATATTTGGCTACGTTTTTATTTTACACAAGAGATTTGCACAGCAGTACGCCGCGTGTGGCATTGTCCTAATACAACGCGATAACGCGAATGAGCGATGCGATCATCGTGACATATTGATCTAGAATAGGTGTCCTAATAGGCGATCGCGCGATGCATTCGTGCGACTCAAATGTTTAAAAATCTATTCGCGCGATCTTAGTTCGCGCGAACGCGCAATCAAACCTATTAATGATGAATAGGTGTCCTAACTGAAGTTCGCGCGATGATCGCGTCGCGTCGATAGGAAGCGGGGAGAGGGGCAGGGCTAACCCGTTCCGTATTCGCGTTCTATTAGGACACCCACAACGCGATCACGCGATGGTCGCATCGTTTAAACGCGCGATGATCTCGTTATCGCGTTGTATTAGGACAATGCCTGTGAGTTCCCGTATCTTCCCTTTTTGTTTTAATCTAAGCCTACCACTGGTCACATTCTCACCACTATTCACTCGCACTAGGAGGTCTACTGTAATACAACGAAAAACAAAAATTTCTATTGAAACTTAGCACCTTTCTCACTATGTTTCTGGTTCGTTTTTAATTAGAATAATCGTCGTCGGAATAGAGATTAAGGTGTAGATTTTCTAAGCCTACTCAAAGAAAGCTTCAATTTGATAGTTTATCGTTCAAATTAGGTATAAACTTAAATTGACGGAATTAAATTTCGTTTGAAATTCGCTATCGAAAGTTTGTTTCGGAGAAAGACAGTAGACATCCTGTTCCCGATACACAATACCAACAGTATCAGTTCTGTACCCCTAGCACGAACCAATATCGAATTCGTATCGTTTGCGAGTCCGAAATGCTATTGTCAAATGTGTACTGATTTTTAGTTCTCGTTACGTACTTTGTGCCGCGCTGCTGTTCAAGTTTCCATACAAAATTTGACATTGACATTACGGCAGACGGGACTCGAACCCGCACCCTTCGCAATCCGGGCGAATGCACTATGAATGAATGAATTGTGGGTTACCTATAATGCGAAGAGATGGCGCTGCCTTGCAGCTAAAGAATGGCTAGAAGAACTTCGACGCGGTCCGTGAGGGCCGCGGTAGCATAATTGGTCAGTGCATTCGCCCGGATTGCGAAGGGTGCGGGTTCGAGTCCCGTCTGCTGCGTGGTCCGCGTGGAATTTTTTCTAGTTATATTTTCTTTAGATTTAAACATCAAGCAGTTACATGCTTTAAAACAATAAAAATTATTGACATTTCGGTTTGCAAACTATTCGGATTCGATAATGGTTCGTGCTAGGGGTAGGACTGATTTTTTTCCAGTAAAAATTTTCTTTAGATTTGAACATCTATCAGTTAAATGCTTAAAAATAAAAATGAAACAGTGATCCAATTTCACAGCCTCTTACAAATATCAATCAAATAGACCACGAGTCCCACGCTGCTCGTCCGTCGTTCAATTATCTTTCAAGTGTTCCAATAGAGGCAGATTAGTGAAATAAAAGCCCGCGGCCACAAATTAATTCCGCGTTACCCACTACCCCAGAATATTTATACTGTTGCATGGGAAAATCATTGAGGGATGAAAAAAATCTGATTGGAGATTTTGGTGCTATTTCGTGTAACTAACGACTTGCCCCGGTTTTGCGTTGAGGATATTAGTTTAGATAGAGGAGCTCTATTGCGCAGATGGTTAGCGCGTTCGGCTGCGATCGTTGAAGTTAAGCAACTTTCTCAGTGGTCGGTCATTGGATGGGTGACCAAAAAATTACTATCTCGAGCTCCTCCGTGCTTCGAAAGGCATGTTTAGCCGTTGGTCCCGGTTGCATCTGCAGTCGTTAGCACCCACCAATCCGCACTGGGTCCGGGTGGTGGGTCATGGCCCAATCTCCCTATTCCATCCATAGGGAAGGCCTGTGCCCCAGCAGTGGGGACAATAATAGGCTGATGATGATGATGATGATATTAGTTTAACGGTGGCTTGCTACTGGTGAAAATAAAAATCAAAAACGGTTCAGTAGTTACAGAGATTTCTTCTCACAAACATACTGACAGACATTAACTGTTTATAAAACTTGTACTTAAGATTGCAATGACAAATGAGTACATTAGATTCTTTTAAATTCAATTTTATTTATTTATTTCCGGCAACAGTAGCATAATACATATTTACATACAAAATTAAATATTAAAAACAGTATTGAATTAGTTAAAGACCTGATATTAGTTTAAAACCAACTGAAACCTGCTCCTCGATTTTCTCTGAGAAAAAAAAATTGTAATATTCTTATTGACGACCTCCGCGGCCGAGTGGTTTATACACCGGGTGTCAAGGTCCCGGGTTCGAATCCCGGTGGGGGCAGATGTTTGTGTGATGAATACGAGCATTTGTACTTCAGTCATGGATGTTTAATAATATGTGTTTCTATATAAATATTTATATTATTATATACTTATATGTATTCTATCCGTTACCCTAGTATCCCATGACACAAGCCTACAGTGCTTACTTTGGGGCTAGGCTAATTGGTGTGAGTGTTAGAAATATTTATATTTATTTATTTTATTTATTATATATTATTCTGGCTTCTGCAAGAGGTAAAATAAACATAATTAATTATAACATAGTTGAACTATTGGGGCGAAAATTTTGCCAATGTCTTACTTAACCTCATAATATTTTGTATGCATCAGCTAATTAAGTATAGACTTTTACTTTAGCATTCAAACCAACCCTTTTCAATATTTATTAACCACTCGAGATAGATATATTGCGTTAGAATAGGGATGATGACTATTTTTTTTCTTCGTTTATCAGGTAGATTATCAAAAAGTATTGGACACGTATTTTTTCTTTTTTCACATAATATAAACATTGTAGAGATATATTGATTTGAAAAGTCGCATGACGTCACGTTTTAGTACACTTTTAAGTGAAAATTCACTAAAAAGTGACGTCACGAGCCCCTACTCCCAAACTTTGACGCGCTATAACTTTGTTATTTTTTGGTTGATTGCCCAAAGAAAAAATACGTGTCTATTATTTTTTGATCATCTAACTGACGGACTAAATAGAATTTCGTTTACTTTACCCCGTCATCACTCCTATTGAGTATGATTTTGTTAATTAATGTTTCCTAACCACAATCCGCACAATACAGACCTCTTTTCAGATGATCTTACCCAATATTTCCCAAAAACTCCTGCAATTAACGGAGCACCGCAAATCAGTAAGCAGTTAACACGAGATAGGGCAGTCCGGGACAACTTAAGCCCCCGATACACGGCATTAGCGCATAGTTCCCATAGCTCCCCCGGTGGACCACTTGTGAGAGATTAGCGGGTGAGATTACGCCCCTCGTCCCTCAACATTTTAAATGTTACTGGACGATGTGTGATGTTTAGAATTTGTTACGGAAACTTGAGATCTACTAAGTTCGTTGATATGTAGCTTGAAAAAAAGATTTTTGCATTCATAAAGAGTTGCGTCATGCGGGCATAAAAGAGGGCGTCATACGGCTGATATGATGATAATGATGATGTAGGTAATACAACTATAATATTGAAATGTAAGATTGTGTAACTGACATTTTTATATTTAGCATTTAATTGCTAGATCTTTTTGAACGTAAAGAAAATTTTACTAGAAGAACAAAGCTGCCGCTTCCTTGTTGCCTAAGTAATACTAGAAGCAATTTGACACGTCTATAAGGGCCGCGGTAGCATAATGGTCAGTGCATGTTTACCATCATCATCAGTACCTATGCTGTTCCCCAGCAATAAGAAGATGATTCTGTAAGATGCAATCTCACTAAGTGTCGCCGCACACGGGCCGCACACAGCCACAAACGCCGCCACGAGATGGTAGAAGCGGCTACTAAAGTGGCTGAAGAGCGCGACATCGGCCGACTAAGGCAAGGGAGAGAGGGGTGGGGAATCGCGCGAGTAACGTGTGGCGGCGTTTTGTATCGGCGCATTGAGTGGCCGGTGCGGGCCACAAGAAGCGAGCAACGACGATTTGTAGCGTGTGGCGGCCACCGGCGACACTTAACTGCATAAAAGCAGAGTGACCATGGTAACTGCTACGCCATTGCATTCCTGAATAGATAATTAGCTCAGATTTATTATCTCGGAAAACGGAAATGTCCAAGCTTATATGAAACACTAGTGGCCGCACGCGAATTCTTCCGCGTTGACTTTACTTTTTTTTAAATCCCTCAGGAACCTAACACTCTTCCATGATAGAAAGTATTCTATGCCCCATTCCAGGTCATTAATCATATGGGTATACAATTTCATTCAAAGCTGTTCAGTAGTTTTTGCATGATCGAAAGAAATACGTATTGCAATATAATTTATTTTAAATATCATCATCATTATCAACAACAGCCTATCCTAGTCCACTGCTGGGCATAGGCCTCTCCAATTGCACTCCACTCAGATCGATCTTGGGCTACTCGCATCCAGCTCCTGCCAGCCACCTTGCGCAAATCGTCACTACACCGTGCTGAGGACGCCCTACACTACGTTTGCCTAGACTATTTTAAATATATGGAATAGGGGTGACGACGGGGTACAGTAAACGAAATTCTATTAAGTCCGTCAGTTAGATGATCAAAAAATAATGGACACGTATTTTTTCTTTGGGCAATCAACCAAAAAATGACAAAGTTATAGCACGTCAAAGTTTGGGAGTAGGGGCTCGTGACGTCACTTTTGAGTGAATTTTCTCTTATAAGTGTACTCAAACGTGACGTCATGCGACTTTTCAAATCAATATATCTCTGCAATGTTTATATTATGTGAAAAAAGAAAAAATACATGTCCAATACTTTTTGATAATCTACCTGATAAACGAAGAAAAAAAAATAGTCATCATCCCTATTGAATACAATGTTATATGTTATACAATTTATTAAGTTTACAGTATTCTATACAATAGTAAAACACTAAAAAACCAAAATATAAACAGAGGGATGTTTTAAAAAAGTTGCCATACAAAGTTCAATGAGTATATCAGGCCTGTGGTATAACTTTAATTGTTTTTTAAAGTGCGCGCACAAGCGTCCCTGTTTTGTGCGTGCGGAGACAGGCGCGTGGGACAATAATGGTGGGACAATGACGGCGGGACGCACTCGTGTGTACGAGTACCCCCTTAACTGAACTTGCGACGAGCACTTAGAAAACAGCTATCATGAAAATGGGAGAATAAGGTGTTATATTTGACTAGCGCCCCGCCCTCGCTTCGCTTCGGTGTAGAGCTGTAGTGTAGACTACAGTATTTGTTCTCAGGCTTGTATTATACACAATGACATTCATCTATGATTCTTGTTATACCTGCATGCAAATCAGCCTGATCGGTTTAAAATTGACAAAGTTTCATACAAACTTTCATTCCCTATTTTATCCCCTTGGGGGTAGAATTGATCAAAATCCTTTTTTAGCGGATGCCAACGTCATAACATTTACCTGCATGCCAAATTTCAGCCCGATCCATCCAGTGGTTTGGGCTGTGCGTTGATAGATCACTATGTGAGTCAGTCACCTTTGAGTTTTATATATATAGATTGTTGTATGCTAGTACGTGTGAAATTTACCCACAGAAGCATAAGATATGTGGAATTGAATTGATCGTCTTTTATTTTTTTTCACATCAGCACATTTAGTTGTCCTAAATTCATTATCATCATCATCAGCATGTCCCCACTACTGGGGCACAGGCCTTCTCTATGGATGCAATAGAGAGTTTGGGCCGTGACCTACCACGCGGGCCCAGTGCGGATTGGTGGGTGTTAACGACTGCAGATGCAGCTGGGACCAACGGCTTAACGGAGACGTCACGCGACTGCGCGTTAACACCAAAACGCTTACGCAGCTGCTGCCGCCAGCCGAACCGTCGCTATCACGCAACCTGAGCGGAAATCCACTCATCCAAAGAAGAAGGGTAGCCAAGACATCCCTTGTGCAACTCCGACGGAAACACGTAAACGTAATTGTGACGAAGAGGGTTTCTTTTTTTTTTATAGATAGATCCGACAAATGACTCCACCCCACCTGATGTTAAGTGAAGGTGAAGTCCAGACGCGAAGATAGCTGATACAGCAGTTCTAACTGCCACACCAGCCATCCTCACCCTGCCGGCCTGCAAGTTGCTTCTTCACGACTCTTTTGAAGGATCCCAGGTTGTAAGAGGGAGGGAACACGTGAGCGGGCAGAGCATTCCATTTACGGATAGTACGACAAAGAAATGAGTCACCAAATTTCTTTGTACGCGTTGGAATTGTAGCCACAGTTAGACGGTGACAACGTAAGCCAGCGCGCGTGGTCCTCTGAAGGAAAGGGGAAGGTGGAATAAGAGAGAATAACTCCTCTGAACACTCACCGTGGTACAGACGATAGATATAGATATTCATTACGGTGGAGAGGAAGAAGAGGAAGCCCACACGTCGCAATCTGTGCGGTGTCGCCCCGATCGGACCCGCTTGCATTACACCATGAAGGCGGAGGGGATCACAGAATACTTGCGTACGAAGACCAATTTCTCCCTGAGGGTCGCACGTTTGGAGTCTCGCCACGACGTGAATTTTAATTCATTTGTGGTGAGAGTGCCGTCTGAACATCTGGCGACCTTTTTGAAAGAGGAGCTTTGGCCGAAAGGTGTGGTGTTCCGGCATTTCAAAGGCAGGCTACCACTCCGCGCCACACGTCGCCGACTAAACGTGTTATTTAGAATTTGTAATTATTTTATATTTCATATCTATGTTAGACTATAAGGTATATATTTCTATGGGCCTACGACGCCTGAACACAAATAAATAAATAAAAAAAAAATTAACGTGCCTTCCGAAGCTTGGAGGAGCCCGAGATAGTACATTTTTTGTCACCCATCCAATGACCGACCACTGCGAAAGTTGCTTTACTTCAACGATCGCAGCCGTACGCGTTAACCACTTGCGCCATTGAGCTCCTCCTAAATTACCTATTCATAATTAATTTTATTGCACAAAATCAGTTCGTAGTCGTCAACTCTTCAAGTCGCGCGTACTCATAGCAATTATTATTTTATAATTATTTTTAATCCTTTTTCAAAATATACCGTTTTATACTTTTTATCAGTTTATCATTTATTAGTTCCAACCCGAACATTTTTGATGTCCACTTTTTTTTTATTTATTTTTTAGATACAACACACACACACCAATTAGCCTAGCCCCAAAGTAAGCACAATAAGGCTTGTGTTATGGGATACTAAAGTAACGGATAGAGTACTGTACATATATAAGTATATTTATTTAGAAATACATATTAAACATCCATGACTAGAGTACAAATGCACGTATTCATCACACAAACATCTGCCCCACCGGGATTCGAACCCGGGACCTCTCGAGTCGGCGACACCATGAATCCCGACGTACAAACCACTCGGCCACGGAGGTCGTCACTTTGGGAAGACGTGACTGTTCTGTTGTAACTTCATATTTTTTTATTATACTTATTTAATTTAGTCCTTTCTTTCATTTAAAACAAGCATTACCTGATGGTGGCCGTCATAATCTAATCTTTATATATATAATTCTCTTAAACGACTGGACCGATTTTGATGAAATTTTTTGTGTGTGTTCAAGGGGATCTGAGAATGGTTTAGATTCACAATTTTGTCCGCTGGACAACCCCTATTTTTTTAGGGCGGTACGAAGTTCGCTGGGTCAGCTAGTTATCTATATAACAGAGATTCCCAACCATTTTCTTTCTCTTAGACCGCTTTAAAAGAAGCAACATGCAGGCCGGCAGGGTGAGGATGGCTGGTGTGGCAGGTACAACTGCTGTATCAGTTATCTTCACGTCTGCACTTCACCTTCACTTAACATCAGGTGGGGTGGAGTCATTTGTCGGACCTATCTATATAAAAAAAAATGGGTGCGTGTACTTATGTAGGCGCGTGAGAACTTATCCTTCTTTGGCATCGTTTAAAATTAGTTTTTAATTGCATGCAAATAATTAATTACAATAAATTAATAAAAAGTCTGGAAAAGGACACAGTCAATAAAGTTCAGTTTCAATTTGAAAAAATAAATAAATAATCAAAATATTCAATTAAAATCGCTATGAATATAATTTATTAGAACATATGTGATTATAACTGTTACTTTATTACAAAAAATAAAGATGTGGTTTTTGGTTCTACTACACCAATGGTCAAGAGATGGCGCTGTAGTCTCCTGAATCGCGCTTTGGTTCCGTTGTTCTAGATTAATAAATACTTTTGACAGGCCTTCACAATGCAGTCGTTAGCACCCACTAAATAGAGATTCTATTTCTATTTTGTTGGTAGATTTTCTTAATGTGCGGTAAACACAAAAGTAACGCATGAAGTTGGCTAAAGCGACCAACTTTATGCTGTTAAAATTTTGTGTTACAGTGATGCGCGCGCATCTTAAAATTTCACTCTTATCATTTTTTCATAACGCGCCTAAAGAAGTATAACTTCAAAAAAACTGATTTCGGGAGAAGCCTGATGGCAACCGATCAAATTAAAATGATTAACTTCGTGCATATTATGTTGCGTCTTTATAGCTCTGCCACCCTGCAAGTGATGCGGTGTGAAGTTAAGCACATTTGCTTTTTAAAAAAACATCTCCTATTTGAGCTTTCGACTTCATCACGTTTATTTTTTCAAACGCAATTATCAACTCGCTTTTTTTCCAAGAAACTTTAGCTTAGGCACGTTTTAACGTCGTTAAGATGAAATGTTGTTTCATTATCGTCTGAAAGCGAGCTCCCCGCGAGAGGGGAGCGGTGAGGTGCGTACCTGTGTGCCCGCGCACCGTACCTGACCTAGGAAAACAAATATATCCGGCGACGGTCATAATATGGATAAGATGCAATACGTAATATGTAGTTGCAACAAAAATCCAAAACTAATAATTTAGAAAAAAATGTTGTTACATTTAATAAACTAAAAAGAAAAATGCCATAATCAGTCCCATTGACTGTATATTAATAAATAAATAAATATTTCCCACACTCACACCAATTAGCCTAGACCCAAAGTAAGCACTGTAAGGCTTGTGTTATGGGATACTAGGGTGACGGATTGAATACATGTACTGTATAATAATGACTGGAGTACAAACGCTTGTTTTTCATCACACAAACATCTGTCCTCCACCGGGATTCGAACCCGGGGACCTCTAGAGTCAGCGACACCACGAAACCCGGCGTACAAACCATTCGGCCACGGAGGTCGTCAAAAAAATATTATTTTCATGATTATTGGTGTCTCCGTCGTTACAGCGTCAATATACTTATATTTATAATCATTATATTCATTTCATGAATCTTATAAAGAAAAAGATTTTTTACGTTCAGTAATTTTAACCTCTTTCATTTATCGAACCCCTACATTATGTTATACTGAATTTTAATATAATATAGCTATCAAACTTTAAATCTGATCCTTTGACAGACCTAATCAGACTTAACCAAATGTCGTATCCTGCATAAGACTTACATCAAATGATTGTGATATTTTCATATTTTTTGGTAGTGATTTTTTTGTTGGAGCGCTAAGTGCCGTGATGGGACCACCCACGGAGCCCGGAAAACCCTGGCAGGACCATGGCGAGTAAACAAACCACCTTGCTTATTGGTCTGTCAACACCGTACCCACTATACCAACTTATAGTGTAGAATGGCAAAAACAAGCACAATAAACACTTTGGTTGTGAAATTATTACTTCAGTATTAAATTCTTTAACATTATATTAGATTTGAACTCTGCAGCTCGTTGTTATAAGATTAGTCAACAATTTCTTTTGATAGTAATCTCTAGTCTCCTTATTAATAAAAACAACTAATAAGCATAGACTAAACAAAATATGTATAACTAGAAAAAAATTCACGCGGACCAGACAGCAGACGGGACTTGAACCCGCACCCTTCGCTATCCGGGCGAATGTACTGACCAATTATGCTACCACGGCCCTCACGGACCGCGTCGAAATTCTTCTAGCCATTCTTAAGTTGCAAGGCAGCGCCATCTCTTCGCATTAAAGGCAACCCACAATGTCAAATGAATACTTTTACAAGTATTAAACATTTGAAAGAAGAAATAGCAATTATAGTTATTAATTTTTATTATTTTAAAGCATGTAACTGCTTGATGTTTAAATCTAAAGAAAATATAACTAGAAAAAATTGTGGGTTACCTATTATGCGAAGAGATGGCGCTGCCTTGCAGCTTAAGAATGGCTAGAAGAATTTCGACGCGGTCCGTAAGGGCTGCACTAGTGCGGGTTCGAATCCAGTCTGCTGCCTGGTCCGCGTGAAATTTTTTTATAGTAAACTTTTCTTTACATTTATACATCATCTAGCAGTTAAATGTTTAAAAAATAAAAAAATCAATAGAATGCCAGATTACAGTGAAGCTAACTGATTATGTAAGTAAATATCACTTTAAGTGTCAATATTGATTAACGATCATTTTTAATCTTCACCAAGCTTATATCAAACTCTAGGGGTCCCCGATCTAAAGGTGAATCCCCTAAAATCTTGTATTTGCGGGAAACGCGACCAAATTATACCTAGTCAAACATTTTAAACAGTTAAATCATCAAACAATAAATAACAGGTGACGAACTGTAGAAAAAACTGAAGGCCAATGACAACATTTGGAAACGAATAACAATAGAACATCACATTCAGGCGAACTAAGCTTCACAAGTACAAAAGCATCACGTAACCAGCAAAACATTCACCAAATAAACCGTGCCGCGGCCAAAAATGGAACTATTCCAGTAATCGTATGCAAGCAAACAGAGATTTAATGCATTTTAGACTTTATAAACGCAAAAGAATGCGACAGTGGCTCCCTCCCGAATAGAAACGCGCAACTTTGTCAGAAGCTTTCATTGACAAGTGTCTGGTCGTCATTTAGAATTAAAACGTTATTGTCCTTTCTGAGATGGAGTTGAAATTGACGTGACATTCCTTGGTTGTACTTAATCACCTTTATTTTTGCGAATATTGACGTAGCGTAGTGTCATGGTAGATCATCTTTAAATTTAATATTAGATTTGTCACGTTTTTCACCGGATGGTAAAAATATCAACGATATAGCTTGTCTCTATAAGGTTCCGTTCTCAAAGTATGACAATGGAAGCTTATTAAGCCTCCGCTGTCAGTCCGTCCGTCTGTCTGTCAGTAGGCTGTACTTATATCTTGGATCGTGCATTACCCGTAGGTAATAGAGCAGAGTTTCCTAACCTTTCCAATACTGCTACCCCTGTAACCTATTAGGAAAACAGATTTTACCCCAACTTTAAAATGTTATTAATACAAGCAAATTATTAATTTATATTATTATTAATCAAAACAGGCCACATAAAAAAACACAAATTACAGAACAGTACCCCTAGCACGAACCAATATCGAATTCGTATCGTTTGCGAGTCCGAAATGTCATTGTCAAATGTGTACTAATTTTTAGTTCTCGTTACGTACTTTGTGCCGCTGCTGTGCAAGTTTCCATACAAAATTTGACCTTGACATTTCGGTTTGCAAACTATTCGAATTCGATAATGGTTCGGGCTAGGGGTACAGTATTACAATTCTACCTTGTTTCATATTTTAACTATGAATTAATAATAATAATAATCATTATGAAGGTTAAATTATCTTGCATTTATAATTTTTTTTATGTTAGGTTTAGTTTCACTTGAAGCGGATCTCAAGTGCTGTGTTTATGGCATTCGTTTTTAATGGAGGTAACTTAAGTTGAAAAACCACTCTCGCATCTGTAGGTGGTGGCAAGGGGTATTATCATTTTAAATAAATATATAAATTAATATTTCCAACACTCACACCAATTAGCCTAGCCCCAAAGTAAGCACTATAAGGCTTGTGTTATGGGATGCTAGGGTAACGGATAAAATACATATACCGTTCATATATAAGTATATTTATATAGAAATAGATATTAACCATCCATGACTGGAGAACAACTGCTCGTATTCATCACACAAACATCTGCCCCCACTGGGATTCAAACCCGGGACCTCTCGAGTCGGCGACACCATAAAACTCGGCGTACAAACCAATCGGCCTCGGAGGTCGTAAATTTTTGAAAGCTCTGTTAGCTATATAACAGGATATTCGGCACTTGATTTTATTCAAAATGTGCGGAGATCATAAATTTAGAAATTCTACTTTGACAGTAACTAATCTCGCGTAGGTCAAGTAATTCCAATATGGCCGCTACATCTTCGTCTCTAATAAAAATCTTGCCCCGCCTCCCACACTCAGCACCCCGCGGTCTCGCTACCAAAAAGGAGCGCATGCAATTTGCGTTACTTTACAGTGTACTGTATTTTCTTATCATTTAGATTTGACCAAATAAGTAGGTTCTTTATTACCCCCGAAGTACAGCTGATTAACCCCCAGGTTCGAAACCTAGGTAATAGAGGATTATCTGAATTTGTCATAGAATGTGTGTTGATTTGCCGCAAAATAATACCGAAGCGTCTTTTGCTTGCCAATAGCAATCGTTGAATTTTAAATATTATAACTTTTTAAATTATTACTAGCTGACTCGGCGAACTTCGTACCGCCCAAAAGTAATAATTTGCAATAAATTCAAATTGCGACTATAATTTGAGATTTAAACTATCCTATCTCTCAAGTTGGATCGAACTGCACATGGTGTGCGAATTTTATTATAATCGGTTCAGTGGTTTAGGAGTCCATTGAGGACAAACATTGTGACACGAGATTTATATATATTAAGATTAACGACCCGACTTGCATTTGGTGGGTTATTTAAGGACGTCTAACGTAAATGAATGTACCCAACTTGATGTTAAGCGTTTTGTGAAATCCAAATGGAAAATAAAATTTGCGCCGCGCCAGCAGTTAGCAGCTTAAGTTCATCATCATTGTCAGCCGATGGAAGTCCACTGCTGGAAATAGGCCTCTTAAAGGGATCTTCAAACACAACGATCCTGTACTCTCCGCATCCGGTGAAGCTGTATGTGTTTCTGTCGGTGAGTAAGGTTTCAGGGCTACACGAGGTAGGGGAATAGGTCAGGGTAAAAACCTTCGTGTCCTTTCTTAAACATTAAAGCAAAAGAAACGGAGTCGTCATGTTTTCAATTTTTTCAAAGCAATATTTCTTAAGAAAAGTTTACTAGAAAAAAATCCACGCGGACCAGGCAGCGGACGGGACTCGAACCCGCATCCTTCGCTATCCGGGCGAATGCACTGACCATTATGCTACCACGGCCCTATTAGCCGCGTCGAAATTTTCCTAGCCTTAAGCTGCAAGGCAGCGCCATCTCTTCGCATTGTAGGTAACCCACAATGTCTGGTCCGCGTGGATTTTTTTCTAGTAAACTTTTCTTTAGATTTAAACATCTAGCAGTTAAATGCTTAAAAATAAATAAAATCATAGCAATATTTCTTATTAAAACCGTTTTGCTATGATCCTGTGAAGTCCGTGATCAGATCATGGAAAATTTTCTACGGGGCTACTTCGATACTCTTGCGATTACAAAAATATTTTTTCCCTAAGTTAACGGAGAAATCGTGTAGCTACTAAACATAATATAAAAAAATAACCTAACCTAACCTAACATTAGACGCTGCATAAGGCATAGGGGAATGGAGCAGCGCACGCACTCGTGTGACACTCGTCTCCGCATTTCCGTTTCATGTTTTCCATAGGATTTTTCCATTTTCACCCCACCCGAAAAGAAGTTTCATTTTCAAACATAGTCTATTTGAGAACCACCTCCTTTTGCGGTCGGCTGAAAAGTTGTAAGCTAGCATGTGATCGTCACAAATGAAGGTAGGTTGTACTCACTGTACGTATAATATATAATTTGAATTCTTTTTTAACAAAATCTCGAACAGGAATTCTGAAAAATGTGACGACAACTCACATTCTGCCAGCTCCGTGTAAGTAACATTAAAAAGGTGAAATTTCCAAAAAAGGTCGCTGCTCCGTCCGTCGGTAGCCCGCAAACGATATTAACACCAGCTCCGCGCGAACACGCACGAAGTCGTAAGGGCGACGACACAACTGCGACACGAGCCTATCGCGACTTTGACGGTTGTACTCATACTACAAAAAGGTAAGACGCTATTTTAACCATGTTTTTATAACAATTTTGAATTTATTAAATTATAAATAAGAAGAATGCTTCGAAGCAGACCTGAAAAGGCTGCGAAACGTCAATAAATAAATAAAGTTTCGTGCAGTAACCCGTTAAAACTTGTTTTATTTAATGAGTGATGTGCGTGAAAAAAGAAACAAATATAAGAAGAAGAATTTTTGCATTATTTTATAGGTCTGCTAGAAGAACGCTGTTAGTAATAAAAGGATGATATGTTATAAATTTCTGCATAAACTGTGCAGCAGAATCGTACCAGGGCAACATTTTGAAATTTGTGAAACTATGAAATCCCATAGACACATAGCGACAAAAAACGCAACAAACCGTTATAAAAAAACTTGGTACATTCTACCGCACAGGCACAAATATTAGCACAAGGAGTGGGACTATGATGGGAGCAGCTGGCTATCTCCCATTATTGTAAGGTATATGGCAATTACCTCATTTCTATGCTGCGGCGTTTATTTTTAGTTTCTTGCATTTTTTTGCTTAACTAAAACTCTTGTAACTTATTTCATCATGAGCAGATTTAAAATGTATTACATTTTTACAACGTAATATCCAATACCACATAGAAAACAGAAGAAGAACGCTCCAGACAACACGTGTCGCGAATAAATTCAGCTTGCAACTGTTTGAAAATATCTGTATACTTAAGTATCGTCAATGTGTTCATGACAGAATATTGCTTTGTTCTGAGATGAAGCCGACTCGCTGCTTGTTCGCTTTAATTATGTACTATATGGTTATTATTCTAATATAAGCTTAAAAGGTGTAAAGGAAATCGCAAAGCATCGCATGGAACATTGGTAAAGGGTAAGCTTATAATTTAAGCTGGCAACTTTCGCAGAGGTCACTCATTGGATGGGTGACAAAAAAAAATACTATCTCGAGTTCCTCCGTGCTTCGGAAGGCACGCTAACCCTTGCCATCCCGGCTGTATCTGCAGTCGTTAGCACCCACTAAACTGCACTCGGCCCGCGTGGCCCATGGCCCAATCTCCCTGTTCCATCCATAGGGAAGGCCTGTGCCCCAGCAATGGGGACTTAATAGGCTTATGCTTATGATAAAACTTAAAAGTTGTAAATAAGTAATAAAAAAGAAACTGTTTACTGTTTAGCGCATGATGATTCCATCTTTAATTACAGTTATATTATATCCTAATACTTAAGCATATGTGTAAGTTTGTTTGTATTAATATAGCTGTGTTAATGATCCATAAATAAATAAGAAATCGCATAAAAAACTCATTGCTAGTCGGTCAGTGTGCGGCCGACCTGAGACGTGTATGTGTGTTGACTCAGCGAACAACGCGACGCTTGGTCGCTCGTCTCCCGAGAAATTCCGCTTTGAGAGATTCCAAGACATAGTCGAGGTAACGCGACTGAGCTTATTACGTATGTGGCGGCGACATCTATATGCCCCACATATATACAACGGATGGAGGAAATCATTACTCACCATCCTCAAGAGATGGCGTTACCTGCACTGCGATCATAATAGTATGGAAGCCTACATCGCGCAAATGAAATTCGGAGGCTAACTCTTCATATATACGATGCCCGACCATCATCAGTCGGGCTGCGGCCCCTGAGCTAACATCACCCAGCTCGGAGGAAGATCTTCCCCTTTGGCCTTCCTACACGTATAATGTTCCGGCTAATGGTATCTACATGCCGATATTAATACCTACCACGGTTACGGTTGCCAGATTGACTGGACTTGGCTGGATTGTCCAGCTATTTCACACGTTGTCCAGTGTCCCGGTTTTAGGCAAAATGGGCAGCTAAAATGAAGCTGAAAATTAAAAACCACCAGTATTAGTGGTTTTCCCACCGAGTTGGCAACACTGGCTCAGCTGCGGCCTCTTGCTATCTATGCCCGAGATTGAATTCAATAATTCGATTGAACTTTGACGAAACTTGTACTAAATTTAAATCTTTTCTAAATACAGATAAAGGTTCTAAAATGATAAATGCGGCTAAAGGAAATGCTAAATATATGTGGCAGAAGGAGTGATTTCATATTAATTTTGTTTGATTAAGGTTCCTCTGTTTTGTAATAGTAAAAAAAAATATGATAATACTGATTAATGTATGTGGCAAAAAAGTTATTTCATATTAATTCTGTTTTGTAATAATAAGATTTTTTTATAGTCATGCTGATTTTTTTTGTCCAGCCAAAAATCCTAATGTCCAGATATTTTATAATATTGTCCAGAAATTTTGATTTCTCAATCTGGTAACCCTTACCACGGTATTTACGAAGTAAGCTGTAGCGAGATTTAGTGGTACGTATCTAGTTGCATATTCTTGAAGCTTTAGGCAAGCGAACATCTTTCTATTGGAGCGAACGCTAACGCTCAATCTATACTTCAAAATCAAGAGATAAACTTTAATTTTTACTTTTTAATTGTGAAGCTTGGAGGAGCTCGATAACGCTGGTTAGCGCGTTCGGCTGCGATCGTTGAAGTTAACCAATTTCGCAGTGGTCGGTCATTGGATGGGTGACCAAAAATCTTTTATTTATTTATTTAAACCTTACTGACACAATTACAAAAATGGACAAAAGGCGGACTTAATGCTAAAAGCATTCTCTGCTAGGCAACCTTTAGGCATAAAGAAATCCACGAATGCGGCTATATTAAAAAAAAAAGTTCAACCTCGATTTCCTCCGTGCTTCGGAAGGCACGTTAAGCCGTAGGTCCCGGTTGCATCTGCAGTCGTTAGCACCTACCAATCGGCACTGGGCCCGCGTGGTGGGTCATGGCCCAATCCCTAATTCCATCCATAGGGAAGGCCTGTGCCACAGCATCTGACATTAATAGGCTGATAATAATGCTTTCTATTTCCATATTATCTGTATAGAAGAAAATATTTTAGCTGGTATTGTGTGTGTGTGTGACAAAAATAGTCTAATTATTATCTTCACTTGGAAGCTTGGCGGACACAATTTTATCAGAAACAAACAAAAGATTTAATTAGTTAAACAAAACATCCCAGTTCCAGTTAGTACGAACAATGCTGATTACCGTCTAATTACGAACAAACAAACTGTTTATTTAGTGAGACTAAAGTGCACTAGATAATTGGGTGATTTGGTAATTAATTTGTTTTTGTGCTAATTTGTCCCTTTTTAAGTCCTGTTGAATGTCAGTGTAAGTAAAGAATTTTTGTTAGAGAATATTTAATCTGGGCTTAATAATCTTGGAGTGGCTACGTTACGGACTTTTGAGGTAGAGGAAATGCACTGAACACACATTTAATAAACAAAAAGATATAATGATATACGTTTATTAACTTCTAAATTTCTTATATTTAAACATATATATATATATATATGACAAATTATAATTTTTATTTTTTATGCATGTAACTGCTCGATGTTTACATCTAAGAAAATATTACCAGAAAAAAATTCCACGCTTCTTTCTAGTAATATTTCAAAAACACGCCACGTTCTTCATTCAAATGATTTTTTTTCTTCTAGATGGCTTCACACGGCTTGTGAATTTGGCCAATGTCAAGTGTTAAAATGTATACAAATACTATAGCACTCGTGGTCAAAGTAATAAGTCAAGTCAAAGTAAGAGGCAGTCAAGTCATTCCCCCTCTCCCCATGTTGCAGTAAAAGTGTGGGGATTTACTAGAACCTCCCCGTGGACTTCTTGAAGGAACGTCGAAAGACACTAACATCCGCCACAACACAATTTTTAACAAGAAAAACAAAACAGCTAAAGTGACGCTGCCCGATCCCGCCAAAAAGTCTTTCAAATGTTTAATACTTGTAAAGGGATTCATTTGACCTACAATGCGGAGAGATGGCGCTGCCTTGCACTTTAAGAAAGGCTCGAAAGAATTCGACACGGCCGTCAGGACCGCGGTAGCATAATGGTCAGTGCATTCGCCCGGATAGCAAAGGGTGCGGGTTCGAGTCCCGTCTGCTGCCTAGTCCGCGTGGAATTTTTTCTAGTAATATTTTCTTTAAATATGAGTAATTTTGTGTCAATAGTACCTAATAAGTCAGCGTTATTCTGAAAGAACAAACACACTTTTCAGCTCGTCGAAATCCGCGAGTGATTTAAAGTTAGAAGAATTTCAAATTTTCAAATGACACCGGCGAATCCCACGGTGAAAAGTGACTTTGTTTCTTAAGAAATGGCACTGCAGATTTGTGTGTGTGTGATATACACATTCACGATTCATCAAAGTCACAAATCTTTAACAGTAGATATTAGAAGTTTATGCGGCTGTAAAGAGATATTAAAACACGTGAGTCTGTTTATTATGACTGTCTGTTATTAAACCGAATGCGATAATAGGTTGATTCGAGTGTTTTAATACTTACCTCAATTATATAATAACTAGCAAACCAGTGAACCAAATGTTCACCAAAAAAAAAAATGTATTTAATTAATTGAGAACTTCGGAGATTTTGTGTGGTTTCGTTTGAAATAGAAATCACGTGATTTCTCGAAAACCGGAAGTGCTACGTTACTCACATCCGGTTTGTAGTCTTATCAGACTATTCTCAACTTATAACTTAAACATTCTCTTTATCTATCTCTTACGGTTTGGCCGCTGAAACAGCACCACGTACGGACGGACGGACGGACTTGTCTAATAGATAAGAGATAATAATAAGCAGTTGCATACAGTACTTTATCTTCATTCATAGGAACAATTGAAATTAAACAAAGTAACAAAAAAGTATTTTGCAAAATATTTCTGAAATCCCGAAAACAAAACACGATCGACAGAAAATTGTATGGGAAGCGCGAGAAATTAATTTCAAAATTCGAATGCGTGCGCCTCTTTTTTCCATTCAGCCTAATATCATAGCCTAATTTAATAAATTTAAAAAGTAAAATCTACTACAATGATTAAATAATATTTTAGGGACTTTTTGGCGGGATCGGGAAGCGTCACTTTAGCAGTTTTGTTTTTCTTGTTAAAATTGTGTTGTGGCGGATGTTAGTGTCTAATAATGGTGGATTATTAACCACTAAGTGTTCGGGAACATGCACAAGTGTTGGCAAGTGAAACAAAATAGCGGAAAATGTCTTTCGACGTTCCCTCAAGAAGTCCACGGGGAAGTTCCAGTAAATCCCCACACATTTACTGAAACATAGGGAAAGGGGGATTTACTTGACTGCCACTTACTTTAACTTGATTTATTACTTTGACCACGAGTGCTATAGAATTTGTAAATATTTTAACACTTGACATTGGCTAAATGCACAAGCCGTGCGAAGCCATTTAGGAAAATAAAAAAAAGTTATTTTACTATACAGCTTGCTAGCGTGTTACTTACTAGCGCCACCCATTAGAAAGAAAGAAAGAAATAATTTTATTTTAGACATCAAAACAAAACAATAATATAAAAAATAAAATAAAACAATGAAGTCTCAAAACGGTCCCAATTCAGCATAGTGCTAATGTTGCCATTAGCGCTGGTCTTCCGTTGGAACCGGTTTGGTGTCGCACGAATCAATAACATCAAGAACATAAAAAAAAACATAAATAGAAAACAAAACAAAAAAAAACAGGAATAAAAATAAAAAACAAAACATGCTTGGCTGAACATATCACAATATCTTTGCCACAGCCATTTAAAAAGAAAGAAGAGAAAAAAAAAACATTTCTCTCTCCCTCTCCCCACACGCTATGGCAAAGGACATTTCCTTAAAACAAGATAATCAAGTTAATACACACATTACACAGATTCTGTCTGCAATAACAAATAACAAAAACAAAAAAAAGAAAAGCAATAAATATAAAGGGTGGATATGAAATTACAATTTTGGATATTATACGAAAAACAAACCTCGGACATACATGCAAGGTGAGACTAAATTGCACTAGTGTCATGTAATCATTACTGTGCTGATGAGTTTTATATTTAATTCTATAACACATTTACTCTTAAAGCGTCTCTTATTACTCATACGTGCGGTTTGATAATTACAGCCTCTGCCTTCTTATAGCCCTCACCTACGGTTCAGGCTAACAATATCGCCTCGGCTGTAATTCTCAACTTACCGCACTTATATTATATGACGACCTCCGTGGTCGTGTGGTTTGAACGCCGGGTTTCATGGTGTCGCCGACTCGAGAGGTCCCGGGTTCGAATCCCGGTGGGGGCAGATGTTTGTGTGATGAATACTAACATTTGTACTCCAGTCATGGATGTTTAATATGTATTTCTAAATAAATATACTTATATATGTACAGTATATGTATTCTATCCGTTACCCTAGTATCCCATAACACATGCCTTATAGAGCTTAGTATGGGGCTAGGCTAATTGGTGTGAGTGTTGGAAATATTATTATTATTATATCATAATGTACTATTATGTATGAGCGTTTATAAAGTACGTCTTTATAAACCATCTTTAAATTCATAATTCGAATATTTCCACATGTAGATAAACTATTTTTTCATCCCACCACCTCGGAAAGTGTAATTTTGCGCTTCGAAATCTGGCTGGAAAATTCTATTTTATTCGCTTGAGCGGCAAAGTAGATTTGAATTTAGAACATCACATATAATGAGTACTCAATATAATTGTAAATTCAAAACGTCATTAAACCTATTTAATGTAACCTCTATGGTGCCAAATTTATGATTAGAACTTTTTAAATTGTGAAAAAATTTAAATTTGGAACCTTCTTGGTTTCTTTGTTTTATTTGCGTGCTTCGCGCCATTCTAGTTTTTCACGTTTTATTGCTTAATATAATTAACATAACCTAAAAACTGTACAAAAAAATCAACTAAAATGAGTGACATTAGCGACGATGAAGTTTATCTAACGCCAACTGAGTTAACTGAAACAGTTAATAATGCGCAAATGAGCCTTCTCCCTCAGCAATCACGAGAGAAGTATTTGAAACAGTACGATATATTTAACATGTGGCGACTAGCTAAAGGAGCAAAAACTTTCTCCGAAAACGTTTTGCTGGCATATTTTATAGAATTATCTGAGACCAAGAAAGCAAGCACGCTATGGAGTACGTATTCAATGCTAAAATTAACAATTAAGATGAAGAAAGACGTTCATATCGACACCTATCATAAATTAGTGGCATTTTTAAAAAGAGCCTCATCTGGTTATAAACCAAAAAAATCGAAGGTTTTCACAGCATCTGAAATTGCAAAGTTTATTAATGAAGCACCTGATTCCGTATATTTAGTGGCAAAAGTAAGTCAATACGTGTAATTTTTTGTTGTTGATAAAATTGTACATAGTACTTACAATATTTTTAATTTGATTAATTTATTTACGATTATAAATACTTCTTTTGTTACAGGTTGTTCTTATTATTGGTATAACCGGAGCATGTCGAACAAATGAACTTACACTACTTAATGTCAATAACGTATCAAAATATTCTCATAATTCTGATGAATTGCTATTAATTAATGTACTAAATACCAAGACAAAAAAAGACCGCAACTTCGTTATTCGCAAGGAATATGTAAACATTGTTCAGAAATATCAAGCTTTACGTCCTTCTAACACCCCAATTGAACGATTTTTTCTACAATATCGCAACGGAAAGTGTATCCGACAACCTATGGGTCAGAATAAAATTGGCAGTATTCCACGAGAAATAGCAACTTTTCTCGGACTTTTAGAACCCCCGTTATACACCGGTCACTGTTTTAGAAGAACCTCAGCCACACTTTTGGCCGAATCAGGGGCTGATCTTCTATCGCTTAAGCGCCATGGAGGCTGGAAGTCTAATTCGGTTGTAGAGGGATACATAGAGGATTCAATCCAAAGTAAATCAAAAATTTGTAATAGTATCGTGGAGGCCATAACGCTGAAAGAACCTCTGTCAGATTCTTGGTCTCGCCCTTCTACATCTAAAATGAGCCCCCATAAGATTGGAAACAATAGCCCTCTCTCGCCAACATTTACGCCAATAGAATCCAATGAATCGGCACAACTATTTAAAATTACTGATACGAGTAGTTTACCACAAAACAGCGCACAATTCACAAACACCAACATAACATTACCTAACAAAAATATTAAACTTAACATAAGTAACTGTAGCAACGTTACATTTAATATTTCTTAATTATTTTCTACTTCTTATTATTTTCTTCAATTTATAGATTATCTTAATGTGTTTTAATTGAAATAAAAATATTTTGTCATTATAAATTGTTTTCTTTTTCATTTTGTCATTTCCTCGCTGAGGTGGGATGAAAAGTTACGTATTGCACTCGAGTGGAAAGATTTTTCACCTTGTGCTCGTTTGTTTCCCTCGCTGACGCTCAGGATTCTAATTTAGAATCACTCGCTGCGCTCGTGATTCAACTTTAGAATCCTTCGCTTGCTCGGTCATCCAAATCGAGCACGCGGTTAAAAAGGAACTTTCCACTCTTGTATAATAAATAACTATTGTCTTACTATTAAAGAAACCAACTAGTCATATCACGTTCTTGTACAATTTAGTTTCAAAGTCGGGGCGGGTTGTCAGTTAATAATAACTAAATGAAAATATGAAGCTATTTAGAAATTGGTTGAGATGAGATCGGCGTAGGGTAGGGAGTTGGTTCGGTGTCGTGTTACTTACAAGCGCCACCCATTACTGATGATCCGGTGTCGGGTTTCCACAGAGCTGCGGCCCGAAGGGGCATGTCATGACAGACGCTCGACAAAATGGCGGTTACGCGTATTATGTTCAGAATCGTTATGATTTGAAATGAGAAGATTTTTGTTTGTTTCTTTTAAGCATATTTTTCTGATGGGAATCTGTAGGTGTTTGACATAAAGAAGTTTATAGGATAAATGGTGAACACAGCTACATGAAAAGTCTTTGTGAAATGTCGTAATCTCCAAAAAGCACATTAAAGAGAGAGCAAATACAATACAATACAATACACAATTCTTTATTGAAAGCACCACAGTACAATACATAAATGGGGTAAATACATTATGTTTAAACAATGATTCAATGGGCGGTCTTATCGCTAAAAGCGATTTCTTCCAGACAACCTTTGGATGGAGAGGATTGAATGAAACTGGAGTTGGTGGTGTTATGAAAGAGACAAAGGATATAAAAATGTATATAACTATATATATTAAATATATATACATACCATACATACATAGACTACACATATTATAAGTTTAATCCAGTCAGAAAAAAGAAATTGCACAAATATTCCTATCCAGCAGAAAATACTTCGTACTTTATATGTAAATGAAATATGAAATCGCGTAGCGAAAAAATAACTGTACCCCTAGCACGAACCATTATCGAATTCGAATAGTTTGCAAACCGAAATATCAATGTCAAATTTTGAATGGAAACTTGAACAGCAGCGGCACAAAGTACGTAAACAAGAACAAATCAATACACATTTGACAATGACATTTCGTACTCGCAAACGATACGAATTCGATATTAGTTCGTGCTAAGGGTACAGATTACCTCTCATTAAAGTCGTTATTTTTAACGATTGTCAATAATGAAAAACAAAAGAATAATAGTAAACGTTTTGTACTGCGTTTAGTGATTGATTAAGTTTGTTCGTGTACTTAACTACCATTAAGCGATTTAACTACTTACCTAATGTTTCAGAAGGTTTGTTTAACTGATAAACAATCTCTCATAGTAAAAGTACATTAACTTCGAATACTCAAATGATGGGATTCGTATTTATATGTGTTTGTTGTTGTTTTTTTTATAATCCCACAGGAATCTTAGCAAATTTCCCGGGATGAAAAGTATCCTACATCTCAATCCAGGTCATAAGCCATATGCGTACCAAATTTCATCCAAATTCGTCAAGTAGTTTTTTGTGTCAAATCAGAAATCAATATATCTTTATTCATATTGGATGTATAGTACAACACTTTTGAATCGTCCAAATTTTTTTTTCTCTACCACTCGTTATGGACATATTTTTTAGCTGCGATAAACACTCCACAACATTAAAAGTCTAATGTAACAACATTTACATTTACAATCATTATGTTGTTACAACGTCAATACAATTATGATTTATTTAATATACAAAACCTGTTGGAATGATTGGAACAGTTCACACCCAATCATTTTTGTCTGCAATATAATCAGACACTTTGTAATAAGCTTTTTTAATAAGTGCTTTTCTTATACTATCTTTAAATTTATTTATGGTTAACTTTTGGATATTGCTTGGTACTTTATTGTACATATATAAGCGAACACAAAGACCTTTAAATGAATTATTAATTTTGTGAAGCCTAGTAGCAGGTAAAGTTAGTTTATTTTCGTTTCTTGTATTAAGTGTGTGAACATCACTGTTTTTAAGAAACAAATTAATATTTTTTCTTACAAGTAAAATGATATACTTAGTGGTGTACCACTACCAATAGTGTGATTGAGTAAAATATATTAATAAATTATATTAGGGTACAAATTTAATAAATACATTCTTAATAATTGAGGAACTAGCGAACAAAACGGTATTATAACATGAAATAATTAAGAATTTTACAGGTGCTGTATCAAACTGTATGACATACCTACAGTGAGCTTTTGGCATAGTTTTTAATTTATAAAATTGGTAATTTTAACACTGTTTTAGGCGGTTTTGATTGAAAATTATTTGAGATTCAAATTAAAGTTCCCGAAACCACCGGACCGGTAATTATACCGTTTGGTTTGCGAGTGCTAAATGTCGATGTCAAATTTTGTATGGAAACTTGAACAGCAGCACCACAAAGTCCGTAACGAGAACTAAAAATCAGTACACATTTGACAATGACATTTCGGACTCGCAAACGATACGAATTCGATATTGGTGCGTGCTAGGGGTACTGGACCAAAACCTGGAACGAGTGAAACTTTTTCCTAGTGAATATTTTTTCAGAACTATAAAGCTATCAAAGCTGCATCTCATACAGAAAGTGCATTTCATAATTATTAAAATGACAAAAAAATGTATTCTGAGGTTCAGTCAACTTATTTTGTAATCAAGCAAGAAACACAATGCTATGATTTCCTAATTATTGAATAAAGTTGCGTTTATCGTTCCTTATTATAAAATGGAGCTCGATGGCACAAGTGGTTAGCGCGTTCGGCTGCTATCGTTGAAATTAAGCAACTTTCGCAGTGGTCGGTCATTGGATGGGTGACCAAAAATTACTATCTCGAGCTCCTCCGTGCTTCGGAAGGCACGTTAAGCCGTTGGTCCCGGCTGCATCTGTAGTCGTTAGCACCTACCAATCCGCACTGGGCCCGCGTGGTGGGTCATGGCCCAATCCCCCTATTCCATCCGTAGGGAAGGCCTGTGCCCCAGCAGTGGGGACATTAATAGGCTGATGATGATGATTATAAAATGAGGAAAGTTTGTAACTTATCCTGTCTGTAGTTTTTATCCATAGATTTTTCAGTCGCGTAAAAGGTTACAACTTTTTATTAGGTACGGATTGATTAACACAATTGGAAAACGACTTTTCTTTGGAAAATTCTTAGTAAAAACTCAACAAATTGATTATCTTCAGTAAGTTCCTGGTCATTTTACTCAATTATCACAAAACCCACTTTCTGTAGGCATTATTTTGATGGTTGTAAGTTTAAATAAAACTAGTTCTTCACAGGTTAATGCACGAAACTTTATTTATTAACTGACGTTTCGCAGCCTTTACAAGCTGCTTCGTCGGAATCCATTTTTTATAAATAAATAATAAATAAATAAATAATAAATAAATATTTCCAACACTCACACCAATTAACCTAGCCCCAAAGTAAGCACTTTAAGGCTTGTGTTATGGGATACTAGGGTAACGGATAGAATACATAAACTGTACATAATTATATGTGTATTTTTTTTTATAGAAATACATATTAAACATCCATGACTGGAGTAGAAATGCTCGTATTCATTACGCAAACATCTGTCCCCACCGGGATTTGAACCCGGGACCTCTCGAGTCGGCGACACCATGAAACCCGGCGTACAAACCACTCGACCTCAATTTTTCGAAAGCAGCCTGTAAAGGCTGTGAAACGTCAGTAAATTAATAAAGTTTCGTGCATTAACCCTTGAAGAACTAGTTTTATTTAATAAGTAGCGTGAAAACCTAAGAAACAAATAGGTTGTAAGTTTTTTACTTTTTTTTTTGGAAAATCAAATCGGAATTCCGCGTTGCCCGAATGTTACAATACCATTATAACCAATAAAAACGTTTAAAATGTTACAAGAAAAAATTCCAATGCGAATTTACGTACCATTCGCCCGGATAGCGAAGGGTGCGGGTTCGAGTCCCGTTTGCTGCCTGAGCCGCGTGGATTTTTTTCTGGTAATATTTTCTTTAGATTTCATTACAATAAATCTGTGTTTTATTTTTACCATAGCATAAAAAATAAAGACCAAGGAAGAGATACTAAAATAATTGGAATTTGTATCTACTGAAGACTTCAATACTAGAAACTTATAAAGTAATTATAATACCTATGTATGATAGGAATAAAATATAAATAAATAAATAAATATGTCCAACACTCACACCAATTAGCCTAGCCCCAAAGTAAGCACTGTAAGGCTTGTATTATGGGATGCTAGGGTAACGGATAGAATACATATACTTTACATATATAAGTATATTTATATAGAAATACATATTAAACATCCATGACTGGAGTACAAATGCTCGTATTCATCACTCAAACATCTGCCCCCACCGGGATTCGAACCTGGGACCTCTCGAGTCGGCGACACCATGAAACCCGGCGTACAAACCACTCGACCACGGAGGTCGTCAAAAAAGAAAAGAAATATCACTGACATCATTTCCTCCGCAATGCGCAACATTTTTTTTCCGAGTTAGAACTGTCCTTTCTTCTATCAGCGGGGAGAATTCATTGGCTTTTGTATTTCGTTTGAAGATTTTGAAAAGCTATTCACGGACACGGGTTTTTTTTCTAATACGTTACATTATCGTAAACCCGGAAGCCAGGAAAGAAACTGTTCCACATAAGTATACCTAAGTATATTGTTGTTTGAACTGTATACAAAATTAATAAACAAAAAAAATGTATACAGTTCAAACAACAATATACTACTACAGTTCAAACTACAATATACCTAAATATTACCAGAAAGATCCACGCGGCTCAGGCAGCAAACGGGACTCGAACCCACACCTTTCGCTATCCAGGCGAATGGTTAGTAAATTCGCATTGGGTTTTTTCTAGTAATACTTTCTTTACATTTAAACGTATTATTTGGTTATAATGGTTTTGGTAATATTCGGGCCACGCGGAACTCTGCTTTGATTTTATAAAAAAAAGTAAAAAACTTACAACCATCAAAGTAATGCCTACAGAAAGTGGGTTTTGTGATAATTAAGTAAAATGACCAGGAACTAATTGAAGATAATCAATTTGTTGAGTTTTTAATCTATTGAATTTTGAGTTACGTGTGAAACTTAAAAATTGTGTGGATAAAACTGTACTGCGTCAAATTTTGTATGGAAAGTTGAACAGCAGCGTCACAAAGTACGTAACGAGAACTAAAAATCAGTACACATTTGACAATGACATTTCGCACTCGCAAACGATACGAATTCGATATTGGTTCGTGCTAAGGATACAGAAAAGTTATTTTATATCTTCACACAAAAATATTGATTAATATCGTTTACAAAATATCCTTAAACTTGTAAATAACATACCTATTATGCAATATTATCCGTACAAAGTATGTAGATCCTAAGAGTAGTATTATTCGAATCAATTTATGACAAATAAAATTGTCAGGGTTTCATAATTGCAAAATTATTGAGTTAGATTGTTATAGTTTGATACTTTACTTTTTAGCTAGTCAAGTTTCTGAGGTAACTCAAAATTCTCGATGCATATCAAAAGATACACAGAAAATAAATCTAAGCAACACATACAACATCATTTACGCAAGTGATATCATTTCATATTATCGTTATGAAATGTATAATTTATTCAGAGGCATGCTTCAGGCACAATAAATTTAACTGGTTATTATTAACAAAAAATTGTTTTTTAAATCGTTCAGAAGTTTGAAAAAGTTCACGTAGCTAAGGCTGTTTTGATGACTCTAACACAAGTTGTACAATAACTCATGATTTGTGACGTAACGAACTTTAATGTTAACAACTTACACAAAACTTATTATCAATAAATAGTTTAATGACAAAGAAAACAAAAAATAAGAATATTGCCATCTCAGATTAATTATGTGACCAGTGGCGGCGCTAGACCACATGTGGACGTCGGCGACATCAAGTTCGCGAGGCCTATTTTACTTCGCAGTAAAAAACCGTTAAATTAAGTGAGCCAAATTATAAAATAACGTATGAGTAAACGAGTTTTATTGTTGATAATCAAATGATGACAAAAATAATTACGAACATAGAAAGATTACAAAAATAGTGTTACCAGACAGACTATTCTGAATACCCGTAAAGTACTACACGCGTGTTAGAAAATAATAAAAGTCATTATGATCTGCTTAGCTTTTTCCCCGAATCGTTCGGGGTTGGCTACCTAAGCCAGGCCAGGAGAAACGAAAATAAATAGGTAACTTGTAAAAAAATTTTGCGAGGCCGTCGGCGGTGGCCGACGTCGCCGACGCCTAGCGCCGCCACTGTATGTGACAACTACTTTAAAACATATCAAAAAATTTAGGTTATCAATAACAACATTTCTAGGTTTTTTCTCGTAGGACCTATATTTTATTATCGACCTCATAAAACAAATAAATTGGCGGCTTCTATCAAAATACATTTATTAGAAAATGTCTTATGTAGGTTACAAAACAAAGGCGTAATAACAGAATAGCCCGACGGCTGCGTGTCGCAGCAAATGTAGCGGCTACGAGAACTAAATATTAACGTCTTATTATAATTATAAAACTTGTCATTAATAAGGTAGAAGATTATTTGTTAAACGTATGGAAATACGGAGCGTTATCAAAATTTGTGTAGTAACATTGAGATCGAATTAAAACTCGTTTTCTTTATTCGATTCGAATTTTTACAACGCTGCAAATAAACTGTATTTAATACGTAATTTAATATTGTCCGAATTTTTTATAGGTTCAATTTAAAATGTCAAACACTTAGAAAGTGAATTATTGACAACTATTTATAAGGAAAACTCTGTCTAGTGCTACCTAGGTATTACACATTAACAAACCACACTAGTATACAAACTCACGATCGGAGAGCTCACAAGAACTCACTGCGCGCCAGCTACATAACCATAAATTCGTACGCAGAAACCGAGACAGAATAGAATTCATCGTAGGTACTACACAAGTACACATTGAAGCTAACGCACTTATGATTATTCCATGTTTTTATCGTTGCGAGCTGCGGTATTATTAGCGGCGGCACCGCGCGCGGCAGAGCGGGGCAGGGCCGGCGGAGGGGCGGCGGGGCGGCGGGGCGGCGGGGCGGCGGAGCGGTGGGGCCTCGGGGCGGGCGGGCAGGGCCGGCCCGAGGGGGGCAGAGGGGCAGGCGGGCATCGTAGGCTCCGCCCCGCCGCGCGCCAATCCGCGCCGCTGTGGAGGGGCGCGCGGGCCCCTCGCCTCTATTTACTCTTTCAATCAGTGCGAGTGTTTGCCCCTGGCCGGCGTGCACGCGCGGGTGATGCGCTAGCCATGATCTCGCAGAAACTGTCGTACGGCGACGTGCCGACGTCCGCGTCGCTGTCCTCGCTATCGCCGGGCCTCGCGCCGCCCTACGTCAACGGTATGGGCTGCATGCCGGCGCAGCCCTACCCGAACTTGTACGCGAACAACATGGTGGCCGGCGGCTCCTGCATGGGATCCCCGGGCGTAGGCTACTCGCCGCCCAGCACCATGGCCTCCTGCATGGGCGGCGGCGGAGTCCCCTACGGCTCCTTGCCCAGGGAACAGGAGGCCGCGTCTCCGACATCAGCGCTGCAGCGGGCGCGGAACGACAAAACCTACCGCCGCTCCTACACGCACGCGAAACCGCCCTACTCGTACATCTCGCTCATCACAATGGCGATCCAGAACAGCTCCACGCGGATGCTCACCCTCTCCGAGATCTACCAGTTCATCATGGACCTGTTCCCGTTCTACAGACAGAACCAGCAGCGCTGGCAGAACTCGATAAGGCATTCGTTGTCGTTCAACGACTGTTTCGTGAAAGTGCCGCGCACGCCGGACAAGCCCGGCAAGGGCTCCTTCTGGACGCTGCACCCGGACAGCGGGAACATGTTCGAGAACGGCTGTTTCCTGCGGCGGCAGAAGCGGTTCAAGGATGAGAAGAAGGAGTCGATACGACAGGCGCAGAAGGCGTCGCATCCTCACGGGCCGCACGGGCACGAGAAACGCGGCGAGCATACGCATGAGAAAGCGCCCGCCGAGGAGAAAGAGATGAGGGACGAGCTGCTGGCACAGCTGCATGCAGCCCCTGAGCTATGCCTACCGGAGCACACTCCGTTGGCGTTGGAACACTACGCAGGCCTCAAACAAGAGCCAGCGGGATACGCGCCGCCGCCGCATCCCTTCAGCATCACCAGACTACTCCCGGCGGCCGACTCAAAAACTGACCTGAAAATGTACGACGTCAACTATGGCTACGGCCACGCGCCCGCAGAGAACTACTACCAGTCGCCGTTGTACCACCACCATCACGCGCACGCGCAGCCGCCCTTGTGACAATACCCGCTGGCGTAGACGCGCCCCAAATATTATTCTACCAACAAAATCTCATTCTGATATTGGACTCCGAGTGAGCTAAGTTTTGGTGATATTGGATATTACCCATCCCGCCCCACGAATGAACAGTTTGTGTAAATATGACGCTTTCGAGGACAGTCCGTAAGTTGTGCGTTTTTTTTAAGTAGTTAGATGTCTCTAGTGCACTATAGCAGGGGTGGGACGCGTAGGCCTAAAATTCGTGAGGCTCTGCGCGAAAGTGTCCTTTGTAAGTCGACTTCAGATCAACTCCAAAGTATGTACCGACTCTTTATTTTTAAATATACTTGGATATATCATCTTAATCCGTTACGGATATAAAATATTACTAATTTTAGTCGTACTTTTTTTTACATAAAATTGGCTTTTCTAACCTTTTAAAATGAGGGCAAAAGCTTTTTCCCGCCCAAAGTTAGCCGTTGCGATAGGCAGCGGAGGGATAGCGTTAATATATCCAGTTTAATGCGATCAATACGATAAGCTATCGGTGTTCCTATCGGTCGTTAGATAAATAATACCTCGTTCCGAACGCGTTGAAGTCTTTTCCATTTTATTATCTAAACAAACATTGGCTTTCGTTTGTTATGTTAAGTTAGACAAATTGATATTACATTGAAATACATTAGGAATAATGTAAAATAGAGTACACTTTTAAAGGCACGTTTTTTATAACAGACAAAACATGTTATTTTATTGTGATTAAGTTAGACAGTTTTGTAGTTTTTGGAAAGAAGTTTCTTTTTGGACGGCACAGGCTTGGTGGATTGAGGAACTTCTTAGTCGAAAAAAAGTGTAAGATGCTTCCGTGACAACCGTCAATTTTTTCGTAGCGTATTGGGTGTAGGTATGTACTTATGTTTACTTTTAACTTCGTTCCAACTGAGTATTCGACGCCATTCACGTTAGCTTTATGAAGACTATTATTTGATCTAAAACAGATTTCGCTAATTACATCAAAAACATTCGAGTTAGGTGGTTAACGCCACGTTGTCTTTTCCGTAAACAAATTAATACATCAACAAATGTTTATTATTTTATTTTCATATTACCCCTTGAGTCTTGTTTTTAGGTAAAATATAGTTTATTATTTTCTTTGTATTTAAAATGTTAATCATGATATTCCTTTTGACGTAATGAATAAAAACATGTGATTAAAAGATAAAATTAGAGATATACCTTCAGTAGACTGTAAAAACACGAGATTTACATATTTGATGAAAATTTAAAAGTATAGCAAAAAGAGGCGATAATCTTATATTTGTTTTTGCTTGCTTATTTTTATAATAAAGAAATAAGACCACATTTAAGTATTATTTTTGATACTCACATGTCTTATAACTATACATAATAAAGTATACCCATCAGCACAAGATAAAGTATAGGAGTACCGCGTATTAGCGTATGTTCGCTATTGTCATGCGGTTTTCTCCATTTATTGTTTATTTATTTAATTTACTATCAATAATATTATTACATACATTGGCATCGCGCCATAGAAAAGTTACCTTTCCATTCGAGCGAATGTTAACACTTACTTTAAAGTTTAAAATTATGTAATAAACTCAGTAAACTGCAAAAAATTATATCGTATGATTATTTATCTTGTACAAAAAAATCAACTGTTTCATACTTCTAAAGCTTACGATAAGTATTTTTATTAATTTCTTATTGTTAACTTACAAAAAAAGTTAGTGTGATTTTTTAAACGTATATACAGAATTCAACTTTTCTCGGGGAAGATTTATATCTATTATACAAGCTCGATAACAAAAACTTTAGACTATATCAAAGCGAAGCGATAGCGGATGACTTATAATTTATGAATTCAAAAATTACTTAGGTATTTGACTACTTATCAGGATAGGTATCTCCATGTTGTCTCATGAAAAGACTTCAACGTTCGTTCAAATCCGGTATTTTTTGTTCAATTAGCATTTTGATTAGTTCAGTTCATAAACAAAGTGTTCATAGTTTTTTAAGTTATTAACACATTTTTTTTCGTTCGTAAAAGAGTTGGTTGGTTAACTGCGGATTGTGAAGTGACGTCATATCGAGTGGACCGTCGAACTGTGCAATGTTGTTGTGTAACAAATGTGTATAAATATATAATATACTTAGATAGGTAAAATGGAATTATAGTTCTATCATCGACCATCGCGTTTAGGCTAAGATAAGTTCTGTATATATAGTCGTTAAGATCAAAAATGCAGTGTCCACGCGAGGTTGGGTAAAACGAAACGGGAAACGTGTTGATAGAAATAGTTTTTAAAGGGGCAGGAATCTCTGTTTAAACGATTAATTGTTTGGGATATATCGGTGAGAGGATATGTGAGAATTTTTGATTACTATATAAAGTTTTTAATTATTGATTGATCCAGAAATAGCTACCGTGTGTGCGTAAGAATACGTATCAGATTTCTTCACCCCTGTTTCTTTGTATCGCATCGCTTAGGGCACACTGTATGATTACTATATTATGGTGTTTGGTGTAAGATAGGTTCCTATCACATCTTCTACACATTCCATTCAAATGTATATTTATGTGCAAGCGTAAATTTAGCAAAGTATCAAGTTCGTTTGGCAGGCGTATATGACAATTATGCACTCAGGTTGTTATTATTTGTGAGAGAAAAATATCTATGTGTATACTCCAGAAAATTAGTGAATTTATAATGTAAATATTTTCGTGAGTATTGTCGTGTGTTACTTTGAGCCTACTTGGTGAGGCCTCAAGTAGTTACTTGACTTTTGTGCTTATCAACTAGCACAACCTTGGTTTGTCATATTCAGTGTTAGAACCTTGAAAGCAAATATAGTTTTAAAGAAAATATAGCTTTTTGCATTCGTACGTTAATATTTTTTTGGAGTACCGATAATATTGAAACTCTGGTATTTTTTATAACGCATAGTGGTATTTTTAAGAAACTCTCAATACCTGTTAAATTTACGTTTAGGATACCTGGTTTTGTTTTTAATTTAGTTTTTTATAATATAAGTCATATTTTTTTTAAATATCTGAATTATTCAACTAGTGTCTTTTTTAAAAGTATATATTGTTGTTACTTAAGTTTCCATTCATCACAACTCATTAATATAAAATGTCATTATTGAATGGTTTAAAATCAGGTATATTTAAATTTTATATTTTATATAAACAATAACAATTTTTTGGACTAGTAATCGTAAAATTTGGAACATCAGTCAACATAAAAAATTCTAATAAACGCCTTTTTTTAAAAAGAAAAACATTTTTGACATAATCTAATTAACAATTTAATGTGTAATAGTTTTAAATTAAATGTATATTGAAATATTATATTGTCAACAGTCAAGTTTTAAACTGGTTTATGTTACGATTTTCTAATTTACAATTAAAGCAAGCAAATTATGAAAAATAAAATATTAAAAATGTATATTTATGTAGATAAGATTGTAGGTATTTTACTTATAAACTAAGCCGGTCATATACGCACGCCAAAATAAACTTCTAATGTGTTTATATCTAATTAAATAGAAAACACATTATAGATGAGCTAAATTCATTCTTGTAGGATAAATATATTACTGTCATATTACTCGAATCTAGATAGGATACTTATATATATCATCTGTTAGTTTCAGAGTTAATAAAATTAAGTATTTACAAAAAAAATCTTTCCTTTCCTTACTACCCAAAACATTTAACGATATTAAAAGTCAAATGGTATTTTATTTATCTTCGAAGCAAAAATGTACATTAATAATTAATTTTGTTACAGTTATGTGCATTTCATATAGGTCTTATTACCAACAGTGAATATTTATTCTTGTCATATCATTTAAGTAGGTACACATTTCGAATATAAATTAAAATAAAATGCCATTTCACAAGTTAGGATTCCAAAAAGAAAAAATTTAGGCATATAAATGCAAAATTTAACATGATTAAGTGATTTTAGGTTAAGTTATGTCGAGAAACGTTTAGAAGTTAGGTAAACATTCAGCTTTTCACAAAAACTAATTTTATAAATGCTAAAATACTTAACTATATGTCTGTCCTAAACTCAAAATCACATATTTAGTCAAAGGTCAAACTCCAAGTACTTACTTAATATTCCATAATTTTATCGGTTCAATGTTTTTATTGTGGAAGTGAACTACGATATAACAAAATACCACAGATTACTAAATATTATACTTACAAATGATTACTTAATAATATTAAGTTTAATATTAGGTATTATACTTAATATTAAGTAATCTGTGGTAATGTGTTATATCGTAGTTCACTTCTACGATAATACCATTGAACCGATAAAATTATGGGGAATCTAGAAGAAGGATATACTATATTGTTTTAAACTTTCATGGTCACTAACATTATAGTAATATATGTTATTAACGGGACTGTTACTCCGTGATCATGGCGCTTGCAACAATGCCGAAATATCGGAAACTCGCTAAAAACAGGGTACTTGGTAACGATCGCGTTAATAAAATATATTACTATAATGAAGGATATACTGTTAATTTTTATTGTGAACGTTTGATCTTCATCCTTCTAGGCTACTAATTTCCCCACCGCTGTAGAGGTCTTCCCTATGGATGGAATAGGGAGATTGGGCCATGACCCATCACGCGGGCCCAGTTATCAGAAATCAATATATCTTTATTAAAATTGGATGTATAGTCCAACTCTTTTGAATCGTCCAAAATTTTTTTTCCCTTCCACTCGCTATGGACATATTTTTTAGCTGCGGAGAAAAACGAGCCAAAAAAACTCCACAACATTAAAAGTCTAATGTAACAACATTTACAAATCATTATGTTGTTACAGCGTCAATACAATTATGATTTATTTAATATAGAAAACCTGTTGGAATGATTGGAACAGTTCAAATCCAAGCATTTTTGTCTGTAATATAATCAGACACTTTTTAATAAGCTTTTTGAATAAGTGTTTTTTTATACTATCTTTCAGTGCAGATTGGTGTGTGATAGCGACTGCAAATGCAGCCGGGACCAGCTGCTTGTGCCTCCCGAAGTATAGAGATGCTCGAAATGAGAAATTTTAGCTTGCCCATCTTAAAACCGGCCATTGCATTGCAATGATTTAGACATTATATTTTTGAGATTATTATTTGTGTAAATTTTATTTTTTTAGTGATTTCTGGCTTTGATATATTTAAATTAACGTATTTCATCCTATCATTAGTTGTTGTAATTAATATTGACATGTTGTTTAAATTCAATTAAATTCATATTTCTTTTGTCAGTTGCTATCTATCTAATCTTTATATATATAATTCTTCTGTGAGTGTGTATGTCACTGAACTTCTCTTAAACGACTGGACCGATTTTGATGAAATTTTTTGTGTGTGTTCAAGGGGATCTGAGAATGGTTTAGATTTACAAAGACGTGTAGACAGGACAACGTCTGTCGGATCCGCTAGTGTGTATATAAAAATCAATTGCTGTTCGTCAGTCTCTCTAAAACTCGAGAACGGCTGGATGGATTTACCTTATCTTGGTCTTGAAATGTTCGTGAAAGTCTAGGGAAGGTTTAAAAGGTGAGAAAACATGGAAAAATTGCGAGGAAGATAGTAAAAACGTAAATTTTATTTTCCCATATAAACTGTTCTATCTTCTTTTCTGTCAAACATTTGACGTTCGTCCCTTTTGGTACGGTAGACCCGGATCCGTCATTTCTTCCAAATTATTTTAACCCGTACGAAGTACTTGCGCAGGGTCAACTAGTGTTCAATAAAAGTTTCTAACTTCGGTTATATTATCACAATAATGTATAATCCCCATCCCATATTTTGCTTTGACATGCTCTTCTATGTTTATAAATTTTTATTTTATGTTAGCTTGCTAACGTTTTGGGCCAACTGTAAGTTAAGTTTGTTAATAATAATGAAATTAAATGAAATGAAAAGTCATTTATTCAGTCTAGGCTGTTACAAGCACTTGTGAGGTCAAGATGCTACGCCGTCGGTTCGCAAAACGACGGCGGGAGACCTTGTACTAAGAAGAACCGGCAAGAAACTCAGCAAGGGCTGTTTTTTTCTCCCTGTATTGTTATATACAGTGTCGTCAAGTTGAAAAATGACTTCAGATATACTCCTGAAGTCACCTTTCATTACATCATTTAGAATATAAATATATAGTTACAATAAATTTTATAGTTAACATTATATTTAGTATATAGGAAGCGGCATTAGATAGGTACAATATTACTGTTATGAAAAATGACTAATAGCCATCAAATAACAAATTACAGGAAACACTATGTCCATGCATTACGATCATTTAGATAATCATCAAATTTATAATAGCCCTTATTCATAAGAGTATTTTTGATCTGAGATTTAAATTTAGTCAGTGGAAGCTCAATCAGATCTTGGGGAACTTTATTAAACAAAGCAATACTACCACCCAGAAAGGAACCTCTTGATTTTTGGAGTCTGAAACATGGAACGGCAAGCTTGTTCTTAAATCTCGTGTTAAAGTTATGGGTTTGACATTTTTTTGCAAATGCATCATAGTTTTTTCTTATATATATTATGTTTTCATAAATGTATTGCGACACCAGTGTTAAAATATTAATTTCTTTAATTTTTTCTCTAAGGGATTCTCTTGCCTTTAAATTGTATATGACGCGAACAGCTCTCTTTTGCAGTATGAAAATACTTCCGATATTAGCGGCTAAGCCCCACAAATAAAGGCCATATGGCATAACACTATGAAAGTAACCAAAGAAAACTAATCTTGCCTAAATAATAAATTGCAAAAGTTGCTCAGCTTCTACGGCCATCGAAAATCGAGCTCTTCTACTTAGAAAAATTTTGATGTGACATTTAATTGCGTGACCTCATCTATATGGGTCAGAACTGAAAATCAGCGATTTACTCACGGAGTAAATGTTACGCTGAGTTTTCGGCCATTCGCATCGCTGCTGCACACGAAAATATCAGTATAGTTGTGTATATATAATTTGTTGCATGTTTTAAAGGATTTATATAATTGTAAAATTTGTCTTCAATTTTGTACGTGTGCATGTTGGTGTGAATAAAGGTTTATCTATCTATCTAAAAGCTAAATTATTCATAAAATTTTAATATACCTATAGGATGCATAATACGCGTTTTCTTGTGTACCAGCAATATCTTTCGCCGGTTCTTCTCAGAAAGGTCTCCCAATTTTGGAACCGGTGGGAGTTTACGGTAGTTAGGGTCAAATAAATAAACAGAAAATTATATAAAAAGTATTAAATAAAGTACTTTATCAATTAAATTAGCTAATAAATTCATACATAGACAATAAAGTTTTAAAAATCTTCCAATGAAATATCCGAACGCTCAATAAAAGTCTTTCGAAGGTAGCTCGACAAAGTAAATAAAAAATCATTATTCTGACGACACATTCCTGCAAAGGATGCGAAACGTCAATAAATAAATTAAATCAGTGCATCTAACACCTTAAAACTTTATAATTTTTATTTTTAATCATGTAACTGCTTGATGTTTAAATATAAAGAAAATATAACTAGAAAAAATTCAACGCGGACCAGGCAGCAGACCCGGGACTCGAACCCGCACCCTTCGCAATCCGGGCTAATGCATTGACCAATTATGCTATCGCGGCCCTATAATTGGTCAGTGCATTCGCCCGGATTGCGAAGGGTGCGGGTTCGAGTCCCGTCTGCTGCCTGGTCCGCGTGGAATTTTTTCTAGTTATATTCCATTAAAACTTGTTTTATTTAATGACTGCTGTGCGTGAAAACCTAACCATAAGAAATAGGTATCACTAAATTGCGCCATATTAATGTTACCTTAAATATACCAAAATGCCAACCTACCTAATAATTCTTAGATAAAAACCGTACTCAACCCTTTAGAAGACACGGCGAGGCATATCCGGCGCTATAGCAATAAAATAATAACTCGAACAAAACGATACTTATCTCTGTTACGTAGAAGACTACTTTTACCGGCCGACATTTTCACTTTTGTCGGCTTGTGTTGCGCGAGAGTAGATTCCGGCAGGGCATCATAAAATAATAAAACTCACAAAGGGGGTTAACACGTGGCGGTGCTAATTCGCTTTAGACTTGCGGATAGTGAAAAAAAAGTATTGAAGTTGCTTAAAGTTTGGTTCTGTAGCTTTTAAGCCCGCCCTTTTTGCGTTCTGTGACGTTGCTATACCTAATTTTTAATTTATTTTATTTTTACAGTGTTTGGGAAACTTACAGCTAGTTTCTCTTACTTGCTATTCTGCATAATATTTATGTTTAAGGCCAATTAATAGTTTCTGCGGATAGTTACAGTAATAATTAAAAAAGTCGGCATGAAGCGCACATGATGCTTAAATGCATTATTAAGTAGGTATGTATACTATATATACTTATAAGCAATTAAAAAAGCAGAAAGATAAAAAATACTTAGTTTTTTTAAATGAATTCAAGCTGTCACAAAACAAATCAATAACTTACTGGCCTGATGAGTACTTGTTAAAAGCTGTGGTTATTGGTAAATGTTGAAAACTTTTATCTCAATTTATAAGTTTTATTTTGCTTTAAGGATTTTATCTAACTTATCCCACGACAACGGCTAACTAGAGCTGAGGTCCGTGTCTCAGAGACGCCCTCTAGTTAAGCGACCCCCCTCAGGTTCGAGTGGTCTAGAGGCTCCAGACGGAGAAGAGACTCCCCCCGTGGGGAAATGAAATCCGCCTGGAATACCTCTAGAGGCACTGGCCAATTCTCGGCTTGAGGTCCCCTTAGGATCTCGTCGTCCCCAAACCCGGTGACGCTGTAAAGGTCATCTGCGACCAACAGCATACACACTCAAAAAAAAACTTATTCTTTAGGAATAAGAAACTAGCCAGATATATGCCTCGCTTGTTTCATAATTTGCTCATAAAGTCTTTGATAGCCTAGCCTCTTCGGTACTTTTAAAAATAAACTATAAATTGAGATGGTGTTGCAGCCATAGTGGAAACTTTTATCTGTAGGGCAATTCTGTAAAATAAAATCTCAATTCCGATTTCGGTAGGTGCCATTTTAGATGTAAGTTTGAAATGCATTACGTCATTACACGGCAAAATGTCGCTATATCTATAGAAGCAGCAAATATTCCCTCGTCTGTGTAAGTGGCAGATTTCTGCCACGTGTTGAAAAAATTATTTTCATTTTAAATATTTTGCGTTTAATCATATTCAGTAATGGTTTTTAATTTACACATCTACTTTATAGATAAATTTCTAGAGAAACTATTCAGGACTGATTTAAGATATAAATGAAGCCTGGATGTATAGTAGAACTCAAATAATAACAGGAAAATCGACCGGTTTTTTTTTTATTTTGCGGCCGCGATATTCACAAACTTCAAAATCAAAAGTATATTTATTTTCCATCACAACAGAGATTCATAGTTAGTCTTGTATAGCAATTACAGTGTTGCGGCTCCTCTATTTGTGATGAACTGGTGCCTGAAATAGGTTTCAGCAATAGAAACCTGTGCTACAGTTCACCAGGCCCAATCACAGATAGCAAGACTTCCACGGGTGATACAATACCTTGGACAGTTGAAATGTATACATTGTTGTTTCAACAGCATTGAATTGAAGAAATAAATAAAAATTTTCTTACTAAAAGGAAGCTAGCAAATTTATCCAGTTTCTAAAAATAAAAATAAACTGGATAAATTTTCTATAAATAAAACTTTGAATAATAATCAATAATCAAAATCATTTATTCAGTTTAGGCTGATACAAGCACATATGAATGTCTAGAAGCTACGCCATCGGTTCGTAAATCTACGGCGGGAGACCTTGTACTGAGAAGAACCGGCAAGAAACTCAACAAGGGCTGTTTTTTTCTCCCTGTTTTGTCATTTACAGAGTCATCAGGTTGAAAAATGACTTCAGAGATGATTCATGAAGTCACCCTTCATTACATAATGTGAAATTATACATTAATTGTACACCTGCATTTTGATTGCTGTGTCACACAGTATAAATACAAACAGAGTTATTTATAATAGGTGTAATTAAACATTTACATCTTAAATATCAAAGTATTTAGGGCAGACTCATCTCCGCTGGCAGCACCCGTTCACGAGCATGACGCATGAACCAGCCATCGCTTCGCTCAACCATATTTTAGGGAACCATATTTTAAGTCAAATTACGAACTCAAACGACTTCAATTTAAGAACAGCTCAAAAAAGGATTTTGTTTTCTTGGTACTTGGAAAGTCTAAAAGGCGTAACTTTTCGAGGAAGTATGTAACTCGAAATATTAATAAGCCGTCTTTCTACGCTTCGTGAAGGAACCCTTAAAAATTTATGGAAGATACTTACAATGTTTCTGAGTGTCTATAGTTGCAGTTTGTTAGTTACCCTGGGATTTTATTACCCGTTAAAGTCTGCATGGGATGTGTACTTGTGCAGTGTTTACTAATTTAATACAAAGTGCTTCTTGCAAGCCGGCTGCTATGCAAACAATCCACGCACAATACTCTTTAGATAAAGTCTATAAATAATCCTGATAGGCAATGAGAATTATTTAAAATTATATACACGCGGTATCACTTAGGCATGATGACTATTTTTTTTTCTCCGTTTATCAGGTAGATTATCTAAAAGTATTGGACACGTATTTTTTCTTTTTTCACATAATATAAACATTGTAGAGATATATTGATTTGAAAAGTTATAAGTGAAAATTCACTCAAAAGTGACGTCACGAGCCCCTACTCCCAAACTTTGACGCGCTATAACTTTGCCATTTTTTGGTTGATCGCCCAAAGAAAAAATACGTGTAGATTATTTTTTGATCATCTAACTGACGGACTAAATAGAATTTCGTTTACTGTACCCCGTCATCACCCCTATTATAGTTATAATTTTTATTTTCCAAGCATGCAACCGCTCGATATTTAAATCTAAAAAGCCTACAATGCAAAGAGATGGCGCTGCCTTGCAGCTTAAGAAAGGCTAGAAATAATTCGACACGGCCGTCAGGGCCGCGGTAGCATAATTAGTCAGTGCATTCGTCCGGATAGCGAAGGGTGCGGGTTCGAGTCCCGTTTGCTGCCTCGTCCGTGTGGAATATTTTCTTTATAATAATTATTTAAAGCCTAAAGTGATAAATATTGGGGAATTTAGGTAAGCTAAGGTTGAATTGAATAACGTGAATTATTTTTGTAACTTGAACTCGCGATGTAGGTTAGTAGATGACTGAAGTTAAGTTAACTTATTTTTGATCTATCTACGTACAAAGGACTCAAAATATATTCCTCATACATAGTTGTTGCTCTTATTAAAAAATACTTAACACTGAATAACTAAAATTGAAGATTAAAATGAAAATAATAATTGGTGTCGATACCATTAAATGTTATTTTACTTTTTAAGGTAAGTAGGCACTTAAAATGTACAATACAATACATAATTATTAATTGAAAACACCACAGTACATAATTGGATTGGATTAAATACATTATGTTTAAATAAAGTGCAGGCAACCTTTGGATGGAGAGGATTGAAAGAAACTGGAGTCGGTGGTGTAAAGAACAGCTTATTATTTCCTAATATTAGCGGATTCATTTTTAATAATGGAAAGTGCAAACTCTCTTAGCAGACAGAAAATTAATTAAATACTTTTTGCTT
The DNA here is from genome assembly GCA_902850365.2 of Chilo suppressalis. Taxonomy (NCBI): domain Eukaryota; kingdom Metazoa; phylum Arthropoda; class Insecta; order Lepidoptera; family Crambidae; genus Chilo; species Chilo suppressalis. The sequence goes on from OU963910.1 coordinate 2,697,628, forward strand.
TGATATACCTACAATATGGCTATATTATGCATAGGCAGACATCTAATGTATTTAAATATAATCCAAATAAAGGTTCCAAATTAACCATCCAATAAAAAAATACCTACATTAATCCTACATTTACTGTTATTGGTAATGATCTCTTTTGATTAACTGGTATTGATGCAATACAAAAAAAAAAAGTATAAAAATAGATAAAATACCTGAGCTGATAGAAAACAAAAATACAAGAAACAAAGTTTTAAACTATATAGCCAACATAGTGCAGCAAGCAATTCAGAAAAACAAGAGCTAACGCACGTTATTAAATCAGAATACAGTAAAGGAATACAATAAAAACATATACAATATATACTTATATTATATATATAAAACTAGCTGACCCAGCAAACTTTGTACCGCCCCAAAAAATAGGGGTTGTCCAGCGGACAAAATTGTGAATCTAAACCATTCTCAGATCCCCTTGAACACACACAAAAAATTTCATCAAAATCGGTCCAGTCGTTTAAGAGAAGTTCAGTGACATACACACTCACAGAAGAATTATATATATAAAGATATATATAAAAAACATAGAAAAGTATTAAAAAACAGATAAACAAAATATAAAGATATAAAATATCTCTGATCATGTCAGAGGATAAACGGTCTAAACCTGTACCAATCAGGTTTCAAAAAAAAAAAAAATACATAGGTAGGTATTTTTTTTTTGTCGTACGTATTCGCTTAAATTTTCTCTAAGTATTGCCTCAATGTACCAACCAAAGGTGTTCCATCATCAGTCACTATTCCAGATATCCCGACTAACTCATCACTATCATTTTTAACAACTAACAGGGGCATAGAACAGTTTCCATGCGAGAACTCAAACATCAATGAACATCCAAACAACTGGGGGCCAATCGCCTAACGGAAATGCTTTGGAAAACGCTAACGCTTACGATTTTATTTTGTGATTTCTAGCCGCCTGAGGTATTCAAATGCCTCGCGCTCTTTCTTTTTCTTTTGCATTGGTAATAACAATATTAAAAAAAATGAGCGTGAGGTATTCGAAAACCTCAGGCGGCTAGAAATAACAATATAAAATCGTAAGCGTTAGCGTTTCCCAAAGCATTTCCGTTAGGCGATTGGCCCCCTGATGTGTCAACTTTCTTTATACAAACAAACAGTGCCAACTTATTTTTTACTACACCATTCGCTTTTGTCGTGTCTTTAGCACCCGCCATGTACCCGGGCCCACGCGGGTGGTATACTGCTGTCATAAAATTAACCATAACCACTCCGCCTGTGACCCACTGACAAGTTTTTTTTTCTACTAGAAGGCTAATGCGGTCCCATTGTGCTATGGGTTACGTCAACATTAGGTAAATTGCAGATGAAAATCGTCTTTAATACGGATACGAGCTGAGAGTTATTTGAGAAGTAGGTATTTGTAAAAAATCGGTTGTCTGTAAAGTCGGTTTACTGACGGTAGTTGAACGTGACAACGTTTTTTTACAATGTACATAGTTTTTACAAGTATGAATGTGCACTTTTCACTGCACTTCATACTTGACGAAAACATGTAAATGTATTATTGTATAGCAGCTGTCCACGCGGACGCATCGCTCACTCAAGTAGGAGAGAGACAGATTTCGAACGCTGCCGAACGCGGAGGCCGATTGTGCCTCTTTGTCGCTCGTTGCGCTCTCTCGCTTGCACTTCAAGCCTTAAATGGAACGCCGCAGAGCGAGGTAACGCCGCATGTCAGCCATGTTTTTTCGTGCCTGCAGCCGACTCCATCGAATTATAAGACGTTGTCACGTCAAAAACTATTGCTGTTCCACACTGCTTAATACCGTGCGATAGGGACAACAATAGCTAACGCTGAAAATTGCGTATAAAAATCGCATAATTCAATGTTTGGCTCTCGACGATTTCCTCCTCGAACATAAGATGTTTATGAAAAAGATTTTTTATGTTTGTTTTTTTTTTTTTTTTTTTTGTAAATTCATATTGAATCTGCACATTATGCGTCTTTAATCGTGACAAACAAATGGTTAGTATCGGCATTTTTGAGGGCTTCTAGTTCCTTTGAAAAAGAAGTTATCGAAAAAAGGAAGACACAGGAGCATTGCTGCTAATCATATAAGAAAAAGTATCTAGCTAGGCAGTTCACAAAAATTATCAATTCACAAAAAAAAAAGAAACAGACTCAAACAGTTTATTTTTTTATTTCAATCTAATCACAGAATGTTATAACATATTATGTGAGTGTTGTTGAGTAACAGACGCGCAGACACTCAGTATTGTGACAGTAGATGGTGGATGGGAAACTGTGGACAGGGTGTGGGCGATATCTATTTATTTAACCATTTCATTTGAAGCACGCAGCTCCGCGGCTACTGGGCTACGGCCCACGAAATTGTGGACTAGTGATGTGGTGCATGTCGATTTGAATTCATTCTATTTACTCCCGCGACTTCGTCCGCGATAACTTTAGTTCTTTAACTATACTTAATAAACTATTATTACTATTACTATATAACTTAATATTTAGTATATTAATAATGAACCTTAATTTTTCCGCGATAAAAAGTGTTCTGTGTCTCAATTCAGGTAGTTAACTATACTTATTTATTTGATTATTTATTTAATCTTTATTGTCTTTACACTGCAAATGGCGGACTTAATGCCAATATGGCATTCTCTACCAGTCAACCGGAAAGAACATACAGAGCTATAAAAAAAGGCAGAATCAAAGAAGAGACATTAAAATCAAACAATGAGCAAATATACTAACACTTTACTATACATACGACCATACTTATATATATACTATACCTATGCAAACCAAATTTCATTCAAAACCATTAAGTAGTTTTATTTCGTGATTGAGTAACAATCAAACAAACATAATAATACTTGCACTCTTGTATGTATTAATTGAATTTAGCTAAAATAAAATGTTAGCTTTTTTATATAATCTATAAAAAAGAATTAAATAGTGTATATTTAAGACCAGTAAAAAAAATACTTAGCTGACAAGTAAACAGTAATTATTGCACTGAACTGCATTTTTGCCACAGGGCTTGAATTGCAACATCTAGACTAAAACCCAGGTAGGAAAATTGTATTAACTAATTAAATGAAAACAAAAACTATTCCCAATTATTAAATTACAGGTTATATTGTACAATGGATACACAGAACGTCGTAAGTACCTAAGAACAATCTTTGCACAATCATAACAATTACCCTACTCGAATTTTTATATTAATAAATTAACTACAAGAAAGAACTTACAAAAAATCTAAAATAAAAAACATCTCTACAGCATACAAAATAGGCAGTATCGACATCACGAACATGTATAAGTAAGTTGTATTGCATGATATAATCAATACCAATTTTATAATAAATTTATATAAAAATACCTCTCAATATTTTTAAAACCGTCACTTAATTCACAATCCAGTACGCACGTTTATTACAACACTATTATAATGACATCTCTTCAATTCATCGACTCGACAAACTTTTTATCGATGAAACGATTTTCGAATGCTTCCTTATCGCCTTTTAAATAAGAATTATAGTGAAGACACAAGCGGCATTTACATCTTTGTTTTCCGGAATTTTATAGTGAATCACTTGAGGCTTTTTTTGATGTGGTCGTGTATTTTTTTGTGATGTCTCCCTGATGGTCGTTGTAACATTCTTGTTTGATTACGTCTGATATTATGTCACAAGTGTTGGCTTCTGTATGATGATGATAATAATGACACAAAACACTTTCTTTGTTCACTTTACAACTTATTCACCGTATAAATACTTCGATTTGTTGTTTATTTTATGACATCTTGTTGCATGGCAATCGTGATCAAATGATTTTGATCCAGTCTAAGCTGTTACAAGCACTTGTGAAGGTCAAGAAGCTACGCCATCGGTTCGCAAAACTACGCCGGGAGACCTTGTACTGAGAAGAACCGGCAAGAAACTCGGCAAGGGCTGTTTTTTTCTCCCTGTATTGTTATATACAGAGTCATCAATGCTGTCAAATGCTTGGGTTTGAACTGTTTCAATCATTCCAACAGGTTTTCTATATTAAATAAATCATGATTGTATTGACGTTGTAACAACATGATGATTTGTTAATGTTGTTACATTATACTTTTAATGTTGTGGAGTTCTTTTCGCTCGTTTTTCTCCGCAGCTGAAAAATGAACAATCCTATAATAAAAAATGAAAAATCAAAATGGCCATTATCGAGGTTATTAAATAGAGTCCAATAGAGAGAAAAAAATGTATGGACGATTCAAAAGTGTTGCACTATATATCCAATTTCAATAAAGATATATTGATTTCTGATTTCATCAAGTTGAAAAATGACTAAAATTAAAAATTAAAAAAATAAAATTCGATACTAAAATACTTAATAAAAAAGTCTTTCGAAGGTAGCTCGACAAAATTTATTATTGAAAAAAGTCTTTCGAAGGTAACTCGACAAAATTAAATAAAAAAACATTATTCTGACGATACAGACCTGAAAAGGCTGCGAAACGTCAATTATTAAATAAAGTTTCGTGCATTAACCCGCTAAAACTAGTTTTATTTAGTAATACTTTCTTTAGATTTAAACATCTAGCTGTTATTTGCTTAAAAATGAAAATTATAACTATTCATTTGACATTGTGGGTCACCTACGATGCGAAGAGATGGCGCTGCCTTGCAGCTTAAGAAAAGCTGGAAATATGATTTGTAAAAAAATAATATAAATAAAAAATGTTATACAAGTATCAGGTACTATGTATACTGGCATATATGTATATGATAACTGCTAACAAGCTCTCATTGAAGCCATTATCTGACCTTTAAAAGTCGTATTTGATGTCTCCGCCACGGTCAGCGCCCGCGCACAGCAAATATAACACAATCCATAGATCTTCGCTTCTCCGTGATATAAGTAAGTATACTTTAAAACAATATGTTTACTCTTTATTAAGGCCCACTTGCAGCAAAGGAAAGAAAGAAAGAAAAAATTATTGGGTTAACAAAACAGAATAGAAAAAAACGACAAAGAAAAAAAAAATGGCCAAGTGCGAGTCGGACTAGCGCACCAAGGGTTCCGTACAAACCTGTAGGTCATCATCATGATCATCGTCAGCCTATTAATGTCCCCACTGCTGGGGCACAGGCCTTCCCTATGGATGGAATAGGGAGAAAGGGCCATGACCAACCACGTGGGCCCAGTGCGGATTGGCGGGTGCTAACGACTGCAGATGCAGCCGGGACCAACGGCTTAACGTGCCCTCCGAAGCACGGAGGAGCTCGAGATAGTAAATTTTTGGTCACCCATCCAATGACCGACCACTGCGAAAGTTACTTAACTTCAACAATCGCAGCCGAACGCGCTCACCACTTGCGCCATCGAGTTCCACATTATTTATGTTACTTCATACCAAATTTCAAGATTCTAAGTTCACGGGAAGTACTCTGTAGGTTTTGATTCCCGTACGAGTATCGAAAATTTGCGGCAGAAACGGCTGTATCTTTTGATTGCTTTGGCTTAGAAGTTTGATTTTTTCACAGCTCCATGGGACAGTAGACCTGAGTATTACATATGAATTTCAGTTTGGTACCTTTACGCGTTCCCGAGAAAAACGGTCTTGACAGACGGGCGGACGAACAACAAAGTGATCATATCAGGGTTCCGTTTTTTCCTGTTGAGGTATGGAACCCTAAAACTGAAAACAAGAAAACTAATTTAATATGCTGCTGTGCAGAGCCAACAAGTCGTAGTCTCAGCTATGCTGTTGTGGTAGTACTTTCGCAATACCACAGCAGCGCTGATAAGAAAACTTTTCTTTTCCTTAGTTTTTAGTAAAATTATGAATATTTTTATTAGGGTATTTGACAGTATTAAAAATAAAGTGCCAAATGTTAGCATCTGTGTTTAGAATGAATATTGTCAGGGGTTTTTACTATTTTTACAAAAAAAATATTCATATTTTTACTAAAATCCCAGGAAAAAGAGAATAGTTTTCTTACTATAGTCACGTGACACAAAACGCTTGGGATTGGTGGAGCCTAAAATGACTTCACACGCAAGTAAACTTCCGGTTAAAGTGACATTACATTGTATCGTTTGACGTTTAAATAACAGTCGTGTGACGTCACAGACTAGTAAGACGCCATATTGTCCAGAGAAACGTTTTCGCGGCAACTTAAAAATGGAGTTTTTGATTAGGTTATTTTTACGGAAATACACAACAGAATGATGAATATCCACTTTTCACGGACTCCATAAACATTAGTCAATAACGTCAGATCGTTTTCTAAAACTTGTCAAATACCCTATTGTGCATTATTATTATAACTCAACTTACATAAGTCTTAGAACGCGTTCTTTCATCGATAGTTAAATTTGACCAAAGTTAAATCCTATAGAAAAAATAACCATATGCCAAATATTTTACACATACCTTGTATTTACGTGGCATTAACTATAATCAAATATTACTATCGATGAAACAACGGAGCCTAAGTCAAGAGGCGTAATGCATATGTACATTAAAAAAGAACATGCGATTAACTTGACTCTTTGAAGTATGATGTAGTTAGTCTTAGCGTCGCCGCATACGGACCACCGACCACAACCATAAAACGCCGCCACCGGCATATTTCTTGTAGTTTTATACATTTTATATGGACTCGTCACACACGGTACACTGTTGGCCGCCATACGATACAAATCGTCGTAGCTCGCTTCTTGTGGCCCGCATCGGCCACTTAATGCGCCGAGACAAAACGCAGCCACACGTCACTCGCGTGATTCCCCACCCCTCTCTCCCTTACCTTAGTCGGCCGCTGTCGCGCGCCGCACCGCAAACGCGTAACACAGCCTAAAACACAGTCATAATATTAGATGCTTCGATCGAACGTGTGTATGTATTGGGGTGTGGTCACATTGAAAGCTATTAGCGATGGATGTTATTTTGTCATAATATGCTCGTGCCAATGGTAGTCAGAAGTTATTAAGACTCAACCGTGAAAATATTGAATATATCGCGAAAACCTAGTGAATCTAATTAAAATGTACAAAATCACCTCAGTTTTTCGCTTCCGAAAAGTCGATTTTATATATTTAACAATTGTGATTTACTGGGTTTTAGAACGACGATATCTTAAATAGTTACTATCAGCCAAATATCTGAGAGATACGGGGAGCGACAAGAGTGTTTGATGTGTACGAATAACCAGTTGGTCGGACAATGTTGGGCGCCAACTACTAAAACTACGCCAAGTGACCTCTACGCATTGGTTCAATGTGTTGATCTTAGCTTCTTTGGTCGGACAACGTTGGGCGCCAACTACTAAAAATATGCCAAGTGACCTCTACAGATTGGTTCAATGTGTTGATCCAGCATCTTTGCTCGGACAACGTTGGGCGCCAACTACTAAAACTATGCCAAGTGACCTCTACGCATTGGTTCAATGTGTTGATCCAGCACCTTTGCTCGGACAACGTTGGGCGCCATCTACTAAAATACGCCAAGTGACCTCTACGCATTGGTTCAATGTGTTGATCTTAGCTTCTTTGGTCGGACAACGTTGGGCGCCAACTACTAAAACTTCGCCAAGTGACCTCTACGCATTGGTTCCATGTGTTGATCTAGCATCTTTGGTCGGACAACGTTGGGCGCCATCTACTAAAAATACGCCAAGTGACCCCTACACATTGGTTCAATGTGTTGATCCAGCACCTTTGGTCGGACAACCTTGGGCGCCAACTACTAAAAATACGCCAAGTGACCTCTACACATTGGTTCAATGTGTTGATCCAGCACCTTAGACCCTAACACCCTTATTTATAAACAAGGAAAAAATATAGACTAATTATGCTGTGTTTTGATCATGTCACTCAAATGCCTTATGTCATTCACTGGACAGAGACCAAACATAGAGTAAATAATCCAAGCTTATTCTTCGTTTATTCATAAACAGTTTCTAGCCGTCAAAGGGAACACACCCTTATTACCGTAAAAAACACTAGATTGAAATAACACGCAGCAACCTCCGAGAATCGTCATCTCCTTAACGAAATGTGCAAGCGAACAAGGTGACAAGAGGCGCGACGAGTCACGTCACGGCGCGACCTCAATACGGCTCTGTCTCAAGGTAATAAGGTTTATAAAGCTGTACGCCAATCGAGCTGTGGTACAGACGCGTTGAGTTTTTTTATGGAATTACGTAACATTTTATGGCCTGTGCAGACGAAGGACTTGTCACGGACTTAACGCACACGTCACGCGAACATTTGTTGGCCGAAAATCTAGAAAAATGTATGCTATGGAAGGACATATTGTCAGATTACGTTGTGTTGTGATTAACATGAAGTTGAAGAAAACGACTGGGTCTATTTGTTTAATCGGATCGTTCCATAACGTTTTTTTGAAGCGCTTAAGTTCTATTTTTTGTGTACGGCTCAACGATATTATATACTCTAGATACACCAACACGAACAAAATCATGCCCGAAACCTGTCCAAAAGGTATATTGGACGATTCATGGAGCTCCGTAAGATGATCGCGCAGTCAAAAACAATATAAGGCATTATTTAAACATTGAAAGTTAACTTTAATGCTTACTGATAAGGACTTAATTAAAACGCATGCGTCATAGAGTTATGAGAGATCGAAATACAAGCTCGCAACATTTTACGACTTATTGCTATATGCGGAAGAATATAGACCTTATTACTTTGGCTCTACGCGCAATTCTGAATGCGCCGTTAGCAATGTAGCAAGTACGGACCGTGAGGAAAAAAGATGGCTATTTTACCGACCATGCATTTAAATATCACAAATATTTTCTATGAAATCGTAATCGTAAGTTTATAGTAAGTATTAGGACAAAAAATGCGTTAAATTAACTAACATTGTTTAGATACCTGTCGAAAAAACGACACTTAAGTATTGTTTTCGCATTTTCTCACGGAGCTTTGCGGCAACTTGACTTTTCTACGGTCCGCGCGTGACCGTAGAAAAGACTGACTGTAAACTAAGAAGTGCTTGGGTAGTGTTCAAGCACTTCCTGATTGAGATACATTTTTGGGAAAAGTCAAGATACCGCAGAGCTCCGTGAAAAAATGCGAAATAAATACTTATAGTACGTAAAGTGTGTACTTTTTGGACAGGTATCTTCGAAACGAACGCTACTTTTGAAACGAACGCCCAATAAAAGTCTTCTGAAAGTAGCTCGACAAAGTATTTAACTGAAAATAAAAAAAAAAATACATTTTGTATAAAAATTAATTCCCAATCCTAAGCAAAAATATTTATTGCACAGCAAAATAGTCACCGCAAAATTTTGTTATATTTGTAACAATTTAAGTTCGTAATGCATCGCCAACTATTGAAAACTAAAGCTTTTTTAAAAATGCATAGCTAGTAATAACCACCTCACAACAAATATATTACATCATTTTTTTTTAAACAAAGCTGCTATATTTTTTTCTCATACAGCAGTTTAGCTAAGTGAAACACCATTTTAATTGACATAAGAATCTAATTATTGAAGTACCTAAATCTTCTTTAGGCACGCTTGACTTGGGTGGTAAACTGGCGAATGTGTTACGATTTCGCGTTACGATTAGTGTAATTGGTGACTCGTCGGTAAACAATGAACAATACCCGTCAAAAAATACATGATTTAGTGCTTGGTGGGTTGATAACGGACCCAGCGCGGATTGGTAGGTAATAACGGACCCAGTGCGGATTGGTGGATGATAATGGGCCCAGTGCGGATTGGTGGTTGATAACGGACCCAGTGCGGATTGGTGGGTGATAACGGACCCAGTGCGGATTGGTGGGTGATAACGGACCCAGAGCGGATTGGTGCGTGACAATGGACCCAGTGAGGATTGGTGGGTGATAACGGACCCAGCGCGGATTGGTGTGTGATAACGGATCCTGTGCGGATTGAGGGGTGCTAACGGACCCAGCGCGGATTGCTGGTTTTTTTTCTATCAACAAATCTTTAGGTTAAGTTTGTGATTTTCAGATCATTGGAGCTAAAGAAGTTTCACTTCAGCCGTGTAGTCATAAGCACACTCGCTTTATTTTTATAACCATCAAAAGTGTCCCGATGTTGAGCAAGATTTGAAATGATTAATGGGAAACCTGTTGCTAAAATAGTTGTTTTGTTATGAGTGTGAGTATTAGGCGTCGAAGCCCTGGTTAATTTTCTGTGCAATCGGTATATTTGCTGTGCAATCGGTATATTTGCTGTGCAATCAGTATATTTGCTGTGCAATCAGTATATTTGATATGAAAATCATATTTCTGTACAATTAAACAACTTTTTTGTTACATCTAATCGATGTATCATCATCATCATCATCAGCCTATTAATGTCCCCACTGCTGGGGTACAGGCCTTCCCTATGGATGGAATAGGGAGATTGGGCCATGACCCACCACGCGGGCCCAGTGCGGATTGGTGGGTGCTAACGACTGCAGATGCAGCCGGGACCAACGGCTTAACGTGCCTTCCGAAGCACGGAGGAACTCGAGATAGTAAATTTTTGGTCACCCATCCAATGACCGACCACTGCGAAAGTTGCTTAACTTCAACGATCGCAGCCGAACGCGCTAACCACTTGCGCCATCGAGCTCCTCATCATCAATCGATGTATATTTTTGAATTATTTTCAGCGCTAGTTTTGTTTGCAGTAAAATAATTATTTTGATGTAAAAAGTATTAAATTTCTGTAAATAACTTGATGGATAATAAGTTATTTGCTGTGCATTTAAAAATATCCCAATAAAAAATCATTATTCCGACGACGTATTCCAGTAAATAAAATCAGTGCATTTAACCCTTTGATACACGTTTAAATTTCAGGAATTTTATTACAAAGTGTCTGATTATATTACAGACAAAAATGCTTGGGTTTGAACTGTTCTAATCATTTCAACAGGTTTTCTATATTAAATAAATCATGATTGTATTGATGTTGTAACAACATAATAATTTGTAAATGTTGTTACATTATACTTTTAATGTTGTGGAGTTATTTTCGCTCGTTTTTCTCCGCAGCTAAAAAATATGTCCAATAACGAGTGGTAGGGGAAAAAATGTACTATACATCCAATTTGAATAAAGATATATTGATTTCTGATTTCTTGATTTATTTAATGAGTGCCGTGGGTGAAAATCTAAGAAACAAATATAATATAATTTTTTTTAAGGATGCGAAACGTCAATATATAAATAAAATCAGTGCATCTAACCCGTTGAAACTTGTTTTATTCAAAATTATATTGTTAAAGTAATAACTTCTGCGTTGTATTGTACCATAACATACATAACCCGACCTGACTACTTGAGTGACGCTAAAAACCTCTTCTTGATCGCTCATATGACGTTATCACGGAAAAAAATTATCACTCCAATAAGTAGCTCGCCACTAACCTTGATATTTATTATTTTATGTTAATAGCCAAATATTTCAATTTTATAACCTAGGCTATGTTATCATAAAAATGTTTAGCTGAAGTTGATTATCACATCTTTCCAGCCAGCTTTGGCGCCAGGGGAGGGTTATATAGTGGTGGTATATTAAATATTGAAAGTACTTAAATAAAATCCCCCTGGGTTTGGTCCATCTGTACTCAGCCCAGGGGGGATCATGACCCCCATGACCCCCCCCCCTGGATCCGCCCTTGCTCAAGGGCGGATCCAGCTTTGGCGCCAGGGGGGGGGGTCATATAGCCAGCTTTGGCGCCAGGGGAGGGGTCATATAGTCGTGGTATATTAAATATTGAAAGTACTTAAATAAAATCCCCCTGGGTTTGGTCCATCTGTACTCAGCCCAGGGGGGGGGGGGGTCATATAACCAGCTTTGGCGCCAGGGGGGGGGTTATAATAAATAAAAATAATAAAATTTTATTTTAACAATTAGTACAAAAATAATAACTTAGAAGTACAATTTTAGCTTAGGTATAACAAAACATGCGCCTGAACTAAGAAAATCCTGTGTTATATAGTCGTGGTATATTAAATATTGAAAGTACTTAAATAAAATCCCCCTGGGTTTGGTCCATCTGTACTCAGCATTTTAATGCTGGAGATAGAGTTGCCAGATGCTGGCCGGGACCAACGGCTTAACGTGCTTTCCGAAGCACGGAGGAACTCGAGATAGAAGTTTTTGGTCACCCATCCAATGACCGACCACTGCGAAAGTTGCGTAACTTCAACCTTCGCAGCCGAACGCGCTAACCACCTGCGCCATTGAGCTCCTCAGCAGCCTAAACTGAATAAATGATTTTGATTATGATTATTTGCACCCCCCCCGCCCCCTGAAAAAATAAAGCATCAAGTCAAACCCCCCATCACCCCCTAGAATTAAAACATAAAATATCAAGAAGGCCAGCGGTGTCATTCGTTATTAGTTTGTTTAGTTACGAAACTAGCACATTATGGGAATCCGGGACAATAGGGTCTAATAGCTGGACACGGGATAAGACGAATCAATATTTGTAGAGAATTTTTCAAAAGTTATATTAAAACTAAGGCTCCCAGCCTTATAAATAGTTTTGAAGAGAACCTTGCACTTACTCCCTTTCATATACTTGTTCATTTTGTTTTGAAAATTGTTTCTTGCTATTTTGGGACTTATCTTTGCACGTCGTCGTTGATTGTCTATTGTTACATATTTGACATTATGTGATGGAAGTTGACCTCAATACATGTTTACAAGTTTGATGTCATCTTTCAATTGGACGACATTGTATGAAATAAAACAGGGAGAAAAAAGCAGCCCTTGCTGAGTTTCTTGATGGTTCTTCACGGTACAAGGTCTCCCGCCGTAGATTTGCGAACCGATGGCGTAACTTTTCGACATTCACAAGTGCTTGTAACAGCCTAGACTGAATAAGCGATATTGAATTTTTTGACGCAAAAAACGGGACAATCCCGTATAACCGGCCATCTGGCAAGTCTAACTGCAGCACTGGCTTCCCTATGGATGGAATACAGTCGGCTTATCGTGCCTTGCGAAGCATGGAAAATTTCGAGTCAGTAGATCTTTGGTCACCCATCTTATGACCGACCAATACGAAACTTGCTTAACTGGTTACAATCGCAGATACCATTGGGCTTTTTTTCTCCTCATTATCTATTTCACTCGACAGTTATAATTTTTTACTTTTTCGTTTAATATACATATAATGTAAATTTTTAGTAACTAAAAATTAGTTTTGTAAGCATTTTTTTTATGCTGTAAATAAAAGAGATGAATTCATTTTCACAAGAAGGTTGCCCTGTGTATGTAGTCAAAGATAATTAACAGTCAAAGTAGTTCTACAAATTTTTCTAATTGTGAGTAAAAAACCCCAAATAAATTTTTTTAAGCTCGCAGATTATTGTGATGGCATTTATCTGCGAGGAGCTCGCGCAAGTGGTTAGCGCGTTCGGCTGCGATCGTTGAAGTTAAGCAACTTTCGCAGTCATTGGATGGGTGACCAAAAATTTATTATCACAAACTCTTCCGTGCTTCGGAAGGCGTGTTAAGCCATTGGTCCCGGCTGCATCTGCAGCCGTTAGCACCCACCAATCCGATCATAATTCAAAGCATATTTTTCTTTATATGTTTGTAAACAGTGTCCATCAGAGAGAAAGATATTCTTTCCTCCAACTGTAAAGTTTGCGGAGTGTAAAAACCAGAACACAAAACAGTCACTGATAAATGAACTTGAAATATTTGTTTCTTAGGTTTTCATGCACATCATTAAATAAAACTAGTTTTTCACGGGTTAATGCATTTATTGACGTTGAACTTGAAAACTTAAAAAACAACAGGCAACTTTCTTATCTTTAAAACCGAGCGCCGAATGCCAAAATAATAATAAAAATAATATTTATTTATTTCACAAACCAGTTTTACAAGAATCGTACAACACAATATACAGTATAGCTTAGAATAAACATTATATAGTAACCTCTGTGCCTGTACTAGGTTATAAAAATACTTGTATCATAAACACAGTGCTCATCCCTAAGGACCAGTCATAAAACCTTTAAGTTAGGAAAAAAAATACAATTCTTGTGAAAAAACTTGACAAAGTTAAATCAACATATTATTTTGAGACTTTTTGGCGGGATCGGGAAGCGTCACTTTAGCAGTTTTGTTTTTTTTGTTAAAAATTGTGTTGTGGCGAATGTTAATGTCTAATAATGGTGGATTATTAACCACTAAGTGTTCGGGAACATGCTAAAGTGTTGGCAAGTGAAACAAAATAGCGGAAAGTGTCCAGTTAATCCCCACACATTTACTGAAACATATGAAAAGGGGGATTGACTTGACTGCCACTTACTTTGACTTGACTTATTACTTTGACCGCGAGTGCTTTATTATTTGTAAATATTTTAACACTTGACATTGGCTAAATGCACAAACCGTGCCAAGCCATTCAGAAAAAAAAACATATTATTTAAGTAAAGAGGATTCAATTATTTAATGTGTTCATCGAAATGTGAGCATTAAAGCGAAAAATGAATGATTTCGTTTTTTAAAACCTGCACCTTTCACCGACGCAAGAGCATTCGGAGACTTTCGAAACACAACCGGTTTGACGCCGTCGCTGTCGAGGGAATGACTCCAGTATACCACGTCTCGTCTTGGTGGTTTAAATATTGCCTAGAATTAATTTAAATTAATTAAAGCCCAAGGAGGAGCTCGATGACGCTGGTGGTTAGCGTATTCGGCTGCGATCTTTGAAGTTAAGCAACCTTCGCAGTGGTCGGTAATTGGATGGGTGACCAAAAATCTTTTATCTCGAGTTCCTCCGTGCTTTATAAGGCACGTTAAGCCGTTGGTCCCGGCTGCATCTGCAGTCGTTAGCACCCGCCAATCTGCACTAGCCCCGCGTGGTGGATCATGGGCCAATCAACTTAATAGTCAACTTATGTCAGTTAACTCCACACCTTGACCTGATTAAAAAAGGGCCTTTCTTTATGGCAATCAAGTTGTATAACCACTTACCCAAGTTAAAACGCCCTCCAGGGAAGTAAATTTGATAGTAATCTTAAAAAAAATCTAATCAATAAGGCTTACTATTCTGTAACCGAATATATTGACGAAAAAATAGGTTAGGTAAATAAATAAACATGACATAAACCCATAATATTAATGTAAACTGTAAAGCTATTTTTGTATTTAAATATTACTTTTAATTTATAAATAATATTATTAAGATATGTGATTTAATTTTGTATAAAATATTTAATTGTAATAATAAATCTATAAATTTGCCGTGCCCTTACAGGGCTCTTGTTTGCAACCTAACCATACTTGTAAAACCTATGTATGCAACAAGATGCAATAAATGAATATGAATATGAATATTTCATCTATAGGGAAGGCCTGTGCCCCAACAGTCATTTATAGGCTGATGATGTAAAGCCCGAGGGGTCCAAGCGCTCGTTCTCTTTTTAAGGAAATGTCAATAAGGCTCACCGAAGTGCCTGGTGATCAAAAGGCTGGCATTATTTTAAGTAGGTAAGTAGATTAAGCTATATAGTTTTTAAGTTTGTGTTATTTAAATGTCAATGTTCAGTATATATAAATAAATAAATGTGAAAAGCCTCTCTGAGTTTGTTTCGCCGGTTCTTCTTAGAAAGGTCTTCCAATTTTGGAACCGGTGGTAGTTTACGGTAGTTAGAGTCAAATAAATAAACTCAAAATTACAAAAAAGAATTTTAAATAAAATACTTTATTTACTAAATTAATTAATAAATGAATACGTAGACTATAAAATTTAAAAAAAAATTCCAATGAAATAACCGAACGCTCAATAAAAGTCTTTCGAAGGTAGATCGACAAAATTAAATAAAAAAATCATTATTCCGACGATGCAGACCTGAAAAGGCTGCGAAACGTCAATAAATAAATAAAGTTTCGTGCATTAACCCGTTAAAAACTAGTTTTATTTAATGAGTGATGTGCGTGAAAACCTAAGAAACAAATGTTGGTATAATTAATTCTTTAATGCGTGTTATAATCAAAATTCTGCTGTTTTTATTACACACACTAGTGACCGCACGCGACGTCGTCCGCGTACCAAATTCATCTAAATCCGTTCAGTATTATTTTCGTGGTTGAGTAACAACACAATCACACAAACATACAAACTTTCACATTTATAATAATAGTAGGATTAAGCAATATGGACAGGATTGCCAGTAGCTGGCATATTTGTTTTTCTTGCCACTTTAAGCAAATTTGCTAAATGTCGATTCAACTAAAATTATATCTATATCACAGAAATATGTCAAAACGCCAATGTTAATTTGATTGTATTGGATAAATCTAATTTTAGTTTAATTGAGATTAGACACGCTGAATCGAATTTCATTAATTTCGAATAGTCCGGAGTAAACATTAGATAAGCACATTAGCTACTCTTTGTCGCGAAAATAAAACTCAAAGAAGATGTAATAATTGTAGACAGACACACATCAATCGTGGGCAACACTACACAGCTAGCATACTTACACACTAGCTTAGCACTAGGCAGACACCGCACCCGTAGGATAAGAGTGCGAAGACCCGGTCTACACACGACACGCTATACCAGGTACAGGTACGTACCTGGGCGATTTCCCCGCCACCCACGACAACGGCTAACTAGAGCCGGTGTCTCAGAGACTCCCTCTAGTTGAGCCGACCCCCTCAGGTTCGAGTGGTCTAGACGGAGAGGAGACTCCCCCGTGGGGAGATGCCATCCGCCTGGAATACCTCTAGAGGCACTCGCCAATTCTCGGCTTGAGGTCCCCTTAGGATCTCGCCGTCCCCAAACCCGGTGACGCTGTAAAGGTCATCTGCGACCAACAGCATATACAGTCAAAAAAAAACGCAGGCTTACAGACATTGACGGAGGCCAGCGGGGTCCAGACTTGGGAGGTCCGGGCCTTGCATTGCACAAGCCTTCGCAGATAGATGGGGATGCCCCTGATGCCTCGGGGCATCCCCAAGTTGGGTGGGTCCGTTCGAATCGGACACTCACTGGTGGGATTGTGGATGTATCCGTAAGGGTTCCCATGGCCTCACACAGTGCCGCTGCCTCGTCGAGGGGGTACCGCCTGATGGTGGATCCCGTCCTCGGGGAGGCCTCGGCCCATCGGTGACATGAGGGGGCATCGTCAGGTTTTTAGTGGGTAGGGCCCCCTTCTTCTCGAGCAGCCGCCGAGCCAGCCCTAGGACTGGTTGGGCGGGTGTGCGAGAGGAGGGGAGGAGTCCCACATAACCTCGCCGCACTCCCAAGGCGGTGGGGTATGCGTAACGAACTTTCCTTATTTTATTATGTATGTATATATGTAACATAATAAATTTAATATAATACTAAAATAAAGAATAGACAAGTTGAGTTGAGTTGAATTTTCCAACGACTTGGGTAAGCGTTCCACCCTCGTTGCCAAGTTTCGGGATATCAGATTGCTAATACCAATCCGGTGAGTGGGGCTAGCTGGGTTGGCGGCTAGGCGAGGTAAAATTGAAAACTATTTGCTGAACACACACCATCCATCACAGCCACTTAGCCGTATTGCCGGCAGTTTTACATGTCTGGCCACCGACTTTGGGGCGCGATATAATTTTGTTCTGCACAGTATTTGGGGTTTTAAGTATTTCGGGGTTTTGATTTGCGTACTTTTAGATCGTAAGTTAAATTTAAAGAACGTTTAATTTGCCAAACTACCAAAGAATTACGAAGAAAGAGCGCGTCGAAGTTTGTAAATGGGGCCTCGTGACGTCACTTCTAATTAAAAATTGTATCAAGCCGGGACGTCATGCGACATTTCAAATCAATATATTATCTATGTAATGGTTTGATTATCTAAATAAATAAATAATGCGTCACCAAAACACTTTGATATTCTACCTGATAGGCCGAGCAAAAATTAATCGTCACCCCTGATCCAATAAAATAAAAAAAATATGGGTCAAATTGAGAACCTCTTTTTAATTTATTTAAAATATTATAACAAAGGTGTCGATTCTGGCATGATTCTCTAATCTAAACTTAAATTTGACAACAGTGTATCCTTGTCATTCTCCATACACAATGGAAAGGAGACACTGATTTTAAATGTAGTTTTAAGTTTAGCGAATTACGCTAGAATTGGCACCAATGTTTAAGTATAAATGTAAGTCATATTGACAATGGCCTCATCGTGTGACCAGCTATTTCCCTAACTAATCTAACGTCTGATGAACGTTATCATTAGAAGCTTATCATTATTACAACGTTGACACATTCGTGAGTAATTAAAATGGCGTTCAAACGCGTGATTGCAGCATCACGCAGTTCAGATGACGCGCAGTCCCAAGGTATTTGATGATTACAAAAAGAAGTAAAAAGAAAAACAATAAAAATATCATAACTTTCATTCGATAGCGTCGTCATGAGTATCATGAAGCGATATTGTCAATCAATCTACGCTTAGAATAATAAATGTATATTAATACTAAATACTACCTACATAGATATTAATTATAATTTAACGAGAAACTCAAAAGAATACAGTAAATTGTAACAAAAAACGCTGATTATTCTGAAAAAACAACGAATTTTAACTGACACTCAATTTATCAATACAGTTCGGTAAACGTTACTAAAGGATTCTTTTAATCCACAAAATAGATAGTGCAGAAGGCAATCTACATATAAAGTGCACTGCAACGCACTCATAGTCACCGCTCACGGACACGATATCTCGGACTATTTGAGACCACTGCGAGCGCAAGTTCCATCTGTTTGAGACACGCACACGCGTCTGTAAACTTTATTGTGCAAAAAAGGAGCAACAAAAAAGTTATTGTTACTGTTCAGTGGATAGTTGTTTGAATTTAACGTTAAACGGCAAATTGTCGTTATTTACGTGAAAACGTCATGAACATCAGCTGCACGCACAAAAATTGAGACGTCATGTCACGTTGTCACGAGTTAGTTCAACGTTCCGCGGTCTGTGTGAGGTGATGTCAGGAGTTCCTTCCTTCTTCCTGTTTCATAATCAACAATAAATCAAACAAATACGTACGAGTGCCAGTACCACGATTTTTTTGTGCATAAGCCAAAGATGACAAACCTGGCGCGATCGCCGAGTGTAGGCATTTAAAAGTGAAGTACCTATACATGAGGAGCTGGCGAACAATTTTATTAATTAAAAACCATACCAAAAGCTCACTGTAGGCATGTTATTCAGTTTTATACAGCTCCTGTAAAATTTATTTATTTATAGAAGTTACACATGCAGGCTGGCAGAGAAATCCAAAACGCCAGGAAGTCATACATAAAGAACATTAACATTCATATAAGGTACTCATTCAATTCAATAAAATTAAGAAAAAGAGATAATAAAATAATAATAATAAAAAAAAACAATAATGTCAAATAGATAAGTAATGTCAATTAGTAATAGAAACAAAGTCTACAACTAATAATGTCAAATCTAATGTCAACTAAGAACATTTAATGTCAAATATACCAATTAATAAATAATGTCATACCATTTAATGCAATTATACCGTTTTGTTCGCCAGCTCCTCACATGAGATTACCTTCTGTTCTTACCAATTTATATTTAATCTGTGTACGCGAGTGCATTGACCCACCAATGCAATGGACGGCCATGTTCGTTTTTAATTGTTGCGTCTCGTTCTAATTGACATTCAGCCTAACACGAATATGTTTCAATATGATCTAACGTAGAAAGTGGCCTTCAGTATAATTTGTAATATATTTAGTTTAGCTCGAACAACGATTATATATTCACAATAAAGAATTTTGTCACCAATCTGTTAATTTGGATAAACTCCCATATAATTAAGTACCTATTAACTTTATGAGTAGAGTTATTAACTTGCTCGTAATTTTAGAAAAAGATAATCTAATTAAAATATAACATGACAATTGTCTACTTTTACTTGACATTGGCTGAACGCACAAACCGTGCATGCCATAAAAAAGAAAGAAGAAGAAGACAATTCTCTAAAATAGGCGCGAAACATGATAATTAGGGGAACTTTTGTGTTTGCTTTTACTTGTCTACACAGGAATTCATTCTAATGGGGGTCCATAAATTATGTGAGGCGTTTTTTTGATTTTTCTGTCCCTCCCTCCCCCCCTGGTGAGCTGTCGTGAGATTTTATTCAACCCCCTCCCCCATCCCCCAATCTCATGTGAGATTTTTTTAAATGCGAGTTCTTACGTAAACGTGTTGGATTGTTATTGTAAAAAGAAAAAAAATTGCTTCGTGCTTTTATTTACGACTAGTTAAGACTGTAGTTATGGGTATTTTTACCCATATTTAGGTTTTTAAATTTATTTTATAATTTTTGATAAAAAGAGGTAGTTTTCACCCCAAAAAAACAAAAAGCATACAACGGCATAATATACAAAATGAACTAGAGGGTGAAATAAGCCTAATCCCAAATTTTTATACAAATCGGTGCGGGACGAAAAAATTGCGAGGTTTCACCATTTTTTAGCTTCATTTCCTGGACTAAATCGTAACTACGTACTATGATTAAAAAAAGCATATCTACTCTAATTCAGTCTATGAAGAATCATGCGCTGTCTCAAGAGAGACTATTGGAACCAACATGTCCATAATATGATTTTTAGTAAAATCATCTGCTCCTTCAATTTTGTTCTGATGTAGCCACTCTAAGACGTTAGTGCTTGCGCACAGTAATGTACAATCTGGATTAAATGGACCAAAATAGTATTTTTTTTTTGTTTCAATCAGAAAAAAAATTGCGTGATATTTGCCGAGACCACCCCTCTCTCCAACGTAAAATTAGATGAGATTTGACTCGACCCCCTCCCCGCCTTAAACATCTCACTTAATTTATGGACGACCCCGATATACTTCTTTTTAAATAAAAGAAAAGGGGATCACTTTTTCGAAAATACATAATACCTTTGTTGTTGCTAAATATTGATCCATGCTTCAACAAATTTACATAATACTTCATTCAAGTATAACTATTAGTTTGGCTGTCAAGACTTTAAACATTTCGATACTTCAATAGCCAAACAACTTGTGTCTAATTACAGTTCAAATATTTGTTCTTCCGATTAAACCCCAACAAATGTTTGGAATTGACAAAACAAAACGTGGATGGATTGCGATTGACGGCCAAGTAACACAAATGTGACATGATAATTTCCCCAAACAGTGATAAGACTGTGACAATATTTCCGTTTGAGTCATCGCTAAAAAATGTTCG
Organism: Chilo suppressalis; assembly: GCA_902850365.2. NCBI lineage: Eukaryota > Metazoa > Arthropoda > Insecta > Lepidoptera > Crambidae > Chilo > Chilo suppressalis. Next base: position 2,718,904 of record OU963910.1, read on the forward strand.
CGCCTTTTCTTAGAAAATGGCGGTTGGTTGGTAGAAAAATTGCGGTGAAAAAGTCAAGTGTTCTTACGGCATTACCGTTCGACAATCAATTAGATTATTTCACAGCATTGTAAAGCGAATTTCTTTAGTTTATACTTCATCAAAAAATGAAATTGTACTTATAAATAATTTAACAGTAGTTCTGTTGGTTAGTTACTGAATTGCAAGTTTTTTTGGGATTGCAACACTGAGAGCACATAAGTACTTAGATCATTTACCTTGATCTTAATAAACTATTTGTGAAAAAAATATAGTTTTTACAACATTAATACTAATTTATCTTATCAATAAGTAGAATTACTGTAATAGGCACTTCTGTACCTTATACCTAGGACAATAAAATAAGGATATTTCCATAATAAAAGAGACAATCATATATCTATGGCCCCTGACAATGCAACGTAAGATTTGGAATCTAGCTACTCATCCCGTATGAATACTACAATTTGATTCCATATGAATATTGAATTATAGCAAAAGCCATACTTTTCCAACTTTAGGCAGTGCGTTATTATCAAAGCTGTGTAGGTACACGATATCGAGCGGACGGTATCGATTCGCGTCCGTTATCGAATAGTCGATATTTCTGTTTGCCTGCCCCATCAATGATCGTCGAGTATCTCGCCTATTTGGCCAATAACTTGTTTGATAATGCTTTACAGTGCTTGCACTGTGATTAGTCGCGCCTCTCTAGATTGTTTGTGATTTTTTTTTGTTTTATCTATTAGCTTCAGTTTCAGTGTTTGTTAATATTTGTATATTTTGTTATCGTCTGGTATTACAAACATCAAATAAATTATGTCGACTCTAAAAAGTCAATAAACTTACTATTGCGACTAATAAGATTGCACGGCATAGATACAATGTTTTGATTTTATTTTAATATCTGTCACTTGTCTGTCACACACGCAAATTCTGTTGCAACTAAAGTCAATGATTTGTTTTATTTTTTGAGTTGTCGGATTGGACAACATTTGAATATTTTGCTACAGAAATAAAGCATATTGCTATATTAACTACTCATTTAGAAACAGCTGCGAATACCAACGACATTTACCGCTTTTATAGACCCCAAAATAAGTAAGTAATAATATCTTATAGGCAATAAAATACCACAAATCCCGCCGCGGTTTTATCCCTTACGATCCGACCTAATCGAGCCGCAATACGGACGGAAATCCGAAACAAGCCCTATCCCCTTGCTATGAACGAATGCATAAGTATTTGGGGTTCTATGTAATAAAATACTAACCTACGGCGATGGTTCAGATCGCATTAGCCAAAGAAGCCATTATTAAAAAGTATCAAGTTTCGGAACGCACCGCGCGCCGCGGGCAACCAATAATAGCGCGCTCCCGCCAACTCGGCGGCCAATCAGCGCGCCTCCTGTTTGTTTTTTTTTATTCCAGATCGAGTTAATGGATTGTTCTTCATTCTGATTTATGCTTTGTTTCTTTTTTTTTATTTACCGTGGTCTTGTTTCGCTTTCGGTTGTTGCCTGCCAGAGTTTTTTTTTGGTAACCGAAGCTATGTAAACGTTAGGAAGGCAAATGTAAATGTATCCCTTTGTTTTACTCATCATCTTCTATGTCTACCCACAGCAGAAGGATGGATTATTCAATCAAACATATTTTATGAATATTTACAAATTCTCACAAAAAATTTAATGGTTTACCAACAACTGCATTAGTTTATAGTTTAAGTAGTGGTAGATGAATGTCTATTTATAAATAATAAATAAAATAAATATTTCCGACACTCACACCAATTAGCCTAGCCCCAAAGTAAGCACTATAAGGCTTGTGTTATGGGATGCTAGGGTAACGGATAGAATACATAAACTGTACATATATAAGTATATTTTTATAGAAAATACATATTAAACATCCATGACTGGAGTTCAAATGCTCGTATTCATCACACAAACATCTGCCCCCACCGGGACTCGAACCCGGGACCTCTCGAGTCGGCAACACCATGAAACCCGGCGTACAAACCACTCGACCACGGAGGTCGTCGTTATTTAATACCAAACTGAAGGATATTCTTTGCTTTTGCTTAAATAAAATAAATTTAAGTATAAGGAAACTTCTCACACGAAAATATTTACTGGCCTACGCCCAGGTCCATTAAAGCTTCAAAAATTAAAAATCAGGGCTCCAAGGTAGGCGCCAAGGTAGGCATCGACACGAGTGGTACTTCATACGGGTCATACACATAAAATGCTTGTTTATTTATTTATTTATTTAATCTTTATTGCCTTATATGCAAATGGCGGACTTAATGCCAATATGGCATTCTCTACCAGTCAACCGGAAAGAAAGTGCAGAGCGAATATAACGGCAAAGAATAAAAAAAAAAGAAAGTTTACCAACCATGTCACATAAAAAAGCTACCATTATATTTGTATATTGGCTTCAGACGTAGTGATGATGTTGGTTCACTATCTGTTTCATACAAATAGGTACTTAAATGATGTAATAGAAAAAAACGGCCAAGTGCGTGTCGGACTCGTATAGAAAGGGTTCCGTACAACAAACCGCGACAAGAAAAATCATTTGTGTGTTTTCGTCATATATTACAAAGTACACTATGAATCAGTGTTTTTAGTATGTTGTTTAAATACAGTATCATCATCATCAGCCTATTAATGTCCCCACTGTTGGGGCACAGGCCTTCCCTATGGATGGAATAGGGAGATTGGGCCATGACCCACCACGCGGGCCCAGTGCGGATTGGTGGGTGCTAACGACTGCAGATGCAGCCGGGACCAACGGCTTAACGTGCCTTCCGAAGCACGGAGGAGCTCGAGATAGTAATTTATGGTCACCCATCCAATGACCGACCACTGCGAAAGTTGCTTAAGTTCAACGATCGCAGCCGAACGCGCTAACCACTTGCGCCATCGAGCTCCTCTCCTCTCCTCGCTAAATACAGTATATGAATCATCATATACCAAAATTTGACATTAAATAAATATTTCCAACATTTACACCAATTAGTCTAGCCCCAAAGTAAGCACTGTAAGGCTTGTGTTATGGGATACTAGGGTAACTACCAGAAATACATATTAAACATCCATGACTGGAGAACAAATGCTCGTATTCATCACACAAACATCTGCCCCCACCGGGATTCGAACCTGCGACCTCTCGAGTCGACGATACCATGAAACCCGACGTATAAACTACACGGCTACGGAGGTCGTCCACATTCCTAACTAGTTTATATTCTGAGATAGAGCCTGTATGAAAAATGGTCTAAAAATTACAACTTTCACAGCCCCCCATTTCTTTGTTATTGACAATAAAAAATACAAGTCCTACTCAATGAGCTCTAGAGAATGATTTGGCACAAACTGGGGTAAAGAAATAAAAATCGACTTCTTTTTCATGTATGAATGTCCCCCTATGAAAAATACTTTAATTGAATTTTTAAATAAATATTCGGTTTTGGGCAAGCATTTTACATTAAATACATAAAATTCAGTTCCGTAACTCATCCGTTTACGATGACAGGCTGACAAAGTGGCAACAATAAGTATTCATTTGACATTGTGGGTTACCTACAATGCGAAGAGATGGTCGCTGCCTTGCAGCTTAAGCATGGCTAGAAGAATTTCTAGGCGGCCATCAGGGTCGCGGTAGCATAATTGGTCAGTGCATTCGCCCGGATAGCGAAGGGTGCTGGTTCGAGTCCCGTCTGCTGCCTGGTCCGCGTGGAATTTTTTCTAGTTATATTTTCTTTAGATTTAAACATCAAGCAGTTACATGGTTAAAAAATAAAAATTATGAACAGTAGGGTTCTTTGGGTAGGAATGAAATGAAATGAAAAGTCATTTATTCAGTCTAGGCTGTTACAAGCACTTGTGAAGGTCAAGAAGCTACGCCATCGGTTCGCAAAACTACGGCGGGAGACCTTGTACTGAGAAGAACCGGCAAGAAACTCAGCAAGGGCTGTTTTTTTCTCCGTGTTGTTATATACAGAGTCGTCAAGTTGAAAAATGACTTCAATGATACGTCTGAAGTCACCTTCCATTACATCATTTAGAATATAAATATATAGTTCCAATAAATTTTATGGTTAACATTATATTTAGTATATAGGAAGCGGCATTAGATAGGTACAATATTATTGTTATGAAAAATGACTAATACCCATTAAAAAAACAAATTATAAGAAACACTATGTCCATGCATTACGATCATTCAGATAATCATCAACTTTATAATAGCCCTTATTCATAAAAGTATTTTTGATCTGAGATTTAAAGTTAGTCAGTGGAAGCTCAATCAGATCTAGGGGAACTTTATTAAACAATGCAATACTGCAACCCAGAAATGAACCTCTTGATTTTTGGAGTCTGAAACATGGAACGGCAAGCCTGTTCTTAAATCTCGTGTTAAAGTTATGGGTTTGACTTTTTTTTGCAATGCGCATAGGGAACTCTAAAAATAGTGATGATGATGGCCTAATTAAATAATGCGTTATCATACTCTTTTCTCGTCAAACATGTATCCTAAGCTGAGGTAACAAACATTATGCGCCGATGGCTAACCCAGTTATCCGGGACACTCCCAGATGCAGATTTACTGGAAACGATCCGTTTTCTGGAAAACGAAACGAGATTTAATTATCATTCTTAATTACACAATAACGAAACTCTTAACTAGAATCGCGATGAAGGAGAAAGAAGTGTTGTAATAGGTTGGGGAAAAAATATTTTCGCCTAAAGAAAATATTGCTAAACAAAATCCACGTGGACCAGGCTGCAGATGGGATTCGAAGCCTAGGCCTAGGGCCTTTTTTTATTACGCAAGTTAAACCTCTATTTACAGACGTTGGCGCCCTTAAGGGGCACACTAAGGAACGGACCTCACACCTGTACCCTTACGAGTTTTAGCTCACGAAAACTATCGTAGTTTTCGTAATTGTAAATTATGTTTCTATGTCCATTTTGGTAAAGAGTAACCAAATATTCTTAAAATTTAAGAAGACGCAAATGATTTCATGATAGAATTTAAACACTGTTTATTTCTATTGAAACGAAAACAATAAAATCAATACCCTTGGTACGAGTCTCTCGGGTGCGAAACGGATAAACCGTTAAGCAGTCCGCGCGGCTTACGAGCGCTAGCGGCATACTATCCGCTAAAAACATCCTGCGAATACCCTCTACGCTGTTTAAGTGCGGAACCGCGAGATCCCCATTGAGGTACTTCACCGCGTCTCCGCACCCAGGTCTAGGGCCTAGGATCGCAGTATAATGGTCAGTGCATCCGCTCGTATAGCGAATGGTGCTGTTCGAGTCCGTCTGCTGCTTGGTCCACGTGGATATGTTTCTAGTTATATTTTCTTTAGATTTAAACATCAAGCAGTTACATGCTTCATAAATAAAAAAAATATCAAGTATTTTCGCATTATAATGTGTATAAACTTACGCTGTTATGGATAAAATGGATGCCATTTTTGAGAAAGTGGAGCAAGATCGGCATATCAGTACTTACGACGCGCGACGTAGCTGATGAACTGGGAATTATAGTTATACACTTAAATAAGTTATTTACGGGATTGTTACCATGTACCTTGTTTTTAGTGAGTGTCCGATATTTCGGCAATGTTGCAAGCGCCATGATCACGGAGTAACTGAAGTAATTGCGGGTAGGCTATATATAGTCGCGGTTTTTACATCAGAAGCCCCAAAATTTCTGTAGCAATGGGATCATGACCCTACCTACAAGATGGCAAAAAGTTATGGAATAAATTGGCACTTTAGTTAAAAAAAAATATAAAGTTGATTTTGAAGTTTTGTTTTTCTTTTACTTACTTTTAGTCTAGAATGTAGGTAGATTGATTGGGCAAATAGTGGGTTTAAGAAACCAGTACCTACCTAATATTTTAAACCATAATGATCGTAATGCCTTTTCTAATTCTGAACCAGGTTGAACATAAAGTAGAAATTTTATTCCTACATGACGATTGACATTTCTGATTCCCATCCAAGTTTTTCTTTTATGTTTAAGCAGACAAACGAGCTGACAGTCCACCTGATGGTAAGTGGTCACTGCCGCCCATAGACACTTGCAGCACCACGAGTACCACTCATGCTTTGCCGGCTCTGAAGGAAAAGGTTTACCCTAATAATTTACAAATTTCTCATATAAGATCAGAGTGAAATCATACAACCTGGTTGTGGTGTGTATGTGTTGCTAATATTTCCAGGGTTTTATGGGGTAAGCCAACGCATGAGTGATACTTTAACATCGCAAGCATCTATAAGCTATGGTGGCCGTTTACTATCAAGCGGAGGTACCGTCAAGAGAAGTAGGCCACAGTAGATGTTACGGGGGCGGTACGGTGGGCACTAGGCCGCGTACTTAGCCCCCACGCGCGGGCCTACCTGCGCACGTCTGCGGGGTCCCCGCAATACCTCGGGAGACCCCTGCCGTGGATCGCCGGCGAGGCCGGGAAGCTGCTGGGTGCGGGGATGTGGAGGTATCCCTCACCATGGGGATCCCCCGGCTTCGCATCAAGCAGTGTTGAAGGTATTCGCAGGACTTTTTTAGCGGATATTATGCCGTAAAGTGCCCGTAAGAGTTGCGGGGTCCTCAGTGGTCAGCCACTGGGGGGTCCGTAAGACTTGCGGGAGCCAGGTGTGAGGTCCGTTCGGCGGTGTGCCTCTTAAAGGCGCCGTCGTCTGTAAAAAGATTATTTACGTGCGTAATAAAAAAAAAAGGCCACAGTAGATGTTCCGGCTCGAATTACAATTTATATAAAATGGGCGCAAACAAGGATATATTTCGCCTGATGGTGAACGTTCCCCATACACTCATAGAAGATCAGAGTGAAATTATACAATCGTTTCTGTATTTGTGTTGCTAAGATTTACAGGGTTTTATGAGGTGACCCTTCGCAAGAGTCGTTTACTCGCCAGGTTGAATAGAAATTTTGCTATATCCCTAATACAGTGAAAACCTTTAGTCATTTCCAGGTTGCGTTGAGTCGACGTGGCGGACGCATGCGCGTTACACTCGGTCAATACTAGCGTGCAGCGAGCGGGCGACCCGCCGGCGACGCTGAAGATACACACAAAATGTTGCCAGGTTGCGACTCGAACCAAGCTTGTAAACGCATTACCACGTTTGTCAAGCTTTATATTGGCGAATTGAGAACCTCCTCTTTTCTTAATTAGGTTTAAAACCAAGCGAGAACCTTTTACGGTCTTACTGGAAAAAGTTAGACACGGTTTAAAACCTTGTTTTGGAAAATTTTGTATGATATGTTTTCTTAAACTTGTATTGAGCGCATGTCTGATTTTTTTGTGGTAATAAGGTTTTTGTTAATTTTATTTGATGCCACTATTTTTTATCTGTATTTTGTTTTTGTATTGCTGGTTATTTTTTTTTAATTTTCCTGTACTGGCGAGACGAGAAGCGGAAAGAAGAGCCTTATGTGGGATAAGCATTTGTGTCAATGCACTATTTCATAGGAAAAAAAATAATTCCTACTCTACATGCATGCTGTACGATTGCTGTATCTGCAGTCGTTAACACCCGCCAATCCGCACTGGGCCCACGTGATGGGTCATGGCTCAATCTCCCTATTCCATCCATAGGGAAGGCTTGTGCTCTTGCAGTGGGGACATTAATAGGCTGATGATAATGAATAGAACAATGCATTTAATGTGTTGTGTTGGCAAATAGATAAGGTTTATGTTGGCAAATGGATAAGGTTTCAGGTCTCCTCGGTTTAAAGAATTGGGTTCAGGTCGGCAAAATGAGGATGCTTGGAGCTTAGTTTTATGTCGCATCAAATGTCCACTCACACGTAAAATCAGATCATCATCATCAGCCTATTAATGTCCCCACTGCTGGGGCACAGGCCTTCCCTATGGATGGAATAGGGAGATTGGGCCATGACCCACCACGCGGGCCCAGTGCGGATTGGTGGGTGCTATCGACTGCAGATGCTATCGGGATCAACGGCTTAACGTGCCTTCCGAAGCACGGAGGAGCTCATGTTATTAAATTTTTGGTCACCCATCCAATGACCGACCACTGCGAAAGTTGCTTAACTTCAACGATCGCAGCCGAACGCGCTAACCACTTGCGCCATCGAGTTCGCGAGTTATAATAAATGTATATGAAATGAATAAATATATATTTCTATATGTATATTATTTTCATTAATTTGTTAATTTACCCTTTCATACAGTATCAATCTTTTTTAAGTTAATTAAACTCTTTTTGCGTCTGGTTAGACTATCGAACTTAAGGAGTAAACTCCAGTCGTGCGTCGGAGCTGACACACACATTTTTATTTTAATATATATTATAATATTAACTTGCATAGCTACCAGAGCGGCTACTGTAGAATAATAAGATCAAATAATCGTTAAGAGGCGACAGTTTTCATAAGTTCAATTGAACGGAAAAATCTTGCCGGGCTAATCAGGGACACGGTGTGGACGAAGTGGACGAGATCATGCAACATATAAAAACGCCTCTCAAATAGATTAATTTTTCTCAAGTTCGTTAAATAAAAATTATATATGTGTGTTCAATATATACATGTATATACATATACATATTTCATTTACTAGCTATAAGAGAGAGAAAGAAAATGTGCGCGCGCACTGCTTTCTCTTGCTTATACTCCCCCACTCAACTCCCGTTCGCCTCGCTCGAACACACTTTTCGTAACGCGTAACGCATTCGCCAGCTTATCCCCCATGTCAAGCGTGCGTAATGAAGTTTCACTTCAATTAAATAATAAAAATCATACTCTAGGCAACGCATATTGAAAAGGATGAAACGTCAAGTTATGTAAAAAAAAGTATTAAAAACGTATTTTAGATCCGTTAAAAAGTAGTTTTAATTTAATAAGTGATGTGCGTGAAAACATAAGAAATAAATTTATGCTCTTTTTTTTTGAATGTGTATGCTGTTGGTCGCAGATGACCTTTACAGCGTCACCGGGTTTGGGGACGGCGAGATCCTAAGGGGACCTCAAGCCGAGAATTGGCGAGTGCCTCTAGAGGTATTCCAGGCGGATGGCATCTCCCCACGGGGGGAGTCTCCTCTCCGTCTGGAGCCTCTAGACCACTGGAACTTGAGGGGGTTTTTATGCTCATTGTTGAGTGAATTGCATTTTATACGTGAAAAGTGAGATATATATACCGAGCAAATGTATTTATCTCTGAATTTATTTTTTGTAACCCAGGTGCTGGAGATGCGAAAGTAAACGTGAAATAAAAAAAACTTGAATATAAAATAAAAATGTAAAAAGAAATAAATACTTTTATAATTTAATGCGTGTATTTTTTTTATAAAAAAGGATGAATATTGATGAATTATGAATTTGACGACCTCTGTGATCGAGTGGTTTATACGCCGGGTTTCGGCAACACCGACTCAAGAGGTCCCGGGTTCGAATCCCGGTGGGGGCAGATGTTTGTGTGATGAATACGAGCATTTGTACTCCAGTAATGGATGTCTGATATGTATTTCTATATAAATATGCTTAAATATGTAAAATATATCTATTCTATCCGTGACCCTAGTATCCCATAACACAAGCCTTATAGAGCTTACTTTGGGGCTAGACTATTTGGTGTGAGTGTTAAAAATATTTATTTATTTTTATTTAATACTAGCTGACCCAGCGAACTTCGTACCGCCCTAAAAAAATAGGGGTTGTCCAGCGGACAAAATTGTGAATCTAAACCATTCTCAGATCCCCTTGAACACACACAAAAAATTTCATCAAAATCGGTCCAGTCGTTTAAGAGAAGTTCAGTGACATACACACTCACAGAAGAATTATATATATAAAGATTACCCCCTACAGCCTGAATACAAACCTACAGAAGTGTTCTTGGCACTGTACAAGTAAGGTGGTAATAAGACTAGTTTTCTATTTATCTGTGTCATAATATTATTAACACCACCAGGGATTAAGATATGAAATCATGTTAGTAATATAAAACTAGTTTTCAACGGGATAATGTACGAATTTTATTTATATATTGACGTTTCGCAGCCTTTTCAGGTCTGCATCGTCAGAATAATTAATTCTTGCATTATCCCGTTAAAAACTAGTTTTATTTAATGAGTGATGTGCGTGAAAACCCAAGAAACAAATATGTAAGTAATATATAAAAATAGAATTACAAAACTCACGTTTTCATATAGCTTTAAAACAAAAAAAAAATTAATTTTCTTGGCATCCTCTCGCACGAGCCGTCGCAGTTAACAATTAAGGTTGAATTTAAAAAAAATACTCTCTTTATTTAAAAGAGTCCACTCTAAGGAGATCGGTAATTTGTTGAAGTTTCTTTTAAAAATTTCGTTGTTCCCTTAATGGAGTGCCCCCGCTTATGTTTATTCTGACTTCGTTATTCGACTCTGAGCTGTTAAAAATTGAAATTAGATTCGATTTTGTTTTCTTAATTACTTTGAGTACTTCTTTACATTAAACACGATTATTGAGACGTCGCGAAAGCTCCGCTGTTTAGTAGCCTTATGAAATAAAATGAATGCTAATTTTGTTTGGTGTTATATCTCATATATATAAAACACAAAGGTGACTGACTGACATAGTGATCTATCAACGCACAGCCAAATTAAATGAAATTTGGCATGCAGGTAGATGTTATGACGTAGGCATCCGCTAAGAAAGGATTTTGATTAATTCTACCCCGAAGCGAAGCGAGGGCGGGCCACTAGTGTTTTTATAAGAGATAAGTTTAAAAAATTTGGAATAATGACGGTCGCATCACAGTACATATACGAAAATTTATTACTTGTAAGAAAAAAATATTAATTTGTTTCTTAAAAACAGTGATGTTCACACACTTAATACAAGAAACAAAAATAAACTAACTTTACCTGCTACTAGGCTTCACAAAATTAATAATTCATTTAAAGGTCTTTGTGTTCGCTTATACAATAAAGTCCCAAGCAATATCCAAGGGTTAACCATAAATAAATTTAAAGATAGTATAAAAAAGCACTTATTAAAAAAGCTTATTACAAAGTGTCTGATTATATTACAGACAAAAATGCTTGGGTGTGAACTGTTCCAATCATTCCGACAGGTTTTCTATATTAAATAAATCATAATTGTATTGACGTTGTAACAACATAATGATTTGTAAATGTTATTACATTAGACTTTTAATGTTGTGGAGTTTTTTTTTCGCTCGTTTTTCTCCGCAGCTAAAAAATATGTCCATAACAAGTGGTAGGGGAAAAAAATTCTTGAACGATTCAAAAGAGTTGTACATCTTATATATACAAATTATACATCCAATTTGAATAAAGATATATTAATTTCTGATTTCTAGATAAATATACTTATGTTTTTGTTTGCTATCCGTTGCCCTAGTGTTCCTTAATACAAGCCTTACAGTGCTTATTTTGGGGCTAAGCTAATCGGTATGATTATTAATAATAATAATAAATATTCTTTATTGCACACAACAAAGGACACAAGACAAAAACAAATAAAACAGAAGAAAGAGTACAATAGGCGGCCTTATTGCTAAACAGCAATCTCTTCCAGGCAACCTATGGTAGAAAAGGAATAATAATAGAGAAATATAGAAGGGTGCAAAAGTAAATACAGGAGCTATACTTATACGAAGAAAGAGGATATTAAATGAATTTAAGATAAAGAAAGGAAATAGCTTTTTACTTGATCGCTAAAGGAATTAAGCGAACGAGCCTTTCTGATACTACACTAATATTATATAGGCGAAAGTTTGTGAATTTGTATGTTTGTTACTTCTTCACGTCTAAACGGCTGGAGCGATTTTAGTTAGCTGACAATCTGGATTAACATATAGGCTAATTTACTACGGGAAAATATCCCTTTTTTTATTACGCAGGTAATACCTCTATTTACAGACGTTGGCGCCCTTAAGGGGCACACCAACGAACGGACCTCACACCTGGCCTCTCGCAAGCCTCACGGGTGCGAAACGTATAAGCCGGCAGACCGCGCGGCTTACGAGCGCTTAAGCCAGAAACATATTAACGTGTCGTGTCGTGTCGTGGCGCGCCAGAAGCACATCGGTTTCATACATTTACTATGGTTAGAGACATATTTACGTATCGTGTCGTGTCGACTCTTTAATCTCTCTATCTCTCTCTAACCCATAATAAATGTATGAAACCGATACGCCACGTCACGCCACGACACGTTAATATGTTTCTGGCTTTACTGCATACTATCCGCTAAAAACATCCTGCGAATACCCTCTACGCTGTTTAAGTGTGAAACCGCGAGATCCTCGTTGAGGGAATTCACCGCGTCTCCCAACAGCCTCCCGGCCAAGGGCGGATCCAGCTGTGGCGCCAGGCAGGGGGGTCTTATAGTCGTGGTCAAGTTACAGTGGGTACAGATTGTGAAGTACAGATTGTAAAGTGGGTACAGATGGACCCAGCTCAGGGGGGTCATTACCGCGGTCCTCTCATGTACGACTATAGATGTAAGGCTGGTTTAAAACCAATTAAACCAATCCGTTTAAAACGAAAAAAACCGTTTAAAACCGAAATAAACCATTTTTTCGATTAAAAACGGTTGGTGTTGATGATTATGTTTTTCTTAATTATAACTACATTGTCTTGATTTTAACGAGGTAGGAATATAACGGAGTACCTATAAACTGTATAAACAATTTTTAACTGATATTGATATACTTATACTTGAGGAGCTCGATGGCGCAAGTGGTTAGCGCGTTCGGCTGCGATCGTTAAAGTTAAGTAACATTCGCAGTGGTCGGTCATTGGATGGGTGACCAAAAATTTACTATCTCGAGCTCCTCCGTGCTTCGGAAGGCACGTTAAGCCGTTGGTCCCGGCTGCATCTGCAGTCGTTAGCACCCGCCAATCCGCACTGGGCCCGCGTGGTGGGTCACGGCCCAATCTCCCTATTCCATCCATAGGGAAGGCCTGTGCCCCAGCAGTGGGGACATTAATAGGCTGATGATGATGATGATTGATATACTTAGCGAGTTTATTTCTAGTTGGTCCATCCGCGACCAAGCGTAGGTAGTACCTACCTAAGTTATAAAAAGTCTTATCAGTTAAAAACTCTGTGTTGGTAAAAAGAAAAATTCATTGTTGAAGTGTAAAAACCATAGTTCTTTAAATCTAAAGAAAAGTTTACTAGAAAAAAATCCACGCGGACCAGGCAGCGGACGGGACTCGAACCCGCATCCTTCGCTATTCGGGCGAATGCACTGACCATGAGGGTCGTGGTAGCATAATGGTCAGTGCATTCGCCCGAATAGCGAAGGATGCGGGTTCGAGTCCCGTCCGCTGCCTGGTCCACGTGGATTTTTTCTAGTAAACTTTTCTTTAGATTTAAACATCTAGCAGTTAAATGCTTAAAAAATAAATAAAATCATAACCATAGTTCTTTTATTTTTGTATGCCAGTTTTCAACCGTTTAAAACGATTTATATGGGGTTTAAAAAGGCAACATTTTGTTTAAAACGTTTTAAATCGGTTGTTTTACATCTATATGTAGGACAGAACTACAAGAGAGGGCGCGAAAATATCCCTAATAAACCGGGCACTGCTAGTTAGAGATATTTATTTATTTATCTCCCCCTCATACCTACGTTCCGTTTCACACTTTCAGCTTAATAAAATATTCCCAGAAACCGAATGCATCCTCCTTAAAGACTGGCCGTCGACAGTCCCTCGCAGCGTGACAAGTTCGAAGGAAAATAAACCTCGGTGCATAGTCCCGATGTTATCAGTTCTCATTAGATAAGGACGGCGACATCCCGGAACCGAAGCGCAAACACGGTTATCAGAGCTGAGGTGCGACTCGACGAACCAGAGACGGTTACGTTTGAAAATGGTATATAAAAAAATATGTTTTTTTTTGGAACTTATTACGCTGTTTTGTTTTTCACTCGTATTCATAAACAAGCCGCGGAAACGGTTACGTTTAAAAATACAATAAAAATTGTTAATTGAATTTTTTGACAAGGATCGGAACCTACTGGTGTTGATTCTGGCATGATTATCTAAATTTAAAACTAAATTTAACATCAGTCTCTCCTTTTAATTTTTTTTTGTTTGAGTTCTCCCTTTTCTGGGAAGGCAAGGGGAACAATGCCCATACAGCCTTCTCCTTTTCATTCTGTATAGTAAATGACAAGGATGCACTGTTGTCAAATATAATTTTAGGTTTAGAGAATCATGGCAGAATCGACACTACTGTCTACGTACGAGTATATGACCGTAAATTACATACAAAATATGACGTTTACAAAGACGGCGGAGTTAGTTTCAATAGGGTATTTGACAGTATTAAAAATAAAGTGCCAATTGTTAGCATCTGTGTTTAGAATGAATATTGGCAGGGATTTTTACGATAAAAATATTCATAATTTTACTAAAAACTAACGAAAAAGATAATAGTTTTCTTATCTATTGTCACGTGACCCAAAACGCTTGGGATTGGCCGAGCCTAAAATGACGTCACACGCAAGTAAACTTCCGGTTAAAGTAACATTGCATTGTATCGTTTGTCGTTTTAATAACAGTCGTGTGACGTCACACACTAGTTAGACGCCATATTGTAAAGAGGAACGTTTTCGCGGCAACTAGAAAATGGAGTTTTTGATTTGGTTACTTTTACTGAAATACACAACAGAAGGATGAATATCCACTTTTTACGGACTCCATAAACATTAGTCAATAACGTGAGATCCTTTTCTAAAACTTGTCAAATATACCCTATTTTTATCACATTCATATTCTCAGGTTATCGCGCTTTATATATAGCTTTACACTCGTATTTCTAAACAAGTAATTACTTGATGCTATAATAACTTTGCTGCTAAGTTACCATGTCGTTAATTGACATTTGAATTCTTCAATAGAAGAAATGTTTACATATGCAACGAAAATCCGAAAATGGTTTCTATTACATACATGGTAAGAAATCTCATTTTTGACAGTTAAATAAATAACTTTTTTTCCTTCACTCATACCAATTAGCTTAGCCTCAAAGTAAGCATTGTAAGGCTTGTGTTATGGGATACTAGGGGGTTAACGGATAGAGTACATACTCATATTGTACATATATAAGTTTATTTATATAGAAATACATATTAAACTAAACATCCATGGCTGAAGTACAAATTCTCGTATTCATCACACAAAAATTTGCCCCCACCGGGATTCAAACCCGGGACCTCTCGAGTAAGCGACACCATGAACGAACGTACCAACCACTAGGCCACGGAGGTTGTCAAAGACTGAGGTTAGAAAAAAACGGATTTTGCTATCCGTCGGGTCCTAGCGCTATAAAGTTATTTAAGGAAATATCAAAAAGATTAGTCGACATCACTGGAGACCGAAGAGCTGGCAGCTACCTCGGAAAAAGAATTAGTCTGGCTATTCAAAGGGGGAACGCTGCCAGTATCTTCGAGACCTTGCCAAAGGGAATCCTTTTAATAATATATTTTAGTTATTATATTACATTTTTTAAGGTTTTTAGTCTAAGGTTCATTGTTCCTGTATATATATATATATGTATATATTTTATTATTCCATCAGTTTGTTTGATTTAAGGTATTATTACATAGGAGCTCGATGGCGCAAGTGGCTAGCGCGATCGGCTGCGGTCCTTACAGGTAAGCAACTTTCGCAGAGGTCGGTCATTGGATGGGTGACCAAAAATTTACTATCTCGAGCTCCCCCGTGCTTCGGAAGGCACGATAAGCCGTTGGTCCCGGCCGCATCTGCAGTCGTTAGCACCCACCAATCCGCACTAGGCCCGCGTGGTGGGTCATGGCCCAATCTCCCTATTCCATCCATAGGGAAGACCTGTGCCCCAGAAGTGGGGACATTAATAGGCTGATGATGATTACATAGTATACAATATCTACTGATAATATTTCTGTTCATTTCAGTATTTTTGGGATAGATTTTTTTGCACTTTTGTGTTGTAGGTACGTCTTGTATGAGTTAAAATATTTTAGAAACGACCGACATGTAGCCTGTGTGGGTCGAGTTTTTTTCCTTGCCGCCATATTGATTGAGCAAATACTTGGAGACAAGTGTGTGCCTCAAGGAAAACGATAATAAAATTCACCTACAGAGAAATAGGGACACGAAAACTGCCATCTTAACATACGGAAGTGGCAAAACAGCAACGAAATATGATTTGAAATGAATATGTATAAAATGAAATGAATTTTATTTTCATTAATTGTGGTTACAATGGTGTTTCTAAATGATTAGGTCAGATCGCACAATTAGCCGTTTCCAGCATGCAAAAAATAATTGAAATATAGATTTATAATTATGTTATGACTTTTTTGTACTAAGAGCATATCTCTTAGTCTATGTAAAATACTTATTTGCAAAATAAAAAATCTAATACATTGATAAAATAAAATGTCAAAAGCAAATCACATCACGTCTTCAGTAGGTACAATATACGTTAATTTCATGTAAGTCAACAACTTCATTTTAAATTAGAATAGAAGACGAAAAAAAACTTGTAGGTTATCAAATCGACGCTTAAATTTTATTTTATGTATGATATTGATCACGCATAGCTTTACCCAGGGTCGTCTGATTTTGACTATCCGTTTTTTATTGGAAAGGGTATACTCCGGAGTTGGTCCCATACAAATTTATCACGGACCACACATCTAAAGTGAAACTTCTTTGTTTTAATAATCTAACATTAGGCGGTGCATAAGCCATAGGGGAATGAAGCAACGCATTCATCACAGCACTTTGTCGCGTGTGAAGTTCGTGAAGCTCGTAGCGTTTCAGCCTTCGCCGAGTTGCCCTCCAAATTTCATGCTCGACGGGAAAAGGTAACATGCATACTTTTTTTCCCGCGTACCTCTTCAACAAAGCGCGGCATCTCTTCAGTCTCAGGTCCATTAGACGAGCACTCAAATGGTGTCCTGTTTTTCTTCGATATGCCCGAAGCCCTAAGTCTGCATTTAACACCCTTTTCACCGTGGTTCTGCTTAACCCCATCTGAAGGGCCAACAGTTTCTGCTTACGTTTGGGATTTCTTTGAATTCGCGCCTTCACAGCTTTTATCACTGCTGGAGTCCTAACAGACCGAGGCGACCACGTCTTGACTTGTCATCTACACTAGAGTCTTCATTGTATCGTTTGATGGTACGATAAACGAATCTTTTGGTTATATTCAAATTTTTCAGTATGTCAAAAATTTGAATTGGCGCGTTAACCGCAACGATGCAACGCAATAACTGCAACACGGTCTTCTTTAAGCGTCCACTCCGTAGCGTATTTTTATTTTTATGAACAATTCTAAATTCGAATTCAATAAACTTTTTTGTGGCCAGCATTCTAAAAGAAAAGTTTTTACAATGTGACAGCTGTCGTGTTTTGTTTTTGTTTCTTCTTTTCCTTAAGATTTTTCCATTTACATCCCATCCGAAAGGATGTTTTATTTCCCTAAAAATAAATAAATTCAAAAACAATAGGCTAGTTGACTCATGTCGAATTGTATTAAATAAATGTTTATTTCTTAAAGTATTTGGTCTAAGGAACCTAAATATATCGATTTCACTTCATAAAAGCAGAAGATTGCCGTAGAAATTTAATTTAAAAAAAATATTTTTAGTCTATATATTTTAAACACTAAAAACGCTGTTCGCCACATCCGCCATGATTGTGACGTCTCTTTTAGTAAACAACTAAATGTCATTCATACATAACTTTAAAACTTGTATTATTAAAACTAATAATAAATGAAGAGACTTAAAATATTATTCAATGAGTACTTACATCAAAGTGATCTTCGCAAAAATAAATTTTACTATGAGTCGATAAAGTTGCAGGATCACTTTTAGCAAGTTCTAACCAGGTATTGCGTAGGTTAATTTTTTTCGGCACTTTAATCCACAACTTTCCTGGAGTCTTCAAGGTTCTTACATTCTCGTACAATACAATAATGATAATTACTATATTTTTCGTGGTGTCTATTAGAAATCATGTTTATTTTATTATTATAAACTCAGATAGGTTATTTTCTACGTGCTTACGAGTTTTTGTTTACTACCGTCAACGACATATCTATAGACTAAAATGGCCGACAGCGTTTTTGTATGTCCATGAAAAGTCTATTTTAAAATTAAAGATTTGTAACTTTCTAGGTCTCAAAAAAATACAATACATTTTTTTTCGGTCTAATAGAACATTTATTAACCATTTAAAACCTTTTTCCAAAAAGGGTCAACTAGCCTATTGTAGCGATGTAATAAAAGTTCCATTTCTATAAATTTTCGGTTTCCCATCCTAAGACTGGCCAATGCGATAGCTGATTAACTTCTACGATCGTAGACCGAACCTGATAGCCACTGCGTCATCGGAAATCATATTTCAATGAAATGGACACCAAAGTACTTGAGTGTACATAACACGATTATGCTTTTAGCCGCGGTAACCTTATCTCTACATCCTGTATCTAATTGGTGAGTGCTTCTAGAGGTATTCCAGGCGGATGGCATCTCCCCACGGGGGGAGTCTCCTCTCCGTCTGGAGCCTCTAGACCACTCGTACATTTTTTTTTGGTGACGGGGAGAAAAAATGCTTAATATCCACAACAATGACCAACGCCACGTTGGTTTGCTGTTAGCAAACCCTCTCGACGCAGGTAATTGCGTGGTGCATTCGGCAAGCGGCGAGCAGCCCGAGGGCCGCTGACGTGCACTCACGCAAGTGTGGCATACTTCAAACCACCAGACCCTCCAGGTACACTCGCGGAAAGACCCGCTCTGTCACCCACAATGCCATAATCGCTTGCGGTAGCGGCGTAGTAAAAATTCATTCATAGACATGTAATTATCGCTGACTTACTTCTTCGTATAGCGCTGTCGCGATCACGATGCGGATGACAAATTGTAACTAAAACAAATGCAATTCAATTCATTATTCAATCAATGAAATGCTCTCTGTCTTACATTTGTGCGGCGGCCCGGATTGGCCGTCCGACGCGAAGGCGGGGCGGAGTAAAAACTACTGTAGAAAACCGTTCAAAGCATTTTGTTCGCCAAGTGACAGAGCGCAAAATTCCGCGATAGTACCTACCAGGTCAACCAACTCCCTAATCTGCTCCTCACCCTCCAGGCGTAACTGCGGGGTCCAGTTAAAAGTCGCCGCTTGTTACGCCTGGAGACCACTCCAACCTGAGGGGGTCGGCTCAACTAGAGGGTGTTTCTGAGACTCGGACCTGGGCTCTAGTTAGCCGTTGTCGTGGGGGAACGTGTTTTATATCGGTCTAGGCCCAAGCACGAATTTTTACAGCTCCATAACCTCCGTGGCCGAATGGTTTGTACGCCGGGTTTCATGGTGTCGCCGACTCGAACCCCGGTGGGAGCAGATGTTTGTGTGTTGAATACGAGCTCTTGTACTCCAGTCATGGATGTGTAATAAATGTATTTCTTTATATAGAATATACTTATATATGTATCAGTATATGTATTTTATCCGTTACCTTAGTATCATCCCAGAACACAAGCCTAGAGTGCTTGCTTTGGGGCTAGGCTAATTAATGCGAGTGTTTGAAAAAAATATCAAATATTATAGTACTTTGTATTATAATTTATTTACATTTTTTACATAATATAGTTTTATTTTTATTTTGGTATAAGTATTTAGTTTATTTAATAGTTTTAATGTATTTTGTGAGTTTAAATAATATAGTATTTTAGGAAATATTGTTAATAATAAATACTTTGTATTATACTTAGAAATCCAAATAACATTTATACACAATAAACCATTGCAGTATATTACATAAGTACCTACAATTCTAATTTCGCAATAAAAATCACAGTATAACCGTTATAATTAAATAAATAATTAGATTACCGTTTCCAACGACGGATTTCTTGAAATCTGTCGAGCAATACAAGATAGTTGTAACAACATTATAAGCGGTATCTTGAGTGGCAATACTCTACGTTATCCGGAGACACCTTGATAGTAAACTTGTCGATCCCGGGTTCGATGCCCGATACGGGATGTGGCACTGAAAGCTTCTGGTGAAACGTACTCTCAATTGATATTAAAAACAATTTTAAACGGGTTATAAATCGTGTTTTTATGACGACCACCGTGGCCGAGTGGTTTGTACGCCGGGTTTCATGGCGTCGCCGACTCGAGAGGTCCCGGGTTCGAATCCCGGTGGGGGCAGATGTTTGTGTAATGAATACGAGCATTTGTACTCTAGTCATGGATGTTTAATATGTATTTCTATATAAATATACTTATATATGTATTTTATATGTTACCCTAGTATCCCATAACACAAGCCTTACAGTGCTTACTTTGGGGCTAGGCTAATTGGTGTGACTGTTGAAGATTATTATTATTATTATTTTATGGTTGCGTACCTCAATCAGCAATAATGGAACCGTTGTATAGTATCACTCAGTTGTCTGTCTATCTATCAGAGTCTACGCTCCCGTTAACTAGCGACTGCCCGCGACTTCGTCCGCGTTCATTTTAGTTTTTCAATATCTCTCAGGAACTTAAAAATTTTCCGGGAAAAAAAATATGTTAATGTCTCTTTCCAGGTTATAAGCTGTCTCTGTGTAAATTTTCCTCCAAATCCGTTCAGCCGTTTTTGCGGGATCGAGTAACAAACATGCAAACACTCAAACATACAAACTTTCACATTTATAATAACAGGGTGTAAAAAAACTTTAACGAAGTCGAAGGCCACGTATTTTCCACATCATGACGATATTTTTTTTCTTTTGGACCATACCTGGGAAATTTATGGTTATTGAAATCTTGAAGGTCAAAGTCACAATTTTTTTGGAACGAAGTTCCTTACGGCAGGCTTGGAGGAGATAGGGATTTTGCTGCGCGACCGAACTGAAAAAAATGTGATAGTAAAACCGTAAGAAAAAATCCGTGGAAAAAAGTGCGTGGAATAAAACCGTTAAATGAGACGTGCGCAGGCGCGACAGTCGCATACACAAGCGAGTTTGCAATTTGTGTCGATTCTACATTAGCCGAAGGAACTTCGTTCCTACCTGGTGTCCCACGACACCACATCATTTTTTTTTCTTCAAGATTTATACATTAATACTAGCTGACTCGGCGAACTTCGTACCGCCCAAAAGTAATAATTTGCAATAAATTAAAATTGCGACTATAATTTGAGATTTAAACTATCCTATCTCTCAAGTTGGATCGAACTGCACATGGTGTGCGAATTTTATTATAATCGGTTCAGTGGTTTAGGAGTCCATTGAGGACAAACATTGTGACACGAGATTTATATATATTAAGATTTTCAAAACGTCATTTAGAAACTTTTTATCGACGCACTTACACACACACACACACACACACACACATACACATTCTTTGCGTAGCGCCACAGTAGCGCGCTGCGCTATACTGCTTTTTTTTTTGAGTGTGTAGCTGTTGTTCCCAGATTACCTTTACAGTGTCACCGGGTTTGGGGACGGCGAGATCCTAAGGGGACCTCAAGCCGAGAATTGGCGAGTGCCTCTAGAGGTATTTCAGGCGGATGGCATCTCCCCACGGGGGGAGTCTACTCTCCGTCTGGAGCCTCTAGACCACTCGAACCTGAGGGGGTCGGCTCAACTAGAGGGCGTCTTTGAGACTCGGACCTCGGCTCTAGTTAGCCGTTGTCGTGGAGGGGTACATTGCGTACTTCGATTCGATAAGGCTTTTCCGCTTAAAACTTTGAAATTAACTCAAAAGTTGAACTTCTGTGACTGGGCTACGTCTGGTATTTATAAGAGCAGAAATAAACTTTATGATTTGTACTACTTAAGGAAGTACAATCACTCTCAGGGTTTCATTGATTATGTTAAAAGGTACTCAAAAACATTCAAAAGTGTATGTGCAACAGCCAAATCCAATTACATAAAAAATAAAATCATAAAATCTAATAATAAAATTAAAACGACATGGAATGTTATTAATAGAGAAACTGGTAAAGAAAGAACCCTCGATGATGGGATCGCACTTAAAGTAGATAATATTCAAATTAAAACAAAAGAACAGATTGCCAATACTTTTAATGAATATTTCGTTAATATACCATTAATTACTACTTCTAATTTGAATTCGACGCCAGCGGGTGCTAAGAGTTTGCTAGAGACGTGTGTGCCTCGGTGTAATAACCTGTTTACGTTTAAACATGTTGATTTTATGGATATTATAAAATGCTTTAACTCACTTAAAAAGAAAAATACGTGTGATTTGTTTGGAATGTCTATTAAAATTACTAAAAGTATAATAACAGTTATCGCTCCTTATCTTGCAGATATATTCAATAAGTGTATTGATCAAGGTGATTTTCCAGACCTTATGAAATATAGTAAAGTTATCCCTCTCTTCAAAAACGGCATAAGAGATGATCCCGGTAATTACAGACCTATATCAATATTACCGGTATTAAGTAAAATTTTCGAAAGAATTATTTTAGATCAATTATTATCGCATGTCAGTTTGAACAAACTGTTACATAATAATCAATTTGGCTTTACTAGGGGTAGATCAACAACGGATGCGGGTGTTGCACTTATAAGACATATAATGGAAGCCTGGGAGAAGTCGCAGAATGCTCTTGGGGTATTCTGTGACTTATCCAAGGCGTTTGACTGCGTTGAGCACCAGACGCTGATGTTAAAATTAAATCACTATGGAATCAAAGGCGCAGCCCAAAACTTGCTACTATCGTATCTCAGTTCCAGAGTTCAAACTGTAGAGGTAAATGGTGTTAAGTCATCTGGATCTTATGTGAAAATGGGCGTTCCCCAGGGATCGATTTTAGGTCCGTTTCTATTTTTATTGTACATAAACGATTTGCCATTTTTTGTGGAAAAATTGTGTGAGATCGTATTGTTTGCTGATGATACTTCTTTATTATTTAAGGTTGACCGATACAAGAATAACTTTGACGATGTAAATAATGCTCTCTCACAAGTATTGCACTGGTTTAATGTAAATAACTTAAAATTAAATGCAAATAAAACCAAATGCATTAAATTCACTTTACCTAATGTTAGAAGCGAAACCATTAGAATTAAACTAAACAATGAAAACCTAGATTTAGTTGAGTCAACGATATTCTTAGGTATAACCATAGACTCGAAATTGCAATGGTATCCTCATATTTCTCTGCTAGCTGGTAAACTTAGTTCAGCAGCCTATGCCATACGTAAAATAAGACAACTTACTGATGTAGCTACTGCTAGAACTGTATACTTTAGTTACTTTCATAGTATTGTATCCTATGGTATTATTCTCTGGGGATCAGCAGCCGATATTGAAACTATATTTATCTTGCAAAAAAGAGCTATAAGGGCTATTTATCAACTTAGTTCTAGAACATCTCTTAGAGAAAAATTTAAAGAAATCGGGATTTTGACTGTTGCTTCTCAATTCATTTATAATTGCATACTTTTTGTTCGAAGCAATATTAACTATTATCTAAAACACAGTGACATACATTCTTTTAATACAAGGAATAAAAATAAACTCAAGATACCAAATTACAGGTTACAGAAGGTTCATAAATCATTTATGGGTCAAGGTATACATTTCTATAATAAGATTCCTATTGATATCCTTGATTTGCCTCCTCATAAATTTAAAATACACATTAAGAATTGTTTACTTAAGAAAGGATATTATACTGTCAATCAATATTTGAATGATAAAACGGCCTGGTTGTAATTTTACCTGTAGATAATTTTTCAAAAGTTATATTAAAACTAAGGCTCCCAGCTATAGAAAGAGTTTTGAAGAGAACCTTGCACTTACTCCCTTTCATATACTTGTTCATTTTATTTTGAAAATTGTTTCTTGCTATTTTGGGACTTATCTTTGCACTTATTGTTAGTAAATTCATTGATTGTTACATATTTGACATTATGTGATGGAAGTTGACCTCAACACATGTTTGCAAGTTTGATGTCAACTTTCAATTGGACGACACTGTATGAAATAAAACAGGGAGAAAAAAGCAGCCCTTGCTGAGTTTCTTGCCGGTTCTTCTCAGTACAAGGTCTCCCGCCGTAGTTTTGCGAACCGATGGCGTAGCTTTTCGACATTCACAAGTGCTTGTAACAGCCTAGACTGAATAAACGATATTGAATTTTTGAATTTTGAATTGAACAAAAAAGGGGGGAAGGGTATAAGAGCAATATTATAAAATAAAATAAAAACGGTAATAATAATATAGATGCATATTTATATGAAAAAAATAAACAAATAAATAAAGGAAAGAGGTATTTTCAAAGTAAAGATAGGAAATGACGCTTAACTTGCTCACGGAACGAGTTCAGAGTGCGAGCCCTTCGTATGGATTCCGGTAATGAATTCCACAAGCGAACAGAAGTCTTTGTTTTTTTACACCCTGTATAAGTAGGAATAGCTATGGCTACAAACTATGCTATGGAGCATTCAGGTATGTGT
The DNA here is from genome assembly GCA_902850365.2 of Chilo suppressalis. Classification (NCBI taxonomy): domain Eukaryota; kingdom Metazoa; phylum Arthropoda; class Insecta; order Lepidoptera; family Crambidae; genus Chilo; species Chilo suppressalis. The sequence continues at coordinate 2,743,431 of OU963910.1, forward strand.
TGAAGCCAGCAGTTAGTTTTAGAAAAGTCCACTCGAGATGCGGCACTACAGCGACATCTATCCCCCGTGACGTCACAGGAGCACGTTGTTTTAATTTCCTCTAAGTGGGAGCGGCTCCGTACAGGAGCTCTATTTTTGAATCACTCGTCTTGCGTCGAACGCTCGATTCGACATCATTTCGCTCGTTTTTCTCCGCAGCTAAAAAATATGTCCATAACGAGTGGTAGGGAAAAAAATTTTTGGACGATTCAAAAGAGTTGTACTATACATCCAATTTGAATAAAGATATATTGATTTCTGATTAATTCCGTATTTTTGAATCGCTCGAGTGCAACGAATGGTTGAGACCACACGCTGCATGGCGAACGGTGGAGGCGAATGATAGAATAATTGTCAAATTTTTCTGCTATTAGACGACGATAATCTATCATTGTCATGCTTTATATGAAACGAAAACGAGTTTTTTTTTAAAAAGCTTTTATTTATTCTGTGTGAAATGAGTAAAATTTCATATTTCGTAATAAACAGGTAACACCGGTGACGAATGATTCAAAAATACGGAAAATCAGTATTATGCGACAGTCGAAGGTGACTTATGTCGCATTCGACGATACTATGTCAGACGAGTGATTCAAAAATAGGGCTCCAGGGCTCTCAGATCAAAACGCCCGCTGACCGGGGCCTATTAGCCAACCACGACTTGTTATTATTGTTGATTTAACGTTTACAACAATATGACTCTCACGATTGGGCCATGAAACTCATTATAGAAGTACAATTCAGTTAACGATACGTCAGTTTAAAATAATAATCATTCGAACCCGCACCCTTCGCAATCCGGGCGAATGCACTGAGCAAATAAGCTACCGCGGCCCTCACGGACATTTGGCATTGTGGGTTACCTATAATGCGAAGAGATGGCGCTGCCTTGCAGCTTAAGAATGGCTAGAAGAATTTCGACGCGGTCCGTGAGGGCCGCGAAGGGTGCGGGTTCGAGTCCCGTCTGCTGCCTGGTCCGCGTGGATTTTTTTCTAGTTATATTTTCTTTACATTTAAACATCAAGCAGTAATATGCTTAAAAATAATAAAAATTATAACTACAATAATAATTTTTGACGTGATAACGCATTATAAATCAATGAACACCGGCTGCACGCACGAAAAAGTGTCACGTTCCGCCTGAGCCAGAGCGTGAGAGCCAAGCGAGAGCGCGGAACAAGCGATAGAGAGGCACGATCGGCCCAAGCATCGGCTTGTACACATTTATCTCTCTTCTCGCGTGACGTCAGAGCTAGCAATTATTAAATTTTTCATCATTGTTTGACGACCTCCGTGGCCGAGTGGTTTGTACGCCGGGTTTCATGGCTGTCGCCGACTCGAGAGGTCCCAGGTTCGAATCCCGGTGGGGGCAGATGTTTGTGTGATGAATACAAGCATTTGTACTCCAGTCATGGATGTTTAATATGTATTTATATAAATATACTTATATATGTACAGTATATGTATTCTATCCGTTACCCTAGCATCCCATAATACAAGCCTTATAGTGCTTACTTTGGGGCTAGGCTAATTGGTGTGAGTGTTGGAAATATTTATTTATTTATTATTTATTTATTTAATGTTTCGTTATAACGTCATCACGTAAAACTATCGTCCGTAAACCGACTTTACAGACAACCAATTTTTTTTTATGATAAAGCGGCCACAATAGTTTATATATAGACGCTTGTGTTACCAAAAATATTACCTCCTCAGGTTCGAGTGGTCTAGACGCTCCAGACGAAGAAGAGACTCCCCCCGTGGGTTGATGCCATCCGCCTGGAATACCTCTAGAGGTACTCGCCAATTCTCGGCTTGAAGTCCGAGGACCTCGCCGTCCCTAAGCCCGGTGACGATGCAAAGGTTATCTGCGACCAACAACACTCAAAAAGAAACCAAAAATATCATAAGCTATCTGAAACTATAGACCACAGAGCTTCGTAAACTTCCGGACTTCAGAAAGCAGGTTATCGGGGAAGGCCCAGCAGTGCAAACATTAATATCGACAACAAATTCGACAATTTGCAAAAAAAAGTCAAACCCATAACTTTAACACGAGATTTAAGAACAAGCTTGCCGTTCCATGTTTCAGACTCCAAAAATCAAAAGGTTCATTTCTGGGTTGTAGTATTGCATTGTTTAACAAAGTTCCCCAAGATCTGATTGAGCTTCCACTGACTAAATTTAAATCTCAGATCAAAAATACTCTTATGAATAAGGGCTATTATAAAGTTGATGATTATCTAAATGATCTAAATTATCGTAATGCATAGACATAGTGTTTCTTATAATTTGATATTAAATGGGTATTACTCATTTTTCATAACAGTAATATTGTACCTATCTAATGCCGCTTCCTTTATACTACTTAAAATGTTAACTATAAAATTAATTGTAACTACATATTTATATTCTAGATGATGTAATGGAAAGTGACTTCAGACGTGTTTCTGAAGTAATTTTTCAACTTGACTACACTGTATATAACAATACAGGGAGAAAAAAAACAGCCCTTGCTGAGTTTCTTGCCGGTTCTTCTCAGTACAAGGTCTCCCGCGTAGCTTCTTGACCTTCACAAGTGCTTGTAACAGCCTAGACTGAATAAATGACATTTCATTTCATTTCAAAATGTGAAAAACTAAAATTTTTCGAATACCCGCTCCCCGATGTCAAAAAAAGTCCAAATATCTTTATTCAAATTGGATGCAAAATACCACTCTTTTGATTAGTTCATATTTTTTTCCCTACCACCAGTTAAGGACATTTTTTACCTGTGGAGAAAAACCGGCGAAAAAACTTAACAGCGTTAAATAATTATGTAACAATATTTACAAAACATTATATAGTGACGGTGCGGTGTCAATACAAATCGTAATTAAGGAAAAAGCCTGCCTGTAATGTAATCAGGCACTTTATTATAGGCTTTATTAATAAGAACTCTTTTTAATGGCAGTTTTAAATTTATTGACGCTTAATTTTTGGATATTGCTAGGAAATTTATTGTTGAAGTGTACACAAAGACCTTTATATGAACGATTGACTTTGTGGAGCCTTATAATTGGTACAGATAATTTATTTTTATTTCTAGTATTAAGCGAGTGCCTATCGCTATTTAGAGCAAATATTCTAATATTTTTTCGAACATACATAAAATTTTCATAAATGTACTGAGTGTACTGAGAAGCAACAGTCACATGACCACAGAATACTCACCCGGCCATCAAGGGACGGTACACAGAGAATATTAGATGCTCTCTCTTCTATAATCTGCGCTGCGGAGGCTGGCAGGAATCACAGCCGAGTGCCGCCGCATTACGTACCTTTGATAGCCTTTGTAGGACTAGAAGCTTTGTGTCTGGCTAGCTAGTCATATAGTGCTCTTGTGGTTAATCGTTATTAAGGCTTATGATGAACTGATATTCATTTTACCGTTTGCTCGTATTGGTGCTCGTGTCCAGTTTTCTTATTTCTTTTTTTGGTAAGAAAAAAATGATGTACAAAGAGTAAGCAAAGATATGAAAAAATATGGATGAAATCGGTAAAATTGGCTTCTGTTATGGAATGATTGAATGAGACATACCGAAAACTCTATCCAAATCGGATCATTAGTTTTTGAATTAATCGCGGATAAACATACATACGTACAGGTCAAACTGTGAACATCTGACGACCTCCGTGGCTGAGTGGTTTGAACGCCGGGTTTCATGGTGTCGCCGACTCGAGAGGTCCCGGGTTCGAATCCCGGTGGGGGCACATGTTTGTGTGATGAATACGAGCATTTGTACTCCAGTCATGGATGTGTAACATGTATTTCTATATAAATATACTTATATATGTACAGTACCTATATGTATTCTATCCGTTACCCTAGTGTCCCATAACACAAGCCTTATAGTGCTTAGTTTGGGGCTAGGCTAATTGGTGTGTGTTGGAAATATTTATGATTATTATTATTATCCTTTTTTTAAAGGTTCATTTTTACTTAAAGTGCTAAGTTATTCTTGTGAATGACAAATACTCAAAGATAGTATACCTATTAATGTATTTGCTAATACTTTAAGGATTTTTCACTGAAATTTAATAATATTTTATACATGTTAATATGTTGTAGTTTTATATGTTTGTTATTATGTTTCTTTTTTGTACAGCTCGAAAAATATCCAGTAAGGTAAGAATATAAATGTATTAAAAAAAATACTATTTAATTGATTACCCAGCGTGTCGCTTGCAGCGATGCCAAATGCGATAGAATGCAATATGCTTTTCAAAAGGATTTGTCACTGGAGTCATCAAAATCAAAACGTGGTTTAATTTTTAGTAGGAAACTAGGTTTTTTCTAGTGTGGCCTTAGCTAATAGAACCTTAACAATAGAACATTAAGGAGACCTTCGATTTCTTCCCAATTTTAACCATGGTACAAGTCATCAAAAATTATCTCAAAAACCCATCTAAAAGTATACTTAAAAAAAATCAATCATCAAATCTCAATAAATTCAAAAGAACGAAAAATGAAAAAAACGAACGGTGAAAATCCGAATTAAAATATTTAACAAAAGTGGATCTGCATATAAAGAAACGTTATAACCTAGACGCAATTTGTTTTATTAAAAATCACATGACTATTTTCGTTGACGTTTTATCGCCTTGGCACACAGCCTTTTAGCCAACACTTTTATTTAATGAGATGAGTTTGCAATAATATATTTTGTTAATCAAGCTTTAGCCGGTCAGTCCTCTTAGCATGAGCAACTCAATTTACTTTATATCACGTTTTTCATCGCGTGTAACTGTCAAACTCCATAGTAAGTTGACACTTGAGCATGATAAACACGAGTAATATATCATAGCGCGGTGCTCATGCTGGGCGTACATTTATCATTCTATATTTTCGGTGTTGCCATTCATTTAATGTTTAAACGACATCTTGATGTACAAGCGGATAATATATAAAATGATTAATAAAAAGAATAAATATATATATTTATATTTCCATTTATTTTTTGCATTCCTGCAATTCGACGTATTTTTCTACTCATAAATGCATCATAATACTTGAGGTACAAGATTGGCTAGAGTTGTATAGAGGAATTTTGGATCTTGACCATATTATCTAATATCTATAAGAAGTATCTAAATTATTTTTACTTTATTTCTCTGTGTGATATTCAAATTGTTTACAGTGTTGTATTTTTTGTGTATTCCATGTAGTTTTAAGTGGTTCGCGTGTCACCGCTAACAAGACGAGTTCGTAGAAAAAGGCGGGCTTGCAAGTATGCAGAACTGACTTACGACTATACATATACACAAATATAGATGAGTACCTATGTCATATAATGTACGTGTTAATAAAAATGGTCCTTAGTTCTAGTTTACAAAGAAACTCAACATGAAAGAAAATAATTATTTAATAGGGTATTTGACAAGTTTTACAAAACGATCTCACGTTATTGACTTATGTTTATGGAGTCCGTAAAAAGTGGATATTCATCATTCTGTTGTGTATTTCAGTAAAAATAACCAAATCAAAATCTCCATTTTCATGTTGCCGCGAAAACGTTTCTCTGGACAATATGGCGTCTTACTAGTGTGTGACCGCACACGGCTGTTATTAAAACGTCAGACGATACAATGTAATGTCACTTTAACCGGAAGTGTACTTGCGTATGACGTCATTTTAGGCTCCGCCAATCGCAAGCGTTTTGGGTCACGTGACAATAGATAAGAAAACGATTATCTTTTTTGTTAGGTTTTAGTAAAATTATGAATATTTTTTATGTAAAAATAGTAAAAACCCCTGCCAATATTCATTCTAAACACAGATGCTAACAATTGGCACTTTATTATTAACACTGTCAAATACCCTATTTATCGGACTGACAACGAAATGTAAGAAAATTCACAGATCTCTTGCTCTACACGACTTGAAAGGGCATTCAAAATGAATCTACCTATTATTAAAAATCATGTTTGTAATATATTTTTATTTCCCATCACCGGCTGCGCAAAACTCACGGCTAAGGGCACCTCTACAGCCTCAACCGTCACCAATATCGAAAAAAGTGAAATGACCTAATATGTTCCTTGGTTCAATACCGAGGTGTTTTTTTTATCATATTTTTGCAATACGGCGCCGTTCTCAAGATATCGTAAATTCTGTGAATACATACGATTTTTCGGTCGAAAAAAGTCGTTTTTTTTCGATTTTTAAAAAAGTTTTGGACTTTTTCAAAATATGTTTTACATCTTCTTAAAGCCCTTCAAATTCCGCGTCTTTTGAGCCCTCATACGTCCTTGTGACCCTTAACCTCGGGATATCACGGGCGAGTCGCACTTTCAGCGAAAATACTGGAGCAAACGAAAAAACATGTACAATGTTAAAACTTACCTACCTAACTGTACCCCTAGCACGAACCATTATCGAATTCGAATAGTTTGCAAAGCGAAATGTCAATGCCAAATTTTGTATGGAAACTTGAACAGCAGCGGCACAAAGTACGTAACGAGAACTAAAAATCAGTACACATTTGAAAATGTCATTTCGGACTCGCAAACGATACGAATTCTATAATGGTTCGTGCTAGGGGTACTGAATGTTAGAAAACTCAAGTTCAGATACAGTGCCTACTTGTATAGAATGGAAAGCCACAGCCACTTACGACCATTGCAAGAAAATAAGGTAGACTTTCGCTTAAGTGTATCCATGGAAACAAACTTGTTATTTACTGAGCAATCATATTTCTTGTTAGTTCCTCCATGGTTCCTTAGATACAGGCTTAGATTAAAACAAAAAGGGTAGATACGGCACTAGCCTCACAAAAGTGATCCGCACCAATTGTGGTCCACGACCCTAATCGCTTTAGTCACAACTTGACATGCAAACGACGTACATGTGAACGCCAAAAAGAAATATTGCTAATATTTTGTGTTTATATGATAAAACAATGCCTAAGTCTGTTTTTAAAAAGTGCTCAAATTGCTCAAGAATTATAAAGAAACCCACGGCATCACTTTTCATTCGTAAGTACTATAAAAATTGCTGTTTGTTTTGAATCTTATTCGGTAGTGACATCGAGTACTGGTCGCGTGATTGGTCGATAGTGCAGTACTGCAGTGACGCGGATCTCGCCGTCTCGTTCGCGCTGCCGTTGAAACTTAACGTGCTGTTTCGTTGGGGTCGGTAATGCAGTGACGCGGATCTCGCCGTCCCGTTCGCGCTGCCGTGGGATCAGTTTTTGTTTGATGCTAGTATGAGCGTACCGTATCTACCCTTTTTGTTTTAATCTAAGGATACAGGTGACACTGGCCGCGTTGGCCGTGTTGCTCTATGAAGTGACACCCAGGGTAAAATTGTACTTCCAGGGCCCAAGTGGTGATACTTGAATTATTTTGTAGAAAAGGTCTCCATTAACGAAGTTTTTTTTTTCTGGCGCTTTGCCGGTGGTTACAACGGCATGCTGGCTTTGCTCGCTCGGCTCTCGCGTTATGATCACAACACTAACCTAACCTAACCTAGTGTGAAGTATCACCGCTTGAGCACTGGAAGTACAGTTTATCCAAAACTAGTCTGCGATCCCTTCAATTATGAAGTTTAGGGTACGTATCCAGAAATATTGTCGAATACCATTTTTGTAGACAAATAAAATGACCCTTCCCATTGGAGGTCTTATTTTAATCCGAACATTGGTGTCGTCTTACTACGAACAACATTGAAAAATATACCAGCTACGTACAATGGACAATAAAAGTTTTAACTGTAAACATATTACCATTTCTATTAGTATTCTCAGGGCTGACTTTTCTGACTTTTTGTCTGATATCATATCATACTTATACGGACAAGTTGTTATCATTTGTCACTCGTGTTCAATTTGATGATGTTACTGATGACTTTTCTTTTTGATTGGATATTAATAATTTATTTGGCAGTTAAGTTTTTCCGAGAATTGAAGAAAGCCCCGACCTCTTATTGTTGTTATTTTTACGTCAAAGTTTGCAGGTAACGATTTTTTACTTATTTTCTATACTTACAAGAACAGTAGATACTTATTTATTGACATTAGTCCATTGTTTTAGCACTAATAGGGTATTTGACAGTATTAAAAATAAGGTGCCAAATGTAAGCATCTGTGTTTAGAATAAATATTGGCAGGGGTTTTTACTATTTTTACAAAAAAAATATTCTTAATTTTACTAAAAACCCACAAAAAGATAATAGGTTTCTTATCTATTGTCACGTGACCCAAAACGCTTGGGATTGGTGGAGCTTAAAATGACGTCACACGCAAGTAAACTTCCGATTAAAGTGACATTACATTGTATCGTTTGACGTTTTAATAACAGTCGTGTGACGTCACACACTAGTAAGACGCCATATTGTCCAGTGAAACGTTTTCGCGGAAATTTGAAAATGGAGTTTTTGATTTGGTTATTTTTACTGAAATACACAACAAAATGATGATTACGGACTCCATAAACATTAGTCAATAACGTGAGATCGTTTTATAAAACTTGTCAAATACCCTATTTACAATTTTTTAACTATTTTTTTATTACTTACATTTCTTCGTGCTGTCATAATGAAACAACTGACCACAAGATGTTTCGTGCTCGACTGTACCCGCCAATAACTGACCAGTGTAAATATTGACTGGGCCGAGACAACGGCGCGGTTTTTGAGAATTCCGAATGAAGGTTTCGGTCGGTGTTTGCCTGTTTGCCGTGCGCGCGTGTAATCTCGCCGTTTGTGACATGTGCCGGCTTACAACACTATTTATGTACCTGTGCTCGCTCGCACGCAATATGTTTCGCGACGGATTTCATATGATTAACTCGTAGAACTAATGAGAAAAACAATGCTTCTTTCCGGTGAAGTCTTTATTCCATGTGGATCATTACCCTAGCATCCCAACGATATTAAATATCCTATACGTTAAGTGTCGTTTTTTCGACAGGTATTTAATCATTGTTTATTAATTTAACAAATTTAAAGCAAATTTTGTTCTAATACTTACTCGTTGGGCAAATATTTGGTGACTCATTTCTTTGTCGCACTATCCGTAAATGGAATGCTCTGCCCGCTCACGTGTTCCCTCCCTCTTACACCTGGGATCCTTTAAAAGAGGCGTGAAGAAGCAACATGCAGGCCAGCAGGGTGAGGATGGCTGGTGTGGCAGGTAGAACTGCTGTATCAGCTATCTTCGCATCTGGACTTCACCTTCACTTCAGGTGGGGTGAAGTCATTTGTCGGACCTATCTATAAAGAAAAAAAGAAAAATCCAACTCGGATGGGCAGCGTTCGGGAAGCTTAGGCGCAAAATTCCCCAGTGCCTGAAAAGAAGGGTCTATGACCAATGTGTGTTACCAGTGATGAGTTATGGGACTGAGACGTGGTCTCTGAATGTCGGCCTCATACCAAAACTCACAGTCGCGCAGCGTGCTATGGAGAAAGCTATGCTCGATGTTTCCCTACGTGATAAGATCCGAAATACGGAGATCTGTAGAAGGACCGGTGTGTACGACATAGCCCGAAGAGTTAGCACGCTGAAGTGGCAATGGGCAGGCCACATCGCTCGAGGATCTGGCAACCGTTGGGTAAGAAAGGTCCTCGAGTGGCGACCACGTACCGGACCCCCGGCCCCCAACAAGGTGGACTGACGACATCGTCAAATGTGCTGGGAGCCGCTGGATGTGAAAAGCGCAGGACCACGTATTGTGGCGTTCTATGGGGGGATCCTATGTCCAGCAGTGGACGGAGAAAGGCTGATGGATGGATGGATGGACTTACTATAAACTGATTTATTAGAAAATATTTGTTATATTCAAATGCATGGCCGATAATATAGCCGTCTCTTATCCTCGCGATCCGTACTTGCTATTTTGCTAACAGCGCATTCAGAATTGCGGGTAGAGTCAAAGAAATAAGGTCTGTATTCTTCCGCAAAAAGCAAAAAGTCGTAAAATTTTAATGCCATATTTTGTTTTTGACTACGCGATCATCTTACGGAGCTCCGTGGATCATCCAATGTACCTTTTGGACAGTTTTCGGCCACGATTTTGTTTGTGTTGGTGTATCTAGGGTATTTAATACCGTTGTAGCGCCCTCGAATAAGCGCGCAGCCAAAATGGAATGATGGCGACTGACGCGTGTCGTCACCGCGACAGCCTATTATTGTCCTTACTGCAGGGGCATAGGCCTTCTCTATGGATTGAAAAGGGAGATTGGGCATGGGGCATAACGACTGCAGATGCAGCCGGGACCAACAGCTTTACGTCCACACGAAGCATGGAGCAGCTCGAGATAGTAAATTTTTGGTCGCTCATTCAATGACCGCCCCTGCGAAATTAGCTTAACTTCAGTAGTCGCATAAAGTGGTAAGTCGTAAGTACTTGTGCCGTCGAGCCCCTTCCCATCAATCATTACCCTAGCACCGGGCGGTCAAACTGGAAAGAGGACGAGGGCTTTAGTTTTACCGTAGAACGTAGAACAACTATGTAGAATAAGTGGGAACAACAATCTTTTCTAGGGTTAGCCAACTACGATATACGAAATAGATGAAAATACTCTTACAGTCTCACCGCATCGTCACGCCATATTTTATTGCGTTGGAAATAAGATGTCAATCATGATTTGTAAATCTGCCATGTTTAACACAAATAAACATAAATCTAAAGAAAATTTTATTAGAAAAAAATACACGAGGTCCAGGCAGCAGACGGGAGCAGCTTAAAAAATAAAAAAAAGGGTTGCACTCCGGGAGTGCTGGTAGAAGTAAAAACTTGAATATTAACGTTGTGCATTTTTGATATTTTGGAATGGTTAGGAAATAATTTTGCACGAATTGCTTTAATTATCAGTATAAAAGTACTATCATGTATGTGGTAGAATACAATATTTATTTATTGCGCTATCGTACACAAACATGACAATTTATATTACATTAAAAAAGTTTATCTCTCAGAAACATCAACTTACATGAATCACATTTAAGCGCACCTAGAGACATCTATTGTAAAAAATGCATTTTCTTCGCATTAAAGCTGCCACGTGGACGTCCTAGATAGAGACTTATTATTATAATAGGTACGGTAAAATAAAAAATTACTATGTTTCGTCCAATATATTGAAAGTCAACAATCTTTCCAATTTTATTGTGTGTCATGATGCGATCAGCCCACGTGTTTAGCCTGATGCGAGTTTAAAAATTTTTATCCATACAAAAAAAATGAACAACGCCGCAAAAGAAGTTTTCACTTCAACAATATAACGAATAAACATGCTATTGTACCAAAGAAATCTATACTAATATTATAAAGAGTTAAAACATTGTGATTTTATGATGTTGTAGAGGCTAATATCTGAATCTACTTTACAGATTTCGAAAATTCTTTAACCAATCAAAGCCACGTTATTTATGAAAATCATAGACTATCTATATATAAAAACGAAAACTATAGTCTACACCAAAGCGAAGCGAGGGCGGGCCACTACTTAATATAATCTAAAGAAATCTAAACATAAAATTTCGTTTCGTATTATTTATTATTAAAACAAAAATTGCAACCAAATATTTATATAAGGAGACAGTATTCAGCATTGGACGAGAACAAAGATTTTTTACTTTAAATTCAACATACACAGCGATGATTCTTAAAAACCTCTGTAGTCTGAACAAAGAACATGTTTGTATCTATTTCCAATACTGAATGAGTTGAAATAGCTGAATCTCTGTACAACAAAATATAAAATGGCACTTTAATAATTAACAGCTCTTCATAACTCGATTGCCACCGAGTGTCCTGTCACAAGGCTTTGAAGGAAGATGCATAATGCATCGTGATTAGCTATCGACACGATAGGCTCTGTCAGGCTCTTGTGCTAATAAGCTCTCGAAGAAGAACAAAGCGGATGGAGAGCCACTGAGCTCCTGTGATCTTTGATGAAGTGGCTCAATGGAGACGTTTTTATCTAACCTACGACGGACGCAGTAGCGGGAACTATAAAAACAACAGACAAGTACGGGGCGGGATCGCCGCACACACATAAATAGTCGAATCTTTTTTCACGTTCGCTATATAAGAGTATCTCTTATGCCATTGCTTTCCTATTCCTTTCCTAGGGGAAAGGATTTTTTTCTTTTCCTTATATCTATATAAGCCTACCTCATGGATACCTGGAACCTTTTTACCGGCAGTAAGACAAAAACACGAAAAGGCAGTTCTATTTTGCTGCGGTCTTCTTAAAGGTTACTTACCATACGGACTCTCCAATTCGAGCTAGAACCTTGCTATGTCCTAACTTAATAATAATATTATTCTTTATTGCATAACACCACAATGACATAAAAGTAAACTTACACAGACAGAGAGACATTACACAATTGGCGACCTTATACGGCGATTTAATAGCTATCTCTTCCAGGCCACCCATGATGGAAAATTAAATAAGTATACAAGAACCAAAAAAGGGGGAAGGGTGTAAAAGCAATATTATAAAATAAAATAAAAAAGGTAATTATAATAAGATGCATATTTTTATTTAAACCAAAAAAGAAACAAATAAATAAATAAAGAAAGGAAGGGGGTATGTTCAAAAACTTACTTGATGATTTATAAGTTATTTTGAAATAGAATTATATAATTGTATGTATTTATGTATTTTTATTTATATGTTGATTCGATCTTTTTCCTATTTAGATTTTCAATACAAACCGGGGGCCTATCGCCTATCGGAATTGCTATGGCTATAGCTATAGACACCCTGGCCCCTCACTCAAACTTGTATCTGATACAAAAAATTTCACACAGTATTCTCGTTACATAAAAACATCCGTGAACCAGCGAAATATCACCGCAGTGTTTCCCGACAACACTCTACGTGTCGGCGCACCGGCGGCGGCTCCTTTGATCTTGCTCTTTGAAGCGCGCTCTGTTTGAAAGCGACCGCATAAAGGGTGACTCACACTAGATCTTACCGGGCCCAACACGAGCGTCGGCCTTAAGAAATTAACACGATAACTGCTCGGTATATCGTGTGTTCATATCATTATTCGCATCATCATCACCCTATTAATGTCCCCACTGTCGGGGAGCCTTCCCTACGGATGGAATAGGGAGTACGGGCCGTGCCCACGCGGGCCCAGTGCAGACTGGTAGGTGCTAACGACTGCAGATGCAGCCGGGACCAACGGCTTAACGTGCCTTCCGAAGCGCGGAGGAGTTCGAGAGTTTAATTTTAGGTCACCCACCCAATGGCGGGAGCTCGATGGCGCAGGTGGCTAGCGCGTTCGACTGCGATTGTTGAAGTTAAGCAACTTTCGCAGTGGTCGGTCATTGGATGGGTGACCAAAAATTTACTATCTCGAGCTCCTCCGTGCTTCGGAAGGCACGTTAAGCCGTTGGTCCCGGTTGCATTTGCAGTCATTAGCACCCACCAATCCGCACTGGGTCCGCGTGGTGGGTCATTAATAGGCTGATGATGATGAAGTTGAATTTTAAATAATTTTCAATAAAAACCGCCTAAAACAGTGTTAAAATTACTTAATTGATGAATTAAACACCATGCCAAGAGCATAGCTATACACAATACTACACAGAATATACTATACACAATAGCATTGGAGATATATCAGTTTATACAGCTCCTGTAAAATGTAATTTTATGTAATTACTAGCGGCCCGCCCTCGCTTCGCTTCGGTGTAGATCTGAAGTGTAGACTACAGTTTTTGTTCTCAGGCTTGAATTATACACAATGACATTCATCTATGATTCTTCTTATACCTGCATGCAAAGTCTCAGCCCGATCGGTTTAAAATTGACAAAGTTTTATACAAACTTTCATTCCTATTTTATCCCCTTGGGGGTAGAATTGATCAAAATCCTTTCTTAGTGGATGCCTACGTCATAACATCAGATAGATGCCCAATTTCAACCTGATCCGCCCAGTGGTTTGGGCTGTGCGTTGATAGATCACTATGTCAGTCAGTCAGTCACCTTTGAGTTTTATATATATAGAGATACGAGTACTGTTTTCTTCGCCAGCTACTCATATGGTCCCTGGTGTCTGGAAATAATTCTCCAGGCTTTTCTTGGTAAAATCTAATTATTCATTTGTGTGTTCTAGAGTCTCTATGCAGTAATCAGTGAGGAGTTCTGAACACTGCAGAAAGCCCTTTGATCTCAGCACAGTTGGGACGTTCGAGGCACTCCACTTTACATACTGGAACTTAACATATGAAGTGTTGCTTACAACGCTCGACCTGGCTTAGGTTAGATTTTTTTATTGCGTAGTATAAAAGCTTGTAAGTACTGTCAGGCCCGTAGCGTTACGACCTCCTTGCTTGTATAAACTCTTTTTACTTATGTAATGCCTACGGCTGGCAGTTGTTTTAAAAAGTATATGACATTATTTTAAAGATTTGAATTTGAGAACCGTCTGTCTCATTCTAATATTCTGGGAGATAGAATCCAGGCACAGACACAAACGGTTGAAAGGAAGATTATTGTACATAATTTTTCTGAGTTTAAATAAAAGAAGTGAAACATTACTTCATTCTATCATAATAATTTGTTAGCTATCAGGCCAGTTACGCAAGCGCAGTACATAAGCGGTTATTGTAGCACACCTCGCACAGATATGATGAAGAGCCACCGTCTGAATCTCAATAATGGACCTCAAGCACCCTCCAGTCTTCGTGTTGCCCCACAGAGTACACCCGCTGACAGAGACATCGTGTTTACACCTCGAACAAATTTATGTTTGAATGGATCAATGAATAAATGAAAATACGCTTCATTTAAATTTATATATATTCTATTCTATTTTTGTAAAGGCTTAAAATTATATAAGAAGATATATAAGATGAAAGAAAGATATATAAGAAAGTTCTTTAAATTGTCAAAAGCTGTGACAACTTTTATGTCCTATACCGATTGAGCACTGAAGGACAATGAAGACTTGGAATTTACTATATATTTAGTTGTTTTGTTCGTCTTTCAATATATACTTTTTAATTCGCCTGGAGCATGTTTAATTTCATTAGAACTTTTCTTTTACTTTATAGTTTTATGAAATATATTTTTGATACTGTCACTGTTACAAAATTATAACTGTCAATAATAAAACATACAAAATACGAGAAGACAAATCTTTCTTCTAATATACCAAATGCTACAACTCTAATACCCAAGCAGACGAGCATTATTATAGCTACGTTTTCAGAAGAACGGTAGCAAATTTTACTATCAATTCGCTAAGTATGCTACCAGAATTATCATAGAATGTAATTGATCGGTGAGCCTTGCGGCATCTTTAGTGACGATGGCAAGAGGCCTGACGGGATGACGCTCATTCCATGGAAGCAGGGTTGCCCTCTTGTATGGGATGCAACTTGCGTAGATACGCTTGCTCCGTGTCATGCAGGAAGTACCTCCCATGCTGCGGGCGCAGTTCTCAATGAAAACTTTATATTTGTGCCGTTTGGTGTTGAGACTATAGGCCCATGGGGTCCAAGCGCTCGTTTCTTATGTGAGGAATTATCAAACAGACTCACCGAAGTTGGTCAACAGATCAGCCTTGCTATTCAATGTGGCAATGCTGCCAGCCTATTGGGCACCATTCTTGAAGGCGGCGCTGGGGATGACATATTTATCATTTTGTAAATTAGATATTATTCGTAAGTAGGTTAAGGTAATTTGTATTAAAAATTTGTACTTTAGGTAGTTTTTAAGTTATTGTAATATTGTTTTCTATATATTGTAATACTAATAATATATAATTAGTGACAAACTTTTCGATATCGAAGGTGAAGATCCAACTGGATCTTGAATAAGAGAAGA
Organism: Chilo suppressalis; assembly: GCA_902850365.2. Lineage (NCBI taxonomy): Eukaryota > Metazoa > Arthropoda > Insecta > Lepidoptera > Crambidae > Chilo > Chilo suppressalis. Next base: position 2,759,305 of record OU963910.1, read on the forward strand.
TAATAAGTATAAAACTTATTGAACTCCAGGAAGATTCCTCAATCAATATTATTAAAACAATAAACGATAATTATTTCTCTGTCTTTTTGAATGCTCTGTACCATCGACTGCCGGGAGGTTTAATATTAAAAATAAAAAAAATATATAGCGAGCGATTTCTGTGTAGTGGGCTCGCATTGTGTGCCTTTTAATAAATGCCCAAATCACCACGAGAGGGCGCTGTTTGCAGTTATTGCGCTGAGCTGCGCGTTTTATCCACTTTTTTCCTTTCAATGTGCTTTTCAAGAGGCATCATACGGTGTCATAAGGATTTGAGGGTAGTGGTAGATTGAATACGGTTTCTGGTAATAGATATGTCTAAAACAAAAAATAAAAGGACTGTTTTGTAAGTTTTTAATGACTTTTACTGGAAAATTCTTTCGTTCTGGTATCAGGCAGGAGTCGAACCTGCACCTCCCGCCATCTGTGGGAGGACCAAATAGACCTTGCCAAAAAATTAAATAATAAAATAAAGTTACAGATTAAAAGAGTTCCTAAGGAGGTACGACCGAAATTGAAAAAAAAAACGTAAAGGATACGCACGGTGACACAGTGTAAAACGTTTTACCGCAGTCTCCGTTTAACAACCTCCGTGGTCGAGTGGTTTGAACGCCGGGTTTCATGTTGTCGCCGACTCGAGAGGTCCCGGGTTCGAATCTCGGCGGGGGCAGATGTTTGTGTGATGAATACGAGTCATAGATGTTTATTATGTATTGGTATATAAATATACTTATATATGTACTATACTATGTATGTATTCTATCCGTTACCCTAGTATCCCATAACACAAGCCTTACAGTGCTTACTTTGGGGCTAGGCTAATTGGTGTCAGTGTTGGAAATATTTATTATTATTATATTTATTTATTATTCAATTAATTTATTTCAGAACTAGGTTCCATAGTGTTAATTACATTTGATTTACTTATAAATATGTTAGTATAATAAAGAATTATTTTAGTTTTAGGTTCATTGTTCCTGTATATATATTTTTTTTAACTGTTATATATTATTCCAATTTTATCTATAAGATTATGATCTTTTGTTATTTATTGAGATAACTTTATATTTTAAAAAATCAACGTATTAAGTAATAAATTACTTTAGGTTCAATATTATATTTAGAACTAAAAAAAATATTATACTTTATAAAGAATTAGATAAAATATTACTATTGGATATGGAGCTTCACCCAGTGTCGTAGCAGAGGAGTGTCCCGCCGGTTATTAAATACACAACCTACGTAAATGCATTTTTTGAGCAAGCGTGTTGTAAAATATATTTAAAGTAAGTAGGTACTATGGTTCAATGATAGCACAGTATTGCTTGGCTTAAAATCAACTAACATTTCTAAAAATCCACGCGGTCCAGGCAGCAGACGGGACCCGAACCCGCACCCTTCGCAATCCGGGCGAATGCACTGACCAATTATGCTACCACGGCTCTGATGACCGCGTCGAAATTTTCCTTACCTTAAGCTGCAAGGCAGCGCCATCTCTTCGCATTGTCAAACCCACAATGTGAAATGAATACTTTTTCAAGTATTAAACATTTGAAAGAAGAAAGAAAAGTTGGTCAGTGCATTCGCACGGATTGCGAAGGGTGCGGGTTCGAGTCCCGTCCGCTGCCTGGTCCTCGTGGATTATTTTTCTAGTAAAACTTTTCTTTAGATTTCAACATCTAGCAGTTAAATGCTCAAGCAAAATAAAAACATAACAATTTTAATATCCAGGCACGTAACTAATTTATGAAATAACATCTCTTATCTATTAGACAAGTCCGTCCGTCCGTCCGTGGTGCTGTTTCAGCGGCCAAACCGTAAGAGATAGATAAAGAGAATGTTTAAGTTATAAGTTGAGAATAGTCTGATAAGACTACAAACCGATGTGAGTAACGTAGCACTTCCGGTTTTCGAGAAATCACGTGATTTCTATTTCAAACGGAACCACACAAAATCTCCGAAGTTCTCAATTAATTAAATAAATTTTTTTTGTGGACATTTGGTTCACTGGTTTGCTAGTTTGTTATCTAATAAAACTGACAACAGCTGAAAACTGCACCCTGAAATGCAACAATGTCCAGTGGGCTAATCAAAATGTCGGGGCTTCGTACGATGAAGACACAGGCCGGACAAACACGGCGCCCAATTACTAGCTAGTCCGTTGCCGATGTGTCTCATTGCGTGCACACGGCCTTATGTTCTGGCCCATTTCATAAAACTTGCAGTTAAATAGAAACAAAAATAGTCTCTTATAGAGGAGGAGCTCGATGGCGCGGTGGTTAGCATGTTCGGCTGCGATCGTTGAAGTTAAGCAACTTTCGCAGTGGTCGGTCATTGGTTGGGTGACCGAAAATTAAATCTCTCGAGCTCCTCTGTGCTTCGGAAGGCACGTTAAGCCGTTGGTCCCGACTGCATCTGCAGTCGTTAGCACGCACCAATCTGCACTGGGCCCGCGTGGTGGGTCAAAAACATTATTTACTAGTGGCCCGCCCTCGCTTCGCTTCGGTGTAGAGCTGTAGTGTAAACTATACTTTTTGTTCTCAGGCTTGTGCTATAAAGAATGACTTTATTTATATAATTACACGTGTTATTGTGAGTCAACCATAAAAGATAGACATATGCTGTTGCGGGATATTTTTTAGACAATTTTATGTAGAATATTTCCGTCATACATGATTTCTATGTAACATTAACCATTAAGGCTGCACCCACGACGGAAGCTTAAAAAATGGAGTAACTTCTCCCGTTTTCCCAACATTTCCCTTCACTACTCTGCTGCTATTGATTGTAGCCTGATGAAAAGTATACTATAACCTGCCCAGGAGTATGAAGAATAATTGTACCAAGTTTCGTTAAAATCCGTTGAGTAGTTTTTGTTTCTATAAGGAACATACACACAGACAGACAGACAAAAATTTTACTGATTGCATTTTTTGCATCAGTATCGATGACTAATCACCCCCTGATAGTTATTTTGAAAATATATTTCATGTACAGAATTGACCTCTCTACAGATTTATTATAAGTATAGATAAGCTTTATTTATAAGCGGATGGAAGGAGAATAACAATAACTTAAAAAAAGTTATACTTATATAAAACTAGTTTTTACGGGTTAATGGACGAAACTTTATTTATTTATTGACGTTTCGTAGCCTGTAAAGGCTACGTCGTCGGAATCAAATTTTTATTTAATTTTGTCGAGCTACCTTCGAAAGACTTTTATTGAGCGTTCGGTTATTTCATTGTTCGATTTTTAAAGTTTTATTGTCTATGTATGAATTTATTACTTAATTTAGTTAATAAAGTATTTTATTTAAAATTCTTTTTTGTAATTTTGAGTTTATATATTTGACCCTAACTACCGTAAACTACCACCGGTTCCAAAATTGGGAGACCTTTCTGAGAAGAACCGGCGAAACAAACTGAGAAACGAAAGAGAGGCTTTCTATCTCCTTCTTATGTTAAATTATTTAAACAAAAAGAACTAATAGTATCTGTTGGTCTTGCAGTGTGTGCTCGGGGTTGGGATTTTATCTCCTGTATAATGGGTTCTCAAGCTGGTGGTATATACCAACCATCTTCCCTATTGAAATTTGGAAATTTGATCTGTTGGGAGGATTGTGAAAGGATCATCTACGTACCGCTTATATAACCTGGGTGTGACATGTGCCACGCTGAGAGCTTATTTAATGAGTGATGTGCGTGAAAACTTAAGAAACAAATAAAGTTATAGTTATTCACCTTTCATGCGCTTATAAATTAGACCACACTGAATCTTGCATGTAGCGGCGATGGTACTAGATAATGGACATTGGATGGTAAGGCAATTATAAGGCTATGTAAAGTTGGACACTAATGCCTGCTTTGCGTTGCTGTCCACTCGTGAATTGGGTCACCAGCCACAATAGAGCCACACAGTATGTTTTAATAGCTTTTTAATTATATTGTCAAACAAAGTATTTATCTAATTGTTACGGAACACAATAGTTTTAATGAGAGAGGTTAAATTGCGGTCGTAATTGTTTGGTCAAAAGGTCAATCGAAATAAGAAATTGGGCGACACATTTCTTTGTCGTACTATTCGTAAGTGGAATTCTTTGCCCGCGCACGTTTTCCCTTCTTCCTACAATCTGGGGTCCTTTAAGAGAGGCGTGAAGAAGCTTTTTTGCAGGACAGCAAGGTGAGGATGGTTGGTGTGGCAGTTCATAACTGCTGTACCAGCTATCTTCGCGTTTGGACTTTATCACCACTTAACATCAGGTGGGGTAGAGTCATTTGCCTACCTGGTCATATTAAAAAAATAAATTAAAAAATAGTACTTATATAACAATGATGCCGTTTAACTGAGGCGCAAACACGAAATTTAACAAACAAGTAATCTAAATAAAATTTTACTAGAAAAAAATCCACGCGCACCAGGCAATTACCCCTAGCACGAACCATTATCGAATTCGAATAGTTTACAAACCGAAATGTCAATGTCAAATTTTGTATGGAAACTTGAACAGCAGCGCTTTCGACGTAACGGGAACTAAAAATCAGTACACATTTGACAATGTCATTACGGACTTGCAAACGTTACTAATTCGATCATGGTCCGTGCTAGGGGTACAGACGGGACTCCGCTATCCGGGCGATGCACTGACCATTATGCTACCGCGGCCCTGATGACCGTATCGAATTCATTCTAGCCTTTCCTAAGCTGCAAGTCAGCGCCATTTCTTTGCATTTGCCACCAATCTCTCGAGCTTCTTGGTTCAGAAGGTACTTTATACCCAACGGCTTAAAGTGTCTTCCGAAGCACGGGCGAGCTCGAGTTAGTAAATTTTTAGTTACCCATCCAATCACCGACCACTGCGAAAGTTGCTTAACTTTAACTATTGCAGTCGAACGCGCTAACCACTTACGCCATTCCACTCCTCGCGCTATCATACCCCTCTCGCCATCCAACTCCTCTCTAATTATGGTAACAGTTAATCAGACAAAATTCTTAACAAAATAAAAATTAAACTAGCAAACCAGTGAACCAAATGTTCACCAAAAAAAATAATAATTAATAATTAATTGAGAACTTCGGAGATTTTGTGTGGTTTCGTTTTAAATTCGTGATTTCTCGAAAACCGGAAGTGCTACGTTACTCAAATCCGGTTTGTACTCTTATCAGACTATTCTTAACTTATCACTTAAACATTCTCTCTATCTCTTACGGTTTGGCCGCTGAAACAGCACCACAGACAGACGGACGGACGGACTTGTCTAATAATAAGAGATGCATAAATTATAGCAATTTTTTCCATCGTAGACGTTTGCTACGAACCTCGTAACAGAATTATACCTAACAAGTTACTTAATCGCGTGCGCTCCGCAACACCAAAACAACACATACGAAACCTGTTACTGTGTAATTAATTTAGTTATAGATGTGTATCTACCTAAGGCTATTATCTGATTAAGCTCGCAACGTAAACAGCTATCAGTATGTAGGGCCCCTCGACTGAATGCCGCGACAGGTGGTGGGGAGCGGCTAATAGTTCAAAATTCAAAGTTGTACTCAAACAGGGCGAGCAAACACTACGCCATCTGGCGTGGTTTGATACGAATTCGCGCTTTAGACCTTACGGTAGGGTGTAGGTTGACTGTTTGGAAAAGAGCACGCGAGCATTCTAGCGGTGCGATGGTTTTGTCTTATGAGTTGTTTTTTTTAATGTTGCACATATTTTATTTTGAGCGAAAATAAAAAATAAAACTGAAAACTCGATCAAAGTACTGCAAATATATTTTTTAATCTTTTGTAAAAAAAATTGTGCCGTTACTACTGTGAAATGCCGTAACTTTAATCTTGAACATATATTTTACCCAATGTTTTAAAATTAACACAGGTAGTATACACGAACTATAACACATACACTAATATAAATTACATATAATAGCTATTAACGGGATTGTAACCATGTACCTTGTTTTTATGAGTTACTCCGTGATCATCATATCATCATAGAAATAAGGTACACGGTAGCAATCACGTTAATTGCTATAATGTTAGTGACCATGAATGTTTAAAACATTATAAATTACATATTCAAAATAAAGTAATTGTTGAATACACAAAAGTTTAATCAACTAAATATCAATTCAAGGTCGCTGTCTCATTTTAAGTACATTTAGGCTGAAACCTAACAACTATAAAATACGTCTTGAAAGCTATAAGTAAAAATAATTTACCATTTAAGTCACAACAGGGGTCAATTGCTTAACCTCATTACTATGGCTATGACTATCGCTTACGATTTCATTTTTTTTATTTCTGACCGCCGAAGGTTTTCAAATACCTCACGCTTATTTTCTTTAATATTGTTATTACCAATGCAAAAGAAAAAAAACGAGCGCAAAGCATTTCAAAACCTTCGACGGTCAGAAATAACAAAATGAAATCGTAAGCGATAGCGATAACCTCATGTGTAACCGAAAAATCGGAGTGTGCTTTAAAACGATGGGTCCTGTTATACCGCCGAGTGCGTGCGCGTCTTATAAGGGAGGCAAATTGACAGGTTCAAGGAGGCCGAGTAAAAACATGGCGAAATTTATTGCTGTCACACCATTTGTTCAAGCCCGACGTATTGGCGGTGCATGCGTATGCCTAATTTAATAAGGCACGAAGGACAGCTTACAGCAACTTTGGATCAAAACATGGCATAGGGAATATCGTGTGTTGCAAAGACACGAGAGATAGGGCATAGCGGATTTCCGCCCGAATTAGACACCCGTCTGGGTAAATAACTTTCATGTTACAGGAGACCACCGAAAAAAATTGTGGATGCGTGTAACTTATGTACGCGCGTGAGAAGTTATACTTCTTTAGCATCATTAAACATATTTTTTAATTGCATGCAAATAATTAATAATTACAATAAAATAATAAAAGGACTGGAAAAGGATAGTTAACACAGTCAATTAAGTTCAGTTTTAATTTGAAAAATTAAATAAATATTCAAAATATTCAATTAAAATCACTACTGAATTTAAGTTATTAGTCCATATGTAATTAGCACTTGTAAGTAACTAAAACACGTTGTGTCTATATAGAAACTAGAAACATGTGGATAAATATTATAAATATGAAAACAGTGATCAGAGGCGACGAGCGTGCCAACATTGTTTTTGACAACGCGATCATCTTATGGAGCTCCGTGGATCGTTCAAAGTACCTTTCGAACAGATGTCACACTAACATTCATAACGCGCCCGCGGCCAACTTCATGGTGTTACTATTGTTTTACAGTGATGCGCGCGCATCTCGAAATTTCACTCACATGATTTTTTCATAACGCGCCCTCGGCCAACTTCATGCTGTTACTTTTGGGTTACAGTGATGCGCGCGCATCTAAAAATTTCACTCTCATCATTTTTTCATAACGCGCCTAAAGAAGTATAACTTCAGAATCTACCTTTTGGTGACCAAGGCTCCACGGGGTAGGGGATTGGGTCAGGTTAGGCAACGGTTTTAGTGATATGTGTACAATGGGAACACATAACAGCAAAACACAAAACAATTAGCAGTGAAAACTTGGCCTGTATCAAATCGCAGACTATGAAACAAAACAGCTGAATCAAATACTTGAAAAAAAAGCGTAAATATATATATATTATAGATAGGTCCGACAAATAACTCCACCCCACCTGATGTTAAGTGAAGGTGAATTCCAGACGCGAAGATAGCTGATACAGCAGTTCTACCTGCCACACCAACCATCCTCACCCTGCCGGCCTGCATGTGGCTTCTTCACGCCTCTTTTAAAGGCTCCCAGGTTGTAAGAGGGAGGGAACACGTGAGCGGGCAGAGCATTCCATTTACGGATAGTGCGACAAAGAAATGAGTCACCAAATTTCTTTGTACGCGTTGGAATTGTAGCCACAGTTAGACGGTGACAACGTAAGCCAGCGCGCGCGGTCCTCTGGAGGAAAGGGGAAGGTGGGATAAGAGAGAATAACTCCTCAGAACACTCGCCGTGGTACAGACGATAGAACGCGCTTAGTGACGCCACGTCACGGCGTAATTGAAGTAGATTGTATATTAGCAATCATAAAGATTAACCATGTCTACCAATCTATATTTGATGGAACATTACTCCAACATCTTATTGACCACTTCACCCTGTTATGTTGTGTTGGGTTAGGTTTTTGAAGTTATACTTCTTTAGGCGCGTTATGAAAAAATGATGAGAGTGAAATTTTAAGATGCGCGCGCATATCGCTTTAGCGACCAACTTCATGCTGTTACTTTTGTGTTTACCGCACATTAAGAAAACCTACCAACAAAATAGAAATAGAATCTCTATTTTGTGGGTGCTAACGACTGCATTGTGAAGGCCTATCAAAAGTATTTATTAATCTGGAACAACGGAACCAAAGCGCGATTCAGGAGACTACAGCGCCATCTCTTGACCATTGGTGTAGTAGAACCAAAAACCACATCTTTATTTTTTGTAATAAAGTAACAGTTATAGGTATTCATATTTATAATATTTTTATCTACATGTTTCTAGTTTGTATATTCGGAATACGTGTTTGAGTTTCATACAAGTGCAAATCACATATGTTCTAATAAATTATATTCAGTAGCGATTTTAATTGAATATTTTGATTATTTATTTATTTTTATCAAATTAAAACTGAACTTTATTGACTGTGTCCTTTTCCAGACTTTTTATTAATTAATTGTAATTAATTATTTGCATGCAATTAAAAACTAATTTTAAACGATGCCAAAGAAGGATAACTTCTTACGCGCCTACATAAGTACACGCACCCATTTTTCTATTCATCATCAGCCTATTAATGTCATCACTGTTGGGGCACAGGCCTTCCCTTTGGATGGAATAGGGAGATTGGGTCATGACATACTACTCGGGCCCAGTGCAGATTGGAAGGTGCTAACGACTGCATATGCAGCCAGGACCAACGGCTTAACGTGCCTTCCGAAGCACGGAGGGACTCGAGATAGATGATTTTTGACCACTGCGAAAGTTGCTTAACTTCAACGATCGCAGACGAACACGCTAAAAAAATGCGCCATCGAGTTCAGTACTAAAAAAAATTAAGATTCAATTTTCTCACCCATCATCTTAACTTAAGAAATTACCGTTTAACAGAATTAAAGATGCATACAACGAGATATGCCATGATGTTGACATCTTGATATTTAAGATGTAAATGTTTAGTTAAGTACACCTATTATAAATAACTCTGTTTGTATTTATACTGTGTGACACAGCAATCAAAATGCAGGTGAACAATTAATGTATAATTTCACACTATGTAATGAAAGGTGACTTCATGAATCATCTTTGAAGTCATTTTTAACTTGACGACTCTGTAAATGATAAAACAGGGAGAAAAAAACAGCCCTTGCTGAGTTCCTTGCCGGTTCTTCTCAGTACAAGGTCTCCCGCCGTAGATTTACAAACTGATGGCGTAGCTTCTAGACATTCATATGAGCTTGTAACAGCCTAAACTGAATAAATGATTTTGATTATTGATTATCTTTCATGCTCCACTCAAAGCCCTCAATAATCATCTGTATGGTAACGTTCAAACCGAAAAGTAATTTGTTTCTGTTAAAAGTATAAGTAAGTAGGAAGGCAATTCACACGGTTGAGTACTACCTGCATCTTTATTATCATCTATCATCTTTATTGAAATTTATGAAATCGTCGATGGTATGTCAAATAAATAAATGAAAATAAAATAAATAAGATTCTTCAAATGAAACTTTTAAGTCACAAAACACATATACCACGGTTCAGTTAAGCCACCCACCCCCAAGCATTTTAATAATGAATACTGCAATAAAAGAAACTGTTATCGCCCACCAAAATAATTACAAGCAGTGCAAACAAGCGTGGCTGGTCCCTCAAGTGGTCCCGGCGGGGTAGATCCCCGCTCCCCGGGGTAAGATCACCCCGCCGGTAAATTCACCCCGCAGGGCACAAATCACCCCGGCCCTAGCAAGCTGTTTATAACGCGGCCGTCGCGCCTTTGTTTCGCGTTCAAATTAAATATTTTATTAATTTCCTCAGAAAAAGGTTGCTCCATTCTCCCGCCTTAACGGCCTTTGAGTAAGTTCCGCGAGAAAGCGTTTTATTGTTGTAATCTTATGTTATTTTCAGGTGGAAATTATGCATGCGAAATTCCTTTTACCTTTCACCAACAATTTATAATAACAACTTTGAAGTTCAACTTAAATGTTCAACAAACTATGTGAAATATTAAATATGTTATTGATAACATATTTAATATTTCACATAGTAAAAAGAAACTGTTTAAGCGTAAACTAATGGTAGCCATACACACTACGAGAAATCGTTACGATTAGACTGTACAGTCCGAACGGTACCGATAAATCGTAGCGTGTATGTTATAAAACTGCACAGTTTCCTATACGTACGCCACGTACGATAAACTGTTCCGTTCGAACTGTACAGTCTGATAGTAACGATTTCTCGTAGTGTATATGGCTACCATTACAAAGTTTAAAATTAAAGATTATTGCATGTTTATATTATGAAGAGCTGAGGAGCTCGATGGCGCAAGTGGTTAGCGCGTTCGGCTGCGATCGTTGAAGTTAAGCAACTTTCGCAGTGGTCGGTCATTGGATGGGTGACCAAAAAAAATTTACTATCGCGAGCTCCTCCGTGCTTCGGAAGGCACGTTAAGCCGTTGGTCCCGGCTGCATCTGCAGTCGTTAGCACCCACCAATCCGCACTGGGCCCGCGTGGTGGGTCATGGCCCAATCTCCCTATTCCATCCATAGGGAAGGCCTGTGCCCCAGCAGTGGGGACATTAATAGGCTGATGATGATGATGATGATGATATTATGAAGTCTTTTGAATTCTTGTTTTTGTTTGAAGTATAATACTTGTTTTTATCATGTCTTTATGTAACTATTAAGTGAAATTGCTGGAACTGCTACTGTAGATCGGTCATCTTTTATAAATTCACCGTATCCAAAATAATTATACTAAAATGTGAGAGTGCTTGTTGCCACAAAAAAAGAAAAAAAAAACATTTTTGTTACAATACTGAATAAACAGTTTAGTTTTCAAACGATACAAATATTTAACACTTACTATAGTACTCTTATGGTGCATAACAACATTCTAAAAAAAGGAATAGGTTGAGAAATTATTAATAGTTACACACTAAAGGGGTTTTTTTTTTAACTTTTTAGTTGTTCTGGGTTTAGTATTTGTGCTCACATTTTGTATTTTTTTTTAAAAATCCAGTTAGGTAAATGACTCTACCCAACCTGATGTTAAGTGGTGATAAAGTCCAGACGCAAAGATAGCTGGTACAGCAGTTATAAACTGCCACACCAACCATCCTTACCTTGCCGGCCTGCAAAGATGCTTCTTCACGCCTCTCTTAAATAACCCCAGATTGTAGGAAAGAGGGAAGACCTGCGGTTTCACCCGCTTTCATTTGAAGAAAATGCTTGTAGAAGTCAAACTTAAATAATGGACATAATTATGCTGTCGCTGTCTTTTTAAAAGAACTTTTAAAGTGAAACAATTTAGTTATACACTAGCAAACCAGTGAACCAAATGTTCACCAAAACCTGATTTTTCGAAAACCGGAAGTGCTACGTTACTCAAATCCGGTTTGTAGTCTTATCAGACTATTCTTAACTTATAACTTAAATATTCTCTTTATCTATCTCTTACGGTTTGGCCGCTGAAACAGCACCACAGACGGACGGACTCGTCTAATAGATAAGAGATGATTTTAACTGTTTACGCAGCGCACAACGGAAGATCTCAACTGAAATATTCATTCCTGTTTTTGTATCATTTTTCATCAATGCTACATTCCTATTACTCGTAATGTGATGTTATATAGCCTATAGCCTTCCTCAATAAATAGAATATCTAATATAAAAATTAATTTTCAAATCGGGTCAGTCGTTCTTGAGATAAGCTCGTTCAACAAAACAAACTCTTCAGCTTTTTATAAATATATAGTATATTCAAAACATTAAGTACTTATCCATCAGATCTCCTCCGTGGCCGAGTGGTTTATACGCCGGGTTTCATGGTGTGGCCTACTCGAGAGGTCCCGGGTTCAAATCCCGGTGGGGGCAGATGTTTGTGTGATGAATACGAGCATTTGTACTCCAGTCATGGATGTTTAATATGTATTTCAATATAAATATACTTTTATATGTACAATATATGTATTCTATCCGTTACCCTAGTATCCCATAACACAAGCCTTACAGTGCTTACTTTACTTACTTACTTACTTAATTGGTGTGTTAAAAAAATAAATAATTAAATAAGATCTTCATTTATACATTAATAAGATTTTTTTTAATAGCATGTCTCGAAGTTTATTTTTTTTTTATAAATTTGATCAATGTCCCTGTTTGAAATCGGTATTTAATTGAAGACCAGGGAAACGTTTCCAGTCAAACTTTTACGCATAAACGCAGTTAATCAAATAAAACAAAATAATAATATGTCAGGCGGGATGTATACAAAAATGTTATCATAATGTCAAAATGAAGATAATGTCAAATTACAAATTATGTCAAATTAAATTATAGGTCAATTACAAGATAGTTCATTTTAATAAAATAAAATAAATTAGGAATACAAATGAACTACAATATTAATTCAAAATTTATCCGTCATATATTTGTCTCGTGTATAGGAAGCTTTTAATTTATGTCTCTATGTAGAGATGTAGAGGCTGGTGTGCCTCAAGGTAGTATATTAGGACCTTTGTTCTTTAATGCATTTATAAATGACTTTCCAAATTCTATTGACCATCCCATGATTTTATTTGCTGACGACAGTACTGCTGTGATTCAATGTAATAATGAACAAGACTATGAAAATGACATTAATAATGCTATGGAAAAACTTAACAATTGGATAGTCCAAAATAACTTGTGCCTGAATAATAAAAAAACAAAAGTAATACACTTCAGACAAAAGATTGAAATACCCTCAGTAGCTTTAAAGTGCAATGGTGAGGAAATTGAATCTGTTACTGAAACGAATTTTTTAGGTCTGCAAATGGATTATCAGGTTAATTGGAAATCTCACATTGAGAAATTATGTAAGAGAGTGAGTAGTTCAATTTACGCTCTATACAAACTCTCCAAGGTATCTAATAGGGACACTGTTTTGACTGCATACCGAGGTTATGTTGAATGTATCTTACGGTATGGAATAATTTTCTGGGGAAATTCTGTGAATAAAACTCTTTTATTCAAACATCAAAAAAGGTGTATAAGAGCGATAAATTGCCTCAAATCGACGGATAGCTGCAAACCATTTTTCATAAGCATGAAAATCCTGACTCTGCCTTCGCTGTACATTTATGAAGTAGCTGTTTTTGTGTTATGTAACAATTCTCTGTTTCCGACACTCTCAGAAAGGAACCCAGATAGAAATCATCGTCACTGGAATAGGATTTGCGCTCCTTCATTTAAAACTGTACATGTTAGTAGTAGCTTCTTTGGGATGGCTCATAAAATATTCAACAAGGTTCCGAGTTGTCTTAAATCACTACCGATAAAGACTTTTAAGAAGCGTCTGTTAGCATTATTAGTTGAAAAAGTCTACTATACAGTTGAGGAATTTTTAAATGACAAATCTTGTAATTAAATCGGACATGTCTTTTATAAAAGCAGTTCTCTATTATAAAATTTAGCCATATTAAAATTGACAATTCAGAAATGTGTATTTATTGCTATTTTGGACATTTTGCTTATTTTTCTATTAAAATTTTGACTATTAGTATGACAACTTTATGGCTTATCAAATTTATAATTAATTTATAATCTACTTTGACCATATCTATTTGTATACCTTAATTAAGGTGGAAATGTAGTGATACTAACAAAAATTTTATATACCATGTATACTAACCTATGTTTCACAAATAAAATTCTGATTCTGATTCTGAATGAAATAACCGAACGCTCAATAAAAGTCTTTCGAAGGTAGCTCGACAAAATTAAATAAAAAATCAGTATTCTGACGATGCAGACCTGAAAAGGCTGCGAAACGTCAATATATAAATAAAGTTTCGTGCATAAATAAAGCTTTTCCCACAAGTAGTTTCTTAACTCTCATTTTAAATGTTTGGATATTAGATATTTCTTTTAAACTTTTACACTGATTCCTGTGGGTTGCTTGCCATTTCATAAACGAAAAACTCAATAGGCATAATATTTATAGCAAATCCAGAAATCTATTCTTAGTTTTCGATATAAATACACGGCAACAAAACTACGAATAATCACCAACATTAATCCTCATATTAAATCGACCGCCTAAGCACTGAGGAACTTTATATTACAAAATCGGTGCAAAGGGTGCGCGCGGCCATATGGGGACATTATGGCTTTATTAACTGTCAGTCAACGCGGAGTTTAGCCGCGAGCGCAGCCGGGCGGCGCGGCTAGCTCTGACTGACAGCCACTACAATATTGGGGGATATTATTTTATTTGGTTCATTGTTATTTTTATTATTTCGACTGTAGGCGAAAGACGAGTGGCGAGGCCGTCGTTATATCTGAGATCCTAATTCTACTGTCAGTTTTTCCATTAGCAAACAAATTCTTTGAATCTGGGTGGTCAATGTTACAGAGATATGGTTGATGCTTGTTGTTGCTTCGATATTTTATAGTATAAATGCTTTAATGTGTAAAGTTAGCCAATATAAATTTATGTTTGCTAGATAACATCTATTAGATTCCTTTAATTCAGATAATATATTTTACACTGTCTGCATTCTATTGTATAGTCGCCAATACAAATAAATTATAAAAATACATCTGACACCTGTTTTTCCCAATAAATATATTATTTATTAATTATATATGTACAGAAATAAATAATATTTAAATACAAATTTCCTTAACCTATTTATAAATAACATCCTATTTACAAAATAAAAAATAAGTCACCCCCATCGCCGCCGTCAGGGATGGTGCCCAATAGGCTGGCAGCATTGCCACGTTGAATGGCAAGGCTGATCCGTTGACCAAGATAGCTGCCAGCCTTTTGATCACCAGTAACTTCGGTGAGTCTCTTTGATATTTCCCTAAAAAAGGAACGAGCACTTGGACCCTTATTATTTATTTATTTTCTAATATATTGATTTCTTTCCCTAATTATTTACCTTAGATTCACCTACACTATGTTTAGAATAAAAAAAACTCCATAAAATCAAAGTTACATAATACACGACGGTTTACTGTCTGATTTATAAATAAATAAATAAATAAAAGTATTTTCAACACTCACACCAATTAGTTCAGCCCCAAAGTAAGCACTGTAAGGCTTGTGTTATGGGATACTAGGGTAACGGATAGAATCCACATACTGTACATATATAAATATATTTATATGGAAATACATATTAAACATCCAAATCCAAATTATTATCTTCATCACAATTTGGATTTCGTGCGGGTAAATCAACGGATGATGCTGTTCATGAACTGACTGATTATGTTACCACTAACTTGGATGGGAGGAGAAAGGTGATTGCAGTTTTCCTTGATCTCGCGAAAGCGTTTGACATGGTCTCTGTCCCAATCCTGATTCAAAAACTTGAAGCCGTCGGAATCAGAGGGTTAGCTCTTAGATTGTTTTCTGACTATCTTTGCAATCGATCACAGCTTGTTAGAGTCGGGAAATGGATTAGCGAGGAGCTACCTGTTACTTTCGGTGTTCCTCAGGGCAGTGTTCTTGGCCCAACTTGTTTTTAATATATATTAACGATTTATGCCAACTGAAACTTTCCAACAGTAAAATAATAGCGTTCGCTGATGACACTGCTCTACTGTTTCACGCTGATTCGATAAAAGAGGTTTTTGATCGGGCACAGGAAGGACTGAATGTGGTATCTAACTGGTTGTCGGGGCACCTTTTAACCCTGAATGTCACAAAAACCAAGTTCATTATCTTTTCCTCTGGGCGGCAGACTCAACATGATGATCTCTCTCTGACGGTTCACTCTTGCTTACCTAGTAATAACTGCGCTTGCTCTAAACTTTTAAAGACAGATAGTATTAAATATCTTGGTGTAATGATTGATTCAGTGCTCAGCTTTTATCCCCATATTGAGCTCCTGGCGGGTAGAGTAAGGAAGCTCATTTACATTTTTAAAACTCTTCGCCATGTTGCGGACTTTCAAATTATTAAATCAGTTTATCTCGCCTTATGCCAATCAATCTTAAGTTATTGTATTTCATCATGGGGAGGAGCTGCAAAAACACATCTGATCAAAGTGGAAAGAGCGCAAAGGCTTGTACTGAAGGTTGGTGCTTCACTCCCAATTCTTCATCCCACGAGTCAAGTTTACAGGCTTTGGGAGGTGCTTACTGTCCGTCAGCTCTTTATATTATCAACTGTTCTTCGTAAGCACTCTCAGCTTCATTTTGATGGGAAAGCTCTAAATGGTAGACGACGTAAGGTAACTGTTTGTCCTACCCGTCCTTTAAAAACTAAGTTCACAAAAAGATTATTTTGCTTTATGGGTAGCTAGCTACCTTTACAATAAATTGAACACAATACTTTCCTTCTATTCAATGACCAAAAGGGACTGTAAAAGAAAACTAAGCTCATGGCTACTTAAGCTAACATATGACGAAACAGAGGACCTATTGCTCACCTCAGGATAATATACCGCGAAAATATCAGCTGTCTGTCTTACACTTATCATATCATCCACACACATAATTATAGTCACGCTCACGTTTACACACACAAGCACACACACTCACACCAAATACACATACATACTGCATAGAATTTCATACAAATACACCCTTTGTTTAACCTGTGTCAATTAAAATTAAAAAAAAATAGTAAACTTTGTTAAATTTATATTCATATACTCATGTTTTTTGTTAACCAACATTGGCGTTTCGAGGTGGTGGGAGCCTGATGACCTGTAACACAGGTATATCGTACCTAGCACGGGCATCAGTCTCACACAAACATTAATGTAATAATATATTTTAAAAAAAAATTGTTAACGATGCCAAAATGTTTGTGATGAGAAAATAAACGATTTTATTATTATTATTATCCATGACTGGAGTACAAATGCTCGTATTCATCATACAAACATCTGCCCCCACCGGAATTCGAACCCGAGACCTCTCGAGTAGGCCACACCATGAAACCCGGCGTATAAACCACTCGGCCACGGAGGAGATCTGATGGATAAGTACTTAATGTTTTGAATATACTATATATTTATAAAAAGCTGAAGAGTTTGTTTGTTTTGTTGAACGTGCTTATCTCAAGAACAACTGATCCGATTTGAAAATTGATTTTTGTATTAGATATTCCATTTATCGAGGAAGGCTACAGGCTATTTAACATCACATTACGAGTAAAAGGAGTGTAGCATTCATGAACAATGATACAAAAACAGGAATGAATATTTCAGTTGAGATTTTCCGTTGTGCGCTGCGTAAACAGTTAAAATCATGTTTAACTACTTAAATTGTTTCACTTTAAAAGTTCTTTTAAAAAGCGACAGCATATGTCCATTATTTAAGTTTGACTTCTACAAGCATTTTGTTCATCACACAAACATCTGCCCCCACCGGGATTCGAACCCGGGACCTCTCGAGTCGGCGACACCATGAAACCCGGCGTTCAAACCACTCGGCCACGGAGGTCGTCACATTATATTAATACGATGTTCATTTGAACGCTAATCAGGATTCATCGGGCATACGTCACGCATTCACCCCACCCCGGTGTACCCAGTCCGTGCTGCCACGCGGACAATAAGCCCACCGCAGGCGTTTAGCAGACTGACGCGCTTTGTTCACAACTGAGCTTTAGGGGACTACTCTCTACTTTCGAAGAGGTTGAATCAAACGCAATTGGAACTCGTTCAAAACGTAAAGGACATCGACGAAATCGGCCCTAGCATGCCCAAAAGAATGTCCTTCACTATTATTTTTATATTATTTTTTTAACTTATTAGCAATTAATCATTGTAAACGGACAATCTGTTTAAGAAAATAAAAAATAAAAGTTCTGTTACTAGATACTACAGTCTGTTCATCCAACTTGGCACTCCTTTTTATTGAAAATACAGCATTAAAAATCAACTGATAACTAGATTCAATAGGTTTCAGTCTATAATAACGATTTATTTTAATAGTTTATTGGCTTCGTTAATATTTTATTATTAAACGGGTGATTCTGTTAAAAGTTGTGTCAAGATTGTTTACCTTAATGAATGCAATATAGGCGATCATAGGTATTTATCAACATAAAAATAGAACTAGGTACCTTAGTCAATAATAGTTATTACTAGTATTTATATTATATTTATAAAAATATTATTTCTGAAATTATGTAAATATAGTTTATACTCCCATCCCATGTAATATCTGTTTATTTTTATGAAAATCATATTGATAACCAGGTACATACCTAATTACCGATAGTAAAATATAGAAACAGGTAAATGGCAAGACTGAACATTTCATTTGAAAAGAAATCTATTATTACCTACTACAGGTAGGTATAGGTATCATAGGTGCCAACTGACAACACTCATAAATCAATATGAATATAAGCATTTATTATTTTTATTATTAATTGCATTTTATGTTCATTTAATGCATATTATTTCAGTGCTTACATAGAGGTAAAAACTAAATCTATTCAGAATATATAAAGTGTACATCTTTTACGATTAAGTATAATAATTATAACCTCAAAATCTAATACATTCTGTAGAAGGCCACTGTTCAAGTTGTCCGTATCTCAACAAATGCTTAATTAGAGTTTATGAATGATTCCGAACACAACTAGCATTTTCTCATTGCTGGGCGTTATAGGGCATTCAATGTATGGGGAACGAGCAATGTCCTATATTTTTAAATCTTTAAGTTATTATGCATTTGTTTTACTTTAAATAAATATCAGATTCGTAAAGTAATTCAACTGACTAATTTCGGCGGCAGACATGAAAAGTCACACACTGCGTTTTAAATTAAACTGATAACTTGCAAATAAAAATATGTTGTAAATACTGAAAATAGTGGTACAGCCAAAGATAGATCTGTCTTTTTCTATAACGACAGATCTTTATATTTATTTATTATGTAGCATCGGATCCAGGTTCTTTAATATGGCAGTAACAAACTTTTCATTAAACAAATTATGAGTAGCAGCGCCCCTGTCGGACGTAAGAACAAACTGGGTCCTTCCATTCAAAATTTGACGATTATACAATAGGGTATATGACAAGTTTTAGAAAACGATCTCACGTTATTGACTAATGTTTATGGAGTCCGTAAAAATCGATCTGTTAATGGATATTCATCATTCTGTTGTGTAATTCAATGAAAATAACCAAATCAAAAACTCCATTTTCAAGTTGCCGCGAAAACGTTTCTCTGGACAATATGGCGTCTTACTAGTGTGTGCCGTCACACGACTGTTATTAAAACGTCAAACGATACAATGTAAAGTCACTTTAACTGGAAGTTTACTTGCGTGTGACGTCATTTTAGGCTCCACCAATCCCTAGCGTTTTGGGTCACATGACAATAGATAAGAAAACTAATATCATAGTAAAATTTTGTATATTTTTTTTGTAAAAATAGTAAAAACCCCTGCCAATATTCAATCTGAACACAGATGCTAACACTTGGCACTTTATTTTTAATACTGTCAAATACCCTATTACGGATCTGTCAAAGTTCCTGCTGGGTCCAAAAATTTCGTGTACAGAGAATGGGACCCCTACCACATTCCCTGCGTATACGCACTGCAACGAGCATAATTGATTAAGTTGCGCGGAAAATTCGCTCTGAATGCAACGATTTCTCGCTCCGAGAACTTGTAATAGAATGTTTGGGTAATGAATGCGCGATGAACGATATTGTTATGATATGTAAACATTGGCTACTGAGATGGTTATTACCTCTTGATATTTTTGGGTATTAATAGGTTAATATATGACCAAACTAATAATACCCAAAAATACAATAACATTATTGAAAATTTTGTTTATAATAAAAAAGGGTTCAAATATTTTAAGTTTCAAAAAGTTATGTAAGTTACGACATTTATTTATGCGAAAAACACTTCTATGGTCTAACGTTTTCAAGAAGAATAAAAGAAAAATTGTTTAAGAGATCATCACGAACACACAAATGCGGCAAGGGATTTAGTTTAATAAAGAATTAAAATTTAGAAACCATATTAAAAGCTCTGCTTTGTAACTGACATAAAATATACTATGTAATTTTAAAGGTTGTTTGAGACTAACAATATCGTATTTTTATAATCTAAGATGACTTAATTATTTTTTAATAAATGGAGCTGTATTTAATAGTGTGTTTGCGTGTCTCGTAGGGTTTCACCGTTTGTTTTTTTGAGTATAATGTTTCTATCTGTGAAAACCTGCAATTGGCTAACTGTGTCTTTCCTATATATTTTTTAACCTGTTTGTGTTTTAATAGCTGTTGATTTTCCTACCTACAATAAATAAATTTGTTATAAGTTGTCCACAATTTATTCTAGACCGACATATTTTTGACACAAATTAAATCACATTAAGTACGGAGTGAATTCGGGATTATAATAAACCGTACAACTAAATAATAGGCATTAAACATAGCTCAACACTCGGCATTGCCCTCCCTAAGATGGGTGCACACTTGCGCGCGTTTTCGCGACTAATCGCCGAACAATAGGCAGCGGGGCGATCACAAGCCGCGTCGTTTTCGCCCGCTATGCATACCCTCTGAATGCTTAAGGACCATGTACACTGATCTTTTTCTTTTTTATGTTAAAAACATAACAAAAATCATAAAGTCCGGCTGATTGTAAGGGGCTATCATAGTATATAGACGCTTGTGATACCAAAAATAAAAATTTCATCACTCGCACCTAGGGTTACCAGATGATTAAATCAAAAGTCCGGAGAAAAGGCTTGATTTCCATTGAAAAATCCTAAGATTTTTTTGCAGTTTGAGAATTTTCTCTCAAATGTACTTAACAATTTCGAAAAACTCGTAATATTATCGTTTATACTCTGCGTATACTTTTAAATCAATATAATTTGAAGAGCTTAACATGTGTGGCATTATATGAATCCATAATTAAAGAAAAAACCCTTAATTAAAAATGTATATTCACATATTAAGTATGATAAAACTGATTACGTTAAGATTAACTTGGATAATAAAGTACTGATTTTAATTGTGCAATTATTTTTAGTTTGTGTAACTTTTTATTAAAGAGATCTCTAAAACGTAAGCTATATTTTATTGGAAATTCAAAAAGTCCTGAGATTTCATGAGATTTGCAAAATCCAGCCGCAATCCTGAGAAGAGTCTAAAAATCCTGAAATCTCAGGACAAATCCTGAGATATGGTGACCCTACTCGCACCATTGCTTATCTTGATCCCTAGAACCTGGAGCCCTAGAACATTACTGAACACCGACGGAAAAAATCACCACCAAAATGTAGTATTATTCCACTGTATAAGATGTCTTCTGCAAGACAGAGGCTGCAATTACAACGGAAATTCTACTATATCCTAACTCTCTGAAACCACACTGATGTATATCATACTCATATTTGAATATTAATTCTTTTAAAAAGTTGGTAGAATAGCAAAGGTGTCACATCTAATATTTATACCTACATCAGTATAGAACTTAGACGCTAATTGTCGTCCAACGTAGCAATGCTGCCAGCCTATTGGGCACCATTCCTGACGGCGGCGGTTGAAGTAGTTAAGTAGGTTAAGGTAATTTGGAATTGGAATGTAAATTTAAGTCACCATGTAGTTTTTTAAGTATTTGTTATTTAAATGTAAATATGTGTAAATAAAAAAAATATTTCACGTCGCTAATGAATAAACACTGGTTATTTATTTACCATAATACTAAGGGAGGATTAGTTTTCTATTTGAGAAAGTGCGATATAAAAAGCTGAATTTTTCATTATTCTACTTGTATATCTTGGGCTGTGAGATAGTGCTACTTTTTACATTGCAAGCAAAGTCAAATAACATTTCACTTTTTTTTAGAATACCAAACATTCAAAAGAGGAAATATCTAGAAAAAGAAATTTTGGACTCAAATATTTATTTATTTATTTATTCTAATTACTACGGCAAAATACCATTTACAGCAATTAGTAAAAAAAAAAAAAAGAAAACAAAGAATACCAATAATATAATAATATAATATATACCAATATCATGTTCTGAGACTGAAAATAGACGAATTAAACGGTTTTGTTTATCTGCTCGTCCGGTCCGGTAGGTGTACAGGGTCCCTTATTCTGTCGATGTATCCCGCGAGGGCAAACCGAGATTTTTATTGCGCTAATTCTGTTGCGTGCGGATTACTCCGACACGACGCCCACATTCAATGTGTTATCACATGAGTAGAGAAAGCACAGAAGCAAAGCTTAATAAAGTACGGAATATGCATTATTTTCTTTATATTTTTATTTAATAGTTTATATACCCATAATATATGATATAATAAGAATATTAAACGTCGAAAAAATTGTACAAAGTGTCTAAAAGAAATTTTAAAATAGCCACTATGTTGGGGCACTTTTTATTCGAAAAATGTCAACGCATTATCTTAACATTTGTGCAATAACAATTTCATTTGTCATAACTTCATCCAAACAAAACCGCTTTTAGGATCTGCGTTATTTAAAAGTTTTTTTTTTATAATTTATTCATGACCATGGATACAAGTCCTTCAGTTGTATACATAAATACAAATCTTAATCTTCTTTTTTATTACATTAGAATGTCGGTGTGACGCATTCTATTGTTTCTTGGAGTGTTTGGCACGAAATGTGTCGACTTGGTTTTTTCGATAAGCTTCTGTGAGCTAGTAAACACTACAATAAAATTCTCAAGTCCACTTGACCGGAATAGCGTATATTTTAAAGATTCCACTAATTCTTCAGTATCCACTATGAAAGAATTTAAGAATAATTAAAATAAGACGCCAACCACACTCCATGAAATCCCGCCAAAAACTCCAAGGATAATAATTCCAAATAGGTGTTACATACATCAATATTTTCGTATGGTGTAGTACGTTTACTGCTTATAACTGTACCCTAAGCACGAACCAATATCGAATTCAAATAGTTGGAGAGTGCGAAATGTCAATGTAAATTTTTGTATGGGAACTTGAAAAGCAGCGCCATAACGGACGTAACGAGAACTAAAAATCGGTACACATTTGACAATGACATATCGCACTCGCAAACTGAAAAGGGTACAGTGCCCTTAGCACGATTCAAAATCGAATTCGGACCGTTCTCACTATTTATATTTATACGATTTTAAAGGTAACTTGAAATCCATGGTGTATTTTTTATTTTAATATTATCACTGACGATCTGTCGCGTACGCACAGCGTAATACCAGCCATACACACTACGAGAAATCGTTACGATTAGACTGTACCGTCCGAACGGTACCGATAAATCGTAGCGTAACTGCACAGTTTTCTATACGTACGCCACGTCCGATAAACTGTTCCGTTCGAACTGTACAGTCTGATCGTAACGATTTCTCGTAGTGTGTATGGCTAGCATAACATTTCTATTAGCGGCGACTGACCACCAGTGCTCACATACAAATGCGCACTGCCTGTTCATTCGCCTCTAGGTCTTCTTACTCATCTGTATTATCGTCGTTTCATCGCACACTGTTCATGTGTGAACATGGAGGGACCCAGCGACGGCGCACGTCAATTGTTTTTCTTCAATTTGTTCCTATTGTATATTAAAGTATTTTTTACGTAATGCTACATTACGAATTTTGTTTATTCAAACACGAGCAGTGAAATCGTAGAATGATGGGTTTGGAAATCAGTAAAAATACCCAACGTTACAATGGATAAAAAGTTTCAACGGTATACCTGCACGTATGCACTGATTTATTTATTTATTGACATTTCGCATCCTTTTCAGGAAGCGTCATCTGAATTATGATTTTATTTACTTTTTCGAGCTACCTTCGAGCTAAAAAAAAAACGACGGGTTGCACCCCGGGAATGCCGGCCGAAGTGAAAACTTGAATATTAACGTTGTGCATTTTTGATATTTTGGAATGGTTAGGAAATAATTTTGCACGAATTGCTTTAATTATCAGTATAAAAGTACTATCATGTATTTGGTAGAATACAATATTTATTTATTGCGCTATCGTACACAAACATGACAATTTATATTACATTAAAAAAGTTTATCTCCCAGAAAAATCAACTTATATGAATCACGTTTAAGCGCACTTAGCGACATCTATTGTAAAGAAATCAATTTACATGAATCACATTTAAGCGCACCTAGCGACATCTATTGTAAAAAAAATGCATTTTCTTCGCAATAAAGCTGCCACGTGGACGACCTAGATAGAGACTTATTATTATAATACGATAAAATAAAATATTACTATGTTTCTTCCAATATATTGAAAGTCAACAACCTTTCTAATTTTATTGTGTGTCATGATGCGATCAGCCCACGTGTTTAACCTGACGCGAGTTTAGCATTTTATACTCATACAAAAAAGTGTCCAACGCCGCTAAAGAAGTTTTCACTCCAAAAAAGTCTTTCGAAGGTGGCTTGACAAAGTAATTAAAATCAAAATTCAAACGACGTTTTATTTAATGTGTGGTGTGTGTGAAAACTTAAGAGACAGATTTTTATTTTCGTATCATTACCGACCTTAATTCCGATCACTTTGAGAAATGTTGGAATGTATTAATAAACATTCTTGTAAACAAAAGATACATAAAATAATTCTGAAGGCTAAGCCGAGCTTAACACTGCCAAAAATATCCCTTACTTCTCCTAGCAGGAGGAAATGAGAAGAGAGAGAAGAAAAATAGTTATTTATTATACAAGAGTGGAAAGTTCCTTTTTAACCGCGTGCTCGATTTGGATGACCGAGCAAGCGAAGGATTCTAAAGTTGAATCACGAGCGCAGCGAGTGATTCTAAATTAGAATCCTGAGCGTCAGCGAGGGAAACAAACGAGCACAAGGTGAAAAATCTTTCCACTCGAGTGCAATACGTAACTTTTCATCCCACCTCAGCGAGGAAATGACAAAATGAAAAAGAAAACAATTTATAATGACAAAATATTTTTATTTCAATTAAAACACATTAAGATAATCTATAAATTGAAGAAAATAATAAGAAGTAGAAAATAATTAAGAAATATTAAATGTAACGTTGCTACAGTTACTTATGTTAAGTTTAATATTTTTGTTAGGTAATGTTATGTTGGTGTTTGTGAATTGTGCGCTGTTTTGTGGTAAACTACTCGTATCAGTAATTTTAAATAGTTGTGCCGATTCATTGGATTCTATTGGCGTAAATGTTGGCGAGAGAGGGCTATTGTTTCCAATCTTATGGGGGCTCATTTTAGATGTAGAAGGGCGAGACCAAGAATCTGACAGAGGTTCTTTCAGCGTTATGGCCTCCACGATACTATTACAAATTTTTGATTTACTTTGGATTGAATCCTCTATGTATCCCTCTACAACCGAATTAGACTTCCAGCCTCCATGGCGCTTAAGCGATAGAAGATCAGCCCCTGATTCGGCCAAAAGTGTGGCTGAGGTTCTTCTAAAACAGTGACCGGTGTATAACGGGGGTTCTAAAAGTCCGAGAAAAGTTGCTATTTCTCGTGGAATACTGCCAATTTTATTCTGACCCATAGGTTGTCGGATACACTTTCCGTTGCGATATTGTAGAAAAAATCGTTCAATTGGGGTGTTAGAAGGACGTAAAGCTTGATATTTCTGAACAATGTTTACATATTCCTTGCGAATAACGAAGTTGCGGTCTTTTTTTGTCTTGGTATTTAGTACATTAATTAATAGCAATTCATCAGAATTATGAGAATATTTTGATACGTTATTGACATTAAGTAGTGTAAGTTCATTTGTTCGACATGCTCCGGTTATACCAATAATAAGAACAACCTGTAACAAAAGAAGTATTTATAATCGTAAATAAATTAATCAAATTAAAAATATTGTAAGTACTATGTACAATTTTATCAACAACAAAAAATTACACGTATTGACTTACTTTTGCCGCTAAATATACGGAATCAGGTGCTTCATTAATAAACTTTGCAATTTCAGATGCTGTGAAAACCTTCGATTTTTTTGGTTTATAACCAGATGAGGCTCTTTTTAAAAATGCCACTAATTTATGATAGGTGTCGATATGAACGTCTTTCTTCATCTTAATTGTTAATTTTAGCATTGAATACGTACTCCATAGCGTGCTTGCTTTCTTGGTCTCAGATAATTCTATAAAATATGCCAGCAAAACGTTTTCGGAGAAAGTTTTTGCTCCTTTAGCTAGTCGCCACATGTTAAATATATCGTACTGTTTCAAATACTTCTCTCGTGATTGCTGAGGGAGAAGGCTCATTTGCGCATTATTAACTGTTTCAGTTAACTCAGTTGGCGTTAGATAAACTTCATCGTCGCTAATGTCACTCATTTTAGTTGATTTTTTTGTACAGTTTTTAGGTTATGTTAATTATATTAAGCAATAAAACGTGAAAAACTAGAATGGCGCGAAGCACGCAAATAAAACAAAGAAACCAAGAAGGTTCCAAATTTAAATTTTTTCACAATTTAAAAAGTTCTAATCATAAATTTGGCACCATAGAGGTTACATTAAATAGGTTTAATGACGTTTTGAATTTACAATTATATTGAGTACTCATTATATGTGATGTTCTAAATTCAAATCTACTTTGCCGCTCAAGCGAATAAAATAGAATTTTCCAGCCAGATTTCGAAGCGCAAAATTACACTTTCCGAGGTGGTGGGATGAAAAAGTTTTTTTTTAGTTTGAATTTGACTTATTTACTAAAAGCTCTTTTGTATTGTCGATTTTTTTTCCTGTTGCCTTTCCAAGACATCTTTTAGCTAAAAAGAAGAACGTGCTCATCTCATCTCATTAGCATTTGACAGAAGTAGCGACATATTCTTAACGGCGTTGTCGAACCAGTGTCTGCTATCTGCGAAAAATTAAACTTTTACGTAGTAGAACTTAATATGTATCTGATAATATTTATTGTATTTATTTATCAAACTTTAATGACCACATTAAAATGGCACAAAAGGCTTATGCTAAAAGCATTCTCTACCAGTCAACCTTTAGTAAAAAGGATAAACACGAACGGGGGCATAAAGCTAAAAACATAATAAAAAAAACATTGTTCAACCTATTTTTTATCATCATCAACCCATGTTCGTCCACTGCTGGACATAGGTCTCCCCTAATGCACGTCACTGCTTCCAATTTTGTGCTACTCTCATCCAGCCCACTCCAGCCAGCCTACGAATGTCATCATCCCATCTTGTCTCAGGGCGTCCAACACTACGTTTACCGAGTCGCGGTCTCCACTCAAGAACTTTCCGGCTCCAACGGCCATCAGTTCTGCGGCTAATGTGACCAGCCCACTGCCACTTCAGTTATAATGCTTAAAATTCGCATAGCAGTATTTGTAAATAAGGAATGTGTTTTATTACTTTCAGCAGGTAACTTCTTTAAAATAACCTAAGCTACCTTGTAGTTAAACAGGTACAAAAATTAAAAAATTGTGTGTGTCAGTTCCGACGCACGACCGGAGTTTACACTCTAAAAACGACTGTCTTTGAACAGACACAAAACAAAATCAAGAAGTCGGTTAGAAGTAGAGATACCTCAGGAATCGTCCCATGGTTTCGACTATCATAGGTTCCATGTCACACATTTTATCATCTAACATCAGCGATATTCATCATATATTTTATTATGTATTTCTGGAAACACAATTTAAAAAATATCACACACTAGTCATCATTTTGTAAATATGTATTATAATTCCATCTGTACTGAAAATCACTATTCCAGAGTGCTGGACACTTACCAGCATTTCTCTATATTCTGTAATTTATTTGTTTTCATTAATTTTGTCCGATTTTATCTATTTTTAAATTATTTATTTTATTGACATTTGTGACAACTTAATGTTTTTTATCCGTTGCCATGGCTAAAAGTGTAAGGTGCGCAGATGAGGTTGCGCACAAAAACGTAACGAGGTCATTAATGTCATTCATCGATAGATTTTACTCCTCACATTTTTCTCATACCGGGCCCCTTATTTATGCAAATCGATTCTTAAGGAGTAAACTCCAAAAAGATTCCTGTGTTATTTTTTAACCTTTAACAAAATGTTTTAAAGGGAAATTCTGTCACCAATTCCGACGTCCTTTTTTTTATCTTTGACACGTTTTTTCCTCTGGTGGATTTCCTCAACAGTTGTGTAAGAAAATATTCCGCTTGGCGAATGCGAGCGTACGCACGACCGAGCGCTCGTCTGCGCTTACTAATGAGCTATAATCTCGCACCCTTTGCACCCGACTATACTGAATCACCACACAAGCAATTCCAGCATTTATTCCCATCAAAATACAGTAGAACATTGAATGGCACACAACGCGTCACAAAGATTTTCGGGGAACACACTCCCATGCAGTGAATTTTCCAATTTGTTCTTTAAGAAATAAGGTTGAACATCAAACGTTTGCTCATGATGGGTTGAGGTGATCTCTATTTCGCGATCTAGTGATTCTGTTGCGTCAACACAATGGCTACTAATAGCGGGGGTTGGACCGCTGTTTATTTGCTTATTATTTTTATTGCTATGTTAATTAAATAATGGTATTACGCAGAGCAGTTTGACAGCGCAGCTGAGATTGAACTTAGCGTTGGAATAATCCAGTAAATATGCATGTGTAGTATTGTCTACGATTTTCGCAGAGAAATGCAACCTTACGTTATTCGGCTGTGTATTGTTTAAGGGAAGTAGGGCAAAGCGGATTTGTCACTCGAATGGCGGAAACTCAGTAAAATAACACTACCTTTTGATGGCGTTATGTTTCTGTCGGTAACGTTACCGACAGAAACATAACGCCATCGGTAACGTTCCGACAGAAACAACACTATCGGTAACGTTACCGGCAGAAACAACGCCATCAAAAGGTAGTTTTATTTTACTGTCTTCTGTAAGGTGGAGGAGGTTACTTCACTTGCCCTTACCTCTCTTAAATAATACACAATCGAATAACGTAACTTTTAACATGAAAAATACTTAACATTATTCTGCTACTAGCGGCCCGCAATCGCTTCGCTTCGGTATAGAGCTGAAGTGTAGACTACAGTTTTTGTTCTCAGGCTTGTATTATACACAATGAAATTCATCTATGATTCTTCTTATACCTGCATGCAAAGTCTCAGCCAGATCGGTTTAAAATTGACAAAGTTTCATACAAACTTTCGTTCCCTATTTTATCCCCTTAGGGGTAGAATTGATAAAATCCTTTCTTAGCGGATGCCTACGTCATAACATCTACCTCCATGTCAAATTTCAGCCCGATCCGTCCAGTGGTTTTTGCTGTGCGTTGATAGATCACTATGTCAGTCAGTCAGTAACCTTTGAGTTTTATATATATAGATGTCTTGCAATATTAGTAGAGATCATAAAATCATTGATTTCTCCACTGATCGTGTTCATTGTAAGTCAATCATGGTTATAAAAAATGTAGATTTATATAAAAGTGTGACAAGATGAGTTTTAAAGTAAATCTCAGCTTTTTTACAAGAACAATCTTTTCTTTTACAGCCGGCAACGCATTCGTGGCACACTTAGGCCCGAATTATAGAAAGATTCTCAGTAATGAATCTAGTCTTGAGCATAGACAGAAAGGGATGTCGCTATATATAGCACATAGCGCCATCCCTTTCTAACTGTACTCAAGTAAAGATCAACACTTAGTTGTTACTAGCAAACCAGTGAACCAAATGTTCACCAAAACCTGATTTCTCGAAAACCGGAAGTGCTACGTTACTCAAATCCGGTTTGTAGTCTTATCAGACTATTCTTAACTTTTATCTTAAATATTCTCTTTATCTATCTCTTACGGTTTGGCCGCTGAAACAGCACCACAGACAGACGGACGGACTTGTCTAATAGATAAGAGATTCTGTAATACGGACCTTAGTGCTGCAAATATCCATGGATCACTTACCATCAGGTAGTCAATTGTCTAACGGGATTGCTATGGGTATCGCTATCGTTTACGATTTCATTACTGACCACTGAAGGTTTTCGAATGCCTCGGGGGCGGGGCTAGGCGATTGGCCCCCTGGTCCGCTAGCTCGTTGGCCTGCAATAAACATAAAAAAACGTACCTACCTAACCTTTTCAGTAGTATATTGAAAACTGAAAATATATAGGTGAGTTGTAAAACTATGGGTTATTCTAAGGAAATATTTTTTGAAAAAATTCCACGCGGTCCAGGCAGCGGACGGGACTCAAACCCGCACCCCCCGCTATCCGGGCGGATGCACTGACCATTACGCTACCGCGGCCCTGATGGCAGTGTCGAATTCTTTCTAGTATTTCTTGGGCTACAAGGCAGCGCCATTTTTTCGCATTGTCAAATATCAAATGAATACCTTTACAAGTATTAAACATTTGAAAGAAGAAATAGCAATTGTAATCATTTAGCCGCAGTAGCATAATAGTCAGTGCATCTGCCCGGATAGCGGGGAGTGTGGGTTCGAGTCCCGAGTGTCGAGTTTTTTCTAGTAAAATTTTTTTGAAGTTTAAACATCTAGCAGTTAAATGCTTAAGAAATAAAAAACATGACTATTTTTATTTTTTAAATGTATAAATCGTAGCAAGTAATTAAATAGAAAATTTTCAATGTACAGGTACCTACATAGAAGGCTCCTATTTTTATGTTCTCATAATGCACAAGCAATATTAAATCGCTAAGCTCTTTGTAAGACGTTCGCCTCCGCGCGCTTTTTCTCATAGCCTCACTTTAATATTTGAAATTTAATTTTGCGCGAAGAAAATGGTATTCTTTTTTAAATTTCATTGAAATAAAAACTTTTTAGTCACTTAACCAATGAAATTTTTGTGACACATCTGTGACGAACTATGTGTGCATTTGAAAATGGAATTGTACTCTCGTTCTTGCATTCAGGGTGTAGAGTCTGTGCGGAAAGAGCATGGGATTTAGATTGGAGGGCGCTGTAGTGCTTTTCTACCGTATTTGTAAGGTTTTACCCCTTTTAGACATGATTAAATACAAAAAACCGCAAGAAATCACAACAGACAAATCCGTATCAATACAAAACTTTAACGTTTTACAGATTGCTGGGTTTGATTGCCAAATAAAAATCTTAATGTTAGTTCCGTTTTTCGCCACGCCCATTCTCTTTCCGCACAGACTCTAACACAGTTATATATATGACATTCGTGCGGAATTAGTTCAAATTTGGCATATATACCCCCATATTAATAAACGTTTTTTTTTTAGTGTGTATGCTGTTGGTCGCAGATGACCTTTACAGCGTCACCGGGTTTGGGGACAAAGGGGACCTCAAGCCGAGAATTGGCGAGTGCCTCTAGAGGTATTCCAGGCGGATGCCATCTCCCCACGGAGGGACTCTCCTCTCCGTCTGTAGCCTCTAGACCACTCGAACCTGAGGGGGTCGGCTCAACTAGAGGTCGGCTCAACTAGAGGGCGTCTCTGAGACTCCGACCTCGAATCTAGTTAGCCGTTGTCGTGGCGGTTATTAAACGAAGACTACGCCTGGATTAGTAACTCTATATTTTGTCACTGTCTATTAAATGATAGTGACAAATGCTATTCGCATTTGAGAGTGACATGGACAAAACATGGCGTAACAAGTCTAAACATCATCAACAACCTATCCTAGTCCACTGCTGGACATAGGCCTCTCCAATTGCACGCCACTCAGATCGATTTTGGGCTACTCGCATCCAGCTCCTGCCAGCCACCTTGCGCAAATCGTTACTCCACCGTGCTTGAGGACGTCCTACACTACGTTTGCCTAGACGCGGTCTCCACTCCAGAACTCGTCTACCCCAACGGTTATCGGTCCTTCGGCAAATATGGCCAGCCCACTGCCACTTCAGCTTACTAATCCGGTAGGCTATGTCGATAACTCTGGTTCTCTGTCGGATTACCTCATTTCTGATGCGATCCTTCAGAGAAACGCCGAGCATAGCCCTTTCCATAGCGCGCTGAGCGACTTTGAACTTGTGGACCAGCCGTACCATCAGTGTTCACGTTTCGGCTCCGTATGTCATGACAGGTAGGACGCACTGATTGAAGACTTTCGTCTTTAGGCACTGTGGGATCGACGATGTCAGGACTTGACGTAGCTTACCAAACGCTGCCCAACCTAGCCGAATTCTTCTAAACCTCGTCCTCAAACTAAACAAACTAAGTCTAAACTTATTTCTAGTTTATTAATATGTGGGGAACAGTTACCTGTATTGAGGCATAGCGTTTAGCAAAAAACTAAAGTAAAACGCGGACGAAGTCGCAGGCGGTGGCTAGTAGACATTATAACGTACAAACAAATAAATTAGAATGTAAGCCAGAAACAGATTGATGTGCGATAAAAACGACAAACAATTACGAAGCATCATTCATAGAATACATTGTCCAGTGCAAATAAAGAGTCGACGATTTGAATGAGAAAATAGATAACTCGAGTTACTGTTGTCTGCTCGCGATTGTGGCATGCAAACATTCAGACAGCGAAAAGTCGCAGCCAAACAATGGACCGTGCTCATCCGACGCGTGCTGTGAGCTAACTGTTAAGTTAACGTGTAAAGTGTTAAGCTTAAAGAGAGCAGAGCAGATTTTCTCTCCATAAGATCGTTGGACAAAGTAACCTTTGCCATACGGCACCCCTAGCACGAACCATTATCGAATTCGAATAGTTTGCAAACCGAAATGTCAATGTCAAATTTTGTATGGAAACTTGAACAGCAGCGGCACAAAGTATGTAACGAGAACTAAAAATCAGTACACATTTGACAATGACATTTCGGACTCGCAAACGATATGAATTCGATATTGGTTCGTGCTAGGGTTACGGTTCGGCCACGAGCTTACTTTGCTTGCTCCCCGAGCATTTATTGAGCACAGACATAGATAAATGCTTAAACTCCTAATTGCGCAAAGGTATAATAGGTGATAAATAGGTGATAGCCCCGCATGGCCAGGGGGGTGTCGTCGTAGGACGAGAAGGGCTCCCCTGGTGGAAGCAGGGGAGCAAAGGATGCGGGTCCTCAGATGCGATACTCGATCCTGAGGCCCCGTACAAGGCCTGATGGCGGCTATCGCTGGGGTTTAAGTGGGTAGGCCTCATCCTTCTGGGGAGGAGAGCTCCGCATAACCACCATGTGGTATGCAATTTCATGCATTTCCCCAGCGTATCAAAAAAAGGTGATAAATAGGTACAGCATATAGAGATGCCCGATGGTGCAAGTGGTTCGCGCGTTTGGTTACGATCGTTGAAGTTAAGCATCTTTCGCAATTGCTTCTTCTGACGTCACCTACCTTGAGAATGCAATAAATTTGTTTAATATTTGTTTCTTAGGTTTTCACGCACATCAATCAATAAATAAAACTAGTTTTTAACGGGTTAATGCACGACACTTTTCTTATTTATTGACGTTTCGCAGCCTTTTCAGGTCTTCGTCGTCAGAATACTGATTTTTTATTTAATTTTGTCGAGCTACCTTCGAAAGACTTTTATTGAGCGTTCGGTTATTTCATTGGAAGATTTTTAAAATTTCATTGTCTATGTATGAATTTATTAGTTAAATTAGTTAATAAAGTACTTTATTTAAAATTATTTTTAGTAATTTTGAGTTTATTTATTTGACACTAACTACTGTAAACTACCACCGGTTCCAAAATTGGGAGACCTTTCCGAGAAGAACCGGCGAAACAAACTCAGAGAGGCAGAAACGTCAATAAATAAATAAAGTTTCGTGCATTAACCCGTTAAAAACTAATTTTATTTAAATTTGTTTAATGTTTAATATTTTTATTAATTTTCATTTGAACAGGTACAGGTATTAACATCAACATGAGTATTACAATAACAGACTTTACACCTGCTGCTCTATTTCGAAATTCCAACTAAATAACACATTAAAAAAATTCATTTCGAAACCGTTCATATTTAAGTACATGAGAGGTATTCAGGACATCGGTTCGAGCGTACCAGCTAAACAAACATACCTTTAAAATGTTTGGGCGACTCATTTGGCGTACGCTGCGCAGACGCGTGTCATGTCGAGCCAAAGTGCGTTCAGACTAAGCTATACTATATAGCATTATAGCCTTAGATTAAAACAAAAAGGGTAGATACGGTACGCTCATACTTGCATCAAACAAAAACTGATCCCACGGCAGCGCGAACGGGACGGCGAGATCCGCGCCACTGCATTACCGACCCGAACGAAACAGCACGTTAAGTTTCAACGGCAGCGCGAACGAGACGGCGAGATCTAAGGCGAATACTGACACGCTGCCGTACTGATCGACGCGTAGGTAGATTTTCACTAGTATATATTGCATTTTACGGGTGATGTTTCGAGTCATATAAAATAATTAGTTATGAACTAATTATAAAAATATATACATATTTTAGTAGTTCAATGATGGTAGATTAGTTTTATGAAAGCTTTTGATAGTAATTTTATTTAATTCAATATCAAAATACGAGGTAAACCTGCATTATTTTTTACGGGAAAACTCATGGAGGTTAATTGTATTTTTTTGATAATTATTGAGATGGAAAATCAAAATTCTAATAGATTATGTTACAACAAAAACATATTTCTGATGTTGTAGTAATAAATTTAATCTAATTAATTGAAGATTATTTAGAGATTCAAGTGTTTGAAATTGTGCATATTATCGTTTTTTTTCCGTAAACTAGCTGCGGTAGAACGATCGGTACAAAAAAAGGAAAGTAGTATTTGCAAATATTCTACATTAACTTATAATAGGAAGAAAAAATCTACTATTTACTTCTATTGAAAATATTCAAAAAAAATCTAAGGGGGTAAACGAGGCGCTCAAAAATTACAATTTTTTGCAAATAATGTGAAAGGGCTCTTAGACGAGGAATAAGTTTACACTCGTGTTTTGTTCATATCACACAAATGCCATTTATCATTTAATGAACAGAGACAAAACATGGAGTTACTAATCCCAGCTTATTCCTCGTTTCTTAATAAGGGGTTTAGAGCCTATTTTGCGTGCCTCGGATGATTTTAATTATTAACCGACTTCAAAAAACGCCTTGTGTTCTGGATGTGTGTTCGAAAATCGGTTCAATTGTGAACCGATTTCCAAAATTCTTTTTTAGTCGAAAGAGTGCACTTCGAGGTGGTCCCATTGGGACCAAGTCAGGATCTGATGGTGGAAATCGGGGAAATCGAGGGAAACTTTCAAATTGAAATTTGACGCACGAGGCACGTAAGAGTCAAGTCAAGCGAGGCGGGGTCAAGATTGAAAGACGTATTATTACGGATCAGAAACAAAAATCTATTTAAGGTTTCGATTTTGAAGTCGGTTTTATTTTTTGTTTCAAAAATTTTTAATTGTATCGGCAACATCTACACGCCCACATATAATTAACGAACAAGACTTGACGCTCCATAACATTAGATGGCGCTATCGGCGCCGCGCTTATAAAGTATGAAAGCCTACATCCCGCAAGACAAATTGGAAGACTAACTCTTAATATATATGCAATGCCCAACCAACATGCGTCGACCCCTCAGGTTCGAGTGGTCTAGAGGCTCCAGACGGAGAGACTCCCCATAGGCAGATGCCATTCACCTGGAATACCTCTAGGGGCACTCGTCAATTCTCGGCTACAGGTCCCCTTAGGATCTCGCCGTCCCCAAACCCGGTAACGCTGTAAAGGTCATCTGCGACCAACAGCATACACAGTCAAAAAAGAAACATGTGTAGGGCCGCGCCCCCCGAATTACCATCACCCAGCTCGGTAGAAGATCTTCCCCAATGGCCTTCCAAAAAAGTCATGCCATACGTTATTGTAGGTCCCGAGTATCGTCTGCGGACTGGCCGAATGTGTAGTCCTTTGTCTAGCAGCTTCTCTGCAGGTGAAAGCAGGACGTAGTCGCTTGTCTTCTCCGCCAATCAGTCTCTGCACAGAGGACTGTCGGAGACAAAGAGCATCACTTCCGACGCCGCCAGGAGGGGAGTAGGCCTACACAGCTTTTCCCTCTGTCGCATTGAGCATACAAATTATTCAAGTGTGCAGGATTTGACCGCGTAATGCGTCATTGTTTATAGCCTAATGCGTCATTGTTTATAGCCTAATGCGTCATAGTTTATATTTAACTGTCGTGACTATAGTTTTGTTCCTTACGCATGTATGCCGAAGTGTATTTCTGTACTACGATTTGAATAGTATATGCCGCTATGGCTACTCTCTGCTGTGTTGCTTTATGGTCGGAAAAGCCAATATTACAAAAATATATTTTACGCGCACCATATATTTACATAGAACACGTTCAAGCCGCTGCACTGCAAGCTACTGCAATTGCATGAGCTTGCTATACGCGCTATGCTATAGGGTGCTTGGTGTAGCATAGCCTGAATGGGCCTTCATGTCGCGTCGCGTGATACTCGGGAAAATTCTCTACAAGCATATGCCACCTGCCAACAACCTCAGGGAATAGCGTGATAGACTACACTTTTTATACTCAGTAACATTTGGTCGATTTTCTTGGTCATTACAATGTTATCTTTGTCCAGTCATGGTTTGCACGGGTGAAATTTATTTTAACGTGATAATATGAAATGTAATGAATGAAAAGACATTTATTCGGAACAGTCATGGATACAGATAAATGGTTAAATTTATACACACACATATATATAAAAGGACACTAAATGACGGATATTATAACATACATTACATAATATGTACCCACAGCTGGACGGAAAAGGACCCAGTTTAGCATTGTGTCAGTTTGCTCTGACGCTGGTTTTCGACTGGTTCCATTTCTGACACGTGGATGGCAGACACTGGTGTCGATTCTGGCACGATTCTCTAAATCTAATCTTAAATTTGACAACAGTGTATCCTTGTCATTCTCTATACAGAATGAAAAGGAGAGACTGATATTAAATTTAGTTTTAAGTTTAGAGAATCACGCCAGAATTGACACCACTATAGCCTTTAATATATAGCCTATATCACTCAGGAATAATGAAGCTTTAAATTTGTGAAAGGTTTTTTCAAAAAGGCAAGTTTAAGAGATGACTTTCTACAAGTTAACAAACTTTAGGTGCCTCTTTAAGTATTAGTTAAGATTCCTTTAAAGCACCAGTAATATTAATTTATAACACATTGAGAGAAACAGGGCAAATTGTGCGTCCGCATGGGGCAGTAGCCTCCACCTTATAAAAGACTAATAAAACTAGTTTTAACGGGTTAATGCACGAAACTTTATTTATTTATTGACGTTTCGCAGCCTTTCCAGGTCTGCATCGTCAGAATAATGATTTTTTTAATTTAATTTTGTCGAGCTACCTTCGAAACAGTTTTATTGAGCGTTCGGTTATTTCATTGGAAGATTTTTAAAATTTTATTGTCTATGTATGTATTTATTGGTTAATTTAGTTAATATAGTACTTTATTTATATACTAATGTCATACTATCGATGGCGCAAGTGGTTAGCGCGTTCGGCTGCGATCGTTGAATTTAAGCAACTTTCGCAGTGGTCGATCATTGGATGGGTGACCAAAAATGACTAACTCGAGCTCCTCCATGCTTCAGAAGGCACGTTAAGCCGTTGGTGGGTCATGGCTTAATCACCCTATTCCGTCCATAGGGAAGGTCTGTGCCCCAGCAGTGGGGACATTAATAGGCTGATGATGATGATGATGATGGCGATAAAGATGACTCAACATTTATCAATACGGTAACATCAGTTCTAGCAACACGCTAACTCCGAATACAACTACTACGTTTGCAAATAAATTGGCAATAGTAAGTAAATAACATCTCACTAGAAAGGCACGTTAAGCTGTTGGTCCCGGCGGCATCTGCAGTCCTTAGCACCCACCAAAGCACTGGGTCCGCGTGGTGGGTCATGGCCCAATATCCCTATTTGATCCATGGGAAAGACCTGTGCCTTTGTAGCGAACGTGAGGAGTGGTGAGTCACCATCGTCGCCTCATTAATGTGGAATAAGGAGATGTTGAGGAGCTCGATGGCGCAAGTGGTAAGCGCGTTCGGCTGCGATCGTTGAAGTTAAGCAACTTTCGCAATGGTCGGTCATTGGATAGGTGACCAAAAATAACTAACTCGAGCTCCTCCGTGCTTCAGTAGGCAGGTTAAGCCGTTGGTGGGTCATGGCCTTATCACCCTATTCCATCCATAGGGAAGGGCTGAGCCCCATCACCCATGATGATGATGATGATCAAGGCGATCATGATGACTCAACATTTATCAATACGGTAATTTCAGTTCAGTTTCAAGCGACACGTCAACTCCGAATACAGCTACAACGTTAGCAAATAAATTGCCAATAGTAAGTAAATAACATCTCACTCCACAAACAAACACAGATGCCATGATTTAGGGTACCTATCAAACAAGTTGAGGAGGTCCCCGAGGACAACTTGTTTGCGCTGCATTTCATTAAGGATGAAGAACCGGTTGACTGTAGAAAACACGCCACGCCACTTCCCCCTTTTCAAACTTTAAATTATTACGATTTTAAAGTTTAGCTTTTAACAGGGCTTCTTTATTAATAACACAATTCAGTTTCAATGGAATTGTATAATGCGATTCAACTAAGAATAGGACCAACTGGGCGCCATATTGTGACGAAATAGCTGTCAATGCAAACCAATTAGGTAGAGTAAGCAAAAAAAAGTTTTTATTTAATAAAACTTATTTACTAAGATTAAGTGAGAAAAAACATTCGATTTTTAATTTACTTTTATTT
This sequence comes from Chilo suppressalis, assembly GCA_902850365.2. Lineage (NCBI taxonomy): Eukaryota > Metazoa > Arthropoda > Insecta > Lepidoptera > Crambidae > Chilo > Chilo suppressalis. Next base: position 2,798,314 of record OU963910.1, read on the forward strand.
ATATAAAATTTATTTACTGAGATTGAGAAAAAAAAAACGATTTTTAATAATGCTTATTAAGACTGTGTGAGAAAAAACATTAATCAGAGACTAGCTCTTCAATCCTGCTCATCTTTGTATTACCGCCAGAGTAGTTATGAATAATCATGCATTATTACCAAGTCACATATGAACATGCATCCTTTATGTAAACGAAAGTTTTAAATCGAGTTTATGTACGCAACTTAAAGTAACATTTGGCTGACGATTTAGGTTATCAACCAGTCATAGCCAAAGCTCAGTAAATGAAAAAAATATCAACCAATATTAATCATCAATATTTGTTATTGTTTGTTTACAAATGTTTTTGTTTTTATTCTAGAACTAGCCGAGTGCTTAAAAAGCGTTCTAAGATTTTTTTGCAAACCGTACTTTTCCAGCGACTTTTGACAGATGGAGGTCATTGGCTTTCCTAATCTTATTTGAATCGCACTATAGGTATCACTAAAAGGTACTCGCAAACATTATCACTAACAGGCGAATGCTAAATTAGTAACACGATAATAGAAACCAACTATGTCATAGTTCCAGTATGAAGAGCTCGATGGCGCTTGTGGTTAGCGCGTCCGGCTGCGATCGTTGAAGTTAAGCAACTTTCGCGGTGGTCGGTCATTGGATGGGTGACCAAAAATCTTCTATCTCGAGTTCCTCCGTGCTTCGAAAGGCACGTTAAGCAGTTGATCCCGGCTGCATCTGCAGTCGTTAACCCCCGCCAATGCGCAGTGGGCCCGCATGGTGGGTCATGGCCCAATCTCCCATTCCATGAATAATTGGGGACATTAATAAGCTGATGATGATGATGTCATAGTTAGACTCGAAAATGAAGGGTCTCATATCAATCTACGTCTCTGCATATTATATTTTAGTATTTTTTTTCTCTAATTACAGCTAGACTTATGCGTCTGATAAAACTTTCTCATTTATACGAAAAAATGCCAAGCTACACTTATAACTTAACTGGCGACAGTCAATGGTATTTGAAAGGAAGGATGATAGTATCATTTGCCTTCCTTACCACAACAAATACAAATCGATATTATGTCCCTTGCCTTAATATTTTTTTTCACATTTTTTCACGCCCGATCAACTGTGCTTGTTGTACAAAACGCAAGTGCGGTCCTGCGTGGAATATTGCTCGCACCTCTGGGATGGCTCCGCTAAGTACTTACTCGATGCCTTGGATAGGTTGCAGCGGCGCGCTGCCCGCATCATTGGCGATGAAGAGGTAACCAAGAAACTCGAGTGTCTACAATTACGCCGCGGTGTGGCATCATTAAGCACATTCTACCAAGTATACCACGGCGAGTATTCTAAGGAGTTATTCTCGCTTATCCCTCCATTACCTTTTCTTCAGAGGACCACGCGCGCTGGCCTACGTTGCCACCGACTTACTGTGGCAACTATTCCTATACGAACAAAGAAATTTGGTGACTTATTTCTTTGTCGTACTATTCGTAAGTGGAATGCTTTACCCGCGCAAGTGTTCCCTCCTTCCTATAATCTGGGGTCCTTTAAGAGAGGCGTGAAGAAGCATTTTGCAGGCCGGCAAGGTGAGAATGATTGGTGTAGCAGTTTATAACTGCTGTACCAGCTATCTTCGCGTTTGAACTTTATTACCACTTAACATCAGGTGGGGTAGATTCATTTGCCTACTAATATAAAAATAAAAGTAATGGCACGATTACATTTGGTCGCTAGCCCGAATACGATAGCCAATAGAATTCGGGTAAACGACTAAGTGTAGGTAAATGAACGGAATCGAGTACGCCGGTATTCGGGTAGTTGTTGTTTTGGTTATTCGACACCATTTTCCAGCCCGTATTCCAGTTAAAATATTGCTTCGGGTGCCCAAATTCGAGTAATGTCCTTCGTGCAGCCCGAATGCGTGCTAACGGCCAAGTTTAATCGAGCCATAACATATATACATCATTGCGACTTTACCGATGTCAACAAAACACTTTAAATAGTACTAATTTCATCGGAAATTCATCCCTCGATAACATATCGATTTCGGAAACGAAAACAACGGCAATCCCAAAACCGTAACACAATGATACATCAATAAAATTAACCCCTCCGTCACGGGACGGAATCATTGGCGATAAAAGGCGACCTCTGGCGTCTGTCGCGATAAATCAGTGCAAATCCCTCACTGCGAATCTGTGCAGACTCGTATAAACGACCCTTAATAAAGATTAACAGCGGGGGTGAACTTACCCTTAATAGTTTCCTAGCTAGTTGCGAAACGTCCGAAGTCCCAAGCCACCTTGTATGGAACTCATACATTTTTCCAGTGTTGAGGTGTAATTTGTTAGTGTTAAATTAGACTTTTAAACTTTTTGTAGGTGCTACGGGAACATGTGTTTCGTCATACCGACAAGATTATTTCACATTCGGCAATAATTTTGGATGTGAGCCATTATTGTAAACTGTTGGGGTGTGAATCCATTGACAAATCGTACCTATCGTTAACAGGAGGGCGTTATCGTTGATGACCGTTGGTCATTGCATTATGCGCGTGAGCACTTTTGGCTTAACCTTGTCGCCTAGATTGCTATGTAGGTAATTCAATTTCGTGTAAAGATGCGTGGTCTGTACATTAAAATAATAAAACACGGAAAGTGTCACAATTTTGTCGTTTGTCTTTGTTGTTTTAGTTATAATTGATATAATTATTGGTATTGTTCTTCTTATAAGTATAATGTAATTATTAGAAGCTCTGGCACAATTAAAATCAGAAACTATAAAGAATACAGAGATAATGTAACTCGTTGTGTTTTTAGTTTAAGTATTAGGACGTCAAGTACTAGGGGTACTGTACCCCTAGCACGAACCAATATCGAATTCGTAACGTTTGCGAGTCCGAAATGTCATTGTCAAATGTGTACTGATTTTTAGTTCTCGCTACGTACTTCGTGCCGCTGCTGTTCAAGTTTCCATACAAAATTTGACATTGACATTTCGGTTTGCAAACTATTCGAATTCGATATTGGTTCGTGCTAGGGGTACTGTTACGCCAAATATGACATTGCTACAAATAAATATTTAAATGCTTAACCGAACTTAATCTTGTCTTATTACAGACTAGCTGTGCCCCGCGGTGTTACCTGCAGTCTATTAGGGATATTATCCCGCAGTAAAACGTAGCCTATGTGTTAGCCCAGGATATCAGCTGACTCCATACCAAATTTTGTTAAAATCGCTCAATCCCTTTAGACGTGAAGAAGTAACTAACATACTACACACTCACAAAATTTCGCCTTTATAATATCAGATTATATTCAAAATTATTTAATGGAAAGTGACTTTCAGAGTAGTTTTTCAACTTAACGACACTGTTTATAATACAAAATAATACAGGGAGAAAAAAACAGCCCTTACTGTGTTTCTTGCCGGTTCTTCTCAGTACAAGGTCTCCCGTCGTAGTTTTGCAAACCGATGGCGTAGCTTCTCGACTTTCGCAAGTGAATGCAACAGCCTACACTGAATAAATGATTTTTGATTTATGCCTATTCCCAATTCTGTCCCCAAAGTTTCTCGAAATATACTTGTATATAGCGTCGGGTTGCAAGCATTCACGCGGCATCCCTCAGGGCGGATCGCCCCGCCCGCCTAATCATTACTGTGTCGCCCCTCACGAAAAATGAGTTAATTTCTGCACTTATTTCTTACTAGTGGATTCCTGTGACTTCGTCTAAGTGGTTTTATTAGTTTCCCACACAAATTCTCTTCCAACTTTTCTCACCCTCAAAGAATGATTTCTGTGATATAAACTTCATCATCATCAGCCTAATAATGTCCCCACTGCTGGGGCACAGGCCTTCGGCGATTGGCGGGCGCTAACGACTGCAGATGCAGCCGGGACCACGGGCTTAACGTGCCTTCCGAAGCACGGAGGAACTCGAGATAGAAAATATTTGGCCACCCATCCAATGACCGACCACTGCGAAAGTGGCTTAACTTCAACGATCGCAGCCGAACGCGCTAACCACCTGCGCCATCGAGCTCCTCACTTTTCATAAAAACTTACCTATATCCATTCCTGGAACTCAAACTGTATACCAAATGTCATTTAAACCTGTACAAAAAAGATAAACGTAGTCCTGTAAACGCCAAGGACAATTGTTAAAGTGAAAAAAATGCGCTCTTAACTCGTTATAAAAGCGGTTATTAATTTCTGTAATAAAATAAAACGTTACCCGAAAAACCCAGAACGCAAGATCCTACGCAGAATCTAATTTGCGAATCTTCGCAAACGTCATAATGTCCGTACCAACGCTATTACCTTCTGTTTGATGTCGCGAAGTACAATTAATTAAAAATTGCCCAGATTAAATATTGGCTGTTGCTGTTTTTTGCTTTGCTTCTGTTTTAATTACGAGAAAGAAGTTGCTTTTTTCGTAATTTTCAATGGTAAGTAACTTATTTAGGTACGTAAGTAAGTAATTACTAGTTAAGAGACAAAAAAGCGCTGATAGTTAAACTTAGTTAATATATTTGCATAACTAGTAAATATGTATAACTTTGATATAATTTTTTAAGCATGTAACTGCTCAATGTTTCAATCTAAAGAAAATATTACTAGAAAAAAAATTGTGTGTGTCAGCTTCGACGCACGACCGGAGTTTACACTCTAAAAAGATTGTCTTTGAACAACACAAAACAATATCAAGTCCGAAGAAGTCGGTTACAAGTAGAGATACCTCAGGAATCGTCCCATGGTTTCGACTATCATAGGTTCCATGTCACATATTTTATCATCTAAAATCATCGATATTCATCATATATTTTATTATGTATTTCTGGAAACACATAATTTCAGAAATATCACACACTAGACATCATTTTGTAAATATGTATTATAATTCCATCTGTACTGAAAATCACTATTCCAGAGTGCTGGACACTTACCGGCATTTCTCTATATTCTGTTATTTATTTGTTTTCATTAATTTTGCTTCGATTTTATCTATTTTTAGTTTATTTATTTTATTGACATTTGCGACAACTTAATGTTTTTTATCCGTTGCCATGGCTAAAAGTGAAAGATGAGGTTGCGCACAAAAACGTAACGAGGTCATTAATGTCATTCATCGATAGATTTTACTCCGCACATTTTTCTCATACCGGGCCCCTTATTTATGCAAATCGATTCTTAAGGAGTAAACTCCAAAAAATCCACTCGGACCAGGCAACAGACCGGACTCGAACCCGCACCCTTCGCTATCCTTCGTTTTCTATGGATATGAAAACCAAATAAATTAAAATCAAAAGTAAAAACGATAGAAAAATTCTTAGGTATCAATTGCACTGAGTCGTTGGCAAGTATTCGCGTGCACGAAAGACATAACTCGAATTCGGGCACCCGAAGCAATATTTACACTGGAATACGTTACATAGTCATTTACCCGAATTGCATTGGCACTCGTATTCGGACTAACAACCAGATGTAATCATGCCATTACGCGCTACAATTATTCGCGTTGCATTTAAAAGACAAAAGTCGTACCATCATGACTATCAGACGAAATAATTCTTTATCGAAAAATATGACGAGCACACGGACGGTTCCTGAAGATTGCAAAGTAAGTAGAGATGGGCGATTTTAGATATTTTTGAAATCGATGCGCATCGGTATCAGGTAAATCGCATCGGATGCCCGCATCGATGTCAACTGAATGTCGATATCTTGTATCACAGGATACGATGCAGTATGAATTTCTACAGATGCGTGTTTTGTGTGGGTGTGTCTCTTCGATTCCTTGAATCAGGACTTGAAAATGTAATCGAAAACCATTTATTTACTTTTCGGTATGTTATCTGAAAAGATTGAATGCTGGCTAAATTATTGCATAAAAAATTTCACTCAGAGCGTAGGTTTCGAACACGCGCATCCGATACGACTGGATGCCGTTAAAGGATGCCGATGCATCTAGTTTTTGTCATCGTTACTATAGTACTAACGACGTGAACGTGAATGTGAACAGTGGTACGGGTATCGAACGCAATAAAAGACTTCGTCGGAGGGTAGACCGATATGTCTGCCAATAACAACCTACCCGCAACTACTTCAGTTACTCCGTGATCATGGCGCTTGCAACAGTGCCGAAATATCGGAAACTCGCTAAAAACAACAATCATGTACATGGTAACAATCCCGTTAATAACTTATATAACTATAATACAATTGATCCATAGCATTTTGACATTTTTATGACATATTTGTTCACCGCTAGCGACATCTCCACCGGCACAGATAAGTTTGTGGCACTGTTGCTATGGTAACGTTGACAAAAACTAGATGGCATCGGCATCCAATAACGGCATCCAGTCGCATCGGATGCGCGCATCCGAACCTGGCATCGTTATCGTGCATCGTTATTCTAAAAACGCCCATCCCTAAAAGTAGGTAATATAATTCGAAAGTTACCGTGGCCAATTATCTCGGGGACAGACACTTGGGAAGTTGTGTTCTTGCGAGTTTCGGGTCTTAATCCACCCTCTGGAGGGGCCGGCACGGGCGTGATATCTCGACGAAGCACTCTCCGCGACCCTGGTCGCGGTCCTGCTTTAGGTACCTACAGTAGGCAGGAGGAAAATATTCACATAGGTGTGATAAAGAATTAAATAAATGAATTCCAATTCAATATCGTATGTTTCTTAGGTTTCCACGAACACCACTCAACAATTAAAACAAGTTTCAACGGTATAGATGCACTGATTTATTTTTATATTGATGTTTAAAATCAACAACAACAATTAAAATCATAATTCAGACGATGCATCAATGGAGCTCTACTCTCTTTCTCCGAACCGAAATTTCGGCAACGAACGAATTTTAAACGAAATTTCGCCAGTGACTCTACTCTATTTCATCTTCGAACACGCACATAAAGTTCGGAATCACAGACAATTATCGTGAAGGAATGGAATGAGTTATGTTTGTGAGTTCTTTTTGTCTACACTTTTTAGATAACGTTTTTTACTTCAAAACAATATTACTTTAAGACAACATTTTTGATTACATTAAAACAACCTCTTTTGACAGTGTTAGCCGACTAATTTGTATAGTTGATGCAATCGAATGTATGTCAACCTAAATTTGTCGTGTAACACTTTGAAGTATTGGCAATACAATAATAAACAAAAATTTGATTTATTTGTAATTTTTTCATACTAAAAGGTGTTCCTCATGCTAAGCAGCCTTAATTAAAAATACTGTAGTTGTAATTTTAGGTTTAATTTAAACAAACATCCCAAAACAAAAATGAAAAGGTAACACTTATCATTTCGTCAATTTGAGGTTAAAATTTCGAACAATTATCTGTCAAATTCAACTTTTAGTTCAAGAGTTTTGTGAATTAGAGTAGGCTTAGAGAATTTAAATGTCAAACTATTTTCGGAACAACGAATGAATTTTCGAAATGAAATAGAAACAGAGTAAGGAACGTGCGAAATTTCGATCGAAATTTCGTATTTCGTTGAAATAGATTAGGCCTCCTGAAAAGAATACGAAACGTCAATAAATAAATAAATATTTCCGACACTCACACCAATTAGCCTAGTCCCAAAGTAAGCACTATAAGGCTTGTGTTATGGGATGCTAGGGTAACGGATCACGAACACATATACTGTACATATATAAGTATATTTATATAAATACATAATAAACATCCATGACTGGAGTACAAATGCTCGTATTCATCACACAAACATCTGCCCCCACCGGGATTCGAACCCGGGACCTCTCGAGTCGGCAACAGCCATGAAACCCGGCGTACAAACCACTCGGCCACGGTGGTCGTCATAAATAAATAGATCAGTGTATCTATACCGTTGAAACTTGTTTTATTAAAATCGTTTATTCAGTTTAGGCTGTTGCAAGCACTTATGAATGTCTCTACGCCATCGGTTAGCAAATCTACGGCGGGTGCCTTGTATATAGAATGGGGCCAGTAAATTTTTGTGAGCAAAATAATTCTATGTAACACTAATAATAGGTTTTTCTCTATTAAAACTTTTTCGTAGATTTAAACATCAAGCAGTTAAATGCTTAAAACATAAAAACATATTAATAGGTTATTTAGATTTGTTGCAGATACTTTTTGGTTATGTGAAAAAAGTAGTTTTGTAGTTTTCCCGAAAATCACAATCACGATAACCCCCCTCTCTCCCCCCTTAAAAGGTCACCCTTCTCGATCTTATAGAACGCCCGTATTTTTTTGGTATGGATTTTAACCCTGTTTTTATTTTTCACTTTTTACGATTTCCAAAGGCATTGGCCCTAGTCTAATACTGAACAGAATTGGCATAAAATTCAGCAAGGTCTGTTTTCTTAACGGACATAAAAAAAGAGTTTCTCAGTTCATCACTATATATTTTTTATTGTTGTTCGCGCACATCTCCGAGATGCGTGGACAGATTTTGATGATTCTTATTTTATTTAAATCAATTAAAATTTTTCTTTTTTAAATAATTTCGTCATCAAGATTGCGTCAGAAGATGAAGATAGTAATCAAAAAAAATGGGTGCGTGTACTTATGTAGGCGCGTGAGAAGTTATCCTTCTTTCGCATCGTTTAAAATTAGTTTTTAATTGCATGCAAATAATTAATTACAATAAATTAATAAAAAGTCTGGAAAAGGACACAGTCAATAAAGTTCAGTTTTAATTTGAAGAAATAAATAAATAATCAAAATATTCAATTAAAATCGCTACTGAATATAATTTATTAGAACATATGTGATTTGCACTTGTATGAAACTCAAACACGTATTCCGAATATACAAACTAGAAACATGTGGATAAATATTATAAATATGAATACCTATAACTGTTACTTTATTACAAAAAATAAAGATGTGGTTTTTGGTTCTACTACACCAATGGTCAAGAGATGGCGCTGTAGTCTCCTGAATCGCGCTTTGGTTCCGTTGTTCCAGATTAATAAATACTTTTGATAGGCCTTCACAATGCAGTCGTTAGCACCCACTAAATAGAGATTCTATTTCTATTTTGTAGTGATGCGCGCGAATCTTAAAATTTCACTCTCATCATTTTTTCATAACGCGCCTAAAGAAGTATAACTTCAATAAGACGGGTAGAACCAGCACTTGTTGTGGTTTTTCCAAAATGAAATGCTGTTTTTTGTTTGCAAACATTGAATTAGATGTGGTAAGTCTATCTTGGTGGATACAATTTGATAATTTATGCGCAACAGACTTTTATTATGTGCACAGTTAACAGCTGAAGAATTCTGTATTTTTCATGAGTCCCACTACAGGTATAATAATAAATTTATGGTTAGATTTTTTACTAATAACTAACCATTTAAATAGTTTTTCTAATTATTTGAGCTGCAACCTCCGTGGCCGACTGGTTTGTACGCCGGGTTTCATGGTGCCGCCGACTTGAGAGGTTCCGGGTCCAAATTCCTGTGGGGGCGCAGATGTTTGTGCTATGAATGCCAGCATTTGTACTCCAGTCATGGATATTTAATATGTATTTCTATAGAAATATACTTATATATGTACATTGTACAGTATATGTATTCTTTCCGTTACCCTAGTATCCTATAACACAAGCCTTGCTTACTTTGGGGCTAGGCTAATTGATGTGAGTGTTGGAAATATTTATATATTTCAATAAATTTTGAACCAAGGTAAGAATATAACTAGTGACTAATTTACGAGTATTACAAAACCTTACCATGTTTTTTTATATAAAGATTTAGGTACCAATAATATTGAGTTGAAAGTGTAGAAGTTCACACCCGTGTTAAAGTGCGTCAGAACGTGACGTGAAGAGGAATGCGTCACGCAAAATATTGTGGTGACAGTACAGGGTGCAGTTCGACATGCTTACTACACGCGGTAGGGTTATATACGGGGGGATGTTAATTTAATTTGATATAAAATGTCAACGAAAGTTGATAAAAAGCAAGTTTTTATTTTATATACCTATAATCAAGCCCATTTTCTACAAAATTCCAAAAACTTAAGTCACACTCAATTCAAACAACATTTATCAATTTTCTATTTACTTCCATAAAATCAAATCATACATCAAAAGTCACTAGCGCATTGTTGTTATCATATACGTGCGCGCATGTATATAAACACAAAAAAAATAATGCTCAGCTAAAACTGTAATTTCTTAATTTTCGTTCGCAAAAAGAAATATTCCACTCTGCCGAGATGGCTTCAAATCCGCGCCTTGCGCTATTCGGGCGAATTAATCGCTTGACTACGACGCGACGTGTCGAATTTCTTCTAGTTTACCTAACGCTATTATATCTAAAAAATCCAATAAACAGAATCACTCTGATTAGTATCCAGCCAGTTATTTTTAATTAAATTATATGAAAAGACACAAAACAGTAAGTATAAATGTGGCTTTCACAAGTCCTATTAAGCATCACCATGTACAGTACATCCAATAAAAGTAATTTTAATATCGTCGCTGTTTGCGCGCGCCGCACGCGCCGCCACGCGCCGCCCTTAGAGCCCTAAGCCCTACAATCAGTCCACACAATGCGTACTGCTCTTTTATATAGATTAACTATTTCTACCAGCGTTAATTATATCTCTCTCTTCTCCAAATCCTATACCCTTTTCTATTGAATAACAATTTCCACCATCACTTATTCTGTCTCTCAGACCACGGTTCCCAACTTAGGGGTTTTGCCCCCAGATTTAGGGGCTAGAAGTGTTAAAACGGACTTTTTTAGGGGCTGGAATTTTTTGGGGGATCTTTTAGGGGCCTTTTATCAAAACTTTCAAATAGATCGAAAAAGAAAGCGTGTGTTTTCTTTCAGTTTTGTGCGTTGAATGGAACGCACCACGATATGAAATGACTGAAGTGACTGTGTGGCGGGTTGTTTCCTAAGGCTGTATGGACTAAAGTTAAAAAACAGCTAAATAAGATTTAAAAGCCTGTCAGCTCATTTTCGTTTGATTGTCCTTTGGGAAACTGTATTTATACAATAAAATAATTTTCTGTAACTAAGTAACGTTTTAATTAAGCAGCAACGAAAGAATTTAGGTAATAACTAGATACATATCAAATTCTATATTTAGGTTATTTTAGGGGAATTTAAAAAATACTTAGGGGAAAATTTTGGTAAGGGTTGGTAACACTGTCTCAGACAAATCCTGTGTAACCTTTTTATTTAACAAGGGTGACAATCTAGCTCACTCCTCCAAAAAATAAATTGCTGAGGTAGAACCCTGACAAGGCTAGACTAGACTAGAAACAGTTTTTCACAATCCGGGCGAATACACTAAACTATAACTTTTTTTTTATTTTTTTTCCGCAAAGAAAAACACTTAATAACTATATTTCTGCTAAACTGCAATGCAGTTTGTCGGCAGTATACTGGTGTTGGGCATAGTGTTTCTTGTAATTTTTGATTTAATGGGTATTAGTCATTTTTTAACAGTAATTCTTTCTTTCTTAGCAGTAACGTGGTATCTAATGCCGCTTTCTATATACTAAAAATATAAAGTTAACTATAAATAGCGGCGCAAATATTCAGCTCTCAATGAGACATTTTTTTTTATACGCAGGCAAAAAATACTATTTACAGACGACGGCGCCTTTGAGAGGCACACCGCCGAACGGATCTCACACCTGGCTCCCGCAAGCCTTACGAGCCCCAGATAAGGACCCAGTAACCCTTACGGGCGCTTTACGACATAACATCCACTAAAAAAACCCTGCGAATACCCTCTAAGCTGCTTAGCGCGAAGCTGCGGGATCCCCGTTTAAGGATTCTTCCGCGTCTAGCTCTCAATGAGACCTACATATTTGTGCCGTTTGGTGTTGAGACTATGGGACTATGGGATCCAAGCGCTCGTACCTTCTTTAAGGAATTGCCTAAGAGACTCACCGAGGTGACCGGTGATCAAAAGGCTGGCAGCTACCTCGTTCAACGTAATTAGTCTTGCCATCCAACGTGGAAATGCTGCCAGCCTATTGGGCACCATTCCTGACAGCGGCGTTGGGGGTGACGTATTTTGAAGTTATACTTCTTTAGGCGCGTTATGAAAAAATGATGAGAGTGAAATTTTTAGATGCGCGCGCATCACTGTAACACAATAGTAACACCATGAAGTTGGCCGCGGTCGCGTTATGAATGTTAGTGTTTCGTAGACATCTGTTCGAAAGGTACTTTGAACGATCCACGGAGCTCCATAAGATGATCGCGTTGTCAAAAACAATGTTGGCACGCTCGTCGCCTCTGATCACTGTTTTCATATTTATAATATTTATCCACATGTTTCTAGTTTCTATATAGACACAACGTGTTTTAGTTACTTACAAGTGCTAATTACATATGGACTAATAACTTAAATTCAGTAGTGATTTTAATTGAATATTTTGAATATTTATTTAATTTTTCAAATTAAAACTGAACTTAATTGACTGGGTTAACTATCCTTTTCCAGTCCTTTTATTATTTTATTGTAATTATTAATTATTTGCATGCAATTAAAAAATATTTTTAATGATTCTAAAGAAGTATAACTTCGCACGCGCGTACATAAGTTACACGCATCCATTTTTTTTTTATTTTGTATATTGTATAATATTTAAGTACTTAGTTATTTCTGGTTTTTAAGTTTTTAGACATTAAGTAGGTTTAAGCTTTTGTAATTTTAAATATTTCTATGTAAATATAAATAAATTGAATTACGATAAAATTATTGTAACTATATATCTATATTCTAAATGATGTAATGGAAGGTGACTTCAGAAGTATCTCTGAAGTCATTTTTCAACTTAACCACCATCGCTTACTGAACATTGGCGCAAGTAGTGGCGCAGTCGTTTACTTGCGCAAACTTCACATAGACTACACGTATAGTTGTCCTGCAGAATCTTTCTATGAACAAAATAAACGATATTGAGAGAAAAATGTACACGACATTAACGGTTACAACTTAAAAGCCTACTTGAGAAAGTTTACCTTCCACCAAACAAAAGAATGCATTCAAATAACAGTAAGGGTACTTACACGAATTGCACGAATCATTATCGAATTCGAATAGTTTGCGAGTGCGAAATGTCATTGTTAAATGTGTACTGATTTTTATAGTCCGAGAGCCGGCCGTATAAAAGTCCTATGAATCAGATACATGAATCATTTTTGGGGTATGAACAATAAAGCCATAGGTTTAGAGGTCGACACCCCTGAAGTTGCTTGATTTTGCCCGCATGCAAAATTATGGCGTCACTTCCGGTTTTTATTTTAGGTGTAATTATAATTTATGAAATACATCAAGAAAATTTATGTCGATCTAAAGTTTTTGATGAGCAGAATAGAAACGTCAAGGGTCGACAAGCTCTATTTATTCGCTACCTTGAGTCGACCACCATTGGAAATATTTTTTTTTAATTTATCTTAAGCCATTGAATACATTTGCTTACGATTTTCTGAAACTAGAACCTCTCAAATGACTAAAAAATTGGTCGACACCTTTCATTTGCCCGGATCTGACTGTAGACTTAGTTTAAAAAATCAGTCACGCACATCAGTCATTAAACAGAAGGAGATAGAAAGCCTCTCTGAGTTTGTTTCGCCGGTTCTTCTCAGAAAGGTCTACCAATTTTGAAACCGGTGGCAGTTTACGGTAGTTAGGATCAAATAAATAAACTCAAAATTACGAAAAAGAAATTTTAAATAAAGTACTTTATTAACTAAATTCATACATAGACAATAAAATTTTTTCGAAGGTAGCTCGACAAAGTAAATAAAAAAACATTATTCTGACGATGCAGACCTGAAAAGGCTGCGAAACGTCAATAAATAAATAAAGTTCGTGCATTATCACATTATAGATATTTTACATAAAACAAAGGACAACGCAAGATGGAGCAGGAGCTACGAGCCAGCGCCAGTAACCCCATCGTATCGCTACGAGCTTATTTGAAACACAAATATTTGACACCAATGAAACTTTTACACTGTAGGCACCGGGAGCTTTATTAATATTTTATTATTTTGTGTTACAGCTTCGGAGCGGCAGCGCCCGCTCCCAAACTCAGAACTTCCCTTGTTAGCAACTCACAGTTTTAAAACGATTATATTTTAAATTATTTTAATTAAAACACTGTGCAAACGGGCGCGCCTTTGAAATTATTTCGTGGAGTATTAAGGATTCAGCTAATATTGGAGAATGTTTTAGTTCCGGAACTGAGTTTGGTAGGTATGTGCGGATTACGAATAAAACGGTTGAAACATTTGGATGTCTGCAAAGTTTTAAGATAAAGTGTAATTTTTTAGAAGAAAAGATAAAAGAAATAAGCGGTAAATAAAATATAATTTAAATGAGAACTTGTATTGATTAATAAAGCAAACGTGATTGCCGTGAAATATTTGGTGCAAAGAAAATTTAAAATGAACTAAAATATAAGCTCGATGGCGCAAGTGGTTAGCGCATTCGGCTGCGATCGTTGAACTTAAGCAACTTTCGCAGTGGTCGGTCATTGGATGGGGTGACCAAAAATCTTCTATCTCTAGTTCCTCCGTGCTTCGGAAGGCACGTTAAGCCGTTATATCCGGCTGCATCTGCAGTCGTTAGCACCCACCAATCTGCACTGGGCCCGCGTGGTGGGTCATGGCCCAATCTCCCTATTCCATCCATAGGAAAGGCCTGTGCCCCAGCAGTAGGGACATTAATAGGCGATTTTAGACTGTTCTTAGGCGATGATGAACGTATAAGTACACAACTACACACAATTTGCGTGCCTATTTTGGCTTTAGTCATGCCATCCCAACTCCCCCAAGATATATATAGTCGAAATTGTAAAGGCCGCAATTGAAAGAAATAAATCGTAAATATCTCATAGGTAATAAACAGTAGGATCTAATATAATTTATACATACATTTATATATATATATATAGATATAATAAACATAACAAATACTATAAAGTAAATAATTTGAAAACATAAACAATGTCTCTGATTACGTCAGAGGATTAAATGCATCCGGACTAAGATCCGGGGAAAAAAAAAAAAAAAACTCCCCCAAGAAGCTCAGCAGTCTCTTCGTGTCCCCGCAGGCCTCGAGCAGTGTCTGCGGGCTGCCTAGGTGTGTCATCCGTTGTCTGGTCAGACCTCTGCCCTGTAACAGGATGTGACAACTTGTCTCCTCTTCCTCCATGCAGGCTCTGCACAGAGGACTGTCCGAGACACCTATTTTAAAGAGATGTTTATTAAAGTGTCCATGTCCTGTGAGAATGCTCACAATTTGTTTCAAAGCATGTCTTGGTAACTTGCAAAACTTACTGAGCTAGCCGTGGATTTACCTTAGGTATGGCCTCCCTGGCGTCTGCAATTCCAGTCCAGTACGCTACACAAGGAGCTCGATGGCGCAAGTGGTTAGCGCGTTCGGCTGAGATCGTTGAAGTAAAGCAACTTTCGCAGTGGTCGGTCATTGGATGGGTGACCGAAAATTTACTATCTCGAGCTCCTCCGTGCTTCGGAAGGCACGTTAAGCCGTTGGTCCCGGCTGCATTTGCAGTCGTTAATACCCACCAATCCGCACTGGGTCCGCGTGGTGGGTCATGGCCCAATCCCTATACCATTCATAGGGAAGGCCTGTGCCCCAGCAGTGGGGACATTAATAGGCTGATGATGATGATGACGTTACACAATACGCTACTACACAACAGTCGGTTGTGATTGGGACGGAAAATCTTATACTTTTTTGCCTAGCTCCAACGCCTAGCTCCCATCCGACAAGCCCGTGCCGACCGAAAAGGAACTTCGTTCCAAAAATATAGGATATTGATTCTTTTTATAACAATTTTTTATTTATTCTATTCTAGCCAATCAGTCTAGACAAGAAGTATCCATCTCTAATAGATAATATATATAGATCAAACAAGCCAAAACCTAATGAGATTCCGTGTTACAAATTAAAGAGTTCCAATGATCACCTTCAGATATCGGGGCAGGTGAAACTAAATGGAGTAGTTAATTTTTAACATTGTGGGTTACCAATAATGCGAAGAGATGGCGCTGCCGTGCAGCTTAAGAATGGCTAGAAGAATATCGCCGCGGTAGCATAATTGGTCAGTGCATTCGCCCGGAATGCGAAGGGTGCGGGTTCGAGTCCCGTCTGCTGCCTGGACCGCGTGGAATTTTTTCTAGTCATATTTTCTTTAGATCTAATAGAGTATTTATCAACCAACTCAAATGAAAAGGAAAAAATGCTTAGGCTTTTTTTTTAGACCGTTCTTAGGCAGTTAACTTAAAAATGATACTCTCAAGATCGGGTTTTCTGCGGGTTCCGCTTTAAGTGTAATCGAGATGGTTTGCGTAGTCGATTAAAAACCTTGTTTTGTTTGCAGGGCGCGAAACAACACCGGTGTTGCCAGCGCGAAATATTGTAAATATTAACCATCACAATTTTCTCTCTCTTATCGTAAAAATCTGAAACAAGTGTAAAGTTAAACTCTTTTTCATGTAGTTTAAAAAAACTGATAGGTATATTTTTTATTGAGATTACATATTAAAAATATCAGAATATGATACACAGTTTGCTGAAATGGTAAATAAGTGAAGATGGTTTCGTAAAACTAGTTTCTTCTTTCGGAATGGTTGTTTCTGTTAATTTTAAGATTTTTTAAGAAGATGTGTATGTAATTATTTTTGTATGATGTCTCATAAAAAAATTTAAAAATAATTGTCCAATACATCAATATAATATTGATGAAAAATAGATGTTGTCCGATTCTCAGACCTAAATATGCATATACAATTTCACGAAATTCGATCGAGCTGTTTCGGAAGAGTCCAATTACGCACACCGTGACACGAGAATTTTATATATTAGATATATCACACACACACTGGTAAATGTTTATACGTAGATATTTTAAATTATGAAATGAAATGAAATGAAATGAAAAAACCTTTATTGGCCATCTTACATAAAAAATACTATAAAATTAAAAAATAAATAAAAGAGGAACTTAACCTAAAAACAAAAAATATCAACATAAAACTAAGACGGCCAATCAGGACCCTGCCTCAGCTTATGCTGACACAGTGGGAGAATACTCTCACACTGCATCAGCGCTGGTATTCTGGCAGGGCCTGTGCGAGGACGTCTTAGGCGCTAACAAGCAACAAAAACAATACATTTGTAACAATACATACAACAATGCTTAACTAATCCTAATTGT
The DNA here is from genome assembly GCA_902850365.2 of Chilo suppressalis. Taxonomy (NCBI): domain Eukaryota; kingdom Metazoa; phylum Arthropoda; class Insecta; order Lepidoptera; family Crambidae; genus Chilo; species Chilo suppressalis. The sequence continues at coordinate 2,815,552 of OU963910.1, forward strand.
ATTGCGCATACATACATACATATAAATACATGATATAAATATATATATATATATATTTTATGCATTTAAAGCGCACACACACATATACACACATATACATATATATATATATACATATATACATACACATACACACTTCAAACACATAAAATGAGAATCCTAAATAAAAAAACACAGCGCAGCACTCCGACGCACCCGCACCGCATCCGATAATGGTGTCGACTCTGTCATGACTCTCCAAACCCAAGACCCAACCCAACAACAGTCCCCCCCTATCATTTTATATAGAGAATGACAAGGATACACTGCCGTCAAATTCATATTCAGGCTCAGAGAATCATTTCAGAATCGACACCAATGTCAAGATACGTAATACCTTAAATACTACGTATGAGTACGAGTAGTCTGTGCACGTCTTGCAATATGATACATAATCTATGCATTCTGATTATTATACTGCAATCTGTGGTGTGTAATTGTGTATTGTACTTTGTACCTTTCCATCTTTGTGTGAAGTGGATGGATGCCACGTACCCATTGTCACGTCACGTCGGTTCGCAATAAGAGTGACTTAATAACTCCGAGGAATCGTGCGAGACGGCCCAAAATTAAACCGCAAGCCACACCGTGCCGGATACCTATTACCTAAACTTTGCATGCACGACGTGAAAGAACCGCTGGTAAGTTTTAATTGATCCTGCTACTGCTGTTGAGTTGTGAAAAGATGTTTTTTTTTTTTTTTTTTTTTAGAATAATAGAAGAAATTAGAAAAATATTCTCCGTTCTCGAAAACGCATTTAATTAATAAGAGTATATAACTGCCCGATTTCATATCTAAAAAAAGGATATGTGCTGTTCACATGCGATAGAAGTGAAACCTACAGTTTTTCTTATCTTAGTTCTTTTTTCGAAATATTTATTTATGAAAAAATACTGTAAAGAAATTGCAAACATTGGAAAGGTAAGTATTGTTGATAAAAACTAAGCCTTTATTAATAAACAACTTAGGCACCTACCAAACTTAACTATTCAGGTATTGTTACACACTGTAAATGGTATGTTAAATATTCTAATACCTAAATTGTTTTGAAAAGTAAATAATAACTTAAAAAAAGAAAACAAAAAAATAATACTCTACTTCCTTTTCATCGTATCTCCAATAAAAACAATATTAAAGAAGTTATCACTTCGAAAAAATTAGGCCTAACCTATTTTTGAAGTTAAAACTTCTTTAGCGGTTCTGTACACTTTTATTTGTATGGGTAAAAAATGTTAAACTCGCGTTAGGTTAAACACGTGGGTTGATCGCATCATGACACACAATAAAATTGGAAAGGTTGTTGACTTTCAATATATTGGACGAAACATAGTAATATTTTATTTTACCGTATTAGTCTTTATCTAGGACTTCCACGTGGCAGCTTTATGCGGAAGAAAATGCATTTTTTTACAATAGATGTCGCTAAGTGCGCTTAAAAGTGATTCATGTAAGTTGATTTAACTGAGAAATAAAGTTTTTTAATGTAATATAAATTGTCATGTTTGTGTACGATAGCGCAATAAATAAATATTGTATTGTACCACATACTTTTTTACTGATAATTAAAGCAATATGTCCAAAATTATTCCCTTACCATTCCAAAATATCAAAAATGCACAACGTTATATTCAAGTTTTCACTTCTGCCGACACTCACGGATGCACTCCGTCCCGGTCGTCGGTTTTTTTTTAAATAAGTATCATACTCTCCTTCATCTAGAGAATAAATTCAGTGAGAACGAAACAGGACCGAAACAAAGTAAATAATAGGCAGCCAATAAATTTACCTTATGTCAGACCTAATCTACCATATAATTTTAAACATAAAAACTTTTGTTTTTTTTTTATTTATAATCAATATGTAATCATAAAAACTTTTTTCAAGCGTCCATGGTATTGTATCAGTAAAAATTAAAATTAAAACGTCTCCAAGATACACATTGAAAATAACGCTGAAGTAGGAATTTAAATATTCAAAGTTTAAACCTATTACAAGTTCTCTAGGTACTCCAACTAGCTGCCACTGGTGGAGCTTAAAGTTTTTGTGAATTTTACACAAGTTGCCAGATTAACGACGCCGTTACGGAGATCCCGAAGTTTCCACTCTGTTCATTAATTAAATTGTTCTTCAGAAAATTTATAAGATAAAGTCTGTAACAAAATCTACAAAGATTTTGTTTCTACCTAGGTTTATAATCTCTTTTGGAAAACTAACAAGATGCTCAACGTATGCGCATAAAAAGTACATAATGCTTATTTTACTGTAAAAAAACTTTAGAAGTTATTACTATTGTGCGAAGGTAGAATATCATTGGCGGGAAAATATTGGCGGGAACAGTTTGTTCACGCGCCGATTTTGAGAGCACTCAATGTTGCCAGCAAATGACATGGCGAAGACGTCGAGTGATTCCGCCTGCGTTTATCGAACGCTTACAATTGTGTCAGACTGTTTTTATAGGATTTTGTTTCTGACACCTATTCTTCATGAAGAGGACCACATTTTTGTCACAGATACGCGTATTATTCTGAAATAAACAAATATTAATATAAACCACAAAATATTGTTATAGACCTATTCGCATTTTTTTTTCTATCCACACGCTTTTAATCTGTTTAACTAAAAGATAGTTCTTTTAACGGCAACAGACATATGCATGTATTGATAGTAATAAGTTTAAATCGCAAGGATCTTTCTGAAAATAATTATCTTTATTTATTTTCTTTCCTAAATTAATCATAGATATTTTCAGGTATCATGAATACATACAATGTGTTTATTGAAAGGTAAATAATATAACCTTTAGGGTACTGCTCCGTGCCGAGGTGATAACAGGCTGTAATCCTCCTATAAATCACATGCTTGCAAATTTATGAGCCCACTGAGCACACATACGCGTGAATTATCACATGATAACGCAAGCCCTTATAACACCTACGAAGATTTATCCCGTGCTCGTTTCGTGTACTGTACACCTATTGTCTCCAAAACGCCAGTGTCCTTGGTCATTAAAAAATAAAAAGTCAAACGCCCGAATTCCAATTTCGAATCCTTTTGTGTCCACACGTGGCTCGGTTGTCATATCCTAAAAAATCTTTTTAATATTCTCGCTCGATACCCACTACCGAAACATGTGTTATTATTATTCTTTGCTTCATTCACCTTTCTTTGTGCTAACAAAGAACAGTCCACGGAACTATGGCTGGGGCATAATACGGGACATTATGTCTGTAGCATAAAAGAACCGAGAAATGTTACAAGAAAAATGTTCCGCGTAACATTCAAAGTGTATTTCGGATGTAAAACAAACTGACATCGAATGTAAATACTATTGTTGAGTGTTGTCATCCGAAAAATAACATTCATAATAGATATTTAATGGGCCCTTTTGATGAATGAAGCATGTCGGTGACGAAATATCGTCGTGTCATGTATGTTTAATGGTAATAATGGTGATTACACAAATAAATGTTAGGGATAAAATTCTCACTTATTTACTTAGTTTGTTGTTTGAGTATTCAGGTAGTGTCTAATGGAAGCTTCGATTTAGGATTCAAATTCCGCTTGTATCCAACTAGCAAGTGGATAAAACGAAGATCACAGGCAAACTTGGCCATTTTTTGTTATAAATAGGTCCGACAAATGACTCCACCACACCTGATGTTAAGTGAAGGTGAAGTCCAGACGCGAAGTTAGCTGATACAGCAGTTCTACCTACTACACCAGCCATCCTCACCCTGCCGGCCTGCATGTAGCTTCTTCACACCTCTTTTAAAGGATCCCAGGTTGTAAGAGGAAGGGAACACGTAAGCGGGCAGAGCATTCCATTTACGGAAAGTGCGACAAAGAAATGAGTCACCAAATTTCTTTGTACACGTTGAAATTGTGGCCACAGTTACACGGTGACAACGTAGGCCAGAGTGCGTGGTCCTCTGAAGGAAATGGGAAGGTGGGATAAGAGAGAATTACTCCTCAGAACACTCGCCGAGGTACTGTCACCTCCTCATCGCCTATGATGCGGATCGCGCGCCGCTGTAACCTATCCAAAGCATCGAGTACTTGGCGGAGCCATCCCAGAGGTGCGAGCAATATTCCACGCACTTGCGTTTTGTACAACAAACACAGTTGATCGGGCGTGAAAAAACGCCGCACCTTGTTCAGGACTCCGAGTTTGCGTGAAGATGTTTTGATCACGGTTTCGATGTAGTCCTTTGGCCATTATTAATTTGATTTTTAAAACAAATCGCAGCAAATTACCCTAATCCATGTGATTATCATTATCAGCCTATTAATGTCCCCACTGCCGAGGACCAGGCTTTTCCTATGGAAGACTGAGCCGTGACCCACCACGCGGGCCCGTGTGAATTGTTGGGTGCTTACGACTGCAGATGCAGCTGGGACCAACGACTTAACGTGCTTGCCGAAACATAGAGGAGCTCGCGATAATAAGTTTTTGGTCACAGTTTATATACAGGGTGTAAAAAATCCTTTCAGGAAATTCACGAAGATCACGTATTTTCCACATCATGACGATAATTTTTTTCTTCTGGACTATACCTGGGAAATTTATGGTTATGGAGATATTGAAGGTCAAAGTCACTATTTTTTTCAAGATTTATACGTTAATATTTTCAAAATGTTATTTAGAAACTTTTTTTATTGACGCACTTACACACAAGCACACACATACACACAGGCACATTCTTTGCTTAGCGCCACAGCACCGCTAAGTGCTATACATTGTGTACTGAAAAAAAAATGTATTTTTTTAACTTAAAAATACAAATGATTCCCACGTATAATATATTGTAATATTACTTGTTTGGGTGTACAGAATGCCTAGTTTTAGTCTTTGTCATAGGGTTTTTTACACCCTGTATATGTGGTAGGTACTTATGACGCATTTCCGTTTCATCTTTTTCATAGAATTTTTCCATTTATACCCTGTCCAAAAAGAAGTTTAACTTATAATAAGCATGTAACTGCTTGATGTCTTTAATCTAAAGTAAATATAACTAGAAAAAATTCCACGCGGACCAGGCAGCAGACGGGACTCGAACCCGCACCCTTCGCAATCCCGCCGAATGCACTGACCAATTATGCTATTATGATTTGAACATCAAGCAGTTACATGCTTCAAAATAATAAAAATTATACATATATTATGTTTAATACTTGTAAAAGTATTCATTTGACATTGTGGGTGGGTTTGACATTTTAATGCGAAGAGATGGCCTGCCTTGCAGCTTAAGAATGGCTAGAAGAATTTCGACGCGGTCCATGAGGACCGCGGTAGCATAATTGGTCAGTGCATTCGCCCGGATTGCGAAGGGTGCGGGTTCGAGTCCCGTCTGCTGCCTGGTCCGCGTGGAATTTTTTCTAGTTATATTTTCTTAAGAAGTTTAACTTCAAAAAAACTTCTTAAAGTGGACAAACGTCGTCATAAATTAATTACAGCAATCAAAGACAGCCTCCTTTACCCACAATCTCAACCGAATAAATTACGTATTTAACAAGCACTGTGTACGTTTCGGCACGGTGTCGGTGGCACAAAACCGTCACGCTGACAAAACCGGAACATACGAATACGTTCAGATTTTCCATCGACAATAAATCTCTTTATATTACACCTTATCAAGACCACCTTAGAGTTAAATTTTCAACGCCTGACGACGCCTTTTTTATGGCACAAAAGAGTTCTCGTTACGTAATGGACACGAGTTCAAACCGAGCCATTGTTTGTCATGCAAACTTATGTTAAAACAACGCAGCGTTCATTAAATACGAAATGGGTTTTTATACATATTATATTGAGTTAAGTGTGTGTGTGTGTGTTTATTTATATTTTTCTGAAAACCACGGTGAATCATGTGGGACGAGGTAAAATTGATCCGCATACTGAAGGCATTACAAATTTTCTGGTCTATCTTCGTTCTCTATGCTTCAGAACTAGGCTTGCCAGGTGTCCGGCTTTAGCCGGACATGTTTGGCTTTTTGCGGTCGCGTCCGGCCAAATATGTACGTGTTTGGCCTGTCCGGCTTTTGTCAGGCTTTTTGTCAGAGTGGCGATTCGTATGACGATGGGCGGACGAGCGTCCGAGCGGACAAGACAGCAAACTGTTTGCGCGTGTGGCGCGTGACTACCCCGTCCCGCTGTCTGATATAATAAATATGTCCGGCTTTTACGGCAAAATGTCAGGCCTTATATAGTGCGCAGTCCGGCCTTTGCATTTTATGGCCTGGCAACCCTATTCAGAACAGATGGATGTTGCTTTGAGTACTTTTGAAGTGAAACCTTTACGCACGCTTGACTTGGGGGGTAAGATGGCGTATGCGTTACGCGTTACGAAAAGTGTGTTCGGACGAGGCGAAAGGAAGTTGAGTAAGGGATATAAGCAAGAGCAAGCAGTGCGCGCGCATATTTTCTTTCTCTCTCTTATAGCTAGTAAATGAAATATGTAGATGTACATACATGTATATATTGTACACACACATATCTATACTAATATTATAAAGAGAAAAGGCTTGTATGTAAGTATGTTTGTAACGAAATGGCTCAAAAAGTACTGGACCGATTTTAAAAATTCTTTTTCCATTTGAATGCTACATTATCACAGATTAATATAGGTTATAGTTTATTTTCAAAAAAGTTAGGGTTCCGTATGAAAAACTTCCATAATGAAACCCAACGTGTGTAAAAAATACCTAAATAAAAATAGGTTTTATCGCGTACGCTGCGGAAGTGATTGTCAATAGAGCAAAGTGATGTACTGAAGTTTTGTAGAGGATACCAATATCTACAAAAAAGTCCGAGATACCATATGTCTAACTACTACAGTTATGTCACAACTAGAGGTCCCTGGCGGCTTTACCCGCGTTAATTTGAAGGAAAGGGTTTATAGTGAGTCAAACTTAAAATATAGACATAGGCTGTGTCGTGGGCTTTTTACAGAACTTTTAAAAGGAAAGAATTCCGTCATACATGATTTTTGTGTAACTTTAACCGTTTACCCAGCGCATGCAACGGAATGTTACAGATGGAATATTTTTACCCGTTTTTGCAACATTTTTCATCGATGCTCCGCTGCTACTGGTCAATAGCCTGGTAATATATAGCCTATATATAGCCTTCCTCGATAAATGCACTGTCCAATACAAAAAGATTTTTTCAATTCGGAACAACAGAGCAATGTTGCATTCGGTACAACGTGTCCTAAACTACGTTTACGTGTATAATACAAGCCTTTGAACAAAAAGTATAGTCTGCACTACAGCTCTACACCGAAGCAACGCGAGGGCGGGCTACTAGTTTAAGCATATTTATATAGAAATACATATTAAGCATCCATGACTAGAGTACGAATGCTCGTTCGTATTCATAATGCAAACATCTCTGCCCCCATCGGAATTCGAACCCGGGAGGGAGGGACCTCTCGAGTCACCATGAAACCCGGCGTACAAACTACTCGACCACGGAGGTCGTCAAATAAAATCAGTTTCAGTAAAAACGTTAGTAAAGTAAGGTTTTCGAATTTTTTGCGCTATTTCGAGAGATTTATCGTCGTATGTAAAAACTTATGTAGCTTTTTTTAAGCAAAACCTATTTAAGTAGATTTTTTAATATACCTGAATTAAGGATTTGAATAAACTCCTCGTAAAAGTTATTTGAAACATGAAATGTCAATATACCTAATAATAACGAAATAAATGGAATTAAAAATTACAATATGGAAGATTAGACTGAAATCTTGATACTTTCAAAGAGATTTTAAAAACAGAGTCATACGAAAAATAAGAAATTTGAGTAGAGACGCAAATTCAAAAATAATAGATTTTCGAAAGTAAATTATTTGGATTGTAACACGCATACATAACAGAGGAGCGTATCGAAGTATCGTTTAATACATATTTGGAATATGAATAAGGACACTTCATTACAGATTTCATACATCTCATCGCCAGTGTACCGATGTTAAAGCTAGTTTTATCCTCTTCTATAGAATACTTAACAGGCGCAACTCAAACACAAGTGCACCGAATCCCTTATAATGTTACAATGATTTTATAGAAAAACATTGGTGTACACGAAAAGTACCTGTTCACAGGACATACGGAACCTAAACTTCCTGCTGCCGACAAAGAGTTTCGCGTATTCGACACGCCCAAATCAAAATATATTATCGGGTATAAATTCCCCTACAAAAACTGGCAACATCAGATTAAAAAAAAAAGTATTCGCACAATCAATCAAACGATAAGCCAATAAACCTCAACGATGCTCTTTTGAATTGAGAATTCGATTTTTGAATTGGTATCCGCTATTGTTGCGATGGCCGGCGGCGGCGGCGCGCGAATCTGCCTTGTCAAATTGCACAATACGAGCGACCGGAAGCGAATGCCGGTGTCTCAGTGAATGCAGCCTTTGGTAATGGCATCAGGCAGGAACTATTGAGGTTGACGTGGAAGCGTCACTACTATCCTGTAGGTAAAGTCAGCAAAAATAAAAGGGCACTTTGATACTATTAAAAGTATCATAAAACATTAGGCACAACTAACCTAAAAAAATTGCAGAACTGATAATGTGTATTAGATTTATTCATTAAAATAAAGCGTTATATGAAAGCTTGCATGTGTTGAAAATTAAATTAATTTTACTTTTAATACTTAAATTATTTGGTACGATTTTATAATTAAAGCAATATATTTCTTCAAATTGTAACGATTTCGTAGATTCCGTAGTCTGACAACATCTCCCCTTGTTTTTCTAACCATACATCGTGTCCCACGAATATAAAAAAAAAATATTGTGTAACAATACTACGCCCTCCATTATAAAGGAGCTGGCAATATAACATCGCGCCTTTGCCTTATAAAAAAAAACATCAGGGTTGCAAGGGCTATAAAATTAAAGTTGCCATAAAAGGTGGAAGTAATAATGAAATATGTATTACATGGGTATAATGTTGTTAGCCCCCGTTTAATAGAAGAATGGGCCTTTTGATAGTTCGTTTGACTTGGCCCCATTGTGTGGAATTGTCCGTGAAATCGTGAGAGATGATGGATTTAAGTATTGTGATTTCACTAAACGGTTGGTAGTTTTACTAATTGCATGGGTCGAACTTAGCAATTTTGTATCCGATTTTTACCACGGTGGGGAAGTGAGTAAAAGAAAACCGGAATGAGAAAAATGTGAGGAGTAAAATCTATCGATGAATGACCTCGTTACGTTTTTGGTGCGCATCCTATGTCGCGCAACTTTGACAAACAAAGATGACGGATTGACATTAATAAAAATCTGAACTGAATTCAGATATTGTTTCTGATAGAACAATGGGGACAACGAGGTATGGTACAACCATTGATGCGGTATTTTCAAGATTCGTGAACCGCGTATCTACGAACGGTCATGTGTCTTATTTTAGTTACCATAAACCACTTGTCACTGTAATTAATAATGCAGACAATGTTGATTTAATTAATATTTAAAAAAATTATAATAGTCTGATAATAATAATAACATAATTTATCAACATTCCTAATGATATATTTATGCACATCTGAAATTGACTATTGTAAATAGTTTAATGTAAAATATTTCGTCGATTAGTTATGATAAATGTATATGAAATGAATAAATATATATTTATATATGTATATTATTTTCATTAATTTGTTAATTTACCCTTTCATACAGTATCAATCTTTTTTTTCAAGTTAAATAAACTCTTTTTGCTTCTGGTTAGACTATCGAACTTAAGGAGTAAACTCCAGTCGTGCGTCGGAGCTGACACACAATTTTTTCTTCTATAAATGGTGGATATTTCATTTTCTACTGGTATCAAGACTAGTAATAAAGAGTGATTAAGTTAGAACAAGTAAAAACACAAATTAATCTCTCAATGATAATGTTTACGGTGCTGTTCTATAACAATAATAAATATTTCCAACACTCATACCAATTATAGCCTATCCCCAAAGTAAGCACTATAAGGCTTGTGTTATGGGATACTAGGGTAACGGATAGAATACATATACTGTACATATATAAGTGCATTTTTATAGAAATACATATTAAACATCCATGACTGGAGTACAAATGCTGGTATTCATCACACAAACATCTGCCCCCACCGGGATTTGAACCCGGTACCTCTCGAGTCGGCGACACCATGAAACCCGGCATATAAACCACTCGGCCACGGAGGTCGTCAAATAATGCAAAGTGATGCTGGTAGACTCCAAATGCTGTAATTAAACTTGAAATGCGATCTAAATTTAAGTAAATAAGTAAGTACCTATTGTTGTCGATTTGCCATGATTATTATCTAAAGCTAAAATAAAATTTGGCAACATTTTATCCTTGTCATTCACTATACAGAATAAAAAGGAGAGCGTGATGTTAGTATGTTTAGATAAATATGCCAGAATCGACACCAAAATTAGTATTTTTGGGGTTTTTATTTTGTGGATTCCTACTTTGTGGAAGACTTCATAATCTATATTATAAAAATGAATCGCTGAATGTGTTGCTAAGGGCAAATCTCGAGAGCAGCTGAACTGATTTCGATAATTCTTCTTATAGAATATTCCTTGAAGTACGAGGATGCTTCTTACGCAGAGAATAATTTTAAAAAATGCCTAAAAAGTCCGTAAAACAACAATTTTCTATACTCCCATACAAACGATTCGTAATAATACTTCAAAGTCAATTTGAACTTTAATACCATACTATAAATTTCAAATGTTAGTGGAGAGGTTCCGGGAAGGCAAAACCATTGATTGACGTGATGTCAATAGAAGTCTGAAAAAGGCAAATATACCATTTTCAGTTTTTTTTTTATAATTATATAAAGAGACATTTTAGTCTACACTACAGCTCTACACCGAAGCGAAGCGAGGGCGGGCCACTAGTAACTTTAATAAAAATAAGCTTATAGAATACTTTTGTCTCTCATTAAAGTATTCTTGGTGAACTCTGAATTTTTCACAAACTTTCACCGTAAAAACTGTACTTCCTCTTTTTATTTAATTATCGCTACGACCAAAGAATTAACAAAAAAAAATATGGGCAGGCAACTTTCGACGCAAATGCGTGGATTTCAAAGGGCCTAATTACTAAACAGGTATTATTGTGCGGCGGATAGGTGTAAGCACTTTCGTTCTTTCGAAAGGTAGATCCGGTTTGATAATCAATGTTAATCAAATAACATCCTATTTACTTCAACATACTTGCTTTCCTAAAGTACCAGCATTCGAGACGCGTGGGACTTTAACATATTTTTCATTTCATGAATATTATTCAAGTAACTAGTATAAAATTATTGAGATGCATGCTTAACGAAAACTTTTCGTCTTGAGAATTTGTTATAATAACATAGTTATAATACTATATGAATTAACTATAATAAAAGTATGGTGATTGGTGATATGCTTCAATTGAGCTTTCCAATAGGGTATTTGACAGTATATTAAAAATAAAGTGCCAATTGTTAGCATCTGTGTTTAGAATGAATATTGGCAGGGGCTTATACTATTTTTACAAAAACAAATAGTCATAATTTTACTAAAAACCCACGAAAAAGATAATAGTTTTCTTATCTATTTTCACGTGACCCAAAACGCTTGGGATTGGCGGAGCCTAAAATGACGTCACACGCAAGTGTGAAAGTTCCGGTAAAAGTGACATTACATTGTATCGTTTGACGTTTTAATAACAGTCGTTTGGCGTCACACACTAGTAAGAGAAACGTTTTCGCGGCAACTTGAAAATGGAGTTTTTGATTAGGTTAATTTTACTGAAATACACAACAGAGTGATGAATATCCACTTTTTACGGACTCCATAACCATTAGTCAATAACGTGAGATCGTTTTCTAAAACTTGTCAAATACCCTTAAGTAATTGAAGTTGATACCATTATTTTACTGGTATCTTTGAAAGTATGTAATGCTAACATACTTGAAAAGGCATCTATTCGCTTAGTAGCAACAAACCCTGAAAAGTTGACTTTCACAGTTCATGTTACCAATGACCTTTTGCCAACAAATCTTGTTTAACTGCAATTTACACAGGAAAGCGTCAGTCTTTCTGAGTGACATTAATTTATGAACAGATGGAAGGCTCCCAAAGAATTTAATTTCAAAACAAATAGAACAAACACATGCCCTTATCTGACAGATAACTGAATAGGTGGTATCATGGAAAATTCCGTTGCCTACACAATTTCTGCATATGACTGTGTGACTAAAGAGATGTTTTAATTACTATTTTGCGTAACGTTTTCCTTAAAGTTATTCTAACTTTAAACAATGCACGTCTTTAAACAAAACAATTACTGATAGCATGCTGAATTTATCATTGTTTCCTTTATTATGGTAAGTCTCTTTCAAAGTACCTCCAAGATGAGAAAATTAAAAATAAATTTACGTAATTACTTTACTCAAATTGACTTTATAAAAAGATCTTTTTAACCTCTTTTTTTTTCTTCCCACCAACTTAGGTCACCCTTTGTTTGATAAGAAGAATGGGCGAAAGAAACACATCAGCATTTCACAGAAGTAGCGACATAAAATTGTAATTGATGTTAATAATACTGTATGTCTTTTATCTCATTTGTGATACTCCTGGTGTTGCAAGTGTCCATGGGCGACGGTGATCACTTACCATCAGGTGAGCCGTCTGCTCGTATGCCCTCTATAACATAAAAAAAAAAACAATAACTGGAGAAAAAAAACAAAAAATCTGCTTTTAAGAGCGATTATTCAACTCTTATGACAAATTTCAAATTAAGCCTAAACTCCAGTCTAGTTCATCATCTTTATTATAATGACTGCTCTGTCAAAAAACTAACTCTAAGTGTAACTCTAACTCGAGAAGCTAGAAGCGGCTACTAAAGTGGCTGAAGCGCGCGACAGCGGCCGACTAAGGTAAGGGAGAGAGGGGTGGGGAATCGCGCAAGTGACGTGTGGCGGCGTTTTGTATCATCGCATTAAGTGGCCGGTGCGGGCCACAAGAAGCGAGCAACGACGATTTGTAGCGCGTGGCTGCCACCGGCGTACCGTGTGTGGCGAGTCCATATAAAATGTATGAAAACTACAAGAAATATGCCGGTGGCGGCGTTTTGTGGTTGTGGTCGGTGGCCCGTGTGCGGCGACACTAAAGATTGCCTGACCGAGGAAGACATTTAATCTAAGAAGCACCTCGTGCTGTTGTACTGGTTTCATAAGTAGAATACCCCGCCTTTTATTCATTATTTCGTATCCAGACTCTATTTCTTCAGTTTAAATATCAAAACAAATTAATGTTTGTACTGTTACTGAACAAGTCGATATAAAAAAAAATTCTTATAAATAAAAAAAAAAAAAAAGATATAAAAGACACCGACGGCTACCTATTTTTCTAACTAGGGCCTACTACGAAAACAAATGGCGATAAAATATCGTTTTTATTTTTTGAGTGTCTATGCTGTTGGTCGCAGATGACCTTTACAGCGTCAACGGGTTTGAGGACGGCGAAATCCTAAGGGAACCTCAAGCCGAAAATTGGCGAGTGCCTCTAAAGGTATATTCCAAACGGATGGCATCACCCCACGGGGGGAGTCTCCTCTCCGTCTGGAGCCACGGGAGCTCTCGAATCTGAGGGGGTCGGCTCAACTAAAGGGCGTCTCTGAAACTCGGACCCTGGCTCTAGTTAGCTAGTGGGGGATAAATTAACGGGTAAAAGATTGTCAATTAGACATTTCTTTCGTGACGATGGCAATAGGCCTGACTGGTTGACGCTCATTCCTTGGAAGCAGGGTCGTCCTCTTGTATGGGACGCAACTTTCGCGGAAACGCTTGCTCAGTGCCATACAGGTAGCAAGCACCTCCATTGCTGCGGGCACGGCGGCGGCCTCTGCTGAATGCTCCAAGCGGCGCAAATGTTCAGCTCTCAATGAGAACTATATATTTGTGCCATTTTGTATTGAATCAAAGCGCTTGTTCTTTTTTAAGGAATTACCAAGAGACTCATCGGAGTGACTGGTGACCAAAAGGCTGTCACCTATCATGGTCAACGGATCAACCTTGCCATTATTTCACCATTCCTGACGACGGGCGGCGGTGGGGTTGACATATTTTTTATTTTGTAATTAAGATATTATTCATATGTAGGTTAAGGTACTCGATAGAGGTAGAGGAGCTCGTGGGCGCAGGTGGCTAGCGCGTTCGGCTGCGATCGTTGAAGTTAAGCAACTTTCGCAGTGGTCGGTCATTGGATGGGTGACCAAAAATTTACTATCTCGAGCTCCTCCGTGCTTCGGAAGGCACGCTAAGCCATTGGTCCCGGCTGCATTTGCAGTCGTTAGCACCCACCAATCCGCACTGGGCCCGCGTGATGGGTCATGGCCCAATCTCCCTATTCCATCCACAGGGAAGGCCTGTGCCCCAGCAGTGGGGACATTAATAGGCTGATGATGAGGTTAAGGTAATTTGGATTAAATTTTTAAACATTAAGTAGTTTTTAAGTTAAATAAAACTTTTTTTTTACGCAAACGTTACGCAAAAAAGTAGCCTTTTCAGGTCTGCATCGTTGCTATTCTGACCTGAAAAGGCTGCGAAACGTCAATAAATAAATAAAGTTCGTGCATTAACCCGTAAAAACTAGTCTTATTTAATGAGTGATGTGCGTGAAAACCTAAGAAACAAATAGTTTTTAAGTTGTTGGAATTTGATTCTCTATTTATTAGACATTCAGATATCTATGTGTATATAATTATTCAAAACCTTAACGGATAAACGAGGTTTAAAATTGAGTTTTTCTTTTGTATTTTTGTAGTATACTCTAAGTAGCGAAGAGTATTTTTTCTAAAAAAAAAATATTTCGAGGCTCTCGGTATATAAACAAGCACCAAGGTTTAATGAAAACTATAACCAAAAATTCTGGTTTCCATCTTCTAAGAATAAAACGTAAAGCTCCACAATCTATGCATACTTACATAACCTTTCTAATAAACTGTTATCTGTCTATACACAAGAAACAGTGAATAATACCATAATTTCACTGGCGTTACTCACAAATACAATAATTACACAGAGACGACAAAAAAACGCGCCAAACAATCAAGGCATTTATACTTACGAATCAAATATTTAACGTTTGCTTCAATAAACGAACGATGTTTGCAGGCACAATAATTTCTAAGACTTGGTAAATTCATTTAGAATGTACTTGAATCGGGGAGATAAATAATATCAATATAACTATGGTGATATAATGTGATTGAGTGATACAAACATGACTCTTGTTTGCCGAACATATTTTGAGCTATCAGGAATTGTTTGTTTTTGCATAACCCAAATGTCTACAACGTTTAGGCGTAATTTTGTGAATAAACTAGCGGCCCGCCCTCGCTTCGCTTCGGTGTAGAGCTGAAGTGTAGACTACAGTTTTTGTTCTCAGGCTTTTATTATACACAATGACATTCATCTATGATTCTTCTTATACCTGTATGCAAAGTCTCAGCCCGAACGGTTTAAAATTGACAAAGTTTCATACAAACTTTCATTCCCTATTTTATCCCCTTGGGGTAGCATTGATCAAAATCCTTTCTTAGCGGATGCCTACGTCATAACATCTACCTGCATGCCAAATTTCAGTCTGATCCGTCCAGTGGTTTGGACTGTGCATTGATAGATCACTATGTCAGTGAGTCACCTTTGAGTTTTATATATATACTAGCTGACCCAGCGAACTTCGTACCGCCCTAAAAAAATAGGGGTTGTCCAGCGGACAAAATTGTGAATCTAAACCATTCTCAGATCCCCTTGAACACACACAAAAAATTTCATCAAAATCGGTCCAGTCGTTTAAGAAAAGTTCAGTGACATACACACTCACAGAAGAATTATATATATAAAGATATAGATATTGTTGTTATCATCATCATCAGTCTATTAATGAACCCACGGCCAGACCACAATTTCCCAGTGGGCACTTTGGGCAAGTGCCAAGGGCCCCGTGATTGATAGGGGCCCACTTCAAATCAAATACAAAGTCCCTAGTTCCTGTTGGATCAACAAACGGGGGTCATAGGGGCCCCTTATCCTAATATGCCCAGAGCCTCCAATAGGTCAAAGACGTCACTGCCCACTGCTGGGGCACAGGACTTCGCCATGGATGGAATAGGGAGTTTAGGCATACCACGCGGGATCAGTGTGGCTTGGTGGGTGCTAACGACTGCATATGCAGCCGGGACCAGGGTTTAACATGCTTCCGAAGCTCGGAGGAGCTCGAGATGTAAATTTTTGGTCACCCATCCAGCGACCGACCGCAATGAAAGTTGCACAACTTCGACGATCGCAGCTGAACGCGCTAACCACTGGTGCCATCGTGCTCCTCATGATTATTATGTGGTTATTTTGCCTGTGACTTTGTCCGCTTAAACTAACTTTTGAATTTAAATTAGAGCGAACCGTTAATAAGAATGAAAATTCCTTAAAATCTAACTGTCGACTTCTAGACCCTGTGGTTTTTTTTATCCCACGTAAGTATTTTTTATTTCAGTGCTTCCATTCAACTCATAACCTCAATATCTGTTCAAAACTTCATCAAAACCGCTCAGCCCCAGCCCCCGGGGATGTATGGAATAGCGTCACCCCGGGACTGGGTCTGACAAATCAATTTAACAAACAGACATAAAACACATAATGCATAAATCAGACCACTGTTAAAAAGAGAATAAAAAAAAACACATATATTATATTAATTATATATCTTATACTATAACAATGAACCTAAAACAAAAAACTTTAAAAAATAAAATATAATAACTAAAATACATTATTAAAAGGAGTCTCTTTAGGCAAGGTTCCGAAGATACTGGCAGCGTTCCCCCTTTGGATAGCTAGACTAATTCTTTGTCCGAGGTAGCTGCCAGCTCTTCGGTCTCCTGTGATGTCGACTAATCTTTTCGCTATTTCTTTAAAAAGCCTTATAGCGCTAGGACCCCACGGACCAAGGGTCTCGACACCAAATAAATAAATATAATAAAAAAACATCATTAAAACACGTTCAAACATTTAACCAAACAAACTTTCACATTTCATAAGATTGGTGCGATTGACTTACATTTAAAAATCTTACCGTAGAAGCCTTTGTGGCTTCATCAAAGGGCATTTTGGAATACCATTTTATAAAAAATAAGAAGATGTCGCGTACCTAGCTGCCCATTTAGCAATCCACCCAGTTGCCTAGCTAGCTGCCTTGCTAGGTTGTGACGGAAAAATCTTATCAAATTTTCACCTAAAACTTCAACATCGTGTGAACTTAAACACAAATAAACATCTTATAATACAAATTTCATAGTACGACTTACTCATATAGATACATGCACCAAACATAAACTGTGGCCACAATTCCAACGCGTCCAAAGAAATTTGGTGACTCATTTCTTTGTCGCACTATCCGTAAATGGAATGCTCTGCCCGCTCACGTATTCCCTCCTTCTTACAACCTGGGATCCTTTAAAAGAGGCGTGAAGAAGCAGGCCGGCCGATGAGTACCGTATCATCCAAGCTTACCTCTCCAAGCTGGGGGGGCAGAGCGGGCTGAGCTGGTACTCATACGCCCTCCCCCAGGAACGCAGCCTAAAGGTAGCCATACGAGGGCTGCCTTTCAACACGGAGCCGCACAGCATCATCGAAGCCGTAGAGAGAGGGGTTCGACTCCAAGGACAGTCCCGCTTGTTAACGGGACTCGAGCCCGCTACCTCCACAGTGGCTCACGCCTTCGGCGCCGGCGACGCGCGAAACGACGATAGTTGAACATGCAGGCCGGCAAGGTGAGGATGGCTGGTGTGGCAGGTAGAACTGCTGTACCAGCTATCTTCACGTCTGGACTTCACCATCACTTAACATCAGATGGGGTCATGGTCATTTGTCGGACCTATCTATTAAAAAAAAAACATAGTCTATTATATAATATAAAAAGGAAAATATATATTTCAACACGCTCCAAACAAGACGTAAAACCGACAGACACGTCGCAATTACTACAATTCACAGTTTAGCTGTGTGTGCCCACAAATATATATGCGAAATTAACACGTAAGGCTGTATGTAATTTTCCACTAGTCCACGGACCACAAGATGGTCGCCTCTAACGACTACAGCAAACATAATTATTGAAAGTCGCACGTCCGAACATGTTTGATCTTACTTATTGACCAACGATTACGGTTTTGAGATGTACTTACTCGCCACACGATCCGCTATTGTGGCCGAACACTTCTAATATTATCGCACAACTCGAAATTCTTCTATTCAGCCTTGTTTTAGAGGAAGTTATTCAAGAGCTTGAACTTAAATATGTCCGAGATATACTATTATTGAGGAGCTCGATGGCGCAAGTGGTTAGCGAGTTCGGCTGCGATCGTTGAACTTAAGCAACTTTCGCAGTGGTCGGTCATTGGATGGGTGACCAAAAATTACTATCTCGAGCTCCTCCGCGCTTCGGAAGGCACGTTAAGCCGTTGGTCCCGGCTGCATCTGCAGTCGTTAGCACCCGCCAATCCGCACTGGGCCGCGTGGTGGGTCATGGTCCAATCTCCCAATTCCATCCATAGGGAAGACCTGTGCCCCAGCAGTGGGGACATTAATAGGCTGATGATGAAGCTGTACCAGCTATCTTCGCGTTTGGACTTTAGCATTACTTAACATCAGGTGGGGTAGAGTCATTTGCCGACCCTACTAAAAAATAAAATGAAACAGTCGAAGATTTGTTAACCAGTCCAATTGGTTTGCGCTTGTAAAACCTCGGGTTGCTGGTCCGCGATTAATTACAGCCGTATCGCTAAATAAATACGTGTTAGCCGCGCCCAGAGCCGCCAATGGGTAACTCAAACATGGCCCGCGCCTTAAGAGGTGGTGCCTCGTTGCAACGCTTGAATAGTTGGTCGAGTAGAATACAATACAATACTATACAAAACACTTTATTGCACACCACAGAAAACATTACAATAAATTTGACGACCTCCGTGGCCGAGTGGTTTGTACGCCGGGTTTCATGGTGTCGCCGACTCGAGAGGTCCCGGGTTCGAATCCCGGTGGGGGCAGATGTTTGTGTGATGAACACGAGCATTTGTACTCCAGTCATGGATGTTTAATATGTATTTCTATATAAATATACTTATATATGTACAGTATATGTATTCTATCCGTTACCCTAGTATCCCATAACACAAGCCTTATAGTGCTTACTTTGGGGCTAGGCTAATTGGTGTGAGTGTTGGAAATTTAAATCAACTATTACAATGGGCGGTCTTATCGCTAAAAGCGATCTCTTCCAGACAACCTTTGGATGGAGAGGATTAGAAGGAAGTAGGAGAGACGGCGGCGTAAATTTCAATGTAATTTATTAATATATACAATATACACATACAAAAACAAATACACATATGTTTTATATTTACGAATATATACATATAGACATGGAACGTGATGTATGTGTTGTGATCTGTACCCTTAGCACGAACCAAAATCGAATTCGTAACGTTTACGAGTCCGAAATGTCATTGTCAAATATGTACTGATTTTTA
Source organism: Chilo suppressalis (assembly GCA_902850365.2). Lineage (NCBI taxonomy): Eukaryota > Metazoa > Arthropoda > Insecta > Lepidoptera > Crambidae > Chilo > Chilo suppressalis. The sequence goes on from OU963910.1 coordinate 2,835,162, forward strand.
GTTCTCGTTACGTACTTTGTGCCGCTGCTGTTCAAGTTTCCATACAAAATTTGACATTGACATTTCGGTTTGCAAACTATTCGAATTCGATAATGGTTCGTGCTAGGGGTATTCAAGTGGTTTATTACAGCTAGGATTTTATTGTACGCTAATGACAGCAGAATATAGGAATTGGATTGAATGAAAACCATTCAAACAAATAAAAAGGCTGTGCTAAATGTCAACCAGCTTTTTCTTTATTTAAAAGAGATCAGACGTGATGTGATATAAAATGAGGAAGAAAGCCTATTTTGAAAACCTCTATAAACACCCAAAAAATATTGAAGCAAGGTACAACTACCTACAAGAGAAAACTATTTATTTTTAGATAGGTTAGGTTAGGTTAGGTTAGAATTAGGTTTTCAAAAGAATTAATAGTCGTTTGCTAAAGTTCACAAGCCACTTAGGTTGCTCACAAAAAAAACCCTTGGCAGCAACAATTTTCAAAAAATACGATTATAAAATATGACTTTATATCAGATATCATTCCACCTTTTCGGCTTATCTTATCACCGAGCAATTTCTGGGCGAGTCACAGTCGATACTGAAGGGTGCTTCATTCGTGAAAGGGCACCGGTGGGTCACATTACAACGGAGTCGATAATTCATGCGGCCGTCCGCCCGTTGACTCCAATGCCCACTGCCCACGCGTGAGATATGCCCACTTCACTTAGCTCAGATTTTATAAATGCCTGTAATGTATATACACTTAGGTATGTACTGTAACCATCCTTCTTCTTAAACCAACGGATTGCAGTTTGAAGAATATTTTATTATTTAAATATACTTGACACTTTATACACTAGTCAATCTTCTGTATACTGTCTACGTAACGATCGAAAAACTACATTTTTATTGATATTATTCTGAGTGCCATACTAAAGAATTTATTAAAGCATGTATAGGAAGGCTCTGCGTCTATTCCTAGAGCTGCCTGAGCTGTAACCAGAGTATATACTACAGAGCGCAGCTCACACTGAAAGCGAAATGAAGTAGCTAATCATGTGAACTGGACTCATCGTCACCCTACACTGCTGGGGCACAGGTCTTCCCTAAAGTTGGCATAAGGAGAAACAGCCATGATCCACCATTCCGAAAACCAAAGTCATTATTATTATCAGTGGTTTGGTATACGTCCTTCAAGAAAAAGGAGCAGTCTTCCGGCGAAATTTCATTCAATGTTCCTTATTAACTTTTACATAAAATTCAAATGTTTGCATGCCCCAACCAGGGATCGGCTTCCACTCCAGCGGCCAACACGCCAACACTCGACGTTGGCACTACAAACACAAGCCACCATACACGTAAACTCAAAGATTATCAGTTTCAGAGACATTACACAAGTGAACCGAAAGCACAAATATAAATATTGTGTTTATATATTGATAGAGTGAGCGCACATCAAACAGTGGCGTATGCGGTGCCAATATTAACTCTAGTTATCAGTACCAGCTAACCTGACAAGGTTTCGGTCAAGGTCATACGGTTTACATTTGCACGACCAATATTGGTATTGCCAACAACAATGTAGAATTGTGGACCACTTGGTACAACATTGTAATGTGACGCCTGGGAAACGATCTGTATATGACGGAATACGTAACGTTTTAATCGCTTTTGTGACAGCTGGTTTTATTAAGTACACGAAGCATAAAATGACACATCATCATTATTATCAGCCTATTAATGTCCCCACTGCTGGGGCACAGGTCTTCCCTATGGATGGAATAGGGAGATTGGACCATGACCCACCACGCGGGCGCAGTGCGGATTGGTGGGTGCTAACGACTGCAGATGCAGCCGGGACCAACGGCTTAACGTGCTTTCCGAAGCACGGAGGAACACGAGATAGAAGATTTTTGGTCGCCCATCTAATGACCGGCCACTGCTAAAGTTGCTTAACTTCAACGATCGCTGCCGAACGAGCTAACTACCCGCGCCATCGTGCTCCTCTAAAATGACACATTAAGTATTTTCATCATGAAGACGTAAGTAGCAGAAAGCCAGACGGGATAAACTCTGCAGCAACTCTGCAGTAACTCTGCAGCAACTCTGCAGTAACTCTGCAGCAACTCTACAGTAACTCTGCAGTCAAACAACACACTATTCTGTTGTGTCTAAGTAAGGTTGTAAGAGCTGGTTTCATCTATGATGATGATGGTGAAGATCCAATGTGAGGGTGGAAAATATGAGAGGTAATAAAACTTTTTACCTGTTCGAATACAATTCTTACTAGCCAACGGCAATTAGATACCTTAAGCAGGTACGAAGAAAAAGTTTACATGAAAAAAAACACGTCATCCCGGTTTTGGTACCCAAATGAGAAACAAAGATATTATCTATACTAATATTATAAAGAGGAAAAGTTTGTATGCAAGTATATTTGTAACAAATTGGCTCAAAAAGTACTGGACCGATTTTAAAAATTCTTTCACTATTTTAATGCTACATTATCACTGATTAATGTAGGCTATAGTGTATTTTCAAAAAAGTTAGGGTTCAAATCGGAACAGCAGATCAATATTGTATTCGGTACAACGGGTCCTAAACTACGTAACGAATTTTTTATTTGTAATGGAAGGTTTATAATTATTATGAAAAAAATCATTGTGTGTAATACAAGCCTTTGAAAAAAAACTATAGTCTACACTACAGCTCTACGCCGAGGGCGACGGCACGCGAGGGCGGGCCACTAGTTATTAGAATAAGCAGGTAATTGTTCAAACAAGGCTATAATTCAGTAATTATAGTGGTTATGTTTTTCGCAGATTTAGCTATTTCCAAGGAGTCTCATATTAGGAGATTTCTTCGGATGTCACGGTCAGCACCTTTTGTTGACCCGATTCGATCTGAAATCATTCTTCTGAACTTTTTTCTTCACAATAAAGAAGAATATTTCCGTCTGAAAATGATCGCCTTTCACTCTACATGACGTTTATATAAAACTATGTTATTATAAAACTTTCCAATCCTCTGTTTCAGAACTTCACAATCTTCAATACGAACCTCCACTTATGACTCTGTTGAAAGGGAAACGGCCACAATATTGACATACAAAAATAGCCCCGTTTTAATTGAAAGTTTCGACGTAATATTTGTTTGATATATCAGCTTGTTCAGTCGTCCCCAAATATTTTCCGTGCAAGCTGCTCTGTGTGTGCCAAGCACAAACTTAGACCGCGAATGGCCCTATGAATACTCTGTTGTACACTAGTAAAGATATTATAATATTTATATTGTAATTTGTTTGGCAAAAATGCAACAAGCGTTTTATTTTAATTTTGACTAGTGGCCCGCCCTCGCTTCGCTTCGGTGTAGAGCTGTAGTGTAAACTATAGTTTTTGTTCTCAGGCTTGTGCTATAAACAATGACTTTATTTATATAATTACACGTGTTATTGTGAGTCAACCATAAAAGATAGACATATGCTGTTGCGGGATATTTTTTAGACAATTTTATGTAGAATATTTCCGTTATACATGATTTCTATGTAACTTTAACCATTAAGACTGCACACGCGACGGAAGCTTAAAAAATGGAGTAACTTCTCCCGTTTTCCCAACATTTCCCTTCACTACTCTGCTGCTATTGATTGTAGCGTGATGAAAAGTATACTATAACCTGCCCAGGAATATGAAGAATAATTGTACCAAGTTTCGTTAAAATCCGTCGAGTAGTTTTTGTTTCTATAAGGAACATACACACAGACAGACAGACAAAAATTTTACTGATTGCATTTTTGGCGTCAGTATCGATCACTAATCACCCCCTGATAGTTATTTTGAAAATATATTTCATGTACAGAATTGACCTCTCTACAGATTTATTATAAGTATAGATAAGTTAAGACCACTCCTAAGAATATTAATTTAACGTAGGTGCTATGAGATGTGGATCCACATGATGATGGAGAATCTTAAGTCTTGACATCGAAGGCCAAAGCACGAATTTTAATAGCTTCGTAATCGTATCGTCATCCTCAAAACTTTTGTGCGGATGGAGCCAGCCAGCCAAAATTCGTGCTCAGGCTTCAGTACCCCTAGCACGAACCAATATCGAATTCGAATAGTTAGCGAGTACGAAATGGCACTGTCAAATTTTGTATGTAAACTTGAACGTCAGCGCCACAACGCAACGGTACGTCCATTCAAGAATTCAAGAACTAAAATTCAGTACACATTTGACAATGACATTTCGGACTCGCAAATATTCGATTTCGATATTGTTTCGTGCTAAGGGTATGTTTTTAAACAGATTTTGGAGCTCGAAAGTGTTTTGTCTCACATATTTTCAAGTTGCTTAGACCTTTCCAAGATCGTCTAGAATGTTGGCCACGGACAACAAAACACGGGTTTAGGATGACTTTAATCGACGTTTTTTAGGTGGTAGCATCCAACCAGACCCGTCTTTCCCAGTGGGCACTTTGGGCAAGTGCCCAGGGCCCCGCCATCGATAGGGGGCCCATTATCCTAATATGCACAGGGCCTCCAATAGGTCAAAGACGGCACTGCATCCAACAAATATTGTTTTAGGTTGACCAACATCTCCGACTTGTGACCATGAAAACTGGAAAGGATCATGATCATCGCCAAGATCATGTAAAATCAAATTGAATATGCACGATTCATAACCCGTTTGAAGATGTTCTCATTAAATACCAACCTTGTGAGTCCACAAGCGCGTCCTCTCCAACCAACCAATGTGACCTCAAAAACCTGAATTTCCAATTAAAGCTTGCTTAATGACGATAAGCAAACAATATACCAACCGGTCACACTCCCAGCGTGCTCATTAACATACTGAAAGTAAGGAGACCTCCAGTAAAACAGGTCTCCGGAAAACAAACTCTTGCGCAGCTCGCCCCGTCTGCAAACAATATGGCGGCGATAACGACCGCATGCCGCCATCTTGGTCTCGGATCGAGGTTATGACGGTAAACAGTGGCACCAGTATGTCACCTTCGACATTATCGAGTGAAATATTAATAAAGATAAATAACAACAATATACATATGCAAGAATTGTTTACTTATAGTAATAAATTATTTGTACAGGTACAGTTAGCTTTTCCAAGCTTTTATTCTACACAGAAACACTTACTACTGACTTGAATGGTAATGGTAATGGTAATCTTCTGTATAGATGACAACCGTAACTGACTGACCGCCACTAAACGGATTGCGCTGAAAGATGTTTCATTTTGGGCCAAGACTATGTACACATTCCTAAAAAATAAGGATGAACTATAAGCAGTCCCAGAAAAATAATAATAATTCGTTTCTTTACGAAGAATTCTTTATGAAGAATATTGCGGCGATTTTGCCGATGTCTTTATTAAGTGTCGCCGCACACGGGCCACACGCCACAGCCACAAACGCCGCCACGAGAAGCTAGAAGCGGCTACTAAAGTGGCTGAAGCGCGCGACAGCGGCCGACTAAGGTAAGGGAGAGAGGGGTGGGGAATCGCGCGAGTGACGTGTGGCGGCGTTTTGTATCGGCGCATTAAGTGGCTGGTGCGGGCTACAAGAAGCGAGCAACGACGATTTGTATCGTGTGGCGGCCACCGGCGTACCGTGTGCGGCGAGTCATTAAATTATTGTAAAAGACTTCCTGTACCCTATTTATTACATAACTTTAATGAAGCTGTATTAAAAGGACACTATAAAAATAAATAAATATTTCCAACACACACCAATTGAGTCTAGCCCCAAAGTAAGCACTGTAGGCTTGTGTTATGGGATACAAGGGTAACGGATAGAATACATACATTGATACATATATAAGTATATTTACTTAGAAATACATATTTAACATCTATGATTGCAGTACAAATGTTCGTATTCACCACACAAACATCTGCGCCCATCGGAATTCGATTCTGGGACCTCTCGAGTAGGGACTTGAAACCCGGCGTACCTACCACTCGGCCGCGGGGGTCGTCAATTGAAAACCTACTTATCAAAATCATTTATTTAGTTTAGGCTGTTACAAAGCACTCATGAATGTCTAGAAGCTACGCCATCGGTTCGTAAATCTACGGCGGAAGACCTTGTACTGAGAAGAACCGGCCAGAAATTCAGCAAGGGCTGTTTTTTTCTCCCTGTTTTATTATTTACAGAGTCTTCAACTTCAAAACTGACTTCAGAGATGATGAAGTCACCTTTCATTACATAATGTGTAATTATACATTAATTGTTCACTTGCATTTTGATTTCTGTGTCATCTATATATATAAAACTCAAAGTTGACTGACTGACATAGTGATCTATCAACGCACAGCCCAAACCACTGGATGGATCGGGCTGAAATTTGACATGCAGGTAGATGTTATGACGTAGGCATCCGTTAAGAAAGGATTTTTATCAATTCTACCCCCAAAGGGATAAAATACCGAAGCGAAGCGAGGACGGGCCACTAGTACAGTATAAATACAAATACTCCTTTTTAAGGTCGGTAAAGTAAATGTTTACATACTGTTGTTAATACTTTATTGTGAGCTGATTATTCAAATTGTAGTTTTACGTGGTTTTACAGCTGCGGCGGAGTTAGTCATTGGCTAAGCATTTTAGAGGAGGTAAATAGGAAGGTTTATGAGGTCGCCGCTCGTCGCTAAGTCGTTAAGCGTGCGATTATATGGTAGGTAGCAATAATTATAATCTTTATTTGGGATGAAGAATGTGATATCTAACGATGTTTTACGTCTAGAGATCGTTTTTAATGCATTAGGATAGGTGATTCGCATTTTTCTTGGCTTTTACAATAGTATGCAATAAATAAATAAATATAAGCAACATCAAGCAGTTACATGCTTTAAAATAACAAAAATTATAACTATAATTGCTATTTCTTCTTTCAAATCTTTAATACTTGTAAAAGTATTCATTTGACATTGTGGGTTACCTATAATGCGAAGAGATGGCGCTGCCTTGCAGCTTAAGAATGGCTAGAAGAATTTCGACGCGGTCCGTGAGGGCCGCGGTAGCATAATTGGTCAGTGCATTCGCCCGGATTGCGAAGGGTGCGGGTTCGAGTCCCGTCTGCTGCCTGGTCCGCGTGGAATTTTTTCTAGTTATATTTTCTTTAGTTGAAATATAACATAATTATATTTCCAACACTCACACCAATTAGCCTAGTCCCAAAGTAAGCACTGTAGGCTTGTGTTATCGGATACTAGGGTAACGGATAGAATACACAATACTGATTAAATTTAAAAGTATATTTATATAGAAATACATATTTAACATCCATGACTGGAGTACAAATGCTTGTATTCATCACACAAACATCTGCCCCCACCGGGATTCGAACCCGGGACCTCTCGAGTAGGCGACACCATGAACCCCGGCGAAAAAACCACTCGGCCACGGAGGTTGTCAATAGGTTGCATATATGGCAAATTAATATATAATAATTAATCAAGAAATATGAGGAGCTCGATGGCACAACTGTTTAGCGCGTTCGGCTGCTATCGTTGAAGTTAAGCAACTTTCGCAGTGGTCGGTCATCATATGGGCGATCAAAAATTTACTATCTCGAGCTCCTCCGTGCTTCGGAAGGCACGTTAAGCCGTTGGTCCCGGCTGCATCTACAGTCGTTAGCACCCACCAATCCGCACTGGGCTCGCATGGTGGGTCATGGCCCAATCTCCCTATTCCATCCATAGGGAAGGCCTGTGCCCCAGCAGTGGGGACATTAATAATATGATGATGGCAAATTGCCCCGGCAGATCATGGGACCCAGGAGGATCTGTAACGATGTGAGAGCTTTTTTGGTAAGCTTTCTTTGCTTATTTCAGACCTGAGTATATATAGTATATAGGCATATCTAATGAACGAATGTGTTGATCAGATTTTTTAGTAAAATTTTGTAGCCAACTAGCAGACGCCCGCGACTTCGCCCGCCTTAACTTTAGTTTTCAGAAAAATCCTATGAAACATAACATTGTTTCGGGATAAAAAGTATCCTATGACTCAATCCAGGTAATGAACTATATTTATGCCAAACATCGAAATCCATTCAGTAGTTTTTGCGTGATTGGATAGAAACATATAATCATACAAACTCTCACATTTATAATATTAAACTCAAAGGTGACTGACTGATTGACATAGTGATCTATCAACGCACAGCCCAAACAACTGGAATGATCGGGCTGAAATTTGGCATGCAGGTAGATGTTATGACGTAGGCATTCGCTAAGAAAGGATTTTGATCAATTCTACCCCCAAGGGGATAAAATAGGGAATGAAAGTTTGTGTGAAACTTTGTCAATTTTAAACCGATCGGGCTGAGACTTTGCATGCAGGTTTAAGAAGAATCATAGATGAATGTCAAAGTGTATAATACAAGCCTGAGAACACAAACTGTAGTCTACACTTCAGCTCTACACCGAACTACGCGAGGGCGGGCCGCTAGTACTTAGATAAAATTCCACGCGGACCAGTCAGCAGACGGGACTCGAACCCGCACCGTTTGCTATCCGGGCGAATGCACTAACCATTATGCTACCGCGGCGCCAATGGCCGTACCGAATTTCTCTGGTATTTTAGGCTGCAAGCTTTAGATTTAAACATCTAGTAGTTAAATGCTCATTTTTTTTTTAAAATAAGCATATCTTCTTTATTATTGAGAGCATTATTACTTGTACTGCTTGATATTGAAATATATGTATATATAGGAATTAACTGCCCGAATTTGAGCACCCTTCTGGGAATATATAATCCACCTTCAAATTCAAATTCAAATTCTTTATTGCATAGTCACATGGTTAAAAGATGACAATTTAGTAATATATTATAATAGTACATGTGACACCCTGCAAGGGTGTTTGCAATTTATTTATACATAAACATAATTAATAATAATATTTAATACAATTATATCCGTTGAACAAGAACGTTTAAATTTATTTTAAGCATTTAACTGCTAGATTTATAATTGTAAAGTAATTATTATTATTATTTTTACTAGAAAAAAAAACAAAAATATAATGATTCCAAATATATGATAACATTTAGATATTATTAGAGTGTACAACTATTATATTAACTAGAATTTTATTCAAGTATTAATTACATTATTATTAATTTGTTACATTATTATTAATATTTATTATATTATAAAAAATTGTCATTAAAATATTCAGAAATATTATAGTAACTTTTATTTATTAGAAAATTTTTAAGCTGTTTTTCAAATATTTTATTTTCAGTTGTACATTTTAAACTATTTGGTAGATGGTTGTATATTTTTATTAACATTGCATGCGGAGCAGACGAATACATCTTTAACGTCGTATTAGGTAATTTAAGTTTATTTTGGTATCGATTATTGCGTCTAACTTTTTTCACAGGTGAGTATAATTCATTATGTTTTTTAATAAACTTACAGGCTTCAAATATATAAATGCAAGTGAGGGTCAAAATATTTAATCGAATAAAATATGGTTTACAAGACTCCATTTGATCTATATTTGTTATGATCCTCAGACACCGCTTCTGAAGTACGAAAATTTCCTGAATACCAGAACAATTTCCCCATAGTATAATTCCGTAAGATAGTCTGGAGTGTGCGTAAGCATAATATGCTGCCAGTGCAGTTTTCTGACAAGTAACTTTTTTTAATTGTCGAAGGGCATAGATAAAGGTCGATAATTTATTTGACAACATTTGTATATGGTGTTTCCAGGTAATATGTGTTTCAATTTCTATTCCCAATAAAGTAGTATTTTGGACAGTTTCTATTTTAGTTGATTTATATGTATAGTTTAAATCTAATGGTGCTTTTTGATACGGCTTAAACTGAAGTAGTTTAGTTTTTTTAAGGTTTAACTGTAGGTTGTTTTTATTTAACCAGTCTGTAGTATCATCTAATATAGCGTTAAGGTCTTTTTTTAGAGATTCAGTATCTTTACAAGTTAGTATTATGGATATGTCATCCGCGAATGATACGCTGAAATGACCTATATATGGCGGCAGATCGTTTATGTAGACCAGGAAGAGAATGCATCCCAACACGCTTCCCTGTGAATTGATCTTATAAGTTCTATTATACCAGTAGTAAAGTTTGTGCTTTCTATTTCTATGTATTGAGAGTGATTTTCAAGATATGAATGTAACCAATCGTGCGCTTTTCCTCGTATTCCTAGTCTATAGAGTTTTTGCAATAGGATTTTATAATTAACTCTGTCATAGGCTTTGCTCATGTCAAGCAATAGACCAATAGCATACTCTTTGTTATTTATCGCTTCTAATATTTTTTGCATGAATTTGTAAATGGCCAAAGTAGTAGATCGGTTTTTTCGAAAGCCATATTGACTATCGTGTAGAATTTTAAACTTTTCAAAGAAGCTATAAAGCCGGTTTGTCATTGCTGTCTCTATAATTTTTGCAAATGTAGGTAGTAAAGCTATAGGACGATAGTTAGACGAATCAGTCCTGTCTCCTTTTTTATGAATAGGTCTAACTAAGGATATTTTCAAGGCATCTGGAAAAATACCTTCCCGGAATGATTGGTTGATTAGTTTCGTTATTGGTATGGTCAACTCACTTGCACAATTTTTAACTAAGCGGGGGGGGATTTCATCGATACCAAAAGAGATTTTAGGTTTGAGATTTTTTAAGATTTTAAATGTTTCTTTATGTTCCACATCATGTAAGTTTAGAGTATGTATAATATTACTAGGAACTCTAGGACTTTCAGGCGTACAAGAATCTACTTTGTTATAATTTTTATTATTTTTAAAGCATGTAACTGCTTGATGTTTAAATCTAAAGAAAATATAACTAGAAAAAATTCCACGCGGACCAGGCAGCAGACGGGACTCGAACCCGCACCCTTCGCAATCCGGGCGAATGCACTGACCAATTATGCTACCGCGGCCCTCAGCCTTAAGAATAGCTAGAAAGAATTTCGACGCGGTCCGTGAGGGCCGCGGTAGCATAATTGGTCAGTGCATTCGCCCGGATTGCGAAGGGTGCGGGTTCGAGTCCCGTCTGCTGCCTGGTCCGCGTGGAATTTTTTCTAGTTATATTTTCTTTAGATCTACTTTGTTGTTACTGATTGCTGTAAAATACGTATTGAATATATTAGCTATTACTTTTGGATCATAAACAAAACATTTATTTTGTTTTAGAATTATATTTTGTTTGATTTTTCGGGTTGCTTGATTTGTTTCTTTTTTAATTATTTGCCACATAGCTCGACTTTTGTTATTGGAATTTTCGTATTTGTTTATATTATATAATTTTTTAGACATTTGAAAAGCTTTTTTAAGGGTTTTAGTATATGTTTTATAGTAATTATTTAAAATTTCACTTTTTGCATGAGTTTTAAGTATTTTTTATAATCTTTTATGTTTGCTTGATATTTTTAACCCTGAAGTTATATATATATATTTTTGTTTGTTATTTAATTTAATTTCTTTTTTCGGAATACACATATTTAATATTTTTTGAATAATTTTATTGAAGGCATTGTAATTTTCGTTTATATTGTTTTCTATTTTTAGTATATCTATCCAGTTGACTTTTTGTAGTTCAATTTTAAATTTATTCATGTTGGTGTTGCTAAATATCCGTTTAACTGTCTTAAATTGTTTTGAGGTTTTCGTTCCCAAAGATGTACAAAAAAGAACTCCTTTATTGGTCCCTCATTTATACTTTGGACCCTTAAAAGGGTCCAAAGTATCAACACTACTCACAACCTATTTATGGCAGTGCATTTCTGTCAATGAGTTAAGTTTTCAGGGTTTCACAAAATTGAAGATTGGGTTAGAGCATGGAACGCTCGCCTTGAGAAGTGTCCCACATCTTAGTGTCGCCGCACACGGGCCACCGGCCACAACCACAAAACGCCACCACCGGCATATTTCCTGTAGTTTTCATACATTTTTCGCCACATAACGTGTGGCGGCCACTGGCGTTAACCGTGTGCGGCGAGTCCATATAAAATGTATGAAAACTACAGGACAATGCCGGTGGCGGCGTTTTGTGGTTGTGGTCGGTGGCCCGTGTGCGGTGACACTAAGATGTGGGCCGCTTCTCAAGGCGAGCGCTCAAAATCCAAAGAAAAATCCACAGACCTCAATCTCTGTTATCAAAAAATTCATCATCAGCCTATTAATTTCCCCACTGCTGGGGCACAGGCTTTCACTATGGATGATATAGGGAGATTGGGCCATGACCCACCACGCGGGCCCAGTGTGGATTGGTGGGTAATAACGACTGCAGATGCAGCCGGGACCAACGGTTAACGTGCCTTTCGAAGCACGAAGGAGCTCGAGATAGTAAATTTTTGGTCACCCATTCGATGACCGTCCAATGCCAAAGTGGCTTAACTTCAACGATCGCAGCCGAACGCGCTAACCACTTGCACCATCGAGCTCCTCCATCAAAAGATTACCTGTCATTTTCCTTGTGTCAATTGCTGTAAGTGCAAAAGATACTTACATTAAGCAATCCGGCTGGATACTTCATAAACACAGAAACGATCGCTAAACAAAGTATTCTTACTCAATTACCAGATTCTGCAGAGCTTGAATGTACAATTAGTGCAAACAAGATAATACTGTTGTCCCTGCTAGAAAAACAGGCTAATCCCGTGAGTGAGACAGAGAACAAATTTGCTCTAACAACAATCAACCGGCACCTAACGTCGCTACGTGTGCTTAAGGCTGAAACAGACGCGCGACAAAACATAATGGTTGCGATTTGTCGCATAAGAAAAAGTCTATTGAGTCCACTTTTGTACATTTTGTTTTTCTGTTACTCGCTACGTGTGCTTAAGGCTGAAACAGACGCGCGACAAAACATAATGGTTGCGATTTGTCGCATAAGAAAAAGTCTATTGAGTCCACTTTTGTACATTTTGATTTTCTGTTACTCGTTACTCGAGCACGCTGAAATGTATACACATTTCATTTTTTTTAAACACACACTAATTAGCCTAGCCCCAAAGTAAGCACTGTACGGCTTGTGTTATGCGATACTGGGGTAACGAATAGAATACATATACTGACACATATGTAAGAATATTTATTTATATAAAAATATATATAAACATCCATGACTGAGGTACAGACGCTCGTAATCATCATACTAACATTTGCCCCGCCGGGATTCGAACCCGGGATATCTGAGGAGGCGACACCTTGAAACCCGGAGTAAGTACATACCATTCGCGTCAACGGAAGTCATCAAATTTGAATTCAGTGTGTTTTAGGTAATGGAAAATAATACTCTATATCGTTGAACACCACACAGGACACAAGAAATTAAACATGACAAACAAAACGTAAATATATTTCCCAGGCTCCATAATAGGAAAATAAAGAAATATGAATAACATAAAAGAGGGGTGTGACAATAATAGTAAATAATAATTTAATAGTGTTCAGAAGTAAAGAAATAAAGTAAGAAGAATAGTGTTCTTTTTCGAGGAGCTCGATGGCGTAGGTGGCTAGCGCGTTCGGCTGCGATCGTTGTAGTTAAACACCTTTCGCAGTGGTCGGTAATTGGATGGGTGTCCTCCGTGCTTCGGAAGGCACATTAAGCCGTTGGTCCCGGCTGCAATTGCAGTCGTTAGCACCCACCAATCCGCACTGGGCCTGCGTGGTGGGTCATGGCCCAATCTCTCTATTCCATCTATAGGGAAGGCCTTTGCCCCAGCAGTGGGGACATTGATAGGATGATGATGATGATGATGAGTGTTCAGAAATACATAATTATTTGTCACATCATGCTGAAGACTTCTAGAAACGTGCGACGAAAAGATTGTTGTAGTAACGCAAAGTTTGTCCGCACCCTTACTGATAGTCGACCACCGCTCACACTGCAAATATTTCAACAAAGATACAGGGGCGCTCAACTTCGCTTTGCTTCAAACATACAACTTCAACCAGTATGCACAGGGCTTTGCAATACTCACTATGACTAATATATCCCGTTAATGCATATAATTATCCACTTTAGGTTAAGCACAGTGCAATAACGTTAATTACAATGAGATAATTTAGTCTTAGTTATGAATATATTTTCTTAGGTTTGCACGCACATCACTCATTAAATAAAACAAGTTTCAGCGGGTTAGACGCACTGATTTTAAATATTTATTGATGTTTCGCACCCTTTGCTTCCTGCGTCGACAGAATAATGATTTTTTATTTTGTCGAGCTACCTTCAAACTCAATCTCAAACTCATTTATTCAGTCTAGGCTGTTACAAGCTCTTGTGTCAAACGATACGCCATCGGTTCGTAAATCTACGGCGGGAGATCTTGTACTGAGAAGAACCGGCAAGAAACTCAGCAAGGGCTATTTTTTTCTCTCTGTTTTGTTTCATACAGTGTCGTCAATTGAAAGATGACATCAAAAATTGAAAACATGAGTTGACGTCAACTTCCATCACATTAATATTATTAATTAACAAAAGTTAAGTATAGCTAGGTACTATTTTTAAATTAAGAAGTGGCGATTAAAAATTTTCAACCAAATTAGCAAAATAAAACGACAGTATTATATTAAGCCCAAGGTGACTTATCATTCATGAAATCTTTAACAGCATAGTAACCTTTCTTAAGGAGACATGTTTTTATACACACTTGAAACTTATTAAAAGGTAAATTAATTATTTATTTTTGTATTTTATTATAGTAACATATACCTTGACCCACAAACGAACCAAGAACCTTTTGGAGTCTCATCGGTGGCAATTTGAGTTTATCTTCAAAAGACTTTAGAAAGTCTCTACTTAGTTATGAATAGTTTGCTCAATACTGTCATCCTGTTATTTCTATACAGTGTTCTAAGTAAAATCGGCATAGATATTTAAGGATATTATTATTCAGGATTCAGAGGAGCTCGATGGCGAAAATGGTTAGCGCGTTCGGCTGCGATCGTTGAAGGTAAGCAACTTTCGCAGTCGTCGGTTATTGGATGGGTGACAAAAATTTTAACATCTCGAGCTCCTCCGTGCTTTGCAAGGTATGTCAAGCCGTTAGTACCAATATGCACTAGGCCTGCGTGGTGGGTCATTTTGAAGTTATACTTCTTTAGGCGCGTTATGAAAAAAGAATTATTATTAAAAAAACAAAATACCCGACTGCACACTAAAAAAAGAGTAAAACAAGCCACACAATAATATTGATCAATCAAATGCTAAAAACTAATTATGTAATACCGTTTAAACAATACCTATATTAAAATACACTACAATATGTGTTCGTAATCGATAGTTAAATAAACAGAAACTTATTTTGAATACAAATTTACTGAATATAATTTATTTATAAATGTTGATGGAAAGCATCGCAGGCGGGGACCAACAGAGGCTTATTTATAGTCATTTCGGTTGTGCACCATTTAGCAGAATTTTCGTTGGTGGCGGTCAAGGTGGTCCCCGCCTGCGATGCTTTCCATCAACATTTATAAATAAATTATATTCAGTAAATTTGTATTCAAAATAAGTTTCTGTTTATTTAACTATCGATTACGAACACATATTGTAGTGTATTTTAATATAGGTATTGTTTAAACGGTATTACATAATTAGTTTTTAGCATTTGATTGATCAATATTATTGTGTGGCTTGTTTTACTCTTTTTTTAGTGTGCAGTCGGGTATTTTGTTTTTTTAATAATAATTCTTTTATTTATAACTTTTTAGCTGTTTTTATTTAACGAAAATGTTGTAGATGTAGAAGACTATGTATATGTAAGTACCATTTTAAATTATTTCGACGACATTTGGCTTTAGATTACGAGTGATGTTACTCCGCAACATAAATTTACCGCCAATCTGGACTGTTTGTAGTGAAGAAGAAAAAGAATTAGGTGAGTCATTACTGCTGAAGATCCCGCAAACGTTCAAGTTCAGTTAAAGAACATTCGTCGTGGGGCCGGTCCAACAGCTTTTTCGGGTCAAGTGTTTTTATTGCTAACCCAGCAAGTGTTTTAACACGGCTTAGGGCTACATAAGCCTGGCCCTTTGCAAACACGTTTGATAGGTCCACGACAGCCCGATCCAAGGTGGTACCTTGCAGTTTGTGTACCGTTACAGCCCAACAAAGTATCAAAGGCAGCATCCGACGTTCAATCTTCCCTTGTCCGCGAAGCGCATCAAAGTCGACAGTGGAGGGCTCTATGCGAACCCCCACACCCAATTCATTGCCCTTAACAGAACGATCGTCGAACTCTACGAATACTGCCTGCGGTAACTCACCTGGTTCTAACTGCTCTCTGCGAAGAGAAGGCCACTCAATTCTTCTTATGATACCCATAGCACCGTTCACCAGACCGTGGTTTACATTGATGTTGCGGCGTAACATCACGCGAGATCCAATTCCAATAGTTAGTGTGCCGAGAATGCCCCCTGTTTTGTTCGGGTCGTCAGAAATGTATTGTTTGCGAGGGCACTGACCGTAGGTTTTAGCTTCTAGGGAGATGTCAACAGCTTTTATTTGGTAGAGCTTTAACGATTTGCCCAACTTTTTAGTCATGGCTGAATTATAAGCATCGACTTGTTTCGTAGTAGGGAAAATTCGAACTGCCTCTCCATCGGCAAATGGACCCTCTAGTGGAATTCTGCGGCTGTCCAGGATCTCAAGTTGGTCCATCGTTAACTCACCAACACGAATATTATTGAGAATGTCCACAAAGGTATTGTCTCCTGCCTGTCTCATATTCTGTGGCAATTCACAAAAGCTGAACAATTGCCACAGATTTGTTTCACCAGTTAAGTTCGACGGCTGTCGGAAGCAGTAAGAACCACCGGTGATTCTGGAAACTGGTGGTAACTGCATGAGATCTCCAAACAAAATTACATTGATACCACCAAAGTTCCCTTGATCCTGTTTTAGTTGCTGGAGGCGAATGTGAATGTTTCGCAGTGTTAAGTAGGGCACCATTGATATTTCATCGATGATGAGCCAATTTATATGCCTCCACTTTTGTCGCTCCCTTTGTAGCCTTTCACCTGTTAGTGGGCGTAATGTTTCATTTCTTCCCTTTTCAATTGGTAGCGCAAAAGTGGAATGCAGTGTAGTTCCACCGATTAGTCTGGCTGCTACTCCAGTTGGTGCAGTAACAATCACGTTTTTACCTATTTCAGTGTTACTCAACCTACGAATTTGTTCAGTCATAACTTTTAAGGTAAATGTTTTTCCGGTACCAGCTCCTCCAGTAACAAAAACTAGTAACGGATCAGAATTTGACACGTCCAATAACTTTTGGGAAATTTTTTGAAACAGTTGTCGTTGACTTATGTTCAACGAAGCTACAAATGTTTCAAACTGATTGTCTAGCATGCCTATGTCAGTTGGTTCATCTTCGACTTCTTCGATCATAATATTATGACCGCCGTCGTCGAGTATGTGTTCAATAGGCTGAACGTCATTGTTGTCATTTGCGTCATCGTTTTGTTCCTCAACGGTTCCTGCTGCCAAGTTTTCTGCCACAATGCGGCTTATAGCTTGTTGGATCTCAGTTTCCCACCGCATCATAGTTTCGGCGTCAAAACCTTCTTGCAGCGGACGTAGTCGATGCCTTTTGGCCCAGAAAGCTTCTTTTGCAGTATTAAAACCATCCAACAACTCTTCCTCTGCTCGGAACGGAATATGAGTCAGGACCAATGAGTAGTAATATGCTTCTGGGTCTGAAGACAGCGTATAATAACGCGTTCGGAGTATAGCTGGACGTGTCCGCTTTTTCATCCTACCTACGTTGTCTAATAAGGTAATGTATCGACGACTAGACACGTCCTCATCCTCTGCATCATAGGCATCAGCATCTTGTTCATCCTCCTCTGTATCGTTTCTAGTAGAGGCAACCTCGTACCAAATCGCAAACTCACCTAAACTAAGTTGCTCCAGAGAAAGAGGTCTGTGAACGTACCTATCAAATACATTTTTGTACGGTTCGGAACTTTCTGTGTCAATCCTAAGCATTCGGTATCTTTGTTCAGGCGCGCAAGTGTTTACGAAAACACATTTACGTGAACTATCTCTTAATTTTAAATGACACAATCGAAACGCACATTCGTTGGCAGAGACTTCTCTGTGAGACAAGATTGCGTTTTGGATAGCAAAAACCAGCCGTCCCAAGTTGCTTCCACCGCGGTCTCTTACAGCACTTATAGCTTGCCTTATTGATCTAGAGACCTCTGCAGGTTCAGCTTTTGAGATATACTTTGAGATGTAGTACGCCACACCTAAAGCTGACCCGCAAGGCTGTAGATCAATATTGGCGCGCCACAGTTTTAATAATCTCGAATTGTAGCAGTTTATCATGGTTTCCGAATCTGTTCTTTTTAATATATAAAATCTTCCACCATTTCTCATTGCTTGCTCGTCGTCTAAGATTGTAGTGTTTTCAGACACTGGTCTCGGGAAAGCGAATCTACAAACGTTTCGGTTATTTTTGAAGCATGTTTGAGTGTGTCGATGTGTTTGTAACTGAACGACTAAATCATGCATCTCTGAGTCGTCCTCAGCGTCGGGAACCTCACACGTGACAACACGCTCCAGCAACTGAATACCTTCAGGGGTGTCAAAAGCCGGCATATCAGCACACCATAAAACCATGTGAACGTGAGGGCTACCTCGTAGCTGAAATTCTATGCGCCACCAAAAATCAATAATTTTCTTTCCTAAAATCGGATCCTCTTCTCTTCTCAGCCTAGTAAACAAAGTGTTTAGGCGCAACATAAATTGTCTTGATAACGTGACTGGGTAGGACTCGACAAGGTGCTGCTTTTCAAGGAAGGTCAAATCTTCAAAAGAAAAATTTGGGCGGCCATCGGCAACTAAAAGGGCTTTTAGCATGTCGGGCCAATTTAAATCGTTACAAGAGAGAGTAAGATACCAATGAGGAGGACCTAAATTTTTCACCATGGCAAGAAGATCCGTATACGCTTTGTGCCAGTACGCGGACGTGCCACGTATGTTGCGCATTACCAGGTGCACATTTTGTACAACATCTGTGGGCTCAGCTCCATCCTGACGCAACCGGCCACAGACTGAAACATTTTGTTGAGCCTTGCAAAGTTCTACTAACGAGAGGGCGTAATATATGTACTCGTTAAATTGGAACCGTTTGTCATTGCTCATCACTCGAGTTTGGTAGTAATCGAGCGGTGTTATTGGAACGGGTCTTTGTTCCCTAAGCCCATTTCGACCATCTGGGAATAACCTTATCCACGCTAGCTCTTCTGCTCTTTGCTCTCTCAAGACGCTGACCGGGGGCACAGTTTTCCGTTTGAGTTCGTAGATAGGTATTGGTCTCTCTTCTACGGTATTAGCGTTCGAAACAACTTCGTTTAGATCTGGAATATTAGTATCAATCGGCATAAGAGCTGTAGTAACAAACGCGTGTTCTTCGTGCACAGGATCACTGCTATTCAGATTGCCGTCGCTAACTATCTGAGTGTCGTGTTGTTCATTCAGTACTGGCGATTCATTTGGGATGACCAAGGGTGTTGCATTTATAGCTGTGATACTATACTGCATATCTCGATGGCCTCTTACCTGTAGTGCAACAGCAAGATGTTGACATAAATCGCCTTGATTTGCAAACTTCATCAACATGGAGGCTCCTCTGTTAGGTGCAACATAACCTTTGGGTCCCCGAGAATGTGAGTCGAATAAGTAATATTCTGGGATCTCGACATCGGGAGACTGATTGCGTTCGACGATTACTTTCATTACCGCCAATGCAATATTTGTTTGACATGTAATAATTCCTTTATCGTGTGTTGTAAAAAAATATTCAATCCCCGAAGACAAATTAGGGAAGTATCCTTCAAGAACGTCAGATGGCGCACTCGAGTTAACAACTCCAACGACAACATCGGGCTGTATATTTAATTCGAATTCTGTAGCGGCCACAGAAACTGCGGGTAATAGCTCTTCAGTATTTAAAAATTGCGGTCTGTTTGCAAGTCGTGACATGCACCTGTTGAAATATGTATTACCAGCTAATAAAATTCGATCCAAGTCAGATGGGGCCCATTCATTAAATGGTTTGGAACTGGAGTAGGCGATAGCCGTGGCGGCATTAGCCGTGCACTGGCGGCCACGGGATTCCTCTTCAAACCGATCACTGCCTTGGTGAAAAGACCCACGCAAGATGTGACGGTCATGTCCCAAAGCCTTGAAGTGATTTTTTGGCTCATTTCTAATGTGATCTGCATTTTCTAATGTGATAACTGCCTCCAGAATACTTGACCGTATCTCTTCATTGGTAATGTTAGTATTAATTTGCACATTAGAGTACAAATGATTGTTTCGCAATAGCCACTCTAATGCTTTCTTAATTTTTTCGATGTCTACCGAGTATCGTCGATTGTTTGTCACGTTATCTAAATTTTCAGTGACCACACTTATTCCCGCATTTGCTATATTCAATGGAAGCTGTTCAGGTATCTCTTCAACTTGCTGTGCAAAGAGGATGGCTTGCCCCTTAAATCCCTGTTGTCCGTAACGACCACCCAGACGCACCACTTTTATAAACGGTTTTATCCGAGAAATGAGCCGCAGCTCCATCTCTGATAGACATTCAATTTCAGGCGGAATAGGTGCAACAGTCATGTTGTTCCAAAATGCATTTGACGGGCACTGATTCCTTGACAATTTGTTGGCGCATCTATTGCAACAATCTATGCGGTCTGAAACATTTTGTGGTAGAACAGTAATATTAGCAGTTAAGATACTGCGTGACTGTTTCTTGTATAGAAGCTTATGACATACGTAGCACACCACATCCGCCACTTGAGAAATCGCTTCATTGAATGTGGCATCACTATTTGTAAACAACTGCCGTCGAACACGAGACTGTGACCTCATAGCCGAAAGTCTTTCTAAACGCGAGCCAGGTGATTCGTTGTTACGAGACTGCACAGCATACTCTCGCATCTGCTCGAGTCGAGAAGCGCGGGATGATGGAGACTCATGCTCACGAATTATTTCGGCATGCTCCCGCATCTGGTCGAGTCGGGCAGCGCGAGTTGGTGGAGACTCGTGTTCGCGAACATTTCCCGCATGCTCCCGCATCTGCTCGAGTCGAGCAGCGCGAGATGATGGAGACTCATGTTCACGAACGTTTGTGGCATATTCCCGCATCTGCTGGAGTCGTGTCATACGAGACGACGGGGACTCAGCAGCTCTCTTTTCAGATTTGCTAGCTGCAAGCCTACGCCGCTTTTGTTCCCTATCAACGCTAGACTCACGTGCTTGTAAAGTACGTCTACGGGTACTTTTGTTATTTATAAGCTCTTGACGTGAAGTAGGTGAAAGTTGGCTGTACCGTTGGGACATTCTTACTCTTGCTTCTATAAGGCGTTTTTCGCGTGCCTCAGGAGATTCGGCTTTTAATTTTTTAGCCCGAGCCTGAGCCCTTTTTGTTTTGCGAGATAATCCCATATTGTATGTTTTTATTTCTTAAAATGGTCTGATACCTATTGCCGAAAAAATCAGTACTAATGGAGAAGTACTTAATAATAATAAAAAAAAAACAGTTGAACTATAACTAAAAAAAAAATACAAAAAGAATAAGTGAGGATTGTTTAAAAGAATGTTACTTAAACTAACCAAAAATATCTACCTACCTAGTTATTTTATTAATAATTATTATTATATTATTAATTAATATGAATAATTTAAGAAAGAACCAAAAAAAAAAAACGGAAGAACGAGTTAATTAATTAGAAAGAACGAATAAATTTAAAGAGAGAAACACGAAAGAAAAAGAACGAGTTATTTATACTTTATAAGTTTCGCGTCAGACGACGAAGTATCGAAAAAATCGCTATTCAGAGACGACCGTCAACGACGTGTGCCCTTATGCGTGTGCCCGCATTCGGGCTGTATACTCGAGCATATCCCCCTCCGCACCGCGCCGCGCGCCGCATGCCAGGCCACGCCCTATCTTTTTGCTTGCTAACGCATGAGTTGCTTTGCGTTGACGCAGAATTAACATGTTTCCGTGAGAATTTTGAGAAAAAACGTATCCTATATTAATTATTACTCCCGTGATTGAAATGAATCTAATGATACCGCATACATATTTTTTTAAAGGGAAATTTAGAAAAAATATTATTATGTCTTTATCCCGTGGGACTTTTAGGATAAAATGTATCCTATGACACTCCCGTAATCAAGACAAATCTAACGATACCTCATACATCAAAATCCATCAAGCCGTTTAGGCTACAGGAGGTCACAAAGGAACAGACATACATACATACTTACATACACTCCCTCAACATTACCCTCCCTCTTTGGCAGTCGGGTAAAAAATGATGAGAGTGAAATTTTAAGATGCGCGCGCATCACTGTAACACAAAAAATGAACAGCATGAAGTTGGTCGCTTTAGCGACCAACTTCATGCTGTTACTTTTGTGTTTACCGCACATTAAGAAAATCTACCAACAAAATAGAAATAGAATCTCTATTTAGTGGGTGCTAACGACTGCATTGTGAAGGCCTATCAAAAGTATTTATTAATCTGGAACAACGGAACCAAAGCGCGATTCAGGAGACTACAGCGCCATCTCTTGACCATTGGTGTAGTAGAACCAAAAACCACATCTTTATTTTTTGTAATAAAGTAACAGTTATAGGTATTCATATTTATAATATTTATCCACATGTTTCTAGTTTGTATATTCGGAATACGTGTTTGAGTTTCATACAAGTGCAAATTACATATGTTCTAATAAATTATATTCAGTAGCGATTTTAATTGAATATTTTGATTATTTATTTATTTTTTCAAATTAAACTGAACTTTATTGACTGTGTCCTTTTCCAGACTTTTTATTAATTTATTGTAATTAATTATTTGCATGCAATTAAAAACTAATTTTAAACGATGCCAAAGAAGGATAACTTCTCACGCGCCTACATAAGTACACGCACCCATTTTTTTAACATTTACGTTTCATGGTCTGAGGCCACTTTCATCTTCATTTCAGCGTTAAAGTCACTAGTTGACATAGAATTTTGTACCGTTTTGGATAGATAGTATATTATGTGTTATAGTTATAACTTGCAGGGTAACTTCCATAGAACTTAAGAATATTTTACTTGAAAAATTCCTCGCTAGCCCGGCGAATGCGCTAACCATTATGCTACCGCGGCCCTGATGGCCGTGTCGAATTTTCTCTAGTACTTTTTAGGCTGCCAGTCAATTCTTTACATTTGAACGTCTAGCTGTTAAATGCTTAAAGAAGAAAAATATTATTCCATAGAACTGTTTTTATTAAACCCAATATTGGAAATTTGGGAAAACATCGTGAAAAAATCTACATTCAAACAGTCAATAAGCTGCCATTTTAACCAGATAGCAGGACTTTTCAAGTTTATTTATTTATTTTTACGGGATGGCATGGCATGGCCTTCTACATAAAAAACAGAAAAAAATATAATCCAAAAGAACAAAGCAATTAATTAAAAATAAAATTAGAGCAAAGAATGGCAGTTTTGAGCAAAAAAATTAAAGCCATTTTTTTTATTATCGACAGTAGGTCATAGGGTGTACTCTATCAACAATAATAATATCCTTAAAATCTAGGTCTACTTTTCCTGTAATCCTGTTTATTGGAAGAGTTCCAAAGATATATTTTTTCCACAATAATAGTGTTCGAAAATCCTCCATCTTGGAAAACTGTACCCACGCGAGCCCTGAGCAATCCCTAATTTAGCCCTAATTTATCTATACATATAATAAAACTAGTGGCCCGCCCTCGCTTCACTTCAGTATTTTATCCCCGTGGGAGTAGAATTGATCAAAATCCTTTCTTAGCATGCCAAATTTCAGCCCGATCCATCCAGTAGTTTGGGCTGCGCGTTGATAGATCACTATGTCAGTTAGTCACCTTTGAGTTTTTTATATATAGAAGATTGTAGCAAAGACAAAACTGTACATTGAATATTTTTTTAAAAGAATAAATGGGGTGTGATCTACAATCTATACCGAAGCCAAAAATATAGTTTTTAGGATTTTTGTCTGTTTATCTGTACGTATGTCCGGGATAAACTCAAAAAGTACTGCATGGATTTACTTCAAATTTGGCACGAATATTATTAAGAAGTCGGGTCTACATATAGGCTACATATTATCACGCTATCACCTACGGGGAACGAGCAGTGAACCTATATTTCTAACTAACTCCACGCGTACGAAGTCGCGGTCAGCCGCTAGTCATAAATAAGTTCAAACTTATAGGAATAAAAAAAAATATAACTATGATTGCTATTTCTTCTTTCAAATGTTTAATACTTGAAAAAGTATTCATTTAACATTGTGGGTTACAATGCGAAGAGATGTCGCTGCCTTGCAGCTTAAGGCTAGGAAAATTTCGACGCGGCCATCAGGGCCGTGGTAGCATAATTGGTCAGTGCATTCGCCCGGATTGCGAAGGGTGCGTGTTCGAGTCCCGTCCGCTGCCTGGTCCGCGTGGATTTTTTTCTAGTAAAACTTTTCTTAAGATTTAAACATCTAGCAGTTAAATGCTTAAAAAGAGTATATACTCGCAGACACATCTGTCGGCTCACCTAGCATTTTAGGTTTTGATTTACCGGGCTCTAGCAAAAAATTAAGTTACATTGAGCAAAAAGTTTTTACGCAGTTTTGAAGCTGATTTATTAAATAAAACTAGTTTTTACGGGTTAATGCACGAAACTTTATTTATATATTGACGTTTCGAAAGACTTTTATTGAGCGTAGCGCGTTCGACGGTAGCTCGACATATTAAATAAAAGTTTTATTCTGACGACGAAGCCTGTAAAGGCTACGAAACGTCAATAAATAAATAAAGTTTCGTGCATTAACCCATAAAAACTAGTTTTATTTAATGAGTGATGTGCGTGAAAACCTAAGAAACAAATATGATTTATTAAACATCTAAGTCGTGTGTTTTTTTTTAAATATATTATTATTGCTCAACCTAACATATATACATATATTTTTGCTACAGACCGACGAAACTTATGTGGGCCGATAGATGTTTCCGGGAGTGTATATATAATTATAGGAATAGGTTAATAAAATAGTATGCTTCTATATTGTTATCAATATTATAACTTAAGCCATTGCAAAGCGTATGAAGCAATTAATCATGTTATCTCGCTCTCACAATACAATTCATTTCAAATGAAGTTTCAGTGTTAGCTCAGGTGCTCACAATAAATTGTGAAATTTTCATATTCATTGCATTACTTACAATATATTGTAGGTATGTGTGCTATACATGTACAATTGTACATGCATAATTTATTATACCTATGGCATGAAATTATGAAGCCATAACAAATCGAGTATGGGTGTCCTATGTCTTTTTGAAGTCACACTTCTTTTCGGACAAGGTGTAAATGGAAAAATCCTATTGAAAGGATGAAACAGACATGCGTCACGAGCGTCACACTAACATATATAAAAAAACTAGCAAACCAGTGAACCAAATGTTCACCAAAAAAAAAAATGTATTTAATTAATTGACAACTTCGGAGACTTTGTGTGGTTTCGTTTGAAATAGAAATCACGTGATTTCTCGAAAACCGGAAGTGCTACGTTACTCACATCCGGTTTGTAGTCTTATCAGACTATTCTTAACTTATAACCTAAACATTCTCTATATCTATCTCCTACGGTTTGGCCGCTGAAACAGCACCACGGACGGACGGACGGACTTGTCTATTAGATAAGAGATAAATATTATCCAAAAAAAATTTTAGGGGTGTGTAACGTGAGGAGCTCGATAGCGCGGGTGGTTAGCGCGTTCGGCTGTGATCGCTGAAGTTAAGCAACTTTCACAGTGGTCGGTCATTGGATGGGTGACCAAAAATCTTCCAACTCGAGTTCCTCCGTGCTTCGGAAGGCACGTTAATTGCAGTCATAAGCACCCGCCAATTCGCAGTGGGCCCGCGTTGTGGGTCATGGCCTAATCTCTCTATTCCATCCATAGGGAAGGCCTGTGCCCCAACAGTGGGGACATTAATAGGCTGATGATGATGTTAAACATAGTGTTCTATCAATTTCCTGGGATAACATTTCTCCTAACCCATATGAGAACACTACGTTACAATACCCAATAGTTTGAATTTTGGCGCGAAGGCGCGTTGTAGGTTTCAGAACACTACGTTACAGGTGGACAACCATTATCACTTAACAATATGAAAAATAGATAGTAGCCGATTCTCAAGCTCCCGGAATATGCATGTAGAGGAGTATGGTAAAGAGCGTCACATGCGACAATATATATATATATATACGAAAGTCAAAACTATATATTAACTAAAATTAACATTATGTACAAGAATAATATACAAATACTAATAATATTCAAATATCACCCCGTATCGTTTCTGGCGCAAAGGTGCCCATTATGCTTGCAGCATTGCCACGCTGGATGGCAATAGACAATCTTTGTGCCAGAAACGACCCGGAGCGAGGGTCATTAGTTTTTTGCCTGAGTCGGCGGCCCAGGTCCCACACAAATTGCTTGGCCTCTGCGCTCCAACAACCATTGGATATATATACACATATATATGAGTGATGCATGCGCTGCTCTTATCCCCTATGCCATATTCACCAACTAATGTAAGGTTATTTAAGAAAATAGTTTCACTTCAGATGAGTGGTCCGTACAAATTCGTTTTTTTAATATAAATGGGTAGTAAAAATTACTCCATTCCTCCTGATGTTAAGTAACAGTGGTGGAGTCCAGACGCGAGGATAGCTGGTACAGAGAACAGTGATACCTGCTAACACCAGCGAGGGCGGATCCAGTTTTGGCGCCAGGGGGGGGTCATATAGTCGTGGTATATTAAATATTGAAAGTACTTAATTAAAATCCCCCTGGGTTTGGTCCATCTGTACCCAGGTCAGGGGGATTGGACTTTTTTTCTCATCATGACCCCCATGACCCCCCCCCCCCCCCCTCCTGGATCCGCCCTTGAACACCAGCCATTCCCACCCTGCCGGCCTGGATATTGCTTCATTATGCCTCTCTTAAAGAATTCGGGTTATAGGAGAGAATACGTGAGCGGGCAGAGCATTCCATTCGCGGATAGTGCTACAAAGAAATGACTCACCAAATTTCATTTAATTTTTTTATTCTTTTGATTGGAACTAAGAGAATATCCGAAACATCGCCATTAAAACTTCTAGGGTACAATTTTACCTTTTTGAAGTGAAAACTTCTTTAGCGGCGTTATACACTTTTTTTGTATGGGTAAAATATGCTAAACTCGCGTCAGGTTAAACACGTGGGCTGATCGCATCATGACACACAATAAAATTGGAAAGGTAGTTGGAAACTTTCAATATATTGGACGAAACATAGTAATATTTTATTTTACCGTATTACAGTAATAAGTCTATCTAGGACGTCCACGTGGCAGCTTTATTGCGAAGAAAATGCATTTTTTTACAATAGATGTCGCTAGCTGCGTTTAAATATGATTCATGTAAGTTGATTTTTCTGAGAGATAAACTTTTTTAATGTAATATAAATTGTCATGTTTGTGTATTTGCATAGCGCAATAAATAAATATTGTATTCTACCACATACATGATAGTACTTTTATACTGATAATTAAAGCAATTCGTGCAAAATGATTCCCTAACCATTCCAAAATATCAAAAATGCACAACGTTTATATTCAAGTTTTCTTCTGCCGGCACTCCCGGAGTGCAACCCGTCGTTTTTTTGTTGCTGTAAAGAGTTTGTTATTATACACCTCTGATATTCAAATATCTTGCGCCATCACCTTACCTGACTCCATCCTCTATCCCTTGGAGATCTAGAACCTAACCCACCAACATTTCACTGTAGTCTTCTGTCAGGTAGAGCTACTTCCCCAGAAGGGCGGTCCAATTCGAGGGAAAAATCCGCTATGCCCTAACTTTCTTAAATCGAAATCTCTTATACCTGTACAAGAAACTTACCAACTGGCGATTATTGACTTTTCTTTCACTCCTAGTCCAGCACGGAGACTGGTGCAAGGTTAACAAATTTGCCGATATCCCGTCGGTAATAGTTAACGCAGACACAACGCGAGCCGAAGCAAGCGAGGGTAGGTCGGGATTGTCCGTGGACGTTTTCAAATATTAGTGTTTGCTAAAGAATCATACCGCGGCGGCATCGGCACCGGGCCATTGCCGTTTGTTTGCGCACGACCCGACGACCCGACCGACCGACCGACGACACGACGATGCGACAGGAATCGTGATCGCATGCCTCATGCACTTCATGACCATGGCGTTGCAACAGTGCCGAAATATCGTTCTATCGTCTGTACCTACGGTTGCCAGATTGACTGGACTTGGCTGGATTGTCCAGCTATTTCACACGTTGTCCAGTGTCCCGGTTTTAGGCAAAATGTTCAGCTAAAATGAAGATGAAAATTAAAAACCACCAGTATTAGTGGTTTTCCCACCGAGTTGGCAACACTGGCTCCGCTGCGGCCTCTTGCTGTCTATGCCCGGGATTGAATTCAATAATTCGATTGAACTTTGACGAAACTAGTACTAAATTTTAATCTTTTCTAAATACAGATAAAGGTTCTAAAATGATAAATGCGGCTAAAGGAAATGCTAAATATATGTGGCAGAAAAAGTGAATTCATATTAATTTTGTTTGATTAAGGTCCCTCTGTATTGTAAAAAAAAAATATGATAATGCTGATTAATGTATGTGGTGAAAAAGTGATTTCATATTAATTTTGTTTAATTAAGGTTCTCTGTTTTGTAATAATAAGATTTTTTTATAGTCATGTTGATTTTTTTGTCCAGCCAAAAATCCTAATATCCAGAATTTTGATTTCTCAATCTGGTCAGATAGGGATCTGTACCACGGCGAGTGTTCTGAGAAGTTATTCTCCCTTATCCCACCTTCTCCTTTCCTTCAGAGGACCACGCGCGCTGGCCTACGTTGTCACCGTCTAACTGTGGCCACCATTCCAAAGCGTACAAAGAAATTTGGTGACTCATTTCTTTGTCGCACTATCCGTAAATGGAATGCTCTGCCCACTCACGTGTTCCCTCCCTCTTACAACCTGGGATCCTTTAAAAGAGGCGTGAAGAAGCAACATGCAGGCCGACAGGGTGAGGATGGCTGGTGTGGCAGGTAGAACTGCTGTATCAGCTATCTTCACGTCTGGACTTCACCTTCACTTAACATCAGGTGGGGTGGAGTCATTTGTCGGAAGTATCTATAAAAAAAAATATCGAAGTTTCTCAAGGTGCATGGTAACAAGCCCGCTAATAATTTTAAGTAATATTAAGAGTACGGCTGCCATCTCTAAAATGTGGCAACCAGGATAAGACGCGTGATAACCCCGGATTTTGGAGCCCAGAACCCGGACAGACCAAAAAATAAACAGTTAAAAATGTCACAAATCAATAAGTGGTCACTGCTGCCCATGGACACTTGCAGCACCAAGGGCCAATCATGAGCTGCCGTAATTTTTTTAACCCGGACTACGAATAAAACCCCGCCCGGACGCTCCCCGGACGCCCCGTAAACAAGGACAAATCCGGGGAAACCAGGACGGATGGCAGCCCTAATTAAGAGGGAAGGCACGCTATGTTTTTTTCCATACAAACGTTCTCGACCGATTCCGCCTTGATTTCTAATAAAATATAATTTTACTCATTCTGTGCTCCCATGACTTCTTTTTTGAAGTTATACTTCTTTAGGCGCGTTATGAAAAAATGATGAGAGTGAAATTTTAAGATGCGCGCGCATCACTGTAACACAAAATTTTAACATAATGAAGTTGGTCGCTTTAGCTTTAGCGACCAACTTCATGCGTTACTTTTGTGTTTACCGCACATTAAGAAAATCTACCAACAAAATAGAAATAGAATCTCTATTTAGTGGGTGCTAACGACTGCATTGTGAAGGCCTATCAAAAGTATTTATTAATCTGGAACAACGGAACCAAAGCGCGATTCAGGAGACTACAGCGCCATCTCTTGACCATTGGTGTAGTAGAACCAAAAACCACATCTTTATTTTTTGTAATAAAGCCACAAAAAGTATTTATTAATCTGGAACAACGGAACCAAAGCGCGATTCAGGAGACTACAGCGCCATCTCTTGACCATTGGTGTAGTAGAACCAAAAACCACATCTTTATTTTTTGTAATAAAGTAACAGTTATAGGTATTCATATTTATAATATTTATCCACATGTTTCTAGTTTGTATATTCGGAATACGTGTTTGAGTTTCATACAAGTGCAAATCACATATGTTCTAATAAATTATATTCAGTAGCGATTTTAATTGAATATTTTGATTATTTATTTATTTTTTCAAATTAAAACTGAACTTTATTGACTGTGTCCTTTTCCAGACTTTTTATTAATTTATTGTAATTAATTATTTGCATGCAATTAAAAACTAATTTTAAACGATGCCAAAGAAGGATAACTTCTCACGCGCCTACATAAGTACACGCACCCATTTTTTTTGAATGTCTTGTGTTTCAAAGAAACTAGAATACCTCCAAAAAGGCTAAAAATAAACAATTTTTAATCACCACTAAAGACGTCTAGTGTGGAGATTTAATATGCATAATTACAAAAAAAATCAAAACAGAGGCATAGTATAACTACAATTGCAATTTTTATCCGCAATTTTCAGCGTTGACTACTGTTATCCGTCCCTATCACAATAATAAATCTGTAGAGAGGTCAATTCTGTACATGAAATATATTTTCAAAATAACTATCAGGGGTGATTAGTGATCGATACTGATGCCAAAAATGCAATCAGTAAAATTTTTGTCTGTCTGTCTGTCTGTCTGTATGTATGTATGTATGTATGTTCCTTATAGAAACAAAAACTACTCGACGGATTTTAACGAAACTTGGTACAATTATTCTTCATACTCCTGGGCAGGTTATAGTATACTTTTCATCACGCTTAAATCAATAGGAGCAGAGTAGTGAAGGGAAATGTTGGGAAAACGGGAGAAGTTATTCCATTTTTTAAGCTTCCGTCGCGTGTGCAGCCTTAATGGTTAAAGTTACATAGAAATCATGTATCACGGAAATATTCTACATAAAATTGTCTAAAAAATATCCCGCAACAGCATATGTCTATCTTTTATGGTTGACTCACAATAACACGTGTAATTATATAAATAAAGGCATTGTTTATAGCACAAGCCTGAGAACAAAAATTATACACACATCAAAAGTGTCTAGGGATCAACATATATTTTTGCAATAACTTTTCTCCTGATTGATATTTATTAAAATTTTCTTTAAGGATTCATCAAATAAAGTGTTTTCGTTTGTCACAGTAACGATAAACCAAGTCACCTTTGCATTAATAAAGAAATTTGCCATTTTCCTAATAAAGGGATTTTTGACATTTGAACCACTAACACAAAAGTTCGAAAAAAAGACTGAAATAACAGTTTTCTCTAAAATTTTATTGGGTAACTTAAACAATTAATAATCCGTATTTCTACCGCGAACACTAACAACACAAGAACATCGGTTTGGCATACTCAAAATGAGTTCATCCAAATCACGCTGTGGAATGGCCGCCCATGTTCGTTGCAACAACAAAAAAAGATCTTCTTGCGACTGGATACCCTCCATATTCGGCAGAGCTCTTCTCTGTAGCATATCCCATGCATGCTCAATCGGGTTCAAGTCTGGCGACTGAGCAGGCCAGGGCAGGACATTGATGTTAGCTGCGGCGAGAGTCTGTCTTACAACTCTTGCGGTGTGCGGTCGTGCATTATCATGCATTAACTGAAATAAGGGACCGATTTGCACTTGTAGAGGAACGATGACGTCTGATACAATCGTCTCAGCATAAATTTGAGCGTTGAGGTTGCCTCTGATCCAAATCAACTCTGTTCTTCCGCCGATCCAAATACCCGCCCATACCATGATGGTTCCACCACTATAAGGATGGACTTCCTGGCAGGATTTTAATCGCTGTTGGCGTCCAGGGGTTCTCCAGTGTCGTATACGTCTTGTATCCGGTCTCATACCAAAACGAGACTCATCAGAAAAGCACACGAAACGCCATTGTTCTTCTGCCCAATTTCTGTGTTCAAGAGCCCATTGATATCGAATCCTACGATTGTGCATTGCTATAGGTGGTACCCGTAGCGGTCTTCGGGAATGAAGGTTCACTTCATGCAAGCGGTTTCTGACTGTTTGGTCGCTAATTAAGTTCCCTGAAGAGTGATGAAGCCTCACGGCTAACATCATGGCGGTTATTGTTGGAGCTCTTCGAGTTAAGATTTGAATGTATCGGTCTTGTCTCCGTGTGGTGCAGCGATACCGTCCTCCATGGCGCTCAGCCACGGTACCAGTGCTTCGGTATCGTGTCCAAAGTCGACTGATAACACTCTGACTTGTATTCAGAGCTAAAGCCACAGTACGTTGCCGGGAACCAGCTTCTATCATTCCCACGGCTCTGAGCATTTCTTCCCTGCTTAAATGACGTCGCCGCTCCATAATAACGTTGGTTTTAATCAGTAGTAGGGAAACAGTAGCACTAATAATGTCTTCAATGCGTTGTATGTTTTTATAGGGAAAATATTGACAGCTGATTTTCATCTTTTACTCGAATTTGATTCACAGTTCCTGATTCAAATTATGAAATGCACCAAAAAGGATCCATATAAATTTATAAAATCATAAATTTATTACAAAGCCACATCTCAATCTCAAGAAATCCGCATAAAAATGCTTGATCCCTAGACACTTTTGATGTGTGTAGTTTACACTACAGCTCTACACCGAAGCGAAGCGAGGGCGGGCCACTAGTAGCTATATATAATTATACCTATTGTAAGAGCTGTATGACGCAAGTGGTTAGCGCGTTCGGGTGCGACCGTTGAAGTTAAGCAACTTTCTCAGTGGTTGGACATTAATAAATAATAAATATTTCTAACACTCACACCAATAACCCTAGCCCCAAAGTAAGCACTATAAGGCTTGTGTTATGGGATGCTAGGTTAACGGATAGAATACGTATACTGTACATATATAAGTATATTTATATAGAAATACATATTAAACATCAATGACTGGAGTACAAATGCTCGTATTCATCACACAAACATCTGCCTCTGACCTCTCGAGTCGGCGACACCATGAAACCCGGCGTACAGACCACTCGGCCACGGAGGTCGTCGTTGGATGGGTTACCAACAGCTTCGGAAGGCACGTTAACTCGTTATTCCCGACTGCATCTGAAGTCGTTGGCACCCACCAATCCGCACTGGGCACGCGTGATGGGTCATGGCCCTATCTCCCTATTTCATCCATAGGGAAGGCCTGTGGCCCAGCAGTGGGGACGCAGTAATAGGCTGATAATGAGTAATGAATTATACCTATTGAAAATCAAACCAACAAAAAATAATAATAAACAAATGACAGTCGAGTGATACTTGTAAGTTCTTTATATCTAAGCGGGCCGCGTCCACCCGTCCCCAATTAATCCATTTGGCGGCCAGTTAAAAATCGTTTAAACGGTATCTACCTGGCTGGAGCCGGGGCGGGCGGCCGATTGAATTATTAATGCAGCCTCCGCAAACGGCGCAGGTACATATTTACTCAGCGCGTAAATAGATGCGCACACAACCAACACGCGTTTTCTGCGAGGTACACGCGAAAAATTCAGAACGTTCGATCGATGATTTTTGCTATTAATTTTTTTTTGCAGTTCAACTCAGAATTTGTTTGAGGATGATGTGTGCTGGATGATATCGTGTATAATGCGATGCGAAGAATAGGACCGACTGGGCGCCATATTGTGACGTCATAGTTGTCAATTCAAACAAAATAGGTAGAGTGAGCAAAAAAAGTTTTTTTTTACTAAAACTTATTAACTAAGATTAGGTGAGAAAAATCATCAGATTTTATAATAAAATTATTTATTCAGTTAGAGGAAAAACCAACCGATTTTTAATAATATTTATTTATTAAGACTGGGTGAGAAAAAACATTAGACAGAATCTAGCTCTTCAATTCCGCTCATCTCTGCCTTACCGCCGGAGTAGTAATCATGTATTATGGCTCGGTCACATACGAACATGCATCCTTTATGTAAACGAAAGTTTTAAATCGAGTTTATGAACGTAATTTAAAGTGACATTTGGTTGAGGATTTAGTTTATCAAACAGTCATAACCAAAGCTCAAAAAATGAAAAAAATATTAAACAATATTAATCATTAATATTTGTTATTGTTTGTTTACAAATGTTTGGTTTTTATTCTAGAATTAACTGACTGCTAATAAAGGGTTCCAAGATTTTTTTGCAAACCGTACTTTCCAAGCGACCTTTGTCAGTTCGAGGTCATTGGCTTTCCTATTCTTATTTGAATCGCATTATAAATGAAGGGTTCGGAACGTCGGTCAACGTAACGTGTAAAATTAAAATTGAAACTTTTATGACCTTGAAGCTTTCGAGTATTCTAATTGAGAAACTAAAAAAAGTTGCTTAAAGATTTCTGAAACAATTCATGTAGACATACTTATATATACGTATACTTTCAGTGATATCAGATTTAATAACAACTAGCTGTGCCTCGCGGTGTTCCCCGCGGTTTATTAGGGATATTTTCCCGCAGCAAAACGTAGCCTATGTGTTAATTCAGGGTGCTAACTCCATACCATTACCTTATACCTTAGATTACATTTGACGACCTCCGTGGCCGAGTGGTTTGTACGCCGGGTTTCATGGTGTCGCCGACTTGAGAGGTCCCGGGTTCGAATCCCGGTGGAGGCAGATGTTTGTGTGATGAATACGAGCATTTGTACTCCAGTCATGGATGTTTAATATGTATTTCATATAAATATACGCTATCCGTTACCCTCATCAACAGCCTATCCTAGTCCACTGCTGGACATAGGCCTCTCCAAATGCACGCCACTCAGATCGATTTTGGGCTACTCGCATCCAGCTCCTGCCAGCCACCTTGCGCAAATCGTCACTCCACCGTGCCTGAGGACGTCCTACACTACGTTTGCCTAGACGCGGTCTCCACTCCAGAACTCGTCTACCCCAACGGTTATCGGTTCTTCGGCAAATATGGCCAGCCCACTGCCACTTCAGCTTACTAATCCGGTGGGCTATGTCGATAACTCTGGTTCTCTGTCGGATTATCTCATTTCTGATGCGATCCTTCAGAGAAACGCCGAGCATAGCCCTTTCCATAGCGCGCTGAGCGACTTTGAACCTGTGGACCAGCCGTACCGTCAGTGTCCACGTCTCGGCTCTGTATGTCATCACAGGTAGGACGCACTGATTGAAGACTTTCGTCTTTAGGCACTATGGGATCGACGATGTCAAGACTTGACGTAGCTTCCCAAACGCTGCCCAACCCAGCCGAATTCTTCTATTCACCTCGTCCTCAAAGTTGTTTCTACCTAACTGCAATGTCTGCCCGAGGTATACATATTTTTGAACAACTTCGAGAACGGCACCGTGTATTGCAATCGGTTCCGGTAGAACATGTTCATTGAACATGACCTTGGTTTTATCCAAGTTCATCCGTAGGCCGATGCGTATGGAAGAGTCAGCTAGGTCATTCAGCATTTTTTGTAGGTCCTGCAGGGTTTCTGCCATGATGACGATGTCGTCTGCAAATCGCAAGTGAGAGATGCGTTCGCCATTGATGTTGATGCCATGTCCTTTCCAGTTCAGCGTCTTGAACATATCCTCCATTGCATTAGTGAACAATTTCGGGGAAATAACGTCCCCTTGTCTCACTCCACGATGCAACGGTATGGGACTTGTTTGCTGATTCTGTACTTGGACAGACATGGTGGCGGCTTCGTAGAGACATCTAATCACTTGGATGTATCGCCAGTCGACTTGGCAACGCTGCAGGGACTCCAGGACAGACCAGATTTCAATCGAGTCAAAGGCCTTCTCATAGTCCACAAATGCTAGGCACAGAGGCTGATTGTACTCTTCAGTCTTCTGTATAATCTGCCGTACTGCGTAGATGTGGTCTATGGTGCCGTATCCGCTCCGAAATCCAGCCTGTTCCGGTGGTTGGAAGTCATCAAGTCTTCGCGCCAGACGGTTCGTGATCACTCTTGAGAACAGCTTATAGACGTGGCTTAGAAGAGTTATGGGTCGATAGTTCTTGAGTAGGGTCTTGTCCCCCTTTTTAAAGAACAAGACGACCACACTCCTACTCCACATCTCCGGAGTTCTCCCTTCGAACAGGACAGTGTTAAAAAGCTTTTGGAGCTCCCTCAGTACGGGTTTACCTCCAGCTTTCAAGAGTTCTGTTGTAACACCATCCTCTCCAGGGGCTTTTCCATTTTTAAGCTGCCCAAGAGCAATCTCAATTTCGCCAATACTGACTTCTGGCAGGTCTTCGGTGAAGTGACGCGTTAATGTGGCTCTAGAATACTCATTTCCGGGATCTGGTCGATATGCATGTGATGCGTACAACTGGCCGTAGAAGTCTTCCACTTCCGAAAGGACTGCCGGCTTTGAAGCAACAACTTCCCCACTTGGTGTGGTCAACTTCGTCAGATGACTTCTTCCAAGAGATTGTACGAACACTTTGGACCCTCGATTCTGCTCGATCGCTCTCTCGATCGAGAGAGTATTGGAGCACCGGAGGTCATGTCGTACGTGCTTACTGATCTCTTGGTTTAGAGTCCGCTTTGCTGACGAAGTGACGGGTGGATTTTCACGTCGTTCCTTCATTAGCCCTAAAGTCTCTTCGGAAAGCTTTGACTTCCTACCCTTACGCTGCGTTGCACATAATCTCGTACCCTCTTCCCTGAGGATCCGAACCACATTTTCGAGGTTTTGGTTTACGTCTGATGTGGTTTCCACGGCAGCAAATCGGTTCTCCAGATTTGACTGGAACGTTTCAGATCCTGTTATAGATTGGAGCAGAGTAGGTCGGAGCCTGGATTTCATCAAACGGACGCGCTCGGCCTTAAAGTTGATATTCAGAGAACCCCGGACGAGTCGGTGATCACTACCTGTATTGAACCTGTTGATCACGGAGACGTCTCTGAATATATACCTCTTGTCCGTCATGATGAAATCGATCTCATTTTTAGTCATAGTGTCGGGGCTTTGCCACGTCCACTTCCTTTGGGGCTGTTTCTTAAAGAAAGAGTTCATCAAGAAGAGCCCTTCCCGTTCGAGGAAGTTGACGAGCATTTGCCCCCTATGATTTCTGCTTCCAAATCCATGGGATCCTACTACCGATTCGCTGCAATTCTGTACTCCCACTTTAGCGTTGAAGTCACCCATAACAACGTTGTAGTGGGTCTTAGTAGTGGAGTGGAGGGCCCTCGATATATCATCGAACATATCCTCCACTTCGTCGTCAGAGTGTGTCGAGGTCGGTGCGTACACTTGCACCACCTTGAGGCTATACCTCTCGGTGAGCTTTATAATGAGGTACACTACCCTGTTCGACACGCTGGACATTTCCACAACGTTATCGGCAAGGGACTTATTCACCAAAAACCCAACGCCACCTTGGGACTGTTGGTCTCCCCCACGGAAGTACATTAGGTGGCCCGATTCGAGCGTTATGGTGTCCTCCCCCTCTCTTCGGACTTCACTTAACCCTAAAATGTGCCACCTAATCTTCCCAAGTTCCACCTCGAGTTGCGCCAGATGCGAGTCAAGCCGAAGCGTGCGTCCGTTGTACGTTGCCAGGGTCAGTCTATTGTGGTGGCCTCCCGTAGCCCGGACATTCTTGGCACCCCCTGCCCCGCCGTCACCGTGGTCGCCACCGTGACCAGGAATAGCGGAGCTGCCGGGAACTGGGGGCCGTGGCTTGTGGTTTGTTTGCATTGAAGGTTTACCGTTACCGTTACCCTAGTCTACCATAACACAAACCTTACAGTGCTTACTTTGGGGTTAGGCTAATGGGTGTGAGTGTTGGAAATATTTATTTATTTATTTATATACCAAATTTTATTAAAAACGATCCAGCCGTTCAGACTAGATGAAGTAACAAGCATACACACTCACAAACTTTCGCCTTTATGATATTAAGTGTGATGATCACTCAATAACAAGAAACAAGGAATTCAAGAACCTCCTCCTGCCAAAAAGGCAGTTGGTTAAAAATGTGTTTATGTGTTTTTCTCTCATATACTAGGCCACGTTCTTGTACACAATACGTACGTAAAAGACACGTAGTTTTCCCGGTTGCGCGCGCCGCGCCTGGCCTGCGTGTGTGTGTGCGTGTGTTAGAGCTTGAATGTGTGCGGAATGGCCTTTTGCGAAGAGAGGGAGTGCTACAGATAATACGCACAGCAGAAACACTTATTCACAATCTTACTGTTATGCCAATGTTAGGTGTTATACCACAAAGGACATTATACCAGTAAGATAAAGAATATTGTTATTATTATTTTCTTCAACTGCTTAACCCAAGAACAGTTGTTAAATCTTTAACAAAAACAAGCTTTTAGGATTCCAATAAGGTATTAGGCCAATGAGCAAAGTAATAATGTAAGGCATTGTCCTAATACAACGCGATAACGCGAATGAGCGATGCGATCATCGTACGATTCGACGATCAAACATATTGATCTAGAATAGGTGTCCTAATAGGCGAATGCGCGATGCATTCGCGCGACTAAAATGTTTAAAACTCTATTCGCGCGAACAATGTTCACGCGAACGCGCAATCAAACCTATTAATGATGAATAGGTGTCCTAACTGAAGTTCGCGCGATGATCGCGTCGCGTCGATAGGAAGCGGGGAGAGGGGCAGGGCTAACCCGTTCCGTATTCGCGTTCTATTAGGACACCCAGTTCGCGATGACGCGATGGTCGCATCGTTTAAACGCGCGATGATCGCGTTATCGCGTTGTATTAGCACAATGCCTTACTGCTTAATATTTGTTATTATTAGTTTTATATATAATAAATAATAATATAGTTATAATTACGTGTGAGCGTTCTAAAGACGAACCAGTTTCAAGAACCGTTTTGTGTTCCGCGACGATAGAACCGTTTTACGTTTCGGATCAAAACAGTCTTCGTCGAACAGCTAGTCCTCGGATTGTCTGCATGCCAATATGTACTTTATGTTGAAATAAATACAGTTTATAATAGAACGCAATGATATGAGACCGTTTCGTTCTATGATAATTAATCTATGATTTTACAATAATATAATCTTTATTAGTGAACAATTAAAGTCGATTATCGTATAACACTACTTTTATATCGATGTTTCGTCGTCTCGTTCGCACGTTCGTCACGATCGTGAACAAGATTTCATTTAGTTCAGTTTCGTTGCGTTACATTCGTTCGACCGTCGCGTCGTTTCGTTGCGTCACCCGGCCGCAACCAAAACCAGTTGAGAACGAGAACCGTTTCGAGGACTAGTTTTCGTTTAAGAGAAAACGGTTGCGTTTCGTCGTCAGAAAATTTGAGAACGACCCACCGCTAGTTATAATTTTTATTTTTTAACCATGTAACTGCTCGATGTTTAAATCAAATGAAAATATTACTAGAAAATATTACTTGTAATGAAGTTAGTTGCAGAAGTTTGTTAACAAGACCTACTGGCCAAGTCACAACTACCTGCGTCCACCGGGGGCCTTACCAGTCGCAAAGGAGACGCCAACTCTCTCGTTCGTATTTACCGAGTTGTGCAATTAACAGCTCTTTATGAATATTCAACTCGCAAGTTTTTTATTATTCTAATAACAATAATTGACATATTTGTTTCTTAGGTTTTGACGCACACCACTCATTAAATAAAACAATTTTCAACGGTATAGATGCACTGATTTATTTATATACTAGCTGTGCCCCGCGGTGTTACCCGCCGTTCATTAGGGATATTTTCCCGCAGTAAAACGTAGCCTATGTGTTAGTCCTGGGTGTCATCTAACTCCATACCAAATTTTATTAAAATCGCTCCAGCCGTTTAGACGTGAAGAAGTAACAAACATACACACTCACAAACTTTCGCCTTTATAATATTAGTGTGATAACGTTTCGCATCCTTTTCAGGCTGCTTCATCAGAATTATGATTTTATTATAATCATAAATCAATCATAATCAAAATCATTTATTCAGTTTAGGCTGTTACAAGCACATAAGTCTAGAAGCTACGCCATCGGTTCGTAAATCTACGGCGGGAGACCTTGTACTGAGAGGAACCGGCAAGAAACTCAGCAAGGGCTGTTTTTTTCAAGTCGTCAAGTTGAAAGATGACTTCAGAGATATTGACTTCGTCGAGTTACCTTCGAAAGACTTTATAACTATACTAGCTGACCCAGCGAACTTCGTACCGCCCTAAAAAAAAATAGGGGTTGTCCAGCGGACAAAATTGTGAATCTAAACCATTCTCAGATCCCCTTCAACACACACAAAAAATTTCATCAAAATCGGTCCAGTCGTTTAAGAGAAGTTCAGTGACATACACACTCACAGAAGAATTATATATATAAAGATAAAGAATATATTTAATCTTAATAAAATGAATGACCTTACCATAATATAACTCATGCTATGGAAGAGTGGTTCTTTTTGGTACAGGTGTCTTACTCTTAAAAAAGAGCCTACCGTTATCTATGTAAACAAATGAATGGTAAAGAAATAAAACAATTTAAAAAAATAAATAAAAAAAAAACTTTTATTGAGCGTTCGAATATTTCATTGGAAGATTTTTAAAACTTTACTGTCTATGTCTGAATTTATTCGCTAATCTAATTAATAAAGCACTTTATTTAATTCTTTTTTATAATTTTGTGTTTTTTTTTTTAAAAAAGGTCATCTAATTATGGCGGGCTGACACATAACTAGTTTAAACTACCACCAGTTCCAAAATTGGGCGACCTTTCTGAGAAGAACTGGCGAAACGAACTCAGAGAGGCTTTCTGTCTCCTTCTTATGTTAAATCATGCAAACAAAAAGAACTAATAGTATCTGTCGGTCTTGCAGTGTGTGTTCGGGGTTGGGATTTTATCTGTTGTATAAAATGGGTTCCGAAGCTGGTAGTATATACCGTTGAAACTTGATTTATTTAATAATTGATGTGTAGCTCATGTTGACTGGACTCTGCATGGTTAAACGAAAGAAAAGCCACCATACGAGCGCACCTAGTGCAGCCATGGACCCACTAAGCGTTCGCACCTAGTGCAGCCATGGACCCACTATGCGAGCGCACCTAGTGCAGCCATGGACCCACTAAGCGTTCGCACCTAGTGCAGCCATGGACCCACTATGCGAGCGCACCTAGTGCAGCCATGGACCCACTAAGCGTTCGCACCTAGTGCAGCCATGGACCCACTATGCGAGCGCACCTAGTGCAGCCATGGACCCACTAAGCGTTCGCACCTAGTGCAGCCATGGACCCACTATGCGAGCGCACCTAGTGCAGCCATGGACCCACTAAGCGTTCGCACCTAGTACAGCCATGGACCCACTATGCGAGCGCACCTAGTGCAGCCATGGACCCACTATGCGAGCGCACCTAGTGCAGCCATGGACCCACTATGCGAGCGCACCTAGTGCAGCCATGGACCCACCATGCGAGCGCACCTAGTGCAGCCATGGACCCACTATGCGAGCGCACCTAGTGCAGCCATGGACCCACCATGCGAGCGCACCTAGTGCAGCCATGGACCCACTATGCGAGCGCACCTAGTGCAGCCATGGACCCACTATGCGAGCGCAACTAGTGCAGCCATGGACCCACTATGCGAGCGCACCTAGTGCAGCCATGGACCCACTATGCGAGCGCACCTAGTGCAGCCATGGACCCACTATGCGAGCGCACCTAGTGCAGCCATGGACCCACTAAACGTTCGCACCTAGTGCAGCCATGGACCCACTATGCGAGCGCACCTAGTGCAGCCATGGACCCACTAAGCGTTCGCACCTAGTGCAGCCATGGACCCACTATGCGAGCGCACCTAGTGCAGCCATGGACCCACTATGCGAGCGCACCTAGTGCAGCCATGGACCCACTATGCGAGCGCACCTAGTGCAGCCATGGACCCACTATGCGAGCGCACCTAGTGCAGCCATGGACCCACTATGCGAGCGCACCTAGTGCAGCCATGGACCCACTATGCGAGCGCACCTAGTGCAGCCATGGACCCACCATGCGAGCGCACCTAGTGCAGCCAGGGACCCACTATGCGAGCGCACCTAGTGCAGCCATGGACCCACTATGCGAGCGCACCTAGTGCAGCCATGGACCCACCATGCGAGCGCACCTAGTGCAGCCATGGACCCACTATGCGAGCGCACCTAGTGCAGCCATGGACCCACCATGCGAGCGCACCTAGTGCAGCCATGGACCCACTATGCGAGTGCACCTAGTGCAGCCAT
The DNA here is from genome assembly GCA_902850365.2 of Chilo suppressalis. Taxonomy (NCBI): domain Eukaryota; kingdom Metazoa; phylum Arthropoda; class Insecta; order Lepidoptera; family Crambidae; genus Chilo; species Chilo suppressalis. The sequence continues at coordinate 2,877,530 of OU963910.1, forward strand.
GGACCCACCATGCGAGCGCACCTAGTGCAGCCATGGACCCACTATGCGAGCGCACCTAGTGCAGCCATGGACCCACCATGCGAGCGCGCCTAGTGCAGCCATGGACCCCCTATGCGAGCGCACCTAGTGCAGCCATGGACCCACTATGCGAGCGCACCTAGTGCAGCCATGGACCCACTATGCGAGCGCACCTAGTGCAGCCATGGACCCACTATGCGAGCGCACCTAGTGCAGCCATGGACCCACTATGCGAGCGCACCTAGTGCAGCCATGGACCCACTATGCGAGCGAACCTAGTGCAGATTGGCTAAGACTTATGGTCGTACCGATTCACCTTTCGGCTTGCCGTCTTAAAGAAATTAACGGAGTGGTTATTCTTTCTTTATAATTGTACGCCTAGCCGTCAACCAGCAGTAATCGAACCGTAAGCGCGGCGTCGCCTAGCCATATCCGATCCGAACGTATTTGAGCTGCTTGACTTATCCGCTTACGTTACATGCTTACAGGTCGCGGCACGTAATTCTAGCGCTAAACAAAACACGGAGGGGATAGCTCCGCATGGGTACGATTGAAGAGCCAATCGGCGCAACGCACGCCCGCCCGCGCACTCCGTTTCCCCCCAAGACATCTTAATTTTTACTTCTGCGCAATAACGATCAGCGCTCTTAGATTAAAACAAAAAGGGTACATACGGCACTAGCCTCACAAAAGTGATCCGCATAAATTGTGGTCCACGACCCTAATCGCTTTAGTCACAACTTGACATGCAAACGACGTACATGTGAACGCCAAAAAGAAATATTGCTATTTTGTGTTTATATGATAAAACAATGCCTAAGTGTGTTTTTAAAAAGTGCTCAAATTGCTCAAGAACTAAAAATAAAAGCCACGGCATCAATTTTCATTCGTAAGTACTATAAAATATATTTTTTCATAAAAATTGCTGTTTGTTTTAAATCTTATTCGGTAGTGACGTCGAGTACTGGTCGCGTGATTGGTCGGTAGTGCAGTGACGCGGATCTCGCCGTCTCGTTCGCGCTGCCGTTGAAACTTAACGTGCTGTTTCGTTCGGGTCGGTAATGCAGTGACGCGGATCTCGCTGTCCCGTTCGCGCTGCCGTGGGATCAGTTTTTGTTTGATGCAAGTATGAGCGTACCGTATCTACCCTTTTTATTTTAATCTAAGTCAGCGCTTGAGTTTCGTGCCACGACTTATACGTTTGTTGGACGCCTGTTTCACGGTATACCACAAGGCAAGTACGGTATCGATCCCTTTCCGGTTTGTTATGTATGCTATGACGCTTAACGTGTCCGTAACAAATGTTTGGTCATCCATCTTGACGCGCCATAGCGAAAGTTGCTTAGCTTTCACAATCGCGCCATGATCTCCTTGAAATTACATACGGTGTTGATGATGAATAGCTCGGCGCCGACGGTGAGTTCGAAGCGTCGTATGGCAACCGCAGCGTCTTGTGATTTTGATGGGTGATCGCTGATTATTTACTTTCCTTTTACCTTATTTGGTGGCTTTCTTCAATGAAACAATTTCCTTGGACTTCAAACTGATATAATGAACAAATTATAATTAAATGACAATTTTACTAGCACAAGCACATTATTCTTGTCGCCATTTTTTTTCCTGAAGTGTCCTTATAATTATAACAACCAATCAGAGATCTCTTTTGAAACTACAGATTAGTAAAGTGTGACCACTTATTGACAATAATAATAGGTGGCGGGAAAGGAGACCCGGCACTTTTCATAGAAAAAATGCTAAACTTGTATACAGTTGAATTTGGTCTCAAAATAAAGCCAAAATTATTTGCTACATAAAACTACTTTTGCCTTATTTTTAGTGAATCGTGGAAAGAAGTTATTTAATGAATAATATTTTTTGATATAGAAACCCTTTTGATGACAAACCTACGTATTTGACATTGACAGCTAGCTGCTGATGACAAATATTGCCAGACTACGTTACCCAATTATGAAACACAGATAAAAAAATTAAAAAAGTATACAACTTTGGCACAAAATGCCGGGTGTCCTTTGAAATTACAATTTATTGATATTAATTAGAACATGTTGATTTTGCGTCAATATACGGAACCCTTAAACGTAATAAACTGAGTGGAACGACTTATTTCACCAAAACTGTCGCCTATTGATTTGTTTGTGCCGCGCAAATGTACCGCTTACTGTGAATTTTTATTATTGTTGACATTTAGCATTAGTCTGTGTATCTACAGTACACATATTGCGGTAGGCATTGGGTGTGATTGGTGGACAAATGAATTAATTAATGAGGACGCCATCGGAAACTTTCAGTCGTGGGATTGACAAATAATAAGCCATATTTTTTTAAGCATTTAAAGAAAATCTTACTAGAAAAATTCCACGCGGATCAGGCAGCAATGAGACTCTTTCTTTTTTAGTAAAATTTTCTTAAGATATCAATCTAGCAGTCAAAAACTTAAAAAAACGAAATATAACTATAATTGCTATTTCTTCTTTCAAACGTTTAATACTTGTAGAGGTATTCATTTCAGATTGTGGGTAGGGTTACTTTTTTAAAAAAATTAAAAATCCTGACAAGAAGCCGGACATTTCGATAAGAGTCCGGACATTTTAGTCACAAAATGCAAACATCACCCACTTAGTTACAGTGATATTATACGCGTGGTAGAAGACGCTCGCATCATAAAAATATAGTTTTTACAATTTTTGTGTTTGTCTGTATGTATATCCGGGATAAACTCAAAAAGTACTATGTATTTATAATTTTTATTATTTTAAAGCATGTAACTGCTTGATGTTTAAATCTAAAGAAAGTATAACTAGAAAAAATTCCACGCGGACCAGGCAGCAGACGGGACTCGAACCCGCACCCTTCGCAATCCGGGCGAATGCACTGACCAATTATGCTACCGCGGCCCACACGGACCGCGTCCAAATTCTTCTAGCTATTCTTAGGCTGCAAGGCAGCGCTATCTCTTCGCATTATAGGTAACCCACAATGTCAAATGAATACTTTTACAAGTATTAAACATTTGAAAGAAGAAATAGCAATTATAGTTATAATTTTTATTATTTTAAAGCATGTAACTGCTTGATGTTTAAATCTAAAGAAAATATAACTAGTATACTTCGCAATCCGGGCGAATGCACTGACCAATTATGCTACCGCGGCCCACACGGACCGCGTCAAAATTCTTCTAGCTATTCTTAAGCTGCAAGGCAGATGCGAATTGGTCAGTGCATTCGCCCGGATTGCGAAGGGTGCGGGTTCGAGTCCCGTCTGCTGCCTGGTCCGCGTGGAATTTTTTCTAGTTATATTTTCTTTAGATTTACTATGAATTACTTAAATTTTAACAGGAATGTTATTAAGAAGTCGGGTCAACATATAGGCTACATATTATCACGCAAACCTACGGGGAACGAGCAGTGAACCTTTATTTTCTTCAACGCATTCTGTAACAAAGTGTAATCTAACGACGCATATTTTAATGTTATTATTATGTTAACCATGCTATAAGCTAGCTTCACACTATAAGTAACTTAGGCCGATAAACATAATCAGTGGCGGCGCTATACCACATGTGGACGTCGGCGATATCAAGTTCGCGAGGCCTATTTTACTTCGCAGTAAAAAATCGTTAAATTAAGTTAGCCAAATTATAAAATAACGTATGAGTAAACGAGTTTTACTGTTGATAATCAAATGATGACAAAAAATAATTACAAACATAGAAATTTAATTACAAAATTAGTGTTGCCAGACAGACGATTCTGAATACCCGTAAAGTACTACTCGCTTCCATCACGCACGTGTTAGAAAATAATAAAAGTCATTATCATCTGCTTAGCTTTTTCCCCGAATTGTTCGGGGTCGGCTACCTAAGCCAGGCCAGGAGAAACGAAAATAAATAGGTAACTTGTAAAAATTTTTTGCGAGGCCCCCTCAGCGCCGCCACTGAACATAATAGACAATTTTAAAGCAACGCCATCTATGAGACAAAATCGTCGAGAATCGCTGCCACACTGAATCTCTCTTTTAATCTTAAAAGAATAGAGTAACTTTGCTTATTATGAGGTGCGGAAACAACAATGCCCCGTCAGTTTTCATATTTAGGATAGATATCCTAAAAATGAAAACTGACGGGGCATTGTTCCCCCAATTTCTTCCCCATTTGAACCCCTAGTAGAGGCTTAATTTCTGAAAATACCTACAGATACCGAATCAAAGCTTTTGTGGGACGGCCTGTATAATGGATATTATCATTCTCAGAACCACATCTCAACGACGGTATGTACAATTTGACTTATGGTGTGTTTTCCTGACAAATTGTGTTACGTATTATCAAACCTTTGCCTAAGATAAGATAATAAATAATACTTTATTGCACAACAGTAACATAAATAACACGAATAAAATACAAATACAAGGCAAAACAATCACAGTTGCACAAACGGCGGTCTTATCGCTAATCAGCGATTTCTTCCAGACAACCCAATGAGCTGGAAAAAGTAGAAAGCACGATAATAATAATGAGGGAGATTGTGCGGAAAATAAGACAAAAGTTTTGTAAGTAGTCAATTGAAAATAATTAAAATAAACGCAAACTGAGGAGCTCGATGGTACAGGTGGTTAGCGCGTTCGGCTGCGATCGTTGAAGTTAAGCAACTTTCGCAGTGGTCGGTCATTGGATGGGTGACCAAATATTTTCTATCTCGAGTTCCTCCGTGCTTCGGAAGGCACGTTAAGCCGTTGGTCCCGGCTGCATCTGCAGTCGTTAGCACCCGCCAATCCGCGCTGGGCCCGCGTGGTGGGTCATGGCCCAATCTCCCTATTCCATCCATAGGGAAGGCCTGTGCCCCAGCAGTGGGGACATTATTCGGCTGATGATGATGATGATGAAACGCAAACTAAACATATAGGCATACACAAACATTCACACATATCGCAATATAATGCAACAGTACTACTACCGTAGCAATATTTTAATGAAAATTATGCTCATCTGACAAGAAATGCTCCTTAACTAGGGATTTGAAACAGCCTAGAGTTTGGGCACGCCTGATTTACTTTCCTTATCTACAATGTCCGGTGATAAAAGAAATGTTATAAGTACTAGCTGATTTCCAGCGACTTCGTCTGCATGGAAATATTGCTTTCCCATACAAACTTCAACTTTTCACTTATTCATCCTTAGAATGATTTATAAGGAAAAAAAACTATCCTTTATCCTTTCTCGGTTCTCAAACTATCCTTATACCAAATTTGATAAAAATCGATTCAGCTGTTTAAGCGTGAAGAAGTAACAGATAGACAGACAGACACACATTCGCATTTATAATATTAAAATGGTACTAGGTGGTAAATTGACAACAAGCGCATTCGAAGTAAGTGTTTCATTATCACCCTGTCTTCTATGAGACCACAGTTTTAATATATAACCAACATAAGCATTTAACCTAATTTAAGTTTTTAAATTAACTTCTTTATGTAGCCGTGCTACACTTATTTAGTTAGCTATGAATGAACTAACTACCCTAAACCTCCCTACATTAAAACAACATTAAGCATTTATCGTTTTAGAAGCAACTTACAGACACATAAATATACAAGCGTGCCCGTACATCGGAACTTCGTTACACAGAAAACTGTGTGCGAACGAGATGACATTGGGATAAAAGAGATGGCGATACGGGGATGAGTCTACGCTTCTAAAGCAAGGAGGTTGTAAGCGCTTCAAAGAGAAGCTAACAGATTGAAACCTTCCTGGTACGTAACAAAAGTGTTTTCCGATTGTAATTCGGTGTGTGTGAGTATTGTGCGTGTTGTATTAAGGAAGAAGAGTGCGGACAACAAATATTGATTCGTGGGGGGTGTCTCGGAGTGGGGTAAGGGGTAAAAGGGGGTGAATACGTGGGGTGAGAGGCGCACATAATTTGGACTAATTCCTGCGATGTTGACACGGGCTTGTCTGGTCGGGCGGTTGTCGATGCGGCACCAAGTGATCCGAATGCTCATAACTTTTTGAAGAGTGGATCTTTCTTCCTACCCTTGTTTTGTAGTAACGAAATAGTTGTTTGGTATTACATACAACATTCCTTTTTAACTCAAACATTTTGTTATAAACTGTTTGCCCGTATTTTACAAGAATAGATAGGTAGTAATTTAATAATTTAACTAAACAATAAGTAGTAAGATATTTATAACTAAAAACCTTAAAATATATCTATATATATAAAACTCAAAGGTTGGACTGACTGACATAGTGATCTATCAACGCACAGCCCAAACCATCGGACGGATCGGACTGAAATTTGGCATGCAGGTAGATGTTACATAGGCATCCACTAAGAAAGGATTTTGATCAATTCTCCCCCCAAGGGGATAAAATAGGGAATGAAAGATTGTATGAAACTTTGTCAATTTTAAACCGATCGGGCTGAGACTTTGCATGCAGGTATAAGAAGAATCATAGATGAATGTCATTGTGTATGATACAAGCCTGAGAACAAAAACTGTAGTCTACACTTCTGCTCTACACCAAAGTGAAGCGAGGGCGGGCCGCTAGTAATAACTAAAAAACATTATTAAAAGGAGTCCCTTTAGGCAAGGTTTCAAAGATACTGGCAGCGTTCCCCCTTTGAATAGCTAGACTAATTCTTTGTCCGAGGTAACTGCAAGCTCTTCGGTCTCCTGTGATGCCGACCAACCTTTTTGCTATTTCCTTAAAAAGCCTTATAGATAGGTTGCATTTCGCTTTAATTACTTACTTTTAAAATTGTAATAACAACGATGATAAGATGCACCATGAAATTGACGTATCCACTGTGTGCACGGAAAAGTAAGCAGCTGACGCATTTTATATCTGTTTTCGCTCCTTGTCTAATCGTCCTGTACAAAGAAAGCTAAAACCGATGAATGTTTTGCTGATGCTGAATGAATTGCTGAAGTGTCATCATCAACATCATCTGCCTATTAATGTCCCCACTGCTGGGGCACAGGCCTTCCCTATGGATGGAAAAGGGAGATTGGGCCATGACCCACCACGCGGCACCAGTGAGGATTGGCGGGTACTAACGACTGCTGATGCAGCCGGGACCAACTTCTTAACGTGCCTTCCGAAGCACGGAGGAACTCAAGATAGAAGATTTTTGGTCACCCATCCAATGACCGACCACTGCGAAAGTTGCTTAACTTCAACGATCGCAGCCGAACGCGGTAACCACCTGCGCCATAGAGCTCCTCGGGGGCTCCTCCTATAGGGGTTAAAATATCAAAATAAAACGAATTTTAAAAAAAGTTGTATGTATTTCAATTACAATAATTTTTGAATTTGTAGATTCTAAGCTAATAAGTTCTTGACATAACACCATGGGTGCCTCGAAGCCTTCATATAGCCTGAGCCAAGCCAAGACGAGTCATACACACCTTCTTATTGTTATCAAACAGGCCACGCCTCGCACTCATATGTCGTAGAAACCAGTAGCGACTAATATTTATGTAGGCAAACACAACCTCATTAATTCACTCTTGCGTATACCTAATGAGAATGATACATTGACATAAATCTATCAGCCAGTTTTCGGGGCCGAGCGAACTCCGCCACGCCTGGTCTCAAGTATGTAATAATCTTATGCAAATACAGAGGTCTAGGCTCCAAATATGATTTTGTCCCATTCGGTGTCGAGACCCTTGGTCCGTGGCGTCCTAGCGCTATGAGGTTTTTTAAGGAAATATCAAAAAGGTTAGTCGACATCACTGGAGACCGAAGAGCTGGCAGCTACCTCGGACAACGAATTAGTCTAGCTATTCAAAGGGGGAACGCTGCCAGTATCTTCGGAACCTGGCCCAAAAGGCTAATATTTATATAGGCAAACACAACCTCATTAATTCAGTCTTGTGTATACCTAATGAGAATGATACATTGATATAAATCTATCAGCCAGTTTTTGGGGCCGAGCGAACTCCGCCACGCCTGGTCTCAAGTATTTATCTTATGCAAATACAGGGGTCTAGGCTCCGAATATGATTTTGTCCCATTCGGTGTCGAGACCCTTGGTCCGTGGCGTCCTAGCGCTATGAGGTTTTTTAAGGAAATATCAAAAAGGTTAGTCGACATCACTGGAGACCGAAGAGCTGGCAGCTACCTCGGACAACGAATTAGTCTAGCTATTCAAAGGGGGAACGCTGCCAGTATCTTCGGAACCTTGCCTAAAGGGACTCCTTTTCGTAATATATTTTAGTTATTATATTATATTTTTTAAAGGTTTTTTTTTTTTTTTTTTTTTTTTTTTTTTTTTTTTTTTTTTTTTTTTTATAGATAGGTCCGACAAATGAGTCCACCCCACCTGATGTTAAGTGAAGGTGAAGTCCAGACGTGACGATAGCTGATACAGCAGTTTTACCTGCCACACCAGCCATCCTCACCCTGCCGGCCTGCATGTTGCTTCTTCACGCCTCTTTTAAAGGATCCCAGGTTGTAAGAGGGAGGGAACACGTGAGCGGGCAGAGCATTCCATTTACGGATAGTGCGACAAAGAAATGAGTCACCAAATTTCTTTGTACGCGTTGGAATTGTGGCCACAGTTAGACGATGACAACGTAGGCCAGCGCGCGTGGTCCTCTGAAGGAAAGGAGAAGGTGGGATAAGAGAGAATAACTCCTCAGAACACTCGCCGTGGTACAGACGATAGAACGCGCTTAGTGACGCCACGTCACGGCGTAATTGAAGAGGCTCAAGGTGTTTAGTCACCTCCTCATCGCCTATGATGCGGATCGCTCGTCGCTGTAACCTATCCAAAGCATCGAGCAAGTACTTGGCGGAGCCATCCCAGAGGTGCGAGCAATATTCCACGCAGGACCGCACTTGCGTTTTGTACAACAGGCACAGTTGATCGGGCGTGAAAAAACGCCGCACCTTGTTCAGGACTCCGAGTTTGCGTGAAGCTGTTTTGATCACGGTTTCGATGTAGTTCTTTGGATTCAGGTCTGAGCGAACTTCCATACCGAGCATGGAAATGTTGCTCTGCAGCGGTAGTGTTGTGCCCTGAAGAGATGGAAGGGGAAGGAATGACGATGTTTTTGCCGTGAAAACGCAAGCCTGAGTTTTTTTGGCATTGAACTCAACCAAGTTCCTGGTACCCCATTCGGAAATGTGGTCCAAAGCCTGATTGAGTTCAATGACAAGATTCTCGCGTTTCTCCTTGGTTACCGCCAGCCCAGCCGCTGCTTGTCCGAGATACCCCGCATGCACTGTACTATCGTCTGCATAGCAATGAATATTCCCAAGAGGAATTAAGTCATTGATATGCAGCAGAAAGAGAGTGGGGGATAGGACGGAGCCCTGGGGAACGCCGGCATTCACTGACATGAACCGCGAACTGCTACCATCCGTAAGGACACGAATTCTACGCTCATGCAGGAAGTCAGCTACCCAAGAACAGAACTGGGCTGGCAGACCGTATGCCGGAAGCTTGGAGAGAAGGCTTTTGTGCCAGACCCTGTCAAACGCCTTGGCAATGTCAAGGCTGATAGCCAACGACTCGCCACGCTTGTCGATAGCCTCACCCCAGATATGAGTTAAGTACGCTAGAAGATCACCCGTCGATCGTTTCGGTCTAAAACCATATTGACGATCATTAATCAAGGAGTGATCCTCTAGGTAGCGGGTCAGATGGTTATTAAGGACCTTTTCTAAAACTTTACATAAAACTGAGGTGACTGCTATTGGCCGGTAGTTTGCCGGGTCTGAGCGATCCCCTTTTTTGGGCACCGGTTGCACATTGGCATCTCTCCAAGTCTCCGGCACACGCCCCAAAGAATACGAGCATTGGTACAAGCGCGTGAGCACGGGAGACAACTCCGCTGCACATTTTTTGAGTACTACTGCTGGGATGCCATCAGGTCCACTAGCTTTCCGGACGTCGAGTGATTGCAATTCGGCACGAACCTCGCGCTGCCTGATTTTAATATCAGGCATCGTTGTGCCACAGTGAGGTAATGATGGTGGCAGTGCATTGCAATCATCGATTCGGGAGTTAGCCGCAAAGAGTTTTGCCAGTAAATCGGCTTTCTCCTGCGGCTTATGGGCTAGTGTTCCGTCTAGGCATCTCAGAGGTGGCAGCGAGGGCTCGCAGAAGTTTTTTTGCACGGCCTTGGCCAGACGCCAGTAGCTACGGGAGCCCGTAGGATGCGTCATAAGTTCCTGGCCAACACGTGCAACGCGCTGGGCATCCGCTCTAATGTAAGCCTTCTTACAGGCCTTGGAAGCAAAATTGTAGGCTGCTTTGAGTAAATCGACCTCGGGATCCTTGAGAGCGCGCCCTCTGATCCAAGCACGATATGCCGCTTGCTTACGCGAAGCAGCTTCAGCACAGTCGTGATTGAACCAGAGGTTACGCGTGCCCTTACTGATGAGATCAGAATGAGGAATATAGTATTCCATACCCATTATAATCTCCTCAGTAATGGCAACGGCACTGGCCGATAGGTCCCTGTCACTGAAGCAGCGCTGCTTCCAGGGGACGGACGCAAAGTAGTCACGCATACCGTCCCAATCTGCCGACCCATAATGCCAGATACGGCGCTTGACCACTGCTGGACGCGGAGGCTTGGCCTGTGGTGCTTTGAGGTTTTTAGTTTAAGGTTCATTGTTCCTGTATATATTAATTTATTATATTTATTGCCAAGTTTTATGATGCTACAAGAATTAGAAGTGCGTGTAATTCAGATTCTTAGATTTTATTACATAGTTACATACAAGTGGACGCCATAATCTTATTACGTGTCACAAAAAAATGTGTGATTTTATGAAAGCACGTTATTAAAATTATTCATTAAAAAGTCCTTCTTTGGCTGGCACACGAACCTAGGCAACCCGGATGGCAGATCAGCTTTCTACGAAAAAAATTGTAGCGATGTAATAGTAGGAGAGCCCAAGCGGCGATTTTTGGATTTACTCGAGCGCGGCAGAATAACATATCGGGAGCAACCTTTCACCTAGTTAAGTACTCCCACTATACCTGAGCCAGGAAAAGAAATCTGACTTGTTTTAAGCCATGTTTAGGCTGTCATTTTGTCTCTTGCTCATGTTGAACTTTTTAAATTGAAACTTTTATTATAACATATGGGAAGCAACATTGCACGTAGTTAAGTACTCCCACTATACCTGAGCCATCTATGTGAGGCCGAACGTCAGCAATAACAAAATTTCAACAAACGGCCATGACGATTTTGGTCGCGCCCAAATCGTCACTCTTTTGAATATAAGCTACTAGAGGGTTCATGTAACGTTTCTAAGAACGGACAAAATATTGATCTGCCGCGGTTTGCATGATATGGGGGTGGCCATACGAAGGGATAGAATATAGGAAAAAATAACCGAGCGCGTCAGACATTGAGAAGGTATGTTACATGAACTCTCCAGTAGCTCCTTCTCAAAATACTGACGATTTGGAGCCGACCAAAAGTCATGGCCGTTTGTTGAAATTTTGTTTTTGCTGCCCTAGACGTTCGGCCCTACATAGATGGCTCAGGTATAGTGGGAGTACTTAACTACGTGCAATGTTGCTCCCCATATGTTATTCTGCCGTGCTCGAGTAAATCCAAAAATCCCCGCTCGGGCTCCCCTACTATAATAAAAGTTTCAATTTAAAAAGTTCAACATGAGTGAGAGACAAAATGACAGCCTAAACATGGTTTAAAACAAGTCAGATTTCTTTACACTTAGGTCCGTATTACAGAATGATAACTAAGTGTTGATCTTAACTTGAGTACAGTTAGAAAGGGATATCGCTATGTGCTATGTATAGCGACATCCCTTTCTAACTATGCTCAAGACTAGATCAATCACTGAGAATCTTTCTATAATACGGACTTATTTATTTAGCGCGCTAGCTATTTAGCGCGTCAGAAATAGGTTTGTGATAATATAGTTAAAAAAAAGGCCAGTTTCAAAACAATCACTCTTCATTCATTCATTCACGCCTCTTTTGAAAGACCTTGGATTGAAGGAAGAATGATAACGGAAGGAGGTAACATGGCGTATTGTAAATTGTAACTATCAATAGAATTCCCCTTTTAGGCCAACATGCATGGTTTTATAAAATAGGCCGGAAAAAGATGAAAAATTAAGTAAGTACATGTGAAACTTATGTATAAGTATCTTTATAACTGTAATACTTAAAGGAGGAGAGTAGATTTTTTTCACATAATTGTTAATGTTTCCATAATTTAAACAAAAACACGATATATAATTCTGATATTTTCAATTACTAATTAATGCTTGTTCATTATTTGTTCAAGGTCGCCAATAATTTTCTTGATGAATTAATAATATAATTCATATATTACATTATTAGGACAACTAATAAGGGCATATATAAATCTAAAGAAAATAGAACTAGAAAAAATTCCACGCGGACCAGGCAGCAGACGGGACTCGAACCCGCACTCTTCGCTATCCGGGCGAATGCACTGACCAATTATGCTACCGCAGCCCTGATGGCCGCGTCGAAATTCTTCTAGCCATTCTTAAGCTGCAAGGCAGCGCCATCTCTTCGCATTGTAGGTAACCCACAATGTCAAATGAATACTTTTACAAGTATTAAACAATTGAAAGAAGAAATAGCAATTATGATTATATTTTTTTTATTTTTTAAGCATGTAACTGCTTGATGTTTAAATCTAGAGAAAATATAACTAGAAAAAAATCCACGCGGTTCATGCCGCAGACAGGACTCGAACCCGCACCCTTCGCTATCCGGGCGAATGCACTGACCAATTATGCTACCGCGGCCCTGATGGCCGCGTCGAAATTCTTCTAGCCATTCTTAAGCTGCAAGGCACCGCCATCTCTTCGCATTGTAGGTAACCCACAATGTCAAGAATTTCGACACGGCCGTCTGGGCCGCGGTAGCATAATTGGTCAGTGCATTCGCCCGGATAGCGAAGGGTGCGTGTTTGAGTCCCGTCTGCTGCCTGGTCCGCGTGTAATTTTTTCTAGTTCTATTTTCTTTAGATTTAAACATCAAGTAGTTACATGCTTAAAAAAAATAGGACATATATACTTATTCTGGTAAGAAAAAAATATTCCATTATGTAAAAATTCAGGTAAAGATAATAATGAAATAATAAAATATATATTAACATGCGTTTACTGTCCCCGCTGCATTTTTGTTATGTGTTGAGTTTGAATGTATGTATGGATGCCTCGCTCCCATGTAACTAGAAAGGGTTATTTCATGATCCAATTTTTTCTTTATAATAGTATAAAAAAACGCCTACAGCTGAAAAATAAACAGTCCGCAGATTAATTCATGGCACAAAACAAAAGAATATATTTAAAACAAAATCAATTTCTAAGGTTCTTGCCGCTTTATAATAGTACATTACTATTTAATAGTATTTTATAGCAAGTGTGACATAAACCCGCCCCGGACGCGGGCAAGAGGGGGGTTCGGGGGGGTCGGAAGCCCCCCCGAGGGATGCGATTAGTGTTTTGAAAGTAAAATTCATGTATTGCAATCACAAAGAATTGCAATATAGACTGCAAGTCAAACTCTGAAAAGAAAGAATTCCGGTTCAGATTACCATTTTGAAACTATATTTCAAAAGGAAAAAATCAAATATCATTACAACAAAATAACCTAACCTATCGCTAATTTGTCATTTGTTTGCTGTGAGTTTTTAAGCTCCAAATGACATTTAAATGTGTTTCCTTTTATTTTTTCTACATGAGTGAAGTTGGTCAATTCATTTACACACCGTGCAGAAATAGGCAACTTAGGTCACGGAAAAGCGTGCGTAAAGTGCGGGTTTAGGTCACACTGTGCTATAAAGAAATTTTAAAACAAACAGGCCGTCAGCCATCTCCATAGCAAACTTATGTCTACTGCTAAAAAAAAATCTACATGTAAATTACCGAAATACTTAAAGGAAAACACTTTTTGAATTTAAAAAAAATACTTACTCTTACCAATCTCAATGTTAAATACATACAAGACATTCAATATTAAAGGACAATACAATTTTTTAACCTTCAAAAACTGGTTGCGGGTGAGAACATCAATATCTCCGACCATGGTTTTACATAACATCGAATCTTTGTACCTAACCGTATCCCACACCATTTTGAACCTTATTCTACATAAGTTTAAGGATGTAAGAGGACTTAAAACATGCATGAAATAAGCAAACATAGGCATCCGCCACGTAGCTTATCTGTTTAAGTAAACGCGGCCCGTATCATAAAATATTTCCATGCACGACGAAGGCGCAAGATTTCCGAGAAAAAAAAACATATAAAAAAATATCACAGACAAAGATTCCTGAACAGGGGAATAAAACTGATAAGCCTCCACATTGCATTTGGGGTGATAATATGGTTGATTAATCATTGTCGCTTGGTATAGATACAAAAAGGAAAAAGTACTATTAAGTGCTGTTTTATTTCTGAAGCGGGTATAAGTTTGTACCTATCTACTGCATAGGTACATATTAGAGATGGGCCGACTATAGTATTTGCCGACTAACCGACTAATCGGTTTTTGAATTGCCGACTAGTCAGCCGACTATTCTGCAACGCCGATCATTCTAACGCCTATCTTAGGAAGATGTTCGAAATATTTCGTCACTACTTGGCTTACTCACGCGCGACACAAGTCTCCCGAAACAAGCCGAAATATTCATGTTCCAACATCACAATTTGCCTCTAAAGAAAACAAAAATTACCTATGGACTTCTTTAAGACTCGCTAGCACTTAAGATTTCACTCAATTAATACGTACTTACTTCCCACTGCTATTTTGTTACGTGCGATATTCATTGTGTTAAGTTACCTGAATAGGGATGATGACTAATTTTTTTTTCTTCGTTTATCAGGTAGATTATCAAAAAGTATTGGACACGTATTTTTTCTTTTTTCACATAATATAAACATTGCAGAGATATATTGATTTGAAAAGTCGCATGACGTCACGTTTGAGTACACTTTTAAGTGAAAATTCACTCAAAAGTGACGTCACTAGCCCCTACTCCCAAACTTTGACGCGCTATAACTTTGTAATTTTTTGGTTGATTGCCCAAAGAAAAAATAGGTGTCCATTATTTTCTGATCGTCTAACTGACGAACTAAATAGAATTTCGTTTACTGTACCCCGTCACCACCCCTATTACTGACAGATTCTTAAGTTCCTAATTCTTATTATGTTACCTTATTTTTTTTTAATATTTTAAGACTGTAGGTAACTTTAAATACATACACTAGATACTGTTTAAATATTCAAAATAAGCAAATATTTATTTCATTGTTATGTGCCGATTATAATCCGACATATTTTGCCGAATAGTCGCCGACTAATCGCTGACTATAAATGATGACGAAGAGTTGTCTTTCCCGACTAGTCGGCCCATCACTAGTACTATATATATTAATCGACATCACTTAAGAATTGCTTTTTTAACACTTATTTATTTATGATTTTTTAAGCATTTAACTGCTAGATGTTTAAATCTAAAAAATGTGGGTTACCTACAATGCGAAGATATGGCGCTGCCTTGCAGCTTAAGGCTAGAAAAATTTCGACGCGGCTAATAGGGCCGTGGTAGCATAATCGTCAGTGCATTCGCCCGGATAGCGAAGGATGCGGGTTCGAGTCCCGTCCGCTGCCTGGTCCGCGTGGATTTTTTTGTAGTAAACTTTTCTTTAGACTTATTTATATTACATTTTAAGTTGATGATGGATTATGTTATATTGTGATGTAGAGGATTCAATAGTTGGTAGAGAAGGCCCATCAGAATCCGAGGCCGCGTCGAGATGCAGCCAGGGAGGTCGAATAGGAAAGACAGGGAGAGGAGAGGAAAAGAAACAGAAAATAAACAACAACAGAAACACAAAATAAATAAAAGGTGTATAAGAAGTGTGGAGCTCGATGGCGCAAGTGGTTAGCGCGTTCGGCTGCGATCGTTGAACTTAAGCAACTTTCGCAGTGGTCGGTCATTGGATGGGTGACCAAAAATTATTATCTCGAGCTCCTCCGTGCTTCGGAAGGCACGTTACGCCGTTGGTCCCGGCTGCATCTGCAGTCGTTAGGACCCACCAATCCGCACTGGGCCCGCGTGGTGGTTCATGGCACAATCACCCTATTCCATCCATAGGGAAGCCTGTGCCCCAGCATTGGGACATTAATAGGCTGATGATGATGATGATTACTCGTACCTTTTTAAGGTTCCGTACCTCAAGGACAAAAACAGAACCCCGTATAAGTTCACTTTTAGTCCGTCTGTCCGTCTGTCTTGCAAGATCCTTTATCTCAGGAACGCAAGGAGATATCGAGCTGAAATTTAAAACATAATATTATGTATACTCAATCTACGGTCTCTTGAAGGTTTGAAAAAATCACACTTCTAAGTTTCTACGGAACCCTTGGTGGACGAGTCCGTCTCGTACTTGTCTGTTTTTTTTTCTTGTAATAATAATCACCATCCC
This sequence comes from Chilo suppressalis, assembly GCA_902850365.2. Taxonomy (NCBI): domain Eukaryota; kingdom Metazoa; phylum Arthropoda; class Insecta; order Lepidoptera; family Crambidae; genus Chilo; species Chilo suppressalis. Next base: position 2,894,031 of record OU963910.1, read on the forward strand.
GCATGACGAGAACCTCGTGAAGGCCGAGAAGGACAAGCTCAGCAAGTACCTGGACTTGGCCCACGAGGTAACCGCTTTGTGGGATGTGGATTCGACTATCATTGTCCCTATAGTCGTTAGCGTAAACGGTCTCATAGCGAAGAGTCTCGACCAACATCTAAAGAGCCTCTCGCTAGATGGTTGGGTCAAGGGGCAGATGCAAAAGGCAGTACTCCTGGACACGGCGCGCATCGTCAGGCGGTTTCTTTCTCTGCGGCCCTAACCACCGGTAGCTTGGGCCTCGCTCCGTTGCTGGTGGCCTTCTAGGTTAGGTTTTTTATACTATATTTATTTTTGTATTTACGTTTTTGTATTTTACTTTTATATCTATTTTATAAAAAACCGAACTTATTAAATGAAATAAATGAGAGTATTCGTCTAATAATAATTCTTAGTCAAATCATATGCTCGCGCGCAGCAATGACGTTCAGGGCACATCGGGTACCAACCGAATGTTGACACAAGATAACTCACCGTCTCACACCAAGTTATATGATAAATAACTCTACTTTGACACACATCAGTAAATAAGATTAATTTATTGACAATTAAAACTGCAACGGCAATTCGCCGTTACGAAGAAACAACTAATTTACAAAGAAAATTGTTTTGTTCCTAAGTACCTATCTACATTTCTAATTACATTAATTCTTAGGCTGAAAACCTATGTTTGTTAACCAAGTGGATGTTTTTTTTATTAATGAATTGTTTAATGTTAAACATTAAAATGTTATAATTTTATTTATTGAAGTTATACTTCTTTAGGCGCGTTATGAAAAAATGATGAGATGAGAGTGAAATTATAAGATGCGCGCGCATAACTGTAACACAAAATTTTAACAGCATGAAGTTGGTCGCTTTAGCGACCAACTTCATTCGTCACTTTTGTGTTTACCGCACATTAAGAAAATCTACCAACAAAATAGAATCTCTGTTTAGTGGGTGCTAACGACTGCATTGTGAAGGCCTATCAAAAGTATTTATTAATCTGGAACAACGGAACTAAAGCGCGATTCAGGAGACTACAGCGCCATCTCTTGACCATTGGTGTAGTAGAACCAAAAACCACATCTTTATTTTTTTGTAATAAAGTAACAGTTATAGATATTCATATTTATAATATCAAAAGTATTTATTAATCTGGAACAACGGAACCAAAGCGCGATTCAGGAGACTACAGCACCATCTCTTGACCATTGGTGTAGTAGAACCAAAAACCACATCTTTAGTTTTTGTAATAAAGTAACAGTTATAGGTATTCATATTTATAATATTTATCCACATGTTTCTAGTTTGTATATTCGGAATACGTGTTTGAGTTTCATACAAATGCAAATCACATATGTTCTAATAAATTATATTCAGTAGCGATTTTAATTGAATATTTTGATTATTTATTTATTTTTTCAAATTAAAACTGAACTTTATTGACTGTGTCCTTTTCCAGACTTTTTATTAATTTATTGTAATTAATTATTTGCATGCAATTAAAAACTAATTTTAAACGATGCCAAAGAAGGATAACTTCTCACGCTGCTGAAATTTTGTGTTACAGTGATGCGCGCGCATCTTAAAATTTCACTCTCATTATTTTTTCATAACGCGCCTAAAGAAGTATAACTTCAAAAATGTTAAGATGTAAAAATACTAATTATTGGTAGTCACATACATTGTTCATCGAGGCACAAAAAACAACTATAACTTAGCGCTAATAACTGAATTAGTATTAGTAATGGTTCAGAAATAGAGCTTATTATTATAATTTCCTTTATTTCATTAAAAATACATACAAACTTATATTTCTAAATATTAAATTTTTACAATGTATAACATTTAAAAATACAAAAATGCAGTTCCCCATCGGCAGCAAGATCAGGGTCCTTGCTCCTTATTATTATTAAATAGCTCCGAATAAAGAATTGTAGCGAATAATTACAGCGGGATTGGAATGTTTTAAAATATTCCCCCTAAAACAATCACGGGACAACAATAACAGTTTACAAATAAATCGTACAATAAACGTCGGATCAACGAATCGGTGCATGAAATCGGCACGGTTTAGCCCTCGAGGGGGGTGCGATTTTGAAACACTCGATTTTTACTGTTTAAAGTTGAGAGGACAACTTTACTAGTGTTGAAAATTTTAATTTTTAAGTGTTTTGAATGACTTGTTCATAAATAGAAAGTTTGTATTAAATCTATACATATAATAAAATGGTAGGAAAGTCAAAACTGTACATTGAATATTTTTTTAAAAGAATAATTGCGGTGTGATCTACAATCGATAGCGAAGCCAAAAATATGGTTTTTAGAATTTTTGTATGTTTACCTGTATGTATGTCCGGGATAAACTCAAAAAGTACTGCATGGATTTACTTCAAATTTGGCACGAATGTTATTAAGAAGTCGGGTCAACATATAGGCTACATATTATTACGCTATCACATACGGGGAACGAACAGTGAACTTAATAATATTTCATTTAAAATGAAAAACCAAACTAGATTGCCAAAAGCTTGGCGCGAGATAGAGCGAGAAAATACTTCAGGCCTAAACACAGCAATGTTGCTTTAAAAAGCACAGGTCAGATATGGAGAACTGGTCTCCCCTCTGGGCTGGAGCACCCCAATACCAGCTCCTTCGTCTTAACCAGATACAAAGGGCGGTTCGATATTTCGATGATCCTAAGTTTACTGAAGCGTTGCAATCCCTAGATAACCTTGCGCAACGTCGTTTGTTCTCTGCGTTTGACCATCTATACAATGAAGAGTGTTCCGAAGAATTGTTCAATATGGTGCCTGTGGCCAAGTTCCTTCACCGCACCACACTCCGCAGGGAGAAGTTACATCTCCACCATCTGGACGCTTGGTGTTCTAGCATCATGCGTTACGCGCGTTCCTTTTTCTTGCGTACCCGCAAGATCTGGAACGGACTTCCCTCAGTAGTTTTCCCCTCCAGCTACGATATGGCGGTTTTCAAAAGATGGGTAAACCTTTTCCTTCAGAGCTGGCAACGTATGAGTGATGCAAGTGACTATGGGCCGCAGTGATCACTTACCGTAAAATGCCAGATTGTTTGCCTGCATAAACGTAAAAAACCCTTTGAACGGTCACAAAAAGCTATTTTATGTTTTTAAATTATTCCTGATGTTACCGATCCTTTGCAGGCTCCGTGTTCGATATACTACATATGAATAACAAATAGTAAAAACTAGTTTTATGAGAATATCACAGGAGTCTTAAATAATTCATATATAAATATTATGTATTTTTGTAATAGTAGCTATTGTTTTTGTTTTGTAAGTAATTTGTAACTTATCGTTATCCACGGGAACTCTGCCGACAAACTATTATAATAGTTTGGCAGATATTTTCATGTATAAACAATGTGTGTACTTAGAAAATCAGTAAAAAAAACTGCCTTGCCAGCCTACAGGACCGCCAGTCGAAAGTGTCTTAATGTACGAGTACTTATCGCAATATCGAGCGGTTCAAGAATAGCTCCTTCCTCTAAGCCCCTTTCTCAATGGCTGATCTCCGCTATATTAGAGCCGCCGGCGCTCCCCGCCCATACATACAGAGTACCTACAAAACATAAATATGTATTGACGTTTTTGCTTGCTTTTTACGAACATCGAATGTTATATTATTCGTTCCTTGACAAAAAACCTCGGTACTTTACCTACCTAGTGCGCAATTCATAATTCTTGCATTAGTTTTTCAACGGTTTTCCTGTTTAAGAAGTGTGTAGGTATTTGATTGTGCTCGATTTCTGCATTCGCATTTTTTATATTGAGTTAAGAAAAGATTATGTTATTAAATATCTAACTAGTTAAAAGAAATATGTACCTATACATTTTATCTTTTGGATTACCAATATTTTTAATATTATTTTATACTTTTGTAATAATTATTCATGATGACTTAATGACCACATATCAAAAGATATGATAAAAAAATATAGGGTGCACGAACCACACATCTAAATTGACACTTCTTTCTTAATTTTTTTCTCTTTCATGATATTAACAATCTGAACTCCTTCGTGTGTTATAATTATGTTATAGTGGAAACTTTATTGATATATGTTTTGTTAATTAGATCTAGTTATAAGTGTTATTTCATTGTTTGTTTCCCAAACAAAGATAATAAAAAAACTAACATTAAGCGGTGCATAAGGCTTATTAGGGGAACGGAGCAGCGCACGCATCACTCATATATTAGGTATATTTATACATATACCTAGTCAGGTCATAAATTCTGTCACATGTTAACCGAATTCGCGCCTTCACAGCTTTTATCACTGCTGGAGTCCTAACAGACCGAGGGCAACCACTTCTTGACCTGTCATCTACACTAGAGTCTTCATTGTATCGTTTGATGGTACGATAAACGAATCTTTTGGTAATTTTAAATTTTCAGTATGTCATAAATTTGAATTGCCGCTTCACCGCATCGTCCACGTTAAGCGTCCACTCCATATTTAAAAATGAGTAAAATTCTAAAAAGTATACATTTTTATTTTCATAAACAATTCGAAATTCGAATTCAATAAACTTTTTTGTGGCCAGCATTCTAAAAGAAAAGTTTTTACTGTGTGACAATACTTATGACCTGACTGTGTATATTGTCACGTTGGACGCTTGTGGCGCTCGTAGTGTTTATGAGAAGTTTCCCTTCAAAAATAGTTTAACCAAGTGTTATTTTGTGTTTCTGTGAAGTGTGACTGTGACGATAATAGTAATTATAGCTAAAAACACATATATTCATAGTACGCAAGTAGGTAACGCAGGCGTTCTTAGCTTTATTTACTTTGAATAAACAGATTATCTTATTAGAGAATAGGTGCGGCCCACCGCTCAACCGGTTTATCTCCACCTACACCCGGTTTTATTAACTCATTGTCAAATAAACACTATGTACACAAAAGTAATGGCGAGTATTATTTAATTATAAAACAGTAGGTATTGCATAATTATTTTAATTCGTCGTCTTCGATCGTCTTGTTATCGGTTTTTTTTTTTACCTTTGACCTCGAGTATTTTTTTCATGTACCGGAACAATGGAGAATTTTAATATGTCATTTTTAAATAGGTTTTGAACAATTAATTGTACTCACTTTCAGCTTGATGGGAATTTGTGTAACTTCACTCTTATTTTTCTGACACCGTTCCTATGTTTTAAGACTCTGAAGTTAGGAACAAATTCGAAACGGTCAAAAGGTATTAAAACAATCTGGGTTTTGGAAAAATCGTTTATTTAATATTGGAATCAGGAGTGTAACTGGCTCAGCTTTCCATTAGTTGTGGTTGAGTAGCGAGCTGAGATTTTTTTCACGAAAAGTATTAATTATCAGGAACACGTGCACGAAATCTTTTAATAATAGCTATGACTTAATAGTTTATAGCATTGGCTAACAGTATTCATACTTATCATATCCAATACATATAATTTTTTATACGATTTCATCTCCGCTACGTTTGAGCACTTGTAAAAGAAATAAGATACCCGAGAAAAACAAAGATAAATCTAAAATGAAGTCATAATAATGAAGAATTGGCTGTATGGATTTCATCCAATGCCGTTAAACTTAAAAAAATATCATATCCAATAAACGGTTCGTTCATATTTTGCAACCTAAAAGTTTACCAACTTTGACTTCTTTGATAAGCATTACATTTTATTAATGGTATGAATGCGCTGTTTAAACTCATTATCTATGTTCCTTTGCAGAGTTTAGACTCTCAAGTATTTTTCATTTATGAAAAATAAAGTATCATTTGAGAATAAAGACACTTTATACGACATTGACATGTTGCCACATTAAAACGATATCGCAAGGCCACCCCCGTCCCCTCCCTGGCGTGGTACAAAGGCGAATTAATTTCCGTACTTTCCCACAGACCATAAATAAAGGCCCTGCAATCCAAACACAGTAAAGCGAACAAACAACATAAAACACGGTATGATTGCAATTAAAAACGCATCGCCCGATCACGTGGCATGACGCGGCGCGGCCGCCATCTTGCCACGCTGTAATGAATGAATGATTACTAAAGTAGGTACTTGTGAAAAATGAGGTTAGTAGTCGGTAGTCCGACAAACATTTTGCAGGGCAGTGTCGAACTATCGAATTTGTCGGATTATAGAGTACTGCCTAAGACCCCCTATAGTCCGATTTTTTTTACAAAAGAGTACCTTGTAATCCGACAAATTACAGATCTAATGATAAGATTACAAATCATACTTCGTTATGTATGTCAAATTTAATAAATTAAACAACACAATAGAAAGATTACATTTTATTATAAAAGTAATATTAATAAACAGTGAAGGTGCGTACAAGTTGTAACTTGTTCAATCGTGAATTAGCTAATACTTATAGTATGTAATATGTAACAGACGATCAGTGTTGCCAGGTCTCCAGATTTTACAGGAGATCTCCTGTTTTTCTGAAATTTCTCCTGTTCTACTGTTTTTCTACATTAATCTCCTGTTTTATTAGAATAAGATTTTCTTTTTTAAATTGCATGTTGAGTTGCATTTTTCGTCATTAATAATGTAGATAACCTTAATAATTATAAAATAAATGTAATTGTCTAAAGAAAAAAAATAGCTTTGAGGGGCGGCAGAAGCCACAGAAACACATTCGTCACTGGTCTTTATCTTGATTTGATTTACCAATTCTAGGAGTGGGGTGGGGGGGGGGGGGTGCAAGCCGGAATAAGTACACCTCTGCATCTACTGTTTTTCTTGTAGCTGTTTCCATACATCTACTGTTTTTTTCTATAACGCCTCCCGATTTTTGAAAATCGGACCTGGCAACACTGTAGACGATGTCGGATTATAGGGGGTGCCGCATTAGCCAGGGGCCGGATTACCGGGGCTCCACTGTATGTTTAAAAAAGCGGCTTCTTTTCATTGAGAATAGAATATTAAGTAGGTACTTATTATTTATTTAAATCAAACATTTCAATATCATTCAGGTTATTTTTATTTATCATAAGCGTTTAGAGATTTTCATCATCAGCTTTTTTATGTCCCCACTGCAGGGGCACAGGTCTTCCCTATGGATAGAGTAGGGACACTAGGCCGTGCGTGAGCCACCATGCGGGCCCAGTGCGGATGGTTTTGTGTTAACAACTGCAGATGCAACCGGGTAAAACGGCTTAACGTGCCTTCCGAATCACGGAGGAGCTCGAGATTCTAAATTGTTGGTAACCCATCCAATGACCGACCACTGCGAAAGTTGCTTAATTAACGATCGCAGCCGAACGCGCTAACCACTTGCGCCATCGAGCTTCACATATTTACAACATACTTTATAGCTATTAATGGGATTTTTACCATGTACCTTGTTGTTTATGAGGCTCCGATATTTGTTATATTACGACAGTTGCAGGCGCCATGATCACTCCGTGCAACAGTGCCGAAATATCGGAGAATCATAAAAAAACAAGGTACATGATAACAATCCCGTTAATAGAAGCGTCGATTAGACGTATCATTGCTCGTTTGTTTTTTGGAGATTAAAATTAATATAATAATAATAACAAACATTTTTTCCAGACTTTAAATTCATAGACAAGTGTTATAAGTTTAACATGTGCGTAATTTGTTATTCTGTTATTTAAAAAACTATATTCAAGAGTTTTTTTACATTGGACAGTGCAAATAGTTTCTTTATAATTTTAAGAGAGCGACAAAGAGCCAATTTCAGGTCCTCACATCTAGACATAAGAGCCAATTTCAGGTCCTCACATCTAGACATAAGAGCCAATTACAGGTCCTCAAATCTAGACATAAGTCTAGATGTCCGGACCTGTAATTGGCTCTTTGTCGCTACTATGACGACCTCCGTGGCCGAGCGGTTTGTACGCCGGGTTTCATGGTGTCGCCGACTCGAGAGGTTCCGGGTTCGAATCCCGGTGGGGGCAGATGTTTGTGTGATGAACACCAGCATTTGTACTCCAGTCATGGATGTTTAATATGGTTTTCGATATTCTTATATATGTACAGTATATGTATTCTATCCGTTACCCTAGTATCCCATAACACAAGCCGTACAGTGCTTACTTTGGGGCTAGGCTAATTGGTGTGAGTGTTGAAAATATTTATTTATTTATTATTATTTATTCATTTCTAGTATATTAAAATAAGCTGTTGGTCTTCCATGTAACCAAAATAAATAAATAGATAAAATAAATAAATAGCTATAATATTAGTGACTATGAAAGTTTAAAACAATATACAACATACTATTACATGAATGCAAAATAGTGTAGCATTCTAACCAATTTATAGCGTACTTAACACACTATGTTAGTACTTAATCTACTTAGAAGTGGCAGTGGCAAGTATAAGCCGGTGTTTGCAGTTAGGCGGGCGTTTTACATAAGTTGTGAGTACTTATACTTACTTACATTCGATGGGTAGCGGCTGCCTCTTAAGTTCGGGTTATTAATGAAATTAAGTACTGCAAACTCTAACTTTGGGTATGGAGCTTTAAGTTTTCGGTTGGTTTTAACGAATACATTTTGTTTTTGCATAGGCACTCGTAGAACGCTGTTTTAGTATTTAACTTGATTATAGACACTAACATAAGTTAGGCTACAAAATAAAATAGCTACAGGGATGATGACTAATTTTTTTTTTCTTCGTTTATCAGGTAGATTATCAAAATGTATTGGACACGTATTATTTCTTTTTTCACATAATATAAACATTGCAGAGATATATTGATTTGAAAAGTCGCATGACGTCACGTTTTGGTACAATTTTCACTCAAAAGTGACTCTGAAAACTCACGAACCCCTACTCCCAAACTTTGACGCGCTATAACATTGTCATTTTCTGGTTGATTGCCCAAAGAAAAAATACGTGTCCATTATTTTTTGATCATTTAACTGACGGACTATATTGAATTTCGTTTACTGTAACCCGTCATCACCCCTAGTGAAACTTCTTTTCAGGCGGAATGTAATTGGAAAAATCCTATGGAAAAGATAAAACGGAAATACGTCAGGAGCGTCATACGACTATAATATATATATATATATATATATATTTACCGGGGTCGATTCGGATAATCGGACATATAATAGACTGGTAATAAAGAAAAACGAACACACATAGAATAAACCTTATAAGTTTAACACACACAGTTCTACAATACTAAATTTCAATAAAAGAGGTACATACAATATATATATATCTATATATATATATATATATAAAACTCAAAGGTGACTGACTGACATAGTGATCTATCAACGCACAGCCCAAACCACTGGACGGATCGGGCTGAAATTTGGCATGCAGGTAGATTTTATGACGTAGGCATAAGAAAGGATTTTGATCAATTCTACCCCCAAGGGGATAAAATAGGGAATGAAACTCTGTCAATTTTAAACCGATCGGGCTGAGACTTTGCATGCAGGTATAAGAAGAACCATTTATGAATGTCATTGTGTATAATACAAGCCTAAGAACAAAAACTGTAGTCTACACTTCAGCTCTACACCGAAGCGAAGCGAGGGCGGACCGCTAGTATATATATATATATATGAGTGATGCGTGCGCTGCTCCTTTCACCTATGCCTTATGCACCGCCTTATGTAAGGTTATTTAAGAAAAGAAGTTTCATATTTGTTTCTTAGGTTTTCACGCACATCACTCATCAAATAAAACAAGTTTCAACGGGTTAAATGCACAGATTTTATTTATTTATTAACGTTTCGCATCCTTTATAGGAATGCGTCGTAGGAATTATGTTTATTTTTGTTTTTCAAAAAAAATATACCTAATTCTCAAACATATCGGCTGCAAAGACATTGCAAATCAGTCACAAATACTTTTAGGTAAAAAAAAACATCATCATCATCAGCCTATTAATGTCCCCACTGCTGGGGCACAGGCCTTCCCTATGGATGGAATAGGGAGATTGGGCCATGAGCATCGCCCACCACGCGCGCGCAGTGCGGATTGGTGGGTGCTAACGACTGCAGATGCAGCCGGGACCAACGGCCCTTCCGAAACACGGAGGAGCTCGAGATAGTAAATTTTTAGTCACCCATCCAATGAACCCATCCATATAAAAATAAGACAAATTAAATTTTTGGTAGCCATACAAAAATAAGAATACAAAACCCCCGGATTGTTTCTAAACGCGGAATTAAAGCTTAAAGTTAGACTTGGTTTAAACTTAATATTGTCTCTGCCTTCTTTTCAGCGTACAAAAGTGACAGCATAAGTTTGAGTCCATGTTTAACTTTTGTCCACGTTTTGTATAAGCCGGTTAAAGTTCAGTCATCAGTTTTCATACTAAAATTTTCATTTCAGTCACGCAGAATATTGTTGCCACGTTCGCCTAACTATCTACGTGTAAAAAAAATAATACTTACCTACACGAACATCACCAATCTTTGCTTTGATCATATTCGCAAGTTCGCCAGTGTAAACTCTATAAATAATTCAGCTCAATTATTCTGTACGATCAAAGCTGCAAGCGCATCCATCCTATGTAAACATTCTCGCATCTGCCTCCCCTTCGCGCCGACTGTACTTACCACAGAACACAGAACGAGGGTAGAAGCGCCTTGTGGGCAGTTATCTGTGAGCAAATGCTCTTAGTCTTAGGCCCGTCTTATAGAAAAATTCTCAGTGATTGATCTAGTCTTGAGCATAGTTAGAAAGGGATGTCGCCAAGGGCGTAGCCAGGATTTAGTTTAGGGGGGGGCAGGCAAGTGAAACTAATATGTTCGCTACAAAAACTAAATTTCATATAAACAAGAGCAATTTTCTCGGTTCTTCGCAGAACCGTTTCAAGACTTCACCTGAAATTGCATGTAATTTTTTTTGTTCCATCTTTCGCTGGACACCATTTTTGCTGGTGGGTTGTGTTGAGAACAAGAGCGAAGTTAACTTATTTTTATAATGCTTCTAAACCTGTGTTCTAAACGGGCCATAGTTGCCCGGCAATGTGTGGCTACGACAGATGGCCCGGCAAAATTATATTTTAAAGAATACCTTAATACTTGTTAGTTGTACGCACAGTAACATTACACAGACTACAGACTTTAAAAAAATCCATTATTTTACGTCCAAGAAATGCTTAATGTACGTACGAAATCACTTCACTGTTTACGAGTAGTCCTATCGAAATTAGAGCTTTAGTAACGAGACTAATGAGTGATGTGCGATTCTATATTTTTTTTAAATTTTATATTTACTTTTTGGGTTATTTATTATTTAATTTTTGGTTCTGAAGCTCCTCGATATGGGGGGGGGGGGGGGCAGCTGCCCCCCCCCCCTGCCCGTACCTGGCTACGCCCATGGATGTCGCTCTATATAGCACATAGCGGCATCCCTTTCTAACTGTACTCAAGTTAAGATCAACACTTAGTTGTCATTCTGTAATACGGACCTTAGTCTTAGTAGTACGGTAGGCTGTTCCGCAACTCGACACCCGGTGCCTATTTTGCGTGGGGATTGGCATCAGTCCTGCCATCCCAGCTCCTGCAGAAAGCTCAGCAGTCCCCGATTGTTGCTGCAGGCCTCTACTATTGTCTTCGGGCTTCCCATTAGAGAAGTCCTTTGTCTTGCAACGCCCCTGCACACCAGTAAGACATGGGCGCTCATCTCCTCCTTCTCCAGGCAGGCTCTGCGCAGAGGGCTGTCCGAAATATCTATATTACAAAGGAGCAAATACTCATAACTTGACCAAAATTTTGTTTTGATTGCACCGTTGCTCTTAGGTGTGAGCGCTGATTGGTGCAATTGTTTGATGTCGCGTCGTTTGATTGGCTATTTTCTATTAGGTGGAAGTGTAGTGGGGGCGAGCCGGCGCGACATTGGCTTCCGTACAAACGGTTTATAACCACCCTTCTAACCTTTTTCTGTGTTCTGTGGTAATCACCCATGGAGCAAAAACTAAGGTACTCACTATTCTAGGGGCGTGCGTTATCAAGTAACGACACTAGGCACCGTCGTCATCACGCGACACTATTTTATTTATTTATTTTATGTATTTATCATCAACAAGTTTTAACACTGTTCGATAGCTTATCGTCTTTTCGATGTGGATTTCTCAATAAAAAATCGGTTATTCAGATTGTAGAATATTATTCATAGTAAAATACAGATATTATTGAAATTATGTGCGTACGTTGTCTTATTGAATTCGAATTGCAAGAGAGAGAGGGAATCTATATAAATCAAAATGAGTGAATGTAGTAACGAATGGGTACGAAATGAATGTATGAACGGACGATGATGATGGACCGATTGTAGATTCTCTCGCCGAAGGAGTTGGCGTTAACAAGCATCGTTTTACACAATTTATTGTAATATATAAACAAAGTTGAGCATCTTAAGTATTGTTATTGTAATACCGATAACATAGCTACGCTCCCAGGGCTTCCCTTCATGATAAGCATAACTTTATCCTACTAAAAGGTACCTATTTAGTTCTATTATTAGTGCTTTTGGGCAACCTCTTTTTAACTATATTTAGGGATATATCTCTTCAAGAGGCTTTTTCGTGAGAGGGGTTCTTGACAACTCGTAAACAGTATTGAGAAACATTATATTATAACTAGCTGTGCCCCGCGATTATACCAGCGGTTTATAAGGGATATTTTCACGCAGTAAAACGTAGCCTATGCGTTCATCTAGGGTGTAAGCTGATTCCATAGCAAATTTTACTAAAATCGCTCCAGCCGTTTAGACGTGAAGAAGTAAGAAACATAGACACTCACAAACTTTCGCCTTTATAATACTAGTGTGATTAAGTAATCGAATAATTTATTGAATATTAATAATCATTTGTAATAATTTATTTCATAAAAACTCAGATATTAAAATGAGATTTGTGTAATTTGTTGTTATTCTATTGGCAAGAAGTAGAAGGCTTTATTATCTTTTTCTTCTAATATTATAAAATTCTCGTGTCGCGGTGTCTGTGGTTAAACTCCTCCCGATTCTCATGAAATTTTGTGTGCATATTGGGTAGGTCTGAGAATCGGACAACATCTATTTTTCATCCCCCTAAATGTTACGGGTAATCCAATCCTTTTTTTTTTTTTTTTCAAAATTAGATATATTTTTTTTTTATGATACATCATACAAAAATACATACAATCCAAAATTTTCACCCTTCTACCACCAGCTCCTATTTTTATGGCGGTAAGAAGTTCGCTGGGTCATCATCATCATCATCAACAGCCTATCTTAGTCACTGCTGGACATAGGCCTCTCCAATTGCACGCTACTGGGATCGATCTTGGTCTACTCTCATCCAGCTCCTGCCAGCCTTGCAGGGTCAGCTAGTTATTATTATATTAATAGGATAATTGTAAATTGGAATATTGCTCGCACCTCTGGGATGGTTCCGCCAAGTACTTGCTCGATGCTTTGGATAGGTTACAGCGGCGCGCGATCCGCATCATAGGCGATGAGGAGGTGACTAAACACCTCGAGCCTCTTCAATTACGCCGTGACGTTGCGTCACTAAGCGCGTTCTGTCGTCTGTACCACGGCAAGTGTTCTGAAGAGTTATTCTCTCTTATTCCACCTTCCCTTTTCCTTCAGAGGACCACGCGCGTTGACCTTTGGGTGTCACCGTCTAACTGTGGCCACAATTCCAACGCGTACAAAGAAAGGTGACTCATTTCTTTGTCGCACTATCCGTAAATGGAATGCTCTGCCCGCTCACGTGTTCCCTCCCTCTTACAACCTGGGATCCTTTAAAAGAGGCGTGAAGAAGCAACATGCAGGCCGGCAGGGTGAGGATGGCTGGTGTGGCAGGTAGAACTGCTGTACCAGCTATCTTCACGTCTGGACTTCACCATCACTTAACATCAGGGGGCTATTCGCCTAACGGAAATGCTTTAAGAAACGCTAACGCTTTCGTTTTTATTTTGTTATTTCTGTCCGCCGAAGGTTTTTAAATACCTCACGCTCATTTTTTTTAATACTGTTATTACCAATGTAAAAGAAAAAAACAGAGCACGAGGCATTTGAAAACATCAGGCGGCTAGAAATAACAAAATGAAATCATAAGCGTTAGCGTTTTCCAAAGCATTTCCGTTAGGCGAATGGCCCCCAGGTCATTTGTCGGACCTATCTATAAAAACAAAAATATATTGTAAACTAGCGGCCGCCCGCGACTTCGTACGCTTGGAGTTAGTTAGACTTAAAGGTTCACTGCTCATTCCCCGTAGGTGATAGCGTGATAATATGTAGCCTATATTGTTGACACGACTTAATAATATTCGTGCTAAATTGAAGTGAATCCATGCAGTACTTCTTGAGTTTATCCCGGAGACACATAGGTACAGACAAATAAACAAAAAAAAATGGGTGCGTGTACTTATGTAGGCGCGTGAGAAGTTATCCTTCTTTGGCATCGTTTAAAATTAGTTTTTAATTGCATGCAAATAATTAAATACAATAAATTAATAAAAAGTCTGGAAAAGGACACAGTCAATAAAGTTCAGTTTTAATTTGAAAAAATAAATAAATAATCAAAATATTCAATTAAAATCGCTACTGAATATAATTTATTAGAACATATGTGATTTGTACTTGTATGAAACTCAAACACGTATTCCGAATATACAAACTAGAAACATGTGGATAAATATTATAAATATGAATACCTATAACTGTTACTTTATAACAAAAAATAAAGATGTGGTTTTTGGTTCTACTACACCAATGGTCAAGAGATGGCGCTGTAGTCTCCTGAATCGCGCTTTGGTTCCGTTGTTCCAGATTAATAAATACTTTTGATATTACAAATATGAATACCTATAACTGTTACTTTATTACAAAAAATAAAGATGTGGTTTTTGGTTCTACTACACCAATGGTCAAGAGATGGCGCTGTAGTCTCCTGAATCGCGCTTTGGTTCCGTTGTTCCAGATTAATAAATACTTTTGATAGGCCTTCACAATGCAGTCGTTAGCACCCACTAAATAGAGATTCTATTTCTATTTTGTTGGTAGATTTTCTTAATGTGCGGTAAACACAAAAGTAACGCATGAAGTTGGTCGCTAAAGCGACCAACTTCATGCTGTTAAAATTTTGTGTTACAGTGATGCGCGCGCATCTTAAAATTTCACTCTCATCATTTTTTCATAACGCGCCTAAAGTATAACTTCAAAAATTCTAAAAACTATATTTTTGGCTTCGGTACCGATTGTAGATCACAGCCCAAGTATTCTTTAAAAAAAATATTCAATGTACATTTTTGACTTTCCTACCATTTTAATAAATGTTTAAAGATATGAAAGTTTACACCTTGGTTTGTTACTCAAACACGCAAAAGCGGCTGATTGGATTTGTATGAACTTTGGTAGACATTTAACTGAGACATTGAATACTTTTTACCCCGGAAAAATGTTAGGTCCCTGTGGGATTCTCAAAAAACTAGTTAAAATCATAAATCAAGATCTTACCTACAGGAAAATAAACAATGATAACTTTTTTAAACAAGGCGTAGCGCGTAGCGACTCTGCCCCCAGGTGATAAGTGGGAGTCCAATCGAAAAAATACATTACACCCGTGCGAAACCGGAGCGGGTCGCTAGTTTTCTCAAATACCGGAAAAAGAAAATAGAAATTAGATAAATTTTCCCTGATATTTTCCTAACCAAGTCTATTTTGGGAGGAACTTAAATCTTTGCGTAAACATCGTTTATTACCACCATGCGGCCGTGAGGGGAACCGGACTGGAGTAGGTAATTCCTAATCGTCGGATTATCTTCCTCTTTGCCAATGCCCGCATTACGATCGAGTTCGAGTAGGTAGGTAAAGAACAAACGATTTTTAATAAACATCACTTATGAAACAGTTATGTAATATTTAAATAAACTAATTTGTGTTCTTGAACTTTTACGTCTAATCTTTTGTAACAAATTTTCTTCGAAATCTATTCAGTATTCTAGTACGAGTTCGAGCTCACGAAAACTATCATAGTTTTCGTATTGTAAAGCTCGTACGAAGGGTAATAACAGACCGACACACTTTCGCATGAATGGTTTTTATATAGAAGTATGGATACTACATAGTACTTATATATAGTATGGAAGTATGAATAGTGAGGACAAAATCAGTCTAAATTTGGAGAAAATTGACAGTTTTGGATGATTTAATCGTTGACTGTGTACACAGAGAAGTACGCACCGCGAATAAGTACAGCTAAATCAAGAGAGAGATACGAGTATACTTAATAATTTTCGCTATTTTTATCAAGAAATAAATTTTCATTCATTAAAGTAATTTTGATATTTTTTTTTTTTTTATCTAATATATTTATAACTCATGTGTATATGATTGTAAGCTTTGCCTTGCCATAATAGTTTGATAAATGTTATTGGTACCTACCTAATGCAAGCACAATAGCTATCTGTATAAAAATATTTTGTAAGTTAAGAATAGGTATTTACTGCCAAAAACATATTTAAATTCGTAAAGATAGGCATTGCCGTTGAATTAAATCTTATAGTTGGCCTTTTGTTACACGTAGTGACATCTATCGCCGAGCGGAGACACCAAAGTCTACTCGTCTCGTCCATGGTACACATCAAACGTCGCTAACAATATTATCACGCGCTCAATATTGACACATTAAACGAAAATGTTATATTATATTTGTGTGTGTGTCAAAAAGCGACAAAGCTCATAGCAGAATAATGACCGAAAAAAGTTGCGCACACATTTGCGCTCTCCTGTCCACAGTGTACCTATTTGCGGAAGCAATTTCGCGAAATGCCACAATTTATTTAAAAATTACGCCCTTGTTTGTGTGGGTAAATATTGACGTGTTTGGTTTATGATAATGGCAACACTGAGCGGCAGGTAGAGTCGGCTAGCGACAGCATTATTTACCAGTAGAATGTACCAACATATTATTTAATATTTACAGTCGCAGCGTAGTTATACTTGACAATATAATATTTGTTATGTATGCTACGCTTTTGAAAGTTAATGTTTACAACACACATGGTTTTTAATCAAAGGTAAATTTAGTTATTAAACACTCGAACATCATGTCTTCTTCTTTTACTTGTACCTAAGTATTTATTTATTTTCTAAGAAAACCAACAGCGTTTCTTCGATAAATTTTTACAGCAGATATTTTTTTTTAAAGTATGGCCTATGGCACATTTTCCTTAGCTAAGTAAATTAACAATAGTTAGTAACTTATTATTAGTATTTCTTTTCTTAAATTAGTCTTCTTATTTAGCGGAGATACCTATTTATTTTACTTTCGTCTTTTTATTATAATGGAAAGTGCTCCTTGCTGGAGCTAGAATCTCCTACCTTTTACTGTCATACTATATCTTAACTAAGTACCTAGCTACATAGTATGTACTTTGAGATTGGACTGGACCCGTGAATGGTTTAGGGCGTTATATAAAAAGAAATGTAGAGAGTTTATCAATAAAGGCTTTTTAAAGAAAATCTCGAATCTCAACTTAATAAAGTTCTGTCCTGCTTTTACTCACTCAGTCTAAGTCGCATTAAGAAATACTAAGTTGGTTAGACATAAAAAGACATCATGTAGTCAAACAATGTAATAAGAAGTTTCACCTTACAATCATGAACTTAATCAATTCACAAGTGGAAAGTAACAAGCGACCGACGCTATACCAAACAAACTGCTCGATCAAACGTTAGTCTAATAGCAAACAATATCATCATTGTATTTGTACTGAAACAACAAATTTGTAGCCAGCTTTAAATGCACACCTAACACGCGGACATACACTCAGGTTGTGTGCGCAGAGACAATATATTGGAGACTACCAAGGTCTTAAGCAACGCGACAAAATGAATCTCCGCCAGAGACTGATACGGCCCAATTCAAACAGACTCAGCGCCATTTTGTTTTGACAAGCGGCTATCTTGCCCCTCCGAGAACACGCTAATCTGGACCCTAACAGTCCACAATAGAGCTCCATTAGCGGCGGCTCCGCTGGAGTAGAAACATCGGAAATTAAGGGAGGACCAGACACGATTCTGTTTGCCGTCTAGCGTGGTCCCAGGACGAAGTTACAAATATTTGACGTGTCAATTTCGTGAATGTTGGCCGAGAATTGCGGTTAATATTCCCCGGCCCGCAACCTGGCTGCGTGTGCGGCCACCCTTTAATTAAATGACTGAAATAGTCCATTGTTAATTTATTACTCTGGGTCTTGGGGAGGTTATTATTTATTCATCTACAATGACGAGTTGAACATCAAACGAGATACCTGAGGGATATTTTTAATGAACCTTTTCTTCTATTTTCTTTAAGAATATTAATTTTAACAGTGACAAATTTATAATTTCTAAAGTTTAAATGAATTTTACTTATTTCTAAAATTTCAAAAGCTAAGACTTTTGTTCTGTCCACAAAGCCAATCAGTATCCACATTCAGAGCCATTGATTTGCCAAAAAACACGAAAACAACAATATTTTCGTCTGTTTGCTGAAGATTGAAGCTTCCGTTGGTCCGTTATCGTCTCGTTAGCAACAATATCAAACAAGTGAATCGATTGGCGGGGAACAAAACATTGTTCTATCTTGTTACGGCATATTGCTCGTTACCGCGCCGCTATTTATTTTCGAGTGGCAACACCGAAGTGTATAAACAAAAAAACACTCGGGCGGCTGTTTTCATAGACAACAATGCGCCGAGGCACTCCGGCCATAGTGTTAAGAGTGAGATGGAGTGCGCTCTCACTTTTCGCGACAGTTCCCGAGTAGGGGTTTGTTCGTGCAGTATTTTCATTGTATGCTTTTAATTCTGAGTGCGCGAACTAGCTCGCTCTCCGGGGACGTATGTTTGCGAGCATAATATTTGCTTCCGCTGTATAATTCAGCCGGCCGCCATATTTGCCAAAGAGCAATCGTTTTAATACTACGCGGCGCCGTATTAGGGCCGGAATACTTTGTTAAATGGATTAATTTTTCAATTTTAATTAAGGCTCCGAGATAATTTGTTATTACGGATTCACGGAAACTGAGATAGCTTTTTACTATATTACCAACTTAATTCTATTTAGCTATGAAAATATTATATTTATAAAATGAACACAAGGATTCGTAACAAATCACGGTACCTACCAAGTTGTATATTTCATTTGAGTTGAGGAGGCGCAGGTGGTTAGAGCGTTTCACCTGCGGTTGTGGAAGTTAAGAAACTTTCTAAATTGTCGGTTATTGGATGGGTGACCAAAAACTTATTATCTCGAACTGCTCCGTGCTTCGGAAGGCACTTTAAGCCGTTGTTCCCGGCTGCATCTGCCTCGTCAGCACCCACCATTCTGTGCCGCGTGGTGGGTCACGGTCTAATCTCCTTATTCCATCTATAGAGAAGGCCTGCACCGCAACAGTGGGAACCAGTGCCGTCTTTGACCTATTGGAGGCCCTGGGCATATAAGGATGGGGCCCCTATGACCACCGTGTGGTGCTCTAACAGGAACTAAGGACTTTGTATTTGTGATCTGAGGTGGGCCCCTATCGATCGCGGGGCCCTGGGTACTTGACCAAAGTGCCCACTGGGAAAGACGGGTCTGGTGGGAACATTAATAGGCTGACGATGATGATGATACAACTTCAGTAGATAGAAGCTAACAAATCAATAAGGACGTAATGAAAAAAGAACAACATAATTTAACTTCCGACTTAAAAATTGACGACCTCCTTGGCCGAGTGGTTTGTACGCCGGGTTTCATGGTGTCGCCGACTCGAGAGGTCCCGGGTTCGAATGCCCGGTGGGGGCAGATGTTTGTGTGATGAATACGAGCATTTGTACTCCAGTCATGGATGTTTAATATGTATTTCTATATAAATATACTTATAAATGTACAGTATATGTATTCTATCCGTTACCCTAGTATCCCATAACACAAGCCTTATAGTGCTTAGCTTGGGGCTAGGCTAATTGGTGTGTGTTGGAGAAAAAACAAACTGGTAAAGTGTCCGATTCTCGCCTCCTCCCTGAGCCAGATTGATAGGTCTGAGTATTTTTTATGTTTGGGATAATAATATAAGTTGTAAACGCAAGCAATACGTCGATGTATTCTAGGGATGTCGAAAGTTGAAAAAAATATCGATATATCGATACATCGATATTTTAAAAAATATCAATATCGGCTTCGATATATCGCGAAAAAAACATCGATATATCGGACCAATTTTCTCAAAAATATCGTACAATAGCTCACGAAATATGACACGCGGAATAATAATGGAACGAAAATTATCTCCCTAAAAATAGACCCTATTTTCGAATGATGACATAGACAATACTAAATACAGCACAGATCATAGGTATGTTGAATATCATTAATCTGAGATCCAGTTACGATTTTTCCAGATACGAATTTAGTTAGATCGTGATATGCCGCTAATAATAAAAAAATATCGTTTTTGATACGAATTTCGATATTGGTTATTTTGTATCGATGTATCGATATATCGAATCAAAATATATCGACAAAAAATATCGATATATCGATACATCGATATATTTTCAACAAGCCTAATGTATTCATCATCGAAAGTGGAAAAATGTGGACTGCAAAGAACAGTCCTTGGAAAGCGGAATAGAGGTGAGTTTCGTCGCCTGACAACACTTTGCTCTGGGGACCTAAAAAGGTCAAATTGTGCAATATTGCTAAAAGTAATTCATTTACAGAATTCCTTGCAGATCTTAAGCAATTTATCTAATTTTCGTAAAATTGCCACTTAATTTGTATTGTACTCTTGAGTAACTTTTTATGAATCTGCTAATTGACATTTCAGCAATTCCTATTTTGTGGACCATTTTACGAATCCTCATAGAAAATTGTCAAATCAATGAATTGCTGCATATGAATTGTATCCGAATCTTAATATGAATTGTCGGCTAAGTGGCCATTTTGTGATTTTCAATATGAATCACTTTAAATCGCGGCCCCGGTGGTTTTCATAGTTATTTATGATATTCGTGTGCTAAGTTAGTTATTACAAACAGATAGACGAATGTAAGCCCGTCACGAAGTCGAGGGCTTACCATAGTCATGACTTTGTAAATACCAATTCCGCACGAATGACATACAACGTTTTTCAACACATTTGTGAGAAAACAATATAGAATACTGTCACAAACGCTCTCGAAACGTAACCGCGAAAGTGCTAGAGATCGAATTTGCCAGATCAGAGTAATGCGGCTCATTCTAAAATGAGCCTTATGCAATGCGGCGTAAGGGAGAAAGTGCAATGACATCTGCACCTGTTTACAAGTTATGCGCGTTACCTGTGTAGGTATAAGTAGGTATTTCGTACTACTTCGGCGGGTGCTAGCTAATTCTCAATTTAACAGGTACTTTCTAGAATGCGTCGATCGGCGTATATAAGCGCGATTGGCGCCGCGCAGAGACAGCTGAGTTTCAACAGCGATTTCGGAGCGAATCCAAAGGCGATCAAAGTGCAACAAAAGTGTTCAAGTGAGATTGTTTAGAGACTAGTATAGTGAAATACAGTGTTTAGTGAGTGTTTTGTAATTAACATTGTGTGTTAATTGTGTGAACTGAGTAGTGAATAAAGAACTGTCAAGCGTGAACTGCCATATAATTTCGAACCCCATCGCGACACGTAACAATACATTGGTATCGATTCTGACACGATTCTCTAAACTTAAAACTAAATTTAACATCAGTCTCTCCTTTTCATTCTGTATGGAGAATGACAAGGATACACTGTTGTCAAATTTACGTTTAGGTTTAGAGAATCATGCCAGAATCGACACCATTATTTATGTAATGAAGCAAACTGTTTCTAATATGAAAATGGCGCGCATTTCCAAATGGCGCCTCGTGCAGGTGGAGAAAATTAGAACTACACCTTTCGTCTCTTATTCTTTTTTGTATTAAAGTGAGATAAATGTATAGATTAAAAGCGCTTCCAAGGAGGTATAAATCAAAATTAAACCGCTACTGTAAAAGGGGTACTGTATCCCTAGCACGAACTAATATCGAATTCGAATAGTTTACGAGTGCAAATTTTGTTTTTTTTTTAATTTTGTATGGAAACTTGAACAACAGCGCCATGTACTGATTAATACTGCACTATACTGATTTTTAGTTCGAATTCGATTAGTGAGAGAGTGAGAAGTAGAAATAATAAACAACAGCGCTACAACGGATGTAACAAGAACTAAACATTATGCACACATTTAACAATAACATTTCACACGCGGAAACTATTCGAATTCGATAATGGTTCGTGCTAGGGGTACTGTTTATGCTTAGGCATCATACGAACGTCGTATTTTTGTAAACAATATGTTTTTAGAAAAGGCGACACACGCACACGAGGGGATATATTTTTAATTAATTTAGAAAATCGGAGAATTAGAATTAGGGATGAATGATTGTCTGTCGTAGAATGATTTCCACAGAAAAGACAGGTTTTTTCCTGTCCTTTATTCCATTAAATCATCTTAAAAATAAATATTAAATCATTAATTAACAAGAAATTGAGTAATTGATAGGTAATAAAATTATAAGTTATACGCGAGCGGGAGAAAGGATTTAGAAATATAAATTCAACGAAATGAACTGGTAGCGACATCTGTGGTGTAATAGTTCAACTAAGAGAAACCTCCACAGCAGTGCCATCTATTGATAAAGTTTAACTTTGTGTGCTTTTTACGCAGAATGATATTCCCATTCGTATTTAATTTTTTCTCGAGTCTCTCTCTGGCTTCTCCAAAGATTATAGAGGTTTTGTGGAGTGTAGCCTTTTATTTAGCTCATGTCTATCTGTCTAGCTGAATGCAAATGTTATCACAAAGTATCACCCTAAGCTATAAACATATATGAAGGACAGACGCGGCGGAGAGTTTAGTTACAAAGCGATAACAGTTGGGTTGCAACAGAATTTGGGATTGGATTTGGGAACGAATACAAAGGCGATCAAAGTGCAAGCATAATGCGATTCAAATAAGAATAGGAAAGCCAATGACCTCTATCTGTCAAATGTCGCTTGAAAAGTACGGTTTGCAAAAAAAAAACTTGGAACCCTTTTTTAGCACTCCGCTAATTCAAGAATAAAAACCAAACATTTGTAAACAAACAATAACAAATATTCAGAATTCATATCGGTTGATATTTTTTTTTCACTTATTGAGCTTTGGCCATGAATGGTTGATAACCTTAATCGTCAACCAAATGTCACTTTAAGTTGCGTTCAGAAAATCGATTTCAAACTTTCGTTTACATAAAGGATTCATGTTCGTATGTGACCTAGTAATAGTGCATGATTATTCATAACTACTCCGGCGGTAATGCAGAGATGAGCGGAATAGAAGAGCTAGATTCCGATTAATGTTTTTTCTCACAGTCATAATAAATAAATATTATTAAAATCGGGGATTTTTTTTTCTCAATCTTAGTAAATAAAAGTTATTAAAAAAATCTGATGCTTTTTCTCACTTAATCTTAGTAAATAAGTTTTATTAAATAAAAACTTTTTTTTGCTCACTCTATTTGGTTTGAATTGACAGCTATGACATCACAATATGGCGCCCAGACGGTCCTATTCTTAGTTGAATCGCATTATGGTGTTCAAGTGCGATTGTTGAAAAGACTTGTATAGTGAAGTACAGTGTTTAGTGAGTGTATTATGATTAACATTGTGTTTAACTATGTGGTGAATAAAGTACTGTCAAGCGTGAACTGGCATATAATTTCAAACCCCATCCCGATACGTAACACTACTTATAGGCTCAAGTGTATGCTAAAGTACTGTGTATGTTTGCCTACGTTTATACCACAGATAACAGAAATTACTAAAGCGTCTTTCGGTGGTGTTTATACGTCGCGGTATAGCCGTCTCTTTCCTCGCGGTCCGTACCCGCTATATTGCTAACAGCACATTCAGAATTGCGCGTAGAGTCAAAGAAATAAGGTCTATATTCTTCCGCATATAGCAATAAGTCGTAAAATTTTACGAGCTTGCATTTCGAAATGTCAGAAGTATTTGACGCATGCGTTTTGATTAAGACCTTATACAGCATGCAGTAAAGGTGACTTTCAATGTTTAAATAATGCGTTATATTGTTTTTGACTATGCGATTATCTTACGGCGCTCCGAGGGTCGTCCAATGTACCTTTTAGACAGGTTTCGGGCACGATTTTGTTCGTGTTGATGTATCTAGGGTATTTAATATCGTTGGTCGTATCTGCTGGAGCTGCGTTATTTCTTACATATTATAAAAGTATTATAAAATGACCACCTCCACCGGGCCTATCTATACCTATGTTCGCGATAATCTCAATAACTACTGAACGGATTTTGATGCGGTTTTCGCCATCCGATATTTTTTCTGTGAATACTTATATGCATAACATATGCCCAAAAATAAAAACTGTAATATACATTGATGAGAAATGAGAACGGTTAAATATTAGCTAAGGAAAAAATAAACGCGTTAATTGTTACAAAAATGGCTATATTTCTCGTGAGTTAGCTATAGATATATACATAAATAAGACATTAAATTGGTTTAACCTTGTTGTGAAGCTTACCATGTAATTTCTTCAAAACAAATTAATTAAACTTTCAACTGACCACAGAGTATGTCAATTGATAAAATGTTACACAACTTAAAAATAATCTTGATTCATATTTTAGAACTTAATATGTAAGATAAAATTATCATTATTCATCAATATTCTTAACCACCTCTTAAAACGACCATAAAGTATTTATGTCAATTAATAAATAAAATATAACAAAACTTAGCATGAATCTCAATTAATATTTAAGAAACTTATTAGTAACATAAAATTAAAATTGTTCATCAATATTCTTACCCGTTCCATTGTTTCTAAAAAGAGTTTTTCATCCTCATTAGAAATTATTTGTGATTCAACATTTTCATATGAAAATATTAAGTATGGCAACACTTTAAACAAGTTTAAATGGCTGAATCAAAGGCAAAATTAAACATTACAAATTAAACTGATAATGACATGATCGATAGGTACTTAATAATAATGAAATAAGCTTACTCTTATATCTCTTAAATGTATAAAAAAATGACACTTAATTGTAAATAACAAAACTAGCACAACTTACAAGTAAATTAAAATGGCGTAAAGTTATGGCCACGATTATTAAAAACACATTTCCTTAATCATGATTAGAGTCCAATTAAATCTTATTTTGCTTTGTTAGTGAACATGATATTTTGATAGAGGAAGGAAATGATCAAATTCAACCTTAATTTCATACACATAGTGCTGTAATTCACATTTGCAATTCACATTTCCTTACTGCGCTATACTTAAGCTAGGACAAATCATCTTGTACATCATCAGCCTATTAATGTTCCCACTGTCTAATGGGGATATTGTCTCGTGACCCACCACGCAGACCCAGTGCGGACTGGTGGGTGCTAACGACTGCAGATGCAGCAGGGACCGACGGCTTAACGTGCCTTCCGAAACTCCGCTATATTAAAGGCATGATGACAAACTTTTTTTCTTCATCTATCAGGTAGATTATCCAAAAGTATTGGACACGTATTTCCTCCTTTATTCATACATTAAAAAGTTTACGGAGAATGTAATATATTATTGGTTTGAAATTTTGCATGACGCCACCTCATGGGACCAACGGCATAACGGCCGTTGGTCCCGGCAGCGTCTGCAGTCGTTAGCA
Organism: Chilo suppressalis; assembly: GCA_902850365.2. NCBI lineage: Eukaryota > Metazoa > Arthropoda > Insecta > Lepidoptera > Crambidae > Chilo > Chilo suppressalis. The sequence continues at coordinate 2,919,774 of OU963910.1, forward strand.
ACCGCCAATCCGCGCTGGGCCCGCGTGGTGGGTCATGGCCCAATCTCCCTATTCCATCCATACGGAAGGCCTGTGCCCCAGCAATGGGGACATTAATAGGCTGATAAAAATGATAGTGGAATTCATTCGAGTTGGAGCGCCCATCTGGGCCAGTAACCTTTCACCTTACAGAAAACCATATAAATATGCTACATAAATCTATTGGTCGTCTTTTCACGAATAAGTAGATGTTTTGTTATAATTTAAGCAAAAGAATGTTAGATGTACGAAACATGTCTGAAAACTGGACCTTTTAGGAGCAAAATCCGAACATTTGTAAATCTATGCATGTAGTAATTTCACTTATTAATTTGAAGCAATTTTAGTTCAAGCATTTAACAATAAACTAAAAAAAATTGAAAAATCCAAAAGTGCACGCCTTACATTCAGGAAACAGAAACCCAGTAAATAAATTCCATTGAATTTCATTAATATCTTTAAAACGGTTATCAGTTCAATCATGATAAGAAATAGGGTTCATCCTCAGTATAAGTGGAAATTAATTCAAAAATATTTAATACAATTAATTGCGTATATTTTTCTAAAACGTGCAGACAAACAAGTGCACAGACCAACGGATAGCAGTACTAATAATTTTTTAACTACTAATGAAAAAATACGCTGACTTCATAATTTAATATGTCTAGTTTTCAAAACATCCCTTTTTTTATTGATTTAGCGTCTAACTTGGGAAATAAGAGCGATTTTATATTGGAAAATCGTCGCATAGCGGCCTATCGAGAGTAAAGCACTCCCACGCGCTTATGCGTTGTGAGGCGTGCAAAATTAGTATCTACATGACAAAATTTTACAAAATACCACACCCAAAATTATTGAGTTCATCGAAAGCAAATCAGTATCCTAATAGAAAACATGGCAACTGTACTTGTTGTCTTACAACATAATGGTTATATACCATTGTAGAATATACAAATATTTCAATCTTAAACATGATCTACATGAGTCATTGGTCCCAATATCTTGTACTGTCAGATCGCTCGAGATTACATCCAAAGTATGATTTGTAAAGGTTCTTACTTATAATAATATTTAAATCATTCAACAAGCAAAGGGAATTCTTCAACATCTTCACACATCGAGTTGAATTGAGCAGCCCAGGCCTCCATCTCTGCTTTCTGGAAAGAATAACATGACATAGCACTTTAATAAAAAAGCACACTCTAAAACACTGTGAAGAAGACCTTGTGCATGAGCTTGGAGAAATATAACAAAACAACCTCGGACTTTACTACAATATATGATGACTATGACCACTCCGGGACAGAACAAAATATTTTATAATTTACTGAAGATTTGGCTTATTGCCTCTAAACAAAAATAAAATATTAGATTTGGCATTGCCTATATAATAATAGATAACAACTAGAATTATGAACGTAAGACTTGGCAGTATGGCTTAGTACCTTCGCCTGTCCCAATGGACGAAATTAAACTACTACTACTTGTGCATGAGCATGGCTGAAATCAGCTCTAATTTTAAGAAGGTATAAATAAGCCTTTTATATTTAGTATTACCTACTCTTTCCGAGATATTATATATGCGATTCAAATAAGAATAGGACCGACTGGGCGCCATATTATGATGTCATAGCTGTCAATTCAAACCAAATAGGTAGAGTGAGCAAAAAAAGAATTTATTTAATAAAACTTATTTACTAAGATTAAGTGAGAAAAAGCATCAGATTTTTTTAATAACATTTATTTACTAAGATTGAGAATAAAAACACCGATTTTTAATAATATTTATTTATTAAGACTGTGAGGAAAAACATTAGTCAGAATCAAACTTTTCTATTCCGCTCATCTCTGCATTACCGCCGGAATAGTTATGAATAATCATGCACTATTACTAGGTCACATACGAACATGCATCCTTAATGTAAACGAAAGTTTGAATTCGAGTTTCTGAACGCAACTTAAAGTGACATTTGGTTGACGATTTAGGTTAGGGACACGATATCGAATAGAAAGTATCGATACTGTACTCATGAGTAGTATCGGTAAAAAAGTATCGTACTCGTAAAAGTATCGAAACAAAAGTATCGATACTTCAAAGTATCGAGTACATTTCATAGGGTCTTATCGGAGCCTCTGTGGCCTGATGAGCAACCCCCCCCCCCCCCCCCCCCCCGGTGTTAAAATTGAAAGAAAAACCATCGAATTTTATTATAGTACGTATAACCAAAAACAAAAAAAGGACATGTAAATTCACAAATTGCTATATTATATAATGAAAAGAAAATAGCTGTGATTTCTGACACTAAAAAAGTGTTCATTAATATTCTTTTTTTCAGGTGGTTTCAAATAAGTATACACAGCACAGACAGAATAATAGTGTTACACTTGAATAAATCAAATACAGTCAAGCGAAAAGCACAATAAACGGCGAATCAATCACAGTTCCTAACAATATGGTCGCTAAATAAATAACTATGAAACAAAACAAAGCGCAAAATAAACACAGTCACAGATTGGAAAGAATTTGAATATGTCAGTTACTGACTTTATAACAACGCAATGGGTCATTTGACAGTATTAAAAATAAAGTGCCAAAATAACGAAAAAGATATTAGTTTTCTTATCTATTGTCACGTGATCCAAAACGCTTCGGATTGGCGGAGCCTAAAATGACGTCACACGCAAGTAAACTTCCCGTCAAAGTAACATTACATTGTATCGTTTGACGTTTTAATAACAGTCGTGTGACGTCACACACTAGTAAGACGCCATATTATCCAGAGAAACGTTTTCGCGGCAACTTGAAAATGGAGTTTTTGATTTGGTTATTTTTACTGAAATACACAACAGAATGATGAATATCCACTTTTTATGGACTCCATAAACATTAGACAATAACGTGAGATCGTTGCCTAAAACTTGTCAAATACCCTATGGAACGTTTTAGAAGGTTTGCTATGATTGATGTTGCTATGATTTGACAAGATGGCGTTGCCATCAGTATGAGGCGCTTATCCAAATTTTTAAAGGTATAGATACTTGCCAAAAAGTACTCATTTAGTAAAAGTATCGAATACAAAGTATCGAGTACAAAAGTATCGGTATCGAAAGGAAAAGTACTCGATACCACAAAGTATCGATACTTTTTTCGTGTCCCTAATTTAGGTTATCAACCATTCATGGCCAAAGCTCAATAAGTGAAAAAAAAATATCAACCGATATTAATTATCCATACTTGTTATTGTTTGTTTACAAACGTTTGATTTTTATCCTTGAATTAACGGAGTGCTAAAAAACCGTACTTTTCAAGCGACATTTGACATACAGAGGTCATTGGGTTTCCTATTCTTATTTGAATCGCATTATAAATTATAACGTTCCGTTTATTGAGGAGGTTATACATACTTAGTAATCCTCATTTCACTATTTGTTTACCAGCAAGGAGGGCTCTGCTCTATCTGTCGATGTCATAAAAGTGCTACAAGATCTTGGTTGCACTATAAAACTGATATTTTGTTCTACACATGTGTTTAAGTATACTTCTAGACCTTAGATTAAAACAAAAAGGGAAGAAACGGCAATCGCGGCGCAAATGTGATCCGCTAAAATTTCTGACCATGACTACAATTTACTTTAGTCACAATTGGACATTCAAAAACGCTACATGTGCACTCAATATAACAATATTGCGTATATTCTGTGCCATAAAGAAAAAACAACGCCTTCGATGCTTCTATAAAAAAGCAACACTTTTCATTCGACAAACTGTAAAAACCATTTATTTCTTAAAAAAATCACGGTTTTGTTTGAATGTTATTTACGTTATCACCATTTTGTTATCAAGAATAGGACAACACAGCTCAGCCGTCTGTAGAGAGAGAAAAGAAAACGCAGTTGGCTACAAAGCGACGCGGACTCGCGCCGTTTCGCTCGCGCTGCATTGAAGCGTACAATTCTGTCTCGCTCGCTCGACTGAATGTTTATTTTCAGAAGTGTGCGTGTGAGAGTTGCTTATGTAGTTGAGTTGTATCATATTTTATTTGATGCTACTATGAGGGTATGTATTTTTTTCTAAATCATACTATTATTCATATTGCCTGCCTTCTGCCTTTCAGAGTTAGCAACTATTAATGTTTTGGTTAATACACATTATTATTATAATTACACATTATTATCAATGATAATTATCATTACGTAATTATCCAGTGCAAACCCGATGGGTAACTAGAAAAATTTATATAATAGAAAACCTTTTTTTTACTTAAAGGACGGAGTAAACTTATTGGACGAATATCTGTACAACACAGTCAATTTTGATGATACAAATGTAATAAAGATAAAAAGTAAAATAGTATTACCTCTTTTTTAGACTGTTGCTTTTTTTTCTTGGTAGCCTTGGTCTTGGCAATATTTTTCGCTGCAACATTTGGCAAAGTGAATGTTAAATCTGCCAAATCATCTTCATCACTTGATTCACCAACATTATTCTTTTGCAGTGGAGGGTCAAGACTTGTACTGTCGCTGTCCGATGCTGCTGTCTGCTGAAAAGTAACTTTCTTGGCTTTGCCATAGCTCTTACGTGAAGGCTGAAATGCAAAGAAAATATTTTATTTTTAATTCTGAATGTACCTTTAAATTATTGTTTTAATATAAAAAAAATATGGTATTACTCTAAATATGTTACTCAGGCCGTACTTTAGAGAGTCAAATAAATTAAAAACTTTGTCACAAACTTTGAACTAATAACAAGGTAAATGAGTTTATCATGAATGTCTAAGAGTTTTATTACAATAAAACTGCTCATGAGATAAAAATAACTTAAATCAATGCAAGACAAGACGGTCTTTGTACAGTTTTGTAAGAATTAAGAGACTTAAGAGAGCTGGGTCCTAGCAGGTTTTCCATTCGAATTGGAGTGCCTGTCTGGTTAAGTAACCTTATCTTACAGAAGACCACAGTTATATAATACTACCTAAGAGTGGTGTTGTATTTCCGTGAGTAAGTAAGGTTCCAGGGCAACATGGGGTTGGAGATGGTGTCTGTGTAGGCAACATGCTTAATTGTACTATTTTAATATAAAAAATGTAGTCAAAATGGTAAAAATTACCTTTGCATGATGAACAATTTCAATGTCTTCGAATAAATGAATTGATTGTGAGTCCTCATCTTCCAGATTGGCTTGATGCTCAACATTAATGTTTGTATCATCTTTGTTGGTATTTCTTTCAGAAAATGCAGGTGCATCTGTGGCAGATTGCATTCCTTCATATACTTTATTAATGGCATCTGAGTTAGCCATCGTATTCGTTTTAGCAGCAAGGGGTACCATAACCCTGGTGGGCCCAGATTGTGCATTAATCTCTTGTAGAACAGCTCTTGCACGAGGTCGCAGAGCCCTCACCCTGGGATTGTCAATTTTAACTGGAGAAACATTCTCTTGATCCTCACTTTCATCAAAACCAAAGAATGTGCCATCTTTTTCTTTGTTTGTTGATTTTGATGTTTGTTGTGTCTTTACCTTCTTTTCACTGCTTCCAGAATTCTCCTTATCTTCACTCACTGGTTCAAAGACATTTTCTTCTTGGATCTCATTAGGAGTCCAGTAGTTATTAGTCTCTACCCTGTTTGGAGTTTTGTTTGGCGTCTTATACACATCTTTATTTGTTGCCACTGACATTGCAGAAAGATCTTCAAAAACAGAGTTTGCTTTAGTCGGTGTCACTGACACAGCTCTCTTCTTCTTACCAGCACTCCTTTCCACAACTTCCCTGTAGAATGATATTATACTGGTTTGTTTTAAATTAGGTCTGTCATTACTAACAATCTCTGGCAAGACATCATTTGACTCTGGCACTAGATTAGTGTACACATGTTTCTTTTTATTAGACTCATTGAAATTAACAAAAGAACTTTCGACTGCCGGTGTCATGTTCGGTTTTACGTAAGTATTGACATGCCATTTTATAGGTAATTGCTGGAATTGCACCCTCCAAGGGCTGGCATGAGGTCTCCGAACAGACGTGTTCATGCTGCTACTTGCAACAGGGATATCATCGAAGAAGCTCAGGTTGTCCTGTAAGTTCAATGGGTCATGGTTATTCGTATGACGTTGGAGAGTGACATCGGTTCGTACAGGTGATTTGCCATGGTTTGGTGATGTCACAGGGGAGTAATTTATGTCATCGTGGTCCATGAGAGGCACAAAATCTGCTTCAATATCTTCTACCCTTGTAGACATGTTGTTTGCAGGTTTTTGTGGGACATTTTCTGGCACAGTCACACCAGCTGGCTTCTCAGCAACTGTAGACCTCACTGTAACAGTTGGTATTGGTGGTTGTATTGTAGTGGGAACAATTGGTAATTGTTGTTTGTTTAATCCTTTAATCTGTTCCTTAACTTGAGATTCTGATGTTTTTTTGGAAACTACGTTTTTTAATGCTGCCAGAGCTTTGGATACATTTTGGTCGTAATTGTTTTTAAATGTTACCACTTTCGGTTTTGTGACTTTTGTGGGATTTTTTCTGACTGTCTTCTTTCGCTTCTTTTTCTGAGGTGGAGGTTCCTCATTTGGGTCATATGTAAACTCATAAACATCAAGGTGACTGCTGTCCCTTTTAGCAGGCTTATCTTCTAGAACTCGGAATGAGAAACTTTTTTGAAGTATTTTCTTTCCTTTATGTTTTTTCTTTGAAAGGTGCTCTTTTTCTGGAGAAGGTGGGAAGTCATTTTTATTACGGACATTTCTCTGTCTTAGTTTCCTTTGTTGAGCATTATTATTAGTATCTGATATTACTTCAGCTGCAGTTATTACATTAGTCTTCTTTGGGATGTTATTGTAGCACAATTTATTTTGTGTTGTATCTTTCACTATACAAACTTTAACAAATAGAGGCTCAGTAACTGTTTTAGCTGGAGTTATTGCATTTGTTTTCTTCTGAGGGCTTCTCTTATTTTGCAAATTATTTTGTTTAGCTTCTTTCACTGGTGTTATTTTTTCACTAAGTGCACCTTTTGGTGGAATATATGTTTTTTTATTTTGAACAATTGGAGTACTGGCATGGCAACCAACAGGAATAAATTTATTTGGACTCATAGAATGATCATTGAATTTTGATGGCAAACGACACACTCTCTTTGGACGGTTAACAATTATACTGCTATCAGATTTTTTCTGTGGCGTCTTATATGGTGATGAAGCAGTTAGACTTTTATTTTTATTCACAATCTCGGTGGACAAATTATCGTCTGAGGCCGAATTAGTTTTGTCAGCTAGGGCTTTCCGTTGTTTTGTCACTTTGTGAGTAATTTTAGACTTGGCTGGTGGAACATTTTCCTTCGAAGATTTCACAGTTTTACTACGTCGAGTTTGAGGAGGCATGATGTTCACTTATTTCGTTATCTACAATACAGTACTTAAATAATGTATTAAGGATTATTCAACGCTTAGCTTAAAATACACATGATATTAGATAAATGTAATTGTCACTGTTTTTACAAGTAAGAATATCGCACGTTATGCTGAACATCGAAATCCAAACAAAATTTCGCTCGTTTTTCGACATCTGACAGTCGATATGTCCTGTCATTTTGACAGTAATATGTCATTTTTTTAAATATTCTCCCTTTTTGGGTAAGGCAAGGAGAACTAAAGCCCATACAGCGTAGTCTTTAGCTTTTTCCCTTTTCTTCAAAAACCATTTAGTTTATTTGAATGATATTTTTCTTTATTTTATATTGAAGAAAACTTTATATATTTTTTTAAAGAACACGAAACTAAAAGAAAGTCATAATGACAGAAGACAAGAAACTCAAAACCCGCAGCACTTCACCCTGGCCATATCCGTTGTGGTGAAGTGTAAAGGCTACCATTCACAGGCGCGCCCATCCACCGGATTTGTCACTGGCGACAAGTCCGCGGACCAATCCGCGTGTGAATGTATAGCCCACCATTCACTACACGCACCGCGAGCCGAACCCCGAGCCGTACCCATTTGTGGACAAATCCGTCATTGCCCACACACTACACGAGCGCCAAGTTGCAGTCTAGTCGCTTGTGTACTTTGGTGAGCCTCGCGCGTATAGTTCTTCCCTACCCTAGCACGCCACCGGTGCTTTCCAAACGCACAAAAGTCCCTTTAGTAGTCGGTGCAATACTTTTAACGGAGAAAAAAAAGAAAAAGCGTGTCTGAACAAAGGAATGGCTGAAACAACGAACAAAATATACTCATTTAAAATTGCTGCAATCCATTCAGTCCTGTAAACCACCTGTTAAATATTATATTTTTGAGTCACATTTTAATATGACCTGATTTTAATCGAATTTTTATATTTTTGACTATTTATTTTGTGACCTGTTAAGTAATTTTTATTCAATTATGTGACATAGTATTAATTAATTTGATTAAACACTTATGTAAAGGAGATTGCTCAGCCTCCATACATGTTTGGCCTAAAGACCAATAATCATGAAAAATTGTTTCATAGATTCGAAATTATATATAAATTACTGTAGAAACGAATATTATTGACGGACACCCCTGGGAACGTCTATAAACCATATACACTGAATGATTTTGAGGTTATGTTTGCAAATAGGTACATAGGTATTAAAATAATACAAAACAAATAAGTTATATAGCAAACTAGGGAAATCAAATCAAGTACCGAAATTATGTAATAGATTCAGGTATATAAAGCATGAAGATTCATTGATAGTTGCCTAACTTTTAAAATCAGGTCATCGTCTATGCATTTCCGGTTATAATAAGGTACTCTGTGACAGAAACTATGTGTTATTTGTTAATCAGCCACAGATTATAGAGAATTTTTAAACTCTCGTTAACTAAAGAAAGCTTATTATTTTTGTTATGTTTATATTAAAACCATATTTTAGATTTTTAGTGTATCACACTTTACAATGTGTTTATGGAGGTGTTTGGCGAAAAATGTATGGCAATAGACTTTAGGTGTATTCCGAAATATACATCAGTATACTGGCCAGTGGTAATGACGTCACTAATCCGACGCCATATTATACTGGTATGCTACCATATTTTTACCGGGAAAACGAATATGACGTATTACTGAGTGTGCGTGATATGCATTCGAATTTTATTTCTTTTTTATTTAATGAACAATAATGGTATCCGAACAAAAGGAATTACTTTTAATGGATGAAGTGAATAAAAAATCTTCTTTATTCGCACTATTTTTAATATTTCGTCGATTTATGACGTCAGTTCACTGGCCAGTATATTTCCGAACAATTCACCAGTAAAGCGTCGATTCATGACGTCACTAGCACTGGTGTATACTGATAAATATTACGGAATACAGCCTTTATGATGTCGCCTACCATCTATAATATATGTCTTAGCACATTTGCAAGTAATAAAAATGATAATATACTTGTTGATATTAAATACCATAGTGTGATAAAAAAATGTTTTATTTTATAGATATTTACAAAATAGATTTGTTTTGATGTTATATAAACAACTTCGATCAGTCTTTGGCTGAATGTTACTACATCCATAGCCATTAAAAATGATTCGTATGTTTTTCAAACCGGTAAAATTAAAAGTCCTTTTGAAAATAAATTTAATATACAAAGGTGTCCGTTAAAATCTAATGACTGTAAAATAAAGTATAAATTGCACCAAGAATTACCGTATATGTCAATATTTTTTGTACATTTGGGCCAATTTGAGCAATCTCCTTTGCATGCTACGGTCTATAGCTGAATAGGTGAAACCTACAGTATAATTATGTGTAGCTATTTATGACCTTGATTACCCTGTTCAAACGCAAATAAATAATTATTCTATTCTATTCCTGTTTCTCTTTAGTTTTCTCTATAAACAGCAGGATAAATTCTTGCCAAAACTCTTTATGATCGTCGAACGACATGTTATTATTAAACTCGTTTACTCGTTCGTGTTACAAACAACACAACTGCCTGCACGCACTACAAGTGACTGACAAGTTCACCGATAAATCTGTGCAAGCACACACATGTACGGATTTGTACGGCGCGGCTGGGGTGCGGCGCGGCGCTCGCGTCTCTTGGCGGTGAGCGCCGCGCCGAGCCGCGAGCCGCGCTCACCAATACATTCACACGCGGATTTGTCTGCGGACTTGTCGCCAGCGACAAGTCCGGCGGATGGGCGCGCCTGTGAATGGTAGCCTTAAGTTTAGAGAAACCTGCCAGAATCGACACCAATGTATCGACCAATTGTGGCATGATTCTCTAAACTAAAAACTAAATTTGACATCAGGGTCTCCTTTTCGTTCTGTATAGAGAATGACAAAAGATAAACAGTTGTCACATTTCAGTTTTGGTTTAGATAATCATGCCAGAATCATCTGTTTCGAATATAATTACTGTTTCGTATTGATTCGAGAAGTCAATTTGCTATCAAAAACATTTTGACAACTGCAATGATTGGCTCTCTTGCATTTAAATTGAAATATAAAGAAAATAAAAAAATACTGAACACAACATCTTTTTCTTATTTTGTGATGGCAATTCTTCAATCTTCAGTGAAAAAAATTGTTCCACCACAAGTTCTTTGAAAACGGCACTTTGCAAAAAAAAAACAAAGTTTGATTGTCGCCGGTTTAAGTGAAGTGGTCGATGATGACGATTTTGGTATGATTCTCTAAACCTAAAACTAATTTCAACATAATTCCCTCCTTTTCTTTCTCTATAGTGAAAAGTCAAATTTAAGTTTAGGTTTAGAGAATCATGCCAGAATTGACACCAATATAAGCACAAAGACAAACATTAACTTACAGAATATTGCGATGCCTTTTTTGTAAGAAAGTCGGATTCTTATGATATTTCCAGTCAGAGTGAGTGCAGTGATAGGGTACGGGTACGGCCAGAGTGCACTCAGATTCAGATTCCGAAAACAAGCGCGAGAAATGAACAGTGTAGTCGAAGGGTACGGCCAGAGTGCCAGAGTGCCCTCCTGATTCAGATTCAGATTCAGACTCAGAAAACAAAGCGCGAGAAAAAGCAGGCAACCTGCTTAGACTACACTGTTTATTTCTCGCGCTTGTTTTCGGAATCTGAATCTGAGTGCACTCTGGCCGCACCCGTAGGGTACGACCAGAGTGCCTGCTGCCACTATGGCCACCCTGCTTAAACTACACTGTTTATTTCTCGCGCTTGTTTTCTGAGTCTGAATCTGAATCTGAGTGCACTCTGGCCGTACCCATAGAGTAAACAAAATGGCGGCCATGACGTCGCGTTCTATGATTAGTCGATAAAGTGGACATAGACCACTCACGCACAGAGCGTCTCTTACGATCTAGGATTAATAGAGATAGAACAAACATGCACAAACTTTTCGTTACGATGTCGTGTCAATTAAAATATATTATTATTTAAAAATATATGCAATTTTTTTTACTTACATGATTTGTAATTTTAATTATAAATACCACTGCATTAAAAGTTAATTTTCGACAATTTGGTCGACAAAATCAAAGGGCGCTTTCGTTTTCGTACAGCGTCCGGACGATCCTTTTTTTCACACAAAACGCGCGGTGCGGCAACAGTCCTGTTGTCGAACGTTCGTGGTACCGGGCGCCGCACTGTTGCCGCACCAAGCGTTTTGAGTGAAAAAAAAAGGATCGTCTGTACGCTGTACGACAAAGGCACCGCTTTGGCACCGCAGCAGGCCGTCAAGAAACGCATAAATTGAAAGCGCCCAAATACTACAGAACGAGATGCCTCGGAGAGTATTTGACAAAATAAACAAGCACAGGAGCGGCGATCAGTCCGTCCTTTTCATATCTTATGAAGCACGATAGGACAGACTGTTGTAAAGTTTACAAATATCAAATACCTACAATAGCCAAGTTAAGTGCTGGCATAATATTTATCCCTGATTATGTATTTCTGACTGTATTAATGTAGATCCTTTTTTGAAAGGTGACTATTAATTTTTGTAAAGTCGTTGAATATAAAATGTGTTTTGGTATTTTTGTAGATTAAAATTTGGTCACACTAACGGTCAATCAGTTTGATTTCTGTACCAGCTGTCATCGGAGAGTTTCGTGTGTGATTGTTAACTTTTCAAAAACTTTTAATTTTATAGTAGTACAAAGTAGTGCATTGTAGGTAAGTGACCTTTGCTTTATTATTAAGTTAGTTTAATGTATTTAAACTTATAGGTATTTTTAAGTACATGTTTGTACATTTTCACGTAAAGCCTTACGAAACTAAACTAGAGTAACAATGTTTTTTTTTTTTCGAATTTTGTGCTAAACTAATAGTACTTAAATTCACATGCTATATCTACGGGTAAATATAGGATGAGACTTCTGTATTTTCCCATTATTTCGTTCAATGTTTTTGAATTTTGCATTTTAATAGTCAATTTATTTATTCTGCATACTTTCCTCATCGAAGTTCTGTTGCTGGAAGATTTACCAGACTGCGATGTGTCAGACTGGGATTTTCGGTAGAGGATAAAAAAAATATATACACCTACCTTCACTGAGACCCTTAAAATGATATTTTTAGTTATTTGATCGTCACCTACAGATGAAGATTCAACATTAAAATCTTTATTTGATGAGATATGTTCATTTCCATTTCTCAGCTTTTCTCTAGAGATTCTTTCACAAAAGCAATAAGTTCCCCAGCTCTTCTTGACAAAATGTTGATACTAATTGTATAAATACTATAGTGATAGCTGAAATTTTTGTCCATACAGGGCCAGTTTTATGGTAGGCAGGGCTGTGGCCTAAGGGCTCCCACAACTAGAAATGGGTGTTTTTAGATATTTGTGACATTGATGCGCATTATAAAATAAAATAAGCCTTTATTCAGACAGAGTTGTTACATGTACAGTCAAAACCGAATTTAAGAACACCGTTTATAAGGACGTGTCCGTTATTATAATCAATTATCAAGGTCCTGACCAAAACCTATAGTAAACAAACCGCCTATAACAACACCGGATATAGCACTAAATACTGCTTAAAATAACTTGTAGCCAATGAATCTTGAGAAAGTTCTTATGGATATTCATCGGCTATAACGACTTATCGTTTTACTTGTTCCAGCAAAACAAAATATTCTGTAGGTACGTACAGTTTTTCATAGTAAACTTATTACTTCTTTTTTTGATATTTTATTTGAAAACAAGCTTATAGTCATTATCTATAACCATAGTACATACAAACATATGATAATAATATGACCACTTGTGTGTATTGCTTATAAAAACTATCGTTATAACTACCCTTCAATGTCGTTATATACGGTTTTGACTGTATTAAATTTACTAAACTTAAGTTATTAATCTGATTGCCCTTTGAAAAGATCTCCCCCAGAGTATCCCAATGCTATCTATCCATAACCTTCTTGTTCCATGCCTCTCCTGCGGCCACTTTTAATTCAGCCTCCTATCTCTCTCTTTGTCTTCCTCACCTCATTTTTCAATCCCGCGGTTACCACACCATAACTTCCTTGGCCCATTTCATTTTCCTTCTTCGTATTATATGTCCTACACTGTGTATGTCACATTTGTCACACCAGTTCTAGCCCTTATATTAGTTAGTTTTATTCTGTCTTTCAAATTGACACTTACCATGCTCCTCTCCATCCTGTTTTGACATACTTGTAGAATTTTTCTTTGCTTATCTTTTAAAACCCATGTCTGGCAACTATATGCCATGCATGGTAATACACAAGTTATAAATAATTTCTTTTTATCTGCCACTGAGGGAGAACTGAGGATTTTTCATTACTTCTTTGAGCGACCAATACCTGTTCCAAGAATTGTTTATTTTTGTTTCTATTTCCTTCTGCATTTGGTCGTCTGGTGAATCTGGTGAAAAAAATGTTGACCTAAGTATGTGTATTGGTTTACATATTCTTTATCGATGCGCATCGGTACCAGATAAATCACGTCATACGTTTATCAATGCCAAGTGAATGACAGTCTAGCTAGTATTGTAGTATCCGATAACGCGAAAATTAATTAATGAATGATGCCGTTCCATGGCATCAAAGTTTATCCCCATCTTCTTCTTTTTCTTACAACGGGCGTTTCCGCAACTCGACGTCCTTATGGCGTCTATTTTGCATGAGGAGGGTGTGTAGCTGGAATCATTCCAGCCAGCCCAGCTCTGTTAGGAACGCCCCCAGGGCCTTCATATTGGTGACTGCCTCTTGGAGATTTCCCGGTGAGCCGAGGTACCGTGTTTAAGGTTCGGTGGCAATCATGTAGGAGGCTCGATTTGACCATAGAGGCTTGTTAGACTGATTTGTTGTCGGACAGTATCCTCCCAGAAAGGGACCTCCCTCGGGTCCTTAGAGAAAACACTCACGCCCGTGCCCGATGAGGTTTTTGAGCCGTCGGTGTAGATCATGAGAGCCTTGTGTTGTTACCTTTGGATCGATGTCGTCCAGTAGATGTATTCTGTACTTTTTGTCAAAGATAAAGGCGGGTATAATTTTGACACATGCCGCTTCTATGAGCGGAGTGTTTACCCATTCCTTCAGTATACTGTTGAGATGTCTTCTTCTTTCGAACTTTACCAGCCCAAACTTTTGTAGTCTCAACGCTGTTTTAGCTGCTAGATTAGACCGGGTCTTCGCACTCTTATCATACGGGTGCCTATTGCTAAGCTAGTGTGCAAATTTGCTGTGTAGTGTTGGTGTTTGTGTCCTGTGTGGGAGGAGTCGGAGGCGCGTTGGCGCGGGTGATTTCGTCGTCGGGATATTCTAAGACGTGCTTAGGCTGACGGAATCGAAGGGAAACTATAACGTCCTTCTAAATAAACAAGGAGTTTCGCATTTATTACACGCATCATCACCTTTGAGGGTAGGGAGGTGATAGTAATTGGCATGTAATTTCTCGGGTCAGATCAGCCTTTTTAGGTGAGAAAATAAGACTGTTCTTGTAGGTAGGATAAGAGAGTGCAAAGTACAGCTAAGGGGCACGCACGCCGTTTCGGCTCAGCGCTGCTGTAGGTTGCAGGTACAGTGTCTTACAATGACTTCGACAATTCGCGTCGATCTTCACGCTGTCTGATTATAATTTCAAGCATTGAGTAGCTGCTCTACGAGATAGAAGCAAGATCGGAATCTTCGTCGCTTAATGACTGTTAGAGCGACAAATTGCTAGGAGTTTATATTTGCGTGTAATCTCATTGCTGTTATTCGTATGGTTTGTGGTTGTCAGAATTATTTGAATATACTGACTGACATGCACTTCAAGTTTTTGGTTGTTACTTGCTTAGATACGTTGTTTGTACTCATGTGTTCTATTTTGTTTGTAAATATATATTAAGTCAATATTAGCTGGCATTCTTTATTTATTATATATGATCGAGGTTATCTAGTCCTCGATCAGGTTATGGGCCGCATATGATAAATATAAGAAGACTTAAAATATGGCTACACAAGGAAATAGTATGAAGGTAAATTCGAGCAGCGATGGATCGGAGAGATCTCAGCCTTCACACGACACAGGTATGAGCATAGAGAAACTCGATGGAAATTCGAATTATAGTACTTGGAAATTTTTGGTAGAATTATATCTAATTCACGATGATTTATGGGAGTACACACAAACAACGCCAGATAAAACTGATGTAGTAGGAGATAAAGTAATTATTCTTGCCATATATGTAGATGACATTTTATTGTTCTGGAATAATGTTGAGGAATTAAGGAAGGTTAAAACCGATCTCACAAACAAATTTGAGATGAAGGACCTTGGCACAGCGAAGTTGATGTTGGGAATACGAATAGCACAAGATAGTGAAGGGATCAAACTGGATCAGAAGGGATACATAGAGAAGGTTATTCGTACATTTGGAATGGAGAACTGTAAACCAGTTGCTACTCCAGCAGTACCAGGACAAAGGCTAGAGAGGCCACAGCTTGATCAAGAACTTGATGAAAAAGTACCGTATCGCGCATTGATTGGTTCACTGATGTACCTTGCTGTTTGTACGCGCCCTGACATAGCACACACAGTAAGTCAACTCAGTCAGTTTAACAACAGCTACGGAGACGAGCATTGGATAGCTGCAAAGAGAGTGCTCCGCTATTTGATGGGAACCAAGGATCTAGCATTATTCTATAGAAGGGGAAACCAAAATGAGTTTGTATTAGGTTATGCTGATGCAGATCACGCCGGAGACTTTGATAGAAGATCAAATTCAGGTTGGGTATTTTTATCTCAAGGAGGAGCTATTTCTTGGGAGAGCAAGAAACAACGTACAGTGGCAATATCGTCTGCAGAAGCTGAGTATGTAGCGTTATCAGAGGCTGCAAAAGAGGCAATTTTCATTCGCAGGTTTATTGCAGAATTAAGAGATGGACCCAATCCCGCAATCTCAATTTTCACTGATAGTCAGTCGGCTATGGCAATTGCTAAGAATCCTGTACATCACCAGCGTACGAAGCATGTGGATGTAAGATATCACTTTGTACGTGAGGCAATTGAGAATGGTGACATTCATTTGAGGTACAAGGAAACTAATAGAATGACAGCTGATGTTTTGACAAAGTGTTTGTTGAGAGGTAAATTTGAATGGTGTGTGAAAAGCATGGGTTTGAGTTGTGTGTGAATAAGATGGCTGTTTATATGGTAGGTACACTAACAGGCATGAGATTAAGGAGGAGTGTTAGAGCGACAAATTGCTAGGAGTTTATATTTGCGTGTAATCTCATTGCTGTTATTCGTATGGTTTGTGGTTGTCAGAATTATTTGAATATACTGACTGACATGCACTTCAAGTTTTTGGTTGTTACTTGCTTAGATACGTTGTTTGTACTCATGTGTTCTATTTTGTTTGTAAATATATATTAAGTCAATATTAGCTGGCATTCTTTATTTATTATATATGATCGAGGTTATCTAGTCCTCGATCAATGACGAATTGACGCAAAGAACTTTGATTTTCGAATATTGACCGCCGAAGCGCCTTTCGCTTTAGCGCTGTGGCCCAAGATTCCGTCGGGCTTAATACAAATATACATACATAGAATTTTTTAAGAATTTATTTTACCACTAGCGGCCCGCCCTCGGTTCGCTTCTGTGTAGAGCTGAAGTGTAGACTACAGTTTTTATTCTCAGGCTTGTATTATACACAATGACATTCATCTATGATTCTTCTTATACCTGCATGCAAAGTCTCAGCCCGATCGGTTTAAAATTGACAAAGTTTCATACAAACTTTCATTCCCTATTTTATTCCCTTGGGGGTAGAATTGATCAAAATTCTTTCTTAGCGGATGCCTACGTTATAACATCTACCTACAGGCCAAATTTTAGCCCGATCCGTCCAGTGGTTTGGGCTGTGCGTTGAAAGATCACTATGTCAGTCAGTCACCTTTGAGTTTTATATATATAGATTCTTTCGGCGTGGCTTATATAGTATAAGCCACGCTAAATTACAGTGTTCTAAGCCCGTATTAATGTATCGCTCTCAAGTCGGAGACTACGATTTTGAGAGACTGTTTTCATACAAAACACCAAGTTAAGATCGTACTGAAGATCGCTTTCAGAGTTAAGATCGATTTATTAATACGGGTCCTAGTCTCGGAGCTCAGCTGCAAACGGATACTCATAGCGAAACTATATCCCCGTTATTGTTAAACAAGGAATAAGCTTAGATTAGTTACGCCGTGATTTGTTCATGTCACTCAAATGCCATATGTCATTCAACGAACAGAGACAAAACATGGATATACTAATCCGAGATTTTTTTTGACGTCCTCCGTGGCTGCGTGGTTAGTGCGCCGTGTTTCATGGTGTCGCTGACTCGAGAGGTCCTCCGTTCGAATCCCGAGATGTTTATGTGATGAATACGAGCATTTGTACTCCAGTCATGGATGTTTAATATGTATTTCTATATTAATCTCTTATCTATTAGACAAGTCCGTCCGTCCGTCCGTCCGTCTGTCTGTCTGTGGTGCTGTTTCAGCGGCCAAACCATAAGAGATAGATAAAGAGAATGTTTAAGTTATAAGTTAAGAATAGTCTGATAAGACTACAAACCGGATTTGAGTAGATAAGACTACAAAACGCAGCACTTCCGGTTTTCGAGAAATCACGAATTTCAAACGAAACCACTCAAAATCTCGGAAGTTCTCAATTAATTAAATACATTTTTTTTTTGGTGTACATTTGGTTCACTGGTTTGCTAGTATACTTATATATGTAGGTATAGTATACGTATTCTATCCGTTACCCTAGCATCCCATAACACAAGCCTTAGAGTGCTTACTTTGGGGCTAGGCTAATTGGCGTGGGTGTGGGAATATATTTATTTAATTATTTCTTATTCTGCGTTTATTAATAAGGGGTTGACTATACATTTTATCTGACTGGTATTTTTAGTTTTAATTTTTACAATATTACGTACAATATTTTTATCCAAACAAACCTCTTTGCAGATAAATGCACAAGGTATCACTTAGCTGGGGAAATTGACATAAACATCTTTACGAAAAAAGTATAGACGTCAAATTCGGCGTTTCCCTGGTCATCGGCGCGAAGAAAGGACTGAGAAAGATTTTCAAATGAAATAGAATTAAATTTTATTCAATATAAACATTTTTGGTTAATACAGAACAATGGTTGAAGGAGACAAAAATACCATTGACACAGTGCAGGTGGCCCTCCGCATCCGGCCTTTGATGAAACAGGAGATAGAGAGAGGATGCGACGAGTGTATAGATGTTGTGAATGGGGAACCCCAAGTGCAGATCAAAGACTTAGCGTTCACATACAACTTTGTATTCCCACAACATATAACACAGCAAGAATTCTATGATACAGCAGTCAAAGGTTTAATAGGAAGGTTATTTCAAGGTATGTATTTATTTGATGACTAGCTGTGCCTAGCGGTGTTACCCGCGGTTTATTAGGGACATTTTCCCGTAGTAAAAGGTTGCCTCTGTGTTAATCCAGGGTGTCAGCTAACTTCATACATAATTTTATTAAAATCGCTACAGCCGTTTAGACATGAAGAAGTAACAAATATACACACACTCACACACACACACACACAACTTTCGCTTTTATAATATTAGTGTGATTTGACTATGCGTAAGAAAATATAGAGATGTCGATTAAATGTAACGCTCCATTAAAATCACATGACTCTTTTGTAATTGAAAATCGTCACCGACTTCATGTGGCCTCTATTCGTACACGAATAAAATAAATTCGGTGACTTATTACTTTGTCGTACCATTCGCTAGTGGAATTTTTTGGTCGCGCACGTGTTCCTTCCTTCCTACAATCGAGGCGTGTAGAAGCATTTCTGTAGGTGGGCAAGGTGGTTGGGTAGGTATGGCAGTTCATAACTGCTGCTCTTAACATCAGGAGGGGTAGTCAATTAAAAAAAAAAAGAAATTGAAACCATCAACATTGATTAAACTTTGAAGTTAGTTGACTTCTCTGAGTATGACCAGCCTGTAAGATGTTTTTATTTGGAAACATTATCGTAAAATTTAATTATTGTTTTATAAATCTATAAACCTTAATGATAACTAAAGATTAAATATATGAAGGGATAATTCCTATTATTTTAAAGCATGTAACTGCTTGATGTTTAAGTCTAAAGAAAATATAACTAGAAATAAATCCACGCGGACCAGGCACCAGACGGGACTCGAACCCGCACTCTTCGCAATCCGGGCGAATGCACTGACCAATTATGCTACCGCGGCCCTCACGGACCTATTATGCAATTGGCCAGTGCATTCGCCCGCATTGCGAAGGGTGCGGGTTCGAGTCCCGTCTGCTGCCTGGTCCGCGTGGAACTTTTTCTAGTTATATTTTCTTTAGATATGAAGGGATTCAATATAACGCAACCTGCCCATCGACATAAATAATAATTGATTCCTGTCAGACTCACGTAAAATAATATTGACTTGTTGTTTCTTTTGTATTCTATTTACATAATCATTATAATACCATGTATTAATTAATTTTCAAATTGATAATTTCCAGGTTACAATGTGACAATACTAGCATATGGCCAGACGGGCTCTGGGAAAACATACACCATGGGTACCAATTATTCAGGATCTGACGGAGATTCAACAAAACTTGGTGAGCTATTTTTATATTCACACACTCTTTAAACAAGTTATAGTCAGACATACCTTAAAAAAATATGCAGCGTTCCTTAAGGATGCGCAGACGAGGGATTTGTCAGCCAATTTTTTTGTCCACCGAAACAGATCCGTTACTACTGCATCGAGTAATGCACACGACGGATTAACAGTACCGCGTACGAAAAAATCCCAAACCCCCGCAAAATCGAGGACACTGAGAGGCCGGACTGGAGAAAAGTACGCGGAAGATGCCGTAAAAAAAATAGAACTCAAGTGACTAGGCTCAGCAACGTACTTATACTAATATTAATCATTCGACCAAGAGCTCTATTTTTGAATCACTCGTCTGACATAGTATCGTCGAATGCGACATAAGTCACCTTCGACTTTCAAGTCGCTTAATACTGATTTTCCGTATTTTTGAATCACTCGTCACCGCACCGGTGTTACATGTCTAATACGAAATATGAAATTTTACTCATTTCACGCAGTAAAAATAAAAACCGGTAATTACCGCAATGAAAACCGAACAAAAAATTCTCGTTGTCGTTTCATATAAAGCATGACAATGACAGATTATCGTCATCTAATAGCACAAAAAATTTGACAATTATTCTACCATTCGCCATGCAGCGAGTGGTCTCACCCATTCGTTGCACTCGAGCGATTCAAAAATACGGAATTAATTATGTCCAATGAAATTTAGTAGAAATCGAGCGTTCGACGCAAGACGAGTGATTCAAAAATAGAGCTCCAAGTCGACTGCGTTTTATATCATTCGAATGGAGTCGAAGGTATCAGGCGGCGACTTACCGACTCTCAACTGGCGTAGGTACGTGACGAAGACAAACAAACCGGGTCGACTCGGGCTTGGTCGGGCGAACTCGACGAGTGAAAGAAATGAGCAGAGTCAATAGGGTACTACTACTTTCCATCGTTCTTTAATGATTAGATCGATGTATAAACTCTTTATATTAAAAAAAAATGTGTGCGTGTACTAGTGTACACACGTAAGAAGTGAAACTTCTTTATGGCCTTTTTTTTTTCGAAAAATGATCTACATGCAACTTTCCAGAAATATATATATAGGCGTGCGCTAAGATTTTTCAAAAACTCACCCACTAAAGGGGTATAACTACACCTTACCTTACCTTACCTTACCTTACCTTACCTTACCTTACCTTACCTTACCTTACCTTACCTTACCTTACCTTACCTTACCTTACCTTACCTTACCTTACCTTACCTTGTGTGAAACACGAATATTTGCTGTCGATACTTTTTTTTTTAAAGTTGACAGAAGAAGCAATTGTTCGGATGAGGTAAATAGTGCTCTTTTAAAAAAAAGATGGCGCGTAACCAAAAAACGTGACGCGTAACCAAAAAACGTGACGCGTAACCGAATAAAAATGTGACGGTAAATTTTTTTCCAACGCCGATAAAGAAGTTTCACTTCAATATATATAAATCAAGTAATATTAAACAAATTCACTGGTAATTATAGTTTTCACTGCAAAAATAAGAATTAATAACACAAGACTACCGTAGCAGGTGCCAAGTACGAACGTACGGAAACTAACTAAACTAATGCAAATGATGAACGAGCGAATGAATAACCTAACTTTATTCGTTGCGCTCTTGTAAATTTGACATTAGTATTACTAATTAGTAGTCGTTATTCGAATAATGACATTAGTATACTACTAATTTGCCTTTCGAATAGCCAAATTAGTAATTAAGAATTGGTCGAAAGGTAAAATCATTCGTAGTCGCACATCGCTACACAGCGAACTTTAGTCGGCTTTAGGCGCTCAATCCGATTTAAAGAAATGAACCCAGTACAGTATTCTCTATCAAAACGTTTTCTTTTTTTTCTTAAACTTCACTTACTTAATTACAACACAACGTACAGGTTGCGGCACCTAACTGTAGCGATGAACAAAACGCGTCAGGGATAGCTGCGCATGGGTACGACTAGAGCAGTGTTTCCTAACCTTTCCAATACTGCTACCCCTGTAACCAGAGTCCGACCGAAACTGGTTTTCCAGCCGAAACCGAATATTCGATCGTGGCTTCGGTTTCGGCCGAAACCGAAACTCACGTGGTCAAGATTAAAATTCCTTAAAATACTGAAATTTGGTGCATTTTACCCATTATTGAGAATTCATTAGGACATGAAATGGAAACACACTATATTAATTTTGTTGTAGGTAATCATTTATTAAATATAATATAAAAAAATATTAATAATATTTTTATAATTTTTTCAAATTAAGTTCTCATAGCAAAATTTTTATCAGTTATCAATAAACAATTCACAAATTTTTACTGTTTCATTAAATACCCATTGGTATTTTGAAATCCTATTAATTAATACTTTGGTTTGTATTTGTACTTAGAAGAATCATCAATCTCTTCTATCTCAATATAGGAAACTGCACTTCTCAATATAGGATATGGACTGCTGTGCGAGAAACGAAGGAAGGCGAGCGTGCACGACAACTTCCGAAATCAGTTTCGGTTTCGGCAAAAGTTTCGGTCAATTTTGGCCGAAACCGAAACTGCCGCCGAAACTCAATTTATGGCCGAAACTCGGCCGAAACCGAACTTTCGGTCGGACACTACCTGTAACCTATTAGGAAAACAGATTTTATCTTGTCTTTAAAATGTTATCATCAGTCCAAAAAAATCCAATTTGGTCGCTACATCTTCGTCTCTAATAATGAATGAATGAATGATCACTTTATTGTACACCATGATATTTCAAATTACAATTAATTAAAACTATTACATAATAGTACAAACGGCGGCCTTATCGCTAAGATTTATTCCAGGCAACCGTATGTTTACTGGACTGTTACATAGACAGTAGGAAGTAGATGGTGTCACTTAAAGTGAAACTACCATTAATAATACTTATAAATAATTATACAGAACAAAAAATAAAATGAAATACAAATACATAAACATAATATATAAACACACTAACACTTTAATCATACTTACTTTGGATGATGTGACGACTTGCTAAAGTGTCAAGTAATGTTCTTTTAACATTTTTTTAACATGTCATCATCAGGAAAAAATCTCGCCCCGCTTCCCACATTCAGCACCCCGCGGGCTCGCTAGCAAGAAGGAGCGCATGCTCAGTTTAGTAGTATTATTATATAATATTTTCTTATTATTTAGATTTGACCAAATAATTAGGTTCTTTGTTACCCCCGAAGTATGGCTGATTTACACCCGGAGGGGTAATTACCCCCAGGTTCGGAACCCAGGGACTAGAGAGACAATCACCCGCGCACCTCGTTTCCTCCAATACATCTTCATTTTTACTTCTGCGCAATAACTGTCAGCGCTAGAGTTTCGTGCCGGGACTTAAGCTGAGAAAATTTATTTCTATAGCGTGCGCTTTTTAAAATTTTCGCCGGACAAATGTTCGCACATGGTGTGCGTCACATCCGTGACAAGTCTTAGGCGGACATTCTCTTCACGATTCAGGGGCCGGTATGCCCTCGGACACCAGTGTTGTCCGGACTTGGGAGGTCCGGATCCTACATTGCACAGGCCTCTGTTGATGGACGGGGATACCCGTGATGCCTCGGGGCATCCCCATGATGGGTGGGTCCGTTCAAGTCGGACACCCACTGGTGAGGTCGCGGAAGTATCCGAAAGGGTTCCCGTGGCCTTACCCAGTGCCGTGTCCTCGCTGGGCGGAGTGCCGCCAGATGGTGGATCACTTGGCCCGTCGGTGAGGTGGGGGGCATCGTCAGGTTTTTTGTGGGTAGGGCCCCCCTCCTCTCGGGCAGCCGCTGAGCTAACCTTCGGGCTGGCTGAGCGGGTGGGCGAGAGGAGGAGCGGAGGAGTCCCACATAACCTCGCCGCACTCTCAAGGCGGTGGGGTATGCGTAACGCATTTTCCTGACGAAAAATAAAATAAAAAAAGGGCCGGTATGCCCTACCTCTCCTATATGAAGCAAGACTCGCTAGTTTATTTAAGTGCAAAAATTTTAACAATTATAAATCCATCTTTCTCGGTTTTTTGTGGGTAGGGCCCCCCTCCTCTCGGGCAGCCGCTGAGCCAACCCTCGGGCTGGCTGAGCGGGTGGGCGAGAGGAGGAGCGGAGGGTCCCACATAACCTCGCCGCACTCTCAAGGCAGTGGGGTACGCGTAACGCATTTTCCTGACAATAGGGGCCGGTATGCCCTACCTCTCTTATATGAAGCAAGAGTTGCTAGTTTGTTTAACAGCAAAATTTTAATAATTATAAATCCCATCTTTCTCAAATCAGGTGTGATACCTCAAGCGGTTGCAGACATATTCGATTTCATAGAAACCCACGAGGACAAGTTTATTTTCAAAGTGACAGTCTCCTTTATGGAGTTGTATCAGGAACAGTGTTACGATTTGCTATCTGGAAAGGAGAGAGGTCACAGCATCATTGAAATCAGAGAGGATATAAACAAAGGTGTAATTTTACCAGGTAAGCGAGCAGTTTAGTTTCGTAGACTTTGTATATGGCGCAAGTGGTTAGCGCGTTCGGCTACGATAGTTGAAGTTAAGCAACTTTCGGAGTGGTCGGTCATTGGATGGGTGACCAAAAATTTACTATCTCGAGCTCCTCCGTGCTTCGGAAGGCACGTTAAGCCGTTGGTTCCGGCTGCATCTGCAGTCGTTAGCACCCACCAATGGGCCTGCGTGGTGGGTCATGGCCCAATTTCTCTATTCCCTCCATAGGGAAGGTCTGTGCCCCAGCAGTGGGGACATTAATAGGCTGATGATGATTTGTATTAGATAATGGATATTCTTATAGGCAAACATATCCCCTTTTCAACCCCTATCAGGTTTTATTTACATTAGAACTAAAGTAGGAAACTATGTACTTCGTCCCTTTACCTACATGTAAAATTTCATCAAAATCGGTTCTGCAGTTTAGATATAAAAGCTTAGCGCTCGGAAAGAGTGACTTTCGAATTTAAAATAGGGTTGAAGACTAACTTTATTTTCTTCGACCATCAGGTAGATTTTCGAAAAAGTATTGGATACGTATTTTTTCTTTATTCACATAATCTGCAGAGATATGTTGATTTGAAATGTCGCATGACGTCACGTTTGGGTGCAATTTTACTTAAAAGTGACGTCATGGGCCGCTCGTGACGCTGCCAAACTTTGACGCTTTTTATCTAACATTTTTCATTGGATTGACCAAAGAAAAAATATATGTCCATTATTTTTGTTAATCTAACTATGAGTATTGAAATTGTGAACTGTTCCTGTAATTCTTATGCATACATTACATGATTATGGTAATGGAGATTGGTTAAGGGCTTTCTTCGCACATTACACCGACTCCACTTCCGCTGCATCTCAACTCACAGTTTGACATTGAAATGTGAGCTTTATGTCGTGATACTTAAGAGTGAACTACCAACTAAGTTGAAACTGAGGAGCTCGATGGCGCAAGAGGTTAGCGCGATCGGCTGCGATCGTTGAAGTTAACTCAACTTTCGAAGTGGTTGGTCGTTGGATGGGTGACCAAAAATTTACTATCTCAAGCCCCTCCGTGCTTCGGAAAGCACGCTAAGCCTTGGTAACGGAAGGCCTGTGCCCCAGCAGTGGGGACATTAATAGGCCGATGATGATGATTAGTATTTACCTCAACTGCAGCAGTGGAATTTTGTGAAAGGCCTGTTAATTAGTGGTGTGCGTGAAAACATAAGGAAATGAATAAACTATTTTCGAATTTGATTTTGTAGGTATCACCGAGCACCCAGTGGCGTCGACCATGGAAACCATGATGGTGCTGGAGCAGGGGTCCATGGGTCGGGTCACTGGATCCACGGCCATGAACCAGGCTTCGAGCAGGAGTCACGCCGTCTTCACCATCGTAATCACCAAGGAGAGCCGGACGGATAAGTGAGTGTGTTTATATTACGACTAGCGGACGCCCGCGACTTCGTACTCGTGGATTTCAAAAAAAACGAGCGAGCTTTAGTCGCGTATGATGTGTATGTGTCTTTTAAAAAAAATTCAATGGACAGTTTTGACTTTCCTACCATTTTATTATCTAATATATAAAATTCTCGTGTCGCGGTGTTTGTGGTTAAACTCCTCCGAAACGGCTTTCCCGATTCTCATGAAATTTTGTGTGCGTATTGGGTAGGTCTGAGAATCGGACAACATCTATTTTTCATCCCCCTAAATGTTAAGGGTAATCCACCCCTACTTTTTTTTCAATTTTAGATAAATTTAATTTTTTTATGATACATCATACAAAAATACATACATCCCTAAATTTTCAACTTTCTTCCACCAACCCCTATTTTTTTATGGCGGTACGAAGTTCGCTGGGTCAGCTAGTATGTATATACTAGTGGGTGCCAGCGCCTTTTCGCTCCCTTCAAAGATTTCTGGGGT
Source organism: Chilo suppressalis (assembly GCA_902850365.2). Taxonomy (NCBI): domain Eukaryota; kingdom Metazoa; phylum Arthropoda; class Insecta; order Lepidoptera; family Crambidae; genus Chilo; species Chilo suppressalis. Next base: position 2,946,314 of record OU963910.1, read on the forward strand.
AAAAACTATCCAATGTCCTTTCCCGGGTCTCAAAACTTTCTCCATACCAAATTTCAGCGGTTTAAGCGTGAAGAGGTCACAGGCGGACAGACACCCTTTAAGTATATTTATATAGAAATGCATATTAAACATCCATGACTGGAGTTCAAATGTTCGTATTCATCACACAAACATCTGCCCCCACCGGGATTCGAACCCGGGACCCCGCGAGTAGGCGACCATGAAACCCGGCGTACAAACCACTCGGCCACGGAGGCTGTCTAACAGACACACTTTTCTATTTATAATACTGGCATAGATTTAGATGCCAGAAATGACTCCACCTGAATCATGGACGACTTCGCAGCGCCACCCCAGGAGCAAATTTAATAGTTGATCATAGTTTGACAAAGAGCGAGATATACACATTCTTAATATTTTCATTTTCAGCTGTAGATGCCTTTTGGCACTAATAAAACTGTTATTTTAACAAAATTCCTTTTCGGACGGTACTAACTTAGCAGATGGAGGCTAATAGAAAAAGTGTACGATTTTTTCCTAACAACTGTCAGCTGTTTCGTAGTGTATTGTGTATAGTTGTGTACTTATACATACTTTTATTTTCCACTTCTTCCTAACAGTGTATTCTTAATAATTTCATTTTTGGCTGTAGATGCCTTTTGGCACTAATAAAGCTGTTATTTCAACAAAATTCCTTTTCAGAAGGTACTGACTAAGCAGATGGAGGCTAATAGAAAAAGTGTACGATTTTTCCGTAACAACCGTCAGCTGTTTCGTAGTGTATTGTGTATAGTTGTGTACTTATACATACTTTTATTTTCTACTTCTTCCCAACAGTGTGTTTTGTGTTTTACGACACACACGTTTGCCTTTTTTGAAATGAAACTTCTTTACACACGCTGTACTTGGGGGCGGGGGGGGGGGGGGGGGGGGGGAAGCTGGCGAATGCGTTACGCGTTACGAAAAGTGTGTTTGGGCAAGACGAAAGGGAGTTGAGTGGGGGATATAAGCATGAGAAAGCTGTGCGAGCGCGCTTTTTCTCTTATAGCTAGTAAATTAAATATGTTTGTATATGTACATACATGTATATATTGTACACACACATTATATACACATATGTATATATACAGGTGGAGCTAAAGAAGTTTCACTTTAGTCGTGTGGTCATTAACACACTCTTTTTTATTATCTGCAGGAACATAGCTACAACTTCCAAATTTCACCTGGTAGACTTGGCTGGTTCGGAACGCATTAAGAAGACTAAAGCCAGTGGCGAGAGGTTAAAGGAAGGCGTGAAGATAAACCAGGGTCTCCTTGCATTGGGCAATGTGATATCGGCCCTTGGAGATGGTACAAATAGGAGTTTCATCGGCTACAGGGACAGCAAACTCACTAGGCTGCTGCAAGGTAATGTTAAATGTGATGCCGTTAAATTTAAGGGGAAAAATAAATAAATTTAATCTTATCGCATTTTTTATAAACATCTAGCAGTTAAATGCTTAAAGATAAAAATAATTGCTATTTCTTCTTTCAAACGTTTAATACTTGTAAAGGTATTCATACGAAGAGATGGCGCTGCCTTGCAGCCTAAGAAATGCTAGAGAAAATTCGACACGGACAACGAGGGCATAATGGTCAGTGCATTTCCCCGGAAAGCAAAAGTGCGGGTTCGAGTCCAGAAAAAAATTTATTGGAAAAAATTCCTCGCCGTCCCGGAATGCAGACGGGATTCGAACCCACACCCTCCGCTATACGGGTGGGTGCACTGACCAATTATGCTACCACGACTATAATGACCGTGACAAATTTCTTCTTTTATTTCTTAGGCTGCCAGCGCCATCTCTTATTGTAGGTAACTGACAATTTCAAATGAATACCTTTACAAGTATTAAACATTTGAAAGAAGAAATGCTAATTTAGGTTTCTTGTATTTTATCATCATCAGCCTATTAATGTCTCCACTGCTGGGGAACAGGCTTTCCCTGTGGATGGAATGACCCACCACGCGGGCCCAGTGCGAATTGGCGGGTGCTAACGACTGCAGATGCAGCCTGGGCCAATGGCTTCACGTGCCTTCCGAAACACGGAGGAGTGAGAGATAATAAGTTTTTGATCACCCATCCGATGAACGGACATTGCGAAAGTTTTGTGTGATGAATACGAACAATCGGTACTCCAGTACTGGATGTGTAATATGTATTTCTACATAAATATGCTTATATATGAAAAATGTACATTGTTTTAAACTTTCATCATGGTCACTAACACTATAGCTATTAATGGGATTGTTACCATGTACTTGTTACATGTTTTCTCAGAGTAGACTCATAAAAAAAACGAGCGAGCCTTACAGTAGTCGCGTATGATGTGTAACATTCGAAACCTCACCTTATATTAAAAAAAAAAAGAAATAAAACCTACTACAATAATAATAAGCCATTTGAACATTGTTCTAAAATCAAATTAAACAGCGCGCGCTTTCGCGACTTCCTGTTACACACTTCCGTCCCATTTCACGAAATCACTCGCACAAATTGCAGGAAAGCGATAGGAAAGATGTTACACATCAACAAGGTACATGGTAACAATCCCGTTAATAGCTATAATGTAATATGTGAGTCGTATAGTATCAAAGGCGGCAAAGTATTATAAGAACCAAATATTTGGCAAATCAAAAAAAACTGTTTAGTCTCATCTTTAAGGGAGGATAAAATATTGACATTTCACTACGATTTGTAGTTATGATGAATGTCAATTATAAAAATCCTCCCTTAAAGACGAGACTAAACAGTTTTTTTTTGATTTGCCAAATATTTGGTTCGCCCTACTTTGCCGCCTTTGTTACTATACGACTCATGTATTCTATCAGTTACCCTAGTATCCCATAACACAAGCCTACAGTTACAACAGCTTACTTTAGTGCTAGGCTAACTGGTGTTGTTTTTCTTATTATTAATCATTATTTTATATTGTTTTAAACTTTCATGGTCACTAACATTATAGTGATATACGTTATTTACGGGATTGTTACCATGTACCTTGTTTTTAGCGAGTTTCCGATATTTCGGCACTGTTGCAAGCGCCATGATCACGGAGTAACTGATTTTATTATTAATCATTATTTTATATTGTTCTAAACTTTCATGGTCACTAACATTATAGTGATATACGTTATTTACGGGATTGTTACCATGTACCTTGTTTTTAGCGAGTTTCCGATATTTCGGCACTATTGCAAGCGTCATGATCACGGAGTAACTGAAGTAATTGCGGGTAGGCTGTTATCGGCAGACATGTCGGTCTACCCTCCGACGAAGTCTTTTGTTGCGTTCGATACCCGTACCACTGTTCACATTCTCAGTATTCACTCGAAACTGTTCTCGACACACAACACTTACAGTATCGGATCGCGACACGACACTTTTTTGATTATTTCCGGTTTTACACATACGAATACATAGTGATCATGGCGCTTGCAACAGTGCCGAAATATCGGAAACTCGCTAAAACAAGGTACATGGCAACAATCCCGTAAATAACATATATTACTATAATCATGAGGAGCTCGATGACGCAGGATGCTAGCGCGTTCGGCTGCGATCGTTGAAGTTAAGCAACTTTCGCAGTGGTCGGTCATTGGATGGGTGACCAAAAATTTACTATCTCGAGCTCCTCCGTGCTTCGGAAGGCACGTTAAGCCGTTGGTCCCGGCTGCATTTGCAGTCGTTAGCACCCACCAATCCGCACTGGGCCCGCGTGGTGGGTCATGGCCCAATCTCCCTATTCCATCCATAGGGAAGGCATGTGCCCCAGCAGTGGGGACATTAATAGGCTGATGATGATGATGATGATGACTATAATCATTATTTTGTTCAATAGACAGCTTGGGTGGTAACTCTTTAACCCTTATGGTGGCCTGCGTGAGTCCAGCCGATTATAATCTGGACGAAACGGTTTCGACTCTGAGATACGCGGATCGTGCGAGACGAATCCGGAACAAACCCATCATCAATCAGGACGCGAAGGCTGCGGAGATCGTCAGGTAATATTTCTAAAACTAGCGGTCGCCCGCGACTTGGTACGCTTGGAGTTAGTTAGAAATAAAGGTTCACTGCTCGTTCCCCGTAGGTGATAGCGTGATAATATGTAGCTTATATGTTGACCCGACTTCTTAATAGCATTCGTGCCAAATTTGAAGTAAATCCATGCAGTACTTTTTGAGTTTATCCCGGACATACATACAGGCAAACAGACAAAAATTCTGAAAACTATATTTTTGGCTTCGGTATCGATGGTAGATCACACCCCAAGTATTCATTAAAAAAAATATTCAATGTACAGTTTTGACTTTCCTACTATTTTATTATATGTATAGATTATCAACTTTGCATTATTTACCGATTGTAATTTTGATGAAACTGTTCCTACACTGAGATACGCGTGGAGCCCTGGAATCTTATCTGACAAAAAAGCAGCATTACTTAAAGCTAGTTTTTTTTGAGGAGTTTGATGGCGCAAGTGGTTAGCACGTTCGGCTGCGATCGTTGAAGTAAAGCAACTTTCGCAGTGGTCGGTCGTTGGATGGGTGACCAAAAATTTACTATCTCGAGCTCCTCCGTGCTTCGGAAGGCACGTTGAGCCGTTGGTCGCATCTGCAGTCGTTAGCACCGCACTGTAAGGCCCGCGTGATGATGGGTCATGGCCCAAACTTCCTATTCCATCCATATTGAAGGCCTGTGCCCCAGCAGTGGGGGCATTAATAGGCTGATGATGATGAATAAACAAAGAATAAGCTTGGATAAGTTACATTCATTGTTCATTGACTTACAAATGTCACGAGTGAAATGAACAAAACACGGCATCTAATCTCATTGCCCGTTTATAAATAAGTGAAATACAGTATGAAATCTAAATTGATAGTTGATCATCAGTTTGAACACGTAATTCTTACTTATTTTAACTTATGGTCCTTAGAGATTAAACTGTTAGTTAAAAGTTAATTCTACTGCTGATACGAAACATAATCATTGTTTTCCTATTCTGTCTTATATTTTCTGAAACTCATAAACTATTTAAGTTTACGAGTTTCGTATACTTAACCCGTCAACTATGTAAGCAAAATAGCGATCTAAATCCTGTCTGTGTTAGCCCTCCATTTTGTTTTTTATGGCTGGATTTTATTTTTATTTTCCTCTTATTATTCGATTTCTTCTATACATCCAGGCTTTATTTATGTCTTAAATCAATCCTGGATAGTTTCTCCATAAAGTAATCTATATATTAGATGTGTAAATAATATTTGACAAGTTTTAGAAAACGATCTCACGTTATTGAAAATTGTTAATGGAGTCCGTAAAAGTGGATATTCATCATTCTGTTGTGTATTTCAGTACAAATATCCAAATCAAAAACTCCATTTTCAAGTTACCGCGAAAACGTTTCTCTGGACAATATGGCGTCTTACTAGTGTGTGACATCACACGACTGTTATTAAAACGTCAAACGATACAATTTAATGTCACTTTAACCGGAAGTTTACTTGCGTGTGACGTCATTTTAGGCTCGGCCAATCCTAAGCGTTTTGAGTCACGTGACAATAGATAAGAAAACTATTATCTTTTTCGTTGGTTTTTAGTACAATTATGAATATTTTTTTGTAAAAACCCCTGCCAATATTCATTTTAAACACATGCTAGCAATTGGCACTTTATTTTTAACACTGTCAAATACCCTATTAAAAACTATTACTAAATATGATAAAACGCGTAATATGAAAATTTTAAATAATTTACTCATATCATGGTGAAAACTGCCATCTCCATAGACAGGGGTTTTGACGTTAGCAGAAATCTGCCATTTACACAGACCAGGGGATAAACTAATAAGCATGTTTTCAGGTTAAATAATTTAGTAAACGAATTGCGACTTCAATTAATCGGTAAAGCGCCTACAGTCAGCGAACAGAACAATGAGCAACTGCAAGAAGAGTTAGAACGAGAGAAAGCTAGATACCAAGAGCTGCTAAAGAAACACAAACAAGTCACTGAACACTTGGGAAATATGCTGATTGAAAACACGAATTTGTGTGAAAAGGCACTTTTAGCGGAAGCGGCCAAGGACAAAATCGAGAGGAAACTCAACGAGTTAACGGAGCAATGCAATCAGACTATAGAGAATTTGAATACTACTGATAAAAACGTGGACGACGAAGCTCAGAAGTCGAGTGTTGTGGACTATTTGAAGGAAATCAAGACGAGACTGGAAGATTTGCAGTCGGTGAATCTGAAAACTAATGAGGAATTGATAGACCATGAAATTAAGTTGTCCTTTATTAAAGAGGACAGTGAAGGGGAGAAGGTTGATGAAGAAGCCCTGCTCAATGAAGATCAGGCTGTGTTGGAAGAAGAGAAGAGAGCTATGGGACAGGTATGTATCGATTAGTTCAATGATCTTATTAATCACGCAGATATTTGTTTTACCAAGCTTAGGATTAACATCTTTAAGTATCTTAAATGATCTAAAGCTTTTATGACCGCAACTGTAAATGAATACCAATCAAGTGAAACGCTGACTCAGTGTTATTTATAAATACACTACATTACAATATTATGAAACTTTATAGCCACCAACAATATTAAATACTCTAGATACACCAACACGAACAAAATCGTGCCCGAAATCTGTCCAAAAGGTACATTGGACGATCCACGGAGATTGACTATGCGATCATCTAACGCTCCGTTAGATGATCGCATAGTCAAATACAATATATGGCATTATATAACCATTGAAAGTCGCCTTTAATACATACTGTGTAAGGTCTTGATTAAAACGCATGCGTGAAAGATTTATGGCAGTTCGAAATGCAAGCTCGTAAAATTTTACGACTTATTGCTATATGCAGAAGAATATAGAACTTTTTTCTTTGACTCTACACGTAATTCTGAATGCGCTGTTAGTAATATAGCAGGTACTGACCTCGAGGAAAAGAGACGACTATATTACCGTCCATGCATTTAAATATCACAAACATTTTCTATTAAATCAGTTTATAGTAATTATTACAACAAAATGTGCTTCAAATGCGTTAAATTACCAAACATTGATTAGATACCTGTCGAAAAAACGACACTACATACTTTAAGTATTTTTATTTTTTCACGGAGCTCTGCGGCAAATTGACTTGTCCGCGCGTGACTGTGAACCAAGAAGTGCTTTAGTGGTGTTCAAGCACTTCTTCATTGGGACACATTTTGAGCGCACATGGTGTGTCTAGGGTATTTAATAACGTTGATAGCCACTCATAATACCAAGCTTATCTATGTGATGGTATCCTGTGTTACAATAAAAATACTGGGTTCATTAAAATCTTCTGCATATCCATAAGTCAATCATCTCATCAATTTTAAAAGGATATGAGGCGCGATTTATTGAATTTTGTACATTAAAGAGTCAAGATTCATTACGCGCCGGGATAATGTAGCATTATAAATGTAAAGAATTTCTGAAATTGGTCCAGTAGTTTTTGTGTTTATTCATTACAAACATACAAATCTTTCCTTTTTATAAAACTAGCTGCCGCCAGCAGTTTTGTCCGCGTTGTATTAAGTTTTTTATGAACTCACAGGAAACTATTATTTTAACCGGGATTAATAGTATTCTATGTGTCAGTCTAGGTAATTCACTATATGCCTAACTAGCGGCCCGCCCTCGCTTCGCTTCGGTGTAGAGCTGAAGTGTAGACTGCAGTTTTTGTTCTCAGGCTTTTATTATTCACAATGAATTTCATCTATGATTCTTCTTATACCTGCATGCAGTCTCAGCCCGATCAGTTTAAATTGTCAAAGTTTCATACAAACTTTCATACCCTATTTTATCCCCTTGGGGGTAGAATAGATCAAAATCTTTTCATCATAACATCTACCTGCATGCCAAATTTTAGCCCGATCTGTCCAGTAGTTTGGGCTGTGCGTTGATAGATCACTATGTCAGTCAGTCACCTTTGAGTTTTATATATATAGATTTCATCCAAATCCGATCGGTGCTTTTCGCGTGAAGGAGTAACAAACATCCATACGCAATTTCGCGTTTTTTTAATTTAAAATAAAAAAAAACTATCGTTTATTCAGTCTAGGCTGTTACAAGCAATTGTGAATGTCGAAAAGCTACGTCATCGGTTCGCAAATCTACGGCGTGAGACCTTGTACTGAGAAGGACCGGCAAGAAACTCAGCAAGGGCTGTTTTTTTTCTCCCTGTTTTATTTCATACAATGTCGTCCAATTGAAAGTTGACATAAAACTTGTAAATATGTGTTAATATTAGCAGGAATATGATTGGTGTTGTGGACTAACAATAATAATTATCTTATCATCTAGGTGGCCTTGAACCAAGAGCTGCAAGAGTTGAACCGAGCGATGGCGATCAAAGCTTCCGTCGTACAAGCGATACTTGCCAACAACAAGGAAATGTTGGACAGCCATAACAATCTGCGAGAAAATGAGGAGAAGATCGCTCAACTCGAGAGGGAAAGGGACGAGCTGATGCAGCAATTGAAGCAGACCAAGGTGAGAACGAAAGATTCATCATTATCATCAGCCTATTATGTCTACTTCCTCCTACCTTCTGAAGCACGGAGCTCGAGATAGTAAATTTTTGGTCACCCATCCAATGACCGACCACAGCGAAAGTTGCTTAACTTCAACGATCGCAACCGAACGCGCTAACCACTTGCTCGACTGACATTTGGTTATTATTATTTTTTGTTGGTTTCTTTTTAGGTAAATAGGTATAATTCATAATCAGCCTAGCATTGCCCCCACTGCTGGGCCACAGGCCTTCCCTATGGATGAAATAGGGAGATTGGGCTATGACCCATCACGCGTGCCCAGTGCGGATTGGTGGGTGCTAACGACTGCAGATGCAGCCGGGACTAACGAATTAACGTGCCTGTTAGTCACCCATCCAATGACCGACCACTGCGAAAGTTGCTTAACTTCAACGATCGCAACCGAACGCGCTAACCACTTACGCTCTATAATAACAACTGATTCTTAGAAACGTAACCATTTATCCTTACTGTTTACTGGAGGTTAGTTATCGAAACTGGCCATAAGTGTTATAGACAGAAAGACAGATAAAGTCTTTTTGTATTTCTAATAGATCTAAGGTTTTCTCAATATAATAATATTGTTATAGAGTAAAGACCCGAGTCATGAAGAGCGTCGTACCAAAGTGTCGACTCTGGAGGCTCAGATATCTGACTTGAAGAAGAAATGCCAGCAGCAAGCCAACATCATTAAGACTAAAGAGAAGAACGAAGCGAAGATCGCCTCCCTCAACGCAGAACTGCAGGCCATGAAAGTCACAAAGGTAAATAGACTAGAATTATTTTACGACGACCTCTGTGGCCGAGTGGTTTCATGGTGTCGCCGACTCGAGAGGTCCCTCCCGGGTTCGAATTCCGGTGGCTGTTGTGTGATGAATACGAGCATTTCTACTTTAGTCATGGATGTTTAATATGCCATCATTATCATCAGCCTATTAATGTCCCCACTGCTGGGGCACAGGCCTTCCCTATGGATGGAATAGGGAGATTGGGCCATGACCCACCACGCAGGCCCAGTGCGGGTTGGCGGGTGCTAACGACTGCAGATGCATCCGGGACCAACGGCTTAACGTGCCTTCCGAAGCATGGAGGAGCTCGAGATAGTAAATTTTTGGTCACCTATCCAATGACCGACCACTGCGAAAGTTGCTTAACTTTAATGATCGCAGCCGAACGCGCTAACCACTTGCGCCGTCGAGGTCCGCTATTTAATATGTATTTCTATATAAATACTAGCTGACCCAGCGAACTTCGTACCGCCATAAAAAAATATGGGTTGATTTTAAAGGGTTGAAAATTCAGGGTTATATGTATTTACTAATGCTGTATCATAAAAAAAATAAAAAAAAATATATATATCTAAAATGAAAAAAAAAAATTAGGGGTGGATTACCCTTAACATTTAAGGGGATGAAAAATAGATTACATCCGATTCTCAGACCTACTGAATATGCATATAAAATTTCACGATAATCGGTCGAGCCGTTTCGGAGGAGTTTAACCACAAACACCGCGACACGAGAATTTTATATATTAGATATTGATGTATGTACAGTATATGTATTCTTTCCGTTACCCTAGTATCCCATAACACAAGCCTTACAGTGCTTACTTAGGGGCTAAGTTAATTGTGTGTGTTGTTTTTTTTAAAACTTTCGAAAATGACTTTAAAATTAAATGATTAATGTGTTTCCTATATTACTCTCCGTGTAGGTCAAAATAATTAAACAAATGCGGGAAGAAAGCGAGAAATTCCGCAAATGGAAGGCTGATAACGAACGTGCTCTTCTACGGCTCAGGAATGAAGATAGGAAGAGAGCCACCGCTATGGCTCGCATGGAATCTTTGCATGCGAAACAACAAACGGTGCTTAAGAGGAAGATGGAAGAAGCCGTCGCTGTTAATAAAAGGCTGAAGGTAAGAGAATAAAGTTGTAGACAACGAATTACAATTTCCACGCCAACTGCTATCAAGTGGGCTGCTCGAAAAAACTGCTATCAACACGCTGATCACGGGATTGGTTGGAGAGTTTATCATTCATCATCATCATTATCAGCCTATTAATATCCCCACTGCTGGGGTACAGGCCTTCCCTATGGATGGAATTGGGAGATTGGGCCTTGACCCACCACGCAGGCCCAGTGCGCATTGGTTGGTGCTAACGACTGCAGATGCAGCCGAGACCAACGGCTTAACGTGCCTTCCGAAGCACGGAGGAGCTCGATATAGTAAATTTTTGGTAACCCATCCAATGACCGACCATTGCGAAAGTTGCTTAACTTCAACGATCGCAGCCGAACGCGCTAACCACTTGCGCCATCGAGCTCCAACAAATAATATGGAATACGAACTGCGCTAAATAGTGGTTCCACGCCAACTGCGATCAAGTGGGCTGCTCGAAGAAACTGCGATCAACACGCTGATCACGGGATTGGTTCGGAGAGTTTATCATTATCTTACCCAATCAATGGAAAACTGAATTCATTTTCAGATATTTGATTTGGTTTGGTTCTCAACGATTTCCTCCACGAAAATTAGATATGTAAAAGGAATTTCACCCATAGAATAATAGTAAGTAGTTTTACTAGGCCTCCACGTTTTACTTTTTTGTAAATGCTTATTGAATCTTCACGCTAGACGTCTTTAGTGGTGATGTGAATTCGTTTTTTTTTGGCATTTTTGAGGGCTTCAAGTTATCGAAAAAACGATGACATAGAAGCATAGAATGAATAAAATTATATTTCATATATGCAAATAAAATAATTTGTTTAGTGATAGAAATCAAGGGGGAATTCGGCGAGAGCGTTTGTATGGAAAATACGTTGCCAACTTCCCTTCTTAAAGGTAGGTAGGTAGGTGCTACGTATTGAGACATCTAAATTACGAAATTTGTATGAAAACATATGACTTGGAAACACACTTGTCGTACGCAACGTTACATAACGTAACCTTAATTTGACGACCTCCGTGGCCGAGTGGTTTGTACGCCGGGTTTCATGGTGTCGCCGACTCGAGAGGTCCCGGGTTCGATTCCGGTGGGGCAGATGTTTGTGTGATGAATACGAGCATTTGTACTCCAGTCATGGATGTTTCATTTGTATTTCTGTATAAATATACTTATATATGTACCAGTATATTCTATCCGTTACCCTAGTATCCCATTACACTAGCCTTATAGTGCTTACTATGGGGCTAGGCTAATTGGTGTGAGTGCTGGAAATATTTATTTATTTATATCAATAGTTTGTCTTTATATAAACAGGAAGCTCTAGAACGTCAGAAGAGCACAGCTATGAAACGCAACGCCAAAGGCAGCGTTAAAGCTGGCGCCGTACAGCAGTACATCGAGCAGGAGCTAGAAGTACACCTCAGCATAGTCGAGGCGGAGAAGTCTTTGGAAGAACTTATGGAATATAGGTGAGCTGCCATGAAATTAACATTAAATCTCTCTTTTTCAGACATTTGTCGATTCTGATATGAAATGTAATGAAAGTTTATTTGCATGAAACATAGTTTGTTACAGTTGGTAAATAATATTAAGTTCCATATGTTTCGCCCCTCGAGCATTCAAAATACTAATAAATTATTTAAAAAATCAAATTTAAATTGAGTTATAGTGGCATACCAATAATTGTACAATACATGTCAAATTTTCTAATTCAATAGCCATTTCTTCATTTTGTCAACACAATTACTATTATTAATAAATATAATAACTATACATAAATAATATACAACCTACAAAATAAAAAATATATCACCATATATGATTCTCTAAACCAAAAAAAACTAAATTAAACTTTAATCTCTCCTTTTCACTCTGTGCCCTTAGTACGAGTTTGAGCTCACGAAAGTGAGTTTTCGTAATTGTAAATTATTTTTCTATGTGCATTTTGGTGAAAATTAACCAAATATACTTAAAATTTAAGAAGACGCAAATGATTTAATAATAGAATTTAAACACTGTTTATTTGTATTGAAAAGAAAACAATAAAATTAGTATCTTTCATACGAGTGCGAGCTCACGAAAACATAGTTTTCGTAAGAATGACTAGGATACACTGTTGTCAAATTTAATTTTTGGTTTAGAGAGACCATGCCAGAATCGACACAATTGGCTGGTTAAAAAATACGTAAGTAAAAAATATATATATAATAATGAATGAAATCATTGATAACAATTATTACTAAATCATTGACACCAGAAAATAATAATAATTGACATCGTCATTATCAAAGGTTTGCTACCATGTCTAGTAAATTTTTTGTCCAAGGCACGAAAGCGAATTTTTACAACGAAATTGTACAAAGCATAATTAACTTTAGAACAATATTGTATAAAATACAAACTAAACGAACGAGAATGTGCGAGAATTCCCGCAGAAGATGAATTTTATTTTTTTAAGCATTTAACTGCTAGATATTTAAATCTAAAGAAGTCTTTTTTTACATAAAGTTGTATTTGTAAGCAATGAACAATTTCATTGCCAAAATTCAAGACGACCTCCGTGGTCGAGTGGTTTGTATGCCGGGCTTCATGGTATCGCCTATTCGAGAGGTCCCGGATTCGAATCCCGCTGGGGGCAGATGTTTGTGTGATAAATACGAGCATATGTACTCCAGTCATGGATGTTCAATATGTATTTCTATATACAGGGTGTCCCAAAAAGTAGTGTCAAGCGGTAGTCCCGGGATAGAACACCTCTTGGGGAATCCGAAACACCCCCATGTATGTTCCGCGATTTTTTATAGTTTGCGAGTTATGAATTTTTTACTAAAATTTTGAGAATTAATGACCTAAACAACTTAAAAATTTAATAAAAAAAATTGGATGTCTTTTCCGAGATATTTTTTTTGCAACTCAATTTATATGAATTGTACTTAAATGACTAATACCTTTGTCTTTGTAACTATGATGGAAGTTTAAAAAATGATAATGCAAAGTGAAAAAAATATGGTCAGTGAATTATGTCTTAAGATTTCAACTTTAAATTTAAAATCTTAATAGGTAGTTTCATAGCTCCTAAGTAAGTTTAAAAACTGTGCCAAACTCTCAGCTTTCATAATAATTTAAAAAAATAGTACTTAAAGGGCTACTGCTAAAATCGGACTTCAAAGACAGTGAGGTGGAAAAATCTTAAAATTAGCGATTTGGTATCGAAGTTTTTTTTTGGCATTTTATCATTTCTAAAGTTAATTAGATTGTTAACTAACCAAAATTTATTGCAAGAACGCTAAGATGTTAACATTTGGATTATCTTGTGGACCGATGAATCACACTTTAAAAGGTGTGGGATTTTTAACATCCACTATTATCACTCATGGAACATCGAAAATCCACAACTGACACGTGACTCAAATTTTCAAGAACAATTCAGCGTGAACTTGTAGTCAGGCATAATAAACGGACAGCTGATTGGTCCGTTCGAACTATCAGACCGATTGAATGGCGAGTCCTACTTGGAATTTTTACGACAAGATCTCAATAATTTACTCGATGATGTAGACCTTTTAACGCGGAGGAACATGATTTTTCAAAACGATGGCGCTCCATGTCATTACGCGAGCATCGTCAGACATGATTTAAATGAAAGGTTTGGAGACAAGTGGATCGGGCGAGGAGGGTCCATTGCATGGCCCCCACGGTCCCCGGATTTAAACCCTATTGATTTCTTTGTTTGGGGATATTACAAAGAATTGGTCTACGCTAAAGACATAAGAAATATTCAAGAATTACGAACGAAATTGCGACACGCAGAAGAAACAATAAAAAATAACAGAATAGCGTTTATTCAGCTAAAAGAAAACTTTTTTAAAAGGTGCAGAATATGTATTGAGCAGGAAAGGAGACATTTTGAAAACTTTTTGTAATAAATAGCAGTTACTTTTTGTTTTATTTAGCTTTCCCTTTTTAAAGATTTTATTTTTGTAACTAAATTTAATTTTAGGTATCACACAATACAGCGAGTTCAAAAAATCTTCTTTTTAACTTTAAATTAAACTTAAAAATGGTAGAATCTTAGCTTTTTTGCAACTATTTTCGATTAGTTAACAATCTAATTGACTTTAGGAATGATAAAATGCCAAAAAAAAACATCGATACCAAATCGCTAATTTTAAGATTTTTCCACCTCACTGTCTTTGAAGTCCGATTTTAGCAAAAGTAGCCCTTTAAGTACTACTTTTTTTAAATTATTATGAAAGCTGAGAGTTTGGCGCAGTTTTTATACTTACTTAGGAGCTATGAAACTACCTATTAAGATTTTAAATTTAAAGTTGAAATCTTAAGACATAATTCACTGACCATAATTTTTTCACTTTGCACCATCATTTTTTGAACTTCCATCATAGTTACAAAGACAAAGGTATTAGTCATTTAAGTACAATTCATGTAAATTGAGTTGCAAAAACATATCTCGGAAAAGACTTATCCAATTTTTTTTATAAAATTTTTAAGTTGTTTAGGTCATTAATTCTCAAAATTTTAGTAAAAAATTCATAACTCGCAAACTATAAAAAATCGCGGAACATACATGGGGGTGTTTCGGATTCCCCAAGAGGTGTTCTATCCCGGGACTACCGCTTGACACTACTTTTTGGGACACCCTGTATACATAATTATATGTACATTATATATATTTTAACTGTTACCCTAGTTTCCCATAACACAAGCCTTACAGTGCTTACTTTGGGGCTAGGCTAATTGGTTGGTTAAAATTCGCTTCCATTCCACTCCGAGGCGGCATAAATTGATCCTAAATGATCCTCAAAATATAGTAAATGATAAATTGATCATCCTTTTGGTGTATGTATGGTGGTGGTGGTATACAACTGCCAATCTAACCCTAACGTTTAGGTTTTGCAATTTTATGTTTTTGGTGGCCATTTTCTACTTTTTGGGTATCATTTAAACATTATCTTTAAATTAATTTGACGTCTCTGAGCGCTGTTGTAAACATTTAATTTGTTAAACAGGGCGTGGATCACGGAACAGATAGAAAACCTCCGCAACAGCACAGAAGACGACGCCAGCAGGAAGAAGTTGGTAGAACTAGAAGACGATCTGGCGTTACGCAAGGCGCAGATATCAGACCTGCAACAGAAAATACTAACTGCTGACCAGGGTATGTGATATTATATTATGTTCAATACAATACAAACATCATAGAGAATCTAAGCAACATCACAAGACGACGCCAGCAGGAAGAAGTTGTAGAACTAGAAGACGATCTGGCGTTACACAAGGCGCAGATATCAGACCTGCAACAGAAAATATTTACTGCTGACCAGGGTATGTGATATTATATTATGTTCAATACAATTCAAACATCATAGAGAAATATCACAAAATACGACGCTAGCAGGAAGAAGTTGGTAGAACTAGAAGAAGATCTGGCGTTACGCAAGGCGCAGCTATCAGACCTGCAACAGAAAATAATTACTGCTGACCAGGGTATGTGATATTATATTATGTTCAATACAATACAAACATCATAGAGAACCTAAGCAACATCGCTAGACGACGCCAGCAGGAGGAAGTTGGTAGAACTGGAAGTCGATCTGGTGTTACCCAAGGCGCAGATATCAGACCTGCAACAGAAAATACTTACTGCTGACCAGGGTATGTGATATTATATTATGTTCAATACAATTCAAACATCATAGAGAACCAATGCAACAGCACATAAGACGACGGCAGGTGAAACTATATATTACTACTAGCGGCCCGCCCTGGCTTCGCTTCGGTGTTGAGCTGAAGTGTAGACTACAGTTTTTGTTCTCAGGCTTGTATTATACACACTGACATTCATTTATGATTCTTCTTATACCTGCATGCAAAGTCTCAGCCCGATCGGTTTAAAATTGACAAAGTTTCATACAAAATTTCATTCCCTATTTTATCCCCTTGGGGGTAGAATTGAAAGATGATGAAATGATGAGTAGATGAGAAAATAGTATGTGACGGAATTTTGAATAAAAAATATCATGATCAAAAATATTATAGTTTAATATTGTCAAGGCTGTCTATAAACTTTTACGAAATGGATTACATATAAAAAGTACAAATAACAATGAAACGTTTTAGTTTCAATTACTAATATTGCCAATTACAAATATGGTAAGCTCAGGTCTTGAAAAATTAAAATTGGCGATTTGAAGTCCCGTTGTAAGCGGTCACGTGAGATAACGCAAAATTGATTTTAATTTGAAACAACCTAAGTACCTCTAATGCATAACCTCCAAAATGCCATATATTAGGATAAAGCGATTTATCGACATTAACTGTCGAAGTACAACAGACTTTACAAAATGACGATAAAAGCTTTATCGCATCGCGTTTTGGTGCTCATGATACGGGGACTTAATTTGTGTAAAATATCAATTTGAGTTTTCATATATATTTTTTTTATAAAACAGAAAACAAATCCCGTACTCAGTGGGACAACATACAGTCTATGCTTGAAGCGAAAGTGGCTTTGAAGTGTTTGTTCGAGTTACTGGTCGATGCTAAACGAGAGCTTCAGAATCAAAGCGAGAAAGGTTACCAGGCGAGATACGAGGAGATCAAGGAAGCCCACGATCGACTGGCTGTAGAGTTTGAGAACAGTAAAGCGGAGTTTGAGAGACAACTGAGCTTAGTCAAGATGCAGAGTGAGCAGAAGGTAATCCATACTCCAAACTAATGTAATATATAAATTCTCGTTTCACGGTGTGCATAATTGAACTACTCCGAAACGGCTCGACCGATTTTCGAATAAAAAATATATGCATATTCAGTAGGTCTGAGAATCGGATAACGTCTATTTTTCATCCCCCTAAATGTTAAGGGTCCACCCTTAAAAACTTATTTTTTTGGACAAAATTTTTTGGTTTATTTTTTTTTCATCATACAAAAATACATATAATCCTAAATTTTCACCCTTCTACCACCAACCCCTATTTTTATGGCGGTACGAAGTTTGCTAGTCATTTTATAAAAATATGTAATTTTTCCTACAGATATCCGCCTTAGTAGCTTTGCAACGCGGAGTCGTCGGTCGCGGAGACAAGAGTGAAGCCTGCAAACATCTACAGAACGTGATCCAATACCAGCAGGAGAGACTTGACCAAGTGGAAGACGAGAATGTATGTCCAACCATTGCATTGTGAACCTTATGTCTAACATATTAAACACCGCTACAACCGCATACACGCGTTTGTGTGGTAGATTAGACGTAGATCGTACAGTATTTTTTTTTTGACCTAAAAAGGTTTTCCTCGTCTATTTATCGCTGTAATTGATTAAGGGATACATATATTGTTTTAAACTTTCATGGTTACTAACGTCATAGCTATTAACGGGATTTCTACCATGTACCTTGTTTTTCTATGAGTCTCCGATATTTCGGCAGTGTAGCAAGCGCCATTATCACGGAGTAACTTAAGTAATTGCGGGTAGATGTTATTGGTACATTTAAAGAAACGAGTTTTACTAGACCATATTTATTTAAAATAAATATATTTGTCCGTTACGCTTCCAGAATAATTATTTTATCGTGTTTTCATGAGAAGGTCGCGTGAAGTTCATGATTTTCTATAAAAAATGTATTTAAGATAGATTCGTGGCTATTTTACTCGATCATTTTAAATGTGTCTCTTGATCAATTACAGTGATAAACAGAAGAGGGGGAAAAAACTGGGCCAGAAAAAGAATACTGAATTGCTAACATCACCATCAGCCTGTTAATGTCACCACTGCTAGGGCATAGGCCTTCCCTATGGATGGAATAGGCAGATTGGGCCGTGACTATAGATGCGAAGCCGGTTATTAACGTTTATAACCATGCGTTTAAAAAATCATTTTTATTAACATTTATTTAACCGCATTTTATGGTTGATGCGGTTAACAAGCACCGCTAGATGGCGCTAGTGGCTTGAAATCTACGATGCGTGTTTAGGGGTGGAAGCCGTATCAAGGCCTAAAATTACTGACTTGACTGACCAAAACTTAATGACGTACCGACTTTTAATGACCAAATTCCATTCTTGGCCGGACTGTTCTGACTTTCAATGTTTGTTTATTAAACAAAGCAATATTTATAAAAACTGTACCCTTGGCACGAATCAATATCGAATTCGACTAGTTTGCGAGTGCGAAATGTCAAATTGTATGGAAACTTGAACAGCAAACTTTTCGAATTAGATTATGGTTCGTGCTAAGGGTACAGTTTTTATAAATATTGCTTTGTTTAATAGGCACACAAAATGCAAACATTAGAGGTCAGAACAGTCCGGCGAAGAATGGAATTTGGTCAATAAAACGGTCATTAAACGTTGGTATGTCATTAAGTTTTGGTTTCTACTAGGATTCTACGAAGAGTTCTGTTCCACATCTCCGAAGTCCTTGATCAAATCATGATAATTTTTCTATGGGACCATCTCGGGAGTACATAAATCCTTACGGTTACTAAATAATTTTGGAAATTGGTCCTAAATAATAATAATAATCATTTATTCATAACTGATATACAGAATTATATTTATACATAAATAGACGGATAATCGCGCGGTAAACATAAGAAATAACATAACAGTCGGATTGTTAACCTACTCCTTATTGAAGTCTGTTAATTCATATACAAGAAATCACTTGAAAGAATAATGAGACATATTTTTAAAGAAAATTAGCGCTGAGATCCTGAGAATACTGAGTAAATTTTGAAAAAACTGTCTTTTACTACCTTTAAAAAAGAGGTCCAACACGAATTTTTGGCAGCTTCGTAACGTATCGCATCGGCAATTTTTTTATGAAAACTAAGCAGCGTCCTTTTCGGACGTAATCACAAACTAGCTTTTTCCAAACATGATTTGACGATAACGATATGTTACGGAGCTGTCAAAAACTCGTGCTTGGGCTTCTGATCTAAGATTTCTAGGCTCTAATTCCGTCGTCTCGAAGTTAACATTTTAAAAATATAAGTACCGTAGCTTATTAGCGAAAAATAGGACTTGCTATAAAATGGGATTATATATTACTAGCAAACCAGTGAACCAAATGTTCACCAAAAAAAAAATGTATTTAATTAATTGAGAACTTCAGAGATTTTGTGTGGTTTCGTTTGAAATAGAAATCACGTGATTTCTCGAAAACCGGAAGTGCTACGTTACTCAAATCCGGTATGTAGTCTTATCAGACTATTCTTAACTTATAACTTAACATTCTCTTTATCTATCTCTTACGGTTTGGCCGCTGAAACAGCACCACGGACGGACGGACGGACGGACTTGTCTAATAGATAAGAGATAGTAATAAAAAATGTTAATACGGCTGAGGTATAAAGATGGAGATCTAAAGGAGATTGGTAAAGGAAGAAGTTGATGAGATGAAGGCTTGAGGTTACCAATGCCTTGCTCTTTAATCTTCTATAGGGATGACGACTAATTTGTTTTTCTTCGTTTATCAGGTTGATTATCAAAAAGTATCGGACACGTATTTTTTCTTTTCTCACATAATATAAACATTGCAGAGATATATTGATTTGAAAAGTCTCATGACGTCACATTTTGGTACAATTTTCACTTACAAGTGACGTCACGAGCCCCTACTCACAAACTTTGACGCGCTTTATCTTTGTCATTTTTTGGTAGATTTCCCAAAAAAAATAAAATTGTGTTCATTATTTTATGATCATCTAACTGACGGACTAAATAGAATTTCGTATACTTTCCCCGTCGTCACCCCTATTACAGCACCAGTCTGTAAAAATCAATTGATATTTGATTTCTCATTGTATGTTAAGCTATACTGATTTACATGATTAAAAGAGCCTACGCTGCATTGAGCGATTCGTTTCTTAGCAACAGTTGTTGTTATTTAACTAACACTATCACTTAGAGCCTGCGCTGCGTTAAGCGGGAGCTTGGAGCGGGCGTTCGCTTTTTTTCGTTTTCCCCATAGACTAAGGATTTCCCAATGAATATACTATTTTTTTCTTAATATCAAAGGAGTTTCTGTTACATTTACAATTTTAAAAGTACATTTCCAGTTTTATCTGTAAGCTGATTTATTGCATTAAAGACGAAAGGGTAAATTTCGAAGATTTTTGATCTGTATGAGTAAAATTTCCTTATTATTAGAAGGTCCTTAGTGCAATTACGCATTCTTTATAGAAGAAAACTTGTCTGTTTTGCCATTTTTAAGCAAATTTGGGCGAGTGGGTCAGGAATCATTTTTTTCTATAGTACAAGTAGCGGCACCCAAAATGTTATTCTGAGTACAAGATAAGTTTATCATAGTTTAGTTACCAAGTAACTATTGAAAATTTCCGTTATCATTATCAGCCTATTGATGCTCCACTTCTGGTATTCAACAAATTACCTAACATACCTCGTAAAATAAGCTTTAGTTAACTTATCAATCTTATATATCGATAAGTGGTTTTTAGGATTTTTGCTGTTACGTTTTGTCCTTTCCGGAAACTACCCTTAGCACGAACCAATATCGAATTCGTATCGTTTGCGAGTACGAAATGTCATTGTCCAATGTGTACTGATTTTTTAGTTCTCGTTACGTACGTGATTACGCTAATGTTCAAGTTTTCAAACAAAATTTGATAATGACAATTCGGACTCGCAAACTATTACATTATCGAATTCGATAATGGTTCGTGTTAAGGGTACTTACTGGTCTTGCATATCGCGAGCGACATTCATATAATGCTGCATTTCCATTTTGAGCTCAGAACAATTCTGAGATGATTCTCAGCGAACAAAAACATCAGAGCTAGCGAACGAGTTCCTTCAAAGATGTTTAACTGGACTCTGTGAACGAAATCTCTCTTGTTCAATCATCAATGGAATAAACAACGCAACGGCGAACGAACACTTACTTTGAGCATTCCGTTTACTGAACAAATATTTGTTCGCTCTGAACTGTACCCTTAGCACGAACCAAAAATCGAATTCGTAACTTTTGCGAGGCCGAAATGTCATTGTCAAATCTGTACTGATTTTTAATTCTCGTTACGTACTTTGTGCCGCTGCAGTTCAAGTTTCCATACAAAATTTGTCATTGACATTTTGGTTTGCAAACTATTCGAATTCGATAATGGTTCGTGCTAGGGGTACTGATTTTTCGTTCTAGTTACGTACTTTGGTGCCGCTGCTGTTCAAGTTTCCATACAAAATTTGACATTGACATTTCGGTTTGCAAACTATTCGAATTCGATAATGGTTCGTGCTAGGGGTACAGTACATATTTGACAATGACATTTCGGACTCGCAAACGTTACGAATTAGATTTTGGTTCGTGCTAGGGGGTACTGTTCCGAGCTTAAGTCGAAACGCAGCATTACGCGTCCAATTCACTTAAAACTTTAACTGCACTTAAAGCAACACAATAGTTTTTTTAAATCCTCTCGTCAATTTGTTTTAACGCATATGATTTTTAATTTATTTATACACTTTTAAAAATAATCCGTTCTGTTGTATTTTCAATACGACGCAAAGAAAGAGATAAATTCTTTGGATCTGTTTCATTAAAATTAAGTATTGTTTCTGCGTTGTCATTGCTATTGCTGAGTGCATAAAGTTGAACCATGGGTTAAACTTTATAATTGTATTGGATTGTACAAACAGTTTATTGTTTGCGAGGGACCGTAGATAGTTTACACTTGTTTACTTCACATATTTTGTTTATCCAAGATTGTTATATGTATGAGGAGCTCGATGCCGCAGGTGGTTAGCGCATTCGGCTCCGATAGTTGAAGTTAAGCGTCTATCGCAATGGTCGGTCATTGGATGGGTGACCAAAAATCTTCTATCTCGAGTTCCTCCGTGTTTCGGAGGGCACGTTAAGCCGTTGGTCTCGGCTGCATCTGCAGTCGTTCGCACCCGCCAATCCACACTGGGCCCGCATGGTGGGTCCTGGCCCAATCTCCCTATTCCATAAATTGGAAAGGCCTGTGCCCTAGCAGTGGGGACATTAATAAGGCTGGTGATGTTATGTTATAAATTTTGAACTCAAAATCAAATGAACAAAATGTCCACAGAAAAAGCTTATGGACGAGCTGGAACAGTTGCGTTCTAGTAAGAGCAGCAAGCGTTCGAAGAAGGAGCAACCCGAGCCTGTGAAGAAGGTGGAGTACGTGGAACCGTCTGATGAAGACGAGGACGAGGTGGAAGACAGTGACAAAGACCCTGATTGGAGGGCCACGCCGTTATTCAAGCGGATACAGGTATGTGTCTTCTACTCCAACCTTTGTGTACCCATTATTGCATATAGGTCTCCTCCATATTGCGCTAATAGGCAATATTCATGATTTTATACTTTACGTTCCCTTAATCTATATATCTATATATATAAAACTCAAAGGTGACTGACTGACATAGTGATCTATCAACGCACAGCCTAAACTACTGGACGGATTGGGCTGAAATTTGGCATGCAGATAGATGTTATGACGTAGGCATCCGCTAAGAAAGGATTTTGCTCAATTCTTTCCTCAAGGTGATAAAATAGGGAATGAAAGTTTGTATGAAACTTTGTCAATTTTAAACCGATCGGGTTTAGACTTTGCGTGCAGGTATAAGAAGAATCATAGATGAATGTCATTGTGTATAATACAAGCCTGAGAACAAAAACTGTAGTCTACACTTCAGCTCTATACCGAAGCGAAGCGAGGGCGGGCCGCTGGTATAGTATAAAAATATTCAACGTCGAAAAAATTGTGTAAGCTGTCTAAAAATGTTAAAGATTGCCACTTTGCACGGACATTTTGAACGCGCGCTACTTTGGAACTCTTGGTGTGACGCTACAGTCCATAGCAACCTTTCTTTTTATACCGTGGGGAAAATGCATGGCTCATACCCCGCTGCCTGATGAGCGACGAGGTTATGTAGGACTCCTCCGAGGATACATCCAACGGAACTTCGTTCGATGGACTTATCGAACAACAGGTCTACCCACTGAAAACCCCACGGCGTACCCTCGGCTGGGAGTGGTACCCGAGAAACCGATTCTTAAGACTATTCTAGATAGATGCAATCCAGCATACCAACCAAGGTGACTTTGCCCGTTGCCATCCATCTAGACCCTGGGTTCCGAACCTGGGGGTAATTACTCCTCCGGCGGTAAATTAGCTACACTTCGGGGGTAACAAAGGACCTAATTATGTGGTCAAATCTAAATAATAAGAAAATACTTTATAATAAAACTACTAAATGGAGCATGCGCTCCTTCTTGCTAGCGAGCCCGCGGGGTGCTGAGTGTGGGAAGCGGGGCGAGATCTTTTCCTGATGATGACATTATTGGAGACAAAGATGTAGCAATATATTGTTTTAAACTTTCATGGTCACTAACATTATAGTAATATAAGTTATTTACGGGATTGTTACCATGTACCTTGTTTTTAGCGAGTTTCCGATATTTCGGCACTGTTGCAAGCGCCATGATCACGGAGTAACTGAAGTAATTGCGGGTAGGCTGTTATTGGCAGACATATCGGTCTACCCTCCGACGAAGTCTTTTATTGCGTTCGATACCCGTACCACTGTTCACATTCTCACTATTCACTCGAAACTGTTCTCGACACACAACACTTACAGTATCTGATCGCGACACGACACTTTTTTGATTATTTCCGGTTTTACACATACGAACCACAGGATTCCAGACACTCGACAATTTAAACCCGTCCTCACGATTGAAATTTGAAATAACAAAACATAAAAATTACTAACTAACAAGGTACTATAAAGATGTAGCAGCCAAATTGGAATTTCTTGGCCTGATGATAACATTTTGAAGTCGGGGTAAAATCTGTTTTCCTAATAGGTTACAGGGGTAGCAGTATTGGAAAGGTTAGGAAACACTGATCTAGACGAAGGATGTAATACAAATTTTGATTTGACCTTCAACGTGCTTGGATAACGGGCGCGTGTTTACATCCGCGGTTGAAGCGCGTGGATTACAACCGTTTGGCCGGCGGATTACATCCAACCAAAGACAGTTGCGCTGTGGCAGTCGGCGTATGCGCACGTATGCGTGCACGTATTCTTAGGAAGTTATGAATATCATTAAAGTCCAATAACTCCAATAAGTTTGAATGAATCAGAATGGCTGAGAATCATTCGCTGTTGTAACCAACGCTTCCACATTCTCTTATTTGTTGTTTTTCGTCGTCTATTGCACACAAAACTGTTAAGACAAAGCCCACATTTTGGAATTTAAACAAATTTGGAGCCATTTATACAACACGGTTACTAATACAGTCAGCGCCTGATACAAGTGCATGCGTGTTTTCACGCCAGAAGACGGCTCGTGATTGCGTGTTGGCGCGTGGATTACATCCGTGTAGCTGAAAATCATAACGCGGATGGAAACCAACTTCCCACCAAGGTCACCTTGGTTGGTACGCTGGCTAACATCCGTCTAGAATAGGCTTTAGTCGCTGTGGCACCCACTCTCTGTAGGAAGCATCTTCTGACCCCCCATACCGTTAAAAAAGTTTTTAGTCATTTAGCTGACCTACTGTCATACTTCATTGTCCCCCTGCTCTGATTAAGAACGTGGAGTCGTCTGAAGAAGACGAGGACAAGGAAGAAGACAGCGACAAGGTCTCGGACTGGATGGCCACGCCGCTTTTCAAGCGGATACAGGTAAAATGCGATTCAAATATTTTGGCGCCTGTGAAGTTAGCAGCGAGCGGAACCATGCGCAGGTTTCAGTTCAGTGCCATCCTACCTACATCATTACCCTACATTTCGTGTCCTGCGCCGCGACTCGCGCTAACTTCACAGCCGTCATTGAGTGCGAATCGTAGCGTGGTTACCATTAGTTATATTGCTAGAAATCATTAAATCCCCGTGCCCTGCACGCTCATATAACACATGATGTAATCAAATATTTGGTTTTGTAAAATTGTTTCTATTGTAACGAACTAATCATCATTTTTATTGATTTCGTGTGAATATCGCAGTTAATTAATATTTTATTGCTAAAATACCTTCCACCCGCGACTTTGTTTGTATATTTTTTTTTAAACGAACGATCCTAAGTTATTCGCGCTTAAAAAGCATTCTATGATGGATACCCAAGATGAGTTACATGTTCGTTGGACTAGCACTAAATGTGAGCATATAAAGCATTTTCAGGGAATTGAAATTTATAGCTTACAAAACTATATTTCACGAGAAAAAATGATATTTTGAACAACATATTAACAAAAAAAAATTTTAACCTAAATTTTTGTAGAAGACATACTTACCTACTTACTTCTTAACCCGCGCACGTGTTCCGTCCTTCCTATAATCTGGGGTCCTAAGAGAGGCGTGAAGAAGCATTTTTGCAGGCCGGCAAGGTGAGGATGATTGGTGTAGCAGTTTATAACTGCTGTACCAGCTATCTTTGCGTTTGGACTTTATCACCACTTAACATAAGGTAGGATAGAGTCATTTGCCTACCTCGCTTTTAAAAAAAAAAGATAAAATATACCAATTCATTCATTATTAATGACCATTTCCTAAATGTACCAGGTGCACCTACTGATATTGTAATTTTGGCAGTGGTCTATCCTATGAAAAATTCGGCACGGCCATTAAGGTCATGTTAGCATTATTAGTACACCCGCCCGGATAGCGGAGACTGTGGGTTCGAGTTCCGTCTGCTGCCTAGATGGCGTAGAATTTTCTCTAGTAATACTTTCTTTAGAGGGTTATCCTTTTCCTAACTTCACAAGGATATGCTGTTGTCGGGTTTGGTTTTGGGTCTATGGTGTCGGGACGGAATGAGTCCCATTGATTATGTGTTGTTTTTGTTTGTAATATTTTGTAATTGTATATTTTGTGTTCTGTGATGTCACTATGCTGGGTATGGTACAGTACATTGCAGCTGGAAACACCTGTTCTGGATGCTGGGCCTTATCCAGTGTTCGCATCACATAAAATTTACGTTTATGCAGAAGTATTGTATTAATGTAGCTGTTTTTTTGTTGTTGTTAGTATAACATTTTGTTTTATTTATGTTACTAATATGTTTTAGAGGGTTTTTTTTTGTTTACTTTTTTGTGTATGTTGTGTTGTCAACTAATAAAGTATTTTTCTTTCTTTCTTTCTTTTCCCTGTGTCTCAAATCAAATAATAAATTATATGTTTGCCAAATTTCATCCTATCAGTTCAGTAGTTTTAGCGTGAAAGAGTAGCAAAGAATTTCCACAGTTTTAAAGTTAGTAGGAGGCAGCATCAATAAGTTTTCACTTTTGACCTGCAGATCTACGACTATCATCTTTATTTATCTTGCTTTGTTGGTTAATATATACCATAAGAGATGGCGCTGCCTTGCAGTCTAAGAAATACTAGAAGAAATTCAACACGGCCATTTAGCTCGCGGTAGCAATTTTTTTTTTCAATTGGTGCATTCGTCCGAATTGCGGAGGCTGAGGACTCGAGTCCCGTCTGCTGCTTGGACCGCGTGGAGATTTTCTTGTAAAATTTATTTAAGATTTATACATCTAGCAGTTACATGCATAGTAAATATCTATATCATCTTTTCCAGGCGCAACGTTCCCGTCTCACCATGAACTTCACAGCAACGGAGCCGGATACATCCAATAATACATCCACCGTTCGCGCGGTGAAACGGAACAGTGACGGAACGTCGCATTGCGCGTGTCGCGGCAGTTGTTCTACGAAAATGTGTGGATGCGTGAAGGCTGCCAACTCTTGTGGCGCCACCTGCAGGTGTCAGGCCGTACTATGCAGGAATAGGAGGCAGTCTTCAGACGATAGCGATGACAAGGAGAATGTGGTAAGGAAACTAGCTTAAATTCCCATAACAGCAGTTGCTTTATCGATTTAAGCGTGTAGATGTGAGGCTTTCTGGTGTAGGAATTTAAAGGCTACACTCGGCTACTTCCGACGGCAGTGACGATAAGGAGAATGTGGTAAGATGTCCAGCTGCTCCACTGGATCAGGAGGCAGTCTTCAGACGATAGCGATGACAAGGAGAATGTGGTAAGTAAACTAGCTGACATTCCCATAACAGCATTTACTTCTCCGATTTAAGCGTGTAGATGTGAGGCTTTCTGGTGTAGGAATTTAAAGGCTACACTCGGCTACTTCCAACGATAACGAGAATGTGGTATGATGTCCAGCTGCTCCACTGAGATATATAGGTATTTGTATAGATGTTCGGCCGTATTGGGCATGATAGGAGGCATTCTTTAGACGATAGGGACGACAAGGAGGGTAGGGTAAGTAAACTAGCTTACACTCCTTAGATGTATGTGTGGCTCTAAGGGTCCCATAAAGGCTGCGGACTCTTGTGGCGCCACCTGCAGGTGTCAGGCCGTATTGTGCGGGAACAGGAGGCTGTCGTCAGACGATGGCGATGACAAGGAGAATGTGGTAAGTAAACTAGCTGTCATTACCATAACAGCAGTTGCTTCACCGATTTAAGCGTTTAAATGTCAGGATTTCTTGTGTAAGAATTTAAAGCCTGTCTTCCGACGACAATGATGATAAGGAGAATGTGGTAAAATGTCCAGCTGCTCCACTGAGATATATAGGTATGTGTGTAGATGTTAGGCCGTATTGTGCATGATAGGAAGGGCAGTCTTCAGACGATAGGGACGACAGGGAGGGTAGGGTAAGTAAACTAGCTTACACTCCTTAGATGTATGTGTGGCTCTAAGGGTCCCATAAAGGCTGCTAACTCATGTGGCGCCACCTGTAGATGTCAGGCCGTATTGTGCAGGACCATAAGGCAGTCTTCAGACGATAGGGACGATAAGCACCATTGACCATTTGCGAATGGGACCAAATACGAATGGGACAAAATGCGAATAGGACATAATTCTAATGGGTACTTTTTTGAAATCATGACGAAATGCGAATGGGACAAACCATACTAAACTCGCTACTGTCTATACTTACCTAAGTGTAAAACAGCCTGAACATCGTTTAAAGACGATGCAATTTAATAACATTGGTTTATGTTAATACCATTTCAAATTTTAATTTTTCTTTGTTGCAGCCTTCGAGTACAGATCCATTAATTGGATCGACGACGCCTCCGTCTTACTTTGACAAACGGTGAGTAGTGCGCTAACCTGGTTAACTTGTAATAACTTAAGCTGAACTTAATTTATAATTACGCACAGGAGCTAATACTTATTGACGTATTATTGTATTATTGTTTAGTGCGTAATCGCTCGACTTAATTGGATTAAGGAAAACCCACAAGTTTGTGAAATAATCTGATTTGCCTAAATATGCATGAGTACTAAGAAATATTATTAGCTAACTTCTGTTCGCTGCTTAATGGGTGATGAAGCCACTTAGTCGAATGAAAATAGTTTGTGTTTAGTTGAATCTTGGCCTAATCTTGTCTTCCATAGATTATGGAATGGAACGGATGGTTTTGATTCTTATAGCTAGCTGGATGCTTTATTTTTTAGTCATGTCTTGCTTAAAGAGCTTAATTTGCGACTTATTTTAGTCGGTTATTTGTAATCAATTCCTTCATTCAATCTAATTAATTATTAGTAGCGGAAAGTATTCTAGGAAAGGAAGAAAAGTGATAGGGAAGCGACATGAGAAAGTATTCTTAATTTTTGTAGAAAACTGCTAAAAAATCATTACTCCAAGAGGTCCAAGCAAGAATTTTGACAGCCCCGTAATTGTGTCGTCATCGCCAAACTTTGTATGGAAGGAACTGTTACGCTTGGAGTGTGGGCTGTAATTTTTTGTTGGTTGCAAGTAGGAAATCCACCGGTCGCAGAAATACGATATTTTTATAATTTTCACACAGCACATGTAATCATACAAGGACAAGAGATGCAGAGCAAAGGGAAACGGAAACGACATAACTTTTTTAATTATAAATGCCAGCAACGGGAGCCTGTTTGTTTTTATGTCTGGTAGGGTCGCTGCTTAATGTTCATAGAGTTTTTGGCGATGCGATACGATTACGGAGCTGTCAAAATTCGTGCAAAAATGGTATTTTAATCTTCACGAGCTTAGCTATCTTTACATCACGACTTCGACATACGGTTGAGAATAATTTGTTATGGGCTAGTTTCACCTTTAGTTAATGGTATAACTTCTTGTCGAGATTGCTTTAATTTTATATTTATGACAGAGATTAGCTTTATCTCAGATTGACACTTGATTTAGCTTTAAAAGGATAGCAGAAGTTAAATAATTACTCCCCAGATCCTGATAAAGTTTCAGATAGTTATCTGCATTATATAACACTATCTGACAGATATAAGATTTACTGTTTAACTAGCGTATATGCGTATTAGTTAAAAATAGGCTATCGGGACTAGAACATGATGCAATAAGCACTTCATCATCAGCCTATTAATGTCCCCACTGCTGGGGCACACGCTTTCCATATGGATAGAATACATAACTTAGGCCGTGAAATACCACGCAAGCCAAGTGCCGATTGGTGGGTGCTAACGACTGCAAATGCAGACGGGAACAACAGCTTAACGTGCCTTTCGAAGCACGAAGGAGCTTTAGATAGTAACTTTTTGGTCACCCATCCAGTAACCGACCACTGCGAAAGTTGCTTAACTTTAAGGATAGCAGCCGAACGTGCTTATTACTTCGCCATGGAGTAGGGCCTTACAGCCTTTCAAATTTAGTCTTTATCTCGGAATCAGTATACGTACTATAGAGTCGAAAACTCTTTAGATTCGAAACGTCACATGAGCTTAATACACAAGACGATCACTCAAAGGGACCAGAGGAGGTGGTAGCCAGTCGCACGGTCTCTTTAAGACCCAAACGGGTTCTGAAAAGGGTGCAATCAGCTGGTAGTGGCCACGCGCAGAAGTGGATGCTCGCCTTACTGCTATACAACACTTGTGTCGCGCCAATGTCGACCTATTGCGCCACTAATATAATCCAATATGGAATGGACGTCGCCAAATACAACCTCGTGACGAACCTCTTCAATTACTTGATGCGTGAGGTGATACCTGGACAAACGATGAAATTTAAATTGTTTTTGCGGACTATGCTCTTACTGTGACTTCTTAAATAATTAAATTCCCGCTTTTCATCTCATTGGCGAACTATCAAGATAATAAATGTATCTATGTTTTTCTTAATTGGCGAATGTTACGGCTTCAAATTAAATAAATTAATAATAAATAAATGTTTCCAACACTCACACCAATTAGCCTAGCCCCAAAGTAAGCACTGTAAGGCTTGTGTTATGGGATGCTAGGGTAACGGATAGAATACATATACTGTACATATATAAGTATATTTATATAGAAAATACGTATTAAACATCCATGACTGGAGTACAAATACTCGTATTCAACACACAAACATCTGCCCCCACCGGGATTCGAACCCGGGACCCGGCGTACAAACCACTCGGCTACGGAGGTCGTCAATAGGAGGTTATATTAACATTATAAGTAGCAACAATTAAAAATTCTGAGAATACCAATCACTAAAGGATGGTAAGACTGCGGTTTAATTTGTACTGTATAACATAACTTAGTTGCTCGTGGAAGTAAGCGTCAAATACAAGGTTAGTTTACTAAGTAGAGACAGAAATCAGAAATGTTTATTGCGTTTCATGTGGTAAACAAGATACAAACCCATGAATTCTGTTAGGATACAATAATGTCGAGCCTGTAGCTAAAATGAAATTTATATTAACATTATAAGTAGCAACAATTATCTAATAAATATCATGTCAATTTTAACAATATATTATAGAATTTATAATAAAAGTCAAGGCTAGGTATCTTTAATATTTAAAATTATTTAATAGTCTTATAGTATTCACTCAATTTATAGAGACATTTATTAACAAGGTAATCATTTAAGGTTTTAAAAAAACTTATCATATCTTACAGTATCCCTTACAGTCCCCTATCTAGACCAGAGATGTCAAAACAATACATTTCTGACAACTCACACAAAATTATTGTGTAATCAACTTAACAGAGCTGTCTGGTGGTTGGAGTCGACGTCCTGATAAGGTCGTAGAAGGCGAAGTTGAAATCGGTGGAACGAAACTAGGCAGTCATCACCGTCCTGTCTCGTAGTCCATCATCCTCTTTTCCCCTGTCAGTACTGTCATAATGTCCGTCTGTCATCCGTAGCAGTCAGCCCAAAGAGGTTGGAAGCCACGACATTCTCATCCGCAGTATCAGAAAGCTGATACTCAAGCTTAGGAGCCAACGTCCAGTCGTGTGTAAAGTCCCTGTCTCGTCGCAACGTCTGCGAGAGACAGACGAGACGTCTGGTGGTCCGTTCCAGGGTACACTTTCGCGACCCGACCCCCTTGTCCCTTCGGAAGTTGGCCGTCCGCGATTATCACTATGTCGCCTACGGTGAGCATCCTATCAGGTACCTGTAACCACTTATCTCGTCTCGTCAGACAGGGCAGATATTCGCGGACCCACCGCTTCTTCACGTCAGGTCTGCCAGCCTCTTGGACTCCCGAATGGTCCGTCAACGTACCGAACGGTCTGCCAATTGCCGAAGTGTCTGTAAAGAGAAAATCGTTAGGCGTCAACGGTAAATCGTCGTCGGAGTCAATTGGCACGTAAGTTAATGGGGGGCTGTTAACAAACTATTCGGCCTCGGCCAGGAGCGTTTGGAGGGTCTGCTCGCTTAGGATTCGCTTTTTTAGCGTCACACGTAGGGCCGTCTTAATGCTACGCACCAGCCTTTCGCAGCAGCCTCCCATGTGGGGAGAGTTTGGAGGTATAAACCTCCATTCTATGTTGCGCGTGCTGCCGAAACGCATTAGTTCGCTCTGGTCGATTACTAGTACCGCCTGTTTCAGTTCGCGGTGGGCCCCACGGAACTTCGTCGCGTTGGCACTGTATAACCGCTGGAAAGCCTCGATGAGCTATAAATCGGCGTAAGCTCAGAATCGCAAAGTTGGTGTTCAAGTCATTGAGTAAATCTACGTCCACCGTGCTTACGTCACCGTATAAAGCTTCCCACCTTTTCTTCTTCTTCTCTGCGGCCTATTTTGACCAACATAGGCCCGAAATAGTCCAAGCCTGTGTAGGTGAAGGGCCGATGTCCTCCTAGGCGCCGAAAGTCGGGAGTTATCCCATGAGCGGCGGTACCGCTCTCGCGCGTTTTATCTTGCAGAGGAGATAGTCATTCCAGGTCTTTTTAACGTCATTGCGTCCGTTGAGGATCCAGTGACGCTTTCTTAGTTCGTTGATAGACCGACCGGAGTGTGCGGATTTGACGATGTAGCGATGGTGGATGGATAGGTTCGGATGGGTGTAATATGATTTGGTGCTTAGTATTGTAGTCAAGATTTGCCGCCTCAATCCTCCTCCCGATTCGGAGTAAGTCGTGTGCGCCTAGGAAGGGATTGATTTGATGAATTGAGCTTGATTTGTCAACATGTCCATGTCTTTTTATGCTGTTGATGTCGGTAAAAAACCTCTGACTCTGACTTTGTTTGATGAGTGTTCGCCACCTCTAGCGCAGACAGTTCGCTTTGACGCCAATACTGAGAAAAGCGTTTAATATCCGGTAACTCTGGTGCCGGTTCGTAAATAGTAAGGCAGATAGCCTTGATCTCTTTGTCGCCGATGTAAGTGTCGATAGCGTCGACGTTGTCAATATCTATAGGCCATTCGCTGTCGGGTTTAAACGAGAAGGCTGACCACTTTAGCTACCTCTCTTCTCTGCTGAAGAGACCAAGAGAGCGAAGACTAAATAGCCAGCGCGCCCCTTCAGGGCCCTTGAAAGTCTGGCAATATTCTCGTCGTCAGTGTCTCCGCACAGACGAGTAGTCGTAACGAATTGGCTGTAAAACAACACCAACACCCCTCTTCAAGCTCTCCTGAGAACACTGGCAGCTCTTTAATGTTATTCTGTCGGGCTAAGAGCTTATTTAGGTGTAGCATCTAGCTATCGTTTAAAAAGAAAAGAAAGGATAAACGAGTGGAGTGACCCAAGTTATTGTCCCAACAAGAAACCAAGGGAGTACGACTCACCGGTATTTAACTGCTGTAGCTGTATTTACCATACCAACTGAAATCCAGTTATGGGCTTAGATTAAAACAAAAAGGGTAGATACGGCACTAGCCTCACAAAAGTGATCCGCACCAATTGTGGTCCACGACCCTAATCGCTTTAGTCACAACTTGACATGCAAACGACGCACATGTGAACGCCATAAAGAAATATTGCTAATATTTTATGTTTATATGATAAAACAATGCCTAAGTGTGTTTTTAAAAAGTGTTCAAATTGCTCAAGAACTAAAAATAAACCCACGGCATCACTTTTAATTCGTAAGTACTATAAAATATATTTTTTCATAAAAATTGTTGTTTGTTTTAAATCTTATTCGGTAGTGACGTCGAGTACTGGTCGCGTGATTGGTCGGTAATGCAGTGACGCGGATCTCGCCGTCCCGTTCGCGCTGCCGTGGGTTCAGTTTTTTTTGATGCAAGTATGAGCGTACCGTATCTACCCTTTTTGTTTTAATCTAAGGTTATGGGACACTTCACTGACAGTATAAATATTCCACACACGGTGTTAGACACAGTTAACTGTTGTTTATTCAAA
Organism: Chilo suppressalis; assembly: GCA_902850365.2. Lineage (NCBI taxonomy): Eukaryota > Metazoa > Arthropoda > Insecta > Lepidoptera > Crambidae > Chilo > Chilo suppressalis. The sequence continues at coordinate 2,980,480 of OU963910.1, forward strand.
TGTTTTTTAACGCACGGCGTTATTACGCTGCTTCGCGACCCGGGTCACAGGCGGAACAGGACGTTTCTTCTTAGTTTTTCATAGAGGGCGCTACTTGTGTATGACGTTAGCGGATGTGAGGTACCAACTGTACGTCGCACGGAAGCCGCACCACATGATTAAATATAGGAACGATAACTATGAGTCTATAGGTACTCAACTTTAAGTCTTCCTGCAAGTTGTGTGCTTCAGTGCTTGTTGATGGGACTTGTTCATTCAGGTGTTGTCAAGTGTGAGGAACTGTCGTGTTCAGTTCAGTTGTAGCTGCAGGAGTCTTTGCCTTTTAACTGTCAACGTCCTGCTAGTGGTAGAGTGCACGGAATGGCATGGCGAGGGCGGGCGGCTGTCCCGGATTGACTGTCTGCCGTCTTGTCCATCCTGGTCAGGGGCAGGAACGGCTGCCGTCGTCGTTGACATCATTGACCTGGTCCGGCTTCTCGTTCTTACCATGGTCTGGGTCAGTTTTCTCGAAGGACCACTTGTCTGGTCGTTGGAGTCGTCGTCCTAATAAGGTCGTAAAAGTCGAAGTTGAAGTCGGTGGACCGGAACTAGGCAGTCACCACCGTCCTGCCTCGTAGTCCATCGTCATCTTTTCCCCTGTCAGTACTGTCATAATGTCCGTCTGTCATCCATAGGCTAGTCAGTCAGTCCAAGGAGGTCGGACGCCGCGGCCTTTTACTAAATATAACCACGTACTTGATGTCTGGAAATTAAGTCACACGTAACACTTCGAGTCCCGTCCGCTGCCTGGATGCGTGGATTTTTTTCTAGTAAAATTTTATTTAGTTTTAAACACCTAGTAATTAATTGCTTAAAAAATTAAAAATAAAACACACGTGACATGTTTAGAACCGGAAATCTTGGAGCAGAATACCGAAACGCTCGCAACCTTAGTAAATTTTCTATGAAATTAAATTGTAGGTTTTATTGAAGATTATTGTGTTGGTGTATTATATATTTGTAGGTCCAACAGAACATATTCGTTCTATAAAAACTTGTCAGGCATTTGGCATATCTTTAAGAAACAAAAATCTTCGCCTAACAGTAAGTGCATAGTTCTGCAAAACATTTCTAATGTAGCTTAATAAAGATTAGCGGTAGTTTTCCATTATTAGCAATAAACAAGTCGATAGAAAGTCATAAATGCAAAGAATCTATTTTAATTTATTATGTATTTTACTTTATGATTTATTTAGAAACATTTAGTTACCATTCTTAGTACATATTTATAGTTTCGATTACACTAGAACAACAGACTTCGAATTCTTAATAGTAAATGTACGTTTTACTTGTGTCACTAATCAACTTGTAATTTAGTCAGTTTCGTCAAATTATATCTTGGTTGAAATCTTCACTAACCAACTTGTAATTGAGCAGGGCTCAGTCTCGTAGATAACTTCAGAGAAGTCAAATTATATTTTGGTTGAAATCGTCACTAACCAACTTGTAATTGAGCATGGCTTAGTCTTGTAGAGAACTTCAGAGAAGTCAAATTATATCTTGGTTGAAGTCGTCACTTACCTTCTTAGTCAAACAAAGGTCTCGAATCTGTTGTACATTTTGTATCCTTCTCTCACTATCTCGCAAATTGTTCTGCAGAATTATGTCTTGAGCCAAGATTTTTAGTTACACTGTCGGCCGGCCGCGACTTCGTCCGCGTTAACTTTAGTTTTTCAGAATCCCACTAGAGCCCATAATTTTTCCGGGATAAAAGTATCATATGTCTCAATTCAATTCATAAACTATATGTGTACCAAATTTCATGCAAATCCGTTAAGTAAAAACTCAACGGATTTGCATGAAAACGCAAAAGCGTGATTGAGTCACAAACAGTCATAGCAGTAGCAAAAGCCCATTTTCTGCTTGACTACTGTTAGACAGAGATGCCACAATCGCTTTGTACCTGAACTAAACCTGACTAAACTATCATAGAGGCCTATTCATATATGGGCCTATTCGTTTTCCATTGGCACTCGTATTCGGGATAACGACCAAGTAATCGTGCCATTACTCTATTTTTATCCAAACTATATCCGCATTATTCTAAAACGCGGACTAAAGTTAGTCTTGGTTCAAACCTAATATTGTCCCTGTCTTCTTTGTAGCAAAGAAAAGTGACAGCATCAGATAAGGTGGAACCAACGATATTTAATACCCTAGATACACCACGTGCGCTCATAATGTGTCCCAATCAAGAAGTGCTTGAACACGACTCAAGCACTTCTTGGTTCACAGTCAGTAAAGTCAACATGCCGCTGAGCTCCGTGAAAAAATGCGAAACAAATGCTTACAATATATCAAATGTCGTTTTCCCGACAGGTATCTAATCAATGTTTGTTCATTTAACGCATTTAACGTAAATTATGTTTAAATACTTACTATAACCTGATTTAATAGAAAATATTTGTGTTATTCAAATGCATGGTCAGTTATATAGCCGTCATATTTCCTCGCACTCCGTACCTGCTATATTGCTAACAGCGCATTCAGAATTGCGCGTAGAGTCTATATTCTTCCGCGTAGAACAATAAGTCGTAAAATTTTACGAGCTTACATTTCGGACTGTCAAAACTCTTTGACGTATGCGTTTTAATTAATACCTTATATAGTTTGCTTTAAAGGTGATGTTCAATGTTTAAATAATGCCTTATATTGTTTTGACTACGCGAACATCTTACGGAGCTCCGTGGATCGTCCAATGTACCTTCTGGACAGGTTTCGGGCATGATTTTGTTCGTGTTGGTGTATCTAGGATATTTAATATCGTTGGGTGGAGCGTGTTTTCAAAGGGTCTAGCCGGATAAGTATGACGAGTCGGCCCCCAATGGGACACATTTTAGTTTTCGAAATGTTGCACCAATTTGTTTCAGAGCATAGGTACTTCTTTCTTATCATAAATTGGAATAATTGTTCAAAATGAGAAGAAAATACAACCAGTGTTCAATAATTTTATTATCATAACTTTTATTCCTTTTCGTGTTTATCAAAATAAAAGAAACAAAAAATATTAATACTACAGTTGTAATAAATTACAATAGCGACAATGATTAATATTTTTTTGTTTCTTGTATATTTTGGTTCCAGTTGTAATAAATATTTTTTTTATATCTCAAGGACAAAACGGAAGCTGGTCGCGAAATGCACGTAAATTGTGTTTGTACATTAAGTCGATTTGAAAACATAAGTTTCAATATAGGTTTACCATTGGGGGCCGACTTGTCGTACTTATCGGGCTAGACTCTTTTCACAACTGCTTTATATTTATTTCCAAGATATGATCAGAATATACATTATTAACAAACGCTGCAAGTTAAATGAGAGCTTGTAAAATGTTGTTAATATTTAGTTTGATCGTCCTTACTTTTTATCACAGATCACAGAAAGAGGTTAGGAGGGTGATCATAAACCCTTTGTACGGAAATCGGTGTCGCCGGCTCGCTACACTTCCACCTAATAGATAATAGCCAATCAAAGGACGCGACATCAAACAATCGAACCAATCAGCACCCACACACGAGAGCAACGGCGCATTCAGAACCAAGTTTTGGTCAAGTTATGAGCATTTGCTCACACGTAACGGTGGCGCGTCTACCCCGCATACAAGGCCCTCCTTACCTCTTTCTGTGTTCTGTGCTTTTCATACAATATAGGTCTATTTTATAATATGTTTAAATTTGAAAACATACCAATTTCTCATTCGACAGAGGACACCTTGACGCCACATACGTGAAGAAGAAGAAGAGTTACTTTTTTCCCGCTGATCAGGGAACTTCAGAATAAACAAAGTTTAAATAAAGGTGGGTACATGCGGTGTTTTTGTTTTAGAATGTTAAATAGTGTCATTTCTTTAATATACTTACATATTTCTTGTGTTTTCACGCCTTCCATTAATTAAATAAAACACGTATTGAATGGGTATAAAGCGAGATTTATTGGATAAATTAATCGAAATGTTCAAAACAGTGGTAAATAATAGTACAAAATCTTGGCAATTTTTTACCATCTAAAGATATTAGAAAAACATCCATGATCGTGCCAGGAAGTACAAACACTAAAAATTCAATCAATATCGCGCCTTATCACCTATTGAAAGGTGTTGAGTATAACAAAAAAAGAAATCCTGTAGACAAATACAGGAAATACAGGTTGGGCCAATTAGTGACTTCAACAATTTTTTTTAGATTCCTCGCACTTGGGAGTATCCAAAAATACCCCATGTATGTTCCGCGATTTTTCTTAGTTTCTTTAACAATGATAAAAAGTAGGTAAAGTAATTATTAATGCTTTAATCGTGTTTCAATGATTTTTTGCCTATTCGCCTTCGAAGGCCAATTACAACAAAAATAGGCTAATTAATTACATTTTATTTTATGATTTTTGGTAGTTTAGAAGCATGCGGAGCTTTTGAACTTAGTCAGAAGCTATGAAAAATCCTTTTTTTATTTTTAAATTGAAGTTGAATGTTTGAGTAAATCTTACTAAAAACTAAAGTTCCAACTTTCAAGCCTTTTTTGAAACTTTAAGTAATTTCAGGAAGCTGAGTTCTTTTTGAAGTTATTGAAGTTATACCTCTTTAGGCGCGTTATGAAAAAATGATGAGAGTGAAATTTTAAGATGCGCGCGCATCACTGTAACACAAAATATTAATGTAACGTTACTTTTGTGTTTACCGCACATTAAGAAAATCTACCAACAAAATAGAAATAGAATCTCTATTTAGTGGGTGCTAACGACTGCATTGTGAAGGCCTATCAAAAGTATTTATTAATCTGGAACAACGGAACCAAAGCGCGATTCAGGAGACTACAGCGCCATCTCTTGACCATTGGTGTAGTAGAACCAAAAACCACATCTTTATTTTTTGTAATAAAGTAACAGTTATAGGTATTCATATTTATAATATTTATCCACATGTTTCTAGTTTGTATATTCGGAATACGTGTTTGAGTTTCATACAAGTGCAAATCACATATGTTCTAATAAATTATATTCAGTAGCGATTTTAATTGAATATTTTGATTATTTATTTATTTTTTCAATTAAAACTGAACCTTATTGACTGTGTCCTTTTCCAGACTTTTTATTAATTTATTGTAATTAATTATTTGCATGCAATTAAAAACTAATTTTAAACGATGCCAAAGAAGGATAACTTCTCACGCGCCTACATAAGTACACGCACCCATTTTTTTTTTATTAAAACAACATTCAAGACAATTATGTCACAAAAAAAAGACTGCAAAATACCTCCTACGAAAAAAGATATGAATTTTTGAAACCTCGCTGGCAGAAATTATTAAAAATACACAAAAAGAATCGGAACTCGAAAACTAAGATAAATCGCGGAACAAACTCGGGTATTTTCGGATACCCTCAGGTGCGAGGAATCTAAAAAAAATTTATTGACGTCACTAATTGGACCAGCCTGTATTTATTTGCGGTACATTATAATCGGATAGTAAAGGCTGATTTACGCCGTGGCGACAACATGCGACAGTGCGTCCTGCTATATATTTTGTCGTAGGTTATTTATTTTAATTCTGCTTCATTTGCAACATTCAGCAGCCTATTTAAGGCCGGCGCAACGTCATGCTAAGATAATTTTCAAAGGGTTGAGCTGTAAAATATTAATTTATTGGTGTGGTATGCCGCAATGCCGCACAGTGTTGCCCCGGCGTAAAACAGCCTTAAGTATATTATTTTGAATGTTATTTAATATGGTATTTCCTTCTTTTCAGACTGAATGAAATGCAGATGTGCCGAATCTTAGAATTTAAATTTGTATTGTAACCGATACTATTAAGTGCCTTGTTTATAAACAGCCGAAGTGCGGTTGACTTGTATTTTTGTAATTATGTATGAACTTATTCTATGTGAACTATGTATTGACTTAAAGTTTTACTTGAATGTGACGTCATAATGCTGATTCTGTCATAATTAAATTAATATTACCTAATTCTTTTAGAAAAAATTACAGAGTTGATCTCTGAATAATAAAAAAATGTTAGTAATTCCGTCTTTTATTTTTGAAAATCATATCTATAATAGTTTAGCTTGTATCATTGTAAAGGACTGCGATGACGAGGGACTTTAAATAAAACACTTACAACCGTATCTAGTAACGCACACGAGATATTAAAAGTACCTACCGCGTACAAAAAGTCCGCCATGTTGGATTTAGAATGACGTCACACAAATAATAATAATAATAATAATGGTTTATTTATCTTAAAAGTTACAATTGCTCTTATATACTAATTAGAGGAATTAAATCTTAAATATTTTTTTACATATAAGAGGTTCGTTGACGGCTGTACTAGTATTAACTGTGTCACAACCGTCAGCGACTCCTTCCATGATATTTTGTCATGGGGATGCACAATAATTAACCTTATTTAAACCATCTAAAGTACCTAACTAACCAAAAATAAGAAAACATTTAAATTTTGTTTTGTTTTATACCGACTGTGCTTTTGCGTGTGTGTGTGTGTGTGTGTGTGTGTATGTGTGTGTTTGTGTGCGTGTGTGTGTGTGTGTGTGTATGTTTGTGTGCGTGTGTGTGTGTGTGTGTGTGTGTGCGTGTGTGTGTGTGTGTGTGTGTGTAGCATATGGGTGATTTATTTAACAACAGATAGAAGATTTTCTGTCTCCATATAGTTCAGGTTTTGAAGCCAGTCCCTGAGTTTTTCTTTACACTTAATATATATTAGTGGATAAACATTATTGTTTTTTGTTTGCCAAGTTATAAAGCTGAGATGCACTGATGTAGAACTGTCGACGAGCAAGGGTAGATCTATGTGGTTCAATCATACAGACATTTCTTCCTACACGCTTTGTGATGGGTTTGTATTTAAGGTATTTATGTCTTCGAAGTACCGACAATTGTATATATAATTGCCTAACTGTAAGTACAGAACTTTCCCTATAAAGAAGAGAGGTGCTGTATTTTCGAGGTTTACTATATATGATTTTCAGTATAGCCCTCTGTGCACGCTCAAGCGGGAGTAAGATACCCTTTCCAATACCACCCCACACCACAATACAATATTGTAGTGTACTTTGGATGAGAGCGTAGTATACACTCATTAAGGTTTGGGAGTCCGCTGAAGCCCTTAGCTTTCTAAAAATAGCGGTTAGTTTTCTAAGTCGACCTGTTAGGTTATTTACGTGAGTTGACCAACTTAAAGACGTGTCAATGGTAAGACCTAGATATTTCAAATTTGTGAGGCGTATCAGAGGAATACATTCGCATGAAATATCACTATCACAAGTATGGGGCACAAGAGAAAAATCAGGACCCGGAACATTAGACATACGATGAGCGAAAGTAATGTAGCTAGTTTTGCTCAAGTTCAAGGTGAGTAGATTATCATCTAGCCATTGTATTACATCTCTTAGAGTATGTTCCGCTAATCGTCTTGCATCCTCCCAGTCTTTCCCGTGAATGATCAGAGCTGTATCATCAGCATAAGTGATGACTTGGCAATTTTGCAATGTTTTTGAACATAAACCGTTTATATACACCAGGAAGAGAGTCGGACCCAAGACGCTGCCTTGAGGTACTCCAAAAGAGATGGTTGTGGGAGTGCTAATATAGTCACCAATCTTTACACTCTGTGTGCGATTTGATAGATAGCTGCGAAACATGTTTAAGGCTATGCCTCGAATACCAATCACTTCCAACTTGTGTAGTAAGAGAGGGATAGAGACCGTATCAAAAGCCTTGGAAAGATCCAAAAAGACACCCAATACCTTTTTCCCATCATCAAGATGCCTTACAATTGTCTCCGTTAAAAGTAAAGTTGCATCTTCTGTAGATTTTCCCCTTACAAACCCGAATTGATTATCTGAAATTATTTTATTATGAAAAAGAAAGCTCATTAATCTACTATTTAGGACCTTTTCAAATATTTTTGAAAGAACCGTTAGCACCGATATCGGTCTATAGTTATCGACACGGTCTCTATCGCCACGTTTGTAAATAGGGTGAACTAAAGCCTGCTTCATAACATGAGGAAAAGTACCCGTAGCCAAACATAGATTATAAAGATGTGTCAGTGGGGGAATCAGGCTAACTCTCGCTTCTTTAATAATCTTTGTTGAAATATTATCAGCACCTCTGGAAGCACAATTTTTAAGTTTGATAATAATGTTATTTAATTCTTTAAAGTCAGTTTCAAGCAATACTAGCGAGTCTCTGTTTGAATTTGTATCACAATTTGCATTTGGTATTTTCCTAGTTTTTTGTGTTTTTTGAATATCCTTAGCCAGTCTTGCGCCAACTCCTGCGAAATATTCATTAACTACCTGTACGGATTTGCATGGGTCAGAGTCTAAGTTAAGTAGGTCATTGCAGCGCTGAGTAGTTTGTTTAAAATTTGTGATATTGTTAATGACTTGCCACATTCCTTTTGGGTTTTTCTTGTTTTTATTTAATTCAGCCTTTTCATATTCTACTTTTATTTTTTTTAATAGATTGTTGCAGTAGTTACGATATCTCGTGTATGTAATTGAAAGTATAGCATTGCCTTTATCTTTTTTATATGTTTTGTGAAGTTTATCACGAGTTCTGATACAGCGCAGAAGTCCAGATGTTAGCCATGGCTTGATAGGACGCATACGATGTGGCATGATAATTTCACAAGAGTGGACCCGAATAACTTCAGCAATAGTATTTGTCAGCGCGACCGCCGCCAAATCAGCGTCAACAGTATTATATACGTCATGGAAATCTGCGTTACAAAGGTCTTTGACAACTGAGGCATAATCAATTTTTAGGTACGTTTTCTTACAATTGTTTCTTCGGACCTTCAAGTCAAGGCAGAATAGTAAAGGAGAGTGGTCAGTTATAAGGGAGTCTAGTACAATAGTGGTGGAACTTTTATCTGATCTCACCATAACATGGTCTATACAGTTTTCATTTCGAGTTGGGAAAGTGTGGCCTGGAAGTCCATGGTGTGCCATCAAATCTAGATATTGGCTTTTGTTGGTTTCTGAATTATTCGTGGAGATATTAATATTTATATCACCGATTAAAACTACCGATTTAACCATATTCAAGGATGACAAACAGTGGTCAAGATTATCACAGAAGTTTGTTAAATTACAATATGATGGCGAACGGTAGATGGCTAAAATAGCATAGTCATTGTCATGGTTCAGAATAAGACAGTTTGCATCAAAATGTACTGGTATGACAAATAACCATGCATAGTCATCCAAGACAAAGATACTATGCTTCAAAATTGAGTTGCAAGCAACGCTAAAAAAAGGTTGACTTTTTGGCGGGATCGGGTAGCGTCACTTTAGCAGTTTTGTTTTTCTTGTTAAAAATTGTGTAGCGGCGGATGTTAGTATCTAATAAGGCGCTAAGCAGACGACGGGGCGGGGCGGGCTTTTTGTCCGCGAAGCAATAAAGACCGCGTCTGCCCGTCGATGTCTGCGGCTGCACGCGCCGCGTACACAAAGCACACGACGGGCAGAGGCGGTCAGTTCAGAACGTTCGTTCTAGTGAATAGTCCATCACTAAAAAGCGCGTGGCGCGGACTGAGCTGACCGCCCCGCGCCGCCGTCTGCGTTACTGCATATAAACTGGTTTGTATGATCCACGGCGGGCAGCCGCGGACATGCCGCGCCGCCACTGCCCGCCGGGCACCCAAGGCGCGGTCTTTTTGCCCTCTGTGTGCGTTTGAAGTATAGGATTCACTTTGTGCTATTATTCGCGGCGAAATTGACCGGCCCGCCCCGCCCCGTCGTCTGCAATGGTGGATTAGTAACCACTAAGTGTTCGGGAATTGTGAGTGTTGGCAAGTGAAACAAAATAGTGGAAAGTGTCTTTCGAAGTGTCTCCCTCAAGAAGTCCACGGGGAGGTTCCAGTAAATTCCCACACAGTTACTGAAACAAAGGGAAAGGGGGTTTGACTTGACTGCCACTTACTTTGACTTGATTTATTACTTTGACCACGAGTGCTATAGAATTTGTAAACATTTTAACACTTGACATTGGCTTAATGCACAAGCCGTGCGAAGCCATTTAGAAAAAAACAGGTTCCACGCAAACTGCGATCAAACGATGGGGAAAGAAATGCGATCAACACGCCCATCATGGGATTGGTTGGGATTTCCGTTTGAAATTCTCATCTTACGCAATGAATGGATAGCTAACTTCATTTGCAGATATTGGATTTGTCGAATATTGTTTTTCTGTCCGTTCATGTCGCTTGTATCTATTAAAGTTTAGTTGTATTAGTTTGGGACCATGATTAGCGGTCTTTGTTAAAGAGTAATATTTCCATATCAATTCTAATTCGTAGCTTGTATGATTCCACCTGAACATAGTTACAAAATACATACATTGTAAATTGAAAAAAAGCATTTATCTACACTCATGTCGAAATATTCGTATTACGAATTTAAAGATGGTACACACTCGCACATACACACACGCTCATACACACACGCACATACACACACGCTCATACACACACGCACATACACACACGCACATACACACACGCACATACACACACGCTCATACACACTCGCACATACACACTCGCACATACACACTCGCACATACACACACGCACATACACACACGCACATACACACACGCTCATACACACTCGCACATACACACTCGCACATAGACACTCGCACATACACACACGCACATACACACACGCACATACACACACGCACATACACACACGCTCATACACACTCGCACATACACACACGCATATACACACACGCAAATACACACACGCAAATACACACACGCAAATACACACACGCACATACACACGCACATACACACACGCTCATACACACACGCACATACACACACGCACACATCACATTACGAGCCTATTAATGTCCCCATTACTGCTAGCTGTATCGTAATAGTAGTATATGCGACTGCCTTAAATAACAAATAAGGGGTATTAAAACACGAGATTCTGTTTTGACTTTACCTATATTATATGCAAAAAAAACGAGCGAGCCTTACAGTAGTCGCGTATGATGTGTAACATTTAAAACTCACCTTATATTAGAACCAAATAAAGCCTACTACAAAAGGTATAAGCCATTTGAACATTATGTTCTAAAATCAAATCAAATAGCGCGCGCTTTCGCGACCTGCTGTTACACACTTCCGTCCCATTTCACGAAATCACTTCCACAAATTGCAATAAAGCGAGAGGAAAGTGTATGCAATTACACTTCTTTATCTTCCCTCAAGGGAGCAATTGACATCAAACAAAGCTGCTAGGTAACATAGTATCATCTATCCTGCAAAGATCTCTGAACATCATTGTTAAATTATGCACTCACAGAAAGTTAAAACAAAACAAAACAACAATAATACCTTTTACTAGGAAGCTAAAGATAGATCAACTTACAACGCCCAGGATAAAAGTAGTTATAACATTTGCCACTAGATGGCGTTGTACCAATATAAATCGCGCTAAACTTTCCGGTCAGTGTTTTATATATAAGTCTGCTGCTTTTTATTTCGCCTTGGAAGCAGTTTTGTTTATTTTCTATTTTGTCTACGTATTATTTAAAAGGAAAAATCGCGGGAAACCTTTTCATTTTTTACTGTGGGATCTGTACAGTAATTCCTGTTCCATTTTAATTCAATACCTTAGCGTTACTATCAACCAAAAATAAATAAATAGCTAATAAATCTAAACTCATACTAGTGAATTAGCAAAGCTAGGCACATCTGAAATCGGATATCTAAAAACGTATTTTTAAATCTGAAATCGGATATTATATCCGTTTGCGTTCACAATCAAAACCGCCCATGTCTACCAAGAACTGCTTGAGTGGTATTCAAGCACTTCTTGATTGGGACACATTTTGAGCGCACGTTGTCAGGAGCGTGAAACACTTAGGCCCGTATTATAGAAAGATTCTCAGTGATTGATCTAGTCTTGAGCATAGTTAGAAAGGGATGTCGCTATATATAGCACATAGCGACATCCCTTTCTAACTGCATTCAAGTAAAGATCAACACTTAGTTATCATTCTGTAATACGGGCCTAAAACACCTTCTATGTGAATGTGGGCATCTCATCCACAAACGTAGTATTCATTTGGGACGACATATACTAAGCCCAGAAGAAATCAAATCTCTAAAAGCTAGAAACATTTTGAGTTCTTGGAAGCTGTAGGGCTTAAAGAGATAGGTACTTTAAACTTGGTGGTGAGTCTCAATCGAACTTATAGGTCGCAGTGACTACAGTCCCGTTAGGACTGCATAGTCTCTAAAATCTAAAATAATAATAAAAATAATAGGAAACAAAAAAGTATTTTGCAAAACTTTTCTGAAATCCCGAAAAGAAAAAACGATCGACAGAAAATTGTATGGGAAGCGCGAGAACTTATTTTAATAAATTTGCTATGATTTCATAATCGATTTAAGAACACTACCTACATACATACTATTACTATGGTAAATTAAAATTGCGTACACCATGTACTTCACTTTCATACTTACGCATACGGTAGCATTGTGAACTTTGGCTTGTGAACAAAAAAAAACCAACAATTAGCCTAACCCCAAAGTAAGCATGTATGGGATGCTAGAGTAACGGATAGAATACATATTCTGTACGTATATAAGTATATTTATATAGAAATACATATTAAACATATCCATGACTGGAGTACAAATACTCGTATTCAGCACACAAACATCCGCCCCCAACGGGATTCGAACTCGGGACCACTCGAGTCGGCGACACCGTGGCGTACAAACCACTCGGCCACGGAGGTCGTTAAAATATCGTGGTAGTGGCACTCCTTCATCTAGTTGCCTGATTAAGGGGCCATTCATTTATTACGTAACATTATTTTCGCTAGTTTTTCACTCCCTTCTCACCCCTACGTAAAAAAAATAAGAATAGTCCCAACAAACACCCCTCTGTTTTATATTTATTACGTAAGAATCATAAGGAATAAATGAATACCTACACGTTTGATGTTTATTTTCAAAGTATTTATTGTAAAACTGTTTGTTAACATAATAAACTAAAAAAAAAGTATCAATTTTTAGGAATATTTATTTGTACATACAAAGGTGCTAGTAATGTCTATTATTTTGGTAGTAATAAACTACTTTGACAAAGTATAATCTTTACTTTGTGCATTTTTGTAATCTTACCTAAGAACTATTAAGACACCCTCCCCATCCCCTTGTAAGAAAAAATAAGACATGGTCTCAATATGGTGACAATCGCCTTACGTAATAAATGAATAGCCCCTTTATTGGTGAGATTGAAACGAGAAGAATCGAAATATAAATATACCAATATTAGTACCTACTTATAAATAAAAAAGAAAATGGCGTTTCACCATTGAATTTTAAAATTTTTACTGGTATAGTAATTAATGGTCACAAAAGTATAATAGAAAAAAATTATGTGTAATAAAAAGTAAACAAAAAGCCAACGTCACGCGGTGTTCCCAGGCGGTCACCCATCCAAGTACTGACCGCGCCCGACGTTGCTTAACTTCGGTGATCGGACGAGAACCGGTGTATTCAACGTGGTATGGGCGTTGGCATCAGTTGAGCTAAAAAACAGTATCCGTATCATAAGTATGACTCATAATTGTTTTTATCATATTTTTTGTTAGTATCAAGATTCTGTATTACATTCCTTTCATTAAATTCGTACTATTAAGCGCCATCGTCCATACCACGTTGAATAGACCGGTTCTCGTCCGATCACCGAAGTTAAGCAACGTCGGGCGCGGTCAGTACTTGGATGGGTGACCGCCTGGGAACACCGCGTGATGTTGGCTTTTTTTTTACTTTTTATGACACACAATCTTTTTATATTGTACTTTTGTGACTATAGAGTACTATACCAGTTAAAAAAATGTTAAAATTCAATGGTGAAGTTTCTTTTTAAATTTGTAAGTACCTAATAACATTAAAATTATAAAAAAAGCACTTATTAAAAAAGCTTATTACAAAGTGTCTGATTATATAACAGACAAAAATGCTTGGGTTTGAACTGTTCCAATCATTCCAACAGGTTTTCTATATTAAATAAATCATGATTGTATTGACGTTGTAACAACATAATGATTTGTAAATGTTGTTACATTAGACTTTTGATGTTGTGGAGTTTTTTTCGCTCGTTTTTCTCCGCAGCTAAAAATATGTCCATAACGAGTGGTAGGGAAAAAAAAATTTTGGACGATTCTAAAGAGTACTATAGATCCAATTTGAATAAAGATATATTGATTTCTGAATTGAAATACTGTAGCTAATAATGGCTTATACTTTGATTCTTCTCGTTGCATTCTTACCAATTAATCAAACAACTAGATGTACGAGTGCCACTACCACGATATTTTTTGTTCACAAGCCAAAGTTGACAATTCAAAATTCAATATCGTTTATTCAGTCTAGGCTGTTACAAGCACTTGTGAATGTCGAAAAGCTACGCAATCGGTTCGCAAATCTACAGCGGGAGGAATCTACAAGGTTGTACTGAGAAGAACCGGCAAGAAACTCAGCAGGGGCTGTTTTTTTTTCCCTGTGTTATTTACAGAGTCGTCAAATTGAAAATTGACTTCAATATGAGATCTCATGAAGTCACTTTCCACTTCTAAGATCAATGCTAGCGCGACCGCATGCGTAAGTATGAAAATTTAAGGACGTGGTGTACGCAATTTAAATGTATTATAGTAATACTATGTGGTGTTCTTAAATCGATTATGAAATCATAGCAAATTGATTACAATAAATTCCCTCGCTTCCCATACAATTTTCTGTCGATCGTGTTTTCTTTTCGGGATTTCAGAAAAGTTTTGCAAAACACTTATTTGTTACCTACTATTATTATTATTTTAGATGTTTGGGGCTATGCAGCCCTAATGGTACTGTAGCCATTGCGACCAATAACATCAATTGTGATTCGCCACCAAATTAAAGTACCTATCTCTTTAAGCACGACAGCTTACAAGAAGCTTAAATGTTTCTAGCTTTTAGAGATTTTATTTCCTCTGAGCGTATTAAATATATGTCATCCCAAATGAATACTACGTTTGTGGATGAGGCCCACATTCAAATAGAAGATGTTTTAGTTTCACGCTCCAGACAACGACATTAAATACCTTATATACACTATGTGCGTTCAAAATGTGTCTTGTTTTCAGGAGTGTTTTGAAGAGAGCTTGCCGGCTCTCAAACTATGCAGAGTACTATCCAAACGGTTGCAAGAAGAACAATTACCATTCGGCAATTTCTACATTTATTGGATAAAACGTGTAAGAGAGTTAGAACAAATGAACACTCCGATTGCATTATATTTGGTTTTTTTTTTAGACACACCAATTAGCCTAGCCCCAAAGTAAGCACTATAAGGCTTGTGTTATGGGATGCTAGGGTAACGGATAGAATACATATACTGTACATATATAAGTATATTTATATAAATACATATTAAACATCCATGACTGGAGTACAAATGCTCGTATTCATCACACAAACATCTGCCCCCACCGGGATCCGAACCCGGGACCTCTCGAGTCGGCGACAGCCATGAAACCCGGCGTACAAACCACTCGGCCACGGAGGTCGTCAAAGTATGAAGGCGAGGTAGGGCAATCTTCTGTCAAACGACACATTTTTATCTGCTGTTTATATGGATCCGAGAGTTATATACTTTCTATACTTTCCGAAGAACAGAACGAACGAGCTCGGATTCATTTAATGCATACATACCAAAGATACATTAAATTACAAACTCAAGAACAACCAAGATGAAAATGATCTTAATCAAGATAATGTTCCGATAGAATCGCACTCATCACGAAGTAATATAGGGTGTATTCCGAAATGTACATCAGTATACTGGCCAGTGGTAATGACGTCACGAATCCGACGCCATATTGTACTGGTATGCTATATTTTTACCGGGAAAACGAATATGACGTATGACCGAACCGAGCGTGCGTGAGATGCATTCGAATTTTATTTCTTTTTTATTTAAAAACAATAATAGCATCCGACACAAAGGGAATTCCTTTTAATTGATGAGTTGAATAAAAAAATCTTCTTTATTCGCACTATTTTTAATATTTCGCCGATTTATGACGTCAGTGCACTGGCCTGTATATTTCGGAACAATTCACCAGTATAGCCAGTATACTGGTAGGTATATATTACGGAATACAACCATAGATTGTTTCTTCGAGAGGCGATATAGAGAACGTCAGAGAGAACGACCAACAGAAGCTTGCAATCAATTAAAAAAAATCTTTAGTTGATTTTTTAAATCAGCTACTTTTGCCAACGCAACATTTTAAAATATTGGTACACCGCGATTTATAGCAATGTCGGATATGTTCTGACGGCGTTGGGTAGGTTTTCCTTTTTTTAAACCAGTCATTTCAGCCGTTACAATGCGGTGATTCATTTATAATTTGTAGATCCAAGTTTTCTTAGAAACATATGACCGAGAGATGTGGTTCAATCGGTATTTCCAGGTAAAGATGGACGTATAAGAATGGTCGATATCCAGTTCCAATCTGTAAATGTACTCAGGCGGTTGGCTGCACGCGTCGCTTCAGTATCTTTAGGAGATGAGTGCTGGTAAGCCAGCACTGGAGTGGGGTGTGTAGGCGACAGTCATTTTATTTTACGGGCGTTCGATTTTCAATAACAATAGCGATCGTTGAAGTTAAGCAACTTTCGCAGTGGTCGGTCATTGGATGGGTGGCCAAAAATATTCTATCTCGAGTACCTCCGTGCTTCGGAAGGCACGTTAAGCCGTTGGTCCCGGCTGCATCAGCAGTCGTTAGCACCCACCAATCCACACTGGGCCCAATTCGTGCATGGCCCAATTTTTCCTTTACCATCCATAGGGAAGGCCTTTGCCCCAGTACTGGGGACATTAATAGGCTGATGATGATGATTTTGAATATATAAATGTAAGAAGATAAGAGAGATTTAATTAAATGTAGTAATTCAATGAACGCGCTAGTCATTTTATCAAACAGCAGATTCAACCAGATGACTGCGATATAGACGCGACGACGGGCTAATTGCGGCTGTTATGTTGCGAAAGATTGTATTGAATTCTATTTCGCATATTTTAAATAAGTAGTATTTTGCAGTTATTGTAAAAGTTTTATATTGATAAAAATATATTATATTTAGTGGCATCAAGTGTGTGTTATTTATTTTATACTTTTAAGCTTGATTTCCTTATTTTGTCGATAGGCTTGTGCTTCATTATGCAGAATATTAATGAAATGTTGTTAATGACAATTTCAAATTTGTCAGCTCTTAGGGTCTCAGTTTTCAGAACTAATAGTGACTGGTCATCCCATCGTCACTGAATCCCCTTTTCTTTGCAGAAAAAAGTTTCTCAATAGCCTCAGCCAGTACATATTTTGTTCAATAATTCCATGGTATGGTAGACGTAATTTGGTGAAAAATTAATGAATCCTGCCCTTCTCCCTCAAGTTGACATAACTCTCCCAGGAGCCAGTTATGGTGTGACTAATGGATCATCTTCGGTAACCAAGTTCCTTTTGAAGAATCTCCGTAACCTTGGTGGGACGCCTTGACCGATATCAAACGCGTCCTGGTGCACAGTGCATGGCTAACAACAGTAAGTGAAGTTTGCTAGAGTCTGCGGAAAGAGAATGCGATTTAGATTGGAGGGCGCTGTAGTGCTTTTTTAAGGGTAACCGTATTTGTAAGGGTTTACCTCTTTTAGACATGATTAAATACAAAAAACCGCAAGAAATCACAACAACAAAGAAATCCGTATCAATACAAAACTTTGCCGATCGAACCCAGCAATCTGTAAAACAGATTGCTGGGCTTGATTGCCAAATAAACATCTTAATGTTAGTTCCGTTTTTCGCCACGCCCATTCTCTTTCCGCACAGACTCTATACTAGTTTGTATGTGTAATTTGTGCCAAGAACGTTTAATCCTTAAAGTTAAAAATATAAAAACAAAATATTCGGCTCTCAATGAGAACTATATATTTGTGCCGTTTGGTGTTGAGATGAGACTATGGGACCATGGGGTCCATGCGCTCGCTCCTTCTTTAAGGACTTGTCTAAGAGACTCACCGAAGTCACCGGTGATCAAAAGGCTGGCAGCTACCTTGGTCAACGAATTAGCCTTGCCATGGCGCTGGAGGTGATATATCTTTCATGTGTAACATCTTTCCTCTCGCTTTCCTGCAATTTGTGGGAGTGATTTCGCGATTTTGGGAAGTCGCGAAAGCGCGCGCTATTTGATTTGATTTTAGAACATAATGTTCAAATGGCTTATTCCTTTTGTAGTAGGTTTTATTTCTTTTTTTACTAATATAAGGTGATGTTTCAAATGTTACACATCATACGCGACTACTGTAAGGCTCGCTCGTTTTTTTATTTTGTAAATGTATATTATTTAAGACTCTAGTTACTTCTGGTTTTAAAGTTTTTAGACATTAAGTAGTTTTAAGCTTTTGTAATTTTAAATATTTCTATGTACTTATAAATAAATAAATTAAAAAAATGTATTGATAGAATAGATAACATGTATATAGAATAATTACGTTTGACTATTTAATTACCTGCAGTGTTGCAGTCATGAGACATAAAAAATAAATTGGACACGTCCATTTCGGTCAGCACTTCAGCAGTGCTTTCGTTCGGACTGAGGCCCAGCCCGGATAGCGAAGGATGCTGGTTTGAATCCATCCATCCCTGATACTGGAGCTGAAATTATTTCTTGTTAAATTTTCTTTAGAGATACTCGTAAGTTCACTAAAGGTTTGTTGTCAGGGATATTCCTGAATTTTCTACTAAATTAAATAGCTTAGAGTCTGTGCGGAAAGAGAATGGGCGTGGCGAAAAACGGAACTAACATCAAATTTTTTATTTGGCAATCAAACCCAGCAATTTTTAAAACGTCAAAGTTTTGTATTAATACGGATTTGTTTGTTGTTGTGATTTCTTGCGGTTTTTTGTATGAAATCATGTCTAAAAGGGGTAAAACCTTACAAATACGGTAGAAAAGCACTACAGCGCCCTCCAATCTAAATCCCATTCTCTTTCCGCACAGACTCTAGCAGAATTTTTTGACAAAATTTTCAATAAAATAAAAATTTAATACCTTATACAGCATATGGGGAAGGTTGTATTTTAGGCTGATCATTTATTTTCTATACGTCTATATATATAAATATATTATTTTCCGTTCGGTGACCTAATATATAGTAGAAATAAGGTTATCCTACTGTGATGCTGTTGATTGGTGTTTATAGAAGCCGGATCGGCGCGTCATCGCTATGCGAGTCAAACGAAAGCTTCCGACCCCTACTATATATGCACATACAGTTTGGAAGGCAGTGTGAAAATCAGATTAAAGTGAGATAAACTACCTCGAAAAAAAAAATCAGCAGGGTTTCGGCATCTATTGTCAATAAAGATACAAAAATAAAAACTTACGAATAGGAATGGGTATTTTCGATGAGCTTTTTCATTTTATCTATATTTCTGTAAGTAAGTAGAGATAATATAGAAACGCGAAAATTTCAATTAACTGTATTTTTGGTTAATTTAGTTAAGGCAACCTTTTTATGTAAAAATGATGGTGAACACGCATTATGTTCCTCCTGATGGTAAGTAGCCTGCCTGTTGACACTTTCAATACTCAAGTAGGTCAGTCACTTCATCATTTGCGTCGCTGCATCCGCACTTCACGCCGCCGCTGCGTCGTTCCGTTGCTCCCTGCAAAAGTATTGTAGTAGGTAAAGTTATGAAAAGGAGAAGTAAAATTCTAGAAAAATAAGGTGTGTTCATTGAAGTGTGTACTGTCAGTACAGTTAAGAGAGTTAGGGCATGGAGGAGGATTTCCCGCTCGAATTGAAGCTCCCGTCTTGGGAATTTATTTAGTTAATTTGCAGAAGTCCACAGCATAATAACACTATCGTTATTGTGTTTCTGTCGGTGAGAAAAGTTCCAGGTATCCACGGGGGGGGGGGGGGGATCCGTGGTTGAATCCCTAGCGGGGACCCCGCGGCGGATATTATACTGTAAAGCGCCCGTAAGAGTTGCGGGGTCCTCGGTGGGTAGCCACTAGTGGTTCCGTAAGACTTGCGGGAGCCAGGTTCGGCGGTGTGCCTCTTAAAGGCGCCGTCGTCTGTAAAGATTTTTTACCTGCGTAATAAAAAAAGGGGCTCCACGGGGTAGGCGATCGCAAGCGTCCATAAGCTATGGTGGCCGCTTATGATTAGCCGGGCCTTCTGCTTGCTTGCCACCATTTTAACATAAAAAAACGAGCGAGCCTTACAGTAGTCGCGTATGATGTGTAACATTTAAAACCTCTCCTTATATTAGTAAAAAAAGAAATAAAACCTACTACAAAAGGAATAAGTCATTTGAACATTGTGTTCTAAAATCAAATCAAATAGCGCGCGCTTTCGCGACTTCCTGTTACACACTTCCGTCCCATTTCACGAAATCACTCTCACAAATTGCAGGAAAGCTAGAGGAAAGATGTTACACATCAAAAAACTTTGTAGTAGTGCGAGCTTCCAATTAAATGTTTTTTTTATATTCGAGATGGTTCATTCACCTTTCCAGCGCCGTGCGAGCCAATAGTAGGGGCTCGTGTTTCGAAGAAAGGCTCGAAGGCTCGCTTTCGATGGTTCGGAGAGAAACTCTAACCGGTCTCGGCATCAGCCAGTGCCGCGCGCCGCGTCGTCCCGCTACCACGCAACACGTGCGCCTACCTACCACGCGACACAATTTACAAACAATTCGAATACCGAACAGTGCATTGTGTATGTGGAAAATACTTGTGTGTTAAATACTTTTCGGAGGGAACTACGAGCCGTTTCTTATTTTTTTTAATTTCAACTGGTATGTGCTTGTCTTTTATAGCGTTGGTATAATAGTTTATAAGGAATATTGGATCGTGTCTTGTTGAGAGGACGCCACTCTCTCGCAAGCAGGTAGGTACGCGTGTTGTTTACAACACTTTCAACTTTTATGAATGTAACGCGGTGCTTCCAACAGGTGGACGGGAAGCTATGGAAACGATAGCGAACCGGGAAGAAAGCTTACGGTATTTCGTAATATTGATAGGGCATTTTTTGCGGCTGGCTCATCTTTTATGATTGGAAGTTAGGTAACGTGGTTACCAGGAAAACAACTTTTTATGCGGATAAAAGTGGTTATACCTAGGTAAAATAACTGCTGCAGGTAGAAGACAAAGTTATTATACTATACTTTCGTAGCCGGACAATATTAACAAACATTAATTTTATTAAAATTTCTATCATACGAAATCTTCAACTTTAACGTATTTCCATAATTATTCCATTGCAAAATCCCATTATAATGTTTCATATGAAATGAAAGTAGAAACGTAATGTACTGCCTACTTATTGATGTCTTACATTCTCTTCGGAAAGTTTATTAAATAAATAAATATATCTCAATTTCACAACTTTCACACAGTGTTCAGTGTCATCCCACCAAAGTAAGCAAAAGCTGCATCATGGTGCCTGAATAACGGATTACTTTAATATCATATAATCATAATCAAAATCATTTATTCAGTTTAGGCTGATATAAGCACTCATAAATGAATGTCTAGAAGCTCCGCCATCGGTTCGTTCTACTGAGAAGAACCGGCAAGAAACTCAGCAAGGGCTGTTTTTATTTTTTAAGCATTTAACTGCTAGATGTTTTAATCTAAAGAAAAGTTTTACTAGAAAAAAAATCCACGCGGACCAGGCAGCGGACGGGACTCGAGCCCGCACCCTTCGCAATCCGGGCGAATGCACTGACCAATTATGCTACCACGGCCCTGATGGCCGCGTCGAAATTTTTCTAGCCTTACGCTGCAAGGCAACGCCATCTCTTCGCATTGTAGGTAACCCGTGGGTTAACACCTTAAAAAATAAAAACATAACTGTAATTGCTATTTCTTCTTTCAAATGTTTAATACTTGAAAAAGTATTCATTTGACATTGTGGGTTAGCTACAATGCGAAGAGATGGCGCTGCCTTGCAGCTTAAGGCTAGGAAAATTTCGATGCGGCCATCAGGGCCGTGGTAGCATAATTGGTCAGTGCATTCGCCCGGATAGCGTGCGGGTGCGGGTTCGAGTCCCGTCCGCTGCCTGGTCCGCGTGGTTTTTTTCTAGTAAAACTTTTCTTCAGCAAGGGCTGTTTTTTTCACCCTGTTTTATTATACACAGAGTCGTCAAGTTGAAAAATGACTTCAGTGATGATTCATGAAGTCACCTTTCATTACACAATGATTAAATATACATTAATTGTTTACCTGCATTTTGATTGCTGTGTCAGGCAGTATAAATACAAATAGACTTATTTATATTAAGTGTAACTAAACATTAACAACTTCAATATCAAGGAAGTTAGGGCAGACTCATTTCCTAGATGATAATGACTCTAGAACAATAGTTCTTAACCTTTTTGTGATGAAGGACCATTTACTTGTCAGAATTTCTATCTTGCCATAGACCACCAATTTCAAAATCCACTTGCGATTTGCACTCCTCCTAGAGCTAATAAATCAAAATACAGCTCTTGTTTCTGCCGCCCCGTGCCAAAGCCCACTTGGCTCTAGGCACAGTGTTGTTTTATTGGCCCAAAAAATTGCTCTCTTCTGTTTATTGTTGTAATAGGGATGATGACTATTTTTATCTTCTTCGTTTATCAGGTAGGTTATCAAAAAGTATTGCACACGTATTTTCCCTTTTTTCACATAATATAAACATTGCAGAGATATATTGATTTGAAAAGTCGCATGACGTCACGTTTGAGTACACTTTTAAGTGAAAATTCACTAAAAAGTGACGTCACGAGCCCCTACTCCCAAACTTTGACGCGCTATAACTTTGTCATTTTTTGGTTGATTGCCCAAAGAAAAAATACGTGTCCATTATTTTTGATCATCTAACTGACGGACTAAATAGAATTACGCTTACTGTACCCCGTCGTCACCTCTATTGATCAAGGGACACATGTCAAACATACGAATAATAAACCTTATTATCTCTTATCTATTAGACAAGTCCGCCCGTCCGTCCGTGGTGCTGTTTCAGCGGCCAAACCGTAAGAGATAGATAAAGTTACAGGTCGCAATTTTGAGTTTTGAAGGAGAAAAAAAACTAACTTCTTAATAAAAACATTTTTTTTACCTGGTATTCAGACATGGCTGTCAAAAAAAAATATTTGCTAAACACGCGCCTAAATATGTTCTATTACACCACATTTATTACCAACTAGTGGCCCGCCCTCGCTTCGCTTCGGTGTAGAGCTGTAGTGTAAACTATAGTTTTTGTTCTCAGGCTTGTGTTATAAACAATGACTTTATTTATATAATTACACGTGTTATTGGGAGTCAACCATAAAAGATAAACATATGCTGTTGCAGGATATTTTTTAGACAATTTTATGTAGAATATTTCGGTCATACATGATTTCTATGTAACTTTAACCATTAAGGCTGCACACGCGACTGAAGCTTAAAAAATGGAGTAACTTCTCCCGTTTTCCCAATATTTTCCTTCACTACTCTGCTCCTATTGATTGTAGCGTGATGAAAAGTATACTATAACCTACCCAGGAGTATGAAGAATAATTGTACCAAGTTTCGTTAAAATCCGTCGAGTAGTTTTTGTTTCTATAAGGAACATACACACAGACAGACAGACAGACAGACAGACAAAAATCTTACTGATTGCACTTTTGGCATCAGTATCGATCACTAATCACCCCCTGATAGTTATTTTAAAAATATATATCATGTACAGAATTGACATCTCTACAGATTTATTATAAGTATAGATAGATAAATATTTTGTCGGTTACGCTTTCAGCATTTATCGTTTATTTATGATAAGGTCACGTAAAGTTCATGATTTTCTATAAAAATAGTAGATTATTAACCAAGGGGATAAAGCATTGTCTTCTGTCGCGGGTGACGATTTAAATCGCGAGCGTAACGAAGGACTCGAGGTTTACTCAAGAGCGTAGCGAGGGTGTTATAAACTTAAATCAATAGCGAAGCGAGGGATTTAAGACGAGTCCTGAGTGTAGCGAGGGATTTAAGTTCACCCAAGACTAAGACAGCTTTATCACCGAGGAAAATACTATACTTTTCGTACCATTTGCGAAAAAATTAACACAATAATAATATGAGATAAGCATTTATTAATAATAATGACAATTAAAAGTAAAAGTTAATATTCGAAACATTGGTTCCCTGGAATGTAGCTACATACCCCACATTACAACTGGTTTCAAAGTGTTTTTAATCAAGAGAAAGTAATTTTTCAAGTTAAATCTGTTAATTTTTACACAGCGTTATTACTATTTAAACTCTCTTATCGCTATTCACACTATTCAACGCATGATTTGATTTAAAAGTAGTTAGGTACCTAACGCTATGTAATAATTTAATTAGGTATAGAAGCCGTCTTTGTTGTCGTTTTAATATTAAACGATTAAAGAAGATTAATTATTGTTATACTTCGTCCACATAATCGTATTTTTTTTTATTGAAACTATAGTAATCGGCCCGTCGCTCTTCGCAACGGTAAAGATAGTACTTCGACTTAGATTTTAGTTTCGGTTCTCAGGCAAAGGCTTATAATTATATCCATATATAGGGCGTCCCACGCTTCCATTAAATCCATTTTATTTTGATACGCCATGGTAAGTAAATTAACAAAAAAAAATGCAAATAACAAAAACGAAACTCACAAAAACCAAAAGAACAGACGCTTGAAAATTTATGTGTTCCATTTTCGAATCATGATTTTAGTTTTCAGCCAATCGCATTGTAACTGTGAGTTCAAAAAGAAATGCATACGTACTACAGTTTGTATATCACTTTACTATTTTTATCACATAATAAGACATTCCTTTCATTTAAAATGCTATGTTATTTAGCAAAAAATAATCCTTATGATTAACCCTTTCGATGGTTATCATAAAATATGTTGTGATATTTTTTCGAAATTTCACCGAGTTTGATTCGCAGTTGTAGCAGGCGATTTTTAAAAAATCTGTGAATGCAGTTCTTGTTATTATTAAAAATAAAATGATGTCTTCTTTCAGTAAAATATCCTATCTTCAATATTTAATATACTTTCCCTCCGTGTGAGGTAGCCGTGGGATGCCATGTATATATAAAACTCAAAGGTGACTGACTGACATAGTGATCTATCAACGCACAGCCCAAACCACTGGACTGATCGGGCTGAAATTTGGCATGCAGGTAGATGTTATGACGTAGGCATCCGCTAAGAAAGGATTTTGATCAATTCTACCCCCAAGGGGATAAAATAGGGAATGAAACTTTGTCAATTTTAAACCGATCGGACTGAGACTTTGCATGCAGGTATAAGAAGAATCATAGATGAATGTCATTGTGTATAATACAAGCCTGAGAACAAAAACTGTAGTCTACAATTCAGCTCTACACTGAAGCGAAGCGAGGGCAGGCCGCTAGTTTTACCTATAAACCTTTCGTAAAGAATATTTAAATAATTTGTCTTCCATTAGTTTTTGAGATACAGACAGACGCGGCAAGTTGCAACAGACTTTGTATACTCAGATTACAGAACAATCTGAGGTTTTATAAAGTAGTGTATTAACTTTGAAGATAAAAATTTTAATTTTAATGTTTTATCAAAAACAATTAGTATATAAAGCATGTTAATACTCATAATCATAAAAAAAAACAATTTACAATGGTAATTATTAACTGGTCTTTATTATTAGGTTATTTTATTACCAATGTTCTTGTACATATTACGATAACGAATATTCTATCGTGAAAAAAGGCCTTTTTTGGAGCATGTTGTATTCGCGAGTACAGACAGAATTAAAAACTATTCAGGAAGTTAATGCTTATAAGTTTTTATTTAAGTTTTCGCACAATTGACAATTAGTAAGATATTTATAACTAAAAACCAACCTTAAAATATATAATAACTAAAATACATTATTAAAAGGAGTCCCTTTAGGCAAGGTTCCAAAGATACTGGCAGCGTTCCCCCTTTGAATAGCTAGACTAATTCTTTGTCCGAGGTAGCTGCCAGCTCTTCGGTCTCCTGTGACGTCGACAAACCTTTTTGCTATTTCCTTAAAAAGCCTTACAGCGCTAGGACCCCACGGATCAAGGGTCTCGACACCGAAAGGGACAAAATCATATTCGGAGCCTAGACCCATGTATTTGCATATATTTTAAAACCTACCATGTATTTTGATTGATGATTACCAACCAAGCTTCTCACACTACGTATGGGCAAATACTCGAACTCCCCGTTCGGTTTATATTATGTTTGTTTCAAATATAAACGGGGAATTCGAGTAGTTATTTTTTGGAATATACTTACCAATTGAACAATACATTAACATAACATTATAATAGTATAGGGTTGTTCCAATCTGTTACTTAAATTGTGTTAGGTTTCCCGACTGTGTTATTTAACTCAATCCATCACAAATGCCAATCCAATTAACCAAACCAATTACGTATGTACGCACATATATCTGTCAATCCAATTATCAAAAATAAATTTAAGAGTCTTAGAGGGGTTCACATAATTACCTACCATTACATATTCCTACTAATGTAGAAAAATATTCACTGCTTAACGAAGCGCAGTTACTTATATTTGTTAATCTTACAAGCGGTCCGCGTTAACTATAGTTTTTTGATAATCCCACAAGAACATTTTTTTTTCTCGGATAAATAGTATCCTATGTCTGAATACAGGTCATAAACCATATCTGTACCAAAATTCATTCAAATTAGTTCAGTCGTTTTTGTGTGATTGAGTACCTAACATACATCTTAATATATATAAATCTCGTGTCACAATGTTTGTCTTCAATGGACTCCTAAACCACTGAACCGATTATAATAAAATTCGCACACCATGTGCAGTTCGATCCAACTTGAGAGATAGAATAGTTTAAATCTCAAATTATAGTCGCAATTTTAATTTATTGCAAATTATTACTTTTGGGCGGTACGAAGTTCGCCGAGTCAGCTAGTACTTACATATATCTCTAAGGTAGTAGGTTCAATGTTAAAAATTTATTACATAACTAGCGGCCCGCCCTCGCTTCGCTTCGGTGTAGAGCTGAAGTGTAGACTACAGTTTTTGTTTTCAGGCTTGTATTATACATAATGACATTCATCTATAATTCTTCTTATACCTGCATCCTGCAAAGTCTCAGCCCGATCGGCTTAAAATTGATAAAGTTTCATACAAACTTTCATTCCCTATTTTATCCCCTTGGGGGTAGAATTGATCAAAATCCTTTCTTAGCGGATGCCTACGTCATAACATCTACCTGCATGCCAAATTTCAGCCAGATCCGTCCAGTGGTTTGGGCTGTGCGTTGATAGATCACTATGTCAGTCAGTCACCTTTGAGTGTTATACATATATATTAGATAGATAGATGAAGGAAAAACGATATGTATGATATTTGTATTAACTAATGTAAAACAGGTAAAAACCAGTGTCAATATAAAGGATAGGAATATGGGCCTTGTAAACACCACAGTATTCTTAGGGATTCTTTGGATTTTAAGCTTCAATGGGGCCCACATAATGATAAATTCTGCAGCGTATGCCATAATGAAGATAACGGATGCTACCAAAGTGGTAACAAATTTTGGATGAATGATTTGTTCGTGAAAACCCGTCTATAGTATATATAGTGTCTCTGGTTGTCGGAGATTTGCATCTAAATGACAGCGCGGGCGCAACGCGACGCGGATTGAGTCGGTTGTGAACAGCTAACGGACATGAGTCGCGGGCGCGACCATATTTGATTTCTTTATTATGTATACACCATACGTCCCATCTATCCCATATTGAATATAAACAAGCCCTGGAAACCAACCAATAAGCGGACTAAAGTTAGTCTTGGTTTAAATCTAATGTTGTCTCTGTCTTCTTTTTGGCAAATAAAAGTGACAACATCAGTTTTAGTCCAGGATTAATTTAAGTCTATTAATTTCTGTAACATAATAACTATTTGAATGGTTCGTGCTAGGGGTATATCAACACGCAATGCGTGGCACCAAAGTAAATACGAAGTCAAAAGTAAACATTTTTTTGTCTCTGTGAACAGTTTTTACAATGTTTGAATAAGGCGGCAAAGTTTTGATGAAAACTTAATATTCACAGGACGTATTCACAACGTCGTAGTGTACTGATGCGAATTGCTGTTCGCTTTGGACTTCGTATTTTTTGCATTGCATGTTTTGTGCGTTCCATTTGCTTTCTGTTTTGCAATCTAAGAGGTGGTTTTAAGACCAAGATTCTTCATAATAATTCGGTAACCACCACCTTAGTAAGACAAGACCACACAATATCTCTTCTTTGACTCTACGGGGTTGTGAACGGGGCTTGGGTTGTATATGGTTAGTAGCCATCATAGATGCCAGAGTATCACTCGTGCCGTTATCTACCCTTACTTTGTCCCTTACCTACCCTGTGGGCTTAACTTGTACTTATTTTAACATTGAAAATGTTTTTTTTTACGTTTACTCCAATAGGCCCCCATTTTCGCTGAAAGTGCGACTTGCCCGTGATAGCCCGAGGTTTTGGGCCACGAGGGCGTAAGAGGCATCAAAAGACGCGGAATTTCAAGGGCTTTAAGAAGATGTAAAAATTATTTTTTGGAAATGGATAAAAAACAAATTATTTCGACCGAAAAATCGTATGTTTCCACAGAAAATCTCCGATATCTTGAAAAAGTGGCCGAATTTCAAAAATATGAAAAAAGGCACCTCGATATTGAACCAAGGATCATTTTAGGTCATTACACTTTTTCCGTTACAGTTTTGCGCAGCCGGTGATGGGAAATAAAAATAAATTACAAACATTTTTTTTTAATATATTTTAATAGTTAGATTCCTGTTCAATGCCTTTTCAAATCGTGTAGAGCACGAGGTCTGTGTTTTTTTTATATTTCTTATGTTTTTTCTGATAGTAATTAATTGGAAACAAAAAAAACGTTTATGGGAAACCAACTCTTAGCACGACGATCAATAAAGATTGCTATGAAAAACAACGGTTCCAGAAATTGAAAAAAAAAGTATGTACTAAGCCTGTATAATTGATATTTTTTTGTGAGCCAAAACAGCAAAACGGATTCTACAAACAGTTATACAAGCAATAGCGCCTCATATAAGGATTCGTAAAGGTAATATTTCTGAGGTGAAACAACGACGGGTGTATGCCCATGTTAGGTTGGAAGTAGGCCCGTGGGCTGTATGCCCATAAAATCCGACGACCAGTGTTCCTTCCAACCACAAAGTAAGATTTTATACAGCTTTGTAAACACTATTAAGAATTTAGGAACAATCGTTTGTTAAAAGTAGTGAATCCTTATTGGAAGTAGGCCCGTGGGCTGTATGCCCATAAAATCCGACGACCAGTGTTCCTTCCAACCACAAAGTAAGATTTTATACAGCTTTGTAAACACTATTAAGAATTTAGGAACAATCGTTTGTTAAAAGTAGTGAATTAGTTGTCTGTATGTGTGCCTATACATTATGAATGAATGAATGAATACTCTTTATTGCACTATTATAAAACAAAACAATAAACATAAAACAGGAACGCAAACACAAAAGGCGGCCTTATTGCTAGGGTAGCAATCTCTACTAGGCAACCTTTGGCTAAATGAAACGATACCATAAGAATAGTAGAATTTTATCAACATTATCATAAAGATTCTTCTTCTTCTTATTTCGTTATGGGATGACGGCTAATGTTGCCATTTGCCATATGCAAGCTTCATTCGGTGTGATTGTGTAGTGAATCGATTAAGCTTGATCGATAGAGGAGCGGAATATGGATAGTTGGTAGTTGGATATGTGGTGATTACAGATGGTAAAAAATAAGGGAACGATATGAACAAGAAATAAAGGGAGGGTCGCGATGAAAAATAATAAATAAATAGTAAATAAATATAAATAAATATTTCCCCCAACACTCACACCAATTAGCCTAGCCCCAAGCTAAGCACTATAAGGCTTGTGTTATGGGATACTAGGGTAACGGATAGAATACTTAAATTATACATATATAAGTATATTTATATAGAAATACATATTAAACATCCATGACTGGAGTACAAATGCTCGTATTCATCACACTAACATCTGCGCCCACCGGGATTCGTACCCACCTCTCGAGTCGGCGACACCATGAAACCCGGCGTACAAACCACTCGGCCAAAAAGGTCGTCAAAAGAAATAAGAATGATTATGAGAAGTAATTGCAAATAAATAAACCATAGAATACTAAGACATTTTATCATAGTTTGAAAAAATGCTTGAAACTCGCATTAGGCAGCTGAAAGAAACTGTTCAGGTTTAAGTATTTTAGTTCCCTGGTGAACGTGAAAATAAAAAAATTAAATCTAAAGAAAATATTACTAAAATATCCACGCGGACCAGGCAGTAGACGGTACTCGAACCCGCACCCTTTGCTTTTCGGGAGAATGCACTGACCATTATACTACCGCGGCCATGACGGCCGTGTCGAATTCTTTGTAGCCTTTCTTAAGCTGCAAGGCAGCGCCATCTCTTCGCATTGTAAGTAAATAACAATCTTCGCTCAGTCTTCAATCTTTAGATTTTAACATTGAGCGTTACTTGCTTATATATATATATATATTTACATCTTCAAAGACTTCTTGCATCTTTACAAACTGCCACCCTGCGGCGTCCACTGTACTCGACGCGATTTTGAATGTTTTAAATGCGTATTTAAGTAGCTATTATTATTATAATTTCTTGAGTCTACGCGAAATTGCATTAAAATATAAAATGCCAATATTCGATTTTAATATTTCCCGGTAATTTAGCGCATCCGTTCACCACCATAACCATACAGCACACTGAATATTTACGTATACCTTCTATGCACTGCATAAATGCTCCTACCTCCGTCCAAACTTATGTTTAAATTGATTCTGCATAATACGATTTATTTTTACAAAGTTACGTGCCTCAATTTACAAAAAGAGAGTTCTTAGTTCCGGATACTGTAGGTACTGTATATCAATAATATTCATCCTGCTAGTCCACTGGCTTCCAGGTACACCAGTACTTATACTGTCTTTGGAGTAGGAAATAGGTAGCTACAATTACTTATTTATGTTCAAAGCTTGATCGTTATTTTTGAGTTTTACACAGGTCAGTCGGGTAGACAGGGAAGTTCTTTTTTATTATATCTTAAAGTTTACATTGGTCCGTACCTTATTGTCTTTATATTTTTATTCATTAAAGTCATGATCATTTTTAAGATAACTTTTTTAGCTCGGCTGGTCTGAAATTTCAAGAGTACCGGTGGGATTCGGGCTTGGTTGTCCCTGTATTTTACGGACCCAACGACAATATAGTCGTGCTCTGTGTACATCGTCGACAACGGAGTCGGAGGGATCCACCAAGGATAACTTAGAATATTGTCCGTTCCGGTGTCTTGCCTGATGCTAGTACTGCCAAGAGTTGTCCAATGGCGATCTGTAAGGTTGTCAGTGGGAAGGCTTATGATCAGACATTGAGCTTGGCCGCAAGTCTAGGTGTATTATTCATTTTCCCAATGTAAAAATTAGGTTTAATGTTGGTATCCATAATAAATCCTTGTATAAAGGTAATTTGAAAGCAATACAAGCTACCCAGCCTTGTCGTACCTAGGAAAGATAATAGTAGTTAGACAATAAGAAAAGTTGGTGTAAATAGACTAATTCGAACTAGGTAGGCTCGAAATAAAGAATAAAAATATGTAATGGAAAACAACTTCATGAATTATCTCTGACCTCATTTTTTAATTTGATGACTCTGTATTAAAATAATACCTACAGGGTGAAAAAACAACCTCTTGCTGAGTTTCTTGCCGCTTCTTAGTACAAGGTCCCCCGCTGTAGATTTGTATGGGGAGGCTTCTTGACGTACACAGGTGCCGAAAGCCTGAACTAAATAAAAGATCTCACCAAAACATTTTCATGAAAAATGTTGCCAAGACGGGATCATATATCACTCGCACGGACAAAAAGTTATCAGATCGCACGTAGAGCCATGCTTCTATCTCTACACGCCCTAACACTAAGACCAATTTTATCAGTGCGGTGACAGAGAAAGAATACAACTCACCGTCCCTACTCTTCGCGTGGGTGTCGTAAGAAGCGAATAAGGGATATTCTAGGGCGCCTAACACCCGCCGGGTTTGTTACCACCGTGCGCATGGTGAAAACCCCGTTAAGTGCTTATCGCGCGTTTCGGGATCAACCAGCGTACAACCAGAGCTCGAGTGGAGGTTGTCGCGACTGATTTAGTCCAGGGGAGGCATCCGTCGAACCGATGCCGGGAGGACTGCATCGACCCGCCGGCCAGGGAGACCCGTAAAAACGGCTGTCCCGCTGGCCGCCCGTGACACAGTACAGGGGCCCGAGCGTTCTTAATCAGTTTGTAAGGCTGCCCCATCATGTCACGCATAATCTCGGGGTGGACCGTCGTACCGGTTGGTGACAGGGGCGTGGGGTCCCGGCGGCCTCTCCGGTGGCCGGTGCGGGACCCTTCTGTCCGGCGGGTCGGCGCATCGACTCTGCAGGTAGTCATTCGGGAAAACAAACCTCCCTAATTTGCCCGAACTCTTAGCGACGACGCCCGCTCGTATTCACGTCTCTTTTTCAATTCCACCATGGCAGCCTCTAAAACAAAGTTTGGGTGCATAGCGGTGCATACCCCCACGCCTTCAATACTGTTTAAGGTAGAGTTCTGCAACATACGCGGACTCCTCTCTAACCTCAACGCTGTCGACCACTATCTTGAGACAGCACGCCCAGCATTGTTGACGAAGACACAAATACTTCCGCCTGTTGAAACAGGATACCTTAACTATCCCGGCTACGTGTTTAAAGAGTCCTTTAAAGCGAAAGCCGGTGTATGCCTGTATGTTCGGGCGAATGTTTGTTGTTGCCGTCTCCGCTGCTTGGAAGATCCCTCCTACTCCATGCTGGTGGTACACGTCGACTCTGGTCCCCCAGGCCAGAGTCTATGTGTGCCTCTACAGATCCCATACTCGCGATGTTGGGACAACTCGACTTTTCGAACACCTTAGTCGGGCAGCAGATGACGCGCAAGAACAATTTCCCAAAGCAGAATTGGTGTTTATGGGGGAATTTAATGCTCACCACAATTTAAAATTGTGGTTAAGTTCCTTTAAAACCAACCATGCAGAGCTCTGCTCACTCATGACTTGAAGCAACTGGTCGATCAGCCCACCAGGATTCCAGATATTTCAAGTCAAGCACCTTTATTGCTGGGCCTTCTGCTCACGACCCATCCACAGGGCTGTCAGGTTGTAAGGGGGCTCTGGGCTCTTCGAATCACTACCCGATATCTACCAAAGCGCCACAGGCCAAGCCTCCGCGTCCAACGGTGGTACAACGCCGGATCTGTCACTATGGGTCGGCAGATTGGGACGGTATGCGTGACAAATTTGCGTCCGTCCCTTGGAAGCAACGCTGCTTCAGTGACAAGGACCTATCGGCCAGCGCCGTTGCTATTCTGAGGAGATTGTAATGGTTATGTAATACTATATTCCTCATTCCAATCTCATCAGTAAGGACACACGTAACCTCTGGTTCAATCACCACTGTGCTGAAGCTGTTTCGCGTAAGCCGGCGGCATAACGTGCTTGGATCAGAGGCCGCGCTCTTAAGGATCCCGGGGTCGATTCACTAAAAGCAGTCTATAATTTTGCTTCCAAGACCTGTAAGAAGGATTACAGCGGATGCCCAGCGCGTTTCACGTGTTGGTCACGAACTTATAACGCATCCTTCCGGCTCCCGTAGCTATTGGCGTTTGGCCAAGGCCGTGCAAAAGAACTTCTGCCAGCCCTCGCTGCCACCTCTGAAATTCCCTGACGGAACACTAGCTTATAAACCACGGGAGAAAGCCGATTTGCTAGCAAAACTCTTTGCGGCTAAAATCGATATTTGCAATGCACTGCCACCATCATTACCTCATTGTGGCACAACGATGCCTGATATTGAAATCAGGGAGCGTGAGGTTCGTGTCGAATTGCAATCACTCGACATCCGGAAAGCTGGTGGACTTGATGGCATCCCATTAGTAGTACCAAAAAAATGTGCAGCGGAGTTGCCTTCGCTCTCACGCGCTTGTACTAATGCTCGTATTCTTTGGGGCGTGTGCCGGAGACTTGGAGAGATGCCAACGTGCAACCGGTGCCCAAAAAAGGGGATCCCTCAGACCCGGTAAACTATCGACCAATAGCAGTCACCCCAGTATTATGTAAAGTCCTAGAAAAGGTTCTTAACAACCATCTGACCCGCTACCGAGAGGATCAATCCCTGATTAATGATCGTCAATATGGTTTTAGACCCAAACGATCGACGGGTGATCTTCTAGCGTACTTGACTCATATCTGGGGTGAGGCTATCGACAAGCGTGGCGAGTCGTTGGCTATCAGCCTTGACATTGCCAAGGTGTTCGTCAGGGTCTAGCACAAAAGCATTCTCACCAAGTTCCGGCATACGGTCTGCCGGCGCAGTTCTGTTTATTTATTTAATTCCTTTTGGGAATATTCATTGCGATGCATACGATAGTACAGTGCATGCGGGGTATCACGGGCAGGCGGTAACCAAGGAGAAACGGGAGAATCTTGTCATTGAATTCGATCAGGCTTTGGACCATATTTCTGAATGGGGTACCAGGTTTGGTTGAGTTCAATGCTAACAAAACCCAGGTCTGCGCTTTCACGGCAAAAACGTCGCCATTCCTTACATGTCTTGGAGACCTGAACAAGGTGCGGCATTTTTTCACGCCTGAGCAATTTAACTGTGCTTGTTGTATAAGGAGCAGGTGCGGTCTTGCGTAGAATATTGCTCGTATCTCTGGGATGACTCCACCAAGTACTTGTTCGATGCTTTGGATGGGTTACAGCGGCGCGCGATCCGCATTATAGGCGATGAAGAGGTGACTAAACACCTAGAGCCTCTACAATTACGCCTTGACGTGGCGTCACTAAGCACGTTCTATCGTCTGTACCACGGCGAGTGTTCTGAGGAGTTATTCTCTCTTATTCCACCTTCCCCTTTCCTTCATTGAATCTCGCGCGCTGACCTACGTTGTCACCGACTGACTGTGGCCACAATTCCAACGCGTACAAAGAAATTTGTTGACTCATTTCTTTGTTGCACTATCCGTAAATGGAATGCACTGACCGCTAACGTATTACCTCCCTCTTAGAACCTGGGATTCTTTAAAAGAGGCGTTAAGAAGCAACATGCAGGCCGGCAGGGTGAGGATGGCTGGTGTGGTAGGTAGAACTGCTGTATCAGCTATCTTCGCGTCTGAACTTCACCGTTACTTATATAATTCGAGATTTTTTTATGAGGATAATCCAACCCCTAGTTATAAAGGTCCACTAAAATGACGATGCCCTTCGGGAAAAGTTAGGTGGAGCCCTTGCACTTTGCTTGGCTCGTCTTGTCGTGTTGGTGGGGGGCACGGTTGCGTTGATATTGAATTCGAATTTTGAATTTGTAAAAGTTATAGGGAAGGTGAATACCTGTATACATACTAAGTGATAGTGAAGAGGTAAGGTTAATTGGGATATCAAAAAAATCAATGATACAAATTAGCAAATGGTGCATAGAAATAAGCTTAAGTTAATTTCAGTGACATATTTAATAAGTTTTCTAGATGTGATATTATAAATACAAAGGCTGAACAATAATACTGTATACTTAACAATTTAACCAACAGTTCTCACAAGAATTCTCTGTAGGTAGGTACATTACGACAAAATAACAAATGAATCACATTCTTAATAAATAGTGGCTAATAATTAACGTTGTTAAAGTTCTCTCGATCATTAATGTCGATTAATCGTGTAGGTTCATCATGCACCTACATTATAATAAATCGAAAACGGAAACAAAACAATAATAATAATAACATTTATTTCAGATTATTCATCCATAATGGTTAGTAACAATTATGCTTACAAATCTAGTGTTAGTAAATTGAATTCATAAAATTAAATTAAATAAAAAAAAAAGAAAAATACAAATAAAATTAACGACTAAGGATAATATTCTAAGTTATCAATGGTATAAAATATCAAATTTGCTAAAAAATCTCTTCATTGTTTTACGTTTATTTACTTCTATCAAATAATACGATAAATTTCACTCCGGTAATAAGTTTGCGTCCACGGAGCACGGATCTGTATACAAACACACGCGACCCGTAGGACGCCCAGTTTCGGCTGTCCCATGCACCCAAAACGGACCCCTCAGGTGTCGCGCTCTCTCGCAAAATTAAGATACCTACTGGATGCAAGATGATCATCGTAGAGAATTGATAAAAACTTTTTTAAATATATACAGGAAGACGCAATAAAATCTGTAAATTGAACCCCAATATACATTGCAAAATATACACTGCACGGTAGCGCCCTCCAAATTCCGCACGGTCAATGGTCGCACTATGAAATACGTTAAAAAGCATTTTGGTGATGAAATGGAGTCCACGCCAAATTTTTGCCCATGCATTCTACGCATAAAAAGACGTCTTTGGACCAAAAATGAGGCTAGGTTAATCTTGCGTCCGTATACCGGACGCATCAAGTCGGTCGGACGCAGGATCAATAGCAAAAATCGCCATATAAGACGCAACATGATCAGCAAGATGTATATATATATATATATATATATATATATATATATATATATATATATATATATATATATATAAAATAAAAATCGTTAGTCATATAAATCTTTACTCACAGTATATCCTTAACATACTCAATAAGGAATGAAAAGGAGAAGCTGTTGTCAAATATACAAATAGTTAATACGAATAGGCATGTAATGCTGGTAAGCATTGTGGCTGTCTGTACACTTAGTCTCTTGCCTTTAAGACAGAATAGGTAAAAATTAATAAAAACGATTAGTTTTTATTGTACACGTATTTCAAAATGTCCGTTGCGCATGAGTCGCTAATCATCGTTTTAGGTCGTTTAATACGTGTAAGGCTCAACGGAGCCAGCTTTGAGCCGAGACAAATTGCTGCAGCAAAATTTCCGATGAAAATCCGTAGCTATACTCAGGTGTGACCTACTGACACATGCGCAGTTAGCAGCATGCCATACGCCTAGTTGAAGTTAAGTGTATTTACTCAGAAACATGTTTGGACTTAAACATAAGGATGCAAGAATTGGACACAGTGAATTTTTCGAAGAAATCGTTGCTCCTGTTTCGGGAAGTATCTTACTTAGATGTCTTCTAAGAGAGGTAAAGCATAGCGGATTTGTCGCTTGAATTGGAGCGCCCGTCTGGGGAAGTAACTTCCACCTTACAGAAGAAAAGTAAAATAAGATAGGCCAGCCTATTTTCTTTAATATTTAAAAAAAAAACGAGGGGTTGCACTCCGGGAGTGCCGGCAGAAGTGAAAACTTGAATATTAACGTTGTGCATTTTTGATATTTTGGAATGATTAGGGAATAATTTTGCACGAATTGCTTTAATTATCAGTATAAAAGTGCTATCATGTATGTGGTAGAAGACAATGTTTATTCATTGCGCTATCGTACACAAGAATGACAATTTTTATTACATTAAAAAAGTTTATCTCTCAGAAATATCGATTTACATAAATCACATTTAAACGCACTTAGCGATATCTATTGTAAAGAAATCAACTTACATGAATCACATTTAAGCGCACCTAGCGACATCTATTGTAAAAAAATGCATTTTCTTCGCAATAAAGCTGCCACGTGGACGTCCTAGATAGAGACTTATTATTATAATACGGTAAAATAAAATATTGCTATGTTTCGTCCAATATATTGAAAGTCAACAACCTTACCAATTTTATTGTGTGTCATGATGCGATCAGCCCACGTGTTTAACCTGACGTGAGTTTAACATTTTTACCCATAAAAAAAAGTGTACAACGCCGCTAAAGAAGTTTTCACTTCAAAAAAACAAATACACGTACCTAATTATCACAAAAAATACATCCACGGGGATTATTTATTTACTAGCACCCGCCCGCGACTTCGTCCACGTTAACTTTTAGATTTTTTTTCTAAAATAAAAGTTGCCTTATTACATCTACCTGCCAATAAAAGTCCCGTCAAAATCGGTTCAGCCATTTCAGAGATTAGCCGGAACAAACAGACAGTTAGACAAAAATTGTAAAAATTGTTATTTTGGTGTATGTACCTTATATATATTCATATGCATGAAGTAAAAAGCGGTTATATCAATATTACAAACAGACACTCTAATTTGATTTATATGTATGTATAGAAGATGTATAGATTTTAAAGACGATTAGTACTTAGGACCATTAGCGCAGAAGATCTTTGCTATTGCACTAGCCGGTCGCGGTCGTCATGATAATGTCTCATCAAAACATTTACTGACAGACACTAGTGTCCAAATATTGTAGGTATTGCACCATCAAGTATGCGTTACATCTTAAGCTCGGTTTCCATTTAGAGCGCAGAACAGTTCTGAGCGAACAAACAATTGTTCGCTTAAGAAATAAATGAATATACGAAAGAGCGAGCGAGCAAGTTCGTTCAACGATGTTCTGCTGTACTTGTGAAGTATTTTTTTTATAATGGCTCGCACGGTTTGATCATTGGCCACGACAGGGTAGAACGATATTTGTTGCTTAGGTTTTCACGCACATCACTCATTAAATAAAACAAGTTTATATTAATATTTTGGTTAGTATACGATTGCAATCTCTCAATCTTTCAATGGAAATAACACATTAGAAGCAAAGCAACCATAGGTGACCCTTATACCAAAGCCGCTGACCCACAGTCGATTGAAGCTTTCAAGGCTGCCTTGCGTAATGCTACGGGCTATGGGAACTGTGCGCTCACGCATTCATAATGACTGCTGACAGTGCAAACCGATATGAGCCTTATCTTCTTTAATTAAAGCGGTTAATGGAAGGTCTTAGCTTTGGTAAAGCTCGTTTGTTTTTTTTTTATTCAAATCGAGGAGGAATGAAACAAAAGAATGACGCTATTTCGTAACGCCAGCTTGAATACTTTTTGTCACCGCCTATTTGTAGAATCAAGATAGGTTGAGGAACTTACAATTTTTAAAATATGTATTATGGCATGCGCAGACTAAGAACATTATCACCCATCAATCCCCACTATCACCCTCCAATACTTTATTATCACCCACCAATCCTCTTATCACTCTCGAATCACATTCTCTCCCCTTTTTAACTACCAATCTCCTGTGCTCATTTACTTTAACAACTTTCTGATGTAGATACTCCTCCTCTCTCGCTCTATGTTTTTCACTTTAATTAAAATAAATAATAAATATTGTCAACACTCCCACCAATTAGCCTAGCCCCGAAGTAAGCACTATAATGCTTGTGTTATGGGATACTAGGGTAACGGATAAAATACATATCCTGTACATATATAAGTATATTTATATAGAACTGCATATTAAACATCCATGACTGGAGTACAAATGCTCGTATTCATCACACAAACATCTGCCCCCACCGGGATTCGAACCCGGGCTTCTCGAGTCGGCGACACCATGAAACCCGGCGTACAAACCACTCGGCCACGGAGGTCGTCAAAATGTTAAACTTTAGTGATTATAAATGTTGTTTATGTTTTCAACTTTAATTAAAATGAAATATTCATGTTTTTTAACATGAAAAGTTATTAATAATGTATTAATGTTTACAAGTACAATAAGTAACAACGAACAGGAAAAAAGCAATCGGTGTGAAAAATCACGATTACTTTAGAACTTATCATTCGGTATGTGTACGACTACATTTTTTTATATATAGCCAGGAAGGCAAATGACTCTACCCCACCTGATGTTAGGTGGTGATAAAGTCCAAACGCGAATATAGCTGGTACAGCAGTTATAAACTGCTACACCAATCATCCTCACCTTGCCGGCCTACAAAAATGCTTCTTCACGCCTCTCTTAAAGGACCCCAGATTGTAGGAAAGAGGGAACACGTGCGCGGGCAAAGAGATCCACTTTCGAATAGTGCGACAAAGAAATGATTCACGAAATTTCTTTGCTCACATTTTTAAATCTTAGTGGTGAAACCAAGTTATTATAAAATTCTACATGATAAATTTATTTTACAGGAATTTCAATTAAATTAAATTTGATAAAATAATTTTTAATGCTTAAAGCATTATCAAATCGTGTTCCAATGATTTTTAGCCTATCCGCCTTCGAAGGCCAATTACAACAAAAATAGGCTGATTAAGTACATTTTTTTTTTTTTTTTTTTGATGATTTTTGGTAGTTTAGAAGCATGCGGAGTTTTTAATTTTAACCAGAAGCTATGGAAACTCCTTTTTGTATTTTTAAATTGAAGTTGAATGTTTGAGTTCGTAAATCTCTACTAAAAACTAAGTTCCAACTTTCAAGCTTTCTTTGAGTAACTTTAAATAATTTCAGGAAGCTGAGTTATTTTTTTTTATTAAAACAACATTCAAGACAATTATGTCACAAAAAAGACTGCAAAATACCTACGACTAACTACACCTATCCTACACCAATCCTCTTATCACTCTCGAATCCCATTACATTCTCTCCCCTTTATAACTACCAATCTCCTGTGCTCATTTACTTTAACAACTTTCTGATGTAGATACTCCTCCTCTCTCGCTCTATGTTTTTCACTTTAATAAAATAAATAATAAATATTGTCAACACTCCCACCAGCCTAGCCCCAAAGTAAGCACTGTAAGGCTTGTGTTATGGGATACTAGGGTAACGGATAGAATACATATACTGTACATATATAAGTATTTTTATATAGAACTACATATTAAACATCCATGACTGGAGTATAAATGCTCGTATTCATCACACAATCATTTACCTCCACCGGGATTTGAATCCGGGATCCCTCGAGTCGGCGACATCATGCAATGAGGTAGTCAAATAAGTCCGATATTCACAATATTAAATGAGATAGTAGTGGTTACCTAATTATTCAGCACATAAGTCAATGTGCTCAATACTTCCTCCTGCTTGTGTCGTGCTCCTCATTGCTGAGGGTCGTGACCTCCACGAATTATATCGTGGACGATCGCTGTCCACTTGCTGCGGTCTTCGGCAGTGTAGAGTTTTGTGGTAGTCGCGGATCTGGTCTGTCCAGCGCATGGGGCTTCAAACTCTTAGTCGCCTTCCCTATCACTAGGAGCACTTCCAGGGTATCGTTTTTCTTCCTGACTATGTGGCCGAAGAATTCGAGGATCCTACGCAAACAGACTGTGGATAGCCTAACGGTGACTCCACCTTCTTTAAGAATAGGGTATTTGACAGTATTAAAAATAAAATGCCAATTGTCAGCATCTGTGTTTAGAATCAATATAAAAAAAAAAACCTAATTTTACTAAAAACCCACGAAAAAGATAATAGGTACCTAGTTTTCTTATCTATTGTCACGACCCAAAACGCTTGGGATTGGCGGAGCCTCAAATGACGTCACACGCAAGTAAACTTCCGGTTAAAGTGACATTACATTGTATCGTTTGACGTTTTAATAACAGTCTTGTGTCGTCACACACTAGTAAGACGCCATATTGTCCAGAAAAACGTTTTCGCGGCAACTTGAAAATGGAGTTTTTGATTTGGTTATTTTTACTGATATACACAACAGAATGATGAATATCCACTTTTTACGGACTCCATAAACATTATTTAATAACGTGAGATCGTTTTCTTAAACTTGTCATATAGCCTATTGACGCATTTGTGTGGTGGGCTGAATACGTAGGTAACCACTAATACTTTTTGGATATATTTATCTACAAACAGTGCCAATTAACTTCAAAACATTTGAAACGGGCTGTAGGCATAGGTACAACAGACATGTTTTTTTAACAATTGAGGAGTATGTTTTTTTCAATGATTGACTAATTCGACTGTAAGTCGTGACTGCTTCTTTGGTGAATGATTTTGCAAATCGATGAAAACCTGTTGGGCAGCTTTCAATCGTCATTTTAGATGTTTCGATCCGATATTTTTTATCAGATCTTTACGACAGAGCCTGTCGCAACTTTAATATTTGCTATGTATGTCTATGTAATTCACAATTTTAAAACATAGTAACAATAATAATTATTATCTACATATAATAATAAACCTTTGAAAAGCTTTCTTAAAGTACGCTAATGTAAGTACTGTTCTTAAAATTGAAAATGACGAAAAACGAAAATGACGACCTCCGTGGCCGAGTGGTTTGTACGCCGGTTTTCATGGTGTCGACGACTCGAGAGGTCCTGGGTTCAAATCCCGGTGGGAGCAGATGCTTGTGTGATGAATACGAGTTTTTGTACTCCAGTCATGGATGTTCAATATATATTTTCTATAAAAATATACTTATATATGTACAGTAGGTATATGTATTCTATCCGTTACCCTAGTTTCCCATAACACAAG
Source organism: Chilo suppressalis (assembly GCA_902850365.2). Classification (NCBI taxonomy): domain Eukaryota; kingdom Metazoa; phylum Arthropoda; class Insecta; order Lepidoptera; family Crambidae; genus Chilo; species Chilo suppressalis. Next base: position 3,023,080 of record OU963910.1, read on the forward strand.
CCTCATAGTGCTTACTTTGGGGCTAGGCTAATTGGTGTGAGTGTTGGAAATATTTATTATTATTATTAAAATTGATCTTTGGGAAGAATTAAAGTTTTCAAAGTTGTACCTACATTGGAAAGGCTGGAAAAACCATAGAGTCTGAAGCGTTAGCAAAAACTTTTTCTTTTTTTTGAGCTGTGTTCTTCATTCTGTCTCTAATTATCTAATCTCATAAAAAAACAAATCTACGTGACGAAGCTTCGGATGGTTTTGCTACTAAAATGCGCTAAGTTAGCATTCGAACTTTGAATTTAGTACGCACCTTCAGCTGGACATACGAATTAAAGTCTCCCACAACCTCTATTAGGCGTGTCAAATTATCGCCAGTCAAACTTTCGTCCAGCGTTTATAGACACGCAGCCTGATAACTCATCATCACCATCATCACCAGCCTATTAATGTCCCCACTGCTGGGGCACAGGCCTTCCTTATGGATGGAATAAGAAGATTGGGCCATGGCCTACCACGCGGGCCCAGTGCGGATTAGTAGTTGCTAACGGCTACAGATGCAGCCGGGACCAACGGTTTAACTTGCCTTCCGAAGCATGTAGGAGCTCGAAATAGTACATTTTTGGTCACCCCATCCAACGACTGACCACTGCGAAAGTTGCTCAACTTCAACGATCGTAGCCGAACGCGCTAACCACTTGCGCCATCGAACTTATTCTATTGGTATTGCTTATTCAATTTCACCCCTCTTTAATTTTTACCTTTATTATCTTTTTATTATTTCTTGTAGTGACAACAGAAATAAATATTCTGCATAACTGTATACTTGCAACTAAGTTATACACGTACCTTGTTTTTACAGAGTTTCCGATATTTCGGCACTGTTGTTACATGGGTAACAATCCCGTCAATAACTTATATTACTATAATGTAAGTGACCATGAAATTTTAAAACAATATATTGAATAAAGAAGTTGATATTTTTTTTATATTGGTACTTATTTGACCATAAATATTCATTCAAACGTCAAGGTTTTCATTATTAATTTAATAACTGTGATTAAATTCATGTTTCTTAGATACGTAATCATCATAGTTTTCCTTCACACGTTGCGTACTACGTCAAATCATCTGTAAATGGCTAGGCACGTAGTACCGCAGTATAGAATAAGTGAAGAATTGTAATTTAATGCAACAACGCGCACTCCTAGGTCTAAAAGGAGTGATGGGGATGCCCCTGATGCCTCGGGGCATCCCCATGATGGGTGGGTCCGTTCAAGTCGGAGTCGGAGTCGGAGTCGGTAGATTTGAACATCTAGCACTTATTTGATTCAAAAATAAATATAACTTTAGTTGCTATTATTTCTTTCAAATGTTTAATACTTGTAAAGGTATTTAATTGACATTGTGGGTGACCTACAATGCGAAGAGATGGCGCTGCCTTGCAGCCTAAGGCTAGAGAAAATTCGACACGGCCATCAGGGCCGCGGTAGCATAGTAATCAGTGCATTCGCCCGGATAGCGAAGGGTGCAGGGTCGAATGCCGTCTGCTGCCTGGCCCGCGTGGATTTTTTTCTAGTATATGTATATCTACGCTGAGCTTACAAAACCAAAGTTGAAACAGATACTATAATGTTCGAAAGGTTATAATTGCACTAAAATTATCACGATGGGGGTCCTGGAAATAATTTACGGAAGTTCTGAAATACAAATCGAAAAAAAATAACCAAAAAGTGTTATATACATTTTGTTTCGGTGTGTAAGTATTAAATTTAGCGGCATGTTAACTTTAACTACTTCCTCTGAAGTATTTTTAGGTGAAATCAGAATTAGTAACTTTAAGTTTTTCGAAGTCAAAGTCTTTTAAATCGTCCAAAATTTATTCCCTACCAGCTGTTATGGATATTTATTAGCTGTGAAAAAAAATCACAGCGTTAAAGTTTTTATTGGTAGTTGTAGTTTATAAAAGCCTAACTTAATATTAGAAATGCGAAAGTGACTTTATTTGTTTGATTCCGCATACAACTCTGAATCGAAAATGACAATGTTGGTATAGAGATAGGTATATGGTAGACCTGTTTTTTTTTCTAAATGGCCTCGCTCGGTTTGTGCATTTAGCCAATGTCAAGTGTTAAATTTTTACAAATACTATAGCACTCGTGGTCAAATTAATAAATTAAGTCAAAGTAAGTGGCAGCCAAGTCAATCCCCCTTTCCCTATGTTTCAGTAAAAGTGTGGGGATTTACTGGAACCTCCCCGTGGACTTCTTGAGGGAACGTCGAAAGACACTTTCCGCTATTTTGTTTAAGTTGCCAACACTTGTACATGTTCACGAACACTTAGTGGTTAATAATCCACCATTATTAGACACTTACATCCGCTACAACACAATTTTTAACAAGAAAAACAAAACTGCTAAAAGACGCTTCCCGATCCCGCCAAAAAGTCCCTGGAAGACTGTTTATGCTTTTACGTAAGTACATTTTAACGTGAAATAAATGTTGGAGGGGGTAAATAGGAAATCAATTCAACCACACAGATAAAGTCCCGCTGGTATTAAGTATTTTTAAAGCATTTGAAGTTATCAGAGCATCAAAAAAAAAAAACACTTAATACATACGTGATATTAGCAACATATTCCATCATCAACAGCCTATCTTAGTCCACTGCTAACATAGGCCTCTCCAAATGCACGCCATTCAGATCGATCTTGGGCTACTCGCATCCAACTCCTGCAGACACCTTTCGCTAATCGTCACTCCATCGCGCCTGAGCACGTCCTACACTACGTTTGCCTAGAAGCGGTCTCCACTCCAGAACTCGTCTACCGCAACGGTTATCGGTTCTTAAATATGGCCAGCCCACTGCCACTTCAACTTGCTAATCCGGTGGGCTATGTCGATAACTCTGGTTCTCTGTCGAAATACCTCATTTCTGATGCGATCCTTCAGAGAAACGCCGAGCATAGCCCTTTCCATAGCGCGCTGAACGACTTTGAACCCGTGGGCCAGCCGTTTCCACGTCTCGGCTCCGTATGTCATCACAGGTAGATATTGCATAAAATATTCGAAATAACATTATTTTTTTTCAAATTTAATAATCAGTTTGAAATGTTCTTTGTTAAATAAACGCAAGGTCAAAACTAAATTAGCAAATTAAAAAAGCTGTATAAGGAAAATGACATTTATATTAAAACACTTTTTTTATCTACAGTTTTGAGTCATCCTTCCCACATATTGGTGAAGGTAACCTCCCATTTTCGAACACTAATGTTAAGACATCCTTGTAAATAATATTAACGGCATAAATTATAACCGCATCGCTGTGACCAATAAACCACACACCCGATATTTGTGTCAAATAACATAATACCACTAAGGTTTAGTTACAGAAAAACTCTTTGATTATGTTATTTCACAATATAACTACTTATTATGCGATGCAAGCTATGTCTGTTTGCAACACAGCTCTGGTGAACTTTAGAATAGCAAATATTTAGTTATATTTGCGGATTTTAAAATAAAAAACGTATTGCATTTTATTTTCAAACCTTTATATACACTACTATGACAAAGGTTTTTAAAATCTTTATTATACAAAGGACATTGCTCGTTCCCCATACATTGAATGCCCTAGAACGCACAGCAATGAGAAAATGCTAGTTGTGTTCGGAATCATTCATAAACTCTAATTAGGCATTTGTTGAGATACGGACAACTTGAGGAACCGTGGCCTACTACAGAATGTATTAGATTTTGAGGTTATATATAATATTATACTTAATCGTAATAGATGTACACTTTATATATTCTGAATAAATTTAGTGTTTACCTCTATGTAAGCACTTAAATAATATGCATTAAATGAACATAAAATGCAGTTAATAATAAAAATAATAAATGCTTACATTCATATTGATTTATGACTGTTGGCAGTTGGATGAAATGTTCGAAGTCTTTCCATTTACCTGTTTCTATATTTTACTATCGGTAATTAGGTATGATTTTCATAAAAATAAACAGATAGTACATGGGATGGGAGTATAAACAATCTTTACATAATTTCAGAAATAATCTTTTTATAAATATAACGTAAATACTAGTAATAAGTATGATTAACTAAAGTACCGAGTTCTATTTTTATGTTGTTGATAAATACCTATGGTCGCCTATATTGCATTTATTAAGGTAAACAATCTTGGCACAACTTTTTAACAAAATCACCCATTTAATAATAAAATATTTACGAAGCCAATAAACTATTAAAATAAATCGTTATTATAGGCTGAAACCTATTGAATCCAGTTATCAGTTGATTTTTAATAATGTATTTTCAATAAAAAGGAGTGCCAAGATTGTTTACCAAATAGGACAAGTTGGATGAACAGACTGTAGTATCCAGTAACAGAACTTTTTTTTTTATTTTTTTTTTAACTGGTTGGCCGTTTACTATGATTAATTGCTAATAAGTTAAAATAATAATAGAAAAATAATAGTGAAGGAGGCGGTTATTCTTTTGGGTATGCTAGAGCCGATTTCGTCGATGTCCTTTTCCCTTATTTAACTCCCTTTAAGTTATATTTTTACGATCTAACGTGACCTATGCTCTTCTCCAAGATTTCCTAGATCTCCGAAATTCATAAAAAAACGTTTGTGGTATAGTATCGTAACAGACAGACAAATATACAGCGCTTCCTTTTCTCATTGAAAGTATTGATGAGGATGTTTTTTAGACATACTTATGCCGAAGTAAAAATTCTCACATAACTTAGCTGACATGATACAAAGCTTTGCGTGGCCTGTATATTTAAGTTGTATGTTGTATGTAACTGTAAATGAAATAACCGTTCAGTGTTTCGCTGCCGAACAATATTCGAGTAACTGACGTTTTTTGCTCGTCTGTTCTTGATGTCTGGACTTGAAGATTAAAATTATGTATTTTTTTTGACATATTGAAAATAAGCGTGCTCATATTGTTCTAGATACACATTGGATGGTATGTAGATCGTCGAATATAGTGCACTATCAAATAAGCATGAATGACAAATTATTACGATTTTACATTTTCGATATCAGATGTAAGAACAAGTTTTCTCCAGTGATTGAAAAACAGATCCAAATAATTAACTTCACATTGCTTCGCGGTAATCTAATCTACATAGTTAAATGAATGAATAATTGCATCACTAAGTACAGTACATAATATATGAAAAATGTCGCCACAAATATTTATGTAAATCTCTGACTAATTGGAAAGTGTTTTGGAAAAGTTAACAAATAAGGAGTGCGCGTGTGATTCACCTGTCTGTCGGTTGGTACAGATGAGCTATACGAAAGTACAGACGGTAACAAGTCAAGTTACACAAAACTGTCAAGTTTCTGCAAATGATTTTGAGCATTAACAAGCATGATATACGGCTCGCAATCTATTGGAAAAGTCAGTTTATGATAACTTGATGTACCTGTACCTAGGGTTACCAGATGATAAAATCAAAAGTCCGGAGAAAAGGCTTGTTTTCCATTGAAAAATTCTGAGATTTTTTACAGTTTGAGAATTTTCTCTCAAACGTACCTAACAATTTAAAAAAGTCGTAATATTATCGTTTGTACTCTGCGTATACTTTTAAATCAATATAATTTGAAGAGCTTAACATGCGGGGCATTATATGAACCCATAATTAAAGAAAAAAACCTTACTTAAAACTGTATCTTCACATATTAAGTATGATAAAACTGATTAAGTACCGACTTGTATAATAAAGTACTGATTTTAATTGTGCAATTATTACCTATAGAAGATTATTTTTAGTTTGTTTAACTTTTTATTAAAGCGATCTATAAAACGTAAGCTGTATTTTATTGGAAATTCAAAAAATCCTGAGATTTCATGAGAATTATCAAAATCCAGCCGCAATCCTGAGAAGAGTCCAAAAATCCTGAAATCTCAGGACAAATCCTGAGATATGGTAACCTTACCTGTACCTGTATTTACATGCGTCGCCCGCTATTGTCTGTTTGTACATTGTATTAAAATTAATTGTCGCTTTCGCACAAGGTCGCAATGTAACTGTAAATGTAAAAATAAGTATTATATTTTGAGACTCCTTTCGTTTTCTTTTGAATGGGCAGCGCACCCGATTTTGATAGATCATTCGTCAAGTACTTACATCAAGTATTAGATCATAGCGCTCGTAGAGTTATAAATCTAATATACAAAATTCTCGTGTCGCGATGTTTGTGGTTAAACTCCTCCGAAACGGCTTTCCCGATTCTCATGAAATTTTGTGTGCATATTGGGTAGGTCTGAGAATCGGACAACATCTATTTTTCATCCCCCTAAATATTAAGGGTAATCCACCCCTAAATTTTTTTTTTTCAATTTTAGATTTTTTTTTATTTTTTTTTATGATACATCATATAAAAATACATACAACCCTGAATTTTGACCCTTCTACCACCAACCCCTATTTTTTTATGGCAGTACGCAGTTCGCTGGGTCAGCGAACATGATTACTTCCCAGATTTTGTCCTTAATAGCGAAATAACCAAATCGTTAATTTTAGCAATATTTTTTCAAACTCAACGTGTTGGATTAGTGATTTTTATGAATTCCTATGATGGTTGGTTTTAATGAAAACGGTCTCGAGACTCGCTATTCCATATCGGATATGAACTTCGCTCACTTGAATAATTCACCTGATAGAAAAGGGTTTATCTTAACTATTTGTAAGTAACTATATTCACTTAACGAATGTCATAGCAGTTGACCTCAATACAATCATCAATTAATATCCGTTTTGTTGTGTAGTGTATTTAAATTATTATTTGTTTCTTAGGTTTTCACATACACCAAGCGTTAAATAAAACTAGTTTTAACGGGTTAATGCACGAAACTTTATTTATTTATTGACGTTTCGCAGCCTTTTCAGGCTGCTTCGTCAGAATGATTTTTTATTTAATTTTGTCGAGCTACCTTTAGACCGGGAGATGATGACACAAAATACTTGGTCGTTTGTACCAGTATGGCGGTTCTTCAGGGGTCTAATTACGTAATGGCAAAAAGGAAAATGATGGTCATAGCGCTCGCACCGGCGGCCCAATCGCGTGGGCGTTAATCGAACGCGTCGGATAAATAACGAGTGTCGAACGATTTGTTCCACAAAAATGCTTATATTTTCAGATAGTCGAAAAAAAGAAGTAGGCGGTAGCGTAATGCCATACTTCTCGGGTGTGACTTACAGCCCGCCATACCGACGCGAATACATTAATTTAAATAAAACAATTCAACCATTTGTACCAGGCTAATTTTTGCACAGCTAATCATCGTCGAGTAGCCATTCACGAAAATCACCTTGCCATACTTTTCCGACAGTTCCCAATGGCCGCCATACCGCTGCAAAGGAGTAATTTTTTTTTTTTCGCCAAATAATTTGTACCTGTATTGCATTTGAATTTTTGGAAAGTATTTGGCAAAATGTGACCGTTATTATTTTTCCCATACTTCTAGTAGGGGGAAAAAGTGCTGCCATACTTGAAATACTTATTTATTTGACACGTTTTAAAAATACGACTGCAAAATACGTAAAATCATTTTTTACATCATGACATCATTGTATTCTCGTCATTTGGATGTAATTGTACGTAAAAAAATTTATTACAGATTGTAAACATGGGGCGGATGACTGTCGGACTTGAGCTAAAAGGTGAAAAAGAAAAAAAATTTGACGATTTGTACCAGTATGGCATTTGGATTTTTGGAAATTATACGATACAATGTGACCATTATTATATTTGCCATACTTGTAGTAGAGGGAAAAAGTGGCGCCATACTTGAAAAACCTGATTTTTCGACACGTTTTCAAGGTACAAGACATAAAATCATTTGTTACAGTATGGCATCATTGTATTCGGTTTATTTGGATAAAATTCAACCTAAAAAAAATAATCCCATACTATAACTATGGGGCGGAAGACTGTCACACTCGAGCAAGATATGAAAAAAAAAATTGGAACGAATTGTAAAAATATGGCATTTTAAATCATTTCCAAACTTGAAAAAAACAACTAAGTTTTAGGAAAATTACACAGTACATGGAGAAGTGCCAAAGTGATGCCATACTTGAAAAAATAATTTTCGGAATTTAAACACATATAACTACTTTTATTGCTATGTAGTTGTGAGTCGCCTGACAAACAGCTGCCGTATACCTGCGTTCCCATCACGGTGTCTTACCAACACGATGAGCCAAGACCTCTACAATTCGAGAAATCTTTCGAGCGGTGGGAACCGCAGAATATTATACAACATAAAATCTGCTTATAATACAAGATTGCCGCCACTTAGGTGTTTGAAACTTTGTATTTATATTCGTTAAACCTCAAACTTACAGGAAAAATTTGTGCCATACTGGTACAAATCGTTCGAATTACGAATAAAATCTTGGGACTTTGAAAAAATATTGTTCACATTCGCCACCTCCCACAGGAATGGCATTATCAGACTTCTATTTATGATCATACGGGGAACTGTTAAAAAAAGTTTCAGGGTGGTACAAATCGTTTGGCGAAAAAAAAAAAATTACTCCTTTGCAGCGGTATGGCGGCCATTGGGAACTGTCGGAAAAGTATGGCAAGGTGATTTTCGTGAATGGCTACTCGACGATGATTAGCTGTGCAAAAATTAGCCTGGTACAAATGGTTGAATTGTTTTATTTAAATTAATGTATTCGCGTCGGTATGGCGGGCTGTAAGTCACACCCGAGAAGTATGGCATTACGCTACCGCCTACTTCTTTTTTTCGACTATCTGAAAATATAAGCATTTTTGTGGAACAAATCGTTCGACACTCGTTATTTATCCGACGCGTTCGATTAACGCCCACGCGATTGGGCCGCCGGTGCGAGCGCTATGACCATCATTTTCCTTTTTGCCTTTACGTAATTAGACACCTGAAGAACCGCCATACTGGTACAAATGACCAAGTATTTTGTGTCATCATCTCCCGGTCTACTTCGAAAGACTTTTATTGAGGGTTCGGTTATTTCATTGTTCGATTTTTAATTTTTTATTGTCTATGCATGAATTCTTTTTATTTCTTTTTAATATCCAATAATTTTTCGCATTATTTTTGGCTTTCTGACGTCGTCACTAGGCGCTGGCTGTAAATCAGGTATTGCAAAACTACTTATACAGTAGCATAATTTAAAAAAATTGTATTTTTGTTTTTATTGTTCTTTGTTGTCATCTCATGTTTTTCTTACTAAACTGAGTTTGAGTTTAACTGATAGAGAAACCGCAAAACAACGAGCCGTTAGTTTTAACTGACACACCACCGCTGTGTTGCGGTTACCAACTCCATACACTCCGCAAACCGGCCATTAAGGTGAAAGAAAGTTAACGAATGCTGCACAACAACAATACGGAGATGATTTTGTTTCGTGATCTTTCAAACTTTCGACTGTTAATGAGAAGGCAAATTAATGGAGGAAAAAGTGTGGATGTTTTTGTTTCGAGTAAAAAGAGGTGGCTGCGAGAGGTCCCGGGTTCAGATCCCGGACGAGCCCACTTTTTTTTTATCAAAATTCAGATTCATCAATGAAAACTTGTATTTATTGTTATATCTTTGTGCTATTGTTTGTTTTGTTTTAATTTTAAACGTCAACATTTTGCTTTGACTACGTGCTACCTGTCGTACGGGCAATTGAATAAAATCTCACTGAGATACTCTCATTTCAATTTTAGACAAAGTTTGGTGAACACGCATATCCAGTGCCGGGTTAAGAGGTGTGGGGGCCTGGGGCAACGACATCCCATCCCTGGTTTGGTGACGTCGAAAATATCGATATAAAAAAAAAGTTTTTCTCCATGGCAATGCTGCAGCAAGTAGGAGCTCGATGGCGCAAGTGGTTAGCACGTTCGGCTGCGATCGTTGAAGTTAAGCAACTTTCGCAGTGGTCGGTCATTGGATGGGTGACCACAAAATTTACTATCTAGAGCTCCTCCGTGCTTCGGAAGGCACGTTAAGTCGTTGGTCCCGGCTGCATCTGCAGTCGTTAGCACCCACCAATCCGCACTGGGCCCGCGTGGTGGGTCATGGCCCAATCTCCCTATTCCATCCATAGGGAAGGCCTGTGCCCCAGCAGTGGGGACATTAATAGGCTGATGATGATGATGATGAATGCTGCAGCCGGTAAAAATTTTGATTACGCCATACTTTCATTTTTAGGGAATTTTGTAATGAGACACTGACATCACTTTGAAAATGTCAAGATGGAGTAGTCAATTTTTAAAACTAATTCGATGATTTTAATATTTTTAAGGTGAATAATGAGTTACTTAGCGATGGTAAGTGACTTTGTTAGATTGTATCTCACAGAATACCTATGCTGTGTATAGACAGAAAAGGGCGCGAATGAAGCCTTTCTATCTTACCTTGCTACCCTGAACCTATTCCCCTACCCAAGCCTGGAACTTTAATCACTAACACAATACTACCAAAAGTTTGTATTACTAGGACACTGCTGCAAATATATGGAAGAAATGATTCGACACGTCCATTGGTGTCGGTAGCTTAGGAGACACTGCATTCACCCGACTAAAGATGCTGATTTGATTCCAGTCTGGATAACTAAGCCGAGATAATGTTAGTCTATATAAAAAATAAATCTATACTATACGAGTTAGAAGGTATTACCCAAGCCTGCAACTTTAATCACTAACACAATACTATGAAAAGTTTGTATTACTAGAACACTGCCTTGGAGTCGAAAATATATGGAAGAAATGATTCGACACGTCCATTGGTGTCGGTAGCTTAGGAGACACTGCATTCACCCGACTAAAGATGCTGATTTGATTCCAGTCTGGATAACTAAGCCGACATGATGGTTATTCGGTGTTACCAACCCTTACCAAAATTTTCCCCTAAGTATTTTTTTAATTTCCCCTAAAATCCCCTTAGTATACATTTTTTTAAGTACCTACTTATTACCCAAATCCTTTCGTTGCTCATAAATTAAAACGTCACTATTTAGTTACAGTAAATAATTTTATTGAATAAATAGTTTCCGAAAGGATAATCAAACGAAAATGAGCTGACAGGCTGTTAAATCTTATTTAGCTATTTTGTAACTTTAGTCTATACAGCCTTAGGAAACGACCCGCCACACAGTCAGTTCAGTCGTTTCATATCGTGGTGGTTCCATTCTACGCACAAAACTGAAAGAAAACACATGCCTTGTTTTTCGATTTAATTGCATGTTTTGATAAAAGCCCCTAAAAGAACCCCCAAAAAATTCCAGCCCCTAAAAAATCCGTTTTAACACTTCTAGCCCCTAAATCTGGGGGTAAAACCCCTAAGTTGGGAACCGTGTGGTTATTGGTAAAAATAAATCTATACTACACGAGTTAGAAGGTATTTCTCCACTGCGCAGGGGACTTTGGTTGTTGTATTTACCTGACTTTGGTGAGGGTCACTAAAGCAGCACGTCTGTGAAAAACAGTCCGTGTGAAAAAAACAATGAATTATGTTGATAATCACATCATTATAATGTTAATTTTCGATACGCTCGTTGGCTAAGTAAACCGTCTTAACTTGACTGGACTGAGACGCACTTATGCTATGAATAAATTCTTGTTATGTTCTTTTTCTGTTACTTATTTAACCTACTTATAAGTGTTATGTTTATGTTAATTTTAATATTTTATGTTTTTTTATAAATTTGCTCCAAATACCTTAAAGTTGGCCAAATGGAAAAATCTAGTAAAAATACTTTAAAAGGTATTGTTATTTTAATGTGGTCTTCTGTAACATGGTTACTTCTCCAGACAATCCCTCTCTTGAATTCCGATTATTTTTAGGGGTAAATATTTTCATTGTAACCTTATCATATTCTTGAGGGGAAGAAAATGAGAGGCTTCTGACAAATTTAGTTTTAAATTTAGATAATTATACTAGAATTGGATCCATTGGCACTATGAAATTAGCAGCTCAAGCGTTGTATGATCAAGGGCCCGTGGTCCGGGTTAAGGGTCCTAAGTCCTTCCGGTTTGTTTTCCAGAAGGACCGCGGTATACCACTATGTACCTATGGTCATATTGCACTAGGGCGATTAATATCACCTTGCGGGTGCGCGGACAGTCGGCAACGGTTGCCGCGACCACACCCGCACTCCCGGCGTGCATTGGGGGGACTGCGGTCCTCAGAATGTACGCCGGGTGACCGGTGCAGGAGTATTGTCTGGTTTTTAGTGGCCCTGTTCAGGGCGTTAGGTAGGGCCCTGCTCATTTCACCCGGCCTAAGGGCTGGCTGAAATGAGTAGGGAGGAGTCCCACATACCTTCTTCTCGCTCCCCCGGAGGTTGAAGATGCGTAAAGCATTTCCCAGACAAAAAAAAGGGCGATTAATATGGTATCGATAAATGATTGTATTACGTAATTTAAAATATTCATTTAATAATTAAATTGTCTTAATTATTTTGTAAATATTCCGCTCAGATCAACACGAAAAAAATAGTAATTTATGGCACAATGTACCTTGTTTTTAGCGAGTTTCTGATATTTCGGCACTGTTGCAAGCGCCATGATCACGGATTCACTTAGTAAAGTAGTATCGATCGCTTCGCTAAAATCTCGAATAAAAGATTTCGTCGGAGGGTAAACCAATATGTCTGCCAATAACATCTACCCGCAATTACTTCAGTTACTCCGAGATCATGGCGCTTGCAACAGTGCCGAAATATCGGAAACTCGCTAAAAAAAAGATACATTGTAACAATTCCGTAAATAACATAAATTACTAACCATGAAAGTTTTAATCAATATAATGAAAAAAAAAAATATTTTTTTTATGTGAACATTCCGAGCGTATATTTTGATAACCGCCATATCAACTAAAATTGTTCTAAGTCTTGTTTTTAAATAAAGTTTTCGCAAAAGCATTTCCATTAAAACATATGCAACATTCTATTGCAACTCAGTATTTAAGTAGACATTTTTGAGTAAATGGGCTTCGGTTGCAATAATTACAACTTGTTACTTTTAAATACTTAGATTTCCACATACCAGGGAGGTCGTCATGTTAATAAGAGAACAGTGATTTCAAACACTCGGTTAGTTTAACTTAAAAACGTTATAAGTACGTAAACATACGTCGTTTAAGTACTTATAACGTTTTTAGTAGTAAGTATTATTAGTAGTAGTAGTAGTTTTTAGTAGTAAATAAAAAAGTTGAATTAATAATTGTTAGTTACGGGGAAAACGCCCGGGTACGTATCTGTACCTGGTATAGCGTGTCGTGTAGACCGGGTCTTCGCACTCTTATCCTACGGGTGCGGTGTGCTAAATGCTAAGCTAGTATGCAAGTTTCCTAGCTGTGTTGTGTCGTTGTTTGTGGCCTGTGTGGGAGGAGTCGGAGGCGCCTTAGAGCGGCTGATTTCGTCGTCGGGGTATTCTAAGACGTGACTTTTTTTTATTACACAGGTAAAGAATCTTTTTACAGACGACGGCGCCTTTAAGAGGCACACCGCCGAACGGACCTCACACCTGGCTCCCGCAAGTCTTACGAACCCCCCAGTGGCTACCCACCGAGGACCCCGCAACTCTTACGGGCGCTTTACGGTATAATATCCGCTAAAAAGTCCTGCGAATACCCTCTAAGCTGCTTAGCGCGAAGCCGCGGGATCCTCGTTTAGGGATTCTTCCGCGTCAATTCTAAGACGTGCCTAGGCCGACAGAATCGGAGGGAGGTAAAAGGCTTATTTACACCTTCCTCTATAAATAAGAGGCCTATTTTATACCTATCTTAAAATTAGTTCCGATTCCAGCCACGCGCTACAATATCTTGGTCGCACGCTACATTATACCCGTCTCACCTAAGCACTATGCACACACCTGACACATTACCAACATAGTTCCCATGTTAACAATACTCAATTTTGTTGTACTTGTACCACGCATTTTTTTCTGTTCGCTTAATCGGTCAGGGATTTAGTAACCATTGTCTCTGTGAGCTTTGGAAACAGTATTGTTCCAATATCATTTATTACAGTTAAATATGTGATCGCTCATTCGCTGATTATCTGGCTTGTAACGCAATAAATGATTAATAAAGTTAAGGTCTTAGTAAGAACCTACTAAGCTTTGGTCGTATCGCTTGATAAATCATCACAAGATATACTTTTAAAATGTCATATTATAAATAATTAAATATTTCTAACACCCATTAGCACCACACCAATTAGCCTAGCCCCAACGTAAGCACTGTGGGCTTGTGTTATGGGTTACTAGGGTAACGGATAGAATACATATTATCAATCAATCATCATCATCAGCCTATTAATACCCCCACTGCTGGGGCACAGGCCTACCCTATGGAAGGAATAGGGAGATTAGGCCATACTGGTATATATATATATATATAAGCATATTTGTATACAAATACATATTAAACATCCAAGACTGTAGTACAAATGCTCGTATTCATCACACAAACATCAAAAAATAGTTTTCTGTAGAGTCGGTTTACGGACGAAAGTTTTAAGTGATAACGTCATAAAGAAATATTGATGAAAAACTGCATAATTGCTAGCTCTGACGTCACGCGAGAAGAGAACTAAATGTGTACAAGCCGACGCTTGGGCCGATCGTGCCTCTCTATCGCTTGGTCCGCGCTCTCGCTTGCACGCTCAGGCTCAGGCGGAACGTGACACTTTGTCGTGCGTGCAGCCGGAGTTCATCGATTTATAAGACGTAATCATGTCAATATATATTATTACTGAAAACAAACAGCTGCCAGCTCCAGCACCCAAGATCTAGACAAGAGAGCTTTTCAATCCACTAGACGCAATAAATCCACAAGCCTATGCTTATTATGCCATCCACAAGAATCATAAAACTCCTACGACATTGAATCCCTGAAAAAGATAATAACGCCATCGCCGTCTCTTTACGGGCGGGTTAGAGAGAGCGGGACAAAAGATGAGAAGCAATAAATGCTTTGATAGGATCCAGCGGAATCCGGGGTATCGGACGTAGCCAGTTTTAGTGTCAGCCTCCTGGCGGCCCTAGCTTTATAAGACGTTATCACGTAAAAAAACTGTAATATAGTTTGAGTTTCTTAATTAACAAGTGATTTTGTTGGTTTCAGGATATGATGGTGCGGTGATAGGTATGGGGAGATCAGCGGTGGCACTGTGGTGCGCACTGGCGCTGGTCGCCCGCGCAGCCGCTTACACCATAGACTGCAACCCGGAGTATGCGGACTGCGACACTGAACTTAGTGAGTCGCCTACAATCATTTGAATGAAATGAAAAATCTATATTGACCATCTAGTATAAGAAACAGAGGAAAAAAAATATATAAAAAAGAAACTTAACCTAAGAACAAAAATTAATCATTAGATTTAAGACGGCCAATCAGGACCCTGCCTCAGCTTATGCTGATACAATGAGAAAATATTCTCTCACTGTATCAGCGCTGGTATTCTGGCAGGGCCTGTGCGAGGACGTGTTAGGCGCTATAGTAAACAAAATAACAGGTATATTTGGTGTCGATTCTGACGTGACTCTCCGAACCCAAAACCAAATTCAACACCAGTTCATTCTGTATAGAGAATGACAGGACTTCACCGCTGTCAAACCCAAGCCTAGCCTTAGAGAATCACGCCGTAATCGACCTATCGATCGATAATCATTTCGTATTTCAACATCAGTATCAGCCTATCAATTTCCCCACTGCTGAGGTACAGGCCTTCCCTGAAATTATACAATACAATACAATACAATACAAAACACTTTATTGAACACCACAGAAAACATTGCAATAAATACAGAACAATTTAAATTAAGTGTTACAATGGGCGGCCTTATCGCTAAAAGCGATCTCTTCCAGACAACCTTTGGATGGAGAGGATTAGAAGGAAGTGGGAGAGACGCCTGTTAAAATAAATAATAATGTAATTTATTAATATATACCTATACATACACAAACAAATACATATATATATATATATATATATATACATATACACACATATGTATATACATAAATATATATATATATATATACATATGTATATATATTTAAACGTATAAACATATAAATACAAATACATACATAAATCTAGCCCAGTCGGTAGAAATTACAAAAGAGATTATAATATAATAATAATCATTTATTTTCGGATAACAAGGATCCATAGTGGGTTAGTAACAAACAGATTATACTTAAAAACTAATGTTAGTAAATAAACACATGTGGTTTGATGTCACCCTACGATGCCCCCGCCTATATGACTGCATGCAGTCGTATCCAGCGAGCTAGCATCGGAGAGTCCCACCGTTCTGCCAGCGCCCTCAGGATGGTGTTGGGGCTGCCGCGCACCCGTCCAAGTAGCGAGGCGCAGCGCTTACGCATGATAATCATAATCATAATCATAATAATCATAATCAAAATCATTTATTCAGTTTAGGCTGTTACAAGCACATATGAATGTCTAGAAGCTACGCCATCGGTTCGTAAATCTACGGCGGGAGACCTTGTACTGAGAAGAACCGGCAAGAAACTCAGCAAGGGCTGTTTTTCTCTCCCTGTTTTATTATTTACAGAGTCGTCAAATTGAAAAATGACTTTAGAGGTGATTCATGAAGTCACTTTTCATTACATAATTATTAAATATACATTAATTGTTTACCTGCATTTTGATTGCTGTGTCATACAGTATAAATACAAATAGTGTTATTTATATTCAGTGTGACTAAACATTAACTTCAATATTAAGGAAGTTAGGGCAGACTCATCTCCGCTGGCAGCACCCGTTCACGAGCATGACGCATGAACCAGCCATCGCTTCGCTCAACCATATTTTAGGGAACGTAACGACCCGCCTCACACGACACCGCCGAAGAGACTATTATGAGAGCATGACTACCCATAACTACCCATACTAACTACAACATATTTACTTAAATTAAGGTCATTTACCTGTAAGACACAACAAACAATTACAAAACAAAGCAAAGGAGAAATCACGACCACGCCGTTTTGTCAATCAAATATTCTTAAACAGTCTGATAATCTTACTTAAGTTATTAACTTTATATACAGCTTTCAGTTTAATTATAGTATTGTCAACACATAAATAGTATTGTCAACACATAAATCATATAGAAATACCCGTCGGAATGGTTGGAACAGTTCATACCCAAGCATTTTTGTCTGTAATATAATCAGACACTTTATAATATGCTTTCTTAACTAGTGATTTTTTAATGGTCGATTTAAATTTAGTCATGCTTAACTCATGAATATTGCTTGAAACTTTATTGTAAAAGCGAACACTAAGACCTCTAAACGAATTATTGATTTTGTGGAGCCTAGTAGCAGGTAAAGTTAAGTTATTTTTATTTCTAGTATTATATGTATGTATTTCACTATTTTTAGTAAACAAATTAATATTTTTTTTTACAAATACTAAGTTGTCATATATGTATTGTGATGCAACTGTCAATATACCTATTTCTTTAAACTTATCTCTTAATGAATCCTTAACTTTAAGATTATAAATTGATCGAATAGCCCTCTTCTGCAGCACAAATATAGTTTGAATGTCGGCGGCATTTCCCCACAGTAAAATACCGTAAGACATTACACTATGAAAATAACTAAAGTAGACTAATCTGGCAGTTTCTATATCCGTTAACTGCCGTATTTTCATTACAGCATATGCTGCAGAACTAAGTCTCTTCGACAATCCATCAATATGTGGGCCCCACTGCAGCTTAGAATCTAGTGTGATTCCTAAGAACACTGTGGTATCTACAGAGCTCATATGTCGATCCTTTATATTTACATTAGTTTTTACCTGTTTCACATTAGGTAATACAAATTTCAAACACTTAGTTTTCCCTTCATTTAGCATCAAATTATTAACATTGAACCAGTGGACTACCTTCGAAATAGACCTGTTCACGTCATCAATTTGTGACTCCCTACGTTTAATTTTAAACAAAAGTGAAGTGTCATCCGCAAACAATACTATTTCGTGGTTATCCTTTACAAAATAGGGCAAGTCATTGATATAAATTAAAAATAAGAAAGGACCAAGGATTGAGCCCTGCGGAACTCCCATCTTAACCGACGAACCAGGAGATTTTACTCCATTGATGTCAACCCTCTGAACCCTATCACTCAAATAAGATACAATAAGATCCAGAGTGGTATCTCTAAATCCATAGTGGTGAAGTTTCCTGATCAATGTTTCATGAAAAACGCAATCAAAAGCCTTTGATAAGTCACAAAATACACCTAATGTATCTTGCGAGTTCTCCCAGGCATCAAAAATTTGCTGTACAAGCTCAACACCGGCATCGGTTGTTGAGCGACCCCTTGTGAAACCAAATTGTTTACTATGAAGAATGTTATTACTATAAAAATATGATTGCATTTGATCTAGCATAATTTTTTCAAAAATCTTACTAAAGGTGGGTAACACGGATATAGGTCTAAAGTTTGTGGGGTCAGATGTGCTACCCGATTTATGTAATGGAGTTATTTTACTGAGTTTCATTAGATCAGGAAAAACACCACAGTCAACACATTGATTAAAAATGCTAGCCAAAATAGGAGCTATTGTCTCAATTACTGATCCAGAAACATCCACGGAGTTACCCCACAGATCCGCAGTTTTCTTTTTATTTAATTGGTTGAAATATTTTATTACATCTTTACAGTTAACATACTTAAATTTAAATTGACTAGTATATTGTTTTGTGTGTTCTTTTAATATTGATTCAGCAGCAATGGGGGACGAGTTCAAAGATTTTGTAGTTGAAACTGGAATATCAGTGAAAAAGTTCTCAAATGCTGTAGCAACTTCAACATCTGATGTAACATTCTATGTAAATGTCTAATAATTCCCTTTCATTGTCATCCCGTTCCCTGTTGAGTTGATCACACAATTCCTTGGATGACTTAAGTTCTCTTAAAGTCAGCTGGAGTTTGGATTCCTCCTGACGAGATAAAGCCTTACGTGTCATCATGTTTCAACGAAATTAATAAGTATAAAAGTACGAAATTGAAATAACAGGAATTGTCTAACCAAACAGAGCAAGGTTATGTGCGTAATTATTTTGTAAAGTAAGGCAGTATTTTACAATTTTATCCAACACTAATATAAGCACAGTAATAATTAAGTAGTTTTTAATAAAAACTTGCTACACTTACTGCGTATAAAGAGAGAAATTTCTTGAAAACAGATGACAATGACTTACAAAAAAAAAGCCGGTATTATTCACAGTTGTTTTACACTTTTATGCGTTATTCACACTGGTTTTTTTTATAAAACACTTAATATTTAATGTTTACTTAATGATGTATTGGTTTAGAACCTTAAATTAACAAGATTATTGTAAATTAACTTGAAAAATATAGGGACAATTCAAAATCAGCTGTTTGCGACAGTGTTGCCAGAGGAGGATGGCCGCGAAACCATCTGTATGGGCCTCGGCAAACATGCCGGAGGCACTGCAGTGACGCGGCAGCCCCATCAACACCCTGAACGCGTTGTTGTATTATAAAACAAAACAAAAAATACAAAGACAAATAGTGAGACTTCACGAGATTCTTAAAAATGTGAATCGGTTCCGCAAATCGTATCGAAACTGGGAGAGAATTCCACAGCTGTAATATAATTATGTACCCCTTGACCCCCACTGACCACGCCTATTCCTATGTATGGAGTAGACAGTACGAGGCATGATCCTCTACGCAGACTCAGCGTGAATTCATCATCAACAGCCTGCTTATATGCTCACCGCTGGGGCACAGTCATTCATATGGATAGAGTAAAGAGAATGGTGTGGATTGGTGGGGTCTTACGACTGCAGATGTAGCCGAAATCAATGGCTTAACGTGCCTTCTGAAGCACGAAAGAGCTGGAGATAAGCTAACATTTTTGGTTCGATTCCAAAGAGTCAACATAGTATTGTTAGTTGTGGCAGATAGACACGAGATGTCATGTTACTCTTTGCTTGGCTCTTGGCTATGGGCTACACTTTGTTGGCAGCTATCAAATATAGTAGAAAACATTTGCAAGAAAACTATACTTAAGATTACAAATACGTGTTATAATTGTGAGGGAGTGGTAAAAGAAATAAATGTAAGACTGTAAGTAAAGAAGCTCTTTTCATTCAACGAAAATCTACCAAGACACTCTTCAACTGGTGACCCCGTAAGAACAAAACGACCTTCCGATACATCAAGAGTAAGAATCGGAGCATCCCAAAATGTCTCAAGGTACCGATGTAACGAATCAAACCAACATTTTATTCAACCCGCAACAGCTCGGTACTCCAACGGCCACAGGGACGCAAAGTAGTGTAACCCAAAATTCTGAAAAATCAAGTGAACTTTTTAAAGTTGGTGTAAAAATACCACCGTTGAATGAAAAGAGCTTCTTTACTTACAGTCTTACATTTATTTCTTTTACCACTCCCTCACAATTATAACACGTATTTGTAATCTTAAGTATAGTTTTCTTGCAAATGTTTTCTACTATATTTGATAGCTGCCAACAAAGTGTAGCCCATAGCCAAGAGCCAAGCAAAGAGTAACATGACATCTCGTGTCTATCTGCCACATTAGTTTTTATTTATTTCTTTAAACATACCACTTTAGGTTTCTTTTTGTTTTAAAAAGTAAGTTAAGATGTTCTTTTATTTTTATATTATACTAGTGGTCCGCCTTCGCTTCGCTTCGGTGTAGAGTTGTAGTGTAGATCTAAATGACTCTTCATATAATAAATAAAGTAATTATAAAAAAACTGAAAATGGTATATTTGCCTTTCCCAAACTTCTATTGATATCACGTCGCTCAATTGTTTTGCCTTCCCAGAAACTCTCCACTAACATTTGAAAATGGTATGGTATTAAAGTTCAAATTGACTTTTAAGTATTATTACGAATTGTTTGTATCGGAGTATAGAAAAGTGTTGTTTTTGGACATT
Source organism: Chilo suppressalis (assembly GCA_902850365.2). Lineage (NCBI taxonomy): Eukaryota > Metazoa > Arthropoda > Insecta > Lepidoptera > Crambidae > Chilo > Chilo suppressalis. The sequence goes on from OU963910.1 coordinate 3,044,073, forward strand.
TTCAGGCATTTCTTTTATTTTTTCTCAGCGTAAGAACCATCCTCGTACTTCAAGGAATATTCTAAAAAAGAATTATCGAAATCGGTTCAGCTGTTCTCGAGATTTGCGCTTTTAGCAACACATTCAGCGATTCATTTTTATATTAGATAGATAGATAGATTATGTTAAAACTGGGTGGTGGTTAAAACTGAGATCTTCTGTAAGGTAAGGTATCTTACCCCGATGGGCCAAATACGCTATGCCCTGCCTTTCTTAAACGTATTAATGTAACCTTATGATTACTTTTTGTACAGTAATGGAGTTCTATGTAAAAACATTCGACTGTAACGGCTCAAGTTTAAACTCGCTAAATTCGGTATCAGCACGTAGATCGTGCATCCAGTTTCACTGTGCACTAAGTATTTTTGTTAGTTACCGTTCTGAGACCTAGTTGTCAACTGGGGTAAAAATGGTTTTATTGCCTGGTGCGTTATATTTTTTTTTTTTTCGATTCATAAAACAAAACTGTGGACTCATTTAATTATTTGCGACAAAATAAATGTCATTTTTTATATCCAAAGAAATATGAGGTCAAAATAATATACAGGTCTCTACTATAGACCACCAGATTATTTATTGATTTTATATGATTTTTATGTGAAGAGAAAGAAACTTAAATAAAACTAGTTTTTCACGGGTTAATGCACGAAACTTTATTTATTTATTGACGTTTCGCAGCCTTTACAGGCTGCGTCGTCGGAATATTTTTTTTATTTAATTTTGTCGAGCTACCTTCGAAAGATTTTTCAATCTCCCTATTCCATCCATAGGGAAGGCCTGTGCCCCAGCAGTGGGGACATTAATAGGCTGATGATGATGATGATGTAATAGGGATGATGACTATTTTTTTTTCTTCGTTTATCAGGTAGATTATCAAAAAGTATTGGACACGTATTTTTTCTTTTTTTCACATAATATAAACATTGCAGAGATATATTCATTTGAAAAGTCGCATGACGTCACGTTTGAGTACACTTTTAAGTGAAAATTCACTAAAAAGTGACGTCACGAGCCCCTACTCCCAAACTTTGACGCGCTATAACTTTGTCATTTTTTGGTTGATTGCCCAAAGAAAAAATACGTGTCCATTATTTTTTGATCATCTAACTGACGGATTAAATAGAATTTCGTTTACTGTACCCCGTCATCACCCCTATTCTCATTCAAAAATAAAATACGCGATTTAGTTTGACAGATCCCACAAGAAACTAATGACTTTAAAAAGTATTACAAAGCGAAGTAATATATAAATGTGAAAAATATTTCTTAGCGTCTATACGATAATTAATTTGGATTTGCGAATATTGACAAATAGTGTATATAAATCGTACACGTACTCGTAAATCTTACACGCGTGTCAATGGTGTTAATTTCATGCAAAAATAACCTTTATCGCAAAGATTTAAAGTAGTTATGCTGTGTGAGTGTCTAGACCGATTTACGCGAATGCTATTTGGACCGAATAAATAAGTTTTTGTTGTGACGTATTACGGTCGTTGACCCCATCCGCAGATAGCATCGGTCAGTTATAAATTAAACTTGCAACGGTACACACGCGCCTGTTTTTGGTGCGGTGACATAATTATTGTGGCGGCCATCGTACTAATATAGTTGCTTTTAGCAGTAGGCAACTTGGGTTTCGATGTCATTTATACAATTACGTTATCATGTAATTTTGTACTCTGTACGGAATGGAAATTATTCCTCAGGCTTGGAAGCCAGCCAGGATATTACAGGAGATCTCCTGTTTTCTAAAATTTCTCCTATTCTTTTGTTTTTCTGTATGAATCTGCTGTGGTTTTCTTAGAATACGATTTTCTTTTTTAAATTGCATGTTGAGTTGCGTTTTCGCCACTGCGCCATTAAGAATGAAGGTAACCTTAATTATAATAAAATAACGGAGCTGGCAACACTGTGCTTAAGCTAAAACAAACAAAATTTAAGACTATTTATATTACGCGGGAGGTTGACAAACTGTATGAATATATGTGTTGTTGTTTGAATTCGGCTTTAGTTAGGCAGATTCGACAAAGCTTTCTAGTTTTGTCGAACCTTCTAGCTTTGCAAATTCTTTTGCACTCTCCGTTCAAGACGGGAATGATCTGTCTAATTAACGAAAAATGTTAATTCATTCAATTTAAGACATAATAAGTTGGCTGATCAGTGATGCTGTTAACACGCAGCCAGTTTAAAATGGCATGCTAAGAAAAACCGTTAATAAACTTAGATAGAATTATCTCTTTACTTCTTTTCTTCTTATTCCGTACCGATTACAACGTTTACCGTTGTAAGTGTAAAAATAATTATATTTGGACATTATCATACGTAGTCTTTTTATTGCATTAAAAAATAAAGTTCCTTTTTTACAAACCACTTGCATAATAACAACCGGCAACGAATTACTGACTTGTGTTCCTACTGTGGCATCATAGGCGATAGTACGAAACACATTCCAGACTCGAACTAACAAGATTGTAATACTAAATCGACATGCTTCTATTTGATTAATGACTGGCTACTGTTAATTTGTAGTTATGAGACAAGTACACTGATCGATGATACCTAGATAGTTATACGGTTCGCAAAACTAAAAACACTGTACCAATTTGAAACAAATAACACAATTAAATATCTTATTTTATCTTCTTGCTTGACGTCTAACGCCTTATTCCAAAAAGTAGACTTAATTTAGTCTTCATCCATCCATCCATCCATCAGCATTTCTCCGTCCACTGCTGGACATAGGCCTCCCTCATAGAACGCCACAATGCGCGGTCCTGCGCTATCCGCATCCAGCGGCTCCCAGCATATTTGACGATGTCGTCAGTCCACCTTGTTGGGGGCCGCCTCACGCTGCGTTGTCCGGTACGAATTAAATCTTAGTTTAAATGTAATGTTATCCCTGTCTCGATTTTTTACAAATACACAAATTTTAAATATGTATACACAAGTCAATATCTGCTTGTATTTTATTTAAGTAGTTTATAATTATTTTTATTTTTTTAGACAATAATCAGTCTCAAACCTTTGTAATTTAAATATGAATATGTAGACACAGTTAAAAGAAAAAAATCTTGCAAAAAAATCTGTGTTTACAAATCCAATAGTTATATTTCTTTATTCATTGTTACGAAAATAACAGCTACATACGGTAGATAACATATATAAGGTAGGAATGGATATAAGAATAGCACTCAGTAGAGTTAGCTTCCAATTTATTTTGTAACTTAATACTAATAAGTTAGTAGTTGTTAAGCTAGAAGAACTGCTGTAGCAGTCATTTGCAATATACTGAATCAATACTTTGGAACAAAAGACATCAACGAGTGTTGTTAATAAAACAGTGATGTTTCGAATTCTTCATAATATTTTATTACAAAAATGCAATATATATATATATATATATATATATATATGTATAATTATAATGTAGCGTTGTGACTTTATGAGAGAAAAAATAAATAAATCATTCATTCATTCATATATATATACAAAGTATTAAGTATTATATTTTTCAAATAATTTGAACACACATCACAATGACCTCGTCTATTTTTTTTTTTGCAAAAATAAACGTCCGTTCTTAAACAAAGCTTTCGTTTCAAACACAGAGATAACAAAAGCTATTATAACTTATCCGTCCGAAACATATTATTCATTCGCACACAATAAAAAAGAAGTGTGCCGCATAGTTTTTTGACGGCGTCCATCATAACAGTTTCGGACAGCGCCGGCTAACGCGCGGTTTGTGTCCAAACGCGTTCCGAGCGCTGATGAAGCGAGAACTGGTCATACGATTGTCATAACGTGGACACGACACGATTCAACATCGATTTGTTTTCCATTGATTTGACGACTTCCTTTTGTAGTATGTACACCCGTTAAATAAAACTAGTTTTTACGGGTTAATGCACGAAACTTTATTTATTTATTGACGTTTCGTGCATTAACCCGTAAAAACTAGTTTTATTTAATGAGTGATGTGCGTGAAAACCTAAGAAATAAATATACCCGTATTTAAGTTGTCGCCTACTCGGAGGTCCTGGGTTCGAATCCTGGTGCGGCAAATGTTTGTATTATGAATAAGAGCAGTTGCATCAAAGTTATAACTGTTTTTATATATATTTCTAGAAAATTATACTTAAATTTGTTACCCCCATAAAAATATAGGGGTTGGTGGTAGAAGGGTGATAATTTAGGGTTGTATGTATTTTTGTATGTATGATGTATCATAAAAAAATAAAAACAAAAAAAATGTCCAAAAAAAATTAAGGACGGAAGACCCTTAACATTTAGGGGTATGCAAAATGGATGTTGTCCGATTCTCAGACCTACTGAAGATGCATATAAAGTTTTACGAAAATCGGTCGAACCGTTTCGAAGTAGTTCAATTATGCACACCGTGACACGAGAATTTTATATATTAGATATATATATTTCTAACTTCACACTGCTTACTTTGGGGCTAGGCTAATTAATGTGTGTTCGTTTTAAGTGACATTACAATAGTAATGATTATTGCCTTATTTATTACAAAAATATTCAACCGCTAGATTTTTATAGTTAAAGCTATCACTTTAAGGTGTTAACGCATTGTTATTACCTAAAACTTACACAAATTTGTGTAAACTACTTAGGTAAATACTTTGCTGATTCTTACATTAAGCTTTTATTGTTAAAATATTAAGTTGAGTCTAGCAACACGGATATAATAACTAGTTTTGTTATTTTTGTTACTATAGTACATTTGCATAATTTATAGTTATTTGTAGTACGCATCTTCAATGATCCCGGATTTACGCGAACTATGTTTTTGACCATTTGCTATTCCATTCACGTGGGTTTGTTGTATCAACGCATCCATCTCATCGTTATTCGAATCGTATCTTACGCATCTCCCACAGCCTTTACGGATACGCAACTATTACCTTTCGATAACTATCATAACTTAAACTAATCATCGAGTCTAAAGAAAATATAACTAGAAAAAATTCCACCCGGACCAGGCAGCAGACGGGGCTCGAACCCGCACCCCTCGGTATCCGGGCGAATGCACTGCCTATTTAAACATCGAATTATACTTTCTTAAGATTTAAACATCGAACAGTTACATGCTCAAAAAATAAAAATTATAATCATTGGGTTTCAAAATTACGGCTTAAATTGTTGTAAAACAATATATGGTCGGGCGTTTATAATAATAACTACAAAACCGCAATTATCATCATCATAATCAGCCTATTAATTTCTCCACTGCTGGGGTACAGGCCTTCCCTATGGGTGGGATAGGGAGATTGGGCCATGACCCACCACGCGGGCCCAGTGCGGATTGGCGGGTGCTAACGACTGCAGATGCAGCCGGGACCAACGGCTAAACGTGCCTTGGGAAGCACGGAGGAACTCGAGATAGAAGATTTTTGGTCAATCATCCAATGACCGACCACTGTGAAAGTTACCTATAATGCGAAGAGATGGCGCTGCCTTGCAGCTTAGGAATGGCTAGAAGAATTACGATGCGCTCCGTGAGGGCCGCGGTAGCATAATTGGTCAGTGCATTCGCCCGGATTGCGAAGTGTGCGGGTTCGAGTCCCGACTGCTGTCTGCTCCGCGTCGAATTTTCTCTAGTTATATTTTCTTTAGATTTAAACATCAAGCAGTTACATGTTATAAATAATAGGAATTATAACTGTGAAAGTTGCTTAGCTTCAACGATCGCAGCCGAATGCGCTGACCACCCGCGCCTTTGAGCTCCTTAATAATATAATAACTATAATAACGTGATTATATTTTTAGTTAATTTAAACAACTAGAAAACATATCCGTGCTTAAACAGCCGATAAGCAGTGCCTCTATTAGATAATATTCATTGAATCAAAACACATTAATATGGTATTTGACAGTATTAAAAAAAAGTGCCAATTGTTAGCATCTGTATTTAGAATGAATATTGGCTGGGTTTTTTACTATCTTTACAAAAATAATATTCATAATTTTACTAAAAACCCACGAAAAAGATAATAGGTTTCTTATCTATTGTCACGTGACCCAAAACGCTTGGGATTGGCGGAGCCAAAAATGACGTCACACGCAAGTAAACTTCCGGTTAAAATGACATTAGATTGTATCGTTTGACGTTTTAATAACAGTCGTGTGACGTCACACACTAGTAAGACGCCATATTGTCCAGAAAAACGTTGTCGCGGCAACTTGAAAATGGAGTTTTGATTTGGTTATTTTTACTAAAATACACAACATAATGATGAATGGATATTCATCTTTTATGGACTCCATAAACATTAGTCAATAACGTGAGATTATTTTCTAAAACTTGTCAAATACCCTATTTCCAACATTGTAGTTTTATTTAATCTAAGGCTTCCAAATAACCTATACGAGATAATTTAGTGCGAATGAATTAGAAATCCTAAGATGTGATGTATTGGCGTTAGTCACATTTCAAGGAATGTCCTTATGATTCGAAACAAACTAAAAAAAACAGGTAACAAGCGGCGGAACCACTAAACAATTATAATCGTGACTTCATCGCGCCTTTTCAAGAAGGTTCAACGCATTCCGAGTTCCGTTGTTCTTTTTGTACAAATGTTTTAACACATTTTAGTTACTAGACGAAAAACGCGTTGGAATGAAATACCACGAACACTGCTCGAAGCAAAACTCGAACGCTCACACACACCGTGCTCAAAAGAAACTCATCTATCTCAGTTTAACTATAGAACTCAAATCGTGTGAGTTCATATTACCTTACTTATATTCGTGTCCAGAGTCAATGGTACCCCAAAATAGATAGTACAGAAGGTAATCTACATACTAAGGGTGCTTGAGCAACGGATACGATATCTAGGACCGATTGAGACCGCTGCGAGCGAGAAAAGCACATGATAAAGCTGCAGATAACGTAAAACCTCATCCCTGGAAGAGGGCACGAGAGATAACACTTGCGACACTATTATTAATTACGATTAACCTATCATGGCATGATAAGATAAGGGATAACTTAAAAACCCACATTCCTGAAAGAGGTCACACCGGACCATTAGTTAAGGGTAGATAATAACATGCACGTTGAACTAGCTGATAAGTAAAATAGTATATAAGCGGCCTGCGTGCCAAAACCAATGTTCATTTTATCTCCGACTCTGCTCTGTAAATAAGCTTAAGTTGTACTTACAATAAATCCTTTTTTTAACGCCTCCAGTTCTTTTAAATTATTAAATAGCGCGATCTCCACCTGCTTGGAAGCGGAGCGAATATATGTGCACTTGACGGTTCTTCGAATTCAACTTATTAAATTTCCAAGTAACTATATACAATTAATGTATCTGAATGCCCTGAAATTTTGGTATATTAGTCTGCGAGCCCTTACGGAAGTTTTAGCATTGGTTGCAGGTGATCGACTCAAGATGGTAAAGTTGAGCTTTCATTGACTGAATTATTAATAATAGAAGACATATTGGGGACATAGATACCTCTTTTCTTTGGGTTACAAGACGGGGTATATATTAAAACTGACAAAATGTCGAGATGGTGAACTCAACCAATCATTGGTAATGCTGTTAATGCTGATAAGTTTCTTGCGCCCATTCTTCTTATCAGCTAAAAGATGTCCTGAAGGATGATACGGAAATTTATTGGATGATTCAAAAGAGCTTTCTATAAGTCAATTTGAATAAAGTATAATTTAATTTATTTGATTTCAAGTTTGTTGAAACTTACCGTTGGGTAAGTTGTTTTTTTTAATTTGTTATTTAATATAATAACATTAAAATATTTTAGGTATTGTTTGTATTTTCATCCGTTGTTCCTGTTTAATTCTCGACAGTAAATCAAACGACTAGATACGAGTGAAACCTTTGTGCATAAGGCAAAGTTGAAAATTATAGCGCGACCACCGAGCGTAGGTATGCAAAGTGAAGTTACGTACATGAAATTACCTTTTGTTGTCGCCTACTCGGAGGTTCTGGGTTCGAATCCTGGTGCGACAAATGTTTGTATTATGAATACGAGCAGTTACAGCAAAGTCATAACTGTTTTTATATATACTTCTAGAAAATTAAATTTATATTTGTATACATATATACATTTATATTTCTAACTTTACACTGCTTACTTTGGGGCTAGGCTAATTAATTTAAGTGTGTTTGTTTTAAGTGACATTACAATAGTAATTATTATTGCTTTATTTATAACAAAAATATTCGATCGTTAGATTTTTATATAGCGCAGGTATGCAAAGTGAATTACGTACATGAAAATACCTTCTGTTCTTATCTATTTTGTTTTGGTACGGTGTATTTTTTATTCGTCTAGTGTTATGAACTCTAATATTATGCGTATTGTCGGTCAAATTTGAAATCGAATCGACAGGTTGTTTGTGCGTATTGTTACATCAAATACGCATAACAGCAGACTAGCAAAACATCGGATGAGCAATACATAAGATTCATGAAATACCAATACTACAATACACGCAAACACTACAAAAATCTACAAATAACTCAGTTTATTTGACAACATCATGAAGCAATGCAATTTGAGCAATTTGACGACCTCCGTGGCCGAGTGGTTTGTACGCCGGGTTTCATGGTGTCGCCGACTCGAGAGAGATGAATGTGAGCATTTGTATTCCAGTCATGGATGTTTAATATCTATTTCTATATAAATATACTTATATATGTACAGAATATGTATTCTATCTAGCATCCCATAACACAAGCCTTATAGTGCTTACTTTGGGGCTAGGCTAATTGGTGTTAGTGTTGGAAATATTTATTTTTAATGTAATACATATAGTTAAAAATTTGGTACGCAGTTAACCGGATCAAGTCGCGATTCTTATTGCTCAATTACATTTGGTCGCTAGCCCGTATTGGGGTGCACGAAAGACATTACTCGAATTCGGGCACCCGAAACAATAATAACACTGTTAGAGTCTGTGCGGAAAGAGAAAGGGATTTAGATTGGAGGGCGCTGTAGTGCTTTTCTACCGTATTTGTAAGGTTTTACCTCTTTTAGACATAATTAAATACAAAAAACCGCAAGAAATCACAACAACAAACAAATCCTATATCAATACAAAACTTTGACGTTTTACAGATTGCTTGGTTTGATTGCCAAATAAAAATCTTAATGTTAGTTCCGTTTTTCGCCACGCCCATTCTCTTTCCGCACACACTCTATCGGGTACTGGATGCCTACTCTAATTAAACGAAAACCGAAATTTCGATCGAAACTTCGCACTGTTCTTACTATGTTTCTGGTTCGTTTTTAATTATAATAATATTCGTCGTCGGAATATAGATTGCGGTGTAGATTTTCTAAGCCTACTTAAAGAAAGCTTCAATTATTGTAAAACTGTTTTGTTACATAAATAGTTATGATCTATGTATTCGGAAGTGGGCATTGACCCCTGTCACACAGGTCTTTATCCTATTATAGGGGTCAGGGACTACATTATAAACATGTAACCAATTTATGTGTCAATAAATAAATTTATTATTATTATTATATTCAATTTGATAGTTTATTGTTCAAATTAAGTATAACCTTAACTTGGCGAAATTAAATTTCGTTTGAACTTCGTTATCGAAAGTTCGTTTCGGAGAAAGAGAGTAGACCCCCTGGAACATGAACACTGCACCAGCCTTCTAGTTGGAACGAAACGAATACGTTGGGCGTACTCGACTACGTTCATTAAAACTTAAGTCGTTTGTCCGAATTCCATAGGCACTCGTATTAAGGCAAACGAACAATAGAGATGATGACGGGGTACAGTAAAAAATTCTATTTAGTCCGTCAGTCAGATGATCGAAAAATAATGGACACGTATTTTTTCTTTGGGCAATCAACCAAAAAATGACAAAGTTATAGCACGTCAAAGTTTGGGAGTAGGGGCTCGTGACGTCAATTTTGAGTGAATTTTCCCTTATAAGTGTACTCAAACGTGACGTCATGCGACTTTTCAAATCAATATATCTCTGCAATGCTTATAATATGTGAAAAAAGAAAAAATACGTGTCCAATACTTTTTGATAATCTACCCGATAAACGAAGAAAATAAATTAGTCATCATCCCTATTGTAATCGCGCCATTATAGCTACTATTGTGTTTTATGATGTACTAAATTCACAGAAATCGTTTAGGATTAATTGAGAATACTCATAGAATATAGAGAGAGGTTAAAAAGAAAAAGAGGAACTCGATGGCGCAAGTGGTTAGCGCGTTCGGCTGCGATCGTTGAAGTTAAGCAACTTTCGCGGTGGTCGGTTATTGGATGGGTGACCAAAAATTTCCTATCTCGAGCTCCTCCGTGCTTCGGAAGGCACGTTAAGCCGTTGGTCCCGGCTGCATCTGCAGTCGTTAGCACCCACCAATCCGCACTGGGCCCGCGTGGTGGGTCATGGCCCAATCTCTCTATTCCATCCATAGGGAAGGCCTGTGCCCCAGCAGTGGGGACATTAATAGGCTGATGATGAATGATGAATGAATAAAGAAAATGTTGAAGTTAGTTACCTGTACCTCAAGCACAATCTTTGACAGGTTTGTACCCCTAGCACGAACCAATATCGAATTCGAATAGTTTGCAAACCGAAATGTCAATGTCAAATTTTGTTTGGAAACTTGAACAGCAGCGGCACAAAGTACGTAACGAGAACTAAAAATCAGTACACATTTGACAATAACATTTCGGACTCGCAAACGATACGAATTCGATATTGGTTCGCGCTAAGGGTACTGTAATCGTATTCTCATCGTCAAAGTCTATCTATTGTCTATGGAAATTAAGCATCGCCCCTACCTGACGTAAGAACAAACTGGCTCTTCCCATAGAAAATTTGTCGATGACTATACGATTAGGTTCTGTCAGAGAGTGTGCTTGGGGAACTGAGTTCATAAGAATATTTCTAGCAAGAAGTATTCAATATAATTCGTTCTAAGGAAGGATGTCTTAATAGGTATATAAAACAACTAGTGGCCCGCCCTCGTTTCGCTTCGGTGTAGAGCTGAAGTGTAGACTACAGTTTTTGTTCTCAGGCTTGTATTATACACAATGACATTCATCTATGATTCTTCTTATACCTGCATGCGAAGTCTCAGCCCGATCGGTTTAAAATTGACAAAGTTTCATACAAACTTTCATTCCCTATTTTATCCCCTTGGGGGTAGAATTGATCAACATCCTTTCTTAGCGGATGCCTACTTCTTAACATCTACCTGCTTGCCAAATTTCAGCCCGAACCGTCCATTGGTTTGGGCTGTGCGTTGATAGATAACTATGTCAGTCAGTCAGTCACCTTTGAGTTTTATATATAGAGATTATATATTATGACTATCTGTCCCAGCGAACTTCGTACCGCCATAAAAAAACAGGGGTTGGTGGTAGAAGGGTGAAAATTTAGGATTATATGTATTTTTGTATGATGTATCATAAAAAACTAAACCAAAAAATTTTAAGAGTTAACCACCCTTAACATTTAGGGGGGTGAAAAGTAGATTTTGGCCGATTCTCAGATCTACTAAATATTGATATAAAATTTCATGAAAATCGGTCGAGACGCACACCGTGACACGAGAATTTGATATATTAGATATTTATATGTATACCATATCGGGTGGAATGGAGAGAAGGGAATGAGAAAGTAAGATTTATCATTAAATTAATGTTAACGAACACACCAAAACTGTGCGGCAAATTATTATAAAAATCCTGCAATTAAAAGAAAAGTTTTACTAGAAAAAAAATCAACTCGGACCAGGCAGCGGACGGGACTCGAAACCTCACCCTATGCAATCCAGGCTAATGCACTGACCAATTATGCTACCACGGCCCTGATGGCCGCGTCGAAATTTTCCTAGCTTTAAGTTGCAAGGCAGCGCCATCTCTTCGCATTATAGGTAACCCACAATGTCAAATGAAGTATTAAACATTTGAAAGAAGAAATAGCAAATCTTTAGATTTAAACATCTAGCAGTTAAATGCTTAAAAAAAAACATAATCCTGTAATTTCCTATAAGAATGAGTATTCATTTTTGGAACCTATTTGACTTTCGCCGATAATACCTCGAATTCAAATCATTACAGGCGGTGTAACCACAAAATTGATCTCATTCTGTTCTAAAGTGTTGTTACGAATCGAAAATGATGTATTGTTCATTTTGTTTACTGCTTAATAGATGTTCTGTTGACCTTTTGCCCAACTGATATTATGAATCCTAAAGTTGAAAGTAAGTTTGTTTTGTTTCGTTACTCAATCGCAAAAATAAAACCGACTCGGACTACAGCTACTAATTTTACGCCTAGAAAAAGTGGATAAAGTTGGCGATGAAGCGAGCAAATACTAAGTTTAGTAATAAGGAACAAATAATATAAGACAAATTAAAATTATATAATATTATATTTTATTTATTTATTATTTTACACTTTTTTTTGTATGGGTAAAAAATGTTAAACTCGTGTCAGGTTAAACACGTGGGCTGATCGCATCATGACACACAATAAAATTGGAAAGGTTGTTGACTTTCAATATATTGGACGAAACATAGTAATATTTTATTTTATCGTATTATAAATCGAAAATTCCGTAAGACTAAAACAATAAAATTGGAAAGGTTGTTGACTTTCAATATATTGAACGAATCATAGTAATATTTTATTTTATCGTATTATAATAATAAGTCTGTATCTAGGGCGTCCAGGTGGCAGCTTTATTGCGAAGAAAATGCATTTTTTTTACAATAGATGTCGCTAGGTGCGCTTAAATGAGTAATTCTGAGAGATAAACTTTTTAATGTAATATAAATTGTCATGTTTGTGTACGATAGCGCAATAAATAAATATTGTATTCTACCACATAAATGACAGTACTTTTATGTACTGATAATTAAAGAAATTCGTGCAAAATTATTCCCTAACCATTCCAAAATATCAAAAATGCACAACGTTAATATTCAAGCTTTCACTTCTGCCGGCACTCCCGGAGTGCAACCCGTCGTTTTTTTTATTTTAATTTTTAATATAACGACCTCCGTGGCCGAGTGGTGTGTACAGTATATGTATTCTATCCATTACCTTCTATCCTGTAACACCGTAGCCTTATAGTGCTTACTTTGGGGATAGACTAATTATTAGTGTAAGTTAAAAAAAAAGGTTTTTGTAAATACACACTTGGAACGCTTTCGAGAACCTGAACCTGTCTTATTGAATGAATATAGTATGTGGAAGTATCTCTTATCTAATAGACAAGTCCGTCCGTCCGTGGTGCTGTTTCAGCGGCCAAACCGTAAGAGATAAATAAAGAGAATGTTTAAGTTATAAGTTAAGAACAGTCTGATAAGACTACAAACCGGATTTGAGTAACGTAGCACTTCCGGTTTTCACGTGATTTCTATTTCAAACGAAACCACACAAAATCTCCGAAGTTCTCAATTAATTAAATACATTTTTTTTTTGGTGAACATTTGGTTCACTGGTTTGCTAGTAAATAATAATTAACTACATAACATTACTATTGTCGAGTTTTAAAGGATTCTACGCGGCATAAAATAAATATAACTCAGGACTACATAACAAATAAATAGATAGATACAAAACACATACACTGGACAGCAAAGAAGGCACGTCAATTTATCATCATCATCATCAGCCTATTAATGTCCCCACTGCTGGGGCACAGGCCTTTTCTATGGATGGAATAGAGAGTTTGGGCCGTGACCCACCACGCGAGCCCAGTGCGGATTGGTGGGTGCTAACGACTGCAGATGCAGCCGGGATCATAGGCTTAACATGCCTTCCGAAGCACGGAGGAGCTCGAGATAGTACATTTTTTTGGTCACCCATCCAATGACCGACCACTGCGAAAGTTGCTTTACTTCAACGATTGCAGCCGAACGCGTTAACCACTTGCGCCATTGAGCTCCTCTCAGGTCAATTGCTACCTCCGAAATTAGATTTGATTTTCTCATACTTACTACTACCAAAGTTATAAGTTCGTTTCATGGAGAATTAAATAAACAGGATTTTTTGAGATTTTTTTTTTTTAGTTTTTATTAAGAGTTTTCTAAAGAAGAGTCGTTTTTCTATTGTGTTAAACGGTAGTTAAAAACGCAGCATGAAAACACACGTCTGAGAAAACTATGAAAAAAACCTAAAAAAATAATAAGAAGTATCAGAATATCTTCATTTTATAAAAAAAATGGTTGCCTGTAAAGTCGGTTTTACGGGCGAAGATTTTACGTGACAACGTCTTTTTCTCGGTAGAATATTTATTGATATGAATATAATTAAATTGCACAATAGGAACAAGGAATTGAATGAAAATAAGAATTGCACAAATTTTAACTATAGAAATATATTTTGTTTACTAAAACATTGTACATGTAAACTTAAACTTAACACGAGAGACTCATCGTAACGTTACCGAGCGTTACACTTTTTCATAAGTGACTCCCAGCCGCAACCTAATTTAAGACGTTGTCACGTCAAAAAGAACGTTAATCGCAACTTTATTCAAAAGTAAGCAAATCGTTAGCATCCTGTCTTGCTTGATTACACAATAATTTAAGTACTTGAGAATAACATTGTATTCATTTTAATCGTTATAAAATGCACTTCCCGTATATATTGATATAACTTTGATTGTTGCAAGTTTTAAACGTTTTGAGAAACTCGAATCAGAGGTAGGTACTATCGGGTGACCCGATTCTTTGCGGTTGAGTGTATTTAAATAAACAAGAAATAAAACTGTTTCTTCTTAAAATTGTAACACTTATTGACGCTTGTACTGCGCAATCTGTTAAATCAGTGCGACAATCTCTTAATTTCGTCGTACATCGCTGTGCCCGTAACGAATGCAATCAAAGTGTCGCGAACTGGTAAAGCCATATATGGAGTAGTCACGTTTTGCAGTGTTTGTGTTGGTACTCGAGTAGCTGGTTCCCAAAGACTTGTGAGAAGCTAGAGATCCCATTGTCTTGTGATTGCGAAAGAATAGACTGTGCTGTCACGCCGCCTGAGCTATTGGGTCACAAGAATTATCTTTTTAGCGATTAATATTGTTACTGAAACAGTTTCTTTTGTGCCCCGTTTAAATTGAACGTGTTGAATGAAGCGGGAATATTTGCGGATTTATTTGAAGATTTTGCTAAAAAAGTTTAGTTAATTTAATTGAATTAGAAATATTAGGAATACTTCAATTAGATTTGATTCTAGGAGCTAGATGGCGCGGGTGGTTAGCGTGTTCGGCTGCGATCGTTGATGTTAAGCAATTTTCGCAGTGGTCGGTCATTGGATGGGTGACCGAAAATCTTCTATCTCGAGTTCCTCCGTGCTTCGGAAGGCACGTTAAGCCGTTGGTCCCGCCTGTATCTGCAGTCGTTAGCACCCGCCAATCCGCATCGGGCCCGCGTGGTGGGTCATGGTCCAATTTCCCTATTCCATCCATAAGGAAGGCCTGTGTCCTAGCAGTTTTTTTGAAGTTATACTTCTTTAGGCGCGTTATGAAAAAATGATGAGAGTGAAATTTTAAGATGCGCGCGCATCACTGTAACACAAAAGATTTACAGCATGAAGTTGGTCGCTTTAGTCGACCAACTTCATGCTGTTACTTTTGTGTTTACCGCACATTAAGAAAATCTACCAACAAAATAGAAATAGAATCTCTATTTTGTGGGTGCTAACGACTGCATTGTGAAGGCCTATCAAAAGTATTTATTAATCTGGAACAACGGAACCAAAGCGCGATTCAGGAGACTACAGCGCCATCTCTTGACCATTGGTGTAGTAGAACCAAAAACCACATCTTTATTTTTTGTAATAAAGTAACAGTTATAGGTATTCATATTTATAATATTTATCCACATGTTTGTAGTTTGTATATTCGGAATACGTGTTTGGGTTTCATACAGGTGCAAATCACATATGTTCTAATAAATTATATTCAGTAGCGATTTTAATTGAATATTTTGATTATTTATTTATTTTTTCAAATTAAAACTGAACTTTATTGACTGTGTCCTTTTCCAGACTTCTTATTAATTTATTGTAATTAATTATTTGCATGCAATTAAAAACTAATTATAAACGATGCCAAAGAAGGATAACTTCTCACGCGCCTACATAAGTACACGCACCCATTTTTTTGAGTGTGTATGCTGTTGGTCGCAGATGACCTTTCCAGCGGAACCGGGTTTGGGGACGGCGAGATCATAAGGGGACCTCAAGTCGAGAATTGGCGAGTGCCTCTAGAGGTATTCCAGGCGGATGGCGTCTCCCCACGGGGGGAGTCTCCTCTCCGTCTGGAGCCTCCACACCACTCGAACCTGAGGGGGTCGGCTCAAATGAGGGCGTCTCTGAGACTCGGACCGCGGCTCTAGTTAGCCGTTGTCGTGGGGGGCGGGGAAAAACGCCCAGGTACGTACCTGTACCTGGTATAGCGTTTCGTGTGTAGACCGGGTCTTCGTTCTCTTATCCTACGGGTGCGGTGTCTGCCTAATGCTCAGCTAGTGTGCACGTTTGCTAGCTGTGTAGTGTTGGTGTTTGTGGCCTGTGTGGGAGGAATCGGAGGCGCGTTAACCTAGCAGTGGGGACATTAATAGGCTGATGATGAGGAATACTTCAAATCCTAGTACCATTGCCAAAGTTGTGTCAGTATACGTCAAAGTGGTGGAGTTTAAACTGTCTCACAGACAGACGCGGCTTGCGGCCGCGGCCGGGACGGGCGGCCTGTTGTATTCGCTTGCAATGTAAGCGAGTGTTCAAACACAAACGACCAAAAATTGCTGACCGCGGCCGCAAGACACCTCTGTCTGTAGGACACTTTACGCGTCCATTTTTACACATAAATAAGTCTTGGTGATAGTAATATAAAAAATTCGCATTGTTTGATGTTAACTCTCTTTTTTTTTATTCTTTGCCGTTATATTCGCTCTTCACGTTCTTTCCGGTTGACTGGTAGAGAATGCCATATTGGCATTAAGTCCGCCATTTGCATATAAGGCAATAAAGATTAAATAAATAAATAAAATAATTATTGGAATATTTGGGAGTTATATAGTATATTATATCATTTTGTTTTACTTTTTCATCTCAAAATGAATTATAACAATATCGAATTGCCTACTAATTACAAAAAGAAGACAGTTGCCTTCAGGGTTGACCCAAAGGATGACCGCAGAACTTTATTACTAAGCCTATAATGTTCGTCCGTTCCCCTTCTGTCAGCAGGTTGTATCCTAACTATACCTATACTTAAGACATATTGAAAAAATTCGTCACAGCCATTAGGGCCGCGGTAGCATAATGGTCGGTGCATCCGTCCGGATAACGGAAAGTGCGGGTGCGAGCCCCGCCTGCTGCTTGATCCGCGTGGAGTAATTTCGAGTTAAATTTCTTCAGATTAAAATATTAAAAATCAAAATACAATATCGTTTATTCAGTCTAGGCTGTTACAAGCACTTGTGAATGTCGAAAAGCTACGCCATCGGTTCGCAAATCTACGGCGGGAGACCTTGTACTGAGAAGAACCGGCAAGAAACTCAGCAAGGGCTGTTTTTTTCTCCCTGTATTTAAATACAGAGTCGTCAAATTGAAAAATGACTTCAATATGAGGTAACTCATAAAGTCACTTTCCATTACAAATGCAAATAATAATAAAATTATGACTATAATAAAAAACTGGTTTAACAAAGTTTAGGAATGCCGTGTCCTACTGTTTAGGCAAAAAAGAATAATAGTATAAGAATAATATATTAATATTCAGAGAGGGCTACGAATGATTCTCCTTTCATTCAACAACTTTAGTGCTAGAAATTCCTTAAAGACCTTAAAACCTTCACTCCAATACAATACCGCATCATTACTTAGGCTGATATACACTTTAGTAAGTAGCGAGTTAACTTACTTTTATGTCGAGTTAAGTTCTTATCATTGTTTGAACAGAGAAATGCCGGTTAATTACAGGTCGGGGCCAACGATATTAATTACCCTAGATGCACCACGTGCGCTCAAAATGTGTCCCAATCAAGAAGTGCTTGAACACCACTCAAGCACTTCTTGATTCACGCGGACCGTTGAAAAGTCAACATGTCGCTGAGCTCCGTGAAAACAGTCGAATGAAATACATAAAGAATGTAAATTGTCGTTTATTCGACAGGTATCTATTCAATGTTTGTTAATTTAACGCATTTGAAGTAAATTTTGTTGTAATACTATAAACTGATTTAATAGAAAATATTTGGGATGTTATTCAAATGCATGGTCGATAATATAGCCGTCTCTTTTCCTCGCGGACCGTACCTGCTATATTACTAACAGTGCATTCAGAATTGCGCGTACAGTCAAATAAGTCGTAAAATTTTACGATCTTACCAATCGGACTGTCGTAACTCTATGACGCGTGCGTTTTAATTAAGACCTTATACAATATGCATTAAAGGTGATTTTCAACGTTTAAATAATGCCTTATATTGTTTAGACTACGCGATCATCTTACGGAGCTCCGTGGTTTGTCCAATGTACCTTGTGGACAGGTTTCGGGCATGATTTTGTTCGTGTTGGTGTATTTAATATCTTTGGTCGCGGCACGTAACTTTAGCGCTGAACAAAACGCATCAGGGACAGGGTTACCATATGATAAAATCAAAAGACCGGAGAAAAGGCTTGATTTCCATTGAAAAATTCTGAGATTTTTTACAGTTTGAGAATTTTCTCTCAAACGTACTTTACAATTTAAAAAAGTCGTAATATTATCGTTTATAATCTGCTTATACTTTTAAATCAATATAACTTGAAGAGCTTAACATGTGGGGCATTATATGAATCCATAATTGAAGAAAAACCTTCCTTAAAAAATGTATCTTCACATATGAAGTATGAACCTACTTAGATTATAAAGTACTGATTTTAATTGTGCAATGATTACCAATAGAAGATAATTTTTAGTTTATTTAACTTTTTATTAGAGAGGTCTTTAAAACATAAGCTGTATTCTATCGGAAATTCAAAAATCCTGAGATTTCATGAGATTTGCAAAATCCAGCCGCAGTCCTGAGAAGAGTCCAAAAATCCTGAAATCTCCGGACAAATCCTAAGATATGGTAACCCTAATCAGGGATAGCTGCGTATGGGTACGACTGGAGAGCCAATCGGCGCAACGCACGCCCACCCGCGCACCTCGTTTCCCCCCAACACATCTTAATTTTTACTTCTGCGCAATAACGGTTGGCGCCAGAGTTTCGTGCCGCGACTACTCGTACATAGTGCTTAACTTATTCTAAACTCGCTACTGTACTTGCAAAAGTTTAAGTCGTAAGTAGAAGCTCGAGTGGGTTCATTACTAAGATCAATGACCCATAGAAGACACGTCAACTGCTCTATGGGTATGGTGTGGTGTCGTTCACACGATTCTCTCACTTTCATACGTGACACTGTACGGACAGCGTTAGCCACATAATATTACCTATCACTTTACAATAATAATATGAATTTCATAAAAAACCGGCTAAATGCGAGAAGGACTCGCGCACAGATTTTCTTACCATTACCTATACAACATTCGACACTAGGTATACTATAACATAGAGCAAATACGCAAAAAAATAATGTTTGTTGTATAGGAGCCCCATTTTAAAACACTCGAGAGCAATGAATCTGGTTTACTTAAAGAATCCTTAAAATCTCGCAAACTAAGAATGCTAGCTTAATGAAATAAATTCTAGATTAATTAATATACAATTAAATACTCCTTCAATAGTTTGGAATCGCGTCATAAGACTATTTTTATACATAAACTAGCGGCCCGCCCTCGCTTCGCTTCGGCGTAGAGCTGAAGTGTAGACTACAGTTTTTGTTCTCAGGCTTCATCTATGATTCTTCTTATACCTGCATGCAAAGTCTCAGCCCGATCGGTTTAAAATTGACAAAGTTTCATACAAACTTTCATTCCCTATTTTATCCCCTTGGGGGTAGAATTGATCAAAATCCTTTCTTAGCGGATGCCTACGTCATAACATCTACCTGCATGCCAAATTTCAGCCCGATCCGTCCAGTGGTTTGGGCTGTGCGTTGATAGATCACTATGTCAGTCAGTCACCTTTGAGTTTTATATACATAGATTATTGTTATATGGTCAGAGGCTTTGCTAGCGTGACATAATTAGGTTCTGGTTAACTAGATTCTGAAAATAGCCCATCCATTATAAGAATTATAAGACTTTAGTCTCGATGTAGAAAATTGATGATATTGATTCATTCTAATACACTCTTACATACATATTTATTTTGTTCTGTTTTTAGTACTTGTTGTTATAGCAGCAACAGATATACTTCCTCTGTGAAAATTTGAGCTGTCTAGCTATCATGGTTCATGAGATACAACCGGGTGACGTACATACAGACAAATAGACTGACAGACGAAGTGGAGTTTTTGTAATAGGGTTCCCCTTTTACCCTTTAAGTGCGGAACAAAATTTAGATTAAGTTAATATTATTTATGTAGTTGCGTCATAGTCTCTAAGCTAAGTCAGGTTAGCATATAAAAGACAGCGTGAATTTCGCATGAATCATAATAACATGCATGTAATATATAATATGAGAAGCTCGATGGCGCGGGTGGTAAGCGCGTTCGGCTGCGATCGTAAAAGTTAAACAACTTTCGCAGTGGTCGGTCATTGGATGGGTGACCAAAAAACTTCTATCTCGAGTTCCTCCGTGCTTCGGAAGGCACGTTAAGCCGTTGGTTCCGGCTGTATCAGCAGCCGTTAGCACTCTTTATTTAAAAATTTAAGCTTACAGTTTTTTATAGGAAAAATACAAGTTGCTCCATCAGCCTATTAATGTCCCCACTGGTGGGGCACAGGCCTTCCCTATAGATGGAATAGGGAGATTGGGCCATGACCGATCACGCGGGCCCAGTGCGGATTGGTGGGTGCGAATAATACAAGTTAAATTGGATGAAATTTCGAATTAAAATTCGCGTGTAATTATTGAAACCAATATTTATTTATAGACGAAGTCGTGTGGGCTGTAGCTAGTAAATATATATGTATAGAATAGATCATAAGTCTGATAGTATACATAGTGTCGTCATGTGTTATGAAAGCGTGTTCACCCTGACCCCAATCCCCTAGCCGGGTGAAGCTCTGACGACATGCTACATTAGTCATTGTAAGGAACAGAAAACGGATTTTCCGAGTTCTCTTTTTGGTATGCTATGTAAGTTGTTAAATTTTTTTAATGCAATCGATTGACAAATCGTTGAGTTTACTCTGACACACGGCGGTGAGTGAAATTTAACATTGAAAGAGTATATTTTATTACGTAGCAATAGGTCCTGTTACCGTTTTATCGATATGGGCTTTGACTTCGGCGTTCAATGTCGTCGTTTATTTATTTCTGAGTCATAAGATTAATACTTTGCGACATTTAGGGCCACTTGCACTAACATTCTTAATTCAAATTAATACTTTACTAGCAAACCAGTGAACCAAATGTTCACCAAAACCTGATTTAAAAAAAATGTATTTAATTAATTGAGAACTTCGGAGATTTTGTGTGGTTTCGTTTGAAATTCGTGATTTCTCGAAAACCGGAAGTGCTACGTTACTCAAATCCGGTTTGTAGTCTTATCAGACTATTCTTAACTTAAATATTCTCTTTATCTATCTCTTACGGTTTGGCCGCTGAAACAGCACCACAGACAGACGGACGGACGGACTTGTCTAATAGATAAGAGATGCTGTTTAAAACGTCATTTCATAATCCAAATATATAACAGAAAAGAAAAGAAAAAAATCATCATCAATCAACATCATTCCATATTTGACTTTTTGGCGAGATCGGAAAGCGTCACTTTAGCAGTTTGGTTTTTCTTGTTAAAAATTGTGTTGTGGCGGATGTTAGTGTCGAATAATGGTGGATTATTAACCACTAAGTGTTCGGGAACATGCACAAGTGTTGGCAAGTGAAACAAAATAGGGGAAAGTGTCTTTCGACGTTCCCTCAAGGAGTCCACGGGGAGGTTCCAGTAAATCCCCACACTTATACTGAAACATAGAGAAAGGGGGATTGACTTGACTGCCACTTACTTTGACTTGATTTATTACTTGACCACGAGTGCTATAGTCAGTGTTGCCCCCTTGGATTTTTTTAAGGCGCCAAGTCAAAGGTAAAATATCGCCAGATTTCAAAATTTGGATTTAATAAAATACACCAAAATCCGCTAAATTACAATTACATCTCTGATAACAAAAAACCCTAATTTAAATAAAAAACCAGTGAATAAGTATGCGATGCTACAAAAATAACTGTATCCCGCAGTCGTTCTAAATTAGTAAATTTATTTTATTTAAAAAAAAATGCAATATTGTTTTTACTAACTTAAAACTTTTCCGAGCGTTACCTTAGTAGTAGTACTAGAGAATGAAATAAAACCAGGTAAATATGTATTTACATTCATTATTTATAATCAAGAAATACATCTTAAACAAAATGTGAAATTTGAAATTCAATATTGTTAAATGTTACATCTTCTATAACTCCATTGTTGTTCACAGACGCCGACGCTTCTGTCAATGAGGCCGATGTCGAAGCTGAAGATGTTTGGTTGTGGTTGTAGTGGATTTTTGAAAGAGTATTTTGTGTTTTTAAATGATATCTTTTGACTGCCGGATAGAATTTGCATTTTTTGTTTGTACTTTTTTTTGTTTCAGCATGTTTTCTCAAATTTACTACTCTAAATGCTAATAATTCTGCTTTACAAAATGAACAAAACGCCTTCGCATCAACACCTGTTAAACGTTTAAGCCAGGTTTGGAATTCGTCGAGTGATTCCCATTCTTTTCTATACTTTTGTATGTAATTCTTTTTCTTGAATAGAATTTCCATAATAACATATATTTGAATACTCTAAACATACAGCTTCAGGAGTTCACACACTGTTACAAACGTTTCTATCAAATCAAACTTTTTAACTTTTTAACAACACAATGAACGCGAACCTAATTAATACCTGAAACAAAATGAGCGATTGAAGGAAGCCCTTAACAGACAAACGCGTGTAGAAATTCCCTTGTAACGATAGGAGTAACCATAGAACATTATGAAATTTCGGAAAGTTAGGGGATTTCTCCCTTAAAAATATGTTGCTAGATTTCATGTTAAAAAACCACTAAAAAAAATATACCCGCTAGATAATGAAAATATACCACTAGAAGCCGTGAAAAAGCACCAGTTCTGGAGGGAAAACCACCAAGGTGGCAACACTGGCTATAGTATTTGTAAACATTTTAACACTTGACATTGGCTAGATGCACAAGCCGTGCGAAGCCTTTTAGAAAAAAGCATCATTCCATATTTGAACATTTTTCAAATAGAGATACGATTGAAGTTTGAACATGATTTGCTTTTAAATTTGATTACAGCACTTTGCTGCAAGTTATCTTCGAAAATACTTACTGGTGGGTAATGAAAAGTAGTATTTAAGAGTAATATTTACATAGAAGACACGTAAAAAGTTGAATACACGATAGTAGACAATGCATAATCCAATAATATTGTAGGAAGTGAGAGTATAACAGCTGGTTGATATAACCGCGCCGGCTGCCGTGCGGAACGGCGCCTGCGCACGCCGCCAAGCTATTACTGACTTATTTGCAGTGACATAAGCTTGCAATTTGCTCAATTTCAGCTTGATTATAACATTAGTTGTAAAAACCGGCCAAGTGCGTGTCGTGCCATGCGCAGTGTAGGGTGCCGTAGTTGCTCGTCGTCACCACAATATATTTTGCAAAAAGTTTATAATTTATGTATTTACTAGGTCACTTTTAATGTTTTCGTCTAGGGAATTTTTATTAGGTTGAATTTTTTTATACATAAGTTGTACGTATATTACTCTTAAAGTAACAAACCTATTTTAACCGTTATAATTTTCCTTAAAAGTTCATGAAAAATACTATTATCATGAATTTTGGCAGCATAAGTGATACATATTTCCATAAAATTACAGCTCTCTAGTGCTAACAGTCTTCATGCATAAACGGGGAGGGACAGACAGACGGACATGACGAAACTAGTGTGAAAAAAATTAAGTTGCGATATCCTATGTCGGATAGGATGCGCAAGAAAAAATGTATTAGTTGCTAACTTTACCATTTATAGTAACAAAAAACCATTCGAAAAACACCACAAAAATCACTTTTTTCGAATGAAGTCTAGCTTGAATTGAATTTTTTTTTGGGATCTTCGACATCTATATATTATAATCAAATGATATTTAAGATCCTATCAAACATTGCGGAAAAGTAATAAGATAATGAGTATACTATGACTGTGCGCTATCGACTTATCTGCAGTGAATAATTCAATACCGAAATGGTATACGATTACGAATATTCAAATTTACCGATAGCTGTGTCAATAAGATAATCGATATGTTGATTGTTCTCTACAATCGTTTAAGTGGGTTATCTGTTTTAACTGATCATCAATCAGCATTAGGATTAACCTACTTTAGGCAGAGCCACGTTGGTGGTAACAACACTGAGATGGACAACACATTTATTGAACATCAACTACCAATTTTTAAAGGGATATACTAATCTCGGGAAAACATCGATTGTAACCAATAATCCCAAAATTGCGATTTATTTATTTTTGGGATTATTTAGACTAATAAAATTTATTTGAATTAAAATATCATTTAGAGTGGGTTTGATGTAGGTAATACTAAGGAGTCCTTAACCCTAAAGAGAGCATTAATAATAGTGTAACAACCTAAACTGCATACAGACAATTTAAAAGACCACCCAATTATACGTACATACTGAAGTAACAGTTATATTTACACATACTGCGAGTAGAAGCGTGAAAACCTTAAAATACCTTATGCAAATGTAGACCTCTAATCCACACCTGAAGCATCCATCTGGGATGATATATCTCCAAGAGAAACTGTGGGCTATTTTGTTTTCTTTTTTAAAAACAAGCTTTTATTTAAAAGCATCAAAATTTTAAAAGAAATATTTACTCTAATAATAATAATTTATTTATTTCTCTCCACAAACATCAAACGGATCATAGTAAACATAGGTTATTAATATACATACATTAACGTGTCTGTGGGAGACTGGAGTCTAAACTAGGCCTAGACCTGTATTTTAGAGCTCCAGGCCTCCAACCCTCGATACAATTTTAAAACACTCCATAAAAACCTAAAAGGTATATGTATGTCGGCGGATGGCGTCTCACTCGCTCCTTTGAAACGTTAAACCGACAACAAATGTCATCTGTCAGTGTACCATTGCTTCGTGAAACGTCAAGTAATGACAGTGACAGCTGTCATCACTTGGGAGTGGTCTATGCTAAGGGTAGTATTTAAGGGGCTACGCTTCATTGGTAGGGGCATTCGGCATTCGGCACAGTGTGACCGTTTTTGGAATTTTCGGTACTAAATTGGTTTAATTTGGGCTCCGTAAAACTGATCTAGCTTTTTGTTGGTATAATTTCAAAATCTGGTATTTTTTAGTACAATTTTAAACTTAGAACAAGTTTTAGCATATTTTTCGCATTATTTTTTGGCAATTGGCAACACTGACTTCCATTCGTTCACTTAAGTCTTCTACGCACTATCCATCTTGCTGGATCCAGCACGCGGGACAGCGCTATACACGTAAAAGAGATGGGGATACAGGATCTCTAGATATGGAATTACATGAAATATACTTAGGTGTAAAAGTATCTAATGAAATAGCGCTGTTAAGAAGTCAATCAAATAATAGTAGTATCGAAATTAGAGATTTTTGCTAAGGTGTCAAAACTTTTTGATTGAGCTATGTAATCAACTTAAATGTAGATTTCACATTCATGAAAAAATATTTTCCGAGTTACGGTTCATAGATCCACAAGTAGCGGCTTATGAAAATTTTACATAGCTAATCAGCGTTATGAATAGGTTTTCAAACATCATAACAAATGATACCACAAAACAATTGATTGACGAGGAATATCGTCAAATTAAATACAATTCCGAAGTACAAAACTTAATGTGTGGTTCCAGTAGTAGTACAAGGGCAGCTGTAAATGTAGAACAGTTTTGGGACAAACTGAGTCATTTTCTTGATAGTAGAAACGTCAAACGTCTAAATACAAAAATTTTACTAACTTTGTTAAATGTCTAATCTGCATACCCATTTCTAAAGCTGAATGCGAAAGATTTTTCAAAAGTAATTATTGTTAAAACAGACTATAGAAACAGATTTATACCTAAACATATTGCGAGCATTTTACATGTAAAACAAGGTCTAAATGAAAATTGTGTCTCATTTGACCCACCGAAAGACATGTAAAAAAAAAACTCGTCCAATATTGACTATTTAGAATAATTCATATGTGTAAATATAATTTTATTGTTTAAAATGATAATAAATACAATTTGAACGTAAGTGTTTGTTTGTTTGTCCTTCTTTTACGATCCAGCGGGGAAAGTTAGTTTCAGTATATTATTAGTATAATCCAGCATGAGCTTTGGTATTATTTAGTACTGGGAACATTATGATTTTAGTAGATCACCTTTTTTTAAAACGGTCACACTGATTCGACATTCAGACGAGAGCCGCGGTAGTGAACGGACGTTAGCAGAGAACTCTCCGCGCTTCACAAAGTAATCCGTTTGTACCTTGGCAATCATAACTGATTTTGTAAAGTAATAAAAAGATTCAAATTAAACGTAAGCTTGGTCACTAAACTACAGTTTTATTTTCGGAAAATATCATTGAATAACCAAGATGGCGGATCAAGAAAAACCACGTGGCCAACCGCCTATATCCCGCTCGCCCATCCGACATGTATATATTTATTTATGGTAGAAATTTAGAAGCTGTTGGACTAAAAGAATAGGTATTTTTATTTGGTGACGAGTCACAATACAATGCATCTTTTTGGACGCAGGCGTTTGTAGGTCACAATGCGCACAAGTATTGAAATTATTAACATTTTCATTTGTACGTGCCAAATGCTAGCTGACTTCGACGTTTCGATTCATAATATTAAACATTACAACCCAATTAACTGTTTTTTCTCAATAACAATATTATACATTCCGATACGTAGGTAAGCGAGTTAGCGTAAATCACAAAATGTGTTTTTGCAATTGAAGATTTTTTTGTTGTTCGCACGACGGATGAATGAGGCGTAACAATTAATCGGTTTATGCTCATTCAGCGTGGTACCGATATTAAACCGATATTCGTGGATACGCTTGGTGAGCGGACTGCACTATCACGATTTGATAATAAACAACACGCGAGGTCGTTGAATGCATGGAAAAGAATTGCCTACTAATTTAATCCATAATCCATAGTTTATAACTTATGTACCAGCTATCTGCACGTTTGGACTTTATCACCACTTTACATCAGGTGGAGTAGAGACATTTGCCAACCTGGCTATAAAAAATAAATAGATCTTTATCTTATTCCTATATGACAATTTATTTGATTTTGTAAACGTTTGAGTCCACAAGTCCTATATAATAGCTTAGCTGCTGTCTCAGGTGTTTCATTTGTTCTTTTTATTTTTTTTTAACACACACACCAATTAGCCTAGCCCCAAAGTAAGCCCTGTAAGGGCTTGTGTTATGGGATACTAGGGTAATGGATAGAATACATATACCGTACATATATAGGGTTGTTCAACAAGAACTTAGTTTTTGAATTGTGGCTACACCAACAATATGATAGTTTTCACGTTTAGTTTTTTGACGTATTCGTAGTAGATGCATTGGCAATTGTTACAATGTGATTCAATTTCGCTTGAAAATCGAATTAAAATAATTAAAATCCACCATGAAAATAGTGGTTCAGTTACAGTTACATTTAGTCAAATTCGTGATATTTTCGGACAACATAATCGTCCTTCTGAGACCGCTATTAAGAATTTGGTCGTTAAATTTGAGTCGATAGGCTCGATACAAAATGTGCCAACACCAACGCGTGTTCGACCGGGTTGTTCAACCAAAAGCATCGCAGCCGTGAGCCACAGTGTTGAGGCAGATCCAAATTTGTCAATTCTGCGACGTTCTCAACAATTGGGGTTATCCAGAACCACCAAATGGCGATTTTGGCCTATTATTGATGACGTGGATATCACTGACATGTGGTTTCGACAGGACGGCGCCACATATCACACAGCCAATGAAACGATCAATTTATTGCAAACCAAATTTCTCGATCGCATAATTTCACTAAACTCAGCTGTTAAGTGGCCAGCCAGATCATGTGATTTAACACCACTAGATTATTTTTTGTGGGGTTATATTAAGGACAGAGTGTATACGGGGACAATCGAATCGATTGCAGCCTTAAAACTCGAAATCCGTGATGTAATTAACGAAATAGTCCCGCCATTTTGCCAAACGGTGATTAGAAACTTTGATGAAACAATCGACATCTGCCAGCGTGCTCGTGGTGGACATTTGCAAGATATCATTTTTCATTCATAATTGCCGAACTTTACTCTTTGTAATTCAATAAAAAATTTAATTATCTTCATGTAAATTTTTTGTTTTATCTTGTTTTAGAAAACAAAGTTCTTGTTCAAAAACCCTATATAATTATATAGAAATATATATTAAACATCCATGACTGGAGTACAAATGTTCGTATTCATCACACAAACATCTGTCCCCACCGGGATTCGAACCCGGGACCTCTCGAGTCGGCGATACCATGAAACCCGGCGTACAAACCACTCGGCCACGGAGGTCGTCGGTTTATATGCATTATAACAATATATATATTTTACAATGTAATTAGGTAATAAATAAATAAATATCAAAATTAAAATAAAAAGTTCACGTCGACAGCCCTGTAAATTGCCATCAATCAACGCTGTCCAGTTTCAATTATTGAGTAATTTAATTATGTAGTACAAACTTTCCATCAGCAATTCGGATGTATAACAAGAATTAAAACAAAAAAAAAATTGACGCATGAAAAAAAAAAATTTAACTCTTGTGACTGATATAAGGAGAGTAAAGGCAGTGGTTTTTCTATACAATCGAGGACGTGTCAACCCTAAGCAGGGTTGCCAGGTCTCCTGTTCTTCTACATGTAACTACTGTATTTTTTGAATACGATTTTCTTTTTTAAATTGCATGTTGAGTTGCGTTTTCCGCCATTAAGAATGTAGGGTAAGCTTACTTATAACAAAATAAATATGTTGTTGTCTAAAAAAACGAGCTTTGAGGGGTGGCAGAAGCCACAGAAACACATTCGTTACTGGCCTATATCTTGATTTGATTTACCAATTCTAGGGAAGGGGGGGGGGGGGTGCAAAGAGTACGCCTCTACATCTACGATGTATGTGTATGTTCGAGTAGCTCTTTCCATACATCTACTCCTTTTTTTACCTACTCCTTAATTTTTAAAAATCGGACCTGGCAACTCTGACCCAAAGCATTCATCACAATCAATCAGTGTTGTCCACGGCGAACCACTTTCACAGATGCGTAATTGTCGTTGTGATCACATCTACAAGGTCGCACAGCACAATAGCCGCTCTCAGACGGTGATCTATCGATACCGAAGCACCACACTATTTGTAATAGGCCGTGAGGCAAAAGTCACGGACGTTTACAGCCATACAGATGTTTGTATAGCTTTTGTGTTAGATTAGATGACGCATTCTTACTTGACAATAGGGTACAATTAATTTCAGTAGATGCACAGATGGCTGTGATGTATAAAGATTTGACAATAAATCATCAGAAGCGTAATATTGACCCCACTGCTAAGGCGTTCAATGTGATTGGAACAGGGAGATTGGGCCAGGACCACACGCAGGTCCAGTGCTATTTACCTAGAGGGGTGGGAGGGACGGGAAGAACTACGCTTCCCCTCCCGTTCCGCCCTCCCAGGAACGGCGGTCCCCGCTCTTGTAGTTTTGTCCTACAAAGGGGGGGCGGCGGAGGATTCTTGGACGGGTACGCCCAAGAAGTCCTTCCGCAGCGGATGGGGGGCGGTATGGTGGGCACTAGGCCGCGTACCCAGCCCCCACGCGCGGGCCTACCTGCGCACGTCTGCGGGGTCCCTGCAATACCTCGGGAGACCCCTGCTGTGGAGCCCCGGCGAGTCAGGGAAGCTGCTGGGTGCGGAGTCGTGGTAGAATTCCTAACGGGGACCCCGCGCTTCGCATTTAGCAGTGTAGATGGTATTCGCAGGACTTTTTTAGCGGATATTATGCTGTAAAGCGCCCGTAAGAGTTGCGGGGTCCTCGGTGGGCAGCCACTGGGGGGTCCGTAAGACTTGCGGGAGCCAGGTGTGAGGTCCGTTCGGCGGTGTGCCTCTTAAAGGCGTCGTCGTCTGTAACCAGTATTTTTTACCTGCGCTATAAAAAAAGTCCAGTGCTGTTAAGTGGGTATGTAAAGATTTACCTTCTTATAACACGCCCCGGGCAAGATAGATCTATACGAGTCTTTGTAAACCAAATCAAAATATATGTCAGTAGTTAAGTTTAGTTTTTCAGGGCGGTTTCCGCATTTAGTCCTAATTATTGAACCATTGTGCGTGTCTCGATACATACCCGTTTACTCCAGCCAGCCTTATTAGTCCAGAAGGAAAGCCTTGGTAGACTGCTGCAAGCTTCCGGAAACGATTCTGGCGACTAGAGAAGTCGTGCCTGTTGGTCGGCCACACTCCTGCATTCCATGATAACATGCTGTGGCTTTTTTTCTGCCTCCATGCATCCTCTGCATAGGGGGCTGTCAGTAATGAATGCCTTTAGTTGGTTTCTAGTGCATCTCTTGCAGCCGCCTCTCTTAGCCTGGACCATGGACCTCTTGGCTCTTGACAGGGTAAAATCGCCCTTGGTGATGGGTAGTTGCTTGGCTTGCCATCCTTAGGCCGCCACTGATTAACAGTTTACATCTTGTTAGATGAATCCGAAGCACAAGTTTTTGACAGCTCCGTGAAGTATCGTATTCGTCAAATTTTGTATGGAAATAGCTATTTTGTAGTTATTCATGTTATTTACGGGATTATTACCATGTATTTTATATTATATATGTTTTCTAATAGTGCGAGTTTACGAAAGTAACTTTAAAAGTGTTGTGCTTTAAATAAAATTATTGACATTTTAGTGGAATATATTTGTAATCGAATTGGTAATGCATCCTAAATTGAAGTTATTTTTATAGTTTTTTAATAGGGTATATATTAGCATCTGTGTTTAGAATGAATATTGGCAGGGGTTTTTACTATTTTTACAAATAAAAAATATTCATAATTTTACTAAAAACCTACGAAAAAGATAATAGTTTTCTTATCTATTGTCACGTGACCCAAAACGCTTGGGATTGGCGGAGCCTAAAATGACGCCACACACAAGTAAACTTCCGGTTAATGTGACATTACATTGTATCGTTTGACGTTTTAATAACAGTCTTGTGACGTCACACACTAGTAAGACGCCATATTGTCCAGAAAAACATTTACGCGTGAACTTGAAAATGGAGTTTTTGATTTGGTTATTTTTACTGAAATACACAACAGAATGATAAATATCCACTTTTTACGGACTCCATAAACATTAGGCAATAACGTGAGATCGTTTTCTAAAACTTGTCAAATACTCTATTGACATTTGCTTACATTGACATTGTGTTTTCTTTTATTTATTTTTATTGACATACTTATTGACATTTTGATTAGCATTGAAATAATATTGTTAATAATTAATGTAATTTTGTAAGAAATTATTGTTAGTTTGAAAGGACGACTACACTATTGAATTAGGTATATACCTGTTATAATGGTGTAATGTATTTCGAATAAATAAATAAAACATAATTTCTATAATGTTAGTGACCACAAATGTTTAAAACAATATAAAACTAAAGAAAAGTTTTACTAGAAAAAAATGGACCAGGCAGCGGACGGGACACGAACCCGCACCCTTCGCAATCCGGGCGAATGCACTGACCAATTATGCTACCATGGCCCTGATGACCGCGTCGAAATTTTCCTAGCCTTAAGCTGCAAGGCAGATCTTTAGATTTAAACATCTAGCAGTTAAATGCTTAAAAAAATAAAAAACATAAATATAAAGCTAGTTTGTTGTTATGTTCGATAGGGGCGCTGCTGCATAGTTTTCATAGAAATTTTGACAATGTTGTAAAAACTCGTGCTTGGGACGCTGTTCCCTAATCTAATATAAATAACACAAACTCAATTTAAACGTCCGAGTCCGATTACACCGACCTTGCTACATTTAAAACTTGTTTGGCCACTAAAACGAAAAAGTTGTTTAAACTAAACATGTCAGCATTGCCTTCGATATAGCCTTATATAGTTACATAAATATTTAGCCCTAAATCAACAACTGCTTATTACAACATTCTACTTGAAATTCAACTCATGTAGTACGATTAAGTATAACTCATTCATAATTAGCCTATTAATGTCCCCACTGCTAGAGCACAGGCGAGCCCAGTGAGGATTAATGGGTGCTAACGGCTGCAGATGCAGCCTGGACCAACGGTTTCACAAATTTTTGGTCACCCATCTAATGACCGTCCACTGCGAAAGTTGCCTAACTTCAACGATCGCAGCCGAACGCGCTAACCACTCGCGCCTTCGAGCTCAGTATTTAGTGCAAAAAATTCAAATCTGTGCTTTTGAAATGGGAACAAAAAGTGTTCATCACACAAATTAAGGCGGAGAGTTGTAACATTGTAACCGTTACAAACACAGAGTGTGGAAATGTGCACGCCTTCAGTAAAAAGTCGTTAGTTACTAATTATTCGAGGTTAGTATTGAAAATATAGTGCAATATCCTAATTATAATTTGGCTGACGATTTGGACGCGGCCAAAGTCATGGCTGTTTCTTGTTTTTTTTTGTTGTTGCCCTAGACTTTCTGTAGTTAGGCCCTACGTAGAGGCGGCTTCGCATTAAGCAGTATAGAAGGTATTCGCAGGTCTTTTTTAGCGGATATTATGCCGTAAAGCGCCCGTAAGAGTTGCGGGGTCCTCGGTGGGCAGCCACTGGGGGGTCCGTAAGACTTGCGGGAGCCAGGTGTGAGGTCCGTTCGGCGGTGTGCCTCTTAAAGGCGTCGTCGTCTGTAAACAGCATTTTTTACCTGCGTTATAAAAAAAAAAGGTATGGTGGGAGTCACAATCCGTGCGGTGACGGAGAAAGAATAATACTCATCGTCCCTTGGGTGCCTAACACCAGCCTGGTTTGTTACCACCGTGCTTATGGTGAAAAACCCGTGAAGTTCTTCTTGCACGTTTCAACCTCAATGCTGTCCACCACCATGTTTAAGCAGCACGGCCAGCATTATTGTTTCTGATGGAGACACAAATACTTCCGCTGGCAAAGGCTACCTTGACTATGCTTTCAACGTGCTTGAGGAATGTTTCAAAACGAAAGAAAGGCGTGAGCAAGCATTTCATGGGACCTGAAGGTGAGAATGGTTGGTGTGACTGTTTATAACTGCTGTACCAGCTGTCCTCGCGTTTGGACTTTATCACCACTTAACATCAGGTGGGGTAGAGTCATTTGCTAGGTAGGCTTTTTTTATATTAAGGTAGGCAAATGACTCTAATGATGTTAAGTGGTAATAAAGTCCAAACGCGAAGATAGCTGGTACAGCAGTTATAAACTGCTACACCAATCATCCTCACCTTGCCGGCCTGCAAAAATGCTTAAATTAAAAATGCTTAAAGGACCCCAGATTATAGGAAAGAGGGAACACTTGCGCGGGTAAAGAACCCCACTTACGAATAGTACGACAAAGAAATGAGTCACCATATTTCTTTGTTCCTGTAGGAATAGTGGCCACAGTAAGTCGGTGGCAACGTAGGCCAGCGCGCGTGGTCCTCTGAAGAAAAGGTGATGGAGGGATAAGGGAGAATAACTCCTCAGAACACTCACCGTGGTATAGACGATAAAATGCGCTTAATGATGCCACATCGCGGCGTAATTGTAGAGACTCGAGTTTCTTGGTTACCTCTTCATCGTAATTGATGCGGACAGCGCGCCGCTGCAACCTATCCAAGGCATCGAGTAAGTACTTAGCGGAGCCATCCCAGAGGTGCAAGCAATATTCCACGCAGGACCGCACTTGCGTTTTGTACAACAAGCACAGTTGATCGGCCGTGAAAAAACGCCGCACCTTGTTCAGGACTCCGAGTTTGCGTGAAGCTATAAAATAAGAATAAGCTATAAAATAAAATAGAAGGCTATAAAATAAAGGTAAATGCTCCCCTATTATTAGCCTTGTTTTTTTTTGTTGAAGTTCTCCTGTTTTAGGGAAGGCAAAGGGAACAATGCCCATACAGCCTAGTCTTTAATTTAATTAATCTTCTTTTTGTTTTTACATTAGAATGTCGGTGTGACGCATTCTAATGTTTCTTGGAGTGTTTGGCACGAAATGTATCGAGTTACCGGAATAGCGTTTATTTTAACGATTCTACTAATTCTTCAGTTACGCAGACGGTTGTTACACAAAACCACTTCAATTTTATTTCACAATATCCACTATGAACGAATTTAAGAACAATTAAAATAAGACGCCAACCGCACTCGATGAAATCCCGCCAAAAATCCCCATTAGCCTTGTTTGTGTCATCTGAATGCACCCGGGTGTATGCCCCTTATGTTTTTAAATCGGTACGGCCGCCGGATGCGCGTTGCATAACGAAGTCGTGTCGTCGGGTACAGTACACAGCCATCACCTCGCCGACATTCCGTTACTACGTGTTTAGCCTCGCAATGAGCACTCACATCGCGCCTTACTTAACATTACTTAACTATTAAACTTGTTGGATCATCTTGTGTTTTCCCGAACACCAATTTATTTAATAAAACACTTAATGTGTATGAATTTGTTGCGCGTTTTTTTTTTAATTTTATTTAGCAGTGGCTTCCGCCTTTGACTTCTTGCGCGTTAACTTGAGCTCTTTCAAAATCCCTCAGAAAACTAATATTTTTCCGGGATAAAAAGTATCCTATGTCTCAATCCAGGTCATAAACTATATGCGTACCAAATTTCTTTCAAATCCATTCAGTAGTTTTTGCGTGATTGAGTAACAAACATACAAACTTTCCCATTTACAATACAAGTGGGATTACACTTAACGTATTAACGGCCCCTTAATTTGGTATCATCCAAAGGTCTGTTTATCTATTAATCATGGAACTTTATTTTTGAAGTTTTGTAAAGTTACTTGACCCTCTAGCATGACCACCGTAACAGGATATGATAAAGCGATATATCGGCTTTAACTGTCAGACTACAGTGGAGTTTGTTAATTATCTTTAAATCCAACAAGTTCAGGGAAAATCAAAGAACAATAGGGTATTTGACAGTATTAAAAATAAAGTGCCAATTGTTAGCAACTGTATTTAGAATGAATATTGCCAGGGGTTTTTACTATTTTTACAGAAAAAATATTCATAATTTTACTAAAAACCCACGATAAAGATAAAAGTTTTCTTGTCTATTGTCACGTGAACCAAAACGCTTGGGATTGGTGGAGCCTGAAATGACGTCACACGCAAGTAAACTTCCGGTTAAAGTGGCATTTCATTGTATGGTTTGACGTTTCAATGACAGTCATGTGACGTCACACACCAGTGAGACGCCATATTCTCCAGAGATTCGTTTTTCGCGGCAACTTGAAAATAGAGTTTTTGATTTGTTTTTTTTACCGAAATACACAACAGAATGATGAATATCCACTTTTTGTGGACTCTATAAATATTAGTAAATAACGTGAGATCGCTTTCTAAAACTTGTCAAATACCCTATTGATCCATACCATTTATTAGATAAGAAATTATTTTGTAGTATGAATTGAGGCACTGGCGAACAAAATGGTATAATTACGCATCTGGTCAAACTACCTTTTTTACATTCCGGAGTTTTCGGGCCTGTTGAAATTGAATCTGAAAAATAATTTTCAATTAAACCCGCCTATAACAGTGTTAAATTTATAAATTAAAAACCATGCCAAAAGCTCATTGGAAGTAAGTCATTCAGTTTTATACATCATCATCATCATCATCAGCCTCTTAATGTCCCCACAGCTGGGGCACAAGCGGGACCCACAACGCGGGCCCAGTGCGGATTGGCGGGTGCTAACGACTGCAGATGCAACCGGGACCAACGGCTTAACGTGCCTTCCGAAGCACAGAGGAACTCGAGATAGAAATTTTCAGTTTTATTCAGATCCTATAAAATTTAATTTACGTAATTATACCGTTTTGTTAGCCATCTCCTCAATTTATTGATAGGTTAGTAGTTCTATAATTCTAAAGAAAATTTTACTAGAAAAAATATTACTCGGTAATCGGTAGGGGCATAACACAAGATATCTCTTTATATTAGATTAATTTGATGAATAACACTTATAATAAAAAAGAACAAGAAATAAACCGAACAATACTAGAATCATTACTTTCATACAATAAATTTTTTTTTTCTTTGAGAAAATCAGGTTTTAAACTCGCATGTAGCATACTGCATCTTTTTTTCAGGTCCGTGACTGCATTGTCCTAATGTTCATACGAAAAAGTATACTTATATTTATTGCACCAATAATAAAAACATATCGTGAGAAAGCATCGTGGGAATATATTATGATAACACGGGCCTTAATAAATACAAAAGGCTTTTAACATTAATTCGAATTAGTGATGCAGCATTTTTATATCACTTTTTTAATAGTGAGTTACGTTGTGGCCCCTAGTTGTGGCGTTATAAATTAAAACAGGGTATAAAACTTCTCGCCTCGATTTCCGCGATGGACAAAACCATTTCTAGAAAAAAATGTATTTTCCCATTTTGGTACAGAATGTTGCACAAAAGTATTAAAAATAAAAAAAATTGATGCGTGTAACTTATGTACGCGCGTGAGAAGTTATACTTCTTTAGCATCATTAAAAATATTTTTTAATTGCATGCAAATAATTAATAATTACAATAAAATAATAAAAGGACTGGAAAAGGATAGTTAACACAGTCAATTAAGTTCAGTTTGAATTTGAAAAATTAAATAAATATTCAAAATTTTCAATTAAAATCACTACTGAATTTAAGTTATTAGTCCATATGTAATTAGCACTTGTAAGTAACTAAAACACGTTGTGTCTATATAGAAACTAGAAACATGTGGATAAATATTATAAATATGAAAACAGTGATCAGAGGCGACGAGCGTGCCAACATTGTTTTTGACAACGCGATCATCTTATGGAGCTCCGTGGATCGTTCAAAGTACCTTTCGAACAGATGTCAAATAATGGTGGATTATTAACCACTAAGTGGTTAATAATCCACCATTATTAGACACTAACATTCATAACGCGCCCGCGGTCAACTTCATGGTGTTACTATTGTGTTACAGTGATGCGCGCGCATCTCGAAATTTCACTCACATGATTTTTTCATAACGCGCCCGCGGCCAACTTCATGCTGTTACTTTTGGGTTACAGTGATGCGCGCGCATCTAAAAATTTCACTCTCATCATTTTTTCATAACGCGCCTAAAGAAGTATAACTTCAAAAACTGGGTGAAAATACTTTGTAAGATGCTATTTACCCGTCACCATTTCCATTTCTAGTTTAAAATTTCTAGTAAAAAGTTAAATCAAATCGATTGGATTAGTTTGTGCCTGACCGCGACGCGTCGTCCCAGAGGCAGCGTAAGGCGTGGGCGACGTGGGCCACCGCCTACGGCCACGCGGTACAAGGGGCCTCGCGCCTCAAAAAATTTTATGCATTGCTTAAAAGCGAATTTCTTTTTTTTTATTATTATTTTATTAAATCTGTCTTCAGGTCGCCACAGCACAGGGCCTCGCGAAATCTGTCTTGCCCGCATCAAATTTAGGTCTTGCCCCGCCATTGCGTCGTCCTTTACCCACATATAAACCTGTGCAAGGTCGTTGGGAGACTGAAACTATAAATGCATAGTCAATATTGATGTAATGTTTGCGCCTATAATGAATGTCAGTCCTATTGGAGAAGGCGGCTACGGTTCACTTATACGTAATGATTTGAATTTATTTTCATTAAGTATTTGTATTTGATTGTTTTGATTGAGGTATTGATTTTATATTGTTTAAACTT
This sequence comes from Chilo suppressalis, assembly GCA_902850365.2. Lineage (NCBI taxonomy): Eukaryota > Metazoa > Arthropoda > Insecta > Lepidoptera > Crambidae > Chilo > Chilo suppressalis. Next base: position 3,082,251 of record OU963910.1, read on the forward strand.
TCATGCTCACTAACATTATAGTAATATAAGTTATTTACGGGATTGTTACCATGTACCGGAGTAACTCCGTGATCATGGCGCTTGCAACAGTGCCGAAATATCGGAAACTCGCTAAAAACAAGGTAATCGTAACAATCTCGTAAATAACTTATATTACAGGTATTGATTTTATTTGAAATAGGTATGCATTTTGTTTGAAATATCATAATAAAAATGAAATTAGTATTTCTTAGATAGCAGAGTCCTTATTCTGATCTGTGAATATCTTAAACACCTGTTGTAACATTATGAATTGCAATAAGTGAGTTAAGAGTTACCTTGAAGTCGAAAACTTTTTAAGATAGGTAATTATTTTATTATGTAAGTATATTTACAATATGAATACACGTTTTAATTCATGTTTTCTCCTTGAGTCGCATTCCTCATTACTGAGGGTAATGAGGAATGCCCTCCCTTCTGCATCACTTTCTTTCGTAATTAGCCTAGCCCCAAAGTAAGTACTGTAGGCTTGTCATATGGGATACAAGGGTAACGGATAGAATACACATACTGTACATATATAAGTCATCATCATCATCAGCCTATTAATGTCCCCACTGATGGGGCACAGGCCTTCCCTATGGATGGAATAGGGAGATTGGGCCATGACCCCCCACGCGGGCCCAGTGCGGATTGGTGGGTGCTAACGACTGCAAATGCAGCCGGGACCAACGGCTTAACGTGCCTTCCGAAGCACGGAGGAGATAGTAAATTTTTGGTCACCCATCCAATGACCGACCACTGCGAATGTTGCTTAACTTCAACGATCGCAGCCGAACACCACCAGCCACCTGCGCCATCGAGCTCCACATATATAAGTATATTTATATAAACATCAACAAATATACACTAAACATCCATGACTGGAGTACAAATGCTCGTATTCATCACACAGACCTCTCGAGTTGGCGACACCTTGAAACTCGGAGTACAAACCACTCGGCCATGGAGATCGTCAATATTGATTAATTTTAGCCAGTTTCTGAGACTTTATATTATGATTAAGTTGGTAAGATTTATACCAAATTAAGTAGAGATAAACAACTTAGGTGTTTGTATGTAAAGTCGTGACTTTGTAATTGATTACACTTGATTGCTGTACCTTTATGGTCGTGAGGTCTGAATATGAACAACTCCACTCTCTGAATGTGTGGTTGCAATTATTTACAATAGTCAGTTGAGTGTGTGGCTGACCTTGTGAACTATTTGCTGATAGTTTAATTTAATGGTGTCTTACGAACTAGAGAACGTGTCAAGATTTAATGTCACATGATGTGTGTTTAGCACACCAGCGTGCAATAAAAAAAAAACGGAAAAGGAAAATATCAGTCAAGTAAGAAGTAGGTGTACAGGTTCAGTGCATAATAAGAGACACAATTATTCTTTTTGATTTATATGATTTTAATTGATTTAATTTTAAATTTTACATTAAGTTCCAAAGCACAGTTCACAGATCACCCCTAGAGTTGCCATTTATAAATAGCCTTTTCATGTGTACCATAGATTAATATTAAGTATGACCTTACAGTAGGTTTTAATCTAAAGAAAATTTTACTAGAAAAAATCCACGCTAACCATTTTTCTACTACAATGTTCTTTACATTTAAACATCTAGCAGTTGTATGCTTAAAAATTAAAAAAAAAATTAATTAAATAAAAAAAAAATTATTTATTTAATTAATTATTTAAATTATTATATAAATTAAATATTATTTAATATTTAATTATTAAAGTATAACTTTCGGTTTTGTCACAAAATAACCAAATATTGAACAATGAATTCATTCTACATAATATCAAACAAATTCTTAGGTTTTGACGCACATCACTCATTAAATAAAACTAGTTTTTACGGGTTAATGCACGAAAATTTATTTATTTATTGACGTTTCGTAGCCTTTACAGGCTACGTCATCAGAATCAAACTTTTATTGTGAAGTTTGATTATACAAATATATATCAATACTGAAATATACAAACTATCGCAATATTTACCGAGACAAAATTCGCAAGTGTCCACTTAAATTTTCAATTGATTAAACTAAAATACTACTTTTACCACTAGGCTTGCCAGATGGCCAGGCACTCCGGGATTGTCCCGGAATTTTGCGTCTTTTCCCTAGTTCCCTTGGCTAGTTTCGAAACAAAATGAGAGAGGGAGAGAGAGAGAATCATTTTTATTGACCACATTAATAAATTTACAAAACAACATACAAAAAAAATATGAAAATATACATAACGGAGTAAAGAAAAAAAATATAGTACCATTTGTGGTCAATCAGGACCCTGCCTCAGCGTAATGCTGCCGCAACACGCTACAAAACATGTCACAGTAGCGCTGGTATTCTGGCAGGGCCTGTTATGCCGGAACTTCACATGGCCAATCGCATCCGCCTCGATAGCAGTCCCTTCCTCTCACTGCCCGTTGTGGATACACATCTACCAAATAGCAAACACGATTAGCCACATGACGTGCCGGCACAAGGTAAACTAATAACGAATGACACTGCTGGCCTGCTTGATATTTTCATGACAGACCCACCATACCCCTAGCCATACCCCCAGGGGTAGGGTGGGACTGAACCATACCACCGTAGTGCTGTGCACTATATGTTTTCAGGTTTTGTTTCACCGAATATTACGTAGGTACCTGGTGTCAATAGCATCCCACACGACATAGTATAAATATGTACTTATAATTCATTTTTATTATTTGATTGTTCTCAATAATAATCTTATCGTGTATTTATTTCAAGTATCCTCTTGTACGTAGTAAATGCAGTTAGTGCACAACGAAATCACCATTGGGCATGCGTTAGACAAATTAAGAACATAGATTAACATCTTTAAGTTTTTCTGTTTAAGATAAATAACAAAATAAGTATTTGTTATATTTTTAGGTTTTGCCAGAACGGATTTCGTTTTTTTTTAATAAACTAAATATTTGTATCTGTTAGGTATCTATTTTTATTCTATTTTTCCATAAAATTCCAGCACTACAACGGTGGTATGGTTCAGCCCTACCCTACCCCCAGGGGTATGGCTAGGGGTATGGTGGGTCTGTAATGGATATTTTAAGTCTGGGGGATGATGGATGGTGACGGTGATGGGGGGTTTGATATGAAGTTTTATTTTTTCAAGGGGGGGGGGGGGGGTGCAAATGTCCCGGAATTGATAAGCCAGCATCTGGCAACTCTATTTAGCACACCCGCTGCCTAACATGCACCTGTAAGAGAGATTGTTCATTGATTACAATTTTCTGCAATTTTGTTCAATGTATCCTTGATTACTAGTTAAGAAATTAGACCACGCACTACGATTATTATAACATCGTTTTACCATAGAACAAAACCGAGAGAAATCCCGAGTGCAGATAAATTTTACGCATCAAATTACTATAGAGGAATTTTAAACCTCTATCATTTATCACTACGGAATTGAAAATACTTTCTCACGATTACAACAATCGCATTGTCTTGTAATCTTATTGATCATCATAAATTTTATTATAGGAATTCGATAGGAACACCAAAACAAAATTATCGCTAAATCCAATATAAGCTTCAATCAAAACGGCATAAAGTTCAAAATGTTTTGACGAACTAGAAAAAGTTCACTTGTTTCGCCAATAGAAGATTACTATTCGGCGGTTATATTGATTTTCATCGATTCGGGACATTGATCCGTTTGATGAGATCGATTTGTGGAGCGTGACAATCGATTGGAACTGTTGGAAGGTTTAGAAAGAGATGGTTAGCGACTGCGTGTCAGAGACTCTCGTCTCGTTTCACCTACTGACCTTGGTCTACTTCCGAGGGAGCAGGTTCTGGTAACTGATGTTTTTCGCATCGTGGTATGTCCGTTCCCAATCATATAAGTAAGAAGGTATATTTTCTTTTCCGGAAAAATTTACGCTGTAAATACAACAGCTCTTTCGTTCTGCGAATTGCATAGGATTTCAAAGTATAAAGTTTTTCTATGATTCTCATGACTCAATGTTTTTTTAAGGACCTAGTTAATAATAATAATATTTCCAACACTCACACCAATTAGCCTAGCCCAAAGTAAGCACTGTAAGGCTTGTGTTATGAGATGCTAGGGTAACGGATAGAATACATATACAGTACATTATAAGTATATTTATATAGAAATACATATTTGTTTCTTAGGTTTTCACGCACATCACTCATTAAATAAAACTAGTTTTTACGGGTTAATGCGTGAAACTTTATTTATTTATTGACGTTTCGTAGCCTTTGCTTTAGAAATACATATTAAACATCCATGACTGGAGTACAAATGCTCGTGTTCATCACACAAACATTTGCCCCCACCGGGATTTGAACCCGGGACCTCTCGAGTCACCATGAAACCGGAGTACAAACCACTCGGACACGGAGGTCGTCATAATGTTGTTCCATTATAATTTTTAGGTATATTTATATATAGGGTATAACTAAATATTTTTTACTAATTGTCAATTTTTTTGCTTACAGGTAAATTAACCGCGGAAGATGATGAACTACTAACCCAGAGAGGATCACCGTCACTTACCAATGTGGAAAGCACAACCGATGCGACAACAACAACATTAGCACCTACACGATCCACGCCAACAACAGAAAAGGCAACGGAGAAAACGACAGAACGACCAGAAACGACAACTGAGGAAGTTCAAGATGTCACAGAATCACACAAACCGCAACCAAGATTGCTCAATTTAAATATAGACGAATTACAAACGTTTGCTAACGCATTGCACAATCAAACTATTCACAAAAGTCAAAAGAAACCTTTGACGGATCTTAGTGATGTAAATCTGGATGATGACGAAGATGATGATCCTAAGATGGTTCACGATACAAAGCCAAAACAGATTTCGGACAAGTTTTATACGAATTTGGAAGCCCCTTTTCATCCTTTATTGGGAATTGATAGGGGATCAGGTGAAGTTGAAGTTTGTAAAGAAAACGAAATTACTTACAAGGTGGGTCATTTATTCATACGAATAAATAACTAGATTAAAGTTTTTAACTGTTTATCGTTATACATCTTGTATAACAATGATTGCTTTGTATTTCACAATGGCAAAAACAGTAAAGTAACTGTAGTTAATCGTCTGTCCATTCAAAGATTTTATTGCAAATCCATTTAAATTAGAAAGTAATAATAGAGTTGAAGTTGTGCAGCAAATATGTGATCTCTCAGTGGGTGGGTTGCATTTTTATAATCCCCAAATCTTATTTTGTAGTCTTGATAATTTTTGTACTTATTGTTTTTGATGTCCATATTACGAGTGCTTTTGCGATATCCTTTGCTGTCAATCTCAGTGTGATGTTTGTGATGTGTTCTCTTATATTTATGTCCTTGATTCCTGTTAAGGCGACCTCCGTAGCCGAGTGGTATAGACGTTTCAAGGTGTCACCTACTCGTGAGGTCCCGGGTTCGAATCCCGGCTTTTGTACCTTAGTCATGGATGTTTATATGCCTTAGTCATGCTCTACATAAAATGTACTTATATATGTATTAGTGTATGTATTTTATCTAAATAAAACTTGTTTTAACGGGTTAATGCACGAAACTTTATTTATTTATTGACGTTTCGCAGCCTTTTCAGGTCTGCTTCGTCAGCAATGCATGTGTTATAGGACACTAATGAATGGTTTTGAATGATGGAATGGAATGATTTTTTTATTATTAAAAAAATCATTCTGACGAAGCAGACCTGAAAAGGCTGCGAAACGTCAATAAATAAATAAAGTTTCGTGCATTAACACGTTAAAACTAGTTTTATTTAATGAGTGATGTGCGTGAAGACCTAAGAAACAAAAATGTATTTTATCTGTTAACCTAGTATCCCATAACACATGCATTTCAGTGCTTTGAGGCTAGGCTAATAGGTGTAAGTATTGGAAACTGTAATTGGAGGTTGGAAATATTTATTTATTATTAAGGTTGGTGAGAAAATAGACCGCGGCTGCGAGGAGAGCTGTGAGTGCATGCAGGGGGGCTTGTTTGAGTGTTCGCCCCGCTGCAAGCACCCTTACATCCGTAGAGGGCGCAGGCTCAACGACCCACTCTGCTTCGAATCACCGCTAGACGAGTGCTGCTCCATCATCGCCTGTGCTACCGGCAACGGAGGTTAGTAATCTTACTAGCAAACCAGTGAACCAAATGTTCACCAAAACCTAAAAAAAAATGTATTTAATTAATTGAGAACTTCGGAGATTTTGTGTGGTTTCGTTTGAAATTCGTGATTTCTCGAAAACCGGAAGTGCTACGTTACTCAAATCCGGTTTGTAGTCTTATCAGACTATTCTTAACTTATAACTTAAATATTCTCTTTATCTATCTCTTACGGTTTGGCCGCTGAAACAGCACCACAGACGGACCGACGGACTTGTCTAATAGATAAGAGATACTCTGTTCAACCTCCTCTGAGACAAAAGGTAAACAAATAAATCAATGTTTCTCACCCTTATTCATCAAGAGTAAAGATAGCCGATGTAACCAGACTGGTTAAAAAAACTACACATTTCAACGTAAATTATATATATGATTTATCACCACTACTCTTGAATTTAGTAGAACTAGCAAACCAGTGAACCAAATGTTCACCAAAAAAAAAAACAAAAAAAAAAGTATTTAATTAATTGAGAACTTCGGAGATTTTGTGTGGTTTCGTTTGAAATAGAAATCACGTGATTTCACGAAAACCGGAAGTGCTACGTTACTCACATCCGGTTTGTAGTCTTATCAGACTATTCTTAACTTATAACTTAAACATTCTCTACATCTATCTCTTACGGTTTGGCCGCTGAAACAGCACCACGGACAGACGGACGGACGGACTTGTCTAATAGATAAGAGATTATAACCCGGGTAAAAGTTTGGGAATACTTATAGTTCTAGGTCATTTGAGTGTAACTTTTTTAATTATGATTTTTAGCATATAAAATTCGACCTATTTAGTTGAATAGAGTATAAGATCTGAGTAGATTACTTTAGGATGTTACTATCTCAACTTTTTGCACTTTAAATTCTAAAGTAACGAATAAGTAATGAGACTATAATGAGTGTAGCAATTAAATTTAATAACGTTAAAAACTTAGCAATATAATTCTTAAATATTAAGTCGTAGAAATATTATTATTTATTCAGCGCCATCTATCATCATGCATATAAATTATTCAATATCGAAATCCACTTTGAAAAGCAATGGACAAGTACAATATATGTGTGAACCTAGTAGTTGTATTTGGAATGTAAGTTAGAGGGAGCTAGTGTGCAATTTCTTTTGAATGAGATGCGGAAATGGATGTGACGTCACATTAATGTTCTGGAAACATTGAAAGGCGGAGTCAGCAAAACCGGTCCGTGTGCTTCCTCATACCAAATATGGTGATATGAGAGAAATTTGCAATGACGCTGTCACGTGTTGTAGTAGCCTATAAATAGCAGTGCACAAACAGATTCGCTCTCTTTTGGCTGATAGAACCTTGAAGACCATACTTAGAAAATAGCATTAAGACTAGCAGTGGTAGTCAGTGCATTATATACTTAATATTTCTCCCCGGATTAACGGGTAAGTTCAATACATTTGATTCGTTAGGCTGTAGGTCCAGTTAGTTTTTTTTATTGAATTATAGAAAAATATGTAATTGGTTCTAGGTCCATTAATTTGGCTAATAAATAACAGTAATAGTCACATTTACTTAATCCTGATTGGAATCTCCTTGGAAATATATATATATATATGAGCCTGTGAAGCTTCCTTGAGCAAAAAAGTGACGGGTTCACGTGATGACAGCAAGTCCTGCTTCATCCCTGAGGACATTTGAGTGATCCTGATGCTCCCATGATCTTGCCAAGCTAAGTAAAACTTATAACTTCTTGATATTTAACCAGTGCATACTCCGGATAACAATTTCTGTTTAACGTGATAAAGGATTTCTATTAGTAAACTATAAAGCCATTATAAGTACATAACAAATTTTTATTGTTAGATTTTCAAAATTTAATATTTTATAACTAGTTTAATAATTTGTTTATATAAGAAACTTAAATTGAGTATTACTGTATTAGCACATGATCTTGAATGTTTGAATAGCTTTAAATCAAAAGAAAAATCTTTGAAGAAATATAACTATGTATTTTTAACTTGAATGTGACTAGTATTAAGTTTTAACCATGATGAAATAAGATCTGAATCTTTTTAACAATATAATATCTTGTTCACTGCTGTTTTAGACATTTTCATTTATCTCCCTCAAATCGCAGTATCACGGCGCCCTGATTTTAAATTAAATAAGTTTCGAGTCTCATGTACGCCCTGAAATAGTCGGTGGTAACTAAAATTGTTACAAAATGGCGACCAACTTTAGGGCCGAGCAATAAAATACTGTATTTGAGGGAAATACTGGTGTGCTGATATGATGATAAAAAGGTTGGCGGAAAAATAAATGCTTAAATCCCCAATCAGTCTGAACGGCACACTAGAATTTAACATCTAATCAAAAAAAAATTTAACTTAAAAATCATTAATATTCAGAATTTGTACTAATGTGTTAATATGATGATAAAAAGATTGGTGGAAAAATTTAATGCTTAAAATCCCCAATCAGTCTGAATAGCACATTAGAAGTAAATTACTTAATAACTTAGAAAACTTTAATAAACACACTAGCATTAATTAACTTAGCACATTAGAAGTAAATTACTTAATAACTTAGAAAACTTTAATAAACACACTAGCATTAATTAACTTAGCACATTAGAATTAATCAACTTATACTACAATAACACTTTCGTATTGATTGGATGCGTAAAAAAAATTGACCTTGAACAGTGAACAAGATAGTCTTTAAGAATTGAAACTTGTAATAATAAAAGTACCCTCCTTCAAAAAAAAAATTTTTATAAATTCCTTTGTATTTAACTTTCTTAGATTAAATAACTTGAATAAGTAGCTTGATTTAAAAACTTGATTAAACGTAATTTAATAATTAACTTAATAATTAACTTAGTAACAGAAATAACTGACTTTAACTTGAAAAAATCTGAGAAAATGCTCTCTATACAAAAATATGTAAACTACTTAAGAAAGGATGAAATCATATATGAATTGGATATTCTTGGCATTTCCACAGCTCCTGACACATCGGTGGATGCACTGAGAAAGCAGCTTCGCCAAATTTTTAAGCTGAAGAGACGTGGCAGCATCAAGTGTGCTCCAGTGATCACACCACTCCCGGCAAGCGAGCTCAAGGCATGTACGCCGAAAATTGCTGAGCTCGAGGATCTGCTGTCATCAGGTGACCTCGGAAAGGACAGTAATCTCCACTTACGTGTGTCAGTTAGGGCTAATTATCTAATCGATAGACTTGCTCGATTGGAGGTTGACAAAGCTTCTCTTGTGGATTTGCGCCACAGGCTCATACGTATCTTAGCTCAAGTAGAACAGGAAGATGAAAGTAGTTCAGACGAATTAAGTAGTAAAGAGGCAACTCCCGAGTGTGAGATAACGAGCGAGATGAACGAAAGGAGGAAGGTGTACTTAATTAAAGATAGACGCATTAATTTAAACTCATTTAACTTAAAATATGATGGTTCTACTTGCGTTAGAAATTTTATAGAAAGATTGGAAGAAATTAGACACGCCCGCGAGATTCCGCAATCTCGTATGCTAACTTCATTTTCAGACCTCTTAGAGGATTCTGCTTTAATTTGGTACAGAAGTAATAAAGATAATTTTACTTCATATTCTGACCTATTAATTAACTTGAGAGAAGACTTTGATATTCCTGATTTTGAAATAGATTTAAAAAACAAATTATGACGATTAGTTCTCTATTAAAGTAAAATTTTTTAATAAATCTTAAATATTTAATATATATGCAATTCATAAATTAATTACGATTGATTATTTAATTATCTCTGTTTAGTTTAGTGTTCACCAAGTACCTTGACTTTTATTTAAAAATATATATATTGAGACACTATTAAGAATGTCGTTAGTTAATAATTATTTTGATAAATACTTAAAAATAATCTTAATTCATAACGTTAATTTCCAATGGAACTTTTTAATATTGAACCTAACCTTAACATTTTTGATACCTCCAATTACTTTCCCTAATTACGATATATTTATCTACCTGCATTCTGGATATTGGTAAGGTACTTGTAACTTTTTTACTTGCAAAAAGTTACAGGAGCTTATTAGTATTTTCCACCAGGTGAGGAAATATTTAATTGTTTCTCACCAAAGGAATGAAGGATGGTTGGTATATAAATATGTGTAATTTCTAAGAAAAGAAATAATATTAACATGTCAATACGGCAAGCCCATATCTAAAACTTTTTTTTACTAGTAGTTGAGATTTATTTGAACCTTTTCCACACACTTGAAATTAGAAGACGTATTTAATTGTAATAACATATAAGTTCAGAAATATGTTATGTTGCACCCTATACGGTCAGCAACAGGCATAGCTGTAGTTAGTAAAAACTTAATAATAATTTTTTTTACAAGGTAAGCAGACACTTAATTGCTGCCCACCCAAGGAATAAAAATAAATTTAAATTTGATAGCATTTTCCAAAAGGGGAGTGGACTCTTAATTGCTACTCACCCAGGGAATGCTAAATAATTTAAACTTGACAATTTTTCCAAAAGGTGTGGAAATATTTAATCGTTTCACACCCAAGGAACAAAAGTTTACACTTAATAATACTTTCTTCCAAAAGGTAAGCGGATACTTGATTGCTGCTCACCCGAGGAATGAAAATTATTTAACTTAATAATATTTAGTTCCAAAAGATGAGAAAATATTTAATTGTTTCCCACTAAAGGAATAAATATTTATTAAAGGTGTGGTAACCACTTAATTGTCACCACCAGTTGATACTTTGTCCAATCTTGATCGTAGATGTTTTTGCTTTAATGTAATGTTAACTTAGTAAAGATAGCTTAAATTTTTTTTTTAACAAACTTAAAAATTAATAAACCTTTGAATCCCTTTTGATGCTTATTTTGGTCACTTTCAGTATTAATCGGTTGGCTAAGAAGAGTTGAAGTATAGGAAAAGTGTATATGGAAATCTGTGGGCTACGGTTCGAAACCTGCCAGAAAATTAAATTATTTTTTTTCCTTTTAATTAAATAAATATTTATTGACAACCCTTTTAACTTAAATTCTCACTTTTAAAAGAACACTTAAATAATATTTCGATGCATTTTAATATTTTAACACAAAAAAAAAAAAAAATTTTTTTTTGATAAAATTATTTTCGTCAAGTAGTGTTTACTGATATGCATATGAGTATGAGAGTAGTATGTGATGCGAGAAGTATGAAAAGCATTTTCCAAAGTTAACGCGTGCAACTTATTTTAAAACTGAATAGAAAATTAGGTAAAGATGTATGAAAGGCATAAGCATAAGGAAGTGGACATATACTTTAGACTTGATAATTAAAGATAGGAAGATTGTTGGAAAATAATCTTAATCTTTTGAGTTTGAAAACATACAAACTTCTTTAATCTTGAGTTGTTTTCTTAACTACCTTAAGTTCATAAGATGAAAAAAAAGCCATGTTATACCACTGGATATTAGATCCAAGAAAGGTATTTACATGAAACTAAAAGAAAAATCATTAAACAGCAAATATTTAATTGTTGCTATTGACTTAGAGTTTAGAACATTACGTGGAGTAAATAAATGGATACTCACGTATATAAGTTTAAACTTTTTATCTTGGCTAATACTTAGTATTGTTGATTTGTCTGTAAGTCAGTTGCAGGTTAATTAATTAAAAAAAAAAATTTTTTTTGGGAAAAATTTTTTGAGATAAGGGGGATGTTGTGTAGCAATTAAATTTAATAACGTTAAAAACTTAGCAATATAATTCTTAAATATTAAGTCGTAGAAATATTATTATTTATTCAGCGCCATCTATCATCATGCATATAAATTATTCAATATCGAAATCCACTTTGAAAAGCAATGGACAAGTACAATATATGTGTGAACCTAGTAGTTGTATTTGGAATGTAAGTTAGAGGGAGCTAGTGTGCAATTTCTTTTGAATGAGATGCGGAAATGGATGTGACGTCACATTAATGTTCTGGAAACATTGAAAGGCGGAGTCAGCAAAACCGGTCCGTGTGCTTCCTCATACCAAATATGGTGATATGAGAGAAATTTGCAATGACGCTGTCACGTGTTGTAGTAGCCTATAAATAGCAGTGCACAAACAGATTCGCTCTCTTTTGGCTGATAGAACCTTGAAGACCATACTTAGAAAATAGCATTAAGACTAGCAGTGGTAGTCAGTGCATTATATACTTAATATTTCTCCCCGGATTAACGGGTAAGTTCAATACATTTGATTCGTTAGGCTGTAGGTCCAGTTAGTTTTTTTTATTGAATTATAGAAAAATATGTAATTGGTTCTAGGTCCATTAATTTGGCTAATAAATAACAGTAATAGTCACATTTACTTAATCCTGATTGGAATCTCCTTGGAAATATATATATATATATGAGCCTGTGAAGCTTCCTTGAGCAAAAAAGTGACGGGTTCACGTGATGACAGCAAGTCCTGCTTCATCCCTGAGGACATTTGAGTGATCCTGATGCTCCCATGATCTTGCCAAGCTAAGTAAAACTTATAACTTCTTGATATTTAACCAGTGCATACTCCGGATAACAATTTCTGTTTAACGTGATAAAGGATTTCTATTAGTAAACTATAAAGCCATTATAAGTACATAACAAATTTTTATTGTTAGATTTTCAAAATTTAATATTTTATAACTAGTTTAATAATTTGTTTATATAAGAAACTTAAATTGAGTATTACTGTATTAGCACATGATCTTGAATGTTTGAATAGCTTTAAATCAAAAGAAAAATCTTTGAAGAAATATAACTATGTATTTTTAACTTGAATGTGACTAGTATTAAGTTTTAACCATGATGAAATAAGATCTGAATCTTTTTAACAATATAATATCTTGTTCACTGCTGTTTTAGACATTTTCATTTATCTCCCTCAAATCGCAGTATCACGGCGCCCTGATTTTAAATTAAATAAGTTTCGAGTCTCATGTACGCCCTGAAATAGTCGGTGGTAATTAAAATTGTTACATGAGTAGTAATAATGTATATGCAACATACATAAATGTGGATTATTTAACAGAAAGGATTTTTCTAATATAATCTTAAAATAATTTAAAGAATAATATGTAAATAATTTGTGTTGAACGTTCGACGATCAAGATTGATTTAATAATAACATTAACAATATTGGGCGTTGATTAATCTTAAATATGTTTATTATAAATACTAGTTGTGCCCCCGTAATATTTTCCCCGTAATAAAATGTAGTCAATGTGTCAATTCAGGGTGTAAGCTAACTCCATACCAAATTTTATTAAAATCTCTCCAGCCGTTAAGAAGTTACAAACATATACACTCACAGACTCATTAACTTTTGCCTTTATAATATTAGTGTTATTAAAAAAAATGTGTCTTAATAATACTTTGAGTGTTGTTACTTACAGACGTGAAGCCGACTAAGCTAGAGGTGTGCCGGTACGGTAACGACACGTACCCCGTAGGGGCTCAGTGGCACATCGGCTGCGAGCAGACCTGCCACTGCGAGAAGAATTCTGTGGTCACCTGTAAGCCTAGGTAAGCGATGATATTGTTACGTGTCGGGATAGGGTTCGAAATTATTATGGCAGTCTACGCTAAACATTTCTTTATTCACCACAAAGGACATCGACGAAATCGGCCCTAGCATGCCCAAAAGAATGTCCTTCACTATAATTTTTCTATTACTTTTTTAACTTATTAGCAATTAATCATAGTAAACGGACAACCTGTTTAAAAAAATAAAATATTAAAAGTTCTGTTACTAGATACTACAGTCTGTTCATCCAACTTGTCCCGATTTGGTAAACAATCTTGGCACTCCTTTTTATTGAAAATACAGCATTAAAAATCAACTGATAACTGGATTCAATAGGTTTCAGTCTATAATAACGATTTATTTTAATAGTTTATTGGCTTTGTTAATATTTTATTATTAAATGGGTGATTCTGTTAAAAAGTTGTGCCAAGATTGTTTACCTTAATAAATGCAATATAGTCGACCATTGGTATTTATCAACATAAAAATAGAACAAGGTAACTTAGTTAATAATACTTATTACTAGTATTTATATTATATTTATAAAAAGATTATTTCTAAAATTATGTAAAGATAGTTTATACTCCCATCCCATGTAATATCTGATTTTGATGAAAATCATAATGATAACCAGGTACATACCTAATTACCGATAGTAAAATATAGAAACAGGTAAATGAAAAGACTTTGAACATTTCATTTGAAAAGAAATCTATTATTACTACAGGTAGGTATAGGTAGCATAGGTGCCAACTGCCCACACTCATAAATCAATATGAATATAAGCATTTTTTTTATTATTAATTGCATTTTATGTTCATTTAATGCATATTATTTAAGTGCTTATATAGATGTAAACACTAAATCTATTCAGAATATAAAAAGTGTACATCTTTTACGATTAAGTATAATAATTATAACCTCAAAATCTAATACATTCTGTAGTAGGCCACGGTTCCTCAAGTTGTCCGTATCTCAACAAATGCCTAATTAGAGTTAATGAATGAATCCGAACACAACTAGCATTTTCTCATTGCTGGGCGTTCTAGGGCATTCAATGTATGGGGAACGAGCAATGTCCTTTACAAAGTTCTCTCTTAAACACACAATACTACACTCACTCTACCTCATACAAGTCTTATAACAATCGCATTTGAACATTTGGATCGCCTCTGGATTCGACCCGAAATTGCTGTTGAAATTCAACTGTCTCTGCGTGGCAAATCGACGCATTCCAGAAAAGTCCAGTTCAATTGAAAGTTCATTAGCATCGGCGAGAACGTAGTACCTACCTAGTTATAAGTAGGTATCGCGCATGAGTTGTAAACAAGTGCAGATGTCATTGCACTTTTAACCTTACGCCGCACTGCATAAGGTTGAATTGAGCGCAGAATTCGACCTTTATCGAGATCATTCACTTCGCGACCCGAAACGTTCTGCTTTAATCTGTTTCTAGTATTTTCTTAGTTTTGGTTCGAGAGCGTTTGTGACAATATTTACATCGATATACGTATTTACATAACGATGTTCCTAACATTGACAACAATTTCTTAATTTCTGATCTAATTCAATAAGATTGTTCTTAAGTAGGATTCATGGTATTAGACTATTGATTTGTACGTTATGAAAGAACCTTCTTATAGATAAAATCATATTAAAACTGAGCCGTCGACCATACACCGTATACACGATACTAAAATTTGGAGTCAAAATGATAAATTCAGGTTGCAGAAGTGCTCTATGATACAGTGGTTAGTGCGTTTCAGGTGCATTCTTTATGAATTCCCAATGATCAGTATTTTTTCTAAATTAAGCAGTCAAAGGATGGGTAACCAAAAATATCTTCTCTCGAGCTCGAACACAATAAGCCATTGGTCCCGGCTACATCTGCAGTTGTTGGTAAGGAGAATCTGAATGAAATGAGACCTCGTAGTGGCTCCTGAGATGGTAGTTATCGGTAGAGGGGCTTCGAATAATAACTCGCCAACGATTAAGCTTGATACAGTATCATGATCAGCCTATTAATGGCCCACTGCTGGGGCACAGGCCTTCCCAATGGTTGGAATAGGGAGATTGGGCCATGACCCACCACGCGGGCCCAGTGCGGATTGGTGGGTGCTAACGACTGCAGATGCAGCCGGGACCAACGGCTTAACGTGCCTTCCGAAGCACGGAGGAGCTCGAGATAATAAATTTATGATTACGAGCTCCTCAATGTATGATTCTGTTATAGTATACTGGGGTATATTTAATATTTAGCGTTATGACTCATTCTCCATTAAAAAGGTCTGGCTAATAAAGATGCTTGTTTCAGGTGTGAACGGCACCCGCCGTCAGAGAAGTGCATCAGCGTGCAGGACCCCAGTGACGTGTGCTGCGAGGTTCAAGTGTGCGACGTCTCTCAGGACGTCCACGAGGAACCCGAGAATGGCACCAGTTCCACCAGCACTACTACTACGGAAGTAAGGAAAATGTCTATAGTAAGGGGAAGTTTTTGTCTTTGACTCTTAATGTCTACATCAGCTAGACGCTATAGTAATCGTAAGTGTCGCCGCACACGGGCCACACGCCACAGCCATAAACGCCGCCATGAGACGCTAGAAGCGGCTACTAAAGTGGCTGAAAGGCGCGACAGCGGCCGACTAAGGTAAGGGAGAGAGGGGTAGGGAACTGCGCGAGTGACGTGTGGCGGCGTTTTGTATCGGCGCATTAAGTGGCCGGTGCGGACCACAAGAAGCGAGCAACGACGATTTGTAGCGTGTGGCGGCCACCGGCGTATCGTGTGTGGCGAGTCCATATAAAATGTATGAAAACTACATGAAATATGCCGGTGGCGGCGTTTTGTGGTTGTGGTCGGTGGCCCGTGTGCGGCGACAGAGTATCAAGACAATTTTGATTCTTTATCTGTATAAATCTGAATTGCTATATCCCTTGATCACTTCGGAGTGACTTTACGGATTTCATCCATATATTTTAAAATTTTTGTTACATAAAAAAATATATGTTTATGAAAACTTTACTTACAACTCTATTTTCTTAGTTTTTTATAGACAGTACAAGGGTTCGCTAGTAATTTACTAATTCCACCTCTTGACTTTTTCACACAGATGCCAAGCTCATTAGAAGATAATCCGCCCAAAATGCCTATGAGACCGCTTGTGTTACCTGAACCTATCGGCTCCGTGAAAGTCCTGCAAAACAACACTGTCCAAGTGAACCTTATACACATGAACGACACAGAGGATCCAATTCATCTCCTGCTAAGCAGCGATAATGGAAAAACTTTCAAAGATGTAGAACTGAAATACTCTAACCTAATACTGAATTTGGAAGGTGGCAAAGACTACGTACTGAAGACTAGAGAGACTGGAACTAAATTTAATTTCACTATCACTACAACTGACGCTGGGGCCAACGAAGTGGCGGATGAGGACGTCGTAACTAAAGTCGGGTGCTATCACGATGGGAACTTTTATGCTGTCGGTAAGTACCTGCAATAATAGCCACATGTAAACGTACGAGTACCAATGCACATTCATCACCAACATAATAGGGTATTTGACAAGTTTTAGAAAACGATCTCACGTTATTGACTAATGTTTATGGAGTCCGTAAAAAGTGGATATTCATCATTCTGTTATGTTTTTTGTTTCAGTAAAAATAACCAAATCGAAAACTCCATTTTCAAGTAGCCACGATAACGTTTCTCTAGACAATATGGCGTCTTACTAGTGTGTGACGTCACACGACTGTTATTAAAACGTCAAACGATACAATGTTATGTCACTTTTACCGGAAGTTTACTTGCGTGTGAAGTCATTTTAGGCTCCGCCAATCCCAAGCGTTTTGGGTCACGTGACAATAGATAAGAAAACTATTATATTTTTCGTGGGTTTTTGTTAAATTATGAATATTTTTTTTGTAAAAATAGTAAAAACCCCTGTCAATATTCATTCTAAACACAGATGCTAACAATTGGCACTTTATTTTTAATACTGTCAAATACCCTATTGAGTACCAGAAGCCCAAGTACAATTCTTGACAGCTCCGTAATTGTATCGCATCGTCAAAATTTCTGTGAAAACTAAGCAGCTTATCGCTATCGGACGCTTTATCGCTTTTTAATACAAAAAATGAAAATAGCTTTTTGCATACAAAATATGACGTTAACGATACGATTACGGAGCTATAAAAATTCGTGTTTGGCCCTCTGTATTCCTAATTTACATTATGATATTTTTATTGAAGTTTGAATTATTTTTATAATAAGTATGCTCTATATATTTCATAGTCAATTTAACTGTAAACCATCGAAACAAATCTAATAGCCCAGTTAGTTTCAAAATTTTCAACATCCGAAATAATAAAGTATAGGTTTTTTTTTAATTTTAAAGAATTTTATAGATGATCGAGATGAATTAGTTTCGGTAGTCGATAGGTCCATCTCTAATACACATAAATACATTTCTTGAATTGGCATATGCATTTTGCTTCATTAACAGCGACAATTTTTTTTGCGCCGTGTCCAAGAGCTAAAGTATCATGTGGATATTAACGGTTTCGCAGCATAGTAACGTGTAGCACGCGCCACAGAAAAGAACGTTCTGGGCACGCGCACTGTCAAATGTCATGCGACGCAGGTCCCGATTTATTAGGTGGCGCATTTGCAGTTTCAGTTTGAGGCATTTGTCTCACCGTCACTGAAAATAAACTCCTCCAACCGCAAAAGCCTTAAAATCCTGCGTTTGTTCCAAACTGTATCATTGTAAGGGCGAAATTGGTAATCCTCAGGCCAGGAGTTCCACATCGGCTGCACGGAGCTATGCGAGTGCACGGGGCCGGACGAGCGTGAGTGCGCGGCGCTGATCTGCCCCGCGCACGTGGGGCTCGAGCTGGTGTCCAAGGGCTGCGTGCGGTGGGCCCCCGCGCCCCCCGCGCACCCGCCTGCCTGCTGCCCGCGCGCCGCGCGCTGTCTGAGCAATGGCACCTGCCATTATAAGGGCACGCCGTTAGTATGATGCCCCACACATCCCCCACTAGAGACATACGTGCTGGTGTCCAAGGGCTGCGTGCGCTGGGCCCCCGCGCCCCCCGCGCACCCGCCTGCCTGCTGCCCGCGCGCCGCGCGCTGTCTGAGCAATGGCACCTGCCACTATAAGGGCACGCCGTTAGTATGATGCCCCACACATCCCCCACTAGAGACATACGTGCTGGTGTCCAAGGGCTGCGTGCGGTGGGCCCCCGCGCCCCCCGCGCACCCGCCTGCCTGCTGCCCGCGCGCCGCGCGCTGTCTGAGCAATGGCACCTGCCACTATAAGGGCACGCCGTTAGTATGATGCCCCACACATCCCCCACTAGAGACATACGTGCTGGTGTCCAAGGGCTGCGTGCGGTGGGCCCCCGCGCCCCCCGCGCACCCGCCTGCCTGCTGCCCGCGCGCCGCGCGCTGTCTGAGCAATGGCACCTGCCACTATAAGGGCACGCCGTTAGTATGATGCCCCACACATCCCCCACTAGAGACATACGCGCTGGTGTCCAAGGGCTGCGTGCGGTGGGCCCCCGCGCCCCCCGCGCACCCGCCTGCCTGCTGCCCGCGCGCCGCGCGCTGTCTGAGCAATGGCACCTGCCACTATAAGGGCACGCCGTTAGTATGATGCCCCACACATCCCCCACTAGAGACATACGTGCTGGTGTCCAAGGGCTGCGTGCGGTGGGCCCCCGCGCCCCCCGCGCACCCGCCTGCCTGCTGCCCGCGCGCCGCGCGCTGTCTGAGCAATGGCACCTGCCACTATAAGGGCACGCCGTTAGTATGATGCCCCACACATCCCCCACTAGAGACATACGCGCTGGTGTCCCGCCTGCTGCCCGCGCGCCGCGCGCTGTCTGAGCAATGGCACCTGCCACTATAAGGGCACGCCGTTAGTATGATGCCCCACACATCCCCCATTAGAGACATACGTGCTGGTGTCCTGCCTGCTGCCCGCGCGCCGCGCGCTGTCTGAGCAACGGCACCTGCCACTACAAGGGCACACCGTGAGTATGATGCCCCACACATCCCCCACTAGAGACATACGACCTGGTGTCCCGCCTGCTGCCTGCGCGCTGTTGAAGCAACGGCACCTGCCACTACAAGGGCACACCGTGAGTATGATGCCCCACACATCCCCCACTAGAGACATACGAGCTGGTGTCCCGCCTGCTGCCTGCGCGCTGTTAAAGCAACGGCACCTGCCACTACAAGGGCACGCTGTTAGTGTGATGCCCCACACATCGCCCACTAGAGACATACGACCTGGTGTCCCGCCTGCTGCCTGCGCGCTGTTGAAGCAACGGGACCTGCCACTACAAGGGCACACCGTGAGTATGATGCCCCACACATCCCCCACTAGAGACATACGAGCTGGTGTCCCGCCTGCTGCCTGCGCGCCGCGCGCTGTCTGAGCAACGGCACCTGCCACTACAAGGGCACGCTGTTAGTGTGATGCCCCACACTACCCCACTAGTGACAAATGAGTTAGTGTCCAAACGCTGCGTGGGGTGAGACCAGCCCTTCTGCTGCCCGCGCGCCGCGTGCTGACTGAGCGATGGCACCTGCCACTACAAGAGCACGCCGTGAGTATGATGCGCTGCGGCACATGAATCATCTAGAAACCCGATAAGGTCCCCGCTACTGGCGCAAAGGCCTTCCATATGAATGGAATTGAAAGTTTAGGCCATGACCCAAACGCGGGTCTAGTGGTGATTGGTGGATGCTAACGACATCATATGCAACCGGAACTATGAAAATTTGAAAAAATAATCATTATTATGAATAATATGTTTTTATGAAACTCTCTATTTTGGCCCCCAGATCAGTGAAGGCTATGCCAATAGACATATCGTATAATAAGCGCTTATTTGATACTAATGAAATTATGGTAGAAAAGCCTTTTATGGCAGTAGTTCGGTTATTTAACAAAAGAGACATAACAGTGTATGTAGGTGTAGGGTGAATAGATCAAGTGAAAAATTAATTTAGCGTATGCACGCATATAGTTTCCTTTCTTTAAATTCAACTCAACACGTTATACTATAGCTCTTTATAGTTATTTTAAAATGATCAATGTTTAGTCACGATAGGCACAAATTTATTCCAGTGTGCCCAATTGGAGCGAAGTACCTATCGAACTGACGGGATGCGAACAAAGATGTTTCTGCGAAAATGGCGAATTGGAATGTCAAGATACTTGCACTCCGCTGCCTCCCGTGCCTCCGCAGACGTTGCGATGCCCTCCGATGCATCGGCCGGCACCCGTGAATATCTCTGATGATGACTGTTGTAAGCAGTGGGGTTGTATACCACTGGGTAAGTCACTACCGCTAACAAAATAACAATATTGGTGATGGATTTCATAGCAAATATCATATTCATTGACGACATTACATTATAATTCATAAAAACAATGTAACATTCATTTACATTATTCATTACAGCTGGCAGCAACAAGACGACTCATAAGACTTACACAATGACGATTTTGGGTAACGCGAATTATGTAACACCTATTGCACCCATTCTACCGACAATAACGACGTCCGTATTACGGACTCCGCCAATGCCCACAGATCCATCAGAGTTTTATCGACATTTGAGCCCAATCAAAATAATCCCTAAATTCTTAAAAGCTCCCGTACCGACTTTTAATGACATCCCAAAATACTCAATAAACTCTCATTATAAACAAAATGACAACATTTCTAGTATGCATATTTCATCAGAAGAAATTGCACCCTCGAATAATGTTTATTCTAACCCTTCGTCTAATATTCATAATTTGAACTTACTACCAACAAAAGCTTATGACTCGATCCCATTGGACTCTACCAGAATACCTATACGTACGGATAAAATATTACAGACACACTCTCATCGCCACAATTTTGTACCATCTGATTCTAAAATGCACGATATGATACAACAAATACCAGTTCATCCTCTATATGAAACAAAACCCTTTGGTACATCTAACGCTGTTTTTAAAAATGTTCAGGAGAAAATAAGGAAAGTCCCTATATCTGAAATGGAACATTTCAATTATTTTGTCCCTATCATGGAAAGAAAACCTGATGTCATCCCATATCAAGGAGATGAATTCAGACCCACTAGCATAGCAGCATTAAAATCGTCACAAAGTCTTTTTGAACCGATTGTGAAGAATCAGACCAATAAACTATCTTCAATCAAACGCGTTCAGCAAACGCATAATGATCACAAGCCCCGGGAACCTCTACAAGTTTCTCGAAGTAAGCACGTCACGATACTACGTAATAAAGATTTGACTTCACTCAAAACAGCTGAAAATAATCAGCTGTGGACTGAGACTGCCAAAGCACACTTGTTGACTAAAGCTCCTACTCCCTACGAGACAGTTTTATTACGTGCAATCCCAAATGCTAGGACAGACATAGAATCTACTTATGACCGCAATTCGAAGGCTCCCAGGATTGCTGGGAAAACGTACTCAACTTTAGATCTTGAGCATCTCCTGAGCCAGATGGAAGTGGAATCTGAAGTGAATAGAAATCTCGGACGGTCAGCAGATAAAAGTCGCGATGTCACAGGTCAGCCTGTGTTAGCAATTGTTTACTGTTTTATATAGACTTGTATTACCTCTATGACTTGACTTTCGATAGGTACTCAATAATATAGACTGACTTCGACGGCTCTTGTTACCACTAACACGAACAATCATTTCATTTCACTTGCGTGCTGTAATTAATTGTCTTCTAACTGTTTTATGTTATCAAATAACAATCTGTCGGCTTCTTCATAATGAAAACTAACAATCCCCATGAACGTGTTAGGAAGAAATTGACTCTAACGCTCTCGTAAACTTTTCAGGTCAAAATCCTGAATCTGACTTCACAACGAACTCACCCCATACACAACAGCCCAGTTTCCTTCCAACCATCCCACCGGAGATTCATTTCCCTCAAGAAGACCTCTCCGATTACGACCAGAATAATATCCACAGACCAGTTAATACTTTACCTGGTCTTCCACCTGGTTTATCACCTACTGGCCATGGCCCATCTACCTTTGGAGACAACAATAAGAAGTTATCAGTTATCTCCTTGCATTCGGATTCTCCAACAAGTGTGATGATGCTCTTTGGTTTGCCACCTGTATTGGTTGGCTTAAGAGGAAGCGTCGACCTGAGATATACAGATAAAGCGTGAGTAATTTCATAAAGTCTAACAAAACAGAAAAAAAAAGTATGTTACATAACTACCTATGTTGATAGAATTTGCTGACAGATCACAATTTTTAGTGGATGTTTAATATTCTTCTTGTTAAACATGATAAAAATACGTATTCTTGCTCACCTTTGTAATAGGGTATTTGACAAGTTTTAGAAAACGATCTCACGTTATTGACTTATGCTTATGGAGTCCGTAAAAAGTGGATATTCATCATTCTGTTGTGTATTTCAATAAAAATAACCATGTCAAAAACTCAATTTTCAAGTTGCTGCGAAAACGTTTCTCTGGGCAATATGGCGTCTTACTAGTGTGTGACGTCACACGACTGTTATTAAAACGTCAAACGATACAATGTAATGTCACTTTAACCGGAAATATACTTGCGTGTGACGTCATTTTAGTCTCCGCCAATCCCAAGCGTTTTGTGTCACGTGAAAATAGATAAAAAAACTATTATCTTTTTCGTGGGTTTTTAGTGAAATTATGAATATTTTTTTTAGTAAAACCCCTGTCAATATTCATTCTAAACACAGACACACTAACAATTGGCACTTTATTTTTAATACTGTCAAATACCCTATTCATAAAAGCAGTACATCCAAAAAAGTGGATATTCTATAACTTTTATGTAATATTTAAAGCTCGTTGCAAATGATGGGAGAAAATTAAGTACAAATTGCAGACAACGAAATATTTCATTAATAAATCTTGTACAACTTCTTTATTTGTTTCAAGAATAACGTGCGAAAGTCGAAATTATTCATATTCCTAACGTTTTCAGTGACGAAGACGTGTCTCAATGGTATTCGCAAGTGTTCGCCCCGGCAGACGAGGTGCTCACCACGGCACGCCTCGAATTCCGGCTGACGGGACTAAAACCCTCCACCACGTACAAAGTGCGTGGCAAACTCTACCTGCACAACCTCCCCGTTGAGCCCGAGAGCGAAGTGTACACTGTCCGAACGCAGGACTTGCCTACTGTAAGTAAACTTCTTTTTTTTTGTTGACGGTGGAAAATGCATTTTCGCACCATAGCGCGCGCTTGCCAGGCGCGCGACGTGTGTGGGACTCCCCGGCGTGGAACAACGCCGGTCCTACCCACTAAAAACCACCGGTACCCTCCTCGGCCCTTATGAGGGCGCTCTGGGATCGGCGCACCTACGTGCGCCACTACACCAGAGCGGCCCAGCGAGTGGACCGGGCAACGCGCCTATGGGGGATTACTCTAGGGTACTAGGTAATCCCCAGACGGGGTGGCCTATGCCGACTGGCACCAAGGACGCGCGGCTGGCATGCCGCGCCCAGACCACCTTAGGGCAGACGAAGACTGCCTTCTTCGGCCCACCCGTCTACGCCGGAGGGGAGCGGCCAGAGCGTCCTTCTCCCGCTCCCTCCGCTGCCTCTTTCTGCCCCGTCACCACCTCGAAGAAGGAGGCGGCAGCCTTCCATGCTCTTCATTTCATTGCCAAGTAAGGTTCGAGCCATGCTTGGCAATGAGAGCGCTCCACCGCCGTTTCGCCAATTGTAAGTAACCTAACCTAACTATAAATACTAATGTAAGAGCAAGCTACGTACATATTGCCCGCTCATCATTTTACTAACTGACCTTATTTCATTATTTTCAATGATCGTCAATTACTTAAAGCGAAGGATGCGGGTCCCGTCTGCTGCCTGGTCCGCGCTGTGTTTTTTTGTCGTGGTGGTGGTGGTGAAGCAGTTAAATGCTTATAACTGCTGAACCGATTTAGATGAAATTTGATATAGTGATACTTTGAGTCACGGGAAAGGACATGGGAGTAGTTTTGATCATAGAAATAACCCTTTAAGGGGGCGGGAAGAGGGAACAGGGGATGGAGGTTTATAAGGGAAACCATTTTTCCCAAGCAGATGAAGTCGGGGGAACCCAATAGTAATATTATAAAGGGGGTGAAATAAGGGATAAAGTAGGTATGGGAAACATTTTTTTCCACACAGCTGATGTCTAAATATTAATATATGTAAATTACGCGTCACGTTGCTTGTCCAAGATGGACTCCTAAACTGCTTTACCGATTTTAATCAAATTTGCACTGCACCGTGTGCAGTTTGATCCAACTTGAAAGATAGGATAGCTTACATCTCAATTTATAGTCGCAATATTATTTTATTGCTAATTTTACTTATCTTTTGGGCTTGTCACGATATAATTATCTTAGTATTTGCCCATTTTTAGCTGTTCGCAAAGACATACTACAAGTCAGATCACCTTTAGATTCTTAACGGTAAAGAATCACCATAAACAGCCTATTAATGCCCCAACTGTTGAGACACGGGCCTTATTTATAAATAGAATAACAGAGACACCACTATACGGGATCCATATGATCAATGGAAGATTACCAAGTAGGTACTGTTGCGGCTATATCTATATGCCACACATATTATAACCAACATGGAGGAAATAATCATTTGCCTCCTCAAGAGATGGCAATACCGGCATTGCGCTCACAACGTACGCTTAACGTATGGAAGCCTACATCGCGCAAGTGAAATTCGGAGGCTAACACTGTATATATATAAAGCTCGACCAACATCAGTGTGGTCGTTCCAACTCCTCCCACACAGGCCACAAACTCCTACGCTACACAGCTAGCATACTTGCACACTAGCTTAGCATTAGGCAGACACCGCACCCGTAGGATAAGAGTGCGAAGACTAGGTCTACACATGACACGCTATACCAGGTACGTACCTGGGCGTTTTTCCCCGGTTCCACGACAACAGTCCGAGTCTCAGAGACGCCCTCTAGTTGAGCCGGGACACCCTGAGGTTCGACTGGTCTAGAGGCTGCAGACGGAGAGGAGACTCCCTCTGTGGGGAGATGCCATCCGCCTGGAATACCTCTAGAGGCACTCGCCAATTCTCGGCTTGAGGTCCCCTTAGGATCTCGCCGTCCCCAAACCCGGTGACGCTGTAAAGGTCATCTGCTACCAACAGCATACACACTAAAAAAAAAAGTCCGGTCGCGGTTTCCGTGCTACCATCACCCAGTTCGGTGGAAGATCTTCCTTTTTGGCCTTCCTACACTAGTGACCCGGACATTATCATCATCTAATGACACAGGGTGCAACGAGTGCCAACGGGTTCACGTAACTTCTAAAACACGGAGAAGTTTGAGATTTTTGATCTTCCATTTGATTATCTTCATTAGTTGGACGCAGAGGGTCAGGAACGAAACCGTGCTTCAGCGCGTTCATATGTCCCGGAAAATGTTGCCTTCTATCAAAAAGCGCAAGATAGAATATCTTGGCCACGTGCTCAGGAACAACAGATACATGCTGCTCCAGTTGATAATGATGGGCAAAGTGGACGGAAAGAGACGTGCTGGGCGAAGAAAAAAGTCATGGCTCCGGAATATCCGGGAGTGGACCGGTATTGCCTCCGTCGAACAGCTGTTCCGGCTGGCTGCTGACAGAACTACATACAGAAAGCTAACGGCCAACCTTCAGGATTGAAGAGGCACTGGAAGAAGAAGAAGAATTTGATTAACAAACCTGCGGAAATTGCTTAACTTTCACAATCAAGCCAATTACGCCACCAAGGTTCTGTTATCCTTTTTTTATCAAAAACCTTATCGTGTCTCAGGTGGCGCCGATAGAAGAAAAGCGCAGGGAGATCGACAGCAGACTGACAGTAGTGGATGTCAACGACACCAGCGCCCACGTCACCTGGAGACACTTCACCGACGAGGAGTTGCAGTACATTGACGGAATACAAGTCAGGTTAGTACAAGATTATGTTATAAAGGTTTTGATCTGGTTGATTCCTCGTGTTTGTATGTAGTATTCACCATCTTCACAGAAAACGGAGTAGGCAATTAGACTTAATTGATTTAATGTCTGACCGCTTTATTACTTAAAGTAGACTAAAGTTAAACCTGGACTAAATCTGGATGCTGTCACTTTTGCTTGCTAAAAAGAAGATAGGGACAACATTGGGTTTAAACCATGACTAAGTATAGTCCGCGTTTTGGAATAAGGCGGTATAGGTTTTATGAGCACAAAATGAATAGAGAGGAAGAGATGCATGTGTATTTTATACTCTGTATGTCTCAGCAATTTTATTTTAACCAGGCGATTGGATGCCTAGATCTCGATAGTTTGCGAAGTTGTTGAATTGATATTTAGTTGAATAGTAATTTAGTACATTTACATATTGATGAAGTTGTAGGTTTACTTCGCTGACTACAGTGACTACTGCTTCTCCCAATGCACCGGAGTGTAAAAACACAATTAAACTAAGTAAATTTGAATAAAGTGGCTGAGCCTTGTTCAGTCACCTTCAACGGTCTGATTTTCAATACGCAAAGTTGTTAAACGTCCAGTGATTCTCGTTCAAAAAACCATCGACCTAGACATCATAATAATATTGTTTAACGGTTTCTCTCATGCCAATTTTTACGTATCTGCGGCGGCAATTTTTTTTCTTCTATTACAATATATCATATCCCATTGCCCTCGCACCTTATTTGTACTATTAAACTGCGTACGGATGGTGTGTTCCAGGGTACACGTAGACAGTGTTCTCTGGAATGCCATATAAATACTTGCAGTTTCGCGTACCCTTTTCTAATTGCTATAAGTATAGATGGCGCGTTCCAAGGCACGCGTAATCGCCTGCGCATGACCTGGAACACGTTATCCGTACGCAGCTTTACAAAATATTGCTTCCCTTTTCACACAGATACAGGCCAGTTGGCACACCAATCTACAGCATGACGGAACTTCTCCATCCGCGCCGTCGCGGCGCCGGGCTCACGGAATTGCGCGCCGGCACTGCTTACGAGGCGTCACTAGTGCTGATGCCGCCGGGCGCCTCCGTCGTAGAACTACACGACCCCGCCGTACTGCGGTTCACCACCGCTCCGACCCACGGTCAGTGACCCCGTACACACACAGAATGGAGCGATCGTCATTAATTAATGCACCAATAAAATATTTAGCAAGTTTTTTTTTTATTGAAGTTATACTTCTTTAGCCGCGTTATGAAAAAAATATGAGAGTGAAATTTTAAGATGCGCGCGCATCACTGTAACACAATAGTAACACCATGAAGTTGGCCGCGGGCGCGTTATGAATGTTAGTGTCTAATAATCCACCATTATTAGACATCTGTTCGAAAGGTACTTTGAACGATCCACGGAGCTCCATAAGATGATCGCGTTGTCAAAAACAATGTTGGCACGCTCGTCGCCTCTGATCACTGTTTTCATATTTATAATATTTATCTACATGTTTCTAGTTTCTATATAGACACAACGTGTTTTAGTTACTTACAAGTGCTAATTAGATATGGACTAATAACTTAAATTCAGTAGTGATTTAAATTGAATATTTTGATTATTTATTAAATTTTTCAACTTTATTGACTGCGTTGACTATCCTTTTCCAGACTTTTTATTAATTTATTGTAATTAATTATTTGCATGCAATTAAAAACTAATTTTAAACGATGCCAAAGAAGGATAACTTCTCACGCGCCTACATAAGTACACGCACCCATTTTTTTTATACAAAATAGGCAATGCGTTTGACCGCAATCTCACCTGATGGAAAGCGATAATGAGGCCTAGGATGGTACACACCTGCCTAGAAGATGCCTGTTCACTCTGGCCTTGAAGATGTCCAGATTATATTGGTCCGGGAAAACAGACCTAGGCAAGGAGTTCCACTCCCTAGCCGTTCGCAAAATGAAGGCCGAAGCAAATCGCTTCGTGCGAAAGGGAGGAACATCGACAACATAAGGGTGGAAGCCCTCGCTGCGCCTGGTCGTCCGGTGGTGGAAAGGGGAAGGGGGGATCAAATATGTAATACCTACCTATAGTAGTTTTGGAAAATGATCTTTTATTATTTAGTAGTTTTCATGATCTTCGATTGATATGATTGGTAACAAATCATTATTTTTTCAAAGAGTGGATCTTTATAATTCTGTTGCGTATTTAAGTTCTAAAAAGATAACGTTTCTAAATATGCCTTAGAACATTCTTGTGAGAGATAAAGTGTATTTTTTTTAAACTCTCGCCTTTAAAATAGTGCTTTGCTCCCTTAGTATACAATCTGCTATTAATTTCGTTCCAACCGAGTGTTCCCGGCACTCACGCATTTTTTTTTCTTAATAATTCTGTAATATTTTAATTGTCATTAAGTTATTTCTAATAATGTAATAGGGTATTTGACAATATTAAAAATAAGGTGCCAATTGTAAGCACCTGTGTTTAGAATGAATATTGGCAGGGCTTTTTACTATTGTTACAAAAAAAATATTCATAATTTTACAATACATACAATTTTAATTTACATAATCATTTAAAAAATCACGAAAAAGATTTTCGTGACCCAAAACACAAGACGCCATATTGTCCAGAGAAACATTTTCGCGGCAATTTGAAAATGAAGTTTTTGACATGGTTATTGTAATTGAAATACACAACAGAATTCTGAATATCCACTTTTAACGGACTCCATAAACATTATTCAATAACGTGAGATCGTTTTCTAAAACTTGTCAAATACCCTGTTGGAAATATTTATATCATCATCATCATCATCAGCCTATTAGTGACCCCACTGCTGGGGCACAGGCCTTCCCTATGGATGGAGTAGGGAGACTAGGCCATGACCCACCACGCGGGCCTAGTGCGGATTGGTGGGTGCTAACGACTGCAGATACAGCCGAGACCAACGGCTTAACGTGCCTTTAAAAGCACGGAGGAGCTCGAGATAGTAAAATTTTTTTCACCCATCCAATGACCGACCACTTCGAAAGTTGCTTAACTTCAACGACCGCAGCCGAACGCGCTAACCACTTGCGCCATCGAGCTCTTCAATATTTATTACTTGACGACCTTCGTGGTCGAGTGGTTTGTACGCCGGGTTTCATGGTGTCGCCGACTCTCGAGTCGGCCGGGATTCGAACCCGGGACCTCTCGAGGTCCCGGGTTCGAATCCCGGTGGGGGCAGATGTTTGTATGATGAATACGAGCATTTGTACTCCAGTCATGGATGTTTAATATGTGTTTCTATATAAATATACTTATATATGTACAGTATATGTATTCTATCCGTTACCCTAGCATCCCATAACATAAGCCTTACAGTGCTTACTTTGGGGCAAGGCTAATTGGTGTGGGTGTTGCAAATATTTATTTATTTTATTTATTTCATGAATATTTCCAGACCCATACAACTGGACGGTGACCATAGAGGCGCGCGCGGTGGGCTCCGAGGCCGCAGAGGTGACGTGGCGCGGGGTGCCGTCGCCCGCGGAGCGCTGGGTGCGCGTGTACCGCGCCGCGCACGCCTGCGGGGACGCACCAGCACCCGCGCCCGCGCCCGCCCCAGGCGCCGGGCCCGTGTCTCCACCCGCACCCGCTCGTAGGGAGCATGACGAGTTCCGGCTAGCAACGCGCGATCTACCACCGGCCGTGACGCTAACAGGCCTTCAGCCAGATACTAGGTTAGTAGTAGCTCTTTTATTTTAGAACTAGCGGCCCGCCCTCGCTTCGCTTCGGTGTAGAGCTGAAGTGTAGACTACAGTTTTTG
Source organism: Chilo suppressalis (assembly GCA_902850365.2). Taxonomy (NCBI): domain Eukaryota; kingdom Metazoa; phylum Arthropoda; class Insecta; order Lepidoptera; family Crambidae; genus Chilo; species Chilo suppressalis. Next base: position 3,112,809 of record OU963910.1, read on the forward strand.
TTCTCAGACTTGTATTATACACAATGACATTCATCTATGGTTCTTCTTATACCTGCATGCAAAGTCTCAGCCCGATCGGTTTAAAATGGACAAAGTTTCATACAAAGTTTCATTCCCTATTTTATCCCCTTGGGGGTAGAATTGATCAAAATCCTTTCTTAGCGGATGCCTACGTCATAACATCTACCGGCATGCCAAATTTCAGCCCGACCAGTGGTTTGGGCTGTGCGTTGATAGATCACTATGTCAGTCAGTCCCCTTTGAGTTTTATATGTATAGACATTCTTTTATTAAAGAACTAGCTTCCGTGCATTGTTGCCAGTGCTGCTGGACCCGCGCTTGTGTCTTTCCCTGCTCGTAGGGAACGTGACAAGTTACGGCTAGTTACGAGGACCTACCACCTGTTGTGACACTTACTGGTCTCCAGCTCGATACTAGATATGTTTGTACTTTGGTCATTTTAGAATATAATAGCTTCCGCCTGCACCCGCTCGTAGGGATCGTAAGTCCCGGCTAGCTACGCGAAATCTGCCGTCTGCCGTCACACTCTCTGGTCTCCGGCCCGACACCATTATGTTTGTGACTCATTTATTTTAGAACATACTAGCTTCCAACGCACTCGTAGGGACCATGGTGAGTTCCGACTAGTTACGAGGGATCTGCCGCCCGCTGTTACACTCGCCGACTTGCAACTAGACACTAGGTATATTTGCAACATATTCATTTTAGAATATACTTACAAGCCTCCGCCCCACAGAACATATTTTTTTCTGTGTTATGCACTCCACCCGCACTCGCAGGAACGTTATGTGTTTCGGCTTTCCACGCGCCATTTGCCTATCGCTACTACGCTCAGCAGCCTCCAGTCCAACACCAGGTAGTTATAATTTGTAATTTATATATTTTATTGATACTATTGTGTTTATTTAATGTTATTATCTATTGTTTTTCTATTTTTGTAAGTTTTATGGGCCTGAAATAAATGTTTATTAATATTATTATTATTATAACACGATTCAAACTTAATGGCACCTGTGAATCTTCAGTTGCGCTAACTAGCTCAATTCATGTCGCAGTAAATAATGCAATAGAGTGACGTTGTAACTACTAGCAAAGATCTTATTTTTATTTAAATCTAAAGAAAATATAACGGACCTAAGAAGATTTTTTTGTAATAATATTATATTTTCTTCGGATTTAAACATCGAGCAGTTACATGCTTAAAAAATATAGTTAATTTTATTTGTTTTATATTACACGCAACCTGCTGAATAATTTATAAATAAATAATTATCATTGCATCCACCCGTTACATCGTTTTAAAGTTTTATAGAGATAAGTTAAAGTTAGTCGTGACCATTCCACCATTTTTCAATTGACAACGCTTGTAAAACGCAGAAATACGAGCTATATTTCTCGTTTAAATATTCAATATAGCAGCTTTTGCATGATTAGGTTGCCTAGGTATCTAGAATAGGTTCACCATTCACTATATTTAAACTAATCCTATATCCTTTCCTTACAGATGCCGAGTTTGGCTTGAATTATTCCTCACGAATGGTAAAGTGAAGACTAGCAACGTTCTAGAGATCAACACTAAGTCTTTAGACTCACCTGAACCCATTGACAGTAAGTCAATACTACTAATAATAATATTTATAGTAATATTTACTAGCTAAAAATAATTGAAGTTTGCAAGGAGCAGTAAAATTTTCACCCTTCAAATTGAAGCTCCGATTTATGAATATTGTATCTCCTCTCAGAAGACTGCTATCAAATAACATTATCTTGTAGTATTGTCCTCGAGGATAGATCGGAGTTTTTTTGATCATGTATCCCATAGATGAGTTGCAGTCCACAGAATAGTTCAACCTGAAAACATCGTACGGTAATGCACCCCAAGTGGTTTGCTCAGAAAACAGTATAATAATGCTGTTTTTTTTCTCTTTCTAGGTACATATAAGTTACCTTTAAATGTGATAAATTCGGCTAAGATACAAACCACATTTCACAAGAATTTCTGTCGTCGAGGTCGCGATGAGGAGATCTATTTTTAAGATATACTGCTATCTCGTGTGGATTCTCTCGACTCGTGGATTTTTTTCTAGTAAAACTTTTCTTTAGAAACATGTACTGCTATCGTAAGATTAACTTCCTGCATCAAAATATAATAGGGATGGAGATTTGTGGTGTCTCAAGCATTTATCAGAAGCTTTGCAAGTCATCAGAAGCTTCCTAAAATTAAGAACAATATAAACCAATTCAAAGATCTATTCCTTTACCAACGCTGAAAAAAATTGTTCACTGTCTGATGATGATATTAAAACTTCTTTTCCAGATGAAATAGAATCAGCATCGATAGCCGGCAGCCGAGGAGATTCACGAGGAGATTACTACGGCGCTTTAGTAATAGTAGGAGTTGTGGCAGCGTTGGGAGCTCTCACGTCATTACTACTACTGTTAGTGGTTGTTCGTAGGCATCGTCCCCGTTCAGTGTCAATCACTCGTAAGTTACAACGTTGCAGCACTCCCTTTGCATTTAATTTGTTGCACTGGAAAAAGTATAGTATTTCAATTCTGAATTTAGCAGACTACTATATTTCTATTACAGTTCTATAGAGGTTTTGCCCTAATTTTGATGAATTTATAAAATCTGTTTTACTTAATTTTTATTATTTTTTTACGCAAAATTAATAACACATGACTGTTATTTGACTTGGAAATTGAGTTTTAAGTGTTTTGATTTGAATTCTTGAAAAATATTGTCCTTATGATGCTTTTTGTCACTTTTATGGATGATATGATAATATGTATTACCATTCGCAGCCGTGCCAACAGCACCACGTGAGTCGTCTCTACCACCTTATGATAATCCTGCGTACAAACTAGAATTACAGCAAGAAACAATGGGTAATCATTATTTAAAATTTTATATACTTGATTTTTACAACACTATAATAATAATAACTATTTAATTTACCATCTTCTTATTGCACCGTTTTATAACTTGTAAGATTTAAAAAAAAAGAGAGATTATACGCGAGAGATTATAATAACGAATTTCTAAATTTCCTATATTACGTTATAAAATATATATTATTTGTAGACAAACATATTTTTATTTTAATCTAAATCATATTTTTTATCTTCTCTTTCAGATCTCTGACAGTTAAGTTCCCGTGGACACACGAATGGCGTCAACGGGATCAATGAACGGAGTGTCGACGTTCAAAATGGCCGAACATACAACGAAATGGGTGTCTAAGCTCACCCTCATTGTAAATAAATATGACACAGAGACAAATGGTGAATATCAAAAGACAAAAAGTGGAAGTGAAAAATAGACTTACGTTAAAGTGGTAAAAATTTCATGGTAGCATTTGTTATCAATATGATACTTAATTACTTGTTATAATTAGAACTGAATATTGTAAACTATTTATGACTTTTAATAATATTCACACGTGAGCCATAATGCCTATGGATCGAATAAGTAAATGAGTTATGAACTAACATACTCAACATAAACTGTATATTTTATTGTAGTAAGTAAATGTTTTTGATTAGTAATAAAGAGTTTACGAGTTATGAAACAAGGAAGAAGTGCCTTAATTAAAATAGATTGATTGCAAAGAAATTCCTAGTACTTACATTTCTGTTTGTAAATAGTGTTAATAAAAAAGATAACCTCTAGTATTGTGCTTTTTTTTTGTAAAATTTATTAATTTGCTCTCTCTATATACTTTATTTGCCACTCCTTGAAGTTATTTTTCATTTGTTAATACTATTGTAATATAGCTTGTAATTCATAAGCACTTGTCTTATTTCCCCATGTAATGTTAAATTTAACAAAACAGGTACGTACTAGCAGTAGTAATAAAATGTCAAGGGAAAGGAACAGCAATTACAAAAACGTCATTTAATTCAAATACAACACCAAATCACATTATATTTTCTATAATTATAATAATAATAATACATTATATGTTTTATATGATTGTATTTTCTTAACGACTATCCTAACCATTTGACCTACACAGTTTATGCCCATATTTTTTTAAGAAAATAATAATATACATGATTTTGTTTGGATAGTATCGGAATTGAAAAACGCAATGTTTTAATAACATGTATTTAATAACAAATAATCGTTTAAGAAAATATATATAAAGAGCCTGTTTAGTAATATTGATAAATAACCATATTCATTTACTGGGCCCAAAAAGGAAGTTTAAATTGTGTAATTATATAAACTTTCATATCATAAATCTTATATCATAACCATAATTTTCTAATATATATTCTTTTTTATTATTCTAAAATGCACCCGCAAGGTACGGGTATGTTTTAAATACATAAATGTACAAATGAACTTTATTTAGCTGGGGTAAATAAAGTCCCTTTGTTTTTTAACGACACAATAAATACAAAATAAATAATTTGGAATATAAATACTTAACAACTATGCTTTTTATCAAGTTTGTAGCAAATAAAATACCAGATGCTCGGTCAATAACCTCGTAAGGAATGCATAGCATAAAGCTACGCATTTATTTAAACAAGCGAAAAGTAACCATTTTCACATTATAATTTTTTAACAGATCATTTTTAATATAATTTGTAAAAATATCTTGGGGATAAGAAGATAAGTTTTTTTTGTCAAAAAAATCATAAATTTTGCTCAACTTCATTCAAATCAGATGAAAATGATAAATAATGATTTCTAGTTATGTCTCATCATTTGATATGTACCTATTTGATGTTAAATATAATGCCTCGATTCATAATAGAAGATGAACAAAATCTATATATAAAGAATATAGATCGCTTTTAGCTTCTTAATTTAACATAAATATAATATTTTTGAAACTACTGATATAATAATGGTGCATCATGTTTTGTTTCATATATTTGAACGCCTTTTAATAGTAAGTCATGAATATAAAAATTTAAAAAGCTATATAATGAAATTGTATAAGTAACCGTAAAATATTCATGAGCTACTTATGAAAATAATGAAAACTGGAATCGAAAGATGAATCCGATTCTCATATGTTTATGATGTGAACTTAAGGTTATGGTTTTGTTTATTGGAAGCATACACAAGATTAATCTCTCCAAAAAACCGAATTACCGACCTTTGCTTCGCTTGAACCACTATACTAAAAGAATGTCCATTATAGAAAAACAATTTCACTAATATGTAATCCGCCAGTGTTAGTAAAATCTTTTAATACAAACAAGATACTTGATATATTTATTAGGTACGAAAAATATAGTAAAGCACAGAATAAAAACCGTATTTTTATGCTATGAAATGGACTGAAAGAATGTCCATTATAGAAAAACAATTTCACTAATATGTAATCCACCAGTGTTAGTAAAATCTTTTAATACAAACAAGATACTTGATATATTTATTAGGGACGAAAAATATAGTAAAGCACAAAATAAAAACCGTATTTTTATGCTATGAAATGGACTGCCCTGTTGTCTAATCTAAATATAAATAATACACTGTTTTGGCAGTCATATAATAAAATGCAATATAATCCATAATTTAAGAACCAAACAATGTAACAGAGAAACGAACATATTAAAAATGTTCAGAGATTCATTCATCATTAGAAAGGATGAAAATGTGACATAAAACGAAAACAACATTAATCATTCCAATTACATTTAAAGCATCAGTAAATAAAATCAAAGTTTTGATGAGAGCTGATTAAATAGAATACATTTTTTTATAACTTTGGCATAAGAATTTGAAACAGAGTTCTTTGAAGCTCTGTTCGCATTTGTCATTAATAGACGTCTTTTGCATTTATATCATCTTTTAAATACTAAACAAGAGCTATAATAAAAACAGAAAGCCTTCCAAAATCAGTAAATTCACCTATAAGAACATGACACTATAAAATAATATATAGCTACAGCTTGTGCAAATTATATCATATTCAGAACAGAACAAATGGTTTCAATATTTCACTTAATCTCTTTCCTTCTTTTATATCTTTGAAATAATAATAGACTTTATCAATAAATTTGAGCTACGTTAAAAATGTCCATTTGTTCCGCACTGAAATATAGATTCTAAGGGTAGTAGTTAAACATGTGCCAAAACATATATTTTCATTATTGCAGTGATTTGAAATTTATTGGTTGATAAAAAATGAGTTTCGATATCAATCAAATTGATTTTCAGATTACAACATGCTTATTATCAAAACACGGTAGATGTTTATTTATATTTTTAAATTATAATTCATTCCATGTATAACAATGTTTTAGTAATTTTTAATGTCAATCGAACACAGAGGTCATTTAAATGTAGAAGTGTCTTAGTGGCCACTTTTAACATTCAGCTGTGTAAGTTGAGACGTTTATCTGGATGACCTAATCACTACAGCACAATCAAAGTTCAGTGTATTTTGTGTTTGTGGTTTTGACCAGGATCGCGCCTTGTTAAGGTGAAGCGATTAGTGGTTTTGGCACACGTTCGACGAGTGGTGGGAGTGCAAGTAGCATAGACATAAAGAATGGACTGACCGAAACTTGCATGAAATCGACAACTCTATAGAAACAAAGAAAAAATAGCCGTTTCTTAGAATAATGATTTAAATAGAAGGAGTGCTAAAATAAAAACTGCTTAGTTATATTGGTACTGTTCCGATCATAGAGCAGTCAAACACGTACCCAATTGCTTTAGTCGTTCTCACATTTATCTGCCATTTTTTTAAATTAAGGCTGATTTACATTTGGATGAGTACAGTAGTGAGTTGACTTGTAGTTTTGGCGAGTGCCGAAGGATTTGCTAGTTAAGTACATACTGTGTAACTAACCGATTTCTAAACTCGCTACTGTACTTACCGAAGTGGAAATCAGCCTTTAGAGTTGTTTAAGAAACGCTGAGTCCATTCTCTTTCTATGGTTATCGGACTCACTCAGAGACGTCATATAAATTTGATGTGTCACTAAGTTACGCGTTGTCTCATTCTAATGTATATCAATATCTCCAACAATGTGATTGGGATGTTATCTTAAGGAAAATAAGTTACAAAGAAAAGTGGCAGCGCAAACCTTAATCAACATCTAAGTAAACTAGCGTCTCTGAGTATAGTTTATGAGTAGTAATGGTTTGTTTTTTTTATCCGACTCACTCAGAGACGATGTATAAATTTGATTCTTCACTAAGTCACGCGCTGTTAATTACATATATCAATATCCCAAAAAAAGTGACGCCGATGTTACTAGTAACTCAAAGAATGACCCTGATGTCAGATAAAGATTGGGCGCACATGTACGGTTTCATGATCAGGAATTCAGATTCGGAATTCCATGAGCTTAGCGAGGAAGTTACGATTTTTTTTTATTAGTCAGAGAAAAAATAATAATAGTGTGCACCTCGTTGAACATTTAGTTTGAAAGGACGCGCATCAAGTTTCTGAATCGTAATTACTAAAAAGGAAATCGTACATGCTGCCAGACTTAAAAAACTGACTCTAATGTTATCTTCAAAAAACTGACTGCTGCTATCTCAAACTGAACTGCCGTCTCTGAGTGCATGTTTGGGCGGTAGTTTAGTTAGGGGTAGGGGTAGCGGAGGGGTTTTATTCCGCGCGCGCGTTGTCCTCATGCGCCTTCTTGACGACGGCGAGCTTGGAGTGCGGGTCCTGCGCCTGCAGCTGCGCGTACGGCGGCGCGCGCGTGCCGTGCAGCACAAGCGACCAGCCGCGGACCCAACCCGCTACGGGGGAGGCGCCCGTGATACCGCCGTCGTTCAGCCGCGCCTACGAAATAATAATAAATAAATCTTATTCTTATGTTTTTATTTATTTTTTAAGCATTTAACTGCTTGATGTTTAAATCTAAAGAAAAGCTTAAGGCTAGAAAAATTTCGACGCGGCGAATAGGGCTGTGGTAGCATAATGGTCAGTGCATTCGCCCGGATAGCGAAGGATGCGGGTTCGAGTCCCGTCCGCTGCCTGGTCCGCGTGGATTTTTTTCTAGTAAACTTTTCTTTAGATTTAAATCTTATTCTATTGATTTTTTTATCTTTTTTTTCCTTTCGTCTTCTTCTTATCTAATTATCAGGAAAACTTTTGCCTTGTATTCCGCACAACCTCCTTTACTCGCTTACCTTATTTAATTTCCAGCTCATTGGGTTGTCTGGAAGAAATCGCTTATTAGCGATAAGACCACCCTTTGTGCAATGTTGTATTTTTCTACTTGTTTTGTATCTGCTTACTGTGTTGTGCAATAAAGAGTTTTTATCTCATCTTATTTCCAACACTCATACCAATTAGCTTAGCACTAAAGTAAACGTTGTAAGGCTTGTGTTATGGGATACTAGAGTAACGGATAGAATACATATACAGTCAACGATATTAAATACCCTAGATACACCACGAGCGCTCAAAATGTGTCCACTTCTTGGTTCACAGTCACGCGCGGACCGTTACAAAGTCAAGATGCCACAGAGTTCCGCGAAAAAATGCGAAAATAATACTTAGAGTACGAAAAGTGTCGTTTTTTGGACAGGTATCTAGTCAATGTTTATTAATTACTTCAAATGCGTTAATTTAACGTATTTGAAGTAAATTTTGATGTAATACTTACTATAAACTGATTTAGTATAAAATATTTGTGATATTCAAATGCATGGTCGGTTACACGTCGCCATATAGTCGTCTCTTTTCCTCGCAGTCAGTTCCTGTAGGGTCAAAGAACTAAGGCCTAAATTCTTCCGCATACAGCAATAATTCATAAAATTTTACGAGCTTGCATTTCGACATGTCAGAAGTCCTTGACGCATGTGTTTTATTTAAGACCTTATACAGTATGTATTAAAGGTTACTTTCAATATTTAAATAATGCCTTATATTGATTTTGACTACGCGATCATCTTACGGAGCTCCGTGGATCGTTCAATGTACCTTTTGGACAGGTTTCGGGCACGATTTTGTTCGTGAAGGTGTATCTAGGGTATTTAATATCGTTGTATACAGTACATATACATATAAGTATATTTATATAGAAATACATATTAAACATCCGTAACAGTGCGGATTGGCGGGTGGTAACGACTGCAGATAAAGCCGAGACTAACGGTTGAACGTGCCTTCCGAAGCACGGAGGAGCTCGAGACAGTAAATTTTTGGTCACCCATCTAATGACCGACTGCGAAAGTTGCTTAACTTCAACCACTTCCACCATCAAGCTCCTAAATAATAAGTACATTTTAATAAGCACGATGACGCAAATAGTTAGCGCGTTCGGCTGCGATCGTTGGAGTTAAGCAACTTCCACAGTGGTCGGTCATGGATGGCTGATTAAAACTTTACTATCTCGATTTCCTCCGTGCTGCTTCGAAAGACAAGTTATGCCGTTAATCCCGGGTGCATCGTCAGTCGTTAGCACCCAATCCGCACTGGTCCCGCGTGGTGGATCATGGCCGAATCTCCCTATTCCATTCATAGGGAAGGCCCGTGCCCCAGCAGAGGGGACATCAAAAGGCTAGTAATAATGATACAAAGATGAATATATTTTTGTGTATAGCAGTCATGATTTACAAATGTTCATATTCATTATACAAACTGCTCCTCCAGCGCCTCCAGGATTCGAACCTAAGACTAGTAAGTAGAAGATATCTTGAAAATTGGATTACATACCATACCACCACGAAATCGTCGTTTCTGTGTATTGTTAAACAATAAAATCCCAATTGACGGAATAAGAGATTTTGTTTAAAGAAACAAGAATAATACTGGCTCTATTTAAACCTCACATGAGATGGGATATATAAGTACATAGTTACATTATATCCTTCCAATCTTGAAACGTTCTGTTTTGTTAAGATCTTTTATTACCAAGTCTCTTTAGGAAATGGACAATAGGCATAACTTCGTTAACAAAAACGAATATGATGTTACGAATGTTAATAGTATTCATTACCAATCGAATCTGAGAGTTTCATCGTGGAAGCCGTCGCTAAGACCATAGATCTACTTTGGCATCATCGGAGAGAATAGAGAAAATAGAATCTCTTATCTATTAGACAAGTCCGTCCGTCTGTCTGTGGTGCTGTTTCAGCGGCCAAACCGTTAGAGATAGATAAAGAGAATATTTAAGTTATAAGTTAAGAATAGTCTGATAAGACTACAAACCAGATTTGAGTAACGTAGCACTTCCGGTTTTCGAGAAATCAGGTTTTGGTGAACATTTGGTTCACTGGTTTGCTAGTTAGGTATCTAATCATACCCCACATCAGGGTATTGGTTGGATAATTAATCAAAAGAACATATTATTTACCTCAAGGGTCCAAATACCCTGCGGGTACTCCCCCCACGTGTGAGTGGTCATGAAGGGCCACTTGGTGAAGCCGTCTCTGGAGTCATCATCATTAGCTCGCCTACTCAGTATCATCGACCTATAAATAATGACAAAAACAACATTTGAAATAAGCAGTAGTGAGGAAGAACACAATTTAAAGAACTTTTAGAAGTGAATAAAGCCAGCAAAGTGAAAGTAATGGAAAGTATACGCAAAGCTTGACATAGATGGCGCTGCAAATGCTTGATCCTAACCACAGCCCAATATTGCAGCTGTCATATTTTAAACGTGTTTTTTGTTGTGAAAAATATTAAATAAGTGGTAAAAATGTATTCATCTTGGTCTGCAATACAGCATACAAAACAGAGTTAGTAGGGCAGAAAAGCTAATCTAGTAGAAAAGGTACTCTTTCTATTATTATGCTAGCTCATTCTCGGTACATAGATGCATTTTCCATGATTATTTTAATAGTTCATGGATCTCAGTAACTTTTAGCAGGCTCATTAGTCAAATCTATCTCATTTTTGCATCAGTCAAACATCTCTTAGGTTACGTCTGGCTAAAATGGGAAGTATAACATTGGGTTTTTTTTACAGACTTGAAGCATATGGCAATTTTAATTTTGGTGTAGCTTTTTCTGATCAAAATGAAGACATCCATATGCAATTATCTGCCCCAGATACCATGCTCAGTTTTACCTCCCCTTTCAAAGCAACATATAAAATTTTATTTTAGTGGGTAAGCATGCAGTATTCTCACAACAACCAGGAACTGCACAACGCAGCATTTGTAATTTGTTTAATAAAAAGCTTAAAAATGAATATAAGCTAATAGGTATGTATTTGATAGAAGTTTTGGGTCAAGCGATTACAGCGCCCCTAGTGGCCAAATTTTGCAGATTTCTTGTCCATTGGTGCGGTACTGACTTTATCGTGTCTTTTTGCACATTTTCACAGGCTTTACATAAAGTAACAAGGAACAGGCAACTATCATAACTATTGTTAAAAAGTGTTTCGTATATTATTTCTTGGTCAAATAAGTACTCTACTTTTTTTCTATGCAACACGACAACTGATGATGGTCCATGGTCCACACAGGAAGTGTGTGTGTGTGGGGAGTACAGTACGCACTCGGTCGGGGCAATGTGAGTGGATAGTACAGTTCGCACTCGGCTGGGGTAGTATGTGTACGCAGTGACTCGGGGCAATGTGTGTGTGCAGTACAGTCACGGTAATATTATCTATACAGTATTCTATCTTCATACAAACGGCCAGAAAGCGTGTCATACCTACGCCACTCGAGTTCGCGCGGCACCCGGTGGGCATCCAGTCGCGAATGCGCCGCAGCGACTATGTGGAGATCGAGTCGGTTTCGGGTCATAAATCTATAACTTCCATGTTTTTACAGATATACAGCTGATTTTTTTTTTAGGTAATCTGAGATAAACGTACTTTAAAATAATATACAGTCTATGCATATAAAAATATATTTAATAATTGTAAAAAAATACAAAACATGAAATATTGAAAAATTATCATAAATTTACGACTAATTTTAAACAATATGACCTAAATGTTATAATTAATACAAAATAAACACATAAAATTACTCTTATTAATTAAATATAATAAGAAAAAGAAAATAACATAGAATTATATTATTCTACTAGCTCTACAGCTTCATCTATAAGTTCCATAGACTTTTTATTGGAAGGTTTTCTTAAACTTGTTATGTAAGGGTCTGAAGTGTACAAAAGTGTATGTAAAACGTCTTCATTTGTAGCTACTCTAGAGCATTTTCTAGCATGATGAAGTCTGAATCGTTTATAGTCTTTGTTCCTTGATTCCTGGGCATCTTCGGAGAGCTGTCCAAGAGGTAACACTGAATAATGCCGAATTACACTTTCCCCATGAATTAGGACTTTATGGACAGATGATGGCATATAATACCACATATATTTACTAACATATCGTTGTGCTGTATCGAAAGCATACTGTCCAAATTTCGTAGCATTAATTACTTTTCCGCTAGACATAACTTGAAGTAAAACATAAAATCGTTTTATCAATTCCTCATCCACACCGGTAATTTCTGCAGTGCACTGATAATTTTGAAAAAATCGTCTAGCTGTATTACCGTCATTACTGTTACCAGAACCTTGCTTAGGTTTATCTATATTTAAACCAAGTTCTTCTCTGAACCTTCTTTGTACATATGTCTTCTTTTGTTTTTTCAAATCTTTATTTTCTGTCGTTGTAGCAGACCATTTTTCAAAGCCTACATTATAAGATATATGTAAAATTAGTTCCATGAATCTAATCCAGCAATGTAAAGTCGAAAGCCCATATTGATAAGAATTTTCGTCAATAGGTTTATTTTGTACTTTTTCTAAATTGTTCATCTCTGTAGGTCTTGCACCACAAATAGTACATACAGCACCTGATGAAGTTTCTGACAAAACTTGAGCCACTTTCCCGTCAACCATTGTCAAAAATAATGTGTGTTTGATTTCAATACTTTCACCATTTTTATTGATTAAGCTTGTTGTGAGAGCGTTTCTTTGAGCTATAATTTCATTAACTACACTAGTAGTTTTCTCTGGTGTCTCTTTTGAAAATTCTATTAAAATGGGCCTACAAAATCTTACTGATGATGGAACAGGGTTTTCCCACAAAGTTTCATTTGTATTAATATCAACAAGTTTCAGAGGTACTAATGAAGATATAAATAAATTTGTGTCAGAAATTAACTCATCCTCTTCAGTTAAGACTTGCTTGTATTCACTTTGTCCGCTTGAGCCATCACAGCCCCATTTCGAATACAGCATTAAATGTTTTTTGCCAGCTTTGTATACACCAAAGATTTTCAAAATTCTTGCAATAGGGGGATCCAGCAGATCTTGCAGTTTTATTTTTGCTGTAATATTATTAATTTCTATGCTTGATCTTGGTGGGTAGCACATTCCTTTAGCTTCCTGAATTGATTTATATGACGGAAATAATACGCAGTTCTTCGCAATTAAGCAATTTCTCATGTTTTCATACTGTGCCATGTTAAGGTCCAACTCTATAAAAATACTGAGAGCTTCATTTTTAGAGTACGCTGTTAAATGTGCCGGTTCATTTAAAAGATTTTGACGTATTTCATTTTTTTTATCTATGGGTAATACTCGTAAAATTTCGACAATGAATGCTTCTTCCGTTTCCCCTTGAGATCTCAATCCTTGAAGATATGAATTCAGTATAAAATCAAGGCCATATGTTTCAAGCAACTCCTTGTTTTTTCGTCTTTGTGTTCTATCGGAACTGTCTTCGTAGGTTTTAGAAGGGCGTCCTCGCTTCCCGATCGATGTCTAAGGTTCAGATTCACAAGTAGGATCTTCCAAATTTATTGTGAATGTGGCATTCAACCACAGGCTATTCTGATTTAAATTTTTTTCTTTATTTCTGCCAGATTTAGTGTAGCGTTGACGAAAGTTCGTAATAAGATTTTTTTGTACACTCGCGACAATTTTAGCGATATTTGCCTCAGAAAAGTTAATAAAATTATTCCGTATATAACTTGTTAAAGCAACAACATAATTCCCGTCACTTTCAATCAAAACAAGACATAGGTCGAGTCTGGTACATTGGAATTCACTCATTGCGAGAGAGTAGGTGGTTAGATATACTTTTAGTAACGACAATAACGAACGAAAAACAGTATGTAATTATTCAGTATGCAGATGCTCTATTTTATATTAAATAACTGATTTGAAACGTATGCAAAGTATGGGAATAAAAACTATTTATCATTATGTGGTTACTCGGTTTCCTATGTGTTTTGTTGATAATTTATTTTGTAGGCGAACTAAAAATGGTGAGAAATACTCGATACATTATCAAAACATAAACCGCAATTAATAATGTATCACAAGTGTAACCTATATCAACTAATAAAACAAATAGATTCGCCCACGTATTTTTAAGAAATTATTACTATTTCATGTTATGATAGATAGCATTATGTTGTGCAATGAAGTTGCAACTTTTTTTTTCTTCCTGTATAAAAATATTAAATTTCCTATCAAATAACATCATTTACAGACCTTCGGCAAATTTCGGCAACTGTCAAAACTCTAATTGAAAGTTTCAGATACGCAAAAATGATATGTCATGAGATAAATATTACTAGTAAATATATTTATAAGTATATAGCATATTTGTGTATACCAAAAAAAAGTATATATTATAAACTTTCTAAAATGGTATAATACTTGTATAATTTTCATTGCTAGCTTACTAGAAAATCATCCTGAAAAAAATACAAATTATGATGTTTTCGTGATAATTTTTCAATCATCGTATTTAGATGCTCTTTACTATAAAAAAGTACTAGTTACATACATAATTTATACATAATATAGTAGATCAACTTCTTAGCTATAGTTTGAGGTATAATACAAGTACCTGCGCCGATTTTTACAAAATGTATTTATGGCCAAGCTCTCTTAGGCACCTCCACATAGTGCGACGACCGAACGGTGTGAATTGTTTTTAAGCAGTTAGCCGTGCTTAAACGTTTGTATTATGAATGTTTGATTGAATGAAGTAGATACCTGCATAATTTAATATGGCAAAGAGCAATAGTCGATATTGTGCTGGTTTTGGTTGCTTGAACTCTTCAATAATTAAACTTTTTATACGAATGCGTATTTATTATACTATTAAATTTAATAATAAAACTTTTCGTACGTCTTAGTCGAGGCGTAAATATTTTTATGTCTCAAATCTATATTTTTTTTTTATTAAATATTACACTTAAAACAACATGTATTTTATGTAACACTTCCTAATTCATTCACAGCATTTTATTTACATATGAAACAAAATATTTTCAATCACAAAACTAGAAAGAAACTCAATTACGTAGATGAAATTAAAAAACTGTAGGAGGGCAGCCCTACCGCGTGGATACGCCCCGCTCGGCCGTAGGCCGTTATTTCAAGGACAGGGCCGAGTCACAATACTGTATAGATAATATTACCCTGGTACAGTGCGCATTCAGTCGGGGCAGTGTGGGTGTGCAGTACAGTATGTACTCGGACGGGGTAGTGTGTATGTTCAGGACAGTACGCTCTCGGCCGTGGTAGTGTGTGTGTGCAGTATGGTACGCACTTGGTGCCCATGGGGCTGGTGAGGAACAGCTCCAGGCTGCCGCGGCGCGAGGCGTTAGCGCTGACGACGGCTTGCACGTGCTCCAGGTAGCGCACCTCCGAGCCGGAGCCTGCGCACGCGCGAGTGTCGATGCGTAGTGTCACGCTGCCCGAGCGCGGGATCTCACTGACATAACAATTTCAAAGACAATTAAGTAAGGTCATACTATCAATAGACTTGGTGAAAATCTCGATCGCGATAGTTACCGCTTCCGGTCTGTGATTATTGAAGGTAGAAGTAAAATAACTTTTGCAATCGCCGGTCATTGGATGGATGGCTAAAGCTTATTGTCTCGAGCTACTCCGTGCTTCGGAAGGCAAGTTAAGCCGTTGGTCCCGGCTGCATCTGCAGTCCACCAATCTGCTTTCGGTCTACGTCCACGATATTCTCTCTATTCCATTTATACGGAAGGTCTGGGACAATGATGAGGCTAATGATCTAGGCTAATAATCTAGGATAATCTAGGCTAATGATGATGATGATCACAGACGTACATAGTGATCTGACTGAGCGTTTCCTGTCCAGTAGTAATATAAATGTGGACAGATAAGTAAAAGTATTGCCTGCAATATCGCTTTTCTATTGATGGACAATTATCAATTTCTTCTATCCACTGTATGGTGAAACCACATGCGCATCTGAATTTCTTTTAACGCGCCAACTTCACAGTCGCCAAACTAAATTTTTTCTGCGGAATAGAATCAGACATGGAGCTCCATAGAATCAGATGATATGCAAAGTCTGTAGAAGCAAGGTAACTAACATCGCTCGATGGATTGTTGTGCTGAAGTAACAGTGGGCGGAACATATAGCGAGGAGAACCAATGGCCATTGGGGTGGAAAAGCGACCGCTTACCGAATAGCGTTCAGTGGGTAGGCCCCCATAAAGTGAACCGACGATCGAGTGAGGATCGTGGGAAGGTGATGGTGCGAGTGACGAAAGACCGATCGGTGTGGATATCCTTGGGGTTGGCCCTAGATACGCCTCTCAGTTGTGGCGCATTTGAATGCCACGTTTTATGAATATTTACTGAGGCGACATCTACACGCCTCACATATAACTGGCGAAGCAAGACTTGCCACTCCATAACGACAGATGGCGCTACTAGCGCTGCGCTCAAAAAGTATGGAAGCCTACATCGCGCAAGAGAAATTTGGAGACCAACACTTCATAATATGCAATGCCCGACCAACATTAGTCGTGCCGCGGTCCCCGAGCTAACATATCCAGCTCTGTCATGATGAAAATCTTACCCTTTACCCCCACCAGCTCGGAGGAAAATCCACTTTGGCATTCTTAAAAATGTTATTAAATTTATTTTCGGAGATGTCCATTCTTATGATGATGATACTCACGTGTGAGTGTTGACGGAACCAGCCTCGCAGTGATAGCGCGGCGGCACCGAGCGCCAGTTGGCAGCCAGCGCGGTCATAGCCCCTGCGTCCAGCACACCGAACCCGAACAGGTGATTGAACTCTAGCCCCACGCCGTTCATCGTCCAGTGAAACCGACCCTTGGGGACAATCACATTGATTTATTAGCCAGAGGAGTTCGATGGCGCGAGTGGTTAGCGCGTCCGACTGCGTTCGTTGAAGTTAAGCAACTTTCGCAGTGGTCGGTTATTGGATGGATAACCAAATTTTTACTAAAGCAACTTAGTGCTTCGGAAGGCACGTTAAGCCGTTAGTTTTTGGCTGCATCTGCTGTCGTTAGCACCCATTAAGCCGCACTGGGCCCGCGTAGTGGGTCATGGCCCAATCTCCCTATTCCATCCATAAGGGAAAACCGTGGGAAAACCTAATAGCATGATCAAAGGAAATAGGGATTCATTATTTAAAGTAAGGTTGCGATCCAAATATAAGGCTGATAATAATGAAGATCTTTAAAGCACAGTGGTTGCTAAGAGTTCAGTCTGCGATGCTGGATGTTAAGGAAATTTCGCAAGGATCTTGAGCTCTTTCGTGCATACTTCAAAAGGCACATTAAGCCGTTGGTCTTGGTATTGGCTACAACAGTTTGCAGTCGGTAGTCCCTACTGATCTGTACCCCAAGCACGAGCTTAGACAGATCCGTACTATCCGTATCCGTATCCCCCAACTTCAAAGTTTGCATGTAAACTAAGCAGCGGACCTAAATACAAACTAGCTTTTTCCAAAGAAACTTCATGTTGCCTGGGCCTGCGTTATGGCTCGTTGCCCACTCTCCTTTTTGCATACATACAGAAAGCTTGTAAATGACACAATACTCCAATGATCCTGTATAAGTCTGCTATCCACTTGGATATAGGTTGAACTTGAGTTTATAACATGTAGTTTTTACAAAAACTAGCTCATAAATAGACTGACTTTCACTGTATCGATTAATGGAATTATTTAAACAAATTACCTTGGCATCGTATAATGAATTCCTTTTTGATGTCAAAACAGTCAGATGTTGGATGTCTCGCCATGTGAGGTTGGGACTGTAACAAATAATACATGAGTATATTAACAGACGGCAAAGCTAAACGGATCGCCATGGCTGGCTTCATTGTTCGGCGCACCGATGGACGTTGGGATCCCAAGATGCTTCAATGATTACCACTCCACGGAAGCGCAGTGTCGGTAGACCCCTCACCAGGTAGACAGACGACATCAAGGGAGTCGGAGGGACCAACTGGATGCGGAAAGCGCAAGATCGTTGTACTTGGAAATCCATAGAGGAGGCCTATGTACAGCAGTGGACGTCCATCGGCTGATTATGATGATGATGATATCATGTAATGGTTAATAAGACTGGCTTAGGTTGCCCGTCGTACGGGGGCTTCCATGCAGAGAGTAAAACGGGCGATAAATGCCCGCTCCATTCTGGATATGACTCTCAAGATAAATATATAGAATATGGATGGACAATACTTGATGAGCAAGCATTATATATTTATCTTCTAACCACTGAACTCATAGTCCTATTCCAAATAGCATTATGTTCTATGTCGTTGTATATGGAATATTTATAAAGTCTATGTGAAACGTCACGACAGGAGTCGCATTAAGGTTATAAGGATAATGATGAATTTACTAAGCATGACGAGCTTATGCGAAGACGCCAGCGGCCTCTGGCGTAGCTGCGAAAGTTCCCGAATGAGTGGCTGTGTATTTCTCCTACAGGTATGTGGTGGCTTAAATACTAGCTTTCTAAGCTCCCTTGCTACAGGTGGCGGGCGAGTGGGGAGGAGAAAATCTGAAAGGGTGATGATTATGAACTTAATTAACATAAAGAGCTAATGTGAAGATAAAAGTACCCGAACGAGTGGCTGTGCGTTTCTCGAACAGATCTGTGGTAACAAAGACCTAAATACTGCCTTTCCAGGCTCCGTTGCTGTAGGTGGAATAGAACCAGCAGAATTAAGATCGATGAAAATGATACTGAACTTACTTAGCGTGAAGAGCAAGTGCAAAGACGCCAGCAGCCTCTGGCGCAGCGGCCGAAGTGCCCGAGTGAGTGGCTGTGCACTTTCCATAGAGGTCCGTGGTGGCGACTCCGGTGCTGGGGTCCCGGGCCCCGTTGCTGAAGGTGGAGGCAAGTGTGGAGGAGCAGGACTCATCGTAATGGGCGTTCTGGCCGTCGTTTATGGCGCTGCGAAGAGAGAGTACGTTATGTTAAAAACCACTTATCTAATTTATGTAAGTTTTTAGAAAATGTAAGGAAAGGACATTTAAAAATAAAATAATAACGAAGCCAATAAACTATTAAAATAAATCGTTATTATAGACTGAAAACTATTGAATCCAGTTATCAGTTGATTTTTAATGCTGTATTTTCAATAAAAAAGAATGCCAAGATAGTACGTAAGTAACAAAATTTTTATTTTTTTAAACAGATTGTCCGTTTACTATGATTAATTGCTAATAAATTAAAAAAAACAATTAGAAAATAAAAATAGTGAAGGACATTCTTTTGGGAATGCTAGGGCCGATTTCGTCGATCTCCTTTGCTAACTAGCTTTTATATGAGAAGCATAACGTATTTCCCGGGGGCGTCCCAGTGAAGTGGCGCACGCTAAGGTGCGTCGATCCTGAGACGCCCCCATATGGGCGTAGGAGGGTACCGGGGGGTTTTTAGTGGAGTAGGATCAGTGTGGCCTTCCGCACTGGTCCTGCTTGAGTAGGGTCGGCACTGTTTCCCGTGCTGGCGAGTCCCACACACGCCGTGCGCTTAGTCAACGTCACGGTATGGTGCGTAACTGCATTTCCCCTCGTCACAAAAAAAAAGGACAACGTATTTACCGCGCAAATTGAAACGTCCGTCTGGGGAAGTAACCATACTTTTTATATTGATACTGGCAGTTTTCCTAATTGTTTTTGTTTTTTACCTGTTTATAGAGACAGTCCACATGGAGGCAGCATATCCATCGCAGTTGCAATCATCATCTTCGCCGCCGTCACCGCTCGCCCAAACGTAGATGTTGCCCAGACCATTGCGGCCCTGAAAAGAATACATTAAATCAACAAAAGGTTTAATAGGTAAATATAGGTCTATTGCCTTTTCTTAGTCATAAATTAAGTGAAACTATTAGCTATTTAAGTATGAGCAGTTTTTATCCAGGATGAAAAATTACAATAATTTGAATTTTAAGAAAACCCTAGGATGCATAGACAAAAACGTTGATGCGTTTGCAGTATACAGTTTGATGTTGATATTTCAAACCAATAATTATATAAATATTGGGGTACTACTACGTAATTTTATGCGGAGGTCCACATCCAACGTGATAATATTTTTCTTATGTAACACAACATATTCTAATGTTTGTATAAAATACCGAGTCTTATTTCCATTTGTTTCATTTATAATGATAGAGTCATCTAAGGTTAAATTGTAATCCAAGTTAACAATACATTTAGTTAATAAAAAATAAGTTAATATTTCCAACACTCACACTAATTAGCCTAGTCCTCATGTTAGCAATGTAGCCTTGTGTTACTTGAATACATATACTGAAACATGTATAAGTATATATATACATAGAGATATATATTTAACATCTATGACTGGAGTACAAATGCTCGTATTCATCACACAAACATCTGCCCCCCACCGGGATTCGAACCCGGGACTTCTTGAGTAGGCGACACCTTGAAAGCCGGCGTACCGACCACGGGGGTGGTAAATAAATTTTAATTTTAGTTCATAATTCATAAAATATGTTTGTAACACTTCAAAAACAAATAGTTACATCAGTTACTATTCTGACGATCTCCGTGGCCGAGTGGTTTGTACGCCGGGTTTCATGGTGTCGCCGACTCGAGAGGTCCCGGGTTTGAATCCCGGTGGGGGCAGATGTTTGTTTGATGAATACGAGCATTTGTACTCCAGTCATGGATGTTTAATATGTATTTCTATATAAATATGCTTATATATGTACAGTATATGTATTCTATCCGTTACCCTAGTATCCCATAACGCAAGCCTTATAGTGCTTAGCTTGGGGCTAGGCTAATTGGTGTGAGTGTTGGAAATATTTATTTATTTTTTATTTATTATTCTTTCCACGCTACTTTTAAAGTGGGCGAATGCAATGCAGTCACATTTTCTCATAGATAACACGCCTGTTGCAACGTGCTTATAAAAAATGCATTTTATCGCTAAGTAGGCCATGACCTCTTTTTATATGGGACAACTTGGTCTTGTTTAAAATACGTTTCGATATTGAAAGAGGTTATAGTAATAGTTCAATAGCAATAGAAAATAATATTAATAAAAATCTTACTACAAAAAAATGCTTTATATTGTATTTACCGAATGGATTTCGGTTAATAACGAGAGAATTATAGCAAAAAAGTTCTACCAAACTTTATTTGCTTGTTTTACTTTTGTTACTTTATTTATTTATTTATTTATTTATTTATTTATTTACTCTTTATTGTTATTTACAACAAATGGCGGACTTAATGCCACATGGCATTCTCTACCAGTCAACCATCGGGCTAAGCAGAGACAATTATGCGGTAAAGTAAATAAAAGCAAAAGGCGAAAGGAAAAAGAAATTGATAAAACTACATGATACTTAATATAAAATTATAATACATAACATCTATAAATATACTAACATAACTACATATATATACATACATATTTATATATACGATAAATACCTAAATATATACAATACTAAATACCTCTATATTTACTTAACAATACTATAATAAAACAAAATACAAATAATAATAAAATATAATAAAAATAAAATTAATATTAGGCGGATTGACCAGAGTTTGATTATAATATACTTAGAAATTGAAATTGTTATGACTTCTTAGCGAAATGCCGACGTACGAGGACCTTGAAAGCAGGTTTACTGGGTGCTTTTCTCACACTCTCCTTAAGATCGTTCCAGAGACGAATAGCTTGGAGACAAAATGAGTTTGATACGAAGCTGGAGCAGTGGGAGGGGATGGACAAAAGAAGATTTTCAGATGAACGAAGAGGACGAGAGTGTGTGGAACTTAAAAACTGAAATTTGGACTTCAGGTAAGACGGAGCATTAGGGTCAAAAAGAATTGAGAACAGAGATGTGAGAATTCTTAAATCACGACGGTCTGAAAGAGGCATCTTTATCTAGATGATTTAATTTTTTTTCCCCTAAATGGTTCCGCACGGCTTGTACTTTTAGCCAATGTCAAGTGTTAAAATGTTTGCAACTTCTATAGCACTCGTGGTCAAAGTAATAAATCAAGTCAAAGTAAGTGGCAGTCAAGTCAATCCCCCTTTCCCTATGTTTCAGTAAATGTGTGGGGATTTACTTGAGGGAACGTCGAAAGACACTTTCCGCTATTATGTTTCACTTGCCTACACTTGTGCATGTTCCCGAACACTTAGTGGTTAATAATCCACCATTATTAGACACTAACATCCGCCACAACCCAATTTTTAACAAGAAAAACCAAACTGCTAAAGTGATGCTTTCCGATCCCGTCAAAAAGTCCCGATGATTTAATTACAGCCAAATTAAATTATCACAGATAATATATCCAAAATTAATACAGTGAAAGTTGTGTAAACTGTAAAAAAAAATCTAAACGGTGTACTTACAATGGAGAGCTATTTAAGAAAGAATTTTGTTCACCATGGACTTCCATAGTTTAGTGTTGTTCAAATAGTTAAAGACGTCAGCAAATTTTATGACTGTCCCTAACTTTTACTTAATTAGTCTGAGACCTCTCGAGGCAGCCATAAAGTTAATTGACTCGTTACTTCTTACGCCTAAATAAGCAGTCCGCTTAAGTCACACTTAGTTAAGCTCATGCAATTGCTAACATGTATTCTACATCCGCGCAAAATGTTTCTCTATTTTTGTACCTAGCAGTTTTGGACACATCGGATAGGAAAGATTATGGCTGTCCTGTAAAATAAATTCAGTGCAGTTATATTTTTATCCTTTTAAGCATTTAACTGCTAGATTAAGAAATCTAAAGAAAATTATACTACATATAGAAAAAAATCCACGCATTCCAGGCATCAGACGGGACTCTAACCCGTACCCTTTGCTATTCGGGCGAATGCACTGACCATTATGCTCCAGGTGGGTACTCCAATTCAAGCGTGAAATCCGCTCACATAATCGCCTTTCGAACGCACAAACACTCATTAGTGCCAGCCGTTCAAATAATTAAATCTGAAAGTTTGTATCTTCGTTACTCAATTACGCAATAAACTACAGAACGGAATTGGTTGAAATTTGATACAAATATAGTGGTCGGTCATTGGATGGGTGACCAAAAATTTACTATATCGAGCTCCTCCGTGCTTCGGAAGGCACGTTAAGCCGTTGGTCCCGGCTGCATTTGCAGTCGTTAGCACCCACCAATCCGCAATGGGCCCGCGTGGTGGGTCATGGCCCAATCTCCCTATTCCATCCATAGGGAAGGCCTGTGCCCCAGCAGTGGGGACATTAATAGGCTGATGATGATAGTTAACGACCTGGATTGAGACATAGGATACGTTGTATCCTGAAATTCTGGTTTCTGTGAGATTCTCAAAATACTTCAGTTTTCGCGAACGAAGACGCGGGCGGCCGATTATACATAATAAATGATAAACAGCAATAAAATAAATATTATTATTATAGTAATCCATCATTTACCTACATGCGTACTTCAGTAGGGCGATTCTGTTAAATAAAATTTCACTTCGATTTCGGTAGCTGCCATTTTGGACATTGATATGCTTTCCGCCATTACACGGCAAAATGACGCTGTGTCTGTAGAAGCAGCCAGTATTAGATATTTGTCAATAGTTCGAAAGCCGAAAAAAATGATCGTTAGTGTGATTGCATCTTACAGAATACCTATGCTGGTGATAAAATAGAAAATATCTCGCCGAGTAAAAATGGTAACCCCATCATTCATTTACTTATAGTCAGAAAAAAGAATGAAATTATTATCTCTTAAAAAGCTTTCTCTCAATCCTTTTGGAGATCAGCAGAAGGTTTTAAGTTTGAATAATTGATTAGTCTCGTTTTATCTATCTCTCTGAACAGACGAAGATTCTTTGTTCTTTAAAATATAAAATTCCATGACCCAAAAAGATTTTTCGTCTTTATTTACAAACAGTGTATAGACCTTGAATTGAATGAATTTTCCCTTTCAATTCGATTGCTGGTAATTAGTTAGATATTTTTATGGACGGTTTAATATAATTGAAATTGAATTTCTTTAAATGTACTTCGTAAGATATTCAGTAGTGCTATTCTGTAAAATGAATCCACGCGGTTCCGATATAAATCCGCGCGGATTGCTTTCACGCGCGGATTGGATGTGGAACCACGCGGATCCACATCGTATCCTAGCGAGAAAATTTTACTGAATAGCATTGCTGTATTTTATTACGTTAATATATATAAAAGCCCACCGTTACTGACTGA
Organism: Chilo suppressalis; assembly: GCA_902850365.2. Taxonomy (NCBI): domain Eukaryota; kingdom Metazoa; phylum Arthropoda; class Insecta; order Lepidoptera; family Crambidae; genus Chilo; species Chilo suppressalis. The sequence goes on from OU963910.1 coordinate 3,137,239, forward strand.
CTGATTTATCAACGCACAGCTCAAACCACTGAACTGATTGCGCAGAATTTGGTATTTATGCGTGCGTAAAGAACGATTTTCCAAAATTCACCCCGTAAGGGCTTTCACACAACTGCTATGCGAAGCGATACGACGCGGCGATTACGTGCGGCAAAGATTTGTTTAAGGTGACCATACCTTTAACGGTAGACAGCCGTATTGGACGTATTTTAGTAATAGTGACATGGATCGCAAAAAGATTGTTGCACTGCTGTTATTGTTTAAAACATATAGAAGAAAAAGATGATTTTGGGTTCATCCATTTATTAAGATTATGAATGCTGATGGAAACTATTTTACTGGAATACACTATGGCTTAAAAAAAGAAGAACGTATTTTTTTAATATTTTAGAATGAGCATAGCTTCATTTCAAAAGCTCATGAGCATACGATAATTTTTGTTGAAAAACGATCGTACAAGGGAAGTTTTAGAGTTTTCGCTATCCAAGTGTTAAATACTTCAAAAATAAAAATATAACGAAATACATCTCCAACTTATTTGTAGTGCAATGTTTCTATTACCTACCCAACAATTTATGATAGAGCAAACTCAACAGAACCACCGTTCACTGAAAACGTTATCAAACTAGCCATCCAAACTGTAGAATCATTTTATCAATTGAAAACTCGATATTTTTATTTGTTGCATTAGATTGCTGTACAATCTAAATATATAAAACTCAAAGGTGACTGACTGACATAGTGATCTATCAACGCACAGCCCAAACCACTGGGCGGATCGTGCTGAAATTTGGCATGCAGGTAGATGTTATGACGTCAGGCATCCGCTAAGAAAGGATTTTGATCAATTTTACCCCCAAGGGGATAAAATAGGGAATGAAACTTTGTATGAAACTTTGTCAATTTTAAACCGATCGGGCTGAGACTTTGCATGCAGGTATAAGAAGAATCATAGATGAATCACATTGTGTATAATACAAGCCTAAGAACAAAAACTGTAGTCTACACTTCAGCTCTACACCGAAGCGAAGCTAGGGCGGGCCGCTAGTTTTCAATAAACGCAAACACAGGCTTAATTATATGGGCCATGAACTTAATTAAGTTTCATTGTCTGAACAAAAATTAGGGCATTGTTTATGCTTAGTATAATTTTCTCCAAAGACGTTTGGAACAACAACAATGGAGCAAAGTTTAGAGAGCACAGTTGCTGGCTTCCCATTCTTTGTGCATAAATAGGCTTTCTTTAGTCAAGGACACGTTGATAGATAAGGATGTGATATTAACGTCTTTATCTACCAGGTTTAAGTGCTATAATCGAAGGGCAAATGTGTCTTGCTATGTGGTCGATTATACAATGTATAAGTCGTTTGATTAAACTTCAGACCGCGAGTTTGAAATCTCTTTAATATGAGCTACAAAGTTTACGACTACATATATAGGTATACGTTACATAGTATAAATTGTATTCATGCCTTTGTGAATATTAGATAGCGCCCTTGAACCTCGTGTTCTGAAGCTCATATTTAATATCAAAGTTATGACTTTAAATTGGATACTAATAAATCCTACAAAATAGCTAGAGTCACGCGCAGAACTGAAAAACAAGTTTTCACTTCATTTTTAAACGGAGGTTCGTCGACGCGTATATTTTTTTATGTATGACCACGTACAACTTTTTATCCAAATTAGATTTTTTTTTATTTTTAACTTTTTTTTATTGGAAAGAATATACTCCGAAGGTAGTCCCGTATAAATTTGGAAAAAAATATTCCAATCCTAAGGGTAGGAAAACAGGGGCTGACTGATTGTTCACTCACTGATTGTAATGTATGACCATGCATAATGCATACTATTATAGAGAAGTTAGATTTTGATAATTCTTTATTTATTGGATAGGATACCTGAATATATCCCAGATAAATTTGGAAACAAAAATACAGTACACTAAGGGTTGGAAAATGGGTGATTGTGCACTCACAGGTTTTGATGCTGATTTGTATATTACAAAAAAAAAATATTAATTTAGAGCTCGGTAGCGAGCTATCAAAAGTTGAGTTGGCAACTTTTGTCGTAGAAATGAATGAAAGATCAGGGAAGCTCGGCCTTTTATAAGTCCGGAACCATTTAAATTTAGACACGGTTCGAATCGAACTGAAAAGAATCAAAGTAGGTGGTCTGTGGAGGTTGAATAGTCATAGACGTAGTTGGAAAGAGTATCCGTGTCATGGGTAGCCATTGCAACGGATAAAAAACATTAAGTTGTCACAAATGTCAATAAAATAAATAAACTAAAAATAGATGAAATCGGAGCAAAATTAATGAAAACAAATAAATAACAGAATATAGAGAAATGCCGGTAAGTGTCCAGCACTCGGAATAGTGATTTTCAGTACAGATGGAATTATAATACGTATTTACAAAATGATGAATAGTGTGTGATGTTTTTGAAATTGTGTGTTTCCAGAAATACATAATAAATGCCTGATGAATATCGATGATGTTAGATGATAAAATGTATGAAATGGAACCTATGATAGTCAAAACCATGGGACGATTCCTGAGGTACGTTACAACACACACTTTAAAAATATTTTAAGACTTATTAACCAGCGTTTGTTAAAATTGTGTAAAAAAAGGTACAGTTAAGATAGGTTTGTTAGTTTCAGAGATATAGTTGTTCAACTTTGATTAAAGAAAATTTAAACCTATTGAAAATTCCTTAGAAGAAAACATTAATAGTGACAAAGATGAAGTTATTGCAGCGTAAAATCTTTCATTGAAAAACAAGATCTAAAAAAACGATTTTGATAAACACAATAAAATCCTGTTCAAATATATTGTGGTAACGATAGGCAACTACGGAACGGAACGGCGTGGCACGACACGCACTTGGCCGTTTTTTATGTTAAGTCAAATTAATGTTTGGAGTAGGTGCCATACATCTCTGATAGATCTGAGTGCCCATGATTTTACTATTTGAGTTTGCAAGGCGCCGACACCAAATATTAATTTGACTAAAGATAAAAAAGTTATTTTATTAGCATTTATTGGCATAATTGGTCAGTGCATTCGCCCGGATTGCGAAGGGTGCGGGTTCGAGTCCCGTCTACTGCCTGGACCGCGTAGATTTTTTTTGGTTATATTTAAAAAGGTTTATTATTTATTGCTTTTCAGTTTTTTCAACTGTGTTTTTTTAAAGTTTTGATATGATCAAAAGATCGCAAGCATACGAACTATGGTTACAATCCATGAAGTAATGAAGATTAGAGTTTATAAGATTTTTTTTTACTGAAAAAAAATTAACTTGACCATGGTTCAGGCAGGACTTGAACATGCGCCTTTCGTTGTCCGGGAAATACTAGAAGAAATTCGACACGATCATTAAAGTCTTAAGCATAGCGGTTAGTGCATTCGCCCGGACAGACACAGGTTCGAGTCCTGCCTACAATCTTGACCTAGTAACCTGCGCCGATTTAATATTAATCTAGTTTTCAAATTTTCTTTTTGCGTTTTGTTATTCCTAACCATTTTCTTTTAAAACGTATAAGAATCGCTATTTGTATTCAGAAAGCGTTCCCATAAGAAGTTCTTTTCTCAAACATTAACTCTATGTAAATTTAGGGTTCTAAATTCTGTTGAATTAATTACGTTTGTTTTTTTCAGAGAAACGCTATATCAATGTAAGTATTTTCGTGGAAGCCTAAAATGTTATGAATGCCGCATTTATTATCATCCGTTTAATATAATTTGTGAAAGTGGACGTGGTAATTTAGAAGGAACCAATTTTACTTCCAATCTATATTTAAAAAACTCAAAGGGAAACTGACTGACATAGTGATCTGACATCAACACATAGCCCAAACCACTGGACGGATCGGGCTGAAATTTGGCATGCAGGTAGATGTTATGACGTAGGCATCCGTTAAGAAAGGATTTTGATCAATTCTACCCCCAAGGGGATAAAACAGGGAACGAAAGTTTGTATGAAACTTTGTCAATTTTAAACCGATCGGGCTGAGACTTTGCATGCAGGTATAAGAAGAATCATAGATGAATGTCATTGTGTATAATACAAGCCTGAGAACAACAACTGTAGTCTACACTTCAGCTCTACACCGAAGCGAAGCGAGGACGGGCCGCTAGTTTCACAATAAAACTAAACTCACACAATATACAAGGCGTGGGACAGACAGAAAAAACGTAAGACGCAGACGGGGAGCAGACATAATGTCTCTTCCGCGTAATTTAATACTTAACTTATGGAAGCGTTGGTCGCAAAACACGTGGAAAAGAGTGGTTGCAGTGACGTCGTTTCTTGGTTTTGTATAGAACTGACAATCTTTTCTGTGTGTCACAGTGCTGGACTAGTTTAACAACTTTTGAACATCCACGAAGGCTGCTTGAACGCGACAGTCTACAATGGTTGATGTTTGAAGAGGAAGAAAGTGAAATTATTATATCAAAACTGAAACGAGATATTCAAAGCCAAAACGAAAATTGTCTGACGTGTCAAAAGCACGAAACCGCAGCTTTAAGCAAACGTCGGCGCGTGAAGGCAGTAAGTCTATCGTATAAATTTTATTTACGTATATTTTATATAATTTGTTAGTATTATCTTTTTTACAATTAATGAATTAGTATACACATTATTATTATTATTATTCGTGATTTTATAGAATCAAATAAAATTTAATACCTATTTTAATTTATTATAGATAGATATTATATAAATTCTAAATTGTAATAATCAGCTAGGGTACTTATTAGCGTTTTTATGTAATCAAAGGTGTCACTCTCCCTCTGTAATTAATTGATTGCTGTGCCCGACGGGGTCCATGATTGTGCATATTATTTTGTAACATCTTGTATAACTTATGGAAAGCAATAAAACATTGAGTATTGAAGTCAGTTTACGGGATTATTGTTCAAAAGTGCAAGCTTCCGAGAACATTACTTTAATAGGGATGATGACGGGGTAAAGTAATCAAAATGCTGTTAAGTTCGTCAGTTACATTTATCAAACAAAAATTGGACACAATTTTTTCTTTTGTCAATCAAGCAAAAAATAACAAAGATAAATGTGAAACGTAACGTAATCATGCAGTATATCTTTTTAATGTTTTAATTGTATGAAAAAATAAAATCTACCCGATGTAAAAAAAAGTGAGTCATCATCCCTATTTGTTTGTTGTATAATATTAAATGTTTAATATTCCACACTATATAAGCAACAAATACATTTATCATGATTTAAAAATAAAAACCGTCAAAGAAGAGATCACGAACAACAGTATAAAATATCAAGAGAGATTATCTAGACACAAGAATGCACTAGCCGTAAAACTAGGTGGATGTGGATCTCTACAGCACACAAGATTAAAAAGACATTGGTGTCGATTCTGGCGTGATTCTCCAAACTTAAAACTAAATTTAACATCAGTCTCTCCTTTTCATTCTGTATAGAGAATGATAAGGATGCACTGTTGTCAAATTTAAATTTAGCTTTAGAGAATCATGCCAGAATCGACATCATAGTGTCCCTACACTCTTAGATAGATTCTGCCACAGGAAGTGAAAGTCACCCAACAATTTGGAAAGACTCACCGCGTTTAAACAAAATAAAGATAAAATATCAGACAAAAGCAGGGCTTATTCTTGTTACGTTAACAGATAGCCATGATGCAGAATAAGAAAGGAAAAAAAAATCATCCCTATTAGACTATGACTACCCTAAATATATAATTTCAATTCATTATAACAATTTACCAGCCCTCCAATCATTTCTGAAGACACTCTGCCTATTGATGAAGTTTTCCCATGAAAATCTGCGCGGGAAATTTACCAGTTGTCGCGTAAGATATATTTCTCGCTCTAAATCCAACATTGGTTCGTTTCATCTTTAATGTTTAATGGAATAAAAAAAACTTCTTTGAGATTCATCCGTTTGTGAAAGCGAGGTGTAATACTCGCCGTGCCAAACTCGTTACTAGCAGGAAATGGGCCCAGACGTTTTCGTTTTCAGCCGCCGAAGCTTTCAGCTTCGGAGGAAATAGCCTTTCTAGATTATGATTATGTCTAGTTTTCGTTTGCAAACTAATTGAGCTACAAAAAATGCTCGGACAATTTAAATGTTAATATTCTTCTTAAAAGAAAAGGGGTTGTACGGTGTGGTTCGTCAAATTGTCATTTAGTTTCTATATATAACAATCTTAATATATATAAATCTCGTGTCACAATGTTTGTCCTCAATGGACTCCTAAACCACTGAACCGATTATAATAAAATTCGCACACCATGTGCAGTTCGATCCAACTTGAGAGATAGGATAGTTTAAATCTCAAATTATAGTCGTAATTTTAATTTATTGCAAATTATTACTTTTGGGCGGTACGAAGTTCGCCGAGTCAGCTAGTCTTAATATATATAAATCTCGTGTCACAATGTTTGTCCTCAATGGACTCCTAAACCACTGCACCGATTATAATAAAATTCGCACACCATGTGCAGTTCGATCCAACTTGAGAGATAGGATAGTTTAAATCTCAAATTATAGTCGCAATTTTAATTTATTGCAAATTATTACTTTTGGGCGGTACGAAGTTCGCCGAGTCAGCTAGTGTACTCTATGATTTAGTCAATGGCCGACGCTCGTACTGTTTACTAGTAATCGTATTATCAAAACAGACTGCGATAATGCTGGCTTAACACGTAGCGACTTTATCGCCGACGAGCTGTAGGCGTCTCCTCCTAATTGTGGGTACATGTCCACTGAATAGAAGGCAAACAGTCAAAGTCACTGATTTAATCATTTTTTGTTTTTATGTGGACACTAAAGCCGAAAACGTCATCCTACTTGACCACGATCGTACGATGGAACGGATCTCGTCGTACGATGAAACGGATCTCGTCGTGCGATGAAAATAAGGCGTGAAAATATATTGATTGCAATCGCGTTTAAACTATAATTTAAACCCATCGTACGATTGTTATTTTTTTTTTATAAATAAATAAATATTACCAACACTCACAACAATTAACCTAGCCCCAAAGTAAGCACTGTAAGGCTTGTATTATGGGTTGCTAGGTAACGGATAGAATACATATACTGTATATTTATATAGAAATACATATAAAACATCCATGACTGGAGTACAAATGCTCGTATTCATCACACAAACATCTGCCCCCACCGAGATTCGAACCGGGTTCGAGTACTCTCGAGTCGGCGACACCATAAAACCCGGCGTATATACTACTCGGCCACGGAGGTCGTCAAATTTTATTAAGCTGTAATTTCAAATCATTACATAACGAGAACGCATCGTGTCGTCGTACGATCGTTATTAATTAGGCGTCTTCGGCTTCTGTGTTCACGTAAAAAAAAACGACGGGTTGCACTCCGGGAGTGCCGGCAGAAGTGAAAACTTGAATATTAACGTTGTGCATTTTTGATATTTTGGAATGGTTAGGGAATAATTTTGCACGAATTGCTTTAATTATCAGTATAAAGTACCATCATGTATGTGGTAGAATACAATATTTATTTATTACGCTATCGTATACAAACATGACAATTTATATTACATTAAAAAGTCTCTCTCAGGAAAATCAACTTACATGAATCACGTTTAAGCGCACTTAGTGACATCTATTATAAAGAAATCAACTTACATGAATCACATTTAAGCGCACGTAGCGACATCTATTGTAAAAAAAAATGCATTTTCTTCGCAATAAAGCTGCCACGTGGACATCCTAGATAGAGACTTATTAATATAATACGATAAAATAAAACATTATTATGTTTCGTCCAATATATTGAAAGTCAACAACCTTTTCAATTTTATTGTGTGTCATGATGCGATCAGCCCACGTATTTAACCTGACGGGAGTTTAACATTTTTTACCCATATAAAAAAAGTGTACAACGCCGCTAAAGAAGTTTTCACTTCAATAAATCTATTACTTTGATTGTGTGTCTTATCTTCGACAGTTTTTCTCTAAAATATTGACATTAGCAGGAACTTCCCACCGATTAATATCGCTATATACAACACCTCTTACTTTGGACTCTTCGTAATATTTCTCAAAAATAACACCTGAAAAAAATTTTTTTTTGCCGTTGACATAAAATAAAACTGACTCCTTGACACTGAAATCACATAATTAAGACATGAACTTATTTCAAAAGCGCTTTCAAACAATACCACCATACGAAACATGCATAACGCGAAAAATATAAATTTCATCGAATTACCGTTTTAACATGATTTATTTGTTATATTTTTTAAGCATATACCTGCTCGAAATCTAAAGAAAATATTACTAGAAAAATATAATTTATTTGTTTTACAAAACCGCACTTTATCGTACTGATTAGAACCAATAATTAGGTCATACTATTACGTAATGTGACCGTTCGACTTCTTCGACTTACTCATTATTTGTATATTTTTTATGAAGCACTGTATTTTTTAAGAATATAACAACATGATTAACGGTAATAGACTCGATAAGTAAATAAGACAATGACAGTTTTTAATATGAAATGTTTATAAGAAATACCTACTGAAAAAAATATGGGTGGATGCAACGCTCTTTCTCAATTAAAGATATTTTATTTTATTTATTTATTTAAGGACGACCAACAAGATATATACCAATACTAAATAACAAGATACAAGCATCGGTGATAATTAGATGCTATCTTAATTAAAGGTCACCACCGCATGCATTACAAAACAAGGCATTGAACATTATTTAGCATAATCCTAAGTGAAATCAATAACAAAACAATAATGTAAATATACCGCAAAATACAAATAAATATTATTTAATTTAAAAATAAGTATACTAATGTCCTGTCTTGAAATTATGGCAATCTAAAATATCAAAATGACGACAGCAATATTATCATATTATATTTGAGTGCTGGCCGAAATGTTAAAAAAGTCGATACTCATGATTGATACTTATACCAATCGACTTTTGATCTTTTTAGATCAAAATAAATGTAAAGTCGGAAATATATTTGCCTCTCGTGTTGTGTCGTAATGTGTCGACGAAATGTATAAAACCGATACCTTTCTGACGACGGTCACTATACAAAACGTAATCCTTATTGCAGCGAATGTTCGAGAAGTTTCTGAGATGAAACAAAATAAGATCAACTCTCCCTACTTAACTCAAGTATTAAAGGTATCTGTAATTAATACTGTCAATTCAAAGCTTTATGTTGAAAATACGTCAAATAGGGAACAATGTGTTTAAAAACATTAAGAATAAATAAATACCTATTTCAGTATAGACCTCTATTGTCCAAAACAGGCCGATCTAATTTTAGACGATCAAATAGATTACGGACAATGATATCTTCTTCGACTGATGTTGACATACTTTTTCTCCGAGTAAATAAACTATTTTATTATTACACAACGTCATATTGAGTACAAGTTACTTAACGAGAACTCTTAGATTTGTTAAGTATGGTATACTTTTATATATTTTATTTCTATAGCAACACTGTACTACTTGTTCCTTCCGGTGACATTACTGTAGCTTTACGTTTGTGCTCTTCAAGATAATAAAAACAAATCAATAAAACAAATCCAGTTTTATTGCCAGTAATTCATAATTAACATGGTAGCAGAGCGTGGTTTAAAGAAATAAAAAAGTAAAAGTAAGGAGGCGTGTTAAGTATGGTATACTTTTATATATTTTAGTCAAATAGCAACACTGTAGTACTTGTTCCTTCCGGTGACATTACTGTAGCTTTACGTTTGTGCTCTTCAAGATAATAAAAACAAATCAATAAAACAAATCCAGTTTTATTGCCAGTAATTCATAATTAACAAGATTAAAACAATAAGGGATTTAGTATGTTCATACAAGCATCAAATAAAATATGATCCGACTTAACTACATAAGCAACTCTCACACACGTACACGTCTGTATATAACAATACAGGGAGAAAAAAGCAGCCCTTGCTGAGTTTCTTGCCGGTTCTTCTCAGTACAAGGTCTCCCGCCGTAGTTTTGCGAACCGATGGCGTAGCTTCTTGACCTTCACAAGTGCTTGTAACAGCCTAGACTGAATAAATGACTTTTCATTTCATTTCATCTCATTTATAAACATTCAATGCAGCGCGAGCGAAACGGCGAGTCCTCTTCCGAGTCCGTATGGCTGAGCTGTATTGTTGTCCTTTTCTTGATAACAAAATGGCGATTACGTAAATAACATTCACGACAAACCGTGATTTTCGAGAAAAAATGTTTTTATAGCTCACACCTAATAGATTGATATTAATTGGTTTTTCTAATTTCTGTAATATCACACTAATCACACTAATATTATAAAGGCGAAAGTTTGTGAGTATGTGAGTGTGTATGTTTGTTACTTCTTCACGTCTAAACGATTTCAATAAAATTTGGTATGGAGTTAGCTGACACCCTAGATTCACACATAGGCTACTTTTATCCAGAAAAAATGTTAGGTTCCAGAGGGATTTACAGGAAACTAAGTTAACGCAGACGAAGTCGCGGGCGACCTCTAGTAGAAAATAAAAACTCCTGCTCAAATATATTGTGGTAACTACAGGCAACTCCGGAACCCTACACTGCGCGTGGCACGACACGCACTTGGCCGATTTTTTAAGAATATTTATCAATTGCGGCAACGTTACATCATCAATCATACATGTATCATCACACTAATATTGTAAAGGCGAAAGTTTGTGAGTGTGTATGTTTGTTACTTCTTCACATCTAAACGGCTGGAGCGATTTTAATAAAATTTGGTATGGAGTTAGCTGACACCCTGGATTAACAGATAGGCTACGTTTTACTGCGGGAAAATATGCCTTATAAACCGCGGATAACACCGGGGGGCACAGCTGTTATAAATATGTGTGCAGTTAGTAACTGCGTTTTGTATCGTTCCATAAAACATGAAAATGTAGGAAACTTAAGCGACAAATTGGCACAACGTAGAAGAAATGGCAATTTTCCTTAAGTGGTTATGAAGGTCGGTCGCTTGTCAACCGTCGTTAGCTGTACCATATCATTGTCGCAAAAAAAATTAAAGAGAATCTTCTATTTGGCATCCACAGTTACCCTATGACTTGTCGTTTACAAATGAGGAGGTTAGCAACAAAAGTGTCATTTACAGTTTAGAACTTTTTGAGTAAATTGAGAAAATAAATATTGAAGTAGATCTAAGCATTTTTTTTTAACCATTTATGTGTCAAATATTGTATAAAATAAGGTTATCTTGCTGGTTTTGAAACTTGGAAATAAAATACATATCAAATGATATCCTTTGATCCAATAATAGCATGCAAATGTCACTATTTGATTCAAATATTTTGAAAAATGTCACCTTTTGAAACCCACAGTCTAAAAAATGTTACCTAATCAAACATTCAGTATGAAAATAAAAATAGATTCTCACAAAAAATTTTTATTTATCACTAGCGGCCCGCCCTCGCTTCGCTTCGGTGTACAACTGAAGTGTAGACTACAGTTTTTGTTCTCAGGCTTGTATTATACACAATAACATTCATCTATGATTCTTCTTATACCTGCATGCGAAGTCTCAGCCCGATCGGTTTAAAATTGACAGTTTCGTTCAAACTTTAATTCCCTATTTTATCCCCTTGGGGGTAGAATTGATCAAAATCCTTTCTTAGCGGATGCCTACGTCATAACATCTACCTGCATGCCAAATTTTAGCCCGATCCGTCCAGTGGTTTGGGCTGTGCGGTGAATCCAGATCACTGTGTCAGCCAGTCAGTCACCTTTGAGTTTTATATACTCGTATATAAGATAGATACTTATAATTCTCCACGATCTGGTTCCTAGTTTGAACCGACTAAAGACTTTTAAAACGTATTTCTTAAGAATATGTCACTTTATGAATTCAAGTCTTAATAATCACAGTGAATGAATAAAAATATAGCTTTTTGTTCCGGAAGCAACTGTTCACATAGATTTTTCTATGAATCTACTGACTTTTTCAACAAAATCCGTTTGTTGAAAAAGTCAGTAGTTTCCTCTGGGCCACTTATTATTTCCAAACCCCGACCCCCTCTCGTCGCAATTTTGTTATTTTATCCCTGTCATAGGGGTCACAGGACACCTGCCTGGGCCCAATATAAACACAAGATAAGTGTTGAATGTTCACGCTCATCTGTTGCAAAACTTAAGATGAAGTGTCATTTTATTAATCATCATCTTGTGTATATATGTGTATATATTTATATATATGTGTATACTGTATATTTATGATTTTTTTTAAGCATTTAACTGCTAGATGTTTAAATCTAAAGAAAAGTTTACTAGAAAAAATCTTCGCATTGTAGGTAACCCACAATGCGAAGAGATGGCGCTGCCTTGCATCTTAAGGCTAGGAAAAAATTCGACGCGGCTAATAGGGCCGTGGTAGCATAATGGTCAGTGCATTCGCCCGGATAGCGAAGGATGCGGGTTCGAGTCCCGTCCGCTGCCTGGTCCGCGTGGATTTTTTTCTAGTAAACTATACTGTATATATTTAAATATTAATGTGTTTTGTTTGTATGTATTATATTATTTTTATACTATGTATTTATATATGTATCTATGTTAATTTGTATATAGATATATTCGTATTTAGCTTTATACCGCCGTTCTTGTTTATCATTTTTCCCAAAGGTTGACTGGGAGAGAATGCTTTTAGCATTAAGTCTGCCTTTTGCACCAATGTTATATAATATATATATTTCGGTCAATAAAGTATAAAAAAAAAGTATGTAAATATTAATGCGTGAGAGAAAATAAGAATACCTATACATTTTATCGCTTGCATACTACATATCGAGGAGGAGGATCTTATTCGGGGTGAATTGGTAATAAGATACCAACTGAATACATGACGTAATAATTTAGAAAACTACCAGGGATCATTTGTACAAATGCATTTTCTACGTCCATTAAATTCGCGAAGTTTACGCTTTTACAACACTCTCGACTCTCTTTTTAACTTTACTTCCAACACCCAACGTTCAAAATGGATTGACAAATGATGAAAATACTCCAGAGCAAAAATGCGATCCATTCGAAGCGTTATAACGATGTCTGTGTCTGTTGATAGGATTTTTGATAGCTTTTTTTGCATTTTGTTTTTGGCTTTGTTACTGGCTGAATGGAAAACAATTAGAACAGGAATTTACTAAAGGTACGAAGTTTTTTTTTTATAAATAGGTCCGACAAATGACTCCACCCCACCTGATGTTAAGTGAAGGTGAAGTCCAGACGCGAAGATAACTGATACAGCAGTTCTACCTGCCACACCAGCCATCCTCACCCTGCCGGCCTGCATGTTGCCTCTTCACGCCTCTTAAAGGATCCCAGGTTGTAAGAGGGAGGGAACACGTGAGCGGGCAGAGCATTCCATTTACGGATAGTGCGACAAAGAAATGAGTCACCAAATTTCTCTTTACGCATTGAAATTGTGGCCACAGTTAGACGGTGACAACGTAGGCCAGCTCGCGTGGTCCTCTGAAGGAAAGGGGAAGGTGGGATATGAGAGAATAACTCCTCAGAACATTCGCCGTGGTACAGACGATAGAACGTGCTTAGTGACGCCACGTCACGACGTAATTGAAGAGGCTCAAGGTGTTTAGTCACCTCCACATCGCCTATAATGCGGATCGCGCGCCGCTGTAACCTATCCAAAGCATCAAGCAAGTACTAGGCGGAGCCATCCCAGAGGTGCGAGTAATATTTCACGCAGGACCGCACTTGCGTTTTGTACAACAAGCACAAGTTATGCTAAAGGCTATGTATCGATGTTTCATTCAACTTTATATCGGCTAAGAAACTAAATTTACCTTACTCTGTATTCTGGAATAGAACAGTGAATACATGTGAAGAGACATGGAGATACCTAAGCGCGTAAGCATACAATGCCGTTTCACTACATGACAATCCAATACTGACGGCAATGTTCGTATCGTTGTACAGTCTATACTATATCAACGGTTACGATTGCTCTGCAAATGTAGCCTTCATACGCTACGTAATAAAAGCTTTGTCTGTGCCAAATTGTTTCCACACAGGAGACGAAACGACTTCGTTGTTTTGCTTTCATCTCGAGTTTCGTATCTACTGTTTTCAGAGGCTATATAGAGGTACATTATAAATATTTATATAAACAACACAGAAACCTTATTACAACATTAGAGGTTGACGCACACATATCGGGCGGAATCGGAACAGCGCCGCCTTAATTCTAGCCGTAAAGTATTTTTATAGACATTTTAAAAACTAGACGACTTCTGTAGCCGAGTGGTTTGTACGCCGGGTTTCACAGTGTCGCCGACTCGAAAGGTCCCGGGTTCAAATCCCGGTGGGGGCAGATGTTTGTGTGATGAATACGAGCATTTGTATTCCAGTCATGAATGTTTAATATGTATTTCAATAAAAATAACTATGCTTATATATGTACAATATATGTATTCTATCCGTTACCCTAGTATCCCATAACACAAGCCTTATAGTGCTTACTTTCTGGCTAGGCTTATTGGTGTGTGTTGGTTTTTTTTTTATATATATTTAACTTTTTTTGTGTAAAAATAATCGTGGTAAGTATTGTAATCATATGGTCTGCCTGATAGTCAGTAAACACAAAGCCTATATGCCTGCTTGCGATGTCAGAGTGTCACTTGTGCGTTGTCTACCTACCTATGGCAGCCGTTTACAATCAGACGGGCCATATTGTTTTTTTGCCACCCTTTTTAGATAAAAATATATACATTACATTTTGCACTCAAGTGTTTTATATCAACAACTCGGAAAGTGCTATAAGTTATGCCAAACTATGGCTAAAGCTTTTCTAAAAATATTTTATTTTGTAGGTACCTATTAAGAAATAAAATTTCGAACATTGCTTAATCTGTAAACCTAGCATGAACCAATATCGAATTCGTATCGTTTGCGAGTCCGAAATATCATTGTCAAATGTGTACTGATTTTTAGTTCTCGTTACGTACTTTGTGCCGCTGCTGTTCAAGTTTCCATACAAAATTTGACATTGACATTTCGGTTTGCAAACTATTCGAATTCGATAATGGTTCGTGCTAGGGTTACCGATTACACATTTACGTGAGTACCGCCCCGAACTATTTTCGAGTGTAATTTGTACTTGCGCTTACTTAGTTTATTAGTGTGTCCTCTAATAAACTACGATTATTTTGAAATCGCGCTCCATCTGATTTTATCTCAAATATAGTCTACAACGAAACTTGTATAAATATAATCTTCACACAAAATTACTTGTCAGATGTTATCAAGTTTATTTATGGCGGGCATGTGGTGGGATTCTAGGACGGTGGAAAGATCTTTACAAGGATTTATTTTTCCAAAAATAAAACGTCATGTATTTTAAAACGACGGAAATACTTTCGCGAAGATCACTATCATTGGCATGTTAATCACAATCGGTATATTAGTAAACGGTAATTCGTTTACTAATGCTGGGGTTGTCCTCGTTGAAACGATTTGATTAGTTCAGTCAAACCTTACTCTATGAGATATTCGAAGTTATTGGCGTGTGTCGGCATTAGCCTTGCCTCGGGCAAGACGAGCTCGCGAGGCGTTAACGGAGCATGCCGAGCCAGTAACAATTCTTTCTATATATGTTTTCACGCACACCACTCATTAAATAAAACATGTTTCAACGGTATAGATGCACTGATTTATTTATTTATGACGTTTTGCATCATTTTCAAGCCTGCAAAGGATAAAATCACAGAACACAGAAAGAGGTTAGAAGGGTCTTCAGAGACCTTTTGTACGGGAACCGATGTCGCCGGCTCGCCCGCACTACACTTACACCTAATAGATATTAGCCAATCAAACGCCGTGACATCAAACAATCGAACCAATCGGCGCTCACACCCCATCGCAACAAAGCAATCGTTGCCAAGTTTTGGTCAAGTTATGAGCATTTGCTCACAACTAACTGTGGCGCGCCTGCCCCGCCCACAAGGCCCTTCTAACATCTTTCTGTGTTCTGTGGATAAAATAAATAGCAGCCGCGTATTTCTGCATAATTCTGACGACGCAGCCTGAAAAGGATGCGGAACGTCATAAATAAGTAAATCAGTGCATCTATTAGGAGCTCTATGGCGCAAGTGGTTAGCGTGTTCGGCTGCGATCGTTGAAGTTAAGCAACTTTCGCAATGGTCGGTCATTGGATGGGTGACCAAAAATTTACTATCTCGACTTCCTCCGTGCTTCGGAAGGCACGTTAAGCTGTTGGTCCCAGCTGCATCTACTTTCGTTAGCACCCGCCAATCCGCACTAGGCCCGCGTGGTGGGTCATGGCCCAATCTCCCTATTCCATCCATAAGGAAGGCCTGTGCCCCAGCAGTGGGGACATTAATAGGCTGATGATGATGATGTGCATTTACACCGTTGAAACTTGTTTTATTTAATTCTTTCTATGAAAGTATTTTAAGTGAATGTGTGCTTTAACCTTTATGTACACAAGTCGGAAGGGAAAACCCAATGAACTCTTTACTCAGCCATTGCTATTTCGTTTTATTTTTATTGTATTAACATAGGACAGCAGTAGATTTAAAATAAATATTAAAACGGTTCTTGGTAAATATAACGAAGGCATGATGTTACTCATTTACTTTCACCTAACTAAGCTATCCTTGTGTTGTATAATCTAAAACGTATTATTATTCATATTAGCGCTGCCTTGCAGCTTAAGAATGGCTAGAAGAATTTCGACGCGGCGGTCAGGGCCGCGGTAGCATAATCGGTCAGTGCATTCGCTCGGATAGCGAAGGGTTCGAGTCCTGTCTGCTGCCTGGTCCGCATGGAATTTTTTCTAGTTATATTTTCTTTAGATTTAAACATCAAGCAGTTACATGCTTAAAAAATAGAAATTATAACTAAAATTGCTATTTCTTCTTTCAAATGTTTAATACTTGTAAAAGTATTCAGTTGACATTATGGGTTACCTACAATGCGAAGAAATGGCTCTGCCTTGCAGCTTAAGAATGGCTAAAAGAATTTTTGCCTGGTCCGCGTGGATTTTTTTCTATTAAAACTTTTCTTTAGTACCTACCTTATTATTCTCATAAATAGAATTGGTTAAGAACACGAATATTTAATTATCTTAACACTTTTACCCAATTTAAAACTTTTAGAGATTCAATTTACAATCACAAAAGAATTCATTGGCGAACAATTTAGTAAAAACAATACAGTTATCAGCCTCTGCAGAATTGGCATCAAAAACCAAAGACCAATTAATAATTTTGTTCAGGTAAAGCCGTAGACGGCAAATTGCCACCGTGGAGACTTCAAAAGGTTCTTGGTTCATTTGTGTGTCAAGGTATATGTTACTATAATAAAATACCAAAAGAAATAATTGATTTACCTTTTAATAAGTTTAAAGTGTGTATAAAAACATGTCTCCTTAAAAAAGGTTACTATACTGTTAAAGATTTCATGAATGATAAGGCACCTTGGGCTTAATATAATAGACTAAGTTGTTTTACTTTGCTAATTTGGTTGAAAATTGTTTAAGCCACTTCTAAATTTAAAAATAGTACCTAGTTATACTTAACTTTTGTTAATTAATAATATTAATGTGATGGAAGTTGACATCAACACATGTTTTCAATTTTTGATGTCGTCTTTCAATTGACGACACTGTATGAAACAAAACAGGGAGAAAAAAATAGCCCTTGCTGAGTTTCTTGCCGGTTCTTCTCACTACAAGGTCTCCCGCCGTAGATTTACGAACCGATGGCGTAGCGTTTGACTTTCACAAGAGCTTGTAACAGCCTAGACTGAATAAATGAGTTTGAGTTTGACTTGTCTTTATGTAACGTACAAGTATAGAGTTTTTATTAACTTCATATTTAGAGCTGCGTTACATAAACTTGTTTAAGCTTTTGCTCAATTATTAATATTTTCAAGAGGTACCCACTAAAAACAAAATATTATTTTGTTACAAGATCTTGAAAACTACTTAATGTATAAAAAATTTTAATCCAAATTACCTTCTACTTACGAATAATATCTAATTTACAAAAAAAGACAGTGTGTTTATGACCACACGACTGAAGTGAAACATCTTTAGCTCCGTCTGTATATATATATATATATATATATGTATACAATATATACATATTTCATTTACTAGCTATGAGAGAAAGAAAATGTGCGCGCGCACTGCTTTCTCTTGCTTATATACCCCACTCAACTCCCGTTCGCTTCGCCCGAGCACACTTTTCGTAACGCGTAACGACTTCGCCAGCTTACCCCCCAAGTCAAGCGTGCGTAAAAAAGTTTCACTTCGAAAATATGTCATCCCCAGCGTCGCCGCCAGGAATAGGTTGGCAACATTGCCACGTTGAATGGCAAGCATCGTTTATTTTTGAAGTTATACTTCTTTAGGCGCGTTATGAAAAAATTATGAGAGTGAAATTTTAAGATGCGCGCGCATCACTGTAACACAAAATTTTAACAGCATGAAGTTGGTCGCTTTAGCGACCAACTTCATGCGTTACTTTCGTGTTTACCGCACATTAAGAAAATCTACCAACAAAATAGAAATAGATTCTCTATTTAGTGGGTGCTAACGACTGCATTGTGAAGGCCTATCAAAAGTATTTATTAATCTGGAACAACGGAACCAAAGCGCGATTCAGGAGACTACAGCGCCATCTCTTGACCATTGGTGTAGTAGAACCAAAAACCACATCTTTATTTTTCAATATTACTTTTATGTTATTATTGTAATAAAGTAACAGTTATAGGTATTCATATTTATAATATTTATCCACATGTTTCTAGTTTGTATATTCGGAATACGTGTTTGAGTTTCATACAAGTGCAAATCACATATGTTCTAATAAATTATATTCAGTAGCGATTTTAATTGAATATTTTGATTATTTATTTATTTTTTCAAATTAAAACTGAACTTTATTGACTGTGTCCTTTTCCAGACTTTTTATTAATTTATTGTAATTAATTATTTGCATGCAATTAAAAACTAATTTTAAACGATGCCAAAGAAGGATAACTTCTCACGCGCCTACATAAGTACACGCACCCATTTTTTTTATTTTACACACACTAGCCTTGTTATACCAGCCGATTCATTATTACCTTCTAGTATAAACTAACATGCCATTTTTTAACCCCCATTGCAACAATGTGTCCTTCTTCAAAATAAAATCTATTAAAACAAAAGTCATCTGGAGTTTTTGGCGCGATTTCATCTAGTGTGGTTGGCGGTATAATTTAATAGTTCTTCAATTCGTTCATAGTCGATATTGTGACATAAAATTGGTATGCTTTTGTGTTACAACCGTCTGCGCAACAGAAGAATTTATGAAATCTTTAAAATATACGCTATTTCGGTAAAGTGGACGTGTGAACTTTATTGTAGTGTTGACTACCTTACAAAAGCTTATCGAAAAAGCTAACTAGGTTAGGCTAACATTTCGCGCCAAACACTCCAAGAAACATTAGAATGCGTCACACCGACATTCTAATGTAAAAAAGAAGATTTAATGAAACTGAAGACTTGGCTGTATGGGCATTGTTCCCTTTGCCTTCCCTGAAAAGGGAGGATGTAAAAAATAAAAAACTCATACAATTGGCTTTAAATTATTTCTTTGGACTTTTTGGCGGGATCGGGAAGCGTCACTTTAGCAGTTTTGTTTTTCTTGTTAAAAATTGTGTTGTGGCAAATGTTAGTGTCTAATAATGGTGGATTATTAACCACTAAGTGTTCGGGAACATGCTCAAGTGTTGGCAAGTGAAACAAAATAGCGGAAAGCGTCTTTCGACGTTCCCTCAAGAAGTCCACAGGGAGGTTCAAGTAAATCCCCACACTTTTACTGAAATATAGGGAAAGGAGGATTGACGTGACTGCCACTTACTTTGACTTGATATAATACTTTGACCACGAGTGCTATAGAATTTGTAAACATTTTTAACACTTGACATTGGCTAAATGCAAAAGCCGTGCGAAGCCATTGAGGAAAAAAAATCTTTAAATATACACAAAAAGCAGACTCAGTTACTTTATCTACGTAGCATATTATATGATTTCCAACCTAAAGAGCCATAATATTGTTGATATCGGATAAGTAAATGTACCCTCTTAGTACATCTGAAGTTTTAAACTTAACAACTTATTAATGTAAAGATATTTCAAAGCTTCTCCTATTTCCTCATTTCTTTCCAATAAATAAGTATTGAAATTATGTACCTATAGAAACTTTTTTCATAACATTAACTGGCGATGAAAAAACCTATTTGAGGCCTCGCTACTGGGAGATCAAAGGAATTCCTATTAAAGGTAGGTGTCAGAAAAAATATTGAAGGCTGACCGAGATCGGTAAGTGGAGGGGCTTCCCCGAGAATCTCCCTACACCCCACTCTGTAAGGGCAGAACCTCACTAAAGGTACTTCCGATCGCAAACATTGATTAATGGGACATAATTCATATGGCTTTATAAAAACATTCCAATGAATTTAGGTGAAGGTTTTGACCATAATTAAACTACTATTTTTGCTGGATCATGATCAATCAGATGGCTTTTTTTTTAATGTTAATAGCGTGGTACACAAACTTCTGGCCGCTGATGGTCAGCGGCTACCTAGCCTATAGAAATATGATGTAATTTTATTAAATTACGAGCCCTTTCACATGTTAGCAAAAAATGTATTTTTTGAGTGCCTCGTTTACCCCCTTAGAAAAGATTTTGACTATTTCCAATACAAGTTAACAGTAGATTTATTCTTCCTATTGTAAGTTAATGTAGAATATTTGCAAATACCTATTTTCCTTTGTTTGTACTAAACGTTCTACCGCAGCTAGTTTACGGAAAAAACGATAATATGCACAACTTCAAACGCTTGAATCTCTAAATAATGTTCAATAAATTAGATATAACTAATTACTACGACATCAGAAATATGTTTTTGTTGTAATATAATGTATTAGAATTTTGATTTTCCATCTCATTAGTTATCAAAAAAAAACATCTAACCTTTCCCAAAAAATAATGCAGGTTTACCTCGTATTTTGATATTGAATTAAAAAGAACTACTATCAAAAACTTTCATAAAACTAATCTACAATCATTAAACTACTGAAATATGTATATATTTTTATGATAAGTTCATTAATAATTATTTTATAAGACTCGAAATATCACCCGTAAAATGTAAATCCGTAAAACCCGTAAATCAGTACGGCAGCGGCGCAATTTTGTAAAAGGGCTCTTAAGTAAATCACAAAAAATACTATTGTGATAATATTGCTAACGCACAAACAAATTCTACTTCTTCTAAAAATATCATAAGAAAAGCAAACCGTACATAATCTCCGAGTCAGATTTTCAAACAAATAATATCACTTATTTCAAACTATAGGTACAAATCGAGCACAGTCCCTATCACGAACCCATATCGAATTCGAATAGTTTGCGAGTCCGAAATGTCATTGTCAAATTTTGTATGGAAACTTGAACAGCAGCGTCATAACGTACGTAAGAACTAAAAATCAATACACATTTGATATTGGTTCATGCTAAGGGTACATCAATCTTAAAAATACGTGAAATTTGGCGACCTGTATTTTTTTACTTTATTTGAATTGTTAGATATGTCAAGATAGCGGCTACAATGAAAACACGCATTCTTTGAAAACTTTAGGTATAAATTCTGTTCAAAAAATGTTCAGATGTCAATTATTCTGTACAAAAGATGTTAAATGACTGTGACCGACAACGAAATAACGGAGGTATATAATATGGTACCGTTTGTAACCCTTTAGGGAAACCTCAAAAAAGGGTAAAAATTAAAATACAGTGCATATTTGAAACGACGTCACCGCTCGACGAAACTATTTCAGATACGTGGAAAAAACTTACGTAGTGCATTAAGTGATAACAAACCCCTAAGGCCGTGCTCACTTTGGATACGACGACCTCCGTGGCCGAGTGGTTTGTACGCCGGGTTTCATGGTGTCGCCGACTCGAGAGGTCCCGGGTTCAAATCCCGGTGGGGGCAGATGTTTGTGTGATGAACACGAGCATTTGTACTCCAGTCATGGATGTTTAATATGTATTTCTATATAAATATACTTATATATGTACTGTATATGTATTCTATCCGTTACCCTATCATCCCATAACACAAGCCTTACAGTGCTTACTTTGGGCTAAGCTAATTGGTGTGAGTGTTGGAAATATTTATTTATTTATTGAATTTTAGTCGAGTATAAATCGTACGAAAACGTGCCCAAAGTGAGCGCGGCCTCACGCTGATCTACTCGTTTATGTTGACATATCGAATGACTTAACAAATAATAAGTATCCAGCTTTTTGCGACGCATATATTTTTCGTATTCTTCAGATAAATGCGACCCATAAAGATTCCGTGATTCTTTTATGCAAATATTCCGCCATCTTATTGACAAACACATTATAATGAATTGAATTTTTGAAACAGAAGTAGAACATTTAATCTTTGATAATAACATAATGAGAGGGATTGGAATGTAAGCCGCAGGGTACATTAAAGAATATAATATTAAGTACTTACGCTAAATAAAGGATTGAAATTTCGTACTGAGATGTTTAGATAACATTCCAATCAAGCGGCAACTAAAACTTCGAATGAAAATTTTATTAGGCTATTGCCAACTATGATGGTAATGGGAAAACTTGAAAAGCCAATTAAAATAAGAAAATGGATAAATTTTAACAAAAATATATTTCTCGTAGTGCCAAATATTTTTGCAGTGTCAAATGCAAATGTTTAATACGCGTCAGGGGGTCTACTTTGTACGCACGACAAATTCCCCTATTCCAATCGATCTATATATATTTTTTGCAGTCCTGAGCACCTGCCATGTGGGTCATGGCCCAATCTCCCTATTCCATCATCAAAAGGCTGATGATGATAATATTTTTTCCAAAGGCGGATTTCGTCGAATTGCGTTCGACAGTTGATTAGGTAACTTGGTTTTCCTTGTTACCATTTGCAATTTCACAGAATAGTCTACTCAGAAAAAGTCATAAAATCGCTCTTTCACTCAAAAATACGGAAGTGTTCCAAGAATATTTTATCGCATCACTTTCCTCTTTGATTCGTGGAATTTTCGTTGATTTATTTGACAGATATATACTTAATGACATTATAAAACGAACATTTTATGGCGGATATTAAATTCTGCTGTCGTTAACTCGGCTGTGCCGATCTTAGGATAAGCCAAAGCAAAGGCCAAGGTTCAAAAGATCTTAGGATAGGCAGTTTACTAGATTAAATGTCCATTTATTATTATAACTTTTTTCGGGGTGTGGGATATTAAAAATTAGCCCAATTTACTCATTATATATTTAACGTATAATATAATTATTTTACGAGATTAAATGATTGTTCCAAAAACATTGGGCTAGTTCTCCAAAGGAAAAATAAAATTCGTCTTCATGTAGAAACAATGTTTCTTAAAATGAATTGCTGGCCGATAGGCCCCTGTCGCTGAAGCAGCGCTGCTACCACGGACGGACTCAAAGTAGGCACGCGTCCCGTCCTAATCTGCTGACCCATAGTGCCAGATCCGGCGTTTGACCACCGCTGGGCGTGAAAGCTTGGCCTGTGATGCTTGGACAGATATCAGGCAATGATCCGACGAGCTCCGTAGTGCTCTTAACACAACCTGATAGCCCTGTGGATGAGCCGTTAGCAAAAAGTCTAACAAAGAGGGCGCTTGACTTGGAATCTGGGAACCTGGTAGCCTGATCAACCAGTTGCTTCAAATCGTGCTTGAGAGTGAATGCGTGAGCAAAGATCCTTCCTTGCATGGTCAGTTCTGAAGGAACCTAACCACAAACTGTGGTGAGCTTAAAATCTCCCAAAAACACAACGCGCCGCAGCCACAAACACCGCCACGAGAGCTAGAAGCGGCTACTAAAGTGGCTGAAGCGCGCGACAGCGGCCAACTAAGGTAAGGGAGAGAGGGGTGGGGAATCGCGCGAGTGACGTGTGGCGGCGTTTTGTATCGGCGCATTAAGTGGCCGGTGCGGGCCACAAGAAGCGAGCAACGACGATTTGTAGCATGTGGCGGCCACCGGCGTACCGTGTGTGGCAAGTCCATATAAAATGTATGAAAACTACAAGAAATATGCCGGTGGCAGCGTTTTGTGGTTGCCCGTGTGCGGCGACACAAAGAGAATGGAAAAGTCGAGTTGCTCAAATTCACCAGTATGGGATCTGTAGAGGTACACGTAGACTAGCCATTGGACCACCATCCACGTGAACCTAAAACATAGAAAAGGAGAGATCTTCCGCCGGAACATAGAGGCATACACCGGCTTTCATTTTGAAGGACTCTTCAAGCACACAGCCAGGATAATTTATGGAGCCTATGGCAGTGGGCGAAAATATTTGTGTCTCCGTCAGAAATTAAAATGCTAGCTGTGCTGTCTCAAGATGGTGCTGGGCAGTCTTTAATATCCAATCTTTGATTTCCGGACCCATTACCTGCGAGCCCTAACGGCCGCAGCAGATTTTGACATTTCTCAGATATTTGACTAGGCGTTCCATCACCAACTATAAACTTAAACTGGGTAGACAAGGATAAGAGAACCGAAGCTAATGGGCAACATGAAATAATACTTCCACATTATTCTATAACAAAGGCCGCTATATCATGTTTTCAAACTCGTACAACTAAACTTCATTAATAACGCGACACGCACACAGACATAACAGGATGCTTTGACGAGTCAAATATGTAACAATTAATTCGGCTATCCATTAATTGTGTAAGATTATGTCAAAATCCTTACCAAGTTCATGATTGGCATGTTGATCACAGTTTATTCTCCACGCCCACTTGATCGCAGTTTTTAAGCGCAATTCGTATTCTATATAATTTCTTATTTGTTGATAGTTCGTCTATGTATTGACTGTATTATGCTCTCCCTTTCTAGGGAGTTCTCAATTTCATTCCTCTAAGTATACGAACATGTTGGGACACGAGTTCAAAGCAACCCGCACTTCATCAACGACCGGCTCCAATCTCACCTTCCATCTTTAGCTACTTCGGTACTCTGTTTTACCAACTAACAACACAGAACTACAAGTGTTATCCAATATTATTATCGGGCATCAACATTTGTCTTTTACCTATCATCAGGTCGTTCCTGGGGCTGTCGACGGTATGGCCGTCGTCCGTGGGCCCCCAAGAAGCCGTATTGATGAGGATCTTGTGAGGACATTAATAGATTGGTTCTGATAATTCACGAACCTATTTCACTCCCCTGACTATAGCTCGCGTTGTGCCGTGAAATACCTGGGGCCGCCGACGGTCCAGCCGTCGTCCGTGGGCCCCCAGAAAGCACTGTAGATGTGGATCTTGTGAGGATATTAATAGACTGGTGCTGATGTTATCACTAACCTCGTTGACTCCCCGACCATGGCCCACATGGTGGTGTTCCTGGGGCCATCGACGGTATGGCCGTCGTCCGTGGGCCCCCAGGAACCTCTATAGATGTGGATCTTGTGAGGACATTAATAGACTTATGCTGATTATATCACGAACCTCATTGACTCCCCTGACTATGGCCCGCATGGTGGCGTTCCTGGGGCCGTCGACAGTCCGGCCGTCGTCCGTGGGCCCCCAGGAAGCGCTGTAGATGTGGATCTTGTGGGGCTCATGACCCATGGAGTTGGCCTCGATCAGGTCAGTCATGTAAGGCTGGTCCAACATGCGTATACCTGGATAACGATTGGAATGAGTTAATCAACATAACAAAATAGTCTTAACAAATGTTTTTAACTAAAGAGGCGATAAATAAAATACTTTTTATCATTATTTTACGACCTTTATGGTATTTTTTTTAAATGTGTATGCTGTTTGTCGTAGATGACCTTTACAACGTCACCGGGTTTGGGGACGGCAAGATCCTAAGGGTACCTCAAGCCGAGAATTGGCGAGTACCACTAGGGGTATTCCAGGCGGATGGCATCTCCCCACGGGGGGAGTCTCGTCTCCCTCTGGAGCCTCTAGATCACTCGAACCTGTGGGGGTCGGCTCAACTAGAGGGCGTCTGTGAGACTCGGACCTCGGCTCTAGTTAGCCGATGTCTTGGGGTGTGTCACACCTCTATAGTGTGAGTGGTATGTACACTTAATTATCTTTGTATCATTATAATGTATAATTTCTATCCGTTACTTTATCCTATAGCACAAGTCTTACAGTGCTTTCTTTGGGGCTTGACTAATTGTTGTGATCTTTGAAAATATTTATTTATTAACTTCGTACCGCCCTAAAAAATAGGGGTTGTCCAGCGGACAAAATTGTGAATTCGTTTAAGAGAAGTTCAGTGACATACACACTCACAGAAGAATTATATATATAAAGATTTGTAATATCTTTTTTCTCCCTTTCCTGTAATCAGTGGGTGTGTTTCCGGGAAAATGAACGGAAGTACGTAACAGGAAGCCGGAGTTTTGCGCGCTATTTTATTTGACCAAAGAGCGCGCGATGTGGATGATTCTGCCGCTGTTTATCCTTTTACAGAAAAAAAAATATTTTTGCTTATTACATAATTATAGTTGACGCAAGGTGTGATGTCAAGTGACGTGCTACATATTATGCGTCTACTGTAAGCCTCACTCATTTTTTCTTGTGATAGAGAAAAAATAATAAATAATTTACAGTTTTTTTAATGTGATAAATAGGAAATATGACGTCTAAAAGAATGAAATATGGTATGATAGCACTACAATAGCGGGAAGGAATTGCAACAATAGTAATATTCGCAAGTAGAATTCTGTGACCGCACACGTGTTCCCCCCTTCCTGTAACCTGGGGTCCTTTAAAAGAGGCGTGAAGAAGCATTTCTGCACGCCAGCAAGGTGAGGATGGTTGGTGTGCCAGTTTATAACTGCTGTACCAGCTATCTTCGCGTTTGCACTCAAGCACCACTTAACATCAGGTGGGGTAGAGTCATTTGCCTACCTGGCTATATAAAAAAACAGCAACAAGTTCGAAGGAGAATGAATGAAACAAAAATTGCTTCCAAAATCCCATTTCACCATACATCTTTATATATATAATTCTTCTGTGAGTGTGTATGTCACTGAACTTCACTTAAACGACTGGACCGATTTTGATGAAATTTTTTGTGTGTGTTCAAGGGGATCTAAGAATGGTTTAGATTCACAATTTTGTCCGCTGGACAACCCCTATTGAAGTAAAACTTCTTTATCGGCGTTGGAAAAAAATTTACCGTCACATTTTTCGGTTACGCGTCACATTTTTCCGTTACGCGCCATCTTTTTTTATATTAATAGTTGATAGCTGAATGATCACACTGTCGCCGGCGAGAACTCTCTCTACTCGTTTGTAGCTGAGTGACAATAGTTATTAAAGATAAGACTCGCTCAGCCAAACTCGCATAGCGATACTCGCTCAGCGATACTCGCTCAGCGATATACGCTCAGCGGTACTCGCTCAGCGATATTCGCTCAGCGATACTCGCTCAGCGATACTCGCTCAGCGATACTCGCTAAGCGATACTCGCTCAGCTATACTCGCTTGGTAAAGCTGGCTTGGCTGTCAAAAGCCGTGCGCGTGCATTTTAACTCAGGACTGCCAATTCGTACCGAGCCATTTGAACATTATGTTCTAAAATCAAATCAAATAGCGCGCGCTTGCGCGACTTCCTGTTACACGCTTCCGTCCTATTTCACGAAATCACTACCACAAATTGCAGGAAAGCGAGAGGAAAGATGTTACGCATCAAAAGTAAGTACAGTGGATTTCACTTATTACGAACTTGGTTGTAGCGATAATTTACCGTATAGCGACGTTAAATCTAAGTCCCTTGAATTTAAAGTATACTTTAGTACAAAATTCATGTGGCTATAGCGACTTTGGATGTAACACCGAGTTCAATTGGACGACACTGTATGAAATAAAACAGGGAGAAAAAAGCAGCCCTTGCTGAGTTTCTTGCCGGTTCTTCTCAGTACAAGGTCTCCCGCCGTAGATTTGCGAACCGATGGCGTAGCTTTTCGACATTCACAAGTGCTTGTAACAGGCTAGACTGAATAAACGATATTGAATTTGGAATTTTTGAATTTCGGGTGTAGTGACTATTTTTAATGAATCATTTGTACAAATTACACAAAGATTTCTTTCTTTCACAATCATTTCTTATCTTTTGTTTACATCCACACAGATAGCCAGCAAGAGTGGAAACCTTTACCTTTTGTTTATAGATATCAGCTCAATAGGTAGGGTAGCGTGTACGTTTCCGAGTTAAATTTCTGGTTCAGTTACAAAGTGATATTCTGAGTAGCAACTGGGTTTAGTAAACGTTTAAATAAGTTTGGCTGCTAGACGCACACTAACTATATTAAGAAAAGGCGGAAATCATTTGTCTATAGTATATATAAATATGTTATGTTGGTTTGTGTACGCTTCAAAAACTCAAAAAGTTCTGCACCGATTGAGTTGAAATTTTAACATGATATAAAATCCGCATCAAGGATTGTTTTTATCTATTTTTTGCATCAGTCACATTTCTGCGACCGCGAGAAAACAGTTTTTTTAACGATCAGCTGTGTACCAGTGACCGCGCCATCTGCCAGAAGCGAGGAAAACACTCGCTGACAACCGCAATAGTAATTACGCAGTCACATGAGAAACAATTTCGTTCCCAATTACATTGTTTCTTTACAAAAAAAATTGTTACTGCAAAATTAAACTTATGTGAAATGTATTCTTTGTTTTGTTTCTCATTTCTCAACCATTCAATCACAATGTGCCACTGCGAAGCGTGGCAGGGTACAGCTAGTACATGAATATAAACTATACATGTGTATGTGTCTGTATCTCTTTACCTTTGCCTGGAACGACTTCCGGATATAAAGACGTAAATAGACAGGTCCCTTCATCGTCGTTATACCCGAAATCCTCCGTATGTACAAGGTTGGTTATAAAACATGCTAATAATCAGCTTTTTTGCTAGTGGCTATCATGCTGTGCACGACATGTATTGGCTTTTATCAAAGTTGTACAAGCACCCTTATCTAACGCTTAATCCACGATGAAATCTCTATGGTACAAGTCATTGATTGATTTACTACACGAGTGTGTTACATGCGAGATACAACGTGATTTTTCATAGGTTCCTCCTACGCATTTTATCAATGTGAACGTTTGAAAGTTTTTCCTCAATCACGCGACATCTAATGAACGTATTTGGATGATATTTGGTACGCATATAGATTATGATCTAGAACACGACATTAGCTACTATTTATCTCAGAGAAATGTTAGGTTCCTGAGGGATGTTCATATAACTTATGAGTATCCCTCAGGAAACTATAATATAGTTATCTATAAACACTTGCTATACTGTATGTAGTAAAAAAACAACGACGGGTTGCACTCCGGAAGTGCCGGCAGAAGTGAAAACTTGAATATTAACGTTGTGCATTTTTGATATTTTGGAATGGTTAGGGAATAATTTTGCACGAATTGCTTTAATTATCAGTATAAAAGTACTATCATGTATGTGGTTGAATACAATATTTATTTATTGCGCTATCGTACACAAACATGACAATTTATATTACATTAAAAAGTTTATCTCTCAGAAAAATCAACTTACACGAATCACGTTTAAGCGCACTTAGCGACATCTATTGTAAAGAAATCAACTTACATGAATCACATTTAAGCGCACCTAGCGACATCTATTGTAAAAAAATGCATTTGCTTCGCAATAAAGCTGCCACGAGTTTAACATAAAGTGTACAACGCCGCTAAAGAAGTTTTTACTTTAAAAATTCTTATAAAATCTATGTTCTTACGTCAAACAGATGAGTGGTCTTTTATGATTTTAAATAAAATCAAAATTCTGTGTTAGTATTTTTCCTAACTCTGGACACTGCAAGACGAATTATTTATTTATACTCGGGTTCGCATTAAACAGGGATATAAATGAGTTGCCTCTCGACTGCGTAAGTGGGCGTTAGAGGGTTATAATTTTGTATAATAAAATCATACTTATGTGTGTCTCTATTGGTAATTTTCACGATTCTTTTCCTCAATTTAGGACGAAAATATCAGGGCTATGGAGAGATGAGTAGGCAATTTTATTGCGTGTGGTCGCAAAGTAGTCATTAATAATTCCACAAAACATTTTGCTTGTCTTTGACTTCTCAGTTAGTACTCTCTCTTAAGGGTAATAATTTCAAACAGAATTTTGCATTTTATATGTTTTGCTGTTGAACATTTCAATAATGTAGGAATAAAGAAAATTTATCAGGTGGTCCTGAAAAACAAAAAAAACACGAATCTCACTACATTCGATCTTTCAAAGTGTTTTACATCATGTTAAGTGGAAAAAAAAGTTCTTGGCTGGGAACCGAACCCGGGCCTCCATGTAGCAGGGTGTGATTTTTACTACTGAACTACCAATGCTTCTTGTTAAATTCTGATTTTTTAATAATAATTAAAAATATAATGTATCACATTTATATATTGCTTAAGATGTACGAATGAATTTCTGGCGATGAAAAATATACACATCAAAAAAGTCTAGAGCAGAACAAAGCAGAATAACAAAAATGAACTTTTTTTAAACTTTTGAGCGATTATTATTAATATTTTTACTACATAAATTATATTGTGAATAATGACCAATATGATTTATTAGTGGCTAAAGCAAGAAACATTTGAATAAATAGCCTATACATTTTCATCATCATCGTCATCAGCCTATTAATGTCCCCACTGCTGGGGCACAGTGCGGATTGGTGGGTGCTAACGACTGCAGATGCAGCCGGGACCAACGGATTAACGTGCCTACCGACGCACGGAGGAGCTCGAGATGGTATTCTCGATTTTAGTCACCCATCCGATGACCGACCACTGCGAAAGTTGCTTAACCTCAACGATCGCAACCGATCGTACAACCCCTTGCGCCATCGAGCTCTTCATACATTTTATTCATCATCATCATCATCATCAGCCTATTAATGTCCCCACTGCTGGGGCACAGGCCTTCCCTATGGATGGAATAGGGAGATTGGGCCATGACCCACCACGTGGGCCCAGTGCGGATACCAATCCGGTGCTAACGACTGCAGTTGCAGCCGGGACCAACGGCTTAACGTGCCTTCCGAAGCACGGAGGAGCTCGAGATAATAAATTTTTGGTCACCCATCCAATGACCGACCACTGCGAAAGTTGCTTAACTTCAACGACCGCAGCCGAACGCGCTAACCACTTGCGCCATCGAGCTCCTCATACATTACACATACATACATTTTATTACGATAAATTAAATTGATAATTGCCGACCTCCCTGACCGAGTGGTATGCAAGCCGCGTTTCAAGGTGTCACCTACTCAAAAGGAGACCTTTGAGTTCGAGTCCCGGTGTGGTCAGATGATTGTATGATGAATACGAGCATTTGTACTCCAGTCACGGATGTTTAATATAATAATAATAAATAAATAAATATTACCAACACTCACACCAATTAGCCTAGCCCCAAAATAAGCACTGTAAGGCTTGTGTTATGTGATGCATGTAACTCAGATTTTTATGATGAGTGTAGTTTTAATTTCATAAGTAACTAGCAAACCCGGCGAACTCCGTTTCGCCACCAGATGGCTTCTTTTTATGTAACATTTCGTTTGGTGATTAAAAGAAGATTTTTTTTTTTATAATTTTTCCTGAATTTTCTTTGCTATAAACCCCACGGAGCCCGAGACCTTTCCAACGAATGCAAAACCGTGGAAATCGGTTCGTGCGTTCTGAAGTTATAGCGTCAGAAAGGAAAACCCGACTTATTTTTATATAGTAGATATCTCACCGGCAACTTTGGAATGGTAGGCCACTCCGACGCCGCACACGCCGTTGTCCCGCGCCGCCGCAACCTCGCCGGCGCACCTTGTCCCGTGACTGTACAATACAACGATACAAGTTATTATCACCATACGGACCATATGGACCGCGCGGGAAAATAGTCCTTTGATTTATTTTGTGTTACGCAGGCAAAAAATGCTGTTTACAGACGACGGCGCCTTTAAGAGGCACACCGCCGAACGGACCTCACACCTGTGGGCCAATCGCCTAACCAGATTGCTTTGGAAAACGCTATCGCTTACGATTTCATTTTGTTATTTCTAACCGCCGAAATACCTCACGCTCATTTTCTTTAACATTGTTATTACCAATGCAAAAGAAAAAAAAAGAGCGCGAGGCATTTGAAAACCTCAGGGGGCTAGAAATAACAAAATGAAATCGTAAGCGATAGCGTTTTCCAAAGCAATCCAGTTAGGCGATTGGCCCCCTGGCTCCCGCAAGTCTTACAAACCCCCCAGTTACGGTTGCCAGATTGGCTGGACTTGGCTGGATTGTCCAGCTATTTCACACGTTGTCCAGTGTCCCGGTTTTAGGCAAAATGTCCAGCTAAAATGAAGCTGAAAATTAAAAACCACCAGTATTAGTGGTTTTTCCACCGAGTTGGCAACACTGGCTCCGCTGCGGCCTCTTGCTATCTATGCCCGGGATTGAATTCAATAATTCGATTGAACTTTGACGAAACTTGTACTAAATTTAAATCTTTTCTTAATAAAGATAAAGGTTCTAAAGTGATAAATGCGACTAAAGAAAATGCTAAATATATGTGGCAGAAAAAGTGATTTTAAATTAATTTTGTTTGATTAAGGTTCCTCTGTTTTGTAATAATAAGATTTTTTTACAGTCATGCTGATTTCTTTTGTCCAGCCAAAAATCTTAATGTCCAGATATTTTATAATATCGTCCAGAAATTTTGATTTCTCAATCTGGTAACCCTACCCCCAGTAGCTGCCCACCGAGAACCCCGCAACTCTTACGAGCGCTTTATGGCATAATATCCGCTAAAAAACGCTGCGAATACTTCTACGCTGCTTAATGCGAAGCCGCGGGGTCCCCATTAAGGGATTCTTCCGCGACTCCGCACCCAGCAGCTTCCCGGCCTAGCCGGGTCTCCAGCGCAGGGTCTCCCGAGGTATTGCGGGGACCCCGCAGACGTGCGCAGGTAGAGACGCGCGTGGGGGCTGAGTACGCGGCCTAGAGCCCACCGTACCGCCCCCCGTCCGCTGCGGAGGGCTACTTGGGTTAACCTGTAGCTCCCTCCGCCGCCCCCCTTTTGCAGGACAGAACTGCCAGTGGGAGGGCCGCAGTTCCCGGGGGAGTAGGAGTTTGAATGAAGAAGTTTTACTATAGACAAACATGGATAAATTCTCATTCTCCAGAGCCGTAAATTTTGCGACAAGGAAGCCTGCGCAGTTGCAAATTTTACGTAGAAGAACGTCTATTGTGCAAGTTTATTTGTCTGTGGTTTTGTTAAAAAAGTTTTCCGCTACCTATACTTAACTCGATTAAGCCTTTAATTGAACCACGGTAATATTATATATTACCGTGATTGAACTAAGAACTTTGATACAAATGGACTTTGAATATTTTTAAAGCAAATCAATAATAAACATTGAGAAGTAGAAAGCTTTTTGTTAGATCTCCGAGATGCTAACTTTCACCTTTTAATAAAATTAAAAACCTCTGTTATAATATAACAACAAAATAAGTGTGACCTTGAAATTAATTTATTCGATGAGCATCTTAAGTATCCTATAATAATTGTGTGGCTCTCATCAAAATGAACCGATTCAATTAATGTTATTGATGCCGACAAGAAAATACTTGCGAAATTGGGTATTAGCTAGGGATTTGGCGGTGTGGATAGGAGGAAACGGCAATGTATATTTCGAAAGCGTTTGGTCTGAGGCCGTAGAAATCAAACAAATTTCGCAAATGTGTGAACCGAGATTAGGACGCGAGCTAAGAAGCAATTGAGAAATAGGTATTTGGAAAAACTATTGCGGTTACGCATTGGCAATTACCTTTCGATAGGGGCAACAGTAGTTAACGCTGAAAATTGCGTATAAAAATTGCCAAATTCGAGGTTTGGCTCTCGACTATTTCCTCCTCGAAAATTAGTTATATGTTTTGCTTTTTTTAATGTTTATTGATTCTCCACACTAAACGTCTATAGCAATGATAAAAAATGTCAACATTCGGCATTTTTGAAGGCTTCTTGTTTCTTTGAAACAAAAGTTATCGAGAAAAGCAAGACATAGGAGCATAGAATGAGTAAAATTACATTTCATATACGAAAATAAATTCTTTAGTCATAAAAATTGAGGAGGAAATAATTGAGAACGACGATGTTTATTTGTTTTTCTTACTGTCAATATGAGTGAATTTAATGAAGCAATTAGATACATTTTAAAATTTTAATGTAAATAATAAATATAAAAATTCAACGCAAGCCGCGAAAAGAAATGTGAATTTACGGACCTAGTGCAGTGTCTGTGAGAGTAGCATAAATTCAGCGTAATAATAAAGCTTGGTACACAGAAAAGCTTGATATTTAGGTGGCTCACGAACTCACTGAAATTAACGTAATGAACCGTTTACTAATTTGTGATTCATTATTACGACACAATAAAACCGAACCATTTTTAAAGAAGCTCATAACTGGTGATGAAAAGTGGATCACTGACAAGAACTTGCGAAAAAGGTAGTGGTTAAAGGCTGGTCAGAATTCACAGAAGCTGGTGAAACCCGGGTTAACTCGCAACAAGATGCTGCTGTGTGTATAGTGGGATTGGAAGGGCATTACGCATTATGAGCTGTTACCACCAGGCAGGACCATCGATTATGAACTGTACTGGGAACAACTGATGAGATTAAAGCAAGAAGTTTAGAGAAAGCGGTCGGAATTAATCAACAGAAGGGGTGTGGCTTCTGATCATGATAACGCTAGACCTCACAAATCTTTAGCCACTCAGCAAAAATTAAGAGACTTTGGGAGGTGTTAATGCATGCATGCGGTCGGAATTTATAAACAGAAGGGGTGTGGCTTCTGATCATGATAACGTTACCTCACACATCTTTAGCCACTCAGCAAAAATTAAGACACTTTGGGAGGTGTTAATACATACGCCGTATAGTCCTAACCTTGCACCTTAAGATTTCCACCTGTTTCGGTCTCTTCAGAATTCTTTAGACGGTGTCAGGTTAACATTACGAGAGGACTGCCAAAACACTTGTCGCGGTTTTTTGATCAGAAGCCCCAAAATGTCCATAGGAACGGGATCATGTCCCTTCCTACAAGATGGCAAAATGTTATCGAATAAAATGGCACCTGCATACTTTAGTTATATGTAAATAAACTTTATTAAAAAATGTTTCGAATTCTCATATAAAATACGAAGAAACTTTTTCCCCAACCTAATATACACAGTCAGGTCATTAATATTGTCACACGGTAAAAACTTTTCTTTTAGAATGCTGGCCACAAAAAAGTTTATTGAAATCGAATTTCGAATTGTTCATGAAAATAAAAATTTATACTTTTTCGAATTTTACTCATTTTTAAATATGGAGTGGACGCTTAAAGAAGACCGTGTTGCAGTTATTGCGTTGCATCGTTGCAAACAATACAATGAAGACTCTAGTGTAGATGACATGTCAAGAAGGTCTCCTCGGTCTGTTAGGACTCCAGCAGTGATAAAAGCTGTGAAGGCGCGAATTCAAAGAAATCCCAAACGTGAGTAGAAACTGTTGGCCCTTCAGATGGGGTTAAGCAGAAACACGGTGAAAAGGGTGTTAAATGAAAACTTAGGGCTTCTGGCATATCGAAGAAAAACAGGACATCGTTTGGATGCTCGTCTAATGGACCTGAGACTGAAGAGATGCCGAGCTTTGTTGAAGCGGTACACGGGAAAAAAATATCGGGAAATTCTTTTTTCGGATGAAAACATTTTTACCGTAGAAGAGAGCTACAACAATCAAAATGATAAGGTGTACGCACACAGTAGTGAAGAAGCAAGCAACCGTATTCCGCGTGTCCAACGAGGTAATTTTCCATCCTCGCTCATGGTATGCTTGGAAGTTTCTTATTGGGGCTTAACAGTGGTACAATTTTGTGAGAAAGGTGTAAAAACGAATGCAGTTGTGTATCAAAATACAGTCCTGACGAAACTTGTGAAACCCGTTTCCCATACCATGTTCAATAACAGGCAATGGGTATTTCAACAAGATGCGGCGCCAGCTCATAGAGCGAAAAGCACACAAGACTGGCTGGCGACGCGAGAAATAGACTTCATCCGGCACGAAGGCTGGCCCTCCCCAAGTCCAGGTTTGAGTCCGTTAGATAACAAGATATGGCAACACTTGGAGGAAAAGGCGTGCTCAAAGCCTCATCCCAATTTGGAGTCACTCAAGACATCCTTGATTAAGGCAGCCGCCGATATTGACATGGACCTCGTTCGTGCTGCGATAGACGACTGGCCGCGCAGATTGAAGGCCTGTATTCAAAATCACGTAGGTCATTTTGAATAAACTTTATTGTCATAAGAATCTATGTTTTGTTAAGTTAATTTTGGTATATAAATGGTTACATAATGAATAAACTTGTTTCAATTATTTTTTACTAAACATGTGACAAAATTTATGACCTGACTAGGTATGTACATATATATGAGTGAAAATAAATAACGCATAAAAAACACTGTAAATAAATATTGCCTTACGAAGGGGAAAGGATAAAAACTGAAAGTGATGTAAGCTCACTTTTACCGCTTAAATTGAGAGAAAGTAGCTTTCAACAAGAGCCCAGGGATACCATTAATAAAGTCTTTGTAGGTACCGCCGCGCCGTTAACGTAAGCGAGCCGGCTGTTTCGCTTACAATTCCCAAGTTAGCTTTTTTTTATACTGGCTTTGGTACTAATACGCTTAAATAGCGTTCAAAACTTGAATTATTTGACTTCGGTATTTGATACATATAAAAGTGACTGCAGGAGACAATAAATTTGTATGTGCACCTGAAGGAGCGTATTTACAATCCAAAATATTTAATTTTTCGAATCGATTCGAAATCTTAATATTTGCACATTTTAATACCAATCTTCGTCGTGCAGTTGTGGAATAATCATAAGCTGAATAAAACACGAAATTGTGTACCTATTTCATAAAAAAACGGCCTCGTGGGTGTTGTGCCACGCGCAGTGTAGTGTTCCGTAGTTGTCTGTAGTTACCACAAATACATGGTGAATATATTTGAGGAGGAGTCTTTATTTTCTATATCAGAAATTAGAAAAACCAAATTATATCAATCTATGTACCTCAACTAAAAAACCTAAATCATAGTCAAACTGCGTCTCAAACTCAATTCGATATTTTTTTTAAATACGAATGATAACCGCCGGTTTTTGTTGCTTCCTTCCAGGCGGGAGAGCGAATGTGAAATCCTCATGGATACCCTACAGCCAGCTGCAAGCATATGTCAAACTTTTACTGACTAAAAGCTTCACCTGAAGCGATCATCCCTTGAGAAAGGGATGCTGCGGTATAACCGCCGATCTTTTCAAGTG
Source organism: Chilo suppressalis (assembly GCA_902850365.2). Classification (NCBI taxonomy): domain Eukaryota; kingdom Metazoa; phylum Arthropoda; class Insecta; order Lepidoptera; family Crambidae; genus Chilo; species Chilo suppressalis. The sequence continues at coordinate 3,174,780 of OU963910.1, forward strand.
ATTATATACTTTTTATAAAACGTAAGGTTAGCGCGACTCAGAAGCCGTTGCCATTGATACTCACGGTAGCGTTGTGGAACTAATGATATTTTATTATGGTTTTTAAACATTTTTTGTTTTAGATTTTGTTGCAATGCAAGGTATTACGCTACAATAACTTCATCCATGGCACTATTAATGTTATCTTCGAAGAAATTTTCAATAGATAAGAAATTTTGTTTAACCAAATTTGAACGACTATTACTCGTAAACTAGCAAATCTTTCTTATCCGTTATAGTTTTTCTTAAAAGTTAATGAAAAGCACTATTATCATATTTTTTTTCCAGGATTTTGAAGCCCATACTTTAGCTTTTAAAGGCCCCCTCTAGGTACTAGAGTACTCGCATCCTTTTGAGGCTGCGTCGTCCAAATTACGCAGCCTGAAAAGTATGCGAAACGTCAAAAAAGTAATAAATTAACGCATTAAAAACCGTTTAAACGTTTTTTAAATTATTAAATATATTATTTCTATATCATACCTGTTGAACCAATCGTCTGTGTAGCGGGGATACGGAAACGGATCGTTACTGCTGAAGTCGTACGAAGCCTCTGCATTCTGCAAAAGAAAAACTCAAATAAAAAGGTTTTTCTATAGGTACTGTAGGGCTTAACCTAAAGGGAAGCTCTGGGGATGCAGTTAAACTCAGAGAAATTATGTACAATAATCTTCCTTTCAACTGTTCGAATCTGTACCTGAATTCCATCTCTCAGAATGTTCGATATGAGACAGAAGGTTCTCATATTAAAATCTTTAAAATAATGACATTTACTTTTTAATACAACTGCCAGCCGTAGGGACATAAGCAAAGAGTTATTACAAGCAAGTAGGCTGTAACGCTACGGGCGTTACAGTACCTTCATACCACGCCATAGCTAAATGAAACCCTTTCGCGTTTGGCGTTTATCCGAAGTATATACATCGACAGTGAAAAAGGCAAAATCGCTTAAATACCACTTTAGTAACTTTACAGAAACGAGGATAAAAGATTATTTTCACAAAAAAACATAGCTCATTGCATTAATGAGAAGTAGCGCCTTTAAAATAAAAACATATTCATAAAATAATATTTTCTAAATACCCTCCTATTTAAAAGTTACATAGTGGCTTTGCTTTACGAATTTGATATCGCTTAAGCGAAAATCACTCGGCTCGCCATACATTTTTGTCATGCAAATATCAAATCATACGCCAAATAGTAGCATGTTGCTTACATGGTACGCCATTGGTTCAAAAAACATCAAAATTTATGTCGCTTCAGCGTTGTAAACATTAAAAATCTTTAAAAAACTTCAGTTGCTTTACCGTCAGAAATAAGAAATCAGAAATCAATATATCTTTTTTCAAATTGGATGTATAGTACAACTCTTTTGAATCGTTCAACAATTTTTTCCCCTATCATTCGTTATTGGACATATTTTTTAGCTGCGGAAAAAAACGAGCGAAAAAAACTCCACAACATTAAAAGTATAATGTAACAACATTTACAAATCATTATGTTGTTACAGCGTCAATACAATCATGATTTATTAAATATAGAAAACCTGTTGGAATGATTGGAATAGTTCAAACCCAAACATTTTTGTCTGTAATATAATCAGACACTTTGTAATAAGCTTTTTTAGTAAGTGTTTTTTTATACTATCTTTGAATTTATTTATGGTTAACTCTTGGATATTGCTTGGGACTTTATTGTATAAGCGAACACAAAGACCTTTAAATGAATTATTGATTTTGTGAAGCCTAGTAGCAGGTAAATTTTATTTTTGTTTCTTCTATTAAGTGTGTGAACATCACTGTTTTTATGTAACAAATTAATAAGTTTTCTTACAAGCAATAAGACAAGCAAGGGGCAACGCCCTAGTTTTTTTTGAGTGTGTATGCTGTTGTTCGCAGATGACCTTTACAGCGTCACCGGGCTTGGGGACGGCAAGATCCTAAAGGGACCTCAAGCCGAGAATTGGCGAGTGCCTCTAGAGGTATTCCAGGCGGATGGCATCTCCCCACAGAGGGAGTCTGCTCTCCGTCTGGAGCCTCTAGACCACTCAAACCTAAGGGGGTGGCAAGGCCCTAAGGCCACGGAGCGATATAGTCATGCGCGGGCTCTTGTGGCCGTTTCGCAGCGCTGTGCGCAGCTTGCGTATTGTTTCACGTTTGCCATGATAATTTTAAACTTATGATATACGAATTAGGGTTGAAATTAAATTGTCAATTTCTCTACCAGTGTGCACTGCGCCTATTTCTCTGTGGTTTTCGATAGGTGAAGCTTACAAAGGAACAGAATACCACCAAAAGGTAATGTAATTTCACTGTGGGTTTTCTGTAGGTTACTTTAACAGACGGACGCACCGATTCGAATTTATTTCATTATTTGTATCCAGGTAGTATGATTACTAAATATACTAAAGCCAAAATTAAAATAAACACACCAAGATTAAATATACCTATTTATCTTTCTAAAAATAAGCTTAGGTACTCCGCTTTTAATATAATTTAATTCCAACATAGTGTATTTTGTGTCTGTACACATTATTACGAATGTCATTCGTTTGATGTGAACGAGACATGGCGTAACTAGTGCAAACATTATTTGTATATGTATTGATAAATTTAATAACTTTAATAGATATAATTATATTTTTTTAAGCATGTAACTGCTTGATGTTTAAATCTAAAGAAAATATAACTAGAAAAAAAACACGCGGACCAGGCAGCAGACGGTCATGTCTTTTAGTTTCTTTTTCTTTTTTTTTCTAGTTATATTTTCTTTAACTTTAAGGGAACTTATGAGATTTTCCTTTCTTTTTCTTTATTTTCAGATCTATTTTCTATTTTCGCACCATATGCCGGGAGGAGTAGGCAAAAAGAATAGAACGCCACAAGGCACGATCCCTACACAAATATTTCGTTTCATTCGATTAAATTTTTAGATAAAATATACCTACTTATAACTATTATACTTATTATATACTTATCATGTAATAACGCAATAATTTCGTAAAAAATAAGCATAAAAAATGAAATAAAATCAATAACAATAAAGAAAATAACATAATAATAGAAATAACTTAATTCCAAATTCAGCAAAGCATGTGTCATGGAAAAATACATAAATCGACAAGTAACTATCTCAGGATCAAAATTTTGGTGATCATCACACAAATAAACGACCTCCGTAGCCGAGTGGTATGTTTCATGGTGTCGCCGTCTCGAGAGGTCCCGGGTTCAAATCCCGGTGGGGGCAGATGTTTGTGTGATGAACACGAGCATTTGTACTCCAGTCATGGATGTTTAATATGTATTTTTTATATAAATATACTTATATAAGTATCAGTATATGTATTCTATCCGTTACCGTAGTGTCCCATAACACAAGCCTACAGTGATTACTTTGGGGCTAGGCTAATTGGTGTGAGTGTTAGAAAAAAATATTTATTATAAAAGGTATGGGAGAAGCATGTTTAATGCTTCTCCCATACCTTTTTTAGTGAATTTGTTGTATCTTAATCAATTTAGCTCCTCTTTGGAACTAAGCCTTTAGTAAATAAGTTTGTTGAAACGGTAAGCCTTCTCGCAAACATAATAAAAGCTGTAATAGAAATAGATTGCAATATGTAATATTCAAAACGAAATACTTTAATATGAAGCCGAATATTATGATATGTAGGTATGTATTATACACTTTATTAAAGAGTTCTTGCAGGATCCAAATATATACACATAATATACAAATCACACTAATATTATAAAGGCGAAAGTTTGTGAGTGTGTATGTTGTTACTTCTTCACGTTGTAATTACTTCAGTTACTCCGTGATCATGGCGCTTGCAACAGTGCCGAAATATCGGAAACACGCTAAAAACAAGGTACATGGTAACAATCCTGTAAATAACTTATATTTTACACATACGAACGACATCCTGTGGTTCGTATGTGTAAAACCGGAAATAATCAAAAAAGTGTCGTGTCGCGATCCGATACTGTAAGTGTTGTGTGGCGAGAACAGTTTCGAGTGAATAGTGAGAATGTGAACAGTGGTACGGGTATCGAACGCAACAAAAGACTTCGTCGGAGGGTAGACCGATATGTCTGCCAATAACAGCCTACCTGCAATTACTTCAGTTACTCCGTGATCATGGCGCTTGCAATAGTGCCGAAATATCGGAAACTCGCTAAAAACAAGGTACATGGTAACAATCCCGTAAATAACTTATATTACTATAATGAATTGGATGTTTCATAATTATTGGCATATTAGAATACAATCCATATTGAAATTCTGTTCCATCTGAATAAACCTTTTATGGGCCTCTTTGCTCCTTTGATATTCCTATACCAAATATATTCTCACAAAACCTTTGCAGTTTTAACAAATACCTACATTCTACATGAAAAACCTGCAAAGAGTTTTCTCTTACGGGCACTTTGTATCCTTCGCAATCAAGGTGAGTGTACTAATCATGTTATGCTCCGTAGCATCAGGTGTTTTCGCAAAACTTCGTTATTATAGGTACCTAAGGTGCTTACCCGACTGAGGAAGCTACGTAAAACATACCAGGAAATGAACCGATATGAGTGTCTCTTAGAATTAAAAAAAAAGACGGGTTGCACTCCGGGAGTGCCGGCAGAAGTGAAATTTGGATATTAACGTTGTGCATTTTTGATATTTTGGAATGGTTAGGGAATAATTTTGCACGAATTTCTTTAATTATCAGTATAAAAGTACTATTATGTATGTGGTAGAATACAATATTTATTTATTGCGCTATCGTACACTAACATGACAATTTATATTACATTAAAGAGTTTATCTCTCAGAATTACTCATTTACGCGCACCTAGCGACATCTATTGTAAAAAAATGCATTTTCGCAATAAAGCTGCCACCTGGACGTCTTAGATACAGACTTATTATTATAATACGATAAAATAAAATATTACTATGATTCGTCCAATATATTGAAAGTCAACATTTCCAATTTTATTGTGTGTCATGATGCGATCAGCCCACGTGTTTAACCTGACGCGAGTTTAACATTTTTTTTCCCATACAAAAAAAGTGTAAAACACCGCTAAAGAACTTTTCATTTAAAAATATATATAAATATTTTTCTGCAATCAGTACGGCGATTCTGTAAAATAAAATCTCGCTTCCGATTTCGGTAGCTGCCATTTTAGACATTAATTTGACATGCATTACGCCATTACCCGGCAACATGTCGCTATGTCTGTAGAAGCAGCCAGTATTAGATTTTTGACATTTGTCAGAAATCCGAATTAAAGAGATCGTCAGAAAGATTGCATATTACAGAAGCTGGAAGTCAAATTTATGATAATTTTCCTTGTTTTCCGTTGTGGATGTACTCTTTAACTTTTCGCAAGAGTTAATATGGATCATTTCTTCTTCTTATTTTTGTTGATTAGCGACGACTCAGGCTCAAGTTTAAGAAAAATTCTGAGCTGCCGCACAAGGGATCACTGGCACACATGGACTTTTGGAAGTTATGTAGTTATAACTGAAAAATTATGTAGTGTAATATGTATACACATTTGTTCAAAAAAGGCATTTACGTAGGTCGTTGTTCGAAAGTCCAAAATTACAGGCCATACAAAGCGTGCGGTAACATTTTTGGCGCACGCACTCATAAATTGCGCCGTGCGTATCTTTTAGGCTTTTTTTTTCATTTCGATCGAACCTCCTTGGAGTTGCTTTTAATCTCTAACGTTGTCTCACTTTAATACTAAAAAGAAAATGAGACTAGAGATGTAGTTCTCATTTTCACCACCCGCATGTGGCGCCATTTGGAAATGCACTCCATTTTCTTAAAAGAAAAACTCTGCTTAATTACCCCCTTAAGCGGCAAGGGGCCGACTGTCGGCCATTTACCCTATGCGGCACGCGACCGACATTCGGCCTTTCATCGTTTTTCTATCCTACCTTCATTCATATATCAATTTTTAGAGGAAAAAACGGGCTAGCTATCTAGCCATTGATTAAAACAACTGCCATATAAAATATTTATACTGTTATCTGTGTAAGTTCGTCGTTCGCCGTTTTCTGTATGAAAAAAGTATGCCGTGTATTCAGACTATTTTAAGGGATTTTGAGTGGTTTTAAAGAAAAAAACTCCATGCCTGGTTAAGTTAAATACATTTAGTAACTCTATTTTGATGTTTCGTTTGCGGGTCTCCGTGAATTTTTTTTTAGAATTGTTTGCAGACGCGGTCGAAAAAAAATCAGCGAAAACTTAGGGGTACTTACCTTATGTTTTCATTTGATAATTTCGATAATAATTGTAATGTTTTAATTTTTGAATAAATTATTCATGATTAATACTTCGAATACAAAGAATCTCTTGAGATCGTATTTTTGAAGAAATAAAAAAAAATGAAAATCCGCGCGGACGAACGGTCGTTCGAAATTCAAATACACGAACGAAATATTATTAAATTATGTGTACTTTTTTCTCGCAAATGTGTTGGAGAACGTTGTATGACATTCTTGCGGGCGGGTGTCCACATTGGTCTACTCGTTTGTAGTAACCAACTTACCGCAACAATATAGTAAATAGCTATTTAAGTATTTAATCAACATCAAATCATTTATCATAACGCATAAATACAAAATTTCTGGTACTAAATACCTACATATTTGTCCACCTACTGCTTTTAAGCAAACTCTCCGAAATTCGACCCAAATTGAATTCCCAAAATACCTTTTACCTCATTAATTCCGCTCGCATCATTTTAATCCATTAGAAATTTTCATTAAAATCTAGAGCCTCATTAATTTTCCAGCTCAATTACAAACCGAGATTAATTGTCTTTCGTTATTGTCACACAAACAGTTCTGCTTAGAATTAGTATTACCTTAGTAAATTATGATACTTAGATATTCATGAATGGGACGTTATTCCTCATTTAAAGAATCAGTTTTTCTTTTCTCAAATAAGAAATATCATTTACCACAACCATACCAAAACTGCTGCTACAGGCTTTTGTAAACGTAGCGTGAACTCTATTGTTTTGCCTGAGTTTATTATACAAAATAAAAAGCCATCTCTGCTTAAATGCTTGCTTGATAGAATTATTTTAGATTAAGCAATAAAGCAAGATATGAACAAATTCTAGTTTCCCCCCCTAAGGTCGCCTCTGACCGTGGCATTAATCTCGTAAAAGAGTAAATATACGATCTGAAGTTATTTATTGCTCTGTGTATATCTCAATCTAGCCTTGTTGTGACAACTGAGATTACATAGCCGATTCTACGCAAAATCGGATAATTCTCTAAGACTTTAAAGATGAAAATAAACGTGCTTTGAGAGTGTTTCCCATTTTAGCAGTGCGTATAGAAATTTAAAAGACAGCTAATCAGCTCAGCTCCGTACTGCTTATTAGATTATAAGAAACCGTCGAATCAGTATCTGTTCTCTTAGATTAAAACAAAAAGGGTAGATGCGGCACTAGCCTCACAAAAGTGATCCGCATGAATTGTGGTCCACGACCCCAATCGCTTTAGTCACAACTTGACATGCAAACGACGTACATGTGAACGCCAAAAATAAATATTGCTAATATTTTGTGTTTATATGATAAAACAATGCATATGTGTGTTTTTAAAAAGTGCTCATATTGCTCAAGAACTAAAAATAAAACACACGGCATCACTTTTCATTCGTAAGTACTATAAAATATATTTTTTCATTAAAATTGCTGTTTGTTTTGAATCTTATTCGGTAGTGCCGTCGAGTACTGGTCGCGTGATTGGTCGGTAGTGCAGTGACGCGGATATCGCCGTCTCGTTCGCGCTGCCGTTGAAACTTAACGTGCTGTTTCGCTCGGGTCGGTAATGCAGTGAAGCGGATCTCGCCGTCCCGTTCGCGCTGCCGTACGATCAGTTTTTGTTTGATGCAAGTATGAGCGTACCGTGTCTACCCTTTTTGTTTTAATCTAAGTCTGTTCTATTCAAAATGTGGTCTTGGTTATCTTATTCCCTGGCCTCGGGCGAGGGACAGTAAATGAAATTATAATATTGGGATTAAGAAATCCATTCATTCAGTTTAATCTCTTGAGTACTTGGCAAAGTAAAAAAGCTAATTATAAGAGAGTTTAGGCGGAGCGGATTAACCGTTAGAATTGGAGCAAGCGTTCAAAGAAGGGTTTCAGCATAACTTTGCTGTTTTTTATGGATTCGTAATCACAAACAAACATTTACCATTTAACCATATTTCAGTATTTCAGGTCTGAAATTTAAACTTCAATGCGTGGGCTTATCTAAGCCTTATGTGAAAAAAGGGTGTTCCTGTATCGATCTACGGGTAAATGTTTTTTATTGCTTTTAAAGCTATAGCTTTCAAATTCTTTACTGTAAAGCCATATAAGGGTATATCTTCAAATATATAGTAACAACTACAAAATAGACAAACATTAATTGTATAAAATCTCAATAGTATCAAGATGAATAATGGAAAAACTATACTTGTTTAAGATAATCCGGACTGTTCCTAAATCCACAAAGGCTATTTATTTTACCATATCGGCCTGTCAGATGATAAAATTAACATTGAAAATAACGAATTAAATATTGATAGATTATTAAATATAGAGAAAATATAACTAGAAATAAAACACGCGGACCAGGCAGCAGACGGGACTCGAATCCGCACCCTTCGCTATCCGGGCGAATGCACTGACCAATTATGCTACCACGGCCCTGACGGCCGCGTCGAAATTCAAAAAACATGTAGCAGGTACATGTTTAAAAAATAAAAGATATATAGATTATTAAAGTTACTTTCACAGAATAGAATATTACACAAATTGCAAACTACTAATATCATAAATGTGAAAGTTTGAATGTTTGTTACTCAATCACGCAATAGTACATTACGATACGCGTGACCTCGCTCCGCTCGGGCGCTAACTTCACGCCGTGCAGTAATAGACAACTTAGGCCACAAGTATCGTATACTATTTTATAGCAAGTGTGACATAAACCCGCCCCGGACGCGGGCAAGAGGGGGGGTTCGGGGGGGCCATTGAATATGTTGCCCACAAACTCGGTGGAGAATATTTTTTTGGTAAGTGGGCAAAATATGCGAGCAGCACGTCTTCGCAAAACGAATTCGATTTATTCTCTCGTCGCCATTTTTAAATGCATTATACGCTGCTGTATACAGCCGTTTCGATTTTTGGGGCAACAAATTCAATGTCACCGACTTCGCCACTTCTTTAATTGCGTCCGGAACAATTTCACCGTTCTCGTATTCGCTTAGGTCACTATCCGAACTGGCCATTTTCGACCAAACGATACAATTCTCGCGGAATGAATTATAGCTAACCGTTTCTCCTTGTTTTAGCTGTCACTGAAAATTCCTAACCTATCGCTAATTTGTCATTTGTTTGCTGTGAGTTTTTAAGCTCCAAATGACATTTAAATGTGTTTCCTCTTATTTTTTCTACATGAGTGAAGTTGGTCAATTCATTTACACACCGTGCAGAAATAGGCAACTTAGGTCACGGAGAAGTGTGCGTCAAGTGCGGGTTTAGGTCACACTGTGCTATAAAAACCATTAAATGGATTTAGATAAAAATTTTGCACACATATTGATTGTAATCATCTGATGCTGATTCAGCTAGACAATTGATTAATTTCCTCGGTGATATTACATCTTTGAATACCTATCTTTTAGGGTAACTTCGATACAAGAAACTTAAGTTAAATACTTAGACATAACACAATAAACTGAATCAACAACACTTTGCACAATATTTACTTTATATGTTTAACTTGATTTTCAGTATTGTCAAGTGAATCTAACTTACGACTTAGATTAAAGTGATCTACGCGTATTATCAGAATTGAAAAGCTTTCTTAGATATCAGTTTGATCAAGCTGTTCTTAGAAAAAGCTTTACAACTTGTATTGATATATTGATTGAAACTTACTTAGAGATTAAGAACTAACTATTTCTGTAATTAATATTATATTGATTGAAAAAGTACTTCTCCAAACTGCTCTGTGTTTCCAATTTGCACAATTATGATTGGAAATGAATTGAAAGGAATAATTAACGCCTATTATAACACTATTTGTTTTTATTCTGTACTAGCGACCAGCCCTTGCTTCGCTTCGGTGTAGATCTACTACAGTTTTTGTTCTCAGGCTTGTATTATACACAATGACATTCATCTATGATTCTTCTTATACCTGCATGCGAAGTCTCAGCCCGATCGGTTTAAAATTGACAAAGTTTCATACAAACTTTCATTCCCTATTTTATCCCCTTGGGGGTAGAATTGATCAAAATCCTTTCTTAGCGGATGCCTAAGTCATAACATCTACCTGCATGCCAAATTTCAGCCGATCCGTCGAGTGGTTTGGGCTGTGCGTTGATAGATTACTATGTCAGTCAGTCACCTTTGAGTTTTATACATATATATTGAGATGACTCAGCAATCAAAATGTGAGTGGACGTTGTACTGGTAGCGACATGAAAATATTGCTACTTCTGTTGTAATGATGATGAGTTTCTTGCGCCAATTCTTTTCGTCAGCTAAAAGATGTCCTAAACGGGAGGAAGGTTTTTGAAGAGAAACTTCTTTAGCGGCGTTGTACACTTTTTTTTGTATGGGCAAAAATGTTAAACTCGCATCAGGTTAAACACGTGGGCTGATCGCATCATGACACACAATTAAATTGGAAAGGTTGTTGACTTTCAATATATTGGAAGAATCATAGTAATATTTTATTTTATCGTATTATAATAAAAAGTCTGTATCTAGGACGTCCAGGAGGCAGCTTTATTGCGAAGAAAATGCTTTTTTTTTACAATAGATGTCGCTAGGTGCGCTTAAATAAGTAATTCTGAGAGATAAACTTTTTAATGTAATATAAATTGTCATGTTTGTGTACGATAGCGCAATAAATAAATATTGTATGCTACCATATAAATGATAGTACATTTATAAAGATAATTAAAGAAATGCGTGCAAAATTATTGCCTAATCATTCCAAAATATCAAAAATACACAGCGTTAATATTTAAGTTTTCACTTGTGCCGGCACTCCCGGAGTGTAACCCGTGTCGTTTTTTTATCCGTATCCGTCACTTTCCGTGGGTGTCGTAAGAAGCGCCTGAGGGATATTAAAGCTTCCATTCGCTCTTCTGGTGGTAGTATGGGTGTTAGGCCTGGTTTATTACCACCGTACGCATGGTGAAAAACCCGTGAAATGCTTCACGTGCGTTTCTGGGTCAGCCAGCGTACAACCAGTCGAACGTCGAACGTCCGTCGAACCAATGCCGGGAGGACTGTATCGACGCAACGGCCAGGGAGAACCGTAGAAACGGCTGTCCCACTCGTGCCACAATACAGGGGCCCAAACGTTCTTAACCAGTTCGCGAGGCTGCCCCATCATGTCACGCATAATCTCGGGGTGGGTCGTCGTGCCGGTTGGTGACGGGGGCGTGGGGTCCCGGCAGCCACTATCGGGGAGGTGCGGGGGTCCTTCGGTCCGGTGGGTCGACGTATCGCTTTCTTAGGCGATTAGGCATATTAGACGATTCAAAATAGTATATTTTTCGATAAATTAATTTGAATAAAGTAATATTTCACTTCCATAGATTATCAAAAAACAGAACAAAGTTTATAATATACCTATGAACCTAATTAAATACGTTATCAATATAATATGTCTATTATTGTTTAGTTATTCTATCATCATCATCATCAGCCTATTAATGTCCCCACTGCTGGGGCAGAGGCCTTCCCTATGGATGGAATAGGGAGATTGGGCCATGACCCACCACGCGGGCCCAGTGCGGATTGGCGGGTGCTAACGACTGCAGATGCAGCCGGGACCAACGGCTTAACGTGCCTTTCGAAGCACGGAGGAACTCGAGGTAGAAGATTTTTGGTCACCCATCCAATGACAGACCACTGCGAAAGTTGCTTAACTTCAACGATCGCAGCCGAACGCGCTAACCACCCGCGCCATCGAGCTCCTCCAATATTCTATAATTCACTTTATTAAGTAGACTTTTTTTTGGCAATTCATAAAATATAAATTATCGTGCAATATAAATACATATTATCATTTTTACGTACATAGACAAGTTATTAAGGACATCAGGTAATATATTGGGACTATAAGATTTAACTTTCGACGGACCATTAGAAACCATTACCAAAGCAAAATATATCAGTGATTAAGTTTATTATTAATATTAAAAACCGACACAAATACCTTTAAAGCAAATAATTACTATCGAAAATTGGAAATAGGATGACAATATTTTATCGCCAAATTGTTGCAAAGTTTCGCGGGACACCATTATTGGACTCCCGACGCGACGACATTTCACTCAAGTCCACCGCAGACAATTCTCAATTGGAATGCCGTTATTGGACTAGGTCTCCTTTGGAACATCTCTATGTTCGAGGAAACAAACAAATTACAACATACTATTTTTAACATTCCTTAGAAAAGAACAACTGTTTTTAAACGGTTCCATTTTATAGAAAAGGTATTTCGTAGATAGTATTTTAAATGAATCGGGAATCCTTGTGCTTAATATACACGTTACTGAATCACTATCTATGCAATAATCTACTATATATATCTCATTTTGATAGGTTTTTTTTTATTTCTTATGTTTATTTGCAATCAGCTCCAAGCTTTAAGCAAATGAGTTGGAAATAGTGTATTTTTTTCATTTTCATACAGAGTGAGTGACATATGTGCCCTCCATTGAGAGCATCTACTCTTTACTCGTTATCCCAAGAGAGTCAATATATCTTTCCGCTTAAGGCTGCTTTTCCGTCAGAGATGTGCTATGCTACGTTGCTGTGAATGCGTTTGATAGCCACCAATCAAATTCATTAGTCCACATAGCATAGCACTGCCTGGAGGAAACGGGTTCAAATGTTTTTGAAGTAAAAACTTCTTTAGCGGCGTTGAACGCTTTTTTATAATAATAAGTCTCTATCTAGGACGTCCGCGTGGCAGCTTTATTTGCGAAGAAAATGTATTTTTTTACAATAGATGTCGCTAGGTGCGCTTAAATGTGATTCATGTAAGTTGATTTCTTTACAATAGATGTCGCTAAGTGCGCTTAAACGTGATTCATGTAAGTTGATTTTTCTGAGAGATAAACATTTTTAATGTAATATAAATTGTCATGTTTGTGTACGATAGCGCAATAAATAAATATTGTATTCTCTACATACATGATAGTACTTTTATACTGATATAATTAAAGCAATTCGTGCAAAATTATGTGGGCACAAGACCGTCCTGGAGTGGGCACGGCCCACTCCCCCCCCCCCCCCCTCTATATACACCTATGTTTACCGTTCAAGATGACAAGCTAGTTATTGTTTTTTTATTATGTTTTTTTACCATTTTCTTTTATTAACGTTCTCGTTAAAGATAAACATTAATTAGTTCTCAGGAGGTTGTATTGTTACTAAGTCGGAAGGCCACTGGTATCTCCAAACCCTTTTTTTAAAACTATTTTTTTAAACTATTGCAGATATCAACGCTCTAACCTAATGCCTATTGTTAATACTTACAACACTGCAAAAATAATGTAAATACTAAAATGTATAACAATTTAAAAAGGAAAAACTTTTTTTTATTATTTATTTTAAAACTCTGTTTCGACAACGTATCAGGGCAAGCGCCATAGTAGACATTATTGTATTCAAGTAGACCTTTCAAATGATATGTAACACATCTCTATTGGAACGGATACCAAGTTACATAGATTTTTGCCCATCATCCTTTTAACATTGACCTGTATTTATATATTAGAAATGTGTAAATTTTTAAGATGTCATATGTCTGAATTCCCAAAGTTCTCTGACAAGAGAACTAGAATAACCCCGATGAGACGTGAAGACAATTTACATTTACCTCGGTCAAATTCAGCAATTTTTGAAAATATACAACAATCTACCGCCTTATATGCGGTCTCTTCCTGAATATAAGTTTGTAAGGTCCCTGAAGCAATGGCTATTATATAATGCATTTTATAATCTTAATGAATATTTTAATAATAATGTTTTATAAAAATGACTATTGCATGCCCGATTAGGGTAACTGTTTATTTCAATTATATGCACTAACATCTAGCAGTAATACTAAATGTAACAGTTTTGCAATAAAGAATTATTCTATTCTATTCTTTTTTTTTTTTTTTTTTTTTTTTTATAGTTAGGTCCGACAAATGACTCCACCCCACCTGATGTTAAGTGAAGGTGAAGTCCAGACGCGAAGATAGCTGATACAGCAGTTCTACCTGCCACACCAGCCATCCTCACCCTGCCGGCCTGCATGTTGCTTCTTCACGCCTCTTTTAAAGGATCCCAGGTTGTAAGAGGGAGGGAACACGTGAGCGGGCAGAGCATTCCATTTACGGATAGTGCGACAAAGAAATGAGTCACCAAATTTCTTTGTACGCGTTGGAATTGTGGCCACAGTAAGACGGTGACAACGTAGGCCAGCGCGCGTGGTCCTCTGAAGGAAAGGGGAAGGTGGGATAAGAGAGAATAACTCCTCAGAACACTCGCCGTGGTACAAACGATAGAACGCGCTTAGTGACGCCACGTCACGGCGTAATTGAAGAGGCTCAAGGTGTTTAGTCACCTCCTCATCGCCTATGATGCGGATCGCGCGCCGCTGTAACCTATCCAAAGCATCGAGCAAGTACTTGGCGGAGCCATCCCAGAGGTGTGAGCAATATTCCACGCAGGACCGCACTTGCGTTTTGTACAACAAGCACAGTTGATCGGGCGTGAAAAAACGCCGCACCTTGTTCAGGACTCCGAGTTTGCGTGAAGCTGTTTTGATCACGGTTTCGATGTAGTCCTTTGGTCTGAGCGAACTTCCATACCGAGCATGGAAATGTTGCTCTACAGCGGTAGTGTAGTGCCCTGAAGAGATGGAAGGGGAAGGAATGGCGATTTTTTTGCCGTGAAAGCGCAAGCCTGAGTTTTCTTGGCTATGCTATATTAAGAGAAGAGTGCCATACACACATCGCATAGCTCGAGCTGCACCACTTCCTCGCGCATCTATTATGCGGCGGTGCATCTTCATAGCACATCTTACTCGCCCCGCTACATAGCTTAGCATCAGTGGAAACGGTCACGTAGTTTCTTAGCTTAGCTGGCACATCCTCGCAGCATAGCGGCATAGCGCATCTCTGGTGGAAAAGTAGCCTAAGCCACGGTAATATTATCTATACAGTATTGTGACTCCGCCCTGTCCTTGAAAATAAATGCCTACACCGAACGCTGCGTTGGCACGCGGTAGGGCCGCCAGCCTACAGTATTTTATGTAGTTTTGTTTTTAACGCGAGTGTAGGTAGATTACTCGTTTGTCTCTTTTTTCATCCTAACCACTTATTTATATATTATTCCAGATATTTACCCGATGGAAAAACCGAAATACCTAAATATTAGAAACAAATAACGTACTAGTAGATAGGTATATAAAAATATTCTATAAAGGTAAGACACCTTTCCAATATTTCAGGTAATTTAAAAAATGATATATCTGGGTGTGTTATTGAAGAGTTCAAGCAACCAAAAACAGCAATTGTGCTGTTGTACGATATTGATCGTCGTTTGTTCTTTTCCATACTAAATTATGTAGGTATCTACTTAATTAAATCAAATATTTACAATACAAAACGCACGTTTAAGCACGGCTAACTGCATAAAAAACAATTCAGACCGTTCGGTCGTCGTTGCGGCGCGGCGGCGCATTCGCGACTAGGTGCACGCCGAGCGCACATCGAACTCGAGTGGCGTAGGTATGACTCGCTTTCCGACCGTTTGTATGAAGATAGAATACTGTATGATATTATTACCGTGCCTAAGGCGTTAAAATAGCTGCGGCTTGTTAAGTTTTCATTCCGATTGGTAAACACACTAATTTTCTACTTAGTGTATCTATCCTATGTATAGGTCAGACAAATGACTCTACCCCACCTGATGTTAAGTGAAGGTGAACTCCAGACGCGAAAATAGCTGATACAGCAGTTCTACCTGCCACACCAGCCTCACCCTGCCGGCCTGCATGTTGCTTCTTCACGCCTCTTTTACAGGATCCCAGGTTGTAAGAGGGAGGGAACACGTGAGCGGATAGTGCGACAAAGAAATGAGTCGCCAAATTTCTTTGTACGCATTGGAATTGTGGCCACAGTTAGACGGTGACAACGTAGGCCAGCGCGCGTGGTCCTCTGAAGGAAAGGGGAAGGTGGGATAAGATAGAATAACTCCTCAAAACACTCGCCGTAGTACAGACGATGGTATTTTATAATGCGAGCCTTTATAAACGATAGACTACTTCAAACAATTTCTTATAATGTCCTAATGTCTAACAAATTCTTAATGTGGTCTCATTTCAGAAACAGGTGATGATGTGCCACTAACAGTTGTTTCCAAACGTTCATCGTCACCATATCACCAGCCTATTAATGTCCCCACTGTAGGGGCACAGGCCTTCCCTATGGGTGGAATAGGGAAACTGGGCCGTGACGTGACTGACTATGCGGGCCCAGTGAGGATACAGCCGGGATCAACGACTTAACGTGCCTTTCGAAGCACGGAGCAGCTCGGGATTATAAGTTTTTGGTCACCTATCCAATGACGGACTATAGCGAAAGTTGCTTAACTTTCACGATTGCAGGCCGAATGCGTTAACCATCTGCACCATCGAACTCCTCCTTACAACCGTTATTGAGTACCAATTCCCTGTCCTTTTAAATCTTTGTAGTCCCAGATGTAATGTCTCTGTCATTTTATTACCCCTACGTACACAATGAAATGGCTTACAAATACAGATATTAAACTATGAATGGTAAAGGCGGTCTTATCGCTAAAAGCTTATAATTTTAATAAGTATTGTAACGATACCGATGTTGTTAAATATTTATTCTTTATCATAATTCATTAAATAAAGTTTTTTTTTATAGATAGGTCCGACAAATGACTCCACCGCACCTAATGTTAAGTGAAAGTGAAGTCCAGCCGCGAAGATAACTGACACAGCAGTTCTACCTGCCACACCAGCCTCACCCTGCCGGCCTGCATGTTGCTTCTTCTCGCCTCTTTTAAAGGATCCCAGGTTGTAAGAGGGAGGGAACACGTGAGCGAGCAGAGCATTCCATTAACGGATAGTGCGACTAAGAAATGAGTCACCAAATTTATTTATACGCGTTGGAATTGTGGCCACAGTTAGACGGTGACAACGTAGGCACGGTAATAATATCATACAGTATTCTATCTTCATACAAACGGTCGGAAAGCGAGTCATACCTACGCCACTCGAGTTCGATGTGCGCTCGGCGTGCACCCAGTCGCGAATGCGGCGCCGCGCCGCAACGACGACCGAACGGTCTGAATTGTTTTTTATGCAGTTAGCCGTGCTTAAACGTGCGTTTTGTATTGTAAATATTTGATTTAATTAAGTAGATACCTACATAATTTAGTATGGAAAAGAACAAACGACGATCAATATCGTACAACAGCACAATTGCTGTTGTTGGTTGCTTGAACTCTTCAATAACACACCCAGAGATATCATTTTTTAAATTACCTGAAATATTGGAAAGGTGTCTTACCTTTATAGAATATTTTTTATATACCTATCTACTAGTACGTTATTTGTTTCTAATATTTAGGTATTTCGGTTTTTCCATCGGGCAAAATATCTGGAATAATATATAAATAAGTGGTTAGGATGAAAAAAGAGACAAACGAGTAATCTACCTACACTCGCGTTAAAAACAAAACTACATAAAATACTGTAGGCTGGCGGCCCTACCGCGTGCCAACGCAGCGCTCGGTGTAGGCATTTATTTTCAAGGACAGGGCGGAGTCACAATACTGTATAGATAATATTACCGTGCCTATGATGCGGATCGCGCGCCGCCGTAACCTATCCAACGCGTATGTATGTATGGTCGTTATGATCTTAAATTACTTCGGTCGGAATAGTAACCCTTCCCTCTTCATTACTGTTCCTACCTAACTAACTTCGCAACAAATGGTTTTAAAATACTCTAATAACTTTAAAGCAAAGAAGTCGAAAAGCCTGTCTGCGTCTGTTTCCGAGAAAATAAACTCCAACACTTTTTGTCAGAAATCAATGCCAGAATGAATATGCTCTTTCTGGGTAAACACACTACATAGTACATACAATCTTTGCTCTCAGACGGGATTATGCGAACACAGAAATAATTATAAAAACTTTACTAAACCGATTTCATTCAGGTTTCACAATCGGACATTTTAACAGAAGATTTCAAAGACACATTAAATGTTCAAGGCAAATAGATTCTACGCCGAAGCGAAAAGTTAATCATCATCATCAGCCTATTAATGTCCCCACTGCTGGGGCACAGGCCTTCCCTATGGATGGAAAAGGGAGATTGGGCCATGACCCACCACGCGGGCCCAGTGCGGATTGGTGGGTGCTAACGACTGCAGATGCTGCCGGAACCAACGGCTTAACGTGCCTTCCGAAGCACGGAGGAGCTCGAGATAGGAAGTTTTTGGTCACCCATCCAATGACCGACCTCTGCGAAAGTTGCTTAACTTCAACGATCGTAGCCGAACGCGCTAACCACTTGCGCCAACGAGCTCCTCGTTAAAGAAAAGTTAATGGCAAGATAAAATTTTATCTCTATTTTGCATTATAAATGTAGCAGGAAAACTGACAAGGCTGTTTTAAGCACATTGATGTTTAATGTGAGATTAATGTAAAAGGAAAAAAAGTGTAAAAATCTTCACGACTCTGGAACAGCCTCCCTGACTCCGTTAGAAGGTCACCACTAAGTGCAGTTTTAAGAAAGTTCATGAACTTCTCCTAGAAAGCTGTGAACGTTACTCACAAGTTCCCTATATATATATATATATATATATATATATATATATATATATATATATATCATAAATATTTATATAAGTAATATATTTAAATGTATTCTATGCATGTATATTTAGGTTTATTACTGGTGTATGTTTATAGTAAATCACTTTCAGAGAATGCTTTTAGCGTTAAGTCCGCCTTTTGTCCATTTCTGTAATTGTGGCAATAAAGTTTAAATAAATAAATAAATAAAAAGAACCAACAGTAATCCGGAATCTCAGATAAAAATATCATCTAAAGAGACGATTGTTAAAGAGCTTATTTTCAAAGCGAGATTTTGCTAAACATCGTCCTGGAGCTCTATTTTTGAATCACTCGTCTGACACAGCATCGTCGAATGCGACATAAGTCACCTTCGACTTTAAAGTCGCATGATTCTGTTTTTCCGTATTTTTGAATCATTCGTCACCAGTGTTACCTGTTTAATACGAAATATGAAATTATACTCATTTCACGCAAAAAAAATAAAAACCGATAATTAACGCAATGAAAAACGAACAAAAAAATCTCGCATATAAAGCATGACAATGATAGATTATCGTCGTTTAATAGCACAAAAAATTTGACAATTATTCTATTATTCGCCTCCACTGTTCGCCATGCAGCGAGTGGTCTCACCCATTCGTTGCACTCGAGCGATACAAAAATACGGAATTAATTATGTCGAATGAAATTTAGTAGAAATCGAGCGTTCGACGCAAGATGAGTGATTCAAAAATAGAGCTCCTGTTTCCATGTATATTAATAAAATTTCATGCCTTTATTCCAAAACAGGTGATTGTTCCTGCCACTTTAGTAATTTCATCTCAGCAGGGAGAATGAAATGAGCCCCACGCGTTATTATTAACCTGCTGAACACGTCTGAATGAGGAGGGAAGCTTATTTAAAATTCTGGAGTTTAACAAATGTCGGGACACAATACGGACGAACTTTCTGTATGCTAAATTTGGAGGATCGCTACCAATAACATTAAAGGTGATACATTAATAATGTTCCTCTTTACCCCTACGTAGTTACGTATGTATGCGCGACCACATTGATATTTTGGATTTGCCTTCGACGGCACCTTTATTATGAAAGCTACAAGAGCGGTATTCAAAGGGCAAATCTCATTACTATTATTTCCATATTTTGGGGCTATGCAGTCCTAATCGAACTGAAGGCACCGCAATCTATTGTAACTCGCCACCAAGCTTAAGTACCTACTTCTTTTAGCCCGATAGCTTCATAGAAGCTCAAAATATTATTGGTTTATTTAAGAAGCAGATTAAAGAAGAACAAAGTAGACCAGGCAGCGGACAGGACACGAACCCGCACCCTTCGCTATCCGGGCGAATGCACTGACCATTATGCTACCACGGCCCTATTCGCCGCGTCGAAATTTTCCTAGCCTTAAGCTGCAAGGCAGCGCCATCTCTTCGCATTGTAGGTAATCCACAATGTCGCGACGCGGCGAATAGGGCCGTGGTAGCATAATGGTCAGTGCATACGCCCGGATAGCGAAGGGTGCGGGTTCGTGTCCCGTCCGCTGCCTGGTCCGCCTGGTCCGCGTGGATTTTTTTTCTAGGAAACTTTTCTTTAGATTTAAACATCTAGCAGTTAAATGCTTAAAAATAAATAAAACATAAGAACAAAATAGTTGTTATGTGTAGTTTTAACTGTATGTATGTATGTCTCTACTCATTCATTTAATATTTGTATACTTTAATGCATAGAAGATATTTATGAGTATGTTTAATCGTGGATCTTTTATTGGATTTTTTTGAAGTTATACTTCTTTAGCCGCGTTATGAAAAAATTATGAGAGTGAAATTTTAAGATGCGCGCGCATCACTGTAACACAAAAGTAACATAATGAAGTTGGCCGCGGGCGCGTTATGAAAAAACGCATGTGAGTGAAATTTCGAGATGCGCGCGCATCACTGTAACACAATAGTAACACCATGAAGTTGGCGGCGGGCGCGTTATGAATTTTAGTGTCTAATAATGGTTGGTAACCACTAAGTGGTTAATAATCCACCATTATTAGACATCTGTTCGAAAGGTACTTTGAACGATCCACGGAGCTCCATAAGATGATCGCGTTGTCAAAAACAATGTTGGCAAGCTCGTCGCCTCTGATCACTGTTTTCATATTTATAATATTTATCCACATGTTTCTAGTTTCTATATAGACACAACGTGTTTTAGTTACTTACAAGTGCTAATTACATATGGACTAATAACTTAAATTCAGTAGTGATTTTAATTGAATATTTTGAATATTTATTTAATTTTTCAAATTAAAACTGAACTTAATTGACTGTGTTAACTATCCTTTTCCAGTCCTTTTATTATTTTATTGTAATTATTAATTATTTGCATGCAGTTAAAAAATATTTTTAATGATGCTAAAGAAGTATAACTTCTCACGCGCGTACATAAGTTACACGCATCCATTTTCTTTTTTTTTATATATTAGCACACCCCCTTTTTTATTAAATTTTGTCTCTTCATCCCATGGTTGTCTGGCAGAAATTGTTATATAGCGATAAGACCGCCAAACGTCTACAGGCTATGGTGGCCGCTTTCCATCAGACGGGCCATAGCTATGATTGTCTGTCACCCTTTGAACATAAAGAATGTTATTTAATTTATTTTTTAAGCATTTAACTACTAGCTGTTCAAATCTTGAGAAAAATTTACTAGAAAAAATTATCAGCGGTCCCGTCTGCTGCCTAGTCTGCGTGGATTTTTTTCTTTAGTAAATTTTTCTTAAGATATAAAGAAAATTGTGCAAGATAGTAAATAATTCTTACTATGACTTGACTGTTACACTACTCAACTACTGTATAAACCTCAAATTACGTATCGATTGATAGGCACGCGTATGTGATATTATTCTGGTTGGTTCGAGTGTAAAAATGACCGTCAAATATATTGAAAGTCATATTGGATGAATGTCCGACGAGCTCGGTCACATTTGGGCAGTCGCTTATAGAGACGGTCACTTTGCAAGTTCAGTACCTATTTACATATGTTTTGATATATTTATCTTTGTAAATATGTATACTAGAAACTTTTTAATTATGTGTGTGTATGTGTCTGTGTGTGTGTGCGCGCGCGCGCGTGTGTGTGTGTCTGTGTGTGTTTGTGTGTGTGTGTGTGTTTTGAGCGTATAAAAAACTGAAAACATCGCAAAGCACTGTTCGCCATAATCAAATATGATTCCATACGCGTCATAGCTTTTTTTCATTGCCGCAATGAGATCTGTCTGAGACACCTTTAGTTGCTTGATACTGTTATGATAGGTTCCGAAAAAATGTCCCGAAAATGTTGTATGATAAATGATAAAACAATGTTATTTTTACGAGTACTTTATTGCTACTGTTCAATCTTCTCATCATCTTAATAAAAGACATAACGTGTCGCGCCCAGCGCCGACGTTAGCAAAATACTTAAACATATAGAATAGGGGTGATGACGGGGTACAGTAAACGAAATTCTATTAAGTCCGTCAGTTAGATGATCAAAAAATAATGGACACGTATTTTTTCTTTGGGCAATCAACCAAAAAATGTCAAAGTTTTAGCGCGTCAAAGTTTGGGAGTAGGGGCTCGTGAGGTCACTTTTGAGTGAATTTTCACTTATAAGTGTACTCAAACGTGACGTCATGCGACTTTTCAAATCAATATATCTCTGCAATGTTTATATTATGTGAAAAAAGAAAAAATACGTGTCCAATACTTTTTGATAATCTACCTGATAAACGATGAAAAAAAAATAGTCATCATCCCTATTGTACTGGTTTGCCCGTACAAGATCGAATTACGCTATTTGGTCTTTCTGTGCTTGCCAGAGCACGTCGTGAGTGTTGTCTTTTATGAAAATCATAAAAGACAACACGAATTTCGCCAAGTGAATGTTTTATTGTTACCATAACGCGTTGTAAGCTCTTTTTTCGCTCAATGAGCATTTTGAGCTAAACTCTGAGCATAGCATAATGTTTAAATAAATGACCTTGTAAATCTTTAACAAATTTGCTAAAAAAATGTATTTACGCAAGTGTATACATTGTTCGAAAGTTAAAAATTACACACCATACAACAAAGCCTGCGGTAAAAATTTTACCGCACCGTGCGTTTTATTTTTAATTTTCTTCGAACCTCCCTGGAAGCGCTTTTGATCTATACGTTTGTCTCACTTTATTACTAAACTCACTGAAAAGTGACTTCATGAGCTATCTCATATTGAAGTCGTTTTTCATTTTGAAGACTGTACATAATACAGAGAGAAAAAAACAGCCTTTGCTGAGTTTCTTGCCGATTCTTCTCAGTACAAGGTCTCCCGACGTAGATTTGGGAACCGATGGCGTAACTTTTCGACATTCACAAGTGCTTATAACAGACTAGACTGAATAAACGATATTGAATATTGAAAAACGGAAAAGAGCCGAAATATGTAGTTCTAATTTTCGCCACTAGCACGCGGCGCCACTTGGTAATGGCCGCCATTAATTTCTTAGAAAAAGTTTGCTTCATTACTTGAAAATTATATAATCTTTTCTCGCAAATGTGTTGTGTGATATTCGTGCGGAATATCTACAAAAAAGTCCGCGATATTATATGTCTAACTAAAAAAATTAAATGTGAATTATGACATTTGAATCTGTGTTTTTTATTATACTTATATCATTTAAAAGGAAGCTGTATTTCAGATAAGATAAGATGGCAAGACTCCGGACGGTATGAGTTTGATTCCATAGAAGATGGGTCGGGTGCTAGTATGGGATGCAACCTGTTCAGACACGCTGGCCCCTTCCGGAGCTGGTGCGGCTTGTGAAGCGGCAGAAAAAGTTAAGGCATGCACATACAGGTGTCTAGTCTCCGAATATGATTATGTTTTGTCCCATTCGGTGTCGAGAGCCTTGGTCCGTGCGGTCCTAGCGCTATAAGGCTTTTTAAACAAATAGCAAAAAAAAAGATTAGTCGACACCACAGGAGACCGAAGAGCTGGCAGCTACCTCGGATAAAGAATTAGTCTAGCTATCCAAAGGGGGAACGCTGCCAGTATCTTCGGGACCTTGCGTAAAGGGACTCCTTTTAATAATGTATTTTAGTTATTATATTTAATTTTTTAAGGTTTTTAGTTTTAGGTTCATTGTTATAGTTTTTTTTTAAGCTAGTATTAGTTTTTTATAACCAAATTACCGCACTAATGTCATAAATAAATCGTGTTACTGTATGTCGTTCACTTGATATTGTTGCTCGGTTTGTTATTCATAGAGAAAGGAGATAAATTGATTGTATAAAAATGTTCAATAGATAAACTTACATAGTTGTACTTCAAATCAGGATGCATGTAATCGACACCTGCAACAAAAACAGAATTTTATCAAGTCAAACAAACAGGTACTTAATTGCTTACTGAGAGAAACACCGTTTTGCATGAGTGCTTGTAAATCTCGTATAATCCAAGGCTGAATAAATTATTTACTAAAATTTTACATAACTATATTTTAATGAGTCAGTTAAAGATTGCTAAAATCTCCTATTTTTAGTATAAACAAAGAGTACGATTCAAAATTAACAGTTCGAGTCGATGACTAAAAAAGCGATAGCTTCTATTTATCGATAATACTGTGAAATTCAACGGGCGCCACTATTTTTATAACAATTTACAGTAAATCAAACGTGAATGTCAATTTGACATTATTGTATGGACTAAATGTAGTTGTAGATAAATAGAGATTTAGTGATTTAGCAATATTGCTACTGGCTAATTGCAACGATTTCACTAAATGCCGATTCAACTAAACCTAGATTTACCCATACAATTATGTCAAATGGACATTGTTATTTTTGTATGGACTTTCTCCAGTTCTAGTTGAATCGATATTTAGTATTTTTTACTGCAAATGGGCCTACATGTGGACCTTACAGATAGAGCGTATCATTTAAAAAAGGTGTTCTGCATAGGTATTCTGTAAGATGCAATCTCACTTACAATCTCATTTATTCGGATTTCTGTCAAATGTCAAATATCTATTACTGGCTGCTTCTTCACACAAAGCGACATTTTGCCGTGTGAGGGCGTAATGCATATCAAACTAATGTCTAAAATGGCGGCTACCGAAATCGGAAGTGAGAATATATTTTACAGAATCGGCCTACTGATATCCCCAGGAAAGCGCTTATTCCACCTGTCTAAATTTAGAAGTTCTAAATCATTCAGTAACTAATTCAGTCAAGTGAAATAGCAATTAGGAAGTTAGAATCCTAATTAGCATCCTAAATCGGAAGAAGTATGGCTTCTGACTGACTAAATCATTTAGTATCCTAATTAGAATGCGATTTAGGAACGTGTAATAGCGTTTAGATGCTTCAGTCGCAC
Organism: Chilo suppressalis; assembly: GCA_902850365.2. Classification (NCBI taxonomy): domain Eukaryota; kingdom Metazoa; phylum Arthropoda; class Insecta; order Lepidoptera; family Crambidae; genus Chilo; species Chilo suppressalis. The sequence continues at coordinate 3,200,130 of OU963910.1, forward strand.
CGCAGGTGTCACTGCGTGAGGACGTGTTATGACTACGATTACGAATTACGAGTGTGCGATGTCGGCGGTAAAAGAAAAAGAAGTTATGAGTAACATAATCGAATTGTATAAACATATACCGTATCTTTGGAACAAAAATAACATTAATAATATTAATATTCTTTCACCCACGTTTTTCGTTTTTACTTTATTTTATTTTTATTGATTTTTAACGGCCAGGCCTACGAAAAGTCAGATTTTTGTTGCATTGACAGGACTGGAGCCATTACGAAAAAGTCCGACTGAATTCGCCGCGCGCTTGTAACTGACTGAATCAGTAACTAAATTAGTCAAGTGTAATCAGAAGCTTCTAATTAGTCTTCTTTTTAGGATCCTAACTAGGACGTCTGAATTTAGTCAGGTGGAATAAGCGCTTAAGAGTCGTTGTAGCTATGTGTCTAAAATATCAAATACATATATCTAAAATATCAAATTACGAAAGTGCAAAGTATTATAAAAGTAATATGAAATTTCCTTTAATGTTTTTCTCCACTTTGATAAAAGTTTTATTAAGAACGTTTAAAATATCACAAGATATTCAAGAACCTTTTGAAGGCTGATATTTGGGACTTCCAAACATCCAAAGGTTTACTTGTAAATTTGAAGTAAAAAGGCTTGGACTTGAAGGTCAGCCGTCAAACATTAAACTTTATTTTATTAATAACTTCAATTACCTAAAAGCTACTTATAAATATTTGCACCTTCTGAATAAAATATAAATGTACTTTAATGTGGTCTTTCTATTTCTATTGATCCATCAAAAAGGCAGAAACATATTATTAAAACGCGACGTGACTCCACGTTTCGACACCAAATGTTCCCCATTAATTATCAACACGCGATGCCACAACACACAGTTATCATAGAAAATAGTAGATTTGATTTGACTTATAACGCGTCGCTTGTTTCAAAATTCTATTTCTACCTTAATTTTGGACCTGGGCTTGCCGTTCTAGCCATGTTTTTGTATTCTTTAATTCATTTTAGCCAGTACTTTTGGCGTATCAATGAATCAGGCCCGGATTTATCATTTTAATTCAAGTCTCAATATTTGCTTAGTATCGAATATTCGAAAAGTTTTTTATCGAAAATCATGTTATAAAATTCATTACTCATCAAACTTATATTCTTGTTCATCATTTAAAAAGTTTTGAGGATTCAGCACTTTTCGTAACTACCTAGGGGGAAACGTTTCTGAATCGAAGTCTGAGGACTTTTATTTATAATAATAATATTTACAGTATTTGAATTCCTGATAATAGGGGTGATGACGGGGTACAGTAAACGAAATTCTATTTAGTCCCTCAGTTAGATGATCAATAAATGAAAAATAATGGACACGTATTTTTTCTTTGGGCAATCAACCAAAAAATGAAAAGTTATAGCGCGTCAAAGTTTGGGAGTAGGGGCTCGTGACGTCACTTTTAAGTGAAAATTGTACCAAAACGTGACGTCATGCGACTTTTCAAATCTATATATCTCTGCAATGTTTATATTAGGTGAAAAAAGAAAAAAACGTATTTTTATAAACGAAGAAAAAAAAATTGGTCATCACCTCTATTAAAATCCTCCATTTTAAACTGTAAGTATTCGTAGCATACCACTGTATAAAGGAAAATTATTGATGTCTGCAGCTTTTGAATGGCTGATATCTTATTTTTGTCCATGAAAGAGGTGGTGACATTAAGTTACCCCGGTGTAGACCACCCCCACGTTGAGGTCTAGCTCGGGTTTACTTCCATTAAAATCCGTATTCATGTTGTACCACTAAATCAGGGCAGTTCTTTAAATTTCCAGCGTTTTAACAGCTGATACCTTATAGTCGTCCACGAATGCGGTAGTGACATCGATTCTGGTATATCCCTGTGAATATCCTCTACGGCGAGGTCCAACATGGCTTTGCCTCCATTACTGTGCTATATGCATCATCATCATCATCATCAGCCTATTAATGTCCCCACTGCTGGGGCACAGGCCTTCCCTATGGATGTAATAGACAGGAGATTAGGCCATGACCCACCACGCGGGCCTAGTGCGGATTGGAGGGTGCTAACGACTGCAGTTGCAGCCGGGATCAACGGCTTAACGTACCTTCCGAAGCATGGAGAAGCTCGAAATAGTAAATTTTTGGTCACCCATCCAATGACCGACCACTGCGAAGTTGCTCAACTTCAACGACCGCAGCCGAACGCGCTAACCACTTGCGCCATCGAGCTCCTCTATATACATACTATTGAATAAGGACAAAAAAATAGATTCGTAGCGTTTGATTAGCTGATACCTTACCGTCGCTGCGTCGTCCATGATTGCATTGGTGACATTTATTTGTCAGCTCTGCGCTTAGTCGGCTTCCAAGTTGAGATCCAGCTTGAGTATGCCTTCAATCTATCTCGGCTTCTTGGCGTACCTCTGAGTGAGGATAATTGTATAAATTTCCAGCGTTGGAATGGCTGATACTTTACAGTCGTCGATGATTACGGTTGTAATTAGGCGACCTCTAAGGTGAAATCTTACATAGGTTTGCCTCTATTAGCATGTTTTTCACGTACTAATAAGGAAATAATTTATATTTGCAACGTCTGAATTGCTGATACCTTACCGTCGTCCATGATTGCGGTGGTGACATAGACCGAGGTGTAGCCCTGCACCCCGGCGGCTTCCACTTTGAAATCCAGCATGAGTTTGTCATAATTTTAGCCCGTGTTCTTGACGTATTATGCGATTCAAATAAGAATAGGAAAGCCAATGACCTCCAACTGTCAAATGTCGCTTGAAAAGTACGGTTTGCAAAAAAAACTCGGAACACTTTTTTAGCACTCAGCTGATTCTAGAATAAAAACCAAACATTTTTAAAGAAACAATGGCAAATGTTGATAATTTATATTGTTTGTTTTTTTTTTTACTTATTGAGGATTAGCTATGAATGGTTGATAACTTAAATCGTCAACCAAATGTCACTTTATGTTGCGTTCACAAACTCGATTTAAAAGTTTCGTTTACATATAGGATGCATGTTCGTATGTGACCTGCATGATTATTCATAACTTCTCCGGCGGTAATGCAGAGATGAGCGAAATTAAGAGCTAGATTCTGATTAATGTTTTTTTCACACAGTCTTAATAAAGAAGTACTATTAAAAAAGTTGTGTTCTTCCTCAACCTTAGTAAATTATTTTTATTAAAAAATCTGATATTTTGTCTCACATAATCTTAGTAAATAAGTTTTATTAAATTTTTTGCTCACTCTACCTATTTGGTTTGAATTAACAGCTATGCCGTCAAAATATGGCGCCCAGACGGTCCTATTCTTAGTTGAATCGCATTATACCATTGAATAAGGACAATAATTTTATATTTCCAGCGTTTGAATGGATGATACCTTATCGTCGTCCAGAATTGCGATGGTGACATTTATTAGCCGTGGTGTAGCTCTGCGCCCAGGCGGCTTCCACGTTGATATCCATCTTGAGTTTGCCTTCAGTTTAAACAGAGTTCTTGACGTTTATTGAATAAGGACAATTATTTAGATTACCAGCGTTTAAATTGCTTATAACTTACCGTCATCCATGATTGCGGTGGTGACGTTAACCCCGGTGTAGCCCTGTGCCCATGCCGCTTCTACATTGAGATCCAGCTTGGGCTTGCCACCATTCTGGCCCGTGTTCTTCAGGTACCACTGCAGCGGGAAGTAAGGGTCCCGGGGTTCCGCCGCCGGCGCCGGCGCCGGCTCCGGCAGCCGTAACGGCCGGAATCCGCGCTTGACCCGCTTAAAACCGGTTTGTTGGACGGCTGCGTGAACCTGCAGGCAAAGAAGGTTGAAAAATTATAATAATAAATATTTCCAACACTCACATCAATTAGCCTAGGCCCAAAGTAAGCACTGTAAGGCTTGTGTTATGGGACTTGGGTAACGGATAGAATACATATATTGTACATATATAAGTATATTTATATATAAATACATATTAAACATTCATGACTGGAGTGCAAATGCTCGTATTCATCACACAAACATCAGCCTCCACCGGGATTCGAACCCGGGACCTCTCGAGTCGGCGACACCATCGGCGTACAAACCACTCGGCCACGGAGGTCGTCAAATTATTTAGGTTTCTTATCTTCATTGTGACAATAAAAGAGAAACAGTTTGTTGTTTTTAAATATAGTTCTGGTATAGTGCCATTCAATTCAGTAGACAAAATTGTAGGGTGACTTGCACCCGTGTTGTCACTGAACCGTATCCTGTGCGCAAAGTTAGGCTCACTGCTAACTTCGGCTGTATGGCAGTAGGCCATTAAGTTTAAACGGCAATATATCTATCCCATGCTTATATTGAAAAACGCACGAGCCGCAAATCACGGCGCATGGCGGAGAAGCGTTGACACGCGGAAGCTCTTGCGCACCGCGCAGACGGTGCGTTTATTTTCCCGCACACCGCGAAATCAAACGATCTAGAAAATAAAGTTTAGAACACAAAACCGTGCGAGCTTGCGGTATCGTGCGTGGTGTGGTATCTGTACAAATTACAACAAATTGACAACCGCGGTCCGCGAGGCTACCGCGTGCACAACGCCCATTGGCGGCGTTCGCTCACCGGCGTGGTGATGCAGTTGCTAGTAAGGCTAGGGAAATTTCGACGCGGCGAATAGGGCCGTGGTAGCATAACGGTCAGTGCATTCGCCCGGATAGCGAAGGGTGCGGGTTCGAGTCCCGTCCGCTGCCTGGTCCGCGCGGATTTTTTTCTAGTAAACTTTTCTTTAGATTTAATCAACAGACATATTAGAAAACCTATCAATTTCGTCGTCAACCTTATTAAATATAATTGAAGAAAAACTTTAACAAACCTATGAACCGTTGTACTATTAAAACGCCGTGAAGTAGAAAATAAGACAATAAACATTTTTTCTCGGCAAACCAGCAGAAAACTCATTTTGTAGCGATATATTGAAATTGCTTTAATATTGAATGAGCCTCTTGTTGTTCGAAAATGGAAAAATGGAATTTTCATTTCTCGTTCAATTAAGGGCTCGATTCTAAAGACAAAAGAAGCGAGAACAATGGAACGCTTTTTATTCGATCTTTTAAATATTGAGTCCATTTCACGGCCCAAGGATTTCTGTTAAACTTGGTTCATGGTCTGTTAACGTTTCAGTTTATAGTGTAGGCTATATTCCGGCAATCCATAAGTGCATTGTCTGCAATAAAAATATTATTTTGCAGGCATTGCACATATCAAAGAGTCACCTAAAAAAAGTATGGGCCTTTTACTTTTAATAAACATGTACGTTGAACTATACACATCAAAAAAGTTTTAGCAACAGGCATTATTGACAGAAACTGTAGGTTTTATTATTGATGTTTATTTTTTTCTTAGCAAAGGAGATTGGTTTACCTACAATCTTTTTTGGTCTGGAAAATATAATTGACTGATTTTAAAAATAGAATCTTTTCGATTATGTATCGAATAGTATAGTATAAATATTTATAATAGTAAAAATCGTTCAAAACATGTACAACATGTTTCTTAGACTTTTCTAATGAGTATATTAATTAGCTAAACAGTATTTTAATCAAAAAATGTACCTAATAGGCTAAATGGTTTTCACCCAATTCGTATGTGTTTTGTAGAGAAAATAAAGGCTTTTATTATTTATTACATAATAATAATAGCTTTACTCATATCATCATCATTAACATCATTATTATCATCATCAGCGTATTAATGTCCCCACTGCTGGAGCACAGGCGTAGGGATATGGATGGAATATGGGCCATGAACCACCACGCGGGCCCAATGCGGATTGGCGGGTGCTAATGACTGTAGATGAAGCTGGGACCAACGGCTTAACGTGCCTACCGAAGCACGGAGGAGCTCGATAGAAAATTTTTGGTCACCCATCCAATGACCGACCACTGCGAAAGTTGCTTAACTTCAACGATCGCAGCCGAACGTGCTAACCACTTGCGCTATCGAGCTCCTCGATCTACATCATACTGTAACTTACATAGTTTACAATGCCGTAGAGTAGACACGACACGACACAGTATCCAATACATCGAATGTTGTTGTAAACAGAACTCCTATACTTTCTTAACTTAAATTACGAGCGCTAGTTGAATTTACTTTAAATAAGTTCCAAAGTCAATTTAACTTATTGACATATGAAATCTTACATAAGCACTTACATGAATTCATAATATTGTTCGCTCCTTCAGCAAAGTCACATCAATAACTTCTGTACCCAAGTTAAGTTAACAAGTTTAACTTAGACGAGTTACAAGTTCATATTACCAATGTTGTGAAATTCTAGATAAAGATTACTGATATAGAGCAACCTATGTACTGTATAGTACATAATACAAAATTAAACCAGAGATAAATTCTTTTGAACTTTCATGGTCACTAACATTATAGTCATACTAGCTGTGCCCCGCGGTGTTACCCGCGGCTTATAAGGGAAAATAAATTGTGTATTATCAGTAAAAACAATGACTATTCACATTTTTAGAAGCAAAATCATTTAAACTTAAACATCGGAAAGATTAATTTACAAAATTTGATAACTGACAGAACGGGAGAGATCATTATGCTGTCTTATGTAATTGTTTTTTGTCTCGGGTCGTAGAGCGAGACCTAGAAATCACTTTACTGCAGCACATCCCGGTAAACCACAAAGCGGGACTTCTCGGTTTTCTGCGTAAATAAAATGTGTTTCTTGCTCTCGACACACGGAAGCAACCCACGTTCAGTTGTCCGTGGGAAAAGCAGGGGGTGCCCAGGTGAATGCCTGCTACTTTTAGAGTTTGTCCTTGACTTTTATTTATTGTAATAGAGAAAGCCACGTTTATAGGAAATTGTAGGCGCTTGAACTGGAAGGGTAAGTTTGTGGGTATTATAGGGATTCTAGGTGTCAATACCGTCTCTCCTTTGGCCCCTCCAGTAAGAATGGTGTCCTGGACGATGTGCCGTTTCAGCTCCGTGATGGGTAACCTAGTGCCGTTACACAGTCTGGGAGCGTCCAGGTTACGCATCAGTATGACAGGCAGACAGACAGCCCTGACAGGTCGAGGGAATTTAAGAATTCTACATGGTATAGGTATTATCCCACAACGGCGAAGCCTTGAGACATGCGTTTATCTCATCTGCCGAGGTACCTCGCTCGATAACCAGTAACGTCTGCCGAAAATCACCTGCCAGCAAGACGACCACTCCACCAATAAAGATTCGATTCGGTCCCATACGATCAATGTGCACCATTGCAATAGAGCACCACGACTACTACTTTTACTGATGTTGCAAATGGGCGTTTCTTCACTTGCAAGTTTCAGCGGGAGCTTGAATACTGAGTGTCCGGTTCTGCCACCACTCAGCCAGGTTGCGGCTATTCTGGAGGATGCAACAGCCAGCGCAACCACTTTGTCTTTGCACAACTGTGCCAGCAGCAAGTTCATTAAAAAAGTCTTGCCGGTGCCCCCTGGTGCGTCCAAGAAAAAAGACTTTCAGCGCTTCTTTAAAAATTATGTCTAGTGTTATCCCTTGTCGAGGAGCTCGATGGTGCAAGTGGTTAGCGCGTTCAGCTGCGATCGTTGAAGTTAAGCAACTTTCGCAGTGGTCGGTCATTGCATGGGTGACCAAAAATTTACTATCTCGAGCTCCTCCGTGCTTCGGAAGGCACGTTAAGCCGTTGGTCCCGGCTGCATCGCACTCCATCGTTGCGTCCCAGTGGCCGTCGTCTTCAAGCAGCTTCATCGCCTCACATGCTTCTTGAAAAGTGGCCTTTTCCTGCCCATCGACGATTTTGAGCGCTTGAAAACTGGTAGGACCCCGGATTCTAGTAATAGCAACAGCAACCGTACACAATAGCACTCAAAGTGTGTTATGTGTACGGTATAAATTCTACCGTGGGCATCTAAGGCTTTCACACCAGGCCAACCGTCGACGGGTGCGCCCTGCACGCAACGTTCCATTCTTTTCGTGACGCATTCCACGTGCGAGCAAACTCGTCTTCCTGGCACAGTTGCTCGCTCCATACCTTGAATGATTTGACACCGTTTGTCAGTTTCCGCGTCGTCGTCTCCCATAAAATACACCTGTAAAAATTGTGGCTGTTCATTAGGTGATCATCACCCATTTTGTGATGTAGTTGGCCATGCACTGTGAACGTTGGGGAAAATCCAGGCATTGCAAAAAGGACAATGGTGAAATATTTGTTGAAGTAAATCTATAGCGTCTATAGATGTCATTATCAGAAATGTTAATAAAATAATCTCAAAAGATTTATTAAACAATTGAGGAGGGTTGTCTAAGTCTGGAATTAAAAACTTAAAAAAAGGGAAACACAATTATTACTATTTATTTAAATATTTACTATTTATTTTTTATTTTTATTGTGGCTTGGCCATGATGGCTTTTGAGCCATTCATTTTAAGTGATTTTAGTGATGAAAACAACTTTAAATATATTGTTCGTATGTTTTTCATCGCTTTACGCTTGAACTGTATTATTTATGAAACATTATTTTTCAATATTATACTGAAACCATATTAAATAATATCCACAATACAAAAAGAGTAAACTAACGAAAAAAAACTATAACTGTCACTGTCATGCTTGTCATCGAATTGTTGTTGTTATTGTTATCATTATATAACATTGTTTGTGCTTAGATGCATGCATATTGCAAAGATTTCAATCGGCGTATTGTGTTTTTCTGAGATTTGTTTTTTATGTGATTTGGACTGTATTTGGACTTTCAAAATCTTTCCCTGCGACTGTTGAGTAGTGCTTGCTAAGACTTCCGAATCTGATATTTTGCTGTGGATTTTGGACACGATTCTGTCCCATACTGTGGATTTTATTTCATTGTATCTACTATCTACGATATTGTGATCAACGATGTGGAATAAAAAATATTTAAAAAGTGTTGCATATTTAATTAATATCCTATTAGTACATTATTAGAAATCCTATTTTTATACCTTATTATTGCAGTGAGCATTTTCAAATTGTTAAGTACTTCTTACAGCACAGGCATTGTATTTGAACTCAAAAACTCTTGTCTGATAATAAGTATTTTGACGCGCTTGGTCAGTACCTACGCCAAAGAAAGAAAGAAAGGAAGCCAACTGATCATACATTGTAAAAAACATTTCCCCCGACCCCCGAACGACGACATGTAAAAGCATGGGTCGTACGCAGTTTTAGAACCGTCAAGATTCATCAATTTCACCTGTAAATAATGTATTTAAGGGTTCCACAGGCTCTTCTAAAACAGGAATGGCTACTTTGCCCCCAGAGTAACACATTCCCGCTCTTTCCTCATTCCATTCTAATGCCCCACAATGGTGACACACATTTTCCATACGGCAAATTTTAATGAGCCTGTGGCTATTGTAATCCAATGTCAAGTCATATTCAAAACCACATTTTTCAAATAACCCCCAAGCATTTCTGGTAAATGTTTGCCGGCACTCTGCTTGATGCTGAGCGACTGCGAGTCGTCTAGAATTTGTCTCATCTACTGTCTCGGAAGCACGCGGATTAGACATTAGCTGGGCATGATTTAGCCGTCGAGAAGTTTCTTCATCAGGTGTTTCAATGGCACGCTGAGTGGACATACGCTATGCGTTTTCTTGATGCCAAGAAGCTGCTTCTTCATGTGTCTCTAATGCACGCCGATTAAGCCATAAACTGGGCATGCTCTCGCCGTCAAGAAGTTGCTTCATAAGGTGTTTGATTGGATCACTGTGTGGCCATAGGCTGTGCGTTTTCTTGACGCGGAAAAGCTGCCTCATCAGTTGTCTCTGATGCACGCTGAGAAGCTATGCGTATAGGATTTTCCAGACGCCGAGCATCAGCTTGCGCAGAAGTTTCTCCAGTTCTGACTTCTGCCTGACGTGTTGCTTGGTTACGTCTGCGCTGTTCAGTATCATAAGTAGATTCTTGCTGTCTTGCAATTTTCATGGATGAAGCTCTTTGTGAGCTCTGTGAACGATTTGGTTTACAATTGTGAGTCATAATTAGATACACAAAAAAATTATAACAATATCGTTGTCCTAGAAATATGTATGTATGAAATATTAATCTATCAAAATAGCTTTGACATGAATGTCAAAAAATATGTACCTACTTAAACAAAATTCATTTGCATCGATTTTCCCATCGAAATAAGATATTTTCCCGCAGTAAAATGTAGCCTATGTGTTAATCCAGGGTATCACCTAACTCCACACCAAATTTTATTAAAATCGTTCCAGCCGTTTAGACGTGAAGAAGTAACAAACATACACACTCACATACTCACAAACTTTCGCCTTTATAATATTAGTGTGTTAGTGTGATACCTAAGTTATTTACGGGATTGTTACCATGTACCTTGTTTTTAGCGATATTATGTCTACAACAGATGCTAAATGACCTGGCTGACTCTTCTATACGCATCGGCCTACGGATGAACTAGGATAAAACCAAGGTCATGTTCAATGAACATGTTCTACCGGAACCGATTGCAATATACGGTGCCGTTCTAGAAGTTATTCAAAAATACGTGTACCTCGGGCAGACATTGCAGTTAGGTAGAAATAACTTTGAGGACGAGGTGAATAGAAGAATTCAGCTAGGTTGTGCAGCGTTTGGGAAGTTACGTCAAGTCCTGACATCGTCGATCCCACAGTGTCTAAAGACGAAAGTCTTCAATCAATGCGTCCTACCTGTGATGACATACGGAGCCGAGACGTGGACACTGACGGTACTGCTGGTCCACAGATTCAAAGTCGCTCAGCGCGCTATGGAAAGGGCTATGCTCGGCGTTTCTCTGAAGGATCGCATCAGAAATGAGGTAATCCGACAGAGAACCAGAGTTATCGACATAGCCCACCGGATTAGCAAGTTGAAGTGGCAGTGGGCTGGCCATATTTGTCGAAGAACCGATAACCGTTGGGGTACACGAGTGCTGGAGTGGAGACCGCGTCTAGGCAAACGTAGTGTAGGACGTCCTCTGGCGCGATGGAGTGACGATTTGCGCAAGGTTTCTGGCAGGAGCTGGATGCGAATAGCCCAAGATCGATTTGAGTGGCGTGCATTTGGAGAGGCCTATGTCCAGCAGTGAACTAAGATAGGCTGTTGATGATGATGATGATGATGTTTTTAGCGAGTTTCCGATATTTCGGCATTGTTGCAAGCGCCATGATCAGTGACTGCGTGATCATGGCGCTTGCAACAGTGCCGAAATTTCGTAAACTCGCTAAAAACAAGGTACATGGTAACAATCCCGTAAATAAATTATATTACTATAAACTAGAGATGCTAAACGATGGTGTTGATAAACAAAAACAAATATATATACACTTGTTATAATAGCCTTTAGTTTTTAGAACAAGTTTTACCGCCATAAATTTGTTAATTTTCTGCGCATTAGCTTGTAACAGCCTAAACTGATTAAACTATACTATAAATTAGCATTTGAATATGGAATATACGAATTAATTTTCCCCGTGACCAGGTTGAAATAATCACAATATTTTCTTTTGTTCAATTATTCAAATTAATAAGCGTAAGAAAGGCAGAAGTGAAAACTTGAATATTAACGTTGTGCATTTTTGATATTTTGGAATGGTTAGGGAATAATTTTGCACGAATTGCTTTAATTATCAGTATAAAAGTATATATTTTATGTCATGATGCGATCAGCCCACGTGTTTAACCTGACGCGAGTTTAACATTTTTTACCCATACAAAAAAAAAGTGTACAACGCCGCTAAACAAGTTTTCACTTCAAAAATGACGGAATTATATACGACTATAAATAAATCAATCAATTTACATGCTAATAACGAAATTTATTTAAATACAGGTCACTAAAGGTTACCCTACAGAGCCTTGTAGCTCTGATGCAACATAATTTAAAAACGAAACAGTAACGAGTTATATGAGACAGCTTCATAACATGCACCCCCCTTCTTCTTTTTCATTTTTTATGGCATGCACGGTTTGTGCTTTCAGCCAATGTCAAATAAAACATGCACTCCCCTAGCTACAGTTAGCTCGGCTGACTTTATAGTTTTTTTGCTACGAAAAAGTAAAGACCGAAAATATTAGGTTTGTGGGTATTTTAAAACAGCCTAAAGTTTTGTTTGCTTATTACTTATAATAAGGTAAATTAACATACTCTGTAGGTGTATAAATAACAAAGCCTAGCTTTTAATGTAATTTGAAATTCTAATGAGTTGTTTTCATGTAATTATTTAAATAGCTTTCTTCTATTCATACTAAGCCTATGTTATAATATTTAATATGACAGCTCATTGTTTTCTTTTTTTAATAGTGTAACATAAGTGTAGCCTGTGGCATGATTTTCTAAACCTGAAATTAAACTTAACAACAGTGTATCCTTTGTCATTCTCGATACAGAATGAAAAAGAGACTGAAATTAAATAAATTTAGTTTATAGAATCATGCCAAAATCGATATCATTGTCAACCTAATGGTAATCGGTTTATTAAAAAAAACTAAATTGTAGTTATTTTTATTTATTTTTAAGCATTTAACTGCTAGATGTTTTAAATCTAAAGAAAAGTTTACTAGAAAAAAATCCACGCGGACCAGGCAGCGGACGGGACTCGAACCCGCACCCTTCACAATCCAGGCGAATGCACTGACCATTATGCTACCACGACCTTATAAGCCGCGTCGAAATTTTCCTAGCCTTAAGCTGCAAGGCAGCACCATTTCTTCGCATTGTAGGTAACCCACAATATCAAATGAATACTTTTTCAAGTATTAAACATTTGAAAGAAGAAATAGCAATTATAGTTATAATTTTTACTATTTTTAAAGCATGTAACTGCTTGATGTTTAAATCTAAAGAAAATATAACTAGTGCATTCGCCCGGATTGCGAAGGGTGCGGGTTCGAGTCCCGTCTGCTGCCTGGTCCGCGTGGAATTTTTTTCTAGTTATATTTTCAATAGCAATTATAGTTATGTTTATTTATTTTTAAGCATTTAAAACTAAATTGTAATTGAATTTCGGTTGCAGCATATAACCCAATCCAATTTAATTGTTAATATTTATATTAACAAATTGTTTTCTTCATCTGTACCTTACGATAAATAAAACAAAACACGTTTCGTCCGTAAAAGGACGCATTGTATTTAAGTTCCATGTCCTTAAATATAAAACCAATTTCTGTCACAATTTTCAAACTGAATTATAACTCAACTTACGAGTAAAGTCGTTTCTAGGTTACGTGAAGACAATTTTTCTTCTACCTTTTAATGAAATAAGATATACTGACAAGTAAATAACAGTCTTTTCCAGCAAATGTTATTTGAAAAACATAATGAAATAGACTAGCGAAAAGTCAGTCGATGTCAAGCGGAGTTATTGTCATTTTTTTTTATTTGGAACTAGCTGTGCCCCGCGGTTTTACCCGCGGTTTATTAGGGATATATTCCCTTAGTAACTCGTAGCCTATGTGTTAATCCAGGGAGTCAGCTAACTCCATACCAAATTTTATTGAAATCGCTCCAGCCGTTTAGACGTGAAGAAGTAACAATCACTCACACACTCACAAACTTTCGCCTTTATATTAGTCTGATGATGAGCGATCACTATGACCCAGGATGGGCAAACTTTGTCCCGTGGGCCATTTCCGGCCCTTGAATGGTTGAAATCCGCCCAACGAACATCAAACAAAAATCAAAGGTGTTCAGAGAAGGATCACTCCGTTACTAAACCTCAGGTGCGTATTTACCCTGCCGCTGACCTGCGCGTGAGGGGCTTTCGTTTCTGCGCTATAATTTAATTTAATTTACTAATTCTAGAGAGGTACAGGTCGCGGTACGTAACTCTAGCGCTGAACAAAACGCGGAGGGGATAGCTGCTCATGGGTATAATGCGATTCAACTAAGAATAGGACCGGCTGGGCGCCATATTGTGATGTAATAGCTGTCAATTCAAACCAAATAGGTACAGTGATCAAAAAATGTTTTTATTTAATAAAACTTATTTACTAAGATTAAGTGAGAAAAAGCATCAGATTTTTTTAATAACATTTATTTACTAAGATTGAGATAAAGAAAGCACCGATTTTTAATAATATTTATTTATTAAGACTGTGCGAGAAAAAACATTAATCAGAATTAAGCTCTTCAATTCCGCTCATCTCTGCATTACCGCCGGAGTAGTTATGAATAATCATGCACTATTACTAGGTCACATATGAACATGCAGCCTTTATGTAAACGAACGTTTGAAATCGAGTTTCTGAACGCAACTTAAAGTGACATTTGGTTGACGATATAGGTTATCAACCATTCATGTCCAAGGCTCAATATGTGAAAAAAAAATATCAACCGATATTAATTAACAATATTTGTTATTGTTTGTTTACAAATGTTTGGTTTTTATACTTCAATTAGCGGAGTGCTAAAATAATCCAGTCATTTCGTCCGAAAAAAAGGCAAATAAAAGAAAATGAATTTGCGCTTCTAATTTTTTAATATGTTGTAAGGGATACCTAGAAAAGCTTAACTTGAGATTGTCGACCAAGCTTTCCTAGGAGCTTTCGCCGCCATCTTGAAAAACGCTTAAAATTTGTTTTTCGGCAATAACTCGGCTATCCGATGAGATTCGAAAATTTTTGTAGGACACTTTTTGTAGCTTTCTTTGTGCTCTACAATAACGCCCGAACCATTTTTAGCGTATCATGCATCGTTATCGAGATATCGTTCGATAAAGTCAAAAATTTAGGACACAATTTTTGTTTTTTGCTTTTTTTTTCTTTGGGTCTTAATAAATATGCAAAATTGTGGAATTCAAACTTGTAGAGCATATTCAGACCTACAATTTCCTTCTTGGATTTTTTTATGTTGGACAAAAATTACGATCTCCAGCGCGCCGCAAAGTCGGTGAATCCACGCTCAGCGTCGAGCGAGCTGCTCGCTCGGTTGTGTCTGGATGTCGAATCGAATGGGAAATTGTTCAGGAAATTGATGGGATAAAAAATAAGTACATAGAGCAACAAATTAAGGATCAAACAATAGTAATTTATTAAATAAATAATTTGTTTGTGCAGTAGTAGTTCACCGACTTTGCGGCGCGCTGGAGATCGTAATTTTTGTCCAACATAAAAAAATCCAAGAAGGAAATTGTAGGTCTGAATATGCTCTACAAGTTAGAATTCCACAATTTTTCATATTTATTAAGACCCAAAGATAAAAAAAGCAAAAAACAAAAATTGTGTCCTAAATTTTTGACTTTATCGATCGATATCTCGATAACGATGCATGATACGCTAAAAATTATTCAGGCGTCATTGTAGAGCACAAAGAAAGCTACAAAAAGTGTCCTACAAAAATTTTCGAAATCTCATCGGATAGCCGAGTTATTGCCGAGAAACAAATTTTACCCCTTTTTTCAACATGGCGGCGAAAGCTCCTAGGAAAGCTTGGTCGACAATCTCAAGTTAAGCTTTTCTAGGTATCCCCTACAACATATTAAAAAATTAGAAGCGCAAATTCATTTTCTTTTTTGAATGTACGTAATGACTGGACTAAAATGGGTTCCAAGTTTTTTTTGCAAACCGTTCTTTTCAAGCGACATTTGACAGAAAGAGGTCATTGGCTTTCCTTTTCTTATTTGAATCGCATTATACGACTGGAGAGCCAATCGGCGCAACGCACGCCCGCCCGCGCACCTCGTTTCCCCCCAACACATCTTGATTTTTACTTCTGCGCGATAACGGTCAGCGCTAGAGTTTCATTCCGCGACTTATACGGGTGTGAAACGTAAGTTGCCTTAGCAAAAACTTTGCCCTCCATAGATTCTGATAGAATAAATATTGGCAAGATAAGGAAATAGTTTGCCCATCTCTGCTACAGCCTTTACGGATAGACGCTTGCGATACCAAGTATCACTCCCACACTCCTTAACCCCATCCCCAACCCCATGAAGCTTTAAAACCCTAGGAACAGCTAGGAGCAGGAACATAACATGATCTTCATCAGCCTATTGATGTCTTAACTGCTAGAACACGGAACAGAATAGGGAGAACGGCCAAAACCTATCACACGAACCAAATGAAGATTGCTGTGATAAAAGCCAACAGTTGTAGATGCTCCTACATCTTATCTTGCTCCAACGACTGAACATGCTCTCCGAAGTTTGTTTGAGCTCAAGATAATATGATTGATCGCCCATTGTATGAACAGCCAATGTGAGAGTTGCTTGACTTCCAAAATTGCAATCTGAGCGCGCTAAACATTCCGGCTTACATATATCGATCTTGACAACGCGGTCCCTGTGTAGATCTGTGGTGTTAACGATTAAACAGCATCAGGACCAATGACCATGTTTAACGTGCCTTGCAGTATATATTCAAGATAATAATTTTAGTCACCCATCCCACGATAGGCCATTGCGAAAGTTGCGTGGTTGTACTCTTTTGTACAGTGGATGTACCCAAACCAGCGATCAAATTCAAGTGGGAAATCCAATCTGCCCTCTCTCTCCTTTGGGCAAGACAGGAGACAATTAAAAGTAGCTACATAATGCCTACCTGTTTTAAAAACTTTCTAAAAGAGTTTGTACTCAGTTTCCATAAAAAAACATTATCTAGGTTTTTAAAATGTAAAAATATAATTATTAAAACTTTTACAAGGTTTTTTAATTTATAGCCGTTATATGCGTCTTTGTGGACTTGTCTCTTAAATTGTTCATCTATGCTTGATTGTTGTTATTAAAGCACTTGAGTGTCCTGCGGTTTCACCCGCGTTAATTTAAGGAAAAAGGTTGTAGTGAGTCAAACTTAGAAGATGGACATATGCTGTCGCGGAGTTTTTTATAGAACTTTTAAAGGGGAACAAAATATCATAAGTTCCGTTCAAAAAATATCCGCCATACATTAGTATTGTGTAACTTTTACTGTTTACGCAGCGCACGCAACAGAAGCTCACAAATTTGGTGCTCCACTCCTGTCGATGCTTAGAGCATTTATACCTGGAGCCGGCATGGACGGGCGAACCCCTCCGGTGTATTCTGAATGAATAAGCTTGGGTCAGTTACGCAGTGTTTTGTGACAATATACTGCGTTTGCTATTATTAAGGGTGTAAAAGCAATTAAATATAGGCAGGTTATCCGATAAATGGCAGCAAAATCAGTTGGAAAGATTTTTTGCACAGCAATATAATTTCCAAAAAAGAACATTGAATTTTTTGCATAAAAATCTAAAGTACTAAAACTATAAAAAAGCTTACAGATAGATATTTATAAATGAAACATTTTGTTTTCATTATAAACAAACATAATGTTCATTCATCAAGAACTGTTCATTCAAATATCGTTCATTCTTTTAATGTCACATCCCTAATTTTGTGTTGGTGTACGCTCGAACAATTGCATAGTAACATAAAAATATGTTAGCGTTTGTGCCTTTTTTTGTTTGTGTGGTATAAATGCTCTAATGCTCTAAGTGCCGATTACGACCTCCGCGGCCGAGTGGTTTGTACGCCGGGTTTCAAGGTGTCGCCCACTCGAGAGGTCCCGGTTTCGAATCCCGGTGGGAGCAGATGCTTGTGTGATGAATAAGAGCATTTGTACCCCAGTCGTGGATGTTAAATATGTATTTCTATATAAACATACAAACTATTATGTATTATTTCCGTTACCCTAGTATCCCATAACACAAGCCTACAGTGCTTACATTGGGGCTAAGCAAATTAGTGTGAGTTTTGGAAATATTTGTTTCTTTATTAGTCGTTATACTATATGTTTTACGATAAAGATACGAAAGAATTTTAACACAGACATTGTCTTTAAGAGCCCTTTTACAAAATTGCGCCGGTGCCGTACTGATCGGCGAGTAGGTACATTTGCACTAGTAATATTGCATTTTTGTTTCTTAGGTTTTCACGCACATCACTCATTAAATAAAACTAGTTTTTACGGGTGATCCGATTTGTTGTATGCAAATTCTCACTCTAATGTTTTCTCTGCCTGTCGATTTCATTATCTTTGCATGGTGTATGTTTGTAATAATACGTCTGAGTTATTTTGTAACTCCTGCACACTGTCTTACCGGTTCTTGTATACTTCATCTGTTACATAACCCCACCAAAAAAGTCCAGCGGGGTAATATCTGGGGAACTCGCTGGCCATCTTATTTGTCCATAATAATAATAATAATAATCCAGGAAGGAAAGTGTTCATTAAGAAACTCGGCAGTTCTCCTACTGTTATGAGTCCCATTTTGCTGGAAAATGAGATTTCATCGATTTGCATCAGGAAGATTATTGATCTCACCTCTTAAAATATTAAGTATTTCTAGATATCTTTCCATATTTAGATTCCCTTTGTAAAAATGTATTCAGAGAATCCGGTTTTTAACTAAAATGAAAAACACAAAAAAAGAACAGTACCCTTAGCACGAACCAATATCGAATTCGAATAGTTTTCGAGTGCGAAATGTCATTGTCAAATGTGTACTGATTTTTAGTTCTCGTTACGTACTTTGTTGTGCTGCTGTATAAGTTTCCATACAAAATTTGACATTGACATTTCACACTCGCAAACTATTCGAATTCGATAATGTTTCGTGCTAGGGGTACAGACGCTTGAAAATGAATGTGTTATATTTTCGAATTTTCAGCCAATCGCATTGTAACTGAGTTCAAAAAGAAATGCATACGTACTACAGTTTGTATATCACTTTATTCTTTTTATCACGTATTAAGACATTCCTTTCATTTAAAATGCTATGTTAATTATTAAAAAATAATCTTTATGATAAACCCTTTCGATGGTTAGCATAAAATATGTCGTATATTTTTTTCGAAATTTCACGAGTTTGATTCCCGGTTGTAGCAGTCGATTTTTAAAAAATCTGTAAATGCCGTTCTAGTTATTATTAAAAATGAAATGATGTCTTTTTTCAGTAAAATATCCTATCTTTAATATTTAATATACTTTCCCTCCGTGTGAGGTAGCCGTGGGACGCCCTGTATAGAGCAATTGTTTGAGATTAGATTTTCAATATTTTTTTTGTTCATCCATCCGTTGCAAATCTATTCTCAGCTCGTCACGTCAGTCTGAATATAGCTTGAGGAACTGGCAAACAAAACGGTATCATCATCATCATCATCATCGTCAGCCACTGCTGAAGCACAGGCCCATAATGTCCCCACTGCTGAAGCACAGGCCTTCGCTATGGATGGAATAGGGAGATTGGGCCATGACCCACCACGCGGGCCCAGTGTGGATTGACAGGTGCTAACGTGCCTACCGAAGCACGGAGGAACTCGAGATAGAAGATTTTTGGTCACCCATCCAATGACCGACCACTGCGAAAGTTGCTTAATTTCAACGATCGTAGCCGAACGCGCTAACCACCTGCGCCATCGAGCTCCTCATCATAAACAGTATAATTACATAAAACTAAATATTACAGGAGTTGTATAAAACTGAATGACATACCCTCAGCGAGCTTTTGGCCTGATTTTTAATTTATAAATTGAGTAATATTATCACTGTTTTAAGCGGTTTTGATTGAAAATTATTTGAGATTCAAATTCAACGGGCCCTAAACCTCCAGTCTGTAAAAAAAGTAGTTTGACCAGATGCGTAATAGGGATGATGACTAATTTTCTTTTCTTCGTTTATCAGGTAGATTATCAAAAAGTATTGGACACGTATTTTTTCTTTTTTCACATAATATAAACATTGCTGAGATATATTGATTTGAAAAGTCGCATGACGTCACATTTTGGTACAATTTTCACTTAAAAGTGACGTCACGAACCCCGACTCTCAAACTTTGGCGCGCTATAATAATGACTTTGTCATTTTTTGGTTGATTGCCCGAAGAAAAAATACGTGTCCATTATTTTTTGATCATCTAACTGACGGACTAAATAGAATTTCGTTTACTTTACCCCGTCATCATGCCTATTATATCGTTTTGTTCGCCAGCTCCTCACTTCTTAAATACACAAAAACCAGTAGGCGTGACTATGATCGTGGGTGGATCTTATCTATGGGATTAACTATGCGAACTTTGATGAATGGAAATTGGCTTCATTTATTGTTTACCCCATTTATTTTCAATGATTTCCTGTTACACAACTGCGGTGCTATTCCGTAAGAACAAACTCACTTTTCACCTCGCCTATTTCGAGGTCGTCGTGATTTATAAATTGGAAGACGAATTTTCAGTACGTGGCTCAGTAGTAGAAAGCATGTCTGATACGCGAGCAGCCCGGGTTCGATTCCCAGCCCAGAGGAAAGCTGATTTATTTATTAATAACTAGCGGTCGCCCGCGACTTCGTACCCGTGGAGTTAGTTAGAAATAAAGGTTCACTGCTCTTTCCCCGTAGGTGATAGCGTGATAATATGTAGCCTATATGTTGACCCGACTTCTTAATAATATTCGTGCCAAATTTGAAGTAAATCCATGCAGTACTTTTTGAGTTTATCCCGGACATACATAAAAACAGACAAACAAACGAAAATTCTAAAAACTATATTTTTGGCTTCGGTATCGATAGAAGATCGCAACCTAAGTATTCTTTTAAAAAATATTCAATGTACAGTTTTGACTTTCCTACCATTTTATTATCTGTATAGATATTGAAAGTTTTACTTGCATCATCTTATATACAAAATTCTCGTGTCACAATGTTAGTTACCATACTCCTTCGAAAGGACCTGACTGATTTTTATGAAATTTTATATGCATATTCAGTGGGTCTGAGAATCGGCTACTATCTTTATTTCATATCCTTAAGTGATAATGGTTGTACACCTGTAACGTAGTATTCTGAAACCTACAATGCGCCTTCGCGCCAAAATTCAAACTATTGGGTATTGTAACGTAGTGTTCTCATATGGGTTAGGAGGAATGTTATCCCAGGAAATCGATAGAACACTACGTTACACACCCCTAAAATTTTTTTTGGATAATATTTATTTTTTTATAATATGGTATTAAAAATACAAACAACCCTAAATTTTCTCTTCTACCACCTGTCCCTATTTTTATGGCGGTACGAAGTTCGCTGGGTTAGCTAGTAGTTTTATAAAACTACAACATTTTTTCCGAATTCACACTGAAATACACCTATCATATTACCTGGAGAAATAACCAGAAGAGCACAATCAAATTAGTATTTTGAATATACATATAAAACAATACGTTG
The DNA here is from genome assembly GCA_902850365.2 of Chilo suppressalis. Lineage (NCBI taxonomy): Eukaryota > Metazoa > Arthropoda > Insecta > Lepidoptera > Crambidae > Chilo > Chilo suppressalis. Next base: position 3,221,361 of record OU963910.1, read on the forward strand.
TAAATTATCAACATGTAATATCGTTGTTCATTTATAAATGGCCAAAAGACAAACTAAAACTATAAAATACACTAACTATAAACAAATAAGTCTCTATCTAATTACATTACACTATATATAAGTAAAATATAAATACTAGAACAATAAAACTAAAACTTAAAACCTTAAAAAAATTAATTAATAACTAAAATATATTATTAAAAGGAGTCCCTTTAGGCAAGGATCCGAAGATACTGGCAGCGTTACCCCTTTGAATGGCTAGACTAATTATACATACGTTATTATAATACTTACAAGCGGGTGTTGTTTGAGTATACGCGCATGCGCGATGGAGCGCCGCGTGCGCGCGTGCGGCAGCCCGCGGTGGGCGAAATGCCATTCTGTGTCAGAGCCCAGCACCTGGGAAAAAGATTCCATTTTTATTCATTTTATACGAGCGTAATAATAGCCCCTTGAATTGGAACCCCGATTTGGGTAAGGAACGTCTACCTTATGGAGGCCATACACATTAGGTTTTGCATGATGGTTTTAGCCGTGCATGCATAACCGACATGCATAACCGAGTTTCATATGCACATACACGTTAAGGTTTGCATGTACAGTTTTGCCATTACTCTCAGTTGAGCTACGTGACGGTGTGTGTAGAACGCCTATTAAGTACTGTGAATGGAATATTTTTTTTAATCACATCTTCTTTCGTAGCTGTGGGCACTAATTCCTTGACCTTAGTTATCAATCTCTGGTATTCTTTGCACTTTACGCCAAAGACAAGGTTCCTACTTATAACTTTCTATAAATTCTTCTAATGTTGCATTGCGCTTGCGACTAGCCATTTTCGAAACGACGTGATGGTGCTCGGACCTTCCGCCGTCGCAACAATTAAAAACTGAGAACTGTGACAGGCAAGCTCGTCGGACGCCACACACGCTCGGTTATGCTCGCGCATGCATAACCGAGCGGCATAAAATATCAATTTTGATATTTGTTCGGTTGCATTACATGCAGCGATAACTGTACAGTTTTATCACATACACGCTAGGGTTTGCATGACGGTTATGCATGTACATGCATAACCATCATGCAAAACCTAGTGTGTATGGCCTCCATTACAGAAGACTACAGTGAAATAACACTTTTAAACCACAAGTGGGATACAGAGTAACAAGAAAAATATCTCTGTATTATGTATTATTGACGACCTCCTTGGCCGAGTGGTTTGTACGCCGGGTTTCATGGTGTTGCCGACTCGAGAGGTCCCGGGTTCGAATCCCGGTGGGGGCAGGTGTTTCTGTGATGAATACGACCAATTTGTACTCCAGTCATGGATGTTTAATATGTATTTCTATATAAATATACTTATATATGTACAGTATATGTATTCTATCCGTTACCCTAGTATCCCATAACACAAGCCTTATAGTGCTTAGCTTGGGGCTAGACTAATTGGTGTGAGTGTTGGAAATATTTATTTATATATTATACACGGCCATTTGCGCCTGTTAATAGCTGCTTAAGATGGCAGCATATGAAACTAATTAAAAGCCCTGTTTGCAAACGATCAAAGGACACCCGGCATTTTGTGCCAAAGTTGTATACTTTTTATTTTTTTTTATCTCTGTTTCATAATTGGGTAACGTAGTCTGGCAATATTTGTCATCAGCAGCTAGCTGTCAATGTCAAATACGTAGGTTTGACATCAAAAGGGTTTGTATATCAAAAAATATTAATCATTAAATAACTTCTATCCACGATTCACTAAAAATAAGGCAAAAGTAGTTTTATGTAGCAAATTATTTTGGCTTTATTTTGAGACCAAATTCAACTGTATACAAGTTTAGCATTTTTTCTATGAAAAGTGCCGGGTCTCCTTTGTTTGACAAATTTAAGTGTTTCTCAAACAAATTTAAGGCTGTTTGATGCGTTTGACAATCAAATTAGTATGGGAAAGTGAAGTTTGTCAAACAAATTTGCTTCTTTACAGGGACTTTTAAAAATGTCAGGACATACTATAGACAAATAATAAAATAGCAGAGATATTCCTTATATTACACTTTGCCCCTTATTAACTATCCCCCACTTGACTCAATCATCATCATCATCAGCCTATTAATGTCCCCACTGCTGGGGAAAAGGCCTTCCCTATGGATGGAATAGGGAGATTGGGATATGACCCACCTGTGGGTGCTAACGACTGCAGATGCAGCCGGGACCAACGGCTTAACGTGCCTTCCGAAGTACGTAGGAGCTCTAGATAGAAATTTTTGGTCACCCATCCAATGACCGACCACTGCGAAAGTTGCGTAACTTCAACGATCGCAGCCAAAAATCGAGCTCCTCGACATGACTCAATATATATATGTAATTCAGATTTTAAAAAACAAAAACATACAAAACCCGCTTCAATGCTTTTAAGGTAAATGTAGAGAGCATTATATACACCTTTCCTACATCTGTGCGTCTAAAGAGGCTGTTTGCAAGAGTTTATTACCTCAAAACAGACGGGAAATGAAAATAGGCTTTATTGCAGGGCAGTAAAGTCCAAGTGGCAATTACTTTTACTAGCTTTGCAGACGCCTACCCTGTCCGCTCGTACTTAATGCTGCAATTTATTCTGGTATTTTACGCTTGATTTTATCACAATCAGGCTGTTAAAGTAACAGGTGATTTATAAGTGTTTCATATTTTGCTTGTGGCCACTGGTAACCTATGCCCATGATACAGCGTTGCCATTGATACGGCAACTGCCGTAATAATGCGGCAATTTGAGCTCATAATTTCAGATTATACGGCATACGGCAGATTTGTCATTACCGTATAATAGTATCATCATCAGCCTATTAATGTCCCCATTGCTGGGGCACAGGCCTTCCCCAATGGATGTAATAGGGAGATTGGGCCATGACCCACCACGCGGGCCCAGTGCGGATTGACGGCTGCTAACGACTGCAGATGCAGCCGGGACCAACGGCTTAGCGTGCCTTCCGAAGCATGGAGGAGCTTAAGATAGTAAATTTTTGGTCACCCATCCAATAACCGACTGCGAAAGTGACTTAACTTCAACGATCGCAGCCGAACGCGCTAACCACTTGCTCCATCGAGCTCCTCTATAATAGTATACGGCAATCCAATCCGATTTTTTTTGAAACAATTTACAAGGATAATGTATTAAGTTAATTACGTTTCCAACAAAACATCGTATAAAATTGTAGTTTAAGCACATCCCTAGCACGGAGAATGTATCCTTACTGAGAATCCACGTGCAGTATAACTAAATTAGTTTCTGAAACTGTAAATGGAACTCTTTTGGCGGAGCAATCCATCAGAAATCAAGTAAACTGTACAACATTTTAGCCCGTGACATGTGGCTGAAAATTAAAAACAAGGGCAAATATAGTATAAATAAACACGACAACGAAATAGTTGTCTATTTAAAATTTGTGCGACTGTGATATTAATGAGTAGGTTATTTTTTTATTTGTTGCCTTTAAAATATAGTTACTATTAATTAGTTACTAACTACTTATAAATTTTAATAAATAAAATTAGTTAATACGGCAATATCATGATTTTTATTTAAAAATACGGCAATTTGATGTATCGAATACGGCAACTCTATCAAAGTTGATGGCAACACTGCTATGATATAATTAAAAAGTACCCAATTTATAATCTGCTCACAAAAACATTATTGAATTCTTCCGTCCATTTTCACTCTGTTGATCAAACATCCAGTGTTTCGTTATCATTAACTGAAATGTTGTCATAAATTTTCCCAAAGGACAGTTTTCTAACAAGTTTTAAACAGTATAGAGCTAAAATTACAAGTTACAATGCCACTTTCTTTTTCAGTTTAATAAATTGCTATTGTGTCCTAAAACAAGTTACTTAAGTTAGCATTAGTACCTAGTTTAACTTGCCAGGTATAAAATTTATTTAGCAATTCTATGAAACTTTTATTTTGTGTTTTAGAAAAAAACCTTTTTTAACTCTCGTAAACTATTTTATTCCGTAACATCTTAGTAAACATGAGTTTATACATAAATGTATTAATAATTCAAGCGCGTAGAAGGGTGAATCATACATTATAATGCGTGGTGTTATGTTAATCTTGCTTCAAAAGGTCTCATTTTCATATAAATAAAGCTGAAATGTTAAAATAAAGCGTGTATATTGACAGAATCGATATTACCTAAAGCTGTTTTCAGCTAACACGAAAATAGATAATCTCTAATATATAAAATTCTCGTGTCACGGTGTGCGTAATTGAAGAACTCCAAAACGGCTAGACCGGTTTTTGTGAAATTTTATATGCATATTCAGTAGGTCTGAGAATCGGACATCTTTTTTCATCCCCCTAAATGTTAAGGGTGGTCCACCCTTAATTTTTTTTGGACTCAATTTTTTGTTTTTTTTATGATACATCATTCAACGTTTCATTACATTCAAAAAAATAGATACAACCTTAAATTTTCACCCCTCTACCACCAACCCTTTTTTTATGGGGCGGTGCGAAGTTCGCTGAGTCAGCTAGTGTGTGTATAAATAAATATACCTAATGTGTTATTTATTTTATCACTAAAAAGGTTATTGAATAAAAGACAAGAAACTAATCGTTTTAAGAATAAATGTTTTTGATGACATTCGATCCTACTATGTTTAAGCTCCCAAATTCTTTGTATCGCAAATTGTATTCAGAAATCTTTTGTCATATTTTCTATTTTGGAAAATAATTGAAAATTTCTTTCAAAGAGGCTCACTGAGGCGACTGGTGATCAAAAGGCTGGCAGCTATCTTGGTCAACGGATCAGCATCCATCCAAGTGGCAATGCTGCCAGCACTATATTGGGCACCATTCCTGACGGCGGCGCGGGGGATGACATATTATTATTATTATTATTTTGTAAATTACATATTATTTAAGTAGGTTAAGGTAATTTGGAATGTTAATGTAGGTCATCATGTAGTTTTTAAGTTTTTGTTATTTAAATGTAAATATGTGTAAATAAACTTTCGACACCCATTGAAAATAATTATGGGGCGGTATGGATATAAGAAGATTCAAGGATAAGTTTCAGACAGTAACATTAAAAGGTCGTTTATCCAAAAATACGTATTTTTGTTCTGATTATGTTTTATAAGATATAATAGATATTTAGAGGTCTTCTTAAGAGAACTTTTACCAATAAAAATACCTTTCAAGTTTCTTTTAGATTTGTTTTGTTGTTTCAATATAGTTATAATTTCTTTATGATTGGGTATGTTAAGATAAAGTTATCATTACTTATCTAGCTTCGGTTCGATATAGTTATTAAAAAAGTTACAAAAGCGACTTCTTTATTACACCGTCTACGTAACAGTGGCAATAGCATCCTGAAAATGATAGCTGCTAGAATGTACTGTCCCATACAGAGACACTGGGTCGAAATAGCCATGGCACTTCAAAGATAATAAAAATAAAATTGATATGTAAAATATATTATATTAGCGTGTGAATATAATCAATATGAAATGTCAGATAATTTAGTAATTTTAAAAATAATTGACCTTATATATCAATTTCTCGTGTCACAATGTTAGTTACCATACTCCTCCGAAACGGCCTGACCGATTTTTATGAAATTTTATATGCATATTCCGTGGGTCTGAGAATCGGCTACTATCTATTTTTCATATACTTAAGTGATAATGGTTGTCCACCTGTAACGTAGTGTTCTGAAACCTACAATGCGCCTTCGCGCCAAAATTCAAACTATTGGGTATTGTAACGCAATGTTCTCATATGAGTTAGGACCAATGTTATCCCAGGAAATTGATAGAACACTTTTTGGACAATATTTATTTTTTTATTAATGGTATTAAAAAATACGTACAACTCTAAATTTTCTCTTCTACCACCTGCCCCTAATTTTATTTCTTTTTGAAGTTATACTTCTTTAGGCGCGTTATGAAAAAATGATGAGAGTGAAATTTTGAGATGCGCGCGCATCACTGTAACACAAAATTTTAACAGCATGAAGGTCGCTACTTCATACGTTACTTTTGTGTTTACCGCACATTAAGAAAATCTACCAACAAAATAGAAATAGAATCTCTATTTAGTGGGTGCTAACGACTGCATTGTGAAGGCCTATCAAAAGTATTTATTAATCTGGAACAACGGAACCAAAGCGCGATTCAGGAGACTACAGCGCCATCTCTTGACCATTGGTGTAGTAGAACCAAAAACCACATCTTTATTTTTTGTAATAAAGTAACAGTTATAGGTATTCATATTTATAATATTTATCCACATGTTTCTAGTTTGTATATTCGGAATACGTGTTTGAGTTTCATATAAGTGCAAATCACATATGTTCTAATAAATTATATTCAGTAGCGATTTTAATTGAATATTTTGATTATTTATTTATTTTTTCAAATTAAAACTGAACTTTATTGACTGTGTCCTTTTCCTGACTTTTTATTAATTTATTGTAATTAATTATTTGCATGCAATTAAAAACTAATTTTAAACGATGCCAAAGAAGGATAACTTCTCACGCGCCTACATAAGTACATGCACCCATTTTATTTTATTTTATGGCGGTACGAAGTTCGTTGGGTCAGCTAGTAGTAATAATATACTAATATTACTAACATAGGATAAGTCCGACACTGTTACTAACTTGTACTAATAATTCTATGAAGGAGTATGTATCTGAATAAAATGATTATTATTATTATTAAGGGGAAGCCACCTCCACCTTACAGAAGACAGTAAAATAGTACTACCTTTTGGTGGTCTTTCTGCTGGTGAGTAGGCTTCCAGGGGTCCGAGGGGTAGGAGATTGGGGTCAGGGCGGCAAAGTGGAATAACTGCAGCAGCACCTTCTCTATGATAGTCACAATCTTTTTGTTGAAGACCGCTGAAGCTTTATATTCTTTACCAAATGGTAACGAAATTTTATGGGAAAAACCCTTTGATCAACAATTCTGTAGATAAGACGTTTGTAATACAATTCAGCAGGACCAAGTTTGCTGCGAATAGTTTCATTTCTAAAGCATGTCACAGCTAAAATAAATACTTCAGGGGCTTGGATATATTTTGCCTTTATCAATTTAGAAATAAATGCTATAAGATCGTTTTACCTTAACTCTTAGTAATTGTTTTCTTACCATAAATTCTGATTTTCATGTTTATTCTATTCACATAACTCTAAATATTGTACGTAATTTTAAGTAAATTATGTAAGTGTATGAATGTTTCAGTCTGTGGAAACTTAACTGGTTTATGAAAAAGTAATAAGTGTTACTTAATTGAATTGTGTAAAACTGTATGTTTCCCAAATGAAAATAAATAAATAAATAACGGGTTGCTTAAAAAATCAAAACTTAAAACTGTCCGCGTGTGTATATACATATGCAGCAGCATTCGGTTCCTAATGAACCCAAAGTCAAATGTTTGAAAACATTTTAAGTTGAACCTAATAACAACCCTGTCACAAAACAATAAAGTTACAAATAACGAAATGTTATTTCGTACATACGACCATTTACCGACCGACCGATTGGCTGTGTATTAACCGAACTAATTGAAAATTTAACAGAATAGCTCTACTGATCTCACAACTCAAGTGACTCAAGTGAGGCTTTATTTACCGAGACGGATTTTGCGCGCTGACCCGCTATCTATAGTAGGTATTCGTAGATCGAAGGAAAAAAAATAATGATGAAAACGGTCACCAGCGAGTAAATCATTAATTAGGTTCCATTTTCAAACAATAGAAAGGCGAGTTACGTGTACTGTAATACCCGTAGCGTTACGACCTTCTTGCTTGTATCAACTCTTTGCTAATGTAATACCTACGGCTGGCACTTGTATTAAAAAGTAAATGTCATTATTTTAAAGATTTGAATATGAGAACCATCTGTCTCATATCGAATATTCTGGGAGATAGAATCCATGCACAGACCCGAACGGTTGATAGGAAGATTATTGTAAATAATTTCTCCAAGTTTAAATAAAAGAAGTGAAACATTACAGCATTACAATTCGTAGTTATTGTAGGCTGCGTCCCCAGAGCTTCCCTTCTGGATAACCCCTACAATACCTATACAAGAAAAAGGTTTAAGTTCCAAGCAGGCCGGCTTACAAAATAATGGACTATTCTCAAAAGAAAAGCGAAACAATTCCACTAAAGGTACGAGAAAATGTTGTTAGAGTTTCCAAGGATTTTCTTCGCTATTCGTATTTTAAAGTACAAATTGACGTATCGACAGAGTAAACTCTTGGTCGTACTCAGCCATAATTAGATATTGCGTACGTGATGGGTACTTAATACCTACCTCAAAGAGGTTAATACAGAAGTCAATCTTCTTACAAAGTGTAGTGTATATATATAAATATAACATTGTAATGCTTATATTAAGTAACATGAAGTCTTATCAATTTTATTTATTTTTCTTTTTTTACTTTTAGGTTTTTATTTACTTTACCGCGTAATATCTTGGCTTAGCCCGATGGTTGACTGGTAGAGAATGCCATGTGGCATTAATAACGCCATTTGTTGTAAAACAATAAAGATAAATATCAAAATCTTAAATAGATTAAGTGCGCTAGAATATCACACACATCTCACGGACGCAACATCACGGACTGGTTGGGACTAGGTTTAGCGGGAGTTACATTCGCTTGAGACACGCTTCTGTATTTTTTTTTGTACAAAAACGGAGCCACAATGGTTAGTTATTATAACTATTCAGTGAACGGTTGTTTAAATTCTATTTTATTATTTATATCTATTTATTAATAATTTTCAACGGTCATTTGACTCTAAATTGACTTTTAACTAAATAAAATTAGTCGAAACACTAGACACGAATGCCAGTACCACATTAGTTATTGTGCATAAGCCAAAGTTGACAATCCTTGCGTGACCGCTGAGCGTAGGTATTAAAAGTGAAGTACAACCATGAGTTTGACTTCTGTACTGTCTAATTTTGTGGCAATGTCGACCTACCCATAAACGTCTTTATGATTTGTCTTGTTGACGACATTCGCCCGCCCGGGGGGAAATCAATGGGCCTTGATTATGCTTCATCTTCATATTATCATGTTACGAAAATAGGATGGAATCATTTCAGATTCGTGTTTTTTTCCTGAATATTTTCATTCCTTGATCCTTTTTCATGTCAAACATAATTTATGAATATGGAATTTTTTACAACCGAAATTAAGGACTCGAGGGACTCTTGTGGCATTAGGGAAAGCTAATATTAAACATTTGCTTTTCTGTTTCGTTTCTGAGGGTCTTTAAAGTGGGAGTACTTGTACTACAAATATAGGTTTTCATATTAATTTCCCCACTGCTGGGGCACTGACTTTTCCATCGGATCGGATAGGATAGGAGATTGAGCCACGAATTGATGATTGACGGCTGCTAACAACAGCGTATGCATCCGGAATATGCGATTTAATGTGTCATCCAAAGAACAGAGGAGCATGATATAATAACTATTTTGCCACCCATCCTTTGAATGTCCATTGCGAGATCAAACGCGCTTAACAATTCAAACTTTTCATTGTTTCACACACCAGTGTCCTAATCGAATAGCCGTTTGATATCATAAATAGGCCTTTAAGTATAAGATACAATTCTGACATTAAAGAATCCTATTTTTTTTTATTTGAAAGATTGCATGTTTGTTATTCAATCACGCAAAAACTACTGAACGAATTTAGATGAAATTTGACATGCACATAGTTTATAATCTGGATTAAGACGTAGGATACTTTTTATCCCGAAAATTATGGATTTAATAATAAAAATTATTTACCAAAATATGGTTACAATAGTTGTTAGCTCTTTAGTTTCCAGCATATTTTGTTGAATGTCAACGTGCAAATATTACATATTATAGAAGATAATTAAATTAATGAGGTTTTCAGTGACGTCAAAATAAATAAAATTAATTTAAAGATAATAGTTATACGCAATGTCACAAAAAAGTACTAGAAGTACTTTTTCTATTTCTATTCATAATTAAAAAAACCAGAAAAAATGCATCGATATTGAATTAAAATGTCAGAAAATTACATATATTTATCATTTACATAATTTATACTATTAAATTAAATACACACGAATGTCAACCAAATTTAGATTAGTGTATTTTATCATTTAAAAAATCATTAATTGTATAGTACATTTTGTTAATTAAAAATGTAAATAATTCAGTCCTAAATTTTGTTAACATTTTCTGTGGGATTCTCTATAACTAAAGTTAACGCGTACTTACATAGATGCCGCTAGTTTAATAACAACGAAGAATTTATAAGTACATTTTGTAGCTTTCACCATAATGGAACAAGTCGGCTTTTTCCAAGTTTAACTCTGAACTTTACGGTGACAGATGTGTCACTCTCGTAAATTGAAGAAGTCCCACCAAAAAGGGTGTGCCACAGTAGTTGTAACCTTATCTCTTTGAATTTAATCTCGCATTTACACTGCTAGCAGATGATCTGAAAATAACAAGACAACTTATAGCTAACTTTTTGCCAGATAAGTACTGGCAAAAAATAAAGTTCTTATTTAAAGCTATCTCTGGGGGCCCATCGCTTAACGGAACTGCTATGCTAACGCTATCGCTTACATATATCATTTTGTATCATATTGTTATTTCTGACCGCCGAAGGTTTCCAAATACCTTACACTCATTTTCTTTAATATTGTTGTTACCAATACAAGAGAAAATAAAGAGCACGGGGCATTTGCAAATCTTCGGATAACGATAGCAATAGCAATAGCAAACTCGTTAGGTGATTGGCCTCCTGATATGCAAAAAATTGGCGTCAGGCACAATGTCACAATATTAGTTACCATAGTCCTCCGAAACGGCCTGACCGATTTTTATGAAATTTTATATGCATATTCCGTGGGTCTGAGAATCGGCTACTATCTATTTTTAATATCCTTAAGTGATAATGTTTGTCCACCTGTAAAGTAGTGTTCTGAAACATGCAATGCGCCTTGGCGCCAAAATTCAAACTATTGGGTATTGTAACGTAGTGTTCTCATATGGGTTAGGAGAAATGTTATCCCAGGAAATTGATAAAACTCTACGTTACACACCCCTAAAATTTGTTTTTAGACAATATTTATGTTTTTATAATGTGGTATTAAAAAATACATACAACTCTAAATTTTCTCTTAAACCACCTGTCCCTATATTTATGGCGGTACGAAGTTCGCTGGGTCTAGTATAAATATAAATCCGTTAAAGATACAATATTAATGACTGTTTCAGTGGCGCTGCGAAAGGCCTTTTAGTAGGCAAATAAGGTACTTCTCACCTTGTGGGTATTTAACGTACCTTCAATTATTTACAAAAATATGACCATCATACTGAAAGAATCTCAAGTCTTTTAAAAGCAAGCCATTACATAAATTGAAAACTTTACAAACTACGTAACAGTTTCTCGTAAAAACGGGGTATGGCTTTTTCGGGATTCTTAAACAAAATGTATTAACGTAACACAAACTTAAGCATATGATTTTTTCACAGCATGTGTATTTATATAACAAGAAAAAAGTATAATAGAAAAATAAAAGTAAAGACAAATACTGAAAAATTTTCTTGCGGCAACATTTTATTGTTGGAAGTTAAAATAATGTAAGTCCTACTCACACAAGCCGTTTGTTTCCAAACTAAATAACTTCCATTTAGGATAATTTAGAATTTGTTATCTTTTCAAATCTATATATATAAAACTCAAAGGTGACTGACTGACTGACATAGTGATCTATCAACGCACAGCCCAAACCACTGGACAGATCGGGCTGAAATTTGGCATGCAGGTAGATGTTATAACGTAGGCATCCGATAAGAAAGGATTTTGATCAATTCTACCCCCAAGGGGATAAAATAGGGAATGAAAATTTGTATGAAAACCGATCGGGCTGAGAATTTGCATTCAGGTATAAGAAGAATCATAGATGAATGTCATTGGGTATAATACAAGCCTGAGAACAAAAACTGTAGTCTACACTTCAGCTCTACACCGAAGCCAAGCGATGGCGGGCCGCTTGTAATCCATATACAGATATTCGATAACAAATTACAAATGTGAACTTCTCCAACACGTTCTGATCCAAATATTCTTTAGGTATATCTTTTAGTTCAATGCATAAAAAAATATTAAAATGAGTTGTCTTCTTTATCAAACCGAAATACTGAATTATGTATATCCATATCAGCTTATTATTATTTAAGTATTTTAATTCTATAATGAAATCTAAAGAAAAGTTTTTTTTCTAGTAAAACTTTTCTTTAGATTTAAACATCTAGCAGTTAAATGCTTAAGAAAAACATAACTCTAATTGCTATTTCTTCTTTCAAATGTTTAATACTTGAAAAAGTTTTTATTCATTTGACATTGTGGGTTACCTAGAATGCGAAGAGATGGCGCTGCCTTGCAGCTTAAGGCTAGGAAAATTTCGATGCGGCCATCAGCATAATTGGTCAGTGCATTCGCTCGGATTACGAAGGGTGCGAGTTCGAGTCCCGTCCGCTGCCTGGTCCAAGTGGATTTTTTTCTAGTTAACGAAAAGACTTTTCCCCCAACCTATTATATTGTCGCGTGTAACGCTCGTGACGCTCGTAGAGTTGCAGCCATTACCGAGTTACCCTCCAACTTTCATGCTCGGTGGGAAGAGCTGCTCACGCATCCCACACACACACACACACACACACACACATACACATATATATAAATATACATAGTCGATTGACGCTGGTGACGCATTTCTGTTTCATCTTTTTCTTTTCTTTACATTGAAACATCTAGCAGTTAAATGCTTAAAAAAAATGGGTGCGTGTACTTATGTAGGCGCGTGAGAAGTTATCCTTCTTTGGCATCGTTTAAAATTAGTTTTTAATTGCATGCAAATAATTAATTACAATAAATTAATAAAAAGTCTGGAAAAGGACACAGTCAATAAAGTTCAGTTTTAATTTGAATGAAATTAATAAATAATCAAAATATTCAATTAAAATCGCTACTGAATATAATTTATTAGAACATATGTGATTTGCACTTGTATGAAACTGAAACCGAATATACAAACTAGAAACATGTGGATAAATATTATAAATATGAATACCTATAACTGTTACTTTATTACAAAAAATAAAGATGTGGTTTTTGGTTCTACTACACCAATGGTCAAGAGATGGCGCTGTAGTCTCCTGAATCGCGCTTTGGTTCCGTTGTTCCAGATTAATAAATACTTTTGATATTATAAATATGAATACCTATAACTGTTACTTTATTACAAAAAATAAAGATGTGGTTTTTGGTTCTACTACACCAATGGTCAAGAGATGGCGCTGTAGTCTCCTGAATCGCGCTTTGGTTCCGTTGTTCCAGATTAATAAATACTTTTGATAGGCCTTCAGAATGCAGTCGTTAGCACTCACTAAATAGAGATTCTATTTCTATTTTGTTGGTAGATTTTCTTAATGTGCGGTAAACACATAAGTAACAGCATGAAGTTGGTCGCTTTAGCGCTGTTAAAATTTTGTGTTACAGTGATGCGCGCGCATCTTAAAATTTCACTCTCGTCATTTTTTCATAACGCGCCTAAAGAAGTATAACTTCAAAAAACATATCTATAATGAAAATGTAATTTTTCAAGTTAATGTATATCTATATAAATACCTATCCATGGACTATACGAAAGGATAATTCACTCTTCAACACATAATCACACCTTCTAGCTATCAAACTACCAATATTGAAATTGTTCACGAAATTACATTCGGCAAATAAGCTGTATCTACACAGAGATAAGTTGTATAAGCCTGTTTAATCCCATTGACACATAAGACGCACCGGATCGGATCGGATGGTCGGAGTTGGTTTGCGGGGGATAATTGAATTTGTCCTCAGGCTTCGGAGAATCACAAGTTGACGCGGCTTCTTCATATTACGGTTGGCTTCTACGCCGCGACTCTTATAGAAACACGAGTATACAACGCGCACATTCTATAATTGCTTGTTTTGTTATTTCTAAATTTAGAAAAGTGTTTTAGATTTTAAACAGCGCAGTGCAAAAAGCAATTGTTATTAGACTACTGTCTTTTTAAAATGATAAAACAGCCGCACTCAGAGGCAGTCCTTAAAAATCAATAATTCATTTATGATAATTATATAGTTATTTTAAAGTGGTATAGGTATAATGCGCACTTTCTATAATTGCTTGTTTTGTTATTACTAAATTTAGAAAAGTGATTTAGATTTTAAACAGCGCAGTGCAAAAAGCAATTGTTATTAGACTACTGTCTTTTTAAAATGATAAAACAGCCGCACTCAGAGGCAGTCCTTATGTCCTTAAGAGTCAATAATTCATTTATATAGTTCATATAGTTATTTTAAAGAGGTAGGGATAATTTATCACAATAATATTATAAAGGCGAAAGTTTGTTAGTGTGTATGTTTGTTACTTCTTCACGTCTAAACGGCTGGAGCGATTTTAATACAATTTGGTATGGAGTTAGCTGACACCCCGGATTAACGCATACATTTTACTGCGGGAGAATATCCCTAATAAAACGCGGGTTTATGATAATCATAAAGTTATTTGAGAGAGGTAGGCCAAAGTGGCTTTTCCGCTCGAATTGGAACGCCTGCTGGGGAAGCAACCTCCACCTTACAGTACCCTTAGCACGAACCAATATCGTATTCGTATCGTTTGCGAGTCCGAAATGTCATTGTCAAATGTGTTCTGATTTTTAGTTCTCGTTACGTACTTTGTGCCGCTGCTGTTCAAAGTTTCCATACAAAATTTGACATTGACATTTCGGTTTGCAAACTATTCGAATTCGACAATGGTTCGTGTTAGATGTACAGTACCCTTAGCACGAAACAAAATCGAATTCGTATCGCTTGCGAGTCCGAAATGTCATTGTCAAATGTGTACTGATTTTTAGTTCTCGTTACGTACCTACTTTGTGCCGCTGCTGTTCAAGTTTCCATACAAAATTCCCCATTCCCTATTATTGTCCCCACTGCTGGGCCTTCCCTATGGATGGAATAGGGAGATTGTTCCATGACCCACCACGCGGGCCCAGTGCGGATCGGCGGGTGCTAACGACTGCAGATGCAGCCGGGACCAACGACTTAACGTGCCTTCCGAAGCACGGAGGAACTCGAGATAGAAGATTATTGGTCACCCATCCAATGATCGTTCACTGCGAAAGTTGCTGAACTTCAACAATCGCAGCCGAACGCGCTAACCACCTGCGCCATCGAGCTCCTCATGTATATTTATTTTTAAATATAGTAATAGATTCTTATAATAAGAGAGACGATAGTCTTGTATGAATGTAAGAATGCTTTTTACCGAATATTTATGTGTCATTTTTGTAAACCATAACCTATTCCAACTGAGGATCGTCTAACCCAGTCACGTAAGTCACGAACAACGCAACGTGACGACTTATAAACTCTGAAATATTGTGAACTGTAAGAATATCTTGCAGTAAGTACCTTCCATATCTAAGATTCTGTTTTAATTTATATACTTACTAGTTTTTTCTTTAAAAAGGCAACTTATTGTCAAAGACGTACCTACCCGTTCACAATGGAACGCATTGCTCAGTTCCCGCCTTCGGTCTGTCCGCCTGTCAAATGGTTGTTTTACATAATCCGTAACAAATAGGTACACTATTATAGCTATTAACGGGATTGTTATCATGTACCTTGTTTTTTATGAGTCTTCGATATTTCGGCACTGTTGCAAGCGCCATGATCACGGAGTAACTGAAGTAATTGCGGGTAGATGTTATTTGCAGACATATCGGTCTACCCTCTGACGTCGTCTTTTACTGCGCTCGATACCACTGGTCACATTCTCACTATTCACTCGATAGCTATAATGTTAGTTGACCATGAAAGTTTAAAACAATATAAGGTACACTATTGTTCACAAAGTGAGATTTTCTATTGCTACATAAGACTCACATCAAAAATGTCTTGAAATCAAGAACGCATGCACGTAGGTAATATTTGACGCCACTGCTAGTGATCTATCAACGCACAGCCCAAACCACTGGACAGATCGGGCTGAAATTTGGCATGCAGGTAGATGTTAAGACGTAGGCATCCGCTCAAAAAGGATTTTGATCAATTCTACCCCCAAGGGGATAAAATAGGGAATGAAAGTTTGTATGAAACTTTGTTAATTTTAAACCAATCGGGCTGAGAGAGAGAGCTGAGAGCCGCTAGTAAGAGTATATACTGGAAGACTTGAATTTTAAAATGTTGATTGGATAACATTTTTACAAAAAAATAACTTTATTCCATATTTGCCCTTAGAAATTATTGAAGGGTTTAGTTTCCAGTACCTATCTAAGATACAACAGTACAAATTAGATAATTAAACGTCTGTAGATATAGATTTTTTTGTTAATTAAAAACAACATTTAATAGTCAACCTGATTTGCATAAAGACGATTTAGAACGTTGACAAATGACTTAAAAATGAAGTTGTGAAAATTTAAAATGAAAAATTACATGACAATTTAGAATCAGCGCTACTTAGAGCGCCTGTCACGTCCGTTGTGCGTAAGCGCTGAGTGATGAATGGCAAGTTGGGCCTCGTCTGCGGCCGTTGTAAATTAATGCTAAGTAGACGTGGAATAATAGGGGTGGGGGAAAGGTGACAGCCGCCATCTTAACAGCTCATCTGTTCCGTGTTTTCTCTTAGATCCAGGAGATAAATATAAACAGAGTTAGCATAATCAAACATATTGTTATGTAAGCTACTGAATAACATGTCATGAAACGATACATTAAATTAAAAATTTAAATAATATCAGATTTTCCCATGCTGGAGTTTATTGCAGGAAAGCTATAAAAATATGTTTGTAATATATTACATATCAGTGTTGCGGAAGGCATGTTAAACCGTTGTTGCCAGCTGCATATGCAGTCGTTAGCGCCCACCAAACCGCACTATGCCCGCCTGGTGGGTCATGGCACAATCTCCCTATTCCATCCATAGGGAAGAGCACTAAAACGCGAATGAAATATGGCGACGACTAGTGTTGCCACGTGAGAAATAAAAATGGGAAAAAACTTTTTTTTATGTATTTTCTCAACTATAGTGCATGGATGGCCACACTGTACGTGCTACTACAAGTATCCTAATCTCGAAGACGAAGCAAAGTATAATACGATGTTATACAAGTTACACTTTAATAATAATTTATTTCAACCGTAGTACCCACATAACATAAAAAGATAATAAAATTGTAACGTAGGTAATTATGCATCAACACTTCTAGAATATTCTCTCCTTCTTCATATTTTTATCTTTGCCTGTAAAAAATAAAGTTGGAAAAAGTTGAGCTCGAACATTAGCATCTTATGAACAAAAGTCGCTGTGTATATATTTGCATGGCTGATCCCTCGTTTCCATATCGTAAGTACAAAAAGCCGGCTGAATCAACGTAATACGTTCTAATAAACGTAGTCTCCGACGTCAAAGAGCCCACGTCATGCCGTATTATCTGTGTAAAGGATGTAAGTATAGCTATAATAAGCTCCGCAATAACATCATAAACATTATCTTTTTTTGCGTTGAGTCAAGCTTTCACATTTATTACATACGCAGATAACGGAATAAATCTGTTTCAAAAATTTTTCGTTACGACGATGGTGGGTGTCTCGCGATTTCGAGTGGGTATATTATAAGAAATGTTTCTACGTACTTATTTTCCTTGAAATATCAAATTAGGTAAGTATATTATAGTAATACCATATACCCATTAAATCATTATACAAAACGCAACATTACGCATATTGGAGTTAAGTTATAATAATAGAAAATCGTAGTTCTAAGCTTATCTGCCACAACAATCCATCAAATATATTGACATAATAGGGGTGATGACGGGGTACAGTAAACGAAATTCTATTATTCCGTCAATTAGATGATCAAAAAATAATGGACACGTATTTTTTTTTTCTTTGAGCAATCAACCAAAAAATGACGAAGTTATAGCGCGTCAAAGTTTGGGAGTAGGGGCTCGCGACGTCACTTTTAAGTGAAAATTGTACCAAAACGTGACGTCATGCGACTTTTCAAATCAATATATCTCTGCAATGTTTATGTTATGTGAAAAAAGAAAAAATACGTGTCCAATACTTTTTGATAATCTACCTGATAAACGAAGAAAAAAAAAATAGTCATCATCCCTATTAATATATGACAAATACAGCATTTCAATAGATCGTGTGTTTAAAGTACAGCTTATTCAATGTTGTCGAATAAACTCGTTATTGCAAAGTAGACTTAATCCTCTTGTTGACAATGTCCATAACGCATTCCATTCGCCGACGGACGAGCACGTTCTGCGGTCGGCATAAATTTACTGTGAAAATAGGAAACTCACATTGGTTTTAAACGACATCAAGTTTGATTATAAAACAAGATTAAATGCGATACGGCAAAACGTATGACGCAGTAGGGCAAGTGACAGAACCATCATATTTATTGCTTTTATATTAAGTAGCTGGAACTGAATAGGGTTTCTGACAGTATTAAAAATTAAAGTGCCAATAGTTAGCGTCTGTATTTAGAATGAATATTGACAGGGGTTTTTACTATTTTTATAAAAAGAAATATTCATAATTTTACTAAAAACCCACAAAAAAGACGATAGTTTTCTTATCTATTGTCACGTGACCCAAAACGCTTAGGATTGGCGGAGCCTAAAATGACGTCACACGCAAGTAAACTTCCTGTTAAAGTGACATTACATTGTATCGTTTGACGTTTTATTAACAGTCGTGTGACGTCACACACTAGTAAGACGCCATATTGTCCAGAGAAACGTTTTCGCGGCAAATTGAAATTGGAGTTTTTGATTTGGTTATTTTTACTGAAATACACAACAGAATGATGTATAACCACTTCGGACGGACTCCATAAACATTAGTCAATAACGTGAGATCGTTTCCTAAAACTTGTCAAATACCCTATTGGTGTATGGCATAATTTTCTGCCGCGTCAGCTATTTTTGCTGCTAGGATAGAAACAGTGTTCGACCGACTGACGGCTCTGACGTCAATCAGTAGTAGCTTTATCTGAGCAAATATATGAAAGCGCACAGTGGCGGGGCAAGACCTAAATTTGATGTGGGCAAGACAGATTTCGCGAGGCCCTGTTCTGTGGCGACCTGAAGACGGATTTAATTTAATAAACGCTTTTAAGCAATGCATAAAAATTTTTGAGGCGCGAGGCCCCTTGTACCGCGAGGCCGTAGGCGGTGGCCCATGTCACCCACGCCTTACGCCGCCTCTGAAAACGCATAGTGCTCTTGTATTATGTATATTCTTTGCTACTGTGCTGATGATATGCTACGCGCGCAGTTACGACCGTTTACAGATATCTGAGGAGCTCGATGACGCAGTTGGTTAGCGCGTTCGGCTGCGGTTGCTGAAGTTAAGCAACTTTTGCAGTGGTCAGTGATTGGATGGGTGACCAAAAATCTCCAGTTCCGACGGAGCTTCGGAATGCACGTTAAGCCGTTGGTCCCGGCTGCATCTGCAGTCGTTAGCACCCGCCAATCCACAATGGGCCCGCGTGGTGGGTCATGGCCCAATCTCACTATTCCAGCTATAGGGAAGGCCTGTGCCCTAGCAGTGGGGACATTAATAGGCTGATGATGACAGAAAAATAGCTGGCAGCGCCGATAAGCGTAGAACGTCGTCGACAACGTTCGGCGCTTATCAGCATTGGTTCATTGAGACAGCCGCGCCTGTTATTACCTGCGTGGCGGTCCACAATATGCGGTTTTTATAAGTGCTGGTATGATGCCAGATTTCTTCCTGTAGACGGCCTAAGTCGCACTGTCTCTACAGCGGAAGGTTTGGGCTTACGTCTGTTGATTAACCAAAACCAACTAAAATTACATCATCATCATCATCAGCCTATTAATGTCCCAACTGCTGGGGCACTGGCCTTCCCTATGGATGGAATAGGGAGATTGGGCCATGACCCACCACGCGGGCCCAGTGCGGATTGGTGGGTGTTAACGACTGCAGATGCAGCCGGGACCAACGGCTTAACGTGCCTTCCGAAGCACGGAGGGGCTCGAGATAGTAAATGATAATAAATTACTTCAGGTGAGGTAAAATAATTTCTTGCACGCAACACAAAAAAGCTTTTGACCAATAATAAAATTCTGTTTGTTGATTAAGTTTTCACGCACACCACTCATGAAATAATGATGAAACATGCTTTAACGGCTTCAAAATGCGTATTATTATTATTTTTTTGACATTTTGCATGCTCTTCAGACTGGTAATTCTGACGACACAGCCTGAAAGGGATGGGAAATGTCAATAGTAATAAAAAGACGAATTTTGAACCCGTTTAAGCGTGTTTTATTTAATCCAAACTCTGCTTTTACTAAAGTTATCACACGCTTCAATCAATGTCATTCAAAAAAATTCAAAATTCAATATCGATTATTCAGTCTAGGCTGTTACAAGCACTTGTGAATGTAGAAAAGCTACGCCATCGGTTCGCAAATCTACGGCGGGAGACCTTGTACTGAGAAGAACCGGCAAGAAACTCAGCAAGGGCTGTTTTTTTCTCCCTGTATTGTATACAGAGTCGTCAAATTGAAAAATGACTTCAATATGAGGTAACTCATAAAGTCACTTTCCATTACAAATGCTAATATAATAAAAATTATGACTATATAAAAAACTGGTTTAACAAAGTTTAGGAATGCCGTGTCCTGCTGTTTAGGCAAAAAAAAATGTTTTTCCCTCACTCCCAGTTCACTTACCAAGTTCTTAATCGAACGGCCAAACCAAAACGTACAGAAGCACAAAAGATAAACAAACATCAATGAATCTGTTAACTTGTTAAATTGTCAACAATTTAAATTGCTTGATACAAACAACAGCGGGGCTTAAATTGCGGTAATTATAACGTACAGTGGTGGTCACATAGTTAAAGTCACTCCCTAATTGACCACAAAAAACTTACTTATGGTAAGTACTTAAATTAGCTAAAATTGGTATTTAATCTAGTGTAATTGTTATAAAACAAAAAAAAAACAGAATGCAGTTTTTTCTTTATTTTTTGAAATTCAGAACACAGCTTCTACTTTTACTGTATTTAATCAGCTGGCCAGCTATAAATACGTTAAAAAAGTAGGGCTTGAAACCGGTTTCGAAAATACCGATTTAATCCAGAGCGACACGTGCACGCTTCGGCATCGTTTGAAGTTTGATTTGTTTGAACTAATCAAGTCACAACTTGTTAATGCTCAGAGATTGATGCATTTATTGACACGTTTGCTAGAGTCTAGTGAGTCAAGTTATTCATTTTTCATAGATGCCGTCAGAAAGAGCGAAATGAAACCCTTTAAAAACCGTTAAATTGATTCAACCATTACAACTATTTTTTGTCCCACATTGTTAGAATACAACGTCGTGTATTGTTTAATAACAATTAAACTGGATATTAAATACCAATTTTAGCTAATGTAACTAACATTAGCTAAAATTGGTATTTAATATCCAGTAAAGTAAGTTAAGTAAGTTTTTTGTGGTTAATTAGGGGGTGTCCTTAATTATGTGACCACCACATACAAATTGAAATTTAAAATAAATAAAAGTTTGTTTCACATCGCGATACTGTGTTTTTCATGTTAAGAGTGTGACAAACGAGCGTATGGTCCGCCTGATGGTAAACAGCCACCACAGTCTATAGTCGCTTGCGATACCAAATGTACGGGCAAACCCGTACAATTCTATATGTTTAAGTATTATGCTAACGTCGGCGCTGCGCGCGACTCGTTACGCCTTTTATTAAGTGAATTGAAAAGTAGCAATAAATTACTCATACAAACAACATACATTTTCGGGACAGTTTTTCGGAACCTATCATAACGTATCAAGCAACTAAAGGTGTCCCAGACATCTTTATGTTTTTTTTTTGTTTGTCCTTTAGTTGCTTGATACGTTATGATAGGTTCCGAAAAACTGTCCCGATAATGTTGTTATGTTAAATGATAAACGATGTTGTTTGTATGAGTAATTTATTGCTTAGTCGCGCGCAGCACCGACGTTAGCATAATACTTAAACATATAGAATTGTACGGGTTTGCCCGTACACCAAAACTATAACTACCCCATGGAGCCCTGAAACCTTACTCACCGACAGAATCACAATACCATAAAGGTAGTGATATTTAGTGTCGCCGCACACGGGCCACCGACCACAACCACAAAACCCCGCCACGGCATATTTCTTGTGGTTTTCATACATTTTATATGGACTCACCACACACGGTACTCCGGTGGCCGCCACACGTTACAAATCGTCGTTGCTCCGATACAAGACGCCGCCACACGTCACTCGCGCGATTCCCCACCCCTCTCTCCCTTACCTTAGTCGGCGGCTGTAGCGCTTCAGCCACTTTAGTAGCCGCTTCTAATGGCAGCGTTTATGGCTGTGGCGTGTGGCCAGTGTGCGGCGACACTTTTTTTTTTCTTTTTTT
Source organism: Chilo suppressalis (assembly GCA_902850365.2). NCBI lineage: Eukaryota > Metazoa > Arthropoda > Insecta > Lepidoptera > Crambidae > Chilo > Chilo suppressalis. The sequence goes on from OU963910.1 coordinate 3,243,927, forward strand.
TATATATTACTAGGTAGGCAAATGACTCTACCCCACCTGATGTTAAGTGGTGATAAAGTCCAAACGCAAGAAACGCGAAGAAGTCAAACTGCTGGTACAGCAGTTATTAACTGCTACACCAACCATCCTCACCTTGCCGGCCCGCAAAAATGCTTCTTCACGCCTCTCTTAAAGGACCCCAGATTAAGGGAAGGAAAGGAAGAAGGAAGGGAACACGTGCACGGGTAAAGAATTCCACTTACGAATAGTACGACAAAGAAATGAGTCGCCAAATTTCTTTGTTCGTGTAGGAATAGTGGCACAGTAAGTCACTTAACTTAACTGTGGTCTGCTATGAGGTGGAGGTTACTTCCCCAGACGGGCGCTCCAATTCGAGCGGGTAATCCGCTTTGCGATATCTCTCTTATTTCTTTGTTTAGTTAGCCCATGGTTAGAAGAGAAAGTCTTATGGCAGGGTATTGAGTCCAGCGTTTGTTGAATGAAAATATTTTTTTACTGTGATCTTCTTTAAAAGTATTTGATCCAATCTGCCGAAGCACGAGGGCTTCCCGGGCGGAATATGAGAGAACGAGCCATGACCTACGCAGACCCAGTGCAAGTTTTGGCCACCCATCTTTTTTTTAACACCAGTTAGTCAAGCGCCAAATTAAGCACTGTAGACTTGTGTTATGGGATACTAGGGTAACAGATAGATTGTGTGAATATGTATATAATTACCCAATTATATAGAAATACATATTAGACATCCATGACTGGAGTACAAATGCTCATATTCATTACACAAACATCTGGATTGGGATTCGGACCCGGACCACTCGAATCGGCGACACCATGAAACCCGGCGTACAAACCTCTCGGCCACGGCTGTCGTCATGTCGTTTAACCGGGTATTGCGAAATTTGCAATTTGGCTTCGAAGATGAAAATACCATAAACAAATAACCTAACCTAACCTATACCTACCTCTTGTAGAAACGGTAAAGCCGCTAAAATTACCTTATACTTAAAGCTAAATAGCTCCGTAAATGCGAAGAAGATATTCGAGTTTGCGAAGTGACGCTGTGACATTTAAGATTCCCAAGGGATCTAGGAAAACCGGTATGATGACGTTGGTTAACACACTTGCAGCCGCAGTGAGACAACTCAACTCACCCAATTTACTTCAAATAGTTTACCGAACTACACGCAAGTAAAGTGGGCTTGGGATAGCTTTAAATTACTCTGGAAACTTTGACATGAAACTATGTGTTTATACGCATTCTTAAAATCTCTGAAGAGTTCGTGCATGTAAATGAATCGGCACCGTTTCGCTTATCACCTCATCCCGTCCCCCTGATAAAACTTTGTTTAGATTCCATGAACAAGTTCTCTTTAGTATGGAATTAAATTAAAAAACCCGTTCACAAAAAAATACACATACAACCGTAGATTAAAACAAAAAGGGTAGATACGGCACTAGCCTCACAAAAGTGATCCGCAACAATTGTGGTCCACGACCCTAATCGCTTTAGTCACAACTTGACATGCAAACGACGTACATGTGAACGCCAAAAAGAAATATTGCTATTATTTTGTGTTTATATGATAAAACAATGCCTAAGTGTGTTTTTAAAAAGTGCTCAAATTGCTCAAGAACTAAAAATAAAACCCACGGCATCCCTTTTCATTCGTAAGTACTATAAAATATATTTTTTCATAAAAAAATCTGTTTGTTTGGATCTTATTCGGTAGTGACGTCGAATACTGGTCGCGTGATTGGTCGGTAGTGCAGTGACGCGGATCTCGCCGTCTCGTTCGCGCTGCCGTGGGATCAGTTTTTGTTTGATGCAAGTATGAGCGTACCGTATCTACCCTTTTTGTTTTAATCTAAGCATACAACAGAACCAAGATCTTTCAAGAATTGTAAATAATATCTGTATTTTTCTAGCGAGCGATATAGCCAATAGCGAATTTATTCAGCAGTTCGCAAAGTCATTTTATTGCCCGATCGAGCTTCTAAGGAATTGCTACATAGTAACTCTTAAAAGTTAATCAAACAAGTCTTTAGGATCCCAAAAGAAGTTGAGCTCACTACAGATAAAAGTTTGCGGGTACTTTGAGCGAGGCGGGGGACTCAGCCGGGTATTCCAGAAGTTCGGTTATTCCGGACAGGGTGAAGTTTACCGGTTGGTAGAGCAATCCCCGCCCTCCCCGCCGCCGCTGAGCGCAGTTGAGCCACGTGAGTAAACAAGGTGCAGAAGCAAAGCTTCATAAAATTGGCTATATTATGACAGTATGATAAATAAACTACCAATTTTGGCATGAGTATAAATTTAACATGCATAATGGGAGCGATTTCACTATTGTGACAAAAAAAGTAGTTGATAATATGACTAAAAACCAGGTTTTTAAGTTTTTAGACATTAATTAGTTTGAATCTTTTGTAATTTTAATATTTCTATGTAAATATAAATAAATAAATAAAAAGTTTATGGACTAAAAATGATGAAATAGAAAAGTATTTTTTTATCTATTTACACGGGACCGATAACGCTTAGGATTGATTGGCTGAGCCTAAAATGACGTCACCTGATTATAATAAAACATCCTGTAGAAGTGACTTTACTTTGTACTGTTTGACGTTTTAATGAGAGCCATGTGACGTCACCTGTTTGTAAAACTCCAAACTTGCTAGAGAAACATATATCTTTGAAAACATAATTTTTATTTTGGATTTTTACTGGATATACGCAACAGAATCCACTTTTTCTGGAGTCACTATACAATAACGAATAACGTATGAACTTTTCCAAAAACTTGTCAAAAAGCCTATTGTGTAAGTAAGCACTGGCGACTGTCGCGTACGCAGAGAAAGGTTTCTATTGGTGGCGACTGACCACCAGTGCTCACTCACACACGCACACTGCATGAAGCTAGCCCTGTGTCTTCTACTCATGTGTTCACAGCGAGCCGCCACATCGGCCGAGCGCACTCGAGCCGAGTGTCAGCGGATGTCATTATAACTCTAGAGAGAGCACCGAAAAGTTGCAAATTTCAAACGAGGCATTGTTTGAAGTTCTCACAGAAAGCGTGGATAAATTGGATGTCTTTTTTTGATGCAAGCCAATATTTCTGATGAATGTGGCTGCCGCAAAGATAATAATACGATCTATCGCTTTTGAATGTAGGTACACATTGATTGTTTTTTTGAAGTGAAAACTTCTATAGCGGCGTTGTACACTTTTTTTGTATGGGTAAAAAATGTTAAACTCGCGTCAGGTTAAACACGTGGGCTGATCGCATCATGACACACAATAAAATTGGAAAGGTTTTTACTTTCAATATATTGGACGAAACATAATAATATTTTATTTTACCATATTATAATAATAAGTCTCTATCTAGGACGTCCACGTGGCAGCTTTATTGCGAAGAAAATGCTTTTTTTACAATATATGTCGCTAGGCGCGCTTAAATGTGATTCATGTTAGTTGATTCCTTTACAATAGATGTCGCCAAGTGCGCTTAAACGTGATTTAAGTAAGTTCATTTTTCTGAGAGATAAACTTTTTTAATGTAATATAAATTGTCATGTTTGTGTACGATAGCGCAATAAATAAATATTGTATTCTACATACATGATAGTACTTTTATACTGATAGTTAAAGCAATTCGTGCAAAATTATTCCCTAACCATTCCAAAATATCAAAAATGCACAACATTAATATTCAAGTTTTCACTTCTGCCGGCACTCCCAGAGTGCTTTTATGTTAAAAGAGTGGCAAACAAGCATGGGGCCCGCCTAATGGCAAAGGCCACCATAGCCTTACATGCTTGCGATACAAAAAAAATCGCTCGTACTGTTGCAGACCCAATCGCTGACCCCGTGGAAACCTGGAACCTAACGCACCGACAGAAACACAATACCACCAAAAGGCATTGTTATATTGCGGCCGACTCTCGGCCGTTTGCTCAAGCGGCACGCGACCGAGATTCGGCTTTTCATCGTTTTTCTATCCTGCCTTCATTCATATATCAATTTTTAATGGGATAATAAATCAGCACCATTCAAACACCCGGCTTAATCTTTAATGACCCACTTGAAATCCGAGTTTGTTTATATTAACGCGCGCGTGTTTACACTTACGCCATGCGCTCGAGACAGAGCTGTAGTGTAAAATTTAATTGTGGGAGTACAGTATTTTAGGGTTTTATTTGGTAAGTTATAATAGAATGTGCAAATAACCAAAAAATCTGGACATGAAATTTTGAGATTTTGAAAATATACTCCATTTTACCGTAACGTAATTAAAATAGATTATAGACATGACGCATTGTTTAGACACTGTTTTATAGGAAATTTTGTGGAGAATCCCAATATATATAGTTTGTGTAGGGTATTCTTACAAAATAACAGAGAAATCGGCAAAGCAATGCAATCATTCCCACCCCGGGGGGGGCCTCGGTGGGTGGTCTGCCGTTTGAGGGGTTGAGCGGCGCATGCGCATGGCCGTGGGAAGAGGCTGTGGTTTTCTGTACGCTGGAAATTACTTCCCTGGACGGGCGCCCCAACTCGAGCGGAAAATCCGCAATGCCCTACCTCTATAGTGGTTATTTTCTCTTACCACCCCGTTTCCCAATAACGTTGGATAGAGATTATTATATTTTTAAGCATTTAACTGCTAGCTATACAAATGATAAGATTTTTTTTACTAAAACAAATTCGGAAGGCACGGTTAGGAATCCTGTCAGAAGCCGGGTCCGAGAAAAATTTTTTTCTCTCAAAAAATTTCTTAAGATCCTATGATTAAAATTTAATAATATATGATATATCACCTTTGTTACCTTAAGAGGAGACAGATATGAGATTGCCTATAATCCATGTTTGTTTATGACGGCGTTTATAAAGTTAGTTGTTTCTTAAAAACAGTGATGTTCACACACTTAATACAAGAAACAAAAATAAACTAACTTTACCTGCTACTAGGCTTCACAAAATCAATAATTCATTTAAAGGTCTTTGTGTTCGCTTATACAATAAAGTCCCAAGCAATATCCAAGAGTTAAGCATAAATAAATTCAAAGATAGTATAAAAAAAGCACTTATTAAAAAAGCTTATTACAAAGTGTATGATTATATTACAGACAAAAATGCTTGGGTTTGAACTGTTCCAATCATTCCAACAGGTGTTCTATATTAAATAAATCTTTATATATATAATTCTTCTGTGAGTGTGTATGTCACTGAACTTCTCTTAAACGACTTGACAGATTTTGATGAAATTTTTTGTGTGTGTTCAAGGGGATCTGAGAATGGTTTAGATTCACAATTTTGTCCGCTGGACAGCCCCTATTTTGTTAGGGCGGTACGAAGTTCGCTGGGTCAACTAGTAATATATAATTCTTCTGTGAGTGTGTATGTCACTGAACTTCTCTTAAACGACTGGACCGATTTTGATGAATTTTTTTGTGTGTGTTCAAGGGGATCTGAGAATGGTTTAGATTCACAATTTTGTCCGCTGGACAACCCCTATTTTTTTAGGGCGGTACGAAGTTCGCTGGGTCAGCTAGTATTCAATAAATCATGATTGTATTGCCGTTGTAACAACATAATGATTTGTAAATGTTGTTACATTATTCTTTTAATGTTGTGGAGTTTTTTTCGCTCGTTTTTCTCCGCAGCTAAAAAATATGTCCAATAACGAGTGGTAGGGAAAAAAATGTTTGGACGATTCAAAAGTGTTGTACTATACATCCAATTTGAATAAAGATATATTGATTTCTGATTTCTGATTTTTGAGTTTTCATCGAAAATCAACTTTAAACGCCTTTAATGGCCGTTTTGATTTTAAAGTACCTAAGAACAGAAATCATCAGAAATCACTACTCCTTACTTCCCAGTAAATCTCTCCTAATACCCGACATGGATTGTAAGAACTTAAACAATGTTCGAAACCAATTTCTTAAGCCGAAGGCCAAAAGTAATCGTTAATAATCCGAGTCCCCCTTTCGAGATGACGGCGTCGTAGCTATTCTCAACTCGAGTTCTTGTCAACAATCTTGTCCTGAATAAACGATTTCATTAAAATCTAATTTTGTAAAATTCACAACCAGAGGTTGGTTTCGCCCGGTTTAATTTGAGGAAAATGATTGTGCGCGGTTTTTTTATACAAGAAAATAATATGAAAAAATATTTCATTCGAATATTTGAATTTAGAACGACCGTTACACCGCGCGGATTTTGTTTTTTTTTTATTACTTCAAAAATACGAATTCAAGAGATTCTCTGTAATCGAAATATTAATCATGAATAATTTATTCACTAATTATAAATTAAAACATAACTTTTAAAAGGAAACAAATCGGTCATACATGTGCAACTCTAACCGTTAACTCTCTCTAAAATGGGATGTTTTTTCCCCGTTTTGCAACAATTTTTATCAATGCTCCGGTCCTATTCTGGTCTCGATAGCTCGATGGCGGCAGATCGTTAAGTTAAGCAACTTTCGCAGTGGTCGGTCTCATTGGATGGGTGACCAAAAATTCTTCTATCTCGAATTCTTCCGTGCTACGGAAGGCACGTTAAGCCGTTGTTGGTCCCGGCTGCATCTGCAGTCGTTAGCACCCGCCAATCCGCACTGGGCCCGCGTGGTGGGTCATGGCCCAAACTCCCTATTCCATCCATAGGGAAGGCCTGAACCCTAGCAGTGGGGACATTAATAGGCTGATGATGATGATGATTCCAGTCTAGTCGTAGCACCAATAGTTAGTTATATAGCCTATTTAATTTTATATTTTTTTTAAATCCTTTTGATCTTAAAGTGATGCTATATAGCCTATAGCCTTCCTGATTAAATGGACTTTCTAACATAAAAATAAATTTATAAAATAGGACTCGACCAGAATATCGATTCGCTAATATTTTTGACAAGAGCTATTGAAATTAGAGCGAAAATTTATTCTTGGTTGTACTACAATATTTGAATGAAATAAAAATGCTATGGAGATTTTCTGATGACGCTATTAAATTAATATCAGCTATAAACTTTCATGGTCTTAATATCTATAATGTTAGTGACCATGAAAGTTTAAAACAGTTACTCCGTGATCATGGCGCTAGCAACAGTGCCGAAATATCGGAGACTCATAAAAAACAAGGTACATGGTAACAATCCCGTTAATATCTATAACTAGCGGCCCGCGTGCTTCGCTTCGGTGTAGAGCTGAAGTGTAGACTACAGTTTTTGTTCTCAGGCTTGTATTATACACAATGACATTCATCTATGATTCTTCTTATACCTGCATGCAAAGTCTCAGCCCGATCGGTTTAAAATTGACAAAGTTTCATACAAACTTTCATTCCCTATTTTATCCTCTTAGGGGTAGAATTGATCAAAATCCTTTCTTAGCGGATACCTACGTCGTAACATCTACCTGCATGCCAAATTTCAGCCCGATCCGTCCAGTGGTTTGGGCTGCGCGTTGATAGATCACTATGTCAGTCAGTCACCTATTAATTTTATATATCTATAATAATATCAGCTAGTTTTCCGAAAGAATTTGATAAATACGTTACTTATGATTTTATTTATTTTTTAAGCATTTAACTGCTAGATGTTTAAATCTAAAGAAAATTATTATTCATTTGACATTGTGGGTTATCTACAATGCGAAGGGATGGCGCTGCCTTGCAGCTTAAGGCTAGGAAAATTTCGACGCGGCTAATAGGGCCGTGGTAGCATAATGGTCAGTGCATTCGCCCGGATAGCGAAGGATGCGGGTTCGAGTCCCGTCCGCTGCCTGGTCCGCGTGGATTTTTTTCTAGTAAACTTTTCTTTAGATTTAAATACGTTACTTATTTCAGCAAATCGAATAAAAGTATTCTTTCCCTCATTCATGAAACAGCTTTGAAGATCCTGTAATATTCAAGATTGAGTTTCATGAATGAGTCTTTAGTTCAAACGACAGTAAAACTGCCGAATATAATCATGGTTACGCAGTATTAACAGTCTATTTCGCATAACTGTCTCGAGCTCTTGAAAAGTTATCTCAGAACAGCGCCGCAACAATTTAAGTTAAATTTAAGTGGGATTTGAACAAATTAGCTTTGGTTTGACAATACTAAAGTTTTAGAGAACATTTAACTTGAAACATAATTTAAACTTCGAATCAGAGTAATCATAATATTTGACGACCTCCGTGGCCGAGTGGTATGTACGCCGGGTTTCATGGTGTCGCCAACTCGAGAGGTCCCGGGTTCGAATCTCGGTGGGGGCAGATACTTGTGTGATGAATACGAGCATTTGTACTCCAGTCATGGATTTTTAATATGTATTTCTATATAAATATACTTATATATATTTATCAGTATATGTATTCTATCCGTTACTCTAGTATCCCATAACACAAGTCTACAGTGCTTACTTTGGAGCCAGGGTGTGAGTGTTGGAAATATTTATTTATTAATTTAATATTATGAAAAAGCATACTTTTACTTTGATTTTAATTTCCATTTTACGGTTCCGTTGCTCAAAATAATGTTGTCCGTCCAACCGTCCATCTGACTGCATTTCAGACCCTTTTTTCAGAAACATATAGTGGCAAGAGGCACAGTGTAACAAACGGAATATCTCTGTATAATACCCGGCTATTTGATGTCTGATGACAGCTACCTAAGGAAATGGCATATGAAACTAATAAAACCTGCATCCCTAGCACGAACCAATATCGAATTCGTATCGTTTGCGAGTCCGAAATGTCAATGTCAAATTTTGTATGGAAACTTTGTACGCTTGGGTACATGTCTGCTTGTGACGTTATATGTGTTCTCCTATTTTAGAATCTCAACTCCACGCGATAGCTTCACGAGAAAACCACACCGTACAAAGAAGAGTACCGATATAACAGTGCCTTTCTGAACCCTGACATTGCCAGAATCATCGTGCATAACGATGGAGCCATAATATCTAAAGTAGAAATGGAAGTTTGGAAACTTGAACAGCAGCGGCACAAAGTACGTAACGAGAACTAAAAATCAGTACACATGTAACAATGTTTCCGACTCACAATGAAATTTCCGACTCGCAAACGATACTGATTATTTATTATATATTATATTATATTATATTATATTATATTATATTATATTATATTATATTATATTATATTATATATATATACACCGTATTCCTGAGGTTATACACTAACTTTAGCATGTTATTTGTTTCTTAGGTTTTCACGCACATCACTCATTAAATAAAACTAGTTTAAACGGGATAATGCACGAAACTTTATTTATTTATTGACGTTTCGTAGCCTTTCCAGGCTTCGTCGTCAGAATAAAACTTTTGTTTAATTTGTCGAGCTACCTCCGAAAGACTTTTATTGAGCGTTTGGTTATTTCATCGTTCGATTTTTAAGTTTTATTGTCTATGTATGAATTTATTTAATAAAGTATTTTATTTAAAATTCTTGTTTGTAATTTTTGCGTTTATTTATTTGACCCTAACTACCGTAAACTACCACCGGTTCCAAAATTGGGAGACCTTCCTGAGAAGAACCGGCGAAACAAACTCAAGAGAGGCTTTCTGTCTCCTTCTTATGTTAAATTATGCAAACAAAAAGAACTAATAGTATCTGATGGTCTTGCAGTATGTGCTCGGGGTTGGGATTTTATCTCCTGTATAATAGGTTCCCAAGCTGGTGGTATATACCAACCATCTTCCCTATTGAAATTTGGATATTTTTTAATCTCAATAGCCTCGCGCATCATTCGAGGAACGAAACGCCGCTCAGCTGCAGGGATCTGTGGTCTATCAAATCTAATAATATACTAATAACACGCAAACACACACACACATATATATATATATATATATATATATAGCGCACCGCGCTATAATTGTGAATTTTTTTTACTTAAAAATACAAATGTTTCCCACGTATAATATTTTGTAATATTACTTGTTTGGGTGTACAGAATGCGAAGTTTTAGTCTTTGTCATAGGTTTTTTTACACCCTGTATAACAAAAATACATTCAGAACTTTGGACATGAGTATACAAGCAAAGTTAAAATTTGCGCAGTATGATATGGAAATATTGACCCACACCCTCAGCTATTTTAATTGGCTTACAATCAACACGATTCTGAGCGAATATTAATTAAAGTTCCGGACATGCGGCACAAACCGTAAATCTATAAAAAAATATAGCTATACCAAAGTAGGAAAAAGTAATGAAGGATGTTTAAAGATCAGGGATTAAACGTAAAATGAATATATTGTTAAAATCACCTAAGTTTTGTGATTTTAACAAACATTTGTCAACCTAAGTTTTGTGATTTTATTCATTAAATTTGATCTGATTTTCTGATTTCAGTATTTACAAAGCGAGACAATGACAAGTGGTAAACAAAAGTAAATACTATCTAAAACTAATTATAAATAATACATTAGGTCGGTTCGCAAATTCTCCGTCGGGCTCTCAAATCTTTTACAACGAAAATATGCCTGAGTGGTTGTTGCCCAACTTTAAATTTGTCTAGCTGAATAATATATGAAAATAAATACCTCTTTTGTAAAGGAAAACACACATACAATGTTTTGCTTCAAAAGTATTTTTGTACCTATACGAGGCACAACAAATTTTCCCACCCCACTTTATGTTAATAGGCTAGTTGACCCTTTTTGGAATAAGGTTGTAAATGGTTAATTAATATTCTAGCAGACCGAAAAAAAATGTATTGTATTTTTTTGAGACCTAGAAAGCTACAAATCTTTAATTTTGAAATAGAATTTTCATGGACATACAAAAACGCTGTCGGCCATTTTAGTCTATGCATTGTCTATGCTATGATGTCAACTGTAGTAAACAGAAACTCGTAAGCACGTAGAAAATAACTTATCTGAGTTTATAATATAAAGAACATGATTTCTAATAAATACCACGAAAAATAAAGTATTTATCATTATTGTATTGTACGAGAATATAAAAAAACACATCCTTGAAGACTCCAGGAATGTTGTGGATTAAAGTGCCGAAAGAAATTAACCTACGCAACTTTATTACACTTATTCATATGTTGTATCAGTTTTATGTTTATTACTACATTGTAATAATAAATGCACTGTACTTACATAGATGCCTTGTCGTTTCTCTGCTCCGCAGAGCAGAAATCAGGGTTTAGTGCAAAAAATTCACCAACCATCAATGCGTCAATTCTTGGCAGCTTTCTGCTTTCACAAAGTCGGCATCCATAATTAATTACTTTTGTCAAAAAAAAACAGTAAACGGAATCGTTTCTAAAGTTAAAATTGTTTTAAGATAAATTTATTCAAACTAAAGAATCCACCCACAATAACACGCGAATGACATTTAATTGTTTACTGAAAGAGACGTCACAATCATGGCGGATGTGGCGAACAGCGTTTTTAGTGTTTAAAAAATATAGACTAAAAAATATTTTTTTAAATTAAATTTCTACAGCAATCTTCTGCTTTTATGAAGTGAACTCGATATATTTAGGTTCCTTAGACCAAATACTGTAAGAAATAAACATTTATTTAATACAATTCGACATGAGTCAACTAGCCTATTAACTGATACGTCGGGAAAAAATTCTGCTCCAGTTCTCGACATCACCTTGTCAGCCTAAACCCGTTCCTCTAGCCCAATTCTCTTGAATTCAAATTTATGAGTCTCCGATATTTCGGCACTGTTGCAAGCGCCATGATCACGGAGTAACTGTAACGGCGCCGGCGCTTGCAACAGTGCCGAAATATCGGAGACTCATAAAAAACAAGGTACATGGTAACAATCCCGTTAATATCTATAATGTTAGTGACCATGAAAGTTTAAAACAATATAACAATGTTATGATCTCGACTGGGCCACTTGAAATCTTATTGTAGCGTAATATAAATACAGCGTACCCTTTCCAGTGAGCTATTGTAGAGAGACATTATATTTTCACGTTATCTAACTATTTGTTACATTCTAAGCATCTGCGTCGGTTCACCGCGGGGCTTTCTACGGATCGGCTCAGATGTAGGGACTTAAGCACTGTTTATTTTATGTAAGAAATTCAATTCCAGCAAAGGGTCGTGATAGTTTATAGAAAATATAGGTCGATACTTATGTTTTAAGCCGAGAATAGATATTTGCACTGAAAACTGAAGCGTTAAAATAGTTCTTGTAGTTCGTTGTAATTATGATCAATGTTTTAATAATAGTTTTTTTATCAAGTTATTGATAAGTAAAGTTGAGTTGATTGAATGAAAGGTATATTTACTTTACTTATTTCGGTTTACGATTTATGACGTACTAGCGGCCCGCTCTCGCTTCGCTTCGGTGTAGAGCTGAAGTGTAGACTACAGTTTTTGTTCTCAGGCTTGTATTATACACAATGACATTCATCTATGATTCTTCTTATACCTGCATGCAAAGTCTCAGCCCGATCGGTTTAAAATTGACAAAGTTTCATACAAACTTTCATTCCCTATTTTATCCCCTTGGGGGTAGAATTGATCAAAATCCTTTCTTAGCGGATGCCTACGTCATAACATCTACCTGCATGCTAAATTTCAGCCCGATCCGTCCAGTGGTTTGGGCTGTGCGTTGATAGATCACTATGTCAGTCAGTCACCTTTGAGTTTTATATATACCTATATAGATTAAAAAAAAACTGCTTACTAGATCTCGTTCAAACCAATTTTTTGGTGGAAGTTTGCATGGTAATGTACATCTTAAATATATTTTTTTAGTTTTATCATTCTTTTTTTATTTTAGAAGTTACAGGGGGGGAGGGGGGGGACATTTAACCACTTGGAAGTGTCTTTTGCACAAACTATTCAGTTAAAAAAATGATATTAGAAACCTCAATATCATTTTCGAATGGGTTTGATGAAAAAGAAATGTTCGAGTTTCAGTTCTAAGTATGGGGAACCTCCATTTATTGTATTTTTGTGTGAAAAATGTTAATACGGTTCACAGAATACAACTACTTACCAAGTTTTAACTATATAGTTATTCATCATCATCATCATCATCAGCCTATTAATGTCCCCACTGCTGGGGCACAGGCCTTCCCTATGGATGGAATAGGGAGATTGGGCCATGACCCACCACGCGGGCCCAGTGCGGATTGGTGGGTGCTAACGACTGCAGATGCAGCCGGGACCACCGGCTTAACGTGCCTTCCAAAGCACGGAGGAGCTCGAGATAGTAAATTTTTGGTCACCCATCCAATGACCGACCACTGTGAAAGTTGCTTAACTTCAACTCAAAAGAAATATTCGTCTTGGCAAACTTATGTCTTACATTTTTGCTGAACATTGCTAACATATACTGAAATTCAAGAGAATTGGGCTAGAGGAACGGGTTTAGGCTGACAAGGTGATGTCGAGAACTGGAGCAGAATTTTTTCCCGACGTATCAGTTAATAGGCTAGTTGACTCATGTCGAATTGTATTAAATAAATGTTTATTTCTTACAGTATTTGGTCTAAGGAACCTAAATATATCGAGTTCACTTCATAAAAGCAGAAGATTGCTGTAGAAATTTAATTTAAAAAAATATTTTTTAGTCTATATTTTTTAAACACTAAAAACGCTGTTCGCCACATCCGCCATGATTGTGACGTCTCTTTCAGTAAACAATTAAATGTCATTCGCGTGTTATTGTGGGTGGATTCTTTAGTTTGAATAAATTTATCTTAAAACAATTTTAACTTTAGAAACGATTCCGTTTACTGTTTTTTTTTGACAAAAGTAATTAATTATGGATGCCGACTTTGTGAAAGCAGAAAGCTGCCAAGAATTGACGTATTGATGGTTGGTGAATTTTTTGCACTAAACCCTGATTTCTGCTCTGCGGAGCAGAGAAACGACAAGGCATCTATGTAAGTACAGTGCATTTATTATTACAATGTAGTAATAAACATAAAACTGATACAACATATGAATAAGTGTAATAAAGTTGCGTAGGTTAATTTCTTTCGGCACTTTAATCCACAACATTCCTGGAGTCTTCAAGGATGTGTTTTTTTATATTCTCGTACAATACAATAATGATAAATACTTTATTTTTCGTGGTATTTATTAGAAATCATGTTCTTTATATTATAAACTCAGATAAGTTATTTTCTACGTGCTTACGAGTTTCTGTTTACTACAGTTGACATCATAGCATAGACAATGCATAGACTAAAATGGCCGACAGCGTTTTTGTATGTCCATGAAAATTCTATTTCAAAATTAAAGATTTGTAGCTTTCTAGGTCTCAAAAAAATACAATACATTTTTTTTCGGTCTGCTAGAATATTAATTAACCATTTACAACCTTATTCCAAAAAGGGTCAACTAGCCTATTAACATAAAGTGGGGTGGGAAAATTTGTTGTGCCTCGTATAGGTACAAAAATACTTTTGAAGCAAAACATTGTATGTGTGTTTTCCTTTACAAAAGAGGTATTTATTTTCATATATTATTCAGCTAGACAAATTTAAAGTTGGGCAACAACCACTCAGGCATATTTTCGTTGTAAAAGATTTGAGAGCCCGACGGAGAATTTGCGAACCGACCTAATGTATTATTTATAATTAGTTTTAGATAGTATTTTTTTATAATACAAGCCTGAGAACAAAAACTGTAGTCTACACTTCAGCTCTACACCGAAGCGAAGCGAGAGCGGGCCGCTAGTACGTCATAAATCGTAAACCGAAATAAGTAAAGTAAATATACCTTTCATTCAATCAACTCAACTTTACTTATCAATAACTTGATAAAAAAACTATTATTAAAACATTGATCATAATTACAACGAACTACAAGAACTATTTTAACGCTTCAGTTTTCAGTGCAAATATCTATTCTCGGCTTAAAACATAAGTATCGACCTATATTTTCTATAAACTATCACGACCCTTTGCTGGAATTGAATTTCTTACATAAAATAAACAGTGCTTAAGTCCCTACATCTGAGCCGATCCGTAGAAAGCCCCGCGGTGAACCGACGCAGATGCTTAGAATGTAACAAATAGTTAGATAACGTGAAAATATAATGTCTCTCTACAATAGCTCACTGGAAAGGGTACGCTGTATTTATATTACGCTACAATAAGATTTCAAGTGGCCCAGTCGAGATCATAACATTGTTATATTGTTTTAAACTTTCATGGTCACTAACATTATAGATATTAACGGGATTGTTACCATGTACCTTGTTTTTTATGAGTCTCCGATATTTCGGCACTGTTGCAAGCGCCATGATCACGGAGTAACTGTAACGGCGCCGGCGCTTGCAACAGTGCCGAAATATCGGAGACTCATAAAAAACAAGGTACATGGTAACAATCCCGTTAATATCTATAATATAACATTGTTATTTCAATCTACGAATCACGTAATCCATGTGAGGTACTAACCATGGACTAGAGAAGCTATGAGGAAAGAGAAACTCTACCAACCAACCAACCCAAGTTTAAGTTTGATAAAAATTATTGCTGTCACTTTCTTTGCTCGAACTATAGAGTGAGACAGCACGTTAGTGATATTTATTGAACGAATTTCACTTCACCGAGTACATCTGTTAGTTTTCTTTCAAACTCAACTGTTTTACCATTTAAATCTAAATAAAAGTTTACTAGAAAAAAATCCACGCGGGTCAGGCAGCAGACGGGACACAAACCCGCACCCTTCGCTATCCTGGCGAATGCACTGACCATTATGCTACCGCGGCCCTGACGGCCATGTCGAATTTTCTCTAGCCTTAGGCTGCAAGGCAGCGCCATCTCTTCGCATTGTAAGTAACCCACAATCAATTCCCGTCTGCTGCTTGGTCCGCGTGGAATTTCTTCTAGTAAACTTTTATTTAGATTTAAACATCTAGCAGTTAAATGCTTAAAAAAATAAAACATAACTAAAAATGCTATTTCTTCTTTCAAATGTTTAATTCTTGAAAAAGTATTCATTTGACATTGCGGGTTACCTACAATGCGAAGAGATGGCGCTGCCTTGCAGCTTAAGGATAGGAAAGGAGATTGCTCAGCTTCCATACATGTTTGGCCTAAAGACCAATAATCATGAAAAATTGTTTCCTAGATTCGAAATTATATATAAATTACTGTAGAAACGAATATTATTGACGGACACCCCTGAGAACTTCTATAAACCATAGACACTGGACATATTAAAATAATAAAAAACAAATAAGTTAAATAGTAAACTAGGGAAATCAAGCCAAGTACCGAAATTATGGATTAGATTCAGGTATATAGAGCATGTAGATTAACAGATAGTTGCCTGTTTTTAAAGTTAATGCTTAAGAGTAACTTTTAAAATCAGGTGTCATTTCCGGTTATAATAAGATACTCTGTGACAGAAACTGTGTGATGATTGTGAATGAGCCACAGATTAGAGAGAATTTTTAAACTCTATAGTTAACCAAAGAAAGCTAAGAGATTTAGGTTCTATAGCCGAATATTCAGTAGCTTCATTATTTTTGTTATGTTTTTAAGATAACCATATTTTAGATTTTTAGTGTATCACACCTTATAATTTTATTTATTTATTAATTTATAGTCAGGGAACGTAGGCCCATAGATAGACCTTAAAGTCTAACATATATACAGATTATAATGTGTTTATGGAGGTGTTTATCGAAAAATGTATGGCAATAGACTTTATGATGTCACCTACCATCTATAATAATTGTCTGAGCACATTTGCATCTAGTGAAAATGATAATATAGTGGTGGATATTAATACAACAGTGTAATAAAAAAAAATGATTTATTTTATCGATCTTTACAAAATAGATTTGTTTTTATGTTATATAAACAACTTCGATCAGTCTTTGGCTGAATGTTACTAAATCCATAGCCATTAAAAATGATTCGTATGTTTTCCAAACCGGTAACATTAAAAGTCCTTTTTAAAGTAAATATATTATACAAAGGTGTCCGTTGAAATCTAATTACTGTAAATTAAATTATAAATTCCGCCAAGAATTACCGTGTATGTCAATATTTTTTGTGCATTTAGGCCAATTTGAGCAATCTCCTTTCGATGCGGCCATCGGGGCCGCGGTAGCATAATCGGTCAGTGCATTCGCCCGGATTGCGAACGGCTTCGAGTTCCGTCTGCTTCCTGGTCCGCTTGGATTTTTTTCTATTAAAACTTTTCTTTAGATTTAAACATCTAGCAGTTAAATGCTTAAAAAACATAACTGTAAGTTAACAATCTTTTTTCTATGTTTTTTAATTTTTATTAATCAAATTAATTACTCAGGCTATCAATGCGTTTTTGCTTACATAATGGTAGCTTATTGATGCACTTTTTGTAAAAATCTGCTGGACGGGAGGTAACTCTCCAAAGGCGTTTTGAACTGCCTCACGAATCCAAATTCTGAAAAAAGTAGAAGTCTGTAGGGGCGAGGTGAGTACGGTGGATGACGGAGAACTTTCAACCACAGCTTTTGTAACTTGGAGATCGTCTGTTGTGCAGTAGAATGTCGCACGTTGTCGTGCAGGAGCAGCGGAGCCGATATAAAGTAAAAATATCTCTTATCTATTAGACAAGTCCGTCCGTCCGTCTGTGGTGCTGTTTCAGCGGCCAAACCGTAAGAGATAGATAAAGAGAATGTTTAAGTTATAAGTTAAGAATAGTCTGATAAGACTACAAACCGGATTTGAGTAACGTAGCACTTCCGGTTTTCGAGAAATCACGAATTTCAAACGAAACCACACAAAATCTCCGAAGTTCTCAATTAATTAAATACTTTTTTTTTTTAATTGGTGAACATTTGGTTCACTGGTTTGCTAGTTTTTATATAATTGGAAATCGACATGTGAATTGTATTTTGTCATTTTGAATTAATTGAATGATTACTAAGTACTTTTTAGTATTTCGGTTCTGTTTATTATTGACGTGTAATTGATTACGAAATAAATGATTATGATTATGATAATTCTACCTAAACTAAAGAGACCACAAGCAGCGATAAAGGCCTTTCTAAAGCACGACCCCAAGACCGCTACCGTTCGGCTACCTGTCTCTGGTAGTAAATGTTTTTTTTTTCTCTATATTAGGGTTAACAAACAATGATACAATCTTGTTACATTATAAACTAACTAGACTGATTAAAAAAAATGTATTTAATTAATTGAGAACTTCGGAGATTTTGTGTGGTTTCGTTTGAAATTCGTGATTTCTCGAAAACCGGAAGTGCTACGTTACTCAAATCCGGTTTGTAGTCTTATCAGACTATTCTTAACTTATAACTTAAATATTCTCTTTATCTATCTCTTACGGTTTGCCCGCTAAAACAGCACCACAGACGGACGGACGGACTTGTCTAATAGATAAGTGTACTAATTGCATCATCCACTACATTTACCACAGAGTTTCTAACAGTAATTAGCATTGGGAGACTGTATACATTTAACTTAAATTTACTGTTAATTTACTTTATTTGCCTATTATACTTAAATATGTAAATACGTACTCTATAATATAATTTCTGATTTATTTACTTAAAAGTTTCAAGTACTTTTCTCTTAAACGAAATAACAGGGATCGCAAAAATGTCAATTTCAAATTCACAACGATACTAAAGAGGTTTTCTCTTCAAAATCTAATAACTAAACTCTTTCCAAATAATCAACCAACTTGTTATTTTTCAAGCCTTAAAATTAACTACTAAAAACATCTCTTATCTATTAGACAAGTCCGTCCGTCCGTCCGTCTGTGGTGCTGTTTCAGCGGCCAAACCGTAAGAGATAGATAAAGAGAATGTTTAAGTTATAAGTTAAGAATAGTCTGATAAGACTATAAACCGGATTTGAGTAACGTAGCACTTCCGGTTTTCGAAAAATCACGAATTTCAAACGAAACCACACAAAATCTCCGAAGTTCTCAATTAATTAAATACATTTTTTTTTTAATTGGTGAACATTTGATTCACTGGTTTGCTAGTATCATATAACATCAAATAACAGTGAACTTAACTGATTGAGCCAGCGTTATTAATTGCAGCAATAATAACAGATATTTTTACACAAAATATTCAACGAATTAACTTAATGACACCGAAATTCAATCGAGTGGTATTACCTTTACAATTATGAAAATTCATTCAACACGATGACGTCTTCCACAATATGTATGTAGGTTTTAACGAAATAGCAACACCTTTTCAACTCACGCCCTCATCAAATATTTATTGTGCTATAATTAGGGATAATTCAGTTTGAATAAAGGATGAAGTGGAGAGCAAATAGACAGACGGTGTTAACAAGATGTCAAAACATGCGTTACACTATGGCGTCACTGTCTTGAGTGCCTACGCATGTAGCTCGCACACTGATCATGGTGACATTGTGATGTACCCCTTTGCGTGGGTAATGTCATTATGCATGCTGAAAGAAATTCTCGCGATTTCAAAGGATTCGTCTATTTTTACAAGCTTGACGTCACAAAAGAGTTTGTTTTTTTAGAATCTAGGGAAGTCATAGCCATTTTAGAGAAAATTGTAGCCAAATGATTTTTGCAGCGAGTAAGTTTTATCAGCGCAGCTATGCTATTCGTTTCATCATCATCATCATCAGCCTATTAATGTCCCCACTGCTGGGGCACAGGCCCTCCCTATGGATGGAATACGGAGATTGGGCCATGACCCACCACATGGGCCCAGTGCGGATTGGTGGGTGCTAACGACTGCAGATGCAGCCCTGACCAACGGCTTAACGTGCCTTCCGAAGCACAGAGTAGCTCGAGATAGTAATTTTTGGTCACCCATCCAATGACCGACCACTGCTAAAGTTGCTTAATGTCAACGATCGCAGCCGAACGCGCTAACCACTTGCGCCATCGAGGTATTCGTTTATTCTTACAGATTAGCACTGCAGAGCTCTAAGGGGTAGGAGAAGATATCTAGGCGTTGACAAGTGGCAATCTTTCTTTGGAACAACTAGAGGGCGATTTTGTAATATAATGCTAGCCATACACACTACGAGAAATCGTTACGATCAGACTGTACAGTTCAAACGGAACAGTTTATCGGACGTGGCGTACGTATAGAAAACTGTGCAGTTTTATAACATACACGCTACGATTTATCGGTACCGTTCGAACTGTACAGTCTGATCCGATTTCTCGTAGTGTGTATGGCTGGTATAAAACACTCAGTTCCGATTTCGGTAGCTGCCTTTTTAAACATTAGTTTGATACGCATTACGCCATTACACAGCAAATATGTCGCTATGTCTGTAGAAGCAGCCAGTATATTTGAACTTTGTCAGAAATCCGAATAAATGATATCGTAAGTGAGATTGCATCTTACAGAATGAAATCAAAACTTAAAAAAATTAGGATTGTGTTTATTGTTAAGAGCCCTTTCACATTTTTTACAAAAGATTGTAATTGTTGAGCGCCCTTAGATTTTTTTAGACTATTTCCAATAGAAGAAAACAGTAGATATTTTCTTCCTATTGTAAGTTAATGTAGAATATTTGCAAATACTATTTTCATTTATTTGTACTGGTCGTTCTACCGCAGCTAGTTTACGGCAAAAACGATAGTATGCACAACTTCAAACGCCTGAATCTCTAAATAATGTTCAATACATTAGATCAAGTTAATTACTACGACATCAAAAATATGTTTTTGTAGTAACATAATGAATTAGAATTTTGATTTTTTATCTCATTAATTATCACAAAAAACATCTAACCTCCGTGAGTTTTCCCAAAAAATAATGCAGGTTTGCCTCGTATTTTGATATTGAATTAAATAGAATTACTATCAAAAACTGTCATAAAACTAATCTACCGTCATTGAACTACTGAAATATGTATATATTTGTATAATTAGTTCATTAATAATTATTTTATAGGACTCGAAACATCACCCGTAAAATGCAATATATACTAGTGCAAATCTACCTACACGCCGATCAGTACGGCAGCGGCGCAATTTTGTAAAAGGGCTCTTAAGTAATTATAATAATATAGTACCGATACAGCGTTTTGACATAAGAAATAACAATGACACTTAGTCATTGTTATTTCATTAAAGTTGCGGAGTTTTTTCGCCCGTTCCTCTCACGGCTACAGCGTCCGCCGGATACGAAAACAATTTTGGATAGTTAAAGAGTTATTTTAATATATTAGAATTATATTAAAGCAACAAAATGGTGTGATTTTATGAAATCACGATGCAAGTGTAACTTTCAAACAATTTAACAATTAACACTATCCGTAAATGGAATGCTCTGCCTGCTCACGTGTTCCCTCCTTCTTACAACCTGGGATCCTTTAAAAGAGGCGTGAAGAAGCAACATGCAGGCCGGCAAGGTGAGTATGGCTGATGTGGCAGGTAGAACTGCTTTACCAGCTATCTTCACATCTCGACTTCACCATCACTTAACATCAGGTGGGGTGGAGTCATTTGTCGGACCTATCCATAAAAAAATAAAAAATAAATGTGTGTGTCAGCTCCGACGCAGACTGGAGTTTACTCCTTAAGTTCGATAGTCTAACCAGACGCAAAAAGAGTTTATTTAACTTAAAAAAGATTGATACTGTATGAAAGGGTAAATTAAAAAATTAATGAAAATATATAAATATACATTTATTATAACTAATCGACGAAATATTTTACATTAAACTTTTTACAATAGTCAATTTCAGATGTGCATAAATATTCATTAGGAATGTTGATAAATTAAGTAATTATTATTATCAGACTATTATCATTATTTTAAATATTAATTAAATCAACATTGTCTGCATTATTAATTACAGTGACAAGTGGTTTATGGTAACTAAAATAAGACACATGGACGTTCGTAGATACGTGGTTCACGAATCTTGAAAATACCGCATCAATGGTTGTACCATACCTCGTTGTCCCCATTGCTTTATCAGAAACAATATCTAAATTCAATTCAGATCTTAAAAATTTTATAAATGTCAATCCGTCATCTTTGTTTGTCAAAATTGCGCGACATAGGATGCGCACCAAAAACATAACGAGGTCATTTATCGATAGATTTTACTCCTCACATTTTTCTCATACCAGGCCCCTTATAGTATATGCAAATCGATTCATAAGGAGTAAACTCCAAAAACTCTTTCAAACTCACAATTTGTAACATTCTTCATTTTATTGTAAAAAAACATCGATAATATATCGTTCTTGCACAAGGGTCTTCTTTATCTACTTATTTCATTTCTATTTGTTGTTATAGAGTGTATGAAAAATACGCACCCAGTGAAAATTTCCACGGTTCATGATAATAGGGCTCCGCGGTCAGTCTCTTTTATGGGACCCCAAAATTACTAAAGGCATTTCAACCTTCTGAATTGTTCCATACAACAATGCCTTTTATTTTATAGAAACCTTTTCTGATGAAGGCTGATCCGTATCAGTAAAAGCCGTTTCAGAGAATGGGTTTCGCGTTACGCCGTCCCGTAATATATAATATGTTACTTGCTGAATTGTTTGAAATAGAGATAGGTGGCCCTTTTCACTGTCAATATATATATTCCGAAACATAGTCTCATTATTTCAAACGTCGGAAACAATAGGGTATTTTTATATTAAAACTGTTTCGAGTTTTATTCCGTGAAAATGGCAACGATTTTTGTGTCTATCAGTTTCCAAAGAATTAATAAACATAGCTATTGAATCTGACATTTAACCTACAAGATCGATTAGTAGAGGCAGGTTTAAAGAAAGATGAGTCGAGGCGGACTTCCCGCTCAAATTGGAGTAGCCACTTATGGAATTAACTTTAACCTTATAGAAGACAATAAAAGAAACACTAAATAACACTTTATTTTGATGCACAACGAAACAACAAAATTTTGGTCACCCATCTTATGAATGGCCATTGAAAAAGTTGCTTAACTTCAACAACAATCACAGATGGAACGCTTTACTCTATGCGTCGAGCTCCGCGCTTTTAGCAATATCCATAAATTAATCTGACAAATTGTGACAAGGTCTATGTTTCACGCTATCATTCTGCGCTATCATTAATTTAGGAGATAATCTCTCTTGATTGATGAACAGTCGAATATCCCTTTCATATTATATTATTCATTTCAGTAAGTAAATCAATTTATTCGCCAGATAACAAAACCTCAAGCATCTACCTGCAATACTCACAATACACCGCTTAGGGGCAAAACCTATTATTGGAGGTTATGTTAAGTTGTGATTTAAAGGATATGATAGGTTGAGGAACCAGCTGGCGAACAAATAATGGAATAATTACGCATCTTGTCAAACTACATTTTTTTACGGTCCAGAGGTTCCGGGTCCGTTGAATTTGAATCTCAAATAATTTTCAATCAAAACCGTCTAAAACAGTGTTAATAATTACTTTATATATTCATTAAAACCCATGGCAAAAGCTCACTTTTGGTATGTTATTCAATTTTATACAGCTCCTGATAAATTTAAGTATATTTAATTTTATGTCATTATACCGTTTAAATCTAAAGAAAGCTTACATTAAGTTACATGCTTTAAAAATAATAAAAAATTATAATTATACCGTTTTCTTCGCCAGCTCCTCAGTTGATAGAGTATGCCCATCAGAATCCAAGGCCGAGTCGAGATGCAGCCAAGAAGAATGTAATAAATAAAAAAGTGAATAAAGTCAATTAAAAAATATATAAAAAAAACCGAGACTTGCTCAGGTTTTTTCAGAGTTAAACAATCTCTCAAAATTGTTCAAACAAAACTTCAATTCGTTCATTGGTCATGATTGGCGTCACTTCATTTCTAAGTGTCCCCGCACACGGGCCACCGACCACAACCACAAAACACCGCCACCGGCATATTTCTTGTAGTTTTCATACATTTTATATGGACTCGCCACACACGGTACGCCGGTGGCCGCCACACGCTGCAAATCGTCGTTGCTCGCTTCTTGTGGCCCGCACCGGCCACTTCATGCGCCGATACAAAACACCGCCACACGTCACTCGCGCGATCACCCTACCCCTCTCTCCCTTACCTTAGTCGGCCGCTGTCAGGCGCTTGAGCCACTTTAGTGGTCGCTTCTAGCTTGCCGTGGCGGCGTTTGTGGCTGTGGCGGCGTTTGTGGCTGTGGCGTATGGCCCGTGTGCGGCGACACTAAGACGTATCTGACTTTTGTGGATACTATTAGTCTCAATATATCTTTATATATATAATTCTTCTGTGAGTGTGTATGTCACTGAACTTCTCTTAAACGACTGGACCGATTTTGATGAAATTTTTTGTGTGTGTTCAAGGGGATCTGAGAATGGTTTAGATTCACAATTTTGTCCGCTGGACAACCCCTATTTTTTTAGGGCGGTACGAAGTTCGCTGGGTCAACTAGTATTATATATTACTGATCTAATAAGTTTTTAATAATTATATATTACCACGTGCATTCGGTTTGAAGATCCGGCAAATAACTAAAACGGACAAAACATCCGATTTTGCGATTGCAATCCAATTCAGTCACACGGTAAAATTCCAAATAAGATTTAGTAACAAAACCGCGCTAATGTTGATACGATGGATTGACAAAGAAAATTGTTAATAAAAATTCCTTTCTTACTCCGAATAACACCATAATCACAAAATTGTGTAAGATAGCTGTGTAGGACTGCTTCTTAAACGTCCTGTACCCTTAGTACGGGTTTTAAAATTACGAAAACTATGATAGGTTTCGTGAGCTTGCACAAACTTTCAGTACCCCTAGCACGAACTATTATCGAATTCGAATAGTTTGCAAACCGAAATGTGAATGTCAAATTTTGTATGGAAACTTGAACAGCAGCGACACAAAGTACGTAACGAGAACTAAAAATCAGTACAGATTTGACAATGACATTTCGGACTCGCAAACGATACGAATTCGATATTGGTTCGTGCTAGGGGTACATTTTACCTCATCAATGGTAGTACAAGTTAATTTTTTCAAGCATCGTTTAAACGATATCGTCCACTGTTAACTCGATAGTACGAACTTCACGGTGCATATTTTCATCTCTCTTGCACGCTAAGAGAGAACAAAGAACAGCCTTATTTCTAATATTGATGTCTGGACTAGTAAAGATATTAACCTATACTGCCGATTAAAGTTCACTACAGTTTCCGCTAGAGGAGCTGGTGTGAAATGTATGGAAACAAAACGAGACGGTCATAGTTTTCGAAAACTATCAAAACTGGTACTAAGGGTACAGTACCCTTAGTTTGAGTTCACAAAACTATCATAGTTTTCGCAATTGTAAATTATGTTTCTACGTCCATTTTGGTGTAAAGTTACCAAATATACTTAAAATTTTAGAAGACACAAATGATTTAATGATAGAATTTAAACACTGTTTATTTGTATTGAAACGAAAACAATAAAATCAGTATCCTTAGTACGAGTGCGAGCTCACGAAAATTATCACAGCTTTCGTAATTGTAAAACTCGTACTAAGGGTACAGATCGTCTCCGTTCTTCATTCGAGAAGCAGTAAATAACTTCTTCCTACTGCTAATTACCAACTAAATGGAAATCGCATTGGACCAGCCGTAAGTTTTAATACGATTACCTCGGCTGACCTGTATCTAACGCGACGCGGCCCTTCATTACGAAACTATGAAACACAATTGTTACTTAACGAAATTTTAATTCAGTTCATGTGGGAATTTGTACAATTTAAATATCACGGATGATCCGATTAATGAATGTTGAACAGTTTAAGGCTGCGTTTCCACCAGAGATCTGCGATGGAAATGTGTCGTGCGAGGATGTCTAGCTGCGCTGTGAAAATGTGTGGGGATTTCCACCAAAGCTGTGCGATGAAAATGTGCCTACGAGGATGTGTAGCGGAGCTGTGAAAATGCGCATTAATGTGTGGTGCGAGGATGCGTTGCTTTATATTCTGCTTCCATTTCTTCATCGCAAATTGTTAAATAAAAAGTATCTTGTTTTTCCAATTATCCATATCTATTTTGTGCACTTCTACTTCCAACAAACTCCGTCTATGGACTGGCTGGTACAGTATGCGCAAACCTCGCAACACATCCTTCTCAACACACATTCCTCGCAACACATCCCTCGCACACATGCCTCGTACACAACCCTCGCTTGTTTTGTATGCGCAAAAATCTAGCTCCGCTGAGCCGTGTCCACCAGAGCTGTGCTGACCGAGGCGAGGTAAATGAAGCGATTCTATTGGTTCTTTACAAACACATCCTTCGCTATGCATCCTCGCACATCTCTGGTGGAAACGCAGCCTTAAGTTTATCTTTACATATAATAAAATGGTAAGAAAGTTAAAACTGTACATTAAATATTTTTTTAAAAGAATACTTGGAAGTGTGATCTACAATCGATACCGAAGCCAAAAATATAATTTTTAGAATTTTTGTCTGTATATACGAGTATGTCCGGGATAAACTCAAAAAGTACTGCATGGATTTACTTCAAATTTGGCACGAATATTATTAAGAAGTCGGGTCAACATATAGGCTACATATTATCACGCTATCACCTACGGGGAACGAGCAGTGAACCCTTTTGGGGTGCAAATAACTAACTCCACGCGAACGAAGTCGCGGGCGGCTGCTAGTATATGAACGTACGTACATACGTACGAACGAACGTACGGACCTACATTTTCCATTAAAAAGGATTTGCGTCAAATGAAATAAAATATGTATCGTCTTTCCACTTAATATAAAAAAAATAAAGTATCTAAAACATTGTCATTTATCTTTTCACTTCACAAAAGAAAAAAGGACTACCTCTTACCTCCAAATTCTTTAGATTTAATCCTATAATTGGATCACTATTTAGAGATACAAAAACGACGAAAGTCAATTCTCCGAAGGCCACTTTAATTTGTGTCTTATTTGCCATTATATTTTCAGCGACTCTTGATAAATATTTCCAGTCTGCGTAATTAAAGAGAGAAAATACAGTTTCAAATCCGAGTTTCGTTACTGTTTTCTCGAATTAAGTTCATTTGTCAAGTAATAAAAAAGGTAAATTTAAAAAATCAAAAAACCCGACTGCTTAATTATACTTCAAATAAAAACTGAAAAGAAAAAAACAAGTCCAGTAGTCTATAATTCTGTTAATAAGGAACAAAGCTACTTTAACAGTCGGGACCCATTAGATATTCAAGAATACATAATATTTTTCAACAGTGGGTCCCGACTGTTAAAGTAGCTTTGTTCCTTATTAACAGAATTATAGACTACTGGACTTGTTTTTTTCTTTTCAGTTTTTATTTGAAGTATAATTAAGCAGTCGGGTTTTTTGATTTTTTAAATTTACCTTTTTTATTTCACACTTTTTAGTTAGTTAGTATTTTAAGACGGTATATACCGTAGTCTTGTTACTTCAGTAAGGGAATTAATATCGCGGGAATTATTAAGTACCTTAAGACAGTCTAAAAATGAATCTAATGATACCGCATACATATTTTTTTAAAGGGAAATTTAGAAAAAATATTATTATGTCTTTATCCCGTGGGACTTTTAGGATAAAATGTATCCTATGACACTCCCGTAATCAAGACAAATCTAACGATACCTCATACATCAAAATCCATCAAGCCGTTTAGGCTACAGGAGGTCACAAAGGAACAGACATACATACATACTTACATACACTCCCTAAACATTACCCTCCCTCTTTGGCAGTCGGGTAAAAATAAACGGATGTTAAATATACCAATGAAGTATTCTAATCTTTATATATATAATTCTTCTGTGAGTGTGTATGTCACTGAACTTCTCTTAAACGACCGATTTTGATGAATTTTTTTGTGTGTGTTCAAGGGTATCTGAGAATGGTTTAGATTCACAAAGACGTGTAGACAGGACAACGTCTGTCGGGTCCGCTAGTTTATCTATAAGTATATATAAAACTCAAAGGTGACTGACTGACATAGTGATCTATCAACGCAATGCCCAAACCACTGGACGGATCGGGCTGAAATTTGGCATGCAGGTAGATGTTATGACGTAGGCATCCGCTAAGAAAGGATTTTGATCAATTCTACCCCCAAGGGGATAAAATAGGGAATGAAAGTTTGTATGAAACTTTGTCAATTTTAAACCGATCGGGCTGAGACTTTGCATGCAGGTATAAGAAGAATTATAGATGAATGTCATTGTGTATAATACAAGCCTGAGAACAAAAACTGTAGTCTACGCTTCAGCTCTACACCGAAGCGAAGCGAGGGCGGGGCGCTAGTTTAGGTATAATTAAGAAGATCAGCGTGCCAAATATCGAAGTAAAATACATAATAGCCTAAGTAAAATTAGGATCTTTATCAATCCAGCTTGAGTAATTATTAAAAGCTTCTATTTAACTTGCAATGTAGGTATGTATATATGTATGTTTGATCGGGTGGAATCTTGCAACTCAATTAAAAAGCAGATGCCTTCATTGGATTGAGCAGATAATTTTGTACACACGTTTAGTTTTGATGACAATGCATGGTGAGCTATGTGACGTCATTCTAAATCCAATATGGCGGAACATACAAGATGGTGGACTAGTTATTTATGTTGCACTCTTACATTATGGGTATCAAAGGAAAGGGCTTGCTCAGAATAACTCGTAAAATAACGTGTCATAACTCTAAATCCAATAAGGCGGAATTTACAAGATGGCGGACTAGTTATTTTTGATGCTCTCTCCAATATGGGTATAAAACGAAAGGGCTTGCTGGGAATAACTTGAAAAATAAAGTGTCGTCATTCTAAATCTCATATGGCGGAACATACAAGACGGTGGGCTAGTTATTTTTGATGCACTCCTACAATATGGGTTACAAATAAAAGTACTTACTGAGAATAACTCCAAAAGTAT
Source organism: Chilo suppressalis (assembly GCA_902850365.2). Lineage (NCBI taxonomy): Eukaryota > Metazoa > Arthropoda > Insecta > Lepidoptera > Crambidae > Chilo > Chilo suppressalis. The sequence goes on from OU963910.1 coordinate 3,272,768, forward strand.
AGTGGCATCATCATAAATCCAATATGGCGGCCTTAAAATGTTGGCGAACTAAGTTTTTTAAGTTTACCTGCAATATGGATATCAATTAAAAGGGCTCGCTGAGTATAAGTCGAAAACTAAAGTGACTTTACCTTAAATCCAAAATGGCGGACCTTAAAAGATGGTGGCCTAAGCTTTTTATGCTTTCCTACAATATGGGTATCATATGAAAAAAATAGCTGAGACATATTATCAGCTATTATGGTTATCAGTCTCAGTTGTAAGGGTTTATGAAGTTCTCGATTTTGTCCATCGATAATAATTAAAAAAGTAGAAAATTAAATCAAAAGTAAAAAAACTTTTTTAAAACAAGCTCTTATTTAAATGCGCTCAAAAGAATAAAATAAAATTTACCTTTAAAACTTTTACTATGAATTTATAACGTCATTACACAATTTATATATTATAAAAGCTTGGCGCTATATTTAAGTAAGTACTGGGAGTTATAGTTTTTATATATTTACAGAAAATCAATAATATTTAAATACAAATTTCCTTAACCTACTTATAAATAACATCTTATTTACAAAATAAAAAATAAGTCACCCCCAGCGCCGCCGTCAGGGATGGTGCCCAATAGGCTGGCAGCATTGCCACGTTGAATGGCAAGGCTGATCTGTTGACCGAGATAGCTGCCAGCCTTTTGATCACCAGTAACTTCGGTGAGTCTCTTTGATATTAATTAAATTATTCTCTCTCATTATTACTGGTAGTTATAATATGGAAATAAAAACAAAATCAAATATGAAATAATTTATTGCATTCATTTAGTTACAAAGATGGTGAAATCCATGTCATAAAGTACGTTACATGAACCCTGTCAGGGTATCGCTATACTTGGTCTCATATGAATGAAAATCACTCAATTAACAATAATCTAATTAAAAATTTTAATAAAATTTCTTAAATTTACCTATTAATACCTACTATCAAAATTCATAAATTTCGTCAATTATCCCATAAGGGAAAATACAATGCATAGTAAAAATTCTACAGACAACTACTCAAAGAACAATACAGCCAACGTCGTTGAGAAAAAGTATCAATGGCAGCGCCCATTTACAAAATATTCTTTGTGAACAGCTGGTAAAGTTGCCATTCTACAGATACGTACCTACTTACAAGTCTGTTTATAACGAAACAAGCAAAGAAAATAGCAAGTTTTCTGTTCTGGGGAAGTTTTGGGCTCCGACTTTAGATGTAGCCAACAAAATGCAGAATTATTTCGATACTTGCGATATTGTTGGAGAATAAGATGAATGATGCTATTGAGACGTAGAACGTAGATTTTTTTTCGTGTAAGCCTCATTCTCAAAGTCATGCTTCAGTAACGCCATGTTTGACACCGGTTGGGTGCATAGATTAATGGTAATATCCCCAAACTTTTTGAAGTGAAAACTTCTTTAGCGGCGTTGTACACTTTTTTTGTATGGGTAAAAAATGTTAAACTCGCTTCAGGACACGTGGGCTGATCGCGTCAGGACACGTGGCCTGATCGCGTCCAAGACACGTGACCTATTCGAAAAATGATATTTCGGACTCGCAAACGATACGAATTCGAACCGAAATGTCAATGTCAAATTTTGTATGGAAACTTGAACAGCAGCGGCACAAAGTACGTAACGAGAACTAAAAATCAGTACAGATTTGACAATGACATTTCGGACTCGCAAACGTTACGAATTCGATTTTGGTTCGTGCTAAGGTTACTGTTCCTTGTTTCTAAATTAGTACTAAATGTCATTTCCAAGTTATTTTGGCCATCGTACGTAGTTCATAAAAACAACACTAGATGTCAGCAAACTATAAAATCGCTGTTAGGGGAAAGCAAGAAATTTCCTTTTATTATTTGGCAAATTTTTGAGATTTTTCAATTTGACCTTACATTTTGGGGTGGGGGTCATGTCCCTTGTGACCCCCCCTTCGGACTGCGCCTGACGTTGTAATAGATATGTTTTCTCTCTAACAAAATATCAAATAACTCAATCCTTTCCTCAAAGCATCCTTATCACCCTCAATACCTACTATTAGAATATCGTATCGTATCATTTTCTTTGTGGAACACAATCACTGTACGTTTCATAATATAGTATATACATATACGGGAAAACATAATGTTGGGTAATTTATTTTATTTATTCGTTATATTGCGTGCGACATTTGAAATAAAAGAAAACAGTTGCGTTTACTTACGCTAGTACATTTTACTAACATATTCTTACTATACAAATGATAGAATATTTTATCTGATGTTTTTTTTTATCCACGGCACCTTATTTCGATACCGTGGATTTTACGCTCGAATTAGAGCAAGTGACTGGAGATTTATGCCTTGATAACGAATAAACCACAGAATACAGAAAGAATGTAAAGAAAATATAACTAGAAAAAATCCCACGCGGTCCAGGCAGCAGACGGGACTCGAACCCGCACCCTTCGCAATCCGGGCGAATGAAGAGATGGCGCTGCCTTGCAGCTTAAGATAGGCTAGAGGAATTGCTTTAAAAAATAAAAATTATAACTATAATTGCTATTGCTTCATTCAAATGTTTAATACTTGTAAAAGTATTCATTTGAGATTGTGGGTAACCTATAATGCGAAGAGATGGCGGTGCCTTGCAGCTTAAGAATGGCTAGAGGAATTTCGACGCGGTCCGTGAGGGCCGCGGTAGCATAATTGGTCAGTGCATTCGCCCGGATTGCGAAGGGTGCCGGTTCGAGTCCCGTCTGCTGCCTGGTCCGCGTGGAATTTTTTCTAGTTATATTTTCTTTACATTTAAATATCAAGCAGTTACATGCTTAAAAAAATAAAAAATATAAATGCAGAAAGAAGTTAAAAGGGCCTTGTGGGCGAGCAGGCGCGCCACAGTTATGTTTGATCAAATGCTCATCATCATCATCATCAGCCTATTAATGTCCCCACTGCTGGGGCACAGGCCTTCCCCATAGATGTAATAGGGTGATTGGGCCATGACCCACCACGCAGGCCCAATGCGGATTGGCGGGTGTAAAGACTGCAGATGCAGCTGGGACAATGGCTTAACGTGCCTTCCCGGAGGATCTCGAGATAGAAGATTTTTGTTCACCCATCCAATGACCGACCACTACGGAAGTTGCTTAACTTCAGCAATCGCAGCCGAACGCGCTAACCACCCACACCATCGAGCTACTCAATGCTCATAACTTGACCAAAACTTGGTTCTGATTGCATCGTTGCACTCGCCGTTGAGCGGCGGTCGGTTTGATGTCGCGTCGTTTGATTGGCTATTATCTATTAAGCAGAAGTGTAGGGGGGGCCAGCCGGCGACATCGGTTGCCATACAAACGGTCTATAACCCGGAGATACGTCAGCTGTTATTCTTTTTCTTCAGAGGACCACGCGCGCTGGCCTACGTTGACACCGACTTACTGTGGCCACTATTCCTACACGAACAAAGAAATTTTTGTTTCTTTGTCGTACTATTCGCAAGTGGAATTCTCTGCCCGCGCACGTGTTAACCCCTTTCTACAATCTGGGGTCGTATATGAAAGACGGGAACCATTTCCGCAGGGCAGCAGCGGGAGGATGGTTAGTGTGGCAGTTTATAACTTCTGTACCAGCTATCTTCGCGTCTGGATTCTATCACCATTTAACATCTGCTGGGAAAGACTCGTTTTTCTATCTAGCTTTTAAAAAAAAAGATAATTGAAGCTTGTGTACTTACGTACGAGGTAAGTGTGTGAAGCCGAGGAAAGCCAACACTCGATTAACGACCAAATTGATAGCGTACTTAAGATAAGTGGCGTCAACTGCAAAACCGGTAAGTTTGAATGAAAAACGCGGTACGGTGGTAACAACTTAATTGTTTTATCAACTACGTAACTTAAAGCGGAACATGGATCCATTGTCAAAAAGGTGGCTAATAAAGCTGAACGGTGCTCATGCTGGGGGGCTGGTCTTCTTTCTGACGACCTCCGTGGCCGAGTGGTTTGTACGCCAGGTTTCATGGTGTCGCCGACTCGAGAGGAGGAATATGAGCATTTGTACTCCAGTCATGGATGTTTAAAATGTATATCTATGTAAATATACTTACATATGTACTGTATATGTATTCTATCCGTTACCCTAGTATCCCATAACACAAGCCTTACAGTGCTTACTATGGGGCTAGGCTAATTGGTGTGAGTGTTTGAAATATTTATTATTTATTTCTTTCTGCCGTGGAGCCCCGGCCGAGCCGGGAAGCTCTCGGGTGCGGATATGCGGGGAAATCCCTCAACCAGGATCCCGCGGTCTTGCACTTAATAGCGTAGAAGGTATTCGCAGGGTTTTTAGCCATAATATGCCGTAAGCGCTCGTAAAACTTGCGAGATGCGGGGCGTGTGGTCCGTTCGTTGGAGCAACGTCTGTAAATAGAGGTATTGCCTTTTTTTTTATAACGCAGGTAAAAAATGCTATTTACAGACGACGGCGCCTCACACCTGGCTCCCGCAAGTCTTACGGGCCCCCCAGTGGCTGTCCACCGAGGACCCCGCAACTCTTACGGGCGCTTGACGGCATAATATCCGTTAAAAAAGTCTAAGCTGCTTAGCGCGAAGCCGCGGGATCCCCGATTAGGGATTCTTCCGCGTCTCAATAGAGGTATTGCCTGCATAAAAAAAAACTTCATGCCTACCCTACTCGGCGACACAGTGAGAAGATAGTATAGTGTAATGCTCTTATCTAATTAGCGGTATTTACTCGCTACAACTATTTGGTTCTGGACGAGTGATGCTGAATGCAGTGGCACTAATCTCGCAGCCGCAGATCAACCCAACTCACACTACACTTAATATCAGACGGGCTGGGTGATTATTATTTGTCGCGTCATAGTTTCTATAAAAAGAAAACCATTATTACGGACTCCACGCCCATTGCCACACCTCTATAACCGACTACGCCTTTGACATTGGTTAGGTTAAATCCAATTTTATCTAAATGGACGGGTGAAGAGTCCAGTACTTAAATCCATTCAGAACATTTTATAAATTGTCCGTCTATACTTTGTTTATACCAGCATTAGGCATAGCTTCAACACGCATAATTCTTTTGCAAGATAGGGGGCGACAATTGTACATTAGTATGAAACTAGCAAACCAGTGAACCAAATGTTCACCAAAACCTGATTTCTCGAAAAGCGGAAGTGCTACGTTACTCAAATCCGGTTTGTAGTCTTATCAGACTATTCTTAACTTATAACTTAAATATTCTCTTTATCTATCTCTTACGGTTTGGCCGCTGAAACAGCACCACAAATAAACGGACTTGTCTAATAGATAAGAGATAAGTACATAAACATATACTTACATCGGTAAGAAATATAAGTTTTCATACCGGCACTACAATGGCACACCAATTTACATAATTCAAAAATGAAGAAGTTCTTACAAAGTTTGAACCAAGGATTTGAATGTCTATCATTTTACAGATCCTGAGAGGTTTCTAATAATAAAAAGTGTCTCATTTTGTCTTTTCTAGACGAAATGGAGTACCTAATCTAAGTTTGGTGATAAATTAGTGAATTGACTGACTCATGGATTTTAAATCAACAGATTATAAAGTGATCCTTAATGTTTTATATCTAACTCTTATTATAATATAATTATATTATTATTTGTATGGTATAACTTTTCTTAATGATAATAATAATAAAACAATTACTTAAATTTATTTACTCAATCCTTTAAAGATACTGTCAAAGGGCCGGTGTTTTTAGTTACAAATGATATTATATTTAACTAGCAAACCAGTGAACCAAATGTTCACCAAAACCTGGTTTAAAAAAAAATGTTTTTAATTAATTGAGAACTTCGGAGATTTTGTGTGGTTTCGTTTGAAATTCGTGATTTCTCGAAAACCAGAAGTGCTACGTTACTCAAATCCGGTTTGTAGTCTTATCAGACTATTCTTAACTTATAACTTAAATATTCTCTTTATCTATCTCTTACGGTTTGGCCGCTGAAACAGCACCACAGACAGACGCACGGACTTGTCTAATAGATAAGAGATTGTTTTAAACTTGAAAATGTTTTCGTAACCTTATTATAAGTTAGACCATCATTTTATATAGTTATGTAAAATTTAAATTCTAAACCCTAAAATTACAGATTCGGTAAATATGACTAAGTACAAAATGCGCGTCTCTAATGACAACTAAGAACAATAATTATTTATTACAAATGTGGAACTAATTCCGAATATGAAACTTCATGAACACAGAAACGTCAAAACGGCTATCATAGCGTGTCGCTGCTGTATTTATAGAATTCAGATAAAATATTTATTATTGTTTATTTTTTCCTTTTTAATAAACATCACAATAATACAATTTATGTTCATGGTTAATTATTGCATGTCTACATGTTCCCAGTCTATGTTTAAACGTTATAGCCCCTCCCTCCGTCCTTTATGAGTTTTCTTAACAACATTAATTTATTTAAGGACCTACGCATTGTTAAATTTATTACTGATTGTAAGTAACGCAAAGATACTCGGTTCAGATACCATATTCATTGTAGGAACGCATGTTGTGTTCACAGAATCATTTAGCTACCTACAGTGTTATGAAAGATACTAAAAATTAAATTGACAATCTCGCTACTCGAAGCAGGCATATAAGGTTACAGCACGGTCGGCCAAAACAAGGAAATATTATGTTAACATGTATAAAAATAAATTAAAATATTACATATTTATATTCATTGTAGGAACGCATGTTGTGTTCACAGAATCATTTAGCTACCTACAGTGTTATGAAAGACTAGCAAACCAGTGAACCAAATGTTCACCAAAAAAAAAAATATATATATATTTAATTAATTGAGAACTCACTTAGTTAAGTTAGTTCTCAATTAATTAAATCTAAGTGGCGTGCATTTGGAGAGGCCTATGTCCAGCAGTGGACTAAGATAGGCTGTTGATGATGATGATGATGAATTGAGAACTTCGGAGATTTTGTGTGGTTTCGTTTGAAATAGAAATCACGTGATTTCTCGAAAACCGGAAGTGCTACGTTACTCACATCCGGTTTGTAGTCTTATCAGACTATTCTCAACTTATAACTTAAACATTCTCTTTATCTATCTCTTACGGTTTGGCCGCTGAAACAGCACCACGGACGGACGGACGCACGGACTTGTCTAATAGATAAGAGATAATAAAAATTTAATTGACAATCTCGCTACACCCTAACCTGAGGCCCTACCTCTTTTACAATGGGCCTATTAAATACTGTCAATTGTTCAGTACATAGGTACGTTGAATCGCGATATAGAAATTGTGTTACTATATTACTTAAGGTCGATAAATAACGTTCATAATTGCGAATAAATTGGTTCACTGACAGCGATCTGTGGAAACAGGGTACCAGTTTTTTTATCCCTGTTAAGTCAACCTCCATTAAAACAACCCACAAATTGACGTATCCAATATTTTTTTCTGATAAAAGCCGATTGTATTGTTATATATTTTTTTTATATGAATAAAAAGTTATATAGAAGAAAATAAGTTGTTCTCAGAAGAGCAATTCCTTTTGTATAAGATCACTGAACTAAATCTGCTTAGACAAAATTCTCGGAAGATGAGAAGCTTTGCCCAGTAAAGCGACGAAATTACTCTTCTATTAATATCTTTAGCCTCTACCTAATTGTATTATTAAATATTACATATCTCTGTATTTATATGGAAATCAATTGCTGTTCGCTAATCTTGGTAAAACTCAAAACCGGTCATGTGCGAGTCGGACCCGCACACGATGAACAGACGAAAATAGAAAATGGTACTAAATAGGGATGATGACTAATTTTTTTTCTTCGTTTATCAGGTAGATTATCAAAAAGGACACGTATTTTTTCTTTTTTCACATAATATAAACATTGCAGAGATATATTGATTTGAAAAGTCGCATGACGTCACGTTTGAGAACACTTATAAGTGAAAAGGTGACGTCACGAGCCCCTACTGCCAAACTTAGACGCGCTATAACTTTGTCATTTTTTGGTTGATTGCCCAAAGAAAAAATTCGTGTCCATTATTTTTTGATCATCTAACTGACGGACTAAATATAATTTCGTTTACTGTACCCCGTCATCACCCCTATTACCATGATACAACATTAAACAATATATTGTTTTAAACTTTCATGGTCATTAACATTATAGCTATTAACATACAAAATTGACTGCAACTGTGGTAGTTCGATATTGGCAAAACGAAGCGGACAATAGTGTGCCGAATGAAAGAACACATAAAAGCAGTCAGAAATAATGATACGCAAAAATCAGCCATCGCGGAACAATTAATTGCTTTGGGTCCTAATCACTGGATTGAGCTCCATAATCCACAAATTATCTCGACAGAACGCCACTACATACCAAGATTGGTCAGGGAAGCGATTGAAATAACCAAACACAAGAATTTCAATCGTGAAGATAGGTTTAAATTGTCAAGTGTCTGGAATCCAGTAGTCCGTATGTGTAAAAACTGCAAAAATCAAAAAAGGGTCGTTCCGCGATCTGATACTGTGAGTATTGTGTGCGAGGGAACAAGTGCGAGTGAATTGTGAGAATGTGACCAGTGGTACGGGTATCGAGCGCAGTAAAAGACGACGTCAGAGGGTAGACCGATATGTCCGCCAATAACATCTACCCGCAATTACTTCAGTTACTCCGTGATCATGGCCATGGCACTTGCAACAGTGCCGAAATATCGGAGACTCATAAAAACAAGGTACATGGTAACAATGCCGTTAATAGCTATAACATTAGACAATATATTATTATATCATCATTAGCAAAAAAACGGCAATAAATCAGGTGTATTTTATGGGCGCTCCCCTAAAAATGTATTTTATGTTAGTTAGTTTTTTAAGTGAGTACACAACTAAATGTTCTGTGAATATTTTAATCGTCTACCTGTTCCGTTATTGGTATACAGCAAAACCGAAAAAAAAAACGTTTGTTATATAGGAACCCCACTCTTAATCATTAATTTTATTCTGATTTTAGTATTTGTTGTTATAGTGACACCAGGGGGCCATTCGCCTAACGGGATTGCTTTGGAAAACGCTATCGCTTACGATTTCATTTTGTTATTTCTGACCCCCGAAGGTTTTCAAATACCTCACGCTCATTTTCTTTAATATTGTTATTAACAATGCAAAAGAAAAAAAAAGAGCGCGAGGCATTTGAAAACCTCAGGTGGCTAGAAATAATAAAATGAAATCGTAAGCGATAACGTTCTCCAAAGCAATCCCGTTAGGTGAATGGCCCCCTGAAGTACATCATTTGGAAATTTTTCAAAAGCCATCGTCCAAAGCTGCTACCTAATCCTCAATTTTTCAGTTGTTAACATATTACTTATTTCTCCTTAAAAATTTCGTCGAGAAAAAGCCCCAGTATTTTTCTCCCAAGGAATTGTCTGCCCAAGAGAACAAAATGGCTGCCGGCGTTTGTTTGAATGAATTTATTCAAGTGTTAACTACTCGCTATAAATATTATTCAATATTTCATTTTATTTGATAACCGGCTATAAAGAGGAGAAGGAGGAGTTCGCAATCTGCTTATATATATTTTTTGTGTCATTTAACCCGAGTTTCAAAGTAATTTTATAATATTATGTATGTATATAATGGCCGCCAGCGTAAATTTTAGTTTTTTGAGTATCCATCAGGAACCTATTTTTTTACAGGGATTTAAAATAATCAATGTCTTAATCCAGCTCATAAACTATATGAGTACCTTATTTCATCCATATCCGCACAGTAGTTTTTGCGTGCTTGAATTTTTTTTTTATTTATTCATTTATTAGCTCACAAAACAAGTTACAATTATAAAATAAAACCAAAGCAATTACAATTATAGAAAACCAAACTGTAACTCTAAATATGTGGGCATAACATGATTAAATTTTTAAGGGCTGAAGTTTACACTAAAGAAAGAAAAATATATAAATTGAATTTCAACAATTATCAAACAAAAAAAAGTCACTTAAATAAAATAAAAGTAAAAATTAACCGATTTTTCTTTAACGAAGTATTAATCGTTGGATTTCTTTCCGAAATTCAAGAAGCCGACTACAAGAAATGTCCAAGGAAGAATGAAGAATAACAAACATACAAATTTATTTGTTTCTTAGGTTTTCACGCACATCACTCATTAAATAAAACTAGTTTTTGGAACCGGTGGTAGTTTACGGTAGTTAGTGCCAAATAAATAAACTCAAAATCACAAAACAAAGAATTTTTAATAAAATACTTTATTAACTAAATTAACTAATAAATTCATACATACACAATAAAGTTTTAAAAATCTTCCAATGAAATATCCGAACGCTCAATGAAAGGCTCTTACAAAGGTAGCTTGACAAAGTAAATAAAAAATCATTATTCTGACGATGCAGACCTGAAAAGGCTGCGAAACGAAAACTAGTAGAGAAAAACTAGTTTTATTTAACATACAAACTTTCACATGTATATTATTGTAGGACAATATAGGGGGAATGCTGCTCTGACTGAAGTAAGAAATAACTATATATCTAATAACATCAAAACCAACTTCTTACAAACAAAAATAATATCTTACCCTTTACTTAAATACAGTGGTCCCCGGTAGTCCGACAAACATTTTGCAGGGCAGTGTCGAACTATCGAATTTGTCGGATTATAGAGTACTGCCTAAGACTCCCTATAGTCCGTTTTTTTTTTTTTACAAAAGAGTACCTTGTAATCCGACAAATTACAGATCCAATGATAAGATTACAAGTCATACTTTGTTATGTATGTCAAATTTAGTAAATTTAACAACACAATAGAAAGATTGCGTTTTATTATAAAAGTAACGTCATTAATGCTATAGATTTTACAAAAAAATATAATAAACAATACCCTACGCGTCGAGCACAATAGTGATGGTCCGTACAAGTTGTAACTTGTTCAATCGTGAATTAGCTAATACTTATAGTATGTAATATGTAATAGACAATGTCGGATTATAGGGGGTGCCGCATTACCGGGGCTCCACCAGTGTTTCCACAATGAGGGAAAATTCCCCTTTTAAGGGAAAATCAGGGTCCAGAGGGGAAGAAAAAGGGGAAATTATGGGTAAAGCCTAGCCTAAAATAATGCGGCACGGAACAATTTTTTTATGGACTATACCGTGCACTAGAGTGTTGCCGTATAAAAGAAACTGTGGCAACACGTGCTGATTTTATATATTTTATTTATATGTTATAGAATAACATAGATTAAGACCTTTTTTTTCTTCAGTTACTACACTAGTACTAGTACCATATCGAAAAACTACAACAGAATCATTTTTGAGGGGAAAAATGCCCTAAGAAGGGGAAGTCTGAATTTAGGCATGGGGAAAGGAAATCACTAAAGTGGAAACACTGGGCTCCACTGTATACATAAACTACTCTTATTCGGTCGTGCGGCTCTATGTAGTTAAGTCTAATTTACAACAACATTTGCCGACGGTTTCATACCAATCAACTAGGTCTGAAATACCGTTTACTAATTGAATTCCAAGCGTTGTTAATTTCACTTTATATTGTAGTATACTATAGATTTAAGTGAATATTAGGAGGGGACGCGGGCAATGTTTTTTTCCATTTATTATTAAATAATTGATTTTCAAACATGAAATATAATTTTACTCATTCTATGCTCGTAAAAAGGAAGACTGTGTCTTCTTGTGTGTCACAGAAACAAGAAGACTTCAAAAGTGCCGAAAATAGTCATTTTTTTATTTTATCACCGCTTAAGACGTCTGGTCTGTGGAGATTCAATAAAGATTCAGACTGAAAGCAAAGCATAGAATCTTACTATAAATACTTATTATTCCATGGGTAAAATTTCTTTTTCATATATCTAATTTTCGAGCAGGAAATCGTCGAGAGCCCAACCTCGAATTTTGCAATTTGCATACGCAATTTTCAGCGTTAACTACAGTACCCCTAGCACGAACCATTATCGAATTCGAATAGTTTGCAAACCGAAATGTCAATGACAAATTTTGTATGGAAACTTGAACAGCAGCGGCACAAAGTACGTAAAGGGAACTAAAAATCAGTACAGATTTGACAATGACATTTCGGACTCGTAAACGATACGAATTCGATTTTGGTTCGTGCTAGGGGTACAGTTGTCCCTATCGAACGATATTTGCCAATGCGTGACACCAATAGTTTTTTTAAATACCTATTTCTCAAATGTCTCCCAGCTCGCGTCCTCTCTTAAAGGACCTCGATTGCGCAGGTGGATAGGAGGTTTGGTATGCTATCGTGGAAGTTAAGCAACTTTCACAATGGTTGGTCATCAGATGGGCGACCAAATACCTGTTATCTCGAGCTCCTCCGTGTTTCGGAAGGCACACTAAGCCTGTCGTTAAGACCCACCAATCAGCATTGGACCCGCGTGGTGGGTCGTGGCCCAATCTCCCTATTCCATCCATAGGCCGGTGCCTCAGCAGTGGGGACATTATTATTATTCTGGGTATGAATTCTTAAATTTTTGTGGGTCTGCTTTTATGATGGTCTTTTTGTTACTAGATAGCGGGAGGCTTGTGTTTCGATAGGTACCTACACCCGCGGAAAGACCCGCTCTGTCACCCATAATGCCATAATCGCTTGCGGTAGCGGCGAAGTAAAAATTCATTCCTAGACATGTAATTATCGCTGTCTTACTTTTTCGTATAGCGCTGTCGCGTTCACGATGCGGATGACAAATTGCAACTAAAACAAACGCAATTCAATTCATAATTCGATCAATGAAATGCTCTCCGTCTTACTTTTGTGCGGCGGCCCGGATTGGCGCGTCCGACACGAAGGCGGGGCGTAGTAAAAACTAGTGTACAAAACCGTTCAAAGCATTTTGTTCGCCAAGTGACAAAATTCCGCGATAGTACTCCCAGAGACATCTATCCGTTTACCTAACCGTTTAAGTTTTGGTCGATAAGGTTTTGGCGGTCCCCAGCGAAAAATAAATGTTACATTGAGTGAAAAGTTTTAAAGCTGATCTTTCTTTCGCGTGTAATAATATGTCATTAATGCTCAATCTAAATTAATTAATTTTGTTTTTGCTACAGACCGTAGAAACTGAAAACACTAAGTGGGCCAATAGATGTGTCCCTATCGGCGGCAGTGTTGCAAGCGTATTTGGCCAATATTATTGGTTTCAATAATAATCCTTTGGTGTCGATTCTGGTGTGATTCTCTAAACTTAAAACTAAATTTAACATCAGTCTCTCTTTTTCATTCTGTATAGAGAATGACAAGGAAACACTGTTGTCAAATTTAAGTTTAATTTTAGAGAGTCGTGCCAGAATCGACACCTTTAACACTCTTTGTTTTATCCGTAATTTGTTGTGATTAATTAATTTTGATTCATATTTTTTTTTTGTATATGTTGACACTTTTTGATTTGATTTGCATTAATTTAAATCGGGACATTGTTAATTGAATGTATTTTTTTAAGTCTTAGTTAGAAGACTTTTTCATTGACAGTTTACTAGCATTTGTTGCTATAACGCATGTGGTCTTTAACTATAATTATAATAACATTTAGCTTAACCACTTTATGATTACCTGCTTAATTGTTGTGTCAATGTTAATTATGTTGGTGATCAAATAAGTAAATAAATGAAAAGACTCTTCTAACAAGAGTCCTTCAACAATTTCCGAATAAATAAAATGGAAAAATATTTAACCGTAATTCACACAATAAAACCCTCTTGAATTATACAAACTTATTTACTCTCCAATTTGAAATTCAACGTACCTCAATAATAATATTAAAACTTTTGAGATAGTTCTATCTGGCTCTTCATTTAAATGCCTAAAACAAGGTCGCCTTTCACTAATTTACACAAGCCCTTTTTTGACACAAAAACACCGCTGCCCACGCCTCTTAATATTATTACGAGCTTTCATCTTTGTAATGTCAGGTTAATGTGGACATAAGCCCCTGGAGCCTTGGAAATATTAGCCTCAATCCAGGTTGTGTCATTTTAGCCCTTGTAATTACGCAGGAGCAATTTAAAATTATTTTCATTTGATTTGCCCAGTTATTTTTGAAGAGGAATAATATTTATCATTAAGCTCTCTTAATTAGGCACATATTTGACGTTTGTTTTAACAATTTCAGTCTGAAATTTCATTTTTAATGTACTAAAATCTTCTAGGATTTGTTCTTTTTTAATGTTTATGTCTAAATTGGCTAATTATGTTATAGTAGTGACATTAATAAGGTTTCTTTGTGTACCGCAATATATACCAAGCTTTCATACAAGGAATCTCGGTCTCGGTAATTTCGAGACTCGAGACTAACCAAAAAAGTCCCGGAAATATTGAAACTCGGGACTTTTACTGAATAATAAAATAAATTACATTCTTAAAGGCACCCATCATTACAGGCCTTGTTCGAATTTGCAGACTCGTCGTTTCGCTCTTCTTAGTTATTTACACATCATTATCTTCTTTGTGTTAATATAATGATATTACGTTTATATATATTATTATTACAGTCTTATATGTATATCTGTATTGAGTTTATATTATTTTGTATCTATTTTGGGTATAGTGAAGAATGTCTCAAACATAGGTGTGGTAATGTCAAATTAATCATTTGACATTGTGGCTTTTACAAGTATTAAACATTTGAAACCTGGTCCGCGTGGAATTTTTTCTAGTTATATTTTCTTTAGATTTGAACATCAAGCAGTTACATGCTTAAAAAATAAAAATTATAAGAAATAACATGTGTTTCGTTTCTTGCTCGATTTTCATTTAATAGTATTGTGCAAATTTAAAGATTCCAATTTCAAATATACATGTATACACTTTCTGAGTAATAAAGACTAAACACAAATTACTAAATAAAAAATTAAAAACATGCCTACACAGTGACATAACGACATTTCTTTTACTGTTTCCCTAGTTTTGTTTGCGTAAATTATAAATTTACAAGTAAGTACTACTACATGATTTTAATATATGTTTATCATTCTTAGTTGCTTATTCGATTACAAAGAAATTATAAAAATTGTTTTTTATGTGACTTTAAAATAAGCATAATTTTTTGGTACAAACACTGTGGTTTAGGGCTGTATTTTTATTGCCTACTTTTCGAGACCGGGACGAGTATCATTATTACAGTACCGGGACGCAAAAATGGTGCGAGACTGAAAGCCCTTATACACACATATATTACAATAAGGTATCATCATCAACACAATCACACACACAAACACAAACACACACTCACATACACACACACATCTACACAATGACTCATACACAACTCACCACCGATATAATTTCATTCATACTTGTACGCTCACACTTAATCAATATTGAATAGTTTTGTTTCGTGTAGATTTGATTTGATTGCTCACCTCAACAGCTGTAGTCAAACCTATTCGCCTGCACTAAATTTAAAATATATTTTTGCAATATGTCGACCGAGGAATCACTAACCCTGATAATTACAGTTTTTACTAGTTTCTGGGTTAGGGGTCCATTTCTTCAGATTTTAATATAAATACCCGTAGACTTTATTAACTTAATACTTCAAATGTAAAATGTTGCGTTATGAATAAATGATACCTATATTTATGGCCAATTATTTTCTTTCTCAAAAAGTAGAGTTGTATGTCTAAGTATAAAAGATATCTTTTTTGGTTGCCCCACAGTAATTCTTTCCCTAAATCAAAGAGCGAGCGTTTTCTAAAGGAAACCGTAGCCGGTGCGGAAAAAAAAATATTATTATTATCACCAGACTATTAATATCCACACTGCTGGGCACAGGCCTTCCCTATGGATGGAATAGGGAGATAGTGCCATGACGAACCACGTGGGCCCATTTTTTTTTTTTTTTTTATAGGTAGATCCGACAAATGACTCCACCCCACCTGATGTTAAGTGAAGGTGAAGTCCAGACGCGAAGGTAGCTGATACAGCAGTTCTAACTGTGACACCAGCCATCCTCACCCTGCCGGCCTGCAAGTTGCTTCTTCACGCCTCTTTTAAAGGATCCCAGGTTGTAAGAGGGAGGGAACACGTGAGCGGGCAGAGAATTCCATTTACAGATAGTACGACAAAGAAGTGAGTCACCATATGGATTTGTGGTTGCTAACGACGGCATATGCAGCCGTGACTAATCGCTTAATGTGTCTTCCGAAGCACGGAGGAGCTGGGGATAGAAAAAGTTTTGGTCACCCATCCAATGACCGACCACTGCAAAATTTGCTGAACTTCAACGATCGCGGTCGAACGCGCTGACCACTTGTGCCATCATATACTAGTAATGTAATTTTAACCGATCCATCTTAATTTGAAATTGATTGTTCAATATCATCCGATCCTAATATCAATTAAGCTATCGAATTCAAAATTAATCCCTGCCATTTGATGTAACATGTTGTGCCAATTACCAATTCAATATGTACTTACACAATATGCCATGAAGATATACAGAAGGGACAAAAATAAATTGGATAACTAATTTCTGGGACATTGTCCGCCGGAAAAACAACGGATTTGCAAAAAAGTGCATCTTTTACTAACTAATAGCGGCATATGAACAATTTTTTTTTTTATTTTATGGGGGGCATACGAGATACCTGATAGTAAGTGATCACCGTCGCCCATGGATACTTGCAACACCAGGAGTATCACAAATGCGATGTCGGCCTTTTAGGAAGGAGTACGCTCTTTTTTTGAAGGTTTTTGGGTCGTATTACGTACGTACGTGGTAAAAAACTTCGACAAAAACGCACGGTTGTGGATAGCCACGCATCAAGATGAAATTTTTGTCGCGATGTACGATGGCGAAATGCAGCAGCTGGAATTAATCCGAAAAATTCCTCAGAACATATTAATTATCAAATCTTTAGAAATACTCAGATAAGTCAATTTACATTTGAGTTTCGTCAGAAAAGTCAATTAACATTCAACTTTGTGGGTTACCTATAAATGCGAAGAGATGGCGCTGCATAACCGCAGCCTAAGAAATATTATAGAAAATTCGACACGACCATTTAGACACGTAGCATAATTAGTTAGTGCGCCCGAATAGCGGAAGAACGGGTTCGAAATCCGTCTGAAATAGGATTGCCAGATGATGGCTTATCAATTCCGGGACATTTGCACCCCTACCCCTGAAAAATAAAGCATCAAACCAAACCCCCCATCACCCCCCAGAATTAGTACATCAAGCAGGCCAGCGGTGTCAATCGTTATTATTTTATTTTGTTACGAAACTAGCACATTATCGGAATCCGGGACAATATGGTCTAATTACTGGACACGGGATAACACGCAAAACATCTAAACATCTATCAAGCCTAGTCTGAAATCTGGACGGAGGAGATTTTGGCGGGATTTCATCGAGTGCGGTTGAATTCTTAAATTCGTTCATAGTGGATATTTTGAAATTAAATTGGTGTGATTTTGTGTTACAACCATCTGCACAACTGAAGAATTGGTGGAATCTTTAAAACGTACGCTATTCCGGTCAAGTGGACATGAGAACTTTATTGTAGTGTTGACTACCTCACTGAAGCTTATCGAAAAAGTCAACTCGATACATTTCGTGCCAAACACTACAAGAAACAATAGAATGCGTCAACAGACATTCTAATGTTAGAAAAAGAAGATTAAGATTTGTATTTATGTATACGACTGAAGGACTTATATCCATGGTCATGAATAAATTATAAAAAAAAAACTGGACAGAGTAGATTTTTTTCGAGCGAAATTTTCTTTTTTTACCTATGTATTTTTTTAATCTAGCCTTGTCAATATGTTGTTACACGAACCTCATGGTGTAAATATTATACTTATATATCTGCTAAACTAAAACTAATGTTTTAATGGTTAATTTTTATTTGGTTTCCAATGGCATTCGACCAAAAATCTAATACATTTTTGACAAAATTCTGTAAAGAATGTTAACCTTTCACAGAGATTTCTTCGCAACATTTCAATAATTGGCACATTCAAAGTTTTCTTATGCGCATCATATTTTTCTTTCGACTTGGATAAATAATGATTTTTTTGAAGTTATACTTCTTTAGGCGCGTTATGAAAAAATGATGAGAGTGAAATTTTAAGATGCGTGCGCATCACTGTAACACAAAATTTTAACAGCATGAAGTTGGTCGCTTTAGCGACCAACTTCATGCGTTACTTTTGTGTTTACCGCACATTAAGAAAATCTACCAACAAAATAGAAATAGAATCTCTATTTAGTGGGTGCTAACGACTGCATTGTGAAAGGCCTATCAAAAGTATTTATTAATCTGGAACAACGGAACCAAAGCGCGATTCAGGAGACTACAGCGCCATCTCTTGACCATTGTTGTAGTAGAACCAAAAACCACATCTTTATTTTTTGTAATAAAGTAACAGTTATAGGTAGGTATTCATATTTATAATATTTATCCACATGTTTCTAGTTTGTATATTCGGAATACGTGTTTGAGTTTCATACAAGTGCAAATCACATATGTTCTAATAAATTATATTCAGTAGCGATTTTAATTGAATATTTTGATTATTTATTTATTTTTTCAAATTAAAACTGAACTTTATTGACTGTGTCCTTTTCCAGACTTTTTATTAATTTATTGTAATTAATTATTTGCATGCAATTAAAAACTAATTTTAAACGATGCCAAAGAAGGATAACTTCTCACGCGCCTACATAAGTACACGCACCCATTTTTTTATTTCTTGGCCATTTTTCTATTCTAATATTATCGGGGAAAGCTTTGAGTGCAAGTGATATATAACGTCTGGTGACTTTGATCCTTTCTGTAAAAGGCAACTGTGGAGCCGGGCTACTTGTCATGTGTAACAAAAGGGACGTACGTTGTGAAAACTGTACGAGTCCCTACCATTTTCTTTTCTTCTTCTCGCCATCAAAAAAGGCTGGTTAAACAATCTCGTTTTTCATGGCGGCCTTAACAATTTATTTTCAATAGAAACGACGTAGGTTTTATAGAAAAAAAAAGTGATTTAATACAGTTTTCAGGTCGGTAATATAAGATACAATACATTAATTGGACCACTGTAAAAAATAAAAATAATTAAAATACGAACATAACTGCGAATTTAACTAATTACCTATCACGCTCCATAAGTATTTTAAATCGCAAATATAATTTTTGGCTCAAAAAAGGTTCTATAGTCTGTGCGGAAAGAGAATGGGATTTAGATTGGAGGGCGCTGTAGTGCTTTCCTACCGTATTTGTAAGGTTTTAGCCCTTTAAGACATGATTTAATACAAAAGAACCGCAAGAAATCACAACAACAAACAAATCCGTATCAATACAATCTTTGACGTTTGACAGATTGCTGGGTTTGATTGTCAAATAAAAATTTTAATGTCAGTTCCGTTTTTCGCCACTCCCATTCTCTTTCCGCACAGACTCTAGCAGTAATTTTATTGAGCTTAACTCAATAAGAATCATCCAAATTTTAATAATAATATGTTTGAACATTACATATAAACAACTCAATAGGCTAGTTGACTCATGTCGAATTGTATTAAATAAATGTTTATTTCTTAAAGTATTTGGTCTAGGGAACCTAAATATATCGATTTCACTTCATAAAAGCAGAAGATTGCTGTAGAAATTTAATTTGAAAAAATAATTTTTAGTCTATACTTTTTAAACACTAACACCCATATTCTTAGTCGCGTCCTCAAACGTTCCTCGACTCAAACTCATTCGAGGGCTCCTTAAGGAGTTCCTCCAAATAACCTCGAAAATGGTATTCTAGTTGGTATCTTGAATAAACTTGAGAATTCCTCCACTGAGAATTCCTCAACAGTGTGACGTCATCATTTTTAAGGATTTTATTTCTATAATGCTTAGCAGAAGAAATATTACTTGTATGACTGTGGGATCAATTCTGGCACGATTCTGTAAACTTAAAACTAAATTTAACATTAGTCTATCCTTTACATTTTGTATAGAGAATGACAAGAATACACTGTGGTCAAATTTAAGTTTAGGTTTAGAGAATCATGCTAGAATCGACATCTGTATCTTTTCTAAACCGAAATCTTCTTTGAAACGAATCATTGTCGTAAACCTTAAAAGGGTTTGCGGCATCACGTAAATACCGTCGCGCCGGATAATTATATGGTTCGTCATCGTGTATGTGTTACTGAATAAATAAATAAATCGTATACGTAATCCATAAAATCCACAAATTCGTCAATAATCTCAAAATCAGACATAATTCTCGATAAAAACAACTTTAAAACACCTTAAACACCACTCGAGGAAGCCTTAAGGTACGTCGAGAGCTACCTTGAGTTTGACAGTTTATTCCTCGACTCGACCTCCACTCGAGTGAGAAATATCTCAAGTGAAGGATATTTTTGTTGTCTAAGCATACGAATTTCCTCCAATGAGGTTGAGTCGAGTGGAGAAAATCTCGAGGAAACGACTAAGAATATGGGTGTAAAACCTGTTCACCATATCCGCCATGATTGTGACGTCTCTTTTAGTAAACAACTAAATGTCATTCATACATAACTTTAAAACTTGTATTATTACAACTGATAATAAGTAAATGAAGAGACTTAAAATATTATTCAATGAATACTTACATCAAAGTGATCTTCGCAAAAATAAATTTTACTATGAGTCGATAAAGTTGCAGGATCACTTTTAGCAAGTTCTAACCAGGTATTGCGTAGGTTAATTTCTTTCGGCACTTTAATCCACAACTTTCCTGGAGTCTTCAAGGTTTTTTTTTACATTCTCGTACAATACAATAATGATAATTATTATATTTTTCGTGGTATCTATTAGAAATCATGTTTTTTTTATTATAAACTCAGATAGGTTATTTTCTACGTGCTTACGAGTTTTTGTTTACTACCGTCGACGTCATAGCATAGATAATCTATAGACTAAAATGGCCGACAGCGTTTTTGTATGTCCATGAAAAGTCTATTTTAAAACTGAAGATTTGTAGCTTTCTAGGTCTCAAAAAAATACAATACATTTTTTTTTCGGTCTAATAGAACATTTATGAACCATTTAAAACCTTTTTCCAAAAAGGGTCAACTAGCCTATTCGGAAACGAAATCAATGCTCATCACATAAAAAAAAACTGGCCTAATTTATATCTTTGAGTTATGTGAGGATTACAGATCGTACGTAACTTTTAAGCGTGTAGCGTAATTTGTGAAAAGATTATAAGTAGTTATTTTTATGTACTTTGGGGGTAGGTACGAGACTAATGCATGTTAAAATATGGCCTACAATTATCCACATTCCCGGGCTTATTTCTACAAAGGCGGCCCTTATGATTGATGGGCTGTACCAAATGAGATAGATATTGATTAGTGTGAGCCCAAGTTTATCTGACAGCTTTAGGTGCCGTGTTCCACTGCTAACGATATGAATCAGTTTAACTGAATGATTGTTTTTTTTTGTTTTCATTATTCAAATAACATTAGGTATGCGGTGAACACAGACAATACACTAAAGGGTTATTTGCAGAAAGAGCAATGAAAAGGGCCAAAAATGGGTGGCCCACTCGCGGACAGTACTATAAAAAATAAATGAATTTTGCACAAAATTACATTTCAATTCATATCATTTTCAATAGTTATTAAAAGTCCGCCAGCTGACTTACTAGTTTTATAATTCTAATTAGATCGTGTAATGATTAGCCATTTATGAAATAACAACATTACTATCGCTTCATGACAGATACAATATATCGATATTCGTTTAGAATTCGATTAATACCTTATTATAATTATTTTATCACTGTTCTTAGTATAGTTATTTGTAATAAAATAATTAAGTATTCACTACAAAAATAACCATGCCTATCCTCAATGCTAAAAACGAATTAATGATTTTGTTTCAATATTTGATTAATCGATAATCGGAATCATTGTCTTTATTTATCTCAGTGGCAACACTAATGTCAGTTGGTTGACAAACGTGACTGGACCGTTATTCGCTTTGTAATTCTAGTATGTGCACTGTGAATGCGTTATTTTTTCTGATTAATAATAATAAATATTTCCAACACTCACACCAATTAGCCTAGCCCCAAAGTAAGCCCTGTAATGCTTGTGTTATGAGATACTAGGGTAACGGATAGAATACATATACTGTACATATATAAGTATATTTTATATAGAAATATATATTTAACATCCATGACTGGAGTACAAATGTTCGTGTTCATCACACAAACATCTGCCCCCACCGGGATTCGAACCCGGAACCTCTCGAGTCGGCAACACCATGAAACCCGGCGTTCAAACCACTCGGCCACGGAGGTCGTCAGATTCTTGACTACTTTTGTTATCACTTTACGGCTTTTTCACCCTCCTGCATCACACGATAACTCTGGCTTTGAAACTAGAACTCCGATAAGCTTATACAAGGGAACAACAACAACGGTGTATTAATTGAAGATGATGTATTATGTCATTATGATAATGAAATACAAGATAAATAATATTGAAACGAGTTTTATACTTATTCCACATTAATACCAATCCATGTACATTGATTATGAACAAATAGCAATATCATAAACAAAATACAAACAAAACTGAATTGTTTCCACAAATAAAGTAATGATAATTATTATTATTTCAACAAATAGTTATATTGCAAATATAGCAGGACTTTCTGTAAATTATTCTCATTTCTATATACATTTAACTAACTAAAACAGTATGTTTTGAGTGATATTTGACTGTCCACTTTTGGGCCAAAAGTTGTATGGCGCATGGGCATTGTTCTTTGCTAAAACTCAATTTAGCCCATACAATAATGGTGTCGATTCTGGCGCGATTCTCTAAACCTAAACTTAAATTTGACAACAGTGTATCCTTGTCATTCTCTATGTAGAATGAAAAGGAGAGACTGATGCTAAATTTAGTTTTAAGTTTAGAAAATCATGCCAGAATGGACACCAGTGTCAAATTG
Source organism: Chilo suppressalis (assembly GCA_902850365.2). Classification (NCBI taxonomy): domain Eukaryota; kingdom Metazoa; phylum Arthropoda; class Insecta; order Lepidoptera; family Crambidae; genus Chilo; species Chilo suppressalis. The sequence goes on from OU963910.1 coordinate 3,295,805, forward strand.
ACATTGACGTTTATATATATATAAACGTCAATGTCATATATATGATATTTATGATATTTCTATGGGTTCAATCTGGTTTCAGTTGAACATTTTTTTCAACTGCCGTAGAAACTGCCCCTCATTATATACGTTGCTTCCTTCGTCTAGCCCTCTTCCCGCTAATTTTAAAAGCGTACTATTGTCTACTCGGATTTTGTGAATTTCCTGTGTGCATATATTGACAATAATAACATTAAATTGTAGCTAATAAGTAGAATATTCCCGCTTCACGCCCTAACAAAAAGCTTTAATTGTTTCAGGTATCCCCGAGCACTTAACCACAATGGACTCGTGCCTACGGGAGGGCCGATTCCCGGCAGCCTGGAAACTCAATGACCTCATATTTTTAATTCTCTTTCTACACTATTAGGTTTCTGTCATTTCTCGCCCTTTCCTGCTCAACGCCCTGATACACTTTAAATAGAGTTACTAGATTTCATTCAAAAATATACCGTACAAGCATATAGTGAACACTCCCTGCTACATACACTGGTCATTGGCTTAATCTTTAAGGAGCCATTAAAGAAGAAATTGAATTGAATCAAGATTTAGCAAAATTGCTACAAGTGAAACTAAACAGATATTATTTCTTTTGTTCTTTCTATTAGTAAGCACCATAAGTTGGCGAGCAATAAAATAGTTCAACATCTTTTACGTTGTACTTATATTCGTAAAATGAGAATGGTAGTTTTTGATATCAACGTAAAATTTTAAAAAATTCGCTCACATCTCTATAAAATAGGCCTCCGCTAAAGCAGAAAATATTTACATAAATTCAATCACAAAAAAACAAAACCAAATCACAAAAGTGAGACTTTTTGGAAAAAACAAATCTACTAACTATCGAGAATGGATTTATAATGATTTATCTTTTATATCGAGTAAAAAACCAAATTATTCAATAGCTTGTCGCTTTCTCCGAGACAGGTACCTTATACCAGCGCGGGCTGATCAATGCTCGCCTTGCTTGAATGAAAAAGCACTTTCCATCTTACTTAAGAGCCCTTTTACAAAATTGCGCAGCTGCCATACTGATCGGCGCAAGGTAGATTTGCACTAGTATTTATTGCATTCTACGGGTGATGTTTCGAGTCTTATAAAATAATTATTAATAAACTAATTGTAAAAAATCTATACATATTTCAGTAGTTCAATGATAGTACATTAGTTTTATTAAAGTTTTTGATAGTAATTCTATTTAATTCAATATCAAAATACGAGGTAAACCTGCATTATTTTTTTGGAAAACTCACGGAGTTTAGATGTTTTTTTGATAATTAATGAGATGGTAAATCAAAATTCTAATACATTATGTTACAACAAAACATATTTCTAATGTGTTAGTAATTAAATTGATCTAATATATTGAACATTATTGAGAGATTGAGGCGTTTGAAGTTGTGCATATTATCGTTTTCCGTAAACTAGCTGCAGTAGAATGATCAGTAGGTCTCCCGCCGTAGCTTTACGAACCGATGTCTTTAGTTTGCATCGATATATTCGATTCAATATATTATTTTATGTTTGTTATGCATATGTATATATATATGTATGTAAATATATATTTATATGTTTATGTATGGTTATATGTGTATTTTATATATGTGCATCAATTTGTATTTAAGTATTATTATTTTTATGGCTGCATTTATATTAATTTTCATTTTATTAAATTTTTAGCAACTTTGCCCTATCGCCATACTATTTATCTCCAACACTCATAATGGTTGACTGGTAGAAAATGCCTATGGCGTTAAGTCCGCCGTTTACTTATTTTTGGCAATGAAGGTTAAATAAATAAATGTCGTAGCTTCTCGACTTTCACAAGTGCTTGTAACAGCCTAGACCAGTGCTGCCATCAAGTTTGAAAGAGTTGCCGTATTCGATACATCAGATTGCCATATTTTTAAATAAAAATCATGATTTTGCCATATTACCTAATTTTATTTATTATAATTTATAGGTAGTTAGTATTATTATACGGCAATGACAAACCTTCCGTATGCCGTATAATCAGAAATTATGAGCTCAAATTGCCGTATATTACGGTAATTGCAACGCTGGCCTAGACTGAATAAATGATTTACTGATTTTGATTTTGCTTGATTATGATCTTTAGACACTTGATCTGATTGGATTTGATTAAGCGAAAACTCCACCATGTGCTTAGCTTTCTCAATCACAAAACATGTGTAAGTGCAGAAAGCACATAAACAAAATGAATAGGTCCAATATAGACTTGTAGCGTTAAAAGCTTTGTAACCTGTTTCCTAGTTGTATTTTTAAACGAGTATGTAGTGTTTACCGAGGCTTGAGACTCAATTTATACCATTATCGTTTTCCATAAAGTGCAATTTCGCTTGAGCGTTAATAGGGACTGTTTTCTCGTACTCACATACGTTTTAATGACTTTCCACTTAAATAAACTATGTAGTACAATCAACATCACTCCTTATAGTACACTTCTTAGTACTTTAATACGACACACGACTTAGAATTTCCATCGAAGTTTAGAATTTAACAAAACCCCATGGAAACTTTAAAGGAGATAACAATTCTACAAAATGTATTCAATCAATAACAAAATTAATAATTCTGCAGTTTTTTTTTGTTTTTTATTATTCCTACAGGAACCGATTATTTGTTCCTATATCTTTTTTATCCAACTAGATAGTATACTATTATATCGTATGTTAAATTTCATTTAAATTAGTTAAGTCTATTCATACACGAGATCTCTAATAGTGGCCTAATTTAAAAACTAATTAAAATATATAAAAGTGCTTCCCTATGGCCTTCTAAAAATTAATTAATTCACAAACTAAATTAATTAGGAATTTACGAAAAATTCCAATAATGTTTTAACTTACAAAGTCAATAATTATGTAGCCTTCCATTCAAAGATCTATTCCAAGAAAAGATATTTCAGAAGTGACATAATTATACTGGGCACTGTATTTCTATTTATACAAATGGCTTGATTACTCTTGCAACATGAACAAGCACTCGTAGCTACGGCTACACGCTACGGTGCTACGAGAATAAAACCGTAGCTATTTTCTTCATCACAACAGAGTGATTCTAGTGTAGTAAATCCAGTTTTTTATTACGTATTTACTCTTTGCTTACGGAAAGTAAACAGATATTGTAGATGGTTCTATTTTAAAAATATAACATGTAATTCATTGTTTTTTTTTGAAGTGGAACTGTTTTTCGGACGGGGTGTAAATGGAAAAATCCTATGGAAAAGATAAGACGGAAATGCGCCATATATATATATATATATATATATATATATGTGTGTGTGTGTGTGTGTGTGTGTGTATGATGCGTGCGCAGCTCTTCCCGACCAGCATGAAAGTTGGAGGGTAACTCGACGAAGACCGAACGGCTAAGAGTATATATATATATACTAGCTGACCCAGCGAACTTCGTACCGCTCTAAAAAAATAGGGGTTGTCCAGCGAAAAAAATTGTGAATCTAAACCATTCTCAGATCCCCTTGAACACACACAAAAAGTTTCATCAAAATCGGTCCAGTCGTTTAAGAGAAGTTCAGTGACATACACACTCACAGAAGAATTATATATATAAAGATATGAGTGATGCGTGCGCTGCTCCATTCCCTTATGCCTTATGTACCGCCTAATGTGTTTCTTTTAAATTAAGAAGTGTCACTTCAGATGTGTCTTCCGTGCACATTGTTTTTTTATTTATGATAGAACTATTGGCTCTAGTGCACATTTTTATGTCGTTTCAGCCATCTTCGCACTGTACTCCATTTGCACTTAACATCAGAGTAAATTTACTGGCCCTCCATCTGTAAGATTAGCAGACAATAATCACCTCGACTCGGAACACGCTCGTATTTATTCATGAAACGATACATTACGATTACGATTAGTGTACGTTGCAGTAGGGAGTTTACACTCACACTACACTCTATTAATACACTACACTCTATTACTTTACGATTACGATTAGTGTTCGTTGCAGTAGGGAGTTTACACTCATACTACACTCTATTAATACACTACACTACCCTCTATTACATTACGATTAGTGTTGGTTGCAGTAGGGAGTTTACACTCACACTACACTCTATTAATACACTACACTACCCTCTATTACATTACGATTAGTGTTCGTTGCAGTAGGGAGTTTACACTCACACTACACTCTATTAATACACTACACTACACTCTAATACTTTACGATTACGATTAGTGTTCGTTGCAGTAGGGAGTTTACACTCATACTACACTCTATTAATACACTACACTACCCTCTATTACATTACGATTAGTGTTGGTTGCAGTAGGGAGTTTACACTCACACTACACTCTATTAATACACTACACTACCCTCTATTACATTACGATTAGTGTTCGTTGCAGTAGAGAGTTTACACTCACACTACACTCTATTAATACACTACACTACACTCTATTACATTACGATTAACTTTATATTATTAACTACTCGAGTTGATACGCTGACAATCCCATTCCCAGTTAATATGTCTGTTTCTTTTTATATGTTAAAAGGGTGGCATACAAGCGTATGGCGCGCCAGAAGCACATCGGTTTCATACATTTACTATGGTTAGAGACATATTAACGTATCGTGTCGTGTCGACGCTTTAACCTCTCTATCTCTCTCTAACCCATAATAAATGTATGAAACCGATGCGCCACGTCACGTTAATATGTTTCTGGCTTTACTCACCGACAGAAACACAAACCAAAGAGTAGTGTTATTTCACTGTTGTCTTCTGTAAGGTGGAGGTTAGTTCACCAGGCGGGCGCTACAATTCGAGCGCGAAATCCGCTATGCCCTACCTCTCTTACACTTTGACCTTTAACCAAGATTTTTTGAAGTGAAACTTCTTTACGCATGCTTGACTTGGGGGGTAAGCTGGCGAATGCGTTACGCGTTACGAAAAGTGTGTTCGGGCGAGGCGAACGCGAGTTGAGTGGGGGATATAAGCAAGAGAAAGCAGTGCGCGCGCACATTTTCTTTCTCTCTTTCTCTTATAGGTAGTAAATGAAATATGTATATGTACATACATGTATATATTGTATACACATATACATACAGATGGAGTTAAAGAAGTGTCACTTCAGCCGTGTGGTCATAAACACACTCGGTTTTTTTCACCAATTCTGGAATGGATTTAAAAATAGACCACAACAGAATAGATAACAAAGTTCCGTGTTTCACGAATAGACAATAGTCTGTCGTGGTAATGGCAGGCTATCGATCTTATCTATGGTTGACAGGGTTGCCACCACGAAAAATTTTTATGTGCTTTTAGTATCACCATGCGGAAGGCCATTACAAAATATTGAAAAACTTATTAACTTATAACTTCACATTTAAAGCCGTTTATTACCGGTTGCACCTGAGCAGTACCATAAGCACAAACCAATATCGAATTCGAATAGTTTGCGAGTCCGGATAGTGATTGTCAAATTTTGTATGAAAACTTGAACAGCAGCGCCACAAAGGACGTAATGAGAACTAAAAATCAGTACAAATTTGGCAATGACATTTCGGACTCGCAAACTATTCGAATTCGATATTAGTTCGTGCTAGGGGACAGTTCTTAGGGCTCACCGTTTGTTAATGCGTGGTAGGTTATGTTTGTTGGTTACGGTTATGAGAAGCTCGATGGCGCAGGTGGTTAGCGCGTTCGGCTGCGATCGTTGTAGTTAAGCAACTTTCGCAGTGGTCGGTCATTGGATGGGTGACCAAAAATTTCTATCTTGAGTTCTTCCGTGCTCCGGAAGGCACGTTAAGCCGTTGGTCCCGGTTGCATCTGCAATCGTTAGCACCCTAATCCGCACTGGGCCCGCGTGGTGGGTCATGGCCCAATCTCCCTATTCCATCCATAGGGAATGCCTGTGCCCCGGCAGTGGGGACATAAAGAAGCTGATGATGATGATGAGGTTATGTTTCCTCTGTACAGTTTTGTTAAACGCTGTGCCCAGAAGCGGGGATACTAATAGGGGTGTTTTGTGTTACAGCCATGAATAATCGCATATTGTAAGGTTTCATCGCCGATGATACTTTAATACATAGTTTCATAAAGTAATTTAGTTTTTCCTCCTTCGTTGAATTAATTTGTGACGTAATATCTAGCGCCAGAAGAACGATATTTCGTTACTTGAACCCAACTAAACATCCGTGTTTCACCAAAGTGTCAGCCTGCCGTAAATATTCTTTGTCTTCAGGCATTTTCAAACGTTTGTTAGATGTATGAGTTTGAGGTTATTTTAAAAAAAATATATAAAAATTTGCCGACCTCCATGTTCCAGTTGTTGGTACGCCGAGCTTCTAGTGTCGCCGTCTCGAGAGGTTCCGGGTTCGAATCCCGGTAGGGGCATATGTTTGTGTGATGAATACGAGCATTTGTACTCCAGTCATGGGTGTTTAATATGTACTTCTGTATAAATATACTTATATAAGTACTGTTTATGTATTCTATCCGTTACCCTAGTATCTTATAACACAAGCCTTATAGTGCGTACTTTGGGGCTAGTGTAATTGGTGTGAGTGTGGGAAATATTTATATTATTTATTATTATTATTAAATTCCTTACCTATTTATTAATATTCGGTTATGTCGCTTTTTTAATATATACTACTAGCTATTTTTGACAATAAACAAATGTCAAAAATTTGAATGTAAAATCATAAGTAAGATATTTATACCTACTAAAAATTGGCTCACAATTTGGTGTTAACTACAAAATTGACAGCCCTTAAGATCCGCCGATAAGATGTGACATGCGGGCGGTTCAACAAACAGGCGGACATTCAGACACACCTATGTAAGTGTCATCGTAGACGAGATGGCGAGATGTTAAGCCGCCAACAGTTCTATAGATAACGGGTCAACTCGTAAAATCCGTCTCGGTAAATAAAGCCTCACTTGAGGCATGACTTCTTATTTTAAATTGGTTTGGTTAATAACAACGAGGTAACTCGCTGGCCAATGACTAGTAAAAATATTTATAACACATTTGCTCGTAAACCGTCTTTCATTGCACCAATTTTAATATCATAATCTATCACATTACACACGCGTGCGGTAATGTAAAGTAAAACGCACGGCTTTCGTTTCGTCTAAAAACGAACGATACTTTTTTAAATCTTAGCAAAGAGTTTTTATGTCAGAAAGGTAGCCAACATTTTCTTAATAAAATTAAGTATTGGTGATAAAATATAAAATATAAACATTTAATTCTTTAATTTGATTCATTTTGACAATAAATTACAACCATGTATCGGTAACAAATTCACAAAAATATTAATTTCCTTTATTAGTAACACTGGCTGTTTTTTGTTCCTTTGCCTAAAAAAAGCGTTGATGCGCGCGCATCGCTAATCTGTGAAAAAGTTATTTCTTTTTGCTGTATTGTTTTACCGCCAGAAGTCGAAAAAGGCTACGCTTAGCCTCTTGCCTGAAAAATCCACGGATAGATACTTACAGTCCAGCGAATCAAAATTTCATCTTATGGAAAACAAACAAAAGTGCAAATTCATTTTCAGAAAGTACGTACGTACGTAGTATTATTTCCTCACAAATGCGTTATAAAACGTCGTATGACATACGTGCGGTTTGATAATTACAGCCTCTGCCTTCTTATAACCCTCACCTACGGCTCGGGCTAACAATTTCACCTCGGCTGTAATTCTCATCTTACCGCACTTATATCATAATGTACTACTATTTTGTGGGTCATAATGTTGATTTCACGTTTTCCTTTTTTCGCCTTTATCGTTTTCCCCCAATTATCAGAAAGAATTTATAAAAGGAACAAGAATCGTTTTATAAGATCAAAGGATTTAGTCGTATGTGGGAAATAACATTTTGTTATTTGTAACTTCATTCCTTTGTGAGATAGTTGTTATTAGGTTAAACATAAACTGTTTTAAAACATTTATCTTTTTTCATTGGGAATCGAATGTATTTTTTAAATTCGTTATCTGTTTCCGGGTGGGCAAAGAAAACAACGCCCATACGGCTTACTGCATGATAAAGGCAGAGTCATATGTAGCTGCATGAGAATAAACATACGCGGACAGTTTTTAGCTTCGATTTTGTATGCAACCCGTTATCTATAGAATTGTTGATCGAAGCCGCCAATATATGTTGCCCGAGTTTTTTTGCAAGGAAAATGCTACGTTAGGCAAGTTTGAAGAAGACTAATGCAAGTGGCCAGTATAGACGAGCTTGGTGGAGCTGCGCAGCTGACTGAGGAGACGATGAAAGACAAATATTAGCGAGCGACAGGGAGTGCCAACAAGCGACACCAAGCGATGACAAGGCCAGATAAATATGCTGTCTTTACGTTGGTATTGGCCTTCGCTAGGCCAACCTTTATAAGTGGCTTTAAAGCACACAACACCTGTATGAAGTCACTGAAAAATAATTACCCACTTTCAAATATTTCTTTAAAAAACGGCCAGGTACGTGTTGTGCCACGCGTACTGTAGAGTTCCGTAGTTGCCTGTCGTTACCACAATATATTTGACCATGAGTCTTTCTTTTCTGTATCGGAAATAAAGTAAATCAATTTTTAAATAGTTGTTTTTTTAATGCAAGTTTTAACGCTACTATAACGTCATTTTGAAGGGAGACTATGATTTAAAATTAAAGAAAATCGTCATGGAGACATGTATAGTTCCAAGCCTAACTTATGGTAGCCAAACATGGACATTCACAAATAAAATAAAAAGTAAAATCAAAACATGCCAGCGGTCAATGGAACGAAGTATGCTTAAAATAAGAAAAAATCAAAAATTGGCAGTGAAGTCTTATGGCGCATCCACACATGCCCGGCGGCACGGCCGGCGGCCAGGCCTCGCTCGCTCGCTTTGCTCGCGGCTTCGATACGGAGTGGTAGTGTTGTATAACTTCTTGAATGAAAGGACAGTGTATATAAAACACAATAATATGTTATATAGTCCAAAATCTGCCTCGAAAGGCACAACTCAAGGTGCTGCCTTATCTCCTTTATTGTATAATATTTACACTACTGAAATTTGCAACTTCATAGACAATGTAAATAATAACATAAATATTTTACAATTTGCTAATGACATCGTTTTGTACAGTAGTAACTACAATTTACAAGTAGCAATAGACAGTATTAATGTAGCTTTATCCCAATTGTTTTATTATTATAATGACATTTTACATTTAAAAAATAACCCATTGAAGAGCAACATTATGATATTCAGCAAGGATACACCAATCTATAATATTACTAGCTGACCCAGCGAACTTCGTACCGCCCTAAAAAAATAGGGGTTGTCCAGCGGACAAAATTGTGAATCTAAACCATTCTCAGATCCCCTTGAACACACACAAAAAATTTCATCAAAATCGGTCCAGTCGTTTAAGAGAAGTTCAGTGACATACACACTCACAGAAGAATTATATATATAAAGATTTAAGTTGGTGAAATTATAAACAAAAAACAAAAGTCACAAGACTACTGCGAAAATTGCAACCGCATCTGCAGGCCGCCGGTAAAGCCGGCGGCGAATTCAGCGTCAAGGCGGCCTGAAAGCCGGCGGCAAACCCGGCGGCATGTGTGGATACGCCAATAAGGAGGAAAACCAGGCTCACAGATGCTCTTGAACAAGCTTTGCGACTTTAGTGGAAATGGGCTGGCCATTTGTCAAGGTACACAGACAAGAGATGGTCTTTACAAGTTACTAAATGGGCAGGACCTGCTGGAAAAAGAAACAAAGACAGACCACTTAAACGTTGGTCTGACGATATAAAAGAAATAGCAGGTAGAAACTGGTTGGAATTTTCTTGGAATAGGGATAAATGGAAGGAATTAAAGGAGGCTTTTACCCAAAAGGGGTTCGTGTAAAAGGAACAGCAAGAAAAATATTATATTATTATAACAAACATATTAAAATTACAAACTAACCTAGTTTAAGAAATCTACTAATACTTATTTTTTTTGACCATAGTTCAACGACATTAGTTTTTTTTTAAATGAGTTATATACGTGAAAACCTAAGAAACAAATATAATAATTAGCATTTCAAAGTTCAATATTTCGTAAAGGGACTGTCATTTTTCGGACCTATCTATAAAAACAAATAGGCTAAGTAACCCCTATGTAATTTTAAAGGACCTATAATTCAACAACAGCTCAATTAAACAACAGCTGTGCAGCGTGGAAACCTATGAGCCAACCTGTTCCCCCGCACTGCCAATGCCCTGCGTTCCTTTTCTAAGCCAGAATCATCACAAAGTTTTTCATTAACAATAACTCCTAAGTATTTGAATTTAGTAACATGATTTAGTGGAATTCAATTCAATGCAATAAGTCGCACAATCTGACGCCCTTTTATCTTACCTCTCAACAGCATAAATTCGCTTTTTAAGGGATTGTATTTTAAACCATGTCTTACAGCATAAGTCTCACAAATTCTATAGACTCTTCTCAGGCCACCAACTGAGGGACTCAGCAGTACCATGTCACCAGCATAACTAATGTAGTTGACACAACCCATCTATATATAGCAACCCACATGTGTGCTACTGAGCTCCTCAATGAGCTGATTCACATAAATGTTAAATAACCTAGGGGAGGTTAAGCCTCCCTGCCTCACCCCGCACTCTAGCGAACATGCATCTAAGTAGATATTACCCCAACGCACTACATTTAACTGATTGTTGTACCAATAGGAAAATATACTTCTTATTTCAATTGCAATGCCAGCCTCATCTAGTTTAGAGCACAGTTCTTCATATGAAACCCGATCAAAAGCCTTTGACAAATCCAAGAAGTATAATGCGATTCAACTAAGAATAGGACCGACTGGGCGCCATATTGTGATGTAATAGCAGTCAATTCAAACCAAATAGGTAGAGTGAGCAAAAAAAAGTTTTTATTCAATAAAACTTATTTGCTAAGATTAAGTGAGAAAAAGCATGAGATTTTTTTTATTACATTTATTTACTAAGATTGAGAAAAAAATACCGATTTTTAATAATATTTATTTATTAAGACTGTGAGAAAAAACATCAATCAGAATCTAGCTCTTCTATTCCGCTCATCTCTCCATTACCGCCAGAGTAGTTATGAATAATCATGCACTATTACTAGGTCACATACGAATATGCATCCTTTATGTAAACGAAAGTTTGAAATCTAGCTTCTGAACGCAACTTGAAGTGACATTTGGTTGACGATTTAGGTTACCAACCATTCATGGCCACTAAGGCTCAATAAGTGAAAAAAAAATTATCAACCGATATTAATTATCAATATTTGTTATTGTTTGTTTACAAATGTTTGGTTTTTATTATTGAATTAGCGGAGTGCTAAAAAGGGTTCCAAGATTTTTTTGCAAACCGTACTTTTCAAGTGACATTTGACAGATAGAGGTCATTGGCTTTCCTATTCTTATTTGAATCGCATTATATGCATATACTGATGTTTTCCTTTCTAAATATTATTGTACTGTATGTTTCAGAGTAAATATAGCACTTTCTGTTGCTAGGCCTCCCCTAAATCCAAATTGTGTGTCACATAAGGATATATTATTGGCCAGTTGTTTGTTTAGTAATCAGTCAAACACTTGCAAGCACTGTGCTTGCTAAAAAGATAGGTCTATAGTTACTTCTCCGATCAATAACCAGAGTTTTTAAACAAAGGGACAACTACTGTCCTCATTAGATCCACAGGTAAATAAGTATGCCTAATACAAAATGTATAAAATATAGCAAGTACTCTACTTAAGTGAGATACTGAACCCGTCCTGGCCGGGTGACTTACCTCTCTTCATATTTTTAATTACATAATGAACATCCTTACTAAAAAAGCCTAAGGGGTTGGGTCACCTTAGCAAATCCTTTAATACAGATCAAAATAAAAACTTGTAGTCACGCCAATTAGCCTTGTCCCAAAGTAAGCACCGTAATATGGTTTAGATTACGGAAAGAAATACATATGATAATGAAGTGTATATTTTTAGAAATACACACAAACAAAAATGGAAACTCCATCGTACAAACTTTTTTTTGGCGGGCAAGATTCGAACCTAGGACATCTGAATAGGTACCATTTGGAAAACCTCTGTACATACCACTCCAAGACGGAGGTAATCACGATGTTTTATTAGTTTCAGAAACTGGGTGAAGCCTATTGCCGGCTGATTTATTATCATTTAAATCGTAAAAAAGTAACTAAATAATATATTAAATTATGTATAGAATTTAGCAAAATAATTTCCCATAAGCAAGATCCATTTATAAAATAATGAGTGTCAAAAACGCAGTAAATTTATATTGTACTTTATTTATTGCGCCGAATACAACCCCATGACAGCTCCCAAGAGCTCATGACTACATAATTTCTGTTTTATTGCGATTTCTATTTAATTTATAACCTATGTCGTATTTAAATTTTTGTTAATGAAATATACGAGCTTCTGTCAGCAAATTTGTCTAAATGGACTTTTGAAAGTCCTTAAAAACAAGTAAAAGAACCTTTCACTTAATACAAAAAAAAAGTGGTATATAGAGTTAACCTTTCCGTGTGCTGAATTCCATCCATAATCTGTTCATACATTTAATATAGTAATAGTCATACAAACTATCATAATGGTCGTTAGCTTTTATTAGTGTGCACGAAAGACATTACTCGAATTCGGGCACCCGAAGCAATGGTTACACTGGAATTCGAGCTGGAAAACAGTGTCGGGTCAACAAAAGGAAATCTGCCCGAGTACGGGCATACTCATTCATTGAGACTTAATCGGGCTAAACTGTACTTCCAGGGCCCAAGTGGTGATACTTCACACTAGGTTAGGTTAGTGTTGTGACCATTACGCGCGAGCCGAGCGAGCGAAGCGAGCGTGCCATGGCAGCGGCCGGGGAAGTGCCAGAAAAAAATGTTTGTTTTAAAAGAGACCTTTTCTATGAAAAAGTTCGAGTATTACCTCTTGGGCCCTGGAAGTACAGTTTTACCCTTAGTCGTTTACCCGAATTCCATTGGCACTCGTATTCGGGCTAACGACCGAGTGTGATCGCGGCATAAGTCTGTATTTCTAGATTTTAGAAAGAAAAGCTAATTACGCAAGAAGGAGTTGGAGTCTCGTACCCGATACTAAATATAAATGCGAGTCAGATTTCCGCCTAAGGCTAAAACCACCATCGTTAATAGGTACAAAGTTATTAACATTTACTATATATAGGATCTATGCACATTTTTTTAGTTGATATTGTAGCTACAGTAACAGAAAACCATACACATTCAGTTACTCCGTGATCATGGCGCTTGCAACAGTGCAGAAATATCGAAAACTCGCTAAAAACAAGGTACATGGTAACAATCCCGTTAATAACATATATTACTATAATGTTAGTGACCATGAAAGTTTAAAACAATATACACTTTTGTGATTTTCAACTTTCTTCCTTTTCCGGTTCAATGAGATACAAGCCCGTTGACAGATGACATGAGAAGACATGCAGCGGAGACGTAGAAGTAAGCACCCGTTTACATTACCCGTCACGTCACGACGAGGTCAACATGTAACGTTTGTAACGTTGCACGGTCCGTCGACATAAGATGCAAATCTGGGGGGCAATCGCCTAACGGGATTGCTATGGCTATCGCTATTGCTTACGATTTCATTTTCTTATTCCTAACCGCAGAAGGTTTTCAAATGACTCGCGCTCTTTTTTTTTCTTTCGCATTGTTAATATCAATATTAAAGAAAATGAGCGTGAGGTATTTGAAAACCTTCGGTGGTCAGAAATAACAAAATGAAATCGCAGGTGATAGCGATAGACATAGCAAACGCTTTAGGCAATTGACCCCCAGTTCGGTTACCTAAGGTCAATTTGAGTACAAATCTCTAAAAATCAAGGTTATAATGGCTACGCATTTTGATTATCTTGTAACTGATTTGGACATGACAAAAATCCCCAAACTATTCGTTTGCTCGGCCAGTGATAACGATGTGACATCAGCCTACGCAGCGCCAACGGAGTTCAAGGAAAAAAAATATTGCCACAGGAAGAAAAACAAGTGACATCCCAGGGGAAATGTGATTCTTTGCAAATAGCCGTAATAATAACGGCTCAGCGTAAGCTGTCAACTTGAAATAACCTTTGCTTTAACGCTAAGAATAAAACGAACAAGGCTGCTTTTAGAACCTACGATCATGTAACACTTTCGTAGTCTAATGTAAGAAACTATATTTCAAAGACAAAAAACTTGGTAATTTGAAAGAATATTAGGTACCCTGGGTGCGTTTAGCAAAATCCTATCTCCTAAGTCCAGAATTTACACTTGAGCTACTGTGAGTACAAGTTTATAATCTGATGTTTAAATTAATGACATAAATGAATGTATGTTTTAAACTAAGTTTTGCAATTAATTTACACAAGCCAACGTAAAACAATGTAATCAAAAGTTCTTATCTTGTTAAGTTTTCCTATATGATTTACGGGAATGTTTTTCGTCGTTCAATCAACGGTTAATTACTTAGCCGCGTGTGTGAAACTAGTAATTTAATTTTATATAGTACGACTCATACGACCCGCTCTTACTTCATATGGGTGTAATTTAGTAGTGGAGAAACTGTGGATTACTGTATATTATTTTCTCACAGACAAACAAAATAAAAGTCATATGAAGATTAGTCATTTTCAAGAAATATCACTGTTATTTGGCTTTTTGTATTTTTTGCAATTGCAATGCCTGTATTGCAGATGAGATTAATCTTTATTTACAAACCTTTCATGTAAAAGTCCAACTCGCAAAACGGTCGGTTATTTAGAGATTACTGTAATTATTTTTAGTAGAGAGACTAACTAGTTTTTAGTTTTAGTAATAAAAAAAAATAAAAAAAATCATTTATTTCGAGCAACATAACTCATAATCATAATAATAATACATAATCAATTACTATAGAAATAGGCACATGTCACTAAAAATACAACTAATCGTTTATTTAATTTAATAAATTACATAAGCTAAATTCAATAATTTCCATCAAATAAAATAATTAAAAAGATAGTTGATTCTTCTTAATTAGATTTAAACAAACTATAGACTTATCACAGCTTCACATCATTTGCGGAGTTGCCACAGCATTATATGTCTCAGAGATATGTTTTCTTTTTCTAAAACACGCTGTCATATTTGCTATTTGTAACTTTAACTGCAGTCCAATGTAGTTATCGGTAGAAGGCTTCGATAAATAACTCGCCAACTAGCTTGAAATAGTATATTTAAGGAAGGTAACCAAACCAAATGAGACAATTTATTGTAACCTTTGAAATATGTGGCAAGGTAGCTGATCATGCGTTACCGGTAACCCGTTCACAAGCATGACCAACAAAGCAAAACCAATATACTAGCTAACTAACTGGATTTTCTTTACTGTAAAAACTTAGTCAAAACCTGTATTTGTAGTGAAATGGTTACTTAAAAAAAATCAAAAGACAAAAGACTACCCATCATATGGTCTTGGAAGGAAAAAAAAGAATTTTCTATATTATCTGTAATAATTGTTTTTTGAGGCGGCAACACAACTTGCTTTTTGTTACTTATCATCAGTGATGTTCAAAATTTGGGACTAAAAGTCAACCACAAATATAAGAATACGTATTAAAATTACTAACGCGTATTGAAGAGACACTATTCCACCTGCATAAACAAACCGTTCTACAGTAAAGTTAGAAAATTAGTCACCAAAACAAGTGCAATTAAAAGCTTTATCATTTCCATATCGTGCATAACTGGTTTTTAACAAAATCCGAATGTACGAAATTTAAAACCAAATTTCGGAAAGGTCACACGACGATAACCATTAAGTTAACATTCGCGTACACATAAACATATAAAGGCGTTGCTATGATAACTTTCATGTCATATAATATAGCCATCACTAATGACGATACGTCGAGTAACGTCTCATTTCACCGAAACCCGATCCAGGGCTAAATTAGGATGGCCAGTGTACATACGTTATGGATAGGCCACATAAGTTTAGATGTTTACGTTGGAGGGCACGTGTCCCATACTCACCGGTCCTAAGCTCTCGAAGCCGTGGCGCGAAGCTAGGTCCCTCGCCTCCTCGTGCCGGAAAGACCTCTTGAAGCGCACCAAGAACGAGTTGGTAAAAACCTCCTTCGACGCCGCGGCCGCTGCTAAAAGCAACGTAGCTGCCAAACATTTCAGCCACATGTTCGCGGCGTGGCTGGCTGTAGCAGACTGAGGCTCCTCGTCCCGCTGACGTCACCAATATCGACCGCAGCGCCACGCATGCGCCGGGAACCCATTCAGAATGAAACCTCCGCGGATTATGAAATATGTTATGCGGCCATTGTTTTCGATCGGAATGGCGGACAGGTGTTCGGCACTTGTCATTCGAGCAGCTGGATTCGGGAGGATTTGTTTTGTAAGTTCTGCCGTGCCTCTGATTCGGCCATTTTGGGCTGGGAGTGAAGAGAAAGATAGAGTGCGCCAGCTGATAATTTTCCCGCGTACTTAGTCGTTGCTATTTACGCGCAGGCTGTATACAGAAAAACAAATACGTCATGTATTTTTAGAAGGATATAAAATAATAATACAATTTGAATGGTCCGTTAAGTCACTTTTTTCGAGCATTGCCGTGATCAGTTATTTTTATTTTTTATTTAAAAAAAGCAATTCGCATACCCAGTAGAGGCTTGTGGTACCTGAGTATAACTGCTTGCCTACATGGACCTTACCCCGAAAAGCCTTGAAAACCTTACCCACCGACAAAAACACAACACTACCAAAAGTTATTAGATTCAGGTAATAGTTTTTCATTTTTGTATTTTATTAGACCCCTTCCTTAGATGGGCGCTTTAATTCAAACAGGAAATTAATATTACTTACATACCATGAACATTCTGAATGCGAAAACATCAGGGCCTAATTCTGACATGATTCTCCAAACTTGAAAACAGCTATTTAGAACATGCGAAGGATATCATTATATTGACATTAGTTATAATTATCTTCTATACTTATAATAAATCTGTAGAGAGGTCAATTCTGTACATGAAATATATTTTCAAAATAACTATCAGGGGGTGATTAGTGATCGATACTGATGCCAAAAATGCAATCAGTAAAATTTTTGTCTGTCTGTCTGTCTGTCTGTGTGTTTGTTCCTTATAGAAACAAAAACTACTCGACGGATTTTAACGAAACTTGGTACAATTATTCTTCATACTCCTGGGCAGGTTATAGTATACTTTTCATCACGCTACAATCAATAGGAGCAGAGTAGTGAAGGGAAATGTTGGGAAAACGGGAGAAGTTACTCCATTTTTTAAGCTTCCGTCGCGTGTGCAGCCTTAATGGTTAAAGTTACATAGAAATCATGTATGACGGAAATATTTTACATAAAATTGTCTAAAAAGTATCCCTCAACAGCATATGTCTATCCTTTATGGTTGACTCACAATAACACGTGTAACTCCTGATAGCTTAGCAGTTCGGAGCATTCTGATTATATTTGTTTACTCTTACGTTTATAATACTCTCACTCATCCCTAATTTAAAAAAGTTAACATTATTACCTATTCAATAAAAAGAGAATCATAGAAATCGGTATATATATAAACACCAAACTTATACATGAAATAAGCCATCGCGCCGTCACACGTGAATACTGAATCATGCTATAAGGATTATTTTTGTGTAACGGTTGCCGCGCTCGACACGGGTCGCGGCGGCGGTAGGGTATAAAAAGGCGGGAGGTCCAAAAGCGAGCTTCCCCCCCCCCCCCCCCCCCGATCCTGAGAGACCTTCAGTCGCTCTGTCCCAAACCGATACGGATGCACATCAGAGTGCATCATCCCCTTCTCAGGGGTTGATCGCATCAGATGAAGCCTGTATGGCCCCTAAGGCCATAGGCATCCCCCACGGGTGTGTTTTAGTCAGTAAGAGTCTGACATAACCCTACAGACGGCTGTAGGGTATCCATGAGGATTTCACACCCGCTCGCCCGCCTGAGAGGAAACAAAAAAAAAGAAAGCGAGCTTCATTCAATATTTGGCTGTTGATGCGTTCGACCTTATTGAAAGACAATAATTGATATTAAGAAACCGTGCTTATCTATACTTATAATAAATCTGTAGAGAGGTCAATTCTGTACATGAAATATATTTTTAAAATAACTATCAGGGGGAGATTAGTGATCGATACTGATGCCAAAAATGCAATCAGTAAATTTTTTGTCTGTCTGTCTGTCTGTCTGTCTGTATGTTCCTTATAGAAACAAAAACTACTAGACGGATTTTAACGAAACTTGGTATAATTGTTCTTCATACTCCTGGGCAGGTTATAGTATACTTTTCATCACGCTACAATCAGTAGGAGCAGAGTAGTGAAGAGAAATGTTGGGAAAACGGGAGAAGTTACCCCATTTTTTAAGCTTCCGTCGCGTGTGCAGCCTTAATGATTAAAGTTACATAGAAATCATGTATGACGGAAATATTCTACATAAAATTGTCTAAAAAATATCCCGCAACAGCATATGTCTATCTTTTATGGTTGACTCACAATAACACGTGTAACTCCCGATAGCTTAGCAGTTTACTCTTACGTTTATAATACTCGGTATAGAAACACCAAACTTATATATGAAATAAGCCATCGCGCCGTCGCACGTGAATACTGAATCATGCTATAAGGATTATTTTTGTGTAACGGTTGCCGCGCTCGACACGGGTCGCGGCAGCGGTAGGGTATCAAAGGTCCGAGAGCGAGCTGTCTAAATCTGTTTTCTGCGTCGCTCCCCCCCTGGGGGACGATCGCTTCCGATGAAGCCTTAGAGGCCTTCCCGGCCAGAGGCAGCCCCTACGGGTGTTTTTTAGTCAGTACGAGTCTGACATAACCTTGCAGCCGGCTGTAGGGTATCCATGAGGATTTCTCATCTGCTCCCCCGCCTGGGAGACCGAAACCGTGCTTATCAGCGCGACTTTTAGTCTTTAAATAGTTTATTTGAATTTCTTTTGTTGTTATTTTGTAAAACAGGTATTAGTTGTTTTGGTAGTGTTTAAATATTCGTTCAAATTAAAAATTATTAAGCGTAGGTACTTTTATTAATTAAAGTAGTTATAAGTATTTATTTTTAAGTGAAGGAGGTATAGGTAGATAGTATTGCACAGGCGTTTCAGCTTTATTTTCATTTCTTTTTTGTTGTGAGTTGTATATATTTCTGGTTATAATTCTATAAGAATATTTTAGTTCAAATAGTCACTTAGATTTTATGTGTAAGGTAGCTAAAGTTAGGACCACGTATTAGTTGTTTTGGTAGTGTTTAAATATTCGTTCAAAGTGTAATTTAATCATATAGGATGAATGTACGATGGCCCATCGAAAAGGAGTAGAAGCGGTAGACAGAGCTTTAAGAGATATAAGACAAAATGATCGACCTATGGGCGGTATCACAGTTTTATTTTGTGGTGATTTCCGACAAACCTTAACGGTAATACCACGGGGAACCCGAGCTGCTGAGGTTAGGGCTTGCCTGAAAAGCTCTTATTTGTGGCGTGATATACAATCGGTGCATTTGACTATAAACATGCGAGTGAGAACTGTAGATAGCCCGGATGATCGTCAATTTTCTGATATATTATTAAAGAAAATACCTTCACCAAAGATACCTATCCACTGCTACACCAAGGAAAACTTATTCTGACGCCTGAGTTATGTTGTATAGTGCAATCCCAACAACATCTTACATCGTCAGTTTACGGTGACGTAACAAATATATTAAATAAGAACAATTCTTGGCTATGCGAAAGGTCTATTTTAACTCCTCGCAATCACCAGGCATCTCAGATTAATAATAAAATACTGTCGAATATCCAGGGGGAAAGCAAAGTTTATAGTTCAATAAATAGAATGGCCGATGAACAAGAAGCCACTAATTACCCGATAGAATTTTTAAATTATTTAAATATGCCCGTACTTCCTTCTCATGAAATTTGTTTAAAAATTGGCATTCCGATTATTCTGCTCCGAAATTTAAGACCACCACAAATTTGCAATGGAACTCGGCTTAAAGTAACCCAGTTGCAACAAAATGTAATCGAGGCTCAAATTTTAATAGGTTGCGGTGCAGGAGAAACCATCTTTATTCCCAGAATTCCCATAATACCAAATAATTTTCCATTCCAATTTAAAAGAACGCAATTCCCAGTATCGGTGTGTTATGCAATGACAATAAATAAGGCTCAAGGGCAGACCTTTCGTGTTGTTGGAGTAGATCTCGGTGTCAGTTGTTTTTCACATGGTCAGTTATGTCGGTCTTTCCCGGGTTAGCAGTCCTAGAATTTTTTATGTTCACGTTCCGGACGGGTCAAATTTCAACGTAGTCTACCCGGAAGCTTTGCGCTGAAGTATTTTCATTCTATATGTACTTAAGACTCATATGAAAGCGATCTAAACAATATTACCAATACATTAACATAATAACAAACAAGGAGTTACACGCTGATGGTCTCGGGGCACAGTGATAATAATAATATTCTGCGGTTCCTTATTGCGATATTTTTAACAGTATTTATTATATTTCCCTACTAAAATACGAAAGTTAATCTGTCTGTCACATCAAAACCACGGAACCCTGCGGAAGGACATATGCTACTTTTTTACGAAAAACGACGATAACGCGGACGAAGTCGCGGGCAAAAGCTAGTTCATAATATAGTTATCAACACGCTTGCTCAAAAAATGCATTTACGGAGGTTGTATACATTGTTCGAAAGTTCAATGTTACGAGCCTTCCAACGGAGCATGCGGTAAAACATTTTACCGCACTCTCGAATACATGGCATCGTGCGTATTCTTTACGGTTTTTTAAATTTCGGGCAATTCCCCTTGGAAGCACCAATACAAAAAAAACACGATGGCGCAAATGGTTAGCGCGTTCGGCTGCGCTGCGATCGTTGAAGTTAAGCTACTTTTGCATCGGTCGGTCATTGGATGGGTGACCCAAAATTTACTATCTCGAACTCGTCCGTGCTTCGGAAGGCACGTTAAGCCGTTGGTCCCGGCTGTGTTTGCAGTCGTTAGCACCCACCAATTTGCACTGGGCCCGCGTTGTGGGTCATGGCCCAATCTCCCTATTCCATCAATAAGTAAAGCCTGCGCCCCAGCAGTGGGGACATTAATAGGCTGAT
Organism: Chilo suppressalis; assembly: GCA_902850365.2. Lineage (NCBI taxonomy): Eukaryota > Metazoa > Arthropoda > Insecta > Lepidoptera > Crambidae > Chilo > Chilo suppressalis. The sequence goes on from OU963910.1 coordinate 3,317,064, forward strand.
AATGACGATTATGAATACCCAAAGGGACTTCCATACAACTTTAGCGTCATTGGGCTTTAATAGCTTAAGTATTTTAAAAGATGATCTACTTACTGCATTGAAATATATTCGGTCCACATTAATACAGTTTCGTTGTCATCAAAAGGTCCTAAATACCTTTACGCATTCTTTAAAGATGGAAACTTGACTGTGCTGAAATTTTTAAACGAATTTTATCGGACAAGTGAGTCAAGTTCAATTGGTCCGATAGTACTTTAAATTAAGAATGCATGACATATATACATATAATACTAGATTTATGAACATAATTCTATAACTTTCCTTTCCTTTGCTACTTTTGTTGTACAAATACAAAGCACGGTACGATTATTAAAATTCGTTTTCCTCCAATGCGGTTCGCATTGTTGTGTTATTGTTAGGCAAAAAATTGGAATTGGACGTAATGTTCCGTCTGTATAAAAAGCGGGCTATTTATCCAGAGGAACTCTGCTATTGAAATAAATACCGTAGCATTCATATTTAATGGCCGCACGCATTCCGAAAATTCCAATTAATTATTGATGATTTAACAAAGCAACATTTACACGAGTTGACAAGCGCACTACCCAATAAAAATCAATTGCTGTTCGTTAGTTTCGCTGAAACTCGAGAATGGCTCAACGGATTTATCTTATCTTCGTTTTGAAATGTTCGTGGAGGTCTAGGGAAGGTTTAAAAGGTGAGAACAATCGAATAGCTCTACACCGAAGCGAAGCGAGGCCCCCTAGTAATATCTATATATAAATTTCCCTCGAAAACGCTCTAGACTGTCATGGCGTCTTGAATGACGTCACACCGTGCAAAGCAAACAATACGCTCTACGCCGACTATTCAAATTATTTAGTTAAAAATGAATTCATCGTATTACAAGTACTGTTTAGTGTCCTAGTATAAAAGGACAAGCATTAAACGCCAGGCAAATTATTTATATGCCACAGATGCGAAAAAAATGGTTAGAACTTGCAAGGAGGGATGGTGCCTATTCATTGTTTATCAACAAATACAAGAATAATTTTGTGATGAACATTTTGATGTAAGTATTTTGCATAACATAATCTATGAAATCAAAATGTTATACAAGCCGGATAAATTATATTGATAAAACAATAACAATTTATTATATACTTCGGTAAATCCCAATGCCATCGATGTTTTATGCTTCCTTTCAATAATTATCTGAAAACAAACTGATAAATTGTATCAAAGTAACAATAACATGAATGAGAAATCAATGAAATGTATGAAAACGGCAACCACAAGTAATGTTTTGCACTTGGTGACGTCAGTCTTTTTGATTGGTGTTTGCCGTCACGTGATCAAATGCCTATTTTATTCGAATATATTTTCTAAAAATAATAACAATCTTTAATTATTATAATAAATAGCTTTATTTTTTGTTATCTGTATATCATAATTCATATTTAGAAACTGTAACCCAGTCGATTTATTGCTAGTTGACACAAGCCTATTTGGCGAGTGTCGCTTACGATAATTTGGCGGTAAGGGCTGCACTTTATGTAAGTATACGAGTACTGATAACAGGTTCATTATTATAGGAACAAAGGTCTTGTATGAGTAGGTGTTCGTAGGTAGGTACAGACTATTCACAAAATCAAATTTTCACCAACCGATTTCCAACTTTAAACTGTTAGAATTAAAACGCAAAACAGCTTGGGAAAATGTTATACACCTGGTAATAGCCACATATGCTGAATTGATCCAAAGTTAATTGCGAATTGAACCATATTCAGGTGGGTAACTAAGCGGGCCCAAAACTGTTTTCGATGGTAAAACTGCGTGCCTAATCTAGATCTAATTTATTATTATTCTGCTGATGCTAGAACGATGTATTTAACTTGATATAACAAAATATGGTTGTGTTGAACTCAATAGGCTACTAAAACTGCTTATTGAGCAAAAGAATCGGCGAAATCCACTACTGCGTGGCTAATCTAAATCTAATTTATTATTATTCTGCTGATACTAAAACAACGTATTTAACTTGATATAACAAAATATGTTTCAGTTAAGCTCTATAGATGACTAAAAGTGCTTACTGTACCCTTAGCACGAACCAAAAGCGAATTCGTAACGTTTGCGAGTCCGAAATGTCATTGTCACATGTGTACTGATTTTTAGTTCCCGTTACCTCCAAAGTGGCGCTGCTGTTCAAGTTTCCATACAAAATTTGACATTGACATTTCGGTTTGCAAACTATTCGAATTCGATAATGGTTCATGCTAGGGGTACTGGAGTAATAGCATAACAAACAAAAAAAAAACGTTTTCGCTGGTGTCGATTCTGTTGTTTTTCTAAATCATTTTGTCCGTGCGGTGACGGAGAAAGAATACAACTCACCGCCCCTTCTCTTCCCGTGGGTGTCGTAAGAGGCGACTAAGGGATATCGGAGCTTCCATCCGCTCTGCTGGTGGTAGGGTGCCTAACACCCGCCTGGTTTGTTATCACCGTGCGCATGGTGAAAAACCCGTGAAGTGCTTCTCGCGCGTTTCGGGGTCAGCCAGCGTACAACCAGGGCTCGAGTGGAGGTTGTCGCGACGGATTCGGTCCAGGGCTAGGCATCCGTGGAACCGATGCCGGGAGGACTGCATCGACCCGCCGGCCAGGGAGACCCGTAGATACGGCTGTCCCGCTGGCCGCCCGTGGCACAGTACAGGGGCCCGAGCGTTCCTAACCAGTTCGCGAGGCTGCCCCATCATGTCACGCATAATCTCGGGGTGGACCGTCGTGCCGGTTGGTGACCGGGGCGTGGGGTCCCGGCGGCCACTTCCGTGGGGGTGCGGGGGCCCTTCCGTCCGGCGGGTCGGCGTATATCCTCTGCAGGCAATCATTCGGGGAAACATGCCTCCCTAATTTGCCCGGTCTTGTCGCGACAACGTCCACTCGTTTCACGTCTCTTTTTCACTTCCATAATGGCAGCTCCTAAAACAAAGTTTGGACGTTCAGCGGTGCACACCCCCACGCCTCCAACGCTGTTTGAGGTCGAGTTCTGCAACATACGCGGACTCCACTCTAACCTCAACGCTGTCCACCACCATCTTGAGACAGCACGGCCAGCATTGTTGTTCCTGACGGAGACACAAATACTTCCGCCTGCTGACACAGGCTACCTTAATTATCCCGGCTACGTGCTTGAAGAGTCCTTCAAAGCAAAGCCGGTGTATGCCTGTATGTTCGGGCGGATGTTTGTTGTTGCCGTCTCCGCTGCTTGGAAGATCCCTCCTTCTCCATGCTGGGGGTACACGTCGACTCTAGCCCCCTGGCCAGAGTTTACGTGTGTCTCTACAGATCCCACACCGGCGATGTTGAGACAACTCGACTTTTTGAACACCTTAGTCGGGCAGCAGATGACGCGCAGGAACAATTTCCCAATGCAGAATTGGTGTTTTTGGGGGACTTTAATGCTCACCACAATTTGTGGTTATGTTCTTCCAAAACTGACCATGCAGGGATCTCTGCTCACGCATTCGCTCTCACGCATGACTTGAAGCAACTGGTTGTTCAGCCCACCAGGATCCCAGATATTCCAAGTCAAGCGCCTTCTTTACTGGACTTTCTGCTCACGACCCATCCACAGGGCTATCAGGTTGTGGTAAGAGCCCCCCTGGGCTCATCAGACCACTGCCTGATATCTGCCAAAGCACCACAGGCCAAGCCTCCGCGTCCAGCAGTGGTCAAGCGCCGTATCTGGCATTATGGGTCGGCAGATTGGGACGGTATGCGTGACTACTTTGCGTCCGTCCCTTGGAAGCAGCGCTGCTTCAGTGACAGGGACCTATCGGCCAGTGCCGTTGCCATTACTGAGGAGATTATAATGGGTATGGAATACTATATTCCTCATTCTGATCTCATCAGTAAGGGCACGCGTAACCTCTGGTTCAATCACGACTGTGCTGAAGCTGCTTCGCGTAAGCAAGCGGCATATCGTGCTTGGATCAGAGGTCGCGCTCTCAAGGATCCCGAGGTCGATTTACTCAAAGCAGCCTACAATTTTGCTTCCAAGGCCTGTAAGAAGGCTTACATTAGAGCGGATGCCCAGCGCGTTGCACGTGTTGGCCAGGAACTTATGACGCATCCTACGGGCTCCCGTAGCTACTGGCGTCTGGCCAAGGCCGTGCAAAAAAACTTCTGCGAGCCCTCGCTGCCACCTCTGAGATGCCCAGACGGAAACCTAGCCCATAAGCCGCAGGAGAAAGCCGATTTACTGGCAAAACTCTTTGCGGCTAACTCCCGAATCGATGATTGCAATGCACTGCCACCATCATTACCTCACTGTGGCACAACGATGCCTGATATTAAAATCAGGCAGCGCGAGGTTCGTGCCGAATTGCAATCACTCGACGTCCGGAAAGCTAGTGGACCTGATGGCATCCCAGCAGTAGTACTCAAAAAATGTGCAGCGGAGTTGTCTCCCGTGCTCACGCACTTGTACCAATGCTCGTATTCTTTGGGGCGTGTGCCGGAGACTTGGAGAGACGCTAATGTGCAACCGGTGCCCAAAAAAGGGGATCGCTCAGACCCGGCAAACTACCGGCCAATAGCAGTTACCTCAGTTTTATGTAAAGTTTTAGAAAAGGTCCTTAATAACCATCTGACCCGCTACCTAGAGGATCACACCTTGATTAATGATCGTCAATATGGTTTTAGACCGAAACGATCGACGGGTGATCTTCTAGCGTACTTGACTCATATCTGGGGTGAGGCTATCGACAAGCGTGGCGAGTCGTTGGCTATCAGCCTTGACATTGCCAAGGCGTTCGACAGGGTATGGCACAAAAGCCTTCTCTCCAAGCTTTCGGCATACGGTCTGCCAGCCCAGTTCTGTTCTTGGGTGGCTGACTTCCTGCATGAGCGTAGAATTCGTGTCCTTACGGATGGTAGCAGTTCGCGGTTCATTTCAGTGAATTCCGGCGTTCCCCAGGGCTCCGTCCTATCCCCCACTCTCTTTCTGCTGCATATCAATGACTTAATTCCTCTTGGGAATATTCATTGCTATGCAGACGATAGTACAGTGCATGCGGGGTATCTCGGACAAGCAGCGGCTGGGCTGGCGGTAACCAAGGAGAAACGCGAGAATCTTGTCATTGAACTCAATCGGGCTTTGGACCACATTTCCGAATGGGGTACGAGGAACTTGGTTGAGTTCAATGCCAAAAAAACTCAGGCTTGCGCTTTCACGGCAAAAACATCGTCATTCCTTCCCCTTCCATTCCTTCCACTACCTCTGCAGAGCAACATTTCCATGCTCGGTATGGAAGTTCGCTCAGACCTGAATCCAAAGAACTACATCGAAACCGTGATCAAAACAGCTTCACGCAAACTCGGAGTCCTGAACAAGGTGCGGCGTTTTTTAACGCCCGATCAACTGTGCTTGTTGTACAAAACGCAAGTGCGGTCCTGCGTGGAATATTGCTCGCACCTCTGGGATGGCTCCGCCAAGTACTTGCTCGATGCTTTGGATAGGTTACAGCGACGCGCGATCCGCATCATAGGCGATGAGGAGGTGACTAAACACCTTGAGCCTCTTCAATTACGCCGTGACGTGGCGTCACTAAGCGCGTTCTATCGTCTGTACCACGGCGAGTGTTCTGAGGAGTTATTCTCTCTTATCCCACCTTCTCCTTTCCTTCAGAGGACCACGCGCGCTGGCCTACGTTGTCATCGTCTAACTGTGGCCACAATTCCAACGCGTACAAAGAAATTTGGTGACTTATTTCTTTGTCGCACTATCCGTAAATGGAATGCTCTGCCCGCTCACGTGTTCCCTCCCTCTTACAACCTGGGATCCTTTAAAAGAGGCGTGAAGAAGCAACATGCAGGCCGGCAGGGTGAGGATGGCTGGTGTGGCAGGTAAAACTGCTGTATCAGCTATCGTCACGTCTGGACTTCACCTTCACTTAACATCAGGTGGGGTGGAGTCATTTGTCGGACCTATCTATAAAAAAAAAAAAAAAACCTAAGACTAAATTTAACAACAGTGTATCCTTGTCATTCTCTGTACAGAATGAAAAAGAAAGACTCATGTTTAATTTAGTTTTAAGTTTAGATAATCATGCCAGAGTCGATACCATTACCAACCTATTAATGTCCTCACTGCTGGAGTACAGGCCTTCCCTATGATGGATGGAATAAGGAGAATTATGGGCCACGAAGTGGGCCCAGTGTGGATTGGTGGGTGCTAACAACAGCAGATGCAGACGGGACCAACGGCTTACCGTACCTTCCGGAGCACGGAGGATAATAATTTTTGACCGACTGAGCGACGCAAGGAACGGTAATGTGTTGTCTAAAAATAATTATTATAAGCAGAATAAAGTTTTTAGGTGCCGAAATTGCTTTTGTTTTTCCAACTTGTTACAAAACTTTACATTTTAAAATGCTACTGCTACAAAGGAAACTGAAAGTATCGATCGATATCGCGTTGGCATGGTCGATATATCGGACATCGATATTTTACCTGACTTCGATATAATTGTCGATATATAATTTATTTATTGACATAGCAAAAAAAATATATTCCTACTTATAACAGAGCTATAAAAATAGGTAAAATGTCGATATTATCGATAATATCATTATGTCGCCTTAGCATAGCCGACATATCGGATATCGATATTTATCTGACTTCGACATAATATCGATATTTTAAAAGACTTTGCATCCCTACCCCTGGGCTACTTCGCCCGAATATCTAAAATACAGCCTTGACCTATCTATGGGAGTGCACTTACGGAGCAAGTGGAAAACAAATATCTTTTATTTGCCAAACTGGTAAAATATTGTAGGTAATTCTTTGTTTTGTCATCTTGCCATTTATTAACCAAGGTACCAATAGAGAATTCCGTTCTCTTTTAATTAAAACAGAACCGACGCAGAGCGGATTATCTTCAATCTCAAAGCACTTAATTACCTATCCAACCTAAAGAAAATTAATTAAGCCGTTATAGTTTATCGTCATCTGAAAATATGTGACGCTACTTCAAATCAAGTCACCATTTACTTATGATGTCACTCGGGAACAGTTCGTTTATGCATTTAATTTTAATTATATTAATTAATATTTTAGAATTTTCTCACAGCACAATGGAATCTAAGATTGTGGGCGGATCTAATGCAGATATAAGAAATTTTCCGCACGCAGTATTTCTAGAAGTATCATGCGGTATAAGTACTTGGATTTGTGGCTCTTCTGTGCTGAACCAGAGAATTTTATTATCAGCAGCACATTGCTTCGAGGAATGTCCAACCACACTATATAGTGATAATAGTATAATATACGCATTTGGAGGAAATGAAGATTATACGAAACAGGTAAAGAACTTTCATTAGTAACTTTTCGTTTGTATAACGAAAGCGTAATCAATGTGATTTATGAAACTAAGCTTTTGCCCGCGTTTTACATCGTTTTATCTTTTCTGCGTACCAAATTTCAGCACAATAATTCAGTGGCATATGGCAGCTGTGTCTTAAGAGACCAGTCAGTCAATTACAGTTTCCTTGAAAATATATAGATAAACGGAACGAAGCACAAACTTTGACAGCTCCATAATCGTATCGAATTAAGCAGCGCCCCTACCGGACGTAAAGCGGTCTACACACCAAAGCCGCTGACCCGGCGGCACGGATCGCCGGCCCAACCCGCCGGCCTTATTTTGTACAATCATGCCGCCGGCTTGCGCCCGCGCGGGCAAGCCGGCGGGGCAGCATGCCGATGCCGACGGCATCCCTCTCCACTCACTCAGTCAGTTAAAATAACACACACGTCCAATCTCTACGACTATTTGGCAATTACTAGAACACCACATGCCGCGGCTGTCGTGCCGCGGCAAAGTCGTTCGGCTTGGACATTCTGAAGCCGCCGGGTTAACCCGCAGGCACTAAGCCTGTGCCGCCGGGTCAGCGGCTTTGGTGTGTAGACCGCTTAAGAAGAAACTGGCTTCCTGACGACACGATTATAGATATGTCAAAGTTCATGCTTGGGTGGGCCTCAGTCCTTCCCTGTTATACTTAGCCATTGACACATTATCGCGCGCGAAATTACGTGCCCCTCAACGCGATACAACTTCCACTTCGACAAACCAGAAAGCGAATTGGTCACATTTCAAAATAGATCTCGTCGTCGTGATAATACTAAACATCGCGATAGTTTAGAACGCGGGAACAAGTGTCGATTTTTTTATGAATTTTATATATTTATTTTTTCTTGGGGGATTACACACACATAAATAAATAAATAAATATTTCCAACAGTCACACCAATTAGCCTAGCCCCAAAGTAAGCACTATAAGGCTTGTGTTATAGGATACTAGGGTAACGGATAGAATACATATATTGTACATATATATTTTTATAGAAATACATATTAAACATCCATGACTGGAGTACAAATGCTCGTATTCATCACACAAACATCTGCCACCACCAGGATTTGAACCCGCGACCTCTCGAGTCGGCGACACCATGAAACCCGACCCGACCTCCGTGGCCGAGTGGCTTGTACGCACAAGCCACTCGGCCACGGAGGTCGTCAAAATATATCTGGTTCTTATTCATAATTTGCTATGATTTATATCATTTTCTATCATTAAGGTAGTCCATTATTTTCGATACGATAAGCAGGCGAAGTGTAGCTAACCGCACGATTTTCATCACAATGAAACTCTTGGTTGCGCACCAATTTACTAACTGCGACGCGACGATTCTGGCAGCAGGTTTTAGGATTTTCTCATACCGGAAAGAGATGTTACCCCCACCACCTGGACGCTTGGCGTACGAAGCACGATGCGTTACGCGCGTTCCGTTTTCTTGTGTACCAGCAAGATCTAGAACAGACTTCCGTCAGCGGTTTACTCCCTAAGGTCTTCAAAAGGCGGGTAAACCTTATCCTTCAGAGCTAGCAACGTATGAGTGGTACCCTTGGCCCTGCAAGTGTCCATGTGTCCAGTGACCACTTACCATCAGGTAGACTTGCAGCTCGTTTGCCTGCATAAACATAAAAAAAATTAAATTGATTAAAAAAAGTAATCTATTTTTTTTTTTCTTTTGAAGCAATCCAGCCTTTATTAAATTGATTAAAAAAAGTAATCTATTTTTTTTTCTTTTGAAGCAATCCATTGTTAGGAATGTCGCCAATATACTGCTTCACGAGAATTACGACGTAATGACCGTGGAAAACGATATCGCGCTAGCCAAAATAGACAGACAATTTCCCCTTAATGATTTTATTAAAAGGGTGATAATTTCGAGCAGATTTCCTAGTGACAGAGAAGCAAAGGTCGCTGGATGGGGCATCATCGAGGTGGGTTCTACTTAATTATCCTTAAAATAGAACGCGAATGTGCAAGCAGCTTTAGTTCATGCGAACTATGCTCATGCAAATCATATCACATACCTAGTCAGGTCATAAATTCTGTCACATGTTTAATATAAATTAATTGAAACGACTTTATTCATTATGAACCATTTATATACCAAAATGAACTTAACAAAACATCGATTCTTATGACAATAAAGTTTATTCAAAATGACCTCCGTGATTTTGAATATAGGCCTTCAATCTACGCGGCCAATCGTCTATCGTAGCACGAACGAGGTCCGTGTCAATAACGGCGGCTGCCTTAATCAAGGATGTCTTGAGTGACTCCAAATTGGGTTGAGGCTTCGAGCACGCCTTTTCCTCCAAGTGTTGCCATATCTTGTAATCTAACGGACTTGAAATCGAAATCTGGACTGAAGGAGGGCCAGTCTTCGTGCCGGATGAAGTCGATTTCACGCGCCATCAGCCAGTCTTGTGTGCTCTTCGCTCTATGAGCTGGCGCAGAATCTTGTTGGAATACCCAGTGCCTGTTATTGAACATGGTATGAGAAACAGGTTCCACAAGGTTCGTCTGGACTGTATTTTGATAGACAACTGCATTCGTTTTTACACCTTCCTCACAAAAATGTACCTCTGTTAAGCCCCAATAAGAAACTCCCAACCATACCATGAGCGAGGATGGTAAATGATCTCGTTGGACACGCGGAATACGGTTGCTTGCTTCTTCACTACTGTGTGCGTACACCTTATCATTTTGTTTGTTGAAGCTCTCTTCTACGGTAAAATTTTTTTCATCCGAAAAAAGAATTTCCCGATATTTTTTCCCCGAGTACCGCTATAACAAAGCGCGGCACCTCTTCAGTCTCAAGTCCATTAGACGAGCATTCAAACGATGTCCTGTTTTTCTTCGATATGTCCGAAGCCCTAAGTCTTCATTTAACACCATTTACACCGTGGTTCTGCTTAACCCCATCTGAAGGGCCAACAGTTTCTTTTCTTTGGGATTTCTTTGAATTCGCGCCTTCACAGCTTTCATCAATGCTGAAGTCCTAACAGACCGAGGGCGACCACTTCTTGACCTGTCATCTACACTAGTCTTCATTGTATCGTTTGATGGTACGATAAACGAATATTTTGGTTATATTCAAATTTTTCAGTATGTCAAAAATTTTAATTGGCGCGTAACCGCAACGATGCAACGCAATAACTGCATCACTACACGGTCTTCTTTAAAAATGAGTAAAATTCTAAAATGTATACATTTTTATTTTCATAAACAATTCGAATTCAATAAACTTTTTTGTGGCCAGCATTCTAAAAGAAAAGTTTTTACTGTGTGACCATACTTATGACCTGACTGTGTAGTTACATCCATAGAAGTAGCCAATAAATCTTGTTTTATTTACTGTCTGATCGTGGAAGTTAAGCAACTTTCGCATATGATCAAAATTATAATATCGCAAGCTCCTCGAAAGGCACGTTATGCCGTTGATTCCGGCTGCACCTGCAATCATTAGCACCCACGAATCAATCCGCATTGGTCCCGCGTGGGTAAGTCATGACCTAATGTCCCTATTCCTTTGTATGGAAGGCCTGTGCCCAAACAGTAGGAACATGAATAGGCTGATTATAATATGTAAAAGTAGACTCAATCAGCGATGAAATGAAAATATTTTACAAGTTAGATATAAGTAAGTTTTTAATATTATAATTTTTTACTAGGTTCCATATGCGACTTCGTCCACATTATAGATTTTTTTTTTGCAAATCCCACAGGAATCTAAAAATTTTAAAAGATAAAAATTATCCTTTGTCTTAATCCATGTAATAAACTACATTTGTGGCAAATTTCATCTGTGGCACAGCGGATTTTCCGCTCGAATTGTAGCGCTCGTCTGGGGAAGTTACCTCCACCTTACAGGAGACCACAGTAAAATAACACTATCTTTTAGTGGTGTTATATTACCGTTGGTGAGTATGTTTCCAGGCCGCGGAGTAGGAGATTAGATGTAGGCCGGCAAGGTAAGGATGACTGGAGCGACACATTTTCTGCCACGTTATCTATCTTCGCGACTGGACTCCACTTACACTTAAAATCAGGTGTGGTGGGGTAATTTGTTGCGCCACATATAAATACAAATCTGTTCAGCCGTTTAGGCGTGATTGAGTAACACATATAGCATTATATATTTAATATAATTATTAACGATAACAAAGTTCGTTGATGACATCTGCAATTTACCATTGAACTTGGAAAATATAGGTTACAATATGTTACAGGAAGTATCGCATCGATCAATTCCTAAATTACGATATGTAACTCAAAGGCTAACATCGAGATACACATGCTCACTGGTGGGAGGCGGTATTACAAAAGGCATGTTCTGCGCGGGTGGCACCAATCCAAAGGTTCCTCATCCATCATCGTAAGTATTTACTTGGCGAGTTAGAGGAAGTGACCAGCCTTTGGTATTGCGAAGCGTAACGTAATGTAGAGCCGGAACAAATTTGTGTCGGAAGTTGAGACTGCTCAGCAAAGTATGAAATTAGGGACGACTTAATCTAGTCCATTTTAACCCCACGAAGACACAGGTATGCGCGTTTACCGAAAAAAAAATTACCATCATTATTTGTCGTATCGTATTTGAGTACACTCCCCTTGCGGCCACAGCTAGTATCGGTATTCTTGACGTTGACATATCGAGCAACATCCAGTTCCCAGTTCATCAAATTAGCCTCCCAGAAGCTTGGTGTGCTCAATAGATCGATGAAGTACTTCAAACCGGCCCACCGACTGCAACTTTATAAAGCACAGGTACTATTCTCGTCTTTGGGCGGGGGCCCCTAGTACCAGCTTCTCCCTCTGGATCGCATCCAACGTCAAGTGCTCGAATTGTCGATGACCAGAACCTTTCCGATAAGCTTGATTCTATGGCTTTGTATAGAGATGTTGTTCTGTTCTGAGGCATTGTTCAGACTACTACCAGCTGCTGCTTTTCGCTCTCGTACATTGCGACATAAATTTCAGCCCCACCATCTTGATCCACAACCTTGAGATTTAGTCGAATTTTGTTCCACATACGCCAAAATTGTGGAATACATTGTCACCAAAAGTGTTTCAGGACCAATACGACCTGAAAACCTTCAAAAACAGAGCGTACTCCTTCCTTAAAGGGCGGCATCACATATGTGATACCTGGTGTTGCGCGTGTATCTAGGCGACCGTGATCACTTACAATCAGATGAACCGTCAGCTCGTATGCCCCCCCCCCCCCCTATTATAAAAAAAAACCAAAACCCGGAAAACCTCCCGAATATGCGTTTTCCTGTCGACCGCTTCTTGCTTACTGCCTATTCTATTGAAGCTTAAGGAAACACTGTTATAGCGGAAATTAAAGTCAAACCTGACTACCAATTTAGCTTGAGAAAATATCATGGCACGATAGAGTAAGTGCGTAGATGGGTAGAAAAAATCTATAAAGCTTTCAAGTCAAGAAATATTTATGAGCGCGGCATTCCTGGACATTTCCAGGCCTCTGACAGAGGTCCTGGGGGCACACTAGGGCAACACGCACTAGTACGCAACATATCTGCGCAAGCTGAGGGGTCGCCAGCTTGCAATTTTTTTACAGATGGTAGGGGGGTGCCCTGGAAATAAGGTGCAACTACGAATGGGGATTTTTCGAGTTGAACGCACAGACTTGTGACTTTGTCAGGTTAAATTGGAGAGATAAGATGGAAACTTCGACAGAAGTGCCCTGTGCCAGATCCAATCAAATACCTTAGCACCCTTAATTGCTCTCGATGGCCTTTGCCCTTCAGTGCGTTAAATAAAGGAGCTAGTCACCAGCCGATCGAATGCCATACTGATGGTCACTGATCAGTTGTTGCCTCTCAAGATAACCTGGGAGCTGCGAGATGATGATGCGCTTGATTACCTAGAGAGCAGAGGTAACAGCAACGTCAACTTAACGTGTTCCTTTCATTGGGCATATTTTTTTATTTTGTAAAATAAGGTTGCTGTGACAGAACCCTAATAGGAATCTTGACCTGTATCACATGTTTTTTTATAAATTGTGCATTGCCTATTACAACAACTGTGAATCTTTATTTTAGTATTCTCTTTAGTTGTTTAATAAGTTGTGGCGTGTTTTCCTTTACAGGGGCGATTCTGGTAGTGCACTGATCACTTCGCAATTCATCGATATCGGAATTGTATCCTTCAGAGATAGAAATATGCACGCGCTGGTGGTCTACACAAATGTCACCTACTACAAGGACTGGATACAATCTAATGCCAAAAGATTAGTCTGTGACTAATGTAATAAGAAATGTTGCAAATTCAGAGTAAAAATTTAAAAAACTAAGATATTATAACAAAAGAACTGAGAAGCGGCAGGCCAGCAGCACACACTATAGTTAGTATGTGCAGTATCCATCTGTAAAATCTCCGTAAATAAGTGTAGGATAATGATAAATAGTACATAATTTTTCTTGAATGAGGTGAAATGTCAACTACTTCTACAACTGGGTATCTTGTTTGGTTTTGGGATTAGAGAGCTAATTCCAGAACAAAATTTTCCATTTATAAAAAGAACTACTACAAACTTGAATAAAAAAAAAATTTGATACAAAATATAGTCTACATTTATTATTTAACATTTTTTTACAATATTAAGCTATACTGGGGGACACCCCAGTATTACCAGTGCCGCTTGCAGTAGCACATTCCTTTTCCATAGCATGTGATGGTGGATGTTCCAAAACATTATCAATCAACCCAAACGCCTTGGCTTCTGTTGGAGACATGAAGTTATCACGCTCCATAGAGTTCTGGACTTTCTCAATGGGGAGACCAGTATGTCTTACATATAAAGTATTGATTTGAGCTTTGAGTTTCAATATTTCTTCAGCTTGAATTTGTATGTCAGTTGCTTGCCCTCTTACTCCACCAGAGGGCTGGTGGATCATTATGCGTGAATTGGGAAGAGCGTGTCGCATCCCCGGGGCTCCCGCTGCTAACAACAGTGAAGCCATACTACAGGCTTGGCCTACACACCAAGTTGCAACGGGTGGAGTAATATACTGCATGGTGTCATAAATGCCGAGCCCAGCTGTAACATTGCCTCCTGGAGAGTTTATGTACAAATGAACAGGTTTCTTACTCGACTCCGATTGAAGGAACAGCAACTGAGCTACTACTAGTGAACTGATATCGTCGTTTATGGGGCCCATGAGACAGATAATTCGTTCCCGGAGCAATCTCGAATAAATATCGTAAGCACGTTCACCTCGTCCCGTCTGTTCGACAACAATTGGTATCATCCCTAAACACACCGGTCGAGTTGTGCATATATTTCTTTGAATATAAGCTGTTCTGCACATTATTTTTGAAATTTGTCTCATGTATTTCAATGCCATGTTTTTCCAAAGAGCTATTAAATAAAAAATACAAGTTTTAGGTTTGTAACGATAAAAACAAGTAATGTTAGAATATTTTTTTTGAATAAAAACGATTTTGTAACACAACAAAAAGTACTATTTACAAAAACTTCAGCAAAGATGAGCTCTCTCTCACGAATTATATACGTCAAAATATATTTTTTATAGTTTTTCCTTTCCATAAAAGCAAAGAGAGCAATACCCATACAGCCTTAAAAAATATTTTAATTGTAATCTTTTCATTTTCTTTATGAGACGTCAAGAGTAATTAAATCTATACATTCTTATCTTTACTCTACCTTACAATATCCACCATTTAATCTATTTATCAAAAGATAATCATTTCGATCATATGACTCTCCTCACTTAATGAACTTTGTTTTTCCCATGTATTTTTCCTCCTTCGTTCGCCCATTGAAAATCTTAGTGGTAGTGTTAAGTAAGAAGACTCCCACTAGCCATCCCGAAGATTACTCAGGATTTAGGCCTTCATACTATTTTTTCGTTATAGTATCTTCGTTACGTCCACGACAACAGCGCGGCCAGAGTTCGGCGGCGAGCGACGCGGCAACCATTTCAAGTTTTGTTAGCAATAGATGGCGTTATATGGAAACTATAAGTATCTAAACCACAACGATATTAAATACCCTCAACATTACGAACAAAAAATTTTACGTATTATAAATATTTTTTTCGCATTTTTTCATGGAGATCTGCGGCATGTTAACTTTTCAACGTTCCGCACGCAACTGTGAATCTAGAAGTGCTTGAGTGGTGTTCAAGCACTTCTTGATTGGGACACATTTTGAGCGCACGTGGTGTATCTAGGGTATTTAATATCGTTGCTGAACTATACTAATATTATAAATGCAAAAGTGTGTCTGTCTGCCTGTTACTGTTACATATTTACACTTAAAGTGCAGTCCCGATACGGTTGAAATTTGGTTCAGCAAAGGAGTCCCGCGGAAGTGCATAGGATAGAAAAGTTTTTTGTTCCAGAAATGATCCTTTAAGGGGTTTGAAGGTGGGTGGAAGTTTGTATGAGAAACCAACTTTTCCACAAAGACTAAATCGCGGGTACTCTCTAGTGTTACTTAGTATAAAGCGCCAGTCAGTCACTGCCGCTATCTGTCTGTACCCTTAGATCTGTTTTGGAGAATAGGGAAGATGCATATATAATATTTATGAAAATTTTATGATTAAAATGTTAAAAAAATATAAAAGAAATGCCACTGCAACGTTTTTATTTTACATAATGTTGTTTTTTAACAATTATTATGAATTAAAAATACTTGAAACAAATCAGCGTTTAGTGACGTCACTCCTGTTATGACAACTTCTTTGAGGTTATGGTTGTTAAAGTAAATATTATTTTATGGGAATATTAATTGCGTTTTTTTACATTTAATAAAAATGGAAGTTGCGTTTATCAAAGCAGACTCCAGGAATTTACCAAGAGTTAGTGTTGACATGGTTATAACTTTTTTTGTCCAAAATGCAGAGTTTTTAAGTGTAGAAATGAAAGGGACTAAATTACTACGATATGTAAAAATCATAGTTGTTAAACTTCGTATTTTATTCAGCAGCTTCTACAAATCTTACGGCGATAATGCAATCGGCTATGTCCAAATTAAAAGAGATGGAGAATTATGTACAGTAAAAGGTCGAGTTCTCCGGAGCATAAAGTACGTAAAGAAGGTTATCGTGTTACAGTTATTTTAAATGAAACGCAAAGCTTGGTTCAGTCCTGCCAATGTGAAGATTGTGCCACACATTTTAAAGTTTATCTAATTTTCGACGTCATTCTCCAACTGTAAAATTAAAAATATGTTATAGACAGGTTTTGTAAGTATTAGGTAGGTTACTAATGCGTTTTTACGTACAAGCAGATTAATTAAGCATATAACAAGTATATTCGCCGACTTACGTCAAAGTGATCTTCACAGCATCGAATAATGGTCTTTGGAGAATAATTGTCATTTCTCTTCGCAGCTTCAAACCACTTTTTTTTCAGTTTTGGGTCAGAAGTTCCAGTCAAAAACAATTTGTTTGGAAACTTTGTTGAAGTAGATTGGCACAAAACATGAGTCAACACGCTTTTTTTCGGAATATTAGTGGTATTGTTATGACCACATGATGTTGATGGATAGTCCATTTTAAATTTTTAAACAAGCGCGCGGCGAATTCAGTCGGACTTTTTCCCAATGGCTCCAGTCCTGTCAAAGCAACAAAAAATCGGTCTTCTCGTAGGCCTGGCCGTTGGCTCAATAAAAATAAAAGAAAGTAAAAAACGGAAAACGTGGATGAAAGAATATTAATATTATTAATAATTTTTTATCGTTTTTGTTCCAAATTTACGGCATATCTTTATACATTTCGATTATGTTACTCATAACTTCTTTTTCTTTTGCCGCCAACATCGCACACTCGCGTAATTCGTTATCGTAGACACAATAACGCCCTCACGCAATGACGCCTGCTGTGCGACTGAAGCATTTGATCTGATGAACCGTATCACACGTTCCTAACAGTCAGAAGCCACACTTCTTGAGATTTAGGATGCTAATTAGAATATTAACTTCCTAAATGCTATTTCCTTGTCTGATTTAGTTACTGAATGATTTAGAACGTCTAAATTTAGTCAGGTGGAACACGCGCTTTAGAATAAAACAAAAAGAGAAGATACGAGACTCGTGGCTCAAAGGTATACCGCTTAAATTGTGGTGCATGAACAGAATTTGCTTTAGACATAATTTGACATCCAAACATGTGCACTCAATATAACTATATATGCGTATATTCAGTATTATAAAGCCTTCCTGAAAAAAATCCACGCGGACCTGGCAGCAGACGGGACTCGAACCCGCATCCTTCGCTATCCAGGCGAATGCACTGACCAATTATGCTACCGCGGCCCTGACGGCCGTACCGAATTTTTTCTAGCCTTTCTTAAGCTGCAAGGCAGCGCCATCTCTTCGCATTGTAGGTAACCCACAATGTCAAATGAATACTTTTACAAGTAATAAACATTTGAAAGAAGAAATAGCAATTAAAGTTGTAATTTTATTTTTTTAAACATGTAACTGCTCGATTTTGAATCTAAAGAAATTATTACAAGAAAAAATAAACTATGTATTTAAATTTATCTAGTACTATTTTCTTTAGATTAAAACATCGCGCAGTTACACGCTTAATAAATAAAAATCGAAATACGTGCTCTTCGTGTGACTGTTACCAACCAACTGATTGGGAAATTGCCCCGATCGCGCTACACACGCGGCAACATGCAGGACGGCAGGGACAATCTAGTGACCAAGGGTGATCTCGCGGTCCTGCCGGCCAGCCGCAGGCCCGATTTAGAAAATTGCCTGCTACACACACATCACAATGAGGGCTACCGTTTTCTGTCTCACCAGATGGTGCCACTGTTGAGTGAGGTCCTAAATTGTAACTTTTAAAGTTTATTAATACGCACATGAAATCAAAGGTTACATTTAGATCGTATTTTAACACAAAAGAACCATATCCTAAACATAATAGGCCATGCCACAGTGACGCCCAGTTCTGTTTTATTCGGAAAAAATGGGAACATAATCATTTTCTAAGCTCAAATTTTTAATAACTGACATTCATTGCCACATACCTCATATTTGCCATAATTAAGCCGAATTGTTACCAATTATTCACAACATTATTTTAATAAGAAATAAACCCGCGTAGTCAACCAACAAGCAATAACATTTGACATTTCGGAGACCTCACGCTACACTAGCGCCTCTAGCGGCGGATTCATACGCGATAGCCCTCATTAAGAAGGCAATTAAGGGTCATCCCCACTCTTACACCCTAGATTGCCTCTGCGGCAGTGATGTCAGTATGTCAGTAGTCCGCTTAAATCATATTTATCTTAAAAATCAGTTTGTCATGAATGTTATATACTTACTTGCCATTTATCATTAAGAAATGGACAAAAATACAGCTCGGCCAATTGAGCGAGACAAAGAAACCCACTCGGCAGCCAAGCGACGCGAAGTGCCGTTTCGCTCGCGCTGCGTTGAAGCGTACAGTTCTCGCTCGTTTGATTGAATGTTTATTTACAGACGTCTGCGCCATAGTGTGCGTGTGTGAGAGTTGTTTATTTAGTTGGGTCGGAGCATATTTTATTTGATACTAGTATAAGCGTACCGCATCTTCCCTTTTTGTTTAACAGCTTCTCTATTTCGCACCTGTGAACAGCTCTGAAGGGCGCCATCCGTTACTGAACTAGTATTTCGATCGGATTGTCTAATTCTGGGGGGGGGGGGGGGGGGGGGGGGGGGGCGGGGCTCATTAATTAATTAGGCATATTACATTACATAATTTTATATAAATTCCTTGAATCACTTTAACATTAGGTATCACAATATCGGCGCATTACACGCTCAATAGAGCAGGTAACGCATCAGATTTCCATTACTCCACTTATATATAACTTTAGGTGGTAAAGTGGCTTACTTTACTTCCTATTTGTTTTCTACAAAGCACTTCCATTTACTGATCAGGGTGTCGATTCTGCTCAAATTGTGTCACAATAGAACTTCAATGGTGCAACTTTATAACACAGTTTCTATTTCTAAAAATTACATAACAGATAACAAATAATAAATGAGTAAGCAAATAAATTTGTAATTTTTTGTTTTAGTCAGTTATGTGTCAAATATCAAAATTAATGAAACACATTGAATAAAACTAGTTATTACGGGTTAATGCACGAAACTTTATTTATTTATGACATAATATAAATTAAGTTTCGTGCATTAACCTGTAAAAACTAGTTTTATTTAATGAGTGATGTGCGTGAAAACCTAAGAAACAAATATAGAAACACATTGACATAATTTTAGCAGAATCAACATACAGTACCTAAAGCTGTTTCCCTATATACCAGCTTTACTGATCTAAGTAAACAAAAATACCTTCTAAGAAACTATTTTATGTGGCAAATGAGGGTACCGTCATACTAATATTAATCATTTTTATTAATTTAGAAAATATTGAATTTTTAGAAACTGTCAAATACTGAGCAAAATCTAAAAATAAACAATTGAAAAGCACTGCAAAAAAACATGAATTCAGTGATCTTGTTAATTTATGTTTTATCTAAGTATTGATTTAAATTATGATCCTACATAAATACTTATTTTAACTAAGGTATATTTTGTATATCAAATGGAGCTGTAAAAATTAATTGGATGATTTTTTTACCGTGCAAGTGTATAACGAACTTTATTTTGGTAATCTACGTCTCAATTTCATTAGTGCTTCCTGTCTTTTTTTCTCTATGAGCAACTTCATATCTACACTGCTATCTTTTGAATTATTTTCTGTGATGGTATTAACTGGAACAGTTTTATGAGCTCTAGTAATTATAGAACTAGGTACTTTTGGCTGAAATTTGGTGATTTTATTTTGTTGAAACCGTTCTGGTAAAGATTTTGTGGAATGTTGTGATGATGTGAATGGTAGCTGCCGTTTAGCCAACAATTTCTCTCTAGCCTGTTGATGTTTCCTGTTGATTTCATCTTGTGTGCACCTTATCGGAGAGTCACCAATTGCTGAAAGTCATTACAAAAACTGTTATTGAAACTATTTATTGACTAATACTGTTAGGTATTTAAAAATATTCTATGGCAAGTATATAATGTAATTTGTATAGCAAGTAAATTCATTATCATCAATTACTAATGATGTGATATATGAACTAAGCTGAATAGAAAGAATGGGCCGTAACCATGACCTGCCACTTGGACCTAGTGCTAGCTAAGGAAGCGGGACCTACGCCTTATAATGCTTGTTAAGAAGCAGAAAATAACAAATTTTTGGTCACCCATTCTACGAGTCACTATAGCAAAAAATTGCTTGACTTCAATAATCGCAGAGGGAATGCAGTAGTCACTGCTGTGCCATAAATCTCCTCATCAGCAAGTAAATTAACATGTTACATTGTTTAATTAAAATAATACTAACCTATATCGTCAGCATTTTTGTCATAGGGCATGGAATTATACCTTCCAAAAGTCATACCACTAGTAGAAGGCATAATATCAACAACAGGAGATACCGGCATGGAACTGTGCCGACTGAACAAAGTTTTAGAAGAAGGGCTACTGTCATGTACTACCATTTCCTTCAATGTCCAATCTGATGTTTCTGTAAATTTTGACTTAGCTTTTCTTGCAGACATATCATTTTTAATTGGCATCTGAGTCAATTGCTCCAAAGCACTGTCATTTAAATTACCAACAAAGTTGTCAAAGGAGTCATTACCAATTTTCGGTGATTCATATTTCCTAGTTTTCCTAATTGCTGGCGATTCTAATTTTATACTGCTCAATATGGCATCCATTGAATCCTGGTCCATTTTTAAATCAATATGAGGCATTAAATTAGTTGTACCATTTCTAAAATTAGTACTATTTTCAGTACATATTTTTGTCGGTACAGTAGGAACTAATTTCTCTTCAACCATCTGACTAGCTTTGAGTAAACATTCATTCATTGAGTCATCTGATTCTAAAGCAGTCTCTGCCTCAGATTTAGAAAATTTGGAACTTAATACATTCTTTCTTAAACATGGGGAAGAATTTCTGAAACCACTTTTAGGAGAAGAACAGTCCAGTGACTCATTGAAAATATCATCTTCACTTTCAGGCATAACAGTTTGTTGACCATTTTGTGATTTCTTTGCCAATAATTCAGGAAGTTTTTGATTCAACTCTAAAAGTTCTTGAAAGAGTTCAGTCCTTTTGTGTAAAACTCTGAGTGTTCTACGTTTGGGCACCTGTTTCTCTGCTAGTTTAGGCCTTATACACTTTTTGGCTTTTCTGCTAAGAGGTGTGGAGTTTTTATGTGGTTGCTGTGATTTATAATCTGCTTTAGGAGTGTAATAGTTCCATACAACATCTGTGTCTCCCTCCACTCCATCTTGTGTGCATAGAAAGGGTACTGGACTGGCCGCCTCTGAGCCACATAACGAATCACTATCTCTTGAAGGTGATTCTGCTTGATGTTCAGGTGTAGAACAAGCTTTTACTGAAAACATTTTAGTAAGCTGACTTCAAAATCAAAAAAACATCAAGATAGTAAATAATTCATCATTCAAAAATTTCACTAAAATTTATAAATAAACATTGTAAGTAAGTACCTTTATTTTTGTTTTTTGTAGAAACCATATTCAGTGATAACCTACTATTGTTACTCATAAGGAAGACTTGGTAACTTAAATATATGTTTTCATAGAATCAAAAATTAAACAAAACAACTTAATATCTTATGAACACAAATTATTTTAATTTAATCCTAGCAAAAAAAGTACATCATTCATCACAAAACAAAGTGGTGTACTCTGACCATAGAGAAAGGTAAATATAGAATATGACGTTGACGTGTCGGCGACGGTCGACGGTACTACGGTAGTGTAGTGACCATAGCGACGCGATATGTGATTATTACTAAATCTAATTGAATTAAATAATAGGCTAGTTGACTCATATCGAATTGTATTAAATAAATGTTTATTTCTTACAGTATTTGGTCTAAGGAACCTAAATATATCGATTTCACTTCATAAAAGCAGAAGATTGCTGTAGAAATTTAATTTTAAAAAATAATTTTTAGTCTATATTTTTTAAACACTAAAAACGCTGTTCGCCACATCCGCCATGATTGTGACGTCTCTTTCAGTAAACAACTAAATGTCATTCGCGTGTTATTGTGGGTGGATTCTTTAGTCTGAATAAATTTATCTTAAAACACTTTTAACTTTAGAAAAGTTTCCGTTTACTTTTTTTTTTGACAAAACTAATTATGGATGCCTGCTTTGTGAAAGCAGAAAGCGCAAATCTGCCAAGAATTGACGCATTGATGGTTGGTGAATTTTTTGCACTAAACTCCGATTTCTGCTCTGCGGAGCAGAGAAACGACAAGGCATCTATGTAAGTACAGTGCATTTAGTATTACAATGTAGTAATAAACATAAAACTGATACAACATATGAATAAGTGTAATAAAGTTGCGTAGGTTAATTTTTTTCGGCACTTTAATCCATAACATTCCTGGAGTCTTCAAGGATGTGTTTTTATATTCTCGTACAATACAATAATGATAATTACTTTATTTTTCGTGGTATTTATTAGAAATCGTGTTCTTCTTATTATAAACTCAGATAAGTTATTTTCTACGTGCTTACGAGTTTTTGTTTACTATAATTGACATCAAAGCATAGACAATCTATAGACTAAAATGGCCGACAGCGTTTTTGTATGTCCATGAAAATTCTATTTTAAAATTAAAGATTTGTAGTTTTCTAGGTCTCAAAAAATACAATACATTTTTTTTCGGTCTAATAGAACATTTATTCACCATTTAAAACCTTTTTCCAAAAAGGGTCAACTAGCCTATTGTTTGCCTTAATTGATAAAAATATAAAGTAATCCATTAAATAATAGTATATCAATCAATACAGTGCAATGTGTTAACAAGATCTTGTGGCGCGTGGCCCAAATAGGAACTAATTTTAGAAATGTGATGAATAACCCTTTTTATTTATATAAGAAGGTGTTAATAAGTGTTTTATATTTCCAAATACAATTTCTGAGTTATTGCAAATTATAATCTCCTCTTATTATTTTATTACAGCTTATTTCATAGGGTCCCTATCAATATCAAAAAAGTTCCACAAGATCTTAGTCCAACTGTAGGTATCGATTCTGGAATGATTCTCTATTGTTTTTTTGATGCAATTTCATTATTCATGAGCAAAAGTTCCAACTCACAGCAGCTTTACGAGAAAGTCATGATACATTTCATATCAAACACTTCAAGAAGAATTATTGAATTGCTGTGTCACGCGTAAATTGTCAAAAAAAAGGAAATATAACATAGGAGTTGATTAAGGCATTTTCTCTAAACTTGAAATTAAATTTAACAACAGTATTTCCTTGTCATTCTCTATACAGAATGAAAAGGAGAGATTGATGTTAAATTTAGCTTAAAGTTATACAGAATCATACCAGAATCGACAAATAAAATCAAGGTTTTATTGACTCAGTCATTGCCTTCTTATTTGGAAAAATACTAAAAACAAAAACGCACACTCATTTCACTCACTGACTCACTCACTCCTTTAGTTCATTCCATCATTCGGCCCATTCCCATTCATTCACCACTCACTCAGTCAAAAAAAGCGGGGCAGACCCGTAAGACGTGTTTTATTTCATTTCGTAAAAACGTGATGTGCTTTCTGAAGTGACTTTTTCAGTGTACAAGAAACCTTGCAAAATGTTAGCGGACGGTGAGATAGTTGGTGACGGGTCGTGGAACCTCACCATCTACGTAACAGACTTGAATGACAAACGTACTATGGTCGTGAAAGGTGACATGCATATCGGAGGGGTTATGCTGAAACTGACTGAGAGCTTTGGTAAAGATGCATTTTCCTAATAAGTCCTTACAATAATTTAAATCATGTATCTTAAAGTATGAATTTTCCACATTTGTTGCTAAGTTGCAACTTGTTGTGATTTCTTTAGATAAAACAGATGTTGGCGTTGGTATCTGTACCTTAAATTATCTCTATTGTACCTACTTATAAACTGACTATTGCATGTAACCTTGTGTTGATTGTTTGATAAGCAGGTAAACATATGACATAACTACAGCAAAAACTGTACTTTCAGGGCCTAAGAATTGACACTTTGCAAAGTCTCAATATCAGGGCGCTGATAGTTTTTGAGAAAAATAAAATGGTAAAAGTTATTGCTTTTCTATAATAAATAGAGAACACCATATATTTCTTTCTTTGTGATAAGGCAAATGAAACAAAGTACATACAGCCTTATTTTTTATTTTCATGTCAAGATTACTGTACATACAGCCATCGAGAATTTCTCTGACGACCAACAATTTTTAGTTATTGGAAAGAAAAAAGAAAGGTTGAATATATGGGTCTTTATAATTTTTTACCAAAATATTTTTATTATACATTTGACTTCCGCATCCTCTCTGGAGCTGCGGGATTATCAGCCCCTCCGCTCTTATGTAACAATGGCTCACAGGCTCACACACGCTTCCCTCTGCAGCTTTGAGTTGTTGCTCAGTTTAAACAGCCACAGCCGCTAAGGGTTGTAAGTGCTTGTGGCTTTGTTACAACGGGCGGGGGCTGCTCCCCCTCCATGCCCCCAGGCTCTGAAAAACACTGTAGACTCTGGTATTTTATAATGCTTTTCATTTTTTTCGTGAAAATTTCTTGTAAAATATTTCTTATATTGTTTGTTATATTCTTGTTTTACTGTGTTGTCATAATAATAATAAAACTATTTCACTCATTAGTTCTGTGATCGCAGAAAACCAACTTTGTAATGGCTGGCCACAGTATGGATGACCAAAAATATATTATCTCAAGTGACTCCTTGCTTCAGAAGGTACTTAAGCAGCTGTTGGTCCCGACTACATATCTCCAACTGTTAACACCCACCAAGAACAATATTAAAAACGATGCTCACCAACCCTCACTGGGTAGGAGTATCATAGTCCATTTGCCATTTCATATCTATAGGGAAGGCCTCCACCCTAGCTGTGGCGATAATAGGCTAACAATGATGATCAAATGTCAATCCAAAAAAGGCATTATTTCACAATCTGGCTTACACAAACAACTCGTTTCTGTCTCCTATTACTTCCAGTACTAGTGAGTGGAGAGATATACTCACTTTTAAATTTTTGTAACATCAAAAAGACCGATCTAATGCAAGTTTAACTTGAGTGGAATGGGTTCTTTTCTCAGAAATCATATTAATAAATTGATATTTTATTTAACTATCCCGGAGGAGAAGTTTAAGCTTTTCATATTAAAATTACTTAGATAGAATAGTCCACTATAAACTGATATGAACCTACTTACGACGTAGGTACATAAGTACCAGTTTATTTTGGACTTGAAAGGAACAAAAAACCCATCACACTAAAAGGTTATAAAAGTTTTCCTGTGATCTAGAAACAAAGGGTTCAGATTTTGAGATGCAGTAGTTTCGGTGACAAGGGGGGACATATTTGTTTCTTAGGTTTTCACGCACATCACTCATTAAATAAAACTAGTTTTTATGGGTTAATGCACGAAAACTTTATTTATTTATTGACGTTTCGTAGCCTTTACAGGCTACGTCTAATTTCGAAGGTAGCTCGACAAATTAAATAAAAGTTTTATTCTGACGAAACGTCAATAAATAAATAAAGTTTTCATGCATTAACCCGTAAAAACTAGTTTTATTTAAGGGGGGATATTTAAATTATATTAACTATTTTAAATAATTTTGTTAAAACATAGTAATTACATTTATAAAAAAAAAACAATGGAATTCACATTGAGCCCTTTCATTTAATAAAAAGCACTGTCCAGTGTTATATACAGTATAATGCACTGTACAGTCAGCAAAATTTTAATTTTATCACCCCCCAAAAGTAACTCCAATATTCGGAACTTATTTATTAATTTTCTTGACCCGCATTTGTGTCACAGACACATGTATGTACCAAATTTTAACTTGATTCTTACAGTAGATTCCGAGTGAACAAATCGACTGCGACAGACAGACAACTGAGTGATCCTGTAAAGGTGCTATTCTGAGACAAGCTGCACACTGAAAACTGCAGCGACACTTGTTTCTATGAATTTCTATGAAATTGATTACGAACGCGGCGATCTGCCAACGGGACGCGACTGCATAATGCACTCTATGCATTGTGCAGTCGCGTCATTGTCGCGTTTGAAAAAGCCACCACGACCGCAGTTTCGCCCGCGGTTGTAGTCCGCCTAGGGATGCTAGATGCTGAAAAATAAAGCATCAAATCACGCCCCCCATCACCCCTCAGAATTAAAACATCAAACAGGTGTTTGCCAGATGCTGGCTTACCAATTGCGGGACATTTGCCATATATTTTATTATTATATATTTTTTATTGTACACTTTTACCTAATTTATGTATGCGCATGCAGTGTTGGTCTTTAATTGGTTAGCACATTTAGCATTAAATTTAGTAGATAAGATTTATTGTATGTTTCTATGTAGCAACCGTTGGCTGACCTAAATAAATAAATGCAAAATTCCGGGACAATCCTGGAAATCCCGGCCATCTGGCAACTCTAAATAAGCCTATTTGATTGAGATTTGATTTTGGCGATTGAGGTAAAAATAAGAAAGTCAAGCACATAAACAATATTTACTATTTTCAATAAATTATTAAGGGAACTGCCAGGCACAGCCAACACATCTAGTTAGAAGCATTCCATTACCGTATTTAGAGCAATTCGCAATATCAACATTTTCATTAATATTCATATTCATCTTAAGAAGTGGAACCGGCCTGCCAACTTGTTATGCAATAAAAGAAGTCTTGATTTAAAGTGCAGGAGACAGAGACATTATAATTAGTGTGAGGGAGAGGGGAACCGCGGTGCGTGTACGCAGGCATGCGTCCTTCACGGCCGACAAGCTTGGCGATGTAGTTTTTGCCTAAACCCGAATGGAATACAGGTTCGGGAGGTTGAATAACCACGACATACAGCCTTAAATTTGCTGTAAGCTGCCTTCATACGATGATTTTTTTCCAGCCGGTCTTAACTTTATTACAGCTAATAAATAATCTTTAATGAAAATTAAAGTCCATAAATTTTTGGACAAAAAATAACAACACCCAGAGAATAATAGTGTGCTAATTGCACAAGATGTCCATGACGTATTTTTGTTTGAATGAATAATAGCAATTTTCCTCATGGAGAATGCTATAAATAAATACCGAATTACTTACTGGGCGAAAGATGAATAATGATTAAAAGATATTTAAAAATACATATAATTTTTAGAGCTTCACTTAACATCAGGTGGGGCGGAGTCATTTGTCGGACCTATCTATAAAAAAAAACTGAAAAAACAGCATTTTTAAATAATCACAACTCATTTGGTTTCACAACACAACACAAAATTGGTTTTGAGAATAATTAGTTGAGTATATATATATACATGTATTTATTTAATTTTATATTTTAAGCATTTCACTGCTAGATATATAAATGTAAAGAAAATATTACTAGACAAAGTTGCACTCCGTCCATGTTTCAGACGGGATTCAAACCGCATTTCGGCTATCGCTATCCGGGCAGACGAATTAACCAATTATGCTACTAGGTATCAAAGTTGAATAGTACTGTCACAAACACTATACTATAAATCAGCAGTATTATGTATTCTTCCTGCACTCCCAATCAAGAATAGGAGAGATCGTCTGAAACAGTACATTCCGCTGTACACAAACAAACATTCTACATATAAATGTGTAAACCAATTCAGTTTACGACCATTGAGTAAGTTACGTTGTTGTGCCGTACAATACAAATAAAATTCTTAGATCACACGTTTAGCGTATCGTGTAAGGTAGGTAGGTGGTGCCTTCACCTACGCGAATTTGTCGCGATAAATGTCTTTCGTAACGGCTCTCGATATCGCCCACCATCTCATTCCCAAAACTTGTTTTACGTTATTCATAACGTTATTTCAATTCTGCGCCTACTATTGGATTTTATTATGGCTTTTAATTAAATGATGATAAAAAAATAGTGTGTGATGCTCAAAAAAATACAATCTGTATACTAACCCAACCTTTAGGTTTCCAATTACATTTTAGGAGATTATTTAGTATTTTATTAGGATCATTAAAATATTTTGATGAATTTTCTGCGACCATTGCATTGTCTAACTAAACTGAAGAGATTTTCTCCTCTTTGCTATATGCTAAAATAGAGCTTTAAAGGTGAAGAACATCATGAGATATTATTTAATCATTGGTGTCGATTCTAGCATGATTTTCTAAACCTAAACTTAAATTTGACAGCAGTATATTCTTGTCATTCTCTATACAGAATGAAAAGGAGAGACTGATGTTAAATTTAGTTTTAAGTTTAGAGAATCACGCCAGAATTGGCACCAGTATCTGTTTAATTTAAATTAATATTAGTATATCATATCATCTATGTAAAGGTTACTCCCAAGTTAGTAATTCTACTCCTTCAAAACCTGTGAAAGAAGGACGTTGGCGCACGGAATTACAGATATTATGGACAAAATGCGGTAGTGGTTAGTTAGGGCGTAGCCCCATTACCACAGGTACGGCACCGCCACCGTAAAGCGGGACGGCGCCGCCCGTGCTGCGGACGGTGCGCCGCACGCGCCTACCATCAGCCGAAATTTCGCAGTTGGTGTGCTTGTCTGGATAAGGTTCGCCGCCGCCATTTTGTTTTACACATGCGCGCACGCCAACTGTGAAATATCGACTAAAGGAGGATAGGCGCGCGGGACGCTCCGTACCCGGCTCCGTGCTGCGGCACGGCACTGTGCCATTTTATAGTGACGGTACCGTACCTGTAAGTCGCGGCACGTAACTCTAGCGCTGACCGTTATTGCGCAGAAGTAAAAATTTAGATGTGTTGGGGGGAAACGAGGTGCGCGGGTGGCCGTGCGTTGCGCCGATTGGCTCTCCAGTCGCAGCTTAGAGTTACGCCCTCCCCTCCGCTTTTTGTTCAGCGCTAGAGTTACGTGCCGCGACCTGTAATGGGCCCTTACCTTTGAATACGGTAGACGGTACGGTAACTTATGAAAATAACAAAGCAGTTTTTTTTAATAATAATAAAGAACGGTGCGTTAACTAAATTATTTATTCAACTAATCCTTTTATATGGTCGTATTCAAGTGCACGATGGATTGATTTGCGTACGAATATGGTCACTATCGCTACGTATTAAAAAACGCTGTCTAGGCGAATTTTTATCCACCATCCACCAACGTGGCCTGAATTCTGTAAATAATTTAGGATATTAAATGCTTGTCGTAACTGCACGTGTCGATTTTAAAAGCACCTCTTATTCAGCTTAAAATGAAATGAAATTTTAGTAAATTATTGATCGCTCTCAGAATTGAGTTTCTCATTAATACAGGCTTAAAAATTGAAATCTTCGAACAGTAAGTGTTTTTGATGCCAACTATCAAAAGCCTGTCATGGGATAAGAAACAACAATATTGTCCAAGAACCCTTTTGTGCTTTGGAAGACGTGTCTTAAAGGCACCTAGCTCTCTTTGTTATTCTGTTCATTCAATAAATACCCAGAATTCGATACACACACTAGCAACTAACAAACTTTTAATGATCCGTTGTTCTCTTAGAAATTTAATCAGGCATACTTGTATATACGTATACTCTTTAGACGTAAACGTAATTAATGTTCGTTAAGGAAACAACGAGCCTTGGATGGAATGGAACGTTTACATCAATGACAGAGACTGTCATCATAATCACTCAATGACAACCGACTTTAAACCGTGGATGAGGAATTGAGAAACGCAAGGTAATTTTATCATCTGGGCTGGGATAGTCTTTTGTTTGAGTTAAACCATCTATAAGGAGAGAAATGGACTTTTTGGCGGGATCGGGAAGCGTCACTTTAGCCGTTTTGTTTTTCTTGTTAAGAATTGTGTTGTGTCGGATGTTAGTGTCTAATAATAGTGGATTATTAACCACTAAGTGTTCGGGAACATGCACAAGTGTTGGCAAATGAAACAAAATAGCGGAAAGTGTCTTTCGTTCGACGTTCCCTCAAGAAGTCCACGGGGAGGTTCCAGTAAATCCCCACACATTTACTGAAACATAGGAAAGGGGGTTTGACTTAACTGCTACTTACTTTGACCACGAGTGCTATAGAATTTGTAAACATTTTAACATCTGACATTGGCTAAATGTACAAGCCGTTCGAAGCCATTTAGGAAAAAAAAAAAGGAGAGAAATGGTCCTATGAACGCGTTCATATTTAAGCATTTATGAATTGGCGTTGTGTTTACCTAGGTACTACCTAGGTACGCGCGTCATGTTCATTGCGTTCTCGAAAGCTGATTTACCAAGGAATTATCCTTACTTAGATGCAAACTCGCCGTTTTTCAATTTGCACGTTTTAGTAAAGAATTCGTTAGACGGAGTTAAGATCATCAAGCTCTCTTACAAGGGCTAAGTGCTGTCTGTCGTAGACAACATCGCTGGTTTTTCCAATTAAAGTGAAAACCAATCTTCATTCTAATAATAATAATAAATAAATATTTCCAACACTCACACCACTTAGCCTACCCCCAAAGTAAGCACTGTAAGGCTTGTGTTATGGAATACTAGGGTAACGGGATATAATACATATATATACTGATACATATATAAGTGTATTTATATAGAAATACATATTTAACATCCATGACTGGAGTACAAATGGTCATATTCATCACACAAACATCTGCCCCCACTGGACACCTTGAAAACCCGGCGTTCATACCACTCGGCCAAGACTTCCCCTGTTAACCCCATTAAATGATGATTACGGGGGTAAAAAAATATCCTATGTCCTTTTCCGGGACTCAAACTTTCTACGTACCACATCGCATCGCAATCGGTTCAGTGGTTTAAACGTGAAGACAGACACATTTTCACATTAAATATGAATAGCTAAGTATATCAAAGTTCTACTTCTTCAGCAATAAATATTATTCTAAACTTTCTTTAATCATTCACTATTTGCTCAACTATTGATAAGATTTATCGTGAATGCATGATGTAAATTTGTAGATTACATGGCCAAAGTGCTTTGAATTGCATAACGAAACCTTTACAAAAATGCTATACGCACTACTAGAATGTACGTCAACTTTAGCTTCTGTTTACAATGGTAATTTGACCGATAAGATGATAGGATAATGGGCTTCTGTAAATATACAATATCTATATCAAACAGTGGAAAACAAGTATGCAGCGTCTTCAGATAGATGATACAGAAAGAATCTTTACCATTCCTGTCTTTGTGCGCAGGTTATCATTTCGCTTCTGTCTTTTGTACGGTTGGGGATACATTTGTAGCATATTTCTATTGCCCTCATAAGTCAGTATATTTCCGATGTGACATAAATTACGTGTTAACTTCGACGACATGGGGCTACATTCCGAAAAACGGCTGCTGTTATTATTGTAGCTTGTCATTTGTTTCCGGCCGGCGCCCGCCTCACTCTTCCAATGATAGATAAGGTGTTATCATCCGCTCATTGTTCCTCCGCCCCGATGTGTTGCTTGACCAATCTCAGTGCCGCAGGGCGTTAACCTCACGATATTTTTAGCATACTCAGTAAACATCTCTAAGGACTCGATAAGGGCATTAAAGTTGAGAGCCAATACACGCAAAAGACACTGAGGCATATTCCCCAAGCGGAAATTATCCAAATTAGTAGTCCCGCTTACAAATAAGGCAATTATTGGGCCATTGTATACCATTACTTTGGGAAGCAGTATAAATCTTCTAGAGAAGTATCGGAATAAGGCGATTAGATCTCCATATACAGATTCCTATTTGTTACGTTAAGTATAGAGAAATATTTGAATTGTCTATAATTATATTCCTGGAAAGCCTTTGGAGCGTGAAGATTAATGTATGTAATAATTTTCCATTGGTGTTATGCTAAAGCGATTGACTTTGTTACTATCAGGAATTCGTGAAACACATTTCGAGGGGGTGCGTGTGCTATCACGAAACGTGGGGAGATAAGTGTGACAAGCCGGCTAGCATGGAATAATGAAACAGTTGTTGTTAATCTGCCCCCATTTGATAGAACTGTGCGTCAAGGTTGCTTGTTATTGGCATGATGACTGGAAAAATATATTTATTGATCACAATAGGACTTCGAGGGCAAAATTCGTGCGTATTTTTTAAGAAACTCTTAGTTACTGATTTGTGTTCGAAAATCTATTTGAATAGTTTCTCGTGAAGAAGGGATTTTTTTTGCACAGAAACAAAGTTTCCTAGACCAAGGAAATGTGTAATATCAGGGCTAATTCTTTACAAAGACAAAACCAAAAAAAAATGTTTTTTTACACTATTTCGGAGATGTACATAACTTATCCATAGTCTTCCTGGATATTGTCGTAAAGAAAGAGTGTCACCAACTATGGCTTGTGGCAGCCGGACACTAACGGTCGTGCGCATTCCAATTTTCTGCAGCCGCAGAGACTGGCTAATTGCTGTGTAAAAGGTGTCTCCACTCTCGATACCACCTGTATAGTATCGTCTCTTTCGGCAATCCCAGAATTTACGCAATACATTTAACGCAAATCTCCGTCTATTTAAGCCAGCCATCATTACTCGATATCTCAAAAATATCAAAGAACTCTTTATCTGCAGTGAATATCTGCATAAACTCATGGACGCTTTGGTAATTATTAGCCTTTTGGAGTGAGACCTTCTTCGATACTCATGTTAATTCTCGTTTCCACACGCCTTTGCACACCGTCTCAAAGCTTTACTGAATTTAATATAAGCAAATCAATGTAAATTTACTAAACTCCTTCTTAATTAAGTACTCCATTATCTTCCTAATTTGGTAGAAGTGACCAATATAGATATTTATAAATAAATAAATCCAAGTTGTGATGTTATCTTAAACTGTTGTTGTTTTAATTATCATTCCTTTGCAATGACTAATATAAACTGCGTGTCCCTTTAATTAGTATCTAATAGCTACAATTATGGCATTCATCTGTTATCTATGCTTATACAGTAGCCTCCGTCTCGTCTAATGCTTATCTTACTTTCTGTTGTACTTACAACATGTTTTTATGTTTACACATTCCGAAGATTTCCCAAATGGCCCAGAAAATTGGTTACTGGAAAAATCTTCGAGAATTCCATAGTGTTGCCGTCTATAGTACGTATGAGTATGCTTTTAAGCATTTGCTAATCGGAAAACGCCTCTTTGTTATGCAAAACTGACACGCGCTTCAGTAGTTTACTCTTCAGTTGTATGAGGCATAATGTAAACTAAAGTTCACGCTCTGTGTTTCGCCTATGCAAATAAGTTTTCATGTCCTTAAGAATACCATAAGAAACCGCTCAGGAATACAATGTCTGTTTAGGAAACAGAAATTAAACTATTGCGCGAGTTGTAACACAATGTTGTCTTTTCGGTTTCAAAATTTAAAGGATATACGTTGTCTTGCATCCATAGATGGTAACTATTGTACCTACATATAAATTCGCAAAAGGTGATTCAAGGCACTCGATGACTTGTTGCATGGTTGAGACCGGTTTTACTTTTGCGGCTTCGAGTGTCGTCATTTTTTATCGTGTGTACAACCAAAACGGTTAAATCCTTATATGGCTATCTAAAACGATTGTTTTCTCTCCTTCATTACGTCCCTGCCTTATTTATAAGAAACTGATTCATTTTCAAATGCTTCAAACACCAGGAAAATTTGATTTCCGTTAAATCCGAAGTTTAATATAAAATTTTCAAATTATTGTCATCTCACAGCCCATAGTAAATTTGATTACTGTTTCAGATCTAAACATCCGCACTTATTTCTGGCTATCAAAGCACGTTATGTTTCCACGTAATAAATCCAACTGCATTATTCTCGTTTCACTATCGGTTTGTGTGGAAATTGTATCCCTTTGAGTTTAATTTAGCTCGTAGCCGTACTGCAAGCTTAAATCATGATTCGTACCATGAAAATATAAACTGTAAGCTTGAGTCTGATTTGTTTTTGCGCTATTCATGTTCGTCTGACTTCACTCTTTAAGAATACAACACTATTCAGTGATCCGATCATCCGACGCTCACTAAATGATGCCAAATGCATGAATACTATGAGGTTATACCTAGGAATAACATCAACACGAATGCCACATCAAACAGGTTGCCCTATCTAGTACGTCAATTTGTTTATCTTTCCATTAGGGCAGTTTATCGCAATCTACTCCAAGCTAAATCGACATGCCCACCGCAGTTCCATATAGATCTTGAACAGCTGTGTCTTCTATTGTTTTGATTGTTTGTACTCAAGTTGCGTGTACAAATTATTCGCCCATATGGTAGGTAGCTCCGGTCAAGGTCGGACGGGTGCGTCGTTGCGGCTTACTATAAATTTATTTACCGATCCATTAGTCTTCATTGTTTTCAGTTCAACTTGGGGAGGAGATTCTAATTGTCTGTGAAATATTATTTACAGCATGATGTTCGTCAGTTGCACGATTTTACTTGGCTAGTTTTAAGCAGTTCTTTAATTTTGAGGGGCTTGTCTAAAGAACTGACTATCAAGATATACCTACTACTATAGTACATTTTTAATTTTTTCCTGTGCTGTAAATATGACGCCATATCACGATTCACTGAATAACTCGTGTCCCATTATTATAATTTCTACTCTGTGACGCATTTTAATAATACATGAAGTCATTTTTGCGTGTTTCATTATAAGCCAAGGTTAGTGACAATTTACGTAATATGTTTATTAAGGTGCAGCAAAAAGCTCGGTCGAATTTATGAAAAGAATTTTTGATGACAAAGGGCGTAAATAGAATGTTATTTAAATACTAGTAACATTTACTTTTTATTTATTGATTCTGGAATCAATATTTTTTCGCCCCCCAATTCAAAAGCTCTGACATTTCCTAGCAAACAGTCTTTTTTTAAAACTCCTTTTGTTCTACTTTTTTCTGTTTGTTTTTGTTGAATGTACAAAGTCGAAATCTTTTAATGTCTTCTTTTTTCTCTCCAAATGTAGGTATCTTTTCTTAATTTATTATTTGTGTTACTTTAATATTTCGGAAAATTCCAATGAATAATTAAGGAGATCATACGTAAGGAGGAAAATACTTGTATTATTGCATTCAAATGTGCAACTTTATATTCGAATGTTTTGATCAATAATTTAAGTATTTCTGTTTTAATGTAACTTATTATTTATGTCAAGGAAAACAATATTTGCTCGTGTCTGTTTAATTTAGGTAATTTCCAAAGTTTGCAGATGCAAAAATGTTATTATTAGATAAAAACATAATATATTACTACATACTCCTATGTAAAACAAAAGAAAAATGTTAAGTCTGTCATTTCATACATGAATTTTAATATTTTTATAGTATTTTTAAATTAATTGAACCATTGATCTTCTGTTGAACCGCATTTTAACTGAATAGAAAGCAAAAGCTCCTTTGAACTTTAGAAATGAGATCGAAAATGCTTGAGTAATATAATTTAACGATTTTCGGCATTCCAGAGTTTGCTATGAAATCCGTATCTGTTACTAATCCCCGGTTATAAACTCAGATTGGAATTGGCACTTCTGTTTTACCACCGCGCCTATGGTCGACAGAAATATTATGGGCAATAAGAATGTGAAAATGTAAGGAATGTGTTGTTTTCCAGTTTACGTTACAATATATATTTGCATATTAGAATGCATTCAGGATAAGTTGAGAAACATACTGTAAAACTGATAGCTGAGAAATACTAAAATATTCTGAACGTGTTAGATTTATCAACCAAAATGGTACCGCGAAAACGAACCGAAAATACAGTCTTGTAGCTAATTGAATTTTATGATACGATTGACGGTTCCTAAATAGCTTTTCTTACATTGAATTTAATATTAATTGATATACTTAATGACCTTTTATATGATTTCCTATTTATTTAAATTACTCAGACATTTCCAGTAAATACAAATATAATATATCATGATCTATTTAGTTTTACGTTCTCCTTATACTATTAAAGAACACCAGCATTTTTTTTTATTTAATCAATAGTTGATAAAAAAATCGTTCTTTTTAGTTTTTATTGACAATAAATTCTAACGCATCTTAGTTTCAATATTCATTATTTACTTGCACACTGGTGTACTTGGCACTTGAGTTAGCATAAGCACAGTACGGTTGTGATTTTATAAAGCACGTGCAAATTTTAATCAACAACAATTTAATAAATACATTTAAATTAAATCGAGTAATTCAATAACAAACTTAGTCAAAATAACCATAACTCCATCCGTTTCTTCAGCAGCTAATGCAATCCTTACCGAAGTAATGTTGCAATACTCAGTAACCAATTTAGATATGTAGTTTTTGTTGCGAAGCCCCCTGATCAGCGCTTGATATCATATCTTTTGATTTATGTTGCCTTTATAAGTAACAGGCATGTTGATCGGCAGCTTCGTGAGCCGATGTATCCTATACCTTATTATAATTTTTCCTGATTAGATGTACATCAGCCGCAATAAATCTATATCTGGACGTAAAAAAGTTATGGCTTACTCCAAAGCAGAAGAAGTATAAATTAGATTTGAAGTCAATGACCTTGGTACTGGTCAATACTGAACTCGAGAATTTGCTACTATGGAATGTGTAACGGGTTTGTTTCATGATGATGAAGATTAAAAAACGGAGCAGAGCTTCTTGTTCCTATTTGTGTACTAGAAGAAGCGACAACTTCTCTCTAAAACTCTGACATCGAATCCTAATGCAGTTAAGTGTATGAATATATGAATGTAATAATTACCAAACAAGACCCAATCGAGTCAAAATCAAAATTGACCCCTTTATACGTTCGCCCGCATGTATCAACCGCATCTATTAAAATTGATGCGGTGATGAGATGACTCGACAAAATTCTGTTGAACCCTTTGATAGATTGCCTATGGGTACTAACTAATCGCGGTCGTGATAAAATCTCAAAAAAATTTTGTGCATTTTACAACAAAGACAATTAGTTTTGTTTCTTCAAAGTTCCACCTAAATTCACCAAATTTGGGTGGCGAGAGGTTGGTAGGTTAGGTATGTATGTAAGCGTAATAGTCACGAATACGATGATATACTATTAGATTGGAAAGTGTCAAGTCTGAAGTTTTTGAAAGCTAAGAAGAATTGGATACTTTTTTAAACATCGTACAATATTACCGTTAAAACGATTGGATCAACCATTTCTTGCTTACGTACACACGCGTAGGATAGGGATTCTGAGAAATCGAAAGTTGTCAGTCGAGGTTATTAGTAAGTAGACGTGCTAAAATTTGTCTCTGGGAACGCATTGAGATGCGTCTCGTTTGAATTGAATTACCATTGAATAGTAAATCTTAAAGTGTGTAGCGACAGGGTTCTAATAGAATTGTGTTTACACCAAAATTCTTAGTCAAAGGTTTCCCACGCGAAATGTGGCTGCATAGCGGCAAGTGGGGAGATAAATATTTGTAAACTACTCCGGAGTCCCTGACCTTGCGTTCTGTACACACGCGCACTCGTCAAGTGACACTTTGATGGACGGAAGGAGACCATTCGACTTGCTGTTGTAATAAAATAGTAGAGCGCTACTCGTGCACTTGAACTCATTTAAGTTAAGTCAATATTAGAACTTTTAAAATAGCGGAAAGGGACAAGATGATAATTATGAAATAAGGTATAATATTGCAGTGAGAAAAAGTGAAATAGAAAAAAAAGAATCAACTGTTAACTCGAGAAAGTAGATGTTAATATTTTATTAACAAAGTAGTTTTGGTCACGTTAATTATCCACAGAGGATAAAAATACCCGAATTGTGAAAAAGTGTCCTCCGAGAACTTGCCACGGACTCGATTATTCAACGCACACGGACATTTTCTGCCGGAAATTTAGAGAACTATGGAAGCAAATATTTTGAGATTAAGTTGTGTTGTAATCTACATGAGTTTTAGAAAAACAGAAGACGTTTTAAAAGACAATTCAGGTCCAACCCTTTATATATGATCAGTCTTGCAACTCAGACTAAAGTTCGCTCTGTGCGTTGCTGAGTCTAATCACACGAGTTCTTTTGTTTTTGGTATCTAAACAATACCATCTACTGTTGTTATTACTTCATTATCAATTTAATAATGAAAAAAAAACAAGAATTAATACAAGCCGCCTGTTTAGTTCGATAAATAAACGTTCACAAAAGATTTCAAGGTAAACCGTTAACATAAACAGTTACTATTGGAAACGTGAATTCTCTATAGTTTGTCATGACTGCTTATGATGTCATCATCCATGTAATTACTAATGCTGAAACTGGGAGTTATCTTAAATTCCTGTTAATTAATGATGTTGTTGTCCATTTCAAATGAAATTATTATCCTTTACGTGATTAGTGTAAGGCAGCTATACTCTAAGTGTGTTCCGCGGAACCCTAGGGTTCCGTGATACCTCTGTCGGGGTTCCGCAAGAATTTAGAAATAAAAAAATCAAAACACCTCTCTCTGGTCGCTCCGCGGCTGTGCGGACTCCGCGGCCGCGCGGAGACAAAACGCTATGAATGTTATTTATTTATTTATTTGTATTTGTATAAGCTTGTGTTACATTAGCTGGTACAATATCTCATAAGTTTGGTCTCAACAATTTTATACTTGTACAACGCGTTCGCTCTAAGTTTGCCGGTCTGTGGAATGCGCGTACCCTCCCCCACGTGACAACAAAACTTATAATGTGTCATAGTTTTACCCAAATATCTAACGTACACAATTTTTATTGTTACAATTAAATAAAAAATTTCGAACGTCATACACTCATACCTATCGCCAGCGGCAAACTTAAAACGAGCGGGTAGGTATACTTGTAAGCGCTCAGTCTCTTTGATAAAAGCCGCCTCTGAATTAGACGCTATAGTTGTCAACTAGCGACTTTCGTCTCTAACTTCAAAGGATAAAGTCGATATTGTTTACAACGCTATTTTTAAATTTCTGTTTTTATTTTTGCTTTTTGTTTATCAAAGGTGCTCGAGTATTTTCGAGAATATTTGAGATCGAGTCTAGGACTAAGTATAAAAGCGGCGATCGCGCGTTGGCGTCGTCAGTTGATGATTAGCGTTCGGAGCGATAAGTTACTACCTACTTACAAGCTCGCTAGCGAGAAACTGGTGTTCATTGTTTTACTGCCTGCTGTATTCTGTTGTCTCAGTTTTATACATTTCTTCCCTGTAGGTTCTAAATTTAGTCTCTTATACGCAGTAACGATTGTGCATTATTTAAACCCCACTATCCTGACTTGTAACATTATAAATAAAGAAGAATGGAACGTTGGCTTAAAGGTGTTAAACGTGTTCCAACAACATCTTCTAATGACGCTGAATGTTCAAAAGCAATGCGCGCGGAGAATTTAGCAATCACCGATCCAGAAGATGATGCCACGAGTGCCACGACGTCAAGCTCGACGGTTTCAAAGACGAAAAAAAGGAAGTATGATGAATCTTATATCAGTTTCGGATTTGTTGATTCCAACGGCTCACCTCTCTGCATGCTCTGTAGTAAACTGCTTCCTAATAGTTCCATGGCACCTGCCAAATTGCGTCGACATTTAGAAACCGTACACCCCGAGACTAAAGACAAGAATAAAGAATTTTTTGTTCGCAAAAAAGATCAGTTATTAGAAAGTCAAAAAAATATGATGCATGTAACACAAACTACCAACGAAAAGGCCACGGAGGCATCATACTTAGTTAGCTATCGCATTGCACAAGCAGGTGAAGCGCACACTATCGCTGAGAAATTAATAAAACCATGTGTATTAGACATAACAAAATGTATGCTTGATGAAAAATCTGCAAAGCATCTTTCTACTGTTCCGCTATCAAACGATACTGTTTCACGACGAATCCATGATCTGGCAAGCTACGTCAAACAAGAACTAGTTACACGTCTACAAAATACACGATTCGCTTTGCAAATGGACGAGTCGACTGATGTCGCTGGTTTGGCTATCCTGCTGGTTATTGTGAGATATCCATATAAAAGTTCTTTTGAAGAAGACATGCTTATGTGTTCATCGCTGCTTACAAACACTACCGGGGAAGAAATTTTTAATAAAATAAATATATTTTTTGAAGAACATAATCTCAGTTGGAACAATTGCATTGACATTTGTACAGATGGGGCCAAGGCGATGACAGGTAAAACAGCAGGAGCAGTGTCACGAATGAAAAATAAAGCGCCTAATTGTAGTTCCAGTCATTGTATTCTGCATAGACAAGCACTTGCGATGAAGCAAATGCCGTCTAATCTAAAATTAGTTATGGATGAAGCGGTAAAAATAATTAATTTTATCAAATCACGACCACTACAATCCCGATTGTTCTCATTATTGTGTGAAGATTATGGCAGCAAACATAAAACACTGCTGCTCCATACAGAAGTGCGATGGCTGTCTCGGGGAAAAACTTTAACAAGGCTATTTGAACTTAGAGCCGAGTTACAAATGTTTCTTTCAGCAGATACTTCTTTTAATTTGAAGGACCGTTTGTATGATAAAACTTGGTTGTTCCGATTGTCTTTTATGGCGGATATCTTTCAAAAACTTAACGAATTAAATTTATCATTGCAAGGTAAACAGACAACAGTGTTTCAGGCCTATAATAAAATAACTACTTTTAAAAGAAAATTAGATTTTTGGATCATTTGCATTGGTAAGAAAGAAATAGAAAGTTTTACGTTACTCACTGAGTTTGTTAGCGAAAACGACTCAGAAATGTTTGAAGATAATGTGTTTGAAGAATTGGTCCAATATCTCAGTTCGATGCGCGCATCTTTTGAAAAGTATTTTCCCGAAGAACACAATACAAAAATTAAAGTGAACTCCTGGATTCATAATCCTTTTTTACCCAACTTGGAAAAGCCTGAAAACATGTCAAATGAGATATATGAATCTCTTTTAGAAATGTCATCAGACACAAGTATGGAGTCATTGTTCAAAACGACGCCTCTTAATGATTTTTGGTGCAGAATCCAAGATGAATATGCAATGCTTGGCCAAATGGCTCTGGATATTCTTCTCCCGTTCCCAACTACATATTTGTGCGAAACAGGATTCTCTACCTACGCAGCCACGAAAACAAAATATCGCAATAGACTGGACGCCGAAGCTGATATGAGACTCCAACTTTCTTCCATCAAACCTGATATCAAGCAATTGATGAAAAATAAAAAACAGTTTCATACCTCCCACTAGTTAGATTTTTTCTTTTTTAATGTTTTCTATTATTGTCCTTACCAAGTGGTGAAGTAAATAATAATTAGTAACGGATACATTGTACTTTTATTATGCTGATTAATATAGAATACACTTATAAAAATAATTGTTTTATTGTAGGGTTCCATCAAGTATTTTGCTTCCCAAAAGGGTTCCGTCATTTAAAAAGTTTGAGAACCACTGGTGTAAGGTATTTAATTAATCTGAACCGAAAGCAAAGGCTCAGACGACGGCGAATGGCACATGGCAGGCGCCTGTTGCTGCGGCCGACGAAAATAGACGTCCGGCTATTTATAATGTACGCGTATCCGCCCTGCGCGTGCGCACGCGTTGCGTATGCTAGCCGTCCGTGTAGATATGACCAGACTAGCTACCGAGGTTGTGTAGATAGTGTAAACTAATATTCTGACAGTGGTTCAAAACGCTCGTGTAGTAGCAAGCTACTGCAGAGAAAGTTTCCATGTTACTTTATACTTTTGACTCGAACCTTTGATTTCGTCGCTTGTTGAATATTAATGTTTGCATTAACTACATAACACTAAAGTTGTAACAAAACGAGACATGTATAACGGTTTTCCACAGCATACAGATATGATCTGTCCGATCACCATCAGTCATCACGTTATAAGTTGCCGATAGGCTTTCAACAAAACCGGTTGAAAGTCATCAATCACTACCAAACAAGAATAGCGGTGTAATAAATTCATAGGCTGGCCCACCCTTCACTACTGCTTTTATCGAAATAACCTGAGCAAGTGAGATCGATACTCTGAAATGTAGTTAAATGTGACGTAGAATAGTGAAATATTTATGATACGTCTACTGATTTTAAATTACCTGATACCTTAGAAACGACTCAGCCAAATTCTCAAGTATTGTTGAGGTAATACTTGCAGAACAGATAAACAAATCAAATGACATTGGATTATTTGAATGTTTCCACTGACCATGGCCATTTAAATCTCGAAAGTAAGTATCGCAGATCTATTAACATTGGCTGCAAGGTGTGTCGCATCTTTTTTACAACATGGCAAAACAAACAACTAGACTCGCCCAGGCATCATTATGATGTAACATAACTGGTACTGATGACGCTATCGTCCTCATATCTATTTATAAAGTTGTCTAAAAACCATTTACCAACCTAATTGGTGTTGACATTGCCATATTTACTCTATTGTAATAGTATTATGTGTTTTCAGATGTTTTGATTATATTTATAATCATGACTACAGTTTTTTTTTATCTGCGAAAACAAAGTCTTTCTGCATAAGATACATACATTCGTGTCTGTAATAAACGGCTTTTATGTTAGATTTATCACTAAACGGATTTATTTT
Source organism: Chilo suppressalis (assembly GCA_902850365.2). Classification (NCBI taxonomy): domain Eukaryota; kingdom Metazoa; phylum Arthropoda; class Insecta; order Lepidoptera; family Crambidae; genus Chilo; species Chilo suppressalis. The sequence goes on from OU963910.1 coordinate 3,360,131, forward strand.
TCTTCGCATTCATGGTTCCGTCGTCTGACAAAAACGTAATTTAGGTCATGGTCCAAGAACCTCAATACGATCTTGTCCTACATAATGCATGAATCTTCGTTCATGCAAATTATTAAAATATCTGTGACTGTATTTGTTAATAATATCTTGTGCTTCGCTCGTACAAGCTACATTTAATTAATTTGAACTGTCATAAATAAATGTAACAACACCATTAGAACGCACTGATGAAATCAAATTATTCCAATTACATACCTTCTCGTTATATGATGTAACATGTCCAATCACGGTGCTTGATTCTTAGGCCCTTATTTTATTGATAGCCTTAATCGATTTATAATACATTCGTTGTGTCATCATGATTGTCTGTCAAGTTGTGTAACATTGTTGTCGTATCAATTCCATACATTTTCAATACATGATACAATCTCAAATTATAACATGTAAATTTCTTAAGTGGAGGTTAGGTAAGTTTCAAGATCGAATCGTTTACCGTCCGTCTTTTCCTGCCTGTCAGGGTAATCTTTCTCAGAAGTCAATTAAATTATCCGCTTACGAATACACCCTGAGAGGAAACAGGTTCTTTACAACTCGTTGTCCACTTATTTGCATAAATGGATGAATACAGTTTGATGTGGTTTTAACAGCTTATTATATTATTTAATGATGAAATTGCAATTTACGCGTTTCCTCTCAAAGAATCGTCTTATTTAATAGTAGTTGTAAAATATATTACATATTTACTTACTGGGACATAAATGCGATAGTGTAGATATATCATTTAATTTATTTTAATTTATCTGATGCGTAACTATCAGCAATAATATCACTACCAGTTGTAGAGTATTTATTTCATACTGCGCTACTTGTATTAAACTATTTGCTAGAGTTCCTAGAGTCTTTATAAAGTTTAAAATTATCTTAACTACGAGTTATCTGTTTAATATTGAGACTACCATTTACCGTTCCTAGAAGTAATGACACTGAAGTACGTACACGTATCTATTTCCAAATTACTGTCTGCAATAACGGCCAATAGAACTGAATTACATACTACTCGGTGATCCTAAATTACTAACGCAACATTTGACGCATTACTTAATCGTATAGGGATAATATACGTCACCAGCTTACCAATACCAAATGTGTGCGTAAGCACTGGGAATTACAATGGTGACATATCAAAACAGATGGTAACCATGCACATTAAATTGTAGTAGTGACGTCAGGTTGCATCTGTGTTGTGTGTGATATGCATTTAATCTTGTCCATAAAGTATCTCTTATATTGGAAATTATTTAAAGCAGGCCTATGAAACTGTAAATATTCAGTCAATTATGGTGAAAAACAGTTTGGATCAGAAATAATCAAAACTAGAATCTATTGAAGCCTCGGGAGTTTAGATACATGCTAAGATATAAGTAAGTGCTTAGTCAGAGAGGTTAACGACATGATGACCAAGATGGCGATTCGCAAACGTGCTAAGTGGATGATAGCGGTTCGAGAAGTCCCGTCTAATTTAAAGAGCATTTTCATCCAATAAGAACTGAGCTGAGAGCTGTTCAAGTTTATACGATAAAGAAAATGTTTGACCTGAGGAAGAGTCTTGTGTCATGAGAATTTGGTTTATCTGGAATGCTGGTAAGATTAGATACCATTTATAAACACTGAGAAATTGTACGGCTTTGTACCCACCATGTACATATGGGTACTTACCTACTCTTTGCGAGGTTTATTTTATCGTCTGACAAACATTTGCCTAATAGAGATTGCCTGTTACGTTGAATTGCATCAATGTAATAAGCTTACATTTAAGCTCTTTATTACTAATCTCTGTACTTTCCGGACTGTCATTAAGTTGAACCATGGTGTTCTGTTCTGCAAGATTGTTGCTGCAAGTACATATGGGTACTTACCTACTCTTTGCGAGGTGTTTTTTTATCGTCTGACAAACATTTGCCTAATAGAGATATCCTGTTACGTTGAATTGCATCAATGTAATAAGCTAACCACTTGAAACCATGGTGTTCTGATCTGCAAGATTGTTGCTGCTAGTTATCAACACTGTGAAATGGTTCTTCAGTTACTTACCGGTTTTTTCAAGAGGCATGATGAATTACAGGTTCGATACGTGTAATTATTTAGACTGTGCCTGCTAATGATAAGAGTAGACCATCGCGCCTCTATAATTGTTCAGATGCTGTTAATTGCAGAGCTTCATGGCCGGCATCTAATTCATGCCGCGCCCTGACCTGCCCAGACGCGTTAATGGAGAAATTTATTATTACACGGACCCAAGTAGCCAGTAGTGGCTACCGAGAAAATACTGGAATAATGAAAGGTTATCAAGTCTCGTAGATATCTAGCAGTCGTGATAAGTCGAAGCGGTTCTTTTATCGCTACTGGTTGCTCTTCTCGTAAATTTCCCGTCTTGCCAACGACTGGATATCGAGTGGACTGCGTAACTTTGTGGTTATTTATTAGTTTTTTGTCATAAAATTCTAACGTTTACACAAATAGATGTTAGTAATTTAATAAGAGTTCATTCATAAGTATGCTTTTGAACACATTGTTGAGTGAGTTATATTATCCAGTGTCTATGAATAATTTGATTGCTTAAAGTTATCGAAACTATTAAAATCATGTTAGGTTACGATGTGCACATGAAAGCCTTTCTATATTCTTTATTTTTACATTATTTCCAAGTCTCATTTATAAGGTTTTGTATCTTTCCCTTTTACTTTCTATCAGTTTGTATTTCTTTAACGACATTTATTTCCGTTTCTACAAGCTTCATATCCACCGACTCTTTAAATAAAGTGAACCATGTTTAGCGCTTCATTATTTAATGCAACTCGTTGCAGCATCCATTCAGCCTAGTACGCAACATTTCTATAATCAATTACAACTGTCTAAAACCACTTTCACTGTCGCCCACATTTAGACATGCCCACACATTAGACATTATGGAAATTTGAACTCATACCAAAAAGAAAAGAATTAAATATTACAATATCGGTTGTATTTGTCGTAAATTGCTAAATAAATAACGATTCTGAAAGCCGGGTCTCCAGCGCGTGTTTTTCTCTACACAGTTAACAAAAATATATCAACATCCAACAAAATCGTCTACAAATCGTCTACATTGTCCCCATTAGATTCACAGTTGCTTGAACTGATAGGATCGCTATTAATCAAATTGGATATAACTCTCTAGATAAGAGATAGTTTAGCTTTAATATGATATGTTTTTCTAAAACTTTATTTGTTTTGTTCACAGGTAAAGGTGAGCAGTTATATAATTACGTGACGTATAAATATCATAAATTTTAGAAATGAATGCTATAAGGTCGTTATACCCTAACACTCAGTAATTATTTTCTTTTATTCACATAACACTAAATATTGTACGTAATCTTAAGTAAATTATGTAAGTGTATGAATATTTCAGTCTGAGGAAACTTAACTGGTTTATGAAAAAGTAATAAGTGTTACCTAATTACGACGACCTCCGTGGTCGAGTGGTTTGTACGCCGGGTTTCATGGTGTCGCCGACTCGGGAGGTCCCGGGTTCGAATCCCGGTGGGGGCAGATGTTTGTGTGATGAATATGAGCATTTGTACTCCAGTCATGGATGTTAAATATGTATTTCTATATAAATATACTTATATATGTACCGTATATGTATTCTATCCGTTACCCTAGCATCCCATAACACAAGCCTTACAGTGCTTACTTTGGGGCTAGGCTAATTGGTGTGAGTGTTGGAAATATTTATTTATTATTTATTATTATTTAATTGAATTGTGTAAAACTGTATGTTTTCCAAATGAAAATAAATAAATCATCTAGAAATCAAGGCAATAAAGTATAATACAATTATATCCTTTTGAATTCCATTATAAACGAAAAACTTATACGTGCCGGAAAACTTATGCCTCATGGTATAATACCAATAAAAAGTTCTGTAAGTATAACTCCCAAGTTTTAGATTCTGTTTAGGTATAAATAAAAAATATTATTATGTGTTTATAATAGTAATATTTTTTACAATAGGGGTGATGACGGGGTACGGTAAACAAAATTCAAAGTAGTCCGTCAGTTAGATGATCAAAAAATAATGGACAGTATTTTTGCTTTGGGCATTCAACCAAAAAATGACAACGTTATAGCGCGTCAATGTTTGGGAGTAGGGGCTCGTGACGTCACTTTTGAGTGAATTTTCACTTATAAGTGTACTCAAACGCGACGTCATGCGACTTTTCAAATAAATATGTCTATGCAATGTTTATATTATGTGAAAAAAGAAAAAATACGTGTCTAATACTTTTTGATAATCTACCTGATAAACGAAGAAAAAAAAAATCAGTCATCATCCCTATTATGAAATTTTTATTTAAGGTTCACTTCAAAAATAGGTTTAGTTGGACACTGCAATGATCATTTTTGTGAAGACCCAGTTAATGTTAAATTGAACCCACTAAGGTGTCCTCGAGTGCACCATAAATGATCTTTCCTTATTCCTTTATACGTTATACGGGATTCAATTATACGTAGGCGACTAGTTTAACATTAATAACCGCGTATTGCCAACCAATCCTCAATCACAACTACTCAACCACCAGTAATTTGATTGAATTTCTTTGAAAGATGAAATATAAACTACAAAAATAACCATAATATACCTTCTATATTATTCTATGCTATTCTCATTTCATCATGATCACTAAATAAACAAACTTAAATATATAGCTACAATGCATACTGATATTTGATGTCCCAACAAATACAAAGAAGTCCCTAATGGCTGCAAGGTTCCCACAATGATAGATGACATTACAAGTGACGTGTCTAGCAATCATTATGCCTCGCGATGTTCAAATGACATTTTGGATATCAAAAATTGGTTACATGATACGTTTGTGGTCCCAACGTTTTGTAACGCCCTCGAAAGAAATATGAACACGCGAAGCTGCAATAATGACATTCGTCCTGTTATTTCAGCTTGGTTTCCTGTCAGTAATGGCGTACACCTGAAGTGATTCGTAATGCTTTTTAGACACAACGCATCGCTGTGAGAAATCTTCGCCAGACTTTGTTTCATTTTTTTCTCATAATTTGTACTGCACGTGACATAATTATACGAAATTTGTGGATTGCTCTTTTATGTTTAGTAGGACAATTAAATAGAACGGTATAATTCGGTTCTTTGTCAATTCGACATTGTCTAAATTGTTTAGATAAGCCAATTCCAATTCGATATGCCATTCAGAATTCAATTTGACCCTTGTGTTAGTGTATAATTAATAGTTCGCTCGTTAACTGAACTGGTTTCCGCAACATACGTTCCAAATAAATTAACAATGCGATTGAACTTTATGTGTCGAAAAATTATTGATTCTGCAAACCGGTACTCGTGTCGACTATGCATTGGTATTGGGGTTTGTGTTATCATTGAGAGCAAACTTCGTTAAAACCTCAGACATTCAGTCTTAAAACCAGTGCAGTAAAACTTGAAATTTATTACTGACATCGGAGATATGTATTGCGATTGTATCGTGCTCTCGCCTGAGTGTACAAATGTGGATCTAAACATTTGGACATAAAATTTCTTTTTATGTCTCTATCACAGAGATGAGCTTCGGTGATAAGTTGAATTTATTTATACCACGATTACCGTTCAATTGTAGTAGGTTTTATTGCTGTCTGTTCTGGATTTGTCGTTTTATACATCTTTTTTTATTATTATCAGAGTGTGTGTGGCCTCAATTGCACGGAGGTCCCGTAAGCCCCCGTAACTAATTTAAAGATAACTTTGTTTCTCATTTTATGAGCTCGTTTATTATCAATATACGCAAATAGTGTGGTAAATTCATCAACAGTTGATTATACTTTAACTTTTAAGTTGTTGCATATATAATTATTTTATAACATTATTAATAGACTCATGGAATCAATTTGAGGAAAACAAGCATTACTCCTTTATACGGTTAATCGTACATGTAACCCCACATGCATGTGATGGATTAGAATAAGCTAACAAAGGTCCCACTTATCAACTACTAATGACTAATATTAAAAGTGTAGTAGGTATTGATTATTATGTATGCGCAACGTGCTTTGATTAACCATGCTGATGATTGACGCAAAGTTGGTTACTAATAATGATATGGTAGCGCGAATAATATATAATAGGCTCAGCTATTGTGTATTATGTGTATATTATAATATATCATGAATAACAAATGCAATAGACCTGGTAGATAATTTATGAATGACTATTATAGAAATATATTTGATATGTAATAAATCATTTGATGTAGAGAATAATTTAGCGTAAATAATTTACTGCACATGCTTCCTTATCTGTTTTACATTATCATTTCAAAGCTTTATTACATATTTGTAAAACAGCTGATAGCTAGGTGGAAAGCTATTAAAAGAAAACATATCTTCAGTAATATTGCAAGTAGTACCGATGTTAGCAACTACGGCTAGTACCTTAGCAATTTCTGTACGGCAAATTGCCTCAGTATCAGGTGGCTGTTCGCCTCCACGACGGAAGCGGTGGGTGGCGACCGGGGCGTGCGCCTACACAACACTGATTATGTCACCTATAGCCTATACTATGCCTTCTATTCTAATCATATAAGGACAGCTGTGGATACATAATGTCGTCGATCCTACCTACTACGCAACAAATATTGTATAGCTGACTATTATGGCCACTGTACATATTGATATACACATAAAGTGAGTTCATTATAGTTATTTAGGCCATCGAACTATATATTTGAAAGGTACTGCAGTCTGTTTTCTCTTCAGAGAAGAGGTTAATGGAAATATTTATGACGATCCACCGCGTCTCCGTGATTAAAGCGGGATTCCCATTCTTGGTGATTTACAAAGCAGTAGTTGTCAGTTTTATTCTTAAATTTTAACACCTGCCGGTCTATACACGTGTTGACGACGAAGACCACTGTTATTAACGTATACTACTAAGCTAGAGAACGCTTCATAAATTAAACAAAGGTAGCTGGTTTTTTGTAGTTCATGCGCTTACTATGGAGAAACTTAGTTTCGTAGAAAGCTTTGGAGACTGTCACACAAGATGTGCTAATAAGGTATAATGTCATTGCCGTGTAAGGTGTATATTCTACCAAGTCGTGAGTGGAATGTAGTTATGATCGTTATCCGAAAGTGAATCTATGTATGGACACTGGTAGTGGTACCTATCGAACCGTTGCATGATCAAAAGGTGTGCCGATAGGAGCGACTGACGCCCTCAGCCGCTACTGTTCTTTGTTAATTGAACAATATACACAGAAGAGGACGTGTTTTGGCAACCTTAAATTTTTTCCTATTCCTCAAAAAATTATGACAGTTATAATTAAGAGTAATAATTTTATCTATATAGAAGACCAAAAAAGAAAATACAGGGCAAACATTTGAGATAGTCAAATAATATGTACTGCATGTAATTTGATCAATGACTTTGTAATATAATGTAACTAGTTCTCAGGAATCTTGATTCAGTTAATGTTTAGCAGTAAATGAATTTTGTTATTCAAATACATCTGCCATTATCCAAATAACCCAGTTCCATTGGATGCATTGACTTCCTGTGTGTGTAGCTAAGTTCTCTAATTAAAATGGATCAACGGCCGTTGTTAGAGTGTCGATTGCTTATATTCTTCTAACTTTGATCTAAATTATCTATGCATGTAGGATAGTTACGTAAAACGAATCTTTAACCAACACTGTGTACAATTAAAACTGGAAGCAAAAAAGACTTTTATAAAGGAATCAAATAAGTATTGCAATTTATCAATTTGGCTCATGAAAAATAAAGAAAAAAACTGAGATCAAATTACAATTTACTTGAGTATAGTCTGCCATGCCAGCCACAGAATGTAATTTGTCTGATGTTATCATGGGCTCTCTGGATACGGCCGCAGCGCAGTAAATATATCGTACGGCCGTCAAGCGTAGCTAATAAAGCTTGCGAGATGACCTACATTGGCAATTTATAATTTAGCAGAAGCAATCAACCCGGATTTCTGGACCACAGGCCGATAAATAAATTATCTGTCTGAATATTTTAGTATATTTCCATTTTAACAATCTCAAACGGTTTTTCTTGAAAAGGTATTCCGATTGCTGATGGCCATTAACAAGGTTGTATAAATAAAGCTGTTAAGTTTTGATCGTTAAGCGCTCCCAATTTTGGTATGCAGTGCCGCATGATCTCACATGCTTTTTGTGACAGCGACACCAATCCCTTTTTTATATTTGGCCTTTCGTAACCGTAAGGATTGATTTATCAATCTTAGTGCTAAATCTGTTGTTGAGTAACTTCAACTCACCTTTACGAAGCTCGTTAGCCCTAAAATCAAAGTGTCGACATCTCCTCGTCCCGCCAACACATAAGCGCAGGAAACGACGCCAGAAATAGTTTCCTTGTTCCACATTACTGTCGATGGGGCAGACAAAACATTTATGTATTTGCCAACACCAAAATTTACGAAACAATCTACGGAAAACAAACTAGCCTGTACCAATATTAAAACATCCGTGGCCCGTTTGGTTTACACAGATGATTGTTAAATACAAATTGTAAATGACTTCTATACATAAATTTTACTTGTTTAAAACTCTACTTAGAATTCTGTACGTAGAAGCGATTCATTGATTAAAATTTACTCGGCCAACACGTATAAGGATTGTCCGATCAAAGCACTAACTGCCTATTTATGTGTTTACTACCTATTGACTATGCCCAAAGCAGACCGTGTAAGGTACAAACTGTGAATCAAATTGATTGAATATATTAAAGTCAAAGATTATTTATGTTTTGTGCTGCTATTTTTTAGAAAACCCGTCACTAATGCATTGTTTTCCCGCTAATCATTTATTTAAATTAAGTTTCTTAAAAAAACGGCTAACTGCAGAATCAAGCGGCGGGATCTTGGACTTTTCTTAAATTTATTGCACACGTAATCAGACGAGACCTCATGAAATGATACTGCAACGAATTTATTTCTGCCATTGGTTTGGTTACAGTAACTTTTTGTTTTTATCTTATCGTTTGTTTATCACACTGCAAATAAAATTGAGATCATTGCAGTGTTTTGTTTAATATTTGATACGATAGCGGTATTTTAGTAAGAAGTTATTCCAATGATGAAACCTTCTTTCTTATTCTAGTTATTAATTTATGGATTCAAAACTGTTTTATCTAAGACTATTATAGAATTTACTGTAAAGAATAGTAAAGATACAAGAGTCTTAACTCATGTGGTAAAGGTTCTTCTTTATTTTTTGTATGTGTCTTACGGAATTCTTGTTAGTACCAAATGGAGCATGCTTTTCAAAATTCTACTTAAAGTAGTAATAAGCACTTTGTATGCTTTTACAAGGATATCGTTGCATTGTAAACTGGCATGCAAACACTTCACATAGCACTAGCAGATTTCCAACAAAGGTATTTTAGAATCTTCGACTATTTCTTGGACAAGAAATCGCGATACGTGACCGGGGTGGCAAAGTAGTTTCGCCGTGTATACCAAATATGTCAGTGCATGCACCATTATGGGCATAGCTGCAGAGTCGAACTGGCCATCGGCTGTCGTGAACATTGTTACCGCTGTATGCGCCGTAATGACGACAGTAAAGATGAGATGCATCCTACTTAGTTTCTGTGTTCTGCAAATAGACGTTGAATCTCATTACTTATCTCATACTATAAATCAAACTTTGTTGACAATTTAACTTGGAGTAATTTATCAATTTCTATATCAAGTTTATCTTTGTTGTTTACGTTTTTTAATCATAGTTTGGTTTAATTTTTGTTAGAATAAAATATCCAGTTATAAGTGTCATTGGAGTTTACAGTCTAATGGTTTAGTTCGTTTAGCCGTTCTAATTGATAAAGGTTGAAAAACTTCTACCTTCTACATTTATAAGAAGATTATAGGTCACCTACACCAAAGCTAAATCCAGTTCTAAAAAAAGGACTGTTGATCACTTCATCCTTGTAAGTGATAGAAATAATATTAAATGAAATAAATTATATGATTTATATACATTTTTTAAAATTATATGTAATAAATACTGATATATAGTAACGCCGTTAGCATTTAATGTGTACATAATGAGTTTCTGTAATTGGCCTTAAGATTGTTTTTATATTTTATTGTATTAAATCCACAATGAAAAACGCTGTAGAAACTTTGTTAAAGAAAAATAAATAATTAAGAGGATTTAAAATCATCATTCTAAATCTTCTTATTACTATCACTTTTTTGAGGTAAATCATTTGAGGACCATTTGCAAAAAAGTTCTTTGATGGTATTTAAAACAAAAATATATTAAGACATCTCTTAAACATGTTTTTGTTCAACTTTTTTGCAAATGGTCCTATAATTATTTTGTTTTACTGAACTTGAAAAAGTTTTTAGTTCAAGGTCTGAATCTGAATCTAGGTCAATTTATTTTTACTATCATTAAAGTACGTTAGTGTTCGCTGTACATGTGCGTGCTCTGCTCTGCCCATTTGCATTTATGTAACTTATTTTAAAATAATCCAAAGTACCTACATGTGTTAGCAATGTTTCTTTTGGTAGCCTCATTTCTCGAAGATATTTCAAGGGTATTCACCCGAATAAACAGCAGCTGTGGTTTGTATATTTACAAAATAAATGTAAAATTTCACACGCGGTGTCTGCAATCTATTGCATCGGCCATATTTTTGAGCTCGCTGCTTGTTCTCTGAGTCACATAAGGGTCACGAGGAGGTTACAGTGACGTCATTTTAGAATAAAACGGTCTTGAATGAAACTTAAAATAAAATTCATTATCTTAACAGACGTTAAACAGAAGGGATAACATTCAATTGACTCGATGATGATCAGACGTTTTTTTGTATATCGTAAAACATTTGGTGTAAACTGTGGACATATTTTTTTTTGATGTGGAGTCAAGTTCTCTTTGATTTACTTTTCTTGGTGGTTTTTCACATAGAACATTATTAATCGTTGCTTTATGGAATTGCAGTACAATACATGACTAACTTGAGTAGTAATTAGCGCACACGTCAAGTGTCAAGTTGAAAGTTCATTTCGACCCGTCTCGGTGGTCTGACAATGTTTTTATAGCCGTGAAAGCTGTCTGGCGCCTACGACTTACAATTTATAGCTGGAAAGCAACGTCAACTTTATTTATGTTCAAAACACTACATGTTGAGCATTGCAGCGATATGCCAGTGATTCCTTGTCAAGCGAATGTTGATAGCATTCTGTACTATTTTCTTGTTTGCTCTAATGCTTCCGTGTGAATTAAGCTTTGTTGTTTGTTAATCTACTTATGATTTTGTCTTAAATATAATCCTTCCCATTTTTAGCTGTATCTATGAGGCTAAATAAGCTTATCTGCCCAATGACCTCTTTTTGTAGGTCCTCGTTTTTTAACTTTATTATCATTATAATCATAAAGATCCGTTGTTTAAATAATAAAATTGCTAAGCAACCAAAAGCTTAGACGGAAATAGCGCCTTGTTTACACGATTCGGTGATAATGATGGTTTCTTGATTTATTTTGGACTTTTTAAAATTTGCCTTTACCTATTGTAGTAATCGTGTATTTTAAAAATGTCTGTCGATCTATGTTTGTGTTTTGTTTCTTTTCAAACAAAAACAATCTTAGGATCTTAGTGATATTGATGAGACAAAAATATGTTTTTTGTTTTACTGAAATTATTTTGACGCTCGCGTTTGTTTTGCTTTTGTCCTTGGCACCAGTCACTGTTATTGATAGTAATAAAATAAATGGTATAAATCTTATCAACAGACCTAACATAGTCATTTCATTACTCATCACAACATCATCTTCTGGTTTAATGTTTTAACTATATTATTTCCTTTTATGGTCATGTTCGTATTATAAATTGCTGTGATTTTATAATCATTGTCATGTGTGGCGTTTATACTTGTTATTATAAAGCTTTTTTATTTTTTCTAGATATACATACTAACATATAATTCAACTATAGGATAACAAAATAAGTAGTAAGTAACTGTATTACCACAACAGTCTTAATCTAGAGATAAGAAAAAAAAAGTTTTATATTAAATTAGTTTAATTAATATGTACATTAGGAAAAATAGCATAATCTTTTTTATGAAACTGTTTATAAAAACCCAAAATTATTTTAATTCCGGAAAATGTGCTGTAAATTTTCGATGAATATCGAATAATCAATTCAGTCGTGTCTCGTGTCTAAATGTATCTCAATTACAGGTAGAATATCTTACCAACAATATTCTTTTATTAATATGCGAAATATTTTTTCATAATAGTAAATACGACGTAGTCAGATACATTTTACTGTATGACTCAGATAATATGTAATTAGATGTTCTTATAACTCTACCCCATGAAGAAACTTTGTACATGAGTCACTGCTGAGCGGAAGCAAAACGAATGTGGTTTCACAAGACGCCAATATTATCTACGACTTTTATGTCACAATGAGTATAGGAGTTTAACGCTTAATGTCTTGAAAATAAGATCGAGATCGAGTCACGACAGGGTTCAAGTTAATTTTGTTCTACATTTTGACGTCACAGTCACGATGCTTCTGGTCGGGGATTTAGGGATCCGTTTTGTTCACAGAACACTGAAAGAGGTTAGAAGAGTGATCATAGATCGTTTGTACGGGAACCGTTGTCGCCGGCTCGCCCCCACTACTCTTCCACCTAATAAATAATAGCCAATAAAACGATGCGACATCAAACAATTGACCCAATCAGAGCTCACACCCGAGAGCAACGACGCAATCAGAACAAAGTTTTAATAAAGTTATGAGCATTTGCTCACACATAACTGTGGCGCGCCTGCCCCGCCCACAAGGCCCTACTAACCTCTTTCTGTGTTTTGAGGTTTTGTTCGTGGAGCAGAGATGACTTTGACGAAGTGCAATCAAAGTACCTATATTATCCCCCATAATAAACGAAGAGTAAGCTTGGATTAGTTACCTCATGTTTTGTCTCTATTAATTGAATAACAAATATTTGAGTGATATGAAGAAAACACGGTGTAACTAGTCTAAACTTATACCTCGTTAATTATTAAGAGGGTACATGTAGGTGTATAATATTTGGATTTGGAGCTTTCAAAACATTAAAGTATAGACTGTCCTTTTCGTTATTTTTCATTTTGAACGTAGTATTATTGAGATGTCCTAGGATAGGAATCAAATAAAGAATACATTGACTTTATTTATCTTAATCCTGTGAAAGGTTTTATACATCTTTAAAAAACTAATAAAATGGTTTTTTTTTATTTGGTAGCTCACGCAATTCATTTTTTTGCCTTATTACACTTCGTACCACGGAGCAATAACAATGGGCATGAATTCAAAAATATCAAAACATGGAGGTTTAGTTACAGAACCCCTTTTATGAAAACATGATTATGCACTTGACAGATATCTCATATCCGTTCATTAAGCGCGATGTGGTCGGTCAAAGGATTTTCTTTGTAATAATGAAAAGGATATCATCTGAATGTCGTTGAAAAAATATTTGCCACAAATGGGGATTTAACGTTTAATACAAATAATAATAATTCACTGTGGTTACTCTTTTATAAGTGGTCTTTCTTCCCTAAAATGCAATCGCCATTAGTATCTGTCTCCGCCGCCCCAAAGCGAGGGGGAGGTGAAAAGCTCAGCCCACCTAACCTAACATAACCTTTTCCCCCTATCCCCATTTTCTTTCTTCTCATTTGTGTCTTACATTCTCTTCTCTCTATTCTCTGAACCATCCTCTACTCTTTCTCTCCACATTCTACCTCCGCTCTTCTGTCCCCATCTCGAAGCGGTCTCAAGAGCAGAGGTAAGACCCGTGCATAATACAAACAGTAAGTTACAATTAAGACGATAACTCTGTAATATTGTCTAATCCCTGTCTAAACGATGGTGAGAACTTAATTCGCCAAGACCGCAAGTTTACTTACCGAAGTGTTTGAAGTGTGTGTAGTTTATCAGTATCGATTTCTAATTTACACTTTTCTTCGCAGACTTCAAGAAGGATTGGTCGGACCACGCCCTCTGGTGGCCGGCGCGCAACAAGTGGCTCTCACGGCCAAAACATACCCTGGACCAGTACGGAGTGCACGCGGACGCCGCTCTCCACTTCACACCCATGCACAAGCCCCTGCGCATCCAGCTGCCCGACCTGAGATACATCGACTGCAAGATCGACTTCTCCATAGACACGTTTAGTGCAGTGGTACAGCTTTGCAAAAGCTTAGGTAAATGCAGGAATTACTATCATCATTAGACTAATGATGTTCCCATGTAGACGCCGCTTTATACTTCACGCCAATGAACAAACCCCTGTGCATCCACCTGCCTGACCTGAAATACATCGACTGCAAGATCAACTTCTACATTAACATGTTTAGCGCAGTAGTTCAGCTTTATAAAAGCCTAGGTAAGTTCAAGAATCTCTTATCTAATAGACAAGTCCGTCCGTCCGTCCGTGGTGCTGTTTCAGCGGCCAAACCGTAAGAGATAGATATAGAGAATGTTTAAGTTATAAGTTAAGAATAGTCTGATAAGACTACAAACCGGATGTGAGTAACGTAGCACTTCCGGTTTTCGAGAAATCACGTGATTTCTATTTCAAACGAAACCACACAAAATCTCCGAAGTTCTCAATTAATTAAATACATTTTTTTTTTGGTGAACATTTGGTTCACTGGTTTGCTAGTTACTATCATAATTAGGTTATTAATGTTTCCATATAGCACATGTCTGAGACATTTCACGCCCATACACAAGTCCCTGTGCATCCTGCTGCCCGAACTGAGATACATCGACTGCAAGATTGATTTCTCCATTGACACGTTTAGTGCAGTGGTACAGCTTTGCAAAAGCCTAGGTAAATGCAAGAATTACTATCATCATTAGGCTAATGATGTTCCCATGTAGATGCCGCTTTATACTTCACTCCAATGCACAAGCCCCTGCGCATCCATCTGCACAACCTGAGATACATCGACTGCAAGATCGACTTCTCTATAGACACGTTTAGTGCAGTGGTACAGCTTTGCAAAAGCTTAGGTAAATGCAGGAATTACTATCATCATTAGACTAATGATGTTCCCATGTAGACGCCGCTTTATACTTCACGCCAATGAACAAACCCCTGTGCATCCACCTGCCTGACCTGAAATACATCGACTGCAAGATCAACTTCTACATTGACATGTTTAGCGCAGTAGTTTTGCGTTATAAAAGCCTTGGTAAGTTCAAGAATTACTATCATAATTAGGTTATTAATGTTTCCATATAACACATGTCTCTACATTTTACGCCCATTCACAAGCCCCTGTGCATCCAGCTGCCCGACCTGAGATACATCGACTGCAAGATCGACTTCTCCATAGACATCTTTAACGCAGTTGTACAGCTTTGCAAAAGCCTAGGTAAATGCAAGAATTACTATCATTATTAGGCTAATGATGTTACCATGTAGACGCCGCTTTAGACTTCACGCCAATGAACAAACCCCTGTGCATCCAATTGCTTTACCTGAAATACATTGACTACAAGATCAACTTCTACATTAACATGTTAAGCGAGTAGTACAGCTTTGTACAAGCCTAGGTAAGTTCAAGAATTACTGTCATCATTAGGTTATTAATGTTTTCATATAGCACATGTCTGAGACATTGCACGCCCATACACAAGTCCCTGTGCATCCAGCTGCCCGACCTGAGATACATCGACTGCAAGATCGACTTCTCCATAGACACGTTTAGTGCAGTGGTACAGCTTTGCAAAAGCCTAGGTAAATGCAAGAATTACTATCATCATTAGACTAATGATGTTTCCATGTAGACGCCGCTTTATACTTTACGCCAATGAACAAACCCCTGTGCATCCACCTGCCTGACAAAGGTGACTGACATAGTGATCTATCAACGCACAGCCCAAACCACTGGACGGATCGGGCTGAAATTTGGCATGCAGGTACATGTTATGACGTAGGCATCCGCTAAGAAAGGATTTTGATCAATTCTATCCCCAAGGGGATAAAATAGGGAATGTAAATTTGTATGAAACTTTGTCACTTTTAAACTGATCGGGCTGAGACGGGCGGACCGCTAGTTATCATCATATTTTTGTTCCCACTGCTAGAGTACCAACCACGGAACACAGAAAGAGGTTAGAATGGCCTTGTGGGCGGGGCAGGCGCTCCAAAGTTATGTGTGTGTAAATGTTCATTCTGGCATGATTCTTTTAATTATTTTTTCGAATCGACACCTTTGATCATTATAATTTGAATATAATATCATTATTAAAGAAGAATCTTCTTAAAAGTTCACAAACACACTGATGTTGATAGTAGACAATCTGTTTTTCGAGTTCAACACTTGAAAAAGTTTTTATTGCTCATTTTTTACGACTGCGCGGTATACAAGCATAAATAAACGATTAATGGCCGTCGGCAATAACGATACAACCTTGGCGTAAACAAAGACCTAGGCGCAAATATTTTTGTCTTGCTTAATCATCCTCTGGAGCAGATGAAATATCTAAGGTGATACCGGTGTCATGGTTAAAACAGTCAATGTAAAAGCCTTCATTTCTGCTCATGGCAGTTGTAGATTGTCAGGACAATTTTAGCCTACCACCCCACACTAGTGAAATTAACGCAAATAGATTATAATAATAATCAATAATCATTTATTCAGTTTAGGCTATTACAAGCACTCCTGAATATCTAGAAGCTACGCCATCGGTTCGTAAATCTACGGCGGGAGACCTTGTACTGAGAAGAGCCAACAAGAAACTCAGCAAAGGCTGTTTCAACGTGAATACTTACAAGTTTCTAGTAGGCTCTTAGGAGTAGATTTTTTTTTATTCAAGTAGGGTTCAAACGCAATAGTGTATTTTCCAAATTTTTGAAAACTGCTTATATTTAAAGATTGGGACAAACGATTTAACAGAAAAATAAATAAATAATAAATTAATGTCTTTTTTCTACATTAGACCGATTAAAATTGTATTTATTTTTAATGGTTTTGAATTTACCGGCAATACGCACGGTTCGATGGCGTCTACTGTGCGACGTCAACTTTGTGTAAAGAATTTTAACACCTATGTTGTCTGTGGACGATCTGTGAATACGGAGTAATTATTTGACGATTTCTTTGTAAGAGTATTTCGATTTTACTTATTTTCCACAATGGAAGCCGGGTTTCTGAAAGCCGACTAACTCGATTTTACTTGTTGTTTACACAAAGTTGACGACACATAGTAGACGTCATCGAACCGAAAGTTTTGGCGGTAAATTCAAAACCATTAAAATAAATTCAACTTTAATTGGTTTAATGGAGAAAAAAAGACATTAATTAATGTATTTTTATTTTTCAGTTAAATCGTTTGTCCCAATCTTTATATATAAGAGTTTTTCGCGCGTAGATAAGAACGTTTATATTTTCACCACAAAATAACATAAAAGAAGCAAAGTTGCTATTAGTGTTGGGTAGGACACGACTTGAAAAAGAGTTTGTAAGAGTAGCCTCTTTTTTATACTGAGCTATTACAATGTCCCACTTCAAATGAGGCGAGGCGTACTGAAGCTCGGCAATACATTTGAAGTGACAAGTACAAATATGACATTGATTCGTACAGAAGCTCGACATTATGTTTGTGTGCACGAGTAGCACCTCCTCTACGCACTATCAATCTTGCTGGATCCAGCATGCAGGACAGCGCTATTTACGTAAAAGAGATAGAGATACAGATGGATAGTGCGTAGAGGACTTAAATGAAATGTCATGCCTCGCTCTCTCTCAGACTTACGAAGAGTGAGTGAGTAACGAGACGCGACTATCGCTACATTTCATGTGAAGTAGTACATTTTAAAATTTTGAGCCGCTCTTACATTTTGACGTCATGTCCGGGACAAATGTATCGCCTCTTGTAAGTCCTACTCAACACTAGTTGCTATGAACACCCAAAACTTATATAGTTTGTATCTATTCCAGGCATAAGGCATCCGGAGGAACTGTCCCTCTGCTACCCACTGGAGCCGTCGCATCTGAAACAGAACTACCAGAACCTCAAAGAGGCCAAACGGATAAAGTCCCCCCCAGACACGAACACTTTCATAGCGGCCACGCGAGGTTCTTCCAACAGTTTGGATAGGTCGAATGGCCAGTGTCCAGCGACGCCGCCACCGCCCAGGTCCTTGTCCGCTACACCAGTGGCGTCACAACACGTGAGTTTCTAAATAAGATTGATAATATATAAATTATTTCTCCTTCCCACAATAACGTCGTTTAAGAGAGGCGTGAAGAAGCATTTTTGCAGGCCGGCAAGGTGATGATGGTTGGTGTCGCAGTTTATAACTGCTGTACCAGTTATCTTCGCGTTTGGACTTTATCACTACTTAACATCAGGTGGGGTAGAGTCATTTGCCTACCTGGCTATATATAAAAAAAAGAAAAAACTTCTGTTAGGGGTTAGTTACTTTTAGTTAAAGTTAGATATTAGTTAGTTAGTGTAGTTTTCATACATACTTTGACGATGCGACACGTCACCAAGCTGTCAATAATTCGTACTTGGGCTTCTTCAAGGGAATCGCGTTTTGTAGACCGAATAATTATTTGGAAATTGACACCTAAAATGGTGGCTACTGGGATATGGTCGCTCTTGATGGTAAACGCCAAACAAATGTTATTCCTGATTGGATTGGACTCGCGTAGCGAGACCAATCATTTATCTATGTCTAATTCATATAGACGTTTGTAATGTTGGAATGGTAGCTCTCTTGGCTGCTAATTCAGAGTCTTGCACTACCTATTCCGAATTTAACCAACTCGCAGTCCCAATTTCTCTCTAACAGACAGTCAGTACCTATTGAGTCATTACTGCAAAGAGCACATTAAACATTATATTATAAATATTTATCCTCTGTCATAATAAAAAATAACAATGTATTCTTGGCCTAATATGAAATAGGGTATTTGACAAGTTTTAGAAAACGATCTTACGTTATTGACTAATGTTTATGGAGTCCGTAAATATAAATCATTCTGTTGTGTTTTTCAGTAAAAAATAACCAAATCAAAAACTCCATTTTCAAGTTGCCGCGAAAACGTTTTTCTGGACAATATGGCGTGTGACGTCACACGACTGATATGAATACGTCAAACGATACAATGTAATGTCACTTTAACCGGAAGTTTACTTGCGTGTGACGTCATTTTAGGCTCCGCCAATCCTAAGCGTTTTGGGTCATGTGACAATAGATTAGAAAACTATTATCTTTTTGGCGGGTTTTTAGTAAAATTATGAATTTTTTTTTGTAAAAATAGTAAAAACCCCTGCCAATATCCATTCTAAACACAGATGCTAACAATTGACACTTTATTTTTATTACTGTCAAATACCCTATTCGTAATTTGAACTATAAAATAAACAGAATCCAAGCTTATTCTTCGTTTTGTAATAAGGGATATCCCCCTAAGTAACATTAAACTAAATAATAAAGAATATCTCCCTTGTAGTGTCAGTGAAAACCTCTATATCAGCAAAATGTTAGTGAGTATAAAATACTTGCATTGAATATTCGACTTTATTGTATGGCATTTAGAATCACAATTGTATCATCTCTTCCTTTGATACACAGCATGACGGCGTGATTCATGCACTCTAAACAAAATATACGTCACCGCTTTACAAGTTTAACTTTAAGAAATTCTAATATTTTTGGGATGAGTCACTGTCTCTGAATGTTCCTTTAATTGGATCTTCAAACTCTACATTCGCGGAAATAACACTTTAGCATTAATGTACCTACAAACATAGATTCACGACATTATTCTTCAAATCATAGCAAAGTCGGCAGCTTAAGGTAGATAAATTAGATTAATATAAACACAACATCGCTCCTACAGCCAGGCAGGCGCGGTCGCAGCCTGAAATTTTGGAGGGGGTCACTCATTACCCTAATAAAAAAAACCGGCCAAGAGCGAGTCGAACTCGCACACCGAGGGTTCCGTACACACCTGAATTTTTAAAAATATTTTTTATTATATGATGTAACTAAAAATTCACGGTTTTCGCAATTATTTCTTTACAATTATTTCTTTATCAGCTGTAGGTACTATAAGACGTTACTTTGTACCAAATGTCAAGATGACCTTAGATTGGGGGACCTTCGGACCGCGCCTGCAGCCAGGGCATAGCGGATTTCCTCACGAATTGGAACGCCGGCCGGGCAAGTAACCTCCTCTCTACTTAGTAAAATAACACTACCCTTTGGTAGTGTTGTGTTTCTGTCGGTGAGTAAGGTTCCAGGACTCCACGGGTTAGGGGATTGGGTCATGGTCAGTGTTGCCAGGTCAGAGTTTTAAAAATCGGGAGGCGTTATAGGAAAAAAAACAGAAGATGTATGAAAAGAGGTACAAGAAAAAACAGCAGATGCAGTGCCCCCCCTCCCCCCTACAATTGGTAAATAATACAAATATATAAAAATACGAATGATTTCTGTAGCTTCTGCCGCTCCAAAAGCCCGGTATTTTTTTGACAATAACATTTTTTTATTGTAACTAAGGTTAACTACATTCTTCATCATCATCATCATCATGAGCCTAATAATGTCCCAACTGCTGGGGCACAGGCCTTCCCTATAGATGGAATAGGGCGATTGGGCCATGACCCACCACGCGAGCCCAGTGCGGGTTGGTGGGTGCTAACGACTAAATACATTCTTAATGGCGGTAAATGAAACTCAACAAGTAATTTAAAAAAGAAAATCGTATTCTAAAAAAACAGTGGATTCATATAGAAAATCAGAAGAACAGGAGAAATCTCAGAAAAACAGGAGAACTCCTGTAAAATCGGGAGACCTGGCAATCCTGGTCATGTTAGGCAATGGTGCGAGTGATATTTTTGGTATTGCAAGCGTCTACAGGCTATAGTGACCACTTTCCATCAGGCGGTCTGTTTGCTACACTTTTGACATAAAAAACATATCAACGATGATTTTACATAATTTAGCATTATATTGCATTTTGTTTGGCGTTCGGACGTCATTAGGCGCTGGCTGAAAATCAGCGTTGCTGTGCAAAAGTACTACCACAGTAGCCTAGCTGAGACAGTGACCTGTTGGCCCTGCACAGCAACATCTTAGATTAGTTATGTTGTTTTTGACGTGACAACGTCTTAAATTAGGTTGCGGCTGGGAGTCACTTATGAAAAAGTGTAACGCTCGGTAACGTTACGATGAGTCTCTCGTGTTAAGTTTAAGTTTACATGTACAATGTTTTAGTAAACAAAATATATTTCTATAGTTAAAATTTGTGCAATTCTTATTTTCATTCAATTCCTTGTTCCTATTGTGCAATTTAATTATATTCATATCAATAAATATTCTACCGAGAAAAAGACGTTGTCACGTAAAATCTTCGCCCGTAAAACCGACTTTACAGGCAACCATTTTTTCTTTTTTGTTATGTTCTTCGATACTGTTTTGTTTTCAATGTATGTATGCTGTGTAACCAATAAATGTTTTTCTTTCTTTCAACGACTACGCCACATTTGGCATTGGTTGTATGCATAGACATAGAAAATGACTTGAGCGTTCTTTAGCAGTGGCCACTCACCATCATACCGCTTGATCAAGTGGCTTTGATCAAATGGGCTATAGCGGCAGGATGGTGAGTCACCGTGTTAAAAAAATGGTACGCAACACCGTACTTTATTATAGTGAAATAGAAATAGCAAATTGTTGTATTTTATTGTTGATAAAAATAGCTGATGTCGTAATCGAATGAAGTCTTTAAACAAGGCAAGTCATGCATTGCATCTAAGCGAAAAACGAGGGAATATAAAATACATATAATTAATTATCTTTAAACTTGGAAAGTATTTCATTTTTACTACAAGTCAGCTCTCTTCTCTTATCATGCGCACAAACTCATAGCCGAAGAATTTTGCTATCCAAATCGCCTTTCATAATTCATCTATGTTTTTACATATCACAAAAAAACATTCAGACTGTTTTATTTTAGACTTAGAGAGCATACGCATCACCTTCATGTCATTGATAACTCTTTCGATAAAGAGAGCACAGCGGCCTGGATGACGCGGCTGTAGTATACGCCCACAGAACACAGAAAGAAGTAAGAAGGGTGATCATAGACCGTTTGTACGGGAACCGATGTCGCCGGCTTGTCCCTACTACACTTCCACCTAATAGATAATAGCCAATCAAAAGACGCGACATCAAACAATCGAACCAATCAGCGCTCACACCCGCAAGCAACGACGCAATGAGAACCAAGTTTTGGTCGAATTATGAGCATTTGCTCACACGTCACTATGGCACGTCTGCCCCGCCCACAAGGCCCATGTAACCTCTTTCTGTGTTCTCTGCGCGATTGGCTTTATTTGTCTGTCATTTCTCGTAGAATGGCACGCTACGTCGATACGGCGGGCACATATACAGCACACAAAGCGACGGATCCAGCGATGGCGGTTACTGCGGCACCCCGCCGCGCGCCGCGTCGCTGGACGCGCTTGATTCACTCGCAGACCTGTCGCTGGCTGACTCGCCGGTCACAGACACACAGTCCCGGGAGTCGCTGCTCTCGCCTAAATCCCTCATGGAGCGCGCCAGAATGAACGTTGGGTAAGTTTGTTTTGTTTACTTCTGGAACGTCGAATCCTGACATCGTCGATCCCACAGTGCCTAAAGACGATAAGTGCGTCCTACCTTTGCCCAAGATCGATCTCAGTTGCGTGCAATTGAAGAGGCTTATGTCCAGCAGTAGATAGGCTGTTGATAATGGTGTCGATTCTGGCGTAATTCTCTAAAGTTAAACTTAAATTTCACAGCGTATCTCTGTCACTTTCTATACAGAATGAAAAGGACAGATTGATGTTAAATTTAGTTTTAAGTTAAGAGAATCCTGCCATAATTGACATTAATTTTTGATGACCTCTAGGATAACTGTATAGTATATCTATCATCATCAGCCTATTAACATCCCCACTGCAGGGGCACAGGCACATCCTATGGATGGAATGGGAAAACTGGGCCGTGACCCACAACGCGGGCCCAGTGTCGATGGTGGGTGCTATTGACTGCAAATACAGCCAAACGGCTTAACATGCCTTCCGAAGCTTGGAGGAGCTCGAGATAGTAAGTTTTAAAAACCACTGTGAAAGTTGCTTAACTTCTACGATCGCAGCCGAATGCGTATCATAATAGTATATCTATGGTTAGGACAGTATTAGTTGAAGATGTTAGATGTGTATTTTAGACGATCGCATAGAGTCGCTATTCAACCCCGTTTTCAGCTTTACAAATTAACCATTATTTGGGTACAGACTTTCCAAATGTCCTCATCATCAGCCCATTAATGTCCCCACTACTGGGGCACATGACCTTTCTTATGGATGGAACACCGTTGGGGCTATCACCCAGGTCAGCAGGCTGTCAAAATGGCAAATAGCAAACACGAATGGCCAAGCGAAATGCCGGCATTACATTTATAAGTTATCTGGTAGTTGTGGCCATTGTCAAACGAGGCCCTGTCCCCGTAGCATGAGCACAGAATTAACATTTTGTCACGTGTTTTTGTCGCGTCTAACTGCCAAACTACATATCGTCGTTGCGCTTGGAAAAACCGACAAACGTTAAAACCAAAATTTTCAGGAGACATAAAAAACTGATTGGAGCTAAAATTGAATACTTAGGTGTAAAATCAAATATGCAAAAAAATAAAAAAATATGTTACACAATAGATTACAAATTAAGTTTCAAGAAACAATAACATCTCTTTGATAGAGATTTTTTTTTCATAATTTAAGACACTTAGCTGGTTTTTTTTGTGTCGTAAAACACCGCTATGTATTTTTCTGACACAAAGCTGATTTCCCGTTTAAGATTTAACACCCTTCACTAGCCTATATATCCACAAAACGTATTTATTCTATCAAATAGAATAGTTAACAGGTCAATCTGCATCATGAAATTTTTAACTACAAGGTACACCTCTAGAAAGCCAGACAAAGAACATTGCTTTAAAAAAAACATTTTATTAGACAGGAAAGTAGCTTTAGTAGGACAAAAATTATGGCAGGTACTGAAATTTTCGCTGCGACATTTAGTAAACAAGTACACTAAAATCTTAGGTTGTCGTAGAATGAATGGTAATCTCGATGCATGTAAGGCTTAAACAATTGAAGTTGGTCGAATTTGCTTTTTTCTATTTTACTAGGTCTTTCGTGTAACAGTGCAGGTGATTGATATAACTCAGGTTTTCTTCGTTGTGGTGAAAATTTTTAAACCAAGCTTTGCCTTGTTTACAAAGCAGTGCCCTAATATCTGTAACAGTTGGATCTCCTGTTTTTTTTGCTCGGCCGAATCGAAGCAAAGTTACTTGGTAAATCGTCACAATTTTTGAAGAAAGTGTGGTCGACGTTAGTCACTTCGTACGGCTGTGTTGGTCTTACTTGTCGGATCCGGTAGACATAGTCGCGTAGATAAAGGGGTATATAGTGGTGGTTGAAAAAGTTTTTCTAGAGTAGAGTGCACACTATCCACCTCCATCATTGTGTGCAAGGGGCACACAATGATGGAGGAGAAGGAGGATGGAGTCATTTTCCAAGATAATTTGGTGGATGACTATCGATTCTTTATTGGAAATGTCAGGCAATGCACTCACTCAGACTTTGTTTTTGATCTGGTATGCACAGCCATTTGATGTTAAACCAAATTTTTGGTATCCATTCGATTCTTTTAGTTTTTCCATAAAATCGAGAATGCTTGTTACAAACTTAGTTTATTATTGTTAATTTATATTGTAAAATATGTATTTGTCGTTTTTCTTTCTTTGAAAGGCTGGTATCTCATTTTCCTAGCAACAAAAGTAATAAACGGAATACATTTTCGTCAATGATTGCAGTGCATCGTCAACATATATCCTGGAACTGTTTGCGCAACAATAATGGCAAGGCACCATCTGGAGCACATCTAACCACTTCGTAACTGAATCAGATTTCAATGTTTTTCGTGTGATTTGGTTTGGATTATTACTTGGCAATGTCATTGATTCTGTTGTATGTTTAGTGGCATCTTCTGCTCTTATCCAATCTGTGAAAGATTTTTTTTTAATATCTAGTGTCGCTAGTAAAAATTCTCTGCAAAGTCTCAGTTTGATAGCGTCATGTCTCGGCAAATAACAATCAATGCCACTATTTCTTTTATGATCTGTTTCTATTAAATCTTCCGATGTCTTGCGTCGCTTGTTAATAGTTTCCTATTGAAATTTGGATATTGGCTATTGAGATTAAGCAATATTCAAATTTAAATAGGGTAGTTAGTTGGTATATACCTCCAGCTTGGGAACCCAGATAAAATTCTTACCCTTAGCTATTAGACATAGACCAACAGATACAATTAGTTCTTTTTGTTTGCATGATTTAACATAAGAAGGAGAAAGGAAGCCTCCTGAAAGAGTTTATTTTCGCCGGTTCTTTTCCGAAAGGTCTCCTAATTTTGGAACCGGAGGTAGTTTACGGTAGTTAGAATCAAATAAATAAACTCAAAATTATAAAAAGGAATTAACGAAAGTACTTTATTATTTAATTAACTAATATATTCATGCATAGACAATAAAGTTTTAAAAATCTACCAATAAAATATTCGAATGCTTAATAAAAGTCTTTCGAAGGTAGCTCGACAAAGTAAATAAAAAATCATTATTCTAAAGACGCATTCCTGCAAACGCTGCGAAACGTCAAGAAATAAATAAAATCAGCGCATCTAACGACGGAATAAAAAGTTTGAAGATAATAATTATATATAACAATATAGTATTTTAACGAAATGGGTACTTTGAGGTCGTGTTTAGGAAAATCACCAAAAACTCACTTTTTTACATTTATTTCCACGGTACTGTTTGTTGAAATAAGTATTTCCGTATGTTCTGCAATAATTTAAAATCCAATCCTTTACAACAAGTTAATAATGTGAAACTTGGTATAAATACTTGTTTAACAAACAAACAAGTTAAATAGTGTAGTTTCGTTTGCACGCCAAATAAAATTACCGCCATGTGCAACATAAAGGCGCAGGAATAGCGCATCGACTATGAGTGGAAAATACGCTATGTATACCACCGACACAAAGCGCATTTTGACGCCTATTTTTCTTTGACAAATACATAGCTGTTTATGTTACTTTTCTTGCAAACTGACTTTTGACAAAACGGGTTTTATAGCCCTATCGGGCGTCGCAAATTAAGCCAAAGTAGCCACAAAGCTCAATGTCGGAAAAAATACGTTTGTCGGATTTTCCAGGCACAGCGACGATATTAATCAAAACGAGTTAATATCATATCGCGGTACTCATTCTAGGGGGGCAGTTATCTTAACTATACAGTGTGAGCGATAATTTCCCTTATAGTTCCCGTCACGTAAAAAGGCCGGCGTTATACCTGCGCACTGCGCGATTTATAGGGTTCTCGCATAGAATCCACGTTTCTTTCGCTCCTAAAATACAGTGACTAACGATACTGTTTTCACGATGGTCTTGCATGGGAAGAAAAAAAAATTGGTGTATTCTGTATATAGTTTTATGAAGAAAGAAGCTGAAAGTTGCACCTCATCGACATCTGGCTCTCATGTGATCCAAGATGATTTTATGGCAGGCGTATCATCCTTAGTATAAGTTTTTTAAATCGCTGCCTCTGTTTTATGATTTAGTTTGAAATAAAAAAAGCTTTAGTAAATCAATATTTATAATTCTTCCCTGTAACATAACAAAAACCTATTGTTACTCTGCAAAAATTCTACCGACACTTATACTAAAAAAAACACTTTCGATCGCAACTGTTACCATGCGCAAACGCATCTTTATCCACTATCAGTCAGCGGCCTTTTTACGTGACGGGAACTATACTACCACTACTAGAGTACTAAAACAGCGTTCCCCACTCCAGGTGGTTGGACTCGTCCCTCTCCATAATGGAGCAGTTTATCCGCGAATGGGATATCCTCCAGCTCCGCTTCAAGTTCTACTCGTTCTATGAGCTGTCGGCCAGGCCTGCAGACGCTCCGCGCCTCAACCAGTTATACCAGCAGGCGCGCTGGCAGATCCTCAACCAGGAGGTTCATTGCACTGAGGAGGAGATGCTTCTGTTCGCCGCCCTCCAGGTATGATGACTTAAGCTTGGTAAAGAAGCGTTCCCCACTCTAGGTGAATGGACTCATCCCTCCATAATGGAGAAGGAAGACCAGCAGGCGCGATGGCACATCCTCAACCAGGAGGTTTATAGCACTGAGGAGGAGATGCTTCTGTTCGCCGCCCTTCAGGTGTGATGACTTAAGCTTGGTAAAGAAGCGTTCCCTACTCTAGGTGATTGGACACATCCCTCTCCATAATGGAGAAGAAAGACCAGCAGGCGCGTTGGCACATCCTCAACCAGGAGGTTTATTGCACTGAGGAGGAGATGCTTCTATTCGCCACCCTCCAGGTATGACGACTTAAGCTTAGTGAATAAGCGTTCCCACTCAGATGGTTGGACTCATCCCTCTCCATAATGGAGCAATACATCCGCGAGTCGGATATCCTCCAGCTCCAGTTCAACCAGTTATACCAGCAGGCGCGCTGGCAGATCTTCAACCAGGAGCTTCATTGCACCGAGGAGGAGATGCTATTATTCGCTGCCCTGCAGGTATGACGACTTAAGCATGATGAAGAAGCGTTCCCCACTCCAGCTGGTTGAACGCGTCCATTTCCATACTAGAACAATACATCCACGAGAGGGATATCCTCTGCTGGCAGATCCTCAATCGGGAAATCCATTGCACATGCTTCTGTTCGCCCCCCTCCAGGTATGTCGACTAAGCTTGGTGAAGAAACGTTACCCATTCCATGTGGTTGGACTGCTTCCTCTCCATAATGGAACGATACATCCGCGAGTTGGATATCCTCCAGCTCCGCTTCAAGTTCTATGAACAGTTATACCACCAGGCGCGGGCAGATCCTCAACCAGATTCATTGCACAGAGAAGATGATTCAGTTCACCGCTCTTCAGGTGACTGTATTCATTATCATCATCAGCCTATTCATGTCTCCGCTGCTGAGGAACATGTCTTCGCTATGGATGTGTGGCGGCGACATCCATATGCACCACATATAACTGATGGACCATAAAATCATTCGCCTCATCGAGAGATGGCGCTACTGGCGGGGATAGTATGGAGGCAGCAGACGGTTCCCACACACAATAGTTCTAAAACACCAGCCATATATTCTGGTCATGTTATTTATCCGGGACTGGGCGTGAAGATAAAGATAGATAGATGATATTTATCGATAAGCTTTACAATTTAGTCTCATCCCACAGCTTCAAATCGAACTCCAAACCCTGGCCGGGGGAAGTATGGAGGCGGCAGACGGTTCCCACAACAGTTCCAACACACCGGCTCCAGAAGACGAGATAGAAGCTGCTCTCAGCGAATTACAAGCACAGCTCGAAGGCGGTCCGCCTACGAGGCAAGATATCACGCACGTGCCGGAGTTGGCAGCATACCTCAAGTACCTTAGGTGAGTCCTGCTGTAAATATATCACCGTTATTTTGCGTATTGATGTGAAGTTCTCTTTAGATATGACTTGTCCATAAAATAGAAGCGGTATTTTGTGTGTTTTTTTTACAGTTAGCTAGACAAATTACTCTACAACACCTGATGTTAAGTGGTGATAAGAGTCCAGACGCGAAGATAGCTGGTACAGCAGTTATAAAGTGCCACGCCAACCACCTTGCCGTCCTGCAGAATTGGCGAGTGCCTCTAGACTTATTCCAGGCGGATGGCATCTCCCAACGGGGGGAGTCGGGAAGTCTCCTTTCCGTCTGGAGCCTCTAGACCATTCGAACCTGGGGGGGTCGGCTCTACTGGAGGACATCTCTGAGACTCGGACCTTGGCTCTAGTAAGCCGTTGTCGTGGGGGAAATGAAAGAGATTGACTATAGTCAACAAATAGCATCATGATTAGTCGTGTGAGGTGCTGGTATTACGCAAGATGTTTGCCACTACATGTAGTCTATCATTTTATTTATATACTAGCGGCCGCCCGCGACTTCGTACGCATGGAGTTAGTTATTTGCACATACTTTTTCACCCCAAAAGGGGGTTTATTAAAGATGCATTATTAGTACACCTCTACACCATCTATAGAGCATACATGTTAAATTTCAAGTCTTTTACTTCAAAAACATAGGACTTTCATACAAATTTCCAACTCCCGTATTACCCCCTTAGGGGTGGAGTTTCGTGATAACATGTAGCCTATATGTTGACCCGACTTCTTAATAATAATCGTGCAAAATTTGAAGTAAATCCATGCAGTACTTTTTAAATAAATTGAATTGATTTGAATTTGAGTTTATCCCGCACATACATACAGACAAACAGACAAAAATTCTAAAAACTATATTTTTGGCATCGGTATCGATTGTAGATCACACCCCAAGATTCTTTTAAAAAAATATTCAATGTACAGTTTTGACTTTCCTACCATTTTATTATATGTATTGTACCTACATTCATCGATAGTCATATTCATTATTTCTCTTTCATCTATGGGTGCGGCGCTCCATAGCAAGTGCCACAGCGATTACTGTGCCGTCGCGTAAGATATACAATTTTACCCCCACCACTGTAATTATAATGCTGTCCTTGTACAAACCATACTAACTGATCAATAATAGTTGCTTAAGTTCAAAGTTGTTTAAGTTTTTTTTGTGATAATATAATTCAAATCGGTCACCAGTAAACAGGAAGTAGTATTTTAAAATATAACTGAGAAAAGAGAGCAGAAGCGTGCTTGTAGCTGCTTGCTGTCTACCTTGCACTTATAGCTATTACAGCGATTACGTCACTGTCTCATTGTTGACGTTTGGCTATTCCACTAGATTTAAAGTGTAACATGTACAGACGATTTACAGAATTATTTTTATTTTAACTCTGAAGCAATTTTTTTTTGTTAATTTAAGAGTGCAGTCAACTTCATGTTGATTCATATATATTTATAAATACTTCTAAAAAGTTAATAAAATTTTGTATTTTAAGTATTTTTTTTTTATAAAAATTAAAAACATCCATAATTATTCTACATCACTATTTGTAGAAAAACGATTATGCTTAACTACTATTTATTTATTAATTTATTTGTTTATAACTATTAGTATTTTGTTGCCCTATAACACAATCTTTAACTTTGTTTTTATTTTACTTGCTTATTGAGTATGTTGATAACACTTCTTTTAATACTGTTTTGTAATTATATTACTGTATATAAAAAATCTATTAAAAGTTATAATAAACCATTTTTATTTATCTAGTTTATATTGTAAGTAGTTTTATTATATATATCGAACAAATTTATGGAAAAAATACGTTTTTCCGCACTAATTGAACAAAGTTAATAAAATAATATTTTTATATATTATTATAACTACATCATTCTTTGAGTGTTTAATTCACTCGATCAAGATATGAAATCTTTATTTTTCATAATTCATATCGCCATAATCAAAACCTTATAATGGTCTTAGCAGACATATCGCAACTCGGGTGCCTGCCTCGACCTCTATCATTATTTAAGTGTAAATTCACCAAACGATTTCCAATCTTAGTGCTTGGTTTCAAAGGTCAAAGTTGGTTGCAGAATTTTGGCAATTCATATTAGGTAGAGCTAGAGTACTCTGCCTTCTTGAATTATTCGTGCAAGTTCGGTTTTTATTTTTATTTTTTTTATTATCTTCTCAGGCCCAAACGGTTCACACTGAAAGCTTATAAGCGTGGCTGGGTGTCATGTCGCGATGGGGTCCTTCGTATACATTCGTCGCGCGAGGCTGCTGCCAAAGGGGAAGCCCCTTCCTATTCTGTGGAATTGAGAGGAGCAGAGGTGAGTGTTATTTGATACAGAAATATGGTACATTCAGACTCTAAACCCTTGAGAGATTTTTTTTTTTTTGTAATATTGGACATCGATTTTTTTATTTATAGTTTTATATTTATTTGACATTGTATAATATTGATTATAAAATGATCTTGGCAGGATACTTGTAAGCTTAAAATAACACTTTAATTTTTATTTAATTTATAAACTGTTGCATGCTGTCTAACAGTAATATATGTGAGACATGATAATAATCGAACACCTTTTATACCATATTTTTATGCAATAAATTATTATTGAAGTGAAATTTGAAGAGGAGCTCGATGGCGCAAGTAGTTAGCGCGTTCGGCCGCGATCGTTGAACTTAAGCAACTTTCACAGTGGTCGGTCATTGGATGGGTGACCAAAAATTACTATCTCGAGCTCCTCCGTGCTTCGGTAGGCACCTTAAGCCGTTGGTCCCGGCTGCATCTGCAGTCGTTAGCCCCCACCAACCCGCACTGCCCGCGTGGTGGGTCATGGACCAATCTCCCTATTCCATCCATAGGGAAGGCCTGTGCCCCAGCAGTGGAGACATTAATAGGCTGATGATGATGATGATGAAGTGAAACTTTTTTACGCTCGCTTGACTTGGGGGGTAAGCTGGC
The DNA here is from genome assembly GCA_902850365.2 of Chilo suppressalis. NCBI lineage: Eukaryota > Metazoa > Arthropoda > Insecta > Lepidoptera > Crambidae > Chilo > Chilo suppressalis. The sequence continues at coordinate 3,391,777 of OU963910.1, forward strand.
GAATGCGTTACGCGTTACGAAAAGTGTGTTCGTGGGAGGCGAACGGGCGTTAAGTGTGGGATATAAGCAAGAGAGTGTGCGCGCGCACTTTTTCTTTATCTCTTTCTCTTATTATTCTTAGTAAATGAAATATGTATATGTATATATTGTACACACATTATATTGCACACTCGTTTTATTTATTATTAAAAGTACCCTACTTTACTATTACCGTGTAAATATTGTAACACAAAGGTATATCTCTACCTTTCGCTTATTTGTCTATGGTCTGTCTTGATCTGGTTTTATCATAGAGGTATAGGAATAGAGTAGGGGAGATATAGACTCTACTACAAGTGGAAGTGTCCCTCTAATAGAAAGAGAAAGAAGATGAGAGACCGCTAGCTTTCTCTCTCTAATCGCGCATGCGCATTGGCAACCGTGAGCATCTTACTATTTCGATGTGATGCCATTGGATGCCATGCGTCACAAGACAGAGAGATCGCTAGAGGTCTATAATCTTCTTTCTCTTTCTACTAGACTTTTAGAGCCGTCTTCTCCACTCTATTCTTATACCTCTATGGGTTTTATTAGTTTTATATCCCGTCATCTTAAGCGGCTGTCATCAGACGTCAAATGGTCGGGTTTAATGCAGAGATATTCCTTTTGTTACATTGTCCTTCACTTGCCCTACTTTAAAATAGTGGGTCTAATGTAAACCTAATTCCTTTTACAAAGCTTTTGACGGCTAACATTGTTATAATTTTCGATTGTTCGGGGATTTTCGAAGCGTCTTGGGCAGTTAAATTAGGCATATTGAGCACTCTTGTATTTTTTTGACTTAATACGCAAATATTAAATACCTACATTATACTAAACAAACAATGCCCATTTTTGACCTGATCATGTATAGAGATGACATATACGTCAAAATAAAGCTAATTTAATTATAAGCTTATTACAATAATCAACGTGGTAAAAGAAACGCAGGAAAAAAAGATTTTTTATTATTTCAATATGTTTACTGTATGTTTAAGTTACAATTTCCGAACGCACTTCAACTATCTAGTGTTTGAATTTTAAGTTTTTTTTTAATAATTTCTAGTTAAAGCAACTGTTACTATTTAATTTAGGTAACACCAGACGCTCACCCGGCGTCCGGAAGATATAGCATCAAACTGGAAGTTCCGTCTGAAGATGCCATGCATGAGATGTGGCTGAAATGCGAAAATGTAAGTTTTAATTTCTAACACATTTATGGCTGTATATGACATTCTTTTTGCCATTTATAGGCAGAATGCCAATAATAATCTTACACTAGGTACCTAAAGATTTGATAACTTTCATGAATAATTTAAGGCCTATGTCTATGAATGCACAATTAGTTCAAGAGGTTATTTACATTTGAACAACTTTCATAGTAAATAATCTTAATAGAGCCAACAACAAAAAACAATTTTCCAATGTTTTTTTTTATTAAATCTAGCTTCCTATCTTAATTGTTGCTTCAGATGTGGTGAGTGTGTTTTGTCGTAGATCGAAGACGCGATAATGGGACACGAATCTTCGCGTGATAATGTGACGGTAACACATCTTCTATAATATAAAAATGAATCGCTGAATATGTTGCTAAGCGCAAATCTCGAGAACAGCTGAACCGATTTCTATAATTCTTTTTTTAGAATATTCCTTGACGTACGAGGATGGTTCTTACGCAGAGAAAAATAAAAAAAAATGCCTGAAAATGTCCAAAAGCAACACTTTTCTATACTCCCATACAAATGATTCATAATAATACAAGTGAATTTAAACTTTAATACCATACCATAAATTTCGAATGTTAGTGGAGAGATTCTGGGACGGCAAAACAATTGAGCGACGTGATGTAAAGTTTGGTAAAGGCAAATAATATACCATTTTCAGTTTTTTTTTATAATAACATGAAGAGTTATTTAAATTACTGCTCTACACCGAAGCGAAGCGAGGGCGAGCCACTAGTTATCGTATAAAAGCAAGTAGACTCCCAATCGCCTTATAAGATGGCAGTAAAAAACGTCCGAGCGGCTTACTTACATCAACTTATAAATATGAATTTATTTTCTTTTATATAGGCTCGTTATTTCGTGGCAGCAAAGTTCAGTGTCAATTTTATACGAGAGAGAATAAAAGCGTTTGTTTACGGTGCGAAAGGGAGATGCACGAACACGTGACGCACGGGCGATATTAAATACCCGAGATACACTACGTGCGCTCAAAATGTGTCCCAATTAAGAAGTGCTTGACACCACTCAAGCACTTCTTGGTTCACAGTGACGCGCGAACCGTTGAAAAGTCAAGTTGGCGCAAAGCTACGTGAAAAAATGCGAAAAAAATCAATTTTTGTTAATTTAACGCATTTTAAGCAAATTTTGTTTTAATACTTGCTATAAACTCATTTAATAAAAAATATTTGAGACATTCAAATGCATGGTCGGTAATATAGCCGTCTCTTTTCCTCGCGGTCCATAACTGCTATTTTGCTTACAGCGCATTCAGAATGCGCGTAGAGTCAAAGACATAAAGGTCTATATATTGTTTTAAACTTTCATGGTCACTAACATTATAGTAATATAAGTTATTTACGGGATTGTTACCATGTACCTTGTTTTTAGCGAGTTTCCGATATTTCGGCACTGTTGCAAGCGCCATGATCACGGAGTAACTGAAGTAATTGCGGGTAGGCTGTTATTGGCAGACATATCGGTCTACCCTCCGACGAAGTCTTTTATTGCGACCCGTACCACTGTTCACATTCTCACTATTCACTCGAAACTGTTCTCGACACACAACACTTACAGTATCGGATCGCGACACGACACTTTTTTGATTATTTCCGGTTTTACACATACGAACCACAGGATTCCAGACACTTGACAATTTAAACCCATCCTCACGATTGAAATTTTTATGTTTTGTTATTTCAATCGCTTCCCTGACCAATCTTGGTATGTAGTGGCGTTCTGTCGAGATAATCTGTGGGTTATGAAACTCAATCCAGTGGTTAGAACCAGAATCAATCAAATGTTCCGCGATGGCTGATTTCTGCGTATCGTTGTTCTTGATTGCTTTTATGTGTTCCCTCATTCGGCATGATACTGTTCGCTTTGTTTGGCCAATGTACGAACTGCCACAGCTGCAATCGATCTTATAGACACCAGGTTTCTCCAAGGGGAAGTTGTCTTTAGGAGACCGTAGGTATTGTGAAACCTTTCGCACAGGAGTGAAGACAGTGTTTAGTGAGTACTTATTCAGTATGTTTGAGATCTTGTCAGTCACTCCTTTGACGTATGGTAATAAACAGGTTGTCTGTCTACTCTGTGTCTCTGGTGTCTTAGTTTGTGTCTTGATGGAAAATGTCCCTGGTATCCATTACTCTGTAAGACTCGTCGTACATGTAAGTGTTGTGTGTCGAGAACAGTTTCGAGTGAATAGTGAGAATGTGAACAGTGGTACGGGTCGCAATAAAAGACTTCGTCGGAGGGTAGACCGATATGTCTGCCAATAACAGCCTACCCGCAATTACTTCAGTTACTCCGTGATCATGGCGCTTGCAACAGTGCCGAAATATCGGAAACTCGCTAAAAACAAGGTACATGGTAACAATCCCGTAAATAACTTATATTACTATAAAGGTCTATATTTTTCCACATATAGCAATAAGTCACAAAATTTTGCGAGCTTGCATTTCGAGCTGTCATAACTCATTGACGCATCAAGCTCCGTGGATCGTTCAATGTACTTTTTGGACAGGTTTCGGGCATGATTTAGTTTGTTTTGGTGTATCTAGTGTATTTAAATATCGTTGTTTGTTGTATCCATTAAAATATAAATAATTAGCAACACCATATAAAAACGCCAAGATAATTGCTTAATTTTGTTAGTTTAAAGGGACATCTGAAATACGACACACCATGTTGTAAGGGTGGATCTGTTCTTAATATTTATGAATTTAAAACATGTCGTGCTGTTACTACAGCGCTACTCTCGTACCCCCTTATTAATAAACAATGAATAGGCTTAGACTAGTTACGCCATGTTTTGTTCATGCCACTCAAATGCCATTTGTCATTCAATAGACAGACAAAATATGGAGTAACTAATCCATGCGTAATCTTCGTTTATTAATAAGGGGGGTAGCGTTCTGGGTCGCTCATTGGCCGACCCGTCTTTCGCGTCAGAAACTGGCGCCGCAGCATTAGTGCTTAATATTGTAAGATCAAATCGTACATTTTACTAACAGAGCATTTTTAACCGCTAGGAATTATGTAGGTCAATATTTTTTGTTTAAATATGTTTCGTAGTCACGTGCAAGATTAGTTCGCGTTTGTCCCAAACAAACTGTGTGCGCACTTTCAAGTTTTATAAAAAATATTTTCAAGAAATATAAATAAACCCACGAAAAAGATAATAGTTTTCTTATCTCTTGTCACGTGACCCAAAACGCTTGGTATTGGCGGAGCCTAAAATGACCTCACACGCTAGTAAACTTCCGGTTAAAGTGACATTACATTGTATCGTTTGACGTTTTAATAACAGTCGTGTGACGTCACATACCAGTGAGACGGCATATAGTCCAAAGAAACGATTTCGCGGCAACTTGAAAATGGAGTTTTTGATTTAGTTGAACAGTACCCCTAGTATGAGTTTTAATCGTTTTCGAATTCGATTAATCGTATCGTCTCGTTTCCATACATTGACTAGCAGCGCCCCTAGCGTATACTATCAAAAACTAAAATCAGCAGTATGAGTTTCATCGAGTCATCGTAACACGAAAACTCCCAAAGTTTTCGTATGACGTTTGCATTTTGGCAGTACAAGTTACAACTTTGACAGTGCGTCATGAGTATACTACGACGTTTGATCGTTTCGTCACTCGATTAGAAACTTTCAGTGACTAAGTATTTCGGGCCAAGTTTTTATGCAATCTAATAATGTTTTCGGTAGAATATTTAGCTGTCATGCTCGCTGAAGACATTGACGAAGACCAGCGTGCACAGGAGCGACGGGAATTATTACAGCGGAGGCGATTAACTTCTTTTATCACCGACAGGCATTTTGTGCAATGTATATATAATGTTCAAATGGCTGATTCCATTTGTAGTAGGTTTTATTTCTTTTTTTACTAAGATAAGGTGAGGTTTCAAATGTCACACATCATACGCGACTACTGTAAGGCTAGTTTGTTTTTTTAATTTTATTTCTTTACGGCCTTGAAGTCAACCATACAGCCAAGTTTCTTCTTCTAGCCACAGATCTAATGTAAGTTCTATACTCTTTGGACACAGATTAATCAGATTAACTCTAGAGTTTTACATAGATTAGCTTTGTTTAAGGTTGAATTGGGAGGGTTTAGCGCGATTTCATCGAGTGCGGTTGGCGTCTTATTTTAATTATTCTTAAATTCGTTCATAGTGGATATTGTGAAACAAAATTGGTGTGATTTTATGTTACAACCGTCTGCGCAACTGAAGAATTAGTGGGTACTTTAAAATATGCGCTATTCCGGTCAAGTGGACGTGAGAATTTTAGTATATGTTGGCTACCTCACAGAAGCTTATTGAAAAAGCCAACTCGATACATTTCGTGCCAAACATTCCAACAAACATTAGAATAAGTCACACCGACGTCATTCTAATGTAAAAAAAATAAGATTAATATAACATAACTTTAGGCTGTATGAGTATTGTTCCCTTTGCCTTCCATAAAAAGGGAGATTTTTTTAAAAAAAACAGGTTAAATTGAACGAATGGCTCAGCTATCTCTTTTTTGGCAATAGAGAACGAAAGAGACAAAACTAAATAGTGTGAAGTTCGTTTAATCGAGTCATCGAGCATACGATATCGTGAAAACGAGGAGTGAAATTCTATACTCGTACTGCGACACAATTCGAAAACGTATAGTTTGATCGAATCGACGAAGACGATCGTTCGTTTCGTATTAAAAAAACTCATACTAAGGGTAGAGAATGATGAATATCCACTGTTTATGGAATCCATAAACATTAGCAAATAACGTGACATCGTTTTCTAAAACTTTTTAAGTACCCTATTTGTTCGCGCCCGCATAAGCCCCATATAAGAAAAAGGAATATACAAAATCGTAGCAAAAGCTTTCCACTTATGCACCGGGTGGCGCCATCTATTTAATTGGATGTGAGGCTTGCCTCGTACAAACGTCAAACAGCTGGATATTCCAAATTCAACACACCACGTGCTTCGAGGAGTCGCTATAGATGTCGCTCGTGTACTTACATTCAGCTGTTTTACCGGCCATGACGTTATGACTTGCAAAATATCATTCTTTTTAGTTTTTATTTGAAGAAGACTGCATTCCATGCCCAAACACTATTCAATGTACTGAGTTGACAAGGGCTCGTACAATATTTAAGAGTTTAACATGTCGTGCTGTTACGACAGGAGGATTCGTACGCGGTGTGGGTCGCATCGGCAGGGAGCGGCGTGCGCGTCTTACTGGCTCTGCATCATTAGTTCTTAATATTTATAAGACCTCGGCGTTTGTTGATATTTACTAGTACCGTGTAGGATCAGATGAGGTGTGAATAGTGTAACACAAGGAATATCTCTGCTTTTGCTTATTTGTCTATGGTCTGTCTTGATCTGGTTTTATTAGTTTTATTATATCCCGCCATCTTAAGCGGCTTTCATCAGAGGTAAAATGGTCGGGTATATTTATTTATTTTTTATTTATTTGACATACCATCGACAATTTCACAAATTTCAATAAAGATTTAAGATGCAGGAAGTACTCAACCGTGTGAATTGCCATTGCAGGCATGTACAACATTGACTTTATGTAGGTAGGTACTTATACTTTTAACAGAAAAAAATTACTGTTCGGTTTGAACGTTACCATACAGATGATTTTTGAGGGCTTTGAGTGGAGCATGAAAGATGTCAACATCATGGCATATCTCGTTGTATGTATCTTTAATTCTGTTAAACGGTGAAGCTAATTTTGTTTTAAAGGGACAGTTAACGAATGATTTGATGGGTTGGCGGGGGATTTTTCTGGGAACCTTTAACTTAATTTCCGCAAGAAGGTCTTGCGCAACAATATTGCCGTGAAGTAATTTGTGCAGAAATAAAATATCCGCGGTTTTTCTACGCTTTTCTAAGGTATGAAGTTTAAAGTATTTGAGACGAGTGTGGTAATCCGCACGGTAAGGACACTTCCTGTCTTTGAAAGCAAGAAATCTCGTAAAATTACGTTGAATTCGCTCGATTCTATCAATGTGGACTCGATATTGCGGATTCCAGACTTGGGAACTGTATTCTAGTATACTTTGCACCAAACTCTTATACAAGCATAAAATTGTTGCGGTGTTATAGAAATTCTTACATAGGCGTTTCAAGAAACCCAACATTTTTAATGCCTTTGCAACAATAACGTTAATATGTTCAATGAATCCGAGCTTTTTGTCAATTACAATGCCCAGATCACGAGTCGAACCCACTTCGGTTAGCTGTGCAGAATTAATAGTATAGACAGAAGCGTTAATGTTTTTTGTCTTTCTGGTAAATTTTATAAATAGACATTTACTTGCGTTAAGAGTCATACCGTTGTCTACGCACCATTCCGATACCGAGTCTAGATCTTTTTGGAGTAAAAGTATATCTTCCTCGTTTTTAATCGGTCGATACAACTTTAAATCGTCGGCAAAAAGAGAGCAGCTGCTATAACGGATTTTATTAGGGATATCGTTAATGAAAACGAGAAACAGAATTGGTCCCAAGATCGAACCCTGGGGGACTCCCGGCGAGGTGATGAATGGTTTCGATTTGTAGCCGTTCACAACTACCCTTAACAACCGATGGTCTAAGTAAGAACGGAGCCATAGCAGTAGGGGTCCATGAATTCCGTAACGCTTCAGTTTCATAAACAGTATATTGTGGTCAACCTTGTCAAACGCACTGCTAAAATCTGTATAAATGGAATCTATTTCTACGCCAGAGTCGATTGATTTCGTTAGTTCATTGACATACGAAACAAGATTGGTTGCTGCTGATTTATTTTTACAGAATCCGTGCTGGTTTGCATGAATGATGTTTTTAAAATGGGAAGTTAAAAACGGGCAGATAATTTTTTCAAACAACTTTGATATTGCATTCAGAATAGATATTGGGCGGTAGTTTTTAACGTTATTATTATAACCTTTTTTGAAGACTGGAATGATATTAGCCTCCTTAAGCAAATCCGGAAAAACACCCGTAGCAATGGATTTAGCTAATATGATTTTAAGTGGCAGGGCAATGTATTTAGCGGTTCTTTTAAGAAATAGTGGCGGAATACCGTCAGGACCTGCTCCTTTACTCTCGTCAATTTTGGATAAGATCTTAGTGATCATGCGTTCGGATATAGCAACATTACCGAGAGATAGCTGGGGATAGTCACTATCATTAACTAAATCACTGGGTATGGAATCTAGTTTCTGGGTATAGACCGAGGAGAAGTGTGTTGCGAAAAGATCACATATTTCGTTACCGGTAGAAGCTGAAGCCGTGTTTTGATGCATTTTACCAGGAATGTTACAATTACCACCGCGGAGATCCTTGACGTACGACCAAAGTTTTTTAGGATTTTGCCTAATCGAGTCCTCCACCCCATCTAGATATGCAGCATAACATTTTTTTATCATTTGGTCCACTCGCTTATTGGCAAGCTTAAGTTCAAATGAGTCTCGCTGGTTGTTATATTTTTTGAAACGGCACCTAATATTATCACGTTCACATATTAAGTTAGTTAAAGCGCGAGTGAACCATTTAGGATATTTTCTACGGTGGATAATAAGTTTGGGGATATTAGAATGAATGATGTTATTGAGGATGGAATAAAATTTACGCATCATGACGTTGACATCCTTGCCCCCCAGCTCAGACTCCCAGTTCACATTATACAATTTTTCATTTATAACTGGATAATTAGCTCTTTTGAAATTAAGAATAGGACTTAATTTACGTACAAGACTCGTCACAACCTTTACATCAATATCCGCTAAGAGAGCAGGGTGATGAGCATCAATTTTGCTTAAAATGTCTGAGGATTCGGTAATAACAATATTTTTGAAGTTAGCAAGAACTAAGTCTAGGATTCTGTTGTTCGCATTTTTTACAAAGTTAAATTGTTCTATACTGCTGTAAGACATAAAATCGACCAGGGCATAACCAAGCGGACTATTGTAGTTTGACGGAGTCAACCCACCAGCAGTCTCATCTGGAGACTAATCAATAAAACCTAGGTTAAAATCACCGAAAATCATAGTCCTGCTCGAGTTTGTATTAACTACAGAGTTGATGTTATCCAGTACTGAAGCGAGTACGCCAAGTGATACAGGTGATACAGGCACGTAGACACCGCAAATTAAAAAGTCTTCTACCGTATTATTGATTTTGACTCTAATAGATACCCATAGGTCTTCGTTTCTACTTTCGTAGTGCTGAATGCGGGCTGACTGGATATGTTTCGATACAGCAATTAGTACCCCACCACCTCTTTTGATATAATACAGAGATATTACTTTTGTTACATTGTCCCCCACTTGCCCTGCCCCACTTTAAAAGTAGTGGGTCTAATATAAACCTAATTCCTTTACAATGTTTTTGACGGCCAACCTTGTTACAATTTTGGATTGTTCGTGGTATTTCGAAGCTTCTTGGCCAGTTATATTAGATATATTGAGCCCTCTCATATTTTTTTAATTAATACGCAATTATTAAATAATTACATTATTCTAAAATTATAATTGATTGACAGGAGGATTCGTACGCGGAGTGGGTAGCGGCCTGCCGTCTAGGCGCTCGGGGCCGCTCGTTGGCCGACCCGTCGTTCGCGTCCGAGGCGAGCGGAGTGCGCGCCCTGCTGGCCCTGCAGCGACCGCGCGCCGGCGCCGCGCCCCTCCCGCCCACCGCGCTGCCGCACCCCGACCACCTGCAGCCCGACAACTATATAGCGCCGCGCTACCTGCGCAAGCACCGCGGCAAGGTGATGATACTGGCTGACCCGCGCCCTGCTGGCCCTGCAGCGACCCCCCTCCCGCCCACCGCGCTGCCGCACCCCGACCACCTGCAGCCCGACAACTATATAGCGCCGCGCTACCTGCGCAAGCACCGCGGCAAGGTGATGATACTAGCTGACCCGTCATCAGGGCTCAACCTAGAAATTTTTCAGCTTCGGACGAAAATTTTTGCCGCCTTTTAGTGAGGCTGACCCTAAGTTAATTTTGCCGTTCTGGGCAAATGCCCGGCTCGCCTCCCTTAGATCGAGCCCTGCCCGTCATCACCTCAGAAGCCAATGGCATTACAGCGCCCCCCACCCCGACCACCTGCAGTCCGACAACTATATAGCGCCGCGGTACCTGCGCAAGCTCCGTAGGAAGATAATCATATCATCATCAACCTGTTAATATCCCCACTACTGGGGCACAGGCCTTCCTATGCCTATGAATGGAATAGGGAGGTTGGGCCCAGTGCGGATTGGCGGGTGCTAACGACTATAGGGACCAACAGCTTCACGTACCTTCTGAAGCACGGAGGTACTCGAGATAGAAGATTTTTGATCACCCATCCAATGACCGACCACTGCGAAAGTTGCTTAATTTCAACGATCTCAGCTGAACGAGTTACCACCTGCTTCATGGAAATCCTCCATATTTTCAATATCTAATCTTTATTTTCTCCCCCCAGTTCACGCAACGCCTGCTGGAAAGCCACGCGAACGTCAAAGACCTGCCTCTGCTGGAAGCCAAACTGCAATACATCAAGACCTGGCAGAATTTACCCGACTACGGACAGTCTTTGTTCGTGGTGCGATTCATGGGACATAAGAAAGACGAAATAATTAGCATCGCGAACAACCGCATCATGAGATTAGACCCCAGCACCGGAGACCATATCAAGACCTGGCGCTTCAGCACTATGAAGGTGAATATAAATCTTAGTAATAATATTGTAAGTTGTATGTGTAAGTTTTACACAATCATGCAAAAATGCCAACATATTGTAAAGTATGTTCGTCCAAATGGCCAATATAGCACATTAATATTATAAATGTGAAAGTTTCTAACAGAAAACCTTTAAAAATTAAGTGTCTGATCTTTTCACTCTATATTCTATATATATTTGAATTATTTTTTAGCAACTTTGCCCTATCGCCATACCATTTGCTTCCAACACTCACACTGGTTGACTGGTAGAGAATGCCTATGACATTAAGTCCGCCGTTTGCTTATGTTTGGCAATAAAGTTTAAATAAATAAATATCCAGCTATTTACATATATTAATGGAACGGCTGATGTCTACAGCTACGTTCTGTTGAAAGTAAAATTAAATTAATCTATTTCAGGCATGGAACGTTAACTGGGAAATAAAACACATGATGGTGCAATTTGAAGAGGGCAGCATCATATTCTCTGTCCAGTCTGCGGACTGCAAGGTGGTGCACGAGTTCATCGGAGGCTATATATTCCTCTCGATGCGATCGAAGGATGCCAACCAACAGTTGGACGAAGAATCATTCCACAAACTCACCGGAGGATGGACGTAAAGAGATAGTGTTATCTTTTAGGAGGAGCAACATACGTGAAAATGTGAGAGTTAATAGAATCACAATTTATGTTGATTCTAGTTTTTTTTTATTTAAAGTATTTTTTTTCTATTGTTTGACTATTCAAATTTCTTATGAAATTTATGAAATGCTAATGAATTATGTTACATATTTTTTTTTTATTAAATAAATTATTATGAGAACTTGTTGTTACAATCACATGCAGTGTTGTTTATTAAAATGAAGTTTTGGTGTAGAATTAAGAGAATTACTTGATCTGTTCAACTCGATACTGTGAAGTGGTTTTTAATAATAATTTAAGAAATTACATATATTATGGATAATAGAGATATGAACAGGACTTATGTGATGTGCCTTTACATAAGATTTTGATAAACTTGCTTTTACCTACTACATATTTTGGTGATAGGTACAGAGATTTTGTATATTCTAGTATGCCGTCATATTTCTTAAGTAGGTAGTGCTTCCATTTATATTTAGCAAACATATGCCAAATAATATTTTTGACGCAGTAACAATGCTTCCCTATTATACACATCATTTAATTCAGAATTAGCAAATTTATTTGCCTGATGAGTTGTTATGAAGCTTTTTATAAATATATCAAATAAGTTTATAAGTTATTCTATAATGTTTAATTATAATTTCACGTTTTATAATCTGCAATCATCAATTAAGTGCCATTATGTAATTATATGAATGCACAAGATGGTGCTTAAAACGGTATAATGACTGGAGTGGCCTTAAATTTTTATATGTATTATTATCCGATTTTAACATTCAGTATGTAAATAATATTAAATTTGCTATGCATGCGTTAGCCGTAAGTACTTTAATGTTAACAAATGAATGACTATAGAATTTACCTGCAAAATAATATTTGTTGTTAACGTAAATTGAAAAATATAATTTTATTATTGTGGACGCCTAGTCTAACGAAGTCGCGCATATGATGCTGTCACATATATATATATTTATAGATCAACAGATGAGTATTAACTAAATTGCCTTATAATTTTAAGACTACTGTACAAAATGTATGTACACAATAATATTGTCTGTGTGTAAATGAACCTTAGAATAAATGTAAATGAATAACAAATTAATTAAACATGCATTTTTATTTTATCATGACGTTGACAACTTTCACTTACAATTATATCACTTTTGAACATTCGTAATGTTTCAGTCTCACAATTTTTGATTTAAAAAACAAAAAGGCATTAAATGCTAAAACGTAAAAACAAATTTTTATGCACTTTTTGGAATAATACAGTGACATTGAGCATCCAAATAGTCCATTGACTTTTGTATTTAATTTACATAGTGGAATTTGATTTTCCTTTTTTGCTAATTATTATTATGACTAGGTAGACACCATTACAGAAAAAAAGCCTTTTATGACAGATCCGTATAAGGAGTCAAATAACGTTTGTGGTACTGAGGTTGCTCTGGGTATACTGGTGGTATGGTCATGACCAGAGTACAGCAGCCGGCCACATCATTCACTTTCATGGCCGTGTTGGATTCCGACCATAAGACTCTAGGAAGATCATCTGCATTGACCCCTGTATACTCCTCCACAGCTAAAATGTCCGCTTGCCCGCACATGGTTCTTGTAAACACTATGAGACGTGAGCCTGGAAAAATATTTGGAAATTAACTGTTGGATACAAAAGAAGAAAACAAGCTAGGTTGCAAAATAAAAAGTATTGGTAGTTTTTGATTTATCGGTACAGTCCACAGACTTTGCAAGACGAAGACCAGAAGAATATGAAGTTTACTATGAACAAAATAAGGTTGAACTTCATGAGCTTTAAACACATGCACAAGTTAAATATCTAAAACAATAACATGTTTAATTTGGCTCATGTGTCATTTTTAAATCAATTAAGAATTTATATAAAAAATGAAATCAGAGTTTACAAAATGACAAAAATATTGTTAATAATAAATAAATTTTGCCATGTAGGTATATTACCTAAATGACAAATTGCAGCAGGTGGATTAGTAAAATAAGTTATCAGTTCCAATTTAGTGTCAATATCTGGCCTAAATCGGTGCATGTGGCTGAAATAATTCTGAGTGCAGTAAATGTAATTCCGGAATGACACCATACAACTTGTCCGGAACTCTGTACCAATCACCATACTCCATCTGTCAGACTGCTCGACCTCCTCATATCTGTATATATTTTTATGTCCTGCTGCATAGACAGAATCATTGTGTGAGCAAACAGCTGGATTCTGGATTGTGTCAGGTAATTTTGCAATTTTTCTATAGGTTCTTTGTTTCAAATCATACACAACTGCCGTATCTAGGACTACCCTGTGAAATGAATTTATTTTAATTAGTTTTGCTTTGACACTATTTAATTATAAAGTTCAGCAATCAGGTAATGAAATATTGCTATTATTATGAAACACTCTTACTGATTTAAGACCAGTTTCAAATACAATTTTAGATAATCATTTGTTAAAAATGAACAGAGACACAAAAAGACCCAACTAGGGCTTCGGTTTTCATATTTAAAGCTAGAAAGCTGACTGACCTAAACCCACCTACACCGCCAACCATATACAATGCATCACCAATTATAGTCACACCACCATGTCTTCTTGATGGCAATTCCACTCCATGATGAGTCCATTCCTTCCTCAATGTATCATAAACTTTGACATCCTTCATGAACAACCCTGTACCTTTTCCATGTTCACCGCACACAACGACAAGTCTAGTTGGTCCCCACTCTACAATACTCCAACCCCATAAATTTTTTTCAGCTATTTCTATCCACTTTTCAAAACCCTTTTCTTCTGTAAAAGTATACATATAGTGTGGTATTACTTCAGGCTTAGTATCCTGAAAGAAAAACAAGTGGTTCTCACTATCTTTCTGCATTTATGAATTACTAGTTGGCTTGACACAATATCACCATGCTGCAAGAACTACATAACTTATCAGAGTGTAGAATATCAACATCAGTAAGTGTTTTAAACCTACCTTGATCATCCACACAGGTATTGATGGAATGTAAGCCAATTCTCTTCCTTTATTTTCTTTCACTAAATTGAACACCTCATTGAATACTCTCTCTGTGAACATATCACATAATATGGACTTTTGGTTTAATAGAACTGATGTTGTTAACTCATAATCTCCAAGTGACAGTTCATACAGAAAGTGTACTACTTTTGATGCAAGACTCTTTGCATGATCTGCAACTAAGATCTTCATCTCCCTCAATTCAGGTGTTGTAAGCCTTTTAATGTCTAAACAGCACAAAAGTAACATTAAAGCATCAGCTCCAGTCTCCGTTGTAGAAATCCATTGTAAACCAAACTTAAACACATCCAACTCATTTGGAGCATCTAAGTATGGATGTGATAAGTACCAATAGAGTTTCTTTATGGATGGCACATACTCTGGCCTCATAGTTTTAAAAGAAAGTAAACCAAAAGCAGCTGATAGCTGTTCTAATTTTGAATATGATGATGATTCAGCTATATCCATAGTCTGCATCCAGGTAGACACAGATAACTGAAGATCTAAGCAATATTCTATTTGTTTGATAAGTTCCGGTATCTGAAGAAAATTAGCAGCAACCGAGAGCTCAGCTATAGCAGTTAGTGTGTATTCAGATAAGTCTATGAGACCTATATTCATATACTGAAGAATTATCTTCATGGAATTTGCATCCACTACCTAAAAATCAAGAAACTTTTTTATTTAAAAAAATCTTCATTTTCTTTCTGTTGTTTGGTGGTGGCCCTTCTATGGATTTCACTAGATTGAAGTTTTTTGATTTGGTTACTAAACTTTATGTTGATTATAGAAATACAATATAGTTAAAGTTAAAATAAAAAAGTGAAGTTAAGGAGGTAGAATAAAAATTGTGGAGTTTCGTCGAAGTCTTATACTTCTTTTCAAAAACTTTTAACAGTTTACTTACATCAATTTTGATATCTTGCTTTTCATTTTCAACATAATTCCCGCTAAACATAGCGCGAAAATAATCGCTATGTTCACAAAGAACTTCTTTTTTGACTTTGAATATTTGTTCATCGATATGTAAAGAAACTTCTTCCATGATAGCTGAGAGGAGTTTATTCAATGGAGTGTATTTTATTTTGTAATTATTTTACTAAAAATAACTTTTTTAACTTATTACAAAACAAAATAAACAAATCAGCTTTGCGTGCGACCTTGCTCGTTCTGTGCACAGATCACTATAATACTCTATGATATTGTGCAGAGGTGGTTAATATAACGTCTAGCTCCATATTAGAGCGCGCTATTTGTCCATAGCACGTATCGCGTGCTACCTATTTAATAAAGCTACAAGACGCTAGTAGGGACACGAAAAAAGTATCGTTACTTTGTGGTATCGAGTACTTTTCCTTTCGATACCGATACTTTTGTACTCGATTCTTCGTATTCGATACTTTTACTAAATGAGTACTTTTTGGCAAGTATCGATACTTTTAAAAATTTGGATAAGCGCCTCATATTGATGGCAACGCCATCTTGTTAAATCATAGCAAACCTTCTAAAACGTTCCATAGGGTATTTGACATGTTTTAGGCAACGATCTCACGTTATTGAGTCCGTAAAAAGTGGATATTTATCATTCTGTCGTGTATTTCAGTAAAAATAACCAAATCAAAAACTCCATTTTCAAGTTGCCGCGAAAACGTTTCTCTGGACAATATGGCGTCTTACTAGTGTGTGACGTCACACGACTGTTATTAAAACGTCAAACGATACAATGTAATGTCACTTTGAACGGAAGTTTACTTGCGTGTTACGTCATTTTAGGCTCCGCCAATCCCAAGCGTTTTGGGTTACGTTACATAAGATAAGAAAACTAATATCTTTTTCGTTATCTTGGCACTTTATTTTTAATACTGTCAAATGCCCTATTGCGTTGTAAAGTCAGTAACTGACATATTCAAATTCTTTCCAATCTGTGACTGTGTTTATTTTGCGCTTTGTTACGTTTCATAGTTATTTATTTAGCAACCATATTGTTAGGAACTGTGATTGATTCACCGTTTATTGTGCTTTTCGCTTGACTGTATTTGATTTATTCAAGTGTAACACTATTATTCTGTCTGTGCTGTGTATACCTATTTGAAACCACCTGAAAAAAAGACGGACGTAACCTCTTCTATAATTATAATCTTGAGTGAAGCATGCCAATGGCAGCCGATAATTACGTGTCAGATTCAAGTTAACATAAGTGGGTATAATGTATTTTAATGATTAAAATTCAAGAAAAGTAAGTTTAATTTGAACAAATCTGAAAAGATTCATACTTTTAAATAGTTTAAGATTTCGATCTTTTGAATGGATATACTTCAGCCTTTCAATTGAACATCCCACCTACAACCAAAAGTTTATTCAGGGGGTGTTAGGTTATTTTGATTACGGAATTTCTTGATTCGGTCGCCGCTCTCAAAGCCCGCGGTAAAAGCTATGCAATAGCTTAGAAGTTATAGTCGTCCTACTAGAAAAGGCTTAAAGGTCTCTGTTCTATATCTCTCACTCATCCCGTTTCATCGGTACAATAGGCTAGTTTACTCATGTCGAATTGTATTAAATAAATGATTATTTCTTAAAGTATTTAGTCTAAGGAACCTTAATATATCGATTTCACTTCATAAAAGCAGAAGATTGCTGTAGAAATTTAATTTTAAAAAATATTTTTTAGTCTATATTTTTTAAACACTAAAAACGCTGTTCGCCACATCCGCCATGATTTTGACGTCTCTTGTGGTAAACAACTAAATGTCATTCGCGTGTTACTGTAGGTGGATTCTTTCGTCTGACTAAATTTATCTTAAAAACACTTTTAACTTTAGGAAACTAATTATGCATGCCGGCTTTGTGAAAGCAGAAAGCACAAATCTGCCAAGAATTGACGCATTGATGGTTGGTGAATTTGTTGCATTAAACCCCGATTTCTGCTCTGCGGAGCAGAGAAACGACAAGGCATCTATGTAAGTACAGTGCATTTAGTATTACAATGTAGTAATAAACATAAAACTGATACAACATATGAATAAGTGTAATAAAGTTGCGTAGGTTAATTTCTTTCGGCACTTTAATCCACAACTTTCCTGGAGTCTTCAAGGATGTGTTTTTATATTCTCGTACAATACAGTAATGATAATTACTTTATTTTTCGTGGTATTTATTAGAAATCATGTTTTTTTTTATTATAAACTCAGTTAAAAGTAATTTTCTACGTGTTTACGAGTTTTTGTTTACCACAGTTCACGTCATAGCATAGATAATCTATAGACTAAAATGGCCGACAGCGTTTTTGTATGTCCATGAAAAGTCTATTTTAAAATTAAAGATATGTAGCTTTCTAGGTTTAAAAAAAATGCAATACATTTTTTTTCGGTATAATAGAACATTTATTAACCATTTAAAACCTTTTTCCAAAAAGGGTCAACTAGCCTATTACTCAATTTTAGTTACCTATATGTTATGTTTACGACTCTGAAGCTCATTTTTTAAGTTTTTCAAAACTATTCAATTTTGATGATATTCCGTCCATTTTTTGAGACTACAAAACTTCTCCATCTCACTGCTACAATCGGTAAAAATTTGATTGTTTATTTCTCGCGCTTGTTTTCAAAATCTGAATCTGAGTGCACTCTGGCCGCACCCGTACCCTAAAAAGGAAAGACTGATATTAAATTTAGTTTTAAATTTAGAGAATCATGCCAGAATCAACATCATTTTGATGTCAAGTTACTAACATCGTTTTATTTATCAACTAAAGAACAATAGACTATTTCAATTACTTTAAGTGTCATTATTAAATGCGCATCTCGATTTTGTTTGATAAGTTAGTTGATAACGTAGTATCCAAGTGATCTGTGGTTGACATGACATCTCGTTTACCGGTTTTTTTCTGTGAATCTTTAAACTAGTGGCTACAAGTTTGTTTTTGATTAAATATTTAGATGATTTAAAATATCTTTGCTTTGTTGAATATTTGTGAACATTGGGTGAGTATTGGCATCGATGACAATAAATAATGGCGACTACAGCATCGGCTGCGACTGCTACAGCTGAAGAAGATTTGGATGAATGTGGACCACAGCTGATTAACAAATTAGAGGTATTAACAGATGCAGTTCATGCGTAAAATGCTTCAGTTGAGTTAAAATTTACTATATTATTAGATCAAACTGTCTTGATTCCCTTGTACTCAGTGATAAGTAGATAAACTACTTACTTTGGAATCAAAACAATGTATGAACTGTCAAAATACCATAGCTAAATACTCATTGATTTAAAACCATTGGTACATGTTTATGCGATATATAATACGGTATATGTTTGCTTCTTATTTCAGGGCAATGGAATCACATCTGGTGACATAAAAAAGTTGGAAGAAGCAGGGTATCACACTGTGGAATCTGTCGCATATGCACCTAAGAAATGGCTGATTACAATAAAAGGCATATCAGAAGCAAAGGCTGATAAAATATTGGCGGAAGCTTCAAAACTTGTTCCCATGGGATTCACTACAGCTACTGAATTCCACCAAAAAAGGTATCTATGTTTATTTAAGCATGAAGAATTAAAATTTTTAATTTATCTACTCTGTTTTAATTTGGCAAATTATAGTAGAAGTACTGTAAGGCAATAGTATAGAACACCGAATATCCAAATTAATTGGGACCAGGGTCGATTTGGATAATTGAAAATACAGATAATTGGACATAAACTGGTAATAAAGAAAAAGCTGTCACACATACAATTAATTTTAACAAACACAGTTCTACTATACTAGATACAATAATAGAGGTACATAGTAGCAAAAGAATAACAAAAATAAGAACAGTAAAACATGTTGTGTGTCTTGCCTCTTAATTAGATGGAATATGAGTAAAAATAAATATTAATTTATATCAAATTAGGCAAATAATCTTTAGTTACTTCTCATTAATTTAAAACAATATGAATCATCTTTCAAAATCAACAATGAGATCAATCAATAAAACCTTCTATTGGGGAGGTCAAACCCTGCGACCTCCCCTCGCGATGAAAGCGTTTGCTATCACGCGGGTTACCACTGTAACTAAGTGGGTGATGTTTACATTTTGTGACTAAAATGCCCGTACTTATATGGAAATGGCCGGCTTTTAGTCAGGACTTTTCAAATTTTAAATTAGTAACCCTACATGTCAGGAATTATATTATAATAAGCTAGGTTAATGAGCAATACCCAAACATCATATATCAACCTAAGTTCAGTACTTTCAAATCTCTTCCATCATTTAAAACTGTATAAACAAAATCTTAAATATGTACCCTTTAACTTACGAGAGTGCAAGCTCAAACTGAGAGAATAGCTTAAGACCTTAGATTATGATGAAACTGAAAGTCTTCTTATTCTCTCTTACTAGCAAATAGGATCATTTGTACACACATACTCATGTATACTCATCACACACACACACACACACAACACACACACACCAACACCTACCGCTATTATAAATTATAATATATTTTTATTGTAATCTGTATAAAAATCCAGTGAAATAAAATTAAGACCTTACCATAAGATATATTATTAATGCTATGGAAGAGTGCTTCCTTCTGGTACAGGTATTAAACACTTAATAGAAGGAACCCACCCTGGTTTCGTGTAAAACTAAATTTAGTATCATAATGAACTTAATATTTTTTTAAGTTGAGTCCTTTATTATTTTGAATGTGGTCCATAGTATACATCCTGTCGGCCATATCCAAGGAAGAACATCTTTTCATACAAAAACGTCGAGTTTATTTGTTTGTGTTTTGGCTCAAGAAGTTTACCCCTTTGGGGTTAATATAAACAATAAAAACTATGTTTTAACTAGTGAAAACTCATTTATGCAAGAAACCAGCTGCTTTGCTATCTGGGTAATGCATAACTAATTCTATTACAAGGCCTTAATGTATTAGTCTCACTGAAGAGAATAAGGCGTAGGAGCACTTGCAATCAGTTTATTTTTAGCAATTTTTTAAATTAAAAAAATGTTTATTTTGAGGAGATGACTGGAATTTACCCTGTAAAATTATATTATGCTGGCATTTCAGAAGGCTATTTGTAATTTTAACAGCAGGTTGTCCTTGTCATACTCTATAGGGAGTGACAAGGAGAGACTTGGTAAGTTTACAAATAGTCTTGGGAAGTGCGGCATAACACACTATTATTGAACTTTATTGAAGACTTTTGTTACAGAGCAGAAATCATTCAACTGACCACAGGCTCAAAGGAATTAGATAGATTGCTGGGTGGTGGTATTGAAACAGGGTCCATAACAGAAATATTTGGTGAATTTCGAACTGGAAAAACACAGCTGTGTCACACTTTGGCTGTTACATGTCAGGTACATGTGCAGCATGTCAAATTTTTTATTTCTTTTGTTTTCATGCACATCAACCATTAATCAAAACATTTTTTAAAAGGATATAAAGTGCAATTTATTTGTCATCATCATCCTATTAATGTCCCCACTTCTGGGGCACAGGCTTTACATATGGATGTGTGGCAGCATGTATTACTTTTATATTTATAAATATAAAACCACATACAAAATTCTAAAGAAAAATTTACTAGAAAAAATCCAACGCGTACAAAGCAGCAGACAGGACTCGAACCAGCACTCTTCGCTTTCTGGGCTGGCCCGTGTTTAATTTTTTCTAGTAAAATTTTCCTTAGATTTAAACATCTAGCAGTTAAAATCGCTTAAAAAATAAATAACATAACACATACAATATTATCTATATCAGTTTAACTTAACTAATACAAACTTATAAATAACTTACATCTTAATATTTACAAATTATGAATTTACTATACAAAGCGCATAGTATCAACGATAGCGATAAACTGACTACGACGCGGAGCGCTCGCCGCTTCTACGCACACATATTTATTTCGTTTGCTCGCGCGCCGACATTTAATACGAAATCGCTTTTTATATTATAACTCCTTCTGTATCTATCTGTGGAAGAATCTTTCCAACATCACTTACACCGGGAACTCCCACTATGGGGGTAAGATGGAATAGGGTGGGCCAAGACCCACCACGCGGGCCCAGTGCGGATTGGTGAGTGCTAACGACTGCCGATGCAGCCGACCAACGGCTTAACGTACGTGCATGGAGTGTTCAGATAGTTCATTTTTGGTTGCTTGAATTTGAAAGTTGCTATAATTCAACGATTGCAGCCGAACGCACTAACCTAGCAGCTAAATAGGGTATTTGACAAGTTTTAGAAAACGATCTCACGTTATAGACTTAATGTTTATGGAGTCCGTAAAAAGTGGATATTCATCATTCTGTTGTATATTTCAGTAAAAATAACCAAATCAAAAACTCCATTTTCAAGTTGCTGCAAAAACGTTTCTCTGGACAATACGGCGTCTTACTAGTGTGTGACGTCACACGATTGTTATTAAAACGTTAAACGATACAATGTAATGTCACTTTAACCGGAAGTTTACTTGCGTGTGGCGTCATTTTAGGCTCCGCCAATCAAAAGCGTTTTGGGTCACGTGACAATAGATAAGAAAACTATGATCTTTTTCGTTAGTTTTTAGTAGAATTATGAATGTTTCTTTTTGTAAAAATAGTAAAAACCCCTACCAATATTCATTCTAATCACAGATGCTAACAATTGGCACTTTATTTTTAACACTGTCAAATACCCTATTAAGTAGCTAATAGGGATGATGACTAATTTTTTTTCTTCGTTTATCAGGTAGTTTATCAAAAAGTATTGGACAGGTATTTTTTCTTTTTTCACATAATATAAACATTGCAGAGATATATTGATTTGAAAAGTCGCATGATGTCACGTTTGAGTACACTTATACGCGAAAATTCACTCAAAAGTGACGTCACGAGTCCCTACTCCCAAACTTTGACGCGCTATAACTTTGTCATTTTTTGGTTGATTGCCCAAAGAAAAAATACGTGTCCATTATTTTTTGATCATCTAACTGACGGACTAAATAGAATTTCGTTTACTGTACCCCGTCATCACCCCTATTATAGCAGCTTAGTAATACATTGTCCATGTCATTGTCACCAGTTGCCAATAGAGCAGTCTGGTGGGGAAGGAAAGTGCATGTACATAGACACGGAAGGCACCTTCCGTCCAGAGAGACTGCTGGCCGTAGCGCAGAGATATGGAATGGAGGGGGCTGCGGTGTTGGACAACGTGGCGTATGCGAGAGCCTACAATACTGATCACCAGACACAACTGTTGGTGCAGGCCTGTGCGATGATGGCCGAGTCAAGGTTAGTTAACTTTTCAAATTTAATATCCTTACCATTAGTACGAGTTTGAGCTCACGAAAACTATCATAGATTTCGTAATTGTAAATTTGATTTCAATGTCCATTTTGATGAAAAGTAACCAAATATACTTAATATTTAAGAAGACGCAAATGATTTAATGATAGAATTTAAACACTATTTATTTGTATTGAAACGGTAACAGTAAAATAAGTACCCTTAGTACGAGTGCGAGCCTTCGAAAACTATTATAGTTTTCGTAATTAGGGCTATCGCGTATGAATCCGCCGCTAGAGGCACTAGTGTACCGTGAGGTCTCCGAAATGTCAAATGTTATTGCTTGTTGGTTGACTACGCGGGTTTATTTCTAATTAAAATAATGTTGTGAATAATTGGTAACAATTCGGCTTAATTATGGCAAATATGAGGTATGTGGCAATGAATGTCAGTTATTAAAAATTTGAGCTTAGAAAAATGATTATGTTCCCTTTTTTTCCGAATAAAACGGAATTGCGCGTCACTGTGGCATGGCCTATTATGTTTAAGATATGGTTCTTTTGTGTTAAAGTACGATCTGAATGTAACCTTTGATTTCATGTGCGTATTAATAAACTTTAAAAGTTACGATTTAGGACCTCATTCAACAGTGGCGCCATCTGGTGAGGCAGAAAACGGTAGCCCTCATTGTAATACTAACTAAGGGTACCTGTCACACTAGTATTATAAAGGCGCAAATTTGTGAGTGTGTATGTTTGTTACTTCTTCACGTCTAAACGGCTGGAGCAATTTTAATAAAATTTGGTATGGAGTTAGCTGACACCCTGGATTAACACACGTAGGCTACGTTTTACAGCGGGAATATATCCCTAATAAACTGCGGGTAACACCGCCGCGCACAGCTAGTTAATATTATAAATGTGAATGTTTGTATGTTTGTTATTCAATCACGTAAAAGCTGCTGAATGGTTTTGGAGGAAATTTGGTGCGCATACGGCTTATGATATGGATTGAGATGTGGGATACTTTTTATCCCATAAAAATATTTGGTTATATGGTTGAGCGAAGTGACGGCTAGTTCATGCGTCATGCTCGTGAACAGGTGCTGTCAGAGGAGATGAATCTGCTCTTTACTACTTTATCATCGAAATATTATCCAGTTATACCTGATATAAATAAACAATAAGTTTTTTGTATGTAAACTGTATGACACAGTAATCAAAATGCCAGTCGACGATATTGAAGTTGTATAAATGTATCTTATTTATTGACGACTTCCATGGCCGAGTGGTTTGTACGCCGGGTTTCATGGTGTCGCCGACTCGAGAGGTCCCGGGTTGGAATCCCGGTGGGGCAGATGTTTGTGTGATGAACACGAGCATTTGTACTCCAGACATGGATGTTTAATATGTATTTCTATATAAATATATGTACAGTATATGTATTCTATCTGTTACCCTAGCATCCCATAACACAAGCCTTACAGTGTTTACTTTGGGGCTAGGCTAATTGGTTTGAGTGTTAGAAATATTTGTTATTTATTTATTATTGATTTTGTATTGACAATATATCATCATCATCACCAGCCTATTAATATCCCCACTGCTGGGGCACAGGCCTTCCTTATGGATGGAATAGGGAGATCGGCCAATGACCCACCACGCGGCCCCAGTGCGGATTGGCGGGTGCTAACGACTGTGATGCAGCTGCGACCAACGGCTTAACGTGCCTTCCATGCCTTCCGAAGCACGGTGGAGCTCGAGGTAGTAAATTTTTGGTCACCCATCCAATGACCGACCACTGCGAAAGTTGCTTAACTGCAAGGATCGCAGCCGAACGCGCCAACCACTTGCGCCATCGAGCTCCTCGTGACAATATATATTTCATAAATATTGTTACGTAATTTAACGCCGTGAAGTTTTTTTCGCCTGTTTTTCTTGAAACAAAAAAAATTTGGATGACTTAAAATAGTTGTATTATGCTTCCTTTTTGAATAAATATTTTTTTTACATTAATTGCTCCCGTGGGATTCTCAAAACAAACGAAGTTATAATCTATACTAATATTATAAAGCTGCAGAGTTTGTTTGTTTGAACGCGCTAATCTCTGGAACTACTGGTCCGATTTGAATGATTCTTTCAGTGTTGGGTAGTCCATTTATCTAGAAAGGCTATATTTTTTTTTTCAAAATAAGGGATCCGTAATGAAATTGCTATTTTGTAACACAAGGTGTAAAATCGAATACCTATTTTTGCGTGCGCTGCAAAAACTATTGACATTAGAACAAAGTGATGTACTACGGGTTTGTAGATCCCATTAAGACCTACAAAAAAAGTCCGCGAGAACATATATCTAGCTATGGTTGGTTTAATCACAATAACCGATTTTGTGTTCAAAATAATTATTAAATCGTCTGAAGAAAAAAAAAACTACGTTAAATATGTATCGTAATATTAAAAACACAAACAACCCTTAATTTTCACCCCGCTACCCCTACCACCCATATTTTTATGGCGATGAGAAGTTCGCTGGGTCAGCTAGTATACTATAATATTGCCAACACGCACACCAATTAGCATAGCCCCAATGTAAGCACTGTATGCTTGTGTTATGGGATACTAGGGTAATGGATAGAATATATATA
This sequence comes from Chilo suppressalis, assembly GCA_902850365.2. Classification (NCBI taxonomy): domain Eukaryota; kingdom Metazoa; phylum Arthropoda; class Insecta; order Lepidoptera; family Crambidae; genus Chilo; species Chilo suppressalis. Next base: position 3,417,335 of record OU963910.1, read on the forward strand.
TATAGTTATAATTTTTATTATTTTTAAAGCATGTAACTGCTTGATGTTTAAATCTAAAGAAAATATAACTAGAAAAAATTCCACGCGGACCAGGCAGCAGACGGGACTCGAACCCGCACCCTTCGCAATCCGGGCGAATGCACTGACCAATTATGCTACCGCGGCCCTCACGGACCGCGTCGAAATTCTTTCTAGCTATTCTTAAGCTGCAAGGCAGCGCCATCTCTTCGCATTATAGGTAAACCCACAATGTCAAATGAATACTTTTACAAGTATTAAACATTTGAAAGAAGAAATAGCAATTATAGTTATAATTTTTATTATTTTTAAAGCATTTAACTGCTTGATGTTTAAATCTAAAGATCAGTGGTCAGTGCATTCGCCCGGATTGCGAAGGGTGCGGGTTCGAGTCCCGTCTGCTGCCTGGTCCGCGTGGAATTTTTTCTAGTTATATTTTCTTTATATATATAGTATATTTATGTAAAAATACATATTAAACATCCATGACTGAAGTACATATACTCGTATTCATCACACAAACATCTGCCCCCGCCGGGATTCGAACCCTCTCGTGTTGTCGACATCATTAAATCCGGCGTACATACCACCCGGCCACGGAGGTCGCCTAAACGTTAACCTTTAGTTTACCAGTATAATCTTAGCATGCACCAATATCGATTTCGAATAGTTTGCGAGTGCGAAATATCATTGTCAAATGTGTACTGATTTTTAGTTCTCGTTACTTCCATTGTGGCGGTGCTATTCAAGTTTCCATACAAAATTTGACATTGACATTTCGTACTAGCAAACTATTCGAATTCGATATTGGTTCGTGGTAAGGGTAAAGTTGTTTTTTTTTTGATAATGATTTACCAATTTATTTCGAATCATTCATATATTATTTACCCTTTGCTATTGTGCATCGTGTAGGTATTCGTTGATAATAGTGGACAGTGCGACGGCGCTGTACCGCACCGACTACTCGGGCCGCGGCGAGCTCAACCCGCGTCAGCAGCACCTGGGACGGTTCATGAGGATGCTGCTACGACTAGCTGACGAGGTAACTGACACTTCATCATCATCTGCCTATTAATGTCCCCACTCACACACAACAGAGAGCTCAATCTGCGCCGGCAGCACCACGGCCGATATATGAGGATGCTGCTCAGATTAGCTGACGAGGTAACTGACACTTCATCATCATCAGCCTATTAATGTCCCCACTCACACACAACAGAGAGCTCAATCAGCGCCGGCAGCACCACGGCCGATATATGAGGATGCTGCTCAGATTAGCTGACGAGGTAACTGACACTTCATCATCATCATCAGCCTATTAATGTCCCCACTCACACACACACACACAACAGAGAGCTCAATCTGCGCCGGCAGCACCACGGCCGATATATGAGGATGCTGCTCAGACTAGCTGACGAGGTAACTGACACTTCATCATCATCATCAGCCTATTAATGTCCCCACTCACACACACACACACAACAGAGAGCTCAATCTGCGCCGGCAGCACCACGGCCGATATATGAGGATGCTGCTCAGATTACCTGACGAGGTAACTGACACTTCATCATCATCAGCCTATTAATGTCCCCACTCACACACAACAGAGAGCTCAATCTGCGCCGGCAGCACCACGGCCGATATATGAGGATGCTGCTCAGATTAGCTGACGAGGTAACTGACACTTCATCATCATCATCAGCCTATTAATGTCCCCACTCACACACACACACACAACAGAGAGCTCAATCTGCGCCGGCAGCACCACGGCCGATATATGAGGATGCTGCTCAGATTAGCTGACGAGGTAACTGACACTTCATCATCATCATCAGCCTATTAATGTCCCCACTCACACACACACACACAACAGAGAGCTCAATCTGCGCCGGCAGCACCACGGCCGATATATGAGGATGCTGCTCAGATTAGCTGACGAGGTAACTGACACTTCATCATCATCATCAGCCTATTAATGTCCCCACTCACACACACACACACAACAGAGAGCTCAATCTGCGCCGGCAGCACCACGGCCGATATATGAGGATGCTGCTCAGATTACCTGACGAGGTAACTGACACTTCATCATCATCATCAGCCTATTAATGTCCCCACTCACACACACACACACAACAGAGAGCTCAATCTGCGCCGGCAGCACCACGGCCGATATATGAGGATGCTGCTCAGACTAGCTGTCGAGGTAACTGACACTTCTTCATCATCAGCCTATTAATGTCCACACTGCTAGGGCACAGGCCTCCCTATGGATGGAACGGAGAGCCAGCAGCACCACGGCTGATTCATGAGGAAGCTGCTGAGGCTAGCTGACGAGGTAACTGACACTTTCATCATCATCAGTCTATTAAAGTCCCCACTGCTTGGGCACAGGCCTACCCTATAATTATAATTCTGATTATAATTCAGTTTCTTTCAGTTATTCAGTTGAGGCTGTTACAAGCACTCATGAATGTCTAGATCGCATAAGGAAATTGGGCCGTGATCCACCACGCGGACGGACCCAGTGCAAATTGGTGGGTGCTAACGACTGCAGATGCAGCCGAGACCAATGGCTTAATGTGCCTTCCGAAGGACGGAGTAGCTCGAGATAGTACATTTTTGGTCACTCATCCAATGACCGACCATAGCGAAACTTGCTAAACTTCAACGATCGCAGCCGAATGCGCTAACCACTTGCGCCAACACACACTTCACAATCGGGTCCAATCCAATAGTATGGGGATCAATTCTCACCACTAGTGTACAGTCCGATCCAGTTCATCCAGTAATGAATGAATGAAATTAATGATAAGTAGTGGTAATGATATCAACCTGCGTCAGCAGCACCTTGGCCGATCCATGAGGATGCTGTTCAGATTAGCTGACGAGGTAACTTAACGATATAGGAGAAAATCCACTAGTACTTACTTGTTGTGGGCCCCCGTTTCCGCACGTAGATTCCGTACTTGGTCCATTGTGCATCCACTAGTACATATATAGTCCAAACAGATCAACCCACGTTTGTCTGCTGCGAGGATGTGTCAGATAAGCTACGAAACTACGTCACCGTTTCCACCGATGCTAAGCTATGTAGCGGGGCGAGTAAGATGCGCCTGCTTGGGGTACGCATAAGCAGTATTCATGCGGGCTATTTAAACTTTACGGCTCTATATATAGGTAATTTCGCCAAGTTAATCTATGGTTAAACTTTTTAATACAAAAGTAGGCTATAACTATCACAAAAAACGGCTTATAGTACCGTGGGTAGCGCGCCCCGATTGGGGCGTGCGGTGATCGACCGTGCGGTGTATTTTTCGAGCGTGCCCCGATCGGGGCGTGTGGTCTTTATTGAGAGCGATGTGTGTATTGTACTCTTCTCTTGATATAGCTACACCACTCTCAGCCATAATAGCCCGCAACCAGAGCACGCATCCTTCCATATAAAAACATATCTTAGTTGAACCCGTTTCCACCAGTGCTATGCTATGTGGACCGATGAATTTGATTGGTGGATATCAAACGCATCCACAGCAACGTAGCATAGCATATCTCTGGTGGAAAAGCAGCCTAAGTTTGATAAAAAATATTGCTGTCTCTTTCTTTGCTCCAACTATAGAGTGAGACAGCACGTTAGTGATATTTATTGAACGAATTTCACTTCAGCGAGTACATCTGTTAGGTTTCTTTCAAACTCAACTGTTTTACTATTTAAATGTAAATAAAAGTTTACTAGAAAAATATCCACGCGGACCAAGCAGCAGTCGGAACTCGAACTCGAACCCTTCGCTATCCGGGCGAATGCACTGACCATTATGCTACCGCGGCCCTGACGGCCGTGTTGAATTTTCTCTAGCCTTAGGTTGCAAGGTAGCACCATCTCCTCGCATTGTAAGTAACCCACAATCAAATCCCGTCTGTCGTCCGTGGAATTTCTTCTAGTAAACTTTTATTTTGATTTAAACGTCTAGCAGTTAAATGCTTAAAAAATAAAAGATAACTGACTTTCACCTTCCAGTTCGGCGTTGCGGTAATAATAACTAATCAAGTGGTAGCCCAAGTGGATTCCGTGGGTGTGTTCAACGCGGACACTAAGAAGCCCATCGGTGGGCATATAATAGCCCACGCTTCGACCACTCGACTCTACTTGAGGAAAGGCAGAGGAGATAACAGAGTCTGCAAGATTTATGATAGCCCTTGCTTGCCTGAGACTGAGGCGATGTTTGCTATAAGCAACGAAGGGATAACTGACGCTAAAGAATAGCTGTGGTAATGGTAATCTGACGCCGAAGAATAACCATACCAAGGCTCGTATTACAGAATTACTGACGCTAAAGAATAAGTGTGGCAATGGTAAGCTGACGCTGAAGAATAACCATACTAAGGCTCGTATTACAGAATAATTGTGGTAATGGTAAGCTGACACTGAAGAATAACCATACTAAGGCTCGTATTATAGAATAACTGACGCTAAAGAATAACTGTGGTAATGGTAATCTGACGCTATGGAATAACCATACTAAGGCCCGTATTATAGAAAGATTCTCAGTGATTGATCTAGTCTTGAGCATAGTTAGAAAGGGATGTCACTATATATAGCACATAGCGATATCCCTTTCTAACTGTACTCAAGTAAAGATCAACACTTAGTTGTCATTCTGTAATACGAGCTTAAATGGTAAGAAAGATATTGTTGTTAGTCACAGATCACCCTCATTATAGGTGTCCATTAGACGATTATGCAGTCTTATAAACGTTAGTTAATAACGTGAGATCGTTTTTTAAAACTTGTAAAATATCCTATTGGATCCAGTCCATCCGGGACATCTTTAGAGTCCGCATTACTTAATATTTTGAAATCGAAATCACCAAAGTTAAGTTAAGAAAAACGTAATAAACGTAAACGTATTAATAAATATCGCGACAAAAATTTCATTCCCATCATCTTGATGCGTGGCTATTAACAACCGTGCGTTTTTGTAGAAATTTTTTACCACGTACGACAAAACTGTGGAATATGTTGTCGCCAGCAGTGTTTCCGGACCAATACGACCCAAAAACCTTCAAAAAAGAGCGTACTCCTTCCTTAAAGACCGGCATCGCATTTGTGATACTCCTGGGGGCCAATCGCCTAACGGAAATGCTTTGGGAAACGCTAACGCTTACGATTTTATATTGTTATTTCTAGCCGCCTGAGGTTTTCGAATACCTCACGCTCATTTTTTTTAATATTGTTATTACCAATGCAAAAGAAAAAGAAAGAGCGCGAGGCATTTGAATACCTCAGGCGGCTAGAAATAACAAAATAAAATCGTAAGCGTTAGCGTTTTCCAAAGCATTTCCGTTAGGCGATTGGCCCCCTGGTGTTGCAAGTGTCCAGTGCGCTTACCATCAGGTGAGCCGTCTGCTCGTATGCCCCTATAACATAAAAAAAAATGTGTAACGTCACCGTCGGATGACAGGTTGGCAACTTTTGGGGGCGTGTCACACGCTTATGCAGTATCATTAAAAAGGTTGGGACATGCATAATTATGCTTTTCTATGACATCTCTAGTGGGGGTGCATTGCGTTATTACTATTTAGTATTCATTGGAAACAATTTGATGGCGTATGAAAAAATGTGAGATGGCCAACGTTGCCAGTTAACGGTGTCAACTTATTACATGTATTATAATAGGGTATTTGATAAGTTTTAGGCAACAATCTCACGATATTGACTAATGCTTATGGAGTCAGTAAAAAGTGGATATTCATCATTCTGTTGTGTATTTCAGTAAAAATAACCAAATCAAAAACTCCATTTTCAAGTTGCCGCGTAAACGTTTTTCTGGACAATATGGTGTCTTACTAGAGTGTGACGTCACACGACTGTAATTAAAACGTCGAACGATACAATGTAATGTCACTTTAACCGGAAGTTTACTTGCGTGTGACGTCATTTTAGGCTCCGCCAATCCATAGCGTTTTGGGGCACGTGACTATAGATAGGAAAACTATTATCTTTTCCGAAGTTTAGTAAAATTATGAATATTTTTTTTTATAAAAATAGTAAAAACCTCTGCCAATTTTAAATCTAAACACAGATGCTAACAATTGGCACTTTATTTTTAATACTGTCAAATACCCTATTTATTTTATTTATTGTGTAAATTAACTAGACTATGCAATGCATTTATGTGATGTAGTTTGTCTGTATACCTGCTAAGACAAATAACATCACATACATATATTCCCATTTTTCACTGTTAAATAAAATAATCTTTTTTTACAATTACCAGTTTTTCTTTAGTTAAAGATTTCGTAGTATGACTTAAATAAAGATAACATTTGGATCAAAAATATGTTTTTTTTTTTTCCAGAATCTGGATACAATATTTTTATTCCAAATGTCTTTTTGACGTGACAACGTCTTAAATTAGGTTGCGGCTGGGAGTCACTTATGAATAAGTGTAACGCTCGGTAACGTTACGATGAGTCTCTCGTGTTAAGTTTAAGTTTACATGTACAATGTTTTAGTAAACAAAATATATTTCTATAGTTAAAATTTGTGCAATTCTTATTTTCATTCAATTCCTTGTTCCTATTGTGCAATTTAATTATATTCATATCAATAAATATTCTACCGAGAAAAAGACGTTGTCACGTAAAATCTTCGCCCGTAAAACCGACTTTACAGGCAACCATTTTTTTTTAACAGCCAGACAGGTGAAAATCGAGAAATTTTAAAAGTGATTACATACTTATTACCATCTGTGACCTTTGAGGTAATAAAAAAAACAACTGGAAAGCATTGAAATGTGCTTTAATTATATGCAAAAAGTGATATTACGAATGAGAATGTTACACGAATTTCGCTTTTATTGCTACAGCATTAAGGCGCTGTGATGTCAATTTGTATCCACCGATGTGCCTTTAACTGTAATTAAATGAATAAGGCTTTAATACTGTACCGACATTAAATACGAATGATACTGTCAGGAGTAAATATATTTACAACATAGTATACTATATTTATATGACAAAAAATTATACAAAAATTACAAAACAAAACCTTGAACGACATAAGGCATTTTGAATTGCTGGGCAATCAATGACCTCGCTAGAATGAATTATTCCAGTAATCACCACAGTTTTCAACTTAATGCATTACCATATAAGATTTTCTGTTAAATATTGTAAAAGTTAAAAAACAATATTTGTTAACTTGTGCTATAGAATTGAAGAACAATTTTAATGTTTTTATTACACCACGTTATGTTATATTATAAAATGCCTGTCTCTGTAAATCTCATCTACCAAGGTGGACTCGATGTCGAATATTGTAAATAAGCAATCTATTGTAATTCTAGTTTTTAATTAAAAAGCAATGCATTTTTTTTTGTTTTGTTTTAATCATTGACCTACCCATAACGCACTTTTAAGTGCAGGTAAAGACTCAAACTAGTTAAACAAACCTGATAAGTTATAAAAGAAGAAATGTAAACCTGTTTACTTAAAATGAAGCGTAATGGATTAACTACCTACTTAGATTAAAACAAAAATGGTTGCCTGTAAAGTCGGTTTTACGGGCGAAGATTTTACGTGACAACGTCTTTTTCTCGGTAGAATATTTATTGATATGAATATAATTAAATTGCACAATAGGAACACGGGCCCAGTGCGGATTGGTGGGTGCTAACGACTGCAGATGCAACCAGGACCAACGGCTTAACGTGCCTTCCGAAGCACGGAGGAGCTCGAGATAGTAAATTTTTGGTCACCCATCCAATGACCGACCGCTGCGAAAGTTGCTTAATTTCAACGATCGCAGCCGAACGCGCTAACCAGTTGCACCATCGAGCTCCTCTTCGAGCTTAGTCAATTATCGAATTTAAATATTTTATATAATTTCACGGAAAGTTGTGATTTAAAAAATGCCACGAGGATTATCAGATGTTTTACGAGCCAGAATTGTAACTTTGAGGGAAGAAGGCTATTCTACGAGAGAATAACACGCAGAGTTGTCATACCCCAATCCTGTCAAGTAACCACGTTGCAGAGGTACCACGGCATGGGTAATTTAGCTGAGCGACTCCGCAGCGGTCGCCCAACTGTTCTGACAGCTGCTCAGAAGCGCTACATCAGGTTGCTGGTAGACCGCGACTCAATAATAAACGCCACTAAATTAAAAGCACAAATACGGGCCCCCTCCGGACTTGAAGTTAGCACTCAGACCATTCGGAATTGCTTACACAAGGCTGGATTACGAGCACGGAGGTCTTGGCGAGTACCTTTGAATTCACGGGAACGTCAGCGACGGAGATTACAGTGGGATAGCCTCCGGCAAAACGACTTCGTTGACGAATCGCGAATCAGTACTGACCCAGATAACTGACGTGTCCGTGTTTGGCGAAGACTGGGGACTGAATGGCAAAGAACGGCCACTGGAACGGTTCAGCAAATCGGGCAATCAGTGTCCTTTTGGGGTGGTATTATGATTGGGGCTAGCTAGAACGCCTTTAATCCCTCATGACGGCAGACAGACACAAAACAGTCGCTATTGATGGAATCGTCAGACCTTTCCGAGTAAACCATGGGCACCAAATTGTACTGGTTGACGATAATGCGCCCGCACATCGAGCTCAACCAGACAATGCTGCTCTCCGAGAATTCGAAATAACAAGGTTTCGCTCCGACTGGCCTGCCGGCTCTCCTGACATAAACACCATAAAGCACGCGTGGGATGCTCTTAAGCGAGCTGTTTGGAACCGGCAGCCACCACCCCAGACAGTGCGGCAGCTCAGGGTTGTTTCAGCTGCTGTTCAAGAGTGGGACAGGTTACCACAAGAAATGCTGGATAACTTGATCCTCAGCATGCCCAAGAGGATCTCCGCATGTGTTCGAGCCAGAGGAGGAGTTATTTTGTATTAGATAAACAACAATTTATTAATAAAAGGTTAAAAGTTTGGTTAAACTATCTTAGCTCTATTACAATCGCCTTAGGATTGAATTATTAATTTTTTTATACTACAAAATAAAATTTAATTTTGTGTTTTTTAATTTCAGAACGTTTTTTTTTAAATAAAAAAAGATATAACGTAAACTTTTTTTTTTGATTAAGTTAAATTTTGAAATATATCGGCTTTTGCACGTGATCTCAAACTTTTTTTGATATCTGTACATCTCATAAAATATGCTGCGACTCAATTACTTAAGCAACGATCATGCACACACTTCTTTTAAACATCAATCATGGACTCAATTCATTGAATCGAGCGAGCGAGACAAATCTAGCTAATAATCTAGCAAAACGGTGAGTCTGCGTTGCTTGGCTTGGCGACTGCGTTTTCTTTTCTCTCTACAAACAATTAAGCTGTATTATTGTCCTTTTCCTGATAATAAATGGCGAAAAAGTAAACAACATTCATGACAAACCATGATTTTTGAGAAAACAAAATGTTTTCATAGTTTTACGAATGAATGAATGAAGTGTTGCCGCGTTTTTTTGAAGTTATACTTCTTTAGGCGCGTTATGAAAAAATGATGAGAGTGAAATTTTTAGATGCGCGCGCATCACTGTAACCCAAAAGTAACAGCATGAAGTTGGCCGCGGGCGCGTTATGAAAAAATCATGTGAGTGAAATTTCGAGATGCGCGCGCATCACTGTAACACAATAGTAACACCATGAAGTTGGCCGCGGGCGCGTTTGAATGAAACCACTAAGTGGTTAATAATCCACCATTATTAGACATCTGTTCGAAAGGTACTTTGAACGATCCACGGAGCTCCAGAAGATGATCGCGTTGTCAAAAACAATGTTGGCACGCTCGTCGCCTCTGATCACTGTTTTCATATTTATAATATTTATCCACATGTTTCTAGTTTCTATATAGACACAACGTGTAGACATGGGCGTTTGTGGTTTTCTACGCAAACGGATATTTATCGGATTTCAGATTTCAAAATCGATTTTAAAATCCGTTTTTAGATATCCGATTTCAGATGTGCCGAACTTAGCCAATTCACTAGTTTGTGTTATGATTTGGTTTTATTAGCTAACGACAATCACAAACAATTAATTGTACGAAGCAAGGATACTCGTAGATTTGCGCGATTTTCCTTTATGCTTTAAATCTAGGCTTAGGCAAGAGTATATATTCTGTGGCTTAGGACTAGCAGAAAAGTTATATTTACGGTTAAAAGTAAAACTTTAGCGGCGCATTTAAAAATCGGCTTATATACAATGATTTCTTTTTACATATTTTTTTTTATTTTTCTGTTTGATTTTATTATTTTCAAACCATTTACAAAATCAAACCTAATTACTTCAGGTTAGCGTTCAAAAAATGACAGTTGCTCGACTTTTGATGTTTTTAGACGACATCTTTTTCAGTAATAAATAATCCCGCCTTAGAGAAGAACAATAGATTTCCGTAAACAGCAAACCGAAATCGGACTTCCGAGCACGAAATCGGACTTCCGAAAACGAAAGTACGAATTTCGAATCCGATTTACATTTGGATACTTGTGGTGGTATTAGATCGCTAGCGTTTTGGTTCGGTTAGATTTCTGAAATCGGATTTTCTTGTTGAGAAATCGTTCGGTATCGATTTGTGTTTGAAATCGGATTTTGGATTCGTTATGATATATCGGACGCATGCCTAACAACGTGTTTTAGTTACTTACAAGTGCTAATTACATATGGACTAATAACTTAAATTCAGTAGTGATTTTAATTGAATATTTTGAATATTTATTTAATTTTTCAAATTAAAACTGAACTTAATTGACTGTGTTAACTATCCTTTTCCAGTCCTTTTATTATTTTATTCTAAAAATATTTTTAATGATGCTAAAGAAGTATAACTTCTCACGCGCGTACATAAGTTACACGCATCCATTTTTTATTTATTTTTAACTGTTGCTGTTCTTCTTAAAAGCATCGAAGGCATTGTTACAGTATATAAATCTTGGCATTGTTTTATCTTTAAATTACAGAATTAGGGTTGCAACGATATATCGGAATATCGATAATATCGAGACCAAAATATCGATATTTAAAATTCACTGATATCGATAATATCGATATCGGAAATTCCAAAATATCGATATTTCGTAGACTGAATTTGAACACAATAATATCAATTAATTTACCTGCTATGACTATCTACATTGAATAATATCGAAATAACTATTGCTTTAAAATCGCAAGAGCTTAATATGTATTGAAAAAATCTTAAAGAAATATACTAAACTGGTGTGGATTCTGGCATGATTCTCTAAACCTAAAATTAAATTTGACAACAGTGTATCCTTGTCATTCTCTATACAGAATGACAAGGAGAGACTGATGTTAAATTTAGTTTTAAGTTTAGATAATCATGCCAGAATCGATACCAACGTATATAGGTATAATCGTATACCTAATGGTAACTCATGCACTTAAATAAAATCCTTGCCTCTCTTTTATAGATAATTCTCAACTACTGATTAATTGAAATTTAATATCATTGTAATATAACACAAAATAAAATTAAGAATCTTATACAAATCGTAAATTTTTTAAGCTCGCCAAGTCAAGAAAGTAAGATAGGTATAGTAATTTTGGAAGCTTTGGGCTTAACCTATTCTGAAGCCATGGGCACGCTCCTGATGTGTGGGAGACTAAGCAATTTGCGTATTTGATGTGCGCTAAAAAACCGACATAGCTTGGAAAAGCACGAATGTAGTGAAAACTCTGTAGGTCCCACATATGCGGGTTGGCGCATTCGTGCTAACGAATGTGAGTAATCTGATCAGGATAATAATTTTAATTTTTTGGTTTCCTGCCGTGGCTGAAACACAAACCGTACGAGCCAATAAAAAAAAACCTGCTTGGCGCGATTTCATCAAGCGTGTTTAACGAAAAAGCTGGCTCAATGCATTTTGCCAGAAACTCGCCAACAATCATATGAATGTGTCACACTCACCACGTATTCTGATGTCAATAAAAAATAAAAAGGAAAAATATCGATATATCGAGTTGAAATGGTCGATATATTGGATATCGATATTTTCCTGACTTCGATATAAATATCGATATAAATATTGATATTTCAAAAGACTTTGCATCCCTACACAGAATATAAGAAATACTGTTATATTGAATTTACACGCAGCGTGTTTGAATGTCCAATTGTGGCTAAAGCAAATTGTGGTCTTGCACCACAATTTAAGCGGATCAGTTTTGAGCCGCGAGTGCCGTATCGTCCCTTTTTGTTTTAATCTAAAGTTAACTAACATTGAAAAGGAGAAGAAGTATTACAAAAACCGACCAAGTGCGATCGGACTCGCGCACGAAGGGATCTGTTTCATTATCTATACAGAAATCAGAAATCAATATATCTTTATTCAAATTGGATGTATAGTACAACTCTTTTGAATCGTCCAAATTTTTTTCCCTACCACTCACTCGTTATTGGACATATTTTTTAGCCGCGGAGAAAAACGAGCGAAAAATCTCCACAACATTAAAAGTATAATATAACAACATTTACAAATCATTATGTTGTTACAACGTCAATACAATGATGATTTATTTAATATAGAAAACCTGTTGGAATGATTGGAACAGTTCAAACCCAAGCGTTTTTGTATGTACCCCTAGCACGATATCGATATCAAAAATATCAATAAATGCCCGTCTCTAATATTTCCACAGATTTTTTTGACAGCTACACGACGCGCATTCTCGAGGATAGTCTCACTCACAACTACTAATGCGTCCGGAGAAGATCAAGTAGACTTGGCAAGTCTATTTGATTGAAGCGAATATTGATTGTTTACGGCGTTGGTTGACGTCAATTCAAGACGGTAAACGATCAATATTCGCTTCAATCAAGTAGACTTGGCAAGTCAACTTGATCGTCTCCGGGACGCATTAGTAGTCTGTGTGACTATCCTCGAGAATGCGCGTCGTGTATCTGTCAAAAAATCTGTGGAAATATTGCACAAAGGTTCGGAATCGCAATTTGCTTTGTTTTCGTGAAATGTCTGCGAATACACCACCAGGAAAGAGTAATGGTAAGTCTTAAAATTAAGATAAACTATAAAAAACTATTATTTGCAAATATAATAAAAAACATTGCTTTGGATTTTAGGCGAAGAGCCCATTGATACAATAGGACCCAGTGTCCCGCCAAATCCAATTGAGAATCTTGGCGCTAGAATCAGGGACCTTGATGTGGATTCCATCAGACGATACTTGGCACAGAAGCTCGGGTTTTACGAGCCTGCTGAGCCATCGGCTCCGAGCGAAAAAGTACTTGACGAGGTTACCTTAGATGGAATTGTAAAATGGATAAAGAGTGATAGATGCAAGAATATAATAACATTATCTGGAGCTGGCATATCCACCGGTAAGTTTATTTTATAAGTTTAATCAAATAATATCAGTCATGGTAATTTTTTACATGTATCAAAACACTGAAAATATTTACATGTAGATTGCATTATCAAGGTCATTGCCAGTGATGTTTGTTTGTTATTGGAATATTTTGTATTATGTTGTCACTTCTCTAATCTTAGGAAATAAACCAAAATAAATATAGTAAGTAAATTATAAAAGTTACATTATAAAATTATGATAAAAAATAATGTTATTGAACAACTTTTGCACCATTTTTAATTCCATTCATACTAATATTGTAAATGCTCTCACACACACCTGAAGTAATTAACTGATCTTAAAGAATTTTAGTTTTAGAGATGATCTTGGGTAATGCCATAGGCTACTTTTTATTGCAATAATAACACGTAGATATGAAATTCTGACCATGTAAGAATTTCTCTGTCTGATAATTATTATATTATCACCGAACCAGTGGACCAATTTTGATTAAATTCTTTTGATGAATTGTGTTGAATTTTGTTCTGAAAATTATGAGAAACCAATAATTCTTAAATTAGTTGAATTATTGTCACCTTACTTACTTACTTACTTACTTACATACTTGTGTTATTTCAAGTGTCAAGGTGGCAAACTAGCATATGATAGCCTGCTTGATTGTAAGCGACCACCCTAGCATATAGACAATTGTGATACAAAAATTATTTTTCCATTCCCCATTTCCCTACCTGGAGCCCGGGAACCTCACTCACCGACAGAAACACAACACCACCAAGAGGTAGTGTTATTTTAGTATGGTCTTCTGTAAGGTGGAGATTACTTCCCGAGACAGGCGTTCCAATTCGAGTGGAAAATCCACTATGCCCTACCTCATTTAATTATTAAAACAAATTTCAGCTGCTGGAATCCCAGATTTTCGTAGTCCGGAGACTGGCTTATACCATAATTTGCAGAAGTACAACCTACCAGAACCACAGGCTATATTTGAAATAAACTTCTTCAGACAGAATCCAAAACCATTCTTTTGTTTAGCTAAAGAAATGTACCCAGGAAATTTCAAACCAACCACGTCACATTATTTCATTAGGCTACTACATGAGAAAGGTAAGAAACTGCAATTTTTAAAGCACTATATTTATTAATCATTATATATGTCACTGGCAATCTGTAGAATTCAGGTATATTTAATACAAAGGCAATGTATAGAATGCCTGGAGCGTCTAGATAATGTATACAATTCCTAGGGATTGTATAGAGTATCTGCTGGCCCACTGGCAACTAGTCTTAAAGCCTTGAGTCCTATCATCACTACTATCAACTAATCTACATCCTAACCCCAAGGAGGGTTCCGAATCATATGAGTTTAATAAAAATATTTGTTGATTTCTTTATAACCATTAATTCTTTTTTACAGGCTTATTGTTACGTCATTACACTCAAAATATTGATACATTGGAGAGACGTGCTGATCTTCCAGATGATAAACTGGTTGAAGCTCATGGTACATTCTACACGTCCCATTGTTTAGAATGCCGTAAAGAATATACTTTAGACTTTGTTAAAGGTAAGACATGTATGAAACTTTACACAAATAAAAGTGCAAGTTTCTTCTATGTCATAATTTATCAAACTACTTTATGTATTTTTACTACTGACATTTGCAGTATTGTATGATATTGTTGGAGTTTATTTGTCCATTATGTTAAGACAAATTATTTTTTATTGTAAATTTTTGTATGCTGGTAACAACAAATTGTGAAAATACCAATTTTTTTATTGGACATCTGTATCAACATTTTTGACTAATTGATGCAAAAATAGCAATTCTAACCTTTGCTCTAAAGCTCCTTTAAAATATGTATTTTTAATAGAATTGTGGTCTTTTTATCATTTAGATTCAATTCATATTTTGTTTTATTCGTTTTAATGTAATAGATTTACTCCCACTCTGTTTAATGTTTGTAGCCATACCACCTCTGCTTTTGACACCACTGCCTAAATAAAAAGAGTGTAACATATTCAGGGTTCATGTATGTATGTATGTACAATTCTTTATTCCACCATAACTTCTAAACGCCTGAACCATTTTAGATGTATGATGTATTTGATATCATTAGAATCCTTTCATGATCCCAGGTAACATCAGATACCGAAACTGTTAAAGTTGAAATACCAGCCTAAAAAGTCTCCTAATTATTACAATATGGGTATCATTTGAAAAGTCTTAAAATATAAATCAATAAACGGGTTTACCTGTAAAACAAGATAAATAATAGATTTTTTTGTTCATTTTTTAACCACAGTAGTGTTTTTTATTTTTTAAATTATTTCTTAACGTAGGTATAGGATTGTGATTTACCTAGGATTTATTTACTAGACAGGATTTTTGCCGATGAGATCCCTATCTGCACTGAATGTCCGGGTGTGGTGAAGCCCGACATCGTTTTCTTTGGCGAGAGTCTGCCGGAGCGGTTCCAGCGTTGTCTGCAAGAAGACTTTGAGAGATGCGACATGCTAATCATAATGGGCTCCTCGCTCGAAGTTCAACCTTTCGCCTCACTAATCGACATGTAAGTATATTATATCTAATACTATTACGTACACGTTTTGAGTCTTTTTTTGAAGTGAAAACTTCTTTAGCGGCGTTGTACACTTTTTTTTGTAATGGATAAAACTGTTGGTTTTCATACAGCAAATAAATAAATTAAACATTAGTAACTTAAACAACATAGGATCGTTTTTAAAACCTATCAAATACAATTTTTTTTTTTATTATTTTTAAAGCATGTAACTGCTTGATGTTTAAATCTAAAGAAAATATAACTAGAAAAAATTATACCTATCAAATACATTATTATTGCCTGTAGGGTGCCTGACTGGTGTCCCCGCTTACTCATAAACCGTGAAAGGGCCGGGGTTCGATCTCCTATGCTCAGGCTGTGGGGTTTGGGTGGTGGGCTGCAGTTCGATGAAGACAGCATTCGAGACGTGGCTCGTCTGGGAGATTGTGACGATGGCTGCCAAGACTTGGCTGACAGGCTGGGGTGGGGGGTGAGTATCTATACATATAATAAAATGGTAGGAAAGTCAAAACTGTACATTGAATATTTTTTTAAAATATACTTGCAGTGTGATCTGTAATCGATACTGAAGCCAAAAATATACTTTTTGGAATTTTTGTCTGTTTGTCTGTATGTATGTCCGGGATAAACTCAGAAAGTACTGCATGGATTTACTTCAAATTTGGCACAAATATTATTAAGAGTTGGGTCAACATATAGGTTTTATATTATTATTAGGCTATCACCTACGGGGAACGAGCAGGGAACCTTTATTTTTAACTAACTCCACGCGTACGAAGTCGCGGGCGGCCGCTAGTGGTTTTAATACAATTTCAGAAAGCAGCATTCGAGATGTGGCCGGTCTCAGTGGTTTTTTGGCCCAAAAAAAAATCCCTTTTCTGTTTTTTGCTGTAATTAATCAAGAGACACATATTAAATGTATACGAGTAAAAAACCCAAGTGTCTATCTTAAATACTTTTTTTTATAAAAAAAAAACATGAACTTTACATACGTGACCTTATCGCGAAAAACGTAAAAATGAATTCTGGAAGCGTACCCGATTCAGACTTACATTTCAAAAAATTTAAATTGCAAAAAACCGCCTAAATATGTTCCATTAGACCATATTTATTTTAAATGAATACCTTTGTCGGTTACGCTTTCAGATTTTATTTTTACGTTTCTACACGATAAGTTCACGTAAAGTTCATGATTTAAAAATAAAAAATTTAATATAGACACGTGGGTGTTTTACTAGTACATTTAATGTGTGTCTCTTGATCAATTACAGCGAAAAACGGAAGAGGGAAAATTTTTGGGCCGAAAATAGTGTGCTTTTGAGAGATTGTGATCACAGTCTGTGTATTATTCTGTTTTTTTCTTAAATGTCTTGATAGTGTTTTCACGATTTTATATGAAACGCAGATTACGCTACGACACCGGAGAGGAGTATGAATAAAAAATCGGCCAAGTGCGGGTCAGACTCGCGCACGAAGGGTTCCGTACCATTATCTTTACAACATTATGACGACCTCCGTGGCCGAGTGGTTTGTACGCCGGGTTTCATGGTGTCACCGACTCGAAAGGTCCCGGGTTCGAATCCCGGTGGGGGCAGATGTTTGTGTGATGAATTCGAGCATTTGTACTCCAGTCATGCATGTTTAATTTATATTTCTATATAAAATACACTTATATATGTACTGTATATGTATTCTATCCGTTACCCTAGTATCCAATAACACAAGCCTTACAGTGCTTACCTTTGGGGCTAGGCTAATTGGTGTGAGTGTTGGAAATGTTTATTTATTTATTTATCGGGCATATATTATAACATCAAGCAAAAAATGGCAAAAAAATCACGCCTATGTATGTGAGCCCCCAAAAATATTCATTTTATTTTAATCTTACTTATTATTTTTAAAGTGAATATACAAATAAATAAAAATATTCTGTAAATATTTAAAGTCTACCTATTACCGATATTAATGTAGAGTCAACAACGCAAACAAGTTTGTTGCATGGGAGCCCCCCTTTAATATTTATTTTATTCTACTTTTAGTATTTGTTGTTATAGCGGCAATAGAAATACATTATCAGTGAAATTTTCAACTGTCTAGCTAACACGGCTCAAGAGATACAGCCTGGTGACAGAAAGACAGACGAACAGTGGAGTTTAAGTAATAACCCAAGGCCCCTTTTTTGTCCTTTGCGTACGGAACCCTAAAAATTTTGCATAAACTATTCCTTAATTACTACTTTAAACTCTTAAAATAAACCAATATGTTTTTGTAGACACTTTTCCTCTAATTTAATGCAGCTGAAACCGCGCGGAACTTCTAGTCAAAGATACATAAATTCACTTTAAATTCATTCAAATTCAATGCAGCTTTTTTTTATTAAATTTAAATTATTAAAAAATTCAAAGCAATATGTTTTTTTTTATAAAAACTCGTACTTTTTTTAATAAAAAGAAACTTTTAAATAAAACTAGTTTTAACGGGTTAATGCACGAACTTTATTTATTGACTATTCTGACGATGCAGACCTGAAAAGGCTGCGAAACGTCAATAAATAAATAAAGTTCGTGCATTAACCCATTAAAACTAGTTTTATTAAATGAGTGATGTGCGTGAAAACCTAAGAAACTAAAACTTTTAAATTTGAATGAATGACCTTACTTGTTGTTGAATTATGTCAACTTGAATAAATTTCATTTTCATTTCGCTACATTTCAACAGGATGAACTTCGTGCGTTAGTAGCGCAGGAGCATGAACGACTCGAGATGGAAGGGGGGGTTTCCACGCTCGCGTCACACAGCGTTTCAGAAACCAAACCATAGTGTACTCGAACCAACGACGTCGGCAGTTAGGTGAATACTTGTAGTATAGTATCAATTATAACGGCGTACTTACATAGAGACGGGTGCAGAAGTGACACACAAAATTCGTTACATTTTAAATTACTCTACATGGTCTACCTCACAGAACACAGAACGAAATTAGAAGGGTGATCATATACCATTTGTGCGGGAGCCATAGAGGTATAAGAATAGAGTGGGGAAGGCGGCTCTAAAAGTGTCCGTCTAGTAGAAAGAGAAAGAAGATGAGAGACCGCTAGCTATCTCTTTCTCTTGTGACGCATGCGCAGTCGTTTGTCCAATAGTTGGTACAAGCATTACATCTAAATAGTAAGATGCTCACGGTTGCCAATGCGCATGCGCGATTAGAGAGAGAAAGCTAGCGGTCTCTCATCTTCTTTCTCTTTCTATTGGAGGGACACTACCACTTGTAGTAGAGTACTATATAGAGGGTGTTACAAAAATACAAATAAAGTTTGAAGGGCGTTGAAGTACATCATATAAGGAGTCTTCTCTAATTTTCTTAAAATATTTTCATGAAGTTTAAACTTTTTATAAAAACAGTTATTTTTAATGATCCTCGAACTAGTGACGTATCTTAAAATGATCGATATTTTTAATTAATCATTAATATAAAAAGTTTAAACTTAATGCAAATATTTTAAGAAAATTAGAGAAGACTCCTTGTGTGATGTACTTTAACGCCCTTCAAGCTTTATTTGTATTTTTGTAACACCCTGTATACTCCCCTACTCTATTCTTATACCTCTATGGCGGGAGCTGATGTCCCCGGCTCGCCTCCACTACACCTCCACCTAATAGATAATAGCCAATCAAACGAGGCGACATCAAAAAATCAAACCAATCAGCGATCACACCGGAGAGCAATAACGCAATAAGAACCAAGTTTTGGTCAAGTTACGAGCATTTGCTCACACATAACTGTGACGCGCCTGCCCCGCCCACAAGGGCCTACTAACCTCTTTCTGTGTAGGTTTTGTTCGTGGAACAGAGGTGACTTTGTAAGTGCGATCAAAGCACCTACATAATCCCCCATAATAAACGAAGAATAAGCTTGGATTAGTTACTTCATGTTTTGTCTCTGTTCATTGAATAACAAATGGCATTTGAGTGATATGAAGGAAACACGGTGTAACTAATCTTAACTTATACCTCGTTTATTATTGAGAGGGTACATGTAGGTGTAGGTATACTATTTGGATTTGAAGCTTTCATAACATTAAAGACTGTCCTTTTCGTTATTTTTTATTGTGTACGTAGTTACACCCGAGAGCAATAACGCAATAAGAACCAAGTTTTGGTCAAGTTATGACCATTTGCTCACACATAACTGTGGCGCTCCTGTATCGCCCACAAGACCCTTCTAACCTCTTTCTGTGTTCTGTGGTCTACCTACACCGTACTTATTTATTGTAATCGCAACCTTTGTATCTCCATTATGGTCTGCAGAATTGAATTGACTGTGCGTAGCAAATAGTTATTTATGATATCAGTGCGGTAAGTTGGGTATTACAGGCGAGTTTGTCTCCGGCTTACCATAGTCACGAGTGTCATACAACGTTTTTCAACACATTTGCGAGAAAACTTTACATTCCTAATTTAAGTAATGAAGCAAACTGTTTTCTTATAATAAAATGGCGCACTTTTCCAAATGGTCATTTGTCTTTTGACGTGACAACGTCTTAAATTAGGTTGCGGCTGGGAGTCACTTATGAAAAAGTGTAACGCTCGGTAACGTTACGATGAGTCTCTCGTGTTAAGTTTAAGTTTACATGTACAATGTTTTAGTAAACAAAATATATTTCTATAGTTAAAATTTGTGCAATTCTTATTTTCATTCAATTCCTTGTTCCTATTGTGCAATTTAATTATATTCATATCAATAAATATTCTACCGAGAAAAAGACGTTGTCACGTAAAATCTTCGCCCGTAAAACCGACTTTACAGGCAACCATTTTTTAACTTAAAAAACAGTATCAATCATACTGTATGAAAGGGTAAATTAACAAATTAATGAAAATAATATATATATGTAAATATATATTTATTTCTGTTTAGTATTAAAGTGAGACAAAGGTAAAGTATTTAAAGTTAAAGTTACTTAGAAAATTAAAAAAAAACCTTAAAGGATACGTACGGCGCCATGTATGGGAGCGTGCGGTAAAATGTTTTACCACACGCTCCGTTGTATGGTCCGTAACATTGAACTTTCGAACAATGTATACATCCTCTGTAAATGCATTTTTTGAGCAAATGTGTTGAAAACGTTATATTATTATATAGTTGCTATTCTTTGATCGTAAGAAACGTTATTTTAATATAGACCTTATGCCGTAATACTTATGGTTGCAAATGTAATGTAAATAAACTTGTGTTATGTCACCCGTATATACCTTATGCTACTACATTTAAGGTTGCAAATGTAATGCATAATTGAATTGTTACGTAATTGAATGTGACGAATTTTTGTTACTACTGTAAAACTTAAAAATAATTGAGTATACTGTAACTGTTACACTGGCTGTCACAAGACCTACATTAGCGTGCCTTTCATCATTTAATAAGAGTTCTATCCCTTTCTGGCATTGTCATTTGCTAAGGCGGAAAAGATGGAGAGATTGTATTTTTTTCACGCTTTTACAAACGCCATAAAGGGATGGAGCAACAGTAAATGCTGAGCTGAAAAATGTTAGAACAGATTTAATTTATTTTCTTGTTTGAAAATTATTACATCTAAAAGCTTAATGTAGGCTAACTTTAATATTTGTTTTTTACATCAATCGATCAATGATTCGACTTTTCGACGATTAATTTTATTTTACAAATGGTTTATGTTACAAATGTTACTTTTTTTTATTTAAAAAAAAATGAAGTTTTGTTACATATTATTCCAATTTCTGACATGGCCTAAGTATCTTGTGAAAATTTTACTAGAAAAAAACAATCCATTCTGTTCCAAAAAGGATATCTTGTAAAATTATCTTTAGATTGAAATCTAGCAGTTTATTACTTAAAAATAACAATACAATGAACTATATATCTTGTATTGAAAATATATAATTCAACAAATAGCAAAGTCTTAATAAAAAACATTATTGTTCATTGACACTGAAAAATCTCTGTGAAGTAATTCTTACTTAACAATAAACTTACTATTACTACCTATATAAATATAGATTTGTATCGCTTTGTTAATATAAATGAGGAGTACATTGCAATCCAGATTAGGTATAGATATAGTGCTAAAATGTATATCATTATATTTATTCAAGTGGGATACCATTTTGTCCCTAATTAACTATGGCCTTGGTCATGAAGCCTTAGGAAGCCTGTAATATATTGTATACATGAATTGTTAACCCATTAATATAATATAGAGAAAATTTTACTATAAAAATCCACTCTGCCAAGTTATCAGACGGGTCTTCTTTGTTATGCAAAACCATAGACAAATAAATTGGCGCCGTAGACATTTTTGTATTTAAAATTGCTACAGCGCATGCTTCCTAGTCTATGGTCGTTGCTCAGGAAGTTTGCCGGTGTGTATACCTGGACTGAGTTATTATTTTTCTAGTAAAATTTTCTTTAGATTTATAAATCTAGCAGTGTGAATAACTACCTATAATTTACTTATAAATTTAATGTTTGCGAGCGTGTTTTTGCACAATATTTTGTTAAACCAAGTTTGCGATGTGAATCCATTTAAAACATACGTGAAAGCTGAAACTTTTTTTAATGCGCGGTAAAAAAGCCCTGAAGTGAAACCAATGGGTGCCTTAGGGCCTGTTTCACAATCGATAAGTAAAGTTCTAAGTAAGGTATGTACTTAGGACATAACAGTTCAGTAAATAAGTAAATAGGGTATTTGACAAGTTTTAGAAAACGATCTCACGTTATTTACTAATGTTTATAGAGTCCGTAAAAAGTGGATATTCATCATTATCTTGTTCATTTCGGTAAAAAAAACTAAATCATAAACTCTATTTTCAAGTTACCGCGAAAACGTATCTCTGGACAATATGGCGTCTCACTAGTGTGTGACGTCACACGACTTTTATTAAAACGTCAAACCATATAATCTAATGTCACTTTAACCGGAAGTTTACTTGCGTGTGACGTCATTTTAGGTTCCACCAATCCCACGCGTTTTGGGTCACGTGACAAAAGACAAGAAGACTATTATCTTTATCGTGGGTTTTTAGTAATATGAATATTTTTTCTGTAAAAATAGTAAAAACCCCTGCGAATATTCATTCTAAATACAGATGCTAACAATTGGCACTTTATTTTTAATACTGCCAAATACCCCATTGCGTTACATAATCCCTTATGCGTAGCCCACAGTAGGAGATGCGTGGCTTAGACTTACGGAGCGGAGTAGTTGTAGAAGTAGTTTCATGTATGCCATGAAAATTTTAAACTTATGCTAAAGGATATAGGGTTTAACTTAAGCCGGGTCTCCAGCAAAACTTTTTGGAAAACATTCAACAAAAACACATACACAAAACTTTGTGACGACCTCCGTGGTTTGTACGCCGGGTTTCATGGCGTCGCCGACGCGAGAGGTCTCGGGTTCGAATCTCGGTGGGGGCAGATATTTGTGTGATGAACACGAGCATTTGTACTCCAGCATGGATGTTTAAATATGTATTTCTATATAAATATACTTATATATGTAAAGTATGTGTATTCTATCCGTTACCCTAGTATCCCATAACACAAGCCTTATAGTGCTTACTTTGGGGCTAGGCTAATTGGTGTGAGTGTTGGAAATATTTATTTATTATTTATTTATTTGTTTCTGAAACATGTTTCCCTTCACACGCCGTCTACTGCTCGCGTGGCTATCGCACACACTACACCCAGGGCTGCATTCCAAACCTACGTTCCACCTATCCAGGTGCAACAAATGTCAAATTTGACATACGTTTCATACATATTAAGTCAAAATTAAAACGTCTGAGTAAAAAGTTGCACTCAGAGCGTAGATTTGGAACGGATCCCCCGCTAGCGAGCTGTCAAAAAAATGGCCGATAAAACATTACCCTGTCCCTCGACCCACGCGGGGTGATTTGTGTACGTGTTTTGCATAAGGCTCGAAAAGCAAAAAACTTTGTTGATGCAAACAAACATGTGTAGTGAAACGAAAGTTTTGTGTAGACGGTTTTGTTTGATATTGATATGTTTTTGTTGATTGTGTAGGGCAAAACACACGCTGAAGACCCGCCTTAAAATTGTTGACTTCTCAGTATCTTTGCGGCGTCTCTCCTGGTCTGCGCTGCGCATTAGTATGCACGAAGAATTTAACCGCGCAGAAGTTTACTCATTGAGTACTTAAAGCTTTACTTATCAATTGTGAATCAGGCCCTTAGTATTATTTTGTTTCTTCAACGGGCAGTATTGTCGTATAAACGCTGGGCGTAAAGGCTCATTTACACTTGGTCGCTAGCCCGTATACGGGTCCGCGAAAACCTTTACTCGGATTCGGGCACCCGATGAAGTAAAATATTTATATTGTTTTTACTCGGACAAGGGTCAGTGGCGGATTTACCAGTAGGCTGAGTAGGCTGGAGCCTAGGGCAAATTTAGGCCGAAATTTTTTTGAACATTATTATACACACAAAGAAACGAATGTCAATATTTTCGTAATGCACAGTATACTGAACACTCTTACGTCCGTAATCCGTATATAAAAGATTACTAAACGCACTGTAGAATATAGGTACTTATGCGATCATGAATTTTTAAAATATGTATTCCAATAGCGTTTCAATATTAAATTACAATTTAAATTTAGTAACTTTAAAGTAAGTAATGTTAAAGGGAAAGTTGCAATATCAGAATAAATATGATTGTGAACTAAACTAGCGTATTGAATTGCAAAGGTCAGTAGGGCGGCAAAAATTTAATAGCCTATTAGCGGCAAATTTGTAAATCCGCCACTGACAAGGGTTGAAAGACGGCGTCGGGTGCCCAAAACGAAAGCTGTCCGAATACGGGCGTACTCGACACCGTTCATTCAGACTTAGTCGTGCGTCTGAATTCCATAGGCAATCGTATTTGGGCTAGCGACCAAATGTAAATGCTCCCTTAGATGAAGTTGAAATCACGAGTCCGGTACGCTTCGAATTCGCGTCAGCGTTTGTTAAACGCGCGTAAATAGAACTTTCGTGTGAATCTAACAACATGAGGGGGGCAGGTTTTTGGGTTTAGGGTTATGTAGTGCTAGGGCTGCCATCTCTAAAATATGGCAACCAGGATAAGACGCGTGATAACCCCGGATTTTGGAGCCCAGAACCCGGACAGACCATAAAAAAACAGGTAAAAATGTCACAAATCAATTTTTTTATGTTGATCTAGGCAAAAGAGCTAGCAGTCTACCTCATAATAAGTGGTCACTGCTGCCCATGGACACTTGCAGCACCAAGGGCCACTATTGCGTTGCCGTAATTTTTAAACCCGGACTACAAATGAAACCCCGCCCGGACGCTCCCCGGACGCCCCGTAAACTAGGACAAATCCGGGGAAACCCGGTCGGATGGCAGCCCTATGGGGTACTTATTTAATAACAGAGTTGTATTGACGTATTAATTTGGATACTTTTCTTACAACCGCATTCAAAAGATGTGAGTATGGCTGAGTTCACATTATGAAGAGCCTCGGTTCCTAAAAGCCAAGGTACTCGATTAAGTAGCGTTGTTTGAGTTTAATTTGACTATTAGTCAATGTGATGTCAAAAATAAAGAGGAATATCATTATCTATGGTCAACAACGCGGCCTCAATCTAACCATACTGCACAAAGTTATGGTTAAAAAATTGGTTACATTGCAAATAACGCAATGCACTTAATACTTGTGTGTGTTTAAAACAGTTTAATGGAGTATTCAATTCAATGCAATTCAATTCAATTTATTTGCATTAAATAGGGTACAAATAATGGTGTTGCATTTCATCTAAGTTGTCTCTTAACCTATTTAGTCATATAAAGATAACATGCAAATTTTTCTATTAAATTACTTATATTAATTACCTATATAAATGTCAATAATTCTTATTATAATATTTTAATTATTCGATGTCGTCAATTTATCATGTCCATAATTATCTGAATGTCATAATTAGAATGGTCTTGTAAAGAATCAGAATTAAATGTTATATTTAAACCCATTAAGCATGTCTTTAACCCATGCATCAAATCCTACCATAATTCATGAACTCAACCATACTGTAAAAATAAAGCTGTATGTGTATGTATGAAATAAAGCTTAACTTTTAAATAAGTACATGAATAAATATCTATAATTAACATAATATACATCTACATTTAAGTAGGTAACGAACAGCAAGGTTTAAACATAATTACGTAATCCTTATTTGAAGTGCCCTTGAAAATCCATATTTAATTACTGATGCTTCAGAATTATGACAGCTCTAGTGATAATCGAATACAATCCTTAGGAATATTACAATGTCTGAGGTTAAAAAATCTATGCCCTGCAATCTCTTTGTCTATTTTGAAAGAACAGTTTTTAAACTACAGTACTTTTTAAATAGGAATTAACTAGCAAACCAGTGAACCAAATGTTCACCAAAACCTGATTTCTCGAAAACCGGAAGTGCTACGTTACTCAAATCCGGTTTGTAGTCTTATCAGACTATTCTTAACTTATAACTTAAATATTCTCTTTATCTATCTCTTACGGTTTGGCCGCTGAAACAGCACCACAGACGGACTTGTCTAATAGATAAGAGATTAATTATGGAATAATTGGTAAAAAAATTGAAATACTTTTGCGGATATTAATTAACTGTCCTTGTACTAACTTTAAAAGAGACGTTTATTAGTTTCTTCATTATGTAGTGAATTGTACGTTTATCGGATAAAACCAAATAAATAAATACAAACTAATGTTGCCGATCGATAGTCGACTATCGATGATTAATCGATAGTCTATCGATATCCAACCAATCGATCGGCTTATCGATAGTATCGATACTATCGATAGCACAGAAAAAGCCAATACTATCGGATGAGTTAAATACTATCGATAGTATTGTAGTTCGTTAATAACAAACTATCGATAGTATCGATACTGTCGATTTTATTTGCAACCATACTATCGATAGTTTAACAATTTGCAATAGTATTGTTTACAATTTTCAGGTATTATAGTCAATCACAAACTTTAGTCTAGAACAATCGCTAGTGTCGATACTATCGATAGTATTGTTGCAGATAAAATCAACACTATCGATAGTATCGATACTATCAATAGTTTGTTATTAACGAACTACAATAGTATCGATAGTATCGATAGTATTGCACTCATTCGATAGTATTGCCTTGTTCTGAGCTATCGATAATATCGATACTATCGGTAGTATCGATTCTATCGATAGGCTACATGATTTTCGATGTAAACTGTCGATAGTTTTAATATCGATAGTTCGTCAACACTAATACAAACTTATCATTTGAGTAAGTATTTGGTTTAGAAGTTAGGTACTTAGATTGTGCAGCAAGAAACTATATACCGCATACCGCAGGTCAAGATACCCAAAATTGTATTTTTTTTTCAATTTTAAATTAAATTTTATGGTAATCGACATAAGGTTCACAATTTATTGAGAAAAAATTACAGTTTGTGCTAACTTGATGTGTGGCTAATCGCAGCAGTGTGAACTAATCATACATTTTATAATAATTTGGACAATCTTAAGTAGTTACACTAGTGTAGTTGTTAAGGACTTGGTAAATTTAATTTTTTTTTATACTGAATATTATATTTTGGCCACTAGCAATAAATATAATCTGCCTAGAGTTTAGTGGTTAGCAACACTATTCTTAAGCCTATATTTCATTACATTTAAAAAGCCAACTTTCATAATGCTTTCTATTACAAATAATAATATATTTCAGATTGAAGAATGACTTACCTAAAATGCATTAGGTTTAGTGCATAAGCATCTCCGTTAATAATAAAAGTTTAATTCATTATTTGAAGAAAGATTAATTAATAAATAGTTTTTGATGAACAACACCTATAAGTAGCTCTTTATTGAACTATTCGAGTTAAATTAAAATATTGTATATAAACATGCTTATAAGTTGGCCGAGCTTTATTGAAAGGGTAAAAGTCTGAATAATTTTATATCCTCATTTTTAGCTATTCGTTGAAAGCATTAGAGAATGAAAATGCTTGTCTGGAAAGCTTAATAATAAAAATATTTATTGCGATGGACTGCGTTCTCAATTGTAAGCATTAAGTGCAACAAATGTCAATTTTGATATAAGTTTCATACAATATATGTCAAAATTGAAACTTCAGCATAAGAAGTTGCGCTCAGAGCGTAGGTTTGACCGCAAGTCAGGAGGTCAATTGCCTACCGGGATTGCTATAGCGATCGCTATCGCTTTCGATATCATATTGTTATTTCTGACCCACGAAGGTTTTCAAATTCCTTACGCTCATTTCTTAATTATTATTATTAGCAATGCAAAAGAAAAAATCGAGCGTGCATTTTGAAACCTTCAGCGGTCAGAAATATAAAAATGAAATCGTAAGCGATAGCGATAGCCATAGCAATCTCGTGAGGCGATTGGCCTCCAGATATAATGTAAATCCGTTGTATTAATGAGAATATGCATAATTCGGCCCCGAAATTGTAAAGAGAATCAAAAGTGCATGAGCTCACCAAACGGCGATAAATCTCATTCTATTTTAAACTTTATGCATTAATGGATAAGGCTAAATATGGATTGCATAAATTCCTAAAAGAAATATTATTTAAAAAAATTAAAAATCTTTTGACAGATCTCCCATCCTATTAAATGTAAATCCAATGCTTCGTGTATTCATACAATCTAATTTTATAACATACCTATCTATCTATTTTCTCTCATAGATCGGTATGTTGGTAGAAAATTCTCGATAAATGATAATTATGTGCAACTTTCGATGGTTTTCCTGTATTAATTTATTACAGATTCATTATGCCATCACTAAATGCATCCTTATTCGTTGGCCGGGGTAATCGGGAATTGCCTGCCAAATTGATATTGACGCCTAACATGATTAAAGCAAAAGCGACACATTATACCATATCCACATTGATAACGGAGACATGAATAGAAAGATATCTCAACTAACTTTAAATATATGTATATAACTTTTTTTTTTGTGTTTAATATACAGTCAAAACCGAATATAACGACATCGTATATAACGACGTGTCGGTTATCACGACAATTAGGCAAGGTCCTGACCGAAACCCTATATAAACCCCTACGTAAACAAACCGCCTATAACAACACCGGATATAGCGAAATATCGCTTGAAACGACTTATACCCAATGAATATTATTGATAATTTGTTTTTTGTTTGATTACAATTGTTATTTAAAATTTAATAGTTATTACAATTGTAGGCTGTTGAATACGTTTCATATGTTTTAACGAAACTAATAGTTTATATACACTTTGTATACATACAGTAAACTTATTCAATAAGTTTACTGTATGTATACAAACTGTATTAGCGAAACAATATAAAATCAAAATGTCTGCCATAATAAAGTCTATAGGAGTTATAAGCTATGAAAACTATCAAATATAATTGTTTCTCCTACAAGTTATTTATATATTTGTAAATCCCAGTGCGTGTTTATTTCTTTATTTATACTAGGTACAATTTTTTTTTAATTATAATTTGAAGAATATAATATCAACAATGTTTCTTATGATTCAGATGTGTGCTTATTTATTGAATAAAAATTAATGTTGTTACCTAAACATATTCTGTAAAATTGTTCTTGATTATAATTATTTATTTTTATAAGGGGTTTAGAATAATGATAGTATTATAAGCATCCTTGTAGAACTAGCAAAATATAGTTGCTTCGCTTAAAAGGGAAATGAAGGCACACAGATTGATATTAATATATCAGATAAATGAAATAAAGTTGTTCAAACATTCCGTACATTATCTAATAATAATAATAATGTAACTTATATTTTATTATATTACCTTAATAATTAAAAAACTTCTTTGAAAAAGTTGGTAGGTACTAAATTTGGCTTGTTCTACGAGTATAGTTAGAATAAATTATTTTCTAAATTTATTTAAAGCTTTTATTTATTTTCCATAATATCATGTGGTCTGTAATGTATTTAAAATTAATGTATAGGTATAGCTTTTTTATATGAAAGCAATAAAATCACTCTGCTGCAGTCACATTGTGATGTTAGATATTTGTCGTTTTATTTTAATATTTGTTTTTATTATACGAAACAAGATGAAACCCATTTCAAAAGGAAGAGAACGCATTAAAGTACAATACAATACAATACACAATACTTTATTGAAAACACCACAACACAGAACAGAAATGAGGGACATTACAATTGTAAAAAAAAAGAGTGCTTCAATGGGCGGTCTTATCGTTAAAAGCGATTTCTTCCAGACAACCTTTAAGTAATATAGTCTAAGAGCCCACGACAGTAAGCCTAGTCCGATAGAGTAGGTACCACATGATCATCATCATCATCAGCCTATTAATGTCCCCACTGCTGGGACACAGGCCTTGCCTATGGATGGAATAGTGAGATTGGGCCATGACCCACCACACGGGCCCAGTGAGGATTGGTGGGTGCTAACGACTGTAGATGCAGCCGGGACCAACGGCTTAACTTGCCTTCCGAAGCACAGAAGAGCTCGAGATAGTAATTTTTGGTCACCCATCCAATGATCGACCACTGCGAAAGTTGCTTAAGTTCAACGATCGCAGCCGAACGCGCTAACCACTTGCGCCATCGAGCTCCTCGATACCACATGATATATATACAGATTGTTCCAAAACTTTGCCACATGGAGGGAAAGAACCTCAATATTGTGCTAACATAGAAAGTTTTGCTAAAAGAAGATTATTTAAAACATTAAAAAAAACGGGCTACTTTCGAGGTATTAAATAAACACGCAAATCTGAGTCGGTAGTAAATATACACTTAACCCCCTTTTTAATAAACGAATAATTAGCTTGCATTAGTTACTCCATATTTTGTCTCTGGTCATTGAATGACAAATGACACTTGAGTGTTATGAACATAAAACGGCGTTACTAGTCTAAGCTTATTCTTCGTTTATTAATAAGGTGGTAAATGTAAGAAAAAAATTACCGGTAATTTTAGTGTACCGATCGAAAGGTACATTTATTTCTTCTAAGTGATACAGTATATATAAAATAAAAAGAAGCTGATTCAACTGACTTAATGTATTACTATAATATCACTTGGAAACTTTTCCTATTAGGGGTCTACCACATAACTATAAATTGGCATTAACTTAGTGTATATTTTACCTTTTACGACCACCGTAGCCGAGTGGTTTGTACGCTGGGTTTCAAGGTGTCGCCTCCTCGAGAGGTCCCAGGTTCGAGTCCCGGTGGGGGCAAATGTTTGTGTTATGAATACGAGCATTTGTTCTCCAGTCATGGATGTTTAATATAAACTTATGTATTCTATCCGTTACCCCAGCATCTCATAACGCAAGATTTACATTGCTTACTTTGGGCCTAGGCTAATTGGTGTGTGTTGGAAATATTTATTTATTTATATCCCAAACACGCTCTATTTTTTTTAAAATTTAGATATATCAAGGTAGAAACCCTATTTTCAATCGAGTCTTCGTTCACAGTGAACTTGGTAAGTAACCTAGTCCAAAGTTCACTTCAATTTGGATAGGTATTATAATTAGCAAATTAAAATAAGAACCATTATGCAAGGTAAGCCTTCATACATTTTTTGCATTTATTTAAGGTTGACTGGCAGGGAATTCTTTTAGCGTTCGCCTTTTGTCATAGTTTTGTAATTGTGGTAATAAAGTTTAAATAAATACATTTTTTGACTTTCACATATGCTTGTTTTAGCCTAAACGGAATAAATGAATATTGAATTCTAATACATTTCATAAATACAATTACCGTAGGCTTGTTTATTAAAGGCAATAAATTAAACTGAATTAATAATAAAATAAGTAATGTTTATCCATTTTTAATGATATTCCATATAATTATCATAAAGTATTTTTGGGAATCTGATCAAGATGAAGTAGATAATTTCTGCAATAGCGACGAACGAGAACCCCATGAAGATTCCAGCAAAACCACCAATGTTACCTGAAATACAATTCATTAGAACCTTAATAATATATAGGTGCCTATTTTCCTTAAAAATATTATAAATTCAAAAGAGTTTCACTGACTGTTTAACGTCTAAACTAGGTCTGTGGCCTAAACCGCTTTTTATTTTTATTTTTTTTATTGACAAAGATTCACCAACAACATATAATTTTACATTACAATTTGAATATATATATTTATATACCATACTTAAAGATATGCTTTTTTATAGGTGCATACAGCATTCACATAAATACAAATAAACTACAATGACAGATTAAACAAACAAAAAATATACCTATCCACCATCATGAAAAGCAGGTATACTGAATTATAATATTATTTAGTCTGTACTAGCAAACCCGGCGAACTCCGTTTCGCCACCAGATGGCTTCGTTTTATGTAACATTTCGTTTGGTGATTAAAAGATTTTTTTTTTAATTTTTCCTGAACTTTCTTTGCTATAAACCTCACGAAGCCCGAGACCTTTCCAACGAAAGCAAAACCGTGGAAATCGGTTTGTGCGTTCTGGAGTTATAGCGTCAGGAAGGAAAACCCGACTTATTTTTATATAGTAGATTACGGTAAAATTTTATTTTTTCCACAAATAACCTCTTATATACGCGCTCAGAGTCGTGGAAAACGTCGACAACCGATTTTGATATAGAGATAGAGAGGATAGCAGAGCCGTCCTTAATAAAGGCTTTTTTTATTTCATGACAAGAAGTGGTTGTGAGTGTGAATGTTTTACTGATTATTGTACGTTAATGGCGACGAAGTCCCTATTAGTAGGTCCCTGTGGAATATTTATTTTATTTAATCTGTTTGATAGATTATGATGTAGCGCCTGATAAAAACGTCATCATTGTCATCACCAGCCTATTAATGTCCCCACTGCTGGGGCAAAGGCCTTCCCCTATGGATGACATAGGGAGATTGGGCCGTGACCCACTACGCGGGTGCAGTGTGAATTGTTAGCTGCTAACAACTACAGATGTAGCCGGGACCAACGGTTTAACGTGCCTTCCGAAGCACGGAGGAACTCGAGCTAATAAGTTTTAGTCACCCATCTAATACCAAAAATGTTTTTCTTTTTTTTGATAGCCAGTTAGGCAAATGACTCTACCTCTACCCCACCTGTTGTTAAGTGGTGATAGAGTCCAAACGCGAAGATAGCTGGTACAGCAGATATAAACTGCCACACCAACCATCATCACCTTGCCGGCTTGCAAAAATGCTTCTTCACGCCTCTCTTAAAGGACCCCAGATTGTAGGAAGCAGGGAATTTAACTTTTACGATCGCAGGCCGAACGCGCTATCCACCTGCGTCATTGAGCTCCGCTGATCTAATGAGCTAAAGACAACGTAAACTATCACTCACTGACGACTTCAAACCAGTATGAGATAACATCTAGGCGATCCAAGGTACAATCGTCTGTGGGCTGGAAGATAGCCACGATAGACTTGTTGACAAGGTCCAACTGTTTTCTGTAATAAAAAGTAGGTAGGTATGTGATTCAGCGTCCCAACTTTAAAATACTTAAATCAGTGATACCATCCATCATCACAAAATCAAAATAGCTAAACGCTTACCTATTTAAAATGAATTTATACGAACAGCCTAAGAACAGTGCTCAGTGAACAATGATGGTCTACCAAATCAATTCATTGTTCTTTCTACATTCGTACCTATTTCAACCTATTAAAAATTTGGTGTAAAATACTCAACTCAAATTAAACTCATATAATCAGTCTAGGCTGTTACAAGCTCTTGTGAAAGTCAAACGCTACGCCATCCGTTTGTAAATCTACGGGCGGCGGGAGACCTTGTACTGAGAAGAACCGGCAAGAAATAGGAAGGTAATAATACTTGGAAACTTGAATTAAATAAGTACCTAAGGTCTCAGATTACAGAACGCACAAAACACCCAAGTGCGGTCATTAAAGCAAATACGAAGTCAAAAGTTTTTACAATGTTTGAACAAGGCGGCGCAGCTTTAAAAACTTAATATTCATCTGACGTATTCACAAGCACAACACGCCGCGACTGGGCGCACCTGCGTGTTTCGTGCGGTCTATCTGCCTTTTCTTCTGTAATTTGAAAGTAAGAGATTGATCACCTGAAAATAGTCTTCAAATCTTTGTTGCCAAACTCGCTCAGATTTGATAGCTGTAAAGACATGGGGGACTTGAACGCCCGAGTGTAGTGCTGGGTAAACTCGCAGTCGGGGAGGCACTCTGGGCAGTTCATGGAATCTTGGGTTTCTGTCTCTAATCCTTTTTTAGTTTCAGCTCCTTTAGGGTATTGGTAAAGTAGCTTTTCTGGAACATTATTTTATTTTCCATACATTATTTTCAACCACGTACCTACCTACTAGGTAAATCTTTGAACTCTTCCCCATTTGCCCTTGCCGAATAAATTAATATTTACTTTTTAATTAATTAATAAAAAAATGTATCGATTCTAAGGTTGTATAATGTTAGAGAAGTGTCGATTCTGGCCTGATTGGCAACAGTGTATCCTTGTCATACTGTACTGAACGAAAAGGAGAGGCTGATGTTAAATTTAGTTTTAAGTTTAGAGAATCGTGCCAGAATCGACACCTTTATCATATTTTAAGTAATAGGGTTCAGAGAGTCGTAACCTTTAATCAATGGTGGAAAATTTCCAGCTTCGTCGGTTAAGAAGAGGATTTCCGCAGGGCTCAATCCTTAGAGTCCTCCCAAACGTAGGGGGACTAGGAGATGCTTGCCGTCGACTGTACCACGGGGTGATACGGTCGATGGCACTTTATGGAGCTCCGGTTTAGGCTGAGTGGCCCTGCTGCGACGACCGCAGAGGATCATTGCGACCCGAGCTGTGCGAGCGTACCGCACGGTCAGCCATGGCGCCGCCTGCGTACTCGCGGGTGCGACGCCGTGGGATCACGATGCGCAGGTCCTGGCAGACGTGCATCTAGGTCGGGTCGAAGCTAGGGAGCGCGGTGAAAGACCTGCTCCAGCAGAGCTGCGGCAGGTCCGTTCCATCGCGCAGGTAGAGGCCATGCAGCGTCCAAGTGAGCGCCAGCCACCGGACGATTGAGGCCATTCGTCCGGTGTTGGAGGAGTGGGTGGGTCGCCGGCGCGGCGGCCTTTCGTTCTGCATGGTGCAGGTACTGACTATTACCTACCTTTGTACTTATTGAGGCAGGCGAGATTGTCTAGGTGACATATTGACACTCCCTTCCCCGCGGGAAGGTAGTACGGCGTGCACTTGCATAGCGATTGCATTGTCCTAATACGGCAGTTGATGATGCAAGCGCTGTAGGAGTACATGTTGCCGAATTGCTTTTGCTCATCGTGGAACAAGCACTTCCTCTGAAACAAGAACTTGGTTGCTGAAGATCCTATCTATCATTACAATACCCCCAAGATACGATACTTGAGTGGAATACTCGTTCACGACTCGAGGTCCGCTGATAATGCTCCTGAAAATTATGTAAATTGTATCATTAAATTTTAGTCATTAGAAGCACACGCTTCGTTCTCGCCGCCATTTTGAGGAGTGGCATAGAAGACGCGACGTGCGGATGATCAACTCTACAGATTAGTCGCTAACGCGTACAATCACCGCTCACGTACACGATATCTCGAACCACTTGGGTCTAGTGCGAGCACGAGTTCCATCCATTTGCTTGAGACATGTGTCTGTGAACTTCTTTGTGAAAAATAGTTATTATAACTCTTCGGTGGACGGTTGTTTGAATTCAACATTAAACGGTGAATTGTCTTTTTTATTCAATTTGTACTTAATACATATAACAATAACAACCAAAATTAAACACTTTTGTTATTATTGGTTAATATTTCCTTTCTTACTTTTCATTCTCAACAATAAATCAAACATCTGGATACGTAGGTATGCGTGCTACTCCATTACCACTTTTGTGCACAAGCAAAGTTGACAATTCTAGCGCGATCGCCGAGCGAAAACAAGTAAATTTCGCAGCGCCCGAGATTCATTCATTGGGTGGTGACCAAAAATAAATTTTGACGAGCTTCTTCGGGAGGCAGTTGAAGCCGTTGGTCCTGGCTACATTATGTAGTCGTTAGCACGTACCAATCCACTCTGGACAGCGTGGTGGATCATAGCTCATTCTTTCTATTCCATCAATAGGGAAGGCCCGGACAGTGGGGTAATTGATAGGCCGGTGTTGATGATGATGATAATGATCCTCTAAGGGCATGCATACTGGGTGAAATATAAACTATAGCATCTTACTGTATGTACTTGTTATGATTGTATTTATGGTTTGTCTTAAAGACAGCATTAAAACTATTGAAAGATAAATTTAAGGGAGCTTTGCTGGAGTCCGAATTCAAACTAAACTTAAATCATAAAAGACGATTGTGAGAATACATGATGGTGTATTTCCACAATCGCTTCCTTCCCTTACCGTTTCGAGGGGATATCTGCGGACTTCATGAGTGGCGTATTGCTTGACTGACTTCAGATGCAGCAGCATGACTTGGTTGGGTTCGATCAAGCGGTGAATTACGCGCCCACCGCTGGGGTCCGCGAAATGTGTGGGATCGAATAAGAATAACTGGGAAATAAATGGAAATTATCAGTAAGCTCTTGTGGCACCCAAATAATACATAATTCTGTTTGTCTGCCAGTCTGTTGCTAGTGTAACGTGTGACCGTTTTTAACAAATTTTTGGGGGCTTTTCAATTCAGCATGACTTGTAAAAGTTTTTTTTTTATTGGCGGGATAGCTATCCTGTACCTTCTTTATGATATTTCGGCACTGCTGTAAGCACCATGATCATGGAAAAACTAGGTACATGGTAACAATGCCGTTAATAACAAAAATCACTGTAATATTAGTAAACATAAAAGTTTATAACAGCACTAGCGGTCCGCCCTCGCTTCGCTTTGGTGTAGAGCTGAAGTGTTGACTACAGTTTTTGTTCTCAGGCTGGTATTATACACAATGCCATTCATCTATGATTCTTCTTATACCTGCATGCAAAGTCTCAGCCCGATCGGTTTAAAATTGACAAAGTTTCATACAAACTTTCATTCCCTATTTTATCCCTTTGGGGGTAGAATTGATCAAAATCCTTTCTTAGCGGATGCCTACGTCATAACATCTACCTGCATGCCAAATTTCAGCCCGATCCGTCGAGTGGTTTGGGCTGTGCGTTGATAGATCACTATGTCAGTCACCTTTGAGTTTTATATTATATAGACTAGCGACCCGCCCT
Source organism: Chilo suppressalis (assembly GCA_902850365.2). Lineage (NCBI taxonomy): Eukaryota > Metazoa > Arthropoda > Insecta > Lepidoptera > Crambidae > Chilo > Chilo suppressalis. Next base: position 3,454,589 of record OU963910.1, read on the forward strand.
CGCTTCGCTTCGGTGTAGAGCTGAAGTGTAGACTACAGGTTTTGTTCTCAGGCTTGTATTATATATGTTACCGGCCAAACCCGATTTCAGGACAAACTAGTTTTGCCTAGGCTAAACTGGTTCTTCCTATGCGCGATAGGATTAACTAGTATAGCCTAGTCCAAACTAATTTGTCCTAAGCCCGATAGGATAAACCAGTTTAGCCTAGGCCAAACTAGTTGATCCTGATAAAAATACGCATACTCTAGGATAAACTAGTATGGCCTAGTGTAAACATTATAGTATATCTAGAAAGTCAAAATAAATAGATAAACTGAATAAAATAATCCGTAATTGGAAAAATAATATTTTTTATTAAAACCATAATGATTCATCGTTACAAGTTATGGATAATTAGTAATACAAAGAAAAGTAAGAAAAGTTTAATTTTTCTAGTAAACTTTTCTTTAGATTTAAACACCTAGCAGTTAAATGCTTAAAAATAAATAAAAACACTAACTATAATTGCTATTTCTTCTTTCAAACGTTTAATACTTGAAAAAGTATTCATTTGACATTGTGGGTTGCGTGGTTGCAACCTACAATGCGAAGAGATGGCGCTGCCTTGCAGCTTAAGGCTAGGAAAATTTCGACGCGGCGAATAGGGCCGTGGTAGCATAATGGTCAGTGCATTCGCCCGGATTGCGAAGGGTGCGGGTTCGAGTCCGGTCCGCTGCCTGGTCTGCGTGGTTTTTTTTTCTAGTAAACTTTTCTTAAAATATTTTGAGTTTACAGTGAGATGAATTGTAAAAGGTTCGAATGATTCGGAATTTCTTAAGCCGGGTAGTTACTCATTGGCGAGCTGTAACCATAACCGTTGCACGCACTGTAACCAAAAAGCATAGTGTGTACGTGGTTCGATAACCTGCTGCGAGAACGGTACGCGTGCGGTTTGAAGCGAGCCAACGTTCACAACTGAGCTACTAGCGTACACACTAGAACTTCGTACTGTATCACGCATGTTACGGTAACAGATCGCTAATGCGTACCCGGCTTTACTGTCTTCCGAACTCCCGGCAACAACAAAAGAGTTAAACAAAAACCAATTACAGAAAAAACACTCCCTCCACTTTCTTCCAGCGTTCTTTTTACATGACGCGCCCTGTACAAGTCCTGACATGTTTGTTCAATTACTTTCCGCTTTGCTAAATTGGTTTAGACTAGGTCGTACTAGTTTATCCTAGAGTGTGCGTATTTATATCAGGATCATCTAGTTTGGCCTAGGCTAAACTGGTTTATCCTGTCGCGCTTAGGATAAATTAGTTTGGACTAGGCTATACTAGTTAATCCTATCGCGTATAGGAAGAACCAGTTTAGCCTAGGCAAAACTAGATTGTCCTGAAATCGGGTTTGGCCGGTAACATATACAATGACATTCATCTATGATTCTTCTTATACCTGCATGCAAAGTTACAGCCCGATCGGTTTAAAATTGACAAAGATTCATACAAACTTTCATTCCCTATTTTGTTCCCTTGGGGGTAAAATTGGGGGTAAAAATCAAAATCCTTTCTTAGCGGATGCCTCATCATAAATTCTACTTGCATGCCAAATTTCAGCCCGATCCGTCCAGTGGTTTGAGCTGAGCGTTGATAGATCACTATGTCAGTCAGTCAGTCACCTTTGAATTTTATATATATACTCGTATATAGATGATGTATTATGGTTCTGTGTAGGGTTGCAACGATATATCGGAATATCGATAATATCGAGACCAAAATATCGATATTTATATCGATATTTAAAATTCACTGATATCGATAATATCGATATCGGAAATTCCAAAATATCGATATTTCGTAGACTAAATTTAAACACAATAATATCAATTAATTTACCTGCTATGACTATCTAAATTGAATAATATCGAAATAACTATTGCTTTGAAATCGCAAGAGCTTATAGATGTATTAAAAAAATCTTGAACCCCAAGAAATATACTAAACTGGTGTGGATTCTGGCATGATTCTCTCAACCTAAAATTAAATTTGACAACAGTGTATCCTTGTCATTCTCTATACAGAATGACAAGGAGAGACTGATGTTAAATTTAGTTTTAAGTTTAGATAATCATGCCAGAATCGACACCAACGTATATAGGTATAATCGTATACCTAATGGTAACTCATGCACTTAAATAAAATTTCTTGCCTCTCTTTCTAGATAATTGTCAACTACTGATTAATTGAAATTAAATATCATTGTAATATAACACAAAATAAAATTAAGAATCTTATACAAATAGTAAATTTTTAAGCTCGCCAAGTCAAGAAAGTAAGATAGGTATAGTAATTTTTGAAGCTTTAGGCTTACCCTATTCTGAAGCCATGGGCACGCCCCTGATGTGTGGGAGACTAAGCAATTTGCGTATTTGATGTGCGCTAAAAAACCGACATAGCTTGGAAAAGCACGAATGTAGTGAAAACTTAGAGAAGGCATTCGCAAATGTCGTCCCACATATGCGGGTTGCCGCATTCGTGCTAACAAATGTGAGTGATCTGATCAGGATAATAATTTTAATTTTTTGGTTTCCTGTCGTGGCTGAAACACAAACCGTACGAGCCAAAAAAAATCCTGCTTGGCGCGATTTCATCAAGCATGTTTAAAGAAAAAGCTGGCTCAATGCATTTTGCGAGAAACTCGCCAACAAAAATATGAATGTGTCACACTCACCCCGTATTCTAATGTTTATAAAAAAAGAGAAAAAAAAATCGATATATCGATAATATCGAGTTCAAATGGTCGATATATCGGATATCGATATTTACCTGACTTCGATATAAATATCGATATTTCAAAAGACTTTGCATCCCTAGTTCTGTGGATATATAGATATAATAGAGTGGGTATTCATGTTTTATCTTGTTACACTTACATCGAATCCGGGTACGTAGCCCAGCGGGTACAGGTAGTCGTCCAACATCGGGTCGAGGATAAAGTTCAGACCCTGCGAGATTCCAGCGCTCATTTGTCTTTTGGCACTAGCTATAGTTCTTTCTGGACTGAAAATATTCAATCATAATCATCAGCCTTTTGATGTCCTCTCCGCGAGGACACACGCCTTCCCTATGGACGGAAGATTGGGCTATGATCCACTACGCAGGCTCAGTGCTGGAACCAACGACTTGGCGTGCTTTCCTAAGCTAGGAGGAGCTCGAGATATTAAGATTTCGGTCACCATTCAATGACCATTTCGAAAATTTCTTAACTCACACGATCGTACCCCAAATGCAGTACCTGCGCCATCGAGCTCTACCCAATAGCTTATTGCAATTAAAATATTCGATAGGAACATGTTAGTACCTATTTTGTGCCTATTAGTCAAGTGGTACTATCATCTAAATTACTCTGTCCACTGATTCATCTTTGATACTGATTAAGTTTTACCATCTACATATCGTTTTTTTTTTATAGATAGGTCCGACAAATGACTCCACCCCATCTGATGTTAAGTGAAGGTGAAGTCCAGACGCGAAGATAGATAATGCTCTAAGGGTAGAAACTGTGTAGGCAACAAACAAGTGATATTCTAGTATGGTAAGCCACTTGCTCGATGGCGCAGGCCATATGCCTGCTATCGTGAAAGTTAAGCAACTTTCGGAATAGTCGGTCATTGGATGGGTGACCAAAAAGTTATTACCTCGAGCTCCTCCGTGCTTCGGAAGGCACGTTAAGCCGTTGGTCCCGGCTACATCTGCAGTCGTTAGCATCCACTGAGCTCGCGTGGTGGGACACTGCCACAGTCTTCCATTTCATCCATAGGCAAGGCCTGTGCCCCTGCAGTTAGGATATTAATAGGCTGATGATGATGATGAAGCCGCTTATCATCAGGGAGATAGATCATACGCTTGTTCGTTTTTGCCCTGTTATCAATATTCTACTCTAATATTTAAGAAATGTTAGGTAAATGATTAAAAATTCGATCTGCATTACCTGCGTCATCGATCTCCTCGCAAGTTCTAAAAAGTTGCCATTACAAAATGCTACAGAATCGCTCTGCTGAAGTCAAAATCTGTAGTAGGAGTAGTTTTGCTTCGCCTGGGTTGGGAGCCAGCAGTTTGGAATTATATGGGAGAAGAGGATAAATATGTAGATTTGTATACCTAAGTTATTATACACAAAATTACCTTCCTGCGGAGTCATAGTCGAGTATAAAGTTGAAGGCACAGCAATGTCCCTTGACTGTGCGCCGCACCGTGAAGATATCGGAACATTTCACTAACTCGCCAGCCCACGCGCAACGAAGTAGCATGTCCGAGCAGCTGGGGGCCAGCTGTCATAAACAAGTTCTTCAGTGTAGGAGATGGGGTCGGGGATAAATTGTAATGGAGAAATTCTTTAGCGCAGAAGATGAGGTCAGGGATGTAACGGAGAAATTCTTTAGTGTAGGACATAGTGTCAGGGAAAAAATGTAATGGAGAAATTCTTTAGTGACGGAAATGGGGTCAGGGATAAAATGTGATGGAGAAATTCTTTAGTGTCGGAAGCGGAAATGGGGTCAGGGATAAAATTTTATGTAGAAATTCTTTAGTGTATGGGATGCAGTCAGGAATAAAAATATCATAGGAAAGTTTTATAGTGCACTAGATGCAGTCAGGGATTAATATCATGGAGAAATTCTTTAGTGACGGAAGCGGAAATGGGGTCAGGGATAAAATTTTATGTAGAAATTCTTTAGTGTATGGGATGCAGTCAGGAATAAAAATGTCATAGGAAAGTTTTATAGTGCAGGATGTGGTTAGGACTAAAGATTTCATGGAAATGTTTTTAAGTGTAAGTGTAGTAGTGTGTACACGGGCCGCACGCCACAGCCACAAACGCCGCCACGAGAAGCTAGAAGCGGCTACTAAAGTGGCTGAAGCGCGCGACAGCGGCCGACTAAGGTAAGGGAGAGAGGGGTGGGGAATCGCGCGAGTGACTTGTGGCGGCGTTTTGTATCGGCGCATTAAGTGGCCGGTGCGGGCCACAAGAAGCGAGCAACGACGATTTGTAGCGTGTGGCGGCCACCGGCGTACCGTGTGTGGCGAGTCCATATAAAATGTATGAAAACTGCAAGAAATATGCCGGTGGTGGCGTTTTGTGGTTGTGGTCGGTGGCCCGTGTGCGCCGACACTATGGGATGGATTTAGGAATAAAAATGTCATAGAGAAGTTCTACAGTCCACGTGATGCGGTCAGGTATCAATGTCATGGATAAATTCTTTAGTGTAGAAGATGGTTTGGAGATAAAATCCCGTGAGTGATATTCTGGTATCGCAAGCGTCTGTAGCATATGGTGGCAGCCATAGAACACAGAAAGAGGTTAAAAAGACTTTGTGGGCGGAGCGGGCGCGCCACAGTTATGTGTGAGCAAATGTTCATAACTTGACCAAAACTTGATTCTGCTTGCGTCGTTGCTCTCGGGTGCGAGCGCTAATTGGTTCGATTGTTTGATGTCCAGTTGTTTGATTGACTATTAATTATCTACAAGGTGGTGGTGCAGTGGGGTGAGCCGGCGACATTGGTTTCCGTACAAACGGTCTATGATCATCCTTCTAACCTCTTTCTATTTTCTGTGGTGGCAGCTTACTATCAGGCGGCTATGCTATAGGCAACCCTTATTGCATGAAACAAGACGAATAAGCATGACCGTGATATTGGCCACAGCTGCATCTGACTGATTTTAAAAAGAACTGGTTGGTTTTGCTAATCTAGTTTAAGGACGAGTATTCAGTTGACTAATGAATATTCTTAGATAAGATGCTGATTTTCATGAAGTGACATATTATCAAATTGATGAGAACCCAAAAGCACTCACCCAAAGATCAACGAAAACGATCGATTCTGGACGTTGCATACCGCACAAGAGGAATTTATCGATGGGAATATTAATTAAATTCTACTTTGTTAAATGTGGCTTTTTTTTCTTTATTTAATGGTAAAGAATGAGGTGAGATAGGAACTTTGTGGTCTCATTCGACCCCACCGAATTTTCATGGGGATTGAAATTAATTTGAGTTCCCAACGGACTACAAGGGGTACGCTGGGAACAATTCAAATGCTGTTTAAAAAATGTGTCCGTAGTATAGAAACTCTGTTACAATTCATTTTAAATTATGGTTCAATTATAATTTTACCAACCTCTTTCATCTCTGTTAACAACATCTCATCTATCATCTCATGATCAAAGATTACTGAAAACGGGTGATTCCTGAAGTCCTGTGTCCAGGTGGAATCCACGAGTCGGCCTAACTGCCCGTAAAGCTTTTTGAATTCTCTAAATGTCTGATTGGCTGATGCTGATGCCGTGTTAGAGATGAACCTTGACCATCTGTCAATAAAAGTCAAAATATATGACTAGTATATGATCACGTTTGACACTTTCACAGTTTTCGGTCATTGGATGAGTGATAAAACAAATACTTTCTCGAGCTCTTCCGTGCTTCGAAAGGCACATTAAGCCTATGGTCCCGGCTGCAACTGCAGTCGTTAGCGCCCACCATTCCGCACTGTGCCCGCGTGGTGGGTCATGATGGGCTCATGGCCCAATCTCCATATTCCATCCACAGAGAAAGCCTGTGCCCCAGCAGTGGAGACATTAATAGGCTGATGATGATAATGATGTGATGGATCCGCAGCGGAGATTCTAGCACGAATACCTAAAGTTATACCCGGGCAATGAAAGCATGCCGGGTAGTTTTTACCAAAGTAGTTTTAGTGTTTTACCAAAAAGTACCAACAGCATTGTTTCGGCTGTTTTTCGAACTTTATATATATACGATTTAAATTTTTGTAATCAGAAAACTTAATAGAAATTAATACATGTACATACATGTTTAATACAATATGGAATAATGATTAAATGATTTAGAATAATGTATGTAATTAATAATGTTTAATTTAAATTTTGACGAAACGTAAGTGGATTTAACTGTAATTAATAATCTATGGGACATGTATTTGAATGTATACCAGTGCCTAAAATAAAAATGATTTATTTATTATTTATTTATTATTATTATATAGTAATCGTGAAACTCTATACTTGATTTTTGTGTAGGTACTAACGTTATTATTATGGTTTATTTTAAGGTTCCGCAGTCTTGACAGGGAAACCCTTATTAACCCTTATTATTAAGTTTCGTCATTTCCTTCTGTCCGTCCCCGGCTTTGCTTGAAGACTTAGCACTAGAGAGCTGTAATTTTGTGGAGACATTATATCAATCACGCCGACAAAAGGTAGAATAAAATTTTGAAAAATATTTTTTGACATGACAACGTCTTATAATTCGATAGAGCCGGCTGCACGCACGAAAACAAATGACTCATGCGGCGTTACCTCGCTCTGAGGCGTTCCATTTAAGGTTTGAAGTGCAAGCGAGAGCGCGCAACGAGCGACAAAGAGGCACAATCGGCCTCCGCGTTCGGCAGCGTTCGACATCTGTCTCTCTTCTACTTGACTGAGCGATGCGTCCGCGTGGACAGCTCTATACAATAATACATTAACATGTTTTCGTCAAGTATGAAGTGCAGTGAAAAGTGAATGTGGTGTCAATTGTTTATAGCAACGATAATTGCGGCGATAAAGGTAATGATTCTTTCGATATTAAATATATGTTCAGTGATATATTGTCGAATATTCGTGCTTTCATCATTTAAATAAATAGCATTGGTCCGCTGCTACAGCGATTGTAGGTTATGCTATAATTAACAAAACTATAACAATAAGTTAACAGAACTATTTCGTGACATTTAATTAATATTGAATAGAAGTATGTACATTGTAAAAAAACGTTGTCACGTTCAACTATCGTCAGTAAACCGACTTTTCAGACAAGATTTTTTTTACAAGTAACCTGGGGATGTCATTTTTTCACGCACGGGCGCTCCAATTTTATTGGAAAGTCCGCTGTGCACTACCTCTCTTAAGTGTTTAGGTTTGGTAGGAAAGACAGACTTACAGCATTTCGGCGCGCTTGTTAAAAGTTTTCTTGCTGATTCTGTTGATGTTGCAGATGGCAATGGCTGGGAAGTCGATCTCACTGATGGGGTAGGTGGAGGACTCCATGGTGACGATCAGGGGCTTGGTGAGCGTGTCGGACCAGATGTGCACGAGGAAGTAGCATGTGGCGACCACCATTGCTGAGAAGGCAGCTATCCATGCCAACCTTGTATAATTTTAACTTTTTCGTTTAAAATCATCATCGATTTGGTTTAACTAAATATCTTATTAGGTAGGTACTACATAAGTGTCCACCATTTCGTATGCGTAGTAAAACTTTGTAAGGTACTTGTGGCGGCTACATCTACATGCCCCACATATAACCAACATGGAGGCGAGGCGAGTGATTGATTATTACTCGCCTTCAAGAGATGGCGCTACTGGCGCTGCGATCAATAAGTACGATGCCTACATCGCGCAAGGGAAATTCGGAGGCGAACACTTAATATATACAATGCCGACCAACATCAGTCGGGCCGCGGCCCCCGAACTAACATCACCCAGCTCGCAGGAAGATCTTCCCCTTTGGCCTTTCTACATACATACTTATACAAATTCACTGTTTCATCAGAAATTATTGGTATGTTTAGAACAAAATTGTTGATAATCACTTTTTAATTGTCACTTGAAGAAAATTTTAGCAGAAAATAATCCACTCTGTCTAAACCTCAGCCAGGATTCGAATCTGCACCTACCGCTATTATCTTCCGTCTCTCTTCAATAGTTTAGGCGTGTCAATGTAACAACGCGATTCTTATAATGAATGTAGCATTAATAATGAAACCTGTAGTGTCCAATATTGTGTGCGAATATTTCCTTGACCCCCGCTATGGAGCTGTGGCTGGTGTACTCCGCCGCCGTGTCGAAGGCACTCTTGCGAAGTATGTTCTCCATGTTCATTCGACGAGACCGTTTACGTCTGTATGTCTCCCACCACACTTCTTTAGCTCGATCCATGTCCTACTATAAAAAAAATTCGCCTCTGGATTTCAGCAGGGTGGCAGGGTGCTGCCAGCGGAGATGGGCCTGAAAAGTTATCTAATCATACTTTTCTTTTTTGACGATGAGAAATCCCCCATTGCCGGACCGTACCGTGTGCTGGAGAGACGCGCGCGGGGGGGTGGGGGGGTGGGGGGGGGTGTATAAACACTTTTTGGATTTATACCTTCATTTTAAATCTGTAATATCTAAAGGGCCAAATTGATCTATATTACATGCACAATGTATTTAAGCTACTTAATCGGATAAGGATGAATGTTATATTGCTGAAAATCGCTTTGTAAATAAGCTATTATTTCTCGTAAAAAGTATAGGAGGTAGATTTATACCATGGCGGACTTTTTTGTAGACCTTTTTAAGGTGTACAATACTGTAGTACGTTATATTGATCTATCTCATACAGTACAGCCAGCGTTTGCAATGCATGCGCAAAAAAATGAGTTTATTTACCTTACATTAAAAACCTCTAAAATTATCAGTGTTTCTCTACTATATTATACATATAAATCTTCCTCTTGAATCACTCTATCTATTAGAAATCCGAAACCGCATCAAAATCCGTTGCGTAGTTTTAAAGATCTAAGCATACTTAGGGACAGACAGCGGGAAGCGACTTTGCTTCATACTATGTAGTGATGACACAGCTATTAAAATATGAGTGGACGTTGTATTAGTAGCGACATTATTTTATGTAAATATTGGTAGTTTTGTTAGGCTGATGATGATCTCTTGCGCCCATTGTTCTCATCAGCTGCATAATTTCCAGAATGGGAAAGGTAAAAAAAAATGGAAGTTTCAATAGAGCTTTTATTAAGTGAATTTGAATAAAGTATGTATAATTTCATTTTATTTTATTTCTGACAATATTACTTTGATTCCGGTGTCAATATCCAATAAGATCGCTAATGCTAGCTGGAATACCTATATTTTTCCCCATAGTAAGTTATGATTGAGCGTATCAAAAGCACGAGTCAGATCTAGACTAAGTACTCACTGCAGAGTATTGTTATTTGGATGTGGCTGCACTATTTCCTAGCTCCTAATAGCTTTCCTAGCTGGACCTTTCTTAAAATGCACTCCCGGACTTTATTTCGATATTGGTGTAATAATAATAATAGGTATAGCCTCTTTATTTCCATAATGAACAAGTAATAAATATCATAGAATTATCATCAATACATGCATGAAACAATAAAAAATTACAACAATTAATATTATAAATTAGATTAGATTACAATTAGCATTTGTTAATTTCATTTCATACAATTGTCAAAAAATAATAAAAATGGGTGCGTGTACTTATGTAGGCGCGTGAGAAGTTATCCTTCTTTGGCATCGTTTAAAATTAGTTTTTAATTGCATGCAAATAATTAATTACAATAAATTAATAAAAAGTCTGGAAAAGGACACAGTCAATAAAGTTCAGTTTTAATTTGAAAAAATAAATAAATAATCAAAATATTCAATTAAAATCGCTACTGAATATTATTTATTAGAACATATGTGATTTGCACTTGTATGAAACTCAAACACGTATTCCGAATATACAAACTAGAAACATGTGGATAAATATTATAAATATGAATACCTGTAACTGTTACTTTATTACAAAAAATAAAGATGTGGTTTTTGGTTCTACTACACCAATGGTCAAGAGATGGCGCTGTAGTCTCCTGAATCGCGCTTTGGTTCCGTTGTTCCAGATTAATAAATACTTTTGATAGGCCTTCACAATGCAGTCGTTAGCACCCACAAAATAGAGATTCTATTTTGTTGGTAGATTTTCTTAATGTGCGGTAAACACAAAAGTAACAGCATTTTAAATAATAATTAAATGTCAAAGTAGTTAATAATTGAATGTCATTATGGACCCCTCAACGAGTAAAGGCCTCCTCCATTTTGCCCCACGTCTGTCTGTCCTTTGCTTTTGCGGTCCAATTTTCACCAGCCTTTCTTATTATTTCATTAACCCATTTTTCTCTCGGTCTACCTCTTTGCCTTTTGCTTATTTTTTGTATATCTACTTAAATTGTTGGATTGAATTGGAAATCATGCACGAAAGTATCTATGACAAAACCGTGATTAATTTAATGTTTGTAATACATACTTACCCAATGTCTACACAGGCAGTTGGAAAGTATCGAATGAATTTAGAAAGGGTTTCGCTACTTTGATTTGAACTTTGTGCCTCAGAATACAACAACCAACACAGCAGGCTGATGACAACGATCAGATACAAAACGCAGTGCAAGTCGGACTCGCCCACCGAGGGTTCCGTAAAAATTTTGCAGGGAGACCGGGGATGGTTGACTCACTATAAAAAACTCGGACTTATTTAAAAGAGTTGCGTCATCGAACCAAGACTTTAAAAATCGTTACCTACCCCCCGCTCAGTCAAAGCGGACACGGCATCGCGCACTCACGTTGTCTAAGGCATTGTCCTAATACAACTCGATAACGCGAATGAGTGATGCGATCATCGTACGAGTCGACGATCAAACATATTGATCTAGAATACGTGTCCTAATAGCCGATCGCGCGATGCATTCGCGCGACTAAAATATTTAAAAATCTATTCGCGCGAACTGGGTTCGCGCGAACGCGCAATCAAACCTGTGAATGATGAATAGGTGTCCTAACTGAAGTTCGCGCGATGATCGCGTCGCGTCGATAGGAAGCGGGGAGAGGGGCAGGGCTAACCCGTTCCGTATTCGCGTTCTATTAGGACACTCAGTTCGCGATCACGCGATGGTCGCGTCGTTTAAACGCGCGATGATCGCGTTATCGCGTTTTATTAGGACAATGCCTAAGAGAAGATGCGTATAATTGAAAAAGTATATACGTAAGTAATAATTTATCCGTGTTAATATTATTTCCCGTGACGCATCTATAATTGTAACTGTTTATTTTTTAGATATTTAAAGGAAAAGTTTGATTGCTCATCTATGTATTACGTATCATTCTTTTCGATTTCGATGGGGTAGGTTGATTCTACGAGATCGTGTTTGCACAATAAAATATAATTAATGGCGAGGTTTGTGACATTGGTTTTAAAACCTTAACTGCCTTATTCTAAAACGCGGACTAAAATTAGTAACGGTTTAAACCTAATGTTGTCTCTGTCTTCTTTTTAGCAAACAAAAATGACAGCTTCGGATTTGATCCAGGTTTAACTTTAGTCAACGTTTTGTTATAAGGCGGTTTTAGTTTATCCATCAGATGTTTTAGATTTTGCAATAATATACACTACCTATATAAAAAAAATAGCCATCTAAGCCGAAAATTGGTCATCCATCCTCGGTCTCCCCTACGCAACATAAATGATCGTATATATTCTTTAATTTTTCACAGCTTCAAGGAACCGTAGACTTTACTATATGGTTTAAATTTAAAACTTGATATCTCCACGCGTTCTCAAAATAAAGGCCTTAGCCAGACGGATAGGTAAACGGCCGTATCCTTTGCGCTGAACGCGGCAGTACAGGTCAATTGTAGTTTGACCTAGCTAAGAAGTTACTGGCTAAGTTGGCTAAGTAAGCAACAGTGAGGGTGGATTCAGTGGATTGGCAGTATTTCTCACAGAGACGCGTGTAAAAAATCTGTACATTTACATTCACTCGATTAAGAATCTGTACAGAATCGACAGAATCGATCGATCGAATCGATTACGAAATGAAAACGCACCGATTTACCTTTACCAGTACCTTTAGCACGAACCACTATCGAATTCGAATAGTTTGCGAGTGCGAAATGTCATTGTAAACTTTATATGGAAACTTGAACAGCAGCGCCACAAGGACGTAACGAGAACTAAAAATCAGTACACATTTGACAATAACATTTCGGACTCGCAACCTGTTCGAATTCGATAATGGTTCGTAAGAATACAGATAACAAAACATTGGTCGTCGAATAAATATCAAAATAGTCATTCAACCCTAATTCTGATACTTAGCGTGTCATGAATTGCTGTGGGCCTTGAATATTTTATCACATTCGTGTTAACATGAAATTGTTTTACACACATGCAGAAATTGGCCTTCATATTATTTTGCGTGTGGCCACTTTGTTAAAACTCTTTGAAAGTAGGGTTAGGTTTGTCCCTACTGCGGCAGTCACCGGGACATCAACGAAAATGAGATAACGACGCGCCGAGGTAGCGACAGCATGCGCTGCCATTCGAACAGGGTACCGCATGTCACCCGCACCAGGAGTGCGCGCATTGGGGGGACTGCGGTACTCAGAATGCGAGCTTGGTGACCGGTGCAGGAATATTGTCTAGGTTTTAGTGGCCCTGTTCAGGGCGTAGGTAGGGCCCTGTTCCAGCCAGCCAGCCCTAAGGCTCGCTGAAGTGGGCAGGGAAGAGTCCCACATACCTTCTTCTCGCTGCCCCAGTGGTTGAAGGATGCGTAAGGCATTTCCAAGACATAAAAAAATAGGTAGCGACACCATACATAACTTATCAGTACCCCTAGCATGAATCAATATCGAATTCGTAACGTTTGCGTCCGAAATGTCATTGTCAAATGTGTACTGATTTTTAGTTCTCGTTACGTACTTTGTGCCGCTGCTGTTCAAGTTTCCATACAAAATTTGACATTGACATTTCGGTTTGCAAACTATTCGAATTCGATAATGGTTCGTGCTAGGGGTACAGTGCATTTCAGTAGTATTTCTTGATAGCTAACAGCGCTGTCCCCAACAGCGGGTGACAACTGACAGATGGAAAGATAATTTCTAAGGATAATTCCCTGATGTCAACCCGGGGGACAGCGCTAGTGGGAAATGCTAAATTGCTTTGCTGGTAATAATTCGAACGCACCCAAATGGTAACAAAAAATCCATATTACGAATGCTCCGCTGTTTATCCATCCGTCTGTAAGCGAATGTGTGTGAATTGTGTTACACACACACACACATTCGCTAAAGCTCAAAGTCAGTTGTAGTTTGTGATAATTTTATATCCTGATCCTTGTAAACGTGAGAGCGAATTTTTTACGAAGACGTGGATTCCATTAGTGCGCTCCTCAGCGAATATGCCAGAAGCGCTACAGAACCGCGGTTGCTAACAACATCCTAAATGCATTGTTATATTAGACACGAAGAGTGTTGAAAGATTTTTGAGTATACGTTAACCATAGACTACCCGTGTAGAAGTTCTTATAAAATAGCTTAAAAAGGTAATTCGCTTCCCTAGAACAGCGGGAAAATCTAAGAATCAATATATTCGCTCTCACAGTCAATGCTCTTCGTTCCCTCTAATCCTTGAGATTTTCACATAATATGTGTCCAAGGTATTTAAAATTATTCACTCCACTTAAGGAAATTCCATTTCATGTAATAGGTGGAACATGACTAAGATTTTTGTATCTAGGCGCAAATACCATAAACTCACATTTTCACATTGTATATCAACATTTGCAACCCACGGCTCAAACTACTTAAGTAGGGGAGGCCGGGCTGGAAGTTCCCGGGGTAAATTGTTCCGACAGTCAGACAACTTTGTAAAGGAAAAATATCGTCGGAAGTCGTCATTTAAGCATCAGGTGATGCACCACGATGGCGGCCATCTTCGTTGCTCCGACAGCGGCGGACGAGTGGCTGAGTGCACTGTGTTATTAAACACCACGTGAGTAATTTTTTTCGTGTTTAGCCTTTTTGGTCTATTTTTATTTATTATTGACCGATTTATGTGTATCTTTTCTATTAAAGAGTGGCATTAGTTAAGTATCTTACTGTTTGAATGTTTTTTCAATTGATTTTGTTAATTTGCTAGTAAGACAGTTTTATAAAGAAACTTAATATGGGCCTGCAAGTTCCTTCCTAAAGGGGCTGGTTGTTCACCGGAACAACTTACGTCTTTTTTCTTTTTTTAGTATGGTACGTACACATGCAAAGGAAAAACTGATACAGGTAAAACTTCCAAATCGTTATTACACCAAGCTGCCAATGCTGACAGAATACAAAATGGAAGAAAAATGAAACGGTTAAATGTATAAATGGAGCTGGTATTACTTATGTGTGTCCCAAATTGTGAGTCAGATGAAAAATTTAATGATGAATAATAATTAAAGTTGCCAAAGTTAATAATGACTGCTTACAACAAGACTGAATTTTAGTCTTCATTCTAATTCCACTAAAATAAAAATATTTTCTTAACCTCAAGAATATAGTAAATGAAAAAACTATGGACGTGAGAAGTTTCGTTTTGTTATTTGATTAGAATTGAAGTTGTGATCTCACTTGTCATTACATTTTTTTTAACACACACCAATTAGCCTAGCCCCAAAGTAAGCACTGTAAGGCTTGTGTTATGGGATACTAAGGTAACGGATAGAATACATATACTGTACATATATAAGTATATTTATATAGAAATACATATTAAACATCCATGAGTGGAGTACAAATGCTCGTGTTCATCATACAAACATCTGCCCCCACCGGGATTCGAACCCGGGATTTATTATTGATATGTTAGTCTGGAGGTTACCAGTTGTGTTATTTAGTTAAAATAAATGCAGTTATGTATTTGATAAGAGTTTTAACTTGATGAATCTCTATTATAGTTTTAAAGGAACATTTATCTGAAGCTTATAGGTTAAGTTATGTTTATGTTTTATTATAACACACAATAAAGGTAACTTTAAAAATTACTGTTTTATTCAAAAGAAACCTATATTATTCTCATATTTTATTTCTATTATCCAAGCGGCACAATTTGCCCCATACATGGAACAACCCGTCCCAACGCGGGGTTGGATGTTCCTTTCCAAAATTTTGCAAAAATATGACTGTAAAAAAGAACTATGTAGATATCGGCAGAAATTACTAAACCATGAAGAAGAGAGAAAGATTTAATAGAGGACAATGTTAAAATTGGCCTAAGAACCAACACCAATTTGGCATTTATTATAATTCTTAGTATATTTTTTGCGATAATTATCAGTATTTAGATTGTGACGGACACTCCCAGTTAAGTAAGCTAAATTAAAAAGTTAAAAAATAATCTGAGACAATAAATACCATTTTATGTGTATAATCTATGACAGCGCTGCAAACAAAACACTATTTCTTCCTAATGCCGGCACTTCACTTGGCTGATGCTTAATTGGAACGTGAATTAGTTTTCAAATGCACCAGCAGAGTGCGCTAAGTCAATGTTTGTACCTTCATCCATACTTATATTTATTTTTTTAACACAGTTTGAATTAACTTTGATTATTTTAAAGGAACTACAATGAAACGAAAGCTTTAAAAAAATTTTCAACAAAACTTAAAGAAAAAACACTTGTTAATTTTCTGTCACTGAGTTGGTAGATTGCACGCATCACACGAAAACATTAGGTACTTTTGAGAGTGCTCGATTGTGCGAAGCGTTGCTGTAGTTGAAATATTCAACGATAAGCATTATGCCGCATAATTCGCTCTAGTGCTGTAATTGGAAAACTACCCTTATTAAGCATGACAAGGACAAACTGTTGTCAAGTGAAGGGCCGGCATAAAACTCGTTACTCTGTGGTTGTGGTGCAGGCAGTTTGCATTCGTAGTAATCTGTGGCATTCGTGCATTCCAAAGAGTAGTTTAATATACCGGAAAGTGCATTCTCGTTTCGGATTACCTGTTGTGTGTGTTTATTTGCGATTGTTTTTCCTTTAATTTAACTATCTAATATGCCATCAATGTTACCAAAGAGAAGAGCCCTTATTACCAAGTGCTAGTGAACCTGTGCCGCAACATCCTGAGAGGATCATACTGCTTAATTATTCAAGAACACAACACCCGATACACATTCATGCTGCATATTTACACAATATACATGTGATATACAAATAAATACAATATACAATATTATACAACTACGTGAAAAATAGTCAATGAGAAGCAAAACTACAGTTTTTATTTTATTCATGATTCCTACCTAACCAAGTTTTTCCTGATAGATATTCTTTAAAATCGCACCGAATACAATGAATTTGTTGTAATATTACTTTACTTCATACTGAGTATATACTAAGTTCATAGGTTGACCTATGTTTCATTGAATATTAAACATAACCTCTAAAACATTTTAGTTTTCCTAATAATTTAAGTTCTCAGAAGTGTCCGTCAATAATCTTTGTTTTTTCAGTCATTTACTTACGATTTCGAACCTAGAAAATAATATTTCATGATTGTTGGTTCTTAGGCTAACTATGTATGGACGCCGAACAATGTCCTTTGAATATCAAAAATAAAACTTATCATTTTCATCATATAATTCCATGTTATTTGAAAATCGGAACTTTCAGCCCCGGTCTCCCCTAGTTTTCTAATTGCAGTATTAGATGGCCCCAGCAGCACCATATCGTCAGCGTAACTATTATGATTCACATACACCATCCCTGTAGCAACCAATTGGTTGTCTGCTGAGGCCATCAATCTATCAGCTCATTCAATACAGGTTAAAGAGACGCGGGGAAATGACCCCTCCTTGTCTTACCCCGCATCTCAAGCCATATGCACTAGAAAGTGGACCCGACCATTATTTACTTGGTTACTGTACCAATACTCAAAACAAGTCTCTTTGGTTAAGCTAGTACTTTCACTTTGAGGAGCTCGATGGCGCAAGTGGTTAGCGCGTTCGGCTGCGATCGTTGAACTTAAGCAACTTTCGCAGTGGTCGGTCATTGGATGGGTGACCATAAATTACTATCTCGAGCTCCTCCGTGCTTCGGAAGGCACGTTAAGCCGTTGGTCCTGGCTGCATCTGCAGTCCTTAGAACCCACCAATCCGCACTGGGCCCGCGTGGGGGGTCATGGCCCAATCTCCCTATTCCATCCATAGGGAATGCCTGTGCCCCAGCAGTGGGGACATATTAATGTCCCCACTGCTGGCTGGTGATGATGAAGCTAGTACCACGAAGCTTTCTCCACAGAAGGTTGTAAGCAATTGTATCAAAAGATGACTGACTGGCATAACAATGCATTTAGGATGTTGTTAGGGATCCGCGGTTCTGTAGCGCTTCTGGCATATTCGCTGAGGAGCGCACTGATGGATTCCACGTCTTCGTAAAAAATTCGCTCTCACGTTTACAAGGATCAGGATATAAAATTATCACAAACTACAACTGACTTTAAGCTTTAGCGAATGTGTGTGTGTGTGTGTGTGTAACACAATTCACACACATTCGCTTACAGACGGATGGATAAACAGCGGAGCATTCGTAATATGGATTCTTTGTTACCATTTGGGTGCGTTCGAATTATTCCCAGCAAAGCAATTTTAACATTTCCCACTAGCGCTGTCCCCCGGGTTGACATCAGGGAATTATCCTTAGAAATTATCTTTCCATCTGTCAGTTGTCACCCGGGGGACAGCGCTGTTAGCTATCAAGAAACACTACTGAAATGCACAGTACCCCTAGCACGAACCATTATCGAATTCGAATAGTTTGCAAACCGAAATGTCAATGTCAAATTTTGTATGGAAACATGAACAGCAGCGGCACAAAGTACGTAACGGGAACTAAAAGTCAGTACACATTTGACAATGACATTTCGGACTCGCAAACGTTACGAATTCGAATTGATTCATGCTAGGGGTACTGATAAGTTAAAGTTAAAAAGATGTATGCACTTGATTGGAGTGGACAACTGCGAAGGTATCGGTAGTGAATAATTGCAGAAAATTGTCACCCGGGTGACAACTGAGAAGGTAATTCCCAGCTGTAAAAACCGAGGGGCAGAGTGAGAGTAGACTACTGGGAATAATTAAACATGCAGATAACATCTGTAAGTGGATTTAATTGAAGGAATAAATAAAAAAAACAACCAAATAACGATCATCGTTATCGTTTATTGACAAGAAATAGTTTAAACATCACCATGATTTTAAAGTACATCAGGCGAAGGTGCCACCCACAGAATTTCACAAAATGGCGACCAACGCGCAAGAGTTACATTATTGTAAGTAATTTACAACTTAACTAGAATTAAACCCCTCATTTGGCTAAGCCGAGTGAATTCTAAATAGGAACATAAAGGCCACTGGACTGAACATAAAGGCCACTGGACTATGTATCTTAATGTTAAAGTTTTACAGTTTATTTTCTGTAACATGTGAAAATTAATGTTGCTTCGAATGTTAGTAAGGTCTCATTTTTACAAATGATCAAAATCAGTCTCTTTATTAGTTCCGTGACGAGTTTTTTAGTTGCGTTAATAATATTGAGACCGAATTCTGACAAATTTCTGATCATTTGCTAATAATGTGATTTGGGTTACAATAATTATTTCGATTCCAAGAACAGCTTAAAAGTAAAGAAAATATTTAAAAGGTTTCGTTGTAAATGGTTTAACTGAAACTTTATTTGAATCACAATGATATTGGATAACCCAGAGCCCGAAATCATTACCTCGCAAATCTTGCAATATAAAAATCTATAATAATGACCAAAACATCAGCTGCTTTCTGAAGAAGAACAAAGTAACTCTACATTTCAGCGGACAGATGTCGCTGTTCGATCAAATTACCCAAGTTACCTCTAAAGTACGCCATCTATTTACTGTCTAAGATCTTAAATAATTATAGTTAATTTTGTTAGATACCTACACTACTAAAATGGACTTTCCGTGTGCTGTTAACTTATTGGGTTTGGCCAGAAAAACTTTAATTCGTTTTGATTTCACTCTAATATGGCGACTTTTCTCGTTTTCCTGATCAAACCATTACATAATGTGAAATAGTATTAGATTATGATGATTTTAATTACAAGTTAACAAAGCACCGAAATTTAGTTATGGACGATAAGTTTACTTGTGATCATTTGTAATTTATTTTTGATTTATTCCTCGAAACAGCACCAAAATTTATACTTAGATAAAATCACAGAACACAGAAAAAGGTTAGAAGGGCCTGTGGACGGGGCAGGTGCGCCACAGTTATGTGTGAGCAAATGCTCATAACTTGACCATAACTTGGCTCTGATTGGGTCGTTGCTCTCGGGTGTGAGCGCTGATTGGATCGATTGCTTGATGTCGCGTCGTTTGATTGGCTATTATCTATTCGTTGGAAGTGTAGTGGGGGCGAGCCGGCGACACCGGTTCCCGTACAAACGGTCTGTATGCACACTTCTAACCTCTTTCTGTGTTTTGGAATAAATGTAAAATAAAAATGTATGTAAAAAATATACGTATATACTTAATAATGTTCGTAGTAGGTACAACGTAGATTCCTATAGTTTATTTTAAAACAAAAAAAATGCTGTGGTTTTATGAATCGACGATGGTACTGAAATTATTAAAATCATTAAATAAGCCCTTTCTCGGTCGGGATTCGAACACGTGCCGCCCGCGTAGCAGGCGAGCTTTGTACCACTGTACCACTGATGCTTGTTGGTCTGTTTTTTTTAATAACAATAAAATATATAAGCGATGTAATAAATGTTTTTTCAACATTAAAAGGAGATATGGCAGACTCGAAACATAAGGGATTTCCGACTTTCGAAAAGGACAAACAATGAAATCATTTTCCTAAGCTCTAGTTATCCGCCTATCTGTCAATGAACTGTAACGAACTGCAGTGTTATTCTGTAAGTGCAAAAGCACTTTTCACTTCGGAATCCGCGGTATGATTAAAATTAAGAACATGAATTTCAAATTAATAGCAAATCACATAAACAAAAACGAATTCCGCAGTGCAGTACTATTCTGTAAGAAGAAACTGACTTTTTAATTCAGCTCTACTCTCTTTCTCCGAAACGAAATTTCGGCAACGAACGAATTTTAAACGAAATTTCGCCAGTGACTCTACTCTATTTCATCTTCGAACACGCACATAAAGTTCGGAATCACATAACGTTTTTTACTTCAAAACATTACATTACTTTATGACAACATTTTTGATTACTAAAAAATGATCCTCACGCTAAGCGGCCTTAATTAAAAATACTCTAGTAGTAATTTTAGGTTCAATTTAAACAAAAATCCCAAAACGAAAATGAAACGGTAACACTTTACATTTCGTCAATTTGAGGTTAAAATTTCGAACAATTATCTGTCAAATTCAACTTTTAGTTCAAAAGTTTTGTGAATTAGAGTAAGTAGGCTTAGAGAATTTAAATGTCAAACTATTTTCGGACGAATGAATTTTCGAAATGAAATAGAAACAGAGTAAGGAACGTGCGAAATTTCGATCAAAATTTCGTTTTTCGTTGAAATAGAGTAGGCATCATGAATCTGCGGTGTGATTTCAAATTACAACTAGAGATGGGCGTTTTTAGATATTTTTATAAATCGATGCGCATCGATATCAGATAAATAGCATCCGATGCGCGTATCGATACGATGCGATACGAATTACGACAGATGCGTGTGTGGGTGTCTCTTCGATTCCATGAGCCATGATGAAAATGTAATCGAAACCATTTATTTACTTTTCGGCATGGTAACTGAAAATATTGAATATTGGTCGAATTATTACCTAAAAAGTTTCATTCAGTGTAGGTTTTGAAGTCCAGTGCCACAAACTTTTCTGTGCCGGTGGCAAAACTTCGAACTACAATTTTTCCATTGTATTTTGACATTTTTGTTCATCGCTAGCGACATCTCCAGCGGCACAGACAAGTTTGTGACACTGTAGATATGGTAACGATGTCAAAAACTAGATGGCATCGGCATCCAATAACGGTCCAAGTCGCAGCGGGGACTTTTTGGCGGGATCGGGAAGCGTCACTTAGTAGTTTTGTTTTTCTTGTTAAAAATTGTATTGTGGCGTATGTTAGGTTCTAATAATGGTAGATTATTAAGCACTTAGTGTTCGGGAACATGCACAAGTGTAGGCAAGTGAAACAAAATAGCGGAAAGTGTCTTTCGACGTTCCCTCAAGAAGTCCACGGGGAGGTTCCAGTAAATCCCCACACTTTTACTGAAACATAGGGAAAGGGGGATTGACTTGACTGCCACTTACTTTCACTTGATTTATTACTTTGACCACGAGTGCTATAGTATTTGTAAATATTTGAACACTTGACATTGGCTAAATGCACAAGCAGTGCGAAGCCATTTAGAAAAAAAAAAACAAAGAAGTCGCAAGGGATACCCGCATCCAAATCTGGCATCGTTATCACGCATCGTTATTCTAAAAATGCCCGCCCCTAATTACAACACGAATTTTAAATAAATAGTAGGAAAAAGTGCAATGCTATTCTGTAAGAAGAAACTGACTTTTTACAGATTTTCACTGCTGTAACAGGCTAATGATAGAATTTTGTTAACAACATCCATTGTTGTATAAAGGTTACATAAACTATTTAGAACAAACCAAGTATCAGAAAACCGTAATAAAGACGTAACGGTAATTTAAAATTATTTTATTATTTATCCAAAAGCAATTATACAATCAATTTTGATGCTTTTCAAGGAATATCTAGTAAAAATTTTGTAGCGTTTCAAAGGACAAGTCGATTGAACGCCAAACATTAAGAACAATTTCATATTTTCCATATTAAAGTACGTTTAGTAAAAAGTACGAATTATCTTAATTATTTTTTTCTTGTTTCTACAATTAAATATACTGAAATTTTATTTAAAAAATAGTTACAATTTTATCTGAGATGACATTTTTGGTGATGTTATATTAATAAGTAGGCTAGGTAAGTTATATTAACATTAAACGTATGAGATAAAGGTACAACAAAATAAAAACTTAAAGATACATTTAAGGGAGAACAGGAAACTAGTGAAGACAATTCAGTTTCATTAACGACGGTCGAATGCGCAGATATTTTTATAATTAAATAAATAGCTACAAAATGTCTAATTTTGAGACATGCACACTTTTCTAAATCAATGAAAATCAACAAAATAATACATTGTAATATAATTTGATAACGACACGTCCATGAATAAAGACATAATGTTTATTAAAACTAGTACCTGGTGGTACTTTAAATGAAACATTTCGATCGACGCATTTATCAAAAAGTTTCATCAAACATTATTAAATTATACAGTTACATAGAACTGAACATAATAATAATGCTTAAAATAATTGTTGATGTTTACGTAAATTTTGGTTGAATACAAGATAACAATATTGCCAAATTAAAACTTATAAGTAAGCTATTGCAATTAAATTTATTTCTTTGTCAATGTTACAAATAAATATACTAATTGTTGATATTATAAATAAATAAAAATGTTACAAATTTATTATCACATTGCACATTGTGATGCCACGGTAAGATGGGCGGATAAATTTTAAATATTCTACATTATTTAAAAGTTAGTCATAAATTAATTCATGAAGATTACATACATAGGTACTTAGATTACCTTAACATTGTTTTAAAAAGATCTTAAATTATTAGGACCATTCACAATTTACAGTTTAAATCTAATAAGTAATAAGATTGATAGTTCAAATTCAGTTCTCAATACGCCAAACTATTTGTTAATATTAATTACGATTTATTTTGTATTTATATTACATTATAATGCAAGGAGCACTTGAATTTATTTTCAAATGCGAAATAAAAATCCTTTTGATATTAATGTGATTTTGTTACTATGTACATCTACCTTTATTTTAACCAACCCAAGTACATTTTTGAGATTCTTTCTTATGTAGTTTTTTTATTTTTATTTTAAGCATTTCACTGCTAAATAAATTTATATTGCTTAAGAAAATTTTATTAGAAAAAAATACCACGCGGTCCAGGTCCAGGCATCAGACGGAATTCGAACGCGCGCCTTCTGCAATTCGGGCAGAACGCACTAAACAGTTAGGTATGACACCAAGACCTTGATGGCCGTGTCGAATTTCTTCTAGCGAAGGGATGGCGCTGCCTTCCAGCCTAAGCAATACTAGAAGAAATTCGACACATCCAACAAGATCTCTGTAGCATAATTAGTAAGTTCGTTCCACCCGGAATTAGGATTTTTTTCTACAAAAAAATTCTCAGGTCGTTTTTCCTAAAGTTCGAAATATTAAAATTAGATTTTATTTGTTCAAGAAATGAAATGCTTTCAAGTTATTTTTTTAAATTTAAGATCATATTCAAATATATATATATATATATACATATAATTTTTACTACAGCAGTAGGTTCAAATTGTTTGAACAAACAGTTCGATACGAAAAGCTGTTGTGTTGGTATCCACAAATTAATTTTGGACTTTTTAAATTTAACTGCAATAAAAAACTAAGACAAAATGTTTCGTCTTATATTTTAAACGTGTCACAAACAATATTATCAAAATCACCATCACACGTGGATGCAGTTATGCAAACTTGAGTGAAATACCTTCATACCACAAAAACATTAAATAAACTCTTTTAACAATGCGGTCAATTTTCGGATAATTAAACTGTATGTTTAATGAAAATAAAAAGCTATTTTTATTATCTTGGTCTTGGTACACCGATATTAAATACCCGTATATTATACCCGGGCATACCCGGGTATTTGGTATCGTTGGTCTTGTATTTTGATTGGTTTGCATAACTTCATCTAAGCATAATGAATCAAAATGAATTTCCTTCGCACAATTGATATTTAAAAAATAAACTTAATTCTAAGGTATAGGTATTATATACAGAATATTTACAATAAAGAAATATGTATGGTTGGGTACTGAAAATTTTATTTTATTGACATAAGTAGTTAACAACGTGTTGTAATGATAATAACATAGGGACAGTTCTGATATGAATGAAAATCGGAATACACTTAATAAATTATATCACTTAGTACTCGTTCTTGCCACATTTATGTTTATGAGAAAAAAAAACAGTTAAATAATTTTATTTTTAGCATTTAACTGCTAGATTTATAACATCAGTTAAGTAAGAATATAGTATTTTTGAATTTTATTACAGTTTTATATTCTATGTAATTAAAGGCCTATCCTCCATCTTATTTCTGTTTATTGGTGGTTCACTTATGGATATCACCATACTCAACTTTTCGTTTGAGTTTTTCCTTTTATAAAATTATTTCTTTCATTATTTCTTGTGAAAGTACCTACGATGTGATTATTTAATTTTAAATTATCAAATTCTTTTGTCTTGTCTAAACCTAATAATAGGGCAATTACAACATAAATAAATTTTATAAAAAAAGTAAGTTTGATAGATCAGACAATAATACTTTAATAGAATGTCATTGTCACTTTGGAGTTTTTAAAAAAAATCCGAACTTATTTTCAAAGTTAGAAGTTTTAGTGTTACTTACACACAAAGTTACTCTGTGTATATTACTGAAGTTTCTCTCTAATATAAAGATGGCATTCGAATTGTCTTTATATAATTACTCGCTATTCAATAGTACAAAAGGAGACGGCAAAGGACGAATTTGATTTCAGTTTCATTAAAAACCGGACGAAAATATCGGAAGGGTAATAATTTGTCATGTGACTTTATATTCGCATTCTACATCTATACAAAATAATATCGTTTCCAATTTTATTGCTAACACCAAAAATGTACACAAACATGTTAATTGTTAACACACTGGCCTTATATTGTTAAAATAGAACAAATTTTGAGTAATTTAGCATAATATCATTCAATTGATAATAACGGTATTTAATAGGAAAATATTTTAACAATCAATGCTTTTATAAATGTTAGAAAATTAAACAAAAATCATTGAAATTCTTTTGTATGTCCTTATTTAATTAAATTTTGCTAATACTTTTTTTTTATATTTTGACTCGACGTGTGATACTTAGTTTCATATAAACAGACTTAATTATCAATTTTGGCCATTACATACATTTTAACATAAAAATTTCAGTTTTGATATCATAACGATCTGGCATCCGTTTTTTAGGTACCCAAGGTATTGGGGTGTTCATGTGACCTACACAGTATTATTTTAATCCTTACTACAGTATCATTTAGTATTCAGGCTTCTATACTCTTAATACAGGCTTATAACTTTATTTTAACAGTTGGAAATTTGGTAACGTCATCGCAAAATGATTTCCTCTTAAATCTCTTGTCATTTCGTCTCAACATACTCTCCTATCATTATTTATTCTCATTGTACGAATAAAGACCATGTATTTTTTCTTTTTTTCTCTTTACAAAGGAACGTATTTCGAAAAATTTTGGCATGGTTAGTGGATTTTGTATGAGACTTCTAAAAAAGTATTGACCGGCTGAGTATTTTTTTATTTTAGCAAGCACCTACACTTAAATCAAACATCAGTTTAATTAGACACTGCTTTGACATTGTTTCAAATCTAAAATTTTACAAGAAAGGCATATTAGTTTTACAATGATTAATTTTTGAAATATATTAATCAATCTGATATATCACTTTAACATTGCCCAAACACGGAGTTAAAAAAAATGTAGTCACCCATCTCTCAATTTGACCTTAGGCAAAGTCGATTAGTTTTCATGATCGTTTACCCAACATAAGCGCGCGCTAGACGCACATGAATTTATGTAACAGCGCGCCGTTAGGAGGCCGCTAGAACCTATAGCGTGTCTATCGGACAGCTTCGAAGGCGGGTGTTGCCTACGCCCCGCCTAACGCCTCGTTTGCCCATATGCACATACCGAGCTAACGATTACTGCAATACAGTAGAACGCCGATTATCCGAATTAATTGGGACCGAGGTCGATTCAGATAATCAAAAATTCGGATAATCGGACATAGACTGGTAATAAAGAAAAACGAACTCTCACACGTAGTAATAAACCTATTCCCCCTTATTTATAAACAAGGAATAAGCTCAGACTAGTTACGCCGTGTTTTGTTTATGTCACTCAAGTGTCATTCAATGAACAGAGACAAAACATGTGGTAACTAATCCAAGCTTATTCTTAGTTTATTAATAAGGGGGTATAAGTTTAACAAACACAGTTCTACAATACTAAAATACAATAATAGAGGTACATAGTAGCAAAAAAACCGCGCCACACAAAACACTACGAGCAAAACATTAACCTCCTTATTAATAAACAAGGAATAAGTTAGACTAGTTATGACGTGTTTTGTTCATGTCACTCAAATGCCATTTGTCATTCAAAAGACAGTGGCAAAACATGAAGTAACTAATCCAAGCATAGTCTACGTTTATTAATAAGGCGGGTAGTGTCATGCCTCTAGCTTTCAACCATAACTGTTGAAATATATCTGGACTCCAATGAGCACAGACTTATTACAACAAAATAAAGCAAAAATAAATTAGCTTTAATTTTTTAAATTACGCCTACGACTGATTCGGATAATTGGCGATTCGGTTAATCGGCGTTCGAATAATCGGTGTTCTACTGTACTTCGCTTTAAAACTACGGGTTGTTTAAAATTTCATTAGATCATGCTTAACAGCCACGTAACCTGACAGCTATAATTTTAATCGGCCCAGTTTCACATAAAGGTGCGCTTACACGACCTCCGCAATTAGCAAAACTAGCATTATTTTCGTAATTTTCTGTACGAAATTGGTTTACATAAAAGTGTAATATTTATTTATAGCAGTAATATTGGACTACTTAAAGCGGCTTAAACATTAAAATAGGTTAATGAAATTCGCATATTGAAACTTATCTGTAATAAAAGGTAATTCAATAATTGTTATAGGTAATACTCACGCAAGGGGCATTTGCACGATTAATAGAGCATAAAAATTTACAATAAAATGATAGATTTTTTTCAAACATTTCAGACCATTGAAATTGACTTGAAATATTAGTTCGACAGTTTCAGATGTGATAAGTTTGTTGATATTTTTTTACTATCTGCGCGATATAGTTAGCATACCTACGCCAAGGACCAATACTTGGTCCATGTACGCACTAACATATTTAATCATAAAGGAGATATTTTATTTCAGGCATCGTTGAACGCGTTTGTGATGAAAGGCAAAAATATGCCGAGAAAAAAATGAGTTTTTTTTTAATCTATATGGTACTCACAATGGTTAGTTTCTAATACTTTCATACTAAGTATATCACGTTCTTTTCACTATCAAGTCGTCATATTTAGAATGTTAATTTTCTTCAAATAAATTATGCGCATTTGGTTCGGATTATTTGGGATAAAAACTTATCATGGCTTTCCAGAAACTTTCACAAACATATAGGTATATTTATCACGTGGAAAACATTAAATATGTTTTTTTCCCACACGTCCTTATTGAATTAAGAAAAAACAACAATAAAAATAATAATATTTAAAAACGCAACCTTCTTTGAATATTAAAATTAATTGCAAATTTGCATGTGACCGATTAGATGGATTGCATAGAAGTATAAATAACGCAAGTTATTTACAATCACCAGTTTCAAAAAGATCGCTTAATATTCTACGTTTTTCCAGTATTTCAATTTTCATTTATCAGATAAAAGGTATTTCATTCAAAATTCTTTGCAGCGTATAATTTGTCACAATCAATAGACTCATATAAATGCGACACTTGAAAAGGTCTAAAGGCTAATATTCCGAATGCCTTGAGTAATTGAATCTCTAAATACATACATTTATGCTTTATAAATGTACATGGAATTTAATGGTAATTGTCACTTGTATGGAAAAATACAATTTTGAAATATTAGGTTTTATTACGGTTTTGACAAATAGAAAATATATTATTCATATCAACAATCTTTTGCATTGGTAGCCTGAGAACATTGTACCTAGATTGGACCGAAATAAAGATTGAACGATTTATGAGTGCTGTGACTTTTTCCATAAACATTATTTTAAACATTTGTTAAATGAGTTTGGATTATTGTCAACATGGCACAAAAATTAACAAACAAGAGTTTCTGATCTAAAAAAAGAAAACACTTAAATCAACTAAGCTTACAACCTTGAACTTTTTCTATTCAACACACTGATTTGGGCACTTCGTGAAATTTATGAAAAACTTCACCATATTACCTGCTCGGCGTCTCGTCATATAAACAACACTTTTTGTTTATTGTCGAGATAATAACACAAGCAAAATGAGTGGGGAAAAAAGTAATGTGCTTAATCAATTAAAGCACCTACTGTAATTTGTGCGTCGTGGCTCGCTCGCAGGATGGCGGCCGCAAAAAATCACCCCATAAATTGAAATATCTGAGCGAGGGCGTGGAATTGCCGCTTAACTTGAAGGGGAGTGACCTTGCGCTACCGATAACCATAGGGTTATGACTACATTCAAGAATTTGCCTAAATTTCGTTTTTTAAAGACTTCAAACTCTTACCGCCTTATTCCAAAACGCGAACTAAAGTTAGTCTTGGTTTAAACCTTATGTTGTCTCTGTCTTTTTTTAGCAAATAGAAGTGACTGTATCAGTTTTAGTCTACGTTTCGTAATAAGGCGGTTTGTTTTCTTAAGAAAACTTTTTATGAAAATCTATAACATAAAAATGAATCGCTGAATGTATTGCTAAGCGCAAATCTCGAGAACAGCTGAACCGATTTCGATAATTCTTTTTTTAGATACGAATCCTTGAAGTACGAGGATGGTTCTTACGCAGAGGAAAATTTAAAAAAATGCCTGAAAATGACCAAAAACAACACTTTTCTATACTACCATATAAACGATTCGTAATAATACTTAAAAGTCAATTTGAACTTCAATACCATAAATTTCAAATGTTAGTGGAGAGATTCTGGGAAGGCAAAACAATTGAGCGACGTGATGTCAATAGAAGTTTGGAAAAGGCAAATATACTATTTTCAGTTTTTTTATATTTACTTATATGATGAGTCATTTAAATCTACACTACAGCTCTACACCGAAGCGAAGCGAGGGCGGGCCACTAGTAAAAGATAAATATTTTTTGAGAGATTGTGTCGTTCTGCGTTCTAGTTTTTGCATTAGTAATTTTAAGTTTAAAAATAATTTTTTTAACGTTATTAATTTTGCCTTGTGCAATAGGTTTATGAATTCAATGTGTAGCAACTTCTGTGATCTGTCGGTAGGTAACATATATTTTGAGAATATTACGTTTTTATAAGTTATAAAGTGCTGTAGTAGATGATATTGGCAGCCCTTCACAGATTGTATTGATATATCGCCTTCATCGGCAGATCCTCCGGGCAGTTGCGCCGCGCGTGTAGAAACAATCGCCTTTAGAATAAATACAAATTAAAAAAACCGGCCAAGTGCGAGACGGAATCGCGCACGAAAGGTTTCGTTAAAAGGAAAATTTACGTTTATAAAATTAAATGTATTTTTTTTATTTTTTTATCTGAGTTGATTAAATGAAAGGTAAATTGTGGTTTACGATTTATGACGTATTAAAAAAACCTACTTACTAGATCTCGTTTAAACCAGTTTTCGGTGGAAGTTTGGTTTATCGGTACGGGTTTGATGAAAAAGAAATTTGAGTTTCAGTTATTATATGAAGTAAATTATTGTTTTTTTTTGAGTAAAAATCTTAATGCAGTTCACAGAATACATGTAATTACCAAGTTTTAATGGTACAGTTCTTATAGTTTTATTATAGATTTGTCATGTCTGTCAGTCCGAAAAACAGAATGAATCTATAAGGGTTCCGTTTATTGCCATTTGGCTACGGAACCCTAAAAATACACGTGAAGCATCATTGTATGTCAATTTAATAAGAAGTGGCGAGAATTAATGGCAACCTATACGCATTATATTGCTTACGTACAATGCTCTGCGAGACGGGGTGTAAATAAAAGCGTGTGTGGGATGGGTGCGCAGCTCTTCCCGACGAGCATAAAAGTTGGAGGTTACCTTGGTGTGGGCTAAAACGCTACGAACGTCACACTAGAGATTATATATATATATATATATAATACATTAACCCCTTTCTTACCATCAATTTGACCAGGGTTGCCAGGCCTGAATATTAGTTACGACATTTTTTTTTAAACTGACTCGACGTTCGTTCGTTTGCGAAATGTAAAAAGTCTAACAAAAGCCGGAAAAGCCGGTAACCTACTATTTTGTCCGGACTCGCAATCAAAAAGCCTAACTATGTCCGGCCGAATGCCTGGCAATGCTAAGAATGACAATGTAGAAATAATAATTTATTTATTAGAATTTATATAATTTATATGGCAAAATGTCTGAAATAAATGAATTGAATTGAATTACAAATGGTCAGCACAGCAGTGTCTAATAAAACGTATATGGTTTAAGTATATAGCCTTCTATAATTGGATATCAATTTGAACAATTTGTAGCACGTATTCCTCCTGAAATGGTGGTAATTGCTGCCTTCCGAATCACGAGTCGATTGCTTTTTTTATATTACCCTCAATTACAACTTCCTTTCCTTTCAGAAATTATCATTTGGTTACATCCCTACTAGGTGTCAGATCTGTATTAAGTAGTACTTGTTCGTAACAAAAGCTCTTAGTGTCGCCGCACACGGGCCACCGACCAAAACCACAAAACGCCGCCACCGTCATAATTCTTGTAGTTTTCATACATTTTATATGGACTCGCCACACACGGTACGCCGGTGGCCGCCACACGCTACAAATCGTCGTTGCTCGCTTCTTGTGGCCCGCACCGGCCACTTAATGCGCCGATACAAAACGCCGCCACACGTCACTCGCGCGATTCCCCACCCCTCTCTCCCTTACCTTAGTCGGCCGCTGTCGCGCGCTTCAGCCACTTTAGTAGCCGCTTCTAGCTTCTCGTGGCGGCGTTTGTGGCTGTGGCGAGTGGCCCGTGTGCGGCGAAACTTGTAAAGCAGAATTTTTAAGAAATATTGGATTAACGATACGCATTTTATTTTTCAAACATTTATTTAAACCGTCGCGTTTAAAATACCCTATTTAAAAGGAGATAGTTTCCATTACTATTTACTAACTTTTTGTTTATATAATATATTCGTGTAGCGATGTTCGTGGTTCATACTTGCCACCAACACATAAATGGTAACAAATTTAATAAAAATAATACGAACTGAACATCTTTCTGTTTTATGAAAATCGGTTGCGTAATTAATTAAAGATAAAAAAGTGACTCAACGGGAGACTTAAACTTGAGCTGGTACGTTAATATTACTTATACGAAAATAATAATACGGACTTAATGCCACGAGATGTGTCCTTAACCAGTAATATATACAAATATAAATACACGAATCTAGTGTTTTACGCCAGATCCTGGGACTGCGAATATACCTTTAATAGGTAAATTAAACAAAAACTGGTCATCGAAAAAATAGAATTGTCGAAAAATCCTTAAAGAAATACAACTTTTTGTTTTAAATTATGTTAACCAAAATATTTATTACTGCATCAAGAATACAATGAAGCGAATATTTATCGTAACTCTGTCTGGTAAAATCGGTATAGGTACAGCTGAACGCAAAAGGCACTGATAGTATTTCTTTTTTTTTCACAAAAAAAGAGTCAATTTATTCGATGACCAGTAGTATTAAGCTCGCGCCTCACGCGAAGTCACCTTTCCAAATGGCTCGCTTGACTAAAAAACAAAATTAAACAAAACACTGTCGTGGAACAACAATTTAAACTAGAACACACTGTCAGCATGGGGTCGGAACATTTACACATGGTCACTGTATAGGCGTCCGGTGTAGTAGTAGCACTGTGAGGTGATGTCCCGAGGGAGCCCACTAGGGGTCGCTGGGCGCCCCCGCGGTCGAAGTCGAGGGGGGCTCGGTGGGCTCGTGCGCCGCCTGGAAATAAATAAAAAGTAGTTTGAGATTTTTATATTGTAACGCGTGCAGTCTGAAGTATTTAAAAGCATTATAAATATTTTTTGCAAAAATGAATCTTGGTAGTTTTATAATAATTTTGTAATTTATAAAGTTAGGTTAAAATGGGGCTGGCATATTCTTTATATTGGGTAAAAAAAGTCTCAAAATAAATAAGATTGAAAAAAAATGTAACGCACGCCTTCACGCCGGCACTTCACATGGATGAATGAATGGATAAAAAGTCACTAATTTTGATATTTGTAAGGTTGACCACAGTCTCTTATTTTCAGTCCCTATAGATAGAATGTAGAGTATGATAAAGACAAACTACTGTCAAATTGACGAATAGCAAACACAAATAGTCATGTGAAGTGCAAGCATCATACGTTTATTGTAACCTACGAAATGATGGCGCGGCCTTGCAGCCTAAAAAATGCTAGAAGAAATTCGAAACGGGCCGGAGTGGTTGGTTAGTGCGACGGCCATTATGATCTCGGTAGGAGAACGTCCAACACAATCTGTCTGATATATGGTTGGTGATATTTTTATGGGTATTTTTTTACTTAATCTTATTTGAAGATTTAGCAATTTTGTCATCGCTTGTACCTGCAGTGTGATTTTTTAAATTATTTGATGAATACCTATGTTGAGTGAATATCTTGTTATTAACTATTAGGGAAATAATTATAGAGTAAATTAAAATGATTATGTTATGTTATAACTGACAAAATTTTACTAAATTGTTAAATGTATTTTTGCTCATGCTCTTAGTGACTTAATGATATTATAACAAATAAATTATTATATTTAGAACAATAGATTTGATATATTTGTAGTTGCAAAAAGTTATTATTATATTTTTGAAAGTTTTTCACGCTCTTCGATTTAGGTAATTATACAATTCAATTCAATTCATTGATTTCAGCCATATTAATTACATAAAAACAAGAATAATAATAGCAGCATACAATTATAAACACAAAAAATATTTTATGAAAAATTAAAAGGTTTTCTTTGATTAGAGTGACAATATCATGGAATGATTTAAGTCTGTAGTGAAAAGCAGTCATTACCCACAGACTTGTAACAATTACCGCGAATGGAATAATCATTGAAACAAATTAAGCAGAAGTCAATACTTCATACATGCCCATTGTCCAGTGTGAAGCATCGCTGCTGTTAACAAAGGCGTGTTTATTAATTAATAACTTGGCTTAACTGTTCCTAATTAACGGTAATTAGATAAAAAAAAATACATAAATCGCCAGCTGGGAGACAGAATCTTAAACCGTTTCTCTGATGCTTGAGCTCCTGTAGGTTCTTAACTCACGTTCAAAATCGAGTGGCGGCTCAAGAATCTTAACACTTCGTAACGAAACAAAAACCATTAGTAATGCCATATTAGCCCTTGGTTCTAAAGAGATATCAACTGTCAACTTTTTCTGTCAAATTCTTTAGAAATTACAAAAAGGCAAGTTCTTTGCGAGCATCCCAGCGGAAGCGAACGATAATACACCTTCTATGTGTTCCGTTAAAAGTTAATTTGAGTTGTTGTCGGTCATAACAATTTATTAAAAGGTGTTCGAGTTAATTTAGGGTACTGTATCTTATCGTACTGTATTAGTATCTTTCTTGTTAGCTACTGCAATTAGCAGGGTCATAACTATTGATATATAGTTTTTCTATCACATAACGTCTCGGTTTAAAGGGGCAGGTGATTGAAATGGTAACTTAGTAATAATAGTGTGTGTTCATACTTAGCTGCCATAATAAGTGCAGAGGTGTAAGTAATGAGCACACGTATGTATATAAGCTGTCTTTTTGTACAAGTTTAACCAAATCCGTTTTCGCGTAATTGCGTAACAATCATACAAACTTTCACATTTATAATATTAGTAGGACAGCCGCAAAATAAAATAAAATTTATTGATAACCTAAAAATAATGAATGCGAATTAGGGGTGATGACGGGGTACAGTAAACGAAATTCTATTTAGTCCATCAGTTTGATGATCAAAAAATAATGGACACGTATTTTCTCATTGGGCAATCAATCAAAAAATGACAAAGTTATAGCGCGTCAAAGTTTGGGAGTAGGGGCTCTTGACGTCACTTTCAAGTGAAAATTGTACCAAAACGTGACGTCATGCGACTTTTCAAATCAATATATCTCTGTAATGTTTATATTATGTGAAAAAAGAAAAAATACGTGTCCAATACTTTTTCATAATCTACCTGATAAACGAAGAAACATGCAATGGTGTAGTATTCTAATTTAATAGAAAAATCGTTTGTTGACGAAAAAAAAAATAGTCATCATCCCTATTATAAGTGGGCTTCCACTTTTTAATTTTAACGAGACCAGATCACGAGACTGTCTTTAAACCCTTACATTGAATAAAGGTGTGATCATTAAGTTTGTGTGAATAATGCTGGTCGACTCGAATGAAGATTAATGGAAGTTTTGCATATAAACGGCTGAATTGCGCGGGCGCAGCTTCCGCCCTTTATTTCATCCGACAGAGATGACAGGCTTTTTAGGTAATTAAGTCTGCAACACGATCTTTATCAATATATCGACAGTGAAAAGCAAATCGCTTCGACGCCACTTTGGTAACTTTACAGAAACGAGGATCAAAGTATTTTTTCTCAAAAAATCATAACTCATAGTAAATGAGAAGTAGCGCCATAAAAATAAAACCATAATCTATATATATAAAACTCAAAGGTGACTGACTGACATAGTGATCTATCAACGCACAGCCCAAACCACTGGACGGATCGGGCTGAAATTTGGCATGCAGGTAGATGTTATGACGTAGGCATCCGCTAAGAAAGGATTTTGATCAATTCTACCCCGAAGCGAAGCGAGGGCGTGCCACTAGTATTTTATAAATATTCTATGTCTATTAAAAAGTTACACAGTGCCTTCATTTTACGAATCAGATCTTGAAAAAATTTTGTTGCTTAAGAGCCAAAAAAGTATTTAAATCTTGACGAAACAAACAGATCGACGCAGAAAAAAAATCTGATTCAAATGATATACTTTTAACATATAACGCATTTTCGACCAAAGTGGAGTATAAGCGATAATATTGTTTTAAACTTACATGGTCACTATCACCAAAGCAATTTATGTTATTAACGGGATTGCTACAGTTACTCCGTGATCATGGCGCTTGCAACAGTGCCGAAATATCGGGGACTTATTAAAAACACTGGTACATGGTAGCAATCCCTTAATAATAACATACATTTTAATCTTTATCAGTAACAGAGTAGAGTTTTCAAAGATAAACGTTTACTTCTTGTCCCAATAATGTATTATTATTTATATTATTTAGTATATGTATTTATACGCCGTAAATTGAAATCAAAAGGTTTGTCATTTGCTTGGAAATTAGTTGGAATTTGCTACTCCTCCAGACACAAAAACTATGTATTTTTAACAAGCGAGTAGCTGTATGAATACTATATTTATCTTAGGATACCTTGACACTTGGCAAAGTATAAGGAAATTAGCGTTGAACGTTGACAAACGATAAACCAGACAAAATGGATTAGGGTTGCGCAAGGTTTTATCTTGGGGCTATAATTATATTCAGTGTACATTAACCACAGTGCATAAGTTTCATTGTTGTAGTTCTATTTTATTGACCATATTAATTACTATAGTAAAATAAATGTAATTAATAATATTCCGTGAATCGTTTGATTTGAATTTCATAAAATTTCAGCCGGTTGAAAATCTTAGTTGGCTTATCTCCTTATAACCTTATACTTTGCCAAGTGCCAAGGTATTCTTATATTTTTCTGCGCTAGCGCCGGTGTCGTTAACACACCTCCACAGTGTCTCCTTTATTTTATTTACCCACACTGGGGCTCTAGTTCTCTTGGTCTCTAAAAAGAGGTCATAAATTTATTGCTTATATTAAATTATAAAAAAAAACTGAGGATTTACTTGCCACGGTTCTATAATAATAAGTAAAAAGACACATCCTATCCATCCCGTTCTATAATAATTAGTATAAAGACACATCCATCATGTATATACGATAAAATACACGCACATATATATGTATACACATTGAAAAATACACACACACGTGTGTTTATTATCTTTCACTAAATAAATGTATTGTAATTTTGAATAATGTAAGGTGATTTTTATTGTTTCTTATTTGTATTGGTTTTATTAGAAGGAAAATAGGGGAAGCGCGCTGAAGCCAATATACAGGATAAATTTCCTAGTTTGGCTGAAGATGTCAATTATTATTTAATGTAAAATATTAGCCTTAGTGTAAATAGTCTTATAAGAATATTACCATGTAAGTACGTGTCATTTTATTGCAAAATAAACAATATTTTTATTTGTAGTACCAGCGAGAAATCCGCCTATCTCTCTTATAATGACTTCTCAATCAAATCAAGCAGATATCATATCTAGATTTACGAAAGGGTTTGTCGTAAAAGTAATATGAGACACTCTTATAATGCACTTGACTCAGTGTAACAAGAGAATGTGTGGTGTAAATAGCGCCCTGTTTAGTTAGACTAGGGCCGCACTAAGGGATTTCAAATAGACGCTGTCACTTTCTTTCTGTTAATTAGAAAGAAATAGAAAGACAAATATAGATAATGAAACTACACCAGTTACCAGTCTCGATATTGCACGTTCACGTTGAAGATTATTAAGTAGGTACTAAGTTTTTTGGGAATCCCGCAGTAACTTAACATTTTCCAAAATAAAGTAACCTATGTGTCGATCTAGATAATAAACTACTTCAATATGTGGCAAATTTCATCCGAATCAGTTAAGCCGTTTTAACGTGTAAGAGTAACAAACATCCACATACACATCCGTACAAACTTTCGCGTTTATAATATTAGTAGGAATTAGTATGACTACATTGATTTAACCTACCAAGAAAACGACATTAGACGGTTTTTATAATCTACATACTTATATATATATATATATATTATCTATTTAAATGAAATGAAATTCTATTAGATTTGTAGCGTGCGTATACTAATGAGTGATATCTTGGAAGCCTGAAGATGGAGTATGGCCTTTGCTTTCTGATCTGACTTGAGCAAAAATTGTATGTAACCCAGTAGGGAGTACGCACACAAACACAATCACGCGCAGGAGTGATCGCACACATGCGAATCGCATTTTTCTGTGTAAGCTAGCACCACGCTCCGATGACGACAATCATTGTGCTCCTGCGGTAGATTGGAACTTTATTGATTTATAGTATTTAATATTTCAAAATTCCACTGATAGGAATCTATGTAAGGAAAAAAAAACCCAAAAAAAACCTTAATAAATCTACTAAAAATGTAAACAGATTCAGTTATTATTAGACGGCATTATGTTACCAGACGCTTTTATTTTACCAATAGGGTCAGTTTAACGGTCTGGTCATTCCCGTAGTGTTCGTACGACAAAGGCGATCAAAGCAATGAAGAAAGAATTCGATGAAACCCTGTCCGAAAGCAAACGATTTTATCTCGGGATATACAGGCCTATAGTGACGCACAAATCATTA
This sequence comes from Chilo suppressalis, assembly GCA_902850365.2. Lineage (NCBI taxonomy): Eukaryota > Metazoa > Arthropoda > Insecta > Lepidoptera > Crambidae > Chilo > Chilo suppressalis. Next base: position 3,492,799 of record OU963910.1, read on the forward strand.
TTTGACTGATAACTAAAAAATAGATCTAGATGATTCAGGACAGGACAGGCATATAGTGACGCACAAATCATTATTTGACTGATAAGTAAAAAATAGATCTAGATGATTTAGGACAGGACAGGCCTATAGTGACGCACAAATCATTATCTGACAGATAACTAAAAAAATAATATGTAGGTTACAGCAAATCAGAGCTGAAGAGGAAGGCTGACCGTCCTCTCATCTAGTCCGATCATAATTCGTTGGAATATGATTGGCATTTAGAGCATGCCATACTCATCAAACTATATTCCAATTCAACTATTTGAAAGAGAAAGAAAGAGAAATAGCTTGAAGAGTATGGCATGCTCTAAATGCCATGATAATTTGGAATACCAAAAAAACCCATAAGATTGGCAATGAAGAATATTTCCTATGGAGAGTGCGTGATTCTCACTGGTGTTTCTATTGATAACAGAGCTCGACGTTTAAAGGCGGACTGCCTTTATTACATATACGTCAATATTAAGTCATTGAAGATGATTTTGAATAGGCTTCATATATTTTTAATTTTATTATATTAATGTATAATCCAACACGATTTTTTTGAGTGTGTATGCTGTTGGTCTCAGATGACTTACAGCGTCACCGGGTTTGGGGACGGCGAGATCCTAAGGGGACCTCAAGCCGAGAATTGGCGAGTACCTCTAGAGGTATCCCAGGCGGATGGCATCTTCCCACGGGGGGAATTTCTCCTCCATTAGGAGCCTCTAGACCACTCGAACTGAGGGGTAAGCTCAACTAGAGGGCGTCTTTGAGACTCGGACCTCGCCTCTAGTTAGCCGTTGTCATGGGGCCAACACGAAATGCAATAAAAAAATACTTATGCAATATAGAAAAAAATCATTGTAAAAATATGTATGCTTATGACCGAGCTTTAAATGCAATTAAACAAGTAGTTTTTTTTTATAGCTGGGTAAAGCTGCCACACCTACCATCCTTACCTTGCCGGCCTGCAGAAATGTATTATACTAATGCAGTAAATTAGTATGCAACCCAATTATTAACTTAACTAATTGCCGTATAAATTAGCGTTACGGAGGGTTAAAATCTCAGGTTTCTAACTGTAGTCACGAATAAAGTTTAATGCATGATTATTTTCATTTTAACTTAGTAACCAACTTAGCCATATTCCATAGAAGGAAATTTAAGCTTTTAATCATCAGAATCAGCCAATTGTTTGCAAATGCCTTTCCTATGGGATCATTCAGGAGGATCGGGTCTAAACTAGCACGCAGGCTCAATACGGATTGACAGGTAGGTTGCAGATGCAACACGAACCAGCAGCTCTTTCGCTAAAAATAAACCCTTTTTTTGGTAACAAACACCATGACCGGCCTTCGCAAAAGTTGCTTATCTCCTACGATCGCAGAAAGAGCGCGCACCAATATATTTTATAATGTCCATCAATGTATGTCAACGTGCCAATACAGAACCGTGCACTATACAGGACCGGATCTCGGCGGGTTGAAAATAAAAAAGAGTAAAACAATCTGCAGCCGCAACAAAGTTGCAAACCGGCCGCGCGCCCGGGGCTGTACTAAGGGCTCAAATAAGATTAAATTTCAATTCAATAAGATTAAGATATAAAAAAAGATGTAGGTATTGAATTGGAACATCATGCGTTTGGTCGTATCGTAGAAAATTTGCATTTTTTTTAGTTTATTGTCTTTTAGTTAGTTACTTGTAGTTTTTGGAATAAATTGCATGTATTGTAATTTATATTTAGTTGAAGTTGTATTGCATAAATCAATTGTCAGCTTATTTTATGAAGTTATTATTGACTTTTAAGTAATTCAATATTATGCTTGTCAGTTTTATGCAAATGTTATAAAGAATTGCATATATAGGTATTTACTACGTATCGACGGTGGAAAGGAAAAACAAATGAATCGCCACTTTGGATTGATTATTGATTATTTGGTCAAAAATGATTTTTTTTTATATTACATTTTGAACTGAACAATTGGCTAAATGGAGCATTTGTTTTGTCTATCGACCGTCGATATTATAAATTGGAATTAATAAAATTGTTATTCTGCCTAGTTTTACAGTAGATAGTTATAATAACAATAATAAAAAAAATAGATTATTCTATTAAAAGAAAACTAAGTAGCATTACATCTATAGATTCTCAGCTCCCAAGTGTATATCCAATATGTCAAAGACACGTGTGCGTCTAGATCACAGCTGTGTTTTCATTAGACAAATTATTATTGGAACCGTATGCGATACTGTTGCCGATCTATTTATGGTTATATTCAAATGATGTTATTTTAAGTAACTTGAATATTAACCTGATGACACTGCAGCAAATAAATTTACCGTCTTATTTACTATGGATTATTCGCTTTAGATATTAGAACACACTAATAAATCACATAAATAAGAAAATTAATATAAATGTATAATTAATAAAGGTTTCTTTACATGTGACATCAATTATAACAATAATAATTAAATTAAATTAGCATTGTAATGTCAGAAATATTATTAATTTATTATTGATTAACGTTATTGTTCATTCAATGCTGCGTACAAAATTCATGTCTATTTATTAGCATGTAAATAATATTCTACACGTATTTATTTTCCTTCATGTATTTAAATAACTGGACTTTTTAATTCAATGACAGTGAGAAAAAACCTTTTATCTAAGAAAAGAGAACAGTAATTTATCATCATAATTTAATGATATCTGACTGCTAGCTTAATAAAAAACTAGGGAATAAACAAAAACCTTACACCACGTATCTTACTTTCAAAATAGTTTTTGTAATAATGATTATAATTTAATTGAAACACTAGGCCAGCCCTCGCTTCGCTTCGGTGTAGAGCTGCAGTGTAGATTTAAATGACTCTTCATATAAGTAATTATAAAAAAACTGAAAATGGTATATTTGCCTTTTCCAAACTTCTATTGACATCACGTCGCTCAATTGTTTTGTCTTCTCAGAATCTCTCCACTAACATTTGAAATTTATGGTATGGTAATAAAGTTCAAATTCACTTTTAAGTTTTATTACGAATCGTTTGTACGGGAGTATAGAAAAATGTTGCTTTTGGAAATTTTCAAGCATTTTTTTTAATTTTTCTCTGCGTAAGAACCATCTTTGTACTTCAAGGAATATTCTAAAAAAAAAAATTATCGAAATCGGTTCAGCTGTTCTCGAGATTTGCGCTTAGCAAGACATTCAGCGATTAATTTTTATATTATAAATTGGATACACGGTGTAACTATAAAAGATTTTATAGATCATTTATGTCAAATATGATGGGTGAATTCTCATTGATGCCCATCAGAATAAGTACACTTTCTAAGTATTCCTTAATACCACCCTGTTAGAGGCCCGGTTTCACGACAATCATATTTAGTGCCCTTGCTTCCTTAAAACAGTTTAATTTAACAAGCATCTACCTAGCCGCAACCCGTTTTCATAAACTTAATTGCAACATAGCAAGTTATCTAAATATAGGTTAAGCGTGAAAAGGAAATAATGTGAAAAAATACGGCCTTAAATAATTGCATATATTTATATCTTGTTTTTAAACAAAACATGAGTTGGGCGTATTCGAGCAACTGATTAAGTATAATACAATATATTTACTTACTTTTCAAAGTTACCGCGCATTTTGTACATTATTATTACAAATAAAAGGTTTCTGTATTGCTTAAAAAGATACATTCGTTTACTAAAGAATATTTAAACTTGAAGATTTTGAAAAAAAAATGTGAAAAAAAAATATTTATATCTAAATGCGGCCCTGCATTTTGAGGTTTTGGGCATGTTAGCAAAATCCAAAGATGGTCGTATTATACCTATTATAGGTAGGTACCCTACGTGTTTTGCAAGGTTGTACGTCTGTCATGAATTCGACAAGAAATATCTCTGATCCAATACATTTGTATTACGAAATGAAGATGTATTAAAATAAGCTTCACGCGACGTACTTATGGGAAGTAGAAAGAAAGAAAGAAAGAAAGAAAGAAAGAAAGAAAGAAAGAAAGAAAGAAAGAAAGAAAGAAAGAAAGAAAGAAAGAAAGAAAGAAAGAAAGAAAGAAAGAAAGAAAGAAAGAAAGAAAGAAAGAAAAACATTTTATTGACCCCTACAGCATGAAATAAGTGTAACAGAACGGTACATCAAATAAAACATAGACAATAATAAAAAAAAAGAACTAAATACTATGCCGTACGAGGCCAACAGGTCGCTGGCTCAGCTATGCTCTGTGGCAGTCGCTTTCGTGATACCACAGTAGCGCTGATTTTCAGCCAGCGCCTTATGGTAAGGGTGATATGCGAAAGACGGAACAAGCAAAACAATCACTTATGTAACTAATTGTGGACATATAACTCTATTTCTACTTATAACTACTACACTATACTATAACGTATAATGGCAAATAAAGAATTTGAATTTGAATTTGAATTTGAACGCCGGCCCTCCACACAGCCACCCGTAAACCGAACGACAGTCCCTCCCTATCACTCGCCATAACGACTGATATGGACAGTCTGCCGTCCAATCCGATTGACACATCGCAAGCGAGAGTGACTGTGGGAGCGCTAGCTTATGAGAGGAAAAGCTGTTACCTATTCTTAAAATATTTTATGCTAATAACATTTATTACTTAATAATAATGGATCACGTCCGGCACCCCCGCCCAGGACGAAACTTTTATAAATGCCGTTTCAATTTTAAACTAAAATACATGAAGCATAAGTCAAACTGGCACATGTCGCACCCGGAGCGCAGTTTCCGAACGTAGCCCCTTGCACTGAAACTCTGTCTGTGCTGCAAAGTGAACTTATTCAACTAAAGTAATCTGTGATTGTGATGTGACCTTTGTGCTCTATGCCACGTAATGGCCTCGTGCGCATTACTTTTGCTACTTTGCGGTGACTTATTTGTGGTAGTTTTAATTTATAACATCAAGATCTCAACAGGAAAAAGAAACAAACTCAAACCGCTAAAATGGACAAGCAACAAAAGATGCATCAGGCTCGATTTCTCCGTCGCTTATGCCTTGCACTGTTTCAGTGCTGCAACTTGAACGACGCAGGCTTGGGTAAGTGTATATGTTATATATATATTGTGATGGAAAAAAAGAACTTACTGTCCAATTGTGCGATCCAAGTGAAATGGCTATATCGGAACAATGAGATTTAATTATTTTGTTAATAGAGAGCTGTCTGTATGGGGTGATAGACGAACTATACGATATGAATTTATCACTCGGCCATGTCACTGCATTCCTACTTGCATTGATAATAGATATGCCTTAAAATGTTTCTTGAAAGTGAGTTTTGTTTTTAGGTCGCGTATTGGTGGTGGAAGGTCATTCCAGCATCGCGAAGCAGCGAATTTAAATGAACCCCTGAAAGCTACTGAGCGATGCTGGGGCGTCAAAAAGACATGGGCGCATAGACGCCTATGGTACTTAAGGTGCTCCTGCAACCAGACCAACTTGTCTAACAGGTATTGTGGCTTGTTTGTATGTATGACACCAAATAATAAGGTAGCCAGGTGAAGCCTTCGCCGTGATTCCATTCTCAGCAAGTTTGCAGCATTGAGAAATGGCGATATATGCGAACGTGGTGGTACATGAAAGCAGTAACGAGCACAGGCATTCTGTACTCGCTGGATCATTTTGGCAGACCTGGACAAAAGACATGGGCCATAAACAACATCACAATAGTTTAGTTTGGAGAGAATGAGCGACTCACATAGCTTAACCCTTAAATCCTCACTTATATAGGGCCTAATTTTATATAAAAGCTTTATGCGATATAAGCAGTTTCTGACACACTCAATGATATGCTCTTCAAATTTCAAATGGCTGTCGAGGATAAGTCCCAGGTTTCTTGCTGAGTGCACCTGCTCAATGGTTTCTCCTTGTATACATATGTTGAATGGTAGTTCACTACTTCTGAATATTTGTAACTTCTTATTGGTACCTAATAGCATAAGCTTGGACTTCGTAGGATTTAACATTAGGCAGTTAGATGTGCACCAGGTTGATACATTTTGGAGATCCTCATTTATCTTTTTTTCAGCATCGGCACGCTCTTGTGGTGAAAAGGACAGATAAAGCATACATATGGTGCTTGCAGTGGCTAATGATCTGTGTGATGTCTGCACTGTATAAAATATAGAGGATAGGCCCCAGAATAGATCCCTGCGTTACACCCCTTGTTACTGGAAGTGGGGTTGACCTGGATTTGGACCCATCCACCCTGGTAAGTTCCACATACTGCATTCTGCTTGTGAGGTAGCTATCAAACCATCTCAGACTTTTTGCATCTACTCCATAGTACGATAATTTGGATAGCAAAAGACTTGTATCTATCGAGTCGAATGCACGTGAGAAGTCCAGGAGCAGTAGTGCTGTTATCATGCCCTGATCCTGGGCTGTTAGAATGTTGTCCACTACATCGCTAAGAGCAGTTGCCGTACTACACCCCCTCCGAAACCCAGACTGATATAGAGGTAGAATTTTGTAGTCTTCAAGGTACTTAGTAAGCTGATCACAAACTATCCTCTCCAGTACCTTGGACAAGCAAGGGAGCAGGCTAATAGGACGTAGATCAGATATCGATGCAGGCTGACTGTTCTTTGGAAGAGGTTTAATGACGGCTGTCTTCCATATCTCCGGAAAAATGCCTTCCTCTATTGATCTGTTTATCAGTGAGGTAATAGTGCCCAATGCTTGCGGTAGCATCAGCTGCAGCATTTCAAGTGATATACCATCATCTCCTTGCGCATTCGATTTTAGCCGCTTTATTGCTTGTAGCACTTGATCCTCACTGACAGCGTGCAGTGTGAACACTGTATTGCAGCCTCTGTGATGTTCCAGGTATGAAAGTTGAGAGATGGTCACATAATCCCTTCCTGGCACCTTTAAAAAATTTAGATTGATCGCATTAGGGTCATCAAAAAATGGCGGCAATTCTTGGTTGCTTTTTTTGTCTTGAAGCACATTTGTTTTAAGGTTCTTCCATAGTTGTTTGGAGTTATTTAAATGCGAGTTTATATGCTTATTAAAGAAACAACTCTTCTCAGTTTCTATTGCCGCGATTACAAGAGATTTCATATCTTTGTAACATGCTTTCAGATCTTCCGTTTTGTGGGCCTTGTATTTATTATAGCACTTATCTCTGATTCGCATCATCGATCTCACAGTGTCTGTAAGCCATGGGTGTGGGGGGTGCCTAAATTTTCGCGTTTGAATTGGGGCATGTAAATCAAAAATTACTCTGACTTGATGAGTGAACATTGTTGCAAGTGAATCAACACTCTCAATGTTCTTAAGATCTTCCCAATTAACAGATGCAATATCCCTATTGAAGAGCTCCACAACTATATTTTTAATGGTCTGTAAGTTACCCATTGAGGAGAAGGCTTCGCCCCCCTGATTTTAAAATCGACCACTATCATAGCGTGTCCACCAAGGTCCGGAGAATGCCTCACCCTGACACTGAGATTCTTAAGATCAGAGCACACCACGTCGATCAAACTACCACTGTGATCCGTGAAGTGTGTGGGCTCTTCAACTAACTGATTCAGGTCTATGCTGCGCAGGAACTGCATGAAGATTTTACACTTACTACTGTTGCTATCTAGAAGGTTTATATTAAAATCACCTAACAGAACTATGCCATCTCGCTCGCTTAAAGATGTAACCGAATCAACTAGTGCGTCGATAAAGACGTTTATATCCTGCCATGGAGGCCTGTATGCGGTGCCAACCAAAATTATCCTATTCTTTAATCTGACCTTTATCCACATTTGCTCGACTCCTGTTGTAGAGGGGTGTTGACATGAGCGTGCGTTTATGCCCCTGCGAATGTAGAACCCAACGCCGCCTCCTCTTCCTCCACGTACATGGTTTGGTCTTGGTATGTGTATCAATCTGTAACCAGGGAGTTTGGGCGCTCTGTCATCACCACTCTCCCTAAGCCAAGTTTCATTTATGGCCAAGATATCCGGAGACATCTCCTCCACAGCCACTATGAAATCCTCTTGTTTTGTTGTCAGAGAACCAGCGTTGAAAATTCCAACTTTAAAACCCTTAGATTTGTTCATTTGTGATAGTTGTTTGTAGCATCAAGCCTACATAAATAATAAAAAAATATTGCATTGTAAAGATATTGGATATGATGAACTTTAATTATTTCAAGAATTATCAAAAAATATGTGTTATAGTGATTATTATAAGATGTGTTATTTATATTTTGTGTGGATATGTGTTTTATATTTCTATCCTCTTTCTTACTTGTATAGTTTGTTTCTAAGATAAGTGTACTGTACAATTTTTCCATAGAATTTATTTTCCTGTTTATAACAAATAGTATAATATCACTTGATGGCATTACATGTAGCAACAATAAATGTAATTTTGTATCAGAGGACACAGCTTTTTTATTTTGTGGCTTAGCACAAGCACTTACTGAACACTGAATTGAGTACACATGCAAAAACCTTTGCAAGTAATACTGTTTACTTAATACATAAATAATAACATCTGAATGTGGTAAATATAATATTAATAAAGAGTTTGACTTAAACATTTCAAATTTTTTTTAAGTTTTCAAAACAATTAACAAAATGTTTACTTCGCAGGTGATTCCGGGTCAGGTGATTCAGGGTCAGATGATTCAGGACCAGGTGACCGCTTACCAAATATCCGGTTGAGATCGTCGTCCGACCGGAACATGTGGACCGTCCCTCCGTCCGCTTGGCGTGCGTATATACGGCCCCGCCTGGTCCACGTGTATCGCCACTGCAGTCTGCGGGCCTCCTCGCGGACGCGATGAAAAAGCCGGCGGTTGTCACGAGTGAGGCGCTCGTTAATGTAGACGCGCAGCTGGCCCCCGGACGCGCGGCCCGTGCGGCGCACGCGCGCGGCCTTGAGCAGGTCGTCGCGCAGCTGCCGGCGCGCCAAGCGCACCACCACGCGGCGCGGGCGCCCGTCCGCCTCGGCGGGGGGCGCGCCCACGCGCTCCGCGAACACCACGTCGCGCTCGTCCAACGCCACGCCCAGGCGCGTCGCGAGCACTGCCACTGCGTGAAAAGCGTTTTCACCCTTCTCCTCCGGGAGGTGCCCTATCTCGAGATCTGAAAGTAGTGCCTCCTGGTCTCTGTCGTTCAGCTCGCGCTTGAGGCCCTCGATGGTACTCTCGAGCTCCTGCACTCTGGCGTCACCCCCGCTCCGTTGGACGGCTTCCAGGCGCTGCTCGAAGACGTCCATGCGCTCCGCGATCGCCGGGATGGAGTCGCGCAGTAGCTTCATCTCCTTCTGGAAGTCGCGCATTTCTTCCACTATCTCTTTCCGGAAGTTGCGCATCACCTCCATGCACTCCCTAAATTCGCGCATGAACGCCTGTATATTATTCAATTCGTCAACGACCTCTACGAATTTCGCCGTCTCCGCGCCGCCTCCAGGTCGTGGGCGGGCGGTTGGTGGCGGCGGCATCGCCACCTCCGACTGAGCAGTCTCACATATCCCCTTTACAGGTGTGTTGGTATTATCACCCTTCCGCATGCCTTTCTTACAGTCCGGGCAGACCCAGTCCTTGCTAATTTGAGTCTTGTCCGGAATAGCTAAGCAGGCCCGATGGTACTTGACGGGACAAACACTGCAAGTAGCTGCACCCGCTGAGGACAAAAATCTCCCGCAAGCGCCACAATGAAGCATGCTCAATTAGTTTCAATTCACGGTACGGTGTAGTATATACGAATATGTTCGACTACTCGGCAACAGATGGCGCCACCGCGCACTTGGACGTCCGTGATATTGTTCTTTTGATTAAAAGATAATGTAATTATTTGTAAAGATTTTAAGCACTTTTCACGGTCTGTTACCACCAGGTGTAAATTAAAATTTTATTAAAGTATCTTTTTGAAAATCCGAGTTTACTTTGACAATAAAGAAGATTGAGGCTTAGGGAGCCCTGTACTTCTATTCTGTAAGAATCTTCTTGCACAGTAAACGTAACTCGTTTGTAACTAATAATCATCATCATCATCAGCTTATTAATGTCCCCACTGCTGGGGTACAGGCCTTCCCTATGGATGGAATAGGGAGATTGGGCCATGCATGACCCACCACGCGGGCCTAATTCGGATTGGTGGGTGCTAACGACTGCAGTTGCAGGCGGGACCAACGGCTTAACGTGCCTTCCGAAGCACGGTTTAATAATTATTATATGTATATATGTATTTAATTTCGTTCTATAATATCAAAAACTTTTTTTATAAAAATAAAAAATGGCTTAATATAAACAACACCACAAATAAGTAAGAAATAATTAGTATTATTTACTTACATATAAGGTATATAAACCGCCTTATTTCAAAACGCGGACTAAAAAATGTAAACCTAATGTTGTCTCTGTCTTCTTTATAGCAAACAAAAGTGACAGCATCGATTTTAGTCCAGGTTTAACTTTAGTGTACTTTTTGTAATATTAGTCTAATAAACATTTGTTTTCGGCACCATGCCAACCCAAGCTGTGCGAAGACGAATTCAAAAAAGAGGTCCAATGCGCGCATATTTTTTTTAGGAGGGTCGTTTGGGCTACGTAAATGAGGTCCTGTAGGCACTTGTTGCTTTTGGGTCGAATCTTGAAGGCAGTCCAGTACAAGACCGTTAATATAAAATGAAACGATAGATAACGCCAAATATATATATTTAAATTTCTTTAATCTACTTTAGATAATGGTAAAGAATACGTATTATTTCATGCTTTTAAGTATTTTTATTTAAAAAAAACTGTGTCGAATTATGAACCTCCTCTTGTTAAAAAAAGGAATACCTTGAATTCTAAACTACATTTATAAATTCATCATTATTGATGTTAACAATAGCTCAGCAAAAAAAGATATCTTAATACGGCATAGGTTACATTAGAGGCGTCAGTGCCTGGTGCGGGTAGACATCCATCAAGCGAGGTTCTAATAGCCGACTGAGTAATTGCACCGACTCACATTACCATACAGACTGCAACATAATAAGCTGTTAGGCAACAGGATTATTGGTATACTCACAGTCTTGAAAATGGCTAGGGTTAACCTTGAGTAGGTATAATTAATGGAGGGAGTTGAAAGTGTAGTGCCATTTATAAACTTTGTCCCGGCTACAAAGGGGTGGCTTAAGAAATTGCTAGGCCCCAGGCGTCTGATCTTTGCGGGGCCCTTTTTACCCGACTGCTCCTAAAGGATAGTTACGTTTTAAGCAACTATAACTAAGTATTTTTGAAGTGAAAACTTCTTTAGCGTACACTTTTTTCTGTATGGGTAAAAAATGTTAAACTCGCGTCAGGTTAAACACGTGGGCTGATCGCATCATGACACACAATAAAATTGGAAAGGTTGCTGACTTTCAATATAATGGACGAATCATAGTAATATTTTATTTTATCGTAATATAAAAGTAGGTAATAAGTCTGTATCTAGGACGTCCAGGTGGCAGCTTAATTGCGAATAAAATGCATTTTTTTTACAATAGATGTCGCTAGGTGAGCTTAAATGAGTAAATCTGAGAGATAAACTTTTTAATGTAATATAAATTGTCATGTTTGTGTACGATTGCGCAATAAATAAACATTGTATTCTACCACATAAATGATAGTACTTTTATACAGATGATAATTAAAAAATACGTGTAAAATTATTCCCTTACCATTAAAAAATATCAAAAATGCACAACGTTAATATTCAAGTTTTCACTTCTGCCGGCACTCCCGGAGTGCAACCCGTCGTTTTTTTGGCACGCTCTGTGGCCTTTGCCATTGATTTAGGCTTGAAAGGTGTAGTTAGATTCTTCTATTTGTGAGAGTGATACTTGGTATATGCAGCAGTGTATGTGGTATATGCAGTAGTGCAAATAAAAATGGTCCTCAAACCGGAAAAGCTCCTGAAGATGCCTCTTCCTGTAGACCACTTCTGCTTATTGCCCATTCTATCGAAGCTAATGGAAATTGTTTTGATAAGTCATAAGTACCCGAACACCAATTGAGCTTTAGAATATATTATGGCACGATGAAGTATGTGCATAAACTCGTAGAAATAATCAATAAAGCTTTCAAATCAAGAAACATTGTTTTGATGAAAGAGTTTTCTTTACCCGAAAATAAATAAATAAACAGTTTATTGTTTTAAACTTTCATGGTCACTAACATTATAGTTATACTAGCAAACCAGTGAACCAAATGTTCACCAAAACCTGATTTAAAAAAAAAATGTATTTAATTAATTGAGAACTTCGGAGATTTTGTGTGGTTTCGTTTGAAATTCGTGATTTCTCGAAAACCGGAAGTGCTACGTTACTCAAATCCGGTTTGTAGTCTTATCAGACTATTCTTAACTTATAACTTACACATTCTCTTTATCTATCTCTTACGGTTTGGCCGCTGAAACAGCACCACAGACGGACGGACGGACTTGTCTAATAGATAAGAGATACTATTATTTACGAGATAGTTACCATGTACCTTGTGAAAAAGCGGAAAATCGCTAAAAACAAGGTACATGGTAATAATCCCGTAAATCTATATATATAAATCTCAAAGGTGACTGACTGACTGAAATAGTGATCTATCAACGCACAGCCCAAACCACTGAACGGATCGGGCTGAAATTTGGCATGCAGGTAGATGTTATGATGTAGGCATCCGCTAAGAAAGGATTTTGATCAATTCTACCCCCAAGGGGATAAAATAGGGAATGAAACTTAGCAATTTTTTAACCGATCGGGCTGAGACTTTGCGTGCAGGTATAAGAAGAATCATAGATGAATGTCATCGTGTATAATACAAGCCTGAGAACAAAAACTGTAGTCTACACTTCAGCTCTACACCGAAGCGAAGCGAGGGCGGGCCACTAGTAACTTATATTACTAAAATAATCAGTTACTGCCTTTCATGGTTTTCTTTTACAAAGCAATATATTAATTCATTCCTTTATTTATGGCGTGGCTGGCTTCTTTTAAATTCATCACTTACATCACTTTGATTAAATATGTTTAAGACAAGAGAGAATCAATCTATTTGAAAATTCCTACTTTTGTTTAAATAACAGCACCGTGTTATCATCATAATCATCTACGTTCACATGTCATATGTCTATCAAGAGTACCACAATGTCGCAAACAGTGCAGAATCGACAACAGGGTTGTCTACCATATATAATTTTTTAATTTAATGTAACAAATTACATGCGCATGATTACTTGCTCAGTGGTCTTGTGACTACAAAACTTTTCTAAATCATTTGTAGAAAGTTGATGTGAGCTAAATAAAAAATTAAAAAAAATATAACAATCATACCATAGTTGGTATGATTGTTATATTTTTTTTAATTTTTTTAAGCTTAACCCCAAAGTACGCACTGTAAGGCTTGTGTCATGGGATACTAGGGTAACGGATAAAATACATAGAGTGATACTTATAAATGTTTTTCTTATAAAAATAATAAGCACCTATGACTTAGGTACAAATGCTTGTATTCTTCATACAAAAATTTGTTTTGGGACCTCTCAGTAGGCGACACCTGAAACTCGGCGTACATACCACTCCAGAAGGAGATAGTAAATATATAAATATAGGCTTTTTTTAAATAGCAATGATTTTATTAGGGTATAAAGAATACAAGTCTTGCGAGATTAGCGGGGCATTCACAGCATACAAATAAAAAAAACAAATAAATAATAATAAAATGATTACCTATACATATACCTAATGTATCGATCGGAAATAAATCTTAGAAGAGTATGTAGAAGAAACTGAGACCTTTGGAGCAAGGAGCGCTGCCGTCGCAGTAATCTGCAGCTAAACATTTAATTAAGCTATTAAGGCAGTTGTCCGAACGCCGGCGGGGAAGCGACTAACTATCGGCTATTTCTTCGCTCAAGAAACGTACAATAGACATTCCGTGTAAATAAGAGATGTCTATATTAATATTTGGCCGCTGACTGTTCACACTGCCTACGAGAACTCTCTCCACCAGTTATTTCACTAAACGACAAGAGTGATTTTTTGCTCAGGATTGTCTACGCGAGCGAGCGAGTGGCGCAATGAGGGCTATCGCGTATGACTCCGCCGCTAGAGGCGCTAGTGTAGCGTGAGGTCTCCGAAATGTCAAATGTTATTGCTTGTTGGTTGACTACGCGGGTTTATTTCTTATTAAAATAATGTTGTGAATAATTGGTAACAATTCGGCTTAATTATGGCAAATATGAGTTATGTGGCAGTGAATGTCAGTTATTAAAAATTTGAGCTTAGAAAAATGATTATGTTTCCATTTTTTCCGAATAAAACGGAACTAGGCGTCACTGTAGCATGGCCTATTATGTTTAGGATATGGTTCTTTTGTGTTAAAATACGATCTAAATGTAACCTTTGATTTCATGTGCGTATTAATAAACTTTAAAAGTTACAATTTAGGACCTCACTCAACAGTGGCGCGATCTGGTGAGACAGAAAACGGTAGCCCTCATTCGTCCGTCGTCGTACCCGCATACAGGTCACGGCAGCTAACTCTAGAGCTGAATAAAACGCGGAGGGGATAGCTGCGCATGGGTACGACTGGAGAGCCAATCGGCGCAACGCACGCCCGCCCGCGCACCTCGTTTCCCCCCAATACATCTTCATTTTAGATCTTCTGCATCCTTGCACATGACACACTTTACCACATACACACATACACACACACACACACACTCACAAACACATACACATACTTACACACCCACCCACACACATACTCTCAGCAACGCGACACCAGTAACTACTCATTATTTCAATTACCTAAACATTATATTTTAACCTACCTATTACATTATATGATTAGATTACATTCTGATGTTATAGTTCTCTTCAACATTGTTAAGATACAGTTATTTTATTTTTTCAGAACATGTAATTTTGTTATGATGTACCACTGTAAAGAGGGGAGCACTGGTCTTCTGAGATACAGGCTGGGGCCTAGTTCAGATACCAGTCTCTCCACAATCTTGTCATTAAGACATTAATTAATTCATTAAGTTTGTATTTTTTGTGCAAGGGATTGTGAGAAGAAGAAATAAATCATTATTATTTTTGCCCATTATTAAACTGTATTCTTTAATCTATTATTACTTCATGTTTTATGTTTTCTGTGGTGTTAAAAATAAAGAGTTTTGTATTGTATTGTATTATTATTATTATTTTTTGCTTCTGCGTAATAACGATCAGCGCTAGAGTTTCGTGTCGACTTATACTCGCTTATAGTCCATCGATAAAACTATCAGATCCACACACTCGCTTCCCGCTACTCGCCAACTCGTCCATAGTTTGCAGCTCTACTAGCATCGCTTTCATAAATCGGCGTGGGACTAGTGTCTAAAACCTGTAAAGATTATGGTCCTGAAACAATAGTACCCTGCTTACCGTTGACACTTTTTTTTTGCATCTGGCAACTGGGACTGAAGTTTAAAAAAGAATACTGTTTTTGGAGTTTACTCCCTAAGAATCGATTTGCATATATAAGGGGCCCGGTATGAGAAAATTTTGAGGAGTAAAATCTATCGATGAATGACCTCGTTACGTTTTTGGTGCGCATCCTGTTCGAGCCAAAATAACTCTTAAATCCGAGAGCTTAGGTGCAAAAGAATTAAATTGAAACTACCTACAGTGTATTTTGTTAGACCATAGATTTCTTTATTAGTTAGGTGACGTTTTGAAATGCACAAATGGCGTACACATAATCGCCCACCAAGGACAAACTGAGATTTGTCCTTACAAATATTTAACTTAACAACATGACTCTGTTATCGCCCACCATGACTTAAGGTAACAAAATAAATAAAAACACTAAGATGTACAATAACTTAAAATAATATATTTATGCACATCTGAAATTGACTATTGTGAAAAGTTTAATGTAAAATATTTCGTCGATTAGTTATAATAAATGTATATGAATCGAATAAATATATATTTATATATTATTTTCATTAATTTGTTAATTTACCCTTTCATACAGTATCAATCTTTTTTAAGTTAAATAAACTCTTTTTGCGTCTGGTTAGACTATCGAACTTAAGGAGTAAACTCCAGTCGTGCGTCGGAGCTGACACACACAATTTTTTTACTTCACTCCTAGATACAAGTACAGGAGAACATTAGTTTATATTTAACAAGCTTTATTAGCTTTCAAAAGGACTAAAAGCACCTTATTATCCGCTTGTTTAGCTCATTATAAAAATCTCGACAGTCCAGAACTAGATTGAGGCATGCGCGTTTAATGACCTGTAATCATGGCAACCCTGCTCAAAGATGATGTTTATACTGGTGTGACTTTACGTAGTTTAATGTTAATACCTCATTACATGGATATTATTAAACATAACTTGTCAGTTATTTGAGAAACACTGTGGTGCTTAAGTGCAGTCTGTGACTGTTGACACGGAATATTATGTTATTGTAGATACGGAGAGTATTTTGAGAAACAATAGCTTATGTAAAGATTCTAATTTCGGATGGAATTATTTGAAATGTTGTTTTAGTAAGGGCAAAAAGACCAACAATTTGGTTACTATAAATGCATATATATATGTGCCTACTGGAAGAAATTTCAGATTGAAATAAGTTGTGCCCTTGTACATTATCTTTAGTCCTAATTAAGTTGCTCCTGTATCTATATTTTTGTGTAAGGATAATAAATAAAATAATTTTATTTGTAGCGTATTCATCATAAGTTAAAATATGCAGGCTGGACTGTGTGGCAAAGAAAACTTTAACATCTTAGTGTCAAACCACACGCATTTAACAGAAATTTTAATTTTAATACAGCTGTTACTGTTATAATTCTGGTCAAATATCGGGTTTCTTCCAAAATGTCATTCGGATTACGTATTTTTCTATTATGCTTAGTTAAATGATAAACCACCGAAAATGGGGATGATGATGATGGAGTTATTTAAACGAAATTCTATTTGAATCCGCCAGTTACTTAGATTATCAAAAAAAAATACACTTATTTTTTCATTTATCAATTAACCAAAAAACTATAGCAAGACGTGACGTCATGCGATATTTCAAATCAATATAGGTATCTATGTAATGTTTTGATTACTTATCTGAATCAAGAAAAAGTACGTGTCCACAATACAATACAAATATTATGTTGTAAAATGTTTTTATTGGTGAAGACCTGTAATTGCCTTTTTGTTATTATTTAAGTTTTTATTATTTCTATTAATAGCTGTTGGTCTTGCAAAAAATAAATAAATAAATACTTTTCTAACAAGACGAAGAAAAAAAAGTATTTCAACATAATTACCAAAGATCTTCAATTTACGATTCTGTAATAAAGTCGATAGTGTATGTCGTTACGTTAAGGCTCTTTGACAGAAACTATGAAACAAGAATGGCAAGTAAGTACCAAAGTGCTAATATAAGTTTATTTCATCGAATGGATGTTCCGATAGCCGTAAAAGAGCATTAAAAACTTCACTCTGAATACTTCTTAACATAAAGAGAATCGTAAATATGTAATATTCCAGTCTTACTATATAATTTTATAGCTTTAGTACCTATTTGATTAATATATTTGCAATTAACATAATAGTAGAAATTCGTAACCTCACAGATGCATGTGAATCACACACATAGTGCCTACCACAAAATGATTTTTTTACAGATACTTAACTTAATTTGGAAGCAACCGGCTAATATTAGGGATTTTTATGTTAAAAGGAGCACCCTGGTTAACGCGTTCGGCTGCGATCGTTGAAGTTAAGCAACTTTCCCAGTGGTCGGTCACTGGACGGGTGACCAACAAATCTTCTATCTCGAGTTCCTCCGTGCTCCGGAAGGCACGTTAAGCCGTTGGTCCCGGCTGCATCTGCAGTCGTTAGCACCCGTCAATCCGCACTGGGCCCGCGTGGTGGGTCGTGGCCCAATCTCCCTATACCATCCATAGGGAAGGCTTGTGCCCCAGCAGTATATTAATAGGCTGATGATGATGATGACGTTAAAAAGGTGGCAAAAGAGCGTATAATCAGTCTGATGGTAAACGACCCCCTTGGCCCAGAGACGCTTGCGAAATCAAGTGACGACCTCCGTGGCCGAGTGGTTTGTACGCCGGGTTTCATGGCTGTCGCCCACTCGAGAGGTCCCGGGTTCGAATCCCGGTGGGGGCAGATGTTTGTGTGATGAATACGAGCATTTGTACTCCAGTATGTATTTATATAAATATACACACATCAAAAGTGTCTAGGGATCAACATATATTTTTGCAATAACTTTTCTCCTGATTGATATTAATTAAAATTTTCTTTAAGGATTCATCAAATAAAGTGTTTTCGTTTGTCACAGTAACGATAAACCAAGTCACCTTTGCATTAATAAAGAAATTTGCCATTTTCCTAATAAAGGGATTTTTGACATTTGAACCACTAACACAAAAGTTCGAAAAAAAGACTGAAATAACAGTTTTCTCTAAAATTTTATTGGGTAACTTAAACAATTAATAATCCGTATTTCTACCGCGAACACTAACAACACAAGAACATCGGTTTGGCATACTCAAAATGAGTTCATCCAAATCACGCTGTGGAATGGCCGCCCATGTTCGTTGCAACAACAAAAAAAGGTCTTCTTGCGACTGGATACCCTCCATATTCGGCAGAGCTCTTCTCTGTAGCATATCCCATGCATGCTCAATCGGGTTCAAGTCTGGCGACTGAGCAGGCCAGGGCAGGACATTGATGTTAGCTGCGGCGAGAGTCTGTCTTACAACTCTTGCGGTGTGCGGTCGTGCATTATCATGCATTAACTGAAATAAGGGACCGATTTGCACTTGTAGAGGAACGATGACGTCTGATACAATCATCTCAGCATAAATTTGAGCGTTGAGGTTGCCTCTGATCCAAATCAACTCAGTTCTTCCGCCGATCCAAATACCCGCCCATACCATGATGGTTCCACCACTATAAGGATGGACTTCCTGGCAGGATTTTAATCGCTGTTGGCGTCCAGGGGTTCTCCAGTGTCGTATACGTCTTGTATCCGGTCTCATACCAAAATGAGACTCATCAGAAAAGCACACGAAACGCCATTGTTCTTCTGCCAGATTTCTGTGTTCAAGAGCCCATTGATATCGAATCCTACGATTGTGCATTGCTATAGGTGGTACCCGTAGCGGTCTTCGGGAATGAAGGTTCACTTCATGCAAGCGGTTTCTGACTGTTTGGTCGCTAATTAAGTTCCCTGAAGAGTGATGAAGCCTCACGGCTAACATCATGGCGGTTATTGTTGGAGCTCTTCGAGTTAAGATTTGAATGTATCGGTCTTGTCTCCGTGTGGTGCAGCGATACCGTCCTCCATGGCGCTCAGCCACGGTACCAGTGCTTCGGTATCGTGTCCAAAGTCGACTGATAACACTCTGACTTGTATTCAGAGCTAAAGCCACAGTACGTTGCCGGGAACCAGCTTCTATCATTCCCACGGCTCTGAGCATTTCTTCCCTGCTTAAATGACGTCGCCGCTCCATAATAACGTTGGTTTTAATCAGTAGTAGGGAAACAGTAGCACTAATAATGTCTTCAATGCGTTGTATGTTTTTATAGGGAAAATATTGACAGCTGATTTTCATCTTTTACTCGAATTTGATTCACAGTTCCTGATTCAAATTATGAAATGCACCAAAAAGGATCCATATAAATTTATAAAATCATAAATTTATTACAAAGCCACATCGCAATCTCAAGAAATCCGCATAAAAATGCTTGATCCCTAGACACTTTTGATGTGTGTACTTATGTATGTACAGTATAATATGTATTCTATCCGTTACCCTAGCATCCCATAACACAAGCCTTATAGTGCTTACTTTGGGGCTAGGCTAATAGGTGTGAGTGTCGGAAAAAAAAAAAAGAATATCAGTCGCACCGTTGTCGCCACAGATTACTTAATAGTTACCGTTAGATCACCTACCGCCTACGGTCTAGTACCCGTTGAACCCTCAAGTTTCGACCCGAAAGCAAAAAGTGCCTATTGGACCTCCATTTTGGTGCCCATTGGACCTTCTTAAAAAATTTATATTCAATGTGTCCATTGGACCTATTTTTTGGTGCCCATTGGACCTTCAAGATTAGACCCTACTGCCAGTTGGTCCTTATTGACAGTTTTGTTTAGCACGAAAACAAATAGTTAAGCTCCAATAGGCCCTATTGTGCAGGTAGGTTCGTCTTTGAGGGTCCAATGGGCACTATGTTCTTGATTGGAGGTCGAAGGGGTACTACCATGTTAGTAAGTACCAATTATGAGGGTCCAATGGGCACCATGTTCTTGATAGGAGGTCGAATGGGTACTTTCTTGTAGGTAAGGTCCAATTAGGAGGGTCCAACGGGTACTAGACCTTGCTTGGTCGCCTACCCTGACCCAATCCTCTGTAGAGCCATGGCACCTTACTCACTGACTGAAACACCATACCATCAAAATAATAGTCCCTGTTTTATAGGTCCATATCTATTTGTAAACCATAAATAAGGTGGAAATATAGTGATACTAACAAAAAAATTATATACACCATGTAAACACTAACCTACGTTTTACAAATAAAATTCTGATTCTGATTCTGATTTACCTTACTCACTGACAGCAGAAACAAACACATCACCATCAAAAGGTATGTTATTTTACTATATTCTGTTAGGTAGCTTCCTCAGACAGGCGTTCAAATTTGAACAGAAAATCCCCTCAAAAATCAAAATATCATTTATTCAGTCTAGGCTGTTACAAGCACTTGTGAAGGTCAATTTAATGTTCAAATAAGGACAACATGATCAAAATATGTTAGTAGATACTTAAATTATGTTAGTACTTAATTTCTAAAAGTGATTTTGTCCTCTGGATAAATTTCCACATAAGAGGACTATCAAATTTGTTAGCAATAATGTAATAAGAAGTCCTTTCGCTTTTTACCCGACTGCGCAAGAAGAAGGATTGATTATTTTCATTTGTAGGCGGTCACTGAAAGGTGGAGTTTACTTCACCCAAAACGTTAAACGTTACGTTGCGATTGCTGATATTATTTTAGTTTTAGTTAGTAGGACACTGATGTCGATTTTGGCATGATTCTCTAAAGCTAAACTTAAATTTGACAACAGTGTATCTTTGTCAATCTCTATACAGAATGAAAAGGACAGACTGATGTTAAATTTAGTGTTAAGTTTAGAGAATCCTGCCAGAATTGAC
Source organism: Chilo suppressalis (assembly GCA_902850365.2). Classification (NCBI taxonomy): domain Eukaryota; kingdom Metazoa; phylum Arthropoda; class Insecta; order Lepidoptera; family Crambidae; genus Chilo; species Chilo suppressalis. The sequence continues at coordinate 3,514,079 of OU963910.1, forward strand.
ACCACTAAGAAGGTAAAATGGTCAAGGATATAAAAAACAGTCTGCCCCGTTCTGATTAATGATTCAATTCATACATACGGCAATTTATTTTGATTTTATCATGACATAATTAGTCCTTAATGAACGCTAATTGCAGGTCAGCCGCGAAACGAATAGCAAGTATTGTTCAAGAAAGTATTTATATTCAAAATGAAAATGATTAATCGTCAATTGTTGTAGTTAATCAATACTATGCTAATGGAATATTATTTATCAATTCAAGTTTAGTTATAGTAACTTTACGATAATTTTCGCATTATAGGTACGATTGTTAAAGAAAATTACAATTGTAAAATTCGCAAATTAATTATCGTAATTATACCGAGCCAGATTCACGGTCAAACTTCCATTTATGCTGGATTATGCAGCGAAAGAAAAATAGAATAAGGTGCCGTTCTCACCCGATCGGTGCGGTATCGCTTCGTTTTCGTTTCTGTACCGAATCTGAAAAGATTATTTTATTATAATTCAATTCCAACGCGTACAAAGAAATTTGGTGACTCATTTCTTTGTCGTACTATCCGTAAATGGAATGCTCTGCCCGCTCACGTGTTCCCTCCCTCTTACAACCTGGGATCCTTTAAAAGAGGCGTGAAGAAGCAACATGCAGGCCGGCAGGGTGAGGATGGCTGGTGTGGCAGTTAGAACTGCTGTATCAGCTATCTTCACGTCTGGACTTCACCTTCACTTAACATCAGGTGGGGTGGAGTCATTTGTCGGAACTATCTATTAAAATAAAAGAGCTTCCCCACTGAGCCGTTTCGGTGCAAATTCTTTACTGAGCGCATACACAGCTCTCTGTACCGAATTCTAAAGAACCATTTGACTCAGCCGCCCGACACGTGACGATATTATAACAAACTAGTTGTGCCCCGCGGTTTATAAGGGATATTTTCCCGCAGTAAAGCGTAGCCTATGTGTTAATCCAGGGTGTCAGCTAACTCCATGCCAAATTTTATTAAAATCGCTCAAGCCGTTAAGATGTGAAGAACTAACAAACATACACACTCACACACTTTCGTCTTTATAATATTAGTGAGATGACAAACACCATAGCAAACAAAAGGAATCGATACCGCACCGAAAGCGTGCCGGTCATGCAATGGTTCTTGATAAAGAAGCTGTACCCCTAGCAGGAACCATTTTCGAATTCGAATAGTTTGCGAGTGCTAAATGTCAATGTCAAATTTTGTATGCAAACTCGAACAGCAGCGCCACAATGTGCGTAACGAGAACTAAAAATCAGTACATATTTGACAATGACATTTAGAACTCGCGAACGTTAGGAATTCGATTTGGTTCGTGCTAAGGGTACTGTTCAGAGTTGGTACAGAAACGAAAACGAAATGACCCGGTGGGTGAGGCGCCTAAATGTCAACTGCTAACTTTCTTGTGCAAACAGTAAAGGCCTAGCGATAAATGCCAATAAAACAATTTCAAAAACTGATCTAGGTTTCAGATTTCATTTTAGACAAAATGATTCTATTCATATGAAGTTTGTAGTTTCGATGTTTATTAATCAATCGCGCAGAAACATCTCTATGTATGTATAATTTTTATTTTTTAAGCATGTAACTGCTTGATGTTTAAATCTAAAGAAAATATAACTAAAACAATCTCTATGTATTTTCATGAAATCTTAGGTTCTTGTAGGACTTTAAAATACAAATAGGTTCACTAGGTACATGGTAACTTTTGGGGTAAAAATAATTTTGTTTTTGTACCACTATCATTATGTTGTTTTACTGATAGAGAAAATTATCTAGTCCTATGAAACGAATTAACAAAAAATAAAAACCGACTTCATAAAAACAAAACCACTAAAAAGTAAGAAATAAAACAAGTTTCAACGGGTCAGATGCACTCATTTAATTTAATTATTGACGTTTCGCAGCCTTTTTTCATAACTGTCAGACTACTGTCAAACTCCACTGTAGTCTGACAGTTAATGCCGATATATCGCTTTATCATATCCCGTTTCGGTGGTCATGCTAGAGTGGCAGGACTGCGTCGTTTGAATAATGATTTTTTACATTGTCGAGCTACCTTCGAAAGATTTTTATTGAGCGTTTTGATATTTCATTGAAAGATTTTTAAAGCTATATTCGAATTTTTAAAACTATTTTTTTAAAATCTTCCATATTAAAAGTTTCATAGTAAAAGTTTTGAAAAAAACTAGAAAACAATATTTTTAGCTACCGAGTCTTATATAGTCATTTTGCGTAGAGGTGGACCTTTAAAAAAATAATAATAGCGTAAAACAAAGTTCTCGGAAACACAAAATGTCCAATTGATATTGTCATTTATGGGCACGCAAGTTTACGAGGCGAAATGACCCAGATTATAGGTGCCCGAGAGGATTTTACGACTCGTTTCGGTTGAAATTATAAAATAAGGCTATTAAAATATGTTTAAATTACAGTTAAAAAAGATATATAACAAATTATATTAATCACTATGTTGTCTGCGTATTTCGGAATTGCATTTTTCTTATAGTTGAATAAATCATTTGCGTTGTTCCCTATACTTAATTATATCTAAATTAATTCAACTGTTTTTAATTTATACGACCTCTGAGGGCTAAGTTGCACCTCAGTACCTACTACGGTTTCCACCGGGTCTAGGCACGGGTTCTACCCGGGCCAAGGCCGGATAAGGCTGGGCGCACATATCAGTTTTTCCCGTTGGGTTGGGGATGGTGATATCAAACCAGGGTGCCTGAAGACGACAGCGCTGCCAGATATAGGTTTACAGATTTCCCCTAGATTTATATTATTGTTTAATAGATGGCAAAGGAATCCGGCTAACATAACCAAGTATGAGATATTTTTCTTCCGTTTTCATATTAATACTTTGATGTTCGACGATACAATGATTTTTGTAGTTTTTGAAGGTAATTGAAACACCGAGAAATGTTAATGGACCAGTTTTCTGTTAGATCTCGTATTTCATAATCTTTCTTAGCACATTGTTTTATAGATAAGCGTAAAGATAATTATGTTCGAAACATTCACTGACCTAAACAAAATTTCAGGTACAAATATCATTAAAAATAAATATTTAAATTTCCGCACATATTCCCGAAGTATAAACTTTTTTCCCAAAGTTTTGGAAATAGTTTATAATCTAACAACATTGGCGGGGGATTTTTAAAACAAGTCGACTGTCAAACTTTCACATTTATCATATTAGTAGGAAGTACGTGAAATTGTAGTATTCGTGAGTATTTTAGTCAAAATTAGTTTATATACTGTATTAAGAGTATGTATAAAATGAAATAAAAATATAAAAAAAAAATCTTGCATATCCCCTATTCACGGAAAAATAGCGTAAGAAACATACCTCCTCCTTTTTGTTTTGGATATCAGTTGAAAAAATGGCGACCGTTTTATGCCAACGTTTTTTATTTAAAATTTTAAAAAGGTTGTACCATCCTTCGATATTCTTCCTTTCTAAACGCATCACAATAAAGTTACCAGTACCCTTAGTACGAGTTTGAGCTCACGAAAACTATCATAGTTTTCGTAATTGTAAATTATGTTTCTATGTCCATTTTGGTGAAAAGTATTCAAATATTCTTAAAATTTAAGAAGACGCAAACGATTTAATGATAGAATTTAAACACTGTTTATTTGTATTGAAACGAAAACAATAAAATCAGTACCCTTAGTACGAGTGCGAGCTCACGAAAACTATCATAGTTTTCGTAATTGTAAAACTCGTACTAAGAGTACTTTGCTCTAAATAACATGATGCCATAGATAGAGCAACGAAGCCGACGCAGCCAGGAGGGGAGTAGGCTTTCACAGCGTTCCCCTCTGTCGATTTTCTTCTGCTGTTGGGCCAGCTCAAAAACAAAATTAGTTGAGCGTCAGATATTTCACAAGACTGAAGCGCGTATTATAATAAGATTCTCAGTAATTAATCTAGTCTTGAGCATAGTTAGAAAGGGATGTCACTATATATAGCACATAGCGGTATCCCTTTCTAACTATACTCAAGTAAACAAGGGCGGATCCAGCTTTGGCCAGTTTTGGCGCCAGGGTGGGTCATATAGTCGTGGTATATTAAATATTGAAAGTACTTAAATAAAATCCCCCTGGGTTTGGTCCATCTGTACCCAGCCCGGGGGGGGGGGGTCATGACCCCCATGACCCCCCCCCCCCTGGATCCGCCCTTGCAAGTAAAGATCAACACTTAGTTGTCATTCTGTAATACGGCCTTAGTCAAGTCGAGTTAATGTTAGAGATCAAAAATGCCAAAATGTTATGTAATTTGCTGAAAATCATATCTGAAATATTTAAACTTACAAGAAATGGTGTTAAAGTAGAATTATTAACATATTATTTCTATTTAACCACTCTTAAACACAAAATTCTTCATTCTTACTTCATACTTTGTTAAAATTCAACCGTCGGACTTGTTTGACAAAACAATCGACAGGCCAGTACAAATTTCAGATCTGTCACAAAATAATCTGAATTTTTATCGATGCCCAATTTAGCGCTGTCACTTGTTAAAATTCAACCGTCGCGTCGGACTTGTTTGACAAAACAATCGACTGGCCAGTACAACAGATTTGTCACAAAAAAATCTGAATTTTTATCTATGCCCAATTTAGCGCTGTCACTTTTTATGTATGAGTATTGTAATTACAATTTCGTTTTTGCGAAAGTTTCCGCAAAAAGCGGCACAATGATTTCATTAGTATTATGTCATTATGGCTTCTCCCCTCCTACCTCCCCTTCGCGTCGGCTGTGTTGCTCTATGCATGATTAGGCACCGCGCAATACCTTTGACATACGTGTTTCATGTCAGATTCAATGTATATTTGTGTTTTTATAGAACCAGTATGAAATGAGGCACTCTCTAGCGCGGTCGTATTTTTTTTTGCTTCCGCTTTACACATACTCGTTGAAGAGTATTCGATGTCGATAACTGAAAACTTAAAGTCGTCAGTTGAAGACAAAAGCAACATTATCGAATTTCCTTATAATGAGGATCAGTGCTAGGTCAGTAAATCAACTCAAAAAGTCAAATAAGTATAATAATCTAAAAAGCTTTTTGATTAATATATTTTTTTCAATCATCGAAATCAGTTCATTCGTTGCGATTTTATAACTAATTTTATGGTAGCCAATATTCACCGGCCGGCCGAAACGTGTGACGTCACAGAGCTCGATCGCGGTTCACTCCGGTCGAACTTTAGTAGCGTCTCTAAGTACACTCGCGCCCGAGCGCCGAACCACGCGGCCAGCCGAAAATTCGTTTAGTAATCTGTTCATAATTTCGGCAATATTTGTCGTAGAACAAATATTTAACCACTATAGTTAATGGAATCTTAGCTCTATAAATCTGCATTCTTAACTAAAATCTCCTAAATAGGATCCTCATTGTACTGAGCTCAACAGCTATCGGCGGGCAAGCAATGCCTCACGCTACGTTGTGTATACATACCCTAACTATCTAATACGATTAACACTGTGAGTGGATGATATTTTAATTGCAATGATTAAATAAGCCGACAGTAATTATTAAATAAGTTGCCTGTCAAATGAGACGCGAGTAGCATTCTTAAGGTTGGGTCGCGGGTGGCTGATTTCTCGCCGCTCGTGACGGACCGCCTTAATGTTCTTGCTAGTGATGTGCGCGTGGATAGTCTAGCTGTTGATTGTCGAAGTCGATCAATCATAGCTGATGCAGTCATCAACGACATTTTCTTTCTCGTCCTCGGTCGTCAATGGCCTTATAATGACCTCACCTATGGCAAAGGAATTTACTTTAGACTAGACTTGCAACGAATAGTATATTCGGCAGTATACCGAATACCGAATATTCGGCGAGGCCCCTGACCGAATAACCGAATATTAGGCAAAAGTATTCGGCTGTATTTAAGCGCCAAAAACTTGTACAGACGTGATTGTTGCGCGCTTCTTTGTTTTGTTCTAATCTGCCGTCCTCATGCTAAAATGCGGCTAAATGACAAAACCAACTTTTGAGATATGGCCAAAAACGGCGCATAAACTTTAAATTATTGCTATTATGTAACCATTCATCACATGAATGAATGAATTAAAAACTGTCAACTTGTTTAATACAGAAAATGATTAAATAATTTAATACCTGTTTTATGTACCAATGACTACTTAATAAATGATTATAAAATGAATGAGAACCTTAACCTTCTAAATTTTGATTACTACAATAATTCAAATACATAGAATCCTCCATTTTTCCAATTCGTAGATGATTATGTACCTGTGTTATTTACCAATGATTATATAACAGAAATGAAAATATGAATATATACGTAATCAATCGATTTTAATTTATCATTTTACCAATTATTTCTCTGTGACAAAATATATTATTTAAGTATTCGGTATTCGGCCGAATAATATGTAGATATTCGGTATTCGGCCGAATATAATAAAAGCCGTACTTTAGACTCAATTAGTTAAGGAAATTAGGTCCTAACCTGCCACATGCATGTATAGTGAATTTAAGAAAAGTTTTATTAAGACTATGAAGGATGTTAAGCCCCCTTATTAATAAACGGGGAATAAGCTTAGACTAGTTACATCGTGGTTTGTTCATATCAGTCAAATGCCACTTGTCATTCAATGAACAGAGACAAAAAGTGGAGTAACTAATACAAGTTTATTCTTCGTTTATTTATATGGAGGCTAAAGAAAAAATGTTAAGCATTGTTTAAATTCAAAGTAAGAAGTTAAATGCATATACATAATGGAAATCGAAAACAATGAATGAACGACCTGGGGTCCTCTGCTTGTTTTTAAATACAGAACGTATTACGTCATAAACGCAAATGTATATTATACATAGACATATTAATCATACATAGACAATAAAATTTTAAAAATCTTCCAATGAAATAACCGAACGCTCTATAAAAGTCTTTCGAATGTAGCTCTACAAAATTAAATAAAAAATCATTATTCTGACAATGATGACCTGAAAAGGCTGCGAAACGTCAATAAATAAATAAAGTTCGTGCATTAACCCGTTAAAACTAGTTTTATTAAATAATTTAATTTAATAATAATTTTATTTTATTTAATTTAATGTATACTAAATTTAAAACTGAGAAAAAAGTTCTTCAAACACTGCCTTTAATAAATAAGTAATATTTGCAAATAATGTATGTAGTAAGCCATTATAAATCAATCGATAAATTCACAATCGACAGTCGCCTCGCCTATTACACGACATCAATATGTTTTTAACCTGACGAATATGAAAAACCTACGTCTTCAACCCGCCATGTGCCTCAGAAAGGACGCAGAGACATTTTCTCTGCTGTCATAAACCATTCAGTAAGTATTGTCATTACTCCAAGACGGATTCCTTGGTAGTTAAGTATCATTGTCGTTAACTGTCAGCTGTTTTTAGCAATCTTTCAATTTCTGAGTGTGGTTTTTTTATGTAAAGAAAGTCATCAAACAAGAATGCAGCTATTATTGTCTATGGGCGCTTGTTAGATTAAGACTGGTTATGCGATATCCAGGCCAGAGGTCTAATGTCTCTATCTATACAGATCATAAAAAATGGACGCGGTTTTTTCTTCAATTTAAGATTCTTGAATACATTCAATTATGGTGTCTTTGTGTATATTATAAAGGTACGTTTGAAATATTTTTTTGTTTTTCATTCAATAATAAGCATTTGTAGGTTTCTGTAGCTACTAGGTTACAATGTACAATTAAGTCTACGCTGCTAACAAGACTATTTTTAGTAGAGTTTTTTAAAAACTTAATCTCAAACATCATTTATTCAATCTAGGCTGTTACAAGCACTTCTGAAGGTCAAGAAGCTACGCAATCGGTCCGCAAAACTTCGGCGAGATACCTTCAACTGAGAAGAACCGGCAAGAAACGCAGCAAGGGCTGTTTTTTTCTTTTGATTCTTGGCTTCAAAGGAAATGGCTTTCGTTCAGGCCGGCTAATTGTGGATGACTGGAAGATTTTCTCCTTCATCTTTGCAACTGGATTTCGTTTACATTAAACATCATTACCCTTAGCACTAACCATATTCTTGATATTTGGCCCGTATCGAGATCGTCGTGCTGAGGGTACGTTTGCGAGTCCGAAATGTCATTGTCAAATGTGTACTCATTTTTAGTTCTCGTTACGTACTTTGTCCCGCTGCTGTTCATTCAAGTTTCCATACAAAATTTGACATTGACATTTCAGTTTGCAAACTATTCGAATTCGGCCGCAAGAATTTTTTCGCGTCGTCTATCTGCAGCCTTAAAAATAACATTTGTAAAAAAAAGCAATGAACCCAATTGCAGTGCTATGCTGAAACCTGCCATTATAACTATAATGTAATAACCATTCGGTGAATAATATTAACAAACTAAGACATTGACATTTCAGTTTGCAAACTATTCGAATTCGATAATGGTTCGTGCTAGGGGTACTGATGTTAACTGTAAACGAAGTTTTTATATAGTGAACAGGGTGAGATAATTTGCTGTTTTTTTGAATAATAAATATATATATCCCAGTGTAATTTCTATTAGAGATCAGATCAACGGACATTAAGTTTGAAATTTCATTAATATCAATGTAACAATTAGGGCGCGTTTATATGACACAGAATGTCACAGCGTGGCGGCCGGGCCGCGCGGTGACAGTACGGCGACAGCACGGCGCATATTACCGTGATGGCGCCACGCGGCCGCCGTTTGATCGAGGAGTGGACGCCGCACGATAGCTGCGCAGTTAGTTACTCACAAAGAATTTCAACGTTAAGTCCTAGTTAATAAAACATAAATCTGCTATTATCAGTTATTAATCAGTTATTACGCGGCCACAGAGCGGTCGCCGCGCGGCGGCCGCAAGAATTTTTTCGCGTCGTCTATCTGCAGCCTTAAAAATAACATTTGTAAAAAAAAGCAATGAATCCCATTGCAGTGCTATGCTGAAACCTGCCATTATAACTATAATGCAATAACCATTCGGTGAATAATATTAAGAAACTAAAACTACTTACAACATATTATTTGAGTTGGCGTCCTGCCTTCGAGTTTGCCGCTCGTAAAACGGAACTTATTCAAAGTGCCAATCACAACAGTGTGGCCATAAAAACTGCGGCATAAACCACTCCAAATTAATGTCTGCGAATCTAAATTACGGGTGCGCCAAGAGTACCGATGAAATTTAATTTAGCAAGCTTATATTGTGGCCTCTACCATGCATCCATAGTTAGGCAACGTACCCTTACTACGTGATCCTTTTTTACATTTTTTTTTATGTTATAGGGGGCATACGAGCAGACGACTCACCTGGGGGCCAATCGCCTAACTGGATTGCTTTGGAAAACGCTATCGCTTACGATTTCATTTTGTTATTTCTAACCGCCGAAATACCTCACGCTCATTTTCTTTAACATTGTTATTACCAATGCAAAAGAAAAAAAAAGAACGCGAGTCATTTGAAAACTACAGGGGGCTAGAAATAACAAAATGAAATCGTAAGCGATAGCGTTTTCCAAAGCAATCCAGTTAGGCGATTGGCCCCCTGATGGTAAGTGATCACCGTCGCCCATGGACAGTTGCAACACCAGGAGTATCACAAATGGGATGCCGGCCTTTAAGGAAAGAGTACGCTCTTTTTTTGAATGTTTTTGGACCGTATTGGTTCGGAAACACTGCTGGCGACAATACCACGGTAATATTATCTATACAGTATTGTGACTCCGCCCTGTCCTTGAAAATAAATGCCTACACCGAGCGCTGCGTTGGCACGCGGTAGGGCCGCCAGCCTACAGTATTTTATGTAGTTTTGTTTTTAACGCGAGTGTAGGTAGATTACTCGATTGTCTCTTTTTTCATCCTAACCACTTATTTATATATTATTCCAGATATTTTGCCCGATGGAAAAACCGAAATACCTAAATATTAGAAACAAATAACGTACTAGTAGACAGGTATATAAAAAATATTCTGTAAAGGTAAGACACATATCTCTGGGTGTGTTATTGAAGAGTTCAAGCAATCAAAAACAGCAATTGTGCTGTTGTACGATATTGATCGTCGTTTGTTCTTTTCCATACTAAATTATGTAGGTATCTACTTAATTAAATCAAATATTTACAATACAAAACGCACGTTTAAGCACGGCTAACTGCATAAAAAACAATTCAGACCGTTCGGTCGTCGTTGCGGCGCGGCGGCGCATTCGCGACTGGGTGCACGCCGAGAGCACATCGAACTCGAGTGGCGTAGGTATGACTCGCTTTCCGACCGTTTGTATGAAGATAGAATACTGTATGATATTATTACCGTGACAATACATTCCACAGTTTTGTCGTACGTGGTAAAAAAATTCGACAAAAACGCACGGTTGTGGATAGCCACGCATCAAGATGATGGGGATGAAATTTTTGGTTCGGTGATCTCCAGTAGTATATGCCAAGACCCCTGCTCTAGTTTTCTCGTAGTACTGCATAAATATGGTTTTAAATATATTTTTGCATATAAAAAGTAAAAGCCGGCCTTGCCATTTAACGTGGCAATGATTCCAGCGTATTGGGCACCATTCCTGAGGGCGGCGCTTGGGGTGACATAGTTTTTAGTTTTTTATTTAAGTAGTTAAAAGCAGATTAAGGTAATTTGAAGTTTTTGTTATTTAAATTTATCTATACATACTCAAAGGTGCCCGACTGACTGACTGACATAGTGATCTATCAACGCACAGCCCAAACCACTGGACGGATCGGGCTGAAATTTGGCATGCAGATAGATGTTATGACGTAGGCATCCGCTAAGAAAGGATTTGATCAATTCTACCCCCAAGGGGATAAAATAGGGAATGAAAGTTTGTATGAAACTTTGTCAATTTTAAACCGATCGAGACTTTGCATGCAGGTAGGTATACGAAGAATCATAGATGAATGTCATTGTGTATAATACAAGCCTGAGAAAAAAACTGTAGTCTACACTGCAGCTCTACACCGAAGCGAAGCTTTAATAAATATATAGAAAGGAAAAAAACTAATTAAATTGGTAGATATTTTTCTGCACTAATATGGCGCGTGACGCCAACAGTGTATGCATGTACCTCAATTACGAGTAAGAAAAAAATTTATCAAAACAAAAAATCTCTAGACGATATTTACTAGGTGACGAAAAACAGAGCCCCTCCCCGGTATTGTGAAGGTCTTCCCTCTGCCCCTTAAACGGGTCACTTAATATGAGTATGTTCCCCTTATGTTAAAAATGAGAGATGTCTTTTGCGTTTTCGCTAGGGCATGAAAAAATTTTGCCGAGTAAAACATCTGAAGCAAATAATTTTGGTGATAGTCATATTATTAAGAATGCTTCTAGCGAAGACAACATTTTGAAATTACAATGTACATAATAAAAAAGTAATTACTTCTTGATAAATATTGGCTATACTTTCGTTTAATACCTTTAGAGGACATATATAATATACTGTATTACTACTGTTTAATTTACTGTCATTTAAATATTGTTTTCATAGCAACAGGTGGGAAGATGGACAAATAATTGAGTACGAGAGAAAAACGTAGTAGAGTCTGTGCGGAAAGAGAATGGGCGTGGCGAAAAACAGAACTAACATTAAAATTTTTATATGGCAATCAAACCCAGCAATCTGTAAAAAGTCAAAGTTTTGTATTAATACGGATTTGTTTGTTGTTGTGATTTCTTGCGGTTTTTTGTATTTAATCATGTCTAAAAGGGGTAAAATTTTACAAATACGGTAGAAAAGCACTACAGCGCCCTCCAATCTAAATCCCATTCTCTTTTCGCACAGACTCTAAAAATATTAACAATAATTCAATAATTCGACTATAATTAATATAATGCTGTAGTATTCTAATTTAATAAAAAATCTTTTTAGAAAATAAATTATGTAATTTTATATTTATTGCAATGTCCTTGGCTGTGGATAACTGCATGACAGCGGCGCGGCTTCGACGCTATCAACTTTTGGCAGGGTTCAACTAAAATTGAATTCCACTCTTCCATAAACGAGTCGTACAGCTTATTAATGTTACCGCACCGTCTGTTTCATAGTTTATTTTTAACTTGGTACCAAAGATGTTCGATCTGATTATGATCTGGGCTGTTCGGTACAGTTACCAGTTGAATGTCGAGGTATCGTTTTACAGAGAGTGCAGTATGCTTCGGGTCATTATCGTGCTGGAATCTCCAAATTACCGGGACATTGTCATCTGCATATGGCAACATACATTCTTAGAGTATCTCTTTGTATTGATACTGGTCCAGGTAACCTTGTATAAACCTAAAGGTCTGACGCCATAACCAGAAAAACAACCTCAAATCTTTGCGTTTCCACCGCCATGCTTCACGGTATTTTTCGTGTACTTATGATCGAATGCCTTATTCACAGAGCGGCGTACGTACTACCTGCCGTCAGAGCATTCTATTAATCTTGGTTTCGTCGGAAAAAGTTACATTTTTCCACTAATGCTCTGTCCAATTTTGATAATTCCTTGCAAACGCTAGTCAAGCCTCTCTATGGTATGGTGTCAACATGGGTCCTTGTTACTCGCCCAAACAACTGTACCTGTATTAGCCGTCTTCGAACGGTACGCGCAGAGATTGCACAAGGATTTTTAATTTAATTTTAATATATATTTTTTAATAGTTTAACGAACTGAAGAATCGGCTGTATGGAAAATGCAATAAAAATAGTAACGACAAACATTGAATTTCCGTTTTCATTATGATGAAAAAAAAAGCTCGTTTAAGTCAGGAGAGCCGGCAGGCCACTCGGGCTGTAACCTTGTGATTTCCTATTCTCGGAGAGCAGCATTGACTCGTTGAGCTCGATGTGCGGGCGCATTATCATCAACCAGTACAAATTGGTGCCCATGGTTATTCGGAAAGGTCTGACGATTCCATCAATAGCGACTGTTTTGTATCTGTCTGTCGTCATGAAGCTTTGATAAGGGATTAAAGGCGTTCTAGCCCCACCAAAAAAGGACACTGATTTCCCGCCTTGCTGAACCGTTCCAATGGCCGTTCTTTGCCTTTTTGAGTATCCAGGTCTTCTCCAAACATGGACACGACGGTTATCTGGATGAGTACTGATTCGTGATTCGTCAATGAAGAGGCAGTTTTGCCAAATGTTTTCCTTTTCGTCTTCTTCGTTTTGTCGGAGCCTAGCCCACTGTAATCCGTCGCTGACCTTTCCGTGAATTCAAAGGTGCTCGCCAAGACCTCCGTGCTTGTAATCCAGCCTTGTGTAAGCGATTCCGAATGGTCTGAGTGCTAACTTCAAGTCCGGGGGCGGCCCGTATTTATGCTTTTAATTTAGTGGCGTTTATTGTTGGGTCGCGGGCTACCAGCAACCTGATGTAGCGCTTCTGAGCAGCTGTCAAACCAGTTGGGCGACCGTTGCAGGGTCGATCAGCTAAATTACCCATGCCGTGGTACCTCTGCAACGTGGTTACTACACAGGATTGGGATATGGCAACTCTGCGTGCTATTTCTACATTATAAAGGCGAAAGTTTGTGAGTGTGTATGTTTGTTACTTCTTCACGTCTAAACGACTGGAGCGATTTTAATAAAATTTGGAGTAATAAAGTATAGAGTTATAAATCGCAGTAGTTGCGTACACACACCTAAACCGCTGTCACATAACAGATAGGTACAGAAGACAATTTCATGTATGTACTTCACCATACATACCTACGCTCGGGGGTCGCTCTATGATTGTCAACTTTGGCTCCCTCACAACCAACTATTTTATCTAGTTGTTGGATTTAATGGTCGGAATGAAACAGGAAGAACATAAATATAAAATAAATAATAAATGAATATTTTAACACTCACACCAATTAGCCTAGCCCCAAACTAAGCACTATAAGGCTTGTGTTATGGTATACTAGGGTAACGGATATAATACATATACTGTACTTAGATAAGTATATTTATATAGAAATATATATTAAACATTCATGTCTGGAGTACAAATGCTCGTATTCATCACACAAACATCTGCCCCCACCGGGATTCGAACCTGGGACCTCTCGAGTCGGCGACACCATGAAACCCGGCATACTAACCACTCGGCCACGGAGGTCGTCAAAACATATATAATAAACCAATACTAAATAAAATATATTAATTTTAATGTTTTTTTATATAGCAAAATAAAAAAACGACAATTCACCGTTTAATTTGAATTGTCCACTCATCATCATCAGCCTATTGATGTCCCCACTGCTGGGGCACAGGCCTTCCCTATGGATGGATTAGGGAGATTGGGCAATGACCCACCACGAGGGCCCAGTGTGGGTTGGTGGGTGCTAACGACTGCAGATGCAGCCGGGACCAACGGCTTAACGTGCCTTCCGAAGCACGGAGGAGCTCGAGATAGAAATTTTTTGGTCACCCATCCAATAAACGACCACTGCGAAAGTTGCTCAACTTCACCGACCGCAGCCGAACGCGCTAACCACTGCCGCCATTGAGCTCCTCATTTGTCAATTATCCACTGAACAGTTACAATTACATTTATATGTGTTGCTCCATTTTTTGCACAGACAGTTCACAGACGCGTATCTCAAGCAGATGGTTCGAAATATCGTTTCCTTGAGCGGTGTATATGCATGCGTTATTCGAGCGCACTTTGTATGTAGATTGACTTCTGTGCGGATCTGTTTTGTGACGCTGCTGTTTAAGCTTAACAATGTCTTATCTACATATTTACATATAAAATAATGGGAACGACCGGGTCGTGCTACTGGCTGGTCACGCCGCTGTTACTCCAACCCCTATCTGACGAGTTATGCACAACGAAAATAGTTAAACGATGTTTGAAATGATAAGCCGATTATCTAATAAGTTCAACGCTTTAAAGTTAGTTGCTTTATTTTTATGTGAAAAGTTAGATATATTAGCTCCTTTACTGTGTAAGTTTATTGCCATTCAGTTAAGGTGAAGTGAAGTTTGAGATTTCATACCTTTTTTTGTTTATTGACATGACCGCGGAAGGCGGAACTAAAAGAAATATTTATTATAACATATAAAATTTTACTTTTTTGAACTATAGCGCGATGTAAAAATAAACAGCGCCATCTTTTGACGAAAATGCCTTCCATTTTTACTCACAAATGTGTTTTAAACCCAGCAAGTTCGAATAGTTTTTTTTGAGTGTGTATGCTGTTGGTCGCTTATGACTTTTACAGCGTCACCAGATTTGGGGAGATTCTAAGGGGACCTCTAGCCGAAAATTGGCGAGTGTCTCTAGAGCCTGGGTTCCGAACCTGGGGGTAATTACCCCTCCGGGGGTAAATCAGCCATACTTCGGGGGTAACAAAGAACCTAACCATTTGGTCAAATCTAAATAATAAGAAATTACTATATAATAATACTACTAAATAGAGCATGCGCTCCTTCTTGCTAGAGAGCCCGCGGGGTGCTGAGTATGGGAAGCGGGGCGAAATTTTTTCTTGATGATGACATTATTAGAGACGAAGATGTAGACGGCCAAATTGGAATTTCTTGGACTGATGATAACATTTTAAAGTCTGGGTAAAATCTGTTTTCCTAATAGGTTACAGGGGTAGCAGTATTGGTAAGGTTAGGAAACACTGCTCTAGAGGTATTCCATGCGGATATCATCTCTCCACGGAGGGAGTCTCCTCTCCGTCTGGAGCTTCTAGACCACTCGAAACAGAGGGGATTGGTTCAACTAGATGGCGTCTCTGACACTCGGACCTTGACTCTGCTTAGCCGTTGTCGTGGGCATTATGCCAATATAGTTATGTGGTAAGCACCTAGGTATTTGTATAAATTGTAAATTATATTTATTAACTGCTGGTAATTACCCCTGTGAGAGACCTATAGC
This sequence comes from Chilo suppressalis, assembly GCA_902850365.2. NCBI lineage: Eukaryota > Metazoa > Arthropoda > Insecta > Lepidoptera > Crambidae > Chilo > Chilo suppressalis. Next base: position 3,529,991 of record OU963910.1, read on the forward strand.
TCCACCAAAAAAGAGCGTACTTAAAGGCCGACTTCGCATTTGGATACTTCTGTCCCCTTAGAATGAGTATCACAAATAACATTACATATCACGTTTTTATCACGTCTATCTGTCAATCTCCATAGTAATTTGACAATTGAGCGGGATAAGAACGAGCCTTATACTTATCATATCCGCGGTGCTCATGCTGGGGGGCTGGTGTTGCAGTTGTCTATGGACGACGTTTACCCTCTATGATATAAAAAAGTGTACGGATGAAAGTGAAACTTTAATAATCATTAATAAAAAAAGTAATTCCTCGGCTGAAATTCGAACCTCGGCCGCAGGCGCTTGTCAAAGGAACTTTTACTGAATTTGTAGGTACCGGCAAAAAATCTTTTTCTTGTCGGTCTCCACTTGTTCAAACACAAATCAGTAAAGGCTGTAGAGATTGCGACATTAAATCCGCTTAAAATTATATCCATCACCATAATGACGGATAATCTAAATGCAAGTGGAGACGTGCAAGCAATTGTCACCTCTAATTGGTACACTGCAAAATAATTTTCCAATTGTACCTCCGATATTATTCTATGACTTGTAAGGAAATGAAAGGGTGTTAAACGTTTAATAAATAATAAATATTACAGTGGGAATTCACGAGCGCAACAGAAACACCAGCATTCGTCATGTTGTGGCTGTTTGACTTTATACTTCCGATTGACGTAAATAACGTAGATGGATGGCGATCAGGGTTGTCAACCTACGCGGAAATCTATTATTCGAATATTTATTTTCATAAAAAAAATATAAAAGATTTGATTGCTTTTCACCACAACAATCGTACCTGACGTTAAGAAAGGTAGTATTTTTAATAAAATTAAGAGATTCCTTAGCAATTGATAAGTTTTCTTAATGTTTTCTACTATCATATATTTAACATTTTGTTGAAATCACATTATTGTTATAAATTCATTACTTAATTGACATATTGCATTTATTGAATCAATTATGAATTTTTGGTTTTCTAAACTTACACTTTTTAATATTGCCGCCATGTATAAGTCGCGGCACGAAACTCTAGCGCTGAGCGTTATTGCGCAGAAGTAAAAATTAAGATGTCTTGGGAGGAAACGAGGTGCGCGATTAGCTCTCCAGTTGTACCCATGCGCAGCTATCCCCTCCGCGTTTTGTTCAGCATGTAACTCTAGACATGCTGCGTTCACGATTCGAAAAATGTCATAAGATACCTACGCAAAATGCACAACCGACTGACGCGCACTGACTCCGGCTCATGTATTTATAGAATAGAATTCACACAAATTTAGTTATCATGCTCCATTTATAATTTCGATTAACATAGGTATTTATATTTATCGCAAAATTAATTAGAATCTTTGTTGTGATTTGTTTTATATTATTGTTAATTTTAATTTATGCCCTACGTAATCTTTTCTATTCTTGAACTGAATACAAAGTGATTTTCTATAATTGGCTATAGTACCATTTAAAAAAATATATTTTATATCGACATTGTTTACACTATATAAAAAAATATAGTTTATATAGTGTAAACAATGTCGAAATTTGTTCATGATAAATAAATATTTAAAAATAATTATGTAGAATACCAAAAAAGTTATTCCGTTACCTATGACTTTAAGAGTGTATATTACTGCAGGATAACAAACAAAACTACGAATAGATCATCGCCTATTAGAGCTACTTATTTTGGTAGGAAAAAATATTAAGATGATTGAAAAAAGACCTTTCAATAAATCATATCGAATGAAGTATGTAAGTATATTTTCATTTAATTTTATTTCTATTCTTTTCATTTCATTTCTGCCCAGCCGCGACATTCTAGTAGAACCACGAGAACAGTAGGCAACCCTGGCATTACCGAATACCAATTTCATACAAATCTGTTCCACCATGTTTGATTAGTCACGCTTCAACATTACACATTGGTAACAAGCAGTTTGTTCAATAACCTTTCTTTTCTAAGTACTAACTTCTATTTTAGTTATTTTTTATAGTTATAATTTATATTTTTAAGCGTTTAACTGCCCGATGTTTAAATCTAAAGAAACTATTACTAGAAAAAAATCCACGCGGACCAGGCAGCAGACGGGACTCGAACCCACATCCTTTGCTAATATGCTACCGCAGCCCTGATGGCTGTGCCGAATTCTTCTAGCCTTTCTTAAGCTGCAAAGCAGCGCCATCTCTTCGCATTGTAGGTATGCCACAATGTCAAACTAATACCTTTACAAGTATTAAACATTTGAAAGAAGAAATAGAAATTATAGTTATACATTTGTAAATGTTAAAAGGGTGTCAAACAAGCATAATAATAAGGTCCACCTCATGGAAATCGGCAATCGCAGTTTTGCGAACCGATGGCGTAGATTCTTGACCTTCACAAGTACTTGTAACAGGCTAGACTGAATAAATGACTTTTCATTTCATTTCAATAACACTCGCGCCGTTGCCTACCCCAGACCTAATCTCCTACCCCGTGGAGCCAGAAATAAAACAGCACCAAAATGTATTGTTATTTTACTGTGGTCTTCTTAAGGTGGAGGTTGCTTCCCCAAACGGGCGCGGCGCTCCAATTGGAGCGGCAAATCCACTATGTTCCACCTCTTTTTATATATTTTGCAAAAGTCACGTTGTGTTCAACAAATTTTAATTTCAATTTCTTTGTTGCATATCCACAATGCACAAAAAAAAAAGTTTTGACAAAATACGATCATTATAGATCCTGTCGGGCACGCAACTAAATGAAGGTCTCAGACGAGAGGAGTTACATTCAAATTTCTATGTAGATTAAAAGAGTTAGGTACTGAATGTCACTTTACGTAATTCATAAATCAATTAAGTGAAGATAAAACCCTTTACATTTATAAAAACAAATATTTAATAATATATTAGTCTATACTAAAATATTATAAAGAGGAAAGATTTCTTTGTTTGTATTGTTTGTATTGAATACGCTCCGAAAATACTGCACCGATTCGTAAAATTCTTTCACTTTTAGAATCCTTCATTATCCGCGATGAACATAGTCTATAGAGTTTTTTCAAAAAAGTTAGGGTTCTGTATGGAAACTTCGATAATGTAACCCAACGTGTGTAAAAAATAACTTGAAGTCGCGTACGCTGCGGATGTCATGACAATAGAGTGAAGTGATGTACTAAAGTTTTATAAAGGACATCAATATCTACAAAAAATAACGTGTAAAAAAGAACAAAAAACCATAGTTAAACAACTTGATTGTGCCGCCATTGCTGACCTTTTTAGCTGGATGATTTCTACGAATGGACCAGTCGTACAACCAGAATGAAATACGTTGCATATTGTGCGCGTTTTTGTTTGGTTAATTAATGGCCCGACATGATCTAATTACATGTAATCGTGTAAAAGAAGCGCATAGCCATTGGCCCTACTGAGTTTACACCCACCGCTTCTGTCATTGGCTAATTCTGAATTGCCAGCAATGGCGGAAACACAGAATTTGAACATTACGATGTTGTTGCGTGATAGGAGCTGATGATGTAATGTTACATAATTGGAGGTTTTGCGTGCAATAACAAAACTTATTCATCGTTTATGAAAAGAAATCCTTATCCCCATACCGCCATAATACAATACAAAACACTTTATTGCACACCACAGAAAACATTACAATAAATACAGAACCATTTAAATCAAGTGTTACAATGGGCGGCCTTATCGCTAAAAGCGATCTCTTCCAGACAACCTTTCATAATATTATGTTACGGTGTGTTATTTTTTTTGTTGATACCAATCATGATGCTCATCATTTTTGGACTTCCGTAGTCCTGACAAGGAACCTTTATAGTTTTGTCATGTACGTCTGTTTGTCCGTCCCCGGTTTTGCTTGGAGACTGTTAGCACTAGAGAGCTGTAATTTTGTAGAGATATGTATGTTCAATCATGACAATAAAATGGTAGAATAATTTTTTTATGGGTGATCACCTACATGTAACCTGGTGATGCTTTCTTTTTCATCGTCTACCCCATCGTGTGGGGTATCGTTGAATAGGTCCTTTAAAATTACTTAAGGGTTCCTAAGACTATTTTTCGATTTAGGAATCCGTTTGCGAAATATTGAGCTTTAAAGTACTAATTTTTGTTCGAGTAGAGCGTCTTTCCACCTCTAAAAGCCAAACTACTGGCTAGAAAAACCTGGAAAAATTCATAACAATAGTGCTTGCTATTCATGAACTTTTAAGGAAAATTATAACGGTACAAATTAATTAGTTAGTTAAACTTATGTACTTATAAGAAAATTTCTGACAAAAAAATCAAATCAAATGTTATTTTTCAGTAGCCACTATGCTTATATCTAATTTTAGTTACAGCTAAAGTCACTGCTAGCCAAAGTAACCGCTGTGGAAGTCCACATTACTTTAAAGTCACTCCAAAACAATGTTATTATAACGAGAAGTAAATGTTCCTTACAAAAAAAAATATTGTGGCAATAACAGCCATCAGAACTGTGTAAAAGACATTGTAAAAAAACACTTTAGTATTTCATGATTGACGACATTTTTATAAATCGCGAACAAAAAATCTATTTATGATCTTCGTTTACTGTTTTAGGTAGGTACAATTTTATCTCCTATATAGCCAATAGCATTATAAAATCTATCTGCCGTTAGAAGGCATTCTCACAGCCGTAATATTTCATTAGGTCTGATTAGAGTTAGAGCACAGCCGGCAGTTAGTCCTCGTAAAAGTCAACGGTGATCTTGAGCGATGGCCCATCCGCGATGCGATGCGATTGCTGACGCAACTTCTAGTATACCAGGCACTGAGTTACGGCAGCAAGTGTGTAGTTCCACCACAGTACAGACCAGTACTCCGACTTCATACTAGCGCCCGAATCGACGCACGCACACAGACAAACGTCATTTACACGGCCGCTAACCAATCTTGCCAAGACACATCTCAGTGCAGTGTTGCCAGGTCTCCAGATTTTACAGGAGATCTCTTGTCTTTCTGAAATTTCTCCTGTTCTACTGTTTTTGTACATGAATCTCCTGTGTTTTTTAGAATACGATTTTCTTTATGAAGTTGCATGTTGTGTTGCATTTTCCGCCATGTAGGTAACCTTAATATTTATAAAATTAATGTTATTGTCTAAAAAACTAGCGCTCCGCTAAGACGTAGGTATTTATTTCAAGAAAACGGCTGAGTTACGCTACTGGTGTTGTATGTACTGTGGTTCCGCTGTAAATAATGTCACACGCGGTAAGTTTCACAATAGCATTGACTAGAAGCGGGCGTATAACACGGGAGGCTAATTTGGTCCAACAAAATTCTGCCATAATTAGCTATTTAAGGTTCCGTACCCAAAGTGTAAAAACGGGACCGTATGTCACCAGGCTGTATCTCCTAAACCGTGATAGATAGGCAGTTGAATTTTTCACAGATAATGTATTTCTGTTGCCGCTATAACATCAATAACTAGAATAAAATAAATATAAGGGGGCTCCCATACGAAATAGTTGTTTTTTTGCCGCTTTTTACTCTATATTAGTAACGGCAACAGGTAGAGACTTAAAATATTCATTCAGAATATTTAGTTGAATTCACTTTATAAATAAATAACTAAATTAAAAGTAAATAAATATTTAATAGCGAGTAGCCCAAGATCGATCTGAGTGGCGTGCATTTGGAGAGGTCTATGTCCAGTAGTGGACTAAGATAGGCTATTGATGATGATGAAATATTTAATCCTTAATGCACTCCGGGACGCTAACACTGAATTTGACTTTTCTTTTGACAGTTGGTCTACCATCAAGTCAGCATTATTATGTTATTGTGAAAGTCTGACGGATCAATGGAGCAATACTGGTTGCACTGACAATGATGATAGTGATAGACATTAATTTTTGTTATTACATATTATTTTTTAATTGGAATACTTACCCTTTATGATATATTATTATTATTGACGTTGCATGATTTGTTTTGACGACTAATTATTCAAAATGTATGAAACTGACAAATGTGTGTTAATTGTCATTGCTTTTTGTAGTTTTTTTCACGATTAATAAATAAATTAAATAAATTTAAGGGTTTTTGGTCCGGAATCTTTTGTGCGCAAGTCCGACTCGCACTTTACCGGTTTTTTCAGGTAATTGCAAGAGATTAAAGTCAGAAACATATTAACGTGTCGTGTCGTGGCGCGCCAGAAGCACATCGGTTTCATACATTTACTATGGTTAGAGACATATTTACGTATCGTGTCGTGTGGACGCTTCAACCTCTCTATTTCTCTCTAACCCATAATAAATGTATGAAACCGATGCGCCACGTCACGCCACGACCCGTTAATATGTTTAATATGAAATATACATAATTAAGATTCTTTACTTTCTCTACAAATTAGCTTGACTACATTTTCAGCGTTTATACAAACGCAAGTTATCCAAAAAACAACAAATAATAACAATTGATAAATTAATCATATTATTCATCATCAAAGGTTGAATATCGGACCGCAAGCAGACATCTTGAGAATACATAGTTTATTATTTTGGTATGCAGATAAAGGTGGTAGGTTAGGTTAGGTGTCTGTTCAGGCAAGAAAATAAAAAGTTCTGTCTGCACCGGAACGTCGCATCATCTTTCTACCAGTAGGAGCAGCTGTGATCCACTTGACGAAAAATCCCCTCTACACTCCTCTACGAAATTTAAATTTGTACGCACTCGACTTTTCTCAAGCAATTTATCGTCTCATATATTTTATTTTGTAATTTCTTCTTAATATACGCATTGTACAAGAAAACTGAGCTTTATTGAAGAACTACGCATTAATGACGAAACAGTGTCATCCATAAAGCACGTCACAATAATTTCGTGACTATTTGACCCTCCCACTCCTCGTCTTTGTCACATTTGTGTGTGACGACGTCACGGACGTCATATATTATTTATTGTGCATTTAGAAATTTCTTTTCTTTTGCGTTAATTAAACTTACATTAGAAGATGTCACTTGGGATTACCTGCAACAATCATAAATAAATTATTAACGGTTAGGAAAGTTTCTCTGTATGCTTATAAAAGGTATCCAAAGTTGTGTTAATTGATTACTGTACGGATCATTGTTAATTTAAGTGAGATTAAGTTAAAGTTTGGCAAACTGGCGTATCCTTGACAAACTTTTGCTATTTCCATTGAAAAGTTGTAAGAACATGCTGATCGTTCTGTAGCTGACAGTTCTTTTAAAATTATTCCCAACAAACTACTTTTTTCTAAGGGCGCGTTCAGATGACAGGCGTTAGGCGAACGTCGACCGCGTTAGGTTTTTTTTAATGTAGTATTTGTATGGCGTGCGTTAATTTTTTATAGCCAGGTAGGCAAATGACTCTACAGCACATGATGTTAAGTGGTGATAAGAGTACAAACGTGAAGATAGCTGGTACAGCAGTTATAAACTGCCACACCAACCATCCTTACCTTGCCGGCCTGCAAAAATTCTTAATGCGAGCGTGCGCTGCGATTGTTCAGTTCAAGTTGCGCATTTTTGGGGAATAGACTAGAGAACAATAATTTGTTCGTGGAATATGAAAAAAAGTTCTTCCTGCGATGGTCTTCTCAAAATTTTGTTAGAATAGCCAAGGCTTGACATATCCCATTGGGCAGGAGAGGACGAGTGCGCGCTCTGGCTGCGCCCGTCCCATGACCCCGATAAACCGGATCCCTAGCTGGCCGGTACGGCGCATTGTGCCGTGCCGGCCACCGAGGGAACCTGTGACGGCAGCTTCCCTCTTGTAGTTCTGTCTTACAAAAAAAGGGGCGGCGGAGGTCCTACACTGCAGACTGCAGCAGAGGATGTCTGTAAGCAGATGAAACGGCCGCTCATGTGAACCTGGAATGCATGAGCGTAGCAGAACACCGATCATCAATCCTCAGGAAGTCGAGGACGCTCCCAGAAGCCTAGAGTCCCAGGTGACTACTGCGCTTCTGGAAGGAGCTGGCTGAGCTAGCTAGCTCCACATACCCTGCACGCGTAATGGACCAAATACGGAGTCTACGTGCGGAAACGGGGGCCCACAACAAGTAACAAGTAAGAGGGGGGCGGCGGAGGAAGCTACACGGGCATGCCCAAGTAGTCCTCCGCAGCGGACAGGGGGCGGTACGGTGGGCACTAGGCCGCGTACTCAGCCCCCACGCGCGGGCCATCCTGCGCACGTCTGCGGGGTCCCCGCCATACCTTGGGAGACCCCTGCCGTGGAACCCCGGCTAGACGGTCGGCCGGCAAAACGGGGTCCCCGCGGTTTCGCACTACGCAGCTTAGAGGGTATTCGCAGGGTTTTTAGCGGATATCATGCCGTAAAGCGCCCGTAAGAGTTACGGGGTCCTCAGTGGGCAGCCACTGCTGGGGCTCGTTAGGCTTGCGAGGGCCAGGTGTGAGGTCCGTTCGGCGGTGTGCCTCTTAAAGGCGCCGTCGTCTTTAAACACAGGTTTTGCGGGTCACAAAAAAAGACTTGACATATCCCATATGAGTGGACATTTCCTATTTCATCAATAAAAAGATCTGTATTTAAATTTTCCAACATCGATGTAGCTACATCTTAACGAATTATTTACTAATACGACAAATTCAATCAGAGTCGCACACGCGTGAGCAACGTCTGACCGTGTATGATAAATCACAGTTTTGTTGCTAAGCACCGTTCACACAGGGCGCACGAACGCCGTGTTTGTTTACGCTATAATCACGCACGCGTGACCGCGGCAAAGTGTACGTTTTCAAAACAATCGTACTTGCGTCGTCCGTCGTGAATCGGCTCGTTCTTGAGCGGAGTGCACAATGCTCACGCGAGAGCGGCGTTAAAGATAACATTGGAGTTTTGACTCCTGGGTTTCACGAATTTTCCACTTTAATCGGATGACAAGAACGTTTCACTATACAGCCGTGCTATTAATCCGCGTGTGATTTGAAATTGGAATACAAATTTCAGATCCCACCGCGGAATCCGGTCAAGAGTTTAATCTTATAGTTTCAACCATAGAGGAAGGTTTAGACAGTGCCTATTAGGCGACCTTATTGGACGATGGTATCAGTTGATGTGCCTGTGATTGGCTATCGACGGACAACTCGAAGCAAACGAGTAGTATTTAACGGCACAAATGTGAATCAACTTTTCTTTACATTGTTTTTCACCTCCCTATTTTCTTGTATACCTACTTTTATCTTTACTATCCTTCTATGCTTCCTCTTTCAGACCTCTGCCCGTGCCCCTGGCTGTATCAAATAGCAGCATCGAGCACGGACAGTATATTATTAAACACGTTGAAATTTGATTAAGAATAATATAATTATAAAGACATATTGTAAATAATCGAATAAAAATATTATGAAAAAAAAACCATAGAGCAACGCGGCGACGCGGCCAGGAGACGAGTAGAGAGAGCATTCACAGCTTTCTCCCTCTGTCGACTTTCCCCCGCTGTTGGACCAGCTCAAAAACAAAACTAATTGTGCGTCGGATATTTCACTAGACTGAGTCAAGTCGCGCGAGAGTACGTTACTGATCAAAAAGTCTAAAATGTTATGTAATTTGCTGTAAAATATATCTGGAATATTAAACTTACAAAAGGATGGTGTTAAATTTTACATTATAAGAAGACAACATATTATTTCTATTTAACCACTTTTAAACACAAAATTCATATTATTTTATTAAAATTCAAACGTCGGACTTTCAGATCTGTCAATAAAAAAGTTTCACATATTGCCCGAAATAGCGCTGTCATTTTTTATGTGTGAATGTCGTAATTACAATTTCGTTTTTGCGAGAGTATATTGGACTACATTTGTGTGCATATTTCTTTCCCCGCAAAAAGCGACAGAATGATTTCAGTAGTAATATGTCATTATGGCTACTCCCCTCCTAGCCGCGTCGGCTGTGTTGCTCTATGGTTTCAAAATCCTTAATACTCTTCCTATTCTAATTTAATTTGACGACCTCCGTGGCCGAGTGGTTTGTACGCCGGGTTTCATGGTGTCGCCGACTCGAGAGGTCCCGAGTTCGAATCCCGGTGGGGGCAGATGTTTGTGTGATGAATACGAGCATTTGTACTCCAGTCATGGATGTTTAATATTTATTTCTATATAAATATACTTATATGTGTACAGTATATGTATTCTATCCGTTACCCTAGTATCCCATAACACAAGCCTCATAGTACTTACCTTGGGGCTGGGCTAATTGGTGTGAGTGTTGGAAATATATATATTTTTTTTATTATTCTACAAGTCATGATATTATCTAGCTTTAAAAAGTCAAAAAGCTTGGAGCTTTTACTGTTCTACTGATTTATTAACAACTGTCATACAAGCAACTGCGCAATATTTCTCCATAACGGATCTTCGTATTACCCAAACCCAAACGTTTTAATTAGCGGCTATCCTGTACTCAGCTTTACTACTGGATGCAATGGAGTCGTTTTCCAGTGATTTAAGCGACTCTACGCATCCGGTCGGAGGGTGAATGTTCTTTCAATGTAACACAGAGAACTAGAGGTTATAACAACGTAATTCCCAGTTTATTCAAAACCTAACTCCCAAGCTGTGTTCAGGAACGGAAGAATGCTAGTATGCGCCAGTTGATAAGCGGAAAGTACTTACTTATAAGCTCGTATAAGTATAACTGAAATTCGGGGTCTGGAATTATCGCAGGCGATAAGTTGGCGACCTGTCTTAATTTTTACAGACAATATCTAATTATAATCACAATCAAAATCATTTATTCAGCACTCATGAATGTCTAGAAGCTACGCTATCGGTTCGTAAATGTACGGTGGAAGACCTTGTACTGAGAAGATCCGGCAAGAAACTAAGCAAGGGCTGTTTTTTCTCCCTGTTTTATTATTTACAGAGTCGTCAAATTGAAAAATGACTTCAGAGATGATTCATGAAGTCACCTTTCATTACATAATGATTAAATAGATATACATATTTGACAGAGGAGTCAGAATATAGATTTCTGACTCCTCTGTCAAATGTGGCGTCATTAAGTTGTTCGTGTAGGAGCTATGCTGATAATAATGTACCTGATATAAAATAAACACAGTTATTACTGTTAAATAGAGTTTGACAAGTTTTAGAAAACGATCTCACGTTATTGACTAATGTTTATGAAGTCCGTAAAAAGTGGATATCCATCATTCTGTTGTGTATTTCAGTAAAAATAACCAAATCAAAAACTCCATTTTCAAGTTGCCTCGAAAACGTTTTTCTGGACAATATGGCGTCTTACTAGTGTGTGACGTCACACGACTGTTATTAAAACGTCAAACGATACAATGTAATGTCACTCTAACCGGAAGTTTACTTGCGTGTTGGGTCACGTGACAATAGATAAGAACAATATTATCTTTTTCGTGGGTTTTTAGTAAAATTATGATTTTTTTTTGGAAAAATAGTAAAAACTCCTGCCAATATTCACTCTAAACACAGATGCTAACAATTTGCACTTTATTTTTAATACTGACCAATACCCTATTTAATACCATGGTATTCAAAATTTTTTACCGCAAACTTTTCAAATAAAAACAAAAGCACGATACAATTATACACGGGTCATTATTCACCAGAGGCAATAAATAAAATTAGCTCTTTTCAATGGAAGTAAATTAAAAACCCTTTAAAAAAACTTTACCAAGTGTCATTATTACGATGATTTCTATGAAAATGTGTTCAACTACTCCCGAGCTGAAACACTTGAACGCTTTGCGTTATTTAGACTTTTATTATAAAAGGATTAAAGTTCACGTTCGGTTACTGAGTTTGAAGGCACGGCCATTAACTTTAACGAGCTTCAACAACAAGGTGGCAGGTTCGGTGCTTCTGATAAAGTGGGTGAATAACGCTACCATCGGGGTGATTCATAAAAATAGCTGAAGAGTTAAGAGTGATTTCGTAATTTTGACGACCTTCGTGGCCGACTGGTTTGTTAGCCGGGTTTCATGGCGTCGCCGACTCGAGAACAGTACCCCTAGCACGAACCATTATCGAATTCGAATAGTTTGCAAACCGAAATGTCAATGTCAAATTTTGTATGGAAACTTGAACAGCAGCGGCACAAAGTACGTAACGAGAACTAAAAATCTGTACACATTTGACAGTGACATTTCGGACTCGCAAACGATACGAATTCGATATTGGTTCGTGTTAGGGGCATTGATGTTTGTTTGATGAATACGAGCATTTGTACTCCAGTTATGGATGTTTAATAAGTATTTTTATATAAATATACTTATATTCGTGCCAAATTTTAAGTAAATCCATGCATGGAACCGGTGGTAGTTTACGGTAGTTAGGGTCAAATAAATAAACTCAAAATTACAAAAAAGAATTTTAAATAATATATTTTATTAACTAAATTAAGTAATAAATTCATACATAGACAATAAAACTTTAAAAATCTTCCAATGAAATAACCGAACGCTCAATAAAAGTCTTTCGAAGGTAGCTCGACAAAATTAAATAAAAATTTGATTCCGACGACGTACTTCACGCCTGTAAAGGCTACGAAACGTCAATAAATAAATAAAGTTTCGTGCATTAACCCGTAAAAAACTAGTTTTATTTAATGAGTGATGTGCCTGAAAACCTAAGAAACAAATATAAAAATTCTAAAATCTTTATATTTGGCTCCGGTATCGATAGTAGATCACATCCCAAATATACTTTTAAAAAAATAAACAATGTACAATTTTGACTTTCCTACCATTTTATTATATGCATAGATTTATTTTAACAAGCTAATAGCCCGCCGGATAACACAGCCTAATGGATAGAAGTTTGCGATTCTAAAAATATCATTTGCAACGGTGCCTACGCTAACTCAATCCTCTACCCCGTGGAGCCCAGGAACCTACAAGACACAACACCACCAAAAGCTAGCGTTATTTTACTGTGATATTCATCAATGTGGAGGTAACTTCCCCAGACGGGCGCTCCAATTCGAGCGGCAAACCCATTAAATAGCTACATAATAATAATAATAAATAATAAATAAATATTTCCAACACTCACACCAATTAGCCTAGCCCCAAAGTAGGCACTGTAAGGCTTGTGTTATGGGATACTAGGGTAACGGATAGAATACATATACAGTACATATATAAGTATATTTATATATAAGTACATATTAAACATCCATGACTGAAGTACAAATGCTCGTATTCATCACACAAACATCTGCCCCCACCGGGATTCGAACCCGGGACCTCTCGAGTCGGTGACACCATGAAACCCGGCGTACAAACCACTCGACCACGGAGGTCGTCGGATAATAAGTGCAGTGCTCATAGATATCACCATCCCGCATGACGAGAACCTCGTGAAGGCCGAGAAGGACAAGCTCAGCAAGTACCTGGACTTGGCCCACGAGGTAACCGCTTTGTGGGATGTGGATTCGACGATCATTGTCCCTATAGTCGTTAGCGTAAACGGTCTCATAGCGAAGAGTCTCGACCAACATCTAAAGAGCCTCTCGTTAGGTTAGGTAGGTGGTTGGGTCAAGAGTCAGATGCAGAAGGCAGTTCTTCTGGACACGGCCCGTATAGTGAGGAGGTTCCTGTCTATGGATCCTTAACCGCCGGTAGCAGGGACCCTGATCTTGCTGCCGATGGGGAACTGCATTTTTGTATTTTTAAATGTTATTTTTTTTAATGTTATACATTGTAAAAATTTAATATTTAGAAATATAATTTTGTATGTATTTTAATGAAATAAAGGAAATAATAATAATAAATCTTTATTTCTGCTTAACAATTTTTGTACAAAAATTTTCAGTGATCGGGGTCCTCTGTTAAGCTAAAAAGCCTGTGTCAGGGGACGCCGCTCTTCCATAAGTAGTTTATTTTTATTTTCTACATCAAAACCGGTAATCAAAGCGGCTTCTGTAAAATAGACATCAGGGTTTCCCTCAAATTTTATTAGGTACCCACCTAACAGCTTCACTACATTAAACTGATACAAAATAAATGATCCATTAATATAGGGCCGAATGTGCCACCCGTGCGACTGTGACGTCACATTTTATTACTAAATGCAAACTCGGCATTAAAAGTTTGACAGAGCCGTTTATGAGATTACACGTGTGTGATATATTGTTTTGGAGCGATAAAATTTTGGACCGTGTGTAGGGTTGTCACAGTTATTATAGACGGGTTAATAAATAATACGATTCAGCATTTTGCATTATTTTTAATTAAGAAATTGAATTTTATTAACATTTCAATGTCTAAAGAACATTTTACTAGAGATTTTTTTTTTCAGGTGTTACAAAAATATGTGACTAAATAAATTCAACATATCAATGCCTACGCAATACATACAAACATAGTTATTTAGTAATTTCTTTTTTTTTGAGTTATTACAAAACTTTTATCATTATCACCATCATCGGCGTAATATTATTAAGCCTATAGAACTTGTTCAAAAATATGATACACCTTAAAAAGTTAACAGTCTCGTTTTCTATATTTTTACATATCATTATTCTCACTTCACATTACCTTTACATACATTTAAAGTAACCTTTTAGAATAGAAAACAGTTTCTGCAATAATAAATATTGACTAAATTTAATTTGCCAAAAAAATTACAAGCTTGTATTTCTTATTTTTTACATTCTATTCTATACTCAAATAATAATATTTTTTTCGTAGAACAAACCCCAAAAATACACAATAGCAAATAGCAAGCCCACAGTTGCCAACCCTATCAGTTAGTCGTAAATTAAATGAGCCGGGTTTCGAACTCGTAACATTTTGTGTGACAACCGATTATAACGAGAGACCCAGCGACAAAGAAACAATTCAAGCGACGGCGAACGAGTGACACAAACTGTGGTGCTCACTTACGACACTTCTATTAACATAACAAGTTGCCGACACTTACACTTACTTGGACACAAACATAAACATAAGTTAGAAAGAAATCGAGTCCCGTCCGCTGCCTGGACCGCGTGGATTTTTTTCTAGTAAATTTTTCTTTAGATTAAAACATCTAGCAGTTAAATGCTTAAAAATAAATAAAAACATAACTATAATTGCTATTTCTTCTTTCAAATGTTTAATACTTGAAAAAGTATTCATTTGACATTGCGGGTTACCTACAATGCGAAGAGATGGCGCTGCCTTGCAGCTTAAGGCTGGGAAAATTTCGACGCGGCCAATAGGGCCGTGGTAGCATAATGGTCAGTGCATTCGCCCCGATTGCAAAGGGTGCGGGTTCGAGTCCCGTCCGCTGCCTGGTCCACGTGGATTTTTTTCTAGTAAAAATTTTTCTTTAAATTAGACATCTAGCAGTTAAATGCTTAAAAATAAATAAAATAAACTATAAAGAAATACTTGAAAAAAAGTAACCAAGTGCGAATCGGAAGGGTTCAAGACTTAATGGTCCAATATGACCATTAAGTCTTTGCTTTGGTCATGAAACATTGAATTTATGAAATGGACCAGATTTGGGACTCGGTTAAAAGAAAAACATGGATACACATTCCTTTAATTTTTTTTATTGAATTAAGTTTATTTGTGTCTTCCTTATTTGGAGCTTTTATCTCATGACATGGTATAGCTCCATCGAAATAAATTAACAGGTACCGTTGGTAGAAAAACTGTAGAAATATTATAGTAATATAAGTTATTTACGGGATTGTTACCATGTACCTTGTTTTTAGCGAGTTTCCGATATTAACAGTAACAATCCCGTAAATAACTTATATTACTATAATGTTAGTGACCATGAAAGTTTAAAACAATATATTGTAGAAATATTGTTAAAATACAAATTCTGTGAAAACATATTATTGGTGTTGGAAGCATCTTTATACTGTCATGTGGTGAGCGCATACCATCAGGCGTGCCCTTACATTTTATACTAAAAACAATATTATGAACAAAGTTATATGATATTTGTTACTTAGGTTTTCACGCACATCACTCATTAAATAAAACAAATTTCAACGGTATAGATTACAAATAAATAAACTCAAAATTATAAAAAAGAATTAAATAAAGTACTTTATTAATTAAATTCGTATAAAAGGTAGCTCGACAAAGTAAATAAAATCATTATTCAGACGACGCATCCTGAAAAGGATCATCATCATCAGCCTATTAACGTCCCCACTGCTGGGGCACAGGCCATCCCTATGGATGGAATAAGGAGATAGGGCCATGACCCACCACGCGGGCGCAGTGCGGATTGGCGGGTGCTAACGACTGCAGATGCAACCGGGACCAACGGCTTAACGTGCCTTCTTTAGCACGGAGGAACTCGAGATAGAAGATTTTTGGTCACCCATCCAATGAGCAATCACTGCGAAAGTTGCTTAACTTCAACTATCGCAGCCGAACGCGCTAACCACCTGCGCCATCGAGCTCCTCCTGAAAAGGAGGATCATTCCCCCCCCTGAAAAGGATGCGAAACGTCAATATAAATAAATAAAATCAGTGCATCTATACCGTTGAAACCTGTTTTATTTAAGTTATATGAACCAACTAGCGGCCGGCCCACGGTTCGCTTCGGTGTAGAGCTGAAGTGTAGACTACAGTTTTTGTTCTCTGGCTTGTATTATACACAATGACATTCATCTATGATTCTTCTTATACCTGCATGCAAAGTCTCAGCCGGATCGGTTTAAAATTGACAAGTTTCATACAAACTTTCATTCCCTATTTTATACCCTTGGAGGTAGAATTGATTAAAATCCTTTCTAAGCAGATGCCTACGTCATAACATCTACCTGCATGCCAAATTTCAGCCCGATCCGTCCAGTGGTTTGGTTTGGTGCGTTGATAGATCACTATGTCAGTCAGTCACCTTTGAGATTTATATATATAGATATATATATTAGATTAGAACAGTTATTTCGGATAGTCAGATACTGTAAAAATACTAATGTATCTTATATGAGTATTTTAATAGCGCACGTGTATCAATAATAAACTATATAAAATGCACAAAGGACATCATTCAAAGATTGAGTCGCTAAAAACTTTTATACTAACAGAATATGTATTTTGAAATCGTTACAGTGCCTGCTTTTATGACACCAATGCCATTGAATCCAAAACGTGCTTAGCTTTTGTATATTTTATAGACCGATCCGCGATAGTAAAGAGATTTAATGAGTGAAATAGAAGTTTTGTTCGTAATATATTCCTAAGACATTTTATTAAAGGTGATTTAATGTCTGCTACGTACTATTGGATTGGGAGTCAAATAAAAACTGCTGACTTTTTCAATGCCAACAGTGTGAAATCACTCATAGCTAGGGCAATTAAGGCTTTATTCTGAACTATAACTAAGACCTGAATAGTGCGAAATCAGAAGATGTACACACATAGTTAAACAAACAATTTTAATGTAGAACATCAAAAAAACGAACTACATAAAATATTGAATGAACAGAATAAATGTGTGTGACCTGTGTTAGGGATGAAACGATAAGAGTAGTATCCTGAAGTAACTACTTGTATCGGTACTCGGTCGATCACTCACTGAGAAGTATCAAAAAAACTCATAGACAGATAATTTACTCTATGGTAAGGTTTCTAGTTGGAATTTTTTTTTCGCGAACGCATCTTTTCTACTGTTCAGTTGACAGCCTTGCGTATGATTTATATTTAGTACAATTTATTCAGTCAATCGTTCATTCATGGCGTTGCGTTAGCCGCTGTTTTGTTTTCGTTAAATAAAACTGTGACTAAATTTGTAATTGTAATATCGTTCGTCAATATTTATCGATACAAGTAAGTATCGATACTTTTCATTCGATACCGAGTAGGTGTCGATACTTTATGACCGATACAGTATCGAGTAAAAGTATCGATACCTAGATAGTATCGTTTCATCCCTACCTGTGAATCTCACCTGAAACTCAATATCTTCGCTAAAATAACTCGTTTACTAAATATTTATTTCATCTCGTTTGGAAGAAAGCAGTGATTTTTTTACTGAACCTAAATTATCAGGAATCAATTCAAGGTCTTTCATTAGTTTCTTTTTATTTGTTAGTTATTGGGTAAGTTCTTGTGGAGCTCGATGGCGCAAGTGGTTAGCGAGTTCGGTTGCGATCGTTGAAGTTAAGCAACTTTGGCAGTGGTCGGTCATTGGATGGGTGACCAAGAATTTACTACTTCGATCTCCTCCGTGCTTTGCAAGGCACGTTAAGCCGTTGGTCTCGGCTGCATTTGCAGTCGTTAGCCCCACCAATCCGCACTGAGCCCGCGCGGTGGGTAATGGCCCAATCTCCCTTTCCCATCCATAGGGAAGGCCTGTGCCCCAGCAGTGGGGACATTAATAAGCTGATGGTAAAGTTCTCGGTCCTCTATCTGGACAGGATCTACGGTGTGACGAGATTACCAGAAGAAGCATGCATATTCACTCCAGCTTCAAAAAAGATTCGGTTTATATGTACTCGTAAGTATTTCGCTGTACGCACTATAAAAGTATCTGAGAAGCGTTTGCTGCGAAGGGGAGGTACAGCAACCAAGAAAGGGTGGTAACCTGCCGTACGTCTGGACATATGATGGTAGAAGGGGGAAGGCGGAATGAGTTTAACTCCTATCTGACCTTACTCCCCGAAGTACGGCCGTACGTAATACGTAAACACAGACTATATACTATAAACTATAATTTTCCTGGCAATTTGTTTTTCACCTGCTGTTCGAGATGAGTATACCTACATTCAGTTTCTTACAAAGTATCCAGAGTATTAGGACTGTACCCCTAGCACGAACCATTATCGAATTCGAATAGTTTGCAAACCGAAATGTCAATGTCAAATTTTGTATGGAGACTTGAAAAGCAACGGCACAAAGTACGCAATGAGAACTAAAAATCAGTATACATTTGACAATGACATTTCGGACTCGCAAACGATACGAATTAGATATTGGTTCGTGCTAGGGGTACTGCTCTAATTCATTGAAGACAGCTATGTGCAATTTCTTACGACTCACGGTCATAGAAAAAATACTCAAGACGAGTTCTAATAGAAGTTTGATTACTTAAACGACATAGAAGCTATCAGACACAGTCATTCATAGCACCCTTCTTCAGAGGACCGTTGAGTTATTTTATTACTTATTTAACACATAAATAACAGGCATAACCAACGGAGACGAGAAGTCAGATGTGAATGAAACCCTCAACAAAATATAAAGCACTTTTGAGTTTTATTACGCTAGAATTAGGCGAGACGCAGTTAAACACTATTGAAAAACAGATTGAACAGTACAGCTAGCTACAAGATCTGTGAGAATAGGGATTTTTTGTTGGAAATCTGTAAAGGAAGTACTAAAAAGTTGAAATTAGATTAAGTCGCCTATTGAAGAGGTTATAGATGTAAAATTTGTTACAGTCAGTAAGACGTGTGAGCTGTCGTTTTGTTAAATTTTATGTTGAAGCTAGATGACCCAGCGAACTTCGTACCGCCATAAAAATAGGGGCAGGTGGTAGGAGAGAAAATTTAGGGATGTATGTATTTTTAATACCACATTATAAAAAAAAAATGGGTGCGTGTACTTATGTAAGCGCGTGAGAAGTTATCCTTCTTTGGCATCGTTTAAAATTAGTTTTTAATTGCATGCAAATAATTAATTACAATAAATTAATAAAAAGTCTGGAAATACACAGTCAATAAAGTTCAGTTTTAATTTGAAAAAATAAATAAATAATCAAAATATTCAATTAAAATCGCTACTGAATATAATTTATTAGAACATATGTGATTTGCACTTGTATGAAACTCAAACACGTATTCCGAATATACAAACTAGAAACATGTGGATAAATATTATAAATATGAATACCTATAACTGTTACTTTATTACAAAAAATAAAGATGTGCTTTTTGTTTGTTATTCAGCTTGAATTGGAGCGCGCCCATCTGGGGAAGCAACCTCCACCTTACAGCAGATCAGAATTTCTGCTGATGAGTAGGGTTCAAGGGTTCCACGGGAACCCAATCCCCTACGGATTGGGTTCAGGCCGGCACGGCGAGGATAGTTGGAGCGGCACACTTTCTGCCGCATCATCTATTTCGCGACTGGACTCCACTTAAACTTAACATCAGGTGGGGTGGGGTAATTTGTTGCGCCTCGTATAAAAAACCATTAATCAATTTTTATACGGCAGAAGTAATGTATTGGTAGCCAAGTGGTTTCTGGATACCGAAAATATTCGGGTTCCATTCCTATCTGGGATGGTCAGGTACTTTTATTTATTTATTATTAATAACCACACTTGCTGACTGACAGTTGACGTCAGTAAGCTAACTTACAAATAAAAGTTATATAAATAAAGAACAGGGTGTAAAAATCAAATTTGATAAATTATTGTTGGGATTACACAATATTGTGATAAGATAACCGAAATAAGAAACATTTCTTATATATAGGAATTCTGAAAAAAGAAACGAATTTGTAAACAGAATCAATTACAATAACAAGTGATAGGATACATACATACGTAAATTTAAATAAGTCAAAAAAAAAGTCTACTGCTGTCTATACTTCAGTTACAGATATCAAACCCATTATTGCAAATTAATAAAAAAAAATTACAAAGAAATAAAATAATAACACAATAATTTAAGTCGAATTAGTCAAAAGTCACAAAGAATTTGGTTAGGATTGACAAATAAAACAGGAAAAGTCCTGTTTTATTTGTCAATCCTAACCTTTGTGACTTTTTTTTGACTTATTTAAATTTACGTAGTAGACTTTTTTTTTGACTTATTTAAATTTACGTATGTATGTATCCTATCACTTGTTATTGTAATTGATTCTGTTTACAAATTCGTTTCTTTTTTCAGAATTCCTATATATAAGAAATGTTTCTTATTTCGGTTATCTTATCACAATATTGTGTAATCCCAACAATAATTTATCAAATTTGATTTTTACACCCTGTTCTTTATTTATATAACTTTTATTTGTAAGTTAGCTTACTGACGTCAACTGTCAGTCAGCAAGTGTGGTTATTAATAATAAATAAATAAAAGTACCTGACCATCCCAGATAGGAATGGAACCCGAATATTTTCGGTATCCAGAAAGCACTTGGCTACCAATACATTACTTCTGCCGTATAAAAATTGATTAATGGTACTTGGTAGGGGACTTTTCTACATAACTGCCCAAAGGCGTCATCAAATATGTCGATCGCGAAGTCGTGAACAAGCATATCGCACTAATATTATAAAGGCAAAAGTTTGTGAATGTATATGTTTGTTACTTCTTCACGGCTAGCCGGCTGCAGCGATTTTAATAAAACTTTGGTATGGAGTTAGCTGACACCCTGGATAACATAGGCCACGTTTTACTGCGGGAAAATATCCCTAATAAACCGCGCGTAACACCGCGGACCACAGCTAGTCTCTAATAAGGCGTAAAAACACGAGTGGTTGGTGCTTGCGCGACGTACCTGGCGAGTCAGATACCACAGTCCTGAGGTTGCAGTAAGCTTTAACCATAAATGAGTTTTAACAATGCATTTTTTGGCATTACTAGCAAACCCCGCGAACTCCGTTTCGCCACCAGATGGCTTCGTTTTATGTAACATTTCGTTTGGTGATTAAAAATTTTTTTTTTAATTTTTCCTGAATTTTCTTTGCTATAAACCTCACGGAGCCCGAGACCTTTCCAACGAATGCAAAACCGTGGAAATCGGTTCGTGCGTTCTGGGGTTATAGCGTCAGGAAGGAAAACCCGACTTGTTTTTATATAGTAGACTAGCAAACCCAGCGAACTCCGTTTCGCCACCAGATAGCTTCGTTTTATGTAACATTTCATTTTGTGATTAAAAGAAAACGATTTTTTTTTTTTTTTTTCCTGAATTTTCTTTGCTATAAACCTCACGGAGCCCGAGACCTTTCCAACGAATGCAAAACCGTGGAAATCGGTTCGTGCGTTCTGGAGTTATAGCGTCAGGAAGGAAAACCCGACTTATTTTTATATAGTAGATAATGCCCTCCTTCTACACTGAATACGTGTCTAATTTATTTAGGAGAAAAGGGTTTTGGCCCTTGAGTAAGATAACTCCTGTACTCTTTTCATTGTTTCGAGATAAACGGACGTCGTAATGAGTCTATGCGCTCTGCTGAGAGGAAAACTTAGCTATTTTTTCCTTCCGAAGCACGAATAACCTCGAGAAAGATGGTTGGTCACCCATCCGGCGAGTTGCTTATGAGAAAGTTGCTTCCACGCAGACCGAACGTTTCAACCAATGCACTATCGACCTCCTTTTATGTATGTTACTTCTTTGTTTTGATGGAATTCAGTTGGCGGTAAAGAAACGACTATAAACCGAGCGGGCTGTTCCATCCCGGACGGGTTTATTCCCAAACTTGGATTGGATCGTTGCAGATAAGACGGGGAAAGCTAAGGGTTTAGATTTCGTCTTCCAACTTGTGGATTATTATGAGTGAGTACTTGCAGTTTCCGGAGAATACAAGGAAAAGAAATGACGGCCCAGTGGGCCAATCGCCTAACGGAAATGCTTTGGAAAACGCTAACGCTTACGATTTTATTTTGTTATTTCTAGCCGCCTGAGGTATTCCAATGCCTCGCGCTCTTTCTTTTTCTTTTGCATTGGTAATAACAATATTAAAAAAAATGAGCGTGAGGTATTCGAAAACCTCAGGCGGCTAGAAATAACAATATAAAATCGTAAGCGTTAGCGTTTCCCAAAGCATTTCCGTTAGGCGATTGGCCCCCTGGATGAATATAACGGTTAGTGAAGTATATTTGTTTAAAGACATTTTTTAATTACGCCATCTTATAAGCAGCTCTAGGGCGATTCTCTGAAATAAAATCTCACTTCAGATTTCGGTAGCTGCCATCTATATATATAAAACTCAAAGGTATATATATAAAGCCCAAACCACTGGACGGATCGGGCTGAAATTTGGCATGTAGGTAGATGTTATGACGAAGGCATCAGCTAAGAAAGGATTTTGATCAATTCTACCCTGAAGCGAGGGGGGGCCACTAGTTTTAGACATAAGTTTGGTATGCATTACGCCATTACACGGCAAAAATGTCGCTATGTCTGTAGAAGCAGCCAGTATTAGATATTTGACATTTGTCAGAAATTCGAATAATTGAGATCGTAATTGAGATTGCATCTTACAGAATACCTATGATGTTATGCTCTTAGAATTAATAAGTTATCAAAAATTTCAATACATCGGTTTAGTATAACAGCTATCCACGATCCACACAATATTTCAATTTAATTTACCAAGCTAGCGCTAATGTAAGTACAACTGATAAGTTGTGACTATTGCGTCAGACTAAAGTGTATTTCTGACGACCTCCGTGGCCGAGTGGTTTGTACGCCGGGTTTCATGGTGTCGCCGACTCGAGAGGTCCCGGGTTCGAATCCCGGTGGGGGCAGATGTTTGTGTGATGAATACGAGCATTTGTACTCCAGTCATGGATGTTTAATATGTATTTCTATATTAATATACTTATATATGTAAAGTCTATGTATTATATCCGTTACCCTAGCATCCCATAATACAAGCCTCACAGTGCTTACTTTGGGGCTAGGCTAATTGGTGTGAGTGTTGGAAATATTTATTTTATTTATTTCTTTTTATGTGATATTTCACCAGTAAAACCCTTACATTTTGAAATTTAACATCTAAGAAAATATTTACAAATGCATTCTAAGTAATATCTAGATATTATTGATCATCATCAGCCTATTTATGTTCCCACTGTTGGGGCACAGGCCTTCCCTATGGATGGAGATTTGACCATAACCCACCACGCGGTCCCATTGCGGATTGGAGGGTGCTAACGATTGCAGATACAGCCGGGACCAACGGCTTAACGTGCCCATCGTACGTATTCTTGGTAACCCATCCAATGACAGACCACTGCGAAAGTTGCTTAACTTCAACGATCGCAGCTGAACGCGCGCCATCTAGCTCCTATCAATATTATTGATAAAACTAGGAAATATGAAATCTCCTAATAGCAGTCATATGCAACTCCAGGTAGTAACCTAACATTACAGGTTTGGCGCACCTGCTCAAATGTAACTACTTACAGTTAGTCAGTTATTTTAATTGTACCTTAATCACATACGGTCTAAGTTACAAGAAGCTAATCAGAGTAAGGAAAATTAATGTTACGTGTTCATAAGATTGCAATCGGTTTATAATTGTAAATAAATAGCATTAAGTGTAAGTGATAAAAGATGGTCTGTTTTTTTTTAGTGCTATTTTTAGTTTCCGCTCGTACGGTGTTAAGTTACTCCTTTATATTTATACTAGCGGCCCGCCCTCGCTTCGCTTCAGTGTAGAGCTGAAGTGTAGACTACAGTTTTGGTTTTCAGACTTGTATTATACACAATGACATTCATCTATGATTCTTCTTATACATGCATGCAAAGTCTCAGACCGTTCGGTTTAAAATTGACAAAGTTTCATACAAACTTTCATTCCCTATTTTATCCCCTTGTGGGTAGAATTGATCAAAATCCTTTCTAAGCGGATGCCTACGTCGTAATCTACCTGCATGCCAAATTTCAGACCGATCCGTCCAGTGGTTTGGGCTGTGCGTTGAAAGATCACTATGTCAGTTAGTCTTTGAGTTTTATATATATAGATATACGAAGAGTTATTTAACAATACGATTTTATAACATAAAATGGTATTGTTAAATAACTCTTCGTATAGTAGATGCAACTTTTTTTTAAACTGTAGACAAGAACTGGGAAATAAAAAAATATTAAATTTTAAAAAATATTAACGAACGATACTTACAAAACAATACGTCGTTACAGTATCAATACAAGTCTTTGAAAAATGTCGTTACCGAGAGGTGTCCCTTTAATCCCCATGAGACGGTATAATTATGAAAACCATATTATCCATAAAAAACCGGTCCAAGTGCAAGTCAGACTCGCGTACGAAGGGTTCCATACCATTAGGGGATGTCCATTAATCACGTGAGGCTCGCAGAGGGGGGGGGGGGGGGGTCCATAAAAATCACGAAATATCACAATGAAGGGAGGAGGGAGGAGTGTAGTAATATATCACGTGTATTTACGTGGTCCGAGGATACTGTACTTTTTTTTTATAAAAAAAACAGTAATAATGTTTACGTATTAGTACAAAAAAGTTATTCGTGTTTCTTTCATTATTTCTATGTCAGTCAAAAACAACCTCCAACCTTGATACTTTATACATGTATTATATAAATATTTGAAAAATAATTGATTCTTTGTAGGTACTAAAAATACACGTGTTGTTATGAATTTAATTATTTATTTTTAAGGCAAATGCACAACTAAATTTATTCATCGCGTTATTGAAGCTACCTTATATCCACTGACTTACGATGAAATACATTTCTAAATTAAGTTTACAGCAAATTTTAATGTCAATTTTAGAACATAATTTTATTTTCTTTCCATGTATTTTTGTTGTAAACCTTTTTTTTAATATTATTTTTTAAAGCATGTACCTGGATGCAGCATGTTTAAATGTAAAGAAAATATAACTAGAAAAAATTCCACGCGGACCAGGCAGCAGACGAGACTTGAACGCGCACCCTTCGCAATCCGGGCGAATGCACTGACCAATTATGCTACCGCGGCCCTCACGGACCGCGTCGAAATTCCTATAGCCATTCTTAAGCTGCAAGGCAACGCCATCTCTTCGCATTATAGGTAACCCACAATGTCAAATGAATACTTTTACTAATATTTTAAACATTTGAAAGAAGAAATAGCAATTATAGTTAAAAAATTTTTTTTTAAAGCATGTAACTGCTTGATGTTTAAATCTAAAGAAAATATAACTAGAAAAACTTTTTTTTAATAGAAATTTTATGAAACACTTTAAAAAAAAGGGTTTCTGTTAAGAACAACCGGATGCGAACAGATCCCATCAGTGCCATTCCTACTGCGTGTTTTTACACAAAGCTAGTTTTTTAACGACAGATATCACAAAGCTATCCTCGTATTTTAGTGACATAAAAGTTGTAAAAAAACTGTTTCATTCAATCGCATAAAACCGTCCCTTCTGAAAGCTTAACACGTACTTACACTCGATTTAAATGTATTTATGTGTTGAAGTTTCCTACGAGCTGCCACTGTTAGTCTTCTTATAAAATTTATAGGTTTCCAAGATTGAGTGATATTACCGTCTTGTCATATTAAATTTGTAGAATACACGTTTTAAGGACAAACATATAGTTACAATGAAATTTGGCACAAAAGTAACTTATGTAATGTTTCATACATTAGATAAGTTACTGAATAAATTTTGGTCAAATACCTAGGATCTGTTTATTTCAGAGCCCTTTGCTCTAAACAATCTCAGTGCGAAAACAAAATAATTAACGATAGTACTGTATTATTCAATTCCAGGGGGTGCAATTCTCCAGACAACAGCTGCAATTTTTTATCCGGATATTTAGACTTCTCGATCTGGCAACCCTAAGTACAGGGCGATTTATATTTTCTCCCTATATAACTCGCGTATAAAAATAGTTTTTGTTGCATCAACATGTAGTATTAATTGACTAGGTACTTGACAAGAACAAAAAGACAATGAACCTTCGTTAATTGTATAGATAGAAATATGAAAAGTGGTGAATGAGCTTTATTTTATCAATTCATATTTACTATCACCCTTTTTTTAGGGAAATTCACTCACTTATGGGGTTCAAATATGTCACATTTGTTTAAGTGGGTATATACTAATGGCTTGCGCCCGCGACTTTGTCCACGTGAGTTATTTCTTTTGAGAATCCCACAGGATTTTTTTCGGGATATAAAGTACTTATCCTACGTGTCAATTTAGGTGATAAGCAAGATATACCTATGTCAGATTTAACCCAAACCATTCAGACGTTTTAGCGTGAAAAAGCAACAAACATACATACAAAGTTTCCTATTTATAATATTAGAAAGGGGCTATTTATTTATTACGTGAAACGATTTAGGGAGTGGGAGGCTGTCTTAATAGTTCTTACTTAAGATCACAAAAATGCGCAAAGATTCAACTTTTAAAAAGTAGTTTATTACTTAGTACTACCAAAATAATAAAAAGTACTAGCACCTTAGTAGGTAGAAATAAATATTAATTAAAAATTGGTACCTTCTTAAAAAACAAACATTAAAATAAATCAAACGTGTAGGTTCATTTATTCCTTTCGGTAAACAAGGGGGTGGCTGTTTGACTATTCTAATTTTTAATCTAAAGAAAAGTTTACCAGAAAAAAACACGCGGACCAGGCAGCGGACGGGACTCGGACCCGCTTGCCTTGCAGCTTAAGGCTAGGAAAATTTCGACGCAGCCAATAGGGCCGTGGTAGCATAATGGTCAGTGCATTCGCCCGGATTGCGAAGGGTGCGGGTTCAAGTCCCGTCCGCTGCCTGGTCCGCGTGGATTTTTTTTCTAGTAAACTTTTCTTTAGATTTAAACATCTAGCAGTTAAATGCTTAAAAATAAATAAAAACATAACTATTCTAATTTTTACTTAAGTAGGGGGGGGGGGGGGGGGAGTTAAGAACTAGTGAAAATAGTCTTAGGCATGTAATAACCGAATGCCTCCTGACAGTATTCAAAATTCAAAATTCAATATCGTTTATTCAGTCTAGGCTGTTACAAGCACTTGTGAATGTCGAAAAGCTACTCCATCGGTTCGCAAATCTACGGCGGGAGACCTTGTACTGAGAAGAACCGGCAAGAAACTCAGCAAGGGCTGTTTTTTTCTCCCTGTATTATATACAGTCGTCAAATTGAAAAATGACTTCAATTTGAGGTAACTCATAAAAGTCACTTTTCATTACAAACAAAAAAAATGCGAATAATATAAAAATTATGACTAAAAAATAAAAAAAAAAAATGGTTTAACAAAGTTTAGGAATGACGTGTCCTACCGTTTAGGCAAAAAAAAAAAATAATAATGAACGATTAAAGTTTGAACTAGTATTAGAAAGTATTGAACGCCGCTAGTCGCTTCTGACTTGACAGTGTTTACTCGCAACAATGTTGCAGCGCTGTATAAAGGCGTAGAAGGTTAACAGTTTTTGCGGCGCATCGCTCAGGGCTACCAACCGTGCGTTTTTATGAATCGATTATATGTACCAGAAATGTTCCGATGGCGATTACACGCCGCGGATGGTTAGACAATACGATTGTCAGCAATGTGTCGGAAAAAAACATAATCTTTATCGTGCTTTCAGCAGCCTATTGTATTGTTTCATACTGACATTTCAATTATGGGGATACTAAACTTGCTGTTGGTAAAAGTGCGTCGGTATTAATTAACTTAATTGACGGATTCTCAGGCTGAAACGTGAGCACCAGAATCAGCACCACTTAAGCAGAAAGCGATCTTCTTATCTTTATTTCGTTAAATATATTAAGGGAATTTTTTTAGCTACATTGAGTTGTAGTCTTAATACGACAAAACCGTTAAGATATGATGAAGACAATAGAAAAACCTTGGAAAAAATTGAGTATATCTTAATCATCTCTTGTATTAACATGTAGTATTAATTGACTAGGTACTTGACAAGAACAAAAAGACAATGAAACTTCGTTAATTGTATAGATAGAAATATGACAATTGGTGATTGAGCTTTATTTTATCAATTCATATTTACTATCACCCTTTTTATAAGGGAAATACACCCACTTATGCATGCATGACAAATGCATGTTTATCGTTAATTTAGTTTCATAATTCGTGCTAAGTGGTCATCTAATAATACTCAGCTGTAAGGCAAATAAAAAATCCAAATGTGCAATCAAAAAACAAATTCACAGCATCTTGTCAAATTAACAGATGAACGCGTAGCGCGTATTCAGCATTATTTAACTATATGTGACATTAAAGACCACATCATAAATTTTCAATGTTAAGGCGAAATGGCCTGCAAGTGTCCTTTATTTCTTTTAAAAGAGAGAAAAACGGAATTTCTTTTATTTTTGCTTTAGTGCCAACCATCAGCCGTCCAAATTAGGCAAGACGTGCTCCGAGCACCGGCCCGATTCATGCGGTCGAACCCTTATTATGCCCAATTACTTAATTCTTGTCGGGTAAGCAGCGGTTGCTATGGCAACGTGACAGATATATGATCAGTAAATTGTGTGCGCTCTCGAGATATATTGCTAGGCCAATGAATTTCATGAATACAGAATTGTAGATAGATACACTAGATACACTCCAAACATAGGAAATCGTAGAAATTATTTAACATAAATTACAATAAAAAGTAGCGTAGTGCTTTTTAAATTAATATATATACAGTGGGTTGCCAAATTAATAGGGACAGTCGTGAAATATTGGTATTTTGTACAATATTGGTCCAAAAGTCATTATAAACACATTTTATAGTTATAATTAGGTTTAATATTATAAGAATACATATCTACTAAGTAGTCTTAAGAATTAATATCTATATTAAATAATAAAAAAAAAATATATAAATGGATGAACATAATACTAAAAAATAATTAATATTTAGTGACATTTCCCTTGGCTTCTATAAGGGCTTCTATTCGTCTTGGCATGCTTTCTATGCACTGTTTAGCACTTTCTTTTATTTTAGGGTTGTGATGCCACACATTTATTAGTTTTTCTATCAATTTTACCTTGGTGGTTATCATCTCCTTGGCAATTTCCGCCTTGGTTATTTCCCATAAATTTTCTATGGGGTTCATGTCGGGAGAATTGCCAGGCCAAGGTAAAACTGGAATGTTGTGGTCTGCCAAGAACTTCGTTACACTCCTCGCTTTATGACATGGTGCTGAGTCATGCATAAAAACGAATTCCTCGCCATCTGGGAACCATTCTCGGAGTTGCGGCAATAAACGAGATTCTAAAACTTGTCGGTATTGGTCCTGTCTCATGGTTCCCTGGACAATGTAGAGGCGCCCAACTCCTTTAGAGCTTATGACAGACCACACCATAATCTTAACCGGATGTTTAACACGCTCCACGATGCAGTCGGGGTGATACTTCTCGCCTGGACGTCGCCTGACAAAGTTGCTTTTGTCGGCTAGAATCTCGAATGTTGACTCGTCTGAGAAACACACCTTGAAAAAACAGATATCTTTTTAGAATTTTGATAAATACTACTTAAAACGACATAAATTAGAAGTTTAAAGTAAAACTGACCTTACTCCAGTCTTCAACAGTGTTCATACGGTGCTCACGAGCCCAGGCAAGGCGTTTCTTCTTCATCGCTTCAGTCAACCGAGGTTTCTTAACTGGTCTATGACCAGTCAGATTCTCCTCAGCCAACCGCCGCTGCACAGTTCTTTTTGAAACTGCTATTCCAAACTCCTGAACCATCTGAGTTAAGAAACCCACACTTTTTTTTCGGTTTTGCAGGCAGATATCCCGAATTTTTCTGTCGCAACGTGGCGTAGTAATACGTTTTCTGCCACATCTGCCTTTTCTTTTGGGCGAAACTGGTTGATTCTGGTCCAAATTTAATTTTATTTTATTGACAGCAGACTTAGAAACTCCGGTAAGTTCCGCTATCTTTCTCTGAGAGTGACTCGTGTGCAGGAGAAGGGTTTGAACCTCAGATTTTTTTCTTGGAGTCAAATCAACGCCTCGACCCATACTGAAAGCCATAAAAATTAAAAAAAATAGTAGTTATATAAAAAAATTAATCTAAATAAATTTTTAACTTTAACAGTAAAGTAATACTCACTTTCAATAATAATTTATTGCACTAAATCACAAAAATAACTTTTTTTTAAATTAATCAATGTTTTATAATTTTACGCGTGTGAAGGACTCTGCGTCTCCAACGTTATTAAAATATTTTTAGAAAATGAACAGACCCTTTACACATGAAACCCACTTAAACTTTGAGTCAAAGAGATGTTGTGAATACAAAAAATACATTCCAACAACACTTGCACCACTTTAAAGTGCACTCAAGTGTGCCCAAAGAAATAAATTGATAAAAAATGTGACTGTCCCTATTAATTTGGCAACCCACTGTAATATTGCTAACTATGTGTGGAGCATTTTTTTTGCGAGTCCCGATAGTTAGACAATATTGCAAGTGCCATGATTACGGAGTCAAAAGCTCAGTCATCAGATTTTTTGGCGAAATATTGATGTGCTATCCAAGAGCCAAAATAATGTTTCAGCCACTAATTAAAGGAATCGAGATGAGAGAGTGAGGGCCGTATAAGTGAATTGCGCGTACGCACCGTACGTAGAGTACTCTTGTATTACGTACTCTAAGATGCTGCAATTGCTATATTAATGAATACTTTGACATTGTTTATTTGTTACGTTTACGACCGCGTGATTGTATTTTTCGTGAAGTGAATAAGACAAGACGATGCGACGACACATTAATATAAATATTATTGTTTATGGTAAAAGAAAACATTGTGTAAAAAATAAAATGGTTTATTTCAAAATGTCTATCACCTGTATAATTCATACAAGTTTAAATATACTTACTTACTATTTGACACATGACTGCGTGTGATCTTTAATAACTCTATTACTGAGTCTACTACCATAATAATTAGACTAATGACGTAGTGTTTTGTCGCTGCGTACTGACATCGAATAAAATAATAATGTCATTATTAGACATCGGATTATATGCACTAACAAAAAGCCAAACTATCCATGCAAATATCCAAAAAAAATGCCGCAAAATGCAGAATAACCCTTAAAATGACAAAAATATGCACAATGCGAAATCAATAAAACTTTATTATTTTTTATATTTGAATTAAAAACTGAACAAAAGCTAATATTCTTAAAATTATGCATAGTTTTTGTGGCAAAATACAATGTGCTTTTCCAAATTTTCGAGTACAAATTTGTGACGCTTGTCATCAAGTAAGTACTTGTATGCCGAAAATGAAATTTCTACGTCAACTGACGTTAGTGAGCAAAATTTAAAATTTGGCGCCATTTCTGAAGATACTTGTATGGGCAGGGTATCTATCTCCTGTGCCGTTGATGAAGAATATTCTTTATGTCTTCACGATTTCGATTTTTACGCAAAATAGCTTTTATATATTTTGCGAATCTTTTCAAATATTGATTTAGTTGGCGAGTTCAATCATTGTTTCCAATATTTCTATTGATTTAAATAGTGGGAGGTTTTTGATTTCCAATTTTTCTATTGCATCTGCCAACTTGAGGAAATGTGTAGGGGCGATGTTTTATTTTATGGATGCGTCTTCAAATGCAAGCTTGCTTGCTTGTCTGAATTGTAATGGCCTCAGACTGAAACGAAATATGCACGATTGTGAAAAAACACTAAAATATGCATTAACGCCGAAATTAGTCACATATATGCATATTCATATGTCCTTGTCAGCATCACATCAGTTCGTGTTATGCAAATTTATTGATCATGTTTTATTTCCACAATTTTTTCCCGTGTCAGCGACTTCATGAATGCGAGGAATTCAACTGTCCATAAGGACGCGAATTCTACGCTCATTGAAGGAAGTCAGCCACCCAGGCACAGGACTGAGCAGGCAGATCGTATGCAGGAAATTTGGAGAGAAGACTTGATGCCAAGGACTTACCCCGCTTATAAATAGCCTTACCCCAGATTTGTGTCGCGTGTACAAGGAGATCACCCGTCGATTGATTCGCCCTAAATCCATATTGTCGATCGTTTTGAAATGAGTGGTCTCCTATCTAGGTAGCGGGTCAGATGGTTATTAAGGACCCTTAAAGACTGCAAATCTGTAAGTAACCTATAGTAAGGAAGTAGGAAGGTAGGAAGAGGCGTTCCAATTCGAGTGGGAATTTGTTTTGCCCTACCGCTTTTGCAAAGCTGCATGGGAAAAGTGAGAGGGGCATTCGGACACTCACTCTAAACGACTGAGTTTGTGAAATATATCATTTAAATGTTTAAGTAAGTTGTTCAAATTAAGAAACTGATAATAAAGTTTGTCAATATGCTAAGGTTTAATTACTCATGTAAAATTATGTATTCCGTAGGACTAAATTTTCTAAAGCAATAGTTAGCCTGTTGGTTGTCTTCTCAGTTGCTTCAGTTTATCTTAGTTTGCTAAATTAGTTGAATGCCTTTCATATCATAACTTTCAAACAAAAATATTTCTTATTTTTTGACGACCTCCGTGGTCGAGTGGTTTGTACGCCGGGTTTCATAGTGTCTTCGACTAGAGAGGTTCCGGGTTCGAGTCCCGGTGGGGGCAGAAGTTTGTGTGATGAATACACGCATTTGTACTCCAGCCATGGATGTCAATAATAAATATATATTTTCAACACTCATACCAATTAGCCTAGCCCCAAAGTAAGCACTGTAAGGCTTATGTTATGGGATACTAGGGTAACGGATAGAATACATATACTGTACATATAACGGTATATATTTTTATATGGAAATACATATTAAACATCCATGACTGGAGTATAAATGCTCGTATTCATCACACAAACATCTGCCCCCACCAGGATTCGAACCCGGGACCTCTCGAGTCGGCGACACCATGAAACCCGGCGTACAAACCACTCGGCCACGGAGGTCGTCAAATATGTATTAGTATATGTATTCTATCCGTTACCCTAGTATCTCCATAACACAAGCCTTACAGTGCTTACTTTGGGGCTAGGCTAATTGTAATTGGTGTAAGTGTTGGAAATTTATTTATTTATTTTTACATATACACGACCGATTCATTCTTACAGTTTCGAGTG
The DNA here is from genome assembly GCA_902850365.2 of Chilo suppressalis. Taxonomy (NCBI): domain Eukaryota; kingdom Metazoa; phylum Arthropoda; class Insecta; order Lepidoptera; family Crambidae; genus Chilo; species Chilo suppressalis. Next base: position 3,563,738 of record OU963910.1, read on the forward strand.
CTAACTGAGAGTACTAACTAAAAAAACATACTCGAACACATTTGCGTAAAAGTATAATTTCATGGTGACTTCACATACGCACCGATAGAATACTTTGTTGCTACTTAAAACTGGAAGCTTTAAAAATACGTGGCGTAACGGTTAGCATGTTCGGAAGAAACATATGCAATGGAACATCGTATAATTATTGCCCATTTAAAATTGATAGTTTTTTCACTTGTACATCGGCCAGTGATGTAACCCATCCAATGTAAAATAGGTATTTAACGACACGAACTGAAAACAACGTGGTTGCAATTATCCAAGTGGGTGCACACTGCTCACCGTTTATCTTTGATTACATTGTTTGGAGAGTATGCAACTGAGGCAATTCGTTTTTTATTTCACCTAATTACTATATTGCCGCATTGCGATTCGACCATAATGAATCAACTCGACTCAAACATATCAACATTCGAGTGAGCCGCTCAATCTATATCCGTCTTTTGTACCGATCTGAAGCTCCAAATTTCGACAATGTTGCAAGTGCCATGATGACGGAGTCAAAAGCTCAGAGAGATTTGTTGGAGAAGTATTGATGTGCCATCGAAGAGCAAAAATACTGTTTCAGCCACTTGTTAATTAACATGTGAGGCCCTTATAAGTGGATTGCGTGTACGCACCGAACGTAGAGTATTCAACGCGTATGTTTGAGTACTCTCGTATTCCTCTAAGATGCTGTAATCAACATATTAATCAATACTTTGAAATTATTTAAATTTTACGTATACGGCCGCATATTGATCGCAGTGTGTGATGAATATACAGTGTTGTCAGGTCCGATATTTAAAAGTCGGGAGGCGTTATAGAAAATAGCAGAAGATGTATAGAAGAGTTACAATAAAAAATAGTAAATGCAGAGGCGTACATTATGTTTGGAGAGTATGCAACAGAGGCAATTCATTTTTTATTTCACCTAATTACTATATTGCCGCATTGCGATTCGACCATAATGAATCAACTCGACTCAAACATATCAGCATTCGAGTGAGTCGTTCATTCTATATCCGTGTTTTGTACGATGTCGATCTGAAGCTCAAAATTTCGACAATGTTGCAAATGGCATGATCACGGAGTCAAAAGCTCAGAGAGGTTTGTTGGCGAATTGTAAGTAATTGAAATGTGAGGCCCTTATAAGTGGATTGCGAGTACGTACCGAACGTAGAGTATTCAACATACGCGTTGAATACTCTACGTTTGAGTACTATCGTATTACTCTAAGATGCTGTAATCAACATATTAATCAATAGTTATAATTTTTATTATTTTTAAAGCATGTAACTGCTTGATGTTTAAATCTAAAGAAAATATAACTAGAAAAAATTCCACGCGGACCAGGCAGCAGACGGGACTCGAACCCGCACCCTTCGCAATCCGGGCGAATGCACTGACCAATTATGCTACCGCGGCCCTCACGGACCGCGTCGAAATTCTTTCTAGCTATTCTTAAGCTGCAAGGCAGCGCCATCTCTTCGCATTATAGGTAAACCCACAATGTCAAATGAATACTTTTACAAGTATTAAACATTTGAAAGAAGAAATAGCAATTATAGTTATAATTTTTATTATTTTTAAAGCATGTAACTGCTTGATGTTTAAATCTAAAGAAAATATAACTAGAAAAAAATCCACGCGGACCAGGCAGCAGACGGGACTCGAACCCGCACCCTTCGCAATCCGGGCGAATGCACTGACCAATTATGCTACCGCGGCCCTCACGGACCGCGTCAAAATTCTTTCTAGCTATTCTTAAGCTGCAAGGCAGCGCCATCTCTTCGCATTATAGGTAAACCCACAATGTCAAATGAATACTTTTACAAGTATTAAACATTTGAAAGAAGAAATAGCAATTATAGTTATAATTTTTATTATTTTTAAAGCATGTAACTGCTTGATGTTTAAATCTAAAGAAAATATAACTAGAAAAAATTCCACGCGGACCAGGCAGCAGACGGGACTCGAACCCGCACCCTTCGCAATCCGGGCGAATGCACTGACCAATTATGCTACCGCGGCCCTCACCTTGCAGCTTAAGAATAGCTAGAAAGAATTTCGACGCGGTCCGTGAGGGCCGCGGTAGCATAATTGGTCGATTGCGAAGGGTGCGGGTTCGAGTCCCGTCTGCTGCCTGGTCCGCGTGGAATTTTTTCTAGTTATATTTTCTTTAGATATTAATCAATACTTTTAAATTATTTAATTGTTACGTATACGGCCGCGTATTGATCGCAGTGTGATGAATGTACAGTGTTGTCAGGTCCGATTTTTACCCGACTGCCAAAGAGGGAGGGTAATGTTGAGGGAGTGTATGTAAGTATGTATGTATGTCTGTTCCTTTGTGACCTCCTGTAGCCTAAACGGCTTGATGGATTTTGATGTATGAGGTATCGTTAGATTTGTCTTGATTACGGGAGTGTCATAGGATACATTTTATCCTAAAAGTCCCACGGGATAAAGACATAATAATATTTTTTCTAAATTTCCCTTTAAAAAAATATGTATGCGGTATCATTAGATTCATTTCAATCACGGGAGTAATAATTAATATAGGATACGTTTTTTCTCAAAATTCTCACGGAAACATGTTAATTCTGCGTCAACGCAAAGCAACTCATGCGTTAGCAAGCAAAAAGATAGGGCGTGGCCTGGCATGCGGCGCGCGGCGCGGTGCGGAGGGGGATATGCTCGAGTATACAGCCCGAATGCGGGCACACGCATAAGGGCACACGTCGTTGACGGTCGTCTCTGAATAGCGATTTTTTCGATACTTCGTCGTCTGACGCGAAACTTATAAAGTATAAATAACTCGTTCTTTTTCTTTCGTGTTTCTCTCTTTAAATTTATTCGTTCTTTCTAATTAATTAACTCGTTCTTCCGTTTTTTTTTTTTGGTTCTTTCTTAAATTATTCATATTAATTAATAATATAATAATAATTATTAATAAAATAACTAGGTAGGTAGATATTTTTGGTTAGTTTAAGTAACATTCTTTTAAACAATCCTCACTTATTCTTTTTGTATTTTTTTTTTAGTTATAGTTCAACTGTTTTTTTTTTATTATTATTAAGTACTTCTCCATTAGTACTGATTTTTTCGGCAATAGGTATCAGACCATTTTAAGAAATAAAAACATACAATATGGGATTATCTCGCAAAACAAAAAGGGCTCAGGCTCGGGCTAAAAAATTAAAAGCCGAATCTCCTGAGGCACGCGAAAAACGCCTTATAGAAGCAAGAGTAAGAATGTCCCAACGGTACAGCCAACTTTCACCTACTTCACGTCAAGAGCTTATAAATAACAAAAGTACCCGTAGACGTACTTTACAAGCACGTGAGTCTAGCGTTGATAGGGAACAAAAGCGGCGTAGGCTTGCAGCTAGCAAATCTGAAAAGAGAGCTGCTGAGTCCCCGTCGTCTCGTATGACACGACTCCAGCAGATGCGGGAATATGCCACAAACGTTCGTGAACATGAGTCTCCATCATCTCGCGCTGCTCGACTCGAGCAGATGCGGGAGCATGCGGGAAATGTTCGCGAACACGAGTCTCCACCAACTCGCGCTGCCCGACTCGACCAGATGCGGGAGCATGCCGAAATAATTCGTGAGCATGAGTCTCCATCATCCCGCGCTTCTCGACTCGAGCAGATGCGAGAGTATGCTGTGCAGTCTCGTAACAACGAATCACCTGGCTCGCGTTTAGAAAGACTTTCGGCTATGAGGTCACAGTCTCGTGTTCGACGGCAGTTGTTTACAAATAGTGATGCCACATTCAATGAAGCGATTTCTCAAGTGGCGGATGTGGTGTGCTACGTATGTCATAAGCTTCTATACAAGAAACAGTCACGCAGTATCTTAACTGCTAATATTACTGTTCTACCACAAAATGTTTCAGACCGCATAGATTGTTGCAATAGATGCGCCAACAAATTGTCAAGGAATCAGTGCCCGTCAAATGCATTTTGGAACAACATGACTGTTGCACCTATTCCGCCTGAAATTGAATGTCTATCAGAGATGGAGCTGCGGCTCATTTCTCGGATAAAACCGTTTATAAAAGTGGTGCGTCTGGGTGGTCGTTACGGACAACAGGGATTTAAGGGGCAAGCCATCCTCTTTGCACAGCAAGTTGAAGAGATACCTGAACAGCTTCCATTGAATATAGCAAATGCGGGAATAAGTGTGGTCACTGAAAATTTAGATAACGTGACAAACAATCGACGATACTCGGTAGACATCGAAAAAATTAAGAAAGCATTAGAGTGGCTATTGCGAAACAATCATTTGTACTCTAATGTGCAAATTAATACTAACATTACCAATGAAGAGATACGGTCAAGTATTCTGGAGGCAGTTATCACATTAGAAAATGCAGATCACATTAGAAATGAGCCAAAAAATCACTTCAAGGCTTTGGGACATGACCGTCACATCTTGCGTGGGTCTTTTCACCAAGGCAGTGATCGGTTTGAAGAGGAATCCCGTGGCCGCCAGTGCACGGCTAATGCCGCCACGGCTATCGCCTACTCCAGTTCCAAACCATTTAATGAATGGGCCCCATCTGACTTGGATCGAATTTTATTAGCTGGTAATACATATTTCAACAGGTGCATGTCACGACTTGCAAACAGACCGCAATTTTTAAATACTGAAGAGCTATTACCCGCAGTTTCTGTGGCCGCTACAGAATTCGAATTAAATATACAGCCCGATGTTGTCGTTGGAGTTGTTAACTCGAGTGCGCCATCTGACGTTCTTGAAGGATACTTCCCTAATTTGTCTTCGGGGATTGAATATTTTTTTACAACACACGATAAAGGAATTATTACATGTCAAACAAATATTGCATTGGCGGTAATGAAAGTAATCGTCGAACGCAATCAGTCTCCCGATGTCGAGATCCCAGAATATTACTTATTCGACTCACATTCTCGGGGACCCAAAGGTTATGTTGCACCTAACAGAGGAGCCTCCATGTTGATGAAGTTTGCAAATCAAGGCGATTTATGTCAACATCTTGCTGTTGCACTACAGGTAAGAGGCCATCGAGATATGCAGTATAGTATCACAGCTATAAATGCAACACCCTTGGTCATCCCAAATGAATCGCCAGTACTGAATGAACAACACGACACTCAGATAGTTAGCGACGGCAATCTGAATAGCAGTGATCCTGTGCACGAAGAACACGCGTTTGTTACTACAGCTCTTATGCCGATTGATACTAATATTCCAGATCTAAACGAAGTTGTTTCGAACGCTAATACCGTAGAAGAGAGACCAATACCTATCTACGAACTCAAACGGAAAACTGTGCCCCCGGTCAGCGTCTTGAGAGAGCAAAGAGCAGAAGAGCTAGCGTGGATAAGGTTATTCCCAGATGGTCGAAATGGGCTTAGGGAACAAAGACCCGTTCCAATAACACCGCTCGATTACTACCAAACTCGAGTGATGAGCAATGACAAACGGTTCCAATTTAACGAGTACATATATTACGCCCTCTCGTTAGTAGAACTTTGCAAGGCTCAACAAAATGTTTCAGTCTGTGGCCGGTTGCGTCAGGATGGAGCTGAGCCCACAGATGTTGTACAAAATGTGCACCTGGTAATGCGCAACATACGTGGCACGTCCGCGTACTGGCACAAAGCGTATACGGATCTTCTTGCCATGGTGAAAAATTTAGGTCCTCCTCATTGGTATCTTACTCTCTCTTGTAACGATTTAAATTGGCCCGACATGCTAAAAGCCCTTTTAGTTGCCGATGGCCGCCCAAATTTTTCTTTTGAAGATTTGACCTTCCTTGAAAAGCAGCACCTTGTCGAGTCCTACCCAGTCACGTTATCAAGACAATTTATGTTGCGCCTAAACACTTTGTTTACTAGGCTGAGAAGAGAAGAGGATCCGATTTTAGGAAAGAAAATTATTGATTTTTGGTGGCGCATAGAATTTCAGCTACGAGGTAGCCCTCACGTTCACATGGTTTTATGGTGTGCTGATATGCCGGCTTTTGACACCCCTGAAGGTATTCAGTTGCTGGAGCGTGTTGTCACGTGTGAGGTTCCCGACGCTGAGGACGACTCAGAGATGCATGATTTAGTCGTTCAGTTACAAACACATCGACACACTCAAACATGCTTCAAAAATAACCGAAACGTTTGTAGATTCGCTTTCCCGAGACCAGTGTCTGAAAACACTACAATCTTAGACGACGAGCAAGCAATGAGAAATGGTGGAAGATTTTATATATTAAAAAGAACAGATTCGGAAACCATGATAAACTGCTACAATTCGAGATTATTAAAACTGTGGCGCGCCAATATTGATCTACAGCCTTGCGGGTCAGCTTTAGGTGTGGCGTACTACATCTCAAAGTATATCTCAAAAGCTGAACCTGCAGAGGTCTCTAGATCAATAAGGCAAGCTATAAGTGCTGTAAGAGACCGCGGTGGAAGCAACTTGGGACGGCTGGTTTTTGCTATCCAAAACGCAATCTTGTCTCACAGAGAAGTCTCTGCCAACGAATGTGCGTTTCGATTGTGTCATTTAAAATTAAGAGATAGTTCACGTAAATGTGTTTTCGTAAACACTTGCGCGCCTGAACAAAGATACCGAATGCTTAGGATTGACACAGAAAGTTCCGAACCGTACAAAAATGTATTTGATAGGTACGTTCACAGACCTCTTTCTCTGGAGCAACTTAGTTTAGGTGAGTTTGCGATTTGGTACGAGGTTGCCTCTACTAGAAACGATACAGAGGAGGATGAACAAGATGCTGATGCCTATGATGCAGAGGATGAGGACGTGTCTAGTCGTCGATACATTACCTTATTAGACAACGTAGGTAGGATGAAAAAGCGGACACGTCCAGCTATACTCCGAACGCGTTATTATACGCTGTCTTCAGACCCAGAAGCATATTACTACTCATTGGTCCTGACTCATATTCCGTTCCGAGCAGAGGAAGAGTTGTTGGATGGTTTTAATACTGCAAAAGAAGCTTTCTGGGCCAAAAGGCATCGACTACGTCCGCTGCAAGAAGGTTTTGACGCCGAAACTATGATGCGGTGGGAAACTGAGATCCAACAAGCTATAAGCCGCATTGTGGCAGAAAACTTGGCAGCAGGAACCGTTGAGGAACAAAACGATGACGCAAATGACAACAATGACGTTCAGCCTATTGAACACATACTCGACGACGGCGGTCATAATATTATGATCGAAGAAGTCGAAGATGAACCAACTGACATAGGCATGCTAGACAATCAGTTTGAAACATTTGTAGCTTCGTTGAACATAAGTCAACGACAACTGTTTCAAAAAATTTCCCAAAAGTTATTGGACGTGTCAAATTCTGATCCGTTACTAGTTTTTGTTACTGGAGGAGCTGGTACCGGAAAAACATTTACCTTAAAAGTTATGACTGAACAAATTCGTAGGTTGAGTAACACTGAAATAGGTAAAAACGTGATTGTTACTGCACCAACTGGAGTAGCAGCCAGACTAATCGGTGGAACTACACTGCATTCCACTTTTGCGCTACCAATTGAAAAGGGAAGAAATGAAACATTACGCCCACTAACAGGTGAAAGGCTACAAAGGGAGCGACAAAAGTGGAGGCATATAAATTGGCTCATCATCGATGAAATATCAATGGTGCCCTACTTAACACTGCGAAACATTCACATTCGCCTCCAGCAACTAAAACAGGATCAAGGGAACTTTGGTGGTATCAATGTAATTTTGTTTGGAGATCTCATGCAGTTACCACCAGTTTCCAGAATCACCGGTGGTTCTTACTGCTTCCGACAGCCGTCGAACTTAACTGGTGAAACAAATCTGTGGCAATTGTTCAGCTTTTGTGAATTGCCACAGAATATGAGACAGGCAGGAGACAATACCTTTGTGGACATTCTCAATAATATTCGTGTTGGTGAGTTAACGATGGACCAACTTGAGATCCTGGACAGCCGCAGAATTCCACTAGAGGGTCCATTTGCCGATGGAGAGGCAGTTCGAATTTTCCCTACTACGAAACAAGTCGATGCTTATAATTCAGCCATGACTAAAAAGTTGGGCAAATCGTTAAAGCTCTACCAAATAAAAGCTGTTGACATCTCCCTAGAAGCTAAAACCTACGGTCAGTGCCCTCGCAAACAATACATTTCTGACGACCCGAACAAAACAGGGGGCATTCTCGGCACACTAACTATTGGAATTGGATCTCGCGTGATGTTACGCCGCAACATCAATGTAAACCACGGTCTGGTGAACGGTGCTATGGGTATCATAAGAAGAATTGAGTGGCCTTCTCTTCGCAGAGAGCAGTTAGAACCAGGTGAGTTACCGCAGGCAGTATTCGTAGAGTTCGACGATCGTTCTGTTAAGGGCAATGAATTGGGTGTGGGGGTTCGCATAGAGCCCTCCACTGTCGACTTTGATGCGCTTCGCGGACAAGGGAAGATTGAACGTCGGATGCTGCCTTTGATACTTTGTTGGGCTGTAACGGTACACAAACTGCAAGGTACCACCTTGGATCGGGCTGTCGTGGACCTATCAAACGTGTTTGCAAAGGGCCAGGCTTATGTAGCCCTAAGCCGTGTTAAAACACTTGCTGGGTTAGCAATAAAAACACTTGACCCGAAAAAGCTGTTGGACCGGCCCCACGACGAATGTTCTTTAACTGAACTTGAACGTTTGCGGGATCTTCAGCAGTAATGACTCACCTAATTCTTTTTCTTCTTCACTACAAACAGTCCAGATTGGCGGTAAATTTATGTTGCGGAGTAACATCACTCGTAATCTAAAGCCAAATGTCGTCGAAATAATTTAAAATGGTACTTACATATACATAGTCTTCTACATCTACAACATTTTCGTTAAATAAAAACAGCTAAAAAGTTATAAATAAAAGAATTATTATTAAAAAAACAAAATACCCGACTGCACACTAAAAAAAGAGTAAAACAAGCCACACAATAATATTGATCAATCAAATGCTAAAAACTAATTATGTAATACCGTTTAAACAATACCTATATTAAAATACACTACAATATGTGTTCGTAATCGATAGTTAAATAAACAGAAACTTATTTTGAATACAAATTTACTGAATATAATTTATTTATAAATGTTGATGGAAAGCATCGCAGGCGGGGACCACCTTGACCGCCACCAACGAAAATTCTGCTAAATGGTGCACAACCGAAATGACTATAAATAAGCCTCTGTTGGTCCCCGCCTGCGATGCTTTCCATCAACATTTATAAATAAATTATATTCAGTAAATTTGTATTCAAAATAAGTTTCTGTTTATTTAACTATCGATTACGAACACATATTGTAGTGTATTTTAATATAGGTATTGTTTAAACGGTATTACATAATTAGTTTTTAGCATTTGATTGATCAATATTATTGTGTGGCTTGTTTTACTCTTTTTTTAGTGTGCAGTCGGGTATTTTGTTTTTTTAATAATAATTCTTTTATTAAAAATCGGGAGGCGTTACAGAAAAAAGCAGAAGTATAGAAGAGCTACAAGAAAAAATAGTAGATGCAGAGGCGTACATTGTTTGGAGAGTATGCAACAGAGGCAATTCGTTTTTTATTTCACCTAATTACTGTATTGCCGCATTGCGATTCGACCATAATGAATCAACTCGACTCAAACATATCAACATTCGAGTGAGCCGTTCATTCTATATCCGTCTTTTGTACCGATCTGAAGCTAGAGCAGTTTCGAGAAACGATCCAGTTAAAGTGAACTTCGACTGTCGTGTTTCAGAGTTGAGCGATAAATGTAAAACATTTCTTCGTAACACCATCAATAAATAAGTTGAGACCTTCCGACGAATTGCATTAATGTTTAGCTTTAATATGTTTATTCGGGGAAACTTAATGATTTTATAACCGAGCCTCGAGTGTTTCTTGTGGGAGGATATAAATGAATATTGGACTCTTAACTTTAGGGGTAACTTTGGCGTTTTCGGTTTGGACCACCCAAATGGCAATGATAATAATATTAGTATTATAAAGGTTATTTTTGCACTCAGAGTAAAATTTTGAATAGTTGAAAACTGGAAGGAAATTTGAATTCATTATAAGTAAAGAGGCCCAAACCACTGTTTCATGCTTCTTCACTTGAGGCCTCGCATAGAGACACATTGTCGGACAATTAAAAAAAATAATGTTAATGCTACCTCGGACAAAGAATTAGTCTAGCCATTCAAAGGGGTAACGCTGCCAGTATCTTCGGATCCTTGCTTAAAGGGACTCCTTTTAATAATATATTTTAGTTATTAATTTTATTTTTTAAGGTTTTTAGTTTAACTTTTATTGTAAATTAGTATTTATATTTTACTTATATATACTAATTATGTAATTAGATAGAGACTTATTTGTTTATAGTTAGTGTATTTTATAGTTTTATGATGTGAAATTGTTAAAAAAATTATGTGCAGCACACATCTGAAGTGAAATTTCTTTTCATAGGCGCATAGGGGAATGGAGTAGCTCACGCATCACTCATATAAATATATACATAATAATATATTCTTCGCCAAGCGACCCTCCAGGAAGAGCTGCGACGTGAAGATAGCTGGTACAGCAGTTCTACCTGCCACTCCAGTCATTCTCACCTTGCCGGCATGCATGTTGCTTCTTTACGCCTCTTTTTAAGGATCCCAGGTTGTAAGAAGGAGGGAACACGCGAGCAGGCAGAGCATTCCATTTAGGGATAGTGCGTCAAAAATTCTGATCATAGTAAATCATCATCATCATCATCATCAGCCTAATAATGTCCCCACTGCTGGGGCACAGGCTTTCCCTATGGATGGAATAGGGAGATTGGGCCATGACCCACCACGCGGGCCTAGTGCGGATTGGTGGATACTAACGACTGCCGATGCAACCGGGACCAACGGCTTAACGTGCCTTCCGAAGCACGGAAGAGCTCGATAGTAAATTTTTGGTCACCCATCCAATGACCGACCACTGCGAAAGTTGCTTAACTTCAACGATCGCAGCCGAACGCGCTAACCAGTTGCACCATCGAGCTTCTCAACATAGTAAATAGTACATTTGATTTGACTCAACACGCGTGCCGTCGCGTTTCATAAATCTGTTTCGGCCTTCACATTTAATAACAAATAAGTGACGATCTATAACCTCAGTTTACTCTGGGAAACAGGTGTGGCATTACGTTATTAAGTAATTATTAATAGTTAGGATATCAAAGTTTAGGCAGACACCAGATATACTTAGTTTAGTTTTTCAGGGTGGTTCCCGCACTTAGTACTAATTATTGCACCATTGTGCGTGTCTCGAAACATTCCCGTGTACTCTAGCCAGCCTTTATTAGTCCAGCAGGAAAGCAGCCTTGGTAGACTGCTGCAAGCTTGCGGAAGCGATTCTGGCGACTGGAGAAGGCGTGCCCGTTGGTGGGCCACACACCTGTATTCCATGATGACATACTGTGGCATTTCTTCATGCCTCCATGCAACATCTACATAGGGGGCTATCTGTTACTCGTAATGTATATATGTGTTCGTTTAGGGGACAATGACCTGTCAGGGTTCCTATAATCTTGCGAAGTTTGTCCCTATTTAGTCTGGTAAGGGTGCGAGCAACCCTAAATACTTAACGGACGTAGCTTTACAAATAAGAAGGAACTCATATGAATACATCGAGAGCTACAATAAAGTGACCATCAACAGTTCAATACGTGCAGCAGTCGTAAAACGCGCCAAAGTCTGTTTACAGTTCTTGAGAACTTTTTATAAGGTAATAGAATAAATGAATTATTGTTAGACATAATGAGGGGTCAACGCCCCGGTTTGCAGCGATGGATGGCTCATGTAGGCAAGTCGACGATTTGAAAAGTTCTGTGAGCCAAGTGCCTTTATTTCTCGTTTATCTTTCCGGAAAGTAAGTTGGTAAGTAAAATAATTAAGCTCACTTAATAATGAACATATCTCTACTTACTAAGGACCACTTGCAACAAAGTTTCTAAGTGTCGCTGCACACGGCCACACGCCACAGCCACAAACGCCGCTACTAGAAGCTTGAAGCGGCTACTAAAGTGGCTGAAGCGCGCGACAGCGACCGACTAAGGTAAGGGAGAGAGGGGTGGGGAATCGCGTGAGTGACGTGTGGCAGCGTTTTGTATCGGCGCATTAAGTGGCCGGTGTGGGCCACAAGAAGCGAGCAACGACGATTTGTAGCGTGTGGCGGCCACCGGCGTACCGTGTCTGGCGAGTCCATATAACATGTATGAAAACTACAAGAAATAATAATTGGAACTACAAAAGAGTTATATTAATTGGAACTTTAAAAGAGTTCTTTTTTGAATAGTCCGTGACTCGATTTTTATCTTACCACCGGTTCAGGACTTATTTAGTCGTGAACAATGACTGACAAAAGAAACTTTACAACATTAATGAAATAATAACGACAAAACAGCTTTGTCGTTTAATTGCCAATACACGTTTGTAACGTCGCATCCTTCAGAGCAACTGTGATATTTTATGACTGTTTAAAGTATCGTGTCTTGAACAAGTCTTTCTGTATCTTTGTTGACTTCAAATTGATTATTTTTTTATAGCGAGGTAGGCAAATGACTCTACCCCACCTGATGTCAAGCGGTGATAAAGTCCAAACGCGAAGATAGCTGGTACAGCAGTTATAAACTGCAACACCAACCATCCTCACCTTGCCAGCCTGCAAAAATGCTTCTCCACGCCTCTCTTGAGAGCCCTTTTACAAAATTGCGCCGCTGCCATACTGATCGGCGCATAGGTAGATTTGCACTAGTATATATTGCATTTTACGGGTGATGTTTCGAGTCTTCTAAAATAATTATTAATGACCTAATTATAAAAAATATATACATATTTCAGTGAACAATGATGGTAGACTTGTTTTATGAAAGTTTTTGATAGTAATTCTATTAAATTCAATATTAGCATGCATTAGTTTTTGAGAAAACTCACGGGTTAGATGTTTTTTTTTGATAATTAATGAGATGGAAAATCAAAATTCTAATACATTATGTTACAACAAAAACATATTTCTGATGTCGTAGTAATTAAGTTGATTTAATTTATTGAACATTATTGAGAGATTGAGGCGTTTGAAGTTGTGCATATTATCATTTTTTCCGTAAACTAGTTGCAGGAGAATTATCAGTACAAAAAAGAGAAAATCGTATTTGCGAATATATTCTACATTAACTTACAATAGGAAGAATAAATCTACTGTTTGCTTCTATTGGAAATAGTCAAAATCTTTTCTAAGGGGGCGCTCAAAAATTACGATTTTTTGCAAAGAATGTGAAAGGGCGCTTAAAGGAACCCAGATAGGAAGGAGGGAATATACTTAACATAACAACTACAAAAATATTTCATACTGGAAATAGTGACAAGAAAGATAGGGCATAGCGGTTTTTTTCCTCTCTAATTGGAGTCCGCCTGAGGCAGTAAGTTCCACCTTACAGAAGACCACAGCAAAATAGCAGTACCTTTTGATTGAGTTGTGTTGCTATCAGTCAGTGAGGTTCCAGCGTTCCACGGGGTAGGGGATGGGGTCAGGGCAGGCAACGAAGCGAGTTGTAGGTTTGGTATTACAAGCGTTTATAGTCTATGGTGGCCGCTTTTCATATCATCATCAGCCTATTAATGTCGTCCTCACTTCTGGGGCACAGGCCTTCCCTATTGATGGAATATGGAGTTTGGGCCATTACCCACCACTATAGTGCGGATTGGTGGGTGCTAACGATTGCAGATGCAACCGGGATCAACGACTTGACGTGCCTTCCGTAGCACGAAGGACCTCGACATATTAATTTTTTTCACCCCTCCAATGACTGACCACTGCGAAGTTGCTTCTCTTTTCATATATTAAACAAAATGTTGGTACTTATGGGCCCAAGAGAAACAAGTCAATGTGAATTTTTTGGACCACCTCGGTTATGGGTCATTTGGAAGAAGTCTGTAGCTAGCTCTCTTCCTCACTCTTCTCAACTCTACTAACGCACGGGACTGCTATTTTAAGTTTGTTTGTTATGATAAAAAGTTGGCAAATAAGCCGCCACCATAGCTTATAGACGCGATACAAAGAATAATTATCACTCGCGCCGTTGCCTTCCCTGATCTTTGATATAATCTTGTGCGCCCTTACGCCGCGAGAGAAACATCAAAAGGTGATTTTAGTTGGCAAGGCAGGGACCTAGTTGACCGTTTTTCTTATGTATTTTTTTATTTGGAATGTAATTAGGGCACGTAGAGGAGCTCGATGGCGCAAGTGGTTAGCGCTTTTGGCTGCGATCGTTGAAGTTAAGCAACTTTCGCAGTGGTCGGTCATTGGATGGGTGACCAAAATTTCACTATCTCGAGTTATGCTGTTGGTCCCGGCTGCATCTGCAGTCGTTAGCACCCGCCAATCCACACTGGGCCCGCGTGGTGCGTCATGGCCCAATCTCCCTATTCCATCCATAGGAAAGGCCTGTGCCCCAGCAGTGGGGACATTAATAGGCTGATGATGATGATGGGGCATGTAGCGAGACTGACAGAAGAGCGTTGGACGATAAGGGGTCACATTATGGAGAGGCCCAAAAGGGAATCGCTATAGGGGAAGACCTGTTACAAGATGGGAGGATGGTATTAGCAAAACCGCTGGGCTGAGCTGGATAAAAATATCCAAAACAGGATAAAATAGACCTCTTTGGAGGATACCTTTACGGATACTTAGAATTTTATTCGCATCGTTGCCTTCCTTGAACCAATCTTTGATAAAATCTTCTGAATCTTACTCACAGACAGAAACACCAAAAAGTAATTTTATTTACTGTTGTCTTTTGTAAGGTAGAGATTACTTCACCAGACGGGCGCTTCAACATCAACAATCCGCCATGCCCCACTACCTCTCATGTTTTTTTTATGTAAACGAAACGAGCAGACGGCTCAACTGATGGTAAGTGATCACCGTCGCCCATGGACACTTGCAACACCAGGAGTATCACAAATGCGATGGCGGCCTTTAAGGAAGGAGTACGCTCTTTTTTTTCGAAGGTTTTTGGGTCGTATTGGTCCGGAAACACTGCTGGCGACAATAGATTCCACAGTTTTGTCGTACGTAGTAAAAAAATTCGACAAAAACGCACGGTTGTGGATAGCCACGTATACACCTTCTATAGATTTTTATTAAAAAGAATACATTTATTCAGAGAAGTCATGGACACTTAATTCAATACCATCTTCTCTAATTGTCTTTGGTTGAGTAACGGGATTATTCACTTAAAATCTTTCACTGCCAATGCAGCTTATAAGGAAATTATGCAAGAGTTCTTTTTTGAAAAGCTCTCTCTTGCGAATTAATTTTGTAGCACATTATAGCTGGTATAGCCAGCTGAGGTGAAGTATCTTCATATTTCTATATCTGCATTTAGTACCTCCGGTTGGTA
Organism: Chilo suppressalis; assembly: GCA_902850365.2. Classification (NCBI taxonomy): domain Eukaryota; kingdom Metazoa; phylum Arthropoda; class Insecta; order Lepidoptera; family Crambidae; genus Chilo; species Chilo suppressalis. The sequence goes on from OU963910.1 coordinate 3,579,228, forward strand.
GTTTAACGACGGCAAAACGATACACTAAGGCAGGGTTTAATTGCCCACTAAAAGTTGCAAATTTACGCGGTGACATCTCACGGAACGCGCTATTTCGAGACTTTGTCTTTCGACAGTGAGCTTAGCTGTTTGGTTAATGCAGCTTCCCGGTACATTACATAGTGATGGATTCTATAAATCCTACTATTATTATAAATGTGAAAGTTTGTATGCTTGTTTGTTTGTATGTTACTCAATCACACAAAAACTACTAATAGGATTTTATTAAAATTTGGTACGCATATAGTTTATGACATGGACATAGGATACTTTTTATCAGTTTACTTTTTAATACATTTATAATTGCATAAACGTTAAGGCAAAGATTATTAAATGAACTCAGCCTTTTATTTGATTTTGATATTTTTAGTTATTTGATCTAGTTAAAAATAAAAGCTGGTTACGTAGTTTTGATTCAATTAACAATACAATATCTAGTTAAGTTTAGGTAGGTATAATACAACATGGAAACATTCTTAGGAATTTTGTAACAATAATTTTCATTAATATCCTGGTAGTCAGATACGCTGCTGAGTTTAAGAGAAAAAAAATAACTTGCTTTCCGAATAAAGAATTGAACTAACATTTTTTTAAGCCAAATATGAATTGATAAGGTAGTTTTATAATTAGAATAAGGTTAGCCCAAGGAGAAAGAGCAAAAATGGCATAATATTGTTTGACAGAACCTCCGAACAAGACGCGGGCATGCGCTTGCGCAGTCATCGAAAACATAAATCAGAAAAACCAAACAGTGTTTGACGGGCGATTTGCAATTATTAATAATGTCAAGATAATATATTGCCTCATAAATAATGATACGTGCCCTCTTTAATACATTATTGCATACACCTAAGTAACATGTGTATGGTCGATGTCAGATCAGCGTAACAAATTCCACTGGGACTTCAGCTCTTATTCCAATGTATTAAAGGTCAATGTTAATTTGTATCAATTGAGGAGCCCTAGATTGTACGTCAAGTTTATAATATCAAGCAGTCCATGATTACGAACTACAGGGTTTTTCTAAATGTTTTGTGTTTTATAGATAGTTAAGGATGTAAAAATTTTAAAATATTGGTTCAATGGAGATTTTTCATTTGTTACTAATTCCATACATTTCCATACATACAAAACCAAGAACTGGAATAAAAAAAAAGTAAGAATCTGTACTGCGTCTGTGTACTATATTTATTAAAATAACATGTTATATACAACAAGTTTCAACGGGTTAGATGCACTGATTTTATTTATTTATTGACGTTTCGCAGTTTTTTCAGAAATGCGTCGTGGGAATAAAATGGAAACGTCAATAAACAAATAAAAACAGTGCAAGTAACCCGTTGTCAGAATTGAACTTTTATTTAATTTGTCGAGCTACCTTCGAAAGACTTTTTTTTTTCGATATGGTGTATATGGATATACAGGTAATGATATTATTATAGCGTTGAATACGAAATAATTTATTTGGATAAGGATTAATAAATATTAATAGCCAGGTAAGAATAATGTGGGCCTCATTTATAGCGCCGTTACAATTGCATATTTTAACAAGAAAGAGTAGTTTTTGTGACGTAACTGTAACAGACATATGGATACCACGTGCTTTTGTAGATCATTAATGATCAAGTCCTTTACAGAACTACTAGCTGTGCCCCATGGTGTTACCCGCGGTTTATCAGGGATATTTTCCCTAATAAACCGCGCACGTAGCCTATGTATTATTCCAGGGTGTCAGCTAACTCCATACCAAAATTTTATTAAAATTGCTCCAGCCGTTTAGACGTGAAGAAGTAACAAACACACTCACACACTCTCAAACTTTCACCTTTGTAATATTAGTGTGACAGTACATCACTTTGCTCTATTGTCAATAATTTTATGCAACTTTCGCAATGGTCGGTCATAGCATGGCTGACCAAAAACTTATTACTCCGATTTCCTCGTGCTTTGGAGGCACGATTAGTCATTGGTCCCGGCTGCATCTACAGTCGTTAGCACCCACCAACCGCAATGGACCAGCGTGCTGTGTCACGACCCAATCTCCCTATTCCATCCATAAAGGAGGCCTGTGACCCAACAGTGGGGACAATAACAGGCTGATGATGATGATTACATGACAGGCCATTGACAAAATTGTATGACTTCCATGTTCGCAGAGCAAATGCGCAAACTACTGCTTCATTTAGAATAGTCTTTTAAATTTCAGGATTTTCTTATTTTTTTAAATACTTATTTAGAAAACACAGATGATTTTTTCAATAGCTTTGCTCGAATAATGAATTTACGGACGATGTTGAATACATTGTTCGAAAGTTCAAAATTACGGGCGATACAACGGAGCATGCGGTAAAACGTTTTACCGTACGTTCTCATACATGGCACCGTGCGTATCCTTTACGGTTTTTTTACGACGATCGAAATTTCTTGGAAATGCTTTCAATCTATATCTTTGTTTCACCTTCATACTAAAAAGAAGAAGAAACAAAAGATGTACCTAGTTCTAATTTTCATTACCAGCAAGTGGCGCTATTCGGAATTTCTTTATTAGAAAAAGTTTGCTTCATTACCTAAATTAGGTATAGGTGGTGATTTTCTCGCAAATGTATTGAAAAATGTATGATTTTCGTGAGGAATCGGGTATTTGACAGTATTGAAAATAAAGTGCCAAATGTTAGCATCTGTGTTTAGAATGAATATTGGCAGGGGTTTTTACTATTTTTCCAAAAAAATATTTTTTTTTTCTAAAAACTACGAAAAAGATAGTACTTTTCTTATCTATTGTCACGCGACCCAAAACGCTTGGGATTGGCGGAGCCTAAAATGACGTCACACGCAAGTAAACTTCCGGTTAAAGTGACATTACATTGTATCGTTTCACGTTTTAATAACAGTCGTGTGACATCACACACTAGTAAGACGCCATATTGTCCAGTGAAACGTTTTCGCGGCAATTTGAAAATGGAGTTTTTGATTTGGTTACTTTTACCGAAATACACAACAGAATGATGAATATCCACTTTTTACGGACTCCGTAAACATAAGTCAATAACGTGAGATCGTTTTCTAAAACTTGTCAAATACCCTATTGGTCGGAACAAACAAACAAATTCATTACTATGGTAAGCCCGACACGAATCTACTCGTTTGTAACCAACTTACCACGCCAATATCATAAAGAAACTATTTTCTGTACCTAAATGGTAACACTATAGAGACTTTTTGTTACACTCTCGAATGATCTACTTTCAGTTGAAATTGGAGAGAAAATCGACACAATTAATGAGTGATACAACTAAACTTGAGTACCAAGCACTGACTGAACCATGACTGTCAGTGGTGGACTGTTCCAGTCTCCTCGACACTAAAGATAAATTTAAATACTCAGACAATATTTTATGGCTTATTTTAGTTAGGTTTTACGACGGGAGGCGGGAGACGGGATGGATGTCTGCCGTTTTATGGGGCAGTCTAGTCGAGCTCTAGACTGTAGATATGAGGAAGTTGGGGACAAAGCATCGTGTACAACGGATTTGGAAACTTGACTTAAGTGCTCTCGCTGGAGAAGAAAGTAGGTACATATTTCTTTTTTTTGTTTTCGTTAACCTAATATGTAAAAATATCGTGTCACAGTGTTTGTGTGTCCGAAGTGGCTTTAACCGATTGTTTTTTTTTTTAGTTTTTAATATTTGGTAGGTCGCGATAACGGTGGGGTGGGGTTATTTTTCGACATCCACGCGAGCGAAGTCGCGGTCTCAGTTAGTACTTTTATAAGTATTAAATGTAATGAAATAAATGAGGGCGTTGTTTGCTAAGTTCGCGACGAAATTGGAGCATTTTTTTCTTGATTTTTAAATAATTTAGCACCAGATAGATGCCAAAATAATAATAACAATTATACAATGACACTAAAAACGGATAGTTTCATTGTTCAACTACCGTCATTTAATTTTTAAGGTGAAGTAAACGAAATTATATTAAGTTCGTCAGTTAGATTATAAAAATAATAATAAATGGTTATTTTTTGTTATGTCAATCAACAACAACATGACAATGATATTGCTCGTCAAAGTTTGGAAGTGCGGTGCTCGTAACGTCATTTTCTAAAAAAAATTGTACGCTTCACGCGGCAGTAAAAATCAATCATCACCATCACCAGCCTATTAATGTCCCCACTGCTGGGGCACAGGCCTTCCCTATAGATGGAATAGGGAGATTGGGCCATGACCCACTACGCGGGCCCAGTGCGGATTGGCGGGTGCTAACGACTGCAGATGCAGCCGGGACGGCTTAACGTGCCTTCCGAAGCACGGAGGAGCTCAAGATACTAAATTTTTGGTCACCCATCCAATGACCGACCACTGTGAAAGTTGCTTAACTTCAACTATCGCAGCCGAACGCACTAACCACTTGCGCCATCGAGGTGCATTAGCAAAAATCAATATATCTCTGTAACGTTTAAATTATATGAAAAATATAAAAATACGTGTCCAATATTTTTCGATAATCTATCTGATAAACAAAGAAAAAAAATTAAGTCATCATGTCTATTCTAGTTAAATTTCACGTCAATGTTTGTTTAAACATAAGTCGCAACCGGGTCCTCAGGAATAATAATGGCAAAATCATTAGGAAATTACACACATAATACTGATTCCATCACCTCCTATAACACGATGGAAGTAACATCATTAGCTGATAAAATGATTTGCTTTGCTCGTACATACGTCATACTACGGATTATTATAAAATTTATAAATATTAATTCATTAATGTTTGTTTCGTTATCACTTCATACACTCTTAGCGTGAGTTGCAAAAACTGATTTTAACTGATCAGTTAAAGTACCGGTCAGGTAAAAAATGGGTTGCACCATTTGACGATAGTCAAAATGAGGTCATTATTTAACAGTGACAACGGTATACGATACCGGCATGATTTTCTAAACTTAAAACTAAATTTAAAATAAGTCTCCATTTTTTAATCTGTATAAAGAATGACAAGGATACACTGCTGTCAAATTTAAGTTTAGGTTCGATACCAATAACTGTCTAAGGGAAGCCAGTTAAAGTTATAGTCAAATTTTACTTTAACTAGCTTTGTGATACTAAACACACATAAGGTATTACTAAAATCACAAGACATAAAAAGTGGTTGTAACAGTAACCGAACTTTGGTCTAGGCTGCTACAATCTTCTTTGAAAGCGGAATAAAAAATCAGGGAATTCCTGATTAGTATTTATTTACTAAAACATTTACTGAAGTACTTAATTATGTCAAAATCCACCACCCAGGGAACGTAGCTCAGCTATTAAAAACTGGCCATGTTCCTGTCTGTCGACGAACAAAAATGGCAGCCCGACTCCGCGCGGGATCATAAATAAATTATGGAAATCACGTTTCAAATTCCGAACCACAAAAACAAAATCGTAATCCGAATGTCGTTGACCCTCGACAACAACAAACCGCAAACATAATTTTTAAGCGTAATCCGCTGTAAATCAATACTGTTATTAGACGGCAGCGGCACAAAGGCTCGCTCCGCAGCGCTGCAGCTGCTGACCGGTGTCAGCGGTGACGTTTACGCGCGAAAAGTTTTACGATTCGCAGACGACGAGACACGTCACACGAAATAGTGGTGTGACGTAGGAAAAATATAAACGTCGGTAAGTTAACCAATTTACGAAAAAAATATTCTTAATTTGATGGAAATAATACCAATTAAGGCTATGTAAAAATAATTATATTGTTAGAGTGAAACCGATTCAACAGCCTATGTAAAATGTTGTTGTATTTATTTATCAAGCAATATTAATCGAGTGCTTAGTACATTATGTTAGGAAAACTAACTTTATTTCACGAGCAATTATGCAAATTTATCTATTTAATTGAACAATTGACATAATTTAACTTAAAAATAAAGTAGGGGTAACAAGTGTAAAAAAATATATGTTAGCGATTTAATCGTCGTTTTATCGATATCGTAAAGTAGAACGCCCCTCGGAGGTTGGTTTTACGACTATCGTCTTGGCCCCGTGTTCCATTTATAAATGGGTCTGCGTTCTTTCTTGTCGTAGGTCATTATTACAAAGTTGGTGCAAAACTTAAATTAGTAATTGTTGTGTTTAACATATGCATATTTTGCTTAATAAAATCGATACAAGTTGTTTCAGTGCATAAAGAGTCGTTAACGCGACATTAGCTAAAGATTATTGTGGATTACTGCATTAACGACTTCGATTAATACACGTAAGAACGTAGGTTTTCTTTTTTTTTTGTAGAGCGGTAAAACTGCGTAATTTATGAGTAGCCAGTAATAAAAGTTTTTGTTGCGAAAAGCGTCTGGTGCCATAAAAGCTAGCCGTCCCTTTCCGACGTTGGTTTACGAGCGTGAAAACGCGAGATAGCTGTATTGCAGAGTTTTATTATCGCGTGGAATAGATGCAGCGTATGCGCTCAAAGCCGGGAAGTTTCGGAGTTTTTTATACTTCTATGAAAGTACCTACTGGTTTGAGATTTTTTTTGGTACTGTTCTGTAGTTTTCATTGAGGAACTTATTGTTTGCTGTTTATAATAAACTAGCAGCCCGCCCTCGCTTCGCTTCGGTGTAGAGCTGAAGTGTAGACTACAGTTTGTGTTCTCAGGCTTGTATTATACACAATGACATTCATCTATGATTCTTCTTATACCTGAATGCTCTCAGCCCGATCGGTTTAAAATTGACAAAGTTTCATGCAAACTTTCATTCCCTATTTTATCCCCTTGGGGGTAGAATTGATCAAAATCCTTTCTTAGCGGATGCCTACGTCATAACATCTACCTGCATGCCAAATTTCAGTCCAGTGGTTTGGGCTGTGCGTTGATAGATCACTATGTCAGCCAGTCAGTCACCTTTGAGTTTTGTATATATAGATTAAATAGGGTCAATACATCACATCACCTTAAAATAAAGTGGTACACACACATACTGTATTGAAATTCAGGGCTACATAAGGCATGCTTTAGATTAACGATCCAGAAATTATGACATACATACTTTTCGATATCGTTGATTGTAATACATAGTTCTTCTCATGATATCTATCTGGGAATCATAAAACTGGTAAATACCATTTTAATACCAGCTATTTGCCATAATGCATTTGCTTTAAGAACATTTTATAATAATATATTGTTTTAAACTTTCATGATCACTAACATTATAGTAATATAAGTTATTTACGGGATTGTTACCATGTACCTTGTTTTTAGCGAGTTTCCGATATTTCGGCACTGTTGCAAGCGCCATGATCACGCAGTAACTGAAACTGAAATATCGGAAACTCGCTAAAAACGAGGTACCTACATGGTAACAATCCCAAACTTATATTACTATAATTTTATAATAAGCTAGCGCCCCACCCGGTTTCGCACGGGTTCATTATATTAATGGGAAATTAATAAATTAAATAAAACTAGTTTTTTTTTTATAATATTACTTTATGAATTAAATTAACTAATGATTTAAAGTATTAAATTATAGCATTTGTATCAAACTAGTTTTTACGGGTTAATGCACGAAACTTTATTTATTTATTGACGTTTCGCAGCCTTTTCAGATCTGCATCGTCAGAATAATGTTTTTTTTTTTTTTGATGCAGATCTGAAAAGGCTGCGAAACGTCAATAAATAAATAAAGTTTCGTGCATTAACCCGTAAAAACTAGTTTTATTTTATGAGTGATGTGCGTGAAAACCTAAGAAACAAATATATTAATAAATTAATTACTATTTCCAACACTCACACGGCTTAAGGTAAGGTATCCGTGATCCGTTTCGAGTCCATGCTTCGGAAGGCACGTTTGGCTGCATCTGCAGTCGTTAGCACCTACCAATCCTCACTGGGCCCGCGTGGTAGGTCATGGCCCAATCTCCCTATGCCATCCATAAGGAAGGCCTATACCCCAGCAGTGCATTAATAGGCTGGTGATGTGAAGCTTAGGTGAAAAATGTATCTATTGTCCATTAATATTATACAACAGTACATAGTTACTAAAAATACGTGTCCAATACTTTTTGATAATCTACCTGATAAACGAAGAAAAAAAAATTAGTCATCATCCCTATTATAGAGCGTTATCTTCATTTTGTATTATTTTTTTTGTACGAGCAATGAAATGAAAAGTCATTTATTCAGTCTAGTAGTCAGTTTTTTCTCCCTGTATTGATATATACAGAGTCGTCAATTTGAAAAATGACTTCAGACATACTTCTGAAGTCACCTTCCATTACATTATTTAGGGTATAGATATATAGGTACAACAAATTTTATATTTAGTATATATAGGACGCGGCATTAGATAGGTACCATACTACTGTTACAAAACTGACTCATACCCATCAAATAAGAAATTACAAGAAACACTATGTCCATGCATTACGATCATTTAGATAATCATTAACTTTATAATAGCCCTTATTCATAAGAGTATTCTTAATCTGAGATTTAAATTTGGTTAGTGGAAGCTCAATCAGATCTTGGGGAACTTTGTTAAACAATGCAATACTACATCCCAGAAATGAACCTCTAGATTTTTGGAGTCTGAAACATGGAACGGCAAGCTTGTTCTTAAATCTCGTGTTTAAGTTATGGGTTTGGCTTTTTTTTGCAAATGCGTCATAGTTTCTTCTTACATATATTATATTATCATAGATGTATTGCGATGCCAGTGTTAAAATATTAATTTCTTTAAATTGTTTCAATGAATTCAACTAACTTTCATCGTCTATATATCTAGTGTTGTGTCGGAGAGGAAAGCGTTAAAACTTCTGTCACCTACTTTTCATAATTGTCCAAAGTGACAGTCGTTAAAACACGAGACACCGACGTAAATCGAGTTTCGCGTTTGCACTAATCTTCCTTCGGATTTTTGTTTCTTGTAAAGTGTGTTTTATTTTATGGACAGTTCTTTCCAAAATAAACGCGAATTCAAACTTAGTTACGGGAAATTATTATAACATACTACTAACATCTAAGCGTGAGTTGCACCAACTAACTTTGTCTTAAACTGTTCAGTTAAAATAGCGGTTAGGTAAAAAATGGGTTGCACCATTTGACGATAGTCATAATTTGACAGTGACAAATAGGTAACTGTATAAGCGAGATCAGTTGAAGTTATAGTAAAATTTAATTTATCTTTACATAGATCTGTGGTGTCACCTCACACTTAATGTTTTTAGTACACTAACAAAAAGTATTAGTTAAAGATTTTAAAATATTACTAATTTATTTGTGTCATGAAAAAATATAGGATTTGATCTTTGATCTCTTGGTTCGAAAGTAGACTTTTAACCAAATGACAACGACCCTTTGTATACCTAATCTGTTAATCTTAACTTACCTTGGATTTACTGTTTGCAACTTTTAATATATCTCCTTATTTGAAAAAAATATTGTGAGTTTTATAAATGTATTCGTATAAGTATTATGTGGGTCAATTCCCTTTTATATCGCAATGTTGTGAATTAACATAAGTCAATATATTCGACACAGAGTGTATTGAACAATGTTGTCAGCCAACGCATCGAGTTACAGTCGGTAAACTTACTTATCCCAGATTTATTACAGAATAACACCACACAACGCAAAGTGCAGATTCTTAGTGAATGTAAAAGTAGATATTCATCACACTAATAATAAAAAGGCGAAAGTTTGTGAGTGTGTACATATGTTTGTTACTACTTCACGTCTAAACGGCTGGAGCGATTTTAATAAAATTTGGTTTTGAGTTACCTGACATCCTGGATTAACACATAAGCTACGTTTTACTGCGGAAAAATATCCATAATACACCGCGGGGCGCATCTATAATTAATTAAAAAAAAACTGCCTAAAAAAGGAAAGGTTTTGTAACAAAACGCGTTTCGCCTCAGTACGATGCGAAAAGAATCCATTGCTTTATTATCCGCGTTTTCCTATAATCTCTAGGATTTTCGCGACCAATTTATTAATCAAATCATCCTACAACACATGCCCTGATTTCACGACTCTGAAACAGCATATTGATACTGTAAGATACCATTATCTATCTATTATCACTTACAATTTGGTTTATTCGGATTTTTGACATTTGTCAAATATCTATCACTGGTTGCGTCAACAGTCATTGCAACATTTTGCCGTGTAATGGCGTAATGCATATCAAAATAATGTCAAAAATGCAGCAATCAAATTCGGATGTGAGATTTTATTTTATTTTTTGACGACCTCCGTAGCCGTAGTCCCGGGTTCGAATCCCAGTGGGGACAGAGCTTTGTGTGATGAATACGAGCATTTGTACTCCAGTCATGGATGTTTAATATGTATTTCTATAAATATAAGTATACTTATATATGTACATGAAATGTAAATGTATTCTATCCGTTACCCTAGTATCCCTTAACATTAGCCTTACAGTGCTTACTTTGGGGCTAGGCGCTAGGCTAATTGGTGTGTGTTAAGATTTGTTAAATATTATTTATTATTATTTTGCAGAATTACACTGTAGTATCGTGTCTCGCGCGATTTTGGATAAAACATAGTGTCATGCATGCAACTATTGTCACCGTATAAATGCGACGCGAAATTAAGTGTCGTGAAAGCGCCTAAACTGATATGTCCTGTGTTCTTTCGACGTGGTTAGGGAGTTTAGTAGAAACCAACTTTTAGATCGTTTCTTACGAGACAACTTTTTCTTAATTTCTGTAAATGAGGTTCATTACCCTTCATTCAATACAGACGGTAAAATAGTGAGTGACCATAGAAAAAGATATGGTTTTGACAGCTGTCAATCAATAAATAAAATATAATATTTGTGCACGAAAAATGTACGAAATAATAGCTATAAATGTTATTTCTCATTTCTGAGCAACACAATTGTTTTATATCGTAATTAAATCTATTTAGTTCATAAAATCACATTATATGTACAATAACATCTGCATGAGAACATTTTGCAAGGCAAAATAAAGCTTCGAAGCTGTCGGAGCCATGATTCCAGATAAACTGTTAATTTCATGACATTATTAATTTAACGAAAATAGTTACACAAGTAACAAGTTTGACATGAAATTAATTTCATCATGCATGACACTAATTTTGTAATGTTATTGCGGCTTAATAGAGTAGTTTATATTTTTTAGGCATTTCAATCACATAAAAAAAATCTTTTTAATAAAAAAAAATATTATCGGCTAAGGTAATAAAACCAGCGCTATCAAATTTGACACGTTGCGTTGTGGCATAGCGGACATTCTAATGACTTCTAGACAGATATAGAAGTCATTGGTGCATTTACCCCGGCTATCAACGCAAAATTGTACAAACATCAAAAAAAGTTTGCGATCACTTAGATTGTTTTTTGTGTTACAGAAGACTTTTTTGTAATTTCTTTTTCTGATAAGATTCTAAATTTTAAAATTAGAATTAGAACGTAAAACAATAAAATAATTCAATTGTTTTTCCATATAAAAAGACATGCAATCCATGCTGACACTCATTCAGAAATCTGGTCGGTGCTTTATTTTCACGAGCTGTGCCCCCCGGTGTTACCCGCGGTTTTAGGGATATTTTCCCGCAGTAAAACGTAGCCTCTGTGTTAATCCAGGTTGTCAGCTAACTCCATACCAAATTTTATAATAAATCTTCCAGCCGTTTAGACGTGAAGAAGTTACAAACATACACACTCACACACTCACAATTACGCCTTTATATATTATTGTGATACTGTCGAAGAGTCTATTCGGTCAAGTAGAGGGATCATTTAAAGAAAATACATTTATGCTTTAGCAACAGCAAAAAAGTACGTACGTAGGTGGCGTATACGATAAGCTTACAAGTCCAGTAGTGGTAAATGGGTATGTTTGCACTGTTTTATGGATCGTAAGGCGCGGAGTGGACGGCGTTTTTATGCACCATTCGGACTCCTGTCATACGACACCTGACTTTCATGGGTATGGTTAATCTAGATCAAGCCTGCGTGTAAACAGACCCCGATGTAGTTTCCGATAGGAAGGATCGACATTACTTACGTTAATGTTATGAGTTTAGTAGTTATACGTCCAGAAGAAGCTTCATGAAATGAAGGAAATAAAATGATTGAAATAAACTTTATTCAAATTGACTTATAAGACTTTCTTTCTATGGAAAACTCTTATGAATCGACCATTTTTTTTCCATTCAGGGCATCTTTTAGCTGATAAGAAGAATGGGCGCAAGAAACTTATCAGCATTAACAGACGTAGCAACATTTACATAGAATCATGTCGTTACCAAAACAATTAATTAGATACATTAATCTATATATATAAAACTCAAAGGTGACTGACTGACTGACATAGTGATCTATCAACGCACGGATCGGGCTGAAATTTGGATGCAAGTAGATGTTATGACGTAGGCATCCGCTAAGAAAGTATTTTGATCAATTCTACCCCCAAGGGGATAAAATAGGGAATGAAAGATTGTATGAAACTTTGTCAATTTTAAACCGATCGGGCTGAGACTTTGCATGCAGGTATAAGAAGAATCATAGATGAATGTCATTGTGTATAAAACAAGCCTGAGAACAAAAACTGTAGTCTACACTTCAGCTCTACACCGAAGCGAAGCGAGGGCGGGCCGCTAGTTAGTTATGTGTTTCATAGTTACTAGTGAATTTAATGAGATGGCTGCCCCACTTCAATGAGCGAAGTGTTCTTTATTGCCAGATACTTCAGAGCAATTTTCACGTGAGCTTTTAGTTCATGAAGCGGTAGATTAACAATACAGTGCGGTAACTTATTATAAAAAGTTATACATTTCCCTAAAAAAGAGTTTCGTGTTTTTTGTAATCTAAAAGTTGGAACATGGAACTATACCCATAGCACAAACAAATATCGAATCGTATCGTTTGCGAGTAAGAAATGTCATTGTCAAATGTGTACTGATTTTTAGTTCTCTTTACGTACGATATGGCGCTAATTTTCAAGTTTTCATACAAAATTTGAGAATGACATTTCGGACTCGAAAACGTTACGAATTCGATATTGGTTCGTGCTAAGGGTACTAAACTACTCCTACTTAATATACTTCTTATTATAAAAGTTAAAGTTTTTATGTTCGTTACTAAATCACACAAAAACGCCTCAACGGATTTGGATGAAAATTGCACACAGACAGCATAAAACCTAGAAAGAGACATAGGGTGATTTTTATCTCAGAAAAGTGTATGAAAATGTCAAGAAAAACGCGAAGAGCGGCGCTGCTCACTAGTGTTTTACATAAATCACGAAATTAAAAACGATACTTCGCTTTTGGAATATATATGATTAACTACATATATAAGGTCTAGATCCAGACCAAGAGCTTGTTATCAGCTGTGTAGAAAAGTACAAGAGAACTAATTTGCAACCCATCCGAAAATTGGCCTTCGCTGAAGTTACTTAACTTCCACGATCGCAGAAAGCACGACGTAACCACTATCAGACCCGTACACACGACAAGTAAAACCACACAACGCCAACAGCGTGACATAACAATGTCAGTTGAGTGTTATAATTAATTAAATTTACCATACTACGGTATGGTTTATGTAGATTTAATTAATGGTCGCACGTCTAAAATGTTTCAAACTTACCAATTTACCTGTCAACGCTATCAGCTATTCAATGAACACAAGGCTAAACCACAGATAATTGAATACTAGAAGGTAACCATGCGCTGTCAACTTGATAAGTTAATTCTAGTTCTGTTAAACTAACACTTAAAATTGTCAGAAACAATTAACTTAAATCATTCTAGAATCAGTGGATTTGTAAATATGACATTGGAAGCCGATTTTTCTTGTTCTTTTTGGTTTGATGGAATTCTTTTACTTATATAGTGATTAATTTGCTACTTTAACTTATTTTTGATATAATAAGAGCACAGGTAAGTCATTCCACAAATACAAAACGTTTCCAACCTTTTGGAAACGAACATAAACTACCATAAATATAATGTGCCTTATATGGTCGGTGTTTACGCATGTCCATGATCAACCATGGCTATTAAAAAAAAAAGGTAGTTGTCATCGCGCTGTCATATGCCAATCATGTGCTTTTGAATTGTTCAGAGGTCAGAACTTTTGTTAAATGCTTAGAGTGAAAATTTTAATAAGATTTAAGGAATAGTTGAATGTACTTATAATTTTGTTGCTTTGTGAGATTGAGTATAGACAATAAGTGTATACTTTGTTGTTAGAGTGATTGCGAGTGCTTGTGAAACGGGCGGCCGATCAGGCCTACAAGTGTCTGTGTACTCCCTATTTCCCCCTATCCATCCCTATCCCGGCCATACACAGGCGCCACCCAGGCTACCACCGAAGGAGACTCCACAGAGGAAAATAAGTGAGTGATTGAACATTATTTTTTATTATTTACCTCTCATCAAATAGGATAATAACCTGTGTAACACAGTATATGTTCGGAGGCCTGTAGGTAGGCTCGAACAGTCGAGATTCTGTAACAACAAACTCACTTTTCATAGCGGAATTCTCCGATGTGATTTGAAATTGATGTTCCAATTGTAAAACACATCGTGGATTCCGAGGTAAAAAGTGAGTTTGTTTCCACAGAATAGTACTGCGGAGGTAGGCAGCTTAAGTGGCATACAGAAGAGACAACAGGTGAAGTCGACTTACCGTAGAGTGACGACCAAGAACAGGCCGCAGGAAGTGGGATCGCAACCCACTAGATACTCCGATGACATCTAAGAGAACTATCTCTGCTACTAAGAAGGACCTAGCCCAAATGGCACGACACCGAGCACATCTCTGTAGTATGGAAGTGACTTTTACTACCCAGTAGTGAGCAGATACGATTTGAGAAGAAGATAGGATCATCATCATTATACATTCATACGACATCCACTTTAGAACTTTGTTCCCACAAAAGAAATTCCACAAGATTATGACACTTCTTCCCACTGATAGCTCCTGAGCTGCCTACATCAAGCGACTTCCCGCGACTTTTTAATAAATCCTCGGACCTGCCTACCCACTGAGCGTGGTCCTGTGCGCGTTCGAGCTTCAAGCGGTTGTTTAATTCTCTTGCGGATTTCCTAATTTCTGCCACGCAAGAAATTACCGATTCTTATGAGCTCCACGGTAAACGTCCACGTTTCGCTTCCACATGTCATCACTTGCAACACATACCGGTCAAAGACTTATGTCCTGAGATTCAGTAAAGTAATTTGGACGCGAAATTGTTCCTTAGCATCCCGAACGGTGCTAAACTGACCTGGATACAACATGAGATCTCTTTGTCAAAGTTGGGTTTACTCAACGAACTGGCTATTCCAGGTAATCGTAATGAGATAGATATAGTAAGCGTAGCGTAGATAGTAATATTATAGATTTATAATTATAATAGTGAAATGACTGCTGCATACTTTCTTTTTGAGGAGACGATCGCATCAGATAAAACCTTAGAGGCTCTTATGGCCTGAGGTATCCCTCCACGAGTGTTTTAGTCAGCAAGAGTCTGAAATAGCCTGACAGCCAGCTGTTAAGTATCCAGGAGGATTCCACAGCCACTCTTTCTCTTGAGAGGTAACAAAAGGATGTGAAGTACTCAACAATAGATGTTAAATTAAGTTATCACTGCACTAAACGGCGAGGCGCGCTGCGTGATGAGCGGGATGGGCAGGTAATGGGGGGCAACCAAGGAACTAATACACTAACTGGAATGCTTATGCGACCCTCGAAATCGTTCCAAGAGCATAGCTGAATTAGTGGAATCTGTCTTGTTCTAGTAGTGTGCCCAAACAGTTGCAAGAGAAGGACAGATTCTACTTTCGTCGTTGTCGCGCTAGGAGTATTTTTCCCACTTATGAAGGTAGAAACAAAAATGGACTTTATGTATAAATAGTTCATCATCAGCCTCTCTATGTCCCCACTGCTGGGGCACAGGCCTTCCCTATATGGATGGAATAGGGAGATTGGGCCATGACCCACCACGCGGGCCCAGTGCGGATTGGCGGGTGCTAACGATTGCAGATGCAACCGGGACCAACGGCTTAACGTGCCTTCTGAAGCACGAAGGGACTCGAGATAGAAATTTTTCATCACCCATCCAATGACCGACCACTGCGAAAGTTGCTTAACTACCGCGCTAACCACCTGCGCCATCGAGCTGCTCCTAGTATAACTGGTTAGAGTACATTATTTGAATTCCAATATTGTTTGGTAAGCATTCCTTGGGCGCGACATAGATGATATTGAAGTTAGTTACCTGTCGCGGCGCGGGGTCGCATCGCTATAAGTGCGCGGGCGGCGGTGAGGCGCGCTGCGCAACCAAGGAACTTATATAGTAACTAGAATGCTTACCGACCCTCGAAATCGTTCCAAGAGCATAGCTGAATTAGTGGAATCTGTCTCGTTCTAGTAGTGTGCCCAAACAGTTGCAACAGAGGGACAGATTCCACTTTCGTCGTTGTCGCGCTAGGAGTATTTTTCCCCCTTATGAAGGTAGAAACAAAAATGGACTTTATGTCTTATTTAACTAGTTAGAGTACATTATTTGAATTCCAATATTGTTTCGTAAGCATTCCTTGGGCGCGACATAGGGTACGACTACAGTGCACGCAGATTCAGATTCAGACTCAGAAAACAAGCGCGAGAAATAACCAGTGTAGTTAAAGAAAACCCCCGTTTCCACCAAAACAAAATTTCTTCCCCCATTAATCCTCCCATCATTTTAAAAAACCCCCCAAATTTGGGGTAACCCCCCCAACCTGGCAACAGAGCTCGCGTCCGCGTCTTGTATTATCTACCTCCACTGGCACTGTGGCCATCACCTGCTTTCCTCAAGCTGACATCTCACGAGCCTGTTTTCTGAGTCTGAATCTGCGTGCACTCTGGCCGTACCCATAGAGGATAGTGAAGTTAGTTACCTGTCGCGGCGCGGGGTCGCATCGCTACAAGTGCGCGGGCGGCGGCGAGGCGCGCTGCGTGGTGAGAGGGATGGGCAGCAAGTGTTGGGCGTAGTCCGGAGCCAGCAGGTAGCGCGGGGAACAGCACATCGCGTAAGACCCTTTCCGGGCCTGCAGCTCCAGAAGCGAGCACAGCGACCGCTCGTACAGCCACTGGTTGACCACCCATTGTGCTGCACAAACACAATTCATGTTCTAAAGTAAATATGACTAGAAAAATTCCACGCGGGCCAGGCAGCAGACGGGACTCGAACCCGCACCCTTCGCAATCCGGGCGAATGCACTGACCAATTATGCTACCGCGGCCCTCACGGAACGCGTCGAAATTCTTCTAGCCGTTCTTAAGCTGCAAGGCCCGCGTGGATTTTTTTCTAGTTATATTTTCTTTAGATTTAAACATCAAGCAATTACATGCTTTAAAATAATAAAAATTATAACAATTCATGTTATATTGTTTAAAACTTTCATGGTCACTAACATAATAGTAATATAAGTTATTTACGGGATTGAGAATTGAGATTCAGAATGTGAACAGTGGTACGGGTATCGAACGCAATAAAAGATTTCGTCGGCGGGTAGACCGATATGTCTAGGCTTGCCAACAATTTTTACAAGAAATAAAGTATATTCAGGTCTATGAAGAATATTAAACAGTATTTTAGAAAAATGAACAGTATTTTATTTATTTATAGTTTTAAATACATATTTTTTAGAACTTCTCACACAACTTATTAATTTACAATCTTTTTTTGTGTGAGCGTTTAAGTATAACACATAATAATTTGTTTGCATGTTGAAAACAGGTATTTTGTATACTTTATTTTTGTTCAACAGTAAAAAGTATAATTTAGTGAAAAACAGTATAATACTGTTGAAAACAGTATAGTTGGCAACCCTAGATATGTCTGCCAATAACAGCCTACCCGCAATTACTTCAGTTACTCCGTAATCATGGCGCTTGCAACAGTGCCGAAATATCGGAAACTCGATGAAAACAAGGTACATGGTAACAATCCCGTAAATAACTTATATTACTACAATTCATGTTTTAATTTTCTTAATTATACACTCAGGCAAACTTTTTGAGCATAGACGAGGAAGCCTACGCAATAGCTATTTTATATACGAAAACGTCTACTGTGCAAGTTTGTTTGTCTGTGGTGTTTTTAAACTAACAATGTAGAAGTTCGTTCCGCCGTGATCGTGGCATTTGCAACAGCGCCGAAATATAGAGACCTCGCAAAAAACATGGTAGCAATTCCGTTTATTAATATAGTACTGCAAAATGCGTTCTTATAACAATTATCGAGTCGCACAAACATTGTCAAATACACCCATTCTATATGTACACCAGGAGAAAGCTGAGCAGTGGCTAAGATGGTGTTACATCATAAATGCACAACCTTATCACTGACATTCAAAAGTTTTAAGCATAGCGCAGGTGACAGAACACAGAAAGAGGTTAGAAGGGTGATCAGAGACCGTTTGTACGGGAACAGATGTCGCCGGTTCGCCCCCACTACCCTGCCACCTAATAGATAATAGCCAATCAAATGACGCGACAGCAAACAATCGAACCAATCAGCGCTCACACCCGAGTGCAACGACGCAATCAAAACCAAGTTTTGGTCAAGTTGTGAGCATTTGCTCACTTACAACTTTGGAGAGCCTGCACCGCCCTTCTAACCTATTTCTGTGTTATGTGGACTGTACCATGCGGTCACATCTCACATTTTCTCTTCTCAATCATCCGCGGCATTGCATAGTGCAATTATTTAATATAGGCTTTCAACTCTCAAAAAATTAAATGTATATGAAAAGGTCACACAAAATTCGTATATATTAAGAGAAATAATTATTTTTAATGATGCAATAAGCTATTGTGTACTGTGACGTAAATCATGTCGTAATACTTATGTAGGGAGTGTTTTCCCACTATTCGTTTCTTAGTGACCTTACAGAAGACTGCAGTCATATTACACTTACCGGCCACACTCACAGACGAAAATATTAGTTAAACCTGATTAAATACAGATACTTTCCAAAAAATGGTAACTTATGTTTTTACTGTGAAATAGCCATATCTGATATTTATATTTCACTAAGTTTGTCGTTCTCGTTCTTTGATGAAAGAAAGAAAGAGAAAGAAAGAAAAAGTTTTTATTGGCCTCACACATACGTGGTTAAAAACATACAATAAATACAGCAATAACAATATGAAAATAAACAGAAATCAACAATATGGAAAGAGAAAAAATAAATAAAAAATAACAATTTCCAACACTCACATCAATTAGCCTAGCCCCATAGTAAGCACTGTAAGGCTTGTGTTATGGGATACTAGGGTAACAGATAGAATACATATACTATACATACATAAGCATATTTATATAGAAAAACATATTAAACATCCATGACTGGAGTACAAATGCTCGTATTCATCAAACAAACATCTGCCCCTACCGGGAGTCGAACCCGGGACCTCTCGAGTCGGCGACACCATGAAACCCGGCGTACAAACCACTCGGCCACGGAGGTCGTCATATAAAGCCAATCAGGACCCTGCCTCAGCTTAATGCTGTTATATTAGGAGAGAATATTCCCACCATAACAGCGCTGGTATTCTAGCAGGGCCAGGGAAGAATAACTCTTGTCAATTTGTAGTTTCGCACGAGCACCTACTCGCTTGTTAGTAAAGGTTTATATCCGAGATATCGTAGCCATTGTATAAACTGCGTTATTTGTAACGTATCCTTTTATAACAGTATAAAACTGATGGTTTGCGAGCCTTTAATACGTCATTTCGGTCTAGGAGACATAAAGCTCTATTGCACGATACCGTAAAAACGATACTAAAACTACAAACTGACGTACGCAGTCGGCAAATAAAGTGCAATTTTAAAAGTCATTAAGAAATTTATAAATAGTTAGCGCATGGTCTTTCACATATTGTTGGCGGTTTCACCCGCACCGTATGATGACTAGAGATCAAAACGCGACATCAGTAGGAGATTCTTAAAAATAATATTTCACTGCCTAGTTCGATAAGTCCAATTTTATACATTTGACTAGCTGACCCAGCAAACTTCGTACCGCCATAAAAAAAATAGGGGTTGGTGGTAGAAGGGTGAAAATTTAGGGTTGTATGTATTTGTGTATGATGACTCATAAAAAAATTAAAAAAAAAAAAACAAATTGAAAAAAAATTTAGGGGTGGATTACCCTTAACATTTAGGGGGATGAAAAATAGATTTCATCCGATTCTCAGACCTACTGAATATGCATATAAAATTTCACGAAAATCGGTCGAGCCGTTTCGGAGGAGTTTAACCACAAACACCGCGACACGAGAATTTTATATATTAGATATTAACGTAATCCATATAGGGATTATGTTAATTCACGGCAAAATGTTGAAGCAGCAATTACTTATTAAATTCACAGTCAGAAATAGAAATCTCTTATCTATTAGACAAGTCCGTCCGTCCGTCCGTGGTGCTGTTTCAGCGGCCAAACCGTAAGAGATAGATATAGAGAATGTTTAAGTTATAAGTTAAGAATAGTCTGATAAGACTACAAACCGGATGTGAGTAACGTAGCACTTCCGGTTTTCGAGAAATCACGTGATTTCTATTTGAAACGAAACCACACAAAATCTCCGAAGTTCTCAATTAATTAAATACATTTTTTTTTTTTGGTGAACATTTGGTTCACTGGTTTGCTAGTATTGATTAAGTGACGACACGGACATAAATTATTCCGACAGAGTTTATTATTACAACAACCAATTATCATGGAACCGTATTAACAAAATTGAAAATAATATTACAATACATGTACGAGTAACAAATTCAAAGGTTTCATAAAAAATGCACCGAAAAGAAAAATATATCTTTGATCGTTCGGTAAAAAAAATGTCCAGTTTAGCATCATTGAATGCTAAATAATCAGTAAGTAAGAACTGTTTAGTGTCTATATTGTCAGCTCTAATTTTGTAGATTCCTTCGCAAAGAGGGAGGGAGGCTAACACGCGAAGTTCGAATAAATTGGATCGTTCGAGCGAAAAACGTTTCAACTTTATGACGACGAATAAACAATACTCGTAAGTCAAAGATCTGTAGGGTTGCCGCCAGGATTATATTGGTTGTAATCCGCAAATCGCACATTTATACATAACTAGCGGCCGCCCGCGACTTCGTACGCGTGGAGTTAGTTATTTGCACATACTGTTTGACCCCAAAAGGGGGTTTATTTCTAAAGATACATTATAAAACTAGTACACCTCTACATCATCTATAGAGCATACATGTTAAATTTCAAGTCTCTTCAAAAACATAGGACTTTCATACAAACTTCCAAACCCCGTATAGGGACTTCGTTTACTCCACCCTTCCCTTAGGGCCGACTTCTTAATAATATTCGTGCCTTTGAAGTAATGCAGTACTTTTTGAGTTTATCCCGGACATAGATACAGCCAAACATTCTAAAAACTATATTTTTTGCTTCGGTATCGATTGTAGATCACACTTCAAGTATTCTTTAAAAAAAATATATAATACTAGCTGTGCCCCGCGGTGCTACCCGTGGTTTATTAGGGATATTTTCCCGCAGTAAAACGCAGCCTATGTGTTAATCCAGTGTGTCAGCTAACTCCATACCAAATTTTATTAAAATTGCTCCAGCCGTTTAGACGTGAAGAAGTAACAAACATACACACTCACAAACTTTCGCCTTTATAATATTAGTGTGATACTGTTTTGATTTTCCTACCATTTTATTACATGTATAGATTCCTTTGATACGGAAGTTGTTATCTGCATGTCGCCTTTTCACCCTAAAGCCGCTGAATCGGTTGATGAATTTCAGTATAACATAAAAGCAAAGGGAAGGACATAAGCTATTTTTTTTACGACCTCCTTGCCGAGTGGTTTGTACGCCGGGTTTCATGGTGTCACCTACTCAAGAGGTTTCGAATCCCGGTGGAGGCAGATGTTTGTGCGACGAATACGGGCATTTGTACTCCAGATGTTTAATATGTATTTCTTTATAAATATACTTATATAAGTACAGTATATGTAAAGCTAACTCCCACGGAGATAAAAGCATGCGAAAATCAATAAATTTACGCAAAGTGTAGGGCATGGGCATCGGCTATATGTAAAATAAAATTAATTGGCTTCATGATTTTTAGATACAAGAAATATAATATATATTGTAAACTTCGTTATTCGTTATTTAGTAACTAATTAGTAATAAAAAAAAAACAGGCCAAGTGCGAGTCGGACTCGCACACCGAGGGTTCCGTACAAACCTGAATTATCAAGAATATTTTTTATTATATGATGTAACTAAAAATTTACGGTTTTCGCAATTTTTTCCTTCATCTGTACTATAAGACGTTACATTGTACCAAATTTCAAGATTTTAAGTTCACGGGAAGTACCCAGTAGGATTGGTTTCCCGTGCGAGTTTCGAAAATTTTGCGAAAATTTGCGGCATAAACGGCTGTATTTTTTGATTGCTTTGCTCCAAGGACAGTAGACCTGAGTATTAGATATGAATTTCAGTTTGGTACCTCCACGCGTTCCTCAGAAAAACGGTCTTGACAGACGGACGGACGGAAAACAAAGTGATCCTATAAGGGTTCCGTTTTTTCCTTCTGAGGTACGGAACCCTAAAAAAATTAATCATCATGAAACGTATGAAATGTAATCAACAAAAAAAAATAAAGAAACGAAACGGGGAAAAACAAAAGTAGAAATAATATGAATATTACTACTATTATTATGTTTTTTTAACATCTTCAATTGCATGTTTTAATCATCACAAATAAGATAAATATATATATTGGCAACCCTACGGAGCATCGTCGTCGTCCTCTAGTTTTTCAAATGATAGGAGTTTTGAAGACATTTCGGTAGATATTAAAGCCTCTATACCTCATTATAGCTATAATGTGATCTTTACCATACCTTATTTTTTATGAATCTCCGATATTTCTCGGAAATACTCCGTGAACACGGCGCTTGCAACAGTGCCGAAATATCGGAGACTCATAAAAAACAAGGTACATGGTAACAATCCCGTTAATAGCTATAATGTTAGTGACTATGAAAGTATAAAACTCTATGCCTCAATTAGGGAGAACGCTAAAAAGTTTTACTTATAACACAAATATTGTGTTAAACCATATAAATATCGGCCTCTTCTTAAATGTGTTTTTGGATAGAACTGCAATAAGCGCCCATTGGGTCAAACATAGTGAGGCTCTAAAGATGTTTAAAATATTTTTTTTTAATACTGACGATAATAATTTAATGTCCATGCCTATTAATGTCCCCACTGCTGGGGAACAGGCCTTCCCTATAGACGAAATAGGGAGATTGGGCCATGAACCACCACGCGGGCCCAGTGCAACAGCTTAACGTGCCTTTCGAAGCACGAAGGAACTCGAGACAAAAGATTTTTTGTCACCCATCCAATGACGGACCACTGCGAAAGTTGCTTAACTTCAACGATCGCAGCCGAACGCGCTAAACACCTGCGCCAAAATCAAAATAAGATCGCCTTTATTTTTTTTAAGTGATGTTGTGTCATTTCGTCACATACTCTATTTATCTTCAGACAGTACATGTTCAATGCTGACCTACGAGTATATTATGCTTGAAGCATAACGTATTCATACTATGAAAGCTCTTCCTAGATTCAATAGCATAAATATATACACTACGCCACAATCCCATCGTGACTCATTGTCTTTTTACGGTTACTATGTTGACATACATATCCACATTTCTAACGTAGAAATCAGTTGTAGTGAAGAACAAGAAGTAAGTAGTTTTTGCTGAGTTCCGACTCTCAGATGTGCAAACGTGTATGTATTCATTAATGCTTGAACACGCGATGTAATAATGCGATTGCTTGTTTGTATGTTCAACGTAAAAAGACTGAAATTATAATGTTGTAAACTTGCTTAAAAACCAGTTACCTTACTTTCTATTAAAAGTACATTAAAAGCACTGAGCTCTATTCCGATTTGAGAAATTTTTGTAAGCGTTCGTTCGAGTAGGCGGTGTAAGCTTTGCATTTTTTAATCTTTATTACTAGCGGAAAATGTTTATGCATGGCCCGCTTGTACTGTGGCGGTGACATTTAAATGCCCCACATTTATCTAACATGGAGGAAATAATCACTCGCCTCCTCAAGAGATGGCGCTACCTGCGCTGCGATCACGATAGTAAGGAAGTCTACATTGCGCAAGTGAAATTCGAAGACTAACACTCCATATATACGATGCCCGACTAACATCTCAGTTGTCATCTCCCCCGTTAGGTCCCTTACAGCAAGGCCCTTCCGGCATTGCCTGCCCTCCCTACGCACGAGCGGCCCTCTGCAGCTCTTCTGTCCGATACGGGCGTGCCTCACTAGGAGACCATACCGTTCTTCTCGCGCATATGCTATAGTATCTAACTAAAGCAACGCTGCCCCCCCCCCCCCTGGGGGACGATCGCTTCCGATGAAGCCTTAGAGGCCTTCCCGGCCAGAGGCAGCCCCTACTGGTGTTTTTTTAGCCAGTACGAGTCTGACATAACCTTGCAGCCGGCTGTAGGGTATCCATGAGGATTTCTCACCCGCTCCCCCGCCTGGGAGGAAATAATAAAAAAAAACATCTCAGTCGGGCCCAAACCACTGGACGGATCGGGCTGAAATTTGGCATGCAGGTAGATGTTATGACGTAGGCATTCGCTAAGAAAGGATTTTGATCAATTCTACCCCCAAGGGGATAACATAGAGAATGAAAGTTTGTATGAAACTTTGTCAATTTTAAACCGATCGGGCTGAGACTTTGCATTCAGGTATAAGAAGAATCATAGATGAATGTCATTGTGTATAATACAAGCCTGAGACCAAAAACTGTAGTCTACACTTTAGCTCTACACCGAAGCGAAGCGAGGGCGGGCCGCATGTATAATATAAAGCAGACTACCAGTAGAAGGCTACTGTCTTCACATGTATTAATCAATTAATACCGACTGTACAGACAGACGCCGCTGTACGCGCGTCTCCTGCGCAATTTACCACCGCGTCACTTTAGATTGTACTTTATGGCTCCGTGAAGCCTATAAAAAGCCTAGTGCGATAAAACAACAAACAAGCTCTCGGCACGTATTTACAATAAATATGAGTTGCAGGTACTCAATAGCTGCACAATATATATGAAGCGTGTCGTAAATAAAGAATGTAGATAAAGGAAATCCGGCATTTATTATTGAGGAGAGAATAAGTTTTTCAATTGTAATTTATATAGAATGGAAAGAATCGGCCCTGAGGGCCAATCGCCCTATGTGATTACTATGGTTATCGGTATCGCTAACGATTTCATTTTCTTCTTTCTGAGCGTTGGAAGGTTTTCAAATACCTCACGCTCAAATTCTTTAATATTATTACCTTTTTTTTTTTTATAACGCAGGTAAAAAATCTTTTTACAGACGACGGCGCCTTTAAGAGGCACACCGCCGAACGGACCTCACACCTGGCTCCCGCAAGTCTTACGGACCCCCCAAGTGGCTACCCACCGAGGACCCCGCAACTCTTACGGGCGCTTTACAGCATAATATCCGCTAAAAAAGTCCTGCGAATACCTCTACACTGCTTAGTGCGGAGCCGCAGGGTCCCCGTTAGGGATTCTACCACGGCTCCGCCCCCAGCAGCTTCCCGGCCTCGCCGGGGCTCCACGGCAGGGGTCTCCCGCGGTATTTCGGGGACCCCGCAGACGTGCGCAGGTAGGCCCGCGCGTGGGGGCTGGGTACGCGGCCTACTGCCCACCATACCGCCTCCCATCCGCTGCGGAGGGGACTCCTGGGCGTACCCGTCCAAGAACCCTCCGCCGCCCCCCCCCCCTTTGTAGGGCTAAACTACAAGTGGGGTGGGCCGCCGTTCCTGGGAAGGGGGAACGGGAGGGGAAGCGTAATTCTTCCCGTCTCTCTCCCCCCTCCCGGTCGCCCACGTCTCCCCGCGTCTTCTCCTAGGAGAAGAGGGGGGAAAGGCGGGCGACAGCATTCGTGGGAGGTCCGAGCGGCCGAGGCTACTCGGACATCCCCCCCTCCGAGAGCGTCCGTCCGGGCGCCTCCTCAGATGGCCCTTTCTCGGGAGGATTCCCCTTTGTAACCGGCGGGTCACACCTCCCTTTCCCCATTACGTGGTCCGCTGGCAGACCACTCTCCTTACATATGGCGCAGCAGGGCTCGGCAGCACATACCGCCGCCTTGTGTCCCTGCTGCCCACACCGGAAGCACGCCTGGCTTCGGTCGTGCTCAGATGGGCACTGTCGGCAGGTGTGTCCCCTGCCCATGCACCTGAAGCAGCGCATAGGAAGGGGGCCCAGTAGTCGCACCTGTGCGGCGCACCAGCCTACTTTGAGCACGCCGCCGACCACCACCTTCTTAGCGATGCCGATTGGGCACCGCACCACCGTTATCCCCATACCCCCTGGGCCAGGACGCAGCTCCGAGGCTGTTACCGAATTGGTAGTTCAGCCTCCCTTGTTTGCCACCGCCTTCGAGGCCGGCCACTCGTAGGCCCGCCATCTTTTCCGGCCTACCGACCTCAGCGAGGCCCGCCACCGCTTCTCGAAGGCGCGCTGCTAGGGCGTCGGCCTTCGTCCCACTGTCAGGCCCAGGAACCAGCAGCAGCTTGTCCCCGGTCTGACTCGCCTTAAGTAATATTATTACCTAATAATTATATTTTACCAACGCACAAGAAGAAAAGAGAGCGTGAGGCATTTGAAAACCTGAGGCGGTCTGAAATAACAAAATAAAATTATAATCGATAGCGATAGCCATAGCGATCCCGTTAGGCAATAACCCTCCTGTACGAACAGGACTGAACTATGTTAGTTAATCAATCACGCAAAATGGCTGAACAGATGTATGTAATATGGAATTTGGTACATCTATAGTTAATTTCCTGGTGGCCATTCCATTCGCCTAGCGGAAATGCTTTGGAAAACGCTAACACTTTCCATTTTATTTTGTTATTTCTGACCGCCGAAGGTTTTCAAATACCTCACGCTCATTTTTTTAATATTGTTATTACCAATGCAAAAGAAAAAAAAAGAGTGCGAGGCATTTGAAAACCTCAGGTGGCTAAAAATAGCAAAATTAAAAGCGTTAGCGTTTTCCATAGCATTTCCGTTAGGCGAATGGCCCCCTGGATTGAGCCATAAAATACTTTTTATCCTGAAAAAATTTTAGGTTCCTGAGGGATTATCATAAAACCAAAGTTAACGATGAAGTCGCGGGCGGTCGCTAGTAATAAATAATATTCAGATGTAGTTAAGCAAATAAAAAAATTACTGACAAATACTTATAAAAATCTAAAGTGTTTTAAATGACTGTTTGTGGCAGGTACACAAACCAAAAATATTATCATAAAGTAAATAAATGTACAGTCCACAAAGGATCGTCTCAGTAAGTACAGATTCATTATGCCATCACTAAATGCATCCTTATTCATATCATCACCTCGTATCATTTATAGATACTGCTTAATCTCGAACGTAAGAGTTCCCATACGTTTGACAACCCTGCGACAACAACACAGATTGTGGGACAGCACCTTTATTTTGCAGAGTTATTGCAGAGTTATGTTGTTAGACAATTATTAGGATTAAAAAAAACGAACCTAAACCTGTTTACTAGTACTACCTACCTGGTTACTAGTCTAGGCGTTATGGAATGCCTAGCTCGTTTAGGCAATCTATGAAATAGTTCCATCTATCTCCTATCGTTTCGTACATTG
This sequence comes from Chilo suppressalis, assembly GCA_902850365.2. NCBI lineage: Eukaryota > Metazoa > Arthropoda > Insecta > Lepidoptera > Crambidae > Chilo > Chilo suppressalis. The sequence continues at coordinate 3,607,032 of OU963910.1, forward strand.
TCTAGGCATTCCATAGAATAACGGATCATACAGATTGCCGTTAACTTAAGCTAAAATACCATCACTAGAAAAAATTAGAACTAGAAACAAAATCACTCCTACTGCTGAAACCTACACCGAGAGGTTTTTTCTTGTAATATTTTCTTAAGATTTAAACCTCTAGCAGTTAAATGTATAAAATAAATATATTATAATAAACCTAAAATACCACATGGCATGTCTATCGCTATGCATTTAAAGAACAAAAATTATTTAATCTAGAATTCTCGCTTTGGTATACTAATCACACTTATATTATATAGGCGAAAGTGTGTGAGTGTGTATGTTTGTTACTTCTTCACGTCTAAACGGCTGGAGCGATTTAAAAAAAATGGTATGGAGTTAGCTGACACCCTGGATTAACACATAGGCTACGCTTTACTGAGGGATAATCCCTAATAAACCGCGGGTAACACCGCGGGGCACAGCTAGTAATTATAGTAATATATATGTTATTAAAGGGATTGTTGCCATGTACCTTGTTTTTCCTCAAAGTTATTGCTGTATTATATTATTTATAAAAACCGGAATGAAGCAGACCGCTCCTTTCTTCTTCTAATACAGGTTACTTAACTTAAAAAAACAAGACCCACACCATGTAAACTTGATGTAGAGGAATAATAAAGATTTTTGTATTTTGTATTTTTGTATTTTGTTTTTACCGGAAACTCGCTAAAAACTAGGTAAATTGTCACAATCCCGTTAATAACAATATTACTATAATGTTAGTGACCATGAAAGTTTAAAACAATGTACAGCTAGTAATATATAATATCTTACATCTCTCGATGAGTTAGAACCACTCTATTATTTATACAAGTTGAATGTCAATTAAATTATTGCATCTCTGAACTGCGGATGCGAACAATAGGTTAGAGACGTTCATTCATAGTTAATTACATTGTAACTTGATGATAGCATTTAAGAGAAAAGTCACTATTGTGTCCGGTTTAAAGATAAAGTTGCGTCACAATCACAAGCGCTGTTGTTTTGATTCTGCTATCTTTCTGTTCTTCACTACACTATGCGTTAAGTAGCCCGTATAATTCTACTCTTGTTTGCTTTCCTTTACCACAAATATTTTTTTTATTACCAGCTAACTTATTAACGATCAGACAGCCTCAATTTATTTAGCCTAACAAAAAATTTTGCTAACTCCACTTTTGGTCAAAAATTATCCAACAATGGCGTTTGTTTCCTTTAATGTGAATGTGAACTTTAATGTGTAAATTTGGCAACTCCTTCAATAAAATGGAGATAGCAAATTTACATGTTAAGCAGACGTTATGTGTTTTTTAAGACAATGCCGTAAACTTTAGAGCACATAATTTAATTCCTCCTGAATTAGCTTCCCATTGTCATTGATCTGAATCACATTTTCGATAAACAATCTGCCGAATACATATAATAAAGACTGAAGAGTTGAGATAAAGAAGTTGATGCGAAAGCAAAGAAAGAAGAAAAAGGTGTGGGTGGTATAATCGTTTGGGCTGAGTACGGAAATGGGATAGAACGACATAGGATGAATACGGAAAACCCCGTAAAAGGGTGTAAAATAAGTACACTTATAAGCTACCTGTCCCAATGTGGGATGGTCTTCCCTCATTAATAAAAGGAGATTAGTTTACAAAGTCTGTTCATCGAATTACTAATGCCACTAGTATAAACTAATTACAATATAACAGCATTTCGTAAGCTTCGTCAAGTCTTCTCGTCACCCATCCCTCAATGTCTCAAGTCGAAAGTCTTCGACCAGTGCGTCCTCCCAGTTATGACATACGGCGCCGAGACGTGGACACTCACGGCTGGACTGGTCCACCAGTTTAAAGTCGCTCAGAGGGCTATGGAAAGGGAAGAAATGATGTAATCCGACAGAGAACCAGAGTCACCTACATAGCCCACCAAATTAGCAAACTGAAGTGGCAGTGGTCTGGTCACATTAGTCGCAGAACTGACGGCCGATGGAGCCGTAAAGTTCTTGAGTGGAGACCGCGACTCGGTAAACGTAGTGTGGGACGCCCTGAGACAAGATGGGATGATGACATTCGTAGGCTGGCTGGAGTGGGCTGGATGAGAGTGGCAGAAAATCGGGAGCAGTGGCGTGCATTAGGGGAGACCTATGTCCAGCAGTGGACGACCATGGGTCGATGATGATGATAAACTAATTGTTAGTTTATAAAGAAAGAAGAGTACTATCAAGATGGAAGCAGCATTCCAAGTAAGTTCTAACCTGTACGTAAATTATGTAGTCTAGAATGGCATAACAGTCAACGTTAAGCGGATTCTAAAGCAAGCAAACAAGTCATTCCAGCATCGCAACATTTAAAACTATCAAATAACTCGCGGTCGTTTCGTATCAATAAACAGTTACATCAACCAAATAATCCCCAGCCAGAAGAGACGTCGTTAAAGTACTCCAATATAATATCTGTACGTAAATAACGGATGTTATTATAGAAATAAGGAAGACAAGCGTACGAGCTGCAACACTGCAATGCAACAATGTCGCACGCGGTCCCTACGTAATGGATGTATTATTTAAATCTTAGCTAATGGCGAGTAACAAACTATTATGAACCCACACAACGGCGACGTTAACAAGCGATAAATAGCTCTATGTCGAAGACAATAAACATCAATATCGCTTTCCGGTGTGTGTGTCAGAAGATTCACAGGCGATTGCGTAGCGGTTTCATTGGCACACGGCAGCTATGAGAAGTCTGTTATACATACGCACCACGTGGCCGATGCAAATATACACATGTTTGACACTTGAGGATCACACCAATGTAAGTTGAACTCCCACTTATGGAGCGATTACCGCGATATTGCTATAACGTCTCAATAAATAGGGCGGCAGGGGGGATCTTTTGCGACCAGTGCCCTTTCCTAGTGGTATAAAGATAGAAAATGTAGCATGCAGTCTGATACAGTGTTGTTGTAGGAAGATTAATTACTTTGTTCTTCTCTAATAGTGTTAAAAGGGTCTCATTACCGTTAATTTTAATAATTACAAATTCCTTTGATTTATCTGTTTGTGTTTTACTTTTTAATGGGTCCTTGATTTTGTTTTTTGTTATTTATTTCTCTACAGTTCCAAATGCTTACAGATACGAAAAAGTTTTTTTAAATTTAGATATTCGGCCATATTTATCCGGCCAGGAACCAAATTTCGGAAGCGTTCATTGATACTAGCTGAAAAACCAGTGAGCTGGCTACTGGCGAGCAAAAAACATATTAAGTCGTAACTATAAGAATTCATAACCAGCTTTCAAGGTACAGGCATGTAATAAGACGAGATAAGAGGCATGTGACAAAATGGTGATGTCGGTACACGAAAGAGGACGGACCTGTAAGGAACGTTGACGAGTTAAGAGTGGACGCTGGCTGAGAGACATTTGAGAAATAGGTTTTTTAAAAAAAAACTATTGTCACGCATTGGCAAATACCGTGTGATTCCCTATCACACGGTATTTGTCAATGCGTGACAACAGTAGTCAACGCTGAAAATTGTGTATAATTCAAAAATTGCATAGTTCGAGGTTTGGCTCTCGGCGATTCCCTCCTCCTTACACAAAAAATAATAAGTATTTATACTATGCCTCTATGTTTTGTTTTTTTTTTGGAAATGCTTATTAAATCTCCACACTAGACGTCTTTAGTGGTGATAAAAGTTAGTTAGTATATTAATAAATCATTCTTAAATTATCCGCCATATTGATTATATTCACAATTATCAGATATTCTACATGTCAACGAAATTCAATTAACAATTAGTAGATTGAATTCAAATTAATATGTGCTTGCAACGGTTTTAAGTTGTGACCTACACCTGCCAAGCCTGGACATAAATGTATCATTAAAATATAAAATATAATTATTAAAATAAGGTAAATAAGATAACAAAAAGTGTCTATAAACGCGTGTACCCAATTCATTGCCTCCACGGTTATCAGTTATTATAACTGATGATTGTTATTTCATTACTCTGTGGCACGCTATTCTATAGATTACTCGTTCGTATTACATTGAAGGTACATTATTGTTATGAATTCGCTGACACGCAACACAATGAACATTATTTTGTTATAAAAGAATTAACGATAGCACTGTTAACTGCAGATTAGGCTAAGTAATAATGTGCTGCAATAGTGTACGGTGGTTTACGGTGGAGTTAGCACGCTGAAATGGCAATGGGCAGGCCACATCGCTCGAGGATCTGACAACCGTTGGGTAAGAAAGGTCCTCGAGTGGCGACCACGTACCGGACGACGCAGCGTGGGGCGGCCCCCAACAAGGTGGACTGACGACATCGTCAAATATGCTGGGAGCCGCTGGATGCGGATAGCGCAGGACCGCGCATTGTGGCGTTCTATGGGCCTATGTCCAGAAGTGGACGGAGAAAGGCTGATGGATGGATGGATGGATGGTGTATGGTGGTTTTGGCGTAGCCATGCAATGGGTATCACCCATCGCATGGCTACGCCAAAATCCTATTTTTTTTCAGTAAGATTGAGAAATGTCATAGCGTTTGTCTAATTATTCGTGATTTCGCGAAATCCCTAGGATTTTCGGGAGAATTAGATTTATCAAATCAACCCACTGCGACATATACAGGGCGTCCCACGGGCTTGTCACACGGAGGGAAAGTATATTTAATATTGAGGATAGGATATTTTACCGAAAGAAGACATCATTTTATTTTTAATAATAAATGGAACTGAATTCACAGTTTTTTTAAAATTGTCTGCTACAACTGGGAACTAAACTCGTGAAATTTAAAAAAACAAATGACGTATTTTATTATAACCATAGCAAGGGTGAATCATAAGGATTATTTTTTCCTAAATAACATAACATTTTAAATGAAAGGGAGATCATGAAATTAAAATTTTATTCAGGAAAAAATCCTCTTACTTTTCCGTAATGCTAACAGCTAATGTTTTCATTTCTAAGTATTCACTTACTAATAATGCCTGCTCTCTTATTTAATTCAGGATTTCCTTACTATAACTACGTGAAAAAATAATAAAGCGATACTTATACAAACCTTCTACCGTAACTTTTTTATTGTAGTTTGTGTTAATTATTAAAAAAAAAGTCAAATTTCGTGATTTCTCTTTCATTTAAAATACTAAGTTATTTAGGAAAATGATAACCCTTTCGACGGTAATCATAAAATACATGTGTTATTTTGTTTCACATTTCACGAGTTTGATACCCGGTTTTGGCCGGCGATTTTTTTAAAACTGTGAATGCAGTTCTACTTTTTAGTAAACTATCCTATCTTCAATATTTAACATACTTTCCCTCCGTGTGATAAACCCGTGGGACTCCCTGTATAAGTAAAGAATTGTATAATTTCTTACATTTTAGTGGTTTTTGTTTTAATAAAGTAGGTTTTAATTTTTGTAAAAAAAGTTTTCGAATTTATTTGTCTTATTTCAATTAAGCATAGTGATAGTATCAAACGTTTTGTTTGTACATTTATGCAATTCGTGTAACCGACTTTCGAAAGCGTATGCATTCGTTCTAACTAAAATAAACCAGAATAGAGTTTATATCCAAGTTTAAAGAACTTTTCAAACTTCGGGAGTGGAGAAAAGCTCTCTAATAAAAAACCATCTAGACTGAGACAATACAGAAAAGTTTGTTTTCTTCATTGAGTGTATCTAAAATGAATTCTAACCATATTGCATTTTCTATACTGATAATTTAGGAAAATTACAAACTTTAATAATTTTTACGTAATAGTACAGTATAAAATGTGAAACTCAAGTAATAAAAACTGATATAATTTTATTTATAAAAAATAAATCACAGCTAGACTTTTATTTTAAAAAAATATTGAACACGGTAATTACAGACAATTAATTAAGATTTTACAAAATTCCAATGTAATGGAAGTCAAACCGTCTCACCGCTGAAGTATGAAACTTACTCAACTGTTAGGTTGGTCGAATTCAGTTAATTAATTATCCACTAACATTACAATAATTTTAAATGACTCCAGAACGATATCACTCTTTTTTTTTTGAAGTGAAAACTTCTTTAGCAGGTTTGTACACTTTTTTTTGTATGGGTAGAAAATGTTAAACTCGCTCAGGTTAAACACGTGGGCTGATCGCATCATGATACACAATAAAATTGGAAAGGTTGTTGACTTTCAATATATTGGACGAAACATAGTAATATTTTATTTATCGTATTATTATAATAAATTTTTATCTAGGACGTCCACGTGGCAGCTTTATTGCGAAGAAAATGCATTTTTTTACAATAGATGTCGCTAGGTGCGCTTAAATGTGATTCATGTAAGTTGATTTCTTTACAATAGCTGTCATATTCAAGTTTTCACTTCTGCCAGCAACCCGTATTTTTTTCTTCCCTTAGTTAAAATATGTTTTATCGTCAATTTTAAGCATGAACAAAATTCATTTTGAATGAAACAATTTTGAATCAAATTTCAAAAGATTTCATGTTGTCAAGGTTATGTTTGATACATTGTAAGTGTATGCTACATTTAATGCCGGCACTTCCCTTGGCTGTCAACCTGTACCTATCATGTTTTACAAGGGATGAAAGGAACAGACTGATGTCAAGTTTACAAATAGCAAACACGAATGGCCAAGTGAATCGCCGGCATTACAACTCTAACTCTACGTGACTTCCGCGAAGCTCAGGCGCACGAAAGCGACCTCTTGAAAGCATAAGGTTACCCGCATACTGCACTCAAATCACTTGCTTAATAACCTAACACAGGGTACTATCGACAAATACAAGACGGAATAGCCTAGTTTAAGACGCGGCACGATACTAGCGTTGATTGTTATTGCGCAGAAGTAAAAATTAAGATGTATTGGGGGGAAACGAGGTGCGCGGGTGGGCGTGTGTTGCGCCGATTGTCTCTCCAGTCGTACCCATGCGCAGCTATCCCCCCCGCGTTTTGTTCAGCGCTGCGCTAGATTTTTTTTTTAAGTGTGTATGCTGTTGGTCGCAGATGAACTTTACAGCGTCACCAGGTTTGGAGACGGCGAGATCCTAAGGAGACCTCAAGCCCTGAATTGGCGAGTGCCTCTAGAGGTATTCCAGGCGGATGGCGTCTCCCCACGGGGGGAGTCTCCTATCCGTCTGGAGCCTTTAGACCACTCGAACCTGAGGGGGTCGGCTCAACTAGAGGGCGTCTCTGAGACTCGAGCCTGGGCTCCTTTTAGCCGTTGTCGTGGTGGGCGGGGAAAAACGCCCAGGTCTCATAATTTAGTGTTAAACTAGTAATATATATAAGTTGTTAAGTATTTATATTTTTTTTTATGGATAGGTCCGACAAATTACTCCACCCCACTTGATTAAGTGATGGTGAAGTCCAGACGTGAAGATAGCGACATTAAAACTCGCTTCGCCAAAATGGCAGAAAAATTTGATCAGTAATGTTTCTATAATCAATTTTGTCAGGAAACAGTTTATAAGGGAAAACGAAATTATTTTTTTTACTATCTTCCTCAGAATTTTTCCATATTTTCTCACCATTTACGATGTCGCCATTGTCTAATTGACATTTCTCAATATTGTTAACGATTTTTTTTCTGGCAAGGAAAGGAAAGTCAAAATACCTATTGAAGACATGGTAGGATTGGTAAGAAAAGTAGGTACATAAAATCTTTCGCTTCCCAAAAACTTAAAGCGGCACATTTTTGTTCTAATTTCCTTTTTTTATTATTCGCTTATGATAAGGAAAGCAAGGTTTTATTTTATAATACAGTGTACAATCAATCAATGGTAAAACTGTTACTTTATTTATTTTACGTCCTGACGAGTCGGTATAATTAGAAAGCCGAAATGTTAATGTAACAGATAATGGTTATTAAGTCGACATTTACGAGGTGCAAATGTTGATTTATTGCACTGTAAATGTTTCTTTGATGCATTATTTTATATAATACGCGCGCTACATATTTATAAATCTTTCGGCAAAGTTAAATTTTAATTGACAAAATGAGTTTATATTATATGATTTAATGATTTTATTAAGATCTTAAGCCCTTGCTGATATATTATAGGAGTAGGCTGATTATGATATGGATGGAATATTATTGTATGTTTGTGGAAGAGGTAAAGCAGGCAATGCAAAGAAGATTCTGTTTTCGAATTGAAACTTGCGTCTAGAAAAAAGTCCTCTAAAGAAAAAAATACTAGGAATAAACCACTCGATTTAGGTTTCAGACTTCACTTAAACGAGCATCTTTCGCTATACGATAACTATTTAGATATTTCGCTATCCCATAGCTATATAGATATTCTGCTATCCAATAGCTATAAAGATATTCCGCAATCCGATAGCTATATGGATATTCCGCTATTCGATAGCTATATAGATATTCCGCTATCCGATAGCTATATAGATATTCCGCTATCCGAAAGCAATATAGATATTCCGCAATCCGACAGCTATATGGATATTCCGCTATTCGATAGCTATAAAGATAATAGCGGAAAATGCAGGCTCGTATCCCTAGACTTAGTGCATTTCATTCTAGTAATTTTTTCCTTAGATTTAAACATCTACCAGATTAATGTTTAAAATATAAATATAGGTAATAAAACGTCCTCTACCTTACAGATGATTGCAGTTGAAGTAACGTCAATCCAGTCTGTAGTGTTGGCATCATGCCCTGAATAAGGTTCCAGCGTTTATATCTGCTATATAATTAGAGAAATTTTATGATTTTTCAGTTTTATTCCATATTCATTAGAATTATATGTTTTATATTTTATATATTATTGTTTTTTAATCAATTATTTTTTGTTAATTTTAATTATTTGATAGAAGTCTTCGTTATTAGAAATCAGGTACACTTTGTTACAGGTGTGATAAAAAATCTATATACTAGGCTTATTATTATTTCTCTGAACAAAAATAGTAATTGAATAAATAAGGGACAATACAGATTATGCGGTGGCCCTAATCAACCTAGCAAACGCGCAATGCGTCGGGTCCGAACTGTACAGTTTGATAAATTACTTTTCGTGATAAATGTTTCTCATTTCGCTTCATATTTTACTGGGGTCATTTAACAATGATTCTGAATGTTATTTTATTAAGTATGTCCATTTAAAACGGCACATTTCTAGGATTTAGACCTTAGCAAACCTCGCTGAAAATATCTCTATATATTAATACTGTTCATGAAAATATCTGTAATAAAAAATATTCTATAAATTCAAAACAGTCCACCACATCTTATAATATCTTTCTCTTAGTACTTTATATAATATAGTTTTATTATTTTACTTATCTCGGAGGCGGCTCATTTTTATGATGTTTTTGTTCTGTATGTTGTCTTGTGAAAACGCAATGAAAAGTTTCCTTTAAAACTTGGTCGAAAATTTTACTAAAAAAAAAGTCACGCGGACCAGGCAATAAACAGGACTCGAACCCGCACCCTCTGCTATCCGGGCGGATGCGGCCCTTGTTGTCCGTGTCGAATTTTCTCTAGTATTTCTTACATATTTTTGCATTGTAAAGCTCGGTTGCTCAGTTATTTTACATGTGTTGCTACAGTTCTTCTTTTTGCAGAGAATGATAATAATATTGTATAACTGTTATTTTTACAAATAAAAAAATTTGATTAAATAAATACTACTAAAAAATAAAAATTTCGATATAAAACGATGTGGCAGTTCAGTGCTCAAACAAAATTAAGATAAATTAACGTTTACCAGAATGGAATTCCAATGTCATCGTGTCTGAAGGTTTCGGACACGCTGTGTTGCCAGGCGAGGAAATTAAAAACGCGGAAAGTTGGCGATAATTTGACACGCATAAAAGAGGTTTCATCATCAGACATACATTTGTATGTCAACTGAAGGAGCGAACTTAATTCAAAGTTCGAACGCTATTTTTAGCGTATTTTAGTACAATAAAAAGCTACCCGAAGCTTCGTCACGTATATGTGGGATAAGCATAAAGAATGCATGGTACCATGAGTGAGGAAAATAAAAGATATCCTAGATATATCTTTCGGGTCACGGTGTGCGTAATTGAACTCCACCGAAACGGCTCGAACGATTTTCGTGAAATTTTATATGCATATTCAGTAGGTTTGAGAATCGGACAACATCTTTTTTTCATCCCCCTAAATGTTAAGGATGGTCCACCATATTTTTTTTATGATACATCTTACAAAAATACATACAACCCTAAATTTTCAACCTTCTACCACGCATATTTTTATGGCGATACGAAGTTCGCTAGCTCAGCTAGTATAGATATAACAGTAGAATCCGTTTATTGTAACTCCGCCTATATTGACCAACCGCCTATTATGACGTAATTAATTACACAACGAAGTTTGGTTAAATTTATATAAAATTTATTCAAATTAAGTCGGATATAATGAATTCGCTTACAGTGACATATCGCTTATTATGACCCATTTTTAATCAATTTTGTCCGTTTATAGTTACCGACATGATTCTTTACACCTACGATAAAAATTTGTTCATAGCAATATTGAAAATGATAATTTAACCATGAAAGTCTTTCATACACAATAGTATTATAGTCCGTTATTAAAATAAAATGAAAAAAACAAAAGCAGACAAAAATGACAGATTCCATAAGTGAAAAATGAATAATGTACACATACATGCACTATGTGCAATGTTTATTTTGATTTAATATGCTGTTTTTCTATTAAAATATATAGATAGATAACACTTTACTTTGCACACCACATTAAAAATTATACACTAGGACAAAACTTAAAATAATGAACAATTGACGGTCTTATCGCTAAATAGCAAAATATATAAGTATTTACCTAAAAAATTAAAGGTTGTTTTTTTTCACAAAACTGCTTAATATGACGTGTTTGTTCATTCCCTTTGATGTCATAATAAACGGATTCAACTGTAGATAGATTTGAAAAAAGCGTAATCGCGTAAGTTAAAAGTGATCCATTGTCAAAAAGGCGGGAGAAAACGAAAACGATCGCGGAACGATCTGGCAACACTGAGGACACGGCTCTCTCGGTCCATTGCAGACTGGACATGCGAAAACGGTGTAATGTGAATGGACACGCGTCGGGAGTTCGACATTCGATACCGGTTTGTGGTATTTATTTTATTTTTCTCGTTACACTGTGCCAAATATGCCACACAACACAAAGTTGAAATTAACTCTTTTGAAAACCTTTTTGTGCAGTACCGTATAATCGCGATAGAACCAATGATTTATTGCTTCGTTTAAGTTTTAAAGCAAGAATAGGGATGATGACTTTAATTTTCTTCGTTTATCAGGTAGATTATCAAAAAGTATTGGACACGTATTTTTTCTTTTTTCACATAATATAAACATTGCAGAAATATATTGTTTTGTATTATATAAAACATATTTTTCATTTAAACGTGACGTTACGAGCAGGGGCTCGTAAAAAAATAATAATATCAAGGGAGTAGGGACTCCCAAACTTTGACGCGCTTTAACTTTGTCATTTTTTGGTTGATTGTCCATCATTTTTTGATCATCTAACTGACGGACTAAATAGAATTTCCTTTACTATACCCTGTCGTCACCCCTATTGAATTCGCAAAAGTCCAGTTCTTTTACCATTCCGGTAAGTATTTCTTTTTTACTTGCCAGGTAGGCAAATGACTCTACACCACCTGATGTCAAGTGGTGATGAAGTCCAAACGCGAAGATAGCTGGTACAGCAGTTATAAACTGCCACACCGATATAACTGAGTATGATATAGAATCAAACTAATCTTACTGCCCATCAGCGTTGCCATTGATACAGCAATTTGAGCTCATAATTTCAGATTATACGGCATACGGAAGGTTTGTCATTGCCGTATAATAATACTAACTACCTATAAATATTTATAAATAAAATTAGGTAATACGGCAAAATCATGATTTTTATTTAAAAATACGACAATCTGATGTATTGAATACGGCAACTCTTTCAAACTTGATGGGAACACTGCTTCAATTGCAATTCAATTAATAATAATATATTGTTTTAAACTTTCATGGTCACTAACATTATAACTATTAATGGGATTACACACACTCCACACAGTTACAGACAGACAGGGACAGTTACTCCGTGATCATGGCGCTTGCAGCAGTGCCGCAATATCGGAGACTCATAAAAACAAGGTACATGGTAACAATCCCGTTAAAAGTTATAATAATAATATTCTTAATGTGAAAGTTTCAACGCTTGTTACTAAATGACGAAAAACGTCTGGAATGTATTTGGATAAAATGTGGTAAGTACACATTATAGTTTATGGCCTGGAATAATACAGACATAAACATTGCGTCATTTGATTTAATACGTAAAAGGACTTTCATACCCCGTTTTAAACACGCTTCGCTCATAGCGACACACCTCGCTATAGTTGATATTTTGTTAATTTTTTTAGGGATAGTCACCGAATCAACTCTAGCCACACACACACACACACACTCACATCCATACACACACATACACACACTTATACAAATACACCTGATACTTTAAGAAATTAGTTGTAATGTGCCCAAAATTTGTTAACTGCACTAGGCTTAGGGCGAGGCATCCCAACACAAGTATTAATTATTACTTTCTGGGTTGTCTCAACTTGTACTGTAAACTGATTTTTAGGGAAATAAAAACCATTTTCATTCAATATTCTTTTCAATGAATGAAATGAAACTCCTTACTGCAACGCACATTTATCATAATCGTAACGTATTCGCCTGGCCTCTGGGCAAGCTTGTGTTTCTTCGTGAGGCGATTACGTCACGATTCCGTTTAGAGTGCTTTGCTGTAGGGTTTGATATTTTGTTACCCATAGTTTTATTTTGTAATATGTAAAAGGATCGAGGAGCTCGATGGCGCTAGTGGTTAGCGCGTTCAGCGGCGATTGTTGTAGTTAAGCAACTTTCGCAGTGGTCGGTCATTGGATGGGTGACCCAAAATTCGAGCTCCTCCGTGTTTCGGAACGTATGTTAAACCGTTGCTCCCGGTTGCATCGTCATGAGTCCGCGGGTCATGGCCAATCTCCCCATTATATCTATAGGGGAAGGCCTGTGCCCCAGCAATGGGGACATTAATAGGCTGATGATGTGGTGTAGAGGGTACATCTTACAGAATTAATTAAGTAGAGAAAGAAAGTATGAAGTCGCGGGTGTATGTTAGTTTTTATATCTCTAAGTCGAGCAAAAACAGCGGCACGGCCGTACCATATTTTTTTTATAAATATTTCCAACACACCAATTAGCCTAGCCCCAAAGTAAGCACTGTAAGGCTTGTGTTATGGGATGCCATGGTAACGGATAGAATACATATACTGTACATATTTAAGTATATTTTTATAGAAATACATATTAAACATCCATGACTGGAGTACAAATGCTCGTATTCACACAAACATCTGCCCCCACCGGGATTCGAACCCGGGACCTCTCGAGTCGGCGACACCATGAAACCCGGCGTACGAACCACTCGAACACGGAGGTCGTCGCATCCTTTTCTCGAAACAGTATGCCTTCTTATCTTATCTAAATCTTGAATGTTTTAAATAAATAAATTGACTTGGCAATCTCATGAAAACACAATGTATCTCACATATTATATTAAATTAGATTGTTGAGTGCGGATTGCCAAGTCAATTTATTTATTTAAAACATACAAGATTATTTATATTGATATGGTCAGTATAAGATGTTGTTAGGTGAGCTAATTACGTAATAACTCAAGACAGAAGGTTCCTTAAGTATGGGACTGAATAAATTAACAGATTTGACATAACATGGATCTCACAACTTTTGACGGTAGAAGAAGTAGAACTGAGTTGCGAGACTTGGTCTTTTTACAAGTTATGTTTTTGATGGCTAACCTTTTTTTATGTTATAATGTTATCAAAATAAAAATTGCACAACTACAGTATGACGATGAAGGCGACCCTAGTAGTCGTTTTATATCATCATCATCATCAGCCTATTAATGTCCCCACTGCTGGGGCACAGGCCGTCCCTATGGATGGAATAGGGAGATTGGGCCATGACCCACCACGCGGGCCAAGTAAGGGTTGGTGGGTGTTAACGACTGTAGATGCAGCCGGGACCAACGGCTTAACGTGCCTTCCGAAGCACGGAGGAGCTCGAAATAGTAAATTTTTGGTCACCCATCCAATGACCGACCACTGCGAAAGTTGCTTAACTTCAACGATCGCAGTCGAACGCGCTAACCACTTGCGCCATCGACCTCCTCGTTTTATATAAAATATATCATCTTCGATGATCGAAGAATTTCATCAAAGAAAAAAGACTTTGTTGTAACCAGGAGGCCTACTCTATTGCGACGAAATTCGCACGTTTCTTACTGTATTTCTTTTTCATTTCGAAAATAGGTTCGTCCGAAAATAGTTTGACAGTTAAATTTTCCAAGCCTACTCTAAATTCACAATAATTTCGAACGAAAAGTTGAACTTGACATATAATTGTACGAAATTTTAACCTCAAATTGACGAAATGAAAAGTGTTACCTTTTCTTTTTCGTTTTGGGATTTTTGTTTGAATTAAGTCTAAAATGCTTGATAGAGTATTTTTCATCCAGGCTGCTTAGCTCGAGGAACATTTTATAGCATGTAAAATTAACAAGGAAACGAAATTTTTATTATTTATTGTATTTCCAATACTTCAAAATATTAAACGGCAATCGATTGTATCGACTCTAAAAATTAGTCGGCTACCACTGTCAAAAAAGGTTCTTTCAATGTCATCAAAAATGTTGTCATAAAGTAACATTGTTTCCAAGTAAAAAACTTTATTTAAAAAGTAAACATAAAAAGAACTCACAAACATGACTCATTCCATTCGTTCACAAAAATTGATTGTGATTCCGAACTTCGAAAATAAAATAGAGTAGAGTCACTGGCGAAATTTCGTTTGAAGTTCGTTCGTTACCGAAATTTCGTTTCGGAGAAAGAGAGAAGAGCTCCAAGTGTGTGGTCAACTTAAATATATGAAAATTGTATATTACCCTTGTGTTAAAGTAAGTATTCAGACTCAAACCATTCAGAGAAGTCGTAAAATTATATCTCTTCATAATTTACAATCCTTAAAAAGCTGATATAACAGTAATATTTGCCAAATTTTATGAAAAACGGTCAAAGACGTCTGCTTCTTAACGGCTACTTATAGACTGCTAACTGCGCAAAAGCATTAAGGGAACGTTGATGAGTTCAAAATATAGGTTCAGATGCCATACGAATAAAGTATGATTCGATGACGAACATCTCAATCATGGGTCTTAAGTGCCATAAAGTGGAATGAGTGATGAATCAATTATGAGAGCAGCCTCGGGCAACTGATTGATATATATGGCTTTCAACGTAACAAACAACTGCAGCGATAGATTCAAAAAAATAAAAAGTGTATGAAATTTTGAGTATCTATAGTATATTGAGTAGGTAGTTTCGTTAGATTTCCGTGCCTAAAGTGTAATAACGGAATCCTATTAGCTTTCTCTGTCCGTCCGTCTGTTCGTATGTTAGGAAGCTTTCTATAGTGTGTATAATGTCGGTCGCAGATGACCTTTACAGCGTCACCGGGTTTGGAGACGGCGAGATCCTAAGGAGACCTGAAGCCGAGAATTGGCGAATGCCTCTAGAGGTATTCCAGGCGGATGGCATCTCCCCACTGGAGGAGTCTCCTCTTCGTTAGGAGCCTCTTGACCACTCGAACCTGAGGAGGTCAGCTTAACTAGACGACGTCTCCGTGACTCGGACCTGGGTTCTAACCAACGGGTTAGAGGTCTGAATCTCATAAACCGTATAATTGTACAGGGAGATAGTTGCAATTTTTAAATTAATCGTATTTCCATTTGTTTAGGAATAACAATTAAAAAAAAAGGGAATTGCAAAAAAATATGCACAAGTATAGGCACCGCATGACGAGAAAGATTGTTTTATCGTTTTCAATCAGTGATTCAAATCGCGATTATCTTAAAAAGTACTAGACAAATTTGCATTCGGTTTTCAACAACATTTAGATATTTTTTACGCAATATTTGTTGGTAATAAAAAAAATATAGTCTACACAAAGGCTCTTGCTTTGCCGTGAGTCAAAAAAAAAAACAAAATACTTAGATCATAATTGCAAAAGCGGATCTAAACCGTCTATCATAGATTTAACTAAAGTTCATTTATTGGCCATAATCAGGCCCGCTACGTGCTCCCGCTTAACGCAACGCAGGCTCTTACAGTGTCATTGAAATCATTTAAATGCGATAAAAGGGGGGATAAATGTTTATCAACACTGGCGGCAACTAATTGATGGATTTCATCTTTTCTACTTATGAGAAAAAAATATTATAGGTCCTAATAAAAATTTCCATCGCTCATTTTTTTAAGAATGTAACTGCGCGATGTTTAAATTTTTTTTTTTTTTTTTTGTATTTCTGCAACTTGGCGATCTGTGTTGACACAATAAGCCAATCAGTTGGTATAAAATTTCGACTATGTCAATACCAGCACAAGGAACTCTTTATTCGTTCCTTAATCAAATCTCGCAACCAGCGTAGGGACATCATGCCGCTTTAATCGGTTGTGTGTCACACTTCCTGCACCCTGTAGTTTAGAGGCCAGTTCATTGACGTGATTTGATATTCGAGTTTGATAGGATTTACTATGTTTAGCAATCTCCTGTTTGACTGTATTGATGTTTAGGTCCTCATGAATATATTTGTCGCTCACGTAATATGGTATGTTTAACATGGCTCTCAAGGTTTTGCTCTGGAATCTTTCTAGGATCACGATATTGCTATTACTAGCGGTCCCCCACAGTTGAATACCATATATCCATATTGGTTTCAGGATGGTCTTATATATTGCAATCTTGCTTTCGTGTGACAGATGAGATTTCCGACCTATAAGCCAGTACATCGATCTTACTTTTGTGTCCAGTTGCTTACGCTTAGTCCAGATATGCTTTCTCCAATTCAATCTTCGATCAAGATGCATACCGAGATATTTGGCATCCTCAGATGTTTAAATAGAAGATATTACTAGAAAAAATTTCACGCGGACAAGGCAGCAGCGAGTCAATTATACTTTAGTGATATAATCCTAATGTGTCAATATGATGTTGATGCCAAGTTGACAATGTTTTTAAATGGTATTAAGAAACATTCCTATGTCAATTTCATTCATCAAGATCATATCAAGATCATATCAATATCATAGTCTGTATCACATTTTTGACGTTTATGCGATACGGTTTTAAGTCAAAAAGTTGAACGTAATACGCATTTAAGTTGATATCATTTTAAAGAGTTGATCATAATACGCATAAGTTGATGTCTAGTTGATGTCATTTTGATATCGCATTTTTCGGAGAGCATAATATACGTAATGTGAAATTGACATCAAACATAATGAGGGTGTTTATGAAAATTTACGTCACCAGTTGGCGCTACTGTGACGTGAGATCTTTTGTATGAAGTTTTTAGCGCCAACTCCATAGACCAGATTCATAGACTATGAGATCGAATGCGATTTGACGGATGATTATACCTTTCGTCTCAGTACTGCCACCTGGTGCCTGTCATTCTAAAAAACCCTCATTGGCCTGCAGACGGTCCACGCGGTTTTTTTTCTGGTAACATTTTTTTTAGAATTTTTTTTTTTTAGTAAAGAAGTTATACGAAATTGAATAATTACTTTGCGCCACCTTTATATAATTTTTTGATTAATGCACTCCTTCTCTTTAATACATTAATTGCAACACAAAATAAGCAAGTAATCAAATGAGTAGCTTTACAGAAGCAAACCGGTCCTTAAGATGTTGCCCGTTGAATACTGCTGCGTTCTTTTAATATTTTGTAATTGATTTCGTAGAAACACTGCACTGTATCGTCACACGTCCCACTTATCGCTTATACAGAGTCAGAGGTCCACATTAATTATTCGCCTGAACAATTAGCACCTTGTCACTATGTTGATAAGGGGTGCCGACAAAATGTAGCACAATGTTGATATTCAACAAGTTAAATAAAACTAGTTTAAACGGGATAATGCACGAAACTTTATTTATTTATGACGTTGATGGTTGGTATATACCACCAGCTTGGGAACCTATTATACAGGAGATAAAATCCCAACCCCGAGCACATACTGCAAGACCATCAGATACTATTAGTTCTTTTTGTTTGCATAATTTAACATAAGAAGGAGATAGAAAGCCTCTCTTGAGTTTGTTTCGCCGGTTCTTCTCAGGAAGGTCTCCCAATTTTGGAACCGGTGGTAGTTTACGGTAGTTAGGGTCAAATAAATAAACGCAAAATTACAAACAAGAATTTTAAATAAAATACTTTATTAAGTAAATTAAATAATAAATTCATACATAGACAATAAAACTCAAAAATCGAACGATGAAATAACCAAACGCTCAATAAAAGTCTTTCGAAGGTAGCTCGACAAATTAAACAAAAGTTTTATTCTGACGACGAAGCCTGGAAAGGCTACGAAACGTCATAAATAAATAAAGTTTCGTGCATTATCCCGTTTAAACTAGTTTTATTTAATGAGTGATGTGCGTGAAAACCTAAGAAACAAATATTCAACAAGTTTCTATTTTTAAATTGTATGATTTAATAAAACTTTGACGACGAAGTACTGATAGATTAACAACAAACCTCTTTTGAATAATTAATAATTACATTGGCAATGAACTTGCATTTGAAGGACAAAAGATACTGGATTATCTATTTATTTGCACGATTATGTTTGTACTAGCAAACCAGTGAACCAGATGTTCACCAAAAAAAAAATGTATTTAATTAATTGAGAACTTCGGAGATTTTGTGTGGTTTCGTTTGAAATAGAAATCACGTGATTTCTCGAAAACCGGAAGTGCTACGTTACTCACATCCGGTTTGTAGTCTTATCAGACTATTCTTAACTTATAACTTAAACTTTCTCTATATCTATCTCTTACGGTTTGGCCGCTGAAACAGCACCACGGACGGACGGACGGACTTGTCTAATAGATAAGAGATGAGAGAGATTTTGCTCCTTTTATGTAGATAAGCTGAAACACAAAAGATGTAAGGCACATTCGATTTGGCGCTGGAAATTGGAGCGCCAGTTTGGGGATACAAACTCCACCTTAGAGAAGTTTTTTTTTTAATTAATTTATTCATAACCATGTTTTTTTTATATTTATTTATCAAATTTAATTTTAAACTGTTAACTATACTTTATAATTTCGTCAAACTGATTAACTGTTTACTGGCGAAAAATGCACTCATTTTTAATCATATATCAATTTGAAATTTGCTACAAAAACAATACCTATATTGATTGAAGTCCTTCAGTCGTATACATAAATACAAATTTTAATATTCTTTTTTTTTCTTACATTAAAATGTCGGTGTGACGCATTCTAATGTTTCTTGGAGTGTTTGTCACGAAATGTATCGAGTTGGTTTTTACGATAAGCTTCTGTGAGGTAATCAACACTACAATAAAGTTCTCACGTCCACTTGACCGGAATAGCGTATTATGTATATTAAAGATTCTACTAATTCTTCAGTTGCGCAGATGGTTGTAACACAAAATGAAACCAAATTTTATTACAAAATATCCACTATGAACGAATTTAAGAATAATTAAAATAAGACGCCAACCGCAATCGATGGAATCAAATCGAATAACTGTTCGGTTGCAACAACCCAAATCTATTATATCGATGTAATTCACGTCCACGTGATAACTAAGTAAAAATAGATCAGATTTGTATAAAGTTCAACAATGCTAATGAATTGAAAAACACTAAAAATTGCAAAAATAAATAGAATGGCTAAAGGAATTTCGACGCGGTCTCAGGGCCGCGGTAGTTTAGTAAATGGTAGTAGGATAGCGAAGGGTGCGGGTTCAAGTCCCGTCTGCTGCCTGGTCCGCGTGGATTTTTTTTCTAGTTATATTTTCTTTAGATTTATATATCAAGCAGTTACATGCTTAAAAATAAAAATTATAACACTAAAAATTCCCAACCACTCAACTGTTTGACACCAAGCTGTCTGGAGTGAAGCGGTTACGCGCTTAGAGGACAAGAGAGAGACAAGAGGAAGACAAAAAAAGTATATTTATTTCTCTGTCTGGCATGTGATTTTCGCATAAATCTATTTCGCTTTAGAGTAAAAGTGTTGCAAATATAACTAAGTCCATTGTTTACTCTTTCTACGCATTAAAACGTCAAACGATATAAAATAATGTCACGTTGACCGTTTTACAAGCGTGTGACGTTATTTAAGAACAAAAGACATTTTTTTGAATAGTCATTAATTATTTGTTCTCTCAGGATAGTAAAATCGCTGCTAATATTCATATTTACAATTGGTATTTTCTTTTTCATAGTCTGAATTAGCCTATACTAGTTTTTTCAACTGCTTCGTTCATTGTTAGGGTTTAAATTTATACTATTTGCTTGGATTATGACTAGCCAGATCTGGAGTATTATATTTTTCACTCAAGATTGAAAACTGATGAATTTTCTAGAATTTCTTCGTGTACCTTTATATATATAAAAGGCAAAATATGTTTCCGAGTGAATATAACATTATGCCGTATTGTGAAGCGGTGCACAATAAGTGTTGCATAGTCAACTAGGGGCATAGGCCGAGTTCTGAAAGTCACGGACAAGGAGACTAACTACTCACTTATAAAAGGCAAATAATCGTACTTATGCCAATTAAAATGCATATCACGTTGTGTTGAGTGTTATTGAAATCTTGCATTTTGTAATCTATACTTATAATAAATCTGTAGAGAGGTCAATTCTGTACATGAAATATATTTTCAAAATAACTATCAGGGGGTGATTAGTGATCGATACTGATGCCAAAAATGCAATCAGTAAAATTTTTGTCTGTCTGTCTGTGTATATGTTCCTTATAGAAACAAAAACTACTCGACGGATTTTAACGAAACTTGGTACAATTATTTTTCATACTCCTGGGCAGGTTATAGTATACTTTTCATCACGCTACAGTTAATAGGAGCAGAGTAGTGAAGGGAAATGTTGGGAAGTTACTCCATTTTTTTAGCTTCCGTTGCGTGTGCAGCCTTAATGGTTAAAGTTACATAGAAATCATGTATGACGGAAATATTCTACGTAGAATTGTCTAAAAAAAAACCCGCAACAGCATATGTCTATCTTTTATGGTTGACTCACAATAACACGTGTAACTCCTGATAGCTTAGCAGTTCGGAGTATTCTGATTATATTTGTTTACTCTTACGTTTATAATAATCTCACTCATCCCTAATTTAAAAAAGTTACCATTATTACCTATTCCATAAAAAAAGAATCATAGAAATCGGTATAGAAACACCAAACTTTACATGAAATAAGCCATCGCGCCGTCGCACGTGAATACTGAATCATGCTATAAAAGGATTATTTTTGTGTAATCAAACTGAAACTAGCAGCCACCAGCTAGCAGCCGACATGGACGAAACATAGAAGATAGGGTCCGGGCCCTATATTTTTTAAAAATTAGAATTTTTCGTTGCAAAATTACAAATAATATTAAAAATTAACGTGACAAGTTTAGGTACCTTTATCTCCTCTCCTAAAAATATAATTTTAATAAATTGTTGAAACTGAAACTAGCAGCCGACATTCTCTTGAGACAAAATTTTTTTTTTCAACTAAACTATTAGAGTATCTTGGCTGACATTACACCCACTATTTCTTCACCCTAAAAAGAAGTTCTGGGGAAAATTTCAGCAATTTCGTATGTGTAGGAGATGAGATACAGCTTTTTTTAAAAATAAATAATCTTTCTCCTGAGAGAAAATATTTTTTTACAACTAAACTATTAGAGTATCTTGGCTGAAATTACTTCCACTATTTCTTCACCCTAAAAAGAAGTTTTGAGGAAAATTTCAGCAATATCGTATGTCTAGGAGATGAGATACAGGTTTTTAAACAAAAAATAAATATTCTCCCGAGAAAATATTTTTTTACAACTAAACTATTAGAGTATCTTGGCTGAATTTACTTCCACTATTTCTTCACCCTAAAAAGAAGTTTTGAAGAAAATTTCAGCAATATCGTATGTCTAGGAGATGAGATACAGCTTTTTAAACAAAAAAATATTCTCCAGAGAAAATATTTTTTTACAACTAAACTATTAGAGTATCTTGGCTGAATTTACTTCCACTATTTCTTCACCCTAAAAAGAAGTTTTGAGGAAAATCTCAGCAATATCGTATGTCTAGGAGATGAGATACAGCTTTTTATAAACAAAAAATATTCTCCCGAGAAAATATTTTTTTACAACAAAACTATTAGAGTATCTTGGCTGAAATTACTTGCACTGTTTTTTCACCCTAAAAAGAAGTTTTGAAGAAAATTTCAGCAATTTGGTATGTCTAGGAGATGAGATACAGCGTTTTAAACAAAAAAAAAATATTCTCCTGAGAAAAAAATTTTTTTGAATCTAAACTTTTAGAGTATCTTGGCTGAAATAACTTCCACTATTTCTTCACCCTAAAAAGAAGTTTTGAAGAAAATTTCAGCAATATCGTATGTCTAGGAGATGAGATACAGCTTTTTATAAACAAAAAATATTCTCCCGAGAAAATATTTTTTTACAACAAAACTATTAGAGTATCTTGGCTGAAATTACTTGCACTGTTTTTTCACCCTAAAAAGAAGTTTTAAAGAAAATTTCAGCAATTTCGTATGTCTAGGAGATGAGATACAGCGTTTTAAACAAAAAAAAAATATTCTCCTGAGAAAAAAATTTTTTTGAATCTAAACTTTTGGAGTATCTTGGCTGAAATTACTTCCACTGTTTCTTCACCCTAAAAAGAAGTTTTGAAAAAAATTTCAGCAATATCGTATGTCTAGGAGATGAGATACAGCTTTTTATAAACAAAAAATATTCTCCCGAGAAAATATTTTTTTACAACAAAACTATTAGAGTATCTTGGCTGAAATTACTTGCACTGTTTTTTCACCCTAAAAAGAAGTTTTAAAGAAATTTTCAGCAATTTCGTATGTCTAGGAGATGAGATACAGCGTTTTAAACAAAAAAAAAATATTCTCCTGAGAAAAATTTTTTTTTAATCTAAACTTTTGGAGTATCTTGGCTGAAATTACTTCCACTGTTTCTTCACCCTAAAAAGAAGTTTTGAAGAAAATTTCAGCAATATCGTATGTCTAGGAGATGAGATACAGCTTTTTAAACAAAAAAACATTCTCCCGAGAAAATTTTTTTTACAACAACTTTTAGAGTATCTTGGCTGAAATTACTTCCACTATTTCTTCACCCTAAAAAGAAGTTTTGAGGAAAATTTCAGCAATATCGTATGTCTAGGAGATGAGATACAGCTTTTTAAACAAAAAAAAATATTCTCCCGAGAAAATATTTTTTTACAACTAAACTATTAGAGTATCTTGGCTGAAATTACTTCCACTATATCTTCACCCTAAAAAGAAGTAGTGAGGAAAATTTCAGCAATATCGCATGTCTAGGAGATGAGATACAGCTTTTTAAACAAAAAAAAATATTCTACTGAGAAATTATTTTTTTACAACTAAACTATTAGAGTATCTTGGCAGAAATTACTTCCACTATTTCTTCGCCCTAAAAAGAAGTTTTGAGGAAAATTTCAGCATGTTCGTATGTCTAGGAGATGAGATTCAGGTTTTTAAACAAAAAAAAATATTCTCCTGAGAAAAAATTTTTTTACTACTAAACTATTACAGTATCTTGGCTGAAATTACTTCCACTGTTTCTTCACCCTAAAAAGAAGTTTTGAAGAAAATTTCAGCAATATCGTATGTCTAGGAGATGAGATACAGCTTTTTAAACAAAAAAAAATTATTCTCCCGAGAAAATATTTTTTTAAAACTAAACTTTTAGAGTATCTTGGCTGAAATAACTTCCACTGTTTCTTCACCCTAAAAAGAAGTTTTGAAGAAAATTTCAGCAATTTCGTATGTCTAGGAGATGAGATACAGCGTTTTAAACAAAAAAAAAATTCTGAGAAAAATTTTTTTTTAATCTAAACTTTTAGAGTATCTTGGCTGAAATTACTTCCACTGTTTCTTCACCCTAAAAAGAAGTTTTGAAGAAAATTTCAGCAATATCGTATGTCTAGGAGATGAGATACAGCTTTTTAAACAAAAAAATATTCTCCAGAGAAAATATTTTTTTACAACTAAACTATTAGAATATCTTGGCTGAATTTACTTCCACTATTTCTTCACCCTAAAAAGAAGTTTTCAGGAAAATCTCAGCAAGTTCGTATGTCTAGGAGATGAGATACAGCTTTTTAAACAAAAAAAAATATTCTCCCGAGAAAATATTTTTTTACAACTAAACTGTTAGAGTATCTTGGCTGAAATTACTTCCACTATATCTTCACCCTAAAAAGAAGTAGTGAGGAAAATTTCAGCAATATCGTGTGTCTAGGAGATGAGATACAGCTTTTTAAACAAAAAAAAATATTCTATTGAGAAATTATTTTTTTACAACTAAACTATTAGAGTATCTTGGCTGAAATTACTTCCACTATTTCTTCACCCTAGAAAGAAGTTTTGAGGAAAATTTCAGCATGTTCGTATGTCTAGGAGATGAGATTCAGGTTTTTAAACAAAAAAAAATATTCTCCTGAGAAAAATTTTTTTTACTACTAAACTATTACAGTATCTTGGCTGAAATTACTTCCACTGTTTCTTCACCCTAAAAAGAAGTTTTGAAGAAAATTTCAGCAATATCGTATGTCTAGGAGATGAGATACAGCTTTATAAACAAAAAAAAAATATATTATCCTGAGAAAATATTTTTTTAAAACTAAACTTTTAGAGTATCTTGGCTGAAATTACTTCCACTGTTTCTTCACCCTAAAAAGAAGTTTTGAAGAAAATTTCAGCAATATCGTATGTCTAGGAGATGAGATACAGCTTTTTATAAACAAAAAATGTTCTCCCGAGAAAATATTTTTTTACAACATAACTATTAGAGTATCTTGGCTGAAATTACTTGCACTGTTTTTTCACCCTAAAAAGAAGTTTTGAAGAAAATTTCAGCAATTTCGTATGTCTAGGAGATGAGATACAGCGTTTTAAACAAAAAAAAAATATTCTCCTGAGAAAAAAATTTTTTTGAATCTAAACTTTTGGAGTATCTTCGCTGAAATAACTTCCACTATTTCTTCACCCTAAAAAGAAGTTTTGAAGAAAATTTCAGCAATATCGTATGTCTAGGAGATGAGATACAGCTTTTTATAAACAAAAAATATTCTCCCGAGAAAATATTTTTTTACAACAAAACTATTAGAGTATCTTGGCTGAAATTACTTGCACTGTTTTTTCACCCTAAAAAGAAGTTTTAAAGAAAATTTCAGCAATTTCGTATGTCTAGGAGATGCGATACAGCGTTTTAAACAAAAAAAAAATATTCTCCTGAGAAAAAAATTTTTTTGAATCTAAACTTTTAGAGTATCTTGGCTGAAATTACTTCCACTGTTTCTTCACCCTAAAAAGAAGTTTTGAAGAAAATTTCAGCAATATCGTATGTCTAGGAGATGAGATACAGCTTTTTATAAACAAAAAATGTTCTCCCGAGAAAATATTTTTTTACAACATAACTATTAGAGTATCTTGGCTGAAATTACTTGCACTGTTTTTTCACCCTAAAAAGAAGTTTTGAAGAAAATTTCAGCAATTTCGTATGTCTAGGAGATGAGATACAGCGTTTTAAACAAAAAAAAAATATTCTCCTGAGAAAAAAATTTTTTTGAATCTAAACTTTTGGAGTATCTTCGCTGAAATAACTTCCACTATTTCTTCACCCTAAAAAGAAGTTTTGAAGAAAATTTCAGCAATATCGTATGTCTAGGAGATGAGATACAGCTTTTTATAAACAAAAAATATTCTCCCGAGAAAATATTTTTTTACAACAAAACTATTAGAGTATCTTGGCTGAAATTACTTGCACTGTTTTTTCACCCTAAAAAGAAGTTTTAAAGAAAATTTCAGCAATTTCGTATGTCTAGGAGATGCGATACAGCGTTTTAAACAAAAAAAAAATATTCTCCTGAGAAAAAAATTTTTTTGAATCTAAACTTTTGGAGTACCTTGGCTGAAATTACTTCCACTGTTTCTTCACCCTAAAATGAAGTTTTAAAAAAAATTTCAGCAATATCGTATGTCTAGGAGATGAGATACAGCTTTTTATAAACAAAAAATATTCTCCCGAGAAAATATTTTTTTACAACAAAACTATTAGAGTATCTTGGCTGAAATTACTTGCACTGTTTTTTCACCCTAAAAAGAAGTTTTAAAGAAATTTTCAGCAATTTCGTATGTCTAGGAGATGAGATACACCGTTTTAAACAAAAAAAAAATATTCTCCTGAGAAAAAATTTTTTTTTAATCTTAACTTTTGGAGTATCTCGGCTGAAATTACTTCCACTGTTTCTTCACCCTAAAAAGAAGTTTTGAAGAAAATTTCAGCAATATCGTATGTCTAGGAGATGAGATACAGCTTTTTAAACAAAAAAATATTCTCCCGAGAAAATTTTTTTTTACAACAACTTTTAGAGTATCTTGGCTGAAATTACTTCCACTATTTCTTCACCCTAAAAAGAAGTTTTGAGGAAAATTTCAGCAATATCGTATGTCTAGGAGATGAGATACAGCTATTTAAACAAAAAAAAAATATTCTCCCGAGAAAATATTTTTTTACAACTAAACTATTAGAGTATCTTGGCTGAAATTACTTCCACTGTTTCTTCACCCTAAAAAGAAGTTTTGAAGAAAATTTCAGCAATTTCGTATGTCTAGGAGATGAGATACAGCTTTATAAACAAAAAAAAAATATTATCCTGAGAAAATATTTTTTTAAAACTAAACTTTTAGAGTATCTTGGCTGAAATTACTTCCACTGTTTTTTCACCCTAAAAAGAAGTTTTGAAGAAAATTTCAGCAATATCGTATGTCTAGGAGATGAGATACAGCTTTTCAAACAAAAAAAAATATTCACCCGAGAAAATATTTTTTTACAACTAAACTGTTAGAGTATCTTGGCTGAAATTACTTCCACTATATCTTCACCGTAAAAAGAAGTAGTGAGGAAAATTTCAGCAATATCGTATGTCTAGGAGATGAGATACAGCTTTTTTAAACAAAAAAAAATTCTGAGAAAATATTTTTTTACAACTAAACTATGAGAGTATCTTGGCTGAAATTACTTCCGGTATTTCTTCACCTTAAAAAGAAGTTTTCAGGAAAATTTCAGCATGTTCGTATGTCTAGGAGACGAGATACACCTTTTTAAACAAAAAAAAAATATTCTCCTAAGAAAATATTTTTTTACTACTGAACTATTAGAGTATCTTGGCTGAAATTACTTCCACTGTTTCTTCACCCTAAAAAAAGTTTTGAAGAAAATTTCAGCAATTTCGTATGTCTAGGAGATGAGATACAGCTTTTTAAACAAAAAAATATTCTCCCGAGAAAATATTTTTTTACAACTAAACTTTTAGAGTATCTTGGCTGAAATTACTTCGACTATTTCTTCACCCTAAAAAGAAGTTTTGAAGAAAATTTCAGCAATTTCGTGTGTCTAGGAGATGAGATACAGCTTTTTAAACATAAAAAAAAAATCTCCTGAGAAAATATTTTTTTAAAACCAAACTTTTAGAGTATCTTGGCTGAAATTACTTCCACTATCAGTCAAGATACTCTAATAGTTTAGTTGTAAAAAAATATTTTCTCGGGAGAATATTTTTTTGTTTAAAAAGTAATTTCAGCCAAGATACTCTAACAGTTTAGTTGTAAAAAAATATTTTCTCGGGTGAATATTTTTTTTTGTTTGAAAAGCTGTATCTCATCTCCTAGACATACGATATTGCTGAAATTTTCTTCAAAACTTCTTTTTAGGGTGAAAAAACAGTGGAAGTAATTTCAGCCAAGATACTCTAAAAGTTTAGTTTTAAAAAAATATTTTCTCAGGATAATATTTTTTTTTTGTTTATAAAGCTGTATCTCATCTCCTAGACATACGAAATTGCTGAAATTTTCTTCAAAACTTCTTTTTAGGGTGAAGAAACAGTGGAAGTAATTTCAGCCAAGATACTCTAATAGTTTAGTTGTAAAAAAATATTTTCTCGGGAGAATATTTTTTTTTTGTTTAAATAGCTGTATCTCATCTCCTAGACATACGATATTGCTGAAATTTTCCTCAAAACTTCTTTTTAGGGTGAAGAAATAGTGGAAGTAATTTCAGCCAAGATACTCTAAAAGTTGTTGTAAAAAAAAATTTTCTCGGGAGAATATTTTTTTGTTTAAAAAGCTGTATCTCATCTCCTAGACATACGATATTGCTGAAATTTTCTTCAAAACTTCTTTTTAGGGTGAAGAAACAGTGGAAGTAATTTCAGCCGAGATACTCCAAAAGTTAAGATTAAAAAAAAATTTTTTCTCAGGAGAATATTTTTTTTTTGTTTAAAAAGCTGTATCTCATCTCCTAGACATACGATATTGCTGAAATTTTCCTCACTACTTCTTTTTAGGATGAAGATATAGTGGAAGTAATTTCAGCCAAGATACTCTGACAGTTTAGTTGTAAAAAAATATTTTCTCGGGAGAATATTTTTTTTGTTTAAAAAGCTGTATCTCATCTCCTAGACATACGAACTTGCTGAGATTTTCCTCAAAACTTCTTTTTAGGGTGAAGAAATAGTGGAAGTAAATTCAGCCAAGATACTCTAATAGTTTAGTTGTAAAAAAATATTTTCTCGGGAGAATATTTTTTTGTTTAAAAAGCTGTATCTCATCTCCTAGACATACGATATTGCTGAAATTTTCTTCAAAACTTCTTTTTAGGGTGAAGAAACAGTGGAAGTAATTTCAGCCAAGATACTCTAAAAGTTTAGTTTCAAAAAAAATTTTTTCTCAGGAGAATATTTTTTTTTTGTTTAAAACGCTGTATCTCATCTCCTAGACATACGAAATTGCTGAAATTTTCTTCAAAACTTCTTTTTAGGGTGAAAAAACAGTGCAAGTAATTTCAGCCAAGA
Source organism: Chilo suppressalis (assembly GCA_902850365.2). Lineage (NCBI taxonomy): Eukaryota > Metazoa > Arthropoda > Insecta > Lepidoptera > Crambidae > Chilo > Chilo suppressalis. The sequence continues at coordinate 3,636,168 of OU963910.1, forward strand.
TACTCTAATAGTTTTGTTGTAAAAAAATATTTTCTCGGGAGAATATTTTTTTTTGTTTAAAAACCTGAATCTCATCTCCTAGACATACGAACATGCTGAAATTTTCCTCCAAACTTCTTTTTAGGGTGAAGAAATAGTGGAAGTAATTTCTGCCAAGATACTCTAATAGTTTAGTTGTAAAAAAATAATTTCTCAGTAGAATATTTTTTTTTGTTTAAAAAGCTGTATCTCATCTCCTAGACATACGAAATTGCTGAAATGTTCCTCAATACTTCTTTTTAGGGTGAAGAAATAGTGGAAGTAATTTCAGCCAAGATACTCTAATAGTTTAGTTGTAAAAAAATATTTTCTCTCAGGAGAAAGATTATTTATTTTTTAAAAAAGCTTTATCTCATCTCCTACACATACGAAATTGATGAAATTTTTCCCAGAACTTCTTTTTAGGGTGAAGAAATAGTGGGTGTAATTTCAGTCAAGATACCCTAATACTTTCGTTGAAAAAAAAAAAATTTGTCTCAAGAGAATGTCGGCTGCTAGTTTCAGTTTCATTTTTGTGTAACGGTTGCCGCGCTCTAAGATATGTCATTGTGTATAATACAGGCCTGAGAACAATAACTATAGTCTACACTTCAGCTCTACACCGAAGCGAAGCGAGGGCGGGCCACTAGTAATACATATACATTAATATCGTATACAAGCATGTTTTAGTTCCTATAAGGATACTCAAGAGTACCATATCAACACAAACAGAGAAGCATATTATGCTTCGGGTTGCATTTTTTTTAGAATCTAGAAAAACCAAAAGTTTTTAAGTTACCTACCTTAGGTAGGTATCTGGGATAATCGAAGATCTGGAGTACCTGGTGACGCTGATTAGAAAACACAAGTGCCCAACCAAACTATTAGAAGAGATCGACATACCGCCTTTACAAAAAATATCAACTTGGTAGGCCGCTTCATTCGATGTCAAAAATCGAAGGTCTGAAGTATCTGATGAAGAATCCTCAGCTTGTCTCAGCTGATTTAGAGATATGGTAATGCCCCCTTCTACTATTGGTACACAAAAAAATCGACTGTCATTGCAAAAATCCAGCGTAGTGGGACACACAGTGTCACGTAGCACCTGGTTTTGTACCCTTGTGTACCCTTCAACGGCCAAGTCACACAACATTAACTATAATAATAAAGAAATCGCAGTAAGGAACCTTAGACATGGCACGAGTTTGTCTTGATTTCATTACTTTTTAGAGATAAACAAGCAGCTCCATCGAGACTTGGCTAGTTTTTTACAGAATGTTTTTGGTGGGATTGCCTTTTTCAAAGAACCTTGATGTACAGTTCATTGATTCTTTGTTAGAATGACGTTTATAATGATTTCAAGAAGAACACGTCCAATTCATTATGAAGCTGAAGCAAGCAACTGAAAGGTCAACATTATTGTAAATATGTACGATGGGAGTTTGTTTAAAGATAACTAAAGCGATTTATATTCTTTTATAATTCATGACATTTTATTAGAGGCCCCGGTATCGGTTCAGTCATGGTATCGAGCACCATAAGAGTCAATTAAGTGTGACGAACAGAGGAACAATAAATTGTTTAACCATTAACTTCAATACAATATTTAAATTCTCAAAAGAAATACCTATGCAACAGATGAACCTCGTACGCAAGATGGTTTAAGCTTCGTGCCATCATCAGTCAATAGCCGTTGTTTTGTTTGTATGTTGTGAATTATGATAAAATATAGTATATCGATGTATGCAAATGTATCAGCCACGTCTGATGTTAAGTGAAGGTGGAGGTCAGGTGCAGAGGTAGCTATTATAGCAGTTTTACCTGCTACACCAGTCATCTGTCGTCACTTTGCCGGCTAGTAAGGTTTTTTTGAGTGTTTATGCTGTTGGTCGCATATGACCTTTAGAGCGTCACCGGGTTTGGGGACGGCGAGATCCTAATGGGACCTCAAGTCAAGAATGTGCGAATTCCTTTAGAGGTATTCCAGGCGGAAGGCATCTCCCCACGGTGGGAGTGTTCTCTACGTCTGGAGGCTCTAGACCACTCTAACCTGAGGGGATCGGCTCAACTAGAGGGCGTCTCTGAGACTCGGACCTCAGCTCTGGTTAACTAAATGGTTGTAAGGTGCTTGTTCACGGCTCTTTTTAAGGACCTCGGGTTGCAGGAGAGATCAACACGTGAGCGGGCAAAGCATTCCATTTGTGGATAGTGAGAAAAAGTAGTCATTTGTTTCAATTTGAAGTAGCAGTCAGTATGATCGTAGCAACGAAGTCCGAAGCACGCCTTGTCACCTGAAAGGGAAGGTGGGATTAAAGAGGATAACTCCTCAGAACACTCGCCATGGTATTGTAGACAGACCATAGAATGCGCGTAATTGTAGAGGCTCGAGGTTGTTAGTCGCATCTGTATCGCCAATGATACGGGTCGCTCGTGTAGTAGTAATGTAAAATGAAAAAAATGGGTGCGTGTACTTATGTAGGCGCGTGAGAAGTTATCCTTCTTTGGCATCGTTTAAAATTAGTTTTTAATTGCATGCAAATAATTAATTACAATAAATTAATAAAAAGTCTGGAAAAGGACACAGTCAATAAAGTTCAGTTTTAATTTGAAAAAATAAATAAATAATCAAAATATTCAATTAAAATCGCTACTGAATATAATTTATTAGAACATATGTGATTTGCACTTGTATGAAACTCAAACACGTATTCCGAATATACAAACTAAAAACATGTGGATAAATATTATAAATATGAATACCTATAACTGTTACTTTATTACAAAAAATAAAGATGTGGTTTTTGGTTCTACTACACCAATGGTCAAGAGATGGCGCTGTAGTCTCCTGAATCGCGCTTTGGTTCCGTTGTTCCAGATTAATAAATACTTTTGATAGGCCTTCACAATGCGGTCGTTAGCACCCACTAAATAGAGATTCTATTTTGTTGGTAGATTTTCTTAATGTGCGGTAAACACATAAGTAATTTTTGTGTTACAGTGATGCGCGCGCATCTTAAAATTTCACACTCATCATTTTTTCATAACGCGCCTAAAGAAGTATAACTTCAAAAATAACAACTTTTTTTTCTCCATTTTAAAAAAACTGAGGACTGTTGTTTTTTTTCTTAATTTGTTATTTTCAAGATTTTACTATGAAAAATAAATGTATCAATAAGGTGTATTATTTCTGATTAGACATTTTGCTTTAAAAAACTGAAATTCTTCGAATGCGTTCTATTATCTGCTTTATTCACATTTCAAAGTAACATAAACCGAACGTGGAAATAGGGGATTTTCCCGTACGTCGTGAGTGTTGCCAATTGTTAAAAGCTTGGTTAGTAATTTTAAAACAATAAAGTGTGGCAGGTTTTAAAGTAAACAGAAATTTTTAATATAAATCATAAACATTGATTTTTAACGTTAATCTTCCTAAATAATTTTGAATCCTGTACTCATCATCATCATCATCAGCCTATTAATGTCCCCACTGCTGGGGCACAGGCCTTCCCTATGGATGGAATAAGGAGATTGGGCCATGACCCACCACGCAGGCCCAGTGCGTATTGGTGGGTGCTAACGACTGCAGATGCAGCCGGGACCAATGTCTTAACGTGCCTTCCGAAGCACGGAGGAGCTCGAGATAGTAATTTTTGGTCACCCATCCAATAACCGACCACTGCGAAAGTTGCTTAAGTTCAGCGATCGCATCCGAACGCGCTAACCACTTGCGCCATCGAGCTCCTCAACTACTCTACTTACTTGTGTAAAAGAACATGCACCAAAAATAAACCGTTTCTTTTTCAACGTTATTTCTCACGAAAGTAAAAAAACCGTTTTTTCATCTCTGGTCACTAGTTATTTATCCGAAACAGTATTCAAGGTTGTCATTGGGGCATCTGTCTCGCGACGACCATGAAACATGCAAAAAACGTTACCCGACCACATTAATGAAATTGAAACCGACGGGTATGCAAGCAGGCAAGTATGTTGAGGAACCGTAAAAGTACCAACACGTTCGAATGAACCTGAATGAATGAGACCTAGGCCGATGACGACATTCTGAATGTACGGTGAGCAAAATACTGCGTCCTATTCTTTTTTTTCGAGATTTACGGGAAGTTGTTATTATAATAATAATAACTTTATTTGGAACAAGTTCACTGTACATACAAATTTTTAGCAACTTTGTCCTGTCGTACTGGTTGACTGGCAGAGAATACCTATGGCATAAGTCCGCCTTTTACTTAAGTTTGGCAATAAAGTTTAAATAAATAAATACTTTCACGAAACGTTAAATCTGCTATGGTTTTACAAAACTGTGTAGCAGTATTAAAGCACATTCCCGTTCAATGTGAGAACGGCGTTCCTATCAGAAACATTAAAACCTATTAAAAGCAAAATAAACTGCCCTTAAAAGGGATAAAGAATAAAATATAAATGATATGTATATAACGCGGGGAGTCGGAAAGGGGGTCGCATTTAGGCTTTGCCAGATGGCCGGGAAATCTGGGATTGTTACGGAATTTTGCGTCTTGTCTCGTGTCCGCTTATTAGACCTTATTGTCCCATATAATGTATTAGTTTCGTAACAAAACAAACGAATAACGAATGACACCGCTGGCCTGCTTAATTTTTTAATTCTGAGGGGTGATGGGGGGTTTCATTTGATGCTTTTTTTCAGGAGGGGGAATGCAAATGTCCCGGAATTGATAAGCCAGCATCTGGCAACCCTAGTCGCATTCCAGCTTAGTCTCAAGTTAATTTTTACGGGTTTTACAAAATAGTCTGGTTAGTAACAAGAAATATCATTGTTGTTTCTGTCTACAAGTCGCCGCGTCGGGGCAACAGGTGACTTCTTAGTTTTTATGAGACAGGACAAACGGGAATACGGCTCATTTCATCCGTCGCCTGTGGATATATACAACACCAGCATCACAAACGCGTTGCCGACAGTAAGTACATATAACTAGCGGTCAAAACTTGCGCAGTACTTAGAGGTTTTTGTATGTAAAATTGTGGCTGCGCAGGCGACCTTGTCTATGGTCGATGCTGGGATGTATACATAGAATGTAAACGTGGAATATAGAAAGTCATCATCACCATTATTAGCCTAACTAGCAAACCAGTGAACCAAATGTTCACCAAAACCTGATTTAAAAAAAAAAAAAAAACTTCGGAGATTTTGTGTGGTTTCGTTTGAAATTCGTGATTTCTCGAAAACCGGAAGTGCTACGTTACTCAAATCCGGTTTGTAGTCTTATCAGACTATTCTTAACTTATAACTTAAATATTCTCTGTATCTATCTCTTACGGTTTGGCCGCTGAAACAGCACCACAGACAGACGGACGGACGGACTTGTCTAATAGATAAGAGATAATCTCCCCACTGCTGGCACACAGGTCTTAGATGGAATAGGGAGATTGGGTCATGACTAGTGTTGCCAGGTGTCCCGATTTGCGCGGGACGTCCCGATTTTCAAGAGTCTGGGGACGCGTTCCGATGTGTTCCTGATCGGGAAGCTAAATATCCCGATTAATCAAATAAAATTTAAGTAATTAATATAATACTATACTTGCACTAGTAGTTTAAAACGCAATAAATTACGCCCATACTTAAAAAACCCTTGTTTTTTGTTTACTGCCCTGATTTGCAACCCTAAATCCCGATTGTTTTGACCTCATGTACCGATTTAAAACAAATCGGCCTGGCAACACTAGTCATGACCCACCACGCGGGCCCAGTGCGGATTGGTGGGTGCTAACGAATGCAGATGCACCCGGGACTAACAGCTTAACGTGCCTTCCGAGGAGCTCGGGATAGTAAATTTTTGATCACCGATCCACTGCGAAAGTTTCTTAACTTCAACGATTGCAGCCGAACGCGCTAACCACTTGCGCCATCGAGCTCCTCAGACGAACTTATAAAGAAAGAGTTTACATAATATTATGTTGCATCTCCTCCGGCATGTTTGCCGTGGCCCATACAGATGGTTTCGCGGCCATCATGGGCTCGCTACTTGGGCGGGTGCGCGGCAGCCCCAACAACATCCTGAGGGCGCTGGCAGAACGCTGGGACTCTCCGATGCTAGCTCGCTGGATACGACTGCATGCAGTCATATAGGCGGGAGCACTGCCGGATTTAGGGGAGGGCAACCGAGGCCAAAGCCCCAGGGCCTCCACAAACGGGGGGCCCCCACAATAGAGACTTCGGAAAAAAAAATCTTTCAAATTCCAACTAGTAAACACTAGTAAACATCTTTTCCTTTGATATTTTTTTTACTCTTTTACCTTTACCTACAGCCTACAGTACTTTGTACATCTAACTAGGGCCGAATTAAAGGCAGGGCAGGTGGGACTGTGGCCCAGGGGCCTCCACAACAACTTAAGAAATAACAACATTTCGATGGGTCAACAAGCATGCAAATCCTAAGTGGCCCGGGGCCTCCACAATCCTAAATCCGGCCCTAGGCGGGAGCATCGTAGGGTGACATCAAACCACATGTGTTTATTTACTAACATTACTTTTTAAGTATAATCTGTTTGTTACTAACCCACTATGGATCCTTGTTATCCGAAAATAAATGATTATTATTATAAGATTAGCACAATTCCATTATCGCTGTGTGCACATGAAATGTGGGTCAAGGGCGTCGTGATAGCCCACTAGGCACCGCCGCCGCGCCGCAGTCGCAGCCGCCAGATAAACGTGCAATTAGCATGCATCATTGTATCGCCGCATCAGGGATGCTGTATTCATTCATTATGAGGAGATCGAAAGCGCAAGAAGTGGTTAGCGCGTTCGGCTGCGATCATTGAAGTTAAGCAACTTTCGCAGTGGTCGGTCATTTGATGATGGGTGACCAAAAATTTACTATCTCGAGCTCCTCCGTGCTTCGGAAGGCACGTTAAGCCGTTGGTTCCGACTGCATCTGCAGTCGTCAGAACCCACCTATCCGCACTGAGGAAGGCCGTTGGTCCCGACTGCATCTGTAGTTGCCAGCACCCACCTATCCACACTGAGCCCGCGTGGTGGATCATGGCCCAATCTCCCTATTCCATCCATAGGGAAGGCCTGTGCGCCAGCAATGGGGATATTAATATGATGATGATGAGGCTGTCTTATCTATGGTCGATGCTCAAGTTTGCTAGGATGAAGAAAGCGTTTACATATTATTAGATAGATTAGCACAGTTCCAGTATCGCTGTGTACACGTGGAATGTGGGTCAAGGGCGTCGTGATAGCTCGGCACCGTCGCCGCGCCGCAGCCGCAGCCGCCAGATAAACGTGCAATTAGCATGCATCATTGTATCGCCGCATCAGGGATGCCGGAGAGGTGTTGTCTTTTTTTTCATTAAGATTGAAAATTAGTTTGATCGATTAATCGACCTTTTCTGTTTCCTAACTGGTATTTTTTTTTTGCCAAAATATGTGTTATTAATTTGTTTCTTAGGTTTTCACGCACATCACTCATTAAATAAAACTAGTTTTTCACGGGTTAATGCAAGAAACTTTATTTATTTATTTATTGACGTTTCGCAGCCTTTACAGGCTGCAAATAAAAAATTGATTTCGACGAATTTTTTATTTGTTTGTTAATAAAAAAATATTCCGACGACGCAGCCTATAAAGGCTGCGAAACGTCAATAAATAAATAAAGTTTCGTGCATTAAACCGTGAAAAACCAGTTTTATTTAATGTGTAATTAACTGCTACTAATAGATATTACATTACTAAATAGCTAAATTTTATGATCTAAAAAGTTTTTTAAATATATCTGACGTTTAGAAATCTTGTAATATTAATATGTTGACATTGTATATTTTATTGACATAATATTAGGTACAACTCTGACATGCATAATTCTACAGAAAAATGTTATAATTAATTAATCTCTTTTTTTTTTATTGGTTCCATATTAAAATGGCAAAACACGTGCTCAATCCACTTTATGTAATAGCTATATACCGTGTTTTAGCAAATAAAGATTATGATTACTAATATTAATGTTTGATCACTTAATATTTTATGAAGTGATAACTTCTTATGGGAGGCTAAACAGCTTCGTTACGTAACGCGTTATGGCGCCAGTCTGTCTGGCTTCCTTTCCTCTCACACAGCGTTAGGCAGGCTACTTCTCTCTCACGCCCGCCGGTCTAACCCGCAGTGCCGTTTAGATAAGTGTAAGTTATCACTTCTGTCGTGCGTCCCGAGACGCACACGCTTTTATTTTATTTCCTAACAGGTTTATTTTGCAAAATGTGAGTAAATACCTGTTACTTCTACGATTTTAAACTTTTATTAATACTTTACTTAAAAAAAAGAAATAGTGAGACATTTTTTCGTTTACATTTTCAATATGTCATAAATAATGTGTTAGATATGTCGTGAAACATGTAAACGTTAAACTTCACTTGTTTCTTATAAGCAGAAGTTCTTGTATATAAATGTAAGTTAAAATGTTCAGTCAATTTACTGATTAAGTTTTACGATATCAAACTCGACACTCTTATTTTAATCGTTCTTTGATTCAGAAATATATTTCAATTCACGATCGGACCATCCCTACTGAATTGCATAAACTCTGGTTATTAAACCAGATATACAGTGTTTGTCTAGATAAATGTAGCATTCTGCAGAATAGATAAGGTTTAGGCAAGACAAATATTGTATAATATTACCTACTCTACTTAATATACTGTGATCAACAAAAAGGTTGTATTTCGATTCAAATAATTCACGCGAATGTCATAAAAGAAGGGATATTAAAACCCGAGAGTCTGTTTTCGGCTTCGCCTCACGCAATATTAGGTTGACTCTCGTCTTTTAATACCTTAATTATATGCAGTATGCAGCTGCATACGCTACATTATCTTCACTCATAGGAAAAATTAAAATTAAAAAAAGTACAGATCGCGGCACATAACTCTAGCGCTTCACAAAACGCGGAGGGGATTGCTGCGCATGGGTATGACTGGACAGCCAATCGGCGCAACGCACGCCCGCTAATTAATTCTGTTACAATTTAACTTTTTTTTTATTTATTGTAACACGCTTAAAAATAAATTTAATATATATACATATCTAAACCACTAAATGGATTGTTAATATGTAGCATCCGCCGCAGCAAAAGTTGCAGACATAGATGTTGATCTTAATCTTACTTAGTTACTATGCAAATGAAATTAAAATAAATCATATAATTTGCTTATAGTACAGTCAATCTGTAGGTTGAGTGGTGAAAAAAAAACCTGACGTCAGTAAGCCACCTTGGCGATGGGCATGTTCAACTCGTAGGCGTTTTTTTTAAAAACTCAAAACGTCAAAAAATTTTTGAAACGCATTTTTCTTGTTTTGTATGCATTTTCGAAACTTTTTTTTCGAACATAATTGTAAAGGGCATTGAGTACTACAATTTATGTCATTGTTGCAATCTCGTACAACAAAAAATGCGCATTGTAGGTGGCGCTAAAGTCTCAAAAAAGTGTTTTTTCATTTTTTCACCCTGAAAATATCATTTTAATGGAAAACTTTAAATGGCAAAGTTGTTTCGTTCATAATTACCAACAACTTTTGTATAAACAATTTTTTTGTATTACTTACCGTTTTTAAGTTATAAATTGCGCAGCTATGAAAAATCCAAAAGTCGGTTTTAGGCAGTTCAAGTACACATTTGCAGTGCTCATTTCAATCATGAAAAAAAATAAAAATAAAACTATTTTTTTTTATTTTTTTTTCATTTATTTTTGTATTTCAATCATGAAAAAAAATAAAAAATAGTAAAACGTACATTGAAATGTGCACTGCAAATGTGTACTTGAACTACCCAAAACCGCTCTATTGGATTTTTCATACCTGCGCAATTTATAACTTGAAAACGGTAAGTAATACAAAAAAATTGTTTATACCAAAATTTGTTGGTAATTATGTACGAAACAACTTTGCCATTTAAAGTTTTCCATTAAAATGATATTTTTTAGGGTGAAAAAGTGAAAAAACACTTTTTTGAGACTTTAGCGCCACCTACAATGCGCATTTTTTGTTGTACGAGATTGCAACAACGACATAAATTGTAGTACTCAACGCCCTCTACAATTATGTTCGAAAAAAAAAGGTTCTAAAATGCATACAAAACAAGAAAAATGCGTTTCAAAAAAATTTTGACGTTTTGAGTTTTTAAAAAAAACGCCTACGAGTTGAACATGCCCATCGCCAAGGTGGCTTACTGACGTCATTTGGCAACAGAAAAAACAAGACTTACCCTTTAGGTTTTTTTTTCACTGAAACGATATTTTTTTCGACAGATTGACTGTACTATTAATCTTATATGCTACTACTAGGTTAGACATATTGCTGAAGTTCATCCTTAATGACTGTTAAAATGTTTTTTAAGTTTATTTTTTATTTTACAAATGTTATTACAAGTAGTTTACAATAATTGTAGTTCTGTAGGTAGCTCGATAATAATTTTTGGTAATGTATATTGCCACACCCTTGTTCCATATAAGGTATTATAAGTTACTTCTCAAATATATTTTTTTCTAATGAATAAAAGCTTGCTTTTCTCCTTTTTCTTACTTTCCTAAAAGTATTTTTTTGTAATTTTTTACAAAAGATTTTATGTATCTGCTTGTAGAGATACAGCAGCGAGACAGAAATAGCTTAGTGCCAATGTCAAAGAAACATGACAATATATTAGTTTACATGAAGGTATCATGCGAAATGTCAATCAGAAAAAAATGCGAATTCTATTTATATAATTCACTCAAAATGTACTATTGTAGGTTTTCCAAGATAGTAGGTACTTGGTTTTTTAGACAATCATCGAACGATGGAATTTCGATCGACTGGCTACAGTTAATTGTTATGGAAATGTTGTACACAAAATAGAAAGTGCAGAAGGTAATCTCATGTTCTTCATTTACTTGACGACCTCGGTGGACATTTACAGAGTACGCATGTCAGAAGTGAAACGAACTTTCATAATAATAATTATGAAAATATATATTAACACAATGACATAATTTAAAAAACGTATAATTAAAGACGAACTACGATAACTATAATATACCACGTATTTTTTTATAAAGTTCTGTCTTGTTCTTTACCTATCCGTTCTTTAAAATTTTAAATCGTCGTAGGTACTAAAATCAGACGCTCATATCGTGACGCGAAAGAAGTTTTACTTCAATTCATTTGACGACCTCCGTGGCCGAGTGGTTTGTACACCGGGTTTCATGGTATCGCCTACCCGAGAGGTCCCGGATTCGAATCCCGGTGGGGGCAGATGTTTGTGTGATGAATACGAGCTTTTGTACTCCAGTCATGGATGTTTAATATGTATTTCTAAATAAATATACTTATATATGTACCAGTATACGTAGGTATTCTATCCGTTACCCTAGTATCCCATAACACAAGCCTTACAGTGCTTACTTTGGGGCAAGGCTTATTGGTGTTATTGTTGAAAATATAAAAAAAAACTATCCTACAGGGATTACTTTGGGGCTAGGCTAATTGGTGTGAGTGTATGAAATATTTATTATTATTATTATTATTCATTTACGCTCGGCGGCGTTTTCGCTAGAAAAGTCAACTTTGGCTTATGCACAAAAAAATATCCTAGTAGTGGTATTCGCATCTGGTTGTTTGATTTATTGTCGAGAATGAAACAGAAATTACGAAAATATAAACCAATAATAAATAAAAAACTACAATTTTGATGTTATAGTCGAAATTAAAAAAACGATAATTCACCGTTCAATGTTGAATTTAAAGATCCATCTACTGAACAGATACGAATATAATGATTTTTTTCGCGCTATTACCACACAGAAATGTTCACAGACGCGTCGTGTCTCAAGCGGATAGAACTTGCGTTCGTAGTGGTTTCCTCCTCCAACTGGTCCCAGATCTTTTCCGAGAGCGGTATCTGTGTGCGTCATTATTAGAGCGCACTTTGTATGCAGATGACCTTCTGTACTCTCTATTTTGAGTGGTGTATGTGTACAGTGAAGAGCACAACAATAACTAATTATTCATTATTGCATTTTTATACAGTTTACAGCTGTAGCTGCATCAGCAAAAAAAAATAGTTTTCTGTAGGGAATACTAAACTGGTTACATGTGATAACGACACAATTTCCTACCCAGGGATCATTGTGTAGGACAACATGACCCACTCAATATTATAAAGATAGTGTTTTTTGAAAGACCAAGTCGTATCGTGCATACGAAAGGTTTAGGTTAGGTTAGGTTAGGGTTTTAGGGTACCTGTACAAGTTTTAATTATTATGTAAAGTAATCAAAACTTTTTAGCAAAATAATTAAACCGCCAAAAACACTGAAAAGCAGAAAATAATTAGCTTTTAAAAATTATTAGGGCGGGGGGAACTACTCGAACAAAAATTTACAATTTAAAGTTTAATATTTTACAAACGGATCCCTCAATCGAAAGATATTCTTAGCAACCCCTTAATCGTTTTAAAGGAAGGAATAAAGGAATATTCAACGATACGCCACACGATAGGAGGACGATGAAAAAAAGCACCCCCACTTTACATTTAGCTACCCTAAAAAAGGTTTTTTTTTCAAATTTTTATGGGACCTACTTCCGAGTATATCCTTTCCAATAAAAAAAGAATTATCAAAATCGGACTGCTCTGTAAAAAGTTATAGTGATCTATCTGAATACATAAAAAAAATAGGCGTCGAATTGATAACCTCCTAAATTTTTTTTGTCGGTTGAAAAATAGTTGAAATTACATTCTGTGGTGATTTATTTTCTATATTTTTTTTTAATTTTTGTTTTTTTATAAGCGGTAGTAGAAATACACCTTGCGTGTAAAATTTTAATACATTTTTAGTAAGTAGGTACGGTATAGGGATCAGTGTCCGATCCATGCGTTAGGTTTGCAAAAACTTAATTCTATGTTGATAAACTATTTAAAACAGATAGAACCCTATCTAATACTAATTTTCCAATCGGTGGAAAGTCCCCCATCAACTTTTCACTTGTGGTGCGGTGTGATTTAAAATTGGAATGTGTAAGCGAATTTCAAATATAACGAATTTCCAAATAATATCGGCTAATTTCGCTGTGAAAGAGAGATTGTTCTTACAGAATAGCACGACTGCTGCAGAACCGCGAACCCGCCGGAACAATGAAGAAAATTTAGGACACCAATCTGATGCAATGCCTTTAAAAATTACTAGCTTAGGTTTGAACAACCGAATGAAAATCCGAACTCAATATTATAGAGCTTTTAAAAAAGATTTTTTTTTTTTTATAGCCAGGTAGGCAAATGACTCTACCCCACCTGATGTAAGTGGTGATAAAGTCCAAACGCGAAAATAGCTGGTACAGCAGTGTTAACGCCATCTATCCTTCGAAGAGAGAAGCTGCAATCGGTTCATCATCATCGTCCGTTCATACATTCATTGCATACCCATTCGTTACTACATTCACTCATTTTGATTTATATAGATTCACTCTCCCTCTTGCATTCGAATTCAACAAAGACAACGTACGCACATAATTTCAATAAGATCTGTATTTTACTATGAATAATATTTTACAATCTGAATATCCGATTTTTATTGAGAAATCCACATATAGAAGCCACTAAGCTATCGAACATGCAGTTATAAACTGACACACCAACCATTCACACCTTGCCGGACTGAAAAATGCTTTTTCACGCCTCTCTTAAAGGACCCCAGATTGTAGGAAGTCTTTTTAACAATGTATAGGTACCAATGATCTAAAATAACTTGTTCTACCTCGGATAGCGGTATTTTCACAGACTTTTTAGCTTCACCTGTTTTTAATTTATCTTCAACTCACACCTATAAGATAAACCCTATTAATTTGTTGCTTGATATGGCCTAGAACCTGGAGGGCAGCTTTAGAATTGTATTGCCTGGGGGGAACCAGGTAAAGAAGAAAATTAACATTTGTTATATTTAGCTTATACGTAACCTACAGCGGCCGCCCGCGACTTTATCCTAGGCTTTTGAGAATTTGTTGGGATTGAAAGTATCCTATGCCTTAATTCAGGTCATAAACTACATGCGTACCAAATTTCATCCCAATCCATTTAGTAGTATTTGCGTGCTTGAGTAACAAACATACAAACTTTCATATTTGTAATATTAAATAGGATTGGTGTACTATATTTAATCCAAATTCATTCTCAGCCGTTTCAGCGAGATTGATTACCAGATAAGTATAAATATAATATGAAAACCTCATTCATAATAACAGCAACATAATAAACATCAATACTTTGTTTCAATACCTAATTAAAATGCTGGTAAAAAAAAATAAAAAATAACAAAAATCTTAAATTAAGTTTCTATTATATTAATTTTACGAAAACAATCATTTTTAACGGTATTCCCGGTGCAACGTACGAAATATGCACGCTAAAAAATGTCGCTGTCGGTTGGTGCGCAGGCGCAAATAGCATTAATTGATAGAGCAACAAACTGCAACATTGTTGCGCCCACCTTGACACGCCGCGCCGGTTGCCATATACCAGCCTACGTACTCAAGGAGACAGGCTCGATGTAAGTTATATCTACGGCTGCCATCTCTAAAATGTGGCACCCAGGATAAGACGCTTGTAAACCCGGATTTTGGAGCCCAGAACCCGGACAGACCAATAAAAAACAGTTGACCAAAAATCAACCAAAAATGTCACAAATCAACTTTTGTTATCTAAAGAAAAGTTTACTAGAAAAAAATCCACGCGGACCAGGCAGCGGACGGGACTCGAACCCGTATCCTTCGCTTCCCACAAGTAGTTTTTTTTTTCTAGTAAACTTTTCTTTAGATTTAAACATCTAGCAGTTAAATGCTTAAAATTAAATAAAATCATAACTGTAATTCCTATTTCTTCTTTCAAATGTTTAATACTTGAAAAAGTATTCATTTGACATTGTGGGTTACCTACAATGCGAAGAGATGGCGCTGCCTTGCAGCTTAAGGCTAGGAAAATTTCGACGCGGCTAATAGGGCCGTGGTAGCATAATGGTCAGTGCATTCGCCCGGATAGCGAAGGATGCGGGTTCGAGTCCCGTCCGCTGCCTGGTCCGCGTGGATTTTTTTCTAGTAAACTTTTCTTTAGATTTAAACATCTAGCAGTTAAATGCTTAAAATTAAATAAAATCATAATTTTTGTTATGTTGATGTAGGCAAAAGAGGTCACTGCCGCCCATGTACACTTGCAGCACCGAGGGCCACTCGTGCTATTATTGCGGGCAGTATGGGCGACAAAGCTGATCTTTGTTGGAAGTCAGCATTTATGGTTACGGTGTTAGAATAGATTTATTTATTTTCAAAGACATTTAAATTGACGGATTAATTGGCGACCCGAAACAGGAAATTTTTAAACCCGGACTACAAATGAAACCCCGCCCGGACGCTCCCCGGACGCCCCGTAAACTAGGACAAATCCGGGGCAACCCGGACGGATGGTAGCCCTAGTTATATCATATATCTAATATATGTATAATATATTTTTATTTGTTAATGGGTAAGTTCTTGATCCTCTATCCGGCCCGAGGACAAAGATGGGATCCACGGTGCATCGAGCTTACCCAGAAAGAGATATTAGAATAGAATATTAATGAGGTACAATTTATTTGTGAGGCGTCTCCTGTATTAACTTTTTTTATAGATAGTTCCAACAAATGACTGATGTTAAATGACGGTGAAGTCCAGACGTGGAGATAGCAAATGACTAATTTATAATATATATTATGTTGTAGTTTAATATAGGTGGTAATGAGTAGTCATGCTCTCTTAAAAATCTCTTCGGTGGTGTTGTGCGAGGCGGGTCGTTAACTTCCCTAAAATATGGTTTGAGCGAAGTGATGGCTGGTTCACTCGTTATGATCGTGAACGGGTGCTGCCAGCGGGGATGTCTGCTTTATACTGTGTTACTATTGAGATGTTATCAAGTATACCTAATATTAAATGAACAATACCTAATAGCACACTGTTTGTATTTATACTGGACACAGAAATCAAAATGTGAGTGGACGTTGTATTGCTAGCGGCATGAGTTTCTTGCGCCCATTCTTCTCATCAGCTAAACGATATACTGAATAAAATAAATAAAGTCGGCAGGAAAAATATTGGATTCAAAAAACATTTAAATAAGTCAATTTGAATAAAGTATGACTTCAGTTCTTTTAATTTCATTCACCCAGAGTGAAGATAGTAAAAAGAGTCGGCTTTTTGTACTCGGAAATACAGACGCAGGCAGGCAATTCCACTCCTTCCCTAGACGCATTATAAAGAAACTTGCCGTGCGTCTGGACGTCCGACAGAAGAAGGCAGTATGTGGTCGTGTAATTTATGAAAAAACCCATGCATAATATATATATATATTGGATGAGTGTAGTTTAAAGGCGTTTATGTTTATTAATTTTATAAAAAAAAGTCAGGAAACAGACATGAGCCATGTGCTTGTTTCGTGTTAGTAAACGGCTGCCACAGCTTAAAGGCTTGCAGGGCTTACAGAGTATTACTCGTGTTGTTGCCTACTTCACTAGGTAGATTCGCATTTTTCATCCAAGGTTTTATATTTTTATTCAAGGTCGTTTAACAGTAACCCGACTGAGGTAAACCTCTGTCCCCTGGCCTAGCTGCAGTTTATAATAACACAGGGCTCAAGTCAAGTTCATGATGAAACAAGTAAGTAATTACACAAATTTTACAGCTCACACGGCCCGTCTTGACTTGCTCGTGCAAAATTAATTTGAAGCTATTTTGCCATTTATTTTAATGTAGAAACATACATATTTTATTTTATTTCCAACACACACCGATTAGCCTAGCCTCAAAGTAAGCACTATAAGGCTTGTGTTATGGGATGCTAGGGTAACGGATAGAATACATATACTGTACACATATAATTTATATAGAGATACATATAAAACATCCATGACTGGAGTACAAATGCTCGTATTCATCACACAAACATATGCTGCTACTGCCTGTACTGCCTACCTGCTATTGTACGGTTCCGGATGTTGGACAGTCAAGAAAACGCATGAACAGATGCCAAATGTTAAAGTGACCAGGATGGACAGAGTTCGGAATGAATACGTACGGGGGAGTTTTAAAGTCGCACCAATCACAGACAAAATGACGACCTCCGTGGCTGAGTGAGTTGTACGCCCCGCCGGTTTTCAAGGTGACGCCGACTCGAGAGGTCCCGGGTTCGAATCCCGGTGGGAGCAGATGTTTGTGTGATGAATACGAGCATTTGTACTCCAGTCATGGATGTATAATATGTTTTTCTATTTAAACATAATTATATATGTACAGTATATGTATTCTATCCGTTACCCTAGTATCTCATAACACAAGCCTTACACTGCTTACTTTAGGGCAAAGCTAATTGGTGCGTTTAAAAAAAAATGACGGAAAATCGCCTTAGATGGTATGGCCCTATCATGAGACGGGACGAAGACCATGTAGTGAAAATCGCATTAAGCTTGCCAGAACAAAAGAGAGGTAGAGGCCGCCCGCCATGGACCTGGCGGTCAAATATCGAAAGAGACCTTAAGAAAGCTCAATTGCCAAAACCGACAACACAGGACAGATCAACCTGGCGCCGTAGAGTGAGAAGACCCGACCCCAGATAACGGGAACAGAGACGGAAGAAAAAGATATGCCCCCAACGGGATTCGAGTCCGGGACCTCTCGAGTCAGCGTCACCATGAAACCCGGCGTACAAACCACGCGGTCACAAAGGTCGTCAAAAATAGTATAATATGAAGAAAAAACTGAGTTCAAAGATACAAACACAAAGTAGCTAGACAACTAACAGTATCGTTGAAATTTTAATTTACTTTGATAGTAGCCTTGTCTTACCAGCTAATGAATCATCATCATCGTCATCATCAGCCTATTAATGTCCCCACTGCTGGGGCACAGGCCTTCCCTATGAATGGAATAGGGAGATTGGGCCATGACCCACCACGCGGGCCCAGTGCGGATTGGTGGGTGCTAAAGACTGCAGATGCAACCGGGACCAACGGCTTAACGTGCCTTCCGAAGCACGGAGGAGCTCGAGATAGTTAATTTTTGGTCACCCATCCAATGACCGACCACTGCGAAAGTTGCTTAACTTCAACGATCGCAGCCGAACGCGCTAACCAGTTGCGCCATCGAGCTCCTCAGCTAATGAATGACACTATCTATTAAGTTTTCTGTACATCTTCAAACATTATTGTTATCACAGGCAGTGTAATCGGAGACTTTATCGATATGTAGATACCTCATATTACAAGTCTCATCGCATCGTGTATAGGAATTATGTTTTATTATTTAAAGTTTGCTGATTTAATTTTATCACTGTTTTAGCATTGTAAGAGATCATAGATGCGTATCTCTCCCTTCACATACATAATATAACATTATGCAGTTGCCCGTGTGAAAAAAATCATTATCAAGTTTTTGATGTGTAACATCTTTCCTCTCGCTTTCCTGCAATTTGTGGGAGTGATTTCGTGAAATGGGACGGAAGTGTGTAACAGGAAGTCGCGAAAGCGCGCGCTATTTGATTTGATTTTACAACACAATGTTCAAATGGCTTATTCCTTTTGTAGTAGGTTTTTTTTCTTTTTTTACTTTATATAAGGTTAGGTTTCAAATGTTACACATCATACGCTACTATTGTAAGGCTCGCTCGTTTTTCTGTATTGTTACGTGTCGGGGTGGTTTTCGAAATTATATGCCAGTTCACGCTTGACAGTTCTTTATTCATCACACAGTCCACACAATAACACGCAATGTAATTACAAAACACTCACTAAACACTGTTTTATCGTTAAATCGTACTTGAACACTTTTGTTGCACTTTGGTCGCCTTTGGATTCGCTCCGAAATCGCTGTTGAAACTCAACTGTCTCTGCGCAGCGCCAATCGCGTTTATATACGCCGATCGACGCATTCTAGAAAGTACCTGTTAAATTGAGAATTAGCTAGCACTTTCGGTGGCAAACATGCTTATGGCTCGCCTGATGGTAAGCTGCCACCATAGACTATAGATGTATGGGCCAGGGTCGAACCTACCCTGGTCCAGTCTCCTACCCCGTAGATCCGTGTAACCTTACACACGACAGAAACATAACATCACCAAAAGGTAGTGTTTTGTTACTGTGATATTCTGTAGGATGGACATTACTTACTTTCCCAGAAAGACATGTATCTTGCGGAAAATTCACATAATTTCATGTTGATTTCAGTATCAGTTATTAAATATAAACGAACGTTTCCATTATCTACTACCATTACAACTATCTCTGGTTAACTTATCGAGGATAAGTTATTAGGACAGACTTATTATGCACAAAAACGATAGGAAATTGGGCGTACTTATGTATTTACTTTTATAATAATAATCTTTATTGACATACACCTCACAGGACATACAAGACATTAAACATGACAGTGAAAACGTACACAATAATTCTACATTAAAATAAATGGCAAAATTGCTTCAAATTAATTTTGCACGAGCAAGCCAAGACTGAGTGAGCTGTAAAATTTGTGTAATTACTTAATTTTAGTCGTTTTACCATAAAGTATATCTTCCTTCTTCCAATAATATACATGTTGTATGTATAGTATGTTGGAATACGCAAGTTATTCAAATAAGACTCATTTTTTTATAAACTTCTGTATTGTCCCTCAATCAATATTTTTCAATAAAAATTCATTTAGAACAAGTAATATTTTTTTGATAAGTGTGCAAAACCTGTGGAAAGTTCATATTTTTGAAACGCCACATATCAGTTGTGACGTAGAAGTACACTACCGCCATAGCAACCAACAAAAAGCGCCTCACAGTACATATATGTCGAAGTCAACGAGACTAAGGTTACGGCCAGAGTGCACTCAGATTCAGATTCAGACTCGGAAAACAAGCGCGAGAAATATACAGTGTAGATTAAGCAGGTTGCCTGCTGCCACTATGGCCACCCTGCTTAAACTACACTGTTTATTTCTCGCGCTTGTTTTCAGAGTCTGAATCTGAATCTGAGTGCACTCTGGCCGTACCCTAAGGCCCGTATTATAAAATGACAACTAAGTGTTGATCTTTACTTGAGTACAGTTAGAAAGGTATGTCGCTATGTGCTCTATATAGCAAGACCAGATTCATTACTGAGAATCTTTCTATAATACGGGCCCCTAGTGCGAGTGAGTATTGCGCGCGGACCTAACATTAGTGTTAACAGTAAACTTGTTTGTTTTGTCGATATAAACCATGATGTCCCAACCAAGTGTTCCAAAATAGTAACCGTTTAAAATGCCCGTGATCCAAGTAGCAATATCATAAAAAACTTTCACTGTAAAAGTGTAATTAAGCATTTCTTTTCTCTGTCACGTTTCTCAGAAAAGAAAACAGATAAATATGGATTTCCTAGAAACATTACAAGTGGACGCCTCATTAATAATGGTTCAACTAGTTTTGTTAGCTGGCAACATAGAGACGTCTGGTCTATATCGGAATTGTTCGGTCACTCGCTTAAAGGTGATATACTGTCAATTAAAGTCTACGGCATCGTTTTAAGTTTGGCACACTCCGAGCGCGCGGGTCGCGCGGCGCACTAAACAGCACGTTTGTCAAATTTCAAGATTGTACGCGTTAGTAAGTTGTTGCTGACTGGTTCGAAAGATGCGCTTGCGCCAAGGCTTGAAACCGGTTTCAAAAATAGCGGTAAATTAAGGTTAATACCGGTTTTTAGTAAAGGTTTCGTTCGGAGTGCGACCTAAATGAAAGCGGTACCTAAAACCTTAATAAACCGGTTTAATCCAGAGCGACACGTGCACGCGTCGGCATCGCTTGAAGTTTGTTTTGTTTGAACTAATCAAGTCACAACTTGTTAATGCTCAGAGATTGATGCATTTATTGACACGTTTGCTAGCGTCTAGTGGGTCAAGTTATTCATTTTGTAGTTGTGTATTTATTTCAGCCGGCAGTAAGAGCGAAACGAAACCCTTTAAAACCGCTAAATTGTTACAAAACCTATTTAATTTCGCTTTTTAGGAAAACCGGTTTTTTAAGGTTAAGGTAGAGCCAAACCTAAGTAAAACGCTCCTAATGTACTTGACACTGATTTAGATTCAAAAATTAACCGGTAAGCAAGTCCTGACTTGCGCTTGCGCCACGTTTGTAACAAAGACACAGAAGCAACATGCAGTGCGCGTGTGTGACGGAACAAGAACTACAGCATAGGAGAGAGTTTAAATTTAACACAAAGTCGAATCATACCGTTATCTTATTTTTAGATGTAGACCAGAAAAGAGACAGAAATATGCTTGCTATAAACAGCGTGCGAGCCAATATACTATCATCAAATAGGATATCTTTGGTCTTTGTGTACCTTGGTTACCGTAACGATACCAAATCAAAAAGCGATCTAATGTCAAATGCAACCCGCCAACTAGCCACTAATTCTTTCTGGTTGGATAATACGTATAGTATATGCCATGCGGAAGTGTATACGCTTTACTTACGAATAGAATTGAAGAGCACCGGAAAAAACTGCGGGATAAAGTCATCGACTAGGAAAAATACTCAGACTGCAAAAAGTTTGTCTGTCTTAAGACGAGTGTGGGTAAATTTATGTCGCTCTGTGATTAATTTCAATGCTCACGACATTTCTAAGACAACTTTAATTGGTCACTCGCGTCCGATTCCTATGAAATCTTGACAAGTTTTGTTTTTGCAGTGTTATTACATAATAAACTAAGTATATTTTTTTTTTTTTGATAAATTTGCGGACGCTGGCGAATAAACCGCTTAATAGTAAGCTTTATCCTTAACCTATATCAATGTGCTTGCTGTAAAAAGAATTATGGGGTTTGATAAAAAGAAAGATCCACTAAAGAACATGGCCATAAGGGATTGAGAAAGTTTTGAAACAAAAGAGAGAATAATGTTAATGCCTTCCAAATAAATCAGTTCTACCCCTGAAACTAAATTCTTTCGACGGTAAGTATCAATAAAAAAAATGTTGTTAGTCGATTACGAAATGAAGCGTAGCACTTCCGGTTTTCGAGAAATCACGTGATTTCTATTTCAAACGAAACCACACAAAATCTCCGAAGTTCTCAATTAATTAAATACATTTTTTTTTTAGTGAACATTTGGTTCACTGGTTTGCTAGTAAAACAATAACTCATCAAACAAATTTCATATATCAAAATCGATTCAGAAATTGAAACGCTACAATGCAAACGTTGACTTAAAAAACAGAAGATCCTTTCGGCTTTGCAGCCATGTAAAAAGAAAGATCACGACGCGAATTAATTAAGCAACACATCTGTTATTGCGGAAAAACAGACACAAAATTAGCTCACGACATCCCCGCAGAAGATCATTACCAAGATTATCGAGTAATAACGCCGCTTGATAAAAACAAACACGCGATGTGAACTTTGCATCCCGATCTAATTGCGACAGAGCCCAGTACACGTGTAATGCTCATTATGTAAGGAGTCGCTCGAGTCGGTTACGTGTCTGCCGATGCGATGCAATGCGACCAACAACCGCCAACATTGTTGCGCGACCTTGACATTGAATCAGTGTTGCCTCGACGCCGGCACTCGCAACATGCACACATTGTATGGATATGGTAATTGATGCGGAGGCGGTTGCGTAACATCGCTGGCAATTCGGCCAAATGTTTGTTGTGATGGGTTAGGCTAGGTTATGTATTCCTTTATTAAGTTAATAATAAATAAATATTTTCAACACTCACACCAATTAGCCTAGCCCCAGAGTAAGCACTGTAAGGCTTGTGGGGTACTAGGGTAACGGATAGAATACATATACTGTACATATATAAGTATATTTATATAGAAATACATATTTAACGATGACTGGAATACAAATCCTCGTATTCATCACACAAACATCTGCCCCTACCGGGATTCGAACCCGGGACCTCTCGAGTTGGCGACACCATGAAACTCGGGGTACAAACCACTCGCCCACGGAGGTCGTCAAAGTTAATAGATAGATAAATAAACAAGAGACTTGATAACGGAGCCTGTAATGTATAAAAGTTAAAAAAGACGCATTTTACTCCCGTTGAAAAGTGTTTTCACTTAATGAGGGCAGTGCGTAGGAGATAATATTTATATAGTACCCTTTACTATATAAATATTATCTCCTACGCACTGCCCTCATTAAGTGAAAAGGAGATTAATTAAACAGAACTTTTATGCTAGATTCGAATTTAAATAACGTTTATTCAGTTTAGGCTTTTACAAACACTTATGAATGTCGAAAAACTACGTCATCGGTTCGCAAATTTACTATAGAAATTCTTGTATTGAGAAGAACCTTTTATTATATACCTAATGGGACGAGATATCTGGCATACACCCATCCGAGGCCTGAGGATACGATTTATTGCGGCTAAAACGCTAACATCGGAGTTTTGAAAAGATTAAAAGATAAAAGATTTTTGTGTATCTACTCGAAAATACTAAAAAAACTAAGAATATAGCTTTCTTCCATGCTAAACTGGGATTGCAAGAAAAGTTTCGAATAGCTGTTAACTTTTTTGATTCCACTTGTAAGCTTTGGATCGTCAACTAAGCATTTATCTTTTGTATTAACAAGACAATATCTTCTTCATCGTCGTTTCCTTATGGCTGAGGGTCGTGACCTTTCGGGACAGCACATTCACCAGCGATCTCCAGGCCGTTCTGTGTTCTGCAAGGCGAATGGACACCTGCAAGTTGCCATTCATATTGTCTTTCATATTTTTATTATTTGTTTTAATACACACCAATTAGCCTAGCCCCAAAGTAAGCACTGTAAAGCTTGTGTTATGGGATACTAGGGTAACGGATAGAATACATATACTGATACATACTTATACAAGTATATAAGTATATTTTTTATAGAAATACATATGAAACATCCATTACTGGAGTACAAATGCTCGTATTCATCACACAAACATCTGCCCCCACCGGGAATTGAACCCGGGACCTCTCGAGTCGGTGACACCATGAAACCCGGCGTACAAACCACTCGACCACGGAGGTCGTCAAAGGTTTTATTTAAGGAGCGATCACTTATAACAAATCGAACGAAAAATCCACTACGTTCAATAGTATTTGTTTCTCACATAAACAAAAAAATCTACTTTATTGCGGAAACATTGATGTTTCATTAATGTACACCAGTTTCATGTCACACCTAGGTACATTAATAAGCGTAACAGCTTGGTGCCATGTCGTTCGTTATGGCAACACCCAGACGCCGGCTATTAACCCTGAGCCTGAGCCTGGGACATCTAGAGTAGGTGACACTTTGAAACCCGGCGTACAAACCACTAGGCCACGGAGGTCGTCGAATGACCACGATGGAGACCTGCCCCTATTTCTTTTGCCTTCTACGTTTCCCACGACCAGAAGCTTTTCAAAATTATCTGGGCTTCTCCTCGCCACGTGACTGAAGAATTTTAGGAGGCGCTGCATGCAGACAGAAGAGATACGCGTCCTGATACCCAGCTCCTTCAGGATAGATGTATTGGTTCTTCGTGCGGCAAGGTATGCGTAGCATTCTGCGCCAAAACCACATTTCAAATGCATCAATCCTAGAACGGACGCATGCTTTTAACGCCCAGGGGGCCATTCGCCTAACGGAAATGCTTAGGAAAACGCTAACGCTTACGATTTCATTTTGTTATTTCTATTTGTTTCTTAGGTTTTCACGCACATCACTCATTAAATAAAACTAGTTTTAACCGGGATAATGCACGAAACTTTATTTATTTATTGACGTTTCGTAGCCTTTCCAGGCTTCGTCGTCAGAATAAAACTTTTGTTTAATTTGTCGAGCTACCTTCGAAAGACTTTTATTGAGCGTTTGGTTATTTCATCGTTCGATTTTTAAGTTTTATTGTCTATGTATGAATTTATTATTTAATTTACTTAATAAAGTATTTTATTTAAAATTCTTGTTTGTAATTTTGCGTTTATTTATTTGACCCTAACTACCGTAAACTACCACCGGTTCCAAAATTGGGAGACCTTCCTGAGAAGAACCGGCGAAACAAACTCAAGAGAGGCTTTCTATCTCCTTCTTATGTTAAATTATGCAAACAAAAAGAACTAATAGTATCTGATGGTCTTGCAGTATGTGCTCGGGGTTGGGATTTTATCTCCTGTATAATAGGTTCCCAAGCTGGTGGTATATACCAACCATCTTCCCTATTGAAATTTGGATATTTTTTAATCTCAATAGCCTCGCGCATCATTCGAGGAACGAAACGCCGCTCAGCTGCAAGGATCTGTGGTCTATCAAATCTAATGTTGTTATTTCTAGCCGCCTGAGGTTTTCAAATGCCTCGCGTTTTTATTTTTCTCTTTTGCACTGGTAATAACAATATTAAAGAAAATGAGCGTGAGGTATTTGTAAACCTTCGGCGGTCAGAAATAACAAAATGAAATCGAAAGCGTTAGCGTTTTTCCAAACCATTTACTTTAAGCGAATTGCCCCCTAGAAGAAAATCTAGAAGATCAGGGCCGCACTTTAGTAGATTTAGTAATTCCTCTGTTCTTCCAGATCCTCTCCAAGCGCTTCACAGCAGCCTTTGCCATCTGTCCGCGCCTGACCACTTCCGCCTCGCAGTCCAACAAGACAATATTGAGAAATATTTTTTTCTGCAGAAGAATTTTTAGATTTTTTGTATCATCGCAATACATTATTACTTTTGACATTATATTTAAGTGAAACTTCAAGCATATTCAATCGATGAAATCGATCACATCATCCGACGATAATAATAGTAATTTAAAGCCCAGTAATGACTTAAGTCCTGTTAATAATATACTTTTTGCTGAGACTTACTTTTTTTTATAATATGCAACCATTTAGGGTGGTGTAAGTACACAGTAAGTATGCAGGTTAATTTGTCAAAAAGTTCTCTTGACCAACTTATTATCATTTAAGTACTACAATTTGTCTTAACATAAGGACAAGGTGACCTGCTAGTGAAAGAAAACAGCTAATATAAAATAATGACCTAGAAACATATATGAGGAGCTGGCGAACAAAACGGTATAATTACATAAAATTAAATTTTAAGGTACTATTCCGTGCAACGCGATCGATCGCGGCCGCGCGCGGCCTACGACTTTCGCCGGTCGCTCGCGACAATAGTCATAGTATGAAAATGGCACCGCTTCCGAGGCCCGCGACAGACGCGTGCGGCCGACGACTGCCGCGATCGATCACGATGCACGGAATAGTACCTTTACAGGTGCTGTATAAAACTGAATTATGAGTTACCTCATATTAAAGTCATTTTTCAATTTGACGACTCTGTATATAATACAGTGAGAAAAAAACATCCCTTGCTGAGTTTCTTGCCGGTTCTTCTCAGTACAAGGTCTCCCGCCGTAGATTTGCGAACCGATGGCGTAGCTTTTCGACATTCACAAGTGCTTGTACGAGTAAGAGCCTAGACTGAATAAACGATATAGAATTTTGAATTGAATAACATACCTCCAGTGAGCTTTTGGCATGATTTTTAATTTATGAGTTTAGTAATTTTAGCACTGTTTTAGGGGGTTTTGATCGAAATTATTTGAGATTCAAATTTAACGGGCCCTAACCTCCGGACTGTAAAAAAAAGTAGTTTGACCAGATGCGTAATTATACCGTTTTATTCGCTAGCTCCTCATATATTTGCTAGAATTAGTTTAATATAAACAGTAAAGTGAAGATAATTATTATATTACTTCTTGTCGAGTTACGCTACGTTCACACGGAAACAAAGTAAAAAAAAAAAAAAACTTTTGCTCACCGTAATAAGGGTAGTCAAAGAGGAGCTCGATGGCGCCAGTGGTTAGCGCGTTCGGCTGCGGTCGTTGCAGTTGACCAACTTTCGCAGTGGTCGGTCATTGGATTGGTGACCAAAAATTTACTATCTCGAGCTCCTCCGTGCTTCGGAAGGCACGTTAAGCCGTTGGTCCCGGCTGCAACTGCAGTCGTTAGCACCCACCAACCCCCACTGGGCCCACGTGGTGGTTCATGGCCCAATCTCCCTAACCCATCCACAGGGAAAGCCTGTGCCCCAGCAGTGGGGACATTAATAGGCTGATGATGATGATGAAATAAGGAAGTTCTTAAAAGCAGAAATGGTCCATACAAGAACTAGTCGAATCCAGGAGAGGTCATAAGTAGAAAAAGACCAAGAAGAAATCCAGCTGTAGAGGACATAAAAATTAATATTCTTTCCTAACACACATGGAGAATAAACCAGCGAATAAACTACACAACGTTATAAAAATAATGTAATAGCAATTATAAGATGTCCTGTCAACACACGCTACTTTAAGTCTCTATCCCGAGACTTAAACTATCTCTGTATCATCTAAATTGGTCCACCGGTTTAAGCGTGAAGAGGTATTTTTTTTTTTTTTTTTTTTTTTTTTTATAGATAGGTCCGCCAAATGACTCCACCCCACCTGATGTTAAGTGAAGGTGAAGTCCAGACGCGAAGATAGCTGATACAGCAGTTCTACCTGCCACACCAGCCATCCTCACCCTGCCGGCCTGCATGTTGCTTCTTCACGCCTCTTTTAAAGGATCCCAGGTTGTAAGAGGGAGGGAACACGTGAGCGGGCAGAGCATTCCATTTACGGATAGTGCGACAAAGAAATGAGTCACCAAATTTCTTTGTACGCGTTGGAATTGTGGCCACAGTAAGACGGTGACAACGTAGGCCAGCGCGCGTGGACCTCTGAAGGAAAGGGGAAGGTGGGATAAGAGAGAATAACTCCTCAGAACACTCGCCGTGGTACAAACGATAGAACGCGCTTAGTGACGCCACGTCACGGCGTAATTGAAGAGGCTCAAGGTGTTTAGTCACCTCCTCATCGCCTATGATGCGGATTGCGCGCCGCTGTAACCTATCCAAAGCATCGAGCAAGTACTTGGCGCAGCCATCCCAGAGGTGCGAGCAATATTCCACGCAGGACCGCACTTGCGTTTTGTACAACAAGCACAGTTGATCGGGCGTGAAAAAACGCCGCACCTTGTTCAGGACTCCGAGTTTGCGTGAAGCTGTTTTGATCACGGTTTCGATGCAGTCCTTTGGATTCAGGTCTGAGCGAACTTCCATACCGAGCATGGAAATGTTGCTCTGCAGCGGTAGTGTTGTGCCCTGAAGAGATGGAAGGGGAAGGAATGGCGATGTTTTTGCCGTGAAAGCGCAAGCCTGAGTTTTCTTGGCATTGAACCCAACCAAGTTCCTGGTACCCCATTCGGAAATGTGGTCCAAAGCCTGATTGAGTTCAATGACAAGATTTTCCCGTTTCTCCCTGGTTACTGCCTGCCCAGCCGCTGCTTGTCCGAGATACCCCGCATGCACTGTACTATCGTCTGCATAGCAATGAATATTCCCAAGAGGAATCAAGTCATTGATATGCAGCAGAAAGAGAGTGGGGGATAGGACGGAGCCCTGGGGAACGCCGGCATTCACTGACATGAACCGCGAACTGCTACCATCCGTAAGGACACGAATTCTACGCTCATGCAGGAAGTCAGCTACCCAAGAACAGAACTGGGCTGGCAGACCGTATGCCGGAAGCTTGGAGAGAAGGCTTTTGTGCCAGACCCTGTCGAACGCCTTGGCAATGTCAAGGCTGATAGCCAACGACTCGCCACGCTTGTCGATAGCCTCACCCCAGATATGAGTTAAGTACGCTAGAAGATCACCCGTCGATCGTTTCGGTCTAAATCCATATTGACGATCATTAATCAGGGAGTGATCCTCCAGGTAGCGGGTCAGAAGGTTATTAAGGACCTTTTCTAGAACTTTACATAAAACTGAGGTGACTGCTATTGGCCGATAGTTTGCCGGGTCTGAGCGATCCCCTTTTTTGGGCACCGGTTGCACGTTAGCATCTCTCCAAGTCTCCGGCACACGCCCCAAAGAATACGAGCATTGGTACAAGCGCGTGAGCACGGGAGACAACTCCGCTGCACATTTTTTAAGTACTACTGCTGGGATGCCATCAGGTCCACTAGCTTTCCGGACGTCGAGTGATTGCAATTCGGCACGAACCTCACGCTGCCTGATTTTAATATCAGGCATCGTTGTGCCACAGTGAGGTAATGATGGTGGCAGTGCATTACAATCATCGATTCGGGAGTTAGCCGCAAAGAGTTTTGCCAGTAAATCGGCTTTCTCCTGCGGCTTATGAGCTAGTGTTCCGTCTGGGCATCTCAGAGGTGGCAGCGAGGGCTGGCAGAAGTTTTTTTGCACGGCCTTGGCCAAACGCCAGTAGCTACGGGAGCCCGCAGGATGCGTTATAAGTTCCTGGCCAACACGTGCAACACGCTGGGCATCCGCTCTGATGTAAGCCTTCTTACAGGCCTTGGAAGCAGAATTGTAGGCTGCTTTGAGTGAATCGACCCCGGGATCCTTGAGAGCGCGGCCTCTGATCCAAGCACGATATGCCGCTTGCTTACACGAAGCAGCTTCAGCACAGTCGTGATTGAACCAGAGGTTACGTGTGCCCTTACTGATGAGATCAGAATGAGGAATATAGTATTCCATACCCATTATAATCTCCTCAGTAATGGCAACGGCACTGCCCGATAGGTCCCTGTCACTGAAGCAGCGCTGCTTCCAAGGGACGGACGCAAAGTAATCACGCATACCGTCCCAATCTGCCGACCCATAATGCCAGATACGGCGCTTGACCACTGCTGGACGCGGAGGCTTGGCCTGTGGTGCTTTGGCAGATATCAGGCAGTGGTCGGACGAGCCCAGGGGGGCTCTTACCACAACCTGATAGCCCTGTGGATGGGTCGTGAGCAGAAGGTCCAGTAAAGAAGGCGCTTGACTTGGAATATCTGGGATCCTGGTGGGCTGATCAACCAGTTGCTTCAAGTCATGCGTGAGAGCGAATGTGTGAGCAGAGATCCCTGCATGGTCAGTTTTGGAAGAACTTAACCACAAATTGTGGTGAGCAATCGGTGGTGAGTATCAGACATACAGGGACACTTACGCATTTGTAATATGATTAGTAAGTAAGTATGAATTGTAATGTAATCAATAACCTTCATAATACCAATTTTCATATTTTCAAGTTCATAAATTACAGAATTTCATGCAAAATTACATCTCCTACTTTAAACAGTAAGGGTAAGAATTTCCAACTAAAAAATTACCTAGGTATATTAAAAAAAGCCTTTTTTTTGTAAATTTTCGCATTTCTTCTTCCGATACAAGAAATAATCATTTTATTAAATACCTACGTCTTATATTATGGAACCGAACGACTTGATTGTAGCGAGCAAATGCAAATGAGCAACTTAAGAGAAAACGATGTCAATGATAATACGACGTTTAATAATCGACACATTATATAATATATTATTGGAAATAGGGTATTACATAGTAAACTTTTAAGGGTGAATGTGCAAATTAAAATTGATTTGCATGTCATACACATTTAGCGCAATAAAATGCTGAGTCATGCCGTTGCGTATTCTTCTTTCAAAGAATTATATTTGTTTCTTAAGTTTTACCCACATCACTCATTAAATAAAACTAGTTTTAACGGATTAATGCACGAAACTTTATTCATTTATTGACGTTTCGCAGCCTTTTCAGGTCTGTATCGTCAGAATAATGATTATTCTTATAATAATTATTAATAATTATAACTTAAGCATTAACCCGTTAATTCGCTCACGGCTGGACGAGTCCACCAGTTTAAAGTCGCCCAGAGAGCTATGGAAAGGGCTATGCTCGGAGTATCCCTGAAGGACCGCATCAGAAATGATGTAATCCGATAGAGAACCAAAGTCACCGACATAGCTCACTGAATTAGCAAACTGAAGTGGCAGTGGGCTGGTCACATTAGCCGCAGGACTGATGGACGTTGGAGCCGGAAAGTTCTTGAGTGGAGACCGCGACTCGGTAAACGTAGTGTAGGACGCCCTGAGACAAGATGGGATGATGATATTCGTAGGCTGGCTGGAGTGGGCTGGATGAGAGTAGCACAAAATCGGGAGCAGTGGCGTGCATTAGGGGATACCTATGTCCAGCAGTGGACGAACATCGGTTGATGATGATTAACCCGTTAAAACTAGTTTTATCAAAGAATTATGTTATTTTAACAAGAAATAAATTCTTGGTACTAAACGGTTAATTGTCAAATATGATTAAACAAAGTAAAG
Organism: Chilo suppressalis; assembly: GCA_902850365.2. Classification (NCBI taxonomy): domain Eukaryota; kingdom Metazoa; phylum Arthropoda; class Insecta; order Lepidoptera; family Crambidae; genus Chilo; species Chilo suppressalis. The sequence continues at coordinate 3,667,431 of OU963910.1, forward strand.
GATGTTAATCTGAAATGATTATTAATTGGGAGTCATCTGGTCCGCTTCAGATCTGGTTCTCTCTCGCTTCAATGAATGTTGTTCGTGTGCTCGGGTGAACATCTCAAAATTTAATTCTTTAAATATTTTTATTTTACTTTGAAGACCTCCGTGGCCGAGTGGTTTGTACACCGGGTTTCAAGGTGTCGCCTACTCGAGAGGCCCCGGGTTCTAATCCCGGTAGGGGCAGATGTTTGTGTGATGAATACAAGCATTTGTTTTCCAGTCATGGATGTTCAATATGTATTTCTATATCAATATACTTATTTTGTTTTAAACTTTCATGGTCACTAACATTATAGCTATTAACTGGATTGTTACCATGTACCTTGTTTTTTATGAGTCTCCGATATTTCGGCACTGTTGCAAGCGCCATAATCACGGAGTAACTGAAGTAATTGCGGGTAGATGTTATTGGCAGACATATCGGTCTACCCTCTGACGTCGTCTTTTATTGCGCTCGATACCCCTACCACTAGTCACATGCTCACTATTCACTCGCACTTGTTCTCTACACACAATACTCACAGTATCAGATCGCGGAACGACACTTTTTGATTTTTGCGGTTTTTAACAGTGCCGAAATATCGGAGACTCATAAAAAAACAAGGTACATGGTAACAATCCCGTTAATAGCTATAATATAATAAATATACTTATATGTGTACTGTATATGTATTCGTTCCGTTACCCTAGTATCCCATAATACAAGCCTTACAGAGCTTACTTTGGGGCTAGGGTAATTAGTGTGAGTGTCAGAAATATTTATTATTTAATTTATTTATTATTATCTTAATATATATAAATCTCGTGTCACAATGTTTGTCCTCAATGGACTCCTAAACCACTGAACCGATTATAATAAAATTCGCACACCATGTGCAGTTCGATCCAACTTGAGAGATAGGATAGTTTAAATCTCAAATTATAGTCGCAATTTTAATTTATTGCTAATTATTACTTTTGGGCGGTACGAAGTTCGCCGAGTCAGCTAGTATTATTATAAATATCTATATAAATACATATTTGCAGTTATAATTGCATCATTAAGAGGGTATTATGAGTATAAGTTGCAAAACGGTGGAACCATTACTTTTTCGAGCAGATACTATAATATAGGAAGAGATGTGTTGCCGACAACCTTGTCCGATTTTAATAGCCTTCTTTTTAATTATTAAGGCTTTTCTTTTTTATGACTTTAATGACTTTTGTGATTCATTGTTTACTAGTGACGTTCGCGTTAACTTTAATTCTTGGAGAATCCCACAGGAACCTAACAATTTGTCGGGATAAAAAGTCCTGTGTCTCAATCCAGGTCATAAACTATATGCGTACTAAAGGTCAATGTTAAAATTGGCCTAAGAACCAACACCAATTTGGCATTTATGATAATTCTTAGTATATTTTTTGCGATAATTATCAGTATTTAGATTGTGACGGACACTTCCAGTTCAGTAAGCTAAATTAACAAGTTAAAAAATAATCTGAGACAATAAATACCATTTAATGTGTATGATCTATGGCAGCGCTGCAAACAAAACACTCTTTCTTCCTAATGCCGGCACTTCACTTGGCTATTCGTATTTGCTATTTTAAAATATGACATCAGTCTGTCCCTTTCATTCCTTATTAAGCATGACAAGAACAAACTTTTGTCAAGTCTGTGGGGTTGTGGTGCATGCAGTTTCATAGTAATCTGTGGCATTTGTGCATTCCAAAGATATATTTTATTAATAAACTGTAAACTCCGGTATAATAATACCGGAAACTGCACTCTCGTTTCGGATTACCTGTTGTGTGTGTTTATTTGCGATTGTTTTTCCTTTTATTTAACTGAAATGAAATGAAAAGTCATTTATTCAGTCTAGGCTGTTACAAGCACTTGTGAAAGTCAAGAAGCTACGCCATCGGTTCGCAAAACTACGGCGGGAGACCTTGTACTGAGAAGAACCGGCAAGAAACTCAGCAAGGGCTGCTTTTTTCTCCCTGTATTGATATATACAGAGTCGTCAAGTTGAAAAATGACTTCACACATACTTCTGAAGTCACCTTCCATTACATTATTTAGGGTATAGATATATAGTTACAACAAATTTTATATTTAGTATATATAGGAAGCGGCATTAGATAGGTACCATACTACTGTTACAAAACTGACTCATACCCATCAAATAAGAAATTACAAGAAACACTATGTCCATGCATTACGATCATTTAGATAATCATTAACTTTATAATAGCCCTTATTCATAAGAGTATTTTTAATCTGAGATTTAAATTTGGTTAGTGGAAGCTCAATCATCATCATCATCATCATCAACAGCCTATCATAGTCCACTGCTGGACATAGGCCTCTCCAAATGCCCGCCACTCAGATCGATCTTGGGCTACTCGCATCCAGCTCCTGCCAGCCACCTTGCGCAAATCGTCACTCCATCGTGCCTGAGGACGTCCTACACTACGTTTGCCTAGACGCGGTCTCCACTCCAGAACTCGTCTACCCCAACGGTTATCGGTTCTTCGGCAAATATGGCCAGCCCACTGCCACTTCAACTTGCTAATCCGGTGGGCTATGTCGATAACTCTGGTTCTCTGTCGGATTACCTCATTTCTGATGCGATCTTTCAGAGAAACGCCGAGCATAGCCCTTTCCATAGCGCGTTGAGCGACTTTGAACCTGTGGATCAGCCGTGCCGTCAGTGTCCACGTCTCGGCTCCGTATGTCATCACAGGTAGGACGCACTGATTGAAGACTTTCGTCTTTAGGCACTGTGGGATCGACGATGTCAGGACTTGATGTAGCTTCCCAAACGCTGCCCAACCTAGCTGAACTCTTCTATTCACCTCGTCCTCAAAGTTGTTTCTACCTAACTGCAATGTCTGCCCGAGGTATACATATTTTTGAACAACTTCGAGAACGGCACCGTGTATTGCAATCGGTTCCGGTAGAACATGTTCATTGAACATGACCTTGGTTTTATCCAAGTTCATCCGTAGGCCGATGCGTATAGAAGAGTCAGCCAGGTCATTCAGCATCTGTTGTAGGTCCTGCAGGGTTTCTGCCATGATGACGATGTCGTCTGCAAATCGCAAGTGAGAGATGCGTTCGCCATTTATGTTGATGCCATATCGTTTCCAGTTCAGCGTCTTGAACATATCCTCCATTGCATTAGTGAACAATTTCGGGGAAATAACGTCCCCTTGTCTCACTCCACGATGCAACGGTATGGGACTTGTTTGCTGATTCTGTACTTGGACAGACATGGTGGCGGCTTCGTAGAGGCATCTTATCACTTGGATGTATCGCCAGTCGACTTGGCAACGCTGCAGGGACTCCAGGACAGACCAGATTTCAATCGAGTCAAAGGCCTTCTCATAGTCCACAAATGCTAGGCACAGGGGCTTATTGTACTCCTCAGTCTTCTGTATAATCTGCCGCACTGTGTGGATGTGGTCTATGGTGCCGTATCCGCTCCGAAACCCAGCCTGTTCCGGTGGTTGGAAGTCATCAAACCTTCGCGCAAGACGGTTCGCGATCACTCTTGAGAACAGCTTATAGACGTGGCTTAGAAGGGATATGGGTCGATAGTTCTTAAGTAGGGTCTTGTCCCCCTTTTTAAAGAACAAGACGACCACACTCCTACTCCACGTCTCCGGAGTTCTCCCTTCGAACAGGACAGTATTAAAAAGCTTTTGGAGCTCCCTCAGTACGGGTTTACCTCCAGCCTTCAAGAGTTCTGTTGTAACACCATCCTCTCCAGGGGCTTTTCCATTTTTAAGCTGTCCAAGAGCAATCTCGAATTCGCCAATACTGACTTCTGGCAGGTCTTCGGTGAAGTGGCGTGTTAATGTGGCTCTAGAATCCTCATTTCCGGGACCGGGTCGGGATGCATGTGATGCGTACAACTCGCCGTAGAAGTTTTCCACTTCCGAAAGGACTGCCGGCTTTGAAGCAACAACTTCCCCACTTGCTGTGGTCAGCTTCGTCAGATGGCTTCTTCCAAGAGATTGTACGAACACTTTGGAACCTCGATTCTGCTCTATCGCTCTCTCGATCGAGAGAGTATTGTAGCACCGGAGGTCGTGTCTAGCTCAATCAGATCTTGGGGAACTTTGTTAAAAAATGCAATACTACATCCCAGAAATGAACCTCTTGATTTTTGGAGTCTGAAACATGGAACGGCAAGCTGGTTCTTAAATCTCGTGTTTAAGTTATGGGTTTGACTTTTTTTTGCAAATGCGTCATAGTTTCTTCTTACATATATTATATTTTCATAGATGTATTGCGATGCCAGTGTTAAAATATTAATTTCTTTAATTTTTTCTCTAAGAGATTCTCTTGCCTTTAAATTATATATGGCGCGAACAGCTCTCTTTTGCAGTACGAAAATACTTTCTATATTAGCAGCTGAGCCCCACAACAAAAGGCCATATGACATAACGCTATGAAAGTAACCAAAGTAAACCATTCTTGCCGTTTCCACATCAGTTAGGAGTCTTATTTTTTTAACAGCGAAGGCCGCAGAGCTCAGTCTACTTGATAAGGCATCAATATGAGGATCCCATTGCAGATGCGAGTCTAAAGTAATACCCAGAAACTTTGTAGAATCCACTAACTCTACAGGCTGGTCATTTATTTTTAAACTAGTATTAACTTGCCTCACATTAGGTAAAGTAAACTTAACACATTTTGTTTTGCTAGAGTTTAGTTTTAAATTATTTACCGTAAACCAGTGAAGGACTTCAAAGAGAGCACAATTTACTTCGTCATAACAATCATTTCCTCTCCTAGCTTTAAACACTAAAGAGGTGTCATCAGCAAATAGTACTGTCTCACACAAATCTCTTGTAAAGTGAGGAAGGTCATTAATATAAATAAGGAAAAGCAATGGGCCCAATATTGAACCCTGGGGCACGCCCATAGAAATGGGTGCTCCTGTAGACTCAGCTTCATTTATAACTACTTTCTGAATCCTAGCAGAAAGATAAGACTGTATCAGACTTAGTGAAATATTTGATACACCATAATGCTTCATTTTATTTAACAATGTTTCATGGCTAACGCAGTCAAACGCCTTAGATAAATCGCAAAAAATGCCAATAGCATCGTGCTTACTCTCCCATATATCAAAAATGTGTTTGAGAAGTACAGTTCCAGCATCAGTAGTACTTTTGCCTCTAGTGAAACCTATTTTGACTATCTAATATGCCATCGATGTTACCAAAGAGCAGAGCCCTTATTACCAAGTGCTAGTGAAAAGTGAACCTGTGCGACAACATCCTGAGAGGATCATGCTGCCAAATTATTCAAGAACACGTAATACACATTCACGCTGCATATTTACGCAATATACATGTGATATACAAATAAATACAATAAACAATATGATACAATTATGTGAAAAATAGTCAATAAATAAGAAACAAAACTACAGTTTTTATTTTATTCATGATTCCTACCTAATCAAGTTTTTTCTAATAGTTATTCTTTAAAATCGCAACGAATAAAATGAATTAGTTGTAATATCAATTCACTTCATACTGAGTTCATACTAAATTCATAGGTTGACATGTGATGTTTCATTGACTATTAAACATAACCTCAAAAAATTTTAGTTTTCCTAATAATTTAAGTTCTCAGAAGTGTCCGTCAATAATCTTTTTTTTTACAGTCATTTACTTACGATTTTGAACCTAGAAAACAATATTTCATGATTGTTGGTTCTTAGGCTAACTATGTATAGACGCTGAACAATGTCCTTTAGTTCAAATCTGTTTAGTATTTCGTGCGTAAATTATTTTTTACTAAGTAACTACTAAACAGTTTGTAATACTTAACATCAGATGGGGTAGAGTCATTTGCCTAGCTATAAAAAAAAATAACTTGAATCATGATTCCATAAAACCAGTGGTGCGGTTTTCAATATAAGCATGTTCTATCAAGATTTGAGCCGTCGGCGTCGCCTTTCTAGCCTTATAAGTATTGATGTTCGCGTGCTCCATTACACCGTTTAAAAGTATGTTGCACGTTATGTCATGGGTGTAATTCGATACCTCACTTACACGTTGGGTGTCGTTACCGACACTTGCTTTTGAGTATTTTGCTTTTTAAAATTATAGATAATGTGCCTAGGAAACTAGCTCGTAAAGTGTAAAGTAAAAATCTTCATACTCTATGATTACAACAACTATTTTATTTTTAAATAGTTTAAAATCACACTAACATTAAAAAGGCGAAAGTTTGTGAGTGTGTATGTTTGTTACTTCTTCACGACTAACCGGCTGGAGCGATTTTAGTAAAATTTGGTATGGAGTAAGCTAACACCCTGGATTAACATACAACAAAAGCTACGTTAACTGCGGAAAAATATCCATAATAAACCACGGGTACCACCGCGGGGCACGGCTAGAAATAAAATTAACGCAAATAATAGCAAGTCATGCGAGATAATTAAAAAGTACTCATATTACTATGATTCGCACACAAGGCGCAGAAAACTTGATTTGGGAATAACGATAGTCTACCACAGATACTTTGATTATGTAAACGCCTAGATACCTTTTACAGCATCACCGGGTTTGGGGACGGCGAGATCCTAACGGGACCTCAAACTGAGAATTGGCGAGTGCCTCTAGAGGTATTCCAGGCGGATGGCATCTTCCCGCGGGGGAGGCTCCTCCCCATCTGGAGCCCCTAGACCACTCGAACCTGAGAGGGTCGGCTCAACTGGAGGGCGTTTCTGAGACTCGGACCTCGGATCAAGTTAGCCGTTGTCGTGGGGGGCGGGGAAAAACGCCCAGGTACGTACCTGTATCTGGTATAGCGTGTCGTGTGTAGACTGGGTCTGCGCACTCTTATCCTACGGGTACGGTGTCAGTCTGCCTAATGCTAAGCTAGTGTGCAAGTATGCTAGCTGTGTAAGCGGAGCCGGCCTAAATACCGTATTAACTACACGGAAGCGTACCAAAAATATATCTACTAGATATGGTAGATACGCTCGCCGCTACATACGCACACATTGACTGCTTTGAAACCATGTAACATGAGTCACGCACACATAGCGCGTGACATGAGGATTGCTCTACATCTCAGGCGTGTTTATAATAAGAGCAGGCCTACTCTAATTCAACGAAAAATTAAATTTCGGTCGAAACTTCGCACTTTTCTTACTATGTTTCTGGTTCATTTTTAATTATAAAATTATATGTCGTCGGTATATAGATTGAGGTGTAGATTTTCTAAGCCTACTCAAAAGAAGCTTCAATTTGATAGTTTATCGTTTAAATTAAGTATAACCTTAAATTGACGAAATTAAATTGCGTTTGAACTTCGTTATCGAAAGTTCGTTTCGGAGAAAGAGAGTAGAGTAGACCCCCAGAGGTCTCTAAACCTTTATTCGTTTTGTGTTTTTTGAAGATACAGAAAAAAATGCGGGCTCATTGATATCTTAAAAGTATCGGCGATTGATAAAACCAAGGCATTAAAATGTTATACTGCGAAATCCAAGAAGAAGGCTGAACTTGAACACTGACAAAGACATCGTCATAGCGGTAACAAAGGAGTAACAACTGAAATCCGATTGTGTAACATTCGAATAAGGATCAAAACTGTTTGAGATCAAAAAAATCCTTTGCCTTGCCGTCAAGTTAGTGAGCGACAGCTTCGAGTTAAAAATAAGTAATAAAAAAAAAACAACAACACCGAATTCATGCTCGCATGTCAGTAATTTCAGACGTTTTTAAAAAACGGGACTACAATGATGCATGTTTAACCACAGGAGAAGCCAGGGGCCGTCATTACTATCAGCGATTCACTCGGGCGCAGTATTTATTTGTGCCCACTGCAACAATTTAAGGCGTAAAATTGGCCTAAATGAAAAGGCCTACATGTCTCGCTTTGACGTTTTACAACGCAGCGATTTGGTAATCAATACATTCATTTGTGCGAATTTGACACGTCACGTCATTTATTTGAGCGCTCATTTAATTTTGTACCTGTTTTGTGGGCGTGAGAGAAAAGAACTTTCACACATTAACTTGACAACTAACAAACTTTAAGTAGTTACAGCTACTTAAACTTGCTTTTTAAGGAAATAGCAAAAAGGTTGGTCGACATCACAGGAGAGAGTTAGTCTAGCTATTCAAAGGGGGAACGCTGCCAGTATCTTTGGAACCTTGCCTAAAGGGACTCCTTTTAATAATGTATTTTAGTTATTATATATTTTAAGGTTTTTGGAGTTTACTCCTTAAGAATCGATTTGCATTTAAAAAGGGCCCGGTATGAGAAAAATGTGAGGAGTAAAATCTATCGATGAATGACCTCGTTACGTTTTTGGTGCGCATCCTATGTCGCGCAACCTTCTAATTTGGTTGTGACTGTAGGGTATAGGGACACGTGCATAGGGTATACTGCAAAGCGACTATACCTATATGTTATTGGGTTTGTTTATTTATATATGTATATTATTTTCATTAATTTGTTAATTTACCCTTTCATACAGTATCAATCTTTTTTAAGTTAAATAAACTCTTTTTGCGTCTGGTTAGACTATCGAACTTCAGGAGTAAACTCCATTCGTGCGTCGGAGCTGACACACACATTTTTTTTAGTTATAAATACGTTTCACTTCTAACGTATGTGAACAGCACAAAAAAAAATATATACAATATTTCTTTGTAAAAAAAGCAAACTTTAATATTACGTAATATTTTATTTTTTTAAATATTAAACTGCTAGATGTTTAAATCTAAAGCAAAGGACATGGTAAAATTTTGTATGAGCGACTGCCCTAGCAATGTATAAATATTGTAATTAGTAATATTTAATGCTGAATGGCTGAATGTTTATAATATCTATGAAAAAAGACGCAGGAACTTTTGATAAAGTCACAATCTTGAAAATTATGAGAACTCCTACTATGTCATAACCTTGCTACTTGTCATTTGATAAAACATGTTGCCAATTATTTACAGAGCCATCAATTGCGCATTTTCTTAGGATCCTTCCTCCCATTTCTCTGATTAACACTTCACAAAAAGTGTTTTTAATGCAAAAATAAATACAAATAATTTGTTGTCATCGGCCTGACAGGAAGTCTGTGAAGTTTTATTTTGTTCATTTGTAAAAATCAACGAATTAATTATCATACAGCCTTGTCTCAAGCACGATCAGAATAATCAAATCTACTGATTTTTTCAGTGATTTATTATAATAAAAATGAGGGCCAAATATGTCATAGGTTAAAGGAGTTTAGAATTAATATTGTTTATTTCGATAAACTTACAGAAATATTTTTTGTCTGCATTTATTGTTCATTTCTTTTTGTAAAACGGAACATTTTCCTTTTGAAACAGACATGAAATCAATTTTCATACTTTTAAATATTTGATTATTTCACGAAAGTTTTATGAGAATAATAAACATGTCATAATTATTAAAAAATATTATAATGTTACGGGCTAGTGACAAATAATTATACACATTAAGGGCAGTTTCTTAGCCATGTCCTTTAACTAGAAAAATATACACGTGGTCCAAGACAGCAGACTGGATTCGAAACCGCTCCGGGACGGGTCTCCGTTATTGTATTGCATCCGCTCGGATAGCGGAGGGTATGGGTTCGAGTCCCGTCCGCTGCCAGGACCTAATGGATATTTTCTAGTAAAATTTTCTTTAAATATTACGTGTTATAATATCAATATTTCCAACATTCAGACTAAATAGCCAAGCTCCAATACAAAGTAGGCAATGTAGGGCTTGTGTAATGGGATACTATGGTAACGGACTGAATACATATATGAGTATATTTATGTTTTTTTTTATTTTTTTCGACAAGGAAAAATACTTAATAACTATATTTCTTAACATAAAGAAAATATAACTAGAAAAAATTCCACGCGGGCCAGGCAGCAGACGGGACTCGAACCCGCACCCTCCGCAATTCGGGCGAATGCACTGACCAATTATGCTACCACGGCCCTGACGGCCGCATCGAAATTCTTCTAGCCATTCTTAAGCTGCAAGTCAGCGCCATTTCTTCGCATGATAAGTAACCCACAATGTCAAATGAATACTTTTACAAGTATTAAACATTTGAAAGAAGAAATAGCAATTATATATTTTTTTCAGTTTTAAGCAACATCAAGCAGTTACATGCTTAAAAATTAAATAATTATACCTATATTTCTGCCAAACTGCAATGCAGTTTGACGGCAACAGTTCCCATGACACCTACATTTATCGTTTTCCCTATTTACAATTGTTTGTCTTATGTATCAGTATTTTAAGTGTAGTAATAAATACCTAAACCTTACATTTTTCCGATATAACAAGTATCCTTTTTGTCTCAATCCTTTAGATTTTGCAAGCATATATAGTTTATCAACTAAACTAAATATGCTTGCTGAATCAAATAAAAATACATTCAGCAGCTTTTGCACGATTGAGTAACAATTAATGATATATAATAATATCCTTATTAATTATCTGTATTATCATGCCACGCGGTGTGTAAGTATATTAAATATTGAAGATAGGATATTTTACTGAAAGAAGACTTAATTTTACTTTTAAACAATTTAGAACTGCATTCACAGAATTAAAAACAAATCGTCTGCCAGAGTCGGTAGTCATCTGGGATCGGGACCTGATGGGGACATGGAATTAATAAATTATTTTGATGCCTCAAAATAATGCTGCCGCATTCGGGACCGAAGCTAGTCCGAATGACACCTATGTATAATGATTATTTTGAGACACGGCATCGAGTTCGTGAAATGTAAAACAAAAAAACACATGTATGATAACCGTCGAAAGTGTTAATGATATCATTTTTTCCTTAATAACATAGCATTTTAAATGAAAGCAAGATCATGTAATGTTTGAGGTGACTAAGGTAACAATTACAATACCGCTGGCTATTTTGTGGGGAGGAGCTCGATGGCGCAGGTGGCTAGCGCGTTCGGCTGCGATCGTTGAAGTTAAGCAACTTTCGCAGTGGTCGGTCATTGGATGGGTGACCAAAAATTTACTATCTCGAACTCCTCCGTGCTTCGGAAGGCACGTTAAGCCGTTGGTCCCGGCTGCATTTGCAGTCGTTAGCACCCACCAATCCGCACTGGGCCCGCGTGGTGGGTGATGGCCCAATCTCCCTATTCCATCCATAGGGAAGGCCTGTGCCCCAGCAGTGGGGACATGATGATTTTGTGGGGTTATGAAAATAATTTAGTTTACAAGAACCGGTGCGACAGTGTGCAGGAGTTACAAAATGAACTTGGACGTATCATTTCAAACATTCACCACGCAAAGTTATGTAAATCGACAGGTAGAGAAATTATGAAATGAGTGCTGCCCTTTCGACGATTATCATAAAATACGTCATTTGTTTTTGAAGTGAAAACTTCTTTAGCGGCGTTGTACAATTTTTTTGTATGACCAAAAAAATGTTAAACTCGCGTCAGGTTAAAAACGTGGGCTGATCGCATCCTGCCTGACACACAATAAAATTAAAACACAGTAAAGGTTGTTGTGGACGAAACATAGTAATATTTTATTTTACCGTATTATAATAATACGTCTATCTAGGACGTCCACCTGGCAGCTTTATTGCGAAGAAAATGCATTTTTTTGCAACTATGTGCGCTTAAATGTGATTCATGTAAGTTGATTTCTTTGCAATAGATGTCGCTAAGTGCGCTTACACGTGATTCATGTAAGTTGATTTTTAATGTTATATAAATTGTCATATTTGTGTACGATAGCGCAATAAATAAATATTGTATTCGACCACATACATGATAGTACTTTTATACTGTTAATTAAAGCAATTCGTGCAAAATTATTCCCTAACCATTCCAAAATATCAAAAACGCACAACGTTAATATTCAACTTTTCACATCTGCCGGCACTGTCGGAGTGCAATCCATCGTTTTTTTTTTCACATTTCACGAGTTTGATTACCGGTTGTAGCAGCGATTTAAAAAAATGTGTGAATGCAGTTATAGCTATTATTAAAAATATAAATGATGTCTTCTTTCAGTAAAATATCCCTATCTTCAATATTTGATATACTTTCCCTCCGTGTGGCATAGCCGTGGCACGCCCAGTATACTATACACGATTGTACCTTAATTTGAATTAAAAACTTTGGTACAAGTGCCTTTGGGCCTTACAGATCTTTCGAAACTGTCAAACCAGGCACTTTTAAATTGTGGTTAACATAAATTAATACTAAGCCTGTTCTTCTTTATTGTTTACCTATTCGTTGGGTTGGTGTCTTTACTCACCCTTATTAAGAATAATCTATCTCAATCAATATTCGTCCGTTATTTAATTTAACCGGGTATAAGCAGTTGGCTTCTCACTATTACCCATAAATTGTTATCAATGTCACGTCGCTCGCGTATGAAATGATGCGTTGCGCTTTTTACTAGAATATATAATTAAGCAAAGTTAATTCTTCCACACGCCTACTGTTGCCGTCTCCTTTATTATGTATTAGAGGAGTCTTGGCGTTTTTATCCGCATTAATTTAAGGACAAAGGTTATAGGTGATCGCCTTTAAAACCTTTAAAAGATACGACATGGGTGCATGAGTACGGCTCTAAGCGCAGCACTGGAAGTTATGTTAAACATCACACCGCTCCACATCTATATAAGACAGGAAGCGGCCAAGACAGTGCTGAGCCTACAAAAGTTTGGACTGGTAATGTTCGAAAGAGCAAGGCGTTTCAATGGCATACTGAAGGAATGGGTAAATACTCCGTTCATAGAAGCGGCATGCGACAAAATCAAAGCTGCCTTCATTTTTGACAAAAACTACAGAATACATCTATTGGATGACAACAATCCAAAGGTAACACACAAGGCCCTCATGATCTACACCGACGGCTCCAAAACCTCATCAGGAACGGACGCTGAGGACCTCAATATATATATCGCTTTATATTTATAGCTGAGTGTATGGGCATTATACTGGCGGCGAGAGCGATCCTCTCGAGGAAAGTAACAGGGCATGAAATTATGTACTTGTCCGACAGCAAATCAGTCTTACAAGCTCTAGAAGACTCTTTAGTCAAATCGAGCCTCCTACAAGAATGCCAATGCCATATAAAATTGCATGACCCAACCGTGCTTAAGGTTTGGTACCTTGCAATTGCAATTCTATTACTATTTAATGGATCAAGGGACACAGTGGATCGCGTGGAAACGATGCTGCAGATAAAAAACTGGCGTGAAGAGGATCCGACGTGATCCCAACAGGTTCTGAACCAATCAGCCTAGCACCGGTAAGCTGGTTTGTCAGTAGGATCCGCGAGCGCACAGCCGCATTACACCAGCAACACTAGCTCACTCTGGAGACGTGCAGTCAGACCAAGCTCGTTTTGCTACGGGTGAATGCTGCTCTCTCCAAGACCCTTCTACAGCTAAGTAGAACTACACTGCGCATGGTAAAAGGTACTATTACTGCACTTGCCCATTTTAACAGACATCTTTTTAACTTAGGTGTCACGGACAGCCTCTATCTATGCAGTGGATGCATGGAGGCAGAAGAAACAGCTACTCACGTTCTGCTGGAATGCAACGGAGTAGCCGATTACCGGGCGAAATACCTCGGCTCTCCGGGAAACCTCCAAGAGGCAATCACCAATGTGAAGGTCCTGGGGCCGTTCCTGACGGAGCTGGGCTGGCTGGAGTGTCACCGGCAACACACCCTCCTCACGCAAAACAGGCGCCATACGGACGTTGAGTTGCGGAAACGCCGTAGAAAGAAGAATAAGATACGACATATACTGTTGCGGACTTCTTTGAATAGAAATTTTATAGGGAACAATTTCGTTACACATGACTTTTGTGTACCTTTCACCGTTTATGCGCGCACGCAACGGAAGCTAACAAATAGAATAATATTTCCCGTTTTTCATTGGTGCTTCACTCCTATTGGTAGCCTAGATAGTCGTATAGTTTGTTTTTAAAACGGACCAGTATACGACAAATAAATTCTTCAGCTTTGTAATATTAGTATAGATGCAGTTTCTCCCCTTCGCACACAAGTATACCTACTCATTATGCAGTAAACATTTTCTGATCGTTGTTATGAATTATGATTTGACGTCAGGTTAGACACATATTTTCATATGCGCAAGTTTTTTTGCATTCCTGTTTATGCTAGAATCTAAATAAAAAATAACAAGAATGTAGATATTGAATTGACACACCTTAGCGTCATACCATGCGGTTTATAGCTGCAAAGACGATATAATGAGGTATCAGTGAAGGGGCTAAATAACGAACTACCCATTTAAATGGGTTATAAATAAATATTAATTAATTAATACCCCGTTGTTTCCAGTCGTCATGACTGACTTTGTAACCACTGGGAACTAACGAGAAAGAAAACCATTTGTTGCCAGTGGACCAGTGGTGACGAAAGGGAAAAAGAAATCTTAGTTTGTCACGAAACTAACCTTTCTGCAAATGTTTCCGTTTTTACACCTCTTCCTCAATCTCCTCTTTACTTATTATATTATTCCACTATAATAACTACTACTAATAATGTATGTTTGTGTTTTTGTATGTTAATAGAAATAAAAAGAATGCAATCGATTTCCGAGCTCGTTTCCAAGTTAGCTGACCAGGTAACCTTGGTCAGTTGCATGACGAACTCTCGTAAATTAATACTTTGTACTCTTTCATTATGTTTTTGTTTCGATTCCGCAGAGTTGTTAAAGCGTTGCGTAAGATCGACAGAAATGGAAAGTGGACGCTCGTCGTCCACTTTCCGTCTTGGGTCGTCTTGGGGAATATTAATTATACCGGCCGCGACTTTTGCCGCGAAAACTTCAGTTTTTTGTCAGGAATCTAAACTGCCGTCCTCAAGCTAAAACGCGGCTAAATGTCAAAACGAACTTTTGAGATACGTCCAAAAAACGGCGCGTAAACTTCAAATTATTGCTATTTTGTAACCATTCATCACATGACGGATTTTTAAACTTAAGCTATGAAAGATACGAATACTTGTTAAAGACAGATCGACAGAGAATTAAAAACTGTATAAGATGCAATTTAAGACTGAAAAATCGACTACATGTTACTTAGCCCCACTTTAGTTTGAGGATCGCAGTAAAGAACATTTAACTAAAAAAAAATTCACGCGGACCAGGAGGCCTAATCTAGTTCAAGGAAAAACGAAATTTCGATCGAAATTTCGCACTTTTCTTAATATGTTTCAGGTTCGTTTTTAATTATAATAATATTCGTCGTCGAAATATAGATAGAGGTGTACATTTTCTCATAAGCTTTAATTTCATAGTTTATCGTCCAAATTTCGTTTGAACTTCGTCATCAAAAGTTCGTTTCGGAGAATGAGAGAAGATCCCCAGGTTAGCATAATGGTGCATTCGCCTGGATAGCGAAGGGTGCGGTGTCGAGACCCGTCTGCTGCCTGCTCCGCGTGGATTTTTTTCTAGTAAAATTTTCTTTTGATTAAGTTTTTGACGACCTCCGTGGCCGACTGCTATATACGCCGGGTTTCAAGGTGTCGCCTACTCGAGAGGTCCCGGGTTCTAATCTCGGTAGAGGCAGATGTTTGATGAATACGAGCATTTGTACTGCAGTCATGGATGTTTAATATATATAAATATACTTTTACAGTATATTGTAACATATGCTATCCGTTACCCTAGTATCCCATAAAACAAGCCTACTGTGCTTACTTTGGGGCTAGGCTAATTGGTGTGAGTGTTGGAAATAATTATTTATTATAACTAGCAGTTAAATGCTTCAAAAGAATATTCTCACGAACCCCACATTTTATGGGATGTAAGGTATATTATCTATATCTCAATCCAGCTAATAAACTATTTGGGTGTTAAACATTCCAATCAGTTCAGCTGTTTTTGCATGATTGAGTAACAAACATATAAAACACAAACATAAAAACTTTCACATTTATCATATTAGTAGGATATTAGGAAGCTATTAATTTTCAAACACATTAAAGTCTTATTTGAAAGTCGACATTTTGTTTTAACTGTCTATCTAATAAGTACAATAATTAAATAATTAATTAAGTAAGTATACTGGAGGCCAAACTTCTTTTGAACTTTTTTCAGGTTTAAGTTTCATAAAAGTAATGTTTATAAATTACTAGCGCCGCCCGCGACTTCGTACGCGTGGAGTTAGTTAGAAATAAAGGTTCACTGCTCGTTCCCCCAGGTGATAGCGTGATGATATGTAGCCTATATGTTGACCCGACTTCTTAATAATATTCGTGACAAATTTGGAGTAAATCCATGCAATACTTTTTGAGTTTATCCCGGACATACAAACAGACAAAAATCCAAAATATATATTTTTGGCTTCGGTATCGATAGTAGATCACACCCCAAGTATTCTTTTAAAAAAATATGCAATGTACAGTTTTGACTTTCCTACCATTTTATTATATGTATAGATTACTTACCTATAGTACTAAAATAAAATAACTTACAAAAGTTGCATTTTAACACTCATTGTTAGATTTTTCTATTTAACAACAATATAAAAACATTTAAACATTCTGCAAATAAAGGAGATATTTACCTGGTGCATAATATAAACCATAGATAAATGATTGAAGCGAGGCCAATCATTCATCTATGATATAAACATGTACACGTCAAAGTTTGAAAGGTAACTGCCGTACATAGTTTGATTAATTACTTCACGCGTTGGTTTAGTGGGATTGACGATTCAATTAGCGCGATCGTTGTATCGTAACATCAATACAGATTTTCATTGTATTCTGCTTTTAGTTACTTTATCGATAATACAGTAAAACACGCCTCCATCCGTACATTATAACAAGTTATTTATGACTGGTATGATATGAATATAACGCCTTCGAATAGATAAAGTTGCCTCTTTATCGGTTTTTTACCGGTTACATTTCGGAGAGTGTGCTTCGGAGTTACATTACTTAATTCCACCTTCACCTTTTTACCACAGAACCAACAGAGAGACGGCAAAACGCCACAGATATACCGTAGCGGTCCCGCAAACTCGTACTAAACGGTTTGCTTCCACCTATATTACCTTACATAGCGTCAGAACAGCTATGTTGTGGAACTCTTTGCCGGAATCTCTGTTTCCAGTCACCTATAATCTGGGTCTCTTCAAGTCGCGAGTGAATCGGTTTCTTCTAGGCCAGCGCGTCCCATCTTAGGCTGCTAAGTCGCTCTTCATCAGTCGCGTGGCCGTCAATCGTAAGCCTATTTAATGTAAAAAAACCATCCCGTAAACTTAGATTAAAACAAAAAGGGTAGATACGGCACTAGCCTCACAAAAGTGATCCGCATGAATTGTGGTCCACGACCCTAATCGCTTTAGTTACAACTTGACATGCAAAAGACGTACATGTGAACGCCAAAAAGAAATATTGCTAATATTTTGTGTTTATATGATAAAACATTAGGCATTGTTTTATCATATCGTGTGTTTTTAAAAAGTGCTCAAATTGCTCAAGAACTAAAAATTAAACCCACGGCATCACTTTTCAGTCGTACTATAAAATATATTTTTTCATAAAAATTGCTGTTTGTTTTGAATCTTATTCGGTAGTGATATCGAGTCGAGTACTGGTCGCGTGATTGGTCGGTAGTGCAGTGACGCGGATCTCGCCGTCTCGTTCGCGCTGCCGTTGAAACTTAACGTGCTGTTTCGTTCGGGTCGGTAATGCAGTGACGCGGATCTCGCCGTCCCGTTCGCGCTGCCGTGGGATCAGTTTTTGTTTGATGCAAGTATGAGCGTACCGCATCTACCCTTTTTGTTTTAATCTAAGCCCGTAAATAACATAAATTACTGTAACACGGCGTTTTTAAGCTAAATTTAAATCATTTATATCTCAAGTGTCGGGTTGCACTTACAAATAATTATGAATACGAAGTCATTTACAGCCGATATCCTTTCAATGATTATTAATAGTATGCAGCAATTAAATAAGTTATTCTTTTAGTAATTACCAATCGTTAAAAACCGACAAATTGTAATAATATTTCTTTCGTATCCGTAATTACTGGTTACTCATTAGTTACGTTACGAAACCGATTGCTAAGTGACGTGAGAATTATTGGATTTGAAACGGAATTTATACGAAAATATGCATATTAATTATTATAATTATACATTAGAAGGTAGATTGTTGTTATTATTACAAAGCGAAGTTTTATCAAGAAAATTGTTGGTGAGCTTATTAGAATTTGACTTGAATTTTTGGTGACCTATTCACTGACAGACCAGGGGGCCATTCGCCTAACGGAAATGCTTTGGAAAACGCTAACGCTTACGATTTCATTTTGTTATTTCTAGCCGCCTGAGGTTTTCAAATGCCTCGCGCTCTTTTTTTTTCTTTTGCATTGGTAATGAGCGTGAGTTATTTGAAAATCTTCGGCGGTCAGAAATAACAAAATAAAATCGAAAGCGTTAGTGCTTTCCAAAGCATTTCCGTTAGGCGAACGGCCCCCAGACTAACATTCACTATAAATATAATAATAATAAATATTTCCGACACTCACACCAATTAGCCTAGCCCTAAAGTAAGCACTATAAGGCTTATGTTATGGGATGCCTAGCATCCCATAACACAAGCCGGTAACGGATAGAATACATATACTGTACATATATAAGTATATTTATATAAATACATATTAAACATCCATGACTGGAGTACAAATGCTCGTATTCATCACACAAACATCTGCCCCCACCGGGATTCGAACCCGGGACCTCTCGAGTCAGCGACAGCCATGAAACCCGGCGTACAAACCACTCGGCCACGGAGGTCGTCGAAATGAACAACGAAAAACTATAAATGAACCATTCAAAATTCTGTCTTTTCTCATTGGAATTCGGAACCTGCGCTTTTCCGTGCGCATGCGCATGAGAGATGTAAATGTATTCCATTGCCGTTTAACTGCGATCTTTATTTACTATCACATTTAACAATCACGGGCCTATTGTGTGGCGGTGCACATGCAAATAGATGGCGCACATATTTACCGATGCTTGCTTTGCTAAGCGTGAGCGGATCGCAATCACCTTATAATACTAGGTTAAGGCTGATAATGATACAAATAACGTTGAATTTATTTACTTTTATTATCACTATAAATTTATTTAAATAATTTAAGCGCAAGATTTTTATATCAGACATCAGAATTCAATATATTTTTATTCAGATTGGATAGTACAACTCTTTTGAATAGTCCATAAATATTTTTTCCCTACCACTCTTTATTGATGGACATATTTAATAATATACACGATATGATATATAGATAGTTCATAATTATTAATTGTAACCAACAAACTTGTTTTTTTTTATTGGTAAAAACATTAACGTCTTTTTTCTTTCTCAATTTTAACTAACTGAACTCCTTTGTACGTTTTATATTATAGTGGAAACTTTATTGATGTATGTTTGTTAATTAGATCTAGGTATAAGTATTAATTCATTGTTTGTTTCCCAAATAAAGATAAAATAAAATATTTTTTTTTTTAAATGCGGAGAAAAACGAGTGAAAAAATTCCACAACATTAAAAATATAGTGTAATCATCACTACATAGTATAAAACAAAGTCGCTTTCTCTGTCCCTATGTCCCTTTGTATGCTTAAATCTTTGAAACTACGCAACGGATTTTGATGCGTTTTTTTTTAATAGATAGAGTGATTCAAGAGGAAGGTTTATATGTATAATACATGCATAATATAGTAGAGAAACACTGATAATTTTAGAGGTTTTTAATATAAGGTCGTAAATAAACACATTTTTTGCGCTTACATTGCAAACGCTGGCTGAACCCAACGAGATAGATCAAAATAATGTACTACAGTATTGTACACCTTAAAAAGGTCTACAAAAAAGCCCGCGATGGTATATGCCTATCTCTTTGGTATAACCCACAATAACCATTTTTTAATTACTTATTACGAGAAAATAATGGCTTATTTACGAACAAGCGATTTTAAGCAATACAGCATTAATCCTTATCCAATTAAGTACCTTAAATACATTGTGCGTGTAATATAGATCAATATAACCCTCTACAGCATGTAATTTAAATGAATATTTTCGAAGATATTACAGATTTAAAATGCAGGAACATACCGGTTCGGGCAGTACTGGCCGGGGGGCCGGCGGCGGCGCGTGTCTTTAGTAATTAGGTATTTAAAGAAAGTCATTCATTGTGTTTAATAGAAACCTGAGAACAAAAATATAATCTCAACTACAGCTCTACACCGAAGCGAAGCGAGGGCGGGCCACTAGTATAAAATAAAGTAAGCATAACTTTGGGCTTTATGCCATATGTAAACTATCGCTACAAATTTTCTCCCTTTTGGTGTTGTTTGAATGGAGTGTAGTTGTAAGGAAACTACGTAGGCACCACGTCCGAAGGAAATCTTTGCTGCACCAGTCGCTTTAATAGAACCTCCTCATCAGCATCAGCTTATTCAGTAGACGACACCTTGAAACCCGGCGTACAAAACACCACGGAGGTTGTAAACTGATAATCTAATATATAAAATTCTCGTGTCGCGGTGTTTGTGGTTAAACTCCTCCGAAACGGCTCGACCGATTTTCGTGAAATTTTATGTGCATATTCAATAGGTCTGAGAATCGGATGTAATCTATTTTTCATCCCCCTAAATGTTAAGGGTAATCCACACCTAAATTTTTTTTTTCAATTTTAGATAAAATATTTTTTTTTAATTTTTTTATGATACATCATTCAAAACTACATACAACCCTAAATTTTCACCCTTCTACCACCAACCCCTATTTTTTTATGGCGGTACGAAGTTCGCTGGGTCAGCTAGTATACATATATAAATAGACTATGCGCTTCTATGTAAGTATGTATTTATATTTACAAACATAGTGCAATGATGATAAATTATCGAGTGCATTCAAATGATCCTTGGGTATTTATAAGTATTTGTTTAGATACCACGTTGATTCGCGGGGAAGTTAAAGTTGACTGTTATCTATATTCTATACTAATACTAGCTGTCCCAGCGAACTTCGTACCGCCATAAAAAATGGGGTAGACCACCCATCATATTTAGGGGGATGAAAAATAGATGTTGTCCGATTCTCAGACCTACTGAATATGCATATAAAATTTCACGAAAATCGCTGGAGCCGTTTCGGAGTAGTTCAATTACGCACACCATGTCGTGAGAATTTTATATATTAGACTGACCCAGCGAACTTCGTACCGCCATAAAAATAGAGGCAGGTGGTAGAAGAGATTTAGGGTTGTATGTATTTGTAATACCGCATTATATAAAAATAAATATTGACAAAAAAAATTTAGGGGTGTGTAACGTAGTGTTATATAAATTTCCTGGGATAACATTCCTCCTAACCCATATGAGAACACTACGTTACAATACCCAATAGTTTGAATTTTGGCGCGAAGGCTCATTGTAGGTTTCAGAACACTGCGTTACAGATGGACAACCATTATCACTTAAGGATATGAAAAATAGATAGTAGCCGATTCTCAGACCCACGGAATATGCATATAAAAATTCATAAACATCGGTCAAGCCGTTTCGGAGGAGTATGTGTGTCACAATGTTAGTTGTGACACGAGAATTTTATATATAAGACTAGCTGTCCCAGCGAAATTTGTACCGCCATAAAAAATAGGGCTTGGTGGTAGAAGAGTGGAAATTTAGCGTTGTATGTATTTTTGTATGATGTAGGGTGGATTACCCTTAACATTTAGGGGGATGAAAAATAGAAGTTGTCCGATTCTCAGACCTACCCAATATGCACACAAAATTTCATGAGAATCGGGAAAGCGGTTTCGGAGGAGTTTAACCACAAACACCGCGACACGAGGATTTTATTTATATACTAGCTGACCCAGCGAACTTCGTACCGCCATAAAAAAAATTAACTAAAAAAACATTGTCCAGCGGACAAAATTGTGAATCTAAACCATTCTCAGATCCCCTTGAACACACACAAAAAAAATTATCAAAATCGGTCCAGTCGTTTAAGAGAAGTTCAGTGACATACACACTCACAGAAGAATTATATATATAAAGATTAGATTATACAGCTGAAGATTTTGTTTGTTTGGTTGATCGCACTAATTTTAAGAACTACTGGTCCGATGTGTTTTTGTGAGATAGTCCATTTATTGAGGAAAGTTATAGGTTATAAAATGTCACGCGGAGCATTTATGAAAATTGTTGTAAATACGGGGAAAAATATTCTATTTCAGGGGTTCCGTTGCGTGCGCCGCCGCTGCTGTAAACGGTAAGACTTTCACATAAATCATTTCTTTGTCGTATTACTATTATGTAGTTAAATATCTTGTGATATATATATTTTTTTTCTACCTACCTACATTTAGAATCATGTTATAAGTGAACAATTTATAAGTGTGTTCATAGTTATCTTAAATTATAATTTAAATAAGTTATAATAATTTATGATATAATATTTATAGTTTGTAGTATGTATACTTATATAGGCAACTAATTAGTCTGGAAAAGTAATGTACCGGAATGCATGTTTCAACGTAAATATTGTAAGTACCTAATACTCAATGTATTTATGGTTGTCAAAATTAATTAAATAAACGCTTTTGAAATGAAATGAATTTCTTTGTCGTACTATTCGTAAGTGGAATTCTTTGCCCGCACACGTGTTCCCTCCTTCCTACAATCTGGGGTCCTTTAAGAGAGGCGTGAAGAAGCATTTTTGCAGGCCGGCAAGGTGAGGATGGTTGGTGTGGCAGTTTATAAATGCTGTACCAGCTATCTTCGCGTTTGGACTTTATCACCACTTAACATCAGGTGGGGTAGAGTCATTTACCTAAAAAAAATGTATGACGTAATTAGTCCTTTAAAAGTTCTATAAAATAAGTCTATCTTTTAAGGGACTTACTAAAACTTTTTCCCTCAAAATAATGCAGGGGAAACGAAGGGCACCTCAAGTCTTTATATATATAAAACTCATAGGTGACTGACTGACATAGTGATCTATCAACGCACAGCCCAAACCACTGGACGGATCGGGTTGAAATTTGGCATGCAGGTAGATGTTATGACGTAGGCATCCGCTAAGAAAGGATTTTGATCGATTCTACCCCCAAGGGGATAAAATAAGGAATGAAAGTTTGTATGAAACTTTGTCAATTTTAAACCGATCGTGCTGAGACTTTGCATGCAGATATAAGAAGAATCATAGATGAATGTCATTGTGTATATTCCAAGCCTGAGAACAAAAACTGTAGTCTATACTTCAGCTCTACACCGAAGCGAAGCGAGGGCGGGCCGCTAGTCTATGATAAAATTGTTTATACGCACACAAAGGTCCTAGTTCGGAGTCGCGAGATCAGACCTTGACTGAGCACCTATTAAATTGTTGTGTATCATTAAGTGCAATGTTGATGAGATTATGCGGATAAAGTTGCCTTTAATAATTATTAAGTTGTTATTATTAACAAGTGTCTGCTCTCGACTTCAGCTAGCGGGTGCCTTATTTTGACACAAATGTCACAAAACTGAGAACAAAAACCGTGGGAAAGATCATTGAGTAAGAATAAAGGTTGCTTTTTCTCTTTATAAGCCGTTTTCCGGGTTTCGTAGTCCTGACAAGGAAGCCTTATAGTTTCATCATGTCCGTCCGTCTGTCTGTCCGTGCGAGATCATGATTGAAATTGTTGGCACTAGAGAAATCGACGACCTCCGTGACTGAGTGGTTTGTACGGCGGGTTTCATGGTGTCGCCGACTCGAGAGGTCCCGGGTTCGAATCCCGGTGGGGGCAGATGTTTGAGTGATGAATACGAGCATTTGTACTCCAGTCATGGATGTTTAATATGTATTTCTATAGAAATACACACATCAAAAGTGTCTAGGGATCAAGCATTTTTATGCGGATTTCTTGAGATTGAGATGTGGCTTTGTAATAAATTTATGATTTTATAAATTTATATGGATCCTTTTTGGTGCATTTCATAATTTGAATCAGGAACTGTGAATCAAATTCGAGTAAAAGATGAAAATCAGCTGTCAATATTTTCCCTATAAAAACATACAACGCATTGAAGACATTATTAGTGCTACTGTTTCCCTACTACTGATTAAAACCAACGTTATTATGGAGCGGCGACGTCATTTAAGCAGGGAAGAAATGCTCAGAGCCGTGGGAATGATAGAAGCTGGTTCCCGGCAACGTACTGTGGCTTTAGCTCTGAATACAAGTCAGAGTGTTATCAGTCGACTTTGGACACGATACCGAAGCACTGGTACCGTGGCTGAGCGCCATGGAGGACGGTATCGCTGCACCACACGGAGACAAGACCGATACATTCAAATCTTAACTCGAAGAGCTCCAACAATAACCGCCATGATGTTAGCCGTGAGGCTTCATCACTCTTCAGGGAACTTAATTAGCGACCAAACAGTCAGAAACCGCTTGCATGAAGTGAACCTTCATTCCCGAAGACCGCTACGGGTACCACCTATAGCAATGCACAATCGTAGGATTCGATATCAATGGGCTCTTGAACACAGAAATTGGGCAGAAGAACAATGGCGTTTCGTGTGCTTTTCTGATGAGTCTCGTTTTGGTATGAGACCGGATACAAGACGTATACGACACTGGAGAACCCCTGGACGCCAACAGCGATTAAAATCCTGCCAGGAAGTCCATCCTTATAGTGGTGGAACCATCATGGTATGGGCGGGTATTTGGATCGGCGGAAGAACTGAGTTGATTTGGATCAGAGGCAACCTCAACGCTCAAATTTATGCTGAGACGATTGTATCAGACGTCATCGTTCCTCTACAAGTGCAAATCGGTCCCTTATTTCAGTTAATGCATGATAATGCACGACCGCACACCGCAAGAGTTGTAAGACAGACTCTCGCCGCAGCTAACATCAATGTCCTGCCCTGGCCTGCTCAGTCGCCAGACTTGAACCCGATTGAGCATGCATGGGATATGCTACAGAGAAGAGCTCTGCCGAATATGGAGGGTATCCAGTCGCAAGAAGACCTTTTTTTGTTGTTGCAACGAACATGGGCGGCCATTCCACAGCGTGATTTGGATGAACTCATTTTGAGTATGCCAAACCGATGTTCTTGTGTTGTTAGTGTTCGCGGTAGAAATACGGATTATTAATTGTTTAAGTTACCCAATAAAATTTTAGAGAAAACTGTTATTTCAGTCTTTTTTTCGAACTTTTGTGTTAGTGGTTCAAATGTCAAAAATCCCTTTATTAGGAAAATGGCAAATTTCTTTATTAATGCAAAGGTGACTTGGTTTATCGTTACTGTGACAAACGAAAACACTTTATTTGATGAATCCTTAAAGAAAATTTTAATTAATATCAATCAGGAGAAAAGTTATTGCAAAAATATATGTTGATCCCTAGACACTTTTGATGTGTGTATTTATTTTATTTTTTTAATATTCATCATGAATCAATGCCTGCAAAATGGTAGAATAAAATTTTGAAAAATATTTTTTTCATCGTCTATCCCCATCGTGTGGGGTATCGTTGAACAGGTCCTTTAAAATGACAGGGGTTGAAAAGACTATTTTTCGATTTAGGAGTTCGTTTTCTAAATAATTTAAAGTATAATACTTTAAATTATTAGTTTGCAAAATCTGAAAAAAATCATGATAATAGTGCTTGTCTTGAACTTTTAAGGATAACCATAACGGTTAAGGAAGATCAGTTCCAGAGTAATAGTCGTTTAGCTAACGTATTAGAAAATTTCTTACCTAATAAAAATCCCTCTGAAGAACACATCAAAACCTTGCATTAAATAAGAAAATCTAAAGATAAACTAAAAACCACAATAAACTAAAAACCACAATAAACTATTAGATTGAAAAATGTAAAAAAAATAATCACGATAATAGTTATTGTCATGAATTTTTAAGAAAAATTATAACGGTTAAGGCAGATCAGTTAGATTAAGAGCAATAGGCGTTCAGCATAACTATTAGGAATATTTTCACCTAATAAAAAATCCTCTGAAGAACACATTAAAAAGGACTTAAATGAAGTTATTGCTTGTTTATAACGCGTAAAACTTTGTATTGAAAAAACAAAATGTAAAGAGAAACTCTTAAAAACCCACAATAATATATCTACTGCGCGTGGCACTACACGCACTTGGCCGTATTTTTTACCATATTCTGCAAATGAAGATAATCTGATTTAAAAATATTATAATAAAAGCCTCAGATCTATCTACGTAATGAAGCTAATAAAATGTAGGATTTTACAATACAGCTGGAATAAAGATTTTAAGCCGTGTTTTTGTTTCGGGGGAAGTGTTTATGGCCTCTTACATTGTCCCGACAGAACAAAGGAGTTCCTTAGATAAAATCGGTATGGAACTATGTTATCTCGACGTACTTATTTACGATGGTGTGATGCCTCCAATCAGGTGCGCGATTCAGTATTCAGTGTGAAACTAGTTATTACCATACCCTCGATGAAACTGACCCTTAGGTTACTATTGAACATGTGTCAAAACGTGAGTAAGGTAAGGTAACACTCATTGAAATACACTCAGGGGCACATCTAATAGGCCACCTGGTTTGTTTTTTTTTATCGTATAACGTGGTCACTTTGAGACTCTGCACTTACATTAAAATTTCAATATATTTCTGCAAAAATCTGTGTGCAAATGTTTAGGTTAAATGCTCGACTATCCCGTTAGTCTTTGAACAATTTTAATAATTTCCTTCCGTTTCCAATCCAAGCCTTTGTCTAAGCAAAGCAAGTTCTCCTAAAGCATCAATTGATTTAATTAATAATCGTTTCGTTAATATGTGGCAATCCTTGGCTAGTATTTTAGAGACCGAGCAATCTGTTAGCACAATTAAAAATATGGAAAAATCCGAAGAAACTGGGAATGAATCACTTCTCCTGCTGGATATTAACTGGAAGGAGATTAAGTTACTTATACGTAGTTAAAAGCGAATGCTATTATAATATTATATTTAATATGTGTTTTCAAAACGGTATCTTCCCAGTGGTTTCCCCTTTATATAAAATTGGTGACAGAGGCAGTGTGTCGAACTATAGACCTATTTCTATTCTACCATCGCTTTCAAAAATCTTGGAAAAAATTATAAATGATCAAATAGTAAATTATCTTGAAAAATAAACGTATTATCAGATAAACAATATGGCTTTCGCCGAAATAAATCAACAAATGATGCAGTTTTAACTGTTACTGACTTTATAGCCTCATCTTTTGTCATAAATAAAAAGGTCATTAACAATTAAGGTAACATTTTTGGACTTAGCGAAGACATTTGACACAGTATGTCTCACTTTTGCTATGTAAACTAGAGCACATAAGCGTTCGTGGAAATCAGCTAAAATTATTTGAAGACTACATAAAAAATCGCAAGCAATGTGTTAAAATAGGTCCACACGTGAGTGATAGTCTTCCAATAGAGTATGATGTTCCGTAGGGAAGCATCTTAAGGCCGACGCTTTTTCTCGTTCATATAAATGGATTACGAGAGATAAAATTGGTGGCCATATGGTGAAATTATTTCATATGCGGATAACACTGTACTTATGTTTCCTGATGTATCTTGGGATAAAGTTTTTGGCAATGCTCAAAGTTGTTTTAACATTATAAAAAAGTGGTTAACTGAAAATAAATTAATAGTAAATATCGCGAAAACGAAATATATCCAGTTTTACAAAGAATACAACGAAATATACAAGTTTAATGTAACTTGTCAAAGAATATATGTAGTTTTTTTGCGCATGACTGCTCCCCGTCTGATCGTGGTTGTTCTTGTGTGAGCCTTGAAAAAGTAAACAGAGTCAGATACCTTGGGGTTATTATTGATGCTCACTTCGATTTTCGTGAACATATAGAATTGGTAAGTGCTAGAGAGTCATCATCAGCCTATTAATGTCCCCACTGCTGGGGCACAGGCCTTCCCTATGGATGGAATAGGGAGATTGGGCCATGACAAACCACGCGGGCCCAGTGCGGATTGGTGGGTGCTAACGACTGCAGATGCAGCCGGGACCAACGGCTTAACGTGCATTCCGAAGCACGGAGGAGCTCGAGATGGTAAATTTTTGGTCACCCATCCAATGACCGACCACTGCGAAAGTTGCTTTACTTCAACGATCGCAGCTGAACGCGCTAACCAACTGCGCCATCGAGCTCCACAAACTCCACAGGTGCTAGAGAGTACGTAGACTTAATTATATTTTCAAAAATATTAAACATATCTTAGAACCATACCGATTAAAACAAATTTATTTATTTCTTTTATACTTACTGTATAGACAGCTGGGATGAGGACAATACTAAAACTCTAAACATTAAAATATTCTATCGTTTCATCAACTGAATTATATATAGTTATTGTGATGTTCTCAAAGTCCGCCAACTTTTTATTCTAAACCTGGTAATTAAACAACATGTCCAAACTGATTTTTTTCCTAAAATGCAATCTACTCGCAGGGAATTCATATGTCAATATAAAAATAAGTTTTCGACTGTTTTAAGTAATAGGTTCCATAAATTTCTGGGACCTCTAATCTATAAAAAAATAAATACTAATACTAAACATATGAGGAGCTCGATGGCGCAGGTGGCTAGCGCGTTCGGCTGCGATCGTTGAAGTTAAGCAACTTTCGCAGTGGTCGGTCATTGGATGGGTGACCAAAAATTTACTATCTTGAGCTCCTCCGTGCTTCGGAAGGCACGTTAAGCCGTTGGTCCCGGCTGCATTTGCAGTCGTTAGCACCCACCAATCCGCACTGGGCCCGCGAGGTGGGTCATGGCCCAATCTCCCTATTCCATCCATAGGGAAGGCCTGTGCCCCAGCAGTGGGGACATTAATAGGCTGATGATGATGATGATGATGACTAAACATATATCATCTAACTACCTATAAATGTAAAATGACAACAACGTCATGGTCGAAAACACTGACATAAGATGAAACAGAAAATATGTTGCAGGTCATTATATAAATTAGTCAATAGGTATATTGTTATGCTCATCATATGTATTATTATACTCATTCAGAGTGCTACTAGGACAGTTGAACGCAAACATAAGTATTCAGATATTTGCTCAAATGTATTGTCATTATTGTGTATTTAGAGGCGCAAAGTTAGCATGTTTGTATGAAAATATCGGGGTGGCTATTAAGGCCCCTTTGCACCAAAGTTCTTCATTCAAATTTAGGCTTAAACGAGTTTTACACCTGTTAAACACATCATGCCATCTTTGTCAATTGTTTAAAGTCAGAGTAAAAGACAGAATCAGTCTTAAAAAATTTCAATAAAGAATTTTGGTGCAAGTGCGCCTCAATGTTCTATTCGATAATGGAGGTGAGAATAACTTACCCCAATGCAGTATGGAAATAAGTGTCATTAATCATCTTATGTACAATATAATAAATTCCCTTTATTAAAACTTCATGCTGTCTGTATTTGACAAAGATACAGTGATGTTGTCAACTTGATTGAGAGTTGATTTTCACTGAAGAACTTTGTAGCAAATGGCTCTAAATTATAAAAGATCTATCTAGCTAGAAAAAAAATTATAGTTACTTTCACTAATGTATTTGTGTTGTTACGACGTCATTTCTACCTGGGTAAACCAAATGTTTTTATCAACAAATAGTAGATTATTAACCAAGGGGATAAAGCAGTGTCTTCTGTCGCGGGTGACGATTTAAATCGCGAGCGTAACGAAGGACTCGAGGTTTACTCCCGAGCGTAGCGAGGGTGTTAAAATTAAGACGAGTCCTGAGTGTAGCGAGGGATATAAAGTTCACCCAAGACTAAGACAGCTTTATCACCGAGGAAAATACTCTACTTTTCGTACCATTTGCGAAAAAATTAACACAATAATAATATGAGATAAGCATTTATTAAAAATTATGACAATTAAAAGTCAAAGTTAACATTCGAAACATTGGTCCAATTAAATACGGCCTCGTCGGTTTTCGTAATTTTATTTAATAATCATAACTGCATTATAAATGCGTATTCCTTTTTCAAAAAGATGTATAATGCTTTATATACAAACTCTATGGTGTAAACACAGATGTAGTTCAGTATAAATTTCGGTAAGTATTCCAAATTTAAATCACATTCTCCCCCTAGAGGATGAATGAAATTCAGTACAATTTTCTTTCCCTGTTTTTAACAGATTAAAAATGACTGTTGTTATGTTCGCATTTTGTGGCATAGAATGTCACTTTTTGAGCAAGTGGTACGAAAAGTATTTTTTACGTTGCAACTTAAATGTAACAATGTGAAGTCAATTAAAGGCGTCATTAATATAATAATCATATCATACATCCAAGGTTTGTATGTACGTTTTAATCGTTCCACACTACATAATGATTGAGTAAAACACTGGCTTCAACGGGTTATAAAGTTCACAGCATTTTAATTCCTATTGAAGAAACAGTATTAATCGCTTATAAACTGAATTAAATACTAATTTATCTATCTCATGGCGTTCGACGGTTCATCTCATTAATTGTAAGACTATTTCAATGATAAGTAAACAATGCGAATTTAGTTCACTATCGGACACCGAAGATTCAATTATGATAAATAAGTGACGTCGCATCGCGTGTATTTACATTTCATTTAAACGGTTCGTTAGTAGGTAATTGATGAGTTAATTAACGTTCGAGATGATGGAAATCGAACCAAAAAAAAAATAAATACAGACAAGAGTATACAAGGCATAGGAACTACACAAATAAACTTATAAATCGTGCTAAGAATGACTACTGAATTTATATAACTTTAAAGAGATATACGCAAAATATGGAAACACGCGAATGGCTGGTTGGGACTCAATTAAATAAATAAATAAAATAAAATAAAATAAAATAAAATAAAATAAAATAAAATAAAATAAAATAAAATAAAATAAAATAAAATAAAATAAAAAGCCTTTTATTTCTTGCATAGAAGGTAAAAAAAACGCAATTAACTGTCAGTAAATAGTGTGATTGAATGATACATGTTAAGAACAAAGGCGGTAACTGAGGTATGTGATGGTTTATGTAGCACTTTTAATAAAGAGCTAGAACATATTAAAAATGAGCATCAGCGACGAAAGCTATTTTTAGACCAAAAACCGTACGTAAACGAAGCTAATGTAAGTTTTAGATTTAAAAAGTTTTGTAAAAAGATCAACTCTGTACGAACGTATATACTTCGTTGATGCTACAACAACCGTAATCTAATTAAATTATTAAACATTAAACTATATGTAATCGAATTGAATGTTAGCTTAGAATAGCGACCCTGAATTGAGCGATTATACCTACTCGTATGTGGGTAAACAGGCTATACTTTGTAGAAGCCCGTTGAATTAAATATCAACAATTATTGAGCTCAGTGGCATGTCAGTGGTCAGTGTGTTCGGTCAGCGATGGCGGAAGTTGAGCAACTTCCTCAATGGCCTGCCAGAGGAAGGGTGACTAAAACTTTTATTATTCTGGGAGAGTTTTATAGAATGCATCATTGATTTGTACCATTAAGGGTGCTGATGAAACTGGTTGGTTTCGTTTGCACTAGTAATATGAATACTACATTTTCCCTTTCTTATTTCATCATAATAAATGAATAAAAAAAAAACAATGAATGGCGAATAAACAAATAATCTCAAAATCTTCGATTACGTGCAAAAATAGTTCATTCATTGTTATTACGAAAATTTACACCAGTTAGTTTATACACCTTTCATGATTTTTTTGTAATATTATCAACTACTTTTTTTAATCAGAATAGTAATTTAGCTCTCAATATTCATGTTAAACACACATGCCAATTGGTACTTTACTTTTCATACTGTCGTTTAATAAGTGACCGTGCAAATCGGGTTACCATTCAGGAATTTCAAAAGTCCTAACTAAACTACTGACAATTCGGAAAAAGTTCGGCCCTTTTAATAATAAAATGGTGTCGATTCTAGCATGATTCTCTAAACCTAAACCTAAATTTGACAGCAGTATATCCTTGTCATTCTCTATACAGAATGAAAAGGAGAGACTCATGTTAAATTTAGTTTTAAGTTTAGAGAATGACGCCAGAATCGGCACCATTGTAAACATTACTCACTTAGTTAAAATGTTATAGTATTTGACTTAATATTTAGTATTTATATTTGCTTCTTAGGTTTTCACGCCCACAACTCATTAAAATAAGACTAGTTTTCACGGGTTAATGCACGAACTTTATTTATTTATTGACGTTTCGCAAGCTTTTCAGGTCTGCATCGTCAGAAAATTTTGTATTCATTTTTAATATACCATCTAATTTAAAAAAATCGGGCAGTTAAGCCGAACAAAGTCGTCCAGACTTAGAGTCAAAAAGTCTGGACATGTCCGGACTAATCCAGACGGATGGTAACCTTACGTGCAAACGATGACTATTATTTTGCACGAAACACAACATTTTTATCTATTTTAGGAATGCTTTCATTACGTTTATTAAGTGCTTAATACGAATTGATTAAGAAAATCGTTCCATCTTAATTGTTATTTGTCTTATTTTAATTACAAAATACATTGAATAAGTTTTAAATAGATAGCGAAAATTTAACGACTGTCATTTCTTTGGTTTCAGTGTCATGAAATGTTTTATTTATATTATTTGACCATTGCCACTGAGATATAGACAATATAGAAATGGGTTTCTTGCATCAAATCGCCAGGAACCAGAAGCGATACCACATAGACATCAATATTCTTACTTCAGTATTTCCTGCTACGCTCTAATGTA
The DNA here is from genome assembly GCA_902850365.2 of Chilo suppressalis. Lineage (NCBI taxonomy): Eukaryota > Metazoa > Arthropoda > Insecta > Lepidoptera > Crambidae > Chilo > Chilo suppressalis. The sequence goes on from OU963910.1 coordinate 3,700,297, forward strand.
GTGTTAGTTCACAATAAAATAATTAATAACTACCTATGCTTTGCCCGCTAACGTGTTCCCTCCCTCATCCAAGGGTGAACAATTTTCACCAATGTAACTTTTGATTCGTGTATTGCCAATTAAATATTTGATTGATTAAAAGAGGCTTGAACAGTAAGCAAGGAGGTGGTATGGCTGGCGTGTCTGATAAATCTATTGCACCAGCTATCTTCGCGTCTCATTTGTCGGACTTCATCATCATTATCAGCCAATTAATGTCCACACTGCTGGGGCATAGGCCTTCTCTAAGTATGGAATAGGGAGATTAGGCCATGACCCACCACTCGGGCCCAGTGCAGATTGGCGGGTGCTAACAACTGCAGATGCAGCCGGGACCAATGGCTTAACGTGCCTTCCGAAGCACAGAGGAACTTGAGATAAAAGGTCTATGGTCACCCATCCGATGACCGCGAAAGTTGCTTAGCTTCAACGATCGCAGCGGAACGCGCTAACCACCCGCACTATCGAGCTCCTCCATTCGGACTCCATTTGTCGGACTTATCTTCTTTGTATATAAAATTCTCGTGTCACAGTGTTTGTTAACAAAACATCTCCGAAACATCTTTGCCGATTCTTATGAAACGTTGTATGTATATTCAGTGGGTCTGACTAAAGCAATATGGTAAACTAATTTTTAAATACCTAAGTGATATAAAGTGGTGCTGAGTGGTCCATAACAAAATGATATTTCAACAATTTTTATTATGATCCGGTATTAAAAAATACATGCGAACGTAAATTTTCAACCTCTAATTTTGTGGCGGTACGAAGTTCGTAGCATCCGCTAGTTTGTTTAAAGAAGAAAACCACGCCGATCAGTGAGAGAACACAGTCCACAAAAGTCCAAACCTTAGTTTTGGACTCTTAAAACGTAACTGGCGCCAATTAAAACTTATTAATCGCAGCGCCAACGGGCGATCGTAAAGCGCACGCCTTGAAGGCATCGCATAGTCTCAATAAAACAAGTTTTCCTTTGAAACCTTTAAAACTGCAGCCTTTGGCCGTAAACCGACGCCGTTTTACGGCTCCACTGTTTGCAGAATGAAGGCGCGTGACTTTTTCGAGGGCTAGTTACTTTGATTGGTTTCGAGAAATGGCCCGATGGTGTATTTTTTCTTCTTAAATATTGTTGTGGAGGTTTTGTGATGGTCGAAGCCGTTCGTTCCATTTCACAAAGCTAATCTGTGAGATAAGTCTAAGTAGATGTTTCTCGATTTTTTGTTGCATATTAACTATTCGCATAAGTTCGTTATAAAATCCTGTTTTCTAAAATATCATTATCATTTGTTGCGGATTTTTCCGTATTCATCCTACTCATTATTTCTTCCTTACTCAATTTATTTATGTATTTATGTTCCTCACTCTACTCACGAAAATTATTTCGTTTTAAAATCCAATTATTCATCCCATCAGTTATAATTTTTTTACTGGTGAAAAATGCATCTGTATTACAACCCGCCGGATTTGCGGCCAATTGTAGGAGAGGCCCACAAAATCTCACAACGAGGTTTTGTGGGCCTCTCCTACAATTGTACCCCCACCCAGTATACCAGTAGTATACCCACCAAAAATCACTGGATGTACCCCTAGCTCAACCCATTGCAAAATCAAGTATAAAAATTAAGCTTTGTGTATGCGGTCTGAACAAAAATATTGTTTTAGTATAAAATAAAGGATATGTAACTATGTGACAACCTGCAAGGGCATAGTAAAATTGGTTAATCAAGAAATTAGCTTCCATAAAAAATAATTTAATAATAACACAAATTCCGCTTAGTTTGAGATAAAATAATTCGAGTGAGTTGTCGATGATGTAATAATTGTAAATATTGTTAATAACCTACCGATTTTTACCGATCACAGTAAAAACAAATATAAACTTACAGCGGTGCGAATGAAAATTCAAAATTTAAAATTACCTCATTCATCAGTTAACAAGAGACATTAGGGGACCATTGTCATCCTCTTACCATACGGAACTATAAAAATACTATATCAATCCGTACCCAAAAACACACTATATTAATCTAAACAGTATCGAAGGTGTTCGATCTGAGAGTAATAAAATACCCGTGTTGGAATAAACTCAATATTCTTAGGACAATAAACTTGTAACAACGTGAATTAAATAAATAATATGACACCTATACATAGACGGGTATCGAAACATACCTCGGATATCGTGAAGCGAGCGCACTAACCACTCATCTATCTATCAAACTGGCTTCTTAATAAAAAGTACTCGCATGTATCTAAGTTTAATATGTGATGTTAGGAAACCACTTAGGATTAAGTGCCTCTTAAAAGACATCTAAATCCTAGAACTGAAGTGTGGTCGTAAATAAAAGCTCTTGCCTTCAACAGATTCAGTTAATCCCTAATTACCTAATTATATTTTATTAATTTATGAGAAATATAATTAAGTACTGTCTATAACGATATTTAATATTATTGACAGTCTATCTCAAAATTGACTCTAGTTAAGAATGTATTTTTTTGTACATATTATGATATCCCATAATAATATACTGACAACGCGGATTCTTTTATTCTACTTTGTAAGTTGTCACGTAAACAAACTTAATGATTTCTCCTTTCGCTATTTGTTGCGATCATAATCAGCCTATTAATGTCCCCACTGCTGGGATACAGGCCTACCTTATGGATGAAATAGGGAGATTGGGCCATGACCCACCACGCGGGCCCAGTGCGGATTGCGGGGTGCTAACGACTGCAAATGCAGCCGAGACCAACGGCTTAACGTGCCTTCCGAAGCACGGAGGAGCTCGAGATAGTTAATATTTTTGGTCACACATTGTTGTGAACCTAGCTCAGAAACCAACTACAGTGCAACCTTAATATAACATACCTCAATATAAAGACTTCCTTGATTTTTGTAATCCCCTTGAATTTTCCATAAGAGTCAATGTAAAATATACCTTTACATTGCGAACATTTTTTGCTGACTACCTCTTTATAACGAATTTTTAAACTATCAAAAAAAGAGTAAATACCTCTAATTAATGTATTTTGTCTACCCTATATAACGTTTCCATTAATATGTTGCTCTTAGTGTCGCCTCACACGGGCCACACGCCACAACCACAAATCGCCGCCACCGGCATATTTCTTGTAGTTTTCATACATTTTATATGGACTCGCCACACACGGTACGCCGGCGGCCGCCACACACTACAAATTCTCGTTGCTCGCTTCTTGTAGCCCGAACCGGCCACTTAATGCGCCGATACAAAACGCCGCCACACGTCACTCACGCGATTTCCCACCCCTCTCTCCCTTACCTTAGTCGGCCGCTGTCGCCCGCTTCAGCCACTTTAGTAGCCGCTTCTAGCTTCTCGTGGCGGCGTTTGTAGCTGTGGCGTGTGGCCCGTGTGAGGCGACACTTAATCCCATAGTACGTGATTCATGTTACGACAGGACTATTTTTGTACCTCTTTATAACAAATTTTATACCAACCTAACCTCAATATAACAAACTTCAGTTTAAAGAATTACTCGATATAACGAATATTTACTTGTACCCTTCCGATTTGTTATATCGAGGTTGCACTGTATTTCATTAGTTAGTGATATATAGATAGCTTCAATAATAATACTTAAAATTAATTCAAATATACTTCCGGACACATAATATCGGCCCACTAAGTGTTATATGTTTCAACGGTCTGTACCAAAAAAATATATGTTTATGTTTGAGCAATAATTTTTAAAACACACGAAAAGGTGCATATTAATTCAGCTTCAAAATTGCGTAGGTATTAACTTTTTGCTCAATGTAACATTCATTTATAGCTAGAGACCGTCAAAACTCAAAATTCTTGGTGGGTCTGGAAGTAAAGTTGTCGGCTGGCACAAGGCACAACAATGACTCCGTATTTTTTTCAAATTCAACGTAGGCTCATATACAATCGTAAAATACCGAGCCGAGTTCCTTGCCCAATTAATTTCAGAACAAAAAGTGTAAACTTTAGATTTACACATCAATATGCCATTTAAAATCTTCTCAATTTTAAGAGCTTCATCAATCAGATTAGAGAACGCATCATAATAATGACCACAGGTCTACATCTTGATCTCCACAAGTTATTTCTTATTCTTAATTAACATTATGGCAGTTTGTAATTTAATCGAATCACCATACAACAATGTTATCAAATAACCAGTACAATAAATAAAACGTGTATTGTAAAAATAACTGCTGTACCTTTTCGCAACAGACAGACGTCGCAGCCGATATCTTTATAACTTCAACAATAACTTTTTACACGCGACTTTAATAGTTCACTATAATTTATAGCCGGCCTGCAGTTGCAGAAGTAATATAATGAATTTTAGAGTCCGCCATTAAAACAGTTCAATACTGTTGCAGAGTAATTGTTCACTAGAAGCTAAGTCGTTCTAAAGAGTGTGCGAAGTCACCACTAAACGCCATTTTATTAGACACCATGCGAGAATCGTAAAATGCCATTTATGAGGTCCTACGGCGTGTTCTATAAGAACCCCTAATTGGCAACGATACAACGGATGAGAGAACAAAAATTGTTGGGGCTATTGTCCACTTGTGTGCGCTTTTAGAGCAAACGGCATCATAGCGTGAAAGTGAAGTTTGCGCGATTGAATATATGGATTTACCGTTTAAAGTTAAAGTGTAACATTGAAACTATTCGTCTGGAGAGGAACCGTTGACAATGAATTTCATTCATATAGAATATAATATTAAGAATTAATAAATTCATTAAAAAAAATATTGAAAGTAAAAAACGCGTTGTAAAACACAATTTGAGACAACTCATTTAGAAAATTTGTATCTCGAATTCTCTCTAAAACCTAAGCGTGAAAAGACTATGAAGAAGCATCTTGCAGTCCAACCAAAAAGTTAAAGGTAGATAGTGGGGCACGTAAATATTATGCAACTGCATCTGTTATCTCCAAGTCTTAACACCGCTTACATCTAACACGTGATATAATATCACGAAGTCCCATCCATTAGTGCATTATTACACTGATTGCGAGCGTTTTCCAAGCGGAGGGGGTGCGCATCCTACAGCGTACGATACACTCAGTAATATAATGGATTCCGAGGAAGAAACACTGATGTTAGCTATAAAGCTCGCAATCAGTGTAATAATGCACTAATGCATAGGACTACGTGATATTATGTCACGTGTTAGGTGTAACGTTTCTTGCTCTCTTCGAAGTTATAAAACTTCGAAGAGAGCAAGAAACGTACAAGAATACATCGGCGAATTTAGGACGATCCGTTATCAAACCAATCAACTGAAAGTATTCGCTACACGTCCGCTCCGTATGATAAGGCCCTTAAAGTTAACAATTTAAAGTCGAATCGAGAAGCTATGTTTTGTAGAGTAGAGCAAGGTGCGTGATGAATGGACATTGTACTTATACTTTGTCATCGACAGTCGACTGTCTTCTTGCGGTGACAACCGGTAGCCGCGGAATGTAAAGTTCCTTTCGGCACTGTATTGTGTATTTATTACAAGAAGGAGTAGCGATATAGTACTGCACTCACTTGTAAAAATAAAGAGTTAACTAGTTTTAACTCCAAATAACTTTGGAACTACATGAATTAAAAAGTATCTGAAAGAAAATTTGATTACTACTAAAATAAAACACAGAATGATCCGAGCCGTATGTATATCTCAAGGTTGTAAAAAGAAAATCTACATTTAATGCTTTAAAAAGAAATACTTTGTATTTTGGGGAGTAAGGGGAGACCGGAGTACTACCTTCAAAAAATTCAAAATTCAATATCGTTTATTCAGTCTAGGCTGTTACAAGCACTTGTGAATGTCGAAAAGCTACGCCATCGGTTCGCAAATCTACGGCGGGAGACCTTGTACTGAGAAGAACCGGCAAGAAACTCAGCAAGGGCTGTTTTTTTCTCCCTGTATTGTATACAGAGTCGTCAAATTGAAAAATGACTTCAATATGAGGTAACTCATAAAGTCACTTTCCATTACAAATGCAAATAATATAAAAATTATGACTACACTTACATAACTGTCGGGACAATCTGTACGGAAGAGGAGTCAAAAACCTTGGGGCCTAAAAAAGTTCTAGTGCAGAAAGCAACGGGGAACCACTGCACTAATTTCCCACGAGAGTTATTATGAGGTCAAATAAACATCCGAGCTGCATGACGACGCATCGCGATTGCATCAGTGGTACAGGAATCAGCCGAGAGACAATCTGTTTTCCCGGACCAATATAATCTGGACATCTTCAAGGCCAGAGTGAACAGGCATCTTCTAGACAGGCGTGTACCATCCTAGGCCTCATCATCGCTTTCCATCAGGTGAGATTGTGGTCAAACACATTGCCTATTTAGCATAAAAAAAAGATGACCACGACCACTCTGCCAAGAGTGCACGACTAGGAAGAGAAACAATTTGGTTTCCCCGAGCATAGTGAATATAATATATCAAAAGTATATGATGTTTTTGCAAATAGTCAAGGAAAATTCGTATTGTTTGTTGAGACTATTACTCACAGTAATACCGAAATATATTTGGTTTGGGTTTAAGCTGTCTATCGCAATCAATAGGGACAGGTTGGCAGAAAAGTTCCTGGATATAACTTCCCGCCATAAAAATGGTGTTGTTTGATCCTCAATAGTAATATCAAAGTATATTTGGTTTGGATCCAAAATTCAAAATCGTTTATTCAGTCTAGGCTGTTACAAGCACTTGTGAATGTCGAAAAGCTACTCCATCGGTTCACAAATCTACGGCGGGAGACCTTGTACTGAGAAGAACCGGCAAGAAACTCAGCAAGGGCTGTTTTTTTCTCCCTGTATTATATACAGAGTCGTCCAATTGAAAAATGACTTCAATATGAGATAACTCATAAAGTCACTTTCCATTACAAATGCTCTAGTCTAAGTATAATTAGATCTTAGTTGTATTTCAGAATCAATAAGACGACCTCCGTGGCCGAGTGGTTTGTACGCCGGGTTTCATGGCTGTCGCCGACTCGAGATGTCCCGGGTTCGAATCCCGGTGGGGGCAGATGTTTGTGTGATGAATACGAGCATTTGTACTCCAGTCATGGATGTTTAATATGTATTTATATAAATATACTTATATATGTACAGTATATGTATTCTATCCGTTACCCTAGCATTCCATAACACAAGCCTTATAGTGCTTACTTTGGGGCTAGGCTAATTGGTGTGAGTGTCGGAAATATTTATTTATATTTATTTATTATTATTATTTAAGTTGCCAGGCTATGGCTAGCAAATGTTTTCTAAAACTACCCTGTCCTGCTGCTGTATATTTACTTTTAGATGAATAGAAAATAAGCGGTTATGTATTTTGTGTTTTTTTTTTCACTCCCACGATGTCTCTTGGAAGCAACATACGATTTGGAAGGTTTAAAAAACTTATTTTATAACATTTGAATGTGTTTACTGCTAAGAAGTTAGCCGCTAATTTTTCGAATAAGTTGTGTGACAAATAATCACATATTTATGCATGTGAGCACTTAATAAACGAGGGAAATAGTGAAAACGTCAATTATTTTTTTCCATATAAACTGTTCTATCTTCTTTCCTGTCAAACATTGGCGTTCGTCCCTCTTGGTACGGTAGACTCGGGTCCGTCATTTCTCCCAAATTATTTTAACCCGTACGAAGTACGCGGGGTGTCAGTTGTTAGTTAGTGTATAAAATTAAAATTAATGTACTAACTGTCACATTCCTTTACAATGACAAACCACATCAACGTGTTTTTCTAAATAACTCGAAACAAATGTACAAATTCTCCTAAATGTATAAGCAACACTTCACACTTCAGAAATTATAAGTTGCTCATAATTTTTAATTTATTTATTTATTAAGGAAATAACAGCATTAATTTACACATAAAAAAATATAACATTTACTTTAAACAGTTCCCTATGTAATTTCCACTATTATGTACTCACATAGTGTCTTATAAATATGAGAGAGAAAAAGCATTTTTTGACACTATAACGAATATAAAATAAAAATATACAGTCGAACACAGAACCTCTTCCTTTTTTGAAGTCGGTTAAAAAAATAAATAAAAATGTTGTGCCTAAAACAAGTTACTAATTAGTTTTTTGAATTTCAAAGAATTTGGAGTAAATATATCAATGTGACTTTATTCATAGTTGTATGATTTCATAGCTCTGACAATCTCACAAATTTTCTAGTAATCTTTTCTTTACATTTTGTAGTTACTTATCAAACAGTACGTCCTTCCGAATACTCATCAAGTTATAAAGAGTAGCACATATATTGCACGCGCCGAGTTATTAACGGCGCAGTGCATAACCAGACATATTCCATAAACTAGTGGCTCATAAAATCGCACATATGTTTACCGGAGCGAGAGGTGCAGCACCTTTAAAAGCATTGGTAATATAACAAAACGTCTGAACCGAAATTGCCCATAAAAGTCCGACGGCGTTTTCTAACTAAAGCCATGAAACTGAAACGCTGAAGGAATTTACAATGGACGCTCCAGTCTACATTTAACGTTCACGACCGACGCCCGCCTCAGTTTAATTAAAGTGCTTTTAGTTGTTGTTTAAAAAACGCTAGATGGCGGTACGTGTTGGTTTTGATAAGCCGTGACAGCACGGAGAATAATATGCTCGCTCTGTTCCTACATAAAAATTTATACCAGTGGATGCTCGCGGTTGCGACTGAGTAGATTTTCACTTTCAGTCCCTATTATTACTCTTTCATATAATAAAAAATACGCTGTGGAGATTTATAGGCTAGACTTTATCTTCCTTTAAAAAAAACTTTTAAGGGCCGCTTTGTTCATAGGGTTTAGGAGCACGTTTACCTACACAAAAACTTTAACCTCTCAATTTGATGCCGTAAATTTTAATCAGTTCTAAAGAATCTAGTTCAGTTGATCAACTGTTTTTGATAGAGTAGGACGAACTCTCATCACTAAGCTGTCTATGATCAGGCTTATAACCAACCCTTTCTTTACTTATGCATTCAAAGGATAAGACATGAAAGTTTATTATATAAATTTATATTAGGAATTAAACTGCTAGATGTTTAACGCGAAGAGATGGAGATGCCTCGCAAACTAAGTAGTACTAGAGGAAATTCGACACGGCCATTAAGGTCTCGGTAGCATAATTTGTTATTGCGTTCACCCGGATAGCGGATGATGCAGGTGCGAATCCCGTCTGAACCGGGAGCGAGTGGCATTATTTCAAGTAAAATTCTGTGTTTTAAATTAATCATTCAGTTAAACATGAAAGTTTGTTTATGAGCCGTTCTACCACGACGAAGTAATGGACTACTAGTATTTTGAAATAAATAAAATGTTATTAGAAAGTGACTACTTAATAATAAATGTTTCTTATCCATCACCATCTCCTCGATCAACAACATCAAATTTGCTATGATTTTATTTATTTACAGCTAGATGTTTAAATCTAAAAAATAACTATAATTGCTATTTCTTCTTTCAAATGTTTAATACTTGAAAAAGTATTCATTGGACATTGTGGGTTACCTACAATGCGAAGAGATGGCGCTGCCTTGCAGCTTAAGGCTAGGAAAATTTCGACGCGGCTAATAGGGCCGTGGTAGCATAATGGTCAGTGCATTCGCCCGGATAGCGAAGGATGCGGGTTCGAGTCCCGTCCGCTGCCTGGCCCGCGTGGATTTTTTTCGAGTAAACTTTTCTTTAGATTTAATCAAATTTGTTGTTCAAAAACAATAGTGTCAGATTACTAGCTACAATGCAAAAGTTTCCCAAATACTATGTACCCAAATACCATTTGTTTTGTATCCATATGGTTTGTGAAAAGTTAGTAACCGACCGACTATTTACATCGTTATGGCAAGTATGTGAGAAAGGTGAGTAGGGAGAGGCAAAGGCCAATACAAAATATCAAGCACGTAATATTCAAAGACAGCCATTTATGTTCTAGGTGAGCATCTCAATCTTGCGTATTGCATTATTTGTGTTTCTGGGTTTCACATATAACATTTTTACTAAATTTTAGGTCATTTTAGGCACAGGCCTCCCTATGGATGGAATAGGGAGATGGGGCCATGACCCACCGTGGCCAATGCGGGTTGGTGGGTGCTAACGACTGCAGATGCAGACGGGACCAACGGCTTAACGTGCCTTCCGAAGCACGCAGAAGCACGAGATAGTAAATTTTTTTGGTGACCCATCCAATTACCGACCACTGCAAAAAGTTGCTTAACTTCAACGATCGCAGCCGAACGCGCTAAAACTTGAATTATTGATTGTGCCAACATCAGAAAAAAGTCTGCAAAAAATCATAACTACCGGATTTGATGCAAATTCGGAACAAAAATCTGGACTATAGTTCAGACTAAAATAATAATAGTTGTGAGAACTAACGAAACCTACTTCGGTACTACGTTAACGTTACGTAACTACGGTAACGTTCTGCCAAATAAAGGATAATATGTTGTGAACATTTGTGTATGTATGTAAGGAAGTTGTTGGGTAGGAACACGTGTAACAAACAGGGTTACATCCCAAACCTACGCTCAAAGAGTAACTTTATACCCAGACGTATAAATTTACACACAAAATGTATGAAACTTTTGTCAAATTTGACATTACTTTTGTCGCACTTGGAGTATAGGTTTGGAATACATTCCTGTAGTTTTAAATATTTCTAACGTTCATAAATAATTGGTCTTTAAGTATAGGTTCCTCTAGTTTCCATCTAAGTAAATGTAAGTCGAAAACCAGCGTTTTCAATTAGTGCCAAAATTAAAATTTAACGTGCCCATAAAGCTAGTGCTAATAAATTTTCAGCTTTCCACCGCTGAGCGACCGGTGGCAACTTAGGTGCTCACTCCGCCATTAACCAAATTACTTGGACGCGTCATTATTTCAACTTAATGACTAAGTTATTCCGCACTACCGACATAATCAACTTGTGGTAGTTATTTGCTTTATGAGCGCTTGTGATGCAGTGTTGTGTGATATTTTATATTATTTATGTATTAAGTATGGATTTGAAAGGTGGTTTTGTAAATTTAACAATCAATATGGAAACTAAAGTAGGTAATTTAAATGTTTTTAAGAAACAGGCATGCAAATTTAATCTATATATATAAAACTCAAAGGTGCCTGACTGACTGACATAGTGATGTATCAACGCACAGCCCAAACCACTGGACGGATCGGGCTGAAATTTGGCATGCAGGTAGATGTTATGACGTAGACAACCGCTAAGAAAGGATTTTGATCAAATAAAATAAGGAATGAAACTTTGTCAATTTTAAACCGATCGGGCTGAGACTTTGCATGTAGATATAAGAAGAATCCTAGATGAATGTCATTGTGTATAATACAAGCCTGAGAACAAAAACTGCAGTCTACACTTCAGCTCTACACCGAAGCGAAGCGAGGGCGGGCCGCTAGTTGTTAATAAATGTTTTTACATGAACAAATAAAAATGTGCTTCATGGAAATTGCAAACAAACATATTTTATTAAATCCATACTAAAAAACCATCCGTAGAATCAAAAAATAAAAATTTACACATTAAACATCACACTAACATTATAAAGGCGAAAGTTTGTGAGTGTGTGTGTGTGTGTGTGTGTTTGTTACTTCTACACGTCTAAGCAGCTGAAGCGATTTTAATAAAATTTGGTATGGAGTTAGCTGACACTGGATTAACACATAGGCTACGTTTTACTGCGGGATAATATCTCTAATAAACCGCGGGTAACACCGCGGGGCATAGCTAGTTGAGTATAAAAAAGCCCAGCTTCAAACATTAATTAAGCACAGTAAGTATAAAATAGTAAAAAGCCTGGAAAGTTCTAAAAACCCAAAGAGATGCGGAAAGTGCGGCTGCACCAGTAAGTCGGGACTTCGCAGAGTTACGAGGGCGGGCGGATGTAAAAACCTTATAACCGAAACCCAATTTTACTACCACGAATATATTTACGGTACGCTTTCAGGAATTGCACGTGAACTCAGCGGATTTTCCAGTATTTTTAATACGATGCATGAATGCGACGCGATTTACCATTCGCATCGAGAAATATTCGGATTGTATTGTGTATTTTAACTTGATTAAATTGATTACGCAGCTTAACCCCTCTGTCGAGTTGGGCAGACAAACGATACATGTGTGCAGGATTTGGCGATGTATGGTATCATTGCTTATGTGTGAGTGTTGTATATATAGTTCTGTTTTATATGCGACTAGCGGCCCGCCCTCGCTTTGCTTCGGTGAAGACTACAGTTTTTGTTCTCAGGCTTGTATTATACACAATGACATTCATGTATGATTCTTCTTATACCTGCATGCAAAGTCTCAGCCCGATTGGTTTAAAATTGACAAAGTTTCATACAAACTTTCATTCCCTATTTTATCCCCTTGGGGTAGAATTGATCAAAATCCGTCATAACATCTACCTGCATGCCAAATTTCAGCCCAATCCGTTCAGTGGTTTGGACTGTGCGTTGATAGATCACTATGTCAATCAGTCACCTTTGAGTTTTATATATATAGATTATGGTTTTATTTTTATGGCGCTACTTCTCATTTACTATGAGTTATGATTTTTTGAGAAAAAATACTTTGATCCTCGCTTCTGTAAAGTTACTAAAGTGGCGTCGAAGCGATTTGCTTTTCACTGTCGATATATTGATAAAGATCGTGTTGCAGACTTAATCACCTAAAAAGCCTGTCATCTCTGTCGGATGAAATAAAGGGCGGAAGCTGCGCCCGCGCAATTCAGCCGTTTATATGCAAAACTTCCATTAATCTTCATTCGAGTCACATAGATTACGTAAAACTGCCTTTGTGTGCATATTCCTCCGCAAAAAATAGCTTCTCCCTTCCGTGTTGCTCTATGGGTCAAATCATATATACGCCCGTATAATTTAAGTATATCTATACACATATAAAATTCTAATTACCATATAACAAGCGCTATAATAGCGACTCGCCTTAGGATCAAGTCATGTAATCTTGTTTATTGCTTAATATTATCAACTTCACCTCTCGAGAGACTATTAAGACCTTGCGGAAGACATTCTAAGATAGCTATGGAAGAAGAAAATAAGCGTCCAATGGTCTTTGACCCATGAAGAGTGGGCTGCCTTTATGGTGACGCCAATGCTTCTATATATATAAAAGTCAAAGGTGACTGACTGACATAGTGATCTATCAACGTACAGCCCAAACTACTGGACGGATCGGGCTGAAATTTGGCATGCAGGTAGATGTTATGACGTAGGCGTCCGCTAAGAAAGGATTTTGATCAATTCTACCCCGAAGCAAAGCGAGGGCGGGCCACTAGTCGACCTATATAGTTTAATATAGTCGTCGTGTAGTTTCACCCGCATTAATTAAATGAAAAAGGTTCTAGTGAATCCCCCTTAAAAGATACATGCTAGAGAAGAAATTGAAATAACTCATGACTAATATTTAGTTAGCAGATATTGCGGCATAGAGAAAATATATTGAACCACACCCAGGTTCGTTTCGTATTGTCGTGAACAATGTCACATTCTCCTAGCTATGCAACGCAACATATTTTGGTAAGAGGTGATTGATTCCTTCTAAGATGTCGTTCGGAAATAATAGTGCCAAGTTGCCAGGTTCCTATAATATGTAAGGGAACCGTCGCAATGATAGAAACTTCGTAGATTTTCACACTTCGTTTATTACATCGTTCAACTTGTACACAGATAGAACAGTCGCTTACGAGACAGACGCACGGAAAATATCCCGCTGACTAAGTGACGGCGCTTTTTATTAACCACGTGGAGCTCAGTGTTGTCACCTTTTCATTTGCATTTAATCAACATAATGCCAACAATGGCTGTTTAAAATTACGAATATTAATCGATACTTTATTGAACTCGACTTTTATTAAAAAGGAAACCTTAAAAATAGATGCTTAAACACGTGTTCGTTGAGAGTTTTATTTCATCTGGACGGTAAAGATAATAAATAGAGTGGAACAAGCAGTGGAAAATTATATGTTTTTTTTGTCTTTCGATATTTGATCACCATTGGATATGGATAATAAATAATAATGTTAGCAAATACATACGACTCGGGAACAAATATTAGTGCTCATCAGACAAATAGAACTGCCAAGTTCTTGAAATTATTTTTGCCAACGCACAAAAACACATCTAAAATTTTGTATGAGTTTCAATAAAATCTCCCAATCCATAATTATACAAATATAGCAATCATACAAATTGACCAAGGAAGAAATAAGCTATAATAAGAAAGCACGCCACATAAAATGTCACATCAGTCTCCTACTTAGGGTTGTCAACATCAAGTATGTTATTCTAAGTATAAGAGCAAGCGCACGTTGAGCCAGTAATCGCAGCCACTAGACGCGACCACTAGTGGCTCGAGCAAGCGCACATTGAGCCACTAACCGCGGCCACTAGACGCAACCACTAGTGGCTCGAGCAAGCGCACATTGAGCCACTAACCGCGGCCATTAGACGCGACCACCAGTGGCTCGAGCAAACGCACATTGAGCCACTAATCACGGCCTACTAGACACGAACACTAGTTGCTCGAGCAAGCGCACATTGAGCCACTAATCACGGCCTACTAGACGCGATCACTAGTTGCTCGAGTAAGCGCACATTGAGCCACTAATCGCGGTAACTGGATGCGACCACTAGTTGCTCGAGCAAGCGCACATTGAGCCACTAATCGCGGCCACTAGACGCGACCACCAGTGGCTCGAGCAAGCGCACATGGAGCCACTGGACCAAAAGTATAAAAAACTCGACCGCAGCTTGTGGACGCGTTTAGTTGCCGCCATTAGTAACTTAATGTGCGCTTGGTCTAGTTTATTGAATTTTAATTCGAAAAAGGAAATAATTTTCTGTTTTATAATCGTGACTGAATTGGTAAATATATTGTAGGTCACTCTCTTCTAACCCGCGCTAATGTTAGTAGACACCAATATTCCTCTCAAAGTAAGTATTTTTATTTATAAAACTATAACATGAAACTAGTGAAACGTTTAAAATCATTAATAGAAAAAATCCCCCTCCCTCGGCTAGTGTTTAAACCCTACCGCGTAGCCGGCGAGTTTTCTACCACTGATCCACCGATGCTTGTCGATAAGCTCTGTATTTTTAATAACAATTAAAAAAATAATGCGACTACTTCAAAAATAAAATTAAAAAAACTTGGTTGTCTGTAAAGTCTGTTTACGGAAGATAGTTTTACGTGATAACGTCATAAAGAAACATTGATGAAAATCTGCATAATTTCTAGCTCTGACGTCACGCGAGAAGAGAGTTAAACGTGTACAAGCCGACGCTTGGGCCGATCGTGACTATCTATCTATCGCTCGTTCCGCGCTCTCGCTTGCACGCTCAGGTTCAGGCGGAACGTGACACATTTTCGTGCGTGCAGCCGGTGTTCATCGATTTATAAGACTTTATCATGTCAATATATTGTTACTGAAAACAAACAGCTGCCAGCCCTAGCACCCAAGATCTAGACCAAGGAGCTTTTCAATCCACTAGACGCAATAAAAATATGCCATCCACAAGAATCATAAAACTCCTACGACATTGAATCCCTGAAAAAGATAATAACGCCATCGCCGTCTCTTTACGGGCGGGTTAGAGAGAGCGGGACAAAAGATGCGAAGCAATAAATGCTTTGATAGGATCCAGCGGAATCCGGGGTATCGGACGTAGCCAGTTTTAGTGTCAGCCTCCCGGCAGCCCTGGCTGCCTGGGTAGCCTGCTTTTACGACCCCTTAAAATTTTGTAATATTTTATTTCGCTTGAAGTAATCTTAGTCATGTTATTACCTATGCTGAAGTGATGCGTATACTAACAAGTTGGATGAATCACTTTTATACTTTTAAATGATATGGAATACTTCTATATTTGTTTCTTAGGTTTTCACACACATCATTCATTAAATAAAACTTGTTTTAACGGGGTAATGCACGAACTTTACTTATTTATTAACGTTTCGCAACCTTTTCAGGTCTGCATCGTCAGAATAATGATTTTTTTTACTTTATCGAGCTACCTTCGAAAGACTTTTATTTAGCGTTCGTATATTTCATTGGAAGATTTTTAAAACTTTATTGTCAATGTATGAATTTATTAGTTAATTTAGTTAATAAAGTACTTTTTTTTTGTAATTTTGAGTTTATTTATTTGACCCTAACTAAACTACCACCGGTTCCAAAATTGGGAGACCTTTCTGAGAAGAATATCTTTTACTTTTATATTGAAAGAATGCCTACGATTTTTAGGCGAAGAAAAATTAATTTTTCTCCATCAACTTAAGTGTCTTCCGGGTACTTACTCAGTTTATTATCTATCGTTTATGAACAGGAAAACGTCTTTTGTAGAAGTCGATTAACTAGCACAAAACCATATTATATTATTACAAAACATCAACTGAAGTAAAACCCTGTCCAAAAATAATACCTTTTATTTTGCGTACCCACAAAACGCAGATCTGCTTTTCGCTTTCCTTTAATATATTACTACTGTGTCATTTTAAGCATCTATTGGTAAGGACTGAATCCCAAAACACAGGCTATATTCATTCATAGCCTATCTAAGGTCATTTGTACTTTTCATTATACTGCCGTCCTCAAACTAAAGTGACAACTAAAGAAGACATATGGTTGATTTTTCGGTCTTAAATTGCATCTTATAAAGTTTTTAACTCTCTATCGATCTGTCTTTAACAAGTATTCGTATCTTTTATAATTTTAGTCTTATCGTATCTTTTATATTTTAAAAATCCGTCATGTGATAAATGGTTACATAATAGCAATAATTTAAAATTTACACGTTGCTTTTTGGCCATATCTGAAAAGTGGGTTTTGTCATTTAGCCGCGTTTTAGCTTAAGGACGGCATTATATGACTACTGCCTTAAAAAAACTTTTATAAATAAATTCCGGTACCTACCTTCGACACATAACATTAACCGCTGTAAATTTTGTACTTAATATATATTTTGATAGCAATAAAATTATTATTATTGTTAAATTTGTACAGGACCCTCGGTGGACGAGTCTGACTCGAACTGGTCCCATTTTTTGTAATACAAAAGAGACAGTGAACACTTACTTACCCAATAATCCGCACTGGGGCCGCGTGGTGGATCATGACCCAATCTCCCTATTCCATCCATGGGGAAGGCCCGTGCCCCAGCAGTGGACGATAAAACAATTAATCCAAGTCTAACTTCCATTTTCAATAATATAGTTTGTTTTGTGTTTAAACAAGCAATTAAACTACATCGTTAAGATGCCAGACAGAAGTACCCAACGTTGGTGACCACACGTCGCGAACAGTTTTTGACAAGTGCGTCCATGCGTTGATTGTTTTCAGCACTGCAGTTCATTTGCGGTGGGCACACTTTCGAAACTCGCCCGCAAACTGCCATTCCAAATTAACGGAATCCAAACTCTATTAAGTGGCGGATAAACTCGAATTTGGCGCGGTAATGGCACAGCCGCTGACCCCTAAAATTGTCGACAGGTAGAAAGCTAAACCGCAGCGTGCAAAACTCCGGCAGCGCAGTAAGATGTTAGGCAAGCGACGGGTGAAATTGGAAGTTGTTTGTGTACAGGTAATAATGTTTGTATTCAACAGTTCATAAAATCATCACATTAATAAGCGAAACAAAAAAAACTTTTTAGACAAACGTTCATAATTAAAAAGAACAAAATTGTGACCAATGAGCGATTACTGCTAATAACTTTTGTGTATGCTGTTGGTCGCAGATGACCTTTACAGCGCCACCGGGTTTGGAGACGACGAGATCCTAAGGGGATCAAGCCGAGAATTGGCGAGTGCCTGTAGAGGTATTCCAGCCGGCCAATTATGCTCGCTAATTGTGATATTGTTTTGATGTCAATTTTACATTACGCATTATGCTCTCCGAAAAATGCGATATCAAAATGACATCAACTTTAAAATGATATCAACTTAAATGCGTATTACGTTCAACTTTTTGACATAAAACAGTATCGCATAAACGTCAAAAATGTGATACAGGATATGATATTGATATGATCTTGATGTGACATAGGAATTTTTCATAATACCATTTAAAAACAATGTCAACTTGGCATCAACATCACATTGACATCATATTAGGATTATATGACTAAAGCATAATTGACCCGCAGGCGGATGGTGTCTCCCCACGGGGGGACTCTCCTCTCCGTCTGGAAACTCTAGACCACTCGAACCTGAGAAGATCGGCTCAACTAGAGGGCGTCTCTGAGACTCGGACCTCGGTTCTAGTTAGCCGTTGTCGTGGGGACGGCCTTTGCGAAGTATTTACCATTGTAAAATATAACATGCCAAAACTACTAACGTTTATGAAGTAATACTTCGTTGTATGAAACTTTCTCAATTGGTAGATAATTTTATGGTTATCAATAAAAGTTTAGTATAATAATGCACTTTTTTGGTAAGTGTATCAATAAGGAGTTCTCTCTTAGGAATTAAGGGGAAGAAAATTTGTATGAAACTTCGTTATTTCTGGATTTCGAAAGTATAAAAATATGTATATATGTGAGTTACTGACTGCAAATTTGCAATGAGATGAATATTTTTGGGTTGTAATCCTGGGGTTACACGAGGATATGAACGATTTGAAATTTATATGGGCGACGTCAATAAATGCCTGCAAAGACTTGAACTGTTGAATTTTATCATATTAATTTCTGAGTCGGACAAAAAAGTTATTTTGGAATACGTAATATTATTATGTTCGAAATAAAATGAAAAATAGTACTAAGGCACGATAGTCATAAAAGTCATTTAATTTCTGCAAATAGGTTTACAAACGGCGCTTTCACACATGCCAGTATTATTTAGGTAATTATTTGACTTTAATTGTACTTATTTGACGACCTCCGTGCCCGAGTGGTTTGTACGCCGGGTTTCATGGTGTCGCCATCTCGAAAGGTCCCGGGTTCGAATCCCGGTGGAGGCAGATGTTTGTGTGATGAATACGAGCATTTGTATTCCAGTCATGGATGTTTAATATGTATTTCTATATAAATATACTTATATATGTACAGTATATGTATTCTATCCGTTACCCTAGCATCCCATAACACAAGCCTTGTAGTGCTTACTTTGGGGCTAGGCTAATTAGTGTGAGTGTTGGAATTATTTATTTATTTATTATTTTTGTACACACACAATAAAAAATAAATAAATGAGATTTGTACAAGGGATTTCATGTTGATTCCAGCAGGACCGCAAAAGGATGGAACATAAAAAAGGCAGTGTGTGCACATCCTGAATAAATATAACATGATACCTTATCACACTAATATTATAAATGCGAAAGTTTGTGAGTGTGTATGTTTGTTACTTATTCACGTCTGCCACGGCTGGAGCGATTTTAATAAAATTTGGTATGGAGTTAGCTGAGACCCTGGATTAACACATAGGCTACGTTTTATTGCGGGAAAACATCCCTAATAAACCACGGGTAACACCGCAGGGAACAGCTAGTATAAAATAAAAACACTTAATACCAACCACTAAAAAAGGCCAAATGAAAAAACAAATCACCATAAACATTGTACCAAGAGTAATTATCACTCTATGCAATGTTATCATTATTGGTTGTGCATTCTTATCAACCCTACAGTGATTGGACAGAACCTTTCAGGTGGGAAACAACTCGAGTTAAAATTTCTAGATACGTCATTTTTTTGTTAATTTGTTTCAAACACAAAAAAACTTTATTCAAATTAACTCTTTACAAACACTTATTGACGTCATGTGTTCACATTTAAGACATACAATAATATTTAATAAGGTGTTAAAATAATAATAAACAATAAAAATCATACAACCTCCATAATATTAAATGATAAATTAGTCAATAGCCAGCGCAGAGCAAACTTAATCCCAAGTATATTTATTTATCTGCAATATAGTCCTCAACTTTGTATTAGGCTTTACTAATAAATACTTTTTTCGTAGTTAATTTGGTTACTGTTAGATAAGTTTTGGTAGCCCAATTTTATAACGATTTGAAATAATAAGAAAACCGGCCTTATATAAGCTGGATTCGGACACGACGGGTCCCGTTCTGTTGCAAGTACAAGATTGAACACAAGGTCGAGCGAAAAAATACGAAAATAGGAATACACATTATTGTTGCTGTCTGGCTATACAGTAAAAATAATTGATTGTCAAAATGTTTATCAAAAAAAACCGACCAATTGCGTGTCAATAATATATCTTTATTGAAATTGGATGTATATAGTACAACTCTTTTGAATCGTCCAAAATTTTTTTTCCCTACCACTCGTTATGGACATATTTTTTAGCTGCGGAGAAAAACGAGCGAAAAAACTCCACAACATTAAAAGTCTAATGTGACAACATTTACAAATTATTAAGTTGTTACAACGTCAATAATCGTAATATAGAAAACCTGTTGGAATGATTGGAACAGTTCAAACCCAAGCATTTTTATCTGTAATATAATCAGACACTTTGTAATAAGCTTTTTTAATAATAAATGCTTTTTTATACTATCTTTAAATTTATTATGATTAACTTTTCGATATTGCTTGGGACTTTATTGTAGAGTTCCGTAGTTGCCTGTCGTTACCACAATGTATTCGAGCAGGAGTCTTTATTTTCTGTACTGGAAAACAGAAAAATCTATGAATATCAAACTATGTATCTCAACTAAAATATTTAGATCAAAGTCGAACTGCGTCTCAAACCCAAAATCAATTCAATATTATTAATTTTTATACGAACAACCAATTTTTTTATACGAATGATAATCGCCGATCGTCGATTTTAAAAATGTTACAACAGCGCTTCAGAACCCGTTGCCGTTGGTACTCGCGGTAGCTTTGAAATGAAATGAAAAGTCATTTATTCAGTCTAAGCTGTTACAAGCACTTGTGATGGTCAAGAAACTACGCCATCGGTTCGAAAACGACGGCGGGAGACCTTGTACTAAGAAGAACCGGCAAGAAACTCAAGAAGGGCTGCTTTTTTCTCCCTGTATTGATATATACAGAGTCGTCAAGTTGAAAAATGACTTCAGAGATACTTCTGATGAAATTTCATTACTTTTTTTTTTTGGTTGGTTTTCCGCTACTATAACTTCATCTATGTCACTATTAATGTTTTCTACTAAGAAATTTTCAATAGGTAAAAAAAAATATTTAACCAAAGTTACTTTACCGTTTACTCTTCAAGTAACAAATCTATCTTAACCGTTATAATTTTCTTTGAAAGTTGCGGTGACTAAACGCCTCGAGTCTCTTCAATTACGCCGTGACGTGGCGTCAATAAGCGCGTTCTATCGTCTGTGGTGGCAAGTGTTCTGAGGAGTTATTCTCTCTTATTCCACCTTCCTCTTTCCTTCAGAGGACCACGCGCGCTGGCCTACGTTGCCACCGACTAACTGTGCCCAATATTGCAACGCGTACAAAGAAATTTGGTGAATCATTTCTTTGTCGCACTATCCGTAAATGGAATGCTCTGCCCGCTCACGTGTTCCCTCCCTCTTACAACCAGGGATCCTTTAAAAGAGGCCTGAAGAAGGCCGGCAGGGTGAGGGTGCCTAGTGTGGCAGGTAGAACGGCTGTTTTAGCTATCTTCGCGTCTGTACTTCACCGTCACTTAACATAAGGTGGGGTGGAGTCATTTATCGGACCTATCTATAAAAATAAACATATAGCATATAGACGCTTGCGATACGCAAACTCATCGACAGAAACACTACAACACCAAAAGGTAGTGTTATTATGACTGTAATCTTCTGTAAGAAGTTACTTCCCCACATGGGTGCTCCAATTCGAGCGGAAAATCCGCTATGCACTACCTCTCTTATTGTCTGCTAGCGGCCCGCCCTCACTTCGCTTCGGTGTAGAGCTGAAGTGTAGACTACAGTTTTTGTTCTCAGGCTTGTATTATACACAATGACATTCATCTATGATTGTTCTTATACCTGCATGCAAAATCGCAGCCCGGTTGGTTTAAAATTGACAAAGTTTCATACAAACTTTCATTCCCTATTTTATCCCCTTGGGGGTAAAATTGATCGAAATCCTTTCTTAGCGGATGCCTACGTCATAACATCTACCTGCATGCCAAATTTTAGCCTGATCCGTCCAGTGGTTTGGGCTGTGCGTTGATAGATCACTATGTCAGTCATTCAGTCACCTTTGAGTTTTATATTTAGATTGAAGACACAATGTTTTTCACGGCAGCAGCGGATCCGCCGCGCGTGTGCGGTGTGGCCCTACCTCTATTTAACGAGCCGTTGTCCACATTTGCGTAATCTCTTGTAACTTGTAAGTATTTTAAGCGAAACTGAAATTTTGTAACAGCACCTACCTACATTAAGTTATTAGTCACTGATGCTCAGCATTGGAATACAAATTCATTTTCGTTGTAATAGGTCTATTAAACGGAACCTTATCGATGTACACGTAAGTCAAAAAATCAAAAACAAAATGGTCGTTCTGCTGAATAAATGAGGTGAGGAATTCGGTTACTTTCAAAATTAGCTTTATCTCAAATATGCTTGGAATTTTGATCATTTTTTTGGAACCTACTTCGAGATAAATCGAAATTACTGTGCTGGCCAGATATATGTGAGCAGCGGCCGGCAAAAGTTGTATAAAAGTCCATATCTGTCGTGGATAAGCGGCCAAATAAATTACATAGTAAACTCATACGTATCGTGTTATTTAAAATGGAATATTTTATACTCCGAAACATGGCAAGCCAGGAGGTAATTTATCAAAAGTTTTTTTAATTCGTCCATCAATAACTCTTTTGCTGGCCGCTGCAGTAATGTACTATTATGACACGAATTTTTACTTTTTTTTATATTACTTTTTATAGCCAGGTAGGCCAATGACTCTATACCACCTGATGTTAAGTGGTGATTAATTCCAAACGCGAAGATGGTACAGCAGTTATAAACTGTTACACCAACAATCCTTGCCGGCCTGCAAAAATGATTCTTCACGCCTCTCTTAAAGGACCCCAGATTGTAGGAAGGAGCGTCCACGTGCGCGGGCAAAGAATATCACTTACGAATAGTACGACAAAGAAATGATTCACCAAATTTAACTTATCACGTAAATTTTCACTTTTAACTTAAAGTACGAAAGATTCACAAAATTGTTTCGCGTTTGAGATAATAATGGCCATTTATTTATCGAAGATAATGAAAATACCGTTCTGACTTCAACAAGTACAATAATAAAGTGTGAGCTGTATAATTAAATCCTATTAAAGGGCAATTTTGTTAGAAGCCTAATTGAAAGATGAACAACTGAATTGTGTTTTGTTTATTTGATCCTCGATTAATCGAGTGGTAATTAATTAATGGTAGTAATAAGTTATTTTTACTCTTGATTGATGGAAGTATTACGGTACACGGTACGGAAACACACTCAAAAAAATAAAAATAAAAAAAGAATTCCGCGGCGAAAAATTAATTACTTCATACAGAATAGCACTACAGTAGGGACAACAGAACCTCACTCCCAAGTTCGAGAGTTCCAAGTTTAGATATTGCTTAAAAATGCATCATTTCGCACACACAACATTGTCCCAATGACTGTTGAAGCAATATGGATAATGATAAAAAAAAACTTTAAATAAAAAAAAATACCGGATTCTTATCTCTTATTATTTTATATGTGTTAAAAAGGTGGCAAAAAGCGCATGGCCCACCTGATGGTAAGTGGCCACCATAGCGTATAGACGCTTGTGATACTTAAACTATCACTCGCGCCGTTGCCTACCCTGAGTCTATTCCCTACCCGTGGCATCATTAAGCTCATTTTACCGACTATACCACGGCGAGTATTCTGAGGAGCTATTCTCGCTTAGGCCAGCCAGCCAGCGCGCGTGGTCTTCTGAAGAAAAGGTGATGGAGGGCACCTTTTCTTCAGAAGACCACGCGCGCTGGCCTGCGTTGCCACCGACTTACTGTGGCCAATATTTCTACACGAACAAAGAAATTTGGCGACTCATTTCTTTGTCGTACTATTCGTAAGTGGAATTCTTTACCCGTGCACGTGTTCCCTTCCTTCTTCCTTTCCTTCCTTTAATCTGGGGTCCTTTAAGAGAGGCGTGAATACGAAGGTTCACTATCAACGCCCCGCCCACTACGAGCCGGTGTACCGCAGGGGTCCGCTCTCTCCCCCCTGCTATACACAGCGTACACCAACGACATCCCTCAGACCAAGGGTGTCGAGCTCGCTCTCTTCGCGGATGACACGGCCCTCTACTCTAGGGGAGCCAGTACCAATCAAATCATAGCCAAGCTCCAACCGGCAATCACAACACTTGGGAATTGGTTCCGCGATTGGAGAATCGACGTAAATCCGGACAAAAGTTCGGCCATTTGCTTCGATCCCAAGCGCCGCACCAAAACCATACAACACGGTGCGCGGTCTCTGCGAATGCAAGGCATAGCAATACCGTGGCACCGCACAGTCAAATACCTAGGGATCACACTAGACAAAAAACTCACCTTCCGTGCACACATCACACGCGTAGTCGCGAACGCGCGCTTTTATATGAGCCGCCTCCACCCGATGCTCGGTAAATACAGCAAAATGTCACTTCGTAACAAGCGAACGCTTTACAAAGTTTGCATACGCCCGGTCCTCACTTACGCGTCACCAGTGTTCGCACACGCGGACGAAGCGATTTTGAACAAACTTCAAGTGCTTCAAAATCGCTTCTGCCGCATAGCCACAGGGGCCCCGTGGTACGTCCGCAACGCGGACCTCCACAGGGACCTTCAACTCGACACAATTCAAACACACCTCACAGAGTGCTCGGAACGGTTCTTCAAAGCTGCAGAAGAGCACTCTAACACACTCATTAGATCGGCGTCGGGATACGCTCCACACACTCTATCTCGATTCAGGCCCCGCAGGCCCAAACACGCACTTACAGCCACACACAATAAACTCACGCGCGATCTCGCGGCCCTCTTGGCCGCTGAGGATCCAACACCCGCGGTGAGTCCCCCCCGCCCCCCCGACACAGAGAGGTTCGATTCCTCTCAGTCCCCTCCCGTTTCAAGTGCACATCTGAGTGCACTTGTCCTCTAAGCGCATTTTGCGTTATTTTAAACTATGCACTAGTTTAAACTAACGCAGCGCCGCATCATCCCCCTCTCGGGGGGTGATCGCTTCAGATGAAGCTTGTAAGGCCCTTCTGGCCATAAGCATGAATAAAGGGTGTTTTTTAGTCAGTAGGAGTCTGACATAACCCTACAGCCGGCTGTAGGGTATCCATGAGGATTTCTCACCCTCTCCCCCGCCTGGGAGGAAACAAAAAAAAAAAAAAAAAAAAAAAAGAGGCGTGAAGAAGCATTTTTGCAGGCCGGCAACGTGAGGTAGGTTGGTGTAGCAGTTTATAAATGCTGTACCAGCTATCTTCGCGTTTGGACTTTATTTTCACTTAACGTCAGGTGGGGTAGAGTCATTTGCCTACCTCGCTATAAAAATAAAAAAAAACCCGTGGAGCCCTGGAATCTTCATGCCGACATAAACACAACACTACGAAAAGGTAAAATACAAAAACTTTGTGCTTTTGCTTGGCTTCTCCGATTTTTTTGTCGCTTCATTGATAGGTTCAAAAATAAGTCGCAGGATATTTTTTTATACATATAAGTTTCGCCGCACACGGGCCATACGCCACATCCACAAACGCCGCCACGAGAAGCTGAAAGAGGCTACTAAAGTGGCTGAAGCGCGCGACAGCGGTCGACTAAGGTAAGGGAGAGAGGGGTGGGGAATCGCGCGAGTGACGCGTTGCGGCGTTTTGTATCGGCGCATTAAGTGACCGGTGCGGGCCACAAGAAGCGAGCAACGACGATTTGTAGCGTGTGGCGGCCACCGGCGTACCGTGTGTGGCGAGACCATATAAAATGTGAAAACTACAAGAAATATGCCGGTGGCGACGTTTTGTGGTTGTGGTCGGCGGCCCGTGTGCGGCGACACTAAGGGAACGGTGGGCTTATTTTCCGCAATCCACGCGAACGAAGTCGGCGGTCGAGCTAGTGTCTCTGTGGGTTTATTTCCGACATCCTCGCGAAGTCGGGGGCACAGTTAGTGTCTTTATATCGGCGGCGATTGCGTTTGACACTAATGAAAAGGGTCCCCAAATGAGACAGGTGACCGTTTAAAACCCCACCCGAACTGGAATCTGCTTCCAGTAA
This sequence comes from Chilo suppressalis, assembly GCA_902850365.2. NCBI lineage: Eukaryota > Metazoa > Arthropoda > Insecta > Lepidoptera > Crambidae > Chilo > Chilo suppressalis. Next base: position 3,726,615 of record OU963910.1, read on the forward strand.
TTACATTTTATTACTGGAACTTAATTCGGTATTTGTAACGATGGTACGTTTCGAATTCTATAGGTATGTATAGAATACTATACAGGGCGTCCCACGGGTTTGTCACACGGAGGGAAAGTATAATAAACATGGAAGACAGGATATTTTACTGAAAGGAGACATCATTTTATTTTTAGTTATAAGTAGAACGGCATTCACAGTTTTCAAAAAAAAAGCCTGAAAAAACCGGGAGTCAAACTCGTGAAATTTGAAACAAAATAAAACATGTATTTTATGATAACCGTCAAATGGGTCAAATCATGAGGATTGGTTTTTTCCTAAATAACATAGTATTTTAAATGAAAGAAAAATCACGAAATTTCATTTTTTTGAAAACTACAATTAAGAAGAAACAGTGCAAGGTTTGTATAAGTATCGCTTTATTATTATTTTCACGTAATTATAGTAAGGAAATCCTGTATTATTAAGTGAGCAGGGGCCATTCGCCTACCGGAAATGCTTTGGAAAACGCTAACGCTTACGATTACATTTAGTTATTTCTAGCCGCCTGAGGTTTTCATATGCCTCGCGCTCTTTTTTTTCTTTTGCATTGGTATAACAATATTAAAGATAATGATCGTGAGGTATTTGAAAACATTCGGTAGTCAGAAATAACAAAATGAAATCGAAAGCGTTTTCCAAAGCATTTCCGTTAGGCGAATGGCCCCCAGGTACTAGTTAGTAAATACTTTGAAATGATAACATTAGCTGTTGGAAGAACGGAAAAGTAGGAAAAAAAATCCTGAACAAAATTTTATAACAGTTTCATCATTTCATGATCTTCCTTTCATTTAAAATGGTATGTTATTTAGGGGAAAATAATCGTTATGATTAACCCTTTCGATGGTTATATTAAATTATGGCATGTGTTTTTTTTTTCAAATTTTACGAGTTTGATTCCCAGTTGTATCAGTCGATTTTTAAAAAATCAGTTCCCGTATTAACGTGCCAACTACACCTCCACCTAATAGTGAATAAGCCAAACAAATGACGCGACATCAAAGATTCGGACCAATCAGCGCTCACATCAGAGAGCAACGACGCAATCAGAAAAAAGTTTTGGTCAAGTTTGAGCATATGCTCATACATAACCGTAGCGCGTCTGCTCCGCCCTCAAGGCACTTGTAACCTCTTCCGCGTGTTATCCATGTTAATAAATTAACAAAAAAATCACTATATGTATTTTATTGGCAGATAGTCGTATAAAAGCTTTTAATATGTCTTATAAAAGACCAACGAGAGTTAACGAAAAAGTAAGTTTTATTGACCCATTGAAATACTCATGCGGCAACATAGTTGCGGTCGAGTTAAACTCTTATACGTTTTACATACAAACAGTATGAGAAGCTAGGATAGGTAGGTAATATAGTATATTCCGTGGAGCTATTTATGATACAATCGGCGCGTGGTCGTAAAAGACTTCCATATGGAAAGCCTTATTTAAGTCATTCCCTCGTAAAACTGGACCGTGCGAACCGATCTATCTAGATCCAGGTCGTTAATTTAGAAACTTTCAACTTTTATAACCTTCTGTAGCGAACCGGCTAGCTAAGCAAGGGTAGCGATTACCAATGAAAAAGCAAACGTGAGTGTCGTGGATCACACACAATGGGTGATCATAGACCGTTTGTACGGGAACCGATGTCGCCGGTTCGCTCACACTATACTTCTACTTAATAGATAATAGCCAATCAAACGACGCGACATCGAACAATAGCACCAATTAGCGATCACGCCGACGACGACGACGCAATCAGAACCAAGTTTTGCTCAACCAAGTTTTCTAACCTCTTTCTATGTTCTGTGCACAATACGCTACTAAGCAACGGACAACGAAACTCTTTCACCTAATTTTGCGTAGCCCTCATCCGCTCTGCTTTTAATATTGTTATTACCAATGCAAAAGAAAAAGAAAGAGCGCGAGGCATTTGAAAACCTCAGGCGGCTAGAAATATCAAAATGAAATCGTAAGCGTTAGCGTTTTCCAAAGCATTTCCGTTAGGCGAATGGCCCCCTGTTCTAAAAATCAGAAGTATAAAGATCACCGTAGTAAAACATTTAATTCATTCTCATAGAAACCTTGCTGACACAATAACAATCTACTATCAGCTTCAATAATAGCTTCTTAGATCTCAAGCAATAATTATACATCATGCGATTTTTATATTATACTTATAGGGGTAAAATTATTATAAAGAATATGAATTATCATAAATAATTATCGTAGGTATTAACCTACTGATAGAAATACATTTCTTGCTGAAATGCCGGAAAACGCGGACGCTTTAAAATACATCGTATTTAGTAAAAATAAATAAATATTTGCAACACTCACAACAACTATGAAAAATTAGGATGACTTCGTACCTGGTTCTTGATCAAGTGACTTGATCAAATAAGACTTGTTCAAGCCATACTGACCGTGTGTGGGGATTTTGGAAGGACATGCCACTATACGGAAGGATTTGGGCTTAATCAACAAGCCCATTTGATCAAGCCACTTAATCAAGCAGCATGATGGTGAATAGCCACCATCACAAAATTGACAGCGTATAAGTAACATTTCTATAGTAAAACTAGCAGACCCAGCGAACTTCGTACCGCCATAAAAAAATAGGGGTTGGTGGTAGAAGGGTGAAAATAAAAAAACATTTTTATCTAAAATTGAAAAAAAAAAATAGGGGTGGATTACCCTTAACATTTAGGGGGATGAAAAATAGATGTTGTCCGATTCTCAGTCCTACCCAATATGCATACAAAATTTCATGAGAATCGGGAAAGCCGTTTCGGAGGAGTTTAACCACAAACAGCGCGACACGAGAATTTTATATATTAGATATAACTCAGTAGGTCGGAACTACCTTAAACTTATTGGCATAAAATTTGCCTGAGCTCGATGTAATCAATGAAATCGTTTTAAACATGAACATTCATGAGGGGACTCGTAAAATTTAATGCAGTCCTTGCCTGATCAGGAATTTAAGACTAAAGTGAAAGAGAGAGGTATGCAGATAATAAAGCAACTTTGTAATGTTTTAGCAATATGTCGACGCAAAAACGGAAATCTATAAACTCTTAAAGGAATAATTTTAAAAAACCTATTTACTTTTGGACGCCCTTTTATGTTTAAATCATTTGTGCTAACCATTTGGGACATCGACCTCGAAAAAAAAATATTGTAAGTATATTATTAGAGGTTAAAAGACAGAGCGCCTTTCTCTCAAAAGGCGCTCTGTTTTGTTGACATACTGGTTAGATAAGGTTGAATTAACAGCTTCATGTATGGAACAGGTCAAACCAATTAAGATAACGTAAATTGTAACATTATTTTGATAGTGCACACACGAGGTCTAAGTTTAGTAAGTTCTTGATAAGATGTCTACATTGCAATGCGACTGCGTTTGCAAATTGCATGTTCTACTATATCGAACGATATTGAGTCATCAATTGACTATTTGAAAGTTAAGTTTCAGTTCTTTCTTTTGATAACAATATAATAAGACAACATCTGACTTAAGGTAGCTGAAGCGGAGAGCTAGTGGAATGGAAAATGAAGGCTGATGATTTTGGGGATGCAATGGGTTTATTTATACTATTTTAAAGTAATACACAAAATAACATTAAAGCAGATGACAGACAAAGACTACGAGAACACAACAATTTTAATAGCAAAAATCATAAATATGTAAATACTTTAAAAACACTTCAAAACCTATAGAAATCAAAAAAGGTCTACAACAAAGCATTGACTTTAATTGAATATTATGGGTGCAGACCCAACTTTCATAAATGGTTCTATTAGGGGATCGGTAAAACTTATTTGAAAGTTAATGAGGTTTTTTTTTATTATGTTTGAAGGGTTTCAAACAAGTATGGTTTGTTTGATGGTAAACGACCACTCATAGCCTATAGACCAGTGTTTCCTAACCTTTCCAATACTGCTATCCCTGTAACCTATTAGGAAAACAGATTTTACCCGGACTTTAAAATAGAGTCGAAGAAGAAATTCCAATTTGGCCGCTACATCTTCGTCTCTAATAATGTCATCGCCAGGAGAAAATCTCGCCCCGCTTCCCATACTCAGCACCCCGCGGGCTCGCTAGCAAGAAGGAGCGCATGCACTATTTAGTAGTATTATTATATAGTATTTTCTTATTATTTAGATTTGACCAAATAATAAGGTTCTTTGTTACCCCCGAAGTATGGCTGATTTACCCCCGTAGGTGTAATTACCTCCAGGTTCGGAACCCAGGCTATAGACACTTCACGGCTACTTCAACAAACACATTTGTAATAAAGGTATTTCTGGCAGCCCTCTGTCCGGAGCCTGCCTGGAGGAGGAGGAGACGAGCGCCCATGTCCTGCTGGAGTGCAGAGGCGTTACAAGACAAAGGACTTCTCTAATGGGAAGTCCGCGGACACTAGTAAAGGCTTGCAGCAACATTCGGGGACTGCTGAGCTTTCTGTAGGAGCTGGGATGGTAGGACTGATGCCAATCCCCACGCAAAATAGGCACCGGGTGTCAAGTTTCAGAAACAGCCCGCCATACTACTAAGACTAAGACTAAAGCCTATAGACCAGGAGTTCCCAACCAGGGGGGCGCGCCTCCCAAGGGGGTAAAGCATTTGCATTTTAAAAAGAAAAAACCAATAAAAAATATTAACATATAACATCGTCTTGATGTCGATAGCGACCTGATGATACTCGTAGCTCTGGCAAAAACAGAACCTAGAATCAACCAACTAGTGCAGAACATGCAATCTCAAGTGATCTCATTAGTCATTAGTTACTACCTACTCTTAGTTTTATAGTAATAAATATAAGTTATTTACGGGATTGTTACCATGTACCTTGTTTTTACCTTGTTAGTGACCATGAAAGTTTAAAAGAATATACTCTTACTTTATTTTAACTTTTAAAATTTGTTTATTAAATAAATAAATAAATATTTCCGACACTCACACCAATTAGCCTAGCCCCAAAGTAAGCACTATAAGGCTTGTGTTATGGGATGCTAGGGTAACGGATAGAATACATATACTGTACATATATAAGTATATTTATATAAATACATATTAAACATCCATGACTGGAGTACAAATGCTCGTATTCATCACACAAACATCTGCCCCCACCGGGATTCGAACCCGGGACCTCTCGAGTCGGCGACAGCCATGAAACCCGGCGTACAAACCACTCGGCCACGGAGGTCGTCAATTAAAATAGAAATAAAAGAATTTTAAGTACCATAATGTGTGTGTTTTTTTTTATTTATTGAAAAAGGAAAATGGGGGCATGAAAATATAATTTATAGTCCGGGGAGCCTCAACAAAAAAAGGTTGGGAAACCCTGCTATAGACGCTCGCCATACAAAAAATATCACTCCCACCGTTGCTTGCCCTGACCCAATCCCCTACCACGTGGAGGTGCAATAGCATGAGAAAATATAGGTTGCAAATAGGACAAGGACGTGCGTATATTTTTGACACCGAACAAAAATAGCGACAATTTAACAAATGTCAGGGTAGCTCAGTAGTAAGGCAGTACTGATGTAGTAGTTTTTTTTTGTTGTCAATTTATAACGTACCTGGCGGTGAAGTTACAAAGTTAACTATTGAAATAAAATAAAAAAATATTTTTAAACAAGCAAGTTAAAAGAAATGCCGAGTTAGACATTGTTTTCCAACTCGTAAAACTAAGCTCGACCTACCGCAGTTACAATCTAACTACGAAAGTGTGAGCCGCATTTTCTAGAGTGGGTTCCGCATAATATAAATATTTGCAACAATTTACCCATAGAATACAGAACGAGGTTAGAAGGGGATCATATACCGTTTGTACGGGAACCGATGTCGCTGGCTCGCCCCCACTACACTTCCACCTAATAGATAATAGCCAATCAAACGACACGACATCAAACAATCAAACCAATCAGCGCTCGCAACCAATAGCAACGATGCAATCAGAACCAAGTTTTGCTCAAGTTATGAGCATTTTCTCACACATCACACACGCCTGCCCCGCCCACAATGCCCTACGAACCTTTTATTTTCTGATATTTTATTAAAAAAATATATCATGAATTCCTAGCCAATTATATTAGTAGAAGCTTATAAAGTTTAGTGATAATTTAGACTACTATGCCTCATTACAAAATGTAGACCAACTTTGCAACTTAGGTAAATTACTAGATAAAAAATAACCATTTGTCAAAATTTTACACATTTATTGGGTTTTGACCTAAGTTATACTTGATTCAGCCGCGGTGTTTTTTGAGCAAACAAAGGTGACAACATACAGTTTAGAGCGAATTCAACTTTAGCCTAAGACTGTGTAATATTATTTCAGAATTAAACTACTTTATGTATTAGGTAAAATTTGAGTACTTATAGAAAAAACAAATATTGAATTAAATATGTTTGTATAAAGAGAAACTCTATTTATTTAAACTGAGAAGCTGGCGAACAAGACGGTATAATTACATAAAATTAAATTTTACATGAGCTGTATAAAACTGAATGACATACCTCCAGTGAGCTTTTGGCATGGTTTTAATTTATAAATTTAGTCATTTTAGTTTTAATTTCAGGCACGATGGAGTGACGATTTGCGCAAGGTGGCTGGTAGGAGCTGGATGCGAGTAGCCCAAGATCGATTTGAGTGGCGTGCATTTGGAGAGGCTTATGTCCAGCAGTGGACTAAGATAGGCTGTTGATGATGATGATGAAGTAATTTTAACACTGTTTAAGGCGGTTATGATTGAAAATTATTTGAGATTCAAATTCAACAGAACCAGATGATTGACCAGATGCGTAAATTATACCGTTTTGTTCGCCAGCTCCTCATTTTAAATAAATAGTTTCTTTTTATACAAACATATTTAATTCAATTTTTTTTTTCTAAAACTACTCAAATTTTACCTAATACATAAAGTAGTTTAATACTGAAATAATATTACACAGTCTTAGGCTAAAGTTGAATTCGCTCTAAACTGTATGTTGTCGCCTTTGTTTGCTCAAAATATAATAGGTACACCGTGGCTGAATTAAATGTAACTTAGGTCAAAACGTAATAAATGTGTAAAATTTTGACTTTCAGTTTTTACACCATTATCATGACTCATAACAGAAGATACAACCATTTTATTTTTCAGTTTCTAATGCCAATCTAGACTTTGCGGAACCCTAAAGCTTAAACACTAAGCAATCTAGTGTACTAACATAGGGGATAGGGGTAATCTGCTTTGTGGTCGCAGCACGCAGTGTGGGGTTTATCACATACCCCCAGGCCAGAGTTAACGACCAAATGTAATTGGATATGAGTGACTAACGCAAGCAAACTCATAGAAAAACCACAGAACGAACGTTTTTTTTATTTTCTTATACAGGATGTGACAAAAGTCAAAAACAAAGTGTTCCTTGTATAGAATTACCTACGAAACTTTGACGCCTTTCAGACCACTTTTATTTTCTAATTAAATTAATAAAAATATCGTTTTACACCTGCCTATGACAACCCTTTAAATGCGTACGATTACTACTACCTAAACAGACCCCCCTCTCTCCCCCAGGCGTCCCTGCGCCCAGCTCAGATACCTACAAATTTTTATTTCGGAATAGATACCTACAATTTTTATTTCGGAATTCTGTAACAGCCTGTATAAACCTCTTTTGTTTTGCAATGTTTAATACTTGTAAAGGTTTTTCGTTTGAAACTGTGGGTTACCTACAATTAAGGGTGCGAGATGCTGGCTTATCAATTCCGGGACATTTGCACCCCCCCCCCCCCCATGAAAAAATAAAGCATTAAATCAAACCCACCCATCACCCCCCCAAAATTAAAACATAGAGCAGGTGTCATTCGTTATTAGTTTATTTTTAGCGAAACTAGCACATTATTGGAATCCGGGACAATACGAGTAAATTCTAACTAGCAAACCAGTGAACCAAATGTTCACCTGATTTCTCCAAAACCGGAAGTGCTACGTTACTCAAATCCGGTTAATAGTCTTATCAGACTATTCTTAACTTATAACTTAAATATTCTCTTTATCTATCTCTTAGGGTTTGGCCGCTGAAACAGCACCACAGACAGACGGACTTGTCTAATAGATAAGAGACTAGCAAACCAGTGAACCAAATGTTCACGAAAAAAAAAATATTTAATTAATTGAGTACTTCGGAGATTTTGTGTGGTTTCGTTTGAAATAGAAATCACGTGATTTCTCGAAAACCGGAAGTGCTACGTTACTCACATCCGGTTTGTAGTCTTCTCAGACTATTCTTAACTTATAACTTAAACATTCTCTATATCTATCTCTTACGGTTTGGCCGCTGAAACAGCACCACGGACGGACGGACGGACTTGTCTAATAGATAAGAGATTACTAAAATTCCGGGACAATCCCATCCATCCGGCAACTCTACCTACAATGCGAAGAGATGGTGCTGCCTTGCAGCATAAGAAATACAAATTCTAAACAGTCATTAAGATCACGGTAGCATAATTGGTCGGTGCATCTGCCAGGATAGCGGAGGGGGCGGGTTCATGTCCCGTCTATGCTGACAGGGCCACGTGGATTTTATATGTAAAATTTTCTTTGTAAATATAGAAATTAAATTAAATGCTTTAAAGAATGAAAAGTAAAATAAACCCCCCTATATACTTCCTTTGAAGCTTTTTAGGCAATAATAACAGTTGATCTGATCAGACAAAAAACTAATATTACGTTAAAAACCAGACAAGTGTAAGGCGGTCCCACGCACCGAGGGTTCCGTACAAATCAATCAAATCAAATCTTTTTTCCAGCTAACTTAAAAGTTTGATTGTTTTATTGTTTTATAGGACCGTAGAACTGAGTGGCTCGATAAGTACCTTGCACCTTCCCGCGTTCCTGAGATAAGGGGGCTTGACAGAAAGACCCACAACAACAAAGTATAAGGGTACCGTTTTTTCCTTGAGACGTAAGGAACCCTAAATTTTTAGTGATTAAACAAAATTCAATTCAATTCAATAAAAATAAATACTATCAGGGTCGGTGTCGCACAGTAACTAATTAAATTAATTCAAACGTATATTGTTACTATTATCTTGACTAACACGTGTAAGTTAGCTTATTTATAATAATGTAACCAAGGTTATAAGTCGCCTATTTATATGCAACGAAAAATAATCTATGTTATTTGTTAGATATGAAATATGGTGTCTAACTGCTATAAAATAAGAAATATGTCGACAAGTTCACGAGGCCATTTGAACCTTATTTGTGGCAAATAATAGCTTTCCATCAATGAAATCCCAGATCTCGGATTGACTGATACCTACATGACAAAACATTAGAGATGATGACTAACTTTTTTTCTTCGTTTATCAGGTAGATTATCAAAAAGTATTGGACATGTATTTTTTCTTTTTTCACATAATATAAACATTGCAGAGATATATTGATTTGAAAAGTCGCATGACATCACGTTTGAGTACACTTATAAGTGAAAATTCACTCAAAGTGACGTCACGAGCCCCTACTCCCAAACTTGGACGCGCTATAACTTTGTCAATTTTTGGTTGATTGCCCAAAGAAAAAATACGTGTCCATTATTTTTTGATCATCTAACTGACGGACTAAATAGAATTTCGTTTACTGTACCCCGTCATCACCCCTATTTTGTGAAATCATAGGTTGGATAAAACTAACATGCAAGTGTACTACGAGAATATGCTTAGGTTCTGACCTACAATTATTAAATTCATGGGAGTCGGATGTTAAGTTAGTTACACTAATTAGATTTTCTCTTATACCCGTTTGTCTATTGGACGCGAAAAAAGCCCAATCATGTTCTGACTAAGTATGTGGATCTATCAAGCATCAGAAGTGCATGCATGTTGAAGTTATCTTTGCTTATTATATTAGTCTAAGGCCTCGTTACTTTAAAAATAGTTAAATTTCACTAAAGAAAACATGAGGTACCCTTAGGATCTCGCCGTCCCCAAACCCGGTGACGCTGTAAAGGTCATCAGCGACACCAACAGCATAGACACTCCAAAAAAAAACTAGAGAGAAAAAACCATTTGTCAAAATATTTGACATGACATGAACTACAGTCAATGTAAATGTCAAACTATGGATCAAACAACGCAGCCTTACGGGTAAGGTCATCATTAAATAGATAACGCATGTCGAATTACTTATGTCTAGAGATTAGATATCACTGAAGTTTGAACAACGATTTCCAGATTCAGTACCCGAATCTCAAACATAGATCTACCCTGTCATCCTAATATGTAAATTGAAGTAAAGTTTATGATGCATTATCCACCTAACAAAACATATAAAGTGTTTAAATCAAAAGAAAATTTTGCTAGAAAAAATTCCACGCGGTCCAGGCAGCAGATGGGACTCGAACCCGGTCCCTTCGCTATCCGGGCGAATGCACTGACCATTATGCTACCGTGGCCCTGACTGTAATGCGAAGAGATGGCTCTGCCTTGAAGCATAAGAAAGGCTAGAAAGAATTCGACACGACCGTCAGGGCCGCGGTAGCATAATGGTCAATGCATTCGCCCGGATAGCGAAGGGTGCGGGTTCGAGTCCCGTCTGCTGCCTGGACCGCGTGGAATTTTTTCTAGCAAAATTTTCTTTAGATAAACATCTAGCAGTTACATGCTTTTAAAATAAAAAAATATAAAGTATTTCTAATAGTCGAGTCAACCGCGATAAATGTCCTAATGAATATGAAACAAAAAATAACAAGTCATAAGTAACTTCTTGTTTAATGCATCACAAAGATTTTTTATAACCCATGTTGAAGAAATAAAAGCCCACACTGCACTGATATACAGCAAACTGTTGGCACAAACATATGTTTATGTATAATGTAATAACAAAAAAAATGGCAAAGTTTATTGTGTTTCTGCGAATAAACGAATATATATACAATTTGCCAGTATTAGTGCTTCGGCTCGGTTTTACAACCTTAGCCATTACGACGGCCGATTTAACACTTTTACAATCGGTAATTGTACATTATAAACCCTTAAACGAGCTCCAGTTATATTCGATATAGCTATGTGAACGAATGATGTTCTTTTTTCTATTGCAGGTTGAAGTTAACGTAAAAAAATGGGTGCGTGTACTTATGTAGGCGCGTGAGAAGTTATCCTTCTTTGGCATCGTTAAAAATTAGTTTTTAATTGCATGCAAATAATTAATTACAATAAATTAATAAAAAGTCTGGAAAAGGACACAGTCAATAAAGTTCAGTTTTAATTTGAAAAAATAAATAAATAATCAAAATATTCAATTAAAATCGCTACTGAATATAATTTATTAGAACATATGTGATTTGCACTTGTATGAAACTCAAACACGTATTCCGAATATACAAACTAGAAACATGTGGATAAATATTATAAATATGAATACCTATAACTGTTACTTTATTACAAAAAATAAAGATATGGTTTTTGGTTCTACTACACCAATGGTCAAGAGATGGCGCTGTAGTCTCCTGAATCGCGCTTTGGTTCCGTTGTTCCAGATTAATAAGTACTTTTGATATTATAAATATGAATACCTATAACTGTTACTTTATTACAAAAAATAAAGATGTGGTTTTTGGTTCTACTACACCAATGGTCAAGAGATGGCGCTGTAGTCTCCTGAATCGCGCTTTGGTTCCGTTGTTCCAGTCGCTAAAGCGACCAACTTCATGCTGTTAAAATTTTGTGTTACAGTGATGTGCGCGCATCTTAAAATTTCACTCTCATCATTTTTTTCATAACGCGCCTAAAGAAGTATAACTTCAAAAAATGAGTGTGTGTACAATACATACACGTATGTACATATACATTTTTCATTTATTAGCTGTAAGAGAAAGAGGGAAAGAAAATGCTCTCTTGCTTATATCCCCGTTCTATTATATTCTTATACTCAACTCCCGTTCACCTCGCCCGAACACACTTTTCGTAACGCGTAACGCATTCGCCAGCTTACCCCCCAAGTCAAGCGTGCGTAAAGAAATTTCACTTCGAAAATATTCAAACATTAGAACTATATGTGCGAGTTACTAACTAATTCTCATAGTTGCGTAACCCACAGAGTATAGGTTCATATAAATTTAAAAAATCCTATAAAAATAATCCATCCTGACTGGTAAAACGAAGTTCCTATTTTCGCCAAGTATTCGTTACGTCTAATAAACTTAGCAACATTACTTTAAAGTTCAAGAATAAAATATAACGAAGTTTTTTAGTAGAGTAAACAAACAGTCAAACATGTCTTAGGCCCGTATTATAGAAAGATTCTCAGTGATTGATCTAGTCTTGAGCATAGTTAGAAAGGGATGTCGCTATATATAGCACATAGCGTTATCCCTTTCTAACTGTAGTCAAGTAAAGATCAACACTTAGTTGTCATTCTGTAATACGGGCCTTAGTGTCTTTGTAAACTTTTTGAAGCGTTATGTCACAAAAAATCCACAAATTTTCACTTTTGACACACGCAGCGTACGTATACTATAAATATCAGTAGTATTTATAAGAAAAGACATAATTTTCTAAAGAAAAGTTTACTAGAAAAAAATCCACGCGGACCAGGCAGCGGACGGGACTCGAACCCGCACCCTTCGCAATCCGGGCGAATGCGGGGGTCCGCTGCCTGGTCCGCATGGATTTTTTTTCTAGTAAACTTTTCTTTAGATTTGAGCATCTAGTAGTTAAATGCTTAAAAATAAATAAAAACATAACATAATTTTCTGTTAGACAACAGGGTGCTATCACTTTTAACTGATAAATAGTCAATTAAATCGATGGCTGTACAATGACAATTAAAATCGCAATAATGTATAAAGGTTTCATTACGTTTCAATAAACAAAATGAGGTACTTGAAGCCAGTGAAATAGTTGTAAAATTGTAGAAACGCATATAAAAATTGATGATACGTAGTATTCTTAAATAATGGGAGGGGATTTTTGTCCGGTTTCTATCAACATTGTTATCACTGCTTTTATAATTGCTAAATATAATATTCAAGTTTGACCATCCCTTTATCCAATACAACCTATAAAAAAGTTCATTCATACATAACTTTTAAATACACATAAAAATAAACAGATTCATTGATGTTTAACTTTTCCATTGTCTGTATTATCATTACATTGATGACACAGATTATGTCGAAGCTAGCAACAAGGTCGTATTACGAAGACGCGACCCCATTTCACTGATGAATTATTTTATATAATATAATGATACTAACGGGGACGCGTCAACGGAAATACGACTTTGATTTATACATACTAAACTTACCTAAATGTCTGTTGTATGCACGCAATTGTCCAGGAGCACGGCAACACACAACTGCGCACAGCACGTCCACAAACACAGCACTTGTGAAACAAAGTATCATTCGCAAAACAACTTCATGGACGATGATAGTACACCACTTATATTATTAATTTCGCTTTGCAGCATTTTCCTACGAAAAAGAAAAGAAATAATAAAACAAACATCGACAACAACACACTTGCACAACACTATCGGTGTCACTTTTGGTTAACGATATTATTATTACATCTCAAATTTCGCCTTCGTCCGGTCGCTGTAAAGTGGAAATCAGCACTGGTTAGTGTTGTGTGTACGACTGATCGAGGTGGCCACTTTTATCAGAATGCAAATATGTATTGTGTTGATACCTACATTGTGTTGTGCTTTAATTGAGCGGTAAACTGAATTTGCAACGTTGTGCTTACAAAGTCGGCTGATTGAGACGCCGGGCACCGGACAGTTGGCTACCGGCACTCACTGGTTACGTAACACGATAGAGATCGATCACCTTTGTGCATTGTTTCGGACGCGTCCATTTAAACACTTCATTTAGACGAATGATTTCATTATTCTATTTACTTCATTGTTTTACAGCTAGAATTCTATCGTACTATTCGTAAGTGGAATTCTTTACCCGCGCACGTGTTCCCTCCTTCCTACAATCTAGGGTCGTTTAAGAGAGTTTGAACTGAGAGAGTGTTGAACTGTTCCAATCATTCCAACAGGTTTTCTATATTAAATAAATCATGATTGTATTGACGTTGTAACAACATAATGATTTGTAAATGTTGTTACATTATGCTTTTAATGTTGTGGAGTTTTTTTCGCTCGTTTTTCTACGCAGCTAAAAAATATGTCCAATAACGAGTGGTAGGGAAAAAAATGTTTGGACGATTCAAAAGTGTTGTACTATACATCCAATTTGAATAAAGATATATTGATTTCTGATTTCTGAGAGGCGCGAGAAAGCACTTTTGCACCGGCAAGGGTGAGGATGGTTGATGTGGCAGTCCATAACTGCTGTACCAGCTATCTTCGCGTTTGGACTTTATCACTACTTAAAATCAGGTGGGGTAGAGTCATTTGCCTACCTGACTGTATATAACAAATGTGTGTAGCCTAACATGATCATTATTAAGTTTCCTTTTGTTTATTGCCGACGATAAGTTATGCGCACTTTACTCATTTGCTGCAACAGTAAATAATCTTACTGCATTGTAGCATTTCTTAAGATAGATAATAACGAAACGCAAGTCTTTATAATGTTAATAGTACTATGCCTTTGTTTGCTTTGCGTTTCCGATCTATTAAAATTTTATGTAATATTTAGGGTCTTGGATGCTTGGAAACAATTACCTAGAATATACTTAGTACAATAGGAATACGAGAAATTGGGTCTAATAAAAAAAAACCTTTCTCGATTTTAAAATGGTCGCAAAAACGCAATTAATATTTGTTCAATATCATTAAAAGTACTGGGTGTACTATTATTTATATAATTAATATTTTCATCTATTAAATACAGCCGTATAAATTTTCATCAAGTCAACTAGTTACACCATTTTGAAATGTTATAGGTATATAACTATTTAAATGAAGACGAAATAATGCGATGCGCCCGAGCAAGTGGCCGTTAGCAGTTTCTATTAATAAAGGGATGTGTCGTAAATCGCTGTTTTCGCACTAAAGACGTACTTAGGATGCGCTAACGGCGTACTAGAGAATTCCTACAACAATGCATTCAAGTACAAGTATATTGTAAACTATACCTAGGGCTCAAACCAATTGACTATTATTATGTCACGTCAAAATTCAAATACATAGTAAATGTGTAAAATTTTGACAAATGGTAATTTATTCTATATTATTTTAATTACTGTCAAATTTAACTATGGATGAAACAAAGCGGAATTTAAAGATTTGTATTTGGCAGTTCAAATTGTGATCTAAAATTTTGGCATCTTAATAATATATATATATTTTTATATAAACATGTGGATTTTATCTATTTTATACTCGACACAAAAATATAACATTGAATAGATTTTTAAAAATATTATTAAATTAGTGAGTATATAGTTTGAATATCAAACTTCTTGTTTTGTTTGATTAGTTTGATCCGATATTTAGTTAATAGTCCTATCCTATATCCTAAAGAAGTTGTTAAATTTCAGTTGGAAAAAAATGACATTGAAATCCCAATGAGAAACAATGCATAAGTTTAATCCAACACGCTACAATTACCATATTTTCCATTAATATTATTTTTCGTACTTCAAATGAGAAGTATTATTAATTGACTAATTTGTATTTTATTCTCAGTTTGTAAAAAAATATTGTACAATTTTCAGTTGCAAATTCAGTTTCTTAAATTGCAAACGAGATATTTTATAAATCTTTTGTAAGAAAAACAAATATACAGGAAAAAAGTCTTTTGTAGTCTAATGCTTTAAAAAACAATCTTAAGGTTTTATTGCGTGCTTTACTTATAAGATTAGTTATCTCGTCAACAATAAAATAGTGTGTGTATTCAACATATCACTATCCAGGCTTTTGTAAATAATAATTTTATTTTAATGGGCAAAATGGCAGTTCACTATAAAAACGAAGCTCAGAAGAATTAAAATTAAATAATAAATATATTACTGGACAATTAAATTGTAAAATTGCTTATAATTATAAAATACTGACATATAATTAATTATATTTCTGATGCTATTCTTATGGAAAATAATGTTAATTGCTTCTTTGGGAAAATCTTCTAAATTTCTTTGGAGAAGGCACAATTTAAATATTTTTTATGCACCGTTATAAAGTGCTAATCTAAAAGCATTCAAACAAATTTTAATTCAATCATGAAAGATTTGCATTTACTAAATGATGATTAAGAAACGCCTTAGATATCGTGAGATCATTTTTTTTAAATACGTGGGATTCCGAAGCAAGCCCATAATCAAATGAAAAGCCGTTAGTAACTCTACATGAAATAATAACTACTATTTTAAATTCTTCATTAATAAATGTAATAGAAATATTGACAGGTAGTGATATGTCACGGTGTTGTAAACATTGGATGGGTAGTCTTTTTATTGGCCCTCACGATTAGACAATGCCCGTTAGTGATGGGACTCGAATTATAATTATTCCAATGACGTTAATCCAAGTTTGATTCGAATGACTATTTATTTTAATTCAAATCCATATATTGCTTGCATCTCTCTGTAATAAATTTTTGGATAAGTAGAACTAATCATTAAATTTGTACCGCCTTAAAGATACAATCAGGGTTTTGCCAAATTAACAGCTTCATAATTTTTATTTAGATTAAAATTTCGAGAATATTTATTTTAAACTATTGATTATTAAGGTTATAATTAAATTGACATTACTGTTATTTAATCAAATCGTTTACGATATATTTTTATCGATTCAAATCCCATCACTAATACAAATTAATAAAAATATATACCGTCTCTCGCATGACTTGAAATAAAAAGTACCTACAACTCGTACTCGCCAACTGTTATTAATTAGAGAGAGGGTTGTACTTTCTGTTTTATTGTTAAGCTTTGTTAAATACAATTTGCGGTTTCCGGGATTGAAGTCCGAGAGCACAATTTTGAAATTGAGTGATTATTCGCCAGCAAATTGATTTCTACTTGCAAAATATATAAATTAAGTTTACGCTATAAGACACCTATATAACCTATAATGATGATATTTTAATTTTTAACGTTATTAAGCACGGAACATTTTGTTGATGAATATTTTAAGAATATACCTAAGTACTAAGGTAATAGTAGATTTTATTTAATTTTTGTGACATCTTCAAATTTTAGAATGGAGATCTTTTCATTTTATGATGGTTTTAATTAAGAATTAATCTGGTAGATTTTAAAAATTTCAAGAAAATTTTACTTAAACAAATTGACTTTGCACTCGTTAGATCTTTAACCACTTTATAGAATACTAAGAAACTGTAAAAGAGTACGGTCTTTTTCACTACAATGAAGTAGATTTTTTTTAGTTAGTGCCATTTGCACCAAATTTGCTAAATCTCAAATCAACTAAAACTAGTTAAATCCCGCAAAAATGTCAAAACGTCAATGTTTGACATTACTAAATGGGAAAACTCTATTTTTTGTTTAATTGATATTTAGCAAAATTGTTGACCATAGGTTCCACTATTAAATCAGTTTTTGTTTTTATTTTATCTAAATTAATATTTTAGAAATGGTTTAGTTCGCAGATATTTTTTTTTTTAGATTTCAATATTTTAAAATTTTAAATTCTTTTTAGATTTTAAAATGTATAGCCTATTCATATCCTATATCTGCGGGTCTACTAAGCCAGGTCTCTAGCGAAAGTTTTTGAAAACATCTAACAAAAAAACACATGTACTCACACAAAACTTTGTTTCTGAAACATTTTCTGCACGCGAGCTGTAGACGGGCGTGTGTACACATGGCATGAAGAGAAAAAAAAACATTGTTTTAACAACAAAAATGTGTATAGAAACAAAGTTGTATGTGTTTTTGGTCAATGTTTTCAAAAAACATTTGCCGGTGACCCGGCATCGTGTAAATTTAATGAGTACGCTGTAGTGGTTATATTTCGTATGTTGTGTGTGTGTGTGTGTGTGTTTTGGAAAAACTAGTATTACTATTAAAGTCCGTACTGGCGAGTCGAGTTCCTCAATTCTAGGCCATCGAAGATGTTGAGATTGTGTTTTCTCGCGTATTCGTTGATGATCATCTTCCCTGTGAACAAACGACAAATGTTGCACGCTCGCATAGCAAAACACAAAAAAAAACGACGGGTTGTATTTCGGGAGTGTCGGCAGAAGTGAAAACTTGAATATTAACGTTGTGCATTTTTGATATTTTGGAATGGTTAAGGAATAATTTTGCACGAATTGCTTTAATTATAAGTATAAAAGTACTATCGTTTCTGTGGTAGAATAGAATATTTATTTATTGCGCTATCGTACACAAACATGACAATTTATATTACATTAAAAACTTTATCTCTCAGAAAAATCAACTTACATGAATCACATTTAAGCGCACCTAGCGACATCTATTGTAAAAAAAATGCATTTTCTTCGTAATAAAGCTGCCACCTGGACGTCCTAAATAGAGACTCATTATTATAATACGATAAAATAAAATATTACTATATTTCCTCCAACAACCTTTTCAATTTTATTGTTTTCGTCTTACGAATTTTCGATCAGGCCACGTGTCCTGACGCAAGTTTACCATTTTTTACCCATTACAAAAAAAGTGTACAACGCCGCTAAAGAAGTTTTCACTTCAAAAATAAGTAACAAGAGAAAACTGCATAAAAATTAGCACACCATAATTTGTTTCTAATTTCATAAACTAACAGCTAGTTGAGTAAATATGTGAAAAAAAATGCGTACCATAAAAGCGCCCATATACGATTCGATTACAATCGGTTCGCAACTACACGCAATGGAATGTTGTCGATGTCGTCGTCCGACCAACCATGGGAAATTGAATTTCTGTAATAATTATAATTCTGTCACTTTTTAAGCGAAAAGACATTGTGACACTTATGTATAACTAGTTTAAAATACATATATCAATAACAACGCTAATTGAAAATGTACTTTATAATAGTTTGACTTTTGAAACAAATAATCATTATTTAGATTTTTTATTACTCTATTTTACAGTGGAGAGCAGTGGTTTGTTTTTGTTTTAACCGATTTAATTTTAATACAAAGAAGACTGATATAATGCTTTGCAAAATCAAATCTTACTGCCTTTAAACTTACCTAATTTTATTGTTATTATATTTAGTCACTACAATACGCTTTTTTATAATATTGGAAATATTTTAATAGAATGTGAATATAAAAAAAAATAAGGGTTTTTCTACACCATAAGTACAGTCTGTGCGGAAAGAGAATGGGCGTGGCGAAAAACGGAACTAACATTAAGATTTTCATTTGGCAATCAAACCCAGCAATCTGTGAAACGTCAAGGTTATGTATTGATACGGATTTGTATGTTGTGATTTCTTGCGGTTTTTTGTATTCAATCATGTCTAAAAGGGGTAAAACCTTACAGATACGGTAGAAAAGCACTACAGCGCCCTCCAATCTAAATCGCATTCTCTTTCCGCACAGACTCTAGTAGCTTGATAAAACTACTTATTCATAAATAAAACAAGTTTTAACGGGTTATGCACTGATTTTATTTGTTTATTGACGTTTGGCATCCTTTGCAGGATGCGTCGTTTGAATCTATCCATCCATCCATGACATCCTGCAAAGACTGCGAAACGTCAATATATAAATAAAATCAGTTCATCTAACCCGTTGAAACTTGTTTTATTTAATGAGTAATGAGCGGGAAAACGTAAAATCAAAATCAAAAAATAAGAAGTAAGTAAGAAACAAATACTACTTATTTTTCCCTTCTAGATTAGTGATCTTGTCTCGAGTCCTGTTAGTTGCAAGAAGGTAACATGTCGTGTCGTACAAATAACGTTTGCTCAACTACGCCCAATTTATCGACAAATAATTGATAATGTCTGATTCATGAACGAATCAGTTTGTTTCTCTATATCTCTCCGTTTCGAGCTTTTAAATCTTTTACCTTTATTAAACGCTTCCCAGCCAAAAGATCTCAACTTGGGAGTGAGATTTAAGGAATATTTTGTCATTTTGTGAAATATTGAATGAAAAACAACATTTAACTATTTTTTTATTTTAAGCTGACCGACGAGCTTGTTGTATTTTGCATAAAACTATTTTTCCTGTTTATTTTTCATGTATTAAAATTGAATTTCAATAGAACAGTTTTAGTATTCCAAGAGTTGATCATTTTAATTTTAAAATAAATAAATCCCTGAATTACTATACAACAACGACAAAACAAATGATTCTGTTTTAATTTTTTTTATCCCCTTCTACAATTTTATATTGTTATTAACATTTTATTGAACTCATTAAGTACTTGTATCAGTGTTAACGTATTCAAAGATACTCGTACATTAGGAATTTGTGCAATTTACCTCGCAAACTAATCTCACTTTTCCGGTTGCGCAATTTCTTGTTCTAGCTCTTCTAATAGAACTACATTTTAGGAATAAACTTGAAAAATAACATACTCGTTAATTATGTGTTATAAATAATGACATTTCAATATAACATTTTTTTCCCCAGACGATTATGTGGTTTTACTTTAAAAGAATTGCAATTTACGTACAAAGCCTGTGATACGGAGAAGGAAGCAGACGGCATTGTCTTGAAAACACCGTCGTGTGATACCGTATAAATATATTTATTATAATACAAAAAATAGAAAATATTTTAACAATAATAATCAAAAGGCTATGGAACAGATGAAACGGAAATGCGTACCGAGCGTCACATGACTATATGTCTCTGTGTGTTTGTGTGATGCGTGCGTAGCTCTTCCAAACGAGCATGAAAGTTGAAGGGTAACTCGGCGAAGGCTGAAACGCCACGAGCGTCACACGCGAGATATATAAGAGTGATGCGTTCGCTGCTCCATTCTTTATGCACCGCCTAATGTTAGGTTATGTAAGAAAGGAGTTTTACTTCAGATGTGTGGTTCGTGAACACTAATTTTTTTTATATAATATTGAGACAATAAATGTGCACATTGTTTTTAGTTTATGACCAACAATTGTCAGGTAAGTAGGATAAGTACAAGAATCGAGATACAATCGACAACATTTCAAGTGTGAGCCATTTCGTAAATCATTTTCGACGTCGTCGTACACATGTTGTGTTAACTTCATAAGTTCTTTATTGCTCCCTTAATGGTTTGTTTGAATACTTTTATATGGCAGACAAAGGTTTTTAATTACAGCCTGAAAACTAAAGGTACATATGCAATTTTCTCTGTTGAATTAAAGGTATTTTGTTAAAAACAAAACATAGTACTTACACGTAATCTGGTCGGTAATTTTTAATTGGACATTGTTAAAAAAAGAGAATTGTAATTATATGTAATCAAGTTAACTTTTTAATTACACGTTGATGGCACGACGATTAATTTTGTGTCAAAATTCCTTTAACTATAAAATATGACAATTCGCCAAGTAGCAAATGCGCAGCTGAAATTTCCTCGTCTTTTCAATGACTTTCGATCAGTGTTCAACCACGGTAATATAGATAATATTACCGTGGTTCAACTTTGGTATTACTTTTTCTTAAGTAAAATTTTCTTTATATTTCTCTGAGAGGAAAATACAGTTATTAGTTTAAAATTATTAAATCTAAAGAAAAAAATACTAGAAAAGATTCAAAGAATTTAAACAAAAAATCCTATACCCAGCAGTTCAATGCTTTGGAAAAAATCTTTAAATACAATTATTTTGTCAATAAAACAAGTAGATATAAGCAGACACTACTAAAAAATATTCAGTAAACTTTATTGAATATAAAGGTGATTTGAATGGGAATTTGTACTAAGTTCTGAGAACCGTTAACTTAAAATACGATATTTTGTTCAATTATTCTAAAAAGTGATATAATTGCTTTTACCTTTTAATTGGCATTCGTAGATTTCTCTTAATAAAGTTTACCAAATTAAAAAAATAACTGCGGTTTGTGTGTTCAATTAAAGATAATATTAAACAATTCGCTTTGCTTGGGAGAATCAAAACATTGTGTAAAATACAAATATAAAAAAAAGAAAAACAGCAGTCTAAAAGAGTCTCCAACAATTTAGTATATATATCTTATATTTTAATTATAAAACTCGCGAAAAATCTATATAACGCAACACAATTATTTTAATCATAAAACTACTTATTGGGGTTTGTAGATAGCAATGTAAGTTTTAATTAGAAAAACATGTTAACTAAGTCTTTTTATTAATTTTTTATTTACAGGAGTAAATTAACCGGTACAATAGGAAATATACTTATTAGTAACATTGAATTCGATTACGAAATTTTACGTAACGCGTAAATTAATAAGAACGAATATAATTATAAATTATTAATGTTTCAATTATAATTTACTTATTGTTAACTCAAAACCTATTATGTTCCTCCGCTTGTTTCAAATATGCTTTAAAAAAAACTTTACGAGTAAACTATTCGAAGAACTTTCATTGGGGACTCTTTCTTCCTGAAAAAGCAGGTCCATAAAGTAAGATGACTCACCTTCGTCGATCTTCCTGGACGCCTCGTCCAGGTCGCTGCCCGCGTAGTTGAGGATCACCAGCACCAGAGGCATCATCTCCCACGAGTAGTGGAACTTCTCCAGCAGCTTGTGGCAGTTCTCCACCAAGGTCTCTAGTGACACGGCTGCGGACAAAACATAGTTATTAGTTTTTAAGGAACTATAATTGCTATTACTTGTTTCAAATGTACCATACTTGTAAAAGTATTTCTTTAACATTTTGAGTTAACTACAAGACGAAGAGATGACGCTGCCTTGTAGCCTTAGAAATACTAGAAGAAATTCGACACGGCCGTTTAGGTCGCGGTAGTATAATTTGTCAGTGCATCCGCCTGGATAGCGGAGAGTGCCGGTTCGAGTCCCGTCTGCTTCCTGGACCGCGTGGATTTTTTCTAGTACCTACCTAGGTAATTATTTCTAAAGTTATTAAAGGAGATTGCTCAAATTGGCCTAAATGCACAAAAAACATTGACATACACGGTAATTCTTGGCGTAATTTATAATTTAATTTACAGTCATTAGATTTCAATGGACACCTTTGTATAATATATTTAGTTTAAAAAGGACTTTTAATTTTACCGGTTTGGAAAACATACGAATCATTTTTAATGGCTATGGGTGTAGTAACATTCAGCCAAAGACTGATCGAAGTTGTTTATATAACATAAAAACAAATCTATTTTGTAAAGATCGATATTTTTTTTTATTACACTGTGGTATTAATATCCACAACTATATTATCATTTTCACTACATGCAAATGTGCTCAGACAATTATTATAGATGTTAGGCGACATCATAAAGTCTATTGCCATACATTTTTCGCCAAACACCTCCATAAACACATTATAATCTGTATATATGTTAGACTTTAAGGTATCTATCTATGGGCTTACGTTCCCTGACTATAAATTAATAAATAAATAAAATTATAAGGTCGGATACACTAAAAATCTAAAATATGGTTATCTTAAAAACATAACAAAAATAATGAAGCTACTGAATATATGGCTATAGAACCTAAATCTCTTAGCTTTCTTTGGTTAACGAGTGTTTAAAAATTCTCTCTAATCTGTGGCTCATTCACAATCATCACACAGTTTCTGTCACAGAGTACCTTATTATAACCGGAAATGATACTTGATTTTTAAAGTTACTCTTATGCATTAACTTTAAAAATAGGCAACTATCTGTTAATCTACATGCTCTATATACCTGAATCTAATCCATAATTTCGGTACTTGGATTGATTTCCCTAGTTTACTATATAACTTATTTGTTTTTTATTATTTTAATATGTTCAGTGTATATGGTTTATAGAAGTTCTCAGGGGTGTCCGTCAATAATATTCGTTTCTACAGTAATTTATATATAATTTCGAATCTAGGAAACAATTTTTCATGATTATTGGTCTTTAGGCCAAACATGTATGGAAGCTGAGCAATCTCATTTGTGATTTTGTAATTACAATACTACTACTACAAGGAGGTAGAAGTCGCAGATGGTTAGCTTTTTTTTGTCTGGGAAATGCCTTAGGCATCATTCAAACACCGAGGGTGCGAGAAAAGGTATGTCAGAAACCTCCCTGTTCATTTCACCCAGCCCATTACGCTTTATTATAATTATTATTATTATGAGGAGCTCGATGGCGCAAGTGGTTAGCGCGTTCGGCTGCGATCGTTGAAGTTAAGCAACTTTCGCAGTGGTCGGTCTTTGGATGGGTGACCAAAAATTTAATAACATGAGCTCCTCCGTGCTTCGGAAGGCACGTTTAGCCGTTGGTCCCGGCTGCATCTGCAGTCGTTAGCACCCACCAATCCGCACTGGGCCCGCGTGGTGGGTCATGGCCCAATCTCCCTATTCCATCCTTAGGAAAGGCCTGTGCCCCAGCAGTGGGGACATTAATAGGCTGATGATGATGATGATGATGATGATGATGATGATAATTATTATAATTATGTTTATTAGCTATTTAGCTATTTGTCATTTTGTTATAACAATACTGCTACTACAAAGAGTTCGAAGTCGCAGTTGGTTAGCACGTTCGCCCTTTTTTGTCTGGGAAATACCTTATGCCCTTTTTTGTCTGGGAAATGTATCATTCAACCACCGAAGAGCGAGAAAAGGTATGTCGGACTACTCCCTGCTCATTTCAGCCAGCCCTAGGACTCGGCGAAATGAACTCTAGTGTGGGTTACTAGGATAACGGATAGAATACATATACTGTACATATCTAAGTATATTTTTATAGAAATATATATTAAACATCCATGACTGGAGTACAAATGCTCATATTCATCACACAAACATCTACTCGATTCGGGATTCGAACCCGGGACCTCTCGAGCCGGCGACACCATGAAACACGGCGCACAAACCACTCGGCCACGGAGGTACAGTAGTATCATCATCATCATCAGCCTATTAATGTCCCCACTGCTGAAGCACAGGCCTTCCCAATGGATGGAACAGGGAGATTAGGCCATGACCCACCCCACGCGGGCCCAGTGCGGATTGGTGGATGCTAACGACTGCAGATGCAGCCGGGACCAACGGCTTAACGTGCCTTCCGAAGCACGGAGGAGCTCGAGATAATAAAATTTTTGGTCACCCATCCAATGACCGACCACTGCGAAAGTTGCTTAAGTTCAACGATCGCAGCCGAACGCGCTAACAACTTGCGCCATCTGGCTCCTCACAGTAATATACATGATTAATTTTCTCATTCACGTTTTAAAAGAGTCAAGTATCGCGCAGAATGCAATAGGGGTGATGACGGGGTACAGTAAACGAAATTCTATTTAGTCCGTTAGTTAGATGATCAAAAAATAATGGACACGTATTTTTTCTTTGGGCAATCAACCAAAAAATGACAAAGTTATAGTGCGTCAAAGTTTGGGAGTAGGGGCTCGTGAAGTCACTTTTGAGTGAATTTTCACTTATAAGTGTACTCAAACGTGACGTCATGCGACTTTTCAAATCAATATAGGTATCTCTACAATGTTTATATTATGTGAAAAAAGAAAAGTACGTGTCCAATACTTTTTGATAATCTACCTGATAAAAGAAGAAAATAAAATTAGTCATTATCCCTATTGTAATAGCTATACAAGCTACTCATTCGAATATGTTTTATTTATTAATGTTTACCATTCCAACGGCTCTGTTTCCACTAAGTACTTCTAAGTACTCGTCTAATAACACAGAGGAAGCATTATTTGTCACAATACTGTCAACAATACAACTCATAGCCGAGACTTAAAGTAAATAAACAGTTCTTACTAACTCAATCACAGTGAAACCCCAACGTTTACTTCTCGGAATTTTAATTTGAACTATGGGAATGAGGAGCTCGATGGCGCAAGTGGTTAGCGCGTTCGGCTGCGATCGTTGAACTTAAGCAACTTTCGCAGTGGTCGGTCATTGGATGGGTGACCAAAAATTACTATCTTGAGCTCCTCCGTGCTTCGGAAGGCACGTTAAGCCGTTGGTCCCGGCTGCATCTGCAGTCCGCACTGGGCCCGCGTGGTGGGTCATGGCCCAATCTTCCTATTCCATTCATAGGGAAGGCCTGTGCCCCAGCAGTGGGGACATTATTGGGCTGATGATGATGATGATGATATTACTGTACCTCCGTGGCCGAATGGTTTGTGCGCCGTGTTTCATGGTGTCGCCGACTCGAGAGGTCCCGGGTTCGAATCCCAGTGGGGGTAGATGTTTGTGTGATGAATACGAGCATTTGTACTCCAGTCATGGATGTTTAATATGTATTTCTATATTAATAAATTTTATATATGTACAGTATATGTACAGCAGTGGGGACATTATTAGGCTGATGATGATGGGAATGCACCGTCGAAAATATTACAATCACCTACTTTGAAACAAACGCGGATCGTTAATTAAAAAATGATAATTGCTTTTAATTGGTTGATCGTTCGTAATCTTAATACAATGGCAGACAACGATTAAGTCTGTCGTGTATGAAATCCAACCGAAAACTGTTCCAAGTCGAAATAAATAATTTTATAATTAAATTAGTTCATATATGGTTTGCTCATATTAAAAAAAACAGTCCGAGTGTAACAGTATATTTTCAAAGTGAAACTTTTTAACGCACGCTTGACTTGGGGAGTAAGCTGGCGATTCAGTTGTGTGGTCATAAGCACACTCGTTTTTTCACAGTAGGTATCTTAAAAACGTTGAATTATAGGAAACCAGTCGGTAATTTCTTTTACATTTTTTGCCATTGAATTTTTCTTTAGACATAAATATATCAAATACGATAAAAAAATGGGTGCGTGTACTTATGTAGGCGCGTGAGAAGTTATCCTTCTTTGGCATCTTTTAAAATTAGTTTTTAATTGCATGCAAATAATTAATTACAATAAATTAATAAAAAGTCTGGAAAAGGACACAGTCAATAAAGTTCAGTTTTAATTTGAAAAAATAAATAAATATAAAGAAAATATAACTAGAAAAAATTCCACGCGGACCAAGTCAAAATGAATACTTTTACAAGTATTCATTTTGACATTGTGGGTTACCTATAATGCGAAGAGATGGCGCTGCCTTGCAGCTTAAGAATAGCTAGAAGAATTTCGACGCGGTCCGTGAGGGCCGCGGTAGCATAATTGGTCAGTGCATTCGCCCGGATTGCGAAGGGTGCGGGTTCGAGTCCCGTCTGCTGCCTGGTCCGCGTGGAATTTTTTCTAGTTATATTTTCTTTAGATTTAAACATCAAGCAGTTACATGCTTTAAAAATAATAAAATTTATAACTATAATTGCTATTTCTTCTTTCAAATGTTTAATACTTGTAAAAGTATTCATTTTGACATTGTGGGTTACCTATAATGCGAAGAGATGGCGCTGCCTTGCAGCTTAAGAATAGCTAGAAGAATTTCGACGCGGTCCGTGAGGGCCGCGGTAGCATAATTGGTCAGTGCATTCGCCCGGATTGCGAAGGGTGCGGGTTCGAGTCCCGTCTGCTGCCTGGTCCGCGTGGAATTTTTTCTAGTTATATTTTCTTTAGATTTAAACATCAAGCAGTTACATGCTTTAAAAATAATAAAATTTATAAATAAATAAATAATCAAAATATTCAATTAAAATCGCTACTGAATATAATTTATTAGAACATATGTGATTTGCACTTGTATGAAACTCAAACACGTATTCCGAATATACAAACTAGAAACATGTGGATAAATATTATAAATATGAATACCTATAACTGTTACTTTATTACAAAAAGATGTGGTTTTTGGTTCTACTACACCAATGGTCAAGAGATGGAGCTGTAGTCTCCTGAATCGCGCTTTGGTTCCGTTGTTCCAGATTAATAAATACTTTTGATAGGCCTTCACAATGCAGTCGTTAGCACCCACTAAATAGAGATTCTATTTCTATTTTGTTGGTAGATTTTCTTAATGTGCGGTAAACACAAAAGTAACGCATGAAGTTGGTCGCTAAAGCGACCAACTCCATGCTGTTAAAATTTTGTGTTACAGTGATGCGCGCGCATCTTAAAATTTCACTCTCATCATTTTTTCATAACGCGCCTAAAGAAGAATAACTTCAAAAATGTTCAAATAGATTATTATTAATTTATTTCTCATGAGCCTCACGGGCATGTAAGCATTAATCAATTAGAACTAGGCCACAACACTGCGTTGCGACGTCTCATAGCAAAGACGACATTTGTAAATACGTATCAGAATCCCATCTACTAAAATCGCTATTCCTGTTTATATATTTATATCTTACTTAGTGCAATTCCAACCTTGTCTAAATTTAAATGGTTCCAGCCCTATAAAAGGCCGAGCCACTCTGATCCTACAAGCATTCCTACGGCAGAAGTTGCCAAACAAATTTTTGTTAGCTCGCTACCGAGCTCTAAATCTTTAAAAGGGCTTGTCCCGGGGCTGGCTTCCCCGGGACTCAAGCAAAGACTTCAAAGCCGTACGGCATCCTTTGGCTCTCTAAACGTCTTACTCTTCTCTACCAAAATACTATACGTTCTACCTCATCGGCGGTATAGCAGGCCGGTCTCCAGCTGCATCGTCTGGCACCAGCAGCTTCGGCCCGCCTATAAGAAGCGCCTGCCAAGCGAAACTCCGGCCGCGACCCAAGAGAGCCGCCCGACCAGGAGCGCTACCGCTTATCAGGAGCGCTGCTCAACCTCAAGCCACCACTGAGAAGATCGCCGACGACCCACGCCATCTACACACTCAACTCCCCATACTTCACACACCCACACTCCTACTTTTCTCCTATATTATATTCTGTAATCTGTATTTCTGTTCTTCTTTCTCCTTACCTTTTTTTACCTATTTATTTTGTCGCTACACGACACAGTGCGACATCGAAACACAGTGTTGTGACCTCGCCTTTACTCGATGTAATAGTTTCAGAAACCGTGAGCTAGATTAAACTCAACTATACAGCAGTCATAAGTGTGAACGTCCGGGAACGCTATCGTTCGAAACAAATGAACAACTAGAATAGAGTAATGCACCTAGAGTACCCTGCAGACGTGTAACTACATAAACGTATACCTCTCCGGGAAATGTCCGACACAATGGCGACGTAGTCAGTCGCCATCACAAAGGCGCAACGTGCAACAAAATCGACAATCGTCAGCCGTGAAGCACAATCGAGACCGTAACCATAAACATGGATTAAGAAACATATTCGAGCGTCGGCACGTCACTAGTGCTCATAAACTCACGTAGGGTTGCGAAGACTTTTTTTTTCGGATATGTGCGACGCCGAGGTAGTATTGGAGTGTCCGTCCGGGGGAATAACATCTACAAAGACTATCTTCAACCAAATAATTCTATCCTGTAATTTATGTCACTGTAGTGACAAACGTCACCGTTATCGTTGTTCTGTGAAGAAAAGGAGAAGGTATGATAAATTTGTAAAAAAAAATAATGAATGCCAATTCATGTGAAATTCATGCGCAGTGCGGAAAAATAATAACTCCGTCAGATGCGAATGCTCTAAAAATTAAATTTTATGTGTATGACAAGTGCAAATATGAATATTTATGAACTGCATCAACTATTACATTGTCGGTCTACAAGATACTTTTCCACGCTTCTTAGAAAAGACCCTGAGAATAAAAGTTAACGGAAATGCAATATCTCCGAGTAGTAAGCGTTTTGGGTTAGAACCAAAGGAATGAAAACTTAATTATTAAGATTTGTGGAAATAACTATTTTTAAACCTGCGTAGTTTCAAAATATTAACTTTAACAGTTACTTAACCATCTATAAAAATAATATTTCAAAATAAAATCGTTTTGGCGACAACAATTTGCCTTATCTGAACAATATAAAAGCATGCCTAATATGAATGAAGACACGTAAACTCCCGTGTCCCTTAAAATAAAGTTGATATTTTTCATGTGTTTTAAGATAAAATCCCGATACAAAAAAAGTGCTGAAATCGTTAAAATTGTCCATTTATAACATCCGAAATATCCGTATCCGCAGGAGTTGCAAACACTAGGACTAGTTAGAAGGTCACATAGAGTAGACACTTGGCTGTTTATTGCTTCCCTTTGTCCTCAGCCATGAGACATAAAAAACCTATTCAAAATGAAGGTGATACTGGCCACTTGGACTCGCTCCACTGCATTAGATCCAGGCGTCAGAAAGAAACGAGTTGTCTATAGCAATACTTCGTTAGGTATAGAGAAAACACAACTCGACTTTATAAAAAAAAACTGGCCAAGCGCGAGTCTGGCCTCGTTCTAGTAGTGTTCGTTAAAATCATTTGTTTGTTTTCATCACAACTTACAAAGTACGGCTGGACGGCACGGCTGGTCCACAGGTTCAAAGTCGCTCAGCGCGCTATGGAAAGGGCTATGCTAGTGAGGTGATCCGACAGAGAACCAGAGTTATCGACATAGCCCACCGGATTAGCAAGTTGAAGTGGCAGTGGGCTGGCCATATTTGCCGAAGAACCGATAACCGTTGGGGTAGACGAGTTCTGGAGTGGAGACCGCGTCTAGGCAAACGTAGTGTAGGACGTCCTCAGGCGCGATGGAGTGACGATTTGCGCAAGGTGACTTGTAGGAGCTGGATGCGGGTAGCCCAAGATCGATCTGAGTGGCGTGCATTTGGAGAGGCCTATGTCCAGCAGTGGACTATGATAGGCTGTTGATGATACAAAGTACATTATGAGTCGGCGTTGTCAGTATCAATGCTTCTATAGGTATAGAGAACACACAACTCTACTTTATTAAAAAAACTGGCCAAGCGCGAGTCTGGCCTCGCTCTGTTAGGGTTCCGCAAAATCATTTGTTTGTTTTCAACACAACTTACAAAGTACATTATGAGGCGGCGTTTCCAATATTGGTCGTTTAAATACAGCATATGAAACGTCATTAATACCTAAATTGTATATTCTTAACTAGTTTCGATTTTGAGATAAGCCGCGTACCAAAAAATGTCTAAAAATGACAATTTTGATTGCCCCCATTTCTTAGTTACTGAGAATCATCATCATCAGCCTATTAATATCCCCACTGCTGGGGCACAGGCCTTCCCTATGGATGGAATAGGGAGATTGGCCATGTTACTGAGAATGAAAAATTATATTTTTAAACTACTCAACGTGCTCTAGACCATTATCGTCTAGTTAGATTGTCACATGCTGTGGAAAAATAACGAGTGTGCTTATGACCACACGACTGAAGTGAAACTGCTTTAGCTCCATCTGTACCTCGTATGTGTTAATATAAGAAAATGTGCGCGCGAACTGCTCTCTCTTGCTTACATCCCCCACTCAACTCCCGTTCGCCTCGCCCGAACACACTTTTCGTAACGCGTAACGCATTCGCCAGCTTAACCCCCCCAAGTCAAGCGAGCGTAAAGAAGTTTCACATCAAAAAATCGCCAACATTTCATGTATGGGACTCCCCATGAAAAAAAATGCAATTGAATTTTTAACTAAATATTCCGGTTTTGGGTAAGCATTCTACATAAAATACGGATCACGAGTAACTAAGTTACTCCGTGATCATGGCGCTTGCAACAGTGCCGAAATATCGGAGACTCATAAAAAACAAGGTACATGGTAACAATCCCGTAAATAGCTATAATAACATGTACGTGCTGCTATTAGCATAAGAAATTTTGTATGTACTTATTTAACACGGCACTGGTGTCGATTCTGACGTGATTCTCTAAACCTAAACTTAAATTTGACAACAGTATATCCTTGTTATTCTCTATACAGAATGAAAAGGAGAGACTGATGTTAAATTTAGGTTTAAGTTTAGAGAATCATGCCAGAATCGACACCACTGCCTGTATTTTATATAACTACTTCAAGCATGGCTTTCCCTGGCACAAGTGTTCTCACACTTAAAAGGGGAATCCAACCTCCACGCTTTATGTTAGTAATAAACATTGTTTTCATTTTTTTTCATTTTCATAACACCTATACCTAGTCTACCTTCACAATTAATTTTAATAAGTATATACTGTACTCAGTAGTAATAGTTCGGTCGGTACTTACGATAATGTGTTGTAAATGACCTAGCGTGCGTGACTGTATATACCATGGTATCACCTATGTATGTTGGTTAACAACTCGTTTTATGGGAACAATTTCCACAATACCCCTTTACGATTCAATATGGCGGCAGTTCGACACGTAGGCAGTAAGTACTTACTATCGTTATGAACAACGAAACGTAGCTAAGTAGGTACTTAGTCCAGTAAAATTAATACTTTATAGTATGCGTCCAATACAGAAAGAATACAGAATTATGTATGTATGTATGTGTATATTATATATATATATATATATTATAAATATTGTATATATATTTAAATGTATTCTATGCATGTATATTAAGGGTTTTTTTTAAGTAAATATTTATGTAGTTACTTTTGTTGGTGTATGTTTATAGTTATCACTTTTTCATTTTTAATAAAGCCGCATTCGTGAATTTCTCTACGCCTAAAAGTTGACTGGCAGAGAATGCTTTTAGCATTAAGTCCGCCTTTTGTCCATTTTTGTAATTGTAGCAATAAAGTTTAAATAAATATATAAATAAATAAAATAAAGAGGTTAGAAGGGTGATAAGTGTCGCCGCACACAGGCCATACGCCACAGCCACAAACGCCGCCACGAGAAGCTAGAAGCGGCTACTCAAGTGGCTGAAGCGCGCGACAGCGGCCGACTACGGTAAGGGAAAGGGGCGGGGAATCGCGCGAGTAACGTAAGGCGGCGTTTTGTATCGGCGCATTAAGTGGCCGGTGCGGGCCGCAAGAAGCGAGCAACGACGATTTGTAGCGTGTGGCAGCCACCGGCGTACCATGTGTGGCGAGTCCATATAAAATGTATGAAAACTACAAGAAATATACCGGTGGCGGCGTTTTGTGGTTGTGGTCGGTGGCCCGTGTGCGGCGACACTAAGAGACCGTTTGTACGGGAACTGATGTCGCCGGCTCGCCCCCACTACATTTCCACCTAATAGATAATAGCCAATCAAACGACGCGACATCAAACAATTGAACCATTCAGCGCTCACACTCGAGAGCAACGACGCAATCAGAACCAAGTTTTGGTCAAGTTATGAGCATTTGCTCAGACATAACTGAGGCGCGCCTGCTCTGCCAGGCCCATCTAACCTCTTTCTGTGTTCTGTGGTTAGACCCAATAAATAATCCTAGTTTGTGACTTCTACCACCGAACGGAACTACATCGAAAATCGATAAAAAGATTGTAACTCCTTTTTGGACGTTTTTAAAGAACTATCTTTATAGGCCCAGCAGTTCCCGAAATAAAGCCTTTGAAAGTTTTATTCAAGTAAATTTATATATAAGCGAAGCGCTTGTTACAAATCCATCATCATCATCATCATCAACAACCTATCTTAGTCCACTGCTGGACATAGGCCTCTCCAAGTGACGATTTGTGCAAAGTGGCTGGCAGGAGCTGGATGCGAGTATCCCAAGATCGATCGATCTAAGTGGCGTGCATTTGGAGAGGCCTATGTCCAGTTACAAATCCAATAATCCTAAATTTTTGCAGACCTGTTTAAACACAAAATAATATATTATGTTTACATTTATGATAGATTAATTTTCTGCAGTAGCCAGTGAGAATGATAAATCAAAACACAACAAAAAACAATCATCATTATCACCAGCCTATTAATGTCCCCACTGCTGGGGCACAGGCTTCCCTGTGGATGGAATAGGGAGATTGAGCATTGACCCACCACGTGGGTCCAGTGCGAATTGGTGGGTGTTAACGACTGCAGATGCAGCCGGGACCAACGGCTTAACGTGCCTTCCGAAGCACGGAGGAGCTCAAGATACAAATTTTTGGTCACCCATCCAATTACCGACCACTGCGAAGTTGCCTAACTTCAACGATCGCAGCCCGGCCTCTCATACATACAATTATGCCAGTCAGATATGAGAACGCAGATTAATTAAGTTTATGCCGGGCTGTATACCATTACTAACTTGCATTTAATTAATAAGATTTCATTATTTTTTAATTTACTTGTGTTTTCTTGTATGGTGTATTACACTGAAGAATATTATTATTATTATTCATTTAAAATTCTCAGCTCGGTTTTCAGTCATATTTGATAATGTTAGTAATTGTTCTTATATCTTAGCTTTAATTATCGGAATCATCATCATCATCAACAGCCTTTCTTAGTCCACTGCTGGACATAGGCCTCTCCAATTGCACGTCACTCAGATCGATCTTGGGCTACTCGCATCCAGCTCCTGCCAGCCACCTTGCGCAAATCGTCATTCCATCGCGCCTGAGGACGTCCTACACTACGTTTGCCTAAACGCGGTCTCCACTCCAGAACTCGTCTACCCCAACGGTTATCGGTTCTTCGGCATACTGATATATTTGTAATGAATATACTGCATTTTTTCATAATAATTTCAAAACAGTTTTATTCACTCTACTTGCACACGATTCTTGTATTCTTTATGCATGCGAGTCCCTTAGTACAGAATACAGATAAAATACAATTAAGTACAACGTAACATTAAGCCCAAGTGACTTTTACCTAATATGTGTAAGGCGTCATCTTATTGAAACGTTACTGTGTGAAACGCACTTATTTTCTTAGAACAAACCCACGAACAAACAAAGTTATTTCGGATCAGAATTAAAGTTTGAGTGGCCTCGCGACGCTCGCTTATTCTTTTTTTTTTGAAGTGAAACTTCTTTATCGGCGTTGGAAAAAAAATTACCGTCACATTTTTTTCGGTTACGCGTCACGTTTTTTTGGTTACGCGCCATCTTTTTCTTAAAAGAGCACTATTTACCTCATCCGAACAATTGCTTCTTCTGTCAACTTTAAAAAACAAAAGTATCGACAGCAAATATTCGTGTCGTAAGGTAAGGTAAGGTAAGGTATAGTTATACCCCTTTAGTGGGTGAGTTTTTGAAAAATCTTAGCGCACGCCTATATATATATTTCTGGAAAGTTGCATGTAGATCATTTTTCGAAAAAAATAAGGCCATAAAGAAGTTTCACTTCTTACGTGTGTACACTAGTACACGCACACATTTTTTACATTAAATAGGCTTGGCTTACGCTTGACGGCCACGCGACTGATGAAGAGCGACGTAGCAGCCTAAGGTGGGACGCGCTTGCCTAGAAGAAACCAATTCACTCGCGACTTGAAGAGCTCCAGATTATAGGTGACTGGAAACAGATTCCGGCAAAGAGTTCCACAACCTAGCTGTTCTGACGATATAGGTAGAAGCAAACCGTTTAGTACGAGTTTGCGGGACATCTACGGTATATCTATGACGTTTTGCCGTCTCTCTGGTGGTTCTGTGGTAAAAAGGTGAAGGTGGAATTAAGTTATGTAACTCCGAAGCACACTCTCCGAAATGTAACCGATAAAAAACCGATAAAGAGGCAACTTTTCGCTTTCTGTGAGCACGCCGCCTTACCCGTCACAACATTTCCTTAACTGTTGTTACGTTAAAACATATTACAACACCCACTGCCGTCAAGCAAGCTTATCTGCGCAACTACCACGACACGCACTGCCGTAAAACCTTCTATTGTCTTTGAACCATTCACTGGAAACTAGTGGACGAGCGCCATAAAACGCCTCCCATACATATTTACTTTGTCTATGGCCATAATGGAAACGTTTTTATGCCCCCTAATGCGCACTTCGGTGATCCGTCAGGCCGTCACTCTATGGTGGTTTTATGGAAAAACGTGATGGACAATCGACTATGCTGTGTTTACGCTGTTGAGTGCTGTACTTAATAGCATGAGCGCTTCTTTAACGATTTTTAAACGTCAGTTTAAACATAATTTTATGCTGCATCCATCTATATTGTTTTTGGATTTGAGTCATATTAATATGTATGGCCAAAAACCTTTCAAAGTTTTAAATTTATATATTAAAGCTTATGTCCAATCCGATAATCATGAATTTTTGCAGACCTTTAAAAGGAAATTATAAAAAAGAATTAAATAAAGTACTTTAACAATTAAACTAGCTAATAAATTCATACATAGACAATAAAGTTTTAAAATCTTCCAATGAAATATCCGAACGCTCGACGTAGGTAGCTCGACAAAGTAAATAAAATCATTATTTTGCAGATCTGTTTAAACATAAAATGCTCACAAAAATAATATATTTACTATGTTAAAATTGATGACAGATTAATTTTCTGCAGTAGGCAGTGAGAATGATAAATAAAAACACAGCGAAAAACAATCAAACGCACAAAATTAAGCTACTGCTTTTTATACACAAAATGTACTTATTGTCCAAGGAATTGATCTAAAATTGTTCTGAAAAAATAATAGGGAACATCTCACTATTGTTTCCGGACACGTCTTCAATATAACTACTCGTAACTCTACCTCCATTGTCGAGGTCAGCAAGAGCAGATCCAGCTTTGGCGCCAGGGGGGGGGTCATATAGTCTTGGTCAAGTGGTCGACGACCTCCGTGACCGAGTGGTTTGTACGCCAGGTTTCATGGTGTCGCCGACTCGAGAGGTCCCGGGTTCAAATCCCGGTGGGGGCAGATGTTTGTGTGATGAATACGAGCATTTGTACTCCAGTCATGGATGTTTAATATGTATTTCTATAAAAATATACTTATATATGTACAGTATATGTATTCTATCCGTTACCCTAGTATCCCATAACACAAGCCTTATAGTGCTTACTTTGGGGCTAGGCTAATTGGTGTGGGTGTTGAAAATATTTATTTATTTATTTAAGTCACAGTGGGTAAAGATTGTGAAGTGGGTACAGATGGACCTAGCCCAGGAGAGGGTCATGACCCCCATGACCCTGGATCCCCCCTTGGAGGTCAGCAGAGACTTTTAGGATTTTAGTTATGGTCTAAGATCCGAATCTACATCGACCTTCACCGAGCTGGTAATAGAATGAAACATGTGATAATATCATGAATTTAGTATATTAGAAAATACTAGCTGACCCAGCGAACTTCGTACCGCCATAAAAATAGGGACAGGTGGTAGAAGAGAAAATTTAGTTTTAGCTTTAGCAAAACTCCGGATGATGTCGTCAAGATTGAGATCCTCCGTGCTTTTTTTTCTTTAATTTATTTATCAACTATACTATTAACTACACTTTATAATTTCGCCAAACTGATTAACAGTTTATTGGCGAAAAATGCACTCATTTTTAATCATAAATCGATTTAAATATTTCTACAAAAACAATGCCTATATTTTTATCTAATTTCGTTTGGACATTTATTACATATACTCCTATCCTAACATACCAATGCCACAAGTAATGTTGAAAATAACTTCTAATAATAAAACAAATGAATTACAATTTCTTTAAAGTAACAAGAGTGATAGAGTAAGTACATGCTACATTCAAAATGTATGTTAATAAACAGTTGTGATTTGCTTATCAAATTTTTCTAACAGGATTTGTTTTACTTTACATTTGAAACCTAATACGCTAGTACAGTACTCCATATCCAAGCTATTGAATATTCGTGGAACTAAATACTCCCGGGTTCTCCTTCCATAATTATTTTGTGCACCCGGTTCGTCAAATTGTTTACGAAGTGCAATTCTTAGGTTACGATTTATAATTTTTGGTTTCAACAAACTAAATTCCGAATTTAATTGATCCACCGCTAAAAGTACTTAACCGGGACCAACGGCTTGACGTGCTTCAGAAGGCACGTCAAGCCGTTGGTCCCGGTTGCATCTGCAGTCTTTAGCACCCACCAATCCGCACTGGGCCCGCGTGGTGGGTCATGGCCCAATCTCCCTATTCCATTCATAAGGAAGGCCTGTGCCCCAGCAGTGGGGACATTAATAGGCTGATGATGATAGTTTTTACCCTTTTAATTAGTACATATTTAGCTACTACCATATTGTTTAACTACTTTCAATCATCTCAAAGTTGAGTATTTAATACTATCCATGTTCTAGTTAAAATATACTCATACTAGCTGACCCAGCGAACTTCGTACCGCCCTAAAAAAATAGGGGTTGTCCAGCGGACAAAATTGTGAATCTAAACCATTCTCAGATCCCCTTGAACACACACAAAAAATTTCATCAGAATCGGTCCAGTCGTTTAAGAGAAGTTCAGTGACATACACACTCACAGAAGAATTATATATATAAAGATTATTTATTTTTTAAGCATTCAACTGCTAGATATTTAAATCTAAAGAAATATTACTAGAAAAAAAAGTCTTGCTGCCTAAGGCTAGAGAAATTTCGACGCGGCCGCCAGAACCGCGGTAGCATAATTGGTCAGTGCATACACCCGGATAGCGAAGGGTGCGGGGTCGAGTCCCGTCTGCTGTCTGGTCCGCGTGGAGTTTTTCTAGTAATGTTTTCTTTAAAGTATACTTTATTTTAACATCAATCAGAGAGGTCGCACACCAACTATAAACTTGAACCTTGAGTATTCCTTTTATGATCGGTTATTACCGGGACATAAATTATAAGGGGAATAAAAACGCCATGGGGCCATATTAAATACTATAACTGGGGCCATATTAATACATTTGCGACGACCTCCGTGGCAGAGTGGTTTGTACGCCGGGTTTCATGGTGTCGCTGACTCGAGAGGTCCCGGGTTCGAATCCCGGTGGGGGTAAATGTTTGTGTGATGAATACGAGCATTTGTACTCCAGTCATGGATGTTTAATATGTATTTCTATATGAATATACTTATATAGGTGCAGTATATGTATTCTATCCGTTACCCTAGCATCCCATAACACAAGCCTTACAGTGCTTACTTTGGGGCTAGGCTAATTGGTGTGAGTGTTGGAATTATTTATTTATTTATATTTATAAATACTGCAACTCGGGTGCATTATGTTTTCAGCGAATTTCATAATAAACTTTTCATTTTATTAAGATTAATCCGAGTAATTTAGAAATGAAGAGCTCGATGGCGCAGGTGGCTAGCGCGTTTGGCTGCAATCGGTGAAGTTAAGCAACTTTCGCAATGGTCGGTCATTGGATGGGTGACCAAAAATTTTGTATCTTGAGCTCCTCCGTGCTTCGGAAGGCACGTTAAGCCGTTGGTCCCGGCTGCATCTGCAGTCGTTAGCATCCGCCGATCCACACTGGGCCTGCGTGGTGGGTCATCGCCCAATATCCCTATTCCATCCATAGGGCTAAAGGCATAAGGGCTGTGCCCCAGCAGTGGGGACATTAATAGGCTGATGATGATGAATTTAGATATGAATCAAAGTTACTCATGATATTCTGTTCCAAATTTTATTCAAATGGGACTCAATAATTAAGGAACTGGCGAACAAAACGGTATAATTTACGCATCTGGTCAAACTACTTTTTTTTACAGTCCGGAAGTTTCGGCTCCGTTGAATTTGAATCTCAAATAATTTTCAATCGAAACCGCCCAAGAACTGTGTAAAAAATACTTAATTTATAAATTAAAAACCATGCCGAAAGCTCACTGAAGGTAAAATAAAACTAGTATTAACGGGTTAATGCACGAAATTTCTTTATGTTCAGGTCTGCATCGTCAGAATAATGATTTTTTATTTACTTTGTCGAGCTACCTTCGAAAGACTTCTATTGAGCGTTCGGATATTTCATTGGAAGATTTTTAAAACTTTATTGTCTATGAATGAATTTATTAGTTAATTTAGTATATATTTATTAGATAAATTTACACATATTTACATATAAACAACAAATACTTAAAAACTACATGATTACAAAAATTTACATACCAAATAACCTTAACCTACTTAATTACTTAAATATATATAAATTACAAAATAAAAAATATGTCACCCCCAGCGCCGCCGTCAGGGATGGTGCCCAATAGGCTGGCAGCATTGCCGCGTTGGATGGAAAGGCTGATCCATTGACCTAGATAGCTGCCAGCCTTTTGATCACCAGTCGCTTCAGTGGCCTCTTTGACAATTCCTTAAAAAAGGAACGAGCGCTTGGTCCCCATGAGCCCATAGTCTCAACACCAAACGGCACAAATATGTAGTTCTCATTGAGAGCTGAATATTTGCGCCGCTTGGAGCACTCGGCTGAGGCCGCCGCCGCTCCAGCAGCTAGGGAGGTACTACCTGTATGGCACGGAGCTAGCGTATCCACGTAAGTTGCGTCCCATACAAGAGGACGACCCTGCTTCCAGGGAATGAGCGTCATACCGTCAGGTCTCTTGCCATCGTCGCGAAATATGCCGTTAGGCTCAAGGGCCGCTGGTAATTTACTCAATAAAGTACTTTATTTAAAATTCTTTTTTGTAATTTTGAGTTTATTTTGAGTTTGTTTGTTTTGAGGAGCTCGATAGCGCAGGTGGTTAGCGCGTTGGCTGCGATCGTTGTAGTTAAGCAACTTTCGCAGTAGTCGGTCATTGGATGGGTGACCAAAATTTTCTATCTCAAGTTCCTCCGTGCTTCGGAAGGCACGTTAAGCCGTTCGGTCCCGGTTGCATCTGCAGTCGTTAGCACCCACCAAACCGCACTGGGCCCGCGTGGTGGGTCATGGCCCAATCTCCCTATTCCATCCACAGGGAAGGCCTGTGCCCCAGCAGTGGGGAGATTAAGAGGCTAATGATGATGAGTTTATTTATTTGATCTTAACTACCGTAAACTACCACCGGTTCCAATATTGGGAGACCTTTCTGAGAAGAACTGGCGAAACAAACTCACTGGAGGTATGTCATTCAGTTTTATACAGCACCTGTAAAATTTAATTTTATGTAATCATACCGTTTTGTTTGCCAGCTCCCCAATTATTATAACGGCCGTCACTAAAACAACGCTGTAACTGTAACTCGTAGATGAAATCGATTGAACGTTAAAATTGTGTAAGTTTTCGTGAAAGCGTCGACTGGTAATAACATTATAATCGAGCTATCCATCACTACGCGAGCGCGCGCGGCCAACGGCCAATCGCAGCGCCGCCACGCCTACCTCACTCGCTATTGGCTGATGAGCTAACTTTGAATATAGAACCGCTTTTTTCTCTAACGCCTACGGACGTAAGCTCCGTGGCGTGCGTTTCCCTTTCGTTTACGAAGTTGTGTGTTCGATTTTTAAATTTCTTCTATTTATCAATACCATGTTGAGATTGGAAAGGCAAAATCGCTTATACGCCACTTTGGTCGAAAATGAGTTATTATATCATTTTGATAAAATAAAAAATGTGTCGTCAAAAATAATAAAAAAGTGAAGATTGAGCAATTTTTTGCCGTTTAAGCGACTAAATTGTTAGAAGAATTTTATGTTCACAACGCTGAAGCGACATAATTTTGTAATTTTTTGAACCAATCGCGTTTACGGGGCTACTTGGCGTATAATTTGATGTTTGCTTGACAAAAAATGTATGACAGGCCGAGTTATTTTCGCTTAAGATCTAATTCGTAGACACAATGTTAGAAAATATGAATTTATAAATATGTTTTTATATTTATGGCGCTACTTTTGTGATTAAAAAAAAACTATGCTCTTCGTTTCTGTAAAGTTACTAAAGTGGTGTTTATGCGATTTTGCTTCTCTACTGTCGCGAAGTGTTTTATTTTGCAGGGTTTTTAATTTTTATTTGTGGACTTTCTTAACTTCACATAAGCATTTAACGAAAAACAAAAATAAATTATTCTTAAAAAAAATATTATACTTTGAAAAAAAAAGGCAGAATCAATATGCTGTAATTAATAACGATAAGTAGTCAGTCAACATGAATATAGCATATTTTTGAATAATAATAATAATTAGCAAGGAACTCTACTACTCTACTCTAATAGGTCCTTTAAAATTATTTATTGATTTCTAAAACTATTTTTCGATTAAGGGATCCGTTTGCGAGATTTTGAACTTGACAGAGTGTTATTTTTTGTTCGTGTAGGAAGACCCACTCCCACTAAAAGCTAAACTATTGGATTGAATAACTTGGAAAAAATCATGTTAGCTTTTCGTGAACTTTTAAGGAAACTTATAACGGTTAAGATGTATTTGTTATTTTAAGAGTAATAGTCGTTGAACTTTGGTTAAAGAGAATTTCTTCCCTAATTCTAAAGAAAAGTTTTAATAAAAAAACCACTTCGCCCAGGCAGCAGACGGGACTCAAACCCGCACCCTTCGCAATCTGGGCGAATGCACTGACCAATTATGCTACCGCGGCCCTGATGGCCGCGTCGAAATTTTCCTATCCTTAAGCTGCAAGGCAGCGC
Organism: Chilo suppressalis; assembly: GCA_902850365.2. NCBI lineage: Eukaryota > Metazoa > Arthropoda > Insecta > Lepidoptera > Crambidae > Chilo > Chilo suppressalis. The sequence goes on from OU963910.1 coordinate 3,768,884, forward strand.
CATCTCTTCGCATTGTAGGTAACCCACAATGTCAAATGAATACTTTTTCAAGTATTAAACATTTGAAAGAAGAAATAACATTTATAGTTATGTTTTTTTTATCTAGCAGATAAATGCTTAAAAAAAAACATAATTTCTTACCTATTGAAAAATTTCAAATTCATTAGAATAATATTGACATATATGAAGTTATTGTAGCGTAAACCTTGCATTGCAACAAAATCTAAAAAAAAATTTAATAACCACAATAAAATATCATTATTTAGGTATTTTAGTTAAGATACATTATATTAATTGGTTTTTCTTATTTTAGATTTAGAATATTTCCTGCTAAAATATTTTGTGGTTACCACGTGCAAATACGGAACCCGTGGCGATACGTACTTGGTCGGTTTTTTAAACAACTAAGTTGAAAAATACATGTAACTCATCAGTCACTCCGTAATCATGGCGCTTGCAACAGTATCGAAATATCGAAGACTCACTAAAAACATGATACATGGTAACAATCCCATAAATGACATAAGTTTCACTTGCATCATGATTTTATACTTCTTTTTTTTGCTTTTCATTCTACGAATATGCCAGCCTCATCGTACCCTAACCAAAACATACACAACTAATTTAATTTAAAACATTAGAGAGGGCGAGCTATTCTCACTAGCGAAAACCATATCAAACATCGACTTTGCTGCATCTAAGTTTGGTAGTGCTAATATATCCACAAACGAACCTAAATTTCTTTTTTTTTATTTCGAAATTCTTCCAGCCATTCTTAAGCTGCAAGGCAGCGCCATCTCTTCGCATAGAAGGTAACCCACAATTTATTTATTTTCTTTATTTAATGCTAGTTACTTTATATTTTCTTTAGATTTAAACATCGAGCAGTTACATTGCTTAAAAATAAAAAATATAAAAAACTAAAAGTTAACGAGGACGAAGTCGCGGGCGGCCGCTAGTAGAGTTATTTTGTGAATTTTCTGTAAACCATACTTTTCAATATTATGTTATTCTTTGACGACCTCCGTGGCCGAGTGGTTTGTACGCCGGGTTTCATGGTGTCGCCGACTCGAGAGGAATCCCGGTAGGGACAGATGATTGTGTGATGAATACGAGCATTTGTACTCCAGTCATGGATGTTTAATATGTATTTCTATATAAATATGCTTATATACGTACAGTATATGTATTCTATCCGTTACCCTGGTATCCCATAACACATGCCTTACAGTGCTTACTTTGGGGCTAGGCTAATTGGTGTGAGTGTTGGAAATATTTATTATTATTTATTGTATGTGAGAGGAGAGAACAATATATATATACAGGTGTTACAAAACTACAAATAAAGCTTGAAGGGCGTAGAAGAACATCATTTAAAGAGTCTTCTCTAATTTTCTTAAAATATTTGTGTGAAGTGTTAACTTTTTATAAAAACAGTTATTTTTAATGATCCTCGAACTAGTGACGTGTCTTAAAATGATCGATATTTTTATTAATCATTAAAATTAACTGTTTTTATAAAAAGTTAAAACTTGATGCAAATATTTTAAGAAAATTTGAAAATTATATGATGTTCTTCAACGCTCTTCAAGCTTTATTTGTATTTTTGTAACACCCTGTATATAATCTGGACATCTTCAAGGCCAGAGTGAACAGGCATCTTCTAGGCAGGCGTGTACCATCCTAGGCCTCATCATCGCTTTCCATCAGGTGAGATTGGGGTCAAACGCATTGCCTATTTTGCATAAAAAAAATAAAGAATTTTGTAGTTTTGCAATTTTGTAGACCTTCAATTACAAATGTGTATGAATTTAATTATTATTTTTATAGTTTCACCTCCAACTGCCTCCAAGTAAGCTTAATGGGAAAACATTTCATAATTATTATACTGTCATTTAATATTCACGTCGCGACACTAAAACTTTTAAAAGTTGATTTTAATACATCGTGTTAGTAATTCGGTTACATTGTAAGTTTAATTAGAGAAGTTACCATGAAAAAGCCATAAAGTATTTATGGTGTAATCGTACAAGGGCATTCGGTACGATATTTATTAGTTATCCTATGAAAAGTTGACTGCAACAGTACTAATTTTCCGTTTTATTGCTCTTTGGTAAATGCCTAGTTTAAATTGCACTTACTCGTATATAGCGTTTTGTGTCTGTACTACAGATCGTACTTACGCCTCGACATTTTTTTTTTTTGAAGTTATACTTCTTTAGGCGCGTTATGAAAAAATGATGAGAGTGAAATTTTAAGATGCGCGCGCATCACTGTAACACAAAATTTTAACAGCATGAAGTTGGTCGCTTTAGCGACCAACTTCATGCGTTACTTTTGTGTTTACCGCACATTAAGAAAATCTACCAACAAAATAGAAATAGAATCTCTATTTAGTGGGTGCTAACGACTGCATTGTGAAGGCCTATCAAAAGTATTTATTAATCTGGAACAACGGAACCAAAGCGCGATTCAGGAGACTACAGCGCCATCTCTTGACCATTGGTGTAGTAGAACCAAAAACCACATCTTTATTTTTTGTAATAAAGTAACAGTTATAGGTATTCATATTTATAAAATTTATCCACATGTTTCTAGTTTGTATATTCGGAATACGTGTTTGAGTTTCATACAAGTGCAAATCACATATGTTCTAATAAATTATATTCAGTAGCGATTTTAACTGAATATTTTGATTATTTATTTATTTTTTCAAATTAAAACTGAACTTTATTGACTGTGTCCTTTTCCAGACTTTTTATTAATTTATTGTAATTAATTATTTGCATGCAATTAAAAACTAATTTTAAACGATGCCAAAGAAGGATAACTTCTCACGCGCCTACATAAGTACACGCACCCATTTTTTTTTTATGTTATAGGGGGCATACGAGCAGACGGCTCAGCTGATGGTAAGTGATCACCGTCGCCCATGGACACTTGCAACACCAGGAGTATCACAAATGCGATGCCGGCCTTTAAGGAAGGAGTACGCTCTTTTTTTGAAGGTTTTTGGGTCTTTTTTTTGACATGGGGCGAGTTTACAAGCTATAAGCCAGCGTGTTTGAAAAAAGCGAAAAAACCTTTCAATTTATAAACTAAACCTATTAATGCTCCACTGCTGTGGCACAGGCCTTTCCTATGGATGGAATAGAGAGATTTGCGCCATGACCCACCAGGCGGGCCCAGGACGGATTGGTGCTAACGACTGCAGATGCAGCCGGGATCAACGGCTTAACGTGCCTGCCGAAGCACGGAGGAGTTCGAGAGAGTAAATTTTTAGTCACCCATCCAAAGACCAACCACTGCGAAAGTTGCTTAACTTCAAACGATCGCAGCCGAACGCGCTAACCACCTGCGCCGTCGAGCTCCTCATTGTAACAGATACTAACAATAAAAAGAAATTTTAACTTCGCTCCACAAAGAAACTCTTGTAACTTAATCAATTTAATAATTGTAAGTCCCTATCTATCCACCCAACAATTATCTCCATATTTTTTATAGTTTAATTACATGCATCTTGATGTAATAATGACACGAGACGTGACGTGGGAATTGGCCACTGCAACGAATAACCACGAATAGCTAACATACGTTGCGTCCGGTAGGTTAATGTAAGGCACCTTGCGCACTAGGCGACCACGGCCACGGCCAATCGTTGCCATGGCCGCAACCTTGATCGCAGAACATACGATTGGGCTGCGGTCAAGCCTGCAGCCACCACAGTGGTCGTTTCTTTATTTCATTAATAAATATCTATATCAAATCAAAACTCATTGCAAAAAAAACAGAAGGTAAGAATACTAAAGCGCGTCCGCATAATACTGGGAAATTGAGAATGGCTGGATGCGGCCTGGTTATCGCAGGTCTAGTGTGCGAGCGCTCATATATTCATATTCATTTATTGCATCTTGTTGTATACATAGATGTTACAAGTATGGTTAGGTTGCAAACAAGAGCCCTGTAAGGGCACGGCAAATTTTTAGATTATTATTACAATTAAATATTTTATACAAAATTAAATCACATATCTTAATATACTTTGCCTACGTAAGTTGCTGTGCGGCCAAGTGCCTAAAGTTCATATGGTTTCTTTAGTTAATCTGGTCGTTGCGACCACTGGTAGTGGTCGTGGCTGTCTAGTGCGCGAGGTGCCTAAGGGGCATTCATTGTGGCGACTAGGACTGCGAATGCCGGTCGGTTTTTGTAAGTACTGGGGTTTTGTGTGGGGGTTTATTGTCAACTGGGTGACTGGTACGCGCCATTGTGCGTAAGAGCATTTGAGTAACGAAGGTACAGAGATAAAGCATCATACAAGTGCTCGTGTGTGGAGTGAGCACTGGAGGCCTGTTGCCTGTCACGTACGCAGAGAAACATTTGATTGGTGGTTTTTTATGCGAATGGATGCGAGCTATGTATGCGTGCTATGGATGGTCACATCTTATTCACATTCTCGAAGCATACTCGTAGCTCATCTCTGGTGTAAAGGCATCCTAAAATATATAAATAACTAGCTGTCCCAGCGAACTTCGTACCGCCATAAAAAAATAGGGGTTGGTGGTAGAAGGGTGAAAATTCAGGGCTATAAGTATTTATAATGCTGTATTAAAATTTAAAGTTGAAAAAAAAATTAGGGGTGGATTACCCTTAACATTTAGGGGGTTGAAAAATAGATGTTGTCCGATTCTCAGATCTACCCAATATGCACACAAAATTTCATGTGAATAGGGAAAGCCGTTTCGGAGGAGTTTAGCCACAAACACCGCGACACGAGAATTTTATATATTAGATAGTGTGCTCGGACCACACATGAAACTTCTTATCTTAAATAACCTAACATTAGGCGGTGCATAAGGCATAGGGGAATGGAGCAGCACACGCATAACTCATATATATATAGTCGTGTGACGCTCGTGACGCATCTCCGTTTCATATTTTCCATTGGATTTCTCCATTAACACCCCGTCCGAAAAAAAAACACTGCAAAATTAAGGTATAAGATACACCCCGGCAAACTTCTTGAGCATTGACCATAGACAAGGAAGCGTGTGCAGAAGCATTTTTACATACAACAAAAACGTCAGTCTGTAGTTTTCTCAAGAAGTTTCAAAGCTTCATATTAGGGATGTAACGAAGGTAAATTTAGCGGAACCGAAGTCGGAGTCGGAGTTTTTAAATTTGATTTATCGGATTCGGAACCGGAGTCGGAGGCAGAGTCGGGGTAATAGAATCCTCCATTTTTCCAATTCAGAAGATAATTATGTCGCTGTGTTATGTAAATGATTATATATAATAGAAATGAAAATATTAATATATACGTAATCAATCGATTTTAATTTTTCATTTTACCAATTATTTTTGTATGACAAAATATATTATTGAAGTATTCGGTATTCGGCCGAACAATATATAGATATTCGGTATTCGGCCGAATATAATAAAAGCAGCCGAATAGGCCGAATACCGAATAGTAACCGAATATTCGTTGCAAGTCTACTTATTATTAACACAGACTCCTAACGCGACGTGTATGAACCAGTTCGTAACGGCCGACACAGGCCGCCGTCGTTATTTGCTATGCTTCGACGTCCGATTTAAAAGTTTCGGATCCGAAATCGGAACCGAAGGTGTGATAATACGGAAGTTCCGCCTTATAGGAATCGGAGTCGAAGCTCCGTAACATCCCTGCTTCATACATACTGTACCCTTAGTACGAGTTTGCGCGCACGTAAAACTATCATAGTTTTCGTAATTGTAAATTATGTTTGTATGTCCATTTTGGTGAAAAGTAACCAAATATTCTTAAAATTTAAGAAGACGCAAATGATCTAATGATGGAATTTAAACACTGTTTATTTGTATTGAAACGAAAACAATAAAATCATTACCCTTAGTACGAGTGCGAGCTCACGAAAACTATCATAGTTTTCGTAATTGTAAACTCATACTAAGGGTACAGTTGCGTACTGGGAAAAACATTTGCTCACTCACACGCCCACTGCATGAATTTGCCTCTATTCCGTCGTTACTCATGTGGCATGAGTGGGCACATTGTGTGCGCCCTACGTGACCAGGACGCGGCCGGGACGGAAGCGATAACGCTATCGCGGTAACAAGGAGCGTGTTTTGAGATCAGCCTCGTTGCCGGAAGGAGAGGATATGACTTACAACCTACCTAACGAGTAGGCGGTACTGACCGATCTATTGTTTTAAGACTGCTGTTGGAAGAGGTGAAATACTTAAGAGGTTATAGAGGAACTTTTAGGGTTTTTTTCATTTCTCAGAAAATGTAAATGCGTCGTCGCGTTATCCAACCTTTTGAGGGGTGAAAACTGAGATTTTTAACGCTGGCATACGCGTCTTTTTGTGGGGTAACATCAAAGAGATAAAAAAAATGTTATTTTGTATAACTTTAATATAATTTTTTATGTAAAGATAGAAAAAATTCCACGCGGATCAGGCAGCAGACGGGACTCGAACCCGCACCCTTCGCTATCAGGGCGAATGCACTGACCAATTTTAGGGCTAGGCTAATTGGTGTGTTTTAAAAAATAATGATAAAGTTGATAACTTTAGTATCTTAATACTTGTTGCCTTTGAAAATAAAACCAATCAAGCTCAAAAATCTGAATAGGTTTGGATAAAAGGTGTCATTAAATTAGCATATAAAAGGGGTTTAATCCCGGAGTTTGATTCCTATAAAAACTGAAAGAGACATGCGAACAAAAGAAGCTTAACTTCATCTTTAGATTTAAACATCAAGCAGTTACATGCTTAAAAAAAAATGTTAGTTTTTTTTTGAGTGTGTAGGTATGCTGTTGGTCGCTGACCTTTACAGCGTCACCGGGTTTGGAGACGGCGAGATCCTAAGGAGAGCTCAAGCCGAGAATTGGCGAGTGCCTCTAGAGGTATTCCAGGCGGATGGCGTTTCCCCACGGGGGCAGTCTCCTCTCCGTCTGGGGAGCCTCTAGACCACTCGAACCTTAGGAGATTATGTTAGTTTTGTAATTTAGTCAATAAAATCTTTGTCTCTCACTCTCTTATGTATCTTCTTCTTCTATCTATATAGTATATAAAACTCAAAGGTGACTGACTGACTGACTGACCAAACCACTGGACGGATCGGGCTGAAATTTGGCATGCAGGTAGATGTTATGAAGTAGGCATCCGCTAAGAAAGGATTTTGATCAATTCTACCCCTAAGGGGATAAAATAGGGAATGAAAGTTTGTATGAAACTTTGTCAATTTTAAACCGATCGGGCTGAGACTTTGCAGGTATAAGAAGAATCATAGATGAATGTCATTGTGTATAATACAAGCCTGAGAACAAAAACTGTAGTCTACACTGCAGCTCTACACCGAAGCGAAGCGAGGGCGGGCTGCTAGTGTAAAATAAAGAGTTACATTTCTCAGTGTCTCAGTGAGTTAAAATGATTAACGACATTAAGGAAAGGCTACAAATGTAGAAACCCATCTACTAGCAACCTAATAGGAAAAATAATTATAATGGACCACGATAAATCAATGAACAGCGCCGATTGAACAATAAGCATATACCCTACCAACAGGACGGGCCTATCCGAACACATACACTTCAAAACGAAAATACGTATAACCAACTAATCTTAAAAGTGACAATGTGATATTAATAGCAGTTTTATTACTTAGAACATAAGAGAGATATTCGCAGCGCTTATGTGTTTGCTGTAATGGTGTTGAGCGTCTAGGAATCATTAATATCTGTCAACCGACTCCACCCACTGTGCCGTTAGGCCACAAAGAGGAAAACGCTTCAATTTGAACTCTATTAGCTTGGGCGTAGAATCGTTTATCGCGTCAGTGGAAGGACGCAAGCCTTTGTTCCCCTGCCTTTTGAAATGATGGATGTTACGAGGAAAGGACGGTGCATGTCTAAATTAGCTATGTCGTATTCGCCAGGATGCGTTTTGGGCTTGAAACACGTTTTAATGGCTGTTTCTTTGCGTTTGAAATAAACTCAATGTTATTAACTTTTTTTTTGTTTGAATGTTTCTTTCTGTTTTTATAGGAATCAAACTCCAGGAACGCCTTTTATATACTAATTTAAAGACACATTTTATCCAAAACTATTCAGATTTTTCAGCTTGATTGGTTTTATTTTCAAAGGCAACAAGTATTAAGATACTGAAATTATCTACTTTATTTTTTTTTTAAGACACCCAAAGAAAGCACTGAAAGGCTTCTGTTATGGGATACTAAAGTAACGGATAGAATACATATATAAGTATATTGTATCTAGAAATATAATAAACATCCATGACTAAGGTAAAAATACTCATTTTCGTCATACTAACATTTACCCCCCACCGGTATTCGAACCCGGGATCTCTGTGTAGGCGACGCCATGGAACCCGGCATATACACTCCGCCACGGAGGTCGTCAAATTCATGCCTAAGTTGCTAAGCCAATATTTTGTGTATATTTTTTGGTTTGGAAGAAGTTTTAATATTTGACAGACTTCGATGAAGAGCGATAAGGAAAAAATAAACTATTCAGAGACCACGTTACTCCAAGGTGATAATGTAATTAAAATCAAATAATTAAAAAAAAGTTTAATAGAAAAAAATCCACGCGGACCAGGCAGTGGGACTCGAACCGCTACCGCTACCTACTACACTACACACTACCGCGACTCTGACCGGCCGTGTCGAATTTTCTCTAGTGTTACTTAAGCTGCAACGCAGCGCCATCTCTTCAAATTGTAGGTAACCCACAATGTCAAATGAATACCTTTACAAGTATTAAACATTTGAAAGAAAAAATAGCAATTATAGGTAAAGTTTTTATAACTTTAAAGAAATATAAGAAACAACCACTCTTTGATTTCTTATAGGTACTAATATCATCATCATCATCAGCCTATTAATGTCCCCACTGCTGGGGCACAGGCCTTCCCTATGGATGGAATACGGAGATTGGACCGTGACCCACCGCGCGGGCCCAGTGCGGATTGGTGGGTGCTAACGACTGCAGATGCAGCCGGGACCAACGGCTTAACGTGCTTTCCGAAGCACGGAGGAGCTCGAGATAGTAAATTTTTGGTCACCCATCCAATGACCGATCACTGCGAAAGTTGCTTAACTTCAATGATCGCAGCCGAATCCGCGCTAACCATTTGCGCCATCGAGCTCCTCAAGGTCCTAGGTACTAATATAATACAAATATAATAATATAATATATTACAGGCTCCACATTTCAGTTATGATGTTTTGGTACCTGGTAAAAGAAATCTTTAACTAAATTAGGCTTTTAAAGTTATCCTACTATGTTTTAACAATTTAAATGAGCTATACTATACATGGAAAGGTGCCACTGCGCCGGTCCGTCTGTCCGTCGTAAACCGTAGTAACCCGGTGAACCGCATCACGTGGCCAATGAAAACTTTTTACGACCACCGTGAAAGCGCTTCTGCTACCGGTGCCCCTACTACAGTAACGCGAACGCAAATGGAAAACAAAGTCATTAAAATTTCTTATTTTTATTCTTTTTGAGGTGGCTGGGTTCAGCCATCACGAAGGACAGTACATATTTGTTCTCGTGATATACCTTACAGTCGAGAGATAGTTTATTTTTTCTATAATAGATTATAAATATTTGTTTACATAGTACATTGAAATTTTATTAATGAAAGACAATTTTCCAAAGTTTCTACTTGTCATAATGTAGACAAATGGTAGACAAAACAGACATACACCTCGTTACCAATTCTCTGAACTGTATAGAAAAATTTATGTAGTAAATAGTACTCATTGAATGTGCTTTTGTAACGGCAACCTTTTGTCTTACATCAGTAGGTTATTAAAATAAAAACAGCTGTCAGCCCTCATACATCAGCTATGTGGTGTGGTAGTGAGTTCTACAAAGGCAAATAGCCATAACAATTGCCCACATTAATATCTGTAAATGTGCAATTCACTTGTGAATCGCCCTTTATGAAAAAAAATTGTCCAACAGAAGTGTGAAAAGTAAGTGCATTATATTATTTTACTAGCGGCCCGCCCTCGCTTCGCTTCGGTGTAGAGCTAAAGTGTAGACTACAGTTTTTGTTCTCAGGCTTGTATTATAGACAATGACATTCATCTATGATTCTTCTTATACCTGCGTGCAAAGTCTCAGCCCGGTCGGTTTAAAATTGACCAAGTTTCATACAAACTTTCATTCCCTATTTTATCCCCTTGGGGGTAGAATTGATCAAAATCCTTTCTTAGCGGATGCATATATCATAACATCTACTTGCATGCCAAATTTCAGCCCGATCCGTCCAGTGGTTTGGGCTGTGCGTTGATAGATCACTATGTCAGTCATTCAGCCACTATTGAGTTTTATATATATAGATTTCACTTAAAAAACGCTAAGACAAAGTCGTTTTCATAATGATATCAAATTTAATATTTTGTTCTTATTGATTGTGTGCGTTATATAATTCATCTCACTGATAGAAAAACGAGAAAAATGTGAGTATCATTAGTAGGTGCTTTCTTCGAGGAAAGTGTTACGCTTCACTTGCACCTATGTTCAGATAAGATGCCAGCGACTTATCCAGCTGCAGCCGGGGTGTACTGTCAGAACTTCAAGTCATTAGTCACAAGTTTCCTATGTAAAGGAAACAGTAGTGTAAGTTACGCTCGTGTCGTAAATGTACGTACGTAACTTAGTGTAACTTCTGTTTATTTTGTTATTTTTGATTTTCATAAAGTTTCCAATTGCATTTAATAATGCAATTGGTAAAGTGAAAGACTAATTTATTATTTATTCAACCAAAAAACATCGGACTTTATTTTTTTGCGTGTGATGAATAAAATTTTATATTTCATACTAGTGGCCCGCCCTCGCTTCGCTTCGGTGTAGAGCTGTAGTGTAAACTATAGTTTTTGTTCTCAGGCTTGTGCTATAAACAATGACTTTATTTATATAATTACACGTGTTATTGTGAGTCAACCATAAAAGATAGACATATGCTGTTGCGGGATATTTTTTAGACAATATTATGTAGAATATTTCCGTCATACATGATTTCTATGTAATTTTAACCAATAAGGCTGCACACGCGACGGAAGCTTAAAAAATGGAGTAACTTCTCCCGTTTTCCCAACATTTCCCTTCACTACTCTGCTGCTATTGATATACTGCGTAGCGTAATGAAAAGTATACTATAACCTGCCCAGGAGTATGAAGAATAATTGTACCAAGTTTCGTTAAAATCCGTCGAGTAGTTTTTGTTTCTATAAGGAACATACACACAGGCAGACAGGCAGACAGACAGACAAAAAATTTACTGATTGCATTTTTGGCATCAGTATCGATCACTAATCACCCCCTGATAGTTATTTTGAAAATATATTTCATGTACAGAATTGACCTCTCTACAGATTTATTATAAGTATATAGATTAAACTGGTAACACTGAAGACGAACAATTGAAGAATATGGAAAATCAGTATTATCGGCTTATGTCAATTTCGACTTCTAAGTTGGCCACCCAAGTTCAAGTGGGCCACTTGCAGCTAATTAGCTAAATCTCGATTCAGCTAAAACTAGATTTTACCCATAGAAAATTTTCAAACTTCACTGTCAATTCGACATTATTGTATGGTCTCCCATCCATACCCATAGTACTAGTTTTAGTTGAATCGATATTTAGCAAATTTGCTGCCAGTGGGCTCTGGAAATCGAAGGTCTGAAACCTTTTGATCTGAATACTAATCCCAATCCCACCAAACATAAAACATGAACATCCTGTAAGGTTACTTCCTCAGAAAAGTCCTATATCCTAGAGAAATCTACGTGCAAAAAGACCGCTATAATAAAAATTGTTATTAAAAAGAGAAATATGTAAAGCCGTAAAATTAAACAGTAGAAATCTTAATTTGAAAAAATAGTAGAAATCTATTGAATCCAACAATTTCATTTAGGGCACGAAGATTTTTGAATGCAGAATTTAAAAACTATAATTCATACGAAAATTAAAAAATACACTCAAAGAGGACTGCACGAACCAATATCGAATTAGTATCGTTTGCGAGTCCGAAATGTCATTGTCAAATGTGTACTGATTTTTAGTTCTCGGTACGTACTTTGTGCCGCTGCTGTTCAAGTTTCCATGCAAAATTTGACATTGACATTTCGGTTTGCAAACTATTCGAATTCGATAATGGTTCGTGATAGGGGTACTGTAAACAAAAATTTGTAAGTTTCTACAGATGACGTATTTGAAATTGCTACCTTACTAGCATATTCTCGAAGCTAGTTAACTTCGAATATAATTAGCTATCTGGCAATATTATATCTAAATAACTTTCACAAACATCATTTAATTCTAACGATAGTCTATAACAATATCTTTGTTTTAAGTAATTATGAAAAGGGCCATTTGTTACTCGAATATACTATAATAGTACAATTACTCTCACGATTATTTACAAACAGGGTGATGTCGCCACTTCCATTGTTATTGTCCATGTTTTGGATTCACGCAACCGATGATGCAATCGATTATCTAACTCACCACATTCTTAGTGAAAAATCGAGTCATTTAATGATTACTGAATTGAAATAAAATGAAAATATCATCATCATCATCAGCCTATTAATGTCCCCACTGCTGGGGCACAGGCCTTCCCTATGGATGAAAATAGGGAGATTGGGCCATGACCCACCACGCGGGCCCAGTGCGGATTGGCGGATGCTAATGACTGCAGATGCAGCCGGGACCAACGGCTTAACGTGTCTTCCGAAGCACGGAATAAAAAATATACTATAATTTATTCAAATTCAGTTATTGAAATCTCTTTTGAATCGTCCAATCTTTTTTTTTCAACCACTCATTCAGCATCTTTTAGCTGATAAGATGAATGGGCGCAAGAAACTTAGCAGCATTTAACAGAAGTAGTAACATTTATATAAAATTATGTTGCTACCAATACAATTAATTAGTTACATTAATTGTGTGTTACACAGTTACAATGTGCTCATTGTTAGAGAAATTATTGTAGATATTGAATTAAATAAGTACTTATTTTTCCTTGCATTTCTGAAATACACCCATAGGGATGATGACTATTTTTTTTTCTTTTATCAGGTAGATTATTAAAAAGTATTGGACACGTATTTTTTCCTTTTTCACATAATATAAACATTGCAGAGGTATATTGATTTGAAAAGTCGCATGACGTCAAGTTTTAGTACACTTTTAAGTGAAAATACACTAAAAAGTGACGTCACGAGCCCCTACTCCCAAACTGTGACATTTTTTGGTTGTTGCCCAAAAGAAAAAATACGTGTCCATTATTTTTTGATCATCTAACTGACGGACTAAATAGAATTTCGTTTACTGTACCCCGTCATCACCCCTATTGATATTTCTTATTTTTATTATAATTTGGTAAGGAAATGTTTGTTTTTTTTATTTACCAACATATATTGTAAACATTATTGATCATAAAAAAATGTCTCATATGTGATTGATTGGAAATGTGAATTTAATAGAAAATGGGCTGCGTCTACTTAAAAGCAATCAAATGTTTCTGGGAAATAGGTCTGTTAATAAATACATTTATAACAAAAATAGGTGATGCGGTCAGAACTAACCACGTTATCTAAACAAGGTTACGCTGATATAGAACTATAATTTAGTGCAGTATATTTTATAGACTTTTCATTGTGATGGCTCTCTGCTTACTATGTACTAATTAAGCCTACGGCCACTCGTAATATTCTCTAATAAATCGACTACGAAAGTGCTTAAAAAAGATGTCTGTAAGAATTAAAAATTTGTGAAATGTCAAGAAATACGCCATAAATATTAAGCATTCTGTGTTCAAAAAACCGACTTTTGTCTATGTTATTTAAAAAAAAGGAGTAACTATTTTTTTACGAAATGGTTAGCCCATGACTTTTCCGGAGTACGCACTGTGAACTACAAATACAACGCTGTAATGTAAAATTGTTGTAATAAGAAAATAAATTACTCTCAATTACTTAGCAAATTTACGAAAAAATAAAAAAATAAATAGAGTCTGTGCGGAAAAAGAATGGGCGTGGCGAAAAACGGAATTAACATTAAGATTTTTATTTGGCAATCAAACCCAGCAATCTGTAAAACTTCAAAGTTTTTTACTGATACGGATTTGTTTGTAGTTTGTGATTTCTTGCGGTTTTTTGTATTTAATCATGCCTAAATGGGGTAATACCTTACAAATACGGTAGAAAAGCACTACAGCGCTCTCCAATCTAAATCCCATTCTCTTTCCGCACAGACTGTAAGCATTAAATTGGCTTTCGCGTTGAATTAACTATGTACAGTGTTATTTCAATTAAAAGTATACAGATAACTACATCTCATCATCAGGATAGGTAGAAACTAGCATACATCAGCAACTATTCCGCCTGAACCAGTACCTGTTACTGGTGTAACAACTGACAAATGCAGATAAAAAAAACACATTAAAACGCGACACGAAAACCAGTGAAACATGACAAATTAGTTTAATAATAGTTAACGCTTTCATGTGTATCCGAGTTGCCATTCGCATGCACACACACACATCACTTCACTGGTAACCCACACTTTATACAAACACACGGAAATTGTTTGAATATTGCGTGTCAAAATATTTGCTAATCTGTGATTTCACCGGTTGCTTTATAATGTGATCATATTAACACAAATACTAGAAATTGTAATATGAACTCTTTTAATACTACTAGTGGTCGCTCACGACTGTTTCTGCTTATTATCCCACACCTGCGCGACAAAATATTGCCACTAAAACGCGTAAAAATTAGCGTTCGAAATTTGAATTAGTTCCGTCGTAAGTATTCTAATTCAGCTGCACAAACAAATTTATCGCCTCCTACAACCTATGCCAAAAATCGCCAGTCAAGCTGTGGTCTAGCCTCTATAGTCCCGCAGCCCAATAATTCATTACGATAGAACTAATTTATTAGATTTTTGAAGAGAATTTCGAGAAAAACTTCGTCGCGCAGGTGCAGGATAATTATTAGAAGTAGAACAATTTTACGCCCCCTACATCTGCAGCTTCCAGTTTATTTTCGCGAAAAAAACAAACATTTTATCCTACCATCTTTCTCTATACTAGGATTCAATAAAATCAGCAAGTACCTTCAATATTTCCGGTGTAAAGAGGAATATTTCCGTAAATTCATAAGTAGTCAATTATTGGGAAATTCGAAACAAATGTTGGCATAACGTATATCTTAAACGTTTATTGCATAATGACGTATCAGTATTTAAATTGCTTCACAGGATGGGAATGGGGTCAGGGCAGTTATAATCTGGTATCATAAGCATCTATAGGCTATTGTAGGTGCTTAGGGACGGGCCATGGGCCATTTGGCCATTGTGCTCGTTTGCCAACCTTTTTATCCGACTGCGGAGGAGGGCTTTACCATACCATCCTTGTTATCTGTTTGTATTAGTTATTATTGTGTTTCTGTTATATTTGATCTTAATGATCTCAAAGTTAATGTTATAAATAATAATATTATATTATTATTAGAGAGATACTAAAGTTTTTTATTTTATTTTTAGAGATTTTTAGTCTTCCTAATTCTTGTGAGTATTAAGATTTGATTATTAAGTATTAAAGGATTTTTATGTTTCATTTTTTAGGTAAGTGCAATCGAAGGCCATAAAAATACGTTTCTTTCGTGAGTTTTTGATTTTTTGATTTTTATTTCTTATTCTTTTTTATTACTTATTATAAAAAAATATGTCTTCATAGAAAGAGGACGAGGCCGAGGTCGATATCTCTTAGAGACTCGAGAGAATGAAAATAGTTCGGGACCTATCCCACTGTTCAAATAGCTTTCGTCCTTACTTAACAGAATTCTAGACTATTGGACTTGTTTATTTCGTTTCAGATGTTATTGGCGGGTTTTTTGTAGTATTAAATTTACTATTTTTACTTTAAAAAAATGGGTGCGTGTACTTATGTAGGCGCGTGAGAAGTTATCCTTTTTTGGCATCGTTTAAAATTAGTTTTTAACTAGCAAACATGTGAACCAAATGTTCACCAAAAAAAAAGTATTTAATTAATTGAGAACTTCGGAGATTTTGTGCGGTTTCGTTTGAAATAGAAATCACGTGATTTCTCGAAAACCGGAAGTGCTACGTTACTCACATCCGGTTTGTACTCTTATCAGACTATTCTTAACTTATAACTTAAACATTCTCTATATCTATCTCTTACAGTTTGGCCGCTGAAACAGCACCACGGACGGACGGACGGACGGACGGACTTGTCTAATAGATAAGAGATTGCATGCAAATAATTAATTACAATAAATGAATAAAAAGTCTGGAAAAGGACACAGTCAATAAAGTTCAGTTTTAATTTGAAAAAATAAATAAATAATCAAAATATTCAATTAAAATCGCTACTGAATATAATTTATTAGAACATATGTGATTTGCACTTGTATGAAACTCAAACACGTATTCCGAATATACAAACTAGAAACATGTGGATAAATATTATAAATATGAATACCTATAACTGTTATTTTATTACAGAAAATAAAGATGTGGTTTTTGGTTCTACTACACCAATGGTCAAGAGATGGCGCTGTAGTCTCCTGAATCGCGCTTTGGTTCCGTTGTTCCAGATTAATAAATACTTTTTGTTACTTTATTACAAAAAATAAAGATGTGGTTTTTGGTTCTACTACACCAATGGTCAAGAGATGGCGCTGTAGTCTCCTGAATCGCGCTTTGGTTCCGTTGTTCCAGATTAATAAATACTTTTGATAGGCTTTCACAATACAGTCGTTAACACCCACAAAATAGAGATTCTATTTCTATTTTGTTGGTAGATTTTCTTAATGTGCGGTAAACACAAAAGTAACAGCATGAAGTTGGTCGCTTTCGCGCATCTTAAAATTTCACTCTCATCATTTTTTCATAACGCGCCTAAAGAAGTATAACTTCAAAAATCCACGCAGAAAAAACGCAATTCACTAGTGCTTAATAAAAAACCTACTTATGCACTTTATGAACCAAAATTTGTTCGTGTTTGTGACCCACCGCATCGTCGGTCATATATAAATTCTAGGCGCATCATATTATTCTCATTCCGTGATGGTTAATAAAGGCGAATGTGTATGCGCGCCAGCATGCGTATTACCATGCTGAGTGATTCTAAGAAAAATTTCGCTGTTCGATACTGCGTAGCTGCTAGGTGTATCGGCTTTATTGTGCGTTGCTTGGTTATCTTAGCACCCACTTATGGGACTGTCGCGATGAAGACTGCATAAGAATAAGGGTGAATAAGAATTACCATGGGAAATACTCGATTTAACACTTTTATATAGTTCTTTATTCAAATTTAGATTGCCTTATTTGTATTATTTACTTATTTACAGAATCGCCCGTGCGCCGTACAGAGTAGGTGGTTCTCATTTATTTCCAAATAGATATCTCCAATTTTAGTTATTAGTTAAATTTGTATTATATCAATATACGGTAAAATGTCGCTATGACTATTAAAGGAGCTATATATATTATATATTTTCGTTGGAGCCCAGTTATTTTATTAGCTATATTTCGAATATAGGACAACTGCCAAAAAAAATTTTTTACGAGATCGAGAGTAAGGTTTCAGAACGAAATCCACGTGCTGATTTAAACAATAAAAAAGTGAAAAGACAAGAAATTGGATGTACTCTATCTCTCTGTAAGAATAAAAATGATCAAGCTATGAATTTTTGACCACAATATCCTATCCAAATTTAAAATGAACGAATAATTCAGTCTTTAGTATTTTTTCAAATGGACTGGGTTCTGTTCTGTGTCTTGGTTAATTAATTAGTATTCCATGAAAATGATTCCTATCGTCAGTTGGAAAAAAAAATATCTTATGTATTAAGTTATTTATTATTAGAAGGATCATTGATGCCAAATTATCAATAAATTTTCATGTCAGTTTATCGAGTTCTACGTAATAACATCATCTTTTTTCTGATCAAACATCGTACACTTATTGTGTTTTATTTATTTTATTAAAGAAGCAGTCAATTATTATGCAAGATCAGGATACACTCGGTATTGTGAAATTTTATAATAACCCTATATATAATACATAAAATATTCATTATATAAATAAATTTCTCGACAAACTTGAAGCGGCAATTTGAAATGTTGACCGTCACAACTTCTTCTTATCCGTTTTGTTTAATGTTGAGGGAATATTCTTAAATATATGTTTTCAACAGTTAAAAAAGTTTCAATAACGGGTGATAGATATGAACATTTTGAACTATTCAAAAATTGTAGCGAAATTGTATGTCAAAGATTCAAAAGGATTGCATACTGCATCGTCTTTGAATAAAGAAATATATCCTTCAATATGAAATCAACATTTATAATAGAGTAAAAAATGATGTATTTGCATTACAAGTATCGCTGTCATTTCTATAGTTGTAATAAAATATCAAATGTAACATAGTCAAATTGTTTCCATGACTCAAATGATATGGTCTATGATTCCTTGTCTTATTAAAAACAGGGTACTTCTTTCCTCTCCATGTCTTTAAAATTCCCGACTGCAATAAAAAAAAACATTCTCAAAACGCCTTCCATGTCTTAACTTGCATTACGATGTTCCTCGCCATTATATCTCTTATATATTAGACGAGTCCGTCTGTCCGTGGTGCTGTTTCAGCGGCCAAACCGTAAGAGATACATAAAGAGAATATTTAAGTTATAAGTTAAGAATAGTCTGATAAGACTACAAACCGGATTTGAGTAACGTAGCACTTCCGGTTTTCGAGAAATCAGGTTTTGGTGAACATTTGGTTCACTGGTTTGCTAGTTATATTATATTATAAAATTAAGATACAAATCTACCACATTACACAGCTTTGTTTCCAAAGAAGCTATAAAACTTATTTGACACCGGATGCCGGCGAGACGCGGTACAAAGATATGTCTCACATGTTTACAGACCACTAGATATACAATATGTAAATATGTTAGTATATCCGTGTCAAAACAATACCCTAATAACGCACCAAAACGGCACTAAACAACACATTAATGCATCCGTTCTTTTAAAATCTGCACTGACGTGGTAAGAATCGCAAACGCCCAATCTAATTTATGTTAAGACGGATGTTCAGCCCCGGTAGCATGAGGAGCACTTCAATTTACATTATATCACGTCTAACTGTCAAACTCAATAGTAATTTTGCCCAACCTATGATAAATGCTTTGCCCAAGATCTAAGAAGCAAAGCGAAAGCCATATCATATCGCCAATGGTCTGCACACTGGGATGACTCCTCACAGTTTAAAGAGAAACGTTATAGGAGTCTGCCGCCATTTCTTCCCTCTAAGCCGAGGTTTTTTAAATACCGCTCCTTCGATAAAGTCTTCACTTCTACCATTATTAGCTTGCGTCTTGGTCACATATGCTCCCCTGCCTTCTTAAAGAAACCCCCCCCCCGCCCTGTGAATGTAGACCACTTACTGACCATGGTAGACTCTCCCTTCATCCAAGTCCTTGCCAACTATATACACAACTATAAAAAAAAAACTGTAAATTTTAAACATCCATGGCTTACTACACTTTTCATCACAGGTCATTCATCCGGCCATTAATGGAAGATGCGTAAAACTGCAAAAACATACTGATCATCAGTAGTGCTCAACCCTGACATTGGCAGAATTGTCCAGGCAGACAACAGCCAGCCTTTACAAAAATAGAATAGAATAGACAATTGAGCGTGATAAAAACGAGTTGGCTGGTTTAACTCCCTGATGCTCAGAACATTTTTTTATATTAAGTTATTCAAATGATTCTACCCCACTTGATGTTCAGTGGTGGTATAGTCCAAACGCAATGATATTAAGGTGCAGTAGTTATGAACAAGTGCTTCAACACGCCTCTTTTAAAGAATCCTGGATTTTATAGGAAGGAGGGAACAAGAAGACACTCGGGCGGGCAAAGAATTCCACTTGTGAATACAACGATATGAGTCTCCACAAATCTTTTTGTCCATATTCCTCACGAAAATTTTCGTCGGGAATTTTAATTTTTCTGCCTCATTCTGTTAGTAAAAAGAGGAAGAAAATTCTTTCTCTTACAATTATTTTCTACAAAATTAAAGCTAGCTGCTGACCCAAAACAAAGATAAAGATTAGGGTAGAACGACATTTCTTATGTTTTTAGGGTCCCATAGACCTGACAAGGAACCCTTATAGTTTCGTCATGTCCGTCTGTCTGTCCGTCCCCCGTTTTGCTAGTAGGGTGTTAGCACTAGAGAGCTGTAATTCTGTGGAGATATGTATATCAATCATGCCGACAAAATTGTAGTTTTTTTTTAAGTTAGGGTAGCCCCTACATGTAACCTGGAGATGATTTTATTTATCGTGTGGGGTCTTGTTGAAAAGGACGTTTAAAATAACTTAGGGATTTAGGGAAAAGACTATCTTTCGATTTAGGTATCCGTTTGCGAAATATTGAGCTAAAGTTGAAATTTAAAGTGCTAATTTTTGTGGTGACGACGAGCAACTACGGGACCCTACACTGCGCGTGGCACGACACGCACTTGGCCTTTTTTTTGTTTGAATTAGTAATATGTGTTTTAATAATAGCTTTTTATTTTACGAAAATTTATTTTGTGTTTTTCGTTTTTTTCTAGTCTTTTTATAAACAGCATCGTCAAACTGAGGCTAATATGTCGCATCGTATTAAGATACGGTATGGATATGGGGTAAGCCCCATCCCCAAGTTTTATTTAATAATTACCTTGGTGAAAAGTTTAATTTAATAATTAACATTATTCAAAGTTATGAAGAGCCTCGGAAATCAGGAGTATTCGTAGTAAAATAACTAATAATGGTATTACTATAGAAAGCTAAATTACAATTTGATATATTGTTGCTACGAGTATTGTTTTGAGATGTTAAATAAAATCTCTTATTTCGATTTATGTTATTGTCGATAAAATAAAATGGCCTAATTTTTGTGTGTGTTTTATGTGCGTATGAAAAAGTATAAAACAAAATATTAATAGCAATAGCTTTTAAAAATTATTTAATATTAATTTCACTTTAGCTCTGAAACTCATGGTAAAGTACATATAATTATGTAGGTCTGATGCACGTGTCGTCTCCTAGAAGACGTAAAGTGACGGGCGTGCAGTGCGGCGACTTGGTTGCATTATGTGTGTGCACTGTGGGCAGACTCGTGGGGCAATTCTCTTTACCTTATTTAGTGTGTTTGTGGCTATATTTATGACCACCACTGACGGACACACGGACACAGAAAACGGCGAATTCTAAATATACGAGTGACTGCACTCCGATAATAGGGAATATGCATGTAATTCAAACAAGGCTTAATTTTTTATCTATAATTTATTATTTTGAATTGTCCCTCTATCAACATTATTAATTAAAAAAATAATTATTGTTAAGTGTATTTTTTTTGAGTGTGTATGCTGTTGGTCGCTGATAACGTCATCCTAATAGCGTCACCGGGTTTGGGGACGGCGAGATCCTAAGGGGACCTCAAGCCGAGAATTGGCGAGTGCCTGTACAGGTATTCCAGGCGGATGACATCTCCCCACGGGGGTCTCCCCTCCGTCTGGAGCTTCCAGACCACTCGAACCTGAGAGGGTCGGCTCAACTAGAGGGCGTCTCGGAGACTCGGACCTCGGCTCTAGTTAGCCGTTGTCTTAAGGGGCGAGGAACGCCCAGGTGCGTACCTGAACCTGGTATAGCGTGTCGTGTGTAGACCAGGGGGGCATTCGCCTAACGGGATTGCTTGGGAAAACGCTATCACTTACGATTTCATTTTGTTATTTCTAGCCACCTGAGGTTTTCAATGCCTCACACTCTTTATTTTTTTTTGCAATTTTTAATAACAATATTAAAGAAAATTAGCGTGAGGTATTTGAAAACCTTCGGCGGTCAGAAATAACAAAATGAAATCGTAAGCGAGCCTCTAGTTAGCCGTTATCGTGGGGGGCGGGGAAAAACGCCCGGGTATATATATACCTAGTATAGCGTGTAGTGTGTAGACGGGGTCTTCGCACACGTAAGCTAGTGTGCAAGTTTGCTAACTGTGTAGTGTTGGTGTTTGTGGCCTGTGCAGGAGGACTCGAAGGCGCGTTGGCGCGGGTGACTTCGTCGTCGGGGTATTCTAAGACGTGCTAAGGCCGACGGAATCTGAGGGATTAAGTGCGAAAAGTTTTGGGAAATTCAAATATCTGTTACAAGACACAGCGGTTCACAGTATATGTCAAAGTCAACGAGACCTAGTGCGAGTGTGTAGTGTGCGCGCGCACCTAACCTCCTAATACTTGTTTGTTTTGTTGCTAGGTTGGTATAGACTGTGACGTCACAACGGGAATTTCAAAATAGCGAACGTTTAAAATGCGTACAAAGTGGCTATTTTCAATTTTGTTTTAGACACATTACACATTTCTTTCGACGATCAATATTTTTTTACTATAGGGGTAAACACATCCTTTGCTATCCGGGCAAATGCACTGACCATTATGCTACCGCCATGTCTTCGCATTGTACAAACCACTTGGTGTATACGTCGGGTTTTACTCGAGAGGTCCCGGGTTCGAATCCCGGTGGGGCAGATGTTTGTATGATGAATACAACCATTTGTGGACCAGTCATGGATGTTTAATGTGTATTTCTATATAAATATATTTATATATATACAGTATATGTATTCTATCCGTTACCCTAGTATCCAATAACACAAGCCTTACAGTGTTAACTTTGGGGCTAGCTAGGCTAATTGGTGTGAGTGTTGGAAAATATTTATTATTTATTTATTATTGTAGGTAGGTAACCCACAATTAACCTTCTAATCTATGTTCGTTTTTTGAAATAATAATAATAATATATATACATATATTATCATACATATTCCCTCACGACAATCCTTCACGTTCGTATTATAGCTAACTTATCTATCTATATCTCTACCCGGGGACCTCTAATTACGAAGTTTACGAGTTCATCCTAAGAGATGCATTGAGTTGTCTACATTGTGATTCGCAGCGGGTCGCCGTCTGACAGTTTTATCCCACCGACTCGCGGGCAATTGCGCAGCTATGCCTTGATGGCCCATACAGATATTTGTCGGATTCATCCAGGAATCCAACTGCCCGGCAGACCTTAATTTCCTATTGAGAATTGTTGCAATCATTCCGCTACCCAAATGGCGATTTTAGATAGCTGCAACATTTTTATTGTCGTTCCGAAATGATGTCCTTTATTTGGTACAAATAATGATTATGAATGCCTCTCGCTGCCTTTCGCAACAACGAAAATACGTACTGCTTTACATACAATTCTGTGAAAGGATCATCAAATTTACCATATACGCGAGAACAATGTGCAATATCGAACAGTTTTTAATACTGATTTAATAATGCAACTCGCAGCGAAAATAAAAATAAATAAAAATACATATTTAGTAGACTTGCAACGAATAGTATATTCGGCAGTATACCGAATATCCGAATATTCGGCGAGGCCCCTGACCGAATAGCCGAATATTAGGCAAAAGTATTCGGCTGGATTTTAGCGCCAAAAACTTGTACAGACGTGATTGTTTCGCGCTCCTTTGTTTTGTTCAAATGTACTGTAATGTATGATCGCCCGCGTACCTAAAAATGCAGAAAAGTTCGTCTTTCTGCACCATAACCTTCCCCTTCTAAATTTTGATTATGAAAATAATTCAAATGCATAGAAAAATTCTTAACTTGTTTAATACAGAAGATGTATGTACCTGTTTTATGTACCAATGACTACTTAATAAATGATTATAAAAGAAATGAGAACCTTACCCTTATAAATTTTGATTACCACAATAATTCAAATATATAGAATCCTCCATTTTTCCAATTCAGAATCCTTTGGTTGTCATACCTTGGTTGGTACATACCAATGACTACTTAAATGATTATATATAACAGAAATGAATATATACGTAATGAATCAATTTTAATTTTTCATTTTACCAATTATTTCTCTATGACAAAATATATTATTTAAGTATTCGGTATTCGGCCGAATAATATGTAGATATTCGGTATTCGGCCGAATATAATAAAAGCAGCCGAATAGGCCGAATACCGAATAGTAACCGAATATTCGTTGCAAGTCTAATATTTAGAGATATCTACAATCGTTTTTATAACATTATAAGGAAACGTATTCGTATACGAGTATCTTCAAAATGATCAGGCAAACGGAGGGAAACATATTAAAATCTGATTTTACGATCAGTATTTACAGATCATTTCTTTTATAACTCAAAATGATAACCAAATGATGATGGCTTTACAAGTGGCGTATTGAAAACGTAAATGAGTATTTGATAGTGACCTTTAAGGGGTTGAAAATAAGGAACAATGGAATGTCACTACCAAAACTATGGGGTTTCGTTAACCGCAGACTTTGTATCGATCTGGTGGCGGCGCAACCGAATGGGGACTTTCAATCTATGGTATTAAGATTAGTTTTGGCTATGCTGTCGGGTATCGATGAAGCTTAATGGGCCGGCAACTTTTTTGCTCTGACAGTTTTTATTTCGCGCGATTTTACGAGCAGCGATTTTTTACGAGCCGTGGCTGTATCGAGGAGAGGTGCACCGGCATTTACAAAACTTTAATTTCACCGCCAGAAAACCATAAAAATATGTAAATGCGTTATAAAAGTCGTACGCGAACGATAGTAAAACGCATTAATCCGAACTAACATTACTAGTCGAATGGTTATTACGATCAATGTAAGACTTTTTCTTTTTTTTTGTCATTTTTTTTGAGGAGCTCGAATTACGAATTTATCGAACTTAAATTAGCGCAGTGGTCGGTCATTGGATGGGTGACAAAAAATCTTCTATCTCGAGTTCCCCGAGGGCCAGCGTGGTGGGCCATGGCCCAATCTCCCATCCATAAGGAAGGCCTGTACCCCAGCATTGGGGGCATTAATAGGCTGATGATGATGAAGAGTTTTCTTGTATTATAGAAGCAGTAGATACATTGTAATAAGTGTGGGTATTCAAACTCATGAGTTTTACAAGATCCGTAGTTGAATTCGCAGAACTATCACTTTAGTAAATCAATGCTTATTTTTCATGGTGAAAAATCTCATAATTAGAATAAACATATTACATTTACATTCTTTACTTACATATTACAAATAAAAAGATAACGCTATCTTGTTTATTTATGGATACATTTTGTTGATTGTCATCGTCATCATCATCAGTCTACTTATGTCCCCACTGCTGGGGCACAGGCTTTCCTTATGATGGAATAGGGAGATTGGGCAATGACCCACCGCGCGGGCTTAGTGCGGGTTGGTGGGTGCTAACGACTGCAGATGCAGCCGGGACCTGCTGAACGTGCCTTCCGAAGTACGGAGGAGCTCGAGATGATAAATTTTTGGTCACCCATCTAATGAGCGGCCACTGCTAAAGTTGCTTAACTTCAACGATCGCAGCCGAACGCGCTAACCATTTGCGCCATCGAGCTTTTGGATGCAACTAATACATTTGTTATTTTATCCTAAATATCAATAATAGCTAAATCAAAATGGAACACTAGGCAGATATAAAAAAATGAAATATTTAAAAGATACTTATAAGAATAATAAATGTTCACTTAAAAATACAATTGGAAAACTAAAGGTTAGATTAGGTTTACCAATTGTATTTTTTGAGGAACAATTTAATTTTCCTTGATAATCTTTTAAAATATATGTATGTTCCATTAAAATACGATCAGCACAATTTATCGCTCGTAAAATTCGTATTAATTCGAACACAGATTTTACTGTATTTTAAGATCCTACCGCGGTCGCGAATCTCATTAATTAACAATAAAAAATAAATAAGTACCTAATATTTTCTGTATCACATTTGAAAAGCATTAAATAAAATTTGTTATTTTCATCATAATCTTGTTTACAATTTTCTTCCATCATAGGTAATGTTATTATATGTAATTCGCGGTGTGATTTCAAATAAAAACATGAATTTCAAATAAATTTCAAATCGATATCTGCCAGAATTCCGCGGTGAAAAGTGAGAGCTTGTTCTTACAGAATAGCACTGCCGAAATAAGCCTATAAAAAAATATTTTTTTTGTAAAGAAAATATAACTAGAAAAAATTCCACGCAGACCAGGCAGCAGACGGGACTCGAACCCGCACCCTTCGCAATTCGGGCGAATGCACTGACCAATTATGCTACCGCGGCCCTCACGGACCGCGTCGAAATTCCTCTAGCCATTCTTCAGCTGCAAGGGCCCAGTGCGGATTGGTGGGTGCTAACGACTGCAAATGCAACCGGGACCATCGGCTTAACGTGCCTTCCGAAGCACGGAGGAGCTCAAGATAGTAAATGTTTGGTCACCCATCCAATGACCGACTACTGCGAAAGTTGCTTACGTTCAACGATCGCAGCCAAACGCGCTAACCAGTTGCGCCATCGAGCTCCTCCTAAATTGTTAATTGAATACCATATAAATACTCGTATGCACCCAAAATTCTATTCCATCAAAAGTATTCGGAGTTTTTTTTGCATTAATAATAATATCATATTATGTATGTACAAATCATTCGGTCGGTAGCTAAATTACAAGCGTTTCACTTTGAACGGCAAACTTAAATGGTAATCATTGTACATTCAAAAACCGCGGTCACATTCACAGAAACCAAAACAAACAAGAAGAAACGCATCGCAATGTCTACATTGAGAGCAACAGTAGCGTAGTAAACTTCAAGATTTTAAAATAAACAAACCATCTTAAACGGACCTACGCTAGTTAAAATTACGGCGGAACTGAGAGATCAAATGAAACTGGTACCTAAATGCAGATAAACATATTAAATATTAAACGGTATTACATCAATACGTCTTTGATACGAAACACTTTTTGTACGATACAAAGACGTTTTATAACAATTGTTTATTGGTGATTAATATTTATTTATTATTGTTGTTTCGTTCGAGGACTTACTCGCCAAATAAATGTATATGCTTACATTGAGGCTTGGTGAAGAAGTTCTGTGGTCTAAAATAAACATTGGAACATTTATTATTTTCATTTAGAAAAATAGTGAACGCAGACACAAAAACACAATTGGATGGCCTATAAATTTAATTTAATTTTTTTATCGTTCCTTTTAGAATTGAAGCATTTTATTATGAACAAGATATATGTAGTTTATAGCATACCATATTCAAATGATCGTCGAAATGGAATTAAAAGCAGAGCTTAAATAAAACACCAGTTGTTAACTTTCCCGCGCATCAAACAACAAATCTTAACAATGCACTCACAAAGCTCTTTTATCTCTTATGTTACACCCACGCTAGCATTACTATGTGTATATTATATAATTTGTGCACCCACGTTGCACCTTTTATTTCTGAATAGCTTCGCACGGTTTGTGCATTTAGCCAATGTCAAGTGTTAAAATATTTACAAATACTATAGCACTCGTGGTCAAAGTAATAAATCAAGTCAAAGTAAGTGGCAGTCAAGTCAATCCACCTTTCCCTATGTTTCAGTAAAAGTGTGGGGATTTACTGGAACCTCCCCGTGGACTTCTTGAGGGAACTACGAAAGTCACTTTCCGCTATTTTGTTTCACTTGCCAACACTTGTGCATGTTCCCGAACACTTAGTGGTCAATAATTCACCATTTTCCAGACACTAACATCCGCCACAACACAATTTTTAAGAGGAACAAAACTGCTAAAGTGACACTTCCCAATCCCGGTAAAAAGTCCACGTTGCACCTTTGACGCAATGTTAACGCCAAGTAAGTATGTATTTGTTTTTTTTAAATAACTTCCAATTTCAATGGAATACTCGATTTTCAATGTCACAACACCATAATGAGGTTGCTTTACTCTAGTTTACAAAAAAGCTAGCGTAAAACAAATTGCTTCACTGGACCAGGGTCATTCACAATCACCATGTAAGATGGTTCGCTTTAGCTATAAAATCAAGATAGCAACAGGGTGGCCAGCTTATTAGGTTTATCTAGGACAATTTTTTCGTTACAGTTTACGATTAAAACAAAGATTTGCTTGGCTTTTAAAACGCGGAGTTCAACGAACCCGAAAGAGTTTACTTATTGCTTATATTTCCTCGATACCATTTGTCTAAAAAAAATCCGATACGACAAGAATTATGTATAACTCGATTTAAACGCGATTCCTATCCCTTCAAAGTGTCGAATAATATTATTTTTTACCTTTCATTAGACATGGCAAACAATAAGTAATGTTTTGCAACGAGTAGATTTTTAAAAACTCCATAAAAATTAAATGATGATAAAAATAAATGGTTAATGGATTAGTATAGGCTACGCCCGCTTATTCAATCCTAATACCGCAATATGACCTTTATAAGTACTTATTTTGCCCTCTCTTCTCTGAGGATTGGCAAAGCTCTTCAGTAAATTATTGAAAAATAAAAACAATTCTATTCACAAAAACTATAAAATAGAATAAGCTATATCCACGGAATAGAGAATCTCTTTATTTTCTACTATGTGGTTATATCACATATGTGCTTTCCTCTTCATGAAAAGTTGAAAAGTATCATTAATGATTTCCATTACATTACTCGCGTAAGTACTGAAAACACACGACTTTTTACACGTCTATTCTTTTATCATAATGAACGGAATGATTTTGTTTATCATCTTTTTTCAGATCTTTATCCTCCTTTAATGATGGAGCAGTTGGTTACCCTATGGTACAATATCATTTTTTGTGAGCACTTGAAGTCAACAACATAAACTTCAGTAACAAGTTCACTTATAGAAAACAAATGATATATAAAGTATTTCTAACTATCAGGTTAATTCAATAAATATTGAAACCGGTTTCTGTTCATGATCTACAGAAACCCGTTTTAATATCTATCTATTGAATTTTTATCGACATGTTGTTTTACAAAGACGACTGTGTATTCCTGTAAATTTGAGCGGTATAAAAAACTTGTCAAAGTATTCTTATCGCAAAAGTTGTTGTATACTGATGTGTCGAATGAATGCTCAATGACTGAATACATAACAAATCTTTAACGTCTTATTCGGAGAACCTCTTTGGCTTACTTCTCAGTAAAACCCTGCTGGCTTTGTTTGTATAATTGTGTTAAACTAATAGCTGACCCAGTGAAATTCGTATCGCCATAAACTTAGGGGTTAGTGGACGAAGGGTGCAAATTTTGGCTAGTATTTTTCGTCTTCTTCACGCCTCTCTTAAAGGACCCCAGAGGGAACAAACTGATCAAGTGATGACTTTTTTGATGGTACCTACATTTCTTGACCATCCACGAACAATAGCTAATAAGTCGTGCTGCTACAGTTTTCGGTCCAGCCCAATACGCATGCTGATTTTGAAAAGGTTATCAGATAGGTTGAAAAATATTGACTCCATCAAACGTAAAAGCTACTTGCTTTGACCCAGCGAACTTCGTACCGCCATAAAACTAGGGGTTAGTGGACGAAGGGTGCAAATTTTGGCTTGTATGTATTTTTAATGCCGAATAATAGAAATTTTAAATTTCTAAAGCAAAGTTTAGTAGAAAAAAATCAACGAGGACCAAGCAGCAGACGGGACTTGAACCCGCAACCTTCGCTATCCAGGCGACTGCACCCCTGACCGCAGCCCTGACAGCCGTGTCTAATTTTCTCTAGCTATAGGCTGCAAGGCATTGTACTCTTCGCATTGTAGGTAACCCAATGTCAAATGTATGTCAATTTAAAGTTTACTAAAAAAAATTTTTTTTTTCTAGTAATCTTTTCTTTAGATTCATCTAGCAGTTGAATGCATAAAATATAACAACATAACTAAAATTAAAATTTGTTAAAATAATTGTGTAGTCTATCCTTATCAAATAGGAGTATGAAAAAAAGTGTACGTCCTAATCTCCGACGTACTGAATGAATATAATATACATACACACAATATTTCATAAGAATCGGTCAAGCTTTTGGAGGTGTTCTTGTACATACACTGTGACACGAGTATTTTATAAAGACAAGACAAGCCACAATATTTATTTATTCCAAACTGTTTAGTTCAGTCTATGGCAACATAAAAAATGTAACGCAATACATTTGTACAAATAAACATCCTAAAATTCCGTACTTTTACTTTGCAAATAAGAATCCAATGGGCACTTGTGGGACGATTTTATTACGTATTTTTATTCCTTTATTGACAAAGAAAGATGAATATGTTTTGAGTAAGTTCAATGTATTTAGAAATATTTTGAACTATCTTAATGATAAATCGCTTAAAGCAGTTGTTACACCGCCGGCGAGGAAGCGACTAACTATCGGTTATTTTCTCGCTCATGAAACGTGCTACCATACATCTAACTATTACAGTTATGTCACAACGAGAGGTCTCCTGCGATTTCGCGTTAATTTGAAGAAAAAGGTTTATAGTGAGTTAAACTTAAAATATGTACATATCGCGGACTTTTTTACAGAACTTTTAGAGGGGAAGAATTCCGTCAGACATGATTTTGTAATTTAACTTTAACCCAGCCAAGCAAGGGGCCGTCCATAAATTACGTCATCGATTTTTTTCAGATTTTAGACCCCCCCCTTCTCCCAAAATTGACGTCATTACCAGTTTGACAAAATTAAAACATTGCAGATTTGAGAAAAATAGGGTATTATATGATTAAAACACTATAGAATCACCTTTTATTATTTTTACTTTGGCAATAATCATTGATATAATATAATATAAAAGTAAAAAATAGGGAATAATAATATTATTATTCCCTATTTTTTACTTTTCTTTGGATAACTCCCACACGGAGTTTTCACCCATTCTTTTAAATTCTGGATCACGGGTAATATCTCTGATAAATAAGAATGTAAAAAATAAATAAGAATGACGTAATATATGGACGGCCCCCAACGGAATCTCACAAATGGAACATTTTTACACGTTTTTGTAACATTTTTCATCGCTGCTAGCGTAGCGTGGTAATATATTTTTTCAAATAGGAACGTTCATGTGTACCGTGTTAACAAAAGAGATAAATAATATTAATAGTTGATCGCTGCCTATTCACACGCTCGGCGATACTCGCTTGGCCGTCAAATCGCTAATTTTGATATGGACTATCACCGCGAGTGAGTGGCTCGAGGAATCACTCGTTGTCCTAGAACCACAGAGCACAGAAAGAGGTTAAAAGGGCCATGGGTGGCCCATCTGGGTGGGGCAGGCGCGCCACAGTTATGTGTGAGCAAATGCTCATAACTTGACCAAAACTTGGTTCTGATTGCGTCGTTGCGATCGGTTGTGAGCGCCGATTGGTTCTATTGTTTGAGGTCGCGTCGTTTGATGGGATATTATCTATTAGGTGGTAGTTTAATGGGGGCGAGCCGGCGACATCGGTCCCTGTACAAACGGTATATGATATAGCCATTCTAACTTCTTTCTGTGTCTCTAACACTCACTATATCGCGTGACCAGTGATAAAACTATAGGTATTACATACTCGCCAAATCGTTTCTAGTTCAACTCGCTTCTGGTTCATCGTCGGCGGTGGCACAACTGCCTAAAGGAAACATGCGATTCACTATTCTCCATGACCTAATTCGAAACAAGCCTATCACAAGACAATTTCAGCTTTAACACGGACCTCTCAAAGTTGTATATCGTCTGTGGAACCGCCATGGGACTTAGGGGACAGTCCCACCACAATCTCAGTGACCCAGTGAAAACCTATTTGGAAGGAAATTGAGTTAAGCCAATTCCATCAGAAACGGAGCCTGTGTTGCATTGTAAAGCAACCGGGCTATCGGTCAGTATGTTTTGGCAAGTAGGTACGGTCAGCAACGTCATGACTGGACCGCCACTAAGATGATTTTTTCTTTGTATACAGGGTTGCCAGGTCTCCCGATTTTACAGGAGATCTCCTGTTTTTTCTGGAATTTCTCCTGTTCTTCTGTTTTTATACATGAATAGTAAATAAATATTTCCAACACTCACACCAATTAGCCTAGCCCCAAAGTAAGCACTGTAAGGCTTGTGTTATGGGATACTGGGGTAACGAATAGAATACATATACAGTACATATATAAGAATATTTATATAGAAATACATATTAAACATCCATGCCTGGAGTAAAAATGCTCGTATTCATCACACAAACATCTGCCCCCACTGGGATTCGAACCACCTCTCGAGTCGGCAACACCATGAAACCCGGCGTCCAAATCACTCGGCCACGGAGGTCGTCAAGTGTACTGTTTTTCTTAGAATACGATTTTCTTTACTTAATTGCATGTTGAGTTGCGTTTTCCGCCATTAATAAATTAAGTTATCTTAGGGCAGCTAACAGCTTATGAATATAAAAATAACAGCAAAAATCTTTACTAAAAGCTATTGACAAGCTACCACATATAGAAATCTGTATTGATTAAAATACTAAACAAGGACACAGAAACGTCAACCATATAGTAATAACAGTTTTACATGAAATGTTAGTAGTGAGAGAAAACAAGATATTACAATAACTACGTTATATAATAACTAATTAATCAGCTGAAACAAACTCTTGTTTATACTTTTGATGCTATTAAAGAAGATATCTATGCTGGTGTCAGCTTTTAAGAATGTAGGTAACTTAAATTATAATAAAATAAATGTTATTATCTAACAAAAAACGAGATTTAGGGGGCGGCAGAAGCCACAGAAACACATTCGTTACTGGCCTATACCTTGATTTGATTAATCAATTCTGGGGTGGGGGGGTGCAAATCGAAGAAAGTACGCCTTTGAACCGACTGTTTTTTCTTGTAGCTCTTTCCATATATCTACTCCTTTTTTCTGAACCGCCTCCCGATTTTTTTAAAATCGGACCTGTCAACTCTGTTTGTATGACCGATTCCTTGACCAAGGGGGTCGTCCCGTCCATTCGTTCTTGTTTACAAATCACAATCAATTGCACAAAAAATAATAATAGAAATATCTCTTTACGTAGTTGCTAAAGTCATCAAATTGGGTACACAATAGGTCAATTAGTAAAAAAAAACTTATGGTTTGTCAATGGTCAAATAGACAAGAGGCGAGTTGACCGACACTCGTATAGTCCAAGCGAAACAGTTTTGAATTTTTTTTTATAGCCTGTGTAGGCAAATGACTCTACCCCACCTGATGTTAAGTGGTGATAAAGTCCGAACGATAGCTGGTACAGCAGTTATAAACTGCCACATCAACCATCCTCACCTTGCCGGCCTGCAAAAATACTTCTTTACGCCTCTCTTAAAGGACCCCAGAGGGAAAAAACTGATCAAGTGATGACTTTGTTGATGGTACCTACATTTCTTGACCATCCACGAACAATAGCTAATAACTCGTGCTGCTACCGTTTTCGGTCCAGCCCAATACGAATGCTGATTTTGCAAAGATCATCAGATAGGCTGAAAAATATTGACTCCATCAAACGTAAAAGCTACTTGCCTCGGAAAGTATCCGTTTTAAAGTTTGCAAACAAGACACGTTTTAATTCTGCATTATGATTATTATGTTATCTGTGCCGGAAATAAGGTAGGTACGTCGACAATTTTTATTAAACAGAAAGCACAGCGACTGTAAGATAAGAGGTTTAATTAATAACGAAAATTTTACTACAAATGGAAAACGCAACAGGTCTTTCATTGAATTATCTACACAGCGCAGCGTCCACTTACTCGGGCCTTTGTCACGATTGCACCAATTCGATACCATAAATGACATCTTCAGCAAAATCATTTGCTTTTTTCATTGAAATAGAAATGTAATCGAGCTCCACAATATGTCCCCAAAATCTCCAGCATATTACTTAGAAACAAACAATCAAATCTTTCCTCTTTTTGATATTAGTATAGACTAGCAGGCGCTCGCGACTTCGTGCGCTTATTACTTGAGTTTTTTTGTGAATACCACAGGAATTGTTACATTTTTCCGGGATAAAAAGTATCCTATGTCTCAATCCAGGTCATAAACTATATGCGTACAAAATTGCATACAAATAATTTCCGTAGTTTTTGTGTGAAGGCGTAATAAACAAACAATAAACTCACTATATATATAGCTACAAAGACCAGTTTTATATATATATATATATATATATATATATAGAGGTAGACAAATGACTACCCACCTGAATTTAAATGGTAATAAAGTCCAAACGCGAAGATAGCTGGTACAGCAGTTATAAACTGCTACACCAATCATCCTCACCTTGCCGGCCTGCAAAAATGGTTCTTCACGCCTCTCTTAAAGGACCCCAGATTATAGGAAGGAGAGAACACTTGCTCGGGTAATGAATTCCACTTACGAATAGTACGACAAAGAAATGAGTCACCAAATTTCTTTGTTCGTGTAGGAATAGTGGCCACAGTAAGTCGGTGTCAACGTAGGCCAGCGCGTGTGGTCCTCTGAAGAAAAGGTGATGGAGGGATAAGGGAGAATAACTCCTCAGAACACTCGCCGTGGTATAGTTACCAGACTGTATACATTTCCTTCGCAGCCGCCGCGGCCACGTCAATCAACCATCATAATTATTATTCCTCCAAGTGAAAAGGCGCACAATTGTCCCACAGCAGAAACCCACGATTGTCTTCAAACAATTGGTATTGTGTCACGTGGCCGTTCCCGCATTGTACTTTGACCATTATGTCCGTTATAATAAGGGCTATCTATTATCCGGATGGTCTATACCCTGAGGGGCAAATTTTGGCACACGATTGCGCAGGCGCTCTTTTTTTTGCAATTGTATGGACACTGACTTTAAGGGCGAATTCTGCCTCAGGGTGGGGAATAATTGAACACAATTAAAATAAACATATTAAATATTTCCTTCGAAGGCTAAAGGGAGAGTAAGTTGTTTTACCGGCTAAAGGCAGTTTTGTAAAATATTAATTTTTCGGAATCGACACACTGATATTTCATCATTTAAATCATTTTTAAAAGTGAAATTGGAACATACGTATTAACATATTTTCTCCAAACGATCTCGTTTTCACCTATAAAATTAAACTTATACACATTTTTATTTTAACCTTATTGCATGCAATACTTCATTATTGTTTCATTAAATAATAATGTTGTCCCAGATTATACAGCTTTCTAACAAATCTCATTATTGATCCCAAACTCCCAACAAAACTTTAAAAATTATATATGTATATTATATATGGTAATTGCTTCAAATCCGCATAAAAAGAAAAAAATATCCTCAATAGTTGTACGGAAAGTAGATACCTGTATTTTATAATCGGTTTAACACCCGCATAAAAACTGTTCGGTAGGTGCACAATTATGATACAATTAGCATTATCAATGTATTAAAGTTACGTCACTTCAGTGTATATACATATAATTATAATGCCGAATTGTGAGACAAACTTGAAGGTGAGTGGTGGCCGATAAAAAATTAATGCTATTATTATCTGTGCTCGTAACCCGCCGATAAGATAATGTTATCCCAGACTTTCACATTGAATTAATTCTTTATAGGTCAATATACAATGTCGCTATGCACTGTTTTGTTATATGAAGAGCATTTGATTGATTTTTGATGATACATTCTTTCATTTAATAATACCTATATAATTATTTCTTTTTCCGCTTAATTTTTACAATTGCCAAAGGTGATAAATCCATAGAGGAACACGGTTAAAATGACAAATGAAATAATATGAGACTTAACGATTAATACGGTGTTTTGACTGACAAAATAAATTTGATTCCGTTAAGAACTTGTTGTTTTGTGCAATATAACACACTATTGCCACGTGAGTTAGGAAACGTACTGCTGCGTGAGGCAGCAGAGTCACCACTTCGTTATTCTTAGCTAGAAAATATATCACACATCACAAACAATAGGGTATCAAGTCGGCAAAACCATTAATTTTTTTATTTGCGCTTCGAAAACTATTTTTTTTCTCTATAAACTGGTAAGATAATTGTATTTGAATTCGAAATAGTTTTTGAATTATAGCAACAAATGTCGTCAATTTCTAGGCAAAATTTATGATTGTGAGTATTCTAAACAGTATTAAGTTAATACCCTATTGCCCGTTCGGATTAATACAAGTTTGAAGTTTTATTTAAAATAATACCCTCTGGCCTGTTCAATTTTATTTAATGTGTTATTTCCAGTGAAATTTTTTTAAAATGATACTAGTTGTAATTTTAACATGAGCCATTTGAACTGCTTATAGGGTATTCTCTTTACCCAGTCACATAAAAGTACTTTTAAAATAAAAACTACTATTGATACACTAACTAAACTTACTCAACACAAAGAAGGATAATGTACGTTTAAATCAAGGCATAATTTTAAACATTTGAATAAGTAGTTCCGCTTCTATGATTTTTAAACGCGATATCTTAAAATACTGTGTTTGAAGATAATACCATTTTGTTTGTGACGCGCGATATATAACAAAAAAAATGTTAAAAAATAAAGAATTATGATGAAAAAAAAGGTTGAGTTTAAACTTAAAGGCAATGTTTGTAAGCTGAACTAGTTCTGCTAATGCCTATACATGTTGACCGAGCGAAGGTAAATACTAAGATATAGATAGACGATTGAGCGCTTTATATTGTTTTAAACTTTAATGGTTACTAACATTATAGTATAAGCATGATGTAGAGCATAATTAAAATATAAATAAAAGCATAAAATAACATAAACTCAACAAAATATAATGTGTCCCCACACAAGCAACCACAAAGCTCAACCATATCGGCCACTTGGACTGTCTCTTTCAAACTTGCCCATCGTCTAGTCTAGACATTAGCTGTTGCCTGGTATCAGTTCGCGTACGCCCGCGTTCGTTTAGGCAGTGTTGCTGGTGGCATAGCGTAGTAAGGCCGGCACCGTCATGGGGGATTTTTGGAAAAAAAGCTATTTACATCGGAGAGTGGTGTGCTAAAGTGTGCAGCTAAAACGGCGTGGTCGCGACTTGCACCTTAAACATTACAGGTGAATTACACGAATATGTAGGTTTCTTCAAGGTATTCACCATACCTGGTCGTAAGTGATCGTCTTAGACCACGTCTTAGAGTATCGCAATGCGATACCGGTCTTTAAGGAAGGTGTAAAAAAGAAATGAAGGTTTTCAGGTCGTATTGATCCGGAAACACCTCTGGACCGTATTCCACAGTTATGTCGTACTTGGTAAAACAATTTGTCAAAGTCGCACGGTTGTGGATAGCTACACATCAAGATGATGGGGATGACATTTTTGTCACGATGTTTGATGGCGAAAACCAGCAGCTGCGAATAATCCGAACAATTCCTCTGTACAGTTCTCCTTTGAGTAACGTAAAGTTGCTTAAGCTCAACGTATACTTCGGTGGGGCACGCATGGTACAGGTCGGCAAGATGACAGGGCTGGCGAGGTCCTCTGCTCCAACATCAACAATATTCTCAACTGTACTCAACACACATTTACTTAGGAATAGTATATTCCTAATCCTTTTTGAGTGTGTATTTTGTTGGTCGCATATGACCTTTACAGCGTCACCGGGTTTGGGGACGGTGAGATCCTAAGGGGTCCTCAAGCCGAGAATTGGCAAGTGCCTTTAGAGGTATTCCAGGCGGATAGCATCTCCCACGAGGGGGAGCCGTCCTCTCCGTCTGGAGCCTCCAGACCACTCGAACCTGATGGGGTCGGCTCAACTAGAGGGCGTCTCTGAGACTCGGACCTCGGCTCTAGTTAGCCGTTGTCTTAGGGGGCGAGGAAAAACGCCCAGGTGCGTACCTGAACCTGGTATAGCGTGTCGTGTGTAGACCAGGGTGCCATTCGCCTAACGGGATTGCTTGGGAAAACGCTATCATTTACGATTTCATTTTGTTATTTCTAGCCACCGTGAGGTTTTCAAATGCCTCGCACTTTTTTTTCTTTTGCATTTTTAATAACAATATTAAAGAAAATGAGCGTGAGGTATTTGAAAACCTTCGGCGGTCAGAAATAACAAAATGAGATCGTAAGCGATAGCGATTTTCCAAAACAATCCCGTTAGGCAAATGGCCCCCTCTTCGCACTTTTATTTTACGGGTGCGGTGTCTGCCTAGTGCTAAGCTAGTGTGCAAGTATGCTAGCTGTGTGTTGGTGTTTGTGGCCTGTGTGGGAGGAGTCGGAGGCGCGTTGGCGCGGGTGATTTCGTCGTCGGGGTACTCTAAAACGTGCCTAGGCCGTCGGAATCGGAGGGAAGGCGAGCGACAGTGAGTGCCGACAAGCGACGCCTAATGAGGTCTATACACGTTGGCGCTTCTCTTTACTCGGCAAATTCGGCAGACGATACCGAACGATGACAGGGCAAAACAAATATGCTAACTATACGTTGGTATTGGCCTTCGCTTGGCCAAATTGGCTAATGGAGGTTTTATGGATTTTTATGTGATGTAGCTGATGTTGCAATAAAAACATAAGCCTCTTCTTCAACTGAACATATTTGAAGAAAAAGCTTATGTTTTTATTGCAATTTTGCCAGTCTGAAATCTATATTCTATTTGTTTCTTAGGTTTTCACGCACATCACTCATTAAATAAAACTAGTTTTTCACGGGTTAATGCACGAAACTTTATTTATTTATTGACGTTACGCAGCCTTAACAGGCTACGTCGTCGGAAAAAAGCCTGTAAAGGCTGCGAAACGTCAATAAATAAGTTTCGTGCATTAACCCGTGAAAAACTAGTTTTATCTATATTCTACCTCGTGGAGTAGACTCTTACCCCCGGAAAGACATCCAGAAGTAGTGTTATTTCGCGTTATTCTGGAAGTTTGTTTCCAGTGAGCAGAAAATCTGCTTTGCTCGACCATTTTTTTTAAACAATTGGTCACAAAAAAAAACTCGCAATGTGAACGGTCCAATAAACAAGTACAAGTAATAAGGTCACGCACAGGTTTTAATCAATCCCCTACTTATAACATGGCGTCACACATAATTTGCTTAGTTATTAAACCGTAAGAAAACAACGATTAACGTGTATTGTGCTAATTGTATTCAAAACTACGAGAAATTAATTAACAATGAGCGAGATTATCGTTATGAATCAATTTTCAGAAAACTCGTAAACTTTTTAATTAAGAATTGAGTTTGAGTTGAAAGAATGTGTCAACTGGTGTTTTTTGGTTGTCATGTAACCGTGATTATTGATATTGGTGTCGATTCTGGCGTGATTCTCTAAACTTAAAACTAAATTTAACATCAGTCTCTCTTTTTCATTCTGTGTAGAGAATGACAAGGATACACTGTTGTCATATTTAAGTTTAGATTTAGAGAATCATGCCAGAATCGATACCATTATATAGATTATTATCACCACGCGGGCCCAGTGCGGAAAAAATAATTTTTGGTCACCCATCTAAT
Organism: Chilo suppressalis; assembly: GCA_902850365.2. NCBI lineage: Eukaryota > Metazoa > Arthropoda > Insecta > Lepidoptera > Crambidae > Chilo > Chilo suppressalis. Next base: position 3,808,339 of record OU963910.1, read on the forward strand.
GACTGACCATTGCGAAAGTTGCTTAACTTCCACGATAGCAGGTTGAACGCACTAACCACCTACGCCATCGGCCTATAGGTCTGCCCAACGCTAACATCAGTATTTTAGGCAGATTCTAGTCTTTTACTATTTGCAGGTCAAGGGTTTTCGCTTCGCAACTCTAGAAGAGTTCGGGATATACTGAAACTAAAATAATGATTACTACAAATAATCCACAGTAGAATAGTAAATTAAATTAAATTAACGCACCGTCCCTTCGCACATATTTCATGTCTGACTATTTATTTCCTAATTTTCCGGTTAAATTCCGGTATGGGCTCTTAATTACGTATGAGAAACAAATATTTGTTTCCGAGTTCTAAATAATTAAATCTATGGTTTAAATCATACTTTGATAAACTCATAGACTTTTTAAGAAGTCGGTATTAGTATTTCTCTTTTCAGCAATAAACTGCAATTTTTTTTGGTATCAAAAAAAAGAAAATTATCTTTTAATATATAACATATAATTATCTGTTAAATTTTTGAGTGTTAAAAATAAATAGTAAACAATATTTATAAAACTACTTATTAGATCAATGAATGAGAACACGCTCGGCTATATTTAGAGACAATAGGGTATTTGACAATATTAAAAATAAAGTGCCAATTGATAGCATCTGTGTTTAGAATGAATATTGACAGGGGGTTTTTACTATTTTTAGAAAAAAAATATTCATAATTTTACTAAAAACCTACGAAAAAGATAATAGTTTTCTTATCTATTGTCACGTGACCCAAAACGCTTGGGATTGGCGGAGCCTAAAATGACGTCACACGCAAGTAAACTTCCGGTTAAAGTGACATTACATTGTATCGTTTGACGTTTTAATAACAGTCGTGTGAAGTCACACACTAGTAAGACGCCATATTGTCCAGAAAAACGTTTTCGCGGCAAGTTGAAAATGGAGTTTTTGATTTGGTTATTTTTACTGAAGTACACAACAGAATGATGAATATCCAATTTTTACGGACTCCATAAACATTAGTTAATAACGTGAGATCGTTTTCTAAATCTTGTCAAATACCCTACTAATTCATATAATTTTAAAGATTATACAGAATCAAATTGTTCAATTACTTACATATTTATGTAGGATTTAGATTTCCCGACAATAATAAATAAAGACATACTTGATTTCTGAAATGTAGGAAGCGAGGTTCTGACTTTTTGCTATTTTGAGGAATTTAAACAATAATTTAAAAAAAAAGGAAATACCTTAAAAAAGTACTTTTGTAAAGTACTTTTGGTTGCTTAACTAACAATTAAGGAAAATAGAAATGTGTTAAATAAAACCTGTGTATTACTTTCAAGTTAGTAAAATAAACATAATATGCTCTATTTGAAAAAAAAAACTCATTTTTACAATCGTACAGAAGGGAAAGTTCTTAATAAACATTTAAGAAGCACTCCCTTACTTGTTCTATACATTCCTAATGTGTATTTACCTGTTAATGCTTTCATAAGAACATTATGTACCTAACTTGGAATTAGCAAAACAACATTATGTAAACGCCAATTAAGTTCTACCCGTCGAGCAGCCGTGTAGTAAATTAGTCCAATAAAATCGAGCCACACTAAAACATCCGGTGACGTGTACACCGATATGAATTATTAATAGTACTAATACAACCTGATATACAATACTATAACTATTAAAAAGGCAAACAAACCAGAGTGCTCGCACGGACCTTTGTAACACAATATGAACATTTAAACGCGCGCCTCGCGCGGATTCCACGAACGCGAAGTTATAGCCCACAAAACGTCAAGAGTATCATCAATGTTTAAATCGTAATATATTGAAGAATTTTGCAATTATCATATTTCATACTTATTTACGACGTCTAGGCTCCCAACTGACGTCTATCTGAAGTCCGGGTAGGTCGTAAAACGTATAAACCCACCCGCAATAAACGTGTTTTATTCCTCTTATAATTATATATTCAGTTATTTGTTTCCGATACTCTGGATGTTTACAAAATTTAAGGTTACCCTCGTTTACAAGTGGCTCAGGGCGAAAGCCCTCTGTCGCCGCGACACGTTGGTAGTTTATGGGAGGGGTGGAAACGTAAACGCAACGCGCCGACTTAAGTTCCGCTCCGGACTCGCCGGCATTACGGACTTTTACTGCTCCGTCGAGTGGCAGCGATGAATTTAATGGATGAAAACGCGGCTCGCAAAGAGCACTGTTCAAATGTGGACTTATTATACTTTATAAGTCACATTTACTTTGCGTTACTCGCAAATACTTATGCAAAGCCATATAATTACACATTCGAATAGGCCATTGTTGTGGCGAGAAAAACATACAGTACACCGCAAAAGATAGTTTCGTTAACCTTTAAGCGGAATGGTTCCTAAACTTTTAAGCGCTGGAAAGTCGAAAGCTATTTAATGGATATTTTAAATACAAAATTTGTCGCTCCCTTTAAGTTGTACTTCTTTCGATACATACTCTTCTTTTTAAGATACTTATTTACTTCATACAATAGGGTATTTGACAGTATTAAAAATAAAGTGCCAATTGTTAGCATCTGTGTTTAGAATGAATATTGGCAGGGGTTTTTACTATTTTTACAAAAAAATATTCATAATTTTACTAAAAACCCACGAAAAAGATAATAGTTTTCTTATCTATTGTCACGTGACCCAAAACGCTTGGGATTGGGCGGAGCCTAAAATGACGTCACACGCAAGTAAACTTCCGGTTAAAGTGACATTGTATCGTTTGACGTTTTAATAACAGTCGTGTGACGTCACACACTAGTAAGAAGCCATATTGTCCAGAAAAACGTTTTCGCGGCAACTTGAAAATGGAGTTTTTGATTTGGTTATTTTTACTGAAATACACAACAGAATGATGAATATCCACTTTTCACGGACTCCATAAACATTAGTCAATAACGTGAGATCGATTTCTAAAACTTGTCAAATACCCTATGTTCGCCTTGCGAAGTTGGCGATACCTCATATGTATAGTATTTTATTTAACTTGACAGACAATATTAAAGCTTCCCCACCAAAATCTAGTACAAAACTTATCAAATGGCGTAAATAGAATGCTGAGCTGGTCACATCAATAGTTTACCGATTCATGACAACGATTCACCTATAAATAATAATCATTGCAATGAAATGGAGAGAGCGGTTGTGATTCAAGTTCACCTTCGTATTTGGCTTGCGCAGACTTTTTTAATTAGTGCCCGGACCACGGCTCTGGAGCAGTACCCTTTTAGCCGGATAGTATTATCCTTGGAGTCGTAAAAGCCGTTTATTGCCTATAAAAGCAAGTGGAGTATACACACACAGGGAGAGACTGTATACATTTCACATACTTGTTGCATTTTTATAACCAATATATTTCATTTGATTTGCAACTCCTGGACGTGATGGTTGGAAATGGAAAAAACACTCTTTTTAGTCTCTCCTTGTGCTTTTTTAAATGTTTATAATTTATAAGCATGCTTTTATTGTGTGAAGGCTTTACACTTGTATTTATTTATCGTAAAATTTAAACGTATAAATAATATACTTACATAGGTTATAATGCAATGTTATTTTACTGAATCATGCACAATATAATAGGATTTGTCATGATACTGCACGAATCGCAGTAACATTATAAATAAATAAATATTTCCAAAACACACCAATTGGCCTAGCCCCAAAGTAAGCACTGTAAGGCTTGTGTTGTGGGATACTAGGGTAACGGATAGAATCAATATCCAGTACATATATAAGTATATATTTATTTAGAGTTGTAAGGGGGTGTAAGGGGTTCTAAATACACCTGCAAGAACCCAAGCCAACCTCACCTTCACGCGGTGCACCCTGTTGACCAACAGACGAGGCTCTGGCAAACCGACCGATGGCGGTATAACCATCCAACGACGTAGGGGAGGGAAATCTCACTGGTGACGGGCAGCAGCGTCATCAGTGAATTAACCTACGTTCTGCGATCGCCAACCCGCCTGCCCAGCGTGGCGATTATGGGCAAAACCTTCAATGCAAACAAACTACAAGCCACGGCCCCCAGTTCCCGGCAGCTCCGCTATTCCTGGTCACGGTGGCGACCACGGTGACGGCGGGGCAGGGGGTGCCAAGAATCTCCGGGCTACGGGAGGCCACCACAATAGACTGACCCTGGCAACGTACAACGGACGCACGCTTCGGCTTGACTCGCATCTGGCGCAACTCGAGGTGGAACTTGGGATGATTAGGTGGCACATTTTAGGGTTAAGTGAAGTCCGAAGAGAGGGGGAGGACACCATAACGCTCGAATCGGGCCACCTAATGTACTTCCGTGGGGGAGACCAACAGTCCCAAGGTGGCGTTGGGTTTTTGGTGAATAAGTCCCTTGCCGATAACGTTGTGGAAATGTCCAGCGTGTCGAACAGGGTAGTGTACCTCATTATAAAGCTCACCGAGAGGTATAGCCTCAAGGTGGTGCAAGTGTACGCACCGACCTCGACACACTCTGACGACGAAGTGGAGGATATGTTCGATGATATATCGAGGGCCCTCCACTCCACTACTAAGACCCACTACAACGTTGTTATGGGTGACTTCAACGCTAAAGTGGGAGTACAGAATTGCAGCGAATCGGTAGTAGGATCCCATGGATTTGGAAGCAGAAATCATAGGGGGCAAATGCTCGTCAACTTCCTCGAACGGGAAGGGCTCTTCTTGATGAACTCTTTCTTCAAGAAACAGCCCCAAAGGAAGTGGACGTGGCAAAGCCCCGACACTATGACTAAAAATGAGATCGATTTCATCATGACGGACAAGAGGTATATATTCAGAGACGTCTCCGTGATCAACAGGTTCAATACAGGTAGTGATCACCGACTCGTCCGGGGTTCTCTGAATATCAACTTTAAGGCCGAGCGCGTCCGTTTGATGAAATCCAGGCTCCGACCTACTCTGCTCCAATCTATAACAGGATCTGAAACGTTCCAGTCAAATCTGGAGAACCGATTTGCTGCCGTGGAAACCACATCAGACGTAAACCAAAACCTCGAAAATGTGGTTCGGATCCTCAGGGAAGAGGGTACGAGATTATGTGCAACGCAGCGTAAGGGTAGGAAGTCAAAGCTTTCCGAAGAGACTTTAGGGCTAATGAAGGAACGACGTGAAAATCCACCCGTCACTTCGTCAGCAAAGCGGACTCTAAACCAAGAGATCAGTAAGCACGTACGACATGACCTCCGGTGCTCCAATACTCTCTCGATCGAGAGAGCGATCGAGCAGAATCGAGGGTCCAAAGTGTTCGTACAATCTCTTGGAAGAAGTCATCTGACGAAGTTGACCACACCAAGTGGGGAAGTTGTTGCTTCAAAGCCGGCAGTCCTTTCGGAAGTGGAAGACTTCTACGGCCAGTTATACGCATCACATGCATCTCGACCAGATCCCGGAAATGAGGATTCTAGAGCCACATTAACGCGTCACTTCACCGAAGACCTGCCAGAAGTCAGTATTGGCGAAATTGAGATTGCTCTTGGGCAGCTTAAAAATGGAAAAGCCCCTGGAGAGGATGGTGTTACAACAGAACTCTTGAAAGCTGGAGGTAAACCCGTACTGAGGGAGCTCCAAAAGCTTTTTAACACTGTCCTGTTCGAAGGGAGAACTCCGGAGATGTGGAGTAGGAGTGTGGTCGTCTTGTTCTTTAAAAAGGGGGACAAGACCCTACTCAAGAACTATCGACCCATATCCCTTCTAAGCCACGTCTATAAGCTGTTCTCAAGAGTGATCACGAACCGTCTGGCGCGAAGACTTGATGACTTCCAACCACCGGAACAGGCTGGATTTCGGAGCGGATACGGCACCATAGACCACATCCACGCAGTACGGCAGATTATACAGAAGACTGAAGAGTACAATCAGCCTCTGTGCCTAGCATTTGTGGACTATGAGAAGGCCTTTGACTCGATTGAGATCTGGTCTGTCCTGGAGTCCCTGCAGCGTTGCCAAGTCGACTGGCGATACATCCAAGTGATTAGATGTCTCTACGAAGCCGCCACCATGTCTGTCCAAGTACAGAATCAGCAAACAAGTCCCATACCGTTGCATCGTGGAGTGAGACAAGGGGACGTTATTTCCCCGAAATTGTTCACTAATGCAATGGAGGATATGTTCAAGACGCTGAACTGGAAAGGACATGGCATCAACATCAATGGCGAACGCATCTCTCACTTGCGATTTGCAGACGACATCGTCATCATGGCAGAAACCCTGCAGGACCTACAAAAAATGCTGAATGACCTAGCTGACTATTCCATACGCATCGGCCTACGGATGAACTTGGATAAAACCAAGGTCATGTTCAATGAACATGTTCTACCGGAACCGATTGCAATACACGGTGCCGTTCTCGAAGTTGTTCAAAAATATGTATACCTCGGGCAGACATTGCAGTTAGGTAGAAACAACTTTGAGGACGAGGTGAATAGAAGAATTCGGCTGGGTTGGGCAGCGTTTGGGAAGCTACGTCAAGTCTTGACATCGTCGATCCCACAGTGCCTAAAGACGAAAGTCTTCAATCAGTGCGTCCTACCTGTGATGACATACGGAGCCGAGACGTGGACACTGACGGTACGGCTGGTCCACAGGTTCAAAGTCGCTCAGCGCGCTATGGAAAGGGCTATGCTCGGCGTTTCTCTGAAGGATCGCATCAGAAATGAGGTAATCCGACAGAGAACCAGAGTTAGCGACATAGCCCACCGGATTAGCAAGCTGAAGTGGCAGTGGGCTGGCCACATTTGCCGAAGAACCGATAACCGTTGGGGTAGACGAGTTCTAGAGTGGAGACCGCGTCTAGGCAAACGTAGTGTAGGACGTCCTCAGGCACGGTGGAGTGACGATTTGCGCAAGGTGTCTGGCAGGAGCTGGATGCGAGTAGCCCAAAATCGATCTGAGTGGCGTGCAATTGGAGAGGCCTATGTCCAGCAGTGGACTAGGATAGGCTGTTGATGATGATGATGATGATTTATTTAGAAATACATATTAAAGACTGGAGTACAAATGCTCGTATTCATCACACAAACATCTGCCCTCACTGGGATTCGAACCCGGGACCTCTCGAGCAGCACCTTAAAACCCGGCGTACAAACCACTCGGATACGGAGTTCGTCAAAAACATTGCGACAAGTACTTATATAATTTTTTCCCCCGATAAAAGCTGATAAATATCGCAACTGCGTACATAACCTGTTTTTCTTTATCAAAACGTAAGTAATTTTCCTAACGAGCGTAGCGTAGAGTTTGTATTGTAGGAAGTCTATTCAATGGATGGCTGTAAAGCTTACAGAACAATTTTTCTATGTAGGTATTCTTAATTTGTCCATTCATAGGTGCGGCGGTGATATATAGAATATAATTTCAAAAGTATTGTAACTTTTAGTGTTAGATAATAGAACAAAAGACCTTTTGTTCTATAATCTAAGCGTTTACTAATAATTTACAATAAAAAAACTCTATCTACTTCTATTCCACCAACTTATACTGCTACCTTCTACTACATCAATCACCAGGAGCTCTATTTTTGAATCACTTGTCTTGCGTCGAACGCTCGATTTCGACTAAATTTCATTCGACATAATTAATTCCGTATATTTGAATTGCTCGAGTGCAACGAATGGGTGAGACCACTCGCTGCATGGCGAATGGTGGAGGCGAATGATAGAATAATTGTCAATTTTTTTGTGCTATTAGACGATGATAATCTATCATTGTAATGCTTTATATGAAACGACAACGAGATTTTTTTGTTCAGTTTTCATTGCGGTAATTACCGGTTTTTATTTTTTCTCCATGAAATGAGTGAAATTTCATACTTCATATTAAACTGGTAATACCGGTGACGAATGATTCAAAAATACGGAAAATCAGTATTATGCGACTTGAAAGTCGAAGGTGACTTATGTCGCATTCGACGATACTATGTCAGACGAGTGATTCAAAAATAGAGCTCCTGATTGTTAATTCTATCTCCTTTTTTTAGTGACCGAAGGCACAGAATACATAATATAATACTTAGGTCGTCAAAGGATGAAAAGACACGATGAAAAACACATTGCGAAAACATGTGTACCAATATCAGTCAAGTAGATAAGAATAAAAAATACGTGATAACATGTCGTTAACTGTTTTCCTCGGGTCAGTTTTTTGAAGCTTTTTGCTCCATTTCGTTTGAGCCCAAACACGCCTCTGTAGCTTTGGTGGTCAGGGGGTGTCACCTTATACACACCGTGACATGACGTCACATAACGTGACGTGACATCACATTTTTCGTGCGTGCAACCGGTGTTCATCGATTTATAAGACGTTAACACGTCAAAAATCATATTAGTAAATTTCGGAAAAACAATTTGTGACAGCACAGATAATGAATTTTATATTTTATAATGTAAATAAAAAACCCATTCTGTGTTAAAATAAGTAATTTTAAAACAGCCGAATAAATTATAAGTCATGAACTCAAAATAGTTCTTCGTTTTTACGAGGTTTCTCCTGGACTGACAATATGATTATTTTTGAAGGCCGTGACGAGATTGAATCCCAACTTGATAAAAACCATAAACGAACAGTTTAAATTAGTAGTGGCCAATAAGGTAGAATTTGGAGGATATAAACAATGAGAACGGTTGCAGTTATACTAAACCGTTACACAAAAGCCTTTTTGACGTGACAACGTCTTATAATTCGATGGAGCCGGCTGCACGCACGAAAAAACATGACTCATGCGGCGTTACCTCGCTCTGAGGCGTTCCATTTAAGGCTTGAAGTGCAAGCGAGAGCACGCAACGAACGACAAAGAGGCACAATCGGTCTCCGCGTTCAGCAGCGTTCGACATCTGTCTCTCTACATGAGTGAACGATGCGTCCGCGTGGATAGCTGCTATAAATACATTTACATGTTTTCGTCAAGTATGAAGTGCAGTAAAAAGTGAATGTGGTGTATATTAAATATATGTTCAGTGATATATTGTCGAATATTCGTGCTTTCACCATTAAAATAAATAAATAGACTAAACATTTCTCAAATTCATGAAAGACTTGTTCAATCTCGATTGTGCATAAGACAAGTCAACAACACTAAGAGGCACCACCATCGATTTGACTTTTTCAAGACACATAACACTCGAAACACTCCCTTTCATTTCCTACTTTTCCTATTCTCAACAGAATAACACAAATTGTAAGAAGTTAAATATCACACATGTTTAAAAGTTTTAAACAATTGCTCAAAGCACATTCATACTTGTAAAAACTATGTACATTGTAAAAAACCGTAGTCACGTTCAACTATCGTCAGTAAACCGACTTTACAGACAACCGATTTTTTTTTAATCAACTCCCTTCGGACTTGGATGTTTTCGGCGTTTCATTTTTGCAGATCGCAAGTGTTTAGAAAACAATTACGCGTCTGGAATTAACAATCCGTCAGGCTGTTCGCTTGCTTGCTCCCGTTTGCCACTGCAAATTCTTTCCCGCACTCATGATTGTGGTTTAATGTAATACCATAATTAAGCCGATGATATGGATGGGCCGGGGAGCGGCCTTAATCGCCAGTTAACAACGCCACGATTTATCTGCTTACCTCAGCAACTTTATTAGACAATTATGTTGCCTGTGCTTTGGAGCGATTTTGCGCTCATAATTATTTAAGTTTAGTAGCAAATTCTTGAAGAGGCATTAGTTAGACAGAGTTCATCAATACTGAAAACAAATGTGCTCAATTTCTTTAAATTTTAATTACAGATTTCTTTTTATTTTTTACAGTATGAATTTGTATACTTACACTATTTTATCGCATAAATCGGAAATCATTCAGACATTCTTTACTTTCAGTATAATATTTTCGACTTTATAAAGGAAAATAATTATATTTTGAAAAAGAAAGGTAAATTAAAAGCTAATTTTGAGCTTTAATTAGACGTGAAAATTCAACTAAGTAATATGTGATTCAAATTTATTTTTACGAATATATCTACTTCTCAAGCCATTGCGTGTCTTTATTAGTGCCTTTGCGTGTCAGGCGAGATTACTATGATAGACGTTCGATTCTCGGTAAAGGCAAATTATTGAAAACTAAACTAGAGCAGTTGTTACTTTTTAGGGTCCCATACCTCAATCGGCAAAAATGGAACCCTTATAGGATCACTCGGTTGTCTGTCTGTCTGTCTGTCTGTCCGAGACCGAGCAAGTTGAAATTGTTACTTGTATGTCTTTTAAACCAAACACGTACAAATAAAGTAGATAATTAAATAAATTTCGAATATGGGTTTACTTTGGAGGGGGGAAGGGGGGGAAAGAAAATAAAAAATAAAAATGTTGCTTACCGTGCCGTGTGTGTAAAATAATTATAAAGAAAAATGACAAGTAAAAATAAATTAGTTTCTTAGGTTTTCACGCACATCACTCATTAAATAAAACTAGTTTTTACGGGTTAATGCACGAAACGAAACGTCAATAAATAAATAAAGTTTCGTGCATTAACCCGTAAAAACTAGTTTTATTTAAGTAAAAAATAAAGTTCAAAAATATATTACTTCACGGTGGCCTGTCTCTGTCGCCAACAGTCTCTATGGCTACCCTTCCGTGTCGCTCTATGACAATAATCATATGATCGTAACCTTTCTAGACTAACAGACTAGTCAAAATAATCTACTTCGTCGTTAATTATCGTCTTGAGCCAAAACACTTCACACTTAGAAGTGCATCGGGGTACTCGACACTACCATATCAATGAAAAATTAAACTTATTCTTCATAAGAGTAAAATTTATAATAACTTTGGTAGTGTTTGTTGCTTTAGTCTTTTTTAGTATAAATCGTTGGAGTTGGCATATCGCCAACACTCACACTTTACTGCAGATCGCGGCGGCGTTCCAGATCAAAACACAGAAAAGGACATTTTTGTCGAAATCCAGATTTATGACACCATTCTTTTAATACAGTAAGTGCCCACCATATTTAAAGACCCTTTTTTAATAAAGGCCTACATTAACAATATAGCGATATTATACCAAACCTCATCATCATCAGCCTATTAATGTCCCCACTGCTGGGGCATAGGCCTTCCCTATGGATGGAATAGGGAGATAGGGCCATGACCCACCACGCGGGCCCAGTGCGGATTGGTGGGTGCTAACGACTGCAAATGCAGCCGGGACCAACGGCTTAACGTGCCTTCCGAAGCACGGAGGAGCTCGAGATAGTAAATTTTTGGTTACCCATCCAATGACCGACTACTGCGAAAGTTGCTTAGCTTCAACGATCGCAGCCGAACGCGCTAGCCACCTGCGCCATCGAGCTCCTCATACCAAACCTAGTGTAATGAAACTCCAATAAACTGTCACTTGTACTTTAATTTCCTTATGGACACCTACCAACAGGCTGTACTTTGCTCTCGTTTCGAGCAAAAATGTGTCACAATTTTTTTTTGAGTGTGTATGGTCGGAGATGACCTTTACAGCGTCACCGGGTTTAGGGACGGCGAGATCCTAAGGGGACCTCAAGCCGAGAATTGGCGAGTCCCCCTAGAGGTACTATAGGCGGATGGCATCTCCCCATGGGGAGTCTCCTCTCCGTCTGGAGCCTACAGACCACTCGAACCTGAGGGGGTGGGGCAGAACTGATGGTCGCCCGATATAATTTATAGTCAAACGTTTCCCTCCATAGTTAGTGTTTTCCCAAGTATACGAAATAGTTTATAATTATTTTATTTATTAAAGTTGTTTCAGTTGTGAAATATACACACCTTGTGGATATTTCCTCTTATAGGAGTGTCTGCAAAATACAATTTCACGAAAGCGTTTTATTTCTTCAAACTTGTTTTTTTTTACACGCACACCAATTAGCCTAGCCCCAAGGTAAGCACTATAAGGCTTGTGTTATGGGATACTAGGGTAACGGATAGAATACAAATACCGTACATATATAAGTAAGTAAGTATATTTATATAGAAACTCTCGCTCGTATTCATCACACAAACATCTGCCCCCACCGGGATTCGAACCCGGGACCTCTCGAGTCGGCGACACCAAGAACAAACGCCGGGTACAAACCACTCGGCCAAGGAGGTCGTCAAACTAAAATTTAGTTTAAACGAGTTTCCTCCTGTGTCCTGATACAGAAAAGCAACCAAACGCATAAATCTAATCGAAAGCACCAAACTTCTCATCACCACGTAAGTAACACGCAGCAAATGTCAAATCACTACATAGTATAAAACAAAGTCGCTTTCTCTGTCCCTATGTCCCTTTGTATGCTTAAATCTTTTTGATTGATGCGGTTTTTTTAATAGATAGAGTGATTCAAGAGGAAGGTTTATATGTATAATACATGCATAATATAGTAGAGAAACACTGATAATTTTAGAGGTTTTTAATGTAAGGTTGTAAATAAACACATTTTTTGCGCTTACATTGCAAACGCTGGCTGAACCCCACGAGATAAATCAAAATAATGTACTACAGTATTGTACACCTTAAAAAGGTCTACAAAAAAGTCCGCGATGGTATATGTCTATCTCTTAAGGATAACCCACAATAACCAATTTTTATCCTATACTTTTTATGAGTAATAATAGATTATTTACGAAGCGATTTTAAGCAATATAACATTCATCCTTATCCAATTAAGTACCTTAAATACATTGTGCATTTAATATAGAACAATTTGGCCCTTTAACGCATATAATTTAAATGAATATTTTGGAAGATATTACAAATTTAAAATTCAGGGACATAGCGGTTCCGACGCTACCGGGCTTGGCGGCGCGTGCCTATTGTAATTGGGTATTAGAAGAATGTCATTGTGTATAATACAAGCCTGAGAACAAAAACTATAGTCTACACTACAGCTTTACACCGAAGCGAAGCGAGGGCGGGCCACTAGTACAAATATATAAAGATCGGGTTAGCTTGTGTCTACAAACGAGAAAGTGTTCCAATCATGTTAAACCACTCGCACAGTAATATATGATTACGTTTTATATTAAAAAAAATAGAGGTATTATCATCCGCAAAAAAAATAATAATAATATAGCCCGGTAGGCAAATGATTCACTCACATCACTCTCAAAAGATTGACATATGCTGTCGCAGACGATTTTTATAGAACTTTTAAAGGGGAACAATTTCATTATACATGATTTTTGTGTAACTTTTACCGTTTACAAATCGCACGCTACGAAAGCTCTCAAACGAAATATTCTTTCCCGTTTTTGCAACATTTTACAATAGCGCTCCGCTCCTATTCTTCGTAGCATTGTGATAAATAGCCTATATATAGCCTTCCTGGATAAATGCACTATTTAACACAAAAATATGTTGTCAAATCGGACCAATAGTTCCTGGGAATATCGCGTTTAACCAAACATACAAGAAAACTCCTCAGCTTTGTAATATTGTATAGATATAATTCCTTAATTTGCGTAATTCAATGATGTAAAAAAAGTCGATTGTGGCTTATACACATAATTAAAGACATTATAGGTAAGACTAATTTCAAACGGTTGATTTAGAAATAGTCCTACACAGCTAATAAGTCTTGGGGACTATACTATTAAAATATCTCTTCTCGTGTGACTCAATGAGGTGTTTCCTGAAATCAGTCAGGTTATTATTTCTGGATACTAGAACATGCTCACTCGTTGAACTTGTTCTCGTCTCCATGGTTTACAATATTAAACTCATCAAAAGTACAAACATAAGTATCGACAAGCCCAGCGACAGCGACAGCCAGACGAACTATACATTCGAATCTCTTATCTATTAGACAAGTCCGTCCGTCCGTCTGTGGTGCTGTTTCAGCGGCCAAACCGTAAGAGATAGATAAAGAGAATATTTAAGTTATAAGTTAAGAATAGTCTGATAAGACTACAAACCGGATTTGAGTAACGTAGCACTTCCGGTTTTCGAGAAATCACGAATTTCAAACGAAACCACACAAAATCTCCGAAGTTCTCAATTAATTAAATACATTTTTTTTTAAAATCAGGTTTTGGTGAACATTTGGTTCACTGGTTTGCTAGTTATTTTAAATAGGCATCGAGATTAATTAGATAAGTGGGTATGCTCAATATTCAAACTGGCGTCTGTTTCCTTTCTTTTTGTTTCTTTTTTTTAAAGATAGAATAAATTGTTAACTGTAATAAATATATTATGATATGAAGCATATTATAAGCATGTAAGCATATTATAGTAGGATAAAAAATTATGAGACAGTTATAGTTATATAAGCATGTTTAATATGTGGAGGTTTTTAATTGGCTTTCAGATATTGTTTTTTTGTTTAATTAATAAGTGATCGATAGCTGTAAACGTTCCTAAAATAAAATAAGTTAGTATATCAAATAGTAACATACCAAATTATAATAGGGGTGATGACGGGGTACAGTAAACGAAATTCTATTTAGTCCGTCAGTTAGATGATCAAAAAATAATGGACACGTATTTTTTCTTTGGGCAATCAACCAAAAAATGACAAAGTTTGGGAGTGGGGCTCGTGAAGTCACTTTTAAAAGTTTCACTTAAGTGAAAATTGTACCAAAACGTGACGTCATGCGACTTTTCAAATCAATATATCTCTGCAATGTTTATATTATGTGAAAAAAGAAAAAATACGTGTCCAATACTTTTTGATAATCTACCTGATAAACGAAGAAAAAAAAATTAGTCACCATCCCCATTGTAATTTAAGATAACACATCATTATTTCAAAAGACATTATGTAATCCGAAATTTTGTTTACACTAAACAAAATCAACGAGCAAGAAAAGTGTTTTCGCGGTGAATCACTTAATCTGCCCGAATGAGATACGCGCGCTCCCACGCCGTTACAAAGTATGAGCAAAAACAAATGGAGCCTTGAACTGTGCATCTGACGTTACATTCGTCCATCGACATTGTTCGCGGGATCCGGCGAAAACAACTGCCAAACGCCTGGCACCGTAGACGGAAACTTAATTGAAATAAAGGAATTCTGACGCTTCCTTATTCGTACTTACTACCCAAGATGTGAAATCCGCTGCATATTCGACCAAGGAGGGCTACTGTGTTGTGCGAAGTTCGCTGGCTATTAGGCGTATTATTGGTTACAGTTAAGGCTTTCAGTCTCGATACATTTTTTAATCCCGGGAAAAAAAATCGAGACTCGGTCCGGTCCCGGGATTTATACAATTAGGCAATTAATACAATATGTTTCAATTAAGTACTTTAATAATCAGATATAAGTAAAATTAACACTTTCCATTTTTATAATAGGCACGCAGAAAGCGAAGGGCATTCAAAGTGTTTTCAGATAGAGAGGATCTGATCTTGTTGCAAAAGTAACCTGCATTAGTAAAAGCTCTCTCTGCTTCGACGCTAGTAGGGGGATGTATAACAAATAATTATAGCACTGATTTAAATGCTTACCTCTGTCGCAACCAACTGTTGTGCTAAGGAACACATCGTAGCTATTATATTCACACTTTTTTTAAAGAAACAATAAGTTAAGTTGTGAACGTATTGTGTTTGAGGTTAGGTTGCAATTTCTACAGATTATCCTAACTTTTACTTTACGCAAGTTACCGAATTAAAAAAAGAATGGTAGTTTAGTAGATTTTTTTAGTAGATTGGTATTTTTTGTAGATTATTTAACTAACTCGCGAAAGTCTCGAAAACTGGAGTTGAGGTCTCGAGTCTCGAAAATACGACAAAATCGTCGAGTCTCTCGGAATTTTCGGGACTGAGACTATTGGGATGAAAGCCCTAGTTATAGTGCGACCAAGTTCTTGGGTCAGATATATAAGAACGAAATTCCTTATGGCACGGTACGGACTTGACGGATGGAGGCTAGGCAAAAAAAAATGAGATTTTTCCGTCGCATCAGTCAGCCGTTTCCCAGCGTATTGTGTGTAGTTGAGTTCTTATACTTATTTTTAACTTCGTCCCAATCGTGTGTTTTTTTTTTCTTCTTTATACCAACAGTTGCTACATAAATACAACTAATTTAATACAATTTTACATTCAGTGATATAGGTAATGCGTAACCACTTATTTAATTAAAACTAAGTGGATGTGTGTAATCTGTGTTATTATTTTCATGATTTATTTAAATATGTTTCAATTTACTTACTGGGCAGAGTGGTCTTTTTTTTAACTAGAAAAACCACTCTGCCGAGCTGCAAAGCTCGATTCAAAAAAAGGCGCTTACCTCACAGTTGCGATTTTTCTGGTTAAATTTCCTTTAGTCTTAGTTCCAATGTTTACACTGTTCTATAGATGTGGAATGGCGTCTTTTAGTCCCTACTAGATAAACAGAGCTACAATTAAGTGCATATTAAGTGCTCGCTCCCTGACCGCCGTTCGAGGAACAATCGTTAAAACGTGACCAATAATGGTGATCGCGGACTCCCATCGGGAAATCTCCCGGTTCAAAGTGTAGTTTCTACAGCTATATTATAATACTTTACATCGGCCAAGATGGACTGTGAAGATAGCATATATTTGCGGGTCTGGCCCCACATGGAGCTGTCATCTTTAGGTAAAAACACTGGCCTGCAATATCAAACTTTTAAAATTGCTATAACTTTTTAAGTACACATGGTATGCTTTCGGATAAAAAAGGCCTCGAAAAAGAGTTTAATTTTGTACTACAGTTTCAAAGAAATCTGATTAAATTTGCTATAATAAAACGTTTTGTATTATAAAACTCTAACTTCTATACTTTAGAAATAATAGAAATAAACACAATGCGATTCTTAGTTTTGCAGGCCAGTGTATAATGCTTAGAAGATTATTTTATGTTGTTGTCATTGACAACCCACTTGAATTGAGAAATTACTCCTTCTCTAAATACACACATCAAAAGTGTCTAGGGATCAAGCATTTTTATGCGGATTTCTTGAGATTGAGATGTGGCTTTGTAATAAATTTATGATTTTATAAATTTATATGGATCCTTTTTGGTGCATTTCATAATTTGAATCAGGAACTGTGAATCAAATTCGAGTAAAAGATGAAAATCAGCTGTCAATATTTTCCCTATAAAAACATACAACGCATTGAAGACATTATTAGTGCTACTGTTTCCCTACTACTGATTAAAACCAACGTTATTATGGAGCGGCGACGTCATTTAAGCAGGGAAGAAATGCTCAGAGCCGTGGGAATGATAGAAGCTGGTTCCCGGCAACGTACTGTGGCTTTAGCTCTGAATACAAGTCAGAGTGTTATCAGTCGACTTTGGACACGATACCGAAGCACTGGTACCGTGGCTGAGCGCCATGGAGGACGGTATCGCTGCACCACACGGAGACAAGACCGATACATTCAAATCTTAGCTCGAAGAGCTCCAACAATAACCGCCATGATGTTAGCCGTGAGGCTTCATCACTCTTCAGGGAACTTAATTAGCGACCAAACAGTCAGAAACCGCTTGCATGAAGTGAACCTTCATTCCCGAAGACCGCTACGGGTACCACCTATAGCAATGCACAATCGTAGGATTCGATATCAATGGGCTCTTGAACACAGAAATTGGGCAGAAGAACAATGGCGTTTCGTGTGCTTTTCTGATGAGTCTCGTTTTGGTATGAGACCGGATACAAGACGTATACGACACTGGAGAACCCCTGGACGCCAACAGCGATTAAAATCCTGCCAGGAAGTCCATCCTTATAGTGGTGGAACCATCATGGTATGGGCGGGTATTTGGATCGGCGGAAGAACTGAGTTGATTTGGATCAGAGGCAACCTCAACGCTCAAATTTATGCTGAGACGATTGTATCAGACGTCATCGTTCCTCTACAAGTGCAAATCGGTCCCTTATTTCAGTTAATGCATGATAATGCACGACCGCACACCGCAAGAGTTGTAAGACAGACTCTCGCCGCAGCTAATATCAATGTCCTGCCCTGGCCTGCTCAGTCGCCAGACTTGAACCCGATTGAGCATGCATGGGATATGCTACAGAGAAGAGCTCTGCCGAATATGGAGGGTATCCAGTCGCAAGAAGACCTTTTTTTGTTGTTGCAACGAACATGGGCGGCCATTCCACAGCGTGATTTGGATGAACTCATTTTGAGTATGCCAAACCGATGTTCTTGTGTTGTTAGTGTTCGCGGTAGAAATACGGATTATTAATTGTTTAAGTTACCCAATAAAATTTTAGAGAAAACTGTTATTTCAGTCTTTTTTTCGAACTTTTGTGTTAGTGGTTCAAATGTCAAAAATCCCTTTATTAGGAAAATGGCAAATTTCTTTATTAATGCAAAGGTGACTTGGTTTATCGTTACTGTGACAAACGACAACACTTTATTTGATGAATCCTTAAAGAAAATTTTAATTAATATCAATCAGGAGAAAAGTTATTGCAAAAATATATGTTGATCCCTAGACACTTTTGATGTGTGTATGTCTGCTATCAAAATTACTGTTCTTTAGTTCCTGAAGTGATTTAAGATCACATTATCAGAAATAAAACCTATTACAAATGGTTTTTTTGTATTTTTATATGGAAACAGTACAAGTAATCTGTGAGAGTACTGCAATTAATCTTTTTTTTTATATATTAATTAAGTTGAATACATTGAACAATTTATCATTACAGCACAATAACCTCAAAGATTCATCTGGGCTGCAGAGTCGCTCCACAGCCAGTTACGTCAAATTAGATCTGCTGAACAACGGGAAACCAAAAACGGCTCTACCTACATTTATTTCGATTTTTTGGATAGATCCCGTAACAAAAATTGCAAATAAAAAAATATTTTAATACTACTTAACGAGCTCTAGACAATGATCTCACATTCTACGATAGAAAAAGAAAAAAAAACCCCTTGGGACCCCTTATGAAAAATATTATAATTTTTAACTACATAAATATTCAATGCTTTTGGTAAACATTCTACACAAAATAACTAAATTTCAGTTCATTATACTCATATTTAGTAATACTCATTACGCTTACGATTTAGAGAATCGCGACATACTGACCGACAGATAACAGAGTGGCAGCAATAGGGTCCCGTCTTTACCCATTGGATATGGAATCTTAAAAATGATAAAATAGATTCCATAACTTTTTTTCAATTGGCACAGACAGACGCGGCCTACCCTTATTGGTCACTCGTGTTTGAACTGCACTCGCAAACAAAACTGTGTGTAGACACTTTAAATCTTGTTCGATATTCAAATAAAGTTCTTACTGGCTACGAACAAAAAAGAGAGACTACAAAAAAAGAATAAATTAAGAAGAAGGTTGGTTGGTTGGTTCTTTATCCAAAGTTTAAAAGAGTACTTACTATATTTTTGAGTTAAAATTTTCCAAGTTTAATTTAGTTCACAGTCAGGATATCTGCAAGTTTATTTGTGCATTCAGTCGATACAAGGCGCTCGCAGAAGCAGCGGGTCAGTGGGTTCTGCGGAACCTTGCACAGGTCGACCAAATGTAACGCTTAACCCTGCTATAGGGCTGGCACATTATCTGAGTAAAACAAAAAATATTTCCCACGAGATGCTAGGGTAACGGATAGAATAGGTAGGTACCTATACTTATACATATATAAGTATATTTTTTCAAGAAATATGTATAAACTTCACTGACTAAGGTACAAATGCTCTTATTCATCATACTAACATTTCAAATAGTGTGAAACTTTTAAAGTGTTTTACATTGCCTCAAATTTTATATACTGAGTTGATGTTACCCCGGTTTTTAAAAAGTGGGAAAGAAAAAAGTCTTTTCTCGGCTGGGATTCGAACCCGCGTGACAGACGAGCTTTCTACCACTGAACCACCGATGTTTATTGATAAGTACTGAAATGTATAATAACAATTAAAAATTAAATGCGACGTGCTCAAGATGATGGAAGATAAAAGTTTCGTTTTAATATAAAAAAGTAATCAAAATATACTGCAATCTCGAATAAGAATGGTTCTCGTCGTATATGTTTCTGTTTCATTTATCTGCACATACTGCATTGTAACAAAAATGTGCCGAAAAATCGGTTCGCAGGCACAAAGATTTTTTGTAATAATAATAAGCATTAATGTGATAAAAAAAAAGATACATTTAAAGAGTTCTCCTCCCAATATATTATTTAAAATTAAACGCAATCAGTTATAATTTTTAATTTGAACAAAAAACATAATTTACCGTTTTTTTATATAAAGAAGCTCAACAATTAAGCAGATTATTTCAGTTAGTTAAATACTTCAGTGAAATTGGTATGAAATATTGAATGACAGCCCTGACACCCGTCTGCAACAGGGAAGCTTTGATGACGAGCGGTGAGGTCGTAAAACATCAAACGTCTCGCCTCAGGGTTGGCAACTTGAATTTTAAACAGCTATTTGCAGTTTATTCATTTTTTATAGTTTCTCACGTGAGATATGTAAATTTAAATTCGACGCAAGTTTCATAATACAATTATGGGTGTTTACTTTTATGTTTAAAAGGAATATTGTTATATGTTCTGAGTGGATCAGTATTGGAATAATACATTTACATCCGGCCTCATAGAGATATATGATATTTTATTTACGATTTGATCATCCTGTCCTATCCATGTCCTAACTGGTGGTAGGGAAAAAAATATGGACGATTCAAAAGAGTTGTATTGTGCCTACAATTTGAATAAAGTTTTTTTTTTACTTTTGAGTCAAGAATTCAGAATACCTTACAAATACAAATCGTTGCCTCAGTCTCTAATTATTTGCACCCGTACTTTTGTAGATATTATCGATCTTATCTATTGATTAATTTTAATTCCCAATCAAAACCGGTATTCGCTGCATTAACATAACCGGTGATCATTTCCTGGACCCTTTTATTTTTTTACTAATAACAATGCTAACATTTTTAATGTTCTGACATAATAAGAAATTTTAATATTGTTTTTGTGTATGACATTACAGATTAAATTAAGATATCGACTTGAGTGTGTTTAACGTTATTCTAAACTGTTAATTATATTTTATTATTTGATTCATATTAATGAAATTGAAATTATGTAATAGATTAAATTTTTTTTTTCATAACATAAATTTGTTGACCTTAACCTAAATTATTATATTGAATTAAATAACTATTAATTTAGATGAATTTTTAATTAAATTAATTATAAGTTGTTTTTTTGTTACACTTATTTCTATAATATTGATTATGAGTTATATTGCTCGAAATGAATCTATTTTATTTTATTTTTACTTATTATAAAGATTTTATCAACATGTTTATTTCACATTTCTATCTTTCTATATAAAACTATGTACATTTTTAAAGGATATATAGATCGTTAAATAGTGTTCTAAATAAGCTAATTATCGTAGAGCCATTATTTATTTCAAATCCTCTTTGTATGGAAAATTAAAAATAAAAGTAGTTTTATACATTAGGATTTGGTTTTCACCATCCCTCAACCTCGTAAAACTGTTATGGCTTTGAACAAAACTGACTAAAATTGGGAAGATGTAAGCCCTAGTGACCTACAACCCCCAAATAACTTAGGGTTGTGAATTCATTATAATTAATATTGAATGTGTCCGTTGCTATTATTTACTCCGCACAAAGCAAACACACTTTAAGGATCAAAACGTACGTAAAAACACAAATATCTCTGTGAAAGTATGACTCATCCTGGAAAAATATAGGTGTATGTCTATATTTAAATAATGTATGTATATTACATAAATATTTATGATTCATCCTTTAAAAACTGAAAATGAAATAAAGAATGAAAAAAGAAAATATAAATAAACGTAAAAAATAAAATTGAAGTTTGAATCTTGGGTCTTATTTTTGTCAAAAGGGACAATATATCTCAATTCTCAAGATTTGCATTGTTTTCTTACAGTGTAGATACCTGTACCCCTAGCACGAACCATTATCGAATTCGAATAGTTTTCAAACCGAAATGTCAATGCCATATTTTGTATGGTAAACTTGAACAGCAGCGAAACTTTGGACGTAACGGGAACTAAAAATCAGTACACATTTGACAATGACATTTCCGACTCGCAAACGTTACGAATTCGATTTTGGTTTGTACTAGGGGTACTGAACTAAGACAGTATGTAATATGTCCAATCACTAGGATTAGATGACGTAATTCTTGTAAATATTTATTCATAAGAGGGCACCTGTTCCAGCTATACATTGCTTACGTTAAATTTGAATCTAGTTGTTAGATAATTTGACGCTGTTAATTTTTTTTCAGCCTTTTTCTTCAGTCAAGTGTCCTTATAAGAGTTGTATAAGGCTTCCAACTTGAATAAAGAAATTTTGAATCAAATAGCTCGTAAGTAGGTAATTTGTCGCAAAAAGCGGGGCTCTTTGTAGTATATTTGTGGTTTCGGGAGAGATCAATATAGTCGGATTCATCCAGAAGCCAAGTAAATTTGTACAAAGCAGCGCATTCTACTTGCGAAAATCGAAAAAGAGCACTCATTTGAAACCATATTTTCTGAATTATTTTTCAAAGTAATTAGCGGGCTACCTTCACTTTGGCGAACTTCACGAGGTTACGATATTTCGGCAGTTGCAAGTGCCATCAGTGATTCAATTAAATATTTGGGATTGGGACTTGCGGGTTCGTTGAAGTTATACAACTTTCGTAGTGGTCGGTATTTGGATGGGTGACCAAAAATAACTATCTCGAGCTCTTCCGTGCTTCGGAAGGTATGTTAAGCCGTTGGTCCCGGCTGCATCTGCAGTCGTTAGCACTCACAGATCCGCACTGGGCCTGCGTTGTGTGTCATAGCCCAATCTCCCTGTTCCATCCATAGGGAAGGCCTGTGCCCCAGCAGTGGGGACATTAATAGGCTAATAATGATGGGATACATGGTAGTGCTAATAAATACAATGTTAGTGACCAAAGTTTAAATCAATATAAATTGTAATATTTTCAGTAAAATTACTATTTTTTTCAGTTTCAGTGGCAGCCCTTCGCCCTGACCCTGTAGTCGTACAGGGTTGCATGTCCACTTTCCATCAAAGTGAGCCACGAGACGCAGTCTTATTTCCTTTATCCTTCATGGTCAGGCGTACCTATTAACTGTAACAACCTTAACACACAAGCTGTAGAGTTCAAATTCCTTAAACCGGTAATACAATGCTGCCTTACCTCCGACTGTCTACTTAAGTCATTTTCAATAAATAGACAGGAACTCCTCCGTTTGACGCGTTTTATGTACCTGTGTTTGCATTTCACTACCTACTACGAACATAACAAAATGTTAACTTAAAATATTGAACTTCCATTGCTGCCGAGATAGTACAACAAGCCTTATAAGTACAGCGTCTGTTTTGCTTTCATCGTCAGGGTACGCAAAACACATTTTTTATTTTTGCTGCACAAAATTATTCATTAACTAGCAAACCAGTGAACCAAATGTTCACCAAACCCTGATTTAAAAAAAAAATGTATTTAATTAATTGAGAACTTCGGAGATTTTGTGTGGTTTCTTTTGAAATTCGTGATTTCTCGAAAACCGGAAGCTACGTTACTCAAATACGGTTTGTAGTCTTATCAGACTATTCTTAACTTATAACTTAAACATTCTCTTTATCTATCTCTTACGGTTTGGCCGCTGAAACAGCACCACAGACAGACGGACGGACGGACTTGTCTAATAGATAAGAGATGTTGTTTTTCCGTAGAGGGACCTCTTAGAATTTGGACTGAACTGTCCCTGGACTGCAATAACATTCCGGAACTTATTTTTAATTCTTTAGTTTGTTTTTAATTTGTAAAGAGAGGTATGGTGAATAGTAGGTTTGAAAAGAAGCTTCCGTCTGGGAGAAAATATTTTCTATCAAAGAATTATTATGAAAATTTTACTAGAGAAAAATCCACGCGGTCCAGACCGTAGACGGGACTCGAACCCACACCCTCCGTTATCCAGGTGGATGGCCAATATGCTACCACGGCCCTGATTGTTCGTGTCGAATTTTATCTAGCATCTCTTAGGCTGCAAGGCAGCGCCGTCTCATTGCATTTTTTTTTAGTTAAATTTTCTTCAGATTTAATCATCTAGCAGTTAAATGCTTAAAAAAATACTATAAATGTTTTCTAACAAAACAGAGGAGACAAAACATTTCTGTTTATATATAAAGCGTAGGAGATTACGCCATCTCATCTAATGTTTGACGACCTCCGTGGCCGAGTGGTTTGTACGCCGGGTTTCATGGTGTCGCCGACTCGAGAGGTCCCGGGTTCGAATCCCGGTGGGGGCAGTTTTTGTGTGATGAATACGAGCATTTGTACTCCAGTCATGGATGTTTAATATGTGTTTCTATATAAATATACTTATACTTGTACTGTATATGTATTCTCTCCGTTACCCTAGTATCACATAACACAAGCCTTACAGTGCTTACTTTGGGCTAAGCTAATTGGTGTGTTTTGAAAAAAAAACGAGCGAACCTTACAGTATTCGCGTATGATGTATAACATTTGAAACCTCACCTTATATTAGTAAAAAAAGAATTAAAACCTACTACAAAATGAATAAGCCATTTGAACATTATGTCTAAAATCCAATCAAATAGCGCGCGCTTTCGGTACTTCCTGTTACACACTTCCGTCCCATTTCACGAAATCACTCCCACAAATTGCAGGAAAGCGAGAGGAAAGATGTTACACATAAAAAAATGTTAATTGTAATGTAATAATCTTTATATTTAAAATTCTTCTGTGAGTGTGTATGTCACTGAACTTCTCTTAAACGACTGGACCGATTTTGATGAAATTTTTTGTGTGTGTTCAAGGGGATCTGAGAATGGTTTAGATTCACAATTTTGTCCGCTGGACAATGTTTTTTTAATTAAATTTTTTTATGGCGGTACGAAGTTCGCTGGATCAGCTAGTAATAATATAATAACTGTTATGTTAAATGTTAACTGTTTCGAGAAAGCTGTTTTACCTCTTCCAAGGTCCTCATTCAGTCTGAACCCATTCCCCCACCCCATGGAACTTTAGAACCTTACTTACCGATAGAAACACAACAACACCAAATGTTTGAACCTAAAGGTTTTTTTTAAATAACAACTACTCCGGGTCCAGGATTGTAACCTGCATCTTCTGCTATCCGGGCGGACACTCTAACCAATTATGGTACCAAAACCTGATTGTGTCGAATTTCGTCTAGTATTTCTTAGGCTGCAAGGCAGCGCCAACTAATTTAATGCAATGCAATGTAATAGTAAATATCGATTTAGTGTTATCGTATATATAAAATTCTCGTGTCACAATGTTAGTTACCATACTCCTCCGAAACGGCCTGACCGATTGTTATGAAATTTTATATGCATATATCGTGGGTCTGAGAATCGGCTACTATCTATTTTTCATATCTAAGTGATAATGGTTGTCCATCTGTAACGTAGTATTCTGAAACCTACAATACGCCTTCGCGCCAAAATTCAAACTATTGGGTATTGTAACGTAGTGTTCCCATATGGGCTACGAGGAATGTTATCCCAGGAAATTGATAGAACACTACAATACCCACCCCTAAAATTTTTTTTAGCAATTTTATTTTTTTATAATGTGGTATTAAAAAATACATACTACCCTAAATTTTCTCTTCTAACACCTGCCCCTATTTTTACGGCGGTAAGAAGTTCGCTGGGTCAGCTAGTTTGTTTTATAAAACTACATTTTATGTGTATGCTTATTAAGTGTTGCAATCTTGATCGATTTGTCAATTATTTATAAGTCAGCACTTTGTTGATTGTAATATTTTATGTATATCAAATAAATAAATATAATGCGATTCAACTAAGAATAGGACCGACTGGGCGCCATATTGTGATGTCATAGCTGTCAATTCAAACCAAATAGGTAGAGTGAGCAAAAAAAGTTTTCATCGACATTTGACACATAGAGGTCATTGGCTTTCCTATTCTTATTTGAATCGCATTATATCAGTTAAATGCTTAAATAAAAAACTATATTGCTAATAAAAATACACCAAATGTTAGAATTATTTCACTGTCGTCTTAAGGTGAGGTTAGTTTTCTACGCAATCGCAAACGTTTGGAAAATCCGCAACTCCAAAACATTTATTCTTGTATTTCACATGTTGACGAATATTATCTAACAGATAACGTTCACATAAAACATAAAGATACATATTATATCAGTTACAGAACACAATCTAAATGCATCGTCGCCGGGTCGTGTAAGAAGTGGGTCGGACGATAATTCCATACGATTTGTCGGCTATAATATTGTAAGTAGTATGTATATTGGTTTCTAGAGGCATTAATTTCAATTCGAGTGCACTCGATTCGAACTAGTACTTATCAGTTACTGTTTCGACTTTGTATATTCATCGAACAGGTTATCTAGTAACCTTGTTGTTGAAATGGTCATCACCGCCTATGAGTTACCTAATTCGATTTACATAATAATTAACTCCCACAAAGGGATTGGAGGACGGCAATGTGTGAAAAAACTGCCTAATATTAATATTTAAAAGAGCAAGTCCTAGATAGGCTTGTAATGCCGTGTTCTACCAGAAAGACCACATTCTTAATATGTATTTGCGCCCGTCCCCCACCGCAACGGTTAACTAGAGCCGAGGTCCGAATCTCAAAGACGCCCTCTAGTTGAGTGGTTCGAGTGGTCTAGAGGCTCCAGATGGAGAGGAGACTCCCCCGCGGGGAGATGCCATCCGCCTGGAATACCTCTAGAGGCACTCACCAATTCCCGGCTTGAGGTCTCCTTAGGATCTCGCCGTCCCCAAACCCGGTGACGCTGTAAAGATCATCTACGACCAACAGCATACACACTCAAAAAAAACGTATTTGCGACTTTCTTTCTTGTGAAAAAAGATTATCTGCAATATGATTTGGTGACACAAACAAACATCCACATTTTCACATTAAAAAAAACGATCAGTTGTATGATTATTATCATTCTATTTAATTTGTCACTAAAAAACAGTAATAGCAATCAATAAAAGACAGTGTATACAAAATGTATCAATAAATAAAGAGAAAAGCCAAACAATAAGTTAATATTCATACCTATTTAATACGACAAGCATAAAATCCTTAGGTACTTTACAACCCGCCATACATTAAATTCGTAACAATAATATTGCAATAATTAACAAGCATGTAATTTATTGCAATAGAAGAAAATAAATTATAATACAAATCGAGAGCGGATCGGTTATGTTTTTTTTTCTATCAATTATTTCTAAACTTAGTTTTCACGGGATGTATGTATAAGAATTCTTCTATGTAGGTACGCTTAAAGTTATGAACGAAATAAACTACCCCGATGTAGGCGTAAGTTTTTATTGTACCCACACCACCTCTCCTACACACTTGAGCGACCTATCGGAGCCGTTCTACACCCCTATTGCGCAGTTAATGTGTACTTTAAGGTGGGAAAGAGACAGCCAAATAATATAAGCCGTTAAAGGTCCATCCTTTAGACCTTATGGGCGGGACTAGGGACGCTGTTTTTTTTATCATCCATCATAATCGGTGATCAGTTAGCCGTAATATAAGTTAAAAAAAGAGGATCTCGATGGCGCGGGTGATAAGCGCGTTCGGCTGCGATCGTTGAAGTTAAGCAACTTTCGCAGTGGTCGGTCATTGGAAATATCCATATACCATAAATCTTTTATCTCGAGTTCCTCGGTGCTTCGGAAGGCACGTTAAGCGGCTGCATCTGCAGTGGTTAGCACCCGTCAATCCGCACTGGGCCCGCGTGGTGGGTCATCCCTATTCCATCCATAGGGAAGGCCTGTGTCCCAGCAGTGAGGACATTAATAGGCAGATGATGAGTAAATAAGTATCTGCAGTTTTACAATAGTTCTCACCTGAATAAGACCGCATTAGGATATTTAAGAAATTGATACTGCCTAAAGCACTTAGTCATTATTTATCAAAACAACGAGAAAAAACTGGCTAAGTGCCACAAGAACATTTGCATTACCAGCAAAAAACTTCGATAAAATCATTCAATTGACATCTTTTTAATCTTATTTCTTTAATGTATTGTTAAAGCAACTGTAATAACTGCACAATCTGGATAAATTTCAACAGTTCATATGCTGAGAAACTAGCTTCCATCTGTTCCAAGATTTTAGTTACTAGAAAGGAGGGTGCGGTTTCGAGTCCCGTCTGCTGCCTGAACCGCGTGTATTTTTTTCTAGTAAAATTTTCTGTGATTTATAAAGCCAGCCTTAGTATTGGTAGTACGGCGGGCTGTTTCCGCAACTCGACACCCAGTGCCTATTTTACGTGGGGATTGGCATCAGTCCTACCATCCCAGCTCCTCCAGAAAGCTCAGCATTCCCGAATGTTGCTGCAGGCCTAGTGTCCGCGGAGTTCCCATTAGAGAAGTCCTTTAACTAGACATCTCTAATTAGTCTATGCGGAGTCGGCACCATTATCGGATGCGGTGCGGGTGCGTTCGGAGTGCTGCGCTGCGTTTCTTTATTTATTTATTCAGGATTATGTCATTATATGTATTTAATGTATATATATATATATATATATATATATATATATATATATATATATAAATGTTGTGAATATATATTTATATCAGCGTGGGTGTGTATGTATGTGTGTATGCGCAATAAAATATGATTAGTTAAGCATAAATGTATTGTTTTGTTACTTGTTAGCGCCTAATACGTCCTCGCACAGGCCCTGCCAGAATACCAGCGCTGATACAGTGAGAGAGTATTCTCCCACTGTGTCAGCATAAGCTGAGGCAGGGTCCTGATTGGCCGTCTTGGTTTTATGTTGTTATTTTTTGTTTTTAGGTTAAGTTCTTCTTTTATTTTTTGTTTATATTTATAGTATTTTTTTTATTATGTACTTAAGATGGCCAATAAAGATTTTTCATTTCATTTCATTCATTTCATTTCATTTCACATCAATCTACTTGTAAGCGCCATGCGTTTATTTCCTACAGAAATATTAATTCTATGATGTTCCATGATGACAAACAAATGCAGTTTAATCAAATATACATTCTCAGTTGTTATAGTTAAATCAACGTATTTTATCGCATCACCTCGAATAACATGCGTTATCAGAGCACACTCATGCTTTAATTTACCAATGCAATGTCTAATGCAGATACACATTAATAATTCGCACATTACAATTTTATATTGTGGACACCAACTTTATAGGTGTGTACCAACTAGAGTTGCTGGTTTATCTCAATAGGGATGATGACTAATTTTTTTTTCTTCGTTTATCAGGTAGATTATCAAAAAGTATTGGACACGTATTTTTTCTTTTTTCACATAATATAAACATTGCAGAGATATATTGATTTGAAAAGTCGCATGACGTCACGTTTGAGTACACTTATAAGTGAAAATTCACTCAAAAGTGACGTCACGAGCCCCTACTTCCAATCTTTGACGCGCTATATCTTTGTCATTTTTTGGTAGATTGCCCAAAGAAAATTTTTGAATCATCTTACCGACGGACTAAATAGAATTTCGTTTACTGTACCCCGTCATCACCCCTATTCCGATATGGATGATGATGGATATATCAATCAAACAGGCCAACAGCAGGCCAGCGGTGTCATTCATTATTAGTTTCTATGTTACTAAACTAGCACATTATCGGAATCCGGGACAATCCCGGATCAGTTTCAAAACTGTTTCGCTTGTACTATTCTGTCTGGTGTCTGTCTCGCCTCTTGTCTATTTGACCAATGACAAAACAAGGACCTTTTTTTACCCGACTGCGCAATGCAAGAGCGCGAAGCGCGACGCGCAGACAGGGTATAGTGTTTAACAGTCTACATATGTATGTTTGTTCCTTTCCACTAGAGACCAAAAGCGTGGACCGATTTTGATGATTTATACATCAATTGATTCGAATCAAAATTCAATATGGGGACAATTAGGCGCCATATTGTGACGAAGTAAAAAAAATAAGTTGACGAAATATGTCGAGTGGGGTATCATTGTCTAGATAATCGAAAATCATGATTAGGTTCCTTACATAATTTTTCATTTTATGCGACTGTTTAGGATCTACAACGATTTAAAGTTATATATATTAACCACTTGCGCTTTTAATTTCAATCTTACGTTTTTTTGGGTTCCGTAGTCCTGTCAAGGAAATGCCGAGAGTGTGGGGGTTGTGACTAGTGTTGCCAGGTCCGATTTGTTTTAAATTGGTACAAGAGGTCAAAAAAATCGGGATTCAGGGTTGCAGATGGGGACAGTAAACAAAAAACAAGGGGTTTTTAAGTCTGGGTTTAATTTGTTGCGTTTTAAACTACTAGTGCAGGTATAGTATTATATTAATTACCTAAATTTAATTTTTTGATTGACATTTAGCGTCTTCATCAGGACAAATCGGGACGCGTCCCCAGACCCCTGAAAATCGGGACATCCCGCGCAAATCGGGACACCTGGCAACACTAGTTGTGACCCAACCTCCAAACCCGTAGTTCTGGAACCTTACTCACCAACAGAACACATAAGATGGATGTTACTTCTCCAGATGGCGGCTGCCATTCGAGCGGAAAACCCGCTATACCTCTATATTTCCTATCCTTTGAGTACAACGAAATTTAACTTTTTCCAAATGAACATTATGAAAAAAGCGTTTAATTTTAAAAGTTTATTTTTAATTGACGTTTTGTGTCAGTTTTACCCGCTATAGTTAATTGATTTTTGAGTTACAGAGACCCAAATATTCTGTAATGGATTCTTTATTTAATCAGCTTTACGGTAGTATTTTTTGTTTGGTCCTAGCTTCATTATTTAGCGAGAAAATGGCATTTCTAACTAAAATTCCGGAATGGCCGACATTTTTCGCTTCGCTTCGCGCCGCTTGGACTGTTGAGAGTGGCCGCTTTGGTTGCCACGGACTTTCCAGTGGCTATTAAAATTTGGATAAAGATAAAATACGTGCATCTTCATTATACATACTATGAATAAATATTTGCGTTCATCTAAAAATAAATTTCCTTATCGCTATTCCAACCTTTGGAGCTAAATTGAGCTGTTTCATTAAACCTCTTGTCTCCACGTTAAAGGGGATTGGGTCAGGGTAGGCATCGGTACGGGCTATACACTTGTTTGCCAATCTTTTAGCATAGAAAGAGCGACCGGTGGTTATTTCACAATACTATTTACTCGATCTGATTTCAGGCAATCAATAAATCTATCCATTTAATACATATATAAGCAATAAATCAGTTAAATTTTGCATAAATTTATAAACGTAGATAGCCTCGTTTAATTCACGTCTTTGCGTAATAAGTATTTGGACCTTGGATAATATTTATCTTAGTACGGATAAAATTATGTTTGCAATATCTTTAAGTACCTATACATAAAACTTTGATTGTACATATCATTGAAATCTTATTACCCAATGTCTTTGCAACTCTGGGTCAGTGTTAATTGGGGTAACATTTTTTCTATCAAATATAGTCCAATTTACGGAGCTGTTTTACCTCTAAAAAATCCTTTATTCAGTTTAGGCTGTTACAAGCACTCATGCATATCTAGAAGCTACGCCATCAGTTCGTAAATCTACGGCTGTAAATCTTCAGGCTCTGATTGCAAAAAATAAAAAAAAAATAGTATGTGGTTAAAATATTTATTTTATTTTTGAAATGAATATATGTTTACTGCTCTGTAATATTTTATTTTTATTTTGAAAAAAGCTTTTACTGGCAAAGTCTGCTTTAAGCAAAATATAGTAGTAGTGCCTCTAGAGGTATTCCAGGCGAATGGAATCTCCCCACGGGAAGTCTCCTCTCCGTCTGGAGTGTCTAGACCAGTGAGTAAGGCACTGTTCGCCCGGGAAGAAAATGTAGCGCAGCATCATCATGACGGGTGGGGGTGGAGTGTAGTGGGACCATCCACGGCCCATCGAACATGCCAGTGTCCAAAAATACAAAAAAATCCTCAACAGAGGATGTAAAAATCGTTAACTCGAAGCGATATCTCCATAATCCAGATGCTATTACATCAATCAATAACGAGTTCGAGTTAACGTTGAGGTTTGTTATGTATATTTGGTCGAGACCACGAGACTCCTACCACGAGAGTCGAGACTCCCTAACATACCTTCAAGGTAAGTAGGTAATAACCAATTAAGTGATCGATAAGTCATCGCAACCCGCGCGGTTTTCACACGTAAATTATACATTTCAGCTAGCCTGTTGATAAACAGTATCCTATTACACCTAACACGTTAAAGTCGCCAGCATTTAAATTAAAAACACCAATTCTTCATTGTTTATTATGTACACGTGAACTTTGAGACCTTTCAGGACTTTGGGCAATGAGATAATTGATTTCAATGTCACCTGGATTTTTGTATATAATACATGAATTTTGTAAATCCTGTTTAATAAATACAACATTCCATCTTTGTCAATTGTTTAAAGTCAAAATAAAGATAGAATAAGGTTTATACATGATTAGCTTTTTGATTTGATTTAAGTTTGTGTTATAGGGGGAACTTATTAATAGTATTGTGTCCTTTAGTTAGTAAGATTGAGTTGTTAGATAACGTAGTATGTCAGACGGTGTAAGGGAGCTTACATGTTACAAACACCCTAAAATTTCACAACTTAAAGCTAAGTAAAATACTCTGAAATTCAGCGTTTCAATGTGACTTAACAAAATTTATCCAGCCGGGTCGTGGTAGTAGTTGTTATAAAGAGGTCTAATTAATAGTTTTTTTACAATGGAAAATTTCAATTGCAGAAAGCCTAAATAAATAGAAATGTCTTAAAAGGATTTGAAAATATCGATAAAAATAAAGTCTCCTTAAAAATATTAAGTAAATTATTGTCTCAACCAGCTAGACATCCACAGGAGTATTAAAAAAATGTGCGTGTACAAAAACAAATAAATTCGTGAACAATAAATTTTCTTTATACGTTCATTTGTGGTCTTTCAGAAAAAAGGCATAAGTTTTAAATAAGAAGATTATCCTCCCGGCAAGTATCGTAAATAATTAATAATATTATGATTGAAGCGCGGTGGTAATTATAAACTATAGTTTAAATAAGAATTAAGAAAGTTAAACCGGCTTTTGGAGCGCAGTTGTTTTTTCCAAAGACGGCTGTAATTGTTGAAATGTTATGAAATTAAACATTCATCTTTAGAAACCTTTAATAGTTTACATATAAAATTACGATCGGAGTCCCTCCCACAAGTTCTGCGTTGTTATGGGCCTAGGTGATAGTAGGACCAATTTACCAATAAAATTGTTAGAAAAAAATCCACGCGGACCAGACAGCGGGCGGGACCCGAAACCGCATCCTTCGCTATCCGGGCGAATGCACTGACCATTATGCTACCACGGCCCTATTAGCTGCGTCGAAATTTTCCTAGCCTTAAGCTGCAAGGCAGCGCCATCTCTTCGCATTGTAGGTAACCCACAATGTCAAATGAATACTTTTTCAAGTATTAAACATTTGAAAGAAGAAATAGCAATTATAGTTATGATTTTATTTATTTTTTAAGCATCTAGCAGTTAAATGCTTAAAAAATAAATAAAATCATAAATAAAATTGTTGTTTGTTATTGAGTTAAAAACGACTTAAATGTAAAGATTTTTTTATTACTAAAATAAAAAATAAAACATTTATTCTCATGTATTCTTTGTCTTGTATTTTCTTTGGATAATAAAATTTAACAGATGAATTTTTAGTTACAGGCGAGGCTAGTAGGGAACCACACTTAAACCATTATCCTCTTAATAATAATAATTGCAAATTTTTTGGAGGTAGGTAACATTTTATTTAATATCCGTGGCTTTCAAATTTTCATACTTTTGCTAACAATGAATAACTTCGATCATTACTGTCGGTTCTTATTTAATACTAATGGCCCACCCTCGTTTCGATTCGGTGAAGACTATAGTTATTGTTATAATTTGTCCAATGACACTCGCCCAATAACGTTGCTTCTATTGTTTTTTTTTATTCGTTTCTGTAGATCCATAGACTACCCCCTACAACCTCACAGGGTTTACCTCTTTATAATATTAGTAGTCTGTGCGGAAAGAGAATGGGCGTGGCGAAAAACGGAACTAACATTAAAATTTTTATTTGGCAATCAAACCCAGCAATCAGTAAAACGTCAGTTTTTTATTGATACGGATTTGTTTGTTGTTGTGATTTCTTGCGGTTTTTGTATTTTATCATGTTTAAAAGGGGTAAAACCTTACAAATACGGTAGAAAAGCACTACAGCGCCCTCCAATCTATATCCCATTCTCTTTCCGCACAGACTCTAGCGGAGTAGGTCCTTGCTAAAATTGTAATTAGATGGATGGCTTTGTTCTTAATGGTCTTTAGATTTCATTATTTAGTTATTCTTTGTAGGATTTATCTGTAATCTGAGATGGTTGCTATCTATAGATTAGTTTTCTTCGTAACATGTCTTAAAAATATTTGGAAAGCATATAAGATTTTGGGTAAAAGATTGACACCAATTAGAATTGTAAATAAACTTCCGATGTAACCTTTACTCTATGATTACCTTCTTTTTTATCTAATTTTCCATAATTTATCTTAAGAAAATATTCGCGTTTTTTTATTATTTATTAATAAAAAAAATATGTATCGAATTTATGGTATAGAGCCCAAATTAACATTGCATAAGCAGCTAAAAACCTTTTAGGACTACTATCTAGATAATTTCGGCGAATAAAAACTATAGAGATTTAAAGTTTAGGAAAAGAAAAGTACCTACAGCCCAATAATTTGCCCTGGAGCCTGTTAATTTTTCGTAATAAAATATTCCTTACATAATATAAAAATCTAGCTAGCTGGAAATAAAATATACCGGAAATAAATCTACTTCTCAGGCTTGGGCTTGTCACAGCCTAAACTGTATTTAAAACTTGAATTTACTTAGGCTAGTTTTTGTTAAGCATTTTAAGTAAATACGTTTACCCACAGGGTTATCCCTACATATTACATTTGCAGTCTTTATGTTCATAATAATATCCAATGTTACCTAGGTAGGTAACCATATCTAATAAAACAATTCCTATCAGGTAGAGTAGGTGTCATTTAGGAAAATCGTTCACATTTTAGGATGTAGATGTAGTTCTAGGAATTTTAAGTACAGACAGCGTTCTGTTTACATATTTTTTAACTATTTAGGTACCTATCTAGTTACTTTGGAATCAGATTAGCATCATTTGATGTTTTCCAACGTAATTTGTTAACTTTTCTTTTCATATAGCTAGAAAATACCTACATTTAAGTATTTAAAAAAAAAATTAACTGTTATGAAGCACTACAAATAATTAAGTTAAATGAAGCTTTTAAAGTTTGGAGACTTTAAAAGCTTCATTTTTACACATTTTTTTAAAGTTCTCTCGTAAATAAGAATGCAAGGTTTTATTACTCAATTAAGCAACATTGTACTTAGGATATTGTAGATATAAACGGATTTATTACCACTTGTTAGTTCATTGTTTACTAATAAAGAAATAAATAATCTCTGGATCAAAACGCAGGATTCAGTAAATTGAAACAGGTGCTCAACATTGCTCTACTCTTGTTTCGAGTGATCAAGTCTGAGCGACACGGTTCCCAGTCTAGATGCATTTCCACTGACCTGCCTTTAAAACACATTGCAGTACTGCAATTTCGATCAAAGTATTCATCACGAACGTATACGATCACGTGTTCGAGTGCAGCGCTCTATTTCATCCAATCGTGGGTAATGCGAATAACCGGCACAGGTACACGGTAAACACTTCAATTACTGTGTACAACGCTCTTAACACTATAATCACTAGCTAAGGCACTAACCGGGTTGCTGGGGCGGCAGCAGCGGCGGCATGTTCGATGGCGGCGGAGCCGACGGCGGTGGCGGAGGGGGCGCGTAAGGAGACACACCGGGAGAGTCCGGGACGGAATCACAGCTGGCCGAGCCCAAGGAACGAGGCGCGGGCGGCGGCACCACTGGACTACGGGGCGCTTTAACTATCGGGGGCTCCGGTCTTTCCAATTCAACACCCGGCGCTTGCAAGCCCGCCTCCATCGCCCGCGCTCTCGCTTCGTCCTGCGCCTGCGCACGTCTCAAAGCTGTCTGCAGCGCCATCACTCGCTGCCGGTCGGCGGTCAGCCGGCACTTCTCGCAGGTGCAGTACCGGTACTTGCAGTAGCGCTTGTGTCCCTTCAGCTCGACCTTGAGTCGGTGGTTGCGGCAGCGCGCGCAGTTGGGGGCCGCGCGCGGCACGCCCGAGCTGGAGGCGCCGGGTTCGGAGCGCTCCTCGCAGTCGTCGGGCGCGCGACGCCTCCACGCGCCCATGGACACCATGGCGGGATCGTAGTGTGGCGTGTTATCGCGCGCGACTCGGCGCACGTCCAACGCGTCGTGCGGTCACGATGCGACTGCCGCGCTCCCGCCACCCGCCCCGCCCCGCTCTGCCCCCGCGCCCTCACTGCATTTATTGCCGTGCACATGCAAGTCTGCAAGTGTGCAATTCTTTGCACTTTAGTTTTATTCACGGCTGTGCGTCCTATCTTGTTGAATTTGCTGGCTATAAAATGAGAACTGAGTGATTCTTATATCATGTATAAGTGAAAGTTAAGCAACTTTCGCAATGGTCGGTAAGTGCATGGGTGACCAATAACTTATTACCACGAGCTCCTCCCTCCGTGCTCGGGAAGGAACGTTAAGCCGTTGGTCCCGGTTACATCTCCAGTTGTTAGCACCCACCAATTCGCACTGGGCTCGCGTGGTGGGCCTAGGCCCAATCAGGGAGACTGGGCCATTCTTATTCCATTGGGATGGGTATTTTATTTGTAGTTTTTTTTAATAAATCGTCTAAAGAAAAACGAGCAGCATTATGATTACACCAAAGAGAAATATTAAAGAATCAAAAATTATCCATTATTTTACCTGAAAACCTGAAAAAGAAAATTTGTAAAGAAATGTCTAGATCAAAAAAAGAAGAACATAAAAAAACGTAAAAGAAATGAACAGGCGTGACCTGAACGCTCCACGCGCAAAGTGGAAAGATAACTCAAAGAAGTATTTTCTGAAGGAAAGGGTTTTTTTTTGTGGTTTGTCTACACAAACAAACCAAATATTTTAATTACAAATGCTAATTTGATTTTTATTTTGTCGTGATTTCTTATAAAGAATAAACGTTTCATCCATTCCTCATTGTTTAATTTCATTCTCATCGCATGCAGCAAATTTGCATTGCCTATTAATATTCTGTAAATAATTGAAATCTATTAAATATCAAATAATATTATGATTTTTTTATTACACCTAGAATAGATAAAAGGAAATATTGAATAATAATGACTTTTCAAACTCTTAATTTTTTTGCATGTTAATAGAATAATTCGACTACGTTTTGTTTGATGAGTTCACCAATCTAACAGTCATGGATGTGAACAAAATGAAATTGTTCAACTTACCTGCAGCTATTGACTAGGTATAAATTATTGGAATAAACATTTTCAAATAAGAACTGTTAATTTCAGTTCTATTTCTTTATAAAAGTTGAAAACTTACTGGTTGAAAAGGATTCGAAACGTCATAAATAAATAAATCTATACCGTTGAAACTTGTTTTTTTATGTTAATTTAATGAGTTTGCGTGAAAACCTAAAAAACAAATAACTTACAAGTTTTTATTTACATCAGCATTAAGGTAAGTTTTTAAGATAGAGTCATCTTATCATATTAATTGGTAGAGCATAATATGATGGTGATTCTATTCTAATAATTTTGTGGTAAAGTGCCATAAAATCAATAGAATTTAATCTATGACTCTACTATTAGTTAAGTCATTACTAACTTACAACCTGAAACAAGATTTCCCCTTACGAAAACTTGTGAACTTAATTCAAAATTTAACATTTGGGCAGAAAAATTACTCTTACCAAAAAAAATTACCATTTACAAGTCTTTTTTTATATTTAAATAGCCATATAAAACTTGAACTTAATCGATACTCAAAAAAATACAATTGATTACCCAACCTAAGATAAGATTAACAAATAGTATTTTTTAAATGACCCATTATTATCTTTTTGGTGCTCCCCATTTAAATATTTCCCATTTTCTATCATGAACAGAACGTTTTTATTAGTAATACGTTTATATATAGCTAACATATTCATAGAGAATTGTTGATTTCAATATTCGTTTCTGAGGTTTTCACGCACATCACTCATTAAATAAAACTAGTTTTTACGGGTTAGATATATACTGAATTTAATGACGTTTCAATAAATAAATAAATAAATTCAGTACATCTAACCGGTAAAACTAGTTTTATTTGTTGATTTCAATGTTCAAATCATTTTCATTCGTCTCGCGATGCAGTGCAGTGCAGAAATTGGTGCAGTAACAAAGGCCCTCTGGTGCGTGTGCCGCGAGAATCGTCGCGTGCGGATACGAGGTGCATACTCACACATACACACGCTATCAATACCGACGTGTGTGTGTGTGTGCATGCGATATTAAAATATCAGTTGGTGTGCCAGTGTGGTAACGAATACGTTTCACATCAATTTGTGTCAAAATTTTAGTGACATAATTAATAAATAAATTATTGTTTACGTTTTTCCCTTATTTAAAAATAAATCATCAAGTTATGAAGACAGCTATATGAGAATACTGTCACTATAGTTTTCGGAAAACGACTCGGAAGTTAGCAACTAACTAATGTTAAAAGTGGCGTCATCTGGTTACTATATTGAATGAAGTTCGTTGATTTGTCCTCCCAATAGGGGTGATGACGGGGTACATTAAACGAAATTCTATTTGGTCCGTCAGTTAGATGATCAAAAAATAATGGACACGTATTTTTTCTTTGGGAAATCAACCTAAAAATGACAAAGTTATAGCGCGTCAAAGTTTGGGAGTAGGGGCTCGTGCCGTCACTTTTGAGGGAATTTTCCCTTATAAGTGTACTCAAACGTGACGTCATGCGACTTTTCAAATCAATATATCTCTACAATGTTTATATTATGTGAAAAAAGAAAAAATACTTGTTCAATACTTTTTGATAATCTACCTGATAAACGAAGAAAAAAAAAATTAGTCATCATCCCTATTATGTGAGGTGAAAATACTGGCCTAAAAGTAGGTAGTATTCAAAGATTTGAACTTGAAAAACTTGAATTAAATTGAATGCTTCCTTAGGTCAAGTTTTGTCTTATTCTTTGTTTAGTAGTCAAACTAAGTATAAGATACTTCAGCATCAGTACCATTTTATAAGATATAATTTCTAAGTTGAAATGAACAATTGAAATTACTATAATTGTGCTAATGTTTGTTTTTGCCTTTCCTGAAAAATTTGCTGGAAATGGAGTTACCGATTTTCAGCAAATCAGGGACCAAATCGGAAAAGTAAACTTACAAATAAAAAAAGTTTTAAAATCAATTGGGATCGTAATCTTTCAACTAATAAAAAATATTTAAATAATTGGTGCACAATGCACGAAAATATCGCCGAATATACACAGAAAATATCTTCCTACACGAAGAATATAGAACTTCTCTTTCTTTTTCAAAGTCGGTCAAAAATATGTATCATTCTTCCAACTTCAATAAAAAAATCTCCCAAAACTTACTTACTATAAAAAATTCCACGCGGACCACGCAGCAGACGGGACTCGAACCCGCACCCTTCGCTATCCGGGCAAATGGACTGACCATTATGCTACCGCGGTCCTGATGGCCGTGTCGTATTTTTCCTATCCTTTCTTAAGCTGCAAGGCAGCACCATCTCTTCGCATTGTAGGTTACCCACAATTTTCTTTTCTAGTAATATTTTCTTTAGATTTAAACATCTAGGAGTTAAATGCTTAAATAATTAAAAATACAAAACTACAGCCAGGTAGAGAATAGCATTATTTAGCTAGGCTTCAACAAAATGAAAAATGTGATGTATCGCATCATCAAGTGCTTTTCTGTGCTCTCTACAATTTGAGAGCGTAATAACTTACTGTTTTTTACACACAAAAAAAGCTTTCCCGATTTCATTTAATAACTACAAATTAAATTTACCCATACGTACCATACTAGCAAAAATACGATTGATTAAATACTTTGTAGGTACACACTTACTTACTTACTTACAACTTACTTTTTCTCGACAATTATACAATATTAGATATATTGTATAATTGTCGAGAAAAAGTAAAGTGCTACAAGTGCTACATCTAGCAGTTAAATGCTTAGAAAATCGTTAAAATCAACTATGTATAAACATGGCTTACTCTTAAGCCCTAATGAAGTCAACAGAGAGTTTTTTTTTTATTTACTTTTTACTGCAGTAAGTAAACGAGTGTTTTTAGTTTTTTAAACTATTAATCTATTTTTCTCTTTTTAGTTATTACAAAACAAAACGAGTTTATTACGACTGAATACGTATCCTATCCATTTCCGATAAGGCTTCACTATTGCAAGACTTTTTTATTACCCCCCTTTAACGTGAAATAAACAGAATATATTAAAACGAATGTAATGAGCCCATTGTTTACTAGTAGGCAGTGCCGGGTCCATCACCCACCTTCCAGTCCATCATCAGGTCCTCGTCATCAGGAGAAATGAACAGAATGTGTTAAGACGAATCTAATGAGCCCAAACTCGATATGTTTACTAGTAGACGGTCCAAGGTTCCATTAGCCACCTTCCAGTCCCATCATCAGATCAGCTCGGTGGTACCATAATATTGTATTGACATAAAATCTAATTACATTTGCCAAGTTTAAAGTTAATCTGATCGCTTAAAGATGGGCAAAATAGAGTCCAAACGAGTCCGTTACATACATACAAACAAACATACAGGTGAAACTAATAAAAGAGTGTTAAAAAATAGAAAGACACAATAATGAAAATTTTGTTTTTTAAACATTTAACTGATGTTCAAATCCAAAGAAAATTTTAATAGAAAAAAATCTACTCTAGGTTTAATTGCACAATAATTATGACATTGACCTCGAAAATTTATTCTATTAACTTGATTCTTGTAACTACACATTATGTTAATCTATTTATATATTGCCGGCAATTTGTAGGTATAATGCGGCATTATATTCAATATCTAGGTGTAACTAACTGGTAGCTATGTCGACGCTGTCACTCTCACTCACCGGCCCCGGTCCGTCACCCACGCTCCCGGTCCATCTCTCACGAGACTCGGTCCACCACTCGCGACTCCCGGTTCATCACTCACCGCTCCCGATCCATCACTCGTCACTCGCAACTCCCTGTCCATGGCTCGCCACTCGTAACTACCGGTCCATCACTCACCTCTCCCTGTCCATCACTCACTCCTCCCGGTCCATCACTCACCTCTCCCGGTCCATCATTCACCTCTCCCGCTCCATCACTCACTTCTCCCGGTCCATCATTCACCTCTCCCGGTCCATCATTCACCTCTCCCGGTCCATGACTCACCTCTCCCGTTCCATCACTCACCTCTCCCGGTTCATCACTTGCGACCCCACCACGCGATTAACTTTCAAGTTTTGTTGAGAATCTTAACCCTAACCTAACTTATTTTTATTTTTAGGTATAAAAGTATCCTATGTCTCAATCCAAGTAATAATTGTAACTACAATACACTTGTAACTTTCATGTAAATCCGTTCAGCCGTTTTTGCGTGATTGAGTAAAAAAACATATAAACTTTTATTGTTCAAGTCCTGTCTGCTGCCTGGACCGCGTGGTTTTTTTTCTAGTAAAATTTTTTTTTAGATTTAAACATCTAAGGGTTAAATACTTAAAAATAAAAATATAATTAATTGATTTTCAAAATAATGAAATTGGTAATCTAACCTTTCTTAAATCTTTAGGTTTCCAATTGTATTTTTAAGGTGATATATTTTTTTGTGGATCGTTTTAAAACACACCTCGGATTTCGAGGGGAAAAGTGTTCTCTACACGTTGGCCAATATTGTGGCGAACGGTTATGGCCAATACCTATGGCTATTGGGTAGAGCACAGTTCTGTGTTTATCTTGGTATATATTGGAATGATGGCCCACAAGTTGGCGAAAGATCCGTTAGGTGTCGGCTTTTATGAAAATATCAAAGGATTTTGGCGGAGTTATGGCCATCGCGTCCACTTATGCGTTTAGTTTGCTACGAGCTCCTAGAGTGATCGCATGTAGGGATGTCGAAAGTTGAAAAAAATATCGATATATCGATACATCGATATTTAAAAAAATATCAATATCAACTTCGATATATCGCGGAAAAAACATCGATATATCAGACCAATTTTCCCAAAAATATATTTAGGTCAGCAATAATAACAATACAAATTATAATTAAAGAAAGAATTATCAAAGTACCAAAGACACGCGAAATAATAATGTAACGAAAATTATCTCCCTAAAAATAGACCCTATTTTCGAATGATGAAAATTATTGCAGGGCCTCCTTACGTGGCATCTTTCGTATACAACACTAGACAGTCACACACTTCCACAGAATATAATGGAATTCAGCACAACCAATTCACCAGCGAAACAGATTTACAAATCATAGAAAATACTAAATACAGCACAAATCATAGATATGTTGAATATCATTAATCTGAGCTTCAGTTACGATTTTTCCAGATACGAATTTAGTTAGATCGTGATGTTAGATATATTAGACCGCTAATAATTAAAAAAAAAACGTTTTTGATACGAATTTCGATATTGGTTATTTTGTATCGATGTATCGATATATCGAATCAAAATATATCGGGTAAAAATATCGATATAGCGATACATCGATATATTTTCAGCAAGCCTAATCGCATGAACTCACTTGATTCAAATTTTATATTCAGGCGGCTTAACTATAGTGTCTAGTGTCTGTCGTAGTATACTAACTGTAATAGGGATATGCTGTGAATAAATAAATGGCAGCAATAGTTAGCATCTCAATATCCAATTTAATAAACATTGGCTTGAACTGAAGCAAAATAAACTACTTTCCAATGTGTGGACACACAGACCCTTGGCTAATATCATTGCCACAATATTGGCCAACGCGTAGAGCAGGCGTTATAATATAGCATTGCTGGCTACTGCAGAGTTGGAAGGCCACCTCTCGATCTTCTTCTAAAGCATTAAGCCAGTAGGTGTGTAAGCAAAAGTTTGACATATTGTTACTTAAAGGTATATCAATGAAGAGATTACCTTCCCACAGCGTC
This sequence comes from Chilo suppressalis, assembly GCA_902850365.2. Lineage (NCBI taxonomy): Eukaryota > Metazoa > Arthropoda > Insecta > Lepidoptera > Crambidae > Chilo > Chilo suppressalis. The sequence goes on from OU963910.1 coordinate 3,851,551, forward strand.
AAGTCACGTTTGACCGCGCACTCTCCATAATAATGAAGTCATAACAAACTCGGTTGCGATCGCAAACATAATACAAGTTTTCCGTTTTAATGCGAACATTACTTAACTTTCATCCCCACATCCTAACCAATCTGGAACGTAAAAGGCATTAAACATTTTTAATAGTTTCAAAAAGTTTAACGTAGCGCATTCGGTCGGTGGAGGCGGTGTGGTTTTATTTAAATTTTATGATCTCTTCGGTGCGCCCAGTAATAATGGCGTCGTATGCGCATCTGACGCCGTTTAATGGTTGTGCCACAATGAATGTTCGATATTCAAATGTGTGTAGGGTTACCATGGGAAGATACTACAAAAGTCGCGTCCAAAAAATTCGGAGATTACAGAGACTAAGGTTCCGGTGAAGGCGGGCGTTATGCTCGCGCATGAACTGGTTTAAATACATGTTTTTCCTATTTTTCACTTAAAATTTTGACAAATTTAATAGTTACGGATCTAAGGTTTAAAACTGGCCAAGTGCGTGTCGTGCCACGCGCTGTATAGAGTTGCTCGTCTTCACCACAATGTACTCGTATTTTGGAAAGAGTCTATATTTTAAACAATTAAGTCACTTTAAATGTATTCTACGGAATTTCTATTAGGTCAGAAATTTTCTAATACATAAATTGAACGACTATTTCTCTTAAACTAATAAATCGATTTTAACCGTTATCAATTACCTTAAAAGTCAAAGGGACCCCTAAATCGAAAAATAGTTTTTATGAACCCTTAAGTTGTTCTAAAGGACTTATTCAACGATACCCCACACGATGAGGTAGATGGTGAAAAAATAAAATCATCTCAATGTTACATGATGATAAAAATAAATATTTTTCAAAATTTAACTCTACCATTTTGTCGGCATGTTTCATATACATATCTCCACAAAAATACAGCTCTCTAGTGCTAACAGTTCTCAAGCAACCGAGACGGACACACAGACGGACATGACGAAACTATGAGGGTTCCTTGTCATCACTCCGGAACCCTAAAAACCAGACATATCCGTTAAAAATCTGAAAGGATGGAGTCTCTATTATAGTAGATATTATACTATCTAGGGTTTTGCATGCCTACAATGGGAGATTCAACAGTTGTCTTTTCTCGAGGCGACTTAAATAAGAACGAATGGTTTTTTCTCATGCAAATAGTTAGGTAATATTGGAAGTTTATGATGTCATTTCGTGTAGTTGATTTGAGTAGCATACTTAGTGTTTATTTAAGCTGTTGTGACTGATGGTAATAAAATTTTTCTTTGTAAACAGCCATTGGTGAAATTAGGCCATATCGTTTTACCGTTCTCTTTTTTGAGTGTGTATGCTGTTGGTCGCAGATGACCTTTACAGCGTCACCGAGTTTGGGGACGGCGAGATCCTAAGGTGACCTCAAGCCGAGAATTGGCGAGTGCCTCTAGAGGTCTCTCCAGGCGGATGACATCTCCCCACGGGGGGAGTCTCCACTCCGTCTGCCTCTAGACCAGTCGAACCTGAGGGGATACTTTACCGTTCTTCCTGTCTTCTGTGCATTACTGAGAGCGCGTTCCGTTTCTGAAATATAAGTAACACTAGCGGTCGCTCGCGACTTCATCCGCGTTAACTTTAGTTCTAAGAGTCCCACAGGAACATGACATTTTTCCGGGATAAATAGTATCTATGATAGATATTATATTTTTTTAACTTAGGTGTCACGGACAGCCCCCTTTGCAGAGGACGCATGGAGGCAGAAGAAACAGCTATTCACGTTCTGCTGGAATGCAACGGAGTGGCCTAATACCGGGCGAAATACCTCAGCTCACCAGGAAAACTTTAAGAGGCAGTCACCAATGTGGAGGCCCTGGGGGCGTTCCTGGCGGAGCTGGGCTGGCTGGAGTGATTCCGGCTATACACCCTCCTCACGCAAAACAGGCGCCATAAAGACGTCGAATGCGGAAACACCTGTTGCAAGAAGAAGAAGATGAGGACAGGGCTCCATGGGATAAGAGATTGGGTGGGTCAGGGTAGGCAACGGCGTGAGCGATACTTTTGGTATCGCAAGCGTCTATAGGCTATGGTAGCTGCTTACCACCAGGTGGGCCATTAGCTGCTTTACCACCTCACATTAAAAAACTTGGTAATGTAAGACTTCTTATCACACAGGGAACTACATAAAGTTATGTTATGTGCGTGAAGGGAAAGATACGTATCTTTGATCTTTTGCAATGCTAAAACAGTAATAAAATTCCATCAGCAAACTTTAAATAATAAAACGCAATTTACATATCGATAAAGTATTAGATAAGATTTTAGAACATAATGTACAAATGGCTTATTCCTTTTGTAGTAGGTTTTAATTCTTTTTTTACTAGTATAAGGTGAGGTTTCAAATGTTACACATCATACGCGACTACTCTAAGGCTCGCTCGTTTTTTTAAGCATTTAACGGCTGGTTTTAAAGAATAAATCTAAAGAAAATTTTATTACTCATACAAATGATCCATGTGGGCTCGGAACGTGGTTTTTTTCCTAGCTAAATTTTCTTTTTGTACATTGACGACCTCCGTGGCCGTGTGGTTTGTACGCCGGGTTTCATGGTGTCGCCGACTCGAGAGGTCCCGGGTTCGAATCCCGGTGGGGGCAAAATGTTTGTGTGATGAATACGCGAGCATTTGTACTCCAGTCATGGATGTAAAATATTTATTTCTATATAAATATACTTATATATGTACAGTATATGTATTCTATCTGTTACCTTAGCATCCCATAACACAAGCCTCACAGTGCTTACTTTGGGGGTAGGCTAGTTGGTGTGAGTGTCGGAAATATTTATTTATTTTATTTATTTATTCATCTCAGGCTCGCTCGTTTTTTTTAAACATTTAACGGCTGGTTTTAAAGAACAAATCTAAAGAAAATTTTATTACTCGAATACAAATGATCTATGTGGGCTCGGAGAGTGCCTTTTTTCCTAGCTAAATTTTCTTTTCGTACATATAACATAAGTGTAATCCGAACTGAAATCGCAAAACGCGGGATATTATCAAAGCTAAGAAGGTTTGATAATTTTTACCTAAGTAGTATCGGAATATCACTCGGAAACTTTTCGATTAAGGTCTCCTTTCTGCAATCTCGCCTCTTTCAATTCCCTCGATTAACATATCAAACAACTTTATTTTATATTGAACAGGGAAAAAAGTTACCGTACGAGAGACGGCGTCAAAGGCTTGTAGTTTCTTGTGCTACCACCGCCGCCGCTCCCAGCTACAAAACAACCGCCTTGTAAAACAATTTTAGTAAATAATATGAGAGGTGACAGACGCTCGCCGAAAAGCGCACGTAAAAAAAGCTGTCAATCCGCAGCGAACATCCCATGCCGCGGTAGGGTGACCATAAAGATATATAAAATGGTTTAGGATAGATTCAGCGCTCCAACACCCCATTTCTACCGCCAAAATCCCAAAAATCACAAAAGATACTCGTTCGATCTCGATCGATTTCGATCAACATTAGGGTCTGTGAATTTCTTTATCTCTTGGTCTTACTCATCATAATATCATCACTCAAGACTCATGGATTGACCATATTGTAACGTCGTCTCCAGACCACCTCTTAAAACATGGTCAGCTGTCAGCACCGGGGTTTTCGAAACATGACCTGATTTTCTTAGCGTTCAAAGTTAAACCCCCCAAAGCTAAGTCGTCTCTAGTACGCATGAGAAACTTCGCGAGGCTTAACGTATACTTCGACTTTTTATTAGCTGTAGTAAAATGACGTTTCAAAATGTCATTCCGTAAAATAATGTTGACCGCCTAATTTCAATAGGGATGTGATTAAGTTCACAGAAAATCTAATCGTCCCATAACTAACTCATAATGATCATACTTAATTCTATTTATTATTCATATAAATAAAAGGCTGTATAAAATCTCAAGTTGGTACTGGTTTTTAGTTACGGTGCTACGATGAGGTTTGTCCGCCATTTTATTTCATTTGTCATTCGCTCATTCGGCTTCTAACTTCTGTTTTGAGTGCACGAATAACTTTGCTTTGCCCACTGCGAGTTGTTTTAGTTATCATTATTGTTAAATTTTTGTTACATTATGTTTGTTTTTCGTTACCTACTTTTTCTTAATCGTGTCAGCTTTTTTTTGTTTGATACATCGAAGACATGGATGCTCAGTTGAGCATATCACAAGATGGAGATACATTTCTATCTCCTAAGAAAATAAGGCCACGTGTAGCTCTTAGTGCAACCGAGAAACTTTGGGTCAGACACGTTTACAAATGTGTGTTTGAAGTGAAATCTACAGAATCAAATATTGAAGTTCCAAAAACAAGTAAATGCGTCAACAAGGTGGCTGAAGTCTTGGGAATATCCGTCCGCACTGTTAATTTTGTTTGAAAGGAGCACAAGGAAAACGACTGTAAATCACCAAAATCTCCCGAAAAACCGAGCCCAAAACTTACATTTAAAGAAAAATTTGATGATTTCACATTCACCGCTATTAGACGAATTGTACATCAGTTCTTTCATAGAAATGAAGTACCCACCATCGCAAAGGTTAGTTTACCTGTCATCACTAATCTTTTTATTATACGTTAGGTATAATATGTTTTCTCCCACCCCATGTGGAATATTAACCAATTAGATTCAAGAGTGGCTGACCACTAAAAATATTACATTTGAACTAAATATAGTGAAGGCCACTCTCATAGATATTGTGAAACAACAAAATCATACTGAGAAATATGCCGTGGACGAGATTGCTGCATAAAAAGGCATCAGACTTTTAAAACTGCCCCCTTATCACTGTGAATTGACCCCTATCGAGTTGGTTTGGGCTCAGGTAAAGGGGCACGTCGCAAACATTAATAAAACATATAAAATGCAAGAAGTGAAAACTTTATTCCCAGAAGGAATCAACACAGTGACACCGGTTAAGTGGAGTGACTGTGTGTCTAACACTATAAAAGAGGAAGACAAAATGTGCCACCTCGATCATATTATTGATGAAATGACAGACAGATGACGAAAGCGACAGCGATAGTGATTCCGAAAATATTTGATGAATAAATAACATTGTTATGACTTTTTGTTTAATTTTGGATGTACGTCCCGATACTTCCAATGAAACAGATCAATCCTTTACTATAGTAATAATAACAGAATAAAAAATCATTAAAACTTAATATTAAGTCTCTTAAACGAAACCAAACTAATCATTCATTTATTGAATGATTCACTTACTCACTTAGTTACATCCCTATTTATTTTTCTTTAAAAAGCGGTAACCCACAAAACGTCATTTTACTGCAGCTAATAAAAAGTTCTACTTTAGAGAAACTTGTAATGGAAGCATAAGCCATTGATTGGTCGTCTGTATATGATGCGTCCTCAGTGAATGATTTGTTAACCCCCTTTAATGCTGCAGTTATTGAATTGTTTGATCATCATGCACCCATTAAAGTTGAGACGACCACCTGCTCCCTGGATCACTCCTTTGGTGCGCATTGCCATGCGAAGAAGGAACAAGGCCTTTCGTATTTTTAAAAGATGCCGCTCTCAGTGGCGGATTTACCCAAAGGCCTAGTAGGCCCGGGCCTAGGACGGCCAGATTTAGGGGCGGCCAAAGTTTGGGGGCGGCCCCAATCGACACCCTAATCTAACAAAATTAAGCGCGTCAGAAATCAAAGAAAAGGCCTAAGCATTGCAAATAATTTGTTCTAAAAAATCGTCTTCTAAGTCAGTACTTAGAACACGATTTTTTAGAAAATGTCTCCATTTTCGTGTTTACTGCACTATAAAAAAATGAAGATCGGAACTGTGCTATCAGTTTGTAGAAATGGTTACGAACTGAAGGTCTACAAAGCATTTCCCCAAACGTGGATATTGCTCTTCGTATGTGACGAGTAACTGACGAGTAAAAAAGACCAAAGGTTGAACGATCTTGCTTTGCATAACATAGCTGCATTTTTTAACGAAATTGGATTGCGAAGATTATAATAATGAATTTGTTGCACTAAAGTGCAGACGAATCGTGACCTAATGAATCGATCCACAAAAAAATCGAGGCCATTAAGATCGATTTTTCAGAAATCGATCTCTTTTTAAAGTTTTTGTTTATAATGTAATAATATAAATCTATTTTATTAAAAAGTTGGGCAAAATCGAGTCCAAACGAGTCAGTTACAAACAAACATACAGGTGAAACTAATAAAAGAGTGTTAAAAAAACAAGAAACATATTATAATTTAACGATCTCTTATCAGTAAAATCAGGTAATCCGGTGATAAAAATAATATTTTTATTCAAATATTACAAACAAACGTAACTTTTTTATTAAAGAGGGGCAAAGGAATCCAAACATACAGCTATCTCGCGAGTTTTTGAATAATTAACCCTTTGACCGGCAGCGCTCTTATTATACGGGTACATTCAATTAATTGTAAATACTTTTTTGGTTTATACCTAAAAATAAAATATAACCGAATGTCGATTTTTAAGGGTGAAATATCGATTCACTGATTCGATTCTACTGAATCGATTACATATCGATTTATAAAATCGATTTTTTGGCTCTAAAATCGATTCTTCGATTAATGGATCTCAGTTCGCCATCCCTTCCAACAAAATCGTTTGATTAAATTAATGGCATCTAATTACCTACGAGTATTTGTGTCGATTCATGACTTTCCTCGTCTTTCTTTTCACAGTGCAAAAAGTTATAATTATAAACAGTAAATTTACTGCAACCCCGTACAAAAATATTGATTTATATCTTTTACAAAATATCCTAAAACGGCTTTGTAGCTAAATAACATACATCAATCATCATCAACAGGTGCAACAACAAATGCACGCCACTCAGATCGATCTTGGGCTACTCGCATCCAGCTTCTGCCAGCCACCTTGCGCAAATCGTCACTCCATCGTGCCTGAGGACGTCATACACTACGTTTGCCTAGACGCGGTATCCACTCCAGAACTCGTCTACCCCAATGGTTATCGGTTCTTCGGCAAATATGGCCAGCCCACTGCCACTTCAACTTGCTAATCCGGTGGGCTATGTCGATAACTCTGGTTGGATCCTTCAGAGAAACACCGAGCATAGCCCTTTCCATAGCGCGCTGAGCGACTTTGAACCTGTGGACCAGCCGTACCGTCAGTGTCCACGTCTCGGCTCCGTATGTCTTCACAGGTAGGACGCACTGATTGAAGACTTTCGTCTTTAGGCACTGTGGGATCGACGATGTCAGGACTTGACGTAGCTTTCCAAACGCTGCCCAACCTAGCTGAACCCTTCTATTCACCTCGTCCTCAAAGTTGTTTCTACCTAACTGCAATGTCTGCCCGAGGTATACATATTTTTGAACAACTTCGAGAACGGCACCGTGTATTGCAATCGGTTCCGGTAGAACATGTTCATTTAACATGACCTTGGTTTTATCCAAGTTCATCCGTAGGCCGATGCGTATAGAAGAGTCAGCCAGGTCATTCAGCATCTGTTGTAGGACCTGCAGGGTTTCTGCCATGATGACATACCTATTATGGAATTGTTATCCGTTTACAGTACGTAGATTTATTGGAATCGATTTATTATAATTGAAATTGTTAAGGTTTCACAATTGCATAAATATTGAGATAAGGTGGAGACGATTTTCGAAAATAAAATTTGCAGTTTTTTTTTCGGAAATATAACCTAAATCGTTGTCTGAATTAGCTAGTTTTTTTTTTCAGGTAACTCAGAATTCACTGTATATATTTAAGCAAAGAACTTGGGGCCGTGTCTTGATGCTTTAGTCTTATAAAATATTAAATGGATTAGGATGGTCACCCTAACTTCTCTATTATTTTATTCAATCCGGACGAATGCCCAGCGCCGTAAAAACTATAATCACAGCGATGACAAATTAACTGTTGACAGGAGCACGCGCAAGCGCAAATCGATTCCATATTTTTTTTTACTTATGATAAACATTAAAATGAGTGTTTTGAAATAAAATTGACTTCCAACGAAAAGGCGGCACTTTTTATTCTTTAGATTTTTGATTCTTTAGATTTAAACATCTAGCAGTTAAATGCTTAAAAAATAAATAAAAACATAACTATAATTGCTATTTCTTCTTTCAAATGTTTAATACTTGAAAAAGTATTCATTTGACATTGTGGGTTACCTACAATGCGAAGAGATGGCGCTGCCTTGCAGCTTAAGGCTAGGAAAATTTCGACGCGGCGAATAGGGCCGTGGTAGCATAATGGTCAGAGCATTCGCCCGGATAGCGAAGGATGCAGGTTCGAGTCCCGTCCGCTGCCTGGTCCTCGTGGATTTTTTTCTAGTAAGCTTTTCTTTAGATTTAAACATCTAGCAGTTAAATGCTTAAAAAATAAATAAAAACATAACTTTTTAACATGGTAAAATTTTGCGGTTTGATATGTTGATTAAAATGAATTAGGTACCTACTAGCGGGTGCTAGTACCTTCGCCTGCGTGGAATAATTGATATAATATATATTATCCCCAACCCAATAAAGCCCAAGGAGTACAGTTAGGCCCTGTACTTTAGCCACTTTTAAATATTAGTACAATATAGATCGAAAGGAATTTATTAGGAGATCCATATAAAAAGACCAACTACAATAGAAAAGCACCAATTATTATTTATTGAATGAACACGGGATCAAATATTATCTACTTTTGTTTAAATCTAAAGAAAAGTTTTACTAGAAAAAAATCCACGCGGACCAGGCAGCGATCGGGTCTCGAACCGACCCTTCGCAATCCGTGCGAATGCACTGACCAATTATGCTACCACGGCCCTGATGGCCGCGTCGAATAAGCGTCGAAAGTATTACTGCTATTTCTTCTTTCAAATGTTTAATACTTGAAAAAGTATTCGTTTGACATTGTGGGTTACCTACAATGCGAAGAGATGGCGCTGCCTTGCAGCTTAAGGCTGGGAAGATTTCGATGCGGCCATCAGGGCCGTGGTAGCATAATTGGTCAGTGCCCGGATTGCGAAGGGTGCGGGTTCGAGTCCAGTCCGCTGCCTGCCAGCTATTGTTTAGTTTTCGAAAATATTTAACGTGTTACCTTGACAGTTGATTTACAATCTAAGTTTTTTTTTTGTTTCTCAATCTGAATTGCCATCAGTCCTCAAGGACTTTTATCAATTTTGTTGCATACAGAATGATTTTAAGAGAGCAGATGCCAGTGTCTCAGCTTCCCAGCTAAACAACATTACGTCTTCTGAGTCTGTTAGTTGTATTCGACGCATCCAGCAACTCGTTGGCCAGTGGGTTTGGGTGCATGGTTAGTCGTTGGAAGTATCGTTGCTTGCAGCCTTGTATTTCTTCTACTCAGACCCGTCTTTCCTAGTGGGCACTTTGGGCAAGTGCCCAGGGCCCCGCGATCGATAGTTCCTGTTAAATCACCAAATGGAAGTCATAGGGGCCCCATTATCCTAATATGCCCAGGGCCTCCAATAGGTCAAACACGGCACTGCTTCTACTATAGTAGGAATGGGTACTCATGGATTTCGCTGTTTCGTGTGAACCATGGTGCGTTGGCAAATCTTCATCAGATGGATCTACATCAGATCCGCGAGTGAAATTTTTACAGAATAGCACTGCTGGTTTTAAATGAGAATTGTGAAGAAGCAGTTTGTTGTCCACTGTGAGAACTGAATTCGGACCCATCAGACTATAAAGGTTTTTAAACTTGATGTTTATCTGATCACGCTTCTGTTTGATGTGTGTTTTCCAAGTTAACCTCTTGTCCAGATAGAAACTGAGATACTTGACGCAGTCGGTCTTAGGTATGACATTGATGCCTAGTTTTACTCCAGGGAAATTTCTTCTTCTTAAAGTACAGTTGATTTGGTGGGATTTGTGTGCACTGGCGCGGATACGCCACGTCAGCATCCAGGTGTTCGTCTATTCTACTCTACGAGTCTTAGGCAATGACGTATCACGTCTATAAGCCCCCATTAAAAAAAAATGAATATTGAATTAAAAATTCGTCTTTGTTCTGTAACTCATCTCGTTTACGATATATAGACCGTTTACGTATACTGCAGACTTATCGTGCTCCTACTGTAGTTATAATATTTTTAATCGCACTTCCTCATTTGCCGAATATCTGAGCATAGTTTTCAATTTTTGTGGCTCGATGAAAGTTAGTTTTTCTTCGACCTTGAGTTTGATTTCAATTGTTTGAACTTTAAGCTTGTCTTGTTGTTGTTTGACTATCTCAGGTGAATTGATCCAACATGCTGTTTGGATGAGATTAGTTATAGCCTCGTCAACATCATCCGGGGGTTTTAAAGCAAGATTTAATTCCACGTTCGTTTCGAAGAAGGTTCTAAATCCATCTCAGACAGTCCTATAGTTATAAATTGATTCTGGTAGTTCCTGAGGGATTGGTTTTATTGTAGATGTCTATTATAACTGGAGTATTATCAGACGATCCGTTAAGGCTCGACTCAATCCCTATGTAGCGGTTGTTCATTCCACCAGCGACCAATAAATCTAAGAGATCCGGTAGTTGTCTGAATTTGTCGGCTAGTAGGTAGTTTTTTGCGATCTACCAAACTTTTTATCACCCGACCTCTAGTTACCGTGCAGCGTGTGCCCCAGAAGACGTACTCAGCGTTCCAATCATCACCATTTATGAAACGATGTCCAAGAGTGTGAAAGTATTGTAAGAACATATCTTCAGTAAATTTATGCTTTGGGGGACATTGTATTGCCCAGATAATTCATGGTCCGGTGGTTTCTTTTAATCTCACAGTGGTAGCCTGAATGAATGGAGCTGAACATGATTCTAGGGTAGAATGTCTAAGGTAAGATTTAATGACAAATGCTGACCCTGCATGTGCTTTTCCATCTGGGTGGGGAGTAGTGTAGATATTGTACGTACTTATTCGAAAAGAGTGTCTCGAGGTAACATGTGATTCAGATATGAGAACAACATCTAGTCTATTTTTGACAATAAGAGATTCAAGCTCTAATATGTGTTGTGCCAGTCCATTTATGTTCCAAGTTGCTATACGAAAGGACGTCATTTTGACTTCATGTTGGTGATTACAGTTGTCAAAAGGTTTAGTAATATTCCTTCCTTCCTTTGTTGAAGTAGTAAGTCAATTTTTCCGGATTGATGCGTACGTAGTTTTTCGTTTGTGGATTGTTCTTGTTTTAAATCTTGACTGTTTGTCTGTATTTATTTACAGCATTTCCAATGCAAATAACTGGTATGCACTCATTGCGATTGTTATAGTGTGAGAGGTGTTATTAAAAATCGGTTCTTAACCCGAGTCTTAACTTCGGGGGAGCCCCCCCGTTGTTTGCCGACATCCACCACAAATCATTTTGTCACCATCCATTAGCTGAGCTACTATGAACTATGGGCAGTAACATGACAGACCCACCATACCCCTAGCGATACCCCCAGGGGTAGAGTGGGATACTGAACCATACCACCGTAGTGCTGTGCACTATATGCTTTCAGGTTTTGTTTTACCGAATATTACGTAGGTACCTAGTGTCAATAGCATCCCATACGACATAGTATAAATATGTACTTATAATTCATTTTTACTTGATTGTTCTCAATAATAATCTTATCGTGTATCATCACTTTCTTTATCACATCTTTTAAGTTTTTCTGTGTAAGATAAATAACAAAATAAGTATTTGTTATATTTTTAGGTTTTGCCAGAACGGATTTCGGTTTTTTTAATAAACTAAATATTTGTATCTATTAGGTATCTATTTTTATTCTATTTTTCCATAAAAGCACTACAACGGTGGTATGGTTCAGTCCTACCCTACCCCCAGGGGTATGGCTAGGGGTATGGTGGGTCTGTCATGGGCAGTAAGACACCACGCCCCAGAAATATCAAAGAAATATCAAAAGTGGACCAGTTCGGGGAAAGTTTTACTATGTGGCGACACTTTGGGCTTTCCAAAGTAAAAACTGACGTTGTCATTCGAATATGACAGCTTCGATACAGTTGTCAAAATTAAACTGACAGGTTGACATTGAAATATCCAATGAGAGTATTCAATATCACTACAATTTTATTAATAAATATAATTTTCGGGTGAAAAATTGCCACTTATCTTGTTCAATACCTTTTCTGTCCTTATCTTTTTCCCTTGATAATGTCTGTGTAGCTTCACTAAGTATGAACAGGGTTGTCAGCCTCCTGCAGTTAAATAAAATATGAGGAGCATATTATTAAATGCGTAATATTCATAATCTTTTTTTCGACGACGGCGAACATGCATTATTATAAAGAATAAACACATTATTACTTAGAAACTTATTGAATGTTCTGAGTACTAATAATATAATGGAACCTGACCGCTAATAGCAGTACTTAACAAAGCTTAAGCTCACGCGAATGTAGCAGTCTGAGGAAGAAATTACTGCTTCCGCCATATGGAATATGGACGGCGATGTTAAATTATAATTCGAAACTCGGAACAGCATTGTATTGGACGTCAATACTTGAACGCCAAATAAATAAATATATATTCTCTACACTCACACCAATTAGCTTCTTCAATTAGATTCAAAGTAAGCACCGTAAGGCTTGTGTTATGGGATATTGTACTAAGAAAGAAAGCATAATTATACTGATACACAACAACTTCAAGCGTGAGATATCTCGTCAGCCGCGTATCCACTAGAGGCATCCTCGCGTCGAGCGGCCTCGACTTGAAGCAAATAGCCTCAGTTGCTGCTCGCTCTGAGGCAACGGCTACGGATCAGCTCGAGGCGTGTCGCCTCAGCTTGATCCGCCGGCGGCGCACTGCGCAGTAAAAAGCCAAAACGTCTCCATTAAACACACGGCTCGGACTGAGGCGCCTTTGAGCACGGCACAGAAACCGACAAAATATGGCTCGGCTCGCGGCGACGAATTTGCCTCGCGTCGCGGCGTGCCTCAGGTTGAGGCAGCGTCTCCACTTGCCACGCACTTGCGCAGCCTCGGAGTGAGGCAGCCGCTCGACCCGAGGCTGCCTCTAGTGGATACGCGGCTGTCTGTCTTGAAATCGAGTCAGTGCGCTACTTACTAGGTACCTACCCTCCTTAGTTAATAATACTAATCACTGGTATATAAGAGGAGCTCGATGGCGCAAGTGGTTAGCGCGTTCGGCTGCGATCGTTGAAGTGAAGCAACTTTCGCAGTGGTCGGTCATTGGATGGGTGACCAAAAATTTACTATCTCGAGCTCCTCCGAGTCGGAAGGCACGTTAAGCCGTTGGTCCCGGCTGCATCTGCAGTCGTTAGCACCCATCAATCCGCACTGGGCCCGCGCGGTGGGTCATGGCCCAATCTCCCTATTCCATCCATAGGGAAGGCCTGTGCCCCAGCAGTGGGGACATTAATAGGCTGATGATGATGACTGGTATATATATTATATTTATAGGTTGATAATTTCTGAAATTATGTAATAGTACATTATGATATAAGTGCGGTAAGTTGAGAATTACAGCCGAGGCGATATTGTTAGCCCGACCCGTAGGTGAGGGCTATAAGAAGGCAGAGGCTGTAATTATCAAACCGTACGTATGTCATACGACGTTTTATAACACATTTGCGAGGAAATAATACTACCTACGTACGTACTTTCTGAAAATGTAGTTGCACCTTTGTTTGTTTTCCATAAGATAAATTTTTGATACGCTTGACTTAAGTAGGTATATATTCGTGGATTTTTCGGGCAAGAGGCTTAGCGTAGCCTTTTTCGACTTCTGGCCGTGTGAAATTAATAAATTCGTTACTACTTGACAATATTTTCAAATAAAAACAATACAGCGAAAAGAAAAAGAAACAACTCTTTCACAGATTAGTGATGCGCGCTTATCAACGCTTTTTTTAGGCAAAGGAACAAAAAACAGCCAGTGTTACCGATACATGGTTGTAATTTATTGTCAAAATGAATCAAATAAAAGAATTAAATGTTTATGTATATTATATTTTATCTCCCAAAGTTAATTTTATTAAGAAAATGTTGGCTACTTTTCTGACACAAAAACTCTTTGCTAAGATTTAAAAAAGTATCGTTTGTTTTTAGACGGAACATAATAAGCCATGCGTTTTACTTTACGTTACCGCACGCGTGTGTAATGTGATAGATTATGATATTGAAATTGGTGCAATAAGAGATGCTTTACAAGCAAATGTGTTATAAAGATAGTTTACACTCTCATCCCATTTAATATTTATTTATTTTTATGTAACCAGGTAATGTAATGATAACCTGGTACATACCTAATTACCAATAATTAAATATAGTAACAGGTAAAGGAAAAGTCTTTAAACATTTCATTTTAAGAGAAATCTATTATTAAACAGGAAGGTATAGGTGCCAACTGCCAACACGCATCAATATGACTATGAGCATTTATTATTTTTATTGTTAATTTCATTATATCTTCATTTAATTCATATTATTTACGTGATTACATAGTGGTAAACAATAAATCTATTCAGAATACATAAAGTGTACATCGTTTACGATTAAGTATAATAATTATAACCTCAAAATCTAATACATTCTGTAGTAGGCCACGGTTCCTCGAAGTTGTCTGTATTTCAACAAATGCCTAATGAGAGTTTATGAATGTTTTTTATTAGTTAACTTATAAGTTTGTTTTTTTCGCAGATTCAAAAGAAAATAGACTTGAGCATCACGGACATGAAAAAAAGAGGTCGTTTTTTCAGGTCCGTGTTGAGCATACGGTGTAAATTTTCAACTCAAAACCTCCACGCGTTCCCGAGATAAGGGTCTTGTCAGACAGACAGATAAACAGCCGTATCTTTTTATTAGTTAACTTAGAAGTTTAATGTTATCGCAGCTTCAAGCGGATACTTGAGTAGGTATATGGTTTAAATTATAACTTAATACCTTCACGCGTTTCAAAATAAAGGATCAGACGACGATCAGTACGAAACCCTAAAAAGTAACCATTAGTCAAAATTTTACACATTCAATGTATATGCCGTGACATTGACTGACTGACATTGAATAGTCAAATTCAACTATGCATCAAACAAATTAATTAAAAAAACAGACACTTTTAAAACTACTAGAGCCATCTTTTATTAGAACTATATTACTAAGGACCTTCTTTTTATGCAAACAGCGCCATCTACGTTAATTTTATAAAATTATACCGGTTGAAATATAGCATGCTATGTAAAAGTTGTCTCATTGACATTTTAACCTAATAGTTTTTAAACCACGTAATAGATGGCGCTGCACGAAAGCGCGTTTACAAAGATTGTTTTAATGAGGTTGGTATACTGTATGTTTTATAAAATTTAATAAAATGTGATTGAGAAAAATTATTCATCAGAATAATTGTTATAACTGATACTAAATATAATTAATGTTTTAATAAATCCGTACAATATTCGAAACTATAAACTGAGTAAATACTTTTTTAATAAGACAAGTCCGTCTTCACAAACAGTTTTCAACAGCCATCATATAAAATAGAAATAGTAAACAAGAGTTTAGGTTAGCTTAAAGAGATATTTATTTTTGTACACCTCTGTATTAATAAGCTAGCCCTTCTATTTAAAATATTTGCATTTTACGTATCAAAATGTGATTTACAACATAATTTAACAATAGCAAAGCCAAAAACTTGGGTGGCGAAAACGGCACCTCACCGCTATATATTGAAAAAAGAAGAAGAAGGTATTCTTAAGTTAGCACAAAGTTATTTATCACAAAACTACAATAATAATTAAATTTCTAATTACATGTACTTAATCGAAAAAAAACAACATTTCCTATGTACGATAAAGTAGGTAGGTACTTACTTTTATGTAGAAAAACCCCTTTTTGTTTTAATCTAAGAGAAAGACATTCAAAATAGGTACTAACTGATTAAAGTTTGTCTTGGATTGATAATTTTATCATCATTACAGAATTTGCAGAATAATTGAATGATGGCTACAAGTAACACTGACGAGAATATACTCAAATATGAAAACTTCATAAATGACGTATTAAAGGAAGACCTTAAGAAATTGGAGATAAGGTTGCAGATGATCAATGGAGAAGTGGCAGACCTCATTCAACAAAAGCACACTCTAAAAGTTATTTCTGATAAGAACGTACATCCTTCAGGATTTAAGACTCAGGTGAACTTAGGCTGTAACTTTTTCATGGAAGCCTCTGTAACAGACATGTCAACTTTACTCATGAATGTGGGATTAAATCATTTTGTAGAGTTTACCATAGATGAATCAAATAAATATTTGGATATAAGAATCAAGGCATTCGAAGAAAAGGCTGCAGAGTTACAACAGAAAGCAGCGGAGACAAAGGCGCATATCAAACTAATGCTGCTTCATATAGGTGAAATGTATGAACAAAAGGGTTTTAAGAACAGTTGATGTCACTTTGTAGTCTTAAGGAAATCTATTTTGATAATCATTGTAGTTTCTAAGACTATACTTTTATAAAAATGGCATAAATTAAATTCTTATTGGCAGATGATTACATAAAATGTTTTGTACTGTAATAGCAATAAAATGTCAAACAATTATATGTCATGTATATTCATATCGACATTGGAAAAGCAACGCCACTTCGAGGCTGCTTAAAATTGACATTAAATAAAAACTGAAATTAAGTTCTTATTTAAGTAGCACCAATTTTTCACATATGTATGGAGAATTTATACTAATATTATAAAACTGAAGAGATTGTTCGTTTATTTGATTGGTTGAATTCACAAATCTCAAGAACTACTGGTCTGATTTGAATAATTCTTTTTGTGTTGGATTTGGAAATGGCGGCGTAACAAAGTACACAACAGCATATGTCTTTCTGTCCAGGGTACATTTTTCTTTAAATCCTGCGGATGAAGCCACAGGGCACCTCTATAGCTCTAGTAGATTGATAAATTTGTTCAGAATAGTGGAAGATTGCCAGCCTATCTTTTAAACTAAATTTAATCCTGTTGTACAAAATGCACTCATTAACTTGCACCATTAATGGTACAAAATGTAATAATAAGAAATTAATATAGTAATGTCTGCATTCTAAATATGTAAATACCTTAAATTTACTTAAAACACTTTAAATTTCAACTACTACTTCACATGGAGCAAGTTGAATTTCAAAAATCCACCAGTGTTTCATAACACAAAGAATTACATCAGCATTTTGGTTTGTAAATCAAAATAAAATGTTCCGCACGGGACTGGCTCAGTTTTTTTATTCCGAAAACGAATAAGCCTCAAGAATTTAACGATAGGGTAAAGATTTAAATTATTATATTTTATTAAAATACATTTTCTATGGCTGTTTTTGCTATCTATTGTCACGTAAACGTCATTTGAATTCAAATAAAAACATAAATATTTAAAAACTTCTGATTTTATACGATTTTTTACTATGTCTCGCTTTTTTCACTCAAAATGTTCCAAAATCCCGACTTTGCAAAAAAGAAATCTGGCAACACTGAATGAGGGCTACCGTTTTCTGCCTCACCAGATGGCGCCACTGTTGAGTGAGGTCCTAAATTGTAACTTTTAAAGTTTATTAATACGCATATGAAATCAAAGGTTACATTTAGATCGTATTTTAACACAAAAGAACCATATCCTAAACATAATAGGCCATGCCACAGTGACGCCCAGTTCCGTTTTATTCGGAAAAAATGGGAACATAATCATTTTTCTAAGCTCAAATTTTTAATAACTGACATTCATTGCCACATAAATCATATTTGCCATAATTAAGCCGAATTGTTACCAATTATTCACAACATTATTTTAATAAGAAATAAACCCGCGTAGTCAACCAACAAGCAATAACATTTGACATTTCGGAGACCTCACGCTACACTAGCGCCTCTAGCGGCGGATTCATACGCGATAGCCCTCATTACATAGTTATTTTTTTAGTTTCACTATGTTAAACCTTTGCATCAGAAAAGCTTAAACCAATAATAATGATTATTATGGGTCCATAGTTGTGTACAACGTTTACCTAGACTTTGCCTTTATATTATAACAAAGAATATTATTATGATTATGAATTCTCATTTGAAAAGTAATTTTAGTATGAGATAGGATTTAACAACAACAACAAAAACAATTATTCCCAGTAGTTCCATGTAGCTAGTACCACATGGAACTAATGAAACCTTAAAACTGAATTTTTGTGCCCTTAGTTCCATGTAATTTTATACTAGTTTTATAGCTGGCATTGTTTTTTAAGGAACTGCTGCAACTATTTAGTCCTATGCAATAACATTTGTATTCCGTAATAGTACTACAGTTAGGGTTACCATTAAGGATTTTTAAATAAAAGTCGACATTTCGAAAATATCCGGACTTTTTGGTCTGAAAATGGTACCATTAGTCACTTAGTTACAATGGTATGGTATTTAAATTAATATGTACTTTTATTTTTCATATTTTCTATGAATTTAAAGATCTGGACATAGTCCAGACTGTAGTCGAAAAGTCTGGACAAGTCCCGACTAATCCGGACGGATGGTAACCCTAACTACAGCGCAACCTCAAAATATGAAGATTAGTTCTATGTTATTTTACATCAGCTTTACTCAATCAATTCAATTTATTTTCACAATGATGATTACCTAAGAAAAAATGGGTGCGTGTACTTATGTAGGCGCGTAGAAGTTATCCTTCTTTCGCATCGTTTAAAATTAGTTTTTAATTGCATGCAAATAATTAATTACAATAGATTAATAAAAAGTCTGGAAAAATGAATTGAAAATTGAATACCTATAACTGTTACTTTATTACAAAAAATAAAGATGTGGTTTTTGGTTCTACTGCACCAATGGTCAAGAGATGGCGCTGTAGCCTTCTGAATCGCGCTTTGGTTCCGTTGTTCCAGATTAATAAATACTTTTGATAGGCCTTCACCATGCAGTCGTTAGCATAGCACCCACTAAATAGAGATTCTATTTCTATTTTGTTGGTAGATTTTCTTAATGTGCGGTAAACACAAAAGTAACAGCACGAAGTTAGTCGCTAAAGCGAATTTTGTGTTACAGTGATGCGCGCGCATCTTAAAATTTCACTCTCATCATTTTTTCATAACGCGCCTAAAGAAGTATAACTTCAAAAATAATTGTAATTTTTGATTAATATATTTTATTACGACGTACTTTATTACGAGTTTAGCTATTATTATAATGCAATTGTTGTAAGAAGAAATCGGTACATATTTTTCCTGTTACTAGTTTTATTTGTAAATTATGAATTTATAAATAGATTATGTATTTTTGAATAAAATTTTTCCTTTTCGTTTGACTTGGGTTTCTAAATTATTTCGTAAGTATTCTATCCACACATCTTCAGAGCACTAGCTTGCACTAGTATATATTGCATTCTACCGGTGATGTTTCGAGTCTTATAATAATTATTAATGAACTAATTATAAAAATATATACATATTTCAGTAGTTTAATGATGGTAGATTAGTTTTATGAAAGTTTTTGATAGTAATTCTATTTGAAACATAATGTCGAAAAGACAAGAACACATTAAAGAATAAGAAAAAAAAAATGCCTTTAAAAAGGTTTCTTGATACAATAGGGGTGATGACGGGGTACAGTAAAAAAAAATCTATTTAGTCCGTCAGTTAGTGATCAAAAAAATAATGGACACGTATTTTTTCTTTGGGCAATCAACCAAAAAATGACAAAGTTATAGCGCGTCATAGTTTGGGAGTAGGGATTCGTGACGTCACTTTTGAGTGAATTTTCACTTATAAGTGTACTCAAACGTGACGTCATGCGATTTTTCAAATCAATATATCTCTGCAATGTTTATATTGTGTGAAAAAAGAAAAAATACGTGTCCAATACTTTTTGATAATCTACCTGATAAACAAAGAAAAAAAAATAGTCATCATCCTTAATGTTGATAAGAACTTAGGGTACGGCCACAGTGCACTCAGATTCAGACTCTGAAAACAAGCGCGTGAAATAAACAGTGTAGTTAAAGCAGGGTGGCCATAGTGGCAGCAGGCCTGCGCAGGTTTCGGAGTCAAGAGTCAGACACTACCGGAATGTTTAGGTCATTCAGATTCTGAATTCACCAGCGCCGCTCGGACCGCAGGTAGGGTTGCCAACCCTCCTATAAAATATAGTATCCTACTTTAATAGGCGATCAAATACTATATTTCTAAAAAATACGTAGTAGGCGAAATTACTAAGCATATTTTTGACAGTAAAAGCTTTCTTAAAAAATATTAGAGATTGTTATTATAATATTAGTAAGGTAAAGAGCAACAAAAATATATTTATTTCAAAAATAAAGTAAATATAATAACCACATACGATCTAGTGTCGATTCTAGCACGATTCTCTAAATCTAAACTTAAATTTGACAACAGTGCATCTTTGCCATTCTCTATACAGAATGAAAAGGAGAGACTGATGTTAATTCTTCATCATATGAGGTTCAATTTTTTTTAAAATGTAGTAGTTAGAACGTTTCCACTTCCATCCTAAAATATTGGATGAAACGTTTCCTATCGACTTTTAATTAAGGAAACAAATGATGGTATTCCCCATATTCTCCGATCGATCTTTATTAGAAAATTCCTCCATGTTTACAACTGCGAAAACACCCCCCAATTTAAGTTTCTGGATCAACAGCTTCAAACGCGTCGAATGAGAAAGAGATATTGTTGAATGACTGTCGATTGCGACTTTTTACAGATTAAAAGTTTATGAAGTGGTTTTATTTTTATATAAAAATGTAATAAAGAAAACCCCCGTTTCCCCCAAAACAAAATTTCTTCCCCCATTAATACCCCCATCGCATTAAAAACCCCCCAAATTTGGAGTAACCTCCCCAACCTGGCAGGCAACAGTGCTCGCGTCGGCGTCTTGTATTATCTGCTGCCACTGTGGCCATCACCTGCTTTCCTCAAGCTGACATCTCACGAGCCTGTTTTCTGAGTCTGAATCTGAATCTGAATCTGAGTGCACTCTGGCCGTACCCTTAAACTGGAAATGTCATATCGACTCTGTTCGAAAATAGAAAAAATCGTTTTTGCCTTAAAAAGATTGAGACAAACAGTATCTACAGAGGCTGCACGAATGGCTTACTCGGATATGTTTCATCCGCCTTAAAATATGGGCTGCTCTTATGGGATAACTCAGTAGACATCGATAGGGTTTTTAGGATGCAAAAAAAATTGGAACACTTCCATTGCCCTGCATAAAGGAAGCATGTTTCTTTGTCAGGGATCACAATTCACATCAAGTATTTCGAGAAGCGCGTAAAAATAAGCAATAGACACACGAGATGTCAATATAGAAACTAATTTAATCAACCTCCTTGCCACGCATGTATTTATAGAGTTAATGCTTATAACATGTTAGTATGTAAGTATATATAATAAATTATCCGACAATATAAAATTAGAAACTGGAACAATGTTTAAAGTAAGTTAACAAAATGGTTACAAACAAAATGTTAATATGACACATGACAAAATAGCTAACTGCAATTTCACACCTGCTTGCAGGTACAATACATATACTTCTATAAAATGTATCAACTTGTGAAATGTATTTTGGCAAATAAATTAAACTTATTATTATTACTTATAAAAATCAGAAAAACAGAATGTCAAAAGGAAGAGAATACATTTTAAAACCGGCCAAGTGCATGTAGTGCCATGCGCAGTGTAGGGTTCCTTAGTTGTCTGTCGTTACCACAATATATTTTCTGTATCGGAAATTAAAAAAATAATGAATATCAAACTATGTATAACAACTAAAATACCTAAATCAATGTCAAACTGCGTCTCAATCTGAAAATCAATTTGATATTAAAACTTACTAGCAAACCAGTGAACCAAATGTTCACCAAAACCTGATTTAAAAAAAAATGTATTTAATTAATTGAGAACTTCGGAGATTTTGTGTGGTTTCGTTTGAAATTCGTGATTTCTCGAAAACCGGAAGTGCTACGTTACTCAAATCCAGTTTGTAGTCTTATCAGACTATTCTTAACTTATAACTTAAACATTCTCTTTATCTATCTCTTACGGTTTGGCCGCTGAAACAGCACCACAGACAGACGGACGGACGGACTTGTCTAATAGATAAGAGATTTTATATACGAATGATTACCTCCGATCTTTTCAAGTACTTATATATATATACAGTATATACCCTTAATAAAAACGTAAGAAGCGCTATTCAGAAGTCATTGCCGTTGGTACTCGCAGTACCTTTGTGGAACTAATGATGTTTTTCAATGCAAAGTTTTACGCTACAATAACTGTCTATGTTACTATTAATGTTTTCTTCTAAGGAGTTTTTAATAAGTAAGAAATTGTCTTTAACCAAATTTGCTCTTAAAGTAACAAAAACTATTGCTCTTAAAGTAACAAATCTATCTTCATCGTTATAATTTTTCTTAGAAGTTCATGAAAAGCACTATTATCATGATTTTTTCCAGGTTTTTAAGCCAATAGTTTAGCTTTTAGAGGGAGGGGGACGCTCTACTTGAGCAAAAATTTCCACTTTAAAGTAAGTACAATATTTCGAAAACGGATCGCTAAATCGAAACATAGTCTTAGGAACCCTTAAGTAATTTTAAACGACCTTTTCAACGATACACCACACGATAGGGAAGACAATGAAAAAAAACATCCCCAGTTTACATGTAGGGGAGCTTCTATAAAAATATGTTTTTTTCAAAATTTTATTCTACCATTTCGTCTGCGTGATTGATATAAATATCACGATAAAATTATAGCTCTCTAGTGCTAACAGTCTCCAAGCAAAACCGGAGACGGAAAATTGGAAACATTTCGAACATGATGAAACCTATGTCAAAAGCAAGAGAACACATGAAAAAAGAGGACAAATGTCTTTGAAAAGGTAAAGAATGGGAAAAACTCAGAACAGGATAAAACCTATATCAAAAGGAAGAGTACACATTAAAAATACAGGAGAAATGCCTGTGAAAAGACAAAAAGTCGAAAAAATTCAGAACAGTATGTTACCTACCTACGCCATAAGGAAGAGGACACATTTAAAAAAAAAAGAAAAAGAGCCTTTGAAAAGGTAAAAATGGAATTTTTGGCGGGATCGGGAAGCGTCACTTTAGTTGTTTTATTTTTCTTGTTAAAAATTGTGTTGGGGCGGATGTTAGTGTCTAATAATGGTGGATTATTAAACACTAAGTGTTCGGGAACATGCACAAGTGTAGGCAAGTGCAACAAAATAGCGGAAAGTGTCTTTCGACGTTCCTTCAAGAAGTCCACGGGGAGGTTCGAGTAAATCCCCACACTTTTACTGAAACATAGGGAAAGGGGAATTGACTTGACTGCCACTTACTTTGACTTGATTTATTACTTTAACCACGAGTGCTGTAGTATTTGTAAACATTTTAACACTTGACATTGGCTAAATGCACAAGCCGTGCGAAGCCATTTAGGAAAAAAAAGGTAATAAGTGGGAAAAATTTCAGAACATGTTAAAACCTATGTCAAAAGGAAGAAAACACGTAAAAAATGGAAAAAATATTTATTGGCAATTTGAGATCGGGATGGGTGTGGGGAAACGGTTAATCGTGACTTCGGGAAAACTATTGTAACTCTCATCGAAAAATTTAAATGCTGAAGTAGGTAATTAAAAGATCTACAATTCGGATTTACACCTTTTTGTATAAATAGCTCTTTGTATAACATAGGCTCTAAGTGTTCGAGCGGACACCTGTGTAGTGTAATAATAATAAATTGTATTTGGTACTTCGTTTAAGGGTAGTTACTAGATATTTTGTTAGCACAGATGAGAAGTACCAATATAGTATATGTTTATGTACCGCACCTAGGGTTGCCAAATGGCCGGGATATTTTGCGTGTTGTCCCGTGTCCAGTAATTACACGCTATTATCCCGGATTCCGATAATGTGCTAGTCTCGTAACTCAATAAAATAATAACGAATGACACCTGCTTGATGTTTTAATTCAGGGATGCAAGGGTGCAAATGTTCCAGAATTGATAAGCCAGCATCTGGCAACCTTTACCGCACCGCATAGCATCGTTTAAGGCTGAGCGCAGATTAGAGTCAAGACAGTCTCAAGACAGACTATTGCTTAACAAATATTATGAAGATGCGCACATTCGAAATGAGACGTCTCATAGACAAAAAAGTCTTATGTACACAAGAACTGCAAAGCCACAAGTCTGACTAACGACTGTCCGCTTCCCTTTGTAATGTATGCGAGGGCGCACACCAACGACAAAATTGTCTAGCGATTAGGGATGATAATCGATACTGAAAGCATGTATAATACATACGATAAAATAAGTAATCTAAGGGTCCATAAATTTTGACAAATTATCAAAGATAGATTGATACATTCATTCGAAATTACTGGTAAAACTTTCTGGGCTGGTGCCTTAATTTCTATATAATAAATAATCGGTGAAATCTATTCTGATACTGATGAAAATGGTGTGTGTCGCATCATAGACAAAACAGTTTCGTCTTGGTGTGCGCCTTGTGGTAGACACAACTGTTTCTTTTTAATTGTAAAGCTGTCTCGTCTATGTAAGACAAGATTGTCTAACAACTGTCGTGACTCTAATCTGAGCTCAGCCTAAGGTAACCCTCCCAGGGTTCTTAAGTATTGAAGTGTCCGACTAATTAAAAAATCAAGTGCTCATACTAATTGAATTAATTTAATAATCAGCTCGAATACCGCTGCACAAGAGTTTTAGTCAATTTGAATAATTACATACAGCTCAAGTCAAGATCCAACTTAGGTCAGTGGATTGGAAGAAGTCGAATAAAATTAGCATTTAACGTGACGATGAGCTGTACAACAAACCGTCTCGGGGTGAATTGTTTACCAATCCTTATGATCACTTCATGTAGGGGAAAACTGATTGCTCAAGTATATCACACCTACTTATGTTATGTAATAAGAATAAATAAATAAATAAATATTTCCAACACTCACACCAATTAGCCTAGCCCCAAAGTAAGCACTGCAAAGGCTTGTGTTATGGGATACTAGGGTAACGGATAGAATACATATGTATATTGTACATATATAAGTATATTTATATGAAATACATATTAAACATCCATGACTGGAGTACAAATGCTCGTACTCATCACACAAACATCTGCCCCCACCGGGATTCGAACCCGGGACCTCTCGAGTTGGCGACGCCATATGGAACCCGGCGTATAAACCACTCGGCCACGGAGGTCGTCAAATATTCTTCTATCTTTTGTTTCTTTGGTCATAATTTTATTGAGTTAGTTTATAGGTAGCTGGGATACGGGTAGGGTTACCATATCTCAGGATTTGTCCTGAGAATTTAGGATTTCTGGACTCTTCTCAGGATTGCGGCTGGATATTGCAAATCTCATGAAATCTCAGGAATTTTTGAATTTCCAATAAAATACAGATTACGTTTTAAAGATCTCTTTAATAAAAAGTTAACAAACTAAAAATAATCTTCTATTGGTAATGATTGCACAATTAAAATCAGTACTTTATTATCCAAGTAGGTACTTAATCAGTTTTATCATACTTATTATGTGAAGATACATTTTTAAGTAAGGGTTTTTCTTTAATTATGGATTCATATAATGCCCTACATAACATGTAGCTCTTCAAATTATATTGATTTAAAAGTATAAGCATAGTATAAACGATAATATTACGACTTCTTTAAATTGTTAAGTACTTTATTTGTTTGATTTGTAGAAAATAATACTTTACATGTATTCTTTGTATCTCCCCCTCGGTTCGGTTTCCTCAATGTTCTTTGTAAAGTTTTTATATCGCGATGAAATAAATCTACCACTTTCTTTTTAATTATAATCACGAAACTTCTAACTTTTTTAAAAATACCTCATAATGCACTTAATCTATATTATACACCCAGCAAAGCAAAACTTTTATATACAGTATCTTTCCCACATTATGATATTTCAACACGTTACTATCCTTTTTAATTGCAATTTAAAATTTATGTCAGTTTTTTTTCTGAGCTCCATCTATTTAAAAGACTTCACATTTAATGAAGTATATAAGTTCATAGTTCATCGTGGAGAGGGCGGTACTGTGCACAAAAGGGTTTGCTGCTGTTTGTTATTAAGCATGGGGTTTTCAGAGCTTTCCGCCAGATGTCGCTTCTCACTAACAAGTCCGCTGCCTAGTCCACGTGGATTTTTTTCTAGTAAAATTTTCTTTAGATTTAGACATCTAGCAGTTAAATGCTTCAAAATACAACTGACAAATATTTTCAAGGCGATTCTTACCAGGGCGAACGGAGCCACGCGCGTTGTTGCGTGCGTTGCGTGAGTGCAGATTTTCATCATTATGCAGATTTCACAGCCCAAACGCAAGGAGCTGCGATATACGCAGCGTAGTGCGTGGCAGTGTGAGAATCACCTAAGGTAGGTTTGAAAAATCTGTATATGCGGCTATACTAATAATTAAAGAGATAAAGTCTGTGAGGTTGTAAGGAGTAATCACTGGATCTATTGAATCGATTTTGAAAACTATTTTGCCAACAGAGAGCCACGTTATTTCCGAGTATTATGAGACATATCGTGCACGAGCAACTTATTAGGTCCAAAGAAAAGTCTTACTAGAAAAAAATCCACGCGGACCAGGCAGCGGACGGGACTCGAACCCGCAACCTTCGCCATCCGGGCGAATGCA
This sequence comes from Chilo suppressalis, assembly GCA_902850365.2. Lineage (NCBI taxonomy): Eukaryota > Metazoa > Arthropoda > Insecta > Lepidoptera > Crambidae > Chilo > Chilo suppressalis. The sequence continues at coordinate 3,878,288 of OU963910.1, forward strand.
CTGACCAATTATGCTACCGCGTCGAAATTTTCCTAGCCTTAAGCTACGAGGCAGCGCCATCTCTTCGCATTGTAGGTAACCCACAATTTCAAATTAATACTCTTACATGGAGGTCCCGGGTTCAAATCCCGGTAGGGTTGATGTTTGTGTAATGAATACGAGCATTAGCACTCCAGTTGTGGATATTTAATATGTTTTTCCATATAAATATACTTATATATGTACAATTTATGTATTCTATCGGTTACCCTAGTATCCCATAACACAAGCCTTACAGTGCTTACTTTGGGGCTGGGCTAATTGGTGTGTGTTGGAAATATTTATTTATTTATAAGATTTGGGTAAATCCTGTGGGTAGGTTAGGTTTACAGGCGCAAATGAAAAACACACATCAAATAAAAGCTTAGCTTTATTACTCGTTATATTCACGAAGAAACATCCCTCACTGGTATCAACAAGGTGTCCATGCAGACATTGCTATCAGAGATACATTATTACATCACCGTATTACCGAATTCCACAATCGTTTTGATTTCGTTAAAATTTTGATCAACATACTTTTTGAACAGCCAATATAATTGTTAGGTATAGGTACCAATGTGCGAACGCAATGTTGCAATGTTTGCAAACCACTGGCCTCGAGGCCTGAAATTTTGTTAAGTTAATTTTTATTATTAAATTTTTTTCATCCACAATAACTCCATTATGTCTACTACACCGAACAGTGGTTAGATCCTAAAACATTCACGGACAAAGACACACGCTCGTAAATTATAAGCATTATGACAATGTGATATTATATTAATGTATAATTATTATTGTTGTAGTATTAAGAACCGTAATAATTAATGCGTAGTAAGGTTAGGTTAGTTTTGTGACATCAGGTAATGACTTGTCTGAGGCCCACAGATTACAATAGTGACCCGCAAGTAGCCATTCTAAGACAAATACCGAGGAATCGTTTACAATTACTTTTTTTTCACTTTTCACCTTAAACTTGCTTTAAATTTATCTTTTTTACATCCAGAACCATATAAACATCTTTGAGTTACTTATATAATTTTTTATCTATATAAAGGCCGGCCGCCCCGCCACCCCGCGCCCCCTCCTCTCAACTTTTTATTTACAAATGGTTAATGCTCATAAACGTTTATATCATATTCGACGCTATTCTTAAAATTAAATACAAAAAACGCATGACATCCTAAATTTACCTAATGTCCCCATATTTTTTGTCATTGCTATAAATTACGAAATTTTGATCTTTACACCAACTTTAGAAATATTCAATACAAAAATACTCTTTTTGAATAAAATTTTATACACGAGTCATTATATCGTAGGTGGGGTGCGGGGGGGCAGCGCGGTCGGCTCAAAAGAAAAGCTTTGAGCCTCGTAAACCTTAATATCATGAAATTTGTACTAAATATATCGAAAGTAGCGGACGCGGACTCCTATCACTTAGCCGAAATGCGAGGATACCGAAACGACGCCTAAACACTAGTCAAAGTTTACTCACAGCGCGGGGCACTGGCTCTCCGGTAGGCCGCACAGTGCTCGCACCGTGCCCAGGCTGGGCCAAGTGGCCCGCGCTGCACACCTAAAATAATTTCGTTTTATTTTCAAAATTTTGTCACTAATTTTATCACTGGTGTCCGCATCCGCTAATCGTAGTTTACAAATATATCAAACGGACCGCTACGGGTCGTAGCTCGCCGAACCGATTCAACAAAACCGAAACTCAATAACACAGTCAATACAAAATGAACGTGTATCGCTGTTACGAATGAAGACCACAAGGATATAAATAATTTATAATTACATTCGAATATAAAATTATGAACGCTTTACTTCCGATCGCTCGGGACTAGCTATTGTGTGACGGTTTGCTCCGAGTCCCAAATCTGGGCGTCCAGTCAGCTTACTTAGTTTTTTAGTTTTTAAGCGTCGGCAGTATTTGTATTATAAGACTTCCTAATAGTATATCCGTGCTCAGTTTTTGTTAGTTTTACGTAATCAGATATTATAAACGAATGTCACTTATTAATAACTACCTAAATTTTTCAGCACTTCCCTTATTTGTTTTTTATTCTCACGTATAGAAAAGTTTGATACAGCTATTTGGTACATCTAATTGTTTTCTAATTTCCAAAAATGAAATGCTACATACAATAGAGTCTATTACAATTTCGAAAATTTAGGAACCATAATACCCAAACGTGAAACCAAAATATACATTCTACATATATTGTTTTTTTTTATAATTAATTTTGAAAATAATTACATATTTGTTTCATTTTACATTGATAATCCAAACATTTCGTAGACGGATTCGAAAACACTAAAGATGTAAAGCAAAAACGTCAGATACAATATTTTTGAACGTAAATAAACTATTTATCTAAATACAAAAATCTCAAACAAGAAGAAATGACTCCGCCGAAAGGGCAATTTCAATAAATCTACATATATATTAAATAGATACAAACATGAGCTTCAAAGTCAACACCGAATTTTGTACTTTTTTCTGTGGGATAGCCCCCATGATCACTGTGTGGACTAAAAACTTCGATGTGTCAAACTCGAGTCTTTACACTAAATTTATAAAAATTGTCAACCCATAACTTATGAATAATTAATCGAATATCGAATGATCAGTATCGGCGCGATCGCATTGATATCCTTTGTGGTCTTGTAGCTGCACAGTGAGTCACACAAGTATAAAATCCGGACTAAACATTTCGTACACAAATAACTTACAAAATATCATTACACAATTTTTACGCCTGAAAATATATTCAAAACATTTACGGCTCCAAGTATCTGCAAATTACGGCATGTCAGTTGAATACTGTCGATGGGAAATCAATACATTTCTATTGTAATATGTGTTGTGTAGCCTGCGTTAACACTTCAGTAGTATGAAGAAATCTATGGAGAGATCGGATTAACGGATACATTACTTACTATACAAGGAATTAATACATGACCATTGTCAGCTTAGAGCTGAAACGAATCCAACGCTGCACGCGTGATCTAACCTACCACCCTTACAAAATATAAACTTTCTGTGTCTCTTTCAATAGTTTCAATTCAACCAAGTTTAAGTATGTAATCAATTCCATATCTCAATTCAAACGGTCTATCAGGACTAGCAGAGACACATCAGTTCTACACATATATATACAAATTTTCAGCTCTAATCTGGCAGTTTTGTTATCTGAAACAAACAACTCGTAACATAACACAATGGTAACGTAACATGGAACTATGATCGTTCTCGAATAAGCCCTGCGGCGACTGCGTACTTGCTTACCGACGACGGAATGGAAACTGAACCTGGGCTATTGCGGAGTGTATGGCTGAGTGGGTGGTGGCCACCGAGTGGCCGGGAGGATTTGGAACATAAAACCGGAGGCCGGACGAGGGGGAGGCTGCGTGTATTCTATGTGTCGATGTCTCTGATATAGAAGAGTTCCGTATCTCTCTCACCTAACCTAAACTATTCAAAGCACACCAGTCGACGCCTGGTCCATCCTAAACTGAAGTACCCTTACATTATCGTAATAGATCAAATGGTTACAAATGAAACGATAACAAACGTGTAATATCAAAAGAAAAATGCTTACACTTGCTTAGCTAGGGCCGGCCGCCCGCCCTGCGCGGGTTCGTACCGTGAACTGAGGATGGTGTAAACCTTTGTACAATTCCGCAAAACAATTCGCAATATTCCGTTTTTCTATTGTTGAGCCTTACAAAATACCGTTAGCGCTAAGATAGTAGATTTATCATTTGTTCTGTATTAAAACTATCGTATTATGTACACATCGCTATAAATCTCTGTACAATCTATCTTATTGGTTTATATCTATTTGAGAAGCGAAATAAAGTTTGTGAAATTCATTTGTCCTGTGAAACTGAGGATGTAAAATGAAAGTGCTCCCGCGTTGCGGGGTTGGCGGCCGGCGACTACATGGTATAATAACAAATACATCGAGATATGCGTTCCCGCTCGCACTTGTCCCGTGGCCCGTCCGTGCTCAGCGCGCGCTCGCTTCGAAGCTAAGGGACAAGCGGCGAGCGAGTCGCCCTACATATATCTACGAATCGAACTAATTATTCTTCTATAGTATAATAGTAAGTGTGTGTATGTATACTGTTGTTCGTTTGAACTGTTGCGTGCGCGAGGCGGGGCATGCGCGGGCGCTGCGCGGCGTCCTCGGCTGGGCAGTGGGTACTATTGAGGGCCTTTTGTATTAATTTCTTATTTTCACGTAAAAAATCAACATTTTTTTGAAGGCACTTCTGATCGGACGATGTGGCCCAGTGCGATTTGCATGTACTGACGAATGCTAAATATTGTAACTGTAAATTTATCGGCTGTTTTGGGAGGTACTTGTTCTATTATATGTGTTGCCTTCAACTATTGCGCCTGCATTGGATTGCGTGTGGAATGTCTATTGAGAAGATAGCCGCCGCGGAGCGCCCGCCTGCGGAGCGCGCGCGTCACCATTACTACTAGGAAATGTAAATTTTGATCTAATCTGAATAACTGTATGAAATTAAATGAACCTGTTTTAATTAAGGAATCCTTTTTACTTTGTTAAAATGCTTAAACAAGTCTGGTTTTATAAAATGTCCTTCTGTCTGCCAAAATATTTTCTGTGTTCCAGAAACTTAACAAAATGGTGTGACGCTCCGCACTCGTGGTGGTGACTGCTTGTAGCCCACGCATAATTTTGGAAAATAGTTTTTTATCTAACAAATAAACTTAATCCTATTATATCCGAAGGCCGCAGTAGCAGCACCCCGGATCAACTATATTGCGATCCGAATAATGCCGAAATATTTCATAATCAAACCAAGGATGCTTACATTAATAATAACTTAAGATGTTTAAACCTTTTCGAATTTTGCGACTGTATCGTTTATTTCTATTGAAATTCTTCTGCTTTGAACCTAAAACTGGCTATCGGTATAAAAATAATCTGTAGAATCTTTGTTTGTGGATCGAAAAATAACCCTGCTCTATTGTACTAATTACTATGGTTAACGTTAATTATTCCTAAAATAATTATGACGAGGTAAAGGTTGACAATTTTCGGCAACACAGGGTGTGCCAAGAACGCAAACGCTATAAGTATAAGGAGGCTAACATCTCCAAAGGGTGGGATTGGGAACAAAAGGAGTAAACAAAAAGAAAACAAAAAAGTTCAAAACTTAAGCAGTTAATATATTAATCGTTTTTCTTCTTAAATAATAAATCAATAAATGATTTTGAGATATACACAACTATAAAAACCATTTTAAGATAATACTTAATAATAATATAATAATAATTATATATAGCGAAATATATTATGTGCAGAAATAAAATTCTAGGTGACTTAAATTTTCTCTTACTCGTAACCTAACGAATTGCCTAGTAGAGCGCTAGTGGCATGGCGCCACTCAACTTCCAACGTACAAATTTCAATAAGTAATTTTTATTTTTTAACTTTTTTTTCTTTTATCAATAATTTTGAATCTGAAGGCCTAAATGCGAGTGTCGTAAAATTTTGGTGTGCGAAACGATATTCGTAACGTCCAAAAAGTGTTTTTTATTTATTTTTTATTATGTCCAAAGTTTTTTGTATTCCGAACATTGTGCGTGGAGGCGCGCTCACTCGAGTTGTTCGAGGAAGTTGGGCGACTTGAAGTACTCTGGTACGGGGTCGTCGAGCCGCGAGATGACCTTGTATATGGACTTCTTCCAGCTCTGCTCCGCGTCCTTGCCGCCCTGGATGGCGCGGAAGAACTCCCTTAATGTTTGCTCTACTACATATCTGAAGTTTGGCGGCACCTGGAAAGGTAAGACGGTGTGTCGTTAGTAACTGTTTGTAAGTAAACTAATTCTAGTTTTCAAGCTACAGGCCAGCGAGTTTACAAGCTATTAGGAAACTCGCTGGCTTGTAGCTTGCAAATTCGCCCCGTGTCATCGAGGCTTTAGGATGGAGGCTCGCCTGATGGTAAGCTGTCACCATTGTTTATGCTAGCGATACCAGTCTCCGTAGCATGAGCACCACAATTTACATTATATCACGTTTTTTGTCACGTCTAACTGTCAAGTTCCATAGTAATTTGACAATTGAGCGTGATTAAAACGCGTTATATATCTTATCGCGGTGTTCATGCCACGGGGGCAGGGTATCAATTATGCATTGCTTACTCTATGGAGCTCAGAAAAACTTGCTCATTGACAATTTCAGAAAACTAACAAAATTTAGTCTTATTATACTAAAGTTTTCTTTAAGGTGATCAATTGGTCATTACTTCAAAAAACTGAGCACTGTGCGTTGTTGTGTTTGCATCCGATCAACATTTTTCATGTGAACATTTTATAGTCAGAACCAATAAGTATTAAGGTATAAGTTGATTCTATCACTGTAAAATAGGTGGGAAAATAATGAATGCTTAATTATGTACAGTGCAACCCCGATATAACAAATCGATAGACAAAAAGTAAATATTCGTTATATTGAGTAATTCTTTAAACTGAAGTTTGGTATACTGAGGTTAGGTAAAAAATAGTTTCCTGGCGTGACCTGAATCACGTTCTATGGGAATAAGGGCCATATATTGATGGAAACCTTATATGTATAGAGGTTTAAATTCGTTATTTAGAAGTATTTACTTAGAATTTTGATACTTGAAAATTTGTTATAAAGAGTTTGTTTGCAAAAAGTGTTCGCAATGTGAAGGTATATTTTCCTTATGGCAAATTCAAAGGGATTACGAAGAATTTGTTCATGTGAAGTCGTTTTATTGTGGTACGTTATCTTTAGGTTGCACTGTATTAGTTTTAAAACTTATTGCATTTCACAGAACGTCAAAAAAGGCCAATGACTATGTAGATAGTATACTTTTAATGAAATGAGGTACCTCTAACCACAAAAGCCACCCACCTTGAACTATCTAACAATAAAAAAATGTACAGAAATTAAGCAGATCTCACCTCTATGTGATTGTTCCTGTTGTAGTGCAGGTTGAGCACCCTGTACAACTCGGAGTCCCCTGCCACGTGGAGGTCCTCGGCCGTCTTCAGACCCTCGCTGATGGCCTGCCGCGCGTACTTCTCCATCTGGATGTAGTAGAACTCTCTGCGAATGGAAAGATGGTACTGTTAAATATAGTGGAAAGACGCACCTATTTTTTTGAAGTGAAATTTCTTTACGGTCGGGGTGTTGATGGAAAAATCCTATGGAGAAGAAGAAACGGAAATACGTCACGAACGTCACACTATTATACGTACAGGGTGTTACAAAAATACAAATAAATCTTGAAGGGCGTTGAAGTACATCATATAAAGAATCTTCTCTAATGTTCTTTATTACAGCAGATTTATTACTACTCCTGGTAAGGTGCATGAACCCCGAATTAGTGACGTGTCTTAAAATGATCGATATTTTTATTAATCATCAAAAATAACTGATTTTATAAAAGGTTCAAACTTCTTGCAAATATTTTAAGAAAATTAGAGAAGACTCCTTATAATATGTACTTCAACGCCCTTCAAGCTTTATTCGTATTTTTGTAACATCCTGTATAATATATGTGTGTGTGTGAGATGCGTGTGCAGCTCTTCCCGACGAGCATGAAAGTTGGAGGGTAACTCGGCGAAGGCTGAAACGCTACTAGCGTCACGAGCGTCACACGTGACAATATATATATATTTATATACATCTATATGCGTGATGAGTGCACTACTCCATTCCCTAATATTAGGTTATTTAAGAAAATAAGTTTTATATCAGTACCCCTAGCACGAACCATAATCGAATTCGAATAGTTTTCGAGCGCGAAATGTCAATGTCAAATTTTGTATGGAAACTTGAACAGTAACTCCACAAAGTATGTAACGAGAAACTAAAAATCAGTACACATTTGACAATGACATTTCGTACTCGAAAACGTTACGAGTTCGATATTGGTTCGTGCTAAGGGTACTGGAGTTATGGTCCGTGCACACAATTTTTTTGGATAAAAATCTTTTTCTTGTGTACTCCAGTTTTTTTTTTAACTATTCAGAGTTAATACATTATCTGTGTATCGGCTTTGGTGAAGTACTAGCAATAGCAATCAATTGAATTGATTAAATACGATGGTAGTTAGTTTTAAGTATAATAAATACGGCATTACTGTTCTGTATACATTTTTAACAACTTGCTCAGTAAGAAGTCTGTACGTGTGAAATTTAGAAACGCTAACGTAGATATTTTGATATTTGTAACATGGTACAATGGTACATTGCACCAGTAATGCCACAATCTGCCACACCTTGACACAGCTTCGGGTGACTCTGGTACCAAATGCGCAAAAATTTGCGTTCGTCATTTGACAAATGACAGATGTAAAATTAAAAAAAAAAAACCTTCGAAATAGTTTTGTCTTAAAAAGTTATTGAGCTGCGTGTCGATGGCGAATTTTGACACGCACAAAAGAGGCTGTGGGAGACAATAAATTTCTCTGTAGGCAAATGACTCTACCCCACCTGATGTTCAGTGGTAACAAAGTCCAAACGCGAAGATAGCTGGTACAGCAGTTATAAACTGCCACACCAACCATCCTCACCTTGCCGGCCTGCAAAAATGCTTCTTCACGATAGAACTAATTCAAATTTCAATTAAATTTTTATTTTAGTACCAAACCTTCTTCGCACAGAAGCTTATATGAATCACTATCGCATCGGTTATAAAATACAGTTAGCAAGAGTGAATAAGTACATAGGCAGTCTAACGAAGAATGCTGTGCTGTCAGCGCAGTGACACTTCAGACACAATGAAATTAAAAAATAAAAAGAGCACTCGAATTCCGTCGAGGGCCGGGAAAGGATTTGATTAGCCATTTGCGCTCTCCGCTGGCGTCGCATCGCTATCTTCGCTCCGGTTCGCTTGTGAGAGCGAGCGTAGCGGTTCGAGAGGCACACGAGGCTAATTACTTACGAGTTCGTATTCAAACGGGCTAATTCGGTTTTTCACGTTACTGCAAGTGACGCGTAGAGCAGGAAGCCGGATGCATGTTCGAAGAGTACAAGTCGGAGACGGAATAAGTAACTAACACGTGCCTTTTTTTCGAGAAACTGGGAATGGTTGCATTTTGTTTTTTTTTTGTTCAACGAAACGGAATTGAGACGAGAACAAATCGAGTTTTCTGTTAAGGAGATCTACTTTTCTGTTTAATATTTTATAGTACATACCAATTTACCTACATTTAGGAAAGAGTTTTCAAAATAATTGTAAATTATGAGCTTTTCTATAACCCGCTGTACTGACAATTGCACATACGATCTTTTAACCGTTTTTTTTTAAATTAAGCTATATCCTATAAGTAAGTTACAAAATATCATCGAGTATCAATCAGCGAGTTGCGTCTCAACCGTTCGCGAGAAAGGGACGCTCGATCGAATCTCCCTCTCGCACCCCTGCAGTTTCTTTTATTTTTTAATTGGCACTCGACGGAGATTGCGGCCTTACTAATTGAGTAAGTAAATTAAGTGTCTAAATAATTACGTGCTGGTTGTCTTCATGGTGTGCACACGATGACAGATGATGGTAAGTGAGAACGATTCACGCATCACGCCATATTTTTGCCACTAATTGGCGTTGTTAAGTGCGTTGAGATTAGCCATTTGTTGATTGCGTTATGTCTGAGTGTTAGGGCATATAACATCACATTATGTAATGAAAGGTGACTTCACGAATCATCCCTGAAGTCATTTTTTTACTTGACGACTCGTAAATAATTAAACAGAGAGATAAAATAGCCCTTTCTATTTCTAAGTTTCGTGCCGGTTCTTCTCAGTACAAGGTCTCCCGTCGTAGATTTACGAACCGCTGGCGTAGCTTCTAGACATTCATGAGTGCTTGTAACACCTAATAAATTACTTTGAGTTTCAGTTTCATTAAGTAAGACATATTATATAACCCAATAATTTTGCTTTAAAAGGTATAGGAATATGTAGGTACATCCTCTATTAATAATAATAATATATATAGTTTCTTTCTCTGCGGCCCTAACCACCGGTAGCTTGGGCCTGGCTCCGCTGCTGGTGGCCTTCTAGGTTAGGTTTTTTATACTATATTTATTTTTGTATTTACGTTTTTGTATTTTACTTTTATATCTTTTTATAAAAAACCAAAGAGTATAATAATAATAATAATTTATTTCAGGCCGTATAGTCCATATTGTGTTGCCAATTCTTATTGCGATTAGAAATCGTTAACATTCGATAAGAATCAGTACTAAAATGTGTCTCGATTTGTAAGCAGTTGGTCGAGTCGACCCACATCGGAGCATGCGGGCCGCTACCTAACCAGCACACCGAAAGAAACTCTCTTTGTAGGGTAACTGCTTTTCACTGATATTCGTAATCGAAAAGTATGTACTTCAGAGTAAAACAATGAAAGTAATTCTATGGATATTTATTCACGTCTGTTTCAGATAGGCTTCAAAAGAAAATATAAAATTTGATTTACACCTTCAGCGATTCGTAGCTTACAGTGTAAATAAGATACAGTTTAAATCATTTATCTAATTCTAAAAAAAAGAAAGAAAAAGAAAAAAAAGAGAAAGGAAATTAATTTACCCAATTGTGAAGTATGTAACAAAGTGGACGATGTCCAACACATTTTGATGGAATGTGTGAAGAACAGAAGAGAGAGAGAGCTATTCATACAACAATATCAACTTAACTTTGAAAATATAGGTTCGTTTGTGGAAATATTAGCACTACCAAACTCAGATGCAGCAAAGTCGATGTTTGATATGGTTTTCGCTAGTAAGAATAGCTCGCCCTCTCCAATGTTTTAAATTAAATTAGTTGTGTATGTTTTGGTTAGGGTACGATGAGGCTGGCATATTCGCTGGCCTCTAAATAAATAAAGAAAAAAAAAAACATTTACCTATATTGTCTTTCGATTCCAAAGAAACTGTGTAATTTGAACTATTTTAAAGATGAAATGGTTTCGGAAGATAAAAACAAGATGTTGCAAATATAGATATGTAGTTCTTAACCATATTGAACTTAATTCATTGACATTTATAAAGAGATCGTTTGTTAAATATTAACTACATAATTGACAATTGCAAATTGTCAATTTTTATTTTTATTTAAGTAGGCATTTAATAAGATATTTGTTTAATTTCAAATATCATAGCAAAAATCCGTTACTGGAAATCAGCTGTTGCGTTTTTTTTTTTCAAATGTTCACACAGTCGTTCTTGCTTGTTTCGTAAGAAAATAAAAAGCAACTCTGTTTTGGAGTATTAAGGTACACAATCAAATATATTCCGAGAAGTTGACTTTGATCCGAGCAAAAATCACAATAGTACGGTGTTTAACAGGTGATCTTTATTCGTATTGGATTTTCAACTTTAGCACAACGGGTTAGTTCTCTAATCGGGTTGGTGAAAACAGTTTTTGTCCGAACATGTTCTTAAGGAGTCGCATCTTGCGTTTACCTGGGGTGCAACGTCTTAGATTCTATTGTCACAAAAGCAGTTGTTCGTTTTTGCGTTGTTTTTTTGTCTGATCAAACTTTTGAATTAAGTCGCTGGAATATTTCGTTGGCCATTCTTGTCGAGACAAACTTGATCTTCGGAGAAGCTATAACTCCCGATCGAGGCAAGCGCATCTTTTCTTAATTTCAACAATTTCGTTGGTTCTTTTGAATAGTAATTGTTAACTGCTAGTATTTTTCCTGTTCACAGCCAGGGGGCCATTCGCCTAACGGAAATGCTTTGGAAAACCGCCGAAGGTTTTCAAATACCTCACGCTCATTTTCTTTAATATTGTTATTACCAATGCAAAAGAAAAAAAGAGCGCGAGGCATTTGAAAACCTCAGGCGGCTAGAAATAACAAAATGAAATCGTAAGCGTTAGCGTTTTCCAAAGCATTTCGGTTAGGCGAATGACCCCCTGGTCTGCTATAAAAATCGATTTAGCGTTGACTTGGTGATTAAAATCTTGCTTTTCTCTTTGTCGTAGCGTCGATCGAATGAAAGAAATCAGTTTTCAGTACTATTCGCTAATAACTCACTCCAAACATTGTATAGTTAGAGCCTTTTAAAAATAAAGAATATTGTCAATGCTTCCGATCCGACATACGATAAGGTCAGCGATCATTTCTAGAGCAATGTTTGTCCGATAAAATAATCGTGTTAGTTCGAATACTGCCATATTTGGTCACTCGTCACACAAAACTTTATTAAATTGATTTGTTGAAATGCGTATTTTGATTCTCTCGTGTTAACATCTAATAGGTCTTGTTTTATCAATGGTTTCTGTTATATTTCATAGGTTTTTACGTAGTTATATCGTTGACTCTTTAAGAAAACTACCGAACGAAGAAAGTAAAGTCTTAACGCATGTGGTTGGCTCCCCTCAAGATCACATTCGATTCCCGTGTGAAACTAACATAAACGATCGTCCATAGACCTATAAAACGTTAGACAAGTATACATTTAATTATGTTGCCGTGTCTCCGCAAACAAAATTAATGTAATTTGAATATTATTTCTACCAAGGTTATTAGTTTTCTTCGTAAGAAAATTCGGATGTATTTTAAATAAAACAAAAATAGGCATCTTAGTAGGTTTGTCTGAATCTGATTTTCGACCGAATCATATTTTTAGGTCACATACTTACCTAAATAAGATTATGGTATTGCTTTAAAGCTTTAATCATAAGAAGGATAGTATGTCGCAAATGGTTATCATAAGTCACTTGCAATGGTCGCGCAAGTCACTTCTAATGGTCGCGCTATCTTAGCTCTATGCCAGGTCGCCGTCAAGACGTTTCTAAGAGGGGTCCTGGCTGCATTGTTTACTTTTTATTCTTTCCCATATCGTCGTCTCTCTTCGTGCGAATGTGCCATCTTTGTTCAAGAACCCGATTTACTCCAACCGTTGGTCTTTTGTGAAACAAATGGTAATTGTGCAAAGTCCAACCGAACTATGATTTGATCATACAACTATTCGAAAACTTGACAGTTTTGTGGCAAATGGGATTCAATGTGGCAGATTGTTATTCCAGTGACGTGTTGATCAAATGTTAAATCATCGAGTTAGTAGATCTTGAGATATAATTTCCTGACATAATTTCAAGTCAACCATTATGCTCTATGTAAGAATAATAATTATTAAATAGGTACATATCAATATCAAATTATATCTTAATAATAAAACTGTTTCTTTGGCCTTGCCTTAGCTTAGCCTTAGCCTTTTCAGAAATACATTGTGATGGTTAAACAACATTCCTTAATGATGAATTGTTGTTTGCCTACAAATTTATTTGCATGCGGGCCTAGACCGTCGAGTGATAACTGGGTAAGAACCTCTTTACCTAAGAAGACAATGACACATACCTATATTAATAAAGGCATTTTCCGATTGTGATTCTTTGCATGTAAATAGAAAGATTTTAGTTAAACTGAACTTTATATTTTTTATTATGTAGCATGTGTAGTAAAGCATGTAAATGCTTGATGTTTAAATGTAAAGAAAATATAACTAAAGACTAAGAAAACATTTCGTTAGATTTAAACATCAAGCAGTTACATGCTTTAAAAATTATAACTATAATTGCTATTTCTTCTTTCAAATGTTTAATACTTGTAAAAGTATTCATTTGACATTGTGGGTTACCTACAATGCGAAGAGATGGCGCTGCCTTGCAGCTTAAGAATGGCTAGAAGAATTTCGACGGGGTCCGTGAGGGCCGCGGTTGGTTGGTTGGTCAGTGCATTCGCCCGGATTGCGAACTGTGCGGGTTCGAGTCCCGTCTGCTGCCTGGTTCGTGTGGAATTTTTTCTAGTTATATATTCTTTAAACTGAACTTATCACATTAGAGGAAATTTGAAGGTGGCATCAGTCACAGAAAATTTTGGAGTTTATAGTGATAAACTTGCATGGGCATGCGTTTAAAAAGCCACAACATTTTATTTTAATCGAGGTTTATAGATTACGTAGGAATAAGATTTTAAGGATTATTCCGCATATACATATATAACTCGATTTCTCAATAATATAAATAGTTGTGTCTTCTCGCTACGACAGCAGTATAGAGAGAGAAAGACAAAATTAAAATGGAAACATTTTAGTTTTGTGGCACATTCGATGTGGCAAATTGTTATTCCAGTGACGTGTTGATCAAATGTTAAATCATCAAGTTAGTAGATCTTGAGATATAATTTCCTGACATAATTTCAAGTCAACAATTATGCTCTATGTAAGAATAATAATTATTAAATTAAAGGAGTGAATGAATGAAGTGTAAAAGTGAAAAAAGGAGTGAAGGAGAGGAAAAAGGAGTGAATATTGAGATGACGGCTTATCGAAGAAAAAACATATTGCACTGACAATTAACAAATTGAGAACAGGGTAGACGAATGCAAAAATATATTTAACTAGCGGCCCGCCCTCGCTTCGCTTCGGTGTAGAGCTGAAGTGTAGACTACAGTTTTTGTTCTCAGGCTTGTATTATACACAATGACATTCATCTATGATTCTTCTTATACCTGCATGCAAAGTCTCAGCCCTATCGGTTTAAAATTGACAAAGTTTCATACAAACTTTCATTCCCTGTTTTATCCCCTTAGGGGTAGAATTGATCAAAATCCTTTCTTAGCGGATGCCTGCGTCATAACATCTACCTGCATGCCAAATTTCAGCCCGATCCGTCCAGTGGTTTGGGCTGTGCGTTGATAGATCACTATGTCAGTCAGTCACCTTTGAGTTTTATATATATAGATTTCTGTATGTACAACTCAACGACGCCATTTTTGTGATTGACAATTAGATCGGCTAATAATACCATCTCATCGGTTAAATGTCAAAATTAACCCATACCGATCTTGCCAGATCTTCTCAGTACAAGGTTCTCGCCGTAGATTTGCGAACCGAAGGCGTAGCTTTCGACTTTCACTGGCGCTTGTCAAAGCCTAAATGTAATAAATGAATATTGAATTGAATCTGCACGGAGGAGTTACAGCTGATCTTTTCCCACTTGCACCAAATCCAGGAATAATGGTTAATTATAAAATGATAATGACTTATAAATATAAAACCGAAATTCATTACCATACAATGACGTCAATTACATAACATACTCCTTAATTACCATAAATGGAAGAAATGCCTGTGCATCGTCGCATTTAATTAATTGTCCTCCTCAGTAACACTTATCAGTATGCGGTTAATTAAGGAATTAAATTAAAATAATTTTACCTAAAATTGTTCATACCAATCAGCGAAGGATAATAATATTTAGGTTTAAGTTATATTTTTATTTTGGGTATTTAACTATTAGATCATCATCATCATCATCAGCCTATTAATGTCCCCACTGCTGGGGCACAGGCCTTCCCTATGGATGGAATTGGGAAATTGGGCCATGGACCCACCACGCGGTGCGGATTGGCGGGTGCTAACGACTGCAGATGCAGCCGGGACTAACGGCTAAACGTGCCTTCCGTAGCACTTAGGAACTCGAGATAGATGTTTTTGGTCACCCATCCAATGACCGACCACTGCGAAAGTTGCTTAACTTCAACCATCGCAGCCGAACGCGCTAATCACCTGCGCCATCGAGCTCCTCTACTCTCAACTATTAGATGTTTAAATGTAAAGAGAATTTTACTACATTTATTTTTACTAATTTCTATTTTCTATTATCGAGTCCCGTCTGCTGTCTGAAAAATTTTCTTCAGTTATTTAGGTTTTATTTTATAAATATATCCCTTGAAATTATGATTTTTTCTGAAAATCAAATATAATTGCATAAAATTTAATTTAATGTTATATTATATTAAATTTTATGCAATTATATTACAGCATTCAACTATTTAAATCTGAAGAGGGTGAACACACTTGCTTCATTCAATGTTTGCCTAATTTCTAGGTTAATATGGATAATTGGAACAATGCAATTAAATAAAACTAGTTTTAATGGGTTAATACACGAAACTTTATTCATTTATTGACGTTTCGCAGCCTTTTCAGATCTGCTTCTTCAGAATGATTTTTTATTTATATAAAACTAGTTTTAATGGGTTAATACACGAAACTTTATTTATTTATTGACGTTTCGCAGCCTTTTCAGGTCTGCATCGTCAGATTGATTTTTTATTTATATAAAATCATTCTGACGAAGCAGACCCGTTAAAATTAGTTTTATTTAATGAGTGATGTGCGTGAAAACCTAAGAAACAAACAATGCAATTATCCATATTCCATATCCAACTTCATATGAAGTCATCATGAATAGTTATCATATCTAATTAGTTAGACACCAACACCTATTAGACACCAACTAAAACAAATTAATAATTATAAGCAAAATTAACATAATTCCAGAACTTATTTGGCTCATTTATTGTACGTAAGAGAATATAGATTTACTTATTCCAATTTAATTAGCAAATATATTATTACGCATTATGTAATTTATTTGTTTTTCTTCCATTATGAACTTTAGTTCCGTAACATTGTGGTCGAATTTAAGGAGTTAGCTATTCCATAATAAATACCTCCGAATTCCTAATTATTCGGTATTTTCGTATCTTTGTTCTGGACGATAATGCGGAAAACACCATAAAGGTCACAATTTATTAATTTAGTTCAGGCACTAAATATAATTAAGTCTTAAGTAGTAATTAATTAAAGTCTTTATTAAAATTTAATCCTGTCAAGGTATCAGGTTATACCTGATACAGTGTTTTTCACAATCCACTAGGCCACCGGTAGGCTGGTACCTAATTATGAATATTTTCACGTAATATTTTTCTTTAAAAATCAAGCGGTTTAATGCTCAAATAAAAACATCAGTAAAATCGCAAATAACTTACTGATGCGTAAAATAACACATTTCTTATTGGGTGTCGAATCAGTTCGGGAATACTATTAGAATCGGTCCATTTCTAGTTTAGAATTTCTTTTTGTAATTTGCGGTAAACGTTGCTGGTGTCACAATTATATATATAATGTATTATGTACTAATTATTTAAAATGTATTGTGTCATTGTTTGTTTACCTTAATAAATGAATAAAAGAAAAGAAAATATATTTTCTTTTAGCGACAACTGAGTTGTCGAAAATTCTGTGCAGAGAAATTTTGAATTAACATGACGATAAAATTGTTATCGCGATAAACGATGATAGACAGTGTGATTGGTGCACTGCCCACTTCTGAGAGTAATCCCCATGCATGGTTATCTATACAGCCTTTGCAGACAGAATTCAGCCAATCTAATTATACCTAAATAAAGACACGGACATGGTCAAAGCAAAAAGGCTGCATAGCTATGTGTTGCCCACACAGAAAAAAAACTCATAAACGTAAAGTTGCCGTAGTTGAAAATAGTTTTCAGACATTGCTCGCCTTCGCCAAACACTCATTTCGATCGCTGCCAAATACAATGGTTATTAAAACGTGATGTGCCACGAATGATACCTACGGGGTGGTATTATGCATTGCCTACGCGTGTGTTAGTGTTAACACTGTGTTTGTGTGTGTACGTCAATGTGTGTGTGTATGTGTGAGAGTGGACGCCGGCCAGCTTCGTTGAAGTACGGCAGAGTGAACTCGGCGCAGAGATAACAATGAATAGATAGGATGTGAGTTTCATCGGTTTTGCTTGTTGCTCGAAGAATAGACGGTTGGTTTGACAATGTAAGCGCAATGAGGTTGTTATGGTAGCGAATTACTGTATTTCCTAAGGACTTGGATATGGATACTGTTGGGATATTTTTTATGTAACAAAGCACTCATAAATATTTGCTTATTTTTATCAGAATAAATGCATTGGTAAAATGTATTTTAAGTGTAATTATTGAATCATAGGCTATGATGTAACAATTGCGAAAGTCTGAATCATAAGTTATGTAACCAATGATGAATGGACCGAATGATTACATTAATTTCCCCCAAACAAGTTGCACGGGAAACATGCAACTTCAGAGGTCTATGTTATTACGTGGTCTATGCGAAAAGTTGCACGGCGCGGCGCACACGTGCCTCCGACGTGGCGCACACAGACGCGCTTCGAGCGAGTAAACTAATACCAGCCCAGATTAATGCTTCAGTTAGTGAAAAAAACTTTTTTTCAGACTGCGCCGTCCGGCCAGGGCCGTGCTCGGGACGCCGTACGGCATTAAGTGACTGCTTTAATTTGATACACTTTGATGGCAGAACAAGACTTTTTGTAATGACACTTCTATAAGTTTTATAGTTCTTTGTTTGTTTGTTTGTTTTTGCGATTCGTTGGACTATTGTTACTTATGATTCATAAACTTAGCCACAAAAGAACAGAAATAACTTGGGAAAATACTAAAGATTAATCCAGTGGTTCAGGAAATACTTATTAATATATGATTGTTACTCATTTAAAGAACATTACGTTGTCAGCTTAATCGGTATGTAGGAAACCTAATAACACATACATATTGTATCTAAAACAATGTTTATTTTTTGTGTCAATATTACTAGAGTCTGACACGATTCTGTCGTAAGCTGAATACCGTTGCGAATGCGGGCTGTAGACGACACTGGCTATCTGTTGTTATTGCGGTATAGGTTACCACTTTCTCGCGAATATTTTTTTTCCTTTATCTTATCATTTGGAACGTAAAACGTGTGCCCTCATTAGAAACTGCCTAAGCCTTCGCATTTTTATTCAATTTGCCGTAAAATGAATATCATTCCAACTTCTTTCAAGAGTGTTGAATTACTCAAAATAAAAAGTGAAAGTCAAATTTTTTTTTTGGCTACAAAATACACAACACGTGCCCCGTAAAAAGAAACGAACTCCAAAAAGTTTTATCTACACGATATTTTTTTCAAATTTGGAACGTCTGCACTTTTAGAACAGATATTGGAAGAAGGTATTTTATTAATCTCTTTAATTACCTATCGCCAGTTGTTCTCAGTGCGAGCCTGGACGGTAGCTCTCTCCTCGCTGACCTGCCTCTGTCTTGCGCTCCCGCTTCAAAAGTTCAGCTCATTTGAGTGCTCGGCGAGATTTTATTAACCCCCCCAACTACTCGTTTCGGTATTAAAAATTCGAAAAAAAAGGGTTAAGCAGACGCGTGGCCGTTTAAGGGTGGATAAAGCTGACCATTCACGGTTACTTGATTACAGAAACAGTTCCCTAATTACTGGGAGACAGTTCATGAAATGTTCTAGAGCAGTGGTTCTCAAACTTTTTAAATGACGGAACCCTTTTGGGAAGCAAAATACTTGATGGAACCCTACAATAAAACAATTATTTTTATAAGTGTATTCTATATTAATCAGCATAATAAAAGTACAATGTATCCGTTACTAATTATTATTTACTTCACCACTTGGTAAGGACAATAATAGAAAACATTAAAAAAGAAAAAATCTAACTAGTGGGAGGTATGAAACTGTTTTTTATTTTTCATCAATTGCTTGATATCAGGTTTGATGGAAGAAAGTTGGAGTCTCATATCAGCTTCGGCGTCCAGTCTATTGCGATATTTTGTTTTCGTGGCTGCGTAGGTAGAGAATCCTGTTTCGCACAAATATGTAGTTGGGAACGGGAGAAGAATATCCAGAGCCATTTGGCCAAGCATTGCATATTCATCTTGGATTCTGCACCAAAAATCATTAAGAGGCGTCGTTTTGAACAATGACTCCATACTTGTGTCTGATGACATTTCTAAAAGAGATTCATATATCTCATTTGACATGTTTTCAGGCTTTTCCAAGTTGGGTAAAAAAGGATTATGAATCCAGGAGTTCACTTTAATTTTTGTATTGTGTTCTTCGGGAAAATACTTTTCAAAAGATGCGCGCATCGAACTGAGATATTGGACCAATTCTTCAAACACATTATCTTCAAACATTTCTGAGTCGTTTTCGCTAACAAACTCAGTGAGTAACGTAAAACTTTCTATTTCTTTCTTACCAATGCAAATGATCCAAAAATCTAATTTTCTTTTAAAAGTAGTTATTTTATTATAGGCCTGAAACACTGTTGTCTGTTTACCTTGCAATGATAAATTTAATTCGTTAAGTTTTTGAAAGATATCCGCCATAAAAGACAATCGGAACAACCAAGTTTTATCATACAAACGGTCCTTCAAATTAAAAGAAGTATCTGCTGAAAGAAACATTTGTAACTCGGCTCTAAGTTCAAATAGCCTTGTTAAAGTTTTTCCCCGAGACAGCCATCGCACTTCTGTATGGAGCAGCAGTGTTTTATGTTTGCTGCCATAATCTTCACACAATAATGAGAACAATCGGGATTGTAGTGGTCGTGATTTGATAAAATTAATTATTTTTACCGCTTCATCCATAACTAATTTTAGATTAGACGGCATTTGCTTCATCGCAAGTGCTTGTCTATGCAGAATACAATGACTGGAACTACAATTAGGCGCTTTATTTTTCATTCGTGACACTGCTCCTGCTGTTTTACCTGTCATCGCCTTGGCCCCATCTGTACAAATGTCAATGCAATTGTTCCAACTGAGATTATGTTCTTCAAAAAATATATTTATTTTATTAAAAATTTCTTCCCCGGTAGTGTTTGTAAGCAGCGATGAACACATAAGCATGTCTTCTTCAAAAGAACTTTTATATGGATATCTCACAATAACCAGCAGGATAGCCAAACCAGCGACATCAGTCGACTCGTCCATTTGCAAAGCGAATCGTGTATTTTGTAGACGTGTAACTAGTTCTTGTTTGACGTAGCTTGCCAGATCATGGATTCGTCGTGAAACAGTATCGTTTGATAGCGGAACAGTAGAAAGATGCTTTGCAGATTTTTCATCAAGCATACATTTTGTTATGTCTAATACACATGGTTTTATTAATTTCTCAGCGATAGTGTGCGCTTCACCTGCTTGTGCAATGCGATAGCTAACTAAGTATGATGCCTCCGTGGCCTTTTCGTTGGTAGTTTGTGTTACATGCATCATATTTTTTTGACTTTCTAATAACTGATCTTTTTTGCGAACAAAAAATTCTTTATTCTTGTCTTTAGTCTCGGGGTGTACGGTTTCTAAATGTCGACGCAATTTGGCAGGTGCCATGGAACTATTAGGAAGCAGTTTACTACAGAGCATGCAGAGAGGTGAGCCGTTGGAATCAACAAATCCGAAACTGATATAAGATTCATCATACTTCCTTTTTTTCGTCTTTGAAACCGTCGAGCTTGACGTCGTGGCACTCGTGGCATCATCTTCTGGATCGGTGATTGCTAAATTCTCCGCGCGCATTGCTTTTGAACATTCAGCGTCATTAGAAGATGTTGTTGGAACACGTTTAACACCTTTAAGCCAACGTTCCATTCTTCTTTATTTATAATGTTACAAGTCAGGATAGTGGGGTTTAAATAATGCACAATCGTTACTGCGTATAAGAGACTAAATTTAGAACCTACAGGGAAGAAATGTATAAAACTGAGACAACAGAATACAGCAGGCAGTAAAACAATGAACACCAGTTTCTCGCTAGCGAGCTTGTAAGTAGGTAGTAACTTATCGCTCCGAACGCTAATCATCAACTGACGACGCCAACGCGCGATCGCCGCTTTTATACTTAGTCCTAGACTCGATCTCAAATATTCTCGAAAATACTCGAGTCGGCACCTTTGATAAACAAAAAGCAAAAATAAAAACAGAAATTTAAAAATAGCGTTGTAAACAATATCGACTTTATCCTTTGAAGTTAGAGACGAAAGTCGCTAGTTGACAACTATAGCGTCTAATTCAGAGGCGGCTTTTATCAAAGAGACTGAGCGCTTACAAGTATACCTACCCGCTCGTTTTAAGTTTGCCGCTGGCGATAGGTATGAGTGTATGACGTTCGAAATTTTTTATTTAATTGTAACAATAAAAATTGTGTACGTTAGATATTTGGGTAAAACTATGACACATTATAAGTTTTGTTGTCACGTGGGGGAGGGTACGCGCATTCCACAGACCGGCAAACTTAGAGCGAACGCGTTGTACAAGTATAAAATTGTTGAGACCAAACTTATGAGATATTGTACCAGCTAATGTAACACAAGCTTATACAAATACAAATAAATAAATAAATAACATTCATAGCGTTTTGTCTCCGCGCGGCCGCGGAGTCCGCACAGCCGCGGAGCGACCAGAGAGAGGTGTTTTGATTTTTTTATTTCTAAATTCTTGCGGAACCCCGACAGAGGTATCACGGAACCCTAGGGTTCCGCGGAACACACTTAGAGTATAGCTGTTCTAGAGTTGTTTGTCTGTTTTATGTTTTTTTTTTAGAAATGCCTATTTCAAAGCTTTTGAAAACTGCCGACTGTAAATGTAGGCAGTGGTTATTAAAAGCACGCGTTTTGTTTGTTGTTTATAACATCTAATGATAATGACTTTACCGCGTCTGGTGTAGGTATCTACGTCTCGCCGACTCTCCCGTTATTTCCCTTGGGTTTTAACTATTTTATCATAAACAATTTTTATAAAATTATGATCAAAAAGTGCCTACCCATGTCATCTTTGATTTTAATTAACATGAATTTTGAGAGGCGTCAGTTACAAATATTTGCTTGCTTTTATTATATTTTGCTCTCTATTATAAAGTGTTCATTGTTTAATTTAGTTATGGTCAATAAAATTTTAAAATTATTATTTATCCTTGAGGTATTCCCAACCGCTTTCGGTTTTTAAGTGTGCTGTCGTTTTACTCAGTAATTAAAATAACTCAGTAACAAATGACAGGATACATTACGTAAAGTTTTGATAAACTAAAATTGAGTTACATATTTGGTTAATCATTTTAACATGGCGCATTCACTGCAAAAGGCGAGTTAGCCTTTGCGTTTATGCAGTAGAAGCAAAGAATAAAATTAAAATTTTTTTTTTTAATGTAGTGGTCAATAGATTGCCAGTTTTTTACCACTTTTCATATTAGGTATTCTAAAATAGAATGTTGTATTTTAAAAGTGGAACACTTTTGAAAATGGATCTTGCACCGCAAGGAATTAACGCGTTCGATGACAAGGAATCACTGGTGCTGTGGCGTGGAGTTGGAAGTGAAGGCGTGCGGATGTGCCCACCAGGGAAATTACACAAGTGGTGGCAAGTAAGACCCGCCCTAAGACGTAATTAATTAGTGTACGACTGACTACGTACTTACTACGCCATGTTTTATTTGTTTGTGAACTGTGGAGGGTGATGAGGTGACATGCGTTTGCATTGTCTTTGATCAGAAAAAAGTTTTTGAATATTAAAAATAAAGGTGGTCTCCTGTGGGATACACATACTTGCATATATATTCAAACAAATTCAATTAAATCTTTTTTTTGGAACAGTAAACGATGTCAGTGTCGAATGGCTGAAACTGAATCAGCCATTCGATACACATAATAAAAACGGCAGCTAATCGATTGCTACATGTGTCTTATCAATGCAGTATTATTAATATAAAAGTACTAACTCAATGAAAATATGCAAAAACAAATGTGATAGATATTCTTAATGTAACCAAGTAATGCAAACTCAAACCCAGTAAGGGTTACGAAAATTGTAAAGAATATTTTAACTTGGAACCAAATGGGACTTATACCTAATACTTAACAATAACAAAAATGGCACAAGCATTAACAATCTCCTCGAAGGAACAATATGGGACAATTAAACAAATTGAACTACAACCACATTGGCCGTCTTCAGAACTGAACGACCAGCCGCCGTAAGCGGACCTTCAGATAGGCGACAAACAAAAGATGTTTAAAGGCAATAATAAGCTCGTGTTAGGTCTTCCCTGATTGGTCGCCGGACTTGAGCGAGATAAGGCTGCATGCGTACTGGTTTCCGTTCGAACTGATAGCGGCAGAAGGATAAAACAAGGACAAAATGCTTGCACTGTTACTGCTATATAACTATTTCTAAGAATCGGATTGTAAGTTATTATAATTAAACAACTTCATTATGACAAAAAAAAAACAGTTTATGTATTAATGTGATTATGCCCATGCTGAAATAGGAGTAAAAAGAAAATTTATTGTTCCAGCTGACAAGCTTTCATGTGAAGATATTAAGAGCCTGTTCCCAGAAAAAAATATTGCTATAAATTAGTAAACATCTTAGAACAATACCAAATTTGGTATCGTTATCCTTGGAGTGCGATTATGGAAAACCTACTAGCAAAAACGTATAATTATTTGTCTCACAGTGTTTGCACATTCAATGCGCTTACGCCACAAAAAAATCAAGAGACAGCTTAATCTGTAGTTAACGTAACTTCAGATCTATAATTTACAGTGACATATCATTAGGGTTCGAAAAAAATTGTTTTTTGTACTTAAAAACTTCAAACTAAGACATCCTTGGCCCATAAAAAAAGCACTTCGCGTGACTTTCGCGCCTAAAACCCGTGTGTCACTAGGTTTTTTAAGGCGTACCTACGCTAATGAAAGAACGACGCACCCGCTCCTTCGAGACTTGGACTTCGAGCAAGGCGCGCCTCGCATGTGACACGACAAACAACGCAAGGGTACGTTCCACATTGTCGTGTCATATGAAAAAAAACTTTATTAGATACAACACTGGCATGTTGCGTTCTGAGAACGAAAATAGGCAATTATTATTTCATTAGACGCGAAGAATGCCTACTCACTTTTATTGTGTCCGCTAAACAACCTTTTTTGTTGATACTGGCCGGCACACATTCGAATGTAGTTAAAATAAAAAAAAAATCAGACGAAACTTTTCATGAACAGCACGTAATAATGATTGAATAGAACTCCGCTGGGTGGAGTAATTAAAAAAGTTTATGCCCCATCGAAGACAAGATAAGGCTGGCGGTCGGAAGAAACCACCACTTTTCTAATTACTCTTTCATTAGCTGATGGATGGTTGGCTATGTGCGGGGCTCGTTGGGTGAAGCAGTTAAGCGTATGCGTAGCTTATGCATTTTCATTGTGGATCGAAGTTCATTAGGATAAAGTTTAGGGTAATATCTATACCTGTACCTTAGTAATTTTTTTCAGTTTTATTATCGTACAAATATCTACTTGATAACGAGACATCATGTGACTAAAACTTTTATCCAGTTTGAGATGAAATTTAAAATTATATTTATTAAGTTCCTTTTTTAAAGAAAGTGACGTTCCTGATTCAAATCATTCTGTTTGTCATAACCAAATTACCCAGTTCTTTTCTTTTTTTAAAAAAGTTCCAAATTTAAAATAAATAGGCCATCGCTGTCCGAAGCTCCGTAAGCTCCCTACACACGGCACACTTCTTGATTACAGCGATAAGTAAAACCGCGCCTTCGCGTGTTTTAATTATATTATTAACGACGACGGCCGGCGAAAGGCTAATATTTTATAATGGCTTGCGTATCGCAATGATATGTAAATATTCAGCCGCGCCCTTACGCCTATTACTCGCTTCGTTTGCGTGCGTGTGAACGGTAATTCGGAAGTAAAGACACGTTAGGTGGAATTTACTGTTGAGGTGTGACATTATCTTTCGCCTATTGACTTGGATTCTTCCAAAATATACTTACGCTAATAGGATTGGATGGTGGTCGCTAGGTACTCCAATTTCTCTTAGAGGCCATGAGTATGTAAAATAATTACTGCGTTGATTACAGAAATAATTATAGTTTTGTCTAATGTCTGTGACTTACACGGTTTGGGAATTTATCTTATTTTTTTTCAATGTAATGCAGCAAAGGTTATAAGGACGCCATGCATAAGCACTTACAGCCGCGGCGACTTATTTTATTACCGTGTAATTAGCAACTTTTTGAAGGAAAACTACTCATAAGCTTTCTCGAAAGGGTGGTATTAATTACGGGAGCGGTAATGCCGGCCACTTGTCGCCCTAGGTCTGCCTTATTAAAATGTTAACACGTAAATTAGACTGCATCTACTGGTATATTAGCTAACCAATTAAATTGCATGCCTACAATAGTGTTGC
Organism: Chilo suppressalis; assembly: GCA_902850365.2. NCBI lineage: Eukaryota > Metazoa > Arthropoda > Insecta > Lepidoptera > Crambidae > Chilo > Chilo suppressalis. The sequence continues at coordinate 3,904,259 of OU963910.1, forward strand.
CGGGACATGTTGAAGCTGAGCTTTAACTCACATTAGACTAGTTTACCACTTGTATAACAGATTTTTCTGCTTCGCGTTCTTCGATAATTTCTCTTATATTTTTTTTTGCTTTGAAAACATGTTTTTCGAACTTAATATGTAACTTCAGCCGGTGAACGCTTGCTGCGTTAAAAAGGCATGTGGAAATTGCGACGTTAGGTTGAACATTTTCATTTCCCGACTGTAAGAGTACTTCTGTTGGCAAGACTAGGCATTTTGGCTGATAATTTTTATGGAAAAATCAGTTCCTTCGGTTTATTCGACGAATAAGTAATTTAAGGAATAAGTAGGAACATAAATATATTATCTTTTTGGAGACAGTGAAAAGATATACTACTTGCTTTGGCAAGTTGCGTTCGATATTCAAATCATTTTTTTTTCTAACGATGCATTTTTGATTTATGAAAAAAGAGGTTGTAACACTTTTGATGGCTTCGTTCCATTAATGGTGACAGTTAGTAGCAGCTTGCCTGCACCTGAATCGCGGCGTGCAGTGTGTTTCACACTTGCAGCAAACCGTGTGCGAATTAAAAAGGTGAGCGTGGTCTCTAAGTGCCCTAGCTCTAGTTGGATGTGTTAAAAGATTAATTGGAGTGCTGGCTGCCGTGTTCTAACAATTTACGACGCCTTCTGGCGGTCCAAGCGCAGACCACTTGCGCGACTTAATTAAGCGAAATAACTTAAATGAGTCACCGTTGCTAATTAGTGCTATCGTTGCCGCGGCTAATTCTACGAGAGACTCTTTGTTTGCTAACGCTCGTTTCTTTGAGTTCGCGCGCAAAGAATTTGTCTTTGCACCGACTTTCGCCAAAGGATGTTTGTTCTGTGCGCCTTTATGCAGACTTCAGCGGCGACTTTGCTGTTGTAATTTTTTGAGTCGCAAAAGTGCCTTTCAGGGCCTTTTTTTACAGAGTTTTGTGCATTTTCGGCTACAATTCTGTGCGACTTCAACAAAACTTCAGTTTATTCATTATTATCTACTTATTGCAGAATTTAACTGTTATTTTTTTTTTATTTTAATGAAATCATGCAATTCAGGTGTTAAGTGATCCTACCTGCAATTCCAGTGACCGCGGGTTTTAATCCCGAAACAGAGTTTTGTGTGAGGAAAATGCACATAGCATTTTCCTACCTGGCATAGTTATTTGTATGCATTACAAAGTACAAGCTATGCTTATAGGCTTTATGATTGTCGCAAAAGTGTGTCAACCAAACGTATCGATATCGAAACGTAACGTATCTTGAAACTTTTTTTTATTATTTATTACATATATTGGAAAATTGAATATCGTAGAAATAACATGATACAACGCGTCTAGGAATCGCAACGGTAGTAGGTAAAAGACGCAAAGGGCCCTCCTCAGTAGTGCTCTCGTGAATGCTTGTCAACAAGTGGCCGGCCGTGTGTGGAGGGCTTTACGTCTTCGTGTGTTTATGCTTTTTACTGAGGCATAGAGCATTAAAGACTCTTAGTTGCTTCCAAAGGAGAAAAGTGGAGCCATGCTCATTAAACGAGTCAACTAATAAACTGTTTTGAAATTTTGACCGGTTTCAAATATTTTTTTATACTTCTATTCTTTTCTTAATAATAACTAATTTGATTGATTGGTGACTAAATTAAATAAGCGCAGCGAAGGTAAGCCAGACAGACTGGAGCGAAGCGGTTTACGCTCCCATAAGAAGTTTTGAATAATTTGTACATGTTATAACAATACTATAAAATATCAACTGAGAAAACCTGTTGCTTAGACTCTATTAATGAGTGCATATTACTAGTACCTACAATGAACAAAAAACGGAACTAATTAAATTTAAATACTGCCCAAAATTTTTTAAAAGTTTCTAAATTACATGAAAGTGCAATGAAAACTTATTGTTTGTTGCAATGTGAGATTGATAACAGACCTAGTTATTTTTTTTTATCAAACTTATTACAAATAAATTGCTGAAAACCCGTATCGATGTTGAAAGGCTATCGTGCAGTTTGACTTCCATAACCGAGACCACTATTAGAATTATCGATAGCAATAATTAATGATCCAACCCTAATTAATATTGTTATGTGTTTATTTATTTTTTAAGCATTTAACTGCTAGATGTTTAAATCTTAAGAAAAGTTTTACTAGAAAAAATCCACGCGGACCAGGCAGCGGACGGGCCTCGAACCCGCACCCTTCGCAATCCGGGCGAATGCACTGACCAATTATGCTACCACGGCTCTGATGGCCGCGTCGAAATCTTCCTAGCCTTAAGCTGCAAGGCAGCGCCATCTCTTCGCATTGTAGGTAATTAATATTATTAAGATTAATCACTATGTTTGAATGGGTTGTAATAGAAATAATTACTTTTTATATTAAATTAAATAACTCCTTTTATCAGTTACATACATCAAAATCATTTTAAAAATTGCGGTCGCATATATTTTTATGGCAGTAAAATTTTAAGAATGGACGAACGAACGATTGTAAGTTTTTAAATGCAAATATCGTACAAGTGAATAAATTGTGTAAAAGTTGTGTCCGAAATCAACAATTCTTTGTAGCGGTAATAAAATATAGCGACTGCTCAATAATTTTGTTTTGAATTTCGAAACACATTACGTCGCTTCGAATAAAAACTTATGTGTCTGTACAAATGCCTATGGCCGATCGCCGTATGCATATATAAACAAAACACGAAATATTACACCGAAAAATATTATGAGAACTTTTGAAAATGGAACGACAAAGAATTGTTGATTTCGGACACAACTTTTTCAGAATATATTTTATCGAAATTTGAAACACATTACGTCGCTTCGAATAAAAACTTATGTGTCTGTACAAATGCCTATGGCTGTACGTAAATAAAAACAAAACACCAACTAATTCACCGAAAAATATTATGAATAACTAACTTTTGAAAATAGAACGAGAGAGGAGATTTTTGATATAAAAAAAGAATTGGAATCGCTTTAGTCATCATTATCACATCAGCCTATTAATGTCTCCATTGCTGGGGCATAGAGCTTCCCTATGGATGGAATAGGGAGATTGGGCCAGGCGATGCCCCACCACGCGGACCCAGTGCGGATTGGTGGGTGCTAACGATTGCAGATGCAGTTGTGACCAACGGCTTAACGTGCCTTCCGAAGCGCACACGAGCTCGAGACAATAAACTTTTGGTCACCCATCCAATTACCGACCACTGCGAAAGTTGCTTAACTTCAATGATCGCAGCCGAACGCGCTAACCGTTGGTTTGTAATCGCTCCCCCTAAACGACCGCGGCGGACTAATTAACCGCACACTAATCGATGTTTTCCGTAAATTTAAAATGCAATAGGTGCACCATTCTGCTGTAAAGGTGTCGTGCTAGGGTGGCCCCGTATTCTGTTTTATCGGGAAAATTAAGTTAATAATATTATTCGAAAATAAACGAATGCTAGAAGAATGCTACTTATTTTGTAAAAAATGCCTTATTACAATGAAACCATAAGCTTATACAGAACATATTCATTATAAGCAAACTTTTATTAAAAAAAATAGACACCTTCAAACCTTGTTCGTTTATTTTTTTTATTTTTTTTTCTTATACTCGTGTTGAATGCATGGATTGCTTTTTTGCGCTAATAAAGTCAATGTTTATCAGTTTATTATGATTCATAGTTGATAGATGTTTATTTCAGATTTGAATGAAAAATACTAGACTCAAATGTTTATAAAAAAAATGGTAATAGTCTGGAAGGCTTAATGGTTTACCCGGAGAATAGTGATGGGACTTTTCAAACGACAGTCACTTGTTCATTTGGTTCCGTAGCCGGTGTCGTGCTATTGTAGAATGACCCCCTCACCCCTTCAGCTTTCAGAGATGTTTATCGCAAGGAAATGGCCGTTTTCCGTTGTCCACAATAGGGGGCATTAACGGACAATAGTAATGGACTAGCTTGTCCGAAGTCGAGTTTCAAAGAAACCATGAAAACATCATTTCACATTCATAACTTTGGTTGGACATAGTGTTGAAAAGTGCTCTCTCAATGATTAGACAGTTTATTTTTTAAGTATACTTGTGCACATAATATATCTACGAACTAAAAGCAACCGTACACTATACTTATGAACAAACATAGCTATAGCAAAAATAGTTTGGTTAGGTTAAAAGCACACTTCTATTTATCATCCATACAGGGTGTAAAAAAACCTATGACAAAGACTGAAGCTACGCATTCTGTACACCCAAACAAGTAATTTTACAAAAAAATATACGTGGGAATCATTTGTTTTTTTAACTTAATTTTTTTTCCCAGTATGCAATGTATAGCGCGGCGCGCTACTGTGGCGCTGCGCAAAGAATGTGCCTGTGTCTATGTGTATGCGTGTGTGTAAGTGCGTCGATAAAAAAGTTTTGAAAATATTAATGTATAAATCTTGAAAAAAAAAGTTGTGACTTTGATCTTCCATATCTCCATAACCATAAATTTCCCAGGTATGGTCCAGAAGAAAAAAATGATCGTCATGATGTGGAAAATACGTGGCCTTCGACTTCGTTAAAGGTTTTTCTACATCCTGTATAAAAGAAAACGTCAAAGCTGATTTTCTTTTAATTACCAGCAAGAATCTACACAAGAATCTGGCCAGTAGGATATTTTTAAGTTACTGTGCATATTGTTTTACATAAACAAATAAATAAAAAAAATCGTAAAAGGGAAACAGGTAAGTTGGCAATATTAAATCCAGTACATATTCAAGATACACATTTATCGTGCCAGTTTTAATAAGCTTATGGAAAAGCTAGCTTATCTGTGCTTTTACGGACGGCTTATCTAAGTCTAGATTACAAGCTTGAGATAGTCGGAAACGTTTAATATCGAAGGTGATACGTGGCTGAAGTGCTACGCTAACAGTGACGCGTGCGTGCTGCTTTGACATTAAAGCATGGAGACACTGAAAGCGAAGCGACACAATGCTTTTTGACAGCTAGCGGCAACGATATTTATCGTTGGCTAGCGGATGATTTTGATTCCAAAACGATGAATTGAAAACGACAACGCCATCGCTACAGGACATATTATTGTAACAAAAGTATAAGAAACTTTCAATATACGATTATGTATACTTGCTACTTAGAATTTTATTATCCGTGCTTCTTTGAATCTTAACAGTGGCACTAGTCTATTAATGAAATGGTATATTTTCCCGGTTTCATGTTTATACTATATATTTTTATTATATCGTCTATATATATTTATATCGTCTATATTACTGACAATGAATAGCCGTATGTATGAAAGCACATAACTTACGGAAGTCTGCACCGAATTGGCTAATGCTTTTTTTTACATTTTTTTATTATTCAATGATTTTACAATTTGTCTCCTAACAATGTTATTATTATTATTCAAATTTCAACTTATTTAATAATATTCTGTCCGTACTGTGTTTATTTATTTTAAATCGGGGAAAAAATGGCGGTATGAACTTCGTCAGGTCAACTCGTTTATAATAAGACACAAAATATTTTGTTCTACAGATTCGAAACACAATTATCACATAAAGGTTAGTATTTTAACAAAAAAAAAAGATTAATGAATATTGTTATAAAGCTTCAAATAGTATCGCTTGAAGTGGACCTACATTTTAATATATTTGTCTTTCGCACATTTAACATATTCGAAAGAGAGGGTGATAGATACAGTTGAGTGTAGATACAGATAGGTAAAGCAAAGAAGGGTTATGTTTAGCAGGTGCTTTTATCAGCGACCCAGATAACGGAAAATTAGTCAAGTAGAAATCAATATTGAGGGAGCTTTCTGATACAGATTTCAGGTCTAAGTTTTCTTTTGCGCGTTATTTATGTGATGGAAACATTTTTCCAAATACATTATATTTATTTTCAGACAATTATGTTAGGACTGTTTCACGATTATAATATAATATTAATCTTAAACAAAAAAAATTGTGTGTGTCATCTCCGACGCACGACTGGAGTTTACTCCTTAAGTTCGATAGTCTAACCAGACGCAAAAAGAGTTTATTTAACTTAAAAAAGATTGATACTGTATGAAAGGGTAAATTAACAAATTAATGAAAATAATATACATATATAAATATATATATATATATATATATATTCATTTCATATACATTTATTATAACTAATCGACGAAATATTTTACATTAAACTTTTTACAATAGTCAATTTCAGATGTGCATAAATATATCATTAGGAATGTTGATAAATTATGTAATTATTATTATCTGACTATTATCGTTTTTTTAAATATTAATTAAATCAACATTTTCTGCATTATTAATTACAGTGACAAGTGATTTATGGTAACTAAAATAAGACACATTTATTATTTATTATTATTATTATAAATTCAGTTCAGATTAAAAAAAAAATATTAATGTCAATCCGTCATCTTTGTTTGTCAAAGTTGCGCGACATAGGATGCGCACCAAAAACGTTACGAGGTCATTCATCGATAGATTTTACTCCTCACATTTTTCTCATACCGGGCCCCTTATATATGCAAATCGATTCTTAAGGAGTAAACTCCAAAAACCAAAAGGTTTATGATTTATTTATGTTTAATTAATTGTTGTTATATGTTGTGGAGGACATTTTAATATACTTTTCTTTAATAAAATATCATTTGAATATTAGTTTTTTTCCTGTAATAATCTTAAATGTTTTATTGCTATTTATATTAATTATTTTGATTGACACCAGTCTTTAATTAAATAACAATATCTATAATAATATATTCGAAACTTTCCTCGTAAAAATTCTATATTTGTCACTCCATAAACTTATCACGAGGAAAATATCACCGTTACAGAGCAGATAGAATGTGATCCTAAAATTATTTCCTTCAGTTACAGGTTTATTTTAAGAAATAAATGAATTTACAACAATCAGTTTCAATATATTGTTTTAAACTTTCACGGTCACTAACATTATAGGAATATAAGTTATTTACGGGATTGTTACCATCTACCTTTTTTTTAGAGAGTTTCCGATATTTCGGCACTGTTTCAGTTACACCGTGATCATGGCGCTTGCAACAGTGCCGAAACATCGGAAACTCGCTAAAAACAAGGCACATGGTAACAATCCCGTAAATAACTTATATTACTATAATCAGTTTCAAGCATTTAATAAGTATAACTTAATTTTCTACATTTTTATTTTTCTAGTTATATCAATGTATATAGTTATACGTTTATGCCAATGGTTTTCTTGAATAATTGTTTTTTTTCTTTTCGATTGATTTTCTGATTGTTTTGTGTTTTTTTAAGTTCACCTACAATTTAACAGAAGCATTGGTATAAATTTTCATACAGCCACATCCTTAGTTATGTCCTACTAGGTATTTATTTATTCTTTAACAACCAGTATGGGTGTATGAGACGGATGTTTTGGCGATAGAGTGAGAGCTACTAAAGTTAGAGAAAAAAAACGTACTGAACTATACTATATTATAAAACAATAAATATTTATTATATTCGAGTTTATTCACAAAGTTTTGTAAGATTAATGTTGTCCCCAAACATAGGGGTTAATAATTATGAAGTACCTATAGCTATAGATTCTTACGCGAAATCTTGATCAGGAAATAGTGAATCTAACCCTTTAACCGTTTTAAATTTACGTTACAGATGGGAGGGTTGTCTGTCAATATAACGTTTGCCTCTATGTAATTAAATTACAGTGTGTTAACGCACAATTTTAGATATTCATGCAATGACGCATGTTTTGAAAGTTCGTCAGTGTGAAATACAATATTAGGGATATTAGGTACAGTTCTATTAATTCTCCACCAATGCCGATACAGTATTTTGATTAGGTAGCTTTAGTACCTAGCTAATGAAATCCTATAATTTTACAAAAATCCAATAATAAAAACAATTATATACAATTGAATTTTCAAACTCGCTTTTCCTTTGAAAGTACCAGTGTCCGCAGCATTATAAAAAAATATAGAATTGAAAAAAAAAAACAATAAGTCTTTACAGCTTCGGTATAGACCAATGTATAGGTCCATGGTTTCGGTAACATAAATACTTTTTTTTTATTGGCAGGACGAGCAGTTTCTCGGTTAGCGAAAGGCTTGATGAGGTTTTATTTTAGTCTGAAACCTGAGACAAGTTGTTTTTTTTTTCATATACAAATTATCTTGAGACATACCTGAAATTGGAGAACCACTTCACCAGCTGCGCCGTGTTGTTCTTGTTAAACTTGATGTCTGGGAAGTACATCTTCAGCACCGCAGAGCTCGGGTACCGAACCCAGAAGAACATCAGCTTCGCCTTGCGCAGGTGCATTGGCGTCAATGTTGAGGAGTGCACGGGAGTTAAAGGCTCTATTGGAATGTTGTGGCTTATATATAAACTCATACATATTAAAGTAAAATGTTATAGCTGAAAGTTGAAGTAGTTTGCGAATCTAGCTTTGCTATTATAATATCAACAGTAATGAATCGCGTTTAGCCAAGTTTTCTTTTTTAATCAATAATTTGAGAAGATAGTTAATTAAGTTAATAAAAAGATGACCATATTTTGTCTTATGACAAAGGAGGCTCGATGATCCGAAACATCAATAACAATAAAGAAAAATTTTTGAAATGAAGAAAAATATTTTTACGTGATCAGTAATCGATCAAAACAAGGGAAACATTTAAGTTATCTTCAAAAAATAATATAAATAATCACATAAAAGTACAAATTAGGTTAGTTTGTTTTACCGATTGTATTTTTAGGTTCAACTACTATTTTTTGATGGTCATTGAAATATGTGCCTTAAAACAGGTATTTTACGAACTCTAATATTTATAAATATTTTTTCGCGAAATGCTTCTCAATCAAAGATGCTATATAAACAGAAATCTTATCCTTATGTCATGCTGGCATGAAAGATATTGATTCATGCATGAAGGTAACAAGTAAATTTTCGCTTGAAAATAATTAATAATTAAAAAAGTGCATTCGAACGAATTAAATCATTAAGTCACATCACTATCGTTATCAAATTATTATAATTAGCATCAATATGAAAAAAAACCTACAAAATCAAATCAGTACGCTAACGGAAAGTATTTCGTGATAACCAAAGGACTGCTTTTCGATTGCGATAATATTAACGAACTATAAAAAAAAATCTGTGTACCTACATGATATTGCCTTTTTAACTGTTTAAGTGTAAACAAGGATAACCTTTAGTTGATCTCATTAGGCATTTACGACATCTAAATTAACGATAAAGTCGAAATTATGACTTTGTTTTGACTTTGTGATTTTATATGGATTAAATGGAGCTTTAAAAGTTGGTTTTGTTAAGTTCAAACATGAATATAACATACATGATGGTGTCAATCTGATTACTATTCTATTCCAGTCTTGGTTCGTACGTTCATTGATGAAGCACCACAAAGTCTTAATCCATTTGCATTTCTAATCTTATAATGTGCCTTATCCTATGCCTGCGTAGGTATAGCTTTAAGATTTTTTTTCTTAATTTAATAAAAGGATGAGGTCATTCGTAGTCTGTTCAGTCTTTCGACCATGAAGATTTTGTATTTCAATTCTATTTTTGAAGAACTTAAATGTTTCGAATTAATAAATCAGAGTGGTGGTGTGTAAGGCTTTGTCCAATCTTAGTTGAGGACACAATAGATACCCGTCAGGGTGGAAAACGTAGAAACCGCAGCACTTGTGAGGTTTCCACAGTCGTAACTGCTAAGTAGGAAACAGGCGGCGGCAGTCGTAAGGTTAAATACTACAGAAATAAGATATCTGTGGCCATTTGCGGCTGAGGATTTGTGCCCTAAACAAATATCGGGTTACGTTTAACGCCGACTTGACCCAACTTAGATTGTTGCAATAAGAAGGTTAATTTCTTTGTTTCTGTTTGAGAGTTTGAATCGACTTGAGAAATAAATTTATAATTGTGGATATGAGAAATTTAAAGTTTGATGTGACTTCTTCGCAATATACTTAATCTTAAAAATATTTAGTTCGTATTGAAAAGGATATAGTAGGCTGGACTCCGTCGTAAGGCAGGTCTGTGGAGTTGCAGTCGGAGTGTGGGTCCTGCACGTCCATGTGTTGCGGGTGATGCTGGGCCGCGTGGAGCGGCGCGTGCGCGTGGTGGTGGCGCATGTAGTCGGGTGATGCGTGGTGCGCTGCTGCCATCAGCGCCGGGTGCAGCAGCACCGGCGCGTGCGGCAGCGGCGGCGAGTCCCGCTCCGGCGCCGGCGGAGACCGCGCCAGGCCGCCGCCCGCCCCAAAGAACGGCGAGTACGGCGAGAACACTTGACTCTCGTGCAGTGACGGGTTAGGAATAGCCACTGACGTCGGGAGCGCCATCCCGCCGGGGTATGGCCGCGGTGACGGCGACTCCGGGAACTTCGTCTCTGGTGTGCCAACGCCCTCCCCCAGGATCCGGCTCACGGTTCGCGGCGTGATCCGCGTGTCGGTCACCTTATGCCTCTTCTTCTTCGGCGTGACCACCAGGCTGAGCGCCTCGTTCTGCTCGGGGTTCTCACGCTCGAAGTGGCCGTTCATCGCGCTGTACAGCGAGCCGAGCGTCTTGGGCGGCGTCTGGAACATGCCTGTGGGCGGCCGCACTTGAGCACCGTGGCCGGGCCCGCCCGCCTCGGCGTGCAGCGGGAACGCCGCGCCGCCTGGCGCACGGGGGCCGTTCATCTGACTCATCAGCATCGGGTTATGCGTAATAAACGGTACGCCGTTCGGCGCACCCGGATGATGGACGGGGTTGTTACCTGACATCTGCCCGGACGGCCGCTCCGGCATCTTCGGCGTAGGCGACTTTCTCTCCAACATCCGCGTCGCCCGCATCAGGTCCTTGTTGAGCTGCTCAGCGGCCGCCGCCGCCGCTTCCGATTGCTTCCCGATAATGCGGCGCTGATGCACGAACCGCGTCACGATTGAGTCGATGAGGGTGGCCAGCGACGCGGTGATCTCACTTTTTAGAACTTCGGCTAATCCCTCCAAGTCTGCGCCCGTTACGGGACCCACAGAGCCGCTGTTGCTTCTCAATGCGTCCAGCCGTTCCGCCAACTCTGAAGACATTGGGGGCTTCGGTGTCGGGCCCATTTGTCTTTGTTGGGGCGAATGCTGATTGGATTGTGGCCTCTGTTGTTGATTATTTTGTTGCTGATGCTGTTCGACCGCTTCTTTCATGCGGGCTTCTTGTTCTAGGAATAGTTTCTGGCTTACATTGAGGTACATGGCGGCGGCGTTGTTGAGGTGCTGGTGCGGATGCGGTGGATGGATATGGTCGGTGGGCGGCAGGTGCGGCAACATGGGCAGCGTGCCATTGAAGCCGGGCGGAAGGTGCGGGTGCGCCGCCGCGTGCGCGTGCATCTTGGCTGACATCATCTTGCTCATCACTTGCGAGAGCATGTTTGGCGGTGCACTGCTTGGTATCGGCGGGGGCACTTCCTTGGCAGGCGACGCTGGCTCCGACTTGGGCACTGTCTCATCGTTCTGTTCTACGTCACTAGAAGCACCGTCGTTCTCGATCGTCTCGGACTCCTGTCCCATTCTATTACATAATTGCATATACTTTTCTTGCATTTCGGCCAGTTGCTCTTGCATAGTCCTAAGTTGTGATTTTAAAGCATTCTTTTCTACTAACTTTTGTTGGATAGGCGGCTGTCGTTCGTTGTCGTCCTCGGAATCGTCCGACACTGTCTGAGCACTGCTCCCGTGACTGGTGCCGTATCTCTCCGCCGCTCCGTCGTGTTGTTGAGGGTGGTACAATTTCCGTTTCTTGCAACCGTTCACTTGGGGCTGCTGAGGCGCGGGACTTGCACGCATAGTCGACACAATGTTCTCAACACGAGCACGTTTCACATCAAGCGGTCGCGGCGAGGAGCGCTGCGCGTCACTATCACGGTCCTCCGGTTCGGATTTGGGAGCGAGCAAAGGTTCGGCTGCAGATTGAGCTGGAGGTGGCGATGTCCGGGAGTCACCGGCGCTGTCTAGCCCAAGCAAGGCGTCGTCGAGGTCGGGCCGCGACTCGCGCGACACCGGCCGCTCCGGCGAACGCTTCTCCTTGGGCTCGTCGTTGTTGTTGTTTGCGAGCACATTGTTGTTGTCCGGCGAGAGACGCAGAAATTCCTTGTTACGATTCTGTAAGATGTCGCGCAGAACGCGGTGCGCTATGTCCCCGCCGGAAGGCTCGTCACTTGCGTCGGCGGGCGCTCGCCCCAACAGTTCGTTGAGCATGTCGGCCGGCGCGTATCCCGGTCTGAAGATGCCGAAGTGTTGCCGGCCCTCGAAGATGGCGCCGTACAGTCCGCCGCTCATGTGTGCGGCGCGCGCGGGCGCGAGTCCGTTCGTCGCGAGAGTGGAATAAGAATTGCGCGGCTCACCGGCGTCCACGCGCTGTCTCGCGCGCTTCTGTTTCTTTAGGAGCTTATCCGAGTAGGGCGCCGAGTCGGCCTCCTCCTCCGATGACATCATAGGCGAGACGGGCCCTGATTGGCCGGGCGGGCGGCGGGCTGGGCCCCGCGCTACGTGCGCCGCATCGAACGCTCTGCAACAAGGAGGGGAGCGTCACACACCTGCCGGCGCCGCGTGCGCACACTCGCGCGCACTTTGGCGCTGGCGATGTCTTGTAATACTACACTAGCGACTTCCCAATATTCAAAATAAAATTTACATAATTTACTAAACAAAAATAAATGGAATGATAAAACTGGATGATTATAATGTAGAGCTTTTACGTTGGGGCAACAGAAATTAGAAATAATTTTATATAGGTACTTAGACTTGAAGACCGATTTTTATCGAAAAGAGCGACCTTTCCTAGATCGATATCAGCACCGAAAGCAACAACGTTTGTAATTTAATAATTTCAGATAATGACAGTAGGCACCATGTGAAACAGAAATTCGGTAGTGTAACAAAATTACTTTGGAACTACGATTAAAGTACCTACGATTAGAGTTTATGGGTATCTACAAGATTTTCCATGTAACAAATACGACGTTTATTGAACTCGATTTTATTTGTAGATACATACCTACACCTAGGTACTACAGTAAAAAAATGGTTTAAAGAAATCTTTAAATCTTTCGATGGTTATTTTCTTACAATTTTGAATCAACTAGGTATTTCAATGTAGAAGTTATGATTTTTTAATATTAATTTGATGTGGGGTAAGAAATTACTATTGTTTTGTTACAGTAACTTGATAGAAACGCTTATGGAATCTCAGCATAATAGTGTCCACATAGGGCAACTATATACATGTATACATAAAAAGGTTACGAAAAAAAATAAAAACTATATTGGAAGGCTCAGAATGATACGAATCTTTGTGCTATAGAGAACGCCCATAGATGATTATCTTGACCAATGCTGGCTGTATCCGTACATGACAAAAGCTATGTGTGTAGGTATATGTACCGTACAGACATTAATTCCTTTTGGAGCGTGACTTCGCATTCAGGTGGACAATGAAGCTAAAAATGACAGAAATAATTCTGTGAGACACGCTGTGGCGCGAGCTGTATCCATTTCACATGTACGGTACGGGAAATAGTGCCATTTTTTATTTTATTTTACTTTCAGATTTTGGAATATCTTGGACGAAGCAAATGTAAGGCTGGCCTTACACAGTCTGAATCCCTATTATGAATTATCGGAATTCTGGTGTTTTGACTGACACAAGTCTTATTGGTAAATTTCGTTTAATCCAGTATTGCTCTATGGTTTGATCAGTTATCTAGCGAAAGCCATTGGAGAGATTATGTCAACTGAAAAAAATCATAATCTGATCCAGATACTGTGTGCTCGTCGTAGATAATGTATGAGAAGAAGTGCGATAGTTAATCATAATCTAAATTTTCAAATTATGAATTCATAATGCTTCTTGGCAGTTTCATTCTGTAAGATCAATCCGCTAAAATCATAATGTGTGTGAATATTAGTTAGATTGTATGTAATTCAGTACGCCTTGAATTAGTAATATGCATTAATATATGAATACAGATTATGATTTAGACTGTGTAAGGCCTTCCTAAGTTTTGTGACTTTTTTTGACTGTACAGATTTTGTCAATAATAAGTATCTTTTTTCGGAAATTTTTAAATTACTTATATTATTTATTGAGCCTGGTGCTGTGTAGAAATTAGCCAGGCTTAGATTAAAACAGTGGTAATTAGGTAGTTTCTTCCTAACATCGCCTTCTAGTTATTGGAATTAGTTTATTATTTTTTTGATATCTCCTAGAAGATTGTACTGTCATAGGTAGGTGGGTACCGTGGAGTCATGCCACTCTCTCGTCTCTGGCAACATCCGGCGTCATTTGTGACACAATGAGATGGTATCAATGGCGGGCGGCTTCCGATGCTGCGTGACCACTTGCGACCACGTCACGCCTCGCCTGCTTGGGCCGTTTTGAAAAAAAATCACAACATAGATACTGGACATCACAAATTAAAAATCATATTATCTTGTAAAAATCGACTTAAAGGTACTCTATTAAGTATAAAAATTAAAAAAGTAAAAATTCGAAGGAGTTTTGGTGCAAAAAGTTGTGATTAGCTAGAGAGGTACCAATTTTGAAATCGGATTGAATTCCGAATTTCGTTGTTTTCTTTATATTGTTTTTTCAGAGTTTTACTTGAGTTTATGGTTATCAGTTATTCTTGTAAATTATGACTTTAAATTAACATCGATTCGCTAACCTGAATCCAGATAAACATAGGCATTTATAGATACTGAATCATGCTATACAATTTTCCTCTTGCGATATTTCAGTTGCATATACATACATACATAATATACAATACCGCGCCAGAATGGTCACTTCGCCATTATGTTCACGGCAATTTGCGGTCATTTTGGAGGATTGCGATATAGAGATGGTATGACGTCCTCGCGAAACAAAAACCGACCGACTGCGGGACGGCAAACAAAAACCGACTTTATCCGCAATCGAATAAGAGTGGCCTAAGTGCGGCTTCCGTTGTCTCTGGCCACAGACCATGTGAGTCGCTGAACCGTCTCGAAATTGTTCCGGTGTTTCCGGTTCTTTATAATTCGCCATCGGGGATACGCTGGGTCGATATACTTTCGTGCCTATAGTTGTTCGACAGGCGAGTGAAAACTCTCCGCTTTGTGGAAAACCATGGGCCGTGTGATTTGTAAGTCTTATTAGTTGTGGTAATTATCTATAGATACGCATTAAAAGGTTAACGCTGTGTGAAAAAATGAAAACTATTAATGTCATTTTCAGTTTTTAAGCTTCTATTTGATAAAGACATTACTGAAAATTATTGTTTTACTAGAAAAAATCTACGCGGTTCAGCATTCAGGTGGGACCGATTTTTTATCTAGTTAAATTTTATTTAGATTTCAACATCTAGCAGATAAATGTTTTAAAAATAAAAATACAATAAGTAGACCAGGTATTCTTTAGTTAAAAAAAAATTGAAAATAAACAATTTAATTTAAGTACTTACATTGCAATCTTTTAATTGTTTTTTTGTAATTAACTATAAAATAACAAATATCCAAGATATCTGTTGAGGCCGCAGTAGCCATACCAGGAAGACAGCCACCCAGATAGGGAACAAAATTGGGGGGTTTAAGTTCCGTCCGTCTGATACCAGGGAGTAAGGATGATTTTTTATTATAAAATAAAGTCTTTCAAATAAGATATACTTCTTTAAGATTGTTTTGAGTGAGAGTTTTAGGCAAAGATTGCGTATTCAAGTCCTGATTTCTAATCTAGGATAGGTTGATAGTTGTAGTTGATTTATGTATGGACATTGTCTTCCGATGCGATTCTAAGAAATCGGCTTGTGAAAAAGTTGTTGTTTAAAAGGCTATGAAATTTAACAGAAAGATAAGACAGTAATTGAAATGTTTTCTTTATTTCTATATGATCTGACATTAACGGCACCAGTTAGCTTCCATTAATTATCTTAAATATCTTTTCAACAATGTTGTTGTAAATTTATATCTATAAACACAAATACAAAATTATTGTGTAAACTATTATTATGAAACACAAACAACACAAAACAATTTTTTCATGATTAGTGTTTTTTGTCGTTGACATTGATAATAATCATCAACGTTTAATTTAATTTACATCGTAAAAGAAATCCAATAAGACCGCAGGCATTCCGAACATTCACCCCACACCGGTACAGTTCATGTATCGTAATTCCGTGTAACCGGAAATAATTTCGGTAATTACCGGTTCATGAATAAATAACTCCGCGCGTCAAAAATGTGCCCCGGCGCACCCCAATAGAGAGTTATTTACATTCTGCGACTGCGACTCGTTATTTGAGTCTTTAAAATAATGCATTTTTTAAAAACTTATTTTTATTTCACTGATACCACTTCATTTATATATATCGAAGTCATTCTTTTTTGGCCTAGTTTTTTTTTTATCATAAATGTTTCGATATTATCGAAGACGATATTTATTATTATAAAGGACATTTGTACAAAGAGAACATGTCAGTCCTATTATATCTTAATCTAAATGAGTTTAATGAGCCAACAAACAAATACTAGTGACTTGCCCTCGCTTTGTTTCGGTGTAGAATTATACAATTTTGTGTAGAAAGATCATCTTAGATAAAAATCTTCTAATTATAGTAGGTACAAACAACCGGTGTTGGTTATATTTTTTTTCTTATAAATTATCCGGTTATTGCCTATTCCATTCCTTACCTTGATATGCAATTGAATTTAAACGAAGAGACATTGAATTTAAATGAAGAGACATCACTAGAATCGACGGCGATTGGTGCAAGCAAGTCAGTGGGCCGTTACGGTAGTCGTAAGATGTAAATAGCCCTTTGGCTACCGGCATGCGGTGTCGACACAACCTGTTGATATTCAACCATATCGCACCGGTAGGGGTGCATAGTCTTAACGTCGATAAATTACTTAGACTGAAAGAAAATATAAATGTGTTGAGGAGCTCGATGGCGTAAGTGGTTAGCGCGTTCGGCTGCGAGGTTAAGCAACTTTCGCAGTGGTCGGTCATTTGATGGGTGACCAAAAATTTACTATCTCGAGCACCTCTGTGCTTGGAAAGCCGTTGGTCCCGGCTGCATCTGCAGTCGTTAGTAACTTTCAATCCGCACTGGGCCCTCGTGGTGGGTCAAAGCCCAATCTGCCTGGATGGAATATCCATAAGGAAGGCCTGTGCCCCAGCAGTGAGTTCAGGAGGACTTCTATATCAAGGCAAATTACCACTAGATAAGGAAAAATTGCTGTACCTATAGCAATATTTTTTTTCAACTTGGACATTTGCGATGAATTAAATGGAAGCATTAACTTGGAGTAACACAATATTTTTTGTGATGCAAAATAAATAAATTTTCCTTGAGTCGTCTACTAAATCGTAGTTCCGTAACAAATTTCGCTGGAGGAATCATTCTTCTTTGTACGAAACGAAACGGTTACGTACAAGGAATATTTGCAATATTACAGAAGTTTACAAGTTCACGTGCAAGGAATTATTATTCATCATCGAATTAAATTACTTAACTACATATATAATATATATTACGAAACAAAGAGAAAGCGTCATTTATCGATAAAAGCCCATCTCTACGTGTTTAGTGCTCTTGAGTAATTTAACATGACATGGATGTCTAGATTTCACGGAGATCCTATTATATATCCTGTCTTCAGAAAGGGAAAATTTACGGGAAAAGGTCAGGTCAGAAAGTAACATAATTGTTTGAAAGGGCACTATAAATTTGACGACATTTTACAAAAAAGTCGTATAGGTAAATTAAAATTTTGTGAATTAAATAGAATGTTATTTTAGGAGATTTCTTCGTCTAATACTTTCATAATAAAATAAAGAAGTTTATTCAAATCGACCATCTAGAGAATTAGAAACTTGTGCCTAAATAAGTTGTGAGTAAGATTAATTTAATCAGAGGTCACACAAACCATTAGGAATTTATCGAACTCAAACGGTTTAAACTATCTTGTAACGTCAAAGAACCCATTAAATTCGAGTCGATTAATGTGAAATAATGACTGTGTAGTGGTGCCATATGCCACCGCGTGGGGTTGTAACTTGTATGGGAATGCGTGGGAAACGTGCACCCTTGCAATTACCTACTGAATTTATTTATCTTCTCATTGTTCCAGTAACATGGTCGGTGACTTATGGTCAGTCGTGGGCGCATATGGCGCGGTCACGCTACGACCACGAAGACGATAAAAGTAAACACAATATTTTCGAAAGTTTTAGCTAGCAACGTGTCTGAAATCGTTTATAATTTGTCAATACTATCAGCAGCGGTTACATCATCTTGCAGAAAGAAAATACGCAAAACGACATTATTTCGTAGTGTTCAAGGTATAATGATGGTAATATAAATGTCAATGGACACCTTCGATTTAAGCCCCCATGACAACGGCTAACTAGAGCCGAGTTCCGAGTCTCAGAGACGCCCTCTAGTTGAGCTTCGTAATAATGTACTTATTATAAGTTTTCATTCATTCAATCACAAAATCTGCACACTATTATTAGAGCGAGTTGAAAATGAAAATGTTTTCCCAAAAAAATAAACTAAAAGTTTTCCCTCCTAAAATCGTAAGTGCCGCAACAAAATCAAAATGGCGTCGAAAGCTGAAGATAAATAGATAAATGCACGTAATGGCGCCTTGGTCGCGTGTCATCGCCCATTTCCATGCTCCACATACAAGCAGATTGTATCTGTATGTCTGTCGTGCTGGCTCTTCGGCTATTAGATGCATGCAGTCAAAGCAACGTATGTCACTACACCGATTATAAGGAAGAACAGTTATTAAGTAAAGCCAATAAATAACGGAAAAATATTAGAGAAAATATCTACTTTAATATTATAAATGTGAAAGTTTGTCAGTTATTGGATGGGCGTCCAAAAATATATTATCTTGAGCTCCTTCGTGCTTCGGAAGGCATGTAAAGCCGTTGGTCCCGGTTGTATCTGCAGTCGTTATCACCCACCAATCACCACTTGGCCCGCGTGGTGGGTCATACCATCCATAGGGAAGGCCGGTACCCCAGCAGTGGGGACATTAATAGGCTGGTGGTGAACTTTTAAACTGAATGGACCGAAGAAAATTTGTAAATGTATTTAATTATTTAGTATCATTTAATAAACTTTTAGCTAACTCCTCATAAACTATAAAACAAACCACATAAAGTGAGAAAAAAAATCGATGCGGTTTAAGTCCGGTAAAAAGTAAGAAAATAAGCCAAAAACTACTAAGGTCATTGGATGGGTGACCAAAAACTTACTATCTCGAGCTACTCCATGCTTCCGAAGGCATGTAAAGCCGTTGGTCCCGGCTGCATCTACAGTCGTTAGCACCCACCAATCCGCACTGGGCCCGCGTGGTGAGTCATGTCCCCATCCGCCTATTCCATCCATAGGGAAGGCCTGTACCCCATCACTGGGAATATTAACAGCCTGATAATTGAATTTCCGCCATACAATTCATATCATCAAAATAACGAATTCAATCAATACAAAAACAACTGATGATGATAATTGATTTAAATATATACATAGATATAAGCCTACTTACTTCTCTTTTGTAGTTATAAATACTGTATGCTTTTTCATTGGTAATTAATTCACTACCTAGGCATAAGCTAAATTTATTTTAATGCCTACCCGAAGGCTAACTCATCGTCTGTCCAGAAATACCTTGTGTCATGTCCAGCAAAGGGTGAAGCGGCAATCAGCATGCATATATTATGAGGGTTGGCTGGCGTGCCTGAGCCGCCATTACCGGTTCTATGAAAAAGGACATTTCAGCCTTATCGTTGGATATCACGAGAATAAAAACGGCAGATAAGATCGCAGCCTTTAGTGCGGGGACAGTGGCACCATTGTCGATACTTAACGTACTCAAAGAAAGACGATTATCTACGGCATTTGAATTTATCGGATACTCTGAATATGTAATGACTGTTCGTTTTATCATTATCAATAAACATGCTAACACTTTTTAGATTTTGCTACATAGTTATGTGTTTCTAGCTTAACCTGTAACAAATGTGTAATGGTGAATCTTAGAAGTTTGAATATTTGTAACTATTACACCAAATTAATGAGTAATAGAATTTCCCCAATACCATCATATATAATTACTGTTTAATTCCCCTATTTTGTATTTGCAATTAAAAGTCGATAATGTTTCAACTGTAAAATGTCTTACGAGCTTAACGTCACGATGTTAGCGTTTATCGATAGTTGCGCATCCCTACTCCTTTATGTTGGAAGACAGGCACTTATTAGTCGTCATTATCTAGCGCGGTATCGCCGGTGACATATGGCCAATATCGACACGAATATCTGGGCCATACGAGACCACCGCCGCACCACATCAACCAGGGCGGTTTGTTGAAAAACTTTAATTACACATTGCATGTCGTCACTTGCTACGGACTACGGGCTATTGCTACATTAGATACGATCGCCTGTTTATGCACTATGAGATATAATATGAACAAAACAATTTTAAATATAAAGAAAATATGACTAGAAAAAATTCCACGCGGACCAGGCAGCAGACGGGACTCGAACCCGCACCCTTCGCAATCCGGGCGAATGCACTGACCAATTGTGGGTTACCTATAATGCGAAGATATGGCGCTGTCTTGCAGCTTAAGAATGGCTAGAAGAATTTCGACACTGTCCGTGAGGGCCGCGGTAGCATAATTGGTCAGTGCATTCGCCCGGATTGCGAAGGGTGCGGGTTCGAGTCCCGTCTGCTGCCTGGTCCGCGTGGAATTTTTTCTAGTTATATTTTCTTTAGATTTAAACATCAAGCAGTTACATGCTTTAAAAAAATAAAAATTATAAAAACAATTTTAGCTAGATCAAAGAAATATTTACCAGAATAGTTTGATTCCACATGGTCAATGTTTCAGACTGGTTTGGAACGGATGCAATTTTTTCTGGTAAAATTTTCTTCACATTTGAACATCAAACAGGCAAATGCATAAAATATTGTATATGTTTTTTAGTTTTACAAAGACCTTTGGAATTTACTCAATTTATTATTAAACCAGGACGGAATAATAATATGACGTGAAAATATGGCTAGGTGCACTCGAACAATAAGGCCCGTATTATAGAAAGATTCTCAGTGATTGATCTAGTCTTGAGCATAGTTAGAAAGGGCTATATATAGCACCTAGTGACATCCCTTTCTAACTGTACTCAAGTAAAGATCGACACTTAGTTGTCATTCCGTAATACGTGCCTTAATATCAGACCCAAGGTCGAGGTTCCTGTTTAAAAATTTTGATGCAAGATGCCTTTCGTGCAAACTTTTTCCTTGGCAATTCGTGTATAATTTGGTGCAGTTAGTTTCCTAAAAATTTCGTTTTTTAGAGTGTTAACTCTATAATTATATAAACTTATGATAGGCAGATTTAAATATTTATTTTGTAAGATAAACGAAGAAAAACGAATCATGTCTCTATAATTATAATTTTTTAAGCATGTAATTGCTAGATGTTTAAATCTAAAGAAAATATAACTAGAAAAAATATCTCTATAAGTCAAAATGAGTAGGAAAAAAAATGTCAAATAAATTGTCTCTAGTGTTTCTCAAGCTGCAAGGCAGCGCCACCTCTTCGCATTGTAGGTAACCCACAATCAGTGCATTCGCCTGGATAGCGAAGGGTTCGAGTCCCGTCTACTGCCTGGTCCGCGTGGAGTTTTTTCAAGTGGAATTTTCTTCACATTTAACATCTAGCAGTTAAATGCTTCAAAAAAAAACAATGTGAAAGAAACTCTAATAAAATGAAATTCAGTCCATACTTAGGCAACTATGAGCATACGTGGCTCATCCTACACTTTATTAAATGCAGATAAAACATTTAGTTATAGGCACCGCCCATGCTCACGCTCAGATGTCATCGAGTCGGTGATTGCGAAACATCATGTTGTGCTGTCTTATCGTCTGTCCGTTTGTCCTGGACAGAAAACCGATAAAATGTATCTGGTTACAATTTAATTTCGCAGGCCAATTTAAAAGCGCGAGCGTGCGACGTGACTACTTATAAATACTTATGCGCATGAGTTGTATTACTTGTGTCGCAAGCTTAAAACAAGATGGATCATAAGTTTCATCTCTTTTTAGGGTAAAGATTAATACTATTCTTTACCTATCACATTAATAATATAAAGCGAAAGTTTGTGAGTGTGTCAGTGTGCATGTTTGTTACTTCTTCACGTCTCAACGGCTGGAGCGATTTTAATAAAATTTGGTATGAAGTTAGCTGATACCCTGGATTAACACTTAGGCTACGTTTTACTGCGGGAAAATGTCCCTAGTAAACCGCGGGTAACACCGCAGCGCACAGCTAGTACTTCATCATCATCATCATCAGCCTATTAATGTCCATAATGCTGGGGCACAGGCCTTCCCTATGGATGGAATAGGGAGATTGGGTCATGACCCACCACGCGGGCCCAGAACGGATTGGTGGGTGCTAACGACTGCAGATGCAGCCGGGACCAACGGCTTAACGTGCCTTCCGAAGCACGGAGGAGCTCGAGATAGTAATTTTTGGTCACGCATCCAATGACCGACTACTGCGAAAGTTGCTTAAGTTCAACGATCGCAGCCGAACGCGCTAACCACTTGCACCATCGAGCTCCTCGAGCTAGTACTTATATTAATATAACTACGATATTCTAATAGAGGTTGTTGAATTGGAGCGCCTGTCTGGGGAAATAACCTCCACCTTACAGAAGACAGTAAAATATCACTATCTTTTGGTGGTCCTGTGTTTCTGTCGGTACGTAAGGTCCAGGGCTCCACGTGGTAGACGCGGAAGAATCCCTAAACGGGGAGCCCGCGGCTTCGCGCTAAGCAGCTTAGAGGGTATTCGCAGGGTTTTTAGCGGATATTACGCCGTAAAGCGCCCGTAAGGGTAACGGGGTCCTCAGTGGGCAGCCACTGCTGGGGCTCGTAAGGCTTGCGGGAGCCAGGTGTGAGGTCCGTTCGGCGGTGTGCCTCTTAAAGGCGCGGTCGTCTGTAAACAGTATTTTTTGCCTGCGTATAAAAAAAGGGCTCCACGTGGTAGGACTCGTGGTAGGTGTAGGGCTTAACCTGAAGGGAAGCTCTGGGGACGCTTCCTTTTACACCTATAAATGTTCTACTTCTTCTATTTAAGCTCAGAGAAAATAACATAGTCTTTCTATCAATCGATCGAGTCTGTGCCGTGGTCTGTGCCTGAATTCTATCTCTCAGAATGTTCGATATGAGACAGAAGATTCTCATATTCAAATCTTTACAAAAATAAAATTTACTTTTTATACAACTGCCAGCCGTAGGCATTACACAAAGAGTTTATACAAGCAAGGAGGCCGTAACGCTACGGGCGTTACAGTCGGGTGTAACGGCCTGAGTGATATTTTTTGTATGGCAAAAGCCTACCTATAGGCTATGTTGTCCGTTTTCATTATTGTTTGCCACCCTTTTAACATATACGCTTCAAATATATGTACAGAATGTAAAAAACCTTTAATGAAGTCGAAGGCCACGTATTTTCCACATCATGACAATCATTTTTTTCTTCTGGACCATACCTTGGAAATTTATGGTTATGTAGATATTGAAGGTCAAAGTCACAATTATTTTTTTCAAGATTTTTACACAAACGTTATTTAGAAGCGTTTTTACACACAGGCACATTGTATGCGTAGCGCCACAGTAGCGCGCCACGCTATACATTGAGTACCGGAATAAAAATTGAATTTTTTTAACTTAAAAATACAAATGTTTCCCACGTATAATATTTTGTAATATTACTTGATTGGGTGTACAGGATGTGTAGGTAGTTTTAGTCTTTGTCATAGGTTTTTTTACATCCTGTATATATTAAAAAATATATACTTGTGATTCGCAAATCTCTCTCAAAATCTCTTGCGGAATTTACCGTACAAATAGTAAGAGCAAATCTCCTTTCTCTCGCGCCAAACTCTAACCATAACTCAGTCCCACATCTGGCCGATTTCTTATCAATAACAGAAACACCAGTTATTGTTAGTTGAAGGAAAAACATCGCCATTATCGCGCCAACGTTGTGCACGCTTCCGTCCGTTCGTCCACTCCAGGGAATTAAAAAAACACAGTCTAATGACGGCGAAGCGTAACAACAATAAGATAAGGACTTTACAACTTGTCAAAATTTGTATTAGTAATGTCCACTTTGACGAACTTTGTGATGTGCCAATGAGATGGGTCTGGGTTTTATATTTTGACACTTCATTAGTAAGATTGGTTTTGTTTTTATTTTAGAAAGGGCGAAAAGAGACGTATGCTTATGGACCGCCTGCCGAGCAGTTACTTAATTTATCATTCTTCCTTTTAGGGTACGGAACATTTAAAAGAACAATAAAAAAGATATCGCTATAAAATTTACAAGTCTCATTTAAATGTTTGTATATGTCTATAAAAATAATGAATCATGTTGATTCAAAACAAATACAATACCCAAGCCATTTTGATTTCTAACTAATTCGCTAACACGTGTGTTTTACTGTAACTGAAAACTTATTAACGCATTCATACACGTCAATGTATATGGAGGAAGTTAGGTAAGGCGATATTTCTTTAGATTTCTTTCAAATAAACTGCGCATGAGTGTCGTCTTCTGTCATTTGGGGAATATGATGGAATAACTATCCTATGTAATTTGAAAATCAATTTTCTACATAGTTTTTCTTACTTTTTTTTTAATTATATGCTGTTGGTCGCAGGTGACCTTTACAGTGTCACCGGGTTTGGGGACGGCGAGATCCTAAGGGGACCTCAAGCCGAAAATTGGCGAATGCCTCTAGAGGTATTCTAGGCGGATGGCATCTCCCCACGGGGGGAGTCTTCTCTCCGTCTGGAGCCTCTAGACCACTCGAACCTGAGGGGTTGGCTCAACTACAGGGCGTCTCTGAGACTCGGACCTCGGCTCCTGTTAGCCGTTGTCGTTTTCTTACTTGATTTTTTCAATATATAGGTATAATATGCTATTCCAAAAAATCACAGCTAACGGACCAGCCGTTCTTGAATTTTGAGTGTTCTAACTAAGATGACTTTGTTCTATTATATAGACTAGTGGCCCGCCTTCGCTTCGCTTCGGTCTAGTTTAAAAACAACTGCCCGATAGAAATACCACACAATAGATTACGACACGAATTGATTTTTTAACAGTTTTCCTCATACTTTAAAAAAATCTATTCTTAATACTATTTTTTTATTTGGTCTTGTCTGCTTACTGGTCCACGTGCAATTTTTTCTTGTAACATTTTCTTTAGATTTAAATCTATTCTTCTTAGCAAACTTCTTCTTTCTAGTTGTGTTTTTATTTTTTAAGCAATTAACTGCATCTGCTAGATGTTTAAATATAAAGAAAAGTTTTACTAGAAAAAATTCCAATTGGACCAGAAAGTAGACGGGACTCGAACCCGCACCCTTCGCTTTCAGGACGAATGCACTGACCATTATGCTACCGCGGCCCTGACGGTCGTGTCGAATTTTTTCTAGCTTTAGGCTACAAGGCAGCTCCATCTTCACATTGTCGGTTCTTCTTTCTAATTCATATTCGTCATTAATCCCAGTTCATAATTTTAGAATCAGTTGATTTCTTTACGTTACGACGGCGCGTTAGTAGCGTACTATTACATCAATTGGTTGACTAACCACATCCTAGCCGGAGAGTGCAGTCAAAACATCCCCAACCCATTACTTGCCACTTGCTCTTGTCTCTACTTCCACATCTAAAATGTGATCAAATTGTCCCTTCCTCTCAAACAGTGGCGTTGAGCTGGTGGCACACCGGGAGGTTGCAACGTGCTGTTTGATTTCTGTCAATCCTATTTTTTTACAACACACAAAAATTATAAGATACAAAACATAAATATGTCAGCAAAGGAGGGCTTATCTCTAAGAGAGATCTATCCTATTTAGGTATTTAATCTAACCTACTTTAAGATCTCACATTTTCAAATAACAGTAATTGTTATAGGTATCCGATAAAGCAAAGAAATAGAGTTACGTTTTGTTCATAATGTTATTTTGTTCCTATAAATACATATTTGGATTTTGCATAGAACTTGGCACTCATTTAGATCTCCATTCTTCTTGCGGCGAAGCCCACAGCCAAGCGTCATTTTTGTATTGAACTTGGCTCTCCTTATTTGTTTCTTAGGTTTTCACGCACATCACTCATTAAATAAAACTAGTTTTAACGGGTTAACGCACGAACTTTGCACTCCTTTTATACATTTATGGTTTTGGTAGGATAATTATTACTGAGTACCTACAAACGTTTTTGCATAAGAGTCGTATAAATTGTGTGTTTAAGCAGTGTTTCTTTGCTCTTTGTTTATTCTATACTATTTTAACATGTTTTAATTTCATCCCATGAAACATGGAAAACTATTTTTGGATGCAAGTCTTATTTCCAGTACCTTTAAAGGATGTCTTTCATTTCTCCTTTTTTGTACCTCTTTATCTTGTTCGATATTTTTTTAATGTTAAAAGGGTGGGAAACAAGCTTTTGGCGCGCCTGATGGTTAGCGGTGACCATTAGCCTTGTATTAGATTTCAAAAAATATCACTCACCCTGCACCACCCTGTATCCTGGAACCTAAGTTAGGTACTGACAGAAACTCAATACCACCAAAAGCTGGTGTTATTTTACTGTGATCTTCTGTATGGTTACCCCGCGCGCGCTCCAATTCTAACAGAAACAAACGCTATAAACCTCTCTTAAAATAAATTCATGCACTCATTAAGATTGATAAGTATTTTATTTATTTATTTATTTTATTTATTTATACTTAATGCACAAGTGCACAAAGGCGGACTTAATGCCATAGGCATTATCTACCAGTCAACCATAGGGTGTTGTGGATAAATAGTGGTAGGGTGCACAAGTTACATGGAAATTACAGAAAGAAGAACATATATAAATATGAAGCAGTCATATATATAATCACACATACATAAATAATTACTATTTTTATCATATGTATTAGTTCTCAGTATGCCACCAGCGCAACAGCAGCCGAGATTGACTAGAGTTCCGCGCGCAAGCGGTGCGCGTACAAGATTGTTTCCTCGTTAGCCGGCCAATTGCGGGTTCCGTTCCTTGCCCCCCCCCCCCCCCCCTTCCATAGGCCAATCCCCCCAACATACTTACGTTAGACTTTTATGCCCTTCAGTCACGTCGGATAATCTGGCGTTACTATACCAAGTAGCAGATTATCCGATTTGTTAGTTTGATAGTTCCCGATGTTCTTAGTACTAGGAAACGATCGTGTACTGATGTAATTTAATTATTGTGCTGTACCAGTAGCTAAGTATATAATGGGCTTGTTTTCGTTGTATTTAATAGCTTTGCGAGTTCGTGTAACGAACAAATTATTGCTATTGACATGTACCATGCTATTGACGATAAAATAGTAGACTGTTTAATAAGGGAGCAAAGAACTATATTAAAGGCCAGAGCGTTTTATGAATGCAGAGCTGGGCGAAGTACCGAGGCATTGTAAAGTTAATACTTTATCTTCTTTTTTCTTTTTACTTTATTTTTAGTTTTATCCCCTAAAACCCTATTTCGGTCTCTTAAGACAGAAAAAAAACTACGTCTTTTCGAAAAGATGTGATAAAAATTATTTTGGTAATGGAACTTGCGAACTGTTCCATATAAGTGAAGCTTTTTTTGTACTAATTGAGCTGAAACAAAAACTGGCTTTTTTACCAAGTATTTAAAAAATATCTCTTCGTTTCGTTGAAAGTAATCTCTATAAATCTTGAAATTTTCATAGAAAATATAATATATAAATCACGTGTTCACAACAATGAAATGCACGCAAAACTCAAAGACTGAATGAACAATCGTAAATAAGTCAATTTTATGAAAAACTTTAAGCATTTTCGAAGGTACCCTCGAAAATGTTTAAATTTTTTCATAAAGGTATAGTGTATAATTAGACAGAATAACTAATAATTCGTTTTAGTTTGAAATACATACTTCAAGACTTCGATTTGTGAATTTGTATTATTAATAAGTTATTATTATACGCTTCACAATTTATGAAACCATTCAAATAGTTAACTCTAGTATCAAGAAATTCCGTATCCAAAGATCATATTTCACAAATTGTGAACAAACAACAAGTACACAGTATTCGCATGGAATTCCTTCCAAGGCACACATAAGCACATTGAGCACTGTAATAAAGACACGGCTCACTGAGCAGAGATGCGCTGAGCGAAGTTGCAACGACATCTTGAGGCCAAAAGACCCTGGCCCGCGGCCAAAGTATACAAAAGTCTCAATACGATCCTAGCTCACGGTTGGGACACACTGGCGTTGAGAAAGCAAAGCAAATTATTTTTTTAAATCTAAAGAATTTAAAAAATTTCTCGAAAATTATCCAATGGATCGGTAACTCGGTTCTAGTTAAAATTTCTTTATATTTAAACATCTACCAGTTAAATGCTTTAAAATAAAAATATCATTTTTACCTAAAATTGCATATTTTATGACTATATTTCGGTAAGATTTCATAGTGTGTATCGTATGTCGATAAAAATAAAAATTTGACGAAACCCATTTTTTGTTCCAATGACTTTTAATTTTGGATATATTGGTATGAAAACCTTTCTGGGCTTGTTCAATTTGAACTTGTCCGTTTCTTTTGTTGATTGCCTTAATATATGAACACAATGTATAAAGTGTCCGTCCAATGTGAAGAATGAAGAAGCTTGATGTACTTAGCATAGTCTTATTTGTACCAACGGATGCCCTCAATCCTCAATGCTGATAAAAAAAAGCTATTTGTTTCTTAGATTTACACGCACACCACTCATTCTGAAATATAGTTCAAACGACGCATCCTGTAAAGGATGCGAAACGACAATAAATAAATAAATCAGTGCATCTACACCATTGAAACTGTTTTTATTTAAAAATAATCTAGTAAAAAAGGAAATTCAAAAACAAAATGCATGGTGTATTTTACTCTGAGAATACTATCAATGAAATGTTGGGAGATTTTACTCCGATACTTAGTATATCAATACAAAAGCAGAGGCAAAGTTTTCACTTATGTTAAATAAGGCAAGTAGATAAAATTTCAACTTTAACAACTAACCGAGTATACAAAGTTGTCCGAACTTGGATTCGTATGCCGAAAGCCTTTACGAATGACCCCCACAGAACATGGAAGCAGCGTGCATATGTAACTGGCAAGTTTGCAGTTTTAATAGCGCTTGTTCCCAAGTGTAATATCTGGTCATAACGGCGCATGCAGGCTTTGCGGGATACAACCGCCTTTGGCTGCTTAAGGTATGCCAGGTGCGAAGTTTAATCGCCACTAGTTTCAGAAAGGTCTTATATTCTTAAGTTATTTTGTTGTAACAATGAAGTTGTAATTGAAAGGTTTAATTGGGTAATTTTGAGGTATGGTTATACCTTTAATTATGGCGCAATTTCAATTGATCTTTCCCCCATATTCGGGATGAATGAAAGACATTACTCGAATTCGAGCACCCGAAGCAATGTTTACACTGGAATACGGGAAGACAGTGTCGGGTAAACAAAAGGATATCTTCGGGTAGATATCCTTTTGTTTACCCGACATACGGGCGTACTCGACTCTGTTCGATTACCCGAATTCCATTGGCACTCGTATTCGGGTTAGCGACCAAATGTAATGGCTCCATTAGTTTGTAACTCTAATGGCAGATACATCATGGTCACCAGCCTATTAATGACCCCACTGCTGGGGCACAGGCCTTCCCTTTGGATGGAAAAGGAAGATTGGGCCATGGCAGATACATACATATTTTGCATTAAAGACAACATCACCTTACTCTCCTAAAAAATATAATTTAACAATTTTTTTTTATATCGACACAGAAATATTTAACATTGCAAAAGTAAAAAACTACTTGATGTCTAAAAACTTAAAAACCAGAAATAACTAAGTACTTAAATAATATACAATTTACAAAATGAAAAAAATTATCACCCCCAGCGCCGCTGTCAGGAATGGTGCTAGGCTGGCAGCATTTAACAATGCAAAAGATTTATATTTTATTGTAATTTCATAAGAATACAATTTCCTTTCCGTTTACTATAATAATAGGTAAGCCTCCATAGAAAAATATAGCATGTCCTTTATGCAAGTTTGTACTTTTTAATTATTGTGTTCAATATGGGATGTCCCACATATTACGGGCTGACCACGGGTACGCGCGTAAAGCGAAATGCTAACTCCATAGCTCTTTTTGTTCACAAATATAAATTTCTACACAGCGGCGGGAGCGTAATGTACAGGGAAATCGCTAATAAACCGCGCCGGTCGCGCTTACCCGTGAAGTGCGATAACAATATTTGAACATATTTTTAGATACATCCAGCGGATTCACATCATGTATATAGTACAAGGTTTCAAATAAAGATAATCTATTTTTATAATAGTGCTGAAAATGCCTATCATAATTATCTGTCATTACTATGAATTAACTCGACTTTGAGGAGCTCGATGGCGCAGGTGGTTAGCGCGTTCGGCTGCGTTCGTTGTAGTTAAGCAACTTTTGCAGTGGTCGGTCATTGGATGGGTGACCAAAAAATTTCTATCTCGAGTTCCTCCGTGCTTCGGAAGGCACGTTAAGCCGTTGGTCCCGGTTGCATCTGCAGTAGTTAGCACCCGCAAATCCGCACTAGGCCCGCGTGGTGAGTCATGGCCCAATCTCCCTATTCCATCCATAGGGAAAGCCTGTGCCCCAGCGGTAGGGACATTAATAGGCTGATGATGACTATGAATTGGATGTTGTTTTTGATCAGCATTTCAACATGTCTGATCTATCGGATACGATAGTTGGAATTCAATTCATTTACAGTTTACGTTTTGATAACTTTTGATTAAGTATTTTATTTTCCTCTTTAAATATGACGCTTCCGATATGATTTATCAAGGGGTTCCTTATTGGAATAAAATTTAATCAAGTTGTAAACAAGCAAGTGAAAAGAACAAACACAGTTTTCGCCGTGGAATTCATCGATGTGTTATAATATAATTTATTTTCTAATTTTAAATTACATCGCGGATTCCGAGGTGAAAACTGAGTTGGTTCTTTTCACCGGTACAGAAAAGCATAACCCATGGTTTGGTTTGAATGGTTTGCTTAACTCGAAACTCATTTATTCAGTCTAGGCTGTTACAAGCTCTTGTGAAAGTCAAACGCTACGCCATCGGTTCGTAAATCTACAGCGGGACACCTTGTACTGAGAAGAACCGGTAAGAAACTCAGCAAGGGCTATTTTTTTCTCCCTGTTTTGATCTCCCTCCAAAAATTGAAAACATGTGTTGATGACAACTTTCATCACATTAATATTATTAATTATTAAAAGTTAAGTATAGCTAGGTACTATTTTTAAATTAAGAAGTGGCGATTAAAAAATTTTCAACCTAATTAGCAAAGTAAAACAACTTAGTCTATTATATTAAGTCCAAGGTGCCTTATCATTCATGAAATCTTTAACAGTATAGTAACCTTTTTTAAGGAGACATGTTTTTATACACACTTTAAACTTATTAAAAGGTAAATCAATTATTTCTATTGGTATTTTATTATAGTAACACTAGCTGTCCCAGCGAACTTCGTACCGCCTTAAAATTGATGGTGGTAGAAGGGGAAAATTTAGGGTTGTATGTATGATGAATCATAAAAAAATAAAACAAAACTAAAATTGAAAAAAAAAATTTAGGGGTGGATTACCCTTAACATTTAGGGGGATGAAAAATAGATGTCCGATTCTCAGACCTACCCAATATGCACACAAAATTTTATGAGAATCGGGAAAGCCGTTTCGGAGGAGTTTAACCACAAACACCGCGACACAAGAATTTTATATATTAGATATACCTTGACCCACAAATGAACCAAGAACCTTTTGGAGTCTAACATACATTATAATCAATTAACAACTCATTGGTCGGTTTAAATTAAACCATGTTGAAACTAATCTTTGTATTTCCGTCGTTCGCAAAGGTCGTTTAGTTTTCGCGATTGCGTCGACTCCTAATTACCTCTTCCGTACAAATATTGTACCTCTTGTTACGCTAATTTATCGTCTCATGTGTGTTTTATTTTTAGTACTAGCTAAATTGTTCGTTAGACTACTTTAATTTTATCTTCCTGCTAGGTGCTTTTGCACAGAAACACCATTATTTTTTTTAATCTCGCAATAATAAAATATGATCTCTGGTGTTCTAGAAACAAGTGGGACTCGGACTCTTACATGAAATGAAATGATTGAATGAATGAAATGAAATGAATGACATGAATGAAATGAAAGGAATTCAATGAAATGAACGAAATGAACGAATTGAACGAAACGAACGAAACGAATGAAACTAATCAAATGAATGAATGAAATGAAATGAATTAATGAAAAGTCATTTATTCAGTCTAGTCTGTTACAAGCACTTGTGAAGGTCAAGAAGCTACGCCATCGGTTCGCAAAACTACGGCGGGAGACCACAAGGTCTCAGTACAAACTGAGATGAAGCGGCAAGAAACTCAGCAAGGGCTATTTTTTTCTCCTTGGAAAGGAAATGAAGAGTTCCTTTCCATAGTACAAGATGAAAAACTAGATCGAGTAACAGAAGAAGAAGCTATAAGAGAAAGAGAGAGAGAAAATTTGCGCGCGCACTGCTTTCTCTTGTTTATATCCCTCACTCAACTCCCGTTCGCCTCGCCCACACACACTTTTCGTAACGCGTAACGCATTCGTCAGCTTACCCCCAAGTCAAGCGTGAGTAAGGACTTTAGGACCCTCTTTATTTATTTTTATTTTATGTTTATCTTTCTTGTTTGTAGTGATAGTGGCCACTGAAACACGCAATCTGTGACAATTTCAGGTAGGTATTTACAAACTTTCGATGAAGAAGACGAAAGCCCTAGGATAATAGGGAAAAGGTCATTCACCATTTAGGTGAGAAACTCCAAAAAACACAAATTGACTAAAAGTTCAAAGAAAGTTCACTGTTAATGTCTCTTCCTGACTACTGGTAACTACGAAAGATATCAAGTCGTATTGCAAATTAATTTTTTATTTTTTATTTTCAAGATGACAACAATCAGATGTTATCCATTTTGATTTATCTCAGGATGCCATACTCATGGCTCTTTGGTTTAACCCATAAAAACAAATGAATCACTTGATAATCCATCCGTAATGTCGGATTCATAAACGGCACGGATAAAAAAGCGTCGCCAGTGTCGAATTTCATCGTCTACAATCTGCATGTGTCACATATGGACCGACCGAGTCTTGACTCTTGGCTCGCTTTAATCACTCATTAAGGATATATCCTTTTTACCAATTAATACGCGCGCTCAATTCACGCTGAACTGTTTAGCGGGTGACTGTTCATATTTGGATTGCTTTGTGGTAGCATTTTTTATCTTAAACTAATAATAGTTATTTATTATACAAGAGTGGAAAGTTCCTTTTTAACCGCGTGCTCGATTTGGATGACCGAGCAAGCGAAGGATTCTAAAGTTGAATCACGAGCGCAGCGAGTGATTCTAAATTAGAATCCTGAGCGTCAGCGAGGGAAACAAACGAGCACAAGGTGAAAAATCTTTCCACTCGAGTGCAATACGTAACTTTTCATCCCACCTCAGCGAGGAAATGACAAAATGAAAAAGAAAACAATTTATAATGACAAAATATTTTTATTTCAATTAAAACACATTAAGATAATCTATAAATTGAAGAAAATAATAAGAAGTAGAAAATAATTAAGAAATATTAAATGTAACGTTGCTACAGTTACTTATGTTAAGTTTAATATTTTTGTTAGGTAATGTTATGTTGGTGTTTGTGAATTGTGCGCTGTTTTGTGGTAAACTACTCGTATCAGTAATTTTAAATAGTTGTGCCGATTCATTGGATTCTATTGGCGTAAATGTTGGCGAGAGAGGGCTATTGTTTCCAATCTTATGGGGGCTCATTTTAGATGTAGAAGGGCGAGACCAAGAATCTGACAGAGGTTCTTTCAGCGTTATGGCCTCCACGATACTATTACAAATTTTTGATTTACTTTGGATTGAATCCTCTATGTATCCCTCTACAACCGAATTAGACTTCCAGCCTCCATGGCGCTTAAGCGATAGAAGATCAGCCCCTGATTCGGCCAAAAGTGTGGCTGAGGTTCTTCTAAAACAGTGACCGGTGTATAACGGGGGTTCTAAAAGTCCGAGAAAAGTTGCTATTTCTCGTGGAATACTGCCAATTTTATTCTGACCCATAGGTTGTCGGATACACTTTCCGTTGCGATATTGTAGAAAAAATCGTTCAATTGGGGTGTTAGAAGGACGTAAAGCTTGATATTTCTGAACAATGTTTACATATTCCTTGCGAATAACGAAGTTGCGGTCTTTTTTTGTCTTGGTATTTAGTACATTAATTAATAGCAATTCATCAGAATTATGAGAATATTTTGATACGTTATTGACATTAAGTAGTGTAAGTTCATTTGTTCGACATGCTCCGGTTATACCAATAATAAGAACAACCTGTAACAAAAGAAGTATTTATAATCGTAAATAAATTAATCAAATTAAAAATATTGTAAGTACTATGTACAATTTTATCAACAACAAAAAATTACACGTATTGACTTACTTTTGCCGCTAAATATACGGAATCAGGTGCTTCATTAATAAACTTTGCAATTTCAGATGCTGTGAAAACCTTCGATTTTTTTGGTTTATAACCAGATGAGGCTCTTTTTAAAAATGCCACTAATTTATGATAGGTGTCGATATGAACGTCTTTCTTCATCTTAATTGTTAATTTTAGCATTGAATACGTACTCCATAGCGTGCTTGCTTTCTTGGTCTCAGATAATTCTATAAAATATGCCAGCAAAACGTTTTCGGAGAAAGTTTTTGCTCCTTTAGCTAGTCGCCACATGTTAAATATATCGTACTGTTTCAAATACTTCTCTCGTGATTGCTGAGGGAGAAGGCTCATTTGCGCATTATTAACTGTTTCAGTTAACTCAGTTGGCGTTAGATAAACTTCATCGTCGCTAATGTCACTCATTTTAGTTGATTTTTTTGTACAGTTTTTAGGTTATGTTAATTATATTAAGCAATAAAACGTGAAAAACTAGAATGGCGCGAAGCACGCAAATAAAACAAAGAAACCAAGAAGGTTCCAAATTTAAATTTTTTCACAATTTAAAAAGTTCTAATCATAAATTTGGCACCATAGAGGTTACATTAAATAGGTTTAATGACGTTTTGAATTTACAATTATATTGAGTACTCATTATATGTGATGTTCTAAATTCAAATCTACTTTGCCGCTCAAGCGAATAAAATAGAATTTTCCAGCCAGATTTCGAAGCGCAAAATTACACTTTCCGAGGTGGTGGGATGAAAAAAAAATTGGTTAACGACCTCCTTGGCCGAGTGGTATGCACGCCGGGTTTCATGGTGTCGCCGACTCGAGAGGTCCCGGGTCGAATCCCGGGGGCAGATGTTTGTGTGATGTATACGAGCATTTGTACTACAGTCATGGATGTTAAATATGTGCAGTTTACGTATTCTATCCGTTACCCTAGTATCCCATAACACCAGCCTTACAGTGCTTACTTAGGGGCTAGGCTAAATTGTAGTGTTTAAAAAAAAGGGGGTTTAGTGACGATAGTTTTACATGATAACGCTAAGGAAACATTGATGATAAATTGCATAATTGTTAGCTCTGGCTTCACGCGAGAAGAGAGATAAATGTGTACAAGCCGACGCCGACGCTTGGGCCGATCGTGCCTATCTAGCGCTTGTTCCGCGCTCTCGCTTGCGCGCTCTGGCTCAGGCGGAACGTGACACTTTTTCGTACGCGCAGCCGGTGTTCATCGATTTAGGCTGAGCGCAGATTAGAGTCACAACAGTCTCAAGACAGACTATTGCTAAACAAAAATTATGAAGATGCGCACATTCGAAACGAGACGTCTCATAGACAAAAAAGTCTTATGTACACAAGAACTGCAAAGCGACAAGTCTGACTAACGACTGTCCGCTTCCCTTTGTAACGTATGCGAGGGCGCACACCAACGACAAAATTGTCTAGCGATTAGGGATGATAATCGATACTGAAAGAAATTATAATACATACGATAAAATAAGTAATATGTGGGTTCATAAATTTTGACAAATTATCAAAGATAGATTGATACATTCATTCGAAATTACTGGTAAAACTTTCTGGGCTGGTGCCTTAATTTCTATAAAATAAATAATCGGTGAAATCTATTCTGATACTGATGAAAATGGTGTGTGTCGCATCGTAGACAAAACAGTTTCGTCTTGGTGTGCGCCTTGTGGTAGACACAACTGTGTCTTTTTAATTGTAAAGCTGTCTCGTCTATGTAAGACAAGATTTTCTAACAACTGTCGTGACTCTAATCTGCGCTCAGCCTTATAACACATTAACACGTCAAAATATAGCTGATTTATTAGCACCGTTAACTTTTTGAATACCGAACATGGTTTGAAAAATAAAAAACAAAAAATTTCTATCTAATTCACGTAAAAAATAGTAAGTATGGACAAAAATTAGAAACTGGGTATCCATTTTTGAATTTTCGTTTGATAAGATATAGAACTTTTTTGTTTCGTAATTCAAATAGCTTCCAAAGTACGTGCATATAAGTAAAAGGATATGTAGTACGTGCACCAATAAAAAAAACGAGGTAAATACTGAAATTAGATGAAGAAACTGTTCTAATTTTAAAAAGCCACGAACTCTGCGAAGTAGAGATAACAATGCACTGTACGCACATCAACAATTAGCGCGCGCTTTAAACAGGAAGCGCGCGAGGATGTGACGATATGGATTTAACCTTTGCCACATCCTATATCGTCTTGGTGCCGCAATTGGGACAGGGATTAGGTGACTCAATGTTTTGTTGTGGCGTCTGTGGTGTCTTTGGATCGGACACGAGAGATGATTGTGTCAAATGAGTGTCGTGAGAGCATTACTTTATGACTTCTTAGTAGAAGCTTTTTGGGAGACACTCTTTTAAAACATGTTTAGGAAAATTTTGTATGATATTTTCGTCCATAACTCTATTTTTGTGATAATATTTTGTTTTTGAAATCATACTTACATATTTGGGAAATACTCTCTGGTTATTATAATTTTTAATGAATACATTTTTAAGCAAATGATCAACAGTTATTCAGTTACTAAGTAAGTTAACCATTGGTCAGTCGAAGACTATGTTAATTACATACAAACAAACTTGCACTGAATTGGAGATCTTGCCCATTACACTAGTGAACTTAAACTTAGTCCAAGGATCAAGTATCGTCTTAATCTGTAAATGCGACTTGACGCCGACTTAGGGGCCGCCGCATTAACTTTGATAACTTTAACTTGTTTAAACTGCTAGAATGTCTGAATTTTAGCTAAGTAAGTATAATAAATATGTTTACAGATGAATAATAAATAAATAAATATTTCCAACACTCACACCAATTAGCCTAGCCCCAAAGTAAGCACTGTAAGGCTTGTGTTATGGGATACCAGGGTAACGGATGGAATACATATACTGCTCATATATAAGTATATTTATATAGAAATACATATTAAACATCCATTACTGTACTGCTCCCACCGGGACTCAAACCCGGGACCTCTCAAGTCGGCGATATCGACACCATGTAACCCATGGCGTACAAACTA
Source organism: Chilo suppressalis (assembly GCA_902850365.2). Taxonomy (NCBI): domain Eukaryota; kingdom Metazoa; phylum Arthropoda; class Insecta; order Lepidoptera; family Crambidae; genus Chilo; species Chilo suppressalis. The sequence continues at coordinate 3,942,091 of OU963910.1, forward strand.
CTCGACCACGGAGTCAAATATATAATGTTATTATTTTAATGTTATTATATATTTTTTTCATAAAAGTTATTTTTTTATTAATTAATTAAAGCTATTATAATGTTAGTGACCATGATAGTTTAAAACATATGTAATTTATACTGTAAACAATAATATGTATTTCCACTCCGAAATGTCATTGTCAAATTTTGTATGGAAACTTGAGCAGCAGCGCCAATACGGACGTAATTAGAACTAAAATCAGTAAATATTTTACAGTGAAATTTCGCACTCGCAAACTATTCGAATTCGATATTGTTTCGTGCTAAGGGTACAGACGGGATGGAACATAGACCAAGTAGATTTTTAATAAAAAAGTTATTTTATATTTAATTCATTCAGTTAAATGCTTAAAATAAAAATATAATAATATTATACTGCTGTAATGTCGGTTTATCATCAACATTAAGTAGGTACTGTACTAGCCTTGATAGTGTTCTAGATTCTATATCAATGTTGTTTAGCGAAAAAACCAATGTTGATAATTGTTTATGTCAGTAAGTAAATAATATACCTCATATGCTGGGTTGGGCGTAAATAAAAATAACCTAACATTAGGCGGTGCATAAGGCATAGTGTATACTAGCGGCCCGCCCTCGCTTCGCTTCGGTGTAGAGCTGAAGTGTAGACTACAGTTTTCGTTCTCAGGCTTGTATTATACACAATGACATTCATCTATGATTCTTCTTATACCTGCATGCAAAGTCTCAGCCCGGTCGGTTCAAAATTGACAAAGTTTCATACAAATTTTCATTCCCTATTTTATCCCCTTGGGGGTAGAATAGATCAAAATCCTTTCTTAGCGGATGCCTACGTCATAACATCTACCTGCATGCCAAATTTCAGCCCGATCCGTCCAGTGGTTTAGGGCTGTGCGTTGATAGATCACTATGTCAGTCAATCAGTCACCTTTGAGTTTTATATATATAGATAGAAGATTGTCGCGTGTGACGCTCGTGACGCTCGTAGCGTTTCAGACTACGCCGAGGTACCCACCATATACATATATAGTATAGTCGTGTGACGCTCGACGTATTCCGGAGTTGAGAATTCAGTCCGCAAAGAAGTTTCACATCATAATTGAGATTAGATATTGTACAAATGAGTTATTTAGATCCAGAAACCCAATATGTAGAAGGTGATCATCTGGCAATACGTAGCTAATATTTCAAATAACATATTTAAATTTAATAACAAAATAAATATTATTTTTGTTTTTCATATGTAGTTATAAACTCAAACTCAACAATTCATTTATTCAGTCTAGGCTGTTATAAGCTATTGTGAAAGTCAAACGCTACGCCATCGGTTCGTATATCTATCTTGTACTGAGAAGAACCGGCAAGAATTTCAGCAAGGGCTATTTTTTTCTCCCTGTTTTGTTTCTTAAATAAGAATTGATGTGAGCACAAGAAACTCTGGGAATAACATAAAATAAATAACTTATATTTTTTTAGTCTGAGCTTTTTTAACTATTATGTCTTATGAATTAAAGTAATTTATTTTAAGTGTGTTTTTATAGGAGATATTGCAAATAAATTGTGTGTGTCAGCTCCGACGCACGACCGGAGTTTACACTCTAAAAACGATTGTCTTTGAACAGACACAAAACAAAATCAAGTCCGAAGAAGTCGGTTACAAGTAGAGATACCTCAGGAATCGTCCCATGGTTTCGACTATCATAGGTTCCATGTCACACATTTTATCATCTAACATCAGCGATATTCATCATATATTTTATTATGTATTTCTGGAAACACAATTTCAAAAATATCACACACTAGTCATCATTTTGTAAATATGTATTATAATTCCATCTGTACTGAAAATCACTATTCCAGAGTGCTGGACACTTACCGGCATTTCTCTATATTCTGTTATTTATTTGTTTTCATTAATTTTGCTCCGATTTTATCTATTTTTAGTTTATTTATTTTATTGACATTTGTGACAACTTTAAAGTTTTTTATCCGTTGCCATGGCTAAAAGTGAAAGGTGCGCAGATGAGGTTTCGCACAAAAACGTAACGAGGTGATTAATGTCATTCATCGATAGATTTTACTCCTCACATTTTTCTCATACCGGGCCCCTTATATATGCAAATCGATTCTTAAGGAGTAAACTCCAATAAAAACTCTTTTCTCTGTCTCACTTCTTTTCGTACGTAAAGAAAGTACATAAGTACGATTTGATGAAAACTCGTTGGCAAAGTTAACAACAGCAAACTGAAACGGGGTCTAAGCACAGAATAAGCAATAACAGGCACGTCTAAGTTTCCAAGTCGAATAAACATTACATATACTTACTTTGCGAACACAATCCGTTCGCGAAGTTGCAGCAATCGACGCTATCAGCCATCAAGCTACACTTGCGCCGTTTAAGTGCGATCTAAGATAAACTTGGTTAAGTTAGCCGTTGCGTCTAATGGGCCTGCCGGTTGTTTGTAATAAATACTTTGGTTTTTTGTACCCGCTGATAGTGTGAAATGTATTTGTTTTTTGTAATTATTCTTCATTTAACCAATCTGTTTGAAAATAACAATTTTATTGTTTTATGTAATTAGTTACCTATGTCCTTAATCTTTTATTGTCACTTCTTCTCCTCTTTCTTTTCTTTTTCCTATTCCATTGTTTTTGTTAGCCTTATTACGAATTTGTAGATATATTTCCATTATTAACGACATAATTGTCTTGATTCCAAATATTATACAGATAAAACTGTATAGCTTCAATTAAAAAATTAAAAAAATCACGATACTCAACTATCGTATACACACTACAATCAACAACACAATGACAAATTAAAACTTATTTATAGGTGTCAATGTGAAATATTATTTTGAGAAGTCAAATATTAAATCTAAATAAAAGTTTAATAAGAAAGAAATCTCCCGCCGTAAATTTACCAATCTTTAGATTTAAACATCTAGCAGTTAAATGCTTAAAAAAAAATAAAAAAAACATAAGTCAAATATTATTATGTGATGCGTTAGTAGCGTTGCCAGATTTTTTGTTAGTTGTTGAGTTGCCGTCCCGATTTTTAAATCAAAATTAAATGTCCCGCGCGGGACAGGCTCAATCCCGCTTTTCGGGAATAACTCGTGCGTGCAGAGTACTGAGAAAGCGCGGGCGGGTGGGATAGACAAGTGTAGATTGGCCACCTGTCCGGCGCGTAATGAAGAACTCTCAAACAAAGACTCAACTATTTAACGATATGATAAATCTGATTTAAAATATCATATTTTTATTAAAATACATATTCTATGGATATTTTAACTAGGTATTCAAAAACATTTGATTATTATATACGTTTTTTTACTATGTCCCGCTTTCGACGAAAGAATCCCGCTTTTTTCACTAAAAAAGTCCTTAATCCCGAATTGGCTAATAAAAAAATCTGGCGACGCTGTGTCGTACCTATACAGGCTAATGTTACAGGGCTGTCAAATGTTGTCCAGACTATTTCAAACCTTAACACTATCTGCGTATAATTTAGAATTGTGTGAGAACAGTTAGTCAGTCTATACGCTAACTGTTGACTGCGCTTTGTGTTCAGTTATTTTTAACAGTTGAAGCTGATGGTCTGTCGCTCAAAACTCTCCAAAGTTGTGTCTATGTGAAAATTGCAAATGATGCTGTCATATCCTACCTCTCGTCCCACAATAACATCGTCGTTTGTCAAAAGCGTTCCTGAACATTATTCGTGTGTTTTTTAGAACAGTTGAAACCTTTAAAGAGTTATAAGCTGGCGAACAAAACGGCATAATTACGGATATGGTCATATTGTTTTTTTTACAGTCCGGAGGTTTTGGGCCCGCTGAACTTGAATTTCAACTCATTTTCAATCAAAACCACCTAAAATAGTGTTGAAATTACTATATAAATAAATTAAAAACCCCGCCTAAAGCTCACTGTAGGTATGTCATTCAGTTTCTTACTGCTCCTGTTAAATTTAATTTCATATATTGTATTACAAGGCTACGAAACGTCAATAAATAAATAAAGTTTCGTGCATTAACCCGTAAAAACTAGTTTTATTTAATGAGTGATGTGCGTGAAAACCTAAGAAACATTCATATATTGTTTTAAACTTTCATGGTCACTAACATTATTATAGCTATTAACGGGATTGTTACCATGCACCTTGTTTTTTATGAGTCTCCAATATTTCGGCACTGTTGTAAGCGCCATGATCACAGAGTGTAACTTGTTACTCCATGATCATGGCGCTTGCAGGTACATGGTAACAATCCCGTTAATAGCTATAATTTAATTTCATGTTTTGTATGCAGTTTTGTTCGCCAGCTCCTCAGTTGTTAGTTAGTCTCTGCACTGGATTTTTAATGCATCAACGTTTTTTTAAGGGAAAAGTTGTAAACAAGCGTATGGCTCGCTTGAGGGTTAGCGGCCACGATAGCCTATAGACGCTTGATACACCAAAAATATCCCTGGTATCGTTGCCTACCTTGACAAATCCTCTATTCTGTGGAGTCTTGGAATCTTACTATCAAAGGGTAGTGGCCTTTTGTAAGGTAGAGATGACGTCCACAGACGAGCGTGCCAATTTTTTTTAGTATTTCCAGTTAGCCTAGCCCCAAAGTAAGCACTGTATGGCTTGTGTTATGGGATAATAGGATAACGGATATAATACGTATACTGTACATATATAAGTATATTTATATAGAAATAGATATTAAACATCCATGACTGGAGTACAAATGCTCGTATTCATCACACAAACATGTGCCCCCACCGGGATCCGAACCCGGGACATCTCGAGTCTGCTACACAGTAAACAAATTCCTTTTCACTAGAGATGTAAATCGGGCACCAGCAGTGCCATTCGGTAAAATTTTCACACGCGGATCCGCGGTTCCGATATAAATCAGCGCGGATCCACATTGGATCCGCTCGTGAAAATTATACAGAATGCACTGCTCTAAGGAAGTGTTGGTGCCAAGTGGGCAAGCCGAGAATGTACTTCATTACCGTCTTGCAGTCTTTTTGTCGCTAGGGGGTGGGCGATCTATTCTTTTGTATTTGTTTTCGAGATTTTATTTATTTATCGTTGTCTCAATGTTGTATGGAAAAGAGTCGTTTTATTGACTGTTAATTGAAACCATTAAAAATATTTTCAGAAATAACATGGTACACAGATGAAAGGGAACTTGGAGATGCATGGGGGTTCAAATTTGTCCCCAACATTAGGATGTGAAGAGAAAATACTTCTTCATAAAGAATGTTTTTTTTGTGTGAAAAATGTATTATATTGTAATGTAGTGGCCACGGTCGTCCAATAGTGGCAGATAAATGTCAAGGTCAATAGAGAAGCAAGGTTATTACTATTGCTAGAAGCCCATCAGGAGCGATTATAAAATACAAATTCGTTCTTAATGGCTTCATTAATAACAGCGCTATAATACGTTGTCATAAGAGTATTATTCGGAGTGCATGCTTTTGACTACTACGGTCTTGACAGTACTTCTTCATGCCGTAAATTAATTACAGCTTAAAGTCGTAGCTACGTTGCGTCAAAGAGAAGAAGGAAAATAAAATAATGATGATCAAAAAAAATATATTATGCTTTCCGACGGCGAGACGCTTCAAAAGCCCAAAGTCACTCGAACTATCATCGCCCGCCGTAGCGAGCGGAACAAACTACCCGCGCTAAGTGTGTCGATTTCCAACGTCCTCGAGTAGTCTAGAAAAAAATATTCTCCAGTCGCAAGTTGGGGGGGAGCAAGGGAGGCTGCCCGCCCACCGCGGACCTCCTTAACCGTTGCCGGCGGACAAAAAGAATGAATAGATCCGCCCCTTAACGAATACACCGACCGGCATAATTTATACTTAGAAAACTGCAAGGAGATGACATGGAGGTTGCATTTCGTAGTTGATTTTTTTGATTTTTTTTTTCTTTTAGAGTTTTTCGATGGCGATGAAAATGGTTGGCTTGAGTTTATCTTGAGTACAAACAAGTTTATCGTTATTTGGCTGACTGACACGCAGGCAAATTACTTATTTAAAAAAAATCTACCATATCATATAATCGACAAATTTAGAATATCGCTTTTTAAATACTTTTAGTATTCTTAGTTGGTTAGTCCATGCTTGTTTGTACCTTAATAAAAAAAATGTGATCATTTCTTTCGTCAATAATTTTATATTAAAAAACTTATGATTTTATTTATTTTTTAAGCATTTAACTGCTAGATGTTTAAATCTAAAGCCTTGCAGCTTAAGGCTAGGAAAATTTCGACGCGGCTAATAGGGCCGTGGTAGCATAATGGTCAGTGCATTCGCCCGGATAGCGAAGGATGCGGGTTCGAGTCCCGTCCGCTGCCTGGTCCGCGTGGATTTTTTTTCTAGTAAACTTTTCTTTAGAATTAAAAAACTTGTCTGCTAACTCTATGGACTGCATCAACAATATGATCGATCTATAAATCGGTTGCATTCGAAATCTAATCATCCATTTAATTTATATTAAACGCTCAGGTAATACGATTCGGACCGCAAGCGCAACCATGTAAACGCGTCCGAACGCAGCCCAGCTCGGAAGTTAAGATGCGTCGGTTGGCACGTATAATTTTTTCCACTCTCTTTCAATTCAACCCCCCGTCGGTCGTCGCCGCCCGCCCAACCCGTCGTCTGTCAATCTTAACTGCAGCCCGGGAAGGCCTCGGGTATTATAGGGTTCAGAACGGGCCGCTTTTTCTTCTTCTTTTTTAAATAGTGACTCGGCAATCGATGATTTTTACGTTCGATACTCTCAAAAGAGGTAAGATTGGAAATCGGAGAGGTTTCTCACGATATTTTTATTGCTAAAGCTATTGCTAATTTCATTAACCGCATTGCATGCAATGAAACGTACTTAAGCCGTTTTTGGACTTGTTTACCTTCATTGAGCAGACGAGCGAATTTTTTTGGGTTCCAGTTTTAAAAATTTCGGGTTTTTTTTATAATTTCCATAATATCTTTTTTAGAAGCTGTTAGCGGTACCTGCCTAATCTTTTTAGGGACATTTTTAACATTGTCCATGTTGTTGGCTTTTCTGTTTATTTGGGTGCTAATCAGCAGCATTGTGGTCGTTTCAAGTTCCAAAGAGATGACTAGACAGACCAAGGGGAGGGGGTGCGAAGGAAATAAAAAAAAATACGCAAGTGTACACGCATAAGTAGACGAATGTTGCAGTCATGATGGGAAAATTATAATTCGAATTTGTTTCTTAGGTTTTCACGCACACCACTCATTAAATAAAACTTTCTAGCTACCTTCGAAAGTAGCTTTTCGAAGGTAGCTCGGCAAAATTAAATAAAATTTGATTCTGACGACGTAGAAAACGAACTACGAAACGTCAATAAATAAATAAAGTTTCGTGCATTAACCCGTAAAAACTAGTTTTATTATAATTCGAAAATAGTTTTTCTCAAATAATGTCAATTAAGTATCACGATGCATTAGTTAGATTTCTTTATTTTAACTAAGATTTTAATAAACCTAAATGCTATTATTTTATTTCATTACAAAAATACATATTAAATCTCATATTGTCAAAATAAAAACCTTAGGACAAAAAAGCTTTAATTTGATAAATACATAAACAATTAAACAAATATTTGTGGTTCATCGAAATTTCAATAAAAATACGTTTTCATAGAATGTATAGTTTTAGTTTTAGAATGAATGAATGATTTTGAAAATTCAGAATAGCAAACCGGTTTCAATTATTGTACGTTTATACTATAATGTTAATTTTATATTAATCTCTGTTCTATTATTTTAGACCTTTTCCAAAAACACCTTTCAATCATTTCAACTGCTGCACTTACAAGATACTAGGATACGTCACCGTAGGGGGCTGCGATCCACTACGTTGTACAAACTTACAACAGATAAGGGCCTAAAGTACCCCCCAAAAGGGGTAAGACAGACCCCCTAAGTTTGCCACCTAGACTTTAGTGCAAGAAAAAATAAGGGAGGGCTGACTGACTATAGGTTATATTGAAGTATCAACCCTCACAGATGTGTAGATGCTTAAGGTTGGATGCTTTAGTATGAATGACAAGGTACATTTTTTATGGCATATTTTTAACGGGGCTACAAATAATAATAATAATATTTCCAACACTCACACCAATTAACCTAGCCCCAAAGTAAGTAAGTAAGTACTGTAAGGCTTGTGTTATGGGATACTAGGGTAACGGATAGTATACATTTATTGTATAAGGATATTTATATAGAAATACGTATTAAACATCCATGACTGGAGTACAAATGTTCGTATTCATCAAACCAACATGTGCCCCCACCGGGATTTGAACCCGGGACCTCTCGAGTCGGCGACACCATGAAACCCGGCGTACAAACCACGCGGCCACGGAGGTCGTCAAATGAATCAAAATTTGGTATCCGAAAAAATTAAAGCGGGTTGTAAAAAGACACGGTTGACACCATGAAACCCGGCGTACAAACAACTAGGCCAAATGGTCGTCAAATCAATCTAAATTTGGTATTCGAAAAAATTAAAGTGGGTTGTAAAAAGACACTGTTGGCAGCTACAGTGAAGGATAATTTTAAGTAAAAAGTAGCAGCTTCATTGTTATGCATATTTAACTAATATCTAAAGTTAGAGCTGTCAAATGCGGAAGTGAGATTTTATTTAACATAATTTCCCTACTGGTCAACAATAAACTAGTTTATTATAGCTATTAACGGGATTGTTACCATGTACCTTGTTTTTTATGAGTCTCCGATATTTCGGCACTGTTGCAAGCGCCGTGATCACGGAGTAACTGACACTATAATACACAAAATGATACAATATCGGAGACTCATAAAAAACAAGGTGATGTTAGTGACCATGAAAGTTTAAAACAAAATATACCAGTTCTTAAAAAAAAAACAAATTTACAAAAAAGGAATACCATATAAACGTAAGCAAACTTTTTGGAACTCAGTTTCTTATTTTAAAAATCTAAATAAAACAAAAGAACGACTTCTGAAATACATTTTATTTTTAAAGTAAACGAACGAGTTCTTACTTGCCTACATTCTACCAAAATTTGAACCTTACTGGGCCCCGAGAAAGTGGCGATGCTCTGATAATCTCCCACAGCGGTTCCGTGTCCGGTTACTATTGTGCTGTGCTCATTGTGCGTCCTTTCTGGATCTTAACCAGAAGGAGTCACTTACAAGTACGCTCGGGGAACTAATTTAATGTCACATCAGAAGAAAACCAGCGAGCCTTACAGTAGTCGCGTATGATGTGTATAACATTTGAAACCTCACCTTTTATTAGTAAAAAAAGAAATCAAACCTACTACAAAAGGAATAAGAATCGAGTTGTTATTTTGCTGTTTTTAACAAAAAAAGCTTGGACCGAATCAATGACTATTGTGAAAATGTCATTGTATGAACTTTCAATGTAAAGGATTATTTGATATCTTACTCTAAATGTTAACTAGTTTTTCGCTGTTATCATCAAACGCACCCAGTGTGTCAATACACAGCTACGTAGCTTTTCTAATAAACGATCAATCAATAAATAGAAATATTTTAGTTCCCATAATAATGAGTGTGACTTTCTTTTAAAGAAGATAAATTTACAGTAACCGACTGATCTGGCCAAATGTAGTCTTGTAAATTTCTTTTTTCCTTTTACCCTCTTCTAACGAAATCTGGTTGTGCAAGAAAAAACGAGTGTGCTTATGATCACACGGCTGAAGTGAAATTTCTTTAGCACCATCTGTATGTTTATATGTGTGTACAATATATACATGTATGTACATATACATATTTCATTTACTAGCTATAAGACAAAGAGAGAAAGAAAATGTGCGCGCGCACTGCTTTCTCTTGCTTATCGCCAGCTCACTCCCCAAGTAAGGCGTGCGTAAAGAAGTTTGCTTATATCCCCGACTTAACTCCCGTTCGCCTCGCCCGATCACACTTTTCGTAACGCGTGACGCGTTTGCCAGCTTACTCCCCAAGTCAAGCGTGCGTAAAGATGTTTCACTTCAAAAATAGCCTAAAGGAGATAAACATAATTTCCAAGATCTTAACTTATTGATTGTCAACTTGTTTCAAAAACAGACCAAATTTTCGTAATCGTATTGTACCAAACGCTTGGCTAACCGCCCCGCCGCACCGAGTGAACTTGATACATGACATTGTCTGCCCTTTTCACGCACCTCGCTGTGCCGTTCCTTTGTGGGCCTCCGTCAGTACTAGGGTTCCCAACCCTCCCGGATTGTCCGGGAGACTCCGGTAATAATAGTTAACCTCCCGATCTCCCGGATAGCAATAATTTCTCCGGTTTTTCTAAAACTTAAATGCAGATATCGCTATTTACTCGCTGTGCGGCCACAACATCTCGCGCCGCTCCGCTGCCGGTCTAAACCTGTTCGTCTCGACGCGTTACTTCCTCCAGCGGCTTGCCGAGTATGTCGCACGTTTGTCTCTTGTTCTCAGTCCAATTAGATAAATCATTCAGTAAAATGCGAGTTGCGGTAACGGGAGGTATCTAATAAGTAATTTGAGAAAAATAAAAAACTAGAATGGGTGTTTCTTTAGTAAAAGCAGAGTTACAAGTACTAACAAACTTCGATTTTTCATGTAAAAGCTTTTATGATTTTGTGGTGAAAAATCGACAAATATTAGCTGACATCTGAATGGCTGCTGAGTCGACAATTTTTAAACATAATAAATTATATATATTTAAAAATTAATGACTGATTTTCTTTCAGTCCGACCTCCCCCCCTCTTCTCCCATATTTATTTCTTAAACATACAATTCTCCCGGGTTGGTCCTTTCGAGAGTTGGCAACCCTAGTCTGTACGCTTTCTTACTGGCCTTATTGGGCTACGTACCTACCTCTTTTTAGGCAGAAATACTTACGTTGTCTTTTTTTTTGGAACAATTAAAGGACATGGTAAAGTTTTGTATGAGCGACTGCCCTGGCAATGTATAAATACTGTACTTAGTAATATTTAATGGTAAATGGCTGAATATGTATAATTTTTATGAAAAAAGGCTCAGGAACTTTTGATAAAGTCACAATCTTGAAAATTATGAAAACTACTACTATGGCATTACCTTACTACAGTTGATAAAAGATGTGGCCAATTATTTAAAGAGTCATTTATTTCGCATTTTTTTAGAATCTTTCTTCCCATTTCTCTGATTAACTCTTCACAAAAAGTTTTTTAAAGCAAAAATTAATACAAATACTTTGTTATCGTCGGCCTGACAGGAAATCTGTGAATTTTTATTTTGTCCATTTGACATGAAGTAAATTTTTATACTTTTAAATATTTGATTATTTCACGAAAGTTTTATGAGAATAAAAAACATGTAATAATTATAAAGTTACGTGCTAGTACGAAATATTTATACACGTTAAGGGCAGTTTCTTAGCCATGTCCTTTGTAGACTTTTCTTTTATTTTCAAATACCAAGCTTAGGTAGGCTTTTTAATAAAACTGGAGTAAACTTAGATTAATTACGCCGTGTTTTTTTCATATCACTCAGCAGAGACAGAACATGGAGTAATCAATCCAAGCTTATTCCGAGTATACTAATGAGGAGGTTAGTAATTCTATTATTGTCAGTGTATAGAACCAATTTTTAAAATTGAGTGTAACAATACGCAAGACGCTCTCCTAAAATTCCACAGCAACGGTTATTTTCCCAACAATATTTTGAAGTACACCCTTTTGATTCAACTGGACGTTTCTTAACACCCATTAAGATGAGAACAAACGACGAAACGACCCAGTGAAAGCATTTAAAACCACATCATTAGACGTCTCCGCGGTTTTCACGAAAGAACGGACGGAGTGAACGAAGTTCGCAAATAGGCATGGTGATGGGGTCAAGTAAACGATATTCTCCTAAGTCTGTCAGTAAGATTATTAAAAATATAAAAACTATTTTTTTTTCTTTTGTCAATCGACCAAAAAATGTCAAAGATAAAGCGCGTCAAAGTTTGGGAGTTCGTGACTCGTCACTTCTAAGTAAATATTGTACTAAGACGTGACGTCATCGACGCGAAATTTTTAAATCAATATCTTCGTTATGTTTTGATAAAGTGAGTAAAGAAAAAATACGTGTCCAATACTTTTTGATAATCTATCTAGAAATTAGGCATCATATTTATTTCTGCCACCCTAGCATAAGCACCGCGATATGATATATATCGCATGTGTCTTTATCACGCTAAATTGTCAAATTACTACGGAGTTTGACAGTTAGACGCGATAAAAAACATGATATACAGTCAATGGTGTAGTGATGCTCATGCTACGAGGACTGTATACGCTTGGTTTCTTAAAAATATTCTCAAATCATTATCCAACTAGGTTAGTTGGCCTGCCAATTTAACAGCAGTGTTAAATGAATTTTAGTTTCTGAAAAGAAGATAAGCGAAAATTTCTAGACAGCCAAAATGACACTTACCATAACAATTTTTGAACTTAACTTTGACAGCTCTCTCAACTGACACAGTAATGGCTTGATTAGGTTTTCAGCAACTTAATTGACAGTTGACATTAGATTTGACGGCTCTACTTTACTATTGCGCTATAGTACAGCGCGTATTACAGGCTCAGACAATATAGTATAGCGTGGTGTGAACATGTTCTATGTTATATTATTCTACGAGCATAATGTCGTAATAATGAAGCACAGTATGAACGCACCTTATGTCTCGCGGCGTCTTCATTTATTTTCTCCGTAATTTAACCAGTTTCCACGGCATCTGCCACGCACTAGCGAGGGCGGGAGGAGGGTAGGGTGGCGTAGGTACTGGTGTACTTGACCACCCCGAGCTACCCTTCGTCGCCTCAAGAACAACATCGGGACTTTAATGCGGCCTCGACTCGTGTAAACAGCGCACGGGTTGAGACTTTTTTAATTATGTAGATGATACCAAATCTTTTATTCGAAATTTAAAAGATCGACAGCTTCTTTCTTTTTTTTTTAAATGGCTTCGCACGGCTTGTGCATTTAGCCAATGTCAAGTGTTAAAATGTTTACAAATACTATAGCACTCGTGGTCAAAGTAATAAATCAAGTCAAAGTAAGTGGCAGTCAAGTCAATCCCCCTTTCCCTATGTTTCAGTAAAAGTGTGGGGATTTACTGGAACCTCCCCGTAGACTTCTTGAGGGAACGTCGAAAGACACTTTCCGCTATTTTGTTTCACTTGCCAACACTTGTGCATGTTCCCGAACACTTAGTGGTTAATAATCCACCATTATTAGACACTAACATCCGCCACAACACAATAATTTTTAACAAGAAAAACAAAACTGCTAAAGTGACGCTGCCCGATACCGCCAAAAAGTCCCGACAGATTATTTCAAGGCAAATAAGTACCCAATTGACAATGAGGATTCATTATTTGTTTAAATTTGAATAACTCGCCTCCTTCGATGTCAGATTAGATTTCTTTAGTGATGGCTCTCTCAGGATTTGTTCAATATCTGATTCTTTCGATCTAATATTACGTTCAAACGTTTTAATAGGGTTTAACGAAAGAGTAACTTTGACTATTGCCGCAATTACATTTGGTTGTAAGCACGTATTCGGGTGTATTCAAGACGTTACTCGAATTCGGGTGCCCGAAGCAATATTTATACACTGGAATACGGTGTCGGTTAACCAAAAGGAAATATACGCGAATATGGACGTACTCGGCTCCGTACATTTCATTAGTCGTTTATCCGAATTCGAATGGCACTCGTATTCGGGCTAATGATAAATTGTAATCGCAATAAAAAAAAAACTAAAAAAAATAAAAAAATAAATCAAAATAATAAAAAACGACAAAGTGTAAGTGTAACGGTCGGTTTCAATTAATCGAACTCAATTAAGAGATAGGTTCATTACATTTGTTTTATTATTAAGATTATAATACATAATTTGTTAGCTGTGCGGAAAGAGAATGGGCGTGGCGAAAAACGGAACTAACATTAAGACTTTTATTTGCCAATCTAACCCAGCAATCTGTAAAACGTCAAAGTTTTGTATTGAAACGGATTTGTTTGTTGTTGTGATTTCCTGCGGTTTTTGGATTTAATCATGTCTAAAAGGGGTAAAACCTTACATATACGGTAGAAAATCACTACAGCGCCCTCCAATCTAAATCCCATTCTCCTTCCGCACAGACTCTACCAAGAAACATAATCAGCAGTGCTTTTCTGTTTATTTAAAAATTTGAACACGAATTTCAAATCACACCGTTGAGCTTTTCAAGAGTTGGTTCTTACAGAATAGCACTGCTGATTATCCATACCATTAACTGGGCGTAAATTTTTTGAATCGGGCCTTAAAAGCTAAAAAAATTATCATGCGACACATCTACGCTACATAAAGTGTTTGTCAGGTGTTCCGATTTGCGCGGGATCTTCCGATTTTCAGGGGTCTGGGGACGCGTCCGGATTTGTACCTGATCGGTACGCTAAATGTCCCGATTAATCAAAAAATGAAATTTAGGAATTTAATAGAGGCAATAAATACAGTGAGATGTTCCAAAAAAGAGTGTTCTCAATACTAAATGTTAATGTTGCTACCTCTTTTGCTAAACGCTTCGGAATCTTTCTCGGCCCATACATTTATAACCAACTAGTTAACATATCGAATCTCAAGCACAGCTCCGTTCGGGAGATGCGAAATGACATCTCAAAAATGTTATTAAAATGGTCGTATGACAGAGCAGAGAATCTTTTAAGGATAATGAGTTGATTATACACATACGCACACAACACACAGTTACACACACTCTTCTTCTTCTTCTTCCAGTGCCTCTTCAATCCTGAAGGTTGGCCGTTAGCTTTCTGTATGTAGTTCTGTCAGCAGCCAGCCGGAACAGCTGTTCGACGGAGGCAATACCGGTCCACTCCCGGATATTCCGGAGCCATGACTTTTTTCTTCGCCCAGCACGTCTCTTTTTTACACACACACACACACAAAACACTCACATACTATCACCAATGTATCCATTCTTTTAAGTTGGTTGTATTTTTAGGCCGTAAATTATATATTGTTAATTTTTTACTTCCCCCATAGGACGCGCTTCGCCTAGTATGGGTGACTGTTATGTCTTATTGTAATTTTGTTTATGAATAAATGGATTATTATTATATAATACTACACTTGTACTAGTAGTTTAAAACGCAATAAATTCAACCCAGACTTAAAACCCCCTTATTTTTTGTTTACTCATTTATCCCGATGTTTTTTTACCTCACGTACCGATTTAAAACAAATCGCACTTAGCAACACCAGCTACATATTATGTTAATCAAATCCTAACGGGTCTCATTAAATTCAGCTAAGCTCACATCATCAGCAATTAAAAAGAGGGCCTAATACAAAATAGTGGCGTACTCATGCACCTAACTGGCGTACCTCGCGCAAATGAGGGGTGAACAGTAATGAATAATTAATGCACACACAGCTACCCCGTCAATTATTATTAATTACATAAGACATGGTTGGATGTCACCGAGTCATGGCCGTATGTTCCTGGTGTTTAATGTCATCTATGTAGCTAATTTGTTTCTGTATTTATTATTTTATTTTTAACACTCACACCAATTAGCCTAGCCCCAAAGTAAGCACTGTAAGGCTCGTGTTATGGGATACTAGGGTAACGGATAGTGTACATATATAAGGATATTTATATAGAAATACGTATTAAACATCCATGACTGGAGTATAAATGCTCGTATTTATCAAACCAACATCTGCCCCCACCGGGATTCGAATCCGGGACCTCTCGAGTCGGCGGCATCATGAAATCCGGCGTATAAACCACACGGCCACGGAGGTCGTCAAAGTATCATGGATAGCAAAGGAATATATATCTATATATATAAAACTCAAAGGTGACTGACTGACATCGTGATCTATCAACGCACAGCCTAAACCACTGGACGAATCGGGCTGAAATTTGGCATGCAGGTAGATGATTATGACGTAGGCATCCGCTAAGAAAGGATTTTGATCAATTCTACCCCGAAGCGAAGCTAGGGCGGGTCACTAGTATATATTTATATATAATTATAATTGCAATTCCTTCTTTCGTATGTTTAATTCTTGTAAAGGTATTCATTTGGTATTCTGTTGATCAAGGTAGCTGTCAGCCTTTTGCTGTCACCATTCACCTCGCTGAGTCTCATAGACAATTCTTTAAAAAGGGAACGAGCGCTTGGACCCCATGGTCCCATAGTCTCAACACCAAACGGCACAAATATATAGTCCTAATTATGAGCTAAATATTTGCGCCGCTTGGAGCACTCAGCAGAGGCCGTCGCCGCTCCTACAGCTAGAGAGATCACTACCTGTATCATCATCAGCCTATCAATGCCCCTACTGCTGGGGCACAGGCCTTCCCTATGGATGGATTAGGGAGATTGGGCCATGACCCACCACGCGGGCCCAGTGCGTATTGGCGGGTGCTAACGACTACAATGCAGCCGAGACCAACGGCTTAACGTGCCTTCCGAAGCACGGAGGAACTCGACAGAAGATTTTTGGTCACCCATCCAATGACCGACCTCTGCGAAAGTTGCTTAACTTCAACGATCGCGGCCGAACGCGCTAACTACCCGCGCCACCGAGCTCCACCTGTATGGCACGGGGCAAATTAATAATTAAATTAATAAAAAATATATATTTAAGGGGGGCTCCCATACAACAGACGTAATTTTTTTGCCGCTTTTTGCTCGATATTATAGTGTCTAATGTTGTATAGATAATGGTGCAGAACCCTTTGTCCGCCAGTCCGACTCGCAAATGGCCAGTTGCGACTACATATAGACTAGTCTTATATTGCGTAAATCTAAACAACAAAACAGACAGCAAGGTTAATGCCATTGCTCAATGCTAAGTTAGCAAGCTATTTAAAAATTTCTTTGTTCCCATCATTCGAGATGTGAACACTCCCGCGGCTTCGTGGAAATACACCTTAGCGGGAGATTTGGCGTTGCTTCACTTAAAAAGGAGACCAAAGGGACTCATCTAACCATTTGTGTTGGAGATGTCAGAGTGTCACCTTGTCTTAATAATAACTTATATATTATATATCCATTGCGGTGTTGGCTGGCGTAGCTTCAAAAACGCAGTTTGTGAGTAAGAAAATAATTCACTTAATTTTATTACTTTCGCTACCTGCTAATACAAAGTTATATGATTTATTTACAAATTACAATACATATCTATCTTCTTTAATATAAAAATGAATCGCTGAATTTGTTGCTGAGCGCAAATCTCGAGAACAGCTGAACCGATTTGGATATATATTTTTTGAATATTCCTTGAAGTTCGAATATGGTTCTTACGCAGAGAAATTTTTTAAAAAATGCCTGAAAAAGTTCAATTACAACACTTTTTTATATTCCCATACAAACTATTCGTAATAATACTTAAAAGTCAATTTGAACTTTTTAATACCATACCATAAATTTCAAATGTTTTTTACAATAGATGTCGCTAGTTGCGCTTAAATGTGATTCATGTAAGTTGATTTTTCTGAGAGATATTTTTTTTAATGTAATATAAATTGTCATGTTTGTGTACGATAGCGCAATAATAAATATTGTATTCTACCACATAAATGACAGTACTTTTATACTGATAATTAAAGCAATTCGTGCAAAATTATTCCCTAACTATTCCAAAATATCAAAAATGCACAATGTTAATATTGAAGTTTTCACTTCTGTCGGCACTCCCGGAGTGCAACCCGTCGTTTTTTTTATTGACTCCACTCAGCTTGGCTATTAGGGACAACAAATTCCTATAAGTTGTAATGCTATTTTTTGGTTAATACCCTACTTATTTGAGTATTACCAATATTTTTTAGTTGGTTATATTCAAAAAGAGATCGACAGAGGAAGAGGTTTATGAACGTTTCGGTCCATCCTTTTCGAAGTTAACTGTATGTGAGCGTAACAAAAGTTTTTGACAACGAGAGCATTAGTGCGTCGCGTGCGCAGGTCACGCTGTCCGGCGCCGGAAGCTGGCGGGAACGGACCGGATCTGTAACCAGGGACCATGTTACCGTGTACTTAATATTGTTCCCATAGTGATTTCTTTACGTATATATTTTTTGTGTTTCATTATATTTAAACGTTGATTTAAAGACTTATGAAAAAAGTTAAAAATATGAAATTTAAAAAAATTCAAATATTACAACTTGTAAATATGTACTTATCCATAATGACGAGTATATCAGGCGTTAGAGTGCAATTAGGTTTTTTTTTAATTTTTGGTTAAGTCAAAGAATACTAAACTTATTAGTTGGTAAGGTACTTAAGCTATTAGAGGCTATTTAGGAAATTCTTCATTATTTTCATTAAATTGTAGTAGGTAGTTGTAAGCTATAAAATGAAAAAGTTATCCAGGAAATTCCCCATAAAATTTTACCATTGTCAATAGAAACAGGTAAAAGACCTATTCACTAGCTATTGTCCTCATAATCTGTAATAACTAATTAGAGATGCGTGTGCGCAGGTCACGGTGTGTACTCACTACCGGACGCCGGACACCGGACGACGTGACGGGATCGCGCGAGCCCCTGATTCCTTCCGTCGCCGCCGTACAAACTATAGGAGGCAGCGGGAGCAGGTCATGTGATTAGATATATTTTACTTTATGTTATAACTGTGAACGCCTGTATGTTTGTTACTCGATCGCACAAAAATTACTGAACGGATTTGGATGAAATTTGGTACGCAAATACTTCATATCCCGGAAAATGTTAGGTTCCTGTGGGATGCCAAGAAATTAAAGATAACGCGAACGATGTCGTGGGCGGCCGCTAGTTTGACATAATTTGTTTTGATAAGTGTTCCATTCACGAGAAAATATTCGATATATAAATTAATTTGTCTCAGAAATTACTCCAAATCGTACATGAAGTTTAGGTAATTGGTGTTTGATTTTATCAAGTAAGTAAATACTTATTTTTATTTAGACTCTATACCAATGTACTTATTTCCACCAATCCCTACTTATAATTAAAATATCTAAACATATCAAAACAAAACGTTGGTATTTTGTTTTACAAATATTTCTAGTAATTCCAGAAGAAAATGAAAAAAACGAAGTTTTGATCTTAAATTGTTATAATAAAATCTGTCAATCACCATCTGTCAAATAATAAAATAAGTAGGAACATATAATACTATCCTGTTGTTACTGGCTGAAAGCACTTATGAAAACCGAGCGAGCCTTACAGTAGTCGCGTATGATGTGTAACATTTGAAACCTCACCTTATATTAGTAAAAAAAGAAATAAAACCTACAACAAAAGGAATAAGCCATTTGAACATTATGTTCTAAAATCAAATCAAATAGCGCGCGCTTTCGCGACTTCCTGCTACACACTTCCGTTCCATTTCCCGAAATCACTCCCACAAATTGCAGGAAAGCGAGAGGAAATATGTTACACATCAAAAACCTCATGCAAATTAAAACGAAAACCAATATCAGGTTAAAACCTTTCGCACGGTGTATCCGAACGTGTCACTTCATAGGGTCATCTTGTGGGTGCAACCGAGAAGAGTCATAATCGTTTGCCGAACTTTTTTGTGTCAGCAAAAAGCTAACTGGCCGCGTAAACCGCTACGCCTCATAACTTGTGTGACGCTGCGCGGTCGTCGCACCCCGATCTTTAGCACAGAGTTATTGGTGATCTTTTTTATTGAGCCTGTCATACTGTGACACCGCTGACTCATGCAAGTTATTGTTCGAGAACCAACCGCAAATAACCTCTTTAGGAGGCCACTGCTTATGAACCGTTTCCGTGATTGGTGATTTTCACACACTTTCGTATTTCATACGCATTTGAACCCATAAACTGTATTTTAGTGATACCTTGGTTGTCTGTCTGTGTGTTACTTTCGATTTGATTTTTAAAGTATTGCCAGTATTACCATTGATTTGTACGTTTTTTTTTTATTTCTTGCTTTCTTTGATGGGGTGCTTTAACCTGTATTAATTATCTTCACTATGATAACATACATAATATTAACGTCTCTACTGCTGGAACATAGACCTTAGGAGGAAGGGTCTCCACAGTTACGTGTGAGCAAATGCTCATAACTTGACCAAAACTTGGTTCTGATTGCGTCGTTGCTCTCGGGAGTGAGCGCTGAATGGTTCGATTGTTTGATGTCGCGCCGTTTGATTGGCTAATATCTATTAGGTGGAAGTGTAGGGGAGGCGAGCCGACATCAGTTCCCGTACAAACGGTCTATGATCGCCTTTCTAACCTCTTTCTGTGTCCTATAGGTCTTCCTATGGATGGATTAGCCACCAAGCTTGCCCAGGTTCGAATTGATGGGTGCTGACGATTGCAGATGCAGCTACCTTAAAGCAATCCAACGTACGAAGGAGATCGAGATTCTCGGTAACCCATCTTATAACACGCCTTTGCGAAAGTTGCTTAGCTTCTGCGATCGCAGACTGAGTGCGCTAGCTACCGCGCCATTAAGGTCCTCTGTCTGTACATTGAAACTATTTGCACTTAAATTATTAGAGCCATATAAATTAATTTACCGAAATGAATACAAGAAAAAGGGTTTAATATTGCTTTTCTACGGAAGTTCAATTTGTAAGTTCCTTGTAATAAAGGCATAAGAGATTTAACAAGCTCTCGAGAACTTCGGAAGTGCTTAATAGGCAGTGCTCCTTCAGTGTGGGACATCCTCTAGCACTATCGCACGAAGGGTGAGGTCTGATAGCTCTCACAATCAAAAAAAGATTTGTCCCACGCCTCCGGAAGGAGATCCCGCGCGGTCGGCCGGCAAACGATTATGACCCTTCTCGGTTGCACCCACAAGATGACCCTATGAAGTGACACGTTCGGATACACCGTGCGAAAGGTTTTAACCTGTACCCTTAGTACGAGTTTGCGCTCACGAAAACTATCATGGTTTTCGTAATTATAAATTATGTTTCTATGTCCATTTTGGTGAAGAGTAACCAAATATACTTAAAATTTAAGAAGACGCAAATGATTTAATGATAAAATTTAAACACTGTTTATTTGTATTGAAACGAAAACAATAAAATCAACGAGTGCGAGCTCACGAAAATTATCATAGTTTTCGTAATTGTAAAACTCGTACTAAGGGTACTGATATTGGTTTTCGTTTTAATTTGCATGAGGTTTTTGATGTGTAACATCTTTGTTCTCGCTTTCCTGCAATTTGTGGGAGTGATTTCGTGAAATGGGACGGAAGTGTGTAACAGGAAGACGAAAAAAGCGCGCGATTTGATTTGATTTTAAAACATAATGTTCAAATGGCTTATTCCTTTTGTAGTAGGTTTTATTTCTTTTTTACTTATATAAGGTGAGGTTTCAAATGTTACACATCATACGCGACTACTGTAAGGCTCGCTCGTTTTTTTTCTATTTTTCAGTGGAATAACAGTTTATTGTCAAGTAAGTGAATTGTTACTAAAACAATATGGGCCATTTTGAGGCGAAACTTTGTTGTTTAAAGTATTGTCTCTTTTTCGTTCTTTCTTTCGTATAATGAAAATATTGTTATGTTCGTATAAGAAATAACATGTTTTATAAATTTCGTATTTAGCAAATTTTATGAAAATTCTTATTCGTTGAAATTCTTTTGGTGTAGAAAAAAAACTTTTACGCGACATTTATTTATTTATTCTTTATTACCAAAACACAGTGAATGGCGGACTTAATGCCATAGGCATTCTCTACCAGCCAACCAGTAAGTGTGTATAAGACGGATGTTTTGGCGATAGAGTGCTACTAAAGTTAGAAAACAAAAACTTGACTTTTTTTTAACACACAGCATTTAGCCTTACCCCAAAGTAAGCACTGTAAGGCTTGTGTTATGGGATGCTAGGGTAACGGATAGAATACATATACTGTACATATATAAGTATATTAATATAGAAATATATATCAAACATCCATGACTGGAGTACAAATGCTCGTATTCACTACACAAACATCTGCCCCCACCGGGATTCGAACCAGGGACCTCTCGAGTCGGCGAAACCATGAAACCACTTGGCTACGGAGGTCGTCAACATGACTTGATTAAATTAAAAAAAACAAAATCCAACTTTTACCGCTCAATAATAGATTTGTTGGTGTATCCGAACGCAGCGGACAGGAAGGAAATGTAAGACGAGCGCGTGAGAAGCGCGCGCGCGCCGTGGGAGCGTCCGCGCAGGTGGCTACCCCGCGCCTTCCCACAGATTTGTGGACAAAACACATTAATAGCTTATTGACCGTTCACATCAGAATCTCTTATCTATTAGACGCGTCCGTCCGTCTGTCCGTCCGTCCGTGGTGCTGTTTCAGCGGCCAAACTGTAAGAGATAGATAAAGAGAATGTTGAAGTTATAAGTTGAGAATAGTCTGATAAGACTACAAACCGGATGTGAGTAACGTAGCACTTCCGGTTTTCGAGAAATCACGTGATTTCTATTTCAAACGAAACCACACAAAATCTCCGAAGTTCTCAATTAATTAAATACATTTGTTTTTTGGTGAACATTTGGTTCACTGGTTTGCTAGTTGACTACTAATAATAATCAAATTGCATTTTTGATTTTCGAAACATAAGTCTCCGTTTTTGTAATAGGACATTATTAGACAGAAACGATTATAGGAAATAACACGTATTTGCAACATGTTAATTTAAATAAACACAACAAAGAAGTGTAAGCAACATGCATATTTTTTTATCAGTCGACGTTTTATATTGTTCTTATAAATGTATTCAAAGGTATTTTTTTTGCTTTCATCATCATCATCATCTTCATCGACCCATGTTCGTCCACTGCTGGACATAGGTATCCCCTAATGCACGCCACTGCTCCCTATTTTCTGCTACTCTCATCCAGCCCACTCCAGCCAGCCTACGAATATCATCATCCTATCTTGTCTCAGGGCGTCCTACACATGAAAAGCACAACATTTGCTTTAGTCACTAATAAATCAAATGAAAGTTCAAAAAAGTTGATGTTATTTAGACTATTGAATAGTATACTTCCTATTTCGGTACAAGTAAGGTTTGCCAAATGTGGCATCTTCGAGTTATAATAAAAGTTGTAAGTTTACTTTATTTTTTTATGTTTATAAAATAAACATTTCATTTTTTCTGATTTAGACGCTGGTGAATGACAAATTTTTATTTATTTATTCATCCAATACATTAATGTAAAACATGATATTGCAAAAGATATAATTAATAAGATAATTTATAAAATTAGCATTACTAAAATTAATATCTAATATTATCTATTTAAAAAAAAACACTATAAGTTCCAAAATAAATACCCAGTTTTCGTACTCATGTCAATTTAAGGTCGTAGCAGACATGACTGGGAAAAAATCACGTCACCGTATCAACTCGAGCCGTTCAATATTCTTAGAATAAAACTCCTTACTGTGACGCACACTGTTGAGAAATCTCTTCCGTAAGAATTTAAATAAATACTCAATATTAGTCAGTTAGCGATTTAATAGGAATACATAAGGTACCTAATGCAATTTACAGGAAGAAAGAGGTTGTAGATTGTAGCGTTAGTAAGATTTTTTTTTTATAGATTGTCATTTGTCAAATTTTAAATTAAAAAAGAATGACTAATTTCTTCCATTCATTATGTTGAGCGACCTACTTACGTATCTTGTTTCTTGGTTTCCTTCGGTGGTGTCCTTTGAGGTTTTCCCACGGGATCTTAGGGCTCATAGGTCGCTGCAACATTGTTTGTACGGGACGACAATACTCAAGGGTATTGTTACTGACTACGGGTAAAGGAGGGTGGAGTGTTTCACACTGTTTTTTTTTTGTTTTTTGTTTGGTGAGTTTCGTTTAAGTAGGTACGCCATTATTTTCGCGATCTTTGTTGAATTACTTAAGGTCATTTTTAATTATCGACTTCCAGTGAAAGTTAAGCATACTTTGCCTCCGTTTCTTTGGTCCACTTGTAGAATTTATTCTAAATCGCGATTTTATCAAAATAAGATTAAGCCCGTTTAAAAATATCAAATTGAAATTGATGTTGACGTTCAAGATGACGTTTTCACATTTTTGTATGGGTCAAGTCTAGTTTTAGTTAAATCGAAGTTTAGCAAATTTGCTCCAAGTTGACCTTAGCAACATTTTTTAGTATAATCTAAATAATAAAAATATCTGTGCAACACAGACACAGCTCTAACAGGCGTTGCTCTTACTAGGGTTTGATTACCGGCCGTTTTTTGATAATAAGTATAAAATTAGATTTTAAATAACTAAAATCCTTATTTTTATGTTTTCTTTATATCATCGTATGATTAACTTCGTAATAATGATCTATATTTAAGTTAAATAATGCTAAACTACTGTTGGTCGCGTGTTAGGGCGCGTCTAGGCTGGTGTCACACAGCGCGGGGCGTCACAATAATCATCAAAAAAATATGGCTCATTATTCCTCTCTATTTACATATTTCGTGAGGGTGTGTTAGCTGTCCGTTCTACATTATTATTTTTAACAACTTCTTATATCACTATTAACTAACTAAAACGAATTGTTTACCAAAAATAATATGTGCCTGCAAATAGGTTTTACTAACTGTATGTACCCTAAGCACCAACAAATATCAAATTCGAATAGTTGAAACTTCTTGATATTTGATCCGTATCCAATCAAAAAAATATCCGATATTAGTTAGTGCTAAGTGTACTGATGTCATTTAGTTTTTGTAAAAAGGCCAACAAACTGCTCCATCGTTATCTGTGTTAAGTATTCCTGGGATGTAATACCTATCTAAAATAGAGAGTGTAGCATAGATATACGTGTCGATCAAGCCACCATCACTATTTTGGCCTGAACCCTATGCCAATACCCCGTGATGCTCAGGAAATCTTACTTCAAGTAATGCAGCAACTAAAAATTGTGTTGTAATAGGTATTTGGCTGATCTTCTGTCAGATAACGACTTAGAAGATTTGTTGCGTTTTATTTTTCTTTTCTTTTTTGAGTGTATATGCTGTAGGTCGTAGATGACGTTTACAGAGTCACCGGGTTTGGGGACGGCGAGATCCTCAGGGGACCTCAAGCCGAGAATTGGCGAGTGTTTCTAGAGTTATTTTAGGCGGATGGCATATCCTCACAGGGGGAGTCTCCTCTCTGTCTGGAGTCTCTAGACCACTCGAAACTGAGGGGGTCGGCTCAACTAGAGAGCGTCTCTGAGAGTCGGCAGACCTCGGCTCTAGTTAGCCGTTGTGAGGGGTGGGAGTGTTTTGGTGTTGTTGTCTTTTTGTCTGGATTGGGTTCAGGCCGGCAAGGTGTGGATGGCTGGAGCCGCATATTATTTACCGCTTCAGCTTACTTCGCGGTTGAAATTACATTCGTGATCAGGTGGACTGTGGTAAAAATTACTTTGCCATGTGGGCGTTTCGATTTCAGTGCAATAATTGCTGTGTTCTACCGAGTTATCTTATTGTAATTGAGAGTCTTAATTTATGAGAACTATTTTTTATAATTTAATTCTTGTATTAATAATTTAGTTCAGTATATTATCTAGATATAAACAATATGATCGTACCTTGCCACTAGGATAAGATTAATCTCTATATAAATATATGAGAATGTTGGAATAATGCAAGCGAATTTTGTAAAATTTTAGTTTTGTAAATATGCTGTTATTGGTATTCATATTAAACAAAGGACATGTGGCTTAATTTCTTCACATGCGAACGATCTAGTAAACGCAACGGTCTACCAAGCTGTCGCGTGGCTTACCGGTCGGTCGCGGCGCATCTGGCGTGTGCTCCCACCTTTACTCGTACGGGTCAATAAACTGGTCCAGTTTTTTGTTTCAATATTTCAAAATTCGAATTAAGAATTCTTTCCGCTGATGAGGTATTTTTTTGTTTATGGATATAATGTTTTTTTTTGTTGAAATATGGGTATGACAGTTATTTTATTTAGTAAAACATTTTTTTGTGATTTAAGCTAATATTGTATAATTATATTAATTATGTATCTTGGCTTTCTGTCACTTATTTTTTATTTGAGGATTTATTCGTTTTTAATCGTGTAAGGAAAAAATATATAAAGACGATTCAATAAAGCTTTCAATAAGTCAACTTGAGTAAAGTTTATTTTCATATCATAATACTCTTTTGTCGTTAGTTTGCGGAGTTACAGTTTTTTCTACAAACCGTCATTATCGCCTTTCTTTGCAATGCATCATCAAAAAGCGTTATGCTGGAAGGGTTTATGTGATACTTGAATTTTGTTTTCTAATTAAAATTAGCAGTATCATTTTGCTTTAAGCATATGTTAGATACGTTACCATGTGTGAAATGACTCGGCAATTTTCAATTCATTCTTGTACTACAACAAAACAAATGAGAAGTTTACAAGACAGACTCTATTGTAGCGGAATAGAATTTAAAGTGCATTGTAACAATATTAGGGTTGCTGCTATCAGTTTCCACTCTACGCCCTTCCTAATTAAGCAATGCCGTCTTGAAGGAAGCCATGCATTGTTCTATTTCCAAAGTTTCAAATTATCGCGTCATGCTGGCCAAAAAGAGCGTGAACTAACAAGTTTGAATTTCGAACTCTGGGGTTGATTGGTTCGGTTTTTGTGGCGGACTTCCGGGTTCTGAATTCAAATTGAGTCGATGCGCTCGAGCGGACTGCTCGGCCAGAAATTGATATTTGGAATCTTAGACGATTATTAGACGCATGTCATCCGGTATTCTTTGGGTAGTGGCGCGTGCATACTTTAATTGCTTCATTTGTATTGATAATGCGTCACATTTGACTGACACGTTTTTTGCTGCAGCTCTATGCTTTCACCCTGAAGTGTCACGGATGAATAACGCTGACGTATTAGTTGATGGCAACATAATTCTAATGATTAATGCTCGCGACGGAACAAACAAAATATCAATCGTGCTGGAATGCATGAACGCCGTGTAAACAAATCGGATAAAACTCATCATTTTACACCTAAACGAATTAGCTGGTAGCAAATTTAAAGCCCGTACGGCGCTGCGTCCCTATTCAAACAAAATACTGGACCAATGACGATTTTGTGAATTTGAAATTTGTTGAAGCCCAACGGTACTACAGAAAACCAATACCGTATATACATGTAGGTACATGGTGAAACGCACGGGCTAAGCAAACTTGCGTTTGTGTGGAACAGCACGCACACAGTTTTGAAAGTTGTGTAGACGGCTACTCACACAATGATGTTTTGCAAATGGGCTAGTCGAATGTATTCGTTCGCCCGCCGGCGATGGGGGGAGGTGGGGAGAAGATGCGTTTTTGTGCAATACTCTCCACTTTAGCTACGTTTATGAGTAAGTAAACATGTATAAGTGCGTGGCCGATAACGTCATAGGTATCCGCACCTACCTATAGCTGTGTGCGTGTTTCCCACTTTTTAGATAGTCAATTACAGTCGTCTGGTGCGAGAGACGTTCCGAATATCCCCCCGCTTCCCATTTGTGTTACGTAACGACTGCGTTAATTTTGAAGCGGGAATCATTCAGATTAAAAATTTTGCGTTCTTAATTTCGACTTCCTTTTTTAAAATGTGTTTTTGAAATCACCGATATTCAAAATTGGAATAGATACCTTCTTTGAGTTTTGGCTCTAACGCGATCTCAGTTGATGTCTCATAAGCGCACAGATACAGTGTCCAAAAAGGTAGGCTTTATAAAAATAAAAGACTCGTATTTTTAGCGGCAACAGCAGACTAAGTGGCCAGGGAAGCCCGTCCAGCAGTTAACACCTGAGTGGCGCTCACGGGCCGGTTCACACTTCTCTCACTGGACCCGAACCGGCCGAACGGAAAGCCACATGAAAGGCCTCAAAGACAAGAAAAAAATGGCCACGCGAAATATGTGCATCGATTCGGGGCGACTTCGGCGTCTGTTGGATAACTTTCACGGCATTATAAGTATGAAAATGAAATAGGAATTCGATTTTTGAAAGATATTTTATCTATAGGTAATTATGCAATCATAAATGGACGAGGATGTAAAAGTGATTTCGTAGTCCACTCTTCGGTAGAGATTTATCGAGAAAAAAAGAAAAAAATTGTTAAAGAGAAAAGTAAAAAAAAATACTCTCATAAAAAATTCTTTTGAAGCAAATTCTAAACAATCGGACATTCCTGTTCCACGAGTAATCTTTTCCAATTGCCGTGCTGTACGATCTGAATCGGAGTTATTTGAGTAATTAAAAGACGGCTAACTAACCTCACGTCGATAAAACTTGTTTCCGTTGTCAATTTATTTAGATTAATCCGTTACATGTATCTAGTATACCCGCTCGGACGTAGGTAGTTATGTATACATAGATAGATATATAGCGAACACAAAGCAAAACTGGCAATGTCCACTCGTCTACGCGACACGAATTTTCACACACACAAG
The DNA here is from genome assembly GCA_902850365.2 of Chilo suppressalis. Classification (NCBI taxonomy): domain Eukaryota; kingdom Metazoa; phylum Arthropoda; class Insecta; order Lepidoptera; family Crambidae; genus Chilo; species Chilo suppressalis. The sequence goes on from OU963910.1 coordinate 3,970,563, forward strand.
CCCTAGTCCAGTTTTACCGCACACTGTGCTGCTTGTATAAAATTTATGGCGCACACTTTTGCAGCAGCTCAGCTATTGCAACAGATCTGCGAAAGGGGGTTGGAGTTGGTCAGCCATTTCGTGTCGACGAGATTTATAACCGCTCTCTGTGCGTTGGCGCTAACTTTAGTAAGATACGTTTGCGTCTGACGTTGCGTTGTTATGGTAAACGCTTCATTTTGAAGTTGTGTCACAATTGCTGCACCATCTCTCTTTGCATCTGGACGCCACCGTCACGTAACATAAGAGAAGGGTGGTCATTTGTCGGGTCTTAACATATAGAAATAAAACTATAAATCAAAATTCACAATAACTTGAGTCATTGCCTAAAACGGAACGTTTCTTGTTTAATTAAATAGATAATTTAAAAAGAGCATCGTCTACTGTTCGAAATTCGAATTGGTGGGCGCCAACTTAATTCGAAAATGGAAGTGTATGCTGCCGGTTACGCAGCCGTAGGGGGCATTATTTCAAAATGTACGCTAGGGGGTTCGGTGGGGTCAGCCTGGCTGTTTGTCTATGGCCGCGTTTTCCCATTCACCGGGTGAATTTTCCAAAGCCCATTGCGCTTCCGACCCCACTGTGCCCCCTTTGAGCCGTTCTCACTGTATTTTTATTAACGGAATTATAGCGTCTGAATGAGCTGTGCCTACTTATATCGATTAGTCTTATGATTTTCTGCACAGGAATTACATATTACTGGGAGATATTCCTTTTTGATTTTAACTGTTTATTTAAAGAAATACTGTAGTACACTAGGTATACGGATTTTATTTGAATGCTCGTGTCTATAATTTGGAAGTTCCGTTTTCACTATTACATATATTAATTATGTCAATGTACAAAAAAGGTAATCTTTTTTTTTCATAAAGAAATCGAGGCAAACTTTTTTTTCCAACACAACCACACACCATTTCAAAACATCGTTTCGCGCCAAATGTTTGTGTGGAACAATAGACGATCATCGGGGGCGTCACCCAACACAAGGCGATTGGGAACTCATAACGCCACGTCAAGTCTTATCGGAGGCAGAAAGTTGGGCCACACACTCGCCAATATTACGTAGGTACTGAGTTTTGGTTAAACTTTTCGTTAACTATTATATTTATCTGAATTTGTTTATGGATGGAGGATTCAAAAATTTACAAACAGGCTACAGGCGGATACATAATGTAAACTAATGGAATAACGTTTTTTGAGGCACCTTTCTCTAGCTGTCGTTTAGATGTTTGCGGTCAGAGGTTTACTTTAACCAAAAAAAGTATTTTAATGTAATATACAATTTAAGTTAACACCGATCGTGATTTTGGCGATATCTCTTTTTTCTTTTCTTTACATAGCACAAATTTAGGTTTAAGTCTCATTAATTTAATTTTAGTAGATACGGACATTATCTTACGTCTCTTATCAGCGTAAGCTTAAAAAAGAAGACAGGGAGACTCTTCTTATTTAAACTTTCCTTATTTCCTATCTATAATTGTTAATATTTAGATTCGACGAGACTATGTAGGCAAATTAATACCGGCAAAAGTATATAACAATAAAGTTATAACATCCTTTTAAATTATCGCAAACTATTAACTAGACTTTATAAAGAGTGCCTCATTTATACGTTTGATATTTTGTGGCTCTACACACAACTTCGAATGTGCATCGTTACACGATATCTCCGCTTTTGGCATTCGATATTCAAAACATTCTTGATTAATGTTTCGTTTACCGCTATACCGCTCCATGTTCCAATCGAGAATCCTAATCAGCCAGCATTTTAATTCAAAACAGAATCAATATATACCTATTTGCTGAACAAATAATAAAGAACAAACGTTCCGAGATTGAATTCGTTTTATTTAAAAAGTTTCTTTTCAAACTTCTTAAATATGTCTTTATGAAAAAGGCAAAGGAAACTGGTCGGTGGAGCCTTGTCCGCTGCACTCCTTTGTATCTTGGGAACACTTTAGGGCTTTTCGAGAGTCTTTTGTTGTCTTCATTTGTCTGTCTCTCTAGGAGGAATAATTTATAGGATCGAGATGTATTTTAATTAACTGTTTGGTTGAAATAGTGAAGTTTCAGTGATAAAACGGGCTTTTCGCACAAAGGTTTGGCTAGTGCTAGGTCTGCTTAATGCAAAATTCATGCGATGTCTCGCTGTCACTGAGTGGACAAAATACGGGCCGTATGGGATTCGAACGGTTTTATTCGCATCGAAACGAAGATAGTGTGGGTCTGCCTGTAGACTTCAATCATATAGTTAGCTCAGCTTCAATCAATAATCTTTTCCTGGAGAGTTTATCCCTGCTTGAACATTTTTCGTGACCGTGTTATTATAGATAATTCAAATATGTACAAATATAGTTAAATACGATAGTTAATTTTAAGGATTCCTTTTTATTTATTTTTTATAGCCATGTAGGCAAATGACTAACTCAACTGATGTTAAGTGGTGATAGAGCCCATATTGGTTTTAGTACTGTTTGTCGACACTTGTATCTCCATCAATTTGCACAACGACGAAAACGAAACGTAACGGGTGAAAGAATCCGGCTCGAAGGACCAAAATGTGTAGGACAGTCAGGTCACTGTTATTTGTAACATATTGACAATTGTATTTTTATGACGAATAGACGGTGTTGATTACAACCTAACTGAAAATTCAAACTAAATGAAAGTTTTTCGGAATTTATGATTAGAACAAGCGGATATTGAGCCACTAATCGCGGCCCTAAACGCCAAGTGGCTTGACTGAGTTATAAGTGAGATTATTAAGTGGATCAATTTATATCAAGCAAGTGCTGCTTTAATAATAGAAGACAATTAAAAAAAAAATGCCATAAATAATTCCACGCGGACCAGGCAGCAAACGGGACTCGAACCCGCACCCTTTTTCGTCGCGTTGGCGTGGAATTTTTAGTAGGAAATTAGTTAAACATTTCCCTTTTTTTTAATAGAAATTAAAAATATAATGCTATATAAAAAAATATGGCGATGTTTTAAAAGTTTCATTTTTCAACAAATTGAGAAAAAATTCTGTGTTTTAATAGAGATTACCTATTTACACATTGTTTTTGTTGTGAGAAGTCGCTAGTAAGTAAGACAATGTAAAGGATAACAATAAAATTCTCACCATTAATATGATTTTCGACACTTATCCTATGAAAACCACGCCCTTGGCGCCCGCGGATCTGAAAAGAAGAAATATTTTGTTAAAATTACTTTTAAGGAAGCAAGTTACAGTTAAAGAAATTAAATATTTATATTTTTTATAATGAAAATTTAAAAAAAATACACACGCACGCACCAATAATATAGCTCCAAGGTAAGCACTGTAAGGCTTGTGCTATGGTCTACTAGGGTAACGGATAGAATTCATTATATTGACATATATAAACCTAATTATTTTATATTAAGAAATACACATAAACATGCATGACTTAGTTAAAAATGATCGTATTCATCACACTAACATTTGACCCATCGGGATTCGAACCCGGGACCTCTGAGTAAGCGACACCTTGCAAACCAGCGTACATACCACTCGAGCCACTGCGGTCATCAAAATATAGGAAGAACATTTATATTATATTATTTTATAAATATTTTTTTCTTCGCAAATAAGAAAAAATGAAAATTGCGAGCATTCAAATAAAAAAGCTTATTCAGTTTAATATGTTATGTATTGTGATGATGATATATTTAGTAAATTTATCTGTTTGTTTGTAACTTTTTCACGAGGAAAATAAATTAATGAATTTTAGATAGTTTAACTAACTAAAGTTTAATAAAACAAAAGTTTAGTAAATAGAGAAAACGTTCCAATAAATAATAATAAAGAAGTATTCCTTTTCTAATGTTAACGTTTTGTTTTGTCTAGTAGCAACACCGATGATTTTACTATTAGCCGCAGAAAATCCATAGATCAGATAGCTCGGTATTTTCTCTATAGGTCCGTTTTATTTTTTTCTAGTAGCAACGTCGATAATTTTATTATTAGCCGCGAAAAGCCCATAGATTCGATCCGTAGAGCACGCGCACGCGCACGCGCCGGGCGGTCGCACGTGGCTGCCCCTATAGATCTCTACGTCGATACTAATTCTTATCGATTGAGACTAAGGTGCTGCCCGGAATCGTTAAATATTTTTTCCTTTTTTTTTACTAATAGGTAGGTAGTTTTACCAATAAACTAGTGTCCTCTTATTAATAAACGAGGTATAAAATGCCATTTGTCATGTCATGTCGTCACTTCCATAGTAAACTTACGAATTTGGATTTCATAAAACCTACTATGCCAAAATATCGTATATTAATTTGGTAATTTTACTTTGGGCGTATAAACATAAAATGCAGATTCAAACAATCAGACTTTTGGAACCGTCATCGATAAAATTGTGTGACTTTTCCCTGGTGTTAAGTACCCCATTATGTGCAGTTTTTAGTATAGATTTTTACTAAAAAAGCAGATTCGTAAGTTTGCCGTAGATGTGACGATGTAATGACCAGAGACAAAACTTGAAGCTTAATCTTCATTTATTAATAAGCGGGGTGTAATTGAAGTTTTTGTAGGTATGAAAAATTGCTACTGCGCAGGTTTTCTTGTCTATGGTTGATGTTAAAAATGTTTGTCGGGGTTTATAACACACTGGTGCAACTTTTGCAGTGGTCGGTCATTGGATGGGTGACCAAAAATCTTCTATCTCGAGTTCGTACGGCACGTTAAGCCATTGGTCCCGGCGGCATCTGCAGTCGTTAGCACCTACGAATCCGCACTGGGCCCGCGTGGTGGGTCATGGCCCAATCTCAATATTCTATCCATAGGGAAGGCCTGTACCCCAGCAGTGGGGACATTGATAGGCTGACGATGATATCCTGCGCAGACGAGGGACTTTTGTTCGCGGACTTTTTTGTCCGCTGAAATAAGAAGTACTCGGGAGTCCCATTAATAAGACTCCGGTCAAAATAATAAGACTCCGATCTGAGTCCCCGAAATTTATTGTACTGCGATCCGAGTCCCCGAAATTAATAGGACTCCATGCTAGGCGCTGCAACGCACACAGTGAACTTTAGAGCGCATTGCGCGCTCAATCCGATTCAAAGAAATGGACCCAGTATTCCCCTTTAAAACGTCCATCTCTTGTTCTTATACTGCATGTTAATTACAACACAACATAATCTGAGAAAATTAACTTCAATAGCGTGCGCTTTTCTAAATTTTCGGGTGACATATATAGCACATGGTGTGCGTTGAATCCGTGAAAAGTCCTTGGCTGACATTTTCTTCACGATTACGCGACTTCTGTCCTCCTCAGACAAAACTCCTTCGTTTAAACAGGCCAGTACTCTGTAAAATATGATGTATAAGAAAAAAAAATCATTTATAACTCCACGCTAAGCGGTAAAGATGTTTCCGATAGCCCAGGTGTTGCGCTTACGCACATATCGCTTTATTGCCTCTTTAAGGGCGAAGTGCCTAATTGTCGGCCTTCGCTCAATGCCCACTTAGCACAGGAAGCGATTTGTGAGTGCGCACACAAGTAACCTATAGTGTACTATAACTGATTTATTATAGCAAGCTGAATTTTTTATTCGGCTGATGTAAAACTTTTCTTGTGAATATGGACAGCCCTTTATACATTACGACGCAGCATAAAGAAAAGCAAAAATAATATTTGCCAACCAAAACACGTTGAATTTTAGTACGTTGGGTTTGTTATTGATTTTAGATCTAAAATCATTATAATCGATTTTTTTTACTTAGATATATTATGTTTTGTACTTTTTTGCATATAATGCATTGGCTATTTTGATATAAGTTTGTGAAGAGTGAATCAGATAAAACTATTAAAAATATATTAGATCAGTGAAATATGATTAATTCGCCAGAGCATCATAATGGATTATTCACACAGCTTACTCAGATTTAAACTTAAATCGACAAGATGTCGATACTAAACGACATCTGTCGAAGAAACAGTTCTTATGTGTTAATCCTCGCCAAAATCATTTGGGCACGTTCTTACATACTTATTGATCATTTGATGTTCTATAAGTAATGATTCAAATATATTATTCTACTATTCATTGTCATATTCAGTCAGAATACACGCAATCTTATTAAACTTCTATTATAAATGAAAACTTAATATTAATAAGGGTAAATTTAATAAGAAAAGGCTTAGTTGCAATGGCACCTCCACTACGCTGAATTAGTATTTTGTGAATTGATGAAGCTGTAACAGTAACCAACAAATAGGTATGTACGGATTGTGCTAAGCCTATTATAGTGATGTCTTCGTTTTTCTTTTTTGATTGCGGCTGCCTGGCACTGAGAACATTCCTAAGCTGATGATGAGATGATATCATGAAGAAGTAATGTTTATGTTCTTTCTGGGTTGTACCGGAATTTCTATGTCGTTTTGTAGTAAATATTGTAAAGCGTCGGAGCCGTCTGTCGGTAGCGTGGTAAACAGAGAAACCTTCACAATAGCACATTAATATTTATTTGCCGCGACATGCGGGCGTTTACCGAATTGAAGGAGCGATTCTTAGAGCCCCTTCAGCCACAATAGACGCCGGAATTGGCCTACTTGCCCCAAATTACCGCTATACCGTGTGTCCCGCATCGCCCCCCGCTGTGTGACCACATTTTTCGCACAAGAAATCGGAAGTGTCAATTGTACAATAAAAGAACGAATTACGCGTCTTCCAGGGGGAGATATAAACGATGTGGCGATATAACCCTTCGTTGACTTTGAACTGTCAAAATATGGTATGTATCGTGTCATTAGGGCAGGAGCACACGCCCACTTGCAAGATGAGTGACGTCTCGGCGGAAGTGACGCAAGAAGGTCGCGAGTCTTGGCCGCACGCAGTCTTGCGGCGCGCGCATCGCCGTGTGAATGAACGTGCGAGCTATTGAGATTGATGGCTGGGGTGTCACTGCGCACAAACGCATTTGTAGGCTAGATATAGCATGCATCTAATTGAAAGACGTCCGCTGAACTAAATGACGTGGCAACAGAATCATAAAGCGCTGTCAAAAAGCCAGTAATGTCTGGTACTGATATTAGCTTCTCAGTCGAGCGCTCGAAACAATTGTGCGACAGAAAAAAAATATAACAAAACTGTTCGTCATTTCCGAAATATAATGAGTGCTATGTCGCGCTTTGGATGACGGGGGCATCGGACCTTTGCGAAAACTGTTTGATAAACCATATCGTTAAGCCAATTGCAGCTTTATGGCGGGTGGATTAGTTTGATTGTTGTTTGTTTTGAAGTTGTGAGGTATGGGGCACGGGCGGGCAGGTGTGCTCCGCGGCCAGATGTCTTGAACAAATTGCCGTGCCATAAGGTACGAGCGGTGTGGACACACCCTTACCTTTGTTGGGCGCTTGGCGTGTGCCAAGTTTTAATTTTATGCTTGATTACTGGCATCGGGGAGCACTAATTAATAGTTATGAGATGAATGGACGACGCTACAGTTTTGTACTGCAGTGTTTTTATTGTAATCGTGTTAGTACTAATGTTATTTGGTAGCTTAATAAATGACACAATAAAATGTGTCATTTTTTTATTATAATTTTAAAGCATGTAACTGCTTGATGTTTAAATCTAAAGAAAATATAACTAGAAAATATCCACGCGGACCAGGCAGTAGACGGGACTCGAACCCGCACCCTTCGCAATCCGGGCGATTGAAAATGTGACATGTTACGAGCAAGTGTTTTTTTTTGGTATGTTGGCAAATTGTTTTTGTTATGATGATTAGATTTTTTTTTATAAGTTCATTTTCTTGAATTGACCCGTTCTTTATTCAACAGCATCTGTCATACATAAAAGTATTTCTACTGAAAGTTATTCAAGTACCGTATTGTTATATGCGTGAATCTTATCAACATACATTTCCTAAATCGCGAGTCACACAATCAAAAGAGACACAAACAAACCATCCCATTTATAATAACAAAAGTGACATTAACCACACAATGTTGTTGGGAACAGAGCAATCCATTAACAAGTAGCTAGTATAGGAAGTGATGACTCCACGCCGACTCATTGTACGGAAACAGCTCTTAATAAGACTTTATACAGCAGACAACGCGTCTAAAACACCAGTGACCCAATTTATTATTATGAATCGGATGTTTCCTAGTCCTTTGACGTAGTTCTTATATGCGTTCGATCATATTTTTTGATTAAATCATATCCTAGTAATATATGTTATTAACGGGGTTGTTACTAACATGCAACAGTGCCGAAATATCGTAAACTCGCTAAAAGCAAGGTACATGGTAACAATCCCGTTAATAACATATATTACTGTAATGTTAGTGGTATCTTATATGTATATCCATCTTTTAGCAAATCTTTTTTTTATATATACACTTTTATTTTTAAACTCATAAAAGTCACGTAAGCTCTTCTCTATTTAAAAAAATCTGAGTATTTTTTTTAGTAAATATAAGTAGGTACCTAAGTACTTATAGCATAATTATTAAAAATAATGTCATATATAAATAATAGAGAATGAAACATAAAAAAGATTACCAAGTAATAGTATCTTTCAACTGCTTTCATATCCTTGGCGTGATATATATCGAATATGTTTACAGATTATTTTAGTGATTGAAATATGTTTCCATACAAAGTTTTCATGTTACTTGCCTTAAGAAAAATATTGATAATTTCTACCATATAGATATCAGACAAATAAGAGTTGTACAAGATTTAACACTAGATTGGGTAAAAACTTCATCATCACAAAAAAAAACTTTAATTTTATTGAAGTTTTGACATTTATATTATAGCAGAAATTGTAACATGCAGTCTCCGAATATTAACCTCTATTTTTTTTAAGTGTAGGCGACCAGATTTAAAGTAAACAAAAGGGTGTAACTAAAAAAAGAAAATATCCTGATATCAGAAAACTTGTTTGAACCAGTACAAGAATATTGAAACAAAACGAAGCTGTCTCAACAAGAATCGAAAGGCAATTACTGAGATATGAAACAAGAGAGAGGCAAGCAAAGGCCGCTCAAAAAGCAGAGATAGGCTTTGTCGTGCCTTTGATTACCTGTGCTGGACATTCGCAGGACAATGCGAGAGAAAAATGGATGTAGGATTTAGTTTTTGCTGACTCCACCATCGTCGGGTTAAAAAGCGCCTTGAGCGGTAATTAGAATCGTATGGTGTAAAAACAATTCATTTTAAAAAGAGAGATACGGACGCAAGGTATTATTTACTCAAAAACTACTTCAAAATTTGAAAAAAAGAATACCTTTATTTCCTAATTCAAAATACTGAACTGTCTATATCGGAAATTCGGAACATAGTTTCAAAAGTAAACAAGAAGACGCGTTCGAATTTTGAAATTAACCGCCGAATACCACGCGTCGCATTGTCGTCGCCCTCGCGTGGATGCAACCCCCGCGAAAGGTGCGCGCAAACGGGGGGGTCCAGCCACCCTATTATCTTTAACATTTTGAAGTCTGTTTGCAAGATAAAGGCAAGGGGAGCCGGGGGGTGATTTTCTTTATTCTTCACCCGGATTTATTATTATTTTTTAGATATTATTACTGCAGCGGCGCGTGCGCACATGTCCCTAAGAGTACGACCCCCAAAATAGAAGTGCGTAATAATGCTCTTACTCGTTTGTATTTTAAGCATTGTTCATGGATTACTGGTGGTAACTTTAGTGATCGCCAGATATGTATATTATTATTACTCACTCTTACTTACATTGGCATAAGTAATATTAATCATATAAGTTTTGAATCTTATTAAAACTATCGTTAATGGTAACGCACCTTGCGTCACTCTCAAGTCGTTTCATTCATGCGTTCTATTCAAAGAAAACATCAGTGTGTACAGTGTTACAATATCCTACGCCGAGCTGACAAGTTTACTAACGCAAAAACCGCTATTTATCTCCAAAGAATTATGAATTCTAAGCCTTGGGGCGCAGTGTCTCAAATTTTGCAGAAGTCTCTTTGCAAAAGTAATCTTATTGAACACGAAGAACAAAGTTTCTTTCAACTTGAACGTCTTTATAGTATCGACACTAAAGTTGAATATTCCTTCTTCAGAGTGTATTAAAAAATACGGTACACTAAACAGCTGATTTTACGCCGCGCCCGCACCTTAACGTAGTAGCCGTATACCGTAAAATTGGATCCTATCTTTTTCAATCCTATTCGCTTGTGCTTAAGACATCAAACGCCTTGAACGCACTCACGAGAAGCTTTGCAAAAGGTCTTCAAGACAATCTCTGTCTTCTTGAGGTAGTAATAAAGATGAGATTTGTGCGTTTTGAGAAAAGCACGTGTTTAAAGATATTCATCGCTACACATGTTGTTTGATCCGGCGATCTAATGTGTTTGGTGGGCGTATCGAATGTCTTGGGGTTTTACGTGTTTCTTTTTTTTTATTGCCGGCGCTTGAGGTGTGCTTTGACCAGGTGGTAATCGATTGGAAAAAACCTACAACACTGTTTTCACTTTTTAAATTTTCAAGATTTGTATTGTACCTTCGTTTTATCGATTGATAAGCTTCTTCATGTGCGTAATATTATTTCGAATTATTAGTTTTTTTGTTGGATTTAGGAATAGTTAATTAAGTCGTTCTTCTTTAGTAGCTATGCTTAACTAGGTTTAAACTATCGCGCAGATGAATGGGTTACTTACTTAGATCAAGATTTCGTGAAGTTTCCTCAATAGCAAATTTCATACCATGGACCAACTTGCTTCACGGAAATTGCTTTTAAAGGTTCGCCTTTCGCTTCCGATAAAGTACTCTTTAAGCGGTCTGATACGATAAAACTAAATATATATTTTAGCAACGAGTTTTTTCATATGCTGGTTTTCTCTTAAAGACTAGCTAACATATTTATTTGTTAAACTAAATGCAACACCTAAAAAATATAAATTATTTATTTAGTTTATACTGTTACAAGTTAATACTACATACGGAATATAATACATTCCAAAATGATTTTTTTGGATGCCTATATAGGTTTAATTTGTAACTCGTCGTAAGTAATCCCTTTTACGAACAATATCGAATCGAACAGTATCGACCGCGCGGTGTAATCGTACGACGCTTGCACCCCCCCTAGCCGTCACCTTTGACCGGCGCGCGCGCAGCTGGCAAGATGGCCGCCGCCTGGGGGATGATCCGATCGATACTGTGAAGTGGTGTCGTTGTTGAAGGTGCAACGAACGTGCGGTACTATGTGGCGTGTGCACGGATGTTATCGGAACGGGAATTAGGGAGTGATGTTTACGTTATTTGTTATACCTATAATGATAAAAAAAACGAGTGAGCCTTCCAGTATTCGCGTATGATGTGTAACATTTGAAACCTCACCTTATATTAGTAAAAAAAGAAATAAAATCTACTACTAAAGGAATAAGCCATTAGAACATTATGTTTTAAAATCAAATCAAATAGCACGCGCTTTCGCGACTTCCTGTCCCACTTCACGAAATCACTCCCACAAATTGCACGAAAGCGAGAGAAAAGATGTTACACTTCAAAAAACATTTTTTATTAATGGCTAGACAATTATAATTGCATTGTTCCCATCAACAGTATCATATTTTTTAGCCATAAAAAAATATATAGATTGGTATCATTTAACAGATTTAATTTTGTAACTTGTAACTTTACTTCTAACAAGTAGCCTGCGCTAGATAACATCATTAATTTTCTCTCAATCGCGGAACAAAAGACAATCGGCCTCGGAAACCCGATAGGGATTCGCGTCAAAACAAAATCCTACACACGAAAAAAATACGAATAGATCATCCATCAAACAGCGAAACATCTTTGGCAAAAAGTCGAAAGCACACGCGCTCACGCAGATGCGATAAAGTTGGCTCGCAAATTCAAATTTAGAACTGCATCTTTAGTGCGTATCACACGCACCCCTGTGTCAAAATTAAGTACTGTAGGAACATCGATTCAATGCAAATTTTAAACTGTATTGATTTCACATCTGTCATGCGATCGTGATGTGTAAAGATGTCTAATTTGCATTTTTTCGAGAACGACACTGAAATTGATTTTTAATTGCGACTAAAGACAGTTTTAGATTATCACTTTTTAAATTGAGTAAAAAATGAATACCAATTGATATAAAAAATAAAACACGGCGTAATTAGTCTTAACTTAGTCCTTGTTTATTAATAAGGGGGTGTGAATGAAACAAATACATAGTTCAGCTCGTATTTATGTATTCAGACAAATAATAACCAAATAGTAATAGAAATAGTTTCGGAAAATGTTACAGATATCGATACAGGAAGGCTTTTCAATTTTCTTCAAATTGTTATATTTTTTCAGTGAAATAAGTCATAATATCCACCTATGACATTCGCTTAGGTACTCTACCTATCTACAATAACCACTAATTAACGACCAATTGGTTGTGTAACAGCATTGCTTTTGCTTTTCGAATATTTTTAATGGCATTTATGAGTGCGTTTGTATAGCTTTTCCGCATCTTAATATTATTATTATTATTTATAGAATGGTGCTACATTTCCAAACGTTATAATTATTTTTTGTTCACAATATAGTTCACTGTCGCAAGGTGTGTTAACATTTTCTAAGGGCACGCGACATAATTCGGCAGGCGACAGACGTAAAGGTGCAACTCAAACCCTTTCTACTTTCTATTATTATGTTCAACAATCAAACCCTAAGCTCGATTCGAGAGCAAACAATGGAACAGTATTCTAAATCTTTGCCATTTCTCTCTTTGTGATTATAGTGTTTTAAACAACTTCGTCAATCATATTTTTGATGAAAGCTCGAAAATCAGTTATACGCACTCGCATGTAAATGTAAAGAAGCTACCTAATATGATAACAGGCCGCATGGACTTAACATCCTTTGCCTAAACTATGGGGAGAAAAAATAAAAGCTTTTTTAACATCGTAGATATAACAAAATAGATATTACTTATAAGTCGATATTAAGTCGATTTTTTAAATTGTTGAGTTATTAATTCCTATGTACCATGATAATTTAGCTTAAACTTAGATTCAACAAAACTAATGAGACAAAACATTACATTTGCCTAAACATTTTTCATAAAAATTGCGTACTTAGGCAAATTGTGGTTCGGCTTATTGTATCAATTCATTACAATGATAGTCTTTCACCTTAGTATAAGTATCTAAACTATCTGAAAGGCTTCTTATTTTAATTCTTACACATTACATCCGATTCCTACCATATTGTAAATAATGACAATTATATTTACAAATAGCAAAAAAAATCTCCCGTCTCATTCATTTGAACTGTCGATCATGGCAAAAGATGCGGGTTCGAATCCCGTATGCGCAAGCGCAAGGTGGTCACACAAAGACGAACTCTTTCGTGTTTCGTGTAAGGGAAAGGTGCAAAAATGATTCTGAAGTAGGTCATCTTAACTTTTTTTTCTGGTTCGGGTGAAGATTCGCTTCACCGTAACGACACGTGTTTTGATACACATTGAAATTTATTTAGAGTGTATGTAATGGGTATATTTAAAGCTTCAAATATATTTTTAAATCTATTCAGTAATATTGTTTTAAACTTTCATGGTCACTAACATTATAGCTATTAACGGGATTGTTACCATATACCTTGTTTTTTATGAGTCTCCAATATTTCGGCACTGTTGCCAGCGCCATGATCACGGAGTAACTCATAAAAAACAAGGTACATGGTAACTAGGGTTGCCACCTTTTTTAAGTCCAAATAAAGTACATTGGATATGAAAGGTAGAAAAAAAAGTACATTCTGTCCAAAATAAAGTACATTTTATTCCACTTTATTAGTAAGCTTAAAATATATTTTACGGTGCTTATAGCAATATTTAATAAATAATTTGTGGCTACTAAAAATCTGTAGTTCTTATCCGCAATGGGAAAGACCATTGTACAAAGCCATACAGCCGCAACAATGTTGCAGGAATGGGCTAAGGGCGACATATTATACATACTGTTGTTCCGTTTTACGCAAAAAATCTTCCTATCCTCTTTATTTATATTATATGTAAAATTAATTCCCAAGTAATCAAATCACATTAAATAAAGTATTTTCGCGTACTTTATTGTTGGCATAAAGTATAGAGTACAATTACCCGAAATAACGTACAATACTTTATAATAAAGTACGGGTGGCAACCCTAATGGTAACAATCCCGTTAATAGCTGTAAATATTCAGTAATATTTTATATTAATCGGAGATTTGATGAAGGAAGGTTTGATGAACCTTTTACAACCAGTGGTTTTGAATAGTGTTTTTTTAAGTGACTTGAATTTTATATCTGGAATCGACGTAGCACTGTCCATTATGTGGATTTTAGCCTAGTAGATTTTTTTTATAGATAGGTCAATGTAAAGTTTCAATTCCGCAATGGGCTGCAGGCGACAATTGCAGGCGACACTGCGGCTAGCGCCTGCGGCTGACCGTGCATTTTAAGCATTGTGCAGCCGCGGCATGTCGCCGCGCTCGGAATCAATTTCATAGAGATTCATAGAGACTAGTAGTGTCGCCTGCAGTCTGCAGCTGCGGCCTGTGGTCTGCGGTCCAGTTCGGACTTGTACCTTAAGGCAGCGCCGTTTTCTTCACTCAAAAGCAAGAGTTTACTTTCTGCCAGCACGTTAGACTTAATGAACTATTGTATAAATATAATATATTAGATATAAGTACGGACGGATTGCGAAGGGTGCGGGTTCGAGTCCCGTCAGCTGCCTGGTCCGCGTGGAATTTTATCTAGTTATATTTTCTTTAGATTTAAACATCAAGCAGTTACATGCTTAAAAATAAAAAATTAGAACTGTAATTGCTATATCTTCTTTCAAATGTTTAATACTTGTAAAAGTATTCATTTGACATTGTGGGTTACCTATAATGCGCAGAGATGGCGCTGCCTTGCAGTTTAAGAATGGCTAGAAGAATTTCGACGCGGCCATCAGGTCCGTGGTAGCATAAATTTCGACGCGGCCATCAGGTCCGTGGTAACAAAATTGGTCAGTGCATTCGGCCGGATTGCGAAGGGTGCGGATTCGAGTCCCGTCTGCTGCCTGGTCGTTATATTTTCTATAGATTTCAACATCAAGCAGTTACATGCTTAAAAATAAAAATTACAAAGATATAAGTACTCAATTATAGCCAAAATAATTTGCGTTTACGCTATGGTAATACCTATTTTCAAGGTTAAAATTAGGGACGGTAATTGTGTCAGTGTACCAAATGCCGATCTACAAACCTAACTACTAAACATTATCATGAAATAAACAATTTGACGGTTGAATAACAGCTTTATTGTGGAAGCATAGAGTCGATAGTCTGTTTAACACGCTTAATAGGTGATGCTGTTCAATTTTGAACCTTATGCGATTAAGTTTGAAGGGTTTGTGGTACTAACGGTGCTTAGAATTGCATCCCATATGCCATCTGTTTGATTTTCCTTGAGGGTTGTCACTCTGTTCCGTCACGCGATATTTCTGTTCAACTCTTAAAATACATTCTAATGTGACCGTCTGGTGGGTACTTTATAAATAGGGCAATGACAATGTTTCTAGAAAAGGGTGAGAGAAGGGTGAAGGGTAAACGTTTTTTTTTGTGAATTTGTAAAAAAAAAGTATTATTAAACTCTTTTAATTAAATTGACAAATTATTTAAAATTTAATACTTATTTAACAAGAACAGTAACATACATCATTTAAACTGCAAGATTTATTTGATTTTATAGTAGCGTTTTCGTTTAATTTCATTTTCAAATTCATAATCTTTTCAAAGGTTCACTAATAAATGAAATTGAGTCTTAGGTAACACAAGAATAAGATTTAAAAATCAACGAAACATTGATTGAAAACATCTTAATTTAAAAAACCCAAATTACTTATAGTACCGGTAGAAGATAGTTTTAGGAGCATTCTACAACAATAAGATTGACCGTAACGTATATCCTATCCATTATAAATAGGAAGAAAGCACTCAACAATTAGTCAATGAATATAAAATCACAGCGCCCCTTTCAATTAAACTGCATACACACAATACGCCGTGGTACAATTTGAGAATGCCAGCGATTTCAAATTTAAGCCCGTGTAAGACAATACAGTACCAGCGTGCGATATCAAAACTAACCCTACAAGATATATTGTTTTCAACTTTCATGGTCGCTTACATTATAGTTATTTATGTTATTTACGGAATTGTCACCATGTACCTTGTTTTTAGCGAGTTACTCCGTGATCATCATGGTGCTAGCAACAGTGCCGAAAAATCGGAAACTCGCTGAAACAAGGGTACATGGTAACATAAATTACTATAACCCTACAAGAGTATCGAGTCTTATTTATACCACACTATCTCCTGGTTAGCGTGTAATAAATTTTGTGTATTATGTACGCTCAACAGACGTACAGTAATTTTTTTTTGCAATCCTAGTGCAGAAAATGTTTGTAATATTTAAAAATGGAAAAGACAGGTACAGTCTCGCGATCTCCGACAGATAAAGCGTTGATCTTAAAATGATTCTTACTATTCATGGAATGATTATCAAAATTTTCGCATTTAGGTGACGCTAACACCGAATTCCTTTAAATTCAATTAATTGGGCTGTCGCAGTTAGCAAGTTGCTATAACTTGAGACCACAATGCGACTGAGATTCTGACTTAGTTTTTTAAGTAAAACCATCATATGTTCAGAACATTACGAGAGGTGTGAGTTGTGTGCTGTTTATATCTGCAAATGAAATGCTTTGCCATCGTGGATGGATAGCTTTGGGTCATTATGGATCTGGCCAATGGATCTACTAAGATTGATTGACATCTACTAATAGTAACATTTTTTTTGTGATAATTTCATCAATTTCTTATTTATAAACTTGCCACACAATGTAAGTTAAAGAGGCGTGAAGAAGCAATATAGGGGAGGATGGCTAGTGTGGCAGGTAGAACTGCTGTACCAGCTATCTTCACATCTAGACTCCACCGTCACTTGACATCAGGTGCGGTGGAGTCATCTGTCGGGCTTATTTCTAATAAATATTAGCGGCATTATGATTGTACATTTTCGTCCAGCCGCAAATCAAACCTTCAAAAAATAATGTACCTGCTCCTTAAAAGCCAACATCGCATTTGTAATACTCCTGGTGTTGCAGGTGATCACTTAACACTGGGTGAACTGTTACCCGTATGCCCCCTATAATATATATTTAAAAAAAATCATTTCCAAGTTACATAATAGACTTCCCGTTCGCGTGTCGCTCATGCCGCAAGTCGCGTCGCCGGTCGCACCGCACCGCGCCGCGCCGCCCTTTGCACAAGACAGGAAGCAGCGCAACTCGACAAAAGAGATAAGCGGGAAACATATAATTATACTATCGCGTATCGGAACCGTGCCCTGTCTCACTTGCTGCTTCCTCTCACTGTATGGAGATGGAGATGGCAAGTGTAAGGTGACGGATCTACCTGTGATCATCGAATTACGCTGTTTCTGTTGGGGTGATGTTGTGGTGTATTCGAAACCTGTTTGCATGCTTATATGTTAATTCAATTTTATTATCTATTGGTTGAATAAGAGTAGTTTGAACCTTTTTATTAAATAGGACCGACAAGTTACACCAACCGATGTTATGTTAAGCTGATGATGTTAAGTTTAAGATATCCTCACCTCGCTGGTATGCATATTGCTTCTTCGCTCCTCTATTACTTACATTGTGTAGCAAGTTTTATAGTAAGAAATTAATAGATTTGTCACAAGAAAAATATTACCTTTTTTAAATGTCAATCATTATCAATAGATCCATTGACCAGATCCAAGATGGATGACCAAAAGCCATTGCAGTAGGAGAATCTATATTTTATTTTCTCTGAGTTTGGTCTTCGTCTGTATATACAAAAAATATCTTCAGCGACTTACTAAATTTAATTAACTTAAATAATCTAAACATATAGAATTTTCAATTCGGGGATATCTACCGACGAAATAACTATTTTTTTTATAATTTCTCACAGTGAAGTCGTTATGTACTTTGTCTTTAACTACATAGGTAACCGTTCGTCAATTAATACAAACGTTGTAATGATAATGAGCGCATTTCCCGCACTTCCCCTGGACAATGGCGGGCTGGTCGCATTCTCACATACCTCCCCACGCCTCCAATGGCTGTGTAATAAAATTATTGCACCTGATCCTGCGTCATTGTAAAGACAGCAAAACAATTGTGTTTAAAATTTTTATAGTTAACGGTGGAGATTTTATGTGGCATAATTTTGGTTTTTGAATCAACATCGTAAAAAGATCCATCCTTTTTGATGTTAAAAAGATGGCAATAGGGTATTTGACAAGTTTTAGAAAACGATCTCACGTGATTGACTTATGTTTACGGAGTCCGTAAAAATCATTATTAGATATTTATTCATCATTCTGTTGTGTATTTCAGTAAAAATAACCAAATCAAGAACTCCATTTTCAAGTTGCCGCGAAAACGTTTCTCTGGACAATATGGCGTCTTACTAGTGTGTGAAGACACACGACTGTTATTAAAACGTCAAACGATACAATATAATGTCACATTAACCGGAAGTTAACTTGCGTAGACGTCATTATAGGCTTCGCCAATCCCAAGCGTTTTGGGTCACGTGACAATAGATAAGAAAACTATTACCTTTTTCGTGGGTTTTTAGTAAAATTATGAATATTTTTTTTATAAAAATAGTAAAAACCCCTGCCTATAGTCATTCTAAACACAGATGCTAACATATAGCACTTTATTTTTATACTGTCAAATACCCTATTAAGCGTACGGCCCGCCTAGCGGCCACCATAGCCTGTAGACGCTTGCGATACCAAAAATGTCAGTCGTGCTGTTGCCTACACAGACCAAATCCCTTACCTCGTGGAGCCTTGAAACCTTACCATAATATTACCGTGACCTTACTCTCCAACAGAAACACAACACCACAAAAATGTAGTTTAGATGGTGATTTTACTGTTTTCTTCTGTAAGGTAGAGGTTACTATCCCATTAGGAAGCTCAAATTCGAGAAATCCACATCGTGTATCATCTTGTATAAGCGGCGTCGGGTCCTAGAATTTTGGCACAGTTTCCATCAGTCAAGATAACGTCTATATACTCCCCTAGTTCTTAAAGTTATTTTAACTAGTTATTAGATAAAATAGTTACCTTTTAGACTATAAAAAGTATTTATAAATCATCAAATAAAATCAATATGATATTGTTTTAAACTTTCATGGTCACTAAGATTATACCTAGTAATATAACTTATTTACGGGATTGTAACCATGTACCTTGTTTTCAGCGAGTTTCCGATATTTCGGCACTATTGCAAGCGCCATGATCACGGAGTAACTGACTGTTACTCCGTGAAACTCGCTAAAAACAAGGTACATGGTAACAATCCTGTAAATAACTTATATTACTTATATGTATAATCTGAGTGACCATGAGAGTACATGGTAACAATCCCGTAAATAACTTATAGTACTACTAGCTGACTCGGCGAACTTCGTACCGCCCAAAAGTAATAATTTGCAATAAATTAAAATTGCGACTATAATTTGAGATTTAAACTATCCTATCTCTCAAGTTGGATCGAACTGCACATGGTGTGCGAATTTTATTATAATCGGTTCAGTGGTTTAGGAGTCCATTGAGGACAAACATTGTGACACGAGATTTATATATATTAAGATAATCAATCAATGTTGATAGAAATCAATAAAAAAATAAAATAAAAAGTAATAAATTTGACGACGCACAGTACCCAGAGCCCAGCTCCTCGGTGCGTGACTCCAGTAGTCGGCGCCGGAAGCGCGCGCACCGCGTTGTTGTATTGCGGCGACTTCCGTGCGTTATGGCCGCGCGTTTCCGCCGCCGCTTATCACTATATTAATACCACCGTATCGCGATCTTGTTAACACGTGCTAACTGCCTTGCGCGATTTCTTGATTAAATCCTTTAGATAAATCGCTGAAACGTATGAACGCACACATGATTTTTGAACGGTTACACCTAATTGGATAATTTTACTTTTTTATTGTGTTCCTTTTATTGTTAGAGCAAGGTTTGACAATATAAGAAAATAAAAATGAACAAACAATTTTGTGTTAAACCTCATAATATGAAAAGTAATTGATTGAACGAGGTTAAAGATCTTTTCAATATTTTGACGAAACATCGCCAGCGGGCATAAATAATTAAGACATTTATGCCTGCAAGACTAATAAGATTGTTCTATTTGTTATTTTATTAACGCTTTATTTCTTTACAATTTTTTATTAACGATTTTTCGTTACGCGATTTGTTTCACGGAACCCTTCGTGCGCACTTTCGTTGGTACTAATGTCTAAAATTATTTCTGGGGGCCAATCGCCTAACGGAAATGCTATGGGAAACGCTAACGCTTACGATTTTATATTGTTATTTCTAGCCGCCTGAGGTTTTCGAATACCTCACGCTTATTTTTTTGATATTGTTATTACCAATGCAAAAGAAAAAGAAAGAGCGCGAGGTATTTGAATACCTCAGGCGGCTAGAAATAACAAAATAAAATCGTAAGCGTTAGCGTTTTCCAAAGCATTTCCGTTAGGCGATTGGCCCCCTGGTCGTCTGGTACAGTACCTATCAGTGAAATCGCTAAAAGCGTAATACCTCCCATTTATGTCTGCACAAATGTAACAGCATTCTTAATTAGTCACCACCGCTTTGTGTATGGTTGCGAGAAAGACGCTTAAAATTTTAATTACAATAGCATATTATGAAACAATTCGGAAAACATTCCCAATAAAACGTTTAACAGCATTAACGTACATCCCTCCTCTCATTATAGCGCATTTCCACGAAATCACGATGCACTTAACAATACCAAGTCGGTTTCGAACAAAAAAAGCGCGGAAAAATCATTCGATTATTCGGAAATGAAAACGGACTGAAACGCCATAGAGATGCCCAGGTATCATGTCGCAATATAATGAACACAGGCCTCTCAGACAGACGCAACGAGTAATAAAAAAAAAACAAACAACATCGTTAGAAGTGCAAAAAGAAAGAAAAGAGCTCGCCCCTAAAAATACATCGATACAAACTTGCTTACTCAATTAATCTATTCGATACCTTAATCGAATGGGCAAGTTCGATTCTTTGTTTTCATATTCTCGTTTCTTTTTTTTCTGCATACCGGACTCTGTTAGTTTGTTTTTCGAAGAACACATAACGGCAGGAGAGTGTAAGCAAATAAAAAAAAGGTTTGTTAAAAATGAGCTGTTTGTATTTTTAGTCTGTGCCGAATCGCTTTTGTTAAAGTTAGTAGAGAAATTACATTCTGCCAATATAAATACTTAATACACTCACATGAAGTATCTGGAAACTGTCTTCATAGCTAATGTTTTCAGATTTATTTTTAGCAACAAAGCTTTCTATTCTCCATTTTTTCTTGTCACAAAGAGTAAATTGTGTAGGCTGGGTAGTGTCGCTGTTGACGGGTATATTGCCCACGAGCTCACTATCATGTAATCAGCCATAAAATTAATAATATCGCAGGATTAAAAAGGCTATAATATTTTTCACCATAATTGTTCCTCACAACAATTTTATATCTTTGGCAAAATAAAGCCTAGCTGTCTTTATCCTCCATGTTATCAAATTATCTACCTATTGATCTTGCAATGAAAAACATTGAATAGGTTAAAGCTTGTATGTATACGAGGATTATTATTTTAATTAATGTTAATAATTGCAGAAAGATGTTAAAATAAAGGCATAAAAGAAAAACATCATGAGCCATCCCTGCATTAAAGCCTAGAATTGTTTCAACATCAGTTACAAAGAAAACGATGGAGCCAAGCCATCACAGAATTGCCATATAATTAATTAGCCGTTTGTCATCACAATAAAAGCGTAATCTAAACCGAAATAGGTTATACAAGCGTGGGTGTATCTTTCCCGGCACAAGCGACGGACGGCTAAGCCGCGAGGCTCAGAGCGGGGCGGCTCAAGCCAGCCGTGCCTCGGCTCAACCGCGACGAGCCAACCGGCTAATGCTCGCATCTGCGACGTAATGAGCTACTCAAGTACCCCGTAACTTGTTTACATTGTTTCTTTATTATGTTTTTTACCCGGCTTTTACCTATGTATTTTAGCCGAGTCTCTTTCTGTTTTAATAGTACATTTTTTGCCGCCGCAATAAAACTGAGTCTTTGTCTTTGAGAGATTTGATTTTTAATTAGTTGTGTTCCGCTGCGACGGGTGCTGCTTTCACTTTGAGCGATGTGTGGAAGATTCCCGCCATCTTTTTAGTGTTGCATTGTTTTAGCGGGACCTTTTCAAGTGATGTTGTTTGTGCCTGAAAAAGGAATAGAATATGGCGCGTGCGCCGGGAGCCGCGGCTTGCGTGTTTTATATTAGCTTACAGACAGGAATTATTTGGAACTTCTTCATGATATTTGAATTGGGTATTCTGTTAACGGGTTCTGCGGTGGAAATTGCTTATCGATAGACTAATATATAATATAAGAAGGGTTTTTTTTAAATACATCTTTTTTATGGAATTGAATGTAAGAAATACTATTTGATTTCGAGCAGGTTCTTAAACAATTATCGTGTTCAGTAATCATATAGTATAACTAATACCTTTATATTAAAATTGTCACTAAAACGATCGAACAATAGTGACCCGTTAGGGATCCACTAGTGAGACATGACGGCACAAAAGTGGCATGAGCACAAAGCGGCTAATCTAGCCGTAGTTACTCGTATGTGCGTGCCCTGGTTCCGCGCACAATGTCTGCCGCTGATTAAGAGGATTGTCTCTATCGCTTCTCGGATATTAAAAGTCTTGCGCACAGGCTGGGCCAGGCAGCCGCGGCGTCGCACAATTGCACAATTTGTGCTAGATTATCTAGCGCGAAATAACCGAGCGAAAGGAAAGTTTCGAGTACCCCGCGTTTTGTTTCTATTATGCCTTTTTGCAGAGCGCCTTTTGTGATGGTGCTGTGCGCTGTGACGTCATTGCCGTTTTTTGTTTAGGATCCACTGGTGAAGTTGGGCTAGACTGTTTTTTTAATTATTGTATACCACTAGTGCTTCGTGCGTGTATTGGGCAAAT
This sequence comes from Chilo suppressalis, assembly GCA_902850365.2. Lineage (NCBI taxonomy): Eukaryota > Metazoa > Arthropoda > Insecta > Lepidoptera > Crambidae > Chilo > Chilo suppressalis. The sequence goes on from OU963910.1 coordinate 3,993,729, forward strand.
CGGTCTCGCTGTAGTGCTGTGTTATAATGGAGTCCTGAAGTGTTAACTTATTAATAAATTGGGTTTGATTCGATTGATGAAGTGACTCAGATCCTTGGGTCGTTTAGAACGTGTATCGAACTCACAAAGTTTTTAGGATTCTAGGAGTCTGTTAAATCTAAAATACGTAGTAACGTTTTTAAACTTTTTTGATTTTTTACGAAACCGTTTTCCTTTTCCAAAATGTGAGTTAAATAAAATAATTTAAATATAAATAAACATTTTTTATCCCATGTAACAATACTGAGGTAAACTAGAGTAAAATAAGCAAAATTCTGAATTTAAGCACAGATAATATATAAATATTTCCAGCATTCACACCAATTAGCCTATCCCCAAAGTAAGCACTGTAAGGCTTGTGTTATGGGATACTAGGGTAACGGATAGAATACATATACTGTAGTATAGTCGACGGAGCCACGGAGGTCGTCAAAACAGATATTTAAATATTACTTTTTACCAGGCACATTGACACATAATTTTGATGAATTTAGAAAGTAGTGAATAGTGATAAGTAAAAAAAGTTTAAGAGTAGATTAGAAATCACTTTAATTCACACCTGCTTTGGAGATAAAGGAATATTAATTCAGGAGAAAGTATCTGAGAGGGCATACCTCTAATAGTTTAGTAGGGCGTTGAGGGAAACAAGGAATATTAGGAGAAACTGATTCAATTATAGATAAATTATATACATTATAGGAGAAAGTTTAGTATTAAATACTCGTACATAGCATAATGGTTTCACATCAATATGGGGTACTTTAGGAGCTTGGCAGGACACAAAAGGATTCGTAACAGAAGACAGATATAAGCTGAAGTAGGTAGGTGCCTCCATTTAAATAGTAGTGTAAAGCCCCAATGAATTCAAATTTGTTAATCATCGCTTTGTATTTGTTTGGAAACAATAGTGACACAGCTTACAAACATATCGAATTACCAAAAAGTGCTAAATTTTCTCAATCCTTGTGTAACTTATATTATGTAAGCCATGCTAAAGCTGGAATTCGTCAGTTTTGGAAAGCTTAATTAGAGCAAGTTAAATGTTTAATGAGATTCAAGCAAAATCTAGTTTCGAATCTCTATAACTCTCTTTAACGTTTGTTTAAATTCGATCGATATAGAATGCGGTTTAATAAGTTTTTATTTTATTTAAGGGGGTATGGTTCTAACTGCGCTTATTCAACTAGGGATGAAACGATACCATCTAGGTATCGATACTTTTACTCAATACTGTATCGGTCATAAAGTATCGATGCCTACTCGGTATCGAATGAAAAGTATGGAATTTATTGTATCAATAAATTTTGACCAACTATATTACAATTACAAATTCAGTCACAGTTTTAATTCAACAAAAACATAATAACGGCTCACGTTACGCGATGAACGAACGACTGATTGAATATATTGGAATAAATAGAAATCATACGCAAGGCTGCTAACTGAGCAGTAGAAAAGATGCGTTCGCATAACAAAAATTCTAGCTAGATTCCTTATCATAGAGCAAATTTGATATTTCTCAGTGAGTGACCGACCGAGAACCGATACAAGTACTTACTTCATGATACTACTTGTTACTCAGTTCTAAAGTATCGATGCCAAAAGTACATGGTATCGAATGAAAAGCATCGAGTAGTTACTTGTATTTACTCGTATCGTTTCATCTCTATATTCAACACGAGTTTGCTGATTTATGTTTTAACAGCAAATAGCATATTATCTTTGAGTGTATTCTGAGCAATGAAGGCCACTTGAAAAGTGCGAAGAGCACCGATGACCCCCTCCAAGGACCACCGACTTGTAAGGAGGAAATCTTCAGCCATTTAAAAGATCTGCAGGCGAGGGTTGCCAAAATGCAGTACGAAATTTTATCCTTTGCAATAAAATTGTGAAGAATTGTTTTCATGGATTAATATAAAAGAAAAAACACTCAATACATAGTTTGAATGAAGATAGAAATTATATTTCAAATTGAGCTGCTTATTAATGATTGAAATAAAACATACAAGAAACTTTTATTGTTTTAACATTACTTCATTCATTTTATAATGATAAAGAAACAACTGCAAGTTTTTTAATAAGTAATTTTCTTTATTTGTGCAAGGTGTATTGTATTTCTAAATGCATATTAAAGTAAAAAAAGCGTGTACGTCTCGGGACGAACGACAAAAGTGATACCTTAAACTAATCTTTAATTATTATTAATACTCATTTCTTTGTCGCACTATCCGTAAATGGAATGCTCTGCCCGCTCACGTGTTCTCTCCCTCTTACAACTTGGTATCCTTTAAAAGTGGCGTGAAGAAGCAACATGCATAACTATAAAAAAAAACTAAGCGGTGTTGCGGGTTAGTGACAGATGAGGACCCTGTCTACCGCTGCCGTAACGTGTTACGTAACGAAGCGGTTTACTCTCCCATCAGAAGCTGATTTGAAGTAATAACACTTCAAAAACAGAGTCTGTACGGAAAGAGTATGGGATTTAGATTGGAGGGCGCTGTAGTGCTTTTCTACCGTATTTGTAAGGTTTTACCCCTTTTAGACATGATTAAATACAAAAATCCGCAAGAAATCACAACAACAAACAAATCCGTATCAATACAAAACTTTGACGTTTTACAGATTGCTGGGTTTGATTGCCAAATAAAAATCTTAATGTTGGTTCCGTTTTTCGCCACGCCCATTCTCTTTCCGCACAGACTCTACCTATATATTTCAGCACTACCATTAAAAAAAACTGAACAAACAACACATCAAAAATGCACACAAAATAACTGCGCCAAGACAATTTACTTAAACATTAAAATAAGGTGTTGAATTTTTCCCCGACGCGGCCCCCAAGGAAGATATCGTTAAATTGTGATTCGCATGTTCAGCACAAACAAATGAGCGGTGAGCGGTAGCAATAGCGTGACAACCCTAAGTCGCTCGCCTCAAGACAGGCTTAACACCGCTTTGTGTATAAATAACCAAGGGTGTTTAACAAAGGCGAAAGCGGAATTAGAAATCCTATGAATATTTTCGGGTACACATTTAATATTTACGAAGTGAGAAATGTCCATTTATGGGCTCGAATTTTATATAGCTACTGAAAAAAGTTTAGTGTTACTTACCTAGGTAAGTAATTTGATAGCACGGGAATAAATAATGAGGAGCAGTGGAAAATTATCTGTTTTTTTATATTAAGGTGCTGCAATCAGAATTGAAGGAAAATATTGTATTCAATAACATTTATATGTGCCCAAAATAAATGATATCCCATGTGTCTGCATCTGTTCAAGAGATATCTTTTTAATTTAATTCCTTCCTGTACTTTCCGTATTTGCATATTAGTCTGAAACCGGTTAGTAAAATAAAATTTTCTTCTCGAAATCAATCCAATGTTGGTTATTTTCTCAATAATTTGAAAGCAGAACTTTATTATACAATTATAGTAATTATGAAACACAATGCCTTTTCACTATTTTATTTTTCCGAATATTATATTTTCTCTTGTCACTTGTACCACACAAAACACTTAAGTGGGTATTTTTTGCCCGAGGGAGCGTGACATGTGCTCCTTAATCTCGATCTTCGTGGGAGGGTTAAGATTTGTAATTTCTAACCCTCCACTTGTGGCTTTTATTGGTTACACATTTGTAGCAATTTAGAGTGGATTTTTTTACTGATACAATCAACTGTTGAGTTTTTTAATATTATTATTAGCAAATTGATTGGTAAATTTAGTTTTTGTTTATTGTATTGTTAAAGTAGTAAGAGTTTCTGATGCAGTTTTAATAATAGGTAATATATTTGTGCAACATCTAAAAAATTTGAGCAAAAAAACAACGTGTAAACCAAACAAGACCAAATAAAGTTTAAATAGCAACCCTTTCGATTAAATCTTAAAAAAAAACAATACTACAAAAAAGGCGCCAAAGTTATAGGTAATAATAAAAAAAAAACAAAGAACGGAACATCCTGATTGTGAATATTTTTTTGTTGTTGCAAATGTTTGAACAAACATTAGCTATGGTTTTGCGGTTGGAAGTTGATTTGGAACACATGCTGGTGAACGCGTGCGCGCCGTAAAATCAAACACCTTTTCCGACATTTGCGAGTGAGCATCTTTGCTATCTGCCAGGCCAATAAAAAAAAGTTTGATGCTTCCTTTTATAATAAACAAAGAGAACGCATTTTATTATTTTCATCATTCGTGTTTTATCTTATTAAGAAAAAAAAGTTGACTGATGCCAATAAGAGAGATTTTATTACAGATAGAATTTGGTTTTTGTAAACTCAAACTTAAAAGAGCCTAATAGCACAATAATGTTATAAGGTTAAAAATAGTTTTTTTTTATTTAATTAAATTTATTTTAATAATGTCTTTATTTGTAATTCATTTAATTTTATATTTCTAATTTGATTAATGAATTGTGCATGTCTTAATCTCATTGAAATTTTTATTAATGAATTTTGCTTGCTGGAACTCTATTTTGTGCAAGAAATAAAAAACAAAAATTCTAAACTATAAATCAGTTACATGAGAGTACATATCAAAAAAACAGTGTACACAGTCATTGGAATAGAATTTAAATAAATCGTATAATAAGCACTCTCCATTTGTCACAGTAAAATTAATTTTATCGCAATGCCTAATGTAATCACAAAATACGGCCATAATATGCAAAAAATTCGTTAACTTAGTAAATAAATAGATAACATGCAACTTAACCACGTAGAATAGAAAAAAAGATAACATTTACACTATGGTCACCCGTTCTAAAATGTTTGTCCATGGCAAACAACATGACCCGACAGAAGGCGGGAGGGCGATGACCTTTCATTCCATTTTTAAGTAAACTTATTTATTCTTCATCAACAGTTTAGGGGTGATCATACAGAATTACTTATTATTTCAATAAATTTTTCTCCCTACATTTTAAAATATGCTTAATTGGTAGGTACTCAATAAAAAGAGTAAAATAACTAAATCCCGGTTTCATAGATTGATATATCCTGTCAATATGGCGCTAGTTTATTGATTTATTGTATGACCTTCTATATTACAACTGCTTTTTCGCATTTCAAATATTTGAATTTCCGTCATGTTTTTCGTCTTGCTCAAAAAGAAATTTCATTAAAAATTGATGGAGAAACAATTATTCTGTAATTGAGTATATATTACAAAAATGAGCCTTATTTCAATTACATGCTATATACCCTATTGCTAGAGTCTGTGCGGAAAGGGAATGTGATTTAGATTGGAGGGCGCTGTAGTGCTTTTCTACCGTATTTGTAAGGTTTTACCCCTTTTAGACATGATTAAATACAACAAACCGCAAGAAATCACAACAACAAACAAATTCGTATCAATACAAAACTTTGACGTTTTACAGATCGCTGGGTTTGATTGCTAAATAAAAATCTTAATGTCAGTTCCGTTTTTCGCCACGTCCATTCTCTTTCCGCACAGACTCTATCACAACATACATTCGGAGTCAATAGGGTATTTGACAGTATCAAAAATAAACTGCCAATTGTTAGCATCTGTGTTTAGAATGAATATTGGCAGGGGTTTTTACTATTTTTACAAAAAAAAAATATTCATAATTTTACTAAAAACCTACGAAAAGATAAGTTTTCTTATCTATTGTCGCGTGACCCAAAACGCTTGGGATTGGCGGAGCCTTAAATGACGTCACACGCAAGTAAACTTCCGGTTATAGTGACATTACATTGTATCGTTTGACGTTTTAATAACAGTCATGTGACGTCACACACTAGTACGACGCCATATTGTCTAGAGAAACGTTTTCGCGGCAGCTCGAAAATGTAGTTTTTGATTTGGTTATTTTTACTGAAATGCACAACAGAATGATGAATATCATTACTTTTTACGGACTCCATAAACATTAGCGAATAACGTGAGATCGTTTTCTAAAAATTGTCAAATACCCTATTCGCGTTATTTTGAAACAACTCACCATCATAATCTAGGAAAAAGGCGCTGAAAGGTCATTCAATTTCAAACGACAAATAAGGATGTCGTGCTTCACAACCCTTTAGATTTTATTTCGACCGTTGAAAAGTGTAACTAGAGATGTGCTGTGATGAACGAACGAAGATTACACACGGCCATCTGGTGGACGTATCGTATTTTTTATTACTCGTCAAGCTATCTAAGCGTTATTAAGACTATTTTTTCAATAATTTCAAGTGATCTTCGATAATTCTAATAGTCAGCGAGAGAGCAGCGTACTCTTGATGTGTCATTCATAACATCTGTAAGTGATTATTTTAGTTGTGAGTAACATACTTATGATAAAACTTGTATTTAAGTTTTTCGATGAGTTGTTTTGAGTTAGGTATATTAATAATAATAATAATCTTTACTGTATAACACCACAAAGGACATAACAGTAAGATTACACTGACAGAGAGATATTACACAAAGGGCGACCTTATTGCTTAATAGCAATCTCGTCCAGGCAACCCATGACGGAAAATTAAATAAGTATATAAGAATAAAAAAAATAACACTTTTCAATCGGTGGCGTGTTTCTGCAGTCACCAAGATTGTTAGTTCTTCACGGTTTAGGAATACGTAAGGGTTAAGGTAGGTAGGTAGATTCAATTCTCTGCCGCATCTGTAATTTTTGGATTAACTTTTACTTGCTATGTTAGTAGAGTCTAGCCACAAAGATACCGCGGCAGGAAAATGTGCCGCTCCCGCCATCCGCACATTGCTGGCCTAAAACCAATCCTTTGCCTCGTGGGGCCTGACATCCACCAACATAAATATCCCAGGCTGTGCCTACCTTTATTATATCATTTGCTAGGTTTATTATAGAAAACGAGTGCATTGAATAAATACGCAACATAGGTAATAAGAATTAATTAAATTTACGTTTTACGCTCTACATCAGCTAAGTAAAACATTATCACGCTGCTACACTTAACTTAAACCCGAAAACCGCGCCAATACGACAAACTTCCGATCGCAAGTTGGCAAGTACTCACATTCGATCACACAAGTTAGTCGCAACCAATTACAAGTTGTCCGAATAGCGTCGACGTCTTGTCGGCACGCACGCACGCGTGGTCGACATAGGAATGTTGTCGATTAAACTCTGATCGTCTTAAGATATGCACATCACTACGCGTACGCGACATTAACAAATTGGATTTAAAGTTTGGAAGTGAAGTTTCAAATATCGAAGTTGGTCAGTTTTTTGCATAGACATCGAGAAAATAGGTAGTTACTCAGTCAACGATGTATTATATTATTACTAGCTGTCCCAGCGAACTTCGCACCGCCATAAAAATAGGGGTTGGTGGTAGAAGGGTGAAAATTTAGGCTTGTATGTATTTACTAATGTTCTACCATAAAAAAAATTATCTAAAATTGAAAAAAAAAATTTAGGGGTGGATTACCCTTAACATTTAGGGGGATGAAAAATAGATGTTGTCCGATTCTCAGACCTACCCAATATGCACACAAATTTTCATGAGAATCGGGAAAGCCGTTTCGGAGGAGTTTAACCACAAACACCGCGACACGAGAATTTTATATATTAGATATACTTTATTGATGTACCATAATTTAAAAAAATAAAGATATTAAAAACCCGTTTAAATTTTTAAAGTTTATTTTTCCAGCTTAGCTTAGAATTGGATCCTTTAGTATTTATTTATGTAATATTTTACATACATTGGTTACGTTAAAAGCTTTGAAAGTTAAAACAATTACATACGCTATTATTACTTATATCATCATTCTCATATAACTATGCCAAAAGAACTTTAAATTAATTAAAATTATAAAATGTTTTACAGTATTAGTAAAAGTTATTAGGTAAGTTTAATTAATTAATATTTGCCAAATACAGGTATTTACTGTTTATAGATAACTAACTAGTCTGATAGCTTTAATCTAATCTGTGTTTACGAAAATTCAAACTTGTTAATACCTTTTCTGCTAAGAAACAATTAGTTAGTAATCAACATTTATTGGAATTAGGTTAAACTAATAATATATGTAAGTCAGTATATCATTCGTTAATTTCTTACCAAAAAGTTCTTCCATGACAGAACTGTGATTCGCTTTAAATAACGACGTCAGTCAGACAGAAATGACCAAAAATTCTATTTAAAAAGCACAAAAAACAGTCTGAATGATCTTGCAGACGCAGCCGGCGCGTGCACGCATTTATAAAGAGAGGGAAAAACAATAAAACGCCATTAACCGCGAACAAAAGGAGTAAAAGGCAAAGTCGGGGCACAATTAAAACAAGAAATAATAAGGAGTTGTAATAATAAGTAATATATTGTTAGATGACAGGGGACCGCGCACCTGGCGCCACGCGACGCACCCCCAGGGTTGCCAGAAGTGATTTACAAATTTGCCCAGAATATAAACTACATAGTTCGCGTCAAAATTATAGCTTCAAAAATACACGAAAATTTGATGTAGTAACTAAATAGATAGTGACTGTAACAATGATGATCAATAAATAATTGAATATAAATCATCATCTTCATCATCAGCCTATTAATTTTCCCACTGCTGGGACACAGGCCTTCCCTATGGATGGAACAGGGGGATTGGGCCATGACCCACCACGCGGGCCCAGTGTGGATTGGCGGGTGCTAACGAATGCAGATGCAGCCGGGACCAACGAAATTCGAGATAGAAGGTTTTTGATCACCCATCCAATGACCGACCACTGCGAAAGTTGCTTACTTCAACGATCGCAGCCAAACGCGCTAACCATCCTCACCATCGAGCTCATCAAAAATTATGAATATAAATACATATTGCCTTGCAATTCAAGAACACGCTATCAAAGCATCTTTTTTGCAAAAATTTCTCCAAGACCCACACTTCTCGCCAAAATGGCATATTGATACTCGAATCTGGTATCACTGCGCACCCCTGCATCTCTGTCAGTTTATATTTATTTGATCCGTCTCTCGAGATGCGTTTTGATTTTCGAACGCTTCCTGTTTTTAAAAACGGAAAAGTTACTATTTTGTGGCTTTCGGTTTCATTTTATCCATACACAAAATGAATGATGTGAAATTGCTTGTCGATCGAAAAACCTTTTCGGATAGAACGCCGGAGGAGGGCTAGGCGAAAGAAAATTAAGATTTTTCGGTCAACGGCGGAATTGCTAGATTGAGGTATCTTTTAATACGCCATTTTTTCGGAAAATTTTGGGCTTGGTGAGATACTGATTTTCATACAAGGTTTCTCTTCCACCTATAATAGTTTTTAATTGTAGTTTTTTCCCACTACGGGAGTTTCTTACTATTGTTTCCAATGGTAGTTTTTTCGCCCATGATAGTTATCTATGGTATTTTTACACATACATTTTAGTTTTTTTTATAGAAGTTTTCTGTCACTAAGGTAGAGTTTCTTATGGTAGTTTTTAATGGTAATTTCCTCCACCTATGGTGATTTCATATAGAATTTTCCCTCCCCATAAGGTATTTATAAGGTGCATTAGTATGAAGAGCTATTTAAGGCTTACTCAAATGCATTTCTATTTGGAATAATTTTCTCTTGAAAACACATTTGACGGTTTAGGATAAGCACAGCAGATTTTAATCAGAACAACTTTTGTCGTGTGACAATTAAGGTTATTGTTTTCGAGTGCTTATTCTCACTAAATTAGCGTTTTAAACTAATTTGTAAGAGCTTACAAAACCGCTTTTATTATTACCGAAAAGTAAAAAAAAGATAGTACATTTGACCACGAAACTGGATTCAAGCAAAAGTTTACGTTTCCTAAAGATTTCCAAGACAAGATTTATAATTTAAAAAACAAAAATAACTAGGGAAATTTGATTCGCTTTAAAAGTCACTGAATCTTTCACCTGTGATTGCAGCATTATAATACTTACATTATAAATTTTGTATAAAACCGGTATTTATCTACCCTCCAGTAGGTACTGAATTGAAACATTGTGGCACGTGACCCTCCTGTAAGCAAGTCACCATCTGTCTTCGCAGCTGGGTGTTTAAGTACCCTCGGTGCATACTGTTTGTTACTTGATAAAAATGGTAAGCACATTTTTTTTAGCTTTTATCTAAAAATTCATGATTTTTACTTTAAGAACACATCGGAAAACCACTAAAGTTTAAATGATGCGTCACATTCACATCGCAGTTTGCCGCCCATCACAATTGAAATGAAATGAAAACATGGTTGAATTATGAATTGTATTGGCATCTACAATTCATAATTCACCCATCATTGTCACGTAACATACTAATTATTTAAAAACAACATTTTAATTTTACATTTTATATTGTTTTCACGAGAAGCTTGTTGGCGTGGGTGGTTAGCGCGTTCGGCTGCGATCGTTGAAGTTAAGCAACTTTCGCAATGGTCGGTCGTTGGATGGGTAACCAAAAATTTTCCACCAACCTCGAGCTCCTCCGTGCTTTGGAAGGCACGCTAAGCCGTTGGTCCCGGCTGCATATGCAGTCCCGCGTGGTGGGTCATGGCCTAATCTCCCTATTCCGTCCATAGAGAAGGCCTATGCTCCAGCAGTGGGGACATTAATAGGCTGATGATGAGATTGTTTTCATTAAGCGAATCTTTAAATTCTGGGTCCATTTTGTTTATGAGATGAGGTTGCAAGTTATCTACAGTGCGTCTGCCGTAGATGTTGTGTGCCGTTGTCGTGGCTAGCACGCCCCGAGTGATCGCCCGGGTAACTTCTTTGTGAATAATGGGTTTTCTAATAGAAGTATTAAAGAATTCTTTTTTAAAGTTGAAATGTGGACATATAAAAGAGGAAATGCTTGTTTCATATTAGATATATGTAAAGATATCTTAGTAAAAGTAATATTTTTGTTTTATTAAGGAGAAGGTTGGATGGAAATTGTTCAGAAGAAAAACAAAATAAATATAAACTTACTGTGAATGTTAAGATCTTAAATCCAAGAAAAAAAATCTGTATTTTTTTTATATTCGTTCAAAGTAGATGTTTTTAAATCTCTGTTATTCTGTATCGTAAGTATTTATATAAATAAACAGGTAAGGAAGTTCCTTGAAATAATAGCAAAAATTAGCACAGCAAGCCGCTTAGGTAAAATTTTGTCGTTACTTAAATACTTAGTTATAAAAAATTGGCTGCATAAATCTATTGCTTTACCATCGCAAAAGATAGATTATTAAAAAAAAACACTACGACCATAAATCAGGACTTATTGATTGCTACGAGAATTGCACTATACGCGTCAATCATAGTTATAAAAAAAACGGAAACCAAAATTTGTACGTTAATTTACGTATCACAAGTAATTATCTCAAACTGGCAATACCGCTCTGGCGTGGAAGTCTTTATGTATTAGCACAGGTGGTTGCTTCAGGAAACGGAAGCGAGGTAGGTAGCCAATGGCCGATCGTCACGCCCAATGCATGCTCGTTAACTTTACGAGTATGTAAGTACTCATGTTAATAGAGGTAGACTTATAAAACGAATCAACATTAAGTTTGGGCGTGGGCCCATAATATAAAAAACTAAAAAACACGACACGACACGAGGAGCTCGGTGGCGCGGGTGGTTAGCGCGTTCGGCTGCGATCGTTGAAGTTAAGCAACTTTCGCAGTGGTCGGTCATTGGATGGGTGATCAAAAATCTTCTATCTCGACTTCCTCCGTGCTTCGGAAGGCACGTTAAGCCTTTGGTCCCGGCTGCATCTGCAGTCGTTAGCACCCGCCAATCCGCACTGGGCTCGCGTCGTGGGTCATGGCCCAATCTCCCTATTCCATCCATAGGGAAGGCCTAGACATTAATAAGCTGATGATATAAAAAATTGTTATTTTATAATAAGCACTTAAAGGTACCAAACATCAAAATAAGCTTTCGAGGCGTCTCACCTAGCTTGTATGAGTATGATTTCTATAACAAGAAAGATTTGTTTTTCTTATAATCTGCTAATAATAATTAATTATTAAAACACAATGTTTATTACCACAAAAATGTTAGTCCTATACGTTCAACATGAGTGAGTAGTAGATAAATATCAAAAAAATACATTAAAATATCGTTTCTACACCAACATTTTGTAGTAGATCCGAATAAGTTTGACAAGAAATTTCATACCACAAGCGCAATACATGCTAGAAAAACCAACCATACATTATTATCTACACGAATGTATGCTCCCCTTTCATTTATGCCGCGCTCCGCAAAGAATCCGTGCCGGTACAGTCACAGCTTACAAAATAAACTATTCAAGAAATTCTAAACAACTCGCATGACCCGACGTTTCGCACAAAAGAAGACAACAACAATGAGTTACTTGCTTGCCGCAAGTCGCGGGGCCGCGCGGAGAAAATTCAATGCTGAGGTGTTAGGTGGAAACATACGGTTCAAAAATTAAAAGCGGTAACGCAACGCTTAAAAAATATTTAGGTAAACTTGTACCAAAGTTCTTAATTCAAATTAAAACCTAATCATGTTTGAAAGTCATGCAATCTCTATTTAACTTAAAAAAAATACAAAGATGGAATGATGAACTTAACACGGGGTGTCACGAATCTGACGCCATATTGTACTGGTATGCTACCATATTTTTACCGGAAAAATGAATATGACGTATAACCGAGCGTGCGTGAGATACATTCGAATTTTATTTCTTTTTTATTTAAAGAACAATAATGGCATCCGAACAAAAAGAATTCCTTTTAAATAATCTTCTTTATTCGCACTATTTTTAATATTTCGTCGATTTCGACACGTCAGTGCACTGGCCTGTATATTTCGGAACAATTCACCAGTATATTGTCGATTTATGATGTCATTAGCACTGGCCAGTATACTGGTATATATTACGGAATTAAGTGATCGTGGGTGACCAAGTCTTAATTTGAATTAAGAACTCTGGTAGGTACAAGCGAGTGTCAATGTTTTTTTATATTGTATTCATATTATATATCTCTACACTAATGCAGCTATGAGGATCATAATTTACGGGCGAATTTTCTCAAGCATATTTCAACGTTACTGTTTTATACTCTTTCAATATTAAGAAATGAGTAGGTGTCGATGAAAATAATAATGACGCACCTAACATAAATCGTTTATACTTGCATCTTGACATCGTATTATTTAAATACGATTTTTGGAAAAACCCATATTAATGTCTAAAGAAAATATACACTTACTAGAAAAGACTCCACTCTGTCTAGGTGGAAAGATTGCGGAAGATGCAGGTTCGAATCCCGTCTGAAACCTGGACCAAGTGAAATCTTTTCTAGTACTTAAATAATTTCTTAAGATTTATAAATCTAGCCTTTAAATGCTTAAAATTTAACCCACATAAATATTTATGCATTTTGATACCTATGGTTTTATAGTTTTAGGCTCGTGTTAAATTGTAAATTTTCCCCTGATCGATCTGTTTCAAATTACATTGTCGTGTGTTTTTAGTACCAGTAAGTGACATTTGCACGGAGGCTTGGGTGCCAACACCTCACGCGTCGACACCCCCGAATGGCATGCGTGTTCTAAGTTTGCACATTAACCACACTACGGTGACGGAAAAGTAATTAGAACCATCTCAGCCTCACAGGAAGCTCTAACGTTAATAATGACTGGGTGAAAAACTTTAAATATTCCCATGCTTAAAACACTTTGTATGCCTAAATGCGACAGTCGCACGAAGAAAACTAAATTGATTGGCTTCAAGCTTTTAAGTCTTGTTACGGAAATTGATAATATTAATCTGATTCGTATCGAAACTGCTTTACTGCGTAAAAATTAAAAAACTAGCGTTATAAAAAGGAATAAAAATAGAGAAAAAAGGTCGAAAAAGTTAGAAAAAGAACATACTTTTCCAAATTTGGAAAACAGGAACGAAATTTCGAATATCCGACATTCTAAAACCGAAAAGAGCGGGAGTGAAGCATCCCTCGCATAAAGAGGACTGGCGCGTTCCGTTCCTGTAATGATCGCTAAGATTCCCGCTTCATCGCCGTTCTTAATTCCGAACGTTCCGTTAATGAGATCCACCTTCGTGTCTGCGTACAATGGGACGCGATGCGTGAGTTTTCTTTTTTTTCTAAACCGCTTTTCTTTTTTTTTAAGAGTCGCGTGCATTCGCTACGGCGCATTTAAAAGATGGAGTTTAAGTAATGATTCTACATGCGCTGGCAACAAGTCTGTATGGGGATTTTAATTTAGTTAGTGGGTTATTGTGTCCTGCGTTTGGCTAGTTGAAATTATATTTTTATGGCGTATATGCATAAAGGGTTTTCTTACGATTCAGCCTTTAGTTTCTGATCAATCGTATTTATGTTGCACTAACCTTTTGCTCTACCTATATTATGGGTAGTGTTTCATGGCAATAAAATGTATTTTTCATCCCACCACCTCGGAAAGTGTAATTTTGCGCTTCGAAATCTGGCTGGAAAATTCTATTTTATTCGCTTGAGCGGCAAAGTAGATTTGAATTTAGAACATCACATATAATGAGTACTCAATATAATTGTAAATTCAAAACGTCATTAAACCTATTTAATGTAACCTCTATGGTGCCAAATTTATGATTAGAACTTTTAAAATTGTGAAAAAATTTAAATTTGGAACCTTCTTGGTTTCTTTGTTTTATTTGCGTGCTTCGCGCCATTCTAGTTTTTCACGTTTTATTGCTTAAATATTTTGTCATTATAAATTGTTTTCTTTTTCATTTTGTCATTTCCTCGCTGAGGTGGGATGAAAAGTTACGTATTGCACTCGAGTGGAAAGATTTTTCACCTTGTGCTCGTTTGTTTCCCTCGCTGACGCTCAGGATTCTAATTTAGAATCACTCGCTGCGCTCGTGATTCAACTTTAGAATCCTTCGCTTGCTCGGTCATCCAAATCGAGCACGCGGTTAAAAAGGAACTTTCCACTCTTGTATAATAAATAACTATTATTTCATAAGGAAATTGAGTCTTCATACAGCCTATATGAAAAATGCATATATATCAAGACTGGTTCAAAGTGAAAAAGTTAGTTAGAAATAAAGGTTCGTTGCTCGTTCCCCGTAGGTGATAGCGTGATAATATGTAGCCTGTATGTTGACCTGACTTGTTAATAATATTCGTGCCAAATTTGAAGTAAATCCACGCAGTTCTTTTTGAGTTTATTCCGGACATACATACAGACAAAAAAAAACAAAAATTCTTAAACTATATTTTTGGCTTCGGAATCGATTGTAGATCACACCCCAAGTATTCTTTTAAAAAAAATGTTCAATGTACAGTTTTGACTTTCCTACCATTTTATTATATGTATAGATTAAAAGTTCAGTTAAGAAACGCATACTTTCCGTGCCATCTCTACTTTTGAAATCCCTAACGTCATTCATTATCGCAAAATAAAACCCAGGCAAGGTAAAAGACACTTTTAAAAGCACAAACGTTAAAAGGTGCACGGTGGAGCTCGAGATAATAAGTTTGTGGTCACCCATCTGATGACCGAGCATTGAGAAAGTTGCTTCATTGCAACAATCGTAGGCCGAACGCGCTAACCACCTGTGGCCTCGATGATTATGATGACACACATGTATATATATATATATATATATATATTATCTACGCCATCATCATCATTAAAATTTCCTAACTAACTAATGGATACCTACCTATCTAACTTAGTTAAGTTAGATAGGTAGGTATCCATTAGTTACCTGGTAGTTACCTAGTAAGTAGGTGAAAAAAAATTCTTGGTGAAAGAATTCAAAAAATCTTGTATACAAAATTCTCGTGTCGCGGTGTTTGTGATTAAACTCCTCCGAAACGGCTCGACCGATTTTCGTGAAATTTTATATGCATATTCAGTAGGTCTGAGAATCGGACAACATCTATTTTTCATCCCCCTAAATGTTAAGGGTAATCCACCCCTAATTTTTTTTTAAATTTTAGTTAATTTTTTATTTTTTAATTTTTTTATGATATATCATACAAAAATAAATACAACCCTAAATTTTCCCCTTCTACCACCAACCCCTATTTTTTTATGGCGGTACGAAGTTCGCTGGGACAGCTAGTATATTATATAAAATATCCAAAGGTATTATAGATAACAGTACACTCTGATGTGACAATCTCTTATCTATTAGACAAGTTCGTCCGTCTGTCTGTGATGCTGTTTCAGCGGCCAAACCGTAAGAGATAGATAAAGAGAATATTTAAGTTATAAGTTAAGAATAGTCTGATAAGACTACAAACCGGATTTGAGTAACGTAGCACTTCCGGTTTTCGAGAAATCACGAATTTCAAACGAAACCACACAAAATCTCCGAAGTTCTCAATTAATTAAATACATTTTTTTTTCTAAATCAGGTTTCGGTGAACATTTGATTCACTGGTTTGCTAGTTAATTATAACCTAGGTACTAGATATTAAAACTACAGTTAAGAAACACATATTTTCCGTGCCATCTCTACTTTTGAAATCCCTAACGTCGTTCATTATCGCAAAATTAAAACCCAGGCAAGGTAAAAGACACTTTTAAAGGCACAAACGTTAAAAGACTAGGCTCTGAGAGGTCCATCAGGCTCTCCATTAAGCCGAGCAAAATCGCGCGGCTGGAAACTTAAGATAGCTATATAAGTGGCGAATAGTTAAGTATAGGGGAACCAGGGAACATAATTTGGTAAATTGCAATCTCAATTATTGTCTCAGAAATAACTGACTAATATTAATATAAAACTAGTTTTAACGGATTAATGCACGAACTTTATTTATTTATGACGTTTCGCAGCCTTTTCAGGTCTGCATCGTCAGATATTTTTTTCCAAGTCAAAAAAAAACATCATTATTCTGACGATGCAGACCTGAAAAGGCTGCGAAACGTCATAAATAAATAAAGTTCGTGCATTAATCCGTTAAAACTAGTTTTATATAATTAGTTCCCATGATTTTTTTTATTATGTCTACGTTTTACTATTATATAAATAAATAAATAAATAAATATTTCCGACATTCACACCAATTAGCCTAGCCCCAAAGTAAGCACTATAAGGCTTGTGTTATGGGATGCTAGGGTAACGGATAGAATACATATACTGTACCTACATATATAAGTATATTTATATAAATACATATTAAACATCCATGACTGGAGTACAAATGCTCGTATTCATCACACAAACATCTGCCCCCACCGGGATTCGAACCCGGGACCTCTCGAGTTGGCGACAGCCATGAAACCCGGCGTACAAACCATTCGGCCACGGAGGTCGTCATATAACCATTATGTATTTCTAAATTAATGCTGTGATGGCAAATAAAATGATTTTCTTTCTTTCTGTCTTTCACCTATCTAATTTGATTCTTTTTATATTTGAAAAGTGAAGGTGCAATTACTCACCTAAATAAACCTATAGGTGTTGATGACGTCACTGGTTGAAGGTCCCTCCGCTGTCTTTGAAGGGAAGTCTGAAAAAAAAATACAAATAAATTTTAGTACTACGTATACTAGGTACTCTTAAAATTTTTACTTAATTACTATCTCTTATCTAATAGACAAGTCCGTCCGTCCGTCCGTGGTGCTGTTTCAGCGGCCAAACCGTAAGAGATAGATAAAGAGAATGTTTAAGTTATAAGTTGAGAATAGTCTGATAAGACTACAAACCGGATGTGAGTAACGTAGCACTTCCGGTTTTCGAGAAATCACGTGATTTCTATTTCAAACGAAACCACAGAAAATCTCCGAAGTTCTCAATTAATTAAATACATTTTTTTTTTGGTGAACATTTGGTTCACTGGTTTTCTAGTATTATTATATTTTGAAGTTTTCTTAGATTTTATCCAAAGGTATTAGGGGAGCGAGGGGCTTGTTGTAACAGTTTACATGAAAACTAATATATCTTGAGATCTATTGATTAATTTGCTACTAAATAAAGATGGATGCTTAGATGGAAATAAAGATACCGGAAACCTTAATTAGGAGAATATCCGCAAATGTAAAGAAAATTTTACTAGAAAAAATTCCACGCGGACCTGCAGTGCTATTCCGTTAAATTTTCACGCGCGGATCCGATGTGTGAAAATTTCACAGAACAGCACTGCAGGCAGCAGACGGGACTCGAACGCGCACCCTTCACTATTCGAGCGAAGGCACTGACCATTATACTACCGCGGCCCTGCTGGCCGTATCCAATTTTCTCCAGCCATTCTTAAGCTCCAAGGCAGCGCCATTTCTTCGCATTGTAGGTAACCCACAACGCTTAAAATAAAAATATATAGGTATCTATATAACAAGTATCGGTAACAGTAAGTATCGGACATTGTGGGTTACCTACAATGCGAAGAGATGGCGCTGCCTTGCAGCTTAAGGCTAGGAAAATTTCGACGCGGCCATCAGGGCCGCGGTAGCATAATTCGTCAGTGCATTCGCTCGGATTGCGAAGGGTGCGGGTTCGAGTCCCGTCCGCTGCCTGGCCCGTGTTGATTTTTTTTTCTAGTACTTAAATCTTTTCTTTAGATTTAAACATTTCAAAGTTAAATGCTTAAAAAAATAAAAACATAAGTATCGGTAA
The DNA here is from genome assembly GCA_902850365.2 of Chilo suppressalis. Taxonomy (NCBI): domain Eukaryota; kingdom Metazoa; phylum Arthropoda; class Insecta; order Lepidoptera; family Crambidae; genus Chilo; species Chilo suppressalis. The sequence goes on from OU963910.1 coordinate 4,012,297, forward strand.
TATACGAGCGTTGTCAGAATCGATACTAGCGCTAAGTTACAACTTAAGCCACGCCCCCTTTCTTAGGAAAGTCTTGTACTCGACCCGCCCCTCACTGAAAGCGCATGTGCGAGAAACTTAGTATTATGTAGTTACTATAATATCCTTTACTATCAAAATAAGATCTGCCCATAATCATCATCAGCCTATTAATGTCCCCACTGTTGGGGCACAGGCCTTCCCTATGGATGGAATAGGGAGATTGGGCCGTGACACACCACGCGGGCCCAGTGCGGATTGGTGGGTGCTAACGACTGCAGATGCAGCCGGGACCAACGGCTTAACGTGCCTTCCGAAGCACGGAGGAGAGCTCGAGTACCAAAATTTTTGGTCACCCATCCGATGACCGACCACTGCTTAACTTCAACGATCGCAGCCGAACGCGCTAACCACTTGCGCCATCTCTTCTATGACCTTCCCAACAATGAAAAATTACCTAGTGCCTACCGTTTAGATGGTTTCATGCAAACCCCAAAAATTTCGATTAAAACAGTAAAGCTCATTTTTACTACTAGCAAGAAAAACTTTTTCAATATTTGGTTTAAACCTAACATAACGTTACTTTTATTTTAAAGTTAAGTAAGTAAGTTAAAAATTAAGTAAATAAGTAGGATAGAAAAAAATACGAATTTTACGCCAAAATGTATCTTGACACAGGAATATCAAATTCTTCTAACTACTTTAATTTGTTTCACAATTATATCTGCTGAAGTTAACATTTATTTTATGCGCACTCAGCGCAACTCCTAAGCTTCTAACCTACGAGTTCGGACCAATCACAGCCCAGTGCCGCCTACGTCTTACCCCTCCCACTTTCTTAGAAGTTTAGCCGACGCACTCAAGGCGTGCCCAGAGATACACGCCCATATCTTATAAACCTCCTACCAAAGTAAAAATACCAACTCTTAATAATACTGAAAGAGATAAATTAATAAACGTTTACAATAAGGAGATAAGTATAATAATTATTACTGATAGATGGAATTTACATAAAAGATATTATTAATAAAAATAATGACCTAGGTACAATAACGACATCTATCGTCACTAAAACAAATTGAGTACTATGCAGTGGTGGCGCCATCTATGTGTTAACGCAAACACTTTCGTTCCTGGTGCGCTTGCGACGCTTCTACAGCTCCATCTAGTTAAAAGATAGCTAGGGAGTGTTTTGTAATTGAGTTTATAGTTCTTCCCTTAATAGATAGATGGCAGTTTCATCGCATAACGACTTTAGATAATTTCTTATTGTGTTCTTATCCACAAAAAATTATCAGAAATGTTATCAATGCCTTATTTGATCAAATTATTTATCAGTAATTTGATTAGTAAATAAACACGAAAGCGAATTATATTGAATGAAACAATTAATGGCTAGTTCAATGATTAATATCAAGTATACGGTGAGACTAGTTTCTACAGTAATTAATGGCATTATTGAGCCATCAATATATTCGGAAATTATTTTCAATTTGTATTCCATTCATCAGTTTTCTTCATGATTTTGAAGAAGATCTTTAAGCGTGAACTAGGCGATTCATGATTTAAATGTACGTAAGAGAACGCCTTTCCAAATATATATAGCAATAAAAAAAATATGAAGAAATATAGCAATGCCGACGTTGCTAAGTATAGAAGTTATTGCTATGAAAAAAATGGTAGGCGACCTAGATATAAAAAAGCTTGGCGAAGGAAGGATAGCGCTTTTTCGAATGAAAGATAATTCTTTTTACGAAATTTATCCATACGAAATGCGTTAAGATTTAAATGTACTTTAGAAAACGCCTTTAAAGAAAAACAGCAATGCCGTTGGTACCGAGTATACAAGTTATTGCTAAGAAAAATTTGGTAGGCGGTTTAAATGTTAAAAAGCATCGACGAAGGATATTCTTACATAATATTAAATATTTTTATTTACGAATTTTATCCTAACTTTGTAACACTTTTACACTTTGTTACACTTTGGTGTGTATCAAAGGGTAAAATAGAAGTTTCACTTCTTAAAAGTGAGATTTGTGTATAATATTTCGCTCATACAATAGGGATTGTATTAGCTAAGCATTTCATAAGGTTTAGTCATTGCGTTATTTTACAATACCACGTAGAAAAATACTACTCGCTCAGCCTATAAAACTAATTATGAATTTCTGATATTACTCTTTCATCTTACAGTGCATCTAAATCTAAGTAAAATGGCGCTAGGGCATCTTAGTATCAGCCAAGAATAACAATGTTACAGAAAGCTTTCAATTGGTTTTAATGAAACTAATACATACAATATTTAGAATGCTTCTTTGTGTGTTAGTTGAATATATCGATTAAATTAATTGCAAAAATAAAGTCAATCCTGAATACACATATAAGTATGCCACCGTTCGTGTTTTAAGTTTTTACAAAGGTTGACTGGTTGAGAATGCTAATAGCATCAAGTCCAACTCTTGTATCATTTTAATGTATTGGTCAATATAGCTTGTTAAAGAAATAAATAAGTAATAATTTGAATTCATTTTAAAAGCATGCACCATCTAATCATTGGTTATCAGAAGCTAGAGTACCTACGATTTGCACCTTGATTTTTTATTTTATGAACAAAATAATTTCATTTACACACAACTAGATAGCGCTATACATTTTTCCACACTAATTTCGACGTTAACAAAACCGTAATAGTAAAGTTATATCGAGGCGCAACTCGCACTTCTGTGCTGCGCGGTTCCTATATAAATCCGCGCGGATTCACACCGGATCCGCGCGTGAAAATGTCAACCGGATGAACTTAGGTTAGATGAGTATGTTTGAAACAGATAAATTTGACAAAAGTTAAAATAGAAAAGAAACTTTTTGTCGAATAAATTTGCCACATTTACTTTGTATTTGACGCGACATTAACTAAAGTCAAACTTAACCATGTTTCAAACAACGCGGCCTTCATATTTGCATGATAAAAGTCATTGGATAAAATAAATAAATTCCACCATACTTATCGTATAGTTACGATACCGATTAATTTGTAACAATTTCTATATTTCGCCGTTTAAGCTTCACTTATGAGATAAATTATTACTTTACGAAGTTTATACTACAATATATAAAATATACGAGAACAATGAACCTAAAACTCAAAGCCTTCAAAAATATAATATAATAACTAACATATACTTATTAAAAGGAGTCCCTTTAGGCAAGGTTCCGAAGATACTGGCAGCGTTCCTTCCCCCTTTGGATAGCTAGACTAAATTCTTTGTCTGAAGTAGCTGCCAGCTCTTCGGTCTCCTGTGATGTCTAATAACCTTTTTGCTATTTCCCTAAAAAGCTTTACAGCGCTAGGACTCCACGGACCAAGGGTCTCGACACCGAATGGGACATAATCATATTCTGAGCCTAGACCCCGGTATTTGCATGCTTTAGGTTTTTCAGCCGCTTCTGAGATAAATTGTAATGAGTAGATCCAAATATTACCCCCTACAATCTTTATCTCTTTATAATAAATCTAGATGTGAGCACCTGTAATTGGCTCTTTGTCGCTACTATTCATTTCTAGTATATTAAGAGAAGCTGTTGGTCTTCCATGTAACCAAAATAAATAAATAACCCGCTATATCATTAACATTTTTTAACGGAGGGACTTTCATCCAAAATGCTGTCATATTTTTTTGCGACATAACAGAGTAAGATCCACTTGCAGGAAATTTGCTAAATCTTAATTTTACTAGAACTAGATTTAGCTCATACAATTGTCAAATTGGCATTGACGATTTGACATTTTTCTTTGGGTTAGAGCTTGTTTTGGTTGAATTAAGATTTAGCAAACTTGGCTGAGACAACATGCACTCTAATGTAGCGTTAATTTTAATCGACCTCTCTGTGTGCGACCGTAAGGCAAGATTGTTCAGTTACACTATAATGTGAAAATAGGACTTACCTTTATAGTATAATATAAGTATTAAGAAAATAAAATAAAAAAACAACGAAACGAGAAAAATAAATTGGTTTTATTTCTAATTATGTACATATTTAATAACATAGAATAATTGTCATATTGAAAAATAATACAAAAAAAACTTAAAAAGTTTTACAAAATTTAAGTGGATTTTAATAAGACTTTTTAAGCTTTTCAAATTTTATAACAAAAAAAAGCCTTAATAAGGACTGTTTAGCAATAAATATTCACTATAAATAACAGAAGATGAATTAGCAAATTAAACAAAAATATATCGCAAGTAAAAACAAAACATCTAATTACCAGTAAACGATAAAATGAACGAAAAAAAGGTTCTTTAAAGTTCCATTGTAACCACAATCAATTTTCACTACAAAGTTTCTACTTAAATCTGGAGTAAAATACAAAAAAAAAGTTTTGCAAAAAAAAAAAAAAAACTTAGCAAATACAAAGACAAAAATAAAAAACAATATGAAGTTCTACAAATTAAAACATATTACTAACGAAAAGAAAAAAATAACGAAATGATAAAAACGACAATTTTTCTTACAAATAAAATGTAAACGTGAAAATTTCTATCAAATAAAATAAAAATTAGTTCTCACTGAAAGTGCTTTAGCCTTATGTATAACTGGTTCTACAAATCTAACAAATAAAATAAAAATTAGTTCCCACTGAAAGTCTTATCTATAACTGGTTCTACAAAAAGCTATTTTTCTAATGAATAAAACTGAATTACAACCTTGGTCCGAATTTTCTGTGTCTGGAGCACAATATAATCAAAGTCCTTGAATATTCACAAATAGTTCCGTATTAGAATATTTTTATGTATTTGCGGCAGTCAATTCCAATCTTAAGTCTAACCTCTTAACATTAATTTAACGCTTAACATTAATTAAGTTAGTTATCAATCGTTCACTCGATATCTCGTACGTTAAGAAAAAATAAAGTCTCAAACGGAAATATTCTCAATAGGTAACGGCCAAAAAGTTTCAATCTCTCCAATTCACAAATGTAACCGACGTAAATATTAAAAAATTTCGCAAAAACTTCCTTTTTTTTTAAACCGATCTGCCAACAACAGTGTTCGGGTGAAAAAATCGAGGGTACGGGGGATAGTTAAGTTAGCCTAAAAATATTATGTTTTCGATTAGACGCAGTTAGATTTTTTTTTCCTAATTTTGTATTTTTTTTTTCCTTTAGTTAAGTATTTATAATCACAAGAGCACGAGGAACGTGTATTACGCCGCGCGGCCCGGGCGGCCGCCGCGACTCCAGACGGACGACTGAGACTAGTCCTCGCCTCGCGCCGCGCCGCCGCCACCCGCGCCTCTACCCCCCCTCCCTCCCTCTCACTCGCCCTCCCCACCCCCTCGCGCGCCCTCCCCCGCTCCCCTCCCTCCGACTTCGTTACGAGCCACTTGTAATCGCCGCACGATTTTTCCGCCTAAGACAAATTAGGGGGGATCTCGCCGCCCGCCCACGTCTTAGCCTCACATTGGACGCGCTATTGCCGTCTTCAAGGCACCCGTTTTTTTTTCACCCGTTTTTCCTTTTCCCACCAACCGTTCTAAAACAAAACGCGGTTTAGCTAACCGCGTTTTGTGCTAGCTGAGCGCGCGATTTCGCTACTGTATACATGTATGTACGAGTATATATTGTAAGTTCAGCGTTCCGTCGTTATGCCAGCGCGGGCTGTTTTATTTTTAAATGGCGTTTAATCGTCACTCTCGCTTTCGATTGTGCCGTGGCCGAGTTAATTGTAAATAAAATTCAATCATTCGCAAAAAAAACCTCGTAATCGACAATATCAATGAGCGATTCGAATTCAATGGTTGTGCTTTTTGCGTAGTACGCGTGTGCGGTTCAGTCATGGTCACATATATTATGAGATTTGGGGTCATACATCTTATTAATTTACTATCGTTATTGTATGTTTTGCAAAACATACAATTTACATTATAGTTTTTAAGAAATACTTAGTGAAAGTAACAGAGATTGCTGGTGATTTTTTAATCTCTTTTCACAGAATATTAGATAACATAAGTTTCTATATTATCTGTATCATCAACATCGTCTAGTTTCTTCGTCTTAGTAAATTTTTATATTGACGATAGAAAAAACTTTATACGTATTTTTTATTATCAAGCTTATTTACAATCTCCCATCTCTTCATTATTTTATTTATCCTTGCCACTAAGGCACCATTTTTTATGTTTTGTCTCAAAAAATAAGCCTAATCAACGCCTCAACTTCTTCTCCCAACATAAAGATCTTAAACAATTCAAAACAGTTTTCTATGCAGTAAATTATCAAATTATATTGATAAATTGTTGCCCTACTGGGCCCATAAAGTTCAATCATGTCACACGTACCTAATTTACTTAAATAGAGCAATCTAGTAGATTGATCCATTCGAATAAAGACATTGAATTTATAAAAAAAAAACTATTAAAAAAAAAATCGATAGCCACAAAACTCCGTTTCCTAAAGCCTTAATGAAAAAGGATTCCCTTTGAATTTCGAACACCGATTCGAGTAGAACGGAACCGGTGCGATGTACTTATACGAGTCGAGCCGCCATTTTCCACAGAAACTGGCCGCAACTCGCATCTCGCGCTCCGGTCAGCTCAGTAAACAGAGAGCAGAGAGCGCGGGGAATTAATATGATTCTTTTATCAGGCTGGACCGCCAGCTGTCGCATTGAGGTCGCTGACCTCGCACCGCGATTTTTAACGAGTCTCTTTCGATTAACAAACGGATGGAATGGACTCGCGCGCGACTCGAGATTCGAGACTCCCGACGCCGCGAAGCTCTTTGTTTCAATTTTTGAATGTCTTTCTAGCCAATAAACCCTTTATTAATCATCGAGAAATAGGCGTAGACTTTTGGTCATTTTACTTAAATGTCATTTGTCATTCTATGAACAGATACAATACATGGTGTAACTCATCTTTCGTTTATTAATATGAGGGTAAGTGTCTACTTACAGCAATTCGAAATTCGAGAATTTAAATATTATGGTTCTTCTTCTTTTTCTTTTCTTATGGCATGCACGGATTGTGCGTTCAGCTAATGTCAAGGTAAAAAAATATTATGGTTGGTACAGTCTTCCTTCCGATTTAGTCAAACTATTTACTTTTTTTGTTTGTTTATTTGGCAAAACAACAGATATTGACCTGTTTTGTGCAAATAATATACTTAAAGACAAGCAGTAATCTTTGACAACATTGTGGCTGATGCACATAGTATACATTTAAGCAATCTCTTTTCACCATTATAATGCTAAGATTCTCTTAGCAGAATTTGTTTAAAAAAGAGCTTTTGGTTAGTGTACTAGTCATAATGATGGAAATATCGAAATCTCCAAAAAGTGCACATACAAGATATTGACAACGACGAAATGCCATTTTTTAAAGCATACGTTTTAATGAGATAGTTTGATTATTTCGTTATAAAAACACTATATTTTAATATCTTTCATTTAAAAATGTACCACGAATTCACAGGATTCAATTTTCATCATAATTTTTAAATGTACCACGATTTCATAAGATTCTAGTCATTTATACCGGACAATGACTTATTTCAATATTAAGATACTATCAAGTGTTGTATAATGCATTCAATAGTGGTGATGACGGAGTATAGTAAACGAAATTCTATTTAGTCCGTCAGTTAGATGATCAAAAAATAATGGACACGTATTTTTTCTTTGGGCAATCAACCATAAAATGACAAAGTTATAGCGCGTCAAAGTTTAGGAGTAGGGGGCTCGTGACGTCACTTTTAAGTGAAAATTGTACCAAAACGTGACGTCATGCGACTTTTCAAATCAATATATCTCTGCAATGTTTATATTATGTGAAAAAAGAAAAAATACGTGTCCAATACTTTTTCATAATCTACCTGATAAACGAAGAAAAAAAAAATTAGTCATCATCCCTATTTGACTCTATTTTTTAAGCATTTCACTGCTAGATATTTAAATCTAAAGAAAAGTTTACTAGAAAAAGAAATCCACGCGTCCCGTCTGCTGCCTGGACCGCGTGGAATTTTCGACTCTACTTTTTATGTTTAATTGTCGATGTTAGTACCCAAAATTGAATGATTTAGTTCCCGGTATAATGCGATGTCATATACTTTTCCCTAATAAAGAAAAGGCGTTCGGTAAAACGTAAAATCAAATGCACTTATTTAATACGACCGGCTCAAACTGGCATTGCTCAGAGGCGAAATTAGGAAAACGACAAGCACTGACTTTGGTTGTTAGACCTTTTCTGTGGAAATTCCAAAGAATATTGTATTTTTGTTATTTATATTTTTCAAGTAAAGCAGTTAAATACTTAAAAAAAATAAAGGATGTTTATTTTTAAAGATTTTTTGCCCTTATAATGGAAAAACAGTGTAACTTAGCCTCTAACGGCATCGTTACGTCCGCCACCGAGGTAATGATTGTTTTATCATCCCGGTTTCTGGTGTTTAAAATTTACTTTAATAATGTATAATCCCGGACACGTCTATTGGCCCACCTAGCATTTTAAGATTTCACCTAATATGGTTTTGACGGTCCCTAGCTAGAAAAATATGTTACATTAAGCAAAAAGATTTTTACGCCGTTTTGAAGCTGATTTATTAACTATAATTTAATGTGTGTTTTAAAAAAAAATATTATTAGTCTTAACTTAACCTAACTTAAATATATTTTTGCTAGACTGTTGAAACTTAAACTTTTAGATACAGATTACAGATACAGATCTGTAAGTGTATATTTCTTAACCAATTTTCACCCTGACAATAATAAAAACAGTCGCGGTTATTAAAAACGATTAAAAAGGTCAGGTACTGTTTTGAATAAAATGATTTTTATAGTAATATAAGTTATTTACGGGATTGTTACCATGTACCTTGTTTATAGCGAGTTTCCGATATTTCGGCACTGTTGCAACTCTCCGTGTCAAATTACTCCGTGATCATGGCGCTTGCAACAGTGCGAAATATCGGGAACTCGCTATAAACAAGGTACATGGTAACAATCCCGTAAATAACTTATATTTATATAACCTTAGTGACCATGAAAAATTAAAAACAATAAATGATTTCATTTATTAATACACAATTATCATAGTAATTCCAGATAAATTACTGTCTAAGCATATTTCATTATGTTCATCATTAATATTTGTAACAAAAAATGGCTCAACTAATTATTCAATCAATAGGTAGATATTATATAAAAATTGTAGTATTCTTTATTTTCCAAGAATGAATCACTGTCTTTCGTGATTTGTTAAACATATTTTAGTACTGTTTTTATTTTTTAAGCATTTAACAAAACGTAAGTTTGTTTTCATATGCTTTGGGCTAAGATTATTTCAGATCAACGCTGGAGAAATGTCGAATAATTAAACGTATTAATATTTATAGAAAAATCACTGATCAATCATTTATAATATATATTAAATTGCTATACTTTTTGTCATAATAATGGGAAACAGCGAAAATTTGCCTCTGACGGCATCGTTTCATCCGTCACAGAGATAATGTTTGGTTTAAAATCTTGGTTTTTTAATTCTATGTAGTTTATTAGAAAAAACTTATCAGTTATTTACGCAGAAATCTCTTTGTGAAAATATTTGTTTTTATTGGTCACACCGTTTGAGAATATTTCAAAAATTGCAAATAAAAATCACTAAGGGAGTGGAAGCGAAATAATACAGAACGAATAAAAACCAACTCTACTTAAAAACATTGATTGCCACAAATTAAGTACCTTATTTACAAAGTCGATTCACAATCCTCAGGCGACCTCCGAGATGCAGACAAGAAAACTTAATAAAATATACAAAATTCAGAAATTTTCTAATTTCCTGAATTCCATTTCTACAAAAACACACCACCAAAAGTTTTCCGATTTGAAAGTCCTTAATTTCTAAATTTCGAATTTGATAACGTCTATTTTGCTGATTAATTAATAATTCACTAAGTTTCTATTACGACACATTTACAAAGTCCGATGAAAAGAAAAAAAAGTAAAAACCGCTGGCCGATAATAAAAACTGAAAGAGAAAAATAAAAATTAAAAAACAAAATTTTCGGAACTGCAAGGAACTCAATACCACTTATAGACTACGCGGCTGGCGCCGAATATTTACATGGGAGAAAAAAAAATGAGGTCACTTTTAGGTTACGGGCAACGCGACCGATCGGCGCGGGCCGCGACGGGATTGTCAGAGGTTCCCGGCCCCAGTACACACTAGCCGGGACCGCCGAGACGCACCTAAAACCACGTGCGCGCACCATAGACACAGACGCATATATACCGAGGCCGCGAGTGCGAGCGAGACCCCATCACACTTCTTTTTTCAATTCACTATATTTGTGCCGGATTTTTATTATTTTTTCCGCATTTCGATATTTTATTTTTTAGTTGATGCGCCCTCGTTCACCTGTTGTGCTTGACCCGCTTCGATCTGTCCGAGTAATGTGATCGACGCTTTTTAATACTTTTTTGCACGCGTTCGATTTTCCAATTGTGACGTTTTGAGCTGAGCCGTTCTAAGAGTAATTAGTTTTTCTCGAAATAAAAAAAAAGTTCCTGCTCTATTTTATTTAGAACCTGTACATTTTTTTCTAACTTAACGAACTCTACATGGCCTAAGTTTTAGTCAAAATGATTTCACATTGCCATTTTATAATCTAAAATATTTGTCAATAGTAAGCAACACCAAAAATAACACCAAAATGCATGTACCTAACAACTGTTTAACAAATAAACATAAATTGAATCCAACTCTTTTTTTTCTAATAATTTCTAATAAGAAACGACGCTACCGCCACTATAATGCGGCGCCGAGTAGCAGAACTAATCTCATTACTTCTATTCCTCATCAACAGCAGCGCCACTTGGCCGGCGCGGTGTTTACAGGAACCATCGCAGGCTGGTTCATTTCTAACGCGTCGTCAATTTTTTCTTTTTGTTCATATCGTAAAAGTGCAACGTTCACCTCGTTGGACATTTTGAGCCTTCGTTTTTCCTTTTCATCGGTTTTTACAGACGTTTGATCACATCGTCAAATCGACGTGTTGATGTCGATGTTTTTGATTGAAACTTTTAAGAGGCAGATATCTCGTGAATCTCAAATATTAAAATAAATTATATTTAACTTGAATTGAATAGTGCTTATTATGTGTATAATTGTATTTCAAAAGTATCTAGAGTAATTGAAAAGTGTGCACTTCATAATAATTACAAAAATAATGTCACTCATTAAAAAGTTTGTTAAATATTACAATAGATGGCGCTACGTGTATTTAAAAAGGCGTGTTGTCTTTGGAAGTGAACGTATTCGCATTAGTTTTGATAAATTTATTAATTAAATATTAAAATGAACAAAACTGAAAAATATATTGCTATTAGAAAAAAATCATTCATAAAGTTTTAACAGCTGCCGCGGCCTAAATTTGTTTTTTTTTTACTAAATGTAAAATAAATTCTGCTTGTCTCATTTTTTGACCGTCTTGTTTTCAGCCCTAAACAGCTTTAAACTTATTTTGATATTTCTTGACAAATTATTGAAGGTCCCATTTTTAGGTTTTTCGCAAATATCTCGGAAACTTTGCATCCTAGCGACATGAGACTTTGACAAAAGTGAAAGCTGATTTAATTTACTACAAGTCTTATTCAGTCAAGTTTTTTGATATCTTGTATAGTTTTCGAGATATCCGCTCTTGAAAGTCTGTAATTATGGAAAAAAAAATTGCTACCACTTCCTGGGAATGCTGTATTACTGCTCCCTCTTTGGGAGGAAGACAAGAGATATCAGGCTTGATGGTGGCCACTGATTTCAAGAATGACTTTTACCTGTAGGCATTGAGGGAAATCTCTTTCGCTGAAGCTCCATACCACCTTAAGATGCAGGTTTCACCTGCCTTTTGTACTTGAGCGGTGGTGGAGAAAGGGTGTGAAAAGACCGCTGCTGCTTTCTGGATTTCTGGTGACTTGATAATGTCTCTGGTCTCTGGGAAGGGAGGAAATTTCTCAAACCAATCGGTGAGCTTGGCAATGTCAGCTCCATCCTTGTTTTGGCGGGCTTGTCCGAAATCTGCATGCTGCTCACTGGTGGAACCAACAACCCTACGGCCGGCATTGTTGAAGAGTTATCCGGTCAAATAGAGCAAAAATGTGAAGCAAATTTTTTTTCCATAATTACAGACTTTTAAGAGCAGATATCTCGAAAACTATACAAGATATCAAAAAACTTGACTGAATAAGACTTGTAGCAAATTTAATCAGCTTTTACTTTTGTCAAAGTCTTATGTCGCTAGGATGCATAGTTTCCGAGATGTATGCGAAAAACCTAAAAATGGGACCTTCAATTGATGACCGACCACTGTGAAAATTGCTTAACTTCAACGATCGCAGCCGAACGCGCTTACCACTTGCGCCGTCGAGCTGCTCATTATGGTAAATTAAATATTTCATTATGGTTTATTAAATAGTTTTTTAGGTTTTGTTTTTCGATGTAAGCTCTGCTCTTACTTATATGAAAAGTGATTGATTGAATGAGAGAGAAGACTGGGAGAGGTCTTCAATGATTTATTGACAAAGCATCGACAGTGGGCATAAGTACCTAGTTAAACCGTATAAAAAAAACCCAAAAATGTTTACTATAAAAGAAATATATTTGGCAGTACGAAGTTCACCCGGTCAGCTAGTTTTTTATATTTATAATTTTTATTTTATTTTTAAGCATGTAACTACTTGATATTTAAATTTAAAGAAAATAATATATAATAAAATAAAATAATAATAAATGTTTAATACATGTATAAATATTCATTGTGGGTTACCTACAATGCGAAGAAATGGCCTTGCAGCTTAAGAATGGCTAGAAGAATTTCGACGCAGTCAACAGGGCCGCGGTAGCATAATTGGTCAGTGCATTCGCCCGTTTTCGCCCTTTCTTTAGTTTTTTATATACTTTTTTTAATAATGTAATAAATAAAATCTTTGGATTTCTTTCCTAAATTCAAGAAGCCAACTACAAAAAATGTCCAAGGAAGAATGATCCAAACGCAGGTTAAAATATAAATTTAATTACATAATACCATTTAGGTACAAACGGTATTATTTTTAACAAAATTCTAATCCGTGTTCCGCCTTGAAAATATCATTCTCCTTGTAAAACGTCGTATAGGCAAATATTGGGTTCCCCTCTATCTAGCAGAATCTTGTTGCTCCAATATTCATTTGGCGTATCACTCTTGACATAATCATTTTAAAACGAATATTTGTCTCGCTGTAATCCGGACAGGCGAGATGATCGCATGGGTATATTACAGACTTGTTTAAGAAGAATTATTTGTGGGGTCCTAGCGCTGTAAAGCTTTTTAAGGAAATAGAAAAAAGGTTAGTCGACATCACAGGAGACCGAAGAGCTGGCAGCTACCTCGGACCAAGAATTAGTCTAGCTATTTAAAGGGGGAACGCTGCCAGTATCTTTGGAACCTTGCCTAAAGGGACTCCTTTTAATAATGTATTTTAAATATTAACTGTAAGGTGCACATTGTAAAACTTATGTAAATTGAATTTTCTTCTCGAAGACCTGGGTTAAATTGTCAGCCTTTACCATAATATCTTAGACCTGGGTGGCTGCTGCATATTGACAACAGTATATGTTTGTCATTTTCTATACAGAATGAAAAGGCGGGCACTATATTCTTATCTAGTAGATTTCGTATGGGGTAAGGACATGTAGGTATACTATTTGTAATTGATTTATTGAAGGGATTTATAGAAGAAAAACTTTTTTTTAAATTTCATGTTAACATCTGTACGTAGTTATATATTCTTGTTTAAGTTGAATTTAAATTTTTACATTGCTAAATTAAATTCAAGTAGAAAAAATGTGTTTTTTTCCTATAAAAATATTGCAACTTTAATCCGGATGCTTCAATAATTCGGAAGGGGATTTGTTTTCCCTATATGGATTGGCAAGGCCTAACTGTATTTAGTTGGCTGAATGTTTATTGTATAATATCTGAAATCACATCACAACACACTGAAGTAAACCCGAAAATATTACGTTCTATAGTTCCATTGCAAATAGGAAAGGGATAGTAGATTTCCCTTGAGCTTTTTTTTATAGATAGGTCGGAAAAATGACTACACCCCACCTGATGTTAAGTGAAGGTGAAGTCCAGACGCGAAGATAGCTGATACAGCAGTTCTACCTGCCACACCAGCCATCCTCACCCTGCCGGCCTGCATGTTGCTTCTTCACGACTTCTTCTTCTTACTCAGCTTTATCAAAATCAAAGAAATAAAAATCAAAAATCATTTATTCAGTCTAGGCTGTTACAAGCACTTCACAAGTGCAATCAGCACATACAATAATTGCACATCTATACAAAAACGTTCAATTCTTTAACGAAAAATTTGCCAATGCAAATACGTACAATTTTTGATGCAACTCTCCAGTATCTCTCTCAGTACACGCAGATCAAACCGGTGTTTAAACAAAACAAAACTTGAAAGCAATAATCTCCTAAAAACAAAAGACATTTGAAATTCTTTATTGTAAAAACTGGCATGCAACCTTTTTGCTATGTCCGCATGTAAACAGTTGGTTACAATTCTTGAAGGTCAAGGTCCTCCTTTATTGTATTCAATAGGGATGAAGACTATTTTTTTTCTTCGTTTATCAGGCAAAAGTATTGGACACGTATTTTTTCTTTTTTCTCATAATAAAAACATTGCTGAGATATATTGATTTGAAAAGTCGCATGACGTCACGTTTTGGTACACTTTTAAGTGAAAATTCACTAAAAAATGACGTCACGAGCCCCTACTCCCAAACTTTGACGCGCTATAACTTTGTCATTTTTTGGTCGATTGCCCAAAGAAAAATACGTGTCCATTATTTTTTGATCATCTAACTGACGGACTAAATAGAATTTCGTTTACTGTACCCCGTCATCACCCCTATTATTGCTCAGAACTGTCACTGCGAGCGAGTGACGCGAGTAATCGCCCGTTGTTCTTACGCATCCGCTTTCAAAACTATCGAAACTACACACTCGCTTCCCGCTGATAGCCAACTCGTTTCTAGTGTCTAGCTGTACGTCGTAAGGTACGTTCCAATTCTACTCTTAAAACGTTTATTACCGGATTGGTTTTCCATGTATATGTATAGGCGACGGGCTAATTATTATTTCCCGGGTAATATAACGTATGTAGCATAACTTATATATATATATATCACCGTCTCTTTCATTTACATACTTGTTACGAAGTCAAGACTCAGAATATACAGAGTTCTATTCTCTAATAGTACGACATATTGTTTACTTCGGATCTCCGCTTCGCTTCGTACGACGAGCTCTAAAGCGCGACCTCATAAACCTGATCCAATTACTTATTTTGAATAAACCTTGTAGCTGTGATTTTTCTCAGCGGCACTATGGACGCACTCGCGTTGCTGACAACACATTCACAACTATATAAAACCATGTTAATAATAAAAATAGATATAAACAGTAATTTTATTGTTTTTAACGTTTTTTATGGGTTTTAATTATTTTGAAACATCTTTATATTTTTGAGTTATCCCCACAGCCCGCACTGGGCTTATGTTGTGGCTTTCATAGCCTACACATAATTACGACATCAAAACTAAGTTTTAGAGTCTAGTGCTAAGCTAACAATCTATAAACATTAATTTTCACATATATATACATTAAATTTCTTTTGACGACCTCTGTGGTCGAGTGGTTTGTCCGCCGGGTTTCATGGCTGTCACCGACTCGAGAGATCCCGGGTCCGAATCCGGGGGGGGGGCAGATGTTTGTGTGATGAATACGAGCATTTGTACTGCAGTCATGGATGTTTAATATGTATTTCTGTATAAATATACTTATATATGTACAGTATATATATTCTTTCCGTTACCCTAGTATCCCATAACACAAGCCTTCCAGAGCTTACTTTGGGGCTAGGCTAATTGGTGTAATTGTTGGAAATATTATTATTGTTAACCCCCTGTCTATTGAATGACAAATGGCATTTGAGTGACAAACACAAAACACCTTGTTTATTAATAAGGGAGTAAATATATAGGGGGTATAGAATAGATTTAAACTGTAGTTATATATATATACTTGGGTTAGTACAGACTATAATTACAAAACTGGAGCGGCATGAACGAAGCTCCCATGGATGAGCCAACGAAGAACTTTTTTTCTTCGTGTAGGTATCAGGTAAATTATAAAAAGTGTTGGACATGTGTTTTTTTTTCACATAATGAATGCAATACACAGATAATATTGATCAGCTTCAATGGTGAAATATGTTTTTTTAAATACGATGAATAGTTCAAGGCGCGGATGGTGACGGCGCCGAAGTTTTAAAAATAAACTAAAATATTCACGAAAAACACGGCGTCTATGGGATTACCTATGGTATCAAAAGTGCGCGATTTTCAGTATTTTTTTTACCTAAAGTATTATCTTACATTTTAATCAGTATTTATTTATACAGATAAGAATAATGAGTGATTAAAAATTTCACTATCATGCTCTATTCCAATATAATGGTGTTAGCAAAGCTTTATGCTAAGAGACAGCGTCGATCTAGTGAAATATAAATTTACATCGTTGTAATTAAATTTACTATTGTTTTTTTATAAACAACGGCTTTGGCTATTTTCACGTTTGAATTCCACCTTCGCTTAACATCAGCTACAGGGCTATTCTGTAAGAACAAATTCACTTTACACCGCGGATTTTTCAAGTGTAATTCAAAGTTTGGTCAATTTAAAATTAAGTTAAAATTCGTTTTCTAATTTCAAATTACAACGCGGATTCCGAGGTAAAAGGATAGTTAGTTCTTGCAGCTAGGATAGAGTCATTCGAAGTGAAACTTCCTTAGCTCCATCTGTATGTATATATATACATATATATATATATATATATATATATATATGTGTGTGTGTACAACATGTACATGTATGTACATAAACCTATTTCATTTACTAACTATAAGAGAAAGACAAAACGAAAATGTGCAGGCGCACTGCTTTCTCTTGCTAATATCCCTCACTCAACTCCCGTTCGCCTCGCCCGAACACACTTTTCGTAACGCGTAACGCATTCGCCAGCTTATACCCAAATTCAAGCGTGCGTAAAGAAGTTTCACTTCAAAAATACGTAATAGTAATTACTATTATAATAAAATTTCCATCATTATCATTAGCATTACGCATAAAACCAATTATTATATTAATTGGTTTTTTGCGTAATGCTACGCGTAGACAGCAAAGAGGTTCGTAGCTCGTAGCAATCGTAACGGTGTCGTAGCAACACATACACCTCCTTATTAATTAACGAAGAATAAGCTTGGCTTAGTTACTCTATTTATTGCCGCCGAGTGGCTCTAATGAGTGGTAACCTTACCTCACAAACAAATGAAGATAATGTTAATTTTTCCACTGAAAAACAGTGGGTTTATTGATGTAAGCGTGTTATTTATTGGAGAAATAACAGATGTTTAATGTATTTACATGTTTATTAATACCAGTGTGACATGCAGTAGAAAATATAAAAAAGAGTGAGAAGTGTCAGTGATACATATTGAAACGTTTATATAATGACATCATCATCATCAGCCTATTAATGTCCCCACTGCTGGGGCACAGGCTTCCCTATGGATGAAATAGGGAGATTGGGCCATGACCCACCACGCGGGCCCAGTGCGGGTTGGTGGGTGCTAACGACTGCAGATGCAGCCGGGACCAACGGCTTAACGTGCCTTCCGAAACACGGAATAATGACATAATATAGGTAAACCAAGTAGGTTTAACAAAGCGAAATGATTTTTGAAGTGAAACTTCTTAATGCACGTTTGACTTGGGGGGTTAGCTGGCGAATGCGTTACGCGTTATGAAAAGTGTGTTCAGGCGAGGCGAACGGGAGTTGAATGGGGGATATAAGCAACAGAAGGCAGTGCGCGCGCATACATTTTCTTTCTCTCTTTCTCTTATAGCTAGTAAATAAAATATGTATATGTACATACATGTATATATTGTACACACACACACATACAGGTGAAGCTAAAGAAGTTTCACTTCAGTCGTGTGGTCATAAGCACAATCTTTTTTTTTCAATAAACGAGAACTTTTTTTTCTCTTCCTTACTCATCATCATCATTTATTAACAGCCTTTTATTTCCCCACTGCTGGGGCACTAGTCTTTCATAGGAATGGAAAAGGGATATTGAGCCACCACTAGGGGCGTAGGCAGATTGGTGAGAACTTCTTGATTCTTCTTTTTGATAATAAAAAAAAAACAGATTTGTTTCCTTTTTTCTTTTTTTTCCATACGAGGAGCAACAAATTACGCCACCCCACCTGATGGTAAGTGTAAGTGGAGTCCAGTCGCGGAGATAGATGATGCGGCAGAAAATGTGCCGCTTCAGCCTTCCTTACCTTGCCAGCCTGAACCCAATCTACTACCCCGCGGAGCCCTGGAATTCTACTCACCACCAAAAGGTACTGTAGTCTTCTGTCGTAAACGTGATATAATGTAAATTGTGGAGCTCATGCTTCGGGGTTGGTAGTAGCGGAGAGTTTTGTATTTGTGCAAATGAATATTTAAAGGAATTGGATAAATAGAAAAAGGGATGGCAAAAATAAATTGTGTGTGTCAGCTCCGACGCACGACCGGAGTTTACACTCTAAAAACGATTGTCTTTGAACAGACACAAAACAAAATCAAGTCCGAAGAAGTCGGTTACATGTAGAGATACCTCAGGAATCGTCCCATAGTTTCGACTATCATAGGTTCCATGTCACACATTTTATCATCTAACATCAGCGATATTCATCATATATTTTATTATGTATTTCTGGAAACACAGAATTTCAAAAATATCACACACTAGTCATCATTTTGTAAATATGTATTATAATTCCATCTGTACTGAAAATCACTATTCCAGAGAGCTGGACACTTACCGGCATTTCTCTATATTCTGTTATTTATTTGTTTTTATTAACTTCGCGACTGGACTCCAGTCGCGATGATAGATGATGCGGCAGTAGGTGTGCCGCTTCAGCCTTCCTTACCTTGCCAGCCTGAACCCAATCTACTACCCCGCGGAGCCCTGGAATTCTACTCACCACCAAAAGGTACTGTAGTCTTCTGTCAGGTATAGGTAACTTTCTCAGACGGGCGCTCCAATTCGAGCTGGAAATCCGCTGCTCCCAACCTCTCTAACTTAAGTTTCCATCATGATCATAATTATCATGATTTTATTTATTTATTTTGTTTTTTTTTAAGCATTTAACTGCTAGATGTATAAATCTAAAGAAAAGTTTACTAGAAAAAATCCACGCGGACCAGGCAGCGGACGGGACTCGAACCCGCATCCTTCGCTATCCGGGCGAATGCACTGACCATTATGCTACCACGGCCCTACAATGCGAAGAGATGGCGCTGCCTTGCAGCTTAAGGCTAGGAAAATTTCGACGCGGCTAATAGGGCCGTGGTAGCATAATGGTCAGTGCATTCGCCCGGATAGCGAAGGATGCGGGTTCGAGTCCCGTCCGCTGCCTGGTCCGCGTGGATTTTTTCTAGTAAACTTTTCTTTAGACATAATTATCATTTTCAGCCTAGTAATGTCCCCACTGCTGGGGTATAGGACTTCCTTATGGATGGAATAGGGAGACTGGGTCATGACCCACCACCACGACGACTACGGATACAGCCGGGACCAACGGCTTATCGTGCCTTCCGAAGCAGGGAGGAGCTCAAGAAAGTAAATTTTTGGTCACCAATCCAATGACCGACCACTGCGAAATTTGCTTAACTACAACGATCGCCGCTGAACTTACAGCATCGAGCTCCGCATTATCATAATAATAACTTTTATTAGATTAATAGTCCGCCAGCCCATTGCTTCAAACAGTTTACCCAACTGTTCTTTACGTTGACATATTTTACATAAACGGAAAGTTATTTATTTTTCCAGCATGAAAGACGTGTTTTAATCTGTCTTTGTGATTATTTAGTATGTATTTCTATATAAATATACTTGGTATATGTACTATCCGTTACCCTTGTATCCCATAACACAAGCCTTACAGTGCTTACTTTGGAGCTAGGCTAATGAGGGCTACCGTTTTCTGCCTCACCAGATGGCGCCACTGTTGAGTGAGGTCCTAAATTGTAACTTTTAAAGTTTATTAATACGCACATGAAATCAAAGGTTACATTTAGATCGTATTTTAACACAAAAGAACCATATCCTAAACTTAATAGGCCATGCCACAGTGACGCGCAGTTCCGTTTTATTCGGAAAAAATGGGAACATAATCATTTTTCTAAGCTCAAATTTTTAATAACTGACATTCATTGCCACATAACTCATATTTGCCATAATTAAGCCGAATTGTTACCAATTATTCACAACATTATTTTAATTAGAAATAAACCCGCATAGTCAACCAACAAGCAATAACATTTGACATTTCGGAGACCTCACGCTACACTAGCGCCTCTAGCGGCGGATTCATACGCGATAGCCCTCATTGGTGTGGGTGTTGGAAATATTTATTTATTTATTAATAAAAATCCGCATCGTATCTAGACTGTTTACCGCGAGTGCTCATGTCGAGATGGAACCTGGTGGAGCGGTCATAAAACAACACCCCCTGTAATTTTAACCGAAAAGTGCGCCATAAAACACGTCTCCATAGCTCCTTAACGCCGGATTGACTGTTCCGTTAACTTGATGTCGCGTTAACGATCAACAGTAAACTCCTGGGTTAAGTCGAACGAGTAAGTTACACGTTTTTTATCAAGTCGCCGCGATATGATATATAACGAGTTTTTATCACGCTCAATTGTCAAATTACTATGAATTTTGACAGTTAGACGCAATAATAATATAATAAAAATAGTTTTTTACGGGTTAATGCACGAAACTTTATTTATTTATTGTCGTTTCGTAGCCTTTACAGGCTACGTCGTCAGAATCAAATTTTATTTAATTTTGTCGAGCTACCTTCGAAAGACTTTTTTATTGAGCGTTCGGATATTGCATTGTTCGATTTTTAAAATTTTTATTGTCTATGTATGAATTTATTACTTAATTTAGTTAATAAAGTACTTTATTTAAAATTCTTTTTGTAATTTTGAGTTTATTTATTTGACCCTAACTACCGTAAACTACCACTTATTATTCGAGGAGGTTGGTGGCGCAGGTGGTTAGCGCATTCGGCCTGCAATCGTGAAAGTAAAACAACTTTCGCATTGATCGGTCATTGGATGGGTGACTGAAAAACTTGTTAGAACAATCTAACGCACGGAGGAGCGTGCTTCGGAAGGCACGTTAAGCCGTTGGTCCCGACTGCATCTGCAGTCGTTAGAACCCAACAATCTGCACTGGGCCCGCGTGGTGGGTCACGGCGCACTCTCCCTGATCCATAGGGAAGGTGTGTGCCCCAGCAGTGGGAACATTAATAGGATGATGATGACGATGATATTACACGTGTAAGTGAGTTTGACTTACAGCAGGTGGTTTTGTTATTAAATGAAATAGTTACAGGTAAACTATGTCTCATGCTATGGATGCATGCTATAGTAGAGTATGTACAATTACGTACGAGTCCAGTTTGAATGCAGTTATTTTTAAAAAAATTATGGAAGTATCGTTAGAAACAAAAATTTGCTTGTTTGTAAAGTCGGTTTACAGACGATAGTTTTACGTGATAACGTTATGCGAGAAGAGAAATAAGTGTGTGCAAGCCGACGCTTGGACCGATTGTGCCTCTCTATCGCTTGTCCCGCGCACTCGCTTCCACGCTCAGGCTCAGAAGGAACGTGACACTTTTTCGTTCGTGCAGCCGGTGTTCAACGATTTAGAAGGCGTTCTTACGTCAAAAAATGCTTTAAAAATAAGTTTTGAAAATAGTATTTAGTTATTTTTTTTAAAGAAACGTAGGTATATTATTGAAAACGGCAAGTTTTTGCAAATAGAGGTAATATTCCCTCGAAATTGTTTGTCTTCGTCATCGCACGTTAAAACATCGAAAGCATTTGCTTTCACATGCACTGCGAAAAGTTCGCAACAATGGAATTATCTCGCCGCCACACACTTTTCACGAGAACGCTCCCACAATTCGTAGTAAAAAGTTTTTAACGAACGTCAATGAGCCGGTCAATGTTTTCATAAACAGTTCCATTTACAAGATTTAAATTTAAAAATAATTCCACAATCGACGCGTTCGCGGCCGGGGCGATCGTGACGTCACACAATCGCAACGCAACCTTCACCCGTTGCCGCCAATAATTGGGCCGTCGAAAAAAAGCACGTTTTATTTTTAACACGAAATAAAAAAGTAATGAGTTATTGATTCGCGTCCGGGGTCATTGCACCGGTAATGACGTTACTGCGGAATGCGGTGCAAGGTCGCCGTTCGTTTACGTGCCGTCATTGACAGTTTTTTAAACGGGCCATTTTGTCAATGGAACGCTTTTTAAACGGTACTTATATACCTACTTATTTCGGAGGTTTACATCGACATAGTATTTTTTTAACGCAACAGTTTGTATTGGTTACAAACGCCGGATGTAATTTTTCTTACTTGTTAACTGGCTGGCTGGTTTCATCTTACTTTTAATAAGACATTATAATGTGGCTTTATTTTTGTAATATAGAATTCGGCATCAAAATATGTGAGTGAACTATCACCCCTATTTTTCCACCCTTAGGGTAGCTTTTTTCCAAATTTATGTAAGACAAATATTTATGTAGAGTCTGCGCGGAAAGAGAATGGGCGTGGCGAAAAACTGAACTAACATTAAGATTTTTATTTAGCAATCAAACCCAGCAATCTGTAAAACGTCAAAGTTTTGTATTGATACGACTTTGTTTGTTGTTGTGATTTCTTGCGGTTTTTTGTATTTAATCATGTCTAAAAGGGGTAAAACCTTACAGATACGGTAGAAAAGCACTACAGCGCCCTCCAATCTAAATTCCATTCTCTTTTTTCGCACATACTCTATCTCGTTTCCAAAAAAAAAATATTATCAAAATCAGAATACTATGTAAAAAGTTATGTGTGGTCATACATTTTTCAATCAGTGAGAGAACAATCAATCATCCTCTGTTTTTATACCCTTTGGATTTTTTTCCAAATTCATATGGGATCAACTTCAGGTATACCCTTTCCAATAAAAAAAGAATTATTAAAATCGAACTACTCTGTAAAAAGTTATGCGTGGTCAATATAAAAAATATATGTACGTGTCGACTTAAGAACCTCCGTAATTTTCGTTAGTTAAAAAGTTTTTTTTGAATTTGAAATTATTTAAAATCATAATATTTTTATTTTTGAGGGCCGCGGTAGCATTATATCCAGTGGATTCACCTGGTAAGCGAACGGTGCAGTATCGAGTCCCGTCTGCTGCCTGGTTCTCGTGGAATTTTTTATGGTAAAATTTTATAATTAAAATTGGTCAAAAGTTCAAATAAGTTAGTGTTGCTTAAACTTTTTTTATGAGGATTTTAAATAAATTCTTTAAAAGTTTTAAACTATAGAATCAAATTTTGAATTTAGAACGTTAGAATCGTCAAATTGAATTTGGAATATTACGCATTCGAATGGGCAGCCGGGCAGCGACCACAAGATGTTAAATTGTCGGCCAGATTTACGAGGCGGGAGTGTGTTGGCCAAATTGAAAGTTCACTATAAATTAAGAGGGAATGTCCTCGGACGTACTAATGTATGCGCGCGGACACTTGATTTATACGGCGGCGTGAGGGTCCAATGTCTTAGTTCCAGTTTCTCTATGTGTTTTAATGGAGATTTGAATAGAGAATATGTAATGATACCACTATTAAACAGGATTTATTTTGTTTATATGTAATAATAATTACCAACTTATGCGTTTGTTAGGCTTATTTTTACTTTTGTATTTTTTCATTATATTTTTTGATGCTTTTACGCGATGGGTACGCTTAGCCCGTGAGGTAGGTCATAGCCAAATCTCCTCCAATCTTTATCCATGTGTAGGAAAAAACCCAAGCCCCAGAACTGGGGACATTAAAAAGCTGATAATGATGATTTTAAGCGTTGGGAGGTACAAGGTATTCAATGTTTATAGCCTTCCTAAGAATACTTTAGTTGTATAAAATATTATTTCTATCATACATGTCATATCACGTTGCACTTTTACTATTCAATTTCGTTATTCCCCTTCATCGTGGAGTTCATTTACCATAACAAAGTGGTTAAAATTGATTAAAATCATTGCAAAATTATTGCCAGATCACTTCTGGGGACGGGGAATTATTGTATGACTGCTCAATGCTAACCTTTCATTATATACACCCTAGATACCGTATTAACTGTACAGAAGTAACACAAAAAATATCTACCACCTATGGTAGATATGCTCGTCGCTACACATGCACACATCAACAGTTTTAGTACAATCTGAAATTAGAGTTACTCACACATTGCGCGAAACATGAGCCGTTTTCTTTGCGTAGTTTATTTGGATTAATCTATATATGTATATTACATTAAAAAAGTTTATCTCTCAGAAAAATCAACTTACATGAATCACGTTTAAGCGTACTTAGCGAAATCTATTGTAAAGTAATCAACTTACATGAATCACATTTAAGCGCACCTAGCGACATCAATTGTAAAAAAAAAATGCATTTTCTTCGCAATAAAGCTGCCACGTGGACGTCCTAGATTTATTATTAGACTTATTATTATAATAATAAAATAAAATATTACTATGTTTCGTCCAATATATTGAAAGTCAACAACCTTTCCAATTTTATTGTTTGTCATGCGATCAGCCCACGTGTTTAACCTGACGCGAGATTAATATTTTTTACCCATACAAAAAAAGTGTACAACGCCGCTAAAGGAGTTTTCACTTCAAAAAATATAATCATTCACAGAGTTCGTAATCAGGTCTATATCTTTTCATTACTTAAAAAGTTGATGAAGGGGCTTAATCTCAAGTACAAAGTTATATATAAGTCCTTCGTTAAAACTGCATTAAATTTCCCATTTTACGAACTCAATTGAAAGGAACGTTCAAAATTAACCGCAATCCTTTGTGAAAGTTAGTTAAAAAACTTATTTCGTAACAAAGTAAAGAACTTTTATACTTTTGCGTATTAAGCACAACCCCTTTTCAATTCATTCCATTCTTTCTTTGCTTATTGAATGAGGTCTCAGAAAGGCTATTTAATATGACAAACATCAAAATATTTTTCATTCGCTGTTTAAATTGCGATCATGACGAAACGTATCCTTGGATTAGTATTCATACCCACAAAGATCGCATAGAATTGCCATAAAGGGACTTCAAGTTTATTTCCAACATTATAAAAGTACAATGTCTCATCACAACTCTCCACATCAAAAGGATGGCAATATTGTGACAAAGTGTGACTTCTAAATTTAAAAAATCAAATTGCTAGTACGGTTCTCCCGAACATTCCAATAAACGATTTAAAACAAACCGCATAAAGCTTACTTTCGCTCCACATAAGCTTTGAGTTACGACGCGAATGTGAGAAAAACGCAAAAAGTTTTTATTTATCGTTGACACTCAATTCTTAAGCCGTAACAATAGGTAGTCGTCCGTATTTCGAATGGCATAAAGCACACAAATGCATGCATGCCAGACAAGCAACGATAAAACGTTCCAAAACCAAAGTTATTCGAAATGCGAACCGTTAAAGGTGCGTCAATAAAAAAGAAGTTAGCATCTTACGTTACGCGCCATTACAAGGTGTGAAATAAAGGGATCACAGAGGTGGACATTTTACTTTTTATTGTCTATGACTGTTATTTGTTTTTCTTTATCGTTAACGTTTACGTGGGCACCTCAATTTCGAAAGTGGTTTATTGCTATCATAGAATCTGAAATAAATTGCAAGTTAAATTGGGAGTCTTTTATATGTTCGATCTCCTTGACGTTGTATAGAAACTTCAGATTTAAAGATGGACTTTGTTATTATGTGCGATTTGGAAAACTATGATAGTAACTTTATTTTATCTACAGCTTAACGTTTCCTTATTCCAAGTAGGATAGGGTAGATGAAAAGGCAGTATTACGCAAGACTAAAAAAATATTTTATAGTTATAATTTTTATTTTTTTTAAAGCTAACTACTTCATGTTTAAATCTAAAGAAAATATAACTAGAAAAAAATCCACGCGGACCAGGCAGCAGACGGGACTCGAAACCGCACCCTTCGCAATCCGGGCGAATGCACTGACCAATTATGCTACCGCGGCCCTCACGGACTGCGTCGAAATTCCTCTATTCTCGTTCTTAAGCTGCAAGGCAGCGCCATCTCTTGGCATTATAGGTAACCCACAATATTTCTTCTTTCAAATGTTTAATACTTGTAAAAGTATTCATTTGACATTGTGGGTTACCTATAATGCGAAGAGATGGCGCTGCCTTGCAGCTTAAGAATGGCTGGAGGAATTTCGACGCGGTCCGTGAGGGCTGCGGTAGCATAATTGGTCAGTGCATTCGCCCGGATTGCGAAGGGTGCGGGTTCGAGTCCCGTCTGCTGCCTGGTATAATAAAATATTTTATGTTAAAATATATATCCATAACCTACTATAATTTTATTATTATAATAATAAACTATATTTTTAATTGTTTCTTGTAGGCGATTCTCACACTGCCACGAATTGCGCTGCGTAGTGCGGGAGTGCATCTTTTTACGTTTCTTTCAAGTACCTCTCTTTGTATTGAAATACGTGTAGTGTGATGTGATACACCGAAAATGCATTAACGCGCAGTCTGCAAATCTCACGCCTACATGTATGAAGCGATATACGCACCCACGCGCGAGAGTGCGGGGCAAAATGCAAGGTATGGTACATCCAGATCTGCAGTATGGTGCGTGATTTTAATAATAATTACATATTCTCAAATGGATATCGATACCGATCGATTTATATTTGAAATAGAAATCCTTGTAGCAAATTAATTAATGTACTTATTAAAAAATATCTTCGTATTTTCTTAAATCTAAGTAGTTCTAAACAAATGATCCATTTATTGATCTTGTTCGTAAAAGGGATACGTCCAATATATTCTTGCTATGGGCACGACTACTTCTTATTGTATTATTAAACAAATACCAAACAGATTATATAATTGTGGCATGTTGAATGAGCTCTGCATTAATTACCATTTTTTAGGGTTCCGTAGTCCTGACAAAGAACTCGTATAGTTTCGTCATGTCCGTCTGTCCATCCCCGGTTTGCCATCCCATGCTTAGAAACTATTAGCACTAGAGAGCTGTCATTTTGTGGAAATATGTATATGAATTACGCCAATAGAATAGTAGAATAAAATTTTGAAAAATATTTATTTTTAGGGTAGCTCTCCTACATGTAACATGGGGATGAATTTTTTTTTCATCATCTATCCCATCGTGTGGAATGTCGTTAAATAGGTCCTTAAAAATAACTTAGGGGTTCCTAAGACTATTATACGATTTAGGGATGCGTTTGCAAAATATTGAACTGTAAAGTGCTATTAATTGGTTGGTTGACATTATTAGAGTGTCTTATTTCCGATATAGAAAATAAAGACTCCTGCTCAAAGATATTGTGGTAACTACAGGCAACTACGGAACTCTACACAGCGCGTGGCACGACATGCACTTGGCCGGTGTATTTCTTTATAAAACTGCAATGCTCTACATTGTACTATCACGTTCACAAACTGCAGCATGTATGTGCAGCGAAATCCGCATGATGATGCAGATCTGCACTCCCGCAAGCACGTGCGTGGCTCCGGTTGCCACGCACCCCGCAGCGTAGTACGGGGCAGTGTGAGAATTGCCAATAACTAGATATTCTAAGCTGTTTATAGAGAATAGTGTACATCTGCTAACGTCACATTTTATGTGATTGCCTGAACATTTATTTATTTAAATTTCGTGTATTTTGTTCATTGAATACTATATTTTATTATTAGACCTAATTTACAAAAAAAAAACATAGTTAAACACTTAATAATCTTAAAAAGGAACGACCGAATGTCTGACATATTTTCGGCTACAAAATTATAATGTAGTGCCTAAAAATAAGGTTCAAATTTGAACCAATGTAACCGTCAGCTGTACATACATTTTACATTAACAGTGCGTTGCAAATTACAAAAATTAGGATAAATTAAATTATATAGGCGAAATATAAATACGTACATGTTGATATTCATGCTAATAACTAAAAGCAGAACAATAAAATAAACACTTACCGAACACTGAAATCCAATCGTTCATGATTATTTAAAATTAAATTACTTATCACAATAACACTTATTACTAATTCAGACTTCACGTTTCACTATTAGTATTGCACTACTAAAAATCTATAAAAAATAGGAACTTTTTACACACCTTGTGATATTAAAACGAAGATACTATTCAAATTCAAATTTGGAACTTTATCATTGAGTTTACCACAGAGTATTGTTATCT
Source organism: Chilo suppressalis (assembly GCA_902850365.2). Taxonomy (NCBI): domain Eukaryota; kingdom Metazoa; phylum Arthropoda; class Insecta; order Lepidoptera; family Crambidae; genus Chilo; species Chilo suppressalis. The sequence goes on from OU963910.1 coordinate 4,040,822, forward strand.
TTTTCAGATTCTAATAAAGAACTGTCAAATTTGAATTTGGCGGGCTTCGTACAGGGGTGGTGCGCACTCGGCCCGCTCGTGCGACGGTCGGCAAGGAACTCGTCTTGAGGGAGAAAAGACGTTACGTCGGACCCTTCGGGACCCTTCGCTTGTTAGTTTTGAATGGTGATAAGGACGAAATATGGCGTGTTGCTCTTTAGTGGCCGTTTGGTTATATTTGTGTTACAAAAGAATATCAAATATTGTTTGGTGGATTTATATTTGAGATAATGGTATTTTGTTATCGTTTATCTTAATATTGTAAGAAATGTGATTTGTAATTGAGAAATAATAATGTACCTACGTTCTTTAAATATCATTTAAAGTCAAAAACACCGTTTCATTTACTATTTTATATAAGTTCAGGTGCTGGTTGATTATAATTATCCCTCATGTATTTACTTTATAATATATAAGAACCAGTCTATCCTAGTTTAGTATTTATACATAATTACTTTGAAAGACATGAAAAGCAAGAAATGTATGAATTATTTCTTAATGTTTCAAATTTTTATAATTAATATTTCTAAAAGAGGCGACGGTCACAATTCGTAGTGCTCTCATCATACTAACTCGACCAGTAAAGGTATACGTACTAAGACAAATGTTCGAGGTCTTTATTGATATTGAAATTTGTGTTCTATGGCTTTGTAAATAAAGGCGATTGAACATTCAAGATTGCGATAAAAAGGTTTATTCGGAGGGTGAGCTTTCTTCGTGTTCACTAATATTGCTCGTAAACATAAAAGACGCTTATTGATGCAGTGGCGTATTTGGAATTATCTGTTTAAATTTAGTTTTGTGATATTAGCTGTAAGTTATCAACGTGAACAAAGTAGGTACCTATTTAATTATTTTATGCGTACAATTTTATTGAGTTACTATTATTAAAATATTTGGAATAAAATAAGTAAAAAAATATTAATATTTAATTAAATTTTTTGCTTACTTGAGCTTTATTATTTCTTAGTTATAAACTTACCAATAAAGCTTAATAGAGTTACAGCTACACTTATAAGTATTAATGAATCATGGCAAGGAATTTTACTTACAGCTTTTATTTGAATCAAACATTCATTAACTTTTAAAGTTAAATAATATTTCATCACTCTTAGTGCGGCTATTAGTTTTCCTTTATTAAATATACTCAGCCTAACAAATATACCAAATACCTGACCTGATCTTTTTTATTTTGTTGCTTTATTAGCAGCTTTGCAGGCTTATCCAATTATGTACAACTTTAAAGAACAAAAGGAAGCAGAGGTAAACTTGTTTAATTATTTAATAATATTCAATAAGCTCATATCACCTTACTACTTAATGTTATAAAATGTCTCACTTAATGATTGGTGTGTATGGAAACTTAGGAATAAACAAGTAGGTACCATTTAAATTAATTTAAAAAAATTACAGCCTGAGTCCGGGCCAATGGAAGGAAGTATTGCACGGTGGCTTATTTTAACGGTCGCGCGTCGCACGCGTCTGCATCGGTCGGTGTATCAAACTGCGGCCCGCAGCTGAGAACAACAGAAACACGAGTTAATCGTGCAGTTATTTGTTTTCAATATTATCAATATTTTACGGATATGGCAGAGCATCAAAAGTGCATGTTGTCGTGGTAATAATGGTGTATTAATATCCTAGACAGATAAGAAAAAAAAAGACAAAGAGTCTTTTTTTCTTATCTCTCTAGGATATTAAAAGACAGAAATTAAATCGGAAATTTTGGTCGATACATAAAGAAACCAATGGCAAAAAAATGTTAAATCTATTTCGTATTGAGTTTCCGTAGATTGGTATAGTTTTTTTGTTTAGGCAATATCTGTAAATATTTATACTGTTTGTTTAAATGTGTATTCAAGTTGTGTTCGAAATGGCAATATAAAATGTAATACATATTAAGTACATACGTATAGTATGTATAACATTTTCTTGTTTTTGTTATTAAAACAAGTTAAGTTTAACGGTTGAGAAGAAAATTAATTAGATTCAGCAATACCTAATTATGACTCAGCATTCAGCCTTTGGTGAATATTTGAAGATATTTGTAAGCCTTTAGCTTATAAATACACATGATTTATTTATTAAATTTAATGAAACGTGGTATTTTTATTAGGTATCGAACGCACATCGTTTTTAAATACAAAGTTTACGATGACTTTCTTTACTACATACGTCTTAATCATTTGTGTAAAGTTTCTTACGTTCACAAAACTGATTAATTTAACCTTACTTTATAATTTTAAAGGGAATTCATTTGACAAACTAGTATTTTTATTTATATTGTCATATAAATAAACTATTATGCGACCCGCTATCCCACATTGAGCACCCCTGCTTTGTAAGTTGATTGTGAAATGAGCGGGAGGCTATAACGTCTTCGAAATTTAAAAATAAACAACCGAATTAATCTGTGGCATACATGTTTGTTTTTTACAATAATAAAAAATGGGATCAAGGCCATGATTAAGCGTTAATTTTGCAAAAGTAATGGCGTCGATTCTGGTATGATTCTCTAAACCTAAACTTTAATTTGACAATAGTGTATCCTTGTCACTCTCTATACAGAATGAAAAGGAGAGACTAATGTAAAATTAAGTTTTATGTTTAGAAAAGCATACCAGAATTGCCACCATTGTTTAAGTGGTCTATATGAAAATCATAATTATTTATAACAAAATATGTTGCTTTTATCGATATTTTGGAACGTTTTATATACAGCCAGATTGATACATAGGTCGAGTAAATATTTTTATAGTGCATTGATCTTTAGCTATAAAAAATATAGTAGTTATAAAGTTCAATGCTTAAATAAAAGCAAACAAAACGTACCACATAGTAATTATTGTTCAGAATACTTTTCCATTGAGCTATTACTGGCCTTCTTCTAATCCATACTAGTATTATAAATACGAAAGTGTGTCAGTCTGTCTGTTTGTCTTTCTGTCTGTTTGTCTTTCTATCTGTTTGTCTGCCAGTTACCTCTTCACGCCTGAAACGCTAAACCGATTTAATTAAAAATTAGTATGGATATAGTTTGAGTCCCGAGAAAGGATATAGGACAGTTTTCATCCCAGAAATCTTCCTTTGAGGAGGAGGAGAAGAAGAGGAGGTTTAAGAAACCTTTGTATGAGAGTAAGCAGATGAAGTCGCGAGCCCCCAATAGTCGTATCATATTAGACACACAGCTAGTAGACGTTTGTTTAACTAGAGTATCGTCGGCCGCCATCGTAACTGTATTTCGTGACCCTTGCATACCCTGACACCATCCCCTACCTCGTGGACTCCTATAACCTTACTTATAATCCCATACCCAACCTTGTGGACTCCTAAAACACAATACACAATACAATACAAAACACTTTATTGTACACCACATATAACATTAAATTTAGTACATAATCAATTAAAACTAGTGTTACAATGGGCGGCCTTTTCACTTAGAGCGATCAATACCTTACTTATGATCCCATAAAAAGGGCGGATCTGGGGGGGGGGGGGGGGGGTCATGGGGGTCATGACTACCCCCCCCCCCGGGCTGGGTACAGATGGACCAAACCCAGGGGGATTTTATTTAAGTACTTTCAATATTTAATATACCACGACTATATGACCCCCCCCTGGGGCCAAAGCTGGCTTTATGACCCCCCCTGGCGCCAAAGCTGGATCCGCCCTTGTCCCATACCCGACCTCGTGGACTCCTAAAACCTTACTTATGACCCCATACCCGACTTCGTGGTCTCCCAAAACCTTACTTATGATCCCATACGCGACCTCGTGGACTCCTAAAACCTTATCTACTGCTGGTACCCATCACTAAATAGTGGCAGGTATTTAGCTCTAGTCTTCCGTAATTTTTAACTGACTGGTTATTTGAAAGTAATTTTCGAAAAGTAACGGTCATCTTGATACACTGAAGCATAACGCACCACAGACGCGTGCGCAGCACACGAACGGAAGTTGCTAATTTCAACGGAACAATACTTGCAAGATGTACCGCCGGACAGGTAAAACTGAACTCTACACGATGAGAATAAGAGCTAATGAGAGATGTTGTATGATAAGCAATGCACGCGCCGTCATAGTCTATGGCTAAGACGGCGGATGTCTTTAACGCAAGGGTGCCAACCCCATCTTTAAGACGTAAACAACATGTGACGAATATCATTAAAATATATTTATATTTTTCTGGAATTGTAGTAAAAAGTTTTCTTTGAAGTTAGTAATAGACATTGTTTTATCAGGATAGAAAAGTTTGAAAACAGTAACAGTATGTTTTTATTTTTTTTGACTGCTAGACGTTTAAATCTAAAGAAAAGTTTACTAGAAAAAAATCCACACGGACCAGGCAGCAGACGGGACTCGAACCAGCACCCTTCGCTATCCAGGCGAATGCACTGACCATTATGCTACCGCGACCCTGACGGCCGTGTCGAATTTTCTCCAGCCTTAGGCTGCAAGGCATTGCATCTCATTGCATTGTAGGTAACCGACAATGTCAAATGAATACCTTTACAAGTATTAAACATTTGAAAGAAGAAAAATAGCAATTACTAGCAAACCAGTGAACCAAATGTTCACAAAAAAAAAAATGTATTTAATTAATTGAGAACTTCGGAGATTTTGTGCGGTTTCGTTTGAAATAGAAATCACGTGATTTCTCGAAAACCGGGAGTGCTACGTTACTCACATCCGGTTTGTAGTCTTATCAGACTATTCTTAACTTATAACTTAAACATTCTCTATATCTATCTCTTACGGTTTGGCCGCTGAAACAGCACCACGGACGGACGGACGGACTTGTCTATTAGATAAAAGATAGTTATGTTTTTATTTTTTTAAGCATTAAACTGTTAGATGTTTTAATCTAAAGAAAAGTTTACTAGAAAAAGTTGAAGTTACACTAGTTCGTCCCATATTTCTTAACAGGTCTTATGTTAGATAAAGTCTGTGCGGAAAGAGAATGGGCGTGGCGAAAAACGGAACTAACATTAAGACTTTTATTTGGTAATCAAACCCAGCAATCTTTAAAACGTCAAAGTTTTGTATTGATACGGATTTGTTTGTTGTTGTGATTTCTTGCGGTTTTTTTGTATTGAATCATGTCTAAAAGGGGGAAAACCTTACAAATACGGTAGAAAAGCACTACAGGGCCCTCCAATCTAAATCCCATTCTCTTTCCGCACAGACTCTATTTAGCTACGTTGTATCGATTCTATCGATAGGCCTATCGATAGTGTACATGATTTTTTAGGGTACACGATAGTTTTAACTGTGTCTAAAATATTTACTGTGATGAATTGGAAGCATCATCTTAAAATTATAATATATAATTATAATAGAGCTGCAGTGTAGACTTTGGGTCTCTGCATCGCCAAACGGTTGACTTTAGAACTGTACCCCTAGCACGAACCATTACCGAATTCGAATAGTTTGCGAGTGAGAAATGTCAATGTCAAATTTTGTATGGAAACTTGAACAGCAGCGCCACAAAGTACGTAACGAGAACTAAAAATCAGTACACATTTGACAATGACATTTCGGACTCGCAAACGTTACGAATACGATATTGGTTTGTGCTAAGGGTACTGCAATGCCGGTCACACTAAATGGATATGTGTTATATTGAGAGTGACCGTAATACCGGCCATACACACTACGAGAAATCGTTACGATTAGACTGTACCGTCCGAACGGTACCGAACAGTTTTCTATACGTACGCCACGTACGATAAACTGTTCCGTTGGAACTGTACAGTCTGATCGTAACGATTTCTCGTAGTGTGTATGGCTGGCATAAGACATGCAAATAGACATGTGACAGAAACTGTTTAATACGTTTAAAATGTCATGTTGTACAGGCAAGTACTTATTAGTGACAAAACGGTCACTCCTCGGGCCGCTCAAGTGACCAGTCAACTATTTGACGGCAACTCCCGCTAAGTCAGTTAGGCTTAGGGTTGCCAGTATTTTTAGGGTGACTATTTCCTTTTGGAAGAACAAAAATAAAGTACAGAGCATAAAAAAAGAGTACAAACATATTTATTAATATTTTTCATTATTTGTCCTTAACAACTTATTATTTGTTGCTGTTTCTAAATAGAGTATTTTAGTGTACTTTATTGGTATCGTAGATTATATTCAAATTCAATATTATTTATTCAGTCTAGGCTGTTACAAGGACTTGTGAATGTCGAAAAGCTGCTCCATCGGTTCGCATATCTACGGCGGGAGACCTTGTACTGAGAAGAACCGGCAAGAAACTCAACAAGTATTTTTCTCTGTGTATTTTACACAGAGTCGTCAAATTGAAAAATGACTTCTATATGAGATAACTCATGAAGTCACTTTCCATTACAATTGTAAACGATATAAAATTTATGACTATAAAATTTAAAAACAAAATGTGTGTGTCAGCTCCGACGCACGACCGGAGTTTACACTCTAAAACGATTGTCTTTGAACAGACACAAAACAAAATCAAGTCCGAAGAAGTCGGTTACAAGTAGAGATACCTCAGGAATCGTCCCATGGTTTCGACTATCATAGGTTCCATGTCACACATTTTATCATCTAACATCAGCGATATTCATCATATATTTTATTATGTATTTCTGGAAACACACAATTTCAAAAATATCACACACTAGTCATCATTTTGTAAATATGTATTATAATTCCATCTGTACTGAAAATCACTATTCCAGAGTGCTGGACACTTACCGGCATTTCTCTATATTCTGTTATTTATTTGTTTTCTTAATTTTGCTCCGATTTTATCTATTTTATTGACATTTGTGACAACTTAATGTTTTTTATCCGTTGCCATGGCTAAAAGTGAAAGGTGCGCAGACGAGGTTGCGCACAAAAACGTAACGAGGTCATTAATGCATTCATCGATAGATTTTACTCCTCACATTTTTCTCATACCGGGCCCCTTTTTGTAAACTCCAAAAAAACTGATTTAACACAAAGTTTGACGATGCCGTATCCTACTGATTAGGCATAAAAAATGTACGATTAAAGTTAAACACAACGATAAGTAGTACCCAATGTAGTAAGAGCAGACTCATCTCCGCTGGCATCACTCGTTCGCATGAACCAGCCATCGCCTTGTCCAGCCATTATTTAGGGAACATAACGACCCACCTCACACGACACCGCCGAAGAAATTTTTAAGAGAGTCTGACTACCCACAACCATACATGGATACTAGGTTGCAAATAGAAAAATAAAATATATAAGTACCTGTACATTATTATCATAAACTATAAACACAACTGTAGACACATACTATTAAGTCTCTACTCGAGAAATAAGAAGAAGAAGAGAAGAAAGACAATAATAAATAAGTATGGAGCAGACTCATCTCCGCTGGCAGCACCCGTTCATAAGCATATTGTCACAAACGCTCTCGAAACAGAACCGCGAAAGTGCTAGAGATCGAATTTGCCAGATCACCGCGGGTCGCGATAGAGGTCGAGTAATGCGGCTCATTCTAAAATGAGTCTTATGCAGTGCGGTGTAAGGGAGAAAGTGCAACGACATCTGCACTTGTTAACAAGTTATGCGCGTCATCTGCGTAGGTATAAGTAGATACTTCGTACTCGCGGGTACTAGCTAATTCTCAATTTAACAGGTACTTTCTAGAATACGTCGATCGGCGTATATAAGCTCGATTGGCGTCGCGCAGAGACAGTTGAGTTTCAACAGCGATTTCGGAGCGAATCCAAAGGCGATCAAAGTGCAACAAAAGTGTTCAAGTGCGATAGTTTAGAGACTGTAGTAAAATACAGTGTTAAGTGAGTGTTTTGTAATTAACATTGTGTGTTAATTGTGAGAACTGAGTGGTGAATAAAGAACTGTCAAGCGTGAACTGGCATAAAATTTCGAACCCCATTCCGAGACGTAACAATATAAAGAATGCCTACATGAAAATGAGAATAAAACTCTAGAGTACGGCAACCCTAGTAAAATCTCAATTAACACCGGGATTCCCCGATTCACCACTTGCGATGTTCCAGTGCCAGCCGAGGAACTTTCCGAATCGGAATAATTTCCTTCCCGTTGTCCCGAGAATCGAGTCGAGAAGTTTCAAAGATCTCCCGCTAATTGTACTGACACTGACATTTACTGTTAGTCGCGCTAAGTGGCGGACAAGATAACAAGATACTGTTTTGTCTCCTTGTTCGAATGCTTGAGTTCAGAACTGCTGGATTAGGATATTATGCAGTTGCGTTTTCATCTCAATTGTGATTTCAACAAATATACATCATAATCTATACTTAAAATAAATCTGTAAAGATGTCAATTCTGTACATGAAATATATTTTTAAAATAACTATCAGGGGGTGATTAGTGATCGATACTGATGCCAAAAATGCAATCAGTAAAATTTTTGTCTGTCTGTCTGTCTGTCTGTCTGTCTGTGTGTATGTTCCTTATAGAAACAAAAACTACTCGACAGATTTTAACGAAACTTGGTACAATTATTCTTCATACTCCTGGGCAGGTTATAGTATACTTTTCATCACGCTACAATCAATAGCAGCAGAGTAGTGAAGGGAAATGTTGGGAAAACGGGAGAAGTTACTCCATTTTTTAAGCTTCCGTCGCTGGTGCAGCCTTAATGGTTAAAGGTACATAGAAATCATGTATTACGGAAATATTCTACATAAAATTGTCTAAAAAATATCTCGCAACAGCATATGCCTATCTTTTATGGTTGACTCACAATAACACGTGTAATTATATAAATAAAGTCATTTTTTATAGCACAAGCCTGAGAACAAAAACTATAGTTTTCACTACGGCTCTACACCGAAGCGAAGCGAGGGCGGGCCACTAGTATTTAATAAAGATGTTTAGGAGAGTTTATGTCCGTCTTCTTCTCTTACTCATGCTCAAAAATTAAAATGGAAGTGGGCTGGGCACGTAGCCAGACTTAAAGACCAGCGGTAGACCATAACAGTTACCAAGTGAAAAGGCCCTCAGGGCAAACCACGCAAGGGAAGACCGCACGCACGTTGGGCCGACGACATAAAACGAGTGACTGACCCACAATGGCAGAGTATAGCTCAAGACAAAAAAAAGTGGCTATCTTTGGAAGAGGCCTTTACCTGAGAGGGGCGCCTTACGGTTATTCACTAGTAATTAAGTAACTTTTGTCTTAATATATTAGTTAATAAATTTTAGATAAGCAATATTAGACAGTGAACAAGATAGATATTAAGTAATTTAGAAAGTAAATGTATTTTTTTGTCAAATTGTACCAAGGAAATAGAAGGCTTTTTATTTTTTTATTTTATTTATTTATTATGTCCGTCTTCAGGTTAGGTATTCGCAAATATCCTTAAAAGTATGCATACTTTCACATTCATCACGATTATCTCATCACGGCTAATCACCTTTAGGTGTAGTCTCACTCCTATATCCTGTAACAATTTTCTATTTTATTTTAATTAAAAACGAAGACTAAGCTTGGATTAGTTACTCTATGTTTTATCTTTGTTCATTATCATCATCAGCCTATTAATGTCCCCACTGCTGGGGAACAGGCCTTTCCTATGGATGGATTAGGGAGATTGGGCCATGACCCACCACGCGGGCCCAGTGCGGGTTGGTGGGTGCTAACGACAGCAGATGCAGCCGGGTCCAACGGCTTAAAGTGCCTTCCGAAGCACGGAGGAGCTCGATATAGTAAATTTTTTTGGTCATCCATCCAATGACCGACCACTGCAAAAGTTGGTCAACTTCAACGACCGCAGCCGAACGCGCTAACCACTGGCGCCATCGAGCTCCTCATCTTTGTTCATTGAATGACAAATGGCACTTGAGTGATATGAACAAAACACGGCGTAACTAGTCTAAGCTTAATCCGTAGGAGTATATATAAGGTCATTATGGAAATTATAAAGAAGATGTGATGCGTAAGAGTTTTATCATTTTTCCGGAGATCAAAGTGATTGAGGTCCTTATGTGGGCAATAGCTATATGGTTACCCTACGAAGTACGAAAATAATAATTGTTACTTGAGCTTTCCACTTTGTCCTAAAAGATATTGATGTGACCTTTGACGATCAATTTGGCAGCCTAGAAATATGAGACAGTTGAAGACGTCTTTTATGGTCTTGGTAAAACAATAATTGATGTATTTCTTAGAAACAAAAGTATTTCTTAGAAAAAAAGGTCTTCGATATCGATTGATAAACTTAAACCGTACTATGTAAAATTATGGTTTTCATTCAAAAGAACAAAAGACAAGGCGGTCTCGATATTAAATATACAACACAAACTTTTTTATTATCACAGATATTGCCGGAAGATGTAATCACCACTTTGTGTATAAAAAACCTACCGAATGGAATTTCTACACGTAGCTTTTTACCACTAATACACCGTGAATTTTGAGTTTAAAATCGTGTAAATAATATTTTATTTATAAGTGTTTACACTATTGTGTAAACACTTATAAACGAACTACACCCCAGTACAAAAATATTGATTTATATCGTTTACAAAATATCCTAAAACAGCACAAAGGAGATTGCTCAGCTTCCATACATGTTTGGCCTAAAGACCAATAATCATGTTAAATTGTTTCCTAGATTCGAAATTATATATAAATTACTGTAGAAACGAATATTATTGACGGACACCCCTGAGAACTTATATACACTGAACATTTTAAAATAATAAAAAAACAAATATATATTTAACTAGGGAAATCAAGCTAAGTACCGAAATTCTGGATTAGATTCAGGTATATAGAGCATGTAGATTAACAGATAGTTGCCGGTTTTTAAAGTTAATGCATAAGAGTAACTTTTAAAATCAGGTGTCATTTCCGGTTATAGTAAGGTACTCTGTGACAGAAACTGTGTGATGATTGTGAATGAGCCACAGATTAGAGAGAATTTTTAAACTCTCGTTAAACAAACAAAGCTAAGAGATTTAGGTTCTATAGCCATATTTTCAGTAGCTTCATTATTTTTCTTATGTTTTTAAGATAACCATATTTTAGATTTTTTGTGTATCACACCTTATAATTTCATAAAGTCCTTTTTAAAGTTAATATATTATACAAAGGTGTCCGTTGAAATCTAATGACTGTAAATTAAATTATAAATTACGCCAAGAATTACCGTGTATGTCAATATTTTTTGTGCATTTGGGCCAATTTGAACAATCTCCTTTGTAAATAACTTGCTTACGAATACCTATTATTATGGGATTATTATATCCATTTAAAGTACGTAGAACCAAAAAGTAGTTGTGATGAATTGATTTGTGACAATTACAATAGGGATGATGACTAATTTTTTTTCTTCGCTTATTAGGTAGATTATCAAAAAGTATTGGACACGTATTTTTTTTTCACATAATATAAACATTGCAGAGATATATTGATTTTAAAATTCGCATGACGTCACGTTTTACAATTAAACAAGTACAATTTTCATTCAAAAGTGACGTCACGCACCCCTACTCCCAAACTTTGACGCGCTATAACTTTGTCATTTTTTGGTTGATACAAAGAAAAAATACGTATCCATTAATTTTGATCATCTAACTGACGGACTAAATAGAATTTCGTTTACTGTACCCCGTCATCACCTCTATTACAATAAATAACGCATTACAATAAATTATTAAGTAAAATGAATTAACGAGGAGGCACTTTTCGAAAAAAAGAATTCTAGAATTTTATTGCAAAATATAACTTAAATCGTTGCCTGAATTAGCTAGAATTTTCTCAGGTAACTCAAAATTTACGGCGTATACATCGTCTAAAGAAGTTTCGATCCTAATTAATATCATCATTAAAAAATTTCAATTCCAATTACACGTATGATTACAAAAAAATATTTAACCCTAGATAACGTTTTTTTTTAACTTTTATTGTTTATTTTTATAATAACCCTACACCGACAGAAGATGTTAACGGCTACATCGAAAATGATTAACCATATTAACTCTATTTGAAAATAAACTTTGACACATCAGATTTAGGGTGGTTTTCGCGTGATCAGTTCATGTAGTTTTTACCGCTGATTAGTTCCGAGTCAGGTGTAGAGTTGTTAAGCTTTTACGACGGCTGACGAGAGTCGATAATAGTCTATAATAATCTTTGGACCCGATTTGAGTGGCAATTCAACATTGTACCTTATTGTGATTGAACAGTACAAATAACGTAATCATAAAATATTTAGTTCAAACCCCATACGTATTATGAGGAGCTCCACGGTGCGGGTGGTTAGCGCATTCAGCCTGCGATCATGAAAGTTAAGCAACTTTCGCATAGGTCGCTCATAAGATGGGTGACCAAAAACTAATGATCTCGAGCTCCTCCGTGCTTCAGAAGAAACGTTAAACCATTGGTCCCAGCTGCATCTGCAGTCGTTAGCACTCACCAATCCGCACGGGGCCCGCGTAATGGGTCACGGACGTCTCCCTATTCCATCCATAGGGAAGGCCTGTGCCCCTGCAGAGAGGACATTAATAAGCTGATGATATTGATGGCATAATTATGATACTTACATACTTTTTACTTCCATGCAGCGTTCGGGAAGCTTCGGAGAATCTTCGCGTTCAAATTACCTCAGTGTCTCAAGACAAAAGTCTTTGACTTTTGTGTGTTGCCAGAGATGACCTACGGAAGCGAGACCTGGTTCATATGGTGGTCTCATAAGAAGGCTCGAGCGATGCTCGGTATTTCCCTACGCGATAGAATCAGAAAATAGGAATTCCGTAGAGGCAAAGTAACCGATATCACTCGAAGGATTGTTCTGCTGAAGTGGCAGAGGGCAGGACACGTAGCAAGAAGAACCGATGGCCGTTGGAGCGGAAAGGTTCTTGAATGGTGACTACGTACGGGACGATGCTTTGTGGGTAGACCCCCTACGAGGTGGACCGACGATCTCGTGAAGGACGCGGGAGGCCGATGGATACAAGTAGCGCAGGATCGATTGGTGTGAAGATCTTTGGAAGAGGCCAATGCTTAGCAGTGGGCATCATACGGCTAACATGATGACATATTTTTCAATCAATCAATCAATCAATCAATCAAAATCATTTATTCAGTTTAGGCTGTTACAAGCACATATGAATGTCTAGAAGCTACGCCATCGGTTCGTAAATCTACGGCGGGAGATCTTGTACTGAGAAGAACCGGCAAGAAACTCAGCAAGGGCTGATTTTTTTCTCCCTGTTTTATCATTTACAGAGTCGTCAAGTTGAAAAATGACTTCAGAGATGATTCATGAAGTCACCCTTCATTACATAATGTGAAATTATACATTAATTGTTCACCTGCATTTTGATTGCTGTATCACACAGTATAAATACAAACAGAGTTATTTATAATAGGTGTAATTAAACTGAAGTTAAGATGAAGACTTTTGATGAAGTATATATCTGATTTGTAATGAAAGTACGAAATAAGAGGAGATTTATGGCGCCAGTGATTAGCACGTTCGGTCTAGGAGCGTGGCATTTAAACATCTTTCGTAATAGCAGGTTATTGGATGGGTGGTCAAAAATTTATTTTATCCAGCTCCTTCGTTGCCTTGGAAGGCTCGTTAAGCAGTTGGTCTCGGCTGTACCGCAGACTGTAAGTAAGGTTTTGTTTTTGATTTCGATATTTAAAGTGTCTAGCAATAAAATAATGCTGCCGATAGAACAGAACGTGCTGCTAGTATTCATTTGAAATCATTCGAAATATTCTCTACGACATACCTTTACTTACACTGTGAGTAAAGTGCGTAAATTTGCCACTATATGAGAATTAGCCCACGGCACAAGTTATCCAGTATATCTAAAGATTTTTTTCTACAAAAAATCTACGCGGACCCGGCAGCGGCTGGGACTCGAACCCGTACCCTTCGCTGTCTGGGCGAATGCACGGATCAATATGCTACTTACAATGCGAAGAGCAGGCGTTACCTCGCAGCCTAAGAAATGCTAGAGAAAATTCAACACGGCCATCAGGGCCTCGGTAGCATAATAGTCAGTGCATTCACCAGGATAGCGTAGGGTGCGGGTTCGAGTCCCGACAGCTGCCTGCTCCGCGTGGATTTCTTTGTAGGAATATTTTCTTCAGATTTAAAAATCTAGCAGATAAATGCTTGAAAATAGATATATTATCAAGTATATGTTTATTGTACACAATAATACTGCCTACTCTATTGTATATGTTTTGTCCATTGGTTTGGCGGCTCTGGGATCTGTCTTCATTAGATCAATGGAATTTAAAAAGCCCATAGTTATAAAAACAAACAAATTGGAATGTCAGGGAATGTCAAATGCAGAATAACACATTCTGTTCAAATTTAAAAATTTAAACAAATAAATGGGTGCTCTCTGTCATTGTCAAGAAGCGGCATGTGTTAGATTGAATTGTCTTCATTAGTGCGTCTTGAGTTCTGACGTCATTAGTGGAAACCTCCATATGCCGTCTTGGTTCGTTAAATATTGATCGTGTCCTCAATACATTGCAATTAGGGAGGTATTGATGTCAATGTTTTTGTACAAGAGCATTGGGTTTAATATATTTTTAAACAATACCAATGATTACGCGCTTAATGTTTCTAGTAAATAAATATTGTTTTGACGTCAATGTTGTATCATCGTATGTTAGTTTATATAGGTGACCGCTGATTGCACCAAAATCTATTTAGTTATTACATAACTAGTTAAAAGTCATTTAATTTTTCATGATTTATGTTCTCACACTTCAACTCCGAAGTTGTTGAGCTCTGTTATATCTACAGACAGATACAATTCCCTATTTTCCACAATCTTACTTAACAAAGCTTTAATTTGACTGCGAAAATATCAATTCCCTTCCGATTCTCCGCTTCGTTAAAGTAACACTTAAGTTCCATTTCACAATTACCATAAAAGGGATCGGGCGATGTCCCTTAAACTGTCCCCGGTCACCACTAATTTCCGATCTGTGCTAACTTAAGGCGCCGATAAATCTCGCACTTAATTAAGTTGGGGACTTAGACTTGGGGCTGCGCTTTACGATGTGTACCGGCCTTTTCAAACATTTGACAGTCGCGTCCACCTGCCGAATGTTGGCTAATATTTGCCAATATCGCGTCATTTGACCAGACTATCGGTTGATAACAAGAACAAGTGCCTAATCTTGCGAGTTCATTTTGTTTAGATAGAGAACATCACGCGTATTGTATTGGCAATGACTATTGGCAACCAAATTAGTGATGAATGGTGGTTACGAACCATCGAATTCGATGGCAGCTGAAGAGGACTGGAATCGATGGAACTTCATAGTTTTGAGATTCCATTGGGAACCTAAAAGTTTCAAATGGGGATCTATGTCTCGTTCGGGGCCACCCAAAAATTACAAACGCTATAATTTTTTTAGATATATATAAGTTTGTTCATACATACTTTCATCCCCTTTTTATCCTTTTAGGGGAAGATTTACGAAAAAAATCGATACAAGTTTTTTTTTTCCTGTTTTTTAGTAAAAATACTAAATTTAGAGTAAAACCCAATTCGAAATGCGCTTTAACATTCACCCATACAAAAACTTCGACAATCTACTTTTCGGGGGTAGTTAAGGAAAACTAAAAATAACAATGTTTATAATTTCATTAGATAAGTATTCGTGCTAAGTTTCAAGTCTATTATCTCTACGAATAAGATTTTTCATACAAACTTTCATCTCTCTTCAAACAAACTTCACTTAACATCAGGTGGGGTGGAGTCATTTGTCAGACCTATCTATAAAAAAAAAAAACTTTCATTATTTTTCATTCAAAACTTTTGAAAAGTACTTTCTTAGTGTGCACTAGACCTCACAAGGAACCTAAGTGCCTAATTTGGAGTCTCTAGACCCGGCAATTTAGGCTGTGCGTTGATAGAACCTGGAAAGAGATTCTGCACGTAATAAACAAAATAATGTGTTGTATTAAAAAGCGGTCAAAAGTTCAAAAAAAATCATGTTGCTCTTGATGAGTATATTCACAAGTAAACAGACACATGGGAAATTCGTTATTGCAAACTTGCGATTCATTTTTCATAATATCAATTACTTTTCTATGGAATATCGACCAGGAGTAACTGTCTACTTTAACGAAGATGTCGGGTTTGGTGCGGTTGCACGGTACAAAATTAGAAGACACTTTCAAAAAGCAGTTCCTATTACAAAATGCTTTGAATTCAGAATTATTCCTATAATAGGCAATGTTATTAAAAATATACGAATAAAACTTATATTAAATTTATTTAATTATATATAATTTACTGTAAATTGGATCGGACAAGCAGCTTTGTCCAAACAGTGCAAGGTTATGGGTTTAAGTCCTATATGTTACCTAAAACAATACGTTTCTTTTTTTGTATTTTTTAATTAAAATTTAGTAACCGAACGTTGAAATTATTAACGGCGTCTGTTAATCTCTCTTACTCAAAGATGGTAACAAAATATAATGACTGTAAAGTTAGTGTTGTAAGAAGTAATCGCTGGATCTACTGAACCGATTTTGAAATTCGTTTACCAATAGAAAGCCACGTTATTTGTGACTATCATAGGTTATATATTAGAACAAAAAATATAGTGTACACCAAAGCGATTTGTTATTAGTTAGCAGTAGTAGTTGTGGCGGAACTCATTGGTTGACCGAAATATTATCTCAAACTTTTCTTTTTTATGGTTTCCTTACATTAAGCAGATATTTAGGTCAAGATTTGCTCTCATAAATTATCGAGAAAACTTTATAGCATTTCATGTTATTTTTTAATTATTTACTAAAATAGATATGGGTATTTGAATTTCATAATGATTCAAAATACCTATGCAGAACTGTTTATTAGCCTATACGTAGTATGACATATGACATTTACAAAAAATCCTTAAAAACCCTCAGTCCCAATAAGTCATTAAGCATTGATTTGTCAAAAACTTTTATTTGATTGGTCGAATCTCATTTTCATTTTAGATGTTACTTAGTATCACGATTTTTGAACCGGGTTACCTACAGTTTTTACGTACGCACGCAGAGCATAAAAACTATGGAGCTATCCACGAGTAATTTTTTTAATGACTACATCACGGGGTGAAGATTGACGAATTATTGATTGAACAGCAGGAACAGTTGGTGAATTGAAAAAGTCTGAGGTACCCATTTTTTTTCTTTGTTGACCGTTGAACCTTTTTTTTAACTGAATATAATGTGTGGGTGTACCTGTTAGCTACAATAGCTCTAGTTGAAATAAAAAGTATGGATATCACAAGAAATCTTTCGCATCGATCATTCGATCCGATGTGGATCCGCGCCTCTCCCATATAGATTCGCGCGGAACCGCATCGGATCCTCGCGTAAAAAATGTACTGAATAGCCCCGCAGGCTTGTTTGCCAAACTTTAAACATAACAAATTGTAAGATCTAAAGAAAATATAACGAGAAAAAGTTCCACGCGGACCAGGCAGCAGACGGGACGGGATAAAAATTATAACTATAATTGCTATTTCTTCTTTCAAATGTTTAATACTTGTAAAAGTATTCATTTGACATTGTGGGTTACCTATAACGTGAGGAGATGGCGCTGCCTTGCAGCTTAAGAATGGCTAGAAGTATTTCGATGCGGTCCGTAAGGGCCGCGGTAGCATAATTAGTCAGTGCATTCGCCCGGATTGCGAAGGGTGCGGCTTCAAGTCCCGTCTGCTGCCTGGTTGGAACTTTTTCTAGTTATATTTTCTTTAGATTTAAAAATCAAGCAGATACATGCTTGAAAATAATAAAAATTATAAAATTGTAAGATGATGATGAGGTTACTTCCCCAGACGTAGAGGGGGGCTCCTATTCAAACGGGAATTCCCTATACCCTATAGCTCTATAACATATGGATCATGTGATTGTATGTTAACAATAAATTATTTTAAAACATTATTTTGTTGATCATATTTAAAAGGTGAAATAGTGTATGTTTACCTTTCAATAACATACACTGGTACATCCGCCAGTAATAATTACTTCATTCAAATTCAATCTTTGTTTTTAACAAGCACTAAAAGTGGCTTTAACTAAATAAGAGACTTTCTTAACGTCTGCTTAGGTAATATTTATTATAAGACGGAGCAGCTGTCCCAAAGGGTGTGCCAAGTAATGCACACAGCTGGCGTTTATCTTCCGACCATTCAGTCATGAGCTCTTGACTGCATCAATCATGTATTGATGTATAGCTGAACCTTATACGGCTACGCATCAACCGACCGAACAAGACCTCTCCACACTTTTTAATTTCTTTAATAGTAAGGTTCAAGGTAAAATTGGAAATTATACACTGAAACAGACCGTTGCCAATAATTCACCTGTGACTTTTAAAAGAGGTTCTAGTTAAAATCATTTGAGTACCGATTTGAGTGAAATAATTATAATAATAACACATTCGTCTTAGAATGGTAGACCTCCCAAAAAATACATATCTCACAATGCAAAAAGCAGCTATCTTAAATAGTTGTAGAGTATTTAGAAAGTTTTTAAGTAAGGAATAAACAATAGATGCAGTCTGATACTTGGCACAGCCCGTACAGATTGTTTAACCAGCCTCAAGCTGACAAAAAAGAAACCAAAATAATAATAATAAATGTTTATTGAATTTCAGTTTACAATAAATTACTTAATTCTAGAAATAACAATGGATATGTAACTTATACTATAGTCTGAGCTAGGTAAACCTGTGTTTCAGGCAAAAGTCTTCTACAACTAAATATATACAATAATCAAAACTATAATTTATAATATACAACCAAAACAATAATTAATTAAATCAAGCATTATAATATACCATAAATTAAATATACTCTAAGATAAGGTACTATTTATTTTAAAAAGGAGATCTACATCTCTGTTTCATCGTAGGACATACTTAATTGGACATATTTAGGAGATATTTAATAAAAACAATGAGGGCAGTTGCTACCTTCAACACCACGAAAAACCACGGGTAGTGCACATTAGAAAGCTGTTTTAGACAATTGACGGGGGAATCCGTCATTTTTACATATTACTGGAAAACAGCTTAGTTATAACTATTGTCAAATTAATGTGAGTGTTTTTTTTTAATATTAAGGCACTTGAACCGACGATGAACGTGAAACGAGTGTGTGTTCCAATAGTTTCAGGGCTGGGCTTTAATCGAGTGTGCGCGAACAATGGGCGATTACACTTGCAAGCGATCGCAGTTCGACGGCCAAACGAGAATCGCGGAGCGAGTATTATCTATGATAGCTCTTGTCGCTCAGCGACAAACTAGCGGAGCAAATTCTCGTCGGCAACAGTCAGCGATCAACTATTAATATATGCCTCTCTTTCGTTTACACGGAATGTTTACCTACTGTACGTTTCTTGAGCGAGAAAATAGCCGATAGCTAGCCGCTTCCTCCCCGGCGGTAAAACAACAGCCTAGAGAGTGGAAAAGATGCGTATACAATTTTGGCATTCCTCTGGCTTTGTTGCTCTCTCTTAACGTATCTCCATCGGCAATTGAGTGATTTCGCAGCTATCTGCAGGGACGCAGGTCGGTGAGATATTTTTCCTCATGGAGCGACACTTCTGCTGGTGTTCCCCAAGGCGGCGTTTTATATCCTCTTCTCTTTCGCTATATTTATTAATTCTATTTCTATTAATATTTATTCTAACTACCACCTGTATGCAGATTATCTTTATCCCTCTCTATCTTTCGGATTATAAGTGAATCCCTCCAAAACACAGTGCATTATCATTGACAGAGTAAGGTTGATTGCCAGAGTGAACTGGCAATTACTTCCTAAGATAACTCCTGCTGGCACCAATATTCCATTCAGTGTTTCTGTAAAAAAAATAGGATAAAGTATCGATAACTATTTGAGCTGGAGTTCACAGTTTCAAGCTGTTAGCCAAAAACTGTTTGCTTCAGCTGCCTCGCTGAAGGGACTCCGTAACTTCCTCCCTACTGCCATGAAAATTTTCCTAGCACAGTCTCTGCTGCTTCCTAATTTTGATTATGTTATCTCTTAGGTCATCAAAAAATTTAATCCCTTAAAATTCCTATTTATGACACAACCTTCTATGATCGTTCTTTTGCCGTTCAAGCTGTTCGCCTATGGAATTCTCTTCCAGTATCCCTAAAACGAGCACAATCTCTTAGATATTTTCAAAAATCTTGTTGTCAACCACTATTTGTCGATGTAACTGCATTTATTTATTTTCTCCGCTGACTGTACTTAACTTACATATGTGAAGTCTATGTTTGTATGTATGTGTCATATATTTATATTATTTGTATATATCTTATAGTAATATTATGTGTATATATTATGGGTATGTATACATATATTATATCACTTGTTAATTTTAATAATACCGCCGACTCCATTTCCTTCCAATCCTCTTCATCCAAAGGTTGTCTGGAAGAAATTAGCTTTTAGCTATAAGAACGCCCATTGAAGCACGATGTTTACACATAATGTATTTACCTCATTTGTGTACTGTACTGTGGTGTTTTCAATGAATAATTGTGTATTGTATTGTATATGACCCGCCTGATGGTAAGCTGCTGCCATGGCCTATAGTCTTGCGATACCAGAGTATCACTCGTGCCGTTGCCTAACAAGATCCCATCCAGGTCATAAACTCGTTATATAAATTATAGATGGCTGACTGACTTTGTTATCAAACATTTTACATTAAAATGTGCTATCATCAAGAAACAATGCCTTCTCAATTCAAAATTGAGCTCGTGTACTGTACTATAGGGCTTTCAATCCTGATGCATGATAACAAGACTCTGCTGATAAGCTAAGTAACTGCTAATGAAAACATTTCGTATTACCACTTATGAGGGGCTGGCATGAAAATGTCCTTTCAGAATCCGATAGATATCTCTTCGAAGATAACCTTGTCTTATTCTTAGTCGGTAAGGTACAGCGTCTACTTGGTTATTATTAATGGCGAAAACGCAACGTTATATCATAATAATAATAATATTCTTTATTGACATACACCTCACAGGACATACAAGACATTAAACATGACTGTGAAAACGTACACAATAGGCGATATATTCATAGTTTAACGTCCTCCGTGGCCGTACACCGGTTTCATGGTGTCGCCGACTCGAGAGGTCCCGGGTTCGAATCCCGATGGGGGCAGATGTTTGTGTGATGAATACGAGCATTTGTACTTCAGTCATCGATGTTTAATATGTATTTCTATATAAATATACTTATATACGTACAGTATATGTATTCTATCCGTTACCCTAGCATCTTCTAACACAAGCCTTACAGTGCTTACTTTGGGGCTAGGCTTATTGGTGTGAGTGTTGTAAATATTGATTTATATATAATGCACTTAGATTAAAGCAAAAAGCGAAGATACGGCACTCGTGGTTCAAAATTGATCCGTTTAAATTGTGGTGCATGACCACAATTCGCTTTAGTCACAATTGGACATTCAAACACGCTGCATGAGCACTCAATATGGCAATATTTTTTAGGCTTTTATAAAGAACAGAAATAGTTCAAAATCAAATAAGACATGCCTTGGCAACACTTTTCAACCGTAAAACTGTAAAAACATTTTTCTCAAAAATCACGTAAGCGTACAGTACCCTTAGCACGGACCAATATCGAATTCGAATAGTTTGCGAGTGCAAAATGTCATTGTTAATTTTTTTATATAAACTTGAACGGCAGCGCCAAAACAGTTCACAGTTTTATCTCGCTTGCTCGATTGAATGTTTATATACAGACAGACGTGTGCGTGTGCAAGAGTTGCTTATGTAGTTGAGTCGGATCATATTTTATTTGATGCTACTATAAGCGTACCGTATCTTCCCTTTTTGTTTTAATCTAAGATAATGCAGTAAAAACCTATTTATTTCAATTAAATAATAAAAAAAAACTTTTTAAAGTGATCATTATTAAATGACATTTGATTCTTTGCTATTAGAATGCATATTATTACGTCCAAGAACGTAAGTTTTGCACAACCAAAATTAATGTTGAAATTTCAGAAATGTTCCCATATCAAATTATATATTATATTGTTGAACGCTGCAATCAATTTGAATAAAAAAAAATACACCTCAATAACTGATTATCGTAGACCTAAAAACATATATTACAGCAAAAATATATTTGACTGATCTGCGATAGCAGCACGTGGACAGTATGCTTAACATTTTGTGCAAATTTTATAGCGGGCTGCTGTCTTTCGATTTGCATATGAATACGGCTTATAGAACACTTTATGGGTTGCATAGTCTCATAAAGGGCTTAAGTTACTTTAAGACAGCTCATAAATAATCAAGGTTTTAATGATTTTGGATTTTTTACAAGATTTGGATTTCTGTGTATAAATCACAGGGATAAAGTATAAATCTTGTAAGATTTTTTGTTCGACCAAAAAATTTATACTTCCATAAGTACACTGTAATCTGTCTATCTGACACTCGAACAAACATACATTGCAAGTTAAATAAAAGCTTTTAAAGAAGTGTATACTTATATCATTTCTTAATAGTGTTGGGGTATTTTGCCGAATGCAAAATTAATGAATGAACGAGATAAGAAGCTAAATGTTTTGTAGATTTAGAAAAAAATATTTTAGTTAATTTCTACGGGTCCCCATTCCACCACAAGCTCCTAGTAAAGATTGAGTTACTTAACACAACAGCATTTCTGTGAGAAACTGTGGCACTAAATGCCTCAATGACCATCCAAAAATCGATGCCTCAGGAAATCCGCTACCAAAAATAAAAAAAAATATAAGGCCAGATCATAAATAAATAAATAAAGCTCCTTTTCACTTACAATAAAAGTCTTAATACCAACAACGGCATAACAGGCATGATTAAAATAATGTTATTTCTTATAAGATTTATCAATATGATTATTCTGCTCAGTTGGTATTGAAAGTTGCTTTACATTGTTTACAACTTTCATGGTCACTAACATTATAGTAATTTAAGTTATTAACGGGATTGTTACCATGTACCTTGTTTTTAGTAACACCTTCCGATATTTCGGCACCGTTACAAGCGCCATGATCACGGAGTAACTGATCAGTTACTCCGTGATCAAACAAGGTATATGGTAACAATCCCGTTAATAACATATATTACTATAAAGTTGCTTTATGTGAAAATATTACCATAATATTTTCTATTCTTGTTGCAAACTACAAATAAACAGTTCAGTTGTGGCTTCACGCTTATATAAGCTTTGACGTGTGACAATAAGGTCAGCCGTCATGCAGGTATGTAAATAAAAGAATTCAATGATCACTTAATGATTTAACCATAATAAAGACTTCATTATTCACAAATAATTATAATCAATTGTGCGATGAAAACGCAGGCTAAAAGTTCAATAGAGCAATTAGCATGTAGCTTTTACTAGAAAATAACAATTTCTTTGTATTGAAACAGATGTGTCAGTTAAGCCGCCGATTGTTGCTGCTATGTTGTAGGTATTTACGTGTCGATGTTTGTGATTATCTGTTGGATGTTATGGATTTCTAAAAAAAAGCCAGTGTGCTTATGACCACATGACTGAAGTGAAACTTGTTTAGCTCCAATGGTCTGAAAATTATAAACTTAACCTGAAGTTTAGTTGATTGAAAAAAAACGTCCACCAATCCGCACTGGGTCCATTATCACCCACCAATCGGCTGTGGGTCCGTTATCGTCCACCAATCCGCACTGGGTCCATTATCACTTACCAATCCGCACTGGGTCGGCTATCGTCCACCAATCCGCACTGGGTCCGTTATCGTCCACCAATCCGCACTAGATCCGTTATCACCCACCAATCCGCACTGGGTCCGTTATCACCCACCAGTCCGCACTGGGTCCGTTATCACCCACCAATCCGCGCTGTGTCCGTTATCACTCACCAAGCACTAGTAGATTCATGTATTTTGTGACGGGTACTGTTCATTGTTTACCGACGAGACACCGATGACACTAATCGTAACGCGAAATCGTAACACATTCGCCAGTAGTCAAGAGTACCTAAAGAAGTTTCACTTCTAAAAGAAGTGTTATGTGTTAAGGGTTCACGTACAACTGATCAATGGTACATCTGACGTAGAGGGATAATTTGGGATCCATTTCATTGTAATGTGGTTCGAACATTCGCATTGCAATAAGATCAAAATCTTCACATGAATATGGCGTTGAAAATTTATGATAACAATCATAAATTTTCAATGTAAGCCCGAGACGAAGTCGTTGTAAATATAAATTACGCACGAAGATCATACAACGTTTTTCAACACATTTGCGAGGAAACAGTATATTTACCTAATTTAAGTAAACTGTTTTCTAATAAGAAAATGGCGCCACGCGCCAATTTTCATCTCTTTTTCTTTTTAGTATTAGTCTCCTTTACTTTTTAGTATTAAAAGCGCTTCCAAGTGTTCAATAGAAATTAAAAAAAACAAACCGTAAAGAATACTCACGGCGCAATGTATGGGTGCGTGCGGTAAAGTGTTTTACAGCACGCTCCGTTGTATGGCCCGTAATTTTGAACTTTCCAACGATGTATACAACGTCCGTAAATGCATATTTTGAGCAAATATTTAAAAAAAAATAACAATTAATTCCTAGGTACGAATAATGTGGCCTAATTTGTACCGATGCGTTACTATTGCATATTTTAACACGAAGAAGTAGTAAGATATACTTACTAATATCATATTAAGTCCGGTGAGTTCGTTTTTTGTTTTTTTTTGTTGAGCGCGCTATTTCAGAATATACTGGTCCGATTTGAAAAAATATTTTTATGTTAGATAGTGCATTTATGGAGGAAGGCTATATAAGGTTATATAACATCACGTTAGGTAGGACCAGTAGGAGCGGAGCATTGATGAAAAATGTTGCATAAATGTTTTTTGTAATCGATATGTCCGACAAATGACTGACCCCACCTGATGTTACTCGTAAGTGATAGTGAAATGCAGACGTGAAGATAGCTGGTACAGCAGTTCTACCTGCGGCACCAGCCATCCTCACCTTGCCGGCCTGCATGTTGCTTCTTCACATATTTATTATATATTTCTTCATATATTTCTACTTCATAGTCCATTTGTGTGCTGATTAAACGGCTAAAATTACACAAAAATCGAACGAAATTGTTCCCCTTTAAGGCGCTTTGCAGACGACGGGGCGGGGCGGGCTGGTCAATTTCGCCGCGAATAATAGCACAAAGTGAATCCTATACTTCAAACGCACACAGCGGTCAAAAAGACCGCGCCTTGGGTGCCCGGCGGGCACTGGCGGCTCGGCATGTCCGCGGCTGCCCGCCGTGGATCATACAAACCAGTTTATATGCAGTAAGGGTGCGGCCAGAGTGCACTCAGATTCAGACTCAGATTCAGATTTCGAAAACAAGCGCGAGAAATAAACAGTGTAGTCTAAGCAGGTTGCCTGCTTTTTCTCGCGCTTTGTTTTCTGAGTCTGAATCTGAATCTGAATCAGGAGTGCAATCTGGCCGTACCCTTCGACTACACTGTTTATTTCTCGCGTTTGTTTTCGAAATCTGAATCTGAATCTGAATCTGAGTGCACTCTGGCCGCACCCTAACGCAGACGGCGGCGCGGGGCGGTCAGCTCAGTCCGCGCCACGCGCTTATTAGTGATGGACTATTCACTAGAACGAACGTCCTAAACTGACCGCCTCTGCCCGTCGTGTGCTTTGTGTACGCGGCGCGGGCAGCCGCAGACATCGACGGGCAGACGCGGTCTTTATTGCTTCGCGGACAAAATGCCCGCCCCGCCCCGTCGTCTGCTCAACGCCTAAAAGTTATAGAGAAGGAGCGCTTGTTCGTGAATTCACTCGATGCACCACAGAGGTTAAGGTGACTCTGTTTAAAGCTTTTTGTCAGTCCTTTTATGCTTGTGGTCTCTGGGTGGCATATTCACAGCGAGCCTATAATGTCCTGCGCGGAATAATGCCTTCAGGATTCCGTTGGGGCTGCCGTGGCTATGTTCCGTTTTCAAAATGTTCGTAGACGCGCACATAGATGGATTTCATGCAATCGTGCGCAAAAAACGGCTTCTTTATTACACCGTCTACGTTACGGTGGCAATGGCATCCTGAAAATGATTGCTGCTTGAATGGACTGCCCCATACAGAGACACTGGGTCGAAATAGCCATGGGACTTCAAAGATAATAAAAAATAAATAGACATGTGTAATATATGATATAAGTGTGAGAATAGAATAAATATGTAATGCCTGATAATTTAGTAATTTTAAAAATAATTTATTAATATACTAATAATACTAACATAGGATAAGCCCGACATTATTACTAACTTGTACTAATAGTTTTATGGTTTTTATGTTTATCTGAAATAAATTATAATTAATATTCCATTAATATCCTTAGATCTATCGTGAAGAGAGCTTACTGATTAGAGTAGTAATGAGAGTCAATAGAGTACCCATTTGTAGTAGTAAAAAAGTTTTTACGTGTAAGACATTGCCACTTGTAAATATTTTGAAAACTTCGATTATTTTAAAGTAAAATACCACTGATTGATTTTCAAATTTGCCTGCGCATTTCTTCGAGAGCCATTAAAATTTTTCTTGTCTCATTAAAAATGGATCGAGAACATTTTTTACGATTTTAAATGTGGCTTAAAACCTGATGAGTCATTTGATCGATTTCGAACTGCTTTTATGGATGAAGGACCTTCAAAAGCAACCATCTACCGTTGGTATAGCGAGTTCAAACGCGGTCGTCTTACTTTGGAGGATGAACAAAGGAGTGGTCGTCCTACGACGGCTGGCACCGAAGAAAGTGTGCTGGCAGTAAAAAAATATTTTAAGAAAACATACGAATTACATACGAAGAGCTTCAGCATACTCTGCAGATTGGTTCAGGAAGTGTTCACAAGATTTTGCACGAGCACCTTTCGTAAGGAGAATAGTTTCCCGCTGGGTGCCGCACAACCACCCCGAAGCTCAGAAGCAGGCCTGTGTGGATTGGTGCAGTGATATGATACAAAAATTTGATGCAGGCTTGTCACGGCTCGTTTACAATATTGTGACAGGTGACGAATCCTGAATTGATCCAAAGCATCCAGAAACAAAGCGTCAGTCGACAGTTTGTCTGTTTCAAAATGAACCAACACCTACGAAATTGAAGCGATCGAGGAGCGCAGGGAAAATTTTGATCGCTAGTTTCTTCACTTTGACGGGGTACCTAATTTTAATTCCACTTCGAGACCAAAGCAGCATCAACGCCGAATGGTATAGCACAAAATGGCTGCTAGAAGTTTTTCTGCAATGAGCAACACGCGACCTTACATCGGGCTCCGCGGGGTTTTTCTTCACCACGACAGCGCGCCCGCGCGCTCTGCGATCAAAACGAAGGACTTCCTGAACTTCACACCAGTCAGAGTCTTGGGACACCCTCCTAACAATCCTGATTTAGCTCCGTGTGACTTCTTTTTATTCCCTAAAAAAAAAATCAGCTCAAAGGAATACAGTTTTCATCGCCGGAAGAAGCTCTAGCAGCGTTTGAGAAGGCCGTGGAAGGGTCTGTGGAGGACTGGAATGATTTGAAAATAGGTTCAGACCTATGAAACTTTGTATAGAGGCTGGAGGAAAGTTCTTTGATGAGATTTAATAAAATAAAATATTTTTTTCATAGATGTTAGTTTTTTAGTTTCTCAAAACTTTCTGTGTATCCCACGTACAGCTTTTAAATTGAACTATAGTATCGTCAACACATGATTCATAATATATATCATATAGAAATACCCGTTGCAATAATTCAAACCCAAACATTTTTGCATATAATCATTTGTAATAAGCTTTTTTAACAAGTGATTTTTTAAAGGATTATTTATATTTAGTCAGGCTTAACTCTTGAAAATTGCTTGGGACTTTATTGTATAAAGCACTTCTACCACCTGACTAAATTCAGACGTTCTAAATCATTCAGTAACTAATTCAGTCAAGTGAAATAGCACTTAGGAAGTAAGGATCCTAATTAGCATCCTAAATCGGAAGAAGTGTGGCTTCTGACTGACTAAATCATTTAGTATCCTAATTAGAACGCGACTAGGAAGGTGTAATAGCGTTTACATGCTTCAGTCGCACCGCAAGTGTCACTGCGTGAGGGCGTTATTATGTCATCGATTACGAATTACGCAAGTGCGCGATGTCGGCGATAAAAGAAAAAAAAGTTATGAGTAAATATGCAGCATCTTTGGAACAAAAACGATAAAAATAACTTTAATAATATTAATATTCTTTCACCCACGTTTTTTGTTTTTTACTTTATTTTATTTTTATTGAGCCAACGGCCAGGCCTAAGAAAAGACCGTTTTTATGTTGCTTTGACAGGACTGGAGCAATTACGAAAAAGTCTGACTGAATTCGCCGCGCGCTTGCAACTGATTGAATCAGTAACTAAATTAGTCAAGTGTTATCAGAAGCTTCTAATTATTTTTCTTTTTAGGATCCTAACTAGGACGTCTGAATTTAGTCAGGTGGAATAAGCGCTTAAGCAAACACAAATACCTCTAAACGAATTATTAATTTTATGAAGCCTCACAGCAGGTAAAGTTAAATTATTTTTAATTCTAGTATTAGTGTATGTATTTCACTAATTAATATTTTTTTAACGAATACTAAGTTTTCTTACATGCATTGTGATGCAACCGTCTATGCCTATTTCTTTAAACTTATATCTAAAGGATTTCTTTAATATAAGATTATAGATTGATCGAATCGCCCTCTTCTGCAACACAAATATAGTTTGAATATCGGCGGCATTTCCCCATAGAAAAATACCGTATTGATTTATAAAAGACACAATCATCAGTTTCCTATTGAGAATGGACCCTGTAAAATCAAAAGCGCTACACTGGCTATAGCGGCAGACGAAACCGGTATGATAAATAATAGTGTTAACCAATATTGGGTAGGAGAGCTAGTGAACCCTATATACAGTATACAGGCAGTTAACAATCTTGTCTTCTGCCTCACACCATCTCCCAAATTAGTTAACTGCCGTAGAAACTTTTTGTTTCAGGGAGCACGGGGCGTCTGTGACAAGTAACACCTGGCAGCAGAGCTTAAGAATGTCAAGCGAGTACTAAAGCATAATAAACTGAAAGTACCACGTCATCGTCACAATCGCACCAAACCTAGCACAGTTTTTATTTATTTATTTCATATCAAATATAACAATTACATAGCTAAAAAGCACGCCATAAATAGCAAGGATTTGTCCGGTATGCTCATAAGCTGATCGATAACTACTACTGCTGTACTACTTTACATGAAAGCAGTCACTGATAAAATTGAGAGAATTCTGAAGCCAGCTTCAATCACTACTTACTTCAAGCCACCGAAGAAGATCAACCAGCTCCTACTTGCAATATACCTGTCAAGTGCAATATACCCTTTCAAGTACCTAAGTTGCATGCGACTGTAGGCTCTCCTACATCGGCCAAACAAAAGGGAGTATAGGAACTCGGTTAAAAGAAAAATTGTAGATAATTTAAGAAACATAGGCGCGATAATAAGTCTGCTGTGTGTGATCATGCATAAGGGGAACCAAAAAATTACATTAGATTTGTTAAAACACATATCCTTGCAACTGAACAACGATTCATTATTAGGATGACACGCGAGGCTGTTGAGATTAAGAAACGTCTAACTTTTAATAGAGAAAATGCTTGATATATACTATCAGCTTGGGAACCTATTATACAACAGATAAAATCCCCACGCGGCATACACACTGCAAGACACCAATACCACACCAAGAAAATATAAGGATTTACATTGTATTTAAAATAAATTTGTGAATTTTTCGCATTTATAATATGAGTGTGAAACATTCATTAAATATATAGATATATACTCACTTTTATGGCCAGAAAGAAGTAATCTGGTGCTTCATTTAGAAAAGTTTCCACATTTTGGATCGTAAATACTTTCGACTTTTTTCCAGATGACCTTCCGATTTCCTCTTTAAAAAAACCAACAATCCACTGTATGTGTTGATTTGTATATTATGTTTGATGCTGATTGTAGATCTGAGCATTGAATAAAGACACCATAGGCTGCTTGACTTCCGAATTGATCCTAAGTAATGGAAATAAACCAAAAGGACGGATTCGGACACAGCCTTGATTCCTTTTATTTTTCTCCATGTGTTGAAATCTTCATACACTTATTCATACTTATTTTTTTATTTTTCTTGTAAGAGATTGTTAATAATCCCTAAAGCGTCTAATTTAATAAGCTCCGGAGCCTAATCACTATCGCTCGACGACATTTTGACACGGAACTGTTAAAATAACGTAGAAGTTACTTATTTTACTTTCTGAAAATAGCACCAAAAACTGGCTTTTGTTTTGAATTTTTTCAATCGTTTTTTTTAGTTGTAGGTGGCCTGTCCGATTTTCGAATAAACTCTCTTTGCAATGCCATATTATTATTGAAAAACTCTATGATAGATACGTATCTATTAGGAGCTTTCATACGAATTTTAACGTTCCAAATTCAAATCACTTTAATCCCTTGGGAGTTTCATGCAACATTATCTCCCTTGGGAGTCAATGACTTGCTTTACGTTGAGATTGCGTGATAAATAATTGGACATTGCCGAGCAGGTGGTATGAAAATAAATTAGCTGTACCAATTACAAGGCTCCACAAAATCAATAATTCATTTAAAGGTCTTTGTGTACACTTTTACAATAAAGTCCCTAGCAATATCCAAAAATTATGCATCAGGACTTGAAATTAATATTTTTGAGCAGGTGATATTAGGTAAATAAAGGTCCCCGTCTAACATAAAAGCCGATAATTTTATAGATTCAGTTGGAAGACACTTAGAAATTATAGACTCATGTAAAAATATAACAATTATCGGAGATGTAAACATAAACTTAAAAGTCATACCTACGGAAACCACGTATGAACGTAATAATCGTTTGAAATACTTAAATACTTTATCTTTACTTGGCATGCTCCCAGGCCATTACTTACCGACTAGGAACAGTAGCTGTCTCGATCACGTGATTTTAAAACTTGATAAACATCGCCATTCTGCTTTGGTTGCAGTACTAAATTCATCAATTATAGATCATTCTATGATACTTCTATGTCTAACAAATATACCTGATAAAAAACACTAAATACAAATTTGTTTCTTAGATTTTCACGCACATCACTCATTAAATAAAACCAGTTTTTACGGGTTAATGCACGAAACTTGGGAAACCACCAGCTTGGGAACCTATTATACAGGAGATAAAATCCTAACCCCGAGCACACACTGCAAGACCATCAGATACTACACACATCAAGTGTCTAGGGATCAACATATATTTTTGCAATAACTTTTCTCCTGATTGATATTAATTAAAATTTTCTTTAAGGATTCATCAAATAAAGTGTTTTCGTTTGTCACAGTAACGATAAACCAAGTCACCTTTGCATTAATAAAGAAATTTGCCATTTTCCTAATAAAGGGATTTTTGACATTTGAACCACTAACACAAAAGTTCGAAAAAAAGACTGAAATAACAGTTTTCTCTAAAATTTTATTGGGTAACTTAAACAATTAATAATCCGTATTTCTACCGCGAACACTAACAACACAAGAACATCGGTTTGGCATACTCAAAATGAGTTCATCCAAATCACGCTGTAGAATGGCCGCCCATGTTCGTTGCAACAACAAAAAAAGGTCTTCTTGCGACTGGATACCCTCCATATTCGGCAGAGCTCTTCTCTGTAGCATATCCCATGCATGCTCAATCGGGTTCAAGTCTGGCGACTGAGCAGGCCAGGGCAGGACATTGATGTTAGCTGCGGCGAGAGTCTGTCTTACAACTCTTGCGGTGTGCGGTCGTGCATTATCATGCATTAACTGAAATAAGGGACCGATTTGCACTTGTAGAGGAACGATGACGTCTGATACAATCGTCTCAGCATAAATTTGAGCGTTGAGGTTGCCTCTGATCCAAATCAACTCAGTTCTTCCGCCGATCCAAATACCCGCCCATACCATGATGGTTCCACCACTATAAGGATGGACTTCCTGGCAGGATTTTAATCGCTGTTGGCGTCCAGGGGTTCTCCAGTGTCGTATACGTCTTGTATCCGGTCTCATACCAAAACGAGACTCATCAGAAAAGCACACGAAACGCCATTGTTCTTCTGCCCAATTTCTGTGTTCAAGAGCCCATTGATATCGAATCCTACGATTGTGCATTGCTATAGGTGGTACCCGTAGCGGTCTTCGGGAATGAAGGTTCACTTCATGCAAGCGGTTTCTGACTGTTTGGTCGCTAATTAAGTTCCCTGAAGAGCGATGAAGCCTCACGGCTAACATCATGGCGGTTATTGTTGGAGCTGTTCGAGTTAAGATTTGAATGTATCGGTCTTGTCTCCGTGTGGTGCAGCGATACCGTCATCCATGGCGCTCAGCCACGGTACCAGTGCTTCGGTATCGTGTCCAAAGTCGACTGATAACACTCTGACTTGTATTCAGAGCTAAAGCCACAGTACGTTGCCGGGAACCAGCTTCTATCATTCCCACGGCTCTGAGCATTTCTTCCCTGCTTAAATGACGTCGCCGCTCCATAATAACGTTGGTTTTAATCAGTAGTAGGGAAACAGTAGCACTAATAATGTCTTCAATGCGTTGTATGTTTTTATAGGGAAAATATTGACAGCTGATTTTCATCTTTTACTCGAATTTGATTCACAGTTCCTGATTCAAATTATGAAATGCACCAAAAAGGATCCATATAAATTTATAAAATCATAAATTTATTACAAAGCCACATCTCAATCTCAAGAAATCCGCATAAAAATGCTTGATCCCTAGACACTTTTGATGTGTGTATTAGTTCTTTTTTTTTGCATAATTTAACATAAGAAGGAGATAGAAAGCATCTCTTGAGTTTGTTTCGCCGGTTCTTCTCAGAAAGGTCTCCCAATTTTGGAACCGGTGGTAGTTTACGGTAGTTAGGGTCAAATAAATAAACTCATAATTACAAAAAAGACTTCTAAATAAAATACTTTATTAAGTAAATTAAATAATAAATTCATACATAGACAATAAAACTTTAAAAATCGAACAATGAAATAACCAAACGCTCAATAAAAGTCTTTCGAAGGTAGCTCGACAAATTAAATAAAAGTTTTATTCTGACGACGAAGCCTGTAAAGGCTACGAAACGTCAATAAATAAATAAAGTTTCGTGCATTAACCCGTAAAAACTGGTTTTATTTACTAAATACAAAATCTAAAATTATAATTGACTATAAAAATGTATACAAGTAACTAATAATATGTACACTTTCTTCTGTTGATATCTCACGTTTTAGCACCTATAAAGATCCTAATGCACTTGCGGATGCTTTGATTGGACTTATAAAATCTAATATAGATATAAATACAACTCATATAACAATAACTCTAAAATAAAATTGGAACCTTGGATGAGCCCTGCGCTATATTAGACTTAGGAATAAAATGCAATTGAAACTGAAATCAGAACCCCACAATGATACATTAAAAATTACTTTCAAGCACTTTAGAAATTATTGTATCAACTTAATAAAAAAACTGAAACGTGAATACAATAGGAGAAAAATAGAAGTTTCTTCGAAAAATTCAAAGAAACTCTGGAACACAATCAATGAAATAACTCAATTTAAAGCTCTAAAAACATCTAGCTCTGTTCTTATGAGTCAGTCTATACAACTTCATCAAACAATCAATAGTATTAATCAGTTAATATTGGCAAGACATTAGCAGAAGAAATAACTGTAAATTATAATTCACAGCAATACAGTCAAAATAATGTTGATTGTCAAGCTTCTTCATTTGTATTGCTTGATGCTGATCCACAAGAACTTAATGACCTTCTCATGGGACTTGATTCGGGCTGTGCTGCTGGATGGGATAGAATATCTGTACAATTACTAAAAAACTGTAGAGATTTTATGGTCCCACTTATTACACAACTAGCCAATCTAGTTTTCCAGACTGGTGTATTCCCTAGAGCGCTAGAGCTCTTAAGCGTTCCGTTGTAACTCCTGTTTTCAAGAGTGGAGATAGAAGAGACATAATCAATAACAGTGCTATCTCCGTACTTACTAGTATTTCTAAAATAATAGAAAAACTATTGAATAATAGACTCTTGAACTATTTAATTAAAAATGAAATATAATCAAGTTCTCAGTACGGTTTCAGACGGGGAATATCAACGGAGAATGTCGTCATAGATTTACTGACTCATATTACAGCTTATGTTGATAAAGGGGAGAAATGTCTAGCTGCATTCCTAGACCTCAAAAAGGCCTTCGATACTGTTTCTGTACCTATTTTAATAAAAAATCTTGAATGCATTGGTATTAGGGGTACTGCTCTCTCTTTGTATGAAAGTTATGACGTACTGGTATTCCTGTGTGGGGAGGAAGCACAAAATATAAATTACTTGATCTTGAAAGGGCTAAAAGATCACACCTCAAGGTAATGTATTTCACACTTTACAGATACTCCACAGACAATCTCTATAAACTTTGTAATCTTCTATCTATCCGACAGCTGTATTTGTTAAACACTACCCTGGCATTACATAAGACATTAAAATATGATCTTTCAAAATTAGACAGAAGACGTAAAGATATTGTGTTTCGTTCCCTTCCAACTCGCACTGATTTTGGTAGACGTCAATATTCTTCTCAAAGTATTTTCATTTATAATACTATAAACAAAAAAATAGAAAACAACATGTATCCTATGTTGTCATATAAATGTAAAACAACTCTAGTTAATTGGCTGAAAACAGTTAACTATGAAGTCACGGAATTAATTTTAAAAAGAATAACATAATGGTCGTACTGGAAATTTAATATAGTATATACAACTGTACGCACATTCACGCACTTACTTTCTATCTCACACAGACACACACACACACATTCATACACACACACTTATACATATACACCTGATACTTTAAGAAATTAGTTGTTATGTGCCCAAAATTTGTTAATGCACTAGGCTAAGAGCGAGGCATCCCAACACAAGTATTAATTATTACTTTCTGGGTTGTCTCAACTTGTACTGCAAGCTGACTCTTTGGGAAATAAATACCATTTTAATTTTCATTTCATTTAAGCGTCAATAAATTTAAAACGGCCATTAAAAGAGTTCTCATTAATCAAGCCTATTATAAAGTGTCTGATTATATTTCAGACAAAAATGGATGGGTTTGAACTGTTCCAAACGTTCCGGCAGGCTTTTTCTATATTTATGATGAAGATGAAATGATTTTGTATTGACACAGGAACAATATATTTTTTTGTAAATATTGTTACATAATATTTTAGCGCTGAGAAGATTTTTTTGCCAGTTTTTCTCCACAGCTAAAAAAAATGTCCTTTACTAGTAGTAGGGGAAAAAATTGGACGATTCAAAAGAGTTGTATTTTGCATTAAATTTGAATAAAGATATTTTTGATCTTTGACTTTGAAGAACTGAACAAAATGATGGAGGAGCTCGCACATATTCAACCAGGTTAATTGTTGGGCTCCGCTGCCTGCATGATAATGCGTGATCTCATACTGCACAGCAGATGGTCTCCAAGTTGCAAGAGCTGCGGTTGAAAGTTCTTCGTCATCCACCCTACTCATCATACCTTGCTCCTACAGATTTCTACTTTTTCCAGAATTTGGATAACTTCTAAGCCCCCGCTTAAAAAAACCAATAAGCAAGAGGCAAATCAAAATGTATTTGAAGAATTTGTTGTCTCCCGTCCAGCAGATTTTTTCAAAATGGCATCAATACGCTACCACTATATAGGCAAAAATGCTGGATAATAACTTTGTTTCAGAACAAAACAAAAAATATATAGAAAAAACCGGCCAAGTGCTTCTCGTGCCACGCGCACTGTAGGGTATCCGTATTTGCCTGTAGTTACCACCACGTTACCACAATATATGTATTTCAGCAGGAGTCTTTATTTTGTATATCGAAAATTAGAAAAACCAATTAATATCAATCTATGCATCTCAAACTTAAAATCAATTGGCAAGTGAATCCCTTAGAGAAAAATTTAAAGAAATTAATATTTTAACACTGGCGTCGCAATACATTTATGAAAATTAAATATATGTAAGAAAAAACTATGATGCATTTGCAAAAAAAAAGTCAAACCCATAACTTTAACACGAGATTTAAGAACAAGCTTGCCGTTCCATGTTTCAGACTCCAAAAATAAAGAGGTTCATATCTGGTTTGTGGTATTGCATTTTTTAATAAAGTTCCCTTAGATTTGATTGAGCTTTCACTGACTAAATTTAAATCTCAGATCAAAAATACTCTTATGAATAGTGGCTATAAAGTTGATGATTATCTAAACGATCGTAATGCATGGACATGTATTTCTTGTAATTTGTTATTTGATGGTGTAATGGGTTTTTCTTGGCTACGGCTAATTTTGCAACAGTCGGCTAGGTGTTGAGCAAGTTAACAGGGAGCGGGTTTTATTAAGACCATGCTTGGAGTACTGTGTACAACGGCTGCTCGAGAGAAAGGGGGTAAAAACCTGACGATGCCCCTCACCTCACCGATGGGCCGGGGCCTCCCCGGGTACGGGATCCACCATCAGGCGGCACCAAGTAATTAGGTATTTAAAGAAAGTCATTGTGTTTAATAGAAACATGAGAACAAAAATATAATCTAAACTACAGCTCTACACCGACGCGAAGCGAGGGTGGGCCACTAGTCTTTTTATAAAAACGTAACGTTAGCGCGAGTCAGAAGCCGTTGCCGTTGGTACTTACGGTAGCGTTGTGGAACTAATGATATTTTATTGTGATTATTAAATAGTTTTTTTTTTAGATTTTGTTGCAATGTAAGGTTTGACATTATAATAACTTCATCTTTGTCACTATTGATGTTTTCTACTAAGAAATTTTCAGTAAGTAAGAAATTTTATTTAACCAAAGTTGAACGACTATTAATTTAAAACTGACAAATCTTTCTTAACAATTTCAATGAAATCGAGTTAAGTAGTAACTCTAGATTTTATTAAGTCGAGATTTTATCAATTTTGTTGCATGTGTTTTTATCACATCTCAAATGAGATTTGAAAGACTATGACCTAAAGACAAAAGAAGACTAAGACCTAAAGATTAATACAAACCCCCCAATTTATCAATAGGGCTTTAAGTTAAATTTATTTGTAAAGTTTTATTAAACAAAGTATAATCAAACTAGTAATTAATGATATTGTTCTTAGTTACAAGCTGAATATTCATTGTTCTTAAAAACAATGTATATTAAATTTGATACAACTGTAAGTTTTTGTCAATATTTGCAGTAATGACTCTGTATAAATAAAATATTGTAGACTATTGTGCGTCAACAGGACTACAGCAAGATAGTATAAAAAGGTTTAAAATTTTCTCTAAATTATCAGTTCGGTTCCAACTCTCGAAAAAATGAGAGTGCCAACCTTCGTGATCCTGTGCTGTGCTCTGCAGGTGAGTAACCATATAAAACATAAAACAAAACCATAACTTATTGAATTTTTGAAATTTTGCGTTTAGAGTTAACCTTAATGAAAGAAGGTGAAATTTATTTATATATTTATTCTTTGGAAGACCAACATCTATGAATAAAAACAGTAAAAACTAAAATAATAATATTATAATGAATATAATTATTTTTACAGTATACTGCTGCAAATGCAATCAATGACAAGATTGCGAATATTGAAAAAGGATTAATTGAAACAGATGAAACAAAAACTGACGAATTCGAACTGAGCAAAAATGGAACTGTATTAGAAAAATCGATAACACGTAAAAAGTTTGAAAGCGAAAATGACTTTCAACCGCAATTTTTACCAAAAGCAGGAGAAAAAACTGTGACGACCCTCGTGATCGAAACAGATGCTGAAGGACACCAGACTATTTACGAAGAAGATGTTGTAATTAAAGAGGTTGCAGAAACTTCTTCTGCAAGTAGTGCGTCTGCCAGCTCTGGATCCAGATCAACAGCTAAACCCTTAAGACGTAGACGACCGTATCAAGGATTTGGTTCCCGTTCTGCTGCTTCAGCAGGGGCAGCAGCAGCTAGTGCTCAACGTGCAAGCGGAGTGCGTGCAGCAGCAGCCGCAAAAGCAGAGGCAGCAGCAGCCGCTAGAGCAGCAGCACCTGGATCGGCAGGATATGGACAAGGTGGTTCTTATGGATCTTACGGACCTCAAGTACAATATGGAGCAGCAGGAGCATCAGCAGCAGCCGCTGCAGCAGCAGCAGCACAAGCAAGTTCTCAGACTGCCAGACAAGGATCGTCTTCAGCTCAAAGTTCCGCCCAAGGATCAGCAGCAGGAGCAGCTAATGCTGCAGGAGCAAACTCCGCCGGATATATACAAGGTGGTTCTTATGGACCTCAAGGACAATATGGGGCAGCAGCGTCATCAGCGGCAGCCGCTTCAGCAGAAGCAGCCGCAGCCGCTGGAGCAGCAGCAGCCGCAGAAGCCGCAGCAGCCGCTGCAGCAGCAGCTGGATCGGTAGGATATGGACAAGGTGGTTCTTATGGACCTCAAGGACAATATGGAGCAGCAGCAGCATCAGCCGCAGCCGCTGCAGCAGCAGCAGCACAAGCAAGTTCTCAGACTGCCAGACAAGGATCGTCTTCAGCTCAAAGTTCCGCCCAAGCATCAGCAGCAGGAGCAGCTAATGCTGCAGGAGCAAACTCCGCCGGATATGGACAAGGTGGTTCTTATGGACCTCAAGGACAATATGGAGAGGCAGCATCATCAGCGGCAGCCGCTTCAGCAGAAGCAGCCGCAGCCGCTGGAGCAACAGCAGCCGCAGAAGCCGCAGCAGCAGCTGGATCGGTAGGATATGGACCAGGTGGTTCTTATGGACCTCAAGGACAATATGGAGCAGCAGCAGCATCAGCAGCAGCCGCTGCAGCAGCAGCAGCACAAGCTAGTTCTCAGAATGCCAGACAAGGATCGTCTTCAGCTCAAGGTTCCGCC
This sequence comes from Chilo suppressalis, assembly GCA_902850365.2. NCBI lineage: Eukaryota > Metazoa > Arthropoda > Insecta > Lepidoptera > Crambidae > Chilo > Chilo suppressalis. The sequence goes on from OU963910.1 coordinate 4,079,928, forward strand.
CAAGCATCAGCAGCAGGAGCAGCTAATGCTGCAGGAGCAAACTCCGCCGGATATAGACAAGGTGGTTCTTATGGAGCTCAAGGACAATATGGATCAACAGCAGCAGCCGCTGGAGCAGCAGCAGCCGCAGAAGCCGCAGCAGCAGCTAGTGCTCAACGTGCAAGTGGAGCTTATGCAGGATCAGGATCAGCCGCCGCTGCTGGAGCAGCAGCAGCAGCAGCAGCAGAAGCAGAAGCTGCAGCAGCAGCAGCAGAAGCAGAGGCAGCAGCAGCCGCTAGAGCAACAGCAGCCGCTGGATCGAGAGGATATGGACAAGGTGGATCTTATGGACCTCAAGGACAATTTGGAGCAGCAGCAGCATCAGCAGCAGCCGCTGCAGCAGCAGCAGCACAAGCTAGTTCTCAGATTGCCAGACAAGGATCGTCTTCAGCTCAAAGTTCCGCCCAAGCATCAGCAGCAGGAGCAGCTAATGCTGCAGGAGCAAACTCCGCCAGATATGGACAACGTGGCTCTTATGGACCTCAAGGACAATATGGAGCAGCAGCAGCAGCCGCTGGAGCAGCAGCAGCCGCAGAAGCCGCAGCAGCAGATAGTGCTCAACGTGCAAGTGGAGCTTATGCAGGATCAGGATCAGCCGCAGCTGCTAGAGCAGCAGCAGCAGCAGCAGCAGAAGCAGAGGCAGCAGCCGCCGCTGGATCGGTAGGATATGGACAAGGTGGTTCTTATGGACCTTATGGACCTCAAGGACAATATGGAGCAGCAGCAGCATCAGCAGCAGCCGCTGCAGCAGCAGCAGCACAAGCTAGCTCTCAGAATGCCAGACAAGGATCGGCCTCAGCTCAAGGTTCCGCCCAAGCATCAGCAGCAGGAGCAGCTAATGCTGCAGGAGTTAACTCCGCCGGATATGGACAAGGCGGTTCTTATGGACCTCAAGGACAACATGGAGCAGCAGCAGCATCAGCGGCAGCCGCTTCAGCAGAAGCTGCAGCAGCCGCTGGAGCAGCAGCAGCCGCAGAAGCCGCAGCAGCAGCTGGATCGGTAGGATATGGACCAGGTGGTTCTTATGGACCTCAAGGACAATATGGAGCAGCAGCAGCATCAGCAGCAGCCGCTGCAGCAGCAGCAGCACAAGCAAGTTCTCAGAATGCCAGACAAGGATCGACTTCAGCTCAAAGTTCCGCGCAAGCATCAGCAACAGGAGCAGCTAATGCTGCAGGAGCAAACTCCGCCGGATATATACAAGGTGGTTCTTATGGACCTCAAGGACAATATGGAGCAGCAGCATCATCAGCGGCAGCCGCTTCAGCAGAAGCAGCAGCAGCCGCTGGAGCAGCAGCAGCCGCAGAAGCCGCAGCAGCAGCTGGATCGGTAGGATATGGACCAGGTGGTTCTTATGGACCTCAAGGACAATATGGAGCAGCAGCAGCATCAGCAGCAGCCGCTGCAGCAGCAGCAGCACAAGCTAATTCTCAGAATACCAGACAAGGATCGTCTTCAGCTCAAAGTTCCGCCCAAGCATCAGCAGCAGGAGCAGCTAATGCTGCAGGAGCAAACTCCGCCGGATATATACAAAGTGGTTCTTATGGACCTCAAGGACAATATGGAGCAGCAGCATCATCAGCAGCAGCCGCTTCAGCAGAAGCAGCCGCAGCCGCTGGAGCAGCAGCAGCCGCAGAAGCCGCAGCAGCAGCTGGATCGGTAGGATATGGACCAGGTGGTTCTTATGGACCTCAAGGACAATATGGAGCAGCAGCAGCATCAGCAGCAGCCGCTGCAGCAGCAGCAGCACAAGCTAGTTCTCAGACTGCAAGACAAGGATCGTCTTCAGCTCAAAGTTCCGCCCAAGCATCAGCAGCAGGAGCAGCTAATGCTGCAGGAGCAAGCTCCGCCGGATATAGACAAGGTGGTTCTTATGGAGCTCAAGGACAATATGGATCAACAGCAGCAGCCGCTGGAGCAGCAGCAGCCGCAGAAGCCGCAGCAGCAGCTAGTGCTCAACGTGCAAGTGGAGCTTATGCAGGATCAGGATCAGCCGCAGCTGCTAGAGCAGCAGCAGCAGCAGCAGCAGAAGCAGAGGCAGCAGCCGCCGCTGGATCGATAGGATATGGACAAGGTGGTTCTTATGGACCTTATGGACCTCAAGGACAATATGGAGCAGCAGCAGCATCAGCAGCAGCCGCTGCAGCAGCAGCAGCACAAGCTAGTTCTCAGAATGCCAGACAAGGATCGTCTTCAGCTCAAGGTTCCGCCCAAGCATCAGCAGCAGGAGCAGCTAATGCTGCAGGAGTTAACTCCGCCGGATATGGACAGGGTGGTTCTTATGGACCTCAAGGACAATATGGAGCAGCAGCAGCATCAGCGGCAGCCGCTTCAGCAGAAGCAGCAGCAGCCGCTGGAGCAGCAGCAGCCGCAGAAGCCGCAGCAGCAGCTGGATCGGTAGGATATGGACCAGGTGGTTCTTATGGACCTCAAGGACAATATGGAGCAGCAGCAGCATCAGCAGCAGCCGCTGCAGCAGCAGCAGCACAAGCTAGTTCTCAGATTGCCAGACAAGGATCGTCTTCAGCTCAAGGTTCCGCCCAAGCATCAGCAGCAGGAGCAGCTAATGCTGCAGGAGCAAACTCCGCCGGATATGGACAAGGTGGTTCTTATGGACCTCAAGGACAATATGGAGCAGCAGCATCATCAGCGGCAGCCGCTTCAGCAGAAGCAGCCGCAGCCGCTGGAGCAGCAGCAGCCGCAGAAGCCGCAGCAGCAGCTGGATCGGTAGGATATGGACCAGGTGGTTCTTATGGACCTCAAGGACAATATGGAGCAGCAGCAGCATCAGCAGCAGCCGCTGCAGCAGCAGCAGCACAAGCTAGTTCTCAGAATGCCAGACAAGGATCGTCTTCAGCTCAAGGTTCCGCCCAAGCATCAGCAGCAGGAGCAGCTAATGCTGCAGGAGCAAACTCCGCCGGATATAGACAAGAAGGACAATATGGATCAACAGCAGCAGCCGCTGGAGCAGTAGCAGCCGCAGAAGCCGCAGCAGCAGCTAGTGCTCAACGTGCAAGTGGAGCTTATGCAGGATCAGGATCAGCCGCAGCTGCTGGAGCAGCAGCAGCAGCAGCAGCAGAAGCAGAAGCTGCAGCAGCAGCAGCAGAAGCAGAGGCAGCAGCAGCCGCTGGATCGGTAGGATATGGACAAGGTGGATCTTATGGACCTCAAGGACAATCTGGAGCAGCAGCAGCATCAGCAGCAGCCGCTGCAGCAGCAGCAGCACAAGCTAGTTCTCAGATTGCCAGACAAGGATCGTCTTCAGCTCAAGGTTCCGCCCAAGCATCAGCAGCAGGAGCAGCTAATGCTGCAGGAGCAAACTCCGCCAGATATGGACAACGTGGCTCTTATGGACCTCAAGGACAATATGGACCTTATGGACCTCAAGGACAATATGGAGCAGCAGCAGCATCAGCAGCAGCCGCTGCAGCAGCAGCAGCACAAGCTAGTTCTCAGAATGCCAGACAAGGATCGTCTTCAGCTCAAGGTTCCGCCCAAGCATCAGCAGCAGGAGCAGCTAATGCTGCAGGAGTTAACTCCGCCGGATATGGACAAGGTGGTTCTTATGGACCTCAAGGACAATATGGAGCAGCAGCAGCATCAGCGGCAGCCGCTTCAGCAGAAGCAGCAGCAGCCGCTGGAGCAGCAGCAGCCGCAGAAGCCGCAGCAGCAGCTGGATCGGTAGGATATGGACCAGGTGGTTCTTATGGACCTCAAGGACAATATGGAGCAGCAGCAGCATCAGCAGCAGCCGCTGCAGCAGCAGCAGCACAAGCTAGTTCTCAGAATGCCAGACAAGGATCGTCTTCAGCTCAAGGTTCCGCCCAAGCATCAGCAGCAGGAGCAGCTAATGCTGCAGGAGCAAACTCCGCCGGATATAGACAAGGTGGTTCTTATGGAGCTCAAGGACAATATGGATCATTAGCAGCAGCCGCTGGAGCAGTAGCAGCCGCAGAAGCCGCAGCAGCAGCTAGTGCTCAACGTGCAAGTGGAGCTTATGCAGGATCAGGATCAGCCGCAGCTGCTGGAGCAGCAGCAGCAGCAGCAGCAGAAGCAGAAGCTGCAGCAGCAGCAGCAGAAGCAGAGGCAGAGGCAGCAGCAGCCGCTAGAGCAACAGCAGCCGCTGGATCGGTAGGATATGGAAAAGGTGGATCTTATGGACCTCAAGGACAATCTGGAGCAGCAGCAGCATCAGCAGCAGCCGCTGCAGCAGCAGCAGCACAAGCTAGTTCTCAGATTGCCAGACAAGGATCGTCTTCAGCTCAAGGTTCCGCCCAAGCATCAGCAGCGGGAGCAGCTAATGCTGCAGGAGCAAACTCCGCCAGATATGGACAACGTGGCTCTTATGGACCTCAAGGACAATATGGACCTTATGGACCTCAAGGACAATATGGAGCAGCAGCAGCATCAGCAGCAGCACAAGCTAGTTCTCAGAATGCCAGACAAGGATCGTCTTCAGCTCAAGGTTCCGCCCAAGCATCAGCAGCAGGAGCAGCTAATGCTGCAGGAGTTAACTCCGCCGGATATGGACAAGGTGGTTCTTATGGACCTCAAGGACAATATGGAGCAGCAGCATCATCAGCGGCAGCCGCTTCAGCAGAAGCAGCCGCAGCCGCTGGAGCAGCAGCAGCCGCAGAAGCCGCAGCAGCAGCTGGATCGGTAGGATATGGACCAGGTGGTTCTTATGGACCTCAAGGACAATATGGAGCAGCAGCAGCATCAGCAGCAGCCGCTGCAGCAGCAGCAGCACAAGCTAGTTCTCAGAATGCCAGACAAGGATCGTCTTCAGCTCAAGGTTCCGCCCAAGCATCAGCAGCAGGAGCAGCTAATGCTGCAGGAGCAAACTCCGCCGGATATAGACAAGGTGGTTCTTATGGAGCTCAAGGACAATATGGATCAACAGCAGCAGCCGCTGGAGCAGCAGCAGCCGCAGAAGCCGCAGCAGCAGCTAGTGCTCAACGTGCAAGTGGAGCTTATGCAGGATCAGGATCAGCCGCAGCTGCTGGAGCAGCAGCAGCAGCAGCAGCAGAAGCAGAAGCTGCAGCAGCAGCAGCAGAAGCAGAGGCAGCAGCAGCCGCTAGAGCAACAGCAGCCGCTGGATCGGTAGGATATGGACAAGGTGGATCTTATGGACCTCAAGGACAATCTGGAGCAGCAGCAGCATCAGCAGCAGCCGCTGCAGCAGCAGCAGCACAAGCTAGTTCTCAGATTGCCAGACAAGGATCGTCTTCAGCTCAAGGTTCCGCCCAAGCATCAGCAGCAGGAGCAGCTAATGCTGCAGGAGCAAACTCCGCCAGATATGGACAACGTGGCTCTTATGGACCTCAAGGACAATATGGACCTTATGGACCTCAAGGACAATATGGAGCAGCAGCAGCATCAGCAGCAGCCGCTGCAGCAGCAGCAGCACAAGCTAGTTCTCAGAATGCCAGACAAGGATCGTCTTCAGCTCAAGGTTCCGCCCAAGCATCAGCAGCAGGAGCAGCTAATGCTGCAGGAGTTAACTCCGCCGGATATGGACAAGGTGGTTCTTATGGACCTCAAGGACAATATGGAGCAGCAGCAGCATCAGCGGCAGCCGCTTCAGCAGAAGCAGCAGCAGCCGCTGGAGCAGCAGCAGCCGCAGAAGCCGCAGCAGCAGCTGGATCGGTAGGATATGGACCAGGTGGTTCTTATGGACCTCAAGGACAATATGGAGCAGCAGCAGCATCAGCAGCAGCCGCTGCAGCAGCAGCAGCACAAGCTAGTTCTCAGAATGCCAGACAAGGATCGTCTTCAGCTCAAGGTTCCGCCCAAGCATCAGCAGCAGGAGCAGCTAATGCTGCAGGAGCAAACTCCGCCGGATATGGACAAGGTGGTTCTTATGGACCTCAAGGACAATATGGAGCAGCAGCATCATCAGCGGCAGCCGCTTCAGCAGAAGCAGCCGCAGCCGCTGGAGCAGCAGCAGCCGCAGAAGCCGCAGCAGCAGCTGGATCGGTAGGATATGGACCAGGTGGTTCTTATGGACCTCAAGGACAATATGGAGCAGCAGCAGCATCAGCAGCAGCCGCTGCAGCAGCAGCAGCACAAGCTAGTTCTCAGAATGCCAGACAAGGATCGTCTTCAGCTCAAGGTTCCGCCCAAGCATCAGCAGCAGGAGCAGCTAATGCTGCAGGAGCAAACTCCGCCGGATATAGACAAGGTGGTTCTTATGGAGCTCAAGGACAATATGGATCAACAGCAGCAGCCGCTGGAGCAGTAGCAGCCGCAGAAGCCGCAGCAGCAGCTAGTGCTCAACGTGCAAGTGGAGCTTATGCAGGATCAGGATCAGCCGCAGCTGCTGGAGCAGCAGCAGCAGCAGCAGCAGAAGCAGAAGCTGCAGCAGCAGCAGCAGAAGCAGAGGCAGCAGCAGCCGCTAGAGCAACAGCAGCCGCTGGATCGGTAGGATATGGACAAGGTGGATCTTATGGACCTCAAGGACAATCTGGAGCAGCAGCAGCATCAGCAGCAGCCGCTGCAGCAGCAGCAGCACAAGCTAGTTCTCAGATTGCCAGACAAGGATCGTCTTCAGCTCAAGGTTCCGCCCAAGCATCAGCAGCAGGAGCAGCTAATGCTGCAGGAGCAAACTCCGCCAGATATGGACAACGTGGCTCTTATGGACCTCAAGGACAATATGGAGCAGCAGCAGCAGCCGCTGGAGCAGCAGCAGCCGCAGAAGCCGCAGCAGCAGCTAGAGCTCAACGTGCAAGTGGAGCTGCTGGAGCAGCAGCAGCAGCAGCAGCAGAAGCAGAGGCAGCAGCCGCCGCTGGATCGGTAGGATATGGACAAGGTGGTTCTTATGAACCTTATGGACCTCAAGGACAATATGGAGCAGCAGCAGCATCAGCAGCAGCCGCTGCAGCAGCAGCAGCACAAGCTAGTTCTCAGAATGCCAGACAAGGATCGTCTTCAGCTCAAGGTTCCGCCCAAGCATCAGCAGCAGGAGCAGCTAATGCTGCAGGAGTTAACTCCGCCGGATATGGACAAGGCGGTTCTTATGGACCTCAAGGACAATATGGAGCAGCAGCAGCATCAGCGGCAGCCGCTTCAGCAGAAGCAGCAGCAGCCGCTGGAGCAGCAGCAGCCGCAGAAGCCGCAGCAGCAGCTGGATCGGTAGGATATGGACCAGGTGGTTCTTATGGACCTCAAGGACAATATGGAGCAGCAGCAGCATCAGCAGCAGCCGCTGCAGCAGCAGCAGCACAAGCTAGTTCTCAGACTGCCAGACAAGGATCGTCTTCAGCTCAAGGTTCCGCCCAAGCATCAGCAGCAGGAGCAGCTAATGCTGCAGGAGTTAACTCCGCCGGGTATGGACCAGGTGGTTCTTATGGATCTCAAGGACAATATGGAGCAGCAGCAGCATCAGCGGCAGCCGCTTCAGCAGAAGCAGCAGCAGCCGCTGGAGCAGCAGCAGAAGCAGAGGCAGCAGCCGCCGCTGGATCGGTAGGATATGGACAAGGTGGTTCTTATGGACCTTATGGACCTCAAGGACAATATGGAGCAGCAGCAGCATCAGCAGCAGCCGCTGCAGCAGCAGCAGCACAAGCTAGTTCTCAGAATGCCAGACAAGGATCGTCTTCAGCTCAAGGTTCCGCCCAAGCATCAGCAGCAGGAGCAGCTAATGCTGCAGGAGTTAACTCCGCCGGATATGGACAAGGTGCTTCTTATGGACCTCAAGGACAATATGGAGCAGCAGCAGCATCAGCGGCAGCCGCTTCAGCAGATGCAGCAGCAGCCGCTGGAGCAGCAGCAGCCGCAGAAGCCGCAGCAGCAGCTGGATCGGTAGGATATGGACCAGGTGGTTCTTATGGACCTCAAGGACAATATGGAGCAGCAGCAGCATCAGCAGCAGCCGCTGCAGCAGCAGCAGCACAAGCTAGTTCTCAGAATGCCAGACAAGGATCGTCTTCAGCTCAAGGTTCCGCCCAAGCATCAGCAGCAAGAGCAGCTAATGCTGCAGGAGCAAACTCCGCCGGATATAGACAAGGTGGTTCTTATGGAGCTCAAGGACAATATGGATCAACAGCAGCAGCCGCAGAAGCCACAGCAGCAGCTAGTGCTCAACGTGCAAGTGGAGCTTATGCAGGATCAGGATCAGCCGCAGCTGCTGGAGCAGCAGCAGCAGCAGCAGCAGAAGCAGAGGCAGCAGCAGCAGAAGCTGAGGCAGCAGCAGCCGCTAGAGCAACAGCAGCCGCTGGATCGGAAGGATATGGACAAGGTGGATCTTATGGACCTCAAGGACAATATGGAGCAGCAGCAGCATCAGCAGCAGCCGCTGCAGCAGCAGCAGCACAAGCTAGTTCTCAGACTGCCAGACAAGGATCGTCTTCAGCTCAAGGTTCCGCCCAAGCATCAGCAGCAGGAGCAGCTAATGCTGCAGGAGTTAACTCCGCCGGATATGGACAAGGTGGTTCCTATGGACAATATGGAGTAGCAGCAGCAGCCGCTGGAGCAGCAGCAGCCGCAGAAGCCGCAGCAATAGCTAGTGCTCAACGTGCAAGTGGAGCTTATGCAGGATCAGGATCAGCCGCAGCTGCTGGAGCAGCAGCAGCAGCAGCAGCAGAAGCAGAGGCAGCAGCCGCCGCTGGATCGGTAGGATATGGACAAGGTGGTTCTTATGGACCTTATGGACCTCAAGGACAATATGGAGCAGCAGCAGCATCAGCAGCAGCCGCTGCAGCAGCAGCAGCACAAGCTAGTTCTCAGAATGCCAGACAAGGATTGGCCTCAGCTCAAGGTTCCGCCCAAGCATCAGCAGCAGGAGCAGCTAATGCTGCAGGAGTTAACTCCGCCGGATATGGACAAGGTGGTTCTTATGGACCTCAAGGACAATATGGAGCAGCAGCAGCATCAGCGGCAGCCGCTTCAGCAGAAGCAGCAGCAGCCGCTGGAGCAGCAGCAGCCGCAGAAGCCGCAGCAGCAGCTGGATCGGTGGGATATGGACCAGGTGGTTCTTATGGGCCTCAAGGACAATATGGAGCAGCAGCAGCATCAGCAGCAGCCGCTGCAGCAGCAGCAGCACAAGCTAGTTCTCAGAATGCCAGACAAGGATCGTCTTCAGCTCAAGGTTCCGCCCAAGCATCAGCAGCAGGAGCAGCTAATGCTGCAGGAGTTAACTCCGCCGGGTATGGACCAGGTGGTTCTTATGGACCTCAAGGACAATATGGAGCAGCAGCAGCATCAGCGGCAGCCGCATCAGCAGAAGCAGCAGCAGCCGCTGGAGCAGCAGCAGCCGCAGAAGCCGCAGCAGCAGCTGGATCTGTAGGATATGGACCAGGTGGTTCTTATGGACCTCAAGGACAATATGGAGCAGCAGCAGCATCAGCTGCAGCCGCTGCAGCAGCAGCAGCACAAGCTAGTTCTCAGTCTGCCAGACAAGGATCGTCTTCAGCTCAAGGTTCCGCCCAAGCATCAGCAGCAGGAGCAGCTAATGCTGCAGGAGTTAACTCCGCCGGATATGGACAAGGTGGTTCTTATGGACCTCAAGGACAATATGGAGCAGCAGCAGCATCAGCAGCAGCCGCTGCAGCAGCAGCAGCACAAGCTAGTTCTCAGAATGCCAGACAAGGATCGTCTTCAGCTCAAGGTTCCGCCCAAGCATCAGCAGCAGGAGCAGCTAATGCTGCAGGAGTTAACTTCGCCGGATATGGACCAGGTGGTTCTGATGGACCTCAAGGACAATATGGAGCAGCAGCAGCATCAGCGGCAGCCGCTTCAGCAGAAGCAGCAGCAGCCGCTGGAGCAGCAGCAGCCGCAGAAGCCGCAGCAGCAGCTGGATCGGTAGGATATGGACCAGGTGGTTCTTATGGACCTCAAGGACAATATGGAGCAGCAGCAGCATCAGCTGCAGCCGCTGCAGCAGCAGCAGCACAAGCTAGTTCTCAGTCTGCCAGACAAGGATCGTCTTCAGCTCAAGGTTCCGCCCAAGCATCAGCAGCAGGAGCAGCTAATGCTGCAGGAGTTAACTCCGCCGGATATGGACAAGGTGGTTCTTATGGACAATATGGAGCAGCAGCAGCCGCTGGAGCAGCAGCAGCCGCAGAAGCCGCAGCAGCAGCTAGTGCTCAACGTGCAAGTGGAGCTTATGCAGGATCAGGATCAGCCGCAGCTGCTGGAGCAGCAGCAGCAGCAGCAGAAGCAGAGGCAGCAGCCGCCGCTGGATCGGTAGGATATGGACAAGGTGGTTCTTATGGACCTTATGGACCTCAAGGACAATATGGAGCAGCAGCAGCATCGGCAGCAGCCGCTGCAGCAGCAGCAGCACAAGCTAGTTCTCAGAATGCCAGACAAGGATCGGCCTCAGCTCAAGGTTCCGCCCAAGCATCAGCAGCAGGAGCAGCTAATGCTGCAGGAGTTAACTCCGCCGGATATGGACAAGGTGGTTCTTATGGACCTCAAGGACAATATGGAGCAGCAGCAGCATCAGCGGCAGCCGCATCAGCAGAAGCAGCAGCAGCCGCTGGAGCAGCAGCAGCCGCAGAAGCCGCAGCGGCAGCTGGATCGGTAGGATATGGACGAGGTGGTTCTTATGGACCTCAAGGACAATATGGAGCAGCAGCAGCATCAGCAGCAGCCGCTGCAGCAGCAGCAGCACGAGCTAGTTCTCAGACTGCCAGACAAGGATCGTCTTCAGCTCAAGGTTCCGCCCAAGCATCAGCAGCAGGAGCAGCTAATGCTGAAGGAGCAAACTCCGCCGGATATGGACAAGGTGGTTCTTATGGACCTTATGGACCTCAAGGACAATATGGAGCAGCATCAGCATCAGCAGCCGCTGCTTCAGCAGCAGCTAGTGCTCAACGTGCAAGCGGAGCTTATGCAGGACCAGGATTGGCAGCAGGTGCTGGAGCAGCAGCAGTAGCAGAGGCATCAGCAGCCGCTAGAGCATCAGCAGCCGCAGGAGCAGCAGGATCAGCGGGATATGGACAAGGTGGTTCCTTTGGATCTTATGGACAAGGATCTTCAGCAGCTGCTGGCGCAGCAGGAGCAGAAGCGGAAGCTGCAGAAGCGGAAGCAGCAGCAGCAGAAGCATCAGCAGCAGCTGCAGCAGCAGCATCGGCAGTAGCATTATCTCGTTCTCAGGCCACTAAAGCAGCAGCACCTGCACCTACTATCATCATTGAAGAAAGTGAATCATCAACATCTTCTTCATCATCTGCATCTTCATCAGAGTCAGAACAAATAAACCTTAATGGACCAAGAAGTGCTTATAAAACTTATCGATCAGGGTCTGTCGCTGCCGCAGAAGCATCTGCAGCAGCAACTGCAGCCGCTGAAGCATCTAGAGCAGAAGCAGCTGCAGCAATAGCAGAATCAGTAGCAGCAGCAGCTGAAGCTCGTTCTCAGGCCGCTGCAGCAGCTGAAGCTCGTTCTCAGGCCGCTGCAGCAGCAGCACCTGCACCTACTGTCATCATTGAAGAAAACGAATCATCTACATCTTCTTCTACATCTTTTGCATCTTCATCGGCTTCGGAAGAAATAAACTTTTATGGACCAGGTAGTGCTGGCGGACTGTATCGACCAGGATCTGTTGCTGCTGCGGAAGCATCTGCAGCAGCCACTGAAGCATCAACTGCAGCCGCTGAAGCATCTAGAGCAGCCGCTGCAGCAGCAGCTGCAGCTAGCGCTCAAGGAGCCACTGGAGTTAGATTTACCCGACCAGGCGTCCGTGGTCCTTGTCGTCTTACTCGCAGACAATTTGTTGTGAAGATAGGCACCCGAAGACGCCCTTGCGTAGGTTGTTAATAATCCTGATTTATACACATATTATATTAAATACATGATTTGCTGGATACATCTTTTTATATTTATGTTAATATATATTATTTGGCATCTGATTGTTGTTTCATTGTTTTCAATAAACTTTAAATACCTACGTTTGATTTAGTGAAACCATTATGTTATGGACTTTTCAGTAGCTGGCCGAGTAACTGACTGACGGAACTGACGCTGACTTACAGTGACGTTGAAAGCCAAACAGGGAACGAGGACATGATATAGAATGAAGAGCATGTTTTTATTATTTTATCGTGTAAATATACAGTTTTGCCTTGAAAGACGCCTTTTCCGTTTCATGTGGTCCTTCGATGCCTTTTTTCTGACCCAGACTGTGTAAATACAGTTCAATATAATGTTGACAAGAAGCATAAGTGCACAAGCGATGAAGTCACGACAGATCTATCATCACCGTCGGCTACGCCTTCCCAGGTATCTCTAACTGAGTATCCAACGCATCAGACCGGGCGTGCCGACAGCGAGCCCTGATGCCAAGCGCAAGGCTGCGGAGAAGCTCGCTGACGTCGAGCGCCGCCAGCTCGAAATACAGAAAAGACTTATACAAAATAAGTTAGCTTAAGACCTTGAAGCCTTGGAATTGGAAGACAATGATGTTGAGCTATATGACATGCACTCACCACGGAATCTCTCACAGCCGACATCTAAAACATCACTCATTCACACGACAAATAAAAATATAACAAAAAGTGCTCCAGAGATTTTCACTCCGACGCGCCGACTAGCGCCGAATCTAATAAGAGCAAATTTTTGGAAAGACAGACGACTGCAAAAGACCTCCCCTCTTTCTCGGGAGCGCCAGAGGAATGGCTTATTTTTATAGTAAATTTAAAATGACTACAGATTTATGTGGCTATAGCGGGATTGAGAATATAGCACCACAGATGAAATGTCTGCGCGGAGAACCGCGAGACTCAGTATACGCCAAATTGAGATAAAATTATAAGCACATTAAAATTAAGATTTGGTCGATCAGACGCTATCATACATTTTATGCTGTCAAGAATACGATCACAGCGGGATATACGTCACGATGACATGACAGAACTACAAAAATATGCAACTGATATTCAGAACGTTGTTGCTACTATGACCTCGACTGATCCAGCGAATTACTTGAAGAACCCACTATTAATACATAAAACCATGTCGAAGTTATCTTCGAACCTAAAATACCAGTGGGGATTTTATAAGTCTCGACGAGGATTGATAGGATTGATAGACATCTCACGTACAGTCGACAAGAAAATATCATATCAGAATCGATGTGACAGACACTTTCCTATTATGACCACAAACAAAGAATGTATAAAATGTTAAGGTTCTCATGACTTGAAAAATTGTCCAGAATTTTTACACCTTTCTATAGACGACCGATGGAACTTTGTCACACTATCGAAACTTTGTTTTTCTTGTCTTTCTTTCCAACATCAATTGAGAGCCTGTAGTACAAAAGCCAAATGTAGTATGCGTGGATGCGAACGAGTTCACCATAAGCTTCTACATGCTGAGCCTAGACCAACTAGCAATGATTGTGCAACGCACACCACATTCCATGGAAACGACTCCAATGCTATAATTGCAAAGACTCAACCAGCAATAAGATCGAATCATTCATTGTTGAAAGTCATTGGAGTTGTTTTAAGCGGCAGAAATGGCGACTTCGAGACATCCGCTCATCTGGACGAGGGAGCTGCAGTGAGCCTGATCGACATATCTTTTACCGAGCGTGTCAGCATCGACGACGTGTGACGAAAATTTAAACTTAAATTTCTGAATCTGAATTTAAATAAATGCAGATTCGGCCTCACAGAAATAAAGTATTTAGGTCATTTGATAACAAGTAACGGTATTTATCCTGATAAATCACATATTTCTGCCATTACCAACATGCCTACGCCGAAAAATAGAAAAGATGTAGAAAGATTGTTAGGATTAGTAACTTATGTGAGTTCATTTATTCCGAGCCTTTCGGACAAAACTTTACCTTTGCGAGAATTGTTAAAAAAACATACCGAGTGGCAGTGGTACGATAGGCATGAAAAATGTTTTTCGGAGTTAAAAAGTTATTTATCAACGCGTCCTATATTGCAATATTTTGATATGAGAAAACCAATTTTGTTATCTGTGGATGCTAGTAGAACCGGTCTCGGCGCGTGTCTATTACAAAATAATTTACCAGTTTGTTATGCTTCAAAGTCATTAAATGACGCCGAGAGAAAATACGCTCAGATTGAAAAGGAGCTTTATGCGGTTTTATTTGCATGTGAAAGATTTTATATGTATATTTATGGTAGATCAGACGTGATTATCGAAACGGATCACAAACCATTAATAAGTGTAATAAAGAAACCTATTATAGACTCCCCTCCGCGTCTCCAAAGAATGTTGTTAAGATTACAGCGTTATACATTCAAACTTATCTATAAGCCAGGTAAATATATGTATATCGCAGACACTCTGTCGCGCGCACACGAAGACAGTGACTCGATCCCGCTCGAGCTAGCAGCGCACACGGCAGAGCACTCGTTCGGCTCAGTGCACGACGAAGTGTGTATGGTAACGCGTGATATGATGTCGCACGCGGCACAACAATTCGATGATATTCAACTTATGCGAATACAAAAATATACAGAAAAAGATGATGAATTAAATTTGGTAAAACAATATGTCATTAATGGGTGGCCTTCTGATAAAAATAAAATCTCAAATGAGGTCAAACCATATTGGAATTACAAAGAGAATTTAACATTTACTTTTGGTATAATTTGGAAAAATGAGAAAGTAGTTATTCCTAAAATGTTGCGAAGGGAAATGTTAAAAAACCTTCATATAGGACACATGGGCATAGAAAAATGTAAGTTAAGGGCAAGAGAAACTATTTTTTGGCCTGGAATTAACAATGACTTAGAAAATATGGTTCAAAATTGTAATATATATTTATCGCACAGGAAGAAAAATCAAAAAGAAACGTTACAGTCACATGATATTCCAAATAGACCGTGGACAAAAATAGGAATTGATTTATTTTATTTACGAAATAAAAATTATCTTTTATTAGTCGATTATTACAGTAAATTTTTTGAAGTGGTAGAATTACATATTACAAGTTCAGATTACGTAATTAAGTGTATGAAAGATATTTTTAGTCGTCAAGGAATTCCATGCATTGTTGTATGAGATGGCGGGCCACAGTTTTCATCATATGGTTTTAGGCAGTTTGCTAATGAATGGAAGTTTACTCATACCACCTCCTCTCCACATTACCCACAATCCAATGGTCAGGTTGAGCGTACAGTTCAGACAGTAAAAAATATTATGCGTAAGTCGAGTGAAGATGGATCAGATTATCGGCTTGGCCTTTTAGAATATTTAAATACTCCTTTAGCGAATGACGTTCCATCTCCCTCAGAATTGCTACAAAGTAGGAAACTGCGTAGCATTATACCTGTGTCGGCAATGCAATTGAAACCTAAAATACAAAAAAGTATTCAAAAAAACTTAATGAATCGTCAAACTAAACAAAAAGTATATTATGATCGCAATGCAAAAGATTTAAGTCCATTGCAGGTAGGACAAAATGTCAAAATTCTGCAAATGGGTGGTTTTCAGAAGAGGTTTTGGGTGGCTGGAACCGTTACTCGTATATTGAGAAATCGTTCGTATGAAGTACAGTTAAAGACGGGTACCAAAATAGTCAGAAATCGCAAACACATCATTGTAGACCCAACTGATAGACATGACACGCCTTACTACAATTTCGATTAAGATGATATAATCTTGCATGATGCAAATGTAAACGATAACATTGATTCAAATGTACGTGTGACTCGATACGGTAGGACTGTCAGACCACCTGATAGGTGGGGATATACGCATATTATACAAACATAATTTATAACACGATTATACGCATGTTTTAAAATTAAAGCATGTTAAGAAACGCAGGGACATGGGTCATGGTAAAAAAATAAAATAAAAAATCACAATTTGGCTTAACTAGAGATTGTCCCTAATTAGTTGACCACAACTGTATATATATGTATATATATACTAGAACAATGAACCTAAAACTAAAAACCTTAAAAATAAAGTTTATTAACTATAATACGTTATTAAAAATGGTTGCCTGTAAAGTCGGTTTTACGGGCGAAGATTTTACGTGACAACGTCTTTTTCTCGGTAGAATATTTATTGATATGAATATAATTAAATTGCACAATAGGAACAAGGAATTGAATGAAAATAAGAATTGCACAAATTTTAACTATAGAAATATATTTTGTTTACTAAAACATTGTACATGTAAACTTAAACTTAACACGAGAGACTCATCGTAACGTTACCGAGCGTTACACTTTTTCATAAGTGACTCCCAGCCGCAACCTAATTTAAGACGTTGTCACGTCAAAAATGTTTTAAAATAAAAACAATATCATAAACAAAGCATTTATTTAATTCAGTCCAGTAATAAGATTTTCATAGTTACAATTTCCCATTTTAAAAAGGTTGTTATTGGTAGATAGAAAATTGTATCTGTTAATATTTAAATGAATATTATACAGTTTCTGTATATAGATAATTTAATTTAATGTTATTATAGTGTAAGAAGAATATAATTTGAAAAATATGGTTCTGTACAGTTTTGTATAGGAAAATATATAAAAAAAAAAGTACGCATATTATACAAAGGTAATTTATAATACGATTGTGCGCATGTTTTGTTTTTTTTTTCGTTTTGTTAAGGAGGATGATGTAATGTTATAGTTATTAATTGGAGGTATGTTGTAAAAACTGATCAACGGTTACCATGAGAAATAAAGACAGTCTGCATCCTACAACCGTCGTTTCAATACACGTTACACTGACTGTGAATTGTGATCGAAGAGAGCATATATTAGCGCTATGGGCCTTATATATTGGGACAGTTGCATGTGTGCATATGTATCTAGTATACACAGTACACCTCCCCCGTAAAAAATGGTAAATAAACAAACCTACATTTTTTAACATGTTGTTGACGTATTTGCTCCTGTCATTCTTTGTGTAACATTACACATGCCTACCTTTATGAAATTCCTTCGTTCTTATCTATCGTTACCAAGTAATATAATTACTGCCTATTTAAGTTCAGCATAATCAGTATAATGCGATTCAACTAAGAATAGGACCGACTGGGCGCCATATTGTGATGTCATAGCTGTCAATTCAAACCGAATAGGTAGAGTGAGCATAAAAAAGTTTTTATTTAATGAAACTTATTTAATAAGATTAAATGAGAAAAAGCATCAGTTTTTTTAATAACATTTATTTACTAAGATTTAGAAAAAAATACCACTGATTTTTAATAATATTTTCATCCCACCACCTCGGAAAGTGTAATTTTGCGCTTCGAAATCTGGCTGGAAAATTCTATTTTATTCGCTTGAGCGGCAAAGTAGATTTGAATTTAGAACATCACATATAATGAGTACTCAATATAATTGTAAATTCAAAACGTCATTAAACCTATTTAATGTAACCTCTATGGTGCCAAATTTATGATTAGAACTTTTTAAATTGTGAAAAAATTTAAATTTGGAACCTTCTTGGTTTCTTTGTTTTATTTGCGTGCTTCGCGCCATTCTAGTTTTTCACGTTTTATTGCTTAAATATTTTGTCATTATAAATTGTTTTCTTTTTCATTTTGTCATTTCCTCGCTGAGGTGGGATGAAAAGTTACGTATTGCACTCGAGTGGAAAGATTTTTCACCTTGTGCTCGTTTGTTTCCCTCGCTGACGCTCAGGATTCTAATTTAGAATCACTCGCTGCGCTCGTGATTCAACTTTAGAATCCTTCGCTTGCTCGGTCATCCAAATCGAGCACGCGGTTAAAAAGGAACTTTCCACTCTTGTATAATAAATAACTATTATTTGTTAAGACTGTGAGAAAAAACATTAATCAGAATCTAGGTCTTCTATTCCGCTCATATCTGCATTACCGCCGGAATAGTTATGAATAATCATACACTATTACTAGGTCACATACGAACATGCATCCTTTATGTAAACGAAAGTTTGAAATCGAGTTTCTGAACGCAACTTAAAGTGACATTTTGTTGACGATTTAGGTTATCAACCATTCATGGCCAAAGCTCAATAAGTGAAAAAAAAATATTAACCGATATTAATTATCAATATTTGTTATTGTTTGTTTACAAATGTTTGGTTTTTATTCTTGAATCAGCGGAGTGCTAAATAAAAAAATCTTGGAACCCTTTCCAAGATTTTTTTTGCAAGTCGTACTTATCAAGTTACGTTTGACAGATAGAGGTCATTGGCTTTCCTATTCTTATTTGAATCGCATTATAAACACGAAACTTAGTTACAACTTATCTAAACCATAGCTCGCATAAATGCATGTGCAGTATTACTTACACTGATATAAATAAATAAAATATAAAAAAAAGCCTTTTATTTCCTTATTACAATTAAACAAAAAAAAATACATTTACTTTCTAAATTACTTAATATCTATCTTGTTTACTGTCTAATATTGCTTATCTAAAATTTATTAACTAATATATTAAGACAGAATTACTTAATTACTATTTATTAACCGTAAGGAACCCCTCTCAGGTAAAGGCCTCTTCCAAAGATAGCCACTTTTCTCTGTCTTGAGCTATACTCTGCCATTGTGGGCCAGTCACTCGTTTTATGTCGTCGGCCCAACGTGCGTGCGGTCTTCCCTTGCGTCGTTTGCCCTGAGGGCCTTTCCACTTGGTGACTGTTATGGTCCACTGCTGGTCTTTAAGTCTAGCTACGTGCCCAGCCCACATCCATTTTAATTTTTGAGCATGACTAAGAGCATCTAAAGCTTTTGTCTTCGATCTTATGTTTGCGTGTCTTATTTTATGATTTTCCTTTAAGTTCAGCATGCTGCGTTCCATTCCCCTCTGGCAAGTAGTTATTTTGTTCTTCACAATATTGTTAAATTTCCAGGTTTGGCACGCGTAATTCAAGCATGGAATAAGACAGGTGTCCATAACTTTCTTTTTTAACTCTATTGCCATCTCGCTTTTAAATACTTCTTTGTAGCTCCAATATTTATTCCATGTATTTTTTACTCTCCTTTCAACTTCTAAAACATTTTTGTCACTGTTAAATCCAACTTGTTTCCCTAAATATATGTAACTTTCTATGTATTCAAGGTTTTCATTATCAACTTTTATAATCGTTTTCTTGTGATTTGTCATGGTTTTTGTTTTCGATATGTTTATTTCGAGTCCCACACACTGATATAGGAATGTAATATGTTCGTTATCCTAACCTGTCATAGTTTTCTTAATTGTAAACTATGTTTCTAAGTCCATTTTGGTGAAATTAACCAAATATTCTTAAAATTTAAGAAGACGCAAATAATTTAATGATAGAATTTAAACACTGTTTATTTGTATTGAAACGAAAACAATAAAATCAAGTACCCTTAGTACGAGTGCTAGCTCACGAAAACTATCATAGTTTTCGTAATTCTAAAACTCGTATTAAGGGTACAGGTATAACTACACAACTTGACTCTAATTCACAATAATACTTACTTGAAAATAATTATATCTATAAAATTATTCATTATCACCTCACTTTAAGATTTGAATTAAAGTATTCCAAATAAGAGCGATGGATGGACGCGAGTGGCGCAGGACCGATCGGCGTGGAGATCCTTGTTTCCTGAAGAATTTTTAGTGACATATTCTACCTTAGTGAAATACATACCTAATTCATATATTTATTTTCTATGTATTTATCGTACCTATTCAATGAAATTCAAATAGATTTCAATGATTTTTGTAGTAACAAACATCATTTTTCAATTTTGATTAGTTATACAATACAAACATACGGGTATTTCAATCGTAACTATTACAACACGTAAAGACAAAAATTAAATGATATATTGTTTTAAACTTTCATGGTCACTAACATTATAGCTATTAACGGGATTGTTACCATGTACCTTGTTTTTTATGAGTCTCCGATATTTCGGCACTGTTGCAAGCGCCATGATCACGGAGTAACTCTCCAGTTACTCCGTGATCAAGTAACTCTCCAGTTACTCCGTGATCATGGTGCTTGCAAGAGTGCCGAAATATCGGAGACTCATAAAAAACAAAGTACATGGTAACAATCCCGTTAATAGCTATAAAAATTAAATGTACAGAAAAATATAAATTTCGAATGCCTGACTTAAAGCTTTCATAAAATAACTAAAATGCCAGTGGACTACTTCTTCGTGGTCACGTCACATGCATACCACACGTGTTACTAGGTCAGCACTCACAATGTCGTTCGTTTATGAACTCAATTACGAAATCATAATTTTTAATTTAACTGTATCGAGAATTTAAGTTTTTGAATTTAAACAATTACTTTAATAATAGGATACACTAGAACAAAATTTCATGAATAAAAAAACAAAACTAAAACGAATCTCACAGTTCATAAAAATTTCGTAACTACACAGTCAGGTCATAAGTATTGTCACACAGTAAAAACTTTTCTTTTAGAATGCTGGCCACAAAAAAGTTTACTGAATTCGAATTTCGAATTGTTCATGAAAATAAAAATGTATACTTTTTACAATTTTACTCATTTTTAAATATGGAGTGGATGCTTAAAGAAGACCGTGTTGCAGTTATTGCGTTGCATCGTTGCGGTTACACGCCAATTCAAATTTTTGACATAGTGAAAAATTTGATTATAACCAAAAGATTCGTTTATCGTATCATCAAACGATACAAGACTCTGGTGTAGATGACAGGTCAAGAAGTGGTCGCCCTCGGTCTGTTAAGACTCCAGCAATGATAAAAGCTGTGAAGGCGCGAATTCAAAGAAATCCCAAACGTAAGCAGAATCTGTTGGCCGATATTGACATGGACCTCGTTCGTGCTGCTATAGACGACTGGCCGCGCAGATTGAAGGCCCGTATTCAGAATCACGGAGGTCATTTTTAATAAACTTTATTGTCATAAGAATCTATGTTTTGTTAAGTTCATTTCGGTATATAAATGGTTACATAATGAATAAACTTGTTTTAATTATTTTATATCAAACATGTGACAGAATTTATGACCTGACTAGGAATATCCTATGTAGAACATACACGCAAAAAGAATTCTAAATATAATCGAATAAAATTATGCTCAGTGTAAAAATAAGTACACCTTTCGATAACGATTCCGCATACTCAAATGTGTAAAATTTAGGAAACAACATTAAGGACGTATACATACATAACGAACTATATTTTTAAGATTTTAGTAAACTATCATATGAAATCAATTTTCATTAAAAAAAGGCATTTTTCGTTTAACTTTTCAGTGCAATCAAACTAGTATGTATCAAAAAGTCATTTTATATGGTACTTTTTACTACGTACATAATATGCGATTCTTTTTAATTGAAACTTTTAGAAATACATTATATTAAACTTTCATTTTAATCATAGTGTAGCAGTTTTTGCTACCACCAGCTATATCAGGGCTTTGCATGAGACTCAAAAATTAATTATCTAGCCAGGGCGCCTTATACTGTATTTTAAGGGAGGTAAATAAAAATGTTTACAACAGTGAACAAGATCCTTTTTTATTTAAATGCTAACATTCAGTGACAAACATACAGTCAATATTAGTTATCTTTAAATTCTTTGTACATTCAGATATATTTATATTCTATAGAAAACAACTTGTTTAAGTAATTATTAAACACTACTAAGAGAAATTAAAGATTTTCTTTTGATGAAACTACTGTATACAATTACAAATCATTTCTTAAGTTTAAGAATCAAAAATCCTGTACTTCAGGGGATGCACTGGTTAAATATTAAGACAAAATTATAGTTAACTT
This sequence comes from Chilo suppressalis, assembly GCA_902850365.2. NCBI lineage: Eukaryota > Metazoa > Arthropoda > Insecta > Lepidoptera > Crambidae > Chilo > Chilo suppressalis. Next base: position 4,101,660 of record OU963910.1, read on the forward strand.
AGCTCGAAGACTCCGGGAACATCTAGTGGCTTCCAAATGTTGTTATTTTTATCCCAAAGGATATGCTGTCATCAGTCACACTCGGATAGATCGTAGAATATAGATCACTGCTTCATAATATAAGAATTATTCCTTTCAATATTTCCAGGGAAATTCCCACCTGGACAGATCAATGAGTTTCTGTCTAGGAATTATACTAGCTTCCTCAAAGGACCTAGAAATAATCACACACACTTCTTATAATACATCTAAATGCCTACAATGCCCTACGACCTATCGAATTAAATATATGGAACTTAATACGTTAATACGGGGAGAAATATTAATTAACAATATTCGTCTTGTAAGATTGTTAGTGCACTACGGCTTTCTTATCAAACACGGAGCCACTACTTTGCTATTCAAGAATCAATTGTATAAAGAGATGGAATGCAACTGCGAGGCTATTTATAACGATGACCGCCGAGAACGTTCTAAGCCGGAGGATCTCTCTTATTACCAAATAAGGAGCGATTTCTACAGCGAAAGTGGTTAGAAAAACCACGCCTATTGCAATTACTTCCAGAAAATATTAATAATGACGAAACTTCCACTTTTTTAATTCGCACACCATACACCAACTCCATCTATCATACATACTGAGAACAACTGTCAGATTCTATTGACAAATCCATACCTTGTTTTGTTGTGAATACTAATGCATTCGATGATTCATGTGAGTGACGATAGATGGCGCTTTTAAAAAAATGAACATTATTGATTAAATTATTTAGATAAAAAATTTATGCTACAATAGTAGAATGTATATAAAATATCGCCAACAACATTTTTTTACGTCATGATAAATTAAACTCACATTTAATAAAAAACAAAACTAGCTAGTTTAGCATTTAAAATCTTACGTACATTGTTTAAGGATTTGATTTAGGTACTTAGTTATTGATAGAAATAAAGGAATACGATTTCGTGTTGATATAAAATTGTTGAATTCATAACTTTACCTTATATGGAATACTTTACTTCAAACCTTAAGGTCAGGTGATAATGTATAATTTTAATCGTATAATTATTTTCAAGTAAGTATTATTGTGAATTAGAGTCAAAAGTTGTGTATTTTTATAATCAGGGATAGATCGACATAGATTTGATATATTGTTTTTATAGAACTCTGAGTTTATAGTTGAAATAAAAATTAAAATATTGTTATTATGTTTTGACGTAAATTCAAATTCATATTCATCAAATTTGGGCAAGCAGCCTCTAGACTTCAGCATAAAATTCAATGGTCGACAAAGGCATTTCAATACCCTACCATAGAATACGCAATAAGAATGGACTTAATGCTTAAAACTTGGTTGAAAATGAGGTCTAGTACCCATTGGACCCTCAAGATTCGACCCAAAAGCAAAAAGTGCCCATTGGACCTCTTTTTTGGTGTCCATTGGACCTTCTTAAAACATTTTATATTCAATGTGCCCATTGGACCTCTTTCTTGGTGCCCATTGGACCTCCTTAAAAATTTTATATTCAATGTGCCCATTGGACCTCTTTTTAAGTGCCCATTGGACCTTCAAGATTATTCCCTACTGCCAGTTGTATCTTATTAACAGTTTTGTTAAGCACAGTACAGTCATGTAGAAAATTGCAGACAAAAATAAAATTAATAGTAGGTATTATAAAGCCACTAACTAAATACTGTATTTAAGTACTGACTCCAACCAGTAAGTAGTCCTAAACAAATTATAAAGAAATCAGGTTACCTTTTTTCTTCGAATTAACGATATTTCGCCGTCCCCGGAGAATAAAAAGATAACTACAAAAATGTAAGTTTTCAGGAAAAATAAAAAAAAACTGTTTTTCGTCTATTGCTCTATAAATTCTGGACGCAGACAGATGATAGTAACCTTTAAGAAAAGCTTATTTTTAAAACATTTGGATTTTTTAGTAAGGTACTCGTACAATAAGATATAAGGGAGATATTTACAAAATAAAAAGTGAATCAAAAGTAATCAAAATTTAATTTGTATAATGTTTATTTTTATTTTATTTGTATTGACAAGGAGCCAACACCAAATATTGCACTACTGACATGTATTTTTATTCTATGGGTTATAAGGGTGCAAATGACAATGATAATACTTCAATATCTTTTTATTTTCGTAAATATTGTAAAACCTTTTTTTCTTTAAAGATCATTTTATATGTTTATGCTTTAGGTTTAAAGGAATGATCATTAATTACATTAATTTTAAATTTAATTACATTAATGATCATTAATATAAAAAGTTTTCACTTATTGAGTGAAACGATCGTACACTGACCAATAAATACCCTTACAGCGCAACACCAAATCCACAAGACCTTTCAAATCGAACAAAGTTCGATTCAAAGCGAACAAAGTTCGATTGATTCCAAGTTCCTTAAAACAGCTTGGATCTAGACAATCTAAGCAACATGACGGTGGATTTTGCAAAGACATCATCTTTTGACCTAAGACTGAAATTCTGAGGAAGATTGAGTGTTTTATCGGCAGTTATACTCCTCTTAAGCACCTGATGAAAGGAAGGTTATAGATTCCAAGCCCAAGCAATCTCTGCGCTTAAACAGAAGGATGGCGCCGATCTCATATGTGGGAGAGAGAGAGAAATATTGCTGTCTCGTTCCGATTTATGACCTATGTTGCAGCTAGAAAATAATCTTACAACCGTAGGCCATTGCTTAGAAAAATTACTCACATATGTGTCTTAAATATTTAATTTGGTAATTTATAATGTTTTACAAAAGAAGACTGTTACATTTTTTATGGAGGTTGGTAGTGGGTGTTTCGGCAGACTCCAAGTTTTTATGAGATGCAGCGCACTTAATTGTGAATTGTTTGACAAAAAACTAGAATTTTATTTTATCCCGGTTTTTTTATATTAAAATAACATAAATCTATCTAATAATTGATTTGCAAATGGCAAGTTTATTTATCTATTTTTTGTTGCCAAGCATCAAATATATTATGTTCAATGTGTAACAAAAGCAGTGATAATAATTCTGATAATAATCCATGACTGGACTGATTGACATTTGCCATAGTGATTGAGTTGACGTTATAAGCCACCACGCACTAAAAATATGACGTTACTAAGACAGGGTGGCCAGCATACTTACAAAGTTGTTTCATTATTAAATACGATTTTATAATAATCGGTAATGAATAAAAAAATCAAAGTATCTATTCATGTTATACAAACTTTCAAATTATATATATTTCGTCCCTGCCGGAAACTGACTACCGCTTTTGAACCATATCCTTTAGTTAAAGTATGTTTTTATAATAAGCAATTTCTCGTTAATTGTAAAAATATGATTAGAAATCATTTTTTATAAAATGTAATATGAAAATATTACATTGGGTATTTTATTTTATGAATATTTAGAATACATAATATTTGTGCTTCAATAATTAATCTGAGTGATATAAAAACTATATGTATAATTTAGTTAAGATATCTGATAAAAAAAAATCTTTTTAAAAGTAAAATAACAAAATCTGTGATTTGATTATTATTTTATATGGTTTGTTGCTGATGATTGATGTTTCGAATTTTATAAATATGATGATTTTAAATACTTACATTTATAACCTTTGTGCTTTTATTTATTTTATCAATATTTAGAAGATATAATAATTGTGCTTAATCTGTGTGATATAACAAACCATATTTATAATTTAGTTAAGCTATTTGATAAAAAATAATTTCTATTGACTTTAAAAGTAAAGTAAAAAAAAAATGGTTGCCTGTAAAGTCGGTTTTACGGGCGAAGATTTTACGTGACAACGTCTTTTTCTCGGTAGAATATTTATTGATATGAATATAATTAAATTGCACAATAGGAACAAGGAATTGAATGAAAATAAGAATTGCACAAATTTTAACTATAGAAATATATATAATACGTCAAAAAAACATATTACAATGCATTGTGCTTGTGAATACCATCGTAGCATGCAACCACGCTACGACGATTCGTAGCAAACTTGCTACACGGCTACGGGGTTCCAGCATGCTACGAGACTCATCGTAACGTTACCGAGCGTTACACTTTTTCATAAGTGACTCCCAGCCGCAACCTAATTTAAGACGTTGTCACGTCAAAATCTCTGATTTGATTATTATATTTTACTAGCAAACCAGTGAACCAAATGTTCACCAAAACCTGATTTAAAAAAAAATGTATTTAATTAATTGAGAACTTCGGAGATTTTGTGATTTCTTGTGTTTGAAATTCGTGATTTCTCGAAAACCGGAAGTGCTACGTTACTCAAATCCGGTTTGTAGTCTTATCAGACTATTCTTAACTTATAACTTAAATATTCTCTTTATCTATCTCTTACGGTGTGGCCGCTGAAACAGCACCACAGACGGACGGACGGACGGACTTGTCTAATAGATAAGAGATGTAAATATTTATATTGGTTTGTTACTGGTGATGAGTATTTTTAATTTTATAAATATGTTGATTAAATACTTAGATTTATAACCTTTGTGTTTTTATGTCTTTTACATCGTTACTTTACTACACGACTGTACTTTACCGTTCCAAAAGAATTAGCCAAATAGTTAAGAGCTCCAATAGCTCCCATTGTGTCGTTAAGTACGTCTTTGAGGGTCCAATGGGCACCATGTTCTTGATAGGAGGTCGAACGGGCACTTTTTTGTAGGTAAGGTCCAATTAGGAGGGTCCAATGGGTACTAGACCGAAAATGAGACACAAAAGCGTTTTGAACTTAAATCGTAATACATTTTTCCAGTTTCGCGTTCTATGCCCATCTTGTGATTTTTTTGTTATTTATTTACTTCATAAAATTTACAATCACATTTTCCTTGTCAGTTATTTTTAATGTTTTCTTCTAAGGAATTATTAGTAGGTAAGAAATTTTCTTAAAATCGGGAGCAGTGGTGTGCATTAGGGGAGACCTATGTCCAGCAGTGGACGAACATGGGTTGATGATGATGATGATGATGATGAAGAAATTTTCTTAGGTAAAAAAGTTGAACGGCTATTACTCTTAAACTAACTGATCTCTACAGACCTTTACAATTTTCCTTAAACAATAAAAACACTGTTCACGTGAATTTTATCAGTTTTTGCAATTTAATACGTATGTTATAGATATTAACGGGATTGTTACCATGTACCGATATGTCTGCCAATAACATTTACCCGCAATTACTTCAGTTACTCCGCGATCATGGCGCTTGCAACAGTGCCGAAATATCGGAGACTCATAAAAAACAAAAAAAACAAGGTACATGGTAACAATCCCGTTAATATATATAATGTTAGTGACCATGAAAGTTTAAAACAATATATTAATACGTATGTAATGCTCATACACAAAAAAATATCACTTTAAACATTAATATTTCGCAAAGAGATTAATCTAAATTGGTAAGTAGTCTTATCAACCCCGAAGTCAATTTAAAAGACCTATTCAACGACACACCGCACTATGGGATCATCCCCATTGCTACCCTAAAATCTATATATATATATATATTTCAAAATTTAATTCTACCATTTCATAGTCAAACCATTCACCTATGAACGTAATTATAAACGACCGCTGCTCCCATTTGGCACCAAACCACTGAAGATTTCAATCTTTTTAACAGGTATTTTTCCTTATCAAGCTTGTCTACACGTAGCTGATACTATCCCAAATATATTAAATATGTTGTAATACTAACATTATGCGTGATCTTATTTATTTATTTAAGGACCATCAACACAGCTATATCACGGACCTAAAAAAAAGACGGACGTAACATCAAAGGCAAATCATGTGAAGCATGCAAGGTCAGACAAAACCGTTTGTTGTACACTACTACACTCACACTAATGCACCAGGTCGGACAAAACGCTGCCATTTGACCCCGCGTGACAGCGGCAGTCACACATTCAATTGCTCTGATAAAAAATAATTTAAAATGCCATCTTGTGTGGTGAAATCCTGTAAAAACTACACGAATAAATTTAAAAAGTCACAAGGAATTACCTACCATGCGTAAGTATTGACAATTCTTGATATTTATTCCATATTATATTTTATTTACTGGGATGAAAATTGTAAACAAAAATACAACTGTATTGCTACTTTATTTACGGGGATTTTTCCCTAAAAGTAGGGAATTTTGTATTTCTTGCATTTGTGACTCGGTAAGGTCAGATTTCGTAACTTTTTAGGGTTCCTTATCCCAAAAGGAAAAGAATAGAAGCCATATTATTCATAGAATATTTTATATGTTTTATAAAATGGTATGTCCTCGCTGTGAATTCTTTGTTGTTTATGTATATGTAAATATGTAGCAAACTTTTTTGTGTTTAGAAACTGATTGTAACTAATTATTTCTTTGTGTTTTCTTATTGTTTGGTTTTAGTTTTGGTTTTTGTAAGTTCTAGTTTGTCATAGATAAATCTTACTTCATTTTTATTTAATTTTTTAATAAATTCATTTCTCTTGTTTTAAGGCTTAAGATACTAAAAGCATTCAGTCTATGTTGTTATATTTTTTTTGTCATGCTGATTGGTATGGTTCTAATCTTCTGTTTTATTATTAAATTAAAAATGTCTCGTCAACCCTGCCAGAATTATCAGCGCTGCAGCAGCCCTGGTGTTGCTGTAGTCTTAAGCTGAGGCAGGGACCTATTTGGCCTGTATTACTGTGTTCTGTTTTTGTATATCGAATGTTAAGCATGCGACTTTAAGCCTGCATCATAACATTATAAAAGACATAAATAAAGGAGATTGCCCAAATTGGCCTAAAATGCACAAAAAATATTGACATACACGGTAATTTTTGGCGTAATTTATAATTTAATTTACAGTCATTAGATTTCAACGGACACCTTTGTATAATATATTTACTTTAAAAGTATTTTTAATTTTACCGGTTTGGAAAACATACGAATCATTTTTAATGGCTATGGGTGTTACTACTAACATTCAGCCAAAGACTGATCGAAGTTATTTATATAACATAAAAACAAATCTATTTTGTAAAGATCGATAAAATAATAAATAAAATAAAATAATATTTTTTTTATTACACTGTGGTATTAATATCCACAACTATATTATCATTTTCACTAGATGCAAATGTGCTCAGACAATTATTATAGATGGTAGGCGACATCATAAAGTCTATTGCCATACATTTTTCGCCAAACACCTCCATAAACACATTATATTCTGTATATATGTTAGACTTTAAGGTATCTATCTATGGGCCTACGGTCCCTGACTATAAATTAATAAATAAATAAAATTATAAGGTGTAATATACACTAAAAATCTAAAATATGGTTATCTTAAAAACATAACAAAAATAATGAAGCTACTGAATATATGGCTATAGAACCTAAATCTCTTAGCTTTCTTTGGTTAACGAGAGTTTAAAAATTCTCTCTAATCTGTGGCTCATTCACATTCATCACACAGTTTCTGTCACAGAGTACTTTATTATAACCGGAAATGACACCTGATTTTAAAAGTTACTCTTATGCATTAGCTTTAAAAACAGGCAACTATCTGTTAATGTACATGCATATACCTGAATCTAATCCATAATTTCGGTACTTGGCTTGATTTCACTAGTTTACTATATAACTTATTTGTTTTTTATTATTTTAATATGTTCAGTGTATATGGTTTATAGAAGTTCTCAGGGGTGTCCGTCAATAATATTCGTTTCTACAGTAATTTATATATAATTTCGAATCTAGGAAACAATTTTTCATGATTCTTGGTGTTCAGGCCAAACATGTATGGAAGCTGAGCAATCTCCTTTAATTAAATTTCTGCTCTGCACTTACCAGTAAATATCCCAGAGGTAATTTAAAATGCTAATTGATACCGTGTATTAAGAACACGAATGCTTCAGAAGCAAGGGTTTGACAGTTTTCTGAAGTTCCTGTCCCCATGTCGACATATCTCTTTTCCTCAGTCTGTCAGTCTTTAAATACCTACTACATCTATGAATAAAACACTTACATTTAAAAGAAGAAATAATAATATTAGTGTACTATATTTTTATGTTAAGCATTAATCTGCGCGATTTAGGTATATTAATGTGTAATATTAACCAGATACTTAATTTGTATGTAAATAATGAATTACTTTATACCTAGCAGGTGTTTTCATTTTTCTAACGGTCGTCATAAAAATGATGTTTGATAGGCCAACATTATGTTTCTAAAGTGCACCCGTTTAAATTGCTGAAATATCGGGAGCTCACATCTAATAAAAACTTGGTAAATATCCCGTTATTGTAATATGTATTTATTACAATAACGGGATAATTACCTACATAGTGATAACAATATTTTAGTTTGAGACATTTAATAAATAGGGAAATCGATGACTTATATGACCACCCTCAAATCACGCACACACGGTAAACGGGCGGCCATTTGCATGCTTCACTCGTGATTAGACGAGGTTACGTCCGTCTTTTTGTTAGGTCCGTGAGCTATATTAATACAAACAAACTTACACATATGCTTAAGTATTAGGATATAATATAACTGTTATTAAAGATGGCCTCATCATGCGCTAAACAGTAAACAGTTTTTTTTACATTTTCTTCATACGGAATTTACTACACAACACAAATATTTGCCCAATCACAGAATAACCACAACAGTCTATCATGCTCAATAATTATTTAAAATGGGAGAACACTACCAAACAAGGCCGTAAGTTCAGAGAACCACTTACGTACCAGACCCATTATTGGCAAACTAATTTTATTAACAATAATATTAAACAGTTAAGTATCTACTTTCTCAGTATTCTAAATATTTAATATCTTGAATTTATTGTAGTCGTTGGGAATGTGAGAAACGATTCGAACGAAACCGGTTACCGCGACCCCACGGAACACCTGAGCTGATATCTGTGGACCGGGATGGCTCGATTTAATGCAAATAACATCTAATGTATGTGAGAATTCGAGTGACCGTTGCCCCTTAGAATGTCAAAGGGTCTGCCACTTTGACACTGACTGTTGACCCAACAGTAGTGATGATGATGATGAGTGAAGTGGTTATAGATATATCAGTAAAGAACTTAAAACTTGTGTTGGTAACAATAAATATGATTTATCTAGGCCTATGGCACTTTTTCAGTCACTCGTTTGAAAAGTGACCATCATTATTGGAAGTGAATCGTGAAAAAATAATTGTTGGGTGAAGTTGAGTGATTGTGTTTTGTTTACGGTAAGTTTTTTAATGAATAATTTTCATTTTACTCTGATAGATAATATCAGCCAATTTGATTTCTGACCAACCATAAACATCTTTTCTTACAATCATTGCAAATCAACAAGGTAGAATTTCGCTTAAATATACGTATCCCTGGAAACAAACGTGTTATTTTCAGTACAATCATAATTTATGTGACAGATTTTGTCGCATCCCAGTGACATAATGTTGACATTACATTATTTGGAAGTTTGCTTATAGACTAATGATCTATCTATGAATTGACTAAAGTTTTTTTTATGTTTGAAATCGAAAAAGTTTGTGTTTTATTCAAACTACAATTCGAATTATATTTAAAAGATGATCTACTAAATTAATAACAAAGGTTACATTTTAAAAAATCATTCATCCATATTAATAGTTTCCTTGTTATTAGAAAGTCCTACGAGTAAGTACAATATGGCATTCTCGATGTTTGTTTTGACAGTTTTAAGCAATTCATTTGACAAGTGGGTCATGAATTGATTTGTTCGACAGTACTGTAATGAGATGTATGTACTTGTAAGTACTTTTAGCTATTATTGATAGTGTCTAACTTGACCATTCATGACCATTTGAAATAATTTATGTCGTAGGATGATTTGATAACTTTTGAAAATAATGGTTCCGTTATATTGAGGTAAACTATAACGAACGCTAATTACAAAATAAATTGTATATATTTTGTGATGTGATTTTTTTTGGGTTTCAGTTACTTTGTTTATTTTTCGTTCCTTATCTATTTGTTGTCATTCACTATAAACCAAATGTAATTTATTGTTAAAATTATCATTATATTCTAACTTTAAATGTCCAATAAATTCTAATTTAAGTAAAATTTTCACTCATGTCGTAGGTACCTAATTAATAGTTTAGATACATATTTTACTTTTACCGAGTCGCAAGAATACTAGATTTCACATGTTGCTATTTCGGTTACCTGTAACATCCGCATGATTTGGCGGCGCGGAATCATTGGCGAAATTTTAAAAAAAAACAAGGAAAATGGCCGCCGTAGTCGTCATGGGGGTGGGCATTTTAAATGTTCATTCTCTAACACAAGCGCAATAGTCAGCGCGATGACGGGGGGCGGAACTTTCTACACCAACTACACTCACACATAAGTTAAGTCCATTCTATCGAGAGCTCCCTTTCCCTTCCCCTCAATAATAGCTGAGAAGTGATCCGGGGTAACTCGCACAATGTTCACGTATCAACTGACACTGGCCGTCAAGTGACTGTCGCAAAAACTACACTCACACATGTTTGACCAAGCTCGGGACGCGGTAGGCATAAAATTCGAAAATATACACGTACATAGGTAGCCGTTTCTCTCACGCCGCAAATGAGATGGGACGTGGAGCGGAACGAATGCATGATTCTGCGTTATTTGACTTGCCGTTTCATACGTGCCGGCGACGGTTTTTGACGTCCTTTAATAGGTAATGCGATGTTAGAAGGCAACCGGAATATACCGGATATGCTTGAGTTAAAATACCTGCATTATGTCCAAACGTAGACTATGATTACAGACCGACAGATCAGAGTCAGATATATCTATTAGCTGTCGTATCTAATAGATTCGTTACGATATCATCATAATTGGTTTGCTTTGAATATGAATTTTCTATTGCATGTAAATATTAATGGGAAATACCTGCAGCTGCATTATAACAATAGATATAGATTCCTTGTTTGTTTTTCTTTGTCAGTCCCTAGATAACTCATTTCCAAACATTTCCTACAAACTTATCATAACCACTAAGACATCTTTTGAAAAGTCAAAACGAGTCTACTCTTTTGTCACCATGTGTGTTTTTGTCTTCATAACGATTTTTGAGAACCACTTCGAAAAACTATAAATTAAAACTCCTCATGCAAAGTAGTTTAGCCGTTTTGTTAAAAAAAAGAGCTCTTTGGATGTAGGTTAGATTGAATTTAATTTCAACAATTTTAAATGAATTGAAACTAAAACCATTTTCATTCGAAGGAGACACGCAGTGTAAATAAAAAAATAATGCAATTAGGTCCCCCGGGGCAATTGTAGCCAAGGGGCAAACGTAGCTGTTTCAAATAACCCGTTAATGAATCGTTTTTAAAATAAGTTATACATGCAGCTTTTAACGTAACGTAACTGTGACTTTTATTGACCTACATATTTTATGAATAGGTTTTGGCATTAACACGTAAACTGTTTAATTTATAGAGTCATATATATCATTCCGCCAAATTTCCACATGTAAGGGCTAATAGAGCGCAATCAAAAATATTTCCAAAATTATTTTTTGCGCAATATTGCAAGGTGTTCTACAGTGTGTCGTGAAATGATTAACGGTTAATATTTTTTCATTAATTTGTTTTCTCTTAAGACTATATTAAGATTAAGTTATGTTTTTTGAGATGGCTATGTTTGCCCCTTCAAAAATTGTGAGTGGGCTAATGTAGCTGCAATAGTTTTGTTTAAATTTTAACATTTAATATGATACTATATTCGTATTATATGATTATCTTAAGTTACCGAACCACACATCCAAGCACTAATGTAAATGGAAAAAGATTTATTTACTCCTAATGGTACTTTAAGTAAATTTAAATCAAATTAATCTAATACAGAGCATAGAAGTATAAAATCAGTAACATTCAGTTGGACCTGACGTTTACTGTTAGTTTGAGAATTATAGATAAAACAACAAATAGATACAGACGGTTAGCTACATTTGCCCTAGAACGGGGGGCAAATGTGACTGACTATTGGCAGCTTTAAGTGGAAATATCTTCAATTTAAAATTTATTAATAGACTTTCTTTCAATCCGAACTCGTCTTTGTTATCATTTTTGCAAAATTGTATCAGTAATGTAAAAATATTTAAGTCACAAGTTTGACGTACTTTTTAGTAGCTACAATAGCCCCGGATGACCTTTGCTCTTTTGCTAGGAATATTGGCGAGTGTATCTACATTCCACTCACCTACAAGTGTTGTTGCGACTTATCAAAGCGGAGACAAAGGTGGTAACACTAAAAAAAGGACACAATGCAAAGCGCATCGCACATTACGCAACACATAGGTAGGTGTTGGTAGATACGAGTACGTACGCAGTAGCGATTTTTGGAGGCGTTCTCAATATATCACGCGCGCCGGTCGCAGCGTTCGCTCACACAAACGCACACACGTAGGCCACATCATCGTCAAGCGACAGTAAGGTCAGGCGAAAAAAAAAAGTTTTTTTTTCTACAAAACGAGTAAAAGTACTTATTGGCTAAAATAAGTTTGGGATAGAGAAGATAGTTTAAACTAAAAGAGTGATGTAAAAGAAGTTTAGATAGAAGACATAGGCAGAGGGAGAAATTCTGCTATGGAACAAATAATTAATGCAAATATTCAAATGGGCATTAAAAACTTTAGAAGTATTGAGATTACATTATATTGAAATCTACATTAGGTATTTAGACGCTCGCATTGTCAACAGGATTCTTAGTTAACCTAGAAAGTATTTTTACTAACCATGACTTCATGAAGTCAATAATTTGAGAATTCAAAAAAGCCTAGAGAGCCTTCAACGTAGATGAAAATTAAAAAAAAATCTGCCCCACGGATAGTCAATATTTCTTGTGGTTCATATGTTTGAGCATCACGCAGGAACCAGATAATTTTCCGAGATTCCTATCCTATTTATGAGTCCATACTATATTAAAATCCGTCGCGCGTTTTTCCGTTATTGAGTAACAAACAAACAAACCTACGTAGAAACTTTTAAATTAATTGGCCTTAGTAGGATGTGAACTATACTTATTTTGGCACTCATTACAACAAGGCACCGTTATCAGTTTGCTAAAACAAAGTTTTAAAGTAATTAAAAAAATGGATGCGTGTAACTTATGTACGCGCGTGAGAAGTTATACTTCTTTAGCATCATTAAAAATATTTTTTAATTGCATGCAAATAATTAATAATTACAATAAAATAATAAAAGGACTGGAAAAGGATAGTTAACACAGTCAATTAAGTTCAGTTTTAATTTGAAAAATTAAATAAATATTCAAAATATTCAATTAAAATCACTACTGAATTAAGTTATTAGTCCATATGTAATTAGCACTTGTAAGTAACTAAAACATGTTGTGTCTATATACAAACTAGAAACATGTGGATAAATATTATAAATATGAAAACAGTGATCAGAGGCGACGAGCGTGCCAACATTGTTTTTGACAACGCGATCATCTTATGGAGCTCCGTGGATCGTTCAAAGTACTTTTCGAACAGATGTCTAATAATGGTGGATTATTAACCACTAAGTGGTTAATAATCCACCATTATTAGACACTAACATTCATAACGCGCCCGCGGCCAACTTCATGGTGTTACTATTGTGTTACAGTGATGCGCGCACATCTCGAAATTTCACTCACATGATTTTTTCATAACGCGCCCGCGGCCAACTTCATGCTGTTACTTTTGAGTTACAGTGATGCGCGCGCAACTAAAAATTTCACTCTCATCATTTTTTCATAACGCGCCTAAAGAAGTATAACTTCAATAATTAAAAAACCGACCAAGTGCGAGTCGGCTCGTGCTCGAAGACTTTCGCACCATTATCTATTACAGTCTGAGATCTGACATTTATCTGAAATCTGATCTGATTATCTTTGTAAATAGTGCAAAGAAATATTTTAACAATTAAATAATTTCTTATTAGATAATAAATTCCTATATGTAAGTAAGCAGAAAAGAAGTATGGTTGTGTTTTTTGATTATTTTAAGTGTCATACATTGAATTAATAAACGTTACACACACTACCCTGCGTTTCAAACCCCACAACGAACCTTTGACAGAAGAACATCACAGAAGTAAACTTTTTTTTAAAGATCTAAAGAGGTAGATTTTTGGCCATTACGCGACCGCTTGTATAAATAAAATCAAACCCAATTAATTCTTAATTCGAAAACTTCCAATGAAAAAGCTTTTCACGATAATAATAAGAGAGAAAAAAAACTAGGTTTATTTGCGGCCAGTACCCCCCGGCGGGCATTTTCCAAAGTGTGAGAGGCACGTTATTAGTCCGGTGCGCCGGGATAGGTTTTCACAATTTTGAGCCTGCAGTCACAATGCTCCGTCATTTTCTATGATTAATAGTGCAGCCGTCTGCTTATATGTCAGAAACTATAGACTGTCTGTGCGCCATTGAGATAAGAGACTGTTATGCAAAATTAACTAGAGCAACCCTATAGATAAACTTTAAGCGTATATTAATAATGTACTTTCAGGAATATTTTATGCGATGTACTATGTAAAAATAAAACAGGTTAGATAGTAAAACAAAAACGTTCATTTCATTTCAGGAGCTTGATGGCGCAAGTGGTTAGCGCGTTCGGCTGCGATCGTTGAACTTAAGCAACTTTCGCAGTGGTCGGTCACTGGATGGGTGACCAAAAATTTACTATTTCGAGCTCCTCCGTGCTTCGGAAGGCATGCTAAGCCGTTGGTCCCGGCTGCATCTGCAGTAGTTAGCACCCACCAATTCGCACTGGGCCTCTCCTTATTCCATCCATAGGGAAGGCCTGTGCCCCAGCAGTGGGGACATTAATAGGCTGATGATGATGATGTTCATTTCATAGCCACTCCTCGACAACGTCCGGTATTAGTTTGGTAAGCTAAGCTGCCCAAAAGCTGTTACATCTACATCATCACCACCCTATAAATGTCCCCACTGCTGGGACTTAGTCTTTCTCTATGGATGGAATCTAGATTGGGTCATGGCCCACCACGCGGGCCCAGTTCGGATTGGTGGGGTTAACGAGTGCAGATACAGCAGGGACCAACGGCTTAATGCGCCTTCCTAAGAACGGAGGAGCTTTGGATAATAAGTTTTGGTCACCCATCCCATGAACGACCATTGCCAAAGTTGCTTTACTTCCACGTTCGCATGCCGAACGCGCTATCCACTGCACCATCGAGCTCCTTAAAGCTGTCACAACATTGTACAAATAAAATGCTAGTTTCACTCAATCACCTATATTTTTACCTATATTTATAACGATTTTACAATGGACTGCACATGCAGTTACAATGAGATGTACAGAAAATAAGAGACCTTTTTTAAAGTGTAGGTTTTAACCCGTTAAATATTACATTTTATTATTCAACGTAAAAGTTTCAATTAAAAAACTGAAACAAATAAAATGCCCTCGCGTGGTAAATCTCGTTCTCCCGATCCTACCAAACAAATATACTATTTGAATTGACAAATCTTGTTATTCTTATATGGATTTGGTTATGTTTATCACTTTATTTTCTAATAAAGACGAGACGACCTCCGTGGCCGAGTGGTTAGTACGCCGGGTTTCATTGTGTCGCCGACTCGAGAGGTCCCGGGTTCGAAACCCGGTGGGGGAAGATGTTTGTGTGATGAATGCAAAAGCATATTTGTATTCCAGTCATGGATGTCTAATATGTATTTCCATAAAAATATACTTATTAATGTACTGTATATGTATTCTATCCGTTACCCTAGTATCCCATAACACAAGCCTTACAGTGCTTACTTTGGGGCTAGGCTAATTGGTGTGAGTGTTGGAAATATTTATTTATTATTAGTATAATTTATTTTCTAATAGGAACAGGTGATTGAGGTTGAATAGTTGGTTTGGCAGGCGAAACTGCAATGATTTTTTTTACTAGTTTTGCCTCAGGAGCGATATTTTTATAAATTAGAGTAATAATACAAGAAATCTTGTATTTAAATAAAACTAGTTTTTACGGGTTAATGCACGAAACTTTATTTATTTATTGACGTTCCTCTCTTGAGTTTGTTTCGCCGGTTCTTCTCAGGAAGGTCTCCCAATTTTGGAACCGGTGGTAGTTTACGGTAGTTAGGGTCAAATAAATAAACTCAAAATTACAAACAAGAATTTTAAATAAAATACTTTATTAAGTAAATTAAATAATAAATTCATACATAGACAATAAAATTTTAAAAATCTTCCAATGAAATAACCGAACGTTCAATATAAGTCTTTCGAAGGTAGCTCCACAATTTTAAATAAAAAATCATTATTCTGACGATGCAGACCTGAAAAGGCTGCGAAACGTCAATAAATAAATAAAGTTTCGTGCATTAACCCGTAAAAACTAGTTTTATTTAATGAGTGATGTGCGTGAAAACCTAAGAAACAAATATCTTGTATTTACTTAATGTAGCGGATAACGGTGTTGATTGGGTAATGACATCAATTTTATTTTATTTTGTTTGTGTTGTACTGTTCATAGGATGTAATTGAGCGATGGAATTATAAAGTTTATTGGAATTTCTAACCATACTTGTTATAGATATCATACAACGTCAGTACAAATTACAAAAAAATATTTAGAAAATTATAAAAAAATCGAAAGCTGGCCAAGTGAGAGTCAAGTATGTAGTTGATTTTGGTTAAATAAGACACATCGATGGCGCTACCACGACCACGATACAAATACACGATACACCGAGGTGCATGTGAAATAATAGTCTTTTAATTATTTATGAAAATCTTATAAGACTAATTTAAAGTGGGGGTGATATTGAATCTTATTAATATTCGATAGGTAAATCTACCATCAAAATAACATACCAAGAAACTCATAATAATTACGATATAAGTGATATATAAAAATACTCTCTGTTTTCCCGGATCAATATCATCTGGACTCTTTAAGGCCAGAGTGAACAGGCATCTTCTAGGCAGGCGTGTACCATCCTAGGCCTCATCATCGCTTTTATTTTTTTAAATACACTCACGCCAATTAGCCTAGCCCTAAAGTAAGCACTGTAAGGCTTGTGTTATGGGATACTAGGGTAACGGATAGAATACATATACTGTACATATATAAGTATATTTATATAGAAATCAGAAATCAATATATCTTTATTCAAATTGGATGTATAGTACAACACTTTTGAATCGTCCAAACATTTCCCTACCACTCGTTATTGGACATATTTTTTAGCTGCGGAGAAAAACGAGTGAAAAAACTCCACAACATTAAAAGAATAATGTAACAACATTTACAAATCATTATGTTGTTACAACGTCAATACAATCATGATTTATTTAATATAGAACACCTGTTGGAATGATTGGAACAGTTCAAACCCAAGCATTTTTGTCTGTAATATAATCAGACACTTTATAATAAGCTTTTTTAAAAGATAGTATAACTTTTTTTATACTATCTTTGAATTTATTTATGCTTAACTCTTGGATAGTGCTTGGGACTTTATTGTATAAGCGAACACAAAGACCTTTAAATGAATTATTGAGTGATGTGCGTGAAAACCTAAGAAACAAATATGAATTATTGATTTTGTGAAGCCTAGTAGCAGGTAAAGTTAGTTTATTTTTGTTTCTTGTATTAAGTGTGTGAACATCACTGTTTTTAAAAAACAAATTAATATTTTTTCTTACAAGTAATAAATTTTTGTAAAATATTGTGATGCGACCGTCATTATACCAAATCCTTTAAACCTATCTCTTAAGGAATCCTTAACTTTGAGATTATAAATTGATCGAATAGCTCTCTTCTGCAGCACAAAAATAGTTTGAATATCGGCGGCGTTTCCCCACAATAAAATTCCGTACGACATTACACTATGGAAATAACTAAAGTATACTCATCTGGCCGTATCTACATCCGTTAACTGGCGTATCTTCATTACGGCATATGCTGCAGAACTAAGTCTATTTGACAATTTATCAATATGTGGGCCGGCCCCATTGAAGCTTAGAATCTAAAGTAATCCCTAAGAATACTGTGGTGTCTACAAGGCCCATATTCCTATCCTTTACATTCACACTGGTTTTTACCTGTTTTACATTAGGTAATACAAATTTCATACATTTCGTTTTTCCTTCATTTAGTAATAAATTATTAACATTAAACCAGTGGACTACCTTGGAGATACAACTGTTCACGTCGTCAATAACTGTTTCCTTACGTTTGAGTTTAAATAAAAGTGATGTATCATCCGCGAACAATACTATCTCATGCTTATTTCTTACGTAGTAAGGCAAGTCATTAATATAAATTAAAAATAAGAAAGGACCAAGGATTGAGCCCTGAGGAACACCCTTTTTAACCGGCGAACCCGCAGACTTATTGCCGTTAATGTCAACTCTCTGAATCCTATCCATCAGGTATGACGCAATAAGATCCAGATCAGTATCTCTAAATCCATAGTGGTGGAGTTTCCTGAGTAATGTTTCATGAAAAACGCAATCAAAAGCCTTGGACAAGTCGCAAAACACACCTAGAGCGTCCTGCGAGTTCTCCCAGGCGTCAAAAATTTGTTGTATAAGTTCAACACCGGCATCGGTTGTTGAACGACCCCGTGTAAAACCAAATTGTTTACAGTGAAGTATATTATATTTATTAAAATGTGATTGCATTTGATCTAATATGATTTTTTCGAAAATTTTACTAAAGGTGGGTAGCACAGAAATTGGTCTAAAGTTTGTGGGGTCTGATGTACTTCCCGTTTTATGCAAAGGAGTTATTTTACTGTATTTCATGAGGTCAGGAAAAACACCACAGTCAACGCAATCAATAAATATGCAAGCTAGAATAGGAGCTATTGTCTCAATTACCGATTTAGAAACATCAACGGAATTGCCCCACAGATCCGCGGTTTTCTTTTTATTTAATTGGTGAAACGTTTTAATCACATCTTTAAAGTCAACATGTTTAAAATGAAAATGACCAGTACAAGGTTTCACGTTTTCTCTTAAGATTGATTCGGCAGCAATGGGGGAAGAGTTCAAAGATTTAGTAGTTGAAACTGGAATATCAATAAAGAAATTTTCGAAAGCTGTAGCAACTTCAATATCTGAAGTAACCCTTTTATTATCAATATTTAAGTCATAATTATTATTGCGAGTTTCGGATTTTCCAGTTTCATCGTTTATCATATTTCATGTCGTTTTGATTTTGTCATTACTGTTCTTAATCTTTGAACTTAAGTAATTTGATTTTGCTAAGCGGCATACTTTTTTAAACAATTTAAGATAGTTACTATGAATACATATTAAACATCCATAACTAGAGTACAAATGGAGTATAAACTATGAAAGTTTTTACTAAAACTCTAAGCGGCCAAAAATCATACAGCAACATTTTTTAATAGGAATTCGAATATTTCATTTCCATATCAATAGTCTACATCAGTTTTTAGCTCTCATTAATTATTAATAAAAACCGAACAATTTCCACTATTAACCATACATAGTTGGTACAGTAAATAAGTGCGTCGAAATTTGCGTTTGTACGTGCGTGCGTTGCTAAAAAGCTTCGTAGGCCTAAAAACGTGTGTTGGCGCCCCCACAGGCTGCCCCCTTCCCCTGGTGGGTTGGGGGCAGCCACAGACCTAGGTTCAAGTAGATAACACATGTGCTTCAAATTCTATGAAAAGCATGCGTGTAATATTTTGAGAACCTATACAGCAGCAGGAAAACAGGGGAAGCACAGGCCGATGATATGTTAATAGCAAATATAAAGATATACTTATTATTATATTTCATTATTAACATTCAAAATACCATATCAAAAAAAAAGAAAATCATTGCATAAATCTAAAGAAAAGTTTACTAGAAAAAAAATCCACGCGGACCAGGCAGCGGACGGGACTCGAACCCGCACCCTTCGCAATCCGGGCGAATGCACTGACCATTATGCTACCACGGCCCTATTCGCCGTGTCGAAATTTTCCTAGCCATAAGCTGCAAGGCAGCGCCATCTCTCGCATTGTAGGTAACCCACAATGTCAAATGAATACTTTTTCAAGTATTTAACATTTGAAAGAAGAAATAGCAATTATAGTTTTATTTTCATTTATTTTTTTGCCTTGCAGCTTAAGGCTAGGAAAATTTCGACGCGGCGAATAGGGCCGTGGTAGCATAATGGTCAGTGCACTCGCCCGGATTGCGAAGGGTGCGGGTTCGAGCCCCGTCCGCTGCCTGGTCCGCGTGGATTTTTTTCTAGTAAACTTTTCTTTAGATTTAAACATCTAGCAGTTAAATGCTTAAAAATAAATCATTGCATATTGTTTTTCGTTATAAACAGTAGTTACAATTTTATATTAACAGCATTAGAAAAACCACAGAGGTTAGTAGTAATGCTAATTACACGCCAGGGACTAGCTTAAATAGTAAATAAAAAAAAATACTGCGTTAATAGGATACAGTTAGGTGCTTTCCAAGGTCTTATAATAATAGTCTTTCAATTTGTATTTAACATTCAACGGTGTTAGACAATTAATAAATATAAATAAATATTTTCAACACACACCAATAAGCCTAGCCCCAATGTAACATTTATTTTTAGCTAGTGATCGTCAAAACTGAAAATGCTAGGTAGGTCAATAGATGTGTCTGGAAGTGTACATTATGATATATGATGATACGATATTATGATATGCGATGATACAATATTATGATATACGATGATACAATATTATGATATAGGTACGATGTTACGATATTATGATATACGATGATACAATATTATGATATACGATGATACAATATTATGATATACGATGATACAATATTATGATATACGATGATACAATATTATGATATACGATGATACAATATAATGATATACGATTATGAGATACGGTGTTATGTTGGTAGGTAGGTAGATCTGAAGGTAGATGGGTGATTTTCTAAAAGTTCCATACAACACGCTGTTGATTATTAGTCGACGGCATCGACGAATTCCGTTAAGGTGTACAGTGCCATATCTTATCACTATTCAACTATCAATGAGTTGTTGAGAGAAAAGACACGTAAATTAATAAGTAAATTACTTTCAAATGTTTAATACTTGAAAAAGTATTCATTTGACATTGTGGGTTACCTACAATGCGAAGAGATGGCGCTGCCTTGCAGCTTAAGGCTAGGAAAATTTCGACGCGGCCATCAGGGCCGTGGTAGCATAATTGGTCAGTGCATTCGCCCGGATTGCGAAGGTTCGAGTCCCGTCCACTGCCTGGTCCGCGTGGATTTTTTTTTCTAGTAAAACTTTTCTTTAGATTTTAACATCTAGCAGTTAAATGCTTAAAAAAATAAAAACGTAAGTAAATTACACTTAATACAAAAACAAATAAATTACGATATTATTTTAATAATAATAAGTAATGACACTAAATGTATTAGTTATTATTAGAAATAGTTATTAAACCTACCCGATTACGTGGATACAAGCTTGAACGTAGCTGAATAAATTTAATAAGTGCATTATTAATTATACATTTTTTAGAATACATGCACTACTGAGTTTGCATTTTCAACACGAAAGCTGACAAATGTTTTGGTTCTCAATTTAAATATGTATTTTCGTTTTGACGCTCGACGGCAAAGCACGGCCTACTCGATTGCGGTTCGTTTTAGATTACTTGTTGCGTAAAGCTTCGTTTTATTAATCTTTACATCTTTTTAATGGTTAACATTTGTTTGTGTTTATAATGTCTTTCAACTGTATCGTTCTTAAAGATCAACAATTATGGCGCAGTACTTTTTTTTTATTGTGAAAGGAGTCCGGAATCTAGAACGGTGACGCGAAAAGATGACGATAAAATAAAATAAAATAAAAATGATTTATTTCTTTACCATACATCTGGTTACATAAATAAAGGTAGGCTTTTTTTAAGTGTAAAGACACCTGTACCAAAAAGAACCACTCTTCCATAGCATAAGTTACATTATGGTAAGGTCATTCTCTATATGAAAGGGAGATCTTTGCTCTTCTTTTGTCAATGTATTTGGCACGCGATGAGTACATACCTTGCAGTATCCGTTACGATCTATGTCTATGGAGCTGTGGGGGCTACGCTGGCCCCCGCCCCCGCGGCACTTGACGACCGCGGCCCTAGAATATTAATACCGCCACTTAATTGAATATTTTCGACTTATCAGTTTCTGTCCAGTGGAGTAGACTTGTTTTTGGGGTTCCTCAATCGATGTGCTACAATGGAATTCTATTGCTTGTCCTTTTCAATCCTTCAGTTGGTCTGTCAGCAACTCATAATGATTACGTTTGTATTGGTATACAAAGAATTTGTTGGTATTCAAAAGGCCATTGTGTAATAAATCTAAGTAAAAAATACCTATACACCCCAATAAGCCTTACCTTAAAGTAACACTGAAGGCTTGTTTTATGGGAAATACGTTTGTATCGGTATACAAAGAATTTGTAGGTATTCATTGGGCCATTGAGACAAAAATCTAAGTAAAAAATACCTATACACCCCAATAAGCCTTACCTCAAAGTAACACTGAAGGCTTGTTTTATGGGAAATACGTTTGTATCGGTATACAAAGAATTTGTAGGTATTCATTGGGCCATTGAGACAAAAATCTAAGTAAAAAATACCTATACACCCCAATAAGCCTAACCTCAAAGTAACACTGAAGGCTTGTTTTATGGAAAATACGTTTGTATTGGTATACAAAGAATTTGTAGGTATTCATAGGGCCATTGAGACAAAAATCTAAGTAAAAAATACCTATTTACTCCAATAAGCCTTACCTCAAAGTAACACTAAAGGCTTGTTTTGTGGGAAATACCTTTGTATTGGTATACAAAGAATTTGTAGGTATTCATAGGGTCATTGAGATAAAAATCTAAGTAAAAAATACCTATACAGTCCAATAAGCCTTACCTCAAAGTAACACTGAAGGCTTGTTTTATGGGAAACTTAAAAAAAATGTATTTGCTTGACCCTGTCAATAACTCTTTTTTAGTATTATTAATACGGAACCCTTTGGGAACGAATTCGAATCGCACTTTCGCACTTTTGGAACCTTTATGTCTTTTTTATAGTTAGGTAGGCAAATGACTCTACCCTACCTGATATTAAGCGGTGAAAGAGATCAGATGCGAAGATAGCTGGTACAGCAGTTATATACTGCCACACCAACCATCCTCACCTTGTCGGCATGCAGAAATGCTTCTTCACGCCTCGCTTAAAGGACCACAGATTGTAGGAAGGGGGGAACACGTATTGTCAAGACCCTTTATCGGCTTAAAATTTAAACCATACACTCAGATCTACGGTCCCTTGAAGTTGTGAAAATATCTAACTTCTAAGTTTTTTTTTATCTTTTTTGTTTAGGAGCTTTTGTCCGATGACATGATAGCTCCATCGAAACAAACTAACGAGTACTGAACTACTTAATTAAGAATTGTAAAATTATTACATTAGATTTCGTACTTGTGTAATTTACTGGCAGCATTCCATTAAACTACACAAGTACAATGAACTTCTAAGTTAAGGTAAGTGAAAGATAGGGCTACTTAAGTTGCGTACCTACAAATTTGTACTTATGGAACTATCGGTGGGCGAGCCCGACTGACACTTGCCCGGTTTTTCTTCAAAGGACGACTTTTAAACGTCTATTTTTAGCTATGCCTTTTGAATTTTTGACTGACAAGAATTTTTAATTAAATTCTAATGGAGATTTTGTGAGTTTTCATTTTCTTCCTATTCATATAATGGGTGTTGATGTCTAAATGAATAATTGTTCAAAGCGTTATTTTTGGGTTTCCATGGTTCCATACTTATGCCTCAGTATGCTGCATAATACGGTAATTTTTTTACAGAACAAGTAATTATGAATATACCCACCACGTAATATTTAATACTAAGCATTTATTATTTTAGTAATTAGTATGGAATCATTGATTGGTTAAATACTTCATTATTGAAAATCACATCGATACATCTTTGACACATCTATGTACCTAAAACATTAAATAAAAGTAATTTAGAGTAATTAATTATCATGGCTGTCAATTTGACTTTAAACGCTTTAATTTCAAACTGCATTGTCTCAGTTAGTCTCAAAGTACATATAATGTAGGAAATACCTGCCATCGACTAAGCAAAACACGAGACCAACTCCGAAGAAATCTCCAAGGTCGGATCGAAATTGGAAACATTAAACGGACGACCAATATCCGAATCCGTCTCCTAATTATCCCGATATTAATTCCCCAAACGTAAATAATACCGTTCACAGTGTTATCTTAACAAATTGACGCCGCCCGGCTAGAGAGAGACAAAACGGTATACCTCCAAATTTTACAATTTTGCGCGCCAATGTTTAGCGATGTTTATGAGGGGAGCGCCGACGGGTGGGGGCGGGGGCTATAGTGCCGAAAGGGGGAAAAGGATAAGGAGAAACTGACTGAAACCCCCCGACACTTAGATATATTTGTGCGATGTCGACCCTCGAAGATACGGATCGGTGCGCGTGTGTGGGAACGAATTCTCTCGTGACGACGATGTTTAGAAAGCCTTTGTAAAATAATAAGGGTAAATGTGCTTAGTTTGCGTGGGTAGTGTAGTTGGGGAGTTAGTTGTTGGTCCGGGGGAATATTATATATGGAACGGTATAGTAAATCTGATGTTAATTTGATTTATAATATGCAACGTTCCCGCTCGAAATGTATTTGCTTAACGGCAAGTCGAGCTGACTGCACCGAAACTTTTGCTTTGTAATTAAGCGACTGTTATTTGTAATAATTAGAGAATTTACTAAACACACTATTCTCTTTCTTGAAATGCTAAATTTTAAATATGAATCGAAAATATACGCCCCAAGAGAACTGAAAGGATCCAATATGGAAGCAGTTTACGATGTCGCACATAACAATATAACAGCAGAAGTTAAAAGCATTCCTTTCCACAATAGCGAGGTCGTTTCGTCAGATCGAATGTGTTTATCCCGAGTCCGACATTCGTTCTTTAGTACGGTCCAGCGGCCATTCGTCGGCGACAGGCCGATTTAATATTCTATTTTACTCCGGCGATAAGATTAAAGTATGTAATTTCTTGTGCCGAAACGAGCGAGCGTTTTGTGTACGCACTAGATGTGCGACGGCTGTGGTAGGGTTGATACGGATATTAATGATAAATGAGCTTTATCTTGAAAAGTCTAAGCCATATTTTTGGACAAATTTAATATATTAATGGCACCTATAAAAATATAAGACATATCCGTAGTAGTAATGTATCTAAAGTCATGAATTAGGCTATTAGTTTAAAACACTTAATAAGGTTATATTTAGTAATTTAGGAAGACGATTATGGTTATTTTTATATTATTATATAAAGCCAAAAGTTATGCAAGTCATACTTATTCCCTAAAGTTTAAGATTTCCTTATTTGCATTCAAACAGATAAGTTATTTTATTTCGCGCAGTCTTCGCAAATTTTAGCTATGTACAATGTACTTATTTTGGCCATAGATACGGTTATAATATAAATAAAAATATTATGCTATTTGCATTTGGAATCGGTCTATGTATATTCATTGTTTTTTTTTTAATTTTCGCGTCAAACGGTGTTAAATATTTTATTATTTATTAAGTTTTTTGGAAAACTTACAGCCAATACATGTTTATGTACCAAAAATATAACACTGAAGACCATTTAAAAGTGTCCACTGATAAACTGATTATTTTCGTGATAATAAAATAGAGTAGAGCGATACTGAGAACTGTGCCAAATGCAATTCTCGAAACTCTTCATCCGTATCATCATCCGAAATATATATATATTTTTATTATTATTTAAATGATTTTCAATATTCAAGTCAAAAAACTTGCGTGTATATTAGAAGCGTTTTTACTGTGAAAATCTGTTGAAAGTTATGTGTCAGCTAAAGGATACCTAGTAACTTCCTTAATACGAAATCATAACCCAAGTTAGCATACGCTATCAACGGCTGCGATATTCATTATATTTTATCCACTATCTTATTTATTTATGATGCTGCAGTATTCCTTGTTGAATAAATTTTTACATTTATAAGTTTCATCAGTGCATCCGCCCGGCTAGCGGAGGGTAGGCTCGAGTCCCGTGTGCTGATTGGACCGAATTTTTTGCAAGCAAAATATTCTTTAGAGTCAAACATCATGTAGTTAAAAGCATAAAAAATAAATTAAAATGTATTCTATTCTTTTGATAGCAAGCGGCAGCCCTGAGTGTGATCGTAAGAAGTGTGCGCGGGTGCGGCCGCAGCCCGGGGCCATAATGAAACCCTCCCCCACCCACACTAAGATGACGTCCAGTATATTGGACAATTTTCGTCCAACTCCAGTCGTGACTCGCCTAGCAATTTGGATATTACGAATTTAGAATTCCCGCGTTAAATACGGGTACATACAGAGATTCGTACGATTGATTTGAAATGGGTACTTTGTGACTTATGTGATTTCGTGTAGATAGTGCGTTTATACGTATTTCTTTACAAAAATAGTTATTATTGTATTTATTTTAACATTAACAGGTGTTCCAAGACAATAACTATTTGAAATGACTTAACATTAAATTTTATTGTCAGCCAAAGAAAATAATCAGCATTCGATGAATTTTCCGAAGATAATTATAGCATAATAATATATATGTCACCGGCAATATGTGTAACTTCAGGTATTCTATACATTACCTAGGCAATGTATATAATACGTGAGGCATCTAGGCAAAGTACCTATAAAACGTTATAAATATTAAATTCCAGTTTATACTTTGCCTAGGTAATGTATAAAATTCCTAGGGATTGTATATAGAACCTGATGGCTCACCGGCAATGTGTAAAATAAACAGATTTAACATGTAGGTTCTTATTCCAAACAAATCTAACCTAGATTACCTAGTCAGGTATAAAATGACTTTAGGGTTTTATAATCTTCACTGAATGAACTACAGACCAATGAACGTATGACCAACTCACTGTGGGTTAGGTTAAGCGATTGTTGTGACCTAAACATAGCGCGAGCTGAGCGAGCAAAGCGAGCGTGCCTCGTCAGCGGTCGGCGAAGCGCCAGACATCTCATAGATAATAGATAAAGAATTATAGATAACATATTAGATAAATTAAACAAGAAAAAGTCGACTCGCTATCTTCTTTTACTCAGATTGCCGACTGCGTATTCGACATTGTATAGAATACCTAGGCAAAGTATAAATTAATAATATTTAATATTATGCCTTGACATTTTAGGCATTCTATAAATTACCTAGGTATTTTAAAGAATGCCGGATTTTACAGATTGCCGGTATGTATCTAAAAACATACCTTAGTTCCTAACATAAGAAGATTATAATAATCTATAAAGCAAAATTACAAAGCTAAATAAGCCCCCAACCCTCAAAAGAGCATGACAGAGAAGTTTCCCCCCGCAATCTTGCCCGGCAACATCCCCGGGTCATAATCAGGAGCCCTCCGATTTTCTTTCATCCCTCCCACTGGGGTGACCGCCCTACTTAAGATCGATGGAAGCTCGCAGATTAGACTTCGGGATAAGAGCAAATTAAGGGCCCCGTCCCAAATTAAGGTCCCTTTGTACTACGCCTCGCCCGAAGTTCGTGCCTTGTTTTGACATGTTTTATAATTAATTTGCTAGTTTCGTGTTTTAGTTGAATGAGGGGAGTTTAAATTTGAACAATTTACGCTTTGGACGGTGGTTAGATGTTACAGCTACAATGTTTTAGGTAGCTACACACACATGCTAAATATTGATGAAATAATAACAAATTCAACATTTTGAACAGCATAGGTGTTCTGTAAGATGCTATCTCACTTACGATCTCGTTTATTCGGATTTCTGACAGATGTCAAGTATCTACTTGCTGCTTCTACAGACATAGCGGCATAATGCATATCAAACAACCAAGAAAAAATATTAATTTGTTTCTTAAAAACAGTGATGTTCACACACTTAATACAAGAAACAAAAATAAACTAACTTTACCTGCTACTAGGCTTCACAAAATTAATAATTCATTTAAAGTTCTTTGTGTTCGCTTATACAATAAAGTCCCAAGCAATATCCAAGAGTTAACCATAAATAAATTTAAAAATAGTATAAAAAAAGCACTTAACGAAAAAGCTTATTACAAAGTGTCTGATTATATTACAGACAAAAATGCTTGGGTTTGAACTGTTCCAATCATTCCAACAGGTTTTCTATATTAAATAAATCATAATTGTATTGACGTTGTAACAACATAATGATTTGTAAATGTTGTTACATTAGACTTTTAATGTTGTGGTGTTTTTTTCGCTCGTTTTTTTCCGCAGCTAAAAAATATGTGCATAACGAGTGGTAGGGAAAAAAAATTTGGACAATTCAAAAGAGTTGTACTATACATCCAATTTGAATAAAGATATATTGATTTCTTGACTTCTTCTTAAAACTAATGTCTAAAATGGGTAAATGTCTAATAAATAATACCGAAATCGGAAATGAGATTATAATTTACAGAATCGCCCTACAGATTCAGTTTTATTAGTCAAATTTCTTTCGTAGTTTGCATGTGTGTAAAATAACTTTGACGAGCTTTAGCTTTATAATATTTTTGGTCTTGGTTGATTGACAAAACAAAAAAAAAGTGTACATTATTCATTGATAAATCTGAAGGACTAGATAGAATCTCATTATCATCCCTATTCATCACTTCAACTGTTCAAGCACCTATTCATAGAGTCAAAGTTTACATCAACCATAGAAACCTAACCTTAGCATCCGCCAATCCGCACTGGGCCCGCGTCGTGGGTCATGGCCCAATCTCCCTATTCCATCCATAGGGAAGGCCTGTGCCCCAGCAGTGGGGACATTAATAGGCTGATGATGATGATGATAGGAACCTTATTCAGTACTTATAGATACATGTTCCGTTGCGTCCAACTATCAGTGAAGTCAAAGAAACTGAAATAATATATTATGAATGTATCTGCTAAACGTATGCAAGTTTGTGTTAAACTCCGAAACGTACGTTTAAGCGTCCATTGTCGAATTTTGTTTGTTAATGTTGTCAACACGTCTGCAACTAAGCGGCTGTGTAATTAATGTTACTGTGTAACTTGCAGATCGTAACAGACTCTAATTCTATGTTTAGGGTAACTTAGGTTATGAGGTTGGTGAAAGGAATAACGTTAAAGAATAAAAAATAGTGAAATTATAAATGCGAAAGTAAGTTTGTGTGTTAGATGAGTTGACCGATTTTTGAACCTGTTAACACTTGACAATTACGTCAATCACTTACGAAAATGATATGGTTAAAAATATGGTTGTCTCTCCACTGCATTTTTAATTTCTGCTGTAAATAATTATTTTTGTCACTGTGTATACTTTCAGGAGCTCGATATGAGGAGCTCGATGGCGCAGGTGGCTAGCGCGTTCGGCTGCGATCGTTGAAGTTAAGCAACTTTTGCAGTGGTCGGTCATTGGATGGGTGACCAAAAATTTAATATCTCGAGCTCCTCCGTGCTTCGGAAGGCACGTTAAGCCGTTGGTCCCGGCTGCATTTGCATTCGTTAGCACCCACCAATCCGCACTGGGCCCGCGTGGTGGGTGATGGCCCAATCTCCCTATTCCATCCATAGGGAAGGCCTGTGCCCCAGCAGTGGGGACATTAATAGGCTGATAATGATGATAATGTATAGTTTCAATATACCAACCTACAGGTGTACTATTACAGGGAGGTGTAGAAAATCTCATTGGTACAATAGAACACCCTTGACCGCTTTTTGAACAAGTTTCATTACACTTGACAATTACGTTAATCACTTTCAAAAATGATAAATATGTTTGTCTCTCCACTGCATCTTTAATTTCTGCTAAGCTGCGGACCTAATATTTTTCCACAATTTAATTCTCGGCAAGATAGACAGCAATGAGCTGCTATCATTGGTTAAAATCCAGGTATCATTCCGTACAGTTGCCAGACGCAATTATCTGCGATTCCATACTGATTTATGTTCCACAAATTATAGACAGAATTCCTACTTTAATAGAGTAACACAAAATTTCAATAATAATTATTTAAGTGATGTGGACGTATTCCTGGCGAGACAAAATTATTTCAAAAAGACTGTGAATAGTAAATTTTTTAATAACAATAATAAAACCTAATTTAAATTACTTTATATTTTTATCACCATTTTCTCTATGGGTATGGCTTTATGGCTTTATGCTTAATTTTTTACTTCTGTGTTTTTATTTTTATATAGTTTTAAATTAATCTACGGCCTCGATTGGATTAAGTATATTTTATTTGAGTTGTATTTGTGAAAACTGTATAAGGCATATCAATGCTACATCATCTCGTTTTATCCTTAGTTTTAACATGCTGTTTGTTTTTCATGAATAAATAAATAATTATTTCAAAACTCTCACACCTAAACTGATGGGTTACTTAAGTACAATGATATGTGGCACAGCCACAAAAGAGTTTCTTGACAGACAGGTTAATTTTTCTCGCGTAAATATGATTGAAAGGGGGTAAAAATTGATGAGGTTTAATGAAACGTGTTTTAAAGTGTTTTACATCCTTTCGCATATTTTTCGGTTTGTAAGTATTTAACTAAAAATTTTCGGAAAACTATTCGATTTAGTTGTCTGGCTTATTAAAAGTGGAAAATAAAATAAGAGCGGAGTAAGAGGTAGAGTGGATTTCCCGCTGGATTTGGAGCAATCGTCTGGGGAAGTAACGTCTACCTTACAGAAGGCTACAGTAAAATACCACTACCTTTGAGTAGTGTTGTGTTTCTGTCTGTGAGTAAGGTAGGAGATTGGGCCAGGGTACCCACCAATCCGCACTGGGCAACGTCATGGCCCAATCTCCCTATTCCATCATAGGGAAGGCCTGTGCCCCAGCAGTGGGGACATTAATAGGCTGATGATGATGATGATGAGGCAACGGCGCGAGTGACGTATTTTATAACGACCACCTATGCTTATTGAAAGGTCAGATTGTTTTAAAACATTAATCATGTAAGACTATAGACGATAGAAAATGTAATAATTATGATAAGCAAGTACACAATAATGACAAGGGAGCACTTTCATAAATAGATACAGTATTCTCCAACAAAGATGATGAAATACCTATTCATGATCTCCTTCTCACCTAGACTTACATTACTTTACGTTGGAGGGAAAAGGATGGCGACACATCTACAAACTTACACGGAGAGCTACTATAATTACGTCACATTGAAAACTGGGAGCCATTGTGACGAGACGCCATTGGCGCGATTGTCTTAAGAGAACACAGCGTGCCTATTATACCATTCAATATCATTTTACACACAATTCTATCTACCTACTGCTACGTTGTAAGTAGGATTCAAGTAATTAAAACTACTTGGACCTGTATATAGACGTAAATATAATATTCAAAAAAAGGTAAATTTAAAAAATCAAAAAACCCGGCTGCTTCATTATACTTCAAATAAAAACTGAAAAGAAAAAAAACAAGTCCAGTAGTCTAATTCTGTTAATAAGGAACAAAGTTACTTTAACAGTCGGGACCCATTATTGAAAAATATTATGTATTCTTGAATATCTAATAGGTCCCGACTGTTAAAGAAACAGTAAACCACAAAGGAACAAACATACATATATAGACTGTTAAACACTATACCCTGTCTGCGAGTCGCGCTTCGCTCTCTTGCATTGCGCAGTCGGGTAAAAAGTCAAGGCTCGGAACGCACGATAGCTTAAAACTGAAGCTGATCTAAGCGGCGCTGCGGGTTATAGTGAAAGAGGATTTCAATTACGCCGTGACGTGGCGTCACTAAGCGCGTTCTATCGTCTGTACCACGGCGAGTGTTCTGAAGAGTTATTCTCTCTTATTCCACCTTCCCCTTTCCTTCAGAGGACCACGCGCGCTGGCCTTCTGTTGCACCGTCTACCTATGGCCGCAATTCCAACGCGTACAAAGAAATTTGGTGACTCATTTCTTTGTCGCACTATCCGTAAATGGAATGCTCTGCTTACAACCTGGGATCCTTTTAAAGAGACGTGAAGAAGCAACATGCAGGCCGACAAGGTGAGGATTTCTGGTTTGGCAGGTAGAACTGCTGTATCAGCTATCTTCACGTCTGGACTTCACCATCACTTAATCAGGTGGGGTGGAGTAATTTGTCGGACCTATCCATAAAAAAAAAGAATATAAATACTTAACAACTTATATATATTACTAGTTTAACACTACATTATGAGACCTGGGCGTTTTTCCCCGCCGACCACGACAACGGCTAAAAGGAGCCGAGGTTGGAGTCTCCGAGACGCCCTCTAGTTGAGCCGACCCCCTCAGGTTCGAGTGGTCTAGAGGCTCCAGACGGAGAGGAGACTCCCCCCGTGGGGAGACGCCATCCGCCTGGAATACCTCTAAAGGCACTCGCCAATTCTCGGCTTGAGGTCTCCTTAGGATCTCGCCGTCCCCAAACTCGGTGACGCTGTAAAGGTCATCTGCGACCAACAGCATACACACTTAAAAATAAAAAAAAACTACATTATGAGAGTGTGCGCTGTAATTTTCAATGGTTCCGAGACTACTTAATAGAAATTAATTGTATAAAACTAGTTAACAAATATGACCCCAGACGACCAGTGGAGACAAAATGATAATTACATTGTGAACTTACCAGACTCACCTCTCCGTGCTATCCCCACTATTGACTGTTTGTTATAGAACTAGAATTTAGTTAGTCAAAACCCTTTCTGAATAAAATTAGACTCCCCTAAAACGATGAATTGGACGCTGGGAGATTTACTTAGCGAATGCTGTTTTCATACTAAAGTACTGTTAGTAAACATTTGAAAGAAGAAATAGCAATTATAGTTATATTTTAAGCATTTAACTGGTAGGTAGATCTAAAAAAAACACGCGGACCAGACTCAAACACGCATCCTCCTCTATCCGGGCGGATGCACTGACCATTACGCTACCGCGGCCCTAATGTCCACGTCCAATTTTCTCCAGCATTTCTTAGCGCAATCTCTTTGCGTTGTTTGTAACCCACAATGTCAAATGAATACCTTTACATGTATTAAGAGTTTGAAAAAGAAATAGCAAATATAGTTACTTAAGCAATTAACTGCCAGATGATTAGACCTAAGGAATTTTTTATTAGAAAAAAATCTACACAGACCAGTCAACATGCGTGTCGTGAGCTGTCAATCGCAGAAGATGGCGGAGTAACAATCGTAATCTATTTTAAAACTTATTTGCAATATTTTTCAAACCGACTTCAAAAAAGGTGGAGATTCTGTGTTCGACTGTATATCTTTTTATTAGTAATTCTGTTATTCGGGTCTGAGAAAAATCCAAAATATCAGTGCTCATTAAAATCGGTTCAGTCGTTCTCCAATTATACGTCATCTAACTGATCAGATTTTTTGCTATGATCTTTTTATGTTTAGGAAAGTTTTGAGCACATTATCCAATTTTTTGTAATTTTTTGAAGTTTATAACGCATGTAATTTTTTGTGTTCTTTGCACCAATATCGCTTACGCCCTACAATTTGGATATATGATTTGATGTTAGCTTGACTTGGAATGTATTGCAGGCCGAGTGATTTACGCTTAATATTCGTAAATTCGGTGTAACTTTTTTATTATAAGAAGGATAATTAAAAAATATTATTTTATGAATATGTCTTAATTTTCATGCCGCTATTCTCATTAACAATGAGTAATGATTAATTTATTAAAAATATAATTTAAAAATAAAATATTCTCGTTTCTGGAACGTTACTAAAGTGGCGATTTTGATTTTCCACTGTCGATTTATTTAATTCAGAGTTCGGTCGTTGATTTCCATCCAAAAGAAATTTGATAAGTATGTTTCTATCAATTAAGACGGCTTTATTTAATTGATAAGGTCTTACCGTGAATTCTCTATTAATTAAACAAATTATTTATTAAGTAAATGTAAGAAAACATTAACATTAAAATCAATCACATTAATGTTATAAAGGCACAAGTTTGAGTGTGTATGATGCTGGTAACACCGCGGGGCACAGCTAGTAACATATAAACAAGAAAACATAAAAAAAACAGACAATACAATTTTAAATTTTTGTTCACGAATTACGTGATGCCGTACCATCTATATACATACAATGGTAGGAAATAATAAAATATAATATAATATAAAATGTATAATATATACATAATAAGAACATATAATAAAATGGTAGGAAAGTCAAAACTGTACATTGAATATTTTTTTAAAAGAATACTTGGGGAGTGATCTATGATCGATACCGAAGCCCAAAATTTAGTTTTTATAATTTTTGTCTGTTTGTCTGTATGTATGTCCGGGATAAACTCAATCAGTGCTGCATGGATTCACTTCAAATTTGGCACGAATATTATCAAAAAGTCGGGTCAACATATAGGCTACATATTATCACGCTATCACCTACGGGGAACGAGCAGTGAACAGGAGTCAAAAAGTATGTTCAAATAATTAACTCCACGCGTACGGGCGGCCGCTAGTCATCTATACATCATTAACTATGATGCGTTTTTGATATTATGCGACTAAAGAGCGTGTCCAACGAGGTCATTTTCCATCCTCGCTCATGGTATGACTGGGATTTTCTTATTGGGGCTTAACAGAAGTACATTTTTGTGAGAAAGGTGTAAAAACGAATGCAGTTGTGTATCAAAATATAGTCCTGACGAACCTTGTGGAACCTGTTTTTTATACCATGTTCAATAACAGGCACGGGTATTCCAACAAGATTCGGCGTCAGCTCATAGAGCGAAGAGCACACAAGACTGAAATCTGACGCGTGAAATCGATTTCACCCGGCACAAAGACTGGCCCTCCTCCAGTCCAGATTTGAGTCCGTTAGATTACAAGATATGGCAACACTTGGAGGAAAAGGCGTGCTCAAATCCTCATCCCAATTTGGAGTCACTCAAGACATCCTTGATTACGGCAGCCGCCGATATTGACATGGACCTCGTTCGTGCTGCGATAGACGACTGGCCGCGCAGATTGAAGGCCTGTATTCAAAATCACGGAGGTCATTTTGAATAAACTTTATTGCCATAAGAATCTAATTTTTGTTAAGTTCATTTTGGTATATATAAATGGTTACATAATGAATAAACTTGTTTCAATTATGTGACAGAATTCATGACCTGACTATCTCTTATCTATTAGACAAGTCCTTCCGTCCGTCCGTCCGTGGTGCTGTTTCAGCGGCCAAACCGTAAGAGATAGATAAAGAGAATGTTTAAGTTATAAGTTGAGAATAGTCTGATAAGACTACAAACCGGATGTGAGTAACGTAGCACTTCCGGTTTTCGAGAAATTACGTGATTTCTATTTCAAACGAAACCACACAAAATCTCCGAAGTTCTCAATTAATTAAATACATTTTTTTTTAAATCAGGTTTTGGTGAACATTTGGTTCACTGGTTTGCTAGTAGGTATATAATGTACGATTACTCTACGGACTCATACACAGTTGGTTACTGAAAACTGCTAGTCATCCGAATGGCTCTGGTATGGAGTTCGAAGGCGCGCAATTAAAAGTTCCTTGCGCGGCTGTGCCCGCGTCTCCTGCGGTGAGAGGAGGCAGCGGGGGGGGCGGGGGGGGGGGGGGGGGGGGGGGGGGCGGGGGGGGGGGGGGGGGGGTCACTTAACGACGGACTCATAATTGGAAAAGTTCTAGTGATAAAGGTTGCTTATGTCAATGCTACGCTAATTTAGGTACTTACTGAGAGGAGCTCGATGGCGCAAGTAGTTAGAGCGTTCGGCTGCGATCGTTGAAGTAAGCAACTTTCGCAGTGGTCGGTCATTGGATGGGTGACCAAATTTATTTTCTATCTTGAGCTCCTTCGTGCTTCGGAAGGCACGTTAAGCCGTTGGTCCCGGCTACATCTGCGGTAGTTAGCACCCGCCAAGCCAAACTGGGCCCGCGTGGTGGGTCATGGCCCAATCTCCCTATTCCATCCATAGGGAAGGAATGTACCTCAGCAGTGAGGACATTAATAGGCTGAGATGATGATTTAGGTACTTACTTGCCTTTAGCTAGTTGTTGGATGAGAGTTTCAAATATTTCATTAATACGAATTCGCACGTCGATCAGTACCTTAGTACGAGTTTGAGCTTATGTTTCTATGTCCATTTTGATGAAAAGTAACAAAATATTCTTAAAATTTAAGAAGACGCAAACGATTTAATGATAGAATTTAAACACTGTTTATTTGTATTGAAACGAAAACAATAAAATCAGTACCCTTAGTACGAGTGCGAGCTCACGAAAACTATCATAGTTTTCGTAATTGTAAAACGCGTACTAAGGGTACAGAAGAGGCTTGGGCGAAGGAGGATTTGCTTTTTGATTTGACATACAGTCTTACTACAAAAAATAAGCCACGGTTTCAAATCTTATTTAGAAAAATTTTGTATGATATTTTTATGTTATTATTTGGCCGTTAAATTCTATTTGTAACGTAGGTAACGTTAGATTTGAACGTTTTAGTGTTGAAATAAATGAGATATATTTTTAAACGGTTTTTATTCTTCAAAGCTTAAACCTACTCACATCTTAGACTCACATACAACGAAAATTCATTTTGTTTTAAAGATCATTGGTAGGTATTATCGTAGCTGTAACAAAACAACTTAAAAAAGGCAATATATTAAAACTCACAATTTTATCGTTCCATTTATGAATAAAATATATTTTTGCTAATATGAACTCTAATTCATTTTAATTAAATAAATTAGATTCAATTACTAAGTACTGAAAAAAAAATTACTTACTTTTTTTTCTTTAAATATTAACTCTTCTTGATATCAACAGTGCGTGTTGCTGCGAATATTTTCGCAGGATAGAAGAGGAAGATAGTAAAGGGTTGAAATGTACTTAATGTAACCCATCCGTCGCGCGCCATATATTCCAAAGGGTCTGAAAGACCACGCGCGCAAAACAATAGACAAACTTGCCACCATTTGCAAAACGCTATTCACAGAAAGCTAGGCATGGGGGTAAGAAGGACCCCAATGAAAAACTTAAATTTAACCCTAAAGCTTATAAAATAAAGTTTCGAATATCGTTTTTTGCTTATGCAGATGGTAAAAGGGTCCGTCTTAATTTCGCAGCATTAGTCGGTCTTGTCGACCCCTTGGACATTAATCGTGGAGGGTTAAGGGGTTGATGACCCCGAATTAAGATGCGAAAAGGCGGGGTTGAAGGCGATCGTTACCGTTTTCTAAAGCCGTTGGGCCTTATTTTGCCATTGGCGACATGTTAGAACTAAAATAAAATTTTGTAACTATGTTTTTATCTAAGTATAAATGTAAAAAGTAGTAAAAATCAACTTTAAAAAGTCCGTTGACGAAGGACAAGTATTAGGTTATAAAATAATTTGAAATTGATATGCAATCAACATCCTTAACACATTTTTTCCGTTAGTATTTAGATATATACCAATATTATATTGTCTTAAACTTTCATAGTGACTGATATCATGGTTTACACTAAGGGTTTACATATACCTATTTTTATGACATGCAGTGGACTGCGTGATTTATAAATCTAATGAAATTTTGACCGATTCCTACCACCACCAGCTCGCCAGTGTTTCCTAAAAGTCTCCCAGTAATTTTTTATTCAGATTTTATATTAATTAAATAAAAGAAAAGTCTAGTTCTAAATTCTTAATTTGAAATGAGTAGAAGACTTTTCTATCTAGGCTTTCATTTCGAATTCTTAATTTGAAAAGTGTAGAAAACTTTTTTTAAGAACTGTAACCATTGCACGTAACCTTATTGGACATTATCTTTTCATTACCAAATTCGAAATTTGAACTCGTATTCGAAACATGGCTCATGGTAGGTAATTAATTACTTGGGCGCGGAGTTACAGAACTTTATATCGTATGTGATGGACGTACGTAATTGACTTTTAGAGTTGTACAAAATCCGTTGAACTAACATTAGATAAACGCTCAGTTAGATATATAAGTACGTATGATAATATATATATGTACATATTGTATACGAACTCTGTTCTGTACGGTTTGGACAAGATAAATAATGCTTTGCTATCGCACGACTATCCAACTTTATAATGTACTTTCCAGTTTCTAGGGTAGTTCATGAGCTACGTGGGGTATGGTATTTGTCACGAATATTTATGGTTTACCATGGGGCGAAAATGACTACCTACTTTATATTAAAAGTCTTATAATGTTTCATGAATTCTTTAATTTGACAATAACGATTTTTAAATCTAAAGAAAATATAACTAGAAAAAAATCCACGCGGGCCAGGCAGCAGACGGGACTCGAACCCGCACCCTTCAAGGCATCATTTTTTCTAGTTATAGTTTCTTTAGATTTAAACATCAAGCAGTTACATGCTTAATAAATAATAAAAATTATAACTATAATTGCTATTTCTTCTTTCAAATGTTTAATACTTGTAAAAGTATTCATTTGACATTGTGGGTTACCTATAATGCGTGAGGGCCGCGGTAGCATAATTGGTCAGTGCATTCGCCCGGATTGCGAAGGGTGCGGGTTCGAGTCCCGTCTGCTGCCTGGTCCGCGTGGAATTTTTTCAAGTTATATTTTCTTTACATTTAAACGTCAAGCAGTTACATGCTTTAAAAATAATAAAAATTATAATAACATTTTTTTCATTTCAGTGGCTATATTAGGAATTCACATATAAATCTATCAAGTTTTTCTTTTCGGACGGGGTGTAAATGGAAAAATCTAATGGAAAAGATGAAATGGAAATGCATCACGAGCATCTGACGTCTATATAGGTATTATCCTATTCTAATTTTCTTTCTTACTTTAGATATAATATATACCTATTATGTTAGAAATTAGAAAGCTCGATAGTTAGCGAGTTCGATCTTGCTTGTTCCGTATTCAACCTGTCTTCTCATCCTACTAAATCTTATAATTATGAAAATTTAATGTACCTTCGAAAAAATATAAATTTATTTCCTACAAATAGTGATAAACACTAGCTTAGTCCTAGAAATGAATCAGCAGCTCAAATTCAATAATTCATTTAAAGGTCTTTGTGTACGCTTCTACAATAAAGTCCCCAGTTGTCCAGCATTAAAAAGTCTAATGACGGTGTTAGAAGTACCTATGTAACAGTTGATTTTAGCACCTTCGCACTTTGTTCAATTCGATGAAATGGTTTTTCTGCTTGACATGACGCTTTTGAGGACCCCATTTACCGCATGAGTGAATAATTTGTCCCGTGTCTACCTATATTCGTTGTTGGTTGGTTGGAAAGAGATAGATTTGAAAATAAAAGATGTTTCAATGTAATTTACATTTTGAGTTTGAAAGTAAAGATAATAAAAATTAGTATGTACTTTAAACTTTTTCTACAGAATACGTTGATATAAATGGGTACCCCATTTTAAACATAGGTATAAATGGTTACCCCATTTTATACGTAGGTATAAATGGGTACCCCATTTTATACCTACGTTTTAAAATTTGAAAAATTCGAGCATTTGCGTCTTAGTCATGGATGTTTACACATATTTCTAGATGAAATACACTTATATATGTAACATCATATGTATTCTATCCGTTACCCTAGACATCCAATAACAAAAGCCTTACAGTGCTTAAATACAGTCAAAACCTTATATAACGACATCGTTTATAACGACGTGTCGGTTATTACGACCAATTGGCAAGGTCCCGACCGAAACCCTATATAAATCCTTAAGGAAACAAACCGCCTATAACAACACCGGATATAGCGAAATACCGATTCATTCATAAGTTCATATCGATATTCATCGGTTATAACGACTAAACGTTTTACTTGTTTTCGTTTTCTACTACGTTTTCCAGCAAAACTAAATATACTGTAAGGTACTGAATTTTTTTCATAGTAAACTTATTACTTCTTTTGACGTGACAACGTCTTAAATTAGGTTGCGGCTGGGAGTCACTTATGAAAAAGTGTAACGCTCGGTAACGTTACGATGAGTCTCTCGTGTTAAGTTTAAGTTTACATGTACAATGTTTTAGTAAACAAAATATATTTCTATAGTTAAAATTTGTGCAATTCTTATTTTCATTCAATTCCTTGTTCCTATTGTGCAATTTAATTATATTCATATCAATAAATATTCTACCGAGAAAAAGACGTTGTCACGTAAAATCTTCGCCCGTAAAACCGACTTTACAGGCAACCATTTTTTTCAATATTTTATTTAAAAAAACAAGCTTATATTCATTATCTACAACCATACTACATACATACATTATGATGATAATGACTAGTTTTGTATATTGCTTATAACAACCATCGGACATAACGTCCGAAGTTATATGGTCCCTTCAATGTCGTCATATCCGGTTTCGACTGTTATCATCAGCCTATTAATGTCCCCACTGCTGGGGCACAGGCCTTCCCTATGGATGGAATAGGGAGATTAGGCCATGACCCACCACGCGGGCCCAATGTGGATTGGTGGGTGCTAACGACTGCAGATGCAGCCAGGACCAACGGCTTAACGTGCCTTCCGAAGCACGGAGGAGCTCGAGATTAATTTTTGGTCACCCATCCAATGACCGACCACTGCGAAAGTTGCTTAACTTCAACGATCGCAGCCGAACGCGCTAACCACTTGCGCCATCGAGCTCCTCTGAGTGTATGAAATATTTATTTTATTTATTTATTATAGACGAGATCGCATGCTTAAACTACCCAGTCCCGTGTTATGAACACAACAAACCTAGGCAAGTATAATAATCAAACGCTATTCAAACGCCGCACCGCCTCCGCTGCCCGCCGCCATGTTGCCACACGCTCCCAACTTGTTTTCTTACTCCGCACAGTTTTCCAACTCATTTCAATTCAAAAGCAGATAGCGCTGATGCGCTGATACGTACCTTTGTTGGCTGTATATAGTCTAGAAAGTTCTAGAAAGTTCTAGCGGCAGTTCCGTTGCAGTTGGCAACTTTAACTAGGAACGTAATGTTGCGGCAAAAAGCCCACAGCCACCAACAATCGTCTAAGCACACTGAAGTTAGTTGTTTATTCTGGGTTGCTGAACAGTTCGTTATTATAGTTTTATCGTTGCTGAAACTAATGTGCCTTTTTGTGGGCGTCATCGTTATTCTACACGGGGAAATGTTAAACGAAGAGATCTTTAACTAAACGTGCTAAAAGAGACCTGACCCGCTCGCAAAGGGATTAAGTCCTCCTGCACCAACATGAACATTTTTAACTGTATGAAAATTACAAATATTTATTCTGACCTCATTGAACTACTCCTTAGATAAGACTTGAGTTTTTATTAGATAAAAAAATTGTGTGTGTGTCAGACTGGAGTTTACTCCTTAAGTTCGATAGTCTAACCAGACGCAAAAAGAGTTTATTTAACTTAAAAAAGATTGATACTGTATGAAAGGGTAAGTTAACAAATTAATAAAAATAATATACATATATATTTATTCATTTCATATACATTTATTATAACTAATCGACAAAATATTTTACATTAAACTTTTTACAATAGTCAATTTCAGATGTGCATAAATATATTATTTTAAGTTATTGTACATCTTAGTGTTTTTATTTGTTTTGTTACCTTAAGTCATGGTGGGCGATAACAGAGTCATGTTGTTAAGTTAAATATTTGTAAGGACAAATCTCAGTTTGTCCTTGGTGGGCGATTATGTATACGCCATTTGTGCATTTAAAATTTAAGTTCATATGTATCAAAATAAATGGCGCTGTAGTTCGTTGCATCACGCTTGTAAATATGTTTCGAGCTATATATAGGCAAAACGTCACCTAAATAATAAAGAAATCAATGGGCTAACAAAATACACTGTAGTTTCAGTTTAATTCTTTTGCACGTAAGCTCTCGGATTTAAGAGTCATTTTGGCTCGAACAGGATGCGCACCAAAAACGTAACGAGGTCATTCATCGATAGATTTAACTCTTGACATTTTTTTCATACCGGGCCCCTTATATATGCAAACCGATTCTTAAGGAGTAAACTCCAAAAACAGTTCATAAAACAAATAATTGTATTCATCATGTGATCCGAATCACAAACATCTGCAGTTCGCGCGTGCACATCGTGTAAAATGGCTGTAATAACTTATTGAAAATTTATCAATAAGTTAATGGGTATTTCTGTAAACCTTTCCTAAGCAATGTTGATATTGTTAATAGGAATCACGATGTGTAATAAATTAATAACCTTAATATTTTGACGAATCTTCAACTATAAACGTATATTAAGCTAGCAGACCATGGTCGCAACGCGCACATCTTACCTACTGGGTATTTAGTTGCTAATTAGTTGCTAATTAGTTACACTATTCCCGATTTAGTTGCTCAACACCTGTAAAAGATACATGCGATCTGCTAGCTTAAGTCTTAACCTAGCAGACCACAATACTGTATCTTCGGTTCTCGTAAAGATATCGAAGTTCTGCAAACGGCATATTTAGTTGCTAATTAGTTACACTATTCCCGATTTAGTTGCTCAACACCTGTAAAAGATACATGCGATCTGCTAGCTTAAGTCTTAACCTAGCAGACCACAATACTATATCTTCGGTTCTCGTAAAGATATCGAAGTTCTGCAAACGGCATATTTAGTTGCTAATTAGTTGCTGTAGGACAGCATTATTTGTTTTATCCCCCCATCATCCCTTAATTGCCGCACCAGCACCCACACTACCCCCGAAATACGATAAAATTAAAAAGAGCTCATCAGAGAATATAAACTACGGCGTATTTCATTGCTAATTAGTTGCTGCAAAATAGCGTTGCTTAGGTATAGTATTTAACTATCAACCCTTAACTCCAAATCAGCACTGCAACCACCCCCGAATAGGACGATATCGGAAAATTCTCGTAGGTGGAAAAAGACGCGGCATATTTAGTTGCTAATTAGTTGTTTGCCAAAATCGCAGTTAAGAGTGTTCTACAATCATCCCCTAGCCTCAGATGCAACCCCTCTACTCACTTAGAAACAGTAGATGGCAAAATTCGCACGCAGTTGTTTAAGACTGCTGGATGTTTTGTTGTTAATTAGTTGCTGAAAAATAGCGTTGCTTATGATATTTGATTATCAACCCTTAACTCCAGATCATCCCTGCAACCACTCCAGAATAAAACGATATCGGAAAATTCTTGTAGGTGGAAAATAGACGCGGCATATTTAGTTGCTAATTAGTTGCTCGCCAAAAACGCAGTTAAGAGTATTCTACAATCATCCCCTAACCTCAGCTCCAACCCCTCTACTCACTTAAAAATAGTAGATGGTTCGA
Organism: Chilo suppressalis; assembly: GCA_902850365.2. Taxonomy (NCBI): domain Eukaryota; kingdom Metazoa; phylum Arthropoda; class Insecta; order Lepidoptera; family Crambidae; genus Chilo; species Chilo suppressalis. Next base: position 4,145,098 of record OU963910.1, read on the forward strand.
ATTCGCACGCAGATGTTTAAAACTGCTGGATATTTTGTTGCTAATTAGTTGCTCGCCAGAAACACAATTAAGAGTATTCTACAATCATTCCCTAACCTCAGATCCATCCCCTCTACTCACTTAAAAATAGTAGATGGTTCGAATTCAAACGCAGACGTTTAAAACTGCTGGATATTTTGTGGCTAATTAGTTGCTGCGAAAAAGCATTGCTTATAGTATTTAACTATCAACCCTTAACTCCAGATTAGCACTGCAACCACCCCAGAATAGGACGATATCGGAAAATTCTCGTAGGTGGAAAATAGACGCGGCATATTTAGTTGCTAATTAGTTGCTCGCCAAAACCGTAATTAAGAGTATTCTACAAACATCCCCTAACCTCAGATGCAACCCCTCTACTCACTAAAAAATAGTAGATGGTTCGAATTCACACGCAGATGTTTAAAACTGCTGGATATTTTGTTGCTAATTAATTGCTGCAAAATAGCGTTGCTTATAGTATTTAACTATCAACCTTTAACTCCAAATCAGCACTGCAACCACCCCAGAATAGGACGATATCGGAAAATTCTCGTAGGTGGAAAAAAGCGGCGGGATATTTAGTTGCTAATTAGCAATACGATATTCTGCAGCAATATACATCTACGAGCGTATTCTAGCCGATTTTTTATTGTAAAGAGAAAATGATGGTCGATCTGAGGTGAAGAGACGATTGTAGAAAAATATCCCGCATTTTTTGTACCCATAAGGGTGGCAGCTGGGATAATTTGGAGTTAAGGGTTGATAATCAAATATTATAAGCAACGCTATTTTTCAGCAACTAATTAACAACAAAACATCCAGCAGTCTTAAACATCTGCGTGCGAATTTTAACCATCTACTGTTTCTAAGTGAGTAGAGAGGTTGCATCTGAGGTTAGGGGATGATTGTAGAATACTCATAACTGCGTTTTTGGCGAGCAACTAATTAGCAACTAAATATCCCGCGTCTTTTTTCCACCTACGAGAATTTTCCGATATCGTCCTATTCTGGGGTGGCTGCAGTGCTGATCTGGAGTTAAGGGTTGATAGTTAAATACTATAAGCAACGCTTTTTCGCAGCAACTAATTAGCAACAAAATATCCAGCAGTTCTAAACATCTGCGTTTGAATTCGAACCATCTCCTATTTTTAAGTGAGTAGAGGGGTTGGATCTGAGGTTAGGGGATGATTGTAGGATACTCTTATCTGCGTTTTTGGCGAGCAACTAATTAGCAACAGAACATCCAGCAGTTTTAAACATCCGCGTGCGAATTCCAACCGTCTACTGTTTCTAAGTGAGTAGAGGGGTTGCATCTGAGGTTAGGGGATGTTTGTAGAATACTCTTATCTGCGTTTTTGACGAGCAACTAATTAGCAACTAAATATGCCGCGTCTATTTTCCACCTACGAGAATTTTCCGATATCGTCCTATTCTGGGTTGGTTGCAGTGCTAATCTGGAGTTAAGGGTTGATAGTTAAATACTATAAGCAACGCTATTTTGCAGCAACTAATTAGCAACGAAATACGCCGTAGTTTATATTCTCTGATGAGCTCTTTTTAATTTTATCGTATTTCGGGGGTAGTGTGGGTGCTGGTGCGGCAATTAAGGGATGATGGGGGATAAAACAAATAATGCTGTCCTACAGCAACTAATTAGCAACTAAATATGCCGTTTGCAGAACTTCGATATCTTTACGAGAACCGAAGATATAGTATTGTGGTCTGCTAGGTTAAGACTTAAGCTAGCAGATCGCATGTATCTTTTACAGGTGTTGAGCAACTAAATCGGGAATAGTGTAACTAATTAGCAACTAATTAGCAACTAAATATGCCGTTTGCAGAACTTCGATGTCTTTACGAGAACCGAAGATACAGTATTGTGGTCTGCTAGGTTAAGACTTAAGCTAGCAGATCGCATGTATCTTTTACAGGTGTTGAGCAACTAAATCGGGAATAGTGTAACTAATTAGCAACTAATTAGCAACTAAATACCCAGTAGGTAAGATGTGCGCGTTGCGACCATGGTCTGCTAGCTTAATATACGTCAACTATAAGAGTCGTGTGAGGCTGGTCCTTACGTTCCTTAAAATATGGTTGAGCGATGGCTGGCTCTTTGCTTGTGAACGGGTGCTGCCAACGGGGATGAGTTTGCTCTATACTGCTTTATTATTGAGATGTTATACATAATACTGTTTGTATTTATACTGTATGACACAGCAATCAAAATGTGAGTGGACATTGTATTGGCAGTGACATGATTGATATATTTTGTAAATGTTGCTACTTCTGTCAAACGCTGATGAGTTTCTAGCGCCCATTCTTCTCATCAGCTAAAAGATGTCCTTAATGGGTGGTAGAAAAAAAACTGGTCAATTCAAAAGATCTTTCAATAAATCAATTTTAATTAAGTATAATTTCATTTCATTTTCAAAATCGTAACTGTACATTGAATGCATGATTGTTATATCCAAATTGTTTTAAGTTTTTACACAATTCAATAACTGGCTTACGCATATTGTCGCGTCTTGTATTACCTGTTACTTAGCTATAAACCCGCAAATATTTGATTTGTAACGCGAAATGTTTATCAATATTAAAAACTAATTTAATAATTTTCATTAGATAACTTATCAGTCTGCCCGTATGGGTCTGCGTCGTCGAGTATAACTTTTTCTGTAATAGAATCATCATAATCAGCCGACGGACGTCCACTGCTGGACATAGGCCTTCTCCAAACACAACGATCCTGAGCTTTCCGCTGTAATAGAATACTTATACACAATTATTTAGATAAAGCTGTGATAAAGATTTAGGGCGCTTTCAGTGCGGCAACAGTGCGGCGCCGGTACCGCGAACGCTCGACAACAGGACTGTTGCCGCACCGCGCGTTTTGTGTAAAAAAATAAGGATCGTCCGTACGCTGTACGACAAACGCACCGCTTCGGCACCGCAGCAGGCCGTCAAAAAACGCATAAATTGAAAGCGCCCTTAATTTGGTTCACGTTGAAACATTATGCTCTGATCTGTTATCAAGCAAAATCAGTGGGTACCCGTTGTTTTATTAATATTCTGTTTTTCAATTTGGTTGTTGTGTGTATTTCGATATTATTATTTACTAAGTCATAGTAACGACAGTTGTTAAGGCAAACTACCACTCTTTTAGCCCAAGTTAGTTATTGATAATGCCAAGGGTAGGAATTAATCATAATAACAAAGAGAGTAAGGAGAGTGTCGGTTAAAGAGAGCGATTAATCGGTAGCAGTTAAAATTTTATTCAATTTCAATTTTCAATTTTAATTATTTTTTTTTAATACACACATCAATTAGCCTAGCCCCAAAGTAAGCACTATAAGGCTTGTGTTATGGGATACTAGGGTAACGGATAGAATACATATACTATACATATATAAGATTATTTTTTAGAAATACATATTTTAACATCCATGACTGGAGTACAAATGCTCATATTCATCACACAAACATCTGCCCCCACCGGGATTCGAACCCGGGACCTCTCGAGTCGGCGACACCATGAAACCCGGCGTACAAACCACTCGGCCACGGAGGTCGTCAAATCTTAATTATCTCTTATCTATTAGACAAGTCCGTCCGTCTGTCTGTGGTGCTGTTTCAGCGGCCAAACCGTAAGAGATAGATAAAGAGAATATTTAAGTTATAAGTTAAGAATAGTCTGATAAGACTACAAACCGGATTTGAGTAACGTAGCACTTCCGGTTTTCGAGAAATCAGGTTTTGGTGAACATTTGGTTCACTGGTTTGCTAGTTTTATATTTAACAGTCAAGTTTGAGTATACTTAATTATTAACGAATATCTATCTAATACAAATATAAATCTACGAGTGTATACTAGTTACGTTAGGGCCATTAAAACTGTCTGTCTGTACAGTAGGTTTTCAATTATAGAAGGCTCGCGAGATATTCGTTTGTGGACAGGGCTGTCACTGTTCCATTAACTTTACGATGATTCAAAAAGCGATCAACTAAAACAAAAATAACATATATATTACATACAAACTACATATATATTATTAACATATATGCTCTGTAAGGAATAAACAGGATTAACTGCTATGAAAATTACAAAGAAGCAAATGAGAAAAGCTTCTTCATAACTTTTTTCTACAAGACTTTTCCATTTTATTCTTTTCTTAGCTTTAAGATTTCTTTTTCCATTTCAGCTATAAAATATTTATTTGTTTGTAATCCTTACAAAGTGAAAAGTGATCAATATATATATTAAGGAGCTCGATGGCACCAGTGGTTAGCGCGTTCGGCTGCGGTCGTTAAAGTTGAGCACCTTTCGCAGTGTTCGGTCATTGGATGGGTGACCAAAAATTTACTATCTCGAGATCCTTCGTGCTTCGGAAGGCACGTTAAGCCGTTGGTCCCGGCTGCATCTGCAGTCGTTAGCACCCACCAACCCGCACTGGGCCCGCGTGGTGGGTCATGGCCCAATCTCCCTAATCCATCCATAGGGAAGGCCTGTGCCCCAGCAGTGGGGGCATTGATAGGCTGATGATGATGATGATATATTAAGAAATACAATTACATTTATTTGATGATTGATAATTAAAGATCAGTTTGATTACTATGATGATTAAAATATTTCTTGGACACAGATATTTTTATTGGGGTATTACATAAATATAATTTAGTGGTAAATCTAAATTTAGGTGACGGAAACATATTGTTGTCTCATTTTATCAACTACAATAATGATTGCTTTAGTATTTTTTTTATTAATATTTGTTGTCAATGTTAAACAACGGATGAAATTAAATTTATTCAAAACTTAAATGGCTTTAATAATAATTTCACCATAAAGATACCACTGTGTCACCCCTGGGAGACTAGGTATGCGATGCGATCTGTGTCCGCGTGCCTAGCGCGGTACCATCGCGCCATCCGCTATGGCGGCGCGTCACCACTCTTCTTCACTGAAGCCTACAGCCGTACGATTCACTTGTTACTCGAAATCGTAACCACTCGTAACCTTTCTTAATTTTTTCCGTGAACGTAGAGGACAAAAGAACCTGAATCGTGAACAAAATGCTCGCTCATGATTTGTGACGGACTCATGCTCGCGGTGTCCGAACGAATATTTGTTGTCCGCACATTCAAAGAAGTGCACTCTATGTATTTCTGCTATCCCTTGACGACCTCCGTGGCCGAGTGGTTTGTACGCCGGGTTTCATGGCTGTTACCGACTCAAGAGATCCCGGGTTCAAATCCCGGTGTGGGCAGATGTTTGTGTGATGAATACGAGCATTTGTACTCCAGTCACGGATGTTTAATATGTATTTCTATATAAATATACTTATATATGTACAGTATATGTATTCTATCCGTTATCCTAGTATCCCATAACACAAGCCTTACAGTGCTTACTTTGGGGCTAGGCTAATTGGTGTGATTGTTGGAATTATTATTATTATATATTATCCCGTACGTTGAGTATTGAGGTAAATTTTGGAACAAACATGTTTTTGTTTTAGATTTGTCAGAATATTTACTTAACCCAATAATATGTGTCATCAGCATCATCACCAGCCTATTGAAGTCCCTACTGCTGGGGCTTAGGCCTTCTCTACGGATGGAATAGGGCGATTGGGCCATAATCCACCATGCGTGTCTGCCCATAAAGTATGCCCATAATTTATGTGTATCAAGCTTTAAATCCTCTAACTCTTAGAAAATGCAGGGTAAAAACTATGGAATGGCTTTAAAGCATATTCTGATACATAGGCATTATTTGGTACTTTATCGGGTTTGGCCGGATTATGTAGTGTTAATTTGGGCTATACATACTCACACACACTCACACTCACACACAGCCACACATACAAACACGCAAATTCTGTTGTAATGTTAAATTAGGATTAAGATTAAAATTATTGTAGCAGAAATGGTTTTCTGGAGGTGGGCGTCAATAGCTTCGACACAGTTTTATAACTAATGCAGTTATTATAGATCGCTATTGTTATTCTATCTTTGTTATGATTTGAATAAATATATTTGTTTCTTAGGTTTTCCCGCACATCCCTCATTAAATAAATAGTATATACCACCAGCTTGGGAACCCATTACACAAGAGATAAAATCCCAACCCCGAGCACACACTGCAAAACCAACAGATACTATTAGTTCTTTTTGTTAGCATGATTTAACATCAGAAGGAAATAGAAAGCCTCTGAGTTTGTTACGCCGCGCCGGTTCTTCTCAGAAAGGTCTCCCAATTTTGTAACCGGTGTTAGGGTGAAATAAATAAACTCAAAATTACAAAAAAAGAATTTTAAATAAAGTACTTTATTAACTAAATTAATTAATAAATTCATACATAGACAGTAAAGTTTTAAAAATCTTCCAATGAAATATCCGAACGCTCAATAAAAGTCTTTCGAAGGTAGCTCGACAGAGTAAATAAAAAAAACATTATTCTGACGATGCAGACCTGAAAAGAAATAAATAAATAAAGTTCGTGCATTAACCCGTTAAAACTAGTTTTATTTAATAAATATTTCATTTCATTTCATTAAGGAATCATACAATCATATACTTTATAGTGGTTGCATAGCTGGAACTGGTTAACGACGAGTTAACGATTTCCACCCGTGTTCTGCGCTCACGGTGTACGCTTGACTTGTGGTATTCATTAGCTCTCTAATACGTGTTACTTTGTTCTAATCTCCTTTACAAAAGACGCCACCTCTAAACGAAAACACATCCTCTAACATCACAATACGACCCGTTATCGTAAAGCAAGTTTCGCCGAAGCGATTTGACATTTTTGGGTCTAAGTATTTTCCAACCGCATTGTTTCGTATTCATTCGGCATTATGAAAAGGAAATTGTTAATTTCCAAAATGGCCGTCGAGTAGTGACGAAGTTTTTGTTTATGGGTTACCGAATTTTTGTTCTAAAGAGAGCTTTTCTTGACAAAATTTATTTTTAGTTAGTAATAATTGTATCTGAAGAGTTAAATTATTATTATACTTCGAAAAATATCAAACTAAACAACTTGCGGTTGAATTGGAGCGCCCGTCAAATTTCCAACTTGATAGTACTCGATCTTACCATATTATCATCAGCCTATTAATGTCCCCACTGCTGGGACACAGGCCTTCCTTATGGATGGAATAGGGAGATTAGGCCACCACGCGAGCCCAGTGCGGATTGGCGGGTGCTTACGACTGCAGATGCAGCCGGCACCAACGGCTTAACGTGCCTTCCGAAGCAAGAAGGAGCTCGAGACAGAAGATTTTCGGTCACCCATCCAATGACCATTTCGCTGCATTTCGCCATCGTACATCGCGACAAAAATTTCATCCCCATCATCTTGATGCGTGGCTATCCACAACTGTGCGTTTTTGTCGAAATTTTTTACCACGTACGTCAAAACTGTGGAATATATTGTCGCCGGCAGTGTTTCCGGACCAATACGACCTAAAAACCTTCAAAAAAAGAGCGTACTCCTTGCTTAAAGGCCGGCATCGCATTTGTGATCCTGGTGTTAAAAGTGTCCATGGGCGACAGTGATCACTTACCATCAGGTGAGCCGTCTGCTCGTACGCCCCATATAACATAATTTTTTTTCCAACCACTACAAAAGTTGCTCAACTTCAACGATCGCAACCGAACGCGCTAACCACGCTTAGGGACACGATATCAAAAGCGTGGTTAGCGCGTTCGGTTGCGATCGTTGAAGTTGAGCAACTTTTGTAGTGGTTGGAAAAAAAATTATGTTATATGGGGCGTACGAGCAGACGGCTCACCTGATGGTAAGTGATCACTGTCGCCCATGGACACTTTTAACACCAGGATCACAAATGCGATGCCGGCCTTTAAGCAAGGAGTACGCTCTTTTTTTGAAGGTTTTTAGGTCGTATTGGTCCGGAAACACTGCCGGCGACAATATATTCCACAGTTTTGACGTACGTGGTAAAAAATTTCGACAAAAACGCACAGTTGTGGATAGCCACGCATCAAGATGATGGGGATGAAATTTTTGTCGCGATGTACGATGGCGAAATGCAGCGAAATGGTCATTGGATGGGTGACCGAAAATCTTCTGTCTCGAGCTCCTTCTTGCTTCGGAAGGCACGTTAAGCCGTTGGTGCCGGCTGCATCTGCAGTCGTAAGCACCCGCCAATCCGCACTGGGCTCGCGTGGTGGCCTAATCTCCCTATTCCATCCATAAGGAAGGCCTGTGTCCCAGCAGTGGGGACATTAATAGGCTGATGATAATATGGTAAGATCGAGTACTATCAAGTTGGAAATTTGACGGGCGCTCCAATTCAACCGCAAGTTGTTTAGTTTGATATTTTTCGAAGTATAATAATAATTTAACTCTTTAGATACAATTATTACCAACTAAAAATAAATTTTGTCAAGAAAAGCTCTCTTTAGAACAAAAAGTCGGTAACCCATAAACAAAAACTTCGTCACTACTCTACGGCCATTTTGGAAATTAACAATTTCCTTTTCATAATGCCGAATGAATACGAAACAATGCGGTTGGAAAATACTTAGACCCAAAAATGTCAAATCGCTTCGGCGAAACTTGCTTTACGATAACGGGTCGTATTGTGATGTTAGAGGATGTGTTTTCGTTTAGAGGTGGCGTCTTTTGTAAAGGAGATTAGAACAAAGTAACACGTATTAGAGAGCTAATGAATACCACAAGTCAAGCGTACACCGTGAGCACAGAACTCGGGTGGAAATCGTTAACTCGTCGTTAACCAGTTCCAGCTATGCAACCACTATAAAGTATATGATTGTATGACACTTTAATGAAATGAAATGAAATATTTATTAAACAAAACTAGTTTTAACGGGTTAATGCACGATCTTTATTTATTTATTACTTTTCAGGTCTGCATCGTCAGAATAATGTTTTTTTTATTTACTCTGTCGAGCTACCTTCGAAAGACTTTCATTGAGCGTTCGGATATTTAATTGGAAGATTTTTAAAACTTTACTGTCTATGTATGAATTTATTAATTAATTTAGTTAATAAAGTACTTTATTTAAAATTCTTTTTTTGTAATTTTGAGTTTATTTATTTCACCCTAACACCGGTTACAAAATTGGGAGACCTTTCTGAGAAGAACCGGCGCGGCGTAACAAACTCAGAGGCTTTCTATTTCCTTCTGATGTTAAATCATAAATCATGCTAACAAAAAGAACTAATAGTATCTGTTGGTTTTGCAGTGTGTGCTCGGGGTTGGGATTTTATCTCTTGTGTAATGGGTTCCCAAGCTGGTGGTATATACTATTTATTTAATGAGGGATGTGCGGGAAAACCTAAGAAACAAATATATTTATTCAAATCATAACAAAGATAGAATAACAATAGCGATCTATAATAACTGCATTAGTTATAAAACTGTGTCGAAGCTATTGACGCCCACCTCCAGAAAACCATTTCTGCTACAATAATTTTAATCTTAATCCTAATTTAACATTACAACAGAATTTGCGTGTTTGTATGTGTGGCTGTGTGTGAGTGTGAGTGTGTGTGAGTATGTATAGCCCAAATTAACACTACATAATCCGGCCAAACCCGATAAAGTACCAAATAATGCCTATGTATCAGAATATGCTTTAAAGCCATTCCATAGTTTTTCAAGAAATATTTTAATTTCCATAGTTAACGGCGGCCATTGGCATGCTTCACTCGAGATTATAATTATAGAAGAGGTTACGTCCGTCCGTTTTTCAGGTCCGTGGTTTCAAATAGGTATAGGTAACACAGCACAGACAGAATAATAGTGTTACACTTGAATAAATCAAATACAGTCAAGCGAAAAGCACAATAAACGGCCAATCAATCACAGTTCCTAACAATATGGTCGCTAAATAAATAACAATGAAACAAAACTTTAACTAACTATCTTCGCGTATGGACTTTATTAACACTCATTTGCCTACCTCTTTATATAAAAAAAAAACAAAGCGCAAAATAAACACAGTCACAGATTGGAAAGAATTTGAATATGTCAGTTACTGACTTTATAACAACGCAGTGGAATGTTTTAGAAGGTTTGCTATGATTTAACAAGATGGCGTTGCCATCAATATGAGGCGCTTATCCAAATTTTTAAAGGTATCGATACTTGCCAAAAAGTACTCATTTAGTAAAAGTATCGAATACAAAGTATCGAGTACAAAAGTATCGGTATCGAAAGGAAAAGTACTCGATACCACAAAGTATCGATACTTTTTTCGTGTCCCTAACCACGCTGCGCCATCGAACTCCTCATCTATAAATTATAGTTTTCCTGCGGTAGAAATGGCAAGAACAACATCAGTATTGTGTCCAGGTGCATCGGTCAACACAGCGCGGGTGTAAGGACGTGTGCACATCTTTTGATCTCAGGACTCCGGTTCAGTGAGCACGCCGCTCGAGCGAACGAACGCTTATATACAAGGCCCATTCCGCCTGCCTAGTGCTCGCAGATGACGAATGCAATCGTACACCACAGATATATATGAAGGTTATCAAATGATCTTAATAGTTTTCAAACGAAAGTACTCAAAACCGTTTGTTAAAATTACGCTGTCATATAAGTTTACAACTAAGTAGGTTGGCATAGCAGGCAAATTGGAGAGTCCATTGTAGAGACATTGGGTACAATCTCATGTCTCGTAGAATTGTACTAACATAATAGCTATTAACGGGATTGTTACCATGTACCTTGTTTTTTATGAGTCTCCGATATTAAAGTATTAAAAGATGACGTCAGAGGGTAGACCGATATGTCTGCCAATAACATCTACCTGCAATTACTTCAGTTACTCCGTGATCATGGCGCTTGCAACAGTGCCGAAATATCGGAGACTCATAAAAAACAAGGTACATGGTAAAAATAATTTATATCTATAATGTTAGTGACCATGAAAGTTTAAAACAATATATGTACTAACATAGTTTCTAAATTTTAATATTACTAACCCTCTATAGACTATAAGATAACCCTCTATAGACTACGTCAGAAGACCTCGTACCGTAAAGAATCGCCAAGAAACTCAGCAATTTTCTCACTGTATTAAAATCCTGCTTAATATTATAAATGTAAGAGTTTGTAACTTTATGTTTGTTCCTCAATCACGCAAAAACTGCCGAATGGATTTGGATGGAATTTGCTACGTTTATAGTTTATGATCTGGATTGGCTCATTCAATACTTTTTATCCTATAAAACTGTCGGGTTCCTGAGGGATTCTCAAAAAGTAAAGCAACGCGGCCGAAGTCGCGAGCGGCCGCTAGTTACTATAAATGTGAATGTTTGTATGTGTGTTTGTACCGAAAAACGGTGGAATTGATCTGAATGAAATTTGGCACACATTTATGTAGTTTGACATAAGATACATTTCAACCCGGAAAAGTATTAGGTGTGTTCGCCGCTGTTATGTGTATGTATGTTAGGTGGTGAGGCCGCTATTATCTTATATATAAAATTTTCGTGTCACAATGTTAGTTACCGTACTCCTCCGAAACGGCCTGACCGCTTTTTATTAAATTTTATATACATATATTCAGTAGGTCTGAGAATCGGCTACTATATATTTTTCATACCCCTAAGTGATAAGGGTTGTCTACCCCTAACATTTATTTTTTATTTTTATTTTATTTTTATAATGTGGCATTCAAAAATACATACAATCCTGAATTTTCACCCTTCTACCTCCATCCTATGGCGGTACGAAGTTCGCTAGGTCAGCTAGTTATATTATATACAAAGTGACTTTAATTACAGATGATTCATACTAACCTAAGAATAGGATAGGAAGAGTTTGGTGAATTGCCAGCGCTTAACAATCATTTATAGTTCATCATCATCATCATCAGCCTATTAATGTCCCCACTGCTGGGGCACAGGCCTTCCCTATGGATGGAATAGGGAGATTGGGCCATGACCCACCACGCGGGCCAAGTGCGGATTGGCGGGTGCTAACGACTGCAAATGCAGCCGGGACCAACGGCTTAACGCGCCTTCCGAAGCATGGAGGAACTTGAGATATAAGGTTTCTGGGGGCCAATCGCCTAACTGGATTGCTTTGGAAAACGCTATCGCTTACGATTTCATTTTGTTATTTCTAACCGCCGAAATACCTCACGCTCATTTTCTTTAACATTGTTATTACCAATGCAAAAGAAAAAAAAAGAGCGCGAGGCATTTGAAAACCTCAGGGGGCTAGAAATAACAAAATGAAATCGTAAGCGATAGCGTTTTCCAAGGCAATCCAGTTAGGCGATTGGCCCCCTGGTCACCCATCCAATAACCGACCACTGCGAAAGTTGAGCTCCTCAAAAACAAATAACATTTATAGTTATCTAATCTTTATTTTTTCACTTCCTCTGTGTGTTATTTCAAAGATTAAGATCATGTGTAGCAAATAACATAAGACGTGAGAACATGCTTATTTAAAAAAATCCTTAGAACCCTGCAAGCATGCATGTAAAACATTCTATAGTAGTCTACGATAATTACAATTGCTTTTCAAAACAGCTTTTCTTTAGTAATTTTATTCAAATGTTTCGTGGAGTCATTACAGAATGTAAATCAATTTTATTTACTTAGCGGTTGCACATTTTCCTGACAGTTAAAGAAAACCATTTTCATTATTTTATATTTAAAACCCTAAAGAAAATTTAATCAACATTCTCAACTATTCATGCTGGCACTTACATAGAATCTTCCCCTAATCTGCGCCGCCCTAGCAAAATAAGCCCCGAAATTAATTCTGAAAACAACACGAAGTGCAATAACGGCACCCTGCTTGACCCCTCACCCCCTTTCAAGAATAATGTCTAGCAAGGGGTACGTTCCACCCCTTAATAATCCTCCTGACTTGCATGTACGAAGATTAGTTTGAAAAATATATTTTTTTAAATTATGGGATGTGAAAAATTTATAAATTAGTTACCTACGGTATTAATCAAACAACCCATAAATTCTTAAGTTTAAAGTACTTTTAAAGTACTGCAAGAAAATAAATAACAGTATTAAATCAAAGGACAAATAAACATAACAGTATTTTTTCATTATTCTTATCGCTTAGAACCCTTTACAGGCTTCGTTGTCTATACATCTTCTATACAAATAAATAAAATCGGAGTGGCTGTTTGTAATATTGAAATAACCGCTTTTTAATACATGCATAGGAATATATATACGGTACATACACTAAAATAACATTTTTTACAATTTTCTTCTGTCTATTTGTTCCGGCTAATCGCTGGACCAATTTTGACAGAACTTTTATTGGCACGTAGCTGATGGAATAAGGAGTAACTTAGGCTATTTATTTTAGAAAAAAAACTAAAAGTAATTTTAATTATTAAGTAACTTAACGCGGATGAAGTCGCGGGTGGCCGCTAGTAGTTATATAAATCTTATAAGATTTTTTAAATAACAAACTATTTTGCGATCACTTTGCGAAAGGTCAAAGCAAAAAAAAAAACTTCACAATATGTGCGTTGATAATATGGCGAAAATATATTTCTTTTATTTTATTTTTCATAAATAGTCTCCACGATAAAACAATTTAATTGTCATAGATTGATTAACATAATACTACTTTTAGGTTTTACGTACTTAAAACGGATAATAATTCCAAAATCTGTATATTAAATACAAATTTGCGCCGTTTTAGAATATATTGAAAACGATTTCAATCAATATTTTTATATGGGGGTGAAGTGCATCTACAAAACAGTACAGTGTTTACAACAGTACACCCAATTTTTTGTACAAGATTTTTAAGTTCAGTGGTAACTCAAAATTCACGGTGTATAGATAAGACTTTCCCTACAAATACAACTAAACAAACTTGTATACATTATCCAAAAACCAAACAAAGATTTAACTACCATACAAGGTTTTACGAACGTACTCAACCCTCACTAATTACGCCTTACCTACGCGACAAAATAACGTACCTACGCGTAGAGGTGGAAAACGTCGAATTCTCAAGGCCCCGTATACAAACAAAAGACCAACCCTACCCACCCCCACGTTCATAAACATATATACATAGGACATGTCCAGACCCTCCCAACCCTTAGATTACTCTAAGATCGCCGGGACGCACTTCCCCTCTTTAATTGTGGAGTCTGAACTCATTATTGCGTATCCTTTCGCGACCCGCTTTCCGCTTATCTTTAGATTTTCGGTGGGTTACTCGCCAACTATGGTCGCTGGAAGTGACATGATTTTTATTACAAGAGAATATAACTATACTAGCGGACCCGACAGACGTTGTCCTGTCTAGTATGGTAGCGCCGTCTGTCGGATCCAATGTAAAACATTCCAAAATCAACAACTACTAATAAATTAAAAATTAATTAAAAAAACATTGTCCAGCGGACAAAATTGTGAATCTAAACCATTCTCAGATCCCCTTGAACACACACAAAAAATTTCATCAAAATCGGTCCAGTCGTTTAAGAGAAGTTCAGTGACATACACACTCACAGAAGAATTATATATATAAAGATATACGAGTAGTTGTATAGCTAAGTCACTAAGTCTTTTTAGGTCGAATGAACTAGAGTTCTTTTGAAGTGAAAATTTCTTTAGCGGCGTTGTACAGTTTTTTGTATGGGTAAAAAGAAGCTGAAAACAATAACATTGGAAAGGTTGTTGATTTTCAATATATTGGTCGAAACATAGTAATATTTTATTTTATCGTATTATAAAAAAAATGATTTATTGCTTTACCATACATCTGGTTACATAATTAAGGTAGGCTCTTTTTTTAAGTGTAAAACACCAGTACCAAAAAGAACCATTCTTCCATAGCATGAGTTACATTATGGTAAGGCAATTCACTATATTATGATTAATATAATCTAGCGGGAGTTACACCACAGAGCTAGTTAAAGTAAACTTTTTCTAAGTAATAATAAGTCCCTTACTAGGACGTCCAGGTAGCAGCTTTATTGCGAAGAAAATGCATTTTGTTTACAATAGATGTCGCTAGGTGCGCTTAAATGTGATTCATGTGAGTTGATTTTTCTGAGAGATAAACTTTTTAATGTAATATAAGTAGTCATTTTTGTGTACGACAGCGCAATAAATAAATATTGTATTCTACCACATAAATGATAGTATTTTTATACTGATAATTAAAGCAATTCGTGCAGAATTATTCCCTAACCATTCCAAAATAACAATAATGCACAACGTTCAAATTCAAGTTTTCACTTTTGCCGGCACTCCCGGAGTGCAACTCGTCGTATTTTTTTACTAGGTGATGATTTCGTCCTGATGCAAAAATAAATAGACCTCGGCCTGTCGAGAATTGCAGTAAGATCAATTTTGGAACGAATTACTGAGGCTGCAATTACGGGCTCCTATCAAATTTGGCTAGGCAGGGCCTCAAAGGGCCTCCTTATGGTGGTGGTGGGGTTACACCTGGGTGTAGGTTACATCTGGGTCCCCAGGTGTAGGTTACACTTGGGTCGCAAGTTCAACCGCTCAGAGTTTCTCTCTCTCCCACACATATACGACACGGCGAATCCTTGGATTGCTAAAAAATAAGTCAATTTGAATGAAGTATAATTTCATTTCATTCCATATGGTGGTTAATGAAGAAGAAATTCTAAACTTCGTCGTAAAATTAATCTTTCTTAGTATTTGCTTCCGCGATCATTATGCGAACGGCCAGTGAGTGGAACTCCTTGCCGAGGTCTGTTTTCCCGGACCAATATAATTTGGACATCTTCAAGACCAGAGTGAACAGGCATCTTCTAGGCAGGCGTATGTCCATCCTAGGCTTCATCATCGCTTTCCATCAGGCGAGATTGTGGTCAAACGCCTTGCCTATAAAGCATTAAAAAAAACTTTGGGCGTTTCCAGAGTTTTCCCATACATCTGTGAACATTTTAATCACTCCAGTGGTGTAGATGTGTGCGACTGTGTCTGTGTTTCATTAATTTACGTAATTTGGGTCTTGTGAGGGCACAGTCCCGTCCCGTCGCGTATTGACGCTAGAGTAGTAGTTCTGGCGATGATTACATAATACTATGTGACCCGAGGGACCCCGGGGGCTCGTCGCAATACTGTTTGAGTTCCAAACAAAGTAAATAGATTTTGGGAAAATAGATATTAATGTGAAGTCATTTATCTGTTCACCCTTAGGGAAGGAGCAAAGGTACAATAAGTATTTTTTTGCAGTGAAGACTTAAATTATTGCTAAAATATTTTTTGCTAAAGAAGGTCTTTACCTTCTTTAGTGTTACGTAAACCATAATATTTCACGTTTGTAAAAAGGAAACTTAAAATTTGAACTTTAACAAAATAAACACAAAGTATGGGTTTGGTATACAAAAGGACACAAAAAGTTAATTTTCCCTAGTGTTCATCCTTGATTTCGCCTGCGTATATTTAAGAATTAATTAAATACTTCGCAGCTTTATTACGAATCAATGTTTATATTATTTAATAATCACATAAAAGTTTTTGATTTGGCAAATTATTTATCCCTTTATCTTAAAAAAACATATGAAAGTTATAAATCAAAATGAGATCTTGTAGAGAAGGATGTTCACCAAATTCAATCTACATGAGCTTCAAATATATTAGAAGAAGTATCATCATCGACACTTTGTACATCTTCTTCACGAATATACTTTGTTACAGAGTACTCCTCCTTTGATAAATAAATAAAATAAATATTACCAACACTTACACCAATTAGCCTATATATTAGCCCCAAAGTAAGCACTGTAAGGCTTGTGTAATGGGATGCTAGGGTAACGGATAGAATACATATACTGTACATATATAAGTATATTTATATAGAAATAAATATTTTATATCCATGACTGGAGTACAAATGCTCGTATTCATCACACAAACATTTGCCCCTACCGGGATTCGAACCCGGGATTTCTCGAGTCAGCGACACCATGAAAACAAACAAACCACTCGGCCACGGAGGTCGTCAAATCTGTTTTATCTGTAGGTCAATCAGTTGATATAAAATCTAAATTTAAAATAGCACAAAAACATACATACATAGCAAATATATATAATACTTATAAATAGCAAATTTTGTACACTTGCTAAAAATAAAAGTTCCGAGTGGATCGCTGAAGGCGGAATCAGCGACTACGCATAGCCTATATATAGCCGCATATTTTCAAAGGCTATATATATATATATATATACTAGCTGACCCAGCGAACTTCGTACCGCCCTAAAAAAATAGGGTTTGTCCAGCGGACAAAATTGTGAATTTAAACCATTCTCAGATCCTCAACACACACAAAAAATTTCATCAAAATCGGTCCAGTCGTTTGAGAGAAGTTCAGTGACATACACACTCACAGAAGAATTATATATATAAAGATGTATACGTCACAAACAAAAGGGTATTATCTTCAAAAATAGTGTTTTGAGATATCGCGTTTTAAAGTTTTAAAAAATCATAGAAGCGGAACTACTTTGTTCAAATGTTTGAAATGATACCTTGATTTAAACGTACATTATCCTTCTTTGTGTTGAGTAAGTTTAGTTAGTGTATCAATAGTAGTTTTTATTTTAAAAGTACTTTTATGTGACTGGATAAAGGGAATACCGTATAAGCAGTTCAAATAGCTCAAATGGCTAATGTTAAAATTACAACTAGTATCATTTCAAAATAATTTCACTGAAAATAACATATTAAATAAAATTGAACAGGCCACAGGTTATTATTTTAAATAAAACTTCAAACTTGTATTAATCCGAACGGGCAATAGGGTATTAACTTAACATAATACTGTTTAGAATACTCACAATCATAAATTTTGCCTGGAAATTGACGACAAGTGTTGCTATAATTCAAAAACTATTTCGAATTAAAATACAACTAACAAACCAATGAACCAAATGTTCACCAAAACCTGATTCGGAGATTTGTGTGGTTTCGTTTGAAATTCGTGATTTCTCAATAACCGGAAGTGCTATGTTACTCAAATCCGGTTTGTAGTCTTATCAGACTATTCTTAACTTATAACTTAAACATTCTCTTTATCTATCTCTTACGGTTTGGCCGCTGAAACAGCACCACAGACAGACGGACGGACGGACGGACGGACGGACTTGTCTAATAGATAAGAGATTATCTTATCCGTTTATATAGAAAAATAAGTAGTTTTCGAAACGCAAATAAAAAAATAAATACTTTTGCCGACTTAATACCCTATTGTTTTGTGACTTGCGATATATATAGTCTATAGAGAATAGACGAAATTAAAGGCACGGCGTAAAACACTAAAAAAGACGCAGACATAAATAAAGTCTTAAAATACCATAGTACTCTTTACATGGGGTTAATACGATATTTTATACCAATAATAATCAAACTCAAAGTAAAGGTTGTGACTGAATAGATTAATTAGTATGAATGTGTGCAATTTAAAATCATCATGAAAGTCAGTACGACGTGACCGTAACTACGAAATTAGGTGAATCTATAATGTTGCAATCAATCATACCGAAATTTTATTATGTATCATTTTCCAATGTGACCGTGCTGTTAAAATATTATTAAGTACACATTTACATTGGAGTATTCATAAGTTCTGGGAAATCAACCTAACTAAAGAGCGGTGTCAATTTTGATTCCTGGATACTTTTAGTGGGCACTTTTTAGGGTTCCGTAGTCTTGACAAGGAACCCTTATAGTTTCGTCATGTCAGTCTGTCTGTCCGTCCCCGTACGTCCGCGATTTAGGGATCCGTTTGCGAAATATTAAACTTTAAAGTTATAATTTTTGTTCGAGTAGGGCAGTACCTTACCTTACCTTACTTACCTTAGAGTGCAGGCGTCCGTCGCCCTTATTAATACGCGATTAGTCTATCACTCACTAAATTTTATTTAATGATTATCAAAACTACATGTTGTCTATTTCCTAAATTAAGAAACTTGAACTTTAGATAGTTACGTATCAACTAAATCTATTTTCCCTTAAATTTTGTTCGTGAGATCACACGACAAATTATATTATGGATGTAGATTAAGGCCCATATTATAGAAAGATTCTCAGTGATTTATCTAGTCTTGAGCATAGTTAGAAAGGGATGTCGCTGTATATAGCACATAGCGACATCCCTTTCTAATTGTACTCAAGTAAAGATCAACACTTAGTTGTCATTCTGTAATACGGGCCTAAGTGTCCTAATTTGATGAGATTATATCACAAGAATTGTTATATTCATTCAATGTTTGATCACAGGTTTATACGTAAAAAATCGCATGCACTGGCGAATCAAATGGTCGTCGTAATAAGTATATAGAAAGTGATTGACTGACGTTTCATCGCTTTCTATACATATATTAAGACGACAACCATAAAATATTTTATGAGTATTAGTAATTTGTCGTCCTAATCTTTAAACCCCTTATTAATAAACGAAGACTACGCTTGGATTAGTTACTCCATGTTTTGATGTTTTGTCTCTGTCTATTGAATGACAAATGGCATTTGAGTGACATGAACAAAACACGGCGTAACTAGCCTAAGCCTAATCCTTGTTTATTAATAAGGAGGTGAATGACTAAATTATAAATACTGCCTCATTAAAACAAATACTTGTCACGCGGACCAGGCAGCAGACGGAAATCGAACCCGCAACCTTCGCAATCCGGGCGAATGCACTGACCAATTATGCTACCGCGGCCCTGACGGCCGCGTCGAAATTCTTCTAGTCATTCTTAAACTGCAAGGTAGCGCCATTTCTTCGCATTGTAGGTAACCCACAATGTCAAATGAATACTTTTACATGTATTAAACATTTGAAAGAAGAAATAGCAATTATAGTTATATTTTTATTTTTTAGTTTGACGACCTCCGTGGCCGAGTGGTTTGTACGCCGGCTTTCATGGTGTCGCCGACTCGAAAGGTCCCGGGTTCGAATCCCGGTGGGGACAGATGTTTGTGTGATGAATACGAGCATTTGTTCTCCAGTCATGGATATTAAATATGTATTTCGATATAAATATACTTATATATGTACTGTATATGTATTCTATCCGTTACCCTAGCATCCCATAACACAAACATTACAGTGCTTACTTTGGGGCTAGGCTAATTGGTGTGTGTGTTGGAAATATATTTATATTGATTTATATTATATTTATATTTTTTTATTTTTAAGCATATAACTACTTGATGTTTAAATCTAAAGAAAATATAACTAGAAAAAAAATACTAGTTATACTTTCTTTAGATTTAAACATCAAGCAGTTACATGCTTAAAGATTAAAAAATTATAAATACTTGCCAATTCTAAATCTTCCATATTTGAACATTGAAACATGGAAACCAGTGAAGTATAATTCTACTCTACGCCAGTGACAGTTGAGCCTTAAAAAAAATAATAACACAAAGTCGCTATCCGCGTTTTGTTTATTCTTAATAACCGAACATGAACAGATCAAGCCAAGAATACAACCTCGTTTCTAACGAGCAATGCTTATTAAAAGAAAAAGAAAAAAAACGAAAGAATATTCCAAAAAGTTCGCAACATAACACCCAAATCACCCGAGGCTCAGTAACTAGCGGTAAGCGTTCGGATCAATACACGACGCGAAACTTAAATTTGGTGCCACCCTAAGAAGGTTGGTGCGGACGGTCCGAATTCGTATGTTAATGCCCCCCCTCCCCCCTCCGCTCCTCGCCGCCCCCTCGCACCCTCTCGCTCTCGCCAACTATTATAAAGGGTAGCGCGAAAGTTAGATTAATGATGTTAGAAGCTGACCAGTGTACACACGCTGGCGAAATAGGATCGCTCTTCGGCAATATATAACTAGTACATTGAAAAACTAGTAGCAAACTAGTTTTTAGGTATCTATCAAAGTTATCGTAACTTTATTGATGTGATTAGAGTTTCTGAGTCTAAAATAAACAATTAAAAAGCTTTGCCCGCTTTGCAATTCAAAGGCTATGGAGACAGCCTACTTGAAGAGGTTAGCGAATCTAATATTAATGACATTGTTCATTGACATCACATATCTAAGCAGTCTCTGAGAAATATATATTGTAAATAGATTTATAACAGTTTTTGCATATTTCTATATGTTCTATAGTGTTCTGTTTTATTTGCGTACATTAACTTACTGCGAAATTGGTAGAAAGGTAAATAAATTTTAACTGCTCAGAAAATTAACAAATACTACTTAATTTTCATCCCATGCTCTAACCAAAAAAGATCATCTCTCGCACTTACAAAAAAGAAAATCATACCCAATAAAATCTCAAATCAACAACAACAGTCAGTACTGCCTGCCGGTGTACAGTTCCTATCGAGGCCCGCGGTAAAGTGTGGACGATCTAACTTCGCCTTACACACACACATACGTCCACACCGCTTCATTCGAACACGCACACACACACACACAACATATACGGTTCTAATTCTAAGCTCGTGGGATTAGATCGACTTTGAGATTCATATACGTTTATTATGAGGAGAGAGATAATGTTATTTATTATACATAGAGGTAGGTTTACGTAGTAAATATTTTCAGTAATATGGTCTTTCAGTCACTTTGTTATTTATTTGAAAACAAAAACTGATAATTTTTATAGTAGAGTAACAGTAACTCCATGATCATGGCACTTGCAACAGTCCCGAAATATCGGAAACACTAAAAACAAGGTAAATGGTATTACCATCCCGGAAATTACATAAATTACTGTATTGTTAGTGACCATGAAAGTTTAAAACAATATTTTGATAATTTTTGATTTAAATATCTTTTCTTTTGTTTTTTTTTAATAAGATAATGAAGATCTCCTTAAATCGAAATAAAATTACTGGCAAACAAGTAGTTAGTCAAGGAAAAAGACAGGTGTAGAAAAAATCAATAAAAAAATTTTTTTCTTTTCTCTCTCTCGTAATTCTCGTTGAATACTTAAATACAAATATACTAGCTGTCCCAGCCAACTACGTACCGCCATTAAAAATAAGGGTTGGTGGTAGAAGTATGAAAATTTAGGGTTGTACGTATTTTTGTATGATGTATCACAAAAAAAAAATACAAAAAATTGACAAAAAAAAATAAGGGTGGACCACCCTTAACATTTAGGGGGATGAAAACTAGATGTTGTCCGATTCTCAGACCTACTTAATATGCATATAAAATTCAACGAAAATCGGTCGAGCCGTTTCGGAGTACTTCAAATTACGCACACCGTGACACGAGAAATTTATATTTAAGAGATATAATAAAATCTATACTACTTAATACATGTTTAAAAAGAAAAGATTGCACCTAATTATGTTTGTTACGAATATAATCAAAAGCTACATGAACCGATTTCAAAACTTCTTTCACCATCGCGCAACTTAAAAAAAATGTTTTTTTTTACAATCCCTTAAAAAAATATGTAGTATCAATATTTAAAATACAAAGGCTTAATTTACCCTGATTTTTTAATACTTTTTCATGTTAATATAAATATTTAAAAAATCAGGGTTAATTTCCTAAATCGCAATAAATTAATTTTGACGGAGAATTTTTATATACTCAATACGCGATTCGTCAGCAAGTGACGCCTGAGCAATAAAAGCCAACAAAGTACTTATATTAAAACTTTGATCAATTAAATGTTAATAATAAAACATGTCTAAACATGTAAAAAATGTCTAACCAATTTAGAGGTAAATGATATATTTGTTTCTTGGGTTTTTACGGACATCACTCATTAAATAAAACTAGTTTTAACGGGTTAATGCACGAAACTTTATTTATTGACGTTTCGCAGCCTTTTCAGGTCTGCTCCGTCAGAATGATTTTTATTTGAAATAAATAAAGAAATTGGTAAATGATATTTTAAAAAAATAAATTGCTGTCAAATTACATTTTGAAATATTTAAGAATATTATTTTGGCAACTGCATGGTAGTAATAATATCATCAAAAGTAGGTAGGAACTGCTTCTACTGACAAAATTTCCTATCTAAAACGCGGTACCTTAACCTATTTACTAAAAGAAACTTCTTAACTTAGTTTTAATATTATAAGTCATTAAGTTGTCCTACACACTTAAAATATTTTTTCTCTAAAGAAAATTTTACTAGGAAAAAAAAAAACCACGCGGACCAGGTAGCAGAGAACAACAGCAGGGTTCGAGTGGATTTTTTTCTAGTAAAATTTTCTTAGACAAACATCTAGCAGTTAAATGTTTAATAAATAAATAATTTTCCTTTCTTCCACATCATTGCACGAGCTTCTTGTTAATGTAATTTTGGGAATAGTTTGCCTTTTTTGTAAATCCTTTGTCTACACCTACTCCTGTATTGCCTGTGACAGTTTGTGCCCAAATTGACTAAAAAAAAAGACCGCATTAATGACAGTTTATTTTCGCAAAAGGTCGCAAATAAAATATTGCAAAATACTGAATAACATACTTAACAAAACTGTATAGAATATATCTCTGGTCAGTCTCAATTAGACTTAAATTCGTATGCAAGATAGAGTCCACATAACTCTATATCGCCATAAATAAACAGAGGAGCGGATAAATGGTACGTGTGTGTGTGTGCACTCACACACGCCCGCTCCGTCCTCAAGTGAGTTGCCTTCACCGCCGCACACGTGAATTCAAGCAATCCTCCGCAGTAAACGCGAGGTATTCAAATAAAAAACCAAAAAAATATTTAAGAATATAAATATAGGTAGTAATAAGTATTAGCAGGGCAATTTTGGAAACTATTGTAGGCAGGCAATCCGTAGGTAGAAAATATCATCATCATCAGCCTATTAATGTCCCCACTGCTGGGGCACAAGCCTTTCCGAATGGATGGATAAACTACAATAACTATAATTCTATACGTATACTGGAAAATATAACTACAATATATACCTAACTAGCGGCCGCCTGTGACTTTGTCCCACAGGAATCTAACATTGTTCGGGTAATTAAGTATCAATCAATCTAGGTCACAAACTATGTGCGTACTAAATTCCATCCAAATCCAGTCAGTAGTTTTTGCGTGTTGAGTAACAAACATACAAACTTTCACATTTACATTAGTAAGATACCAATGCCAAATAGGAATATTATTGAACATAATATAATTCTTAAACGAAGTTGTTGTTTCTAACCTTTTTTTACTTATCTTGTAAATTTCTAAATAATTTCTATAAAATAAAAAATACTTCATAACTTTAAAAAATAAGTTCCAAAAGTATTTTCTATCATGGCGAACGTAAAAAAAAGAACAAAAAAAAGGAACTTCTTTCCAAAAAAAAACTACTCTTGCGTTTAATATTTTGTCGTAAGCTAATCGAATTGTACGTATTTTAGTTAAAACTTTATACCCTTTGCAGCATCTTCTAACGCTCCGTAACCTTTGAATTTCAACCCCTTTTTATTAATCGGATCTTTAGTAAACAAGTTGAGATCAACGGTCAAGCGCGAGTGACCCAAGGTCGGCGCATGCGTAATCATGTGAACGATTCATCCACAACATTCATCTCAAAGAACCGGTCGCGAATGACCCTTTCATATTGCGTCTAACAAATTCTTTTTTCATTGAAATAAGTTTAATAAATCTGTGGAAATTCAACAACGCCGCTTTGTCCAGTCTGGTGAATAATTTAATGTATTTTTTTTATCTTTCTTCTGACTTCTCACGATCTCGAAGTGATGTTTGGTGGGAAAATGTTAACTGAAGGTTAAAAATCTGAATATTTATGAATCTCTAAGATGTTGTATCTATAGAATAATAAATAACTATCTGTTATGATGTTATTTAAAACTGTTATAGATTCACAATCTATAATTGTTTGACGACTGGTCTAATACCAGTCGTTAAACAATTAGTAGTATTTTTTAATACTTTAGAAGTCTCAAATCGAGTTCTGCTAGGGTCAATTGCTATGATAGGAAATTGGTTCAGATACACGGATGTTTATGTATAATTTTACAAAGGCAATTTGTCAGCTGTCTCTATAAAATATTCCTAAAAACTTTATTTTATTGATATAAAAGGTGACACTCTTATATATCTGAGATGCAGACTTATAGACGTTTGTGATACCAGAATACTACTGAAGTGTTCCCTAATCACGATTTAATATTACTTTGCAAACTTTGTAGCAATCTAGATTTCTTCCGGGCGAAATGTCTGCTTGCCTTATGCCTGCTCTCATGTTTTAGTTTTTTTGATCACTATGAAATTTGTATTGTCCATTTAAAAGATAAACAATTAACCACAATGTTTTAGGTTGAATATATTTTTTAAAACAATAGTGCTAGGTTGCAGTTTGTAAATTTAACTTATAGAATATTATTTTCTTTATCTGTTATGAAAAAACTGACCAGTTTTAATTTTAGTTTCTCATTTTCAATTTCAAAAGCAATACCCAAATTGATCTTCAATCTTTCCATATACTACATAAGACCACCCACGTCCGCGAGCCACCCGAACTACTCACTCCCTTATTTACGCTTTATTTGGAACTTGTCTCGTGCCGTCAGTTCGGAACACCCCATACCTAGTCCGTACTATACCTAGTATGTGAACATAATCACGTATCACTTTGATGCAAATTCCGTCCGAATTCTAATCCCAACGCGTCTTCATCACCACAAAAATAAATTTGCTGTTAGACAAAGACCCTTATTGTAACAGCTCGTCATTGATAAGGTTTAAAACTGTGTGTTCTGGCAGCAGGGCACAGTTTTTTAATCGAATCTGGATGGGACGTTATGATCGGTTGATTTAAGTCAATTTACGGTGACGGTAAAGACATTTTTGGGGATCGAGAAAATTGCGTTAGGGGAGCGTTGGGTAGGCGACGAGGACTCCTCCATTATGGACCAGATTGTCTTTATATCGATTTAATGCTGTCTGAATACTTGATTATATAAACACTAGCAAACCAGTGAACCAAATGTTCACCAAAACCTGATTTCTCGAAAACCAGAAGTGCTACATTACTCAAATCCGGTTTGTAGTCTTATCAGACTATTCTTAACTTATAACTTAAATATTCTCTTTATCTATCTCTTACGGTTTGGCCGCTGAAACAGCACCACAGACAGACGGACGGACTTGTCTAATAGATAAGAGATCCTCTAAATTCAGACTTCGAACAAAATTCAACTAAACCCATAGAACATTTTTATGAAAATTCAGTAAGGTTAGTGACGACTCGTTGAATTGGATTTATAAATAAACTCTTATAAGGCTACTAGATCTTATAAGAGTCATTATAATATCCAATAAGAACAAATAAATCTTATAAGCAGCCGCCTTAAAGGCAAATTCTTGGTGGTGGCGATTATATTTACGAAAAATAGTTGGTCCTAGCCACAGACTTTTAAGTTCACTCCTTTTAATTTCCAATTACACCTAGTACAATATTATTTCTTCTTTATTGTGGATACTTTAATGAAAATTACGACTGCATTCAGAGACATGAAGTCATTTAAAGATTTAACTCGGTCAGCGTTTCGCTCCGGGTCTTAATATGTTAAAAGTGTGGCCAAAAAGCCAACAAAAAAAGGCCAGGATATCTTAACCGTTGAAGATCGTCGTGAACAATACTATTTGCTTTGCCTCCATAAATTGATCAACTCAGCGATGGATTCGTCTTGTCTTCCTGCTAGGATTAACTCATTATAATTACAGTACTCTTCATAGATTGCGCAATCTTAGAACATTTGCCATTCGAATAAGAAAAAAGCTAACAAAACACTAAGTACTTACTAATCTCGAAACATATTTATGATAGACTATTAACGCAGTATTTTGTTCACAGACATGAATTCCACAAATTACAATTGACGAGCCAAAAAGGCAAACGAAAAATTATAAAAGGCCATGATGTGTCGACCTATGCTAGTGTTTATTATATATTTTAATATTATTCTTAATTCATTTCAGGGGAACAATTCCAAGATGCAAATGTTTTTGAGAGAAACCTGTTTTATGAGAAGAAGCTTAATCATGTTTATAATGGTAAGTCACCTTATAATTCAAGGATTTCATTTATAATAACCATGGAACAGAGTAATTCTCGTTTTTTATGTATTGCTCTTGATAGAAATATTTATCAATTGAATTCCAAGTTTTAATTAAGTTGGCATATATTGCATTTAAATCCTTTAAATCATTTTATCACACACACACATACACCAACACTCCGCTTAGTAAGTTAATTGTATTCTTGTGTAATTGAGATTTGCTTTGATTAACGTGAGTTGCACCTACTTATTTTAACATACATTGTCATGTCAGTACCCTTAGTACGAGTTTTACAATTACGAAAACTATAATAGTATTCGTGAGCTCGCACTCGTACTAAGGGTACTGATTTTATTGTTTTCGTTTCAATACAAATAAACAGTGTTTAAATTCTATCATTAAATCGTTTGCATCTTCTTAAATTTTAAGAATATTTGGGTACTTTTCACCAAAACGGACATAGAAACATAATTTACAATTACGAAAACTATGATAGTTTTCGTGAGCTCAAACTCGTACTAAGGGTCATGGTGAATTCTTAGTAAAATTTAATTTTAACTAGCTCTGTGGTGTAATTCACACTATAATATGTTATAATCATAATAAATTATGTTGCTCATGCTATGGAAGAGCGGTTCTTTTCGGTACAGGTGTCTTTACACTTAAAAAAAGAGCCTACCTTTATCTAAATAACCAGATGTATGGTAAAGACGTAAAACAAATTTTATTTTAATTGAATTTTTTTAAGTATCCATGAGAAATATATGTTTTCATGATACTATTTTGGACAATGTGTATTACAAGCGAGGAGGCGATACTTTACCATGATTATCTAACGCAATATTATATATATATATATATATATAATATATATACAGGAACAATGAACCTTAAACTAAAAACCTTAAAAAATATAATATAATAACTAAAATATATTACTAAAAGTCCCTTTAGGCAAGGTTCCGAAGATACTGGCAGCGTTCCCCTTTTGAATAGCTAGACTAATTCGTTGTCCGAGGTAGCTGCCAGCTCTTCGGTCTCCAGTGAGACTATGATACTTGTATGTCGAAAGATAAGTTATGATCCCCGTTAGCTCAAAGTGAACGAAAACTTGAGGCGCTCGATGGCGCAGGTGGTTAGCGCGTTCGGCTGCGATCGTTGAAGTTAAGCAACTTTCGCAGTAGTCGGTCATTGGATGGGTGACCAAAAATTTACTATCTCGAGCTTCTCCGTGCTTCGGAAGGCACATTAAGCCGTTGGTCCCGGCTGCATCTGCTGTCGTTAGCACCCACCAATCCACACTGGGCCCGCGTGGTGGGTCATGGCCCAATCTCCCTATTCCATCCATAGGGAAGACCTGTGCCCCGGCAGTGGGGACATTAATAGGCTGATGATGGAACGAAAACTAATTTTTCAATTTCTTAATACATAAAGAAAGGTGTTTGTAATAGTTTAGTTGTTTCCATAACATATTTGGTATTAGAAAAATGGAAATGTGATATTTAACAGTATTTTTTGTTAATTTCAGATGAAAATTAAAGCAAATAGATCGTGCTAGCGCTTCCCTAAAACCAGTTTTGACTAGAAATGAAGATCAGGTAAGTTACTGAACTGTATAGAATAGAATATATTTTATTAACCCTCATATTACAGAAATTATACATTTAGATACAAATAAAAAAAAAACTCAGGGCTAACCAGGACCCTGCCTCAGCATTAGCTCATGCGACATTGTGTCTCACCAGTGCTGTTATTCTGGCAGGGCCTGTATAGTGACACAGAAAAAGACATGTAAAAGTTTTTTATTACTTGAAAGGATGTATGGGCTTAACATCCTTTGCTTTCAAGTAAGAATAACTTATTTATCTAGGTTATATATATGTATAAGAGACACATAGGGTAAAGGATATTCCACCTGAATTGTGGAAGTTACCTCCACCTTACAGAAGAAGTGTAGTGAGTGAAGTTACGCTACCATTTTTATTTTCACTCATCAATAGGTTATATTATAATAAATTAATTATTTATGCCACTGTTGTATATTACACTCATGTGTGACACATTATCGTGTGCTAAACCCACATTCGTGTTTTAATACCTAATTATTAACAGTTGTATACAAGACTTTATCTACACCCACGATATGAATCGTCTATAGAAGATATTAAATAATAAATATTTCCAACACTCACACTAATTAGCCTAGCCCCAAAGTAAGCACTGTAGGCTTGTGTTGTGGGATACTAGGGTAACGGATAAAATACATATACTGTACATATATAAAAATATTTATATAGAAATACATATATCACATCCATGACTGGAGTAGAAATGCTCATATTCATCACACAAACATCTGCCCCCACCGCGATTCGAACCCGGGAGGACCTCTCGAGTCGGCGACACCATGAAACCGTATATACCACTAGGCCATGGAAGTCGTCAACATTTATGCAACTGTTGTATAACACCCATGTGAGACATTATCGTGTGATAAACCCATGGTGTTTTAATATATAATTGTTACAAGACTTCATCTACACCCATGATGTGAATCTACATCCTCTATAAAAGATTTTTAAACTGTACCGAAAAGTTCTAACAACTAAAAATTCATGAAAAGTTTCAGCGCTGTGGTACTGAATCGCGCGTAAATGACAATGTTCTTTTTTTGAAATTCATAATACCACGCATCGAGCAGTGTAAATTCCGGCTGTCTGATGAGTAAGACCTTGGCGCGGTAGGGATTTAAAAACCATCTTTAAGTTCGTAATTCGAATATTTCGTCATGAGTGTAGATAAAATATTTTTTTAATAATAAATAGTACATTTTTATTTTTAATGTATTTAATTGGGCTATGAGATTAGGCTGAATGTGAAAAAAGTGGCGCAGGCATGTGTACTTTAAACCTAATTTCCCGCGCTTCCCGTACATTTTTCTGCCGATCATGTGTTGTTTTCAGGATTTCGAAAAAAACTTTATAAAGTACTTCTTTGTCACCTAACTAGTACTTTGTTTAATTTCAATTGTTCCTACGAGTGAAGATAAGGCAGTCTATGCAACTGCATCATTTAGGTATTAAAACACTCGAATCAATTAATTAAAACGACCACCGTGACCGAGTGGTTTATATGCCAGGTTTCATGGAGTCGCCGACTCGAGAGGCCCCGGGTTCGAATCTCGGTGGGGGCAGATTTTATGTGATGAATACGAGCATTTATACTCCAGTCATGGATGTTTAATATGTATTTCTATATAAATATGCTTATATATGTATAATATATGTATTCTATCTGTTACCCTAGTATCCTATAATACAAGCCTTACAGTGCTTACTTTGGGGCTAGGCTAATTGGAGCGAGAGCGTTGGAAATATTTATTTAAAATATTTTATATTATTAGAGATGGCGCTGCCTTGCAGCTTAAGAAAGTCTAGAAAGAATTCGACATGGCCATCAGGGCCGCGGTAGCATTATTGGTCAGTGCATTCGCCCGGATAGCGAAGGGTGCGGGTTCGAGTCCCGTCTGCTGCCTGGTCCGTGTGGATTTTTATCAAGTAATATTTTCTTAAGATTTATACATCGAGCAGTTACATGCTAAAAAATATAAATTATAAATAGAATATTTTATTTATTTAAAATATCATGACAGGCTCTCGTGTTTTGCCCTTTATACCCCTTTTTATATAACATTCGCATTATTTAAATAAAACTAGTTTTAACGGGTTAATTCACGAACTTTATTTATTTATTGACGTTTCGCAGTCTTTTCAGGTCTGCATCGTCTGTATTCGTCAGAATAGACCTGGGGGCCAATCGCCTAACGGAAATGCTTTGGGAAACGCTAACGCTTACGATTTTATATTGTTATTTCTAGCCGCCTGAGGTTTTCGAATACCTCACGCTCATCTTTTTTAATATTGTTATTACCAATGCAAAAGAAAAAGAAAGAGCGCGAGGCATTTGAATACCTCAGGCGGCTAGAAATAACATAATAAAATCGTAAGCGTTAGCGTTTTCCTAAGCATTTCCGTTAGGCGATTGGCCTCCTGACCTCCATGAAATCTAAAAAGTAGTTTTATTTAATGAGTGATGTGCGTGAAAACCTAAGAAACAAATTCGCATTATTTACTTTTATTGGTGGGTGTAAAACCCACAATTATTATTACATTTCGTTCTTAGTAAGAAATAAAAGGTTTTCCTCCTTGATTTCCAGATTCATCGCGTTCCGGACGCGAGCGAAACTTCCAGAAAATGTGTAAGCGTTTTCTTCAATCGCTTCGAGCGCTGCCCAGCTTCCGCTTAACGCCTGCGCTTGAACCACTTCCCAATAACTTTACAAAACATGAGTGTAATGCCAAATAAATTCGCAATTTTATATACCTAGATTCACTTGTGTTTAAGGCAAACTTGCAGGAATTTCGCTAAATCTCAATTTAACTAAATCTGGAATCATCCCATACAATGATGTCAAGGAGTAATTGATATTTTGAAAATTTTCTATGGATTACATCTAGTTTTAATTGAATCTAGATTTAGCGAATTGACTACAAGTGGTCCTAAGACATCATTCTAGTTCTGTCAATTGTTTAGGGCCACTAGCAGCAAAGTTAAATCTCGATTCAACTAAAAATGTCAAAGCGTCAATGTTAATTTGACATTGTTCTATGGGTTATAACAAGTTAACTTTTGTATTTTTGTTTTATAAAAAATATATAATTAAACTTGATTATGATTATAATAAAATTTTAAACATGATTAGCTTTTAAATTTCAATCAAAAACTTTGGTGCAATTGGATCCTAGATTATTATTGTTACCTAGTTATTGCAAAAATGTATAGGTATGGAAAATAACCCATATAATGAAAATCCAAAATAATCATACGTATACAGGTTGGTCCAACTAGTGACGTCAACAAATTTTATTTAGATTCCTCGCACCTGGGCATACATGGGGTATTCGAAAATACCCCATGTATCTCCGTGCTCTCATTTTAAATCTTAGTGGTGAAACCGAAATTATTATAAATTCGACATGCTAAAGTTATTTTACATTTATTAAATTTAATTTGAAATTACATTTTTAAGTTTTATTTATCTTAACAATGATAAAAAGTAGATAAAATAATTTTGAATGCTTTAATCGTGTTTCAATGATTTTTAGCCTATCCGTCTTCGAAGGCCGATTACAACAAAAATAGGCACATAAAGTACATTCTTTTTATGATTTTTGGTAAAACTACCAAATGCTTCTAAACAGAAGCATGCGGAGTTTTTAAACTTAACCAGAAGCTATGGAAATCCTTTTTGTATTTTTAAATTGAAGTTGAATGTTGGAGTAAATCCTACTAAAAACTAAAGTTCCATCTTTCAAGCCTTTTTTGAGTAACTTTAAGTAATTTCAGGAAGCTGAGTTAGTTTTTTTTTAAAACAACATTCAAGACATAATTGTCTTGTCAATTGTCACAAAAAAAGACTGCAAAATAGTTACTACGAAAAAAGATATGAATTTTTGAAACCTCGCTGGCAGAAATCATTAAAAATACACAAACAAATTATAACTCGAAAACTAAGAAAAATCGCGGAACATACATGGGGTATTTTCGAATACCCACAGGTGCGAAAAATCTAAAAAAAATTTGTTGACGTCACTAGTTGTACCACCCTGTATAAAACAATCTAAGGTAAATAAGGCATGAGTTTTATAATAATAATAATAATAATATAATCTATCTCTACAAACATCAAACGGATCATAGTAAACATAGGTTATTAATATACATTCATTAACGTGCCTGTGGGAGACTGGAGTCTTAACTAGGCAGTATTTTAGAACACCAGGCCTCCAACGTTTGATAAAATTTTAAAACACTCCATATTTTATGCTCTCTTAAGGTAGAGAATGACAGAGTTACTCTGGAATAGCACGCGTCAACTGTCCATGGTTGTGCTATAGTGAACTCTAACCACAAGTCTTGTCACAAGTCTTCCTGATGTATCACAATATTATGGAGCCTCAGGTACCATAATGATTGTGATACCTACAGGGCCATAGCTATGGGGTGGCGGCATTATGGGGCAATACAATAATAATACAATTGCACTACCTTAAATACCATTGCCCTACCTTAAAATACCATTGCCCTATCTACATTAAATACCATTGCCCTACCTTAAAATAACTTTGCCCTACATTAAAACGGGGCGGTAGACTGGGAAGGGCGGAACGTCCCTACGGAACGTAATTACCGCTGCCTATCTTAAAAATAAGTATGGCGACGGCCCTGGGTACCTAGTAAAATATTTCTTTAGATATAAAATCTAGCAGGTTATTCACCTTCGATACTTTCGCTACTCCACAAGGGAACTTCTCACAAAATCAAATCGTAAACAAAACTGTGTACCGCAAGGTATTTGTACTTGAATAGATTAGACATATTAAAGTTATTTAGAGAAAAGATATTGAAATAGGCAATTAACACTCTACTTACATGTTTACGCAATTTAAATGCGATTACAATTAAATTATTTATTAATAAAATGTTTGTTTTATTTCTTTTCTTCCAGCACACTGGTTGGGGCAAAACGCTTTGCTTTGCGCTTGCCGATTTCGCCTGTTAAAATTATGTAATATTTGTTTAAACAAAACAAAAGAATTACTATTATTAAAAATACTGTTTTAATTATATAATGTTTAGGATCGGTCTGTTGCTTTTCTTCTTAAAATTTAAGTCATTAATCTACATAGTATTATCCTAAGGTTTTTTTTTTAATATTTCATACTTTAAGTAATACAAAATTAGATTCTCAGATACTGCATTCCTAAACTAAATTACATAATTTATTAATAAAGTACAAATATTTATTTATTTCAAAAGCAATATTTGTAGCTTGTGCGTTTTGTAAGCTAATTGATTCGATTTAACTCTACCTATGTTTGTTTGCTACACCTAAAGTCCATCTACAAAGGATCTTAGGAAGGCATTAAAAAACTAATCTCTTTTCTTTTTAAACCGTCTAAAACACTTAAACTATTTCTTTTAATAAAATAAAAACTATTTATTCACTTGGTAAAAACCTCTACTTTGGTAAAGTATACCAGTAAGTAGATTCCTAATTTTTGCTAACAAAAAAAGCTTGCATCAATCGGTCGCCACTTGAGAAGCGTTTATCAGCGCTCCGAGCGCCACCACGTATTTTTTTCCGTAACTAAAGTGCTCTCGGAAAAAAATCGCGCCGCCAACGGCATCTCTTAGCGGGCGGGGGAATTTGCCGCCGGTCATAACACTCGGCCACGTGCATTTGTTTTGGTTGGGTTTTTTTGCTGAAAAAAAGATAGCATACATAGGTTTCACCTCGCCCGTCCCGTCGTAGGTGAGCCAAGCAAAATGGTCGTCATTTTTTTCTTCTCTTTTCAGCCATCTGTCCGTCCTTTTCGGTCAAAAATGCGATCGTTATTTCTGTTCCGGTGTCGATGTGTGCGTCTAGCGGTCGGGCGTGCGAATCAAACACCGTGCGGGCGCGTTGCCATTTTGCGCTTTACCCGCATCGTTTTAAGCTTATTTTTTTATTGGCACTTGCCATTGTCTTACGCCGTATGGTGGACGGAGAAAAAATAGAAATATAGGAGGCACGGCGTACACGATAAAGAGAGCGGTCGTTAACGATTCTGCGCCGGAAAGTTGCGCAGAATGCGTTTTTGGTGCTTTTTTTGGGGGCATCGCCTCACACCAGGCGGGTGTTTTTTATGCCTGTCTTCTTCTCGCATGCAGTCTCGCTCCTTGGCGGTGCGCTCGTGTGTATACGGGGGTGCGTTTACTAGTGGTGTAACGCATGTGTGCGAGGGGGCAAAAACCTAGTACTAGATTTTTGCGTACAAACTTCCTAGATAGGTTGATCCCGGGGTATATAGCGGGTTATATAATGAGATGTCATCGCTGTGTGCCTGTAAATAGAGCTGTGGAACAAAGGATAGGCACCTATGTTGATGTTGATTAATCATAGTCTTTTATAACGGTACACGCGCTAAACTGGAGCTATGTTTTCCAACATTTTGCGCGTTATATACCAACGGTTTTTAGAGCGGGCTAAATTTAAATAATTGCCGCTAAAACCTTATTTGTACGCGTTTCGGATATACGGTGCCTTCAATATATTTCTATGCAGTTTAATTTCATTTTGACTGAACAAATATGAAGTTGGAAATTTTTAAAGCAAACAACTAGTCATGTCGATATTGACAGAGCTATTACTACTGTTATGGCAAGCGCAAATGATAAGTACCTACCCGAACACTCAAAACAACTTAATATATTTTTTTTAAAGTAGCGCACTTGAATCCAAGGCTCACTTTTACCAAAGTTTCATCATCAGCCTATTAATGTCCCCACTGCTGGAGCACAGGCCTTCCCTATGGATGGATTAGGGAGATTGGGCCATGACCCAACACGCGGGCCTACTGCGGGTTGGTGGGTGCTAACGACTGCAGATGCAGCCGGGACCAACGGTTTAACGTGCCTTCCGAAGCACGGAGGAGCTCGAGATAGTAAATTTTTGGTCACCCATCCAATGACCGACCACTGCGAAAGTTGCTCAACTTCAACGACCGCAGCCGAACGCGCTAACCACAGGCGCCATCGAGCTCCTAACCAAAGTTTATTAAAATTAATTTTAATCAAAAGCTAAATCGTGATTAGCACATTTTTCCATCTTTGACAATTTATTCATGGCAGATACAGATGGCATGATGCTTAAGCGTTTTTTTTTTAATTCGAAATATGAACTTTTGTGTATGTGGGCCCTGGGGCTATCAGTTTACAAAGACTATAATTTTGATAGATGGCTTACTTAAGACCTACAAAAACAACGATATCTCCAATTATTTGCCATTTGATTGGACCAAGTGTTATGATTATGAAATACTATTTGAGTTCATTATAAATACTTTCGGCAAGATATAGATATCATACCACTAATGACTGGCCAATATCGGAAACTCCAAGGCCGTAAAAATTATACTTACTTCAAAAAAGTGGGTCCTAATATGTTACCTCATTTTTGTAGAACCTAAAATCAATTAACATATGTCTGTTGTTCTACAGTTTAGGTTAACCGCTAAGCATCGAGCCACCAGCTAACCTAAAAAATACTGGCTACAAGAGCGCGACAGGTTAGGCAGTACACGCTCCGGAATAATACATGAGTGTCGATCTTGATAGACAAATAAGCCTGCGCAGTAGCTTGTTAGCTAGTTGAAGTGACGTGTAAATGACGTGTAAATGGAAAAGTCCAATGGAAAAGATGAAATGGAAATGCGTCACGAGCGTCACACGACACACACATATACATATATGTATATGTGTGTGTCGTGTGTGAGGGTGAGACGCGTGCGCAGGTCTTCCCAACAAGCATGAAAGTTGGAGGGTAACTCGGCGAAGGCTGAAACGCTACGAGCGTCATAAGCCTCACACGCGACTATATATATTATATGTACATATACACTAAAGAAAAGGACCGGGGTCTTCATCCGTACGTGGTTGACACACCTCCCCTGCATTTCGAGATTCGCATTGTCCTTTATCATGTGAACTGCTAGAAATTAAATAAAATGAAATTATACTTTCTTCAAATTGACTTACAGAAAGCTCTTTTGAATTGTCCAATATTTTTCGCTACCACTCATCCAGGACATCTTTTAGCTGATGAGAAGAATGGGCGCAAGAAACTCATCAGCATTAACAGAAGTAGCAACATTTACATAAAATCATGTCGCTACCAATACAATTAATTCGATACATTTATTATCATAGTTACTTGTGAATCTAATGAGAGGACTGCTTACTTCAATGAGCGAAGTGTTCTTTATTCCCAGATATTTACTATGGTCTTCTGAAGGTGCAGGTTGCTTTCCCAATTGGGGAATCATCATCAGCTTAATAATGTCCCCACTGTTGGGGCACAGGCCTTCCCTATGAATGGAATAGGGAGATTAGGCCATGACCCACCACGCGGGCCCAGTGCGGATTGGTGGGTGTTAACAACTGCAGATGCAGCCGGGACCAACGGCTTAACGTGGCTTCCGAAGCACGGAGGAGCTCGAGATAGTAAATTTTTGGTCACCCATCCAATGGCCGACCAATGCGAAAGTTGCC
The DNA here is from genome assembly GCA_902850365.2 of Chilo suppressalis. Lineage (NCBI taxonomy): Eukaryota > Metazoa > Arthropoda > Insecta > Lepidoptera > Crambidae > Chilo > Chilo suppressalis. The sequence goes on from OU963910.1 coordinate 4,182,267, forward strand.
TAACTTCAACGATCGCAGTGGAACACGTTAACCACCACCCCCGTGGGGAGATGCCATCCGCCTGAAATACCTCTAGAGGCACTCGGCCATTCTCGGCTTGAGGTCCTCTTAGGATCTCGCCGTTCCCGAACCCGGTGACGCTGTAAAGGTCATCTGCGACCAACAGCATACACACTAAAAAAAGCATATCTAGATCAGATTCAACTATTCGAATTTATGTTGGTTCGTGTTCAGGGTACAGTTCTCTTTAAGTTATAAAATCCCCAGGCTAGAATAGGTACAGATAGCATGTCAGTTACTTACACCTTAACATGTGACAGTATGCTGTATTCCGAGTAGCGCCATCTAGTAGAAAACCCACGTACTAAGTCAGCAAAAAAATATAATAAGGGTTGGATGAAAAAATTATTTCATCAACAGACTATTATTATCCCCACTGCTGGGGACATTGATAAGCTGGTGATGAAGGACTTTCCTAATCTATGGAATAGGGAGATTTCTTATACAACCTTGTCTCTGTATTATTTGAAGAAGCCTTCAGTGATTTGTTATAAAAAAAGTGTTTGGTTAATATTGTTTTTTTACTGATATACCTACTTAGACAAATTATTTTTGGCTAGATTTATTCTTCATTTATTTTTATAAAACGGAACATTTTCCTTTGGGAATAGAGACGAAGTCAATTTTTATACTTTTAATTATTTCAGGAAAGTGGTATCGGAACAATAAACAAGTAACAATTAATAATATTTGAATGTTACGGGCTAGTGCGAAATAATTAATCATGTTAAGGGAATGTTTTATTTTTAAGCATTTAACTGCTAGATGTTTAAATCTAAAGAAAAGTTTACTAGAAAAAAAACCACGCGGACCAGGCAGCGGACGGGACTTGAACCCGCACCCTTCGCAATCCGGGCGAATGCACTAAGTTAAGGGAAGTTTCTTAGCCATTTCCTTTCTACCTTTTATTTAAACCTGAGAACCCTTTTGCTTCCTATCAGAAACTTAAAGACCTGTTAATCCAATATAGGCTTAGTTAAAAACTCTTCCCTTTTTTAAAGCTAATCACAAGCATAACTGAACTTACAATTTTATTATTAGTTTGCCTGAGTTCAGAAATTTCATAACTCCGATAAGAACCCTTAGCACGAACCAATATCGAATTCGAATAGTTTGCGAGTGCGAAAAGTCATAGTCAAATGAGTACTGATTTTTAGTTCTCGTAACGTCCGTTATGGCGCTGCTGTTCGAGTTTCCATGCAAAATTTGACATTGACATTCCGGACTCGCAAACTATTCTAATTAGATATTGATTCGTGCTAAGTGTATTGATTTGTTTCTATATATGTAGTGTAGTGATCCTTAATCTGCTGAGCCCAGTTTCCAATTTACCCTAATAAACTTTCAATATTGATTGTAGAGGTAATGGCCCGCGACTTAAATACGACTGTTGAAATATGACACACACATACTGATTTTTAAACGACTTCAAAAAGAAAGAAATTTCTCAATTCGTTCGTTTTTTTTTAATGTTTGTGTACCAATTGCTCTGACATTTCTGATTCGATTTCCGTGATTCTTTTTTGTTCGATTCGGGAATTGCCATTTGGTCGAATAAAAAGTTTAATTCATTTTGGCCCAGTAGTTTTTATTTTGTAAGCGTTGTTGTTAAGTTTCGTTAGCACGAACCAATATCGAATTCGAATCGTTGGCGAATGCGAAATGTCATTGTCAAAATGTGTATGGAAACTTGGACAGGAGCGTCACAACGGACGTAACTAGAACTAAAAATCAGTACTCGTTTAACGTATTAAATAGATTGATTTCGAATAGTTTACGAGTATGAAATGTCAATGTCAATTATTGCATGAAAACTTGAACAGCAGCGCCACAAAGTACGTAACGAGATCTAAAAATCAGTACACATTTGACAATGACATTTCGGATTTGCAGACTAAGTGCTACTGGATGATGTAATTTTTAAAATCTTCCTTTTATCACTCTAGTTAATGGCCTGAAAAGTTAGGGCGTAGAGAATTTTCCGTTCCAATTGAAGTGCTTTCCCTGGGCCCAGAAAAGTTACCTTTCCAACTTATTTGCTCAAAAACTGCATTTACGGAGTTTGTAAACATTGTTCAAAAGTTCAAAATTACGGGCCATAAAATGGAGCGAATAGAGAAGATTTAGTTCTGATTTTCACCACCCGTAGGTGGCGCCATTTGAAAATGCGCGCCTTTTTCTAATGAAATAACACTACCTCTGCGGTGATGGTGTTGTGTTAATGTCAGTCAGAAAGGTTCCCAGTTCCCCACGGGGTAGTTATTGGGTTCAGGCCGACAAGGTAAGTATCACGCATTAGATATCTTTGAGACTGAACTCGAGGCCCAATCACAAATTTTGCCAGACCGTAATTTTTTGTATGGAAGAAGTCAGTTTGTTCTTCCGTCCGGTAGAGACGGTGCTTAGTTTTCATAGAAACAGTTCTCCACGCGGTTGTTATTGGGTTCAGGCCGGCAAGGTAAGTATCACGCATTAGATATCTTTGAGACTAGACCCGAGGCCCAATCACGAATTTTGCCAGATCCGTAAAATTTCTATGGAAGAAGTCAGTTTGTTCTTACGTCTGGTAGAGACGGTGCTTAGTTTTCATAGAAACTGATCGATACGATTACGAAACTGCCGAAATTCGTGACTGGGCCTCTGGAGTCTACTTACACTCGGTATCAAGTGAGTGGACGAAATTTTATACTTTGGGTAAGTATAAAATTTCGTTGGGTAAAATAATTAATTACGAAAAGAAAGAAAGAAAAATAAATTTATTCTTTCTTTCTTTCTTTCGTTCGTTAATTTAGTTAGTTAGTTTCGTCTAATTACGTTACTCGTAGTCTTTTTTTCGTAAGAACCTACTACAAATTTGATAAGATAACTAAGATGAAATCAGTCAAGTCGTTCTAAAGTTGTGGCGTGACCAAGGGAAATGGGGAGTCTTTTATTTATAACGAAGATAGCGTCGGCGTCAAGCCCCTACAGGACTACGCGCTGCCCTTCGTAGCGAAGTGGCAGCTGCACGCGAAGGCAGCGCCATCTAGCACGTGGTTGAGAAACTATCTTTCCTGTGAAAAAATAAAAGTGAAATAGACTATCTTTAATTAATTAATTAATAATGTCATGAGAATATTCAATAAAAAATCTTATTTTGTATTAGCAAGTACTTGCTGTGCAAGAATTGTAAATGTTTGTGAGATTTTTTTAATCGTACACTGCCATCTGTCGGCGAGTAGTAATAGCTATGAAATGCAGCCATTGCTTCTTAAGTACTTCTTACTTCTTCAATCTTTAGTAAGTTTAAATATATTAGAAAAATGAAACAGCTCTTATCTTTCTTTTATTTTTATTAAATATGATATAGTTGCATGAAATATTTGCGAAAGGTGTGTTACATTTTTTTTCATTTCGGTATTTATTAAATTACTAGCTTTCAACCGTTAAATTAAGTTAACACAACTTAATTTCCTTTTTATGAAAACCCAACAAAGTGCTTTTAGAAAAAATAAATAAAAGATGGATGTAATCGGCAACGACGTTACCAAGCGAATTGGGGCACACGTTAATTTTAGAGATTATTTTCAAAATATTCCTTATACATTACGTGATAATTTTGAAAACTTCAACTATTATTCATGACATTTTATCTTATCTTGCAGAGGCGAGATTAAAAAATAAACATTTTGGTTACTGAATACAGCGCCATCTATTGACTTTATATGAAACTAATTGTTCAAATATTTACTTTAATTGCCTTTTTTATTGAACAAGATATAAGCCAAATTTTTATGGTAATTTAAATTCTGATAATGCTTTTGCTATATGAATAATAATGGTTAAAGAAAGACTACTAGAAGAAAACTCGTGTACTACAGTGAAGACTACACACTCAAATACTTCCCAAGTGATATAATTTATATTTAATCTTTATTTAGTTATATTGAAAAATTATAATAATTAATAATAATAAGTTTTTTTTTGTGTGACGAAACTCAGCGAGACGAACGAAGAATAAATCAAAATAAGTAATGTAGAGCCTTCGTAGCGTGACGAGGCAAATATTATTATTAAATTAATATTCTTTAACTTAATACCATTTAAAAAAACAGTCTCCAATGAGTGCTATCCGGTAGATACGGATCTACCTTTTACCGTAGAACTTTTCCATGATAATATTATTATGGTAGCACTTCCACATCATTAAGTCCATGCTTCACGCTAGTGGTCTGTGGAAGAAAATGGACGTCCAAACCTTTTGGTTCCCGCGCTTCACAAAAATAAAAGCGCGGGAATTTGGAAATTATATTTCGAGTTCTACTGAACCTTTTGTCTTCATTTATATCTTAAAACAATCTTTAATAGTTTCTGTATCTATTTATATTTATCTGTTCTATATCTAAATATTTTACTGTGTAGGTATGCGTGGCATTTACACAGACCACCAGTTAAATGATTGAATTTGCTATTTGTCATTTTGTGAGCAGGTTGTCCTAATCATACTCTTTAAATGTATTTTTTTGTCATTCATACGCTTTTACTAATTCTAATATTGCTTTGTGAGAGACATAAATCATTCAGGTAAGGCCTGTTGTTACAGACAGCCTCGACCCATTCTAATTCGATTTTTGCTCAAATGGTACAAATGATCTAAAAAAACATCTAAAATAATACTTAAAAGACTCACTCATCAAAATCTCAATAAATTCGATAAAAAATACTGAAAATCTGAATTGAAATAGGGAATCTGCGTATAAATAAACGTTATTACTTAGACGAAATTTGTCGTTGAATGACAGATGGCAGCTAATACTATTGGTTTAAATTTATTTCCTTTATTGTGATTGGTTGTATAAAAAATCACGTGGTTTTCCTAGTTAACTAGAGATAAAAAAAAGTTTATGAAATATTACTCTTCTGTTTTTTCCTCGGTTCGATTTTTTTGTTAAAATGTTTTTTTTTGTAAACTACCTATGTCTCCATTTTTATAACGATGTTATTCAATTAAAAGATTTTGTATTTTTCTATATACATTATCTACTATACCAGCGATCTTCACACCGACTTAAGAATAGAGATTGGTGGTGTAAGTATTTTTAAACCAAAATCCTTAAAAACATTGGCTATAAAATATGATGATTTATTTAAGGGTGAACCACCCACCACCATAACCACTTATGGGTATGAATATAGTTTTCGTTCTATTCTAACACCTACGTATATTAAATTACTAGCTGACTCTGTGAACTTTGCACCGCCTTAGAAATAAGCAGGATTTGGTGGTTGAAGGGTGAACATTTAGGGTCATTTGTTTTTTAAAGCAGAATCATAAAAGAAAGAGAAAATTTTGTCCGTTAATTATAAAAAAAATACCTCTAGGTAAATTCGCTTAACTTGCACGATCGCAGACCGAATGTGCTAACTATTTTACCATCGAGCTTAGCATTAATACAAATTTATTTATTCCTACCTCAAAAAGAAATCAGTGAAAATTTTAATGTTTAAGTAAGTAAAGAATGCGCCAAACGTACAGTCTTATATACATGCACAAATCAAAAGACCAATGTAAAAGACAAATACATAGTTGGACGCAGAATGTCTATACGATTGTACACCTACACGAATCAACTTTAGTGCGGACTGTAAGTTTGGCGCGATCTGAATCTACGCTCCCACACTAGAGCGAAAGTATAGTAAAAGATCCTTATCATTCTGTCTCTCTCTCCCTCTCTCAGATCGTTCCCTCATTGCTGAGGATCGCAATCACTTTATTTTTGCAGTCTTTATAATTTCCCTCCATCGGTCTATGTCCATGTTTGGCAGCTCTAGTTTCAGATCAGATCATTTACAATTTCTGTTTCCTAAATGTTTATTCTGAAAAATGTGTGCTTTCCCACAACATGGGTTTTCTTTGCCTATAATGTTTACTTTCAAAATGTCTGCTTCCTGAATGATGATAATTGACTCCTAAAATGTATGCTTTATAAACTGGTTACCTAATATGGTTGTTACAAAAATTTTTGCTAATTAAGATTCACCCACGATGTCATTCTCAGTAGTACCACCACGGGAACGATTGATTCGGGACTTGGATCTTCGTGGTATTTTACTCTTCTGGTCAGGTTACATACAACATCATTGGCAATAACAATAAACGTTATTCTCCAAGAACATTCGAGCAAGGAAATATTCATCCAGGATGTCCATTTCCTTGGAGACATTTTAAGAAAATAGTACAAAATACATTTTAGAAATGCAGACGTTGTAGGAATGTATACATTATAAGAAAGCACACACTATGAGGATAGCACACTCTAGGAGACAGTCATAGTATACTCCGGAGCCCGCGACCGACCCTGAGCCTTCTTGCCTTCGCCTTCTTTCAGTCGTCCAGTAGAATTAACGTTCGTTCTTTAAAGTGTTCCTCTTTCCTACTATCTGGGGTCCTTTAAGAGAGGCGTGAAGAAGCATTTTTGCAGGCCGGTAAGGTGAAAATGGTTGGTATGCTGTATCTGCATCTGCCAGCTATCTTCGCGTTTGGACTTTATCACCACTTAACATCAGATGGGGTAGCGTCATTTGCCTACCTGGCCATATTTAAAAAAAAACACTGTTAAGTAATTTTTAAACACTGCCCACTCTTCGCACACGATCTCTGTGACACTGCCATCATTGATAATCTGAGACTCCAAATAAATGCAAGCATTCACCATATCAATTACTCAGATAGAACATTACTACTATGCTTATTTTGACACCCTGCTAATGTTGATGTCGTAACAAGCCAATGTCAATGCCACCTTCTTCTTCTTCGGCGCTACACTCTTGACAGAGTGGTCGTGGTCGTCACATCAGGGTTGGTGGCGCGCATCACAATACGCCGCCATTCGTCCCGCACTGAGGGCTTTCTCGTGCACTCGTGAAGTGGACCGTTCAATGCCGCTTTTATCTGGTCAGTCCAGCGCATTGGTGATCTGCCGCGCGCCCTTACGCCCTCGACTTTGCCCTGCACTACCAGTCGTTCCACTGACGCATCATCTCGGCGTGAGATGTGGCCAAAGAAAGTTAGAATACGACCTTGTACGATGGAAGACAGACGTTGTTTGATGGACAGTTCCTGGAGGATGGATGCATTGGTTCGGAATTGTGTCCACTGTAGTGTTGCCGATCGATAGTCGACTATCGATGATTAATCGATAGTCTATCGATAGCCAACCAATCGTATGACAATCGATCGGCTTATCGATAGTATCGATACTATCAATAGTATCGATACTATCGATAGCACAGAAAAAGCCAATACTATCGGATGAGTTAAATACTATCGATATTATCGATAGTATTGTAGTTCGTTAATAACAAACTGTCGATAGTATCGATACTGTCGATATTATTTGCAACCATACTATCGATAGTTTAACAATTTGCAATAGTATTGTTTACAATTTTCAGGTATTATAGTCAATCACAAACTTTAGTCTAGAACAATCGCTAGTATCGATACTATCGATAGTATTGTTGCAGATAAAAGCAACACTATCGATAGTATCGATACTATCAATAGTTTGTTATTAATGAACTACAATAGTATCGATAGTATTGCACTCATTCGATAGTATTGCCTTGTTCTGAGCTATCGATACTATCGGTTGTATCGATTCTATCGATAGGGTACATGATTTTCGATGTAAACTGTCGATAGTTTTAATATCGATAGTTCGGCAACACTAGTCCACTGTATGCCAAGCATTTTCCTCCAACAACACATTTCTAGAGCGTCTATCTTCTTTTTCTCACTCTCTCGCAAGGTCCACGTCTCAGCACCATAGAGGAATATGGGAAACACTAATGCCCTGACGAGTCGTGTTTTCGTGGCTTTTGAGATGTTCACCTATCAGACCACAACAATTTAACCATCTTTATAGCAGGATAATTACGCTGCAGAATAGTGATAATTGGCTGTAGTCTTGGTAAAGAGTTTCTCTCTTATTAAGTTCCTCTCTTACTTCAGCCAGGTTAGTGAGTAACTATAACCCTATGATTTCGCTACGCTTGCATAAACTTCATCCATGCGTGTTACGGTGCGACAAAATGAGGCAGACACTAGCATTAAATTGGCAGGTTTCTAGAAAATATTCGATTAAGATTTTTATTTCTTTCCATTATCCGACAAGACTGGCACAACATTGTCTTACGCTTAGATATATTGTCACAAAGGCTCTCGAAACAGAACCGCGAAAATATTGGAGCCAGAATGTACCAGAACACCGTGGATCGCGATAAAGGTGCGGTGCTAGTGGTGCGGCTCATTCTAATATGAGCTTTATGCAGTGCGGCGTAAGGGAGAAAGTGCAACGACATGTTGTGCAATGCCAATGTAACATTTGCCCCGAAACCTCCGAGGCCGAGTGGTATGAACGTCAGGTTTCAAAGTGCCGCCTACTCGAGAGGGCATATGTTTGTGTGATGAATATGAGCATTTGTACTCCAGTCAAGGATGTTTAATATGTATTTTTATATAAATATACTTATAATATATGTATTCTATCCGTTACCCTAGTATCCCATAACACACGTCTTACAGTGTTTACTTTGGTGTTAGATTAATTGGTGTGAGTGTTATTTATGTTGGCTACTTTGTGACTCAGACCAAGTCAAACCGTGACTGTTTTTTGGATCATTAACCTATACTAAGAAAGAGAAAAGTGGTCAAGCGCGAGTCTGCCTCGCTTTATGAGGGTGCCGTTAAATAATTTGTTTGTTTATGTCACAACTTACAAAGAACATTATGAATAATATAATAATTCTTAACTAGTATATATATGTATATTGTTTTATATACTTATTTTTGTTTATATTAGTTTGATTGATTTTTATGTTGTTTTGTGTAGTTAATTGCACCACCGTCTCTCCAGCTTCTTTCTTATCCTCTCCATCCTAAGGTTGTCTGGAAGAGATCGCTCTTAGCGATAAGACCGCCCATTATTACACTGTATTCTTTAATTATGTACTTTACGTTTTATGTTTTTCTGTGGTGTAAAATAAAGAGTTTTTTTATTGTATTGTATTGTATAGATTTTTATATAGACCCCTTGACTAAAATGATGAAGGTAAATATGACAATAGGATATTTGACAGTATTAAAAATAAACTGCCAATTATTAGTATCTGTATTTAGAATGAATATTGGCAGGAGTTTTTACTATTTTTACAGAAAACATATTCATAATTTTAATAAAAACCCACGATAAAGATAATAGTTTTCTTGTCTATTGTCACGTGACCCAAAACGCTTTGGATTGGTGGAGCATAAAATGACGTCACACGCAAGTAAACTTCTGGTTAAAGTGACATTTGATTGTATGGTTTGACGTTTTAATGACAATCGTGTGACGTCACACACCAGTGAGCCGCCATATTGTCCAGAGATACGTTTTCCGCGGCAACTTGAAAATAGAGTTTTTGAATTAGTTTTTTTATCGAAATACACAATATAATGATGAATATCCACTTTTTATAGACTCTACAAACATTAGTGAATAACGTGAGATCGTTTTCTAAAACTTGTCAAATACCCTATTATTACGTCCTCATTTCTTTGTTATTAAAAAAACAACTTATATTTATATTCTTCTCTGTGTGTGTGTCACAGAAAAAAGAAAAAAGTCTCCTTTTCGTGTATAGGACGCCCCATTAAAAAAAATTGATAATAATTGATGATAAAATACCAAAAAGATCCGTTCTTTTCTCCGTACAACTCTACCCAATTTTGTACCTCAAGTATGATCATGCATTTATGTGTAGTAAAATACGCCAATTTCATCAAAAATATAAATGGAGTTTATTTTCCACTTGTACCACATCAAAATGTCGTACAAACATTAAACTTAATGGAAAAACAGATAATATATTATGTGTAAATGTACATCTCTAGTATTAATAAAAATTAGCTACGGAAATCACGTGATTTTTGAAACAACCAATCACAATCAAGGTATTGAATTTTAACCAATAGTATAAGCTGCCATCTGTCCGTCAATGACAAATTGCATCTTAGTAATAACGTCTCTTTCTATGTAAAATTCCTATTTTAATTAAATTTTTCAGCAAATTTGATTATATTTGTTTGACATTTTGATGAGGATGTTTTTTGATATAATTTGTACACCAAGGTACAAAATTGGGTAAAAATCGAAGGTCTACTTTCAGTTCTGTATCTCTTTTCCATTAACGATCTTGAGACCCGTGTCATATGAATAAACATACAGAGAGACGGAAAGTGGACTCTTAGTAATTGGGTCCTGTTGTTACCCTTTGGGTATGGAAGAGCAGCTAAAATATCCAACATGTATGTTTGTGCGTGCAAATAGAATAAAGTTAATTATTTCTTAAATATTATTATTTCAGATGAAAAATGCATCGTGTCATTATATGCTTATTTAAAAAAAACTATAAATAATCACACCAATGATATTTCACTATAATCACTATGAACGAATTAAAGAATAATTACAATAAGACGCCAATCGCACTCGAAGTAATCACGTCAAAAAAAATCAATTTTTATTTTTATTAACAAGTTTTTCTGTCTCGAAACAATGTCCTTTGCCTCGAATTTAGCCTTACAGGTTAAAGTTATTTACTGTTGTAACTGCTTATAAAAGAAGCAGATAATGAATACATATGTAATCAAATATAATACCCATATAGGAAATCGTACCTAAATTTTATATCAAACATTATAATTGAATTCACCCTCAAACATAATGTGACCTATCGTATTCTTCTACGAATAAATAGTACAGTGAATATGTTCCGCTATTCGTCGCAACATTGGCTATTTACCCTTTTTAAAAATAGACGAGGGTTCTAGACTCGTGTCTATGATTTTCAACTTACGCTAAAAGCAACCCTAACAGACCAACAACAAGGTTGATTTTGTTTTGTGATCCGTTAGTTAGATACTTTTTTGTCTACTTCTAGGTGGCGAATGAATGTCGTTAGATACAGCCATTGTTATGTTGACAATAAAGATATTATTGTCAACACAGTATATAAATGAACATGGGTACTATAAAAACCAACGTTGTTATTTTCATTTATACATTTCGTTCATAAAGATGTTTAAGTGTTTAAATTATAAATATTGAAAAAAAGAAAACTTGAAGCAACAGTGGTAAGCTATCTTCGCGAAAATGACATTTGTTAAGAAAGAGAAAAAGCGAGTTATAGCTATCTATGGTTATCGTTGTCTATGGGTTTTCCCCGAATGATTTTTTTAATAAAAAACAAGATTTTCTGTCTCGAAATTTATGTAAAACTTAAGTTTGTATGTAATATAGGGCAACAGTGTGAATGAGTTAATAAAACGCTTTCTTTAAAACATAATCGTTTACAAAGAGAAAAATGGAAAACTTGTCGATAAAAAATAAAGTGAACTGTCATTAGCAAGGGTAGCGGCAAGATAGAAAAGTTTGTTTTAGGCGGCACAAGCTCGTAACCTATTAGAGCTCTTTTCTCTGAACAGGGGGCCGTTCGCCTAACTTAAATGCTTTGGAAAACGCTAACGCTTACGATTTTATTTTGTTATTTCTAGCCGTCTGAGGTTTTCAAATGCCTCGCGCTCTTTTTTTTTCTTTTGCATTGGTAATAACAATATTAAAATAAAATTGCGTGAGGTATTTGAAAACTTTCGGCGGTCAGAAATAACAAAATAAAGTCGAAAGCCTTAGCGTTAGCGTTTTCCAAAGAATTTCCGTTAGGCGAATGGCCCCCAGGTTTATAATCCGTTCTCGTAACGAGAAGAAGTTGTTACGTACTAGCTGTGCCCCACGGTTTATTATGGTGGCCATACACACTACGAGAAATCGTTACGATTAGACTGTACCGTCCGAACGGTACCGATAAATCGTAGCGTGTATGTTATAAAACTGCACAGTTTCCTATACGTACGCTACGTACGATAAACTGTTCCGTTCGAACTGTACAGTCTGATCGTAACGATTTCTCGTAGTATGTATGGCTACCATTAGAGATATTTTCCCGCAGAAAAACGTAGCCTGGGTGTCAATCCAGGGTGTCAGCTAACTCCATACCAAAATTTTATTAAAATCGCTCCAGCCGTTTAGACGCGAAGAAGTAACAAACATACACACTGACACACTCACAAACTTTTGCTTTTATAATATTAGTGTGATTTTATGTAGTTAACCTAAAAATATTAAGAATATGAACATAAAGCTTTAATGAGTTTTTAAAGTCATTGAGTGTGAAAATTAGTGTTGTTTAAGGTCCCATAAATGATATTTCTTTCTTTCTTTCTTTTCATACCTCAAAAGAAAAAAAACGGAACTCTTATACATAAATAAATAAAATTCATTTTTTTCGAGCAACATAACTCATAATCAATTACTATAGAAATAGGTACATGTCACTGAAAATACTATCAATCATTTATTTTATTTAAAATTAGTTCAAAACCAGTAGTTATTAATTTTAATATAATAATTTAGGTTAAGATCAACACATTCATTAAATTATAGGATCACTGTTTAAACGTCTGTCTGTTAACATCATTTATCTCGGGAACGCGTGGAGGTATGGATTTTTAAAGAACAATGGCCAGATTTCTATATGAGCTGGACATGACTTTTATTTTTTATGTCCCTTAATAAACTATAGTGATAATGGTTTGTTTTTATGTTGTAAATACTATCCCGTCTACAAATCTTATATAAATAGCTACAATTTTTCAAAATATGGCCACTTACTTTTGAGCCTTTAAAAATAAGGGATTTTTTGATATATATGGCATATCGGGACGTCATGGCCATCCTTCTTTAAACCAAACACGTAAGAAAAAGGTTTATGTACGGTCCCTGTGAAAAAATCAAAGTGCTAAGTTGACGTCAAAAGGAAATACAGCTTTATATTGCGTATTACAAATTTTTACGAAACCGTCCTCGTCTTCCGTTTTATTTTTTATAACGTTAGGTACCTGTTAAATTTATAGTAGATACTCATTCTCTGGTACCGGTTGTTAGAACTGCTGTACCAGCTATCTTCGCATCTGGACTTCACCGTCACTTAACATCAGATGGTGTGAAGTGATTCTTGGACCTACTTATAAAAAAAAACTTAAACGAATCAAATATGTATCAGTGTTATGCTGTTTTGAAGATCTATTTATTTTCCGTCTTTGTTAAAATAAATATACTTGCCTAAATAGAGCAATCTGAATTAACCAAACAGGATAATTATATATATCGAAAAAATAATCTAGATGTATAAAAAAAAACAAAATAAAGGCAATGGATGCGTGACTCTAATTTCAGATAATTTGAAAGCGGTCAATGTGTGCGTGTGTAGTGCTTATCTACCAGTATGTAGTAGATATTTTTGGGCACTTCCGTGTAGTTAAAACTGTATAGGTATGTATGTAATCAAAGTCTACCGTACAGTACGTAGCAAAACCATTTATGTATTGCATTTCCACTTCACCCATTGCGGGTATTCTTCGAATATGGTCATGTGCGCTTGCCCTGGCTTATCCCGCCAGTTTATATGCTAATATTAAATAATGGCGCTTTGTTTTATAATCTGCGCCATTTGGCACACCGGAGCTGGCAATAAAACTCCCTTACCATCGCCATTTCTCTCCTCGCGGCCCCACATATATTAATAATATAGCACCATGTAAGAAATCTCCCGCGTGTGGGAGGGTCGGCTAAATACGACGCGATCCCTACGCGTAAAAAAACAAAAAAGGTTAACGACAAGGGAAAACAACCTCTCTAAATACGAGAATAAAGTGTGTTTTTCTCTGAAAACTTGCGAATACTTAATCACCAGTCTCGCACGGTAATACCTACGTATAATATCCTGTACTTAGGCCTTTTATTGGGAAAAAGGCCGTTTGTGACGCCTCGCGAATTCAAGATGGCGTCGCCGGCGGGCTTTTTTTTGTGTGATTACGAGCTTTTTAGAGTTTCGTTTTTTTTTGTTTCGCTGTAACGAGCAAAGTGTCGAACGCGTGTGCGTGCTGTGAACGCGTTTGGATTTAAATAAATATGTAGGTAGAACATTTTTTTTATTCACAGATTAATTGAAAATAGAAATTTCGTAGAAATGCTGAACCTCTCTTTTTGTATGGTCAAATGAATTGGTAATGTTTTATAAAGCCATATTTTGAATTTCCTGGCGGCTTAAAAAGCCGCCTGCCTGGGAGCTTAACGAATTGACACCTGCGGCCGTAGGATGGCTGAAAAACTTGAAAATCGAGGTTTAGGATGGCGAAGTTCCATTGGCCATACGCTATGATGATGAAGCCCATATTTTTAGGAACTTTGATGAAATGTTAATAGTTACCACGTATTTTTTACGCTAATCTTTAAAAAAATATTTAGGTACTAATATTTCGGTACCTATGTAATATATATACTTTTACTTCCTATATTTTTGTATGTTTTTTTGTTTAAGAATTAAAGTTTGTAGTATGTTCCATAACTTAATTAACAACCCTAGGTTAGTTGTAAAGGTCGTCACGTATCTAAAAACTTTAATGACGTAGAGGAAAACCGGCAAACTTGTCCAGGTGGGAGAGTTAAAACATGACACCTAAGCGAGTCAATTTTTTTGTGATTGGCGGCTCGCATGTGACCAATGAAATAATTGACTGTAGTTTTCGCTAAATTTTTAATACAATTTTGAAATATGGTTCAACTCTCCCACCAGAGGGCCATTCGCCTAACGGGATTGCTATGGCTAACGCTATCGCTTGCGAATTCATTTTATTATTTCTGACAGCTGAAGGTTTTCAAATGACTCTCGCCTTTTTTTTCTTTTGCATTGGCAATAACAATATTAAAGAAAAAGAGCGGGAGGCATTTGAAAACCTTCAGCGGTCAGTAATAACCAAATGAAATCGTAAGAGATAGCGATAGTCATAGCAATCCCGTAAGGCGATTGACCCCTGGGCAAGTCTCCCGGTTTTCCCCTACGACACAGCTGTCAATATCATGTTTCTTAGTACAAGCAAAGCAGCTACTGAACCTTAGGTAAACAATAATGTTATCTTCCATTTTGAATGTATGATTTACACAGCTGAGTGACTAAGTAACTATATTGATCAGTATCGATTTTATAAACAGCCGAGTATTGATTTATCTGGAATCGATCACGGAATCATTTTAAATTTGTTCAATGACAGCTGGTTTAAGTTTGTGTTAAGAGTTTCGTATACTCTATTTATTTATTAACTGTCTTTTATGTCTGATTAAACAGGATGTTGTATTTGTGGTAGGTAACTACAGAGCCTTCTGATTGACAATTTTAACTCAATTGACTAATTCTGGACTGGGAGGAAAAATACATAAAAATACATAAGTGGCAGCTATTATGTTTCACATGCAGATACTAAAATCATGACGGCATTTTTTATAGATATGTCCGACAAATGACTCCACCCCACCTGATGTTAAGTGACGGTGAAGTCCTTTAAGAGAGGCGTGAAGAAGCATTTTTGCGGGCCGGCAAGGTGAGGATGGTTGGTGTAGCAGTTAATAACTGCTGTACCAGCTATCTTCGCGTTTGGACTTTATCACCACTTAACATCAGGTGGGGTAGAGTCATTTGCCTACCTAGTAATATAAAAAAAAAAAAAAAAAAAGACGCGAAGATAGCTGATACTACTGTATCGCTATTTTTCAATTAGTGTAATACAAAACTGTTGAGAACACAATTATTACTACAAATTAATATGTTTTATGAACTATTTTTTTTTATAAAATAAATGCTATGATACTTGTTGGTTCACAATTAAAATAATAGTTTAGTATCTAACTTTACGTGAAAAAAAAATTTTAGATATCTAAACCTATATATATAGGTATTTATAAAATGTAATTGTTGAAATGTAAATAAAAAATAACAATACAAAAACAAACTAGTATCAAGAAATTAATTGCAACTCATTCGTTGAGGTCAGGATTTCTTCATAACATTACTCTTCTTTCATACCATATCTACACCATTTAGAACTACTGTTCTACCTGCTACACCAGCCATCCTCACCCTGCCGGCCTGCATGTTGCTTCTTTACGACATCCGAGCTAGAGTGGTATTAACAGCAGATTTTAAGGTGTCTCTTACTCGGGCTTGGCGTAATAGGCTTCATATTCTCTTACAATGGGTAAGAAATATTTATTAAAAAAAAATGAATGTTTTTACATAACATCTTAATGTGTGCATTGCTAAATGAGAATAATAATTGTTTAAACATTTAACTCCCAAGCATCTTTGGTATTTTGCCAATCTTAAAAAGGATACATTTTGATCGAAGACTGTATAATAAACGTACTTACGTGCATATAGTAAAAGCCCATATCGCTTATATTTCGAAAAAAATAATAATAGACAAATTGTTACAGCTAATTGAACCTTTGAAAATAGAAGACTATTGCACCCATAATTCTACAAAAATCTATTTGAAACTCGTTTGCGTTTAGCACCCACCAAAGTTTGAACTTAATATCCAGAAGCGAGTTTGCTCGAAAGATTCTTTTTTCAAAAGTATAGGTCCGTGATACGGTGGCGTAATTTTCTCATTTTTCACCGCACCCAGAGCGCATCGTAAAATCGATACTACGTCGTTGACGCGTCAATCGAATAGTCTGCATCGATGGAACAGTATCGGACGCTGTAAATATTGAGTTGTCTTTTTTGGCGGAACGCGGCCCTGGCCGAGTTAGAGGTTATTGTTCCATTTTTGAAATGCGAACATTTTCTTCTTTTTAATTTGTGGCGCGGCCTTGGATTGCTTGGTCCGATGAATGAACGAATCGTTTTATTTCCAAAAAGAGCATTTTACGCATCTGGTACCTATATATTGGTGGAATAGTCACTAAGATTAGGGAACGGAATTTAATATTTTTTAAAAACTGCTCTGTTAATCACTAAAAGACAGATCCGAATCAAAAGCTTTAATTTTTTCATATTAAATGCCCTCGTTAACTTTCTTTTCTTTAATTTCTCCTTCTACATTTTTAATATCTCTCTCTACATATTGAACCTCATTTCTTTCTCTTATATGGTCAACTTATCACAGCATTTCCTATTATTATAGTTAAGTTCCTATAAGAAAGCTATTTTTCAATTAGTGTAATGCAAAACTGTTGAAAACACAATTATTACTACAAATTAATATGTTTTATGAACTTATTTTTTTTATAAAATAAATTCTACGAAACTCGTTGGTCCACAATTAAAATAATAGTTTAGTATCTAACTTTACGTGAAAACAAAATTTTAGATATATGGGTATTTATAAAATGTAACTGTTGAAATGTAAATAAAAAAAAAATGGGTGCGTGTACTTATGTAGGCGCGTGAGAAGTTATCCTTCTTTGGCATCGTTTAAAATTAGTTTTTAATTGCATGCAAATAATTAATTACAATAAATTAATAAAAAGTCTGGAAAAGGACACAGTCAATAAAGTTCAGTTTTAATTTGAAAAAATAAATAAATAATCAAAATATTCAATTAAAATCGCTACTGAATATAATTTATTAGAACATATGTGATTTGCACTTCTATGAAACTCAAACACGTAATCCGAATATACAAACTAGAAACATGTGGATAAATATTATAAATCTGAATACCTATAACTGTTACTTTTTTACAAAAAATAAAGATGTGGTTTTTGGTTCTACTACACCAATGGTCAAGTGATGGCGCTGTAGTCTCCTGAATCGCGCTTTGGTTTCGTTGTTCCAGATTAATAAATACTTTTGATATTACAAATATGAATACCTGTAACTGTTACTTTATTACAAAAAATAAAGATGTGGTTTTTGGTTCTACTACACCAATGGTCAAGAGATGGCACTGTAGTCTCCTGAATCGCGCTTTTAGCGACCAACTTCATGCTGTTAAAATTTTGTGTTACAATGATGCGCGCGCATCTTAAAATTTCACTCTCATCATTTTTTCATAACGCGCCTAAAGAAGTATAACTTCATTAACAATACAAAAACAAACTAGTATCAAGAAATTAATTGCAACTCATTCGTTGAGGTCAGGATTTCTTCATAACATTACTCTTTTTTCATACCATATCTACACCATTTGTTCTTTTATATAAATCATTATGACTTGTTATATTTTAATAAATAACTTCTCGGACTCCAATTTTCTTTCTTTTATTCACTCCACATACAAAAAAAAAACAATAAATGATTTTCAAAGGAAAGATTCTTACTTGACATGACATTTTTGAATGTCATCTTAGAAGAACTGCCAGATGAAGTTTTCTAGTGTAACCAGATTATTGACTCTGCAAAGTTATCGTGGTTCGACTGTAGCATTAAAATAGTTTAAACCTCATTTTCCTTACTTTTTTTTGTAAGCAAACGGAACTTCGCGCACAAACTATTTTTTTTTCATCTTCTTGAACTCGTTTCTACCCACTGCTCCATACTAAGCCAAGTTGATCAGCCTTGGGCCATTCTGATCAAATTTGTCACACTCTAGTGTGTTGTCTTCGCACTATTTAGCGGGTTGCCTACCTACTTTCCTTAGCAACATATTAGTATTAATCCTTGTCACAATAATTTTAATCATTATTTTCAGTTAGCCCAATATAACATACCGCCATATGAAAAAACTGAACTTCTGAAATCATTCAGTGAATATTGAAACAAAAAAAAAAATCAATAAGACTTTTTTTTTACTACTAATTTTTGCAATTTCAAGATCTGCCTAATGATTTCAAAAGTTCATGTTTTTTCCGGATAAGAACTTACATACAATTTTCATTTCTGTGTTAACATGTTTAGATAAAGAAAGGAATAAAAAATAGATAATTAATAAAAAAGGCGATCTTACCTAAGTTATGAAATATAACATTCTTTGTCAACAAAACTCTTGAACATAATATGAAGGAATTTATCCGATCTCGCAGTTCGTCGGAATTAATTAACCATGATTCTCGCAAGCACCCAGAGACAAAGCAGCTCTCTACGGCATTTAAAAAAAGGAGCACCATAAAATATTTTCCACGTGAACTTGAGTACACAACAACAATTGTCTATGGGCGATTGTTGTCATTTTGCGTAGGATTTGTGCATCAGCCATATGCCGTGCGTCTGGCTCGTCGACGGGATGATAAACAAACAAATTTTTTGCTTTGTGGTTTGTTTCCTGTTGCGCCATAGACGTCATTGTTATGATGCGTTTTCATATTGCTTCCGTTTTCGGACGCAGACTTTACCTATCCATTTATATTTTTGTGTTTGATTAAAAAACTTGGTGCACTTCGCAAAAGAACAGATCAATATTTGCTTCGAAAGTATAATCACGACTGAACCGATATTTCGACTGTATCGCACATCGTTACTCGCTCGAAAACTTTTAAAAAAAAGTAACAAGTTACAATTACGAAGTTCTTATTACTGCTCCAGAAATATCAGAATGGAACGCGTGCGCTCGAATGCGCTCGCAAAGTTTGCTTTGTAAGCGCTTCTTTGTACACAACGAAACGCACAAAGAAATAAAACGAGTTTTAGAATACTGCAGTAGGTTGTTTGGTTATATGTAACAGTTTAGGAGGTAAATAAGTGCTGTGCGCAGCGCTGTTTCGCTGCAGAATCGAGCTCGCGACGAAGGGTTACAACCCTTTCTCGGACGTGCGATGCAATCGTATCGTATATAGTTGGCGTGGGGTCGGAAGTACCTACCTACCAATTTAATTCGATTAAATTTTTGTTCTAATTTAAACATTTTGATTTTAAGCCAAGATTGCTTTTTGATTAGATTTGAGTACAATGAAAGTAGATTTATGGATATGAAAAGACATAATTTAATGAATTATGAGTTAAGTAAGGACATCATTTGTTTATTACCACCAATATTAAAATATAAGTTTATTTATCTAGCGCATAGAACTGGCGCTTCTCAATTGTCTCGGGTAGTTGATTCGTTAATGTAGCAATCACTTTCTAGCTTTGTCTTGTATAATTTGTATAATCTAGTCAGATAAAAAGATTCAATTCTTATATAAAACCGGAAATGAAATCAAGACCGCCATTGAAGATTAAGAGAATTTGTAATTTAATAAATCATCAATTTCTTAAATACTATTACTATTTTTAAAGATACGCTTAAAGAAGGGATTCAACCACATAATCATTTTTACTAAGTTTTTGTTTATACATTTTGTAGAAATTATCGTACGAAAAAAAAACGTACATACTGTAAAAGTGTCAAAGGAAAAGTTTTAATAAAAATTAATATCTAGCAAAGGACATTTTTTATTCAGAAGGAAGCGGTCAAAGCATAATTGCTGTGTCCATGGCAGGCAAAGAAATCGTACTGTTATTAAAACCTCAAAGCTGCCAAAGGGTTAAATATCAATAGTAGCAATCTCGCTAGTTACTTTAATGAAAGTTAAAAACAATATTAAAAAATGAGTATTTCTTTTGGACGATAATTTGCAATATTATAGACGTAGACTATATAATGATTGGCTCTAAAAGCGGAATTATTCATTTGTTGTCTCAAGTAAATTCATTATTAATTTTCTATTAAATATGGTTTCACAATGCTATCATATAAGGGTTAAGGAAAATAAAAATACTTTTTAAAAATCAATAGAAAAAGAGTCAAATGTATAGTGATTTGCATAGCAAAGAATGGCTAACCAACACATTGATGTTTTGTTGGATTTTAGGTGAAACTCTGTTAAAATACATTTTTGAAGTTATACTTCTTTAGGCGCGTTATGAAAAAATGATGAGAGTGAAATTTTAAGATGCGCGCGCATCACTGTAACACAAAATTTTAAACCAACTTCATGCGTTACTTGTGTTTACCGCACATTAAGAAAATCTACCAACAAAATAGAAATAGATTCTCTATTTAGTGGGTGCTAACGACTGCATTGTGAAGGCCTATCAAAAGTATTTATTAATCTGGAACAACGGAACCAAAGCGCGATTCAGGAGACTACAGCGCCATCTCTTGACCATTGGTGTAGTAGAACCAAAAACCACATCTTTATTTTTTGTAATAAAGTAACAGTTATAGGTATTCATATTTATAATATCAAAAGTATTTATTAATCTGGAACAACGGAACCAAAGCGCGATTCAGGAGACTACAGCGCCATCTCTTGACCATTGGTGTAGTAGAACCAAAAACCACATTTTTATTTTTTGTATTAAAGTAACAGTTATAGGTATTCATATTTATAATATTTATCCACATGTTTCTAGTTTGTATATTCGGAATACGTGTTTGAGTTTCATACAAGTGCAAATCACATATGTTCTAATAAATTATATTCAGTAGCGATTTTAATTGAATATTTTGATTATTTATTTATTTTTTCAAATTAAAACTGAACTTTATTGACTGTGTCCTTTTCCAGACTTTTTATTAATTTATTGTAATTAATTATTTGCATGCAATTAAAAACTAATTTTAAACGATGCCAAAGAAGGATAACTTCTCACGCGCCTACATAAGTACACGCACCCATTTTTTCATCTATGCAGTAGTTGTACTTTACTAATTATGTCGATAAAATTAAACATTAAAATAAGAAAAAAACGTGTTTGAGAACACTTATCCCTTATTGGCTGCCTTTTCGTAACATGTGCAAGCCGGCGACAGTCAAAGAACTCAAATTAGATTAGATTTCTTCAGTGATGGCTCCCTCAGGATTTAGCCAATATCTGGTGTTTGTGTCCAAAATTTCTTGTCTAGGTTTGTACGGTGAGGGCTTATTTATTATTTTAAACTCTGCTTATGCCTTTGTGCAAGTACAAGGACCTAGGATTTGGGAAAAGAATAGGGAAAAGAACTCAAATGTTTGAAGTTTGAGTAATTTCCATCAAAGAATAATAAAAAATATCATTTTCAGTATTTTATTTATAAATTTCTTGATATTTTAGTGCAAATACAAAAGGGCCAGTGAGCTTTGTTAGCTGTTACGGTGAAAAGATAAACAACTTAAAAAAAACCCCGTTACAATAATTGATAAAATGCAAATAATGGGTAGGTACAAAGTATAATACTTGTCACTTTATTGATGTATGCTTATGCTTCTTCTATGCGTGACGAAGCTTTGGTACTAAATAACCCTGAAATAAGCGTTTGAACTTTTAATTAAAAACACCCCTTCAGCTGCAAACACAAATATTTATCGTTTTTCATTACCACTTTTATGCGTGTCAAATTATTGCCAGTCAAACTATCATCTAGCCATGGACTAATTACATAAAATAAGTCCACGCGGCACACAGCCCAATTTATTACATCATCATCATCATCATCAGCCTATTAATGTCCCCACTGCTGGGGCACAGGCCTTCGCTATGGATAGAATAGGGAGATTGGGCCATGACCCACTACGCGGGCCCTGTGCGGATTGGTGGGTGCTAACGACTGCAGATGCAACCGGGACCAACGGCTTAACGTGCCTTCCGAAGCACGGAGCATAGTAAATTTTTGGTCACCCATCCAATGACCGACCCCTGCGAAAGTTGCTTAACTTTAACGATCGCAGCCGAACGCGCTAACCAATTGCGCCATCGAGCTTCTCAATTTATTATGGTAGCTTCAATTCAAATTTCGAACGCCAATTTTGGGGCGTTTGGTACGGCTTTGTCGAGCAGGTGTGGATAAGCATTTAGAAAATGTTTGACGTTTCTCACTGCATAACATACAGTACCAAATCGGCTAAAAGTAAATTTAATCAAATTAGACAACAATCACATCATTGTGACAGAAGCATTATTATTGCGCACTCTTCCTCTTTTGAATTTCGCGCAATGCAAAGCCACTCGACAAAAGACAGCGGAGCGCACAGAAAGAAAACTAGTTTCAACAAAAGTTAATAATTTAAAAAGGGTTTCGTAACGGGACTTTGCACAGGTCCGCAAAATGCAAGCGCTGAGCTGCAGATCGCAAAAACAGGTTTCGGGATGACATTAAAAAGTGCGGATAGACTAATTTATTTTTTTGTTCGATTTTTAAACTATTATTAAACATCTGCATTGTAATTTAAATTTAGATAGCGAATGCAAAGTGTTTTTTATATTATTACTAACCGTTTTGTTTTTAATTATTTTTGTTAAGGAGGATCTTACTAAATAAAACTGGATTAAATTGAAGATCTTGCGTTTATTATTTAATACGGCTTAACAAACGAACAGAACATTGCATCTACGTTAGAGTTACTGGTTTTTAGCTTGAACAAGTTCAAACTATATCAATATAATGTTATCAAAACAAAGATAAATTTTCGATGCATTCGATTAAATTAGGTACAGCCTAATTATTTTGTCCCTTACGATATTATCTCTTTGTTAGACTCATGGCGTTTTTCATCGATTTACACCACCACCATTTGCCCATAACCAATTCCACAAAAATCATAGTTTCGGCATAATGTTTTCAATTTGTAGCCAATAACAAATAATGGGATCTATCTAATGCACCTAACGTGTAACGTTTGTCTCCGAGTAAAAGAAAAAAACTACCAACAAAAACAGCTTTTGGAAGCATGAACTCACAAACAACACTTTTTCACCCAAAAAAGGCAAAATTTTACTTCGCATTTTCTACTAAGATAACGCTCCGCCGAGCGAAATATGAAAGGAATTATCAAAACGATCTCTCGCGCACTAAATCACTTTATATAAGGGGAGTCCTATTTACTAACAAACGGACAAAATAAATGTTTTTATTACATAATACGAATTTTCTCTAAGGCTCACGCTTGGACAAGGTATTCTAAAACGCGCTCTCTCGCTTTCGGAATACGACTTAGTTTTCATTCTTTGTTTCAACGGTTGCCTGAATTGAGGTTCATAGGAGAGTATGCGTTATCTTCTTTGAGTTAAAGGTCATAATGGCTTCAGTGCTTTGTTTGCAGATGGTGTTTCGTAGGTATGTAAAAAGGGCCGGTGCAAAATTTTAAGTAGAGGGATTTAGGAAGCGCCAGTGGCTTTCGTCGCTTCTACAATTCGGATGCACATATACGGACAGACAGTGTGTGTATGCAAATATTAGTGAACACAAAGGAAAGCGTGTATTTTTCTTTACTGGCATAGTACACGAAAGATTTGCCACAGGAATTAAAATTAAGAGTTACCGATTGTTCGTGCTAAGATTATATTTTACAGAATTAGGTACCATACCTACTTGTACAGTGCCCTTAACACGAACCAATATCGAATTCGTATCGTTTGCGAGTACGAAATGTCATTGTCAAACGTGTACTGATTTAGTTCTCGTTACTTACGTTATGGCGCTGCTGTTCAAGTTTCCATACAAAATTTGACAGTGATATTTCGTACTTGTAAACGATACGAATTCGATATTGGTTCTACTAGGGGCATTTCAGGGGCAACAGTATTTCGCTATTTCCCTTGTAAGGTTAGCAGAGCTTTAAATATAATTAAATAAGAGGTATTGTTTTAATTTCTTCTTATGAAATACTACAATGTTCCGTATCCCTAGCACGGACCATTATCGAATTCGAATAGTTTGCAAACCGAAATGTCAATGTCAAATTTTGTATGGAAACTTGAACAGCAGCGCCACAAAGTACGTAACGGGAACTAAAAATCAGCACACATTTGACAATGACATTTCGGACTCGCAAACGATACGAATTCGATATTAGTTCGTCCTAGGGGTACTGTACTAGCATACGGTATTTCCCGAGAGTTTACTTTAAAGTGAGTAAAAGTCAACGTGGACCGCAAAACTCACAACTAGAAGGCTCTTTCGTAAGACTCAATATTTATGGCTCAATTACATTAGGTCGTTAGCCAACAGTCCCAGTTCCAGTGGTTTTTATTTAACAAAAGGAAAACCACTGGAATACGGGTGTACTCGACCTTAGATTAAAACAAAAAGGGTAGATACGGTATGCTCATACTTGCATCAAACAAAAACTGATCCCACGGCAACGCGAACGGGACGGCGAGATCCGCGTCACTGCATTACCGACCCGAACGAAACAGCACGTTAAGTTTCAACGGCAGCGCGAACGCGATGGCGAGATCTGCGTCACTGCACTACCGACCAATCACGCGACCAGTACTCGACGTCACTACCGAATAAGATTCAAAACAAACAGCAATTTTCATGAAAAAGTATAGTTTATAGTACTTACAAATGAAAAGTGATGCCGTGGGTTTTATTTTTAGTCCTTGAGCAATTTGAGCACTTTTTAAAAACACACTTAGGCATTCTTTTATCATATAAACACAAAATATTAGCAATATTTCTTTTTGGCGTTCACATGTACGTCGTTTGCATGTCAAGTTGTGACTAAAGCGATTATGGTCGTGGACTACAATTTATGCGGATCACTTTTGTGAGGCTAGTGCCGTATCTACCCTTTTTGTTTTAATCTAAGTATTCGGGTGCACAAAAGATTTTACTCGAATTCGGGCACCCGAATCAATATTTACACTGGAATACTGACTGGAAGACGGCGTCGGGTAAACTAAACGAAAACCACTCTAATACGGGTATGTTTACCCGAATTCCATTGGCACTCGTATTCGGGCTAACGACCAAGTATAATCGCGCCATTAGAGTAAAACCACATGAATAGTAAATATAGACCCATAGTAAAACTATCGAGTAATACCTTATGCCAGTATGATAGGTATAAAAATAATATTTTATTTACACTCATGTCGAAATAACCGATATATGAATTTTAAGGTGGTCTTATTAAGACGAACTTAATAAACGTACATATATACATAATTATACATAAAATTACTGGTAGCTGTATCGTAAAATATTTTATAGCACATTTGCTCGTAAAGCGTCTCTTATTGCACCAATTTCAGTATCATAATCTATCATCTAGCGTGCGGTAGGGTAAAGTAAAACGCACGGCATTATTATGTTCCGTCTTCTAAAAACGAACGATACTTTTTTTAAACCTTAGCAAAGAGTTTTTAATGTCAGAAAGTTAGCCAACATTTTCTTAATAAAATTAACTTTGGGAGGTAAAATATAATATATAAACATTTAATTCCTTAATTTGATTCGTTTTTACAATAAATTACAACCATGTATCGGTAACAAATTCACAAAAATATTAATTTACTTTATTAGTAACACTGGCTGTTTTTTGTTCCTTTGCCCAAAAAAAGCGTTGATACGCGCGCATCGCTAATCTGTGAAAAAGTAAATTCTTTTTGATTTCGCTGTATTGTTTTTACTTGAAAATATTGTCAAGTAGTAACGAATTTATTAATTTGACACCGCCAGAAGTCGAAAAAGGCTACGCTAAGCCTCGTGCCCGAAAAAACCACGGATAGATACTTACAGTCAAGCGTATCAAAATTTCATCTTATGGAAAACAAACAAAGGTGCAAATTCATTTTCAGAAAGTACGTACGTAGATAGTATTACATACGTGCGGTTTGATAATTACAGCTTCTGCCTTCTTATAGCCGGTTCGGGCTAACAATATCGCATCTGTTGTAATTCTCAACTTACCGTACTTATATCATAATGAACTATTTTTTTTCTGAATGGCTTCGCACGGCTTGTGCTTTTAGCCAATGTCAAGTGTGAAAATATTTACAAATACTATAATAAGAACATAATAGCACTCGTGGTCAAAGTAATAAATCAAGTCAATCGCCCTTTCCCTATGTTTCAGTAAAAGTGTGGGAATTTACTGGAACCTCCCCGTGGACTTCTTGAGGGAACGTCGAAAGACACTTTCCGCTATTTTGTTTCACTTGCCAACATTTGTGTATATTCCCGAACACTTAGTGGTTAATAATCCTCCATTATTAGACACTAACATCCGCCACAACACAATTTTTAACAAGAAAAACAAAACTGCTAAAGTGACGCTTCCCGATCCCACCAAAAAGTCCCTCTCATGCACTATTATTTATTACTAGCAAACCAGTGAACCAAATGTTCACCAAAAAAAAATGTATTTAATTAATTGAGAACTTCGGAGATTTTGTGTGGTTTCGTTTGAAATAGAAATCACGTGATTTCTCGAAAACCGGAAGTGCTACGTTACTCACATCCGGTTTGTAGTCTTATCAGACTATTCTCAACTTATAACTTAAACATTCTCTTTATCTATCTCTTACGGTTTGGCCGCTGAAACAGCACCACGGACGGACGGACGGACTTGTCTAATAGATAAGAGATCATAGTACTCTTTTATTTTTTAATTTCATCTATTAGGCCATGATATTAGGCTGTATGTGAAAAAAGACGCGTGGCGTAGTAAGACTTAATTTTTTTTAATGAATTGATGACTGTATATACAGCGAAATATTTTTTTTATCAGTACCAAAATTGAGCACCAGGGTAGCAAACCACGAAATTCAAAGATATAGTTAAATAAGTAGTACCTACTTGATACGACAAAGTTATGTTTTTTTTGTTAACCGTAATAGTAGGTACTAAGCATCAACCAATACGAATCCAACGAAATTTGGTATTTTGTACGAAAAATTTTATTTATTAAAATATAAAAATTTTATTACTATTTCTGCACGCAACGAATTACGTTGCGTGCAGAAATAGTTATAAAAAGTCCATTTGTATTTTATTCTTTTTTTCGATTAACGTTCTAACGTTCTGTTATTTCGAATAACATAAAAATTAATTACAATTTTTCACAGTGCTCATGTACACAAACATACTAATACTTACACCTACCCTACGCACGATGCCCCAATTACAAAAGGCAACATCCCAAAACCCCTATTCTACCTACCTACCACAAAAAGTTATTTAAATAATACCTCTCGCGCCGTGTCGCATAAATTGCCTTCATTAATTTCCGGGCCCTGGAAAATATTGTCTTGAAAGGATATAATCAAATACAAAAACGGGGAAATGGCGGTGCGTCATTTCCATAACATTTACTCCCCCCTCTCTCCCATCCTACCCCTTCTACCCTTTTTCGTCCCCTTTTCCGGCCCCTTTTGTCCCTTTACGAGGAGTCCAATTACAAACCAACGGCCCAGCTTAAGGCCGGTATTAGATGGAATTGGAACGGTCGCAATTATACATACTCACGTTAATTCTAACGGGCAGTGATTATTTTAAACAGCCAAACGACGTGCGCGCTTGTAATGGCTGTATTTAATACATACCTTTTTAGGCGTTGCAAAAAAAAAGTTAGCGAATCAAATATGGAACACGTTTTTAGGATTACACCTGAAAGGTATTGATTGGCTCATATCAGTCAGTGGGATATGAATATTTGCATTTGCCCATCTGTCAGTAATGGAAGTTATAATAATTTAATATTTCGTGCGCGCAAATTCTTTAAATTATAAAAACTGAAAGATACCTAGTTTTTCTAATAAAAAAACCGACTCGAAAATGGAAATCACTTTTTAGTTCCATTTTTGAAATCGGATGGATTCTAGTATAATTTGGAAGTTGGGCAGGGCCAAGATTGAAATATGGAATAGCTTTATATTTCTTATCAGTATACATATTTAAATATTGATTGAAAAAATAGTTTTCTTTCATCCATTATAGTACAAAGCGCCAACACATACAAAATGACATGCCAGTAAGATTAACCGCTGAGTTACTAGTAACGAGAACGAGCCTGGCTGCTGCATAAGATATAGAGTATACATAAGTTGCTGTCAAACATTAATAATGTATTTTTATTTTAAACTCTCATGGTCACTAGCATTATAGTATTATAAGTTATTTACGGGATTTACCTTGTATTAAGCTTGTTTTTAGCGATTTTCCAAACAAGCGCCATGATCACGTAGTAACTGCAACAGTGCCGAAATATCGGAAACTCGCTAAAAGAAGGTACATGGTAACAATTCTGTAAATAACTTATATTACTATAATTTAATTATCTATATTATACAATATGAGAATTGAGTAAATATATTATGATCGTGTGATCGCTTTCCTGGTGGAAAGCGCCGCGTTTACCAATATCAATACACTAGCGCCACCCGCGACTTCGTACGCGTGGAGTTAGTTAGAAATAAAGGTTCACTGCTCGTTCCCCGTAGGTGATAGCTTGATAATATATAGCCTATAATTATGTTGACTCGACTTACTTAATAATCATCATCAGCCTTTTAATGTCCCCACTGCTGGGGCACAGGCCTTCCCTATGGATGGAATAGGGAGATCGGGCCAGGACCCACCACGCGGGCCCAGTGCGGGTTGGTGGGTTGCTAACGACTGCAGATGCAGCCGGGACCAACGGAATAAATAATAAATAATAATAATAATAATAATATATATTATATTTACTTAATAATATTCGTGCCAAATTTGAAGTAAATCCATGCAGTACTTTTTGAGTTTATCCCGGACATACATACAGACAAACAGACAAAAATTCTAAAAACTATATTTTTGGCTTCGGTATCTATAGTAGATCACACCCCAAGTATTCTTTTAAGAAAAATATTCAATGTACAGTTTTGACTTTCCTACCATTTTATTACCTATCATCATCAGCCTATTAATGTCCCCACTGCTGGGGCACAGGCTTCCCTATGGATGGAATAGGGAGATTGGGCCATGACCCACCACGCGGGCCCAGTGCGGGTTGGTGGGTGCTAACGACTGCAGATGCAGCCGGGACCAACGGCTTAACGTGCCTTCCGAAACACGGAGGAGCTCGAGATAGTAAATTATGGTCACCCATCCAATGACCGACCACTGCGAAAGTTGCTTAAATTCAACGATCGCTGCGGAACGCGCTAACCACTTGCGCCATCGAGCTCCTCCTGCAATATATATTTATCATCAATCAATATATTTGTTCAAATATGAGTACATAATTTAGTGTTAAATAATTATAATGTCCATTCATATTTTACCCTATATGGGTGTGAAACCAATTAGGTATATCTACAACATCCAAGATTGTCACACATCAATAGTTCTGCTTAAAATAGATTAAATTTGTGATTAATATCAACATTTCATTAATTGATTATTACCTATATGTATAGATAATTTTTATATAAATTTAATTGATCTAAATAAAAACGCCTAAAAAGCCGTACACAAATTATCATGAAAAATTGCATCGTCCAAGTGAAGAAATATGCTCATTAAACTAAAACTACCGAGTGAAACTAAAGGGTAGGTCAATGGAGCAGTCTGTAGAACTTACCATACTAAAGTTACTCGCTTCTTGTCTACTCTGACCTTAACCCCTACCCTCTGAATGTTGCAGTATTTTATATTTTAACATGTGATTGTATGGAAAGCATTAAGGGTAGATACTACGAAATGCGAAGCATATACACGGTGTTTCAAAAATACCCCTAAAGCAAAAAGTCTGTTAGAATGTCCCTTATATAGAGCTCATTGCCAATATATGACAACCGTAGCTTAATATTATTATTTGCCGAAAAATTAATTATTCTTCATAAAAAAATTAAATCTAATGAAATGAGCTCTATATAAGGGTTCTTCTAACGCCCTTTTCGCTTTAGGGGTATTTTTGAAACACCGTGTATAAAAATAAATATATCGAAATCTATAGATAGCTAACTACAAAGCACCTATAAGAATAGAATGGAATAGAATAGAAAGCTTTATTGTCATGCTGAGTAACAATGGTGTTACAAGTAATGTCTTAGTTCTAGGCAGCTGTCCGTTTCGGACGTACAAGATTCATTATAGGTGGTAAATGCTATTAAAAATTTCGAAAATACTCTTTTAAATTATAAAAACATTTATCTATTAACCATTTCTTTCATTTAATTTTAAATTCCAATAAAAAATCTTTAATGTCATTAGGCAAATTGTTAAATATTTTAATTCCACTTATATAAGAGCTTTTGTCAAATATATAGATAGCTAGTCGATAATGCAGTATTCATGTCATTTTTATATTGGGCTCGTATATTATCGCTTTAGTCAGTTTTTTTTACAAAAATATTCGTCATGATTTTTTACAAACACACATATTTCAAATATATATATACAAGTCAATGTGAGGTATCTATATTTTATAAATACTGGTCTTACAGATTCAAGTGGGTCAATTTTATATATAATTCGCAAACACCTCTTTTTTAAAATAAATGTAGAATGAGCATTTACCGAATTACCCCAAAATATGATTCCGTATATTTGTTTCTTATTCTGACGATGCAGACCTGAAAAGGCTGCGAAACGTCAATAAATAAATAAAGTTTCGTGCATTAACCCGTAAAAACTAGTTTTATTTATGATTCCGTATGTCAAAAGAGGGTATACATAGCCATAATATGCATTTCGAGCAACATCAATGGAATAATCTGGTAATCTTTCGAAAAACACCAAGGGTACCTAAACCAACAAACCCTTTGATTGGCCTGACCAAACATGGCCCGATCTTAATTAATTCCCTTATTCCATTATTGGCAAGGAGGTTTCGGGGTACGCTTGATTAGCCAATAAACCTTTTTTGTTGATGACGCTTTGAAGGGTTGTCGGCGGAAGGTTTTTTTTTAATGCGAAAATTATGTCGGTCTTGGGTCTCATTGTAAACAGGTTTTCATATGAAATGAAAAGTCATTTATTCAGTCTAGGCTGTTACAAGCACTTGTGAAAGTCAAGAAGCTACGCCATCGGTTCGCAAAACTACGGCGGGGGACCTTGTACTGAGAAGAACCGGCAAGAAACTCAGCAAGGGCTGCTTTTTTCTCCCTGTATTGATATATACAGAGTCGTCAAGTTGAAAAATGACTTCAGACATACTTCTGAAGTCACCTTCCATTACATTATTTAGGGTATAGATATATAGTTACAACAAATTTTATATTTAGTATATAGGAAGCGGCATTAGATAGGTACCATACTACTGTTACAAAACTGACTCATACCCATCAAATAGGAAATTACAAGAAACACTATGTCCATGCATTACGATCATTTAGATAATCATTAACTTTATAATAACCCTTATTCATAAGAGTATTCTTAATCTGAGATTTAAATTTGGTTAGTGGAAGCTCAATCAGATCTTTTTATATATATATATATATATACTAGCTGACCCAGCGAACTTCGTACCGCCATAAAAAAATTTAATTAAAAAAACATTGTCCAGCGGACAAAATTGTGAATCTAAACCATTCTCAGATCCCCTTGAACACACACAAAAAAAATTATCAAAATCGGTCCAGTCATTTAAGAGAAGTTCAGTGACATACACACTCACAGAAGAATTATATATATAAAGACTAGCTGACCCAGCGAACTTCGTACCGCCATAAAAAAAATTAATTAAAAAAACATTGTCCAGCGGACAAAATTGTGAATCTAAACCATTCTCAGATCCCCTTGAACACACACAAAAAAATTTATCAAAATCGGTCCAGTCGTTTAAGAGAAGTTCAGTGACATACACACTCACAGAAGAATTATATATATAAAAATATACAGGGCGGTTCAACTACTGACGTCAACATTTTTTTTAGATTCCTTGGCACCAGGGGCATCCGAAAATACCCCATGAGTGTTCCGCGATTTTACTTAGTTTTCGAGTTATATTTCTTTTTTATGTTTTCTGCCAGCGAGGTTTCAAAAATTCATATCTTATTATTCGCACGTATTCCCCTCCTCCTACAAAATAGGCTCCCTTAAGAGAAGTGATTTAAGAGGTATTTCTGCAGGCCGGTAAGGTGAGGATGGTTGGTGTGGCAGTTTATGACTGCTTTACCAGCTATCTTCAGGTTTAAACTTTATCACCACTTAACATCAGGGGGCCATTCGCCTAACGGAAATGCTTTGGAAAACGCTAACGTTTACGATTTCATTTTGTTATTTCTAGCCGCTCTTTTTTTTCTTTTGCATTGGTAATAACAACATTAAAAAAAATAGCGTAAGGTATTTCAAAACCTTCGGCGGTCAGAAATAACAAAATAAAATCAAAAGCGTTAGCGTTTTCCATAGCATTTTCGATAGGCGAATGGCCCCCAGGTACAGTCGTTTGCCTACCTGGCTACAAAAAAACAATGCTCCAATGACCGCCTTGGAAAACTTAACTTAATAATACCTACCTTTTTTTTTTCATTTATTTGATAATACAAAATACAGTAATTAATAAAAAGTATCACAAAAACCCATATTGGGTTTGTCCGGATACTGAGTCACTTAAGCCGTCAATACATAGTTTTGATATTCTTAAATTATACTTTCCAGTTCTCGGCATAATAATACATAACAGCGCAAATATACGATTACTTACCGATTTTTACGTTATTTATATATATTTATACATTACGAACCTACCATTACTTATAGTAGGATAAATGTCCTTGGCTGAAAATAAATTTTAAACGAGCAGGCATTGCGTCGTCGGCGTGACAGGAAAATCAGTCTTAGCGTGGGCAGGTAAAAACCGTCCCTCATCAAATATGGCGGGCGCTGGACAGCTGGGAAATGCTGATTAAAATGATTGATTAATGAAATTAAATGGAGGGTCGCTCCGTCACATGCTCGCGGCGCCGATGCCGGCGTACTTTTATAAATAATTCCGAAACATATACATTTTTTTATATGATATAGCTTTATATGTATAGTTGTTTGCTCAAGACGAACGTGGTAGTGATAATGGACAGCCTGATGACAGAAAAAGTTCTCAAAATATTGCGACATTTAACATTTTACTATTTTTTTCGTTCGTCTTGATTATTTATTGAATACTGCACTTTCCGGTAATTCTTCACAAAAAATAATATTTAAAGACCTATTTATTAGTCAGCAACGAAAATGGCGAAATTTCAAACCTAAAAAATCTGAATTTCAATCCAAACTTTGCGATAAGTATAAGATCATCACCTAAGCCGAGCATATAGGCCTTCCCTGAAAATTACCGCTCCGTCTTGCAACTATCCATCGTCTTCCCGCGACTTACTAGATCTTCGGCCTTCCCTATGGATGGAATAGGGAGACTGGGCCATGACCCACCACGCGGGCCCAGTGCGGATTGTTGGGTGCTAACGACTGCAGATGCAGCCGGGACTAACGGCTTAACGTGCCTTCCGAAGCACGGAGGGACTCGAGATAGTAAATTTTTGGTGACCCATCCAATGACCGACCACTGCGAAAGTTGATTAACTTCAACGATCGCAGCCGAACGCGCTAACCACTTGCGCCATCGAGCTCCTCCTGCAATATATATTTATCATCAATCAATATATTTGTTCAAATATGAGCACATAATTTAGTATTAAATAATTATAATGTCCATTCATATTTTACCCTATATGGGTGTGAAACCAATTAGGTATATCTACAACTAGGGATGCAAAGTCTTTTGAAATATCGATATTATATCGATATTTATATCGAAGTCAGGAAAATATCGATATCCGATATATCGACCATTTTAACTCGATATTATCGATATATCGATCTTTTTTTTTATAAACATTAGAATACGGGGTGAGTGTGACACATTCATATGTTTGTTGGCGAGTTTCTCGCAAAATGCATTGAGCCAGCTTTTTCTTTAAACACGCTTGATGAAATCGCGCCAAGCAGGATTTTTTTTTGCTCGTACGGTTTGTGTTTCAGCCACGACAGGAAACCAAAAAATTAAAATTATTATCCTGATCAGATCACTCACATTTGTTAGCACGAATGCGCCAACCCGCATATGTGGGACGACATTTGCGAATGCCTTCGCTAAGTTTTCACTACATTCGTGCTTTTCCAAGCTATGTCGGTTTTTTAGCGCACATCAAATACGCAAATTGCTTAGTCTCCCACACATCAGGAGCGCACCCATGGCTTCAGAATAGGGTAAGCCTAAAGCTATATTACTATACCTATCTTACTTTCTTGACTTGGCGAGCTTAAAAATTTACGATTTGTATAAGAGTCTTAATTTTATTTTGTGTTATATTACAATGATATTTAATTTCAATTAATCAGTAGTTGACAATTATCTAGAAAGAGAGGCAAGGATTTTATTTAAGTGCATGAGTTACCATTAGGTATACGATTATACCTATATACGTTGGTGTCGATTCTTGCATGATTATCTAAACTTCAAACTAAATTTAACATCAGTCTCTCCTTGTCATTCTGTATAGAGAATGACAAGGATACACTGTTGTCAAATTTAATTTTAGGTTGAGAGAATCATGCCAGAATCCACACCAGTTTAGTATATTTCTTGGGGTTCAAGATTTTTTTAATACATCTTTTACACATCTATAAGCTCTTGCGATTTCAAAGCAATAGTTATTTCGATATTATTCAATTTAGATAGTCATAGCAGGTAAATTAATTGATATTATTGTGTTTAAATTTAGTCTACGAAATATCGATATTTTGGAATTTCCGATATCGATATTATCGATATCAGTGAATTTTAAATATCGATATAAATATCGATATTTTGGTCTCGATATTATCGATATTATCGATATTCCGATATATCGTTGCAACCCTATCTACAACATCCAAGATTGTCACACATCAATAGTTCTGCTTAAAATAGATTAAATTTGTGATTAATATCAACATTTCATTAATTGAGTCAAATTAAATAGAAATAGTTTATATGACAATTAAAAAATAAAAACTGTAACTATATTACATTAAATCAAAATAAATTCAAACAGAGTTTAAAAATATATTAAAACAATATTAGTTAGTATTTTTTTCAAATTTCATTTCATTGTATTGTCATTTAAAAAATCATTTATGGAATAATAACATTTGTCAATCAAAATTTTACACAATCTTCTTTTATAAACAGTCAAATTTAATTCTTTCAAAGAATCTGGAACCGTACTGTAAATACGATCAACATCCAACCAAAAAAATTGAGAAATGAAATATTTTTTGTCCTTTTTGTTATAGATACCGTTGTACCTATAACGCGCGGTGCCTCCGAAACCCGCCCCACTGTCATTACCGGCCCGCCCAGAGCCATGTAGCCCTTTAGAATCACGCACTTTCCAGAATAATTTGTCACAAAAAGTTGCGTGCTCGCTCCGAGGGCCGCGCTCATTTATTATCCAACCCTCGAGCCAAGGCTGTAATGTCGCCTCGCAAGCCTTACCGGAATACGTAATGACTAACGAGGCGACGTAAATCGTGGGGTTGAGTTACCCCTCCATGTGGAGCTAATGAGCGAGGTGTTACGTACGGTACTCATAAATAAATATCTTCTAGAAACGAGAAACGGCGGCAATGCATATATTAATTGAGTCGTCATAATGTCCACAGTACTCAAAACTATTTATCTACGCGATTTAAATTTAAATTGAACTTACTAAGGCTGCACTAACAGGCCACTATGACGATCTCCTTGGCCGAGTGGTTTGTACGCCGGGTTTCATGGTGTCGCCGACTCGAGAGGTCCCGGGTTCGAATCCCGATGGGGGCAGATGTTTGTGTGATGAATACGAACATTTGTACTCCAGTCATGGATGTTTAATATGTATTTCTTTATAAATATACTTATATATGTACAATGTATGTATTCTATCCGTTAGCCTAGTATCCCATAACGCAAGCCTTATAGTGCTTAGCTTGGGGCTAGGCTAATTGGTGTGCGTCTTTATTTTACTATAGGGTGGGCAACTCGGTCAGCGAAGGTGAGCGATGATTGTATTATATATTTTAAAGGGGGCCTCCTTCAACCTATACCTGGGTCGCAATTCCCGGAACTGCTAAAAGGTTCTCTCTCCCCCTCACGATGCACCCGGCACCCGTACGGTGAATCCATGGCTTGCTAAGAAGTGTCTCTCTCTTCGCCTTATAATGAGGCTCAGAGTCGTACAGCTAGCGGTTAAGAGAGAAAATGCGAAAATCCGTAGAAGAACTAGAATAACCGACATAGCTCAACGGATCGCAAAGCTGAAGTGACAATAGGTGGGACACATAGCTCGGTGGACTGATGGACGTTGGGATTCCAAGGTGCTTTAATGGCGCCTCGCACCGGGAAGCGCAGTGTCGATAGACCCCTCACCAGGTGGACTGACAACATAAAACAAGAGCACGGGGTGTCTGTGACAAACAACACCTGGCAGCTGAACTTCAGCATGTCGAGTGAGTACTGAAGGATAATAACCTGAATGTACCACGTCGCCGTCACAGTCGCGCCAAACCCAGCACAGTCGACCGACAACCTGCTATACTACCTTACATGAAAGGAGTCACTGACAAGATTGGGAGAATTCTGAAGCGTGCTTCAATCAATACTTACTTCAAGCCGCCAAAGAAGATCAACCAGTTTCTACGACCAGTCAAGTGCAATATACCCTTTCAAGTTGCTGGTGTCTACAAACTTGAATGCGACTGTGGGCTCTCCTACATCGGGCAAACAAATAGGAGTATAGGGACTCGGGTAAAAGAACATATCGCAGATATGAAACATAGGCGCGAAAATAAGTCTGCAGTGTGTGAACATGCATTAGGGGGACCAAACCATTACATTAGATTTGATAAAC
This sequence comes from Chilo suppressalis, assembly GCA_902850365.2. Classification (NCBI taxonomy): domain Eukaryota; kingdom Metazoa; phylum Arthropoda; class Insecta; order Lepidoptera; family Crambidae; genus Chilo; species Chilo suppressalis. Next base: position 4,219,788 of record OU963910.1, read on the forward strand.
CACAGATCCTTGCAACTGAGCAACGTTTCGTTCCTAGAATGATACGCGAGGCTATTGAGAGTAAAAAATATCCATATTTTAATAGGGAAGATGGTTGGTATATACCACCAGCTTGGGAACCCATTATACAGGAGATAAAATCCCAACCCCGAGCACACACTGCAAGACCAACAGATACTATTAGTTCTTTTTGTTTGCATAATTTAACATAAGAAGGAGATAGAAAGCCTCTCTTGAGTTTGTTTCGCCGGTTCTTCTCAGGAAGGTCTCCCAATTTTGGAACCGATGGTAGTTTACGGTAGTTAGGGTCAAATAAATAAACTCAAAATTACAAAAAGAAATTTAAATAAAGTACTTTATTAACTAAATTAAGTAATAAATTCATACATAGACAATAAAGTTTTAAAAATCGAACAATGAAATAACCGAACGCTCAATAAAAAGTCTTTCGAAGGTAGCTCGACAAAATTAAATAAAATTTGATTCTGACGACGTAGCCTGTAAAGGTTACGAAACGTCAATAAATAAATAAAGTTTCGTGCATTAACCCGTAAAAACTAGTTTTATTTAACATAAAGCAAGTCGATGGGACCCACTGGATATGGAAAGCGCAGGATTATTGAGGAGGCTTACATCCAGCAGCGGAAGTCATCAGCTGATGATAATGATTAATTAATTTGAAATCGCGTAGAACCTTTACAATGGAGGTGAATTCAAGAGTGTAGCACGGGTATTTCGTTACACTGCTATCTCAAAATTTACAAAAAAAAACATTATACGTAGGCCCAATCAATGTTCACTGTTATTAAAAAAATAATGCTAGTAATGGTTATTTTACCTTTCCTCTTCAATCGTCTTTATTTACTTCTATTTGTGTAACAAACGTGTGCTATTTTAGGCTACAGATTAAACAATTTGACAAACTAAATGAAAGAGCGGCAATAATCTCCGACCAGATGATGTTTTTCAATTGAAATATATATTCATCAGTTATATTGGAATAAAAAGGTAAATTCCTGTAAGAAATCTAACTAGCACACCTTATAATTACTTTAAAATCACTCTAAATAAACAAAAAAACTTCTTAATGTTTCTATCTGCGCCAAACATACACCCCGGAGCGAGTGAATAAGTAATCATTCCGTATTTACCAGAGAAAAAAAGGGAGGGAGACATTAAAATTCCGCATGCGCTCCGTGTATAATATAAAGTCATTATGTAAATGGGGAAGAGCTTTTTGCTCAAAGTTTTTGGCTTGTATGCAGAGATGGCCCTAAATATGCTGGCGGTTTATGTGATGTGCTTGCCGGTCGTTTAAAATTAATGCTATGCAGTTATCCGTCGTGGACGCTGACACAAAACCTTAAAAAGCCTATTTCATTGACCTATACGACTGGTTTGAAAGCCAAATTAAGCCGTTCTGCCTCTACTTGTTGGTACTCAATTATTCTGATTTAAACTAGTCTAAAAAAGACAGATTAATACAAAATTAATAAGTTAGTTTCATGTCTCATAAGCTACTCGTATCCTGCTAGCCCAGTAACAGCAATTAGTTTCGCATAATCAATATCATAGCGAAGCGAAATCAAATAGTTTCGTTTCGAAACATAAGTTTAGCTGATCAAGCATTTTCCGCCAGCTGATAATTTCATAATGCATAACGATATCATCAAGCCATTACCTACATTTAATCTAAAGAATACAAATATTGCGTAGCGACAACCGATCGATGCAAAGAAACATGAGTATCCTTCGTAGATGGTATCAGCGCTGATGTCAATACTCCGTCAAGGACATCAGCGCTGAAACCATCTACCAAGATCTTCTAAGAGAATGGATTGCCAGATTTGGAACACCGATAAACATTACAAAGGATCAAGGACCCCAATAGGAATTTGAACTTCGGAAGCTTAAAAAATAACTGAACATCAACCACATCCACAGACACACAAACAGACACAGAACAAAACAGCAGTCACATCTATCAACCGTCTTAAAACAGGCTTTCTACTTTACGATATGCACAGAAGCGATATCAACAGCGAGAAATCGCCATCACCAACGCGCGTGACAAATACTGGACCCTCAACGAGTACTGAGGATCAGCAGCCAGCTAAAGATACAGTGATGACCACCCTAGCAGGTGGTCATCTGGAAGAATATCTAAGCCCGTCCTCAGATTAGTTCAATAAAAACACTGTTACACTGTTCAGCGACAGGAGAAAGTGACCGATTACCAACGAGAGTATAGTTTGATGATTCAAGTTGGGTACAGCACTTTCTTTCGAGGGATACATAATGCTTTATAGTATTTAGGTATATTATAAAGTTTATACTATGCCTGCGAGGAAATAAATGTAATTTTTTTTAATTGATATTTTAATTAAAGTTGTTACGGTTACTAAACTTCTTTTAAAAGTTTTCTTGATTTCACGGGTAAAGGTTCTCATTGACTGCTTATTATCATTATTATATTTGATTTTTAGAGCTATGCAGTCCTAATGGGATTGTAGTCCCTGCGACCTAAAAGATTGTGACTCGCCACCAAGTTAAAGTATCTCTTTTAGCAATGATTGCTGACTGACTGCTTAGGTTAGGTGTTTTCTTTTAATTCAGGTGTTGTTGATAAACCTTCATTATCAGTAAATTTTATTTACCTTATATTTTTATTTAGATTCAAAGTTTACACGCCGATAGGTTTATTGCTTCTTTAATAATTTATTTACTCGGTGGATGATGAAGCGTCAGCTTGTACTTTAAATCTAGAACACGAGATCACAATTTACAGCTGACATTGACATTAACATAACCTAAGAAAAATAGTCTATGAGACGTAAATAAACATTGCTGTTAGTTATCAAGCAACGCACTGATTATTTGATTTCCCATCTCCCGTCACTAAGAGCTAAACCAACCGTTGCAATTTTAACCAAGAATTTTAATACAATTAATTCGTTATGATCCTTATGTTAATTGCAGCCTTCTCTACTATCTACGATAAAACTTCCTAACAAAATCATTTTCAACCGCAAAAACACAAAAAAAAATAGAGAAAACAAACACCACCCAACACAACCTCAAAACAAAAGAGATTTTCAATTACCAGCTAAGCCATACATCATGTCCGCTTCCCATTTCTAATCTTCCTATGTAAATAGTCCCCTATATGCTTTCGTATACATGAAGACCCAGTGGATAAATGGAATATTCATAAAAACAGAGCGTTTACGGCCTTGTAAAGGGTCACATAAAAATTTAGAGGCAAAAAACGTAGGCCCTTTAGGTGAGCTCTTGGGATGGGACGAAGTTCGTAATTGAATTTTTGCCTGAAGCCGCAAAGGGCGGCCCTGCTTAATTTGCCGTACCCGAAAAGGGTTTGGCGTAGGGTGCGCGGGATAAGCGACAGCGGGCAAGCGAGTGGTTTCACTTTCGTTTTGGCGCATTTCAGCTCATTCAATAAGGTACCTACTGTTGCCGACCTCTTTTATAGATTTAGTTTTTATAGTTTTTTGAAGTGTATTTTAACGTATTGACATTTTTATGATTTTGCTATCAAAATCGTTATTGTGTATCATAGTCTTTGCCTGTCATCTGATATAATGTTATTTTGTGTTTAACTATAAAATCGTGTTAATAAACCCGTTGCGTCCTAAATCCTAGCCTTCATATTCCATTCCACTAGCTCTCCGCTTCACCTACTCAGATCTGACTAAGTTTCAATACCATATGTGTGCCTCAGGGATCGATAATCAGTCTTCTTCTGTATGTTGCTTACCTTTACGATATAAGTCAGTGTTTTTGATATGCTAAGTATCTAATATATGCAGATGAGACCACAAGATGTGTGCAGCGCGCGTATTGCACAGATATTGCCTTTGTTTGGTAGAGGGTTTTCTTAGCTTGTATGTTATACCTAGATAATGAAAATCCGTAATAAGCAGTAAGATAAGAAATTGTTGTGGAATTTAGTACAGAGTAAAAAAAAGTTAGGTTAGGTTAGGTTTAGGTCTCCTATATCTTAAAGATGAAGTTTCTCCTGTTTCCGATATGCAATAAAACTCTTCTTAAAACTGCGAATATAGTGAATGCAGTGAGCAAGGTTGCCAACATTGAATAAATTATAGGTTGAATTTTTTCAAGTAAAACACATATATTGACAAAAATAAGACGCCAAGTTCCTAATATTTAGAGTAATAAAAAGTTGGAGGTGATAAATGCAATGAAAACTTTGAATTTTAACCACCAACTCGTCTCTCGTCTCGTCTGTATCGAAGCAGCTGCAAAGAAATATAATATTCTAAAACTCAGATTACAGAACAAAAGGCAGATGGAGCACACGGTACATGCAATGCGTGCCATCAAAGCAAATACGAACCAAAGTAAAGGCTTTTTTGCCTTTGTGAACAGTTTTCACGATTGTGTGAACAAGGCGGCACAGCTTTTATAAAAACATAATATTTATTTCATTTCATCTTTACTGCCTTTACAATGCAAATGGCGGACTTAATGCCAGTGTGGCATTCTCTACCAGTCAACCGGAAAGAAGGTGCAGAGAAAATAAAACGGCAGACAACGAACAGACTAAACAACAAACAATGATAAAAACGAAACATTCAGGGACGTATATTCACTATACGATACGTTGTGGTGTACTGACACAAATTGATAGTCGCTATTGACTTCGCATTTGCTATGCAACGCATGGCGTGTTCCGTGCACTCCATCTGTCTGTTGTCTAAATCTGAGGTACAATTAGCGTAATCTTTATTTAATTTATTTCAATGTCTACATTAAACTGCTATCTCTTTTAACTTGGGCTAGCTTCTGGAGCACAATACATATATTGTTGTAATCAAAAAGAAATATTCCATTTTTTATCTGCGCAAGGGTTATTAGAGGGTCTCCTTTTTTGCCGCCTACATGCTGAAATTTTATTCGGACTTTTCGGATTATGTAAAAGCCTACGTGTTAGGAGCACAACCTCTTTTGTTTTATTCGTGAAACATTTTTAAATTTATTGTGAATCCTTTTTTTATTGTGTCGCAATATATTTGTGCACAAATTTTTCATACCTACTTTTACCATAGATATGTTGAGACCTTTACAATAAAGCTAACCTATTGTAATACTCTCTTATATGTGCCTAGGTATATAATGAAAGCTATTGCAAGGGTGGGTGGATGTTATCACCTTTGTGTTGTATTCATACCATAATTGCAATCATGAAATGTTTTTTTTTTATAGGTCTGACATATGACTCCACCCCACCTGATGTTAAGTGAAGGTGAAGTCCAGACGCGAAGATAGCTGATACAGCAGTTCTACCTGCCACACCAGCCATCCTCACCCTGCAGGCCTGCATGTTGCTTCTTCACGATTCTTTTAAAGGATCCCAGGTTGTAAGAGGGAGGGAACACGTGAGCGGGCAGAGCATTCCGTTTACGGACAGTGCGACAAAGAAATGACTCACCAAATTTCTTTATTCGCGTTGGAATTATGGCCACAGTTAGACGGTGACAAAGTTGGCCAGCGCGCGTGGTCCTCTGAAGGAAAGGGGAAGGTGGGATAAGAGAGAATAACTCCTCAGAACACTTGCCGTGGTACAGACGATAGAACGCGCTTAGTGACGCCACGTCATGGCATAATTGAAGAGGCTCAAGGTGTTTAGTCACCTCCTCATCGCCTATGGTGCGGATCGCGCGCCGCTGTAACCTATCCAAAGCATCTAGTATGCTTGTCAGTTTAACGAGTATTCTGAGGAATTATTCTTTCTTATTCCACCTTCACCTTTCCTTCAGAGGACCACGCGCGCTGGCCTACGTTGCTAGCGACTAACTGTGCCCTATTCCAACGCGTACAAAGAAGTTTAGTGACTACTAATTTCTTTGTTGCACTTCCCGTAAATAAAATGCTCTGCCCGCTCACGTGTTCACACCCTCCTACAATCTGGGATCCTTTAAAAGAATCGTGAAGAAGCAACATGTCGGCCGGCAGGGTGAGGATGACTGTTGTGGCAGGTAGAACTGCTGTATCAGCTATCTTCGCGCCTGGCCTTCACCGTCACTTAACATTAAGTGTGGTGGAGTCATTTGTACGAGACCTATCTATAAAAAATAAAAATATAACCCTTTGCTGGGGTCTGTATATTTGACTAGACTATAATATAACCTTTGTCCTTTCACCCCTTCAATTATCATCTTATCAGGAACATTGGTTATCAGTGTAAAATAAAGGAAATGAGCCATAGCTTACACTACCATTACTGCAAATGTATTCATCATTAGATTTTCCCACATGGCCAATTAATAATATTATGGATTTTGATTCGAGGAGCTCGATGGCGCAGGTGGTTAGCGCGTTTGGCTGCGATCGTTGAAGTTAAGAATTTTGGTAGTGGTCGGTCGTTGGATGGGTGACAAAAAATATTCTATCTCGGGTTCCTCCGTGCTTCGGAAGGCACGTTAAGCCGTTGGTCCCGGTCAACAGTCGTTAGCACCCGCCAATCCGCACTGGGCCCGCGTGGTGGGTCATAACGCAATCTCCCTATTCCATCCGTAGGAAAGGCCTGTGCCCTAGCAGAGAAAACATTAATAGGCTGATAATGATGATAATAGATTTTGTTATACATCCGACCTAATATTTCAAGTTTAGACAGAGTCTAGTCGTGAACATAGCAAGTACGCCAAAAAAATGCTTACAAAATATAATTTGTTTTTTTTTGTTCAAACAGCTATATTTTTACACGTTTCAATTTGTGTGTTCTAATTGTTACATTTTACCTGCTTCATTTTGCTCTATGATACGGAACCCTATTCCCGGTTTTAATGTGATACTTCGTTCTCTACTACGTTCGTCAAATAAAACGACGTAGGTATACTTGTGGGAACCGATCCTTTGTTTACTCAGGCGACCGCTCAACAAAGATAATTACCATTATCCATTACTGACTATTTGTCAGAAACATAATAACCCTTAGAGAGACACAACAGTACGTAACTAACTACATATAAGAGTGGTAAGGCATTTCTAGCTTGAATAGGAGCACACGTCTCTGAAGGATTCTTCTACCCTACAGAAGATCACAGTAAAATAACACTACCTTTTGTTGGTGTTGTGCTTCTGTTGGTGAGGGAAGTTCCATGGCTCCATGCTCTACGGGGTAGGTTAGTTTAGGTCTTTATCTTCTTTTTTTTCCTATTCTTTTATTTATATATATTTCTTAATTATTTTATATGTTCTTTCTTATTCTAAGTTGTGCTTTAATGATAACTTTAAGAATTCTGTTTTACTCATTTCTTAAATTCTTATATCTATTTTACATACATTTCTTGTTTACTTATATCCTATGACTTTTACATTTTTGCTTCCTTATATAGGTACTTATTTCTTATTTTTATTATACTTATTTTATACTACATTTAACATTAATAGATTTACCCTATTTCAATTCCACTTTTTATTTACAATTGAGAAGCTTCCTTTACTAATCCTTATTTCTTGTTATTACTTTCTGTACTATTTAACGACTAAAGTCTAGGAATAGTTTCCTTTCTTTCTCGTTTTTGATAATTTCTCTTAGTGTGCCCTACGGTTAGGTTAGGTTAGGCATCGCAAGTGTCTTCAGGATCTTCAGAACTGCGTTTCCAGTAAAGCTCAGAACAGTTCTGAACAAGCAAACATTTGCTCGCACGCTGAATGGAAACATCAGAACGAGCGAACAAGTTCCTACAACGATGCTTGATTGGAACGAATGCTCTCTCGCTCAGGCATGAATGGAAACAACGCTACATTGTCAGCGGCGGTTCGAGGAACGAACCGCCGCTCAGCTGCAAGGATCTGTGGTCTATCAAATCTAATGTAGTGGTTTGGTCCTCCTAATGCATGTTCACACACTGCAGATTTATTTTCGCGCCTATGTTTCATATCTGCGATATGTTCTTTTACCCGAGTCCCTATACTCCTCTTTGTTGCCCGATGTAGGAGAGCCCACAGTCGCATTCAAGTTTGTAGACACCAGCAACTTGAAGGGTATATTGCACTTGACCGGTCGTAGAAACTGGTTGATCTTCTTTGGCGGCTAGAAGTATGTATTGATTGAAGCACGCTTCAGAATCCTCCCAATCTTGTCAGTGACTCCTTTCATGTAAGGTAGTATAGCAGGTTGTCGGTCGACTGTGCTAGGTTTGGCGCGACTGTGACGGCGACGTGGTACATTCAGGTTATTATCCTTCAGTACTTGCTCGACATGCTGAAGTTCAGCTGCCAGGTGTTGTTCGTCACAGACACCCCGTGCTCTCTGAAACAAAGAGTTTCCTACGGCAGTTAATTGTTTCGGGTGATGGTGTGAGTCCTGACCTGAAAAGGCTGCGAAACGTCAATAAATAAATAAAGTTTCGTGCATTAACCCGTAAAAACTAGTTTTATTTCCCTGTCTTTATTTTCTACTATAATTTCCCGGGTATTTAATTTCCCGGGATAACGGGGTAGGGGATTGGGTCAGGGTAAGTAACGGTGCGAGTGTTATTTTTTGTATCGCATGCATCTATAGGCTATGATGACCGCTTACTATCAGGAGAGCTATAATGTTGTTTATCATCCTTTCAACCACACAGAAAGAGGTTAGAAGGGTAATTAGAGATCGTTTGTACGGGAACCGATGTTGCCGGCTCGTCCCCACTACACTTCGACCTATTAGATCAAATGACGCGACATCAAACAATCGAACCAATCAGCGCTTACATCCGAGAGCAACGACGCAATTAGAACCAAGTTTTGATCAAATTATGAGCATTAGCTCGCAGGCCCTTCTAACTTTTTTCTGTGTTCTGTGCTTTCAACATAAAAAAAATCTCTATCCCTACTCCGTAGAGCTTTCAAAACTTAACCTATATCACAAAATAATATTTCTTTGATATGATGATAAAGCTTTTCAAATATCAATTTTCAATCTAGACAACACGATATTGATGATAAATATTCCACTCAATTAATTTTACGAAAAGAATTTTATTTATTCTATTAAACATTCAAACGGCAATATTAAAATAGCGTGCATCTCAAACCGGTTAGCAAATAAAGAATTATTTCAATAAAACGTAGACAAAATTAAATAAAATACGCTCGGTTGTCAATGCCGCCGGCGCAAAACCAGTTTTTTGCAGCGCTCAGCTAGCTTTTGGCGAATGGACGCAGCTCTGTGCACAGTGCACACTGCTCGCATTACACGAAAGGAAGGGAGGGTAAGTTATTAAGTTATTTGCAGTAACTGAAGCGTTGTTTATTTTAAGACATTATTGTTTATCTGTCTTTTATGGGTTCCGTACCTCAAAAGGAAAAAACGAAACCCTTACAGGATCACTTTGTTGTCCGTCCGTCCGTCTGTCCGTCTATCAAGACCGTTTTTCTCAGGAACGCGTGGTGGTATCGAATTGAAATTCATATCTAATACTCAGGTTACTATCGCCTGGAGCTGTGAAAAAAACAAACTTCTAAGCCAAAGCAATCAGAAGATACAGCCGTTTATGCCGCAAATTTCCGCAAATTTCTGAAACTCGCACGGGAATCAAAACTTACAGGGTGAATTTAGAATCTTGAAATTTGGTACGAAGTAACGTCTTATAGTAAAGATAAAGGAAAAATTGCGAAAACCGTACATGTTTACTGACATCTTAAATTAAAAAAAAAATTGGTAAGTCAGGTTTGTACGGAACCCTCGGTGAGCGAGTCCGACTCGCACTTGGCCGGTTTTTTTAAAATATGTATATAGTACACAAAAAAGTAAGACCAGAGAAAATATGTGGGTGACAGAAAGGACTTTGGAATTACGATTTATTGTGTGTCTTCGATGGCTTTGGAGCCGCGCTGGTCTTCCTATAAAAAAGTTTTGACGGTGCTTGTGGGAATGCGATCTTGAGCAAGTCCTATAAGTTATTTACGGGATTGCTACCATGTACCTTGTTTTTAGCGAGTTTCCGATATAGTTACTCCGTGATCATGGCGCTTGCAACAGTGCCGAAATATCGGAAACTCGCTAAAAACAAGGTACATGGTAACCATCCCGTAAATAACTTATATTACTATAATGTTAGTGACCATGAAAGTTTAAAACAATATATTGAGCTAGTCCTGTTTGCCCTTTACTTATGTGGTGAATTTGCTGATTTTTCATTAAAATGCTCGTTGATCAATTATCGCGAGAACTATTTAACTTGAATTGGGGCTATGGCAGCGGAGTTACAACACACACCTAACAGATACTGCCTGTCTTCCTCGTCCAAGAGATAGGAATAAATTGCGTAGCAGATGTGACGTTACGGTATCATAGCAAACGCATTCTTTGTATTTAAAACATTGAATATCGCTGTATTAAACTATAACTAATAAGTTAAATTGCTGGCACTGTAGGTCATCTCTTATAATTTCACTTTAAACACAGAACAATTATATGAAAATGTATGACTTTTTGATGCCACAAATAAAGAGAGAAAAAAGCTACGGACTGTACGTTTCTTCTCTCATGTGATAAAACTGGGGCTCCTATTACAGAATGACAATTAAGTGTTGATGTTTACTTGAGTACAGTTAAAAAGCATCCCTTTCAAACTGTACTGAAGACTAGATTAATTACTGAGAATATTTCTATTATACGGGCCTAGGAGTTAGGCCTTAAGTTAACTTGCCTCAAGAGTCCGTCTTATGGCTCTGATATACGAGCGTACTTTGCCACGGCATAGAAAAAAACTCAAACATGAGCATATTAGCGAAGTCTAACTCCATTTATATTTACGTTTTAAAACTTAGAAGCCTGCATGTCACGACCTTATTGATTCCATATATAATGCAATGTTTATTTCTTATATATGCACATTAGAGTAAATCGTTATCATTCATACGAGTGGAAATAATGCCATTGTCTAAGGCGCAGGACACACAGAAAAGACTTAGACGCAGACGGGGCGCGGATGTTGTCAGTTACTCACAAAATGAAGAAGCGTCATGTCCGCGCCCTGCCTGTTCTATATGTATTGAGACGCTACGCTTTTAGTATGAATTGGACGCGAAAGAGACATATTGGCCGCGCCCCGTTTGCGTGCGTCTTACGTCTTTCTGTCTGTCCCGCGCCTTAGACAAGTGGCATTATTTCTATGTGTATGAATGATAACGTAAGCTTTTTTTTAGTTCGTATGCTGACTGGAGTGGTCTGGATGACAGTAGGACAAAATCGAGAGCAGTGGCGTGCATTAGGGCAGACATATGTCCAGCAGTGGACGAACATGGGTTGATGATGATGATGAACGCTAACGATTGACTCTGAAGTGCATAAATAAGAAATAAACATTGCATTATATATGGAATCGACTAGGTGGTAATATAAGGTTAATGAATTTTAAAAAGTAAATAAAATTGCAGTTATACTTGCAGTTATAGCAATGTTTGAGCACTTTTCTATCCGTGGCAAAGTATGCTCGCATATCAGAGCTATGAGATAGACTCTTCAGGTAACTTCATAGGTGTTTTTATTTAGTTTGTATTCTGTTGGTCGCATATGACCTTTACAGCGTAACCGGGTTCCGAGATCTTAGGGGGACCTCAAGCCGAGAATTGGCGAGTGCCTCTAGAGGTATTCCAGGCGGATGGCATCTCCTCACGGGGGGAGTCTCCTCTCCGCCTGGAGCCTATAGGCCACTCGAACCCGAGGGCGTCAGCTCAACTAGAAGGCGTCTCCGAGACTAGGACCTCGGCATTAGTTAGCCGCTGTCGCGGGGGGCGAGGAAAAACGCCCAGCCACGTACCTGGTATAGCGTGTCGCTCATAGGTGTTTGGGGTATATCAATATACTTACAAGTTTTGAATAAAAATATCACAATTTTCAGATAGTAAACTTTTACGACTGTAACGATACGCTGAAAGTTATTTTCGCCCATTTGTACAGTAGGGCAGCGGTTCCGTAAAACAGAATCTCTCGGCGAACTTCGATATTCCTAGTTTTAGATAAGTCAAATATTCATAAGCTCTTTACCCGACCAAATGTCGCGATAAAGCCTCTCGCACAGTCGCGTTATTATCGGTCGATAATAGCAGATGTGTTGGTTTTCGAAAATGGATCCAGCTCGAAGGACCAATATGTCGGTGCTGAAAGTGATGCAAGTGATATGAAAGTCTTCAGTCCTCGGATCCCTGGTTGTTTCTTTAGTACTTCTTTTATTCTTCTAGCTAGTTGTTCACACGATGATTGTTCCTGGCAGACTACAATTTGCTTTACAAATATTACGTCTATTATTATTTAAATTTGATCATACTTCTTTTGCATCGCTATGTATTGTATCGCAGCAGTGTGTAACTTCGAAGCTTACACCTACATCTTCTTTATATATATAAAAACAATTGCTGTTCCTTAGTCTCGCTAAAATTCGAGAACGGCTGAACAGATTTATCTTATCTTGGTCTTGAAATGTTCGTGGAGGTCTAGGGAAGGTTTAAAACTTGAGAAAAATAATTATATCAAGAAATTCATTGTGTATAATACAAGCCTGAGAAGAAAAACTACAGTCTACCTACACTTCAGCTCTACACCGAAGCGACGCGAGGGCGGGCCACTAGTAATGTACTAAAAACAGATATCGTAGAAACGCATCCGATATTATCGCTGCGTCATACTTAGCAGAATTGATTGTATATTTTATTGACATAATATTAGGTAACTCTGACATTCATAATTGTAGAGAAAAATGTTATAATTAATTAATCTCTTTTTTTATTGGTTCCATATTATGTATTTGCATGCTATTTTTAAAATGGCAAAACACGTGCTCAATCCGTTATGTTAATACCTATATACCGTGTTTTTAACAAATAAAGATTATGATTATGATTATTTCTATTTATATGAAAATACCCAACATGTAATTAAATATAGAATCAACACCGCCGTATGACAAACCCGGGTCGCCCCCATCCAACAATGGGCTTTGTTGTTTATCTCTTCCCAACCCCCTTACAAAAAAAAACGTCATTCAAAATCTTATATTACGGACCCGGCTCAAAATCTGTCGCTTTCCTTCCCTTTTCCATTTTCCTGCACCATTATAAGTTGAGCCATCACCACCTATTGCTTTTCGGGAGTTTGGTACGAGGGAGTAGGTTTGTTCCCTCGCAGGGAGATCAGAATATACTGGACCGGTCTCCCGTTCAGCTTTGCATGACAGATGATTATCTACGTTTCACGTCAAAGTGAATAATTGGGCTTTCCCATAGCAGTTTGGAAGAGTTGTGTACGTACCTAATAGGTATATATTATATTTGCAATATGGTTTATTTAGAAAGATAACTTGTTTTTTGTATTTGTACCATATGACGCGATAAATATATTTTGTAATAACATAGCAGTTATTATTTACTTTCGTTAATTAGGATCGACTGGACAGTAACAAATTAAGTTTCACTAATATTCAGGCAGTTATTGGAAATAGCTTTGATTTCTTTAGAATTTGTGCTTAATGTTAGAATCATAACCTGAAAGTCAGTCTACTTAAATATGTATATGTTACGTAGGTATCTATACTAATATTGTAAAGCTGAAGTTTATTTCTTTGGTTGAAAGCGCTATTCTCAGAAACTACTGGTCCGATTTGAATTTTTTTTTTGTGTTGCATAGTGCATTTATGGACGAAGGCTATTATGCTATATATCATTATGCTACTACAGAAGGAGCGGAGCGTCGCTTAAAAATGTTCCAAAAACGAGAAAAAAATATCCCGTTGCGTGCACTGCGGAAACGGAGAAAGTTACATAAAAATCATGTATGACATAACTGTTCTTTTATGAGTTCCATAAAAAAGTACACGATAGAATATATCTATCTTTTAAGTTTAAGAGCGCACGCGAGCTGTGAGACATTTGAGAAATAGGTATTTAAAAAAAACCATTGTTGTCGCACACTGGCGAAGACCGTGCGATAGGGAGAACAGTAGCTAACGCTGAAAATTGTGTGTAAAAATTACAAAATTCAAGGTTTGGCTGTCGACAATTTCATCCTCAAAAACTAGATAAATATATAAAGATATAAATATTGTGCTTTTTATTGTAAAAGTTTATTGAATCTCCACACTGAAAGTCTTTAGAGGTGTTAAAAATAATGATTATTTTTGGCATTTTTGAGGGCTTCTAGTTCCTTTGAAACACAAGTTATCAAAAAATGGAAGACATAGGAGCACAGTATAAGTAAAATATCGGAGACTCATAAAAAACAAGGTACATGGTAACAATCCCGTTAATAGCTATAATAATAGTATAAGTAAAATTTGATTTTATGTATGAAAATCATTTCTTTAATTTTCCTCAACTTAATGCTGGTGAAACAGCAGGCACTTCTAGTCAAAGATGTAAATAATTCCATTAAATACTCGAGGAACACGCCTACATAAAAAATGAGCTTGATTTTGCCACATCTCCAAAGAGGTTCTTAATTAAAATCTTTTGTTCACAGGACCCCACTTGAATGGGTCCAGAAAAAAATACCTACATTCGTTTTACGAATATACCTAAAACCTACATAAACAGACAAAGGTTGATGGTAGGTACTTACCAGGGGCGAAAATTAAAAATCACCCCTTAATTAATTCAGATCGTCCCTCGCACCTTCTCGAGTACAAACCGCATCAAAATTTGTTCGTCAAAGGCCCAAGAAACAAGAGCGGAAATATTCGTTTGTGAAAATAAAACCACGCCTCTTATTAAGGGGAAGGCCGCTTTGTTTAGATATTAATTTATACGGAGCAACTTCATAATTTAATTCGTTATTTCATAAATTAATAAATAAATAATTTATAATATGATTGAAAATATGTTAGTAAACACTTATTTATGTTAGCACTTAATTTCTAAAAGTAACCGGCCTCTGGATAATTTTCCACACGAGAGGACTATCAAATTTACAGACAATAATGCTTAGGATACTGTTGCCACTGGCGGTCTGTCTGTATGTTTACCTTTTCACAATTAAATTGCTGAACCAATTGAGATGAAATTCGCTACAGAGTTACTTGTCCCTGGGAAGAACATGAAGAAAAGGAGTCAAAATTTGTATGGAAAGCTATTTTTCCACACAGAAAAAATCGCAGGTACCCACTAGTTTAATGATATATCTAATTGGTACAAATCAAAGGTACTATAAACACTAGGGGGAAATATCAATACATGAAAATTGTCACAATATTTTCTGTGATGAAATCTGAAAGAATATAATCATTATTGCATTAGCATTTTTATAACGTTAGCCTTTTTTATAAATCATTTTTTCTATGCTAAATCATCACGTGACGTCAAGGTAAGGTAAGGTGAGGTGGCGTGATTTGTTTATAAATCATTTGGTCTATACTAAATCACGCCACCTTACCTTACCTTCCCGCCACCTTATCACCTGACGTGAAGGGGGGGGGGGGCGGACTAGTGAGTGAATCACTCGGAAACACCGCATAGAGAATAGAGAAACAGTTCTCACTAGTGGGCTTGTTTTCCGATACAAACTTCCACACCTATTTTCATACCTTTTAAGAATTATTTCTGTGTGGTAACAGACAGACACAATTTGAAAGTTATGTTATTAGTAGGTATGGACTAGTATGGATATGGATTTCAAATTGAATACTAAGACACAAGCAGACATCACACTATCTAGGTAACTTTTCGAGAAGAATTCTGAAATAAAAAAAAAATCGTTAAAAACTGAAAGCTCAGCGAATTCTTAACGTGGAAGGAAAGCCAGACAGACTTGCGCCGTAACGCGTTACGTAACGAAGCGGTTTACCCTCCCATAAGAAGCTGTCATTTAAAAAAATATAATTTAACATGCTTAGGCGGGGCGTAAACGTCCCCTTTATTGCCCCAAGTGGCGCTTTTTCCCGACCCACGCTACGCACATGCGTGTTTCTGCACCCCCACCATCGCTAAGCCGACTTCCATTTTGTTTTTGCCCGGCCAACCTTTTTAGTTCCGCCTATAGGTATTGATAAACATAGCCGCTACCTATTTGCCTAATAGATTGTATTGTCGATAGCAACATTAATAGTAGAACTAATCTTTCGAAAGCTAGTTTTGATTATTCGCAATATGTATTTATATAAACTTTTGTACCTAATCATTGTTACTTAATTGACTTACATCATTAAACAACTTCGAGGAGCTCGATGGCGCCAGTGGCTAGTGCGTTCGGCTGCGGTCGTTGAAGTTGAGCAACTTTCGCAGTGGTCGGTCATTGGATGGATGACCAAAAAATTTACTATCTCGAGCTCCTTCGTGCTTCGGAAGGCACGTTAAACCGTTGGTCCCGGCTGCATGCCCGCGTGGTGGGTCATGGCCAAATCTCCCTAATACATCCATAAGAAAGGCCTGTGCCCCAGCAGTGGGGAAATTAATAGGCTGATGATGATTAAACAACTTTCTTTGAACTTGTGTAGGTAATTACACATTAATATGTACATATACTTACAATGAAGAAAAAATTAAAATATTTGATACACATAGAAGATATCAATAGTATTAGATTCATCATCATCTGTCCTCCCCACTGCTGGACACAGGTCTTTCCTATGGATAGAATAGAAAGATTAGGCCAGGGCATAGTGCCGGGACAAACGGCTTAATGTGCCTTCCGAAGCAAGAAAGAGCTCACGATGGTAAATTTTTAGTGGCCCATCCATTGACCGTCCACTGCGAAAGATGCTGAACTTCAATGATCGCATCTAAACGCTCTAGCCACTTGCGCTATCCAGGTTCTCCACTTGTGCTACCGAGTCTTAGATTATATTTTATAAGAAAAAATCGACATTAAAAAGACAGTAACATTTTTAATTTTACTAATTTCAGTGTGATGCCGAGAAGCAATTTGGGGACAAACACCAAGAAGCTTGAAGGAAGTTAAGGTAATGAATGAGTACATCGCCATTTTTAGAGAAAACCTTAGCAATGTTTTAATTAAGTTTATAAGAAAATATTTATTTTCTATTGAAAGTTTGAGCTATCTTAGTTGCAAAATCTTAGTTGCAAACATAATCCTAGGAGAAGAATATTTTACGGTTTGTTCTAAGCTTTTGTAAATAAGAGTCGATATTTGGTATGATTTTTAACCGACTTCGAAAAGGTTATCAATTGGTCCACAAAATATTTATAGTTGTTCGCGCATATCTCACAGAAGATGCGTGGACCGAGCCTACTTTTTGACGAGATGGTCCCATATTAAATTAGTAAATATCTGATGAATACTTTCAGTGAAAACAATGCAACGCCGTAATTAGAAAACCCTGCTCAAGTCGTGTTTGGCTATTTTCCGAAAAAAAATTAAAATACATTTTTTGGCAATTTGATAAACAGAATAACGCAAACATAAAAAAAGGGGTTTGAGTTCATTATAATGCATTCCATCTACAGGCATTTGGAGCTCAATCTATTTGCTATAGGGAAAACTTGGTACCTTCCAAGTAATCCATCTAAACAGAGGCAATTTCATAATATTGCCATCATTCGTGATTCACCTAAATCGTGGGAGATTAGCCGGGCTTTTGTGATGTTGTCTCGCTTATATAACGCACCTACAGCACTTATAGCCTCTTGGGCCATTAACCAGCAAAATGAAAACCGGCCCTTTTGTCGCCCCATACGTAAACAATTTCTGCATTTAAGTCACTGATTTATTTACATTCAAGTTTGCGGGACTTAAATTTGCCGTAAATAAATATATTTTTCACTACATAACATATTTGATATTATGGGTAACCTACAATGCGAAGAGATGGCGCTGCCTTGCAGCTAATAAATATTAAGAATTCGCCACGGCATTAGGGCCGCGGTAGCATAATGGTCAGTGCATCCGCCCGGATAGCGAAGGATGCGAGTTCGAGTCCCGTCTGCTGCCTAGTCCGCGTGTTTTTTTTTTTCACTAAAAATTTCTTTAGTTTTAAATATATTTTCACTCTACTCTACTTTAAATTTCGATGGGTCCTCAGTAGAGAGCATAAGAATAAAATAGTTAAAGAAAAAGAAGAATATAAGTAATTAATATGGTCAGTCTCTCAAACATCAGAATCATTCAATTGTCAGCCATTGTGAGCTGCAGAAGTAATATTACCTGGAATTACACACTTATGTTTTTCATTGGCTATAGAAGTTATTTACAACTAATTTTACAAGTTGAACTTAATTTTAAAGTTGATATATTAGTGTCCTAGAAATACTTATGTTTTTATTTTTATTATGTATTTATACGAAGAGAATGTTTTATGTTTATATTGTTATTTAATAATCCTGTCAAATGATTTATTATAGATGTGAAGAGACCATTTTCATGCCCCGTTAAGTTTATGCTCAGTTGAAAGCTAATTATGATAATTTTAAAAAGTAGGTAATACTTCTACCTTGACTTTCTAGATTTTTACTGTACTACTTTTTTGAACATATCGTTTATTTAGTAGATAAAATTTTCTACTTGTTATTATCACCGATAAAGAATGAGACATCTGCAATTTTTCAAAGAGTTACCTTAGAAACTATCAATTTTCGTATCAATAATAATAGATCCGCTATGAGACGTTTTACTATTTTTTGAGAAGAACACATATTAAGGTTTATTATATTATAATACTTCTGATGTGAAGTATACCCGGACAAGTGGTACTAATGGCCTTTCGCGCAAATTTATTACTTCACGATTATTATATACCAATGTAGATGAAGTCAACAATACTAAATGTAATACATAATAAAATATTATATTTAGAGCAATATATATATCACCATATAATGAAGTCTTCTTTACCAAGTTTCATTAATATGGGTTGCGAAACTATTCAATTTGAATGAAAATAATCTAAATTTTTCACAGAAATTGCTCTTCTATAAAGTTCGCTTTTTTCTGTAATCTTTATGTAAGGTAGGTAATTAGGTATCGTCTATTTTTTTCAACCTTATTCTTTGCGTGATAAGTACATGTCTGACGGGATAATTCGGCTAAATGATGATGGTAGTGTCAACTCAGGAGGTGCCATCCATCATCGTGACGTTTCTATTTATCTTGATGAGTCCTCCCCCTCTCGCTTCCGATGCTAATGGCCTTTTGTGTGTGTATATTTTTTTCGTAGCGCGAAGGCGTGCGTAGACTTCAGCCAGGGGTGTACTTGATGAACGCTGAATGAGAAATAATAAGATTTTAATATAATTATTATAACTACAGCTAAAAAGTACTAAACTAGTAGTAGGAAAAAAAATATTAATAATTACATATTTATAAAAAATATCTTTATTACATAAAATCCAAAGCAGCAGTCGTATAGAAGTCGTCTTGTTGAAAATATCTTCATCGCCGAACTCCATTTAGATGAGCCTCCTCAATGGAACTCCACACAGAGAGATCTGACGTTTTCCATATTTGCAGAAGCATCCACCGACCCGCTTAATGTTAGCAGTTCACCCGGCTGTAATACTAAATATAAAAAAAATACAAACACATAAATGTATACAATAAAGTTATATAAAACCAAAACCCTCATTATCTTAATTTTTTTTCATTTTAAATAAAGTCAAACAAAAAGAACGTACTATCCCACATCCACACTAGTACTTTAATGCTAAAGTATGTCTGTCTGTTAGTACGTTTGTTACCTCCTCACGCTTAAGCCGCTAGACTGATATACGTGTTCCCTCCCTCTTATAACCTGGGATCCTTTAAAAGAGGCGTGAAGAAGCAACGGCAGTGTGAGGATGGCTGGTGTGGCAGGTAGAACTGCTGGATCCGCTATTTTTGCGTCTGGACTTCACCTTCACTTAACATCAGGAGGGGTAGAGTCATTTGTCGGACCTATCTATAAAAAAAAAGATGAGATTTGGTGTAGGAATAGTTTGAATCTCAAAGAAGGACAAAGAATAGTTATTAGAATATAGTTGTTTATCATATAAATCATACTTTAAAAGGGTGATACCAATTTTTCCACGCAAACGAAGTAAGTCATAAAACCACCATACGTACTTAACGAAAAGTCTTTATTCTACAAACAAAAATAAATTTTGTGTAAGCTCTGTAATGTGGTTGATGCATAGAGTTCCGTCTCTTTGTTACAAAGCAGAATGCTCTACACATCCTCGCGCCATCATACAATACAAATAACCTATCCTACTATCACCAAGACAAATGAGAAATATACAATATCTAGCCTATTTACCTAGCTTGTACCCAACACACCCGCAAAATAGCCACCTTCTTTTATAACCAACACGAAACAGCCAAAAACAAACGCTATTAGCATTGTTTAAAGCGATTTTTTGAGCGGCACAACTTCACGTTTCAAAACTCAGCCCGCTACTTTTACACAGACTATAATTCCTATTCCCATTACAGATAATTTCTCACTTTATTCCATTAGCGATAAAGATTGTTTTGGATCGAAGTTAAACGGAGCACTTAGGTCGTTTTACAGCGGCGTTGGCGGTCAAAATTTATTGTGCATAAATGTACCGATGGCTAACCCGGGAGTTAGGCTGAGGGGGTAGGCTTAAAAATTGGGGTGAGGGGCAAAGGGGTATGTTTTTAGCGTTCGCATCGCGTCGGCCTATTTGGGGTGTTGATGGCTGCCAGGGATGGGCTGAGGGTAAGCTAGTGTGAATTAGTATGACTAACAATTGGACATTTTAAATTAATGAAATTTATCAGTACTTCTTAATTTACACACTGGTCTGGTTAATGCAGAAAAAGTTTTTTTTTATATCTAGGTAATATCTTATACAATAAGCTACCCAAACTTAAGGTTAAACCGTTAAATTAACAAGTCCTTTATTTCCATATCGTATTGCAATACAACTTCGCCATTCATATGCCATTTTCAAACATTTATCTTTGTGTGTGCTGTACATAAAATATATAATTTATTGTAATTAAAGTAGGAATAGGCACAGCGTAGCTGGTTTTAAGCCTACCCATCGTCAAATTGTTTGTGTTTAGTTACATAAATTCAATTATTATTAGCCAATTAAATGTTAAATATATTAATTACAATATCAATTTATTTAGTTAGTTGTCATTCAAATCTTAGGCTCGTATTATAGAAAGATGCTCGGTAATGATTGTTGTCTTGATCATAGTTAGAAAGGAATGTCGCTATATATAGCACATAGCGACAATCCTTTCTAACTGTACTCAAGTAAACATCAACACTTAGTTGTCATTCTGTAATACGGACCTTAGTCAATTCAATATTATGATATGTTTGAAAATGTTTTTTTTTACTTGAAAATCAATTACAATTTACATAATATAATTCTTAAATACAATAAAATAATAAAAAAACATTCAAGTTAATTAATTAATTTAGATGCAGATGACGCCGCGCAGCCATGTTGAGACATTCCATTCAAGTACAGGAGTAATGCGTTTACATTTCACTATTCGTTCAGAAAACCTAATAAACGCATTTTGTAGTCATTGTTTACGTTTACTTCATTTTTCAGTAATACAAGGTCCATATACAGTATCATAATAGTTCAGTTTCGATAATATTAATGATTTTTTAACTGAGCGCCGCGCTTCCAGTCACAGATAATCACCCGCTATGTAAAAATATTTTAATTATACATCGCGCTTTTTACCATCATACTAATGTGCTGGTCAAAACTTAGAGTCGAGTCAATATGTAAACCGAGATAACGAGCACATTCTACATTTTGATATCGTTAATTGTAAGTACGAGATGATCTGCTAAAATACAGTTCCGTAAATTCTTTGATCCAAATAACATAAACGTGGTTTTGTAGGGCTTAACAAGGCAATATAATGGCTTTATAACTTACACATTGCGAGTTGTTATTACCTTTGGTAATAATAATGTGAGGCATCAATTGTTTACAATAGGCTATAAGTTTGTGATGCATTAAAATGACATTAATTGTAAGATAAGATAAGATAAAAACTCTTTATTGCACAACACAGTAACAAAACAAGCAGATACAAAACAAGTAGAAAAATACAACATTGCACAAAGGGCGGTCTTATCGCTAATGAGCGATTTCTTCCAGACAACCCAATGAGCTGGAAATAAAATAAGGTAAGCGAGTAAGGGAGGTTGTGCGGAACACAAGGCAAAAGTTTTCCTGATAATTAGATTGGAAGAAGACGAAAAGGGGGAAAAAAATTAAAAGGAAAATATAATACAATAAGATAAATTTAAATATATAGGTAAACATAAAATACTCAGATACTTCACAACGCTACCGAAACCGGTAAGTTCTAATGCAAGATTTATGAAAAATTAAGTTCCTCCGACAAAAAGTGTTCCCTAACTAGAGACTTAAAACAGTCTAAAGTTTGGGCACGCCTTATCTTTTCGGGCAGGGAATTCCAGAGTTGGATAGCATGTACTGTAAAAGAGTGGCTATACGCCTTGGAAAAGTTAGGAGGAGTGAAAAGAAGAAGATTGTTAGATGAACGAAGTGGAAGATTATGGGAAGAAGAAAGAAACTGAAAACGTTCTTTGAGGTAAACAGGAGCTTTTGGATTGAACAGTGCTGAGAAAAGTAGGGATAATACATGTAGATCACGGCGACGACGAATGGGAAGCCACTTTAATTTTTGCCTGTAGTAAGAAACATGATCGTACTTACGCAAACCATATATGAACCTAATGGAAAAATTTTGCAGTCGTTCCAGTTTACTAAAAAGATCAAAGGTAAGATAAGGATAACAAACATCTGCATAATCAAGAATTGGTAGAAGAAGGGAAGTTGCAAGAGAAATTTTGGTGGCAGTAGGCAAAAAGTTACGCAAACGCCGCAAAGATCCGGCTGCAGCGAAAGTTCGTCTACTAACTTCAGCAACCTGATGACACCAAGATAGGGTTCTATCAAATATTACCCCTAAATTCCGAACTGTATCAGAAAATGGGATAACAGTTCCATTCAAAGTAACTGATGGCAGTTGCTTAAAGTCCGTCCGTGATATGAAGTAAGGGCTACCAATAATTATGCACTGCGTTTTTGTCGGATTAATTGTTAGTCCAAATGAGTGGCTCCATTCTGTTATAAGAGCTAAGTCAGAATTTAGAATATTAATGGCACTGTTCAAATTTTCTAATCGAGCCTGTGTGTAAATCTGGAGATCGTCTGCATACAGATGACAGGTAGAAGTTAAGTTAAGAGTAATGGAATTGATGAAGATAGCAAAAAGCAAAGGAGATAGCACACCGCCCTGAGGAACACCGGCTGTGAGTGTACACCATTGAGAGAAGGATTCACCAACAACTACACGCTGCCGGCGTCCATGTAGATAACTACGAAACCAGTCAATGACCGCAGGAGATATGTTAAGGGAACATAGCAAACTCAACAGGATTTCAAAGTCAACATTATTGAAGGCATTACTAAAGTCTAGTAACGTTAAAGCTGTAAGTTGCTGATTCTCCATGCCAAAGCGAATATCATCGGTGATCTTGACAAGTGCACTAGCTGTGCTATGGCCAGGACGGAAACCAGATTGTATAGGATTTAGTAAATTATTCACACGAAGGTATTCACTGATTTGATTGTGTATAAGACGCTCAAGAACTTTTGAAAGGAAAGGTAGGATGGAAATAGGACGGAAATCAGACATACAATCAGGATGAATGAAGGAATGTTAGGAATATGTAACAATCCAATGATTTATTTAAAAAAAGGCAATTGCGTTTAAACTAATTGACAAGGTCGTATTTTGCAACTAGTTATAAAAATCATTTTTATTTCTTACTGTAACGGTTGACAACTTTAATTTTTCTTTATAAGTATTTTCTTATCTTGCACCCAAATAATGGGAAACTTGTGTTTATTTTTGAAATATTCTTTAGCTTTTGATAAAAGATTTCATTTAGTGGCTGGTAAATGTTCATTAATGTAGACAGGCCTATGTACCTTTTTCTTCGATGACGGGGAGAGAAAATGCATTATATCCGCAACAATCACCAACGCTGCGTTAGTTTACTGTCAACAAACTCTCGCGACGCAGGTAATTGGGTGGTGCATTCGGCAAGCGGCGAGCAGCCCGAGGGCCGCTAGTCAGTGCGGGTATACTTTGACGTGCACTCACGTAAGCGTGGCATACGTCAAACCACCCCGCCTCCGACCAGCAGCCCGGTCCGCACCCGCTTTAGCCGATCCTGGGCTTCTCCGTTCACAGCGTCACCTGACTAGTCTCACGGACCGCAGCCCGAGCGGCTAGCCAGCCGACCAGCTCCCGTACCTAAAAGTTAAACCAACTCCCCGATCTACCCCTCGCCCTCCAGGCGTAACTGCGGGATCCAGTTATGAGTCGCCGATTATTACGCCTGGGTTCCTACCCCCTCGCAATGGTGCCGCGGAGCACCCCCTCCCTGGCAGTCACAGAAGGTTCCGCTAGAAAACTAGCAGGCGGGCTCGGCGCCGCCAACCAGTCCTCCCGATGTACCTGGTAGGTTGAGGATGCCCGTAGACAGCAACCACTTCTTATCATCATCTTTCTTTTTTCTTGATTGCTTTAGACATAGGTCTCGCTTGTAATTATGCTCAAATCTAACGATAATGCGGTTTTGAGTTTTTGCGTTGGCGTTAATACAATTTATAGTCTTTATACAGTAACAATAGGATATATCATTACGATTTATGGTAACGTCAACTTTCTGACCCAGTTTTTGCACATGTTCGTACAAGTCTTCATTTTCAGGCACACCTTGTATATTTGTATGGAACTGTCACGTCTATGCCCCTCATACATATCGATACGATCTTCCAGTTCTACAATACGGCGCCTGTCCTGCTCGTAATCCCGTTTCAGGTCTTCGATGCGCTTGTGTAGGTTGGCTTACCTCAAATGTTTGCTTTTCTATTTCTGTTAGCCGTCGTAATACCTCTGCGTTACTTAGCTAAGTTCTATACAGCTGCATATAGGAATGTTATAAGATTTTCATCAAGTAATAACACTCCTTTTTGGTGGTGTTGTTTTTTTGTCGGTTCCAGGGCTCGGCGGGTAGGAGATTGGGTCAGGTTAGGCAACAAAAACTAGATTCATGAGAGAAGATGATACGCCAATGTGTCCTGCGGCGCGTTCTCGTAGCGATCGGGGAGGGTGCAACCTAGTTGTCTTTCCAGAGGTAGGTCTGCCTCATATGGCAGGCAACTGGCACCGGCTAGCTATGTGTTTCTGTCCAATAGCGACGCCTATTGCCAGAGTTGATGGGGCACGAGGAGGTTTTAGTCGGTAGGCCCTTGCCTACCTACTAGGGGAAAGCTACATTTCATCCAGTGGGCCCTGCCTACCCACGAGTGCCAGACATAACCCGCTCACCAGTTTTCAGTGAGCGGGTATGCGTAAGGCATTTCCGCCACGAAAAAAAGGGTAGGCAACGGTACGAGTGATATTTTTGGTATTTATTTATTTTAAACTTTATTGACCAAAATACAATAGAATGGTACAAAAGGCGGACTTAATGCTAATAGCATTCTCTCCCAGTCAACCTTTGGGAAAAAAAAGAAAAACGGTATCGCAAGTATCTGTAGGCTATAATGGTCTCTTACCATCAAGCAGGCCATATGCTAGCTTGCCACACTTTTAATAAAAAAATACAGATAACCAGCACCAATCCATCAAAATAAGGCAAAACATTGTTACGTCCATCTGATTGATGATAATATTTTATGCGTCAAACTGCCACATTTAAATCTACATAAAAATCTTAGTAGAATAAATTTCAGTTGTTCCTGCGCCTGAAACCAAATGGTGTTGTTTCTTGTAATAATGATCATTTTTAAAAGTTCTAACATTTTATAATATCTAAAATATTAAAATCTGCAACTATAAAATGAACGAAATTGTAAGGTACCTTTATCATACAATTTTAAATGACTAAGATCTAAATACCTCTGGAAAATAGCTATTTATAAAAGTAGTTAGTATTTAGTTTTAAATGACGCTTAAATGAATAAAAGAAAAGTAAGTAGGTTATGTGGTTACACTACTCAATTCATCCTACAATTCATCTTTATATTTTTAATTGACATTGATTCATTTTTTATTTTTCCATACTCACTAGTTTTAGAAAAGCTAATAATTATTATTACTTGTGACTAAGACACTAAGGCCTGTATTATAGAAAGATTCTCACTAATTGATCTAGTCTTGAACATAGTTAGAAATGGATGTCGCTATACGCTTTATATAGCTACATCCCTTTCTAACTGTATTCAAGTAAAGATCAACGCTTAGTTGTCATTCTGTAATACGGGCCTTAGTATTTAATCAAAAGTGTGCGTGAATAATATAAATATCAATATGTAAGTAAAATCAATAACAGACTATTAGGTAATAGAAATGTGCCTTAGTCCGTCCCTGTAGCGCGTTTAACCCGCACCCAGGCGACCTCTACGCACGTCTCACTCGCACAAACTCCAAAAAGAACTCTCTGTCGCTTTCCACCCTTTGCTTAAATTATTGCATCTCTGGCTAGCACTGGAGGTTTTGACATATCTCAACACACACCGCTCATTCCGAACTAGACCTTCGTAACACGCATTAGAGTTGAAATTATCAAAGACAAATACAATGGTAGGAACAAATTTCTGCGAAGAACGTGCAGTTCTACCGATCCCATATTCAATTAGATACAGAACTAACTTCATCGGAGGTGCTACACAATTTTCAACTGTAACTGTTTTATGATAAGTTTTATTTTCGATCGTAATTTATACTTTAAAATTCGTCTTTTAAGAATCTAGTGACAAGAGGACGAGGACTGTGTGTAAAGGCGGTGGGCATTAAAAAGGCCACCCACAGGGTGGGGTGATGTATGGAAGAGGAAGAGGGTGGGGGTTAGGGGTAGTCGTCGCGCTTTAGGGGTAAAGTGGCATTCCTACGGCGACCATGGAGAAAGAACCACTCCGTTTTAACAGCGACCTTAACCGACATAATACGTCGCCATAGTTGTTTTGTACACATCTCTATAAATCTTGAATCGACTAAATATTTGATTTTAGTAATATCTGACAATATTTCTATGAACACGTATAACCCTTTTTTGTTGAATTAGGCAATGTTCACGGGTTTTCAATTCAAATAAAAAAACCTGGTTATTGATATAAAATGAAAAAAAAACAAACAAAAATTTATTTCTTTTCATTATTTTGAAAAAAATAAAACTTAGGACCACTGTTTTTTCTAAATGTGTTTATTTTTCAATATAATCATTGAAAAAATAAATGTTTTATTTATTTATATAATTCTGATGTGATTTAACAAATACTCGTTTTGCTTTATAAAATTAACATTCTTCAAATGCAGTCTGTTAACTATGTTCATACTCCAAACAAATAACCCAAACATAGAATTCGAGGATTCGTCGTCGTGTTGAAAGCTTGGTTGGTAATATTCAATCAAAAATATATGGAACATTTTAACAATGTATGCATAATAAATTATATTACAATACAATAGAGGGGTTTTAAAATAAACTTTAATATAAACTCATTACGCATTAATTTTAATGGAAACTCCCTTTATCATTTTGATTTCTGTACCCCTAGCGCGAACCAATATCGAATTCGAATCGTTTGCGAGTCCGAAATGTCATTGTCAAATGTGTACTGATTTTTAGTTCTCGTTACGTACATAAGTACTTTGTGCCGCTGCTGTTCAAGTTTCCATACAAAATTTGACATTGACATTTCGGTTTGCAAACTATTAGAATTCGATATTGGTTCGTGCTAAGGTTACAGTACTCGTGAAAAAAACGTGCGCCAGAATAAGAAAACACCTTGTCTCATGTTTTTTCAACGTTTTTTTGCATGTCTATTCCTGATTGACCTAGGCTATAATTTGTTGCGGTACCTACAATAAACACCACCATTGCAAAGCCGATGCGAATCGCCTAATAAGTATTTAATAATTGTACGAATAATTGACATTGACGTACCTACATGGGACATGGTATCTTTGTTAAGTAGCAATTCATAAGTAAACAGGAAAAAATAACTCATGTAATTAATGTAAAAAGGCATATTCAAAGTTTAAATCAAAAGGATATTTAACTGCCACTGAATTTGATTTTTTTTACTGACATTCCAGTTGCAACTGTCGAACCTTTGAGATCCTTCCCCATTGAATCCGAGTCTATTTTAAAAGAAAGTATGAAAAATTGTAATACTCAGTTTGAATCTCAATATATTGGATTCTTATGATATTAAAAAGTCTTTTGACCAAAAAGGAAATCTCTGATCTGTGGGGTAATTCCGTTGATGTCTCTATATCAGTAATTAAAACAATAGCTCCAATCTTTGCTTGAATATTTAACCAGTGCATTGACTATGGTGTTTTCCTCATACCATGAAACACAGCAAAATAACTTCATTATATAAATCCGGTAGCACATCTGACCCTGATGAAGAGCTCGATGGCGCAAGTAGTTAGCGTGTTCGGCTGCGATCGTTGAAGTTAAGCAACTTTCGCAGTGGTCGGTCATTGATGGGTGACCAAAAATTTACTATCTCGAGTTCCTCCGTGCTTCGGAAGGCACGTTAAGCCGTTGGTCCCGGCTGCATCTGCAGTCGTTAGCACCCGCCAATCCGCACTGGGCCCGCGTGGTGGGTCATGGCCCAATCTCCCTATTCCATCCATAGGGAAGGCCTAAGCCCGAGCAGTGGGGACATTAATAGGCTGATGATGATGATGATGACATCTGACCCACAAACTTTAAACCTATGGATATAGGTTCTTCAAAAAGTTAGTTTCATCGAAGTTTTTCACCGAATAGTTTCATTTATCGCCTTCAGATCGCAGTGTGTAAATAGCATTGTGTCTAACTATATATCTACCTTTTTTCAAAAAGTTGGCTTTTAGCTACAATGTCAACATACGATTTATTCATAATGCGAAGTAGAGAATATATCATGTGGATTACTGGACTATATAGGTTGTTTGCATTGCAGGCATTGGCAGCCGGACCGAATTTTAAGTATTTTTAAAGTCATTGCTGTAATTTTTTAAGTAACAGAGCGAAACAAAATATGACTTGATGAAACATTAATTGAATAAACGTATCTCGGTGCTACTGATGCAGATACGGGTATAAGTAGAATCAGCAAAGAGATTCCGAAAGCGCGATCTACGATCATAAAGACCATTCAATGTAGCGCAGAGACAGAGATATCAGATGAAGGTAATTTTTCATTACATTACTGGAAGAGGGGCATGCACGTGTGAAGATAACACCGTGCCACCCTGTACCAAGGTACCGAGGCTCTGTGCCCGGGAAGCTTTTTTGACCGAACTGTTTTCTAGGTATAATGTCTTGCAGCCTAAGAAATACTAGAGAAAATTCGACACGGACAATTAGGGCCGCTGTAGCATAATAGTCAGTACATCCACACGGATAGCGGGGGGTGCGGGTTCGAATCCTGTCTCAATTTTTTTTTCGATCGATCTTTTGACCTTCAAGTTAAGATCAACAGATCAACGGCTTAGCATGCCTTCCATAGCGTGATCAAGAAAGATAATTATTATTAATTCAAGAACCACTACAACTTACCAAAAAGTTGAAGATCTACAAACCAAAATATTAGGTACTTTAGGTACTAATGAATTGAGAATGTCTTCCTTATTGTTAGTTAATAAAAATTATAAGCTGCTAACTTATATTATCTAAAGAATTTAACATAAGTACTGGGTTTGAATCTCTATTCTTAAATCTGAAAACATTAAAAAAATCAAAAGCAACATTAAAAATTTAATTCTCTGTCGCTTTGTCTCGTGGTACAGAGTTCTCTAAGGAAATTATTACATGGGCACCGAACTTTTTGCGGGCTACGAAGTTCACGAGGGTTTCGCTAGATGGCACTGGTAGTCGCAAACATTGAATTTTGATACACTTCAAGCATTTTTTTATGAGATAGCTGTTATATGAAATTCATTGGAAGTATAGTATAAAGCATTTTATTTTTATAAGTTAACGAAAAAGTTTCCACGTACTTTTTACACAAACTCAAGACTTTTATTTTCACAGTTTAATACATAAATGTACGGCGTAATATAATTTTACGCCGGTCGTATGTAGCCGTGTAATAAGTAGTGTCATGACCCTGTTTTAGAATTTTGGTTTGAGAAAATTCTTTTGGCAGATCGTAATTTCAGAATTCTGAAAATCTTCACTAGTGATAAATCTAAAGGGCCAAAAGTCAGAGTTATGAAAAAAATACTTCCTAACCAAACTCTCTCATTTGAGCGCAAGCATGTATATTCTCGCAACATAATTGTTTATCATTGAATTATATAATAATTTGTTATTTATATTCGGTATGCTTCCTTTTTTTTAGGGTTCCGTGCCTTAAAAGGAAAAAACGGAACCCTTATAGGATCACTTTGGTGTCCGTCCGTCCGTCCATCCGTCCGTCCATCTGTCAAGACCGTTTTTCTCAGGAACGCGTGGAAGTATCAAACTGAAATTCATATCTAATACTCATGTCTACTGATCCTTGGAGCTGTCTCATTAGATGGTCATAGGTACAATCTTAATATATATAAATCTAGTGTCACAATGTTTGTCCTCAATGGACTCCTAAACCACTGAACCGATTATAATAAAATTCGCACACC
Source organism: Chilo suppressalis (assembly GCA_902850365.2). NCBI lineage: Eukaryota > Metazoa > Arthropoda > Insecta > Lepidoptera > Crambidae > Chilo > Chilo suppressalis. Next base: position 4,250,410 of record OU963910.1, read on the forward strand.
ATGTGCAGTTCGATCCAACTTGAGAGATAGGATAGTTTAAATCTCAAATTATAGTCGCAATTTTAATTTATTGCAAATTTTTACTTTTGGGCGGTACGAAGTTCGCCGAGTCAGCTAGTATTTATATTATTTGGAAATCACACATATTTAACTATAATATCTAAGTAGTACGGTATATGTCAAAAATAACTACATACCATTATGGGTAACAAACTGTACCAAAAGGTGATCTAAAATGTTCAACTTTATAAATTATTGTACTCACTTCCTGACCGCAGACAGCTAGCAATGGAACAACATATTTTCACTTTAGCCTTAAAATATTTCAAAACTGCAGGTAATATTTGAGAACGTGCAGACTCGTAAATTAAGCCGCAACGTCACTGATTAGTTTAGTTAACGAAAATTAGGTCGCCAATTAAGTTTTATTAAAATAGGAGCGACAGCAAGGAAACCCGGCATTTTCGGGCAAAACTAAACCTCATGTTTATGGTATAGTCTTATTTATTAAGCTTTATCATCATCAGCCTAATGTTCCCACTGCTGGGGCACAGGCTTTCGCTATGGATGAAATAAGGAGATTGGGCCTTGACCCACCACGCGGGCTCAGTGCGGATTGGTGGGTGCTAACAGATGCAGCCGGGACCAACGGCTTAACGTGCCTTCCAAAGCATGGAGATATTAAATTTATGGTCACCCATCCAATGACCGACCACTGCGAAAGTTGCTTAACTTCAAAGATCGCAGCCGAACGCGCTAAGCACTTGTGCCATCAAGCTCCTCACCTATTAAGCTTAGGCTTCTTTGTTCTCCGGTAAACTTAATTCGGGATAACAAACAGTGTGCCAACCTATAGTTCGAAAATTTTGAAAACTTATTTATTCGTTTATACTTTATTGCAAAAAAACAGCAAATGGCGGACATAATGCCATAAGGCATTCTCTACCAGTCGTCCAGTAAGAGCGTAAGAAAGAAAGATCAAATAAAAGTTCATCTTAATCAGGGATTTTATAAATACTTATACATCATTGAACGTTGAGTTACCTGAGAAACATAAAAATCATAGAATTAAAAATATTATTATGTAAAAAATATTAAAAAAAAAACAAAAGAAATATTGATCAATATTTTTGTATAGGGGTGTATCCTAAAATGGTGCTTTGGTAAGTAACATACTTATTTTAAAATTATTATCTGTTTGAAGTACGCAGATCCTAAACATAGTTTTATTTGAATCAATTTATGACAGTTAAAATTGTTAATGGTTCATAATTACAGAATGATTGAAAAAAAGTAGAGAAAAGTATCGAAAAAAAAAATCTACTGGAATACCTACAACTCCAATCTTTATCGGAATAAGCTGGTGAAAATTCTGAAGTAACTCAATCTTTACGGTGTATATCTAAACTTTTTTATTTTCAGTTTCTTTTAACTATCCTGTCAGTGTAAGGTTAGATTACACATAACTTATAAAGTTTGTTCCAACCGAATCTCGGTAGGAGCATTTTTCATGTGATGAGCGCAAGCATGTATAATATTCCCGCAACATGATTGTTTATTATATAATTATATTTATTATTTATATTCAGTATGCTTCCTTGTTTAGGGTTCCGTGCCTCAAAAGGAAAAAACGGAACCCTTATAGGATCACTTTGGTGTCCGTCCGTCTGTCAAGACAGTGTTTTCTCAGGAACGCGTGGCGCTATCAAACCGAAATTCATATTTAATGCTCATGTCTACTGTCGCTTGGGGCTGTGAAAAAATCAAACTTCTAAGCTAAAGCAATCAAAAGATACAGCCGTTTATGCCGCAAATTTTCGAATCAAAACATACAGGGTACATCCCGTGAACTTAGAATCTTGAAATTTGGTACGAAGTAACGTCTTATAGTACAGGTAAAGGAAAAATTGCGAAGACCGTAAATTTTTAGTTACATCATATAATAAAAAATATTTTTGAACATTTTAAAGTTACTACCTCTTTTCTATGAACGTGTAGAGGTATTAAATTGAGTTTGTACGGAACCCTCGGTGCGCGAGACTCGCACTCGTTACATGGAAGACCAACAGCTTATCTTAATATACTAGAAATGAATAGTAGCGACAAAGAGCCAATTACAGGTCTTCACATCTAGATATACTCGTAACTTAAAATTATAAAGAAACTATTTGCACTGTCCAATGTAAAATAAAATCTCTTAAATATAGTTTTATAAACATGTTAATTATTAACACTTGTCTATGAATTTAAAGTCTGGAATAAATGTTTATATGTTAAATTGTAATAAAACTAATTCCTTGAGGACCTTTTACAACCAGGCCGACTCAAGGACCGCGCGTGCGCGTATATACAGTGCTGCACAGAATCCAATTTATCAACTACTCCAATCTGCGAAGTTGGGGCGCAACTATTAAAACTTCTACCCGCTAATGTTTCAGAGAGTGTCGGAGACGCGACTCGCACGCATTAGCGAGCGGATTGCGTCACGGACTTTCCCGAGGTATATAACTCGTTCCGTATAAAATACGGCCAAAGTGGAAAGTTAGACAGCGCTATCCTTGGTGGCTATAATTTATGTGCGGCCAACTTATACTTTGGACGGTGCGCAAAAACGGTAATATTGTGGAGATTAATTTACTTATAATTTTCATTTTTTAAAGCATGTAACTGCTTGATGTTGAAATCTAAAGAAAATATAACTAGAAAATCTTTTTTTCAAATGTTTAATACTTGTAAAATTATTAATTTGACATTGTGGGTCACCTATAATGCGAAGAGATGGCGCTGCCTTGCAGCTTAAGAATGACTAGAGGAATTTTGTCGTGGTCCGTGAGGGCCGCGGTAGCATAATTGGTCAGTGCATTCGCCCTGATTGCGAAGGGTGCGGGTTCGAATCCCGACTGCTGCCTGGTCCGCGTGGAATTTTTTCTAGTTATATTTTCTTTAGATTAATTTACTTTATAATCATAGCGTTAAAGTTTATAGATTAGTTAAAAAATAATAACTATGAAATGAGTTAGTCAATTTTCCTTCTTTTTAAAAAAAATAACTCATAGAATCATTGTTTCCTTCATTATTCACAAAGAATTTAAATTAAATTGTGCAAAGAAAATTTTATCGAATAACTGTCAACTTTCAGTCTCGACCTCATCTTTTCTGTCTCTAAAAGATGAACTTAATAATAAGCTCAGGTCTGAGTTATGACCACCAACACAGAAACATCATTTCTAATCCCAGGTTATATCTAATAACAAAATAGGAGGTGGATTTTCATAAAACAAGAGGTATTTATCTGGAGACTCTTTAAATCAATTTACCGAGCTTTGGTGACTTGATTCAACGCCTGGTAGTTTAGGCAAATAAGTGAAGTACCTAACAGTAGTCTACAACAATTTTTGGTGACTTAAAACATACACTGACTGGACGAAATAGTAGCAGCTGGCGCATTTTATGTTCATTTTTCACTTACTGTCGAACATGAGAGATTCCAATATAATCTTATTATTAATTTAGAGAGTAACTTTGTTTTGTTTTGAATGTAACTCTTTCACGTCTAAACCACTGAAGCCAGTTTGCTGTATTTTAGGGTGAAGTTGAAAAGGACATTCGATAACCAGCGTAACATTATTTTTTATGCCGAAAATCGAACTTAAAAGGGATTACTTTGGGAACAACTTCTTTCCTATTATTACATTAAAAAATCTTATTTTTTTATTATTATATCCAATAATGGAACTTCACGAAAATTAATAGCTTTTCTTCAATTAATAACTCAAGATGAATTTTAGCTTCTATCTTACTAGAGAAAATTGATGAATTTTAAACGACACGCCGACGAAGTCGTAGGAACACACTAGTACTAATAATATCTTGTATTAAAAAAATCATATATAATAATTTGAAAGAAATTGTTTTCTGACTTATTTTTTCTTTACTATTTTAGTAGACTGCTTTTGCTGACGTTACTGTAAGCGACGAGGCGCCCCACGGTAATTGTACAAAAGGTTCGAAACTCGACTATGGTGAATTCGTTCACTGTTCCTTACACCTAGCAGGCCACACGGGCGGGCAAACGCTGCGACTTGAACGCTCGTCTGATTTCATCGAAGAAAAAATTAAATGAACTAATAACACGCCAACTGGTGATGATAGCGTATTCGCGTTCTCTTAGTACGATGCCTTCGAATGTTTAGTACGGGTGTAGTAACATAAGGTGACTCCCGCACCGGATTGCGCAAACATCGCTTCTCAATGTCTTTTCCCTATTTTGTACCACTACGTATGGCCTCCACTATTTACATTTTTCCGTCGTCAGAAACTTTATGTGAACCCTTTTTTTCCTCCCATGCGGGGGAGCGGGTGTGAAATCCTCATGGATACCTTACAGCCGGCTGCAAGGTTATGTCAGGCTCTTACTGAAGCCAGAAGGGCCGTACACGCTTTATCTGAAGCGGTTATCCCTTGAGTTTGTTTGCGTCCAAATCGATCGTCTTTGAAATAGAAGCTACTGGAGGGTTCACGTACGCATTATCCCCCAGTAGCTCCTATTTAAAAGACGATCGATTTGGACGCAACCAAAAGACATGGCCGATTGTTGAAATTTTTGTGCTCTAGACCCTATATAACAGGCTCAGGCATGGCGGGACTTTACAAGGTGCAAGGTTGTCTCCACTTGAGTTACTACTATAAGATGTTTAGTGTAGAAAACGGGTGTTCGACGATGCTAAATTCCATTTATATACTTCATTACGAAGCTAGGGTTTCATATGAAGTCGGCAAAATGAAGCTGACTGGAATGGCACAGATTCAGCTATCTTCGCAACTGGACTACACACTTCGTCAGATTCATATTATAAATGGCAGCAATTGCTCATAAAAATAGTGTTGAAATGCTCAAATTTTTTACTTAGTTCACAAGAACCTTGATGGGATTGCAAGCTCTTGCTTCTGCTTTTTAGATCAGTACCCCTAGCACGAACCAATATCGAATTCGAATAGTTAGCGAGTGTGAAATTTTGTATGTAAACTTGAACATCAGTGCCACAACGGACATAACAAGAACTCTCCGAAATGTCATTGTCAAATGTGTACTGATTTTTAGTTCTCGTTACGTACTTTGTGCCGCTGCTGTACAAGTTTCTATACAAAATTTGACATTGACATTTCGTACTCGCATACGTTAAGACTCCGATATTGGTTCGTGCTCTGCTTAGGGTACTGATGGCTCATGACTCTCTTACTGAGAAGATTTAAAAAAGCTATTGTTTTTATGCCTAAATTCATAGCTAAAAAATAATGAAATATTATCGCTTCTTGAGCAGTGTAGAGATATACATAGAAATAAGTATAGCTCAGAAAGATTTAGCTCCCAAGCGAATTTAAAAATCAGTGAAGGTATTTAGGTACATACATATATTACAGAGTTTCCACATTGAAGCAACTTTGTTTCAGGCATGCCTATTTAATTTCAAGAGGGAGTTATTAAAGTGGACACGGTTTTGCTGGGAAGGCGGGGCGGGTCTTGCGGTGGCCGAGTAATGAGTTGGGGGCCGGCCCGTGAACCAATATCGCAGAGCGGACAGTAGGCACAAACGGTAAAATTCAAAAAAGAATATTATTCATTTATTCAGTTTAGGCTTTTACAAGCACACGTGAAAGTCGAAAGCTACCCCATTGGTTCGCAAATCTACGGCGGGAGACCTTGTACTGAGAAGAACCGGCAAGGGCCGCTTTTTTCTGTATTTGATACACCTATTATAAATAACTCTATTTGTAGTTATACTGTGTGACACAGCAATCAAAATGCAGGTGAACAATTAATTTATAATTTCACATTATGTAATGAAAGGTAACTTCATGAATCATCTCTGAAGTCATTTTTCAACTTGACGACTCTGTAAATGATAAAACAGGGAGAAAAAAACAGCCCTTGCTGAGTTTCTTGCCGATGGCGTAGCTTCTAGACATTCATATGTGCTTGTAACAGCCTAAACTCAATAAATGATTTTGATTATGATTATGATAAATACTTTTGGAGATAAACGATGGAACTCCATAACTACAAACAGTGCATATATCGTGTTTGATTATTTAATAAAATATGAAAGAGAAGTAATTGAATCAATATACCATAATTTCCAATCCGCATTCTCCAGAGTATTTGAAATGCAAATTCCAATATCTCTGTGATAGTCACGAACGTCCTCTCCGCTCTTGCGATTCATTAGCTCTCTTTATCCCTCTTACTCATTCAGGCTATATGTCCAACTCCTTCACTTTTCAAGCCATACGGCTGTGGAATGACCTACCCCACTCCATCAGAAGATCTCCAAATAAGCTTATATTTAAAAGGAATGTTCGCACTCATCTGCTTCAAAATTTAAGATAAAGAGTCACTTTATTGATCATCATCATGTGTATATATACATATATTTAAATATAATAGTGGTATGTATGTATGTGTATTCCTTTCGTAGTATGTATTTATATATGTATCTATGTTAATTCGTAAATATTTTTAATATTAAATATTTAGTATTAAAAATATATATTATATTTAATATTTACTATATCAATATACCGCCGTTCGCGTTTTTCTGTTTTCCCAAAGGTTGACTGGGAGAGAATGCTATTAGCATTAAGTCCGCCTTTTGTACCATTCTATTGTAATTTGGTCAATAAAGTTTAAAATAAATAAATATACGAGTAAGTGTGTTGCTCGGGCTTAATAAAAAGTGAATAATAAAAATGTTTTTTATAAAAAATAATCAGAAATATTTATCCCATGTTGATGATTATCTAGTATTTTTTTGTTTCTTAGGTTTTCACGCACATCACTCATTAAATAAAACTAGTTTCAACGGGTTAATGCACGAAACTTTATTTATTTATTGACGTTTCGCAGCCTTTTCAGGTCTGTATCGTTAGAATGATGTTTTTTTATTTAATTTTAACAAGCTACCTTCGATAGACTTTTATTGAGCGTTCGGTTATTTCATTAGAAGATTTTTTAAATTTATTGTCTATGTATGAATTTATTAGTTAATAAAGTACTTTATTTAAAACTAGCGGCCCGCCCTCGCTTCGCTTCGGTGTAGAGCTGAAGTGTAGACTACAGTTTTGGTTTTGTTTGGCTTGTATTATACACAATGACATTCATCTATGATTCTTCTTATACCTGCATGCAAAGTCTCAGCCCGGTCGGTTTAAAATTGTCAAAGTTTCATACAAACTTTCATTCCCTATTTTATCTCCTTGGGGGTAGAATTGATCAAAATCCTTTCTTAGCGGATACCTACGTCATAATATCTTCCTTGCATGCCAAATTTTAGCCCGATCCGTCCAGTGGTTTGGGCTGTCCGTTGATAGATCACTATGTTAGTCAGTCACCTTTGAGTTTTATTTATATAGATTCTTTTTTGTAATTTTGAGTTTATTTATTTGAACCTATCTACTGTAAACTACCACCGGTTCCAATCTAGTATTTAGTTAACTAAGCCATTCTTATACCGTATTTCACTCGTGTGTCACATCTGTACCAGCACCTACGTAATCTGTACGCGAAGTTAAATTTTGGGTCCGCTCTCGAGACTACAGATATTTATCTGGCCGTGGCCAGAGTTTTTTAATATAAATGTTCTTTGTTCGTGACGGGAGAAAGTTTTAATGAAAATTCAAATAAGGAGAACTTTTAACCTTTTATTTTTTTGGCGCTTTTTACGGTCAGATATTTTTTTTTGTTGTTGTTGCCAAGTACTTGAGTAAATTGAGTTTAGATGAATTTTGTTTAATTGTTGATAAAGCTCTCAAGCCATGTGGGATTAGAGCTGTTGCTCTTTTTAAACAATTGACACTCCATTTAAAATATAATTACATAGGTATTATAATAAAATTTTATCAACCATTTTTTAAAGTTAATTTTAGAACGGATAAGTTCTTAATTATCAGTACCTATAGTATACTACTATACTAGTATACTATCAGTATCTTCTCAGTACAAGGTCTCCCGCCGTAGTTTTGCGAACCGATGGCGTAGCTTCTTGACCTTCACAAGTGCTTGTAACAGCCTAGACTGAATAAATGACATTTCATTTCATTTTCGATGTTCTTGCTTCTGACTTAGCTACTCGATGATTAGCTGGAATTTTATGTCCTTTGATAAAATTTATTTTTATTACCACAATAAAGTTAGACATGCGTTTTATACGAGTTTAAGATAAAAAATCAGACAAAATTTGCCAGATTTTTATTTGATTTGAATAATATGTTCGTGCGGAAGTAACAATTTGCGCACTCCATATTCCCAGTCCAAAAAATATAGACATATATATAGATAACATAGAGTTATTTTTACCTTATTCATCGTCAGTCTACTCCAATGTGTATCCGTTCAAAGGTTCATATTCCAAAGTATTTGTTTAACTCTCATCCCTTCGACAACTCAACATAATGGTAAAGGTGTATACACAATTTGGATTACTTTCTGGTGGAAAATAATTTTAGAGTAATTTATGTTATTTACGGGATTGTTACCATGTACCTTGTTTTTAGCGAGTTTACGATGTCTCAGCACTGTTGCAAGCGCCATGATCACGAAGTAACAGAGTAACCGTAACGGAATAATTTTCCTAAATTCCCACTAACGTAACTTTTCGTAATACTTAATTCAGCGATGTAGTAATGTAAGTACCTAATTATAAATGTAACAATCACACCAAAAATCTCCTATAAAATTTAGACTATGACGATGCTATTATGACGTGTTCAAGCAAACTATCTATTTATCCATGCCAGCATTTGGTTTCGTCTTCGAACATAGGCCTCCTCAACTTTGCACTAACTTCTGTCCCCGGCCACTTGCATCAAGTTAATTTCAGCCTGATGCCGGATGTCATCTATCTATCTCTTAGGTGGTTTTCCTCTGCCGCGGTTGTCATTGCGGGGTCTCCACTCTAGGGCCTTTCTGACCCGTATTTCATCCATGCAATATGTCCTGCTCATTTCCATATACATCTCTCAATCCCTTCCACCACGTCGCTGACCCCTGTTCTATCTCTAATCCACTCATTTCTCTTGTGATCTTATAGAAAAACGCCAAGCATCTGTCTCTCCTTTGCTCGTATTCAACTGCGCGGCAGTAGTAATTTTGTCAACTTGGTATTTTAGCAAATCTCGTCTTATCCTTTGGCGAATCTCTCTGTGAGGACGACGGTAATCTGGTGTGCCTGATATATTTTCCATTCTCATTTGGTGACGTTTGTCCATGAGATTAAGTGCATGACCTTTTTTGTGCTTCCTTCATATTGAAGGAAGATGCTATGCGTTCACTGATTACGCAAGTAAACTATATTTAACTTAATTTCTAAATTCACTTAAGGTAATCTCGTTTTCAACGTCTTCCTACAAATCGTAATACTACAATTCAATTTACTGTTTAACGGCTTTTGTTATATAATAATACACCGTAAAATTTGAGTTACCCCAGAAATTGAAAATACCGTAAATAAAAATAGTAAGTACAGTTATCAGTAACCGTATTACATCCCATAAAATGAAAAATATCCTAAACCAGCGCATATTTGTAAATAATTCGAAGACACTTTCTAAAAAAATAATTAAGGAAAAAAAACTTTTTTGCTAAAAATACAATAACCTAATACAATGTGTGAATTAGCTAAAGTTTCTCAGGTAACTCAAAATTCTCAATTTATGTACGTATAAAGAAAATCCCGCTCTGCATTCTTTGTACGCCTCACTTTACTGCGAAAAGCCCCGTCGTTATTTATTCGAAGCCCTATTTACACAGTTCATCGTTGGGACCTGCCCGGATAGCAAACACCACCTTTTTGTCCACCAACAAGCATTTTAATCAAGTAAGACCCTCACTTAATTAGCCAACTTGATTACGCATTCACATAAGTTGTGCTAAATGTTTTTAATTAGCTGAAGCTCTGCCAAGCGCCACCGTTAAATTTAGTTTCGAAATTAGACAGCGCTATGGCGCGCCCGTTTGCTGATACAAGTGTTACTTACATTAAGTTTAATAAAATCATTTGGATTCGTGATTGTTTGTTGGATGCTATTCGAAATTGTAATGCATTATATTATTAATAATTGGGTTAATTGTATTTCGTTGGTGCGCTTCATGAATATTAATAATATAGTGATGTTTTTAATACTTAATTCGATGCACATGAACCGTGGTCACACATAACTTCTCGACGGAGCCTGAAAAGGATATGTAAAGAATTATGAAGGAAAACTCGTAATAAGTGGTATACTAAATTATTGACTTGGTAACTTTTTACAGGTTGTATGTAAATGATAATCTCTGAGAAACATTTTGAAATACCTTCAGGTATAAGGTAACAGTAAAGAAAAAACAATTTGTCTCCACGTGCTTTATTTGTTTTTTGCTGTAACATTTTAGATGTTACAATAATTTAGCCTAGATCATAATTTTTTTTTCAATTTTAAATTAAAAACAGAAAACGTCGGACCATCAATAAAGTACTCCCCCCGGGAAAGTTATCCCCGCTCTCATTTATTCCCGGTAATTACCTACTGTTTACCGAACACTTAAAGCCGATCGCCGAAAAACGTTATAATGAAAGCGCCCGCCCGCCATTTTGTGAGCCGTTTCCCTCGCAAAATTAAAATTCTCGAAACGTCCGCACTTTGAAAAAGATATATGAGGGTGTTCTTTCATCTTCCCTGTTGGGAACCTTAGCCGCTTGCGGGATGGGGGCGGGCCGCCAACGCCGCAACAGAGCTACCAACCGATCTCATTAATACTTTTATTTTAAATTTACAGGACATTATTTTTTTTCTTTTAAATTACTAACAGCTTTTGTACTTGCTAGCTTTTTCTAAATAACTGTTTTTCTAGTACATGACAAGTATTTATATTGAATTTCGTTTTTTTTTGTAGTCCTAAATCCTAGAAAGCATACGTAATAAATTACTTATAAATTTAGATAACAGCTACGTTCTAAGAATAAATAAAATTTAAAATGACACAATACTCGAATGAAAATGTACCTAAATAAACGTGAAGAATTATAAACAAATCTAAGTTTAAGTTCTATAAAACTCATCAAAAAGTATGTTAACAGACAATCTTTGTGAACTGAAATACAGGAAACAAAAAATTTAATAATTTCAAGAGCTCGTAATCAACAAATGAAAGGTATTATTTAAAATAACCTACACCTGATTGATGTTCAAAAAGGAATATCAGCTAGATTATAGATAAGTATTGCATGTTTTATTTTGATTTTAAAAAAGAAGGTGCGTCGAAGAGACGCATTTCTTTTTTAAGTTTTATTTTATTATTTTTTATAACATTTTTTCAAAATCAAAATAAAACATGCAATACTTTTTCATCCGGTATTGGTACTTGAACATCAGGTGTAGGTTTTTTAAAAATAATACTTTTCTCTTCATTTGTTGATTACAAGCTCTTGAATTTATTAAATAAAAATTTACTAAAGTAACAATTTACATAACGATAAAATTTTAAACTTATCTGTTCAATCAAGAAATGTTTTACGTTGGCAGCACTGGCGCGCGGGGGCTTATGGTGAAGTCGGGGTCCAGACCTCGGCGGTTATTTATGGGGCCCTCGAGTCCCGAAAAGTGCCCACCGAAATAAATCCCGGGAAGACTTTAAAATGTAAAATAAGAACGGGTTAAAAGCGCGCGAAAGTCGGCCATGTGCGCTCCGCTCCGCACGTTTCTATTAAAAACAAAACGGTAATTTTGTTTGCGTAGAGAATTTATTTTTAAGTGCTGGCTGGTGATAAATTTTAGTTTTTTTTTCTTTGCTTCGAGCTGCGATATATTTATAATACTTTTGCTTATATTGAAACTACTTCCATAGGGTTCGTTTCGTACAATTTGATTCGAACCACAGTAACATATAAAAATGATAAATATATAACATAAGTATTAGGTAAAATTATCATTAAAAATAAGTGTTCCATTGTATGTAAGTAAATTAATGTAAAATATTGGTATATACATGATAAATATTTAATACACTTTTTGTCTCAAAGTGCTTTACGTATTTTACGTTTGATAATATCGAATTTCAGGCTTATTATGATTGATGTGTAAAAGATTTATCATAATGTACGAATACAAGAAATTTTCACACAAAAATCTGACTAGGCAATCCGTTTAATTTTGCTCTAGAATAGAAAAACAAGTTTCAGTTCAACAGTTTTCAACTGAATAATTATCAATTTCAGCACGGTAAAGTAAGTAGTGGGCACGTTCTTTTTTACTCTTCGCTCCCAGTCCAGCGGGGAAGTATACAAAACACAACACTCGAGCTTTTTTTGTTGAGTGCTGATGAAGTGTTTTCAACTAAAAGGTTAAAAATATCAACTTACTGTAAGGGATTTCAGTACCTGCGGTGATGGTCACGTACGTCGTGTTTCGTCAAATAAAAGATGTTCTGCTCATGATATTAGTGCCTGTGCTTGAAATGTAATGAAAAAAAACCCACAGTAAGCGCGACCATAAAGTGGGTATACATCACTAAAAATGTTGTGTGTCCCAATCCATAAGCTGATATTATTTCAAAAATATTTGAAATGCTTCTTCTTACGGTGCGATGGAAAAACTCCATCGATTACACATCACATTAGCCGCAGAACTGATGGCCGTTGGAGCCGCAAAATTCTTGAGTGGAGACCACGACTCGGTAAACGTAGTGTAGGACGCCCTGAGACAAGATGGGATGATGATATTCGTAGGCTGGCTGGAGTGGGCTGGATGAGACTAGCACAAAATCGGGAGCAGTGGCGTGCATTAGGGGAGACCTAAGTCCAGCAGTGGACGAACATGGGTTGATGATGATGATGATTTATATTCTTCTAATATAAAAAAGAAACAAATTGCAACTGATATGTCATTACAATCCAATCATACTGGAAAATATTCATAATTATATAATAAATAAAGATTTCCAATACTCACACCAATTAGCCTAGCCCCAAAATAAGCACTAAGGCTTGTGTTATGGGATACTAGGGAAACGGATAGAATACATATACTGATACATATATAAGTATATTTATATAGAAAATACATGAACATCCATGACTGGAGTACAAATGCTCGTATTCATCACACAAACACCTGCCCCTACCGGGATTCAAACCCGGGACCTCTCGAGTTGGCGATACCATGAAACCCGGCGTACATACCACTACGGAAATCGTCCAATGTTGTAATTTTTTTAAATTGTCGTTTTTATTCTTGCAAGAATACGACGTTTATAATATTATATGAAGTTGCATAAGTTAAAATGTATATATAAATATTTATTCAAATTGTTTTCATTCAATTTTTTTTATGCAGATACAACACTTACTATGTTATAAAATGGTGTTTACCTGCTGGCTACAAAAAGAACATCATTATCAAATACACACTAAATCTTAACTTTCTTAGGTCACATCAGTGATTAAGAAGAACAAAATATAGAAGAAAGTAAGTCGTTTGTCCAATTACCTGAATACATAATTAATACAACCTTAAAGTACTCGTCGATTCTGAAATACAATCCCGCGTTCTCTTCCCACTTGGACCACAAGCGGTTGCGTGACGTCGCACACAATTCCTCATTAAAATGACACGAGCACGCACGCCGATTACGGCGACAATTTGTATGGTGCCGGCGTTGGGACGCAGATAGGCTGGGTCCAAGGCACCCTTTTTTCACGTAAGCCGCCATCCTGGAGTCATCTGTCACCCCCAAAATACTGTCAAGTCACAGATATTATAACACTGTAGGCACAAAAGAGGCTGACAAAATTAGACGCTACTGATTTTTTTTATTGGATCCCGTGTTGGGTAGAGATAGAATGATAAACATATGATGCGCTTAATACTCAGTTGTCCTTAAAGATAGTTGAAGTTTACCTACAGAAAGGTTACATTAGATTGGTAAACTATTATATAGATTGGGTTATGTAGGTATATATGTCGCAGGCAATTTGTATGATACCGCATTTTACAAACGGCGTCGTCCGTTTACAAACGCTCCCTGTTTTAAAATATGCCGAAGACGAATCGACGACTCGATGAATTGTTAAAGTTTCGACATTGATTGTTATAGTAGGGTGACCATCATAAAACATAGATAAATCAGACTTTATTTCATAAATCACGTATCCATTCAAATAGGACAAACTTTAAATACATGCTTAGGCATTCCTTAAGTTTTTAAAATAATTAAGTAACAAAAACAATAATAAATCAATCTTTAATTTGGTTCTGAATTTTGTCTTGACCAGACCACCATGTCCACAGACCCTATAAATATGTAACAATATATAATATTATTTTGGACTGTTGGACTTTGAGGGCTGTCTTTTTCAGAATATGATAGTCCACAACGCCAACACTCATCACATCATACTTTTTATATCAATAATATGCCGCAGAGTCCTCCCAAGCACCAGATGCCATAGAAACCTTAGCGTTTTTTACCTACCGGATAACCTCAAAAACTGTCATTTGTCCACGGATTTTTTACTGTTCCTATTTGTGAATCGTTATATTTTCTTAATTCTCTATAATAAATGACTATAAAACAATCCTTTATTTGTGAAAAGTCCTTTTGAACGTGAAAAATTTGTACGGTTTCCAACATTTTTCTGTTTCACAAAACTACTATTCGATGCCATTTTTATGTTTTGATTAGTAGCGCCTCACGTGGTAAGAAAAAAACTAAATACTTCAATTTGCCGCGGCATTTTGTAAACGGCGATTTAATTGTCTATTGAATGTAGTGGCATATTATAAAGTGACAAAGCAATACACATTTTGCCTTCGGCATACTTTGAAACAGCGAGCGTTTATAAACGGACGACTCCGTTTGTAAAACACAGAATCATACAAATTGCCTGTGATATATATAAAAGGAGGGATTCCAACCCTACTATGTATATTAGGAGATCCGTAACTATTTTTCTAAAAAATATATATATAGTATGCAAAACTACTTTATTTTGCGTAAAGCAGATTTTTGTCAGCAAAAGCATTGTTAAATTTAAAAATATATTATGGTGCAGAGCGGCATTTTTTTTTAATATTTATTATTTTTTAATGAGTAAGCTCTTGATCCGGTAAGCAAAAAATTTTCATTTATGGTATATATATATTTTAAGGACATACAGTTATTTATTTTCTATTCACTTTAACTATATTTGGTAGGAAAAATACTTGGTAAACCCAATAGTAACCGGCGACCATACTGTCTCTATATCTTTTGGACCCACCCAATCAGTGTGACCAGAATATTTTTTACAAAGAAACCAAAGCACCACAAAAATACTGAATTATACCAACCGGCACAGGAAAATATGTATTTTTAATATGAGCAAGTTATTATATTTCAGTATTTTTTTGAAAAAAGAAGTCGATAAAATATACCGAAACAGTATTAAAATACTGAATCTGGTCACTCTGCACCCAATCGTAATGGCGTCTTATTAGTGAAACTATTTATAATCAACAGGTCGATTCTGTATAATCACAGTATCGATTTATATAATTGGAATTTTTGACAACTGCTGCTTCAACAATATGTAGATTGCAGCGTCGACGTAACGACGGACGCAATGAGTATAAATAAATAATAAATAAATAATAAATAAATATTTCCACCATTCACCAATAAGCCTAGCCTTAAAGTAAGCACTATAGGCTTGTGTTTAAGTGTTATGGGAAACTAGGGTTACGGATAGAATGCATATACTGTGTGTGTATTTATATATATATATAAGTATATTTATATAGAAATATATATTAAACATCTATGACTGGAGTTCAAATGCTCGTATTCATCACACAAACATCTGCCCCCACCGGAATTCGAACGCAGGACCTCTCGAGTAGGCGATACCTTAAAACCCGGCGTACAACCACCTCGGAGGTCGTCCGAATTAAACTACTAATACCTATAATTGGAACTGTCGAAGACCGCCATTGAGGTTTAATTTTACAAAGCCACCCCAATGCTCCTAAAAACTATTGCTTACATACATTGATCAAATACCCTTTCCGTTATCTCGTTATGTATGAAGACAGCTATTTGCGAACAAGTACACATTCCTCTAGATGCTAAGCGCTGCTAGTTGCCGACCGTTTAAACTTCTTCACAACTCCTTGTAATAATAAATACGATTGTCAATTTTATAATTATAAACACACCCAAAGGTGCCTGGTAGAGATTGCTACCTTAGCAATAAGGCCGCCTTTTGTGTTTTTGTTCCTGTGTTTTATGTTCTCTGTATTGTGCGTAATAGTGTAATAAAGAATATATTCATTCATTTATTCAAAGTATATATTGTTTAAACTTTCTTGGTCACTTTAGTACACACACTATCATCACACTATAGTAATATAAGTTATTTATTATTTTGTTACCATGTACCATGAAATTCGCTAAAAACAATGTACGTGGTAATAATCCCGTAAATAACTTATTACTATAACATCCAAAGAAGATTATAAAGATTTCCACTAAACATTAATGCTAAAACCACAATTGCAAAGCGAGCTTGAGAAACTGAATACAATATTTAATTTTTCCGAAACGTGGTTTAAAATATAGTTCAACTGCTTTTGTGGTACGACTGTTAGTACTAACTAAACATAAGCGTACATGCCTCAACTGCATCTGAATCACATAAATGTTACGCCACTGATACAAAATTACAAAATTGTAGATAAGGGTAACTTACCCGTCACAGAATAAAACAGTATCTCCATCAACGAGAGCCTGAAATATCTTATAAAAGAATACATAATGAGCAAATGCCACAGTACAGTCACTAGACAGTAAATCGCAACTGGGTTTTTTCAAAGTTGTTCTCTTGAACTTTATTATAACAACTTCTTTGATTGCTCGTTTTAAGATTTTGTGCCATAAGACGTTAGCGGAACCCTATCCTATGGTCCGCTGTCCGTCCATCCGCCAGCGTAACGTATCACATGGACCGTATAACGGTACACAGTTACAATTTTCACAGAATATATCCATTTGCTGTCTCTTATACTCGTACATGTTAATCCATCACAATATAATTTGAACATATTTAAAAGGCTATGTAATATAACTCAATTTTATTATTAAAAAACATTCAGTTCTGACTCAGGCCCGTGCTCGTTGTCAAGGCACGACCAAATACTATCTACATCATGCTGCAGTTATTGCAACCTTTTATTGTTACCTATATCTTTGTAAACGAAACCTATTCAGCAAAAGAAAAAAAAGTGCGTAAAATATATATATCTCTATTTATCAACAGATGTCAAACTTATTTTAATATTTAAGAATCGATCTAATTTGTCCACTACATAACAAAATTAGGGGAGGCCTATACTCAGCAGTGAGCATAGTATGGCTGAATGACGATGACGACAAAAAAAATACTAATCAGTTCTTTTTTGTTATATCCAAAAATGTGATCTACTGGTCATATCACTCATTTATGTAAGGGAGTGGATAATTGATATGAATTTTACGGCGATCCGCAAGCCTGTACAAAAGGAATCACAAACAGAGGATCTCGGCGATGACGGGCTCCGCCGACGCAGGCTTGTCAGCCAATATGATAATTACAAAACCGGCGCCCGCCAGTGCATAAATTATTATACGTACCTCCGTTTTTGTCATACTCGTATAATGCCATTTTTCACCAAAGACATACTTTGTCAAAGTTATTACATGTAAAAAAAAATATTAAAACTTGACCCGGTTTTTATTTGTTATCTATTTATTTGTTTGTTCTTGGTAAAGTATCGCACTTGATATTGTAGTTATGCTAAAAGACATTCACAAGACACAAATGCCTAGATTACATTTTAATTATAATTTTTATGTTAAGCATACACGCTTAACATAATAGTTACGGCTGTTTTTAAATTTTGGGTTTTTTTTATTTGAATTTTTCTATGATCAAAAAATACATAAAACCCTAAATTTTCACCATTCTACCAACCCCTATTTTTGTGGTGGAGCAATCATTGTTGAGACAGCTAGTATTTTATATAGAGTTTATTGCTTATTTTTCAATAACTTGATATTGCTGATCTAAATTAAAAGAAACAGATCACAGATGAGTAGTTAAAACTTAATCAAAAATTCTGAAAAATCATGTCTCATGTATGGATTCTTTATACCACCTTTGCAAACGGCACGAACTGTGTATCTTAAATTTGTTTAAGCAATATAATAAAGGATAATAAAATAAGGGCGCTTTTTAACGGCTGGTTTTCCGCTGGGTTAAGGCACGGTTTCTATCAGACCGTTGCCGGCTAAGGTTCAAACCTCCATAATGTCCCATACTTAAATTGTAAAATTAAAAGTAGTAATTGAAACACTGAATTGGGAAAAAAACGATTGAAAGACTCCGGAAACAATTTGGATCAGACCGCTAATTCTTTTAGCTCTAAAGCACATTAAACCGCAGGCTGCGCTAATGTCACAGGATGTGTTGGAACAGACGACCGAATTAAAATAAATCTATTCATTCAAAAAAACCTCCTGCCGCAAATAGTGAAAATCTATTTGTAAGAAGTTCATTCCATGGGGTTCCTTCTATCTGGCAGAATCTTGTTGCTCCGAAATATATTTGGCATTACACAGCGGACATAATCTTCTTTAAAATATTTTTAAGGCATATTTTTATTAAGTATAATTATTATTAATTAGCCAAATATATTTTTATGTCCGACTTCACAATAGCATACTTTAAGATGGCAGAATTTTATTAAGCATAATTGCCTTTGGTAAAAAAATATTCTGCATGATTTCGCTGTTTTTGCGGTCAGTGGGTTAGGGAATTGTTGTAACCTAGCCAGTCATCATAAATAATAGATAAATCAAAAACGAAAACTGACTTTTTTATATGTCAAAAAACGATTCTGACTGTGAACTTCCTGCAACATGATGGTTCTGCTTTTAAATTATTGTGGATATTAAATGTGTGGCTAAAGATGTTACCGGCATCTTTAGGCATAAATTTAATATACACATATCAGCAGATGGCATAACTTCAATTCTCAGAAAATCATTTGCAATTTACTCATTTAGCAGACATTTAAAAGCATAATTTTTATAAAAAATATCAACAATCTACATGAAGTTTATGCCATCCGCTGATATGCATAATAATGTTATGACATTAAGAGTTCTGCATTACAAGGTAGACCCGAATATCGCTGTGTTTATTCCATGTCTTTGTTTGTGAGTGATGTTTATGCACTTTTATCATAAATATAAAATAGCCAGAAGGTAAGAGCGGTATAAGTAAGACAAGAGCTGTCCTTACTTATACCGACGACCCCAATACATGACTGTTAAGTGCTTATAACAAACAATATAGAGAAGTATAAATTGAGATCATTGTAACAGTAATTAAAAATCTATTATTAAAACACTTTTTGAATGGATATGGAGCGCGATTTTTTTATTACTTGTTGTTTTGAATATTTTAAAGGTTGTTTAGTCTCAAACCAAGGCACTTTCTTTATCGAGCTGATAACACACGTTTTGATATACTTAATACGCATTTTCTACGCGTAAATGTCGAGTACCTACCAATTTTAATTGATTTTGTCGTTGTATTTTACTTTAATCGTACATTTTTTATGCCTAAACAGTAGGACACGGCGTTCCTAAACTTTTTTTAAATCTGTTTTGTATATTTTTTTTATTTTATAGTCATAGTTATATCATTTACATTTGTAATGGAAGTGACTTCATGAGTTATCTCATATTGAAGTCAGTTTTCAATTTGCCGACTTTGTATATAATACAGAGAGAAAAAAACAGCCCTTGCTGAGTTTCTTGCCGGTTCTTCTCAGTACAAGGTCTCCCGCCGTAGATGTACGAATGAATAACGTAGCTTTTCGACATTCACAAGTGCTTGTAACAGCCTAGACTGAATAAACGATATTTTTGGCGACAGAATAAAACTCTAGTTAAATGTTAGACTTTACTTAGAAAAAATATTTAAAGAGCGAAAACTAAAGACAATGAATAAAATATATATTTGGCATAAACAAGTGTTGCTATGCAACGAGAACGTCTAGGGCTGCGTTCTCAACACTCCGCCCCAGTGCCGTCCTCGCGCTCACGGCACTCATCTTCTCTGGTTGGAAGAACTGCAATGCGTGTTGATGGTCTCTTTAGAACACCGGTCTTGGTTTTAACATCAACGACCCGAATTCGTCCGTCATTCCCAGGATAGAGCTGGACGATAACCCCTCTAGGCCAGCAGTTTCTAGGCGAGTTGGGATCAACGATTAGCACCACGTCGCCGATCTTCAAGGGAGTCTCATCTCGATGCCATTTGTGTCGCGGCAGCAGAGCAGGCAGCACCTCCTTCATCCATCTCGCCCAAAATAAGTCGGTGAGTCGTTGTGCAATACGCCACTGACGGCGTAGGCAGAGGTCATCGTCATCGAATACACCGGGCGTTGGTAGGCTAGAAGAGGAACCTAAAAGAAAATGATTAGGTGTTAATGCTTCCGGGTAGTCCGGATCAACTGTGACATAAGACAGTGGTCTGCTATTTACTTAGCTCTCGACTTCAGCCAATAATGTTAGCAACGCCTCTTCACGCGGCGCTCTCTCCTTCAAAACAGCTCGAAGTGACGTTTTAACTGAACGAATAAGGCGCTCCCACGCTCCACCCATATGAGGGCTCACAGGAGAGATAAAATTCCACTCGACGCCTAGAGAAGTAACTCCATTCTGAAGCTCACATTGACACATCGCAAATGACCGCTTGAGTTCCATGTCCGCACCGCGAAGATTTGTGCCATTGTCGGAATACAACTTTTTGGGCCAACCGCGTCTGGCTGCCATACGCCTCAAGGCCATAATAAGTGCATCCGCTGTAAGACTATGAACTAACTCTATATGCACGGCGCGCACCGTCAAGCACGTAAATAATACCGCATACACCTTTTCGCGGCGTCGACCAACTGTGATTTCAAGAGGTCCAAATAAGTCTACTCCAGTTGCTGTAAAAGGTCGGTGATGATGCAACATACGAGCCTCTGGTAAGTCACCCATTAATGGAGGTTTTGGCTGCACCCTTCTTATACGGCAAAACAAGCATTTCTTCGTTACAGATCTGACTGTAGGTCGTATCTTCATGATCCAATATAATTGCCTTAATTCGTTGACTACAGTTTCATTACACCCGTGCGCTGCTTTCCGATGAAAATGCATCACTATAAGACGAGAAATATGACTCTTGCCATCTAAAATTACAGGATGTTTCACATTATTTTTGACATCTCTCGCCAGTTTAATTCGACCTCCAACTCTCATTACTCCAGAGTCGTCTAAGAAAGCATTTAGTGTACGCAGCCTGCTAGTATTGTCGATGACTCCCTTGTACTCAAGAGTCTTACACTCACAAGGAAACGACTCGAGCTGTGAGTAACGCATTAATAATGCCTCTGCTTCCTGTAGCATGTCACAGGTTATTCTGCAACTATTTTCTAACTTTCTACATCGGCGAATAAACAATAAAACTGTAGCCGTACTACGTAGTAATCGAGTCCAGGAAGAAAATCTAAGGGGATCTGGCACAGGTAAGCTCAACGTTGATTCTTGTATTATATGTATAGTCTCTAAATCATTGTTATTTACTTTGTTCTCTGTTTCAGATTCACACGGCCAATCAACGTTCGACGTGCTCTGCAGAAACTGAGGCCCACGGAACCACTCGCAATGAACGTCAAACTTGTATGAATTTATCTTAGTAGCAATATCGGCAATGTTTAAAGTAGATGGTACATAATGCCATTCTTTAATTTTTGTTAAGCCATCTATCTCACCCAGTCTGTTCGCAATAAATATCTTATAGTTTCGATTTTCATTTCTTAACCAATGTAAAACTATTGTGGAATCAGTCCAAAAATATCGCTCAGCTGGCTCTATACTATGTTCCTCTTGAATAACTGCAGCTAAGCGACTTGCTAATAAAGCACCTTGGAGTTCAAGTCGAGGGACAGAGACTGGGTGCACTGGCGCTACTCTACTCTTGCTGGCAATGAAAGACACATTAACACGAGCTGGTTGATTCTGGCTAGGCTTGTATATTATTCGCCAGTAAGCGACAGCGGCATATGCACTCGGCGATGCATCACAGAATGTGTGCAATTCTATGCGTGACTCTTCCAAATCATACTCGGGTGGAAAATAGCATCTTGGGATTCTTAACTGTTTAATAACGTTCAACTCTAACATCCACTTCTTAAATTCATGGAATTGTGTGTCCAATATTTTGTCATCCCACTTAATGTTTGTTTTCCATGTACTCTGTATCAAAATTTTAGCTCTGATAGTAAAAGGTGATAACAGGCCATAAACATCAAAAATTGACATGACAATTCTAAAAAGTTCTCGTTTTGTAGGCCGAGTCTGGGCGCTAACTAAATCCTTAGCAATTCTTTTTAGGGATAAATCGAAGCCCAGCGAATCTTCTATTGGGTACCACAACAATCCCAAGGTACGCTCGCTCAGATTATGGCTTCCCAGCTTCAACTTAATGGCGTTGTCACTAAGTTCTTCCTTTGGCATGCCATCTAAAATCTCAGGCCTATTACTCATCCAGTTGACTATATGAAAACCACCTTGCTTATGTATAAAAGATATATCTTTTACCAACCTTGCACACCTGACAACATCATTCATACTATGAATACAGTCACCCATGTAATGAGACTTGATAATAGCGTTCACTGCGTTAGGCATCTCGGGTTGAAAGCGCAGCGCGTTCTTGTTCTTCACAAACTGAGCTATGAATGGCGAACAATTAGCTCCGAACACTAGGGACGTCATAACAAACTTCTTTAGAGGTTGGCTGGAATCCTTCCGCCAAAGAAAACGGAAGACGTCTCGATCATCTTCACGCGCAGAAACATATCTTTGATATCTCCTGCTATAGCCACTCGCCCCTCTCTGAATCGAAACATTATGCCTAATAAGGATTGTAGCAAGTCCGGACCTTGAAGCAAAAAATCGTTGAGTGAATACCCTCCAGACTTTGCAGCAGCATCAAAAACAACTCTCAACTTCTTCTTGTAGGGATTATCTACCCCAAAGTGTGGCAAATACCAAATACGGTCAGGCGGAGTCGAAGTTTCCTCCACTTCACTGGCGTAATCGTTCAGAAGGAGGTGGTTAATCCTGTCTCGATATCTTGACGCGTATTCGTCATTAGACCTCATCTTACTCTCAACAATCTTTAGCCTCTTGTAAGCATTTGGAAAGGAGTTGGGTAGCGCAGCATCACTTCTCCATGGTAAGCCAACTTCCCAATGACCATCGACTAATTTGGAAGTGTCATCAAGTATTTGAACAGCAAGACTTTCTTCTTTGTTTTGTCTAGGTTTCGAAGTTACACCAATGGCCTCAAATGAGAAAGAATAACGTATGAGCTCCGACAACTCGTTAAGCATATCATTTGCTGCTGGCGCGTCGACTTCTTGTGATAGACTCGTTGATAAATGGTTAATTGATTCAGCACTAGTAGTATGCGTCAAATTACGGCGCGTGTTGTAAACTATGCCATGTACACACCAACCCAATAACGTACGAGTCAAGTAGGGCTTATGTTTCCCCTCCGATATCGTATCAATCGGAGCGAGCAAATGGTAGTGGTCTTGACCAATCAGTAACTCTGGTTTGACATTATCGAACAGCAGCCAATCTTGGAATTTTCGAAGGTGTTCGTAGCTGTCAACTGTAACATTTGAAAGCTTCTGTACAGGTAAATCCAAAGCATCAATCTTACGTGCCCGAATGTTGAATGTGTCGTTGTTAGTGCTAGATATAGTAAAGTTGACTGTCTCACTTTGACATACCAATTGTCCTGAGCACCAAGCGCTGCGTACGCGTAACGTCTCGCTATTACCATGTAAGCCTACAGCATCTGCAACTAGAGTTGAAATCAGTGAGACCGTCGCACCATCATCCAACAAAGCAAAAGTCTTGATATGACCTTTCGGACCGACTACAGTCACTGGTACTACCTTCAATAAAACTGTACGTTTTTGCGACATAGAAGTATTTGTTACAGCTTCACTGGATTCACCAATATCACAGTTAATGTTTGTGTTTACATTCTCGTCTGTCGTAGGCGTCGCAGTAACCTCCGTCTTAAAGTTCTTCGTATACCAATGTAACAAATGATGATGTTTCAAGCCGCAGCTGTCAATATCGCAAACGTTGCTCTGGCAATCTGAAACGTCGTGAGTTGAAATTAAACATTGGGAACATAACTTGTTCATACGAACAAATTTCCATCGATTGCGACGCATAGCCCGCTTGAAATATTTACAATCAGGTAGCGTGTGTACACCTTTCTTACAGAACTTGCAGTTATCATCACCAGCAGTCAAAAATACACGATGTGGTTGAATTCGACGCTCCTCTGGTCTTTTCTTTTGTTGGTCTGTATAACTGTGTATATGAGAAACTCCTGACGATACCGCCTTGACAGCTTCTGTCATAAGAAAATCAGATAACATCTCAAACTTTGACTTTGCTTCTTCGCTTTGAATTTGCTCAAAAACATAGTCAGACCAGCGATTAATTAGGCTGCTGGGTAATTTTGACAGCACTGTATTCACAAGTTCAGGACTTCGCAAATAATCCGACTGCTTAATGGACTGTGCAGTAACAACAAAATTCTTAATTTTTGTGGCAAAGTTGACAATGTCGGTGTGATACGATAGAGGTAACGGTGATAATCTCTTGATTTGTGTTACAATTTTATTGATGACAGCTTCAGGCTGGCCGAATCGTAATTCAAGAGTCTCCATGATATTACTTGGGTTTGTCTTACCAATTAAAAGCCAGGCTACAGCATCCTTTGCTTCTCCTTGCAAGCACTTACGAAGGCGCTGAACGTTCTCTGCATCGCTGAATTTGCATAGCCTAGTAGTCTCGTAGTAAGACTCTCTGAAATGCAACCATTCGATTGGGTCACCAAAGTAAGGTGGCTGGTCTTTGGACGCGGCTATCCTCGAAAGAAGTTGTTGATTGTGCTCATTGTGTATCACAGTAGCGGAGGTCTGTATGGCAGTTGTCAGGGCGGCAGCGAGTCTATCAATATCCGTACCGGTACTAATGTGATGTTGTGGTTGCAGCGGCATGGCGTGGAAAGGTTTAGTGTCATGGGCTGCAGCAACATCGTGCGCCGGTGGTAACTCCTGGTTCACCTGGTAACCATTGTCGATCCAGTTCTCGATCTGCGCATGGTCTGGACCGTCGACAGAGCGGCGAGTCACGTCGCTTCGCTGTGATGATACAGCATCAAGAGCAGCTAGGTCAGCTTCTAAGGTTTTGTCAATCAATTCTAGCCTTACCTTCGCTTTTTCTTTTTCAGCATCGCGGATGAGCTTAATTCTTCTAGCTTCTACAGACGATTTAGTTTTTTTTGTACAAAGAACGTCTAGGGCTGCGTTCTCAACAGATATTGAATTTTGTATGTAAAAATGCAAGCGCGTGTTACCGACGCGTTTCATTTGCGTTGGTAAAAATGTTAATAAAGACACATCGTCTTCTTTTTCGTACGTGGGACACTCAAAAGGTTTGATGAACTAAAAAACTAACTTCTATAAAAAAAAAATATTAAATCTTTTCAAAGAACTCTCCACCAGACCTCTACGCAAAGTTTCATGCGTCTGCACCAATTTTCAAATAATTTTTTCCAGTCCTCCGGAGATACCCCTTTAAAGGCCTTCTCAAACGCTGCTAGCGCTTCTTCCGGCGATGAAAACTGTATCCCTTTTAGCTGGTTTTTTTTTAGGGAATAAAAAGAAGTCACACGGAGTCAAATCAGGACGGTAAGGAGGTGTCCCAGGTCACCCTCTGGTTGGTGTGGAGTCCAGGAAGTCCTTCGTTTTGATCGCAGAGTGCGCGGGCGCGTTGTCGTGGTGAAGAAGCACCCCGAGGAGCCCGGTGTTAGGTCGCTTGGTGTTCATTGCAGAAAAAACTTCTGGCAGGCATTTTGTGCTATACCATTTGGCGTTGATGCTGCTTTGGTCTCGAAGTGGAATTGAAATTAGGTACCCCGTCAAAGTGAAGAAACTAGGGATCAACATTTTCCCTGCGCTCCTCGATCGCTTCACTTTCTTAGGCGTTGGTTCATTTTGAAAC
Organism: Chilo suppressalis; assembly: GCA_902850365.2. Taxonomy (NCBI): domain Eukaryota; kingdom Metazoa; phylum Arthropoda; class Insecta; order Lepidoptera; family Crambidae; genus Chilo; species Chilo suppressalis. Next base: position 4,276,616 of record OU963910.1, read on the forward strand.
AGCTAAACTGTCGACTGACGCTTTGTTTCTGAATCGTATTAACAAATCCAGGATTCGTCACCTGTCACAATTTCGAAAACGCCGTGACGAGCCTGCATCAAATTTTTGTTTCACATCACTGCACCAATCCACACGGGCCTGCTTCTGGGCTTCGGTGAGGTTGAGCGGCACCCAGCGGGAAACTATCCTCCTTACGCAAAGGTGTTAATGCAAAATCTTGTGAACACTTCCTGAACCAATCTGCAGAGTATGCTGAATCTCTTCGTACTTCGTCTGTTTTCTTGTATTATTTTTTTTTACTGCCAGCACACTTTCTTCGGTGAATGTCATCGTAGGAAGATCACTCCTTTGTTCATCCCCCAAAGTCAGACGACCGCGTTTGAACTCGCCGCATCAGCGGTAGATGGTTGCTTCTGAAGATCCTTCATCCATAAAAGCAGTTCGAAATCGATCAAATGACTCATCAGTTTTTAGGACACATTTTAAAGCGTAAAAAATCATAGCATGAAACTGTTCTCGATGCAGATCCATTTTTTAATGAACCAAAAAAATTTAATTGGCTCTGGAAAAAATGCGGAGAGAAATTGGAAAATCGAACAGTGGTATTTTTACTTTTAAATAATCAAAGTTTTCAAAATAATTACAAGTGGCCAGTGTCTTGTACATAAAAACTTCTTTTCGCAAAACTTTCTGAGTGGCCTGGTACGGACGTTCGGTACCGACCTCAAACCTCGCTAGCACCGTGTCAGTGTAGTTAACAAACCTACATAATGTCCCATACTCACCTGAAGAACATAGACACGGTTTAAAACTTCCCTAAACACGGCTAAAAATCGCCTCGCTAACAAAAGCTCTGAAAAGTTCGAGATTAACATGGATTAATGAATCAAATAACGTTCGGAAACGCGCGTTAATGGTAATTTAATGTATGGTCTTATCCGGATAAGCCATCTAAATTAAAACGTCTGCGAGCGAGCGAGTCCTTTCTAATGAGGCCGGAGGACATTTTCAATTTGCGACGGCCACATCTGCTCTGCAACAAGGAGTTCTTGCACCGAAGCGCCGGACGAGTTGTATTGTGTGCCGATCTGCTTTATTTATTTTGTTCACTAGTAAGTACTTCAGATTGAAAGTAGAAATTAAGGTACGCAATGAATGATCAGTATTTTTCTGTACAAGGCTGGAATTTTAATTCGCGGCTGAAGTTACAGGTAAATGTGTGCCATGGCTAGAGCCATCCACACCTTGCCGGCCTGATCTCAATGTACCGTGGAGCATTGACAACTTACCTACTGATCAACTCGAATACAATTTAGGTACACGATATTGTGACGTAAGGTAAGTCTTTTGTAAGCTAGAAATTACATACCCATACTGGCACCCACCGTAATTGGGAGGAAGTTGCGAGTGGATGTTATTTAGGTAATTAAAATAAAACAATCTTACGAATTGCGAGGAAGGTTTTCGATAGTTAATGAAATTAAATTAATGAAATATATTTTATTGGAACAAAAACAGTGAATACAATAAATGTGTACTATAATAATTGCATTAGTTATAAAAACTGTGTCGCAACTGTTATCACCCACCTCTGAGAGTACATTGGAGTTCCTTACATACAACAAACTAACAATAAATATTATGAATGAGTTACTCGAATTGAACATTTGGAACCCTTAATTACATTTCATTAAGTCGTTAGCCCGTGCCCGCCGTATACGGGTGCACGAAAGATATGTTTTTGTGTCGGTTAAATAAAAGGAAATCTCTTGTTTACCCGCACCTCTCTTCCATTGGCACTCGTATTCGGGCTTGTGACCAAGTGTAATCGCGCCATTACTTTGTGTGCGAGTTCAAATTGCGATTGACCGATTTTTCTTTTATTCTCCGACCACGCAAGAACAAGCTTACTTACTAAATATACTACCGTAATACAAACTGGGATAAAAACTAGGTAGGTATATGTTTTATACTCACACAGAGCAGAATAAAATCAAATGAGCGCAAGACCTGAAATAATGCGGCACTATTTGTCAGCCGCGGTTATCCTATTAAAGCTGGCTTAACACGGCCACCTGAGCTGTGGAACTCCTGAAGATTAAAAATAGTTCGTAGTACAACACCACTTGTGGATGGTCAGGCCAGGACTATTGTGAAACCCTGCAGACTGTGATGTTTTTTTTTAAATTACGATGGCCGAGTGGTTTGTATGCCGGGTTTCATGGTGTCACCGACTCGAGAGGTCCCGGGTTCTAATCCCGGTGGGGGCATTTGTTTGTGTGATGAATACGTGCATTTGTACTCCAGTCATGGATGGTTAATATGTATTTCTATATAAACATACTTTTATATATGTACTGGATATGTATTTTATCCGTTACCCTAATATCCCATAACACAAGCCGTACAGCGTTTACTTTGGGGCTAGGCTAATTGGTGTGAGTGTTGGAAATATTTATTTATTTTATTTATCGAGGACAGTGAGGGGAAGAAATAAAATAACGTTAACAAGCTCTCTCTTTTTGCATGTTTTTGGCACGCGAAACACACACTTGCGTTAAGTCTCTATAGGTTAGGTTAGGTTACGGTGACCGCTTTGCTTCGGTCACTACCTGCACCGAGTCGCCCGTCGGGAGGAGACGCCGCGGTGTCATCACTGCGCCTCTCCCGACGACACGGCCGAGCACACGTTGATCGTGTGCCCGGCCTGGCGAAATGAGCGCCGCGTACTGATTGCGGCGCTCGGCGGAGGAGGCCTCACGCTGCCAAGTATGGTAAGAGCCATGCTTGGTAGCGAGAGAGCCTGGAGGGCGGCCGCCTCCTTCTGCGAATCTGTGATGGCGCAGAAGGAGGCAGCGGAGAGGGAGCGGGAGGAGGACGCTCTAGCCCCCCCTCTCCGGCGTAGACGGGTGGGCCGAAGAAGGCAGGCAGCGGTGTCTGCCGGTCTTCGACGGCCCTAAGGTGGTCTGGGAGCGGCCTGACCAGCCGCGCGTCCTAGTATCCTAGCGCAGTCCCCCTGAGGCGCGTCGGTCCACTCGTTGGGCCGGGCCTGCCCGGGGGCGTCCCAGTGAAGTGGCGCACGCTAAGGTGCGTCGATCCTGAGACGCCCCCATATGGGCGTAGGAGGGTACCGGGGCGTTTTAGTGGAGTAGGATCAGTGTGGCCTTCCGCACTGGTCCTGCTTGAGTAGGGTCGGCACTGTTTCCCGTGCCGGCGAGTCCCACACACGCCGTGCGCCTAGTCAGCGTCACGGTATGGTGCGTAACTGTATTTCCCCTCATCACAAAAAAAAAAAAAAAAAGGTTACGGTGACCGCTTACCGTAGGGCGCGCCATACGCAGTTTGTCATCCTTTTAACTATAATTTCGATATATTAATAGCTATTGAGGCACAAAGCGGCTTTTTCAGAACCCGGAAGGAAGAGGTGAAGTCATGCTGGTTTCAAAGATTAAAATTGTCAATCTCCGTGATGGAGTGGTATATACACCGGTTTTCAAGGTGTCTCCTACTCAGAGGTAATGGGTTCGAGTCCCGGTGTGGTAAACGTTTGTATGATAATACAAAGAACACCTGAGTGTTAAAAATTCAGAGTCATGGCTGTTTAAATATATCTACAAAAATCTACAACTTTTAACTGTATATATTTTTTATAATTATACGCATACGAGGAGACAGCTCACCAAATGGTAAGTGATCACAGTCGCCCATAGACACCTGCAACACCAGGAGTATCACAAATGCGAGGCCTTTAAGGAATGTGTACGCTTTTCTTCAATGTTTTTGTGTCGAATTTTTCCGGGAACACTGCTGGCAACAGTATATTCCACATTTTTGTCGTACAAGCTAATAATCTCGACAATAACGAACGGTTGTAGATAGCTATGCAACAAGATGATGAAGATGACATTTTTGTCGCGCTGTACGACGACGAAAAACAGCAGCCGGAATTAATCCGAACCAATCCTCAGAACACTCCCTGTCTTAAAGCGGTAGAGGATGCAGAGCGAAGCAACATCCCTACGCAAACCAAAGGATCAAGCTAATCGGAAAGGTTCTGGACGATTCGAACCGCTCGGTGCTGGATGCGATCAAGGGGAGATGCTGGTACTGGGGTGTCCCTGCTCAAAGATGAGAATAATATGTATTCTAACCGTTACCCTAGTTTTCCATAACACACGCCTTACTTTGGAGCTAGACTAATCAGTGTGAGTGTAGGTATTATATTTTTCAAAAAATTTGCTCAAAATTTTCATTTACGGAAGTTGTATACATTTGCTCGAAAGTCCAAATTATGGGCCATATAACGGAGCGTGCGGTAATTTTTTTTTATGTTATTTTTCTATCGAACCTCCTTGGAAGCATTATTATAATCATCTTTTTTTGAAGAATATGGACTTTTAATATATACCTTTGTCTCACTTTAATACTAAAAAGAAAAAGAAACTAAAGCTGTAGATCTAATTTGCAAGTGGTTCCATTTAAAAATGTGCGCCATTTTTTATTAGAAGAAGTTTGCTCCATTCCTTTTTTATGTTTATTACTTTTTGGTACCTACGCTGATATCTCACAAATGTGTTGAAAAACGTTGTTTGGCATTCGTGTGGTTGGCATTAACAAACTACATTCGTCTACTCGTTTGTAATAACCAACTTTCCGCACTAATATCATAAATAACTATTATTATTACAACTGAATCCCAAACATAATCCCAGATACAAATCAAAATACTTTTTTTGGCATGAAAATGAAGTGAAATCTTAAAATATATTTTCTTAAATCTCCTAGCTATTACTTACCTTTACAGAATAAGCATAATGCAGACCGTTGTGCGATAAGCCAGCAACTAGGGTTACCAACAGTGTTGTCGATTCTGCCATGATTTTCAAAGGTGCACTTGCAGCAATTTTGCTAAAACTCGATTCAACAAACAAAAATTAAACACACTGCGCCGTTTCGATCGATACTGGAAAAGCGAAAATTGTGTTCATATGCACTGTTATCAGATTATTTTCGTTAGGGAATTTCTTGATTCCGTCGTCGCGTTCAAAGCCCGCGATAAAATCTATGCAATAGCTTAACTAGATATATCCCATGGGAAAATGTCAAAACGTCAATTTGACATTATTGTATGAACTATAACTGGTTTAAATTAAATTGAGATATAGCGAAATAACAGTACCTAAACCTGAAATTAAATTTGACAACAGTGTATCCTGTTCATGTTATACAGAATAAAATGAAGAGATTGATTTTAAATTTAGTTTCAAGTTTAAAGAATCTTTCCAGAATCGACACTGCTACCGAAGGTGCGTTGTTAAAATTTGGGACTAAGGAAATCTTTTTTGTAAAGATAAATAACATTATAAAATGAAAATTATTGTCTTCATTACATCTTACATTATCAGCCTATTCATGTCCCCACTGCTGGGGCACAGGCCTTCCCTATGGATGGAATAGGGAGTTTGGGCCATGACCCACCACAATTGGTCGGTGCTAACGACTGCAGATGCAGCCGGGACCAACGGCTTACCGTACCTTCCGAAGCACTCACAAAATATTCAAAAAGTATATCCTTGGAAGTGTTGCTATCATAAAGTTTAGAAGTCTGATTCGCTTAAATATAAATAATATACCTAATAATATATTGTATGTTTTTAAAGTAACTTATGAATTTGGTAACCAAGATACAGGAAGGCCGTGTTTGGCGTCGCTATCACTAAAATCAGTTTTTGCTCCATAAGAAAAAAAACTCTAACTTTTCACAGCTTTTTTAATCTACATTACGAACACTTTGTACCATTATCTTAGTATAAGAGCAATGATTTTGAACAGATAACATTTTTTTGCCAACCCTATTTGCAAATAAGCTAGGTTCTTTTTTAAACACTTCACTTTATTTTACTTATTCCACGGATTAGACCGGCTGTAATTCGGAATGCAAACTATTCTTTACATTGGTAAGTATCCGGATTAATGAGACAGAAAATAAAACTAATTGGCATCTACCACTTAAATAAAAATGAGTCCTAGAGATAACTAGGTTTCAATGTTTCAGCGCAGTTTGTAAGTACCTACTTACCAAAAATAAAAACCGAAAACTCAAAGAATTCACGCCAAAAATTTAATGCTGAATAACCGCATGCCACTGTGGTGAAAACTTCTGAACATTTTCTTTCTCTCCGGTGAACTCCTCGTCCTCTCAATATTTCAAATTTACGTAAAAGTCAGTACCTACTACCTATCTACCAACCTTCAAATTTAAACTGCACAAACCGGTAGCATTTTAGTGCATTTTAGAAGCCTTCGGTCTGTCGATCGAGACAGCGCATTCTTGCCCATAGAGAGTGCGGGTGTCAGTCTGTCTCTCCTTATATTCCGTTTGTGTCCATCTAGAGGCGGCTCACAGAGCACGCGCACCAGAATCCACATCACTCAATTTTTGTTCAAAATCGAAATTACTAAAGTTGGTGGCGTTCGGTAAGATTAAGCCGCGTTTTCATTGGATACGCCAATGTAACGTCACAATCGGATATTATGGCAAATTTATGTCGACATCTGGAGGCGTGTCACACGCATGATATGTAATAATACTACCTATACTTTGCACAAGCGGTTCCTCGTTTATGCGGTTTCTATAGGAGGTGCTCTGTGAGGCGACTATTTAAGTAGCGTCAGTAACGGCCTTGTTTAGACACGTCACCCCGCGGCCTCAGCGCTAATGTTCTGCCGACTGTACCTAACCAGTGTAGACCTAAGAATATTAAGAAATGTCCAAAGTACAGTGATAACTTTTAAAAGTCAGTATTGATGTACATTCGTGTCAAGTACAGCGATAGGTCAAGTTACCCAAAACTCCCAAATTTTATGAAATGTCTTTATGAAATTATTGAAATAAGATTAATATTGACAAAGTGTAATTACTGCGTGATCCTCTGTGAGGTACAGGTTACTACTCCAGACGCTCCTATCCGAGCGGAAAATCCGTTACACTCTACCAATTAGATTAATATTGACAAAGTAGGAATGATGACTGGCTTTATTTTCTTTATCTATCAGGTAGATAATCAAAAAGTATTAGACACTTTTTTACACAATCAAAACTTAAGATAATGTTAAGTTAATAGGTAAATAAAATTAAGTTAATGTTATTGAATAAATGCTTATATAGCCTCTAAGAATATCTAAATGTTAAAACTGTTATGGGATAGATATAATAAATAATTAATTATTTTTATTAAAATATGATATAATATAATAGTTGTACATAAATCTCAGTACCGTAAGTGAGGGTTACTTTAGCTCGGGCGGATAACTTTGTCTCAAATCAGAAAAAAATATTGAACTTGCCGCTCCATCAGTATCTCTTGGGTGACCGTAATAGTTCCAGTTGAAAATCACAGATAGCCACATAGGTGCGTAGTGTGGTGTTGTTATACCGACATCGTTCCTGTATCAAGTTGTCATTGTAACGCGGGATTTTTGTAACTGAAATAGTTCGCAAGTTCATGCGCAAACTTTTTCAAAACTGTGGTTTTCGGTAAGTTTACTATTTTTTCTAAATATAAAGTTATATTTTTATTTAACTTAATTATTTTTGGGCAAAAATATCCATTTGTGTATTCAGTATGCTAATGGTGATCTGTTATAAGGGTTACTTAACCCCAACATGGCTTAAAATGAGTTTTTTTCACAGAGAAAACTCAACGAGCTAAAGTAACCCTCTTTAAGGCCAACTTTGGCCCAAAATTAAAAAAACATATATTAACCCTTAAATATTATTTTTTCCTATTTTCGTATGATTACTTTGTACTTATACTTTAAACTTCACAATGGAAAGATATAAACGCAACATATTCATCACAAAGAGAAGCTAAAATTTTATTTGAAAAAAAAGTGCACATTTTAGATCAAAGTAACCCGTAGTTACTCGGTATACAATATCTTATTGGATTAGTATAAATAGATAATTTTTATAAGTTTTAATATATAAATAAGACGTCCTCTCCTCTTCCTATTGCGATACCCTACAGGGTCCTTGTGTGCTTTGTATCTGTTTAAAATTACCACCTTTGTATCCCCATTATGGTTTGCAATAAATGTTAAATTCAATTGTTTTCAAAACATTACACATATATATAATTATTGATTTAAAATGTCTCATGACGTACTCCAACTGCACCTACACCAGAACAAAAAACGGACGACAAAATCATTACAAAAGAGGAAATTTCTCCATTAATAGATAAAGCTATTGTAACAATTTCAGGAAAAGAGAGAAAGCCTGAAGAGGGATTGACAACACATGAACATGAACCCACACCAATAGTCAATGTTGAAAAACCAGTTGACGATCATAAAGTTTCTCCTGTGCTAGAAAAACCAGTTGAAAGAAAATTATCTCCACAAGTGGAGGGCAAAGAGGAAAGAAGTCCCACTGCAGTACTTTACTCCCAAACTTTAACTTTGTATTTTTTTGGTCGATTGACAAAAGAAATAATACTTATATTTCCATTGCTTTTTTTATAATAATCTACCTGACGGACTTAATAAAGTTTCGTTTAGTTTACCCCTAAACATTCTCATTTCAATATTTAAATTAATTCAGTGAGCAGAAAATCCTTTTTTTATATTTTAAGTGCCATATCTACTAGAATCATAATGCCCGTCACCTAAGCTTTTAGACTTGCATAGCGAGCTTCTAAACTTTAAGCTCGGCTCATATATAATTCTAACTGTAGCTTTTGTGCCGTCGGGAAATAGCCGAGAGTTCAACATTAATAATTTAACCAGTCTAGTTAACTGGAGACGAACGGTTGAATACGGTTTCGCTAAGATAATGTATGGGTTAACGTTGTGTTTCACACTTCGATATTCATTACCGCATACATTTGTTAACGTGTAAATTAGATGAGAAATATTTTCATAATATAAAGAGGTTTATTGTCAGCCTATTGATGTCCCCACTGCTGGGGCACAGGCCTTCCCTATGGATGGAATAGGGAGATTGGGCCATGACCCTCCACGCGGGCCCAGTGCGGATTGGCGGGTGCTAACGACTGCAGATGCAGCCAGGACCAACGGCTTAACGTGCCTTCCGAACATGGGACATTAATAGGCTGATGATGATGACTCTTGGTTTCATCTATAGTTAAATTTGATGCAGTTATTGTCACGTATACAGTAAATACATAGTAATTTTTCTATAGGTATTCAAGTTTTTTTTTCTATATAAAAATATCACAAAGTCGCGGTCAGCCGCTCGTAATACCTACACAATGAATTCCCGTTATCCAAAAGAAATCTCGTAACAATAAATTAAGTAAAGAATCCTAATCTTCGTAGTCAAGTGACGGCAAACCAATGAAATAAAACGAGCGAGCCTTACAGTAGTCGCGTATGATGTGTAACATTTGAAACCTCACCTAATATTAGTAAAAAAAGAAATAAAACCTACTACAAAAGGAATAAGCCATTTGAACATTATGTTCTAAAATCAAATCAAATAGCGCGCTTTCGCGACTTCCTGTTACACACTTCCATCCCATTTCACGAAATCACTCCCACAAATGGCTGGAAAGCGAGAGGAAAGATGTTACACATCAAAAATAGCCTCGGCCTGAACGGAACAGTGATGGATGAGGAACGCAGCTTCATTACTTAATTGCTGAACGCTGCTGTAGACATGCTCCGGAAAGAACAGACATAGCCAGAGACAATCATCCAATTTCATTTTATAGTCCTTTTTTCATTTTTTTTTATTATTTATTAATTAGTAAGATTTTTGTCCTCTATCCGGAGCAAAGATGGGATCAATGGTGTAGCGAGCTTACACAGAAGGAGCATATTAACTACTAGTGGCCCGCCCTCGCTTCGCTTCGGTGTAGAGTTGTAGTGTAAACTATAGTTTTTGTTCTCAGTCTTGTGCTATAAACAATGACTTTATTTATATAATTACACGTGTTATTGTGAGTCAACCATATAAGATAGACATATGCTGTTGCGGGATATTTTTTAGACAATTTTATGTAGAATATTTCTGTCATACATGATTTCTATGTAACTTTAACCATTAAGGCTGCACACGTGACGGAAGCTTAAAAAATGGAGTAACTTCTCCCGTTTTCCCAACATTTCCCTTCACTACTCTGCTGCTATTGATTGTAGCGTGATGAAAAGTATACTATAACCTGCCCAGGAGTATGAAGAATAATTGTACTAAGTTTCGTTAAAATCCGTCGAGTAGTTTTTGTCTCTATAAGGAACATACACACAGACAGACAGACAGACAAAAATTTTACTGATTGCATTTTTGGCATCAGTATCGATCACTAATCACCCCCTGATAGTTATTTTAAATATATATTTCATGTACAGAATTGACCTCTCTACAGATTTATTATAAGTATAGATGACTTTAAAAAGAGTCGGAATATATGCACTCGGAAATACAGACGCAGGCCAGTCAATTCGTCGACAGTACGCACTATAAAAGTATTTGAGAAGCGTTTGGTGCTAAGAGGAACAGCTATTTCATACCTATATTCATTCACGCCTGCTTCTTGCGGCTCCTATTAGAATCCTATAGGCAGGCCCCAAGAAGACCATTCAAGGATGGTTAGTGTAGCAGTTTATAACTGATGTACCATCTATCTTCGCGTTTGGACTTTATCACCACTTAACATCAGGTGGGTTAGAGTCATTTGCTTACCTGGCTATAATTATTTTATTAGCTTCTAGCTTCATCGTGCGGACTGCCAAACTGTGGAATTCCTTGCCTGAGCCCTTGCTCCCCGAGCACTACAATCTAACGGTCTTCAAAGCAAGATTGAACCGGTTTTTATTAGGTAAGCGCGCTCCATCGTAGACCATAATATTGCTTTCCGTCAGGCGAATTATGGTCAAGCGCTTACCTATTACCGAATAAAAAAAAAAAAAAAACTGTGGGTCAATAAAGGTTGTTTAATGCTCTAATTTCTAAATGCGCTAATTTCTGTACCCTTAGTACGAGTTCTACAATTACGAAAACTATGATAGTTTTCGTGTTATTTCAATACAAATAAACAGTGTTTAAAATCTACCATTAAATCGTGTGCGTCTTCTTAAATTTTAAGAATATTTGGTTACTTTTCACCAAAATGGACATAGAAACATAATTTACAATTACGAAAACTATGATAGTTTTCGTGAGCTCAAACTCGTACTTAGGATACTGCTTCTAAACATTACGTTGTACGCGCGTAAGCGGATTTCTGGTTAACAGTTCTTATAAATATTTTCATTTAGCTTCCACAACACATATATGAAAAACGTGAGGATAATAATAATTCTAAAAATGGATAAAGTAATAAAAAATGTATAGTTTTACTTTTTTTCAGAAATTAAGGGATAACGAAAACCGTTTTGTTGACATTTCTGACGGAATCCCTTTCGGGTGAAAAGGGACGTAAAAATTTAAGCCTCCCAACTATATCAAACGAACTTATCAAAGCGCCACCCACTCAAGCTCGGCCGGAGATTTCTGACCGGCCTAATTAATACCTTACTCCGCAAACAGGCGGTAAAACGGTATACGAAAGCGAAAAAACATTCGTTTCGCAATCTCTCAAGCGAAACATGACGACCCGATTGAATCAATTTAAACTCCGAAAATCTCATCTCCGAGGGTCCGTCCCTAATTATGCTGCGGAAGGACCGGGGTACAAAAGAGACAAATATAGAATTTAAATTCGAAAATTCAAACTTCGAACGAGCATCCCTTATTACGCAAAGAATAGAGGTTTGTGTTTAGTAATGAAACTTTTTGGTGGGAGCTAAAACAATTTTGTCGAGGTGTAATCGTCTGTTCCAGGCAGCGGGAGGGGGCGGGATAAGGGTTTCCAAAATGGCCGCCGTAAGATTTTGTTCGGTAATATTAATTAAATCTTCGTAATTTATGGCCGGGCTCGTAGCACGTGCTGCTTATGATTTATGGTTTTTGCTGTGCTAATCTTGTTTATGTTACTATGTTTCATTTAGACATGTATACCTAAGCATACTTACTTAAAAGACTTGTTAGAAAATGACTCGACTAGTTATACTAAGCTTCTACATTTCGCTTTTTTGTAAATGCTTACCGAATGTCCACACTAGATGTCTTAAGTGATGATAAAATTTTGTTAATTTTTAGCTTTTTGAGGACTTCTAGTTGCTATGAAACACAAGTTTTTGAAAAATGGAAGATATTCCTATGTCCATAGAATGAGTAAAATAATATTTTATATATGAAAATTATTTCTTTAGAGATAAAAATCATTGAGGAATCATTTTGAGAACGTTTGTATGTAAGAAATATTGGCCGCCTCCCCTTTTAAGTTTACATAGAGTTGAGCAATGAGCAATGAGCAATGTCATCTCCATCTAATCTATTTTTGCAAAATACCTAGATTTTTGTAAAACCTAGATTTACCAAATGATCCTACGACATGTACGCGTACGTCCGTGGTCGAGTGGTTTGTACGCCGGGTTTCATGGTGTCGCCGACTCGAGAGGTCCCGGGTTCAAATCCCGGTGGGGGCAGATGTTTGTGTGATGAATACGAGCATTTGTACTCCAGTCATGGATGTTTAGTATGTATATCTATAAAAATATACTTATAAATGTACAGTATATGTATTCTATCCGTTACCCTAGTATCCCATAACACAAGCCTTATAGTGCTTACTTTGGGGCTAGGCTAATTGGTGTGAGTGTTGGAAATATTTATTTATTATTATTTATTTATTATATTTAGATTTATATATAACAATTACTAACTAGTGCGATTAGTAATTTGTCGATGGTTATACTTTGACACAAAAAAGAAATAGCTTTTCGAAAATTTTCACAGCTAAGTAGGTACTTATAGATAGAGAGAATAGATTTCTGTGCGAATGACTTACTAGTAGGTACTAGTAAGTCATTCAAACAGAAATCTATTAAGGCAGACTGATTACTATAAAATGAGTTAAAACCGAGAAGAAACTCGACAAGACCAGGATATTTTGTGTCGGTATACAGGCGTTCCCACGGCGTTTGTATACTACAGAATGGATCACATTCTGAACATATGATAAATTTAAAAAAATAACGCACTGTTTCGTTCCGATTTTTTGTGTTCAATTGTTTTAAATAAAATTTCATGATTTTGCTTTCATTTATAAGGCTATGTTATTATGTAGGAAATAACAATCCTTATGATTAACCCTTTTGACGTTTATCATAAAATATAGGCTTTTTGTTTCACATTTCACGAGTTTGAATCCCGGTTGTGGCCAGCGATTGTGGTCGCAGTTCTACTTATCATTAAAAATAAAATTTTGTCTTTTTTCAGTAAAATATCCTATCTTCAATATTTAATACACTTTCCCTCCGTGTAGCATGGTCATGGGACGTCCTCTATATATATATATATTTTTAACACTCAAACCAATTAGCCTAGCCCCAAAGTAAGCACTGTAAGGCTTGTGTTATGGGATACTAGGGTAACGGATAGAATACATATATAATATATTTATAAAGAAATACATATTAAACATCCATGACTGGAATACAAATGCTCGTATTCATCACACTAACATCTGCTCCCACCGGGATTCGACCCCGGGACCTCTCGAGTCGGCGTCACCATGAAACCCGGCGTATAAACCTCTCGGCCACGGAGGTCAACCTTACCTTTATAAAACAGCATTTAAAGTAAAAAAGAACATAATATATATCTACATACTAGGCATACCCAACACACGCCACATCAGCATAATTACGAAACTCTTTCAAACTAACCTCTGCGGGCTGAGGTAAAAAAAATTAGGCCATCCCAACACATCCCGGCCCTTATCCCACCCCCGGGTTTCCTCCCGTTTACCCTCGCGATAATTCAACCCCACGCAACCCTTGAGAAAAATAGCTCGAAAAACAGACAAGATATAAATCGACCCAGTTTTTTACATTCCGTCCGTCCGTAGGGAGGAATCCGAGCGCTTACAAATGACCTGCTCGGAGTATAATGAGCGAAGCAATTTCATTGAAAATGGAAAACTCGAACAAATTTGAAATTTCGAATTTAGAAACAGTATCCAATTAAAAAGTTAAGTAAGTAGACTGCGTAGGCTTTTGTGTCTATGGCCGTTGCTCAAGAAGTATAGCCTATACCACAGTATATTATAAGATTGTACGTTGTTTTTAACTGTTACGTAAACATGCAGTAAGCATTAGAAATTAACAAAGTACCTCCATAATATATCTACAGCGTGATTATAATCTGGGCTAAAGTACGATGATTTAATCTCTACTGCTAGAGTGAGATCAAAAGAAAAGGATAGATTCCGCCAGCTGCTAACTACACACAGGCCACAAACACCAACACTACACAGCTAGCAAACGTGCACACTAGCTTAGCATTAGGCAGACACCGCACCCGTAGGATAAGAGTGCGAAGACCCGGTCTACACACGACACGCAATAACAGGTACAGGTACGTAACTGGGCGTTTTTCCCCGCCCCCCACGACAACGGCTAACTAGAGCCGAGGTCCGAGTGTTCTAGAAGCTCCAGACGAACAGGAGACTCCCCCCGTGGGGAGATGCCAACCGCCTGGAATACCTCTGAGGTACTCGCCATTTCTCGGCTTGAGGTCCCCTTAGGATCTCACCGTCCCCAAACCCGGTGACGCTGTAAAGGTCATCTGCGACCAACAGCATACACACTCAAAAAAACGGGCAAAAGCTTATCAACGGACAGCCACATAGGCATATTGTAAGCAATTCGCTAGAACTAACTACTTTTGATTCCGGGCTTAGGCCGTTTGTCCACCGCTCCTGTCACTGGTCCATCACTGAGAACAAAAAAAAATCTGAAAGAGATTAAGATGACGTGACGGGCTTGTGGTGGACAAGCGGCTAAATTAAATACATGTGTCGTAGGCGCCGTCATCTACCACGACAACGGCTAACTAAAGCTGAGGTCCGAGTCTCAGAGACGCCCTCTAGTTGAGCCGACCCCTCAGGTTCGAGTGGTCTAGATCTAGAGGCTCCAGACGGAAAGGAGACTCCCCCCGTGGGAAGATACCATCCACCTGGAATACGTTAAATTCTCGACTTTAGGTCCCCTTAGGATCTCGCCGTCCGCAAACCCGGTGACGCTGTAAAGGTCATCTGCGACCAACACCATACACACTCAAAAAAAAGCCGTCATCTAACATCCCGGTGACGGGAGCGGTGGATAAAAGGCCTTAGGTATCTCCTTCTACACGATGTCGTTAGTATACAAAATGATTGAAACTGAAGATCGAAACTTAAAATATTAACTAATCCAGGCGTAAAATTAAACGCCTGCTGTAAAGGCCGCATTACATTACGCAACATATTCAGTTTACGATATCGACCGTTAAAGTTAGACGAATCAAACTGCGATGTTTCGATAATACTTTTTAATTGTTTTAACGCGTTTCTTTATTAAATATGGACTCATCTTGAAAAACGCAGAAGTTTTAATAACTTAACTGTAAAATATCACCAAATGACAGTCCAATACGACCAACATCAGCAGTCAAACCTACCCTGTCCCTATTAAAAAACCCTGTATATTAAAATCTTAAGGCTGGTTCACACCGAGGCAACAACATGCGACAATGCATCATGCTCCATATTTTGGCGTGGATCATCTGGAGGTAAGGCTGCAAATAGGAAAAATCTGTTTCATTATAAACATGCAGCAGTCTATTTAACGTCAACTTCGATTATTTTCTAAGAATTGGGCTATAAAATATTAAATTTCATCATCATCATCATCAGCCTATTAATGTCCCCACTGCTGGGGCACAGGCCTTCCCTTTGGATGGAATAGGAAGATTGGGCCATGACCCACCACGCGGGCCCAGTGTGGATTGGTGGGTGCTAACGACTGCAGATGCAGCCGGGACCAACGGCTTAACGTGCCTTCCGAAGCACGGAGGAGCTCGAGATAGTAATTTTTGGTCACCCATCCAATGACCGACCACTGCGAAAGTTGCTTTACAACCTCCGAACGCGCTAACCACTTGCGCCATCGGGCTCCTCCTTAAAATATTAAATTTATTAGTGTGAAATGCCGCATTACCGCACAGTGTTGTCGCGGCATAAATCAATCTTTAAAGAAGGGCTTCCGTGTAACGCACACCAATCCAATTAAATGTGAGCCAAACAAAATGTTTGATGTTTCAACTCCAGATAGGTTCCATAGAACTTTGATGGTTCATCCCAGTAGGTCAGTGCGTACAAAGCACGGGGTTTAACCCACGCAAAGTATTACGTAACACGTTAATGATGAATTTACGTAACTTCGTCCTTCGTATCCTTGGTATAAATGGAATTGTTAAATTAATATTTACATATATTATTGTTAATATGTTTGTGTGATGAATACGAGCATTTGTACTCCAGTCATGGATGTTTAATATGTATTTCTATATAAATATAATTTTATATATGTATCAGTATATGTATTCTATCCATTATCATAGTATCCCATAACACAACCCTTACAGTGCTTACTTTAGGGCTAGGCTAATGAGGGCTATCGCGTATGAATCCGCCGCTAGAGGCGCTAGTGTAGCGTGAGGTCTCCGAAATGTCAAATGTTATTGCTTGTTGGTTGTCTACGCGGGTTTATTTCTTATTAAAATAATGTTGTGAATAATTGGTAACAATTCGTCTTAATTATGGCAAATATGAGTTATGTGGCAATGAATGTCAGTTATTAAAAATTTGAGCTTAGAAAAATTATTATGTTCCCATTTTTTCCGAATAAAACGGAATTGGGCGTCACTGTGGCATGGCCTATTATGTTTAGGATATGGTTCTTTTGTGTTAAAATACGATCTAAATGTAACCTTTGATTTCATGTGCGTATTAATAAACTATAAAAGTTACAATTTAGGACCTCACTCAACAGTGGCGCAATCTGGTGAGGCAGAAAACGGTAGCCCTCATTGGTGTGAGTGTTGGAAATATTTATTTATTTATTATTTATAAATATTATTAACCAATACACCATAAAATTATAAACATCACTCTCATCATAATCATTAGTAATACAATTTAACGACACCCCTTTTTATATCAAGCCGGCAAGGTGAAGATGGCGGGACCGGCGCACCTTCTGCCGCATCATCATTCTTCGCGACTGGATTTCATTAACACTTAACATCAGGTGGGGTTGGATAATTTGTTGTGCCTCTAATGGGGAATACAAATTCTGGACGATTCAAAAGAGTTGTACTATGCATCCAATTCCAGTTGATGTTAAGCAACTTTCGCAGTGGTCGGTCGTTGGATGGGTGACCAAAAATCTTCTATCTCGAGTTCCTCCGTACTTCGGAAGGCACGTTAAGCCGTTGGTCCCGGCTGCATCTGCAGTCGTTAGCACTCGCCAATCCGCACTGGGCCCGCGTGGTGGGTTATGGCCCAATCTCCCTATTCCATCCATAGGGAAGGCCTGTGCCCCAGCAGTGGGGACATTAACAGGCTGATAATGATGATGAAATTGGATAATTTGAATAAACATATTTTGACTTTGACTTTATCTGCACTGGAAACCTAGCAGCTGGTGTATGCTATTTTTATCTTTCACTCCCAGTCCAGCTTCAGAAGCGTATATTAAGTTTACTTATATATATCTTGTGCTACCTCGTGGCACCATCGATGCTTTAGGGACAGTAAGATACACAAGGGCTATTCAATCATTCATCAAGTACTTCTTATCAGCAATTCAAACGCAGGGCTGTGCAATATCGCTAGATTAGTTTTTTTTGTGAAAAGTGTGGCACACAAGCGTATGGCCCGCCTCATGGTAAGCGGCCACCATAGCTTATGGATGCTACAGAGCCAATCCCCAACCTCAGGGAACCCTGGACCCTTACTCATCGACAGAAACCCAAAACGGTCCGTGAATTTTTGGAAGACCAAAGTTTTAGACTAGTATAGATAATGACATGCATGAAATAATTCCAATCATATATTTATCGCTTATTGACATTTTGAATTAACTATGTTAAATTTATTAATGTGATATTGAAATAATTAATGTTTTATAGAAATACTAGCTGACCCAGCGAACTTCGTATCGCCATAAAAAAAATTAATTAAAAAAACATTGTCCAGCGGTCAAAATTGTGAATCTAAACCATTCTCAGATCCTCTTGAACACACACAAAAAATTTCATCAAAATCGGTCCAGTAGTTTAAGAGAAGTTCAGTGACATACACACTCACAGAAGAATTATATATATAAAGATTATATTGCATGCCGATAAGGCAGAATATGGCTGTACTGTATTTTAAATGTATCTATGTAACAACTTTTCAACCTGTTTTCGCAATAAAGATGATTTGGATTTGGAAAAAAAAATACCTTTGATCTTCTGTGAGGTACAGGTTACTACCCCAGACGCTCCTATTAGAACGGGAAATCCAGCGGTTAATTTGGGCACAGTTATTGTCACGTCAAATACCTACATAGTGAATGTGTAAAAATTTGACAAATGGTATTTTTTTCTATAGAATATAAACATAGTCAAATGTTTGCTATCGATGAAACAACGCAGACAGTCTAGCCTTCTGTCATCCGGAACATACTTTGTTTTATTCACAAAATAACAGGAGAAAACTGTAATAATTAACTTATTTTCCAATTGAAAAAGGAACAATCATTGAAAATCTCTCAGCTTTAACAAAACTCGCACAGTCGAGCTCTAATTTGTAAATTAGATTAAATATCTTGAGATTTAGACATCTAGCAGTTAAATGCTTAAAAATAAAAAAATAACCTTATCATAATCGAATCAGCCCTAACGCAAGGGCTGCCACTTTCTCCTGCCCACCTATGTAGGTTCAATCAGGGTTGTCACCGCAAGGTGAGTGTAATCGAAGATGTCATGCTCCATGCACGCGGCCCTTAGGATCGACTATTAATTAAACTGAACGCAGTCGTGTGTTATTTCTATAACTATTGCATCGAAGTTCTTAAAATGTGCGTGCCCTCAGAGAGTTCACAGTGAAAAACGTAGGTTTCCCGTACATAAAGGTTTAGCAGGGCCTTTAAAAAAATTGTAGCTAGAAGAATAAACTTTTAGCTATTAAGACGAACGCTACGACTCACCGAATGCGAGCTCTCAGATAAAACGTCTCAATTTTCATATTACTATATCTGACCAATTTTAATAATTTTGATGAATAATTACACATAGAAAAATATTGTAGTACTACGTACAAAAAGTTGAGTACTGTAGAGTGACTACAAATAAAGAAAAGCCAATCAGTTGATGGGTCCTTACGTGTTCAAAATTTACTCTACTGCTAGAACATTTGTGGTTAAAGCTAAGTTTCTTTGGCAAGCTTTAAAATTTAGCAGAAGTAGTCATAATGCTACCCTGTGAGAACGAGGTTAATATATTCTACCAGTGTAGAATCTAGTAGGTAGGCCCTCCGACGAAACGCTCAAAAACGAATTCATGGGAAATTATTCCGGCCCAACTCAATATAAAATAAAAATAGTTGATGCATTTTAAGCAGAAAATTTGTAGTTTAAGATTGTATTCAAAAATGATTGCTTTAAATAATATTTAATCAAATATTCTGCTTTATTTAATTCTCAGTTATGTTTACGTGTGTGGTTACCACATTATTTTTTTAGGACACTCGAAGGGCAATGGTCTATCGAACTTATACAGACGATGATGAATTATGTTAGAAAGCTTTAATTACAAAATGCCGACTCCATTCAGTTCTGTGTATAAATACATACCGTTAATATCGCGCCATTAAGTACCAACACTTAGGCCCGTATTATAGAAAGATTCTCAGTGATTGATCTAGTCTTGGCACATTTGCGTTGCAGTGAGACTTGCCTTGCAGTGAGCACAGTTAGAAAGGGATGTCGCTATGTGCTGTATATAGCGACATCCCTTTCTAACTGTACTCAAGTAAAGATCAACACTTAGTTGTCATTCTGTAATACGGGCCTTAGTCACGGTAATAATATCATACAGTATTCTATCTTCATACAAACGGTCGGAAAGCGAGTCATACCTACGCCACTCGAGTTCGATGTGCTCTCGGCGTGCACCCAATTGCGAATGCGCCGCCGCGCCGCAACGACGACCGAACGGTTTGAATTGTTTTTTATGCAGTTAGCCGTGCTTAAACATGCGTTTTGTATTGTACATATTTGATTTAATTAAGTAGATACCTACATAATTTAGTATGGAAAAGAACAAACGACGATCAATATCGTACAACAGCACAAGTGCTGTTTTTGGTTGCTTGAACTCTTCAATAACACACCCAGAGATATCATTTTTTAAATTACCTGAAATATTGGAAAGGTGTCTTACCTTTTAGAATATTTTTTATATACCTATCTACTAGTACGTTATTTGTTTCTAATATTTAGGTATTTCGGTTTTTCCATCGGGCAAAATATCTGGAATAATATATAAATAAGTGGTTAGGATGAAAAAAGAGACAAACGAGTAATCTACCTACACTCGCGTTAAAAACAAAACCACATAAAATACTGTAGGCTGGCGGCCCTACCGCGTGCCAACGCAGCGTTCGGTGTAGGCATTTATTTTCAAGGACAGGGCGGAGTCACAATACTGTATAGATAATATTACCGTGCCTTAGTTGCGCAGTTATGGGAGATGCATGATGTAGCTGGGAATAATGACTCAACGTATCTTCCGAAGCACAGAGGAGCCCCAAAACAACCCCCAAAAGAACAACAGTTAGGTTACCACCTTATGACCGGCCGTTGCTCAACTTCCTCATTCCAATTACTGCGTCATCAAGCTTCTAGATCTCCCATTAAAATTACAACAAAAGGTTTGGTCTTCGTTATCTCAAAATTTAATTTCGAAAGGTCTAAATTTGTTTTGTGCCGACGCAAGTCAAGAGCCGTTTTGTATCCGAATGTATTAGCGGTACCTTTGTCCGCGCTAGCAAATTGCGAACGAAACTCGACTCATCCTTTCATATAAAATATACAGAAAAAAATGATTATCGTCACCGGGCAACTCCCAAAGCGGAAACCCTTTTGTTATTGTCAAATTAGCCAATCCTCAAGATAACAAAACATCCCTTTATTCCATGGGACAAAAGCCCTTTATTGACGAGCTGAATTTATTCAGGGTTTTAACTATCTTCCGTATATAATCCGGTGGAGGCAGGGTGGAATGCTATATTTACGGGGGTGCCCACCCCTTGGATTTAAGCTTTGAAATTAGATATGGTTTGAGGAAAATTTTGGGTTGGGTTTTTTGCACCTTCCTTGTGATTAGATATTATTAGTACGAAATGTTTTTGAGACTCCGAGGTGCCTTTGTGTTGACACCTATATAAAACCAATAATGTATGTTATATTTAAACTAACTGAATTCAGTTCAGTAATTTTAGAAAAAACCGCTTAGTTTACCTATTTAAGTGCGTAGATAATTTTAGAGGCAATACGAGTATATTAAAGATATGCTGAAATTAGAATACAAGTAATTAATAATCTTAGTAATTACTGTGTATCAAATGATGCGATCTAATCAGATTAGTTTTTATATAATTTATATACTAATTTTAGGATATTTTTAATATACTGTTATATAGCTATTCATTAGTAGTGAAGCTTACAACTTAATAACACACGTAGAGTGTAACAAATCATTGAGGTCATTAATTATTTTTTCACTATAAAAACTTATCTGATTAGATCGAATCATTTGATGTAAGTGGAGAAAGTTCTCCGACTAGATAGGTACTCATTAAATAAAGTCTTTCTCCTAAATACATACACAAACGTAGAAAAATAAACAAATCGTCCATTACAGTATTAACGGACCCAAAAGCCCTAGAGCGGCGCAACCGCGTTTTATTGAAGACATAAAACCTTACAATTGGAGCGACGGGGGTAATATTAACTATCCTTGTATGTAATGAGGGTGGGGTGGCGTCGAAGGGTGCGTCTTGCAAACGGCTGCGTGCCTCGCCGCGGCCTCTGGCGATTTGTCCCTAACATCCCCTTGTACCCTTGTGGGACAATGCTGAGGTTCTCAAACTTCGATTTACAACTGTGTTTCCAGACGTGACGTCAACTGCTTTTGTTTTCAAAATTAGATAGAGTGTACATAAAAATGTTTGAAAATATTAATATGCAATGCAGATACGAGATAATCGCAAAAGAAAATAAAATTATTTTAGTACCTATAAGTAAGATTAAGATGGTTCAAGTTCAACACATTAATAACTTATGTACTATCTGCTAACCAAGGGTAAAATTAAAAAGTCAGTTTTAGGTTAATCAGCGGTTGTACTCTTTTAACGGTAACGATTAAAATCAAGTTAAATCATAAATAAGTTTTAAAGATTTATGAACCTTAAGATATAAAAAGAC
This sequence comes from Chilo suppressalis, assembly GCA_902850365.2. NCBI lineage: Eukaryota > Metazoa > Arthropoda > Insecta > Lepidoptera > Crambidae > Chilo > Chilo suppressalis. The sequence goes on from OU963910.1 coordinate 4,299,044, forward strand.
CTTTCAAATAATTATGCTGGCCTTTCTGAGTTTCTTTCCGGTTCTTCTCAGTCCAAAGTCTCATGCCGCAAATTTCGAACTAATGGCGTAGTTTTTGACACTCATAAGAGCATGTAACAGCTTAATTAAGAGAGGCAGGGCACAGTGGAATTTCCGTTGGAATTGGAGCGCCCGGAGGGGAGCAACCGCCACCTTACAGACAACAGTATAATAACACTTACTTTTGGTGGTTCTGTGTTTCTACTGGTAAGTAAGGTTCCAGGGCTCCGAGTGGTAGACGCGGAAGAATCCCTAAACGGGGATCCCGCGGCTTCGCGCTAAGCAGCTTAGAGGGTATTCGCAGGGTTTTTTAGCGGATATTATGCCGTAAAGCACCCGTAGTCCTCAGTGGGCAGCCACTGCTGGGGCTCGTTAGGCTTGCGGGAGCCAGGTGTGAGGTCCGTTCGGCGGTGTTCCTCTTAAAGGCGCCGTCATCTGTAAATAGTATTTTTTGGATGCGTTTAAAAAAAAAGGGCTCTGAGTGGTAGGGGATTAGGTTCCGGCCGGCTAGTTGAGTATGGCTGGAGCGACACACTTTCTGCAAAATCATCTACCATCGCGACTGGACTCCACTTATACTTACCACCAGGTGAAGTGTGGTAATTTTCTGCATCTCGTATAAAAAAAGACTGATAAATGATTTCGAGAAATTCCGGTCAATCCAAATGTGGCACTTTCTAGATATACTACAACGCATGACTGCTCCCATCAATCTCCAAGTTTGAGAGCCGTTGGCGGCCGAATGTTTACGTCGTAAAAGGTGGTCGATACAGACGAGCGGCTGACTCGCCTAAACACATAATCCCCCTTCGCCCCCCTAGTTAAGCCCGAACATTATTACCGTCGCTTCTTTTTACAGCCTTATGCTAATCAACTTAGGGATCACGGTCTGGTAATACTTTGATACGGAACGCAATAAAACCTAAAAAACAGCCTTTAAAGCGCCGGATGAAATAAAATGGATCGTTGCGGGCTCAGAATACAAATTGTGTACAATAAGCAGTTTGCTATGAATCAACTTTAATACATACTTTTTCACTATTGACTGCTTCTTGCTTCGTGTTTATCATACGCTGTTAGGTACCTCTGCCATACCAGGAAGATGAAATGTGTTTTCTAAGTAATAACTCCTTAAGGGAGGGTGAACCACTTCGTTACGTCACCAGCCTGGCTTTCCTTCATCAGCCTATTAATTTCCCCACTGCTGGGGCACAGGCCTTCCCTATGAATAGAATAGGGAGTTTGGGCCATGACCCACCACGCGAGCCCAGTGCATATTGGTGGGTGCTTACGACTGCAGATGCAGGCGGGACCAACGGCTTAACGTGCCTTCTGGAACTCGAGATAGAAGATTTTTGGTCACCCATCCAATAACCGCCCACTGCGAAAGTTGCTTAACTTCAACGATCGCAGACAAACGCGCTAACTACCTAAACCACCTGCGCCATCGAGCTCCTCGCTCCTTCTTCTAGTGAAAGAACTAAATTATAAAAGCCGCATTGCACGTAAATTATATACTTTTATGAGTATGTACGTGTTCCCCTTTCACGACGATCCTCTAGGGCTTGAGTCGTACAACTTTACGATCCAAGTCTGTGAGGCGGAAAATGCCAAGCGTGACCGCGATACTTATTCGTAGTCCCATATAGTCATATTAAAACTATATATCTTGAAATTCCAACAAATGATTGTTTTACATAGCTTAGGCACCTCGCGCACTAGACGGCCATGACCTCGACCAGTAGCCGCAAAAATGTATAATGTCGTGTCGATGAGTTTTTGATTTAACATTGAAAAACTTATCGACATTAAAAAAGGTTCTGTCAATGAGCCATAGCTTTAATTTAGTACTTAACGTTCCTACCGTGGGATTTTCGCAGTGAGTCCTGGACCTTTTTGAAGATTTCACCTAAATGACCCAGATTAGAAGCATGAGTATCGCGGGGTACTATTACTAACTCGTCGAGGTCGTTGAAACCGGCATAAATACTACCATCGGTAACAGCCTCCCTGCCATTAACATAAACGGAGTATATGACGTGGATTCGTTCACTAAGGTGTTAATGTTTAAAATTATTAAGCGAGTCAGTGACGTTGGCGTCAATATTTCGATTAGATAATAAAATTCTATAAGTAAACGATACTCAGTAATCAAAGCTCTCCAAATAAAAAGTGCTTTGTTACAACAATAATAAAAAAAAAACGACGGGTTGCACTCCGGGAGTGCCGGCAGAAGTGAAAACTTGAATATTAACATTGTGCATTTTTGATATTTTGGAATGGTTAGGGAATAATTTTGCACGAATTGCTTTAATTATCACTATAAAAGTACTATCATGTATGTGGTAGAATACAATATTTATTTATTGCGTACACAAACATGACAATTTATATTACATTAAAAAAGTTTATCTCTCAGAAAAATCAACTTACATGAATCACGTTTAAGCGCACTTAGCGACATCTATTGTTAAGAAACCAACATACATGAATCGCATTTAAGCGCACCTAGCGACATCTTTTGTAAATAAATGAATTTTCTTCGCAATAAAGCTGCCACGTGGACGTCCTATATAGAGACTTATTATTATAATACGATAAAATAAAATATTACTATGTTTCGTCCAATATATTGAAAGACAACAACCTTTCTAATTTTATTGTGTTTCATGATGCGATCAGCCCACGTGTTTAACCTGACGCGAGTTTAACATTTTTTACCCATACAAAATAAAGTGTACAACGCCGTTAAAGAAGTTTTCACTTCAAAAAATCCGCCATGTCTACGGAACCCTAACTTCCAGTTTAGAAATGCAAACCTTTTTACTTCTCGCTACTCCTCCATACTTCGCCCTTGGGAGCACTGGCCACGCTCAGAACGTACTGTACAAAGTTAAATTGTACTTTACGATGCATTATATAAATTATACGTTTGTTTCTACTTTTTTATTTGAGTTTTTTGTTCAACAGAGCGGTAGGAATGAGAAACGAGGATGGTGTTAACGTAATGACAGAAGCTTAGATGGTATTATCCTATTATGTATATGCTTAGATTTTTCTCGCAAATTGTTACACATCATTGTATGTGTGAGGGGAAATCTCGTAGCAAAGTGAATCTCAGTGTCAGAAAACCAATTTCAAACAATTGTCTTAGAAAGAAAGAAAGAAATATCATTTATTGGCCTGAAAACACAAGTAGGCAATAAGAATTTATATAACTATCAATATAAAAATAACAGAGAACAACAATATGGAGAGAGAAGGAAGGCCAATCAGGACCCTGCCTCAGCTTAATGCTGTTACAATGGGACGGGAATATTCCCACCGTAACAGCGCTGGTATTCTGTCTGTCTTAATGGTAGTCCGCCCATGACTATGTTGACTATCATTTTTCGCTTGAACCAGAGCGCCTGCATTGGTAATTGTCGTCCGCTGTTAGAGAATAGCATTACACATTTTCAACTCATTTGTTCACGAAGGTTGTATACATTGTTAGAAAATTCTAAATTACGGGCCATATGATCCCATATATGGCACAGAGCGTTTTAGTTATATTTTCTTTAGATTTAAACATCAAGCAGTTACATGCTTAAAATAAAAATTATAACTATAATTGCTATCTCTTCTTTCAAATGTTTAATACTTGTAAAAGTATTCATTTGTCATTGTGGGTTTACCTATAATGCGAAGAGATGGCGCTGCCTTGCAGCTTAAGAATAGCTAGAGAATGTTTAATACTTGTAAAAGTATTCATTTGACATTGTGGGTTACCTATAATAAATAAATATTTCCAACACTCACACCAATTAGCCTAGCCCCAAAGTAAGCACTATAAGGCTTGTGTTATGGGATACTAGGGTAACGGATAGAATACATATACTGTACTGATATAAGTATATTTATATAGAACATACATATTAAACATCCATGACTGGAGTACAAATGCTCGTATTCATCACACAAACATCTGCCCCCACTGGGATTTGAACCCAGGACCTCTCGAGTCGGCGACACCATGAAACCCGGCGTACAAACCACTCGACCACGGAGGTCGTCGAAATGCGAAGAGATGACGCTGCCTTGCAGCTTAAGAATGGCTACAAGAATTTCGACGCGGCCATCAGAGCCGTGGTAGCATAATTGGTCAGTGCATTCGCCCGGATTGCGAAGGGTGCGGGTTCGAGTCCCGTCTGCTGCCTGGTCCGCGTGGATTTTTTTCTATATATTGAACTAATTTAAACTGACTATAAATGTATTGAGAAACGTTGTGTGTCATTCGCGTGGATTGGTATTTACAAACTTGTGACTATGGTAAGCTTTCGACTCAGGCTTGCATTCGTCTACTTCTTTGTAATTATCAACTTACCGCGATAATATCGTAACTAATTATTTTGATATTCTTCAAAAATATATTTTAAAATACCAAATCATGAAAGTTCATTGAACTTTGGAGTTTTTTTGATTGCTTTCGATAACATTATTGTAGCTGAATATCCATTAAAATCCTAGAATTGTGCTTAAAATGTTATCCTTTTAAAAGCTGACACGTGGCCAAATGACCCAAAGGGATCGAAGTTTGACCTCTGCCGTGCCTTATGACCGGTGATCTATTCACGGCATCGAACTCGTTTTAATAAAAGGGACGGTCGGGACCTTTCGTCAGTCGCTCGAAATCCGCAATTCAAAACGTTGTATTTTTAAATATTCCTTGGACATTTAAGAGCACTTTTTGTGTCTCATTCAATGAGTCTATAGGTCGATCTGATCTATGTCAAAATGAATATAGTGTAGTGCAGACAAACACAGCTTTAAAGTATCGATCATCGCTTCATCAACTCGCGTTTAAAAGTGTTTATACAACATTTTATTTTTATTTTAAAGAAAATAATCTTCTAACACGTACGGTACACAAAACCGCGTAGCATAACAATACCCAGACGCGAAAGTCAACAAAAAAAAGTTGACATAATAAACCAACCTCGTCGAAACCACCGCCGCAAAGCGAAGTAGGTATAATTTATTAAAAAACGAACGTTCATTGTAAAATGAAAGCGGTAATGACATTGAAAATTAAAATCCCGATGCACTTGGCCCATTGACCGGCAAACGGCCGGCTGCTGGATGCCGCACAGAAAAAAAAATTACAATCGAATAAAAACGTTAAATTGCCGGCACTCGCATTATCCTATTACGTCATCACTCCATTCATGAGCAGGCCACGCGCGAAAAACAATCGCGAGCACAGTGCAGCGAGCCCGGCCGGCGTTCAACGAGCCTCATCGAAAAATATTAATTATTAATTAACACGCTTTTCGCGGAATTAAAATATTTTTATTGGCGCGAAAAGGCAAAAAGGCGCCCGTTGATCCGGTGGCCGCGGCGGTATTGTTTGCGGGCCGCTTGCATAAAAAACAGAAACGAGTACATGGGGAGAAAAACAACGGAGACCCGAATAAAAACGCGGCCGTGTAGAGCACACGGTGTGATTTAAAAATAATAAAAAGAGACAGACGTCCGTAATGAAATCGAAAGGCGGTCCGGTCCGTCGATACCCGTTGCAAAAAGGTAAAAGAGGTGGGCGCCACTTTCGCGCGCGACGGTTTTGGTCTTATTGGTGTTGGCCTTAGGTGCACGCATCCGATAGTTTCATTTCAATGACCGCTCTAAATCGTACCGAAAAATTCTACGGTACGATTCAGGCCTATATCAGATTTTGTTGCTTTAAATTATTAGAATCTTTATAATTTTTATTTTTAAGCATGTAACTGCTTGATGTTTAAACCTAAAGAAGGGGCTGTCTTGCAGCTTAAGAATGGCTAGAAGAATTTCGACGCGGCCTTAAGGGCCGTGGTAGCATAATTGGTCAGTGCATTCGCCCGGATTGGGTGCGGGTTCGAGTCCCGTCTGCTGCCCGGTCCGCGTGGAATTTTTTCTAGTTATATTTTCCTAATTAGAATATGTTATACGTATTTTATACGAACCGTAACAAAATAGCGTGGTGGGTCATGGCCCAAATCTCCTTCCCTGGGGCAAAGGCCTTCCCTATGATTCATAGGGAAGGCCTGTGCCCCAGAAGTGGGGACATTAATAGGCTGATGATGTAACAAAATATCCCGCTCCAGCCATACTCACCTCACCGGCCTGAACCCAAACCCTAACCGGTGGAGGCCAGGAACCCTAGTCGCCAGCAGATACACAACAACAATAAAAGGTAGTATTATTTTACTAGGTTTCCTGTAGGAGAGAGATTTCTTCCCCGGGACGGTCGCTCCTATCCGAGCGGAACAGTGCGCAACCTCTCTTCAACGTTCAGTGTAAGTAGGTATATATCCACAATTTACATCCATACATTCGGACAGTGGGGAAAAAATTAAGCGATGAAAGCAGCTAAAAATATTATGAATGGAGTGTTAGCCGCAAGAATATTTTTTGGCTCGCCAAGCTAAGCTCTTAAACGAGCCAAAGCGGGTAATTTAGAGTGTCGCGCCGGCATTAATTAGTATTTTAATTAAAATTAATAGGCGATTATTTGGGGAAAATTTTCAAGTAAAATTTTAATAGGCTGCCGAAATTGAGTTTTGTTTTAGATGAAATTTTGTTTGGAAATTGCGCTCACACAAAAGTAGGTAGATATTCAATTAATGAATTCTCTCTATAGAATAATTTAATATTAGGTATGTTATAGAAATCCTTTTAAACTAAATCTGAATTACCAATATACAAATAAGGTACATCAGATAGAAAAGGCTCTAGGAATTAAGTAATTGAAATTACTTAATTATCTGAATGCTTTTTCAAAAGTAATTTTCGTAAGCAATAGATCATTTAAGTTTTGAAGAATCTTAACCCTCAGATTTAAGAAAGGCTACACAAGATGACAAATAAAGTTGAACACCAAAGGTTATTGGATCGGTCATTTTCACGACGAGGTGTTCTTCGTATAATTTCCGCCACGATTTATAATTATCACTAAATTCCTTGCACTGAGAATAAAACTTGAAAATACGTTACACTTTATAATTTTTTGCAATTGACATTTTAATTAACTATTTGGTTTTGGATTTATGAAGTGATATACTTATGGACGTGATGAAAGTTGGATTCGCGGTAACGAACTTAAAAGAATAGCTCATTAAATTATGAATGACTGATTCAATAAAACATACATGGAAATTATCAACTTACAAAATCATTGTTCAGATATAAATTGTCAAAAGAAAAACTAACCAGTTGAAAAAACAAAAAAAGATAACCTTCAGTAGGTTCTTTGATTATACAAACAGCTCAGTGGGCAATAATCAATTAATTCGCTATTTATGTTTCTACATAATAAAACTAGCTGACCCAGCGAACTTCGTACCGCCCTAAAAAAATAGGGGTTGTCCAGCGGACAAAATTGTGAATCTAAACCATTCTCAGATCCCCTTGAACACACACAAAAAATTTCATCAAAATCGGTCCAGTCGTTTAAGAGAAGTTCAGTGACATACACACTCACAGAAGAATTATATATATAAAGATAATAAAAAACAGTAGCTTTTAGGCATATTATATTTATCTTCACATTTTAGCGTGACGGTTGGGTGACGGGAAATAGGAACACGAGGTTAATTTTTAATTATACAAAATAGGTTAATCATATAGCATGAATTCAACGTTACATTAGTGGATAATAATAATTTCACAGAAGAAAATTTCAGGCGTAATTAAATAAGCAAACGGAAATTAGATAAATCGTAAACCATGCGAATGGAAATTACTTTCCTATGTTATCTAGTGTGATCAGTTTAGGTTACTGACGTAGCACTACTGACGTATTCCTAATACGTGAAATAAATAGGTAGAATATACTTCATAATAAGAGATTCATAATTTCTTAACCAGTGACAAGCATTGATTTAAATAAAGGACAAGCATATAATTTTTTATATCTAAATAAATACACTTGTTTAACTGATGATATTTTTTTTAACTAACAAAATATATTAATCTTCTAGCTGTAATATAAAATCATGGCCTGTTTTGGAATTATTAAAGGTAGAAATTGTGATGTTGGTTCCTGGACGTCTAATGGAAATTAGGAGAACAACTTAGAAAAATAGTTTAGATTATTTTTTACCAAATCAAAGATGGACATCCATTTTTAATTTTGATTTGATGCCATCAAAGCACATCCAAACTTCATTTTACTAAAAAAAAAACAGGTGCGAAAAGGACACACATTGTCCCATTACCACCGTTTAGATCGCGACCTTTTGATACCAAAACTAATATGGTATTCATTATTTTTGAAAGTATTTACTTCATAAACTCTTATTTTTAATTGATTATGTTTGTAGTTTAAAATATAATCACATAATACACTTAAATTATTTTTTTATGTTTTTTTACCAATTTTCCATTAGTATTTCATCGTGTAGTTAGTTTAGCGAGAACATATCAGAATTGATGAGTATCTACTAGACATGTTGTAACAACCGTAAATATTGACCACAAAATGCATGATTAACAAAACGAAACATTAAAACATTGCCAAAACATCACACCACAGCACATCAACACGTTCCGTTTTACAATATTATTTAAATCCGGCCACAGAACTAATCACTTAAAAGCTAATGTTACGTCTACCGAAACGTACCTATGTATATATGGAGATAAAACTACCCGCACCAGCCAAATAATACCGTAGATTAATTAAAAGCCGCCATAAAGTAATGACGGGACGAAACTCGCTTATCATCTCGGGTCCACGCTTATGAAAATTCGAGTGAAAATTTTAAAAGGAACTCATTATACCATGGCCGTGTCTACCTTACCCTTTGCATAAAGCCGGTAACATAATAACCCTCCCACACCTACCGAGAGCGTAACGACCGTCCCTTCGAAATTACAATATCACGAGGTTGGGGTGTACGCGTGTATATAAAAGACGCATGTAGATCGATCCTAAAAAGAAAGAGGTACCTAAGTATGCGTTTGAAAAAGCCACTCGCATCACCTCATTATAGCACTACAATTTTAAAATCAGGCAGCGTGATATTCGTGCGGAGTTGCAATCACTCGACGTCCTGTACCCTTAGTACGAGTTTGAGCTCACGAAAACTATCAGTTTTCGTAATTGTAAATTATGTTTCTATGTCCATTTTGGTGAAAAGTAACCAAATATACATAAAATTTGTGTCTTACAAATGATTTAATGTTAGAATTTAAACACTGTGTATTTGTATTGAAACGAAAACAATAAAATCAGTACCCTTAGTACGAGTGCGAGCTCACGAAAACCATCATAGTTTTCGTAATTGTAAAACTCGTACTAAGGGTACTGTACGTAAGGTAGTGGACTCGATGGCGTCCCAGCCACCCACGACAACGGCTAACTAGAGCCGAGTTCCGAGTCTCAGAGACGCCCTCTAGTTAAGCCGACCCCCTCAGGTTCGAGTGGTCTAGAGGCTCCAGATGGAGAGGAAACCCCTGTGGGGAGATGCTATCCGCCTGGAATACCTCTATTAGCACTCGCCAATTCTCGGCTTGAGGTCCCCTTAGGATCTCACCGTCCCCAAACCCAGTGACGCTGTAAAGGTCATCTGCGACCAGCATACACACTCAAAAAAAACCCAGTAGTTGTACCAAAACAACTACACCGCAGTAGTTCTCCTGCGTGCTTGCGTGCTTGTACTATCATCATCATCATCAGCCTATTAATGTCCCCACTGCTGGGACACAGGCCTTCCCTATGGACGGAATAGGGAGATTGGGCCATGACCCACCACGCGGACCCAGTGAGGATTGGTGAGTGCTAACGACTGCGGATGCAGCCGGGACCAAGGGCTAAACGTGCCTTCCGAAGCACGGAGGAGCTCGAGATCGCAAATTTTTGGTCACCCATCCAATGAGCGACTACTGCGAAAGTTGCTTAACTTCAATGATCGCAGACGATCGCGCTAACCACTTGCGCCTTCGAGCTCCTCCCACAATCTATGTAATATGTAAAAACCGACCAAGTGCATGCGGCCACTCGCAGTGTAAGGTTCAGTAGATAATTCATTCATCATCATCATCAGCCTATTAATGTCCCCACTGCTGGGGCACAGGCCTTCCGTATGGATGGAATAGGGAGATTGGGCCATGACCCACCACGCAGGCCCAGTGCGGATTGGTGGGTGCTAACGACTGCAGATGCAGCCGGGACCAACGGCTTAACGCGCCTTCCGAAGCACGGAGGAGCTCGAGATAGTAAATTTTTGGTCACCCATCCAATGACCGACCACTGCGACAGTTGCAACTTCAACGATCGCAGCCGAACGCGCTAACCACCTGCGCCATCGAGATCCTCTTGTACTAACTTGTACTCTTTGGGCCGGGTGGCGGAGACTTGGAGTAACGCTTATGTGCAACTGTTGACCAAAGAGGGGCCCGCTAAGACCCGGCCAACTGTTGGCCGATAGCTATCACCTTAGTTATGGGAAGTCTAAACCTTCGTTGCCACCAAGAATGAAGTTATATACCTGCTAGTTTTACACAAAACCTGTGAAATACTTGTTGTGACATTTTTTTTGTTTACACTGCATAGACAACGAGTATCTTCTCAAGTATAAATGATTATTTTATTCACATAATTTGTTTATTCAACAAGTTTGATGCAAGTATTGTATACTATATATTTTATACATGTTTGTAAGTGTTAACAAAAAATTAAGACATTGTATAAAATTGGTAAATACATGTATTATACCTTGGTGTAACCGAGGGGTAAGAAAGACTCCTTAATAAATAAATAAATCCAGGTTTGTGCTTTCACGACACAAACGTCATTCCTCAGTTCCCTCTCTTCAGGGCACAACACTGGCGCTACAGAGCTACCTCGCCATGCTCGGTGTGGAAATTATTGAATTTGAAAGAAACCTCATCCATAATTTTCACATGATTTTATTCACGCCCGAATCCACGGCATCATATTAGTATCAGCAATTATTCTTTCACCAGTACTTCGCAACAGGAAAGAAAACGCTGTGTCACGGTCATTTTTAATTTTCGCCTAACGCCGCCATGGAGGCTTCGACGGAGGTCGGTCATTACGTCACTATCTGTGCATGCATCTTCCACGCGAAATGACCAGGAAAATCTGTCAGCGCTTAGAGGCGCATGTTAACAAACACAAGGGATAATTTAAGCTTCAATATTAATCTAAAACACGCAGTGATGAAATTTAATGTTGACTATAAATATAGACAATATTTATCTGGTATGCAACTTTGAAAACTGAATAACACATACATACAAACATATTCGATTTATTCTACAATTTGCAGAATGATGTAAAACTTGAGGCGTCATAGTAAGCAGGCAATAAATAAATCAAGGGTAAAAAAGTTATATTTAAAAGGTTATAATTTATTAATTCCATTTACGTCTTTAGAGATTGAGATCTAAAGCCAAACTATACTATCTAAAGTATAACATGATGACACAATAACGAAGGTTCAATAGTTAAATAAGTGATACGTACGATTCTCGATTGATTATTATTAACATTAGACTTTATTATACCCAGGGTCTTTTATATAAAAAATAATAAATATATCTAACACTCACACCAAAGATATATGAGTATGTACGTGGGACACTCAGAAAGTTTTGAGAAACTAAAAAACTAACTTCTACGAAAAAAATATTTTTATTAAATCTTTTAAATAAACTCTCCACCAACCACTATATAAAGTTTCATACGTCTGAACCAATTTTCAAAACATTTTTTCCAGTCCTCCACGGACACATAGCCTTCTCAAACGCTGCAAGCACTTCTTCCGGCGATGAAAACTGTATCCTTTTGAGCTGATTTTTTAGTTTAGGAAATAAAAGGAAGTCACACGGAGGACTCAAATCAGGACTGTAAGGAGGGTGTCCCAAGACTCTGACTGGTGTGGAGTAAAGGAAGTCCTTCGTTTTGATCTCAGAGTGCGCGGGCGCGTTGTCGTGGTGAAGAAGGACCCCGCGGAGCCTGGTCGCTTGTTGCTCATTGCAGCAAACTGGTAACTTCTGGCAGGTATTTTGTACTATACCATTCGGCGTTGGTACTGCTTTGGTCTTGAAGTGGAATTGAAATTAGGTACCCCGTCAAAGTTAAGAAACTAGCGAGATCAAAATTTTCCCTGCGCTCCTCGATCGCTTCACTTTCGTAGGCGTTGGTTCATTTTGAAACAGCCGAACTGTCGCCTTACGCTTTGTTTCTGGATCGTATTGATAAATCCAGGATTCGTCACCTGTCACAATTTCGTAAACGCCGTGACGAGCCTGCATCAAATTTTTGTTTCACATCACTGCACCAATCCACACGGGCCTGCTTCTGGGCTTCGGTGAGGTTGAGCGGCACCCAGCGGGAAACTATCCTCCTTACGCAAAAGTGTTAATGCAAAATCTTGTGAACACTTCCTGAACCAATCTGCAGAGTATGCTGAATCTCTTCGTACTTCGTCTGTTTTCTTGTATTATTTTTTTTTTACTGCCAGCACACTTTCTTCGGTGACAGTCATCGTAGGAAGATCACACCTTTGTTCATCCCCCAAAGTCAGATGACCGCGTTTGAACTCGCCACATCAGCGGTAGACGGTTACTTCTGAAGATCCTTCATCCATAAAATCAGTTCAAAATCGATCAAATGTCTCATAAGGTTTTAAGCCACATTTAAAAGCGTAAAAAAATCATAGCACGAAACTGTTCTCGATGCAAATCCATTTTTAATGAAACAAAAAAATTTAATTGGCTCTCGAAAAAATGCGGAGGGAAATTTGAAAATCTAACAGTGGTATTTTTACTTTTAAATAATCAAAGTTTTCAAAATAATTTCAAGATTTCAAGTGGCCAGTATACATAAAAACTTTTTTTCGCAACACTTTCTGAGTGGCCTGGTATATATATATATATATATATATATATAGCCGTGTGAAGTTCGTGACGCATTCCCGTTTCATCTTTTCCATAGGATTCAGATTCAATAGTTAAAGTATGCTCTACCGCACCTGCATGGGATATTCTTCATAGAACTGTACTGCAATGTGTGCATGTAGGTGGTAAGTAAATACAAATTTTATTGTAAAGAATATATTCAAATGAACTGAATTAGACACGTTGACCTTTACATAACACGCATACGCGTAAATCGTCTAGTTTATTATGTCTGTCCTTAGCTTATTAATATTAATGGTGTGGAGGTCTGATTTGCATTCGCTACCCTTCTACTTCCAGAGTTCCTCTCAAATTTTCTGAAATTAGGACAGGGTCGGATTGAAGGAATATAAAATTCCTAAAAAAATTGCAGTTAGATTAGAATAAGACCTACTTACCTGAAAATTCTTAATACAAATTGAGGCTTATAGTAGAGGAGCCCGAGCGGGTATTTTTGGATTTACTCGAGCACGGCAGAATCTTTTGGGGAGCAACCTTGCACGTAGTTAAGTACACCCACTATGCCTGAGCCATCTATGTGGGGCCGAACGTCTAGGGCAGCAAAAACAAAATTTCAACCAACGGCCATGACTTTTGGTCGGGTCCAAATCGTCAGTCTTTTGAATAGGAGCTACTGGAGGGTTCACGTAACATGCCTTCTCAATGTCTGACGCGCTCTGTTATTTTTTCCTATATTCTACACCTTCGTACGGCCGCCCCCATATCATGCAAACCGCGGCAGATCAATATTTTTTCCGTTCTTAGAAACGTTACATGAACCCTCTAGTAGCTTATATTCAAAAGACTGACGATTTGGACGCGACCAAAAGTCATGATCGTTCATTGAATTTTTTTTTGTCTGCCCTAGACGTTTCTTTCTATTTTTTTTTTCTATTAAAACTTTTCTTTAGATTTAAAGCAGTACTTTTACAAATTTTATATATTTTGCAGCGATATGGTCTGGGGGCCTGCCCCTCTAGCATAAGCACCGATATGATATATAACGCGTCTTTATCACGCTCAATTGTCAAATTACTATGGATTTTGACCGTTAGACGCGATAATAACGTGATATAATGTAAATTGTAGTGCCCATGCTGCAGTGACTGGTGTTCTAATAAACATGCAGTTTACTGAACAGTTTAGACACCAGTCTCTCCACAATATATATTACTGTAAATACTGCGTACGTTACGTAATAACAAGCAATGTGTACCAAAATAATTGTACTTATTATCGTTGCTATTTTGTACTCACATTGTTGTGAGTAATTAACAATTACGTTAAAATAAGCACTTCATTGTATTGGAAAAACAAAATGGGAGGAATCCCATCCCAATCTTTTATTTTTAAAACTTTTAAAAAACGTGGCACGGTTATACTAGTTTCCACAAAGAAAGAGGTTGGTTATTAAATTAATGAAACAAAAGTCTAAGTTCGTCCGTGACGGCCTAGCGAGTAAATGGCCCGAGAAAAATTACGCGCGCGGCGGTCCACCCGCGCGGAAATAACCGCCCGCTGCCCGCCCGCCCCGCTCGCGACACGCCCGCGCGGCCGCCGTCCGGTGCGCTCCACCGGAATTTGCGAGCGCGGCGAAATTCACTGTGCACTTGCGGAATTCTTGGCTTAATGAGTCTGGCTGAGTGTTACTTTTTTAATATTCCAACGATGAAATAGCGTTCCTAAAATTATGTTTTTTAGACGCAGTAGGCTCGCGTAGGATATAATACCATTTTCAGCAGGTAAACATGAAATTTGTTAGTATTCTGTATTGTTACTGCCATGAGTCACATTGAGCATAACACGTAAAGAGAATTTGATTTAATCCTCTCATACACTTCGCCAGTGTCATGTCTTGAAATATACATAAGTTTGTAGGGGAATTTATCGGTGGGGTCGTGCTGACTTTCCGCTTTTTTGAAATCCTGTCTTTGCAAAAAACCTACACTTCGTTTATTTTTTAGAAATGTGTTCGATTTTTACGTTCTATTCAGTATAGGCAATTTTCTATTTGACATTATTTAAAATAAAGCACCAATTATTGAATGATCAAACGTACGTAAACTTACCTAAGTGAAGTTCGATCTGATCGCCCTGTTATCGCTGAAGAGATTTGGACTGGCCGGTCGTACTGAGGGCAAAGAAGTAAACTACATAGTAAAGAAAAACAAATCTCGGAGGCGATAACAGGACAATTAGCATGTGTATTTAACATGAATATTGGGAGCAATTTCACTATTCTGACAAATAAAAGTAGTTAATGTTATATCAACTACTTTTATTTGTCAGAAAATAAAACGTTACGACAACGTTACGAAAAATCATGAAATATAAAAGAATTTTTTTGATCCGTGTCACATGACCGAAAACGCCTGGGATTTGCGGAGCCTAAAATTACGTCACGTGCTTGTAAACATGCTGGCCAAGTGCTTACTCTCTCTCTCTATCTTACTTTGTACAGTTTGGCATTTTAAAGAGAGTTGTGTGACGTCACCTGTCTGTAAGATGCCATATTTGCTAGAGAACCGCTATCGCGGCTTATTTGAATACTCGCATAATTTTCGTTTTTTACTGATATACTTATTTATTTATTGATATACGCAAGAAAATAAAATACTTCCACTTTTTATGGAGTCAAAAACTTACCAAATAGCCTCAATAGGCTTCAGAACAATTTTCTGCTGTTTCAGCCATCTTGAAAACTGAACTTCACTCACGTTTAACACAAAATGGTTGAAAATAATTTTCTGCGTATGAAAAAAATGTTCTTCAGCAACAACAATGACAAAGAGTTTTCGTAACAATAGCAAAGAGATAATACGGATATGGGTATTATTTGTGTTACAGTATTCAAGTTATATAAGTACCTACCTATCTACTTATGTGCGTACGGTTTTTGAACAAAGGGTAACCCGCGCTTATCCATCCACATAACCGTATTTACCCTTCACTGGAAAAGGGTTCGGTCAAACAAAAACCGAGAAGATATTTCACTCCAAAGAGCCCATTACAACGGTCTTGGTAAAAAAGCAGTGCGGCACAATGAAAGCGTTCGAAAACGTCCTCATAGAAAAAAAATCATTCGAAAACATCTCACTCTATTCGAGAATCAGAGAGCAAAGTAATTGACTGATATAAAATCGAGTTTAGCAACTAGACAAACTGCCTTATTAAAACACATAGACTACAGTTACACCTGGACAAAAACTGATGCTGTCACTTTTATTTGCTAAAAAGAAGACAGAGACAACATAAGTTTAAACCAAGACTAACTTAAGACCGCGTTTTGTAATAAGGCGGTATGTGTCTCAAGAGTCTGAAAACCGAGAAGATATTTCATTCCAAAGAGCCCATTACAAAGGTCTTGGTTAAAAAGCAATGAAAGCGTTCGAAAAAAATCCTCATAGAAAAAAAAACATTCGAAAAAATCTCACTCAATTCGAAAATTGGAGATCAAAGTTACTGACATTTCACTTGTTTCTAAAACTACGGAACGATGTAATAATAAAGCGAAATGAAATGTCAGAAACTAATTGTCCTAGATTTTAACTTTGACTTGATGTAGTGAAATGATAAATTAAGGTATATTCTTAAAAATCTGTATGTTGGTTACCCTTGTTTTCAACTTTTATCTCCTATTTTTTACCACTTCATTTTTTTTTCTCTACAAAAAGTAACTTTAGTCCTTATTATCTTCGTACCAAATATAAAAACAATAGCATTACAAAAAGTCTACTTATATGCTTTCATGATTCATAAATTTTAAATTCAAAACCTATCATTAAGAAATCCAACCCGCGTTTGTTTTAGGAAAAAAACATTACTTACCTAACAATAACAACTACTGTTTATTTAAAATAAATGGAACATTATTTATACTAGAAATCTTTATATCAAATAAAAAAAATACAATTTCTATCAGTTTTGTATTCGGAGCCCTAACAAATAGCTAGCATCAATTAGCAGACGCGTTAGGTTAGGCGCAAATAATTGACCGATCATGCGCATGCTTCGCTTACCCGTATATAAAACTTTTACCATGGTAACTTTCGCCTATGCATCTTACCATCTTCGTTGCAAACGCTTTTTATTTACACGAAGTACAACAGATTACCCCACCCCACCTGATATTAAGTGTAAGTGGAGTTCAGTCGCGAAGAAAGATGATGCGGCAGAAGGAGTGCCGTTCCTGCCATTCTCACCTTTTTTTGTGTCTTAAAAATGCCTTACGCATTCTTCAAAGAAGAAGGTATGTGGGACTCCTCCCTGTCCTCT
Organism: Chilo suppressalis; assembly: GCA_902850365.2. Taxonomy (NCBI): domain Eukaryota; kingdom Metazoa; phylum Arthropoda; class Insecta; order Lepidoptera; family Crambidae; genus Chilo; species Chilo suppressalis. Next base: position 4,316,303 of record OU963910.1, read on the forward strand.
TCAGCCAGCCCTGGAGCTCGCTGATGTGAACAGGGCCCTACCTACGCCCTGAACAGGGCCACCAAAAACCAGACAATACTCCTGCACCGTCACCCGACACGCACTATGAGGACCGCGGCCCTCCTATTGCGTGCCGAGAGGGCGGTGTGGTCGCGGAACCCGTCTCCGACACCTAGCTGTTCTGAACCCAATCCCGGAGCCCTGAAACTCTACTCGACAGCAACACAATACCACCAAAAGGTAGTGTTATTTTACCGTGATCATTTGTAAGGTGGAGGTTGTTTCTCCGGACGGGCGCTCCAATTCGAGCAGAAAACTCGCTGTGCCCTACTTTTCTTAAAAGCTTCGCTTGGCAGTAGAACGTATGGTGTGCCACAAATATTTTTTTTAAACGAAGTTCCTTTTTTTGAAGTTATACTTCTTTAGGCGCGTTATGAAAAAATGGTGAGAGTGAAATTTTAAGATGCGCGCGCATCACTGTAACACAAAAAATTAACAGCATGAAGTTGGTCGCTTTAGCGACGCTCGCTAAAGCGACCAACTCCATGCTGTTACTTTTGTGTTTACCGCACATTAAGAAAATCTACCAACAAAATTGAAATATAATCTCTATTTAGTGGGTGCTAACTACTGCATTGTGAAGGCCTATCAAAAGTATTTATTAATATGGAACAACGGAACCAAAGCGCGATTCAGGAGACTACAGCGCCATCTCTTGACCATTGGTGTAGTAGAACCAAAAACCACATCTTTATTTTTCAATGTTACTTTTATGTTATTATTGTAATAAAGTAACAGTTATAGGTATTCATATTTATAATATTTATCCACATGTTTCTAGTTTGTATATTCGGAATACGTGTTTGAGTTTCATACAAGTGCAAATCACATATGTTCTAATAAATTATATTCAGTAGCGATTTTAATTGAATATTTTGATTATTTATTTATTTTTTCAAATTAAAACTGAACTTTATTGACTGTGTCCTTTTCCAGACTTTTTATTAATTTATTGTAATTAATTATTTGCATGCAATTAAAAACTAATTTTAAACGATGCCAAAGAAGGATAACTTCTCACGCGCCTACATAAGTACACGCACCTTTTTTTTCTTAATTTACGTTGTACACATAACACAATTTGTTTAGCAACCGACGGTACGTAGTCATTAATCTTACCCAGTTTACTGCTCATTACCCTCACAGAAGATAGGTATCGGGCAGCCCCCGCTCGTTTAATTAAGGGATGACTCGGGTTCTCCTAGAGGAATTACGCCCAACGCAATATATTGAAGTAAACCGATAGAGACCCTTTTGGGAATTTTGTAAATGAAAATGAAAACAAAACACAAACGGTACGAAGTTTAAAAAAATAGATTTATGTATGTAACCTGAACATGATTCAGCGAGATTGTTTCTGTTAATTCATGTTTGAGTCAAGCCAGTACTAGTTGGTATGCTGAAGAAGAACTTGATCTTCTGAATTCATATGTAAAGGGAGTGAAAGATGTAAGGAACGGTTTAGTGGAGTGCGGTACAGCACTCTAGTTATAATAATAGGGTATTTTACAAGTTTACGATAACGATCTCACGTTATTGAATAATGTTCATGGAGTCCGTAAAAAGTGGATATTCAACATTCTGTTATGTATTTCAGTAAAAATAACCGAATCACATACTCCATTTACAAGTTGCCGCGAAAACGTTTCTCTGGACAATGTGGCGTCTTACAGGTATGTGACGTCACACGACTGTTATTAAAACTTCAAACGATACAATGTCATGTCACTTTAACTGAAAGTTTACTTGCGTGTGACGTTATTTTAGGCTCCGCCAATCCCAAGCGTTTTGGGTCACGTGACAATAGATAAGAAAACTATTATCTTTTTCGTGGGTTTTTAGTGAATATTTTTTTTGTAAAAGTAGTAAAAACCCCTGCCAATATTCACTCTAAACACGACACTAACAACGATGCTAACAATCGACACTTTATTTCTAATACTGCCAAATACCATATTCACAAAATGTAACTATGTGCAAATCGTGATATAAAATCGAGTTTAGCAAATACAAACTGCCTTATTACAAAACATAGACTAAAGTTACACCTGGACTAAAACTGCGGGGCTACTCTGTAAAATCCTCACGCGCGGATCCGCACACATCTGGATGGGAGACGCGTGGATCCGCATCGGATCCGCGCGTGAGAATTATCAGCGGGGTTATTCTTTAAAATTTTGTTTGCTAAAAAGAAGACAGACACAATATTAAGTTTAAACCAAGACTTACTTAAGTCCGCATTTGGGAATAAGACGGTATGTGTCACAAGAATCTGCGTAAATGGAAAATTTATCAATTTATTCACTTTTCGTTCGTTTCGTTTCACTAAAATCTATTCTCACAATAGATTTGGAGAATATATTGCTATTCATTGCACCCGAATTTAAATGAACTATAACGATACAATAATAAACAAAGAAATGCTTGACATTCGTAAAATATTCTTGTACGAAAGGATGGGAGGTTTTATTTGTAAAATGAGAATAAGATTTATGAGGGCAGCGTTTCATGTGTTTTCTTGGAACGGGTATGATATTCTCTTAGATTCCCTACAGCCGACTGTAGGGTTATGTCAGACTATTACTGACTCAAAGGGCCTTACAGGCTTCATCTGATGCGATGGTTCCCTGAGAAAGGTTTGATGCATCGATGTCTTAATTAATATAAGTCGCGGCACGAAACTCTAACGCTATTATGCAGAAGTAAAAATTAAGATGTGTTGGGGGGAACCGAGGTGCGCGGGTGAGCGTGCGTTGCGCCGATTGGCTCTCCAGTCGTACCCATGTGCAGCTATCCCCTCCTCGTTTTGTTCAGCGCTAGAATTACGTGCCGCGACCTGTACTACTGCAAAGTGCGCTAGAGGACGGGTGCACTCTGATGTGCATCATCGGATTGAGACTGAGCGACTGAATGCCTATCAGGATTGAGAGTTTCATATAACGACTTATTATTCATTTCTACCGCACTCATGATAAAGTAACATCAACGTGTGAGAGTTACACCCATTTTTAACTTTTTGTAAACAATTAAAAATAATATTATTAAAACTCTTTATTTTACACCACAGAAAATCTAAAATATTTGGTACATAATTTCTTAACACAGTGCTATAATGGGCGGTCATATGGCTAAGATGGTCAATCTTAGGATGGAGAAGAAAAGAAAGAAACTGGATAGACGGCGGTGTTATTAACTACAATAAATTAAATTGGTTATGAAATGAACAAAAACTACTATTAAAGAGAATGGTTTTAATTCTAATTTTACTGCTTTTTAAACTTACTCCAACAAATTGGAATACACCCCCGCCCGCCTTCGCGTGATTTGCGCCCAACGCAGTGGCATCGAGGCGTCGACTTAACAGCCGCGTGATTGATGAGTTCGGACATTATATTAGGGGAGAAGCGGACACACTTAGCTGAAACGTTACACGAGATGTTTACAAATATTATACAAAACATACGTACAAAAAATGGGAAAGTGATGTTTAAATTTTATTACTAAATTTTGTGATAATACTTTCATGATAATCGGTAAATATTACCTTACTGTGGCACAACGATGCCTGATATTAAAATCAGGCAGCGTGAGGTTCGTGCCGAATTGCAATCACTCGACGTCCGGAAAGCTAGTGGACCTGATGGCATCCCAACAGTAGAACTTAAAAAATGTGCAGCGGAGTTATCTCCCGTGCTCACGCGCTTGTACCAATGCTCGTATTCTTTGGGGCGTGTGCCGGAGACTTGGAGATATGCTAACGTGCAACCGGTGCCCAAAAAGGGGATCGCTCAGACCCGGCAAACTACCGGCCAATAGCAGTCACCTCAGTTTTATGTAAAGTTCTAGAAAAGGTCCTTAATAACCATCTGACCCGCTACCTAGAGGATCACTCCCTGATTAATGATCGTCAATATGGATTTAGACCGAAACGATCGACGGGTGATCTTCTAACGTACTTAACTCATATCTGGGGTGAGGCTATCGACAAGCGTGGCGAGTCGTTGGCTATCAGCCTTGACATTGCCAAGGCGTTCGACAGGGACTGGCACAACAGCCTTCTCTCCAAGCTTCCGGCATACGGTCTGCCAGCCCAGTTCTGTTCTTGGGTAGCTAACTTCCTGCATGAGCGTAGAATTCGTGTCCTTACGGACGGTAGCAGTTCGCGGTTCATGTCAGTGAATGCTGGCGTTCCCCAAGGCTCCGTCCTATCCCCCACTCTCTTTCTGCTGCATATCAATGACTTGATTCCTCTTGGGAATATTCATTGCTATGCAGACGATAGTACAGTGCATGCGGGGTATCTCGGACAAGCAGCGGCTGGGCAGGCAGTAACCAAGGAGAAACGGGAAAATCTTGTCATTGAACTCAATCAGGCTTTGGACCACATTTCCGAATGGGGTACCAGGAACTTGGTTGAGTTGAATGCCAAGAAAACTCAGGCTTGCTCTTTCACGGCAAAAACATCGCCATTCCTTCCCCTTCCATCTCTTCAGGCCACAACACTACCGCTGCAGAGCAACATTTCCATGCTCGGTATGGAAGTTCGCTCAGACCTGAATCCAAAGGACTACATCGAAACCGTGATCAAAACAGCTTCACGCAAACTCGGAGTCCTGAACAAGGTGCGGCGTTTTTTCACGCCCGATCAACTGTGCTTGTTGTACAAAACGCAAGTGCGGTCCTGCGTGGAATATTGCTCGTACCTCTGGGATGGCTCCGCCAAGTACTTGCTCGATGCTTTGGATAGGTTACAGCGGCGCGCGATCCGCATCATAGGCGATGAGGAGGTGACTAAACACCTTGAGCCTCTTCAATTACGCCGTGACGTGGCGTCACTAAGCGCGTTCTATCGTTTGTAGCACGGTGAGTGTTCTGAGGAGTTATTCTCTCTTATCCCACCTTCCCCTTTCCGTCAGAGGACCACGCGCGCTGGCCTACGTTGTCACCGTTTTACTGTGGCTACAATTCCAACGCGTACAAAGAAATTTGGTGACTCATTTCTTTGTCGCACTATCCATAAATGGACTACTCTGCCCGCTCACGTGTTCCCTCCCTCTTACAACCTGGGATCCTTTAAAAGAGGCGTGAAGAAGCAACATGCAGGCCGGCAGGGTGAGGATGGCTGGTGTGGCAGGTAGAACTGCTGTATCAGCTATCTTCGCGTCTGGACTTCACCTTCACTTAACATCAGGTGGGGTGGAGTCATTTGTCGGACCTATCTATAAAAAAAAATAAAAAAAATCTTGATGGGAATGTGTAATAAGTTACTCAGCATCCTTATACAACCTCCTCGTTACATCAGCTACACTGAAGCCACACTAGATACGTCCTTATAATAGTTTTTTTTTTTGGGTGACCAAAAATTTACCATCTAGAGCTCCTCCGTGCTTCGAAAGGCACGTTAAGCCGGCTGCATCTGCAGTCGTTAGCACCCACCAATCCGCACTGGGCCTGCGTGGTGGGTGATGGCCCAATCTCCCTATTCCATCCATAGAGAAGGCCTGTGCCTCAGCAGTGGGGACATTGATAGGCTGATGATGGTGATGATGATTATTTTTTGTGATTGTCATTTTTTTTATTATAAGTGTTCACTTACTACTTAGTTTATGATAAACAAGCTGTGCCCCGCGGTGGTACTCGCGGTTTATTAGGGATATTTTCCCGCTGATAAACGTAGCCTATGTGCTAATCCAGGGTATCAGCTAACTCCATACCAAATTTTATTAAAATCGCTCCAGCTGTTTAGACGTGAAGAAGTAACAAACATACACACTCACAAACTTTCGCCTTTATAATACTAGTTTGATTATCAAAGCTAAAATCTTGATTATGATTATTCTCTTACAACCATAAATAAATTATTCTAAATTTAAAAAAAGGACTTTTTATTTTAAAGTTCGAACAAGCACCGTTATCAGAACAATCATCGGGCCCACAATGTCAATATCATATCAGTTTCACTACCATTGACCGCGGGAATGAAGCCTAATATCATTCTAAACAATTAGTTGGCTGATTAAACGGCCTATTTGTAATGTGTTAGAGTTGAATTAGAAACCGATGTTGTGTTGTGTTGTGACGCATTCGGTAAACAATGTTGTGAATGGACCGGTCAATGAACTGTATATGTCGATACACCTCTAATAGCATTAACAAACGCTCGAATTTGGTCCGGCAGACCAAATCCGCCTACTAAATCCGTTCTCGCTACAGACGACCGAATCGGACAGGTTCTTCACGTACGTCTTCAAGTGCACACGGTGGTCATCATGTCGTTGGACACGAAAATTGTGTTCCCTCCCTCTTACAACCTGGGATCATTTAAAAGAGGCGTGAAGAAGCAACATGCAGGCCGGCAGGGTGCGGATTGCTGGTGTTGTAGAACTGCTGTTTCAGCTATCTTCGCGTCTGGACTTCACCTTCACTTAATATCAGGTGGGGTGGAGTCATTTGTCGGACCTATCTATAAAAAAAAAAAAAAAACAAAAGGTGGTAGCGGCTACATTAGCAGCAACATTTCAGCCACCACGTAAAAAGCGGAAAAAAGAAGAGAATGGGCGAAACAGTATTTAAGAGAACGTGACGAATTTGGTCACATAAATTTGATTAGAATTTTAGATGAAGATAATTTTAAAATAAATCTGCAAATGAACCGCGAAACCTTTGAAAATTTATTAAATTTCCTCCATAATGTAAAATGAGCACCACGCGGCCGTCCTTCTTGGCGTTCCGAACACGACTAGACGTAGTTTGTTCGTCCCAACCGTCCACACGTCCAGATTCAGTACGGAGCAAACCATATCCTATGTGCAAACTAGCGGACCGAGGCGGACTCAATTAATAATAATTATGTTCGTAGGACTACTCTACAGACGGTTAGATTTGGTTCGGATGCGAACCAAATTCGTGGTCTGTTCGAACCAAATTCGAGCGTGTGTTGCAGCTTTAAACTGCAACGCCTAGAATAATTGTATGGTCAGACAAATAAAATGTATAGAGATGATTTATGTCAGTTCTTAATAATACCAAAAATCCTTTTTTTTAATAGTAAAAAGGTGTTTTTTTTTGTAATAATTAATATCATAATTTTACAATTTTTGACCATTAAAATAAAACTTACATTAAGAGATAGAAAAATTAATTTCTATGACAACAATAAATATCCTGTAAATTGTTTGTTCTCGAACCAATTCTATCGTATGACTAATACCTGTAATAGTGTTTTTTTTTTTTTTGGATATGGCAACAGAAAACAAAAAACATACAGAAAAGCTTTGCTTGATCTACTACAAGCTAAATTAACATCACATCTCTCACTTTATTTGTCGGTCCATATCTAATCTAGTTTACTTTTTTTTTGTATAATTTGCAGTAGACGGTGCTGGTGTCACAATTATACATAAATAATGTTTTATGTACTATTTAAAGATATTAAGTCATTGTTTGTTTACCTAAATAAATTTAATTAAAAAAAATGTGTCCACAACACCACTAATCTAGATGACTTGGATATTATCCTCAAACTTACCTTTTTAATCTTATTTATCAAGAGACTTTTAGCTAATATTAAGGATATGCCACCCCCATCTTATCTTAACTTCATTCTCAAGTGCCTGTCAAGAAAATTTATATAATTGTTCTTACAGAAGTAGCATAAACCCTGATAAGCCATTACCACAAAAACCTAAGGACTTGACTTACAGCACAACGAGAACAAAAAATCAGAACGACGAATATGTGGATCTTTTGGTAATTTAGCGGACCATAAAATTCATGGGGTAGTATTGAATCGAAGTCACGAAGCCCCGTGCCTGGAAATTTCAACACCTTATTTCAATATTACCTTTGTGTATGTATATTTATAGGTAATATTATTAATAAGGTGTATAATATTATGAGAAGAAGAGGAGAGGAGCTCCATGGCGTAAGTGGTTAGCGCGTTCGGCTGCAATCGTTGAAGTTAAGCATCTTTCGCAATGGTCGATCATTGGATGGGTGACCAAATAATTTACTATCTTGAGCTCCTCCGTGCTTCGGAAGTCAAGTTGGTACCAGCTGCATCTGCAGTCGTTAGCCCCGCCAATTCGCACTGGGTCCGCGTGGTGGGTCATAGCCCATTCTCTCTATCCCATCCATAAGGCCTGTGCCCCAGCAGTAAGGACATTAATATGCTGATGATGATAATAATATTATTAATAAGGTAATTCACTATCTGAAACGAATAATAAATCAAACTAGGTTTTTTTACCAACGCTACGTCTCACCATGTCGTAACATAGGTACTAATGCCATATTGTGACGTCACACATAAGCGACCACTTTCACTTCGCTACTAACTATGCGTTAGTGAACGCATGTTAGCCAAATTACGGGTAATTTGTGGCGCCGGTATCGACTTGTGATACTGAATAATTCAATATTCTAAATTAATTCATTCTAGTATAATTTCAGTAAATCGATTCTCCTATAAATTTAAAATTACATTTTAGAGTTAGTGGCTGTTTTGAAGAACCTATTTCGGTTATAATTAATGTTTTGTAAAATAATATTTCATTGATATTTAGTGTTCAAGTACTTAAAACAACGCGAATATTTTAAATCCCTTCTTCCGTCCAGATTATTCGTTAAATAAAATACTTACATAAGCTATAAAACGATGTTTTTTTTTTATAAGATAAAGAGGACTATAGTATTTTCTTTTTCGTAAGACTCACTGAAATATACTTCATTTTATAACGATAAAGCTATTATTAAAATATTTCTTAATACATATTTATATTCCTACACAAAGAAAGTAATTTGGTGACTCATTTCTTTGTCGTAAAGCTATTCGTAAGTGCCTATATATTCTTTGCCCGCGAACGTGTTCCCTCCTTCCTACAATCTGAGGTGCTTTAAGAGAGGCGTGAAGAAGCAGTTTTGCAGGCCGGCAATTTGAGGATGGTTGGTGTGGCAGTTTATAACTGCTGTACCAGCTATCTTCGCGTTTGGACTTTATCACTACTCAACATCAGGTGGAGTAAAGTCATTTGCCTACCTGGCTATATAAAAAATAAAATAAAATCTACCGTTAAAGAAGATATATTTGCTCATATTTCTCGTTCTTCCACATTTTACCTAATCTTGTATTGGTTTCTCAGCGTAGTTAACTGTCATGTTATTACCGTCAATCGCTTTAGTAAACTACACTATCTCGTAGACAGATGAGTACTCAGAATTGTAGGAAGCTGTCATTTAGCGTTCGGCCACAAATTGCTTGTTCACCGCTCGCCAAGGACAAAGTTCGCAGGTAAAGGACTTTCTACCGGTTGTTTGCTAACTGACCGTTAGGACGCTGTAGTTATCAAGTTATAATTACCGGTACTCTAACTGATTCATGTCCTTTATATAGATAACTAATATATGAATGTTATTTATTTATTTTATTCAGAAAACCAATAGCGTAAACAAAAAAAAATCTATACTTTCTAATAACAAGGCTAATAATGGGGTATTCTATGGAATTTTAAACTGTACTAGGATATGGGAAGACATGATATTTTCTTTTGTATATTTATGTTATACTTGTATATTTATTCTTTATAATGGAGGAGATGTTCTTTCATCACCAACTGTTTTTAGCGAAGGTTGATTGCTTTTTATTTGTTACTAGCGGACGCCCGTGACTTCGCCCGCGTTAACTTCAGTTTTTTAGAATCCCTCAGAGAACTAACTAACTTCTTTCCGGGAAAAAAGTATCATATGTCGCAATCCCGGTCATAAACTGTACACGTACTAAATTTCATTCAAATCTTATGCAAACATACAAAGATTAGAATATTTTTTCTTTCCCCTTGCAGGATTCGAAGTCAAATATTCCTCGAAAGTTTTATAAAATTTAGTTGTGTAAACACTTCTTTGTTTTTATACTGAGTAAGTTTAAAAAAAAAGGGGCTCAGTAATTTTTTTGAGTAAGGTTTTGAGTAATACGCTCCGTCAGTTTTTAAGGTTTCCTCCCCAAAGGGTAAAAAAAAACCTGTTACTCTCACTCTATCATCTATCTATCTGTCAGTATGTCACGGGTCTTTATATCCTAAACAGAATGAGTTACAATACTAAACAGAATATATGTATAGTTTAAAGAATCAATTTATTTTTCATGGGAATGAAAAGGAGACATTTTTTTTTCTTTTTTACTGCAGCATGACCGGTTTCTAGAGTTGGTTACAATCATATTGTCTTTCCCTTTCTTCTTTTCTATAGATTCAACATCGACATTTGGATTGTATTAGTGTTATTATAGTAATATAAGGCATGTACGGGATTGTTACCATGTACCTTGTTTTAGCAAGTTTCTGCGAGCAGTTACTCCGTGATCATGGCGTTTGCAACAGTGCCGAAATATCGGAAACTCGCTAAAAACAAGGTACGTGGTAACAATCCCGTAAATAACTTATATTACTATAATGTTCGTGACCATGAAAGTTTAAAACAATGTATTGTATTAGTGTCAGTTATTGAAGCATTCTAAACAGATGCTGAATGGGAAGATATGTGTACTATGTAGGTGTAGCTAACGTGTGTCTAACGGGACTCACTTTCGCTATCAACTGCGTCTCTATTTGTATACTATCATCTGAGGTCAAGGCGGCGTCATAAACTAAATAATACCACAGAATGGATAGGGGTCTGAATAAAATAAGTTTCAACGGTATATTTATTTATTTTAAACTTTATGGACCAAAATATAAGAGAATGGTACAAAAGGCGTACTTAATGCTAATAGCATCCTCTCTCAATCAACCTTTGGGAAAAAAGAAAAACGCGAACGGTGGTATAAAGCTAAATTTACACATAAATATAGATATTATAAATAATATTAAAATATATACGAATACACATATGAATATACATAAATACATACTAGGAAATGAATATAAATACATCCATACCACAATTATATTTAAATATATATAAACACATAAATGTACACATGATGATGATTAATAAAGTGACTCTTCATCTTAAATTTCGATGTAGATGAGTGCGAACATTCCTTTTAAATACAAGTTTATTATGAGATCTTCTGATGGAGTCGGGTACGTCATTCCACTGCCGTATGGCTTGGAGTTGGACATATAGCCTAAATGAGAAATAGGAATAAAGAGAGCTAATGAATCGCTAGAGCGGACAGGACGTTCGTGACTATCAGAGAGAGACATGACAGAGATATTACATAGACGCACTGATTTATTTATTTATGACGTTTCATCTATTCTTTTTAGGCAGCATCGTCAGAATTATGTTTTTTTATGAATAAAATCTACGATATCAACGACGCAGTCTGAAACGGATGCGAAACGTCATAAATAAATAAATCATTGCATCTATACCGTTGAAACTTGTTTTATTTAATAAGTGGTGTGCGGGAGATCTAGGAATCTGAACTTTGAACATTAAAAAAACAATTCCATTAATTTGTTTTCTTAGACATGAATTATAAATAAGTTTTTTGAGACTATGGGTTGTTTGTTAAACTTTTTAAAATAATGTAGCTACCTGAGCTATCTAAAATTGTGAAGCAATTACGTCTTTGTACTCATAATAACATTATCATCATTGATTGGATAGGTAGCTTTTAACACTAAAAATATAATATAGTAGTGGTAAATACACGATACACAATCATTTATTAGTAACATAAGTAATTATTTTGTGTACCACTCATATTCCACGTGTACCGAGATCATGTTGACTTCAACTTAAAATGCTCCCTTGCAGATCACTACAATTGCACTATCGTCAAAGATTTGTTCAAAATGACTTCTGACTAAAATGTATCTAAGAGACTGAAATCTAGTAGGCACAAAACTATTTATGTACACAAAGGCTTAAAGTGTTTAGGAATTGAGTTGACTTTCATCGTCTTTGATGACGATAAATTCCCAGAATAGTGGAGTATATCGTGACGTCATGAAGTCCCTTGTGAATGGATATACGACGAAATTGATGGGTTACCTGTTTGATTCTGATGTCAAAATGCTTTAGTATATGAAGTACAATAGAATCTGTTTGATAATAATCAGTAATCGAAAGGGGAAAACCATTATTTTGGCAGGTCAAATGACCCACAGTCAAGCAATAGTATTTTACTCATGTGTGGTTATTTTAAAATATAAGTTGTAAACGAAATTTCTATTTAAGTATATTAGTAAGTCATCAGTCATCATCTTTTCCTTTTGGAATGAAACCTTAGTTTTTCATAACATTACAATGCAATTGTAACGCATTCGCCAAATAAATTTAAATCACAGAATTCTCATCCGAATGGACCTGCCATCCTTTGCTTTACCTAAAAAAAATATAAAAACAAAAAACTCACAATTCCTTTTTCAAAAATAGTGTCAGAGTTTTACAATAAAAAAGCATACTCTTCATCGGTATGCCTTACAAACATCCTGTTCAAAGTCAGAAGTGGCCGTTATCCAATAAAGTATTTACACACACGCGGGCAGGGAGGGTCCGTTCGACCGGGTTTATATCAGATTTGTCTCGATTTACCGCCAATTGGAACGACAAAACGATTAGCCGTACATTTCGCCATTCCTTTTTAGTTAGCGGACACATCGGCTGCACGTTAATTTATTAGATAATTTTGTTCAGCTTGCGTGCGTGTAGATACGTACGTCTGTGCAATTTGTACTACTTTAAATTATGTTGTTATAATTGTCTGCCCGGTTGATGGTACGTCTCTGGAATTACATTAGTTTGATAGTGATATCATCATAAAATTGGAATAGATATGCGATATTTTGGAGCGTTCCAGTTACTGATTTGATAAATTCGTTTCACTAAAATAGTTTTTTTTTTCTCTTATAGAGAGAGAGAGAGGAGCTCGTTGGCGCGGGTGGTGAGCGCGTTCGGCTGCGATCGTTAAAGTTAAGCAACTTTCGCAGAGGTCGGTCTTTGGATGGGTGACCAAAAAACTTCTTGAGTTCCTCCGTGCTTCGGAAGGCATGTTAAGCCGTTGGTCCCGGCTGCATCTGCAGTCGTTAGCACCCGCCAATCCGCACTGGGCATGGGCATGGTCATGGCCCAATCTCCCTATTCCATCCATAGGGAAGGCTGTTGCTCCAGCAGTGGGGACATTAATAGGCTGATGATGGTGATGAGAATAGTTTTTTTCTATTATAGAGACTAAAAGTGATAGATTGACTTAGAACACGATGGTTGATAATTTTCAGCGCTGATGCTGTCAGCAATTATTTATCGTACTATTCGCGAGTGGAATTCTTGGCCCGCGAACGTGTTCCCTCCTTCCTACAATCTGTGATACCTTTAAAAGAGGCATGAAGAAGCATATATGCCGACCGTCAAAGTGAGGATGATTAGTGTGGCAGTTTATAACTGATTTACCAGCTGTCTCGCCGGATTTTACCACCACTTTTCATCAGGTGGGGCATTGTCATTTGCCTACCAAGCTATAAAAAAAGTAGAAAAGATGACATTTGCTTTGTCAGCCTATTAATGACCTCACGGTTGGGCCAAAGACCTTTCCTTTAGGCGGAATAGGGAGAATGGGTCATTGTCCTCTACGTAATTTATGGGCACCCATCGCTATCCATAAACCTAATACGCTAACCACTGCGATTTCAAGCTCCTTGATGCTCTTACTTAAGCCTAATTTTGGCCAAGCGAAGGCCAATACCAACGTATAGACAGCATTTTTGCCTTATCTTGACATCGCTCGATGTCGCTTGACTAATTTACCGTGTAAACAGAAACGCCAATGTGTATAGACCTCATTTGGCATATCTCCGCCAACATTTGTGTCACGTTATCCATAATAACTGATAGCGCACCAATGTATGGGCAGCTCCACAAAGCTCGTCTATATATTGGCCACTTGCATTGGTCTTCTTCAAACTTGCCCAACATAAATGTTGGCCTATACCTGCGTTGGATTAAGCACGGCCAACATTTACCGTCGGCGTTATATACGACGATGTTGTCCCAAAATATTATACTTAAAAAAAACAGAATCCTTTTCCTACCTATTATAATTAAAAAAAATGCACTCCTTTTAATTAACCTCGTACCAGCGCGCCCGAGACTAGCTTTCATTATAGCGTCAAATGGTACCCCCAATTCATAACAAAACTTCATTTTGAATTAAGATTAAATTTCCAATTCAGAAAAAAAAAGAATAAATTCAGCGACGTATTCAAATTCCGAATGTCTCGTGAGGTTAATTTTGTTTATGCCCAACAACGCAGGCACAGCACGGAGAATCAACAGACCACCGCGTTCCATTCCCCCATTCAATAGCTGAAATTCGAAAAAAGAACCCGTCGCATAGTGACGTGACCTTGCGTTTCCTCCAGTTCGTTTTTCGTTCAACACGCAGGCGCGTTGGGGGCCCGATCAATGCCCAAAAACGGGGGTCGAAATGTCCCCCGGCGTCCCGCAAAGTAAGCTCGCGGCTTCTGAAGGGCCCGTGGATCCTGGTTGCTAGGCGACGGCGCCTTATTTGGGCCCGGTCGATAGTACCCGCTTTATAATTTTCTTTAATCGTAGGCGGGGTGGACTTAATGGCCGCCCGATCCGTTTTCAGATAACGCTTTCGGTCGGACATATTGTATTAGGCAGATGTAGGTACCAAAGAGATTCGTTGTTGAATTTTTAAATTTTATTTTCTTCTACAATTTATTATGATTTCTATTTTGATAAAGAATCACATCTGTTAGAATTATATAACTAAATATTTCGATAAATTCTGTCAGTTACGAACATAAATATACCAAGATGGGGTTAAGTAAATGAATTTATATTTAGTCCGTCAGTCAGATTATAAAAAAAATATTTACATGTATTTTTAATTTAGTCAATCAACCAAAACAATATAAAGATAAAATAAGGGTCTTGAAGTCACTTCTAAGTTAAAAATTGTACCAAAACTTAACAGCATGCGACACTTCAAATCAATATATCTATGTAATGTTCTGTAATGTGTGAATAAATAAAAAAATACGTGTCCAATACTTTGTGATAATCTACCTTAAACTTAGCATCGTCTCTATTACATTGCAACAAAACTATTCTTATAAACGGAAAATGGTCCAAGTTCTTCTCCATAGATAAATAGAGATATTTGAAGTAATAAAGAATATAATAACACTTAACGTACCCGGCATGTAAATAGGTGTTGCTTGGCTTCACTCGCACTTCAATTCGGTTGTATAAGAAAATCTTGCATCGCATAATACCAAAAGTATTGTACTCGACACGACACTCAGTTCAACTCCGGCAGAATAATTAACGGCGAAAAGAAACAAAAAGCAGTTTCATATTTTAAACACTCCACAAAAAAGATGAATCTACGACTGACCATTAACAACAAAGAAGCTGGCATAACTAATTCACCGGACTTATTCCAAAACCGTTTTGCAACCGCCAACGACGACGGCAGTTGCACGTAACCCTTTAAACGCGACTCGTAATCTTTTAAATGCAAATTTGTCTAAGATGTGGGAAAAAGTGCCCCGGTTCCATTTTTAAATTCTATTTCTAATTTTTCCCCATTCTTTCTTTATGCAAATTTTGGCGCTTTTTTAGTAATTTATTTAAATTCTTGCGCTCACAGGTGGGGTCAAGCCACTTTGCAAGGGTCATCTTGGGAGTAAGTTCAGTTTAAACCCGATTTGAATTGCAAATGCTTTTTTCGGTTCGCACGATCAAAATGTTCTCACATCTTAATTGCTATTAATATTGTTATTTTTTTAAACTAAGGAGCATCTACTGATTATTCTCCTAGCATTTCATTTTCGAAGACAATAAAACCTATACTTATGTATTCAATTCACAACGAGAATAGTAACTAAAGAACAAGAAAATACTTAGATACATTTTTTAACTTATGTCATGAATACTTGTTTCTTAGATTTTCACATTTCGCTGCCTTTGCAGGAATGCGATTATTTTGACGACGCATTCCTGCAAAAGCTGCGAAACGTCAATAAATAAATAAAATCAGTGCATCTAACCCGTTGAAACTTGTTTTTTTATGTTATGAAGAGAAATAGAAGATAAAGTACGAATTAAACTGAATTTAATTGATTGCTAAGAATGTTGCTACCACCATGATCTTCCTTCCTCAAAACACAACACCAGAATCCAAAAGGAAGTTGTAGTTGTGTTCATTTCGAGAGGAAAGTCCGCTATGCCCTGCCTGCTTAATTTTAATGTTGATATCAATTCAGAATGCATCTTGTATTATTATGAACTAATTTGATGCAAAAACGTACAAAGGTCAGGGATATAGTTCCTACTTTATTCTTGATCGTAGCTATCAAAGTAGATAAAAAAATACACAAGCAGTAACATAGACAGCAATTTCACAAAACATCGCATAAAATTTCTCACAAACCTGTCTACACACAATAAAGCATAATCCTTTGCATCTACAACGTTTCTCAACTGATATTCATTTAAATTTTATAGCCGTATTCTTTGCGAAGTTAACAAAAAAAAGGGGCTCATTAGAATTTTTAATTTCGACCTAAAAATTCGCTTTATGCAAATAAGTGTATCTTCCCAGCATCACGCAGCTTCATTATGCTAATCTCGGCACACGTGGGGTCAAGACTTCTGACCTCGAGGTCATCTTATAAATATTCTTCGGACAGGTCTCTGTGACCCCTTGCTTTCCCATGATCTTTTCAAGGGTTGAATAAATATAATAAAGTCAATTGATAGCGGAATTCAACCTGGGTACGTTTAAACGTTTTAATCTTTTTAGATGACCAAATATTAAACAAATATTTTAATTCGAAATCATTTTCATACTTAGCAATACAATAGTTTATTTTTATTTGCAAACGTGATGAACATCTGTGTAGCTGTGTAGTATCAATGTACATAAATATCGGGAAGTTTGTAACATTTAAGCACATTAATTGAGTTATAATATCCTTCGTATTGTATTCATTCGCAAATTAACTTTTATTAATGAAGAAATTACTATAGTAACTAGATAAAACTTGTGTAATTAAAAAGTACCGGCCAACTTACCATTATACTATAATTCACTTTATACCGACTTAATACAGTGCAACCTCGATCTAACATACTGGAACAAGTAAATATTCATATTCATATTCATTTATTGCATTCTTGCTGTTTACATGCTGTTACAAAATTCGATATATTAAGTACATAATTCGTTCAACTGAGGTTTGTTATACTGATGTTAGGTTGGTACAAAATTTGTTATAAAAAGGTAAAAAAATTGTTTCCCCTCATGACAATAATCACGTAATATGGGATTAAGGTCCATATATTGATGGAAACGTTATAAAGAGGTTTCTGGTTGACAAAATTTGTTAATTAGAGGTATTTACACTTTTTTTGATAGTTGAAAATTTGTTATGAAGAGGTTGTCCGCAAAAATTTTATTGATATATATATATATATTTTACATTGAATCTTATGGAAAATTCAGGGGGATTACGAAGAATTTGTTAAATCAAGGAAGTTATTATATTGAGGTACGTTATATTAAAGTTGCACCGTATATCTTATATATACCTATACACTGTGATTTATTTACCTCTCAAAGATAGTGAAAACAGGTAAACAGTCAACGAACTACACCCCCAGTAATTTATAACGATTACAAAAGTATCCTATTAACGGCACATATTTGTATTAATATGGAATTATTATCCTTTTAAATTACGTAGATCCTTGTTTTATCAATTTATGACTACTAAAATTGTTAAGGTTTCATAACTGCACAATTTGTGAGTTGAGGTGGAGACTCTAGTCGGTAGAAAAATATTTAAGAAACAAAAAAAATGCTAATATTAGTTGAAACTAAAAAAATATAACCTATATCGATGCATGAATTTGCTAGTAAATTTTCTCAGGTAACTCAAATTTCACTGTGTATATTATCGAAAAGTTAAATAAGAAGTTACTCCAAAAAAGATCAACTCTATTGAAACAAATTTTAATAAATCTTGTTTTTTGTCCGCTAATAAAAATCAAGTCCAGCGTCAATTTTATAAATTCAACTTTAATTATAGATAGCTCCCATTAATATTATTTATCGAAGCTAATTTGAGAGGACTGATTAGTATCTCCACAGATGGTTATGGAAATTTATCAATTCATCATATCCATCGGCCACCATTTTTGAGTGTACAATTATCTGATATTCTACTGCGCTCGCGCTAAGTACTCCAAAAACCATGATTTAACATTCTACACCACTATTCATTATCCGTACAATTTCGTACACGTATGTGAAAATCAGGGCTGGCACAAAAGTGAAATATAACTTTGCACCGGGATCTCCTCTTGCATTTAAAAAAAATGGATGCGTGTAACTTATGTACGCGCGTGAGAAGTTATACTTCTTTAGCATCATTAAAAATATTTTTTAATTGCATGCAAATAATTAATAATTACAATAAAATAATAAAAGGACTGGATAAGGATAGTTAACACAGTCAATTAAGTTCAGTTTTAATTTGAAAAATTAAATAAATATTCAAAATATTCAATTAAAATCACTACTGAATTTAAGTTATTAGTCCATATGTAATTAGCACTTGTAAGTAACTAAAACACGTTGTGTTACTAGAAACAGAAACTAGAAACATGTGGATAAATATTATAAATATGAAAACAGTGATCAGAGGAGACGAGCGTGCTAACATTGTTTTTGACAACGCGATCATCTTATGGAGCTCCGTGGATCGTTCAAAGTACCTTTCGAACAGATGTCTAATAATGGTGGATTATTAACCACTAAGTGGTTAATAATCCACCATTATTAGACACTAACATTCATAACGCACCCGCGGCCAACAGCATGACTGTTACTTTTGGGTTACAGTGATGCGCGCGCATCTAAAAATTTCACTCTCATCATTTTTTCATAACGCGCCTAAAGAAGTATAACTTCAAAAAAACAAAATTCGCCAGACGCTCATGACATACGATAGTTCTACACATTTAGTTTTGATAATTATAAGTTATTTATTTGAATGTACTCTTAGCTTTTATTCAAATTATATGATCACGAATTACCATTGATTTATATTCATTCGAGTTTATACTCCCTTATAGATTCGCATTCAATTTTTCTTAATAACACATACACAATGACGCGGATTCCGACAACTACAATATCAAGGTCCAATTCCGAATCTGCCGGGAAGCTGCTGGGTTCGGAGTCGCGGAAGAATCCCTAAATGGGGACCCCGCGCCTTCGCATTAAGCAGCGTAGAAGGTATTCGCAGGGTTTTTTAGCGGATATTATACCGTAAAGCGCCCGTTAGAGTTACGGGGTCCTCGGTGGGCAGCCACTGCGGGGGTTCGTAAGGCTTGCGGGAGCCAGGTGTGAGAGAGGTTCTTTCGGCAAGGAAGCCTCTTAAAGGCGCCATCGTCCTTAAACACAGGTTTTGCCTGCGTTAACAAAAAAAAGGTCCAATTCCGAATCTAAAAGTAGTCGACAGCCCTATGCGTCCACCCCCTAAAAACATTACACGCAGCGGTCGCTACCCCTCCCGCACCCAAACGCACCTTTCCCACCCGCAAGATAAAGGCCAACAAAAAAAAGAAAACGAGAAAAATAACGCCGTCTCGCTCCAACGCGAGCAGAGCGCGCCCGTGCGAGCAGTGCCACGGCTAAGCTGAGAACGACTCCGCAAAACTTGAGCCCCGCCCGAGACGGCGCCTATATCTGTCCCTTTCGCTTTTTCACACTTTTCCATACACCGATCCAGTGGTAAAACGACGTAAATCAATCTTAGCATTCACTTGAATTTCGATTCTATTCGCTGGCAGGTTAAAGTTGAAATTCGTGTTGGATGAAAGGTTGGGAGAAAATATTTTGGAATGAAAGCATTCGCGAATGGAAGGTCTCTGTCGCTCGCAAAAAAGCCAGGCCGGGAGGGGGGGAAGGTTAGAGAGGGGTTTGCCGGCAGCCATGTTGTACCGACGGCCCGCGAAGACTGGTATTAATTTTGGCTTAATTTGTCCGTTGATTTCAAGTATTTTATTGCTAGTCCGCAATCAAACTGCGAAATTTCGCAACGAAGATAACATTAGTTCGTTTGGATATTCTAATGTTCTTAATTAGATGTTTTCATAACGGTTCCTCTTCTACTTTAGAGCTTGTAATTAATGAATGTACAAATACTTAACTTAAAAAAATATATTAAACCTATGGCCGATGTTACACAAGTTTTAACGTTATTCTTACTTACTGTAATAAAGTTTCTAAAAGATATGAGCTCTCACTACTGGACATTGGCGAAATTTCTGTGTAAAACGGAGAAAGCCACAGAAAAAAAAGATGTGAGGATTTCACCTTATTATATTACGTTGATGGTACCAATATTAAACTATGTACATGTGTTATTAGTTATAGTGATTTCCTCACTATTTTTATTACTGAGCATTTTTTTTACAATTAATACGTTTAAAAAGAAAATGTTAGTTTTGTTTTTTATGTAGGTACTGTAAGTTGTTTTAGGGTGTTTTTGCATTAAAATAGCTTTACTTCCTGAAATATTATCAGTATCTTTATTAAATGTATAATAATTTAATGAAATAAAGAGATTTTACCTATATAATTGGACAAAAACTATAAATAATCACAAAATAAGTATAAAAAATTGACAATCTATTTTTTGTTGTATTTTCTTTTTTATTTGACTAATTTTATTGTTATTATAATAATAGTAGTTTCTTGATCATTTAATTTTAAATTATTATTATGTAAGGTAAGTAAAAGGTTACGATGTTTGATCTTCATTTTGTCTTTGCACAAACAGCCACACCATTGTAATTATCTATTTTGTGTTGTTTCATCATTAATTAAACACTTTCTTATTAAATAATCCTAAATATCTTAATAATAACGTGTGGAAGGCATCCGTCACAAAAAACTGTTTTTTAATATTCTCCCATTTCAAGGAAGACAAAGGGAATAATGCCCATACAGCCTTGTCTTAAGTTTTTTTAACCGTCTTGTTTTTACATAAGAATGTCGATGTGACGCATTCTAATGTTTCCTGGAGTGTAATGTATCGAGTTAGATTTTTTATTAAGATTCTGTGAAGTAGGCAGGTATCGTAGTGTTGACGATAAAGTTCTCACGTCCACTTGACCGGAATAGCGTATATTTTAAAGATTCCACTAATTGTTCAGTTGCGCATACGGTGATAACACAAAATCACACCAATTTTATTCCACAATATCCATAAAGATCGACTTTAAGAAAACTCATCCACAAAAAACTAAATGAATTTTATTTTGTTAATAAAAAAACCACTGCTGGCACTAGTTATTGTTTTATTTGTTATAATCACAATACAATCTTACACGTTTAGATGAATATCAATTATGTTACTCTAGTACAAGTCCCAAAAACCACCATTTTGTAAAAGATATGATTTCCTTTCATAAACAAACCATAGAATATTATTTAGCTACAGACTAAACACAAAGTTCCTAATATATAACATTCGTCCCCTCAAAGATTTGCCATAGGTACACATCTGAAGTATTATCTTGCATCATCTTTAAGACCATATTTGAATAGTTATTTACCCAGTACGACAGACTCTACTTTGGAAGTAGGTAGTGAATCACCACCAGTTCAGTAAATTGATAATTTTGGTAATCGGTAGAATTTAAGAAATACTAGTGAGGTGGAATGGAAGTTAGGTATATGATAACGAAAGTTGAACTAATAGGGATGCAGGTGGTGGTAGTTCAGAGTCTGAACCAATTGATGAGAATTGTTCATTCTCGGAGATTCAACTTCCAGAGTTGAGAAGGTCAGAGTTTCTCCAACTCTTACAATGTATCAGAACTTAATTTCTCTACCACCACTCTCTATACCCATCCCTTTCTGTAAATAAAATAAAAACACCATACCTAGATAAGGCCTTTTCTAAACATAATATCTTTTTTTTTACCCATGCTTTTACAAATTTTCCCAGTTATAATATTATTTGGTTTCATAAGATCAAATTTTGTTCTTATCTTTTGCTTCATCATCATCATCATCATCAGCCTATTAATGTCCCCACGGCTGGGGCACAGGCCTGCCCTATGGATGGAATAGGGAGATTGGGCCCTGTCCCGCCACGCGGGCCCAGTGCGGGTTGGTGGGTGCTAACGACTGCAGATGCAGCCGGGACCAACGGCTTAACGTGCCTTCTGAAGTACGGAGGAACTCGAGATAGAAGACGTGGTCACCCATCCAATGACCGACCACTGCGAAAGTTGCTTAACTTCAACGATCGCAACCGAACGCGCTAACCATCTGCGCCATCGAGCTCCTCCTGACACCATATAATTATCAGTAACCGCTGTGACTCACAAAGCAAACCATTATATAAAAGAAGAATGCTGTAAGAATGAGTTTTGTTATACTTCTAGAGTATTAATAGTCTCATAATATGCCTAACCTTTGATGATAAGATGTTTAAACAAAAAGCTCCTATCTTTTGCTTAAATAGTATGTATTTCATTTGGATACATTTCACTTGAATTTAGAGAGTTTCTTGTATGTGAACAAGGAAAATTGTAAAAGTAGTTCCCTCGTTACTTTAGCGTACTGAACCCACCCAATGTTAGTTCCACACACAATTAAGCACGCTTTAAAATATATGGCTTTTTAAGTTCATTCTTAAATTGCCTAGGACAACCAGTTGTCACAAATTCGTACACTCTTCTTAACACTGGGTCTATAAAAGTACAAGATGCAATTTCCTTAAAAACTTAGATAAAACTAAAATAACGTATGGGGTCTGTCACATCAATCTAAAATAACGTATGGGGGCTTTCCTACCGAAAACATCGATGCTTTTAAATCGATGTTCTCTAATAACGATCATCATTACAATAAAACACAAGGATAACTTTTATTCATTCTTAATTTTTAATTTAAATAAAGTTCAAATTAAATTTAATAATAATTAATATTATTGTTTTTAACATGCCTCTCAGAGCTGGGCGTTAATAATGGCGACACAGTTTTAATAACAATAGCAATTATGTAAAAAAATGTTAAACTCGCGTCAGGTTAAACACGTGAGCTGATCGCATCATGGCAGACAATAAAATTGGAAAGGTTTTTGACTTTCAATATATTGGACGAATCATAGTAATAATTTACAATAGATGTCACTAGGTGCGCTTAAACGTGATTCATGTAAGTTGATTTTTCTGAGAGATAACCTTTTTTAATGTAATATAAATTGTCATGTTTGTGTACGATAGCGCAATAAATAAATATTGTATTGTACCACATACATGATAGTACTTTTATACTGATAATTAACGCAATTCGTGCAAAATTATTCCCTAACCATTCCAAAATATCAAAAATGCACAACGTTAATATTCAAGTTTTTACTTCTGCCGGCACTCCCGGAGTGCAACCCGTCGTTTTATTTTCTTTTGTCTATTTCCCTCTTATTAATTCGTAAAGCTTTTTTTTGCTACGCCCAGGAAGACCTGCCATACTTTTTTTACCCTTTCCGTGGTTATATTAAGTAGTTATATTATCCTGATGATTTGTTTAAATCGAATTAAAAAGCTAATTATATTTCATATTTCTGTTTGACATTAAAGCATCGATTAAGATGGAATGAATTGTAAAACAGCATTATACCTTTATTTGACTAAAGAATGTTTGTGCAAGTAGCCAAGTACCAAATTTTGATGCGAAATGCATGGAAAATTCGCAAATATAATACGTATGTATCTACAAAAGTTTGAGAATGGCTTGGCAAAAATGTACGAAGAATGAAACTTATGAAAAGTTAGAGGTGGAATAGACAAAACCTTTTAAAAAAATCGTCGTCATCATCAGCCTATTAATGTCCCCACTGCTGGGTCACAGGCCTTCCCTATGGATGGATTAGGGAGATGGGGCCATGACCCACCACGCGGGCCCAGTGCGAGTTGGTGGATGCTAACGACTGCAGATGCAGCTTAACGTGCCTTCCGAAGCACGGTGAGCTCGAGATAGTAAATTTTTGGTCACCCATCCAATGACCGACCACTGCGAAAGTTGCTCAATTTCAACGACCGCAGCCGAACGCGCTAACCACTGGCGCCATCGAGCTCCAGTTTAAAAAATGTCACATTTAAAATAGATCATCAAAAAAATTGTAATTGCTCCTTTAAAAATACAATCGGTGGGTAATCTTACATATCCTTTAGGTTAACAATTGTATTTTAAGCGATATATTTGTTAAGGATAATTAAAATATTACCCGTTAATGTAACTCTGTACAGCAAAATATTCAAGGTAAGCAATATTTAGTTGCATTATACTCATTTAGTTGCGTGCCCGACAGGGTCCATAATGATCGTATTTTGTCATATTTAACATCTTTTTGTACATTGTGGATATGCAATAAAGAATTGAATTGAATTGAATATTAAATAAAACAAATTTCAACGGTATAGATGCACTGATTTATTTATATATTGACGTTTCGTCTTTGTACTCGACAAAATGTAGCTCGACAAAATAAATAAAATCATAAATTCAGACGACTCATCCTGAAAAGGTTCCCCGAAACCGTCAAATCAGATTCGGGAAGTGTACCAACCAAAAACATGGTCGTATGACCATAACAAAAAATAATACACAAAAATACGATTTATATATTTCATTAATTACTCGTACATTTGATATTATCAAATTGAAGGCCGTAAAAAGAGCTCAGTTACAAAACTATAAAAATACAAAATGTGAGTATCTTTATATATATAATTCTTCTGTGAGTGTGTATGTCACTGAACTTCTCTTAAACGACTGGACCGATTTTGATGAATTTTTTTGTGTGTGTTCAAGGGGATCTGAGAATGGTTTAGATTCACAATTTTGTCCGCTGGACAACCCCTATTTTTTTAGGGCGGTACGAAGTTCGCCGGGTCAGCTAGTGTACATATATAAATACAAAATATGTATTAGGTATAATATTTTTCATATATGGGGTGGAACATACGAATAACACACTACTTAAAACCAACTTTTACAATTTGCAGTTGCAGCAAATTCTTTAAAGGTCCTACTTGTTGCTAAAAGAAAATTATGAAAATTTACAAAATATGTAAAAAAAAATATCAAAAACAAGTACAATAACGTTATTGCTGTTTAATCAAAAAATGTATTATAATAATAATAATTCAATTCAAATTGTTTATTACAGACAACAAAATGGTCCATCAAATCGTTAGTAACATTATTTAACTTAAATGCTATGTTAGTATATATTATTTCTGGGATTCAATCGATGTGTGTTTTTTTTAAATACTGAAATTGTATTATATATAATATAAAAAGTAATCTAAACCAAATGTCAAACAAAATGAATTTATGTAATTAATTAATATTCTACATTTGAAGTCATATAATTTAAATACTACGATACAATAATATAAACATGAACAAAAGTAACTCTTGCCTCCTATTTGTTTGTCAGTCCGTCTGTTATGCTTCGATATCTACGTAAACCAATTGTGATAAAAGTTAGATATGAAGATAAAGGAGTCTTCAGAAAAAGGACAAATACGAAACTTCTTGTCCCAAAAATTAAAAAAATATTGAAAGTCTTGAAAATATTTTATTTCACGCAAAAAAGTGCTGAAAGTATGTTGCTGCAATGCAGAGTTCCTTAGGGTTAATTCATACCGAAATGGCAGCGACGTTCTCACTGAAAACTATGTCAAATAATTGTAAACTTATTCTACATAATTAATTACAAAGACTTAGGCCCGTATTACAGAATCACAACTAAGTGTTGATCTTTACTTGAGTACAGTTAGAAAGGGATATCGCTATGTGCTATATATAGCGACATCCTTTTCAACTATGCTCTAGACTAGATCAATCACTGAGAATAATTCTATAATACAGGCCTTAGACTATAAGTGCTTACCTACTTCTAATACCTCACTGGCCTTGAAGAGACAGAAACATAACCTTGAAAATTACTGGCTTACAATTTTTGTGCGTGCCTGCAAGCAGATAGTAAAGTAGATTTTTGAAGTGATAACTCAAAATTGAAGTTTAAACCGCTTCGTTACGTAACGCGTTACGGCGCCAGTCTGTCTGGCTTCCAATCCTCTCACGCAGTGGTAGGCTCCTCCTCTCCCACTCTAATCCGCAGCGCCGCGGCTGATTGTCTACCTGATTGTAAGCAGTCACCTTGGCCCGATCCAAGGGGAGGGCGAGCCGTGCATTTGCCCAGAACGGCAAATATTAGGGGCGGCAAAATTGACTTAGGGTCAGTCGCAAATTACGTCACTAAAAGGCGGCGAAAATTTTTGCCCGGAGCGGCAAAATTTCTAGGTCGAGCCCTGGTGGTACTGCCGCTCATGTATACTTGTAGCACCAATGATAACACTCATGCGTTGCCGGCTTTGAAGAAATGGGTTTACCCGCCTTTTGAAGACAGTCATATCATAG
Source organism: Chilo suppressalis (assembly GCA_902850365.2). Lineage (NCBI taxonomy): Eukaryota > Metazoa > Arthropoda > Insecta > Lepidoptera > Crambidae > Chilo > Chilo suppressalis. The sequence continues at coordinate 4,342,851 of OU963910.1, forward strand.
CTGAAAGGAAAAACCGCTGAGGGAAGTTCGTTCTAGATCTTGCTTGAACGCAAGAAAAAGGAACAGGTATATCGCATGGTGCTAGAAAGCCAAGCGTCCAGATGAAATTGATAGGATAGTTTCAGAAGAAGCTGACTACCTAGCTGGTCATTTTTTTTTACCAAATTGACACCATATCATCATCAGCCTATTAATGTCTCCACTGCTGGGGCACAGGCCTCCCCTATGGATGGAATAGGGAGATTGGGCCATGACACACCACGACATGACACAAACCTAATCATTTATAATCACTCTACCAATTGTCAGAGCTCGCAAATTAATTTCAATATGAAAAAAGTTAAAATATTATGTACCTACGGTTAAATAAAATAATCAATTTGAAGTAATATTACATAAAAAGAACAGTTGAACTAACCATGCTACAGATATTACTTGTTATTGCCACTCCTGTACCCATTTTTCAAGTTAGGTTAGTTAGAGTAACTTGACCAATGTTAGAAAGGGTGACTTGTATTGAGTAACCAAAAAGGGATGAGACTGTTACCACCATCTATTGTAGAGTAGCTGAACTGAAAACATCGTTGCTTATTTTTTATGTTTCTGTTTTCGTTTCTTATTTATTATTAATTAGTATTATATTTAGCTTAAAATAACTTCTAATTAATATATAACGTGACACTATACTTTATTTTGTGAATAAAAAGACAAAAATAATGAAACTACTACACGTTAATAGTTCTCAAAACATCCGCAAGAGGGACGGTTAATTAAGTAAATTTATTTACTTAACAAATAACACTGTCCAACGTTTTTAAAGAAAAAGTTGGTTACTTTTTTTACATAAATTTTAGCAATTTTCTTAGATACATATCTTGAAATTTATGGCTCATTATCAAAGAAAATGTTTTGTAGCATATGCTACTCAACGCTAGATGGCGCGCTCATACTGTTTTATATAATAAAATATTTTGCAACACAAGAAGCAACACTTAATAATTCTAGTAATTAGTGATTACGATAAAAAGCTGACATGCCCTGGAATAGAACAAAGACATGGAATATGCCAACTGCATATTTGCCATTCAGATAATTAACTATTTTCTATATATTGTAATACTGTAAATAAAAGCAGACATGTTTACTATCTATATTTTTTTTTGGAAATTAGTAAATCAGCAATAAGCTGCTAATTTGACACTATTTAACAACAATTTAAAGGAAATATGTTGAATATTTATACGATTCATAATTACGCTGTATTATTTACATACAAAAACCAAAACTTCCGTATCAAGTCGCCCTAGTGCGAATTGGTAGATGCGAACGACTGCAGGTTAGCTGGGACCAATGGTTTCACGAGCAAGAAGCACAAAAGAGATTGAGATACTTATGTAATAAGTTTTCTGACCCATCCAATGACCGGTCATTGCGAAAGTTGCTTAATTTACATGATCTTAGACGGAACGCGCTAACCACCCCCGAAATGGAGCACCTCTGACTTAACGAATTACTGGTGAATAGTACTGATGCAACGAATACGAATAAGAACATTTATATTCGCCGAATAGAAGACATTCGTATTCGGCGAATAAATATTCACAAATATACTATAAAAAAAAAAATTGTACGTATCTTTTTTTTTTTTTTTTTTATAGTTAGGTCCGACAAATGACTCCACCCCACCTGATGTTAAGTGAAGGTGAAGTCCAGACGCGAAGATAGCTGATACAGCAGTTCGAATATCTGTATCTCCGTTTGAGGTGCAACAAATGTCAAATAAGACATACATTTCATACATTTTATATCAAAATTGAAACATCAAAGTAAAAAGCTGCACTCAGTCCACGATTGAAAACACTCGCGCAAACATATTTTTTATACAAACTTAAAATAAACCGGAAAATTAAAATCGCTAATCTGCAGATGTCATTTATGTTCTTAATAAAAAATTGACAGTTGCAAATTTTTCATTAATAGTATAATATAAAACAAAATAGTTAAAGGTTTAATAAAAGAGTGTTTTATGACGGTGCCGAGTTGTTCGTATTCGTATTAGCCGGATATAGTAGGTCTGATATTTGTATTCGTAAAAGTATTATTCTTTGCACCAATAGCGAAAGTGAACCCTGTAAGCTGTAAGTTACTGTTCCAGACGAACACCCCAATGCGAGCGTAAAATTTGATGTACCCCTAAAAACATTTACAACTATTACTCCACTTAAAATTAAAACACATGGATTGAAGGAATTTGCAAAGCTCTGTGTGTTACCTTTAAAAAATAGTTTGATGATAACTAATTTAAAGTTTGGTAATATAATTCTAAGCTCGCCGTAAAACACCTAATGAAACTTAACTCAGCTGGTGTTCAAATCTCCATTATGAACCTTCATCTATAAATAAATAATCTATAAGCGAAACAGGCCCAACACAAGTATTTTACAATTACTTATTGGGACCGTTTCATTATGTTAATTAAAACAATTTTTATTTATATCTTATTATTTAAATAAATAAATAACAAATTCCATTTGAAACAGGCATAACGGGAACCTAGGTACCCAACGTAACAAGACACGCCATTTGCATATGGCGAATAAAATACGTACCTATCAGTGTAGATTGTGATCAGATTATCCCAAACCCAATCGAATTACTTCGCAACGTCACAAAAGTACGAGAAGACATTCTCTCTTGAAGCAATTATCCCTTCCTACCCCCTGCCCCTAGCCCCCAGCCCCCTGTGGGCGCAACCCGAGCAATTTCGCAAAATCATCTTCACCCCACATTTTCTCTGATGAAGATATGTAAATACCAGGCTTTCGGAGATAGTTTGTCGCTGAGTACGAACGGTGACAGCGGTCGACAACCTTTTAGGGTTGTGTGCGCGAATAGAAATGATAATGCGATTTTCAATTTTTGCTTGTTGCTTCAAATTCTTTTGTATTCCTTTCATATTTATGCGTATTACAACCGTATCGCTTTCACATTAAAAAAAGATTTTACAATTTCTACGTGATAGCCTTAGACATTACCCTGTCAGGGTGTAGCATTTATAAGAGGGCATTCCAATGATTGCAGACTATATTGCGATATTTAGTTTGAATTGAGTGTATCTCACATATATTCTTTCATAAATCTTCTTAATCACGTTTAGATTCTTTTTTACATAAAATACGTTAATAAATAAAACTAGTTTTTACGGGTTAATGCACGAAACTTTATTTATTTATTGACGTTTTGCAGCCTTTTCAGGTCTACATCGTCAGAATAATGATTTTTTATTTAAAATTATCGAGCTACCTTCGAAAGACTTATATTGAGCTAACCCGTAAAAACTAGTTTTATTTAATGAGTGATGTGCGTGAAAACCTAAGAAACAAATAAATACGTTAATGTTCTGTTTTGTAAAGATTGTGCATCAGAAAAAAGCGTACATGTAAATGTTTACTTTCAAATCCATTTCGCGTTTTAGTTTTTAATTACCCGGCAAATTCTCCATATTTACATGAATAGCTTCCAAATAAGTCGTGCCTTAATAATACAATACGGTATCTCACCATATATACTTTTGGACACATCTATACGGCCTACTTAGTGTTATTTGTTTCATTATTTATCAAAAATATATGTTTATGGTTGAGCAATAATTTTAAAAACACACGATATGATGGTCTGTAAACCAGCTCCAAAACGGCGTAGGTAAAAATTTTTGCTCTATGTTACAATTTATATATAGATGTATCCGGACGTGTAGGTATATGATGTCAGATAATCGTTTATCACTAACGATAAAAACTTGTTGCACCTTGCCGCAATACATCGCATGAAAACAATAAAAAAAATCATTGCATCGAATTGCAGCGCTAGTCGCTCTGTGAAACCGCAGTGTTTTAGCTAGCCTAGCTCTAATATAAAAGACCACGAATGCTTATCAAACTGGCTTTATCAACAATCTGTAGGAACATAAGATATTCAAAAATCTATCTAACACGCATATATACCAACAAAGCAACGTTCTTATTTTCACACACAAACACACGCTAACTACACAGTTAAAACTTTCCCAACCCTTATTAAAATTGTATTGCAAGTGAAGATAATTTGTCGGCAAGGTTGTGCGCCCCTGCGGGCTTAAAGTTGTAATAGGTGTACATTCGCGCGGTCAATTAATCATCGCCCAACACAGTCATGCGCTGCTTCTACTGACTGTAACGTTTTATCAAAGGAATATAAGATCAGCCGGCTATTTGTAACATAGGAATAGTGTTGAACCAAATTGTTTACTTGTCAAAATGTAATTTAATGCGTACGCGAAAGGCCACCACAGACGACTACACCTTTTATAAATTAGAAATCCGGCAGATTTTTCACAGTGAATTTTCAACGATTTTACATGCCTACCTATAGTTAATTTGAAGAGGAAGTGTTATTGCATAGCCTAAACCTATGGTTATAAACAGTGACTGCAAAGCGCGTGGCATGGATTCCAAAAAACTAAGCTTAGTTTTGAGTGAGAGAGTTTTCATGTAAAAGGGGTGATGACGGGGTACAGTAAACGAAATTCTATTTAGTCCGTCAGTTACATGATCAAAAAATAATGGACACGTATTTTTTCTTTGGGCAATCAACCAAAAAATGACAAAGTTATAGCGCGTCAAAGTTTGGGAGTAGGGGCCCGTGACGTCACTTTTGAGTGAATTTTCACTTATAAGTGTACTCAAACGTGACGTCATGCGACTTTTCAAATCAATATATCTCTGCAATGTTTATTTTATGTGAAAAAAGAAAAAATCCAATACTACCTGATAAAAAGAAAAAAAAATAGTCATCATCCCTATTTTTGCATATTTTTATTAAAACAAGTAAACATATTTTTCATACAGTTGCTACATCCACAGTACGGATTACTTTACTATTAGGATTTTTTATATAAACTGAAACATATTTCTCTCAAGCGTTAACAGATGGCGCTGTAAAAAAGTTATATAGTTTTGCGATTACGCAAGGACGTCGTCGAAACAATTGAACCTTTTAAACACTTACCAGCGTTTCCAATAGTAAATACCTAGGTTTTTATTTACTGATTTAGTTTTACCAAGATAATTTACTAATAAACTTAGTTAAGCCAGTCTCCTATGGAATGCAGAATATTGGAAAGACGATTATGTTTTCATATAAGTACTTACACATATACTACTTAGAAATATCCGAACGCTCAATAAAAGTCTTTCTAAGGTAGCTCGACAAAGTAAATAAAAAATCATTATTCTGACGATGCAGACCTGAAAAGGCTGCGAAACGTCAATAAATAAATAAAGTTCGTTGCATTAACCCGTAAAAACTAGTTTTATTTAATGAGTAATGTGCTTAGGTTTTCACTAAGAAACAAATATACTTACACATACTTACATACTCAGTAAAAAACAAGCATTTTGTGACCCACCGGAGGTGTGCAGACCATACTCACAACATTAGCCTTACCAAGTGTACTATGGCTTGACTTCCCCAAAATCTCATTAAATAGGTACTGACCACAGAACAAGAGGTTAGAAGGGATTTGTGGGTGGGGCAGGTGCACCACAGTTATGTGTGAGCATATGCTCATAACTTGAACAAAACTTAGTTCTGATTGCGTCGTGTGTGAGCGCTGATTGGTTCAATGGTTTGATGTCGCGTCTTTGATTGGCTATTATCTATTAGGTGGAAGTGTAGTGGGGGCGAGCCGGCGACATAGGTTCCCGAACAAACGGCCATTGGTCAAACTTCTTACCTCTTTCTGTGTTATGTTTTCCAGATTACAAAACAAAAGGCAGATAGAGCGTACGGAACAAATAATGCGTGGCACTAAAGCAAATACGAAGTCAAACGTAAATATTTTTTTTGTCTTTGTGTACAGTTTTTACAATGTTAAATGAGGCGGCACGGTTTTGTAAAAACTTAATATTCGCGGGGGACTTATTCGCAACACGACGCGTTGTAATGTATTGACGCAAAATAATATTCGCTTTTGACTTCGTGTTTGCTATGGTGCCACCAATTGTGTGTTCCGTGCAGAGCACCTTTAGCACGAACCATCATCGAATTCGCAATTTGCAAGTCCGAAAGGTCATTGTCAAATGTGCACTGATGTTTAGTTCTCGTTACGTACTTTGTAGCGCTGTTCTCCATACAAAATTTGACATTGACATTTCGCACTCGCAAACTATTCGAATTCGATATTGATTCGTGCAAAGTATGGCCGCCCGGCGGTTCAAACGCCGCGCTCCAGCTGCGTGTGTACCCGCCCCGCATTGTAGGCACCCACGTAGCGAAGATCATTATCTGGCCCGAGAAAGTTTGGGAGGAATCTAGTTAGACCCTCCCCCGCCCGCTCGCCCCGCCACCCCCGCCTCCTTAACTTGTTATAACCAGTTTTAGCCAGTTCGGTTTAGTTGGCCACCTGCGATACAAGACAAACTCACGGCTTGTCTTACTTATGTGCCTATGTTATGTACTGACTACTAAGCTATTCCATTACGTATACGGTACAAGCTTCTAGTTTAAGCAAAATTCTAAGTCCACATATACAATTCTTTACAAAATGCAGTCTTTATTGAAATTTTTTTGTCAAATGTACTTATATATGTATACTAGCGGCCCGCCCTCGCTTCGCTTCGATGTAGAGCTGAAGTGTAGACTACAGTCTTTGTTCTCAGGCTTGTATTATACACAATGATGACATTCATCAATGATTCTTCTTATATCTGCATGCAAAGTCTCAGCCCGATCGGTTTAAAATTGACAAAGTTTCATACAAACTTTCATTCCCTATTTTATCCCCTTGGGGGTAGAATTGATCAAAGTCCTTTCTTAGCGGATGCCTACGTCATAACATCTACCTGCATGCCAAATTTCAGCCCGATCCGTCCAGTGGTTTGGGCTGTGCGTTGATAGATCACTATGTCAGTCAGTCTCCTTTGAGTTTTATATATATAGACTAGCGACCGCCCGTGACTGCATCCGCTTTAACTTTAGTGTTTTCTTTTCGGAAGGATTTAAATGGAAAATTCCTATGGAAAACAGAAATGCGTCAAAGTTCACGATTATTTTTTATTAATGATTTTAAAAGTTTCACTTGACAAGTGTTTTTATAATACCACACCAATTTTTTATTTCTATAGCAAAAGTAAGTTTCCATCTTTCAGATCTGCTAGGCATTCCACGTCTAAGTAAGACACTTTATTTTAATCACATTTTTAAGTTAGCTTTGCTTAATTGTTAACCGACTAATCAACTCATGTTATACGCGATTCTTTACACTCGGATCACGTTCGCAATGCAAAGCTATCACTGTTCTTCTACTAGCCGAAATTTTCCTACCAGTGCCGGCTCAATTTAAGTTAGCTGCCACAAAATGGAGAATACAGAAGGTAATCTCATGTATGTACTTCATTTTGCATACCTACTCTCAGCGGTCGCACTGGGATTATCAAACAACATTGGCTTATGCACCGCTGTCGCGGTAGAGGCACTCATATCTCATCATCATCAACCTATTAATGTCGCTGGGGCACAGGATGGGGCACAGGCTTCCCTGTGGATGGAATAGGGAGTTTGGGCCATGACCCACCACGCGGGCCCAGTGCGAATTGGTGGGTGCTAACGACTACAGATGCAGCCGGGACCAACGGCTTAACGTGCCTTCTGAAGCACAGAGAAGCTCGAGATATTAAATTTTTGGTCACCCATCCAATGACCGACCACTGCGAAAGTTGCTTAACTTCAACGATCGCAGCCGAACGCACTAACCACTTGCGCCATTGATCTCCTCACTCATATTTGGTTGTTTGATTAACTGTCAATAATGACACAGAAAGAACGGTACCCCTAGCACGGACCAATATTGAATTCGTATCGTTTGCGAGTCCGAAATGTCATTGTCAAATGTATACTGATTTTAAGTTGTCGTTACGTACTTTGTGCCGCTGCTGTTCAAGTTTCCATACAAAAGGACAGTGTTAAAATTGGCCTAAGAACCAACACCAATTTGGCATTTATGATTATTCTTAGTATATTTTTTGCGATAATTATCAGTATTTAGATTGCGACGGACACTTCCTGTTAAGTAAGCTAAATTAAAAAGTTAAAAAATAATCTGAGACAATAAATACCATTTTATGTGTATAATCTATGGCAGCGCTGCAAACAAAACACTCTTTCTTCCTAATGCCGGCACTTCACTTGGCTATTCGTATTTGCTATTTTAAATTATGACATCAGTCTGTCCTTTTCATTCCTTATTAAGCATAACAGGTACAAAATGGTGTCAAGTGAAAGGCCGGCATAAAACTCGTTACTCTGTGGTTGTGGTGCATGCAGTTTGCATTCGTAGCAATCTGTGGCATTCATGCATTCCAAAGAGTAGTTTAATATACCGGAAAGTGCGTTCTCATTTCGGATTACCTGTTGTGTGTGTTTATTTGCGATTGTTTTTCCTTTAACTATTTCGGCTATCTAATATGACATCGATGTTACCAAAGAGCAGAGCCCTTATTACCAAGTGCTAGGGAACCTGTGCCACAACATCCTGAGAGGATCATACTGCCAAATTATTCAAGAACACCTGATACACATTCACGCTGCATATACACAATATACTTACATGTCATATACAAATAAATACAATAAACAATATGATACAATTATGTGAAAAATAGTCAATAAATAAAAAGCAAAACTACAGTTTTTATTTTATTCATGATTCCTACCTAACCAAGATTTTCCTAATAGTTATTCTTTAAAATCACACCGAATAAAATGAATTAGTTGTAATATTAATTCACTTCATACTGAGTTTATACTAAATTCATAGGTGGACCTATGTTTCATTGAATATTAAACATAACCTCAAAAAAATTTTAGTTTTCCTAATAATTTAAGTTCTCAGAAGTGTCCGTCAATAATTTTTGTTTTTACAGTCATATACTTACGATTTTGAACCTAGAAAATAATATTTCATGATTGTTGGTTCTTAGGCTAACTATGTATGGACGCTGAACAATGTCCTTTGACAAACAAACCTAGTGTCCATGAGTAGTGTGTATAGTGTGCGTTATTCGACCGCACTTCGTATGTTAGCACCTTCTGTACTATCTATATTGTGTACCTACGTTTGAGAGTGTAGCCCGAAATGTTTCTGCAGTTGTATGAAGGTATCAAATGGGAACGGTAAAGCGAGCAATTCTCGATTGCATGACATTTCTAAGAATTCTATAGTTGATATTGAGAAATATTAAATCTACCAGGCTTAACAATAACATTGGAATGTTAACCTGAGAACATTTTGAATGTATTGAGCTTCTTACTTAATATTACTTTTAAAATATTCCCAGACTAATGTTACGAGTGTATGGTTTGACCTCTTCCGACGGGTCAAAAAATACAATTTTTTTTCTTACTCTCTAAGTTAATATATAATATAAGTATATAAATAAGTATATGAAAACAAAATCGGATTCCCAATACTCTGCATTTCATCGGAGACAGGCTTAGCAACGTTTATTAGTTACTAGCTGACCCAGCGAACTTCGTACCGCCATAAAAATAGAGGCAGGTGGTAGAAGAGAAAATTTAGGGTTCTATGTATTTTTAATACCACATTATAAAAAAATAAATATTGTCCAAAAATCCTTTTAGGGGTGTGTAACGTAGTGTTCTATCAATTTCCTAGGATAATTCATTCCTCCTTACCCATATGAGACACTACGTTACAATACCCAATAGTTTGAATATTGGCGTGAAGGTTCATTGTAGGTTTCAGAATACTGCGTTACAGGTGGACAACCATTATCACTTAAGGATATGAAAAATAGATAGTAGCCGATTCTCAGAGCCACGAAATCTAATATATAAAATTCTCGTGTCGCGGTGTTTGTGGTTAAACTCCTCCGAAACGGCTTTCCCGATTCTCATGAAATTTTGTGTGCATATTGGGTAAGTCTGAAAATCGGACAGCATCTATTTTTCATCCCCCTAAATGTTAAGGATAATCCATCCCTAAATTTTGTTTTTCAATTTTTTTTTATTTTTTTTATGATACAGCATTAGTAAATACATATAACCCTGAATTTTCAACCTTTTACAAGCAACCCCTATTTTTTTATGGCGGTACGAAGTTCGCTGGGACAGCTAGTATATATATAAAATTTCATAAAAATCGGTCAGGCCGTTTCGGAGGAGTATGGTAACTAACATTGTGACACGAGAATTTTATATATAAGATTGATTATGTTTAAAAATAATTACTTAATAGAAGAAGAGCTCGATGGCGCAAGTGATTAGCGCGATCGGCTGCGATCGTTGAAACTAAGTAACTTTCGTAGTGGTGGGTCATTGGATGGGTGACTAAAAATTTCCTATCTCGAGATCCTGTACTTCGAAAGGCACGTTAAGCCGTTGGTCCCGGCTGCATCTGCGGTCGTTAACACCCACCAATCCGCATTGGACCCGCGTCGTCGGTCATGGCCCAATCTACCTGTCCCATCCATAGGGAAGGTCTGTGCCCCAGCAGTGGGGACATTAATAGACTGATGATGATGATGATTTAACAGAAATAAATAGGTAAATAAAACGTTTATTGGAAACGCAGGTAAGTGTTTAAAAGATTCAAATGTTTCGATGTTCTTAGCTGCTAAAATAGATTAGAAATTTTGCAACCCGTAGAGTAAGAAATTATTGTAACAACTGGCCGGTTAGTACTGATTAGAGCTTTCAGTCCCGGGCCATTTTCAATTACCGGGACTGAAAAACGATAACGTCTGGAAAATTCCGGGAATAAACGGGACTTTCGAGACTTCTTTAAAAGGGAGTTTTCCTCTTATGTAATAGAAATAGACAGTAAAATTCAGTAATAAATCAGTTTTCATTAAAAAAAAATATGCTGATTATAGTCACATTATATGAACACGGGATTAAAAATATTGTTGTTCGTCATTGATTTTCCGGAATTTCGAATGTTCTGCCTAGTAGTAGTATTTAGTTTCAGTTTCCGTGCATTATTTGAGAAAAAAACTACAAAAGCCTTGGCCGCAACTAGGCATTGATAGACTAACGAATGTATGCCCAGGCTTCGCCACATTTAAACGTTCGTCCATCAATGCTTCTTTTGCTGGCCGCTTCAGTAATGTATACTAAGTATTTATATGACTCGTTTCTACGTCATAGTGTATTATAATAAATAGACTTCATCGTTAATGGTCTCTGAAAGGGTACGCACCATGCGTGGACAGTGCGACCCCATTGCTTGCTCAACCGGAGTACCGCAAGGGGGACATCTTAGACTATATTTAAATACAAGAAAATTTTATTACCTACTACAGTGCAACCTCGATCTAACAAATCGAAATGGAATAATTAAACATTCGTTATATTTAGTAATTCGTTCAACTGAGGTTTGTTATATTGAGGATAGGTTGGTATAAAATCTATATATATATATATATAAAACTCAAAGGTGACTGACTGACTAACATAGTGATCTGTCAACGCACAGCCCAAACCACTGGACGGATCGGGCTGAAATTTGGCATGCAGGCAGATGTTATTATGACGTAGGCATCCGCTAAGAAAGGATTTTGATCAATTCTACCCCCAAGGGGATAAAAATAGGGAATGAAAGTTTGTATGAAACTTAGTCAATTTTAAACCGATCGGGCTGAGACTTTCCATGCAGGTATAAGAAGAATCATAGATGAATGTCATTGTGTATAATACAAGCCTGAGAACAAAAACTGTAGTCTACACTTCAGATCTACGCCGAAGCGAAGCGAGGGCGGGCGAAGGGTAATATAGATTGCACTTCCTGGGAAATTTTCAACTATCCACAGTTCATGGCATAGACAGACAGAGGTGACTTAGTTAGGTATATTATTTTGTCCAAACGATTCGTTACAGGTATAACCTAAAAATAGGTATTCTAGGTACATTGCATTTTTTTGATAAAATAAAATCCAAGACACACCAATTACCCTAGCCCCAAAATAAGCACTGTAGGCTTGTGATATGGGATACTAGGGTAACGGATAGAATACATATACTGATACATATATAAATATATTTATATAGAAATATATATTAAAGATCCGTGACTGGAGTACAAATGCTCGTATTCATCACACAAACATCTGCTCCCACCGGGGTTCGAACCCGGGATCTCTCGAGTAAGCGACACCTTAAAAACCGGCGTACAAACCACTCTTCTTCATTCCACCACATTTCTTTAAAACTTTACTTGAAATGGTATTCTCTCTAATAGTTCCCCTGTATTTTATGTATTATATAAAGTCACGCCTATGGGCTTTTTGCCAAGAAAACGTAAAATATTTACACATAGCATAATGTAGCCACGGCGAAACGCTCAAGCGTGCCCAACTGAATGCAAGTCAGGCAATTACCTGACTTTCGTATCCTCTCGACGTATCCATATCGTAAAAGCATCATTGATAAAGGCTCTCAACACTGAAGATCGAGTCAGAAGCAAGCTTTCATAATCTCGCGATTTGTAACTTGTCCCGAGGGCGCAATGTTACGAGAGTAAAACCCATAGTACCTACCTACATTGTGTTCGCAATAAAACGTGCTTAGTTTACGAGTGGCCCTAATCTTTACCTGCACTTATCTGGATGATCGCGGTGCTCAAACTAGGCACAAAGCAGCGTCGCACATAAACTGTTTATCTGCTCGCCTTGGGCCAACGCCGTAAAAGAGGCTCAATGCATGAGATAAAGCGGTCTGAAGAAGACCAAAGTTCAGATATTCATGGTCTGTAATCTTGAGGATTATAAAAAAAAACAAAGCTACCTTTTAAACATAAATGTTTAGTGTCGACTTTTTGGCGGGATCGGGAAGCGTCACTTTAGCAGTTTTGTTTTTCTTTTAAAAATTTTGTTGTGGTGGATGTTAGTGTCTAATAATGGTGGATTATCAACCACTAAGTGTTCGGGAACGTGCACAAGTGTTAGCAATTGAAATAAAATAGCGGAAGGTGTCTTTCGAAGTTCCCTCAAGAAGTCCACGGGGAGGTTCCAGTAAATCCCCACACTTTTACTGAAACATGGGGAAAGGGGGATTGACTTGACTGCCACTTACTTTGACTTGATTTATTACTTTGACCACGAGTGCTATAGTATTTGTAAACCTAAAACACCTGACATTGGCTAAATGTACAAGCCGTGCGAAGCCATTAAGAAAAAAAAATGTTTAGTGTCCCAAAAAAGAGGTGGAACTAACTAAATGTCTCAAACACTGTTCCAATTTCAAATAGAGAAAGAGAGCGTTTATTGCTTTTACATAAAGTACCTACATATATTTTAAACAAAACAAAACGATAACGTTTTTCAATGAACTATTCCTGCCATCTATCGTACAAAAAGTTAAGTAATTCTAAACAATAATAAATGACAAATCTCAGTTCCCGGTAAAACTTATACAGGTTTTGTATCACTGGTGAAATGTAAAAACAATATTTATAATAAAGAGTATTATTAAAAAAATGCGTTTTAGGTGATATCAAAGGGCGAATTGAAAGGCTTATTTTATACAAAAAATGGGTGCGTGTACTTATGTAGGCGCGTGAGAAGTTATCCTTCTTTGGCATCGTTTAAAATTAGTTTTTAATTGCATGCAAATAATTAATTACAATAAATTAATAAAAAGTCTGGAAAAGGACACAGTCAATAAAGTTCAGTTTTAATTTGAAAAAATAAATAAATAATCAAAATATTCAATTAAAATCGCTACTGAAAATAATTTATTAGAACATATGTGATTTGCACTTGTATGAAACTCAAACACGTATTCCGAATATACAAACTAGAAACATGTGGATAAATATTATAAATATGAATACCTATAACTGTTACTTTATTACAAAAAATAAAGATGTGGTTTTTGGTTTTACTACACCAATGGTCAAGAGATGGCGCTGTAGTCTCCTGAATCGCGCTTTGGTTCCGTTGTTCCAGATTAATAAATACTTTTGATAGGCCTTCACAATGCAGTCGTTAGCACCCATTAAATAATAGAGATTCTATTTCTATTTTGTTGGTAGATTTTCTTAATGTGCGGTAAACACAAAAGTAACGCATGAAGTTGGTCGCTAAAGCGACCAACTTCATGCTGTTAAAATTTTGTGTTACAGTGATGCGCGCGCATCTTAAAATTTCACTCTCATCATTTTTTCATAACGCGCCTAAAGAAGTATAACTTCAAAAAAACTTTTACTTGAGGAAACCTTTGAAGTTTATTTGAATTTGATATTAAAATTCGGAGTAAGTCAGTCATAATTTTAAACATTTAACTGCTAGGTGTATAAATTTAAATGGAGATTGCTCAAATTCGCCCAAATGTACAAAAAATTTTGACGTATACGGTAATTCTTGGCGTAATTTATACTTTATTTTACAGTCATTAGATTTTAACGGACACCTTTGTATAATATATTCATTTTAAAAAGGACTTATATTTTTACCGGTTTGGAAAACATACGAATCATTTTTAATGGCTATGGGTGTAGTAACATTCAGCCAAAGACTGATCGAAGTTGTTTATATAACATAAAAGCAAATCTATTTTGTAAAGATCGATAAAATAAATCATTTTTTTATTACACTCTGGTATTAATATCCACAAGTATATTATCATTTTTACTACATGCAAATGTGCTAAGACAAATATTATAGATGGTAGGCGACATCATAAAGTCTATTGCCATACATTTTTCGCCAAACACCTCCATAAACACATTATAAGGTGTGATACGCTAAAACTCTAAAATATGGTTATAATATAAACATAACAAAAATTATAAGCTTTCTTTAGTTAACAGGAGTTTAAAAATTCTCTCTAATCTGTGGCTCATTCACAAATAACACACATTTTCTGTCACAGAGTACTTTATAACCGGAAATGTATGATACCTGATTTTAAAAGTTACTCTTATGCATTAACTTTAAAAACAGGCAACTATCTATTAATCTACATGCTTTATATACCTGAATCTAATACATAATTTAATTACTTATTTGTTTTTTGTTATTTTAATATCTATGTACCTATTTGCAAACAAACTCAAAATCATTCAGTGTATATGGTTTATAGAAGTTCTCAAGGGTGTCCGTCAATAATATTCGTTTCTACAGTAATTTATATATAATTTCGAATCTAGGAAACAATTTTTCATGATTATTGGTCTTTAGGCCAAACATGTATGGAAGCTGAGCAATCTCCTTTTTCTAGTAAAAAATCCGCATGTCCAGGCAGCAGACGGGAATAGAACCCGCACCTTCCGTTATGTGGGCGGAAGCACTGACCAATTATGCTACCGCGACTGTATTGGCCGTGTCGAATCTTTTCTACTGTTCTTAGGCGGCAGCGCCATCTTTTCACATTGAAGGTAACACACAATATCAAACCAAATACCCTTACAAGTATTTAAGATCTGAAAGAAGAAATAGCAATTGTTGTTTAGTATATTTTATTTTTTTAAGCAAAGTACAGTTACTTTACTAAATATTTAAATCTAAAGGAACATTTTACATACACGACGAATATTGAACCCCTATATTTTTTGTTTGCAATCGGTTGATACTTTGCCCGCTGTCACTCATGACTTGAGGTCTCAAGAAGTCATTTGCACGGCGCTATAATAAAGTATCGTTATTAGACACATTGTAGCGTCTAATTTGGCCGCCGGTTCGACTCCCCGAAGTTGGGGCAGTTGCTGTGGCCACGTCCAAGGTATTCATAATACCAAACATCACTTAAATAGGTACTTAGTATGTATAGTTCTAGCTACGCACAGAAAATAAGGTTCTATTCTTTTCGATCTATTGGGTCTTTAAGATTTTTCCGGTAGATACGTGCTAATAGCTTCGGGTGATTTTCGTACTAAAATGCGCTGAAATTAGCGTTCGAATTTTTATTACTTTATACGTTGTAATGAATTAGCGGGCAGCGTGTCTATAAACGTTACATAGCTTAAAAGGCGATGATTTTAAACGCGAGGTTGCAGAAAACGATAATTTTTTTGTTTCAGCTGAAGGAGCATACTAATTCAAAGTTAGAACGCTAATCTTAGCGCATTTTAGTACCAAAACCACCCGAAGCTTTGTCACGCAGATGTGCGATAAACATAAGCAAGTAAAAGGACATTGTTCAGCGTCCATACATAGTTAGCCTAAGAACCAACAATCATGAAATATTATTTTCTAGGTTCGAAATCGTAAGTAAATGACTGTAAAAACAAAGATTATTGACGGACACTTCTGAGAACTTAAATTATTAGGAAAACTAAATGTTTTTTAGGTTATGTTTAATATTCAATGAAACATAGGTCAACCTATGAACTTAGTATGAAGTGAATTAATATTACAACTAATTCATTTTATCCTGTGCGATTTTAAAAAATAATTATTAGGAAAACCTTGGATAGGTAGGAATCATGAATAAAATAAAAACTGTAGTTTTGCTTCTTATTTATTGACTTTTTTTCACATAATTGTATCATATTGTATATGGTATTTATTTATATATCACATGTATATTGTGTAAATATGCAGCGTGAAGGTGTATCAGGTGTTCTTGAATAATTAGGCAGTATGATCCTCTCAGAATGTTGTGGCACAGGTTCACTAGCACTTGGTAATAAGGTAACTCTTTGTTAACATCGATGGCATATTTTATAGCCAAAATAGTTAAATTATAGGAAAAACAATCGCAAATAAACACACACAACAGGTAATATGAAACGAGAATGCACTTTCCTGTATATTATAGTACTCTTTGCAATGCACGAATGCCACAGATTACCACGAATGCAAACTGCCTGCTTGCACCACAACCACAGAGTATCGAGTTTTATGCCGGCCCTTCACTTGACAACAGTTTGTCCTTGTCGTGCTTAATAAGGAATGAAAAGGACAGACTGATGTCATGTTACAAAATAGCAAATACGAATAGCCAAGTGAAGTGCCGGCATTAGGAAGAAAGAGTGTTTTGTTTGCAGCGCTGTCATAGATTATACACATAAAATGGTATTTATTGTCTCAGATTATTTTTTAACTTTTTAATTTAGCTAACTTAACTGGAAGTGTCCGACACAATCTTAATACTGATAATTATCCCAAAAAATATATTAAGAATTATCATAAATGCCAAATTGGTGTTGGTTCTTAGGCCAATTTTAACATTGTCCTTTCAAAAATCGATTTTATTGTACTATTATTGTACATAGATATAGATCAAATCGATCTGTGACGTGCATTGTTACAACACTACCGAATTCCGATAATTAGAATTTTTGATAGTTAATGGCTGCTGCAACTGTCGTCGCAGTATTATTTCAATGTAACGTCGAAATATTTATTAGTACTGTACAATGAAAATAAGTTATTTTTTTCAGAATCGCCTTACGTGACTAAGAGAGGAATTGAGGACATTGTATACTTCTAACGTGAAAATAGACCCCGAAATCAACTGGCAAAGCTATTTACTGCTCTCAATTCTATTCCTTTAAATTCTGGTTAATATCTAAGACCTAATACATAATTCCAGCGACGAAGAGAGACTCGCGACGGCAGCAAGATGATTTAGTGCAGGAAACGAGGCTGATCGAACAAGGGGGGGCGGTGCCGGGGTCCCGGGGTCGCTTTCCGACGTCACCCCTCCGAGCAAACGACTCGCCAAGAATAGCCAAGAAGGGGGCTTATAAATGACTTCGTCCAAAATTTACTCAATATTTTGCATTAAGAGTAGAAAAGATAACACATGTTTTTTTTAAGTACTTAAAAACTAAGGTGACCAAGGTAGTTTACGGTAGTTAGGTTCAAATAAATAAACTCAGAATTACAAAAAAGAATTATAAATAAAGTACTTTATTAACTAAAAAAAAATTAACTAATAAATTCATACATAGACAATAAAGTTTTAAAATCTTCCAATGAAATATCCGAACGCTCAATAAAAGTCTTTCGAAGGTAGCTCGACAAAGTAAATAAAAAATCATTATTCTGACGATGCAGACCTGAAAAGGCTGCGAAACGTCAATAAATAAATAAAGTTCGTGCATTAACTCTTTAAAACTAGTTTTATTTACTTTAAAACTTTTGTACTGATTATACAAAAACTAAAAAAAAAAATACTCTGTTTATACTTGACTCAGATCTCCGTCCGATCATCGATCTTCAGAGTTTCGAGTCCTGCCTGAAAACTTGACCAAGTTTAACTTGTTGTGGTAAAAAATCTTTATTTTATAAATGGAGCAGATGAATGCTTAATATAAAAAATATAATAAAGTAAAACATGAACCTCCTTAATAGAGTAATAGTAATAGTTGTTGTTAGGGACCCGAAATAAAGCACGCTTTCTGGTCAACGCTTTATCTGGTAATGGTGTCGATTCTAACATGATTCTCTAAACTTAAAACTAAATTTAACATCAGTCTGTCCTTTTCATTCTGTATAGAGAATGACAAGGATACACTGTTGTCAAATTTAAATATAGGTTTAGAAAATTATGTCAGAATCGACACCACTGTCAATTTACTTTTTTATAAAAGGGTGACGGTCGGTAAAAGTTATTCTAACTTCGAACTAGAATTTAGATATAATATTTGCCGAAAGAGGTTGGTAGCGGTGTTGTTGCCAACAGCAGTAGTAAAGAATAGATATGTTGCTCTATATTTTGTCTCTGTTCATTGAATGACAAATGGCATTTGAGTGATATGAACAAAGCACGGTGTAACTAGTCTAAGCTTAATCCTGGTTTATTAATAAGGGGGAATGTGTTTATCAATAAACTGTGCAGTCTTAAAAATCATTGGTGGCGATGGACTGAAAACTTATCACATTTTTTTCGAATAATAAACCAGACCGAACCCATGGCAAATGTGGCATATCGTCGAGGTACTGGAATCTTCATTATAAAGCCAATATTGTCACCCTCAGAACAGAAGACCTTCTTACTCTCTTTCAATGAAACGATATTTCGGTAACTAAGTTCACGTGTTCCCTCCCTCTTACAACCTGGGATCCTTTAAAAGAGGCGTGAAGAAGCAACATGCAGGCCGGCAGGGTGAGGATGGCTGGTGTGGCAGGTATAACTGCTGTATCAGCTACCTTCGCGTCTGGACTTCACCTTCACTTAGCATCAGGTGGGGGTGGAGTCATTTGTCGGACCTATCCATAAAAAAAAGAAACAAAATTTCATATAGTCAATTTGATGGACTTATACTATACTTACTTTGGAATTCACATGGACAATTGTTCGTTGAGCAAGCTTAGAGAATCTTAGCCTTGATGTTTTTTCGGGCGAACGAATATTACTCGTATTATAATTAGAAATCAATCAGAAACATAGTAATAAACGTGCGAAGTTTCGATCGAAATTTCGTTTCCCGTTGAATTAGAGTAGGCCCACAGGAACTAAAGCATAAAAAGAGTTTAAATTCAACTCAAAATCGACCCATGTAATTATCTATAGATTACAAATACTTATAGCTATTAACAGCGTGTGTACTCTAAACGTAGAGATTCTTCCTTCAAGTGCGTAAACAAACGTCAAACTGGATACCTTAGTTACCTTAACTACTCTGTTCAGAGTTGTCACCATTGCTGGGTGACAGACCTTCCCTATGTTTTGCAGCACAGAGGAGCAGGATAATATTTTAACCACCCATCCCATGACAGACCATAGCAAAATTAGCTAAACTTCCACGATTGCTGACCGAACGCGCTAACGACTACACTATCGAGCTCCTCATCGAGGTATCAGACGCTGTTTCTTGTTATTCTCTCATGGCGGCGCACCTCAAATACTCTTGAATCGCGAGGTGACAGCATAAAATCCGATACTTTGCGTGATATATTTCAAAAGGCCGCGCGAGACTTTAATTACCTTTTCAATGCTGTCATTTCTTTACAATAGAAAAAGCAGAAGACAATACGTAACTTAATGTAACATTAAATTAGATTGGCGTCTTTGTGTGCAGCCGTAAGAGAATAATTGGATAACATCCCACAAATTGCTTTGATTCGAATTTAAGTAGATAGCTGACATGCTAAAGGACTCCTTTCTTTATCCACGGAGGTACAACAAACACCAGAACTGATTTATTTATATTTTACACATAATTAATACAAAAGGAAGGTTTTTTGAAGTGAAATCTTCTTTAGTCGCGTTGGGCATTTTTTGAGATGGGAAAAAACCAACCGCCTCGCGACACCGAGATCGTGAAATCGACACCGATGATATTTCTGTACCTACCCCTAGCACGAACCAATATCGAATTCGAATAGTTTGCGAGTCCGAAATGTCATTGTCAAATTTTGTATGGAAACTTGAACAGCAGTGCCACAAAGGACGTAACGAGAACTAAAAATTAGTACACATTTGATAATAACATATCGGACTCGCAAACTATTCGAATTCGATAATTGTTAGTGTTAAGGGTACTGTTTATAAGTACATATGTGTATTTCGATTTCGCCCAATATCGTAAGTGGTGCCTTGGTCTAATGCAAGAAACGCTCCTTCGAGTGCAAGAGGTCTTATAACCTAAAATTCTTTGTTTACATTTTGCTTAGTATCGAACTGGGTCCCCAGTTCGATTCTCGACTGGGTCAGTCAGAAACATCAGATAAGTGACTGCGACGTTTGTCATAAGAGAATCAAAATCTTTCCCGACCGTTACTATCCCACAGAATCTCATCTCAGTGTCGGTCCCACGACACCAGCGTCCACACCAAAATGGCCGAGGTCAGAGAGACCAACAGTTCAAATTTGGAACAAACGAAGGGGATGCTGCATTAAGTATCGTTCTCATTTTGTATGCACACACCTTTCTATAACACAATTTTAGAATCACCACCTTGTAAAAAAATAAACTGTTCGAATTTCAACTTTAAATTTCGAAGCATAAAGGAACACAGCGTGCTCAAAGAGGTGTACGCAAAAAGGTGGTCACTTATTCAGCACCCTTAATTTTACCGGTAAGAACCGGTTCAGCGACAATAGTACGGCCTATTAACATAACTCCTTGACCGGACATAACTGGACACTCATTAATATTTATGGAAATGTCCGCATCTGTATGTTTTTTTAACAAATCTCAGATCAGTCAGTCAGTACTCGGGAAGATGTCGTTGAGATGATACAGTTCGGCAATGATTGATAATAGTCTAGAGACATGTGATAAAGTTAACACCCTTTACAGTGCCGAGGTGAGTGATTCCTTACTTGTTTAATGTGTTTTTGCTCGGTAATTTTATTTTAAAATCGTATATGACGTTCTTTTAATATAGTTATTATTTATTTGGTGCAATACTAAGTAAGGAATTTATAAACAGCAATTAAAAAAGTAACTTTGAATAACAGCAGCGTGTACTTTACAATTCTCCTATTTTGGAGAGCGGCTTTACATTTGGAAGGCGAATAGAATATTATTTGTTTAAACATAAAACAATAATATATAAAAGTTAGGTAGGGCAAAGTGGATTTACCGCTCGAATTAGAGCGCCCGTCTGAGGAAATAAACTCCACCTTACCGAATACCACATTAAAATTACACTACCTTTTAGTTGAATTTTTATCAACATAATTTATAAACAACAAAAAAACATTGCAAAAACTTTTTATAAAAAAACTTTAAATAGCTGCCTGTCGTATTCTTCGACAGCTACTAAATGTAAGTTGTAAAACTCACGCGTATACATAGAAACACCAATAACAAAAACAAATTAATGAAAAACATTCCTAAAAGATTCCCATTAAAACTTGAACACTCGGCCAATCATATTCTTGGTTAGCTAGTGTAAGTACCGGTAAATCATCAATTCAATACGCATCAACAAAAAAAAACAAATGTTCCAAAAAGTTTCCTATCGAAACTTTAAACAGGCGGCCAGTCATATTCTTGGACAGCTAGTGAAACTATCAATAAATCGATAGGCGTCGGCCAACGCCGGCTCATCACTAATTTACAATTTTATGGCCTGCGGGGCGCGGGGCGCACTCCATTAGGGCCCTTCCCCCGCGCCCGGTCAACCCTTTGGTACAGCCCGCAAATAAAGCGCCAGTTTTAAAATTAGAATATTAGTAATTGAAACGCATTTCGAAACTATGTTCCATGGTCATAGCGAAAATGATTTAAAAATGTAGTTTTTGTTATTTTTTAAACATGTTGCTACAGATTATAAATGAAAACTTTAACCAAAAGCTAAAATACTAACAATCGTCAAAAAAATAATCAGATTTCAATATGTTGTATGTTTCTGTGTGAATTTTATAACCTTATTTTAGTTAATTATAGATATGTCCTAAAGGTTTCATATTTATGTTATTAAGGCCCACTTGCAACAAATTTGCTAAATCGCGATTCAAGTAAATCTAGATTTATCCCGCAGTAAAGTGTCAACACGTCAATGTCAATTTTATATTATTGTATGGGCTAAATATAGTTAGAGTTAAATTGAGATTTAGCGAAATTGCTGCAAATGAACCTTAAAATGATATATGGATGGAACGTGCTTTAGCATAAATAAACATTTCTCATTGAATCTTATATTGTCGCGTACACCACGCATTTAATAAAATACTTTTCAAAGGTTCACAATACGCGTTTATAAGTTTTTTTTTACATAATTCTTGATATTTTGGATAATTGTCCGGCTTCGTCTTCTCTGCAGATTATTTCTTCTGAAATTGTTGTTGATTGAAGAAATAATCTGCAATCAAAATATATGTAATTAAACGTCACGTATTGTATGTAAAATGATTACCAGTAAACAATGCTAATCCAGAAAAAACTGTCACACAAAAATAATACAAAAAATGTAGCTGTGTTGCAATCAGTACTTTTCACGCCTCCCGACAAGAAACGCGTGCAAAGGAGAAAGGAGAAAACTGAGACGGGTCAGAGAGGGAGATCTTTAAGATACGTCGCCATGGTAACGCTTACTACCCGCACACACAGAAGCACATTATCTAGTTTAATGATAGTTCGCACCCACACAGGCTCGGCCGCGTTGCGACACAGGGTATTAGGAGAATTCGACCCGACCTCCCAGAGTTTCAGTTATTAAGCAAATGCTTTGCAAACATTTTGGGTGGGCACCTTTAGTTTTGCTGCTTATAAATAGGTAGGGTGTTGAGTTTTAAGCTTCAATTAAGTTAATGTAGGCGGGTGCGGTGTATTGCTATCCA
Organism: Chilo suppressalis; assembly: GCA_902850365.2. Lineage (NCBI taxonomy): Eukaryota > Metazoa > Arthropoda > Insecta > Lepidoptera > Crambidae > Chilo > Chilo suppressalis. The sequence continues at coordinate 4,366,089 of OU963910.1, forward strand.
GACTCGGCACGTATATCTAAACGTGAGAGCGATTGAAAAAGGAAAGTGGGTGACTAACTGGGAAATCTTAGGGTTCCGAATTTAAATAAACCTCGGATCATACTTTTTCTGAACCGAGATTGTAATTTTTTCCAGCTTCGAGTGTGATTCGTAATATATTTTTATTAGCAACCTCTTTTCTGTATTATATGATTTTATTCATTTAATAGTTTCAAAATAAAATATTTTGAGAAAATCACTGACGTTTTGGGTCACTTGAAAATCTCGAGTTTTTTTTGTTCATTACTCGGTTTCTGAAAGGCTGTTCAGTCACAAAATTAACTAACAAGCCGTTAAATTTAAAGTTAACTATCAATTAAATTACTGAAAGGCTGAAAGCCTGCGGAATCAACTAAGTACTATATCAGGTCAGTTTATAGAGCTGTCCAATTCCAAAATTTGATACGACAAACGCCATTTTGAGTATCAAGATTTATTATAATCTTCGTTTCAGAAACTCAACTAATTTCTACCCCATAGGCGAGTTTAATCGGTCGCTATAATCGAATGTGTTTTTGAATCAGCATAATACTTTCGAAAAGTATATTTATTCAAAAAAAAGTAGTAAAGCCTCCTCAATAGGCGCCTTATTATCGGTCGATAATATCGGATGTGCTACTGCGATATCTGAGTTTAGCACCTTATGTGTGAGAACGGTTACGAAGTATTACATTGTTGGGTTAATAACGACCGATAAGAACGCGCCTATGGGCGGGAGGCTTGAACAACAAACGTGTACTCATTTTAACAAAAGACTAACAAACGTGTACTCATTTTAACAAAAGACTAACAAACGTGTACTCATTTTAACAAATGACGATCTACTTTGTAGTTGAGTTTGGAATTCAGAATTCCATAGATATATGAAATCAGAGTAAGCATCGAGTGAGTAAATCCTAGGCATAGTCATGGCTTACTAAACTCTGTAGGCTATGGTGATCGCGGTGATCGCTTATCACGTTAACGTGAGCTCTTTTGCCACATTATCATAAAGAAAATCCAATCAAAATACGAAAATGTTAATAATTAAAGAAAATTTAACAATATGAAAATAAAAAGCACTCAGAGCAATGTCGGTGCGACGATAGCCGTTGGTAGAGGGGGTTCGCATAAATAGCTCGCCAACAATAAGCTTGATATTGTATATTATATTGTATGGTATAATGATAAAATCCGTGTTGGGTTTGAGTACCAAATTATATTATTTTACATTTCAAATTGGTTTCAAATGGTGGTCTTACAAGATTTCTGCTGGATTCACCATTTATATGTTTTTTGACAGCCATGACGGAATTATATTCAAAACAAATTGAAACTATGAACGAATATTTTAAAATCAGTGATGGCCAAGAAGGTCGTCGAATATGGAGGAAATAAATAAAGAGAAAGGTTGCGACAATGCCACATTCTTGCATAAATTTTAAGAAAAATTGGCAAGAAATAAAATTGTATCAGTTTCATACCATACCTACGAAAAGTACCCAACCGCGCGACAAATCGCTAACCGCTAAAGAGTTTAGTTCGTTTGCCCTCAACCATTCCGGCTACGACAAGCAACACCTTACGGAGTCGTGCTACGACATGGCAGTGCTACGATCGCCGTAGCAATCTACTCGTAGCAGCGCGGCTACGTTCATGCCGTTTAGTTGAATGATACAGTTAGGTGCTGGTATAAGGCTGTAGTTTCAGTGTGGAGAGGTTAGCGGGAGCAAAATAAAATATGTATTGGGGAAAGGTATTGACGTAGCTCACTAGTCAGCTTAGGACCAAAATGAAATCGTAAGCGATAGCGATAGCAATAGCAATCCCGATAAGCGATTGGCACCCTTGTCGGCTATTCCATGATCCGCTCCTACTCGAAACAGTTTATACAAAACAAGCGACAACCCGCGACTTCGTCCGCTTTACCTTTAGTTTTTTGCCAATCCCACAGGAACTTAAGATTTTTCCGGGATAAAAAGCATCCTATATCTCTATCCAGGTCATAAACTATATGCGTACCAATTAGAAAAACAGTTAAACATATAAACTTTGTAGGATGTTATGAAAATGCGAACAGCTACCGCGGTTCCGCAGCCGCTCCGCTTTACACTGAAGATGCAGCCTTAAGTTTGGAACTTAAATGTAATTATGTTTATCATGAAATAATACTGTGAAATAAGCTTAGAATTTTAATACATTTACGAAAAAGCGTATGGAAAGTAGTATTTTATGGATCAATAAAGTATAACAATAATGAGTACCTACATCAAAATTATATAAAACCTTGTACAATTTATAATTTAAAGGATATTTTATTTTATTTGGCTCCAATATAATAAATATCATAATAATTTACCCTGATCGAACTAAATTTCAACAACTCGTATAAGTACCCACTTATCTTAAATGTGTACCTACATATTTTGCAAATATTATTTATAAAATACAAAGCATTCACTTCTGCAATTTCGGGCTATGCTATCAGATACTTATCAATTATTATAAAATAACAAAATTTCACAACATATTATTATGGTTTTATGACATTTTTAGACCGCGGCTGTACAGAATAATGTATAATTATAATACAGTAGAATCCGTTTATTATGACTCCGCCTATATTGACCAACCGCCTATTATGACGTAATTACACAACGAACTTTGGTTTTCATATAAAATTCATTGAAATAAAGTCGGATGTAATGACTTCGCTTACAGTGACATGTCGCTTATTATGACCTATTTTTAATCAATTTTGTCCGTTTATAGTGACCTACATGATTCTTTACACCACGTTCGGCACGTGGCTCGTTTTTGTTTTGAATATCAGTGAGTAATTACCACGTTATTACAGCTGAACGTCACGCATTGTCGATAGTGATATCCTATGTAAAAACAATGTCATGTCAACGTCGTAAAGCATTTACGGTACAACTCGAAAGTGATGGGATTACAGGAAGGAAGGAAGAACAATTATCTACCGCAGAAGAGGCATTAAAGGCTGCAGAATTATTATCGAAATTTGTTCATAGCAATATTGAAAATGATAATTTAAACATGGCAATGTCTTTTTATACACAATAGTATTAGAGTCTGTTATTACAATTAAATGAAAAAAGCAAAAGCAGACAAAAATGATAGATTCCTTAAGTAAAATATGAATAATATACATACATACATGTACATATTATGTGCAATTTCCATTTTGATTTGATAAGCTGTTTTTCTATTAAAAAACATAAGTATTTACTATATAACTAAAAAAAGAATGTTGTTTTTTTTTCACAAAACTGCTTAATATGACGTCCGCTTTGTATGACGTGTTTGTTAATTCCCTACGATATCATAATAAAAGGATTTTACTGTACATAACTATGTTCGATCGCGGTCTGAAAATGTTTACCAATTTTCAAATAAGATTCCATATATGCTATATCTTTAGCAATAAGGTGACTCATTTCTTTGTCGTACTGTTCTTAAGTGGAATTCATTGCCCGCGCGCGTATTCCCTCCTGCCTACAATCTGAGGTCCTTTAAGAGAGGCGTGAAGAAGCATTTTTGCAGGCCGGCAACGTGATAATGGTTGGTATGGCAGTTTATAACTACTGTGCCAGCTATCTTCGCGTTTGTACTTTATTTTTAGATATATATTATATACTTACCATCAGATGGGGTACAGACATTTGCCAACGGGCTATATGATAAAAAAAAAGTTAAGTGTTGCGTGGTGAAAGTCCTTATTTTCTGTTATTAAGAAAAAAATGTAACTTTTTTTTTTGTAACTGGGCATAGCTGAAACATACTTAAAATTTATTTCGTTGGTCATATCTAAGACACTCACTTAATCGAAACAAAATATGTACTGTATACCTTATATCCTATTGAGGAGCTCGAATGCGCGGGTGGTTAGTTCGTTTGGCTGCGATCGTTGAAGTTAAGCAACTTTTGCAGTGGTCGGTCATTGGATGGGTGAGCAAAACTCTTCTATCTCGAGTTCCTCCGTGCTTCGGAAGGCACGTTAAGCCATTGGCACCGGCTGCATCTGCAGTCGTAAGCACCCGTCAATCCGCACTGAGTCTGCATGGTGGTTCATGGCGCAATCTCCCTATTCCATACATAGGGAAGGCCTGAGCCCCAGCATGATACCTTATTTACCAAATAAAATCTCATATCGACCTTGTGAGACAGATGTGTTCACGCAATTATAAATATAAAGGTTTTAAAAATTTCACACCGCGACTGTTTCTAGAAATAGCTCTATGTACTACGTTTCTAGAAATAGCTCCAAGTTACCTAAAGCATAGACAAAGTGTCCATAGAGAAGGAGGAACTTTGCGACAAATTGTCGGCCGCTAACGACTTTAGTTCGACCGACGCGTTTAGCCACTGGGCTGGCTGTACACAGCGAAGTTGATACATGACATGCAAAGGCTTGCTGTAAACATAGCAACAAGATCGTATATAAATAAATAAAATAAATAAATATTTCCAACACACACCAATTAGCCTAGCCCCAAAGTAAGCACTGTAAAGCTTGTGTTATGGGATGCTACGGTAACTGATAGAATACATATATTGTACATATATAAGTATATTTATATAGGAATACATCAGCATCAGCCTATTAATGTCCCCACTGCTGGGACAAAGGCCTTCCCTATGGATGGAATAGGGAGATTGGGCCATGACCCACCACGCGAGCCCAGTGCGGATTGGTGGGTGCTAACGACTGCAGATGCAGCCGGGACCAACGGCTTAACGTGCCTTCCGAAGCACGGAGGAGCTCGAGATAGTAATTTTTGATCACTCATCCAATGACCGGCCACTGCGAAAGTTGCTTAATTTCAACGATCGCAGTCGAACGCGCTAACCACTTGCTCCATAGAAATACATATTAAACATCAATGACTGGAGTAAAAATGCTCGTATTTATCACACAAACATCTGCCCCACCGGGATCCGAACCTGGAATCTCTCGAGTCGGCGACACCATGAAAGCCGGCGTACAAAACCATTCGGCCACAGAGGTCGTCGCTTAAAAGATACTAGTGAGTGCGACTTCGTCTATGTAGAAAAAATTGGTCTTTTGTAAAATCGGACGATAGTTTTACGTGATAACGTCATGTGAGAAGAGAGCTGTCTACAAGCCGACGCTTGGGCCAATCGTGCCTCTCTATCGCTTGTTCCGCGCTCTCGCTTGCACGCTCAAGCTCAGGCGGAGCGTGACACTTTTTCGTGCGTGCAGCCGGTGTTCACCGATTTGTATGATTGGTTCCCGATACAAAGTTCCACCCCCCCCCCCCTAAAAGAATTATTATAGGGATAAATACTGTGCTATGTATGTCCTTTATCGAGACCTTGACCATCTCTATTAAATTTCATCAGAAGCGATTCAGCGGTTTAAGCATGAATAGGTAACAGACACATTCGGCGAAATCCGTATAAAAATCTTCCTACACTTTTATTACTACATAGCTGTCTCCCGCGAGTACGTCCGCATTACCTTAAGTTTTTTGAGAATTCCTCTGGAAACTAGCATTTTTCCAGGATAAAAAATGTCTCAATCTAGGTCATAAACTATATGCTTACCAAATTCCATCGTGATTGCGTAACAGACATACAAACTTTCACATTTATAAAATTAGTAGTATACAATAAATAAAAAATAATAGAACGAAAGAAAATAATGGTACAATTTCGCAATTGGCTGCAGGCGACAACCGCAGGCGACACTGCGGCTAGCGCCTGCGGCTGACCGCGCAGTATATTGTGCAGCCGCGGTATAACGCCGCGCTCGGAATCAATTTCATAGATTCATAGAAACAAGTAGTGTCGCCTGCAGTCTTTACATTGTTACCGCACCCCGGCATCGTACCGCAGAATGACATCGAAGTCATCACAAAATGGCCGTTTTGAGCCTTGATAATGTATAATATCTTTTCTGAAAAAAAAAAGTTTCTCAAAAAATCGTATATTACAAGCCCAAGATAAAAAATTAAGAATAACAAATTTTCTCTACACCAAAGCGAAGCGTGGGCTGTTTAGTGTAGGTACGTATAAATCCTTTCCATCCAGTCGATATCTATAAGCTAAATAGTTCTGAAACATAAACAGCGCCTAGACCTAAACTAACCTGATACCTTCCATCGGCCCCGCCCTGTTTAATAAGTTTCCATCGCGCGAGGCCCCTAATGTGCGGGCTTAAGGCTTCCTTAATTCGAACCCCCTACACCCCCTCTCACACCCTAAGACATATTTCATCGGTGCTCCACCTTAGACGCGCGGTTGGGAAGACAGCGATGCGACGCGATATAGCGGAACTTGCATTACGAATCCTCGGTACTAAAATGTGCTAAAATTTGCATTCGAAATTTGAATTAAGTATGCTTCTTCAGCTGCTCATACAAATTTTACCATCTAATACAACCTCTTTTATACGTGTCAAAGCCAGTCAAGCTATTTCGTTGCCTCTATAGACATGCAACCCATTAATTCATTACGACACAATTAATTCGAATTTCAAACACTATTTTAGCATAACCGAAGCCAACCAAAGCTTCATCGCGCAGGTGTGAGAGAAATTACATATACATAATTGAATAACCGCAACTGCTGATTCTAAAATTAATAATAAAAGGACATGGTAAAGTTTTGTATAAGCAACTGCCCTGGCAATGTATAAATACTGTACTTAGTAACATTTAATGGTAAATAGCTGAATATTTATAATTTCTATGAAAAAAGGCTCAGGAACTTTTGATAAAGTCACAATCTTGAAAATTATGAGAACTCCTACCATGTCATTACCTTACTACAGTTGATAAAAGATATTGCCAATTATTTACAGAGTCATCAATTTCGCATTTTCTTATAATCTTTCTTCCCATTTATCTGTTTAACTCTTCACAAAAAGTTTTTTTAAAGCAAAAATAAACACAAATAATTTGTTTTCGTCGGCCTGACAAGAAATCTGTGAAGTTTTATTTCATCCATTTGCAAAAATTCAAGAATTAATATCATACAGCCTTGTCTCAAGCCTGATCAGAATAATAAAATCTATTATTTTAGGCTTGCCGTGATTTGTTTTAATAAAAATTAGGGCCAAATATGTCATAGTTTTAAGGAGTTTAGAAATAATATTGTTTATTTCGATATACTTTCACAAATATTTTTTGTGTACATTTACTGTTCATTTATTTTGTAAAACAGAACATTTTGCTTTTGAAACAGACATGAAGTAAATTTTTATATTTTTAAATATTTGATTATTTCACGAAAGTTGTGCGAAATAGTGCGAAATATTTATACACGTTAACAGTTTCTTAGCCATGTCCTTTGAATAATTAACAAAATAAGGATAAAATAATAGGATATATTTGGCCTTGGGAGAAGCTTAAGTCAACAATCTGCCACCATTTTGTCGTTGTTTTAATCGAATTACAAATGAAAGTTGAGTGACGTGAACAGTCGGTAAACGGTATGTCTAGTGCAAACTTGTATAAAATTGTATGTCCAAAACAAGTGCCACGCTGCGTCCATAGCCACGTTCCAACTACCGTCCAACTTCAGTAATATATCACATGTAAATAATACACAAGATACGTGAGAGTTTAACAACTGCTCGGTCACGTAAGGGCTTTATTACTAGCAACTTGAGAACCAACAGTTTCGGCCCTATTGATTTACCGCTTGTAATTGTACGGAAACAACTTGATTATTTAGCAATGCTTCATTTCATATAAGGTTTAGATGATGATTAATAGTATATAAGATTATATACCAACTGTAGACAACACTTGGTATATAATCTTATATCCTTTCATTAATGATATGAAACGATTCCGAAAGAGATAAAAGAAAACTCAAAGTGCTAAAAATTTCTTTAAAACTCAAAATGCTAAATATTATCATCATCAGCCTATTAATGTCCCCACTGCTGGGGTAAAGGCATTCCCTATGGATGGAATAGGGAGATTGGGCCATGACCAACCACGCGGGCCCAGTGCGAGTTGGTGGGTGCTGACTACCGCAGATACAGCCGGGACCAATAGCTTAAAGTGCCTTCCGAAGCACGGAGGAGCTCGAGATAGTAAATTTTTGGTCACCCATCCAATGACCGACCACTGCGAAAGTTGCTTAACTTCAACGATCGCAGCCGAACGCGCTATCCAGCCGCGCCATCAAGCTCCTCGAAATATTATATTTTCTACATTTCTTTTGTTACTATTAAAAAAACTAGCACTCGAGCCGCCATACACGGACAGGTTGAAGCAGTTGGGATGGACTGCTTCAAGCTGCAACTACAGTCTTCTCAGTACAACACATACATGGACCACTTGAGCGGTTTCGACTGCTGCGGTTAGTATGATCTGATCGAGCCGTTATCAATGGCAGCTTTAAGTTGTTAAATCTTACTGCTCAAGCAGCCCGTGTATGTTGATCACTAGCTTACTGCTCGAACAGTCCGTGTATGGCCACTCAATTCGTTATTGAATTTTTCACCAACTTCAAAAAGGAGGAGGTTTTCATTTTGGCCGGTGTGTTTTTCTTTATATATGTACATTTACGCGGAGATTTGACAGTCGACAGTCGCGGACAAACTGAATTACATTTTTATGGGGCCAAACGGCAACCATTCCGCGCCGAACAAAAAAAGAATCACGAAAATCAAATCAGTACCCTTAGCACGAACCTATATCGAATTCGAATAGTTTGCGAGTCCGAAATGTCATTGTCAAATGTGTACTGAATTTTAGTTCTCGTTACGTCCGTTGTGGCGCTGCTGTTCAAGTTTCCATACAAAATTTGACATTGACATTTCGCACTCGCATGCTATTCGAATTCGATATTGGTTCGTGCTAAGGGTACTGATTTGATTTTCGTGATTCTTTTTTTGTTCGGCGCGGAATGGTTGCCATTTGGCTCCATAAAAATGTAATTCAGTTTGTCCCAATATTTTTTATTTTCTGAGCATTTTGCTAACTTGGACGATGTAATTTTCACGATAGTTTGTTTATATGTTACTACGGTTACGTAGAGATTTCTGTTCCGATTTGATTGATTTTTCATTTGGTCCTATTAAAATTAAATTTAGTTTGACTAAGTAGTTTTTCCTTGTAAACACAGGAAGCGCTCGATGGCGCAAGTGGTTAGCACGTTCGGCTGCGATCGTTGAAGTTAAGCAACTTTCGCAGTGGTCGGTCATTAGATGGGTGACCAAAAATTTAGTATCTCGAGTCTCTCCGTGCTTCGGAAGGTACGATAAGCCGTTGGTCCCGGCTGCATCTGCAGTCGTTAGCACCCACCAATCCGCACTGGGCCCGCGTGGTGGGTCATGGCCCAATCTCCATATTCCATCCATAGAGAAGGCCTGTGTCCCATCAATGGGGACATTAATAGGCTGATGATGAAGTAGTTTTTATTTTATGAACATTTCTGTTTACTAAGATTTAGTTTTAAAATCAGTTTATACTTTTTGTTTAAATAATATGTTTTTCTTTCTTTAGCGTCCGTACCTACTTAGTTCCTTATCTTGAAAAGTACTTGAAGAATTGAATAGTCTCAGCCAAATCAAAAGTTTTTAATAATCCTTCTTAATAATTTCATAAATATTATTTTGACGACCTCCGTGGCCGAGTGGTTTGTACGCCGGGTTTCATGGTGTCGCCGACTCGAGAGGTCCCGGATTCGAATCCCGGTGGGGGCAGATGTTTGTGTAATAAATACGAGCATTTGTACTCCAGTCATGGATATTTAATATGTATTTCTATATAAATATACTTATATATATACTGTATATGTATTCTATCCGTTACCCTAGCATCCCATAACACAAGCCTTACAGTGCTTACTTTGGGGCTAGGCTAATTGGTGTGAGTGTTGGAAATATTTATTTAAATATTTATTTATTTGGAAAATCAAAAAATTACAAGTTTGAAAACCATAATAAGAACTCCCTCGATATTCTTGCAAACATTATCGACTGCCTTTGTAGTTTAACCATCAGTTTGAAGATAATTTAGGGGTGCAGGGGTGCAAGCCCCCATGTGGGACGCCCAAGACCCGATAGGCTGAGGAACCCTCTTCGTCCCACCCCTGTTCGATATTTCTTTTATCAGAACACGCATTTTTGAAAGTAGGTACTCCGAATCTTTAGTAAAGAATAACCTAATAGAGCTTATATAATAGTTCTATTACATTTTCTATAACTGTCTCTGCTTACACATAGGTGACAGAAAGAGAAATAACTAAAATAATTGAGCGTAAATTAATACATAATTGTGAACAATCAAAGTAATCCTTTTCCCTATAATTAGCCATTTGTGATCATAAGTATTAAGATAGGTTCTTAAATCATAGCATTCATATTTACTGACTAATTAAAACATCTTTAATTAAATTTGACTGTACCGCACTGGGCCCGCGTGCTGGATCATAGCCCAATCTCTTATTCCATTCGTAGGGAAGGTCTGTGCCCCAGCAGTAGGAATAGGCTAATGATGATACCTATTTGAAATACTAAAGAAAAAATAACCATTATCAAAATTTTACCATGGATGACACAAGGCAGCCGTGAATACTAGATGGCACAGTGGTTTGCGCGTTCGTTTTTCTATTGTACAAGTAAAGCAATTTCGCAAAGGCTGGCATTAAGATGGGTAACCAGAAAGGCCCTATATCAGCTAACTGCGTGCTTTGGAAGTAACCGTTAAAAATGTTAAAAATTTACTGTTATGAGGGAGGCGTGCAATATAATTTCCATACAAACGTTCTCGACTGATTCCTCCTTGATTTTAATCACTAAAAAAATGATTATCTTACACAAAATATTATAAATAATTTTACTCTTCTGTGCTCTTAAGTCTTCCTTTTTTCGATAACTTGTGTTTCAAAGAAACTAGAATCCGATAAAGACTAGAGATTCAATAAGTAGTTACAAAAAAGCATAACACATGGACCTAATATAACTTCTCATTATTCTGTGGGTAAAATTTCATTTACATACATCTAATTTTCTAGGAAGAAATCGTCAAGAGCCTCGAATTTTGCAATTTCTGCACCAAATTTTCAGCGTTAGCTACTGTTGTCTCTATCGCACGGTATGCTCGACAACAATAGTTTTTTGAAATTTCTCTAATGTCTCTCAGCTCGCGTCCACTGTTAATAACATATCACACTTAATATTATAAAGGCGAAAGTTTGTGTGTGTGTGTGTTATGTTCGTTACTTCTTCACGTCTGAACGGCTTTTAATAAAATTTGGTAAGGTGATAGCTGACACGCTGGATTAACACATAGGCTACGTTTTACTGTGGGAAAATATCCCTAATAAACGAAGGAGAAGGGTGACACGAAGATATAAATCAGCGTAAAAGAAACATATTGGCATCCCTTTTGGCAAACAAAGAACTTGCGTTATGTATTTTAATAATAATGTCATCATCATCATCAGCCTATTAATGTCCCCACTGCTGGCGCACAGGCCTTCCCTATGGATGGAATAGGGAGATTGGGCCATGACCCACCACGCGGGCCCAGTGCGGATTGGTGGATGCTAACGACTGAAGATGCAGCCAGGACCAACGGCTTAACGTGCCTTCCGAAGCACGGAGGAGCTCGAGATAGTAATTGTTGTCCACCCATCCAATGACCGACCACTGCGAAAGTTGCTTAATTTGAACGATCGCAGCCGAAAGCGCTAACCACTTGCGCCATCGAGCTCCTCTGCGCCATCGAGCTCCTCGAATACAATAATAATGTATTGTCATAAAAAAGTTTTGTAACATGTGTCCTTTTGCAAGGACACTGGTAAATTATCAATCAAGATATAACAATAGAGTAACACCTGTATTCGGTATCCAGCGCCGGCTTCCTCGGACACACCAATAACTATTACGAAGTAATTCTCAATTTCGTTCTCAAAAATAAATATCAAAAATTTTAATGTATATCTGTGGCTGTACCTTAAAAACGCTACATTTGGTATAATAGCATCTGAGATATTAAAAAAAAATCTATGCTTCGAACTAATCTGAATAAATCCCCACTCGAACTTGATAACACAAAGATAACCCAGTTTCCACGAGCGAGAGATATTCTGCGAAGATTCGCCTAATTCAAATGACGAGAGCACACGCCATTTCAAACCTTGATGGTATTGTATTAAAGGCGGTAGGCCCTTAGCCCTGTGGCTGGTCAATCCGGACCCTCTAAACGAACAAAACTGAGAGCTAGTAAAGGACAAATGACCCAATTTCCTTGAGTGTTCCCTTCATTCGCCCGTGAAGGGTTTGAGGGGCCCTAGCACGTAACCACGGGCTCCGTTTGTGAGACTAAACTCCAGTTGGCCTGGTTGGTAAAAAAGTGGAAAATTAGGAAGGATTTGCTCAACTCGAATAGTTTTTATGCGAGCCGTGACTAAGCGAATCGATCGATCATTGGTAGCAACAGGCTATGATGTTTTACAGTTATACGAGTAGATACCTCATACACGCTTATAATTTGACGAAACGAAAGTCAGGTAATTGCCCGACTTGCATTCAGTCGAGCACGCTTTCTCGCCGTGGCTTTATTTCCCTACAACCTGTAAATATTTTACGTTTTTCCAGACAAAAAGTCATAGGTTTGTGTCTTTTGATAGTTCACAAAATACACGGGAGCTATTAGAGACAAGAAAAACGTGTCATTTCATTTGTAAGTACAGTTTGTAAGAAATTAATGTAAAAATATTTAGTGATTACTAATTTTGAGAGTTTCTGACACCACTGACACTCGTAGGCCAAAGAGCGAGATGTAATCTGTTTAATGCATGAGAGTTAAAGAGACTACTTTAGTGCGCTCTAAAGTGATTTGTTGCCAAGAGAATTTGGGGCAGGGACTACTTGTGTCATTTTAAAATGCATTATTGTTGGCGTATAACCTGTCTATATATCAGTCATTAAGGTACGGTAATATCTAACTGAACTTTCTTTTATACACTAAAAGTACACGCATCTAGTGAAGTAGTGTTAGCAACAAACAACATAAGAACGCAAACAGCAAGTTTTATCAGTTGGTATTATATGTATACAATAGTTATGAAATGTGTAATTGATTCAAAGGCTTTTTCGCTTTAGTCACTAATAAATCAAATTGGATATTAGACGAAAGAATTAAAATATAAAAATTCGGTCTAAAGTTTAGAAAGTACACGTTGCTAAGACTTTTTTGATTATATACTAGAAAGAAGAAGAAAGCAGGTAGCGACTTAAACGTCAGCTCTAACACGCTAGATTAAGTCACACATTGTTAGTTGAATTAGTTGTTTAGTATATTCTTATATCATTTCCTTTTTTATCAAATATATTGTAATCTAATCACAATCATTTCATAAGCAGTTCGGCGACGGACATAAGATTGTCTTCTTTTATATTTCCTTTTTTTTCTTTTTTTTCTAGTTGTAAGGTGATTTGATAAGGTATTATTTATTCTTAGATAACCTCTTATACTCGACTAATGCCTGATAAGGCCTAGCTGTACATAATTTTATCTCACCATGCTTTATTCAGGAACATAATTTTATATGAGCTTCACACTTCGAGATTCAAATGAAAATTACAGTTTAAAAACATTGAACCCAGGTCATAAGTTCGTTCTAGCCTGAAGTTGTTGCCAAGTAGTTTTTTCTGGTAAAAATTCATGATTTCATAGCCGCCGTTATATTAGTATGGTGCTGTCTCAGCGCCACGAGAGTATACCTATTTAATAAATATTTCTTTATGAATATAATCACTGTACTATTATAATTATGTCTACTTGTTACCCGTGACTTCGTCTACGTGGAAATATTAGTTCCCCATACAAAATTTTAACCCCAGTTTTACGAGGGTGAGTTTTGGAAAAAACATTGTAGAGTCTGTGCGGAAAGAGAATGGGCGTGGCGAAAAACGGAACTTATAATAAGATTTTTATTTGGCAAATTAACCCAGCAATCTGTAAAACGACAAAGTTTTGTATTGATACGGATTTGTTTGTTGTTATGATTTCTTGCGGTTTTTTATATTTAATCATATCTAAAAGGGGTAAAACCTTACAAATATGGTAGAAAAACACTACAGCGCCCTCCAATCTAAATCCCATTCTCTTTCCGCACAGACTTCTAGTAGATTCAAAATAGCTTATCTGTTTAGCCGCCTTGGACAATCATTTGCTGTTAAGTAAAAAACCGTAAGCATACTCTTTCTCATACATAAATTTGACATCAGTGTGTCCTTTTCTGACTTAAAATGTTGTCTAGTTTACAAATATCAAATGAATATGAGTTTGATTCCATGGAAGATGGGTCGGGTGCTAGTATGGGATGCAACCTGTTCAGACATGCTGGCCCCTTCCCATCTACATAGAACCAACAACAGAGCTGGTGCGGCTTGTGAAGCGGCTGAAAAAGCTAAGGCAGGCAAATACTCTACTAATAATAAAGGGGTCTAGGCTCCGAATATGATTTTGTCCCATTCGGTGTCGAGACCCTTGGTCCGTGGGGTCCTAGCGCTTTAAGGCTTTTTAAAGAAATAGCAAAAAGATTAGTCGACATCACAGGAGACCGAAGAGCTGGCAGCTACCTCGGACAAAGAATTAGTCTAGCTATCCAAAGGGGGAACGCTGCCAGTATCTTCGGAACCTTGCCTAAATTGATTCCTTTTAATAATGTATTTTAGTTATTATATTTTATTTTTTAAGGTTTTTAGTTTTAGGTTCATTGTTATAGTATATTTTTTGTTTTAATTATTCTTAAATTTGTTCATATTGCCTGTATCAATATCAAATACGAATAGACAAGTGAAGTGCCAAGTGTGAATGATAAAATTATATTTCACAAAATCAATACACCGACTACAGTACCTATTATTATAGGCATAATTTCAAGTAAAAACTCTGATACAATGAACAATTTTGAAATTTTAATAATAGCGAAAACGGGATTAATTTGGATAAATACTCGAAATGGATCAAGCACAACGCTTCGGCAATGAAAATTTAAAATCCTTTCTAGCAACCAACCATCAATACAAAATACATTTGGCAGCTTCAATTAGTATTTCTAATTCACTCCGTTTCCTCGGAGAAGGATTGAGAATTGAAAGGTTTTAATTTAATACGGCCGGGCCATTGTACCTTCTATGGCTGAGGGCCTCTCCCTAAAGAATGGTAGCAATCTTGCGGTAATTCTGGACCCTCCCACCGAACTATCGCCTTACATGTGGATAGCTAGATAAGTATAGTTGTGCTTTCATTAAAACTTGGCTGGCTTCGATACATCATAGCTGCGGGGTCGGCTCTGAAACTTTATCTGGGTGTAATTTCTGTCTTATGTAGACTGCTCTTTATGTATATTTACACCTACGAGTATATTGAAAATTATCAAGCTTCAAAATTGATCGTGTTTTGTTTGTGGTACGATTTTGTTAAAGCTCTTAAGAATCCTGCCAATATTATAATGATACAGTTTATAAGCGTATGTTTGTTTGCTCATCAACCACGCAAAAAGTAAGGAACGGATTTGGATGAAATTTGGTACGCATATAGTTTATGACCTGGACACAGGATACTTTTTATCCCGGAAAAATGATAGGTTCCTGTCTCAAAATTATCATGGACAAAGTCGCGAACGGCCGCTTGTATAAAATAATACTAATTGCTCTGATCTTTATTGAAAAGAAAACACCCTGAGTGCTCGCCAGAGGGTCTTCTATACCATTGTTCAATACTAAACCCTTGAGATAAAGCGAGTGCGATCAGAGTTGAACAAAGAACTCGGAAAAACATTTCTTAGAAGAACAATTACCTAAATGTTTAAAAACAAGGGTCTTCTGAAATGTTCAGCTTACTTCCCCAGACGTGGAAAATCCAGTAGCTACGACAATTACTTAAAATATTTCATTAGATTAAGTTTAATATTTTTAATATATTTTCGATCGAAAATTGTAGGTACTTTTATAATAAAACAGTGTATTTTCATTTTAAAACTTACATTAATTAATTTACTCGATAAATAAAACTAGTTTTAACGCGTTAATGCACGAAACTTTATTTATTTATGGACGTTTTAAACGTTTTAAATTAAATAAAAAAATCATTATTCTGACGAAGCAGACCTGAAAAGGCTGCTAAACGTCAATAAATAAATAAAGTTTCGTGCATTAACCCGTTAAAACTAGTTTTATTTAATGAGTGATGTACGTGAAAACCTAATAAACAAATAATTTACTCAATCTGTCACTACGATAACAACAAACAAAAGACAGAAAGAACTCTCCAACTCGAATTTGTTTCTCACGAACGACGCAACAGTCGGCGCGTTTCACGGTAAACGTTTCAAATTGTAAACAATTTACGGAGCTCACTTCAATTTAAAGTTGTAAAGAGGCACCTCATCAGGCAAGAGCGGGACATTACCGACAAAGACCGGGAAACACCCGAATTTAAATCCTACCCGCAGCTGGACCTTAGAAACAAACAAATCGCCACCCTGCCCCCTCTCCCGCCCTCCCGCAACCCCCCCAGGGACCGGGAAGGCGGCCTTATACGACCACATCTTACAGGCCCCAATTTCTACTTCCTTTCCATTACACAGCCAGTGCTAACTAAACATAATCGTCCGACTTCCTTACGACTCTACCCTTTCGTAGAATTCCACCGAACACCTCAACCGATAACCAGCCTTATTTAAAAATAAAATAAAACCCACATCTGATCAGCAACGCTGTGCTTAACGATCGATTCCTGCCATTCGATTCTGTAACCAATATGTGAGTTTTCTAAGTCGCATTTCCTACAGCCGTACTCGCATAGTAAAATTCAGTGACGATCGCCACACGTCCAAGTTAAGAAGCGTCGCACAAGTTGCGCTGTTTACGGCGTACATTTGAACGGGCGCTGACGAAACTTGTTCGGAGGGGGTGTTTGGGGGGTCTTCTTACACAAAAGAAGGGGGGAGGGTCGTGATAAATGGCACTATATTAATACTCGGGTCGGTGATATAGTATAGTTTTATGATCTTAGTTGGGTCGTAATATAAATCTGCTTTTCCGGCCGAGTGCTCTTGTATCGTGTTGTTTTAGTTTAATATCTCGTTGAATATCTAATACGCGTGTTTGAGTGCCCAGTTGCCTTTGTTATCAAGCAAAAGGATTGTAAATTTTATAAGCTTCTTTGTGTTTTAACATTCATTAGAGAGAAGATTGAGCTTTTCCACAATTTGCGATTTTATCATAGTATGATAAACTAAAGGTACATCATGGTTTCCCACGCCGTAGACTGCGAAACAATGGCTTTGTTTGAAGAGGTCAAGAAAAGTTTGTAGCAAACAGGATAAATTAATATGAGTTTATTTTAAGAATTTAACTGCGAGATGCTTAAATCTACAGAAAAAATTATATGAAAGAAATCCACGCGGTCCAAGCAGCAGACGGGAGTCGATTCCGTACCCACCGCTAACCGGGCGGATGATCTAACCAAACGATTTTGAATTTCTTCCCCAAGATTTTTGTTTGAGAATTTAAATCTAACAGCTCTGTCATTAAAATTATTTATTGATGTAATTACTTAAGTAAACAATGTATAAGACGACACGGACATTAATTCAACAGATATATTCATTCAAGTTGAACATCGCATTTCAGTTTTCACAAACTACAAAAAAAATGACATGTTTGGTATAAGTAAAACGTATCGTACGTATCCTACTGATATTAAAGTTTGTTCCTTTCCGCACCAAAGTTCATCCAAATCACCTGGATTGAGACTAAAGATACTTTATATCCCGGAAAAAAGTGAGATGCCTGTGGGATTCCCATAAAACCAAAGTTCACGCGAGCGAAGTCGCAGGTGGCAGCTAGTAAGTATATAATTCAGGAATAAAACACCTTGGCAATTATGAACTACGTAAATTAGGTATTGTACGTTTAACTCCTAGCACTCTCGGACGATAGTAAGCTTTACGGAATTATATATTATTTGTTATAGCTAAGTGGCCTCAGCAAAGGTTTGGCTCGCCTTATCTTTTACGGCAGCAGAACAATATTCATAAAGCGTCCGTCGGCGACTGGATTTTATTACACGCCTCTAGCCGAGACGAGTGTAATATAGTGGCGCATAAACTACTCGCAGGAGTGCACAACCTTTCAGAAATTTTGAGCTAGCACTATTTAAATGATTAAATTGTTCGCCCTAACCAATGACAGTAAGGTACTTTCGATTAAGGGGTCAGTTATATTTATCATATGGCCAAAACCTGTCAAAGTCTATTTTCTATGTTTTTACATAAAAAATAAAATAATCTAATACTATGCTTTATCTCCTACAGGATGATTTGAATCGAAATTCAGTAGCGGGAAATAAACGTACTTTTGAACCTTACACTATAGATATTGAGTAAATAATCTAATAGATGTAAACAACAACAATCAATAATGTTAACAGGTATCACTAATTGTCTTCGTCTATTATTTGTTTCAACTATTTTTGAGAAAATCATTTTCATGCTGATAAAATTTTAAGAAAGTCTATATTTCTCACATGAGTAGGTAAATCGCAAAATTTTATTTCTGTCAAGTATGTTATCACTCAAGCGTTTAGTACAGCAAATTAGTGACAACAACTATAGCATAATTTATATATAGATAAATAAATATTTACATTTAGATATTAAAATAAAACTAGACAAAAATTAAAAACTATGTTATGATACAAAAAATAGCTGCCCTAAGTCTTCCCTGTCGGCAAAGGTTCCCAGGATGCTAGCGGCATTTCCTCGCTGAATGGCAAGACTTATGCTCAAGCGTTTTAATTACTTTAACGTTATTCTTCTTCCCAAAACTTTGTTTAGCATTCAATAATATTAAAGCATTTAAATATCATGGCCAGTTAAAGCGTTGCGCACCTCTGATATTGATCGCAGACTCGCCGGAAGATCCTAGCACGCTTTCTACTCAACGATTAAGTCTAATTGCTCTAAAATTTATCACTTACTGGGCCACCGTTAAATTTGTATGAATCTCGATGTGGTTTACTACCACTGCTCCTGTACAATATCACCAATATCTTTTTACTTATCTCTGTACTGTTCTAATTAAAGCAAGGAGTTTTATGGCTAAACTATTGTCATCTTTTTGCAACCTCTATCATAGAAATATTCTTATGGACTTTTTGGCGGGATCGGAAAGCGTCACTTTAGCAGTTTTATTTTCTTGTTAAAAATTGTGTTGTGGCGGATATTAGTGTCTAATAATGTCGGATTATTAACCACTAAGTATTCGGGAACATGCACAAGTGTTGGCAAGTGAAACAAAATAGCGGAAGTGTCTTTCGACGTTCCCTCAAGAAGTCCACGGGGAGGTTCCAGTAAATCCCCACACATTTACTGAAACACAGGGAAAGGGGGATTGACTTGACTGCCACTTACTTTGACTTGATATAATACTTTGACCACGAGTGCTATAGAATTTGTAAACATTTTTAAAACTTGACATTGGCTAAATGCACAAGCCGTGCGAAGCCATTGAGGGAAAAAAATGTTCTTATTACAAATGGTAGACAAAGGTGTTTAACAAAGTATTTTGGTAAGCTTTGGATATCACCAATGCTACTTTTGTAAGAACAAACTTACTATTCACCACGAAATCCACCGGTGTGATTTGAAATTTATTTAAACTTTCGTATCTCCCCTGAAACAAATGCTGATTCTACAGACATAGTGATATTTTGCCGTTGTAATGGCGTAATGCATATCAAACTAATGTTTAAAATGGTAGCTACTGAAATCAGATACGTGATATGTATTCTGTAAACTTAAATATCACTTCCGATTTCGGAACTAATGCTGCTTCTACAGACATAGCGACATTTTGCCGTGTCATCTTTTTGCAACATCTTGCCTACTTCTGTAGGCGATTCTGTACAATAAAATATCACTATAAGTATCACGTATCAGATTTCGGTAGCTGCCATTTTAAACATTAGTTTGATATGCATAACGTCATTACACGGCAAAATGTCGCTATGTCTGTAGAAACAGCATTTGTCAGAGATCCGAATAAATTAATTTACAATAAATGATCATAAGGGAGACTGCATCTTATACAATACCTAAGTATGTTGCAGTGCTATTCTGTAAAATTTTAAATATAATGACATAGATGAATGATTGGTCTCGGTCGAGTGAAGCGAGACCAATCATTTATCTATGTATAATAATTATAATAAAATCATCGCATTCGAAGCGCGCGCATTCACATCGGATCGTGGTTGTGGCCATATAATGCGCGAGGTGCCTAACGGGTGTATTCATATAAGATAAAGTGATGAAGTAACTTAGTGCGTCTTGTATAACAAAAAACGTGACAAAGACAAAATATTGAAATCCAAGAAATCCTTTTTTAAAAATAAAATATTAATAAAGATGATAGTATTTAATTAAGTAACACTTTTCCTTCCTAAATATTTATTTAAACTGTCTTATGAGTACTAATTAGCGGACGTGAGGGAGATCAGGGAATCAAAAGATAAAATAAATAAAATTCACACACACTCGAGGTAAACAGATGTACGAGTATATGAACGTATTTACAAGCAGATTCAGTGGCAAGTGGACAACAATAGTAAAAACTATCAAAAACGAATTATACATAGGCATTATTATACACAAGGATGTCGTTTCACTACAAGCACAGTAAACAAAGCCCATTTAACCATTACGACGATTTTCTTTTGTATATCTGTTCCTTGACCAAGGGATCGCCCCGCTTCTTTTGTTTTTGTTCCTAGATCACAATCCATTGCAAAAAAGATAATAATAGAAGTAAGTATCCCTTTACGTACTTGCTTAAGTCATAAAAGTGGGTACACAATAGGCAGCCAATCAGTACCTTTACAAGGTCCTTCATTGGTGGAACAGACAAGAGGCGACACGTCCGACACTCATTTAGTACAAACAAAATCAAAGTTGAGGAGCTGGCGAACGAAACGGTATAATGACATCAAATTAAATTTTACAGGGGCATTAAAAAATCGACTGACATACATAGAGTGAGATTTTGGCGTAATTTTTAATTTAGTAATTTTAACACTATTTTAGGGGGTTTTGATTGACATGAGTTGAATTTAAATTCAACTAGCCCAAAACCTCCGGGCTGTAAAAATAAAGTTTTGTATGGTCAAAACCATATGCGTAATTATACCGTTTTGTTCGCCAGCTTCTCAGTTTATACCTATACGTATATCAAAAAACTGAAATATGGACATTCAAGCTCATCAATGTTTTTATTCTTCGAGAAAGATTGAAAAAGAGACCGGTTATTGTTCACATGCGCTCACCCTTTTTTAACCCTTCCGCTGGCTGTTGCCGGTCGCAGTGACCTTCAGGTCGCGATCAAAAGTGACCCAAGACCTATACGGTCAGGATGTCGTGAGAACGCAGTCAACTAAATAAGGTTATTAAGTTTCTACAGTTTTGAGAACATAGCTTGATATAAGATTTTTTCAAGACATACAGACAATATAGTGGAAAACAATCGCAAGGTCATTAGAAAATACGAACTATTTAAAAACCATATTTTAGACCGTCTCAATTAATTTCAATGTTACATTTAATTAAAGTCTTAGATAGAGAATGTAATTACTTTTAAACTGTTTAAAAACAACATCTTCCAGACACATCTTTCGGCCCACTCAGTGTTTTAAGTTTCAACGGTCTTTATCAAAAAGTTGAGCAATTAACAAAATATTTTTATACCACACACGAAAAAGGATAGTTAATAAATCTGCTTCAAAATCTGCACAAAAACTTTTTGCTCAATGTAACATTTATTTTTTGTCAACACTATATAAGGTGAAATCTTAAAATGCTAGGTGGACGGATAGATGAGTCTGGAAGTGTAGCTCTACAGATTTTCGTACAGAGTCTTTAGAAAACCTTTCATCAAACATATTTTCTGAATTATCTCAAAACAAAATGTTTTTCTCTCATCTTTCTTTGTCGTCATCGGAATAATGCTACTCATGCTCGAAATATTTATTCCAGCATTCTCACGTTCATCTCCCGACTGTTACTGACCTCAGGGTCAAAATGACCCTTCATCTTGCTTTTCTCACGACGTTCACAGAGACTCATCTAAACTAACCCGTTATCAAAGAACTTGAAATACTCATCTCAGTTTAATATTCAATGCAGCATGTAATTAATGATTTGCCTCAATATGTGGTCTGGTTCTTGAAGATCCTGAGGGATGAAATTGGTACAGCTATTTATTTCATGAAAGCAAACATCAACTGGAACTGGATCACCTACCAATTCGAGCCGCGTAGTCGGTCACAAACTAATACTTCTTATTTCACTAGGCTCTGGACTTTAATAGGCTGATGATGATAAAAGTTTAATTAAACCGTCCTTATCCCTGTACATAATTGAAATTACTCAGGTCTACATTATGTAAACATAATAGGGAGGTATATGTAAGTAGGTATAGTAGGTTGGTATATGTACATGCGAGATGGGGGCCGATAAGACAGGGGGTGTTAAGGGTGGCCGCGGGGGAGGGACGGGCCACGTGAAGACAGCGGGCGAAGACGTGCTGGCATTCATATAGAGCTGATAATATTGATTCTTTTCATATATTACCTACCTAATACCTACTTTCATATTTATTAAGCTTCATTGATTAGACTATAAATATCTTACTTTCCTTCAGATAATATTAATTAAATTGAATGGCATCGCAGAACAGGTACCTGAAGAATAATATTAAGGAATACGGCTGCCCTGCCAAATATGATCACAAAGTGCAACTACTGAGAGTTTAGAATAGCAACAGTTCCCTTACAAACTAATACTACTATGTACCTGTTTTTGTCAGCAAATTAGCTGAACTAGCACGAATTTTGTGTTATCAATAACATAACATATTCTAAACTCTAATAATATAAGTTATTCTTACTGCCTATCTAAATCATAAATATCTAAGGAACCTTTGGGTTAAATTACATGTAAA
The DNA here is from genome assembly GCA_902850365.2 of Chilo suppressalis. NCBI lineage: Eukaryota > Metazoa > Arthropoda > Insecta > Lepidoptera > Crambidae > Chilo > Chilo suppressalis. The sequence goes on from OU963910.1 coordinate 4,389,130, forward strand.
ACATTTTATACCTCATTAATTTAAAAAAGTTCATCTTAAAGATACCATCTTCAAAATAAGTGTGTTTAACCAAATACAAGCATTAATATTGAATATAGACGTACAAGCATTTTCATAATTTAAATCAAACGACCACTTAATACATGTAATGGAATAGGGGCTAAAATTTTAATTGCTCTAGCGCAAATTATAACATAAATCATACCAATTAGTTAAAGTAAAATATCATTATTATACGTTAATACGCTATTATATTATTACGAGTGATGCACAAAATAAAGTTTTATGATTTAAACGAGCAATAACAACGTCATTTCAATAGGTCATAACTTGTATTTATAACAATGACTGCATTTCAATAACCTCTTTTTGTTTCAGAATGCAACTCGGTAAAATGCAAGGACAGCAAAATAAAATAATAAAGAACACAAATAAAGTCATCTATCTGGAAAACTGAAAACAGAAATAGATCATGGACTTCCATTTAAGAGACGAATTCAGCAAGAACTCATAAATATGTCTACATATATCTGTAAACAATCAGCCGTAACAACATACATGATGCATTATGGCTGGCCTACTTGTTTGAACGAAATCTGAGAAACAACTTCCTCCATAATTAAAGCAGTCTTCTGCAGAAAATGTTCTCTAAATCCAAAATCCAGGGTACTCCAAATAAGTGCTGTATATGATACGACAAAACCTCCAAGTGACGGAATTTTCCCTGTTGCCAAAATACAGAGAGCAAGAAGACAAATCCCTAAGTACTTTAAATATCAATCCGATAGACAGACTACAAAAATCGAAGCAAGTCTTCAAGTGTAATTATTTTGCCCATTTTCAAATTCTGATTTGCAAACTGACAATTGACACAAAAAAATTCGTTGCCAAAACTCACGATGCGGTATCATCAGCTCTTAACCAGCGGCCAGGGTCCGTTGGTGCGGAGTCCGGACGACTTTCCTGAGGGTGAAAGCAGTTTGAAAGTCGGGTCGGTATTGATCGAGTGTCTTGCCCCGCCGCCCGCCGCCTCGCCCCCACTCAGCGCCCAATTCTGAGATGTGTCTTAGCCCGCCTATTATATAAGTAGTTATCTCACTAAACGGTACGTATTTGTGTATGCTAATTTCCTTTACCACAGTTAAAAATTATCTCTTTGTAAGTGCGTATCACAGGCATAGATAGAAATAGATTAGCGCCCAATACTGAGATGTGTCTTAGCCTGCCTATTATATAAGTAGTTATCTCACTAGACGGTACGTATTTTTGTATGCTGATTTCTTTCACCATACTTAAAATTATCTCATTGTAAGTGCATATCACAGACATGTTTGACATGACAATTCTGAGATGTGTCTTAGCCTGCCTATAATTTGAGTAGTTATCTCACTAAACGGTACGTATTTTTGTATGCTGATTTCTTTTACCACAGTTAAAATTTATCTCACTGTAAGTGCGCATCACAGACATGGATAGAAATAGATGTTCGCCCAATTCTGAGATGTGTCTTAGGCCGCCTATAATATAAGTAATTAATTCACTAAACGGTATATATTTCTGTATGCTAATTTCTTTCACCACTGTTAAAAATTATCACACTGTAAGTGCGTATCACAGACATGGATAAAAATAGATAAGCGCCCAATTCTGAGATGTGTCTACGCTTATTTATTTCTTCGCTTCTTTGTCCCCGATACCAGTAGAGCGTTCTGTAAAATAAAATCTTACTGCCGATTTAGTTTGAGATAAATTACGCCATTACAAGGCAAAATGTATCTATGTCTGCAGAAGTAGCCAGTATTAGATATATCACACATCAATCAAATCTGAAACAATCGGTTACCATAAAATTTTAAGTATTACGGCGTCTACTTCAATCTAGGTGTGTGGTGTGTACGCTATCGAAATCAAATGCCCCTGAAGACAAGGCAAGCGTCAAATTTCATTTTTGTCAAGGTTTTTCTGTACATCTGGGTACCGCATCTTTTATTAACTCTTATTTATTTATTCACAAATGAGTAAAGTTGCCATACGACGTATCACGTAATTAACCTTACACATTATCAGATTTCTTCGAATTTCTATAATTAATCAATTAACAGGTAAAACTACCACTTAGACCGTTTTTGGTCAAAGACCTAAAAAAATATCCACGACCTCTGATAACTAAATTATTTCTTACATAATCGCGTACGCCAAATATTTAATGAATTACATATAAGTATCTTTAGTTTTTAGTAAAACATGTTTATTCTAACTTCGAGAACTTAAAACAAGTTGCCATAATTCTGTTATTTATGAATTACTAGCGGTGCCCCGTGGTGTTACCTGCAGTTTATTAGAGATTGTTTCCCGGAGTAAACCGTAGCCTACGTGTTAATCCAGGGTGTCAGCTAACTCCATACCAACTTTTATTAAAATCGCTCTAGCCGTTTAGACGTGAAGAAGTAACAAACATGCAAACTTTTGCCTTTATAATATTAGTGTGATATGAATGTTGATTTCGTAATTACTAGATGATTACTTTCCAATTATATACCTACAAACTGACAAGATGGTTAAAATTCAGTTGCAATTAGGTTTTTTTTTTCTATTAAAATATGAAAATATAATGAATAAGCATCATTATGTGAAGGCTCTGATGTCTGGTGTTTCTGCACCCTAATATTTTGTTAGGTAAGTACATGCAACTTGATATTTTACCGGCCTGCCTCATCTTAGCCGGTTGATTAACATCGCCCACTTAATTTACGTTTCTGCTTAATGTATACTATATATCCTGTATACACCCTAAATTTGAGTAACTTGAGAAAATCAAAAATCAAATATATAATTATAGTGCCAACAATAAACAGCAAATGTACTGTAGCCCAATACAAAAATGCTGAATACATCGTTTACAAAATATTCTAAAATGGCGCAAATGTGTTATTAAAAACTTAGCTGTTTAAAGTACGTACATCCTAAAAGTAGATTTATTTGAATGGATTTATGACAATCAAAATTGTTAAGGTTTCATAATGGTGATATTAACGATAAGAAAATTTTCAAAAATAATTACAATTTGCTTCGACAGCTATAATTAGATGAAGAAAACCTTGGTTATAAAGTAAAACCGGCATTTTAATTTTATTTTGGGTATTTTCGAGAAATTAATTCGATTTACTTAAATGAACAATAATCAATATAAAACAATTTTTACACCATTAGAACCTGTTAAAATTTGTTAAAATATTTTTTAAAAAAAAGCTATTTAAGAAGGCTAGAATAAAAATAAATAAAAGATTTTCCTTTATCTTCTAAATATACACTTACTGCAAACTTGTAAGTATCTCATTCAAATTAATATAACAGTTAATTTCATGAAGACTATTACAAAAATACGTGTGAAAGTGATGTTGATAAAAAATAATTAAACATGCATTACAAAACAGAAAATAAGCAGTGGTTGAACAATATAAAAAATACTTTGAAATTCCCGTTCTAAAAAATCTTTCAAAAAAAAGTCTTTATTTTGAAAATCGAAATCTTCATATAAAATATATATTTTTAAAATAAATCATCTAAAAAGTTTAAAGACAATTCAGTTGATACAGAAAATTTGAATCAGTGAAGTATAAAAGTAGTTTAAATTAGTTTAGTAGACTGCTGTACCAGCTATCTTCGCGTTTGGACTTTATCACCACTTAACATCAGGTGGGGTAGAGTCATTTGCCTACCTAGCTTTAAAAAAAAAGATCTATTACCAATATAAACATAAAATAAATGTAGAAATATCGCAACCATTTACAATTACTGAATTTGAGAAAGTATTTTTACAATTTATTAAACAGCATTGATTTCATAAATTTTTAACCAACAACTATTTTAGATTTCTCTCTGTGCACAATTTAGTAAATAAAATGAAAACAAAATAATGAAAATAGTTTGGATTAGCAGCGACGGTTTTAATACAAAAAAACATAGTTACATTTTTAATAGTAACATAAAACTAACATAAAATATATTTCGATTGTTAACTTGAAAAAACCTAGGTATTTAACTTATTATAAGAGTTCAAATATTCAAAAAAAAAATGGGTGCGTGTACTTATGTAGGCGCGTGAGAAGTTATCCTTCTTTGGCATCGTTTAAAATTAGTTTTTAATTGCATGCAAATAATTAATTACAATAAATTAATAAAAAGTCTGGAAAAGGACACAGTCAATAAAGTTCAGTTTTAATTTGAAAAAATAAATAAATAATCAAAATATTCAATTAAAATCGCTACTGAATATAATTTATTAGAACATATGTGATTTGCACTTGTATGAAACTCAAACACGTAATCCGAATATACAAACTAGAAACATGTGGATAAATATTATAAATATAAATACCTATAACTGTTACTTTATTACAAAAAATAAAGATGTGGTTTTTGGTTCTACTTCACCAATGGTCAAGAGATGGCGCTGTAGTCTCCTGAATCGCGCTTTGGTTCCGTTGTTCCAGATTAATAAATACTTTTGATATTATAAATATGAATACCTATAACTGTTACTTTATTACAAAAAATAAAGATGTGGTTTTTGGTTCTACTACACCAATGGTCAAGAGATGGCGCTGTAGTCTCCTGAATCGCGCTTTGGATCCGTTGTTCCAGATTAATAAATACTTTTGATAGGCCTTCACAATGCAGTCGTTAACACCCACTAAATAGAGATTCTATTTCTATTTTGTTGGTAGATTTCTTAATGTGCGGTAAACACAAAAGTAACAGCATGAAGTTGGTCGCTAAAGCGACCGACTTCATGCTGTTAAAATTTTGTGTTACAGTGATGCGCGCGTATCTTAAAATTTCACTCTCATCATTTTTTCATAACGCGCCTAAAGAAGTATAACTTCAAAAAAATTAAATTTAAATTCAAATACACATGAAATATTGTTATTAGTAAAAAGTTATTACCGTTCCATACAACGCTAATGAAACAACTGCACTTCCAATCTTTGTTATCCATTCACGTTTTTAAAAATTTCGGTATCTAAGTAAAATGTCACTAGAAAAAATTCTACGCGGGCCAAGCAGCAGAGTGCATGTAATTAAATAAGAGCTTCTTCACTGAGACGTTTCGGTACAGATTCTTTAGCAAACGGATACACATCTCTCTGTACAGAGACCTACACTGGACCATTCGACTTGCCCGTCCCGTCACTACCGCCAACAAAACAGTAGCCAACAAAGCTAAGCAATACCGCCAGTGTTGCCAGGTCCGATTTTAAAAAGGCGTTAAAGATAAAAGCAGTACATGTATGGAAAGAGCTACAAGAGAAAAAACAGTAGATGCAGGTGCGTACTTTTCCGATTTGCACCCCCGCACCTTAGAATCGGGAGACCTGACCACCCTGAAAACCGAGCCAGTCAAGAATCGGTTCTTGGTAAAGAATATGTACAGATTCGGTACAGAAACAAAAACTAAACGAGCTAAGTTAGCCCTCTATATGACATTTATCTGTATTCCAAACATTTAGAGAGGCCTCGTGTCGAAGCCCTTGTAGGCAACGTGATACCCTGGTTCTCGTCTTACAGATGATAGATGAGTGTGTTCAGCACTAATCACCGCTCGAGATGCTCGTTGCCTGGTCAGTAGGAAGACGTAATAATGAGTCATCTCTCTGTAAAAAAAGTTGCTGTGTCAATGTAAAATATTTTGAAGGGTTCTTCAAAATGTTATCTAATAGGATACAGATTCTTTAAAACTTTATCTTTGCTTCGAATAATACCGAAGGTCAAACACACCTTATTTTTTTGCAATTTCTAAACAATAGTGATTATAAATATCAAATGCTATGTAAATTAGTCCTAAAGTTTGTCAAAACAAAACTTTAATATCATGGTCTAACTACATAATAATGTTGCGAAAATCTTTTCACATTCAAAACAAATTAAATATATTATCTATGTCAACATAAAAACCTCCTTCATTGGCAGAATATTTAAAGGGTTAAGTAAATTAAATTGTATTATTTTCAATATTGTTAAAACTGTTATATCATACAAAACAATTATTATAATTGTAATAGTGTACTTAACATAAAGTGTACTAAACATAAATGGACATGAGTATTTTTCATAATTTGTAATGTTTTAAAATGAAATCAATACTATCGCTGCATAAAGGATTATAATTATTATGAGCTACAAATATTAAAGTTTACCTTTAATATAAAACCTATCTAAATGAGACTCGCTTTTGATTATATGATTTATTTCGATAACAAGTTTACATTTCACGTGTCTATTTTAAGGTGTCAAAACGGATATAATAGCATGCCGTGAAGATAGTTAACTTTTTTTCCACAAAACAAAAGTACAACCAACGCTCCAAATTCAAAAGAAAAAAACTTATACGGCCAAGCTTTATCACGCGTAAACATCGAACAGGGCTAATCAAGCATTCGGGCCGTACCCGGGCCTTTCAGCGAAGTTTCGCCCAATCGCCACGGAGCACGGTCAGAATCGCGCCGCGAATAATTAATAGCCGTCCTACAAAGTGGGCATTAAGACGGGGGGACGATCGATACGGGGTCCTTAAGGTTTCGCGGGACGGGGGTGTTCCCAGCGGGGGGTTTCTTCTTTCGTTCCTTGCCCCCTACCCGTCTCCCGCTGTCAACCAGCGTTAAAAGAACTCCGAGCGCGGGTGTTCTAAACATTTTAAGCCAACCATCCGCCTTCCACAGAGGGGGTAGGTGGCTCTACATATTCTGGGCGTTTTCATATCTTCTTCCAGTCCTTGTTGAAACGGGCGGGGTGTTTGGGTGGGTCTAAACTTTAAGACTGTTAGCGGGGTCGCAATCAGAAGCGGAGAGCTTTTCATTAGAGTAGATGGTTATCGCTACGTACGGTACGTGTTTTGTTTGATGGGGACGTTTGCTTTGTCCTCTTATTTGGTAGTTGATACAAAACAAACTAAGCTATTGATGGACTTTGTAACCTTAATTAAATATGCTTAATTGTATTTGCGTTGATAGTCGCGGTTTGTCGTACGGTTTCTCCGTTTTGTAATTTCCTACTTTTTTTAAATCATTTTATATGAATGTTTGCGCTATTTGTGTACCTATATAATAATTCTTTAATAAGAAATATTAAGAACATTAATATGAGTGGGTTAACTCACTTTTACTATTGAATATAAGTTTATTAATAAAAAATAACAATAAACAAAAATAATTATTATTATACCTACAAAATATATGTGTTTATCTCAATAAGTAGGTACTTATAATGTATGACAAAAATTATAAAATATCTACACCACAAAATCTGCTTTCAGTGGATTTCTATAATAGTACACATATTTACTAAATCACGTACGCATCATTTTATTTTGAAAAAGTCTTATACCTAGTTATCATTGATAATAATAATACCTGTACTAATGGAATATTTTATCAAATGATGATAGAAAATAAAATATACATTTTTAAAAAGTCTTACCATGCCCAATAGAACATAAAAACGGTCATCTATTTTTAAACTATGATACTTATACAAAGTCAAATAAAAAACAAAAACATTTTGTAAGTTACCTATTTACGTGCACTTTCTTTCATACTGTAAATAAAGTATTTTTTTTAACGTCGAAAAATGTACGAAAATATTTTTAACCAACATCAATCAAATCAGTATTTCCAAAATAGTAAGTAAACATTAATTTGCAGTCTGTTATAAAATCGATCCAAAACCTTAAACATCACAAAGTTGAAAGTTCACCAAGTTTAAAATAGTCAGTGCCGTATGATAAAAATAATAAAACTGCAGTTTTGCAGAGGTGCCGGAGACGCGGTCCGCATTTAAAAGTAGACGGAAAAATTATTTGACGCCTGGGTCGCTCATAGGGTTGACAACCCATGGCTATTTTTGTTACAAATTAATTTTTTCAACAACAAAATATATGGTCTAATTATTCCTATTTTTAAACAGAGAGAGGCATTATGAATTCATGATAATAACATACAGTAAACATATCAATAATCGTTTACTTTTCTTCTGTTTATATAATATCAGGTATGTTTATTATTTTAATTGTTTCTTGAAATGATTGTAGTGGTAACTTGTAGCTTTTTGAAAGCAAAAATGATTGTTAATTTATACATCTTTATTAAAAATTCAACAAAAGCTGATTGAAAACCTATACAAAGAGACGTCCTGAGACCTATTTATGATTCATAAGTTTAGTATCAAAGTTCCAGTTTTTCGTTCAAAAAGTAATATTATGCTTTCTACTTGTATGATCATATTTGCTTTAGATTATAATATTCTTACATTACGGTTCGATTCTAAAAAGCAATAGGTATTTAAGAACTGATAAATTCTCGTACCTATAATGATGAATATAGATTAGAACGTAGTGCTAATATCTTTTATAATTACATTTTAAAATATTATCATTATCTTATATATAAAATTCTCTTGTCACGGTATGCGTAATTGAAAAACTTCGAAACGGCACGACCAATTTTCGTGAAATTTTATATGCATATTCAGTGGATCTGAGAATCGGACAACATCTATTTTTCATGCCCCTAAATGTTAAGGGTTACCCTTGACATTTTTTTTTGGATAAATTTTTTGTTTTTATTTTTTTATGATACATTGTACAAAAATACATACTCCCTAAATTTTCACCCTTCTACCACCAGTCTCTATTTTTATGGCGGTACGAAGTTCGCTAGGTCAGGTAGTAATATGTAAATATTGTAATTGTACTAATGAAAGTTAATATTTTTTTTTTAATTGGCAACCCTAATTCTTCATATTTTGTTGGTCGAATGCTAAAGCGGCGGAAAGAGATTAGCATAAAATTGTCTTCTTGGTCTCCGTTAATGCTTGGCGTGTCCATTTTTTTTATCTCACTTTAACGTATGCTCTCTTCATTCGAATTATTCAACGGAATCGTTTATTTTCGCCGTAGATTTCGTAATGATGGGAAGAAAAGGCGGTTTGAATAAATAAATACCATAATAGGACAGTGGAATGCTTTTATGATAAATATATGAATAATTTAAACTTTGAAAGAATTATCCTTTTTTTTTAATTTAAGTTTTTCGCAGCTCGTCTTGACTCAGTCTGGTTTCCCTTTAGTTACTTCAGCTTGATACCCCCCACGTAAACGGCTAACTAGAGCCGAGGTTCGAGTCTCAGAGACGCCCTCTAGTTGAGCCATGCCCTCAGGTTCGAGTGGTCTAGAGGATCCAGACGGAGAGGAGACTCTCTCTCGGAGAGGGAATACCTCTAGAGGCACTCGCCAATTCTCGGCTTGAGGTCCCCTTTGGATCTCTCCGTACCCAAACCCGGTGACGCTGTAAAGGTCATCTGCGACCAACAGCATACACACTCAGAACTCAAGAAAACCTCCTTGATTTCGAATTATGATACTTATTAATTTTTAAGTAACAAATAACTGCTGCAGAAACGCTTTGTTGGATGCAGAAACACCAAGCACATAGTATAATTCTTATACATGTGACTATTAATGAAAACCCTGGTATCATTAATTTTCTTCTTACCTTATTTGTTATAAAGATTACGGACAGCAACATAGAAGACTATTAAAATTATTTATTTCAACCATTTAGCCATATCGATTAAATAAATATAATAATAATACTAATTATTATTATTATATTTATTTTTCGTAGTTACTAGAATGGTCTGCTACTTCATAAATTAAGTTTCTATTGGTATAACTTTGCCATGACAATTTTTAAAGTGATTACTTACGTCTTGCATTTATTTTAAACTATAATATATGTTAACTAACAACGGATGATTTAATATGGACCATTTTTATCTTGGTAAAATTTGTATGAGAAAAAAATTGTTTTACAAATATCTCTACTGTGGGCCTTTTTAGGAGCAAAGTTTTTTTATGTTGTCTTATCATTAAAACGTAATCTATAGACTATCAAAACAAAAACTATGTATATATCGTAAAATTAAATCTAACATATAATATTCTTATGTAATCACCCTGTTACAAATATGTTTTTGGTAATAAATTGTACGGCGGGCCATCTTATGGTTAGCAAAACTTAATTTACTTATACAATAAAAATTGGAAATCCTGTAATTAAATCGAAAATGTATTTTTTAAATGCAGATCTTTATTACATAAGTTGCAAATATTAAAATTAACTATTCAGTTATATTTGTTGCTATTTCAAACGTTTTGCTTATTTTCCAATTTAAATTTAGAATACTATAATATGACCACTTTATGGCTAATTCAATACACAATTTGTTTATATACATCTATAAAATACATGTAACAAGAGATATTTTAAAATTTTTGTACTTCGATAAATTATGTTTTTAATGTATGAAGTAAATCAAAATATAGTGCATTTTCTGGTCAATCTTTTACTGTCGGAATTGTTGGTACTAACAAAAATCAAATAAACAATAACCTACGTTTCACAAATAAAATTCTAATTCTGAAAAAATGAGAAATATAAAAATGGTTTTTAATGAGTACGGTCCATATTTATTACCCGCGAGTGTATTCAATTTAAAAAAAAAGTTAGTATTTCAGTGTATAATTTAGCTATTCTTTCTCTCATTAAACAATTTGATTTTCTCATTAAACGATTTTCAATACAATGAGGATATTTAAACAATCTCATGAAATTCACACCATGGCAATACTATTTAGGGCTGGCAACAAAATACCCGACACCTCTCGAAACATCAAACACGTTCCAAATTCAAATTGTGGACGCCGTCCGCCGCCAGTGTAATTGACGCCGCGGAGACATTCCAACCTCTCCCACCACTTCTAATAAAGAAATACCGAATCGCAAACACACATAGTGACGTAACACGGGCATCTCCAGGAGCCCTGTGGTCCCGCGAAATAAACGGACGAGCGGGCAGAATACAAAACAGTACCACCCTAACCCTACCCGCCCCACCCCAAACCCCGCAGTCTTCATGCCCTTCTTCCTTAATGTAACAAAGACTCCCCTCTTCGCTGTATTCGTGTATAAACGTGTATAAATGTCAATGTGTGCGTATAGTTTCTGAGGCGACGCGCCTGTGTGCGCAATAGTTCGCAGTTTCAAATATTTCATATTGAATCACTGGCCTCTATCAATAAAGTTGGCCGGGCTATCTTTTGTCCGAGAGGACGCTGTATTGACGTAACATACAAAGTATAATTAGTTAAAACCTTATGTTCTCGACTTTTGTTGTGAACAAAACTGAATTCTGATAAGCCCTTGCCCGTGACTTAGCTTAAGAAAATATAGGATGAATAAATATATAAATGTATCCTTTGTCCTTCCTTGTCCCATATACAAAATATCTTAAATTCGTCGCTGTTCGTGGTATTAGGTTTTTTACCAAACGTTACACAATTTAAAGTAAAGAAAAGAATTAGCTCCAAATAAACGAAAAATCTCGGAAAAGCTAAAATATTCTGAGAACAACTTAGAACTAAATAAAAGCATAGCCAAAGTTGTTCTTGGTTCTCGATAAAAATACTATAAAGATATCAGTGTTCAAAATACTTTTTTTAAAGCAAGCTTTACCTCTAAAAATTCTAACTAGCCAGAGTCCAATAAGATAAAGCTTTCACACAAATTGCTTAGCTTCAAATGCTTAATGGCGGGAAGAAAAAACCGAGAGTGGAACGGTGGAGTCGATTGTGGGGAAAAGTGTTAAAACTTGCCGGAACTCTCGCCTCCCTCCGCATACCCTCGTGGGCGACGATTTAAATTTAGAATGCATATTTTCACTTTATAATTTTGTTTCGCATCAATTTATGCCCGGAGTCCAGATTCATCCAGAGTTAAACTTTTGCAACAATAAATATCGCATTTCTTTCAGCCCAGGGCAGACGCCTATAAATTCAATAAAAATTTAAAAGCTAATTTGAAAATGGATTTCTTATGACGATTGCTTAGATAAGCATAAGAGAGACTACAAAAACATATGGCATTATTTCTTATATGCTTAAAAAATTCTTAAGACCGCAAACTATTTGAGTATGTTGAGCCCTTTTACAGATAAGTTCGATCATTAAATCTCTTTACTTGCTTCATTTCAATAGATACCACGGGGAAGGACATAGGAGACTATTGTCCTTGTTTTTCTTTACACATCCTCATACGGACGAAGTCGCGAGCAATTGCTCTATATCTAAGTTTACGAGTATTTTATTAAGCATAATACTCTCTCTTCATTGAAAACTTATTCGAAATGATAAGTTATTTTTATCCGTTGTCTAGAAATGCTACAAGAATCAAGTAAACATTAGTTTGAGAAGTAATGCGGCGTCTAAGAAACTTATTCGTCTTTAAACATGATCACGCGTATAGCTATCATATCGTCATCAAAATTTTATCATTTCGTAACTATTGTTGCATACAATCACACGGAAAGCTTATCTGATGGTTAATTAAAATTGGTAAAAAATGGTAAATTAAAAAAAATATAACCACATAAAAAATTACCTATTTATTACGGAGCATAACATGAGAGCGTTTCGTGTTTTTATTGCTATTTCCAAGGCTCACAGATAAATAACTTTAAATTGCATCTATGTAAAGCCGTACAATATTTAAACTTACTAATTACATAGTTTTTAACTTATAAAGTAGGTAATAGTAAAAAAATCTTAGGCATAAGAGTTTTCTGTCATAGTCACACTGAGCCCTAGCTAGATTATAAAATAACTAGCAAACCAGTGAATCAAATGTTCACCAAAACCTGATTTCTCGAAAACCGGAAGTGCTACGTTATTCAAATCCGGTTTGTAGTCTTATCAGACTATTCTCTATCTCTTACGGTTTGGCCGCTGAAACAGCACCACAGACAGACGGACTTGTCTAATAGATAAGAGATCTGTGTTAAGGGCAACAGTCCCGTTCCCTCGTCGTATCCTATAAAAAGTTAATTACAAAGGCACAAACATACTATATGACATGTACACGCATACTTTAAGACCAAATAACATTAGCCGCATTCATAGGTAAATGTGTATTTTTTACCGTAAACAAAAATTGTGGTTGAGTGGTGGAAAAAATATTAATTACTTATATAGCGGGTTTTTCTTTTATATAGGTAAGTACTTTAATTAGATTTAGAAATACATATCGACACTGAAAAGTTTCATTGTGCTTCTGCATAAATATTCTGATTATGATATGATATGCTTTGTAAATAAAGTGTGGGTATGCAAGTACATTGTTTATGAAATGTATTCGTGTAGGATTCGCGAGGGTCACCTGATTTATGTGCGCGTCTTCCGACCGGTGTCATTATGCTAATACGTACGAGAGCCGACGCCATGTTAAATTTTCATTCACACGCGTAGAACGCAGCGTCGGTTGGCTTGGCGGCCATAGTAGCGGCCGAAAGATTTGGCGCCAATTTTTTTTTTTTAATTTTTCTTTTTTTTTTATTAGTACTTAACTCCTTTCTATGTTCTTTAAGTCCGGATCTTATTTTTGTTTTATCACTATTGAGAATTTGTTAGATTGTTAATTGTGTTTTCATTGCCTAGGTAGGATTTTTTTCGTTTGAATAAATATTTTCGTACAGACATGGTAGTAACAGAGAAATTGATGGAGCAATAAGCAGTTTTGTCAACTTTACTTACCCCATTGGCTTGCTTTAAAAATGAATACCCTTGGTCACTTCATTACCTAAAAATAAAATTACCAATACTTTGTAGACGTTTCTTACGGAAAATAAGAAAATTGTGCGAAACAGAAGAGAGTTGTGGAGAAAAACATCCCCGCTATAAATATATGGAAGCTATTTAAGAAAAAAATACTTTTAAAATTTTTTTTGAACTGCTTTTTTGGTCTGATTGAAATACTAGCTTCCACAAAATTACAGCTCTCTAGTGCCAACAGTCTCAAAGCAAAACTGGGGATGGACAGACAGACGGACATGACGAAAATATAACGGTTCCTTGTCAGGACTGACTTATTTACGGACAAACAATTTTATCTATTTAACGTATATCGGCCTATGCTCTGCAGTTCAGTCATTTATCAGAACAAATAATTTACCGTTGGTGGCATTAACACAGCTGTTTTTCATCATTCCTTTGCCACGTTTTAAAAGTTCATGTTTCATTTAGAAGTTATGCATATCGATTTACATCTTTACAAGTATAATGTTCTTTGAAAAAGTGCACTTAGTGCTAAAGCTAAACAAATTCAAGTTATTATATACAAATAAAAATAAAATTTTACAATTAAGTGATCAAAAAATGCAATTTCGTATCAAAACTTTTTAAGTGTTATAATAACTTTGATTACAAATTTGTTTGAGCAAACATTAGAATTTATAAAATTTTGAAACATTTTTATTCTGTGTCCTTTTGTAAACAAAGTGCATTATTGAAAGATTTTTATACTTAAATAGGCGTAATCTTGTTAAAATGAAATTAAGAATAGCTATGTCCTTAGACACAGAGCACAATATGAGGAGCTGACGAACAAAACGGTATAATTACGCATCTTGTCAAAATTACTTTTATTTATTTTTACAGTTTTCGAAGATTTTGGGTCCTCTTAATTTGAATCTCCACTCATTTTTAGTCAAAGACAGTATTAAAATTTCATCCAAAATTCATGGTTTCGAACATAATGGAGTTTCAATAGCATTGAATAAGTGATAGTGTTTTCGTTCAAAACGGAATGATTTTCATTCAAATTTTGCAAGGTATCGATCAAAATGTATTAAGTGACAAACATTTTTTTTCAATCAATAAGGCAACTTTAATTTCTTAACTTTCTCAGTAGAAAATATACTGCGTGAAATGAAATAAAAAATGAGCGAAAAGATAGAAAGTTAAAGACGTAATAGCATTGTTACAAAAGAATTTCGAAAACAAATGGAAACAGTATGAAGAACTAAGTTTTTATAAAGAAAAGTCAGGAAGATGAATACGATAAAAATTGCGAATGTGAGAAAATAGAAATTGAGCTCCGCGTCTAATTAAAAAAAAAAATTAAGTTTTTTTTTTTTTATTTTGGATTAAGAATAGAAAAAACACTGCAGAATGCATTTTATCAATTTAAATAACTTCGGTTGTATAAGACATAGCAATCTGGATTTAACATATGTCAAATCAAGTCTCAAACTTTAAATGGATAAATAAAAAACCACGCCAAAAGATCACTGTAAGTGTATCATTCAGTTTTTTACTGGTCCTGTAAAATTTAATTTTATGTAATTATACCATAATGTTCGCCAGCTACTCATATATCAACGAGATGGCATAATATAATTAAAGTGTGCCAGTATGGTCCAGTTTTTGGCATTATTGGAATAAAAAAACTAAATTAGTTTGTAAAATCATAGGGGATCAAGATATTATTCGTTTATTTGTTAATAAATTCACCATACAAATCAAAAAAATTGATAAAATTTCTTTAAGAAAATAATTACTCTACAGTAGGCCGTTTTAGGAACATAGGAACTTATGATCCGTCATTAAAACGTACTTTATTGACTAGCAAAACAAAAAATAATGTTTAAGTGAAATTTAACGGAACTTAAGATATTATTAAGTCATCTGCCTGTTACAATATCTATTTGGTAATAAATTGTGCCGTGGGGCATCTTATGGTTAGCAAAATTTAATCTGCATATTATAAAATAAGAGTTTTAAATATTATTTTTTTCTGTTTGATTTCCAACTATAAATAATTAAAGAAAGTACGATACTCTGTAGTTCTTTAAGGCCTGACCAATTTTGAGAACCCATGTGGTAGGCCTTTATAGGGACTTTACCCCGTAACAAAAACGACTTCCTTAAAGTTGAAATTAATAAATGATACAAACAACCCTAAGCGCCCCTAAAGAGAGCCCACAAATCTACGTAACTTAGTAATAGTATAAACACAAATACAAAATTGATTTTCTGAAGAAGTACTAAAAAATTATGAAGAGTAAAGAGGATACAAATAGTAAGCCACTTGCAACATACCAAACATTATTACAGTCAGTAAACAAACTTTTAACCACTGACACGTTGGCGACTCCTTTCTTTTAATACTCAGAACAAGAACTAAACCATAGAAAGAGTTTAAATTCAACTCGTAAAGTTGACTCATATAATTATCTTATTTCTACATATAGACCAAAAAGGGGACAAATATATGTTTGCTACGAACAGCGTGCGTAATACTATACAAGCGTAAATTTGATACCTTGTGGAGTTTTGACGATACCTTGGTTACCTTTACGACATCCAATCAAAAAGCGATCTTATGTCAAATGCAACCTGCCAGCACACACAAATATATTTTTTTACAAATCTTTATGTTAATTTTTTGTATATGTGAGTGTACGCACGCTTAAACACAAATGTCATAGCATTTCTGCTGTGCTTTATTATAATATATAAATTTGCTGTTGTTGCTTTGTGTTGTCTAAGAAAATTTCCAATCATGGAAGCAAAATTCAAAGTCAAACGAACTAGGTAAAACAGTATGAAAATTAAAAGTGGGCCATCCTAGGTACCGGGCTTTCTTGGGTGTAAGTGCCTTATGTCGAAAACATGCATTTTAGTAGAATTCTGTGAATTACCTCTCAGCACGATATCTGTTTCTATACATTTTGTACCAAATACTAAATTTTTGTTGCATTACTATAATTAAATGCATATCGAATACATACATAAATTCAATAATTTAACTAACAATTTAGTTCGTGAATTAATAATTCATTTCCTTTACAAATGTGCAGGCATGTAAATTTGAAAAAAGTAATTTAATATTTACATTTATATAAATAAGGATACACATAAAATAACTTAAAACTGTTATTTGTATGGTCAAATTATAAATAGTAAGTTCTTGTAAAAAATCTGATATTTCTCTATTCTTAAATTTTCTTTATAAATATGAAAGTAGACATTTAGGCTATCTTCACAAAAAACACCTCTTTCTTCATTGGTTTATTGATATTTCTTTAATTAGTAAGATATAAGGCAATTAAATGCTCTTAATCCAAAGAACATAATCATACAATGATACCTTTCTATACGACGAAAAGGAAAAAAACGTATTAGAAAATTTACGATATTGAAAAGCACATTAGTGCTTAGCAGGTCATGGACAGGATAATGCCTAAAACACTACAAATTAACGCAAGCACTCTGCAAATGGGATTACAGGCGAAAATGAACTTCAAATACGTCACAATAGGGACATTAGAATTTACACCGAGGAGAAAAAATATATTTGCTGAGGTATTTTGAACATGTTCGGTAAATTTCTTTAGAACGCTCCGGTGGCTCGAAAAATTGTGTTTTTCAAAGGAGAGTGCTGTTGCCAACTCTTTGGAAGATTGAATGCTTGAAATAGGCCTGACGAAATTAGGGCATAGAGCAGAACTAATAGAACTTATAAGTAATTTGGCCTACTTTTCTAAGTCATTAAACATTTATTAATTTTTTTGATTTCCTTTTTTGTTAATTGGTTTTCCCATTGACTCGTTTATTTATTGAGACCACTTAATAATATTAGAATGACAATGTAAAAAATGGAGATACTAATTACGAATTATTTCGCTGGGACAAATTTATTTGGCAAATGGTTTAGACAAATTTACTAGCAATTGTTCTCATTATCAAACAACAAAAATCCTTTATTTATTGTAGAAATTTCAATTGAATGGGTTTATGTAAAAGACACAAAACAAATCTCAACATAAACTTTTACTTTGGACTTATTACCATTTGCCGTATTATGATTTTACACAATACAAGTGAATTCTTCATAATTTAAATAATTATTTGGAAAAATCTTCATTCAAAGTAATTTAATTCTTATTACCGTTTTATCTGGTCTTGCCCTCTAGTGTGCAGTAGTCAAAACTTTTAGTACTGCTACTCAACGCAACGCGGCGCACGATAAATTTTCTGTTTCATAATATTCCGCTAGGAGAGCTAGTGTAGCGATTAGCTGGTTTCATGTACGCCATCTAACGTGCAGTAGAAATATTAAAAGTAAAAATATACGCAACGAATGTTAAATTGTTTGAATGTTTATAGTTCTATGAGTCTGATCAGATAATAAATAACACATATCATAAAAAGAAACCTCAAAATTCTTGAAAAGCATAACATATTTTCCCATCGTTCAGCAGTTATTTTATTTAAAACCTCATCAAACTAGGAAATAAATAGTGCCAAGTACTCGTCATCATTCAAATTGTAAAGTATGTTCTTAGCTTATTATCAAATGTCCTATAGCGAAAATTATTGTTTGTCTATAAATCTATCATCAAACAAAAGGTAATAGCTACCTAACTAATAGAATAATTGAATTTACCAATTTTAATCGTGTTTATTTACAAACACCGCAACAACAAACTCATGTAACTCCAACGTCTGCGACAGAAGGAACCCCGTAGAGTCGCTTCAATATAAAACAGGTATTTAAAAAACAATTTTCATTTTTTTCAATTCATTCTATGTTTGCAATGATTCGATTAGATAAACCGTAAATAAGCATTAAAGTTTTATGTTTCCTAAAAAAATATCAATTCCATTAAGGCTAAGTAGGTAGTAGTAGGTACATTTTTGATCTTGTTTTGGAATGTTAAAATTTACTTAGTTGTAAGTACAAAAAAATATTTAACCTGAGATACCACAATTTCAAAGCTGATCGAATTTAATGCCCTTATATTTAATGCGCAAAATAAAACATACCTATATAATTTGACAAAATTCGAAACTTAACTCAAGTTAATAATATTTCTTTACATTTTTTTTTATTTTGTCCCCTATGTTTAAATACCCGTCTGCTGCCTGGTCTGTGTGAATTTTTCTAGTAAATTTAACTGAAGTTTTTGAACGTCAAATTGATTGTTTAAATTGATTAAGTTTTCAATTAGACAATCAAAGGGTTTCAAACTAGCGACTGTCACACAGTGTTCAATTTTATTAATTTTCAAACCGGTTATTTTGTTGATGAATGAATCTCCTATGATATCTAATACGCAGCTTCCGATTGAATAGACGGTGGACACAACTGTGTTGACCAGATCGCAGCTGCTGGACCGGTCTCTCGCTTTAGGGAGAGATCTATACACAAATCACCTTAATCATGTTTATCCAAAATAACAGAGAAAACATCATTATAAGTAATATTTTCTTTTAAACCACGCACTATTTAAGTTAATTAAATAGTTAATCATTTGCTTTTAATTTGAAAAACCTATTTGCTAAGTTTTTTTTTTTTTATTTAACGTGGGCTCAATTAATGATTTTTTTCTTAGATTGTTAGGATTTTTATAATAAATAGCCAATTTAGTAGTAGTACTATTGCTCTTAAGTAAAAACATTGAAATAAAGCTGTTACTACAGCAGGTATTTTCTTTTTTAATTTCTTATTTTTTAAGTACTTGAAATACATTCAATGATGCCATTCGACGATGACACTGCTAAAGAGAAAATAATTTAACCCAATTCAACATCAAACTCTCTAAATTCTACAACAAAGTGAAAATAGTTTTAGGAAGTAACCATCAGTAAATACATGTATTTTAATTCAATTTTAATGCTCTGCTCACGTGTTCCCTCCTTCTTGCAACCTGGGATCCTTTAAAAGAGGCGTGAAGAAGCAACATGCAGGCCGGCAAGGTGAGGACGGCTGGTGTGGCAGGTAGAACTGCTGTACCAGCTATCTTCACATCTGGACTTCACCATCACTTAACATCAGGTGGGGTGGAGTCATTTGTCGGACCTATCGATTAAAAAAAAACTTGAAAGGACCGCTTAATCTAGTTATGTATCTGAGAGTTTTGAATCCAAGGAGCCTATTGATAAAGAACACATCAGGACTAATGTAAAAAAAGTTACCTAATGAATATACTATACACGTTCAAAAAGTGTTTTTATATTGATTTAAGTGCGTGAAAAATACAAGAAATTAATTGGTATCTGAAAATTCAATGCAAATATCCAAATTAAAGATGCAGACAAAAGCAGGTTGTCTACTGGTGCAGTGGTTAATTATTTGTTATGTCAAATTATTATCTTATTTTTGAAAATAATAAGAAGATTTTTATTAATATAACGTGTATTCAGAAAAAATAAATTGCCACACATGTTTATTACCTTTATGTCATTATAGACTAAGTAATTACATATATTTTTATTTTTCGGTTGTCCCTTGTCCTCTAAATTAATATTAACTACGCTAATTACAAGGTGTATTGAACAACAACAGTATATCACAAATAAACTGATGTAATATTAAGCAAGACTAGCAAACCAGTGAACCAAATGTTCACCAAAACCTGATTTAAAAAAAAATGTATTTAATTAATTGAGAACTTCGGAGATTTTGTGTGGTTTCGTTTGAAATTCGTGATTTCTCGAAAACCGGAAGTGCTACGTTACTCAAATCCGGTTTGTAGTCTTATCAGACTATTCTTAACTTATAACTTAAATATTCTCTTTATCTATCTCTTACGGTTTGGCCGCTGACACAGCACCACAGACAGACAGACGGACGGACTTGTCTAATAGATAAGAGATGTAAGAAATAGGTAATATTTGATTGACCATCGAGAAATCAACAAATCATACAAATCTTTTTCTGCCTGTTCTCTCTGTTGTCGCACTAATTTTCACAGTGGTTTTTTTATTGAAAATCAAAAAACCCGGGAAGCGAATTTGTTAACACGCGTGTCCCCGTGATATGTCGACGTTTATGCGCTCCCAAACAGACCGCAGCATCATACAGCGGAGATACGACCAAAAAGTGCGCGCTACTGGCGAACACAAAAGTGCTACCAATAATTCGCTAAATATTTTATTTATTGGTAGAGTCTGTGCGGAAAGAGAATGGGCGTGGCGAAAAACGGAACTAACGATACGGATTTGTTTGTTGTTGTGATTTCTTGCAGTTCTTTGTATTTAATCATGTCTAAAAGGGGTAAAACCTTACAAATACGGTAGAAAAGCACTACAGCGCCCTCCAATCTAAATCCCATTCTCTTTCCGAACAGACTGTAAACATTTTATTTATTGGTACCCACTGTATTTATAGAAAATCTTAAAGAAGCGCAAATATATGTATTTTGTAAATTCTAATTAGTGAATAATGAAGTTGGTCGTACAATAATTTAAAGTGTCACCTTTATTACAATACTGTTTGTCAAATGAGCATTGTTGAGTCTGTGCGGAAAGAGAATGGGCGTGGCGAAAAACGGAACTAACATTAAGATTTTTATTTGGCAATCAAACCCAGCAATCTGTAAAACGTCAAAGTTTTGTATTGATACGGATTTGTTTGTTGTTGTGATTTCTTGCGGTTTTTTGGATTTAATCATGTCTAAAAGGGGTAAAACCTTACAAATACGGTAGAAAAGCACTACAGCGCCCTCCATTCTAAATCCCATTCTTTTTCCGCACAGACTATACCTACATTATTTATAGAAAATCTTAAAGAAGCGCAAACATATGTATTTTGTAGATTCTAATTAGTGGATAATGAAGATGGTCGTACAATAATTTAAAGTGTCACCCGTATTACAATACTGTTTGTCAAATGAGCATTGTACCACTGTTTTTTGTCCTGAATAAAATAAAATAAAAACAAAATATTTAATAGTACCACTTTACTTCGTTATTTATGTTTGCTATTTGTAGACTTAACATTAGTCGTTCTTTTTCATTCCTTATAAAACATGATGAGGACAGACGTCCTATTAAGTTATCAAGTTTATAAATACAAATACCCAAGTGAAGCGTCAGCATAAAATGTCTTTTTGAATATAACTATAGAATAATAATGTGCTTTATGATTTGATGATGTGCATAAAATGTCTTTTTGAATATAACTATAGAATAATAATGGGCCACTAGGCCACCGCCGTCGCTTCGCTTCGGTGTAGAGCTGTAGTGTGGACTATAGTTTTTGTTCTCAGGCTTGTACTATACACAATAAACCTTACATAAATTATAAACCTTACATGAAAATTTATTTCGTTGATTGTGAAAATTTTGTTGCATACTTTAGGACCGGTTGAACGGAATGCACCAGTTTTTTAGATACGCACAAATCTCAGGAATTAATTCTGCTCTGAAAAATTGATCAAACGCCGTAAAATTTATTTAAATTAATTTGACAAAAAATTATTTTATTATATAGTTCTGACCATAAATCTAAATTCTTGGCGGGTCCTAAACCCGTTGAACCGAATGCACCAGTATTTTGGTTAAACGCACAAATCTCAGGAATTAATGTCTGATCTGAAAAATTGATCAAACGCCGTAAAATTTATTTAAATTAATTTGACAAAATTTTATTTTATTATATAGTTCGGACCAAAAATCTAAATTCTTGGCGCACATGTTTAAAGTTTAAAAATATAATGCATTAATGTTTGTCATAGTTAGAATGATATTAGTTTATAAACTCACGGATAACAGAAATCAGAAAACGAAGATCCGTGGTAAAAATATTTATGCAAAATTGCTAGCTTGTAATAAAAACCCGTTTTAGTATTGTAATGAGCTATTCATTAATGATAAATCTATTGGAAAATACCGAATCGATTTTCCAATAATTAAAAAACATTGTCATTGAAAAAGTTAAATTATACATTCTAAATCTACATCAATGAATGGTTCAATGCGAAATATTACGTATACTTGATTGGCTGTGATTCAAGTTGTAAAACAACTATAACGAATTTATTTGATTTAATTATTTTAGGGTTCCGTACCCAAAGGGTAAAACCCTATTGCTTTCACTCGTTTGTCAGTCTGTCTGTCCGTATGACGTGAGCCTCTGGATCGTAAACAGAATGAGTTACAGAACTGAAGTTCCGGTATTTTATTTATAATAATGCTTGCCCACATCCGAATATTTAGTTATGAATTCAGTTGAATAATTTTCAGGGGCGGTCCCGATACATGAAAAAGACACGATTTTTTTATCCAAGCATGTGACACATCAAAGTCTAGAACTGTTGAGTGAAATATAAATATAATTTAGGTAATTATTTATTTTCAGCATACAAACAAATGGGGTCAAACTTATAATTTTAGGTCATTTTTGTGACGGGATTTATCTCAATACCGAAATTACTTAGTTCAAAATGTAAAATTTTGTTATACGATGTCCCATATGCTGTGTTTAAGCAACAAACAACGAAAACTCCGTTTCATAATATACTTACAACTTATAAAGTTGTGAAGTTCATCGTACGGAACCCTAATAGAGCGAGGCCAGATCTGTGCTTGGCCAATTTTTTTAGATGTAAGTTTTGATTGTCAACCTTATGTATTTTTTTTTATTTTAATTACTTACTCTTTTTGTAATGAGTTAATTAAATTATGTAATAAAGCATGAACACTGGTAATTGTTGTTTAATTTTATTAAACTTTCAGTATTAAATGTGGCTTTTTTTTTAGCTCTTCATTCTGATCATAATGTTACATACGAAATCATATATCTTTTTAGTCTTTGTAAATGTCCACTCAATAAGTTGCTTAAATTAAGAAATTTTAAGTCAACATTTAAATCATTTTTTTTCTATTAAATACATATTTTTTTTTTATTAAAACTTTTCTTTAGATTTAAACATCTAGCAGTTTAATGCTTAAAAAAATAAATTAAATCATTGAGGAAGTGTAAAATGCCTAACATATAATTTTAAAGACACCATATAAGGGTAAGTAAAACAGAAAAGATACTCTCAATTTTATAGTACTCGTCCACTCGCCAGTACCTGTTGAGCGGCTCATCTTTTTATTAAGCGCGCCGCGTGGTCGCGATTCAAAAAATCGAATAAATCAAAATAACCGATCACCGAACAAAGGTTCATTCAACAATATTTAAACCAGTTCCTTTTTCTAGGGAGCCGTTTTAACACTAAAATCGTACAGCATCCGCCACATCTGGCCCTGGACATCTTTTGTGCGTTCACAAAACGCGCGGGAACCGGTTGCCTGATAATGTTAGGGAATCGGGTCAGTAACGGCCATCTAGCTCGTGTTTTAGGGTTAGTTTCGTTTTGAGTAGTGTAAGGAACGTAGCTTTTTTAAAGAGTTCGAATTTTTGTTTTTCTTAAAAGCTTTGGTGATATTAGAGCATAGCACCAAAGTTAGATCTCATTCCCTCTAAACAAAGTTTCAAGTTTTCTGCTTCTAAAGTGTAACAAAAGTCGAATAATAAATTGATCGCAGAAGTAAGATTGACATCGGAAGTCATTAAAAGTATGTAGATTTAAAATCAATTGAAGATCAACATACTATATTCTATACTATTAATGTACAGAACTGTGAACATTTAAATCTCCCTGCCGCCGTTGAAAAAGGTCGAAGAATATTAGGTATGATAGCGATTTTGAAATCCATGTTCTTGTGAACTTTGTGTTCGATTTACATAGTACGCCACAGGTCCCAGATTCGCACCCGGCTGTGACAGAAGAACAACAATCGTCTTTTCGACTGGTAAGTAAGTACCTACAACATTATATAAAAAAAACTATGCCTATCCATTTGATACCATTTAGATTTTTCATGCAACACGAAAATGTATGCTAATACATTTTGATTGGAGTAAATTATACAACTTAAGGTTTTTTATAGGTATAAAAATTTATTGCTTTGCCTACAGTTAAAAATAAAAATAGGTACCTATATAATAATTAAAATATCAAGTTTCGGTTGTATAATATGTTATAATTTAACTCTCGAAGGACTAAAAAACGCCGTTCCGTGTGCGATTATGTAAGTAAAACAACTTATGCAATGGCCGATCATAGAATCGGTGACCGAAAATGGAGCTCATCTGCACTGCACTCGTTAGCAATCCACAGTGGGCCAGCGTGGTGGATCACGATTCGTTTTTCCTAATCCACGAATAGAAAAGCTACGAAAATGTTGGTAAACCGTGTTTTTTTTTTTACTAGTTTACGTATCAATAAATTGATTTGATGTAAAATAAAGAAGTATCTGGTTTTGTTTCGCGGAGCTTGATGGAATTGTCAGGTACATTGCTAATCCATAATAATAATGTCAAATTCAAATTTAAACTCATTTATTCAGTCTAGGCTGTTACAAGCTCTTGTGAAAGTCAAACGCTACGCCATCGGTTCGTAAATCTACGGCGGGAGACCTTGTACTGAGAAGAACCGGTAAGAAACTCAGCAAGGGCTATTTTTTTCTCCCTGTTTTGTTTCATACAGTGTCGTCAATTGAAAGATGACATCAAAAAAATGGTTGCCTGTAAAGTCGGTTTTACGGGCGAAGATTTTACGTGACAACGTCTTTTTCTCGGTAGAATATTTATTGATATGAATATAATTAAATTGCACAATAGGAACAAGGAATTGAATGAAAATAAGAATTGCACAAATTTTAACTATAGAAATATATTTTGTTTACTAAAACATTGTACATGTAAACTTAAACTTAACACGAGAGACTCATCGTAACGTTACCGAGCGTTACACTTTTTCATAAGTGACTCCCAGCCGCAACCTAATTTAAGACGTTGTCACGTCAAAATTTAATACATGTGTTGATGTCAACTTCCATCACATTAATATTATTAATTAACAAAAGTTAAGTATAGCTAGGTACTATTTTTAATTTAGAAGTGGCGATTAAACAATTTTCAGCCAAATTAGCAAAGTTAAACGACAGTCTATTATATTAAGCCCAAGGTGACTTATCATTTATGAAATCTTTAACAGCATAGTAACCTTTCTTAAGGAGACATGTTTTTTTTCTGTTCGTAATTATTCAAAATACATAGGGATAGACATAACTGTCTTGTTGAATTTACTTTATTCTATAATATTAAAGATCCGTGAGAGTTAATATAAAGACAAGCTACGATCTGTGTGATTTTTAAGTACTCCGAGCGTAATACAACCGAGAGCCCCGCTGAATGTATGAGGCGATTTATCGTAATTTATATCAAAACGGTTGAGGTACATTAAACCTTGTTAATAAATTCATGAGGTACATTGAACAAGCAAAGAAATCATCATCATCAGCCTATTAATGTCACTGCTGGGGCACTGGCCTTCCCTATGGTGGAATAGGGAGATTGTTCCATGATCCACCACGCTGGCCCAAACGACTGCAGATGCAGCCGAGACCAACGACGGAGGAACTCGAGATAGACGATTTTTGGTCACCCATCCAATGATCCGTCATTGAACGTGGTTGGTCAGTGGTCGGCCACTGCTAAATTTGCTTAACTTTAACGATCGCAGCAGAACGCGCTAACCACCTGCGCCATCGAACTCCTCTACGCAAGCAAAGCATTATCACTACAATTTTAAGAGCCCTTTTACAAAATTGCGCCGCTGCCGTACTGACCGGCGCTCAGGTAGATTTGCTCTAGTATATATTGCATTTTACAGACGATGTTTCGAGTCTAATAAAATAATTATTAATCAACTAATTATAAAAATATATACATATTTCAGTAGTTCAATGATGGTAAATAAGTTTTGTGAAAGTTTTTGATAGTAATTCTATTTAATTCAATATCAAAATACGAGGTAAACATGCATTATTTTTTGGGAAAACTCACGGAGGTTAAATGTATTTTTAATAATTAAAAGATGGAAAATCAAGATTCTAGTACATTATATTACAACAAAAACATATTTTTAATACCGGAGTGATTAATTTGATCTATTTTAGTCAACATTATTGAGAGGTTCAGGCGTTTGAAGTTGTGCATATTATCGTTTTTTCCGTAAATTACCTACACTAGAACGATCAGTACAAAAAAAAGGAAATAGTAATTGTAAATATTTTACATTAACTTACAATAAGAAGAATAAATCTACTGTATTCTTCTATTGGAAATAGTCAAAATCTTTTCTATGGGGGTAAACGAGGCGCTCAAAAATTACGATTTTTGCAAAAAATGTCTAGCTCGGGTGACCATGCCAGATAGAAACATCCTTTAGCGATATGCATGCTCTTAATTAATTTTTCGCACATCTTATATTGCCAACATTTATCCTCAATTTCTAATACTTTTCTGTTGCCAACAAAAAAGACATGACTAACAGTATTCTTAAAAAAAAACTTTCAAAATAATAACAGCGCATTGTTTGCGCGCGCAAAAAGTACGCGAATACATACGTCTAGGTATCGATTTTGGCATCCCCTTTCTATTATTTTTTTATATAACAAAGAAGAAAGCACAAAGGAGGAGTTTCGCTGCGCCCCTCGACTCGCCTGTACTTGTGTGCAAGACGATCGGCGGCGACTAAAATAGGGGCTGATTTATACAGCGCCGCAATCAATTTGATCGTTTTGTAACGAGATATGGTTTAATCATTGTTTTCTAAAGTTAACTGGCGTAGATAACCTTTGTTATATTGCAAGGCACACAATGCTTTTAAATTGAAAAACTTGAAATGTTTTCTTTTTATTTATTACCATATCCAAAGTCATATTAAATTATATAGCATGCCATAATATAATCTATACATAGTAATCTAAACCAATAATGTTTTTGCACTATCGGAGTCAGGTTATTATTTCATACTAGTAAGAAAAAAAAACTAATATCTAGCGCTACTAATATTTTTATTGGCTACTAAATGTCAATAATAATGTAAAAATTTTGTTAAACGCGCATTGTATCCTTAAAACTGATTTAATTGAATTACCTGCTATCTTTTCCATGCTGATCTGAAGAACGCATGAAAAATATAAAGTCCGCATCTACCAAATAAAAAAAAACTAAATTTCGATATCTACGTTGATAATAGAACTCTAGCAATCTAAAGCTGAAATTCAGGATCTTACACCCAACATGCCAACTGAGAATACTTAAGATTAATCTATAGAGATGACGGCTATATATGGCTCTATAAATTACTTTATATCACGAACTCCAAACTAACTTTGTCTATTATGATTTCAAGCCTTTACCCCGTTGCCCTTCCCGCGATATCGCGGGCGCTATCTTCTTTGGTATATAAACGATTATACTAGGCTAGGCATTCTTTAAATTTGTTTTATATACTAGTCTAATTGCCTATAAACTTAAGAAAAATATTTGACTACCAACCCAGGCAAATCTTCGAATGGTTGTAGTATAAATCCCATTGGTAGTTTTTAACGTAACGTCTTTTACGAACGTTTTAAAGGACCTTCATAGTTAACGAGGTTCAAGTGGTGTTTTTTTTTCACATCAATTATCCTCTTAACCGATCACCATAAAAGGCGATTTTTACAAAGGCAATCCATTCCATAATTAGAGAATACCTCACGATTTTCTTTATAATATGCGTAAAAAAATAAGAAATCAGGAATACTTACTGTTGTTCATTGTTGTTAGAAATAACAGTTCACTACAATACTCATGTATGCGCTGCTCCTAGTGAAAAATAAGAAGAAAACAGAATTATAATTTTCCGAATTCACATTTTCATGACAGAAATTTTCCTTTCACACCATATTTCTTCGCTGAAGCCAAAATACAGGATGAACTTCCTAGTTTGGCTGAAGATGTCATTTAATATTTAATGTAAAATTAGCCTTAGTGTAAATAGTCTTATAAGAATATTACCATGTAAGAAACTGTAATTTATTGGAAATAAACATTATTATATTATTATATTTACTTATAAGTTGAAATGACCTTGTATCCTAAACTACCAAACCCGATTGACCGCCGTATAAGAAAAGCGAGGGGCCGAAGAAAGCATCTCTTGGCCTCCCCTCCTTGCGCGCACACGCGTACATTTGTATATTTAAAAAAATACTTGACACATATATACACACAGCCTGAGCTATCAATAGAATCATTAGACGCGTTTCTTTGATACGACCAGGCTTTTAGCAACCGAACTCCCGCGATGCATTTGCTGACACTTAAATAAATTTCACTGCACATTCAACCTTATTTCTGTCAGTTGACACGTCATTTTTCGTTCGCCACCCGCATCTGTAAGTTTGTGTAGGAGTAATTGCGTCTTCACTTGGCGATTTTTTTTTCTCCTCTCTTATACAGGGGGCGAAATGGAAGTAACCCCAAGCCAGAATCCGTTTGATGTGAACGCGTCTTGAAGATGAACGCGAGGGGCTATGAATTTTCACTTATAAATTTGAAATTCGTAACTTTGAGTTTAAAACCTTTTTTTTTTGTTTTTTTTATACCATGGAGAAATAATTCGATGTTCTCACAAGTAACAAAACTTGCTGGTAATACTACAAATTAGTTTTGTGTCACTGTCGGTGAGTAAGGTTCCATTAGGCCTATTCGCGAATTGCTTTTAACAGATCTAAGTAATAATCACCGAGCTATTCAGTGATCTACTACGAAGTAATTTATTACAACGCCACTAAGATACTTGTTTCGGAAAGCATCGATGGATATGCAGTTTTCTCTTTAATTGTACACTGTAAATGTCATAGATTCAATTCCCTATGGTGAATCATTGAAATATAGATAGGTATAAACTATGAAATAAAGGGGGAAGTTTGGAACAAATCGATTATAATATAATAAACATTCAATGGAAACCGCAACCCACTAGACTGAGGAATTTGGGGGAGGATTTATTGCCGATATGCGAAATATTGATAAATACCTACAGTCTGTTCATTCTAACTTGTCCTATTTGGTAAACAATCTTGGCACAACTTTTTAACAAAATCATCCATTTAAAAATAAAATAATAACAAAGTCAATCATGTATTCCAATAAACCGTTATTGTAGTCTGAAACCTATTAAATCTAGTTATCAGGTGATTTTTAATGCTGCATTTTCAAAAAAAAGGAGTGTCAAGATTCTTTACCAAATAGGACAAGTTAGGATGAACAGTACCCCTAGCACGAACCAATATCGAATTCGTATCGTTTGCGAGTCCGAAATGTCATTATCAAATGTGTACAGTACCCCTAGCACGCACCAATATCGAATTCGTATCGTTTGCGTGTCCGAAATGTCAGTGTCAAATGTGTACTGATTTAGTTCTCGTTACGTACTTTGTGCCGCTGCTCTTCAAGTTTCCATACAAAAGGAGATTGCTCAGCTTCCATACATGTTTGGCCTAAAGACCAATAATCATGAAAAATTGTTTCCTAGATTCGAAATTATATATAAATTACTGTAGAAACGAATATTATTGACGGACACCCCTGAGAACTTTTATAAACCATATACACTGAACATATTAAAATAATAAAAAACAAATAAGTTATATAGTAAACTAGGGAAATCAAGCCAATTACCGAAATTACGGATTAGATTCAGATATATAGAGCATGTAGTTTAACAGATAGTTGCCCGTTTTTAAAGTTAATGCATAAAAGTAACTTTTAAAATCAGGTGTCATTTCCGGCTATAATAAGGTAGGTACTCTGTGACAGAAACTGTGTGATGATTGTGAATGAGCCACAGATTAGAGACAATTTTTAAACTCTCGTTAACCAAATAAAGCTAAGAGATTTAGGTTCTATAGCCATATATTCAGTAGCTTCATGATTTTTGTTATGTGTTTAAGATAACCATATTTTAGATTTTTAGTGTATCACACCTTATAATTTTATTTATTTATTAATTTATAGTCAGGGAACGTAGGCCCATAGATAGATACCTTAAAGTCAAACATATATACAGATTTGAATGTGTTTGTGGAGGTGTTTGGCGAAAAATGTATGGCATTAGACTTTATGATGTCGCCTAACATCTATAATAATTGTCTGAGCACATTTGCATCTATATAGTGAAAATGATAATATAGTTGTGGATATTAATACAGTGTAATAAAAAAATGATTTATTTTATCGATCTTTACATAATAGATTTGTTTTTATTGTTATATAAACAACTTCGATCAGTCTTTGGCTGAATGTTACTACACCCATAGCCATTAAAAATTATTCGTATGTTTTCCAAACCGGTAAAATTAAAAGTCCTTTTTAAAGTAAATATATTATTCAAAGGTGTCCGTTGAAATCTAATGACTGTAAATTAAATTATAAATTACGCCAAGAATTACCGTGTATGACAATATTTTTTGTGCATTTAGGCCAATTTGAGCAATCTCCTTTGACGTTCACATTTCGGTTTGCAAACTATTCGAATTCGATAATGGTTCGTGCTAGGGGTACATATAGAGCTGACGTCGTAACTGTCAGTAACATGGATGAAAGGATTAACTCCACTGCGAAAGTTGCTTAACTTCAACGATCGCAGCCGAACGCGAATCAGTTGCGCCATCGAGGTCCTCGTATAATATGTATTTCTATATAAATATAACTTTTATATGTACGGTATTCTATCCGTTGCC
Source organism: Chilo suppressalis (assembly GCA_902850365.2). Classification (NCBI taxonomy): domain Eukaryota; kingdom Metazoa; phylum Arthropoda; class Insecta; order Lepidoptera; family Crambidae; genus Chilo; species Chilo suppressalis. The sequence goes on from OU963910.1 coordinate 4,420,436, forward strand.
CTAGTATCCCATAACACCAAGGGCGGATCCAGCTTTGACGCCAGGGGGGGTCACATAGTCGTGGTCTAGTCACAGTGGGTGCAGATTATGAAGTACAGATTGTGAAGTGGGTACAGATGGACCCAGCCCAGGGGGGAGTCATGACCCCCATGACCCCCCTCTGGATCCGCCCTTGCATAACACAAGCCTACAGTGCTTAGTTTGAGGTGTGTAATTGGTGTGGGTGTTGGAACTATTTGTTTATTTATTTACCTAGGCAAATTCTATGATGGAAGCAGCTTTGGCCGTAAGGTGTTGTGTTCCGGCAGTTCCGAGGCCAGCTACCTGATACCACTCAGCATTCCACTTTTATTATTATCAGTTTTCAATAGAAAGAAGAGAGGTTTTATGCACATCACCAGTGGTCGCCCGCGACTTCGTCCAAGTTAACTTTAATTTTAATAGGATACTTACGATCCAGGTCATAAACTATATTGCGTACCAAATTTCATCCAAATCTGTTCAGTACTTTTTGTGTATTAAGAAACAAACATGACACTGTTATACACTTAAGATTTTAATGTATTTCTTATAAAATAATAAATAAAAAAAAAAAAATCTCAAAAACTAAAATAATATTAGTAGGATTAGTCTGATATTGTGGAGCCCTAAACCTTAAAATAAAGGAAAACCCCTAGCGGATAAAATTGCAGAAGAGATACTGCAATTAATACTTACCTAGCAGATAAGGGGTTTTTCTTTTTTTAGGTTAGATTAGGCTAGTTAGGTTTTTCCAATGTTGGCAAAGAACTGATTGACATCATTTACAGCTCTATGAGTGTCTTTGTCTCCTAGAAGTTCTGAAACTATTTTTTTTAGTAACGTCGGCCCTGCTTGTTGCTCTATGTATATGGTGATTTTGGCAGCGTCCTACATATTTTTTTATTACCATTAGAACTTTTTAGAAAGTGGTGTCGATTCTGGCATGATTCTTTAAATTTAAATTTGACAACAGTGTGTCATTCTCTACACAGAATAAAAAGGAGAGACTGATGTTAAATTTAGTATTAAGTTTAGAGAATCATGCTGAGGTTGACACCAGTGTGTTTTATAGTCTCTTTTAAGTTTTTTTTTAAATAACAGAACACCATAATGATTTGTAAATGTTGTTACATTTATAATTTACTTTTATTGCTGTGGCGCCTTTTTCGCTCGTTTTTCTCCGCAGCTTAAAAATATGTCCAATAACGAGAGGTAGAGAAAAAGTTTTTGGACTATCAAAAGAGTTGTACTCACATCCAATTTGAATAAAGATATTATATATAAAGATATTGATTTCTGATTTCTGAACAGAAGTTTCTTAATCTTTTGAATGTTGTTCCTACAGTTTTATTATCAAGATTTACTTTATGTATTTTCTTTAATGTAAATTAAGTATCCCGATTTCTTAAACATTTCAAAACGCCTGGCGTTATCCAAGGCATGGGATTCCTTTCGTAACACGCTATTTTGCGTGATTTAGTATCAGCACTTATAATTTTCTAACATAATCTATAATTTCAAATCTTTCGTGATATAGTAACAACATGACATTAAACAGACATAATAAAAGATATTATATCATCTTGAATGCGATCGGATGGACCCTCTTTACATATCGGTTATTTTGACAAGTGGAGCGTGTAATGATCCTTCCACTGCAGCTGGTATTGAAGGCGCTACCCGCTGAGACGGTCTACTTGCCACTGTCCAGATAGTTGGACCGAATCGTAGACGACAGCGATTGTTATTTGTTTAATTTAAAATATTGAAGTAAAACTTCTTTCGCACGCTTGACCTGGGGGGTAAGCTTGCGAATGCGTTACGAAAAGTGTTTTCGAACGGGGCGGACGGGTATTAAGCGGGTGATATAAGCAAGAGAAAGCAATGCGCGCGCACATTTTCTTTCTCCCTTTTTCTCTTATATACCTCTATCTCTGCGTAATATCGGAGACTCATGAAAAACAAGATACATGGTAACAATCCCCTTAATATCTATAATGTATATGTATTCTTATCCGTTACCTTAGTATCCCATAACACAAGCCTTACAGTGCTTACTTTGGGGCTAGGCTAATTGGTGTGAGTGTTGGAAATATTTATTTATTTATTTATTATTGTCACATACATATTTCGCAACGAATAAATGATAAAATATTGATCAAAATATATCTTATATCAAATTATTTTCACATCACTTCAATTAACTTTTTCAATTAATAATATTAATTCTCCCGTAGTGACTTCGTTTAATTTAGAGATTCTCTTCTGAGAATTAATAATAATTAATCTCAATAAAAACTGCCAGTCTATGCCAATCAGAAACAAAATTGTGTTCTTCACACCAGATCGCGTGTTCTAGATCTTCAGAATGTTGAGTTTCAGGAAGATTTGCGCCACCAAAAACTGCATATGTTGAAATTGGCCCAATGTTATAACTTGGACCAAACATCTAGTCCACTCTTTGCGAATGAGTAGCGGCCGGCGGCCTCCTGCGTGGGTAGAGAAAACGGTACGGGCGCCCTATAAATCCAACTAAACTGTTTTGTTGACTACCAATGCTAGTCACGTGTCTGATTTACAACCTGTTTCATGTTTGTTATTATTTTTTAAAGATAAAATAAACAATAGAAAAGTTATTGTGTTTTATAGATTCAGAGATATTTTTTGTAGTAGCATAATTAGTCATTGGGCATTTTTATGGGGTCCATATAGTACTCCTTTCTTAGCGCACGCCTATGTTATAGTAGCTATATGTGTGCCTTTCAGCTAAATGCGTTGATAGATCAGATCAGTAAGTAACTGTTGCCTTATATACATCGGACCTTTCACCTTTCACCTTCTCTAACTTAACATATATGTTACACTGAGCAAAAAGTTATTTCCTACACAGTATTGAAGTTAATATATATCATTTTGAAATCTTAATCCCGTTCCCGTCTGCTGCCTGCGAAAGTCCGCGTGGAAGTTTTTATAGTAAAATTTTCTTTAGGTTATTTTATAGTGATTCAGAGGAGCTCGATGGCGCAGGTGGTTAGCGCGTCCGGCTGCGATCGTTGTAGTAAAGCAACTTTCGCAGTGGTCGGTCATTGGATGGGTGACCAAAAATTTCTATCTCGAGTTCCTCCGTACTTCGGAAGGCACGTTAAGCCGTTGGTCCCGGTTGCATCTGCAGTCGTTAGCACCCACCAATCCGCACTGGGCCCACCTGTGCCCCAGCAGTGGGGACATAAAGAGGCTGATGATGATACTAATTCAGGCTTTGCAAAAATTGCGACTCGAGATGAATCGCATTCCTCAAAAGTATGGGATTGAGTAGTGTTATACATTGTAACGATGCTGATAATTCTGACAGTATGACTAACCAATATCGAATTCGTATCGTTTGCGATTTCGAAATGTCATTGTCAAATGTGTACTGATTTTTAGCTCTCGTTACGTACTTTGTGCCGCTGCTGTTCAAGTTTCCATACAAAATTTTACATTGACATTTCGGTTTGCAACCTATTCGAATTCGATAATGGTTCGTGCTAGGGTACTGAACTAGGTGTCGACGCAAAAAGAAAAGAAAGAACAAAAATAAAAGAAATATTGTATTACAACATATTTATTATTGTAACAAATTTTTTCGTTCTTAGTTACCTTGTCATTTGTGTCATTTCATTGATGTGTTGAATTTTTTTTTTGTTATGTCATAGTTCATTTATCTTGCATTTATAATTGTTATTTCCAAAATCGGACTTGATTATCAAGCGGCCCGATTTCGTTTCCCAGCTTCGTATGGACTTTTTAGGGTTCTGTAGTCCTGACAAGGTCATAGTTTCGTCATGTCCGTCTGTCTGTCCGTCCCCAGTTTTACTTAGAGACTGTAAGCACTGGAGAGCTGTAGTTTTGTGTAGATACTGGTATATCAATCATGGCGATAAAATGATAGAATAAAATTTAGAAAACTTAATTATTTAGGGTAACTCCCCTACATGTAACCTGATGATGATTTTATTTTTTCATCGTCTACCCTATCGCTGAATAGGTCCTTTAAAAATACCTACTGGTTTCTGAGACCATTTTTCGATTTAGGGATCCGTTTGCGAAATATTGAGTTTAAAGTGCTAAATTTTGTTCGTGTAGCCACTTCAAAAACCGGCCAAGTGAGAGTCGGACTCTTGCACGAAGGGTTCCGTACCAAAAATTGCAAAAATTCACATCTATTGTATGGGAACCCCCCTTAAATATTAATTTCATTCCATTTTAGTATTTGTTGTTAAAGCGACGACAGTGTGGTTTGTGGACACTAATTAATTTTTCGTATTTCAAATCACCGGGTCTCGCAAATGAATTTCCTATCATCAGGTTGCGATCGAAGGGCAAACGAGCGTTTCCGGCGGAAACGCGCCCGCCCCTCGGCCGCGGCCCTCCGCCCCCCTCCAAGACGCGCCGCCAAGATATTACGGACGGAAATCTTCATTAAGCCTTCAATCTATATCGCAGATATATCGATATGTTTTACCAACAAAAGACTGTGCTTTTAAATTAGCTTTTGCCCTAAAGAGAAAGGAGAAATAAAAAACAATAAAATAAAGTTTGAAATACACCCGTTGCGTTAAAAAAAAGTATAATATTAAAAAAAACTTACTATATCTATATCTTGACCCACCAGTCTTCACTGGGCCCGCTTGGGGGGGCATGGCCCAGTCTCTCTATTCCATCGATAGGGCCCCACAGCTGGGCCACATGCCTTAATTCATGGACATTAATAGGCTGATGATGATTATGGTCTAGATGTTTACATCTAAAAAAACAAACTAGAAACTCTTAGTCTTAGTCTTAGTAGTACGGCGGGCTGTTTCCGCAACTCGACACCCAGTGCCTATTTTGCGTGGGGATTGGCATCAGTCCTGCCTCCCAGCTCCTCCAGAAAGCTCAGCAGTCCCCGGATGTTGCTGCAGACTTCTACTAGTGTCCGCGGGCTTCCCGTTAGAGAAGTCCTTTGTCTTGCAACGCCTCAGCACTCCAGCAGAACATAGACGCTCGTCTCCTCCTCCTCCAGGCAGGCTCTGCACAGAGGGCTGTCAGAAATACCTATATTACAAAGGTGTTTTTTGAAGCAGCCGTTACCCGTGAGTATATCCACGATTTGTTTCAGGGCTTGTCTAGGTAGTCGCACCCTCCATTAACTGCTATTTTTTATGGTGATATAACAATATCACCATAAAAAATAGCATGTTATAATTTGTCTATACATTGCCTGTGTAATCATTTTTTGTTTAAACAGAAGACGAGTTTTGTTTTCTTTCATAAAAAACATTTCATCTGTACTTCTCACTAATTAAGTATCAAGAAAAGTTTGCCGCCAGGAAAAATAGCCGGCGAACCACGTGACCGGGCGAGACTTTTATTATTCCACAAATTAATAATAGACGGAATTGTCACCCGCCATAAGCACACCCTACCACATTTACGAACATCAACAACACACCTTATATCCAATGAAACAGAGTTCAATATGTTATATGTGGACGCATGCAACGGTTTGTATTTCGAATGAAACGTTCTGAAAAAAAAAAATGTTGCTATATTCACAGACAATGAATACTTTTCGCTTGTTGCTGGCCATTAACAAAACTGAAGTCGACGTTTTCTTTTTGTTACGCCTGTTAATTAAATTCAAGGTCGAAATGTAAACAAACTAAATATTTCGACAGCTAGCAAGATATACTTCAATTAATGAGATTCTTATCTATAGTAATTAATAATCATAATCAAAATCATTTATTCAGTTTAGGCTATTACAAGCACTCATGAATGTCTAGAAGCTACGCCATCGGTTCATAAATTTACGGCGGGAGAACTTGTACTGAGAAGAACCGGCAAGAAACTCAGCAAGGGCTGTTTTTTTCTCCCTGTTTTATTATTTACAGAGTCATCAAATTGAAAAATGACTTCAGAGATGATTCATGATAATGTTTTTATCGAGTTTCTGCGAGCAGTTACTCCGTGATCATGGCTCTTGCAACAGTGCCGAAATATCGGAAACTCTCGAAAAATAAGGTACACACACATGGTAGCAATCCCGTAAATAACAAAAATGTTAGTGACCATAAAAGTTTTAAACAAAATATTCTTACATATATAATTTATATGTAAGAATTTATACCAACACCACTGCCTGTAATAAATAATTATTATTACAATGCCAGTAATTCCCGATAATAAATAGATATTTATTGCTTTTTCAAAGCTAGAGGTGAGTAAAATATAAATAAAAACTTACCAGAAACAGTTAAATATTGAAATATACATAAACTTGTATAAAATTGACTCACTTATAATTATTATTTAAATAAAATTTATCAAAAGCCAGAAAAGGAGAAAAGAGACGAACCTTTGCCGTTTCCCGCGCTTTTTTTTATTATTTTAGTTATAGCTGCAACACCAGATAACTTCGCTTCGCCTCCGCTTACAAACTTAACATTATGTGGGTAGCACCATATATGTGTAATAAATATTACACATCTATCTTCTGTTTCAATTTCACCAATTTATATTTGGTCTGGCAAAAGCAGAAACAATTTTTTTTTGACTCCACACATGTGCGACTTTTGTTAGGCTTTTTGAAAGCTGACTTACCTTTCATCCCCATCCAATCCAAAAAGGAAAAAAATATATAAGTACTCAAATTCAATATCCAATTATTCATAAAATAGCTTTATTATCTTATTTTTAAGAATTAAAAAAAAATCGCAACGCCCATAAATAATAAGTATCTAAGTGCACCGGAACTCAAGGCGTGCAGTAATAAAAATGCAAACGGTGCAACTTTAACGAATTACCGAGAGAAAAGCGAAAGAGGGAGCCACCCAGTAAACCATGAAAAAATACACCCCACAACAGAATCACGCAATGAGACGAGAGCTGAGCGAGCTCAATAAATTCACCATTCCCGATAATAAACATGACTCCCCTTCGATATTTGAAAAATACAAAATGGCGGTGCGTCTTTGCGTTTATCTTTTTCTTATGGTAATCGGGGTGGGGGTGTTGGTTGTTGCGATGCCGAAGTTTTTTGGCGCCAAATTTCCCTTAATACTATTTTGAACAGCATAATAAATTCGTAAGTACTATTTCTCAAAGCTTCTTTACTTAGATCGTTCAGACAAACAAATGTAGCGTTCTCAACTTGTTTATAAACTTTATATCCACCGCGCAACAGAGTCCAAAACAGAGGGGCAACTGATAAAATAAACTGAAATTAAAAATTGGTTTACTGCGAACATACATAGCACAAGTCATATTTATTGTCTATTCGATACTTCTGTCGAACCAGCTGTTTTGTAAATACGCATATTTACGAAACACTTCTGAAAAAATTTCTTACAAAAAAATTCGAGGCAATTCATATATTCTAAAGAACTGTTTAGAAACTGGATAAAATCTGAGATTGCGATCATACAGTTATAAACTTATGAACATATATATTCAAATAATAACATTCTCACTCAAAACAGGTACCGTAAGGATCTGCAGTCAAGGTCATGGCAATAACGAATTTCGCTCTTAATGCTGAATTATATAACTTCGCCAAAACATGTATCCACTAGAGGCTGTCTCCATTGTACCATCTTCCCAATTAACATCCCGTTTACACAAACATCAGAATAAATCAAAATTTGCTGTCACCGTGCAAGATCTCAAAAGCAGTGCTTGCCAAAACCACCGCGAATTTATCTTAAAGCGGAAGTCTTCGCTACTTCCGGCGCCGTCACAATGGCTCCTAGATCCGTTTCCGGTGCACACTTGAGAGTTGAATACATTAAGAACTTCCTGTTAATGAATTCCTGAATATCCACTCGTAGGATCATTATTATAGCACCAAGACAGAAACACTCGGAGTGACACTTTTATTTGACTTACCAACATACAGTATTCTAACGTATCCTTAAGCCAAGCAATACATTGGTATGTAATGTGATTCCCAATACAAACATATGCGAAATATTTCACGACGATTTATGTTCGAACCTCACGTAAGATACTAGTCATCTGTAAATATCTAAATCTAAGAAGGGGCTGACAGCGTCGCACTACAAATTAACAGGATGAATTTTCATTAACATTAATTTCTAAGCTGCCTGAAGTTTCCCCTATTACAGGACTTTTTAAACAATAATCGAATCGTTAGAGATGATGCGAAAAATATTTTAGTATTTATAATCACACTTCACACTAATATTATAAAGGCGAAAGTTTGTGAGTGTGTATGTTTGTTACTTCTTCACGTCTAAACGGCTGGAGCGATTTTAATAAAATTTGCTATGGAGTTAGCTGACATCCTGGATAACCACATAGGCTACGTTTTACTGCGGGAAAATATCCCTGATAAACCGCAGGTACTACCGCGGGGCATAGCTAGTAAGATATAATTGTAATATTTACCTATATAACCTCTTTTGTTACAATAATTTCTCCTAAACAATTTCAAGTAACGCCCAAGTCAAATAGTTAAGTTTAGATTTATGCCGACAGGCAAGCTCACTTCACAATACGCTTATGGCGTATTGTCCATCCAAGACAAACTAATAATCTGTTGTTCAAAGTTATTGTAGGTGCCCAATAAATCGACAACTTGCCAACTGAGAAGGCCGGACTTACGGTCCAAGAAAGTATACAACCCGCTTACTGGCCAACCCTGCGTAGTGTTGGGCTTCCATCCTGATAATATTATGTCGATAGAAAATTCCTTTCTAATGTTAGCAGCATAACATGGTAAAAAATAATAGGGTGTTGTTGTTAATTGAAACAGGGTTTCCTTTTTTTAATACTCTTCTATAAATCATTCTTCAAAAACAATGTAAACGATGTTGTTACATCTAGATCTTTAAACATAAAAAAAAAAGCAAATAAAATTTGCTGCCTTTGTAGCATTGTTTTACAACTGGCGAATTAATTAATGTGGGTGATGTATCAACAAAATTAATATCATAAAAATATTACAAACTAGTGACGCATCCGATATTATACGGAGAAAATTAATTCTAACACAATAAATATACAGCCTTTGACATTCAAGAATAATACAGTTTTCGGGTGAAAGAATTTTAAAATCGGTCCAGTAATTTTAGAGTTCATTCGTTACAAACATAAAAAAACAAATCTTTCATCTTAAGCTTAATAGAGATTTGAATGAGAAATTTATTCACTTATCAACAAATCTGCAGTAGGTTTTAATTGATTTATTGGACATCGACATTTTCTATCGTCATGCGGCTCGCCTCTACTAAAATTGCCGTCCTGTTTGCAAGCAGTAAGTTTGGATCGTTTAAGCTGAAACAGTAGCTTACTTATTACCTGAGAAGGCGCAACTTGCCTACACGGCTGTTACAAATAAGCGCGATAATACATACTTTATAACAATATTTTTTTTAATTTTAACAGCGTTACCTACTACTGTAAAATTATTCAAATAATTTAAAATTCAGTCCCTTTCGTTGAATAAAATTTGACAATTATAGCGCCTTTGTTGCATGTGTCTGCTCACTGCCACTGTCTTATGTTACATAGTAGTAATACATACGCGAAGTTTTTTAACTAGCAAACAAAATTCTTTTGCCTGTACATCAAGAATGTATCTTACGAATCAGCATGGTCATCAGAGTGCTAAGTGAAGCAAATAAATCTGACACCACATCACTTTTTACGTTAGCCGGAAACCAAGCTAGAAAAACTAAAAATACTAAGTAGGTTTTCTCGGTTTTTGCCTATTTAAAATCTTCTTCCCCCAACCACATTAGTCAAAACATCTTGTAAAATTTAATCATAAAGGAACCTCTCTCCAGGATAAAAGTGTTTTTTTTATTACGCAGGCAAAACCTCTATTCACAGACCTTGGCCCCCTTAAGGGACACACCAAAGAACGGACCTCACACCTAGCCTCAAATCTCGCAAGACTCACGGGTGCGAAACGGAAGAGCCGAAGCATTCCGCGCGGCTTACGAGCTCTTGCGGCATACTATCCGCTAAAGAAACCCCTAAGCTGTTAAGTTTATTTATTTAATCTTTATTGCCTTTATAATGCAAATGGCGGACTTAATGCCAGTATGGCATTCTCTACCAGTCACCCGGAAGTTCGGAACTACGAGATACGTTGAGGGATTTCACCGCAACCCCGCACCGAACAGCCCCCGGTGGATAAAAGTAACCTATGCATGTCTATCCATAGAGTCCTCTTGCCGTATACTAAATTTCATATGAACCTATTCAGCATTTTCATCGTTAGTTAAAATTCAACTTCATTTAATAAGACAGGTAGAGCATAGTGCATAAAAGAGCGTACTCCTTCCTTAAAGGCCGGCATCACATTTGTGATACTCCTGTTGTTGCAGGTGTCTGGCGGCCGGAGGCGGGGTGGTTTGACGTATGCTACGAATGCGTGAGTGCACGTCAAAGTATACCCGCACCGACTAGCGGCCCTCGGGCTGCTCGCCGATTGCCGAATGCACCACACCTGCGTCGCGAGGGTTTGTCGACAGCAAACCAAAGCGACGTTGGTCATTGTAGTGGATATAATGCGTTTTTTCTCAGGTGTTGTGTTGCGTGTTGCAGGTGTATATAGGCTACGGTGATTACTTAAGATCAGGTGACACGTCAGCTTGTATGCATAATAATAAAAAAACTGATTTCCCGCTCGAATCGGAGCGCCCTCCTAGGGAAGTAACCTCCAACTTACAGAAGATCACATTAAAATAAATCTAGCTTTTGGTGGTGCTGTGTTTCCGTCGATGACTAAGGTTCCAGGCCTCCACGGGTTCGGACGGGGGGGCGGCACGGTGGGCACTAGGCTGTGTACCCAGCCCCCACGCCTGGGCCATCCTGCGCACGTCTGCGGGGTCCCCGCAATACCTCGGGAGACTCCTGCCGTGGAGCCCCGGCGAGGCCGGGAAGCTGCTGGGTACGGAGTCGCGGAAGAATCCCTAAACGGGGACCCCGCGGCTTCGCATAAAGCAGTGTAGAAGGTATTCGCAGGACTTCTTTAGTGGATATTATGCCGTAAAGCGCCCGTAAGAGTTGCGGGGTCCTCGGTGGTCAGCCACTGGGGGGTCCGTAAGACTTGCGGGAGTCAGGTGTGAGGTCCGTTCGGCGGTGTGCCTCTTAAATGCGTCGTCGTCTGTAAAAAGATTTTTACCTTTTACAAAAAGGGCTCCACGGGTAAGAGATTGAGTCAGATCAGGATAGACAACAGTACGAGTGATATTTTTGAACCGAAACTTCTTTACGCACGCTTGACTTCGGGGTAAGCTGGAGAATGCGTTACGCGTTACGAAAAGTGTGTTCGGGCGAGGCGAACGGGAGTTGAGTGGGGGATATAAGCAAGAGAAAGCAGTGCGCGCGCACATTTTCTTCTTCTCTTTCTTTTATAGCTAGTAAATGAAATATGTATATATACTTATATGTATACATTGTAAACGCATATATATATATATATATATATACTTATAATATGTACATACAGATGGAGCTAAAGCAGTTTCACTTCAGTCGTGTGGTCATAAGGACACTCGTTTTTTTTGTACCGCAAGCGTCTATATAGGCTGCGGTGGCCGTCTACGTCTATCAGGCAATGCATAAGTATTTTTGCCATCGATTTAACATAAAATTATGAGATTTTATAAAAATAGATGTATAGTTAATTAAATTTATTCAAATTTCCAGTTACGCCGCTCTGCGTGAAAGTCCCAGAGGCGGCGGTAAACTAGCTTCTATCTCCCAAACTGAGTATTAATAACTTTAAAGACTCCGCAAGTTTCCCAGCAGAGGCACAATTTGTTTGGTCAGCCCGTAAATTGTTGTATAAATAATATTATTTTACAAGTTAATAACAAGTTAACAATAAGTACCTATTGTGATTTGATTTTAGTGAACTCCGAACCAATATCGAATTCGAATAGTTTGCGAGTGCGGAATGGCATTGTCAACTTGTCAAAAATTGGCAATTTTTGTATGGAAACTTATTAACTTATATATTATATTACTAGCTGACCCAGCGAACTTCGTACCGCCATAATAAAATAGGGGTTGGTGGTAGAAGGTTGAAATAGTTATTTATTATACAAGAGTGGAAAGTTCCTTTTTAACCGCGTGCTCGATTTGGATGACCGAGCAAGCGAAGGATTCTAAAGTTGAATCACGAGCGCAGCGAGTGATTCTAAATTAGAATCCTGAGCGTCAGCGAGGGAAACAAACGAGCACAAGGTGAAAAATCTTTCCACTCGAGTGCAATACGTAACTTTTCATCCCACCTCAGCGAGGAAATGACAAAATGAAAAAGAAAACAATTTATAATGACAAAATATTTAAGCAATAAAACGTGAAAAACTAGAATGGCGCGAAGCACGCAAATAAAACAAAGAAACCAAGAAGGTTCCAAATTTAAATTTTTTCACAATTTAAAAAGTTCTAATCATAAATTTGGCACCATAGAGGTTACATTAAATAGGTTTAATGACGTTTTGAATTTACAATTATATTGAGTACTCATTATATGTGATGTTCTAAATTCAAATCTACTTTGCCGCTCAAGCGAATAAAATAGAATTTTCCAGCCAGATTTCGAAGCGCAAAATTACACTTTCCGAGGTGGTGGGATGAAAATGTATTTACTAATGCTGTATCATAAAAAAAATATCTAAAATTGAAAAAAAAATATTTTGGGGTGGATTACCCTTACATTTAGGGGGATGAAAAATAGATGTTTTCCGATTCTCAGACCTACCCAATATGCACACAAAATTTCATGAGAATCGGGAAAGCCGTTTCGGAGGAGTTTAACCACAAACACCGCGACACGAGAATTTTATATATTAGATAACACGTATTATAACGCCACAAAGTATGTAACAAGAACTAAAAATCAGTATACATTTGACAATAACATTTCGGACTCGCAAACGTTACGAATTCGATATTGTTTCGTGCTAAGGGTTCTGTACTTTCTTAATTATATTTAAAAAAAGAAAATTACTCAGTACTTACTTACCTATGTCTTATCTTTTCACGCCCAAATACACTGAACCGATTTTGAGAAATTTTTTGATGGATATAAAAAAGACCTTGGCGAAAGATGGACAGACATGTTAACCCGCATCAACTCGAGTCGTTCATTATTCTTTGTACCTGAAAAACTCCCTATTGCAACGCATGCTTATCGGAATTCTTACGTAGTAATTGCCTTAGGAAGAATCACGGATTTTCCCGAGGCAAATAAACTTACGATTCCGATTAGTGTGCGGTGAGCCGTTCAATAGGGCAATTCTGTAAAATGAAAACTCACTTACGATTTCTGTAACTGTCTTTAGACATTAGTTTGATATTTGTTTCTTAAGTTTTCACGCACATCACTCATTAAATAAAACTAGTTTTTTACTGGTTAATGCACGAAACTTTATTTATTTATTGACGTTTCACACGCACGCTCAATAAAAGTCTTTCGAAGGTAGCTCGACAAAATTAAATAAAAATTTGATTCCGACGACGTAGCCTGTAAAGGCTACGAAACGTCAATAAATAAATAAAGTTTCGTGGATTAGTTTGATATGCATTACGCCATTACACGGTAAAAATGTCGCTATGTCTAAAGAAGCAGCCAGTATGAGATATTAGACATTTGCCAGAAATCCGAATAACTGTGCCCCTAGCTATTCGATAGGGGTTCGTCTATCGAATTCGAATAGTTTGCGAGTGCTTAACGTAAATGTCTATGCTATGGGTACTGAGATCGTAAGTGAGATTGCATCTTACAGAATATCTATGCAGTATTCTTTAATACTGAACGGCTCGAACTGATACGGTGACGATCCCTTTCTTATTTGGTATGTGTGCTACAAACTTTAGGTGACCTATGCCCTTTGCCAAGGTCCTTTTTATATCTATTTAAAATTTTCATCAAAATCGTTTCAGCGTCTTGGAAACCTATTTTTTCTGGTGAAATTGTCTTTAGATTCAACAGTATAAGGGTTTACCTACATGCGAAGAGATGGCGCTGCCTTGCAGCTTAAGAATGGCTAGAGGAATTTCGACACGGCCGTCAGGACCGCGGTAGCATAATTGGTCAGTGCATTCGCCCGGATAGCGATGGGTGCGGGTAAGAGTCTCGTCTGCTGCCTGGTCTAGTTATATTTTCTTTAGATTTAAACATCAAGAAGTTACATGCTTAAAAAATAAACATTATAAGTATAATCTAATTAATAGTTTCTTTAGATTTAACAGTATAATCTCAACCGCAGGTTTTAAAATTAATACTCACAAAGCCATTCAACAACATTCAACTGTAAGTAAACCATGAATCTGTTTTCAAAGAGGAATTCGCAATTTAATCAAAGCCAACCCAGTGATGTACTAATTGTCCCAAAGTACAAGGTTTCAATCAGTGATCGGCGTTGCACCCTTGTCCATTAGATATTCATCTTGAAATTGGCCAAGTAGATAAATGAGCAACTCAGTGTCGCCGCCCTGGGGTGCTATTCTGAACGAGCATTCTCGATTTCTATATAATGATGTCCCTAAAGCATGGTAGGCATAAAACATTTCTTTAAAGGAGCTATTAGTAAGTTTATTAGGAAGTTTTCTTTAAGTAAATAATAAATATTTGCAACACTCACACCAATTAACCTAGCCCCAAGTAACGGATAGAATACATATACTGTACATATATAAGTATATTTATCCATGACTGGGGTACAAATGCTCGTATTCATCACACAAACATCTGCCCCCACCGGGATTCGAACCCGGGACTTCTTGAGTCGGCGACACCATGAAACCACTCGACCACGGAGGTCGTCAAGTGAAAACTTCACACGTTTGGCGCTGACTGGAAAATGCCGCGAACCTGGGTAAGAGTCGCGCTCCAATACAGATGTTTGTAAGTAGTGGCTCATAAACATATCTGTGTATTAGTATGTATATTTGATTAAATTTTGTTAGGCTAGTCAATATTTATTTAACTACCTGACACTACGAACTTATTACCTACCGCCATTTTTTGCTTTAATTCCTAAAAGACTTGTTTTTCCTGCTGTCAATATATTGAAGATCTCTCACAGTCTACTGTCTCATTCACTCACACACTTTTCGTATTATGAGATGAAAAAATACTGTTCAGTTTTGAAATTTTCTTCTATGACAAACCTTGTCCTGATAATAACAAACTCAGCAAAAAAAAACAATTAGGTGCAGTCGTTCGGTAGCTATACGCATAGCGATACTTTTCGGCTATTGTTATATATTTGTAAAGATATTGTTATATTATATAGATGTCAATTCTTCTTTTACATGTAAAATAGCGAAATATATGAAAAAGTTACTAATATACCTTGACGTGCAACTCTAAAACTAACTGATTTGTTCATTCGATGTACTCGCAATACAGACAGTTTATTTTCAGAAATCATTTTTGTGTCACTCACTATATAACGCTTTCCTTTTTTTTTTTTTACGCAGGTAAAAAATCTTTTTACAGACGACTGCGCCTTTAAGAGGCACACCGCCGAACGGACCTCACACCTGGCTCCCGCAAGTATTACGGACCCCCCAGTGGCTACCCACCGAGGAGCCCGCAACACTTACGGGCGCTTTACGGTATAATATCCGCTAAAAAAGTCCTGCGAATACCTCTACACTGCTTAGCGCGAAGCCGCGGGATCCCCGTTTAGGGAGTCTACCACGGCTCCACCCCCAGCAGCTTCCCGGCCTCGCCGGGGCTCCACGGCAGGGGTCTCCCGCGGTATTTCGGGGACCCCGCAGACGTGCGCAGGTAGGCCTGCGCGTGGGGGCTGGGTACGCGGCCTACTGCCCACCATACCGCCCCCCATCCGCTGCGGATGGCTGTACAGGAGTACCCGTACAGCTCTCCGTCACCCCCCCCCCCTTTGCAGATCAGAACTGCAAGAAGGGGGGTCGCCGTTCCTGGGGGAGTGGGAGGGGGCGCGATCTCCCATCCTTCACTCCTCTCTCTGTCACCCGCCTCTCCTCGCCCCTTCTCCTTAGAGAAGGGAGAGGAGACGCGGGCGGTTAAGTTGGGGGGTCCGAGCGGCCTAGGCTACTCGGACATCCCCCCCTCCGAGGGCGTCCGTCCGGGCGCCGCCTCAGAGGCCAAACGTTCGGGAGGCTTCCCTTTTGTGACCGGTGGGTCACACCTCCCGCTCCCCATTATGTGGTCTGCCGGCCGACCACACGCCGCGCACACCACACATCTGGCGGGGGCAGCACACGTCGCCGCCTTGTGCCCCGCTGCCCCGCACCGGAAGCACAGGGTGCTTCGGTCTTCTTTAGCCGGGCAACGCGCCGCCGCGTGCCCCCTCTCCATGCACTTGAAGCAGTGCGCGCGCCGGCTTAGGACGGTCACCTTGGCGAGACTCCATCCCACCTTTATTTTTTTCTCCTCTGCCACCTTCCGCGCGGCCCATGTGGGGCATCGGATGAGCATCCCCCTCATTCCTATCGGTCCTGGATGAGCTCCCACCGCAGAGATTTCGTGCGCCGAGCAACCTCCCTCCTTAGCTATCGTCGCCTTCAATTCGTCCAGTGTCACCGACTCATCGAGCCCGGTTATCCTTAGGTCGGTGCACTTTTCCGGCCTGCCAATCTGCGCGTATTCACCCACTACCTCCTCCATTCTTTTGGCGAGGTCATCCGCTTTTTTCCTATTACCAGGCCCCGACACCAGTAGGAGCCTGGATCCAGTCTGGCTCGTTTTAATAGTTAAGCCGTCGTCGATGCCCACGGACGGCAGCTCGATAGCCGCCCGTGCCATCTCCACAATGCTCGTGAGGGTGAGGCCCAGCTCCTCCGCCCTGGGCTTCACCCTCATTTCAACTGCGGCGGTACTCGGCACCTTGATGTGCGGCGCCTTTTCCCCACCCTTACGCCGGTCCTTGTCGCGCTTGATCTGCGTGACGGCCTCGCCCTTCTGCGCAGGGCTGGCTGCAGGAGCCGTACCCTTGCTCTTCTTCCCCCTCGCGGCCACCACACTCCAGGGCTCCATCGCCCTCGTCTCCGACGCCTTCCCCACCTTGCGATCAGACGCCAGTGGCGGTCTCAGGCTCTTAGTTGGTGGCAGCTGGAGCCTTTTCTCTAGAGAGGCCAGCCGGGTGTTGACCATCTCCCCTATGGATACCATAAGGGAGCATTTCAACTCCTCGACGGCCTCGCTTGCCAGTGACACGACTGACTTTCTCTCCAGGGTCCTCTTCAGAGAGTCCACCTCCTTTCTCAGGGACTCAACCTCCGCCCTGAGACACCCGTTCTCCTCTCGGAGCCGACAATTCACCTCCTCAACCCTATCAAGCCTGTCCGTCTTGTCTGCCTTCTTCAGGGCCACCTCCATGAAGTCGGATATTTGTCTCGCCACCACCAGGAGAGTGTTCCTTGTCGACTCATCATCGACTTCCTCATCCGCGACCTCATCGATGAATTTCAGGCGCTCGGCCATACCGAACCTTATCTCCTTTGTAGTTAGGGTGTTCGCGTCATCGACGGCTCTCCTGATCCCTTCTTCCACTTCCCCTTTCGGATCACCCAGAATAATCGGGATCTTGCCCTTGGGTCTCCATCTCCCTCTCCTCGCCGTGCTTATTTTAGGTGGAGTAGGTGTTATGTCCACCACCTCTTCCTCCATGTCGCTGCCGCCTCTAAGGCGCAGAATGCCAACATCTGCAGCATCTCCCTTATACGCCTCGGTAGCAAACTTACCACTGCGGGACCCGGTAATCCCGCAGCGCCGGTGGCCAGCCGGAGCGCATGAGCCGCTAGTAGCAAATTTCCCACTCTGAGGCCCAGCTACCTCAGAGCGCCCGGTGTCAGCGGGAGTGCATGACAAAACATTCTCATAAGACGACATATTCATTACGTTTTCCCTCTTCCGGGCGAGGGAACCCTACCTGGCCTTCTTCAAAGGTGATTTTTGAAAAGGTTTTCTTCCTTGCAGCCCCCGCCCCGAAGGACGGCGGCCCCCGGCCCCACACCACGTGCGGGGTTACGGGTTGGCCGGTGGCGACACGGAGTTCGCGCCGCAACCGCCCTCACCAATGGCGTTTCCGCCTCAACCTAGAGAGTCTCGACCACCGCTACCCGGGCTACCCAGGGCGCCGGCCGAGAGACCCCTCGGGTGATTTTTTAGAGAGGTTGTCTTCCTCGCAGCCCCCGCCTCCAAGGGAAACAGTTCCTTTGCAGACGGCGGCCCTCGGCCCCGCACTATGTGCAGGGTTACGAGCTTGACTCGGCTGCCGCTACCCGGGATACCCAGGGCGCCAGCCGAGACCACCACCGGGTAATTTTTTATAGAGGTTGTCTTCCTCGTAGCCCCCGCCTCCAAAGGAACAGTTCCTTTGCAGACGTCGGCCCTCGGCCCCGCACTACGTACAGGGTTACGAGATTGTCGGATATTCGACACCTCCGTAACAGCACCCTCAGTGGGAGACATTACGCAGATGCCCAGGATGCACCGTCCCGAACCCATTTCCGTTCCCCTATCATAACTGACCAGGGATAGGCAATGGACCGGGCACACGAGGAGGTTTCCGACGTAGCACCCCATATAACGCTTTCCTGGACAACGAGAACTCGTATCGATCGCAGCGTTGCATAGTTATGTAGTCACTGTCGTCGACGAGCTCAGCGTCGAAGTAACTTAGAGAATAGGTACCTACGACTGACCAGTTCGCCCGCTCTGCACTTGTACTCGTAATCAAAGATGCGGGCGGAATCTTAGCAAATTAGTGGGGGACCTACCCTCGCCAATAGGGTTATCGGGCTTGTAAAAGCATCAATAGACAGACTTCTTAGGGTTTTCAATTTTAATATGTGATAACCTGGTACCTGAAGATATAGATTTGTTGTCGATTATGTGATTACCCAGTTCTTTATGTAACTAAATACTTTTTTGTTTTTTATTGTCGTCAATTGAAGATAGATAGCTAAATAGATTTTTTTAAAATAGCACAACTGAAAACTTGTTTTTTTTTATAGAAAACATAGAAAATCATATGTTAATTTCCGATTTTTTTTTAAATTGTTGTGTGAGCTTAGCAGATTACTCGCTTGAATTTGAATGTCCGCCTGAGGATAGAATACTGAAAATTTTGCACCGCATATGAACGCTTAACGCAAAGCAAAAAAAAAGCTATTAAAAAGCTTTCATTACTTGATTGCTAATCAAAGTTTTGTTGAATTTCAGATGCCGCCTATGTATAGTAAACCTATGCGAATAGAATAAAAAAAAGTTTTTTTGTTAATCAGATATACTCGTAAGTAGACAGTTTACTTTAATAGTAGAACCAGTATACTCGCTTTACTAATAAATAATAGAAATGAAAAAAAAACACTGAGTCGAGAATTTTGCAAAAACTCAATTAAAAGCGAACATTAAGGGCGTTCAAAGTTGAAAACATTTTATTCAATTGAATGACTGATGTAAGCGAAAATATAATTATTTAAAAAAAACTAATAAAATAAGAGATTTAAGAGAGGCGTGAAGAAGCATTTTTGCAGGCCGGCAAGGTGAGGATGGTTGGTGTAGCAGTTTATTACTGCTGTACCAGCTATCTTCGCGTTTGGACTTTATCACCACTTAACATCTGGTGGGGTAGAGTCATTTGTCTACCTGGCTATATAAAAAAAACGACGGGTTGCACTCCGGGAGTGCCGGCTAAAGTGAAAACTTGAATATTAACGTTGTGCATTTTTGATATTTTGGAATGGTTAGGGAATAATTTTGCACGAATTGCTTTAATTATCAGTATAAAAGTACTATCATGTATGTGGTAGAATACAATATTTATTTATTGCGCTATCCTACAAAAACATGACAATTTATATTACATTCAAAAAGTTTATCTCTCAGAAAAATCTACTTACATGAATCACGTTTAAGCGCACTTAGCTACATCTATTGTACAGAAATCAACTTACATGAATCACATTTAAGCGCACCTAGCGACATCTATTGTAAAAAAATGCATTTTCTTCGCAATAAAGCTGCCACGTGGACATCCTAGAGAGAGACTTATTATTATAATACGATAAAATAAAATATTACTATGTTTCGTCCAATATATTAAAAATAAACAACCTTTCCAATTTTATTGTGTGTCATGATGCGATCAGCCTACGTATTTAATCTGACGCGAGTTTAACATTTTTTACCCATACAAACAAAAGTGTACAACGCCGCTAAAGAAGTTTTCTCTTCAAAAATAAATAAAGATAAGGAGTTGGAGACAACCTTTACACAAGACGCGCCGCGACGACCGGTGGCGTCTTGAGTGGGTGCCTCAGTGAGGTCTCAAAGGGCTCTCTGTTTCAGTAGGTACTCACGCTACCGCAAATTGGACCTAACACAATTAATTGTGACATTCGATGGTTTCTTTATTAAATAAAAATAAATAAATATTTCCAACACTTACACCGATTAGCGTAGCACCAAAGTAAGCACTACAAGGCTTATGTTATGGGATACTAGGGTAAAGGATAGAATACATATACTGTACATTATAGCTATTAACAAGATTGTTACCATGTACTTTGTTTTTTATGAGTCTCCGATATTTTGGCACTGTTGCAAGCGCCATGATCACGGAGTAACTGAAGTAATTGCGGGTAGATGTTATTGGCAGACATATCGGTCTACCCTCTGACGTCGTCTTTTACTGCGCTCGATACCCCTACCATTAGTCACATTCTCACTATTCACTCGCACCTGTTCCCGACACACAATACTCATATAACACAGTATCAGATCGTGGAACGACACTTTTTTGATTTTTGCGGTTTTTGCACATACGAACCACTGGATTCCACAAACTTGACAATTTAAACCCATCCTCACGATTGAAATTTTTGTGTTTGTTTGGTAATCTTGGTATGTACTCATAAAAAACAAGGTACATGGTAACAATCCCGTTAATAGCTATAATGTTAGTGACCAGGAAAATTTAAAACAATATGTACTGTACATATCTAAGAATAAGTATATATGTATATAATACATATTAGACATCCATGACTGGAGTACAAATACAAATGCTCGTATTCATCACACAAACATCTGCCCCCACCGGGATTCGAACCCGGAAACCTCTAGAGTCGGCGACACCATGAAACCCGGCGTACAAACCACTCGACCATGGAGGTCGTCATATTATTAGTTTAAAATAGCTACTTGCAAAGAAGTTTACTTTATTTTAAATTCAAAGTAAGACTTTTATAACATCGCTACATTTTTTTTTCGTTTATCGTTAGTATGTCACATTACATTCAAATTGTTTTCGAAAATTCAGACCTTATCGGCATTACGCGGCGGCCCGGGTTCGAATCCCAGCCTAGGAAGGACTGTTTTATAATAATTTTTAAAATTTCACTTTCTCTAGTATTTTTCATCACTTCACATATCCAATGATAACTTTTGATGGCAAAATTATTATACGACTTACACCGCACATTACGTGTGAAATGCAAGCTCAGCAGTTTCGCGGAACGCAATGCTCCAAATTAACTCCAATTGTCCTAACATAATTTTTCTTAAGTAAATAAATTGTATTTAATTTTAGTAGCAAAATAACTATGTCACTGTAACCATCTAACTAAGCGATGAAGAAGTTATATTTTTTATTATTTTAAAGCATGTAACTGCTTGATGTTTAACTCTAAAGAAAATATAACTAGAAAAGATTCCACGCGGACCAGGCAGCAGACGGGACTCGAACCCGCACCCTTCGCAATCCGGGCGAATGTACTGACCAATTATGCTACCGCGGCCCTCACGGACCGCGTCGAAATTCTTCTAGCCATTCTTAAGCTGCAAGGCAGCGCCATCTCTTCGCATTATAGGTCACCCTCAATGAAGAAGTGATAATTTCTAACTGGATTTCCTTCAACTACTACACAACTTAGAACTTAACTTTAAATTCACCTTATAATTTAATGGTGTACTCTATTTGCGTACTCAACGTTATAAGATCACTTTGTTGTCCGTCTGTCTGTACCTATGTCAAGACCCTTTATCTTGGGAACGCGTCTCTTCGCTCGATACCTCTGTATCGAGTTTAAGTTTAAACCATAATATTATAAGTACACAAACTTACGGTCCCTTGAAGCTGTGAAAAAAAGTTAATGTAAAAAAGTAACAGCCCGTTTATGTTGCATACCCACAAAGTATGGAACCCTTGATGGGCGAGTCCTACTTGCACTTTCCCGCTTTTATACGATTACCCCACCCCACTTAATGTTAAGTGTAAGTGGAGTCCATTTACGAAGCTGGTGCGTCAATAAAGTGCCGCCCATGAAACCCTGGAACCTTACTCACCAAATTAAACACAACACCACCTTATGTAAAAACTAGCGGCCCGCCCTCGCTTCGCTTCGGTGTAGACTACAGTTTTTGTTCTCAGGCTTGTATTATACACAATGACATTCGTCTTTGATTCTTCTTATACGTACGTGCATGCAAAGTCTCAGCCCGATCGGTTTAAAATTGACAAAGTTTCATACAAACTTTCATTTCCTATTTTTTTATTCCCTACCCCTTGGTGGTAGAATTGATCGAAATCCTTTCTTAGCGGATGCCTACGGCATAACATCTACCTGCATGCCAAATTTCAGCCCGATCCGTCCAGTGGTTTGGGCTGTGCGTTGATAGGTACTATGTCAGACAGTCAGTCACCTTTGAGTTTTATATATATACTAGCTGACCCAGCGAACTTCGTACCGCCATAAAAAAATTTAATTAAAAAAACATTGTCCAGCGGACAAAATTGTGAATCTAAACCATTCTCAGATCCCCTTGAACACACACAAAAAATTTCATCAAAATCGGTCCAGTCGTTTAAGAGAAGTTCAGTGACATACACACTCACAGAAGAATTATGTATATAAAGATATAGATTTTACTATGGTCTTCTGTAAGATGAAGCTTATTCTTCGGATATGGACGCTTCAATTCGAGCGAGGATCCGTTATGTATGCTCTACCTATCGTAAACAATTTGCGAAAACAGCTAACTTACCTCGAAGCATTTTCTATAGTTCAAAACCAAGCGCGGACAATGAGTTAAAATAGCTTCGTCGGAATTAGGTTGTAAAAATTTACATCACCAGTTGGCGCCACAGTGATGTGACGTCTTTTGTATAAAGTTTTTGGCGCGAACTAATCGCACGAGCATTTATATTGATCCATAGAGTATAAAGTTATACGTGATTTGAAGGATGAATAGAGTGTCGTCTCCTTCGTCTCAGTGCTGCAACATGGTGCCCGTCATTCTTAACTTCTAAACTCTCAGTGGCACAATCTTAACAACGTATAAAAAGCCATCTGCTGGAAAATGTAGTGTAGAGTATGTGCGGAAAGAGAATGGGCGTGGCGAAAACCAGAACTAACATTAAGATTTTTACTTGGCAATCAAACCCAGCAATCTGTAAAACGTCAATGTTTTGTATTGATACGGATTTGTTTGTTGTTGTGATTTCTCGCGGTTTTTTGTATTTAATCATGTCTAAAAGGGGTAAAACCTTACAAATACTGTAGAAAAGCACTACAGCGCCCTCCAATCTAAATCCCATTCTCTTTCCGCACAGACTCTACTAGATTATTTTATAAATGTAAAAGTTAAATATATGATTGGAATTCATCGAAGAATTTATTAATTTTTATTAGTTTAGTTTATTAATATAATAAATAAATATTTAATGTTTCGTAATTTTATGATAATTTTATAAAAGATAGTGTGAAAATAACATCTCAATTTCTTATGCGGTATTTTTTTAATGTTATGATTTTCCTATTAACGTTGCAGTAACTGTGTAACTATATAATAACTACTTATTAACAAATATGTTCAAGGAAAAACAGGATATTAAAGTCGCAAAGTATGAGGACTACCGTTTTTTGTGTCACCAGATGGCACCACTATTGTGTAAGGTCCTGAAGTGTAGCTTTTTAAGTTTATCAATACGCGCATGAAATCAATGTTTACATTAAAATCGTATTTTAATACAAAGGAATCGTATCGTTAACGTAATCACCATGCCACAGTGTTGCGCAGTTCCGTTTTGTTCGGAAAAAAGGAGAACATAATATTTTTGCTTAGCTCCGCTGTTAAATCACTGACATTCATTGACACGTAAGTCATATTTGTGATAATTAATCGGAGTTTAGACCAAATATTCACAGCATAATTTTAATAAGAAATAAACCCGCGTAGTCAACCTACAAGCAATAACATTTGACATTTCGGAGTCCTCACGCTACACAAACGCCTCTAGCGGCGGATTCATATGCGATAGCCCGAGGATAGCCCTTATTGGTGGTCTCGTCTCGGTTCAGAATTGAAACGTGTGCTGCCATCTATTGGCGAGTAGAAATACTCTTGAACCGTATGTTCCATGCTTGAACTAGTGTAGGCATTGCCTCGTGGCAAGAAATCTTTTATTTCACTATTACACCATACCATGGACCAATTTCTAAAGAACCAAGTTCTGCCACTCCGTTCTCAAACAAATCTCAGCAATATTAAGTTCTTACATTCTTATTAAATTTCACAAATTTGTTATAATGTAGAAGTACTAGTTGCAAATTTTAATGAAGAAAATAATAAAAAACTGATTTATAAAACGCTTAATTATTACAAAAGTAAGTTTTACACGTAAGTATGTTATAGTATTCCTTAACATTTAAGTGCTAGATTTATAAACGTAAAGATATTTTTACTAGATGTATTGATGGTTCTCTAGAAGGGAAAAGAAAGATAACTATTAGGCACCCATATATATATTTACTATTGTATTCTTTTGTATGTAAGCATTAAAATTATATAATTGTACAGTTGCACCCATATACATATTTACTATTGCATTCTTTTATATGTGAGCATTAAATATATATTTGTACAGTTATTTTTAAGCATGAAACTGCTCGATTTATAAATCTGAAAAAAAATCCCACACACACAAACATAAATTAAAGAGAGATAGGGCATAGCGGGCTTTCCGCTTTAATTGGAGCGCCCGTATGGGGAACTCACCTTTACACCTTACTGAAGATCACAGTCAAATAAGACTACCTTTTGGTGATGTTATGTTTCTGTCAGTGAGTAAGCTTCCAGTCCCTGTGGCATGAGCACCACAATTTACATTATATCACGCTTTTTATCGCGTCTAAATATATCATATCGTGTTGTTCATGCTAGGGGGCAGGGCTCCACGAGATATTGATAGATAGGATTGGGTAGACAACGGCTCAATATTTCTGGTATCGAAAGCTTAAACATATGCCATGTTGGCCGCTTACCATCAGCCGGGTCATACGCTTATTTGCCACATAATAATCTATATACACACATCAAAAGTGTCTAGGGATCAACATATATTTTTGCAATAACTTTTCTCCTGATTGATATTAATTAAAATTTTCTTTAAGGATTCATCAAATAAAGTGTTTTCGTTTGTCACAGTAACGATAAACCAAGTCACCTTTGCATTAATAAAGAAATTTGCCATTTTCCTAATAAAGGGATTTTTGACATTTGAACCACTAACACAAAAGTTCGAAAAAAAGACTGAAATAACAGTTTTCTCTCAAATTTTATTGGGTAACTTAAACTATTAATAATCCGTATTTCTACCGCGAACACTAACAACACAAGAACATCGGTTTGGCATACTCAAAATGAGTTCATCCAAATCACGCTGTGGAATGGCCGCCCATGTTCGTTGCAACAACAAAAAAAGGTCTTCTTGCGACTGGATACCCTCCATATTCGGCAGAGCTCTTCTCTGTAGCATATCCCATGCATGCTCAATCGGGTTCAAGTCTGGCGACTGAGCAGGCCAGGGCAGGACATTGATGTTAGCTGCGGCGAGAGTCTGTCTTACAACTCTTGCGGTGTGCGGTCGTGCATTATCATGCATTAACTGAAATAAGGGACCGATTTGCACTTGTAGAGGAACGATGACGTCTGATACAATCGTCTCAGCATAAATTTGAGCGTTGAGGTTGCCTCTGATCCAAATCAACTCAGTTCTTCCGCCGATCCAAATACCCACCCATACCATGATGGTTCCACCACTATAAGGATGGACTTCCTGGCAGGATTTTAATCGCTGTTGGCGTCCAGGGGTTCTCCAGTGTCGTATACGTCTTGTATCCGGTCTCATACCAAAACGAGACTCATCAGAAAAGCACACGAAACGCCATTGTTCTTCTGCCCAATTTCTGTGTTCAAGAGCCCATTGATATCGAATCCTACGATTGTGCATTGCTATAGGTGGTACCCGTAGCGGTCTTCGGGAATGAAGGTTCACTTCATGCAAGCGGTTTTTGACTGTTTGGTCGCTAATTAAGTTCCCTGAAGAGTGATGAAGCCTCACGGCTAACATCATGGCGGTTATTGTTGGAGCTCTTCGAGTTAAGATTTGAATGTATCGGTCTTGTCTCCGTGTGGTGCAGCGATACCGTCCTCCATGGCGCTCAGCCACGGTACCAGTGCTTCGGTATCGTGTCCAAAGTCGACTGATAACACTCTGACTTGTATTCAGAGCTAAAGCCACAGTACGTTGCCGGGAACCAGCTTCTATCATTCCCACGGCTCTGAGCATTTCTTCCCTGCTTAAATGACGTCGCCGCTCCATAATAACGTTGGTTTTAATCAGTAGTAGGGAAACAGTAGCACTAATAATGTCTTCAATGCGTTGTATGTTTTTATAGGGAAAATATTGACAGCTGATTTTCATCTTTTACTCGAATTTGATTCACAGTTCCTGATTCAAATTATGAAATGCACCAAAAAGGATCCATATAAATTTATAAAATCATAAATTTATTACAAAGCCACATCTCAATCTCAAGAAATCCGCATAAAAATGCTTGATCCCTAGACACTTTTGATGTGTGTATATGACTGACTGACTGACATAGTGATCTATCAACGCACAGCCCAAACCACTGGACGGATCGGGCTGAAATTTGGCATGCAGGTAGATGTTAAGACGTAGGCATCCGCTAAGAAAGGATTTTGATCAATTTTACCCCCAAGAGGATAAAATAGGGAATGAAAGTTTGTATGAAACTTTGTCAATTTTAAACCCTCGCCTTTGCATACAGGTATGAGAAGAATCATAGATGAATGTCATTGTGTATAATACAAGTCTGAGAACAAAAACTGTAGTCTACACTTCAGCTCTACACCGAAGCGAAGCGAGGGCGGGCCGCTAGTTTCGCCATAAATACAGACGAAACATAACCCGCCTACATAATAGAAGAATAAAAGGAAACGTCATTTTGAAAAAGGGACTTCAATGTTTGTCAAAAAATGATTTTCTAATATGACTTTGCTTTATTGTAATAACGCTATTTTTTATTAAAATTAAAGTGTTTATAATGCTCAGACGCTTGATTATTCCAGTTGTGAGTAAATCTATACTTATATTATATAGGTATCTATAATAATATGAAGCTGAAGAGTTTGTTTGTTTGGTTGAACATTGAACGCGCTTCTCAGTAACTCTGAATAGAAATAATATTTAATTTTGGAAGTACATAGTTTAAAACTTACTTTTTTATTTATTAAAGGTTGTACACAGTAAGAACACAGTACAGCGCGCCAGCAATATACATACGCGGCATTTTCAAATTAAAGGCCCAGTGAAGTTAATAGTGTAAGTATTTTAAGTGTTAGGTTCATTAATTTGTTGTTGTTCGTTATATCTGCTACCGTACTCTATATATAAAGCTTTTAAGTAGGTAATGTGCAATAGGCCACGCACTTAGCTCCCAGCGCGGGCAGTCCTGTGTGTGAAGAATTTGTTCGCTTCTTCCAGGTTCTTTTGGATGATTACCTGGCTTACGCCTTGCCCAAGACACTAATAAAATAAAATAGTCCTTTGGGATAAAATAACTATATTAAAGATCACAAAAAACCAAATTAAATTCAATGGGAAACAAAAAATATTCTTTTTCTTCTTGATAGCTATCAAAAAAAATATATAAAACCGAATCACTAAAAAGAGCATATACATAACAAATAGTTTTATCATGCTCTACGTGGATCCATGACACTGTGCACGTCTGCGGCAGCTCTCCAAATACCCCGGGCACGGTAATCTTATATATAAAATTCACGTGTCGCGGTGTTTGTGGTTAAACTCCTCCGAAACGGCTTTTCCGATACGCATGAAATTTTGTGTGCATATTGGGTAGGTCTGAGAATAGGACAGCATCTATTTTTCATCCCCCTAAATGTTAAGGGTAATCCACCCCTAATTTTTTTTTTCAATTTTAGATAAAAAAAAATATTTTTTTTATGATACATCATACACAAATACATACAACCCTAAATTTTCACCCTTCTACCACCAACCCCTATTTTTTATGGCGGTACGAAGTTCGCTGGGACAGCTAGTAATATATAATATTACCGTGCCCCGGGTGATGCCTGCCGTGGCGCCGTGGCTAGGCCGGGAGGCTGTTGGGTGCGGAGACGCGGTGAAGTCCCTCAACGGGGATTTCGCGGTTCCGCACTTAGCAGCGTAGAGGGTATTCGCAGGTTCTTTTAGCGAATAGTATGCCGTAAGCGCTCGTAAGCCGCGCAGACTGCTAAACAGCTTCTCCGTTTTAATATAACATATAATCGACTTAGTAGTTGCATTATTTTTCTTTAGTTCTTCATTTTCATTAATTTCTATGTGGTCTTTAGTAAGTACCTCGTGCACTTGCTTCTCTTCAAGAAGCGCTCGTACCCGGAATTTCTATGCAGTATAATTATCCGCCTTAATCTGTGGTAGATGGTTATTTATATTGCTCATTTTCAACTCATAACCTTTTAAATCTAAAAAAAATATAACTAGAAAAAATTCCACGCGGACCAGGCAGCAGACGGGACTCGAACCCGCGCCCTTCGCAATCCGGGCGAATGCACTGACCAATTATGCTACCGCGGCCCTCACGGACCCCGTCGAAATTCTTCTAGCCATTCTTAATGGTGCGGGTTCGAGTCCCGTCTGCTGCCTGGTCCGCGTGGAATTTTTTCTAGTCATATTTTCTTTAGATTTAAACATCAAGCAGATGGAACTGCTTGATGTTTTAAAAATAAAAAAAACTGCTTTAAAAATAAAAAAAATATAACCTTTTTTTTATTGCCTATAACGAAACCACTGCCTTATTTTTATGTTAACTGCACTAGTTTGAAAGTTATTAAATAAAAACACATTTAAAGAAAATCTGCATATTTTTCGCAGATTGTTCTATTTCTTAGAAGACACAGATAATAGAGTAACCATAGACAGATTGTATGAATTGGCAAAGGCATTATTATGACATAGACATAATATTAGGGTTCACCAAAACGAGGTACCCATGTAGTTTTCTGAAAATCATTAACGTTATCAACCTATTCATGTCATTACAGCTGCCACAGAGATTACAAATTGGTTATTCGGAGAGGATGTCTATCGCTGCAGAGGGGCATAGCATCGAGTCCGCAACTACGTGGTGTGGAGGAAGTGAAGGCGCCAAACTTCCCAGACTCCGTGTCAACAGGAGACGTCAAGTGAGTCAAAATTAGATTATTATAATGTGGGTTACCTACAATGCGAAGAGATGGCGCTGCCTTGCAGCTTAAGGCTAGGAAAATTTCGACGCGGCTAATAGGGCCGTGGTAGCATAATGGTCAGTGCATTCGCCCGGATAGCGAAGGATGCGGTTTCGAGTCCCGTCCGCTGCCTGGTCCGCGTGGATTTTTTTCTAGTAAACTTTTCTTTCGATTTAAACATCTAGCAGTTAAATGCTTAAAGAATAAATAAAATCATAATTATAATATTATTTTTTAAGTATTTAACTGCTAGATGTTTCAATCTAAAGAAAATTTGATGCAGTGACCATTATGCAGCAGCGGTCCGAATTTTCCGTGTCGGATTTTCTCTTACATTTTTTAGGCTGCAAGCCAGCGCCATCTTTCGCATTGTGGGTAACTCACAATGTCAAATGAGTACCTTTACAGTTCGCCTGGATAGCAGAGGGTGCGGGTTCGAGTCCCGTCTGCTGCCTTGTCCGCATGGATTTTTTTCTAGTAAAATTTTCTTTAGATTAAGTTAAAATTATTAAAATTTCAATATCTGCGTAGAAAAATGGGTTTCCCATACAAAGTTCGATTCGTGGTGCACCAAGGGCCACAGCGAAATTAAGTCCACGTTACGCTCTTGATCCGATTTAAAAACCCAGTATTATCTTTCAAATTTTCTTCTCATTTTTTTAAATTTCATGTTAATTACAATACAACGCAATATGAAAATATTTATTTACTTACATAGCGTGCGCTTTTCCCAATTTTCGGGCAACAAATATTCACACACCGTGTGCGTTGAGTCCGTGATAAGTCCTTGGCGGACATTTTTTTCGTGATTGAGAGACTTCTGCTCGCGGAGGACAAGAGTCCCTCAAACGTAAAAAACTCAGATCATAAGAGATTATCGGAAGGCTTTCGGTCCCTGTGGTCGAAATATTGCAGCACTTTTTTCAGGCAGACGCTTGCTGTAATGCCACTGTATCTTTGAGTTGTATATTTTATGATTCATCATCATCATCAGCCTATTAACGTTCCCACTGCTGGGGCACAGGCCTTCCCTGTGGATGGAATTGGCAGTTTGAGCCGCGACCCACCACGCGGCCCAGTGCGCATTGGAGGGTACTAACGACTGTAGATGCAGCCGGGACCAACGGCTTAACGTGCCTTCCAAAGCACGGAGGAGCTCAAAATAGTAAATTTTTGTTCACCCATCCAATGACCGACCACTGCGAAAGTTGCTTTACTTCAACGACCGCAGCCGAACGCGCTAAGCACTTGCGCCATCAAGCTCCTCTATTAAATGATTGGTTACAGGATAATAAAGAAGGAGGGTGAAGCGGTGGCCATGGACGAGGTGGTCCTGGAGATAGAAACGGACAAGACGGCGCTGCCGGTCATGTCCCCCGGCGACGGCACCATCGTCAAGATGCTCGTCAAGGACGGAGACGCCGTCAAAGCTCAGCAGCCGCTGTTCCAAGTGAGGCAAACAGTATTCTTTATCAAATCATTATCATCGGCCTATAAATCTTTAGGGCTCCCTTTGGATGGAATAGGGTGATTGCAGGCGGGCCCATTGCACGACTGCATATACAGCCGGGACCAACGCTTTAACGTGCTTGCCGAAGCAAATAAGGAACTGAAGTACTTTGTGGATGTTTCAATTTCCTCAGCAAATTGTCATAAGCGTTGCGCTGCGCTCCGACGCGCGCCGTTAAGTGAGAATCGTACATAACACTAGCGAATGTTGTCGGTAGGTGAATGTAACAGGTGTAGCGCCGGCTAAGCCCGCGGCAGCCCCCGCAGCAGCAACGCCCAAGTCCGCGGCGGCAGCGCCGGCGCCCGCGCGAGCCCCCGCCGCCGCCAAACTAGCCGCTGCGAAGGCAGGCGCCGTCAAAACTGCCGCCAAGCCCGCTAAGACGGCTGCTGGACCAACAGTAAATTTTATTTATTTATTTATTTTAAACTTTATTGACCAAAATATATAACAATGTACAAAGGCGGACTTAATGCTAAAAGCATTTTCTCCCAGTCAACCTTTGGGTAAAATGAAAAACACGTATGGGAATGAAATTTAGCTTGAAGACAATTATAGCACAGCAGCTTAACCGCTTGAATCGAGACGCCCTAATGGGAAACTACCCTCGCCTCAAATAATAGGTCTTTACCTATGAAATTGCCGTTCTGCCGTTCTGGCTATTCCAAGTCCAATTTTCTCTTTTTTTCGCTACGTTGGCAAAAATGCATTGTTTGCATGGGTAATTAATATGATTAATAAAAATTAAAATATAGAAAAAAAATAGTGTTAACTTATTTCATGAATAACGGCAACTTCATAAGTAAAGACCTATTAATAGTTTTCTCACTGCTATACATCTCGGCAAACTTGTGGATCAACGACCGTAGCCAAGGAAGCCTGCGCATTAGTAATTTTACATACAAAAACGTCTATTGCGCAAGTGTATTGTCTGTGATCTGTACACACATCAAAAGTGTCTAGGGATCAAGCATTTTTATGCGGATTTCTTGAGATTGAGATGTGGCTTTGTAATAAATTTATGATTTTATAAATTTATATGGATCCTTTTTGGTGCATTTCATAATTTGAATCAGGAACTGTGAATCAAATTCGAGTAAAAGATGAAAATCAGCTGTCAATATTTTCCCTATAAAAACATACAACGCATTGAAGACATTATTAGTGCTACTGTTTCCCTACTACTGATTAAAACCAACGTTATTATGGAGCGGCGACGTCATTTAAGCAGGGAAGAAATGCTCAGAGCCGTGGGAATGATAGAAGCTGGTTCCCGGCAACGTACTGTGGCTTTAGCTCTGAATACAAGTCAGAGTGTTATCAGTCGACTTTGGACACGATACCGAAGCACTGGTACCGTGGCTAAGCGCCATGGAGGACGGTATCGCTGCACCACACGGAGACAAGACCGATACATTCAAATCTTAACTCGAAGAGCTCCAACAATAACCGCCATGATGTTAGCCGTGAGGCTTCATCACTCTTCAGGGAACTTAATTAGCGACCAAACAGTCAGAAACCGCTTGCATGAAGTGAACCTTCATTCCCGAAGACCGCTACGGGTACCACCTATAGCAATGCACAATCGTAGGATTCGATATCAATGGGCTCTTGAACACAGAAATTTGGCAGAAGAACAATGGCGTTTCGTGTGCTTTTCTGATGAGTCTCGTTTTGGTATGAGACCGGATACAAGACGTATACGACACTGGAGAACCCCTGGACGCCAACAGCGATTAAAATCCTGCCAGGAAGTCCATCCTTATAGTGGTGGAACCATCATGGTATGGGCGGGTATTTGGATCGGCGGAAGAACTGAGTTGATTTGGATCAGAGGCAACCTCAACGCTCAAATTTATGCTGAGACGATTGTATCAGACGTCATCGTTCCTCTACAAGTGCAAATCGGTCCCTTATTTCAGTTAATGCATGATAATGCACGACCGCACACCGCAAGAGTTGTAAGACAGACTCTCGCCGCAGCTAACATCAATGTCCTGCCCTGGCCTGCTCAGTCGCCAGACTTGAACCCGATTGAGCATGCATGGGATATGCTACAGAGAAGAGCTCTGCCGAATATGGAGGGTATCCAGTCGCAAGAAGACCTTTTTTTGTTGTTGCAACGAACATGGGCGGCCATTCCACAGCGTGATTTGGATGAACTCATTTTGAGTATGCCAAACCGATGTTCTTGTGTTGTTAGTGTTCGCGGTAGAAATACGGATTATTAATTGTTTAAGTTACCCAATAAAATTTTAGAGAAAACTGTTATTTCAGTCTTTTTTTCGAACTTTTGTGTTAGTGGTTCAAATGTCAAAAATCCCTTTATTAGGAAAATGGCAAATTTCTTTATTAATGCAAAGGTGACTTGGTTTATCGTTACTGTGACAAACGAAAACACTTTATTTGATGAATCCTTAAAGAAAATTTTAATTAATATCAATCAGGAGAAAAGTTATTGCAAAAATATATGTTGATCCCTAGACACTTTTGATGTGTGTATTTTGCCCGCTACCTATACCAACTCCCAAAACTTTATTTTTATTAAAACTAAAGTAAAAACCCTCTAAATACCTTATCACCACAAAAAAGTTAGAGATGCGTTCAACACGAGTTTAAGAAAATTTTATAGAAATTTTGCATAAACAAGGATTAAAATCATAAAACAGTGTCTAAACTTTTTGGAGTACGACTGTCATAGATTCAGAGTTGCATAACAAAACTCCTCGGCTGTTCGTGAGCTTTCCGTTGCGTTTTCTTCTACATGGCAAAACATACTAAAAGCACTAGAAGTTTTTATTTCGCTACGTAAGCACATTTGTGTATTGGATGTTATATTACCTATCATGTTATTTCTTAAATAGCGATGTAAACCTAATGTTATATATGCATTTGTTTAGCTTGCTGCTTTGAAAATAGGCGATCCCACAAAGACAATATCTGGGACTCGAACCGAGCACCCTGTGCCTATGAACAAGATGCGCAAACGTATCGCCGAGAGGTTAAAGGAAGCACAGAACACCACGGCCATGCTGACTACCTTCAACGAATGCGATATGAGGTAAATTATGAATATTTTGTAATCGGTATAACCAAACAGAGTTTTGAAGTTACATAGGGACTTTTAATAACACCCAAATTTTTGAATTGAACACTTCTTTAGTATCGTTGTTACTTGAGATTTGATGAAACGGAAGTAGAGTATTTGACACAAGATAGGTAACCGTAATTTTAGCATTCACTATAAGAGACAGATATCCGAACGGTAACGATATTGGGGTCGAAACCAAATGATCGGAGGTTCGATCCTGAACTCGGTTATTTTTTTAATTGTTTTTTTTTTCTTTTATAAAGGTATTATTTATTGTTGAAACAATATAAGTAAAGAATATTTAAATTTGACTTATAAAGTTGAATTTTAACACAGGTGATGTCTTTTAGTCATGAAGGACTACGTGTTCACAAAGGAGACAGGACATGTTTGGCCTAAAAACCAATAACCATAAAAAATTGTTTCCTACATTCGAAATTATATATAAATTACCGTAGAAACGAATATTATCGACGGCCACTCCTGAGAACTTCTATAAACCATATACACTGAATGATTTTGAGGTTATGTTTGCAAATAGGCACATAGGTATTAGAATAATAAAAACCAAATAACTTATATAGGAAAATAGGGCAATCAAGCCAAGTACCTACCGATATTATGTATTAGATTCAGGTATATAGAGCATGTAAAATAACAGATATGTGCATGTTTTTAAAAACACGAACAGAAACTGTGTGATGATTGTGAATGAGCCACAGATTAGAGAGAATTTTTAAACTCTCGTTAATCAAAGAAAGCTAAGAGCTGTAGGTTATACAGCCATATCTTCAGCAGCTTCATTATTTTTGTTATGTTTTTATTATAACCATATTTTAGATTTTTAGTGTATCACACCTTATAATGTGTTTATTTAGGTGTTTGGCAAAAATGTACGGCAATAGACTTTATGATGTCGCCTACCATCTATATTAATTGTCTTAGCACATTTGCATGTAGTAAAAATGATAATAAAGTTGTGGATATTAATACCACCCATGTAATAAAAAAAAATATATTTTATCAATCTTTACAAAATAGATTTTTTTTTGATGTTATATAAACAACCTCGATCAGTCTTTGTGAATGTTACTACACCCATAGCCAATAAAAATGATTCGTATGTTTTCCAAACCGGTAAAAATAGAAGTCCTTTTTTAAAATTAATATATTATTTAAAGGTGGCCGTTAAAATCTAATGACTGTAAAATTAAGTATAAATTACGCCAAGAATTACTGTATATGTCAATATTTTATTTGCATTTAGGCCAATTTGACCAATCTCCTTTGTAGGTTTCACTTCTATCGCATATGAAAAGCACATGTCCGTTTTTTATTTGGTAAATACCTATTATAACATTTATTATATTTACCAAACAAAAAGATATGGATGATAAACAATTCATTATTTGTATTCGGAGCTAGTAAAGTAACAAAACCTTTGGCCTTGTACTAAAGATGGAATTTCACGACCTGCGTATAAGCTTTTCTTTCACTCCTAGTCCAGCATAGAACCCTTGAGGGGAGACAGTAAAGTTTTCCTGTTATTTAAATTAACGGTATAAAAAATTAGAAGGGTGTCTCTGTTTTGTGGAGATATAATGATATCGTCAAGATTCATCTTTCCTTTATTTGCAGCAAATTGATGGCATTTCGCAAAGCGAACCTGGAGGTGTTCTTGAAGAAATATGGCGTGAAATTGTCATTCATGTCACCCTTTTTGAAAGCGTGCGCCAACGCACTGATGGACCAGCCGGTTATCAACGGGGTCATCATAGGAGAAGAAATTATTTACAGGTATGATGATAACTTTAACGAAAAGCTTTTTTAAATTTGCATAAAACTTTGTTGAAAATCTTTTTTTCAACACATTTACTCAAAAAATGCATTTACTTAAAATTATTAATTACAGGCCATACAACGGAACGCGCGGTAAAACGTTTCACCGCACGCTCCCATACATGGCGCCGTTCGTATCCTTTACGGTTTTTTTTATCGAACTTGCTTGGAAGCTCTTTCAATCTAAAAAGAAAAAGTGATGATAGATGTGGTTCTAATTTTGACCAACCGCACATGGCGCCATTTAATTATAAGAAAAAGTTAGTTTTATTACTTAAATTAAGGCTTAAGTATAGGGGGTCTACTCTCTTTCTCCGAAACGAACTTTCGATAACGAAGTTCAAACGAAATTTAATTTTGTCAATTTAAGGTAATTAAGTATAATTTAAACGATAAACTATCAAATTGAAGCTTTCTTTGAGGACGCGTAGACAATCTACACCTTAATCCATATTCTAACGACGAATATTATTTTAATTAAAAACGAACCAGAAATATAGTAGGAAAAGTGGGTAGTTTAGATCGAAATTTCTGTTTTCGTTGAATTAGAGTAGGCCCTCAGTACCCCTAGCACGAACCATTATCGAATTCGAATAGTTTTCAAACCGAAATGCCAATGCTGATTTCCCGCAAATGTGTTGCAAAACGTTGTATGACATTCGTGCGGATTTGTATTGCGGTATATATTCAAAAAAAATCATAATTCAATATCGTTTATTCAGTCTAGGCTGTTACAAGCACTTGTGAATGTCGAAAAGCTACGCCATCGGTTCGCAAATCTACGGCGGGAGACCTTATACTGAGAAGAACCGGCAAGAAACTCAGCAAGGGCTGATTTTTTCTCCCTGTATTATATACAGAGTCGTCAATTTGAAAAATGACTTCAATATGAGATAACTCATGAAGTCACTTTCCATTACAAATGTAAATGATAGAACAATTATGACTATAAAATAATAAATATAAAAAACAGATTTAAAAATAAAAAAAAGTTTAGGAATGCTGTGTCCTACTGTTTAGGCATAAAAACAAATGTACCATTAAAGTTAAATACAACGATTAATAGTACCCAATGTAGCAAGAGCAGACTCATCTCCGCTGGCAGCACCCGTTCACGAGCATGACGCATGAACCAGCCATCGCTTCGCTCAACCATTTTTTAGGGAACGTATCGACCCGTCTCACACGACACCGCCGAAGAGATTTTTAAGAGAGCATGACTACTCATAACCACATATGGATACTAGATAGCAAAATAGGGGAAAAAAATTAAGTACCAGTGTACATTACTATAAAAAACTATAAACACAACTGTAGAACACATGCATGTGATTACCTAAACACTAGTGTCCACTCTGCCACTACTCTCCAAACCCAAAACCAAACCCAACATCAGTGTCCCCCCTTCACTCTGTATAGAGAATGACAAGGATACACCGCTGCAAAACCAAAGTTCAGGTCTAGAGAACCATGCCAGAATCCACACCACCATTAAATCTTTATCTCAGAAATAATAAATGTTCATCTAAATTTTTTTTTTGCTGTGCCATACAGTATAAATACAATTACAAATAAAATTTAAATTAAATAAATAATTATCATTATAATAATAAAGTAGTATAGAGCAGACTCATCTCCGCTGGCAGCACCCGTTCACGAGCATGACGCATGAACCAACCATCGTTTCGCTCAACCATATTGTAGGGAACGCAACGACCCGCCTCACACGACACCGCCGAAGAGATTTTTAAGAGAGCATTACTACCCATAACCACTCAAACCAAACTAAAATAGTTACTTAGAATTAAGGTAATTTATCTGTACGACACTGCAAACAAATACAAAACAAATTTGCAGTTACAGCCATGCAGTTTTGTCATTCAAGTATTCTTTAATAGTATAATAGCCTTTCTTAAGTAAACAATTTTTAATGTGACATTTGAACTCATTTATGGGTAACTCAAGAATGGTATCAGGAATTTTATTATAAAAATGTATACCTTGACCCATAAAAGATCGGTAAACCTTCTGTAACCTGTAGGGTGGCAATGCAAGCTTATTTCTATTCCTTGTGTTAAAATTATGCACGTTACTGTGTTTGGTATACAAATTGACATTATTTTTAACAAGGAGTAAACAATTGTAAATGAATTGAGAAGCACCAGTCAAAATGTCAATTTCTTTAAATTTTTCTCTAAGAGGTTTTCGGCTACTCAATTGATAAATAGATCTCACAGCTCTTTTTTGTAGAATGAATATACTTTCAATATCAGCTGCTATAATCAACTTACCGCCCTAATATGATAAATAAATATTTTTGTTTTTAAATCGTCAGGCTTTTCCTTTCGCCCTTTTTGGCTGTTTTTAAAATATGAAGAAACTCGGGGATATAACACAAGTCTTCCAGATGGACGCAGCACAACTGGGTAACGGACCCTTATAATTGTGCTACGTCTATCCGGAAGAGAAGATTCGGAACCCGAAAGCAGTTAGTTACCTAATGCAGTGTAGTTGACAAGCTTTAGCTCATATCTCATAAATAGTTATAAAGATATTCGCATCTTTGTTTGCATGGGATAATTTACCATTTATCTGCATACTGACCTATGTTAGTTGAATCAGTGGACCAAATTATAGAAATGATAACATACTTAAAGAAAGAAATAAACGTAACAAAGAGGGTGAATCAGGATCCTGTCTCAGCTAAAACTGGTACTACGACAGTCGCATCAGCGTTGATATCCTGTTAGCAGAGCATGTTATTTATTAATAACAAACAAAAAATATAATGTATCAGACACACAGACATCTATTTTTAATATTATCTGTTTCCTATTCGTCATTTCTCAGGGATTACGTAGACATTTCGGTGGCGGTGGCGACACCACGGGGGCTTGTGGTGCCAGTTGTACGGAACGTCGACTCGATGGACTACCCGCGGATAGAGCTGTCAATCAACGCGCTTGCTGCGAAGGCCAGAGATGGTTTGAAGTTTTATTATATTCCTTCCTGGTTTTTTAACAGTTATACTCGGATTTTCTGAACGCCCATCCGGGAAAGTCACTCCCACCTTACAGAAGAACAGTGAAATAGCATTGCTTTTAGATGGTGTTGTGTTTCTGTCGATGAGTAAGGTTCTTGGCCCCGTGAGGTAGGGGATGGGTAGGGTTGCCACCTTTTTTATGTCCAAATAAAGTACAAAGGTAGAAATAAAAGTACATTGTGTCCAAAATAAAGTACTTTTTATTCCACTTTATTAGTAAGCTTAAAAATATATTTTACGTTGCGTATAGCAACTTTTAATGAATAATTTGTGGCTACTAAAAATCTGTAATTCTTATCCGCAATGGGAAAGGCCATTGTACAAAGCCATACAGCCGCGACAATGTTGCAGGAATGAGCTAAGGGTGACATTATACGTACTGTTGTTCCGTTTTACGCAAAAATTCATCCTATCCTCTTATTGTATGTTTTATGTAAAATTAATCCCCAAATAATGAAATCACATTAAATAAAGTATTTTCGCGTACTTTATTGTTGGCATAAAGTATAGAGTACAATTACCTGAAATAACGTACAATACTTTATAATAAAGTGGTGGCGTGAGCGTGGCGTCCTCAGTTATCACTTACCATCAGGTGAGCCGTCCGCTCGTATGCCCCCTATAATATATAAAAAAAAAACTTGTTTTTCCTATTCATAGGTAAGCTGACTCCGGCGGACATGCAGGGAGGCACGTTTACGATCAGCAACGGCGGCGTGTTCGGCTCGCTGCTGTCCATGCCCATCATCAACCTGCCACAGTCGGCCATCTTGGGCATGCACGCCATATTCCAGAGACCCGTGGCTATCGCGGGAAAGGTAAGCTTTCCATTCTCATAGACCTGTAATAAGGCGGTCTTGAAAAGGCGGGTGAACATTTTCCTTCAGAATCGGCAACGGTGTGTTGGCAGGGGCGTATTTAAAAATCTGGCGCCCTAGGCCACTTACGATGTGCAGTTCATGCATTTTTTAATCATCAAAATAAAAGTCAGTCTCGAATGCATTTATATGCTTTTGCCGTCGCCCTTTGCAGCTCTTGCAGCCGCTCCTCGCAGTCGCGCCCCGGGCAATGGTCCTCTTGGCCCTAGGGCTAATACGCCCCTGTGTGTGTGGGTACCCTTGTTGCTGCAAGTGACCATGGGCGGCAGTAACCACTTGCCATCAGGTGGACTGCCAACTCGTTCGCCTGCATAAACATAAAAGGGCTTCAAGGGGATTTTTCAGGGCAGGCAGCGATGCGAGTGATATTTTTGGTATTACAAACGTCTATAGGCTAAATGGTGACCACTTACCTTTAGGCGGGCTATACACGCATGGCTGTATGGCCCGCAGAACATAGAAGAAAATAGGTATTTTTGTTCAAGTCCTACCAGCGATCGATGCGCATATATATGCTTCGGTCTTTGCTGCCTAATTAATAAACGTAACCTTTTTTTCAGGTTGAAATCAGACCCATGATGTACCTAGCGCTCTCCTACGACCACAGACTGATAGACGGCCGCGAAGCAGTCATGTTCCTCAGGAAAGTAAAGGCCGGCGTGGAAGATCCCACTTCGATCTTAGCTGGAGTGTAATCAATATTTCATGAGCACAGGAGGTTCTAATTATATTTAGGGCCTGCGCTGCGTTAAGCGGGAACACGGAGCGGACGTCCTCTACGTGACTGCGTGAGGCTAGTCTCCCGTCGCAGAGCTGTTCTATAAAATAAAATGAAACTGCACGCGGAGCGGACGTCTGATCCGTGCTCCCACTTAACGCAGTGCAGGCCCTTAAGCTTGACTTGAAAATTAGTATTTTAAACCATTTTTTTGATCTTATAACCTTTACGAATATCACTGTAATATTATTCCTTAAATTATACTAATGAAACACTTTTACATACAAAAAATCAATGTAAACGATCGGGCTAACCAATGTATACAAACTAGCTAGCTGTTTTTTTTAATGTAATAATTTATTATTAAATGATAAAAAGTAGTTTTTTTTTCACGTTCGACCCCATTTATTTATTTTTTGTTCCAGCAGGAACAAAAACCTAGCCCAGCCTAACTTACTGGCAGCAGCCAGTAAGTTAGGCTGGGCTTCCCGAGACTTGGAAACACCTTTATTCTGAGCATAGTCCAGGAAATAAAGCTCAAAAAACTTTGTAATTTCATATTTCGGCCAGCATCGACTTCCATAAATGTTTGGAATTATAGTACAGTCAATCTGTCGAAAAAAATATCGTTTCAGTGAAAAAAAAACCTAAAGGGTAAGTCTTGTTTTTTCTGTTGCCAAATGACGTCAGTAAGCCACCTTGGCGATGGGCATGTTCAACTCGTAGGCGTGTTTTGAAAAACTCAAAAAAACCGTCATAAATTTTTTGAAACGCATTTTTCTTGTTTTGTATGCATTTTAGAAACTTTTTTTTCGACCATAATTGTAGAGGGCGTTGAGTGCTACAATTTATGTTATTGTTGCAATCTCGTACAACAAAAAATGCGCATTGTAAGTGGCACTAAAGTCTCAAAAAAAGGGTTTTTTCACTTTTTCACCCTGAAAATATCATTTCAATGGAAAACTTTAAATGGCAAAGTTGTTTCGTACATAATTACCAACAACTTTTATATAAACAATTTTTTTGTATTACTTACCGTTTTCAAGTTATAAATTGCGCAGGTATGAAAAATCCAATAGAGCGGTTTTGGGCAGTTCAAGTACACATTTGCAGTGCACATTTTAATAGCGCCACCTACAATGCGCATTTTTTGTTGTACGAGATTGCAACACTGACATAAATTGTAGTACTCAACGCCCTCTACCATTATGGTCGAAAAAAAAGTTTCTAAAATGCATACAAAACAAGAAAAATGCGTTTCAAAAAAATTTTGACGTTTTTTTTGAGTTTTTAAAAAAACGCCTACGAGTTGAACATGCCCATCGCCAAGGTGTCTTACTGACGTCATTTGGCAACAGAAAAAACAAGACTTACCCTTTAGGTTTTTTTTTCACCACTCAACCTACAGATTGACTGTACTATTAGACTCATCTTCTAATTCAAAGTCTATATTTCGATGGGCGCTTTTTATTTTATAAGGGTGAAAGCTGCCCATTATTGTCAAAACTTCTAAAATAACATTCAAACCCTGATGGGTAAAATTTGGTTTGATTTAGTTAATTAATGATTGTTTTGTGCTTTGGAATACAATTTCATAATATTTCAACACTTATTAGAGCTAAATGAAAAAAAAGGTTTACCCTTATCGATCGATCTAGTAGATTCGAATCAAATTGACTGTAAAAGACTGACAATCAAGTGGTTCTATACCTAAGGGTTCCGTTTTTGCCGATTGAGGTAAGGAACTCTAAAAATTAAAATACGTGCATACACGGACAAAAATAAAAAATTGCAAACAGATAAAAATAAATTTATGTTTCTTCATTGTCGTCGTGGTCGTTTAACATCCGCATCTTCTTCTACTGCTGGCTGGGTCTGGTGGCACTATTATTGCAATCGTCACTAGAGCACTATTATGATACATGGGCCATGCGAAAATTTTAATTATAAGTCACCTTGTATGCAAAACAGAAATTGCTCTGAGAGGTATCCCAGGCCTTTACTCAGTGAAACACAAACCAGGGACGACGGCTACCGGCAATATAGAAGACGTTCTTCAGTCAAAGGTGGATTTACTATTGACATTAATGGAATAGTGATTGATAACCGCTGGGTAGTTCCCAAGGTAGTTCCACCCCAAGTAACACAGATGAGCTGCACAAAAGCTGCATAGAAGATAAATTTTGAACCTAAGGCTGATTTAGCCAAGCTGCACAAAGGCTGATTAAACCGCTATACAACCCTTGTAATTCCAAAATGGGCCCCAAATTAACCAGCCTTGGGCTGATGAATGTCTGCTTAAAGGCTGTCTACGTCTTGTAAAAGAGCTGCATTTAGGCTAAACCAGCTTAATTGTGCAGCTTATTCTCTACTTTTCAGCCGCTATCAAGCTTTTATCCATTGGTAAGTTTCATTGGGGCTGGATAGTGGCAAAAGAAAAAAATAAATTAAAATGAAATGTCAAAAATGTCTTAGTATTTTATAAATTGTTATGGCGTGCGCGTGGAAGCTATAATTGCTGGAATTGGAAATTATATTGTAAGGTAAGTATAGTGCGATTTTCTTATTATACTATATGTTCTAAGTGCGGAGAAAGTTTTACTGTAAATGTATATATTAAATTACATCTCATTTTTCACGCGCCCTTCATATAACGCCTATTTAAGATATAATCGAAAGAAAATTGTGAGCTGAAAATTTTTGTGAAATCACTTTATGTCTACAATTTGATTATTTGTGACTCGTAAAATTAATATTTATAAACTTATAGCTAAAACAGCTCATAATAAAAAGCCAAAAGCTTTTAAATTGCAGAAAACATACATTATTTTATCATCCGATTACTATCAAGATCGGACACAATGGCTGCCGTTTGTAAAGCAGCTCTGGCTCTTTGTTTCAGCTGTTATAATTCTATAGACTGCACACGGGTATCTATGGCAACCGTTGATCAGCTCATAGCTTTCTTATGTCTGTACAAAGTATGAAATAGTTACCTTAATCTGACTAGCGGTATAGTAACTACACTTTTAGTCAGCCTATTGGAGATCCTCGATAGTTATTTCGATACATTAAAACCCATGAATTTATTGCAAACTATTGCTTAATTGGGATTAAACGGAATACTTTAATTTATGTATGGTATTTATTTCTTTTATTAGGTTAAAGTTTGATTATATACTTACCTACTAAAATTTTTTTTTAGCTCTCTCGGTTAGGTAGTGACACCTATCTAGTACCGGTAAAGAAATAATTGATTCGTTTGATAAATAATAAATGTCGCGCGTAACGCGTAACAGTTTGATCGTCATACGATACGACACATAAATAGTATGTGTATGTATGTACAATTAACAATAAAAATATATAAGTCACATTCAAGTTTTACGCTTTTATACTTAGGTACATCGACTAAGTAATTCTTATTATTTAGTAGTCATCAAAATCATAACTAGTTAAAATTACTATAATTAATATCAATTAATAATAATATATAGTATAATATATTTATTAATGTTAATTATAATTTGTTGTTAGTTATAAATATATTTAATCAATAATTTTAACTAGTTACGATTATGATGACTACTACATAATTAGAATTACTTAGGTAGTCGATGTATATACCACTGCCATAACTAGAACTTTACTAAAAAGTAATACTAAACATAGGTACTTACATAACTTCATGAACCCTAAAAACATAACTCTTTTTTTTTGTTTGCTGATAAAGACATCCCAGTCGCCGCTATGCTTGCTATCCTTTTCTTTCTAACAAGATAAAACGAAATGTAACGCGATCACATTCATATAAACAATAACAAAAGTTTGAAGCGTGCCGACGACGCGGCGACGGACGTGCGGTTACTTTGGCACACGAGGACAACGTTTCGCAGAGATAGAAGTGTAATTACTTGTTAATTAGAACGAAGATTCTTTAAAAATAAAATAAAAACTAATCATTTCTTTGTAGAGGTAACTATTTTTCCGCAATATATGTGCGTTTGATA
Organism: Chilo suppressalis; assembly: GCA_902850365.2. NCBI lineage: Eukaryota > Metazoa > Arthropoda > Insecta > Lepidoptera > Crambidae > Chilo > Chilo suppressalis. The sequence goes on from OU963910.1 coordinate 4,465,166, forward strand.
TGTTAGTGATAAGTTCATTGTGTTAGTGTTGTTGAAAGTTATAAGTAATTAAATGAAATATTTTATTTTTCAGTGCCAGGAGCAAATCATGCCATTCAAAATTGTTCAAACGATTGAAAAACAACAACCAAAGTTGACTATAGTTCCTGCTTACTGGGAATATAACGGTGTGTTACGATTACCTAAAATAGGTGCCAGAAAGTTAGTTACTAACGGAGATTCCAGACCACTTCAAGGATGGGTATCTATGAAATGTACTGTCAAGCGGTCGTCATTTCAAACATATCGAGAAGCTGAAGAAGAACTAACTCTTATGGAAAACAAAAGTGACACAGATGTTCCTGAACATGAAGGGATTAATTTGAACGCAATTCAAGATACTAACTACAATTCGATGGCCGAAAATTTGGTAAGTATATTTAGCTGTTTAGGTACCTAATAGTTGCACATAATACTAACAAAATGAAAGATGATCTAGTAATGTATTTGATTTAAATAATAATCTATCCTCGTAAGCCCGGATGTCCTTATAAAGGAACAAAATCGTTACAGTCATTAAGACCGAAGCTTGTTTATAAAATTTGGATAGTCGAATAGAAATATTTTTTGTTTCAGATTTTGCTCAATCGCGGCACAGAGGAGGAAATACCTGCGCCACGTACGAGTACTTCAACCGCTGCAGCGCCCGGAGAAATTGAGTATATAATATCGACGAGTGAGCTACCAAATACCATTACAGATCTTCAAAACGTACAAATTGATACAAATATTTTTGAAGAAATATTGAAAAATCAAAATAAAATATTAGAAAATCAAAATGTGATTCTGCAAAATCAATGCGTCATGCAAAAAATGCAACAATGTGTGTTGGATAAAGAAGAAATAAATTGTAAACAGATTTCAAATTTAGTGGTTCTTGTAGAAGATTCCTTTACAAGACTAAGGCAACAAAACAAAAGAGAAACTGTTGTTTCTCTTGGCGATGCTAACGCTTTTGAGAAAGAAAGTTTTTATATCAAACCCTTGGCCAATGTTAAGGAATTGGAAGAATTGGAATGTAAATTATCTGACAATGTGGAAAAAAGTCTTTTAGAACAACGCTTTGAATTCTTATGTACAAGATCAGCTGGAAAAGGAATCAATTGTGCCTATAAGTTGCTAGATATTATATTTCGCAGAGATTTCTTATGTAAATGCTCCTGGTCAGGTGGTAGCAGAGGAAATGCAACTAAAATTGGCCTGAAAGGGTTCAAAAATGTTTTGAGTTTTTTTTACAACATGGTTCACTCATGGGACCCACTCTACACCTATGAAGACAACGAAAATTTTTTCAAAATGGTGACCAAAAATGCTACGAAACGATCAGAAATTAAAGATCTCAGAGCATCAACAAAACGCAAACGCCAGGAGGTAAAAGAAAGTAAAAACAAAAAGAGTAAGACAGAAACATCGCAGGAAGCAGAAACTGTAGAAAGCAGCCAAGAAAACCCGAACCAAGAAAAAGAAGACCGGGAAATTGAAAATCGAGAAATTGAGAATCAAGAAAATGAAAATCAAGATATTGAGAATCAAGAAATCGAAAACCGAGAAACTGAGAATCAAGAAAATAATGAATCAGAAAATAATGAAGAAGAATCGCTCTGCTGATTATTTAAAAAAAAAAATAATTCTAACTTTTTAATTTTTATTATTTTGTTTATGTGCATTTACAGTAAGTACTGACTAAGCACTACCTATTTTAATTTTAAGTTACGCAATCTCGTGGCGGCGATTATGATGTCATACTTTTATTACTTATTAAACCAAGATACAGACCGACTGCTATCTAACTGCAAATCGACTGCCAAATGGCAGTTGAGATGCAGTTTGAATGTAGCTGGCTCGACTGCACTGAAACTGCCGTCGATGACAACTGCATTCAAACTGTATCTCGATTGCCATTTGGCAGTTGGAATGCAGTCCATCTGTTTAGTCCTGTTTACTATTAAGGTACGAAATCTCGTGGCTGTGATTATGATGTTACACTTTTATTAATAAGTACATACCTATTATATAGATGCAAAATCATGCGACTGATTTTACTAGAAGTAAGAACTTAAACAATGTATCAGTACATACTTTAAATCTAATAAGCGGAGATACATATTAGTAGTAAATGTTGAACCTTTAGTAGAGGTACTAGAACAGCAATAAAAAATATAAGTTGAATAGCGTTATTTTATTTAAAATGTTTTTAATTATACAGTGTGTATGAGAGGTATGAAATACAACTCCTTTTTATGTTCTATACATACTAATTTCAATTTAACGTTTTCCAGCTTCACCGTTACCTCAATGCGCTCATTTTCTGGCATTTTAGCTTTAAAAATATTAAAGTTTGATGATTTAACGGGGTGATCAAAAACTTCTCTCAGCCCTGTTATTAAATACCCGTTAATTGTTAGATTTTCTTCTTTTACTTCTTTCAATTCAAAAATATCGTTAGTATGTGTCATGAAATACTTATCTTGTGGCTTCTTTGAAAGGCAAAAGTACTGGAAATAAATCTTAGTATGTTTGTTATAAGTTTTCTTTATGAATGGGCCCTTGTATTGGTTTTTTGTTTTCAAATCATCACCAAGTTTTTCAAAGTTCTCACTTAGTCTTTTTGCTACTTGAGGAAGTGGTTTCTTACCACCTCGCAACATTTTTTTAATTAAATATAATTTGTTTTCAAAAGGATATGCACTGAAAGTTTGCAGCGGGCCATATCTTTCCACCTCTTCAACAACGTGGAGTAAATTGTGAACATTACTCGTAATATAATCTACCCCATAAAAATCTTTGTAATGTTGAACAAAATACTGGAGCAACTCTTTTGCTAATGGCAAAAAATGCAAGTATTCCTTGCTGGAACATATCGTTATTGCGCAATATAAAAACAGAAAATGCACGAATGCATCCCGTGGTAGCACATCTGGCAGTATAATGATGCTCAGGTAAAACAAAAAACTTCTATATTCAGAAGCTTTCCAGTGGACAAGACAATCTATACCTCTGACCGATCTATGTATCTCAGACGGAAGTTTACATTTGAGTAAAAAAATCATTACCACATCTATGTTTCTTGAACACCATTTTGTAACAAATTTTCCCAAATTGCCATCTCGCCAACCAATTAGCAATCTCTTCATGACACCCAAGTCTATGAGATGTAAACAATCTGCCACTGGAAAATCGTTTACCATGTCTATTGGGAGCTGTAAAAGTGGAGAGTCAGACTTGTGATGAGCACCATACTGTTTACCTCTGAACCCATCGTTTGTTCTAGCAGAAGACGTTACTTGCGGAAAATATACAGTGTGTGAGTTGTGGGAGTACTCTCCAACAGTATTACATTTTAGGCAGCCATGTTTCCCATTGAAGTTACACACACCTGTAAAATAAACAAAAGAATAATTAATAAAATAATTAATTTATGTGATACAATGAGCAGCAGCTGTCAAAATTTCCATTAATTACGGACCAAGCCAATTGGAAAGCGCAGTATGTGTGTTATATTCTCAGGGGTTTTCGGCTATTCTTTAAATTTATTAATTCTTACGTACACTATATATGCAAACGACTGAAAGAACTACAGATAAGAAAAAAAAATTATTTACCTTTTATGTAGGCTCTTGCAGGGGAATCGCAAACAAAGCATCTTATCCTGATCGTTACTGTTTTGTTGCAATTACTAAGATAGATTCCATTATCTAATAAGTATTTCATTTCCGTTACAAATTTCTCCAAATATTTTTCAAGGCTTTTAGGTTTTCCGATTCCACAATATATTCCAATTACAAATGGTTCTAAGATAAGATCTTCTAAGATATTACATATAAAATGGGCCAAAATTCTTTTTTAGAACTTTTGTATATAGGAAGGCCATCAAAGTTGATGTTTAAATTTATAATATCTGGTACATTCACCCACTTTTCCAAACATATTTGAAGAGAATCTGTAAGTCCATTATGCCAATATTCACCATCAAGTTGGATTTCTACTATACTAATACTTCTGGGAGTACGTAGAAGCGTTCTAGGATCATTTGGTAAAGTATTGGGAAATCTACTATTTATTATTTTTGACAAATCTTTTAACGCTGCTTGAGCAATATTTTTTTCTATGGCCCATTTTCTTATTTGTTCACGAAATAGAATATCGTTCGAAAACTTGCTTTCTTCAGCGTCTTCATCAGTGTCACTGTCTGAACTTCTATAAAAGGATGGAGTATGAATTTCATTATTTTCTGTAATGTTTGAATATCTAGAACCCTCGTTGAAAACTAAAACTCGCTCTTGTCTCTGGCTGAAATACGGTAGATCACTACAATTTTCAGGAGGATTGTCATTTGGTATGCTAACAATATTTTTTAAGAATACGGAACCATTACCGCTATTCGTTGAATCACTCTCTTCACTGAATTCTTGACATGGCATGGATACTGACGTTGATGGGCCAAGCTGATCAAAATTTTGGTTATTTTCGCAAGTTTTATACTTGGAATCATGGACGTATAAAAAAAGGCGGACAGAGTTTCGGCTAAGACAATACTGAGGCACCGTAATGGCGGCGGCTATTGATGAGTGAGTGAATTGTAGGGTTGCTAGGTTAGCCAATTTTTTACCAATAAAAAACGGTAAAAACATGAAAATATTTTGATTGTTCAAAATTTTACTTTTTGCCCGACTGCGGAGGATAATGTTTTTCGAGCGTATGTATGCATGTATGTATGTATGTCCAATAATTTGGCACGCCCTACAGCCTGAACGTCTTGACGGATTTTGACCTGCGAGGTGTCATTTGATTTGTCGTGATTGTGTGAGTGGCATTCGGTATATTAAAATTTCAAAAAATCAAAATAACAGATTTTATGCACCAAAATGAAACATTTTGAAAAAAAAGTATAAGTATTTTTATAACTCGTCAAGCGAGGTATCAAAGTGAAGGATTTTAAAAGAATATTTAGAAAATATGTAACTCGTGTAATTAAAAAATAATGAAATTAAAATGTCGAAAATAAAAAAAAATGTACTAAAAAGAAAAAAACAAGTCCAGTAGTCTAGAATTCTGTTTAATAAGGAATAAAGTTACTTTAACAGTCGGGACTCATTAGAAATTCTAGAATGTATCGAATTTTCTCAATATTGGGTAAATCAACTAAATATAGATGGCCTAGTCTGCATTCTCTTTCATATTTCTTAAAATAAACTAACACCCATTGAGTACTGTTTGTAATTGAGGAGTTCCATTGTTTTCCTCCGAAAGTACTCATCAGATCTCCAGTAAATTAATATGCAGCCATCTCGTTAGTAAACTGATTAAAACAAAAAAAGAATCATCATAAACGGTTCACGAATCTCGGAGATCTGCGCGAACAACAATAAAAAAAAACAAACATGACGGACAGCGAATCTCTTTCTTTTTGAAGTCGGTTAAAAAATTTAATCAACCTTTTGAGGTAATGCATACGTAATAACACGCCGGAGTCCTCCTTTAGTTGTATATAAGTCTTGAGCTTCAAAATGAAGACCAAAAATGACACTACTACATATTTGTTTGGAAATAATTCATTTTCCAGTAATTTCTCCATACTACATTTTCTTTAGGAAATCTGATAAAAAAGAATAATAAATAATAGATTGAAGTTAATGTCAACCCAATTTCCCATATTTTAGGTAATATGGTTACATGATCATTGGCAACACTGGGCTTTAGACTAATCATTTTGTCCTTAGAATTAAAATTGATTTCGATTTCTAAAAACTAGAAAAAAGTGATTCAATTATTCATTTACGTATGAAACGTGATTCCTGGATTTTTTTTCTTTCGGTCACTACGGTTTTTACACCTTTTTACAAGCAAGATATCTTGTTTAGCTTATTTTTTATCTCCACGAAACGTGTCGGCTGCTTTGACGTCTGCACGCGTAGTGGCTGACTATTGTGTGAATGTGTGCGTGCCGGCTTGTACGTACAGCGACCTGGCCGACTCTGAGCGACACAGTTTATTGTTTACCGGGACTCTGTCCGCCTTTTTTTATAAGTCCATGCTTGGAATATTGTTTTGAGAGTTTTCTCTTAATCCCACCACTTCGTTTTCTCTTTTTCCAAGGTTTTATGTCCATTTTACTAACACCAATCGATGCACTACTGTTCCTTTAGTGAAATGACCTAATCTGCTACAGGAGTAAAATTAAGCCGTTAGAATTATAAAACTCTTGAGTAATTCTAATAAACCGCCTCAAGCTGCATTAAAGCTTTTAGTAGAACTTTAAAGCTTTTGGCTTTAAAGAAGAACTCGTTAGAAGTTTAGTAGATATAAAAACATTTTTTTATTCTCCTTTGCAAACATAAGCGTGTTAAGAGTTCCCAAAACGACCATTGTCAAGCTTACTTGAATAGCATTTAAAGAGAATAAACCTACTCTTTTAAACAACCTTTTGGTGCAAACTGTTGTACAGCCAACGTCTGCACAAGAGCTTATAAGTTACCTAATTAACCAAACATATACAAGCTTAAGGTTTTTTTACAAGTTAAGAGAATAAGTTGCAACCAGCGGCTGGACAGTAACTTTTTAATTAACTGTTATAATGCTAAGAGTATATTGTTGCTCTTTATTGCAGCTCTTAATCAGCAAGACTGTACAAAACTAGAAAAAATCACTCTTGCACAGTCTTCAGCTTCACCCAGAACCTTTATATATCTCTAGTGGAGTGTTATTCTGGTTAAAAGCTTACTTATTTCTGAAAATTCAGCCTGTGTGCTACTTGGGACATAATCCAGTTCTTTTGGTAACCTTTATTTTTCCATCAAATCCCAGCACTACAACGGTGGTATGGTTCAGTCTCACCCTACCCCCAGGGGTATGGCTAGGGGTATGGTGGGTCTGGCATATTTAAAGCGCAATCAATAAAAAACATTAGCAGATACATAAATAAAGGATCCGACCAGGCCACTTTTGCTTTAGAAAATTAAAAAGGTGAAGTATAGATTTACTAAAGGACTGGGAGTGGGAGTGTGCATAAGTAGTTCAGAGGCGGTATGGCCAATTCTTGGATTTCCGATTCATGTCCGCTTCCCCACCATGTTTTATCTTGCGGTTCATCTGGAAAATGGCCAAAGAGTATATGTTAATCAGCAAAACCTCGCAGATAAACTTACAATCCCACCAAAAACTACACTTCTTGCCTTCTTTGAGTTGTGTCGTACTGATGATTTGCAATAATCATTTTATATTTCCAAGTACCAGCATATTATGTTTGGACTAATTTATGATTCGGAAGGAGGAAACGTGGAGTAAACGTAGATTGATGACCTGACATTAAAATGAACCTGCTCTGGGTAGAGTGTATACAATACAACCCTAACAATACGGAGTGTTTTCATCCTCGAATGCTACTCCATGAAATTCGAGACCGCACGTCATTCGAAGCGTTATTGTAAACCCTAGACCCTACTTATGAGTCTTCTTGCAAGGCTTTAGGCTTGCTTGAAAATGATGACAACCGGCATGCGGTATTTACCCAGATGAATAGTCTGAAACTTTTTAGTTGTTAATTTTTTTGTTGATTATGTATTAAAAAAATGTAAAAAATTATAAAAAAAATATTTATAACGTGACTTCCAGGAATATATCCGTCCTATATATAGGACAGTAAGATAATGGTGTCGATTCCGGTATGATTCTCTAAACCTAAACTTAAATTTGACAACAGTGTGTCCTTGTCATTCTCTATACAGAGTAAAAAGGACAGACTGATGTTAAATTTAGATTTAAGTTTAGAGAATCCTGTCAGAATCGAAACCAATAAGTAGGTAATAGCGAAAATTTTGAAGATTGAATTATGCATTTACTTATATCAATTATAATATGCATTAAATTCAGTGTTATTATTATTTACTAATATACTGTAATAATTTTACTTGAATGATGAATTTTAAAATAAATAGCATACTCCCTGATCACAATTTTTGAAGTGATGACTACATGACCCTGATGACGATGGGCTTGATTTGACCGTGGAACACCTAATATGATTTTAGATTTGTTCAACTTCCCATTTGCTCTTGTTGGGTGTGTGGTGTGGGTTGGTCTTCTCTATCAGTCAAAAAATGCAAATATCACAAAAAGACTGGACAATGTTTGCACCACGATATAATGGTCCTTATACTCATCTACACCTCAGATGACAGTTGTCTTCTTTCGTTGCGACAACTTGTTACGGCTCAATCTAACGGAACATCTAAGATCCAGGCTTCGAATCCATAACAATAACATACCCTAACATTTCCCAAGGAGTTTACTCAACGTGGTCGTTTACGATCACATCACACAACGAGCAACGGAGAGAATGCATTTCCCTACACAATACGAATCAGAAATGAAGAAATCCGTAAAAGAACTAAAATAATGAATGGGCGGGTACGTAGCGAGGAGAACCGATGGCCGTTGGGGCGAAAAGGTTCTCGAATGGCGAACACGCACCGATGCTCAGTGGGCAGCTCCACCAGGTGGACCAATAATCTAGTAAAGGTCGTGGGAAGCTAATGGATGCGAGTGGCGAAAGACCTGTGTGGAGCTCGTTGGGGAAAGCCTATGCTCAGCCATAGATAAATGATTGGTCTCGCTTCACTCGAAGCGAGGCCTTCTTTTCTTGAAAAACGATAGACAAGAGAGAGAGAGGTCGGCCACAGATTGTAAACGCCTCTTCCATAGACTACCGACTATAGACAATACATCACACATTTAATTAATATGAACGCAGCAACTAACTTTTTTGCGAATGACAACACTTATACTACATATGTCAAGAATGTCAAAAAAATCATAGACCATGGCTGTGTATTTTTAACAAACTCAACATTGATCAAACTCGTGTTTAGTGCGCAAGGATTTGTTATTAAATACACATACAACAACATTAAATACCCTTTACATTTTAGGAAACTTCATATTTCATATAATTGTTGAAATAGTATGAAGTAATCATAACATAATGAGACGAGGTCATGCAGGCATTGGTGGTTGGCGAAATGAAAATCCAAGAAATTTTAAGCCAAGAGGCGGTGCAGTGCCTCCATTTAGACCGAGTAGAGGCTACCCTATACAGGAATCATCAAGGTATTCGGTTTTTTACTATTTATTGTATAAATTCTGAACAGATAACATTGCATCATTTTGCGCGCCTAATACTTCTCATAACATTGATATATGTTTGGATCCCATGTCCTAGACATGTTGATACTGAACAGATATTGAAAACATAAATTTTACTGAAATTCAATCTCGTATTTTACGATTACATTAGGTAAAACCAGCAAAAACATACCAAAAAACTTCAATTACAACCTGCCCTGAAAATAACGAACAACAATAAACAATCAACCCAATCGGTTATACTGTTCATAAATTATGTTCTGTTCCCATTCATGTGGAATTGGATTTGTTTATAACTTGTTGTATGCATAAAAATATCTTAAGAATACTGGTGACCAGTGTGTCAGAAACCTGATTAAAAAAGTATAGGTACTTTAGTTACCTGTTTGAATTTAGGAATATTAATAACCTTTAAAATTTTTACTGTGATTTATATTTACAAAAGTTGAACCCTCTCATCCATAAACAAAACTGTTAGTATTCTTTTCTATATTTAATAACTTAGTTTACTCACTATAGCTAAATATGTGGTATTGATTTATTCTGTATTTTCACTGTAGAGAGTGAGAAAGTATCCATCTTTTGATCTATTTACATTATTTCAAAATGAAAAATGTTAAGCAGCTATGATTTATTATCAAAATATGCAAAATGCATTGGATCATGGTCACAATGCTTAGGTTGACATTGATTTCTGATTAACAAACTAAAACACATAACTCAATCATTTTAAAATCTCATAGAACTAAACTGTAGTTTTAACTTTGCTAAAATTTAATGTTGGAATAGTATCATAATCCAAATACATGATGAAACAAGCTAAACAAAAAGAAACTTCAAAGTTTCCTTCCTAACAAAACTTAATACATAGACGCATTATACGCTTTTATTAGTTTCACCTGTATGTTTGTATGTATGTAACTCGTTGGACTCAATTTTACCCAACTTTAAGTGATCGGATTTACTTTAAACTTGGCAAATATATGTAGATTAGATGTCAATAAAATATTATGGTAACACTGCGCTGGATGATGGAACTGGTAGGTGGCTGATGGAACCCTGGACTGCCTACTAGTAAAGAATCGAGTTAGGGCTCACGAGATTCATCTTAACATAATAAAACTTGGCAATTATATGTAGATTAGATGACAATACAATATTGATGTACACTATTGATGGACTTTGATTGTATATTCAACTGTTATAAAAAGTATTTTAACTCAATATGTTTCAATAATTTTCAAAAATTCTATAATAAAAATAAAGTTATGAAAAGAAAATTAATTTCATTGTAAAAAAGCATGGGGTGCTCGATATTGATTGTTCTAAATATATAATTAGTAGTTATTTGTAAACAAAGAGTTTGTGTTGATAGACAAAGCAGAAAACTTATAATCTGATTTTTAGTTTAATTTGCCATTAAAGCATGTTTTTTAGTTTTTCTAAACTATTTTTGATGGTAAATATAGCAAATGTATTAGTTCCTTTCTATGTGTTTATATAACAAACATAAATTATTCATATTTATGATATTAGTAGGTTAAGAGTATAGATTTTATTTTGGGGGTCAGCATTCTAGAAATTGGTGTTTTTGGATATTTGTGAAATCAATGTGCATTGGTATCAGGTAAATCGCATTGGATACTCGCATCAATGCTAAATGAATTTCAGGATCATACTATCACAGGATAAGATGCAATATGAATAAGGACAGAAGCGTGTTTTGTGTGGGTGTATCTTTTCAATTCCATAAATCATGACTTGAAACTGTAATCGAAACCATTTATTTACTTATTGGTAGTAACTGAAAATATTGAATGCTGGCAAAATTATTACATTAAAAATTGCACTCAGACCGTAGGTTTTGAATGTAGTCCAGTGCCACAAACTTTTCTATGCTGGTGGCAAAAATTTGAACTATAATTTATCCATAGCATTTAGACATTTTTATGACATATTTCTTCACCACTAGCGACATCTTCACCGGCACAGATAAGTTTGTGGCACTGTTGCTATGTAACGTTGACAAAAACTAGATGACATCGGCATCCAGTCGAATGGATACGCGCATCCAAGCTTGCATCGTTATCGCGCATCGTTATTCTAAAAACGCCCTCCCCTACAGTCACAGCATTCCCCTCTGTCGATTTTTTTTTTCCACTGCTGCCGTGGCCAGCTCATGGACAAAACTAATTTGCGCTCGGATATTTTACTATAATGAGTCAAGTCGCGCGAGTGTATGTTATAGATCAAATATGTAATTTGTTGTTGTTTAAGTAGAATTATTAACACATTATTGATATATAACCACTTTTAAACATAAAATTCAATTATCGGACTTGTTCGACAAAACAACTGACTCGCCAGTACAAATTTCAGATGTCAATAAAAAATCTTGAGTTTCATCTATGCCCAATTTAACGCTGTCGTAATTACAATTTCGTATTTGCGAAAATATATTGGACTGCAGTTGTCTGTATATTCCTTCCCCTGCAAAATAGCGGCAAAATGATTTCAGTAGTATTATGTCATTATGGCTACTCCCTCCGGACTTGGGAGGTCCGCAACCTGCATTGCACAGGCCTCTGTTAATCCCCCCCTTCCTTAGAAGAAAACATTAATAGTGACAAAGATGAAGTTATTGTAGCGTTTAACCATGCATTGCAACAAAATCAAAACTAATGATTAGTTCCACAACGCCACCGCGAGTACGAACGGCAACGGTTTCTGAGTCGTGCTAACGTTACGTTTTTATAAAAAGTATGTAAGCACTTGAAAAGATCGACCGTTATACCGTTTCAAATAAAGCTTTTAGTCAGTAAGTCTTTCATTCGGCTGTAGGGTATCTATGAGGATTTTACTCCCGCTCCCCCGCCTGGGAGGAAACGAAAAAAATCTGTTATCATTCGTATTTAAAAAAATAATAATTCATTTATTCAGTTTAGGCTTGTAACAACAAGCACTCATGAATGTCTAGAAGCTACGCCATCGGTTCGTAAATCTACGGTGGGAGACCTTGTACTGAGAAGAACTGGCAGGAAACTCAGCAAGGGCTGTTCTTTTCTCCCTGTTTTATTATTTACAGAATCGTCAAATTGAAAAATGACTTCATTGATGATTCATGAAGTCACCTTTCATTACATAATAATTAAATATATATTAATTGTTAACCTGCATCTTGATTGCTGTGTCATACAGTATAAATAAAAATAGTGTTATTTATATTAAGTGTGACTAAACATTAACTTCAATATTAAGGAAGTTAGGGTAGACTCATCTCCGTTGGCAGCACCCGTTCACGAGCATGACGCATGAACCAGCCATCGCTTCGCTCAATCATATTTTACATTTTTTTTAACTAACAATTATTCTAAATAAATTATACGTTGAAGGTACATACCTACCTGAATTGCCTTTTTTGACAACTTTTACTAAACGTTTTCTTATAAGTTAGCAATAGGAAGGCTTTTGCTACAACTACAAAGGATACTGAAAAAATTGTAAAATAACGTGTAGACATGGTCGATATATTAGATATCGATATTTAATTGACTATCAGTGCAAGAAACTTTGCATCTCTACTTATTACTGAGTTATAAAAATAGGTACTAAAATACTGATATCGATAATATCGCGTTAGCATTAGTTACATGCCCTACTCATATTTCAAAAGCCTGCATCCCTAATCGCATTTTTTCATAGAGTAGCGCGGCGTGGGGCGGCGGATCTCCCATCGCAGCGCTGTTCTATGAAATTACAAGAAACTGTATGTGGAGCGGATGGATGTCTGCTCCATGGTCCCGTTTAAGGCAGCGCAGGCCCTAAAGCATGGGAGACTTAATGTGTATATCTAAAAGTTCTTTTCTCGTTTTAAAATTATTAATGCTGACTGCGCCTATTGGTAATTGTTACAGATATCCTCAACTAGGACCAAGACTACCTCGAGGTACTTTCACCGGTCGTCCTAGTCTGCTTGATAATCCATCGCCACAGAAACCTCATGATTTTCATGAGAGAAATAAATATAGACATGATTCTCGACCAAGTTATCAATACCGACACCAAGACAGAAATCCTCATCAAGGAGCGAGATCTATATATCCAATTCTTGATCGCATGCGACATGAATCTAAAGATCAAAGCAAAAATCAAGAGAAAATGTATTATGACAAACCTAGCAATGATAACTATCACCTAAATAGTATGGGCGATATTGATGATAGACAAATCAATTACATAAATAATCAAGATCAATATGGCCGCCATCCTATATCACCTTGGATTAATCCACATGATAATAGAAGGCAGCACTTTGATGACAGAAATATTAATCAATCTTACAGGCATGAGAATCCAGACAGTAATAAAATTCCTGTATTGGAATACTCTGGTCATAGACCTCCATCTTCGGATCATTATGGTGGTAATCCAAGCTCTACTCTAGATAATTCCAATAGCTTTAGTAGATCAGTGGATGACACTGTTGATATTATACGTAGAAGATTACAAAATCGAAATGAAATTCCACCAAATGAAACTTCTGAAGGTCAAAGTGGTGGCAACCAAGATATAGATGATAGGGTACCTCCTTCAATGGTTAGTAATCATCAAAATGTTCCACAAAGCCAACCTGTACGGAAAAGAATACAGAGGCAAAAGCAGAATATAGAAGCAAATTGTGACAAAATGAAAAACAAAATTGTACATGAGCTTTTTAAAATGGACAAAGACAAAATTCATAAATTAATGGACAATCCTAAATCGTCTTCGAAATTTGAGTATGCTCTCAGTAGTTTTATAACAGAGTCACAAAATAGTTTAAACAGACACTTAAGGTCAGTAGCTGAAAAGTCTTTATATACTTCTGAAGATTTTGTTCATAATGACAATAATACTATTTATGAGGACACATTTATGAAACAAATGCAAGGTGTTTTAGACCCTCAAGATACTATATTACTTGAAGATATAAAACCACTTGTTTTAGCTGAGCTAAGTAAAGTTTTGCAATTAAACGAGTATGATCAACCATTCCAGATGGTGGAACAACCAGAAATATGTGAAACAAATAATGAAAAGTATGATCCAACTATTTATGGAAATAATTCCCAAGATTACTATGACCAAATCAATTCACCACAAAATGTATATGAAACATTTGACAATGATCATTTTGTTGATGATTTTTATAATTTTGAATATACATCATTAGAACCAGGTAAATCAGAGCCTCTCTTTGAAAGACGGCCTACCAAGAAAAACGTTGAGCGCTTAGAATCAAGACTCAGTACCGAATCTCAAAAATCGTTAAGGACAAGCTTTGAAGGGACAAGTTCAAAACAAAATTGTCCAGTTTCTGAAAAAAGGCGGCATTCTAATAACTTTGATAAAAAACCAAGTGAGGAAAGAGAAACATTACCACTTTTTGATTCAAATGCTGAACAATTATCAGAAGAAGACGACCCATTTGCTGAATTGGACAAGCAATATCATGTTGCTGTTGATCATAATTTTATTGAAACATATGATATTTCCAGCCCACAACAATCAACTTCCGAAGAACTCATAAAAAAAAACAATGCCAAATCATCAAGCAACTCGGAGACAGACAATATAAAGCAAGAGATTGACAGTCAATTACATGATATTGCTCAATCGCCTCTAAAGAGAGCTTTTATAAGCACTATGAAAGACAAAAGTGAAAAAATTAATATGTCTCTAACTTCCTGCAGCTCTGGGCAAGAAATTCAAGTTAAAAAAGAATGTCATACTGATCATATTGATCAAGGGACTCCACTTAACGTAAACATCAAGCAAGAGTACAATGTGAATTCAAGTAAGGAAAAAGTAACCACAGAGAACATTGAAAACATAAACACACCAACAAAAAGTTTACCTTCAAATGCACGAAAAAGATCTATAGATCAGAAACCATCTCACCGCAAAGAAAAGCGGAAGAAAAGTGATAGTACTATAGCCGATCCTGGAAAACAAAATTTGAATAAGAATATAATAATTAATGTTAATGATTGTAACTCTAGTGACACAGAAAAATGTAAAGACGCAGCAAAATCAATTTTAAATTTGTTTTTCTCAAAAGACAATGATCCCAAAGAAGTGCCTCAAGAAAAAAATCAAATTGAATCCATTGAAAACCCCTATTCTGAGAAATACGTCAAAAGAAAAGAAGCGCAAAAGAAAAATGAAAATGAAGGAGACAAGAAAAAAAGGCAGCGTTCAATATCCTCTAGTCATTCCATAGTGTGTCCAAAAGAGAATTTGAATAACAATTCTCAAACAATCAAATCTGAATCTAAAACAAAACTCCAAAGTATTGATATGTTTTTAGAACAACCACGCAAAGTTACCCAGGTACACCAAGCTCATAGAAATACAAACACTCCAATAAAATCTATAGAAATCGTCAAACCCAAGACCCCCGTAATAACTTTCAATAAAAAAATTACGAAAAAACACATATCAACACAAGTTTCGCGTAAAACACAATCAAAAGAGACTCAAACATTGGTTAATCGAACTAATAATACAAAATTTTCCCAAACTGAAAGAAAAAATCTGATTAGTAGGTCTGTCCAAACTGACCCAGTAAGGTTTGAGAAATCAGGGATTAAAGCTACTGATACATTCGAGAGAATGAAACAGATTGATTTAGAAATACAAGTTCTCTTACAAGAAAAGTTTAAACTGTACAACTCGATAGAATCCAGTGACCCATGTCCCAGTAGAATTGAATCTCTAGGCATGACTGTTGTAAATGTAACACCTGATGACGAAATTAAAGATAATGATGTAAATGAAGTTGAAGTACTGTCAGGTGATGATATTGTTGAAGATTTCACAAGTATTCCTGTGGAGGAACTTGAACAAATAGCTTTAGAAACCATACAAGATGAGCAAAAAAATAAAAAACAAAATAAGAAAAATAGGCGCCAGAAAATTTTAGACGAATCACGAGCTAGCTCCTCCAGCCCCACCACTCGAAGAAATGCTAAGAAAACAAACACTCCTAACATTTCTCTTTTGGAACAAATTATTACCGATGATAGGCCTTTAGAAGACATAATATCGTTGGATGATTTAGAGACAACGCCTGTGAAGAGTAAAAAACAGAAGAAAGTACAAAGTGTACCAAAGAAAAAGCTTAAAAAAACAAAAGCAGCAAAACCCAGTATCAGTGTAACTGATTATGAACTAAAAGAGTGTTATGTCGTGTTAACGCGTGATGATTTGAGTGAGTATTACAAACACCAGTCGGAAAGTGTTGATTTAGAAGATTACGACGAAAGTGCCCCCCTTTCTGTTGAAATTATTGAAGAAACTCCTATAGAGGATGTCAGTATTATTGTTGAAGAAACAGTTACGAATGATTTGCAATTCGATATGCTAGACGTATCAGAAGACATAGTGATAGGTGATAACTGTGAAATCAAGTCAAATGAAGACAAAGATATGGAGAGACCTTCTGTGGTGATTACTGAAGAGATAATTTTGGATAACAGCCAGTCGCACGAGCTCTCGCAAAGTGAAATTAACCTGCCGGACAATATTTGCAAGATGTATGATTATTCTACTGACGAGAACTTACGACGTGACACAGTCGTTGTATCTGGGCATGCAGATGCTGTACTAGCAATTGAAGTAAGAACCCTTTACCTTAATAATTAACCGCTTTATTACAAAACATAGACTAAAATTAAACCTGCTGTAAACCGATCGATGCTATGACTTTTGGTTGCTAAAAATAAGACAGACAAAACATTAGGTTTAAAACAAAATTAACTTTAGTCCGCGTTTTTTAATAAGGCAGTAAATGTCTCAGCTGCTAGGCGTTCTCTTCCCTACCATAATATTTGTTGGTATGCAAAATTCATTAAGTAATTTATTAATAGGGTATATTCCAAATTTTTGAAATCTGCTGTAAGTAATTTAAAAAAATTGTTTATACCAAAGTTGTTGGTAATTATGAACGGAACAACTTTTCCATTTAAAGTTTTCCATTAAAATGATATTTTCAGGGTGAAATAGTGAAAAAGCACTATTTTTGAGACTTTAGCGCCACCTACAATACGCATATTTTGTTGTACGATATTGCAACAATGACATAAATTGTAGTACTCAACGCCCTCTACAATTATGGTCGAAAAAAAGTTTCTAAAATACATACAAAACAAGAAAAATGCGTTTCAAAAAAATTTTGAGGGTTTCTTTGAGTTTTTCAAAAAACGCCTACGAGTTGAAAATGCCCATCGCCAAGGTGGCTTACTGACGTCATTTGGCAACAGAAAAAACAAGACTTACCCTTTAGGTTTTTTTTTCACCACTCAACCTACAGATTGACTGTACTATAAAGTTGAATTTATTTTTAATGGTTTTGAATTTACCGCCAAAACGCTTGGTTCGAAGACGTCTGCTGTGTGACGTGTGTACTTGATATACAAAATTGCAGAGTTGTATGGAGAAAGAATGGATCCTTTGCCCGAGAACTATGGATCTAGGAAACAGCCTGATACCTAGTCTTGAGTTGAATAATTTGTAGTCAACTTTTTTTAGATAACGAAAATTTTGTTAAAGTAACGAATACTCTTCTTATTTGTTTCTTAGGTTTTCACGCACATCACTCATTAAATAAAACTAGTTTTTACGGGTTAATGCACGAATGATAATAAATGAATACTCTTCTTTTCTAGTGCGTCGAGAATAATTTCATAGCAGCTTGTTTAGACGGAAATGTTTACCACTTCGGTGCTGACGGCCAACTCATCACCACCCTGCGAGGCTCCAACTTGGCGGTCACTTGCCTCACTATTGTCAAGGAGAAGTACGGAACCACAGTATACACAGGCTCTCTAGACTCCAGGATAAGATACTACGATTTAGATGTGAGTGTTAGTTATAAACGTTAAAAAGACATATCGGAACTTCGTTATTTCAATCTTGTAACTTTTTGATGTGTAACATCTTTCCTCTCGCTTTCGTGCATTTTGTGGGAGTGATTACGTGAAGTGGGACAAAAGTGTGAAGTTTGTGAAGTGCGCGCTATTTGTTTGATTTTAGAACATAATGTTCCTTTTGTAGTAGCTTTTATTTCTTTTTTTACTAATATAAGGTGAGGTTTCAAATGTTTACACATCATACGCGACTACTGTAAAACTCGCTCATTTTTTTTATAGCATCCTCGCTTCTCCTTATTCGAAAGAGGGGAAGATGTTGTATATCCCGGCAAATGTAGTAATAACCACCAGAAACTAATTCTTTTGTTATTATAATGTACTAGCGGCCCGCCCTCGCTTCGCTTCGGTGTAGAGCCGAAGTGTAGACTACAGTTTTTGTTCTCAGGCTTGTATTATACACAATGACATTCATCTATGATTCTTCTTATACCTGCATGCAAAGTCTCAGCCCGATCGGTTTAAAATTGACAAAGTTTCATACAAACTTTCATTCCCTATTTTATCCCCTTGGGGGTAGAATTGATCAAAATCCTTTCTTAGAGGATGCCTACGTCATAACATCTATCTGCATGCCAAATTTCAGCCCGATCCGTCCAGTGGTTTGGGCTGTGCGTTGATAGATCACTATGTAAGTCAGTCACCTTTGAGTTTTATATATATAGATGTACTCTACGAGGGTGACATAGTCAATGTTGTGGCTATACCCTCATTTATAAAGAATTTTAAAAGAGATTTTGAAGACAGGAGCTTTTGTAGGTGGAGGAGGAGCTCATGGCGCAAATGGTTAAAGCGTTCGGCTGCGATCGTTGAAGTTAAGCAACTTTCGCAATAGTCGGTCATTGGATGGGTGACCAAATATTTGCTATCTCGAGCTCCACCGTGCTTTCGAGGGCACGTTAAGCCGTTGGTCCCGGCTGCATCTGCAGTCGTTGGCATCCGCCAACCCGCACTGGGCCCGCGTGGGTCATGGACATATCTCCCTATTTCATCCATAGGGAAGGCCTATGCTCCAGCAGTGAGTACATAAATAGGCTGATGATGAGGATCTTTTCGTAGTATTTCAAAATATTGAACTGTAATAAAATATTTTCGGTAGAATCAAGGCCTGGCATATATTAAAAAGTTACTGTTATAAATGGTTTCATTATCCTTCCTTACTATTACTTGATTTGAGCTTTTTGAAACTCTGATAAACAGGGGCACCTTAGGGCCAAAAGGGCCATAACCCGGGGCGGAGCCTACGAGGGACGGCAAAAGCCATACAAAGGCATTCAGCCATTTTTTCTAGTAAAATTCTTTAGTTTTAACTCTGCTTATGCTGTGAAGGGCTTGTGGATAGACAAGCCCTCACCGGACAAACCTAGACAAGAAATTTGGACACACACACACCGGATCTTGGCGAATTCCTATGGGAGCCATCACCGAAGTAATCTATGATAGATCTTTAGGTATTATGTATTTTCAAAAGTATTGGTTAAAATGGTACGTGGTTTTTTTACAGACGGGTTTGGAGAAAGGGCCGGAGTGCAATGTTCTTAGTCCAATACAAACGATGGATCGTGCCTGGGATACAATATTTGTTGGTACAAGGACAGGATTCGTATTGCAGTTCGAGTGCAAGGTGAATATTGATGGCTTATAAGAATCTTGCTTACCTCACATTTCTCTTTTGCTTACGAGCTACGTCAGAATTCTGACGACGAATGAACGACGATGCGGACTTGAAAAGGCTGCGAAATGTCAATAAATAAATAAAGTTTCGCGCATTAACCCGTTAAAACTAGTTTTATTTAAGTCTACTGTCTGTAATAATGCGGTTAAAGTGTAAACGGTTTACTATTTAAAATAAAATTATAAATCAACTGTAATATGCCACTTTTCTGTTGCAGAACAATATGTTGATACCAGTTAGCACCGTGAAATTCTCGGAGCAATCAATACTGGCCCTTCGTGCCATGAAAGAAGGTCCTCGGAAAGTTTTACTCGTGGCAGCTAGATCCGAAGACGTTACCATTAAGGATGCCCAGACCGGTCTACTTCTACGGACCCTCGTCGGGCCCAAGATGACAGTTTATACACTGTTGTACGAAGACGGCAAGATATATTGTGGAACTAGCAGCCATCAAATACACGTATTTGATTATGCTGTGAGTATTTCCTAACATTTTAATATTATAAATGCGAAAGTGAGTTTGTTTGTTAAATTTTCACACCTAAATCAAGTTGTTGGAAGTCTATTTGTTTATCTTGCGTCAATAACTTATATATTATGCATGGGGTCAAAGAAGATATAACTAGAAAACAAAACCAAACTGGCCAGGTATACAGGACTCGAAACTGTGTATATAAACATTCAATCGAGCGAGCGAGACAGAATTCTACGCTTCAACGCAGCGCGAGCGAAACGGCGTGAGTCCACGTCGCTTTGCAGCCGACTGCGTTTTCTTTTGTCTCTACAAATGGCTGAGCTGTATTATTGTCCTTTTCTTGATAAAAAATGGCGAATCAGTTACTAACATTCATGGCAAACCGTGATTATTGAGATTTTTTTTATAGTTTTACGAATGAAAAATGTTGCAGTGACATTTGTTAATTGATTTTGAACTAACTATTTGTGTTCTTTAAAAATCGTCAATCATCGAAAGCATTATTTTATTTTTATAACACAGAATATACGCAAAATTGTTATCATCACTCAAGCACATGCATCGTGTTTGGATGCCCAATTGTGACTAAAGCGAATTGTGGTCATGCACCACAATTTAAGCGGATCACTTTAGAGCCGCGAGTGCCGTATCTTCGCTTTTTGTTTAATCTAAGTTATTATTATAAATAAATGTTGTTTCAGTCCGGGTGCCACATTGGCGCGCACGAGGGGGGTAAAGGCGCGGTTTGCCTCCGAGCGGCGGGCGGGCTCATATTTGCGGGCTGCTACGATGGCTGCGTGTATGTGTACCGGGATAGCGGGCCTCGGCCGCTGGCACAGCTGCGGGGCCCGGGGCTGATGCTGCTCTCCCTGGCCGTCGTCGATACTAGGGTCAGTGCATGTTGTTGATGATAATAGGGGTGTTGACGGAGTACAGTAAACGAAATTCTATTTAGTCCGTCAGTTAGATGATCAAAAAATAATGGACACGTATTTTTTCTTTGGGCAATCAACCAAAAAATGACAAAGTTATAGCGCGTCAAAGTTTGGGAGTAGGGGCTCGTGACGTCACTTTCTAGTGAATATTCGCTTAAAAGTGTACTCAAACGTGACGTCATGCGACTTTTCAAATCAATATATCTCTGCAATGTTTATATTATGTTAAAAAAGAAAAAAATACGTGTCCAATACTTTTTGATAATCTACCTGATAAACGAAGAAAAAAAAATTAGTCATAATCCCTTTTGCGGGCTGCTACGATAGCTGCGTGTACGTGTACCGGGACAGCGGGCCCCGGCCCCTGGCACAGCTGCGGGGCCATTAAGGATGCCCAGGGCTGATGCTGCTGTCCCTGGCCGTCGTCGATACTAGGGTCAGTCTGTATTAATCTTCGTGTTCTTTTTCTCTCTTTATTGCGATTCAAAAAATAGCGGACTTAATGCCATAAAGCATTCTCTACCAGTCAACGATTGGGCAAAGCGGAGAAATTCTTCTTCTTCTTCTATATAAATAAAAATGAATCACCTAAAAGTATGTATGTACACGCAGAATTTCTGAATGACTGTACCAAATAAAGAAATATTTGTTTTTGTCAGAAAAAAGTTTGTGTGAACATAAGAAAAAAGAAACTTTTTTTTAACCTCAGTATGAAAAGTGATCGATTGAATTAGACAGAAGACTGTGAGATATCTTCAATATATTGACAGAACATGTTGTTGCTTTGATATTGTCATATCAATGCATGGTTCACCGGTACATACATACATACGTGTAGTATAGACAGTCCCGGCCGCTGGCACGGCTGCGGGGCCCGGGGCTGATGCTGCTGTCCCTGGCCGTTATCGATACTATCGATACTGGGCCCATTCCGCCTTAGGGCATCGAGTTCGGAGTAAGACACTTTTTTTATGGAATAGCTAGATTGGCTCATGACTCGCCACGTGGGCTCAGTGCGGAATGGTGGGTGGTGTATATATATTATTAAAACCGTACTTCTCCGTTTACAGGGACCAAAATGGCGTTTTAATACACGCGTAATCAATTATTAGGAATGTGAATATTATCAGTTAAAGTTCCAAACACCAAAGAAATCAATCACGAACATTTTATGAACACATCAACGTAAAGGAGACTGTCCACCTTAAAACAAGGCTATTCCAAAGCTCTCTCCTATAATAATTACAATATATTTCATTATGGCATCTATACAATTATATTAATACACATATATTGTTTGTTACAGATTATTGCTGGATACAAAGATAGAAGTTTGTACATATGGAAGATTCCATTAGGCATACAACAAGAGATGATTTTATGAATTTCTACCTAGGCGTTGTAGATGAAATCTCACCTTATATTTAGTTATGGGTGTATTCATATTTTTTTCTAGTTTGTACCTTGTATATAATAAAGTACCAATAAAATAAAGGTCTAACTTGATAACTGTTATTCTGTTGGCTTTCATTTTCCCCTGCATACTTAGAGCACCCTATATCCTATACTAGATGTTCATCATCATCATCAGCCTATTAATGTCCCCACTGCTGGGGTATAGGTGGAGCTTCCCTATGATGTTATAGGGAGATTGGGCCATTACCTACCACGCAGGCCCAGTGCGGGTTGGTGGGTGCTAACGACTCCCGATGCAGCCGGGACCAACGGCTTAACGTGCCTCCCGAAGCACGGAAGAGCT
This sequence comes from Chilo suppressalis, assembly GCA_902850365.2. NCBI lineage: Eukaryota > Metazoa > Arthropoda > Insecta > Lepidoptera > Crambidae > Chilo > Chilo suppressalis. The sequence goes on from OU963910.1 coordinate 4,488,159, forward strand.
CGAGATGGTAAATTTTCGGTCACCCATCCAATGACCGACCAATGCGAAAGTTGCTTAAATTCGACGATCGCAACGAAACGCGCTAACCACTTGCTCCATCGAGCTCCTCTAGATGTTACTCTCAGTTTATTAGGGATATTTTCCCAAAAACTCTATACTAAATTTTATTAAAATCGCTCCAGCCGTTTAGACGTGAAGAAGTAACAAACATACACACTCACAAACTTTCGCCTTTATAATATTAGTGTGATACACATACAAACCGTGTGGATGTCGACTTCATTACGTCATGGGAGAGGGAGGGGAGCGAAAAACTGTGCCCGATATTTATTATTTAAATTGCACACTGCCAAACAAACAAATGGACCATGATAGTAAGCTGCCACCATAGCAAAAATCCCTGTATTCAGAGTATCATTCATGCGTGGCCTCCTCTGACACTATAGATTATTTCAATCTACTCTAAAGTCCTACCCCCATGGAACCGAGAGAAACTTCTATATGAATAGGACAGAAACTACCTTTTTACGAAGTTTCATCTCTGGGTACTTCACAAGCCACGCGAAAACGATTACATCTACAAAACAAATAATAAGACTTGCCATGATGAGGACTCCACGCACCCTCCGAATCCTGCTGGATTCAGCGTGCGAGACAGCGCTATATACGCGTACGTAAAAGAGTTGGAGATAAAGGTAGATTATTTAGTATCCTTAGCCTTCACAAATATTTATAGCAAGCAAGCAATCCAAACCTATGCTAAGAAGGTCGCCGTCTGTGTACAGTTTTTCTTCCTCCGATGATGCAATGATGAGCTCCGTAAGATGATCGCGTGGTCAAGAACGATCATAAGGGATTACTTAAACATTGAAAATCGCCTTTAAGGCATATTGTATAAGGTTTTAATTAAAACGCATGCGTCAAAGACAAAATGATAGTTCGAAATGCAAGCTCATAAAATTTAACGACATTGCTATATGCGGAAGAACATAGACCTTATTTTTTTGTCTCTACGCTCAATTCTGTATGCGCCGTTACCAATATAGCAGGTACGGACCGCGAGGAAAAGGGACGGCTATACGGCGACATATAACTGACTATGCATTTGAATATCATGAATATTTTATATTAAATCAGTTTATAGCAAGTATTAGAACCAAATTTATTACAAATGCATTAAATTAACAAACATTGATTAGATTAGACCTGTCTAAAAAACGACACTACGTACTATAAGTATTTCTTCGCATTTTTCACGGAGCTCTATGTTGACTGTATCTTCACTTATCAGTGGTCCGCGCATGACTATGAACCAAGAAGTGCTTGAGTGGAGTTCGAGCACTTCTTGATTGGGACCAATTATGAGCGCTCGTGGTGTATCTAGGTTAGTTAATATCGTTGGTCAATTATAAAAGAAAGTAGTATTGAGGTCAGACTAAGGGTACGGCCAGAGTGCACTCAGATTCAGATTCAGAAAACAAGCGCGAGAAATAAACAGTGTAGTTAAAGCAGGGTGGCCATAGTGGCAGCAGGCAACCTGCTTAGACTACACTGTTTATTTCTCGCGCTTGTTTTCTGAGTCTGAATCTGAGTGCACTCTGGCCGTACCCAAAGGCTGTAAAATTGAGATTTTTACTGCTTATGTCTTAATTATATTAAATAATATTTGCTAAATACGCATGCCTTTAATGTAATTTAAAAGACTACAACAATATATGATTTGTGAACGCAGCAAAATTTTGCCAAGTGGCACTCCTGTCGAGAAATTCTGACGTTACGGATACGGTCATCTTACGTCAGTGTGGGTGTTTCGTTCGGCGGCCATTATTCTACGATCTACGTATAATTATTAGTTTTTGCTATTTAGTGCTTATCGAAACAAAGAATCACAATATTTTTGGATAATTCCTGTAAAATTATAGCTTTGGATATAATACAATTATAGTACAAAATGAATCCAGAGTAGTAAGTATCCATATCGTGTCGTGGTATTTTTTTATCTAAGACAGACAAACCCATTACCTTTTTGCATGTTCATTGTCTTTAGTTCTAATATCAATCACTAAACTTTTCACATTTTGTTTAACCTACGACCTGTTGTGCTTATAATCATGTTTAAATACAATCTGGTGACTCACTATGTATGCGTGGTACCACCAGTCGATCGTAGACATAAAACGTAATCGTATGGATCGTGCATTTGTGAATGGCGCAAAACAAACTGTGATTGTACAGCGATTATACTTCCGTGTTCCAAATATCTAATGTAATGAGACACTCTCCTCCCGAGAATGTTTACCCCTTTTAAATCATAAAAAAGTGTGGTATGAAATATCAACAAAGTTCCCTTTCTTTGTTTGCTAAGATACGCCTCCCTTATTCTTTTTTTGTTCTTAGAATGATAATGCGTCAAAATCCTAATATGGTAAGAATAAACAAAATTTTAATGAAAACTACTTTTTTTTCAGTGACTATTTGTTTAAACTTCTGCTGATTGGTGATTCTGGTGTGGGCAAGTCATGTTTATTGCTCAGGTTCGCAGATGACACTTACACAGAGAGTTACATCAGTACCATTGGTGTGGACTTCAAAATTAGGACTGTAGAATTAGACGGCAAGACAATAAAGTTACAGATATGGGACACAGCTGGCCAGGAGAGGTTTAGAACAATCACATCCTCATACTACAGAGGAGCACATGGAATTATAATAGTTTACGACTGCACAGATCAGGTAAATAATTATCAGAAGTTTTCTAATCTTTGTTTTCTACAATTAAAACAGTTAAAGTAGATTCTTTAACTAGTTTTGAGAACTTCAGCTGGTTCTTAGATATTTTTAGAAGAGATCACACTGCCAAATTTTTTAATGAATCGGTGACATTTCTTTGTTAACTTTGCTTAACATTCTTTATTCTTCTTATTTCATAAATGTGAAAGTTTCTATGTTTATGGGTTTTGTATGTTAGTTATTCAATTACGCAAAAACGGCTGAACTAATTTAGATAAAATTTGGCACACATAATTTATTACCTGTATTGAGGCAAAGGATTCTTTTATCCCAGAATAGTGTTAGGTTCCTGAGGGATGCTCAAAGCCCAGGGCGGCCACTAGTATAAAGCAGAATATTGTTAAAGGCGTTGAAATTTGAATAATAATAGTAACCTAATTAAGAGATAAAATGTAAAGAATAAAACTATATTTATGTGGGCCAATATAATTATGTCAGTTCTTTGTATTACTTTTGTGTTTTGTTATCCTTGACCAGAATTATATTGAGCAGTTGCATAGTAGGGCTTTATTCTATTATTCTGGGGGTACTGATTTTTAAAACAAAGAAGCCAATTTATTACTTGGAACATATGCTTATTTTGCATAATATTATTGATAGCAAACAACTGTGAGAGAATAGAATAAGTCAACTTAGTCATAATAAGATAATTAACTGGGTACTATACTGGGAAGTAATAATAAAGTTGATAACAATGGATGAAACAAAAAAAACATGAGTGCAATATGGTTTGATAAATTAATAAATACCAAATTTTATCCTGTGGCCTAGTATGGACTTTTTCCTTTAAGCTACTTATTTAATTTGACAACTTATCCTCTTAATTACAAAACTACACTGTATAAAATTAAAATACTTTTTATTTTATCGAATAACATATTAATTCATGATTCTTTATGATTGCAATTGATGAATTCAATTTATTTGTGTTTTGTGTCACTAGGTATGTGGGCTAATGCCCATATAAGTTAATAATTTAACTTGAGGTAGAATAAGTTTCATTAGTTGTAAGGTCAAGTTATACATTCCCCGATGGCTATGGTTAATTTGATTTTTTAAATTCCCTAGTTTATTACTCTAGTAATTAAAGCAATAAAATCTTGGAATGAAGATAGAGATAATTAAAACAATGTATGCATAAAACTTTAAATATTATGTTCTTTCTCTTTATTTTTATATTGTAGTATCCAACATGTATAGTAGAGATTTTGAATGCAAATAAGTTCAATTAGCCTTACATTTTTCTTATATCTTCCAGGATTCCTTCAGCAATGTCAAGCAGTGGTTGGAGGAGATTGATCGCTATGCGTGTGATAATGTCAACAAACTGCTGGTCGGGAACAAATGTGACTTGACAACCAAGAAAGTTGTAGACTACACCACAGCCAATGTAAGTATAACTATGCAAGCCAAAACAATCAAATAATGTCTATAGACACAAGTCAACAGATGATGTTGATAAAATTAAATGTTCACATTCATAACATGAGATTTATAGACATAGACATGCATACTGCAAACATTTTATTTTCCTTGAATCTTGAGTGAAATCTATCCATTATTTCGATGACCTCTTTGGCTGAGTTGTATATACCAACGCCGGGTTTTATGGCGTCGCCTACTCAAAGGTCCCCGGTTCGAATCCCAATGGGGGCAAATGTTAGTATGATGTATACAACCATTTGTCAGTTGTACCTTAGTCATGGATGTTTATATTTATTTCGAGATAAAAACTACTATATGTATCAGTATTTAGTGCTTACTTTGGGGATAGGCTAATGGGTGTGAGTGTGCGAAATATTTAGTATTTTTATTATTATTATCCTTCAGCAATACGCCGAACAACTAGGCATACCGTTCCTGGAGACTTCCGCTAAGAACTCCACGAACGTAGAGCAGGCGTTCATGACGATGGCGGCGGAGATCAAGGCACGCGTGGGGCCTCCCACGGGGGGCGCCGCGCCCGCCGGGGCCTCCGTCAAGATCGAACAGGGCCGCCCCATCGACACCGGCAAGTCCTCCTGCTGCTGAACAAGTCGCCCACGGTGAGTCTACCCTGCTTTGTTTGTTAATTACAGGACAGCCTTGCCAGACAACATAATATCCCCATCATGCATCATGCTCCTTTACGGTACATGCCATCCGCTTGTGGAACTCACTGCCAGCAGGAATCAGAGACAGCCCAACTGTTGCTACATTTAAAAAACGGTTGAAGGTACACTATCTATCCACTTGAATCACTGTTTCCGAACTGTATTGCTTCTCCTTTTTAACACTTATATATTTTTTTTTCAGTATATATGTTTATTTGTACATCTATGTAGATATATATGTATGGTTTTGTTTCTGTAAGTATTTTATTTTGTTATTTATATCATTCGGCTTTTTTTTATGTTCTTTCCTTTCGCGGGCCTGCTGGAAGAAATTTCAATATGAAATGAGCAGTGCCTTTGTACAAATTTCTCGTTCTTGTTCTACTTATCTGTTTTATTGTGTGTGTACTAAATTAGTATATAAATAAATAAACATCCCCATCGACACCGGCAATTTCTGCTGCTGAACAAGTCGCCAATGGTGAGTCTACCTTACTTCGTTTGTAAATCACAGGACAGCCTTGCCAGACTGGCAAGTCCTCCTGCTGCTGAACAAGTTGATAAACGGTGAGCCTTCTGTCATCTTGCTATATTGATCATAGGACTTATGTCAGTGTCCTCCTCCGAGTTACCTTCCTTAGTCTATGTTTTTCTCCAAGTCCCCCTTTAACTTCATACCAAAATTCAGTAAAATCTATTCATTTGACTAACTTTCGAATTTCAGGGTGGATTATAGCTGATACAACAATAGTAGTTACAGGAACTGCTATTGTTGCATCATCATCAACTTATTAATGTCCCCACTGCTGGGGCATAGACCTCCTCTGTGGATGGAATAGACATTGAGCCATGACACAACATACGGGCCCAGTGCGGATCGGTGGGTGCTAACGACTGCAGATGCAGCCGGGACCAACGGCTTAACATGCCTTCCGAAGCACGGAGGAGGGAGAGATAGTTAATTTTTGGTCACCCATCCAATGACTGACTACTGGAAAGTTGGTAAACTTCAACAATCGCAGCCGAACGCGCTAACCGCTTGCCATCGAGCTACGTCGGTGTTGTACTTATTAATTGTAATCTGGATTTGGGCTTGTCTTATGTATGTGATATGTATCTCTCATAAATACCTATAGCAGCCTGCTGCTCCAGTAATCATTCCATTCGGATTCCATTGCAGGCATTCATTTGTGCACTTACATATGTACCAAGTCATGTTTGTTAATATAATTTGTATTCTATAATCTTTCTTATAAATATATCGCACCTCCGATGCGACACTGTCACTTATGTAAAAAAATCATTTTTCAGGAGAAGCGTTTAAAACTTTAACATCCCAAAACATACAATATTTAAAGTTTTTTTTTAATTTTTTTCAAGATGAATAGCTAAGCTGTATAAGCTTTTCATAACGTAAAAATCTTTATATTATATATATTGTATGTTTTGGGATATTAAAGTTTGAAACACTCATCCTGAAAAAAAATGTTTTTGCATAAGTGACAGTGTCGCACCGGAGGTACGATACGTTATTCATTTAGTTTCCATAAATTGAGGTCTGCTTAGTTTGGTACTACCTTAATTATTCATTGTTGTCCAGTATTAATTTATTTTTGAAAATATGTTTATTTAAATCTATAGAAAATTTTAGTAGAAAAAATTCCACGCGTCCAGGCGGCAGACGAGACTCGAACCCACACCTTCCGCTATCCGGGCGAACGCATTGACCAATTATGCTACCGCGGCCTTAATTTAAATAATGGCCGTGTCGAATTTCTTATCCGGAGGGTGCGGGTCTGAGCCCCGTCTGCCGCCTGGACGCGTGGAATTTTTTCTACTCAAATTTTCTTTACACTTAAACATAGCATTAGTAGCTAGCAGTTAAATGCTAAAAGAAATGAACATTTAACGGCTATTTAATTTGTTTTATTGATGCAAGTTTGTGGTTTCGGTACAGGCGGGCGGCATCACGCAGGGGAGGCGCGGGGCGCCGCAGGGCCGGCCGCCACGACCCACATTTAAAAATAAAATGCAATTACAACACAATATTTCACCAACGCATCATTATAATAACATAAAATTATATATATATAATTACATATTAATATAAAGTGACGGACGCGGCTGCTGCGCGCGCGCCGCACTTCGTAAGCTAAACTCCTGTTAAGTTGCAATCTGTCCGATAAAAAAACTGTTAAAGGAAACGATATGGAATGGATGGGTGTACGTTTATACATGTTTATAATGATAATATCGTAGGTTAATTTTGTGCTGTTTCGACGTTGAGGATGCGGGTGGACGGACGATGGACCTAAGATCAGCTTAGATGTGATTTGTATGCGAGAAGTCGGTTCACAAGTGTATTTTTTAATTTGTATGGAATAGCTTTTAGTGAGGGCCTTGTATCATAACTCCGTCATAAGGTTGCATTACGCTGTTGACTGTCGTTTGTTATTGATCGTACGAAATTGGATTCTGGGTGTGTATTAATAAAATTGATAATCTATGAATCGTAAACTCCGTCGTGCTGTTTTCTACTCTAAGGCATCAAAAACTATATGAACGAGAGTAAGACGGTCCATTATGACGATAACGATATACGAAAATCAACTTTAAGAGTACAGACATATAGGTTCGTTTCCAATGCTTTGTCAATTCTCATAAAAATTACATTGACAAATAAAATATATTTTGAATCCAGAAATGTTTTCGATCGTTTATGACGAATAATGGGTTTGGTAGTAAATTTACGTTCTAATCATGCTAGTTCTTGAATTATATACTTTTTAGTGTATGTCAGTGAGAGAGAGCCTCTTCGAAATTTTTTTCTTGTCTAATTTCCTTTTCATTGTACATAAATCGCTTACTCTAAAAAGGGGAGTGTGAAACGGTCAGCGAACCGAACACGAAATCGGTATTTTTTAACATACTTAAGCTATATAATCTAGCTTGTTTGCACTTACAAAAATTTCCCTTATAAAATCTAACTTAAATCTGTAATCTTGCTTAGAAAATCAAATAAAACACTAGCAAAAGAATGAAAACACTTAGACAAAAATTCGCTTTCAGAAACATCGTATCTGTACGATAAAAAAAAGTATAGAACGATATACGGTGGCGAAGAATTCTTTTAGAAATAAGAATAAGAAGTTGAACAGTGTTAAATTTTCTTCTATGAACCCTGAATTCCGTTGTCGACTTAACAATGGCGTAATGTGACCACTTCTCTCGTGTAAATTAAACCATTTGCCATTCTCTCGAAATATCCATTGAAGAAGCGTAGGCTAATTATTTTTTATTCCAGCTTGTGTTATTATTACATTATAATTTCGTCACGTGAAATACTAATTTAATACTTATCTTCGTATGCACTGGGTGTTTATATTATTCAAAATATTATTGTGAAGTGTACTGGGGTTGTGCTGTGTTGAAGGTTTTGTGTTAGAAAATTCATAAAATTAAGAAGTACTACGTACATATATATACTTACGTCGCGAATTTTAACACAAAATTGTAGATATAGCAGATTGGCCTTAGATAGTTTAGACAGATATTGGTGCCGATTCTGGCATGATAGTCTAAACTTAAAACTAAATTTAACATCAGTCTATTCATTCTGTATAGAGAATGACAAGGATACACTGCTGTCAAATTTAAGTTTAGGTTTAGAGAATCATGTCAGAATCGACACCATTGTAATAGTAAACTTATGTAGTCAGCAATCGAAGTAAAGCGGGATCATAGTATTAATTAAAAGACATATTCATATATCGATATCACAGCAAAAATATTGTGGTAGTTTTTATACCGGTCCAATGTTTGACGCGCCTGCGCAATGTTCCCCCTCGTTTGTTGTTCGTCCCTTATTTACTAAGATGCGATTATTAAAGATGGCGATGTATTTAATATTAATTATAGCGCATGAAACATTGGACCGATCGGAATAAAATTGTTTTTATATAATAATTAATCTGTCGATCTACAACTTACTCGCGTATGTCGTTATTTTTGTACTATTATGTCTGAGTTAAGTTTACTTAAATCAAATCCGCTAACCCACTATAATTCTGTATTGAGGGTTTCTTAGAAATTAAAACAGTATGCTATAAAAATGTGTTTTATTTATACTCCTATAAGATTATTTTTTTTTTATTACAAATCAGTCTTGTAACGCCCAGATAACATCATCCTCTCGCCAGTATTAAAAAAAGTTATCAAAAATATATGTAGTAGTGGAATGCTAGGGTTCTGTCTGCAAATTCTGCTGAGAATCTCCAGATCCAAAAATCTTCGCAAAGAATTTTACTGGAAGATATAAATGTAACTGATCCTATTTCAACTTAATTTGGGATATGCCAAAATTCTTTGCGATTTTAAATACTACTTCGGCTTTCGGCGTGATTCAAACTTTCAGATCTTAACTTTGTAATAGCACAATGTTTTGTTCTGTAACCAACTAAAAGATACATAACGAAAACTGAAGAGGATTGTATGAACGGCCGTTACTATATTTGATGTACTTGGATCAACAGTCAACAGCAGCATCTCATCATGTATTCGTAATCGTGGCATAGTCCGTGCAGGTTGAGGGGGCATTGCAGGAACTCTGGACAAAGCACTGGTAATCTATCTGCGAACAACATGACAAAAAAAGCATTAAACACGCATAATAAACAAAGTTTCACCAACTTTCATTTAAATCAGTTCAGCACTTCAAAAACAACTGAATATAATCTGGACATCTTCAAGGCCAGAGTGAACAGGCATCTTCTAGGCAGGCGTGTACTATTCTAGGCCTCATCATCGCTTGCCATCAAAGCGAGATTGTGCTCAAACCACTGCCGGATTTAGGGGAGGGCAACCGGGGCCTCCACAAACGGGGGGCCCCCACAATAGAGACTTCGGAAAAGAAAATCAATTCCAACTAGTAAACATCTTTTCCAGGGCCGAATTTAAGGCAGGGCAAGTGGGGCTGTGGCCCAGGGGCCTCCACAACAGCTTAAGAAATAACAACATTTCGATGGATCAACAAGCATGCAAATCCTAAGTGGCCCGGGCCCTTTCACAACTGGATAAAAGATAACAAAATTTCGATGGGTTAACAAGCATACAAATCCTAAGTGGCCCGGGGCCTCCACAATCCTAAATCCGGCCCTGGCTCAAACGCATTGCCTATTATAAAAAAAAGAAAATATTTCCCCGTTGTTACGAATGCACCATTGACTTGAAACTTGAACCAGTAATGGTGCAGATGGAACTGATTAATTTCGCCTCTGAAGTGGTAGTGGAGTTTCTTAGCTACGCGTTAGGCGCAAATGTAGTGGGTTTCTCTTAGGGCTATAGCTAATTCGGTAACAGTCAGCTGGGTGTTATCGCACAAGAATCTGCCCCTCTAGCATGACCACCGAAACGGGATATAATAAAGCGATATATCGACATTAACTGTCAGACTACTGTAACAGTAGTCTGACAGTTAATGCCGTTAGATCGCTTTATCATATCCCGTTTTGGAGGTCATGCTAGAGGGGCAGGGAACGGATATTGATAGACTGTGCCTGGAGTACCTACTGTGATCAAAATTTGTAGAAAGCCGCCATGCACACAGCAGCAAACGATTTCAGATGGATTTAAATCTGTCAACACATTGATTGTTCACATCCATTTATTGCTATGCAAACATATTTATACAGGATCTACTTTTGTTATGCTACCATTGGTAACTACATTTTACAGGTTTAATTCTTACTAGACAACGTTCTATATAATAAATGAATATTACCCGGTTTGGGGGGTACTGTCCTTTGGTTGATCCTTAGTGTCGCCGCACACTGGCCACACGTCACAGCCACAAACGCCGCCACGAGAAGCTAGAAGCGGCTACTAAAGTGGCTGAAGTGAGCGACAGCGGCCGACTAAGGTAAGGGAGAGAGAGGTGGAAAATCACGCGAGTGACGTGTGGCGGCGTTTTGTATCGGCGCATTATGTGGCCGGTGCAGGCCACAAGAAGCGAGCAACGACGATTTGTAGCGTGTGGCGGCTACTGGCGAACCGTGTGTGCTGAGTCCATATAAAATGTATGAAAACTACAAGAAATATGCCGGTGGCGGCGTTTTGTGGTTGTGGTTGGTGGCCCCTGTGCGGCGACACTTACCAACGGTGGCAACGCTTTGGTGGCAATTTGTCAAATACATGTGGTTACATTCCCTGGTTGATGGTAATGTAAGGCATTGGGCAGTAGTTCATTCCCTCCAGTACATGGGGAAACAAGACTCCATTCTAGGCTGCACGTGGCATACGGTTACTCGACCCATGTGGATGGAAGACCTCAGTATACCAGAATTGACGAAATATTATAATTATCATAGTAAATATGGAATAATATTAGGTAGATAGATAGAGGTACCTAAATTCATAAAAAAATCCTTCAGCACTTCTAAAGTCGACAAAGCCTTTGAATAAAATATGTATGAATGTTCAAATACCTGAAGAATAGGCACAGCCGCAGCAGTAGCCGTGTATGATGGCCTCGTCATCCTCGCAACTTCTGGGCGGGCAGCCGTTGCACCTCACGCCTATTCCCAACCACGGCAAATTCCCTGACCCAAGGAATGTGACAGTTTTAATAATAAGGAACTATTTTAAAAGATAACATCAAACTTCTTAATGAATCCGTGTCTTTACGCCGTGCATACTCAGCATAGAATTCTGGTTTTCAAACAGTGAAAAATAGGAAGTAGTGCTTATAAACATAAAAATTAAATCTCTAAGTAGATATATTATGGTGAGTTTGAAAGCCGTAGAGACATCAATGGACGACCGGTTTTCTGTTTGAAAGGTCCCGAGATTAGTAATGCATGATACTTTGCGTCTTTAATGTATGTAAGTAGGTAACTAATCTATGTTTCGTTAGAAAAGAACTAGATAATTTTTGTATGTTGTCTAAAACTTTTATAAATAATAAATTATTGTTGTAAAAGAGATCAACATAGGTAGTTAATTAAATATAAACCACATTATACCCGCCTGTTGGTATGCCTGTACGTATAACATACCCTATAGCGGCTTGCGATATCCGATCATCACTCGTGCATTGCCTATAGGGGATTGGATCTTGTGTAGCCCTAGATCTTTACATACCAGTAGAGAAGCTACACCTTCAAAATGTAGTGAGAAACGTAAGAAGATAAAGACTAGTAGTAAGTGGTTTGGTATCATTATGTTTTATATAAAACAGACACTCGAAAGAAATAACTTGAATGAAAATAATGTAGCAGACAAGTGCAGGGGCGTTGCAAGACAAAGGACTCTACAATGGGAAGCCCGAAGACAATAGTAGAGGCCTGCAGCAACATTCGGGGACTGCTGAGCTTTCTGGAGGAACTGGGATGGCAGGACTGATGCCAATCCCCACGCAAAACAGGCACTGGGTGTCGAGTTGCGGAAAATAGCCCGCCGTACTACTAAGACTATGTAGTAGACAAAAACTTACATCTCGTAGCTTTCTTTACTGCATCCAAGCCGGAGTCAGATGACGGGAAAAATAATCCAGCACTACTGCCGATACAAACGGATAACACTAAACCAAACAGTACCCTGTAAGGATCCATTTGAAATAAATAGCCTTTGGTTTACTCTTAAGCTCATTATATAGGGAAAAGTTAATTATGTACTTAATTTACTCCTAGGTCAGTGCCTTTGAGAATTTTTAAAGACAACTCATTTTACGATTTGAGACATTTTTTTAAATCCAACGCTTCAAATGTAGGACCAATTTGAAATATTTTGTTACCAACAAGCAATGTATTAGGGAATACATTAAACAAACGCGTACTGAGGGGCAGACTCATTTCATATCTTATCTAAATTACATTTTTAGCTTATCTAAGGTAGAAAAATATCATGTTCTTATTAATTTTCTAAGAAATTGAGTCATTGGTTCAACGCCCTAAAGAATTAGGAATATGTGATAACGTGCTCTGATGATGTGAGGAGGTATTTATTTGTAGATATTATAAAATAAAATAAAGAGATTATAAGATAATAGAAGGGGGGGGGGGGGGTTTGGGCCCTTAACGTCAAATGTACCTACTATTGATGGTACTACTGTCCCCTAGCACGAACCCTATCGAATTTGTATCGTTTGCGATTCCGAAATGTCGATGTCAAATTTTGTATGGAAACTTGAACAGCAGCGGCACAAAGTACGTAACGAGAACAAAAAATCAGTAGACATTTGACAATGACATTTCGGACTCGCAAACGATACGAATTCGATATTGGTTCGTACCCTTAGCACGAACGCACTGAACACTTTACGTCACTAGTACCATTAAAAATACTCAATGATATCAATTTCTATATATTGATTCAAATTGGTCCTGTAGCGCATACAGTTCCATATTTGTGATAGCGATAGAATAACATAACACATCACAATATAACATATCCAAAGTACTAACACTTGATAATTATAGAATACTAGCAAACCAGTGAACCAAATGTTCACCAAAAAAAAAATGTATTTAAATAATTGAGAACTTCGGAGATTTTGTGTGGTTTCGTTTGAAATAGAAATCACGTGATTTCTCGAAAACTGGAAGTGCTACGTTACTCAAATCCGGTTTGTAGTCTTATCAGACTATTCTTAACTTATAACTTAAACATTCTCTATATCTATCTCTTACGGTTTGGCCGCTGAAACAGCACCACGGACGGACGGACAGATTTGTCTAATAGATAAGAGATTATGTATTAAGATCAAGCATAGTGGTATAGAGTTCAGTTATCGATCAAGTTAAACTATTTCCTTTCTTTATCTTAAATTCATTTTACATCATATTTCTTTGCTTCTCTTATATTTATGTAAGTATATCCTGTATCTACTTTTGCACCCTTCTATATTTCTCTATTATTATTCCTTTTCTACCATAGGTTGCCTGGAAGATTTCTGTTTAGCAATAAGGTCGCCTATTCAATAGGCCCTATTGTATACTCTAAGTTTATGTCTTGTGTTCTTTGTTGTGTGCAATAAAGAATATTTTTAAGATCTCACGACTCAAGCGAGGCTATATTTACTGAGACGGATTTTACGCGCTGACCCGTTATCTATAGAATTGTTGATCGCAGCATACAATTAAGGAAATAAATCTAAACCAATAGTATTTCTGCTATCAGTGACTATGGTATTTAATGAGGTAAGTCCAGAAAGGACTAAGATTGACTCAATCACCCCTTTTGTTTAATTAAAATTTTCAAGCATATGTGGGCCGATCCCGGCGGCACTGCAATGCCGGGCCGACCCGTGACGGGAGTGGAGCGAGCCCCGAACATCCCGTCGAGTTACAAAAATCAGTTTAATATACTGGTCCCTCAGTGAGGGAACTTTCAGATATTAAGCTGAAAAGAACAGATACTACACTTTGATCTTAGCCAAAAGGCCGAGAAGCGATACCGAAGTGGAAAACACCCAACGGGGTCATGAAATCAGAAACAATCTCAACACCGCCGACTACAAAATAATATCAACAACTTAGTGATGACATCTAGCGAACGCATATGGAACTTTGTTGCGAACCTTTACCGAGGCTTGGTCATCGTGCGATCGTTATCGGTGATTAGCGCCCGTCTATAGGCAGCTTCCTCGAACCTTCTTTTTCTTCATGGGTAGGGTATTGGGTCAGGGTAGGCAACGGCGCGAGTGATATTATTTTTTATCGCATTCGTCTAGCATAGGCTATGGTGGCTACTTACCGGCGCCGGCGGGCCATATGCATGTTTGCCACCCTTTTGAGATAAAAATAAAACGTGACATTCTTTATGTGCTGAGGGTTTATTGATATAGTTTTGTTTTATATGCGTGTACCTACATTAAACTGTTTTTATTCGAATACAGATTTTTCCGAAACCGGTACCATTGGCATTGACAGCATACTGGCTCGATTACACTTGGTGTTTAGCATGTATTCGTCGTTTACCTGATTTCCATTAACAATCGTATTCGGGCTAACGACCAAGTGTAATTGAGCCATACCGGTAATAATTTTATACAGGTAAAACATACCGGTGTTTTCTTTAGTATACCGGTATTGTAGTTTTTATACTTTTAAAACTATTAATAAATACCTATATAAACCGCTTATGAATGTGGGTTGTGATAGTGACTGAAGCAGATGTAGTCGGGACTAACAGCTTAACGAAACACGGAGAAGCTTGAATTATTAAGGTGATCAATCCTATGAATGACCATTGCGAATGTGATCTGCAATTTGCTGATCACTGCGCCATCTTTAGATCTTTCTTTGTTATTCATTAAGATTTTTATAAGGGTACCATGCCCAATGGATGATAAACGGGACCACTATTAATATGCCTCTCTGCTGCCTGTCTGTCTGAGGATTTTATCTAATGAATAATAGCTATACAATAGGAAATAGACACTTGAAATTTTCACAGAACGCGTGTTACATATGCTTATGTCATAACAAATAATAAAATTGAAAGGAGTCGTTATTTCTTTTACTTGTAGAACTCTACGTTTGCGAGTCCGACTTGCACTTGACCCTTTCTTTTTCGCATTGATTAGTCAGATCATGTAGATTATTTATAAAAGCCTGACACGTTAGCTAAACAAGAGGCGATAGATTCATGGATTTTATTTATTTTCCTGACAGAAGTCATTCAAGTCAAATTACCGCTACGTGTTCTACTACAAATAATTCTTGACTTTAAATTAGTTAACTTAGGTACTTGGAAAGCGACGTGATCTCCAAAGCCTACCGTGGTAAGTGTCACAAAACAGTAATAAAAACTGTCAATGTAGCTCCAACCTTTGTATCCCGAAAAACTGCAGCTCTTGTCTGTTTGTGAGGTTTGTTCTCAATTATGACAATCCCTCTATTATATGGTAGTCTTCTGGTGTGATGTTATATTTTGTAACTAATCCATTTTTCTTTGTAACTAATCCGTTTTTCATATCTATATAATAATAAAAGAAATTCAAAGCAAAATACGTTATTAATTAAAAATAGGTTTCTATTCGAAATTTCCTGCTGCGGTTTATTATTTTTGTATGTAAATAGCATGCAGAGGTGTTTACCTCAGCTCAGCTTTTTTGATATTTTGTTAGCTTTATACAAAGGTACTTATTACCTACCTACATGTTATTTAAACTCAAAAGTCTTAACGAAATTCTTGATAATCTTGAATTTGGTATCTATCTGAAATACCTATATCTAGTATTTCAATTTATTTCAACCATCATCTAAAAAGTTCTTTGGTTGTCATAGAAAACGTGCTTGAGAAACTTTGCTAGGGGAGATACGTTTACTGTAATAAATCGTAGAAAGTTTACTTAAAAATGATTACATATACAACGTTCATTGTTTTTTATTAAATTTTAAAATATAAATATTGTTTGGCACAAAAATAACATCAACCCTACTTAATTAAAAAATAAGTATAGGTAGAAAAACATGGAAGCATAAAAATTATTCTAAGTAAGGAAGTTAATTTCCTTAATTATTTGTGATCAAATACATTTGACTACACTTATAAAATCTTTTTGAAATTGATTTATGTAATGTTTTTATTATGCTGGTTGACAAAAAATAGACTTAAAATTACCTGTATTTTCAGAATATATTCATTATTAAGATTTCATTTGAAAATTAATTGATGAATTTATATTTTTAGCTATTTCGTTAAGTAAAAAACCCTTATTTGAGTTACAATTATGTAACATGGTGATTTTAAAAAAGATACTATTTTCAGACTGTCCACCCGGATGTCGTGGTTGTGTTGTAAGACTACGACATCCGGTTTAGTAGGGGACAATTTTTTTTATCCACCAGTACCATCCCACCTGTATATTAATCATTATTCTTTTATATATATATATGTCTTCAATTTTAGAAAAGTTTGTAAACTAGTCTTAGGATGCTGTGACTTACATTTGGCATTTTTAGTCGACCGTTGGTTTGGCACTCATTTACAATGATCCCTTAGGGCGCTTTCAATTTATGCGTTTCTTGACGGCCTGCTGTCGAGCGTTCGCGGTACCGTCGCCGCACTGTTGCCGCATCGCGCGTTTTGTGTGAAAATAAAAAGAATCGTCCATACTCTGTACGACAAACGCACCGCTCCGGCACCGCAGCAGGCCGTCAAGAAACGCATAAATTGAAAGCGCCCTTAGCACGAACCAATATCGAATTCGTATAGTTCATATTTAATTTTGATACGCGTCAAATATCAAGGTTTTGTTTATGGAAAATTTTAAATTCTCGTTACGTCCGTTGTGGCGCTGTTCATATTTCCATTCAAAATTTCTGTACCCCTTACACGAACCAATATCGAATTCAATATTGATACTGAATATATTTTATTGCTTTTCAACTACATGGATCTAACAAATATTTCGCCAGTAACAGATTCTATATTTCTATATTGGAATATAATTTTATTTTTCTGATTTCTCACCCAGACACCACGGTATAATTATACGTTGTCACTTTTAAACCTATTTCATACTGACTAGATAACCAACCACACATGTATGTTACATGTACCCTTATAACAAATTGACACCAAACAATATTATTGATTCATTGTAAAAAAAAAATAGGTATAAATAAATATCAACTACAGTAGTTAAAACAACACAATAACATTAAAACTACTTAACTTTACAAAAATGAATTATATAATTAATAAAACTTCTATTTCTTTAAATAAATATTATGTACCATAATACTGATATAAACAGTCGATAAAATCCACAAAACAGACTAAATATTAATATGGACATTCCTTAATTAAAGTGTAAGTAGCTATGTTTGGCACTGTTAACCAGCCTATTTGTGATTAAGGTACGTTTAACTTAAATAAAAGGTCACTAATTTCACTACTTTAGCGCGATTCAAACTTCAAGGCGGCTGTAAACTTAGCAGCGAGCTAAACTTTGCGTTCAGTGACATTTCGCGCGCATCGACATCATTCTACATATTGTTTACTGCGCCTCAACTTGCGATAACTTCGCAGACACCATTAAGTTTTAAACGCACAATAGCTATAGGTTATGACAGCTCTAGACGGAAGCCCTCTCGACGAAGTCAACGGCGATGGAGGATATTCGTAGATTGCTTGTTGTAGACTCAGTACATTTATCTATGTGTGTGGGTATAACAGATCTAGACAGACGCCCTCGCACTGCTTGTTGTAGACTCGGTCCATTATCTATCTGTATGGTTATATAGATTTAGACAGACGCCCTCTCGATGAGGTCAGCAGCTAGAGAGGATCGTGCCCGCAGTGTGGGCCGCGAAGTTGCCGGCAGTAACCCGCCCTCACACTGCTTGTTGCCCAAACAGTTACACGAACACACCTACAATGAAGAAATAATATGCTTGATGCCCGAACACATTGTGTATCTTTAAATACTATATAATAAATAATTTTTTGAGTAAATGTGGGCCGATCCCGGCGGCACTGCAATGCCGGGCCGACCCGTGAAGGGAGTGGAGCGAGCCCCGAACATCCCGTCGAGTTACAAAAATCAGTTTAATATACTGGTCCCTCAGTGAGGGAACTTTCAGATATTAAGCTGAAAAGAACAGATACTACACTTTGATCTTAGCCAAAAGGCCGAGAAGCGATACCGAAACAGAAAACACCCAACGGGGTCATGAAATCAGAAACAATCTCAACATCGCCGACTACAAAATAATATCACCAACTTAGTGATGACATCTAGCGAGCGCAAATGGAACTTTGTTGTGATACTTTACCGAGGCTTGGTCGTCGTGCGATCGTTGTCGACTGGTGATTACGTGCCCGTCTATAGGCAGCAATGTCCTCGAACCCTCTTTTTCTTCATCTCGTGCATTTTCTTCAGCTTGCCTGTTGGCAAACAAAGTTTCACCTTCATTTTATCATTTAACCTCAAATCGCTTCATTTGATTTCTATTTACAAAATGGAAGTGTTCGTTATTAAATAACATAACGTTATTAAAATATACTCATTACACTTATACAAATTTATGACGATTTCACTTATAGAATAAATTAAGTTGATATTTGAAACTAAAATATGTAGTCGATGATAGCGCCATCTATTATAGTAGCTAGCACCTAAGGTCACTAGTAACAGCTAACAAGCTTCGTATGAAATGTGTACTTTAAATAACAATTATTTTATGCCAACAACAGTGAAGATATCATAAAGTATACACTTATAATTTGATTTATTTTTGTTGAATTCTGTAGCCTAACTGTATCATAACAAGGCCTAAAATTCTCTCACTTTCAATTTAATGAATTTCATCCATGAACTCCACTATGATTGAGCTTACAATACTTTACTTTTAATACATAATATTGTATAATTATCAAGTGTTAGTACTTTGGATATGTTATATTATAAATCATTTTAAATACATATTAGTATTTAATATATAATTTATTAATAATAGTACAATGTGACGTGTTAGTTATTCTATCGCTATCACAAATATTGAAACGGCACACAGGACCAATTTTGAAACATAACAAATGGACTTCATTGAGTTCCTAAGACCTGAAATAATTAATTAAATGCGTTTAACTTACATAGTCATGAAACGCAGTACTAGTAAATTGATACTAGCAGCCACCACTGCCAGTCCAAACAGAATGAACACAAGACTGAGAGCCACGTAGCCAGGTTTACTTGTTAAAGCTTGATCATTCTGCAAAATAAATTTAATAACTTACTATCATCAGTAATTCCCTACAGATGGAATGAGAAGATCGGGCCCACCACCATAGAACAACACGACCGACGCGGCCAGGTGGGGAGTAGGCACACACAGCTTTCCCCCTGTCGAGTTGGGCATCATTATCATCATCAGCCTATTAATGCCCTCAATGCTGGCTGGGGCAGAGGCCTTCCCTATGGATGGAATAGGTAATTTGGGCCTTGACCCATCACGCAGGCCCTATGCGGAAATGCTAACGACTGCAGATGCAGCTGGGCATAGTTGCATGAGTTGGGCATACAAACGATAAATGTTTTTAAAAGAGAGGTAGGGCATAGCAGATTTTCAGCTTGAATTGGAGCGCCCGTCTGGGAAAGTAATCTAACTATAAAATCTAATCACAATAAAATAACACTAACCATTGGTGGTGTTGAGTTTTGTCGGTGTGGTGTTTTTGTCGGTTCCAGGATTTCAAATCGGTATTGGGTCACGATAGGCAACGGCGAGAGTAATATTTTTGTAGCGCAAGCGTCTATAAGCTATGGTGGCTGCTTACCATCAGGCGGACCACATGCTTATTGCCACCCTTATAACATAAAAAAAAACATTGTTTAGGATTCGGCAATGTATTGCGTTTTATAAGTGTGTACGTAGATTAAACTGCGTTTGTGGGCATATTACCCCCAGGCCTTAGCATACAGTTTTTTTCCGATACCAGTATCATTTGGTTATGACAACATACTGGCTCGAATACACGGTCGTTAGCCCGTATTCGTGTGCACGAAAGACGTTACGCGAATTAGGGCACCCGAAGCGATATTTACACTGCAATACGAGCTGGAACACGGTGTCGAGTAACCAAAAAGAAAACTACCCGAATACTGGTGTACTCGACTACGTTAATTTACACTTATGGCACAATTACACTTGGTCGTTAGCCGGTATTCGGGCACACGAAAGATATTACTCTAATTCGGGCACCTAAAGCAATTTTCACATTGGAATACGGGCTGGAAGACGGTCTCCAACCAAAACGAATGATGCCGAATACGAGCGTATTCATTTACCCGAATTCCATTGGCACTCATATTCGGGCTGGCGACCAAGTGTAATCGCGCCATTAGTCGTTTACCCGAATTCCATTGACAATCGTATTCGGGCTAACGACTAAGTGTAATTGAGCCATACCGGTAATAATTTTATACAGGTAAAAAAACACCGGTATTTTTTTGGATACCGGTACCGGATTCCTTATCTTAGGTGATCTTAATACCTTATAAAATTATAATAAATATATAAACCGCTAATGTTTACAGTGTGCTGTATTATATAATATATATACTGTATTATAACAGCTTAACGAATCACGGAGAAGCTTCAGAATAAAGTCACCAAACCATTGACTTGGCATTGCGAATCGTTTGTTTTCCAAATTGCAGACGAAACGTGCTGACCACTGAGCCATCTTTAGATCTTTATTATTATGCTTTAAGATTTTTATATGGCTACCATGCCCAAAGGATGATAAACGGGACCACTATTAATATGCCTCTCTGCTGCTTGTCTCCCTCAGGCTTCTACCTAATGAATAATTGGTATACAATAGAAAATAGACACCTACCACTACTTGTTCTACAAAAAATTGTCGACATTAAATAAGTTAACTTACTTGCAAAGCGACGTAATCTCCAAAGCCAATCGTAGTTAGTGTCACAAAACAATAATAAAAACTGTCAAAGTAGCTCCAACCTTCGTATCTCGAAAAAACTGCAGCTCCTGTGGAAAAAATGAAGTTAATGAATACCTACCTACACATAGTTCAAATGGACTATTTATAATGCTTGTGAATCACTTTTATCACTGCAGGAACACTAAATAACTAGCCTGGTTGATAACCAGAGATGTGACATTTAAAATATTAAGGTATTTGAAATTCAAAATAGAAAATACCTATTTACATTTTGTAATTAAATACTTTTTTTAGAAAAGCATTTTCTATTTTATTTCAAACAGTTTTAAGGAAATATTTTGTATTTGCAAAATGCTAAATACTTTTTAACCGACTTTAGAAGGAGGAGGTTTTAAAATTCTCAATTCGGAATGTATACTTTTTTTTATGAATATACACCGATCACGCTAATATTTCTGATCCGATTTGCGTATTTTTTTGTCCAATACAGAATAGTTGCCATTTAGTCCCATACAAATTTAATTCGGTTTGGCGTAGAAGTTTTTATTTTATGGGCGTTTTTGTAAACTTGGGTGTAATTATTCCTATAATTTATTTAGATGTACACCGAATACGTAAAGATTTCTAGTCTGGATTGGAGATACTTGCCATTTAGTTACATAAAAAATAATTAAATCTAAAGGAAATGTTAACAAGGCAAAATTCTACGCGGACTCGGCACCAGACTAACGCAATGATTATGCTACCGCGGCCCTGATGCCCGTGCCGAATTCCCTCTAGCCCTTCTTAAGCTGCAAGGCAGCGCAATCTTTTCGCGTTGTAGGCAACACACAAATTTTATAGTTAACATTTAGACATCTAGCAGTTAAATGTTTAAAAAATAAAAATATAACTAAAACAATTAAGTTTCACCCAGTTGTTTTTATATTATGAGCACTTTTGCTACATAAACGATGTAATTTTCACGACATTTTGTGGTTTGGCTTTGTTTTCGGGCTGTTACGATAAATAAATACCAATAAAATAAACACAATTTAAAAACTACAGGTTAATTTTAATCAAGTATTTCGGAAATACGTATTTTGTATTTTAAATATAAAATGAAAAACTATTTTTTATTTGAAATAAAAAATATAAAGTATTTACATTTTGTTTTTAAATACTTTTTATAATGTATTTTGCACATCTCTGCTGATGCCAAAAATTTGGCTGTAACCTATATTACTCTTCAGAAGTAAAAAACTTTTCATTTTGAAATTAGTTAGCATCATTCAAGATGAAAACAAACAAAAAAACCTTTTTTTTGTATATTGATTGCATGCTTGAATCTACCAAACCCAATTAAATTATACTTATAAAATTTTATAATGTATTAATAATAAGTTTATTACTAACGTATATTAGTTGTGTACCTGTACAATACATAAAGACTAAGTTATAAGAAGATTAATGTTAAAGAACCAAATGTGTCACTTATTTTTCAAATAGAGAGTTCGAGTTTGAACCTGTGGTGATGATTATAGATGAGAGCATCCCGGTGGCGAACATGAGATTCATCTCAGTGGCCTCGGTGGTGTTGCAGCGCAGATAACACTTAGCGCGGCGGATCACCACCGACGCGAACTTGTTCAAACGCTCTCCTATACTCTGGAACATTACTAGCCCGAGTGGTATGCCTACCTGTAATCAGAATACCTGATCAATGAGGGCTCGATGAGTACCTATGACCACAGAACACAGAAAGAGGTTAGAAGGATGAACATAGACCCACAGTTAAGCTTGCCAGGTGTTTGGCTTTTTGCGGTCGCGTCCGGTCAAATATGTACGTGTTTGGCCTGTCCGGCTTTTGTCAGGCTTTTTGTCAGAGTGGCGATTCGTACGACGATGGCCGAACGAACGTCTGAGCGGACAAGAGTTATGTTTGACAATAAAAAAAATAAAACATTGTTTGGCAAAAAAAAAATATGTCCGGCTTTTAGGGCAAAATGTCAGGCCTTATATAGTGCGCAGTCCGGCCATTTTATGGCCTGGCAACCCTACCCACAGTGCGGGAACCTTGCCCCCACTACACTTCCACCAACCAAACGACGCGACATCAAACAATCGCACCCATCAGCTCTCACACCCGAGAGCAAAGACGCAATCAGAACCAAGTCTGGCGTACATACCACTCAGCCACGGAGGTCGACAGATGCTATGCTAAAGAGCACAAAAAATATTGAAATGTAGAGAGTATCAATAAACGCTACAATAATACCATTTATGGACTGCTGGGGTACCTGAAGAATTAGAGAAACTTAGATGATAGGGTTGATGCCATTCCTTATGTCAAATTAAAAGAATTAAATATTTTTGTAATATTAATTCTAAGCTAGGCAAATAATTTGTAGCTATATCAAAATATCCTTATGTCAAATTAAAAGAATTAAATATTTTTGTAATATTAATTCTAAGCTAGGCAAATAATTTGTAGCTATATCAAAATATAGTTAAATTGGTACTCACAACTGCATAAGCCATACAAAATGCTTTCCCTCCAACAGTTACCGGAGTTGAGTGTCCATATCCAATCATGGCCAACACTACTGTAGCAAAATAGAACGCCCCAGCAAACTTCCACTGAGGGCCCGCCTTGTGAGGTTTGTTCTCAATTATGACAATCTCTATCATATGGTAGTCTTCTGGTGTAATGTTATATTTTCTCACTAAGCCATTTTTCATGTCTATATAAAAATAAAAGAAATCCAAATATAACTAAATTTGGAATAAGCATAACTTACAAATACAAAGAAAATTTTACTAGAAAAAAATCCGCTCAGTCCAGGCATCATACAGGATTTGAACCTGCACCTTCCTCTTAACCCGGCGGACTAGCTAAACTAATATTTTTACATTTTATTTGATTTGTATTCAATATTTACACACTTCACTTCTTTAATTTTTGATGTGAAAGAATAAAAACATAGGCAGCATATACTTGCAGCCAGTGATCCTACTTCCTACTAATATTATAAATGTAAAAGTTTGTGTGTTTGTCAAACAAAAACACAATCAACTCAATCAGTAAAAACTACTAAACTGATTTGGATGAAATTTGGTATGCATAAAGTATATGACCCGGATTGAAATGTAGGATATATTTTATCCCAGAAAAATGTTTGGTTCCTGAGGGATTTTCAAAGTCTGTGCCACCAGACAAGGGCGGATCCAGCTTTGGCGCCAGGGGTGGGTCATATAGCCAGCTTTGGCGCCAGGGGGGGGGGGGGGGGAGGTCATATAGTCGTGGTATATTAAATATTGAAAGTACTTAAATGGTGGTCCATCTGTACCCCCCCCTGGATCCGCCCTTGCCACTAGATTTTTGCGTTAAATGGATGGCTTTTCTAGTAACAAAAAAACATATGTTTAATTTGATTTTTTTAATGCTCCTAGTTGAATCTGTAATGAATTATCTGTCTCATGTCTCATTTTATAAGTAAAATAATTCTATAAAAGGCAGACTCCACAAAAAGCAGAAGTAGTATATACTTTACCTGACAAAACTTCCCATCTTTTGCTTTCTGTTTCTGATTCCAGAGCATCAAACACAGCTGCACCAATTAATAAGTATGTAAATGTGCATACGACGAGAGACAGTGTGCGAACATTTTGCCGTTTCATCTTCATTGATTAAACTTTATGTTTGTTTTTAATGAAAACGTGAATGTTCACTTGATCTCTGAGGTCGAAATTAATAAATATTTTTGTTATAATATTAAGTAGTCATCAATTGAATGAATACTGTTTCACAAATTGCAATAACTAAAGAATTTATATTATTACCGCACTATTTATATGATCTGAGCTGCACAAAGATCGATAAAGTAAAATGTTTTTCTATTTACTTTCATTGAAATTTTGAGTTTCTTCATTTTCCAAAAAGAATTTCCATGTAAGATTATCTGGAAATGAATACTCGCACATATTCTTTACTTAGTAATTTTGATAAATAAGGAGATTTCCAAACAAATATTTTATTGATTTTTAAAAATTTAAATTTGGTGTCTTGTTTTGGTTCGTGAAAATTGACAGATAAATATAATGTTGCCAGTTTCAAAATAATATGTTGTGTCGATTCTGGCATGATTCTCTTTTAAACTTAATTTCACATCAGTCTTCTGTCGGTATAAAGAATGACAACGATACATTGGTATCGATTCTGACACGATTCTCTAAACTTAAAACTAAATTTAACATCAGTCTCTCCTTTTCATTCTGTATGGAGAATGACAAGGATACACTGTTGTCAAATTTACGTTTAGGTTTACAAAATCATGCCAGAATCGACACCATTGTTCGAATTTAAGTCAAGTTTAAGTTTAGATTTAGAGAATCATATCAGAATCGACACTATTGTTATTTTAATACTTTGCAGTGGCAGGTTTAGTGACGATTTTGTTTCACACAGTAAAAGTAAAAGCTACATTTATAAACGTTCAATTGCATTGTCAATGTGACGTTGCTGCCAACATGTAACTGTCACTTTATTAGATGTCACAGGTCTCCAGTGTTGCTAGCTTAACAGATTTACCGTCAGATGTAAAGAATTTAGATGAGATATCATGCAAAATATTTTATCTACACTTAAGTCGAAATATAATAATTAAAATTAAAAATTATTACAGTGCTAGCTGTATCATAAAATAACTTTTTAATCATTACAGTACACTTTTTTTTTATATTTAATCTATTAGGCCAAATTTATGATATTAGAATAAACAGACTCTCGTTTTTAATACCCTGCTTAAATAAAAGTCTATGCGACTGTAATTAACTACGATTTTAACTTTTTAAGGAATGTTGGTAAAAATAATTGTACCTAAGTAAAATATTGTAAATATTATTTTATCCAAAAGTTCTTAACATCCACCATAACCAAGACAGTACTACAATGGTGGACGCGATTGCTTTTAATAATATACTATTTTATAGAATAATACATTTTCTTTACAGAAAAAATAGATTTTGAAATATTTTTTTTTTGTGAAAGGCTGAAGCTTAGTGAATTTTTAAAATTATTGTTGGCAACACTGCTAGTCTCGATCGCACACCAAGTCGGCAAGCAGATTTTCAGTAAAATAATTCTATAGATAATTATTTTACTAATCTAAGTCAGAATTCTTAAATATAATCACTATGAAGATCGTCTGCAATAAATCGAACCCACCTTTGGGTAATTTATTTATTGTCTTTCAGGTTAGATTACACCATATTTAGTACAGGTCTGAAAATAGAATTATTTTTATATTTTCAGGTGGTTTACTTGCAGTCGAACATTATAGATCACTGGGCAAAATTATAGAACTGACTTGGGGAAACGAAGCTGCAGTTACCTTGCCGGAAGGTTCAAAGAAAGTGCCTTATGGGACAAGCAATGATTTGATAAGAATTCTCGAGAATGCATTCAATAAATCGTCTCAGCCTCTTCAGAAAGTTACAATGAACCATTGGTTGTCATTCAGTCTAGTTCTAAATGATGAAATACCCAACTCCATTGAATATTTTGATAAAACTTTGGGGCCACTTACTTATTTAGTAGGAGAATCGCTATCAGTTTCGGATTTGGCCGTTTTCGCGGTTTTACATGGTAAATATAACATGAATAATATATACTACATTATTATTTGCTTTTGACGTTAAGTTCAACATTTTTGTATTTAGTTTCTAGCAAATTTAAGGAGGCTATTAAAAAGAATCAACCAAAAAATGTATTGCGCTGGTTGAAATTAATTCAAGCACAACCATCTGTAGCTAAGACTCTAAAAGAACTTCCTGCTGAAGTATTAGAGAAGCTCAATTCAAGCTCATCCAGGTCAGTTATTTTGTTTGAACCATTGAACAAAATCATTTAAATGTTAGTTATAATCCCTTACATTTACTTGTTTTGTAAATGATGAAGTTAAAATGTTTTGTAGGAATTCACCATCTAAAAACACTGAGTCTGCATCTGGTCGGCAACAAGAAGGAAAGTTTGTGGAGTTACCTCATGCTGAGATTGGCAAAGTTGTTGTGCGTTTTCCACCTGAAGCTTCTGGGTATGTCTTGTTTTCTATGGAATTTAGCCACTTTTATGTATTAAAGACACTTGAAAGAGTGTAAAAATTTCTCTTGAACAACAATTTTTCTGGAGAAATTTCTTTGCAAAATGTATCTTAGACACAAACCCAGGAGAGGAGATATTTGTTTTAATGTCCTAAAATATAGTCTATATCACACTGGAATAATGTAGATTTATATGGTTAAAATTTTTTTTTCAAATGAAGAATCATAGGATTTGAACAAACTACAAATCTTTGATATTAGTAAAGATTTTAAATTTAAAGGAAAAGAAAATTTTTATTAAAGAAAAGTTCTTAAGATTTAGTCTTCAAATCACGATGATTTTGAAGCATAATTTGCACTATTGAAACTATTGTCTGAAAACAATAAACTTTTTGAAGTAAAGTTTTATGACTGATAATATAATTTCATACCATTTTCATTTTCAGATATCTCCACATTGGTCATGCTAAAGCAGCTCTTTTGAATCAATACTATCAGCAAGCTTTCCAAGGGAAACTCATCATGAGATTTGATGACACTAACCCTGCCAAGGAAAATGCTGATTTTGAGAAGGTACATGTTCATGTTATGTTTATGAATCTTAAAACGTAAATTGAAATAAGGTATTTGACAAGTTTTAGAAAACAATCTCACATTATTTACTGATATTTATGGAGTCCATAAATAGTGTATATTTATAATTCTCTTATGTATTTCAGTAAATAATCTAAATTAAAAATTAAATTTTCAAGTTGCCACGAAAACGTCTCTGGTCATTATGGAGTCTCACTAGTATGTGACTCCACATAAATGTCACAAAAACGTTAAAGATACAATGCGATGTCACTTTGACTGGAAGTTTACTAGCGTGTGACATCATTTTAGTCTTTGCCAATA
Source organism: Chilo suppressalis (assembly GCA_902850365.2). NCBI lineage: Eukaryota > Metazoa > Arthropoda > Insecta > Lepidoptera > Crambidae > Chilo > Chilo suppressalis. The sequence goes on from OU963910.1 coordinate 4,516,439, forward strand.
CTCGGTGTTTTCACTGTCAGTCCATAGAACAAAATATCATTTCTATTTAACATTTTTTTAGAAAAGTTATTAATTATTTGTTATCTCAGAATAGTAATTCTACTGCTTATATTCATATTGAATACAGAACATGCTAACATTTGGTACTTTATTTTCATAATGTCAAATAGCCTATTGTCTTAGTTGTAAAATTCTGTAGTAATTTAGCTAATGAATCATAAATTTGTATATTTTACATATTCTTTTTGTATCAAACTATAGGTCATATTGGAAGATGTTGAAATGCTCGAAATAAAACCAGATTTATTCACACATACATCTCAGTACTTTGACCTGATGCTGCAGTATTGTGAGAAACTTATTAAGGAAGGCAAAGCTTTTGTGGACGACACTCCGGCTGACCAAATGAAGGCAGAGCGAGAACAGAGGATAGATAGCAAGAACAAGAGCAATTGTGAGTCAGAATCATTATCATGATGTGATAATCACCAGCTTATTAATTTCCCTAGTGCGGATTGGTGGGTGCTAACGACAGACTATAGCAGATGCAGCCGGGACCAACAGCTTTCGTGCCTTCCGTAGTACCAAGGAGTTCAAGATAATAAGTTTTGGTCACCCATCCAATGATCGACCATTGCGAAAGTTGCTTGACTTCCACGATCGCAGGCCGACAGCGCGACCTGTGTCTTATATGCATTATTTGAGAACAAATTTGATTACTATAGAGTGAGTCAGAATATCAACTTAATTATCATCAAACTTTCAGTTGTACGCAGGACATCTTCCTCCGAGCTGGATGATGGTAGATTTGGGGCCGCGACCCGACTAATGTTGGTCGGGCATTGCATATATAAAGTGTTTGCGTCCAAATTTCCCTTGCGCGATGTAGGCTTCTATACTTTAATTCCTCCATGTTGGTAATATGTGAGGCTTGTAAATGTCGCCGCCACACAATATTACCACTTCAATGATAAAGGGCTTCACTAAAGATAGAAAAAAGGAGAATGGGCTTTGTGCAGCTCAGTGGGTGCTAACACTGCATTCCCTTTCGTGGCTCTCTCACTACGGGACATTAGCGAAGTTTTTGTGTAAAACGAAAGCAGCGACAGGTAAAAAAAAAGTAAGCGGTGGTTAGTTCCAATTTTCACCACATTCATAAAGATTCTTTTCGCACTATAAATAGTTTTTCCCTTTAACTCGCAGCTGTGGAGAAGAACCTGCAGCTTTGGGAGGAGATGAAGCGTGGTAGTAGTAAAGGAGTACAGTGTTGCGTACGCGCCGTCATAGACATGCAGTCCACCAACGGCTGCCTGCGAGACCCCACCATATATAGGTGCAAGCCTGAGGAACATCCCCGCACGGGCAACAAATACAAGTATGTTTTTTGATGTGTAACATCTTTCCTCTCGCTTTCCTGAAATTTGTTGGAGTGATTTCGTGAAATGGGACGGAAGTGTGTAACAGGAAGTCGGGAAAGCGCGCGCTTATTGATATGATTTTAGAACATAATGTTCAAATGGCTTCCTTATTCCTTTTGTAGTAGGTTTTATTTCTTTTTTTACTAATATAAGGCGAGGTTTTAAATGTATGAAGTATGAAACGCGACTACTGTAAGGCTCGCTCGTATTTTTTTTTATAACGAACTAGTCAAATGACTCTACCCCACCTGATGTTAAGTGGTGATAAAGTCTAAACGCGAAGATAGCTGGTACAGCAGTTTTAAACTGCCATACCAACCATCCTCACCTTGCCGGCCTGCAAAATGCTTCATCACACCTCTCTTAAAAGATCCCAGATTGTAGAAAGGAGACAACATGTGCTCTGGCAAAGAATTCCACTTACGAATAGATTTGTCCTGCAAAGGAGATGGCCAATCCTCCATACGTTGTTGCCATATTTCACGTTATTAAGAAATTTAAATATTTTTAGATTTAAACATCCAGCAGGTAAATGCTTAAAAATAAAATATATATTCTTAGATTTTTAATTAAAAATTATTTTCCACAATTGTTATTAGAATACTTGGTTTTAAAAGATATTTTCCCGTTTTGGTTTGTTGCAATATTATATTGTAAATTATGAATCTCGCTGCCCTTAATATTAATGTAGTACTACTTATAATATTAAATTAACCACAACCTTTATTGTATTACTAAATTACAATTAATAGATAAATATTCAAAGTCTGATTGAAACAAATGTCATTTCTAATGTGCGTATAATAATCAAATGTTTTATTTTAGTCCTTATATCCAGTATTGGTAAAATATAGTATTGTTATTTTATAATATGGATAAAAATGCACTCAGAAATACTTTTTAGTTTTTTTCAAATTACTTTCGATGGATTGTTCATTGTGAATATTTTTATCTCATTATAAATTCCTTTCCAGTAACAATAAAGTTTGTTTTATTTATACATTGATAGGAACACTGTATTCATATTAAACGGGAATGGGCGTTAATTCTGCAACACAGTTTTTGTAAAACTATAGCAGATTTAACATTTCATAATTTTATGTAAATTGCAGTTGTTCCAAATAAAGTTATAATTATTATTTTGTTTCGTAGGGTTTACCCGACGTACGACTTTGCATGCCCGATCGTAGATTCAATTGAGGGAGTGACACACGTACTACGTACAATGGAGTACCACGACAGAGATCCACAGTTCTACTGGTTTATAGACGCGTTAGGTTTGAGGAAACCATACATTTGGGAATACAGCAGGTAGGTCACATTTATTGCTACCACGGTATACAAATAATATGACTCATATATGAAAGTAGTATGATAAGACCTTTTAAGTGCTAGATTTTTTATCTGACCGAAATGTTCAAATGCATTTGCAGCCCAATGGGAGCTCGTGCATATTCGGTGTTTGCGTATTTTTTGGTTAATGGCGCTAAATAACGAAAAACCACAGATTAGCGAGCTGATGACCCAGAATTTTTAATTAAGATAGATATATAGATAACACTACATCGTGCACAGCACATTAATTATTACACACTAGCATACATTAAAATTGTGAACAATTGGCGGTCTTACCGCTATATAGCCATTTCGTCCAGACAACAAACGTACTTATTCAAATTTTTTGTATATAAAAAGTACTGTAACGTTCATATTTATGTAAATAAGACCACAACTTGAATTATACGATACTTAGATTTTTTTTAATTTCAATTAAGGTTAGGTTAATTTCATAGCATTCATATAATTAGTTTTAATCAAATATTTTGTTACAGACTTAGTATGACAAACACGGTACTATCAAAGAGAAAGCTGACTTGGTTTGTCGAGCAGGGATTGGTGGATGGATGGTAAGAACTTTTATTTTTCAAGATGATCAGTCTAACCTTGACTCTTTTTGCGATGCTTTTAAGAGCTTAGGAAAATTGTTGCCAATATTACATTTGCTTTTTTTCAATTTGACAACAGGCTGTCCTGATCATACTCTATAGGGAGTAAAAAGGAGAGACTGTTGCTTATATTATAAATAGCAAATACGAATAGCCATGTGATGTGGCGACATGACACAAATATGACCAATTTCTTGACAGTTGGTCAGGGAACTCTTAAGTCCATTATCTATGGTTACAGCGTTGTTAAACTTTAGGCGAATGCAGGACATTTCAATATTTAGTCGCCGCGCACATATTAGTGGAGAAAAAAATCTCTTCTCTATAAAGTGAAGATGGTAGGAGGGCGGACTCGCAATTTTCTGGACATTGAACAAACTGTGCATATTAAGTTATTAGTTTAAATTTTTGTATTAAAAGTTAAGATATTTTCATTTAATTTCGCTGAAATACAATCCGGAAATGGTTATCAAACCACCCAGATGCCATAATTTGGCCGTCTACAATAATTGTGGTCGCTATTCAATTCAATTTATTCATTTATTTGCATCACAAATTAATACAATTAGTAATAAGCCGACATAAATGATAAGTTTAAACAGTTCTTAAGTAACTAGTATGAACTACAGTCATTAGTGAGTGACAGTGATGCAAATAGGCAGTAGCTCAGCAGTGTAGGCACAGCACTAGGGGCGCTGTCATCGCGCAGACAGTAAATATATAATGTGTGTCGGATAGGGACGACCCGCGCATGCCGACGGTCCGCGGCGTGATGCGGCGCGGCATGACCGTCGAGGGGCTGCGACAGTTCATACAGGCGCAGGGCTCCAGTCGCTCCGTCGTCTTCATGGAGTGGGACAAGATATGGGCCATCAACAAGAAGGTAAATCTCACTGTTTGGTCACATGGCACATTTTGTATATATGTATGTACTAGCGGCCGCCCGCGACTTCGTACGCCTGGAGTTCGTAAGAAATAAAGGTTCACTGCTCGTTCCTCGTAGGTAGGTAGGATAGCGTGATAATATGTAGCTTATATGTTGATCCGACTTCTTAATAATATTCGCGCTAAATTTAAAGTAAATCCATGCAGTACTTTTTGGGTTTATCCTGGACATACATACAGACAAACAGACAAAAATTCTAAAAATATATTTTTGGCTTCGGTATCGATTGTAGATCACACCCCAAGTATTCTTTTAAAAAAATATTAAATGTACAGTTTTGACTTTCCTGCCATTTTATTATATGTATAGATAAAAATGGTACAGTGGTGCATTTCCGTGTGAATCCATGCTTACAACAATCCTTAATTGTTGATATTTTATTTATTTATTTCTTAACAATTTACATTATCCCAAAGAACTAATTAAATTTCTTTCAATGATGTGAGTTATGTTTTTATCAATTACATATTGCACCTTGAACTTTGCCAACTCCGCAAGGATAAACTAGCAAAGTAACACAACAACCTAAAGGACTTTATATAGAATCAATACGACAAACGACTTTACCCCATCACCAGGTCATCGACCCAGTGGCGCCACGTTACACAGCGTTAGAAACGAACCAACCAGTGCCTGTCAACTTGAAGGGAGTGACTTCAGACAGCCAACTGTCAGTTCCACTCCATCCGAAGAATCCTTCCGTAGGCACGAAGATAGTGTGGGTGTCTCCGCGACTGCTGATCGACCAGGCCGACGCTCAGACCCTGAAGGAGGGAGAGAACGCCACCTTCATCAACTACGGGAACGTCATGATCGACAAGATACACAAGTAAGTGTAATGTCTTCGAAGAGCGGCTAACAAGGATATGGCCCACCAGATGATGAAAACCCCTACAATAGCGTTTCCTCCCCACCTAGCTTGAGCACCGCGATATGATATATAGCTGGTTTTTATCACGCTCACTTGTCAAATTACTATAGACTTTGTCAGTTAGACGCGATAAAAAACGTGATACAATATAAATTATTGTGGTGGTCATGCTACAGGGACTGGTTCCTTAAACTCACTCTGGCTGTATGGTTGATGAGATTCTCCGCTCGCTTCCCCAATGAGTTCTCGCCTACTAGATCATGGAAGCTAAAGATATAAAGGTAGTATAATATTTTACTTTACTGCGATAGTTTTATTATTAAAGTTGCAATTCAAACAGAAAAGGCGCTTTGCTCTCCCTTTTTTAAATTACAAGCTTGACTTGAGATAAAGTAATAAAAATTGCCATCAACTTCCAAGTATTGAATAAAATAGCTATTTTTTTGTCGCCTATAGCGATTTATTGAAATTGTTCGGATCCGAAGCGCCATCATCATATTTGTTTCGTACGCTATCCAGCATAGGTTAGAAACAAATGAGATGAAATTATAATAGTATTTTAAATTTCCCTTCAGATCTGCAGACGGCACTGTCTCAAGTATAGACGGCACACCAAACTTGGAAAACAAAGATTATAAGAAAACGCTCAAACTCACGTGGTTAGCGGACACTGCGCATGCGCCGCCCGTACAAACCTACTGCGTATACTTCGACCACATCATCAACAAGGCTATTCTGGGCAAGGACGAGGATTTCAAACAGTACATCGGGCATCAAACTAGAGTGAGTTGATAAGAAACTTGTTGCTAAACTAATAGTAAATTTTTTTTCACGTAATAAGATGGTAGCCGTAGTTAGATTTTTGTTCTGTATACTTCGACCACGTCATCTTCAAGGCAATACTGGGGGGCAAGGCAATCAGTACATCGGGTATCAAACTAGGGTGAGTTGATAAGAAACTTGTTGTAAACTATTTGTAAGAATTGTCGCACACGATAAATAGGGAAGTAGCCGTAGTTACATGTTTACTGTGTATACTTCGACCACATCATCTCCAAGGTGATACTGAGCAAGGAGTTGATAAGAAACCTGCAAAACAAGCGTCAGCGCACACCAGGAGCAGAGCAGAGCATTTTTTGAGGCTGGTGAATAAAATGGTTGTCTGTTAAGTTGGTTTGCGGATGATAATTATTGTACGTGATACCGTGTCGTTCGCTATTTTCCTCGGGACAGTTTTGTAGGGCTTTTTGTTCCGATTCCTTTGAGGTCAAGTAAGCCTTTGTAGCTCTATGGGGGCCGGAGTTAGGGGTGCCTAACTAAGGCAGTCCTCACGGTGGTGAGGACTGTACGATGGGAAGGGGGAATTAGAGGGTATGGGGTTAGGGGTGTCAGCGAGGGGTCAGGGAGGTCAGGGGGGGTCAAAGGAACACCTCGACCTCACCTTACACACATCGCGGAACGTTGAACTAACTCGTATCACGTTATCATAACGTGGCATGAGGTCGTACTTTTTCATTCGTGACTTCTTCTTCTTCTTCTAGTGCCCCTCAGAACAGCGAAGGTTGGCATTTAGTTTAGCATACGTCTCCTTATCCTTAGCGAGATGAAATAATTCAGCGGCGCTCGACATACCAGTCCATTCTCGTAGGTTCCTCAACCAAGACTTCTTCCTGCGACCGATGTTTCGTTTTCCAGCAACTTTGCCCATCATTATTAATTGTAAAAGGGCGTACATTTCGTGTCCTATCACGTGCCCTAGATACGCAACTTTACCTACTCTGATGGTATACCAAAGTTTGCGTTTCTTGCCACAGTGTCTCGTGCGTGACTGCTGTACTGATATTGACTAAAAACGGAATTATAAATAAACTAGCAAACCAGTGAACCAAATGTTCACCAAAAAATAATGTATTTAATTAATTGAGAACTTCGGAAATTTTGTGTGGTTTCGTTTGAAATAGAAATCACGTGATTTCTCGAAAACCGGAAGTGCTACGTTACTCACATCCGGTTTGTAGTCTTATCAGACTATTCTTAACTTATAACTTAAACATTCTCTATATCTATCTCTTACGGTTTGGCCGCTGAAACAGCACCACGGACGGACGGACGGACTTGTCTAATAGATAAGAGATATTTCCAACACTCACACCAATTAGCCTAGCCCCAAAGTAAGCACTAACCGGCTTGTGTTATGGGATACTAGGGTAACGGATGGAATACATATACTGTACATATATAAGTATATTTATATAGAAATACATATGAAACATCCATGACTGGAGTATAAATGCTCGTATTCATCACACAAACATCTGTCCCCACCGGGATTCGAACCCGGGACCTCTCGAGTCGGCGACGCCATGAAACCCGGCGTACAAACCACTCGGCCACGGAGGTCGTCAAATACAAATCTGTATGCAAAATACAACATCTGTAGCTCTATGGGCCTCTATATATGTATAACTCGGGTCGAGTTAGGCTCCGCTCTATAAGGGGCGCGGGGGATACGTGATCAGGGGTATCAGTGAATGTTTAGGAAGGTCTGGGGGGGGGGTGCCGAAGGAACCCTTCGACCTCACATTATCGTAACGTGACATGCATGACGTCACACTTTTTCGTGCGTACAGCTATTGTTCATCGATTTATAAGAAGTTATCACGTCAAAAAAAACATTTCTATGATGTTGACTTGGAACGGAGTTTAATTGTATTCTCCCGTATTGCAGTGGGAGGTACCGATGCTCGGCGAGCCGGAGCTCGGTAGTGTGAAGCAAGGCGACATAATCCAACTGCAGCGGCGCGGCTTCTTCCGCGTCGACGTCTCGCCGGCGCCTATATCCGAGCATACGACGCGTGCTCGCCCGCTCGTTCTATTGCACGTGCCCGATGGATCTACTAGGGAAGCACCGGGGCAGGTGAGTCAGCCCATATTGATTCAATATTCTACCGTGAAGCAAGCACAGAGGTATAAGAATAGTAGGGAAGGCGGCTCTAAAAGTGTCCGTCTAGTAGAAAGAGAAAGAAGATGAGAGACCGCTAGCTATCTCTCTCTCTTCTGACGCATGCGCAGCCGTCTGTCTAATAATTGGTCAAGCATCACATCGAAATAGATGCTTACGGTCACCAATGCGCATGCGCGATTAGAGAGAGATAGCTAGCGGTCTCTCATCTTCTTTCTCTTTCTATTAGAGGGACACTTCCACCTGTAGTAGTCTATATCTCCCCTATTCTATTCTTATACCTATATGGAAGCAAGGCGACATAGTCCACCTATATCCGAACACAATACGCGTGCTTGCCCGCTCGTTCTATTTGCACGTTCCCGATCTACTAGAGAAGCGCCGGGGCAGGTGAGCCAGCCGATATTGATTCAAAGTTGTATCGTAAAGCAAGGTGATATAGTCCGCCTATATCCGAACACAAGACGCGTGCTCGCCAGCTCGTTCTATTGCACGTTCCCGATGGATCTACTAGGGAAGCGCCGGGGCAGGTGAGTCAGCCAATATTGATTCAAAGTTCTACCGTGAAGCAAGGCGACATATAATCCGCCTATATCCGAGCACACGACTCTTCGACGATGAATCATTTTAATATCTCCCTTATGAAAGTCGAAGGATTCTGAGCTCCAGCATAATTTTTGACAGCTTCATAATCGTAACGTTACTATGAAAACTAAGCAGCGCCCCTATCGGACCTAAAAACAAACAAACTTTTTCTATACAAAATTTGACGATGACGTTATGTTTATAGATATATACAAGGAAGTCTCCAAAATAGGGAAGTCAATTCGAAATTTATCATATTGATTACTTTTATTCTGAACGCATTCTCACATAGTTAATATCTGAACACATTAGTCGTGGGCGCCCGCTCGTTCTATTGCATGTTCTCGATGGACCTACTAGGGAAGCGCCTGGTCAGGTGAGTTATTGTTTTAAAGTTCTCGCTTATGAAAGGTGTAGAATTCTGAGCCTGTACAGCTAAATCTCCAACATAGTAGGGAAGTCAAAAGATTCATAGTTTATATAGTCTCGTCTTGAACTATTAGAGAAACACCTAATGTGAGTTAATCATCAAAATGGTTGTTTTAATATTCTCCCTTATGGAAGGTGAAGTAATGTCTACAACGTAAGATCACCACATCGCACCACATCTAGGAAAACAAAAGTATTAGAAGGCCATACAGCCTCGTTGAAGTATCTATCTACACTCGAATACTATCGATCTACACTCTCATAAGTCAGCTTGCAAGATAAACTTCTGTATCACTACAAATAAGTTATTACTTCTACTAGTCAAAAAAGGCATAGGATTCTAATTTTCATTATTGTATCGCAAACGTCTATAGGCTATGTTGGCCGCATACCATCAGGCGGACCATATGCTTGTCTACCACCCTTTTAACATTAATAATCTCTATTTGACTTTAAGCAATTGATAAAGGTGGAATGATGTGTTAAAAAGGATTACGTTACTTTCATTTAAGAATGATGATCCAAGTGGCCCTTAAAATACGACCTCATTCTCACAACATTACACCAAAAACTTTTTACTGTCACGCCATCTTGCGTGAGTTTATATTTCATGTCTTGTACTGGCAATAAATAATTAAGCATGATTTTATTTCTTTTATTTTAAGTTTACCTTTCCTTGCGTTTTTTTCATGTAGTAATACATCAAATATGAAAGACCTCTAGTATAGTTCTACTATATTCATCATACATCGCTTAAAACTATAATTGCTACATTGGGAAACAAAACTGCTGTCGAATTACTAACAAGGATTAAAGTACGAGATAAGCCCGGAAAACTCCAAAATAATATTCTCAAGCATATACATACACTGTTTTGCTGGTTTCGGTTATTTCTCTTTTCAATAAATAAATAAAGTTTCGTGCATTAACCCGTAAAAACTAGTTTTATTTAATGAGTGATGTGCGTGAAAACCTAAGAAACAAATATTTTTCTTGGCCCGGGATTACAATACCTCATCTATGAAGGCCTTAAGAAAAGGAGGTAAAGGTTTACACTAAAGATATGAAAGCTATCACCATATCATCGTTCTTGTTTAGTTTCTATATATAGATATGTAAAACGTCTTTTCATATTAATCTATTCTATTGTTATAATAAATTGTCTTTGATTTTCTTCGTTGGATGTGCAAAAATAAAATTACATATAAAAAAAGAAACTATTTACTTACAAACAAAACTTTTAGGACTTACTACAGATAGTCTTCAAACAAAAACAATAATATTATCACAAACACAAGAAGCACTTTCTGCCATAACAAACAAAATAAATATTTTTAAAGTTATGTAATCAACAATGTAAGTTATTATGTAAAAAACAAACGCAGAGAAGTGCTTTACATATTAAATTATTAACAGTCAACAAATTGAAAAAAACTTAACTAAACTAATCGAAGGCTCCTCGACTGTGCGAGCGTAAATTGAAATCTTCATGCAAAGATCTTTGCAAATATGCCTATGAAAATCTGAAATGAAAGGTAAATTATTTTTGTCACTTTCAACACTATATGATGCAAGGACAGACTATGTCAAGTTTACAAATAGCAAACACGAATATCCAAGCAAAATGCCGAACTTTTAATTCCTTAAAAAGCATGGTAAGGACAGACTGTTGTGAAGTTTACAAATATAAAATACAAGAAGCCATTAGCCAAGTGAAGTGCCGGCACGTGAATAATAAATTGTAAATATGTATAAGTCAAAGTGGAAAGGTATTTAATACGAAATCGAAGAAACTGAATTTGGTCCGGGAAATTTATGACTAAGGTGTTATTTATTTATTGTACTCACTCTTTGAAACGACGCAATAAACAGTCATCATTATATGATTCGAAAATAAATGGATCTGCGTACACGAATTCGATGGGCAGTCGATGTTGTGGGTCCAATACTAACATTTGAATCAGTAAATCGACCAACTTTCGAAGTTTTACCTTGGCTGTTATGTTCTCCATATAATTGCTAGTTTTGCCAAAGGCATTTTTATACGAATAAAATATGTTGGGACCAACACAGGATTTTCTGCTAAAGGTACTTATAAGAGTTACATCCTGAAACAAAAAAAAAATGCGTTGTCATAGTTATTTACAAACGAGTTAACGAATGTACCATAGTCACGAGTTAGCAGAAGAGTAGAGAGAAGGCCAATTCCGCACGAATGTTATATAACGTTTTTCAACACATTTCAACTCATTCAAACAACCTACGTAATTTAAGTAATCAAGCAACTAAACGACTACCCAAAAAAAAGAGTGTTATGTATTCAGGGTTCATGTATGTATGTTCAATTCTTTATTCCACCAAAACTTATAAACGCCTGAACCGAATTAGATATGTGTAGTATCGTTAGAATCCTTGCACCATCTCGGGTAACATAAGATACCTAAACTGGTAAAATTGAAATAACAGCAATGTCAAAATGTAAAAGATTTATGTCAATAAATGTAAGTAAAACGTATTATAATTATTTTATTATAGGTATCACTTGAAAGGTCTTAATGAGACCATATCAAATATAAAAAAATATAGTAGCATTAATCAAAACGTTTTACCTGTAAAACGAAATAAATACTAGAAAATTTATTACTCCAAGCCAGGCACATAAAAAAAACAAGTTGGAATGTTATAATAGCTTTTTAGGTAATTTTTTTAACGGCAGTCGTGTTTTTTTTCATTATTTATATTTTTAATCGATTTATTAAATTCAAGTGATGAAAACGCCAAAATGATTTTGTAAAATTTATAGTTTCTCTTGTTGACGACATTTAGATTTCAATATATTTAGTATAAGAAACACTGTTAACATACCTTTCCCATATATCCGCATTTCCTCATAAAATGTGTACCATGGAAATGATGATCCTTAAAAATAGAGGACTGAACTATTTCAAATGGAATATTTCCTAAAAGATTCATCTGTTTGTACAGTATATCATTATTGAACATGCCAGGGAACAGTTTTCGACCCGTGGCCATTTCGTACATTACCAATGCGGTCGACCAGACATCTATGCTAAACCCGTCTGAATATCCTAAAATCAATTCTGGGGCACGATAGCTAGGTGTACCAAGGTTTGGTAGAAGAACTACTTGGTCAACGGTTCGGGATTCATCAAAGCCGCAAAGTTTCAAACTTTTCATTGTATTATTGATTAAAACGTGCCCTGGTTTGATAGCTGAAATTAAAATATAGTTTCTTTACACCTTATAATAAAAAATCTTTAAGAAACCGAAAGTGTAGAGATAGTGATTAATTAAATAATTATAAGTGTAACGTACCAGAATGCACTATATTTTTATTCCGCAAAACCATGACAGCAGACACCAACTGTCTAGACAGCTCTTGAACCATATCAATGTGAAAACACTTTTTATTTTCGTGAAATATCTCTTTTAGAGTTTTGGGATAATATTCCATCAAGAAACACCAACGTCCATCCACGCCAAATCCGTTGATTAAATAAACAAAATGTTGATTAATTTTTGGGATATCCTTTTGCAAGTCTTTTAACATTATTTCCTTTTGTATCCCTAGCGTATACCGATCTTGTTCTTTGCTGTAAAGGTCACAACAAATATTATTGAAGACTATAATGTGCAATATTATTTATGTTTTTGGAACACCATAACTTTTAAATACATGAACTTTGGACGTATTAGGGTATTGCAAAAATTTATACAAAAAATTGAAAAATCTACAATATGGAAATCAAATCTAAGTCCTTGATAAGCACATTCCAATACACAATAATTTACAACATATTTGTGTATATCCACAAAACAAATATTTCATCTATGACTTAATAAAATTATAAACCACGACTGTCAAAAACGAACTAAAAAAGCTAAAACTTAGATTTTTTTGTTTGCCTCCCAAGTGGGGAACGGCTGAGACATCCTCATAGATGACACAGCCGATTTAAGGGTTATGTATGTCGAACTATTATTGACTACCTCTTTGCGGCTGCTCTGGCCGCTAGAGAGCTTTCAAGGCTTCATCGGGCGTTCCCGATGCCCAGCGACTATCGATAAGGGGGGCAATGCATTCCTTTTCAATATTTTTTTTTCCAAAGAATCGTAATACTGCAATAAATTTTTTTGAACCTTTTTTGCATTGCAATTGGAAAACTTAAATTATTAATTCTCTATATAAATTTCAAATAAACAAATAGTTTAGTATTAAAAAGTCAACAGCCCATTTAGTAATATATAATCTTAAATTTTCTCATTTAAAATGTTTCACGCTTTTAGCATTTTTTTTTTGCTATAACCTGATGTGTTTTGTACTTACTTTAATATTTTTACTGCATATGTGGTCTTATTTTTGGAATCCTTACACTGAAAAATCGTTGAATACTTTCCTCTCCTTATTAACAGTCCTAGATCGTAGTTTACACCCAAATATGAGAGCATTCTTGTTTTTAAGTTTTGCAGAAGTGTTTCTTCGCACGGGGTCTTCGCTAGACCCATAGGCGTAATCTTAGAATTCGTTGTTGATTTTTTATTACTACCATCTTTCGCTACAGAAAGGGTTTTCTGCGTTTGGTCCAAAAAATTATCATCTGTTGCCTTATATTTATCTGCTGGAACAAATATCGTATCGGTTTTGCTTTTTATCTTACCAGATTTTACAGAGTTTTTATCGTTTTGTGTAATATTACCATTTTGCGATTCATCCTGATTTGGATCCTCAGTCTTCTGATTTTTCTCAGGTTTTGTGTTTAAGTTAGAAATAACTTTTGTATCTTCCTCTTCAATGGCTAAATTCTCGTCATTACTCTTAGGAGTTCCGAAACTAGAAATGGAAGAAAGCGGCAAAGCACCTATTGAACTATTTTTACTAGCATCTATTTCGGTGTTACTTGTATTTGCTTTCGGAACTATACTTAAATTTTTTGATTCAGGTACATTCACTACTGTAGAGGTATGTGTTGTGTCATTGTCGTGACATGTATTTGAAGTGTTTGTATTATTTTCCTTCCGTGGTTCATTTTCTGTTCTATTTACACAGTTTTTATTAATCTCGTTTTGGTTTTGGATATGATGACGTGAGGTCTCTTGTATGCTTGAATTTATTAATGAATCAAAAATATGTTCATCTTCATCCAATACAATGATATCTGTCATCAATTTGTTTTTCATGTCACTGTGGCTTTCATCAGTTGCGTCATTTACTTCAATAATTTTCGTTTTAATTTTGGTATCATTTCCTTTTTCAATTTCAGTGTTAGGTTTTAAAGTGAATGTGTCCGTTAATTGCTCTTCGTCTAATACTATAATTTCTCCTTTCAAATCCTTTTCTTGTTTTTCTTTGTTTGAACTTATTAATGAATTTGTAAAAGGTTCATCGTCATCATCCAATACAATGATTTCGGTTATCATTTCGTTTTTTATTCTTTTGATGATCTCTTTAGTTATTTGAGAATCTTTTAATTTGGTATCAAAAGTGTCTTGATTTAAACAAGAAAAATGTTGTGTAGTTAATCTATTTTGGGTGTTAGACAATAGTTCTAAACTTACCTCAGTAATTTCTGTTTTAATTTTGGCATCGTTTTCTTTTTTAACTTTATCATTAGTGAGGAATAGTATGTCTGTAGATTGCTCCTCATCTAGTACAATAATTTCTCGTTTTATCTCCTTTTTACGCTCCTTTTGAGTCTCTTGTATTTTCGATCGGTGATATTCATTAATTTTATCCAGTGTGTCTTGTTTTTGATTGGTAGATGTCTGTGAACTTAAAACAGCACATTTAACCTTAGTTGTAATATTTTTAGATCGCAATAAATTCAAATCATCGGTGATTATATTGTAGCCTTCTTGATCTGGATAAGTTTCTGTAGGTTTTTCAGATGTATTGGACATATTTGTTAAACTTGTTGATCTGTAAACAACCTAAAAATATTATCATCGAACAAAATAAAAACAATATCAAGTTAAAAGAAAAACTTACCCAATTTTTACTCCAGTGGTACTATTATCGTTGTTAGAATATTTCTCTTCACATGAACTACCAATTTTATGTAAAGATTGGTTGTTTGTATTTGTCAGTTTGTTAGCAGTTTCTTCATAATTCAAACTTTCAACAATATCGTCGACATTGATATCATCTAGAAAACTAAGATCTAGACTTGCTAGCTGACAAGTTTCATTATTTTTTACTTTTTCTTCAAAATGTGTGTCTCTGGGTTTCTTACATATCAAATTTATAACTAATTGTATTGTCTTTGTTTTAGATTTCTTTGGGTCAGTTTGGATTGGTTGATCTTGTTCAGTTATACTAGCTCTTTCATGGATCGTATTTGGCACGGAAACAATTAAGTTATCACGTTTTTTTACACGGTTTAGTTTCTTTCTCAAATCCTCAACACCAGGGTACTTCTTAAGATTATTATTAGTTTGAAACTTTAAATCAAAGTTGTTTGTTGTATTTATTATACTTTTGACGCTTGTTTTTTTAGAAATATTTTTAAAAGTGTCATCAAGATTTGCTTTTGTAGTTTTTTTAATATCTTCCTTATAGAGATTACCACTTTCACGGGAGGATTTACTTTCGCCTTTATCATAACCTTCATTGGCTCTAAATTTACCTTTGAAGTCTTCATTGTGGTTATGTGAATTCTGCATTTTAGCACGGAATGCATTTTTGGATTGATTTCCGTTTTCTTCTTGACATTTTAATGGAGATTTGGGTGAAAATACTAGTTTCTCCTTCATGTTTCTAAAATGTATTTCGGTCTGACAAGTAACGTTCTGTCTTTCTGCTTTGCTATTAACGATTACAGGTAAATTCCCGATTCTGTTGACGCGATTAGTCTTTGTTAAAAGTTTGCTGTTTTTTAGCGTGTTAGTTTTATATTTTTGTTTTAAAGAATTATGAAGGTTTGCATCCTTTTTTATTTGTTTTTCTTTTACTTCCAATTCAAGTTTCCTTTTTGTTACCGTTTTTTGTTTTTTATTCAGTGTTTGTTCAGCTTTATTTAAATGCTTAGTGTTTTCTTTTTTAGGCGGGGTTAAACTTTCGCTATGTTTATAAATTTTACACGCCTTATTCAAATCTTTCTGTGGTATATTTTGATGTTGCTTTTCATTGTGTTTAGTTTGAAGTTCTACATTACACATTTTTTTATGATGGTTAACCATGGGTGGGTTGCTCTCCTTACTTAGATGATTTGCTTTAGTTTTTAAGCACGGGATTGAAGTTACGGATTTAGTTTTTGAAGTTTGAGTTAATACACTAGAAGTATTTAACGTAATACTTTTATATTTTAATTCATTACTGTTTTTGTTGGTTTCATTATTTATGATGTAATCTTTTTCACTTTTTAAAACGGTAATACCCTTAATTGAATTATTTTTGAGCTTCGGGATGCGGAATTTTGATATTGAAGGAATTACGCTTTGAGCAATCAAATTGGATTGACTCTTATCTATACGCTTTGCAACCTTTGATGTTTCATCATTTAAAAAATTGATTTTAATTCCAGCTTTCTTTTCCTCTAGTCCCGTAGGTAAAATACTCGATAACAATGATTTAACTCTACTATTTATATCCCTTGTGTTTTCTGTTTTTAATTCTAAATCTTTCTTATTACCTATTGCAATTATTTCTGTTGGATCCTTGGTTTCTTCATAATTTTTACCATTATCTGGTATGCAGACAATAGGTTTTTTCAACTTTGGTGAACCAGTGGGCTGTAAAAGTTAATATAACTTAACATACATTAACGGCCGTACTAAGAGACTTCAATTAACTTAAAGTTGATTAAGTAACTACAACTTTATTTGTAGTGACAAAGAAAGAAAACGATACGCTACTTTAAAGCGCATTACATTTTGTTGACGTCTTTAAATGCGGCCGTTAAGGTTGCTTTTTCATTTCAGATGTACAATGTTGCTAAGCGGTGCACAAAAAACACCAATTCTGTGCTGAGCAAGTCTAGGTTCAAGTCGCTTAGCTGCCTCGTACAGCTTTCGGGAAAAAGTAACCTTAAGGTATACACAAATTTCTTCATTCACACGTTGTAGAGAACACTTAATTTACTTAACTATTTACATTCAGGCAGCGTAGGGCCCATCATAAATGCCTTTTAGACTAACATTTAAACGGATACATAACATTATTGTTAGTGAATAAACTTAACACTCGCACTTGTTACTGAACTTCTGGTAGACTCTGAAATATCAGAATTACAAAAAGTTGTTTTATTTAACGCAAATATTCATACTGATATTTAAACAGTGATTAATTTTCAAAGAAAGATTTACGATCGCACAGCTAAGGATCCGTACCGTAAAGGTCTTAGCCTAATGAGCGTATTTACCCTACAGCCAAAAGAGCCATGGTCCAGGGCGGCAGTTGGGAGCGGCAGGTACATTAGGGAATTACTGTTGTGCCCATATAACTGTTATTTTGTGGCATGGTATCTAGCTGTGGGAAGGCATACGCCTTTTAATCATGTGACAGATATAGATTGTATTTCTATATTAGATTTAGGATACATTTGCAGATTCCTTTTTGGTCAGAATTTATTATAGGCTGTTTTTTCTGACTAAAATGTATTTTTGTTCAAATTCTGCTTTCACCAAAATAAATTAATAATAGGCTGTATTTTATGACGAAAGCGGAAATCTTAGATTTAGGATTTAGTTTTATGGCCAACAGTAAACAGATCAATCTTAGAGGATCCATTGCCTAGATCCATGACTAATAGTATTTTTTTAAAAGGAATAGTATTTTTTTCTATAAAAAAAAAATATAATAAAAGAAAATTATTATACTCAGAACCTCTTAGTCATGTATGCATGCTCTCCTGGTACTTTTTCAATAAAATGATTTTTTAAATGGAAATGTACAATGAGAGCATTAACGTTAAAACAAACCATAAGCACAATACATACAAGAGCAGCACTTTGACTTCATACCAGCGCCCGAATCGACGCACGCACACAGACAAACGTCATTTACACGGCCGCTAACCATTCTTGGCAAGACAAATCTACGTAGTGCCACGTCGTGCTCCGCCGAGTCTGGGCGATGGCCGAGGTAGGTTAGCTGCGCCGCGTCGTCTGTCTCCGTTTCGATTCCGTAACGTGGCAATAGTAACTATATACATACAACAAAAATCGACACTAATCTATTTTACATTTTATAGGATTAGTAGAATTTTGTAGGGACCAACCCTAGCGCTCCGCTCAATCGTAGGTATCTATTTCAAGAAAATGGCTGAGTTACGCTACTGCTCTTGTATGTATTGTGCCATAAGCGCTTACTCATCATTTCTCATTTTTTTTAAGATTTATAAAACAAAAAAATAAATTCTTAAAGTAAATATATTATAATCTACATAACGTTGAATGATTTTTTTCTAGTTGTATGTAACAACTAAACTATTATAAAATATTAAACAAGTTTTTTCTGTCCAAAGAAATCCTTTTTCGTCAGAAAAAAACAGCATAGTGTAATTTATTGTGACGAAAAAGGAATCTGACAAATGTGTCCTAAATCCTGTCTTATGCAACTAGTGCTGTAAGATTGGACCGACATCATGTAAAAGCATCAGGTGCTAAAAAATATATACGGATAGAACCCTTATTGTGCGAGTACACGTACTTAACAAATTTTTTTGATACTTTACTATGCTATTTTTTCAAAATAAACTTAAATTAATTAATGATTAACATAAAAATAAACAACTTTTTCACACAGCGATTTGGAAACAATTAAAATACATAAAAACCCTTTTCAATGATATATCGCATGTTGTTATTGGTTCCTAGGCAAAACGCCCGTCCTCCTTTGTACGGAACTCTCGGTGGGCGAGCCCGACGCGTTTTTTTTTTCGGGAACTCCCGCGTTTTTTGTCCTGTCCAATCTCTCGGTTTTCCCTGTTGTTCGGGGGACTTTTTGAACGTACTTTTAATCCGTCGTATGCGTTACTCGATGAATTTTGAAGGCGATCTATTTCGGCGAACAAAAAAGTCTGCGGACAAAAGTCACTCGTCTGCGCAAGCCATTGGAAAGCTACATTATGCCTGAATGACATAGCCTATATTTACGCGCGTTAAAAAAAATATCGCCCGTACAGCGCTAGCCGATAGAAAATAAATTCTCTGATTTCTGCTTTTCCCCAAAATTCTAAACCACTTATCAGGTTTTGATACGGTTTTAACTAACATCTAAAGATTTTTTCCGCTTCTTTCCGTGTTCTTTACATGTATAGCATGCGTATGGCATTATAATTGATAAGTTAATTTCAAAAGAATTTGGAAGATTTGTAAAGCCTCGATGACACAGGGCAAGTTACAAGCTACAAGCCAGCGACTTCGTTAGCAGCTTGTACCCAAAGTTACCATTTTTGTCTTTTACATATTAGGTAGGTACTTTAAAAATATGTACAATACATTATTAAACCTTTTCGATTCCATCTTAAAAGATATCACAGACTTAAAACTATTATTATAGCTATCTGGGGGGCATCTAGCGAAAGAAAAGTAGCCTTCGAATGCCGGGTCTCGACATATAGTGTAAGAACATTTTATTGTAACACCGACAGCCCCCCAATACACGTCCAACACTCGTATCTGTCAACGTTTGTTTACAAACCTAAATGTTTCGACTTGCTCTCCAGTCAGAATAAAGAACACGGCAACATGTATCGAAAACAATGTTTCATCACCTTTGTTTATAAACTATTTTTAAACAGTATACAGAGATGATGCAACATTGTGATACACTGTTTATAAAAAAATGTTTCCTAATGAATACGCGCCTTTATACACTCGTTATACATTTACCCTGCCAATAAACATTGTACTAACCTGCGAATAGTTACACATATGTTAAGCATGTACATTACGTTCAGAATAGTGTCACTATTTTTGTAATTAATTTATTGAACTGCAAATAATGACATTTTATTAATAAATAACATACTTTATGCAGACAGTTAGTTTTATTTATGTTATTGACTATTTTGGATATGATTTTATGTTATGGATAGCATATACTAAGTTAAATAATATTATTTAAAACTCAAACTTATTGGAACTTCTGAACGAATGTTATCCTTGTGAATGATCTTTTGCTGAGGGTCTTTCTTTTATAAATAACGTTTGGTTGTTTACTTCCGTACATATTTCCACTGTTATGTTATGCGAAACTGCCAATGCGATAATATACAGTTTCACATTTTATAGTGATACTCAAACCCACTTAACGACAACAAATCCTTTATTTCCAAAACTCAAAGTATATTTTTATTGTATTTCTAGTTTGAATTTGGGCTGTGGAAACTAGCACCCAAGAGTTTAATATCGTTTTTTATTACGTCAACGATTTTTTGTAACATAATATTTTTCAAAATCGTTTTCATTCAAGAGAAAGGATCAACTCGACTTCTATTGTATTTTTCGTTTTCTCGTAACTTGTGTTCCCATTTGCGAATCCCACTGATCATACAAATCTAAGTTTAAGTAAGTAAGTTAAGGGTAATTCATTATCTCAATCAATAACAAGAAAAATAACAAAAACCACCAGAAATGTAAGTACTGTAAGTCAAAGATATTAAAGAGCCTAGATACACCAGGAGCTCTCAAAATGTGCCCCAATCAAGAAGTGCTGGAACACGACTCAAGCACTGCTTAGTTCACAATCACGCGCGGACCGTTGAAAAGTCAAGATGCCGCAGGGATCCGTGAAAAAATGCGAAAAAAATAATGCTTTAAGTAATGTAATTAACCGCATGTGAAGCAAATTTTTTTCTAATAATTACTATAAACTGATTTAATAGAAAATATTTGTAATATTCAAATTATGGTCGGTATTTCGGTAATATAGCCGTCTCTTTTCCTTGCGGTCCGTACCGGCTATATTGCTAACAGCGCATTCAGAATTGCGCATAGAGTCAAAGAAATAAGGTCTATATTCTTCCGCATATAGCAATAAATCGTAAAATTTGACAGCTTGCTTTTCCAACTGTCATATCTCTTTGACGCATGCGCTTTAATTACCTTATACAATACGCATTTAAGGTGACTTTCAATGTTTAAATAATGCTTTATATTGGTTTTTTAACAACGCTATCATCTTACCGAGCTCCGTGGATCGTCCAATGTACCTTTTAGACAGGTTTCGGCCACGATTATGTTCGTGTTGTTGTATCTAGGGTAATTAATATCGTTGCTGTAAGTACAAGACTCACACGATAGTTACTATTAGGGTGTCCGAGTGAATAAGCAATATGTAACTATTGTTCTACAGTAAAACAGATGTAGGTATACAATCCTTGCGTTAAAGATTTTTTTATTCGTAACCTGATGGCTTGCAACTAGGGTTGCCACCCGTACGTTATTATAAAGTATTGTACGTTATTTCGGGTAATTGTAACAATAAAGTACGCGAAAATACTTTAATTAATGTGATTTGACATAAAATATACAAAAGGAGGTTGATAGGAAGAATTTTTGCGTAAAATATGTCGCCCTTAGCTAATTCCTACAACATTTTCGTGGCTGTATGCCTTTGTATGACCTTTCCCATTGCGGAAAAGATCTACAGATTTCTAGTAGCCGCAAATTATTTATTAAAAGTTAATAGTAGCAGCATAAATATATTTTTAAGCTTACTACTAAAGTGGAATAAAAAGTACTTTATTTTGGACACAATGTACTTTTTTTTCTACCTTTAATATCTAATGTACTTAATTTCGACAAAAAAAAGGTGGCAACCCTACTTGCAACACGTGTTTATCAGATGTTTACGCTAGCGTTTGTCTTTATTAGTAAGGCTACTCCAGACAACCACACTTAATAGTTTAGTTTTTCAGGGCGGTTCCCGCACTTAATCCAAATTATTGGCCATTGTCCGTGTCTCGAAACATTCCCGTTTACTCCAGCCAGACAACCATACTTAAATCAAACTGTTTTTCTCAATAGATGTGACCCTTTAATAGCAACATATAACTCAAAGTCTGTTAGAATTTTTTTACAGTGTAGGTTACTTAAGCTGTGGCTGAATGTACATTACAATGAAGCGAGAGCGGGGAACTAGTACTCTTACTCTTGCGGCCGTACTCAAAAATGGAAAATTAAAATGTCATTTATGGTTGTGTTGTCTTACTCTATTGATAAAGCAAAGAAAGTGACAGCAATAACTATAATCATACTCTAAGTTAACTAACATCTCTTGAGTACTTTCAAAAGAACACTAATGACCCACCCTCACCTGAATTTAAACATAATGTAACTAAAAATATTTTGTAGACCACAACCAAAAATTCTGTTATGTCCGTTTGCAACAAGCTATCTTAGGTGACTCCTAGTACTATTACTAAGGGTCATCTCAGTGATGCCTATGTATCTCTTACTTACAGTCACCTAAGTGTCAGTTGCTAAGAAACACCTTAATTTTTTTTTACATCACCATAAAAGTCATAAGATTCTTAACTCCTTAATTTATAATACTTTTATTAAGTGAATGAAACCACACTTACTTGCTCAGCATTCACTACAATGAGCAAGTAAATGTTTGCCTTTGTTATAATTTATTAAAAAAGAACCTTTTCCAATACACCAAAATATTTTTTACTCAAGTTATGCAATTATATCATTATCAAAGTCACTGTCATAAACTTTAGGATTGACTTGGTGGGTTAGAGTACGGTCAGACCAATTTGACACTCAGGAGTTACTTAACTATTTAAGAATCAAGGTCCAAATGGTCATTATAATTTTGAGTTTCTAATCTTTTAATATCTTAAAATAAATATGAAACTTTAAACATTAATAGTAAGTATTACATAATATGGAGGTAGTAACTGCCATTAATACACAATTTGCATTATGGAGTGTACTCCTATAACATTTTTTATAGTTATAACTTATATTTATAACATTAGTTAAAATTTTAACTTAAGTTATGGTAACTTATGTTGACATTGTTTATGGGTACAACTATTAAAAATAATTTGATTAAATCAACTAAGTATTTTTAATCATATTATTTACTTTGTTGTATTATTATAAGTGGTAAACATCCCGGCAAACTTCTTTAGTAATGACTAGGTTCAGCTCCAGTAGCAATGTTACATACAAAAACTTTGTATGTAACATTGGTACTGACTGCACAAGTTACTTTGTCTGTTTTCCTCAAGAAATTTACCGCTAGCTATAACTGCTACACACACATAATACTAATATCCAAAAATACATTTTTGTGCTAAATTTATATTATTCATAAAATTACTTACTTGTGATTGCCCAATGCTTTGTAGATAATTTGATGCCCAACTGCTATTGTTATTTTTTCCAGCGTTATTGACATTATTATTATATGTGCTGTTGTTTTCGTTAGTTTTGTTGGACCCTTCTTTATTTTTGTTTACTGAACTTTGATTTTTTCTCTCTTTAATATTACTAACTTGGGGTCTACTTTTACATTGTTTTGTAAGTTTTGTTTTTTTTGCTGGTGGACCATTAGTAATAAATGAAAATGTGGGGTTTATTAATATATTATTGCTTGGATATTGATAAAAAAATGGAGGGGTCTGCTGCGGCACTTCTGTTCTGTAAGAATAATATTATTATTATTATATGCAAGTACCTACCTACCTATCCATTTACTGATGTTAACAACAAGCAAGTTTGTTGTAAAAAATGCTTATGTAGGTCACTCATTTAAAATTAAAATAACTCTGATAAAATTGCGTGTTCTTGATTATTATTTCTAATAAATAATGTAGGTATAAATTAGCTGGATTAAGTAGTAGTTTAGCCGTTAATTCACTTTACTTTAACCGTTTGTAATCAAAAAATATAATTTTTATTAATGTGTAATTATATTTACCCTGAACAGGAGTAGCACAGAGGACACGCTGGATTATTTTCCATACTCGTTAAACGCTACCATACACGCGGAACAATCAGCATAGCGCATACGTTTGAATCAAAGTGAATCAAAGAAAGACTGAGGCAATTTGAATTGAATCTGTCAACAAAAATCAGAGTTGCCTGTCAAACTTCAAGACGTTTAGGGACGTTCCAAATCAAATCGAATTGATAGTTGTTATACTTACATTGAGCTTTTTGCATAGGTACTAATTTACGTTCTAAATACCCGCACGTATGTAAACACATACTGTAACTAGATATAAACTATTATTCGTACCTCTGTGGGCGAGTGGAATATACGCCGGGTTTCAAGGTGTTGCCTACTCGAAAGATCCCGGGCTCGAATCACGGTGGAGGCATATGTTTGTGTGATGAATACGAGCATTTGTACTCCAGTCACTGATGTTTAATATGTATTTCTATATAAATATACTTTAATATAAATTCGTATATACAATCTCTCCGTTACCCTACTACCCCATAACACAAGCCATAACAGTGCTTACCTTGGGGCTAGGCTAACAGGTGTGAGTGTTGGAAATATTTATTTTATATTTATTTACACTATCGGGATTTTTAAGTTTTTATTATTACAAAACCTGCCACTACTATACAGCTATATATATAGCAAATTATTTTTTGGGCGTTTAACAACTGAGATTGTGAGGCAAATGCTATTGAATAAACTTGTTCCCCGACCATTGAATTGACTTTAAACTTAAATTAAAACAAAAAGGAAAGATACGGTACGCTCATACTAGCATCAAATATAATATGATCCGACTTAACTACATAAGCCACTCTACACACGCACACGTCTGTTTAAAAACATTCAATCGAGCGAGCGAGACAGAACTGTATGCTTCAACGCACCGCGAACGAAACGGCGAGTCTACTTCCAAGTCCGTTCTGCTGAGCTGTATTGTTGTCCTTTTCCAGATAACAATATGGCGATTACGTAAATAAATAACATCCACGACAAACCGTGATTTTTGAGAAAAAAATGTTTTTATAGTTTTACGAATAAAGTTACTTGATTTTGAACTTTTTATTATATAAGAAGGCATTTTTTATCTTTATAACACAGAATATATGCAATATTGTTATATTGAGTGCACATGCTGGGTGTTTGAATGTCCAATTGTGACTAAAGCAAATTGTGGTCATGCACCACAATTTAAGCGGATAACTTTTGAACCGCGAGTGCCAAAGGTAAGATACCCTTTTTGTTCTAATCTAAGACTTGAAGTAATTGAACGGACCACGATTCCTATTTTAAGAAAGTTTTGTTTATAAACACACATGACAAACTTTTATGAATATATATTACAGCTTCGTTCTGTGATCGAAGAGTTACAGCTTAGATTGGCATAAAAAAATATTGAAGATATGAGTTTTAGTTTACTTTTTTGACGTATCCATAAACATTTCAGCAACATGGAAAAAACATGGGTACTCGTTATTTATCGTGATTTTGGGGTACTTCCTATCTCTACGGATTTCGTGAAATCCCTGGATTTCTCGTTTCCCTAGGACATAAACATTTAATGGTTATTTCGATAGAAGTTAAGTTAATAATTCAATCATTCAATTTATTTATTAAAAAACAGCAGAGTTACAACACTATCATATTTTTTTCTTGGCGGCGAAATTTAAAAAATGTCAATTCGATGACTTTTTGTTTTGGCGTCGACTTTGATGTTTTCCACTTATTTTTTTTGTCATAGAAATAGCAAATCAGCCAGCCAACCTTATTTCAATTAAATTTAAGAATGGGTTCATTTATCACTTGATTACTTCACCTACCATTCTGTATATTATATGTTTACCGAATTACTTACATTTGATTTGAAGGTAGGTATAGATCGCGCCTATCTTCTTGACCACTCTGAACACTGCACAATTCGCGTCGTAGCTCGTATTTAAAGGGACGAAGGTTGTGTTTAGGGCTGTACACCTGCGCGAAACAACTTCAGAGCGGACTAGAAGTTTGGCGCGATCTATAATTATATTTTTAGCTTAGCAGATCTTGATTGATAAATCAGGGTCAGCACACATTTTTGGTGGCATACTTACCTTCTACTTGGGCTGCATTCCAAACCTACGCTCCAGGTCATTCCAGGTGCAATTAATGTCAAATTTCATATTCGCTTAGAAGTCTTACAACACTCACAGGTATTTTAAAAACTGCCATCGTGTGAACAAAGAGTTCACCCATTGGAGTACTTTCAGCACAAAAAATATACTACAGAAGGTAATCACAAATTTGTACTACACTCTGGATACCTGCGCCCGGGACGGGTCGCGCTAGGATTGTCAACTTTGGCTTGTGCACAAAAAATCATGGTAATGGTACGAATGCTATTACAATGGTTTTTTTGTGCACAAGCCAAAGTATCTAGTTTTTTTTATTTGTGGTTGAGAATGAAACAGGGAAAATGGAAATACAAACCAATGATAACCAAAGTGGATATTTCAATTTTAATGTTATTGTTATTTTAGGCACAAATCAACAAAGAACAACTCACCGTTTAAAGTTGAATGGAAACAACGGTCCGCAGAACAGTTATAACAACTTTTTAAAGTGTATCTTTTAATACACGATTTTTTTCGTTACCTTAAGCATGTCGCAATACATTTTTGATTGTTATTGATAATCAAATCTTATCAACAAGCATCGGAGGCTCAGTCGTAGAAAGCCTGCTACGCGGGCTGCCTGGGTTCGATTCCCAGCTGAGAAGGGAGTGTTTTTAATATTTAAGTTTCATTTGCATCGTGGTTTCTTGAAACCACACTAATGCATACCTATTGCTATATTTTTGCACAAAAGAAAATCAAGGATATATTAAAATCACGTGTCTCAAGCGGATGGACTCCGAAATATCGTGTCCGTGAGCGATGTCTGTGTGTGCGTTGATCAAGCAAGTCACTTTGTATGTAGATTGCCTTCTGTACTATCTTTTTTGTCATGTAGCACTCGTGCGAATCGAGGGCTATCTACTTAAAGCTCCACTATTTTAATAACTTTGTACATAGATGAAAGATGTGTCATTTATTTAAGACATTGTAGTTAAGTAACACCTACATCTAACACTTAATATATATATATATAAAAACGGAGTAGGTTTTTAGTCTAATATTGCATCGATAATGGTACAAAGCCCTTCGCATTTGGCCGGTTTTTTTATGTTAAGATGTGAGCAATATAACAAAATAAAACAAACCTCTTTTTATTGGGTAAATTTATTTAACAGAATAAAGAAAAACAATTTAACTGTCTGAAGTTGTTCAGTACCTATCTACCTAGGTAATTTTGCTTACAGCAAAAAATTAAGTAGTTTGGAATATTTTATAATGATCATTGTCATAATCCACATTATTATTAATTTTATCAACAGCAGAATAATTTGATGTACTTGTTACTTTTTCTTCATAAGGTTTTTCTACTGATTGCATCACTTCAAAGGAATACCCAGAATATTTGGGAACATCTTGCTTTTTATATAATTTTACTGAATTTAAATCTTCATTAAAGGCACTTTTTGGAGAATAAGTAGTTGAATCAACTACAGGTTCTAATACAAGAGTTGCAAGCGAATGAATTGACGCACTTTTAATACTTGTATCGTTTACATCTGATGTTTCATCATCTGAAGATATCTCAATTATGTCTTGGGATATGCTTGAATACAGCGGCTGACTCTTAAATGAATTGGATTCTCGCTGAAAACAAACCTGCCTCTTAAAATTCACTCAAAAGTGGATAATCTGTTTAAAATATACTGAATATGAATTCAAAATATATTACTGCTTACCTGTTTTGTTCGTTTAATAAGTGTATCAATCTCTGAGCAACTTGTAAAAGAGTTGACACTTATGCTATCATAGCTTATTTCATCATTTTCCAATGGTGAAAGAGATATAGGCGATAGTGATAGTTCTCTATCTGCTTTTTTAAATTTAGATGACAACTGAAACAAATAATGTGAATGTAATGTGTAATAATATGTAAAAAACACTTACTAAAATTTAAATAGCATTTACTTTATCTTTATTTATTTTTTGTTTGTCGGATCTGTAATGCTTTTTCTCATTTTTTAACTGATTTCTCTTGCAACGACATATTTTATCAGACTGTTTTGCAACCTGTAACAATAAGGGTTGTAAATATTTCAGTATTTTTTATAAATTATCAATACTTAACATTATGATTTTAGGTACTTGGAGTGTCCGTTTCCTTTGCTTTGGTTCCCTTTTTATCTTAATAGCAGCTTTGCACTTCTTTCTGCCACATGTAGGTACTATTCTTAAAGTTTTATTTTCAGGCAATAATGCCTTTTGGGCAGCATCATCAAATACATTTGTATTTAAATTAATCACACACTTTATATTCTGTTTTTTAACTTTAACTTTTTGAGAAACAATCAATGTTTCAATATTTGACTCTTTCGTTTTCAGCAATACTTTTCTTTTTGGCTTGCTTTTAATACATGTTTTAACTTCACCTATTGTTTTTGGTGCATCATCGTCTGAAATTACGATTGGAAGGTCTTCACACTTTATGGTGTTTTTTATTTTGCAGTCCATGGAGATAGTCTGTAACAAAAACATTAACAGTTTTTTATTAGAATACAAACGCATTATTACTTTCGTATAAACTTCATTAAAGTATTAACCAACTCCCACAAAGTATAATGAAATAAAATGAAACTTTATAAAAGTTGAGATCTTTTGAATCGTCCAATATTTTTTCCAACCACCCATTTAACCATTTTAAATTGTACCTAGCCTAGGTACCCTTATCTATAAAATCTTTGAATATGAACTCACAATTTGTAGTCGAAGTTTCAAAAATAAAATTGCTTAGCGGGCAACCTACCTTCATTTTTTGACATTTTATTTCTTTTTCATATTATTTCTTTTCAAGGAAGGCAAAAGGAATAATGCCCATACAGCCTAGTCGTCAATTTTCTTGTTTTTTGGGTGTGTAACATTCTAAAGTTTCTTGGAGTATTTGGCACGAAATGTATAAGCTTTCTCGATAAGCTTATGTGAGGTAGTAAACACCACAATAAAGTGCTGACTTCCACTTGACCGGAATAGCGTATATTTTAAAGATTCCATTAATTCTTCGATTGCGCATACGGTTGGAATACAAAATCACACCAACTTTGTTTTACAATAACCACTTTGATCGAATTAAAGAAAATTAAAAAAGACGCCAACGTAATTTGCCAAATACAGCCGATCCAGCAAATAATTATTAAGATTCAAAGAAACCGGTAAACTCTTAATCGGACTAGGATGCGAGGGGTTCCGTACATCTGGCCATATCCGTGTTGCTCTATGATTCTGTTCTATTGTAGTACTACTTAATAGTCGAGTCAATGAAGCTTTTTACCTGGAAACCCGGTGGAACAGCTTCGATTTTGATGATTTTTTTTTAATAATTTTGTTTTTTTATATTATTTGCAATCAGAAACCTCTGGAGAGGGGGAAATAATTTTTTATATTGTTTAAAAAAAATTTATGACATTTTTAGAAAAAAATGTTTTTTTATAAAATATCAATTGAAAACTCACAAAAATAATATGTTTATGTTATTGTTTTCATATTGTTATCACAAATAATTTTAATTTACATGTTATTATATCAAAAACTTTTAAAAACAATTAATTATAAGATCTTTCATGTAATATAATGACATGACGCTGATATACATAAAAAAAATGGGTGCGTGTACTTATGTAGGCGCGTGAGAAGTTATCCTTCTTTGGCATCGTTTAAAATTAGTTTTTAATTGCATGCAAATAATTAATAACAATAAATTAATAAAAAGTCTGGAAAAGGACACAGTCAATAAAGTTCAGTTTTAATTTGAAAAAATAAATAAATAATCAAAATATTCAATTAAAATCGCTACTGAATATAATTTATTAGAACATATGTGATTTGCACTTGTATGAACTCAAACTCACTCAAACACGTATTCCGAATATACAAACTAGAAACATGTGGATAAATATTATAAATATGAATACCTATTACAAAAAATAAAGATGTGGTTTTTTGTTCTACTGCACCAATGGTCAAGAGATGGCGCTGTAGTCTCCTGAATCGCGCTTTGGTTCCGTTGTTCCAGATTAATAAATACTTTTGATAGGCCTTCACAATGCAGTCGTTAGGACCCACTAAATAGAGATTCTATTTCTATTTTGTTGGTAGATTTTCTTAATGTGCGGTAAACACAAAAGTAACGCATGAAGTTGGTCGCTAAAGCGACTCACTCTCATCATTTTTTCATAACGCGCCTAAAGAAGTATAACTTCAAAAAGTTAGGATATATTTCAAGTAGAAATTAATAGTTTCATTATTAACATAAATAAAAAAATATTAATAAAAAAAATACATGATATATATATATTGGGTCAGAGGCCACGCTCTCAAGGATCCCGAGGTCGATTCACTCAAAGCAGCCTACAATTTTGCTTCCAAGGCCTGTAAGAAGGCTTACATCAGAGCGGATGCCCAGCGCGTTGCACGTATTGGCCAGGAACTCATAACGCATCCTACGCTCCCTTACTACTGGCGTTTGGCCAAAGCCGTGCAAAAAACCTTCTGCCAGCCCTCGCTGCCACCTCTGAGATGCCCAGACGGAACACTAGCTCATAAGCCGTAGCAGAAAGCCGATTTACTGGCAAAACTCTTTGCGGCTAACTCCCGAATCGATAATTGCAATGCACTACCACCATCATTACCTCATTGTGGCACAACGATGCCTGATATTAAAATCAGGCAGTGTGAGGTTCGTGCCGAATTGCAATCACTCGACGTCCGGAAAGCTAGTGGACCTGACGGCATCCCAGCAGTAGTACTGAAAAAATGTGCAACGGAGTTGTCTCCTGTGCTCACGCGCTTGTACCAATGCTCGTATTCTTTGGGGCGTGTGCCGGAGACTTGGAGAGATGCTAACGTGCAACCGGTGCCCAAAAAAGGGGATCGCTCAGACCCGGCAAACTACCGGCCTATAGCAGTCATCTCAGTTTTATGTAAAGTTCTAGAAAAGCTCCTTAATAACCATCTGACCCGTCATCTTATTTTATATTTATTTTATTTATTTATCATCTTCAGGGCAAAACACTACCGCTACAGAGCAACATTTCCATGCTCGGTATGGAAGTTCGCTCAGACCTGAATCCAAAGGACTACATCGAAACCGTGATCAAAACAGCTTCACACAAACTCGGAGTCCTGAACAAGGTGCGGCGTTCTTTCACGCCCGATCAACTGTGCTTGTTGTACAAAACGCAAGAGCGGTCCTGCGTAGAATATTACTCGCACCACTGAGATGGCTCCGCCAAGTACTTGCTCGATGCTTTGGATAGGTTACAGCGGCGCGCGATCCGCATCATAGGCGATGAGGAGGTGACTCAACACCTTGAGCCGTGACGTGGCGACACTAAGCACGTTCTATCGTCTGTACCACGGCGAGTGTTCTGAGGAGTTATTCTCTCTTATCCCACCTTCCCCTTTTCTTCAGAAGACCACGCGCGCTGGCCTACGTTGTCACCGTCTTACTGTGGCCACAATTCCAACGCGTACAAAGAAATTTGGTGACTCATTTCTTTGTCGCACTATCCGTAAATGGAATGCTCTGCCCGCTCACGTGTTCCCTCCCTCTTACAACCTGGGATCCTTTAAAAGAGGCGTGAAGAAGCAACATGCAGGCCGGCAGGGTGAGGATGGCTGGTGTGGCAGGTAGAACTGCTGTATCAGCTATCTTCGCGTCTGGACTTCACCTTCACTTAACATCAGGTGGGGTGGAGTCATTTGTCGGACCTATCTATGAAGTAACTAAAATATAACGTAAGTGCTCAACGCATTCGTATTATTGACCAATACATCGTATTATAATGGTTTAAATATTAAATTATTATTAAAAGCCTCATTTTAACAACTATGTTTTATACTAACATTAACATAATAATATTGTTTTCAAAAAAAAGCGATAAAAGTGATTTTTTTATATAAATGCCATAAATATTGTTTAAACAATAAAAAAAATTATTTCCCCCCTTCCAAAGGTTTCTGATTTTGAATAATATAAAAAAAAAACAATTTTTTTAAAAAAAAATATCAAAATCGGAGCTGTTCCACCGGGTTTCCAAGTTTTGCCTGTTTTATGTCTTTATTGACTCGACTATAATAACAAATATTAAGAACAAGATATTTTAATGCTAGGTCGAGCAATAAACATTGAGACTTAAGAATACATGCATCTTAGTACCTGATAGAATTTTGTTGTAAATATTTAGATAGGTACTCCAGCTGGAGGTCAAGGTTTTGTAGCTTAAGAAGTGTTAAATTATTTAATTAGTTCTCATAATTACCTGGGTGGGAAGCTCTAGTCCTTCTGTGATATTTCAGCAACACAAATTGAGAGAAATAACTAGTGAACAAGGACATATGTATGCCTTTTAAAAATATTGACGTTTTTCGTGTTTTATGCAAGTAGTTAATTAGAACACCGCTGTGTAGTAATGAATGGTGCAAATTCGCGTTATACTTTTGTTTCCCATACGTCCGCGTAATGTGATAGGCAATGCATTCGACGCGCGCCGCCATCAATGGCAAATATTACTGTTATTGACCAATTTCAAGTAGGTATGTGTAATCAATAATAGAAATTGATAAAATATTCCATAGACTGGTTATAATGACCAGGAATGAGACATAGGATACTTTTTATCCCGGAAAAATGTAAGGCTCCTTATGGAGGATTCTAAAAAAAATAATTATGACGCAAAGGCGATAAAATCGTATGATGCACTACTCTGTACATCGTGTATTTGCAAAAAAAGGGGCTTTGAGGGGCTTAGCATGAGGACATTTTTTTTATAGTGTGGTATTAAAAATACATACAACCCCATTTATATGGCAGTAGCCAGTTATATAGATTAACTTATCTTGCTTTTATTTTGTGGATGGTGCTTATTATGTCGCATTTCACATGCACTTCCGGACACATCTGCTGGCCCATCTACCATTTTAAGTTTTGATGGTCCCTCGCTAAAAATAAATGTAGTAATTGAGCAAAAAGTTAGAACCTGCGCAGTTTTGAAGCTGAATTATTATTAACCATCTTATCGTGTGTTTTTTAAATTATTGCTCAGTCATAAACTTATATTTTTGCAACACACCATTAAAACTTATAGCACTAAGTGGGTCGATAGATGAGTCAGGAAGTATATTTATAACTAGCAAACCAGTGAACCAAATGTTCACCAAAACCTGATTTCTCGAAAACCGGAAGTGCTACGTTAATCAAATCTGGTTTGTAGTCTTATCAGACTATTCTTAACTTATAACTTAAATATTCTCTTTATCTATCTCTTACGGTTTGGCCGCTTAAACAGCACCACAGACAGACGGACTTGTCTAATAGATAAGAGATTACTAGCTATGCCCCGCGGAATTACCCGCGGTTAATTAGGGATATTTTCCTGCAGTAAAACGTTGCCTTTGTGTTAATCCAGGCTGTCAGCTAACTCCATACCATTTTTTTATATTAATCGCTTCAGCCGTTTAGACGTTAAGAAGTAACAAACTTGCATACTCACACACACAACTGTCGCCTTTATAATATTAGTGTTATTTTATGATTGGCTTTCGTCAAATTGAATGCGATCTTGCTCAGCGATAGATTATTAATTTCAATATCAGGCCTTTGAAATAGTTAGTGAGGAATGTGATTATGCATCATTATACTTACGCAACGGAAGTTTAAAGTTGATAAGAAGAGGCATTCGTGCTTTACTTATGGTTGTACGTCCAAACTATAGGTATTTTTTTAACATGATAACGCTATACAAGTGTGAACTAATAAGGGTAGATTATATGGACGTCTTATTAAAAAAAAGTCATGGTAACGTGTTATAAAATATTCACGCACTTTGGTACTTGGCTAATAAGAAATAGGTTTACCAACCGTATCGGAAGTGACCGGATTTGTCTCGGTTTTAGAAATTAGCTTTTAAGATGCCATAGTCAATAATAAACCCTCAAAAATCCACAAGGACAACAACGTGTGCGACAAACGGAACGTGTGATTGTCCTAAACAGAAATATGTAGACACCTTAGATATCGAAGGAAGACACTGAAATTCTCGCAGAGCGCGTGTTACTGTCTGTAGCCGCTATCAAAACAAATAATGAAGTTAAAAAGGGACATACATACACATATAGACTGTTAAACAATATACCCTCTGCGCGTCACGCTTCACGCTCTTGCATTGCGCAGTCGGGTAAAAATAAATAATAAAGCTGTACGCTGTATTCAATATAATTATGCTCTCAGAGTGTTGTTGCGGCTGCCCCGTTTCTGCAGTGCATCAGGCATGTTTGCGCAGATGCAAATTGATGATTTTTATGCCATCATGCGGAAGAGAGCCGCTTCGTTGCTTTGCAGGGTTCGGGCCAGCTCCAACTCCATTCTGCAAGTTATAGGGGGTCGATATGATTCCCCTATTATAGCTTATTGTATCCAAAAGTGTATAACGGGAAAAAGTTTCGTATGTAAGTAATTAAATTTCGATTCTAACACTAGATAATAAGTAATCATGTAACTAACCATAATATGGATGTATCCTTGTCCGTAGGGATGTCGAAAGTTGAAAAAAATATCGATATATCGATACATGGATATTTTAAAAAATATCAATATCGGCTTCGATATATCGCGAAAAAAACATCGATATATCGATATATCGGACCAATTTTCCCAAAAATATCGTACACGAACGTACGAGCTCACGTAATATGACACGCGGAATAATAATGGAACGAAAATTTTCTCCCTAAAAATAGACCCTATTTTCCAATGATGACATAGACAATACTAAATACAGCACAGATCATAGATATATTGAATATCATTAATCTGAGATCCAGTTACGATTTTTCCAGATACGAATTTAGTTAGATCGTGATATGCCGCTAATAATTAAAAAAAATATCGTTTTTGATACGAATTTCGATATTGGTTATTTTGTATCGATGTATCGATATATCGAATCAAAATATATCGGCAAAAAATATCGATATATCGAACAAAAAATATCGATATATCGATACATCGATATATTTTCAACAAGCCTACTTGTCCGAAATAAATGTTTATTATTATTATTATTATTATTATTATTGTACGACGATAATTATATGTCTCAAATAATATTGCTTCTTCCTACCACCTATACGCAGATGACCTTCAAATTTATCAACAAGCGCCCATTGATCAACTTGGTGATGCAGTGCTAGCCACAAACAGTGATTTGGATAAAATATTGGAGTGGAGTAAATCTTTTGGGCTGGAGGTAAATACGGCTAAATCAAACAGTATTATTGTTGGAAGCTCCAGGATGATCGCCAAAGTTGACTGGCAATCACTCCCCAAAATTCATCTCGCTGGCACCACCATTCCATTCAGCATCTCAGTAAAAAACTTAGGGTTAACCATTGACAATTGTATGAGTTGGTGTCCCCAGATGCAAGTGCTCAGCCGTAAACTGTTTGCTTCTGCAGCTTCGCTGAGGAGACTACGCAATTTTCTACCCACTACCACCAAAATTTCCCTAGCACAGACTCTGTTGCTTCCTATTCTCGATTATGCTGACGTCTGCTATCTAGATCTCACGGAGGACCAGCTTGATAAACTTGAGCGGCTTCAGAACTTCTGTATTCGATTCATATTTGGCCTGCGCAAATATGATCATGTATCTCAATTTCGTTTACAGCTCAAGTGGCTACCTATTCGCCTTCGCCGGAATACGCACATCCTTACTCTTCTGTATAACATACTGTTCAATCCTTTGTCCCCACGCTATCTTAAGGAATGTTTTAATTTCCTTCACACTTCGAACACATTGTCCCTTAGGTCATCAGAAAATCTCGCTCTCATTACTCCTGTTCACTCTACAACTTTTTATGGCCGT
This sequence comes from Chilo suppressalis, assembly GCA_902850365.2. Taxonomy (NCBI): domain Eukaryota; kingdom Metazoa; phylum Arthropoda; class Insecta; order Lepidoptera; family Crambidae; genus Chilo; species Chilo suppressalis. The sequence goes on from OU963910.1 coordinate 4,552,532, forward strand.
TCTTTCGCAGTACAAGCCGTTCGTCTATGGAATGCTCTTCCAGTTTCCATAAGACGTGCAAAATCACTCCACATTTTCAAAAACCTTGTTAGATCTCACTATATGTCCTTGTAACCCTTCCATTTTTGTTGATCTAAGCTGAATGAATTAGACATAGGTATGTATGTATTTGTGTATATATTTATATATATGTATGTATATATATTTATGTATATGACTATGTATGTATTCTTGTAGGTATATAATTATATGTATGTATTGTTTTATATACTTATTTTGATTATATTTGTTAGAATGATTTTATATTGTTTTGTAGTAATTACACCGCCGTCTCTCCAGCTTCTTTCCTGTCCTCTCCATCCTAAGGTTGTCTGGAAGAGATCGCTCTTAGCGATAAGACCGCCCATTATTACACTGTATTCTTTAATTATGTACTTCATGTTTTATGTTTTCTGTGGTGTAAAAATAAAGAGTTTTGTATTGTATTGTATTGTATTGTGTATAATTAAAAACTGGATGTTTTTCCGTGATTGTATGTTGCAGCTGTTGTTTCTCAATCACGCAAAAACCGCTTAATGAATTTAGTACGCATATATTTTATGACCTAGATTATGATTTAAAAAATAACGACGGGTTGCACACCGGGAGTGCCGGCAGAAGTGGAAACTTGAATATCTCAATTAATTACCTCTATGCGTTCATGAGAAAAGAGGTAGTAACTTTAAAATTTTCACGAATATTTTTTATTATATGATGTTACTAAAATTTACAGTTTTCGCAATTTTTCCTTTATCTGTACTATAAGACGTTACTTCGTACCAAATTTCTAGATTCTAAGTTCACGGGAAGTATCCTGTAGGTTTTGATTCCCGTGCGAGTTTCGAAAATTTGCGGAAATTTGCGGCATAAACGGCTGTATCTTTTGATTGCTTTAGCTTAGAAGTTTGATTTTTTCACAGCTCTAAGGGACAGTAGACCTGAGTATTAGATATGAATTTCAGTTTGATACCTCCACGCGTTCCTGAGAAAAACGTACTTGACAGACGGACGGAGACGGACGGACGGACGGACAACAAAGTGATCCTATAAGGGTTCCGTTTTTTCCTATTAAAGTACGGAACCCTAAAATTAGTAAAATCTTAATCTAAGAAGGTTTAGATCGATCTCTAACAAAAACATTAGTAGGTACTTACCTAAGTACATTTCATATTACAAAATTGTTATCTGCTATTGATTGAAACGAATGCATACAAATTAAAATTTAACTGCGGCTGCAACAGCGAATTTGCACCTAATTTTTTACTGTTCTGAGTGTATAATATCAAATAAGCTCAATTGCATCGTGTCGAATTCGCCTTTACTCTTATTGTATTGCATTTACATAATTGTAAACGGTTATAGATCGTACAGCTTCACTGTACTCGATGTTCAACTCTGGCTCTGAATATAATAACTTTCACTCGTGCTATAGAAAGACAGCAATGTTTAAGGCTGCCCATTGCGAGTACGTACGTTTTAGAAAGTAAAAGAGCGGCAACACATCACGACACGACTTTAGTAACCATGCGTATTGTAGCTTAAGGTACACGTGTCTCTTTGGCAGAGTTGGCATTATTTTAAAGGTGAGTGGCCTTCTTTACACTTGCACCGTGAAAATTAAGCATAAAATGCTCTTTGATGCATTGTCGATGTGTTTATTTTGAACTGTTTTTGTTTGACCTACTTGCAACGTAATAAATTTCTTTGGCAACTTGTAGATAATATTTTGTCCGCGTATGGTGATAAGAATTTTGTAATTTTTTTGCTCGATAACTTTAAATAAGATGTATGTTAGTCAATTGCCTTGCAGCCTAAGAAGTACTAGAAGAAATTTGACACGGGCATTAAGGTCGCGGTACTAGCGGTAGCATAATTGGTCAGTTCATCCGCCCGGATAGCAGAGGGTGCGGGTTCGAGTTGGCTGGTCCGCGTGGAATTTTTCCTAGTAAAATTTTCTTTAGATTGAAAGATGTAAATATTTCACATCATCGATAGTTTCCATTAAGTTTGTTTTCAAATTGTATAATGTTTTTGTTTAAGTACTAAGATGGATTTGACCTAACAGCCTTCACTTCACTGTGCGAATTCACAGAAATTATGATACATGCACGTGTCGTATCGCTTTTAATATAATTAATTTCGATTAAATGGTACCTCCCTGGACAGAATTTGAATATAATAAAACATTATCTACATCTAGCAATTAATGCTTAAAAAGTTTTAAATTTATTTATTATTTTCATAAGATTGAAATGTCGAAATTATCATTATGACAGATTCTTAAAAAAACGCAAAGAATTAGTTAAGCACATACCTACCTATTATGTAAATTTATGACTTACTAGTGGATGCCTTTCATCCAAATCCATTTTGCATGATTGAGTAACAAACATACAAACTGTCACATCCTTCTAATATTATAAATGTGAATAAGTGTGAACCTATAAGTACCATACCAACCTGTATACTAAAATTTATGAAACTTAATCGATTCAACGGTTAAAGCGTAAAACCGTAACAAACAAACTCACATTCGCATTTATAATATTAGTAAGGATCTTTATTTTTGTAGTGCAAATCTTCATGGTCTTGGGGCGTCAGATTTTTAAATACCCCACCGGATAAAAAAATGTTGCATAAAAAAAATCTTATCTAGGTACTTTTACAAACTTGCCATTTTTATTTTTTTTGCAGCCGAAACAAGCCACTAGTGTACAAAACAAACAGCCTGCTGCAGCACCCGCGCCCTCATCTGATGCCGCGGCGCTCAACTCCCAGATTACTGCCCAGGGAGACCTCGTGCGGTCTCTCAAGACTGCGAAAGCCGAAAAAGCCAAAGTCGACGAAGCCGTCAAAGTCCTTTTGGACCTAAAAGCAAAATATAAGGCTGCCACTGGACAGGTGGGTGTAAAATGTAACATAGAAGTGAAGTTATTATTTAGAACAGTTAGTAGGCGAGAGATTTTAAACTTGAATGCACAGACCAATAAGAGAACAAGTTCTTGAATGCAACGAACGATTGTGCGTTACCAATACCAAGGAGATGTGCAAATCCCTTACACAAATTCGTAATAAGTATAGGTATGATATATGAATTTAAAATCACTAAGGAGCCTAAGTATGCTCTTTAGTGATTTCATATTTCGCATTCAGAGCTTACTTTTAAATTATTATAACTTAAACTTGGTCTAGAAAATAAGCAAACTAGATAAATCAATGTCTCTTTTTCTCAAAGGATTTACGAGCGGAATAACTGTCGTGTCAGCGTGTCAGCCATACCTTATACATATACATTATTCTATATTTGTATAACGTAATAGGCATTTTGCAAAAAATATTATTCGAAAATAAGCTCTTGGAAAAAAAGGATGTTGGACTGCTGTCTCTCTAGGGGGATGTCTATATTGATATATATATATATTGATGTCTCCCCTAGGTTGGGGAGCGTCAGAACTTTCTTTTAAAATTGTAACTATAGTCCTGTAGGCATATTCGTCAGCTACTTTTGACAGATGAAAGTGATAATCACCAAACTATTTAGTAATCCACTTCTACTTTATTGTAACGCCACTAAGATATTTGTTCTGAAAAGCATCGATGGATAAGCAAATTTTGTCTTTACTTACACACTGTTAATGTCAAATAAGTTTGCGAATAGGGCGGCAGATGACACCACAGCCTTGGGGATAAATCAGTACTATAGAAATCGTGATGTCTCCCCTAGGGGGAGCCATCAGGGGAAACAACAGTCCGACATAAAGAAATATATGTAGGGCTTTTGCCATCAAATCTTTCTGATCAAACATCTCCTTGTTTGTAGGACTGGAAGCCTGGTGTGACTCCTACGGCAACTCCATCAGCGGCGATCCCATCAGGCAACTATCAAGACCTAGACCAACAGATCACCAAGCAGGGCGACCTCGTCCGCTTGCTGAAGGCAGCGAAGGCCGAAAAGGCTAAGGTTGACGAGGCCGTGAAGACCCTATTGGAACTCAAAGCCAAGTACAAAGCTGCCACAGGAAAGGTGAGCTAAAAAAAATATATATAAATATTCCACATTTTTTAACACTGTAGAAGTTCATGGTTTTCATTACGCACAGAACTAATTTTTTATTTTGTAGAAAATAAGCAAGAAAACGGTTTTCTGTCTTTTACTTTCTCAGCTGATATGGATAGATCACAGGTCCAAGCACTAATTTTGACAGCTCCCTAATCGCAGTGTCTATGAGAACCAAGCAGCGCCCTTACGGACATAAGAACAAACTAACTTCTTCCATACAAAATTAGTAAGTTGATGACGATATGATTAAGGAGCTGTTAAAGTGGAAATTTGTGTTTGGGCCTCAGCTAGATTGCATCTAAAGTGTTCAAACTCTTACTAATAAAGATTTTCTTTTTTAATTAAATTATTTTAACCTACTTCATAGGAGCTCGATGGCACAGGTGGTTTGCGCCTTCTGCCTGCGATCTTGGCAGTGTTGCTTACTTTCGCAATGGTCGGTCATTGGAGGGGTGGACCAAGAAATATTGTCTCGAGCTCCTCCATGCTTCGGAAGGCACGCGTTAAGCCGTTGGTGCCGGCTGCATTTGCAGTCGTTAGCACCCACCAATCCGCACTAGGCCCGCGTGGTGGGTCACGCTCACGGCGGAATATCTATGTTCTATCCATAGGGTAGGCTTGAGCCCCAGCAGTAGGCTGATGATTATGAGCCTACGTAAATTGACGTGTTTTTAATATAAGAAAATATTAAATGAAACACGTCAATTATATATTTAAAATAACAATAATGTTAGTAAATGACCGTTATTTCCATTCCAAGGACTGGAAGCCAGGAGTGGCACCACCAGCAACAACAACAACGTCGACAGGCAACAACGAATTAGACCAACAGATCGTCAAGCAAGGCGACCTCGTCCGCTCACTGAAGGCTGCCAAGGCCGAGAAGGCTAAAGTCGACGAGGCCGTTAAGGCCTTACTCGACTTGAAAGCCAAGTATAAGGCTGCCACTGGACAGGTTAGCTTTTTTTTCTTCTTTTTTCAACACACAGTACTGTAAGGCTTGTGTTATTAGATACTAGGGTAAAGGATAGAATACATTCACTGATACATATATAACAATCTAGAGATATATATAAACACTAGCTGTCCCAAATTTAGGGTTGTTTGTATTTTTGTATGATATATATATCATAAACAAAAACAAAAAAATGTCCAAAAAAATTTGAAGGTGGAGCACCCTTAACGTTTAGGGGGATGAAAAGTAGAAGTTGTCTGATTCTCAGACCTACTGAATATGCATATTAAACACGAAAATCAGTCGAGCCGTTTCGGAGCAGTTCAATTACGCACACCGTGACACGAGATTTTTTTATATTAGATTCATGACTTAAGTACAAATGCTAACATTTGTCCCAATGGGATATGAACCCGGGACCTCTGAGTACGCAACACCTTGAAAACCGGTGTAAATACCACTCGAGTCACGGTTGTCATCTCATTATAATGAATTCAGTTAAATATACTGAAGGCTTTATCCAAAATGATACCTTCGTTACGGTTATAATGATTTTTTCACGCAAGAATAATTATAATTGTAGGATTGGAAACCTGGCACAAATCTGGCGCCAGTAGCTAACCAATCAACCACCAACAGCCAAGATTTGGACCAACAAATCACCAAGCAAGGTGACCTTGTTCGCTCTTTGAAGGCCGCTAAGGCCGAAAAGGCCAAGGTCGACGAAGCCGTCAAAGTTTTATTAGACCTCAAGGCCAAATATAAAACAGCTACAGGACAGGTAAATAATTTATATGAACATTAATTTTATCGTATTATTTCTTCTCCAACCTTTTAATACATAGCATTGTTACATATCACTTATAGGGTAAGCAAATGATGAATGTCTGAAATGACGTTATTTATGTATTGTAATTTAATAATTTATTATGTTTGTTTTGCTTTTGTATTATACGCAACATATTAGTGATGTTCTTTATCTTTCTGCATATGAGTTATTGTTTATTCAGTCACTTTAAGTATTATTTCTTGTGTTTAAAATAAGATGGGAAACATATGCTTTTAAATCGAAATTTTTTTTTATCGATTCTGAATGGATCCACAAATATGAAATAAAAACAATTTACTTGGTTTATAATAAAGCTATCGTACTATTGAACACACACTACTGCTGACAAATTGCTGTGACAACTAATTTTATTAAGACAAATATCAACACTTAAAAACGTTTTCGTGCTAGATAAATACTTAGGTAGTGGATTGTTATCGAATCATCATCATCAGCCTATTAATGTCCCCACTGCTGGTGAACAGGCCTTCCCTATGGATGGAATGGGGAGATTGGGCCATGACCCACCACGCGGGCCCTGTGCGGATTGGTGGGTGCTAACGACTGCAGATGCAGCCGGGACCAACGGCTTAACGTGCCTTCCGAAGCACGGAGGAGCTCAAGATAGTAAATTTTTGGTCACCCATCCAATGACCATCCACTGCGAAAGTTGCTTAACTTCAACGATCGCAGCCGAACGCGCTAACCACTTGCGCCATCGAGTACCTCGAATATTTTTTACGTAATTCAGTAAATCGTACATTATTGTTACCGCCAAAATCCCTAACTGATAATAAACATTAAATTTCTATACACTATCAGTAAATGCAATAAATATGAATTATAAAACAGTCAGCTACTATTAGTTATCTTTTAGTATTAACAAGTACTGGTTTACCATATAAAGGTTATTTCCTCTTGAATTACTTACCAACAATGTGAGGAAATTCAGTTATAATATCTATAAAGATCTCAAGCAATTCTCGCCTTTAATGACCGACCATCAGCTTTTATATCAATACACATATCATTGTTCATTCATTATTATTTAAGAATTGTTAGAACACAACACTATTCCACGTCAGATTTTATATTGTTAACAACTGAGTAAATAGTAAATGCTTAATCTACTTTCAATTATCTACTTCAAATTTTCAAGCAGTGAGGCAGTTGATTATAGTGTATCGCGGGTAATTATTTATAAATTTAAGTATTTTAATTGCTGTTTGTTTGTGTGAAAAATGATTATGTCAAACAAATTAATGTTTACATGACGGACAACTGAATGAAAAGTACCTATGCATGAATTACGATCCCAAATAAACAATCGAGAACATCACAATTGATTTGGCCGATCGTAGGCATTCTATTTAATTTACTAGTTTGTTAGTACATATTAGATGCTGTATAGAGAAACTATGTTTTTGAAAAATTCGGATATTTTAAAGGTTCCCAACATTTCTCATTATTCATCACTTTAATAAATTGCCCGGTAGGAAATCGTTAGTGTTGAATAAGATTCACATTAATATTTTTAATTTTAAACATTTCACTGCTAGATATTTAAATCTCGAGATAATTTTACTAGAAAGAAATAATTTCTGGTTGGTTAAAATGTGTGGTAAATGCAAACCATTTAGTCCATAATTTTTTCTAGTAAAATTTTCTTTAGATTTAAATTGGTATTTATTTTATAATATTATAGAAGTCTTATACAGATCTGCGTATCGAGTCGCTACTAAATCTGTTAAATTAGATAATTTCCTAAAAGATTTCGAATCTTAGATATACCTACGTAGAGAGCAAAATATATCTCAAAGCCAACGCGAGCAATTTAACAGTTTTAAATAACTTGTAATTTGTTTGTGCTATTCACAAATCTTTATTTATTTATTTATTTTATTTTAATAATTAGGAACATAGAACAGTTATACACTAAATATTACATAAAATTATAATGTAGATATTAATTAGGTAAGTGTACAACCCACACCAATGTCCACAAATTAATGATGAAAGGAGAAGTTTATTACCTTCTCACTACAGAATTTTAAAGAAAAACCGCGATGAACCGGTACAGATACAAGTATGATAACAAATTCCATCAACCCGTTCTATTTGATAATGTTTCTATTGCCATTTTTTTAAACTTTAATTTTGTGAACCCAAATATGTCTAATTCTGCAAAGTTTGTGTTATAATTATCTAGTAGTCGATCGTATATATATAAAAACAATTGCTGTTCGTTAGTCTCGCTCAAACTTGAGAACGGCTGAATGGATTTATCTTACCTTGGTCTTGAAATGTTTATGGAGGTCTAGGCAAGGTTTAAAAGGTGAGAACAGTTCCAATTCACAACTACAGCTTTACACCGAAGCGAAGCGGGCCACTAGTATAATAATATATATATTTTACAAATGTTTCCTGTACATTGTTCAGGATTGGAAACCAGGGTCTGTGGCTCCATTGCAACAATCTAACGCCAGTGCAGAAGCTTTGTCCGCACAAATAGCGGCGCAGGGCGAAAAGGTGCGCAAACTCAAAGGCGAGAAGGCTGACAAGGCGACTGTTGACGCTGAGGTAAATTAATTACCTTTAAATCTAAAGAAAATATTACTAGAAAAAGAAATTCACGCGTACCAGGCAGCAGACGGGATTCAAACCCGCACCATTCGCTATCCGGGCGAATGCATTGACTATTATGCTACCGCTGCCCTTATGGCCGTGTCGGAATTTCTTTAGCCTAAGGCTGCAAGGCATCTTAAGCTTAATTACTATTTCTCAAACATGCTTGGAAATTTAAACATTATTTTAACAACCTTCTTCGAGATAAATCGAAGTTGCTGTACTGGCCACATACAAGCGAACAGTGGCTGGCAAAAGTCGTATGAAAATCCATACCTGTCTTGATCAGCGGTCAAATAAATTACATAGTAAACTCATATCTGTAGCGTAATTAAAATGAAAAGATCTTTTACTCTTTTGCTGGTCGCTGTAGTAATGTACTATTGATGTTTCTTTCTGTTTATTGATTTGATTAAAACAATAGGGAAGATACGGTACGCTCATGCAAGCACCAAATAAAATATACTCCGACTCAACTTCATAAGAAACTATCACACAGGCATAATATGTCTGTAAATAAACATTCAATCGAGCGAGCGAGACACAACAGTACCCCTAGCACGAACCATTATCGAATTCGAATAGTTTGCAAACCGAAATGTCAATGTCAAATTTTGTATGGAAACTTAAACAGCAGCGGCACAAAGTACGTAACGAGAACGAAAAATCAGTACACATTTGGCAATGACATTTCGGACTCGCAAACGTTACGAATTCGATATTGGTTCGTGCTAGGGGTACAGTACGCTTCAACAGCGCAAGCGAGCGAAACGGCTAGGCTGCGTCCCAGTCCTTACGGCTAGGCTGTACTGTTGTCTTTTTCTTGATATTAAAATGGCGATTATGTAAATAACATTCACGATAAACCGTGATTTTTGAGAAACAATATTTATACAGTTTAACAAATGAAAAGTGTTTTATTCGTGTTCTTCCTAAAAGCATCGAAGGCATTGTTTTATCTTTATATCACTGAATATACGCAATATTGTTATTTTGAGGTGCACATGCAGCGTGTTTTAATATCCAATTGTGACAAAAGCAAATTGAGGTCATGCATCACAATTTAAGCTGATCACTTTTGAGCCGCAAGTGACATATCTTCCCTTTTTGATGTGTAACATCTTTCCTTCCAGCGCGTGCTATTTGATTTGATTTTAGAACTTAATGTTCATGTGGCTTATTCCTTTTGTAGTAGGCTTTATTTCTTTTTTTACTAATATAAGGTGAAGTTTCAAATGTTACACATCATACGCTACTACCGTGTAAGGTTCGCTCGTTTTTTTGTTTTAATCTAAGGTTTTTTGTTAAACTATTGCATTGGTAGGTGAAAACGTTGCTGTCGTTGAAGGCGCAGTACAAGTCGGTCGCGGGCAAAGATTGGACGCCGAACGCAGCGCCCTCTGCCGCTAACAAAAAATCTCAGGTGAGGTGTACTATGTTAAACTTTCACATATACCCCCTTATTAATAAACGAGAAATGAGCTTAGCTTAGCTACGTCATGTTTTGTTCATATTACTAAAATCCCATTTGTAATTCAATGAACAGAGACAAAACATGGAGTTACCTATCCAAGCTCATTCTTCATTTATTAATAAGGACGATAGTGTTCATATTTGTATAAGGTTTGATTTTTTCAATACATGGATAAAGACTAGATTATTTTAATAAAATTTTGCAATTTAGCGGCAATGGGGATGGTGACCATTTTTCTTCGTCTATCAGGTAGTTTAAGTAGTAGTATTAGACGTGTATTTTGTTTTCTTTTTTCACATAATCAAAATTTGTTTTGATAATTATGTACAGTTGTATATTGATTTGAAATGTCGTATGACGTCACGTTTTAGTTCAATTTTTACTTAGAAATTACGTCACGATCTGTCTAAACCGCGACACGAACCCGGGTCCTCTCGAGTATGCTACACCTTGAAACCCGGCGTTAAAACCACTCGTCCACGGAGGTCGTCGAAGAAATAGCAAATACGTATAAACACGTGAAATGCTAGCATCTTAATATTAATAGGCTTCATCATCATCATCGGCCTATTAATGTCACCACTGCTAGGGCACAGACCTTTCCTATGGATGGAATAGGGAGATTGAGCCATGACCCACCACGCAGGCCCAGTGCGGATTGGCAGGTGCTAACGACTGTCGTGCCTTCCCAAGCACGGACGAGCTCGAGATAGTAAGTTTTTGGTCACCCATCCAATGACGGACCACTGCGAAAGTTGCTTAACTTCAACGTTCACAGCCTAACGGCTAACCACTTGCGCCATCATGCTCCTCTTAACTTGGTAGACTTATTTCTTATTAAAATTTCTTATGTATATTGTTCAGAATCCACCAGCAGCTGTTCCTACAATGAACGGCGCGGGCGACCAGGCGACGGCACTCGCGGCCCAGATCGCCGCGCAAGGGGACCTCGTCAGGGACCTCAAGGCCAAGAAGGCTGAAAAGGTAACGTTTTTAAAATACATTACTAGCGAATGCCCGCGATTTTATCTGCGTGGGTTAATTGGTGTACTGACTTTTTGTTCTCGTTACGTCCGTTATGGCGTTGCTGTTCAAGTTTCCATACAAATTTTAACAATGACATTTCGCACTCGCAAACTATTCGAATTCGATAATAGTTCGTGCTAAGGGTACTGATCATTTGAGGAGCTGGAGAACAAAACATTATAATAACGCATCTGCCCCCCTAGCATGAACATCGCAATATAATATATAGCACGTTTTTATCACGCTCAATTGTCAAATTATTATGGAGTTTGACAGTTAGACACGATAAAAAAATGTGATAAAATGTATAATGTAGTGCTCATGCTACAGGGAATGGTCCAACTACTTTTTTACAGTCCGGAGATTTCGGGCCCGTTGAATTTGAATCACAAATAATTTTCTATCATAAAATATCAAAACCGCCTGTTTTACAGTGTTAAAAATTACTAAATTAAATTAAAAACCATGCCAAAGCTGACTGTAGGCATGACATTCAGTTTTATGCAGCTCCTGTAAAATTAATTTTTGTGCAATTAATTATACCGTTTTGTTCGCCAGTTCCTCATTAATATTGATCAAAATATAATTAACAGGCGAAAATAGATGAGGAAGTGAAGAAGCTGCTAGAACTGAAGGCGCGCTATCAAACGGAGACGGGAGCAGCGTACGCGCCGCCCGCGCAACCGCGCGAACCAAAACAGAAGGAGAACAAACAGAAAGATAATAAACCGAAGGAGACCAAATCGAAGGAAGCCAAACAAAAGGAGCCGGTGAGTTGGAATATGTTTTACTAGCGGCCGCCCGCGACTTCGTACGCGTGGAGTTATAGGCCAGTCATTAAAGCCTCAAACCCGTAAGTAATTAGTAGATAAAATAAATAAATATGTCTCACACCAATTAGCCTAGCCCCAAAGTAAGCACTGTAAGGCTTGTGTTATGGGATGCTAGGGTAACGGATAGAATACATATACTGTACATATATAAGTATATTTATATAGAAATACATATTAAACATCCATGACTGGAGTACAAATGCTCGTATTCATCACACTTACATCTGCCCCCCACCGGGATTCGAACCCGGGACCTCTCGAGTCGGCAACACCATGAAACCCGACGTACAAACCACTCGGACACGGAGGTCGTCAGTTATAGGCCAGTCATTAAAGCCTCAAACCCGTAAGTAATTAGTAACTCGATGAAATTGTAAGGGGTTTTTAAAGAAGGTAAAATAACTTACCGTGTGATTTTGCCGCGTTCTGGGGTGTACGGAAATGGTTGAAAAGGGGTGAAAAGTGTTTTTTGTTAATAAAATTGTCAAAAAAATTAGTAACACGCTGCAAAGGAGGATGTGTATAATTGTAGGGGCACTGTCCCCACCCACCAACAGACTTATGATTTGTTTTAATATTTTTATGGCGACCCATAAAAAGACTAATAATATTTTTTTCATCCAAAAACAATGAGGTTAATGAAAAAAAAACAAAAAAAATATTTATAAAGTTTTATTGAAGTTATACTTCTGTAGGCGAGTTATGAAAAAATGATGAGAGTGAAATTTTTAGATGCGCGCGCATCACTGTAACCCAAAAGTAACAGCATGAAGTTGGCCGCGGGCGCGTTATGAAAAAATCATGTGAGTGAAATTTCGAGATGCGCGCGCATCACTGTAACACAATAGTAAAACCATGAAGTTGGCCGCGGGCGCGTTATGAATGTTAGTGTCTAATAATGGTGGATTATTAACCACTTAGTGGTTAATAATCCACCATTATTAGACATCTGTTCGAAAGGTACTTTGAACGATCCACGGAGCTCCATAAGATGATCGCGTTGTCAAAAACAATGTTGGCACGTTCGTCGCCTCTGATCACTGTTTTCATATTTATAATATTTATCCACATGTTTCTAGTTTCTATATAGACACAACGTGTTTTAGTTACTTACAAGTGCTAATTACATAAGTATGGACTAATAACTTAAATTCAGTAGTGATTTTAATTGAATATTTTGAATATTTATTTAATTTTTCAAATTAAAACTGAACTTAATTGACTGTGTTAACTATCCTTTTCCAGTCCTTTTATTATTTTATTGTAATTATTAATTATTTGCATGCAATTAAAAAATATTTTTAATGATGCTAAAGAAGTATAACTTCTCACGCGCGTACATAAGTTACACGCATCCATTTTTTTCAAACAAAAATGTTCATTTTAAATAAAATAACAGTTCTTCTCGAAAAGTACAAGTCTTAAGAAAAAAAACAGTTACTTGACACGACAAAAAAATAGTTTAAAACTTTTACTATAGGCACACCTATCAATCCACCAAATAATAAGGCTACGAAATACAAAACGTGCGTACCACTAGACCAGAAAAGTAGGAAATAACTGTAATACTTTTGATATAAGGGTTGCTATACATTTTAACGGGCCGGCATTAATCGGCACTGTCGGATTAATCGAATATGAACTTACCCGATCGGAATGATGAAAGAATTAGGTTTTTTTACCGTTTTGTAAAGTGTATTAAGTTTTGCAGCGTTTTGCAACATATGGAACATTGTTTATAATTAAAAAACAATGAAATTTATTAATAACAAGGGTAAAAAAAATAGTAACACGCTGCAGATTTGGAATTATTATTTTATATTAATACAAAAAGAAACAATTTGGTACAAATATCCAAAATTTCACGTGTCAGTTCGATATTATTGATATTTAAAAAATATGAGAATTTAAAACTTAAGTTTGGTTTATAAAACATTTGCATACTGCTGATTAATGTTTAAAGTTATTGTATCGTGTTTATAGTTAACAATATTGTTAACTTTTTTGATGTGTAACATCTTTCCTCTCGCTTTCCTGCAATTTTTGGGATTGATTTCGTGAAATGGGACGGAAGTGTGTAACAGGAAGTCGCGAAAGCGCGCGCTATTTGATTTTAGAACATAATGTTCAAATGACTTATTCCTTTTGTAGTAGGTTTTATTTCTTTTTTTACTAATATAAGGTGAGGTTTCAAATGTAACACATCATACGCTACTACTGTAAGGCTCGCTCGTTTTTTTGGTATATAATATCAAAGGTTACACCATGAGCAAATCATTGTGATTACAATTATAAAGTTTTTAACGAATCTATGTTAATGAGCTTAATAATGAGCTAATAATATTTGATTTGAAATTATTCATGTGCTAACAGTAACTTTATTTTCAGTCTCCAAAGCCTAACAAAGAAGAGACATCGACAGGACCAAAGAAGATCACTAGGCTAGGTTTGGAAGCGAGCAAAGATGTAGATCTGCCGGAGTGGTATACTCAAGTCATTACCAAATGTGAGTATCTTAAATAAAACTAACTTTTATTCTTTTTATTAAAAAAACATTCTGACGAAGCAGCCTGAAAAGGCAGTGAAACGTCAATAAATAAAGTTTCGTGCATTAACCCGTTAAAACTAGTTTTTTTAATGAGTGATGTGCGTGAAAACCTAACAAACAAATATGTGTGTATCTTGTTTATTGATAAACTAGTTTTTTTGGTTTGAATAGCAGTTTTAAACAATGACTTGAAACAAAATGGTTATTAAAACTTAATTTGTACACAAGTTATGTTAATTAATTTGACTGATTCTATGTATTTATTGTTGAACACAAATCCATACCTAATATAGAATATCTTGCATCTCTTTTCCCATGAACTAAGCTTCGAAATATGACCGAAACATGAGACTGACAAACATATTTTTAAACATAGTATATTAACCGACTTCCATAAACGGAGTTTTTGAAGTCATAGGGACTCTTTGTTATAAGATTTGAATAGCAGTAAAATGCTTAAAAATAAAAATATAACTATTTATTTATTTACTTTATTAGTCCGTGTTTGGGTTACAGACATTCCTACATGTTAGTAGGAAATTTAAACTTTTTCAATCGAGTAAATACCGAGCAAAAGATTGTGACAGACAGACAGACAACCGAGTGATCCTATAAGGGTTCCGTTTTTGCCGATTGAGGTATGGAACCCTAAAAAGTATGCTAGACGAAAATTTCATTACCGTACAGTAACAACATAAGAAAAAACAGTTCTACAAAAACAAAATGCCATTTGATATTAATCTTCATTGCAAGCTCCATTGAGTATATTTTTCTTTGTCAGCCGAAATGATCGACTACTACGACATCTCGGGCTGCTACATCCTGCGGCCGTGGTCGTACTGCATATGGGACCGGATAAGGAACTTCCTCTCCGGGGAGTTCAAGAAGTTAGGCGTCAAAGACGGATATTTCCCTATATTTGTATCAAAGGTAAGTTCTTTTGTAAGGACTATTGTGTAATATTTTCTAAGAAACTTTAACGAGTCTATGACATTTTTGGCCGATCTCTCTTCCGGCGTTTCCGAGGCCGGCTACCTGATATCACTCCGCGTCACACGTCGCCGTCTGTATAGACGAAGGAGAGATAGAGAGACGAGAGAGGCGTGTTTACATTATTCCGGCTGTGGCGTCTTGCATTTCAGGCACTGTGCTCATTACCAATATATAATATACCGAGTAACTGCGGGTTACTTTGACCTAAAATGTGCACTTTTTTTTTCAAATAAAATTGTAGCTTCTCTTTGTGATGAATATGTCACGTTTATATCTTTCCATTGTGAACTTTAAAGTATAAGTTACAAAGTTATCATACGTAAATTAGGAAAAAATAATATTTAAGGGTTAATATATATTTTTTTAATTGTGGGCCAAAGTTGGCCTTAAAGGAGGTTACTTTAGCTCGTTGAGTTTTCTCTGTGAATAAAAACTCATTTTAAGCCATGTTGGGGTTAAGTAACCCTTATAACAGATCACCATTAGCATACTGAATACACAAATGGATGTTTTTGCCCAAAAATAATTAAGTTAAATAAAAAATATAACTTTGAATTTAGAACCACAGTTTTGAGAAAGTTTGCGCATGAACTTGCGAACTATTTCAGTTACAAAAATCCCGCGTTACAATAACAACTTGATACAGGAACGATGTCGGTAAAACAACACCACAGTACGCGCCTATATGGCTATCTGTGATTTTCAACTGGAACTATTACGGTCACTCAAGAGATACTGATGGGGCGGCAAGTTCAATATTTTTTCTGATTTGGGACAAAGTTACCCGCCCGAGCTAAAGTACCCCCCCCTGACGGTATATAGATGAACAGTAAATGTAATGTCGGAAAATAATAATGACAAACATATATTACATGCTATGTATCCAGTGGATACTATCCACAGCTTGTCCGAAAAGGACCCAGAACAGCATTGTATCAGTTTGCACTAACGCTAGTTTTCAACTTACTGACATGACATGTAGATGTTAGACACTATCAATACCTACTTTAAAAGATTTGATTTTAAATAAAAACAAAACACAAAAATCTAATGCATAGCTGTAGGAGTCCTTTGTCTGCGCCTGCGTTGATGACTACTCTGTGTTCTATTCACAGACATAGTATTCTTATAAATCTATGGTTTTGACCTATGCTATAACAGGTAATAGTAAGCTGTTTAGCGATTACGCCCTCTTCAATAAGTTCACCTACTAAGTAATAAAACACACACAGGCCGTACTAGAGCGCGAGAAGACTCACATAGCCGACTTCGCACCGGAAATGGCTTGGTTTACGCACTCCGGCTCCTCAAGAGTTGGCTGAGCACATTTTCAATCAATCAATCAATAACATTTAGTCGGAACAATCATGGATACAGACAGATGGAACACTTATACTTAAATATATATCGGCTATGAGCGCAGTGCCTGAAATGCAAGAAGCCACGGCTGCAATAATGTCTAACACATCATTAGGAAGCTGTTTAACGATTACGCCCTTTTACGTCTTTAATAAGTTTACCTTCTAAGTAATAAAAAACACACACAGGCCGTACTAGAGCGCGAGAAGACTCACATAGCCGACTTCGCACCGGAAGTGGCTTGGGTTACGCACTCCGGCTCCTCAGAGTTGGCTGAGCACATCGCGATCCGGCCCACATCCGAGACCGCCATGTATCCGGCGTACGCGCGCTGGATACAAAGCCACCGCGACCTGCCGTACAAACTCAACCAGTGGAACAACGTCGTGGTGAGTAAACAATAAACATTTGTTTTATATATATCCATCCATCAGCCTTTCTCCGTTCACTGCTGGACATAGGCCTCCCCCATAGAACGCCACAATGCGCGGTCCTGCGTTATCTGTATCCAGCGGCTCCTAGCACATTTGACGATATCGTCAGTCCACCTTATTGGGGGCCGCCCCACGCTGCGTCGTCCGGTACGTGGTCGCCACTCGAGGACCTTTCTTACCCAACGGTTGTCAGATCCTCGAGCGATGTGGCCTGCCCATTGCCACTTCAGCGAGCTAACACTTCGGGCTATGTCGTACACACCGGTCCTTCCACGGATCTCCGTATTTCGGATCTTATCACGTAGGGAAACACCGAGCATAGCCCTTTCCATAGCACGCTGCGCGACTCTGAGTTTTGTAATGAGGCCGACATTCAGAGACCACATTTTATATATATAGGTCCGACAAATGACTCCACCCCACCTAATGTTAAGTGAAGGTGAAGTCCAGACGCGAAGATAGCTGATACATCAGTTCTACCTGCCACACCAGCCATCCTCACCCTGCCGGCCTGCATGTTGCTTCTTCACGCCTCTTTTAAAGGATCCCAGGTTATAAGAGGGAGGGAACACGTGAGCGGGTAGAGCATTCCATTTACGGATAGTGCATGAAATGAAATTATTCTTTACTAGCGACCGCCCGCGATTTCGTACGCGTGGAGTTAGATTACACGTTGATACAGAATGCGTTGAAGAAATAAGGGTTCACTGCTCGTTCCCCGTAGGTGATAGCGTGATAATATGTAGCCTATATGTTGACCCGACTTCTTAATAATATTTGTGCCTTTGAAGTAAATCCATGCGGTACTTTTTGAGTACCTTGCCTTTGCCTTTACCTTGTATCCATGGCCGAACCCCGATTAGTCTCGACTAATGGCGACTATATACCCAAATTATATCTTCCCCAACAACACTTGACTTATTGAAACAAATTAAAAAAGTAATCTACACGTAGCAGTAGCATTTTCGTGTGATTCAGCCATGGAGCACCCCGACTAGAGTCCGCATAGAAGGCAAGCGCTTACGCCAAGCTTAAGTAGTATTTTACCTATGCGTGAGGCACGCCCACAGACGTCGCGATACATCATTTCATTTGGTAACCGAGCGTCGGTCGAACTGCTTCTCTCGTTTTCGTGTTAAAAAACTGTAAAAAATGCCTTCATATGCAATTCAATTGGGTGGAAAGTAGAGTAAAACTTCCAGTCTTCAAAAATATAGTATTACTTTTCACCGGTAAGTTTAAATACATTACAAAAAGACAAAAATACTCTTATATTAAATTGCTGTTAATTGTATTTATTTTTTGGTGAACGCGTTGATGTCTTTGTACATTGTCCCTTTCTTGCATGCGCTACATCATATATACTATCCCGGTCTCACACCGGCACGTGTATTGCTAGTGACGCAGACGCAGCTCATGTCTCATCCCGTAAGTTTATCGATAAGTTTGTCAGCTATGGAAATGGAAAAAATAAATAAAAACTATTTATTTCATCGTATTCAATAACAGATGTCATGAGTATACAACCAACAGTTTTTATTTGATTTCAAACATATCCTACTAAAATTTGAAAACGCGAAAATTTGTATACTTAGCTCGCTGTGCCGAGTGCTTCCGAATGCTACCGATTCATTTGACTCGCCTATGCTGTCACTCCTGCAAACAAAACGAAATGAATCCGTACTGACCCGATGAGTAAGGCGCTTTAAGTTTTAAAAATTATTTTATGATAATATCATCATATTATTGTCTATCTATATATTTGTCACGTGTTTTTTTTGTGTTGCTTATATATTATTTAGTTTGTAGTTACTGGTCGCCTCATGTAATTAGAACGCACCAAAGTACTAGGCCTCTATATTAAATTGTTTATCGATAGGAAATATCAACATTTTCTAAAATCGATCTTATCCTCATCACTTCGCTGCACTGAGTATATGATCTGACCTTGACGCGTCCAATCACAACGGGGCTGACCTCCCTGCACGCCGCCGACTTTGGCGATTTTGATTCCAAACAAAATTTGTGTGATGCGGACTCTAGTAGGGGTGCTCCGTGGATTCAGCCCTCGAAACGGGTGCAATTTCCCGCGCTTTATTGTTTTTGGTTTCTCAATGAGGAAAGGTGAAAATGTCTTTTAGTATCAATAGTGTAGTTTTGCTATATTTGTTAAAGCTGATGAATAGTCTCTCGCTATCCCATATAGGGGCTGTTGACAGGGCCGGATTTAAAGGCGGGGAGGCCCCGGGGCAACGAAAGTGTAGGGGCTCTTATTTTCAAATTCTGGTACTTCGGGCCACTTACGAGCATTTAAACCCCTTCCCCATCCTCCCTCGAAAAATTAGTCATTGTTATCTCTGTTGGCCCAGGGCTCCGGGCCACAGCCCCTTCCTGCCCCGCCTTTAATCCGAAACTGGACGCAAACAGAATTTTGAAACGCGACATCTCCACGCCACGAGTACTCAACGAGCGACGTTTCGTTCCGTTTCATATGTCTGTTTCGGCCAAATAACAATGTATTATGTTATATGGCCGAAACAGACATATGAAACGCAGAATAAGTTTATTCTGATGATGTAGACCTGAAAAGACTGCGAAACGTCAATAAATAAATAAAGTTCGTGCATTAACCCGTTAAAACTAGTTTTATTTAATGAGTGATGTGCGTGAAAACCTAAGAAACAAATACATATAACAAATGTGTTTAATTTTATAGCGATGGGAGTTCAAACAGCCGCAGCCTTTCCTTCGTACGCGCGAGTTTTTGTGGCAGGAGGGACACACCGCCTTCCGAACCCCGCAGGAAGCTGGAGAAGAAGTGCTGCAGATATTAGGTCAGTACAGGTCAGGTCAGGCCAACGAATCAGAAATGATATGGAAGCATTACTCTCTAACAAAGGCCACTAAAATAAAGTCCCAAGCTCATACGACTTAAATTCAATATTAACGCGACTCGAACACGGACATAACAAAATAATTTGTCAAATCATATATCTGCAATGATCTATCTATATGTATTTGCTATAAAGCTACCTGAAAACGATATGCAAAATCGACTAATCGACATTCATAGGGTAAAAATAATGTTTAATGGAAATCCCAACCAATCCGTGATCGGCGTGGGGATCGGCATTTTTTGCCCGCCCACTTGATCGCAGATTGTGTGGAACCAACTTTTAGCGCAGTTCGTGTTCCCTATCATTTCTAATTCGTTGTTTGGTACTCCTTTTTGAAGCTGGTTAACAATAAAATCCTCCGCCACGTCAGATATATTCGAAATTATCTCTAACACAATCTGGCGCCCCGCGTCTCTTACATTGATTGCGTACTATGCAATTCAAATAAGAATAGGAAAGCCCATCTCAAGAACCTCCATCTGTCAAATGTCGCTTGAAAAGTAAGTTTTGCAAAAAATCTTGGAACACTTTTTTTAGCACTGAGCTAAACTTCAAATATATACCAAACACTTGAAAACAAAAGAAGGAAATAAATAATATGAAACGTATAGAAAATGAGTACTGGAAAAGGGAATGCATTTAATTTTTTATTCAATAATTCAAGACATGTAAATAACGAATGCCTTTACGAGGATCCTGCAGGGCCGGCTCGGGTATGCCCCTTGTGGCCCTAGGGTAAATATATGCCCCTGCCAAACCAAGTGATTTGATTTTTTTTCTATGAAGTAGTTTTAATTTTTTTTGAAGTTATACTTCTATAGGCGCGTTATGAAAAAATGATGAGATTGAAATATTAAGATGCGCGCGCATCACTGTAACACAAAATTTTAACAGCATGAAGTTGGTCGCTTTGGCCAACTTCATGCTGTTACTTTTGTGTTTACCGCACATTAAGAAAATCTACCAACAAAATAGAAATAGAATCTCTATTTAGTGGGTGCTAACGACTGCATTGTGAAGGCCTATCAAAAGTATTTATTAATCTGGAACAACGGAACCAAAGCGCGATTCAGGAGACTACAGCGCCATCTCTTGACCATTGGTGTAGTAGAACCAAAAACCACATCTTTATTTTTTGTAATAAAGTAACAGTTATAGGTATTCATATTTATAATATTTATCCACATGTTTCTAGTTTGTATATTCGGATTACGTGTTTGAGTTTCATACAAGTGCAAATCACATATGTTCTAATAAATTATATTCAGTAGCGATTTTAATTGAATATTTTGATTATTTATTTATTTTTTCAAATTAAAACTGAACTTTATTGACTGTGTCCTTTTCCAGACTTTTTATTAATTTATTGTAATTAATTATTTGCATGCAATTAAAAACTAATTTTAAACGATGCCAAAGAAGGATAACTTCTCACGCGCCTACATAAGTACACGCACCCATTTTTTCAATAAAAATCATAAAACGCATGCCGCAACTGCCGTAAACTTACGCATTATTAATTACGTACGACTTCTTATTTAAAAATACTGTCTCCCTTCCCTACAAACAGATCTGTACGCGCGCGTGTACGAGGAATTGCTAGCCATCCCTGTCATTAAGGGCAGAAAGACAGAGAAAGAAAAGTTCGCGGGTGGAGATTACACCACCACTGTGGAAGCGTACATTCCGGCCAGTGGACGCGGTATACAGGTTCGTATAAATACATATTAAAATAACCGTCCATATTTTGTGATTAACTAAGGCATCGATCTCCTTGCGGTTAGTGCAGGGAAAGCCAGGACCAGATTTAAGGTAGGACAGGTTGGGGCCCCCTCTTCATTTTTTTATAAATCCTCATGGATACCCTACAACCGGCTGCAAGGTTATGTCACTCTTACTGACAAAACCACAACCGTGGGGTGACGCCTATGGCCATAAGGGTATTACAGGCTTCGTCTGATGCGATCAACCCCTGAGAAGGGGATGATGCAGATGCTTTTTATGTGAAAAATGGTGCTTTTTGAACCTGAAAAAGACTTTGTTTAAACATTGTATTATTTGTTGTAAAGGGCGCGACCAGTCACCACCTCGGGCAGAACTTCTCCAAAATGTTCGAGATAGTGTATGACGACCCCGAGACTCATGAAAAGGCGTATGTCTACCAGAACTCGTGGGGTATCACCACCAGGACTATAGGTGAGATTCATTCATTCATTCAATCACTAATTCGTTTTCCGCTGCAACTTGAAAATAGAGTTTTTAATTTAGTTTTTTTACCGAAATACACAACCTAACGATGAATATCCACTATTTATGGACTCTACAAACATTAGTAAATAACGTGAGATCGTTTTCTAAAACTTGTCAAATACCCTATTCGTGTAAAAGATCCATTCCCCTAACCAAGTGTACCTCGATGTTCATATTTTATTTTAATATGATAACTGGCTCTTTCAACGTGGCATATACTCGTATGTGTACCTCACAGTAAGTGCAATTGTTTTAGAGTTCACGCCCAACAAACAGGGCAGAGGGACCCCCATAACAGGGTGCCAGATTTTAAAATAGGGGCCCCTACTCCTTCGCTGCCCCGGGGCCTCAGCACCTCTAAATCCGGCCCTGCGGATTTGAGGCAGGGCCCACAAGAGAAGGACCCCATAACAGAGATAAAAAAAAATTTTTTGACGGTTCATCAACCAGAGTGGGCGGGGTTGTGCAACTCGTAAGTGGCCCAGGGTGCCAGATTTTCAAATATGGGGCCCCTACTCCTTCGTTGCCCCTGGGCTTTAACACCTCTAAATCCGACCCTGCCAACATTTTCATCTTGAGACCCCGGTTGCGGCAAATGTTAGTATGATAAATATGAGCATTTGTACCTAAGTCATGGATGTTTATATGTATTTCTAGATAAAATATACTTATATATGTATCAGTATATGTATTGTATCCGTTATCAAAATCACTGTAAGGCTTGTGTTATAGGATGCTGGATCCTGTAACACAAGCCTTACAGTGCTTATTTTGGGGTTAGGCTAATAAGGATCATTACTATGTCAGTAAATAACTCAAAAGCAGTATCATGATCTAAGCTTTTTAAATCATCGAAATCGGTTCATTCGTTGCGATTTTATAACTAATTTTATGGTAGCCAGTATTCACCGGCGACCGAAACGTGTGACGTCCCAGAGTTCGATCGTGATTCACGCCGGTCGAACTTCGACCGAGCGCTAGAGCTCTGTGACGTCACAGCCACCACGCGGCCAGCCGAAAATTCGTTTAGTAATTTGGTCATATCTTCGTTAATATTTGTCGTAGAACAAACATTTGACCACTATGTTTTATAGAATCCTTAGCTCTATAAATCTGCATTCTCAACTAAAACCGTTACGGATCCTCATTGGTGTGAGTGTGGGAAATATTTATTATTATTATAGTACTAGCGGCCGCCCGCGACTTCGTACGCGTGGAGTTAGTTATTTGGACATACTTTTTGACCCCAAAAAGGGGTTTTATTTCTAAAAATACATTATTAGTACACCTCTACACCCTCTATAGAGCATACATGTTAAATGTACTTAGTACAAGTCTCTTACTTCAAAAACATTTCAGGACTTTCATACAAACTTCCAACCCCCGTATTACCCCCTTAGGGGTAGAGTTTCGTAATAATATGCAGCCTATATGTTGACCCGACTTCTTAATAATATTCGTGCTAAATTTGAAGTAATTCAATGCAGTACTTTTTGAGTTTATCCCGGACATACATACAGACAAAGAGACAAAAATTCTAAAATCTATATTTTTGGCTTTGGTATCGATTGCAGATCACACCCCAAGTTTTCTTTTATAAAAATATGCAATGTACAGTTTTGACTATCCTACCATTTTATTATAATTATAGGTTAATATAGAACATTATGATTCCATACAGGTGTGATGGTACTGGTGCACGGTGATGATCGAGGTTTAGTATTGCCCCCACGCGTCGCAGAGATCCAAGTGATAGTGGTCCCGTGCGGTATAACCGCGTCCAGCAGTGCCGAAGACAGGAAGAGTCTCATCGAATCGTGCACAGCCCTCGTGGGGGAATTCTTGGCTGCGGGGATCCGAACCGAGGGGGACTATAGGGACAACTACTCGCCCGGCTGGAAGTTCAACCATTGGGAACTTAAGGTATAATAAAATGGTTTCCCATACAAAATTTCACTCCCCTCCAGCGTTGCCAGACGTCCCGATTTTTTAAATCAAAATTAAATGTCCCATGCGGGACAGGATCATTCCCGCTTTTCGGGTATAACTCGACCGTGCGTGCAGCGTATTGAGAAAGCGCGGGCGGATGGCACTGACAAGTGTGGACTGGCCACCTGCCCGGCGCGTAATGAACAACTCTCAAACAAAGACGC
The DNA here is from genome assembly GCA_902850365.2 of Chilo suppressalis. NCBI lineage: Eukaryota > Metazoa > Arthropoda > Insecta > Lepidoptera > Crambidae > Chilo > Chilo suppressalis. The sequence goes on from OU963910.1 coordinate 4,577,007, forward strand.
AACTATTTAACGATAGGGTAAATCTGATTTAAAATATCATATTTTTATTAAAATAAATTTTCTATGGATATTTTTACAAGGTACCTATCTATTGTCAAAACGTAATTTGAACTCAAATAAAAAGATAAATATTCAAAAACTGTTGATTATATTCGTTTTTTTACTATGTCCCGCTTTCGACGAAAGAATCCCGTTTTTTTCACTCCAAAAGTAACTAAATCCCGAATTGGCAAAAAAAGAAATCTGGCAACGCTGCTCCCCTCACACACCCTTAAAGATTGATTTCTGGGATAAAAACTATCCTCTGCCCTCTCCTGAGGGAGACTTTATGGACAACTACTCTTCCGGGTGGAAGATAAACCATTGGGAACTGAAGGTATAATGTAATTCAAACTTTAAATTTGACGACACTGTATGAAATAAAACAGTTTGAAAAAAGTAGCCCTTGCCGGTTCTTCTCAGCACAAGGTCTGCCGCCATAGATTTGCGAACCGATGGCGTAGCTTTCGAATTTCACATGTACTTATAAATCTTAAACTGAATATAAATTAATTTTGAATTCAAAGTTAATGAACGTTTGTGTAGCCAGTGCAAGTCGTATAGGGGTACGGCCAGAGTGCACTCAGATTCAGATTCAGACTCAGAAAACAAGCGCGAGAAATATACAGTGTAGTTTAAGCAGGTTGCCTGCTGTCACTATGGCCATCCTGCTTTAAGTACATTGTTTATTTCTCGCGCTTGTTTTCTGAGTCTGAATCTGAGTGCACTCTGGCCGTACCCTAACGGTAGGGTGATGCAGGAGCGCGCGTTTTCCTTATGTGACACCCCGTCACATAAGGAAAACCTGCGCATAGTTGTTGCACTCGCTGCTAACTTCACAACCGCTATGAAGTGAAAACTAATTTTAATTAACCCATTTTACTCTACTTTCAAATTAAACTAATCAATTAACGTTTGTCGTCTTAGGGTGTTCCGATTCGCGTCGAATTAGGGCCTAAAGACATGGCGAAAGGCGAGATAGTCGCAGTGCGAAGACTGACGGGCGACAAGCTCACTCTGAAACGGACGCAGGCGCCGGCCGAACTCTCCGCTTTACTGGAGAGAACGCACGACGAAATGTTCGCCAAGTAAGTGCATCAATTTCATTCGTTTCATTTGTTAACTATATATTTATTACTAGAGGTCGCCCGCGACTTCGTCTGCGTTAACCTAGTTTCTTGAAAATCCCTCTGGAACCTAACATTTTTTCGGAATAAAAGTAGCCTATGTGTTAATCTAGGGTGTCAGCTAACTCCATACCAAATTTTATTAAAATCGCTTCAGCCGTTTAGACGTGAAGAAGTAACAAACATACACACTCACACTTTCGCCTTTATAATATTAGTGTGATAAGGTAACGGAGAACCATATATAAATACTTATTTTGTGGGGTACTCTTAATAGTTCTCAGACCATGAACCTGATCAAATAGCACAAATCACATAGAATTAAAGTCACCCAACTCAAAGTTCCTGTAATATCAATTTTGCTACCTTACCTTGAATAGAAAAAAAACAAACCATTTTTTTGTTCTGGTTACTCTCAATATTAGTGTATGTCAAAATAATGTGATATATTTCTTTATTATTATATTCTAAATAATATTCAAAATGTTCGCAGTGCGATATTTTGAATCAAAGTTATTAGGTACCTATTATGAGCTGTATTCTCTAAGGCGCTTTGCAGACGACGGGGCGGGGCGGGCCGGTCAATTTCGCCGCGAATAATAGCACAAAGTGAATCCTATACTTCAAACGCACACAGCGGTCAAAAAGACCGGGCCTTGGGTGCCCGGCGGGCACTGGCGGCGCGGCATGTCCACGGCTGCCCGCCGTGGATCATACAAACCAGTTTATATGCAGTAACGCAGACGGCGGCGCGGGGCGGTCATGGACTATTCACTAGAACGAACGTCTTAAACTGACCGCCTCTGCCCGTCGTGTGCTTTGTGTACGCGGCGCGTGCAGCCGCAGACATCGACGGGCAGACGCGGTCTTTATTGCTTCGCGGACAAAATGCCCGCCCCGCCCCGTCGTCTGCTCAACGCCTAATAGGTGCATACTTATCATAATGACATTTTAAAATGAGAATTAGTCTTAACAGTTTTTACAGTGGTTAAACTTAATTTTTCACTTTCAAGGGTACAACAGAGAAAATTGTTTTTAGGAACAACAGAGCTGTTTCTAAAATTCGTCAATTAGTGTTGATTTAGAACAATTCACTGAAGTTATTTCTACCAATTCATAACTTTCATAAATGTTATTTGTATACAGAGCAACAAAGGACCGTGATGCAAGATTATCAGTTCACACAAAATGGAATGATTTCACTGAAGCTTTGGAGAAGAAGCACATACTCATGGCACCATTTTGTGGAGAAATACCTTGCGAAGACAACATCAAGAAGGACAGTGCGAGGTTTGTTTATGCCATTAATGAGGATATCTTTAATGACATGTTGCTCTTTATATTATTACTGTCATTGTTAGCATTTCATTATTAATACAAGATTTTTTCTACAGGACTGATGATGATGCAACCACTGATGTCAAAGCACCAGCAATGGGTGCTAAATCTTTATGTATACCATTTGAGCCTCCACGTCAGCTTACCGACTCTGATGTCTGCATCCACCCAGCATGCAAGAGCAAACCGAAGTTCATAACATTGTTTGGTCGCAGTTACTAAATACTGTCTAACAAAAATAAAAAACAAATTTTTATAAATAAATAATTTATTGTTTCATAAAATATGTATGGCTTTCATTATTTTAATTCATATTCTGAATACTTTCCTCTAGCAGTCTTATTCGCTCCTTTTTTTCATTTAGTAATTGTACAAACTTTCCATATAAATTGCTTTCTAAAGATATTTTCTCATTGACAAATTGCTCTAATTCGCTTTGACATTTCTCAACTTTATTACTAAGATCAGCATTCTTTCTGATATTTAATTCAACAAGACTTTTGAGTTCTTTATTTTCATTTATCAAATAATCCACTAAACTGTCTTTGGATTCATCTTCAAGCTGCAGTTTAACAGAACCATAAGGCATCTCTGTTCCATCATCGAAAACTTTTTTCCAATTGAATTGAGCAGAACAAGCTCCAGGCAAATGAACAAACTTAAATATAAAATTATTACTATTGCCTAAGAGTCCATTTTTTACATTACTATTGTATTCTTCTTCCGGCTCTTCTAATATACTTGCGTAGTCGGAGGTAAAATGCCCAGACCAACTGTTGTGTCTTTCATACAACTTCATATTGAACAAACACTCTTTAGTATTTTCCCAAAAAATTTGGATGTACAAGTTTTCCCCGTCAACATTGAGTTTGGAAACAGTTATTTGATTATTATCAACTGTATTCATTTTAGGATTAGTTTGGTTTTTATAGGTTATTTATAAAGCAGCCAGTGGAATTTCCGGAAAGATTATTGATTCTTGCTCATGGTATATGTTTTAAATATTTATATAATTTAATATTAGGTCAATTTAAAGTCGTGATTTATCTTAAGCATGTTGAGAAAGAAAATTTATGGTTACTTAATAGGTAGCACTTCCACTTTTCAATTAAAGTTTGCGTTTGTTTACATTACATCTGTTAATTTTTAAAATTATTCTCTAACCCCTTTATGTAAGGCAAAGGATACTTCATCCATACAGCCTTATGTTACGTATTTTTATACGTATTCTTTTTCTTGTATATTTAAATATTCAGTCAATTATATTACACAATAATTGGCCCTCTTGCATTTATACTTAAATATAAAAATAAAACAGTGAAAACGATATTTTTTTATCATTATTTAGGGGCAATTCTTCAATGTTCAGTAGATAATTTTGACCCCTACAAATGGATTTTTTTATGAAAAAACAAAGTTTGATTGTTGCCGGTTCGCAAAGCCACGAACTGGCAGCCATTTTTGTTAAGAGATCTTCGTGTTTTTAAACTCGATTCAAACTTATTGTTTAATTTTTTCGACATAATTTGTGAAATGTAACCACGGCATTTATGACAATTATTTTTTAGCAGAATTTTACCTAAAATTCAACAAAACATCAAAGTTTTGGTGTGCTATTCTTTGGCATAATCTCTAGTATAGGAGTATAATCAAGGGCGGATCCAGAGGGGGGGTCATGGGGGTCATGACCCACCCCTGGGCTCGGTCCATCTGTACCCACTTCACAATCTGTACTTCATAATCAGTACCCACTGTGACTTGACCTCGACTATATGACCCCCCCCCCTGGCGCCAAAGCTGGATTCGCCCTTGAGTATAATCATTGCAGCACCTATAATATGTTAATCACTGAAACGTATTTTATTTTTTGCTTTCCGATTTTTTATACTTGTTATAAATCACATATTTAATCCCTATTCCCATTATAGCACAACTTTCAGCTGCACTCGGTGGTGCAGGTGGATAGCGCGCTTAGTCTGAAGTTAAATAACTTTTGCAAAGGTCGGTCATTAGATGGGTGACCAAAAACTTATTATCTTGAGCTACTCCGTGCTTCGGAAGGCACCATGATGCCGTTGGTCCCGGCTGCATCTTCAGTCGTTAGCACCCACCAATCCACACTGGGATCGAGTGGTTGGTCACGGCCCAATCTCCCTATTCCATTCCATACATAGCAATTCAGTGACCCAATAGGCTGGTGATGATGATAACACATGTCAACTCGGAAAGGGATTGATACCGTCTCGCCTTTCGGCTTACCGTCAAACCGTGCCATCAAACAGCCGTTCCAGGCGAAACCAGTTCCAGTACGTTCGCATTTGCCATGGCTAGGCAACGTCGCGCTTACGACTCACCGATCGCTGGTTGAGGGCTAGGTGCCTGAAGTTATAGTAAAAACATAAACGGCACCAGTTCGATCAATCATAAATTAAGTACCACTCCGTTTTAGGGGTCAGCACTTTCTAAACCACTTAAAACGGAGTGGTTACTTTCTCTATAGGCCCAGTTCGTAATGGGCTGAGTGCGGTATGGTCCCAATGCAGAATGGACCTAGTGTGGAATGGTCCCAGTGCAGACTACTCCCGAGTCATCATTCACCAAATAAACCGCCGTCAATGGTCACCCACCTGCCCACCTGCATAGCTATAATAGCTGTCTAGCTAGCTGCTGTAACTTTTTGTCTAGCCCCCGTATAGAATAAAATAGAACTCATGTGATGACTGGCACAGCAACCACACAGCGAACTTTAGTCTGCGTTGCGTGTTATTTTTAAAATGTCCTGTATTTTTTCTCAATCTTCAATTTATCTACAAACTACGTGATATGAGCAGACTTACTTCCATAGTGTGCGCTTTTCTAAATTTTCGGGCAACTAAAAATATCCGCACACCCTGTGACAAGTCCTCGTTGGGCATTTTTCTAGACTAAGCGATTTTTATTTGTTTTATAAATTAAAATTCAGTGATAGAAACTCTCGTGTAACCGACCGTCTAAAGTTCGTTTGCCACCGTACAGCTGCTTTCTTTGCTAGTTACTGTTTTAGTTTCGCTGCAACGAAATGTTGGAACAACATCCCTCCACCCTTTCGAAGTTTTTTAAGTATAAATTCATTTAAAGTTAAATATAAAATTCTTCTATTGGACTGACAAAAAACCTAACTAACTGTAACTAGCTAATATTAAAGTCACGATTGACTTGCTTTTATAATATTAATGTTGCTCGCTCTGTGTTTTATTATTTTTTAATGTTATGTTGTTTTAATTGTGTTTATTACTTCATTTTGTATATTTAATATCTAACTTTTGTGACTGTTTGTTTGGTGTTGCGCGCCTACCTGCGTGGCGTTCGCAGAATACCACGTCGCAGCAGATTGTTGCACCATTTTAAAGCATAATATAACACTCACCTGTTATTTTAACACTCAAACTCTATTTAAAAACATTCAATCAAAAACTAATAATTAGTTTACTACAAACTTTTGTTTAAATGAAGAATTCCGCTGGGGCCAATCAAGGGGAGTCCTGTGCTACAAGGGTAACCGGTCGTGGCGGGGGGCCGGTTTAAGCCTCCGCCATCTGAATATGTCGTCTCTATGTCGTCATGTATGGGGCCAATCAATAATCGCGCCAAAAATGTTTTATATAAGGGTTTTTTAATTTTTACTTCTAACGAAGGCCTCAAATACTTTTTATTTGGTCTGAGACGACGGCCAATCAAATTAGTTTCACTCTGACTCCTCTCTTTCTTAGTTTTGATATTGAATTACATCAATAGCCTTTTATTTTTAAAAACGATAATACATTGTGTTAAAATTTGTGTGAAACTAAAGTAAAATAAATAATAGTCATAGCCACAGATCACTATATATGTAGCAAGCTAGTCATCAAGTATCGTTAGCCAGGCTTCACATCGGTAGGATTCATACTTGTTACTAACTCGATTGTAGGATATTGTCAGTAAAAATGATATGGATTTTAGAGTGTAATAATTTATTTTATGCTGTTTTAGTTGCGTACAGAACTGATAGTTTTCTTATCGATTGTAGTTGTTTTTGATCCACTCCTTTTTGAATTAAGTACATGTAAAAATCTATCGCAAAGAGTTTTTTCCATTTCTATTTTAAGATATAAAAATTCTTCAGTGTCTTTCAAACATTTGTAAAAGTCTTTTCTCAGGGTCTTGCAATTTCGTTTTATTCTAACCAGTTTTTCCTTTAAATTCTTATTTAGCACAAGTAGAATTTCAAATAAATCAGGCCGCGAATGTGATGGCGATGCATCGAGTTCTAATGGTAAAAACCCTTCTATTACCAACGAATCTGCATATTTCTTTTTCCAATAAAATAAGCCACTTTTCATTTCATACTGGTAATCTTCTATTTGCTCAGACAAACAATGCCTGCATTTTTTATAGTATTCCATTTCAGATATATTTAAATTTTGACTGAATCCTGTTAAGCGGTTAGATGAAAATTTTCCTTTCCATAGTTGATCTTTTGTGTAAAGATACATTTCAAAGGAATTTAGCTGCCATCCCACCAGCAAGTAATATTGTTCATTTGGATTACTTATTTTCGTCACTGTGATAGACTCGTCAATGTCCATTCCTTTTTATATTTTGTTATTATTTAAGTTAATTAATCTTAATTAATCATTTAATATTTCAAAAAGGAAAGCACATTTTATATTTGTTTTTACAGTCTAAGATAAATTAAATTACATTAACCGTCATTTCATGACATTGATGTTGGTTGGAATCACTGAGAATATTGATGACAGGACTTGATTCTGTCAATGTCCTGATGTCCTGTTATAATAATTTACCAAAACCCTTGTTGGTCATGCAATGTTTCGTCCATGCTCTACACCTAATATGCGAGATTCTTCGTCCAAACAAACAGGACTAAATACATTATTCTTAAAAACGGACTGAGTGAAAGAAATAAATCTTTCCCTTTCTAATGCCCCCTCTACACGTCGGCGGACGTATCCGCAGATGCCATCTGCGGATACCTCCGTCAACGTGGTGTAGACGGGTAGGTTTGCGCGTCTGTAGTAGGTATTTGACGTCCGCAGATGCGTCTGCCATCAATCCGATAGATGCCAGTTTTTGCGGCACGCAACAAAGTGATTCAGGCGGACGTCTGGCGCCCTATCCTATCCACCACTCGTCGGCAGACGCATCAGTAGTATTGGAGTTGCAAATGAGAGTGGACGCGTGCTTGCAATAATTTTTTGCTCGTTTGTTACTCTCGTTTGCTGAAATGGCTAATATTATGAGTATTAACGAAACATTTAAATTCCTTGAGTAGTATTTAAGCAGAAAACTATCTGTGGAATCCGAAAAATAGCCAGTACCCACCACTTTCTTGTTTTCTTTTTAATAATTTATTCTGCGATGTACCTCAATTAGTAAAGCAAATAATCTCAACATTTATTTTCTTTATGTTGTGTGCGTACGGGATCACCGTTTATGAATTTCAAAAGTCCTGACAAAAATCCTGAAATTTTGAAAAAAGTCCCGACTTTTTAGTCACAAAATGGTACCATTACTCACTTAGTTGCAATGGCATGGTATTTAAATAAATAAGTCCTTTTATTATTCATATTCAATGTCATTAAAAAATCCGTACAATTTAAAGTTCCGGGCAAAGTCCGGACTATAGTCTAGAAGTCCAGACATGTCCGGACTAATCCTGACGGATGGTAGCCCTATTTGCGTATTAAATGCGTCGTAGGGGAGATATGTACTCTACTACTAGTGGAAGTGTCCGTCTAGTAGAAAGAGAAAGAAGACGAAGGACGGCTAGCTATCTCTCTCTCTGGTGACGCTGCGCAGCCGTGTTATTGGTCGGTATTGCTGCGCAGTCGTGTGATTAGTTGGTATTCATCTGTAGGTTTTTCATCCAATGCGCATTCGCGATTAGAGAGAAAAGGCTAGCCGTGTCTCACCTTTCTCTTTCTACTAGACGGACACTTTTAGAGCCGCCTTCCTTACTCTATTCTTATACCTCTATGGTTGCGGTTGTCGCGAATGGACACAGACTGAATGACCTTCAGACGTGTTGTCGGCTCGTGGTGATTCATCTGCTGATGCATCAGGCGACGTCCACGGATGCATCCGCCGCGCCGGACGTGTGGAGGCGGTACAATAGGGTGACTTTACCGCTTATTTTTCGGAAGCCTTACATTAAAGCTGGCCTTTTACCCCGTTATTAATAAACGAGTAATAAGTTTAGACTAGTTACACCGTCTTTTGTTACTACCACTCAAATGCCATTTGTCATTCAATGAACAGAGACAAAACATGGAGTAACTAATCCAAGCTTATTCTTTGTTTATTAATAAAGGGGATAGAGTCTGACTGAATCAGAAACTGGTTTCATCCGATTTATTTCAGATTATGAATTTTGTTAGATTGTGTGTGGATAGAAGTAAAGTTGTATGAATTAATAATATGAATTCATATTAAGAATCCAGATTTTGATTCAGACTGTACCTATAAGATCAGCCTAAGCCTCCCCCACACAAGAGGTGATCTGCGGTCATGGTCGCAGTCAAATGTTATAGTTTGTAGAGTGTCCGTCATGCTAGAGTACGTCAAAGGACATTGTCCTGCGTCCATACATAGTTAGCCTAAGAACCAACAATCATGAAATATTATTTTCTAGGTTCGAAATCGCAAGTAAATGACTGTAAAAACAAAGATTATTGACGAACACTTCTGAGAACTTAATTTATTAGGAAAACTATTTTTTTTGAGGTTATGTTTAATATTCAATGAAACATAGTCAACCTATGAACTTGGTATGGACTCAGTATGAAGTGAATTAATATTACAACTAATTCATTTCATTCGGTGCGATTTTAAAGAATAACTATTAGGAAAAACTTGGTTAGGTAGGAATCATGAATATAATAAAAACAATAGTTTTGCTTCTTATTATTTATTGACAATTTTTACATAAATGTATCATATTGAATTAATTTGTTTAACACATGTATATTATATAAATAAGTGTATCAGGTGCTCTTGCATAATTTGGCAGTTTGATCCTCTCAGGATGTTGTGGCACAGGTTCACTAGCACTTGGTAAAAAGGTCTCTTGTCTTTAATAACATTGATGGCATATTAGATAGCCGAAATAGTAATATATAGTTAAATTAAAGGAAAAACAATCGCAAATAAACACACACAGCAGGTAATCCGAACGAGAATTTTCTGTATATAAAAAGTACTCTGAGGAGAATGCACGAATGCCACAGATTACTACGAATGCAAACTGCCTGCACCACAACAACAGACTATCGAGTTTATACCGGCCCTTCACTTGACAACAGTTTGTCCTTGTCATGCTTAATAATAAGGAATGAAAAAGACAGACTGATGTCATGTTTTTAAATAGCAAATACGAATAGCCAAGTGAAGTGCCGGCATTAGGAAGAAAGTGGTTTTTGTTTGCAGCGCTGTCATAGATTATACACATAAAATGGTATTTATTGTCTCAGATTATTTATTAACTTTTTAATTTAGCTTACTTAACTGGAAGTGTCCGTCACAATCTAAATACTGATAATTATCGCAAAAAATATACTAAGAATTATCATAAATGCCTAATTGGTGTTGGTTCTTAGGCCAATTTTAACATTGTCCTTTAGGGTTAGAGAATCATGCAAGAATCGACACCATTATTTCCCAGGCTAAAGAGAAATATGTTTTTATTTTCGACTATTTTTTTGCAACACCCTCGTCTTTTTTATTTTTTTTATTATGAATTGATTAATTTGATCTTTAGCTCTATTTCATTTTGGTAACTGCTTTTGAAAGAAGGAAGTGATTATTAAGTGATCCACTACTGCTTTAATATAACGCCACCAAGTAACTTGTTAAGGAAATCGTTGGATATGCAATTTTCTCTTGTGTTACTGGCACATAGGTGTCGATTCTGGCACGATTCTCATAACTTAAAACTAAATTAAAAAATCAGTCTCTCCTTTTCATTTTGTATAGAGAATAACAAGGATACACAAGTTGAGGTTCAGAGAATCAAGCCAGAATCGACACCAATGTCAACTTTAACATGGAACCACCTGGAGCGTAGGTTTGAACAGAGCCTGTAATCTATGGCCTTAAAAACTAACCCTAAATTTTTATGTCATTTTCTCGTTTCGTATTGAATGTTTATTATTTATTCGCCCCTAATTCGAGTTACAGATTTGTAAGTCAGTCGTTTATTTATATTTACTTTTTACGGCTCACTATGAGTAGTAGCAGCAGTGAGAATGAGGCTGATGTAGACAATACAGCTCAGGAAGAACAAGATGAAGGTGACCGAGTAAGTTGAATTGACTGTTTACATCGTACAAACAATGTATTTGTATTTACATTGTAGTAAAGCTATTTGACTTATTATTGAAACTGATTTATGTATTTTATATTTTAGACATCAATTAGAGCAGAGCTTTCGTCTCTGTCTTTTGAAGAGCTTCAAAATCTAAAACAGAAACTAGGTGCGAAAGTATATAATGAAGCTCTTTTTGGGAAGAAGGATAAACATGTTGATAATAAACCTAAAGTTTTCAAAAGAGAAAACAAAAATCGCCCTCGAGAGATAAGTTCAAAAAAGCCTGTTCCTTTCCTGTCAGCAGCACCTGCAGCAAAGAAAAAAGAAATAAGAGATCCCAGGTAAATAATTTAAAAATATTCACTAGTTTTTACCCTTAAGTGTATTCATAAAAAAGGAAAGTAGAAGGAAATGCATATGTATATAAATTCCAGGTTTGACCCACTTTGTGGAGAATTTGATAAGAAACAATTTTCTGAAGACTACAATTTTCTATCTGATCTTCGAATTAAAGATATTAAAGCAATTCGTGCAGAGCTAAAGGAGACTACAGACCCTGAAAGGGAGAAGAAACTGCGCAGACTATTGCAGAGGTTGAATGACCAACATAAAGCCAGCAAGAAAAAGAAGGTGGAAAGTGAAAAAGTAGTCGGGCACAAGGAACAATTGAAAGCAGATTTTAGGGAAGGAAAACAGCCTCATTTCAAAAACAAATGTAAGTTTTTATTTTGATTTTTTAAGCATTTAACTGTTGGATGCCAAAATCTAAAGAAACTTTTGTAAGAAAAAATTCCACATGGACTAGGCAGCGGATGGGACCAGAGCAACAGACAATCCCGTCAGCTGCCTGGTCTGTGGGGATTTTTTTCTACAAAATGTAAGTGTTAATATTTTTTAAAAGGGTATATAACATAAGCAAAGTCCATTTTTACTTATTTAAACAAATTATAAACAGGTAAAGTTTATAAGGTTGTAGAGAGTAAATTCTGGATCTATCCATCCATCAGCCTTTCTCCTTTCACTGCTGGACATAGGCCTCCCCCATAGAACACCACAATGCGCGGTCCTGCGCTATCCGCATCCAGCGGCTCCCAGCACATTTGACGATGTCGTCAGTCCACCTTGTTGGGGGCCGCCCCACGCTGCGTCGTCTGATACGTGGTCGCCACTCGAGGACCTTTCTTACCCAACGGTTGTCATACCCTCAAGCGATGTGGCCTGCCCATTGCCACTTCAGGGTGCTAACTCTTCGGGCTATGTCGTACACACCGGTCCTTCTACGGATCTCCGTATTTCGGATCTTATTACGTAGGAAAACACCGAGCATAGCCCTCTCCATAGCACGCTGCGCGACTCTGAGTTTTGTTATGAGGCCGACATTCAGAGACCCAGAGATTCTGGATCTACTGAACTGATTTTGAGACCTCTTTTAATAATAGAAAGCCACATTATTTGTGAGTTTCATAGGCTATATTTACTAGTAGGTAGTATATATAGCAGAGATATATGCTGCACTAGCCTCGATCCAATATAGCCTGAATGCTATTGCCATACTTAGTGTAAGACGGGAAATCTGATATTCAGCTACAAAAAAATAACTGGTTGGTCTTCTGTATGGTAAAAGTTGTTTCCCAAGACACTTGCTTTGATTCCAGCAGAAATTCATCTATTTCATATTGTCCTTTAAATGGTGATTTCTAAAAGGTCTTGTAAAAGATGGGTTTATCATCTTTTCTACGCAATTATTATGCAATAGTGAATCATTGTTACTAAACAATTATTTTTATATGCCAATTATTTATAAATTATTGTGTTCATCAGAACAACTTAAATGTTTTTCTCATGTAACCTTCAATTTACTTGTAGCTGAACAACGAGTTGAGGCATTAGTAAAGCAGTATGAGGAGCTGAAGAAAGAGGGCTCTGGTCGCATCCAGCGACATCTCAAGAGACGCCAACAGAAAGTCAAGAAACGTTCTCATAGAGCTCCTACTGGTGTCAGTTAAAACATGATATATTGTTGAATAAAATTTAGTATAAGTTGTTACCCATGCTTTTTATTGATATAAATAAATACTGATAATATCATGGCAGGCGGCCAATCGCCTAGCGGGATTGCTATGGCTTTTAAATGCCTCTGGTTTTTTTTATTTCTTTTGCATTGGTAATAACTATATTAAGTAGCTTAGGATTTCATTTCGTTATAGAACCGAGAAACCGTCGACGGTTTTTTAAATAACTCGCGCTCACTTTATTTAATATTGTTATTACCAATGCAAAAAGACGATAGGCCCCCAGGCGGGCACTGGAATGGAGCATGGTGTGAAGCTATGTTTTTAAATAAGTAATGAAAAACAGAGTTAAATACATTGCTAACTGAAAATGTTCTATGTATTTTTTATTTAATAGAAAAAACTACATAGAACATTTTCTATCCCTCAAGTTAACACAAAATACAAAACGTGCTCCACTTATCACTCGTTCAGTTATATAAGTGGGAAAGAGCGAAACCACATCAACTTACACTAAAATACCTAATTTGTATAGTGTATCATGAGAATCATAAAAACAATATATTTTAAGCATAAGTAATAAAATAAATTAAAGCATTCACGAAAACTTAAGTGTTTAATAATTTAAAGTATTTTTACAATAAATAAGGTTTCATATTGAATAATCCTGTCGGTAGAGCTTGAAGTACAAAAGTGTGTGTCTGCTAGAAGTATTTTCATGTTATCAGCCACTGAACAGCTTTTTCATCTCGTCGGATATTTGACTCGCGTACCGATACCCGTTGAGGAGTAAGCGGTCAAACGGTGGGGCGGGCTTTATCGAGTCTCCAGTCCTAAAACAAATTACGGAGTGTTACCACTAACGTGCTCAAACAAAGTTACTTACACAATAGTAGTGTCCTCTGTTTCTCGTGGCATTGTTCCTTAACTACGTATCGAATAACCACAAAATTAATAGTTTAACTTAAATCCATTTTTATCGCCGCCCTAATGTCTAGGATCATACCTAAACATACCATATTTGACATCAGCTTTAAGGCACGGTGAAGAGTGCGTCATCAACTTCATCGTGCCTGGACCGGACAGGGCGTCGCACGGTCAGCTAATCACACTAATATTATAAAGGTGAAAGTGAGTGAGTGTGTATGTTTTTTTGCGGATGGTGTGACAAAGACAGAAGCTACCAAATCTTTTTCTTCGCGTTGATATTGTGGCCACAGTAAATCGGTGACCAGTAGCGCGGAGTAGTCTGAAAGAAGGGGGAAGGTGTGACATGGTAGAATAACTCTTAAGATTACTCGCCGACGTATTGACGAAAGAAAACGCTTTTATAATTGCGCCGCATCACGGCGTAATTGAAGAGACTCAGAGCAAGGTGTCTAGGCACCTCCTCATCCCCAATGATACGGGTAGCTGTAACCTATCTAAATCATCGAGTAAGTATTTGCCGGGGCCATCCGAAAGGTGCGAGCGATATTTCACGCAGAATCTCATATTTCAGTCTTGTACAACAAGTAAAGTAGGCTTTCGCTAACTGCTTTTGACAAATGAAAGTGATAATAACCGAGCTATTTAGTGATCCACTACTGCTTTATTATATACTAGTGGCCCGCCCTCGCTTCGCTTCGGTGTAGAGCTGAAGTGTAGACTATAGTTATTGTTCTCAGGCCTGTATTATACACAATGACATTCTTCTTATACCTACCGCCGCCGCGACCCGTGTCAAGCGCGGCAACCGTTACACAAAAATATTCCTTATAGCATGATTCAGTATTCACGTGCGACGGCGCGATGGCTTATTTCATGTATAAGTTTGGTGTTTCTATACCGATTTCTATGACTCTTTTTTTATTGAATAGGTAATAATTTAACTTTTTTAAATTAGGGGTGAGTGAGAGTATTATAAACGTAAGAGTAAACAAATATAATCAGAATGCTCCGAACTGCTAAGCTATCAGGAGTTACACGTGTTATTGTGAGTCAACCATAAAAGATAGACATATGCTGTTGCGGGATATTTTTTAGACAATTTTATGTAGAATATTTCCGTCATACATGATTTCTATGTAACTTTAACCATTAAGGCTGCACACGCATCGGAAGCTAAAAAAATGGAGTAACTTCTCCCGTTTTCCCAACATTTCCCTTCACTACTCTGCTCCTATTGACTGTAGCGTGATGAAAAGTATACTATAGCCTGCCCAGGGGTATGAAGAATAATTGTACCAAGTTTCGTTAAAATCCGTCCAGTAGTTTTTGTTTCTATAAGGAACATACACACAGGCAGACAGACAAAAATTTTACTGATTGCATTTTTGGCATCAGTATCGAACACTTATCACCCCCTGATAGTTATTTGGAAAATATATTTCATGTACAGAATCGACCTCTCTACAAATTTATTATAAGTATAGATAACGCCACTAAGATGACTTGTTCTGAAAAGCATCGATGGATTTGAAATTTACTCATTAGTACACTGTAAATGTCAAAAAAGTTAACGAGTAGGCCGGCAATTGATTTGGGCTGAAAAAACGCTGCACCTTGTTTAGGATTCCCAGTTAACGTGAGGCTGCTTTTTCACGCTTTCGGTGTAGTTCTTTGCATTTAAATCACCAGTTAACTTCCATGCGCCAGTGTTGCGCCCTGAAGAGAAGAAAACGGACTGATAGGCGACGTTGTTGCCGAGAAATCGCAGACCTGGGTTTTATTTGCATTGAATTCAACAAAGTTCTTGGTATCCCCATTCGGAAATGTACTTAGTCCAAAATCTAATTTAGCTCAATGACAAGATTCCCCCGTTTCTCCTTGGTTTCTTTCCTTAATGCAATCTGTACTTACTAAAATATTTTTTCCCGTCCAGCCATTGCGTGTCCGTATTAAATAATTGATATGTCGAACAAAAGTTTAGGAGATAATACGGAACACTGAGTTACGCCGGCATCACCGCGAAGTATGTCCATCTGTAAGGCCACAAATTCTATGCAGGAAGTCATGTTCCAGGGAATAGAATTGAGCAGGCAGACCCTGGCCTCACCCCAGATGTAAAGTAAACAAAGTCTTTAGTCCCCTCACATCATTTGACTTGGGGCTGTTCAAGTATTACGTAAGCACTATAGGGGGGCAGGGGGGTCTCTGCTTTGCTTATTTCTGATAACTTGGGGGGATAGGGGGTAGAGATGGTGATTACGTCAGCATCATCGATTAAGCCTTTTTAAGTACTGCTGGTCATGAAGCTCATGAAAGCTCATGAATCAATACAAAAAACAGAATACATTAAAGGAAAAATGCATGTAGGTACCAATGTTTACGTAAGGATGGGGGGGAGGGGTAAGAGCTTTGCTTACTTTTGCTGACAAAGGGGAGGAGGGGGTAAATAATTGTAATAAATCTGCTTACGTAATACTTGACCGGCCCCCTTGCTTGCCTGACTAAAAACTGATGCATGCGTTATAGAATATTACTCTTTCATCACACTTCGCATTTTTCTTCTACTGAATCTTATATTATTTGCGATACTATCTCATAATTATCTTAGCTTACTCCTCTCGTTAATCCTGCTTTCTCCCAATCCTCTTTCAACCTTACATCCCCCTATACTCCCTTTTTTCCCTCTCTATCTTTTGCTCCATTTTTGCTCTGGCAGTATCTTTAGCAGCCTCGAGCTGAGTGCAGTAGTAATAATTATGACTTTTTATATAAATTTACCAAAATACATACTACAACCAAATTGAAAAACAATATTTCTGCTTTCTGTAAACTCGAACATGATTCCAATCACAACTGAGTTAAGAGCACTACAAGTGTATTGCACGCCTGCTAGTGGGTAGGGCATTGCCCCCGAGGGACCTACGGTCTTAAAACAGCTTCACAGCCACTTCCACATCTTCTACCTCTGTGACCTGACGTCTGTTTAACGCCCTTTTTTTGACCTTTCAGTGCCCTATGCCCTCTTTCGGCGATCTCCCCCTATTAGAAATCTGCTTATGTATGGTGCAGTGCCTAGCATGTCCTGTTCGTGCAGTGTCGGATTTAGAGGTGTGGAGGCCCCTGACTATTTATGATTTGCACCCCATCCCCCACCTGGTTGGCGTTTTATCTCTCTGTGCCCCTGGACCACAGCTTCATCAGCCCTCACTCAAACCCGGTCATGCGTTTGCGATTTTAGAAGTTATTTAAGTTGAAGTAACTTTCGCAATGGGTGGTTAAGAGCGAAAATTTTTACTATCTAGTGCTCTTCTTCGCTTCCGGAAGAAACGTGTAAGGTCGTTAGCACCCACAAATCATCATTGTGCCCACATGGTAGATCATGCATGGCCCGCTTTCCCTATACCATATATAGGAAAAGCATGTACTCTATCAGTGGCCTGGAATATTACCAGGTAATGATGATGATAAATGTGTTTGGTTAGTTAATTTAATTTTGTTGATTTATGAAGAAAAACCCTGGTTATAGTGATTATACGACTAGGTCGAGGTTTATATTTTTACTGAGATAAATAATAATTTAGGATAGTAATATATAATTTCGGAGACTCCCAACAAACAAGGGCCATGGTAGCCATCCCGCACATAACTAAGTAAAAAAAAAAAAAAAAAAAGTTGAAAATATTCTGTTCATTCTTTACTGAGATTGTTTACCTATTGTTTTCCCTAACACATTATTAGTTATCATACTGCAATTCCTACCCCGTGTGACAATGATAGCAGATAAATTATAGTCATCAGCCAGGGCAAATGCCTTCCCTGTAAGGTATAAAGGAGTACGGGACATAACCCACCAGTCAGTAACTAGGGCTCGGTGCGGATTTGCGGGCTCTTAGTACTTAGATATTAATAATTTTCTTATCCTGGATAGGGCCATCCGTCCAGATTTCCCCGGATTTGTCCTAGTATAGAGTGAAACCAAAGACCGTCCGTAAGGGATTTTCAGTGTCCGGGTAAACACTTTTTGTGTAGGATGCGGTTATAGCATGGAGCACCTCCACTCCCCATTGGTTATAGATAAAAACGCAAACAACAACGACAACAAACTGTCTTTTTCGAGGCTGTCGTGTTAAAATATTTGCTAATAAGTTAAAAAAATAGTGCCGTTTATGTCTTCAGTTTCTTTGATCTTACCTATATGGTGGGGGTTTATCTAATATATAAAATTCTCATGTCGCGGTGTTTGTGGTTAAACTCCTCCGAAACGGCTCGAACCGATTTTCGTGAAATTTTGTGTGCATATTGGGTAGGTCTGAGAATCGGATGTAATCTATTTTTCATCCCCCTAAATGTTAAGGGTAATTTTAGATAAAAAAAAAAATATAATTTTTTTATGATACATCATACAAAAATACATACAACCCTAAATTTTCACCCTTCTACCACCAACCCCTATTTTTTTATGGCGGTACGAAGTTCGTTGGGACAGCTAGTATATATATAAAGAGTATATCTGTACCCCACCTTTTTTTTATATATAACACAGGTAAAAAATTTTTTTACAGACACGGCGCCTTTAAGAGGCACACCGCCGAACGGACCTTCTCACCTGGCTCCCGCAAGTCTTACGGACCCCCCTGTGGCTGCCCACCGAGGACCGAGGAGTACGCGGCCTAGTGCCCACCGTACGACTCTGGTGTTAAGTGGTGATAAAGTCCAAACGCGAAGACAGATAAGATATTATTAGTCTATGCAGGTGTATTAACTAACAATAGGTTGCTGACATGCATTTGATCAGTCTGAACACAGCTCCATGCTACATGCAGCTCCTGAATTTTGCAGTTGTAGATTTTCACTTGCCAATATTCATTTTCAATTCTAATTTTCAGTTGTCATTCTTGAAATAGTTACGCAGTGCGCACACCGCTATAGGAATTTGTACTTCAATAAACAGACATAGTGAAGTAGAAATGACCATTGCGTTGTCGTCTCAGATCGTTTTATTTACCAGATTAAGAAATTCATAAGCATATCGTGAATAGCAGCCATTTCATGTTTATTTGGCAAGTGTAACAGACAGTGTTATTTGAACAAAACTGCATATTTATAGGTAGTTCATCTAGGTTGGCAGTTGTGAGAAGGTCCTTACAACAGGGAATGGATGGCGCGGTGACTCGAAATCGGTTTCTCGGGTACCACTCCCAACTAAGTGAGCGCTGTGGAATTTTAAGTGGGTAGACCTCCGAGGACTCATCGAATGGACCTGCGTTGGAAGAGCCACGGAGGAGAGACCCACATACCCGGGCCGCTTGTCAGGCGGCGGGGTATGCGTAACGCATTTTCCCCATTGCAAAAAAAATGGCAGTTGTATTTTTGGTGACCATTTACTGTTTTTTAAAGATCATTTAAACATAAGCTTTTTTGTATATAAAGACTTGAAAAAAGCTGAAATCAGTGATGATCGAATAAGGCTTTATATTATTTTAACTTTAACTTCATTTATGAACTTTGGTGCGAGTGTGCGTCAACAAGTATTTGTAGTAATAAGTAGTTACCTACAAACAATATTTATGCTTCGTGCAGTTGGTGCTGAAAAGAAGTATTTGAAGGACAGCGTAGGTAGTGTAGTATAAAGGTGCATTAAGTGACAAAGACGTTTTTTAAAGTATAATTTTTATTAGGAAATCAGTCAATCGCAGGTCGCAGCCATGCTTCAATGATGAAATAGTATACAAGTTAAATAACAAAGTCGTCCAATTATTATCATCTTTCAATAAATTATTAATGTCCATAATTTTATGATAGATTTGGCAATTTTGAATGTAGTCACGTTATAAGAAAAGTTTTAAGATTATCTCTTTGACCTTTTGGAGAGTGATCATCAAACGTGCATGTGCATTATCAAGTTCCGATGCAGACTTACTTGCAGCGGAGGTTCCATGGGTCGTCGATGTAGTAGATGTGGAGTGATATTAATCCATACGAGGATCCCCACTCTCCAAGGCAGGGCGGTGCGTAAGGTATGACTATCTAAAAATTTATGTAAAATTCGTAATTAGAATAACATGAAATTCCATCCATCCCATCATTGTCAGCCTCTTATTGCCCAAACTGGTTCTCTCTGATGGGGTGGCACAGGGCCTTCCCTATGGATGAAATATGGGGATTAGTGGGTTCTGATGATGACTGCCACAGCGAACTGGTACCAACGGCTTAATTAATGTGCCTTACGAAGCAGAGAAAAGCTCTGATGATAATCAATCTTAATTGTAACTTCCTAGGCCTGCCAATGCAATAAATAGCTTCAATGTTGACAGACCGAGCGCGCTTTTATAAATGCGCCATCGACCTCTCAATTTGATGTTAATATCAGGCTAGCAAGGTGAGGATGCCTGGTGTGGTCGGTAAGATTGCTGCACCAGTTATCTTCACGTCTGGACACCACCGTAACTTAATTTAATATTGGGTGAAGTGGAGTCTTTTGTTCAGACCTTAATGCTTGACTTTTAACACTTCACATGGCTAATTCAGATTTGCTATTAATGGCAAATCCGAAACTTTACAGCATTATACCTTTATCATGTTTTATAGGTAATGAAAAGAGGAGATTGCTGAGAGCAAACACTACTAGCAATGTCAAGAGCTGGCATCCTTTTTCTTACTAATAAATGTGAATTGAGGAGGTCGATGATGAAACTTTCGCAGTGGTCGCCATTGGATGGGTGACAAAAAATCTTCTATCTCGAGTTCCTCGGTGCTTCGAAATGCACGTGAAGCCGTTGGTCCCGGCTGCATCTGCAGTCGTTAGCACCCGCCAATCCCCACTGGGCCCGCGTGGTGGGTCATGGCCCAATCTCCCTATTCCATCCATAGGGAAAATAGCAAACACTACTAGCAATGTCAAGTGCTGGCATCCTTTTTCTTACTAATAAATGTGAATTAAGGAGCTCGAAGGCGCGCGTGGTTAGCGCGTTCGTTGCGATCGTTGAAATTAAGCAACTTTCGCAGTAGTCGCCATTGGATGGGTGGCCAAAAATCTTCTATCTCGAGTTCCTCGGTGCTTCGGAAGGCACGTTAAGCCGTTTGTCCCGGCTGCATCTGCAGTACTTAGCACCCGCAAATCCGCACTGAGCCCGCGTGGTGGGTCATAGCCAAATCTCCCTATTCCATCCATAGGGAAGGTCTGTGCCCCAGCAGTGGGGACATTAATAGGCTGATGATGATGATGATGAAATGTGAATGTTTGTAAGTTCGTTACTCAATCAAATAGAAAGTACAGAACGGATTTGGATGTAGTTTGGTACGCATATCGTTTATGGCCTGCATTGAGGGGCTATTACCACTTGCTGGTCCCACCAATATGACCCACGGGCAATTTTTTATACCCGTTGTCCAACCGTTCTAAACAGTACTCGCCATTGGGTTGAGACCATATACTTAATAACTCTGCGGTTGAGACATAGGTTTTTTTTTTGTAGATAGGTCCGACAAATGACTCCACCCCACCTGATGTTAAGTGAAGTTGAAGTCCAGACGCGAAGATAGCTGATACAGCAGTTCTACCTGCCACACCAGCCATCCTCACCCTGTCGGCCTGCATGTTGCTTCTTCACGCTTCTTTTAAACTTACTGTATATTCTAGAAATATGTTAGGTACACTCGCGGAAAGACCCGCTCTGTCACCCATAATGCCATAATCGCTTGCGGTAGCGGCGTAGTAAAATTTTATTCATAGACATGTAATTATCGCTGTCTTACTTTGTCGCGATCACGATGCGGATGACAAATTGCAACTAAAAAAAATGCAATTCAATTCATTATTCAATCAATGAAATGCTCTCTGTCTTACTATTGTGCGGCGGCCCGGATTGGCGCGGCCGACGCGAAGGCGGGGCGTTGTAAAAACAACTGTAGAAAATCGTTTAAAGCATTTTGATCGCCAAGTGACAGAGCGCAAAATTCCGCGATAGGGTTTTTAAAAAATCAGTTAACGCAGGAAATAATGTAGTAGTTACTTGTTATTTGTTCAATAAATTACCTCAGATAGTTGGTCCTCAGTGGGCGGTATCTCGAACCAGTGGCGCGGCTTCTGCGTCGCGAGCTTGCCGAACATCATGAAGCCGGTGCCGATCATCTCCCCGCCGTTGGTGAGCGCGAACCACGGCAGCAGGTCCTCGCATTTCATGTCGCGCGTCATGTTGTAGTAGTAGTGCGTACCTGGTGGACGTTGATGTAATTAATGATAACCAGAAATCAGAAATCAATATATCTTTATTCAAATTGGATGTATAGTACAATTCTTTTGAATCGTCCAAAAAATTTTTTCCCTACCACTCGTTATGGACATACTTTTTAGCTGCGGAGAAAAACGAGCGAAGAAAGCTCCACAACATTAAGTCTAATGTAACAACATTTACAAATCATTATGTTCTTACAACGTCAATACAATTGTGAGAAAACCTGTTGGAATGATTGGAACAGTTCAAACCCAAGCATTTTTGTCTGTAATATAATCAGACACTTTGTAATAAGCTTTTTTAATAAGTGCTTTTTTTATAATATCTTTAAATTTATTTATGGCTAACTCTTGGATATTGCTTGGGACTTTATTGTATAAGCGAACACAAAGACCTTTAGATGAATTATTAATTTTGTGAAGCCTAGTAGCAGGTAAAGTTAGTTTATTTTTGTTTCTTGTATTAATTGTGTGAACATCACTGTTTTTAAGAAACTAATTAATATTTTTTCTTAAAAGTAATAAATTTTCGTATATGTATTGTGATGCGACCGTCATTATTCCAAATTCTTTAAACTTATCTCTTAATAATCAAATATTACCAACGCACACCGATTAGCCTAGCCCCAAAGTAAGCACTATAGGCTTGTGTGTGGATACCAGGGTAACGAATAGAATATATATACTGTTTTAAACTTTCATGGTCACTAACATTATAGAAATATTTGTTATTTACGGGATTGTAACCATGTACAGAGGCGGCGTAAGGCGTGGGCGACGTGGGCCACCGCCTACGGCCTCGCGGTACAAGGGGCCTCGCGCCTCAAAAAACTGTATGCATTGTTTAAAAGCGTTTTTTTTTATTATTTTATAAAATCCGTCTTCAGGTCTCCACAGAACAAGGCCTCGCGAAATCTGTCTTGCCTTGTTTTTATGGGTTCGGTCCTTCAAAGGAGGCATGAAGAACCATTTGTGCAGGTCAGCAAATTTAGGGTAGTCGATGTGGTAGTTAGTAACTGTTGCACCAGCTATCTTCGCGCCTGGACTTAACCCCCACTTAACAGTGGGATACAGTCATATTAATGTATAACATTATTTTTATGACCTCCGTGGCGGAGTGGTTTGTATGCTAGGGATCAATATGTCGCCTACTCGAGAGGTCCCGGGTTCGAATCACGGTTGTGGTAGCTGATGTTTGTCTGATATATACGAGCAATTGTACTCCAGTCATGGATGTGTAATATGTATTTCTATATAAATTATACTTTTATATGTATCAGTAAATATATATTCTATCCGTTATCCTAGTTTCCCATAACACAAGCCTACAGTGCTTACTTTGGGCTAACGGGTGTAAAAAAACATTTTTTTTTAGTCTGGAGAGGTTTAGAGACGGCGTGATCCTAAGGGCCTCAAGCCGAGAATTGGCGAGTGCCTCCAGAGGTATTCCAGGCGGATGGTATCTCCCCGCGGGGGGAGTCTCCTCCGTCTGGAGCCTCTAGACCACTCGAACCTGAGAGAGAGAGAGGGGGGGGGGGGGAATAGTAAAGAATGTATGTTAGTATAATGTTGTTCTCTACCCATGTTAGGCACGCAGTTCTGCTTGGTGAAAGGTGTGGTGCTAATTTCGGCCTCAGAGGTGGGTATCTTGAACAGCTTGCCGTCCAGCCCGGTCACCCACACTCCGCCATCTTGCAATGTTTCACCGTTAGCCGCTTGCGGACCCGCTCCGGCTTTCAATGACTCTGCAAATAAATATTTTTTTATGCACTACCTTCTTAAGATCTTTGCTTCAATTCTCCGGTTAACTGGTGGTGAATGCTTAATGGCATTAAGTCCGCCACTTGTACACTTATTTGTGCAATAAAGTTTAAATAAATAAATAAATTATTTGCTATGAATAGAAGCAGCTTAAAATTAAAATTGCATTTTATTATAAAATAGCGTATATTTGAGGCATTTGTATATTGTTATTTATCATTTTACTTATTACTTCTATTATATTTTTATTTTTAAGCTAACTGCTACATGTTGAAATCTAAAAGAAAAATCTACTCGGTGCAGGTTTCAGACGGGATTCGGACTTGCAACTTATCCGGCACTAACCTGACTCAGGATTTTTTTCTAGAAATATTTTCTTCAGATTTAACCTTCTCTTGTAATATGACCTTACCAGCAGCTTAAGAAATATGAACTGTTCGGACCACAATATACCAATCTTATTGTTTTTCTTATGTATAAAGGTTGGCACACAAGTTCATTGCTCGCCTGTTGGTAAGCAGCTACCATAGCCTATAAACACTTATTATGATACATAAGTATCACTTACGCCGTTGGCTTTATCTACCCTTACCCCATTCTAACTCGTGGACCCCTAGTCCCTATTTCTCACAGACAAAAATAACACCAAGAGATGTTGGATGGTGAGGAGGAAAAGGCTCCGATTTGATGCGAGCAATCCTCTGTGCACTACCGCTCATATAACTTTCTAATACCAGTAGGCAGTACCACTCCGGTGTGATGTCAGTCAACTAGCTTAAGTTTAAATCTCGTAGTTGAAAATCAAGAAATCTCACTGCAAGTTCACTATCTGTAGGAACTTATTACAGAATATAAGTCGCGGCACGAAACTCTAGCGCTGACCTTTATTGCACAGACGTAAAAATTAAGATGTCTTGGGGGGAAACAGAGGTGCGCGGGTGGGCGTGCGTTGCGCCGATTGGCTCTCCAGTCGTACGCATGCGCAGCTATCCCCTCCGCGTTTTGTTCAGCACTAGAGTTATGTGCCACGATCTGTTAGTAGTGTTTTTGGCTGCAGTCCCTTTTAAAGAGGTCTCGTTTACGGCGACTGCTAAAATTAGGAAATTAGTTTCAATGCTGGTACATACCTTCAGAAACATAGTATTGTGTGAGCGTCCAGTACTCCTTGGCGGCCTCTCCTTCGACGGCGGGGGCGCTCCACTTCACGAACTTCTTCTCAGGCTTGATGGCCAGCGACTCGTATTCGTCCACGGGCAGCTGTAGAAACAATTATTCATTCATCAGTCTCTTAATAATATCCACACATAACACACATAACAATCCAAACATAGTGCCCATGAAAGATTTGTTTTGCCTGTTTCTGTCAAAGCCTCATGCAGAAAGCTTATGTTTTTATCGAGGAACTCATTTTGGTGGAACAACTCTTAGACTACTTTTGATGTATTACAAAAAGGCTTGATTTAAGGCAGAGCAGCCGTGGCTACTGCCCACAAGAGAGGGGACATAGAATTAAAAAAAAAAACCAAATTTGACGGGTTAGCAAATTTACGTCTTTTTCCAAACAGTCTTTTTCCGCATTTAAAATATATAAATTATACGGTGCAAATCGGAAAAGGCCCGGGGTGCCAAATTTTTATAAAATACGCCTTTGGGTCTACACTCCTCTGCAGATGGCTAAAAAGTTTAATTTACTATAAATTACTGGTTTCCCTTCGTTTGAGTTACATTAGTTAAACCAATTCCATTGTAAAGGTGCAGTAAGCCTTAACCGTGATAGTAATTTCTCTTCCAATGAGCGGAAAGTGATGAGGCATCGGTTCAAGGAAGTCGCGTAGTTTGTCCGCGAGTACGGCCGGCCGTCGCTCGCCGGCCGTTTATCTAATTTATTTCAACGGACAAGATCAATCTCGTTCGGATCGTGAACTGAGAGTCACCACGCCATACCATATCTAAGCATCTAGATCAATCCAGCCTGCCTAGCATGTGCACCACGATATGATAAATAGCTCGTTTTTATCACGCTCAATTGTCAAATTACTATGGAGTTTGACAGTTAGGCGCGATACAAAACGTGATATAATGTAAATTGTGGTACTGTGCTCATGCTTCGGCGACTGGGGCATATAATTTGCGCATGTTTATATTGGTACCTAATTAGCTACTTAACATTTTCCTGAGTGAATTTTTTAAAGCCCACCCACTTGCACCCAATTTCTAAAATGAAATTAAAACCAATCATGCTATTACCTCATCCTATTTCTATTGACTTCAAATAGTTGACAAAAATATATTCAGTTTAAATGTTATTCATTGTTGTTGAAAAAGTGCTTTTCTACAAAGAATAATACCAATTTAATTTAAATGATGTTTCGTAAGAATGGGACTGAGTATACCTATGTAATTAATTCCATCTATTTGTTTCTTAGGTTTTCACGGACATCACTCATTAAATAAAACTAGTTTTAACGGGTTAATGCACGAACTTTATTTATTAAAGACTTTTTGAGCGTTCGGAGATTTCATTTCTTCTTTCGAAGGTAGCTCGACAAAGTAAATACAAAAAAGGATTATTCTGACGATGCAGACCCGAAAAGGCTGCGAAACGTCAATAAATAAATAAAGTTCGTGCATTAACCAGTTAAAACTAGTTTTATTTAAATCCCTCTAATTCTGCTTATTACCGATACTAAAATGAAATGTAAAAAGTTTGTTTAGCTTTACGATTGATTTTTATAGAACCTTATAAAAAAAACTAACTTTAAATAAAAATCATTTAGCAATGGTTCATACACGCACGCCCGATGATCGCTCCCAAGTGCACTCAATTTCACGTGATTTTAATAAACGGTAACAATCTAAATTTCCATGTATCTACAGCATGCAGTTCACGTGTATCATAATGATAAAATTGCTTTTCAATTCAAATACGTGCAGGGGTACAATTTAACCATGACTTTTCCTCCTTTTAAACGAAAAGAAAAAAATACGGACCCAATCAAAACAAACAAATTGATAGGTAGGTATAGCTGAAAGGGTGGTTAACTGGTGGTAATGAGATGCGCTGTTGCATAACCTGACCACATACCCTAACCCTTAGATCAATGAAACCTTACCGACGGAAATACAACGCCACTAAAAGGTCAAGTGATTTCAGTCTTTTCTTCCAGGCAGTGGCGGGGCAAGACCTAAATTTGATGTGGGCAAGACAGATTTCGCGAGACCCTGTTCTGTGGCGACATGATGACGGATTTTATAAAATAATAAAAAAAAAGAAATTCGTTTTTAAGCAATGCATAAAAATTTTTGAGGCGCGAGGCCCCTTCTGCCGCTAGGCCGTAGGCGGTGGCCCACGTCGCCCACGCCTTACGCCGCCTCTGCTTCCAGGTCTTTTGTAAGGCGGCACCATTTTCTGGCATATCGCCAGGGGAACTCTCAGTCGACTGCAGTTAGGAAGAGAGTGTGACTAGTGAGTTGATTGTTGGAAGCGCTTACGGAGAGTTGCAGTCCTGCCCGAGAGCTGGCGGTGTCGTACAGAGGACAAATCCCCTGCCAGGGTGACAGTGCATGCGCATCTCGGGCAGCCTGCTATCAGGGGACCGCTCAGTCGACTGAAGCTCAAAAAAATGTGTGACTATTCAGTTGATTGTTTGAAGCACTTACGGCAAGTTGCAGTCCTGCCACGAAGCCAGCGGTGTCGTACAGGGGACACACTCCCCTGCCAGGAGGACAGTACATGCGTAGTTCAGGAAGAGCGCCAGGGGGACGCTCGGTCCTCTTCCACGTTAGGGATTCCGCATCACTGATGGTGCGGGGTATAGTGTAGAAATAATCCTTGTCCGCTAGGGCGTCTGACCAACCGAATTTCACTGGAAAACGTGATATAAAATGAAGACAATTGAAAGTTAACCAAAATATTGAAAAAATATGTTTTTTATGTTAAAAAGATTGGAAAACATATCCCCTGTCTGATGGAGACGGCCATCATAGCTTACTTTGTTTGGTTGTTACACGTTTGTGATACTTGCGTCGTTGACTATTCTTATCCCATTATTCCATCACCTACCCCGTCCGTGGAGCTTTTAAAGCCTTACTCTCCACCAATATCTAGAGCTATTTTTTTATTAGGCGTTAGTAAATTGGAAGTGGCGCGTCCTCAAAAAGCCACTAAAATTCCATTTAACTACAAAGAGTCTTAAGTTAAATTTAAAAAAAATAATTTAAAAAAATATGCAAAGTTGTGTAGTTCCCCACTAGATTTATGGGTGCAACATTTATCTTTAAAAATAATAAATTAAATGAATATCTTACCTCGGAGTCCATTATAACGTACACCTGTAACAAAATGTTTTTTTTAAAGCAGAATCATTCTAATAAATTTATCATAATAGGAAAGTTGCATGTTTTTTGTAATTTTATTTATTAGTTTACTTCCCCTTTATACAGTATAAAAAACAATCATCATCATCATCATCAACCTTTTAATCTCCCCACTGATGGGGCACAGGATTTCCCTATGGATTGATGGAATAGGGAGATTGGACCATGACCCACCACGAGGGCCCAATGCGGATTGGCGGGTGCTAACTAACTAATTGTTTTTTAGTGTAGTAACGAAAAAAATTTAAACGCGCCCTGTTTTGGAACGCTTGGATATGACGTCACGATTCATATAAAATTACAAAGAACATCAATGGCCTTACATCTGCAGTACTATTCCACATTATAGCCCCGCAGATACTGACGTTTGCGTTTCATACCATCACTACGGATGAAAGTTGAAACCTACGTCGTCAATCTATTAGACATTATGTTTCATACATTTATGGTAAAAATTTAAATGTCATAGTGAAATGTTGCACTTGTTGTCTAGGTTGAAAGCGACTTTGACATCTACGCACTCGCACTATAATGACTATAATCTCGTTGACATTTGCATATCCTGTGAACATCACGGTTGGTAGTTACATATTTTGACGTCACAACCTCTCTACGCGTTGCAAATACATATTTGAATTTCCCACTAGTTTTCTGCATTTTTATATTATAAATGTCTTGCTCGAAAAGAAATTTTATTAACAAATATTAATGGAGGCAGAACTTAAAGTAATATAATTTATATTAAAATGAAATGAGGCTTATTTGATTTACATGTTTAATCCAATTGCAAAATGTATTCATGTATCTTCCAGCCATAATCCGTAACCACAACTTAACGACACCACCTTTGTTAAAATGCGTTACTTAATTCATATTATCACTAACAACTTCATTAATATTTTAAGAAAAACAGTTTTTAGATAACAATATCTTTCCTATAAAGCTTATAGGTTTGTTAGGTATTACTTAAAGCTCTGTGGAGTTTGTCCCAGTTTACGCTTGGCGTATTCTATGTTTTCGTAAGCTCCCAGTCTAGTCCTAGGATACAACAAAAAATATCTCATACACTCCTCTTACCTTAAAATATTTATGTTAAAAAAGGAAAAAGCACAAAAAAAGAAAAAAACAGCAGAAAAAATATACCAGAAAAAATTGACTGGATTCAGCTAAATAAATAGAATTATTTAGCTAAAGTTTTATATTTAAAATAAAAATATAACAAAAAAAAGAAACTAAAACAATAAATCATAATTAAATAATATTCAGTTAATTTCATTTTAATTAAGCATTCATATTACTCTTTCTTTTCCTTTACGATGTTTGTATTTATGCATAATCTTTTCCTCTTTGAATTGATGTCGGGTTTTCTTGAACACGACTTATTGGATACAGGTAAATACACACATAAATACGGTCATTATGGACGCTGTTGACAACATCTTAGCACCCATCTCGAAAACAGGTACTTAGTAAGTACCTGCGCACATTTTATCCTCGTTTGACTACTTCCATACTGTTGGTATATATAATACATGTTATTTTTCTTTCTGCTCAACGATAATTTGCATATACGGTTTTATTAAATCCTCAAAAAAAAGAACCTAACACCTTTAGCTTAACAATTGTAATTTTAGGTTATAATTTATATTTTTTGTGTATAATTTAAATATTTCCCAAATAATTTGATTGTTTCCTAGTTTTGAAAATATCTTTTGAAGAATACGCTGATTTCTGTAACACATTTTGTTATACCCTAGCATGGAATGGTAATCAGGGTATTCAATAGTGGTGAGGTTTAAGCCAAAATAATGGTATTCTTTGTTACGCAATGCAAGAGCGCGAAGCACGACGCGCAGGCAGGGTATAGTGATAGAGAGTATATTAAAATTTTCATCAACTATTACAATAATATGTTATTGTTTGGTTGCAGTCTTCGGTAAGTTAACAACCGGGTTATTAGTTGAATTTCCTCTCTCTCTTAAAACTTATGTACCTACAGAGTAAACTCTCATTATTTATAAGATACTTTAATTTAAAGTCAAGCCTTCGGCCAAAAATAACGAAACAAGTTATTATTACTTACTTTTTTTTATTTGTTAATGGGTAAGATCTTGATCCTCTATCCAGCTAACAATAAAAAAAACTGTGTATATTCTGTAAATAGAGGAGAGGACCGGTTGGCTGGTAATCCGATTGGATTGCAAATACCCTTGACCCTCAGTTCGTTGTCGATGATGAACCTTTATTTTAATTTTCAAGCATTTAAATGATATTTCAGTCCTAGAGGCCATCAGGCTGTATGCCTTGCTATCTGGAAGGCCTTCGGTTTGACTGTTTTTTTGTATATTATAGGGAGCATACGAGCTGACGGCTCACCTGATGGTTAGTGATCATTATCGCCCATAGACACTTGCAACACCAGGACTATCACAAATGCGATGCCGGCCTTTATGGAAGGAGCCCCGTTTTCTAGGTTTTCGGGTCTTAAGGGGTCTCGGGGTTCGGATACAATTTCCAGACGAATTAAAAAATCTTTTTTTTTTCTAAAGTCTGGGTGATTAATTATTGAATACTAAAACTGGATAGGTACATAACTAAAGTTTTTTTTTCAATATGTCCAAATATTATCAAAATGTAACTTTATAAAAGAGCAGTTCTTATTGTGTATTGAGAAAGGCTTTTTGTAATTGAGTCATTTCCATTTTTCAAGATCCGCTTATCCGAAACGAAGTTCAAATGAAATGTCATTTTGTCTACTTAAGGTTATACTTAATTTGAACGATAAACAATCTATCAAATTCAATTTTTCTTTGAGTAGGCTTAAAGAATCTAAGCCTCTATCTATTTTCGGGCGAACGAATATTATTATAATTAGAAACGAATGAGATACATATGGGCCGTCTTTGACCTATTGGAGGCCTTGGGCATATATAGGATAATGGGGCCCCTATGACCCCCGTTTGGTGATCTAACAAGAACTAGGGACTTTGTATTTGTGATCTGAGTTGCCCACCTATCGATTAAGGGGCCCTAGGCACTTGCCCAAAGTGCCCACTGGGAAAGACAGGTCTGGATACATAGTAGGAAACGTGTGATGCGAAGTGCTGAGCGAAATTTCGTGTTTAGTTGAATAAGAGTAGGCCTCCTGGTTTGGATTTAAGAGCAGACACGAGCTGAGAGACATTTGAGAAATAGGTATTTGAAAAAGCTATTGCTGTCACGCATTGGCAAATACCGTGTGATAGGGGCAATAGTAGTCAACGCTGAAGACTGACGATTTCCTCCTCGAGAAATAGGTATATTATGTTAAAGAAATTTTACACAAAGAATAATAAGTAGTTGAACAATGTCTCTGTGTTTAGATTTTTTTGTAAATACTTATTAAATCTCCACACTAGACGTCTTTAGCGCGGTGATAAAAAATTGTTTATTTTTGGCCTTTTTCGAGGGCTTTATGACACTTTCTTTGAAACACAAGTTTTCCTTTTAAAGCACTTTCTTTAGAAGTGAAAAAAGGAAGACATAGGAGCATAGAATGAGTAAATTTATATTTTATGTATGAAAGTCGAGAATGTTTGTATGGAAAAAACATTGCGCGGGAGTTGCGCTCTTAAGTCGTTGTCCAAAAATAATACGAGCAAATGCCGTCGTTAATTTTCAAACTCCCCCCACTCTTATTCGATAGGTTGTTTTATTATTAAGGATAGTGTGTAATTTTTTTGTTTTTCCTTCGCACTCATTCCCTTTATTTCTTTACTAGGATATAGTTTGGCTGAGGAGCCTTAGTTTTATCATATTCACCGAAAACTGTTTATTTTATGTTTTTATAATAAATACACGAATATCAGGCGGGCAATTGCATGTTTGACTATAACGAGCAACACCAACCACAACCTAAGTAGCACAAGTTAAAGTTATTCAAGTAAAATTATTAAGTGTTCTATAAGTACAGGTACTTCCTCTAATCTATACTCATAATATAAAGCTGAAGACTTTGTTTGTTTGTTTGGTTGAACGTACTAATCTCACGAACTTACTGGTCCGATTGAACAAAAAAATCTTTTGGTGTCAGATAGTAGAAACAGAGCACCGATGAAAAATGTTGCGAAAACGGGCAACATATTCCATTTGAGCGCTTCCGTTGCGTGCGCTGCGGAAATGAATAAAGTTACACAAAAATCATGTATGACGGAATTGTTTCCCTTTAAAAGTTCTATAAAAAATTCCCCAAAAACATATATGCCTGTCCATCTTTTAGATCACTATCTTTTTTTTCTACCAATTAACGACATTTATCGACTGGGTGACACGAAGTTCGCCGGGTCATCTAGTGTACTTACATTGTCATTTACATGTGTATAAGAAAACTTAGTTATATGCCCTAAGATTTTCATTATTTACTTCTAGGTGTATCTATCTTTTAAAATTTAAAAAAGTTGAGTAAAGATTTCCAATATTTGTATAGCTACATATATCTTGCTTTTTTATTTTTATTTATTTATTTATTTATTGCACAAAACAGAGTTACAGCAAGCAAAATGGTAAAACACACGAAAAACAATTGATAAAAAAATAGTGAACCCACTAGCATGTGCAAACAGCATGTATATACAAGTTAAATTAGAAAAAATTTTTTTTTATGAAAATAACTGGAAGGCAGTTTTTTTTCGTTAATGATATGGAGATATTGTTTTAATAATGATTGTGTTGATACCTGTCGCCACGGAGATCACAGCCAACAAGAAGGCGAATCCCTTCATCTTGATAGGTAGACTTCTGAATAAAATTGAACAGAAAGATGCGCGTGAGCGCAACGTCTGGAGCAGACTGATGCAGCACACCGCCTTTAAACCAATTTGACCAACGACCACCGACAGACCCAACACATTCTTCACGCTAATAATCCGTTATAACTTACATACATTGCTGGCACATTTTACATTCACAGAAGACGTTATCGAAGAAACTCGTCTTTGATTAACGATTAATTGAAACCCACATTCTGTAAGAGAGTAAAATATGCTTAAGGAAATTGTTAGCAATATTTTTTTCGGATAGTACGTATACCTTTGTGAATTGATATATGTTTTAAATACTGGTTTTCTTATTATTTGTTTTGGTAGCAAATTGATTAGAAACTGGTACCTGTTATAGAAGCTAATATTCTTGTATGGCTTATTTCTTTATCGTTTTTATGGAACATTCCTTTAATATCTATGGAACTTTTTATATATGCACAAATATTTACTGTTTATGCAATAACATGAAGGAATTTTAGAGGGTGACTTCTTTTGGTTTGGTTAAATTAGACAATAACACACAGAGAGAAACTGACTGAGGAAAATCTAATAAATATTGAAATTTATATGCAGCCTAAGAAATACTACAAAATTCGACGTGACCATTAGGGCCGCGTTGGCGTAATTGGACAGTGTATCCACCCGGATAGCAGAGGGTGCGGGTTCGAGTCCCGTCTGCTGCCTGGTCATGAACTTTTAAGGAAAACTATAACCTTCACCAGGTATAATAAAGAACAAGACCGGTGATGTATCAGATTTAAATAATTACAGACCGATCTCGTTAGCTACTATAATTGCAAACGTGCTCTGCTTGGCCAACACTTGGATTTAAACATGCAATTAAATGACGCTCAGTTCGGCTTTCGTCCTGGGCTTTAAGATTGGCTGAAGGTGTGCATCGCCATGAAGAAATAAAAAAACAATAAAAGTTTAAATAATCTCTCTATAATCATCATCATCATCATCAGCCTATTTATGTCCCCACTGCTGGGGCACAGGCCTTCCCTATGAATGGAATAGGGAGATTGGGCCATGACCCACCACGCGGGCCCAGTGCGGATTGGTGGGTGCTAACGATTGCAGATGCAGCCGGGACCAACGGCTTAACGTGCTTTCCGAAGTACGAAGGAGCTCGAGATAGTAATTTTTGGTCACCCATCCAATGACCGACCACTGTGAAAGTTGCCTAAGTTCAACGATCGCAGCCGAACGCGCTAACTTGCGCCATCGAGCTCCTCATACCTAGTCGTACCTATATATTCTTAATAATGTAATAATTGAATTATAACTGTGAATATAATCAATATGGCTATTACATTTCATAAAAGCCAACCCCACATTTCTTACAATTTGCATATATGTACTGTCTATATATGTGACGAGTCTATGGGTTATTCGATCAAAAAGCAACTACATAACTTTATAAACAAATTATTTGATATAATGATGTCGCACCCCTCTGATAAATTTGTCATTATAGGAGATTTTAACTTGGGTGATAGTGTTACTTGGATTAAAAATCTAAATACTACCGACTTAATTCCCAACACTAGCTCAAGTAGTGAGCATATACTAGAGTTTTTAGATATCATATGTTCTTGTGGTCTGAGTCAATTTAATGGCGAGTCTAATGTGAATAATCGAATATTAGACTTAGTTCTTTCAAACATGAGTATGTGCGTACAGGGCCGTGCCTGGGTATATGGCCGCCTGCGTGCCAGTCTGTATGGCCGCCCCCAGGATAACATTAAAAAAAACTATTTTAATTTTTAATGTTTATTATTATACACAGGGCATCAAACCGGGAAAAAAATCAGTTTTTGGTTAACCGAAATCGAGAACGAAAAAAAATATTAGTTTTGTTCCCAAAACCGGTTTCTGAAAAGAAAAACCGGCTAAAAACCGGTTTTATGAGATTTATATGTTTGGATGAAATTTAAGAAAAAAAAATGCACAAAATAAACATTTTTTTATTTAAAATTTAAACAAAAATAATAACATGAAAAAAATTATGGTATTGGTTTTATAATCACAGACAAAATTATCAAACATAAAGAACAAGGATTAATGAAAACAAACCGATTGTATTTTTGCCCAGTAAACAACTTGTAACGATTTGGCCGCCTCTTAATTTCGGCCGCCTGCGTGCGGTGCACGCAATGAACGCCCGTCAGGCACGGCCCTGTGTGCGTATCTGCCTCGGAATCTCCGCTAGTACCTGAAGATGCCCACCACAAATCACTGGATATAACAATAAATTTCGATAACATAAAGACACTGGCTAGTGTTCATGGCAAAAAATTTTTATTTCATCGAGGCGATTATCTTAACATTTGCGCTCATCTAGATACAATGGATTGGTATACTATTTTGAAATTGGAACCATTAGATAAAGCTGTCCAATTATTTTATAATAAGTTATACGAGCTTAGGGATAAATATATACCTCTGCAGCGCATAAAATTTAATCGCTATCCTCCCTGGTTTAATTCGTCACTTATTAAAGTATTGAGAGAAAAATCCAAATTTCATAGGAAGTATAAGACGTATGGAAATCTCTTTGACTATCAATCATTTAGTCTATTACGTGATAGAGCAGTTAGATTAGAAAGAAGTTGTTTTGACACTTACATTGCCAAGATTGAATCGAATATAGCCGAAAACCCAAAATCATTTTGGTCATATGTCAAAAGCAAAAATAAATCTAATGGAATACCAAATATGATGAAGTTTAAAGACACTCAGGCGGACTCTGGTGGCGAGATAAGCGACCTATTCTCAAACTACTTTAATTCCACATTCTTGTCTGGGGTATCTAACAAACCCTCTTTAACACCCTATATTGAAAGTTTGGGACCAAGTAGCATAGCTTCCATCGAGGTTTCGGAAGCGGAAATACTGAAATTAATTAAAGGGCTTGATTTATCTAAATCTGGTGGTCCAGATCTCATACCCCCCCTTATTCATTGTACGCTGTGCGGAAAGTCTGGTTACTCCTCTTTATGTTCTTTTTAATCGCTCATTAAGAGAAGGAATCGTTCCCTCGATCTGGAAATCGGCATTCGTAACCCCTGTGCATAAAAAAGGTGACAAATCGGACGTGGAAAATTATCGTCCCATCTCAAAACTATGTCTTTTCGCCAAGGTTTTAGAAAGAATAGTGCACCACCAAGTATATGCTACACTCAAATGCACTTTCAATGATAGACAGCACGGCTTTTTAATTGGGCGTTCAACAACATCTAATCTCATACTAGCTAATGACTTCATAACGGAGGGCATGAATAACTCGGCTCAAGTTGATGTTATTTATACAGACTATCGTAAATGTTTTGATCGTATTGACCACTGCGTACTTATGAATAAATTAGCAGCTGCTGGTATTCATGGAGACTTGTATCGTTGGTTTTGTTCATATATTGATAATAGGAGACAAGCCGTTGTTGTTCAAGGGTACATATCTAAATGGAGTCATGTCTCTTCTGGCGTACCGCAAGGTTCAATTTTAGGACCACTTCTATTTACAATCTTCGTTAACGACATTAGTGACTGCTTTTTGAATTCCAAAATTCTTTCATTCGCTGATGACTTAAAAATTTTGAAAGCTATTACATGCGAGTCCGATGTCAAAGACCTTCAAGAAGATTTGAACAGGTTTGAGCAATATTGTATTATCAATAAATTAGACCTAAATGTCTCAAAATGCTTTCATATGACTTTTACACGTAAAACAAATATAATTTATTTTAAATATACTCTTGGCAAAAGTCCAATTTCGGTTGTTACCCAAATAAATGACCTAGGTGTATTACATGATAATAAATTATTATTTGACAAACACATCGACAGTATAGTTAAAAAAGCTAACAAAATGCTTGGGTTTATAATGAGGGCATCTTCTGATTTTCGTAACTTGAAATCCATCAAAATATTATATTGTGCGTACGTGAGAAGTCACCTCGAATATGCTAGCCAAATTTGGAATCCCCAATATGAAATTTATAAGTCTCGTATTGAGTCTATTCAGGGAAGGTTTTTAAAATACTTAGATTTTAAAGCAAAAATAAATTCAATTGACTACGAACACCGCTGCAGACATTATCACTTTCTACCACTGACACTTAGACGAAACATAAGTGATGTTATTTACTTATTTAAAATTGCTAATGGAACAGTTGATTGTGCTGAACTTTTATCTAAAATATTACTTAAACCTAACCTATCATTAAGGCAACGACCCATTTTACATGCACCTTCTGCTCGAACTAAGTTTCGTCAGAATTCTTTTATTATCAGAGCAGTTAGACTCTTCAACAATGCAACATCTGATAACCTTGACTTGTTTTATACTAGCTGTTCAAAGGTGAAGCGAATTTTGACAGGAAAATATTTTGAAATGTAGTTTATCAGTAATTTTAATGCTCTAATGGTTAAAACATCATTTACCTCAAAATTGGTTAGACATTTTTTATATGTTATCTGTATGTGAGTTAAGAAATTTATGTAAGTGTTATATGTGGAAATTTATTATTAGCATGTGACTGATCATAGTTTTAATATACTTTGTTATTTGTCTGTAAATTTCCCAAATAAAATAAAAAAAAATAAAAAAAAAAAAATTTGGTAATTTAAGAATGATTTATTAATATAGATACTAATACTACTAACATAGGATAAGCCCGACATTGTTACTAATTTCTACTAATAACTATGGATTATAATATTATTATAATTATCTGAAATAAATGATTATTATAAGGTACATTTGCTAGTTCAATCGTCGTCCATGTGTCTCTGTCTCCAGGTGTTTGTCCGAAGGTGAACCGGATCGAAGAATAAACCTCTCAATAGAACTTGTATTCTTTTACAGAGATTCTTCCTTGTCTATTACCTGTTTTAGCAACATTTTTCACAACAAAATTTTTGTCACTGGACTTATAATTTCTCAATTCATATTGTTTGGGTTAATTAAAACCCCTTCTAAAGGTTTGCAAATCTGCGTTCTCTAGAACGAGAAAAAAGAAATTTCTATTACAACGCACTCAAAAGATTAGGTCACCTAAGCATCCCTAGGCGTAACAAGCGGCGACTCATAACTGGATCCCGCAGTTACGCCTGGAGGGCGAGGGGTAGATCGAGGAGTTGGTTTACCTGGTAGGTACGGGAGCTGGTCGGCTGGCTAGCCGTTCGGGCTGCGGTTCGTGAGACTAGTCAGGTGACGCTGTGAACGGAGAAGCCCAGGATCGGCTAAAGCAGGTGCGGACCGGGCTGCTGGTCGGAGACGGTGTGGTTTGACGCATGCCACGTTTGCGTGAGTACACGTCAAAGTATACCCGCACCGACTGGCGGCCCTCGGGCTGCTCGCCGCTTGCCGAATGCACCACACAATTACCTGCGTCGAGTTTGTTGATAGTAAACCAACGCGGCGTTGGTCATTGTTGTGGATATAATGCATTTCTTCTCCCCGTCATCGCAAAAAAAATAGGTCACCTTGTGGCGGCGACATCTATATGCCCCACATATACACAACGAATGAAGGAAATCATTACTCACCATCCTCAAGAGATGGCGTTACCTGCACTGCGATCATAATAGTATGGAAGCCTAAATCGCGCAAATGAAATTCGGAGGCTAACTCTTCATATATACGATGCCCGACCAACATCAGTTGGGCCGCGGCCCCCGAGCTAACATCACCCAGCTCGGAGGAAGATCTTCCCCTTTGGCCTTCCTACACTGGTGACCCTCGACTGAGCACAGCAGCAGCAAGAAGCAACCTTCAATCATCGCAGCGCAGCCATCAATTTTCATACCCCTTCCTCATCAGGTCAAGCAACATCAGCAGTCACACAGCAAACCAGCATCAGCCTCAAGGTTCCATCGCAGCTCTCAACGACGCTTCCTGGACCTTTCGGCAGCGCTTGACGGCATCATCCCGACCTGGTCTCCGCAGCCCACGACCGGTACCTCACTTGTCGGCCGCAAGCACACCGGCGTGGCAACCCTGCACACCAGCAGCTCGGACCCACCGTCACACTCCACCTGTCTCGACTCACCGTAGACTGGAGCAACTCTGCAGCACTGGTGACGCGCCTTCACCCCACCCGTCTCGACTCACCGCAGACTGGGGCATCCTGCAGCACACTGGAACTTGCAAGCTCTGACGCACTGACTGCTGAAAAATACTGACCATCGACCTCCGGTCTCGGAGGGGAGTGATGTGGCGGCGACATCTATATGCCCCACATATACACAACGAATGAAGGAAATCATTACTCACCATCCTCAAGAGATGGCGTTACCTGCACTGCGATCATAATAGTATGGAAGCCTAAATCGCGCAAATGAAATTCGGAGGCTAACTCTTCATATATACGATGCCCGACCAACATCAGTTGGGCCGCGGCCCCCGAGCTAACATCACCCAGCTCGGAGGAAGATCTTCCCCTTTGGCCTTCCTACAACCTAAGCACCGTATATGCCGCATATTAAGAGCGGCAGGGCAAGAAGGATTCTCCGCTCGATTTCGAGCTATGTATGAAAACTACAAGAAATATGCCGGTTGCGACGTTTTGTGATTGTGGTCGGCGGCCCGTGTGCGACGATACTTCGACATAAAAAAAAATATGCTTGCTAGGGAATTAACAGCCCTTAGGTACGTTACAAGATTGTACATTATGGTATTTCCCATCATAGCAAGAGCTAGTAGTAGCAGAAGTAAATTTGTGGCACTGCTGTTCAAGTTTCCATACAAAATTTGACATTGACATTTCGCACTCGCAAACTATTCGAATTCGATAATGGTTCCTGCTAGGGGTACGGAAAAACACTTTGTTTGTAGATATATATCATTATATTTTTCTCTGATTATAAAGATATTTGCAGTTGGTTAAATAAACGTAACCATCCCTTTTATATAATCAATAATTAAAATTCCCATAATGAACGTACTATTTATATACCCAGAAAATATGTACCTACGGGACCGTCCGTCGGTGCGTGTGTAATTGTGTGGATTTAGTTATATTTTACCGATTAAGATATTAAAAGTTATTCACGACATAACTTAAGAACTAGGATTTCATTTAAGTTTTCTAATACTTTGTGGAAGATTTACTTTTGACTACTTTTGACTTACGGAAAACAATAGTTCCGCGCAAAACTTAACATAGCTTAACAACTTATCCCGATAAGTAAAATAAAAAATACTTAAATACTTTCTATCTTGGAAAACTGTAAAATCCCTATAAGTTTATCAATATAATTAATTATAAGAGGTTTCCACATTAATTTAGGAAAATCCGTGTTTTATGTAACATTTTCCCGGGTTTAAAAAGTAATTACTCAGATGTTTAATTAAGGCCTTAGATTAAATCAAAAATCCCCTTTTAATCTAATGTAAGGTTTAGACTGATACTTAATTGGGTTTTGAATTATTATTATAAGTGATTAAAACAATACTAGCAAACCAGTGAACCAAATGTTCACCAAAACCTAATTTAAAAAAAAAAATGTATTTAATTAATTGAGAACTTCGGAGATTTTGTGTGGTTTCGTTTGAAATTCGTGATTTCTCGAAAACCGGAAGTGCTACGTTACTCAAATCCGGTTTGTAGTCTTATCAGACTATTCTTAACTTATTACTTAAACATTCTCTTTATCTATCTCTTACGGTTTGGCCGCTGAAACAGCACCACAGACAGACGGACGGACGGACTTGTCTAATAGATATGAGATTTGCGATAGTCCCGCTATTATTTTTAGATTACTCTTTTCACATTCAAAGAACAAAGGCATTGATTTATTTTTGTGATTTCACCTAACCACAAAATAGATATAACCTGAGTTGACCTGACTATGGGCATGCATCGAATAAAAAGCCATGGAAAGGAATATGTCTAGAATACATAATATAGTCCAGTCAATGCATTAGCATTTTGCCCTAGCATATCTACCAAACAGCACCGATTAGCAACGAAATTTGGCTGTAGGTTCTAGTTACCCTTAACTTCAAAGTTGACAATGTGCCTAAGGGGTACTTTTACCCTGGAGGTGGACGCCACCCCTTCTTAGGGATGAAAAATATTTTATTAAATATAATTGATATTAATGAGGATCAATAAACACAAAATTTGATACATTTTTTTTTATAATTTTAATTTTTTTAAGCATGTAACTGCTTGATGTTTAAATATAAACAAAATTTATCTAGAAATAATTCCACGCGGACCAGGCAGCAGACGGGACTTGAACCCGCACCCTTCGCAATCCGGGCGAATGCACTGACCAATGAAAATTAGTTATATTTTCTTTAGATTTAAACATCAAGCAGTTACATGCTTAAAAATTTAAATTATGGCTATAATTGCTATCTCTTCTTTCAAATGTTTAAGTCTTGTAAAAGTATTCATTTGACATTGGGGGTTACCTATAATGCGAAGAGATGGCGCTGCCTTGCAGCTTAAGAATGGCTAGAAGAATTTCGACGCGGCCATCAGGGCCGTGGTAGCTTAATTGGTCAGTGCATTCGCCCGGATTGCGAAGGGTGCGGGTTCGAGTCCCGTCTGCTGCCTGGTCCGCGTGGAATTTTTTCTAGTTATACAATTTTTATTGATGCAAAAAAAAAATCGCCCCCTTCTTACCACCCTAATTTGAAATGATCGTTATCACTTTATAATATACTTAATTCATGTACTTGTAATATTTCCTATAAGTTTGACAGATTTAAAGAGCTTAGTTCGAAGAAAAAATTTGGTTGAAGTGAATACAGTTTTTTGCGAGTTTGCAAACAATTGCTGTTCTTCAAAAATAGCTCACCAAATATGAAAGATACACAAAATAGAAGTTGTTTTCTTTTTTAACATTTTGTTTTCTTTTTATTTTGCTGTTTGATATAAATTGAGTAAGATATGGCTGTTTCAAGTTTGCATAATATGTTCGCAAATAGTAACAATATCAAGGTCTTTTTGCTCAAAATTTTTGGAAAAAAAGAACTTGAAATAAAAATAGCATACAACAGCTAAAATAACTTTTGAAAAAACCTACAAAATGGTTTTTTGTTGAACTTACCAGTTCATATAATTTCCATCACGATTTTGAATTTAAATTCCTTGCATCGACAATAAAACTTGAAAAACAATTTAAACTTTATAAAGGGGTTTGGGTAAAAGTGGCTTGATTTTCAAAGTCTGCGGCCACGAATGCTTTATTTTTTATTGAATAGAACTAAAAATATTAAAAATAAAATATTAAGGCCATATGTCAGTAAAGTACATCGAAGCCAAGATATGATTTTTTTAAAATAGAATAATCGTAAATTCATATCATTAAATCTTATGTGCTTTTTTGTATGAATTGTTGTCTAAAACATACCATTGTGGGTTACCTACAATGCGAAGAGATGGCGCTGCCTTGCAGCTTAACGGTAGGAAAATTTCGACGCGGCTAATAGGGCCGTGGTAGCATAATGGTCAGTGCATTCGCCCGGATTGCGAAGGATGCGGGTTCGAGTCCCGTCCGCTGCCTGGTCCGCGTGGATTTTTTTCTAGTAAACTTTTCTTTAGATTTAAACATCTAGCAGTTAAATGCTTAAAAATAAATAAAATCATACACTTTAAGTTAATAACAGTTTAACAGACCCTATTTTGTCTGGTCTGACCACCACAGCCAATCACACCAGTTTTTGATTTTCCAGTTGGGTCTCGTGTATGTGAAGATCATGTCAACTCTATATATATGCCAGTGTAGCTGTCCGGCACGGCGCAATGCACCGTGCCGGACAGCTCGAGATCGGCAGGGT
Source organism: Chilo suppressalis (assembly GCA_902850365.2). Classification (NCBI taxonomy): domain Eukaryota; kingdom Metazoa; phylum Arthropoda; class Insecta; order Lepidoptera; family Crambidae; genus Chilo; species Chilo suppressalis. Next base: position 4,619,766 of record OU963910.1, read on the forward strand.
CATGGGACGGGCGTAGCCAGGACACTCGTCCTCTCCTGCCCGCTCTTCTTCGGTGGGAGGGAGCGGCCAGGGGATCATCCTCCCGCTCCCTCTAGGCTGCCTCATTCTACGAGAAGATGTTCTTGCAGAACGAGGCAGCTGCCTTCCATGCCGTCTCGCTACTGAGCATGGCCTCTACCATGCTCCTCAACGAAAGGGTTCCGCTTCCCAGCGCCACGATTAGGTCGCAGCGCTGCTGTAGCCAGGCCGGGCACTCCAACAAGGTGTGCGCGGTCGTTTCGTCCGGGGCGCGGCAGTGATGGCACTGCGACGTTTCTTCCCGGCGGGCGATACGGTACAGGTAGTAACCGAAGCATCCGTGTCCGGTCAGTATCTGCACTATGCTTAAAAGAGGCCGCCACACCGGCTTAGCGCAGTGCCGACCAACGCCAGGCGAACCGCCTCCTCTACTGACTTTGCTTCGCCGCCACCAACGTGTCGTTGGCGAAGTAGACAACCTCCGTGCTAGGAAGGAGGCTGCCTCACAGCACCCAGGTACAAGAGCAGTGGACCCAGCACTGACCCCTGGGGTACCCCTGCAACCATGGCCCGAGAGCATACGCTTCCATTGGGCCCCTCGTAGAAGACTGACCTCCCCTGAAGGTAGTCCTCCACGATGGCTCATAGGGATGGAGGCACGCAGTGAAAACGCAGTGCCTCCATAATACACTCGCCTCTTCTTCTTCTTTCAACGGGCGTTTCCGCAACTCGATCGTCGTCCTTATGGCGCCTGTCTTGCGTTAGGAGGGTGTATAGCCGAAATCACTCCAGCCAGCTCAACTCCATCAGGAACGCCCCCAGGGCCTTCACATTGGTAACTGCCTCTTGGAGGTTTCCCGGTGAGCCGAGATGTTTCGCCCGGTATTCGGCCACTCCGTTGCATTCCAGCAGAACGTGAGTAGCTGTTTCTTCTGCCTCCATGCATCCTCTGCATAGAGGGTTGTCCGTGACACCTAAGTTAAAAAGATGTCTGTTAAAATGTGCATGTCCGGTAATAGCACCTGTTACCATGCGCAATGTAGGTTTGCTTAGCTGTAGAAGAGTTTTGGAGAGGACAGCATTCACCCGTGGCAAAGCAAGCTTGGTCTGCCTGCACGTCTCCAAATCGAGCCAGTGTGGCTGGTGAGTGCGGCTGTGTGCTCGCAGATTTTATTTACGAGACAGCTTACCGGTATCGGGACGATTGGTTCGGGACCTGTTGGGAACGAATCGGACCCCTGCCGGGCCAGCTCATCCGCAGCGTCGTTTCTGCGTGATCCACTGTGTCCCTTGATCCATTGGATAGTAATAGAATTGCTTGACCCTACCGGGTTTAGGGTTTGGTGGCATTCTTGCAGGAGGCTCGATTTGACTAAACAGGCATCTAAAGCTTGTAGGACTGATTAGCTTTCGGACAGTATACGTATTTCCTGTCCTGTTACCTTTCTTGAAAGGATCGCTCTTGCCGCCAGTATGATGCCCATACATTCAGCTTGAAAAACTGTGTTGTACTGGCTTAAGGGATAGCGATATCTATATTGAGGTCCTCAGAGAAAACGGCCGTGCCTGATGAGGTTTTAGAGCCGTCGGTGTAGATCATGAGAGCCTTATGTGATACCTTGGGATCGTTGTCATCCAGTAGATGTACTTTTTGTCAAATATGAAGGCAGGTATTATTTTGGAGGGAAGACTGTTAAAGACGTTGCGGATGTCTAGCTACACCGCAATAGCAGTCTCTCCCCGACGAGTGGCCGCCCCTTCAAAATGGCCATCGCCTACACCGTGGACCGGTTTCGCCGGAACCCGAACTGGTGCTCTGCCTGATTTGGGTCCGGCTTCCTCAGGTGCTCGATGATACGCCCCGTCAGAATTCTTTTCACTTAGAGAACTTCCCGGCGTCATCGAGCACCAGCTACCGCGGCCCAGGTAGGTACTCTAGGTACTCTAGATCAAGTTTTCGATCTGTTTCTTTTTTTTCATTAATGTTAGCTTTTAGAAAGCGTTACCACAATACTAAACATGTATAATAATCTCAGGAGATCATATAATGAGCTTTTATATCATATGACTTTTGTTAGAATTCAAGATCAAATATCTTGGTTCGGATATTAGTTATGGAACTACTACTTTGCTTAGAACAATTCACATATATAGTACTATCAAACGATCATAATTAGTTCAGTGGCCGCTGTAAAAAAAAATCAAGCCAACCTCCATACAAAATTACCCAATCCCCTTTAAGTATTTGGCACTTAAATTAACTATTTAGTTTTGGATTTATGAAGTGATGTACTTTTGAGCGTGACCGAAATTAGATTGACGGATTTTAAAGAATTGCTCAATAAATTATGAATTTCTGTTTTAATAAGACATTTAAATATACAAGCAAATTATCAACATACAAAATCATTGTCCAAAGTGACCAAAAGAAAAACTCACCAGTTATGTGAAATAACAAAAAATACATCATCGGTACTTTGATTATACAATCAGCTCAATCGGCGATAATCAATTTATTTACTATGTATGTTGCAACGGAATAAAATATGTAGTAACAAACAGTAGTTTTTGGGTTTTTCTTTTTTTTCACGTTTTAGCGTGACGGGAATGAGGAACATGTGGCTAATTTTTTAATTACATAAAATTAGGGCAATAATATTAAAAAAATGCATTAAGGATGAATTCAACGTTTCATTTGTGCATAAAAATTACTAACAGAAACACTTTAAGGAATAACAGAATAAAATTAAACAAGCGAACGGAAATTAGAGAAATCATATACCACGCGAAGGAAAATTACTTCCATATATTATTTAGTGCGACAGTGAAACACTAGACATCAACAGCTTCAATTACTGACGCAGACCTACTGACGTATGCATAATATGCGATATGAATATAGAAGACCCAACTAGCAATTCTTGTCACAAGTTAAACATTGCAACCGGTTGGTAAGCAGGCGTTTTATTTTATTGCTAAGCAGTGGCAGACTTTTGAAATTGTTTGTTTTAATCAGGGATGTTACGGAGCTTCTTTAGAAACTTTTAAACCTGAGGTTTTAATCGAAGTCGAAGCATAGCAAATAGCGACGGCGGTTAGTGTTCTGAAACCTTCGCACCAAAATTCAAACTATTGGGTATTGTAACGTAGTGTTCTCATATGGGTTAGGAGGAATGTTATCCCAGGAAATTGATAGAACACTACGTTACACACCCCTAAAATTTTTTTGGACAATATATTTTTTTATAATGGGGTATTCAAAAATACATACAACCTTAAATTCTCTCTTCTACCACCTGCCCCTATTTTTATGGCGGTACGAAGTTTGCTGGGTCAGCTAGTAATAAGTAAATTTATATGAAAAAAGATTATTTTATAATTAAAATGAAAAAAGGTTGACTGAATGATGTGTTTATTTGTTCTTAAATGAAAAGTATCTCTCTTGTGACCACTGCTGACTCTGCATCTGACCCCGACTCCGCCTTCGACTCCGGCTCTGATAAATCAAAGAAAACTCCGACTCCGACCCCGACTTCGGTTCCGATAAATTTACCTCCGCTACATCTCTGGTTTTTGCCCGTTTCTTCCCTTGTTCAGAACTGGATTTCTCTCCTTTTCTTTCCATCTTTTATTATTTCGTCTGAAGAAGTAACCTCTGCATCACAGAAGACCACAGTAAAATAACACTACCCTTTGGTGGTGTTATGTTTCTGTGGGTCAGTAAGGTTCCAGTGCTTCAAGAGGTAGGGGATGGGGGAGGGTCAGTAACGACGTGAGTGATATTTTTTGTATCAAGAGCGACTGGCTATGGTGGCCGTTTACCATAACGCGGGCCATAAGCTTGTTTGCCACCAGACCCCCTTTCCCAGTGGGCACTTTGGGCAAATGCCCAAGGCCCCGCGATCGATAGGGCCCCTCGTCAGATCAAATACAAAGTCCTAAAGTTCCTGTTAAATCACCAAACGGGGGTCATAGTGGCCCCATTATCCTAATATGCCCAGGGCCTCCAATAGGTCAAAGACGGCACTGTTTGCCACCCTTGCAACATAATAAAAACGTGAGTTCCTCGTATTTTTAATGAAAGGCAAAACAAAAAGATCAGTATATGTAGTATGATATAAATATGTTTTTAGCGATTTTTAGGGTTCCGTACCTCAAAAGGAAAAAACGGAACCCTTATAGGATCACTTTGTTGTCCGTCCGTCCATCTGTCAAGACCGTTTTTCTCAGGAACGCGTGGAGGTATCAAACTGAAATTCATATCTAATACTCATACCTACTGTCCCTTGGAGTTGTGAACAAATCAAACTTCTAAGCCAAAGCAATCAAATTTATGCCGCAAATTACCGCAAAATTTTGAATCTCGCACGGGAATCAAAACCTTCAGGGTACTTCCCGTGAACTTAGAATCTTGAAAGGACATTGTTCTGCGTCCATACATAGTTAGCCTAAGAATCAACAATCATGAAAAATGATTTTCTAGGTTAGAAATCGCAAGTAAATGACTGTAAAAACAAAGATTATTGACGGACACTTCTGAGAACTACAATTATTAGGGAAATTAATTTTTTTTTAGGTTATGTTTAATATTCAATGAAACAGGTCAACCTATGAACTTAGTATGAACTCAGTATGAAGTGAATTAATATTACATGATTACAACTAATTCATTTTATTCGGTGCGATTTTAAAGAATAACTATTAGGAAAAACTTGGTTAGGTAGGAATCATGAATAAAATAAAAACTGTAGTTTTGCTTCTTATTCATTGACTATTTTTCACATAATTGTATATTGTATTTATCTGTATATCACATGTATATTGTGTAAATATGCAGCGTGAATGTGTATCAGGTGCTCTTGAATAATTTGGCAGTATGATCCTCTCAGGATGTTGTGGCACAGGTTCACTAGCACTTGGTAATAAGGTCTCTGCTCTTTGGTTACATCGATGGCATATTAGATAGCCGAAATAGTTAAATTAAAGGAAAAACAATCGCAAATAAACACACACAACAGGTAATCCGAAACGAGAATACACGAATGCCACAGATTACTACGAATGCAAACTGCCTGCACCAAACCACAGAGAATCGAGTTTCATGCCGGCCCTTCACTTGACAACAGTTTGTCCTTGTCATGCTTAATAAGGAATGAAAAGGACAGACTGATGTCATGTTTTCAAATAGCAAATACGAATAGCCAAGTGAAGTGCCGGAATTAGGAAGGAAGAGTGTTTTGTTTGCAGCGCTGTCATAGATTATACACATAAAATGCTAATTTATTGTCTCAGATTATTTTTTAACTTTTTAATTTATCTTCCTTAACTGGAAGTGTCCGTCACAATCTAAATACTGATAATTATCGCAAAAAATATACTAAGAACTATCATAAATGCCAAATTGGTGTTGATTCTTAGGCCAATTTTAACATTGTCCTTTGGTACGAAGTAACGTCTTATAGCACGGATAAAGACATAATTGCGAAAACCGTAAATTTTGAGTATTTTCATATAATAAAAATCATTTTTTTAAAATTTGAAGTTATTACCTCTTTTCTCATGAACGCGTAGAGATATTAAATTGAGTTTGTACGGAACCCTCGAGTCCGACTCGCACTTGGCCGGTTTTTTTTTCTTAGACTATTAGGTAGATTAACAAAACTTATTGGACACTTATTTTTTTAATTAACATAATCAAAAATAACAGTCATCAAGTATTAATATAATTTTAACTTTAAAAGTGACGTCAGGGCCCAATTCTCGCGGCATAGATATTATATCACCTTCGATATATATCGAATGATCTGGCTTTTATAGAAGGAAAACCTTTTTGCCCTATTCTCACCATGTCGCAATAGATATTTATCTACGGATGATCAGTAGACATACATCGACTGGTAAAGAGCCTTCGATATATAAATATCTATGGATCTTGTTATTTCCACTTTTTTACCTATTATTTATTTTGTTGTCGTGTGTCTTTGCCAATTATTGTTACCTCAAGATGTTGTTAACTGCCTTCATAAATAATTAGTAAATAAAGAAGTAGGTAAACAATGGTGTCGATTCTGGCGTGAGTCTCTAAACTTAAAACTAAATTTAACATTCACACGAATTTTAGAATAATTAAAATAAGATGCCAACAGCACTCGCAGAAATCCCGCCAAAACTCCGTATCGTCAATAAGAAAATGGTGTCGATTCTGGCATGATTCTGTAAACCTAAACGTAAATTTGACAACAGTGTATCCTTGTCATTCTCCATACAGAATGAAACGGAGAGACTGATTTTAAACTTAGTTTTAAGTTTAGAGAATCGTGTCAGAATCGATACCAATGTCATTCATAATTTTAAAGATTTCTAACCAAATTTTTGTTTAAATGTAATTTTTTTATGAAGTCGGTGTCCCTCATTTCAAATGGGCCCTCTTGCTCTCACAACGGCGGCACCTTAGCACAGCAGCAGCAATCACGTCATTTATTAAATCATTGACGAAAACATGAATCAACTCATCCATCGTTAATATAAACTGGTGTCGATTCTGGCACGATTCTCTAAATCTAAACTTAAACTTGACAACAGTGTTTCCTTGTCATTCTCTATACAGAATGAAAAAGAGAATGAGAGCTTGTTGTTATGGGATGCTAGGTAACGGATAGAATACATATACTGTACATATATTAGTATATTCATATAGAAATATATATTAAACATCCATGACTGGAGTACAAATGCTCGTATTCATCATACAAACATCTGCCTCCACCGGGATTCGATGCCGGGACTCGACCTCTCGAGTCGACGACACCATGAAACCTGGCGTACAAACCACTCGGCCACGGAGGTCGAACAATAGATTTAAAAACACGAGGTGTCTCTGAATGCGGTCCAACTCAAAATTAAGTATGTTCCAAAATTCAACTTCAGCTATCTACCTAGAAGTTGCGGTGAAATCGACTCTGACTGTGTCATAATGTCCAATACAATAAGGTCTTTATTACAACACTACTTACCAGTTCTTTCCGCTAGGGATCTATCCCCGAACCGCTTGTGCAACTTGCTTATTGTTATTCTGTCGTTCGAAACGAAAACGAAATCAGGATATTAGGTATGATAATATTGTTGCGTCACTCCATTATTTGCATGCTACAACGAGATGTGATTTCAAGCAGATCGTTGCAAAGTATTGAGGCAATTCTTTAACAATAAGCTTTTAAGTACGTATACTAGTCTCAGTTGATAGAAGGCTCGGATGGATAGACGGATTTATGATCTCTATATTGCATAAGCTTTTTCACGATATCCAGTGGCGGACTAACAGGGGGGCGGAAGGGGCGGCCCGCCCCGGGCCTCCGATCTTGGAGGGGGCCCAAATGCCTCCACGTTCCCCAGATCAAATCCTAAACTAGACTTTAAAAATGTGCTTAGTACCTACATAATTTCATCAAGATCAAAACACTACAGCCATCTAGACTTTTTACGCTGTACTAATATTCTTTTAACTTCGCTGAACGCGTCCAATACGCTGGGGGAATTCCCGTCTCTGTAACGGGTACTCCCTCAGGTATCCCTTGAATGAATGAAGTACAAATAATTCACTCTTGTATGCCTACATTTAATAACATTTACTATATTTACGTCGAAAAATAAAGATTGGCCTCATTTAAAATCCGTTCAAAGTAACCTCATTAAAAAGTCTAATAGTGTTTTTGATTTTCGTTGCGGTATAAAAGTTTTTTTAAAGCTGGGGGGCCTCATTCAGCTTTGCCGCCCCGGGCCTCTGACGAGCTTAGTCCGCCACTGACGATCTCCCAATCTATCAAAAAGTAAGCGAAAGCAACTTACTTCTCAGTATACTGAAAAGTAAGCTGCTTTCGTATTCAATAGGAGAACACACGTCTCTGTATGTGAAGGCGGGCGCTAATAGCTGTAAGTGTCGCCGCACACAGACAGCCACAAACGCCGCCACGAGAAGCTAGAAGCGGCTACTAAAGTGGCTCAAGCGCGCGACAGCGGCCGACTAAGGTAAGGGAGAGAGGGGTGGGGAATCGCGCGAGTGACGTGTGGCGGCGTTTTGTATAGTGGCCGGTGCGGGCCACAAGAAGCGAGCAACGACGATTTGTAGCGTGTGGCGGCCACCGGCGTACCGTGTGTGGCGAGTCCATATAAAATGTATGAAAACCACAAGAAATATGCCGGTGGCGGCGTTTTGTGGTTGTGGTCGGTGGCTCGTGTGCGGCGACACTAACACATAAAAATAAAACAAGTTTCAACGGTATAAATACACTCATTTATTTATTTATGACGTTTCGCATCCTTTTCAGGCTGCGTCTACAGAATTGTGATGAAGGTAGTGCATATATATGCACTTGTATATACTGTTCAAAGTTGTTTTATTTAATGAGCGGTGTGAGTGAAAACCTAAGAAACAAATAAGCTGTAACACAGTTCTAGAAACTAATATAGCTTTTCATCATCATCATCATCAGCCTATTAATGTCCCCACTGCTGGGGCACAGGCTTTCCCTATGGATGGATTAGGGAGATTGGGCCATGACCCACCACGCGGGCCCAGTGCGGGTTGGTGGGTGCTAACGACTGCAGATGCAGTCGAGACCAACGGCTTAACGTGCCTTCCGAAACACGGAGGAGCTCGAGATAGTAAATTTTTGGTCACCCAACCAATGACCGACCACTGCGAAAGTTGCTCAATTTTAACGACCGCAGCCGTAAGCGCTAACCACTGGCGCCATTGAGCTCCTCATATACATAGCTTTTAACGAACCCAAATTATACATGTAACTTTAATTAGTTCCAATAAATGTATTTTCATTTTCAATGTTTTTCTCTCACTCCCAGTACAAATTTGAAAGTTACTAATATATTATTATATATAGATACATGAGGAGATTAGGAACAAAAGGTGTCATTTATGTATTTTGCTCCATGCGGGTTTTTTTATTTTAATCGGCTCAAAATGTTAAATTCTATCTGTAACTCCGAAGATTTTGTTAAAAAAGTTACTAGTTTCATAGAAAAAATCGATGTCAACTGCTGCTTCCGGAACAAAAAGTTACAGTTTTATTCAACCAGAGAAATGAAAGACTTGAATTCAAAAAATTAGATATTGTTAAGAAATAAATTTGAAGAGTCTTTAGTCGGTTCAATCTGGGATGTATAAGAAATAAAAATGTTTTTTGTGAACCTATTTTTATTTTTATACTGAATGTTTTAAACGGTGAGTTTCAAATGGTGACATTTTACAAAATTATTGAATCAAATAGTGACATTTACAAGCTATTGGATCAAAGGGAGTCTTTGATATGTATTTTATTTCCAAGTTTCAAAATCATCAAGATAACTAAATACATTAAATTTTATACAATAATTGACACATAAATGGGTAATAAAACTTGAATATTTATTTTCTCAATTTACTCAAAATCTTAAAAACTGTAAATGACACTTTGTTTCTAACCTCCTAATATATTAATAAGAATAGATAAGTAGATATAGGTATCGATTCTGGCGTGATTTTCTAAACTTAAAACTAAAAACATCAATCTCTCCTTTTCCAATGACAAGGATACACTGTTGTCAAATTTAAGTTTAGGTTTAGAGAATCGTGTCAGAATTGACACCATTATTATATATCTAAACGAGGATTAAGCTTATACTATGTAGTTACGCCGTTAAAATTATATTTAGGTAATTTATTTTTCAAGGTTGTTTTTATATTTATTCTAGAAATACTATATACCCTGCTTATTTTTATTTTTTCACAAGCTCTGATTTTGATGATCTGTGAAAACCTTAAAAGCATTCGGAACAATTTCACTATCATTCAGTCCCAAATGATTGTAACGAAATTGTCCCGAATGTCTTTAAGTTTTTCTCAGATCATCAGAATCAGAACAATATTTATCTGTTAATTACATTGAATCAAAGTCCAGTGTTGCCAACAGGATACAGGGGAGTAACGAATGATCTATCACGCTGGTTGTGAAATATCCTGATCACGGAATGGGAAGGCCCGGAATGCGCAAGCGCGCGGCATTGTTCATAACTTGACACCATTCTTGGATCCGGCGTATTGGCCGAAACTACTACTCCATACTTAATCACCTTTAGAATTGGTTGCAACAGTAACAGCTATACTTTTATCGTAATAGGAAAATCGATTAGTAATTATGGGTTTTCTGATTGTGTAATGCAATGAATATGTAGGTAAGTACTAGTGCTTTATAGATTTACTTTATACGTGCTTTATGACGACCTCCGTGGCCGAGTGGTTTGTACGCCGGGTATCATGGTATCGCCGATTCAAATCCCGGTGGTGGCAGATGTTTGTGTGATGAATACGAGCATTTGTACTCCTGTCATGAATATTTAATATGTATTTCTAAAAAAATATACTTATATATGTACAGTATATGTATTCTATCCGTTACCCTAGTATCCCATAACACGCTTACTTTGGGGCTAGGCTAATTGGTGTGAGTGTTGGTAATATTTATTTATTTACGCCTAAGTATGACTGTTGTGTTGATCTGTGAACCTAACAAAATTTTATTAAGAGAGTTTTTTGATTATTCGCACGTGCCTTTATTCCTTTATCCTGATATGTGGCTCTATTCATTTATTTAAATCTCTTAATCTCCCTTTCCGTGGTCATCTTTACCTGTAACCTCTTAACAACATGAGAATATTATAGTAGGTACATTATTACAGCGGCCAGCAGCATAGGCTAAGCCGAGGCATATATACGTAAGTCCATCAATGCCTAGTAGTGGCCAACTAAATAGTTACTTTCAAAATCAATGACGAACAACGGACGATAATATTTTTTTGCAATGCAGGATGCACTTACTATTGGGACTGCGGTAGCATAATGGTCAGTGAATCCGCCCGGATAGCGGAGGGTGCGGGTTCGAGTCCCGTCTGCTGCCTGGTCCGCGTGGATTTTTTCTAGTAAAATTTTCATCATCATCATTCTATTAAGATCCCCACTGCTGGGGCATAGGCCTTCCATATGGATGGAATAGGGAGATAAGGCCATGACCCACCACGCGGGCCCAGTGCGGATTGGCGTGTGCTAACGACTGCAGATGCAGCCGGGACCAACGGCTTAACGTGCCTTCCGAAGTACGGAGGAGACTCGAGATAGTAAATTGTTGGTCACCCATCCAATGACCGACCACTGCGAATGTTGCTTAACTTCAACGATCGTAGCCGAACGCGCTAACCACCTGCGCCATCGAGCTCCTCAAAATCATCATCGAGTAAAATTGTCTCTAGCGTACAATGTCCGGGATTGAATGTGTACTGTGGTGTGATGTGTGGCAGAAATGATATAACCATTATAAGGTATTTGTTCATCGAATTAAATCATCGCCGAGAACAGGAAAGTTCAAACACACTTGTGTACTCAAATCCATAACCATACAAATGAAGCCGATGATGTCCTTTGGTTTTTTTTCGAATGACAATGAACTAGATTACCCGCATAATTATGTATTGTTATTGAGTTCTCAATGTTATCGGTGAAAACATGTGTGTCATAAACACACGCACACCTGAAGGTTAGCGGATGTTCCATTTAAATCATAAGCGTTATGTACGCTTACCTAATGCACAATTTTATCATGATTTTCTACGAATCCTATAGGTAGCACACAATGTTGGTATGTAGTTTGACGACATCCGTGGTCGAGTGGTGTACGCCGGGTTTCATGGTGTCGTCGACTCGAGAGGTCCCGGGTTCGAATCCCGGTGGGGGCAGATGTATGTGTGATGAATACGAGCATTTGTATTTCAGTCATGGATGTTTCATATGTATTTCTAAATAAAAATATACTTATATATGTACAGTATATGTATTGTATCCGTTACCCTAGTATCCCATAACACAAGCCTTACAGTGCTTACTTTGGGGCTAGGCTAATTGGTGTGAGTGTTGGAAATATTTATTAATTTATTATTATTCTTATTTATTTAGTTTATCAGCCTTCAAAACATTATACGATGTCATTGATGTATTATTGTTCCATGATGAGGTGTAATTGTAAAAGTTAGTTAATTCAGTAATATGGATGATGAATAACTTTTCTATCTTCGTCTATCAGGTAGATTATCAAAAAGTATTGGTTATGTATTTTTTCTTTTTTCCTACAATACACATACGTCACGTCTTGGTACAATTTTACTTAGCACTGACGCCACAAGTCCTTAACCAAAGTTTGACGCGCTTTATCCTTTTAAATCTTTGATTAATTGGCAAAAATAAGACGTTTTTATTATTTTTTGAGAATCTAACTTACTGACAAAATGGAATTTCGTTTACCAAATACCAAGTTATCGTCCTTCTAAGCAAATGTAAGATAAATACCCATTTATGATTTGGACCCGAATACGAATAACCCAACCACCTGTTTATCACTTTCTCGTATAGAGACACGCTTTATTTTTAAATTTCGGTATTGTAGTGTATTGGGTAATATATTATACTAGCGGCCCGCCCTCGCTTCGCTTTGGTGTAGAGCTGAAGTGTAGGCTACAGTTTTTGTTCTCAGGCTTGTGTGTTATAATACATTATAACACAATGACATTCATCTATGATTCTTCTTATACCTGCATGCAAAGTCTCAGCCCGATCGGTTTAAAATTGACAAAGTTTCATACAAACTTTCATTCCCTATTTTATCCCCTTGGGGTTAGAATTAGTGCGTTGATAAATCACTATGTTAGTCAGTCACCTTTGAGTTTTATATATATACTAGCTGACCCAGCAAACTTCGTAACGCCCTAAAAAAATAGGGGTTGCCCAGCGGACAAAATTGTGAATCTAAACCATTCTCAGATCCCCTTGAACACACACAAAAAATTTCATCAAAATCGGTCCAGTCGTTTAAGAGAAGTTCAGTGACATACACACTCACAGAAGAATTATATATATAAAGATATATATATAGATTAAAAGTAGTTTTTCAAAATCTAAAAACCAAAATAGAAAAACCCATTACAGGAGGTAAGGTTGAAATAGAGTGATGTGGCGATGGCGAGTCATCCGCGTGGCTTCCAATTACTTGCACCCACTTAACTATTTATAGTGGAGGGTGTGGCTACGGATAGTACGGTATACATAGGTACTTACCTAGGCACTCCATCATCCCGGCACTGGGAAACTTAATAACTAACTTTAATCACGTGAAATTTTCTGTAAGCTCGAAGAGATGGTTTATGTAATATCGTTAATTGAAAATCTAATAAGTAGGGTTTAAGTTTCTATATTGAAGATATAGTAGTTAGCATATTCTATGTTTTTCAAGTAATTTTCTTCTGAGCTATCTACATATCTACATAAGACGACCTCCGTGGCCGAGTGGTTTGTACGCCGGGTTTCATGGTGTCGCCGTGGGGGCAGGTGTTTGTGTGATGAATACGAGCATATTTTGTACTCCAGTCATGGATGTTTAATATTTATTTCTATATAAATATACTTATATATGCAGGGCCGGATTAAGGATTGTGGAGGCCCCGGGCCACTTAGGATTTGTATGCTTATTGACCCATCGAAATGTTGTTATTTCTTAAGTTGTTGTGGAGGCCCCTGTTCCACAGCCACACCCTACCCTGTTAAATGTAAAAGAGCAAAAAAAAATATCAAAGGAAAAGATGTTTACTAGTGTTTACTAGTTGGAATTTGAAAGATTTTTTTTCCGAAGTCTCTATTGTGGGGGCCCCCCGTTTGTGGAGGCCCCGGGGCTTTTGCCCCGGTTGCTCTCCCCTAAATCCGGCAGTGTATATATGTAATGTACATGTATTTTATCCGTTACCCTAGTATATCCCATAACGCAAGCCTTACAGTGCTTACTTTGGGGCTAGGCTAATTGGTGTGGGTGTTGGAAATATTTATTTATTTATATTCGTAAAAGCGATAAAAGAAAATGTATCTTTCTGGCTCTTTCCCGTCTGTTTAACAGACTTTTGACTTTGCACGATCGGTGTAATTCTTTGTGTCCGTTCAAAAAGTTGTATTAAAATTAGCAATGGTGTCGATTCTGGCACGATTCTCTAAATCTAAACCTAGACAACACTGTATCCTTGTCATTCCCTATACAGAATGAAAAGGAGAGACTGATATTAAATTTAGTTTTAAATTTATAGAATCACGCCAGAATCGACACCAATGGCCCTTTTATATGGGGCACTGTATACCCGGCTGCGTGAGTAAGATACCAGGGGTCGGATTTCGTTAAATATGATTAGGTGTCCTATGACTCCATCGAAAGGTTGAGGTATTGTAAAAAGAAGGCCGAAGATTAGCTAGCTTGATCTTGAATGCTCTGCCAATATCATTAGGAATGTGCTGAGTGCTATGAATATTCTTTTGTAGCAGACATTCTTTACTCTCATAATTGATATTATTACGTTTACGTTTTATTTATTCGATAAAGTCCAGATGGAACACCGAGCGTCGATACCTATTGAATCTCGCTTTCTCGGAATATTTCTACCAGCAAATCACCCTAAGCTGATAGATTATGTCTTTGTTAGATTATTTATTGACAGTTACCTATTTATTATTGTGCCTTTTGTGTAGTCGAAAATTAAAGTATAGCTAATTTTAAGTAAAGCGGAATCATTTTTCAATATCAATCATCATTTTTTAAGTGAACTTAGCTTAATTTTTCGTATCAAAAAACTATCAATTCATCATCATCAGCCGATTTATGTCCCTACTGCCGGGTCACAGACCGTTCCTATGGATGGAATTGGGAGACTGGGCCGTGAGCCACCACGCGGGCTCAGTGCGGATTCGTGGATGCTAACGACTGCAGATGCAGCCGGCATCAACGGCTTGCCGTGCCTTCCGAACACGAAGGAGTTTGAGAAAATAAGTTTTTGATCACCAATTCAATGACCGACCATTGCGAATCTTGCTTATCTTTTAAGGCCGAACGCGCTAACCAGCTGCGCCCTCCTCCTCCTCAACTATCAATTAAAGTAATTAAAATGGTGAATCCTGCCAAAGTTTACAAAAAGGAAATTTAATTACTACATACTATGGAAACTTTTGATGTCTGTTTTTCCGATGAATTGAACTAAATCAAAAACGGTTTTCGTCGACTGATCACTTATACTAAATCAGTCGGAATAACTGTGTTTACGTAAATTTTCTATTCAAACATTAACATAACGAAGATGCCTTGAAATAGTAGAAGCGTTTTCGTGTTGAGCCACGTCCGGCGTCCGCCAACCTAGGGGTAGATAAGATTGGAGGCTTTGTTTCTGATAAAAGCCCCGTGAACGTATCACGTGAAGTGGAAACCCCCGTTTTATTCATTTGCGATATAGAATGGAGGTATCTGTTTAGGGGAAATCAATAAGGTCTCCTTTGAAAATGTTAAGCTTTGTTTAAATTTTTTCAAATGGAATGTACAGCAGATTTATTAAAAAAGACATCAGTAATTTCTCGACTGAAAAAAGGGGTGTATTTTTTTTCAGGGCTAATGTGTTAGGGTGTCTTTTTCTGTCAAAACTTCTAAATGAATGAACAGTTGTGGATGAGGTATCTTTTGAATCGTTACATCATCACGGGTGACACTGGATGGATTTTTTTTCTCATCACGGAGTGGCAGAGCTTAATTTTCACAATTCACCTACTTCATATTGGTATCAAATCGGAGATCTTTATGTTTAGAAACATCAGAAATGTAATTATTGGTGTGAACATATTTTTGAAATCGCAAGTCTTTGGTAGAAATAATGATAATATATTTTAACGATTATCTATTTGAATAAGAGATTTCTTAGATAGTTTAATAACAAATCCTAGAAATTTTGTAGTATTTATAACCTGAACAATAAGTGTAGGATGCTTGGCTGTACTCTTGGGGGAAAAATTACCCCCATGAATGATTGGGCCTGATCATGGCATGATTCTCAATTCCTAAAATGAAATTTGACAATAGTCTCTTATTTTCCCGCCTAATAATTATAGTACTATCGTAAAGTTCATAATTCAAGTTAAAGTTTAATTATGTTCCAGTCAATTATATATTTGTCAATTGTTTTAAGTCAAATAGGCGAAGCATGAGGTTTAAACGTGATAAGGTTTATTGGGATCTGACATGGAGGCGTGGCCTATTCAATATGGCGCCGACGGGGGTGCATTTGCCTAGTCAAACCGTGATGAAATACCGTAAAATAGTTAAATATCAATATTAGTGGTAGATAATGATAGTCTTAACAATTAATGATATTTGTGAATGGTCCGGTTCAACGCCCAGTAATCGCAATTTTCGAGAGGGTGAACGACTGGTAGCTGCGAAACATTTATTGAATTGTGGTATACACAAACATTTATTGAATTGTGGTAACTAAACCAAGGAAACTCTTTCATTTTAATGTTGTTGCCGTCCCATTCTTTTCTTAGTGGAATAATAATGAGATCTTGTAAAATGCTACTTCACACATGCTTAACCTCAAAAAACGAATTTGACTCACCTGGTAATATATAGTCGTCTTTCAGAAAATGCAATGAACACACTTTCATGTGAGGATTTATTTTACAGTCAATCTTCAAAGCGTTCTTCCATGCTGTGAATTGGTCCACTTTTTCCATTTGACCAAAATAATTTTTGATGTAAACACAACGCGCATTTTTTTTAGGAAACTTATGAAACGTTAATTCACGGTTTTTTTGAAAACTGCTTCCACATCCATACACACAACACTTTATTCTTTTTTTAGAAATCTTGCGAGGGTTAAATATTCCTAATTCTTCCGTCATTTTTTGTTTAATTTCTCAAAAGTACTAATGACACTAATGATAACTTATGTGTTTTGATGAGCGATGCACCCCGGTATTAGTTCCAAAATTGAACACCAGGTGTCTCACGAATTTTGTCAGATCCCAATAATCAAATTAAACTATTTTAGCTTTAAATAATATTAATTTTCCGTATACTATGTATTGAGATTAAAATTCAATAGGATTGACGTATCCTTATTGGACAAAAGTCCTTTAGAAATAAAAAAAGTTTAAAAATTAAATGAAGAACTTCGGTGATCCGGTACGATCTGTTTTTCTTTAGATTAAGGTTTAGAATATTATGTCAGAATCGGGCCCATCGTAAGCTAGTTTATTACGTGCGTTCTGGCTACCTGGCTGAGTTCTGACGTGACAAGGCAGTTGTGTTGACATTGACAGATGGCGAGGAGGGCCGCGCAGAAGGGAACACGTGCCACTCCTCCATCAATCTTGCGTCCTCGAGGGTGACCGATCAGATTACAAACGGCTTTCGTATCTACCCCGTACTTACCTTCTCTTTGACATGCGCTAGTTACTTCGGTTGTTTAGAGCGGGCAGTGGAATCTTCTCCCAAATTAAAAAAAAATCACTTAATTTATTCGACAAATCACGAATTTTTATTTTCAATGAAATTAATTTACACTTAATACAAGAATTGACTCGGGCAAAAATTCCATTAAAAATATTATTCAAGCGTGCTAAATATAAATACCTATTACCTAGCATATAAATAATCCGGCGAAAACCAATGTTGGCTGGGTAGAGTTAAATTATTTAATTAACTTTTATTAAAACATATCATAAACATAGAATGGAATAGCCCAGTGCGGATTGGCGGGTGTTAACGACCGCTGATGCAGCCGGGACCAACGGCTTAACGTGCCGTCCGAAGCACAGAGGGGCTCAAGATAGTAAATTTTTGGTCACCCATCCAATGACATGGTGTCGTGTGAGGCGGGTCGTTACGTTCGCTAAAATATGTTTGAGCGAAGCGATGGCTGGTTCATGCGTCATGCTCGTAAACGGGCGCTGCCAGCGGAGATGAGTCTGCCCTAACTTCCTTAATATTGAAGTTAATGTTTAGTCACACTTAATATAAATAACACTATTTGTATTTATACTGTATGGCACAGCAATCAAAATGCAGGTAAACAATTAATGTATATTTAATAATTATGTAATGAAAGGTCACTTCATGAAAGCAGCAGCCAGCTAACAGCCTAAACTGAATAAATGATTTTGATTATGATTATGACCGACCACTGCAAAAGTTGCTTAACTTCAACGATCGCAGCCGAACGCGCTAACCATTTGCGCCATCGAGCTCCTCAATCAAGCAGTTCAATATGTTAAAAATAAAAAATATAGCCTTTAGTGTTATTTAGGATAAAATATTACTTACTTAAGCATAATTATGGTCCTACCAGCATTTATACTTATTTATCTTAATGGCAATTACGCCAATTCTCCAAAGTAAGCACTGTAAGGCTTATGTTATAGGATACTAGGGTAACAGATCAAATACAGTATATAGTGATGCATATATAAGATAAACATTTATATAGAAAAATACATAAACATCCATCCAATGTTCGTATTCATCATACTTAGCTGGTGACACCTTGAAACCCGGCGTACAAACCACTCGGCCACGAAGGTCGTCATTTCGAGAAGAAAGCAGTCTGTCGCACCAAATAATCCCTTTATCTTAAGGTATCTCTCCCGGGAACAATGCCGTAGTAAGAATGGAACTTAAAAAAGGTACAATCCCGTACGGTTCAGATAAGATTCGTCAAAGTACCGCCCAAATCATGTTAGGGACCAGCTGAAGGAGACAAATTGATTCGCCGATGGATTTTGTATCAATCTGCCCGTTGGATGTCCGTTCCATTTATCTGTAATTAGGTTTCTGGATTCGTTTTTGAATGTATGAGTATGTTGAGATTGGCCCATACAGTACGTACGTCCACAAATAATACGACTTACGTTAGTGGAAAATATAACAGATCGATTCACATATTGTAAGGAAATTTAAGATTGTTAGTTTCTCTTGAATTTTGTAGGAATGAATAATATATAAATGAAAGTTGAAAGTCTATAACTGTAAGTATTTTTGAGGTGATATATATATATATATACAGCGAGTGTGAGTGGGTTTACAGTGTATGTTATACAGTGAGCTTACAATATGCATTGTAATGCATTGGTCAGCATTTTTGAAGAGTAAATTCTTTTCGTACGGGGTGTTAATAATAAAATCCCATGGCTTTTCCATGAATGAAACGGAAATGCGTCTCGAGCGTCACACGACAGCATATATATACAGTGGTGGACATATAATTAGAAACAATTCTTATGAATAATCTATCTATATAAAACTCAAGGTGACTGACATAGTGATCTATCAATGCACAGCCCAAACCACTGGACGGATCGGCCTGAAATTTGGCATGCAGGTAGATGTTATGACGTAGGCATCCGCTAAGAAAGGATTTTGATCAATTCTACCCCCAAGGGGATAAAATAGGGAATGAAAGTTTGTATGAAACTTTGTCAATTTTAAACCGATCGGGCTGCGACTTTGTATGCAGGTATAAGAAGAATCATAGATGAATGTCATTGTGTATAATACAAGCCTGAGAACAAAAACTAGTCTACACTTCAGCTCTTCACCGAAGCGAAGCGAGGGCGGGCCGCCAGTGAAACTATAACTTCAACGTACAAATGTTCGTAAAAACTATACACATACAATAATTACTAAATCATGCAATAACATAGCCACTCAAATAAAAATCTCATTCAATACATAAATTATAAAACATATTTTTTCTTATGATTTGTCCACCCTATTTAATGCAAATAAAGAGTATTCTATTATATTTTATTCTTACTTTTAATTACAAAACGAGTCTTACACATGTAGAGTCTGTGCGGAAAGAGAATGGGATTTAGATTGGAGGGCGCTGTAGTGATTTTCTATCGTATTTGTAAGGTTTTACCTCTTTTAGACATGATTAAATACAAAAAACCGCAAGTATCACAACAAAAAACAAATCCGTATCAATACAAAATTCGACGTCTTACAGATTGCTGGGTTTGAGTGCCAAATAAAAATCTTAATGTTAGTTCCGTTTTTCGCCACGCCCATTCTCTTTCCTCACAGACTCTAGGAGTTTATTTTCTGTTATTGGCCGCTTGGACGCCTAATTAGAAACAAAGAAGCATCGATAGCTCGTTCTATTTTGAAATTGGAAAATAACATTTCTTTATTGGCATTTTCTTTTATTTTTGCGGCAAATCAAAATTTAATCTGAATTTTATTTTGTTCAAAATGGACAACAATAAAAGTTGACGCTTCAACTAGGCAAATGAATTTTAATTTATATAATGATCATAAATGGACGTACAGAAGAATATTTGAGAATTTAAATTGTTTTGTTTAGAAAGTTTTAATGCAATTGAGCATTATAAAACACATGGAACTGTTGAAAATGTTCTTAAAAAGGCTCGCCCAAGAAAAACCTCACCCAGCTAATCGTTGCTACGCTACGCTAGCGTTGCTAAAAAAGTAAAGGCTCCACCAGATTAAAAATGAAGTTTTTTCGCCTGATGACCCAAAAAACATCTCGTCAAGACTGATACGTCGTAGATTAGTAGAAGCTAAAGTGTTTGGGAGTTGAGGAGCTCGATGGCGCAGGTGGCTAGCGCGTTCGGCTGCGATCGTTGAAGTTAAGCAACTTTCGCAGTGGTCGGTCATTGGATGGGTGACCAAAAATTTACTATCTCGAGCTCCTCCGTGCTTCGGAAGGCACGTTAAGCCGTTGGTCCCGGCTGCAATTGCAGTCGTTAGCACCCACCAATCCGCACTGGGCCCGCGTGGTGGGTCATGGCCCAATCTCCCTATTCCATCCATAGGGAAGGCCTGTGCCCCAGCAGCGGGGACATTAATAGGCTGATGATGATGATGATGAAAGTGTTTGGAAGAATCGCTTGAAAAGTAATGCTTCTTACCAAGCAACACCGAGAGAAGCGATTATTATTTGCTAAAATATGGATGTTAATTGGGTACGAGAATGAAAAAAAGTGTTATTTTCAGATGAAACAAAAATAAATATGGTAAATTCCGATGGAAAGCGCTATGTTAGACGTCCTGTAAACAATGCTTTGAATTATAAATACACAAGGAGTATAGTATACCAAGGTGGCGGGAACATTAAAATTTGTGGGTGTTTTTCTGGATGTGGAGTTGGACCCGTTCGGAAGATTGAAGGTACAATGGATCAATAGAAATACAAAAATATCTTAGAGCACACAATGATTTCCTACTCGGTCGATCATTTGCTTGTAACCAGGGGGCCATTCGCCTAACGGAAATGCTTTAAAAACCCTTACGCTTTCGATTTTATTTTATTATTTCTGACCGCCGAAGGTTTTCAAATACCTCACGCTCATTTTTTTAATATTGTTATTACCAATGCAAAAGAAAAAAAAGAGCGCGAGGCATTTGAAAACCTCAGACGTCTAGAAATAACAAAATGAAATCGTATACGTTAACGTTTTCCAAAGCATTTCCGTTAAGCGAATGGCCCCCTGGACCTTTCAGCATGACTATGACCCTAAACACACGGCCAATAGCATCAATGTTTCCTTAGCGAACAGCGTATATCTGTTTTAGACTGACCAGCAAATAGTCCGGATTTAAACCCGATAGAAAATCTTTGGTTGTTGTTCAAAAGAAAGTCTTAAACAAACGTAACACCAGTCAAAACGAACTATATGAAGCATTTGTTGAAGCATGGAATTCAATCCCCCTAGAAAAATGTATGAAATTGATGATTGAATCAATGCCACGTCGTTGCAGTGTTGTTATTGGAAATAAGGGCTTTCGCCAGCTTACTCCCCAAGTCAAGTGTGCGTAAAGAAGTTTTACTTCAAAAATACTAATGAGGCAGAAAAACATGCTGTGCCAGCCACCCTTGAAGACCTTAATCCAGAGTTTTATATTTTTATTTTAAGCATTCAATTGCTAGATGTTTAAATCAGAGGCGGCGTAAGGCGTGGGCGACATGGGCCACCGCCTACGGCCTCGCGGTACAAGGGGCCTCGCGCCTCAAAAATTTTTATGCATTGCTTAAAAGCGAATTTCTTTTTTTATTATTTTATAAAATCCGTCTTCAGGTCGCCACAGAACAGGGCCTCGCGAAATCTGTCTTGCCCACATCAAATTTAGGTCTTGCCCCGCCACTGGTTTAAATACAAAGAAAATTATTCTAGAAAAAAATGTCCTCGGTCCGGTTCAGGTTCCAGGCGGATCTTAATCCATTTACTTAACTGTCAACCTTAAACATTGCAGAACAACATTTATACAAAAAGCAATCACTTTTTATTATTTTAATGTGGGTCCAGCTTAAAACCAGCGTTCATGCTTAACTCTTTCAGTTGCTTACTACTAATAGTATTTTTCTTCATTTTAAGATTATGCATGATGATAAGACACCGAATTATTATTGACTTTCATTTAATTTAATGTCAAAACAGAATTCATTTGCCGTGATGAGTTTTTAAACATTTAAATTATTTGGTAACTTCCGTAAACTTTTAGTGGGGGACCACTAAAAGCTTACGGAAGTTATCAATAAGTATGTATAGTAATAATGGCTGTAAGTAGTCAGTAATTTTACTAAAGTGCCTACTTTGAGGTACTAATAGATAGAGTAGGTCCCTACTTACTTATGTAGTCCATTAGTAACGCCCGCATTCAGAGAAGACTAATAGATTTAAGACTTGTCAGAGTGAAAAGCTATCTTTTTCTATTACAATAACAAAGAAAGTGACAGCATTATCTATAAACCAACTTAACAGTCAGTTATGTTACAGAGTATTTTTTCCCCTCTCCATCATAGCAATATAAATTCTACTGCCTAGGGACTTCTCAAATAAATTTTCATTTCATTATAATTTTAGCAACCGCTTGCAATTTTTACCTTTCAATGTGCCCTCAATAGAATACGAATATTAAATTGAATTGCTTTTATTCAATCTAATTTTCCCTAAAAGTAGGCAGTAGGGTTAATTAAGGAATGGATTTAGAAGTATGATTACATCCTTATCGTGTTGTAAGATTGACAGCTAATTATAAACCTAGGCGGGCCCGCACACAAAAGTGCTATACTTTCTATTGTTTTGGACTTCCAGGACAAAGCTTAAAAGCCTTAAAAATATTTTTTTTTGCATAATATTAGTAAAATATTTTTTTTGCATAATATTAGTAATGTTGAAAATTAGGTAAAATATTCAGCGTAAATATATATCATAATTTTATTAGCCATAGATATTTTGTGTTTTAATATGGAATAGCATTTGTAGATATTTAACAGTACATTCATTGGATGTTTTAAAAACATAAATGTTATCTTTATCGACATAAAAATGTTAGTCGAAACGTTTAAGCTACAAAACTAAATACAGTTCTTCTATTGCGTTATTTTTGTTGCTATCTACATAGAAAATTTCATAAAGCGTAAGATCTAAATTGAACTATATAACGACAATTTCCATAAATTGTAGCGAAATAGTACTGTCAGCGCAGATGGCTGAATAATGTAATATAGGCGACGAATATTAATGTTACTCTGAATAATTAACAGAGTTCAGATTAGAGGACCATATATTATTTAATACGTGACAGTCGTATGGGTGGGTCCAAACCAGAAATTCTAAATGTACATTTGAGGAAATTAAGCGCCTCGGGATTATGGGAAACACGACAAAGGACATTCGCAACAAATTGTATATCTTTATCCAATTTGTTACTTACTTTTATTATAACTTTTTATGCCATTCATGTTATTGTTGTCATCGTTGTTAGATAATTCATTAAGTCTGTATTGTCTTCAGCACGATTTTTGTAGCAGGAAAGTTTTAGTAAGGATTTTCAAGAAGACTATTTCATAAATCGTAGAATAAGACCAATATCTCATAGGAGTTCCGCTAGGACGAGTATGTTTAATCATTGTCGACACAACCTCTGGCGACCTTTTATGAAGGAGGAGCTTTGAGCGAAGGGTGTCGTGTTCTGGGACAGTTCAAAAGCCTGCCACCTGACACCATTCCAGTTGCCAGCCAAACGTGTTGTTTAGAATTTTACTAACATAGACACTACGTACTTACACGCAAAGGGTGATAGATAATTGCTCAGTCTTTATTTGGTATTTCTCTATCGGTGGTTCTATAACAAAAACACCAACACGGCGAAGCGGTAATCCTGTTAAAAGTTACGTATGAAGATTAAGAAACATAATGACGTCAAAGCTTTGACGCATCAAAGACCCAGACCTTACAAAGTTTCCACGTAACGTTTCGCAAGATTCGACTAACAGTGCCCACCCGGATTCAGATTGCTTCACAGGGCAAGCACTTACTAGGAAATTACGCGTGTAACCTCCGTTGACTCTGAATGATGAATGGAGCGTAATTTTACACGCGCCCCCGACTCCGACAAAGCCTACTAGATTTTGTGTAAGTGCTACCTTGTGATCCGTTGATACTACACAAGTTGTCAGGGCGACCACAAAATGCGTTTTGATAGGATAAATACGCAACGTAATGTGAAACGGAGAAACAGAGGATTAGACAGGTATTCTGGAAATCAATATTATTTATTATTCACTGTCCCCGTCATGATTACAGGTTTCTCCTGCGCGCGACTCGGCATGGTGCTAATGGGTTGCTCAATGAAATTTTAATTATTTTTTGTGCGTAAACATAAAAATGACAAAATATTATAGGTAATACCAGCTGCAACCAGATATCACTATTATTGCGTGATTCATAATTCAAGGGCAATGGCGAACTCCCATACAATTTTTTGTTGACAATTTTTTTGCGTCTGTAAATGAATCACTTGTTAAATTATAGAGTTTAGATTCTCGATTTGATTCGTGTAATTTCTTTTATTATACTAAGTCTGGATTTATAGATATTCTACTTTGAAGTTTTGGAGGTTATTCCTAGTTATGCCATATCAAGTAACACAAAAACTAATTATAAAAGTATTTTCAAGAGTATTTTTAGATCAAAATAAAAAATACATGGAACAGAACTATAGAAGTACTGACGACCGCGTCAAATACGTTTTTAATTCCAGACTTAGACAACCCTCCTCAATTATTTAAAAAATCTTTTAAGATTATTTTATTACCATTTCTGATAATGACATTTATATGTAGACGCTAAAGATTTACTTCAACAAATATTTCGCCATTGTCCTTTAAGTTCAGCATAGGCTGTTACAAGCGCTTGTGAAGGGCGAGAATTCTCGCATTCTTATACGTTGACTGGTATAGAGAAGGCTACAGTTACGGCACAATAGCTTTATCGGTGTCTGGTGTGAAAATCACACCAGATATTAAAGTTTAATCTTTAAATATCATTATTAATGACTTATTATTTGTCCCAAAAATTCCATGATTTGTGGCGACCACGTCCGTATCGACAATGACCCGGTTTCACCCGGCGCCGGCGCCGGACACTAAACAAGCGCCATATTTGGAACAATCTCTCCACAATTTTGACCTTATCAATTTCACTTAACAAAAACCGAATGAGGAAGTGTTAAAACACGGAGATAACGGCTATTACCGCATGTTAGGCTTAGGTTGAGAGGTTGTAGTGTGAATATTTCTTTGTTGTAACCAGAAAAATAGGGTACAACCTATAATGTTTCCTAGTTACAGATATGTCATACACGCTTCTAATTAGGCAATACGAAAGTCAGGTAATTGCCCGACTTGCATTCAGTCGGGCACGCTCACTCGCCGCGGCTACACTTCGCTACAACGTGTAAATATTTCACGTTTTTCCACACAAAAATCATCAATGTGTGTTTTTAGATAGTACACAAATTACACGGGAACTATTAGAGATGAGAAAAACGTGTCATTTCATTCGTAAGTTCAGTTTTAAAGAAATTAATGTATAAATATTTAATGATTATTTATTTTGATAAAATTAGTTATTTTAATATAGATTAAAGAGCGAGATGTTATCTGCTTTAATTCATAAAGTGAGTGAAAAAGACTAGTGCGCACTATTGGCGGCTGTTGTCAAGGGAACTTGGGGCGGGAACTCCTTGAGCCAATTTAAAATGCAATAATGTTGGCGTATAACATGTCTCTATATTTTAAATGTCATTGGGACCAACCCATATTACAACAGATTAAGTAGGCAGTATTAATGTAGCGCTCTTTTAATGTGGAAGGGATTGCACTACATGAAATGGGCGCTGACATTGCTCAATGCACCGCGGGTTGTTCCGTATTCAACCTTTGACGTCTCATCCTATTTCCTTACTCATCCCCAACTAGTACTCGTAACTCAACCTATTGCATACTGATGGAACAACACATTATCATCATAGTTGTTGTATCATCATTAGTTGTTAATTTATTTGCATTATCTATAAAATATTTCACATAATTCTGTCATGAACCGGAACTACTCTTTTCCTAGCGAAGATTAAGTAAGTGCCTGGTCATTTTGGTTGAAGATATATTCGTTAACTTGGTTTAGACAAATAGATTATGTTTATTACATGGCTTATGTGTATCCCGGCCTAGTATAATGGGATATACATCTCATGGGTTTTGTAGAAAGAGATTACAGGGACAGTCAATAGAAAATACATAAAAAATATGGTCTTACTGCGATCGTCAACCCGACTACCAAGCATGACGATTAAGGCAAAACTTCCTTTTTAAACCTTTTTATCTGCTAAGAAAAAAAAGCATTGAGCTAATTTTAATAAATAATCCCAAAATAACTTTTGATATGTTCTTGTCTTAAAGTAGATATTACCGCTGTTTTTTAAAGAATTCATACTGAGATATACGGTTTTGATTAACCCGAAGAATAATTAGACTTGTCAACATCCAAGTGGTACATAAACGAAGTTAGAATAATAAAAGTGCACAGCGTTTGATGAGAGCTGCGTTTGTCCACATGAGTAAAAAAAGTACAGAGGCAAAGCTTCATGCAATGCAATGCAATGCGTGTGTGAGCACTGGTGGCCTGTCACCACCAATGGAAATGTTTCTCTGCGTACGCGACAGGTGCCATACACCTCAGGCACTTTCCACTGCCGACGACGAACGAAAAGTGAGTAGAGCCAGAAACTAGAGATGAGTTGGCGAGCAGCGGGAAGCGAGTGTGTAGTTTCGATAGTTTTATCGCTGGACTATAAGCGAGTGTGCGAGTAGGATGGGCGATTACTCAGTCTTAGCATCGCTGTGGCCCAGTAGTGTATCGCTGAGCAAATATTTTCGTTGATAGCCTGGTCCCTCAGCGACAAACTAGCGGAGAGAGAGAGAGAACAGTCAGCAATCAACTATTAATATATTTTTTTGTTTTTGAACTCACCAATTAGCCTAGCCCCAAATTAAGCACTATAAGGCTTGTGTTATGTGATGCTATGGTAACGGATAGAATACATATACTGTACTTATATAGGTAAGTCTATTTAAATAGAAATACATATTTAACATCCATGACTGGAGTAAAAATGCTCGTATTCATCACGCAAACATCTGCCCCCACCGGGATTCGAACCTCTCGAGACGGCGACACCATGAAACCCGGCGTATAAACCACTCGGCCACGGAGGTGGTCACCCGTGTTTACACGGATTGTATATCGATTGGACATTTCTTGGGCGAGATAATAGCCTATAGTTAGTCGCATACACACGCACAAGCACACTGCTGAAGTTTTGCCTCTGTGCCTTCTTTATTCATGTGGTGTGTCGCTGTCGCAGAGTCATTGCCCTTTCCGATAACTCCCTATTGTTCCCGTCGGGAGCGCAATCACTGGCAGACTTAATCAAATGCATTGCAAGCGTCACAGGATTTTAAAAATAGAACTCCATTTATTTTACTGTGTTAAAGTTCAATCTTTATAAGTCAATAGAATTATAGACATGTTCGTAATCAAATTCAGAAGATAAGAACAATTTTAATTTCTTTGTAATTTGTGGAATAACGAAGTTAATTAAATTACCTGTATAAAGATAAAAGGATTGTTGCTTTAGTTTTCACTATGGCAATTTACAAATTATTAATTTTCCGATTCCAAATATTAATTAATACACATGATAGAAATCATTATTTTCCATTTTTTTCTAAGTTATCATATGATAAGTAAATAAAAACAGTTTTATTAAGCTTTGATTAATCACCCGATGGATTTTCAAAAGTTTAAGTGTAAGTTAAGGTTTCCTTATTGTTCTGCGTTACTTTCATTGATTTTTTTTTACTTCATATTTACACTAACATACATTTGATCAGTGGATTTGATATTGTGTTTATTATTGAATGCTCCTTATTTGTGTTATAGAATATTGTATTGATTGTATCACATTGATTTGAAACAATGAACGCGTCATCATCGTCAACATCATTACACAATCATCTTGTCTTGTAATAACGAGGCCTTGTTTTGGAGTGTTTGAATATAATGGCTCCTCACATAATTGAAACATAGTAGGTAGTCACCTTTACAGTAATAGCAAACTAAAAATTTTTAAGGAGAGCTTGGACTAAGTGGTTTTACTACCTGAATTTGAACGCCTGATATGAAGATAAGTTTACTATATTGGAAAATAGCATTTTTAACCGGCTTAAAATATTAAAAAAATAAACAGATAACTAAGGTAAAATTCTCCGCTACATCAACCAATAAAAATACCTAGCAAAATTAAAAATATAAAAAAACCACCTGCTTAAAAATTAAGTATAAACAACTGAAAAGGAAAAACAAGTCCAGTAGTCTAGAATTCTGTTAAGTAAGGAACAAAGCTACCTTAACTGTCTGGACCTGTTATTGCTAAAAATTGAATCCATTTTAGAATGGATTCTATGGTGGAGCTACACCGTAATGATGCTTTCTGATTGCAGATAACTGCCGGGACCAACGGCTTAACGAGTCTTAAGAGACCACGTATAAGCTCAGAATAGCCAGCAGATCCAAGGCCAGCGTCTGCACCATCAAGCTCCTCAAAGCTTGATAATAATTATCATCAGCCTATTAATGACCTCACGCCTTTCCTATGAATGGAATAGGGATAGGGCTGCCATCTCTAAAATGTGACAACCAGGATAAGACGCGTGATAACCCCGGATTTTGGAGCGCAGAACCCGGACAGACCAAAAAAAACAGTTAAAAATGTCTCAAATCAACTTTTTTATGTTGATCTAGGCAAAAGAGTAGGCGGTCTACCTCATAATAAGTAAGTGGTCACTGCTGCCCATGGACACTTGCAGCACCAAGGGGCACTCATGCGTTGCCGTAAATTTTTAAACCCGGACTACAAATAAAACCCCGCCCGGACGCTCCCCGGACGCCCCGTAAACTAGGACAAATCCGGGGAAACCCGGACGGATGGCAGCCCTAAATAGGGAGATTGGGCCATGACCTACAACGCGGGCCCGGTGCGAATTGGTGGCAGCTAACGACTGCAGATGCAGTCGGACCAACGGCTTTACATGCCTTCTGAAGCACGAAGAAGCTCAAGATAGTATTTTATTTATACTAACTTCAACGATCGCATCCGAACGCGCTAACCGTTTGCGCCATCGAGCGCCTCATAATCATCGGTTTTACGATCGCTTTTTATACGCGATCGCATTGTCTCCGAATAAGATCTTTGGCTAAACCAGTTATAAATCTATCTTACACTGTAAGTATGAGAAGGAGGGTTTGCCAAACCCACAAAAGATATGATTTATGTCCCTGTACCTATGTATATGTTGCAGTTAGGTTTTATATTTCGGTATATTACATACTGACTGGTTGTTTTCAAGTTAAGCGGGTTGTTTAGAGGAATAACATTTCCCCACCTTAACACTGGTTTGAAGACACCGAACATTAACACCAGTGTGAAAGTTAATTAGTGGATAATGATGCACTCTAATTTCTAAGTAACGATAACAAAATTTAACTGACAATAAATTCAAAAGAAAAATAGTGCACTGGATGTTATCTTTTTAAATAAAGAACTACCTTTTTTTCGCCGTTATTAATGTTGTTACAGTAAGCGCAAGCGAATATAAGAAATTGGCACAAAAACTGCCAAAGCTTGTAAGCATGTGCACAATTACATTACGGTTAGTCGTGTTGAAGATTGTGAACCTTTTAAGAGGACTTTTATTTAGTCGTGTAATAATGCGGCCGGCTTATCGTCGCCTTGACGCAACACAGCTAGCCAAAATGTAATACGGCGAAATCGAAAGTCTCACTGCTACGTTCAGTGATATGCTACGTATGATATGGACTGTTTCCCTTCATACTATATTCATCGTGGTGAGTGCTCAGTTTATATGCTGACATCTGATATTTACGTGACACAATATAGCTCTCAAAGCAGGTACCTACGGCAGCAAACCGTTATAAATTTGCTTTAGCAGGTGCGAGCGAATCCTACTTAAGACTGTTTTCCATTAGGCAAAGCAAAGCGAAGTTATGATTAATTATGATTTTGCTAGATTTAGGCGTTATTATTTTTGGGTTTGATAAATTAAACAATTCACGCAGCGTTTATTCGCTGTATGCTTTTTAATGGTGAAATATTCATATGGTGGTAAATTCAACGGTATTTTGTATAAGGAAAAAGATGGTGTGGTTTTATGGAATCATATTCATGATGCAAATGAAAGTTTAAAAACCATTAATAAAAAAAGACCTTCCGCGACGGGCATCGAACCCGGGCCGCCCGCGTAGTAGGTGAGCTTTCTAATACTAAACCACCGATGCTGATTATTTTAATAAAAGATGTAATACGACATGCTAAAGATTAACGAATCAATTTGAGGTGATGTAATAGAAGTTTCACTATAATAAAATTATATGCCTTTTTCTCTTAGGTTTCCACGCACACGTTTCATTAAATATCAACTGTGCTTGTTGTACATAACGCAAGTGCGGTCCTGCGTGGAATATTGCTCGCACCTCTGGGATGGCTCCGCCAAGTACTTGCTCGATGCTTTGGATAGGTTACAGCGGCGCGCGCTCCGCATCATAGGCGATGAGAAGGTGACTAAACACCTCGAGTCTCTTCAATTACGCCGTGACGTGGCGTCACTAAGCATGTTCTATCGTCAGTACCACGGCAAGTGTTCCTTCCCCTTTCCTTCAGAGGACCACGCGCGCTGGCCTTCGTTGTCACCGTTTAACTGGGGCCACAATTCCAACGCGTACAAAGAAATTTGGTGACTCATTTATTTGTCGCACTATCCGTAAATGGAATGCTCTGCCCGCTCACGTGTTCCCTCCCTCTTACAACGTGGGATCCTTTAAAAGAGGCGTGAAGAAGCAACATGCAGGCCGGCAGGGTGAGGATGGCTGGTGTGGCAGGTAGAACTTCTGTATCAGCTATCTTCGCGTCTGGACTTCACCTTCACTTAACATCAAGTGAGGTGGAGTCATTTGTCGGACCTATCTATATAAAAAAAAACAAGTTTAGGAATGAATGTCTAGGAATGAATCGTTGTTCAGTTGCAAGGATCTGTGGTTTATCAAATCTTTCTAGCATGATACGCGAAGCTATTGAGATTAAGAAACATCAATATTTCACTAGGAAAGATGGTTGGTATATACAACCAGCTTCGGAACCCATTATACAACAGATAAAATCCCAATCCCGAGCACACACTGCAAGACCAACAGATACTATTAGTTCTTTTTGTTTGCATGATTTAACACATGAAAGCGACAGGAAGCCTCTCTGAGTTTGTTTCGCCAGTTCTTCTCAAAAAGGTCTCCCAATTTTGGATCTGGTGGTAGTTTTCGGTAGTTAGGGTCAAATAAATGAACTTAAAATTATAATAAATAAAGGAATTTATTGAATAAATTAGCTGATAAATTCATACATAGACAATAAAGTTTTAAAAATCTTCCAATGAAATATCCGAACGCTCAATAAAAGTCTTTCGAAGGTAACTCGACAAAGTAAATAAAATCATAATTCTGACGACGCAGCCTGAAAAGGATGCGAAACGTCACAAATAACTAAATCAGTGCATCTACACCGTTGAAACTTGTTTTAATTATATAAACCTTAGTTTACTATAAAAATATCCTTAAAATATATTATATTGTTTGTTATGGGTGATTTACTCTGATTAAGAACAGGTATATTGGTTTTGACGTGACAACGTCTTATAATTCGATGGAGCCGGCTGTACGCACGAAAAAACATGACTCATGCGGCGTTACCTCGCTCTGAGGCGTTCCATTTAAGGCTTGAAGTGCAAGCGAAAGCGCGCAACGGCGATAAAGAGGCACAATCGGCCTCCGCGTTCGGCAGCGTTCAACATCTGTCTCTCTCCTACTTGAGTGAGCGATGCGTCCGCGTGGACAGCTGCTATACAATAATACATTTACATGTTTTCGTCAAGTATGGAGTGCAGTGAAAAGTGCACATTCATACTTGTAAAAACTATGTACATTGTAAAAAAACGTTGTCATGGTTAACTATCGTCAGTGAACCGACTTTACAGACAATCGATTTTTTTTCCATTCCGACGTAGTTGTTGCAAAATACTTAATATTTATTTTATTTCATACGTCGTCACAATAAACGTATAGCTGTAAATGTAGCACAAGGCCTATCCAAGTTTTAACCCAAATACGAGTCATATCCGACCACAATTGCTTTCACCCTACGCTTTCAAAGATTTTCGCTTAATCCAGCTCCGCCGCTGTATTCTTTGTGATTTTATTAAATTACGGGTCGGGTTTTATTTTCCCCAATGGGGCTAGGAATGTATGTATATATCAATAGCGGGGAAATAATTTAGCAGCTTGAGAAATATTTGCTTCAAATATCTTGGGATCAGGTAAATTCTTTGTAAAGTATTATCCGATAAATATATAAGTACAAAAAATTCAGTCTTACAGATTGGCTTCTTACATTTGCTGTCCTTGTAAATTGTGGGAAATTAACTAAAATTGCGTACATACAGTCAGATTAATAAACATCGTAGTGCAAAAACTGATTAAAATAGGGATGATGACTATTTTTTTCTTCGTTTATAAGGAAGTTTAACAAAAATTGATTGAATTGATTATTGGACACGCACTTTTTGGTTATTTACTGAACCATAACATTACAGATATATCTTTAAAATATAACAATAATTTAAAATTTCTCATGGCGACACGTTTTGGTAAAATGTTTACTAAAAAGTGACGTCATGAGCCCCCAATTCCAACCTTTGTAATTTTTTGGGTCATTGACAATTTAAATAAAAAATAAGTGTCCATTATTTTTTGATATATAAATGGCATAATATGTATTTCCTATTGCTTAGGTAATAGTTCGGTTATAGGTAGTAGTTGCTTAGGTAATAGAGCAGCTGGCACAATTATTCACACACAGTAGCATCCATGTCAATATACACTAACCCCCTTTATTACTAAACGAGGAATAAAATTGAACTAGTTACGTCTTCTTTTGTTCATATGACCCGATTGACATTTGTCATTCAATGAACAGGGACAAAACATGGAGTAACTTATCCAAGCTTTGTCTTCGTTTACTAAATAAGGGGGTATGGTGCTTTTAGACAACGCGGTATCTAGTTGACCGAAGGGAAACCAATCATTCATCTAAGCATTCAAAGTTATCAAAAATATCTTGTTAGTACAGAAAAGTAAACGCTAATCTGGGGTAATACAGTTCTTAAGTTTTTTTCAAGTATTTTCTATTAATTATAAAGGTACCTATAATTTTGTGCATGACTTAATTGACGTGTCTCTTGTTTGGAACAAGTAATTTGAAACAAAAAAAAGAATACTTAGATAATCCATTATTATTGACGAACTCCGTAGCCGAGTGGTTTGTACGCCGAGTTTTATGGTGTTGCCAACTCGAGAGGTCCCGGGTTCGAATCCCGGTGGGAGCAGATGTTTATGTGATGAATACGAGCATTTGTACTCCAGTCATGGATGTTTAATATGTATTTCTATATAAATATGCTTATATATGTACAGTATATGTATCCGTTACCCTAGTATCCCACAACACAAGCCTTACAGTGTTTACTTTGGGGCTAGGCTAATTGGTGTGAGTGTAAGAAATATTTATTTATTTATAATACCAGGGATTATTTGGAACACCTACATAAAGCGATAAAACGTGTTGGATGTAATATCGGCTGGTGGCGCGTCGGAGTGAAATTAATTTTCGCGAAGTTAAAAATCCAACGATAGCTAGCAAGGTCAAGCATTCAAGCTCTAAATGAACGCATGACACGCATGTTTGGGAAACTATACTCGTGGTACAAAACGTACAAGGGGAGTTTCCTACAGGTAACAGGGCTGCAAAACTTTTTATAATACCTACATACATAAATAAAATTAGTTTTTCGCTAAAACAATGTATAATAATAACAAAAACTGTCAACAATGGTTTTCGTCATAAGAAAAAAATCGCTAATATCAATGCAAAGTTTATGAAAAACGAATATTAAAGGAAGTGAAACATAATGTTATCTCTATTTTTTGAAGTGAAAACTTCTTTAGCGGCGTTGTACACTTTTTTTTGTATGAGTAAAAAATATTAAACTTGCGTCAGGTTAAACACGTGGGCTGATCGCATCATGACACTATAAAATTGGAAAGGTTAAAGAAAAGTTTACTAGAAAAAAAAATCTTTAGATTTGAACATCTAGCAGTTAAATGCTTAAAAAATAAATAAAATCATTGGAAAGGTTGTTTACTTTCAATACATTAGACGAAACATAGTAATATTTTATTTTATCGTATTATAATAATAAGTTTCTATCTAGGACATCCACGTGGCAGCTTTATTGCGAAGAATTTTTTTTTACAATAGATGTCGCTAGGTGCGCTTAAATGTGATTCATGTAAGTGGATTTCTTAACAATAGATGTCGTTAAGTGCGCTTAAACGTGATTCATGTAAGTTGATTTTTCTGAGAGATAAACTTTTTTAATGTAATATAAATTGTCATGTTTGTGTACGATAGCGCAATAAATAAATATTGTATTCTACCACATACATGATAGTACTTTTATACTGATAATTAAAGCAATTCCTCCAAAGTCCTCAAGCGAGTATATAGATATAAAAAATACGTATTTCGCATTTTTTTCTCGCATAGTTTATTAGACTGAACTATTTTAAATTAATTAACGAATAATTTTGACGACCTCCGTGGCCGAGTGGTTTGTACGCCGGGTTTCATGGCTGTCGCCGACTCGAGAGGTCCCGAGTTCGAATCCCGGTGGGGGCAGATGTTTGTGTGATGAATACGAGCATTTGTACTCCAGTCATGGATGTTTAATATGTATTTATATAAATATACTTATATGTATTCTATCCGTTACCCTAGCATCCCATAACACAAGCCTTATAGTGCTTACTTTGGGGCTAAGCTAATTGGTGTGAGTGTCGGAAATATTTATTTATTTATTTTATTTATTAAATAGTCCGCCAGTTCATTAGTGCAGAAGTCAAGCAATCAGCGATTTCGTTACATAGAACGTGGTTAGCTAATCTCAATTAATCCATCCTAAAACCTAATCTAATTTGATTAAAATTACACTGCTATTGTAATTAGCCTAAAATTAAAATTTCTGAAATATTGTACTCTGTGAAATTAGTCAAAGGTCTAAATTAAAATGCTCGAAATTGTTCTAAAAATATGTCTTACAGAAGTGTTGGTAGCCCTTAATGACAGTTACACACCGTTATTTATGATAGTAAGGGAAGGTTTTTCAATGGATTACACTAAAAGAAAATTCTTACAAAAGGTAAAGTTTCATGTGTGCAGCGGAATAAGTCTTTCTTGCGTTTTCATTTTCTTCAAAGCAGTTGTTGATTATGTTAGAGATTAATAGCATTTTGGTTTGATAGGTGTCTTAGAAAACAGTAAACAATTTATTATGTTTTGTAACTTCATTGCACAGACAGTAAAAGGTAAAAGACAAAAAAATAATGTAGGTCAGATTTTGGTGACTTTTGCGGGGTAGTATTCGATCAATTCAATATGTATACGATTATGTGTACCATGTATAATTACGAAAATAAAAGACATCAACGCGTTTTTACAAGAACGATTTTTTTACAGCGCTAATGTACTATGGAAGCTAACAGACGCAATTGCACTATTAAAGATTATGTACATGTAACACAATGAACTTATTTACTTTATTTTGATTGGTGTTGGGTAGGACACGACTTGAAAAAGAGTTTGTAAGAGTAGCCTCTTTTTTGTACTGAACCAGTACAATGTCCCACTTCAAATGAGGCGAGGCGTACTGAAGCTCGGCAATACATTGGAAGTGACGAGTACAAATATGACGTTGAGGCGTACAGAAGCTCGACATTACGTTTGTGTGCACGAGGAGCACCTCCTCTACGCACTATCAATCTTGCTGGATCCAGCATGCAGGACAGCGCTATACACGTAAAACAGATAGAGATACAGATGGATAGTGCGTAAAGGACTTAAATGAAATGTCACGCCTCGCTCTCTCTCTCAGACTTACGAAGAATGAGTGAGTAATGAGACGCGACTATCGCGACATTTAATGTGAAGTAGTACATTTTAAAATTTTGAGCCGCTCTTACAATTTGGTGTCATGTCCGGGACAAATGTACCGCCTCTTGTAAGTCCTACTCAACACTAATTTTGATTATTATTGTTGATTATTTATACAAATAGATTTTTTATTATTGACATTGATAGTGTCAGATTATTATTGTATTTTTTTTATCAATTTAATTTATTTACGAAAGTGCAATATTGTAATTTTCTCATAACATTAATTATACAATATTTTCGATTACTATTATACAGATTGGGTGTTTATATTATTGACATTTATATTTTTTGTTATTGGTCACAATGTTTTGTTTATTAATGTGCAAAAGTTGATAATTTTATCTTAAGTACTTTCAAAACAATATAATATTGTTTAAGAATAATAAAAAAAAACAGGAAGAAAGGGAGCAATGTAATATATTAAACTTGATTCTAAATGGAGGAGTTTCTCAATTCGTCATTATATTTTTTTTATTGTTGTTCGCCCATATCTCCAAGAAGTGTGGACTTCGCCAATTCTCGGCTTCAGGGTCCCCTTAGGAACTCGCCGTCCCCAAACCTGGTGACGCTGTAAAGGTCATCTGCAATCAACAGCATACACACTCAAAAAAATATCTCAGTATAGAGCCGCGCTGCATGAGGCCGGTGTCCCATGGCAGCGTGGGCGTCCGCTCCGTGGTCCCGCTTAACGCAGCTCAGGCCCTTACAATGATTAAAGCTTCAACAAACAAATTTTAATATTAGAACTTTGAATTATAAATAGAAAACGCGCCCATTCATATTTGATTAAAGCCGTTCGGAAGTTTCGCGTAAGTACAGCACAGGCAAAAGGTTCCTTTGAGCAAAGTTCATAATTGTGAACTTGTATCGTAATTGCTTGTTTATCCCAAGCGAGTACGTACAATCAAAGGGCCCGCCCGTATCCCTAGTCGACCGCCGTGTTCTTGTTTGACGCACGATTGTTCAACTTTTCGTGTTCAGTTGTTTACTTTATTATTGTTCTCGTCCAATGCTATGTTCCGGTCTGTTCACAAAAACAAAAGTTTATTAATTAAGTACACACATTTTATTAATATGTCAGGGAAAAGCTTTTGTTTTGAGCACGTTTTCCACAATAAAAGTTTATATAAAGAATTGAAAAAAGCTAATAATACTTTATTTATTAATCCATACTAATATGTATTATAAATGCGAAAGTGTGTCTGTCTGTTCTTTCCTCTTCTTTCTTCTACCTCTTCACGCTTAAACCGGTAGTGTTTAGATGAAATTTGGTAAATAGATAGGTCGAGTACCGGGAAAGGACATAGGCTCTTAAAATCTCAGAAAACAGCCTTTAAGGGCGAAAGTGGAAGTTTGTATAGAAAACCAATTTTTCCACCCCGTCGCGGACAACCACTACTACACTATAAATCCATAATACATATAATTTTAATAAAATAAACATAAAACATACATCTTCCGGTAAACTACAGGCAGCCAGCCTTGTTTGCAGTGCGGCCACCTGCGGTAGTATTTATTTCATATTTTGTTCATTAGGATTACTTACCATACGAATAGCTCTCAGCATTGGTTTTGGGCTCTTTGGATTTTAGGTACTCAAATATGGTTGCAGAGAACACATCCTATATTTTTCCCCGTCCAGTTATAGAGACATGGTAGGAAGCATTATAATCTTATAAGAAGTGAAGTGGCGACTGTCATTATAAGTATAGAAAAGCTTTACACAAAGCAATTTGTTTGGTAAAAATGCCAGAAAACATGCCAGCCTTGGTCAATCTGAAACTGCACCACAACATCTCCCAATCCACGAGACAGAGCTCTTTCTTTTTCGATACAACAAAAATTTGGCGCCTCCGAAACCGGTTATTTCACTTTCCACGGCCCCAGTCCATTGAACAAAACAGATATAACGAGCGAATCATCTCGCCGAATGAGTCAGAACGATCAGTTTTTTGGATGCTTTCTCCCACACCTGTCCGAAAGGAGCACGGATCACGGATGCGAACACTTTCCACTGGGGGGAAATGGGACCAGCGGCGTTTTGCATGGCCTTGATTCTAGCAGCCGAGAGCGACGGCGGCGCGTGGCTGGCGCGCTAACACCAGTCTTCAACGGAGAACCGAGCGAAACACACGTACCCAACCATTAAAACAACAAACTTACACTCCGAACACGCGACGCGAGTGCCTGTTGTGCTACAAGTGTGAAACAGTGACAACCAAGTGATTCTGTTACCATATCCAGGATACATTAGACCCCAATCTGGAGCGCAACAACTTCATAAGCAGGTGTGTGTTCCGAGAAATATTAATTACACCGTTTCGCGCGCTCTCTCCTTTTGTTTTCCAATAACCATGAATGGGTTTAGCGTCCATTCAACACCTGCAAAATGTACCTGTAGTTATATTCAATATCTCAGCTATGACATGCCAATTGATGCTGCCGTGATGTGGTTTTTATTTTGCTTTTCACGCAAAAATGTGAAAGTTCCAGAACTGCGCGTAAGAAACATTATGAAAAAGTAACTTGCATTATCGCGATATGTCCCCGTAGCATGACCAACACAATTTACATTATATTACATTTTTTATCGTGTCTAACTGTCAAATTTCATAGTAATTTGACAATTGATCGTGATAAAAACGAGCTCTTTATCATATCGCGGCTAGGTGGATTAAATAAATCGTTAAATTTATTAAATACCTCAATTTATTGTTATTTACGGTACGTTCCGAAGTCTCGTACTTCATTATAATAACTGCAATGTCGGACGAAAAGTTTTTAAGGATTTCTAAATTGCTGTATGCAGGCATCATAACAATAGTTGAACAGTGTATATAGGTAGGTAAGTATAATCTTTTTTCAATGTCAGAATTGCATGCAAAAGTTAAATTAGTTTGTATCACAGTTAAGCTTAATAAAGCATACAAATTATAGGTACACACTTCCAAACGTAATAAATCAAAGTGTGCCATTTTATTGGGCCAGTTATTTGATGGAAAGATTAGAAACTTGCCCGTTGAGTCTGAAGATGGATTAGGATTCAGCTTACTCACATTTTAATTTGTTTGCAGTAACAAAACAAGAAGGGTCCTTTTACGAAGTAATTAAGTGTCAAATAAAGACGCGTTTCATGATGAAACGCTGAAATAAAACTCCGGTGAAGCCTGTATTTAGCGTCGCGTTTTGTAAGCTTACCAAGAGAGCTTTAAAATAAAATTTAGATAAAAACTTTACGTTTTGCAGAAGGTTGGAATAATGTCATTATAATTAACGATATAATCAGTGAATGATTTACATGATAGTGTATCTATTCATATTTTCAGCTCTCTATATCCGTATTCACAAATAACCAATTAAGTAGGTAAACTGCAAAGTAGATTTAATTTCATTTCAAGTAAAATTTTCTGGATATAAAGCTGATGTAACTTGTTTTCAATAAATTAATTCATATATCATTGTGGTTTATGCTGCCAGTTTTTTTTTAATTTTCGTGGAAGCTAAGTAATTTTCAGGAAGACTAAACGTCATACTTCTTCTATTTCGGAAAGCGCATTAAAAGCTGTTCGCGTATTTTTAATGTCCATATAATTTTATATTACACCAAACCAATGCAAGATGTGGCGTATTGTGTTGATTTGGGATCGAAAACAATGCTAAACACACAATCACAAAACCTCAAACAATGAAATAATAGATACCCGATACGTTTATCTGATGATGATAAAGTTTAAATAAATGATGTTTAAATGTGAACATTATTTAAAGAAAAGTTTACTAGAAAAAAAAAAATCCACGCGGACCAGGCAGCGGACGGGACCTGGTCCGCGTGGATTTTTGTTTCTAATAAACTTTTCTTTAGATTTAAACATCTAGCAGTTAAATGCTTAAAAATAAAATAAAATCATGAACATTATTTATTCATTTATTTAAACTTTATTGCTACAATAAC
This sequence comes from Chilo suppressalis, assembly GCA_902850365.2. Taxonomy (NCBI): domain Eukaryota; kingdom Metazoa; phylum Arthropoda; class Insecta; order Lepidoptera; family Crambidae; genus Chilo; species Chilo suppressalis. Next base: position 4,660,173 of record OU963910.1, read on the forward strand.
AAAATGAAAAAAAGGCGGACTTAACACTAAAAGTATTCTCTGCCAGTCAACCTTCAGGAATACAGAATGCGAATGCGGCTTTAGTACAAAAGTAATTAATAAATAAAAACATACCATTAACACGCACACACACATACACACACTGATACATACACATATGTACATACATACATATTAAATTGAAATCTTAAAGACTTATGAAATCAGTTTAACGTTAGTATGGAAGGCTTTCCAGAAGAAGTGCATGAACGTTGCATGAATTCGTGTTGACTGTAGGACCCAGCATTCAACAAATTTGTTATACATAGTCATAACACAAGCAAAGATCAAGTGGAAGAGTTTATTTAAAAATATGCTATCCAAAAACAATAACATCTGCGTCATAATTTTAAAATAAATATGTTCTGGTTGAAAATTTATCATAGTCATATGTTCCAGGAATATAAATAAATAAATCATAACTACTAACAACATCCTCCCTAAAGAAAACTTTACTAGAAGAAATTCCACACCGACCAGGAGGTCTACTCTAATTCAATGAAAAACACGATTGCGTTCAAATCTACGCACGCTTCTTACTATTTTTCTTGTTCGTATCTAATTAGAATAATATTCGTTTTATTATTTAATAAGATTGAGGTTTAGAATCCCCAAGCCTACTCAACGGAATTTTGGGCTTGATAATTTATCGTAAAAATAATTTTAACTTCAAATTAACGAAATTATATATATATCGTTTAAACTTCGTGTGGAAGGAATTCTTTACATTCCTATTTCTCGCGGTTTGATGTTTTAAATTAACAATACAAACATTCTCCCTGCTATACGAGTTTAATTTGTTTACTGACTTATTGTATGGTAACTCTATTGCTGTCTGTCCGTTAGTCCGTGTGTCAGGAGCTGTATCTTTGGAGCCATAATAGAGAGACCGGTGAAATATTCACAGAATCTCATTTAATTAAATTGAAAGACTGCCCTACGTAAGGAAAGTTGATATTTTCAAGGTTCTCGTATTCACTTCCTATAAAATACTAGCTTTCCGCCCCAGCCTTGCGCGGTTTTCAAATCGGCGCAGAAGTTTTTGGGTACGTTCGTTACAAACATACCAAAATAGAAATCTTTCCTCTTTATAAAATAACCTAGTAGTGATGACGGACTTTGCGAATTTTTTTATCTAACGTAATTCAATTAATATCAGTTTTAACAACGTCTGCTTTCTTTTTTAAGACTGAGTTCTGAATTAAAAAACTTATGTATGAATTCTTTTGTTTGTCTATGGTCGAATGACTTGCATCCTTATTCTGAGGTTGCACCACTGCATTATTTTCATGGTGTCGAGATATTATCATAATTATGTTCAGTCGATTAAAATCATTAAATGTAGCATTTTTTTCAAGTAAATTAGTATAATGTCCCAGGTCTGGGTTTATGGAACTGTAATATTTAGATTTCCATAACACGATTTTTGTAATGTTTTTGTTAAATAAAGATATTTTACAACTGTTTATCTGCTGATAATAAGCAATAAAGTTAATATTTTATTATTTTATTTTGACTTGTTCTTTTTCTTCGTTTTATTAACGTCTAAATATATTGGTGAGTACGAGTACTCAGTAAGAGACGAGTCTCTTGATAAACATTTTCTCCGTAAGCTACGTTTTAACGCAAGAAGAAAATTACTTTGTTGGCAAATTCTTGCTACAGCTTTTACGGGTTCTAATATACGACCTCCTTGCCGGCTTTATATGGAGAAAGATTTTAGCCATTAAACATTTCCATGGGGCATCTCGATATTAAATGTAGCAGGAATATGCGATAAGGAGTTATTGTTCTATCAAAAGTTAGATTATAAGTTTGGGGTTTTGTATTTAAATGTATGGTAAAACGGAATTCTATTAGGCTAAGAACCCACAGCGCGATTTTACGCCCGCTTCGACCGCGGGACCGTGATTCGGTAGAATATGAAATTGTAGGTAAAACGCAAAAGCAAATTTCACGGCGAGAATAAGTCCTGTCATGTATCCGTAAACCAGCGGCTTTTCGTCGAGGGCGACAACTCTGCATTGCACGGTTCCTGGGATAGGTGGTGACCTTGATGCTCCGAGGCACCGCACATGACAGGGAGTCCGGAAACGGGCGATCACCTTGCGGGGTCAGCTGGAAATCGGGTGACGCGAACACACGCGCAGTCCTGGCGTGCATTGGGGAAACTGCGGTCCTCACAATGTGTGTTGGGTGACCGGTGCAGGAGTATTATCTGGTTCTTGCTGACCCTGTTCAGGGCATAAGGTGGGGCCTTGCTCATTTCAGCGAGTCCTAGGGTTGACTGAAATAAGCAGGGAGGAGTCCCAGATACTTTCTTCTCGCTCCCCCAGTGATTGAAGGAAGCGTAAGGCATTACCCAGACACAAAAAAGGTATGTAACACAGAAAACTGCAATCTCATGAGTATTGAAAATAAAACAGCTGCGAAAAACCGTTCCGTGAGTCCTTAGCCTTACTGTTTCCATCAGTCCGTCTGTTAGCTAGCACAGTGTGTATTTCTGATGGCATTTTAACCATTTTTAATACTTTTACAATCACAATGACTAGCGGTTCCAGTTACTTATCAACTAAAGGCTCAAACACCTCTACCGTGCTTGTATATGCTTATGCTTCTACCATATTAGATGGCTTATTAATATGCATTAATAAATTATTTGCTCCGAAGCGACTAAGGCAATTTCCAGTCATGAACTTCATTATGTTGAATTTGCCTACGCTTTAGTTCATTAAATCAAAGGCTTCCCTCCACAAACTCTCAAAACATACCACGTATTACCATTATATGTTTGTTTAATATGTCTAATTAAATCGTATGAGTAAAATAGGAGCAGGAGCATGTTAATTTGTTATTAAATTATTAAACTTTTTTATTACCGTAAATTTACACTACGAAGAACCGGCTAAACAAATTGGAATTCGCACTTTTGAGGTTCCGTACCATATTTAGAAAATTCTAAGGTTCATGTGGATTTGGAAAAACAAACATCTGAAAGTTTGTAAGTTTTGTAACACAATCGCGCAGAAACGGTTGAACGAACATAAAAATTTCGCACACATATCGCTTACCACCTGCCCCACTAGCATAGGCACCACGATATGATATATAACACGATTCATCACGCTCAATTGTCAAATTACTATGTACTGTGACAGTTAGGCGCGGGGACTGGGTTGAAACATAGAAATACTATTTTTCTAATAGAAAAATGTAAGGTACCTGGGAGATTCTCATAAAATTACTATAATGAGGGCGCTTGTAAATAATGATAATTTGTTAAGTTTTACTGAAAATCGAGTTCAGATGTTTGTCAATCTGTTTATCCTTTTTTGTAATACTTGTATCTATAAATGGTCAATAAAAAAAATATACCGTGATGAGAGTGTCAGTTATGCCGCGTTACTTGCTCAGATAAAAACAAAGTAAAATTATAGCGAGTATTTCACTTTAAAGGGAAATAAGATAAGTATTTAAGCTTATTTATAGATCAAAATTACGGGAATTGGAATATCGGTTAGAGTTTTAAAGGGAATGCATATATTAATGTGGAATATAGATTAACATTGATGAAATAGCTAGTGCCTATGTCGCTGATATACTAATGCCAATCCAACTGGATCCACCTTACATACACATTTTTCGTTTTCATATTAAATTATTATTAGCTGCTGCATTTATGTAAATCTGCCATAAAACCAATTATTAGACTATAACCCTCTTATTAATAAACAAGAAATTAGCTTAGACTAGTTACACCGTGTTCTGTTCATATCACTCAAAAGCCATTTGTCATTCAATGAACAGAGACAAAACATAGAGTAACTAAGCCAAGCTTATTCTTTGTATTCAAAGTTTGTATATTAATAAGGGGGATAGAAACATAATAATTCTAAGGTGTATTCCGTAATATGTACCAGTATACTGGCCAGTGCTAATGACGTCATGGATCGACGCTATACTGGTGAATTGTTCCGAAATATATTGGCCAGTGCACTGACCACATAAATCGACGAAATATTAAAAATAGTCCGAATAAAGAAGATTTTTTATTCACGTCATCAATTAAAAGGAATTCTTTTTGTTCGGATGCCATTATTGTTCTTTAAATAAAAAAGAAATAAAATTCGAATGCATCTCACGCACGCGTATTCGTTTTCCCGGTAAAAATGTGGTAGCAAACCAGTACAATATGGCGTCGGATTCGTGAAATCATTACCACTGGATAGTATTGGTGTACATTTTGGAATACACCCCTAATGTTCCACATTCCTTTATTCAAAAAATAAAGTCCGCATAACCCTTCAGTGAAACGTGACGGGTAAATAGGCAGGTGTTTTTCCCGCCTTTTTGTCTCGGATTTCCAAGTTGACTGACGTGAGTGGTGGGTTGATGCTGCGCGCGACACACGCGACAAAGCTTTCGTCCACTTTGTCCTCGGGGCTAACTAAGAGCGAGCCCTTGCGACACGAGGGAACAACAATGACTTTCAGAGCACACCTTGTTTTAGGCTGACGTGTGGTATTTTCGAAGTATGCGATGCGGGTGAACCTTATGGTCCAACGAACAGAATTGAAATTGCAAACTCGCATTCATGCGGTTACAAGAAGGTATTCGTATAATTCAAACCAGAAGAGAACCCTGATAACCAGCCGAAGAACAACAACATCGTTAAAATGATAATAGAACTTTATTGAGTTATCTTAAAGTACTTTCCACCTACATTCACGCAGATAAACGTTTTAAGAAACAACAAGAGCAAATGAAGATTGATGGGCAAAGATTAATCCATACCTTTTGTAACAATGAGGCCTAAACCTCATACACGTTTTTGTTGGTGGATAATTTCCGATTCGTTTTTGCGATAATGCCCCCGTACTTCTATTGCGTCGTTATTATCGCAGTAGTTTGTAACTTCGTAGCCGTTCTAATACATAATGGACTAAACACAGATATTGCAATAGCGCATCTGATATTATCGATCGATAATACCGCGCCCATGGCGGGAAGGCTTCAAGAGTTGTAAAGTACAACTTATAAGGCTCCAGACGGAGAGGAGACTACCCCCGTAGGAAGATGCCATCCGCCTGGAATACCTCTGGAGGCATTCGCCACTTCTCGACTTGAGGTCCCTTAGGATCTCGCCGTCCCCAAACCCGGTGACGCTGTAAAGGTCAGTTGCGACCATACATACACACTCAAAAAAAAAAAAGCTTGGTTGACAGATAAGGCAAATGGAAAAATGGAAATGGAATGCTCTACCTGCTCACGTGTTCGCTCCTTCTTACAATCTGGGATCCTTTAAAAGAGGCGTAAAGAAGCAACATGCAGGCCGGTAAGGTGAAGATGGCTGGTGTGGCGGGTAGAACTGCTTTACCAGCTATCTTCACATCTGGACTTCACCATCACTTAACATCAGGTGGGGTGGAGTCTTTTGTCGGACCTATCCATAAAAAAAAATGGCTCGTAACTTTGGAAAAGGCATTGGACCATTGGTTAATCATACATAAGAAACACAGGTTTTGGCTTGCAGCCAATACATTGTACTTTCACAAGGGGTTTCCATGAGTTTCGATACAACACATGTGATTAATAACCATAGTGACGACCTCCGTGGCCGAGTGGTTTTGATACAGGGTTTCAAGGTGTCGCCTAATCGAGAGGTTCCAATCCCGGTGGGCAGATACTTGTGTGATGAATACGAGCATTTTTACTCCAATCAAGGATGTGTAATATGTATTTCCATATAAATATATTTTTATTATCTTTTAATTATATATGTACAGTAATAAATAATATTTATATACAAATTTCCTAAACTTACTTATAAATAACATCCTATTTACAAAATAAAAAATAAGTCACCCCCATCGCCGCCGTCAGGGATGGTGCCCAATAGGCTGGCAGCATTGCCACGTTGAATGGCAAGGCTGATCCGTTGACCAAGATAGCTGCCAGCCTTTTGATCACCAGTAACTTCGGTGAGTCTCTTTGATATTTCCCTAAAAAAGGAACGAGCGCTTGGACCCCATGGGCCCATGGTCTCAACACCAAACGGCACAAATATATAGTTCTCATTGAGAGCTGAATATTTGCGCCGTTTAGAGCATTCAGCAGAGTCCGCCGCCGCACCCGCAGCAAGGGAGGTGCTCTCTGTGTGGCACGGAGCAAGCGTATCCGCGCAAGTTGCGTCCCACACAAGAGGGCGACCCTGCTTCCACGGAATGAGCGTCATTCCGTCAGGTCTCTTGCCATCGTCACGAAAGATGCCGCTAGGCTCAAGGACCGCTGGCACGTTGACTGCGACAAGAGCTCTGCGGATGACGTCATTGATGCAGGCGTGGCGGGAGACTCGGCCAGCGCTCATTTGGCATGAAAGACCATGGTGACCCAACTCACCGACGCGAGTACCGCAACGACAACGGTGGGGATGATTCGTCTTGACACCAAGTCGAAGCGATATTGCCAGAGACAGAGTGCTCTTGTCAAGCAAAGTCCCGATACTGGCTGAAGGTAAAGCTTGCAGCCAGTAGCCAGACTCTGCCTGAAAGACCGCTAGTAGTCGAGCACGCTCAGTGGCGTTTTCAGAAGAAGCTAAAAGATCACTCTGAAAACGCAAACAGAGCGGCTCGTCCCACTGTCTCTGAGAAGATAGAGAGGTTGGTGGATCCACTCCCGGGCATGCCCTAGACCAAGCGTTTCTAGCCTCTGCAAGGTGAGCCAACTCCACTACACCCAAAGACGGGCATAGTATTTTACTAAAGAGCTCGGCTGTACCATATGCAGAAGATAGAAAAGCGGGAAGGGCAATATGGGAAATATGACGAGTACCTAGACCTCCGAAACGAACAGGGAGAGAGGCCTGCTTCCAAGCGTTATCTGAAAATGAACAGTTTAAAATTTTGGAGAGTGTCTCTCTGAGCGAATTGTCAATAATTGCCAGCTGTCCTGGAAAGAGCCAAAAATGAGTGCTTCGTAAAAAATATATAAATTTTGGGGCGAACGCACAAAAACGAATTAAATATAAAGCCATGTGCGGGTTAATTTTCAAAATTTTTTCGGAGGAATGCTGGAATTTAGAAATTTGTTCATTAATAAAAATAGGAATAGCATCATCAAAAATCGGGGAACCTAAGAGACGGAGTGATTTATTATCAAGAATTTTTATATTAGGAGCTAAAGCCGAAAATTTTGTGACAATATGTTTTAACTGTTCAGGTGAAAATTTTGATTCTGGAATAAATAGCTCACATTTTGGAAAATTTAAATCAAGGCCAATACTTTTGAATTTATCGATAATGACGTGAAAATTCTGAGAGAACCGTTGAAATATCGCCAGCGATAGTTCCGTCGTCAAGGTACCATACATTAAATTTAGAATTTAGCGAATCAATAATGGGTTGTATAGCCAAACTAAAAATAGCGGGCCCAAGAGGATCGCCTTGCTGGCAGCCAACTGATGAATACAAAAGGCTGTTTTTGAAAATTAATTTAGTAGGTTTGCTGTAACATTGCCAAAGATAGTTATAAATAGAAGGAATTTTTTGTTGAATTACTGATAGCAAGGCACCTCTATCTACGGAGTTGAATGCGTTCTTGACATCCACCTTCAGCACCACCTCCGCTGCGTCGAGCGACAGGAAGGTGCGAAGAGCGTGCACAGCTGCTTCACAACCTCCCTTGACACCAAAACCAAGCTGAACCGGTTGGAATTCAGCTGAAACTGTCGGTAAAATGTGTTGACAACAAATTTTGGATGCTAAACGGCGAAAGGTGGAGCCAACAGCTATAGGGCGAATACCACCATCTTTTTTCTTTAAGGCAATTAAGTTGGCCCCGTAAAAGATATCAGCAATATCTTCTTCAACTTCACTTTTTATTATCTATATATGTATTCTCTGCGTTACCCTGGTATCCCATAACACAAGCCTACAGCGCTTACTTTTGGGCTAGGCTAACTGGTGAGTTTTAAAAAAAAGTTCAATGAAACTACTTAAATTTATACAAATTCGTTTTTTTCTCGTCTTCTGAATTTATAGTATTACTAGCGGGCGCCCGCGACTTCGTCCGCGTTTTCTTTAGTTTTTTGAGAATCCTTAAGGGACCTAACGTTTTTGGGGACAAAATCATGCTGTTATGTCTCAATTCAGGTAATAATTTTTAGGTGTGTAAAATTTCATCGAAATCCGTCCAGCCATTTTTGCGTGATTGCGTAAACAAACACACAAACTTACAAGCTTTCACATTTATAATATGAGTAGGATCTTATCACACTTCAGACAACAGGCCTCTCATAGTCAGCCGGTGTTAAGTGCTCAGTCAGCGTTTTTACCGTCTGTGTTTACATGGACATATACCTAGTATGTATTCAACTATATTATAAAGGATAACTAAACAATGTCTTGACCTGATGGCTATCACTCAAATGTTTGCACTCATGTTGCGTCATTGTCCGGTAAACTTTTTTTATTCGGGTAAGTTGGTATCTTTCTATACGATGACAGCATTCAGCATTGTTATAAAAAAAATCTTATATTACAGATGATGACAGCAGATTATGATAAAAAATGTCGTTGCGGAAAAATACTCGCATTTAATGTAAAGATCTAAGGATATCACGTATTAAAGTTATGTTCACTTTTACTTTTGTACCGCTTATTTTTTTTATTTGTATTTCCGCTGTTTTTATTCATGTGCTTGTTTTTATTGGGCAATAAAACGGTTCCCTCATTCTCCCTCCCTAAAATGAATTTCTAAGGGTTTTTCCTTGTTTTTTGAGAGTAATGACTTTTTTTTTTGAGGAGCTCCATGGCGCGGTTGCTTAGCGCGTTCCGCTGCGATCGTTGAATTTAAGCAACTTTCGCAGTGGTCGGTCATTGGATGGGTGACCGAAAATTTACTATCTCGTGCTCCTCCGTGCTTCGGAAGGCACGTTAAGCCGTTGGTCCCGGCTGCATCTGCAGTCGTTAGCACCCGCCAATCCGCACTGGGCCCGCGTGGTGGGTCATGGCCCAATCCCCCTATTCCATCCATAGGGAAGGCCTGTGCCCCAGCAGTGGGGACATTAATAGGCTGATGATGATGATGAATGACTTTTTTGAACTCGTTTAGATTAGATTACATTTCTTTATTGCAATGGTACAATGAGGTGGCATGTATGCAAAACAGATTATACCTATTTTACCAAAAATAGCAGGTAGTTTTTGACTTTTTAGTTCATTTATGGAATGATAATCGTGCTTAATTTTCGTTAAATATTAATTTTAACACAATGAAGCCAAGTTTCAATAGCTCCGTACACTTCGAAATGGAAAGTCACACATCAATGGCGCATTAAAACCTCCATAATTATAAACACAAATTGAAACCGCCCGAGCCATTCTTATTGAAATGAGCACCAAACCAACAATGTGGCATGAACTTCGAGCCTAAAAGTTAGTCGAATGTGAACTTTGAAACAAATGGGGTAAGGATTACGTGCTTAGCTGCAATCCGTGTACATACTATTGAGCTCAACAATAGCATACCAAGTGTCATTGTCGGTCGCATATGGTGTGGGATGATTGTATCTACGTTGAAACTTTGCCAGAAACATGACTCTTGGCTACGACTCGGATAGTAAAGAGGAATATGTGTCTTTTCCAGGGTTCCATAGTAAAAAAAAAATGCGTGCACCGACCACACATCTGAAGTGAAACTTCTTTTCTTCAATAACCTCACATTAGGCGGTGCATAAGGCATAGGGAAATGGAGTAGCGCACGCATCACTCATATATGTGTATATAAGAGCTGCGCACGTGTCCCACACACACAAACTACACACACATACACATATATATACATATAAAATTCTCGTGTCACGGTGTGCGTAATTGAACTACTCCGAAACGGCTCGACCGATTTTCGTGAGATTTTATATGCATATTCAGGTCTGTGAATCGGACAGACAACATCTATTTTTCATCCCCCTAAATGTTAAGAGTGGTCCAACCTTAAATTTTTTGTTCATACAAAAATACATACAACCCTAAATTTTCACCCTTCTACCACCAAACCCTATTTTTTTATGGCGGTACGAAGTTCTCTGGGACACCTAGTATATATATAAATAGTCGTGTGACGCTCGTGACGCATATCCGTTTCATACTTTCCAAAGGATTTGTCCATTTACACCCCGTCCGAAAAGAAGTTTCACTCCAAAAATTACAATCTGATTCCTAAACACGAATTGTGATAGCTCCGTAATCGTATCGTCATCGTCTAATTTTGTATGGAAGGAGAAGGAGGAAGGAGCCAGTTTGTTCTTACGTTCGGTAGGGGCGTTGCTTCTTCTTCGGCGCTACACTCTTGACAGAGTGGTCGTGGTCGTCACATCAGGGTTGGTGGCGCGACTCACAATACGCCGCCATTTCTCCCGCACTGCGGCCATTTTCGTGCACTTGTGAAGTGGACCGTTCAGTGTCGCTATTATCTGATCGGTCCAGCGCGTTGGTGATCTGCCACGCGCCCTTACGCCCTCGACTTTGCCCGGCACCATCAGTCGTTCTACTGATGCATCTTCTCGGCGAGAGATGTGGCCAAACAAAGTTAGAATACGACCTTGTACGATGGAAGAAAGACGTTTTTTGATGGACAGTTCCGGGGGGTGGATGCATTGGTTCGGAATTGTGTCCACTGTATGCCAAGCATTTTCCTCCAGTACCACATTTCTAGAGCACCTATCTTCTTTTACTCACTCTCTCGCAGAATCCACGTCTCAGCACCATAGAGGAATATGGGAAACACTAATGCCCTGACGAGTCGTGTTTTCGAGGCTCTCCTTAGTTTTCATAGAAACTTTGTCGATGCGATACGTTTACAGAGCTATCAAAATTCTTGTTTAGGCCTCAGATTGTCATATTTTACTTATGTCATATAAATTTTACAGTTACGCAACACTGATGTTGGATGAGTCTCAACAAAGTAAAACTTGAGCAATGGGTCTGCTAGCTCAATTTACTGGCAAAGTTCCCATGCTTTTCATTCTGGATATTGCAATGGACTGATATATTAGAAATTTTAATGAAAATCTTCCGAAAATTGCACGATTACACTTGGTCGCTAGCCTGAATAAGAGTGCCAATGAATTCGGGCAAACTTCTAAGTGTAAATGAATGGAGTCGAGTACGCCCGCCAAGTATTTGTAGGAAGGCCAAAGGGGAAGATCTTCCTCCGACCTGGGTGATGGTAGCTCGGGGGCCGCGACCCGACTGATGTTGGTCGGGCATCGTATATATGAAGAGTTAGCCTCCGAATTTCATTTGCGCGATGTAGGCTTCCATACTATTATGATCGCAGTGCAGGTAACGCCATCTCTTGAGGATGGTGAGTAATGATTTCCTCCATCCGTTGTATATATGTGGGGCATATAGATGTCGCCGCCACATATTCCTTAGATTTCCTTTTGTTTACCCGTCACCGTCTTCCAGCCTGTTACGAGTACAAGACTCGTCTACGTCACTTATACGTCACGCGTACATTATGTGTTACCCAAGTGCAGGTGACTCGATTGAAAAGTGCTTATTAGACAGATTTAATTCATGTAAAACCTTCGGAAAGTTTTGGGAGTTGCTTGAGCTTCAATCGTGGAAGCATCTTCACGTATAGTTTCTAAGACCGGATCATCGGGATCAATCAATATAAGTATTTTTTTAAAACATTTAAATAAATAAAGTTATAATTAAAAGTTTAGTTTTTAAAAAACCTACCTGACGGCTCAATTCCCTAATTAGCCCGTATACCCAAAGCAATATATACATAAATATTGCTTCCGGTGGCCGAATTCAAGTAATATCTTTCGTGCACCTAACTAAATGTAATTGCGCCATAAGTGTCATAGTAAATTTTTTTCAAATATCCATCCTCCTTTTGGAATGGAAACAAAAGTAGAGCAAGCCAAAATACACCAAAAACATGCCAACATAAATACTCCATTAAAAGCTAAACTTTGTACTGTACCCTTAGCACGAACCATTATCGAATTCGAATAGTTTGCGAGTCCGAAATGTCATTGTCAAATTTTGTATGGAAACTTGAACAGCGGCGCCAGAACGTACGTAATGAGAACTAAAAATCAGTACACATTTGACAATGACATTTCGTACTCGCAAATGGTACGAATTCGAAATTGGTTTTTGGTAGGGGTACTGTAACCTTGGTTATAATAAATTTTAAAAGAGACCTTTTTGCTTACAAAATTATGAAACGAGCACCATATCTGTGCATAAGTACTGTCATTAGGGTTGTTATTATAAAGCAAATTGCCTAACATCACAATGGGCTGAGGCAAGACGTGTAAAACTCATTACAGGTCGAATTTGATGGAGGCAGTACGGCGCTTCGCGTGGTAGTGCCACATTAAGGCACGGTGCATTTTCGAAGTGTTACAACCAACCCCTTGGGCTATACATTAACTTTCTACACGATTTCCTTAGCACGTTGAAGATTTTCAGAGATGGTTCACTATTTTACAACCCAAGCCATTTTTTTGGTCGCCGTAGCAGAGAAAATATCACATTTTCGTATTATTGTGCATATCCGCAGCAAAAGTGGGCTTGTGTGATGCCTGACAAACATGTAAACGAAACAAACATATGCTGCGAATAGACGAAACATTAGCATTAATCTAAAGAAAATATTACTAGAAAAAAATCCACGCGGACAAGGCAGTCCCTCGAACCCGCACCCTTCGCTATCCGGGCGAATGCACTGACCATTACGCTACCCCGGCCTTGATAGCGTGTCAAATTCTTTCTAGCCTTTCTTAAGCTGGAAGGCAGCGCCATCTCTTTGCATTTTAGGTAACGTTTTTAGATATAAACATCGAGCAGTTACATGCATAAAAATAAAATCAAAGTTATAAGTAATAATATTAAAAACTTGTCCGGGATTAAAACTCGGACCACCCGCGTAGGAGGCGCGCTTTCTGCCATTGAACCATCAAAGCTTGTTGTTAAGGTCTGAATTATTAATAACATAGAAAAATGTAATGCCACATGCTAAAGATGATTATAAAATTTTGTGGCGATATAAGTAATGAAAGTTTCACTTTAAAAATACAATAGAGTCTTGTCTTTTACGAAACTAAATCATCGGTGATTGTTAAACTTACGAAGCTTTTGCAAATGCTGACTAAATTACGGTTCATAATTTAAACTCACTACACTCACTGCTCAAGCTTGTAGGTGTGTTCCATTGATAAATAGTCGCTACTCAACAACTACACACTCCAGGATAATAAAAAAGTATTCATTCGCATGCATTCTATGAAACGAAGTTGCGAATAAAAGTTTTCTAACCCCTCGTTTACACCAAGAACCAAGTCATAGACTAGTTTAACATAAAACTCGTAGAATAGTTGTTGTGACATTCTTTGGTTTACACTGCATAGACAACTAGTATCGGTAAAAGTATAAATCACTATTTACTTCAGATATTTTGTGTATTAAACAAGTTTGATGCAAATGCAGAACACAGAACTTACGGCCGTTGGAGCCGGAAAGTCCACGATTTGATAAACGTAGTGTAGGCCGCCCTGAGACAAGATGGGATGATTACATTAGGCTGGCTGGGGTGGGCTGGATGAGAGTGGCATAAAATCGGGAGCAGTGGCGTGCATTAGGGGAGACCTATGTCCAACAGTGGACGAGCATGGGTTGATGATAATGATGATGATTGCATACTGCATGTTTTATACATGTAGGTATATAAGTGTGAACAAAAAATTAAGGCACTGTATAAAATTAGTTACATACATGTATTATACCTTGGTGTAAACAAGGGGTAACATGTCCAATATTGTCCATAGAGCAACACGGAAGAGGCGGGTCGCGTTTGCTCTATTAAAATGACACATCAAACGCGGGAAAGGGGCAGAAACATTCTGTTGCGATGGCAACACTCGTATACGCATGACACCAATTAAAGAACTACATTTGACATCTCAAATGCGAGCTTTGAGATTCGAGGAAAGTCCGTAATCACTGAGCAATTAGAAGTTCACTTTGTTCCTTTTAATGGAGGTAGCGTTCATCTTTGCTCCTTTGTTGCGTATTAAAATAAACAAGAAATTCCTTAAAAAACACCTTTCATTTATAAAAATATATACAGGAATAGCTGGCAAGTCAAAAGAAAGTAACATTTTAGTATTAAATATCCGTTCAAGATTCGAGAACATTTTATTAAATAAAAGGGAATTTAAACTCACAATGGGAATCATAAGAAGACTCAAAATCACCCAAAGGGTAATGGAAAGGGCTATGCTTGGGGTTTCTTTGCGCGATCGAATCAGAAATGAAGGGATCCGCAGAAGAACTAAGGTCGCCGAAATAGCCCAAAATAATTGCAAGTCTTAGTTGGTTCTGATTGCGTTATTCCTCTCTGGTGTGAGCGCTGTTTGGTTCAATTGTTTGATGTGTAGTGGGGGTGAGCCGGCGACAGCGGTTCCAATACAAATGGTCTTTGATCACCCTTCTAACCTCTTTTTGTGTTCTGCGAGCCTATATCCGGCGGTGGGCATCTCTCAGCTGATATGATGGTGCTGAAATTAATTTGTTTGACATATGCGCCGAATCAAACTTAATTTATTATTGATTTTTTTGTTTATACATAGGTAACTATTATAACACATATCACTATGCATAACATGGAAAATCCATGCTCATGTCTTACGGTCTCCTATAGAGGAATGACGACGAGCGACATTATGTATGTTCAAAGATCAGAAGACTCATAAAAGTGTAGGTATTGCAATAAAGAAGACCGAAAAGATTTAGTTCATTTGAACTCCTTTATGTGAAGGGTTTACGATTCATTACAAAAACAAATCTTTAAAAGAAAAAAAGAGTTGGCTTTTCTTTACATACTTTCATGATTCACAATTATATTTCGACGTGCGATATCCGATCTGTAACCTGAATGTTACTGGCACTTTACAAACACAGCAATACGAATAAAAATTGAGTAAATACATTGCTTTATTTTTAAGTAAGTTTGTTTGTTATGAGCCGGTCTGTTGGCACGGATGTCAGTATTGTTGGATCCGTTGGATAGGTATAGATCCAATTTACCTCGAGGCTTGTCAGTCCGATGAAATGCGTTAACGCGATTGGCGAGCAAATAGGAATTAAAACCTTTTTTTTAAAAGCTGTATATTTTCACAGTACTACAAACCATGAAAAAAAATAGTTGTATTTTTTTTAAATTCGAATCTTAAATGGAATCGACTATGAAAATTTATATTTGATATTGATTTGAGATATTGCAATGCTTTTAAGATTAAAGTTACTGTACAGCAGCCGTTTCAAAAAGCTATAAATTGTATTTATAAACACAAATCTCGCCAAAAGTATAAATCCTAAAGTATACGGCTTTCAAGAACAGGGACGTGGATTGTAAATATTTGTTCTGCGCCATTTAAAAGTGAGCCGTCCTTTCTGGTTGATTGTTGTTTCCACGAATAAGGTTGGTTTAATTATTTTTTATTGATATTGCAAATCCCTCCTTATGATTGTTTATATAATTTTAACCTTTTGTTCTTTTGTTTTTTTTTTCATTTCTGGAAAAGGCTCTTTGTGACTCCTCATGTGCTCATTTCACCCAGCCCCAAAGGCTCGGCGAAATAATCAAGGCCCTACCCAATAAAACCGAGAAAATACTCCTGCACCTTTCACCTAACACATATCCCGAGGATCGCAATCCCTGGTATAATTGGCATATGTGTCAGGAGGGCGCGCAGACGTGGTAACCTACATGAGACTGGCCACGAGCCCGCCGAACCTCCCTCCCTTGCAGCCTGCCGCCCTGGGCCTTGACCCTCTTCGCCATATAACACAGAAAGAGATGAGAAAGGTTATTATAGACCGTTAATACAGGAATCGATGTCGCCGCCTCGCCCTCACTACACTTCCACCTAATAGACAGTAACCAATCAAACGAAGCGACATCAAACAATCCAACCAATCAGTGCTCACACACAAGAGCAACGACGCAATCAGAACCAAGTTTTGGTAGAGCATTTTCTCACACATTACTGCGTCCACAAGGCCCTTGGTGTGGCGCGTGTAAATAGCCCACACCTGGGGTGGATTACACCAAAATTATAAATTATGTGATTCAATACCAGGAAAAAGAAAGCGCCCACTTACCTCCAGGACGATGGGTTGCGTGGTCTCTGACGGGCGTAACTTGAGGCGGCTGGACCCTGCTTTGCCGTCATTCCAGAAGGCGCACGTCACAATTATATTTTTTACATTCTCACGAATATTTCAATGATCTTATAGTGTCTGAGAGAAAAGTTGTATTGACAGTTTTTGAAGGAAGCGAGTAAGTCACTTTTTACACGAAAGGCACCATAAACAATGTCTGTTCCGGTAACCAGCCAGTGCCCTCAGCCACGGCGACATCAATCCCACAAATAAGTGGGCGCGAGAAGTTTTCCTGGTATATCGCCACACATAACAGAATAGAAACATAATTTTACCAATCAAATTAAAACCATCCTTATGGCGCTCGACCAGCCCTTCTTATCTCTTTCTGTGTTCTGCGCTCTTGGCCCTAGGGTTAAATACGCCCCAGTGTGACAAGGTTATATTAAGCTGAAGCATTAATGTTGTTTGAGCCAGGCACAAAAAAGGTGCCAAGAAAAAGAATCAGTTACTTCCTATTTCTACATTGACCCGACCTGGATTCGATACGGGAGCTATTCGCTATAATAGCAACCTTGCCAAGTCTGCCAAAGGAAATGACATGAAAAGCTATCTGTACTTATTGTAATTTTTTGGCGTGTTTTATTTGTTTAACTTAAAATCATTCTACATATTTATACTAGTGGCTACCCGCGAATTTGTCTGCGTGTAAATATTTGTTTTCACCCCTTTTTCACCCCCTTGAAGTATGATTTCTAGGATAAAAAGTATCCCATGTCCTTTCCCGGGACTCAAACTATGTCTATACCAAATTGCATTCAAATCGGTTTAGTGGTTTAAGCGCGTAAAGGTAATAGACAGACTGACAGACTTTCGCATTTATAATGTTAAGTATGAATATAGATATTGATAATAAAATTGGTAATCGCATCTCTAGCCAATTTTCTAAGCGTGTTACTTTAATCAGATAACATATTCAAATTCCAGATCATATTAAGTAGATGAACAGATATTGTCATAATGATTATAGCGAGAAATGTCACGCACTGAACTACTCCTACGCGATTATGTATGACTTTAACACTTTCAATTTCTTTAGCGCGTAAGTAAGTACCTACTTTGACGTCTAAATTTAATGTCTACGAGCCAACTTTCTCTTATTCAAATTATGGCAGATCATCTCAATTCACAGACAATAGGTATACGTTTAAACAGCCATCAGTTTCGCTATCTATTGAAGTGTTAATAATGCTTTGTATTGCTGATTTGGTTTTGGATACCATGAGATTGGTTGGGTTGTAATAGTCATATTCGTTTAGTGATTTTAGTGCAACGGTTATTAAAGTCCTTTAGAGCAGTCTTTGAAGGCTCTTTTTATAATACGTAGTACATACTAGTGAACTTAGGTGTCATCATAATCATCAGCCTATTAATGTCTCACTGCTGAGGCACAGGCCTTCCCTATGTATGGGATCTGGAGATAAGGCCATGCCCCACGCGGGCCGACTGCGAATTGGTGAGTGCTAACGGCTGCAGAAGCAGCCGGGACCAACGGCTTAACGTGCCTTCCTAAGCATGGAGGTGCCGAAATAATAAGTTTTTGATCACCCATCCAATGACCGACCAGTGCGAAATCGCAGGCAAAACGCGCTTACCACCTGCGCCATCGAGCTCCTCAACTTAAGTATAGTTAGTTGTTATATGATAAACTTCGTTATTTTATAGTGATTGCGTTGTTAGCGTCTATCTTGATTTTTCATAATTTAATCTCTTATCTATTAGACGAGTCCGTCTGTCCGTGGTGCTGTTTCAGCGGCCAAACCGTAAGAGATAGATAAAGAGAATATTTAAGTTATAAGTTAAGAATAGTCTGATAAGACTACAAACCGGATTTGAGTAACGTAGCACTTCCGGTTTTCGAGAAATCAGGTTTTGGTGAACATTTGGTTCACTGGTTGCTAGTTTTTAATAATACATAATGCCACTTCTGTTCTAATACTGCCAAAACTTTGTATGAAAGTGGAACACGAGTCACGACAACAGTGGCATAAACTTTCGTAACCTACTTCCACTGATGAGCGTTCACATAATGTGGTCTTAATCTGCTAATTCAATTTACCGTGATGGTTTGAGTTTCGAGTAGTTTTAAAGCTGTATATAATGAGTTTTGGTGACATTTGTGACATAACAAAATTTTACCTTATTACGCGAATCGCTAATGAAGATAATGACCCATTTTCAGAAATTTCGAATTCATTTCCTAAACTTTTCTTTGATTCTAAAATTTTATGATCAATATTTTGGGTGTGTTCAACAACAAAAAAGAACAGAAAAATCGGTAAACGCGTTCTCAGGTAGTGCTCCATCTTAATATAACAGTACATAATGTAAATAATGTATATGTCGTAGGATGACTTAATAAATCCAATTTTAGCGATAATAATCCGAATTTTTCGAAAACGCCGATAATTAAACAATGGCGACATTGCTCAATCTTAGTGTTGACGAATATTTTTTGGCGATTTGTGGGCCGCTACCGCGGACGCACTCGGCTCGCATGTTATCGTCACAACACTAACTTATCTAGTTGGAATCCAACAATATTTATAAAAAGCCAACGATTCTTTTCGCAATCTTACCGAGGCGTTTCGCGTTTTCACATAAATCCATATATTTTTTCAGATAGATAGAGATATGTCATCGATCTTGTCTAATTATCCGCATATACATACATGTATAATTAAATGATATGAGCGACAACAATATAATGTTCCTTTCCTTTAACCTATATATATAAATCTCAATGGTTGGAGACTGACTGACATAGTGATCAATCAATGCACAGCCCAAACCACTGGACGGATCGGGCTGAAATTTGGCATGCAGGTAGATGTTATGACGTAGGCATCCGCTAAGAAAGAATTTTGATCAATTCTACCCCCAAGGGGATAAAATAGGGAATGAAAGTTTGTACGAAACTTTGTCAATTTTAAAGTCTCAGCCCGATCGGCTGAGACTTTGCATGCAATTATAAGAAGAATCATAGATGAATGTCATTGTGTATAATACAAGCCTGAGAACAAAAACTGTAGTCTACCCTTCAGCTCTACACTGAAGCGAAGCGAGAGCGGGCCTCTAGTGTTTTATAAAATTTTTAACGGAGAACCTCTTGTTTGATTTTTGTGAATTATTGAAGATAGCAAAATGTAGACCTGAAAACTAACCACATAGGTACTACCAATGTAATAGACACAGCTCTATTTTATGTTATTGTGATCCTAACCTTTTGGTTTTTCTGGATCATTTGCTGGAAAAAAATCTATCTAGTAAATGTACTCGCCACTCAGATAAATTGAGGAGTTCCGTTTTTGCTAGCAAGCGAGGCACGAATGTTAAAATGGATGGAACAACATTATTGTTAGTTTGTGCTAGATGTGTTCCACATAATCCAAAACGTATTCTACTTATATTTAATTACATTTTCAATAAATATTACATCCATCTAGCATTGTAAATTTATACTCGATTCGAAAACATTAGATTTTTTTACAAGACCATTGCAAAAAAAGCTTTCCCTAATACTATTTCCTGTCAAATATTTTATTGTTCCTTTTGTAAAGTATTTTTTTCTCTAACGATCTGTACCCTTAGCACGAACCAATATCGAATTTGTAACGTTTGCGAGTCCGAAATGTCATTGTCAAATGTGTACTATTTTTCAGTTCCCTTTACGTACTTTGTGGCGCTGCTGTTCAAGTTTCCATACAAAATTTGGCATTAACATTTCGCACTCGCAAACTGTTCGAATTCGATAATAGTTCTTGTTAAGGGTACTGTTGTTCCGATTTCCATACTTAAACAAAATGTTAGTATATTTGCCAAGTCGCTGGTGGTATTGGCGATGACGCGTACATAATACGTAACCCCTGCCCAGTGTACTGGAAACCGAAGATAAGTCGTTGCGTTCTAGTAAAACTGTGCCGCCAGCGTTATTGCCCTAGCTATGGCTCCATACTTTCTGACTATATGTTAATTATATTACGTTAGGATTAAGATCATAACATTGAGGAGCTCGATGGCGCAAGTGGTTAGCGCGTTCCGCTGCAATCGTTGAATTTAAGCAACTTTCGCAGTGGTCGGTCATTGGATGGGTGACCGAAAATTTACTATCTCGTGCTCCTCCGTGCTTCGGAAGGCACGTTAAGCCGTTGGTCCCGGCTGCATCTGCAGTCGTTAGCACCCACCAACCCGCACTGGGCCCGCGTGGTGGGTCATGGCCCAATCTGCCTATTCCATCCATAGGGAAGGCCTGTGCCCCAGCAGTGGGGACATTAATAGGCTGATGATGAAGATCATAACATTAAATTATTATAAACAGACACATTTTAACACTTTGTGAAGTTGTGAATGCAATTGCGGCCTAGTGGTATACTAGCGGCCGCACGCGACTACGCCCGTGTAACTTGTAACTTTAGTATTTTGAAAATCTCAACCTACCACCCAGTGGTAGTGAGTATATGACTAAAAGAATCATGCATTGACTACGGATACTATGAATATCGTTCTTATTACTATTTAAATCTTCTTCTTCTATACGGTGGGTGTTCTCCGCAACTCGACACCAGGTGCCTATTTTGCGTAAGAGGGGGGCGGCGGAGGGAGCTACACGGGCACGCCCAAGTAGCCCTCCGCAGCGGACGGGGGGCGGTACGGTGGGCACTAGGCCGCGTACTCAGCCCCCACGCGCGGGCCATCCTGCGCACGTCCCCGCGATACCCCGGGAGACCCCTGCCGCGGAGCCCCGGCTAGGCCGGGAGGCTGCTAGGTGCGGAGACGCGGAAGAATCCCTAAACGGGGATTCCGCGGCTTCGCGCTAAGCAGCTTAGAGGGTGTTCGCAGGGTTTTTTAGCGGATATTATGCCGCAAAGCGCCCGTAAGGGTTAAGGGGTCCTCAGTGGGCAGCCACTGCTGGGGCTCGTAAGGCTTGCGGGAGCCAGGTGTGAGGACCGTTCGGCGGTGTGCCTCTTCAAGGCGCCGTCGTTCGTCTGTAAGTAGTATTTTTTGCCTGCGTATAAAAAAGGTGCCTATTTTGCGTGAACTATTTACATAAAAAACATGTCAAATTTCCATATGAATATCTACTAATCACACACTACATTTTTTGCGCGTTGCCTCGCGCCTTCTATTTATGTGTCATAGAATTTCTACTCAACGTTCACATCACATCACCCGTAAGTTCAATTCTATGAAATACAAATTAAACGAATGTTACGTCTCACAAAATACGACGATTTCAATATCATCATCATCATCATCATCAGCCTCTTAATGTCCCC
The DNA here is from genome assembly GCA_902850365.2 of Chilo suppressalis. Classification (NCBI taxonomy): domain Eukaryota; kingdom Metazoa; phylum Arthropoda; class Insecta; order Lepidoptera; family Crambidae; genus Chilo; species Chilo suppressalis. The sequence continues at coordinate 4,681,732 of OU963910.1, forward strand.
ACTGCTGGAGCACAGGCCTTCCCTATGGCTGGAATAGGGAGTTTGGGCCATGACCCACCACGCGGGCCCAGTGCGAATTGGCGGTTGCTAACGACTGCAGATGCAACCGGGACCAACGGCTTAACGTGCCTTCCGAAGCACGGAGGAACTCGAGATAGAAATTTTTGGTCACCCATCCAATGACCGACCACTGCGAAAGTTGCTTAATTACAACGATCGCAGCCGAACGCGCAAACCACCTGCGCCATCAAGCCATCGAGATTTCAATATAAAACATTTAAAATAGCAAAACAGTAGCAGCACAAATATTGTTTTCTTTCAAAATAAAAACAGATGGAGTTGAAAAAAACCCTGATATAAATGTAACGTGAAAGTTAAAATTGCCTTAACTTTTCCTTATAAAACCGTGAACACCAGAGCAGATCATAAAACAAAATCTATGGGACGTTCACCTTCTGTCTGATTAATATAAATTTATAGTTTTGGCTTCAACTGGCAATTTTATAACCTGTTTTGTGCAGATTTAAATTAAGTGAAATGTGATAAATTTAATTTGAACGCGAGCAAAGTTAAAAATAAACATTGTCTAAAATATGGATGTTCCACAGGATGCTCCCTTAACCGAGTACTGTTTTAATTAACGTCAAAAATCGCGTGCAACCTTTTTTCCTCTTCCTTGGTTGTTCACTCTCATGAATGGTCTTGGCTTTTTTATATAATTTCCTCTTTCTTTAAAGGTTTTCGGGTCGTAAAATTTTTATTAAGCCTCCATTCTTGATGACACAGTCCGCGCGATGCGCCTTCACTTGTTTCGGTCACCAACACACTGTAACAATAAGTTTATCTAGGTTAAAAACGAGTGAATTATCTCCCCTTCCCCTTAGTTATTCACCTTTGATAGTTTGGTCGTGGTTTGAGTTTGATTTTACTCTGAATTATGCAGTCAATTATTGCACTCTACAAACTCACGGGGACATTTGAATATGGAAGTCTGTACCCATAGCACGAACTAATATCGAATTCGATCTCGATACACGTCAAATGTGAAGCAGATTTATATGGAAATTGAACAGCGCCACAACGGACGTAACGAGACTAAAAATCTTCCATTAAAATTTTTTTGACATTACGTGTATGTCGAGATATAATTCTTCTAATCGAATTCGATATTGGTATTCATGTTAATGGATCTGACTCTCTTACTGTTTTCGTTAAATAAAAAAATAAGTGACGAAACGTAAAGTGCTTACTTACCAAGTTTTTTCTTGCGTCAACTTCATTATGCATTCAAATATTCCACTCTGAAAATGTCTCCCTGTACTCAGAAATTCTAACTTATTTCTTCTTTGAAAGAAATAGGCTAGATACGAGTACTAAGTTTTATCTTAAAGGTAGGAACTTAGTATGGGGTAAATTATAGTACTACTATAGTATTCCCATAGACCGGGCTGGATTTAAGGTAGGGCAGGAGGGGCCCCATAAGAGAGGGTGGAGGGGAAGGGGGTGTCATACATCCCAGAACAGCTTCTAAATCGTTCACTATCACTGCTATACGCCTGTGGAATTCTCTACCACTAAGCATTCGTAGTACTCACAATAAGTTTGAGTTCAAAAAGCTTGTGCGTGAACACTACCTCAGTCACAACATTGACTATGCCGCCCTCTTACAGTACATAGGTACATTATAATAACAAAGAAGTTAGTAAATTAAACCTGGCAAGAATTGTACGAGAGACGAAGTGATCGTGTACAGTTTGTACACCTTTTAATGTAGTTGTTGTTGAGATTTAGTTAATTGGAGTGCAGGAGAAAAAGATCAGAGAGAGATAAATATCGAGATATATTGTAAACAAAGTTACAGTTAAGGTGTAGGCTATTCTTGTCTCTAATGTGTGTTAATTAGTTCGCGTTTCTAATTGCACTGTCTTTAAATAAAGAAATAATAATTTATAATTACGATAATATGACACTCTAGGTAAACGCGGGTCATTGACGCGGCCTGAGTGACGTTCGCGGTGTTAGCAAATTTTTATGTACAAGTAAACTGTACATCTTGGCAACCCGAGAAAAACAAAGAAAAGAGATAAAAGGTTGACATGACAAAAGAGCAAGGAATAGCCTTAAAATTTAATAATAAATATTAACAAAGCAAAAATTGTTATTTTAATCGAAATTGAATGTAGCGTTGCTTGTTCCGGCGTTGAGACTCCGAGGAGGCTTCTTCGGGGGAGCTTCTGCTTCAATGTTGTCCCTCTGCATGTCATGTCTTCGGTAAAAGGTTTGAAGTTCGATGTCTGTAGGATGTGGTTGTTGGTTGTTATTCGAGATTGTGTTGTTTTTCTTCAAACAGTGAGGGCAGTATTTCCTTACAACCAACACAAGCAAAATTGCAACAGCTGACGTCAGTAACACGTAACTAATAATATATTGATGTACGTCATGACTTGATATTGTTGTCAATTTTTCGTTGTCTTTCAAACGAGTAATGTCTTCTTCGATCCCTTCCGTTTCACGAGCTGTAGATTGAAACACCATACGTGGCGTGTGATTATAAGTTAAGTTTACTATCTTGTTTACTGATGTATCCAATGTATTAGCTGCGATGTTATAATTCATCTTCATGCGGCTGCTGTAGTGATTGTGGGAGTAGATTGTAAAATCCTCAGATTGCAGCAGGCATCCCTGAGGTAACGTCACTATTCCTGATGACGTCATGGTGTGTGATGTAACGTCACTATTGCATATGGTACGTAATGAACACGTATCACAACATATGGTAAGCCACTTGTTAGGAGAATGTAACTCGATCCACGCGTTCTTGCATGAGGCGCGTTCGACGTCACAGGGCTGGTCATTTTGATGCGAAAGCAGTTTCGCTTCGCACGGAGCTGTTTTGCTATGCATATTGAAAACAGGTTTGTTTGTTTTGCATATGAATTTGTCCGATCTTTGTTTTCGGCAGTGCTCGAGATCTTCATCATTGAGTGAAATGTATATATTTTTCTCCAAATTCACTGCAATATATTTGAAAGTTGTCTGTACGTATGATGTGTCCATCTCCTCGAATTTGACAGGTAATGGTATAATTTGATATAAGTTGAAATCTTCATTAGTTATTAGCGGTATGTGCATTTCGAAAATAATATAGTTCTCAGTGACTCGAGCTCTCACATAAATCAAAGTGTAGAGTTCCTTTATATCTTCCTTGTAGTTTTGCACTGGTAGTGATAAGATGAGCAGGAGAAATCATATGCACATCTATGTGTCCTCGATAGACATTAGTGAGCGAGTCGAATAACATATTTTGGAAAGATCTTAGGTTGTTCATGAGTAAATACGCTGTCATCGAAACAGAGTTGAAATAGGAGTTGGCGGAAACTATTTGCATTTCTGTCTTCAATCTCGCCATATTTAGTTCAGTTTGATTCAGGAAGTTCTCGATCATATTAAACTGACGTTGAATATTATCTTCACTTTTTCTCAGCGCTTTATTTTCCAGTTCGACGATACTTGTTTGGTTTTTTATTAGCTCCAGTAAAAAGTCTTCATTGGTATGGATGGCTCGTATATCATTTTCGTATTTATGGGCGAACCGTTGATCTAAAACTCCAAATAAGCTGTTCGCTACATAACCCACTCCATCCAATAAGCCACGTTTCTTCCTGTTACTTAAATGTTTATGAGGATTCATAAGAATTGTGTTATAATAATCTAGAAGTTCCATTTCGTGACTTAGCTGTTCTGTTGTCGCTCTGCAGTATAGTAAGTTAGTTCTGTAGCACAAGTTCTTCACAGTATCAAAATAATGTTCAATACGACGAGTTCCTTCCCAGTAGTTTGTTATGTTATAATACATAATGAGTATCCATTCATCGTGCATCAATTGCATTTTACCCATTGCGTCATAGTAGATAGGGCGCTCACGTTCGAAGTTAGTAATTTGAGCGCTTGACGACACGCCGTCAATGGAGCCATATGATCCCGATAAAACTGTAAACATGGTTAACATTGCTAATAACAGCTTAGATGTTTTGTTTCTTCCTTTTTTCTTTGAGCGCTCCAAGTTTGTTTTTATTTCTTGTTTAGATGAAAGATCCTCGTGATTTTCAATTTCAGTGTCTATGGGCAGGCGGGATAATTTTATAACTGGCCGCTTGGTTATTCCCGTTTGAGTTTTTATTGTTGTAACTCGAACATATCCGTCAGAACCAGGGTGAGTTTCAAGGACGCACCCCAAGGCCCATTTTCCTGGAGGTAAGTTGTTATCCTTGACCAATACTACTTCACCGACCTTAATGTTGTTTGTGGGCTTGTTCCACTTGCTACGAGTTTGCAGTTGAGTCAGATAATCGTTCGACCAATTTTTCCAATATTGCTGGAACATTTGTTCTGTCAGTTGCCATCTGCGACGAACGCCGATATGAATATCATTGTAATCGGATGATGGTAACGTCATTATTGAGCTTCCGGTAAGGAAATGACCAGGAGTCAAACAGTTGTAGAATTCTTCAGGATCCTCAGTAAGTGGACACAAGGGCCTCGAGTTTAAGCACGCTTCGATCTTGGCCAAGAGAGTAGTCATCTCTTCGTAGGTGAGCTTCTGGTCGCCTAGTACTCGACGTAGGTGGTGTTTCATCGATTTGACAGCTGCCTCCCACAAGCCGCCAGCAGAAGGCCAGGCAGGGGCGTTAAAATGCCATTCTACTTCTAATTTGTTTAGTTGGTTGAAGAAGTCAGGTGTCATAATTTGTTTGAATTCTTCAAATTCTTGACGAAGTACCTTTACAGCACCAATGAAGTTAGTTCCGCAATCTGAGTACATGTGTTTAGGGGTGCCACGTCTTGCACTCATCCGCTGGAAGGCTGCAATAAAGGTTTCAGTGCTGAGATCCGAGACAAGTTCAATATGTACCGCCTTAGTCGCCATACATATAAATATTGCTATATACCCCTTTGAAGTTTTAACGCCTCTGCCTTTGTTTATCTTGAGTTCGATATAACCAGAATAATCAACTCCTGTGAAAGTGAAGGGTCGACATGGAGTTACTCTTTGTTGTGGCAGGTGACTCATAATCTGATGGTTGTCAGTTTGACTGAAACGGTGGCAACGAACACATTTTCGCAGTTGAGTTTTGACAGCCCTATTGCCTCCGACGATCCAATATCTCTGCCTTATATGAGTCAACGTAAGCCGCGCTCCTCCGTGCAATGTTGTTAAATGCGACTGTTCTATTAAAAGTTGCGTAAATCGGCCAGTGCGTGGTAATATGATGGGATTTTTCATTTCCAGAGGTAAGTTTGAGTTCTGTAGGCGACCACCGATGCGTATGATTTTGTCGTTATCCAGGTAAGGGCTCAACTTTAAAATCACACTCTTCTTAGAAAGAATTCCATTGCACAAAAGTTGTTTATATTCTTGCCAAAAAAAAGTTTGCTGCACGTGTTTTATAATCATTTTGTTGGCTTCATGTATTTCACATGTTGATAGGTAAGTAGTTTCAGGTTTCCCTTTGGCGCGCATATTTGTTATACAGCGAAGTATCCATGCTGTTATTCGTAATACTCGTGTCAATGAACTACAATTATGTAATAATGTAGTTATAAAATGTTCTTTTCCAGGTTCCGAAAAAGTTTCCTTTTGACACAGATGATCATCGCCGATGTTGGTATAGAATATATTGCAATTTAGGTTAATTTCGGTTTCTACATCCTTTAGAAATGGAGGTCCATAGAACCATAAGTCAAAGTTGACTAGTTTGCTTGGTAGCATCCCTCTCGTAGCGCAGTCAGCCGGGTTCAGTTCTGATTTGACGTAACGCCATTGATTTGTAGGTATAATGTGTTTGATTTTTGACACTCTGTTAGCTACATATGTCTCGCGCTTCGTCGTGTCGCTTTGGAGCCAAGCTAACACGACTTGTGAGTCACACCAGGCTCGTGTTATTAGTTGGTATCCAGGTAAAGCTTGTTGAGTTTTTTCCATCAGTTTAGCCAATAGTAAGGCACCACAAAGTTCAAGCCTAGGCAGTGTAGTTTTTTGTTTTGTTGGGGCAACCCTCGTTCGAGATGCAAGTAATGTAATTATCGGAACTCCGGATTTATTTGTCACGCGACTGTAGATAACACAAGCATAAGCTTTCTCGCTTGCGTCACAGAAGCCAAGTAATTCAATACATTGGTTTGTTTCGCTGATCCATCTCTTTAGAGTTATGTTTTTAATAAGTGGCAGTTCTTGTTTTAGCCTTATCCACTCCGACTCAATATCTTGCGGAACTTTATCATCCCAGTCGATGTTGCTCATCCAGAGTTTTTGAAATAATATTTTTGCGGTGATCGTCACGGGAGAGAGCCAGCCCAGCGGGTCGTAGAATTTTGAAATTTCCGAAAGTAATAGTCTTTTTGTGAGTCGAGTTATATTTTCATTTACAGACCAGTTAAGATGAAATGTGTCGGTGTCAGTGTTCCAGCGTAGTCCCAGAGTTTTTGAAGGTTCTTCGGTTTTGAAATCATAGCTGTTTGTAGTTGAAATCTGCTCTTTAGGTAAGTTTTTAAGTAAAGTTGGGTAGTTACTGGACCATTTGCGTAAATTCATGCCCCCACCCTTCAATAAAACGATTAGGGACTGCTGTAGCTCCTTAGCTCCCAAAAATGAGTGGTCCCCGCCGACAAGGTCATCAACAAAGAAATCGTTTTCCAGCACCTTTGCAGCAGCAGGATACATGTGGCCATCGTCGATAGCGAGTTGCTTGAGGGTTCGGAGCGCCAACCACGGAGCGGGTTTTGTACCGTACGTAACAGTGCAGAGTTTGAACTCCTGTATATCATCAGTAGATGAATCACGCCAGATAATTTTCTGTAGATGTTGTTGGTCTTTGTTAATCCATATGCAGCGATACATTTTTTCAATGTCGGCGGTGAATGCATATTTGTAAGTTCTCCATTTTAAAATAAGTGCCTGGATATCTTTTTGTAGGTTAGGTCCTTTTTCAAGGAGGCTGTTCAAACTGTAACCGCTCGAGGTTTTTTGAGATGCATTAAATACAACTCTCAGTTTTGTTGTTGTTGAGCTTTCTTTCAAAACACCGTGGTGTGGTAAGTAGCAGCTGGTAGATGTAATTTGAGACGCCGGTTCCATATGACCCAGGTTCGCGTATTCTTCCATAAACTTCTTGTACATAGTTGATAGTTTCTTGTTTCTTGAAAGTCGTTTTTCTAGTTGTATAAATTGAGAAATAGCGATTGATTTCGATGATCCCAGTTTTTCTTCATAGTTGGGGATGAGAGGCATCTTCACTATATATTTCCCTTCAGGATCTCGTTGTACTGTTTGCGAATAAAATTGTTCACACTGGTCGTCTTTGGAGATATCTTCAGTATTCTGGATTTCTTCTGTTTCCCAATATTTTGTCAGTTCTTCCAAGTTGATTAACGTGACATGGCAGTTCAATGTTTTCATTTTTCCACATAGGATCCAGCCTAAAAGTGTTTGTTGAGCTACTGGGGCTTGATGGCTTCCCTTCAAGACTCCGTCGAGGATAATTTCCGAGTAAACATCGGCTCCCAGCAGTAAGTCGATAGGGCGGGATATGTTGAAGTCTGGGTCGGCTAGTTTTAAGTTTTCTAGGTGCGGCCAGTTGGATTTTTCAAAAGTTGTATTTGGTAAGTTGTTAGTCAATTTCTTCATGATCAGTGCTTGTATTTCAAAATTGTATTCAGAGTTTATTGATTTACAGGTCAAGTTTAGTTGTCCCCTGCAATCACCGGAAACAGAACCAACTCCAGAGATAGTTGCAGCCAGTTTTCTCCGAGGGAGCCTCAAAATTTGTGCGGCATTTTCAGTTATTAAATTCACTTGCGAGCCTTGGTCGAGGAGGGCCCGAAGGGTTACATAAGTTCCATCCATAGTTTTTATTTTCAGCTGGGTTGTGGTTAGTAAAATCTCCGTGTTATCTGAAGATAAGTGATTTGAGGCTTGTCGCTGCGAAGATGTTGACGGTTGCTGTCCAATGTTATTTTTCTCATTCAATAATTTTCGATTAGAGTTGTGCAATAGCGTATGGTGTTTCAAATTACATTCCTTGCAAGTTTTCGCCGATTTACATTCTTCGTTGTTATGTCTGAAAAGGCAGTTTTTGCAGACTTTCAATTTCGCAACTGTGTAGTTTCGTTGCGCCGTGTCCATGTCGATGAACTTTGCGCATTGCATTAAAACGTGATTTCCGTCGCAATTGGGACATTTTCCATAGGCAGTATGATAATTATAAGTTTTCTTGAAATCACCGTATGATTTTCTCACAGGTTGTTTGCTGACTGGTTTCCAAAAAGTAGTTTTTTCCGTAGTTGAATTCCCTCTTGCAGTTTTTGTAGATCTTGCAGTTTCATACGCCATAAACTTGCATTCCAGAAAATATAGAAAATCTTGTAAATTTTGTATTTCCCTATGATCTTTTATTTCATTCATGTAGTCATTAAGTGTAGTTGAGTCCAGTTTGGGTAACATTAAATGGACTATCATTGGATCCCAGGTTGAAGTTTCCAACCCAATGTTAGCTATGCCATTCATGCATTCTCTGATCACATCATGCATTTTCTTGAGATTATTAGCGTCTGGCTGTTGTATGGTGGGAAGATGAATCATTGCGTTGAAAAATGATGAAAACTGTAAACGTCGGTTATCGTAACGTTGCACTAAAATATCCCAACAGGAGTGATAGTTTTCGGCACATACGGAGAGATGCTGCACCAGACTTTCAGCTTCACCTTTCAATTTAGTTTTCAGATGTTTCATTTTTTGAGCTTTGTTTATAGCTGGGTTGTTATGGATAGTTTCAAGAAATAGATCCTTAAAAGAAATCCACTTGCTGTAATTTCCGGAAAATTCGGGAATTTCCACCTTTGGTACAGATTGTTGGTAGTGAGCACTCGACCAAATTTTGGAATGAAGCTGTTTTCGTAGTTCATCATATTTATCTTCAATATCCGAGAACATGCTATAATAGTGGTCATTAGATCCCTTCAAATGAAAATCGATTTCCCAGTGCAGTTTGTCGATGGGCTCCCATTTCGACTTCAAAATATTTAGGTTGTCTTCTAGCTCCCATTTTTCAGAGATGCTGGTAATGTCAATCTTAGACATAGTACGGTAGATTGCATTAAAGTTGCATTCCTGTTTGTTTAATAGTTGTTGTAATGTTTTGTCACCTTCCCGTACTTGAGTGTCTTCCCCCGAGGTTCCCGCCAAGTCAAACTTCACACTTCGTTTATGTTGTTCCAATAGTTTCAGTCTGCTGTTAATATCCGTTTTAGTTGCTAAGTACATCTCCTTAAGTTTTCCATACACGTCGTCGGCTAAATAGTTGATAGTTTTGTCTTCAAGTTCGAGTACCAATTGAGCATGTCTTGCCTCGAAGTCGCTCCATTGCTCTTCCAGGGATGACAAACGTATGTTAAGATACTCTTCGTTTTTTCGAGATGAAGAATCCTTGCGATAGTTGACACACAAGGTCTTGATATTCGCGTAGCAAGTTGATTGAATCTCCAATTTGTCCATGTTGCTGGCACGTAGTTGACAGTGACAGAGGTAGAGTTTTGCGTTGATTCACGACACGAAGACCACTTGATGATTCGCAATCTTCACGATTTCAAGCTTGAAAATTGGTCGTATCCAGATTCCGGTGTTTATGCACTCTCAAACAGTGTGTGCGCCTTCTCAATACAACTGGGGATTCTCGCTTGTGAGAGGCCAGCTGGACCGATTCGCCACTGAGTTAGAGACACAAAAAACTCCCGAATCCTTATTGTCGAAGGACCAAAAAATGTACAGTTTGTACACCTTTTAATGTAGTTGTTGTTGAGATTTAGTTAATTGGAGTGCAGGAGAAAAAGATCAGAGAGAGATAAATATCGAGATATATTGTAAACAAAGTTACAGTTAAGGTGTAGGCTATTCTTGTCTCTAATGTGTGTTAATTAGTTCGCGTTTCTAATTGCACTGTCTTTAAATAAAGAAATAATAATTTATAATTACGATAATATGACACTCTAGGTAAACGCGGGTCATTGACGCGGCCTGAGTGACGTTCGCGGTGTTAGCAAATTTTTATGTACAAGTAAACTGTACAGATCGTGTGGTGCTATTAAGTAATGTATACCTGATAGCAGTAATAATTATGTATTATCTTCACCATCTTACCTTTTTACATAATTATATTGATTGTCTTTTATTTTAAATCTAATAAGTTCCGAACGCTTCTAGCTTCCAGCAGATGTTGTGTTCAGCAGATGTATCTCTTTTCGCTTATATGTTATTATCATCATCATCATTTGAGGGATGATGACGGGGTAAAGTACTTAGTCCGTCAGTTAGATCATCCATAAATAATGGTCACATTACATTACAGATAAAGCGCGTCAAAATTTGGGAGTGCAATCTCTTCTCACCACTTCTTAGTAAAAACTATATGTATCAAATCAATATATTTCTTGTTTTGATTATGCGAAATTAAACCTCATTTGTACGAAGAAAAAAAAAGTTAGTCATCAAACCTCAAATAAGGGCAAATTATCCGACAATTATCAACATGCCGACATTATTGATGCTTAATGTATATCAAATTATGCACATCTGTCTGATACTTACTCATTTTCTAGCATGAATCTCTAAAGTTGAAAAAAAGAACTGATAATAAGCAGAAGCACTCTTATTTATTTTCTAAAAAGGGCAAGAACAAGATAATATAATTTTAGGTTTAGATGTTGAGAGAGTTGTCTTAAAATACTGTATTGGCGAAGGTAGGTAAAAGGAAATTAATGAGAGAAGCCGGATTAAAAATCAGAAAAAATAGAACAACCAAGCCAATGATAATAACTTTTTCATGCAAAGGTGAAATAAAGTTCTGTATGGAAATGGAAATAAATTGCTGCTTTTGGCAAACGAACCCAACGCGGCCACTTGGGAAAATACCCGAGAAAACGAGAGATGCAAATAGTACAAATACTTAATTCAAACGATCACATTGCAGATGCATCGTCAAGAATTAGTTTGCATTTAATTTAAATACACAAATTGGGTTTCTCCTTGAAGAAGTGAAGTACAAAACATATTTTTTGTAAGATTTAAGAGCTAGAAGTATATAGCTTGGCTAAGGTTCATCGGCTACCAGAGTATAAAGACAATGTTGCGAATCTGGAAGTACCAACTCTAAGTTGCTCACTTTCAGCTTTTATATTATAAGCTCAACCAAGGTCAAATGTGAGTATTATCTTTGATAACTCTTGTCGTTTGAGATGAGAGAGCTCTCGCCGACAGTGTGAACAGTCAACGATCAACTATTATAAATATATGCAACTCTTTTGTTGAAACACGGAATGTTTTCTTGAGCAAAATTTGGGCGATAGTTATTCGATTCCTAACCGGCAGTGGGACTGCCTAAAATAACGTGTAAAAAATATATATTATTATATATTTAGCCTGAAAATGTTCAAAAATAGAACCCCGATCGGTGGCGTTCATTAATGAATATGTACTCGCAGCTCGTTTCCTCGAACAATATTCCCAAAGTAAACACGCCACCTCAGTTAATTGGGTGTCGTGTTTGGCAACATACCTGCGTTATACGTATCGGTTAGGTTTTGCAGTAGGCAGATTGGCGGGTTGTACGAACGGGTTGCGATTCCAACCGGTCCCGTCTGGTTTCCGCGTCCAGTGACCCACTGACCGCCTGCTTGTAAAATCTTACCATACAATCCTACGAGTATTTATTTATAAACTTTACCTACAATGTTGATGATATTTAAAGCGAATGCTGCAAAAAAACTGACTGATTAAAATCTTTTCTTTTTTTGTTTTCTTCAATGACTTCGCATAGAAGTTCCTTGGGTTTTCTTTGATATCCTTAAATCCACAATATCAACAAAAGAATGTCCTTAAATTAAATGTATTTAGGTCAATATTAGGTAGTTGTTTCGTGGTCATATAAGCATAATGAAGGCTCCGTAGGAAAATTAAATATAGTGGCAAGATATATCGCGCTTATACGGTACATTTCACTGACAAACTAGCAGATTTCACCCCGATATGTCTTCTTAGCAATGACTAAACATGTCCTTTGTGGTTTAAGGCCAAAATTTCTGAATGAAAACAATTTGAAATCAAATTCAAGAGAAAGCTTCGATAAAGTAAACTTTCAGTATTGATTAATCATTTCAATAACTTAATAAGTTAAATAAGTTTAAGGGAAAATGATTTTAGTAAGTGCGTAGATCAGGAAAATTTTTTGAGTACTTAAAAAATTCGTAATACCTATCTCTTATCTAATAGACAAGTCCGTCCGTCCGTCCGTGGTGCTGTTTCAGCGGCCAAACCGTAAGAGATAGATATAGAGAATGTTTAAGTTATAAGTTAAGAATAGTCTGATAAGACTACAAACCGGATGTGAGTAACGTAGCACTTCCGGTTTTCGAGAAATCACGTGATTTCTATTTTAAACGAAACCATACAAAATCTCCGAAGTTCTTAATTAATTAAATAGATTTTTTTTTTTTTGGTGAACATTTGGTTGACTGGTTTGCTAGTGTCAATATAATTATCTATCAAACAATTAATTTGGATACATCATACACCGATCAGATGCTCCTTGTAAAATGCTATAAATCTATAAGGCTTATTATTTAATGGTCTGTCAGACCATTGTCTCAAAAAGCTATTAATAAATGTTAAAGTTTGATTAAAGTTAATGCCGCCACTTTGTTAAAAAAGCATTTGAATCGTAAGTGTGGAGCTAAGAATTATTCGAATTCATTTTAATTTTCAAACAGAATCAACATCTTAATCAAATAAGCGGGAGGTAGGGCCGAGAATTGACTCAATTTTATTAGAAAAAACAATGCCTTGTGATCGCCTGCGGCTCAGTCATATTGAGTTCCCCGTCGGGAATATGAAAATATTTGTCTTTATAAGGCTTACGAATGCTTATTATAGTCTATGCTTCGACTCAAATCTCCTTAAAGTACCTACCTTTATTATTTGTTACGCCAGAGTCTGCATATTAATGACGGGGGACCTATTATAATGATTCACATTAAGTGCAGGGAAGTTTTCCTGTTTTCGAGAACTAAGACCTGATTACAGGTAAATTCAGAGAGCACAATAAAAGGGATGGTTTCATTTATATACATATTCTGTCTATGTTGTTGTGATACTTATAATGAAACTTTTAGAAACTAAGAAGAGAAGAGATTAGTGATAAAATGTAGTTTTTTTCAAGTCATCATCTAATAATAAAGACTCACAAAATTAGCTATAATTCCCAATAAAGGAAGTTTTAAGTAGATAGGCGGTAGAGAAGAGAGCTTTCGTTACCTACCTTTTTATGGAAGATCGGTAAAAGGTTTAGTCATGTGTGAATTCACAAAGAGCCTTACTAGATATGACAGGCTGTTGCGGAAATTGATGTCCACATACAGTGACCGATTTTATTCCAACACATTTTTTTTATATGTCTAAAGGGTGGCAATACGCTCGTTTAACTAAACTCTACTTATAGAGTGCTGCACGCCGTGACAGGTCTCAACACGTTAATGGTTTTTTATTGGGACAAAATTTAAAAGTGTTTTGTTTCTACATACTTCAACTTTAATCTAATGTATTGATATAATTATGTTGGCTGGGTATTGCAAATAAACGATGTTATAGTGAATTAAGTATTGAATCCACAGATTACGCTGTAAGTACTCTGATTTGAATCTACACTTTCGGGTTTTGGGGCAACCGCGGTAACGGCGTTTTGAAATTTTAAAATGTTATTGTTAATATACAGGATGTAAAAAAACCTATGGCAAAGACTAAAAATACGCATTCTTTACACCTAAACAAGTAATATTACAAAGTATTATACGTGGGTAACATTTGTATTTTTAAGTTAAAAAAAATTACATTTTTTTTCTAGTACGCAATGTATAATAGTTATATAGCGCGGCGCGCTACTGTGGCGCTACGCAAACAATGTGCCTGTGTGTAAGTAAGTAAGTGCGTCGATAAAAAAGTTTCTAAATACCGTTTATGTAAAAATCTAGAAAAAAAATTTGTGACTTTGATCTTCAATATCTCCATAACCATAAATTTCTCAGGTATGGTCATCTTTTTCCAGAAGTAAAAAATGACCGTCGTGATGTGGAAAATACGTGACCTTCGACTTCGTTAAAGGTTTTTTTACACCCTGTATTAAATTGAAACATAACAATAGCAAGCGAAAGACCGTCTTTTACTAAATATACTGAAAAAATAGTTAAAATACATCTATTACACAAATTTATCCAAAAGATCGTCACAATTGCATATTTTTGAAGAAATATCCCAAACATGCTTATGACAGCTGATGGTAAGCGGCCATAACCTATAGACACTTGCGATACCAAAAACATCACTAGCGCCGTTGCCTACAATGACCCAATCCACGACCCTATGGAGCTCTGGAACCTTACTTACCGACAGAAATACAACACCACCAAAAGGTAGTGTTACTTTACATTGTGAATCTTAAAAATATTTCGACATTTAGATACCCATTGCACGCCCTGTCCGTTGAAAGGTTGCTAGTGTCCCGTACAAATTTACTGAAACTTTAAAGTTGACATTCATAGGAATAGAAAGGCAAGTTACTTGTCGTATCCCCTGAGCTGACGCAGAATTTGGATATGCTATCCCTGGAAAAACTTTTTATACCTACCTAGATATAGTACGCAGACAAATTTCTGGTGAAAACGTTTGTGTCACACACGTTGCAGCCATAGTCAACACGTTCTGTTTTCGCCGCCCGCGACTTGGTCCGCGTTTACTTTGTTTTTTTTTAAAAACTCACCATGGACCTAACCTTTTGCCAGGATAAAAGTATTGTCACAATCCACAGGTCATAAACTTTAATTACGCGTAGGTAACAATTTTTTATTTCTAAATCCGTTCGCAAAAAAATGGTTATTTTTTGCGTGACTGAGTAATAAACAAACAAATAAACAAAGTTTTAAATTTATAATATTAGTAGGATTAAACTAAGTCGCTGTCTGTTTCTGTACGCTTGTGACAATTTATGTTACTTTCTTTTGTTTACTTTTAAGCCGCGTAATGGATTTTAAAACGGTTTTCATCAACAGTGTTTTTCACTTTCATTTCGAGTTTACGTAAATTAGAGCACAATAGTGCAGTGTTTCATGTTTAAGCTTCCCTCTCATACTCATAGCCTATTATAAAGTGTCTGATTGTCTTGTGTCTGATTATATTTCAGACAAAAATGGTTGGGTTTAAATTGTACCTAACGTTCCGGCAGACTTTTTCTATAATTATGATGCTTATGCTTTTGTATTGACATTGTAACAATATAATATTTTTTAAATATTGTTACATTATTATCTAACACTGTGAAGTTCTTTTCGCCAGTTCTTCTCCACATCTAAAAAAAAAGTCTTTAACTGGGGGTAGGGGAAAAAATTTGGATCATTCAAAAGAGTTGTATTGTTTATCCAATATTAATAGAAAAAAAACTTTTGATAGTGTATTAAGTTTTTAAAGTGAAACTTTTATTACAATTTTGTGGGGTTACTTGACAAAGAAAAACATATAATATATCTAATCTCACATTATTCACAGCGAAAACAACAAATAAACACACACAAATAAACTTACGAAGTAACTAATAAAATTTTAACCTAAGTAAACATAATAATAACTTTTATTACATCACCACACATTTTTTGGCTTATCTTAAGCATGTCCCAATACATTTATAATTGTTAGTACAAAAAATATACCTTATCGCCAAACATTATAGTAGTTCAGTGTAGCTTTCGCTAAAAATTTCGTATAAAATGGCAGAATTCGAGATTTGGCTCTCTACGATTTCCTCCTCGAAAATTAGATACATATATGTAAAATAAATTTTATCCATAGAATAATAAGTAGTTAAAGTATGCCTCTATGTTTTGCTTTTTTGTAAATGCTTATTAAATCTCTACAATACACGTCTTCAGTGGTGATAAAAAATGCTTTATTTTCGGCATTTTTGTCGACTGCTAGTTCCTTTGACACACAAGTTATCGAAAAAAGGAAGACATCGAAGCATGAAATGAATAAAATTATATGTTATTTTTGAACGAACAAACAAATTCATTTCTTTTTCGTAATATTCGCAAGTGGATTTCTTTGCCCGCGCACGTGTTCCCTCCTTCCTACAATCTGGGGTCCTTTATGAGAGGCGTGAAGAAGCATTTTTGCAGTCCGGCGAGGTGAAGATGTTTGGTGAGGCAGTTTATAACTGCTGTACCAGCTATCGTCGCGTTTGGACTCTATCACCATTTAACATCAGGTGGGGAGAAGCCATTTGCCTACCTTGCAATAAAAAAAATCTTATGTATGAAAATCACTTCTTTAGTTTTTAAATAAGTATTTGTTTAATTTTAAATATTTAATAACATAGTATGTAAGTGAAATTGTTACTAACGCTTTATGGACCACATAGTTTTTCAAGTAAATAAATAATTATTATTTAGTGATAAAAATAAAGGAGGAATCAGTCGAGAACGTTTGTATGGAAAAAACATTGCCCGTCTCCCCTCTTAACGTGCCTTTCCTGCATGGGTCACCCATTCTATGACGCATGATTGCGAAAGTTACTGTACTTTCACAACCACAGACCCGAGCAGTTCACCAGTTCAGTAAGGTATATTTCGTTCGCGCGCCTCTTGAATTATTCTCTCTCAATAAGTAAGTACCCACCCCTAGAAACAAAGTGTTTGCGTTTCGTCCTTTTCGCGGATATTCAGAAAGGAGTTTCGCGTCAAAATATCTAAGTCCTCTTCAAACGCCTCTTTGCAGACCTGCAATGACAGGGTTTCGCTGGGAGTTTAGCGAAAATATTCTGTGACCCAGTTCTTAAGTGTCCCGACTGTTTTATATGAGTTCGTTCGTTGCATATTTGATACCGTGTTGTTGGTACAGGCGCATCCTCCCCCATTCTGCAGCGGCAAATGTGTGCTAGCTCATGAAAAATTCGGCGATCTCCTTGTTAAGTGTTGTTTGTAACTTAGAAAACAAGGAGAGTGGGATTTTCTCTTCTCATTTATAGGGTAAAGGTCAGTTTTTACCGAGACGCAGTGCGCACATTTTAAGATACCATACCATACTAAGTTACACAAAAAATACACATTTTCTTGCGCAGCGTAGCTCGACGCTTGTTTATTTTGGTATGCTCTCAACGAAATTAGTTTTTTTATGCAGATAAAACTTTAGTTAAAAAATATTGTTATTCACTATTCCAATATTTCTAGTCAAATTTTCCTTTAGATATGTAAATTAAGCAGTTTAATGTTTAAAATAAAAATATTATAATATTTAATTTTATATCCCTATCTATAAGAGTGCACGTCGCGTTGCATTGTTTAAAAGTTTTTAAATATTTTTTTTATTTTTTTTTATAGATAGGTCCGACAAATGGCTCCACCCCACCTGATGTTAAGTGATGGTGAAGTCCAGACGTGAAGATAGCTGATACAGCAGTTCTACTTGCCACACCAGCCATCCTCACCTTGCCTGCATGTTGCTTCTTCACGCTTCTTTTAAAGGATCCCAGGTTGTAAGAAGGAGGGCACACGTGAGCAGGCAGAGCATTCCATTTACGGATAGTGCGACAAAGAAATGAGTCACCAAAGGACAATGTTAAAATTGGCCTAAGAACCAACACCAATTTGGCATTTATGATAATTCTTAGTATATTTTTTGCGATAATTATCAGTATTTAGATTGTGACGAACACTTCCAGTTAAGTAAGCTAAATTAAAAAGTTAAAAAATAATATGAGGCAATAAATACCATTTTATGTGTATAATCTATGGAGCGCTGCAAACAAAACACTCTTTCTTCCTAATGCCGGCACTTCACTTAGCTATTCGTATTTGCTATTTTATTACATCAGTCTGTCCTTTTCATTCCTTATTAAGCATGACAAGGACAAACTATTGTCAAGTGAAGGGCCGGCATAAAACTCGTTACTCTGTGGTTGTGGTGCATGCAGTTTGCATTCGTAGTAATCTGTGGCAGTCGTGCATTCCAAACAAGAAGAAGCTTCTTGATTCCAAAGAGTAGTTTAATAAACCGGAAAGTGCATTCTCGTTTCGGATTACCTGTTGTGTGTGTTTATTCGCGATTGTTTTTCCTTTAACTATTTCGGCTATCTAATATGCCATCGATGTTCGAAAGAGCAGAGCCCTTATTACCAAGTGCTAGTGAACCTGTGCCACAACATCCTGAGAGGATCATACTGCCAAATTATTCAAGAACACCTGATACACATTCACGCTGCATATTTACACAACATACCTACATGTGATATACAAATAAATACAATAAACAATATGAAACAATTATGAGAAAAATAGTCAGCAAATAAGAAGCAAAACTACAGTTTTTATTTTATTCATGATTCCTACCTAACCAAATTTTTCCTAATAGTTATTCTTTAAAATCGCACCGAATAAAATGAACTAGATGTAATATTAATTCACTTCATACTGAGTTTATACTAAATTCATAGGTTGACCTATGTTTCATTAAATATTAAACATAACCTTAAAAAAATTTTAGTTTTCCTAATAATTTAAGTTCTCAGAAGTGTCCGTCAATAATCTTTGTCTCAGTCGTTTACTTACGATTTTGAACCTAGAAAATAATATTTCATGATTTTTGGTTCTTAGGCTAACTATGTATAGACGCTGAACAATGTCCTTTCTTTGTACGCGTTGGAATTGTGGCCACAGTTAGACGCAACGCGATGCGTACTTTTTAAGTAAAAATTATGTAAGCGATTTTTCACATTCGAATTAAATGTAAAATATCAATAACACAATTTTAACGTTTTATAGAAGCCTAGCTAGTTGGTATTCCATATAAAGTATTTAATTTATAAACCTTTTTCAAATGTCGACTTCGTATTAAAACAATCAGAGGTTTTTATTTAGACTAACGGCCGCCCGCAACTTCTTACGCGTGGAGTTAGTTAGAAATGAAGGTTTACTGTTCATTCCCCGTAGGTGATAGCGGGATAATATGTAGCCTATATGTTGACACAACTTCTTAATCATATTCATGCCAAATTTGAAGTAAATCCATGCAGTACTTTTTGAGTTTATCCCGGACATACATACAGACAAACAGACCTAACGAAAATTCTAAAAACTATGTTTTTGGCTTCGGTATCAATTGTAGAATTGTTAAAAGAACACTTGGGGTGTGACCCAAGTGTTCTTTTAAAAAATATTTAATGCACACTTTTGACTTTCCTACCATTTTGTGATCTAATATTAAAACAAAACCAATGTTCCCCGTTACTTGCACACAACGGCGGGTTTATGGCAAGTTTTATGCTAGCAGTTAATAGAACAACGATGCCGCAGTGCAGGCCAACTTCACCGCCTTACTTGTTTGTTTTAGAAACTGCAACTGTTTTATACCCAAACCATAAATAATAGTAACTAAGCTGTTATAATTTATTTGGTTATTTACACATACATACAAATATTTGCCTAAAAACTTAAAAATAGAATTATCTTAAAACTTACCTACCGACCAACCTATCTACCAACTTGGGAGCTCGATGGCGCAAGTGGTTAGCGCGTTCGGCTGCGTGCGTTGAATTTAAGCAACTTTCGCAGTGGTTGATCATTGGATGGGTGACCAAAAATTTACTATCTCGAGCTCCTTCTTGCTTCGGAAGGCACGTTAAGCCGTTGGTCCCGGCTGTATCTGCAGTCGTTAGCACCCACCAATAAGCACTGGGACCGCGTGGTGGGCCATGGCCCAATCTCCCTATTCCATCCATAGGGAAGGCCTGTGCCCTAGCAGGGACGATAATTTCCTGGGCTGATGATGATGATGATGATAACCTACTTAAATAGTTAAAACTTTACAAAATAAAAAATATGTCACCCCCAGTGCCGCCGTCAGGAATGGTGCCCAATAGGCCGGCAGCGTTTCCTCGTTAGATAGCAAGACTGATCCGTTGATCAAGGTAGCTACCAGCCTTTTCATCACTAGTCACCTCTATGAGTTTCTTACATAATTCCTTAAAAAAGGAACGAGCGCTTGGACCCCATGTTCCCATAGTCCCAACACCAAACGGCACAAATATGTAGATCTGAATATTTGCGCCGCTTTGAGCACTTAGCACTAAGCTCATTTCTTAGTTTAGCTTTGGGTAATAACTTTTTATGGGATTCGTGTTTCAAAAGAAAAAATGGGCACATTAAGGATTTTGTTGTCCGTCCGGTATTTGTCGCTCGAATTTTTAATAGATAGGTCCGACAAATGACTCCACCCCACCTGATGTTAAGTGATGGTGAAGTCCAGACGTGAAGATAGCTGGTACAGCAGTTCTACCTGCCACACCAGCCATCCCCACCATGCCGGCCTGCATGTTGCTTCTTCACGCCTCTTTTAAAGAATCCCAGGTTGTAAGAGGGAGGGAACACGTGAGCAGGCAGAGCATTCCATTTACGGATAGTGCGACAAAGAAATGAGTCACAAAATTTCTTTGTACGCGTTGGAATTGCGGACACAGTTAGACGGTTACACCGAAGGACAGCGCGCGTGGTCCTCTGAACTGGAATTAGACCAGGGTCGATAACTTTAAAAATGGTGAAAAGTGAAAAAAAATATAGTAGGATGAAACCCATTAGAAAAGGTAGAGAATATAACAAAAATGAAAGGAAAAATAAATTACGGGCGATCTGAGGTCGGGAAGGGGGAGGGGGTGGGTTTTTAAGGGTAAAAAATGGTTAATCTCGATTTCCGGTAAAACTGCAAGTCCTATGAAAAAAAGTTAAATGGCAAAGTTGTAGGTAATAAAAAGATCTACAACTTTTGTATCGACACTTTTTTCACATAACCTCAAAATTTATGTGAAAAATGCGAATAACCGAGTTTTTGGTTTTTGATTTTTGCAAAAAATATTTTTTCACGAAAACTGGTGATAGGTATGTCCCAAACATACAGTATTTTTTTTGATTTAAAATATTCATTTTTTCACCTTATTTTGACTTAATATCCAAAAAGCACCCTAATTTTCAATCGAAAATTCTCACGTCAAAATATCTGCTTTTTTAAAAAAGTTGGGGTGGTTTTTGTTTGCTGAAATCTCTACTTTCTGATGGTATAAAAAAATATACACTACTATGATAAATGTTCTCAGAAAATGCAAATTAATAATGAATAAAACTCGAATCCGAATATCCTATTTTTAATACCTACTTATAACAACTATTTTTGCATGTTTTATGGATTTGTAATTTTTCTGTTTATCAATATAACATGAAATCTTACGTTTTTCGAGTAATTAAAGTGTAAATTTTAATAAATAGTTCAAAATTATACATAATGATTCAAATCAATTTTTCGGATTGGAGTTTTTTTCATTATTAATTTGCATATATTTTTTTTATACCATCAGAAAGTAGAGATTTCAACAAACAAAAAACACCCCAACTTTTTAAAAAAATCTGATATTTTGACGTGAGAATTTTCGATTGAAAATAAGGGTGCTTTTTGGATATTAAGTCAAAATAAGGTGAAAAAATGAATATTTTAAATCAAAAAAATTACTGTATGTTTGGGAAATACAAAGGTTTAGTTTTCACCAAATTTCGTGAAAAAATATTTCTTTTTGCAAAAAATTAAAATCAAAAACCAAAAACTCGGTTATTCGCATTTTTCACATAAATTTTGAGGTTATGTGAAAAAAGTGTCGATACAAAAGTTGTAGATCTTTTTATTACCTACAACTTTGTCATTTAACTTTTTTTCATAGGACTTGCAGTTTTACCGGAAATCGAGATTAACCATTTTTTACCCTTAAAAGTTTTACCCTTTATAAACATACTGTTTATAGTGGTAGGAATGTGGAAAATTATTGTTCTTGTTTACTTTGCTTAAAGACTTTTGTTACGTTATTATTTGCTTACATTTTCCATCTCTTGCAGACGTCAACATTGTAAAAAGGTGCTCTAAAGTTTTTATAGCCAATGTTTCTCTACACTTACTTACGTTACGGCTAGACGACAAAGTTCGCTTTAGGATCGCAAGCCAAAAATGAACTTTAGCTACGTAGGAACAGAGAGCTTTTTGCTATGCATTGATTTTCCATCATACGAATGCTATGTACAACACGAGTTTTAAAAGTGGTATTTTAAATGTAACTAGAAGAAACTAGGGGTACTGAAGTTGGATAATATTACGGCTGGCTCCTTTTTAAAATTGATGCACGATAGCGATCATATTTATTTACTTTCATAATAATCGTGAGTTGAGAAAAATAAATAAAGAGAACATAAATTGGATTAGATAGAAACAGCCTTCAGGTACCTCTAAAGCAGTGTTTCCTAACCTTTCCAATACTGCTTCCCCTGTAACCTATTAGGAAAACAGATTTTACCCCGACTTAAAAATGTTATCATCAGTCCAAGAAATTCCAATTTTGCCTCTACATCTTCGTCTCTAATAATGTCATCATCAGGATCAATCTCGCCCCGCTTCCCACACTCGGCACCCCGCGGGCTCGCTAGCAAGAAGGAGCGCATGCTCTATTTAGTAGTATTATTATATGGTATTTTCTTATTATTTAGATTTGATCAAATAATTAGGTTCTTTGTTACCCCCGAAGTATGGCTGATTTACCCCCGGAGGTAATTACCCCCCGGTTCGGAACCCAGGCTCTAAAGGCTTTTTCTATCTAATCCAACGATATTAATATCGTTGATCTAATCTTTTTTCGTTAGCGTTATCACAAAAAGAATATTTACATAAGTACGTAATAAAAAATAATAAAATAGTTTTACTTTTTAGAATACTTTTAACATATAAATTTCCTTATTAATTATTTGAAAGTATATTAAAATGCTTAGCCATAATTAATAAGGTAAAAGTATTTTAAAAATATATGCTTTACCATAATGAGGGGATCGTTATTTATTTTCCAATAAATTTGAACGGGGTTGAAATTATAACTTTGGAGTTGGTAATAAAAGATGGACAAGCTTATTGTCGACGACATAAGAGGTATGATAAAGCTGCTAAAGTAAATCGTAATAAATAAATTTCACTTAACAATCTTAAAAACTCCGTTTAGCCTAACAAATGAGTTGGTATAAATGTCTCATAAATCTTTTATGTTTTGTGTACCGAGGTACGGGTATGATTTGTAACAAGTGTTTATTTAAAATTTCAAGCGCCAAATTTACCGGCGCCATTAAGCATTGAAAATATATTAAGCAGCTTCCGTTTTAAGGCTTTTCAAGGTTGCTTGAGGCAACATAATCCTCGGTCCTTAGACCCTTGGTCTGTGGAGTCCTAGCGCTGTAAGGCTTTTTAAGGAAATCACAA
Organism: Chilo suppressalis; assembly: GCA_902850365.2. NCBI lineage: Eukaryota > Metazoa > Arthropoda > Insecta > Lepidoptera > Crambidae > Chilo > Chilo suppressalis. Next base: position 4,705,148 of record OU963910.1, read on the forward strand.
AAAGGTTGGTCGACATCACAGGAGACCGAAGAGCTGGCAGCTACCGCGGACAAAGAATTAGTCTAGCTATTCAAAGGGGGAACGCTGCCAGTATCTTTGGAACCTTGCCTAAAGGGACTCCTTTTAATAATGTATTTTAGTTATTATATATTTTAAGGGTTTTAGTTATAAATATCTTACTATTTGTCCTTTAGTAAAATTATTAAATTTTACTATTTTATTTCCGTCTTCAATAATTACCCTCGGTAAAATATTTAAATTGAAACGATAAACAAGGCCATGATCCGTTTCAGATTCGAATAGAAGAAATTTGATTTGTCTATTTTAGCTGGGATGCATTTACTAGACTTCGTTTTGTCGTGATTTTACTACAAAATATTGGAAATAGGCAGAGGCACGGCCCTCCATTTTCGATTTTTTTTTCCTAAACTTACCGCTATTGACGTTGACAACATGTGTTACAAATACATTCTTTTTGAAACTGCTGTAAATGTAACGGACAGAAATAACGCTTTATGCTGAGCCGACCCTCGGATGAGTTCGGCGGTTACCTATTCTGTGGTTTTACCTAATTATTAAATTAATTATCGGAATGATTGTAACCAAACTTAAACGTATTTTTAACATCATTTTACTTTGTGTTCTTTACAATATACAGCCTTGCTGCTCAGCCTAAAAGACTCTTATTTAATAAATTCGATTTCGTAAATTCGATCAGTCAACATGTAGGTATATGCTGTCAGGTTAAAACCAGTTTGGATTTGTGCACCTGACAGGTCGAGAGAGCTCCCCCATTGAAGCCGTCACTCATTCGTAAATCTCACATACTCAGTTATTTTCTATATGTAATCACACTAATATTATAAAGGCGAAAGTTTGTGAGTGTGTATGTTTGTTACTTCTTCACGTCTAAACGGCTAGAGCGATTTTAATAAACTTTGGTATGGAGTTAGCTGATACAATGGATTAACATATAGGCTACGTTTTACTGAAGGAAAATATCCCTAATAAACCGCGGGTAAAGCCGCGGGGCACAGCTAGTTCAACTATCATATCATTTCTCCTGCCATTTGTCACATATGGATATATTTCAGGTATTGTTGTCTGTTCAGTTTTTTAGTTTATCATGCCTCCACTTCATTGCAGCTAAACATTGGGACTTTTAGACCAAATTTCACCCAACTTTGTTAATCATCTAACAGTCTGTCAAGTCTTTCAAAGGACTTTAAATGATTTTTTTGTATTCCATCAAACATTAACAGAGGATTTTCCTCCTTGATGCGGTGTAAAAATTAATCATGGTCATAGATAAATTGAGTCTTAATGGTACTATGGGGGAGCATTAGAATGAACTAGTGAAAGTTTTACAGTGCTTTACATCGCTTATAAATTTTTCGGAAAGTTATTCGTAGTTGATTTTACCCCTGTTTTTAAAAAGTGGAAAGGAAAAAGATTCCTTCCTCAGCTGGAAATCGATTCTACCACTTCTCAGCTTTTTACCAATGAACCACTGCTTGTTGATAAGGTCTGATTTTTTATAATAACAATTAAAAATGTATTGAGACATCCTAAAGATCACACTTTCGATATCTTGCTCATGCAAAAGTTTTACCGGCGAGATTTCTTTAATAAAATTGTTTCCTATTATTATTCAACCTTTAATTTATCTTCTACCATAATGGCGCGATTACACTTGGTCGCAAGCCCGAAAACGAGTGCCAATGGAATTCAGACGAACGGAAAGAGTGAACGGAAACGACTTCATGTAAATTAACCAGTATGCCCGTATTTTAATAGATTGATGGAATAGGGAGATTAGGCCATGACTCGTCACGCGGGCCCAGTTAGATAAATATTTCTCATTTCAATCCGCGGCCGGCCCTTATTGATCGCTTGTGTTTGAACACTCGCTTTGATACATTGTAAACAAAAATGGCCGTGAGCCGCGTCTGTCTGTGAGACACTTTAAATTGGTAGTAGAGATCAATCAGTCGTAAATTTTCTTGTCTTCTAATTTACTATCAAATTTGGATTTTAGTATCTTTCATTAATGAAAATGTACTATTTGTATGCTTATGTAGTTCGGGTAGATTTCCTTTTGTTTACACCGACACCGTTTTCCAGCCCGTATTCCAGTGTTAATATTTCTTCGCCCGAATTCGAGTAATGTCCTTCGTGCACCCAATACGGGCTATAACGCTATCGGGATTTGAATTCGTGCACGCTCCATCAATAATACCGTGCTAAAACCTAATAGTGTGCATTATACGGCCACGTAAAATGGGAAATTAAGTCATTTGTTTCGGCAATTTCGTTTCCGTTCAACTTCGTCAGTTTTTTTTTGGTGAAACGATTTTAAGACACGCACTGTTCAAATTTTTCATACCAAGATTAATATTACTATCATAATGGCAACTTAAGTTATCATTTTGTTTACCTTTGCAGGCAACTTCAAATAGAGATATTCCATTCGTTATTCGTTAAAAATATGATGAACAAACATTCAAAATTGAATCAACTGAAACATACGAACAATGAGCTTAGTTAACAATACTTATTAGCAGTTTACCACAGACAACTTTTTTGAAAAAAGGTTTGATGGAAAATATGAAATGCTTTTTTTTTGTTTTGCTAAAAGTGGCAGAGCATCCGACATAAGAGTAGCGTGCGCATCGAGGCGTGAAGACGTAACCCTGTTCGGAGTACCGTGGTAACGGGCCGGTCCACTGTGCCAGTCCTGCGCGCCGGCAACGCGACACGAGTCACGGGAAACTGGAGCATATCAATGATGTTCGATTTTCAAATTTAAATGTTTGTATCGGAAATTCATATTGGTGTTAAAAAAACATGGAATATGAAATAATGGAGTTGATTTCTGACGGTATGGCGGATGAGGGCTAGGCAATAAAATTTAAGTTTTTTCCGATACAATCACAACCTAGCGAGGCAGCTCGGTGGGCGACCACTGACGGTAATGGATGTGGACTTGGTTTAAAATTTTGTTTAATAGTTTGACGGAATAGGGGGATTGGGCCATTACCCACCACGCTTGCCCAGTTCGGATTGGTGTGTAGTATATAATACTTATTTGATGGAATAGGGAAATTAGGCCATGACTCGCCACGCGGGCCCAGTTACTATATAAATATTTTTAACTAGTTTCAATCGTGACCTGCCCTTATTGGTCGCTTGTATTTGAACACTCGTTTAGGTATATTGTAAACGAATACGGCCGCCAGGCGCGTCTGTCTGTGAGACACTTTAAGTTGGTAGTAGAGATCAATCAGCCTTAATTTTTTCTTGTCTTTCAATTTACAATCAAATTTGGATTTTAGAATCTTTTATTAATGAAAATATATTCTATTAAACTATTTGCATGCTTATGTAGTTTTAGTGCCATAGAGTTGGACACGACACGACGAAAGTTCACGATACATCGTAAGTTGAACTTACGAGTCAGGAGTTAGGCCTGTCCTGAGACCACAGGCCAGATTCAAACGATATTTATTTATTAAACTTTATTGATCCATAAAAAATTGTAGGTATAAAAGGCGGATCTAATGCTAATACCATTCTCTTTCAGTTTATGTTTCCAGACAAAATGATTGACAAGAAGGCGGCCAAATCTAATGGCAAACATTACATTATCCTACTATGTTGGTAATAAAGTATAAAATACTTGTGAAAAGAACGGGCTCAATGTAATGCAAGCATTAAATTATTGTCCACTAGAAATAAAGAAATAAAAGCGTTAATCGCTTCCGCTTATGCCTCACGGCAACCATTAACGGGATGCAGTTTGCAGCAGCCACGTGAAATCGCGCGCCCACCGCTGCCAATGATCGGCCTACATGATACCGCAATACCTTTACAACCTACCTACAGTTGCATATGTCGTAAAACACAGAAAGGGATTAGAAAGGTTATCATAGACCGTTTGTACGGAAATCGATGTCGCCGGCTCGACCCCACTACTCTACCACCTAATGGACAATGGCGAATCAAACGACGCGACATCAAACAATCGACCCAATTAGCGCTCGCACCGAAGAGCAACGACTCAATCAGAACCAAGTTTTGGTCAAGCTATGAGCATTTGCTCACACATAACTATGGCGCGCCTGCCCTTCTATTACATTCTAACCTCTTTCACTGTTCTGTATCGTAGAATGATTTGATAAATCGAATTGTCGCGAAATTCCTAGGAATTTTGTGGAAACGCGGATAATTAGACAATGGTGCTGATAATGCTCAATGTTACCTACCTCTCCCACTACCTCTGCCATAGTCACAACATTAATCTAATAATAACATTGTTTATTGTATATCACCACAAATGACGCAAAAGTAACATTACACTGGCAGAGAGACATAACACAATGGGCGGCATGCAGGAATATAATCATTAAATAAGTATATAAGAACAAAAAAAACATTCTTTTAATTAACCTCGTAAGATCCCGAAAACCAAAAATAAACCACGAATATTTATAATAACGCCAACGATTCGTTTCGCAATCTTACTGAAAAATGTCATCGATATTATCTAATTATCCGCGTTTTCGCAAAATCCCTTCGCGACAATTCGATTTATCCAATCATTCTTCAAGAATTGCTTTTTTATAAATATTTACTAATCTAACACATTGACAAATGGACCTGAGGAAAGTCTTTACATCTAAAACTGGATATTGAGAGGATTATTGCTAGTTTTAACTTTAGAGAATTATGCTAGTATGCTATCCTAGTATCAGATCCACTCATGTCGTGCTCAAGTTTGTTCTAAGAACTAGACAAACAAAATCCCACCAAAAACATGTTTACGTAAAGTGTTGCCAAGATGAGACCATATGACTCTTACTGTCAAAAAGTTATCAGATCTCATGTAAAGCCAAGATTTTAACCGGAATTCTACAAGACTTAATTTCACAATTTCTATACCCCAGTCAAAAATATGTGGCTTGAATGTTTCGTTAATTTCTAGTATATACGTAAAGAATATGTACCTATATATATATTTTTTCCTTTTTTGTGATTTTCTTTAAATGGTCGGTCAACAAAATCACAAAAATTAACAAAATATACATATAGTTGGTGTCCGTTTTTATTTTGGTTAAAAGACTTTTAAAGTAGCCCTACTTTACATTTTAATAAGGCCGAGCAATATTAAGTAAATCCTTATAAAAAGCTCATTTAAATGATACCCCATACGATATATATTTGCAGGGGGGGAGTTATCTTCCATAGCCATCGACTATATGAATATAAACAAAGTAGGTAATATTACCACCTGTTCTGCCATGATTTTACGAAGAGCTCCGTTCCACAACTCCGCAGTCCAAAATCAGATCATGACAATTTATTCGATTGCAAAAATAAATTTGAAAATCAACCCTAAATTGACGGAAAAATCACTTAACATACATACAAAAAACAGCATACAGTCGAATTGAGAACCTCGTTCTATTTGAAGTCGGTTGAAAATAACTTAGAATGGTTATCTCAGCTATTTCATTTGACATTAATCTATCAGTTTACCCGCCTGTCAATTACAGTTAAAACAATGTTTAAACAGTGGTACACTTTTTCAATAGTGAACAAACTCACAAACAAATCTCAGGTTTACAGTTTAATGTGCGAGTTACACACAAAAATCTGGAAAAAACCAACACAGTTTGATTGATTGCCTTCCGAGTGCTTCTCGCTCGCTTGTTAATTACACTAATTAAAGTATCGCTGGGTCAATTAAACCCATTAATTATCACTACCTGCACAATTACAATCGGGTATACCAACTTAACAGGGCCGACATTAACAAATCGATTACAACTTTTGAGTATTTAAATCGAGAAAAGGTATATTTTTTGTTATGGCAACATTGTTTTGACATTTTGTAAATATTTGGGCCTTGAAATTGGGGCCTTCGTTCGAGTACCATAGTATTCATGCTGCTCAATGTTCTGTAAGAACTGCGTCATATTGGTACATAATGCAAGCTCACCAAAAACTACAAATCGAAAAGTTTGTGCAACATGAAATTGGATGGACCATTTGTTATATTAGGCCTTCTATAAAATAAATGAAAGCTTGTAAAAAACAGGATTGGGAAAGGTTTTAATGAGTATACTGTCCTAATTTTAAACATCCTAACGGTTCAAAAGGAAAATTTAATAGCCGAGTTGAATCGCAGGCCAAAATTAAAACGTCGGGTTTTCTGTCTGAACTGAACCTCGATTTAGGTAAATGAACGGTGATTCAGCAACACGCTGTATTAGCGGTAGGGTGTCCAAATCTGATTCCCAGGTTAACGGGTCAACTAACTGCATTGAAAATACGGAACTCGAAGTTGGAATTCGGAATAGGCCGTTTTTTATGAAAATCAACATTCATTTTTGAAGTGATAACGTGTTATGAATCGATGAACACCAGCTGCATGCACGAAAACGTGTGACGTCATGTCACGTTATGCGACGTCATGTCACGAGATAGGATTTAGTTCAAGGTTCCGCAGTGTGTGTGAGGTGAGGTTGAGGATATTCCTTCGACCCCCTCCTGACCCCCCTGACCACCCCTAACCACCCTGAAGCCCCCTGACCTCCCTTGACCTACATGTGAAATAATCAACTAAATAATCTATAGATACAGTATTTTCTCAATATTTAATAATTCATAAAATTACGAGAAAATGTACTGTCCTGTATGGGTTTCGTCAAACTATGGGACAGTTAGAAATTAGTGCCTGAAATACGAGACAACCCGTAAAATACGCCACATCTGGTCACTCTAATTAGCGGGCACAATCGGAAGCTGATTGTAGCAGAGTGGGTCAGTTAATCCGGCGGGCGGGCGCACCGCAACGCGCAACCACCTAACTGTGAAAATAATTATTTTGACGCAATCGCTCAATAGCCCATTTGCTTGCCAAATTATAGTTTAAATCGATTGGAAAATTTACTATAGCAATTTCAATTAGTGCCTTTTTAATGCTAACACGTGCTTTTTGTTATTTGAAAAAAAAAACATTAATTAAATTTTATTTCGTATAATAAATAATAATCATACATCATTTAACACTCCTTGGTTTAGATGTAATAATAAAAGGCGAAACCACCCAATCATTGAACTCTTCCAATTATTGCTACGTTTGAGTTTAGTTTGAAAAAACAAGGAAACAATAGATTATCGGAATACTGTTTTTGTTTTAAATATGTACAGAGCTTAACTAAACTATTGAGTTCTTGTTTTTTTCGAACAAAACTCAAAAGTGCAAACAATTGGAAGAGTTCCAATGATTGAATGGTTACCCTAGTAGATGGTTTCAATAAAATTATAGCAGGTAATGTGTGGGACAGAAAATATCCTATATATATTTATAGATTTACGCTCTTATTCATAAAAAAAAAAACAGTTAATAAACCTGTTTTAACTATTGCACTGTTTTGTCACTTTCTCTCAAATCTTGAAAGTGCTAAGAAAGAACGAGACAAAACAGTGTTTTAGCTAAAACAGGTTTATTAAACTGTTTTCATTTCTATGAATAAGAGCGTTAATCTATAACCACTAGTCTTGAAACTAAGATTGCATATTAGAAATAGCACAAAATATTTAACATTTACAAAAAATCTACTTAATTAACAACTTCAACCTCCGAGAGAAGTCAGCTCTATAAATGAATGTGGAAAATAATTTCCATCTTCAATATCTTTTTACTGGAAGGACAATCATTATCCTGGTTCTGGGTTAATTAAAATCAGGCGCACAAAAGAAGTTCCCTAGAGATTTTACCTACGAAGCCCACTCGGATAGTATTAACCGAAAGCCAATATTAAATGAAACCTACACGTAATTGAAGCAAAAACTATGTATATAGTTCATACGAAGTAAACGATCTCTTCCAATCAATTCTAAATTAATGAAGTAACGTTATAGCGTAGATCAGTACCCTTAGCACGAACTAATATCGAATTCGTAACGTTTGCGAGTCCGAAATGTCATTGCCAAATGTGTACTGATTTTTAGTTCTCGTTACGTACTTTGTGGCGCTGCTGTTCAAGTTTCCATACAAAATTTGACATTGATATTTCGGTTTGCTAACTACCTATTCGAATTCGATAATGGTTCGTGCTAGGGGTACAGTATGTAGGCAAGTACTCACTTTGGTCCTATTAAATTTCAAATTTACCCTGAAATGAAATTAACCGCTCGGCTCTCTCTTTGATAACGGATCTACCCCATCGAGCAGTCGTCTCGTGAATGTATCTTGCCCGTTATACATCCGATACGATGCGAAGCGAGGAAATTGCCTACACACGCAAAGGAAATCAATATATATAAAAGCTTGGTCTCAAAATAATCGTATTTTTTCTTTGCATTGGTAATATCAATACTATAGAACATGAGCGTGGGCAGACCCGCCTTTCCCAGTGGGCACTTTGGGCACGTGCCCAGGGCCCCGCGATCGGTAGGGGGCCCCCTCAGATCAAATACAAAGTCCCTAGTTCCTGTTAAATCACCAAACGGAAGTCATAGGGGCCCCATTATCCTAATATGCCCAGGGCCTCCAATAGGTCAAAGACGGCACTGAGCGTGGGGTATTTGAAAATCTCCGGCGGTCAGAAATATCAAAATGAAATTGTAAGCGATAGCCATAGCAAACCTATTAGGCAATTGACACCCAGGTTTTAAACTATATGCATACCAAATTTCGTCTAATTCCATTCAGTAGTTTTTGTGTAATGGAGTAACTTACATGTAAGTGTAACACTTATCAATAATTCACTGGAATAAATAAACTAAAATCACTCGATACTTAAAAGTATTAACGATTCGGTAAACCGAATCGTTTGAGTACTCGATTAAAAAGAAACTACGAACTGTCAAAAAAGTGTCGTGGCCGGTCATTCGGGTTGTCAACGCCGACAAGTGAGGTTGTGTCTTAAATCTAGAAGCGTGAATAAACTGGTTTCATTGGATTGTTGCTGCTTTTAATCAATTTTCCTTCTGAACGTCACAGTTCAGAAGTGGGATACTGCAAAAATATATATTTTTGTAGCCGTACGCCCAGATATTAAAAAAAAACAGAGGTAACGTACTTTTTCTCATTACTATTCTTGATTATTCAGTTAACGAAAAAGTGATTGCATGACATAGAAATATTTTTCTCGTCATTTATTAGTTTTCTCTAATATTATCTTTTTCTGCCGATAGTTTCATGTTTGTGCATATTTAAAATAGTATATATTTAAGCAAAATACAGGTTTCGCAATGAAGCAAAGATAATTAGTAAGCAATACCCTCATGTCAATTTCGTTTTCGTGCAATGATTGCTGAGATATTTTACGATGAAAAAACGTGTACAACCCGTTTATAAATTTTCTGACCGCTTACTAATTAATACATATTTATGCGAAATATGCCTTCTACAATAAAACTCAGTTAACAAGTAAGCATAAAAAGAAACAAATTTTTGTTTCTACGTAATGATCGCCGAGATATTTTACGATGAAAAAGAAAATATAATAAGTAGCAGAATAGTTAGAAGGGGAATGAAGTTAAAACTACCTACATTATTTCCAAGATTTTATGCGCATTATAAATTCAACGCGAATAATTTTTTGATGTCAATCTCAAGCTAACAAAATAAATTATTTAAAGCGAAAATAATCTTTTTCTAGTCATAACTAGTTTTCTTTTAATCCGTATCACTTGCTTATTTGGGGTAGACCCCTGATATGGGTTTTGATCTAGAACCCTTACATAGAGACTTTTCAATCCAAGTTCCAGGATATGGAGGAAGACCATAGTCATCAACGGAGAGAGCCGACAACACCACGGAGCATTCGTCACAGTGAGAGCAGACGGAGTCCTGGTGAGCGACGCGGTCGTAGTCGTACTCGACGTAGCAGACGACAGCAAACACGGAGTAGCAGTAAGGAAGTAACTGTTAATAAATCAAGAAGCAGGAGCCGTAGTTTAAAGAGCAGGGAACGTAGTTCCAGGCGTTTTAAGCATGTAAGTGGTAGACGTAGCCGTTGTAAATCAAGATAAAGCGTTGAGTCTAGTCGTAGTCACAGAGAGAGAGATCGCAATCAATGCCGTAGGGAAGTTATTAATAACGAACTATACGAGAGACTGCAGTTACTGGAAAACGAACTGTATGCAGTGAAAAGTAGGGATGTTCGTGGTGTAGGTGCTTCTCAACCTCTTGATGATCTTCAACCTCGTGAACTACACGCTACCAATCATGATAGCCCCGATGTTGATAATGATTACTTTAGGCCTTTACAGTATAATGACCCAAATAATGCTCAATCTAGTTTTTTTGAGGAGTTTGCAAAATTTTTCAAAAATAAAGGCCGTGATACATTCCCTACGTCTAACAATGTAGTTCCGGATTTTGACCCGCTCTCCAAAGAACAAACAGTCGATATGTGGCTGTCGAAGGTAGATGAATGTGCCGATATTTATGACTGGAGTGATAAACAAACAGTGCACTACGCTCTACCGAAACTCGTTGGTCATGCCAAAACTTGGTACCAGGGCCTGCCTTCTATTAAGCATTCTTGGGTAGAATGGAAGAAAATATTACGGGGAGTCATTTCCATCAACAGAGAATTACGCGGAATTATTGACCGAGATGCTCAATAGAAGAGCACGCCCTGGAGAATCATTAGAGCTTTACTATTTTTCTAAAGTGAACTTACTAAATCGTTGCAAAATATTTGGAAAGCAAGCAGTAGATTGCATCATATTTGGTGTGGAGGATAAGGGGATTCGATTGAGTGCACAAGCAGGAAGATTTAATAGACCTGAGGAGACTTTAGAATTTTTCAAAACCGTTAAAACTCAGCTAAGGGAATATTCCGAGATTAGAAAAGAAAGTAATTTTAGGGATAAACGTTTTCAAAACAACAATATTTCCTCTCAAAATAACTCTCAGAGCACTGGAGCAAATATAAGACCTCGTTCGAAACCATATGGTAGCCTTATATGTTTCAATTGTAATGAATCTGGACACCCCAGTTTCAAATGCACAAAACCGATAGTTAAATGTGATATTTGTAATCATATGGGACACGATTCGAACAATTGTACTAAGAAGGCAAACAATAATTCTAACAACATTTCGGGAAAATTAGGAAGCAATAACAGTGGTCAAATCAAAACTAAAAACGTTCTCGAAGTAACTATTGGTGATGATAGTAGTGACAAATACAAAATCGCGATAAAAATAAATGGGATAGCGGTTCCCTGCCCGGGTTGATTTAGGAAGTCAGGCTACGTTAGTTCGTGAGTTGGAAGCTTACGAATTAGGTCTCAAATGGCGCATGGTAGATGGTCCCATGTTGAGGTAATGTACCCTATCTACCCATAGGTAAATGTTCTGCTGATATTGAGGTACAAGGTGTAGAAGAGAAGGAAGTGGAAGTATTAATAGTCGATAATTCTATGATCAATAGTCCAGTATTATTAGGTCACAGTTTAACTGCTTTAAACAGCCCTAGCGTAAAGATCGTGAAAACTTCTACTGATTTACGGTTTGAGCGAATTGATGTAGAGGATGGCGTTAAAATTGTTCTCTCTCTAGATGATGACATACAACTAGGTACAGGGAAGCTGCACACAGTCCCAATCAGTACTAGTGTTGATTATAGTGGTAAAATCTACATTGATGGTTCAGTCAGGGGTAAAGTTGGCATGGAATATTATCTCTTGCCGGGTGAATTTCAAATAAGCAATGGTAAGGGTCAAGTGCTCATACAGAATCTAAGTCCCCAAGTCATAGGGTTTAAGAAGGGTACACTTGTATCCCGAGCTAGAACCATACCGCATAGGAATGCTTTGGCTGTATTGAATGTAAATATGGTTACTGAAAAAAAATATCTAATATATGTCTAATATCAGCATTGGAGACCATCTCAGAGTGGACGAAAAACATAGTTGTCGAGACCTTTTACTTAAACACAAGGACTGTTTTTCGTCAGGGCTATATGATTTAGGGTTTACCACCGTCACCGAAATGCAAATTGAATTGATAGACTCTACACCGGTTGTTTATAGACCCTATAGGATGTCCCATTCAGAGAGAGAACATGTTCAGGGAATGGTATCACAAATGTTAGATAACGGTATTATCCGCGAGTCAAACTCTCCTTACGCGAGCCCTATCGTACTCGTACAAAAGAAATCGGGTGAGAAACGCTTATGCGTTGACTGCCGCGCCTTAAATAGACGAACGAAGCGTGACCATTACCCACTTCCCCGAATTGAGGATCTTTTGGACCAACTATCAGGACACTCTCTTTTCACGACACTCGACCTGGCGTCGGGGTATCACCAGATCGCTATAACAAAAGAATCTAAGGAGAAAACAGCATTTGTAACACCCGATGGGCAGTACGAGTACAATCGTATGCCTTTCGGACTTGCAAATGCTCCGGCAGTTTTCCAACGGGCAATTCATAAAACTTTAAACAAGGCTAGGGTACCCTATGTCGTTATATATATGGATGATATTTTAATACCATCCAAAAATTTTGAAGAGGGTTTAACTCGTCTCGAAGAAGTATTATGTTTTTTGAAGGAGGCTGGCTTAACGCTTAAATTGGAAAAATGTAATTTTTTCCATAAAAGTATTGTTTTCTTAGGCTTTGATATTAACAAATCAGGCATACGTCCAGGTGGGCACAAAACCCAAGCAGTCTCTAAATTCTCACAACCACACAATCAACAGGATATCAGGAGATTTTTAGGGTTAGCTGAATTCTTTAGAAGATTCATTAAAAATTTTGCGCTTATAGCAAGGCCACTAGCTAATCTTTTAAGAAAAGATACAGCATGGCACTGGGGCAATCAACAACAAAACGCATTTGAGACGCTAAAGAAGTTGCTGACTGAGAGGCCAGTTCTAGCTCTCTATAATAAAGAAGCCGAGTCGCAATTGCACACGGACCCCAGCAAGTTAGGACTAGGGGCCATACTCTTGCAGAGAACTGGCCAAGAACTATGGAGGGCTGTTGCTTACTTTAGTCGTCAGACGAGTGCCGACGAGCAAAAGTTCCACTCATTTGAGTTAGAAACCCTTGCGGTCATAACTGCTTTAAACAAATTTCGCCCATACCTCTTAGGGACGAAGTTCACAATTGTTACGGATTGCAATGCCTTACGTTCAACATTCACAAAACGCGATCTAATACCTCGTATATCCCGCTGGTGGGTGCAATTCCTGGAATACGACTGTGACATCGAGTATCGTCCTGGGGAGAAAATGGCTCATGTAGACGCGTTGAGTAGAGAAGCTATTGCAGAAGAACAAGAATCGACACATCTGATTGATATACTCACCGTAAAAGTAGATGATTGGATTTCAACGGTGCAAAGTGCAGACAGCGAGACTAAGCGGATTAAAGAAATTTTGATGGACCCTGAAACTCCAAAGATAGCAGCGGTCCATAAAGAATATCAAATTAAAAATGGCCGTGTCTATCGGGTAATAGAGGACGGGTTACTTAGATGACTTGTACCTAGAGGAGTACGCTGGCAAGTGTTGAAGTCAAACCACGATGACGTGGGTCATTTTGGCTTTGAAAAAACCTTGCAGCGTATTCAGACTTTATTTTGGTTCCCGAAGATGCGAAAATTTATAAAAAAATACGTTTCAGCATGCCTAGAATGTGCACATCACAAGGTCCCATCGGGTCCGAAGGAAGGAACCCTACATCCTATAGAAAAAGTGTCTGTACCTCTCCATACAATTCATGCCGACCATCTAGGACCTTTCCCGCGTAGTAAACACGGAAATACTTTTATTTTAGTAATAGTAGATTCCTTTACAAAATACATACATTTGGCGGCTGTACGCAGTACTAAGTCGAAAGCTAGTATCAAAGTATTTAAAAACTTCTTTAGTTTGTTTGGGTCGCCATCGAGATTGATTACTGACAGGGGAACAACCTTTACAAGTAAAAAAATTTAAAAGATATATACAGTCTGTAGGGACTAAACACATTCTAACCGCCGTCGCTACACCACGTGCGAACGGACAGGTAGAGAGGTATAACCGTACAATTTTAGCATCACTTGGTAGTATGACTCATGGGAAGGACACGGATTCTTGGGATGTGTATCTACCAGGTGTCCAGTTAGGTATTAACACTGCCGTTCACGACGTCACTAAACGAACCCCCATGGAGTTACTATTCCGCCACAGAGTAGTAAATCCATCACAGGGTGTTTTGAACAATATTTCGGAAGATATTGGGTATCATGAGACAAATAACACAATTGAGCAGATTAGACTCGAAGCCGCTAATCGGATAAAAAGTAATCAGGAGAAAAATAAAATACGTTTCGATAAATGCCGAAAAGTAGCTAGTAATTATAACGAAGGTGACTTAGTCAGAGTTGTTAGAACAGTAGTCGGTGAGCCAGGAAGATCAAAAAAATTAGAATCAAAATGACAGAGCCCTTATCGCATTAAAAAGATACTCCCTAATGATCGGTTTCTCATAGTAGATACGCCAATTACCCGTCGGGGAAGGCCATACGAAAATATAGTTTCTTTAGACAAAGTTTCTCCTTGGATGAATTTTGATGCTCCATATTGTTCTTCAAGTAACGAAAGCGATTGATTCGGTATGAATCAAGATATCATAAACTGGTCCTAGGAAATAAATGTTAACCATACTATAGATCAATAGGTAATATAAAATAGATTGATTTATCAATAATGTATATTCTTTAATTAGTGCAAATTGTTATTTAATTAATGTGAACTAGTACTGTTAAAGCATAATAAAAATTGGTAATAGAAGTTATGGTTCATTATATTACTTAAGTAGCGATAGGGAAGAAGGTTAAGGATGATAATATAATTATTTGAAATTACTGTATATATTTAATTGTTAAACCTGTCATAATAAGAGTCAGATGTCACGTAATGATAAGTCACTAAACATGAATATAATGATTGGAAAAATGTTATGATATTGTTGATGACCTGTTAATAAATTATTAAACTTGATAAATTTATTCAAGTTCAACATTATGACAATAAGCGGTTTATTCTAATATACATAAATTGAAAATTTGATGAAGTCTAATAATGTTAAAGATAAGGGGTTGATATTAAAAATTAAGGTTAATTAGAATTAAACAACACAAATATCAGTGAAAGTGAATAATAGTTTAATATTTGTAATAGTAATGAATTAATTGAAATATTTGCTAATGTAAATTGATTGATTAGCGATACATGTGGAGTAGAAAGTAATTTAACAGCAGTGATTTGATATTGCGGTTAGTCATATTATTATTATACAAGTAAAAATGTAAAGTTAAGAGAAGGTGTCCGCATAGCATGGAGGAGGAAGAGCAATGATGTCGCTCAGAAATGCTATGCGACACGCAGTCAAGGTGGTGAAGGAAGTAACCAACCTTATTTGGCTACTATGGAGTAAGTAATATTAAGTGAGTTACAGTCAAGTCAGGGTGGTGAAGGAAGTAACCAACCTTGTTTGACTATTATGGAGTAAGTTATAAATTAAGTGAATTACAGTCAAGTCAAGGTGGTGAAGGAAGTAACCAACCTTGTTTGACTTTTATGGAGTAAGTGATATTGAGTAAGAGGGTGTTCGCATAGCACAGAGCAGGAAAGGTAATGATATCGCTCAGGAGTGCCTTGCGACACGCAGTCAAGTCGAGGTGGTGAAGGAAGTAACCAGTCTCGTCTGGCTATAGTTATTGCTTAGTGAGTAAAACGAAGGGACTCGTTTTGTGACGGATGGCCGACTGTAACACTTATCAATAATTCACTGGAATAAATAAACTAAAATCACTCGATACTTAAAAGTATTAACGATTCGGTAAACCGAATCGTTTGAGTACTCGATTAAAAAGAAACTACGAACTGTCAAAAAAGTGTCGTGGCCGGTCATTCGGGTTGTCAACGCCGACAAGTGAGGTTGTGTCTTAAATCTAGAAGCGTGAATAAACTGGTTTCATTGGATTGTTGCTGCTTTTAATCAATTTTCCTTCTGAACGTCACATAAGTATGCAAAGTTTCATATTTATAATATTAGTAGGAATGTAGGATTGAAGTATGAAATATTGTTTTATACTTTTATGGTTACTAACATTATAGCTATTAACGGGATTGTTACCATGTACCTTGTTTTTTATGAGCCTCCGATATTTCGTCACTTTTGCAAGCGCCATGATCACGGAGTAACTGAAGTAATTGCGGGTAGATGTTATTGGCAGACATATCGGTCTACCCTCTGACGTCGTCTTTTACTGCGCTCGATACCCCTACCACTGGTCACATTCTCACTATTCACTCGCACTTGTTCCCGACACACAATACTCACAGTATCAGATCGCGGAACGAAACTTTTTTTTTATTTTTGCAGTTTTTACACATACGAACCACTGGATTCCAAACATTTGACAATTTAAACCCATCCTCACAATTGATTCAATCTGGTATTGGTAGACCGATATGTCTGCCAAAAACATCTACCCGCAATTACTTCAGTTACTCCGTGATCATGGCGCTTGCAACAGTGCCGAAATATCGGAGACTCATAAAAAACAAGGTTCATGGTAACAATCCCGTTAATAGCTATATTTGAAGTATGAATATTGAATGAACCAATATTGAAACATTTCCGAAAAAAAATCATTTGATGTCTTCTCAATTTAATGGTTTCGTTGTGATTGTGGAATTATTTGAATTCCTTCGTAACTTTTATCAAATGTTTTTATCTGAAGGACTCTTCTAAAGTCACGATGGGCTCTTTTGGGATGAGGAAAAAGTATTGTACTTGCGTCACAATCAGATAATTGTACTTATTTCCAGATGTGGTTATTATATTAATAAAATAGCGCAGTAAATGAAAATTTTATATGTTTTAATTTCAGATGTGTAATTTTATTTTAAAGCTTACGATGTCTTTGTTTAATTTGATTCAGGATGTCTACTTGAACTCTCAATCTATTCTATTAAAATAAAAAAATAATAATCAAAGTCGCTTCAGACAAATGATGTGATAGACAAACGGAGATACTACGTTATATTTGCATGAATATGTTAATCAAGTATGGATATTCATCTGACGACATCCGTGGCCGAGTGACATGTACGCGGTTTCCAAGTGTCGCCTACTCAAGAGGTACCGGCTTCGAATCCCGGTGGGGGCAGATTTTTGTGTGATGAATACAAGCATTTATATATATATATATATCTAGCAAAAAAATTCACTATCGGCTTGATCGGTGTCGATTCTGCTAAGTTAAAGTAATAAGTAATCGTTTCACAATTGAGTCTCAAAATTTTGATTCTTAATACAGTTATTGTTAGCAAAACACAAAATATGATACGTATTTGATTATTCATTTGTTATAGAGATATCCAAAAAACAAGAACTGTTTTAAACAGCGATATTGTTTAGTACTATTTATTATGTTAGCTTAGATCGACACACTGGTATTAAGCGGACACAATTCCCTAAATGCTCGCTATAACAGAAGTACAATGAACAATGTGTGAACCAATTATAACTTTTTCCAATCTCTTTCTAAGAAGCCCAAGATATATATTCTTTTGTGACAACCTCTGAAGGGCGCTCTTTCAACAACTTAATCGTGAGTAAGGATATCCTTTTGAAATAACACAGTACGTGCCTAACTCGGTCGCGAACTGTGAGAACGAATTCCCTGACGATGACATAAACTCGTTTTTAAGGAATGCTTTTTCCAGAGTCATAATTTCCTTTAATATTAAAACTTTTTTTCGGACTGGGTGTAAATGAAAAAATCCTATGGCAAAGATGAAACGGAAATGCGTCACGAGCGTCATATATATACATATATGTCTGTGTGTGGGATGTGTGCGCAGCTCTTTTCGCCGAGCATGAAAGTTTGAGGGTAACTCGGCGAAGGCTGAAACGCTACGAGCGATTATATATATACAATATGCACTAGCTGACCCAGCGAATTTCGTACCGCGGTAAAAATAGGGGCAGGTGGTAGAAGAGAAAATTTAGGGTTGTATGTATTTTTAATACCACATTATAAAAAAATAAATATTGTCCAAAACAAAATTTTAGGGTTGTGTAATGTAGAGTTCTATCAATTTCCTGGGATAACATTCCTCCTAACCCATATGAGAACACTACGTTACAATACCCAATAAGTTTGAATTTTGGCGCGAAGGCGCATTGTAGGTTTCAGAATACTACATTACAGGTGGATAACCATTATCACTTAAGGATATAAAAAATAGATAATAGCCGATTCACAGACCCACGGAATATGCATATAAAATTTCATAAAAATCGGTCAGGAAATTTTGGAGGAATATGGTAACTAACATTGTGACACGAGAATTTTATATATAAGATAAATCTGAGTGATGCGTGCGCTGCTCAATTCCCCGATGCCTTATGCACCGCCTAATGTTAGGTTATTTAAGAAAAGAAGGTCCGCTTCACATGTGTGGTCCGTCCACACAATTTTTATTTGCTATTGCTGGCGTTTGGTCAGAAAATGTTTACCACAATTATACACTTCATTCTGGCTGGGAGTTAATAACCAAATATTATTAATGTAACCAGAAAAATATCGCAAAATCAGCAAATTTTCTGTAGTTTTCATTTGGGAAGACTAGAAA
The DNA here is from genome assembly GCA_902850365.2 of Chilo suppressalis. Taxonomy (NCBI): domain Eukaryota; kingdom Metazoa; phylum Arthropoda; class Insecta; order Lepidoptera; family Crambidae; genus Chilo; species Chilo suppressalis. The sequence goes on from OU963910.1 coordinate 4,723,818, forward strand.
ATTGGCCGAAAGCTTTAAAAAAAGGTACCTTGCTTTGGTAATAACAAAGGAAATCTAAATCAAAATTTTTATTCATATTACGCAACGGATTTGAAATCATACAGACTGTTCCCAATATTACCGCTATATTGCTAAGGTCATAAAGTAACTAGGGCTATTTCATCCATATAGTTTAAATTCACTCTATTTATAAACGTGTAAAATTTTGAAAAATGGTTATTTTTTCCCTAGTATTTTAACTATACTCAAATTTAACTTTGTATGAAACAACGCTGACTTAGTAGTGCTTTCAGAAAGTTTATGACGCATTATGCATTACGAAAATGATTTGCGAGTTTTGTTCCGCAAGAGCGTCACGCCTCTTATGGAACAAAACTTGAAAATCATTTCCATTTATAAAAGGCTATAAAAGAAAGTGTGCAATGAGTTAGCTGCATTGCTAGGCGTGTAACCGAGTCACGTGCGCAGTGCATGCCGCCTGGAGATATTGTTTTCACATACAAACATTTTGACGTAACCCGATATGGGGTAGAAATACGGAATTGCTAGAAAATAACCTACGCGTCGACGCGGTTGGAATAATTTTGTTTGAACTGTCTGGGTTTTTTGGTGATTCTGTTTTCCTTAACATAGGATGTATTACAGTTGCTTGTTAATGGGATCAGCCCTCGTAGCATGAGCACTACAATTTACATTATAACACGTTTTTCATCGCGTCTAACTTTCAAACTCCATAGTAATTTGACAATAGAGCTTGATAAAAACGAGTTATCATTACGCGATGCTCATGCCAGGGGGGCACAATTTACATTATATCACGTTTTTCATCGCGTCCAACTTTCAAACTCCATAGTAATTTGACAATAGAGCTTGATAAAAACGAGTTATCATTACGCGATGCTCATGCTAGGGGGACACAATTTACATCACGTCTAACCGTCAAACTGCATAGTAATTTGACAATAGAGCTTGATAAAAACGAGTTATCATTACGCGATGCTCATGCTAGAGGCGCACAGTTTACATTATATAACTTTTTTATCGCGTCTAACCGTCAAACTGCATAGTAATTTGACAATAAATGGTGCTAAAAACGCGTTATAGAATATACGATATATTGTGTTGCTCATTGCTCAGAGCAGATTGCATTGGGCAGAGTAATGCATTTATATACACAGGGGCGTATTTACCGTATGGACAAATGGGTCATGACCAGGGCGAGGTAATTGAGGTTTAGAGGTTTGATTAAATTTAAAAGGAAAAGCGTCGGTTTTTCATAAATCAGTTAAGTTAATTTCGGTTCAGCCACTTGGAAATCTTGTTAAAATTTATCACGTCTTTATTACTTACCACAAGCTTAATATTCATCTAAACTTTAATCCTAAAATGATTAACTAATTGGAAAAGTTTGCCGAAGGCGCCCTCTTCAGAAGAAGCACTTTAAATTAATATGTTACGAGTAGAATATCCTTATGAGGGTTTTGTATCATAGCCTCGATATCAAATTAAATTACAAAAATAAATTAATCTCTTTGTAAACGCATTTCTTTTTAACTTTTCATTCAAAACATATTAGAGAAATTATGAAGTTCATTTCTAGGTCAGAAAATCAACTCAAAATCAACAATATAATTATCTAATAAGCTGTTATTAATACACTTTTTAAATCATCGAAAATCGAAATCGGTTAAAAAATGGTGGTTAATTAATAATTATATGGTAGCCAATATTCACCGCCGGCCGAAGTGTGTGACGTCACAGAGCTCGATCGTGGTTCACTCCTGTCGAACTTCTACTCCGGTCTCTACGCACGCTCGCGCCCGAGCGCTTGAGCTCTGTGACGTCACAGCAACACTTTGCTGCAACACGAGCTATCCCGGCTTCTTTGACCGTACTTCGTAATGTAGATATTATTTCCAATAAAATGTTCTAATTACTTTGTTCTTTTTCCAGGTACGTTTTTTTACAAATGCACTGCTTATATGTTTCAAAAACATAAAGAAGATTTAAGTAAGTAACGACTAACGTACATTACATTATTTATGTGGTCCATTATAATTGTGAGATAGTTCGCAAGCTAAGATTAAAGCAAAAGCTCGCAAGTCAACATTTCAATTTGTATGCCTAAAAATTTCGAACTATGTATTGTAAACTAATTTCTCCCTCTATGAATTGTCATGAAAACTGCACGCGGCGCTCCGCGCGTCCCGTTTCACGCAGCTCACGCTCTAAAGAAGACACATCAGAGACAAAGCTATAAACAATAGGGATGATGACCGGGTAAAGTGAACGAACAACTATTTAGTCCGTCAGTTAGCTGATTAAAAAAATATGGAAAATCATTTTTTCTTTTGTCAATGGGCCAAAAAATTACAAAGAATACCCGCGTCAAAGTTTGGAATACTTAGATTTAGGATTTAGGAATGGAGGTACTTAGATTTGCCATCATTTTCAAATAAATATATCTTTGTTATGTTTTAATTATGTGAAATATGTGTCCAATACTTTTTAATAACCTTCCTGATAAACGAAGAAAAAAATTTAGTCACCATTCCTATGCCTCTGTGCTTTACTGATGTGGTTTGACTCCAGCCACTAAGACCACATTGTTTGATATATAGTTAAATTTGACTATTTGTCAATGTCACGTGTCACATTTTGACAAATGGTTACTTTTTTATAGTATTTTAACTATAGTCAAATTTAACTATGTATCAAACAAAACGCATTGTGATCATGAAGTTTTGTTTGTGATAGAGCAATTTATCGACATCAACTGGAGAAACTTCAATAGAGTTTGAAAGTTGAGAGTTCCTAGAAAGCTTTATCATATCATATCGAGGTGCTCATGGTACGGGAGCGGGGGCAAGAGCATTTGCTTGTTAAAAAGTGCAACACAAACATTAAATTTTTAAGTTATACCCGTTAGATTATTATCATTTTATTTTTAAAGCATTTAACTGCAAAATATTTAAATCTAAAGAAAATGTTACTAGAAAAATCTTTTTCTTGGAAAATTTTCATTGTATCCGTTATTGGGTTTACATACTACAAAAGTACTAACTACAAGCTTTGTTTAGTTTAAGAGCTAAATCATAGATAGGAATTTATTACTATATATAAACCTAATTCAACTTGCCAACTTGATTGATTACTTGAAGAATAATGACAGAAATCCAAACAGTGATATAAATCAAATTGCGTATTCAGCTCATCTGCCACGTGATCACCAATGAGGCGGGATGTTTATTAGACACTGTGTTTTATTTAGACAAGTAAACGTTGTTGGCAAATTAATGTATTGACGATATGATAAACCCATCTGAAAAGTCTGGAATTAAAGGCTTATTGAAGTAAGGCTTAATGAAGTATGTAATTTTCGTGTCAAGACCCTTGGTCCGTGAGGTCATAGCGCTATGTGGTTTTTTAAGGAAATATCAAAAAGGTTAGATGACATCACTGGAGACCGAAGAGCTACCTCGGACAACGAATTAGTCTAGCTATTCAAAGGGGGAACGCTGCCAGTATCTTCGGAACCTTGCCTAAAGGGACTCCTTTTAGTAATATATTTTAGTTATTATATTATATTTTTTAAGGTTTTTTGTTTAAGGTTCATTGTAATCTTATGCAACCAAATTCCTCTTTAAAACTAATGAATACCAAAAACTAATAATGAATTTATATCATGTTTAAAGTATTTCTCAATACATGTTGTGAATAACTTTGATAGAAATGTGCGAACAATCTAAACATATAAGAGAAGAAACTGACTGACTGGCATATCAACGCATAACCCTAACCCCTGTGTCTAGAGACTCCAAATATTGCACGTAGATTCCTAATGAGATCTAGGGGTACACTAAGAAAGACCTCTTAAGAAACGTGCCAAATTTAAATTCTAGACCCAGCGGTTTGGGCTGTGCTTTAATATGTCAGTCAGACAGTCAATCTTACCGTTGCTTCTTTTATATATTTAGTTTTATATATTTTTTCCTATTTTATTTTGCACCAATGCACTATCACATATTATTTATTTTATTATAATTAAGGTAACCTATATTCTTAATGGCGGAAAACGCATCTCAGAGCAAAGCAGTCGATTCATGCAAAAAACCGAAGAACATGAAAATTTTCAGAAAAACGGGTGATCTCCTGTAAATTCGGGAGAGCTGGCAACCCTGCATAGTTACTATGTAATAAATTAGTAACACAAAATGTTAAATGACACAAGTCACAATGTGTGAAACGTAATAAAGATAAAAACATCGTATCGCCATGCCGTATCTTTCTGACCGAACGAGCGAGTGACCACTTTCTCCGCTCAGAAGATATCGAGCGGGTGCGGCGAGCTGCAAATTTACATTTAAGTATTTAAAGAAGTTTTTAAACTTTAATTTAGGATATTAAAGCTGTAATCTATATATATATATATATATATATATATCTATATATATATATAAAACTCAAAGGTGACTAACTGACATAGTAATCTATCAACGCACAGCCCAAACCACTGGACGGATCGGGCTGAAATTTGGCATGCAGGTAGATGTTATGACGTAGGCATCCGCTAAGAGAAGATTTTGATCAATTCTACCCCCAAGGGGATAAAATAGGGAATGAAAGTATGTATGAAACTTTGTCAATTTTAAACCGATCGGGCTGAGACTTTGCATGCAGGTATAAGAAGAATCAAAGATGAATGTCATTGTGTATAATACAAGCCTGAGAACAAAAACTGCAACAACTCTACACTTCAGCTCTACACCGAAGCGAAGCGAGAGCGGGCCGCTAGTAACTTATAAATGCCTAAAAGTGGCGTACAAACATAGATACATACAAGCAGCTAAGTGGTTCCCTGACCCACCTTATATTAATTTTTTTTTTAAGATCATTTCAAAATAATAAGGTGGTATAAACATACGTGTGTAGTTTATCAGCGTTTAGTATAATGTCAAGAAATCGAAAGAGTTTCTGTTTTAGTAACGATTTTAAAGTAATTTTAAAATTCAAACTTTAATTTAATCTATGACATCATCTATTGCATTGAAAATAAAGGTCAAATTTCAAATATATTTGATTCATATTAACACAGTTTCCTTGTTATTAGAAGGTCCTTACAACGATATTAAAAACCGTTGCCATTTACTACATGGCAATTACGCATTCTCTACAAAGGAAAACTTATCTATTTTTATCATTTTTAAGCTAATTATTGGGCAAGTGGGTCAGGAATAAATTGGTTCGATCGTACATAGTTGTGTCACTTCAACGTATCTTTCTGATCGAGCGAGCGAGCACTTTCGCTCGGGACATACCAGGCGACGAGTGCGGCGAGCTGTGCTGCGCGGGCGCAGTGAAACGCGGTGAGAGTCCGCAATTAGAGGCGGCTACATGACTAACCGCTGAACAATAGGATGTGTTCCATTACGTTTTTTCTATATTAAATAAATCATGATTGTATTGATGTTGTAAGAACATAATGATTTGTAAATGTTGTTACAATTATACTTTTAATGTCGTGGAGGTTTTTCGCTCGTTTTTCTCCGCAACTAAACAATATGTCCAATAACGAGTGGTAGGGAAAAAAATGTTTGGACGATTCAAAAGAGTTGTACTATAAATCCAATTCGAATAAAGATATATTGATTTCTTGTTTCTGTTTATGCTCCCATTGATATGGGGGAATACTCCCATCGGATCCGCGCGTTAAAGCTGCAGAATCCAGCCGAATAAAAAAAGCAGCGGGATCCCGCGACAATGCGTAATCCCGTTTTGTGGGATTGCAATCCCTTCTGATGCTGTAGATGGCGTGTGCTATTTTTTGTCTTCCTAAATATAATATAAGCTTGTCAAAACCCGCCCGATTGAACAGAAAATCACAAAAAATGTAGGTCACCCATCCTCGTAATTGGACTCTCCGAAAGTAGTTGAGCCGCCACAATCGCAAAAAGCTATAATCCAGGGATCCTACTGCCCCTAGATATAAATTGCCGATGAAAAGCGATAAATTCAGGTTACACGCTTAACTGTTTCATAGGTGTGTATTAAAAACCAAATATTAAGAAAAGTAGTCAATTATATTGGAAGCCTTAGTATTATATCACACAGCTTAATATTATATAAGCTCTAGTTTCGGCACAAGAGCGAATGTAATTATTACAATGCAGTAGGTAACGCAGTTTATAAATAAAAGACTAATTTGCACAAACATCATAATAATGGTAATTTTATGAATTTTGTTATGAAAACCTTCGGCGCACAATACTCGTCATTATCATCTTTATGGAGGAGTCGTGAAACTGTTTAATAATTAATTATTTTAATGTCCCGAGCTCTTTAAATATGCTAAACCCCTAGTCAGTGGCCTTTTGTCCGGCCTGCCTCTCAATCACGTAACTTTTTGATATTAACATATTTTAAAATTTGACATTTCAAACTCTCATTTACAGATTTATTTGTATCCCATAACTAAGAGACCACATAACATAACCTCGGCGCCTTACCGTACCGGGCATGCGTAACGCATTTCTCCGTGTTAAAAAAACTATCAATAGATAATATGCACAAATAATATGGAGGAGCTCGATGGCGCAAGTGATTAGCGCGTTCGGCTGCGATCGTTGAAGTTAAGCAACATTCGCAGTGGTCGGTCATTGGATGGGTGACCAAAAATTTACTATCTCGAGTTCCTTCGTGCTTCGGAAGGCACGTTAAGCCGTTGGTCCCGGCCGCATCTGCAGTCGTTAGCACCCACCAATCCGCACTGGGCCCGCGTGGTGGGTCATGGCCCAATCTCCCTATTCCATCCATAGGGAAGGCCTGTGCCCCAGCAGTGGGGACATTAATAGGCTGATGATGATGATGAATATGTAGGTTAGGCAGCGATTATTTTAGTCAACAAAAATAGTTTCAAACGTCTAATTTTACAATAACGTAATGAATAAAGTTACCTTTTTCCCCGGGAGCGGGTCACAACCCGACGACATGATCTTGAATGTCGTAATTTCACATTCCGCAATTCTCGTTTATTATTAGACATAATGATATTCAGATATAAGTTGATCATTTAAGTGGGAAATTGAAGTAATTAAATGATTTGTAAGCCGTCTGCGTGGAATAAATAATTTCCTATACAATCTTCTAGTTTGACAACTGTTGTAATCGTTAAACACTTGCCACTTTTACAAATTGTAACCGCTTTTTTATTCCTGAAGATTAGATTCCCGGTCCAGCAATGTACCTACAAAAATATATTTTAATAGCGCACAGGTGCGCAGGTGGGGAAGTGAACTTTATTTTATGCACACTGTGAAAAACACTACCTTTTTATGGTTTAATGCACGAAACACAGAAAGAGGTATAGACCGCTTGTACGGGAACCAATGTCGCCAGCTCGCCCCACTACACTTCCACCCTTAGATTAAAACAAATCTAATGGTAGCCATACACACTACGAGAAATCGTTACGATCAGACTCTACAGTTCGAACGGAACAGTTTATCGTACGTGGCGTACGTATAGGAAACAGTGCAGTTTTATAATGGTAGCCATACACACTACGAGAAATCGTTACGATTAGACTGTACCGTCCGAACGGTACCAATAAATCGTAGCGTGTTTGTTATTGTGTATCGTAACGATTTCTCGTAGTGTGTATGTCTACCATAAGCTTCCACATAATAGATAATAGCCAATCAAACAACGCAACATCAATCAATCGATCCGAGCAGCGCTCACACCCGAGAGAAACGACGCAATGAGAACCAACTTTTGGTCAAGTTATGAGCATTTGCTCATACATAATTGCGGCACGCCTGCCCCGCCCACAAGGCCTTTCTAACCTCTTTATGTGTTCTGTAGTTTAATGTATTTGTCAAAGAGTAAGATTACAACAGTGAGGAGCTCGATGACGCAAGTGGTTAGCGCGTTCGGCTGCGATTGTTGAAGTTAAGCAACTTTCGCAGTGGTCGGTCATTGGATGGGTGACCAAAAATTTACTATCTCGAGTTCCTCCGTGCTTCGGAAGGCACGTTAAGCCGTTGGTCCCAGCTGCATCTGCAGACGTTAGCACCCGCCAATCCGCACTGGGCCCGCGTGGTGGGTCACAGCCCAATCTCCCTATTCCATCCATAGGGAAGGCCTGTGCCCCAGCAATGGGGACATTAATAGGCTGATGATGATGAAGATTACAACTAGGGTTGCCACCCGTACTTTAATATAAAGTATTGTACGTTATTTCGGTTAATTGTACTCTATACTGTATGCCAACAATAAAGTACGCGAAAATACTTTATTTAATGTGATTTGATTGCTCGGGGATTAATTTTACATAAAATATACAAAAGGAGGTTGATTGGAATAATTTGTGCGTAAAACGGACAGAAAGTATGAATATGTCGCCCTTAGCTAATTCCTACAACATTTTGTGGCTGTATGCCTTTGTATACCTTTGTATCAACGTAAAATATATTTTTAAGCATACTTATAAAGTGGAATAAAAAGTACTTTATTTTGGGCACAATATACTTTTTTTTTCCACATTTAATATCCAATGTACTTTATTTCGACAAAAAAAGGTGGCAACCCTAATTACAACCTTCCTTCCACGAATGAGGGGCTTTGGTTTAGGCTCTTATAGTGAGGCTGAGTTAAGCGGCATATTCTTCTGCTGCATAAGCTAATTTTGTTACTGTACCCCCAGTATTTCCGTGTCAAAATTTCTGTACAACTGTTTGTTTGTTTTTTCGTCCTGTAGATTGCTGCTTAGTTCGTAGTACTGGACACAGCCCACATAATATAACATCAGGTGGGGTAGCATAATTTTCTGGTAATTATTTAGACCATATAAATAATTGCTTAAGGTATTCCTACCGCTCAAATCCTGAAATCTGTTTATATTATACTAGCGGCCCGCCCTCGCTTCGCTTCGGTGTAGAGCTGAAGTGTAGACTACAGTTTTTGTTCTCAGGCTTGTATTATACACAATGACATTCATCTATGATTCTTCTTATACCTGCATGCAAAGTCTCCTGCAAAGGCCGAACGGTTTAAAATTGACAAAGTTTCATACAAACTTTCATTCCCTATTTTATCTCCTTGGGGGTAGAATTGATCAAAATCCTTTCTTAGCGGATGCCTACGTCATAACATCTACCTGCATGCCAAATTTCAGCCCGATCCATCCAGTGGTTTGGGCTGTGCGTTGATAGATCACTATGTCAGTCATTCACCTTTGAGTATTATATATATAGATAGATATTGTTTTGAAAATAAAAATAAAAACCAAACTTCGGAACATACCAACAATGTTATTCACAAAAACCTTTTTTTTTTCAAGTGTAAACGGAATAATGTCACGAATAAGGCAAATAAAAAATTTGTTATCTATACTTCTATCAAAGTTTTGTTGTAACGGCTTTGCAATCTATATTCCGCATAATCATTCTGTTTCCTATTTCCATAATGAGAATCATGCAATATTCATTGCTTGTACATTATGTACATTTGATTTGTATAATTTCGTATAATATTATAACTAAGAGCAGTTATTGACATGAAAATGAATTGATGGAACCTCCAGTTCGTTCCTGTAACTGTTAATCAAATATATTATTTCTTAACTAGCGGCCGCCCGCGACTTCGTACGCGTGGAGTTAGCGTGAAATTATGTGTCCTATATGTTGACCTGACTTTTTCATAATATTTATTGGGGCTCGTACCCAAATATGAATGTTTAATGTTTCGGGAATGCAACTGTTCAGACGAAGGTATGTAAAAAATGTAGACCGTTCGTATTGAATATGTTTATTGCACTAAAATAATAATATTTCTAAATATTGAGGCGCGCTACGCAGTTGCGCACGGTCATCAAAATAATTAGGTTAAATACAAAATACGTAATGTACTGCTCGTACATGCTCCCGACTTAACAAAAAAGGAAAAAATGCATTAAAAAATGTATATAAAGGTAAAAATGTAAATGTAAACGCAATAGCTATAAATAAAGTTCAAAAAAGCATTTTTTCTTCTTAAATCTAAGTTTATATAGGAGACGTCGCCTTGTCTTGCATCTTCTTCATAAAGATAACAACTGGTTCCGATTCCGATGCAGTGTTGACATCCTGCCGCTTGACGTTTGTTCGTGGTAAGGATATCGACCGGCGGAGAGTCTGCTGTCGTCGAGGGGCTGGCTCTGGTTCCGCTTGTGAATCCGTGTTTTCTACGACGACCACACGTTGTTGCTGACGTCTTCTGAATCTTCGTACGCTCCAAATACATAGAAGAATCCCAATAATAAGGATGATAATACCGTATGTGGCATAATGTTGGGTGTCGTGGCTACCAATTTGGCTGGTTACAGAATTTTGTACATCCTTAACGGCGTCGATCTTCCTTTTTAACGCACTCAACGATTCCTCGTGGTTTTCAGGGAAAAATGTTTCGTTGAACTCAGTTATCATTTGATTAACCTCAGATTCTTCCGGTATATCCATTAGTTGTTCTCCATTTCTCTTCATTTCACTTTTAAAATTGTTTTGCGAATGAATGATTACGTTGTTTCCTTTCAAAACACAACCTTGTGACAACGTTATGACGCCCGTGTGACGTAATGTCTGTGTCGTTGTCCCATCTGGGCAAAATATGCGTGCGCTGCATTCTTTGCAACAGGAGTAGAGCCAGGCGCCCCGGCCATGTAACTGGATCCACTCGTGCCGACACTCTGTTATCGCTATACGGCAATTTGATATTGCTCTATTATTTATTATTTGAGCTTCACAAATTGACGCCGCCTTTATATCGTAGATAGGCAGGTTTAATGAGCAAATTAATTGTTTCTCATTTAAATGTACACATGACCGCATATCATCAGAGTTTAATGTTATTAATAAATCCTTTCTTATGTTGACTGCCATGTACTCTGAAGTTGGGATGATAGACTTCATTGTGTTACCATTTATTTTATGTATAGGTATAATCCGATTCAATTCGTACAATTCATTGGATATAATCGGCAGTTTCACTTCTATTATAAGGAATTTGTCCGTAACTCTGACGTTTACTCGTGATATTTTGTACATGTTTCGAATACAGTCATGTGTGTTTAAACATGGTAAGGATAAGTCGCGTGGCAGGTGCCCCGATATGATATTAAGTTGATCCTGGAACTCTCCCGGGGTTAAAAGATGAGTGTCCACTCGACCATTTCTCACTTCTGTCACCAAGTTCAGTAATTGTTGTTGTACTCTGTATATATTCGAAATAATAACATTTATAGCCAGCGACGTAGCGGTGATGTATGAAAAGTGATTCTGATCTTTCGTTATCTGATTTTCTCTCTCTTTAAGGTGTTCATTGATGATATGTAGCTGCTTGTTCATAACTTCTTCATTTCTCTTCAGCAGATTGTATTCTCCTTCTATAATGGATGTGTGTTCTTTGTACAAGCTCAGGAGGTGATTTTCATTATTTTGAATGTATTTGATGTCCTTTCTGTATTTGTCAGCAAAACGTTCGTCAAGTACACCAAATAAAGAGTTTGCAACATAACCAACTCCGTCAATGAGTCCTCTCTTCACACGTCTTCCATGTTCAGATCGGAGAATGTCATTAAAATGTTTCAGCTCCTTGATTTCATGTTCAAACTGTGCTGCTATGGTGCGAAATGCTGTGTGTCCTTGACATAGCTGGTTTAGGTGATTTATATACTTTTCAATACTGCTTATACTATGCCAATATGTTGTCATATTGTAGTATATAACTAGGTTCCAGTGATCTTGTGCAACCTGCATGTCTGATATTTTATCAAAATAAATCAGTTTGGCAGGGTTAAGTGTAGTTATGTTGGTCAATTGTTGTGCAGATGGCGATATACACGCTAGCAGTAGCCACATAAGTGTCAGAAATAAACTGTTCTTTGTAGCAGTTCTTAGTCGCTTCGATTTTACTGGAGTCGAAGTAGGAGTTACGTCAGCTGCTTGTTTGTTGGCATTATTATCAGGCTCTAGTAGTAAGCGTGATAACTTTGTGACGGGCCGCTTTGTTGTTGAGCCATTTTTTGTCTTCAACGACACAACTCGTACGCAGCCATCTGTACCTGCATGCGTTTCTATCACTCGAGCCAACGGCCATCTAGCAGGTGGATTTTGATCTTCTCTAATCAGTACCACGTCACCGATTTCCAGGTTTTTTGTAGGGTTGCACCATTTGTTACGTGTTTGTAATGTGGTTAGGTATTCATTTGACCAAGTTTTCCAGAAGTCCTTGAACATTTTGTCTGTAAGTTGCCATCGAGTATGAATGTTGCTTGGATGTAGGTCCGCTGATATAGGTGGGCCAAGAATGGGACCACCAACCAAAAAGTGTCCTGGAGTCAGACAATCCAGGTCATCTATGTCATCTGTCACAGCGATCAAAGGTCTTGAATTGAGGCAGGCTTCAATCTGAGCTAACAATGTTATAAATTCTTCAAACGTCAGCTTTTGTTCGCCGAGAACCCTTCGCAAATGGTGCTTCATACTTTTCACAGCAGATTCCCATAGCCCGCCAGCCGACGGCCACGCTGGAGCATTGAAATGCCATTGGATTCCAAGGTTTGTTGCTGATTCGATGAGATCTATGTTAATGTAATACTGTAAGGCTTCTTTGTATTCACGCTTCAGTATCTTGGCTGCTCCCACGAAGTTGGTTCCGTTGTCGCTATACATATGCTTGGGGGATCCTCTTCGAGCACATAGTCGCTTCAAGGCCGCCAGGAATGATGTGGTTGTCATGTCAGAAACTAATTCCAAATGAACTGCTTTTGTAGCTAAGCAGACGAAAATAGCTATGTAGCCCTTTGTAGTTTTAATTCCACGGCCCTTATTTGCCTTCACTTCCACTTGTCCTGTGAAATCAACACCAGTGTGAGTAAAGGGTCGTGAAGGTGTCACTCGTGGTTTAGGTAATTCCGCCATAAGCTGGTTATTTGTGGTAGCTTTGAAGCGACGACAACGGGTACACTTCAAAATGTGCTCTTTGACTGTTCTTATACCTCGCAGTATCCAATAGTGATTTCGTAAATGTGTTATTGTTAGTCTCATACCGCCGTGTAAAGTAATCTTGTGTGCTTCGTCAATCAGTAAGCTTGTAAGTCTGCTTTTGTTTGGTAAAACCATTGGGTGCTTTTTTGATTCAGCCAATTCAGATTGTTGAAGCCGACCTCCCACTCGAATAATACCATGTGAGTCTAAATATGGGTATAAGTTCAGAAGTCTGCTCGATGAACTTATCTTTGCGCTTCTTCCCAATTGCTCCACTTCGTTAGAAAAATGTTTGTTTTGCTCATGTTTTATCAATAAGCGTCGAGCATTGTTTAATTCATGTAATTGTAAGTATGTCGTAAGCCGTTCATTGTTATTACGTCGAGCTCTATTAATGAAACGTGATATCCACGCTAGTACGCGTATGACTCGTCCCATAGAGCTATGTGCGTTTAGAAGTGTATCGATCAATGAAGTTTCTGTCTGAATCACATATATTTGTTTACGTTTTGATTCTTCGGTTGGGGTGTCATAAGTTTGTAACTGGGAGATCGGTATCTGTTCTTTCAGCCACGCAGGTCCTTCCCACCACAAAATATGTGACTTCAACTGAGATGGTAATAGACCCCTGGATGCACAGTCAGCTGCGTTGTCATCAGATCGAACATGTCTCCAACAGGAAGGTGGCATAACTTCAATAATCTTGGTGACCCTGTTTGCCACAAATGTTTTCCATCTTGTGACTTCTCCATGTAACCAACCGAGAACTACAGTTGAATCCGTCCAACCGTATATTTGTACTGTCTGCGATCTTAATGACTCTATGACAATTTTCATAAGTCGTGATAAGAGCCATGCACCGCAAAGTTCAAGGCGTGGTAAAGTAATAGTTTTCTTCAATGGCGCAAGTTTTGTTTTCCCAGCTAGTAGTCTAATATTTACGTTGCCTTGGTTGTCCTTAGTTTTGCAGTAGATGACGCATGCGTAACCCTTTTCGGATGCGTCGCAGAAGCCATGGATTTCTATCAAGTTTTGTGTATTTCCGATCCAGCGCGGTATTGTTATGTCATTTATAATGTTGATATCGTTTCTAAATGACCGCCATTGTTCTTGTATTTGTTTTGGTAATACGTCATCCCAGCTGATTTCAAGCGCCCATACTTGTTGAAATATGAGCTTTCCTTTCATTGTGATAGGTGATAGCCAGCCTAGTGGGTCATATAGCTTTGACAAATCGGATAGTAACGACCTTTTGGTTATGACGTCATCTTCGCTTGTAGCAGAAATGTTTTTTGTTTGTAATGCAAAATTATCCGTGTGTGGGTTCCAAGTTATTCCAAGCGTTTTGTTACTTTGTGCACACTTGAAATCTAACATATTTTGACTTATGAGATCTTGTGATAAATTTTGTAACAGTCTGTCGTCATTACTGGCCCACTTTCTGAGAATGAAACCAGCACCTTGTAACATGTTGATAAGCTGTTTTTGCGCTTCAAGTGCTCGATCCAGCTGATTATGGCCATCCAATAAATCGTCGACGTATAGTTGTTGATCTAAAATCTCTGCAGCCAGTGGGTATTTATCACCATCATCTGTTATGAGCTGTTTGATCGTCCGCATCGCTAGGTAGGGTGCTGCCTTTGTGCCGTAGGTAACTGTACACAGCTGATATTCTTGTATAGGTTGGTTGATGTCGTCACGCCATACAATTTTTTGAAGGTTTTGATCTTCTTCTTGAATACGAACTTGTCGGTAAAACTTTTCGATATCAGCAGTGTAGACATATTGAAAGCTTCTCCATCGTATAATCATGCTTAGTAGGTCTTGTTGTAGGTTGGGTCCGCTTAACATAAGCTCGTTAAGGCTGTAACCTGACTTTGTCTTTTGAGATCCATTGAAGACGGCTCGTAATTTTGTTGTTGTTGAGTCGGGTTTGATGACACCATGATGTGGTAAGAAATAGCTAGTTAGGCATGGTTTGTTGCATTTCTTCATATGGTTTAGCTGTATGTACTCTTGAATGAACCCTTTGTAAGCGTCGCATAACGTTTTGTCCTTTTCTAAGCGTTTTTCAAGCTGCCGAAACTGTGCCAGTGCTGGTGGTTTTGAAGTGCCCAAAAGAGACTCGAAATCCGGTTTCATGGGAATTTTCACTTCATATCGACCATCTGGACCCCTTCTTGTTGTGTTTTTGTATAGATTTTCACAGTATTCTTCTTCAGAGGTTAGCGTGTGCTGGATGTCATTTATTTCTTCGCCTTCCCAGAATTGAGAAATCTCATCTACATTGTTCAACACGGAGTGGCAGCGGAATGTTTTCACATTGCCAAGAAGCACCCACCCTAACTTAGTTTGCTGGGCTATTGGAGCTATACTGTTGGGGCTGCGTAGTATGCCATCCATAACTATCTCTGTGTATATACCAGCATCTAAAAGTATATCTACTGGTCTCGATATATTGTAGCCAGGGTCCGCTAAATGTATATTTTGTAAGTGCGGCCAGTCTTGTTTATCAAATGTGTAATTAGGTAAATTATTTAACATCTTTGTCATTACCTTAGCTTCCGCTATAAATTTGTAGTCACTATACAAAGATTGGCATACTAATTGTATAGTGCCTTTGCATTTGTTTGAAGAAATTCCAATGCCTGATATTGTAGCATCTTGTTTGCGTCTTCGTAGGCCAAGACGTTGAGCAGCAGACTCTGTGATCAGGTTGACTTGTGATCCTTGATCAAGGAGACATCTTAGCTGAATGTAGCTTCCATCCGCTGCCTTGACCTTAAGCTCAATTGTAGCCAAAAGTATTTCGTCAAAGTTTCCCGATACATGACTTGCTGTAGGTTGCGAAATAGTTGATGCGGACTTTGACTGTTGGTTTGCAGTTTGTTGACTGTTGTATGGTGTGACTTGTTACACAATTTGCATGTTTTGGTCGAATTACATTTCTGTGTATTGTGACAATAGAGGCAGTTTTTGCATATATTATGTTGGTTCAATGACCGAACTTTGTCGTCCGGTGTCAACTTCTGATATTCAGGGCAGTAAATCAAGATGTGATTTGATTTACATAAAGGACATGTTCTTGATGTACCTTTGAATGTATGATATGTTCTTAAGGACTTGTTATTATTGTTGTAGTTGTAGGGTTTTGCTTGTTTTGTTATTTCTTTGTTATTTCCAGATTCTTGTTTTGTTGTGTTTGATCTATTTTTCCTATTGACTGGTTCCAAGGCAGTGAACTTGTTCTCCAGGAAAGTTATCAGTTCATCAAAGGAAGGCAGTTGGCGTGGATCCTTCCTCGACTCCATATAAGATCCATAAGTATCGGGATCCATTTTCTCAGTGAGGATATGCACCAGGATTGGATCCCATGTAGTTGTGTCTACGCCAAGATTGTGGATAGCGTAAATCGTTTCCAAGCTTGTATCATGTAAACGTTTCAACTCATATGACGTCACCTTCATTATGGGTGGTTGTCCCATAAAAACTTGGATTTGTTTTGTGAATAAAAGTTGTAGATTGTTATAACGATGTGTCAGGAGCTCCCAGCAAGTATCGTAGTTGTCAGCTGATATATTAAGATGCTGTACCAGACGCTCCGCTTCTCCTCGTAGCTTTCCCTTTAAATGTTGCATTTTCTGGACTTTACTCAGCATGTTGTTGTTGTGTATAGCTTGAGAATACAAGTCCATAAATGTGGGCCACTGCGTATAGTTTCCAGAAAATGTCGGAATCTCAATAGCAGGAGTAGCTTGACTTTGGCTTGTTGTAGAATTTAATTTCCGATTTAATTCTCGCTTACTTCTTTCGTACATCTCTTCGTATTTTGTGAAATCTTGTTCGTAGTTTAAATCAGAACCGATCAACAAATTATCGATTTGCCAATGTACCTGATCAATCACGTTCCAACGCGACTGCAAGGCTTGTAGTTTGTCCAGTATTTCCCACTTTTCAGAAATATTCTCCATGTCCAAATTACGTATGACTCTCAAAAATGCACGAAAATTGGTTTGCTGTTGTTGAATTAATTCGTCACTTCTTGAAAATCCACCCTTCTCTTCTTTTTTCGCTGGAGTCGTGTCTGCAGAATACGGAGTAATGTTACGTAATAAAGTACGTATCTTCTCATACAAGTTGTTTATCAACGTGTGTGCATCGGAAGTAAAATAATCTGCTGTTTTATCTTCAGATTTCAGGAGCTTGACGTGATTTTCTTCAATTCTTCAATATAAGATGAAATAAGTTCCGTTCGTGTTTGTATGTAATCCGCCGTTTTACGAGACGCAGAATCCTTTTTTATGTTGGTTTCCATCTTGCGCAAACACTCCGCGATTAGTTCTTGACGATGTAAAAGAGACGCGAGAGCACTGGACTCCATAGTGCTGTAGTTGTAGGTAATATAATGTTATAAAAATAAAGATGTAAAAAACTCGACAGTAAGACTGTATTTATATGTAGGATGTGGTTCTGTGCGATTGCTTACGTACTCCACGATATGTGCGCCTCCTCAATCTACCTGGTGAGACCCGCTTGTGGGAGGCCAGATGACCGGTTCGCTACCGTAGAATATTTCAGATAATCACACACTTCACTGTAGTCGAAGGACCAATATTGGGGCTCGTACCCAAATATGAATGTTTAATGTTTCGGGAATGCAACTGTTCAGACGAAGGTATGTAAAAAATGTAGACCGTTCGTATTGAATATGTTTATTGCACTAAAATAATAATATTTCTAAATATTGAGGCGCGCTACGCAGTTGCGCACGGTCATCAAAATAATTAGGTTAAATACAAAATACGTAATGTACTGCTCGTACAATATTCGTGCCAAATTTGAAGTAAATCCATGCAGTACTTTTTGAGTTTATCCCGGACATACATACAGACAAACAGAAGAAAATTCTAAAAACTATATTTTTGGCTTTGGGGTCTATTGTAGATCACACCCAAAGTATTCTTTTGAAAAAAAATTCAATGTACAGTTTTGACTTTCCAACTAAGTATTTTATTATATGTATAGATTCGAATTCATTAAAAATCTTATTTGACTGTTACGTTTCACTAAATCAAAATGAAAAATGTCTTGTAAATTGATCGATCTCTCCATGCTGGCTGCTAATAGTCTAAATCCAATTATCATTGTTCTTCCAATTATTTTCACACTTGAGTTTCCTTCTCTCATTCATGGTAAAGACAAGGTGTGACATTGCATAATGTGTGTTCACACGTCGCCGTCGCACAGTGGATCAAAGAGCGTCACCTCCGTGGGAGAAATTGAACAATACGGTATGGAAGTATGAGATTGCAACTATGTAGTTTGTTCCTGGAAGCGCGACTCAACCCTTTCTTCCGCCATTTCCGCTTGTTTCGTTATGGGAAATGGAACAAAGTCAGCTTCCTTTAGACGTTACGTAGGTACGGGTTTTTAATAGTGCTTCGCTTGAAACCTTTTGCGGAAACACGGAGTATGACGTGTTGTTATAAGAGTTAATACAAACTTTTATCGAAGGGCTTTTAAATCCCTTCGGTAAATGTCAAAAAAAATATTTATCAAATCATCTTACGACATATGCAGAACTGCAGGGAAAGTAAATATAAGATTCAAGATATTTACTGAAAATAAAACCAATAAAATGTTAAGTTTACTTATCTAAGAAGTTCAATAATCAAACCCAAAGTTTTAAGGAATTTACAATGACTTGTAAATATCACTCCTTACACATTTATCCACGAATAACATATAAAATCATATTCCTAATTACGCCGCTTTCTATCGTTAATAAGTCAAACTGTTCGACTAAGTGGTAGGTACTTAGTTACAAAGGAGTGTCTATGTCATGTGTATGCATAGTGATAAATCGTAGCTCGAGGCTATTATGGCGCTACGTCGTGGTGCGAACCGGTGTCACCAGGTGTCACATATTGACCGTAAAAACTGAACATGTCAGCAACCGTGAAAGTGGCGGCATGCATGACATAATGAATCGGCAGGCCGCTTGCTGAGTACCAATCAGTTTGTACTTAAATTTTCACAAATAAGTTTTATTTGTTGTTTTAAACTTTCATGGTCTGACCAATGACCATGAAAGTTTAAAACACTTACATTATAGTTATATAAGTTCCGCGCCATGATCACGAAGTAAATCGGAAATTCGCCAAAAACAAGGTACGTGGTAAAATCGCGTAAATAACTTGTATTACTATAAATTTTATTTGATTAGATAAACATGCATAACAACAAAATTGATCAAATTAATTCCAGCTGCTGCTTTCGCCATCGCACAACGCGACAAACATTTCATTCCCATCATCTTGATGCGTTGCTATCCACAACCGTGCGTTTACGACAAAACTGTGGAATAAGTTTATTGTCGCCAGCAATGTTACCGGACCAATACGCCCCGAAAACCTTAAAAAAAAGAGCGTACTCCTTCCTTAAAGGCTGGCATTGCATTTGTTATACTCCTGGTGTGGCAGAAGTCCGTGGACAACGATGATCAATTACCATCAGATGAACACTCTGCTCGTATGCAGGGAGCATAAAAAAAAACATACAGTAATTTTAAGATACAACCAATTTAATATTTAAAAACAAAAAGAATTACATGTGAGCTTATAAGCAATTTAGGTTGACAGGGGTAACTAAGAAAAGACCAATCACCCGCTGTAGCGCGCTACGCGTCGCGACGCGTTGCCAGTGGGCGAATCGGCTTAAAAACGCCCGCGGGACTGCGGCGCTATATCCCTCCCGCGGAACGTCCCGCGCCTACGCACCGATTGCTAGAAACTGCGCGCGTGACGCGCAACCGCGCACTGACGCTTAGTCAGTGTGTGATAGGTCGCGGGATTTCTATACGAACTGAGATACTTGCATACAACGTCAAAAAGCTGCGCTCACGCCCTACGCGACGTAGCACGCTGCAGTGGATGAACCGCCTAAAGCACAAAGTTATGAGAACAGTGAAATTTTAAGATTATGCTTATCCAAATTATGTGTTTTATAGAATATATAACCAGAAATGAGTCAGTAATAAAAAACATTATTGTTAATAAATTAAAAACAAAGAACAGAAAAAATATGTAAAAAAAAGCTCTTAATGCGTCGGTCTTCAATGTTACTTGAAGTCTGGGAATGATAAAACTTGTATCAGGTGTTTTGCTGGCCTGAAAATCGTCGTTGTACCCCAATTTTATTTTTAAAGAGGAAGTCGCAGGCAGTAATAAATATTAACATAAATCTAAAAGGCATTGCCACATTGATCGACAACGTTTTAAATCATCTCATCTCTTATTTAATTGGACGACTCAAAGAAAGTAATGACGGTTATTAAGCTGCTAATTACAAACGTCAAGTGTTGTTATGTCACCGCTTGTTTACAATGCGGCACCGCGTTTGAGCCGATTATAATGTAACAATACTAACAGCTAGGCGTTGCGTAATCATAGGTACTTAAACGAATTTAATTTGGTTAAAATATTTAATATTACGTGTTTACAGTTAACATATTTAAATTGACTAGTACATTGTTTTATGTGTTCTTTAAATATTGATTCAGCAGCTCGAATATCAGTGACTAAAATCTCAAATGCTACAGCAACTGCAACATTTGATGTAACATTTCTATTTTCAATGTTTAAATTAAAACTAGTATTTCGGTTCGATAGCCAATTACCGCAATCAATATATTGTGGTAGATCTAAAAATTAACAGAAAACTTTATTATAAATTCATAACCATTAACGATCACTTCTTTATTAGTTTTGAATTCTGTATTCGTGAAAATATATGCTCCAAAAAAACCACGGGTTGCACTCCGGGAGTGCCGGCAGAAGCGAAAACTTGAATATTAACGTTTTGCATATTTGATATTTTGGAATGGTTAGGGAATAATTTTGCACGAATTGCATTAATTATCAGTATAAAAGTACTATCATTTATGTGGTAGAATACAATATTTATTTATTGCGCTATCGTACACAAACATGACAATTTATATTACATTAAAAAAGTTTATCTCTCAGAAAAATCAACTTACATGAATCACGTTTAAGCGCACTTAGCGACATCTATTGTAAAGAAATCAACTTACGTGAAACACATTTAAGCGCACCTAGCGACATCTATTGCAAAAAAAATGCATTTTTTTCGCAATAAACCTGCCACGTGAACGTCCTAGATAGAGTCTTATTATTATAATACGGTAAAATAAAATATGACTATGTTTCGTCCAATATATTGAAAGTCAACAACCTTTCCAATTTTATTGTGTGTCATGATGCGATCAGCCAACGTGTTTAACCTGACGCGAGTTTAATATTTTTTACCCATACAAAAAAAAGTGTAAAATGCCGCTAAAGAAGTTTTCACTTCAAAAAACACATATTTTTTGAACGTTTTTTTACGATAGTAAAGCAACTATTTTATCGCATTTCTAGACATGGCATATACGGATAAACTTTTACTGTACCGTCTGCACGGTAAACTCGACACCTAGCGATTTCTATGTTTAGTTTCGCTCCCACCCAGTCCTGTGTGGGCAGATGGAACATCTTAATTATAACATCTACCAAATTAGCAATTCTGCTAGTTATAAATATTATTTTATGTTCAATCGTGTACCATTCCTCTGGTACTGATACTGTCATAACACAACATAATAACAATCAACAAACAATACAATCATGCCCGCAATGAAATGTCAACATTGAACTCCAAATGTTAGCGGAGATTACATCTATAACAGCTGATTACGTCGATATTCTACCCAGCTTTGACAAGTCATAATGGCCGTAAAGCTTAGGCCACTTTTACTTCCAAAACTACAGAATCATGACAAAGCTAAATCTTTAGGTACACGGTCGAGACATTGTAGAATTCACGACTTACCATAAAAATATATTGCACAACCGGAATAAGTCACTAAGCAAAGCTTGTACTATAGCAATTAAATAACGCATTCAATTCATCATTATATAAATACTTCGGGAACAAAGATTTGTGCTCATAACACATATAAATACACCTGAAAAAATTCCGACCCGCACACCTTTTAGAGCAAAAGAGAGAAACGCTGCTGTTGCACTAATAGATTGACAAGTAATGAATACACGCGAATATCCAGATATTACAGCAGAGACACAAAAAAACTGTTCTGTGAGTAGATATCAGTATCGTACTAGCATAGCCACTCTTTGCCGGATTTGCGGTCTACACACGACACGGTATACCATGTACAGATACGTACCTGGGCGTTTTTCCCCGCCCCTTATGACAAGGGAGGAAACTAGAGCCGAGGTCCCAGTCTTAGAGACGTCCTCTAGTTGAGCCAATATCCTCAGGTTTGAGTGGTATAGAGTCTCCAGACGGAGAGGAAACTCCCCTACGGGAAGATGCCATCCACCTGGAATACCTCTAAAGGCACTCGTCAATTCTCGTCTTGAGGTTCTCTTAGAATCTCGTCGTCCCCAAATCCGGTGTCGCTGTAAACGTCATCAGCGATACTGTAATTTAGGCCCACTTGTACTTAATTCAAATTTAAAAGCTAATAGTTTAAGGCTCATATTATCTGTTTTTGACTTTATCTTGAAATATTGATGAAGCTTATTCCTTATCTAAAAAGCAAATGGGAAGCAATTCTTGACCACCACAACTAGTAAGTGACCCTTTTTCAGTCAGATGCACACTAGTTGTAAACGAAGCGTAAAGAAAGAATTTTCAAATTCGGTTTATTTTTTGTGTATGTAGAATTTTAACGTAGTGTGGGACGTCCTCAGGCACGATGGAGTGACGATTTACGCAAGTTGGCTGGCAGGAGCTGGATGCGAGTAGCCCAAGATCGATCTGAGTGGCGTGCATTTGGAGAGGCCTATGTCCAGCAGTGGACTATGATAGGCTGTTGATGATGATGATGATGTAGAGTTACCATCCGTCCGGATTTGTCCGGACATGTTCGGACTTTTTGCTTTTGTAAGGACTTTGTCCGGCTTTTTAATTTGTCCGGATTTTATTAATTAGATTGAATATGAGTAAAATTACTTATTAAGTTATATCAAATAAGTCAAATAATCTTTATGAAGTTTTCATTAATTTAAAAGAAAATGTAAATTATCTTTAAAAATCAACAACGAGACCCCCCTCGCGATGCGAGCGTCTGCAACCACGCGTATAATATCACTGTAACTAAGTGGGTGATGTTTGCATATTGTGACTAAAGTGTACGGACTTTTATCGAAATGTCCAGATTTTTGTGAGGACTTTTAAATTTTTTAAATGGTAACCCTATGTGTATGCAACAGCATGTATACTCAAAAAAAAAAGCCTTTTTTTAACTACCTACCTAATTAATAGTTAATGGATTCGTATCGGGAAATAAGGTCATTCATTCACTGTGCAAAGAGGCCGACACTGTCTAGAACTATTTGCCAGTTGATTAGAATACGCATCTATGTCGAAAGTCGGCTTACAAGCCATATAGAAAGCGACGGATGAATCGAGAATACTTTAATAATATAGTTGGTAATGCGAAACGCTGAGGTGATTAAAGTTAGTTGATACCGACACCTATTGTCGAGATAAATACTTAGGAAAGTGCCTAACATATAATCAGGACGTTAGACATACGAGAAATTGAGGGAAAGAACAATTCGTTTCTTGTCGTCTTAGATTGGATTTTGTGTTCAGACTCGAACGTGCGTGACCTATGTTTCTAGTCATACTAAACGGTTCCCATTTGAGTATTTCGTAATGTTGTGTTGCCACCGATACCGAGCATTATCAAGGTTTATTCTATACTTTCTTTAGGATTATTTATTGAAATAACAATGAACTTTAAACAATGTACCTAATTTATGCAAATCGAGTACTCCATAATTTTCGCTTTACTGGTGAAATAAATAGTGAACTTTCAATGAGTAAGAGTTAAATACATATTATATCAGTTAAAAAGATCGTTCTCACAGTCTCCCTAAGAAAACACTTTAAAATCTGTCCCTTGCCCAAACAATGCCAACATTGGTTGAGTCGAAATTGCTGCCCGGAAACAATAGTGTCAGGTAGCTAGAGTTAGACAGACAATATTTAGTTCCCGTAACTAATATATATATAATAGTTTGCGAGTGCGAAATGACAATGTCAAATATTGTATGGAAACTTGAACAGCAGCGCCACAAAGTACGTAAAGAGAACTAAAAATCAGTACACATTTGACAATGACATTTCGTACTCGCAAACGTTACGAATTCGATAATGGTTCGTGATAAGTGTACAGTTACTAATGTTACCATTACTACACTACATACACTCTTTGTTTCTGAAGAGCCGCAGTAAATGCTTTTTTTTCTCCAGCTAAAACGGAAGGTAAACAAAATATAATATTTTTATTTTATGCATTAAATTGTTAGACTTATAAATCAAAAGAAATTATTACTAGAAAATATTCCGCTCGGCTTAGGTATTTTTTTCTAAGGCTTGTAATGGGTAATATGTCATTTAAGCTCGTCGTTTAGGACGAGTTATCATAAAAGGTTAAAAAACTTATCCGCCAACTGTCACATACATTATCTAGGGTCTATTAATAAAGATTTGTCTCCGAGCGAAATCATCGACCTTTCCAGGTCAACGACTTGAGTTTCGGTAGCGCACGTGCTGAGACATCTTCATCTTCTGTCTTTGTACCAGCCGGTGCTATTGTGCCTCTTATTATCTGTGCAAAATTACGACGAATGGCGTAAAACAAAAATCGTGAAGTGAAACTGATCGTGTCTCGTACGGTCGTGAGGTGTTTTGTCATCGTTTATATTCTGTGAAAGATTCGCTTTCTACCGTGACGTGGTTTGAATAAAGAATCACTTATATATTTTTGAAGTGAAACTTCTTTCACGAGGTGTAAATGGAAAAATCCTGTGGAAACACTGAAACGGAAATGCGTCACGAGCGTCACAAGACTAGTGTATATAAATATATATTATAAGAAGTAAAGAAGTAAGAGCTGAGCAAGTGCAGTAGAACCCGTTTAATACGATCACTCTTAAAACGATTTCTCGCATAATACGCCGTTTTGCGTCAGTCCCTGCAACTTGAGACATGTTTTCATAAATTAAATACGATTCGTTATCCCGTTTAATACGCTTTAATCGCCAACACATACCACGCATACTAAGCGGCCCCCAGGGTTTTCCTGGATATTCTTCCTTTGATGACAATGTGGCACCGTATGAAATTTGATCAATTGAAGATCTTATTGAGAATGTGAATAACACACAAAAAAAGCCCTAAGTAATAATGATCAAGAAGAAGATGAGTTAACTCCGATTTTGTCACACGCCCGGGCATTATGAGCAGTTAATGATTTAAGACGCTATGTTTATGAATCAAACTGAAGACGCACTGTTAAAGTTAAATTATGTTGAAAATCTTGTAATTGCTAATGCCTCAAAATCTTTTTGTCAAACTAAAATAAGTGATTAATTTAAATACCGTAATAATAATACACTACATTTATTGTAACGTACATAATTCTTAAATATTGTACATTTAATACCTCAATACCTATATTCGAAATATCCCTATCCCGCAATCCCGCATTATACGCTTTCCCGCTTAAGACGCGTTTTTGATTGAGTCCCTGTGAAATCGTCTTAAACGGGTTTTACTGTATATACTTGCGCAGCTGTTCCCGACGAACATGAAAGTTGGGGGTAACTCGGCGAAGGTTAAAACGCTACAAGCGTCACGAGCAATATATGAGTGATGCATGCTCTGCTCTATTCCTCTATGCCTTATGCACCGCCGAATTTAAGAAAAGAAGTTTCACTTCAGATGTGTGGTCCGCGTACACAATTTATTTTTACTTGAAACAATAACAAATAAGATGACTGAAATGATTCGGCTTTTATTGTCGTTTGATGTTCGGAAAGTTCATTTCAATTCAATGCATTCGTTCTCATATGAAGTCTTAAAAACTAATGAAGAAAGAGGTTCATCAGATTTGAAAAGGATGTTATCCATAAGTAGAAATAATTAAATTAGATGTATTTGTATTGAGAGAAGTAGGACACAGCGGATTTTCGCTCGAATTGGAGACCTCGCCGACAGAAGAGCAACAACAACCTACAAAAAACTAAACTAAACTATCTTTTCGTGGTGTTGTGTTTCTGCTGGTGAGTAGGGTTCCAGGACTTCGCTGGGTAGGAGTTTGGGTTCAGCCCGGCTAGATGAGGATGGCTGGAACTGGACTTTTTGTCGCATTATCTATCTTCGCTACTGGACTCCACCCATACTACTTACCATCAAGTGGGTGGATTTATTTGTTGGGACTTGTATATTTAAAAAAACAGATATTTAAAATTGTAGGTGCTCTGATTGGAAAGAGTCTTTAAAAACTTTGTATTAAGCAGACATTTGTATTTATAATTGACTTTTATGTGCATTATTTGTCAAAACATCAACGGTTTGTCTGAAAGTGTTTGCTCCGTGGTTGCAATGCTATTGTGCCTTGTACTCCGTGGAATACTCGTAAATTTTCATGTGCAATGCAAAGGTTTAAAAGTGGTGAAATGGATTAAAGTGTTCCCGCCATATCGTTTTAGCAAATGTGGCAAAGAATATAATTTCATGTCTCGAATGCTGCAACTGCGAGCAACAAAACATACTTTCTTTGCCAAAATCCTTAAGTAAGCTCTTGATTTATGTTTAGGTATAAAATATGAGGAAAATGGCTTCGTCTTTTTTGTTCCACTTGGTTGACATTCTCATGCAAAATATGGCGTCATTGAGACGTGACTATGCGATTGCTTTTTATAAATAAACTTTTTATCACACTAAGAAAAAGAGCTAGTTTGGTTCCTTTTAATCCCTGGGGAATAAAAATGATTTGTGATTTAATTTGGAATGTGGATATTGAGACTAAAAGTTCCAATCACCAAAGAGATCAATCACGAACATCTTATAAACAAGGCAAATAAAAAAAGGGTTTGTGAAAAACTAATAAAAGGAAGAAGATGCATTCTGCCTTTGTTTATAATTATTGTGTACTCCATTTCTTGAGTGTTCTTAAATTGAGAAATCGTACGCATAAAAATTATGTTGCATTAGATTATTCTCTTATATTTTATTTTTATTTATTTATGATACGAAAAGCTCTGGGGATCCAACTAAGAAAAATGTTCTGGTTGCTCGGCAAAAAATCACAGCTCTCTCTGGAAAATAAACTACTGTTATACAAATGTATACTGAAACCAATTTGGACGTACGGTGTTCAACTCTGGGGCACAGCCTCCAACTCAAACTTAGAAATACTTCAGAGATTCCAGTCCAAGATGCTAAGAATGATTACTAATGCTCCATGGTATATAACAAATCAACAATTACACCATGACCTTCAAATCAGAACAATTCAGGGAGAGATCAAACACGCAATGAAATCATACAGGGATAGACTAGACAATCATCCAAACATACTAACTATGCACTTAATGAATGGTGATTCAATTTTCAAAAGGCTAAAAAGAAAGTCCCCTAGAGATTTATAGGAAACATATTTTGTGTTACATTGGGTTCATGTCACTGGACTGACTGCCCTTCAAGATGAATAAATTTCTACTTTTAACCAGATGCTGAATGTTTGCACGGAACAGATTGCAGAATTAAAAAAAAATGATACAAAAATAGAGTATAAATATAAGTAGGAATACTATTTTAAAGCTCGAGCGACGTACTTTTTAAACCCCTCGTTGCGCGCAGGATTCTGCGGAATCCTTCGCTCCACTTTGGATTCAAACAATGCTCTCGCCCTCTCGCCTTTAAAATATTGCTTTCCTCCCTTAGTAAATAATTTACTATTTGATGCAAAATGCTATCATCCATCAACATTTTTATGTCATTAAACTTAGAGACTGATTATGATTATTTTGAAGAAATGATAACTATTTTAGTACGGTTATTATTACTGAAGAGTCCCCTTTACTCAGAGACTCGAGAGTCAAGCTTTACTTCGCTTCGATATAGACTATAGTTTTTTGTTAACGTCATCATAATTAGAATCTTCCCTGAAAAATGATCTAACCAACCAACTAAATGATCTAATAATGTGCAGTGATTTTTGAGATCATCGCAACGTAGAGACAGACGCAGCGCAGTACTGTCTTCTGTAATGATAATGTATTGAATGAAAAATACGATACACTAATATTTCTAAAATAATAGTAAAAACTTAAGTGCCTATATAAACGCGATACAACAGGATCAATAGTAAAAAAGAAAAGATAAGTTCTACGAGTACTAATTGAATTCACCGCGTACAGCTTGATGCATCTAAGCTGTACCTAACTTAATTTCGTACTAAGATAATACTTTATTCTGTGATTTTCTGATGAAAAAAAAACGTAGGACTGAGGATGATCCTGTAAAATCTAAATATCTCATTGAAGCATAAGTATTAAACATTTTGGAACATTCGAATTATCAAAATGCGTTAGTAAGATAGCATTATTATGCATTATGATGCAGAAGATATGCTCAACTTGCTTACTTTTTGCATGCATGAAATTATTGTGCGTTTTCTAAAAGTTGTCCATTAAGACTCGACACCGGTGTATAGAAACTGAGAATTTCTGTTTCGAATAATGCGTCAGAGAAACGAGAGATAATAGCAGGGCCAGATCCAAGGGGGGACAAGCCGGCCATTTGCCCAGAACGGTAAAAATTAGGAGCGGCAAAATTGACTTAGGGTCAGCCGTAAAGTACGTCACTAAAGGGCGGCAAAAATCTTTGCCCGGGGCGGCAAAATTTCTAGATCGGGCCCCGGATAATAGATAATAGTGTCTATAGTCACTCTGTTATTACAAACTCACACATAGCAGTGGGGGTCATAATCTATGACTGGGTATTGTCAGTATCGTGACCCAGGGAAGTACCCAAAGTAACTAAGATCACGAACCGTACGCCGCACCTAAGTCTTGTCACGCGATTAACGGCCAAGGAGCGTGTTTACTGTAAAATAGTCGAGCGTTCGATACAATAATATTCTATAGGTAGCACGGCGATTCCCACAAGAAATAAAACAGGCCATTCATTGTCACTGCCGTGAGAATAGAGTGAGTTTTCACGGTAGCACTAACAAGTTTAGTGCACTTTAATGCCTGCACCGCCTTACTTTATGGCGTATGGTGGGTGTTGTTTAATTCTAAACTCTGTAGCCTTGGAATAGAGTGTCGGAGGATCTAATAGTGTATGCATTCGCGCCTTTCACCGGCCGACACGGCGGCTAGCTCTTGCGTCACCAGCGCAGCAACACGTCACTCCAGAGTTCACTCACTCCATACTTACGACATTGTTCAGAACACTTATAAAACACACATTTTCTACATCCACTCCATTGGTCTGGTAGGCCAGAGGTTTGGGAAATTCAGATTGAAAAAGTTTGGATTGCTGAACGAGTTTCTTCTTGAAGTGCCTACCGACCTATCTATATTGTCTCTTTTTTCTTTAGCGACTCGATTCAAGTTTCTAAGCACTGTTGTTATTTTTGTGTGTTTCAACGAGGTTAATTAATTGTACATGTAGGTGTTAGCTAAATTGTAGGTATATGTATATTTTCTACGAAGCCGTTGAGGTTTAAACTATGTATATGTACGTATGAAACCTTAATAAACAAACAGAATTTATAAAAAAAAAATAAGTTGAATTTCTAACAATATTATTTAACTGTTTCTGTGATGTATATAATAATTTATCAAAATCTTGACATATTTCATAAAATATACTCTACCTGATTTCAGGTACGAGTTATCTGACTGTATAATGTAATGTAAATATGTATATACTGTCTGCTTTTAAAATCATAATCAAAAGTACCTAGTTAACGCTTCTGAAACGTGTGAGAAGCGATTAATTAAAATCTAACCTTGCCATGATTAGTGCCCAAACAGGCGATAAAACTGAAAGTGACCATGAAATGTAAAGTAACTACCTGCCCATTACATTAGCGTGAAATGAATTACATTATCTATGCTAAAATGTAGTTAGATAGGTAGGTACCTATTTCTATTTGATCCGTGCCGTTTTGATTCACTTTGTGAAACTGATTATATTTATATATTGTTTACTGCTCGCAGTATATAAATATGCGTATATATATTGCTCGCAGTCGCAGCATTCGCGACATTTGAAGATGACCGAGTTACTCAAAATATGAGTAGGTATAATTATTACGATTACTTCATAAACAAGGTTTTATAGGAATACTTCAGCCAGTTTAAAACATCAACATAACGTACTATTCTCATGAATTTAATAATTGTGTTTAGGAGAGAGTGCAGTTTAAAGTAGATCCACTTTTAGACATTAAAAAGTAGAATGGTTATAACTGAATCTGCATTTATTAAGATGAGTCGTAGCTCTAACCAGACTTTTTAAATACTCTAAAAGGATCAAAGAGAAAAAAGATTATTTTATTTAGCAATGAAACGAAAATAAACTGTTTAAAAATTCTTTCGTATACAAAATATACATAAACTACTAAAAGACGTTCTGCAGTAGTATTTCCGACATAAAATGGACAGGATTATTATTTACTTTGTACTTTGCTTACGTTACGTTACCAGACTTCATTTCCTGGCTTTTCTGTCTGTCTGTCAAAACCGCTCGAAACTCACCTTAAACACTTCATAAATACCAAAAAGATAAAGCTTGTTTTTATTTCTTTTGACAGTCCGATATACGGCAGAGGAAAATTCTTTTCCACTTTTCTTTTGCTGCGCGCTGTCTCGGTTTTAATGTGAGTCTATTTTTAAATATCTAAGTCTGTTCTAGAAATCTTGAAAAATAATAAATTATCTATGAAATAAAATCTCGTTAACTTTAAATACAGGCAAAAGAAACTGAAAAAGAAGACATAGAGACATGATTAGGTTTAATAGTGCATTACTGCAGCGGCCCCAAAAGAGGCATTGATGGACGAACGTGTAAATACACCTACGTAAGTCCATCAATGCCTAGTTGTGACCAAGGTTTGTATAGTTTTTTTTCTAAGTCAAGGAAGTGAATTTAAACCACTAATACTAGCTGTTATCTGTCAGTCAATGACAAATTGCGTCTAAGTAACATCGTTTCTTTATACGCGGCTTTCCTATTTTAATTCAAAATTTTATCAATTTTTACTGATTTTGATGAGTGAGTCTCTATAAGTATAATTTTAGATGTTTTTTGAGATAATTTGTACCAAGGTACAAAACTGGGCAAAAATCGAAGTGAGAATTTTTTTTTTCTCAAATATACTTGGAAATTCTGTTCTTTATAATTCATAACATGAAATATAATAGCAGGTGAGCTTTGCACCACTAAACCACCGATGCGTGTTGATGAGGTCTGAATATTTTGATTACAATTAAAATGTAACGCGACATACTAAATATGAAAAAAAAAATGTTAAAACGAAACTTTTATTATATTATTAGGTGTCCGGTGAAATTTTGGGGTTGCATGTATTTTTGTATGATGTGTCATAAAAAAAAACAGAAAAAAATGTCGAAAAAAAATTATTGTGGACCACCCTTACCATTTGGGGGGATGAAAAATAGATATTGTCCGATTCTCAGACCTACTGAGTATGCATATAAAATTTCACGAAAATCGGTCGAGCCGTTTTGGAGTAGTTCAATTACGCACACCGTGACACGAGAATTTTATATATTAGATTTTATATATAGTTTCACTTTAATAAAACTTCAATTGTATAACAAATTTATAATTAAACCAAACTGAAGCTTAACCTTATTAAACCCTCGCGGGTCCACTTCATCAAAGCGACGAAACTACTCGAAATTAACTTTTGGCTACAGTTCAAATAATATCCATCTTCTGTCGCCGCTTAGGATTTTCATCGTTACATTGTTGGAAAAGGGATATCAAATGAGATGTAATATTATAATATTATTTGTCTCTTTGAAAGCTTTACTAAACTATAGATAAAACTTCTCTGAGAATCTGTTTAGACAGATTTAGATTTTTGGAAATGTTCTTCATATTTCATTTTACTAAAAAGCTAAAGGGGGCGTCCATAAAATACGTGAGATGTTTAAGGGGAGGAGGGGGTCGAGTCAAATCTCATCTAATCTTACGTTGGAGAGACACTTATAACTCTCAGCAATATTGATTACTAGTTTAACTAGTCGTAAATAAAAGCACGAAGCATTTTTTTTTCTTTTTACAATAACAATCCAACGCGTTTACGAAAGAAACCCACATTTTGAAAATTCTCACGTGAGTTTGGGGGTTGGGGGAGGGGGTTGAATAAAATCTCACGACATCTCACCAGGGGGGGAGGGAGGGACAGAAAATCCAAAAAAAACACCTCACGTAATTTATGGACGCCCCCAAAGATGGTGCCTGAAAAAAAAACTCGTTTAGTGAGCTCCGTTTCTAATTCCAATATGTGATTTCTGGAGAATATATTTGAATGGATATCCTCTGAAACCACAAAGGATTGAACATGTGGTATAGGAAGAAATTGGTATACTGATTATTTCTTTTTAATATTAAATGGGTGGCAAAGAAGCTTATGGCCCGCGTGGAGAAAAGTGGCCACCACCTTATATATAAAATTCTCGTGTCACAATGTTAGTTACCGTACTCCTCCGAAAACGGCCTGACCGATTCTTATGAAATTTTATATGCATATTCCGTGGGTCTGAGAATCAGCTACTATCCATTTTTCATATCCATAAGTGATAATGGTTGTCCACCTGTAACGTAGTGTTCTGAAACCTGCACTGCGCCTTTGCGCCAAAATTCAAACTATTGGGTATTGTAACGTAGTCTTCTCATATGTGTTAGGAAATTGATAGAACACTATTTTTTTGGACAATATTTATTTTCTTATATTGTGGTATTAAAAAATACATACAACCCTAAATTTTCTCTTCTACCACTTGCCCCTATTTTTATGACGGTACGAAGTTCGCTGGGTCAGCTAGTAACAAAAAAACAAAAAACCAGCGATACCAAAATTATCACTCGAACCGTCTACCCTGACCCAATCCCCTACCCCTCGAAGCTCTGGAACCTTACTCACTGACAGAAACACAACACAACCAAAAGGTGTTATTTTACTGTGGCCTTCTGTAAGGTGGAATCAAAGGTCCGTATTATAGAAAGATTCTCAGTGACTGATCTAGTCTTGAGCATACTTAGAAAGGGATATCGCTATATACAGGGTGTTACAAAAATACAAATAAAGCTTGAAGGGCGTTGAAGTACATCATATAAGGAGTCTTCTCTAATTTTCTTAAAATATTTGCATGAAGTTTTAACTTTTTATAAAAACAGTTATTTTTAATGATTAATAAAAATATCGATCATTTTAAGACACGTCACTAGTTCGAGGATCATTAAAAATAACTGTTTTTATAAAAAGTTAAAACTTAATGCAAATATTTAAAAAAAAATAGAAAAGACTCCTTATATGATGTACTTCAACACCCTTCAAGCTTTATTTGTATTTTTGTAACAGCCTGTATAGCACATAGCGATATCCCTTTCTAACCGTACTCAAGTAAAGATCAACACTTGGTTGTCATTCTGTAATACGGGCCTTAGTCTTAGTAGAACGGCGGGCTGTTCCGCAACTCGACACCCAGTGCCTATTTTGCGTGGGGATTGGCATCAGTCCTGCTATCCCAGCTCCTCCAGAAAGCTCAGCAGTCCCCGGATGTTGCTGCAGGCCTCTACTATTGTCTTCGGACTTAACATTAGAGAAGTCCTTTGTCTTGCAACGCCCCTGCACACCAGTAGAACATGAGCGCTCGTCTCCTCGTCCTCCAGGCAGGCTCTGCACAGAGGGCTGTCAGAAGTACCTATATTACAAAGGTGTTTGTTGAAGTAGCCGCGACCTGTGTATATACCCACGATACGTTTCAGGGCTTGTGTAGGTAGTCTGATTAACTACGTGTTAGCTGCAGGTTTACCTTGGGAACGGCTTCCCTAGCTTGCCTGCAGTCCGTGAGTTTTGCCCAGTATTCGTCGTGTTGTCGTTGACAGCGCTCCCTTATCCAGGTTCGCAGCTGTCAATAGGGTATGGGTACAATTGGCTCCGGACCAATGGCCGTCCTGCTGGAACCTGTAAGGTAGAAGTTACTTCCTCAGACAGGCGCTCCAATTCGAGCGAGAATCGGCTATGGATTTTTTTCATCAGTTCAATTTTCCAATACAATTAGGTACTTAGTATACGCGTCTATAAAATTTTAATTTGTTTCTTGAAAACAGTGATGTTCACGCACTTAATGCAAGAAACAAAAATAAACTAACTTTACCTGCTACTAGGCTTCACTTTATAATTCATTTAAAGGTCTTGGTGTTCGTTTATGCAATAAAGTCCCAAGCAATATCCAAGAGTTAACCATAAATAAATTTAAAGATAGTATAAAAAAAACACTTATTAAAAAAGCTTATTACAAAGTGTCTGATTATATTACAGACAAAAATGCTTGGGTTTGAACTGTTCCAATCATTCCAAAAGGTTTTCTATAAAATAAATCATAATTGTATTGACGTTGTAACAAAATAATGATTTGTAAATGTTGTTACATTAGACCTTTAATGTTGTAGAGTTTTTTTCGGTCGTTTTACTCCGCAGCTAAAAAATATGTCCATAACGAGTGGTAGGGAAAAAAAAAATAGACGATTCAAAAGAGTTGTACTATACATCCAATTTGAATAAAGATATATTGATTTCTGATTTCGTCTTTGTGTGAAAAGATTACAGAGAAAATTTTGTGGTTAAAAAACAAAGTTAAGTGTTAGTGAAATCGGAAGAACAATCAATCCTGGACCGTGGGCTTTCAAGCTGACTAAATGACTATCACACTAATATAATAAAGGCGAAAGTTTGTGAAGAAGTAACAAACATACACGTTTGTTACTTCTTCACGTCTAAATGGCTGGAACGATTTTAATAAAATTTAGTATGGCTTTAGCTGACACTCTCGATTAACACATAGGCTACGTTTTACTGTGGGAAAATATCCCTAATAAACAGCGGGTAACATCGCGGGGCACAGCTAGTAGTATTATAAAAATCATAATATTCATTTTACACACCTAGTTATTGTACAAAATCTAAGAACTTCTGAGGCTGGGTCAATGCCCTACTAAAAGCAAAAGAATAGTGAAAGTAATTGATAAACACAAGGTGAGATCATCAACATTGCCTCACAAGACACGATGACGTAAAACGTATTTACCTGACGACAAGTCAATGGTACGAATACTATACTTACTATATATAAGTATGCGACATTTCAAAAGTGAAAAAAACAGATAGCGAGATTCGGTGCGTTATCGTCATCCGTTATTGTGTTAAGTAACAAACTGCTTAGAATAGTTCCGTGTTCTAAAAAAACAGTATTTTTAAAAGAAAACGGTTTATAATTTATAACTATATAGAATTTTATAAGAAATATAAATTCAAGCCGATATGCTCTTTACTCTGTTTTTATAAATATATATATGAAGTTAATTAATTACACAGACGTGTATATGCTTAATGAGGAAAGACACTAGCTTAGGATAAATATTTTGCTAAAGAATCACGATGATTCTCAAATTAATATATTGCAATTAATAAAATAAATGACAGGAAATATATTTAAAATACAAGTCAGTGGTCGGAAGCATATTAATATAAAAAATAATAAATCTTTATTCAATAGCAATTAATTACATATAAATGCCTTAAATATAAGAAATACAAAAGGTGAAAAAAACTACATAGCCTGAACTAAGATTGTCCTGTGTGTCAGGCAAAAAGATCTTAATATAAATTTACTTTATATAATCAATGCCACAATAAAAAAAGACAATAACAAAAAAACAAATATACTTAATCTCAATATGTTTCCTTTTGTCATCCTTTGGGTACTGATAGCGAAAAAAGAATAAATCGTCTGTCTGCATTTGAACGATCAGCGCGGGAAAGCCCGACACGTAACGCAAGCCGCGACACATTGGATGTGGCGCGAGGACACACGCGCCACGACACCACAATGGCCAGCGATGGCGCATTATCTGACTCGTCCGGAATCCCGATGAGCCGACACGACTTGGAATTTACGACTAACTACTCGGTACCTACTCACCTGACATTGCGAAATATTACCGATTGAGACGGATTTCTGAAGAATGTTTTATGGAAAGAGCACTTTCGAAATAAATTTTTTGTACTGCCTTAAATAAATGCACGTCATTTGCCCACAACGAAGATGACATGGCATTTATCTAGAATTATAAGAACAACGAAAATCTAAATGTAACCTTATTCTAGATGACTATTACTGTGAATATATCTAGTGGAATAATCCAGATTAGATATCTACTAAATAATACCGTTATGGACACAATGTCTTGGATTAGGGTTTATAACATCTATTATTAGAAATCATGATAATTTGCCAGCATATCTTCCACAAATCCTACAATCTTTTTTTTTTGCTATTATTTTTTCTGGCCTTACTTGGAATGAAGTGTGTCAAAGGATAGAAGGTGGCATGAGCGTGGTTTCGACATGGTTAAATGAAAATTTACTATCCCTAAATACTTCTAAAACGACATTCCTGTGCTTTCATAAAACCGCTGCATCTGCCCCGGTATCTTTGGATGTAATAAAGATACATAATCGTACACCTTCCTGTGTACTCACTGATAAATGCAATTGCAATCATATTAAACGCTCAGAGTTTATAAAATATCTAGGTGTAGTAATAGATGCAAAGCTTACTTTTAAAATACACATAGCTGAAATGTGCAACAGAGTGAGGAAGATAGCTAGCGTTATGAAAAATCTTCGAGATGCTGTAGATGGAAAAATCTTCAAGATGGTATATCTGGCTCTCTATCAAAATGTAATTAACTACTGCATCCTGGTTTGGGGAGGCTCTAGTTCTTTAACATTACTTCCACTCGAGAGAGCTCAGAGAGCGGTTTTAAAGGTGGCCGAAAACCTATGCTTTTTTCAACTGATGCTCTTTACACGGAAGCTAAGGTCCTAAGCGTCAGAAGACTTTACTTCTGTTTCGGTCCATAAGAATGTAATTGTGTCCAATGGGTATAAGGCTTTGTTTAATAAACGTATTTATAAACTACCCATTATCACAACGTGCACATGTTTTGCAAAGCGGTTCGGATCTTTCCTTTTTCCATTTATTTATAATAAATTAGCAATCATTTGTCAGCTAAAAAAGTGTACTGTGAATGAAACGAAGCGTCTTGTGTCCATGGCTGTAATGAATTTGATATACAAAGAATCTGAAAACATAATGGATATTATCATATAAAATTAATCTTTAAAACGTGAAACACACACACACCACACACGCACGCACACATAGTTACACACACAGACATACGCGCACACACATTCACACGCACATACACACTCACACGCACACACCCACGCACACAAAATGTATGTATTTATATAAATGTATTCTGTAAATCAACTCCGCTGTCCTATTTAGTCACATTTATTTAATGTATATCAAAATCCTTTCCCCACAGGACAGGCTAAGCCTAGTGTGGGGGCTAGTAATCTGTAAAATTGTTGTGAAATATGGAAATAAATAATTATTATTATCTAGTTTACGAAATCGGCCGGTGTCTTTTCGAATGACAAATATTTAAATAATCATTAATAATATAGTAATTGATCCACATAATATACAATTGGTTTCATTACAGTAGAATTGGTACATAAAATACAAATTACTAACCTAACCTAACCGTTTAAGTTACTAACTATATTTTAAGGTGATCGTTTATCTATTTTTTGAGAAATATTTATGTATTTCCCTTTGTTAATAAAGTTGTATTTACGCAATATTACTACATAAAACTAGTTTTTACGGGTTAATGCACGAAACTTTATTTATTTATTGACGTTTCGTAGCCTTTACAGGCTTCGTCGTCAGAAAGTCGTCAGAATAACCTAAGAAACAAATATTACTACAGTTTAAAAAACAATACATACTTCGATATCCTCAAATAAAATTGTTTTTTCCGTCAGGCATTGCGCATCAATATAGATGTTGAGCATTCTTCGTCTGTATGCTGTCTGACAGGTGCCAAGGTCTGGCTTAAATAACGTAGGTTTCTTAACTCATCAATTATAGTCGCAAGGTTGGGCGTGATTCACACGCATAATATTTTTAATGAGCAATCGACGATTTGGTTTATGTTTGGCGATGCACTTACATTACATTATTGTGAGGAAACGATGTTTTACACAATACCAAACTTTTAAGTACTTATTTCACTTTGCGTTTTATTTTCTTAATGCAGGCCATATACAATAATAGGTTATGCATGTGCAGTTTTGCCTGTACAGTCAAAACTGCACATGCGTAACCTATTGTGTATGGCCTGCATAATAGTGCTTGGTAGCAACTTCTTACTAATAGTATCAAATAATTAAGATCGATTTTAAACTTTCTGAGTTTCAACGCCGTTACGATTACTGTA
This sequence comes from Chilo suppressalis, assembly GCA_902850365.2. Classification (NCBI taxonomy): domain Eukaryota; kingdom Metazoa; phylum Arthropoda; class Insecta; order Lepidoptera; family Crambidae; genus Chilo; species Chilo suppressalis. Next base: position 4,762,352 of record OU963910.1, read on the forward strand.
GGTAATTGGGTAAGTAAATAGTTCTAGAAAACCAAACGCACCATATTATGTAAATAATGGAAGAAGGGTGAAAAACTTTAAAGGGAAGCTTGCATATGTGGATCATTTAGAACCATTTGAGCTATGTTTGAAGTATTTAACAAAGTACGATATTTTTTTAACCTAATGTTTATGAGTTTTTTTAATAGAGTTGGTTAAGAGAATTTATTGCAAATAATGACCAGTTTGAATGTTCATGATGATATATCAAAATTATGGTTCTTTAATTCATTCGTTCTACTTGTATCAGTTTGGGATGCTTACTTAAATTAAAAAACAGTACTTCGGTGACGATAAACAGGGCTCAAATGGTTCTCAGTGGTCTATGCCAGATTCCCTTTAAAGTTTTGCACTAGTCATAAAATCATTCGTGTACTTATAAACATATTCAGAGAAACATTTCATATATCCCATTAATAATTCATGGCTCATCATCATTTGCCAATAAAGTGCGCTCCCATGAGGTACATTACAGTTACAGTCGTGTGAGGGGGTCGTTACGTTCCCTAAAATATGGTTGAGCGAAGCGATGGCTGGTTCATGCGTAATGCTCGTGAACGGGTGCTGCCAGCGAGGATCAGTCTGCTCTATACTGCGTTATTATTGAGATTGTTATCTGTTATACCTAATAATGAAATATTAATACCCAATAGAACACTATTTGTATTTCTACTGTATGACACGGCAATCAAAATGTGAGTGGACTTTTGTCTGGTAGCGACAATATGTTTATTTTTTTGTTAATGTTGCTACTTCTGTTGAATGCTGATGAGTTTCTTGCGCCCATTCTTCTCATCAGCTAAAATATGTCCTGAATGACTGGTAGGAAATAATATTGGACGATTCAAAAGAGCTTACAATAAGTTAATTTGAATAAAGTATATTTTTATTTTCATTTCATCTGACTGTAAATATTTCATACAGATAGATTAGTTTAGGGCGAACGCGCCATAATCTTGCACACGGACGGACATGCGGACTGCAGGCCCAGTGCGGATTGTTCTGGTTCAAAAAGTGGTTAAGTGAAAATTTTCTTACTTTGTGTATTGCTAAGAGCAGTCGCACCTAAGTATCAAAAAAGAAGAAAGATCGAGGAGCTCGATGTCGCAAGAGGTTAGCACGTTCGGCTGCGATCGTTGAAATTAAGCAACTTTCGCAGGGGTCAGTCATTGGATGGGTGACCAAAAATTTTGTATCTCCTCTTTGCAAGGCACCTTTGCTGTTGATCTCGGCTGCGTCTGCAGTCGTTAGCACCCACCTATCCGCGCTGGGCCCGCGCGGTGGGTCGCTGCCCAATCTCCCTATACCATCCACAGGGAAGGTCTGTGCCCCAGCATTGGGGACATTAATAGGTTGATGATGATGATGATATTTCATTTCATTTCATTTCACAGTAATATTTCATACAGATAGATGCCATAATCCAATATACGGATTGCGGCCCAGTGCGGATTGTAAAGTAAAAATTTCCTTACTTTGCGGATTATTAAGAGCAGTCACACCTTAATAACAAAAAAGACCAGTCGTGGTGCTGGAAAATACCGTATCAATACAAAAACTGCCATATGTTCCTATATACACTCTTTAAAACTTAAAATTCCGCATGATCAATTTTTATTGATGAAGGAAATTTTTGAATGATTAGAGTAGAGTTAGAGAGATAGAGATAGAGTTTTAATACAAAGTGTAAAGATGATAGTGTTATGTCAGTTTATGCAAATGCTGAGGATATCAGAAATTCAGAACACGTTAAAAAGAATAACCGCTCTTGAGATGTCATTCTTTTTATTGCCAGTGGGTTTTCAGTATTATTATAATAATTATGTACCTATGTTCAAACGTTTAATTTATTTTTCATAATATGTTTCTTGAAATTCTGAATGAATTAGCGAAAGTTCTTTAAACACCACAAAATAATACAAAGAAGACGAAATTGAATTGAAGTTTCAAATAGATACTTAATCGTTCCTCGATTACTTGTTTGAGAGTTCCAAAACTTTACGTAGCTAAACCACATGAGTAGTAAATGTAGCTTTACATATATGAACATTTTTTTTTTAATTCTTTAACAAAAACTTTAAACATAGAACTAAAGAAATATATTTATAACTTCGAAAAAATCGCAAAATATGCCTAGTAGAAATAATGAATTCTTCCGCGATAGCTTATCATACTTAAGTTCTGAGCCTGAATTTCAAAATGGATCCACACGATAGTTGATAAAAAGATTACTTAGATATGTCACATTGACTGTTCTCTATAGCTTCCTGTGCTAAGGCACGAACCAATATCGAATTCGTAACGTTTGTGAGAGTCCGAAATGTCATTGTCAAATCTGTACTGATTTATAGTTCTCGTTACAATCTTTGTGGCACTGCTGTTCAAGTTTCCATTCAAAATTTGACATTGACATTTCGCACTCGCAAACTATTCGAATTCGATAATGGTTCGTGCTAGGGGTACAGGTTTCCTTGAACTGAAACCTTAAACTTGAGCATAGTTTTCATTCGCTAATAATAATAACGAATGTTACTACATTTCTTCCATTACAAGCTAGAAGATAACAAAATAATGCATGACACAGAAATGTATCTTAACTAGTCAGGAATGGAAGACAGGAGTCCAAAATAGGTAGACGCAATTGTATGGAATGTCCTGGCCTCCACCTCTCGAGATTAATGACACATTTTCACAAAGATAATATTTTGGAAGATACTAGTTAATATAAACAACATACACATAATATATGTACACTACCAAGCAGTGCTATTTAATTAAAACAAAAAACGGTATAGATGCACTGATTTATTTATTTACTAGTGACCCGCCCTCGCTTCGCTTCGGTGTAGAGCTGTAGTTTAGATTATAGTTTTTGATCTGAGGCTTGTATTAAACGCAATGACTTTCTTTAAATAGGTACCTAATTATTACTATAGGCACGCGCCACCGCCGCCGGTACTGGCCCGGGAGTACCGTCCGAACCGGCATGTTCCTGCATTTTAAATCTGTAATATCTTCGAAAATATTCATTTAAGTTACATGCTGTAAAGGGCCATATTGATCTATATTACATGCACAATGTATTTAAGGTACTTAATTGGATAAGGTTTAATACTGTATTGCTTAAAATCGAGGCTTTTTCGTATATAAGCCATTATTTTCTCGTAATAAGTAAAGGATAAAAAATGGTTATTGTGGGTTATCCCTAGGAGATAGACAATTATACCATCACGGATTTTTGTAGACCTTTTTAAGGTGTAAAATACTGTAGTACATTATTTTGATCTATCTCGTAGGGTTCAGCCAGCGTTTGCAATGTAAGCGCAAAAAGTGTTTATATACGACCTTACATTAAAATTCTGTAAAATTAACAGTATTTTACTACTATATTATGCATGTATTATACATATAAACCTTCCTCTTGAATCACTCTATCTATTTACAAAAAACCGCATTTTGATGCGGTTTTTTTTACCGTTGCGTAGTTTTAAAAATCTAAGCATACATAAGGACAGACAGCGGGAAGCGACTTTGCTTTATTCTATGTAGTGATGATCTATATATTGTGACCTATGTATATATATAGGGACAGAAAGCGGGAAGCGACTTTGCTTTATACTATTTAGTGATTATCTATATATTGTGACCTATGTATATAGGGACAGACAGCGGGATGCGACTTTGCTTTATACTATGTAGTGATGATCTATATATTGTGACCTATGTATATAGGGACAGACAGCGGGAAGCGACTTTGCTTTATACTATGTAGTGATGACGTTTCGCATCCTTTTCAGGCTGCGTCGTCAGAATTATCAGTCTGAAAAGGATGCAATACTTGTTTTATTTCATGAGTGCTGTGCTTGAGAACTTAAGAAACAAATATTACTATTTAAGGATTGATTTTCACTTTAACTTTATAGTTGCTTCGCTGTTACTCGTACCCTCACAACAGCCATAAAGTTTGGTTCGCACTGTACTCATCGCCGCTTGACGGCAGCGTGCTCCGTTTCATGTGTATTAAGAGCCATTGTAGTTAAAACTTTTAATGAGAATAATATTTTTTGTTACCAGAGGTGGCGTGTGTAATGCAGCAATGGCGATGAAGGCGGCGCTGCTCTGCGCTGCGTTCCTTCTGCATCACGGTAAACACATATTTCTTATATGCTTCTCACACACTTAAGCAACGAAGTTTTGGTACTAAAATGCGCTGAAATGCGGGTTCCAAATTTTAATACATTTTATCGTAAGTACGCACCTTCAAATACACATACAAATTTATCATCTCCCCCAACCTCTTTCAAAAATCGCCAGGCAAGCTATCGGCTAACGGACTCTAACGTCTTTAGATTTGGATTGTCTTTAAACACGCAGCTCGATAATTCAAAATGCGAAATGACCTAAATTCAAATTGCAAACGCAAATTTTAGCCCATTGAACGCGAAAATATCGGAGAAATATTCAGGCGCAGGACAGTCTGTATATAAACGCCACATCACATAACTTAAAGAAAAGACAGGACACGAACACGACGCATCTTCATTTTGAATAAAACTGAGAATAATATCTGCGCCCTATATACGTCTTCCGCTTTGTCTGTGTTCCGCGCCTAAAATGACAACTCTTTATTCTCTAATTGCTTTTACGAATAATACTATACTTCAGCAAATGATTTGGACGCAACCTGTGGAAAGTCTATCGTTTAAAAACTACCTAAACCGGAACATTTTCATGTTTATAGCGAGTGGTGAGCTCCAAGGCAGATGTCCAGCGGAAGACGGGCCGTGTCCTGCGCGCGCATCGCCTTGCGGCAGCGACGATGATTGCGGGGAGCAAATATGTTGCAGCACTACGTGCGGACGCGCATGCGTCGACCCGCTATATACAGGTAAGAAGGGTATAAGTAGTATATTAACAAAAAATTGCTAGTCGTCTGTTAGTAGCAGACCAACGTAACCTAAATTTTTGGGACACTAGTAACATCGATCGTGTATTCCAGCCCTAGATCATTCCACCATCAACTCTACTAGATGAAACTTTGACAACCGTATTCTCTGCAGGAAAAGTAATACAGAACACAATACTACAGGATAATGGTGTATGACTGCAGCTCTCAAATAAAATATAATTTTCTTTTCACAATAAGTCTTAAAACAAAAAAGTTTATTTTGTTGGTACAATAAAATTAATTATAACTTATAAAATACAAACTAGTAATAATAACTTAAATAATACAAACTTATGGATTTAAAAAAATATATAGAGGAACAATGAACCTAAAACTAAAAACCTTATAAAATATAATATAATAACTAAAATTAACATTATGTACAAGAATAATATTCAAATATCACCCCGTTTCGTTTCTCATCACGGATCAATTTTTGTCTTCAACAGGCTGTGAGAACGTAAGACTGTCATCGGAGAGGATATCGCGAGCGCTGGCAGCGGAGAACAGCCGCGGTGGGCGCGGACTTCTGAAGTCTGTGCGTTCCCCTCGCTGTCGGACCTCTGACGGGGAATTCGAGGAGATACAGTGCGACAACGAGATAGTCAGCTCATGCTGGTGCGTCGACGCCACTGGATTCGAGGTGAGGATTTCTTCAAGTCAATAAACGGCATAACATGAGACTGTCGTCGGAGAGAATATCGCGAGCGCTGGCGGCGTAGAACAGCCGCGGCGGATGTGGGCTTCTGAAGGCCGTGCGTTCCCCCCACTGTCGGACCTCCGTCGGGGAGTTCGAGGAGATACATTACTACAACGAAATAGAGAGGTGAGGATTTCTTCAAGTCATGACAAACAAAAATGTAGTAATGTAAGTAAGAGTCTTCGTTGAGAAAGAATACATTTTGCGAATCAATAAACATGTGGTTGTTATGTAATTAGCACTTTCGGCCTGCGATCGTGGAAGTTAATCAACTTTCACGGTGGTGAGTAAAGGATGGGTTGACAAAGCTTTTTTATATCAAAGCCTCCATATTTCAGAAGGTGCATTAAGCCGTCAATCCCGACTAGATCAACAGTCGTTAGCATACACCATTCCGTACTATTCTGACTTAGTGGGTCATGGTCAATTCTTCATATTCCATCCATAGTGAGGGCCTGTTACCCAGCAGTAGGGACATTAATAGCCTGATAATAAAATTGCAGGTCACTTTGAGAAGGAAACGCAGCGTAACGTAGTGCCCTTATCTTCTTAGTTATATGAAGCCTCGATGTCTTGAGTTCTGGTGCCTATATGTTAAGTTTATCTTTTCAGGTGCCCGGCACCCGAGCTCCGGCGGCCGGGCTAGTCAACTGCACCCGCGTATCATCATGCGCGGCGCACACCTGCCGTATGCTGTGTCCACTCGGCTTTGAGCTGGACCCACGTGGCTGCCCCCTATGCAAATGCCGTGACCCCTGCACGTCTATTACTTGCCCCGGACAACTCTCGTGTCAGCTGGAAGAGACACCGTGCTTGAGACCGCCTTGCCCTCCCGTGCCTACATGTAAGTTATATTATCAGATTCAAGATTAGTAGAATCCAGGTACAAAGAAAATTGGCGAATGCTATGCATGGCCCGTGCGTTGCTTGTTACGAGTTATTACTTATCCCAAACAACTAGTCAGATGGGAGAAATTTCGAGCCCAGGCCGCCTGCCATTATTTTACATACTTAGCAGAAGACTGTAAATAACGAGAAAAAAAGATATTTTTTATTGAGGATTTTCATAGAGTAACGTGGCACATGGCTACATCCAAAGGTTTTTCAATAATGTAGTTGATCTTTTATTCCGATAATATTTTAGTTCTCAACCTTTTTCAAACACAAACACATTAAATTATAACAATTAAAATTTCATTTAATTTCAGGCAAAAGAGGTCGTAGTCTACAGAACATTTGTCCAGCGGGAGAACCTCTGCTGATATCTGAAACCAGTCGCCCGTTCCTCTGCGGCACGGACCCAGGAAAACCAAACTGTCCACCGCTTTACAGATGCCTTGTTGAGTCAGGTAATTTTATTGACTTGTGTATTTAAAAGTATATTAAAGTAAATCAATAAGGCAATACAAGGGTAATTTTCCATTGAATTTTCATTTGAAAAGTTTATTATTACGAGTCATAAACCATCACAGTTCAAACTAATGAGGTTAACAAACAAAGATAAATGTTCTTAGATCTTGACTAACAAACAGCATGTAACCCAGATTCTAATGTAAGACCTTTCTTTCAAGGAAACGATTACGGCGTCTGCTGTCCAGCATCTCTGGAACTGCAGAAAGCAGGCACATGCCCAGCGCCGGACAGTGAGGAGGTAGAATGTGGTACTCCTTGCGCGCACGACTTGGAATGTCCTTCGATGCAGAAATGCTGCGACGGTGGAGAGTGTGGGAGACACTGCACGTTACCGCACAATGTGACGATGTGCACGCAACAGAAGATGTTGGCTGAACTGCTCGTCGTGAGCGAGAGGGAAGGGAAGGGATATGTTCCGCAGTGCGCTAGCGACGGCTCGTTCCAGTCCAGGCAGTGCTCCCGGAATGGACTGGTTTGCTGGTAAGTAAGATATTACTTTCATTTATTCTTTTTAATTCAGAAAGTGATAAAAAACGCTAACATGTAGTACGATGAAGAATTTTTTGGTCGTACTGCATTCTAAGATTGTTTCATTAAATATAGGTACATAAATTGCTTACTATTGATTTCAATGATTTGTAGTTTCTGCCAGTACGAATCAAATCAATATCCATTATATCTGAAATACAATTCGAACAACGACAGCAATCTACTTTGATCGATTTATTTACGGATCCTGAAAAACAATATAATAAAATAAAATAGTGCCTAGGCTTCTTTTCTTTCTTTGCACTCTCCTTTTAAAAAAAACTATAACTTACTAAGTTGTTTATGCTTTGTGTTTTCTAACAACCTACTATATCTGTCTAGGTGCGTGGACTCTGAAGGTAACAAGCTGCGTGGCTCCATGGGTCCGTCTCCGGGTGTGCATTGCTCCCCCTCTCCCCGACCCGCCCGCTCCGGCGCCCGCAGTCTCACAACCTGCAGCCGTGCCTTATGCGCCGGCGTCTGTGAATATGGCTACAAAACCGGCGCCGACGGCTGCCCCACTTGCGAGTGCGACGACCCCTGCGCTGGCTTCCCTTGTCCCGAAGGCGAAGAATGCGTGCGAGTCAGAGACGCAGAGTGCTCTGGGGAGCTGTGTACTGGATATCCTGTCTGTAAGTATTACTCTGCGAGTATAATTACATCACAATCGCCGACAGCTGCCCCACCTGCGAGTGCGACGACCCTAGCGCCGACTTCGCTCAGCCAGAGTGAGTCAGTGCTCTGGAGAGCTGTGCACTGGATATCCTGTCGGTAAGTATTGCCTTACATCAAGCCTCATATGCCAGAGTCTGCGTATACGGCTACAAGACCAATGGCTATCCCACCTGCAAGTGCAACGACCCTTGCGCCGACTTACCCTGTCTCAACAGCGCCTGTAAATATTACCTTAAGTCGGGCCTTATGCGCTACAAGATGGCTGTCCTATTTCTAGCCTATGGCTGCCCCACCTGCGAATGCTACGAGCCTTGCGCTGCTTCCCTTTTCCCGACGGCGAGGAGTGCGTGCGAGTCAAAGACGCAGAGTGCTCTGGGGAGCTTTGCACTGGATATCCTTATAAATATTGCATAAGTCTTTTAGGTTTAAGAGAAGTGAGGCATACTGTGCAGGTTATGGTTACTGACTTAAGCGTTCATGGTCATATTATGTGGATAGCGAAAGCATATACCCGTCTCTACCATTTCTTTATATCTGGTTCCCATTTTTAACGATATATGAGTTTAGATCACAAATATCTTCCAAACATGATATAATTATTGCAAATTAAATCATGTTTGGGAAGAGAGTTTTTAACTATCCACATAATACACAATCACTGTCTATCTAAATTGAATCAACTTTTTTTGCAGGCAGACCGAAGGTGTCATACGAGAATCCTTGCGAGGTGGGCGTGCCAGCGACGGACGAGGAAGGCAGTGTTATTGGCTGCGGCGCCGACCCGGACTGTCCCGGAGGCCACTCATGTACCAGAGCCCGACGCAGTGGCATCGCCGTCTGTTGTCCAGAGAGCTACTTGGACAACTCGACCGATGCAGAATCTATAGAGGTTAACTAATCTGCTTTGTGTTTCATGTGATTGTTTTCTCGCCAGGGAAGACAATCACAGAGTAGACACTCCACAATGGAAGCAGTAGGATAGAAAAATAAAATAATAAAGTAATCTCACTAAATATGAATCCTAGCAACTGAGGAAAAGCTAACTTTTTAAGTTAAAAGGATGGAAAGCAAGTATATAGACCGCTGATGGTAAGCGGTCACCATAGCCTACAGATGCTTGCGATACCAATAGTATCCCTTTCGCCGTTGCCTACCTGAGCCAATGCCCTATCCCGAAGAACCCAGGAACCTTATTCACCGACAGAAACACAACACCACCAATAGGTAATTTTATTTTAATGTGGTTTTCTGTAACGGGGTGGTTGAGATTGGAGATTGAGTGGAGATTATACAGCAATGCTCAGTTATTTGATTGTATATTTTTTTAAATTCATTAATAACACATTTATCTTATTTAAATCGCAACTTGTCTTTCATTTCAGTTGAACTTAAACTCGTGTAGCGTAGAAGCCGAAGCCCTCTGCGAGTTGAACACCACAATGACTTGTGCGGAAGGCACGTGTGACAATGACCTGGTCTGCTGCTCTGCCAACTGCGGCCCCATATGTGTGGACGCCGCCAAGATGCGGCTACAAACCGACAGAGTCGATGATACCCCTACAAGTAAGCGAAACCTTTATATCTAACTCACACCAATTAGTCTAGCCCCAAAGTAAGCACTGAAAGGCTTGTTTTATGGGATAATAATAAATTTAATGCATTACTGAAACATAATATAGTATATTTTTTATTTAGAATAAACATCCACAATTTAGGTACAAATGCTCTTATTCATCATACTAACATTTGCTCCACCGGGATTCAAACCCGACCTCACAAGTAGGCGACACTTTGAAACCCGGTGTACGTACCACTCGGCTACGGAGGCCGTCAACTGTAAGAATAAAGTACATCTTCGATTTAGTGTGCCATCCTTTGAGATTATCATCCTCTAAATTTGAGAAAACTTCAACCACCATTATTGTATAACTGTACTATGATTAGGTAATCTTACTTAACACAGCACAAACCTGAAGGCGTTGTTGTTTAGCTTGCCAAAAATGACTACTATTTTTCGGATCTGGATTATACACACAGTCACACTGGACAACTAGGTTAGGCGGTATCATTTATATGCTAGTTTTTCTATTTATAAAAAAAAATGTTTAGGTGTCTTTGATACTGTCGACCAAGTGATTAGAGCTATAAACTTATTATAAAGAAAGGAAAACACTTATTGACGACTTAGTCTGACACAGTTACAATAACGTTTGTTACAATATTGTCGTCAAATAGCTATATAGCGACCGCTTGCGTTGACTGATCCTCACTGCAAATGCACGTTTCATTGTTTAGTGTGCGAATACCTGCGAGATTTCGACGAGAAGATGGAGGGAACCGTGGACGGTATGAAGCTAGCTCTGCCGGCGCCGTCGTGCCGCGCGGACGGCGCTTTCATTCCGCAGCAGTGCGCCGGCGGCCGCTGCTGGTGCGTCGACTCCTTCGGCACGGAGATACCGGAGACCAGTACGAACAACGCCTCCTCTGTGGACTGTGACAAGTTCGTGAAATTTTCTTATTTTCAAAATACATTTTCTTATCCCTACATACTACCATCCAGGGTCCACAAAAGCCACGAAAATTCAGACAATACCAACATTAACACTGGAGTGGAATATAGCTAAACCAAGCTTCACATTGAACTTTGAAAGCGTGACAATGTGGAGGTCGGGATAAAATGTTCCTCACCGTAAAACTGGCGGATGGCACATTCGTGCCGCAGCAGTGCACCAGCGAGCGTTGTTGGTGCGTCGACTCATTCGGCACAGAAATACCGGAGACGAGTACGAACAACGTTTTCTCTGTGGGCTGTGACAAGAAAGCTACATATTCTTATCTCTCCATAGTACAATCCAGACTCCTTAAAAGCGATGAAAATCCACACAAACCCAACGTTAGCACTAGTATGGAATCCAGCTGGCCTAGCATCACATTGGAAGGTCGAGATAGAATTTACTTCATTGTACACTGGCGTACGGCTCGTACAATCGTCTTCTTCGGTGCGGAAATTCCGTAAACGAGTACGAACAACGACTACTCTGTGGACTGATACAAGTTGGCGACATTTCTTTATCTCCGTATAGACATATCTACTGGCTAGAACCCCACATTTCCCCCTAAAACCCAGACTCCTCAGCCCAAAAGCGATGAAAATTCATACAATCGCAACACTAGCACAAGTGTGGAAACTAGCTTTAGCAGCTACAATCCAGACCCCCCCAAAAAACTATAAAAAATCATAAAACCCCAACCTGAGCACTATTATGGAATTCACCTTACCCAACTTCACATTGAACTTTGAAAGTGTGACATTTATTTCTGTGTGTGGCAGTATGACAGTCAGGATAGAATTTTTCCCAGTTTATTACTGGTGTCAGCTCGTTCGTGCCGCAGCAGTGCGCCAGTAGGCATTGCTAGTGCGTCCACGCGGTGGTTAGCTTCCAAACTACAATAATATTAACATTACCGGTTTGATTTACAACTGTCAAATCGATTCATATGTTCAATTTATTCGAAGTATATTTGAACCGGTACTGCAACAACAAATCATTCCGTTGCAGAGTGCGCGAGGAGCTAGCCTGCCTCGACCTAACGTGCCGAATGGGCTGCGACTACGGGTTCGAGCTGGGCCCAGGCCGTTGCCCCACGTGCCGGTGCCGGGACCCGTGCGCCGGCGTGGCGTGCCCCAAGGACCGCACCTGCGCCCTCGTCGACGTTGCCTGCGATGCGGACTATTGCCCACCTGTGCCTGCATGTGAGTAGAACAAACGCCTAAGCTGTAATACGCGGGTAGCTTGAAGTAGACGAGATGGACTGCTTCAGGCTCTGCATAGTGAAAAACAGTCTTCTACATACACATATACATAGACCGCTCGAGCACTTGCAATTGCGACTCGCCTTTATACACGTATATTTTGAAATACCTGTAAAATTTCAACATAAAGCTGCCTATTATCGTAATTTTGTTTTCTTTTATCCCAGTTTATAAAGCCTATTATTGATTATTCCTATTATTGTTAAATGTTTTTTAAAGGCGCATAAGAACGAATGCCTGCTTTACAATACCAATCGAACTAATACCTTGTAAAATCAATTAAAGAAATCTGAATAGAAATATTGTATCCTTTTTGAAACCGACATGCCAGAGATGGCGGCAAATACCTTTAAATACTTACTTTCTGATATTTTTTTTTAAATTAAAATGTGAAAATTTATCAATCTTAATTCATACAGGTCTCCCTAAGAAACCAGGACAATGTCCGTATCTGGTTCCGTCGACGGGCGCGTGCGAGTGGTCGTGCCGCAGCGACGCGGAGTGCGGCGCCGGCGAGCGATGCTGTGCCACTGGCTGCGGCACCGCCTGCACTAAGACCGAGCACCAGACCGCCTGCCAGCAGAGGAGGTATCGTAACCTATAATAATGCGAGCCTGCCAGCAGAGTAATTATCGTAACGTATAATAATGCGAGCCAGACGGCCTGCCAGCAGAGAAGGTATCGTAATAATAAAAATGCGAGCGAGATGCCCTGCCATCTCTTTATGTTATGCCTACTGCTGGGGCACAGACCAGATGCCTAATGCAGATTGGTGGATACTAACGACTGCAGCTACAGCCAATACCGACAGCCTCGACAGCATAATATGACTCAAATGGTATAGATTACAAATCATATACTTCCAGAAATAGAATTCTTTCGAGTATAAACTAAATGCCGGTTTCAAGTCAGTAGCGAGCGCCGCCATGAACAGGCTCAGTTCCATGATATCTCGCGCGCTTACACATAACATTTTGAAATGCACTACTATATAGTTTCTCAAATTTGAGTGTAGTTACAGTTACAAAAATAATTTTCTTTTCAATCCCTAGTAAAAAAGGCCACAAAATGTCGTGAAAATTACATCGTCTAAGCAAAAGTGCTCATAAAATAAAAAAATCTCGGTGAAACTTAATTATTTTTATTTTTAAGCATTTAACTAGTAGATGTTTAAATCTAAAGAAATTTTATTACTAGAAAAAATCCTCTGCCTTACAACCTAAAAAATGCTAGAGAAAGTTCGACTCGGACATTAGGGCCGCGAAAGCATTATGGTCAATGCATTCGCCCGGATAGCGCAGGGTGCTGGTTCGAGTCCCGTCTGCTACCAGGTCCGCGTGGATTTTTTTCTAGTAAAAATTGTCTGTAGTTATAGTTGTTCTTTTCTGTAGTTATAATTTCTTTCGGGCTCTGATTTGATCTATAACATCGACAGCATCGTCATTTAGAGAAAGTACCTAAAAAAGCGATTTCAGTGATACGAGTGTATCCTTCACTGGACACAAATGCTTTTCAGTAATTCATATTCTTAAAGAATCTAAAATTCACCAGGGCTCTAGCGCTACACATGGCGGCGGAGAGTGGCAGTCCACCAGCATGGACTTGGGTGCCGACTTGCAGAAATGACGGAACTTACGAAACAGTTCAATGCAAGGGAACGGATAAAGCGTGCTGGTGCGTCGATCCTGCTGGAAATGAGGTTGGTAGCATATAAAACTTTAATGGACCTACGATTGCGTTAATTTTTTTAAAATACTTAAAGCATTCAGTCTGCATCGTATTTCATTTAAGAGTAACCATCATATCAGCTGTACGACGCCAATGAGGATCATTACTAGGTCATCAAAACAACAGTATAATGATCTAATAAGCTTTTTTATTAATATACTTTTTAAATTATCGAAATCGGATCATTCGTTACGATTTTATAACTAATTTTATGGTAGATAATATTCGCCGGCGGTCGAAACGTGTGACGTCACAGAGCTCGATCGTGGTTCACTCCGGTCGGACTTTAGTAGCATCTCTATATTCGCGCCCGAGCTCTGTCACGTCACAGTCACCACGCGGCCAGCCTAAAATTCGTTTACTAACTTGGTCATAACTTCATCAATATTTGTCGTAGAACAAAAAAATAACCACTGTATTTTATGCAATCCCTAGCTCTATAAAATTGCTTTCTCAAATGAAATTGTTACGGAGCTTCATTGGATCTCCATATCGATTAATCCAGCACTATTTGCACCCAGAAGTTTAGCTTCGACTTTTGAATGACGAATTAAATTCATTTTTCTGTTGAGCTGCGATCAAATCTAATCTAATGGCTTTCGATAAGTATGTCTTACATAACATATCCCCAAGTAAATAGCCCTATTATTTATCAGCAAAAGTTCTGTAATTATGAAAACAAATGGTATTGATGCGATCATTCCATCATGTGATTTGTAATACTTTTCTCTTACACCATTAATCAGATTGCCGGCACCCGGACGACGAATTCCACCCCGTCCTGCGATGCGCCAGCGCAATGCCCCGACGCTGGCTGCAACGACGAAGTGGTCTGCGCTCACGGAAGACAACTAGACAGTGAGGGTTGCCCCACGTGCGAGTGTAGAGACCCCTGCGCGGAGGCCAAGTGCAGGGACGACGAAACCTGCGAACTGGTGCCCTTGGAATGCGATGTTTGTATCCCGTTCCACTGCACACTACTACCCTCACCCAATCGAACGCACGTCGCATATGATTAAGATTAAGATTAAGATTCAGATTCATGCCAGCACCATTTATACCCATTGTAGATAACCAAAACATCAAATGAGATGTTCGTACATTCACTAGTGTCGAGCATTCGAAAGAAGAAAAAACTTTAAGATATAAAAATACAGCAGTTTCAGTGTCGCCGCACACGGGCCACCGACCACAACCACAAAACGTCGCCACCGGCATATTTCTTGTAGTTTTCATACATTTTATATGAACTCGCCACACACGCTACAAATCGTCGTTGCTCGCTTCTTGTGGCCCGCACCGGCCACTTAATGCGCCGATACAAAACGCCGCCACACGTCACTCGCGCGATTCCCCACCCCTCTCTCGCTAACCTTAGTCGGCCGCTGTCGCGCGCATCAGCCAATTTAGTAGCCGCTTCTAGCTTCTCGTGGCGGCGTTTGTGGCTGTGGCTGCGTGTGGCCCGTGTGCGGCGACACTTAAAGATAAAAGAAGTAAATAATCAGTATATAGGAACGTGAAAATTTAATTCTATATCAATTCACGCGTGGTCTCACGTACGGTTATAGCAAAGAAAGTGACAGCTTCAACTTAAGATTAACACTCCCGAGTGCAAAAATCTTACTTTTCCGTTCATTATATATTATGGGATGTGTTTTTGTACGATAGGGTGAGCTATGCCCGCCACTAGCCCGTTGTGCGCCATCACCCGCGTGCCCTGACGGCGGGCAACCACTGCAAGTGCCAGGTTCAGGCGGCGCCACCGCTCCGCTGACGTGCGGCCCGCGCGCCGCCGCCTGCCCCTCCACGCACGCGTGCCGGTTCGCACCGCACGACTCCACGCCTGCCGTGTGCTGCCCCAAGCCACGTGAGTCAGCCCATATTATCTCCACTACGGGTGCCAAGGTGGAGGCGACGACTCCACCCACGCCGTGTGCTGCCCCAAGCCACGTGAGTGTCAACGTCAACCCATATAATCTCCACTACAGCTGCCAGGGTGGGGGCCACGACTCTACACATTCCGTGTGCTGCCCCAAGCCACGTGAGTGTCAACGTCAACCCATATTATCTCCACTACAGCTGCCAGGGTGGGGGCCACGACTCTACACACGCCGTGTGCTACCCCAAGCCATGTGAGTATATAGTATCATCATCTGCCAATAATGGCACCACTACAGGTACCAGAAAAGGGGCCACGACTCCACGCCCGCCGTGTGCTACTCCAAGCCGCGTCAGTATATAGTATCATCATCTGCCGATTATGTCACCACTACAAGTACCAGAATGGGGGTCACGACTCCACGCCCGCCGTGTGCTACCCCAAGGCGCATAAGTATATAATTATGTAGTATCATCATCTGCCGATTATGGCACCACTACAGGTACCAGAATGGGGGTCACGACGCCACACCCGCCGTGTGCTACCCCAAGCCGCGTGAGTATATAGTATCATCATCTGCTAAAGTACCCGCCGCTAGCTTGCTGCGCACCATCACCCGCATGCCCTGACGGCGGACAACCATTACAGATGCCAGGGTGGGGTCACGACAAGCCACGTGTCATCGTCAGCCCATAATATCCCGACTTCGGGGCAGGGGCCCGGACTCCACGCCCGCGGTGTGCTGCCCCAAGCCGCGTGAGCATCATTATCAACCCATGCATGTTCCAACGGCTTGAGCTCACGCTTTCCCTATTAATGGAATAGGGAGATTGAGCCATGACCTTCACGCATGTGTGCCGGTTCGCGCCACACGATTCCACGTGCCGCCCAAAGCCGCGTGAGTACCTTTATAGTATCATCATAACGCCCACCGAGCCCGTTACGCGCCATCAACCGCGTGCCCTGACGGTGGATAACCACTGTTCGCAGTTGTATGCTGCTACAAGCGGTGTGAGTATAGTGCAATCAACGTACCTAAATGTTCTGTGTACGTGACGAAAAAAATGTAAAAATTTACGGAAGAATAAGCGGGCTGCGTGTCTTTCTGCTAGACGGTAATTTGACACGCTAACAGATTGCAGAAAACAAAAAAATTGTATGAGCAGCTGAAGGATCGTACATAATTTAAAACTCGAACGCTAATTTAAGCTCATTTTAGTACCAAAGCCATATGAGCTACGTCACCATGAGCTTGATGGTTATACCTTGTGGTTACAAACAAACAATCCGTGATAATCGCGTAAGGTCCATCATTAAATCTCTTCCACATCTAAGAGAAAAACGACGATTATCAAATCAATGTCCTTTATAGTAACTAGGTACAGTCGCAATAGACTTGGTCAGCCTAATAAGAAACTACTTTAATTATGAAGCGTTTCAGTAATTGAGAGGCTTTCCATGCGGTACCGAGTCCATCGCATGACAAAGTTCAACGCAATAAAGCAAGCAAACACCGAAATTCAGTGACTTTTGATGCGGTAAAACAATTGCAATGCGCTTTTACAAGTTTTTACTTGTTTCTTGTAGGCACCGTTTGTTTCGAGAGCAAGGACGAGGGCTCTTGTTCCAACAGTGAGGGTCTGAACGCGACCCGATGGCATTTTAACCGCGAACGCAACCGCTGCGAGAGGTTCCGCTACCAAGGTTGTTCAGGGAACCACAACAACTTCCGCACCAAGGAGGAGTGCAATGCCGTCTGTCCCGGTAAGTGATACACAAACATTCAAACGGTCGAATTTATCATTGAAAACAAAACAATTATTACGCGTCAAATGTATAGTTACTCCTCCTAGTACTTCAGGGAATACGGGGAATACAATATGATATTCTGTATTATGTGGGCTTCAACTGCTGTCCCAAAACCTCGTAGTCTCATTCGCCCGAAGATTTAGACGACTATTCAATAAAGCTGATGCAAGATATTTTAATATACACACATAAAAAAAGTCGAAGCAACACGCATCATTTACAGAAATTGTATGTTTTATTAATAGGCTAGTTTACTCATGTCTAATTGTATTAAATAAATGTTATTTCTTAAAGTATTTAGTCTAAGGAACCTGAATATATCGATTTCACTTCATAAAAACAGAAGATTGCTGTAGAAATTTAATTTTAAAAAATATTTTTTAGTCTATATTTTTTAAACACTAAAAACGCTGTTCGCCACATCCGCCATGATTTTGACGTCTCTTGTGGTAAACAACTAATAATGTCATTCGCGTGTTACTGTAGGTGGATTCTTTCGTCTGACTAAATTTATCTTAAAACACTTTTAACTTTAGGAAAGAAAAAAACAGTAAACTTAGTTTTTTTTGACAAAACTAATTATGGATGCCGGCTTTGTGAAAGCAGAAAGCACAAATCTGCCAAGAATTGACGCATTGATGGTTGGTGAATTTGTTGCACTAAACCCCGATTTCTGCTCTGCGGAGCAGAGAAACGTCAAGGCATCTATGTAAGTACAGTGCATTTAGTATTACAATGTTACATTGTATTGTATTGCTACATTTAATGTAGTAATAAACATAAAACAGATACAACATATGAATAAGTGTTATAAAGTTGCGTAGGTTAATTTCTTTCGGCACTTTAATCCACAACTTTCCTGGAGTCTTCAAGGATGTGTTTTTATATTCTCGTACAATACAGTAATGATAATTATTTTATTTTTCGTGGTATTTATTAGAAATCATGTTTTTTTTATCATAAACTCAGTTAAAAGTAATTTTCTACGTGTTTACGAGATTTTGTTTACCACAGTTCACGTCATAGCATAGATAATCTATAGACTAAAATGGCCGACAGCGTTTTTGTATGTCCATGAAAAGTCTATTTTAAAATTAAAGATCTGTAGCTTTCTAGGTTTAAAAAAAATACAATACATTTTTTTTCGGTCTAATAGAACATTTATTAACCATTTAAAACCTTTTTCCAAAAAGGGTCAACTAGCCTATTGATGTTTAGTTATTTTCTTAGCAAAGAAGATTATTAGTTTGATTGGTTATTGACCATTGTATTGGTAGCGACATGTTATTTTTGGTTAATGTTGCTACTACTGTTAAACGCTGATGAATTTCTTGCGCCCATTTTTCTCATCAGCTAAAAGATATCCTGAATGGGTAGGAAAAAATATTGGACGATTCAAAAGAGCTTTGAATAAGTCAATTTGAATAAAGTATATAATTTAATTTCAGTACAATAGTCAAAATCGTTCAAAATTTCAAAACCGTACAAAATGTTGCTAAGATTTTTTTGATGAGTATATTTTCTAAATATTCATAGTTATCTTAGTTTTTCAGCGGTAGCTTTTTAACTATAAGTTATTTTATTAACCATAAGATTTATATCCAAAATTAAAAAGCTTATAAGCAAGTATGGAAATAATAACTAGGTCACAATTAATATCATCGCCAATGAAGATTTCAATACTGTAAATACACTTAATGTCTTCTTCTCTCCTTACAAGAATACATTGCTTTGTGTAGGTACTTCAATTGCGACTTTTAAGAGCTTGGGAATCTACTGTATATACTTATAGCTATCCTCTGACATATCTACTTACATCATCAAATCTATTTTTTTAATAGTGTAACTACTGAATTAATAAAAACTATCTTTTCTACCTTCTAACTACCTATCTTATTTACTTTTAAAACAGTCCATGACGGGGAAAACGCCAAATTATTTCGGAAGAAGACACCGAATCCAAAAGAAGAAGGCATGTGTTCCATAATACTATAATTATGTGTTGTTGGTGTCGCAAACTAGATATAAATTAACAAAAGCATCAAAAACTTAACAACACTTTTGATCATTTAGCACTTTGTTCTAATACCACCTTAATTTTACTCTAATGTTTTTTCAGTGACCAAAGCTTACTACTGTATTTACCTAAATATTTATATTATCGCACTAAATTCTAAAAGCTTAGCAATCTGCAAATTAATCTTATTTAGTCTATTAACAAAACCAGCAATAGCCAGAATTAGATAATATCAATAAATACTGCAAAATTAACATGGTTCTTTGCTCAAACTACACGTTTGATTCCTGTATACCTTGATCCACCAAATAAGATAATCGCTCACTATTGAACCTAAGCATTTCCAATCTAACTCGCTAACAATTGAAATTCTTTATTATTTGTATCACAGAATGCCGAAAGCGTTTGGAAGGGAAGAGCGGGGCAGGCGCGACACAGTATGAGCAAATCCTTATAAGTTTACCAAAACTTGTTCTGATTGCGTCGTTGCTCTCGGGTATGAGCGCTGATTGGTTCGATTGTTTGATGTCGCGTCGTTTGATTGGCTATTATCTATTAGGTGGAAGTGTAGTGGTGGCGAACCGGCGACATCAGTTCTATAATCACCCTTTTAACCTCTTTCTGTGTTCTATGATTTGTACCCTTGTACCCGCTTAATGCACGCGTATTAACTACCATCATGGGAACTTAAAATAACATAAATATTTAAATTCTCTTCTATAGTGCTGAGTCCTTGCGAAAGGCTACGGGAGAAGAACGAAGCAGCTGCCCAGAAGTACGGAAAAGGCACCTTCATACCGATATGCGATGAAAGTGGCGCTTGGGAACCTGTGCAGTGCATGTCACATATTGGTGAGTATCTACTGTGACTCGTCACCAAATTGAAATATCTCTTTAAGCCCGATTGCTTATGAGTAGTTCAAAATATTTCTGGCTTTTTGAGATTTGATTTCCTATGCTCTGAGCACGTCTTCCCATGGAAGAAAAAGACAAAAAATCGCCAATTAATATTTCGTCGCCAAGTCGAATAGAGAGTGAGTGTTTTGCACTATCTGAAATCAAAACTATGACTTTGTATAGACAAGACTGTAAGGTTGAAATACGTAGAAAAAATTGGTGATTTCGAAGACATTTCAACAACTCAGTTTTGGTAACTTACGCTTCACGGTGGGCGACGACCTTTTCCTCGCTGACAAAGTCCATCATAAATCAAGGTAGATTTTCAGGAAGTAATCAGTCTATAGTCTGTAGAAAGGCTAGGATTTAGCGATATTTTACAGGTATGACTCATGTCATTAAAGAAAGGAATCCCAAAAATAACGACGTAAGACATTCTGTCCTTCTCGCACATGCTATCCTAAGTAACATGCGAGATGGACAGATTGTCTTATGTCGGCATTTTCGATTATTTTCTTTAATGACACGACTTATTGAAGTGTTTTTGCTTATCATTTACAGACGTGTGTTGGTGCGTGAGCGCTCGTGGTGAACCCCTTAAAGGCTCCTTAGTTCGCGGCGCTAAGCCCACATGCAACTTTAGACAAGCAAGGAAGTGGGTCCGACGAGACCCTCTCGACGAACGAGCCCGTGCCGATGAAGGTAAGCCCCAAAAAATTATCAGTAAATTCATTTGGTACCAGTTTATCTATATATCTACATAAGTAAGAAAAATAAAAAAGGTCCTTACCTTTTTTTTTTAAATAATCAATTAATAAAACAAAACAAGCACTCTTTGAATAGGATAATTTCAACATGAGAACTGTTGTAATAAAAAGTTCAGGTTTTTAGCAAATGGAAACGATTTTGATGGAAATAATCATTTCTACAATATAAAAATTTCATATCTACGTATTGAGCAAGCTTTTGTAACACCTACATTAGTTACATTGAATTTCTAGCCTAACTTGTATGGATTGATTGATTGGACCTTGTTTTTTTTAAACTTTCACTTATTTTATTCGCAGTTCTAGAGGAACTTATAAGACAAATGACAGCTTATCGTATGGATGATTTCCACGACGACGATGATGATTTAGATACCATAGATCTTGAACCGGAAGCAAGAGAGCCAGTAGCAAATGATCCCAAGGAAAAGGAGAAAGAAGTGAACGACGACGCGGCAGTACTATCCGAAATTGTGGAGCCAAGGGTAGCAGAGGTTACTAAGAAGTCGAACGATGTGGAAGTGAAAACTGAAAAGAGCTTGTTCAAAACCAAATGCCAACTGATGCAGGAGGAAAGTGAAAATGGTAAGTATTTGAGTAAAAATCAGGCAGACTAGACATCAACTATTAAATGGAAAACTTAAACCATGATCATAGTACGGCTTGACAGGTCACTTCTTGCTGCATCTGAAATTTTATATGAGCAAAGGTACATTCACATCGTCTTGCATCTCTTTCTACCGTGCAGGATTGTCGTAAAAACTCTTTTCCTCGTTCTGTTAGTCTTTAAATACTAGCTTAAACCATTGACTTTAACCTGGAAAATGCTACGTCATAAGTACCACACTTGAGAACGTGCATACAGATATACAAGTGTATTGCAATCGTCTATCTTGTTAATAATTGGTGATCGCTTACCTTTTGGCGAGATATTTATTACGTTACTTTTTATGAATAGCTGACCCCCATTTTCTATACCAAGATAGATGTATAAAGGCCAAGTTCGCGATTAAATCTTATATATTATCCTGCAGGTGGCGATGGGCCCAGACCCCGTTGTTTGTCGGACGGGTCGTTCGCAGCGCGGCAATGTTCCCGCGGCCGCTGCTGGTGCGTAGACGCGGCGGGCCAGCGGCGGACGCACACGGGTGCCGTGCCCGACCTGCCCGCGCCGGACCCGTGCGGTGAGTGTGGGCGGCATTAAACGCTGATGTTGCACCAGTTTTCATTTCAGTTAATCATAATCCGCCTTATTAAAAAACGTAGACTAAAGTTTAACCTAGACTTAAACTAATGCTGTCTCTCTCTTGTTTACTAAAGCGAGCCGCATACATTTAACACTCTCATATAATATCTACGTGTAAGCACGCACACCAAGGACACATTTGTAGCCGGTGCATTTAGTAGTGAGATGAAAGCAAAAATGTTGCGTGCGTATTGTGGCAAGGTAAATGTTGCATGCACGTACCCTGTGTTTCCGGTGTGCGGTCTCACTAAAAAGAAGATCGAGACAACATTAGGTTTAAACCAAGACTAACTTTAGTTCGCGTTTTGGAATAAGGTAGTCAGAACCATTGCAATGCCAATATTCTAAGATCCTATCATCTCAAGACAGATTCACTTGTTTGAGAATCACTTGAGACTGTTCATTCTAGGTTTTTGAAGTCATTTATTGAAAATAAAAGATATAATATTTGGAATGCAAAAGAAAAATAATTGTTACAATAATTTTCGTAAAATTTCTTCGCCTTCGCTAAAACTTCTCTAGAGGTTAGATAGTTAGAGACAAAGAACGTAGATTCGGCTTACAATTTTTTTTATTTGTTCACAGAACTTACGCAAATCGAGTCAGCGTTGCTCGAACTGGAGTTGGTTGGGGTAGACAGCCCAGTAGCTGAACGGGCACGGTCCGCACTCAGCACTCGTTTATCGTCGCTGGGGGCTCGGGTCCCCGTCACCTTATCTAAGGAGAAGGGCATGGTGAAATTGAAGGCGACACTCACGGGACCAAGAGCTGTGGACGTCGTTTACCATATCGAGAACCTGGTGAGACTTTCTGCTAATCTGTTAAAATAAATCGATTTTGGTCAACGCTCATTTAGCATTGCTGGGGGCACAGGTCCCCGTAACCTTAGCTAAGGAAAAGGGCATGGTGAAACTGCGGGCTACTCTTTCCAGACCAAGGGCTGTAGACGACGTTTACAGTATCGAAAACCTGGTAAGACTTTCCGCTAATCTGTTTAAATAAAGTAGTTTCGTCAACGCTCGTTTAGCATTGCTGGGGACGCGGGTCCCCGCCACCTTATCTAAGAAGAAGGGCATGGTGAAATTGAAGGCGACACTCACGGGACCAAGGGCTGAGGACATCGTTTACCATATCGAGAACCTGATGAGACTTTCCGCTAATCTGTTAAAATTAAGCGAGCTCGGTCTGCGCATAGTCCCTGTCGGTCGTCACTAGGGGAGCGGGTCTCAATCGCCATATCCTAGGAGAAGGATATACTGAAACTGCGAGTAACTTTTACCGGGCAGAGGACTGTGAATGTCTTTTACTATGTCAAGAACTTGATGAGACTTTCTGCTAACCTGTTAAAATAAAGTGAGTTCCGTCTGCGTTCAGCACTGTTTTAGCATTACTGGGAGCGCGGGTTCTCGTCACCGTAGCTAAGGAGAAAGTCATGGTGAAACTGCGAGCATCTTTCACGGGACCAAGGGCAGTGGACGTGGTTACGTCGTGAAATTTAAAATTTTATGAGTGATTAATGTGCTGTCTCTTTCTTTTCGATGAAATTTGAATAAGACAACTCTTTAGATTTCTTTTACGGCCCTTAGTGACCTATACATATCACAGAGAAATATTGTAACTAAAGAACCTTAAGAGGAACTCAATGGCAGAAATGGTAAGCGCTTTTTGTTTGCGATCGTACTAGTTAAGAAACTGTATCAATGGCCAATTGTGGGATGGGTCACCGAAATATTACTTTCCTAGCTTCATTGTTCTTGCCTATGGTCCTGGTCATCTGTAGTCATTAGCATAATCATAATCAAAATCATTTATTCAGTGTATTAGGCTGTTACAGGCACTTATGAATGTCTAGAAGCTACGCCATCAGTTCGTAAATCTACGGCGGCATATACTTACACACACAGGGCCTAAGTTTTAGGTCATGGTCCAATGTCCTTCTACTATCTAGAGGGAAAGCCTGTTCCGTGGCAGTGGGGACTTTAACAGGCTTAGGCTGATAAACGAACCACATTTCCCGTAGGTGAAGCAGGAGAAGCTGGCTGGCTCGAACAGGAACAGCGATGATACT
This sequence comes from Chilo suppressalis, assembly GCA_902850365.2. Lineage (NCBI taxonomy): Eukaryota > Metazoa > Arthropoda > Insecta > Lepidoptera > Crambidae > Chilo > Chilo suppressalis. The sequence continues at coordinate 4,786,880 of OU963910.1, forward strand.
TCAACCCTGGGAGCAGACGTGATCCGCAGCGAATACCGGCTCGCGAGCCTCCCGCCCGCACTGCAGCAGCGCGAGATCCTCACCGAGTCCACTGTACGTACTGCCTCTTCTGATCCTGACTACTAGTATCCGACACTTATACTTCCTATCAATATTTCACTGGAAAACCAAAACTATATCTTAATCCGGGTCCCCTGCGCCGTGTTTTCGATATTTGCTAATACGATAACACTGTTTGTTAACCCATTAGGCGTTTGGCCTAACAGTTTTGCTAACTTCAGTAACTTCAGTTTGATAAAACAAGTTTTATCCAATCGCCAAAATTGGCTAATCGAAATTGGTTAGAAAATTGGCGCAGGAGTCCTGGCTTTAAGCTGCGTCCGGATAAGCTGCAACGCAACATGCATTGCAACAGATAATACATGCAAGAATTTATAGCCATCTAATGACACGTAATAAAATAATATTTTATGTATATATCATAATATGCGGTGCATCTTATGCACCGCAACATCTAATGCCATGCATTGCAATATGCAATGCAAACGAATGCAACATGCAATGTAACATTTTTTTGAAACATGCATTCTAACGCAGTATGTATGCTATGTGACACAGCATGTATGCAATGCAACGTTTTAAGTCAAGCAACGCAATGTAACACAACATGCATGCTATGCAACATGCAATGCATGGCATTAGATGTTGCGGTGCATATTACATTATGTGGCATTAGAGTTGCTATACATTCTGCATTATCTGTTGCAACAATTTTCATGTTGACTCAACAGGATGTAAATATACGACATGGCATTCGCGCTGAAACGATGCACGGACACTTAACACACTATGTTCAGTTGCATTGCATGCTGCGTTACAAATAAATCTACACGCAGCATAAAATATCTAAACTTAGCCAACTCACATACCTACCTAATGAATGTTTGTTTGTAACACTACACCTTACGATGCGTGATAGCGCGAGCACTTTCAAAGCTTAAGCGTACTATTGAAAAGCTCAAGATTTGAAAACGAATATTCGTGTCGATTCTGAAATGATTATCTTAACTAAATTTAACATCAGTATCTCCTTTTCATTCTGTATAGAGATAGACAAGGATACACTATTGTCAAATTCAAGTTTAGGTTTAGATTGGAGAATCATGGCAGAATCGACACCATTATTAAGTAGTTTTAGTATTTGCTTAATATCAAATACCTAATTGTTATTTACTGACGTAACGTCCACTTATTAATTGAAATCATAAAATTTCCAGCAAAAAATCGTTTTACAATATTTTTATATTGACGTTAAGTAGCTAACTACTTAGGTATTTACTTAATATTTGTTATCAGTCTTTGTACCTTAAGCTTCTTTGTGTAAGTTCGTTCAAAAGTGATCTTATTTAATTAAGGAAATATTTGATTTTGTGGAAGTCATATATTATGGGGTACGAATACACACAAGGTTACTTAAAAGTTTATCATTAGAATTATTAATATTCATAGTTAAGTTGTTCTTGCAGATGTTTTATTTTTGATAACTAGTAAATTATTTTTCGATTATTTTAAAAATTGTTACTTATCAACGTTTTGTTATTTTTCTAAATAAATAGTTATTACAAAATTTAACTTTTCATTTACACCATCCAGATTGTAAATAGGTTGGGCAAAATAATACGTAGGTAGTTGTTTAATAGAATAGCTAGCAAACGCTTTAATAACCTTTATGAATGCACGCAGCTTTCCTAATCCATTGACGAGTTTCACTTTGAATTGGGCAGGTGTCAGCTGCGACGTCTTACCACACCGCGCTGATCGTGCTGGCGGCGACGTCTGCTTTCATCATCAGCGTGTTATGCGTCCTCGTCATGCTATATAGAGCACGGCTTCAGCGAGAACCTCACAAAGCGGAGAGGTTCCTTCCCCCCGCCCCTCCAGTCTACGTCCTCTCCGCTGACGAGAAAGCGGAACTAGCTAGGGTTCTACACGCCCCTCCGCCCCCCGTGCCCCCTCAGAACTCAGACGACAACGCGAGAGTATAACTCCTATAAAGCTTTTACGTTACTTAAATATAGTACAGGTAATTAGGGTCCAATTTAACCACTAGTTTTGGGTAACGTAGACGCGGGTTATGTCGACATGGTCCTTCGAGCCAGATACGGGAACTGATAGTGAGTGAAAATGCCTTTGTTTGGAAATAAACAGATTTATATTCTCATTTTTTTGTAACAAGTTCCGAGTCAGATTGTAAATTAGCATCAAATTGCTTATTATATATAATAATTCAAGTCCATCGCAAATACCTATTATCATGAATTTAAAGAACAAAAATGCCTGCGAAAAACTTTGTTCCATTTATACAATTGTGTACTTCCTAATAAATATTTTATTTATTAAGATTTCCTGAATTTGGGCTTTTCGACTTAGTATCACGAACGAAATGCACGCGTCAAGAACTGAACAAACAGATGGGCGCATCATCATTTCTTTGGTCTCTCGTGTCCTATACCAGGGACAACCTGGACGTCGACTAGGACTTAAACATTATAATTATTATGACTTAATGCTGGCGATCTTCAACAACTATGCCTTATTATATGAGACTTAAATTAGATGTCTACAATTCACTTTAAATAGCTGCGATACAAGTGAATTATAGAATACCAAATAGGAACCAAGTGTTACACAAAACGATTGTACATTACTCTCATAAGCTATAGAGTTTATATTAATCAGTATTTTGGAAGTGTTCATTCCATTTTGAAAGTCTTAATATTGAGAGATCGCTTGCGTCAAGCTTTATAAAGTTATATTTGGTGAACAAAAGTAGGAATAATTAAAATGTAGGTTTTTAGAAATTAGAACGCAGTTCAATCTTGTTTAAGATGGCGAACAGATATTTATCAGACTTTTAGTTCACCAATAGGAACTACACAACTCTCCTTCGGTCAGCCAAGCTAATTTGATAAGTATTACTATGGCGGTGAAGAGGTTTTCTTGTTAAGTTTTATTTTATTCAATTAGGTACTCAGCGTAGAGGCGTGCGTCTGTAATGCACGCCCTTACGCTACTTAGTTCCTTTCGTCGAGCAACGCGATGGGTAGGATCTGAGTGGAAACCGTTTATGAAGCATAGCTTCGCTACAGCAAAAGATACTTAAGTCAACAATTAATGTACATTATTAATAATAAAAGGAAACCGTTCCGCTTCCAACGTTGGTCATATGAACGAAATGTATGCTTCTAAAACTGAACAAACAAATAATGGACGCACGCATCGCCAGCGCTTTGGGTTCCTGCTTATTGCACGTTCCAAACCGCGAATCACTCGCTTATCTTTTTATCGGGCACTCAGCTCTTACCCCTGCAAATGAAACATAAAAACTTAATATTGTGAAACAGGGATTTAATCCATTTAAATATTTTTGTTGAGTATTTTGTACCAGAATTTTATCTTAAAACAAAGGGTTGATAAAAATATTAATATGATTGGCACCTGTCTAGATCATCTAAGGCATCTGTTAGTATTCAAAATTATATAAGTAACTAGAATCTTTCTTCCTCTCTAAAAGTGAACTTACTAGATAGGTACTTAATTTCTCCTAGACACTGCACATTAGATTTTGTTGAGTTTTATTTTGTGGAAAAGTTAATGAAAGGCTTGCTGGTAGTCTAAATTGTCCGCATTAGCTGCTTCTATTTTCGCATCTGGACTTCACTGTCCCAAAATATCGGCATAATGCATAACCACGGTAACGGAAGTAGTTCCGAGAATAGCTAAGCTTTTCTGCCATTGGCCGGATTGTATAGTCTTAGTTAAACGTTTACAGTTATCCATCCTTGGCGCTTGTTAAGCGATTGTGTGATAAAGAAAGTACTCCACTAACTCGTTTCCGTGAACACAATAAAAAGTAGAATAAAATCCAGTTTTTTTAAGTCCATGAGCCAGAAGACAGCATAGAGTGTAGACTTACGCGTCGATAGTGTAACAGGGTGCATAAATTAAGTACCTATACTTCATACTTCCTAAATGATATATTTTTCACTCCTGTGAGCGTGTCTCGACGTAGAACTAATCTAGTCTTATTCATTGAAGATTCTTTAATCATCTTTCATCGGTCATCCATCATCATTATAGGTACTACCTAATTATATTTGTAAATAAATAAAATTATTTATACATGTCATCTTTTTTTAGCCTTACATTGTAAAAAATTATCATCATCACTTAATTTTAGTATCACTCATATTTTACCTAATTTGACTTCCAATTTAAAGTATTGAGAAATGTGGTAATGTATATTAGATGATTTTCATATTATTACTATGTATGATATTGAATATAATTATTAAAGAATAAATTTTTAAACTCTTGTTTACATTTATTGTGTTTCTATTACCTGTAAAGCCGCGTATCCACTAGAGGCAGCCTCGGGTCGAGCGGCTGCCTCACTCCGAGGTTGCGCAAGTGGAGACGCTGCCTCAACCTGAGGCACGCCGCGACGCGAGGCAAATTCGTCGCCGCGAGCCGAGCCATATTTTGTCGGTTTCTGTGCTGTGCTCAAAAGCGCCTCAGTCCGAACCGTGTGTTTAATGGAGACGGTCGCTAAAATTTCGAAAGCTATCGCCACCTTCCAACGTCATGTCCAATAGCAAGTGTTCACATCCATGTATAGTTCTATTACGGTATAATTCTTTTATCCACCAGCGATGCTTCCTCTTTTGTATAGCTTTTTGTTGCCTCCTCTTTTTCTTAATAATGGATATTGCTATTAAAGCAGCAGCTACTCGACGCGCGTCTGGTGCCATCGCGTTTTGGCTTTGAACTGCGCAGTGCGCCGCCAGCGGATCAAGCTGAGGCGACACGCCTCGAGCTGATCCGCAACCGTTGCCTCAGAGCGAGCAGCCTCAAACTGAGGCTATTTGCTTCAAGTCGAGGTCGCTCGACGCGAGGCTGCCTCTAGTGGATACGCGGCTTAAGGATTACCTTACATTCGAGGAGCTCAATGGCGCAAGTATTTGGCGCGTTTGGTCTGCGATCGTGAAAGTTTAGCAACTTTCGCAATGACCGGCCATCGATGGGTGAGTTTATTAACTCGAACTCCTTCGTGCTTCGAAAGGCACGTTAAAGGTCATAGCCCACTTAAGTGACTCCGCTCATGACTCCTTCAATCATTCAAACATATGCTTAAAATATTGGTCTTCGTGCCAGAATCGACGCAACATAATATATATAAAAGGTACTCTGTGACATAAATTAGCTCGCTGTCAGCGTGGTACCGCTGTCACACCAAACCGTAACACCAGTATTAAACACTCTCAAAGTTCAGTGTGAAGGTGGGTGTAAGCATAGATTTCCATTCCAGTGAAGAGTGAAGTACATTAGAGCCCACAACTTTAGACCAATTTCTATGCTACACAACTTTTGTAACATTTTTGAAAAAAATATGGTAGATCAAATGCAATCACAATAAAATAGTTCACTGTAAACAATTTGGTTTGAATGGGATCACTCAACAACCGATGCAGGTGTTGAACATACGTGTCCGTGATGCTAGCGTACCCACGATCAATATACGGTTTTTCGTTATGCCATTAAATACTGCGTAAATAGTGCCAAATTAGTGCAAAAATAAAAAAAATAGTGCCTCTTTAATTTAAGAAATAAAGACCATTTTTACTGTGTACGCTACCATGACGTCAAGCTAGCGTACCCATGGCCGACCCCAAGAACGGCATATATTTAAGCAACAAAATTGACGCACAAAAATAGTTCGCAAATAGTGCCCTGGCTTTACAAAATTTCATAATCAATACTCTTAAAGTACCAAAGATATTGAACTAAACATTCTTAGCTGGCGTCAAGCTGGCGTACCCATAATAGTTCTCATAGAAAATGAACTTTTATCGTTATCAATTCTATATGTATAAATAGTGTGTCAAATAGTGCCTCTAACAGTAAAAGTATTTTAAGTGAATCCGCATCACAACAATACATAAAGAGAATCTTAAATTCTAGGAACAAATGTACTGTAGCACACAAAATTAATTTATGCACTAAGAGATTATCTATATATGTATTTTTACTAAAATAAATAGGTACTTTTTATAAAAAGATATTTTATTTCAATTCGAATTCACCAATCATAAATTCATATAATAATTTGAACCTACCTACTAAGTACCTCACTTACCTACTATACTACGAAAATATTATCACTTCTGTACATGACTGTACTTTATATATAAAAATAATTTAATTGCTTTTTTTATATTGTTTTACTGTGAATTCACATAAAATACTTTTACTGTTAGAGGCACTATTTGACACACTATTTATACATATAGAATTAATAACGAGAAAAGTTCATTTTCTATGAGAACTAATATGGGTACGCCAGGTTGAGGCCAGCTAAGAATGTTTAGTTTAATATCTTTGGTCCTTTAAGAGTATTGATTATGAAATTTTGTAAAGCCAGGGCACTATTTGCGAACTATTTTTGTGCGTCAATTTCGTTGCTTAAATATATGCCGTTCTTGGGGTCGGCCATGGGTACGCTAGCTTGACGTCATGGTAGCGTACACAGTAAAAATGGTCTTTATTTCTTAAATTAAAGAGGCACTATTTTTTTTATTTTTACACTAATTTGGCACTATTTACGCAGTATTTAATGGCATAACGAAAAACCGTATATTGATCGTGGGTACGCTAGCATCACGGACACTGAACATACAACAATAACAATGTTTTTACGCCTGGGAAAACTCGCAGGACGCTCTGGTGTTTTGCGACTTGTCCAAGGCTTTTGATTGCGTTTTTCATGAAACATTACTCAGGACACTCCACCACTATGGATTTAGAGATACCAATGTGGATCTTATTACATCATACCTGAGGGATAGGTTTCAGAGGGTAGGTAGGATAGCAAGCAAAGGCGGGTTCGAGTCCCGTGTGATCCCTGGTCCGCGTTGAATTTTTTGTTACTTTACTTTAGATTTAAGTACATAATGAATTACATTTACAACCGTCTCCTACTTTAAAACCATTTATTTATTATTTTCCTAACCATTAGGATTTGTACTTAACATCCTTTGCCTTCCTTAAATAAGAAATTAAGAAAAATAAAAGATTTTGGCACACTTCACAGATTTGACTTAATGCTTAAACCTATAAACCGTTCTTGCCACAAAAAATATCCATAAGCTTAATCGCATATTTTTTCATTATAATGATGTCGATTCTTCGATTCATGCCAGAATCGACACCAGTATCATTAGTCGCACTTCGAAGCTTGGCTCCACGGGAAGGAGGCAGTCACCTACCGCTTGACTCAGGTACTCACCGGACATGGTTGTTTCGGTGAATATCTGAGTCGAATAGGGAGGGAGGACACGGCACGATGTCACCACTGCGCATCCGAACTGGACTCGGCCCAGCATACGCTGGCGGATTGTCCCGCTTGGGACTCCGAACGCCGAGTCTTGGTCGGAGAAATCGGGCAGAATCTGTCTCCGCCAGCATTGATTGCGGCCAGATAATGGCCTGATGTGCCGCCGCGGGTCGCTGGTGAGCACGACGGAGCTTGTGCTCATGGAAGCGACCTGGGAGGGACGACACCCCCGCATGGCCGGGGGGTGTCGTCGTAGGAGGGTGGATGGGGGAGGATGCGAACACGCCCCCGAGAAGGGCTCCCCTGGAGGAAGCAGGGGAACAAAGGCTGCGGGTCCTCAGATGCGATACTCGATCCTGAGGCCCCGTACAATGCCTGATGGCGGCTATCGCTGGGGTTTTAGTGGGTAGGCCTCTCCCTTCTGGGGAGGAGAGCCCCACATAACCACCATGTGGTATGCAATTTAATGCATTTCCCCAGTGTACCAAAAAATAAAGTTACCTCTGGCTAAAATGGTGTAAACAGCAGCTCAGTTTACCCCCCCCCCCCCCTCCCCCTTCATAGCAACATATAAAATTATATTTTAGACGGTAAGCATGCAGTTTTCTCACAACAACCAGGAACTGCACATCTCGGCATTTGTATGTTGTTTAATAAAAAGCTTAAATTCGTTTTTAAGCTTTTTATTAAACAACATACAACTAATAGATAGATATATATTCGATCGAAGTTTTGGGTCAAGCGATTACAGCGCCCCTAGTGGCCAAATTTTGCAGAATTCTTGTCCATTGCTTGACTACAACGCGGTCGGGGGGTCCGCGTCGCTTGGCAACTGACTGTGTTTTCTTTTCTCTCTCTACAAACGGAGGAGCTGTATTGTTATTTTTTTTTTTTTTTTTTTAATTTATTTAAAGCATTGGCTTCCAGGGCCACTAGCTTAAACATAAACAACTTGCTTAGTGAAAATAAGATATGAATAACAGGAATTAACAAAAATAAAACAGGGAAATCTAACATAATCAACTAATTACTTAATAATAACTTAATATAAAATAAAACTTAAAGAAACAGAATTTTAAACATATTCATAACAATCACAAGGGACCAAATGTATTAATGATAAAATCATAAATAATGCTATACAGTTCTCTAAATCTTAACAAATGTTTAACATTTTGAGGGAAATCATTTATCTCTATCAAATCTTTACAAGAGCATATAAAAAGAAGTCGTTGAATATTAAAATACTTGCAATCAAAGAATAAATGTTGAAGATCACAGTTTGGATGTTTACAATATTCACAAATTGAGTTAACGCTCAGTTTAAGGCGATAAAGATGACATGGAAATTTACAGTGACCTATTCTTAATCTACATAAACTAGTTATAAAATTTCTACTTATAAAAGGTGGTTTTTCAAACCAAGCTTTTATACTGGGCACAGGGACAATTTCAGCATGCCACCTGCCTTTCTCTAGCCGTGAAATACTTACATCTAATGACCATCGTTGAATCACATTGTGTTTTAAACAAGTAACTAAGTCAGAATGAGGCACCTTGTAGTCCTCGATAGTAGAAATATTCGGAGTATATCGTGCGAGTTTGTCAACAAGCTCGTTACCGAAAATGCCCGAATGTCGGCAACCCAACAAAATTCAACTAAAAGATTACTTCTATGAAGTATGTAAACAAGGTGTCTCAATTCATATAATAAATAATTACACTGACTACTAATACATTTTTGCTCCAAGGCTTGTAATGCACTCATTGAGTCACATATTATTAAGAATTTGGTAAAGTTTGATGACTCAAAATTACACATAATATATTTTACAGCATAAATCATACCAAGAATTTCAGCAGAAAAGATTGAAAAGTTATTATTACAAGAAAACACTTTACCGTATTTATTACATGAATCGTAAAAAGCGAAACTAGTACGATCATTGGTTTTAGAACCATCCGTGTAAATTTTTACGTAATCGTTTTTCTCATTCAAAAATTCATAAAAATGTTGCTTAGAGACAAAGCGAGTTAAAGTGACCGTAATGTCACGTAGCATTGACTGAAAACAATATGTAAAACAAGCGGTTAAATTCACCCAGTGCACGACATCCTGGAATTTAAAGTTTAAATATGAAGTAGCTTCACTTATATTAGGAGAAGCTGGCAAGGGAATACTATTAAAATCTGGAATATCATAGTCTTGCAAGTAACGACAGACTATAACGTTATCATGACTCACTAAATTTAAACAAAACTTTTCGGTTAAATAGCTTCTTCTAATGCAGCTATACTCTAAGTGTGTTCCGCGGAACCCTAGGGTTCCGTGATACCTCTGTCGGGGTTCCGCAAGAATTTAGAAATAAAAAAATCAAAACACCTCTCTCTGGTCGCTCCGCGGCTGTGCGGACTCCGCGGCCGCGCGGAGACAAAACGCTATGAATGTTATTTATTTATTTATTTGTATTTGTATAAGCTTGTGTTACATTAGCTGGTACAATATCTCATAAGTTTGGTCTCAACAATTTTATACTTGTACAACGCGTTCGCTCTAAGTTTGCCGGTCTGTGGAATGCGCGTACCCTCCCCCACGTGACAACAAAACTTATAATGTGTCATAGTTTTACCCAAATATCTAACGTACACAATTTTTATTGTTACAATTAAATAAAAAATTTCGAACGTCATACACTCATACCTATCGCCAGCGGCAAACTTAAAACGAGCGGGTAGTATACTTGTAAGCGCTCAGTCTCTTTGATAAAAGCCGCCTCTGAATTAGACGCTATAGTTGTCAACTAGCGACTTTCGTCTCTAACTTCAAAGGATAAAGTCGATATTGTTTACAACGCTATTTTTAAATTTCTGTTTTTATTTTTGCTTTTTGTTTATCAAAGGTGCCGACTCGAGTATTTTCGAGAATATTTGAGATCGAGTCTAGGACTAAGTATAAAAGCGGCGATCGCGCGTTGGCGTCGTCAGTTGATGATTAGCGTTCGGAGCGATAAGTTACTACCTACTTACAAGCTCGCTAGCGAGAAACTGGTGTTCATTGTTTTACTGCCTGCTGTATTCTGTTGTCTCAGTTTTATACATTTCTTCCCTGTAGGTTCTAAATTTAGTCTCTTATACGCAGTAACGATTGTGCATTATTTAAACCCCACTATCCTGACTTGTAACATTATAAATAAAGAAGAATGGAACGTTGGCTTAAAGGTGTTAAACGTGTTCCAACAACATCTTCTAATGACGCTGAATGTTCAAAAGCAATGCGCGCGGAGAATTTAGCAATCACCGATCCAGAAGATGATGCCACGAGTGCCACGACGTCAAGCTCGACGGTTTCAAAGACGAAAAAAAGGAAGTATGATGAATCTTATATCAGTTTCGGATTTGTTGATTCCAACGGCTCACCTCTCTGCATGCTCTGTAGTAAACTGCTTCCTAATAGTTCCATGGCACCTGCCAAATTGCGTCGACATTTAGAAACCGTACACCCCGAGACTAAAGACAAGAATAAAGAATTTTTTGTTCGCAAAAAAGATCAGTTATTAGAAAGTCAAAAAAATATGATGCATGTAACACAAACTACCAACGAAAAGGCCACGGAGGCATCATACTTAGTTAGCTATCGCATTGCACAAGCAGGTGAAGCGCACACTATCGCTGAGAAATTAATAAAACCATGTGTATTAGACATAACAAAATGTATGCTTGATGAAAAATCTGCAAAGCATCTTTCTACTGTTCCGCTATCAAACGATACTGTTTCACGACGAATCCATGATCTGGCAAGCTACGTCAAACAAGAACTAGTTACACGTCTACAAAATACACGATTCGCTTTGCAAATGGACGAGTCGACTGATGTCGCTGGTTTGGCTATCCTGCTGGTTATTGTGAGATATCCATATAAAAGTTCTTTTGAAGAAGACATGCTTATGTGTTCATCGCTGCTTACAAACACTACCGGGGAAGAAATTTTTAATAAAATAAATATATTTTTTGAAGAACATAATCTCAGTTGGAACAATTGCATTGACATTTGTACAGATGGGGCCAAGGCGATGACAGGTAAAACAGCAGGAGCAGTGTCACGAATGAAAAATAAAGCGCCTAATAGGCTAGTTTACTCATGTCAAATTGTATTAAATAAATGTTTATTTCTTAAAGTATTTAGTCTAAGGAACCTTAATATATCGATTTCACTTCATAAAAGCAGAAGATTGCTGTAGAAATTTAATTTTAAAAAATATTTTTTAGTCTATATTTTTTAAACACTAAAAACGCTGTTCGCCACATCCGCCATGATTTTGACGTCTCTTCTGGTAAACAACTAAATGTCATTCGCGTGTTACTGTAGGTGGATTCTTTCGTCTGACTAAATTTATCATAAAACACTTTTAACTTTAGGAAAGAAAAAAACAGTAAACTTAGTTTTTTTTTGACAAAACTAATTATGGATGCCGGCTTTGTGAAAGCAGAAAGCACAAATCTGCCAAGAATTGACGCATTGATGGTTGGTGAATTTGTTGCACTAAACCCCGATTTCTGCTCTGCGGAGCAGAGAAACGACAAGGCATCTATGTAAGTACAGTGCATTTAGTATTACAATGTAGTAATAAACATAAAACTGATACAACATATGAATAAGTGTAATAAAGTTGCGTAGGTTAATTTCTTTCGGCACTTTAATAGACTTTAATCGACAACTTTCCTGGAGTCTTCAAGGATGTGTTTTTATATTCTCGTACAATACAGTAATGATAATTACTTTATTTTTCGTGGTATTTATTAGAAATCATGTTTTTGTTTATTATAAACTCAGTTAAAAGTAATTTTCTACGTGTTTACGAGTTTTTGTTTACGACAGTTCACGTCATAGCATAGATAATCTATAGACTAAAATGGCCGACAGCGTTTTTGTATGTCCATGAAAAGTCTATTTTAAAATTAAAGATTTGCAGCTTTCTAGGTTTAAAAAAAATACAATACATTTTTTTTCGGTCTAATAGAACATTAATTAACCATTTAAAACCTTTTTCCAAAAAGGGTCAACTAGCCTATTGTAGTTCCAGTCATTGTATTCTGCATAGACAAGCACTTGCGATGAAGCAAATGCCGTCTAATCTAAAATTAGTTATGGATGAAGCGGTAAAAATAATTAATTTTATCAAATCACGACCACTACAATCCCGATTGTTCTCATTATTGTGTGAAGATTATGGCAGCAAACATAAAACACTGCTGCTCCATACAGAAGTGCGATGGCTGTCTCGGGGAAAAACTTTAACAAGGCTATTTGAACTTAGAGCCGAGTTACAAATGTTTCTTTCAGCAGATACTTCTTTTAATTTGAAGGACCGTTTGTATGATAAAACTTGGTTGTTCCGATTGTCTTTTATGGCGGATATCTTTCAAAAACTTAACGAATTAAATTTATCATTGCAAGGTAAACAGACAACAGTGTTTCAGGCCTATAATAAAATAACTACTTTTAAAAGAAAATTAGATTTTTGGATCATTTGCATTGGTAAGAAAGAAATAGAAAGTTTTACGTTACTCACTGAGTTTGTTAGCGAAAACGACTCAGAAATGTTTGAAGATAATGTGTTTGAAGAATTGGTCCAATATCTCAGTTCGATGCGCGCATCTTTTGAAAAGTATTTTCCCGAAGAACACAATACAAAAATTAAAGTGAACTCCTGGATTCATAATCCTTTTTTACCCAACTTGGAAAAGCCTGAAAACATGTCAAATGAGATATATGAATCTCTTTTAGAAATGTCATCAGACACAAGTATGGAGTCATTGTTCAAAACGACGCCTCTTAATGATTTTTGGTGCAGAATCCAAGATGAATATGCAATGCTTGGCCAAATGGCTCTGGATATTCTTCTCCCGTTCCCAACTACATATTTGTGCGAAACAGGATTCTCTACCTACGCAGCCACGAAAACAAAATATCGCAATAGACTGGACGCCGAAGCTGATATGAGACTCCAACTTTCTTCCATCAAACCTGATATCAAGCAATTGATGAAAAATAAAAAACAGTTTCATACCTCCCACTAGTTAGATTTTTTCTTTTTTAATGTTTTCTATTATTGTCCTTACCAAGTGGTGAAGTAAATAATAATTAGTAACGGATACATTGTACTTTTATTATGCTGATTAATATAGAATACACTTATAAAAATAATTGTTTTATTGTAGGGTTCCATCAAGTATTTTGCTTCCCAAAAGGGTTCCGTCATTTAAAAAGTTTGAGAACCACTGTTCTAATGAATAAAGGCGGCACTCCAGATTCAACTTCTAAAGAATTTATAGGGGACGACATCATGGCCCCAGTGATAACGCGTAAAGCTTTATTTTGTAAAATGTCTAGTTTACGAAGCAACTGTTTAGATGCTTCAGCATAAAACATACATCCGTAGTCAAATTGGCTACGAACCAAAGAAATATATAAATTTTTTAAGATTTTTGGATCAGAACCCCAACTTACCCCAACTAAAGATCTCAAGATGTTTAGACGCAACTCTGCTTTTTTACTTATATAATTAATATGAGGACCCCAAGACAATTCTGAATCAAGCATAACACCTAAATACATTTCAGTTGTCTTAAAGGGAATTAAAGCATTATTATAAAATAATCGAGGACTAACTGGACAACTATACGCAAAGACCATAACTGAACTTTTTTGTACATTTACATCAAGCTCAAGGCGATCAATAAGGTAATTACTTAAATAAGCAAGACAACTATTCATAATACGTTCTCCTAGTGAAAGATCATCACAATCTAAATATAGTACAAGATCATCCGCATAAAAAGAATATTTTATAGAGCCTGGAATATGCTTCATAAAATTCACAAGACATAGGATAAAAATAAGAGGAGAAATTACTGAACCCTGTGGCGTACCTTTAAAAGAAGTTCTTGAACCATACAATTTATTACTAACCTTAAGAGATATTGTACGACCATTCAGAAAATTGAATATCCATGATAAAACAGATCCAGGAATACCAAGAGTTTGTAAGCTTTCAATTAAATACTCATGTTTAATGTTATCAAAAGCACCTTTTAAGTCTAAAAAAACAGCTAGAGTAATTTTATTTTTATTAAGGTTATTTTGAATATCACCCAATAAGCAACCTAAGTTATACATAGTACTTTTACCTTTACGAAACCCAAATTGATAATCTGGAATAAGTGAATTGTGTTCAATGAACCATTCTAAGCGGTTCTTTAACATAGTTTCAAATAGTTTAGCAAAACATGAAGTTAATGAAATAGGCCTATATGCATCTAAACTATTACAATCCTTGTTAGGTTTTAGAATGGGAACAACAAACTGCCTTTTCCAGATTGGAGGAATCTTATTATGTGACCACAATTGATTATAAATATTTAAAAGAATAAGTTTAACATTTTTAGGTAGATTTTTAATAACAGAATAGGGGATATAATCAGGACCAGGTGAGGTGTCCTTTTTCTTATCTAGAGACGCTTGTAACTCAAAAAATTCAAAAGGATCACGAATCCATTTAGCAGATTCAGAACCTACAGACAAAAATAATGAATCTAAATTGTTAGGGACGGTTCCACAAACTTGGGACCCTAATTTATCTAAATAAGCAGAAGCATTTGAAGAATTGTCGAAAAAACGTGTTTTCGCGCTAAAGCCCAACTTGGCAAACTTAAATCTCTTTACGTAATCCCATATTAGCTTTACAGGTGTTTTTCTGTTAAAAGAGTTACATAGATTGGCCCAACTTAAAAGTTTTTGTTCCGATAATATTCTTTTCTTTTTAGCGTCAAATCTTTTATAGAGAATGTAATTTTCCAAAGTGGGGTACTTTCTATAAGATTTTAAGGCAAGTTTAGATTCATTAACAGCTTTAGAACATTTGTCATTCCACCAAATAATAGCCTTGCGTTTGATATTTTTGGTATGGCAACAATCATTCTTCTTAGAAAATGTCAACAACACGTTACTTAACGTTTTAGTAAATGAATTATAACTATTTAGGGGGTCAAAATCTAAAGAAAAAGTGGAAAAACTATCATCGCAGAGCCGGGAAAACTTTGACCAGTCTATTTTATGGAAGTTCATACCCGACAATCCTATGTTATCAGACAAAGGAGTGGTATTACTTGCCGACAAGGCTTCGTTATCAATATTTAAAGAAACATTATATAAAACAGTTATGAAAACAGGAAAGTGGTTGCTGCTCAAAGGATCATCATGCACAGAAAAAGAACAACTAGAACTCACCGTAGATGATGCGAAAGCCAAGTCTAATACATTACCATTCTGACCATACGGAGCAACAGTGGTAATAGTGTAGTCATTCAGGCAAACTAGGTTATGTTCATCTGCAAAATTATAAATTATATTACCTCTTCTATCATTAAATCTGGAGCCCCAAGCCGTTTGGTGAGCATTGAAATCTCCGATGATCAAATAATTCCTATTCTTTATGCAAGTAAAAGAATGTGAAAGCATATTTAATTTAAATCTCCCATTAGGAGGAGGAGGTATATATACAGAAAGAATATCAACATAAATAGAGCCAACTTTTACAGAGACCAATAAGTTTTGAAAGTGATAGTTGGATGGAGTGTTAATTAATTTATAAATATATTTATCTTTTATAGCCAGTGCCACACCTCCATGGGCGCAATCAGAATCACGACGTATAACCTTGAATCCAGGTAACTTAAATGACTTGGATGAATTCAACCAAGTCTCATTAAGTAAAATTATATCAATATCAGCTGTTTGTGAAGTAATGAAATAGTTAAACTGATTCAGTTTTGGTCCAATGCTACGGCAGTTCCAGTGAATGATATTAAGGTATCCAATTCTAGAATTATTATCCATAAAAGTTATGCTGAAAAGTTTGTAATAAGCAACTCTTTTATGACTTTTGAAGAAATAGCATCTCCGTTTTGCTTTAGTTTTAAATCAACAAGAGTTTTAGTAAGAACATTTAACACTTCATCTGAATTAATTATATCTGTATATAATACTCTTTTTTGGGGAACATTCAATAATTTTAAATTCTTGAGTCTTGGTGGTGAAGCTAGAGGGTCCGATGTTGAACCTGGATCTTCTCTATAGGTAGACTTTACCTTTCCAGCGACCTTTGCATATGTTATCTTCCCATTAATTTTGTCCTTCAACTCTTGGTTTTTGGCACTTTTAACTGGACATAAATTGCTTACTGCCATATGAGGTCCGGAACAGTTACTACATTTAGTATTTTCTTTGTTGTTGCAGTCCTTAAAAAAGTGATTGCCTGAGCAGATAGAGCAGACCTGTGGACTCTTGCAAGAACCACGACCATGTCCAAATTTGTAACAGACGAAACATTGTTTGATTGGTCTAATATATTCCGGTAAAACTGTACTTCCAGGGCCCAAAAGGTGATACTTGTTTTTTTTTTTTGTAGAAAAGGTCTTTTTAACAGATTTTTTTTTTGGCGCTTCGCCGGCCGCTGCCGCGGCACGCTCGCTTTGCTCGCTCGGCTCGCGCGTTATGGTCACAACACTAACCTAACCTAACCTAGTGTGAAGTATCACCACTTGATAAGAAAAGTAAAAATTTTCAATATTTTTTTCTAAAAAACTACCAGTGCATAAGTGTGACATCTTTTTTAATAATGTGGTTAACAGAAACCTTTTTAACAACAAAAATGCGAAATTACAACCAACAAAACTGTGAAGTTTTTACTTTTGGGCCCTGGAAGTACAGTATATCCTATATTCCTTCACATCAAACCAAATATGATCATATGTAAGATGATCTGGTCGTATTGAGCTCAAGAATGTAACTAAAACAGTTGGAGTTGGAGAGAAGGAGCCATCACTGTTTTTTCTCATGAAGCGTTTTACTCCTATTACTTCACTGCTGGACTTCAAATTGGTCAATAAATCTTCCTCTGACAACTCAGTAGGCACTTTTATTACACCCAAGCTCTCCAGGTGGTCATATGGGATCTTTGCTTGCCACTGCTGATTTTGTAGTAAGCTCTTCGAAAGTATGAAGGCATTGGCATCTTTCTTATTACTAAAGAGAGCTTTAATTAGAAAATTGCCGATGGCTTTTACAAAAAGTAAACCTGAGCAAGATTTTAAAATTGAATTTGTTTTCATCAGGTCAAACTTGGTACCGGGTGTTACAGATGAAATCAATATGGGATACTCTTTTTTATTGTCCTCTGTGTACAAATGGACATAATCTTTAAATAAACCCCTTTTATTGTGTATAAAATTTGCCGCCATTTTGAGTGGAGGAGAATCTTCTTCACCTATAAGTTTACGTTTGGCGGCAGAATGCCTGCCGCCACTATCTTCGTTCATCACTTATTAAATTAGAGACTACTAATAATAACTTAAGTACAAAATAATAGAAAAAGGGCTACTTAGAAAGTAATATTTAAATTAGTTAAGGATTTCCCTCACAACAGTTTGAGTGTTCGCGCCCTTTCATCTGACTGCAAAGTTGCAAAAAAAAAAAACCCTGTATTGTTATTCTTTTCTTGATAACAAATGGAATGACCTTCAGGACAAACTATTTTTTTTTTTTTTGAGAAATAGCTTAGATTATAGCAGCAAGGGAAGATATGGTAGGCTCTACTAGCATCAAATAAAATATGATTACATAAGCAACTGTCACACACGCACACGTCGTTAAATAAACTTTCAATCGAGCGAGCGAGACAGTCAAGAGTCCGCTTCCGCGTCTGCACGGCTGAGCTGTATTGTTGTCCTTTTCTTGATAGCAAAATGGCAATTACGTAAATAATATTCACGACAAACGGTAATTTAAAAAAAAATTACAGTTTTTCGAATGAAAAGTGTTGCCGAGGCATTTAATTTTGAATAATTTGTGTTCTTTTCTTTATAATAATAATGCATCGAAGGCGTAATATCTTTATAACACAGAATATACGCAATAGTGTGTTGAATGCACATGAAACGTGTTTGAATGCCCAATTGTGACTAAAGCGACTTGCGGTCATGCACCATAATTTAAGCGGCTCACTTTTGAGCCGCGACTGCCGTATCTTCCCTTTTTGTTTTAATTAGATAGCTTTTATCGAGGAAGGCTATATAACATCAGGCTACGACCAGTAGCAGCGGAGCATCGATGAAAAATGGCCCAAAAACGGTTAAAAATATTCCATTTGTCATGACGGAATTATTCCCCTTTAAAATTTCTCTTAAAAATCTGAGTAGTAATACTTTTTCTGGTTTTTGGGAGCTCGATAGCGCAAATGGTTAACGCGTTCGGCTGCGATCGGTGAAGTAAAGCAACTTTCAACAACTTTCAAGCAACATTGGATGGGTGACCAAAATTTATTTTGTCCAGCTCCTCCGTGCTTCGAAAGGCACGTTAAGCCTTTGGCCCCGGTTGCATCTGCAGTCGTTAGCACCCACCATTCCACACTGGGCCCGTGTGATGAGTCACGACCCAATCTCCCTATTTCATCCATAGGGAAGGCCTGTGCCCCAGCAGAGGGGCAGGGGACATAAGATGGCTGATGATGATGATGAAAAAAGTCCGTGATAGCATATGTCCATATTTTAAGTTAGATTCACTATTTTCTAAAAATTAACGCGGGTGAAAAGGCATATATTTATTTATTATATTTTGTAAATATTGATATCCTCTATAAAACTTTAGTACATAACTTTGTTCTATTGTCAATGACTCGATCAAGAAATTACCTTATATCGACAGCGTACGCGATATAAGGTAATTTCTTGATATTTTTTGTAGGGTTACATTATCAAAGTTTTTATTCGAACCCTAACTTTTATGAAAATACACTATAGCCTTTAGTTCATCACAGATAATGCAGGATTCTAAATGTGAAAGATTTTTTTGAATCGGTCCAGTAGTTGCGGAGCCTATTCAATACAAACAAACAAATAATCAAATCTTTCCTCTTTATAATATTTATATTAGTGTAGATTAAGTTAAATAATAGAATTTTGTAACCTACTAAATTATGTACTACTTCAATAAAGTTAGCATATTGCTACGAGTACCTACAACAAAATATTTGAAATTCGGTAATGTCAAATAGGTAAGTACTCCAAAAAAAAACTGTTATATTTGCTATCGATTCTGACATGATTCTCTAAATTTAAAACTAAATTTAACATCAGTCTCTCCTTTTCATTCTGTATAGAGAATGACGGATGCACTGTTGTCCAATTAGGTTTAGGTTTAGAACCAGAATCATGTCAGAATCGACACCAATGATGTCATAATTTAAGCAAGTATTAGGCTAATTGAATTTTATATTCTTTGCATACCTTATGGAAAAATAAAGAAACAAATACGTTATGTCACATGATGTGACACTTTCTATGACAGTGACAGTTAGTCAGCTTCAACGCGCAGGGGCCGGCCCTCGACGAAAAGAAATTATATTCAGAATGAATCAAGAGGGCGTACTCGCTTGTTGCGCCGTTTGCAATAAAGAAACACATCGCAGGTGCGCTCGTTGTCTAAACGTATATTATTGTAGCACGGGCCATCAACGGGAAGATTGGAAACGTCACAAACGTGAATGCAAACCCAAGATTTTAAAAAAAGGGAATGCACCTTCAAAAGTAGGTGAATGTGCAAACCACAATGCCGAAATTGTGAATCCTCAACAAAATAATGTTACTAGTGACTCCATCGACATCAAGGCATCCGAGACCACTGCTAAAGACGGCAGTGATGATGATATAAAACGTTTGAGAAAGTCAAAGAAAATAGGTGGGAAGTCACCTGGCGTAATAGGTGTTAGTAAACATAATTCGCAAATTTCTGCCGAGAGCGTGAAAAAAAGTGAAAGTGCTAGTGCTACTTCGGAAGGCCAGAATAATAATAGTGTGACTTCTAGTGTAGTGTACACAAATAGGGACTTAACCAGAGGAAGTGCCATAACGTACGAAGGTTCTTCAGAACACGAAATTCTTAGTGATCCCGCTCAACAGCTGAACACTGATGACTTTAGTGCAGCCAGCACAAGTAATGTGTTAAAGTCTGTGAACAGGACAGAAGTGAAAATGCCTGCGTTACCAAGTCAAGGGACAGAACATAGTACGAGAATGAGGGAGTATCCAGAAGCTTCACTTAGAAACAGTGGAGCTCCATTCAACCACATGCCCAACACATACTACATGGACCCAAGTGACCCATGCTATGAGGTGTGCCACAGGCTAGTGCGGGATATGACTCAATATGGTGTTTGTGTTTTGGACAATTTCCTTGGTAGAGAGAAAGGTTTATTAGTACGTAACGAAGTGATGGAAATGTACAGATTAGGTATATTTTCGGTAAGCTATTAAAAAAAATGAGTTTAAGGTATTAATGCTTTTAGAGATAAACAAAAGAGTATTCCTATTAATTTCAAAGTGAAGTTGAAAACAATTAATTGGAAAAAATCATATAAATAAAGCATAGTAATGCATAAAAGTCAACATCAGAGCTTGCTGTTTGAACTTGTGTTCATTAAACAATGTTAATGAATGAATGAATAACAATGTTTTAGCGGGTGTAATAATCACTGAACTCAATATTGTAAAATATGCATTCATGCCGTTAGTTGCTTTATTTTTTATATTATTTTCTGTGAAGTAGTTCATAGAGACTATATTCTTTTTTCCAACAGGCAGGCCAATTAGTATCTAATCCTAAGAGCAAGGACTCTCAGACAGTACGCAGTGATCTTATCACATGGATCGATGGCAAGGAATCATACTGCCAATACATCAAACACTTAATAACACAGGTAATATCACAATTTATTAATATAGAATAGAAACTGAATATGTTATTATACTTCATTTGAAACTTGTGTTAATATATTGAAAACTGATTACATTAAAGGACATTGATGAAATCGGCCCCAGCATGCACAAAAGAATACACTATTATTTCTTAAATTTATTAGCAATTAATCATAGTAAATGACAATCTGATTAAAAAAATAAAAAATAAAAGTTCTGCTACTACATACTACAGTCTGTTCATGCTAACTTGTCTTATTTGGTAAACAATCTTGGCACTCCTTTTTATTGAAAATACAGCATTAAAATTCAACTGATTACTAGATTCAATAGGTTTCAGTTTATAATAATGATTTATTTTAATAGTTTATTGGCTTCGTTATTATTTTATTTTTAAATGGGTGATTTTGTTAAAAAGTTGTGCCAAGATTGTTTACTACATAGGACAAGTTAGGATGAACAGACTGTAAACATTTGGCTGCTATGCCATCTTTAGAGCCATAAGAGACTGTCTCATCTAAATTCAACACCTTCTGCCAATGAGGTTCACAAAATTATTTCACATACAAGTGTTTTATTTTAATTCAATTCTATTCCATTTTGAATATATCTATTCAAATGCCTTAATAAATGCAATATAGGCGACCATAGATATTTATCAACATAAGAATAGAACAAGGTACCTTAGTTAATAATACTTATCACTAGTATTTATATTATATTTATAAAAAGATAATTTCTGAAATTATACATATATAGATAGTTTATACTCCCACCCCATATAATATCTCATCATAACCAGGTACATACCTAATTACCGATAGTAAAATATAGAAACAGGTAAATGGAAAGCCTTTTAACATTTCATTTGAAAAGCAATCTATTATAACAACAGGCAGGTATAGGTATCATAGGTGCCAACTCTCATATATTAATATTATATAAGCATTTATTAGTTTTATTATTAATTGCATTTTATGTTCATTTAATGCATATTATTTAAGTGCTTACATAGAGGTAAACACTAAATCATCGGGTGTACATCTTTTACGATAAAGTATAATAATTATATGAGGATGTATAGTTATTATACTTTATTGTCTAAAGTAAATCAGAATACATTCTGTAGAAGGCCACGGGTCCTCAAGTTGTCTGTATCTCAAAAAATGCCTAATTAGAGTTTATGAATGATTCCAAGTACAACTCTTTGCTGTGCGTTCTGGGGCATTCAATGTATGGGGAACGAGCAATGTCCTTTAAAATACAAAATTGTTAACAGTAGGAATACAAAAATAATTTATATCATATGTTTTTACGGACTATAATAAGGAGCTGGTCTATTGGAACCTAAAAACTGTAATTTTGTGGGAAAGGCATTATATTTATGTCAATCTTATCTTAACTTAGTCTTCTTTAAACACATACCAATGCCAAATTAAAAATAAAATGAATTTTTAAGTTCACATATTCCCTAAATACTTAGAATCAGATTTTCTCAATCTTTTTTTTTATTGATTTAAATAATTTTCAATTAAAGGTAAAATTCTGCTTTTATTGATATTGGTTCAAAAGTATAAAATAAAAACAAATAATTCTGATCTGTTTTATCTTCCTTTAACTATGATATGTATGAGTATTTGTGGATATTAAGTAAAAAACAAATAAAAGTACTATTTATCAAAAAAAAAACTAGAAATAACCACAGTATCCACTGTAATATTGGCAGTAAATATCTCCAGTAACTTAAAAATTAGTACTTTTTGTTAAATAATTGCTTTATCTCGTCTCCGCAAGTGCTTTAACCTTGTCTATCATATATTTACATGTCTATCAGTGAATCTATATATTCTTCCAGTCAGTTGTTTGTTTTCTGATGCACCAACTGCATCAATATTTAAGTGAAGATGTCTACTATTGTAGTACATATATAATTACTAGCTGTGCCCCGCGGTGTTACCCGCGGTTTATAAGAGATATTTTCCGGCAGTAAAACGTAGCCTATGTGTTAATCCAGGGCGTCAGCTAACTCCATACCAAATTTTATTAAAATCGCTCCAGCCATTTAGACGTGAAGAAGTTACCAACATACACACCCACAAACTTTCGCCTTTATAATATTAGTGTGATATACAAATTATCAAATGGTGTGTTTTTGTTGTCCAGCAGCAAATGGAACTATATGAAAAATATGATTAGTATAAATATTGAAATACAATTTTAACCACATAATGCAGATAATATACAAAGTTTGCAACTCGAAAGTTTACATAGGTATGTAGATTACTCAAATCATTTGATAAGTCTGTACTTTAATGGCAATTTGTTTGTTGACATACGATTGAGATAAAGTTGTGATAAAAATTGGTGCCTTCTGATTGGCGTCTCGTGTACGCAGCAATGCACATTGCTCTAATCAAGTAACAAATATTCAACTCGCCAAAATCTCACAGGGGAGTAAAAATTAAGTGCAACTGCTGCACTGCACCAGTTGCCCTCTTCCACTTTTTAATGCAATGCATTACCTCCTGTTCACTACCCAGAGATAGCAAACGAGGATATGTTCTCTTTTTGCCTAACTTAGGGGCTCGGCGAAATGATCGGTGATATTCCCCTAAAACCACACTACCAAGACAATGCTCCTGCGCCGATCATTAGCAATGCATTTTGACATTTTGAGAACTGATGTCTTTTCTCCTGTTCCTATAATCAAGTGAGGTTGACTAGTTTGTTACCTACCTGTATTATTAAGATTCATAAGTGTCACCTTTCATGTAAGTCAAGAAAATAGATAAGCAGACATTACACTTCTTACGTACTTTTTCATAGTGCCTATGAATGAGATTAATATTATGGCTGTTATTTTATTAACCATATCGCGGGTAGCGAAACGAATGCTGGTCCATGTTAGTACTGCGTATTAAATTATTCGTATTAGTACGATAAAACTGGAGACTGACTTGACCCTTTGTTTTTAAAACCAACACTGGTACTGGTGTGTTCTCGGAGAATATTATCTATTATCATACATATATCAGACAGCCTGGGTATCTTCAACACCGTCTTTCAGGCGGAGTGTATAGGCATTGTCAGAGCAGCTTAGGCCATCATACGCCGTGCAATCAGGGGCAAGGACATCCGGATACTCTTTGACAGTGCTTCGGTACTCTTAAGCGCTAGACAAAAACATTATGTCCTCCGGCCTGGTTTTCGAGTGCCACTGTAAACTAATGGAGGTAGGCAACGCAAACGAGGGCATACTCCAATGGATAAAAAGCCATAGTGGGTGAAGGGGCAATGATGCGGCAGACTGCCTGGCCAGGAGAGGGTCGGGCACTGTTGTATTTGGCCCAGAACCAATCGTACCTATCCCATACCGACAGCTGCGGCATGGGATAGGTGGAACTAAACAGTAAAAAATAATATCAGGTTCATGATTTGGAAGTCGGGCGGGGTCGAGATTGAAATATTAAATAGATTTTCGTTTCTGATCAAACAAGATTTGACGGAAGAAAATAGAAATCAATATGTGGTGTTTGATATCGGCAGTAGCCGCCCGACGAGTTATGTACCTATGTATAAAACGTTAAATAATGACCACAGTAGAAATTATACATACCTATTTAATTTATCGCAATCAAAAAATTCCGAATGTCAATAGCACGCGATAACATACCTCATAATTTATTTACCTTTTAAAGTGAATGTTTAATTACTTACAGGAATTCTTTTAAAATGTCCCAGTTTAGCCCTTGATAAAAGTTTATAGATGTAACAGACATCTATAAACTTATGTATTTAATTGATATCAATCTTAGATTAAAACAAATAGAGAAGATTCGGACGCTCATATTTCGGTCGGTCAACTACATAAGCAACTCACACACGCACACGTCTGTAAATAAAAATTCAATCGAGCGAGCGAGACAGAACTGTAAGTTTCAACGCAGCGCGAGCGAAACGGCGAGTCCGCATCCGAGTCCGAACGGCTGAGCTGTATTGTTGTCCTTTTTTTGATAACAAAACGGCGATTACGTAAACAACATTCACGACAAACCGTGACTATTGAGAAAAAAATGCTTTTACAGTTTTACGAATGAAGTGTTCTTGAGGCATTTGTTATTTGATTTTGAACTATTTGTGTTCTTTATAAAAGCTTCAAAGGCATTGTTTTATCTTTATAATACAGAACAACGCAGATACGCAATATTGTTATATAGAGTGCACATGCAGCGTGTTTGAAATAGTTTGAATTTCCAATTGAGACTAAAGCAAATTGTGGTCATCCATCACAATTTAAGCGGAGAACTTTTGAGCCGCGAGTGCTTCCCTTTTTGTTTTTATCCAAGATCAACGCGTAATAATTCGAACAGGTACCTAGTTAAGAGCGGACGCGAACTAATAGACATTTGAGAAATAAGTATTTAAAAAAACTATTGCGGTCACGCATTGGCAAATAATACCGTATGATTGGGACAACAACAATAGTTATCGCTGAAAATTGCGTATAAAAACAGCAAAATTCGAGGATTGACTCTTGACGATTTCCTCCTCGAAAATTAGATATATCTATGTAAAAGAAAATTTACACATAGAATTATAAGTAGTTATACTATACCTCTATGTTTTGATTTTTTTTAAATGCTTATTAAATCTCCACACTAGACGTCTTTATTGGTGATTAAAATTTTGTTTATTTTTGTCATTTTTCGAGGACTTCTAAAGTTATCGAAAGAAGGAAAATATAGGAGCATAGAATAATAAAATTATATTTTATGTATGAAAATCAATTCTTTAGTGATAGAAATCAAGGAGGAATCAGTCGGGAATGTTTTTATGGAAAAAACATTGCGCGCCTCCCCTCATAATGGATTGTTTAAACGCGCCATACTAACTTGATGTATAGAAAATGTCACAGTCGCATTATATTAACCGCAAAAATAAACAGCACCAATATTATTTGAGGCAACCGATCGAAAAATGGACCTACGTTCTTCCTTGTAGCCATCCATTATTATCCATTCATATTATAGTTCCCATCTGATAAAATACTGACTTGTATATCAAAAACATATAAGTGTTATATACATTAGCGGGCTACCGCGATTTTGAGCTTTTAAAATAATTCGGTTGTACATACAAACCATCCCTTCATATCACCTTCAATTGTTAGTTTGGAAAAAAGTAGCCTAATATCGTACTCCAACGCTAGTTCAACTAATTGATACCAAAATTCGCACTATTCGCATCCATCGACATAAAGCGACCTTCACCAGATTGTCGGAAAATTTTAAATTAGGAAATATATATTAAAAGTTTAAGACTCAAAAAGGGTTAATTTATAGGAATTTAAGCAGAAAGGGGACAGAAGTACAAAACATAATAAAGTTGAATGTATCGATTTGTCATTCGTTTGATGCTTCGTCAATGCTTTTATTAGAACTTTTGTGGAAAAGTTACATTGTTACTTTCAACCCTCGATCCTAAAAGCATTATTATTAGATACCTACCGCGAAATATTTCATTGATCTACTTTGGTATTAGGTATGTGTTTAGTCGATATTAATAAAAAAGACCTTAAACATTAAGGTCATTTGACGGATTGTAGAAAATCATTCCGGGTCGGCAGATTACCAAACAAAGGTGCAGCTTGAGAATAAAAAATGTGTAAACGTCACTCCCATAGTTACACCTCAACGGCGACGCAAAATTTGACATTGATTGGCTCTAAGATGATTTCCGGAAATGGTTGCTAGCCCTTAGGCTACAAGTATTAGTCTAAACTAATATTATAAAAAAATAAAATTGGGAGGTTGTAGGGGGGTAATCTCCTAGATCTACTGAATCGATTTTGAAAATTCTCTTACCAATAGAAAGCCACGTACAAGTATTAGTCTAACTAAACTAATATGTATTTTATAGAGGTAAAGTTTGTGAGGTCGAAGGGGGTAATCTCTGGATCTACTGAACCGATTTTGAAAATTCTCTTACCAATAGAAAACCTACAAGTATTAGTCTAACTAAACTAATATGTATTTTATAGAGGTAAAGTTTGTGAGGTCGTATGGGGTAATCTTGGATCTACTGAACCGATTTTGAAAATTCTTTTGCCAATAAAAAGCCACGTACAAGTATAAGTCTAATCTAAACTAATATTATAAAGAGGTAAAGTTTGTAAGGTTGTAGGGGGTAATCTCTGGATCTACTGAATCGATTTTGAAAATTCTTTTACCAATAGAAAGCCACGTTATTTGCGAGTGTCATATACTAAGTACATATTGCACAAAAATTATAGCCTAAGCGAAATTGGGCAACTAGTGATAAATATTGTAACACACCAATTAGAATCACTGGTGGCGATTCTGGCATAATTCTCTAAACTTAAAACAAAATTTAACATTAGTTTTTCCTTTTCATTCCGTATAGAGATACACTGTTTTTAAATTTAAATTGAGTTTTTTTTTGTTAGTATAGCAAATATATACTTTTACTTATTTCAGCGAGCGCCATTGACTACACTGAAACTAATAAGTACATATATGATAATACAGTACCCCTAGCACGAACCAATATCGAATTCGTATCGTTTGCGAGTCCAAAATATCATTGTGAAATTTGTACTGATTTTTAGTTCGTACGTACTTTGTGCCGCTGCTGTTCTAGTTTTCATACAAAATTTGACATTGACATTTCGGTTTGCAAACTGTTCGAATTCGATAATCGTTCGTGCTAGGGATACAGAGGTTCAGTAATTATATTGGTGATTGAAGTATTTTTAAGTAAATTGGAAAGACTGTAAGTTTAGGTTTAGAGAATAATTCTATAATCGGCACCAGTGTAAGGTTTGTGTTGTATGTGTTATTATAACTGTAGGTTTAGTCATTATAAGCAGCCATAAAGGGTACAAATGCTCGTATTCATCATACAAACATTTATCACTACCGGGATTCGCACCCAAGGACCTTTGAATGGACGATACCTCGAAAACCGATGAATATACCAACCACCATGGAGTTCATTTACAACAAGCTTCCGAATATGCCGCGGCCCTTCGTGTCAACATATTTTTCATCGGCATTGGCAAGGCAGCAGCTAAACCATTCTATTTTTTTTTTGTTTCACCAGCATGTTTATTAATAACATGTTAGTCACATATTGTAATGTAGCTAAAAAATTACTGTAAAATCCGAGTATTTTGGCTAACTCCACATACAACGGTTTTTCATGCGGTATTCATTCACTTTTGGTTCATAAAGAACCACGGAAGGAAGGCGTCATAGCTGTGGCCATAGTGGCAATGTACTATCCAAATAAAAAAACTTAACTGTAATTGCGACACACTCATGACGCAATACACCGTCAAATCCTGCACAAATGTATCGTTTGTATGCCCAATGCGAGAGGGAGGAAAGATGTGTATGCCTACTCTCCTCCTGGGGGGCAATCGCCTAACGGGATTGCTTAGGAAAACGCTATCGCTTACGATTTCATTTTGTTATTTCTGACCGCCGAAGGTTTTCAAATACCTCACGCTCATTTTTTTTTAATATTGTTATTAACAATGTAAAAGAAAAAAAAAAGACGCGAGGCATTTGTAAACCTCAGGTGGCTAGAAATAACAAAATGAAATCGTAAGCGATAGCGTTTTCCAAAGCAATCTGGTTAGGCGATTGGCCCACTGGCAGCGTCGACGTGTTGCGCTATGCCTTTAGTTAGATAATTCTCCACGGAATATTCAAATTGTTTATACATAATATGAAAATTGAATGAGTGGTTGACGACCTCCGTGGCCGAGTGGTTTATGCGCCGGGTTTCATGGTGTCGCCAACTCGAAGAGGTCACGGGTTCTAAACCCGGTGGGGGCAGATGTTTGTGTGATGTATACGAGCATTTATACTCCAGTCATGAATGTTTAATATGTATATTTATATAAATATACTGTATATATATGTATTCTATCCGTTATCCTAGTATCCCATAACACAAGCCTTACAGTGCTTACTTTGGGGTTAGGCTAAATGGATATATACATATATATATATATATATATACAAGCCCGGGAACTAAAACTATAGCCCACATGATGTCGAAGTGAAGGCGAATCACTAGTTAATTTATAATGTTTTATATGTATGATGAGGGCATCGCACATTTCTCCGTGTCAACCCATCAATAGATAATAATGTGAAGCTATTATGCACATCCGGATCACATTCTAGTAGTTACATTATAATTTTATCTTAACGTTCCATCGTGTTTTTCCGTAGGTAGTACAAATGGTAGAATACATTATGCCGCAAGTCGGTGTGGTGTGTGCGATATTAAAATGTAATTAAAATATTCCAGGTGGACAACATCGTGCTCAGGGCGAACAAGATGGCCAATAACGGGAAGATGGGCGACTACTTCATCAACGGGCGGACTAAGGTATTTATTACTTGCAATTACCAATAGTTAGTTTTGAAGTGAAAACTTCTTTAGCGGCGTTGTAAACTTTTTTTTGTATGGGTAAAAAATTTTAAACTCGCGTCAGGTTAAACACGTGGGCTGATAGCATCATGACACACAATAAAATTGGAAATGTTGTTGACCTTCAATATATTGAACGATACATAGTAATATTTTATTTTATCGTATTATAATAATAAGACTATCTAGGACGTCCACGTGGCAGCTTTATTGCGAAGAAAATGCATTTTTTTACAATAGATGTCGCTAGCTGCGCTTAAATGTGATTCATGTAAGTTTATTTCTTCACAATAGATGTCGCTAAGTGCGCTTAAACGTGATTCATGTAACTTGATTTTTCTGAAAGATAAACTTATTTAATGTAATATAAATTGTCATGTTTGTGTACGATAGCGCAATAAATAAATATTGTATTCTACCACATACATGTTAGTACTTTTATACAGATAATAAAAGCAATTCGTGCAAAATTATTCCCTAACCATTCCAAAATATCAAAAATGCACAACGTTAATATTCAAGTTTTCACTTCTGCCGGCACTCCCGGAGTGCAACCCGTCGTTTTTCTTTATACCACTGAGGGTGACAAGCGGCTGTTGGTAAGCGGTAGCGTTAGCTTTGGCGTGGAGTAAATAGCTATAGGTGCCACGGCGCATTTTCGCAAGACCAAGACCAAGACTGACCGTGCAAGATTTGAGTTAGAACAAGACTAAGCCTGCAAGACTTTTGGGGTCTTGCAGTTAGGACTGAGTGTTTCTTCAGGGAGTATAGGAGTTCGGGTATACGCTTAGGGGCTCTATGAGACGCAAAATATCTCTACCTTAATAAGGATGTTTATCGATGAAGCTCCAAAGGAAGCGGTGCACATACGAAATGAGAAAATGAAGGAAATAAGAATAACATCAATTGTTCTAATCGACAACGTGGTAATTGGTATAGTTTCATTTGATTTGCTGTATGTACATTATATTGCTCGATTTTGATTAACTCGATAAAAACGTTATTTATAGGTCCATCATTATAATATGTGTTTATATTACATGATTTTGTGATAAAAAGTTAAATTATTGCTCCTCTTCTTATCAGCTCAAAAAGATATCCTGAACTAGTAGGAAGAGAAAATAATAAAGTAGTCACTTTATATGAGATTTCATTCAGCTCAATTTTCATAGAGAATGATTTCATTGAATTTCTTACAACATTGTTATTTTAATTGTTCTTAATGATGAAGTAGCCGGCTGTCATACGTACGGACATTAATAAGAAAGCGACAGGGCGAGCGATAAACATGAATATGGACGGGCCCACAAGGAGAAACATCGAAGACGGAAAAGAATATAGATAAAATGCCTAAAAGATGATTTGACTAAGAAATTAGTTCAAATTGGTATGACGGCAGACAGTACGCGTCTACCCTAAATACAGATAATGGGACCACAGCAAGCGAATAATGATCACCGAGCAAACCAATAATTTCTTAATATTTTTAAGAGGGTACCTATATCATATTTGTTTCTTAGGTTTTCACGCACATCACTCATTAAATAAAACTAGTTTTTACGGGTTAATGCACGAAAACTTTATTTATTTATTGACGTTTCATGATATAGCGTACCTACTTATATCATGTTTAAGAAGTTACATCTTCAAGGCCAGAGTAAACAGGCATCTTTTAGGCAGGCGTGTATTATCCAAGGCCTCATCATCGCTTTCCATCAGGCGAGATTGTGGTCAAACGCATTGCCTAATATACATAAAAAAAAGTTTCTGAATAAATTTCAACGTTTAGAAGCATCGTCTCGGTAAACTCAGTTCTATGATCACAGCAGACAATTTCAATATAAAACTATGTGTGTAACCAGAAGCAACCTAGAAGTTTACCCGCATGCGATAAAAAATTGGACCTTACCTTGACTAGAAAAACACGGCCCTGGAGTTGAGCGACATGGAGGGTCGTACTAGACGCCAGGTGGCGCCAAAAAGGTAAATGAAAAAAGCAATTTCCAAAGAAAGATTGGAATTTTTATTTATTTGATGCTAAACTGAAATCAAATTAAGTTAATTGAAAGCGTCGACCGAAACGGAGCTGAATTACAATCTCGTTTTGTATAAAGTTCAATTAACGTGAATTGAAAGCTTCTACTAAAATAGAGCTGATAAATTATCTAGGTACTTAGTCCTACCCAAGAGCCAGGCAAGACCGGTGCTGAACACCATCGACGCGGCAAGTCATGCCCTCCGCCATCATTAGTTAGTGTTATCGTTCATACGTCGTCGTCGCCAATGATAATAATATGTTCATATCGCGGCTACTATCGTAGATAAAAACCAAAATAAACGCGCGCGCGTTTTCGGCGCATGCGCAGTGCGGGCTTGCGTACGTGACCCGTGGCAGGCGCGGGCCATGCGCGGGGGGTGACACTGCTGTAAACATTACACACACTAAAGTAACGTACTTAGCTTGTAGAGAATCCCACGCCGTTAACCGCAGTCCGCAGTGCCAACCGCCAACCAATGTTTACGTTTTAGTTACGTTTGTGTGAAATGCATCATGGCACGTAGTAGCGTTTCCGCGCTATAGCGTTTGCGTTCGACGTTTGGGTCTTAAATTACACTCCGTGAATCAAAATTTTGGACGAGCTCTCCACTCTTCTTTGTAGAATAACACAAAGATCCTGATGCATCTATTTCTGATTTTTGTTGTCGTTGCTTGTGCGCCATTATCGTCAATTCATCAATAAGCGTTTGAGCAGCTTCCAGTTTATTTAAAAGAAAATAATGCTTGTTATGCTATTATTAATTTGTAAATAATTATGACATTCTTATTTCCTATGTTATTCATATTCACTTATTTATCTAGCACACAGCGTCAATAACTTAAGTTCATTGTACTTAACACACTAGTTTGACGACCTCCGTGGCCCAGAGGTTTGTACGCCGAGTTTCAAGGTGTCACCTACTCGAGAGGTCCCGGGTTCGAATCCCCCGGTGGTGGCAGATGTATGTGTGATGAATACGAGCATTTATACTCCAGTCATGGATGTTTAATATGTATTTCTATATAAATAATATACTTGTATATGTATTCTATCCGTTACCCTATTATACCATAACACAAGCCTTACAGTGCTTTCTTTGGGGCTAGGCTAATTGTCGTATGTGTTGGAAATATTTATTTATTTATTTATAGTAGGTACTTGCTAACCTTTACTTTGTTGTGAACTAGGATGAAAATAAACTTACTAGAATGTAAAAATAATAAAATTGTACTAAATAAATAAATAAAACCTTAGGATATGTAATGCTTAGTTTGATATTGATACCACCATTATGATCACAGTGTTTGTTCAACATTTGCTCTTGTTTAGAAGTGAATCCGATAGCTTCCGATACGAACAATAATATTATTCTTATCCCCATGTCTGTGGGCAATCTATTTTCGTTCTGCCCCAATATTAACAGCAAAATAAAATCACTTAACGAAATGTAGGTCAGTTCACTGCTGCCATATAATTTCCTGATTTCTTTTAACCAATTTACTTTATTGAACAGAATCTCCATAATACAGTCATTTATAAATAAGCAATTACGTGGATGGATTCCCGAATTCGCCTACGTATATTGCTTCAATGAAATTGACGGAAAGTTTGAACTACAAGTTGAAAACGCGTAAAGTTTTATACAGACGCTTTGGATAGATGGAGGATGATACCATTGCTCACTGATGATTTCTACCATGTCTAAGTTTACGTTAACCAAACTTTACGTCATAAAAAACACTTCAAACCGAGGTAGCTACTGCAATTGGAAATCTACAAAATATATAATCATGACGCTTTTTCAATCATCATCAGCCTTATAATATCCCCACTGCTGGGGCACAGGCCTTCCCTATGGATGGAATAGGGAGTTTGGGCCATGACCCACCACGCGGGCCCAGTGCGGATTGGGTGATGCTAACGACTGCAGATGCAGCCGGGACCAACGGCTTAACGTGCCTTCCGAAGCACGGAGGAGCTCGAGATAGTGAATTTTTGGTCACCCATCCAATGACCGACCACTACGAAAGCTGCTTAACTTCAACGATCGCAGCCGAACGCGCTAACCACTTGCGCCATCGAGCTCCTCATTCAATGTCAATGCTAATGCTAAGTTCGAAAAAACCTAAACCCTTCAAATTTTCATTAGTATCTTGTAATCAAATTTGCACAGAAAGTGCTTAACTTAAACTTTCTTATAATTTATCTTATTGCTTTTAATTTACTGTTTTGCGTACTGTGGTGGATATCAGTTTGGATTCTACGATTCTAAAACATAAAGGTAATACCTTAATGTTTTACTAAATAATGTAATAACTGTGTAGATATTAAATCTATGCATATAAATAAAATTGGAGTGTCTGTTTGTAATATTGAAATAACCGCTTTTTACTACATGTATATGAATATATGTACACCAATTTTTACAATTTTTTCTATCTGTCTGTCTGTTGTTCCGGATAATATCTCTAATGGCTGGACCGATTTTGACGGGACTTTTATTGGCAGGCAGCTGATGTAAACTTAGGCTACTTTTATTTTAGAAAAAAAACTAAAATCAACGCGGACGAAGTCGCGGGCGGCCGCTAGTAAATAAATAAACTTTTTTTTGGCATAGTCATCAACGTAGACACATGTGAATAGCTAATTTAATTTAAAAACCCGTTAGTTGTAATAAAGAGACGTACCAAGATTGATTACTTTCTCTACGCATTGGATCGAGTTGAATAGCTGTAATCTTTCGATTGTCGACAATGAATGACGAATTCTGTCATAGTCGCAACATGGTGCCCTACATTTCGGTTACGTAGTAGTAGGCATGTGTACCTGCTTGGCCGCACGTGCTCATCGGCCTTTGCTTTGTGGTGACATTGGCCCTACATCAATCGACCTTAGTTCGTTAGCCCTTTGTCGACTCTATTGTCAAGGTAAAAAGGTCTTATTGATAAATGCAATTCGAACGTTGACGGTTTTTTTGGTTCCTTTTTCAGATGAGGTCATGGGGCACGTTCGTTAAAGTTCAAGTGGAAATTGCTCATGAAAATTAGCAATTTTTTGGATACATACTTTTGATAAGCATGTTATATTTAAAACAATTGTGTTTGATTATACACAAAAAAGAGGTGGTTAGAGATTCATGGAAACTATATAAAACTGGCTATATAGATAAAAAAAAACTTAATTCTGACGACGCGGCCTGAAAAGAATACGAAACGTCATAAATAAATAAATCAGTGCATTTATACCGTTGAAACTCGATTTATTTAAAAATTCATTATCCGTACGTATTCGTATTCCCAAATTCCTCCATAAATAGACTGAAATTGACTCATGGGCGATTCCTTTTTCCGAGAATGTTTGTAAGATCATACAAATTCTGTAGGATAAAGTTAGAAACCATCAGTGAAGTGTCGATATAGAAGAATGTATCGCAGACAACTATGAATGCTTACAACATCTTACTGTGGAATGTCCCACGATTAATTTACAGCGAAGTAAAATGATAGATGACCTAATACCGGCTGGACTCCCAGTCTATTGTCACAAAATCGCTGACATTATCTAATTTTGCTTGAAAGTTCTATTTACCCTAAAGAATATTTATTAAAAAGGTACAGAAGAAATGAGTACTAGAAGGTTTAAAGAAAAATTCGTGGTTCCAAATATATAATTTTTATTTTATCTCAGCAAAGTTTTAAAACATCTTGGAGACTTGTTTTCAGCAACAACAAACACTCTGTAATCTTTACACTATTTCTTTTCCCACCTTTTTATATTATCAAATATCTAACAGGTAAGTAAGAAAATTAATAACAATCAGGGCATTATAATACCGTCGCGATTTATCACTCACCTACTGCTATTGTATTTAATCATAATACATCGGCTGTTTGAGGAAAAACCTCAGTAATGTTGGAAAATCTCTTCATGTTTAAAATATGAATATACTTCAGCATCGTGTCTTGGGAAATCCTTAGAAATAGTGTTTTTTTGTTCAAGTACATCAATATTATAGTTAAAGTATTTTATAACCAAACATCCTTATAATAATTATAAATCTTTTGTAATGACTTCGATAATAATAGTAGATAAATGTATATATACAATAATATACATACAATAAAATGGTAGGAAAGTCAAAACTATACATTGAATATATTTTAAAAGAATACTTGGGGGTGTGATCTACAATCGATACCGAAGCCAAAAATATAGTTATTAGAATTTTTGTCTGTATGTATGTCCGGGATAAACTCAAAAAGTACTGCATGGATTTACTTTAAATTTGGCACGAATATTATTAAGAAATCGGGTCAACATATAGGCGACATATTATCACGCTATCACCTACGGGGAACAAGCAGGAAACCTTTATTTCTAAATAACTCTACGCGTACTAAGTCGCGGTCGGCCGCTAGTAATACTCGTAAATAATACAAGTCTCCCGCCGTAGATTTACGAACCGATGGCGTAGCTACTAGACATTTATGAGTGCTTGTAACAGCCTAAACTGAATAAATGAATATTTTGAATATGTATTATTATTATGTAACCCAATCACGAATATTATTGTTTGCTTTTGAATGAGAATCAAAGTGAATCTGTATTCTCTTATAATGTACCGCTTATTTCAAACGGTCAATAATATTGGCCCAGAAATATGATATCACATATATAAACAAGAAGTTATAATATTTAATTATATAGTTTACTATATCATTGGGCCAGAATCAATAATAAATTAATGAATTAAACAACTATCGGACTTCTAGTAGGCATCGACCGCATAATATCAATAATTCGATTATTTACTATTATAAATTGATTAGAAGCTTTCATTAGAAGTTGTTTGTGAAATAATACGAATCTTCACTAACGAGACAGCTCAATAATGAGTGGGTGATAAGATACCGGAAGTAAGTGTTTGCGTTATGATAATATTAGATATTAGATGATGGATGTACTCGTAGGACCAAATGTTTTACACGATTCTCTTCTAATGTTAGTGGTCTAAATTTTTTAACAAATGAATTATATCACTATAAATATTCATTTTGCGTTCTAAGTATAACTTAAATGTTGTGTTATACGCAAGATTTTTTTCAGTTAATTTAACGAATTATAAAATATAGTTTTGGGTCGATATGACGCAATTTAAACCTCTTCAATCACATCACGCGGTCTCATCCCATTGTGATTAAAGCATAGGTAGTAAATGCTTCATATAAAATTTAACTATCTACGAATTCAATAAATCTCTGTCTATTGTAATATAGAAATAACCGACTAAGTACCATTTGTTTTATATTTTGATATAATTAAGCTATATGTATTATATAATAAATATGTACCGTCTATTATTTGAAGTAGAAATATTAAATGATCTTATCATGTCAAAATAAATCGCAAATCCAACTTTTTTCATTAAAGCAAAATATGTAATCAAGAAAACCATTAACATCCTTAATATCGTCACCAATGCACGTAAGCACTATTTGTCTGAATATGTACCGTACGTCGTCACAATAGAATTCAAATTCAGTTTTGATAATCATTCCCATTCTGTACCCGAGTTATCTAACGGCTAAGTTCACAGCGACCACACAACGCGGCGTAGTTCCATTTCTATTAATCATTATTTACTATTGGAATAGGTATGTGTATAACAACATGCTAATAAAATCCTCACGTTTATGGGTTATAAAGTATTTACTGCATCTCCCGAGTAGATTTTGTTCTGCGGTATTGTGGCAAGTGCAAAATATGCAGAAGCATTTGGTGAATTATCTTAACTGTCTATTGTATTTTGATATTCCTTAGATTTTTTATATTACATACGTCACCATCAACCTACAGTGTTTTTACTGATACGCACGCTACGGCACAATCTTTGCCTTTTACGGAAATCGATAGAGATTAATTTATGAGAGGTGTGGTTAACAAGTTGATATTAGGGATAATAACAAATTTTTTTTCTTCGTTTATCAGGTAAATTATCAAAAAGTGTTGGACACGTATTTTTTTCTTTTTTGACATAATATAGACATTGCAGAGCTATATTGATTTGAAAAGACGCATGACGTCACGTTTTGGTACAATTTTCACTTAAAAGTGACGTCACGAGCCCCTACTCCCAAACTTTGCGGTCATTTTTTGGTTGATTGCCCAAAGAAAAATACGTGTCCATTATTTTTTGATCAGCTAACTGACGAACTAAATAGAATTTCGTTTACTGTACCCCTTCATCACCCCTTTTGCATACGTATGACGTAGAATAATAATGTATCTGAATACAATTCATTTCCGAAGAACAGAAAAATCCAGGTTCTAAACCACATAAACCTACACCGGGCTTTACTGATTTTCGCCCTGTAATAAATTAATTTAATCTAGCGCTTTAGTTTGATAACTGCCATTTGATTATTAAGGTCGGAAAGCTAATAGCACGTTGAATTGCAAAGTCGTCTTTTTCTGTCCGTCTGTCTGTGTATGTCCGATGTATTGTCGTCCAATATTTGTTTATTGTCATTACTTAACCAATCTTTAAACAGGCTTGCAGTACTAACAAGTAGTTAAACATTTTCAACGAACGCTTTAAGCTTATTTATTAAAGCGCAATTGTAAATCGGAAAAGCAAACGCGTGGAGGAAAATTAATACTCGAGGTAGTCAAACAAACGGCGAGCGACAGCCTTTATTTGTAGTGCAAAGACAATATACTTAAATGGGTATTTAGAAACGTAAACCAATTACATAATTTCATGTATTTTTAACGTATGATATAAATAGATGGCATAAAATATAACATAAAATTCTTTATTTTTATAAAGTGTCTGATTATATTTCAGACCAAAAATGCTTTAGTTTAAACTGTTCCAAACGTTCCGGCAGGCGATAAAGATGAAATTATTTTGTATTGACACCGTAACAATATAATATTTTGTAAATATTGTTACACACATTGTGTCTTTCGAGGAGCTCGATCGCGCAAGTGGTTAGCGCGTTCGGCTGCGATCATTGAATTTAAGCAACTTTCGCAGTGGTCGGTCATTGATTGGATGGGTGACCAAAAATCTTCTATCTCGAGTTCCTCGGTGCTTCGGAAGGCACGTTAAGCCGTTGGTCCCGGCTGCATCTGCAGTCGTTAGCACCCGCCAATCCGCATTGGGCCCGCGTGGTGGGTCATGACCCAATCTCCCTATTCCATCCATAGGGAAGGCCTGTGCCCCAGCAGTGGGGACATTAATGGGCTGATGATGATGATTGTTACACAATTATTTACCGCTGTGAAGTTTTTCTCCAAAGCTAAAAAAATGTCCTTCACTGGTGGTAGGGAAAAAATATGGACGATTCAAAACAGTTGTATTTTGGATCCAATTTGAATAAAGATATTTTGACTATTGGCATTAAAAAGTAGGCCTCGGATTTTAAATATTCGCTATGGCGTTAACTTAGTTTTTGTTACCAGGCTTCTATTAAACGCATAAACCATAGGCGAAAAATTATGTAACTGGTGATGAAAAATTTATTCATCCGTTGTTTCGTGTAGCTTTGGAGAATTTAGCGGATAACACAGACAGACGTGGAAATCTACATTATTTATTATCATTTATAGAAAACTTACTGTTAACAGGCTATGGTGGCGTGTTACCCGGGTCATGGCAGCCATTACGTGAAGCATGTAGACAACCCAAACAAAGATGGCCGCTGCATCACCGCCATATACTACCTCAACCTCGACTGGGACGTGCGGCGGTACGGGGGCTTGCTCAGGTATTTTCAATTATTTACGCTTACATTTGTTTCAAAAAAGGGAAGAAAAAATATATTAAAAAATCTGTAGGAAGGCCAAAGGGGAAAATCTTCCTCCGAGCTGGGTGATGGTAGCTTGGGGACCGCGGCCCCGCTGATGTTGGTTTGGCATTGCATATAAAATATTAAGTGTTTATCTCCGAATTTCCCTTGCGCGATGTAGGCTTCCATACTTATTGATCGCAGCGCCGTTAGCGCCATCTCTTGAAGAGGCGAGGGATTATCTCCTCCAGCCTTTGGTTATATGTAGGGCATGTAGATGTCGTTGCCCCAAATCTAATAGTAGTGGTTGCTATTTTCTTAGCTTAGACTTTTACTATACTTGGCCCCGGTGTTTAAAAGTGTTATAGTGCACACACACATGGGTATTCGTATAACTAAATTTGAACGCTGACTCTTCTATTCATTTACTTTAAAAGCATGATATATACTGCTGTTGTTCACCAGTTATGTAACCACAAAAAGCCATGTTTAGTATGCTAGCATAATAACAGCAAAATAACAGCAAAGATTGATATTAAACACAGCTGATTCCTATAAAGCGCATGCAATCCACAACTTTCTATTTTACACCACAGAAAACGTAAAACATAAGCGTATAGCGGAATCCTTACATTTTCGGGGGTCATGAAATGTAATAATTACAACCATTTTTGAAAAATATTACAATTAAATTCGAAAGAGCAAATGTGCTACTAAAAAACATATTTTTTTTATTCAATGGTTTTAAGTCTTAAAAATGCATTTAATTTTAACATTTCCAAAATTCGCGCGTAGTTAAACGAAACCGCTTGACGCAGTGGACGCCATATTGC
The DNA here is from genome assembly GCA_902850365.2 of Chilo suppressalis. NCBI lineage: Eukaryota > Metazoa > Arthropoda > Insecta > Lepidoptera > Crambidae > Chilo > Chilo suppressalis. Next base: position 4,827,213 of record OU963910.1, read on the forward strand.
TCTGAGGTCTTGACGTCATTAATACTGCAAATAAATGCGTTACCTTGGTTGTGAAAACATAAAAAGTACTGAGTTGACAGCTGACACCTTGGCATATACTAGCGGTGTGACCTAATAATGTGGCGGCTACTACGTCTACTACATCATCGTGTTTTAAAACAGATTAAAAAAAACTTTTTATGAACTTTAAAATGCATTTTATTTTTTTATGAACTGAAACTTTCCGACTCCTTTTTGCCTAAATGATCGCAATAATAAATTTATAGATTTTTTCTCAAGTAGAGTGCAATACCCTATAGTTTCGTTTCAACTTCACAGGGTATTCCCAGAAGGTACGGACCAGGTGGCGGATATAGCGCCCATCTTTGACCGCATGCTGTTCTTCTGGTCCGACCGAAGAAACCCGCACGAGGTCCAGCCGGCCCATAGCACTAGGTATGTCATAATATGAATGGAGCTACGTCATAATCACAGACAAAGAAAGAGATTACAAGGGCCTTGTGGGCGGGGCAAGCGCGCCAGAGTTATGTGTGAGCAAATGCTCATAACTTGACAAAACTTGGTTCTGATTGCATCATTGCTCTCGGGTGTGAGCGCTGATTGGGTTGATTGTTTGATGTCGCATCGTTTGATTGGCTATTATCTATTGGGTGGAAGTGTAGTGGGGGCGAGCCGGCGACAGCGGTTCCCGTACAAACGTTCTATCAGCTCCCTTCTAACCTCTTTCTGTGTTCTGTGATCATAATCATGTCAGCTGTACGATGCCCACTGCTGAGCATTGGCCTCCCCAAAAGATCTCCACACCGAGCGGTCCTGCGCCAATCGCATCCATGGGCTTCCCACGACCGTCACAAGATCGTCGGTCCACCTCATAGGGAAATACAAGAAAACTAAGAAATACTAGAGGAAATTTGACACGCTCATTAACGTCGCGGTAGCATAATTGGTCAGTGTCTCCGCTCGGATAGCGGAGGGTGCGGGTTCGAGTCCCGTCTGTGGCCTGGATCGCGTGCATTTCTTTTCTAGTAAATTTTTTTTAGATCGAAATGCCTTGTAGTGGTTTTTAAATTTTATTTGATTGCGGTGTTACTCACAAACATAAAGATTATCATTTAGTACAGTGACCCAATATGCAATTGAAAATAATGACACCATACTCAGTTTACTTAACACTCGACTAAGATACTACAGTTGCTTAGTAAATCAATTAGTCACTAATTATAACAATTATCTTTAATCGCACATTATCTGCCAGAACTGTATGATATGGCATTCCCAAACTATGTATTCAAATCGGTATTTTATAATTGTATATTCCAAATTATATAATGGAAGATGACTTCGAGAATTATCCGATATTAAAATCATTTTTAAATCTGACGACTCTGCATATAATTCACAGAAAGATATAAATAACACAGAAAAAGAGCTCTTGCTGAGTTTCCTGCCGTTTCTTCACAGTATAAGGTCTCCCTTCGTCAACGAAATTAAATACCCTAGATACAATAATACGAACAAAATCGTGGCCGTAACCTGTCCAAAAGGTACATTGTCCCATCCACGGAGCTCCATAAGATGATCGCGTTGTCAAAAACATATTTAGGGCATTATTTAACTATTGAAAGTCACCTTTAATGCATACTATATAAGGTCTTAATACAAATGCATGCGTCAAAGAGTTATGACAGTTCAAAATGCAAGTTCGTAAAATTTTACGACTTATTGTTATATGCGTAAGAATACAGACCTTATATCTTTGACTCTATGCTCAATTCTAAATGCGCTGTTAGCAATATAGCAGATACGGACCGCGAGGAAAAGAGACGGCTATATAAGCAACCATGCATTTGAATATCACAAATATTTTCTTTTAAATCAGTTTATAGAAAGTATTAGAACAAAATTTGCTTCAAATGTGTTAAATTAAAAAACATTTATTAGATACCTGTCGAAAAAACGACACTTTACGTACTATAACTATTTTTTTCGCATTTTTTCACGGAGCTCCGCGGCTTCTTGACTTTTCACTGTGAACTAAGAATTACTTAAATGGGGTTCAAGCACTTCTTGATTGGGACACATTTTGAGCGGACGTGGAGTATCTAGGGTATTTAATATCGTTGCCCTCCGTAGATTTGCGTACCGATGATGACATAATTTCCTTACATTCACAAGTGCTTGTAACAGCCTAAACTGAATAAAAGATATTGAATTTTATTTTATTTTTTCCTTTTATTTCAGATACGCTATCACCTTGTGGTACTTCGATAGTCAAGAGCGGGAGCTGGCGCTGAAGAAATACAGTAAGTTTTTTCTTATTTCTTGTAATATTTTAACTTGCATGTGACTCATGTGAATTATTTACTAACAAAAATTAACACCGCCATTATTATGAGATAAATGACAGATTGATAACAAAGATTGCTTCTTACTAATATTATAAAGGCGAACGTCATTCTTTCTGTCTGTAACGGTTATACTCTTAAACCGCTGAACAAAATTTGAAGAATTCTGGTTTCGAAATAAAGGTGACTTGAAGTAGGACATGGTGATAAATTTGTTTGGAAAATCAATTATACCAATATCACGCAGACGAACACGCGGATACGGACTAGTAGACAATTATAGGTAATATGTACACATATTTGTAATCTCACATAACTAAGTGCTTAATAAACTCACATTTATAACAAGCGGGCTCATATAATCTTTACAACAATATTACTTACCTTAACAGCGATTGAGTCATGAGGATGTTTTAAACAAACATGTTTGAACTGTAATTGTTTATAATCCACACGACGCGAGTCACGTATGCGCTTTCACAAACAAAGACGCCCGTGTATGTTATTAATGATGATAAACAGAAGTTAAGATTTCGAAAACAGAATATCATTTGAAACAACAGTTCAGTTCCTAAAAAAAACGATATTTATGTTTTTTTTTTTATTAAGAGGTCCGTTAAATAACCATAGAGGTATAAGAATAGAGTGTGGAAGGCGGCTCTATAAGTGTCCGTCGAGTAGAAAGAGGAAGAAGATGAGATACCGCTAGCTATCTCTCTCTCTTGTGACGCATGGCATCGAATGACATCACATCGAAATAGTAAGATGCTTACGGTTGCCAATGCGCATGCGCGATTTGAGAGAGAAAGCTAACGGTCTCTCATCTTCTTTCTCTTTCTATTAGAGGGACACTTCCACTTGTAGTAAGAGTCTATATCTCTCCTACTCTATTCTTATACCTCTATGTAAATAACTCCTCCCCACCTGATGTTAAGTGACGGTGAAGAACAGTCGCGAAGATAGTTGAGCAGTTTTTGAAGTACTAGCCAGTAAACTAGTGTAACAGTAAAATCGACCAGTCAGAACACTGTTTGAAAGCAGCATCCGCCTCATGATTAGAGATGGAAAAAGCGGCTTATTTCTTAGAAGCGTTTAAATGTTGTACTTTTTAAAATAAGCGCGCTTGAAAAAAAGCTTTTTCGTTTAAACGCTTATTGGCTGAAACGTTCAAAAGCATGGGTAAAAAGCGCGACGTTGTGTTGTGTTTTTGTTTATATCGTTTAAAAAAGCGTGAAAAGTTTATTATCGCTTTTAATGTGTTTAAGTGTTTTATTGTGTTTTATGTTCTTAATTAATGAATTTTTTATTAAAAAGTTTACAAACTAAAATATTTTATATGCACATTAAATCAATACACGAAATGCATTAACACAAGCAAGCATGCAAACACACCGTACAACAAACACGCCGCGCGCTTACCCCGTCACAGTGAAAAGCGTACTGCTTTTCGACTTCGTTTAATTAAACGCTTTTAACGAAAAAAGCGTTGGTTATCCGACCAAATTTTAAAAAAGTGCATTTTTTTACGTCGCATTATAATAATTCGCATGCTGTATTAACCGGCTCACGAAAGATGGCACGCCGACGCGGCGCTGTAGTCGCGCGTTCTATGGCTGATATGCTGTGAAATATTTAGTTCCAAGGAATTCCGCGTACCCATTTTTCGATACTGTAGTGGACTAGAAGGGTCGAAGTATGTAGTTTTCTGACATAGACATAGATGGCGGGATTAGCACTTTTAAGTAAAAAATTTACTTGCACTTTTTTAAGTGAAAAGCTTACTCACACTTTTTAAGTGAAAAGCTTATAACGCTTATACTTAAAAGCGTGCTTACAAGCTTAATATTTTAAGCGTGCTTAATTAAGCGCTTATCGTTTAAACGCCCACCGCTACTCATGATTGGATGGTTACCAATCGCTACATAACCGTTTGCCGTGGTTTTGTTTTTAAAATTCAATCTAATGTCGTTTATTCGAGGTTACAAAAATCTTACTACAACCAGTTTATATTAAAATAATTCTATCAGCTTCACACAATGACGACGAAGGAAGCGCACTTCATTATTTCGTATTTGCTATTTATAAACTTAAACTCAAATTCAAAAATATCTTTATCTAAATGGACTTTGCTAAGTACTTTTAAATCGTCAATTCCCTACCACCGTTTCGAGACCAAATAATTATTACACATAAATAATTACTATGCTGTTATGTCGGAGAAGGAACTTGACTTAACTTGACAACCATCTCTCCTTTTCACGCCCTTTAAAGTATGCAACCTTCTGTCAAAATGACAAACAGCAAACACGAATAGCCAAGTAAGGTACTGGCAATAGAAGAACGTCATAGTATTTAAACTTAAAAAGGTGTTTCGTAAGCAATGACAATAACAATCAGACTGAGTTTTTATTCAGTATTTTGTATCAAAACGGCATGAAATAACATTTTTTTTAGGTTTGAGTTTCTATAAATGAACCTTGCGGTAAAAGTTGCAACTTAGGCCTGCGGAAATTTATATATTTACAAGGGTATTTGACAAGTTTTAGAAAACGATCTCACGTTATTTTCTTATGTTTATGGAGTCTATAAAAAGGATATTCATAGTTATGTTGTGTTCTTCAGTAAAAACTAAATCAACAATAATACCGTTTTCGAGTTGCCGCGGCAACGTTTCTATGGACATTGTGGCGTCTCACTAGTATCACACGACTGTCATTATAACGTCATACGATACAATGTAATGTCACTTTGACCGGAAGTTTTCTAGCGTGTGACGTATTTTAGTCTTCGCCAATCCCAGGCGTTTTCGGTCACGTGATCATAGAACAAAATATCATTTCTATTTAATGATTTGTTCTCTCAGATTAGTATAATGGCTGTTAATATTCATGTTTAATACAGATGTTAGCAATTGGTACTGCATTTTTAGAATAGATAAAAAAAATACAATGTGTCTACTTTGTTGTCCCCCAGAAGAAGAGCATGCATCGTTGCGACAGCAAATGAATCAAAGGAAATGAAGTTGACGGCGTGTCGGTTCAACGTCGACAAGACGCGCGTGGTACCGTGTACCCCCTCGCGATGACTTGTAAGTTATTATGTTCTTTAGAAAACTAATATATAAATTTCTCGTGTCACGGTGTGCTTGAACTCCTCCGAAACGGCTCGACCGATTTTCGTGAAATTTTATATGCATATTCAGTAGGTCTGAGAATCGAACAACATCTATTTTTCATTCCCCTAAATGTTAAGGGTGATCCACCCTTATCTGTTTTGGCGAAAATTTTAGTTTTTGTTTTTTTTTTAAGATACATCATACAAAAATACATACAACCCGAATTCACCCTTCTACCACCAACCCCTATTTTTTATGGCGGTAGGAAGTTCGCTAGGACGGCTCGTTATATATCTTTATATATATAATTCTTCTGTGAGTGTGTATGTCACTGAACTTCTCTTAAACGACTGGACCGATTTTGATGAAATTTTTTGTGTGTGTTCAAGGGGATCTGAGAATGGTTTAGATTCACAAAGACGTGTAGACAGGACAACGTCTGTCGGGTCCGCTAGTAATATATAAAAATGAAACCCTATTTCCCTTGATAATGCCATAACTTGAGGAGAGGCCGATTATACCGATTTTGTCCATTTTTCTTAAAGTTTTCTTTTGCTTTGTAAAAGATCTTACTGAATAAAATTAAGAGTTATATAATAATGTAACATAAAAATAAAAGAACTTTCAACTGTACCCGATAGGTGGCACTAATATATACACTAGAGTATAGTGCGATAGCAAGCAATTACATATACATATATTTATAATTTTCCAGGTTGCCAGCGTTCCGTAAGCGTCGTCCAAGTTGAACAATTAGGATATGGCTTTCCCTTGTCTTGATTGATGAGTGTGGTCTGAAGACTTTCAATGTTTTGAGGTTTGCTTTTGCGTGTACGTGAAGAACTGCCATCTATTGGAAAGTATCCTAAAGAAACTGTGCATACAACAAGTGAAATTAACATTTCGAGTGATTTTCCTTATTATAGACAATTTGTTGTGTTTATAATACACCGAGAAAAGCCACGTGTAAAAGAGATATCGCTTGAACATTTTTATCGCTCATGCAAGTAAAAAATGTGTGATTTTCTTGCACACTTACAGTGAAAACTTTTGATTATCATTATGCAAAAATATTGGCGAGAGATTGTGTAAAATCTGTGAAAATGATTTAATAACAGCATCGCTGGAACAAAAAAACTATTTAAATAAATAATTTCATTGAAGAAAATTGTGTTTTCAAAGAGATTTTCTTATTAAATCGCGTGCGTTTTAGTTTGTACAAATTATTTACTGTCGGGCGACAGAAGAGTCATGTTTATAGATTTAAGCATTATTATTATTATTACGATATAGACATTTTGAAAGCAAAATAGATTAGCAAGCGAGCAAGTGAAAAGTATTATTTTATATTTTTTATAAGCAATACGGTATCTAACGCATTAGGTACTTTGTCGATTTCGCTATCACTGATGCCTTAAAAATTATTTCTCATATTTTATACATGATTTATTTTCTTCTTTCTTTACGTTAAAACAGTCCATTTTTTCATTCATCATTTGGCTATTTAGTTATTATTTGATTACTGCTTCATGCCAACTAGATTTTTTGTATATTTTTTTCAGTTTAAATACACTGTGGAGGCAAAGGGTACTGAGCCCATACTGTCATCGGACGTTGTTTAAATATCTTCAGTACAGTTTTTATGCTAAACCAAATCAACTGTATCCTTATAATATCTTAAATAAAATATTAGCAGAAATCTTAACTAGATATAAATGTACCATATAAATAGACTTTCGTCAGTCAATAGGTTCTATTCACATTTAACGGATCGTATAGGGACATAATGTGTTCAATGTAAATTTATTCATATTTTTTTAAGGAATGTAATTTGTGTATGTCTAAGTGCGTCTATAAAGCTGTCAATTTTATTTCAGAGCCTATCCTAACCTTTTTCGTTGCATCTTCTAAACCGAAAAAAGTTATATTTTTGTTTTTAATTTCTTTTTATAAATAGATAACTCATTTAAACTACTGTTAGGGACGGTTCTAAATGATTTATTACATCCGGATATGTTTGCGTTAAAATTATGGCTCGATAATTTGTACGTTCAATTGATTTTGATTAAATGTAGAGACTTCGCGACTTTTCGTTAACGTTCCTATTATATTGATGCGCTTGGTATCTTTGGACATAAAAATAAATGTACGATAATGTTACAGTCCCATATTAATGTGTTATAGACCTTTAATTGCGTAATTACAATTACGTAATCATAACTGACCATACAATTTAAATAGCTTTGTAGAATTGACCCTTATTGTACCGCACTAGTGCCTTAAAAAATATTATTGAGGTAAAACGTAACCGCAAATATTTTATCTGTTAAATGGATTATTTTCATTCATTTGTTTCCCATAACCTCGAATTATTTATAAACACCATATAATATTTCAATTTTAATACATTTTTCTTGTAATATGTATGTATTTTTAACCGTTTTTTACCGTTTTTCAATCACATTATAAATTGTTATTAATTACTGTTTGCAAATTTTTAATATCCATTACTCTAATGTAGTTCATACACTACGATAATTTATATATAATTTCTATCGTTTTTATTTTAATACATATTAAATATTTATACTCACATGTATCTTCACTTTTGCGTGTTTTTCTTTATTATAAAACGATAGCACATTAAGGTTAACACAAAATGTTGTATCTTTGACACTTCAATCGATTACAATCTTTATATCTAAAACACTATAGCTTAAAATCGAATGTGGTTATTCTACATTTTGGTATAACCGTAATCAGATGCTGTTTCTTGTATTCTTATTCGCTACTTAATATTTAAACATCAGTGCACAGTGAAATTGCTTGAGACTGAGTGACACTACATGAGATTCAATGTGGTTACAATAAAATAATATTTATTGACATTTTAAAATAATTATAAATAAAATACTTCATAATGTTGATCTATGTAAATTGTTCTGTGCTCAAATGACGGCTGCTTAGTATTTACATAATTTTATTAGAAGTCTAAAATTGTAGCATAAATCTACTTCATATATAAAGTAAATTAAACCTAATCACACGACAAATTATTTTTGGTATGTCGTCTGTGTCCATTTATAAAATCATATATATAAAATTCTCGTGTCACAATGTTAGTTATCGTACTCCTCCGAAACGGCTTGATCGATTGTTATGAAATTTTATATTATATTCATTAGGTGTGAGAATCAGCTTCTATCTTTTTTTCATCCTACCCCTAAATGATTAGGATTGTCCACCGATTTTTTTATAATGTGGCTTTAAAAAATACATACAACCCAAAATTTTAACCCTTCTTCCCACCAGCCCCTAATGTTATGGTGGTACGAAGTTCGTTGGGACAGCTAGTATAATATATATTTTATAGATTATGTAAGGTAGCGGCGTCAATGACCGACGACGGGAGGGAACCAGCCATCGACATTTTTAATCAATCAATCAACTTTATTGCTTTACCATAATGTACATAAATGATGTTGATGCATAAATAAAATGATTTTTTTCTGTGATCAATGAAAAATATTAGTGGGTGGCTCGTCGCTGAGTGTGATAACATCGAGCTAAAGACGCTCGGTATTACATTTGTTTAGTGATTTTCATTGATCACGAAAGAGAATGTCGGTCTTTGTTTCTTGTCCGACATTGGTGCCACTACCTTAGGATCTTAAAATAAAAAAATGGTTGCCTGTAAAGTCGGTTTTACGGGCGAAGATTTTACGTGACAACGTCTTTTTCTCGGTAGAATATTTATTGATATGAATATAATTAAATTGCACAATAGGAACAAGGAATTGAATGAAAATAAGAATTGCACAAATTTTAACTATAGAAATATATTTTGTTTACTAAAACATTGTACATGTAAACTTAAACTTAACACGAGAGACTCATCGTAACGTTACCGAGCGTTACACTTTTTCATAAGTGACTCCCAGCCGCAACCTAATTTAAGACGTTGTCACGTCAATAACACATAAAATGAAACATTATAACTTTACATAGACTAATAATGAAGTATTTTATCGTCATCTACGTTAATATCATGTAGAATACGGTATAAAAATAAATTACCTCACATCTTTCATAGTAAGTGTAAATATCGTAGTATCATTAATTTGTGGTTGTTAACTCGCATATACATATTTAAATTATATTATTTTAATGATAGTTAGGGTGTGTAAAAAGATATGTTATATACTTAGTATTGAATTTTATACAAAATATGAGTTTGGATTATTGACATAATCAAAACTTGATATATGATAAATTGAACGATTTCCTATGTATAAATAATATGATTTAGTGAATTTAGAGTTGTCTATTTTATATTTTGTGTGATTACAATGTTTGGGGTATGGTTTATACATAAAACTAAATTTAACATCAGTCTCTCCTTTTCATTCTGTATAGAGAATGACAAGGATACACTGTTGTCAAATTTAAGTTTAGTTTTAGAGAATCATGTCAGAATCGACACCATTGTGTGACTTATTTAAATAAAAATAAACATTTTAACAAAGTTTGCAGCTTACAAATGGTAATTTACATTTCAACCTGTTTAAATCATATCCCAGAATGCCAAAACTATAAGTAGTTTGTTCTACAAAAATGTTTGACTCCGTTAATTGGTTTTCAATGTTTTGAGAACAAAGTTGCTATTAAAAATTCTACAAAAACAATGTGTTTTATTTAAAATTTGTGGTTTTGAAGTCTGCATTGCATTTTTAACCGCGTTATGTAGGGCTTTACTGAGTGGCGCAGAGTCGAAGTGCATCTAAATGTCCATCAGAAACGTAACAAAGCAAATTCACACTTATCTCCGTAAGATGCACATCCGTAATGCACATATTTCTTATGAGATAAAAAGAAGACGCTATAAACTGACCAGCTGCCTTCACTTAGCGACGTCTTTATTTTATATATACGAGTTTTGACTACGAGAGACGAAACGAACTGGCAACTGATGTCCTATAAGGCGCTTTGCAGACGACGGGGCGGGGCGGGCTTTTTGTCCGCGAAGCAATAAAAACCGCGTCTGCCCGTCGATGTCTGCGACTGCCCTCGTCGCGTACACAAAGCACACGACGGGCAGAGGCAGTCAATTCAGGACGTTCGTTCTAGTGAAATAGTCCATTACTAAAAAGCGCGTGGCGCGGACTGAGCTAGCCGCCCCACGCCGCCGTCAGCGTTACTGCATATAAACTGGTTTGTATGATCCACGGCGGGCACCTGCGGCGCGGTCTTTTTGCCCTCTGTGTGCGTTTGTAGTATAGGATTCACTTTCTGCTATCGTTCGCGGCGAAATTGACCGGCCCGCTCCGCCCCGCCGTCTGCAAAGCGCCTAAGGGTGGGCGCACCGTTAAGCGCGGCACGAAGCGGGCGTCCGCTCGGCGTGTTTGTTTCACAAACCCGCCTCCCGTGGCGCAGGCGGCGGTGCACTCTCGATTGGCTATCTTCTGTGCTCTCGGCTGCGTTTTCTTTTAACTATGTAGAATTATCAACAAAAATAATCCACGTGTCCATTATTTACTGTTCAGAGGCACCGGCCTCTAATCTTCTCGACGGGGAGGCCGGCTCCGCGCCCCTTTTAACGGTGCGCACGCTCTATAAGCGTATTCACGCCAATCGTGCAATTTACTTTCATAAATTGTTCTTATTAAATAAGTGAAGACCTCCGTGGCCGAGTGGTTTGTACGCCGGGTCTCATGGTGTCGTCTTGAGAGGTCCCGGGTTCGAATCCCGGTGAGGGCAGATGTTTGTGTGATAAATACGAGCGTTTGTACTCCAGTCATGGATGTTTAATATGTATTTCTATATAAATATACTTATGTAGAGTATACATATGTATTTTATCGGTTACCCTTGTATCCCATAACACAAGCCTACAGTGCTTACTTTGGGCCTAGGCTAATTGGTGTGAGTGTTGGAAATATTTATTTATAAATTATGAAAAAAAAAACGCTTGGATTCTGCGCTAGTATGAATTGACCTTAAGAGCATCGTGCATATGACACACGGATTCAAAATTTCACATAGACCCTTTAGAAAAAAAAACAAAATAGGACTATAAATTGTCGTGGATCTAGATCCACAGACACACCTAATTTACAGTTTTGAAATTTTCGAGCTAAATCCTAGGATTTAGCTAACTTGGTTCAAGGTAAATGCTGCTGATGCTTTAATATCTCGTATTAAAAACTGAACATGTTAAAATTTTAAATTAAATCAAAATTAACTTTGTAAGTAAATTGAGCTAAGGTCACAATGTACGAAATCGCAAATCCTAAACTAAGTTTAAGGTCTACAAACAAATGACCTTCTGTAAAAACAAATAGTAGGTCAATGCTATAAATCAATGGTAATTAAACATCAATTCATCAATAACATATTTGTTTCTTATGTTTTCACGCACACCGCTCATTAGATAAAATACTTTTTCATTTCTCATTCTCGGAAAGTGGTGTTGTTTTGATCTGTTTGTTGGGTGGAAAATGCTGCTTCCCTCTCTAGAGAGGGAAAAACTCATACAAATTACTTCCCGCCTAAGGGCCGGAATGAACTTTAAAAATAGAACTACTGTCAGGCGTGAAGTTTTTTGTAAAAAAAAATGCTGCCGCCATGTGAGTTTCTAAACAGCCAGTGTGAACTTAGCACAAACTTCTTTGAGCGGAATGAGCCGCAACAATTACGCTGTTCCATATTTAAATTTAAAAAGTCGACATAAATTGGCGGGATACTAAACTGTTATGCATCTGTTATGTGATGGAATAAAAAAATAGTAATAATAATCTTTTAAGTAAAACAGAGCAATCCATCTTTGAATATTAAAAATGAGTTCAAGCGATTCAGAAATGTTGACACCGGATTCAATTAAAGACGAGGCAAATTGTGTTATAGAGAATATTTTGCCAGAAATGTTAAAAAAGAGATATATAAATACATACAATGATTTTATAAAGTGGTGAGCAGAGAAGAATATAAAATCGTTTTCCGAAAGTGTATTTCTTACATATTTTAATGGACTGTCTAGCAAACTACAGGCTCCTACAATTCGCCTCAGCAGACAACTTCCAGGGAGTATCCGCCATGGAATCCATCGTTTGATGAAATAACAGAGTGTCCTACTTTTACAGATATCCAAAACAGCCAAATTTGTAATATTATATCAAACAGCATAGTTTCAAACAAGAATGTTACTTTTAATTTCAGTAATTGTCCTAATATGATAATTAATTTTAAATAGCTACTTCTAATTTTATGGTATATATATAACTATTTATGAATAAATATTTTTGTTAAACAACTAGTTTTATTTTCCTCATATTCGAAATGAAAAGTACAGTGTTTAACTCGGGTAAAAGAATCAATTCCTACTCGGACTATAGCCGCCCTCGCTGCGCTCGGGCGTCTAAATACCTCGGGAATTGATTCTTTCCACCCTCGGTTAACAATCTACTATTCACAGAGTTTAAAATTAAATGCGTTTTTTATACTTGTATATCCTCTACTTTTCGGGTCCTTTAACAGGCTCTTAATAACGGAGCCTGTATTGCACCCAAAACGTAGATTTAATAGGAAGTACACTTCTGGACACATCTATTGGCCCACCTTAGAGTTTAGGTTTCGATGGCCCCTACCGAAATATGATTGCTAGATTGAACAAAAACTGTTGATGCAGTTTTAAACCTGATACATTTTACCATCTTTTTCGATCGTATTGTTTTAAATTTGAATTCAGAATACCATACGACATGGAGCTACGCCTAACAAGTCGGATATGCGCCTTGTTAAAGGCAATTGATTTTTGAATAAAAAACATGTTTTATCAAATACAGGTTTAATTTAATAACGCGTGTTGCATCGATGGGCATCTACCACAGCTCTCATACGATTAGGCATAGAGTTTATCAACCGCTCTATGAAATTTTGAGGGATCATCTCCCATTCCTCTTCTCTGGCAGATTTCAACTCCTGCATCGTCTGGGCAACTGGCTGACGAGCCCTAACACGTCTTTTTAGCTCGTCCCACATGTGCTCAATGGGGTTCATGTCTGGGCTTCTGGCTAGCCAGTCCATAACTGTGATGTTCACATCCCGAAGATATTCCCTGACGATGCCGGCCGCATGGTCTCTTGCATTATCATGCATAAAAAGGAAATTTGGGCCCACATAGTCCGCGTATGGTATCACGTGAGGTTCTAAGTACTCACGAATGTACCTTTCAGCATTTAATGTTGGCAGCCGTGGTCCTGTAACAACCTCAAGTTGAGTTTTGCCGCTCACGGATATACCGCCCCAGACAGTCCATGAGCCACCGCCATAAGCAACCCTCTCTTCAAAGCAGCATTGTGCGAAACGCTCTCCCTTACGTTGGTAGACCTTCTTCCTTCCATCATTGCCATGTAATACAATTTTAGACTCATCAGAAAAGAGTACACGGCTCCAATCTTGCTGTGTCCAATTTAAATGATTGCGTGCGAAATGAAGGCGCGCTGTTCGGTGGGCTCGCGTTAGTTTGGGCCCATTAGCTGGCTTGTGTGGTACCATATCGCGTTCTTTTAACCTTCTCCGAACAGTTCGAGCGCTCACAGATACTCCGTAGAAGTCGCGAATTTGTTTTTGTATCTCAATGGAGGTAAGGTGACGATTTCTCAAGCTGGTCGTCACGATGAATCGATCCTGCCTTTCAGTTGACCCGAAATCGTGGCCTTCCTTGGCGACGAACGAAGCCGCCAGTCTCTAGGTACCTCCGATAAACATTTCGGACCGCAGATCGACTTAAATTAAGTTGAGCACTCACGTTTCTTTGGCTGTGTCCGGCCTGAATAAGTGCCACAGCTTGGGCGGCGACTTCAGGTGAAGTATCCATAGATTAATGTAATGTTTGTTGCAAAACCAAAGATATCAATCATTTTTTCAAGAATTAAATCCAAGTAAACCAATAAAACCAAGTTTTCTTAGTATTCGATTGTTTGATATCAACAAACAGGCTCCAAATTGTCTTTTGTTTCTTTAAATTCTGTGTTCGAAATTCAAAAAAAGACTATTGAATGAAATTGTGAATGTGCCAGGTTCAAAACTGCATAAAAACTTTTTGCTCGACCTAATATAAAATTTTAGCTAGGACCAAACGAAACTGAAAATACAAGGTGGGCCAATAGATGTGTCCAGAAGTGTATTAATATTTTTTTAAACAAAAAATAAAACCGACTTCATAATTGAAAATGGAACTTAAAATAGATACAGTCAAACACAGAACCTTCTCGTTTTTTGAAGTCGGTTAAAAACGCACATTATTGCAATTGAAAAGTGTTTTATTTAATCATCAATCAATAACGTTTGTTTCCGTTGGTTCATACCTTAACTGCATATAAATAAGGTCCAATTGTATTCGCTGCCATGGAAATAAGGCTTTCAAATACTCTTTGGGGCATAATAAAAAATTGCCTTATGACATTATTTCAATGTCATTTCGGAGACATTTGTTTTGTAAATAAAGTTTGATATTTTTGTAATTTTTATATAAATTTATTTTTTATATAGAATGGATATTACATCGATGGCTATTGCACGGCGTTCTTCGTCAAGTATTAATCGTTTTGCGTCTGGTAGCGTGGCGGAGGTGAAGTCTACATATCATATCATATTAAATAAAACTACTATCAGTAGAAACTTAATCTTGTCCTGCCCTTGTCTTGTGCCAGCCCCTAGTTTATGAAAAGAAGCACCTGACTACCTGTAGAAACAACAGGAAGCTCGAATCATCTCCCAATTTTGAACTAAATCTGCACTGGACCAGGGATTTATATCGATACTTGGTTCATGGGTTCTACTAGCCCATACCCTTATTGTCTTTTTACAGAAAGCATCATGCGATGCAGAAGATGGCGGATACAGGTATGTGATGTCAACAACTGTGCCAGACAATGATAATGAGATTTGTAAATCCATGAACAGACAAAACACTGTGTAGTTATACAGTTAAAAATCTTCGATTCATCTTGGCCGCAAACTTATTTTTGTAAAATATTATTTTTAAGTAAGTAAGTACTTATTATTCAGAGCGGACAATGAGCACGAACTTGAGCGCCCCCTGGGAAATTATTACTACAGAAGTGTTGATTTTTATATAAGAGAAGTGTTCTTTTGTAAAATTAGTAATTTGTCATCAACTTATAATCGCTTTTCTTTTCAGTTTGCCTTTTTTTATCTCCTCCCTTTTCGCTACAATTTTGGAAGACATCATAACACAGATGCGTTTGCTGGGTAAGGGAACAGTTACTTAAGAACCGGATTTTTGTAGACACACAAATTTTATTTAATACAGTTTATTTTTGGTCTATATTTTATAGGACTGCCAAAAATACACACTTTTTAGCCGCCACCACCCTTAGTCTTAGATTAAAACAAAAAGGGTAGATACGGTACGCTCATACTTGCATCAAACAAAAACTGATCCCACGGCAGCGCGGACGGGACGACGGCGAGATCCGCGTCATTGCATTACCGACCAATCACGCGACCAGTACTCGACGTCACTACTGAATAAGATTCAAAACAAATAGCAATTTTTATGTATGTATTAATAGTTATTTATTATACAAGAGTGGAAAGTTCCTTTTTAACCGCGTGCTCGATTTGGATGACCGAGCAAGCGAAGGATTCTAAAGTTGAATCACGAGCGCAGCGAGTGATTCTAAATTAGAATCCTGAGCGTCAGCGAGGGAAACAAACGAGCACAAGGTGAAAAATCTTTCCACTCGAGTGCAATACGTAACTTTTCATCCCACCTCAGCGAGGAAATGACAAAATGAAAAAGAAAACAATTTATAATGACAAAATATTTAAGCAATAAAACGTGAAAAACTAGAATGGCGCGAAGCACGCAAATAAAACAAAGAAACCAAGAAGGTTCCAAATTTAAATTTTTTCACAATTTAAAAAGTTCTAATCATAAATTTGGCACCATAGAGGTTACATTAAATAGGTTTAATGACGTTTTGAATTTACAATTATATTGAGTACTCATTATATGTGATGTTCTAAATTCAAATCTACTTTGCCGCTCAAGCGAATAAAATAGAATTTTCCAGCCAGATTTCGAAGCGCAAAATTACACTTTCCGAGGTGGTGGGATGAAAAATTTATTTTATAGTACTTACGAATGAAAAGTGATGCCGTGAGTTTATTTTTAGTTCTTGAGCAATTTGAGCACTTTTTAAAAACACACTTAGGCATATAAACACAAAATATTAGCAATATTTCTTTTTGGCGTTCACATGTACGTCGTTTGCATGTCAAGTTGTGACTAAAGCGATTGTGGTCTTGGGCCACAATTTATGCGGATCACTTTTGTGAGGCTAGTGCCGTATCTACCCTTTTTGTTTAATCTAAGCCCTTAGTACGAGTTTGAGCTCACAAAAACTATCATAGTTTTCGTAAATGTAAATTATGTTTCTATGTCCATTTTGGTGAAGAGTAACCAAATAAACTTAAAATTTAAGAAAACGCAAATGATTTAATGATAGAATTTAAACACTGTTCATTTATATTGAAACGATAACAATAAAATCAGTATCCCTTAGTAAGAGTGCGAGCTCACGAAAACGTATATATATAACATATAAAACGTATACATAGTTTTCGTAATTGTAAAACTCGTACTAAGGATACTGGTTTTTACGGGGTGCCTTTACCGCATCTGCACTTCCAGCACGCTCTGAGGAAACCTCAATACTCAGCATGCATATAGTCTGTTTTATGCAGGAGAATTGTCTGGTCTCAAGTAGATAGGGCATCGCCTATATCACTGGCCTCATGAAATGAGCTGAACGCACGAGCGGGGAGAATTTTCAGACACCCTAGTCATCCTTCTCCTGGTAGGCGGGGGTCATGTCTTTCCCAGATATTAAAAGTAATATATACCCAAGAGTGACATGACAGGAGGAGCGCTATTACCAATTCTCCATTGTATGTCCGTCAATCTGCCAGCGAGCTATAAATACCACCATCATAATAGGGTAGATCTTTGATTATCACGAATGTACATTCTATATACTTTGTTAAACACAAATTATATTAGAGCCTTAACTAGTAGGTAATGATTTTGGCTGTTCATTATTATCTCCCTGTGACACCAGTGGAGGGCAATGTAAGTCAGAGTCTTTTGAAGATCTACGTCGACTACAGTCTGCTCAGAGCGCTGAAGTACGACGTCGAGCAACCGGCGGTAAAGGATGAGCTCGCGGGCATTAATGCTAAAAACCTGGGATGCAACGATCACAAAATCAATAAACTGGACGCTGACAGGTATAAAACTTTAAGCAGCTATTTTTAAAAGAGGTTTACACACAGAGTGAACAACTGTCCACCCGATACTTATCCTGTCAGGTTTTATCCCCAACACGCGACTGAGCTTCTGCTTAGATTCTTTTTATGAAATCACTTTAAAATCACAATTTTTATCGGGGCTCAGAATAGTGGTATCGTTTTCTTTTACAATAGTATCTTTCTGTTTTTTTCATCACGCAATTTCGTAGATGCCGGTCGCAAATCACTTGCAGTTTTGCTCAGATCAATTAAAATAGTTTAATCTGAGTTATGCAGTAAATTACAAAGCCTATCGCAATAGGTACCTACATATATTTAACAAAAAAAAATGATCGTTTGCACCCCGTTTTGTTCTTAGACTATCGCAATAGGTACATATTTAAATAAATAAAAAAAAAATTATATCCCGTTTTGTCCTTTTAAGAGATTTTTGTATATGTAAATAAGTATATTTACAGGAAATTTCTTCACAACTTCTTGGTGTCAATGTACCTTGACATGGCCTTGCGCAAGAGTTTCAAGTCCCTTGCTATTCAAGTGCAAGATATGACGGACCATTTTAAGTACTGTGCCATGCTTATAGAGGAGGAAGCAAAGAACAAACTGTAAGTCTTATATTATTCTTTTCATTTAATTGATACCCGAGATTTAAGGTGTCGCCTACTCAGATATCCTGAGTTCTAATCCCGCTTGGGCAAATGTTTGTATGATGAATACGAGCATTTGTTCCTATATCTGGCTGTTTAGTTATATTTCTATACAAATATATTTCTACCCGTTGCCTTAGTATTTAGCTTATTAGTATGATTAAAAAACTGTTAGATTGAGGATGAGACGAAAAACTTGATAGCGCACGTCACTTTACTCATAGTTTCATGAACTCCTTGTTTATTTGTTTCTTATATTTTCACGCACATCTCTCATTAAATAAAACTAGTTTTTCACGGGTTAATGCACGAAACTTTATTTATTTATTGACGTTTGGCAGCCTTTACAGTCTGCTTCTCGTCGGAATCAATTTTTTATTTAATTTTGTGGAGCTATCTTCGAAAGACAATAATCATATCAATAAATAAAATAAAGTTTCGTGCATTAACCCGTGAAAAACTTTTTATTTAACTCCTTGTTTCTTTCATCCTATAGAAAATACTACCAAAAAACATTATACCTAATTGTAAACTGCAGATAGATAATCATGAAAATTCATGTGGGGAAAAGCCAAATTTTAAATATTGCCATGTCTAAGGGTGCTCATAGCTTGCCCATATTGAGGCACTTGCGTAAGATTGCAGCTTCGTAAAAAAGAGTGAGAGTAACGCGTGAAAGTAAATGTTTTATAAAATTGAAAATACTCAGGAACCGAAGAGAGCTCGTCAAACAGTTGAGGCAGTTTAGAAACCACGTGAAGTCTGTCTACTACGACACCAACGTCATCATTGAAGGATTGAAAACAAACGTTGAAGTTAGTGCCTATTTGTATAAAAAATAACACGGAACTCAGAATAGTTTTGTGTAATAAAATGACAGCTTGAATATTCTAAATAGTGCGCTTTCTTGTCCCAGTCAGTCTCGACATCGTACGCTGAATTTGTGGTTTTGAACTTGCTTGGAGAAGCTTTGATGTGAACCTGAAATTCTCATCGCCTTATCAAAATATATGCGCCTACCTACTGATAGTAAACGATTATTCCTAACAGGTGCAAAAATCGCCATGTTTTTTTCTCATTTTCTTTTTGAGTGAATTCATTACTCTATCTTAATACCGCACTGAATCTACTTACTTGATCATCCTCATTACTCCCATAGAATCTTGCTCTCTTAATATAAAGGAGGTAAGGTTGTACTATCCAGTAACACAGTGTTTTGTCTCTCTTAACCAAATTACAAAATTTTATTTGAGTAATAAAAACAAAACACTGCTTTAAGTCGGTATAAGAGAGTTTGGTAATTATAGGATTCTGCGTTAAACGCTGAAATACGCAGCCGGTACGCGAACAGCTGGCAGCGCGCGCGCACCGAGCAGAACGACGAAACAATCAGGCTGAAAGAGATCAAACCTTTGACTCAAATAGAGTACTACAAACAGAGGAGCGACCACGAGCAAAGGGTGCATGCTGAAATTGAACTGCTCATCGCCATTGCCATCAATGTAAGTGGTTATCGCTTCTTTTTCGCAAAACAGGGTGATATTTAAGTAAGTCATGCTTCAGAAGAAAAATAACCTTTTTTAATTTGAAACTGAGGCCGTATTAACAACTCATCATACGAGGCCAAAAAACAGTTGCAGCGGGATGCCGCTATACTGTGCGCAATAGTGATGTCTCTATGGAATTACTTTGCGTTCAAAATGTGATATGGATTCAGTACAAAATCACGAAATAGAAAGTAGCCAGAGGATCGACTACCGCTATCCTCGACAATAATCAACTAATCTTGTCACGATTAATTTCTGCTTGAAACTGCGTTAGAACCTTTGCAGCCATAAATAAAGTCAATGGGTGATAAAAATTAAATTTATATATCCAATCTCGTTTTAATATCGTACTACCTTATGAAATGAGGATTTCATTCTAAATTGCTGACCTAACAATAACTTACTTATTTAACGAAAAATATACAATGTTAAGAATGCGGTTAATCTTAGCTTCAATTTTGCAGGAAACTCTTGCGAAAGTGGATTCATGGATGAATAAATACGACGAAGATATGGAAGCAACGGACCTCAAGATTCAGATCATGAAGAATAAATACATCGCGATCGTGGAAAAAAGAGAGAACTTGGAAGAGACGGTGACCTTTTATTTGACATTAGTTTCTCTACAATTTTATGATTACTATCTTTTAGGAACTCTTCAACAATGAATACATTGTTAATATTTATCTAAAATCTTGGCATAAAATATCGTCGCCATACAACTTGCTAGATAAGAAGTAGTTAAATACTACTGCGCGTAATACATGTAGTATTTTGAATCATTATTTTGTACTTTATTTCTTAGATTCTCACGCACACCACTCATTAAAGAAAACAAAGCTTCAAAGGTTTAAATGCGTTAATTTATTCGTTTCTTGACGTTTCGCATCCTTTTCAGGCTGCGTCGGTCGTCGGAATTATGATTTTTATTTACTTTCTCGGGCTACCTTCGAAAGACTTTTCATAATTCTGACGACACAGCCTGAAAAGGATGTGAAACGTCAAGAAACGAATAATGTAACGCATTTAAACCGTTGCAGCGTTATTTTATTTTTATAATATTTTGTACGTTAAAAGGATGGCAAATAAGCATACTCATGGCCTGCCTGATGGTAGACCACCAGCCCACCAGGCGTTGACGTTGCAAGCGTTAAACGCTTGCGACGCATATACCAAAACTATTACTCGCACCGCGTTAATCATAATAATCATAATTAAAATCATTTATTCAGATTAGGCTGTTACAAGCACATATGAATGTCTAGAAGCTACGCCATCGGTTCGTAAATCTACGGCGGGAGTCCTTGTACTGAGAAGAACCGGCAAGAAACTCAGCAAGGGCTGTTTTTTTCTCCCTGTTTTATCGTTTACAGAGTCGTCAAGTTGAAAAATGACTTCAGAGATGATTCATGACGTCACTTTTCATTACATAAAGAAATTATACATTAATTATTCACCTGCAGATTGCTGTGTCACACAGTATAAATACAAATAGAGTTATTAATAATGGGTGCAATTAAACATTTACATCTTAAATATCAAAATAGTTAGGACAGACTCATCTCCGCTGGCAGCACCCGTTCACGAGCATGACGCATGACCATCGCTTCGCTCAACCATATTTTAGGGAACGTAACGACCCGCCTCGTTGCCTACCCTGACCCAATCACCTACTCCCTGGAGCCCTAAAACCTTACTCACCGACAGAAATTCAAAACACCAAGAGGTAGTGTTATTTTACTGTGGTCTTCTGGAGGTTACCGCCCCAGACGGGCGCTCCAATATTAGCAGAAAGTATACTGTGCCCTACAACTTTTAAAGGATTAAAATTTCCTCCCACAGGTCGCTAAACATGCGGTACTCATAAAGGATTGGGTCAACTTCAAAGAAGCGCGTGAAGAGGCACGCCTGTACCGCGAGAAGATGACCAATGCAGCCATCGCTGTCCAGGCCTGGTGGAGGGGTCTGCTGGTCAGGAACCAACTGGGACCGTACAAACCACAGCCCAAGAGGAGGTGGGCCGTTGCCGGTGACAAGGGCAAGAAGAAAGACTCTAAGACTAAGAAATGATTCTAGGTACTAAGGCAACATACCGCAGAAGGATGTGAAACAGACACCATAAAGCTAATCCTTGTGAAATTAAACTACTCAAAGTAGATTATTTTAGGAGTTTCCCATACGCGATCACATGAACATGATTAAATTTAAGTATTATACTTAATTAGATAGATATTTGCACGGGGAAACTAAAGTAATAAGGGTATAGTAAAGGTACTTTGTTTTATGAATGAATGAAATGAAAGTTTTATGAACTGGTTTGAATAACTAAAAGTGCACCGTTGAAAAACTCGATCTGATGTGTCTGCATGCAGCAGTGCCTACATAGTTTTACTGTGCAAACAAATAGGATTTATCCTAAATAAAGCAATCTTAATAATGTCTGCCGTTCAATATAATAAACGACCCCTCAGGGGGCATCAAAGTGAAAACTCTGTTTCCGCTTGTAATAGTTACTATTTATTATTATATTTTATAGTTTGTATTTCTTAGATGATTGATGATTATTGTAAATTATTTTAGATACATTTTTGTATTTAATGTACTTTGAGAGAAGAGCTTTTAATAAATAGAGTTAAAGAAAAAAGATTTTCCTTTTCAACTCTTCGTCCTAACTTCAGAAGCGTGTATAAAACCTTTGGTTTAAAATCATACTATTCTTGATTAAATGATAAAATACTGTTTAATTATTATATTTACATATAAATATTTAAATTACAAACGCTTAAAACTATTTAATGTCTACAAACTTAAAATTACAATGAACTGCTTAAATAAATAAAATTTACACAATAAAAAATATCACCCCAGCGCCGCCGTCACGAATGGTGCCCAATGGCAGCACTTCCACGTTGGTTAGCAAGACTAATCCGTTGACCAAGGTAGCTGCCAGCTTTTTGATCACCACACTGAAAAAAGTAATTTATATAACTAGTTGAGTTAACCGATGAATAGCCAAATATTGTTTACTAAAAAATAAATTTCAGTCTCTGAAAGACCAACTGTTCTGTTGCATTTTACATTATCATTTCAGTTAATCAAGTATCATGCAGACGTGGCGGGAAACTCGACCAGCGCTCATTTGGTATGAGAGACCATGGTCTTCCAACTCACCGACGCGAGTTCCGCAATGACAGCCAAATGGCAAGAGACAGAGTGCTCCTGTCAAGCAAAGTCCCGATATTGGCTGAAGGAAGAGTTGCAGCCAGTAGCCAGCCTTTCCCTGAAAGACAGCTAGGAAGCGAGCACACTTAGCTGCGTTTTCAGAGGAAACTAAAAGATCACTCTAAAGACGCAAACATAGTGGCTCGTCCCATTGCCTCTTCAAAAATAAGGAGGATCATGGATCTGCTCCTAGACATCCCCTACACCAAGTATTCCTGTTTTGCGAGGTGAGCTAGAATCACTACGCCTAAAATAAATCAATTAAAATATAGGAATTTTTAATAAATAATATCGGTATATTTTTAATTGAAAAATACAGGAATTATTTTCCACGTCCTAAATAGTGCCTCAGGCTATGACAGGGCTATGGCTATCCATCCACATATTTTGCAGGCAGCATATACCTAAAATGTACCATTGAACAGTTACCTTTAATAACTTTTTTGTTGCTTCATTTTTGCACAAAAAAGCTCACAGACGCGTGATTCAAGCGGATGGAACTCGCGCTTGCACACTGGTCCCAAGCGTAAGTGGTCCGGGATATGATGTCCGTGAGCGGCATATATGTAATGGCGTTGCTCGTGCGCTCTTTGTATTTATCTACATATCTGTATCCAATTTTGAGGCATAAGTGTGGGGCCGGCATAAACTGTGACAGTTTTCAAAAATGCTAATGACATTGACGTAAATTACAGAATGCCAAAGTTCTCTTTAGTAAAAGGACATTTTAGATAATTTTAAGAAATCTTTTAATTAACCATTTCATTGTTTAAGTACTTTTTATTTAGATTATTTTGAATAAGCATAGGTGCAAAGGCAAACCGTTCGGAACAAACATTATGGAGAAGGTATTGTTACACAAGATATGCTCGTAATGCAAAAAAATTTTTTGAAGCTTCATTGACACTTTTCGGCAAAGTCTTATGCCCCTTATGAGTTAAGTTTCCGTAACTCCATCCTAGGGGAATAGAGATAAAAAACGGCAAGGTAACTGTGGTGACATTATCATTCCAACTCACATCGTGACATTACCATTCGTCATAGAACGTGACCAATGGCAATACAAGCACATCCCAGAGTTTTAACTCCCATCCCGGATTCATCTCGTCCTATGGACTATTTGAGCGGATAGGTGAAAGGGGGGGGGGGGGGGGATAAGTCCCATTTTATTTCGTTGCTTTAACAAGACGCTGGCAATGCGTCACTCGATTTCTGAGGATTAAAAAGACAAGGCGTCAGAATGGCAAGTTCCTCTACTTGCATATGCCGTATCAGCTAACTTTGTAATTGAAATTTACTTAACATGAGGTGGAGTATTTGTTAGACCACAGGTAAAAGCAGGACTGATGAAAACTCGTGCTCTCCGTAGACTTAAAATAATATTCTTATTCCATCCGACATATGATAAAAACTAAAAACCCATGCCATAATAATCAAAATCATTTATTCAGTTTTTTTATTTTTTTTATTTTACCATATGGTTTGACTGAGACCAAATAAGGTATCAACGACACCGAGGCAAATTTGGCCATATAGTAACCACCAAGTGTTCTTATTGTTAAATATTAATCAAACTTTTAGTCAACTTCGGCTCACAGCGGAATAGATAAAACTACGTCCGCACAAGGATCTGAACATTTTCCGCCCAATACGTGTCAAGATAACAATTGGTAAGTAATACCTTTAACTCCTAACACATAGCGTATGCACGCCAGCTACAAGTAATCTCACAACACATTCATGTGTGTCTTCATCCATCCATCATCAATCATCATCATCAGCCTATAAATGTAAACTGCTGGGGCGCAGGCCCTCTCTTTTGTTGGATATCGGTCAATGGATGGCCCGCTGAACGATACCAGTGTGCATTCGTGGGTACTAACGACTGCAAGCGCATTCTGGGACCAACAGCTTACAGGTCGCGGCACGTTACTCTAGCGCTGAACAAAATGCGGAGGGGATAGCTTCGCATGGGTACGACTGGAGAGCCAATCGGCACAACGCACGCCCACCCGCGCACCTCGTTTTCCCCCGAGACATCTTAATTTTTACTTCTGTGCAATAACGATCAGCGCTAGAGTTTCGTGCCGCGACTTATAGCGTTCCTTCCGAAGCACGACCGAGTTAGAGATATACATTTTTGGTGAGGTGTGGCCAAAGTAAAGAAGTTGCCTACATAGCAGAAATGTTCCCTCTATAATCTATATATATTGCCATTTTGAATAAACTGTTAACTGGAGAAGCAAATGATCCATGCAGCCACTGTCTGTTGTAATTGTCTGTTAACTGAAACCTTACTTAGTAGGTAACTTCTTACAAAAATAGAGAATCAGAATAGTTTGTAAGTTTCTCCCATTACATTACCTTAATAGAATAACAATAACAACCATGACCGAATAAGATGCAGCTATATATACATATTTATGAGAGCGTATAAATGACAATCCACCATCATTATCAATAAATGTAGGTACTATACATACTTATACATAAAGATGATTGTATGATGCTGGTGTCCTTATATAATTATGTATCTTTATATGATTTCAGTTTACCGTACTTTATTTCGTCAATGTTTGTTTCAATAATAGAAGACACCGTTACTCAGCTGAGGATTCTTGGTAAGATTTAGCATTTAGCGGATGGAGTCGAATCTTATCTACATATACTCTAAGACTTCATTGACGTGTTTGTAACACTATACCATGAAATTTCAGACGAATGTAATAACGAGCTGCGCATTCACAAGACATGGTCGGACATGCCATTACACGTGGCGCTAAAGTTTGGCGTGGAACAGCTGCCGATCACCGATGAGCTTGAGAGCATCGACCCTCATAAGCTTACCTGTATGGCTTACAAGCTCGACAAACTGGACGCCGATAGGTGATAAATATGTACATCAA
Source organism: Chilo suppressalis (assembly GCA_902850365.2). Classification (NCBI taxonomy): domain Eukaryota; kingdom Metazoa; phylum Arthropoda; class Insecta; order Lepidoptera; family Crambidae; genus Chilo; species Chilo suppressalis. Next base: position 4,853,331 of record OU963910.1, read on the forward strand.
CCCACCAAGACAGTAGTGCTTTTTTATAATACCCCCAATTTGCAAACCAACATGATTAAGGCATGGTACAAATATCTTTACTGTATTAAGGTCAATACGAAATGAAAAGATGGTTAAGTTGTCAATAAGAGCAAACACTCTAATTGACAACCATCTTTTGTGCACAGTATTAGTAATTAAAAAATCTTTGATGTCATAACTCGCTTCGAAACCACTTCCACTTCACATTGGATTTCATCTAACGAAATTCTTATTTAAAGCGCTGAGAGCGCTCTTGATCAATGTAGAGCAAGATTGTTTTTTCAGCGCTCGTTGATCAAATAAAGTTTATTTTTTTGGAAATCATTTTTGCATTTCGTTTATTGGTGCTCTTTGCTCACCCAACACCTAGCTAGAGTGACCGCCTCTCTTGTTCTACTTCAGTGCAGATGCTGAAAGTCAGACCGTAGACCGTAACCATCGAGAGGTTGCTTCGACATTATTATTACGTTCTTATCCTCTCCTCGTAGAACTCAATTTGCTGTTCCCCAGATGGACACTTTTATTTCTTGTTGTGCCCTTAATCGATTTCTAGCTTATTCGAGGGCTAAATTCGCAATCAAAAATCGAGAATTCTTTGTTCAAATTGGAAGCATTATACAACTAACAGTTGAGGACATTTTAAGCTGTGGAGGAAAACGCGTGAAAAAATCTACACAGCATTAAATAATGATGTAACAATATTTAGTAAATATTATATCGTAACACAATACAATATTACTTGCTGATGCAATCTTGCATTGGCTATCGCAAAGATGACTTCCGGAAGCAATATTTAGTAAAAGTATACCACATCGCATCACCTAATAGTTACTGAAGTTGACCTGCCTGATGATAAGCATTTACTACCTATCCACATAGACCAGTTAGCTACATAATCGATCGATCGATCAACATAGAAGACACGCTTAGTCACTAATCAATTAAACTAATTTCCAGAAAGCTAGTCACCAATACGTTTGTTGAGACGTACCAAGACTTGACGATTGACAAGACATACTCCACACTGTTAGAGCGAGTCAACAAGACCTTCAACCTGGACGACCATCGAGAATTCTTAAAGGAGGACGAGGCTAAGAACAGAGTGTAAGTTCCACATCACTTTTTGACTTCTATAATTGTTACTACTTACCCTGATGAAATTAATCATGTCCATATTTTATCACAGATTACGCCGTGAATTATGCAAGCAAATAAGACAACAGCGAAATCACATCAAAACAGTTATCTATGACACCGACGTGACTATTGATGATCTTAAAACACAAGTTGAGGTAAATTGTTAAAAAGTGTTAAGTTTCCAAAGTAACATTACGTAAAACATTTGATATCCTTAAATAGACTTCTATCTTACCATGTCAGACTCTATGCATCAAAGTAATATCGTACTGGATCAATAAGTAAGCAAGTCCATGCTATCAGCAAAGATATAAAGTTAATATACATACTAAAGAATACAAAAATTAGGTACCATTACAATACCTAACGATGAACCCCCATTATTTACGCAATATCATCTGTAATGGTACCTTTGTAATCAATACAAGTACCAATTGTAGTAAACAAAAATTGCTTTTTTTTATCAGCTTTTCGTTCTTTTGGCAGGACGCCCAATTGTATTCCGAATGCCGTAGTCGCTACGTGGAAAACTGGCAGCGCGCGCGCACCGAACAGCACGTACAGATCATAAAGGAACAGGAGATCAAACCTTCGGAGACCATCGAGTATTACAAACAGAGAGCAGACCACGAGCACAGAGTCCATTCCGAAGTTGAAATGCTTACTAATGTTGCTATAAACGTAACGTAATTTTGTAACGTGTTTTTCAGGAACACAAAGTTTATCCTATTTCATAATCATTAGCGTATCATATCATAATGTATCCTTGGCCTGCATACGAAGCACTGTACGTTTGTCTCTCCCATACGCCCACCCACGGCCTACTAGAGCTGAGGTCCGAGCGAGACTTAGAAACGTCCTCTAGTTACGCCAAAGAGCAACATGACCGACGCGGTTATGAGTTGCGACGACGTTCCTTAGGCTCGGATGGTCTTGTGCCTAGTTAGCTTCAGGTTCGAGTTGTCTAGAGGCGCCAGACAGAGAGGAGACTCCCCCCGTGGGGAGATGCCCTCCGCCTGGATACCTCCAGAGGCAATCGCCAATTCACGGCTTGAGGTCCCCTTAGAATCTCGCCGTCTCCAAACCCGGTGACGCTGTAAAAGTCATCTGCGACCAACAGCATACACACTCAAAAAAAAAGCCTAGATACATAGATGCCAGCAACTCGTCATTCCAGCCTTGAAAATACTTAAAAGGACCTCGACGTCCCAAGCCCGATGACGCTGTAAACGTCATTTTTTTATACATAGGTCCGACAAACCTCCACCCACCTGATGTTAAATGACGGTGGAGTCTAGACGCGAAGAAACAAACTCACTTTCGCATTTAAATATTAGTTAGTTAGAATATTAACTGTTTACACAGGAAACTATGCAAAATGTTGAAAATTGGATGGACAAATATGACACCGATATGGAGAAAATCGATCTTAAAATACAGATCAAGAAAAACGAATATCACGACATGTACGAAAACAGGATAAGGCTTGAAAAAACGGTAAGTATTCCGCCGTTACATTGGTGATTTTACTATGTACGAGTATGACTAAATTCCACCAAAAACATTCTGTAAAAAACTATCCAAGTCTCGATAGAGCTGCTTGTTTATTTCTAAAAAGTAATGAAATCTAGACAAAGTCGTGCCAAGTCTAAGGTTCCTTACTGCGATTTCTTTATTATTATATTTAATGTTGTGTGACTTGGCCGTTGAAGGGTACACAAGGGTACAAAACCAGGTGCTACATGACACCATGTGGCACGACTGTCTAGATTTCATTACTTTTTAGAGATAAACAAGCAGCTCCATCGGGACTTGGCTAGTTTTTACCAGAATGTTTTTGGTGGGATTTCACTTCTTTTTGTAGAAACGTGGACATATTGATTATTTTATTAGATTTTCTTATTTTTTGATTCTGATGATCATGAGTGAGTGAGTATCATAAATGAAACTTTGCTTTCGCTTAACTTCGGAACTAAATGACCTACAGACTTGAAATTTTGGATTTTAAGTATGTTATTATAGCTTACTGGATGACGAAAATTTCTGCGTTCTGGACTTAGCCAGGGGTTCTCAAATATGGACCTGAAAATGCGGCGAAATGGTTCCAGTGTTTGCTTCGCGCTCGACTTTGCGGGGGCTTGCTGTGCCCCCCGATCCAGTAGAACTAGGTATCTTGGCAAACGTTTGATATATTAAGGTTTTCTAATAGTAGAAGATCCAAACCTACATCGACCTTCACCGAGCTGATAATAGAATGAAACATATTTTATCATGAATTTAGTATATCAGAAAATATATATAGTATATCAAAGTAGGGTATCCGTTGCCGTAGTGCGATTCAAACATAGCGATTTTTGATTTTGTATTGCGAAACGAACAACATATATACCTACTAGTTTATTGTTTTTTTAATAAATCTATCTATCTACTTAGACATTTTACCCGCATATTTGGAAAAGCGGACAGCCGCCTAATCCCACCATACTCCACTTCAGACGGAGATAACCCATTTCGTGGTCTTTCGAGTCGGGTATGAACGACCTGTGGCCGAATTATGTAAACTTAAAAGTGAAAGAGAGAGTTAGACAGCCTCCTGATATTTTAACGGCAATCTTTTGTTCCACAGATTGCAAAGCACGACCAGCTTATGAAAGACTGGATCCACTTCAAGGAGGAACGCGAGAAGGCGCGCCTGTACCGAGAAAAGATGACGACATCAGCCATCATAGTGCAAGCTTGGTGGCGTGGATTGCTCGTGCGCAGGCAACTTGGACCATACAAGGTCTCCAAGAAGAAGGGCGGAAAGAAGAAATAAATTTAAGAAAAACTACCTAATAATTACTGCTATGCTTTACTGATTTTAGAATGATATTATTTTTGTTTATTAATTATTTCTCCTTTATTAATTAAGACCCATTGTTAGGTTTTAGGATTTTTTTTTCATGTTGAGTGTTTCTGTCCTAATATTGACAAGGAATTGTTTTACTTATATCTTTGTACCTCTGAATATTTAACTAAAATTTTGCGACAAGATGCTGATGATGCCATGATGAATTGATGATGCATGCACAGCGGAGAATTCGACTAAATATCTTCTTATAGCTAGGTAAGTAAATAAAATAACACTGTTACTTTGGCATTTATTTAGCGTAAATATTCATATTAAAGTACTTCTAGTGAAACAAATGCAGTTTCTTTAATTTTATCCGTCCCAGGGAACCGCAAATTAGGTCATACGGACTATCCCAAGTGTACCACAGACAATGCACGATATTTTTACAGTTCTCAAGAGAAACTCCTTCTAGTGCTCCTCCGAACGACGAATGTAGGCTGCATAGGTACCTTCCCTTTTGTTTGGTGAGATGGAAAAGTTCTGCCCAGTCCATTCTCGTAAGTTCCTCAACCAAGACTTTGGGTGGGTCTGACGTTACAGGTCGACAACTATTATGACATAAGGATATGAAAAATAGATAGTAGCCGATTCTCAGACCCACGGAATATGCATATAAAATTTTATTAAAATCGGTCATGCCGTTTCGGAGGAGTATGGTAACTAACATTGTGACACGAGAATTTTATATATAAGATAATACGTAACCCGATACTCAGTCCTCATCATATAATAAAAACATGGGTTTGTGTTAATATTATAAAAATGGATATATTATAATCGATGATATTGGGCCCAATTCTGGCGTGCCATATCTAAAACTAACTAAAATTAGATATAGAGTTGTCAAATTCAATTTGGTATTCAGTAATGACACAATTATCTCTAAATTTAAAATTGACGTCGCTAAGTTATTCAACTTACATTTAGATGATTAAATGGTATTCTGAAACGAGTTCTAAATGGTGTCGATCCTGGCGTGATTCTCTAAACTTAAAATTAAATTTAACATCAGTCTCTCTTTTTCATTCTGTATAGAGAATGACTAGGAAACACTGTTGTCAAATTTAAGTTTAGCTTTAGAGAATCATGCCAGAATCGACATCATTACCTGCTTATATTTAAAGTAACTAGTAGTCTGTAACATGCATTCCAATCAAATATTCCAATCCAAATGTTATTTTGACATTAAGGATATTCGATATACATCGATGCATCGACAACATCGATGTTTGTAATGAAAAACATCGAATCGATCCGATGTTTTGAAAAGCTTTCAATATACTCGATGCATCGATGTTTAAAAAAACATCGAATTGGTAATACAGTTTGACCACGTAGTGATAATATCCTCTTTTTGGTTTAACCTCAGTAAAAAAAAACTTAAGTTTGACCACTAAAATTTTACTTACTGTTATGAAAGCATTCCGAATTCTCTAATATGGCTCCGATGTTGGCAGCACTGCGCAAGAGTCAGTGCAGTGACAATAAAAAATAACTACGAGTTTCTATGTTTATAAACATTTAATAACCTTTGGTTTTGTGAAACAAACTAACATTGAAGTATATTTCTAATATTCTATTGACAGACAGCAAAAATTTTTAAATTTAAGAAAAAGTACTTGATGTTTGAAATACATCGATGTTTTCATCCGATACATCGATTGACATCGATTGACATCGATGTATAGTTGCGATGTATCGAATCAAAAAATACATCGATGTTTTTTCAGAGTGGACACCCCTATTTGACATTAAATGTAGGTACTTTAGACTTTAATGTATTATTTGTTCCATCCTTTGTTTTTAGTGGTTTTGTTTTTTATGAAGCAGTTTTTAATATTTGTTAGAACTGTTTTTATTTCCCACTTTTTATAAAGCTAATCAAAGTAACCAAATACGAATTGTAATTGAGAAGTTTGTTATTATATATCCGAAATTACTTGGCATCTGCACCAAATGAACAATTGGGAGAAACAAAAAAAGATAAAAATAGGTTACGCATCTCGGATTATACAATAAATGAGAACAAAATCTTCACAAAACAGCCGAGGGGATAATTACAACCTCTTAGGGTAAGGCCAAACGAGCGTAATTTTGTGAGTGGCGAGTCGCAGAATTTCGGTCGCAGAAATTCTGCTGCATTCGGTTTCATACAAAAAGGCAGTTGGTGCCACACGACAACGCAAAATGAGTTGTCTGCCGACTCAATGCGCATAAGCTCGTTGAGCAATGGCAAAACATTTTAAGTTTAGGCTTAGAGAATGTAATGCCAGAATCGCTCCCATTGTACATGCCGATAATTATAGAATGTTTCAATTAATTATGGCTGTTGGCACATCACTATAGAAATGTCAACGTCAATGTGATCACGTGACCACCTTTTACCATATCCGCCAATCACAAAAAAGTTTTCTGTCAAATAAAATGCAACTAACTTCATGTGAATACAGAAAAGTTATATTTTCAGCTTTATTTACTAATTTGTTATGCTGAAAAAAGAAAAGGTGAGTCGGGAAACTCAGGAAATAAATCTACAATGAAACAGAAGTAATGGAAAAGAAATATTCACCGTAAAATTTCTTATTTTTTGTACTATCGGTGAATTAGTATTGCTCCCTCCTTCAGGTTAGAAGTGCTATGCCATGTCAGTTCGTTGATGGTATGCCGTTCTGCATAATTTACGTGTAAAATCATCGTTTATTAGTGATCCGAAATCTCAAGTTGGTGCTGTGAGTGTTTCAGTGAAATCTATTGTCCGCAGGAGGCGATGAAGACTAAAATTGACAAGAATAAAAGTGGCGATAGCGATACAGAGGTATGTTGTTTTTTCATTATTCGCAAGTTAGCATAATCTTGTTAGTGTTCCGTAGATTCGAATTTATATTTACATCTCGTACCCGTGTTTCGAATCAGGTTTCTGTAGAAACTCGTCAGGTTTGTTTCAATAATTGCAAGCTTGCAAATTTAATAAATAGATCGTCGTTTATGATAAAACTACCTACATTCCGTAATCTTTCCATATCAATTAATTGAGCTATTTGGTAAAGCATAATCAAATGATACTAGTATAGTAAGTATTATCATACTATGATAATACATTATACCTACCGCTTGCTATTATCCCAAATGTCTTATATTTTTCTTTCTAATGGTAAATCTATAGTTCAAAACATTATAGACAAAGTATTTACTTATAAAACTATTTAATTTAAATGAATGGAAACAAAGTTTTAACCCATAAAAAAGACTAATTAACTAACATTATATATGAATAAAATGTTTATGAAATAAACTTATGACTTAAATGAAAAACAGTAAAATACATTTTTATAGACAGAGCACTGTTAGAATTTATATTTTCAAAAGGTAAAATATTGTATTGAATCAAACTCAATTAAAATGATTGTGTCAAGCATTTGAAAATAAATGTTTTTTTTTCTAAAAAGTTAAGAACCACTAGTCTATGGAATTCGCCAAGCCAAAATTATGCGACTAGCGTGAAAAAAAAATATTACTCGAAATTTATGAGTCCCCAAACTTCATTTTTTAAAACTTGCTGTTAAAATGACATTGCTTTGTATAGCATAGATAAGAGCCGTCACATATCTGTGAGACGCAGTACTGCCTAGACAATCGTTTTTAATTTAAAGAATTAGAAATATTTGTGATATTTTTTTTTTATTGAAATATGTAACAGAATGACAATTATGTGTGGTGTGGTGATGGTATTCAAAGTTGTTAGGCACTTAATCTAGATTTAATCAGATAATTTAAATCTAACAATACTTTCATACCTTCATCAATCCAATTTTGGTATGGAAATAAATTGGGAGTATTAGAAATAGGCTCTGGCTAATGTTTTGAAAATAAGACATGGATGGGAACATTACTTCTACAGGAGGGCATTCCAATCCAAAGACAAGATATTTCCAAGTGGCATATACATCTCTTCACCTTGTAGACAATAACTGCTGGCACTCAGTCTGTAGAGTTAATAGTTTCATCTTATACTGCTGCTTAAAACTTACCTCAATTTCTAATTATACATACATATAAAATCAAAAGCTGCAATTTGGTCTTTTCTTCTATCTTACACATACTTTTATTCATTTTTAATTGAACACAAAACAAAAATACAACAAAATTCATTTATTCTATCTAGGGTTTTACAGCACTTGTAAAGTTAGGGAAGCCATCAGTTCCCAAATGTACTGGGATTCCCAATCCTAATTTATTGTACTGACAAGAACCGGCAAGTAACACAGCAAGGGCGGTTTTTTCTCCCTGTATTATGTATCTAATACTAGTTTTTCATGAACTTTGTTAATTCTCAATATAAACAATTAAATAAAAATTTGACCTAATAATTTATTTATTATTTTTAATGAAATAATAAATGCTAATAAAATTTTATTTAACTTTTGTTTAACTGCAACTGCTAGCACAAAATTTATTATTAATTTAAATCAAATCATCAATTTTCGGTGTAGTATGAAGTCACATTCCATTACTTAAATTAGTTTAGAAATACTAAATAAAATAAGTGAACTTTACCTTTTTAGTATAAGGAGCAGCTTCAGAGACAGGGCTATAGGAAATTAAAAATAATTGTTATTTTATTAGCTTTATTTCTTAGGAAAATATTTTAACACAAAAATTTTATAAGTTATATTTTTTCGTCTACTACTTTTATTAATATTTGCACTGCTTAAGAGTTTTTGCAATTTAACCTTAACAGCTTGTTATCAGATCCTCGTTAAAATAGCTACCTACCAGTATAGCTGCTTAGTGAATATTGTTTAGATATTGGTTTTTTTATTTCTTTTTACCAATGACATTGGAAAGTCTTTGCTAAGCCTTCGCTGTTTGTCTGTTTGATTGTCAGCAGGCTGTATAATATACACCGGTACCAACTGGTACTTACCACTCCACCATGAAGGTTGTCAATAATTAAGTAGGTAAGTATTTTTAAATGATTACAAAATGTGTTTTTCTATTGCTGCTTTAACAATTTATAATATAAAGTTGAAAAGGTTCCGCACTTTGTGCGATGGTATGGAACACTTTGTGTGCGAGTGTGACTCATACTTGACTCCTTTTTATTTGCCTTTTTAATTTATTTGACTGCTATCGACGTAACAATAGTTTTTACACACAGAACTTAATAATTTAGTAAAGAAACTAATCTATGATGTTGTTGTAAGCTAAGCTAAGTTTGTATAGTAATTGTAGATTTTGGTCTAACATGACCCTGCGGACACCAATGAAACTCCCATTTCAATATTATCTAAGCAGTACAGCAGTCATAAACATTCAGTGCTACGTTTTTATATAATCTCTCTTGAAAGATGTTAACTAAACACACACACTTTTATCTTAAATACATAAATAGTTTCAAGTTTGGGCAGCACACGCCGCACTTTCTGCGCGCAGGCAGTGATTGAGCCGCATCCGCATCGCCTGCGCCTCACACATTCCGACGCGAATTTAAAAACGTTCGATTGTGTTTTTTTTATGTGTGTATTTTAGTTGCCAGTAAATTTAAACAATTGATGGAATTTTGCAGCAACCGAGGTTTCAATCTGGTAGTTAAAACTTTTTACTCTTCTGCTTGACGTATCCTATTTATTAATATGGTTTACAATGTTTCTTTTTTAATTATTTTGCATTTTGTCAAAGGAACATCAAGTTATGTTTACGTGCATTATCTAATTGGTACTACTATCGATGCACGAACTACTTTTACTGGAATTTTGTACGATTTTTTATTTATTCTTGCATATTGCAAAAAAAATATATTATTATTAGGTAGTAAGATGAGACTGGACATAAAAATAATATACTATTGGAAGAACAGATTTTGTATTGTTTGTTATTTTTACTACTCTAATAAAGTAAAATAAATAAAATTTTACTAGAATAAATTACACGCGGTCCAGGCATCAGACCCGATTCGAACCCGCACCGGCGGTCGGGCGGGCGCACTTGATTGTGAAACGTGCAAATTTGAAGCCCGTTATCAGACGACAGACCACGCGGAATTTTCTTTAGATTTCTAATTCTAGCAGGTAAATGTTTAAAATTAAAAACATAATAAACTAAAAGTAAATTAATTCACGAATTCTAATCTCATATAAAAATCCGGACAAGAGCGAGTCGGACTCGCCCACTGAGCGTTCCGTACTTTGTAGGTACGCAACATAAACGACCGTACCTTTTTTTACGTCAACTTAGAATTTTTATTTTGTCACAGCTTTAAGGGACAGTAGAAAAAGGTATCGAGTTTTTGATATATGGAGTGAGTATATGGTTTAAATTTCAACTCGATACCTCTAGTTAAAGGGTCTTGACAGACAGACAGATAAACGGCCATAACTTATTCAATATTTAATTCAGAAGTTTAAGTTTTACACAGCTTTAGGGACTATAGACTTTTGTTTGTACCTTTGTTCTCGAGATAAAGAGTCTTGACAGGCACACATAAAACGCCGTATCTTTTTTATGAGTTAGCTAGGAAGTTTGATTTCTGTATAAAATTGGCCAAATTTAAAATTAACAAGAAATCGAAAAGTATGAGCAATAAGAGATCATGGATATGTTAATCGTGAACTGGTGACATTGAGATGTGTGTAATATTTTATCAGATTAAAGTCGCCGCTGATACTTTCACTGTCGCATGAGCATGATCGAGTTTCCAAATAGGTACATTCAATAATATTAAAGTACTAATGTGTACCCAACCCACGTCTTTCGTCTGCGCCGAAAAAATAGTATCCCATACAAACTTCCAACCTAAAAATTTAGGGGGTTACCGCTCCTTTAAAGAATGATTTCTGGGATAAAATCTATCCCAAGTCCTATCCCGAGATTTAAACTACCTCTATATAAAATTTCATCTCAATCTCTTCTGCGGTTTAAGTGTGAAGAGGTAACAGACAGACGGACACTTTCGCATTTCAATACTAGAAAGATATCGCGCTTCCATTTGCTCTAGTTAGTAATTCCCAAACATTAACTTTTCTACCATCTTTGACTACACTAATTCTTTCTCAAGGCATACGGGTATTCATAACCTATAAATTAAATAACCTTGTAGATAGGCAGTATTCTAAGAAGAAACAGTTGTCTTATTAATTCACGCAAATTGCGAGATTGGTACGTCGTTTTTGCGAGTCCCCGATATTTCGACAATGTTGCAAGTGCCATAATCACGGAGTAGCAAGGTACTTACATTACATGGTAACAATCCCGAGAATTACATAAATTACTATGATAGTTTTAAAACAGAAGAAATTATTTTCAGTTACCTATAACATAATATCTGCTTTGATATCTGATGCATAATTCTTATCTGCCGTAATCGTATATACCACCAATAAAAGTGTCATTAAAATTAAATTTACGTTACTATCATCAACTTGTCACATTAACCGACCGATTTAACTTCGATAATAAATCAGTTAACTTTGGTATGCAATTTGGTATTTCTTAATCTAGGTATCCATTCTTTTCAATACTTCGGATGTTGCGGATTTTATGTAAAAAAAATATTTTAACAATAGTTTGAGAAGGCTTTTCTTTAGAAATGGTAATGCTTAAAATAAAAACTATGAAGTAATTGTCAATAATATTTTAAAAGCATGGTTAGCATTTCAATCTACCAAAATTTCAATTATCAAGTAAATTAGGTCTACTTACGTAAATCTGGTCTAAGTCGAAGGCCTTAATTGTACTTTTCTTGATTCTATATGTATTACGATCGAGCTCACGCGATTTTCACCAAATCATCATCATCAAAGTTATTAAAGTGCTCAAAGATTTGAATCAAACCATTACGACGCAGTTATGAACTGTTGATTCAATGAGCATGAAAACTCTTTTGGTAGCGCGTTCGATGACCATCTTCTGCATGAAACGGAAGCAATGAAATTAATCGCTGCCCGCCGCCTTAGGTCATACGAGTTGGTTTGGTTGAAAGCGAGAAAGTTATATTGCTATCTGTTTTACTGCTACTTTACTTGATAGACAAAGAATATTTTAGCGTCTGCCCGCGACTTTATCTGCGTTGAAATATTGGTTTCCCATACAAACTTTCACCCCGTCCGTCATTAGATGATTCTTTCTGGGATAAAACCTATCCAATATCTGTACCAAATGTCATCTAAATCGATTCAGTGGTTTAAGCGTGAAGAGGTAACAGACAGATAGACAGACACACTTTCGCATTTATGATATTAGTATGGAAATGGATATTTTTGAAATAAAATTTTTAATAGCATCCATGATCGTTATATAGGACGCGATTTATTTAGCGCCCAAAAATGAGTGACCGCCAACTTCTTTGTAATTCGTACTTCTGAAATATGCACACACAAGTACTTATAACATTGTTACCATAGAGAAAAATATTTTAGAAGTCTAATTTAAAACGCAGCGACGTTCTAGTTTGGATCTATTTTGGTAAATAGTATTATTTTTAGTTCCACTAGAATAATTCTTTGTCCTTATAATATTTTTTTACTTGCATGCTAGTCCGGTCAATCTAGACATTCAAAGGTACATAAATGTACAACAAATTAGTAAAATTGTTCAAAACTTTTTTTTTAATACCCCGTCGGTCGTTCCGGTATTTGGAAAAATATGCTAGTGAGCAAAACAGTCAACTGAATTGGTTCTAATCTTTGATTATTTTATTTACTAAGGTTCTAATGTATTGTCGACCAACTTCCAACCCTTTTGTCTCTTCCAAGTCTTTTGGGTCAAGCTGAGTCATCAAGCCACACTTGAACTTGGTAATATAACCGGAAAAAAAATGTAGATGAGCTGTAACAACTGAGTTAGGAGAAAGGCAAGCTAATTTTGCGCTTGCTATTTATTTTGAATGTTTTTAACAAAACATGCATATCGATACTAATCTAAGCAGGTAGTTTAAATCGTTATAACTCAGGAATGGTTGCTCCTCAGCAAAAAAATATTGATACCTTTTTTTAAAGATGTATAATTGTAAAGGTTTTCTAGGAAATCTATAATCTATAATAGATTACTAGCTGACCCAGCGAACTTCGTATCGCCATAAAAATATGGGTGGTAGAGGGGTGAAAATTAAGGGTTGTTTGTGTTTTTAATATTACGATACATATTTAACGTAGTTTTTTTTCTTCAGACGATTTAATAATTATTTCGAACACAAAATCGGTTATTGTGATTAAACCATGATAGCTAGATATATGTTCTCGCGGACTTTTTTGTAGGTCTTAATGGGATCAAGAAACCCGTAATACATCATTTTGTTCTATTGTCAATAGTTTTTGTAGCGCACGCAAAAATAGGTATTCGATTTTACACCTTGTGTTATTAAATAGCAATTTTATTACGGATCCCTAATTTTGAAAAAAAAATATAGCCTATAGCCTTCCTCGATAAATGGACTACCCAACACTGAAAGAATCATTCAAATCGGACCAGTAGTTCCAGAGATTAGCGCGTTCAATCAAACAAACAAACTCTGCAGCTTCATAATATTAGTATAGATAAGTATAGCATCTACAATTTTTGTCCGAGGTAATTTTACTATAAAACTTATCGTTCTGTTGAAAATCGCGAAAACCCCACTTTTATTTGAACTCTAGTATTTTTTTTTTCAAGTACCGCTACCGGACAATGTGGAATTTAGAAACAACAACAATATTTGGAAAATTTTTACTCATTTCCAGCTTGATGTTAATTTATGTAGCTACACTCTTATTTTTCTGTTTTATTCGACCGGATTATGCGTCGGTCGATGTTCAATTTAAAATATTTGTATTATCTTAATATGGTGTTGTCGTTGTTTTTCATCTTCATAACAAAGTCCTTCGGCTGCCAGTACTACTTTGTCGTAACAAAGAAATGAAGCTGAAACTAGCAGACATTGTAGCAGAAACATGTAGCACGGCTGTTTTCACGTGAAAAATCGCTTAAATGGCTTTTTTTCGTAATTTTCACCTTAGCTGTAGTACTTAAAAATAGCGTCAGGATACCTAATAAGGTATACCTAATGAGGATTAATCCTCATAAAACAACGTTTTTCCTTTACCTTTAAAGTAATGAGATATACCAAACCTGTTGTCAGAAATACGTTTGCTAAACTTTCGCAGTGGTCGGTCATTGGATAGGTGACCAAAAATCTTCTATCTCGAGTTCCTCCGTGCTTCGGAAGGCACGTTAAACCGTTGGTTCCGACTGCATCTGCAGTCGTTAGCACCCGCCAATCCGCACTAGGCCCGCGTGGTGGGTCATGGCCCAATCTCCATATTCCATCCAAAGAGAAGGCCTGTGCCCCAGCAGTGGGGACATTAATAGGCTGATGATGATGATGAACAAAGAATTAATACGGAAAGTAAAGGAGTTGTAGTTTCTGCGTAAGAACTGTTTTCTTTTGAAATGGAAAAGCTTCACATAGACTATATTTAAGTGTAGAAGTCATGCTCGATAAACGTTTTTATAAGTGTACAAATAATGTGAATGATGTCTTAACATTTTGTTATTATTACAATTCGCGTGTCTTTCGAATTCTTTTATTGCTGTGTTATCATGACAGCCATGTACAAATTAAACAGCTGTAAATACTTATACATTTCTGTTGTTTTTGTTAAAAAGATTATTTTATTTAGAGGACATTTTGCGAGTGTTATTCTAGCTAGACTATAAGCGTAAAAATATATTGTCTTTAATAATGCATTATGCAAAATAAACAACAAAACCGATGGCTAGAAAATATTTGTCTTTCACAAATTCTTGCATCGTTTAATTTGTCAATAATGCTTAGATTTTTAGAACATTCCGTTCCATTATAAAACATAAGTTATGCCCAGAACTATTATTTATAGAAACCACGTTTTGTGGGCGTAGCTTCACCAGTTTGCACCAAACGTCTGGATATCGTCCAAATTATTTTTCTTCTTTGCATTTGTTTGTGGGTATTATCAACTAAATCCGGGCCACAACAAACTCCCATTGAAACGTTCGCAATATTTATACTATAACGTCCTCAAAAAATATATGTATGTAGTTGAATTGTTTCAGAAGTTAAAGTCCATCCCTCTTCAACTCTTCTTAATTTGCTCGAAATATCACTTTCTTATAACTTTAATAGTTATTGATAAAGTTTTCTGCCTACCACCTGGTTCGATCAATCTTAATTGAAGATTTCTTGTCGCAGAATGGGTGAGCATCATTATCTTGAGCTCCTCCGTGCTTCAAACGAAGGTCCCGGTCTATCTGCAGTCGTTAGCATCCACCAATCCGTCTCTTGTGGTGGGTCATGCATAGCCCATTCTTCCTGTTCCGTCCGTAGGGATGATGAAAAAGGTCTTCAACCATCCATAGCCCCTTGGGTCATGGAAATTGATGTAATGATTTTCTAGAAAACCTTTACAGTGTATCTAGATGGCATTGTAATTATTGTTTTTTACTTATCTCAAACATTAACCATCAAACAAGCTAGTTAGATCAAACTGGTTATGCAGTTGTGTGCAAGTCGAAATTACCTTACTTATTATAACTATGTCAATGTTGAGAATGTTATATTACTTCACTCGGTTATTTAAAAAAAAACCATAAACTTTTGGTTTAATAATGTATGTATGTGTCTATATGATGTTCTAGATCGACCATCATATAATTTTTGTACCAAAAATAACGGGCATGTGCTGTGGACATGCGATAGAAGTGAAACCTACAAAAACCGACCAAGTGCGAGTCGGGCTAACGCACGGGTTTCGTAACATTTTGTATACAACATTAGAAAGAAAGAAAAAGATTATTATGAACCCCCATTAATTATACACAATATATCGAAAAAAGATGGAATATAAAATAACAATGATATTTATTATTGTTTCTTTTTCAGATTCAAATATATTATGAATTCAAAAAATAAATGCAAAGCTTCATGGGATGTTATCAAAATTAAGCCTCCTTAGAAATTCATAAATGGAAATATTAATAAATTTATTAGTTGATATTATAGTTAAATGTGAGCCCATTGACATAGCAAATGTAAAATTAACATTCGAACTCTGGTTTCGAACCACCGACCACTAAACTTGCCACGACCTCAAGAGACCGATTGCGTTCGGCCATCAGTCTCCTATAGTAACTGATGAAATTACGGATACTTATCTTGTGTCAAATACGCAACTTCCGTTTCATCGAATCTCTAACTAAGTATGATACTAAAGAAGTTTTCACTTTAAAAAGAAAACCACTATAGCCTGTAATTTTCAATGGTTTAATATAGCAAAATAATTTATTACACACACCCATGTTCATGATGGTGATACATTACCCAACTTTCTTCTTAAGTTAAAAGGAATTGCCTGTAATTTTTCAGTGCTTGCAGTGGTTAATTATAGCAAAAGAATTTATTACACACATCCATGTTCATGACGGTGACACGTTACCCAATTTTCTTCTTTAAAATTATAAAATCTATAAACACGCGTAAAATTCTGAACCAGCTTTCAGTTAGAAAGGAATTGCCTGTAATTTTCAGTGCTTTCAGTGGTTTAATATAGCAAAAGAATTTATAACACACATCCATATTCATGATGGTGATACGTTATCCAACTTTCTTCTTTAAAATTTCAACGAAACACGAAATTTCGATCGAATTTCGCACGTTGCTGTTTCATTTTCATTTCAAAAATACGTTCGTGCGAAACAATTTAGACACTTACATTCTCCAAGCCAACTCTAATTCACAAAACTTTCAATCGAAAATTTGACAGATAATTGTTCGAAATTTTAACCTCAAATTGACGAAATGAAAAGTGCTAGTTGACATACAATGCATTGCATCAACTCTACAAATTAATCAGGTAACACTGTCCAAGAAAGTTCTTTTAATGTCATCAAAAATTTTGTCGTAAAGTAATGTTGTTTCCAAGTGAAACAGGTAATCTAAAAAGTGGATATAAAAAGGACTCACAAACATAGCTCATTCCATTCGTTCATGAAAATTGTTTGTGATTCCGAACTTTATGTGCGTGTTTTTTCGTTCGTTACCAAATTTCGTTTCGGTGAAAGAGAATAGAGCTCCTGTTTCATAAACGTAATTTTTTTTCTCTCTCTGTCAATACAAATGTCGATCGTCAATTTGACGATAATTATATACACTTAATTATCTCCGTCTTAATTCACCGTGTGATACATATCGACTAAGTATAGCCCATCTTGTTTCTTGTATCATACCTTCGTGCGCTCCACCGTTTTTCGTTTTTCTATGTAGTTTAGTTAGTGGAAGTTGTATTTCTGCGTAGTTAGCTTTTATCTACTAGCCCCCAACTACTTACAGTAAATCGCAAATTCGTTGGTGGACAACCTTTGATGTGGTCTGGGCATGTGCCGTGTCATTCCGTCGTTTGCGTTGACATCGGTTCGGTTCTCTAATTTAAAATACATTAGCTATGAGTGAAAACAGTAGGAGTACTTTTTGGCAAAAATCTGGCACGAGTGCCGTCCAATTTATAAACGTGAAAATTTAGACCATTATCAAAACGCACTTATGATTGCATAACAAAACGGAACGCCAATAAATCGTTACTAAGGAAGGGCATTGGATTTACATAACACAGGATAACCGCAAATCGGTAGGAAGACTGAGATTGCATTAATGATTGGATTTATTTATACGATGTTTATTAAAACAACATCGGTGGAGGCCGCTCAATGGTTTACTGAATAAATATAAGGGTGCTCCGTATGTTGTGATAAGCGTGAAGTTCTTGACTAAAGATGATTTTCAATAATCTAGACAATGATACCCATGTCGACATATCTCGTCAACTTATTTTTTTTTTCTTACTCATATAATAGCGCCTATTTATCCACATATTGAATATCGTATACTATCATGTCCTTATTAGCACTCTCACGATTAAGACGAATCGATTGACATATTTATCATCAAAATCGGTTGACGCGTTTGGTCGCTAGTGTACAAAAGTAACAAAGGAACATACGTACATTATATTGTAGGAAGGTCAAAGGGGAAGATCTGAAGACGAGTTGGGTGATGGTAACTTGGGGGTATTGTATATATGAAGAGTTAGCCTCCGAATTTCATTTGCGCGATGTAGGCTTCCATACTATTATGTTCGCAGTGCAGGTAACGCGATCTCTTGAGGATGGTGAGTAATAACTTCCTCCATCCGTTGTATATATGTGGGGAAGATAGATGTCGCCGCCACAATATAATAGACTGTTAAACACAATACCCTACCTGAGCGGCGCAATATAAATATTATCATTTTAGATCTCAAAATTCAGAAATAGCAAAAGTACTGTTTTGGTATAGATTATGAGAAATACTTTGTCTGTATGAACATATATTTTTTTTATATTTCAAACACTGAATAGTCAACTTAGATTTGTTGAATGTTATCGCATAGTGTTTACTTAAATTCCCTATATTTCCTTACTATGTGTACTTTTTGTAGGAAATCAGTGATTTAATTATACACAAGCAACATATAATTTTTGCGATGTGATGTTAATTTGTGTGTGTACGTTCTAAAAATGTCAATGCAAACAGAACAGTTTTAGCATGTTTTACTGCAGTGATGTCATGCCAGTTTTAAAACTGCAGACTATCTTGTATATTTAAAGATTAGCACACTGAATCTCTAGTAGAAGGAAAATAAACTGTGCCTGAGATCAAATTTTCCCCGCAGATTACTCTCCCGGGAAAAAGTTAGTGTCGTGTCGACCCTGCCTGACAGTGACGAGATCCTAAGTAACATTTTCAGACGCTGTTATATTGTTGAAATCTTCTTTTCCCTCTAGAGCAAAAACATGTATAACAAACCTGTTCTATAATCCTTGTTTTAATGAGAAACGGTTACTGTTAACACGGAAGACATAAGTGGTTATGTGTTGTCTATCATCTTTGTAACTCAGTAATTTATTGTTAGGTGATTGTCTCTATAATTGTTTTTCTAATATTTACAACAACAAAGAGCGTTTTAATCATTATAAGTATTATCATTATAATAATAAATATTTCCTACACTCACACCAATTAGCCTAGCCCCAAAGTAAGCACTGTAAGGCTTGTTTATTTATTTAGGCATGCTAACAGTCACACATATTAAAACATTAATGAATAGGTCGGATACTATACAGTTTTCTTATATGCAGACCAATTACAAGCATACACAACAATCACAATAATGTTAATAAACAACTTGATACAATTCAACCGATTGACCTGATCACAAATCTATGTATTTTAAACGACTATATTATGGATAGATTGATGGACCGCGCTAATTTATTCAAATACATACATACAAAAGAAGGAACAGATTATTTCGCTATTTATTTATTTGTTGTACCAAAGTGTTTCAGCAACTTTCCCCTAAAGGATACAAGACCATCACCAAATATATCTATGCTTGGATCTTTGGCGCCAATCTCATTATATGCTGAGCAAGTTCTAGCTAGAGGTTCATGCAAACCCAAATTTGTTCGATGGCGAGGGATACAGAATTTTTTTTGAATAGCGTGACGTGGGTAAATGTACGGAACATTTAGCTTGATGGAAGATAAAAATTTAGAGCAACTTGTTTTACCATTTAAAATTTTGTGAAGAAAAATCACGTCAGCAATCTTGCGACGCACCCTTAAGGTGTTCATTTTAAATGTGTTATGGGATGCCTGGTAACGGATACGAATACATATACAGTACATATATAAATATATTTTTATAGAAATATACATATTAAACATCCATGACTGGAGTACAAATGCTCGTATTCACAACATCAATACACAAATATCTGCCCCCACCGGGATTCGAACCTGAGGGAATCTCTCGAGTCGGCGACACCATGAAACCCGGCGTACAAAACACTCGGCCACGGAGGTCGTCAAAAAATAATTAATAATAATCATTGTAGATGATTGAATAAAAAAAAAAGATTGCGTTTTGTATAGGAAGGATGGAGGAAATCTAATGTCTATCCTAAAGCCGGAATCTATTTATATGCTGTACTTTCAGTCGACAAAGCAGTTGAGAGGATATTAAATGTTATGTTAATAATCTTATGTTGAGGATGCACTAAGTGTGAGTCAAGCTGAGGTGAAAGTCGGGTGTTTTGCTCAGAAAAGTGATAGGTTTGACCGTCTGCGCAAACTTCGTGTATCAGTGAAACTTTTGAGTTATAGTAGTAAAAGTGGATTGTTCCCACTATACATTAGGCAAGTTTAGTGCACGTTGAGCTTCGGTGCGTCTAAGCGGTGCTGTGTTTTTTCTGTTATAAAATTATTAAGTTTTTAAAGTTAAGACCGCACAATGTTTGTATTGGTTTCTAAAAGGCAGTGTCAGTGCTGTGTGAATTAGTGTGTAGTGGACATTTCCTTCAGGAGCCAAGTTTGCGTTCTTTGTTGAACGAAAATGATGGTATCTGCCGGAAATCTTGGAGGTCACTCCTTGTCCTCGATGTTTCGAAGGCGGAGAAATGTATCCCCCACGGTAAGTTCATCGTTATTTTTATATCAAGGACTCGTACACGCTTTTAGCAAAATGTGCACTCGGATGAATCTTTTTATTGGCATTGGTAACATTTCTTTAGATACGTTTAAATGTGTTCATTTGAATCATTACTGTACCGTCATTTTTATGAGTACAGAATTCAGTGCAAACACATCATATGACACGTGGGGGCGGGCTATATTTTGAATATTATCCGGCGAAAGCATTATTAAATAACCTTTCACCGTTTATTTCTTTAATGAGGTTTAATGACTTTTGTATAGTGCTTAAAAGTATTTTCGAAGCATTGCTTTCATTATGGCCTCTTTAAGTTACCTATCAGATCTCCCATGCTATTGTCAGTGGATTCGGCTTGTTAGTTGGGTTGCCAACCCTACTACATAATATAGTATCCTACTATATTAGAGGATCAAATACTATATTTCAAAAAAAATATAGTAGGCGAAACTACTATATTTTGCTAAAGCAATTTTTTGACAGTAAAAGCTTTCTTAAAAATTAGAAAGTTATTATACACACATCAAAAGTGTCTAGGGATCAAGCATTTTTATGCGGATTTCTTGAGATTGAGATGTGGCTTTGTAATAAATTTATGATTTTATAAATTTATATGGATCCTTTTTGGTGCATTTCATAATTTGAATCAGGAACTGTGAATCAAATTCGAGTAAAAGATGAAAATCAGCTGTCAATATTTTCCCTATAAAAACATACAACGCATTGAAGACATTATTAGTGCTACTGTTTCCCTACTACTGATTAAAACCAACGTTATTATGGAGCGGCGACGTCATTTAAGCAGGGAAGAAATGCTCAGAGCCGTGGGAATGATAGAAGCTGGTTCCCGGCAACGTACTGTGGCTTTAGCTCTGAATACAAGTCAGAGTGTTATCAGTCGACTTTGGACACGATACCGAAGCACTGGTACCGTGGCTGAGCGCCATGGAGGACGGTATCGCTGCACCACACGGAGACAAGACCGATACATTCAAATCTTAACTCGAAGAGCTCCAACAATAACCGCCATGATGTTAGCCGTGAGGCTTCATCACTCTTCAGGGAACTTAATTAGCGACCAAACAGTCAGAAACCGCTTGCATGAAGTGAACCTTCATTCCCGAAGACCGCTACGGGTACCACCTATAGCAATGCACAATCGTAGGATTCGATATCAATGGGCTCTTGAACACAGAAATTGGGCAGAAGAACAATGGCGTTTCGTGTGCTTTTCTGATGAGTCTCGTTTTGGTATGAGACCGGATACAAGACGTATACGACACTGGAGAACCCCTGGACGCCAACAGCGATTAAAATCCTGCCAGGAAGTCCATCCTTATAGTGGTGGAACCATCATGGTATGGGCGGGTATTTGGATCGGCGGAAGAACTGAGTTGATTTGGATCAGAGGCAACCTCAACGCTCAAATTTATGCTGAGACGATTGTATCAGACGTCATCGTTCCTCTACAAGTGCAAATCGGTCCCTTATTTCAGTTAATGCATGATAATGCACGACCGCACACCGCAAGAGTTGTAAGACAGACTCTCGCCGCAGCTAACATCAATGTCCTGCCCTGGCCTGCTCAGTCGCCAGACTTGAACCCGATTGAGCATGCATGGGATATGCTACAGAGAAGAGCTCTGCCGAATATGGAGGGTATCCAGTCGCAAGAAGACCTTTTTTTGTTGTTGCAACGAACATGGGCGGCCATTCCACAGCGTGATTTGGATGAACTCATTTTGAGTATGCCAAACCGATGTTCTTGTGTTGTTAGTGTTCGCGGTAGAAATACGGTTTATTAATTGTTTAAGTTACCCAATAAAATTTTAGAGAAAACTGTTATTTCAGTCTTTTTTTCGAACTTTTGTGTTAGTGGTTCAAATGTCAAAAATCCCTTTATTAGGAAAATGGCAAATTTCTTTATTAATGCAAAGGTGACTTGGTTTATCGTTACTGTGACAAACGAAAACACTTTATTTGATGAATCCTTAAAGAAAATTTTAATTAATATCAATCAGGAGAAAAGTTATTGCAAAAATATATGTTGATCCCTAGACACTTTTGATGTGTGTATTATTAGTAAGGCAAAGAGCAGCAAAAATATATTTATTTCAAAAATAAAGTAAGTATTTTAACCACATGCTATATTTCTTTTCCGTTTTTTGCCTTTACGCCTTTAAGTAACGCTTTGAAATTAAATTACTATATTTGATAGAAAGAATGTTGGTAACCCCACTTGTAACAGTGACGGTGAGTTGCCGCATCTCTGAGAATTTTCGTTGCTGCATCAGTATATTCTTCAGTAATTCGCATAATATCCAACAGCATTGCAGCATTCATAATCTCATACCATAGCATCTTCATGCGTAAATGATCTTACTAAGATTATGGAATGATCTCAGTCGCACATTTTAGGGTTTCATGCGTAAAAGGGTAAAAACGGAAACCTATTGCAGTCACGGGTCTCTAGATCTAAAACGAAATGAATAAATGTAATTCAGGTATTTATGTAGAATGCTTGCCCAATGACGAATATTTAATAAAAAAATACTAAAATTATTTTTCATTATACATGAAAAGGATACGAAATGTCTTTTTTTTGTTTTTACCCCAACTTGTGACACATCACTGGCTAGAGCTCGTTGTGTAACATATCATCATCATCATTATCAACAGCCCATCATAATCCACTACTGGACATAGGCCTCTCCAAATGCACGCCACTCAGATCGATCTTGGGCTACTCGCATTCAGCTCCTGCCAGCCACCTTGCGCAAATCGTCACTCCAATATAACATAACATATACTTATACATATATATAAAATTTAGTTTTTTCCTTCAATAACAAAGAAACTTGTCATTTTCAGACTATTTTTGTTACGGAGTCTTTCTCAAAATCGAAACTAATTAAGACACATATTTAAACGGTAAATACTGAAAACACCCATTCATAATGTACTTCAATTCAAACAAAGGATTTTACGAAACCCTAATAGAGCGAGGCCAGACTCGCGCTTGGCCAGTTTTTTCCTTCTTATGATTAATTTGTTCCGCGTTAACGGGTAATTTCTCTTTTTTCTAGTAAACTTCGTCTGAGACACAGTAAATATATATCTTATATTTATACTGTGTTTGATTTTACGTCATTGGAATTTTATAGTACTCTAACATTTAAGTGTCTACCTATACCTACATATTAACTTTATAACTGCGATTCTGAAATTCCTAGACATCACACATCGTCGCGTTTTGTAGCAATCTTTGCGTTTTGCTTTTATCATTATTGACACGGACACTGCAAATCCAAAAATACAAAATCAAAAACAGATTACTGAATTACTTTCATCTTCCCGTTATTCTAAAATGTTCTAACACGACTAACCTATTTATTTAACATACACGCATCATAATACATTTCCAAGTTTTCGTGTTTTCATTACTATCTTGGTGTTATACTTACCGTGGGTAGCACCCAACATGTTTTCTTGGAGAACTAATTTACTTAGTTGTTCTCGCCTACTCTGGGTAATTATTCTTCGTCTTACTTACGAACAAAACATTCACAATTCTGACATAATGATCACACAAGGTCTCTACAAATTCAATGCAATCTTTTATAAACTGTCGTTAAACTAAATTTTCCCCACTATTCTCTGCATTATACCTAATAGATGCTTCAGATCCAGCTGATAGTAATGCTTTGATTGTTTTTATGTTCTCCTCAGTATTTATTCTAACATGCCTAAAAATAGCAAGTCAATATATTATTTTATCTCTATTACACAAATAGGGGTGATGACGGGGTACAGTAAACGACTTTCTATTTAGTCCGTCAGTTAGATGATCAAAAAATAATGGACACGTATTTTTTCTTTGGGCAATCAACCAAAAAATGACAAAGTTATAGCGCGTCAAAGTTTGGGAGTTGGGGCTCGTGACACTTTTTAGTGAATTTTCACTTAAAAGTGTACCAAAACGTGACGTCATGCGACTTTTCAAATCAATATATCTCTGCAATGTTTATATTATGTGAAAAAAGAAAAAAAAACGTGTCCAATACTTTTTGATAATCTACCTGATAAACGAAGAAAAAAAGATTAGTCCCTATTGATAATCACTATTAACTTTTATATATTTTTGCGATTATCATTAAAGTGAGAATGTAAATTATTCATAAAATGGCACATACATTATTATCTTCTCACGTGTTTCAATGTCTCAATAAGTAAACGTATAACTTAGTTACCATGAACATTTTATTCCACATCACAAAGCACTCCCAACTTTATTGACACTTTTAATGGATTTACAAGGCTGTGAAGAATCCATTCGTTATATTCTGATAGTATCGGCCACACGCATGACTATACATACACGTAGTAGTGATACACGTATGTTTTTGTTTATAAACTACGCGTATTCGGATAGTTTCTTGCTCAGTTACTTGTTACAATGAGTTCGGTGGCGAAGGAGCTTTACGTTCTGCTTGCCATCATGGAGGTAAAGAATCTGTTGCAAAGGTCTTATTTCGTCATCAATTATGTTATAATTATTTATTACCTATGTTCTTGTGTTTTGACAGGTTTTAACACCTACGAATCCATACTGAATTCGTGGGAAGGAGTTATGTTTTTGTATCCTATCTGATGGTGATTCTAATTTTGTCCTTTAGAAGCCTTCATTGTGCTATAACTGACCATTCTTGCATATTTTTAATTAATTACATATTTTGTCCTTTAACAGAAATGAACAAGAAAAGTAATTTTCATTTCCTGAAAAGGGTTTCATACAAGTTATGATTATTCAAGGCTCGTTCGGTGTTTGTATGAAAGCAGACGTACAAATACTGACCATGAATCGTATAAGTAATAGAAGTTTCAACCTTGACATTCAGGAATGTTACGAATAGATTTCAGTCGTATTGATTCATTTGTAATGGATTGTTACACCTACTGTCTTTTGTTTTGTAACCAGTCTTGGTTGGATTTATGACATTGGTACCTTCTGCTGCAGGTACTTAAGATAAATTCCGTACCAGCTATCTTCGCGTCTAGACTCCATCATCACTTAAGTCATAATAGTCCTAGTTATAAATAAAACTGCCGAATATGAGATAATTTTAGCCCTTTCATATTTTTAGTTGGCCCTTGATCACTCCGCGAAAAATAGATAAATTTGATAACAATTTAAAAGTTGAGGTAGGACATTAAATTCCGGAAAATGATGAATGTAGTGCTGCCTTTGTCGTTGATAATCAGTACCCTTAGTACGAGTTTGAGCTCACGAAAACTATCATAGTTTTCGTAATTGTAAATTATGTTTCTATGACTATTTTGGTGAACAGTAACCAAATATACTTAAAATTTAAGAAGACGGAAATTATTTAATAATAGAATTCAAACACTGTTTATTTGATTTGAAACGGAAACAATAGAATCAGTACCCTTAGTACGAGTGCGAGCTCACGAAAACTATCATAGTTTTCGTAATTGTTTAACTCGTACTAAGGGTACAGT
This sequence comes from Chilo suppressalis, assembly GCA_902850365.2. Taxonomy (NCBI): domain Eukaryota; kingdom Metazoa; phylum Arthropoda; class Insecta; order Lepidoptera; family Crambidae; genus Chilo; species Chilo suppressalis. The sequence continues at coordinate 4,879,436 of OU963910.1, forward strand.
CACGTTGGTGCTCTCCCATCTCTATAACCACTTTTGCAATTGTAATCAGTAGCTTAGCAGTAGCTCTTCGACGAGTACAATGCAAAGCGTCAGTTGGAACTAAAATTATAAAATAAATTATATTTCTAATATACACACACACATACACAACAATTCGCCTAGCTCCCAAGAAAGAACTGTAAGGTTTGTGCTATGGGATACTGAAATAGATAGAACGGTATATAGATAAGTATATATTTAAATATAAATATAACTTGGGTATAAATGCTCGTATTCATCATACAAACATTTGTCCGACGGGATTCGATCCCAGGACCTCTGAGTAGGCTTAACTTTGAAAACCCCTTTACAGCGACGATTTAAGTGTCAGGAAGTGTTGCATGGTTTTAAGTAAATTAAGGTTCTATGTAATTTGACTTTATTGCTGGACTCTTATTTTTGAAATGTATGTTTATTTTTAGGTAAAATGCCTTACCAAAACGGGCTAAACTGTACTTCCAGGGCCCAAGTGGTGATACTTCAAACTAGGTTAGGTTAGTGTTGTGACCAGAAAAAAAACAATTTTAAAAGAGACCTTTTCTAAAAAACATAACAAGTATCACCTCTTGGGCCCTGGAAGTACAGTTTTACCCCAAAACGTGTAAGAAATTAATAGATTTCTTATATTTATTAGCTTCGATGTTATATGGAACTCTGCAAAAAAACTAACGTTTTATAATAGTAAAGTAGATAGCTGCTGGTAGGCAATGGAATAAGAACGATAATACATGATGATGAATTAGTCGTTTATTTATTAGATGTAATATGATCTAATTACTACCCGCTGCGAATACTAAGTATCTACAACACGTACTAGTTAAGTATAACTATATTAGATAGTATTTATACAGTTACCAAACAATAATTGGTTTATCTTTATAACAGAATTGTTTTTTTTATTAATTAAGTGTTTATAGGCCTGAAACACAAACACATAAACATCTTCAAGCCGCCACCCATCCCCCAGCGGGATAGGCAGAGATAATGGAGCACTACAAGGCACAGTCCTTACACACATTTTTCTCTTCATTTGAGCTGATACCTCTTTTCATGGCTTGTTGTACCTGCCGGGTTTTGCGACTTCTGATGTCAAGTACCTGCATTTAGAATGCGATCAATTTGATGGTGATAATAGGCAAGTCTTGGCTAACAAAAATACGGGTTGAACAAATGACTAAGACTTGGTAGGCCCCGCTAATTTTCAGCTTGAATTGTATTAGCGCGTGTATGGAACGAAGCCCTTTAGTGTTCTGCCGTCCTCAAGCTAAAATGCGGCTAAATGACAATATCAACTTTTGAGATATGGCCAAAAACTGCGCGTAAACTTTAAATTATTGCTATTTTGTAACCATTCATCACATGACGGATTTTAGACTTAAACTATAAAGGATACAAATGCTTGTGAAAGACAGATCGATAGTGAATTAAAAATTGTAAAAGATGAAATTTAAGACTGCAAAATCGACCACATGCTAAGTGTAGCCGCACTTTAGTTTGAGAACGGCAGTGTTGCGTTCCTGTATTAAGTAAGGTTTCCGGACTTGCTTGCTATTGGGGTTACAGTAAGTGAGTGTCACTATATGGCGCATATTTAGTAGACGCTTACCATCGTCATCATGCTACACCTAACAAAAGCGGATAGGTGCGAAGCGGTGAGGAGATGCTGTACAGCTAGTCTACCATCGTAGCTTTGTGGAGTATGGCTGGACTGGAGCAGAGATGTTGTACTGGCTAGAACATAACCTGAGCTGTGTGCGGCGAGTGCAGGATTTCATAACACGTATAGTTTAGTTTAGCGCGAACTGACTTGATGTTATCATGTCACTATTAGTATAGCGTCATGCATCTGCTTTGACCGCGCCTTACAAATATGAGTCTCCTCTCTGCTCAACTGAGTCCACTGAAGCTAATCTGAGACGAAATGTGTAATTATATTGATATCCTACTAATTGCTGTAATTGCAGTAGTCGCGTATGATGTGTAACATTTGAAACCTCGCCTTATATTAGTAAAAAAAGAAATAAAACCTAGTACAAAAAGAATTAGCCGTTTGAACATTATGTTTTTTACTTGACATTGGCTGAACGCACAAACCGTGCATGCCATAAAAAGAGAAAAAAGAAGAACAGTATGTTCTAAAATCAAATCAAATAGCGCGCGCTTTCGCGACTTCCTGTTACACATTTCCGTCCCATTTCACGAAATCACTCCCACAAGTTGCAGGAAAGCCAGAGGAAAGATGTTACACATTAAAAACAATTTCCCTTCTCTCTTCTCCGCTTTGTTGAGACCAAATTCGACCCGTAAATGTAACCAAGTACCTATTTGTTTTGCCATCCTATTCACTGCAACGATAACAAAATATAGAATGATTCACCTATATTTTGGTTGTAGAATATTCACATGCATTATATTTTACATAGTGTTAAATAATCAGATAGTTGAGGTGTTTCCTATCTGACAAGCAATGAAAGTTGTTTACTTCATGTGGTCAGTAGTGCGTTGTGTCTCGTTAATGTCCTACTGTACTTAAGTAGTGTGTTTACAGCTTTAAGACAACAGCGTTCTTAAATTTCATTGTGATATCACATCGCACACATTCGAAGCACAACCAGTTCTCCCCCTTTCCACAGAGAACAATACAAAATCTATTTCAGTTTATAAGGGTTTCCTAAATGTATCTTCCTACTTACATCGTAAGAGATGTTTTGCACAACACGAATACTCTTTGTTTCTAAAACTTTTCTTATCTGATAATAAGCATAACTTAAAATATCACATCACAAAATGTGACATATTGGCTGAAATCTATTCTGTTGTCTATGATCCATCCATCCATCCGTAGCAGCCTTTATAAATATAATAAATTTAAATATTTCCAACACTCACGCCAATTAGCCTAGCCCCAAAGTAAATACTGTAAAGCTTGTGTTATGGGATACTAGGGTGACGGATAGAATACATATACTGATACATATATAAGTATATTTATATGAAAATACATGTCAAACATTCACGACTAGGGTACAAATGCTCGTATTCATCACACAAACATCTGCCCCCACTGGGATTCGAACCCGGGACCTCTCGAGTCGGCGACACCATGAAACCCGGCGTACAAACCACTCGGCCACGGAGGTCGTATTATGTTGTCCGCTTTTGGACATAGGTGTCCTCTATATATCTTTTCGTTTCTCTCTCCCTAGCCACATGCATCCTTTTGCAGCCAGCGTGATGCCTGATGTCGTCCACCCAACGTAGTGGCGGTCGTTCTTTACCACGTGTAATTGACCAAGGTCGCTATTCCATCACTTTTCTGGAACATCTATCAAATTTCCGTCTAATTCCAGTATAGGTGCAATATTTTTTTAGTAGGTTGTCTGACATCAAATGGTGTTTATGTGGAACTTTAACTACAGAATTAACAATTTTCCCATCAAACTGTAGATTCAATTTATTTTCGTCACTTGCATCCAACCATACAGCCTCATTTATCCATACTTCCATACTAATAATACACTTAAATATACTAATATTATAAATGCGAAGGTGTGTATGTCTGCCTGCCTGTCTTGTCTGTTACATCTTCACGCTTAAACAGCTGAAACGATTTAAAGGAAAATTTGTATTGAGATAATTTGAGCCCCGGGAAACTAAGACATAAGATAATTTAAATCCTAGAAATCACCCTTTGATGAGGTGAACGTTTGTATGGAAAACCAATTATTCCACGCAGATGAAGACGCGGGAACCCACTAGTGGTAAATAAATAAACTCTATCGCTCTACACTCGCAGCACGTAGCTTGTTTGCAAACGACACGTTTCTATACACGGCACTTGTCACTGCACCGTATTTTAATTGACTTCCATTTATACCAAGCTTCGACCTAGTTTATTTCTGTTATCCTCCCGCTGGTTATTCATTCGTTTTTGGTCCGAGTTCATATGTTTACATATTTTTTTTTGTATACATAAAGGAAACGAGTATAGGCAAGCGTTCACTATTTTAAGACTCTTCCGATACTCTTTATCACTAGCGCTGTCTACCCTAAAACCACAGAACACACTCGCTCCCACTACACTTCCACCTAATAGACAATCAATCATCACTCACACCCGAGAGCAACGACGCAATCAGAACCAATTTTGGTCAAGTTATGAGCATTTGCTCACAATAACTGTGGCGCACCCACCCCGCCCGAAACTTCCTTCTGACGTCTCTCTGTGTTCTGTGCCTAAAACCATCTCCTCCTACCCCGTGAAGCTATGGAAACCGTGCTTAGGCACCTTCCTCACCAGGTCTGTGTGGGCTCGATCCATTTGTTTCTGTACCGAATGTGTACAGATTATTTACCAAGGACCACTAGTTTACCGGCTCCGGTGCGATGTCGTTTCGTTTTGTTTGCGGCAGTGACGGAACGGGCAAGTCGAATAGTTCGGTAGCATCCGGAAGCACTCACACATTCGGCAGTACAGAAAGCTGTGTATTCGCTCGGTAAAAACTACTGTAGAAACTACTCATTAAATTAAACCTAAACGATCTGAGAACCTGAAGACCTGAGAAAGACCTGTCGAGAACTGCAGTGAGTTCAATTTTGGAACGAGTGACAAGGCTGGACTAACAGGCTCCTTTTTTTTCTTTTTTTTTAACGATGAGAAATCCCTTGACCGACCGTACAGTGCGCTGGCTAGGCGCACGGCGTGTGTGGGACTCACCCGGCGCGGGATACAGCGCCGGTCCTACCCATTAAAACTCACCGGTACCCTCCTACACCCATGTGGAAGCGTCTCGGGACCTGCGCACCTCTGTGTGCGCCATTTCACCGGGACGCCTCAGACTAACAGGCTCCTATCAAATTTGGCTAGGAAGGGCGGGCAACTCGAGCAGTGAAGGTGAACGTCGATGTGCATCGCAGGAGGCCCCCTGCCTCCTTAAACCTACACCTGCCCCCCTAGCATGAGCAAAGCGATATGATATATAACGCGTTTTTATCACTATGGAGTTTAACGGTTAGACGAAATAAAAAACGTGATATAATGTAAATTGTGGTGCTCATGCTACGGGGACTGGGTCGCAAGTCCCGGGAACTACTCAAAGTTTCTCTCTCTCCCACATGATGGACCCGGCACCCGCACAGTGAATCCATGGATTGCTTAAGCTTGTCTCATTATATGCATTCGGTAAAGAAACAAGCCCACTCCGACCCGTTAATAGAGGTGCCTGTCTCCAAGGAAGGAAGAAGGAACATCTATATATATAAAACTCAAAGGTGACTGACTGACATAGTGATCTATCAACGCACAGCCCAAACCACTGGACGGATCGGGCTGAAATTTGGCATGTAGGTAGATGTTATGTTATGTTATCCGCTAAGAAAGGATTTTGATCAATTCTACCCCCAAGGGGATAAAATGGGGAATGAAAGTTTGTATGAAACTTTGTCAATTTTAAACCGATCAGGCTGAGACTTTGCATGCAGGTATAAGAAGAATCATAGATGAATGTCATTGTGTATAATACAATCTTGATAACAAAAACTGTAGTCTACACTTTATCTACACCGAAGCGAAGCGAAGGCGGGCCGCTAGTAAGAACATAAAGGCATAAAGGGTTATGTGACTCATGACTGCTACCTTCTGGTTGTTGTAGTATTTTCACGTTCCACAGCAGCTTCTCGCATTGCACAAACATTAGTGAAATAAGTGAAAGTGGTGATCGTGTATTTACTAATATGTAGTAAAAAACTCGTAAGTCTCAGCACAGAATATGTATTAGTGTCTCTACAGCGGTTATGTAACTAAGAAGTCGCAAATGAAGTCAAAGTTGTAAACAAACATTCGCATGATGCTTCCGGTCAAGCACACACTGATGCCGTTTTTCTTCAAAGTACCCTAAATCTCATTTCTTTCTAGACAATCTCGGATCCTTTATGAGAGTCGTGAAGAAGGATTTTTGCAGGCCGGCAAGGTGAGGATGGTTGGTTTGGCAGTTTATAACTGCTGTACCAGCTATCTTTGCGTTTGGACTTATCACCACTTAACATCAGGTGGGGTAGAGTCATATGCCTACCTGGCTATAAAAAAAAAACATTTACTGCTCCACTCAAAGAAGGCAGTTAACGTTTAAGCTTGACTATTGTTGATTTCGTCACTTTCTTTGCAATAACAACAGCATGAAATGACAAGTGACTTAATTAAGCATTAAAGTATTAAGACGTTTCGGAGTACGGCTGTTACAGTTTAAGTATATTCAGAGGCGCTGGACACACAGCCACATCCCGCGCCTAATAAGACTGGTTCACGTTATGTACCTTTGCATTATCACATACAAGCGCAAGAAACTTGCCCGCTAGCATAATATCTGTGGTGAAGGTGAGGTGGGTGTGGCCGTGTGACGATGGGCATTGCTTTACTTATTTTTATTTATTTACTAGCTGACCCAGCGAACTTCGTACCGCCATAAAAAAGTAAGGGTTGGTGGTAGAAGGGTGCAAATTTAGGACTGTATGTATTTTTGTATTATGTATCATAAAAAAATGAAAAAAAATGTTTTTATCTAAAATTGAAAAAAAAAAAATTAAGGGTGGATTACCCTTAACATTTAGGAGGATGAAAAATAGATTACATCCGATTCTCAGACCTAAGCATATAAAATTTCACGAAAATCGGTCGAGCCGTTTAGGAGGAGTTTAACCACAAACACCGCGACACGAGAATTTTATGTATTAGATTTCTATCCGTTTTTATAAGTATCTATTAGTTCATAAGACATACGACTCTTCTTCTATTTCTTTATTTTTTTTAACACAAGCCAATTAGCCTAGCCCCAAAGAAAGCACTGTAAGGCTTGTGTTATACGGTTTAGAATACATAATTTACTCATATATAATATAAGCATATTTTATATAGAAATATATATGTATATATATCCATGACTAAGGTATTCATCGTACAATTTGTTCCCCTTAGATTCAAACCCGCAACCTCAGTGTATGGGACTACGACGTACTATTCGGCCACGGAGGTCGTCATTCCTTAATTAACATAAATTTCCGTTCATTCATCTACTTATTCCAAATTGATATGAGTAGGAGTTACATTACAGTGTAACTTGTTCTTTTTACGTATACGACTGAAGTTAGTTAGGTAGTCACCAAGCATTCATAAGTTATCAGGTTCCCTCCGTGCGTCATTATATGGGTCACGAGTGACACAAATTACTTCGCCATTGTGTCTGTATGTGCTCCGAACCATTCGTCCTACACTCGTACCTTCGCTATATTATGTTTGAGTAGCAGCAACTAATATAGGTCGGCAAAATTTTACATTAGATCTCGGATGAATACAAATTTTATGATAACTGGGAAAGCATTTCATTCGGTAGATACATTCTACTATATTGTAATATGGTTACTTTCTTTTTCTTTAAAATAGTAACCAACTAGCTGAGCCCCGCGGTATTACTCGCGGTTTATTAGGGATATTTTCCCGGAAAAAAACATAGCCTACTGTTTAATTGTAATCCAGGATGTCAGCTAACTCCATACTAAAATGATATTAAAATCGCTCCAGCCGTTTACACGTGAAGAAGTAAGAAACTACTACATTATTTTGTTTTATCCTCAGTTTATAACATGCCGTTTGTTATCCATGAATAAATAAATTGTAATGGAATGCTCATTTACATTTTCATATATGAAGAACATATTTTCGTTTTTCAATATTGTATTTTCTTTGTAACAACCAATTTTTTTACAATACTATATTTAGGTATAAGGTACTCAAGCAATATTTATCATAGATAACGTGTTACAATTTGTATGTTCACCTTTTACCAATGTTATCTAGTACAACTACTGATATAGACACTTGCTTCACCTTGTTTAGTTTATTGGAAAAATACAATTATTTCATTAACATTTCATACGTAGATTCGTTTCACGCCATATATCCCTTCATCCTTGAAAGGGCTTCAACTATTATTTGCGATTAGATCCAGAAGTTAATAATTTTATTCTATAAAAATACTTTAGCTTCAGCTGGACACTTCGCACACGTATGTCAAGTATTATGTGTCAAGTTAAAGACAAACCAAGGGTTCCCCTTTATCTGGCAGAATTTTGTTGCTCCAATATTCATTTGGCATACCGCACTTGGCCTAATATTCTTTAAACGATTTTATGTAAGGTACATTTTTTTAAAAGTATAATGTTTAATTGGTCGGATGTTTATATGCCGAATTCACCATAGCATACTTTTATTTCCAGATGGCAGAAATTATTCTGTATAATTTCGCTAAGCATAATTGGTATTTGTGATCAGTGGGTTCGGTTAGGTTAGTATTGTGACGTAATCTTAGCGCGAGCCTAGCGAGCGAAGCGAGCGTGCCGCGGCAGCGGCCGGCGAAGCACCAGTCACCAAAGATAATTAAAAAAACAAGAAAATAAGGAAAATGTATGCATGTATATGTAAAAGACGATTCTGACTGAGAACTTTCTGCGATATGATGGTTCTACTTTTTAACTATTGCAGATATTATTTTATGCCTAAAGAAGATTCTGTCTTAAAAAATAATGCGTTATAATGTCTGCTAAATGAGTGTCAAAAATGAGCTAAATGCCACATGATTTTCTACGAAATGAAGTTTATGCCACCCGCTAATATGCATAATAATATTATGGCATTAAAAGTACTACGTTACAAGGTAGACCCAATAAACTACATGAACAGAATTTTCAAACAATCCTAGTCTTAATCAAGGTCGCACTAATAAACCGAAGTACGTCATTAACTGTTGGCCGCCGCCCACTTATGCCCATTTTCGAATTGCAATACTCTTATAATCGTGCTCCGTATATCCAAAAGATCAAGCTCATGTTTTTCTAACATAGCGCTTCGCCGAAACATCAGGTCAAAAAAAATTCTGTTTTCCAGATTTTCATATACTCGTTTGTTTTGTCCACCAGAGTCGCCCAGAGAAACCGTTGTCCACACTAGCGGCAGGCCCGCCGCCGCCCGCGCCCATAGTCCCCCGAGCGGCGGACGGGCCGCGCCCGCCCGGGTGGAACGGACAACCGCGCAGACATGGATCCAGCAGGTTCAACGTACACAACCACAACCAGGAGCTGGTCAAACTACCACCCATTAAAGGTATTTATCCATAACACTCGACGACACATAAACAGAACTCTAAGTACTTACCATTCTTCAGCTCTACCCTGTCCAGCTCTGATCTGACACTTAGGCCCGTATTACAGAAAGGTTCTCAGTGATTGATCTAGTCTTGAGCATAGTTAGAAAGGGATGTCGCTATGTATAGCACATAGCGACATCCCTTTCTAACTGTACTCAAGTAAAGATCAACACTTAGTTGTCATTCTGTAATACGGGCCTTAGACTCTATTGGCACGAGCGCTTTTAAACGCGGTTTCTTAAAAGTGCTGAATGGGTATGGGTGCCGTAGTATTCATTCGCGCCCGTTGTCCTCAATGGAGGAGGGGACGCGCCCGCCCGGGTAAATCCGCCACCAGGAGCTAGTCAAACTGGCGCCCATCAACGGTGTGTAATAATTTCACCCGCAAAAACAATTGACTACACAACACGTATGTGTTCCTCCACTACACTACTCGCAAAGTTACCCGAGGTTGATCCACAGACTGCTAACTGCAGAACTGATCTTTTCTTCTGTACTAAGTATCTAAGTAATCTGTAGTTCAACCTCGGGTAACTTCGCGAGTACAGTATTAGAAGTATATGGCACAACTCTAAACAAGGACTTCTTCTAACTTAACCCCCGAGCTTTGACTTTAAACCATTAGACCACTGAGCGCACGGCAAGAGCGCTTTTAAAACGCGACTCGAAAAAGTGCTGTAAAAGTGTCATTCGTTCGCAAGCACTTTTTTTCACGGCGGCCATTTTTTATTGTGCTGCTTCATAAGCTCTGGGTGTCTTATACTTCAACGTAATATTGATAGGCATGTCGATTCACCTTAAAAAATGTCCATCTCCGATTCGATTCAAATCAAACATATTAGAATAGATTCTTGTTTAAATCGACCATTAAAAGATCGATTTTCGATTACTCGCGCCAATTTGAAACATGCCTAATTGTCTAATATAGATACAGGACATTATTGATGACCATTTACCCCAAATACAAGTAATTTGAAAGAAGTATAATTCATAAACATAATATCACGCCTATATTCCAGAAATAGAAGAATAAGTAGAGGTAGGGATCGAACCCAGGATCTTTTCCTCAGCTGTAGTGCGTAGTAGTAGAAGTTGCGACCACTAAACTAATAATTAATTGATCGATTCATTGAATCGATGTAGGGTTCAAAATTGATCTGAAATATCGATTATATTACTCTAAATAGTCGATTTTTCGATTAATCGATTTCAAATCGACCGTATATTGAAATTACAAGACGTGAGCGATATAAAAGCGTTTTAACGTCTAGAAAACCCCCGTTAATAATATTTTATAATTAATATTTTTCCGCAATTTAAATAAGATTTTTGCCTAATTACTCGAATTGTATTTAAAAATTCGACATGGTCTACTAACCTTTTTTGTTATCGTTTTATGGTCTCACATACGGAAAGCTCCGCCATTCACAAAATTGGTATACAACAGGTTTCTTGTGTGCCGTAATCATCTTAACAAGAAGTTATAAAACATTTTTATAGGTTTACTTTTACTTGATTATTGTTTTTACATAATTTTACTTCGAAATGACTTTCGATTTATCGAACAAAGCTTTTTTAGCCCGTATTCGGGCACCCGAAGCAATATTTACACTAGGATACAGACTGGAAGACGGTGTCGGGTAACGAAAACTGCCCGAATACTAGGCGTACTCAACACTGTTCATTTGGGTAAACAAATTCCATTGGCAATCGTATTCGGCCTTACGGCCAAGTGTAATTGATCCATAAGCTACAAATGCTCGTAAGCATCACACAAACATTTTCCCTACCGGTATTCGAAACCTCCGAGTAGAAGACACCTTGAAAACCGGGGTACATACCATTCGAGCCACAGAGGTCGTTTTTAAATGATAACACGAAATTTTACAGAGTCATTTCAAATTCAAGAGATTTTATGTCACGATATGCCACCAGCAATCGTTGCAAAGTCCTCGACCGTTTGGCTTTGTGCTTATCCGAACTTTGGATTAATTTTGTGGGACTGTCACTTAATGATAAGTAGGTACGTTAAAGAAAATATTTGTTTTCTGACTTTCCGAGGCAATCCAACTAAACTTTCCCACTAACTAAACTAAATTCATTTATCTCTTCTGACGTTGCAGCCTTTATATGTTTTCATTTATTCAGTTCTTCAGCCGCTATTCGGAAAACCATTATTCGTTTACAAGATTATATTTAAACTAGCTGTGCCCCGCGGTTTTACCCGCGCTTTATTAAGGATATTTTCTCGCAGTAAAACCTATGTGCCGTGTAGCCTATGTGTTAATCCAGGGTGTCGGCTAACTCCATACTAAATTTTATTAAAATCGCTTCAGTCGTTTAGGCGTGAAGAAGTAACAAACATAATATACACTCACAAACTTTCGTCTTTATATTATTAGTGTGATTATTATGTAATCTCGTAGGTACAATAATGTCTACATAATTCCAAAAACGAAGTCGCGCACTAAACTTTTACAGATAGATTTATTTATTATTTTAATACGTGGTCCGCCCAAATTCTACCTGCAGACCTTATTTTCGTCGATTAATTCATCCTCATTTTTCGTTTTCTATAATACAATTTGTTTTCTTATATGAGCTTTGCAGTTTAAGATACTTGAATAAGAGTATTATAATATGCAAAATGGTTAAATGTACTGCCTACATGATAATTAAATTAATCACTCAGAAACATAACTTACTATAAAAATGTCCATGAATGCTTAAATCTATCCCTGTGTACATCAGTGACTATAACTACCCATCCCAGAGCTTTTATTCTCTCAATAAATTTGTAACATTAAACGCAAGTATGAAGTGTGTAAGCAAATAAAGTACTTCCTGCTATACAATTAAGCGCTAATGTAGCTTGAATGAGTTGAACCGTTAAGTGGTTTAAAGCCGGGCTTTCGCTCTACATCTCTTGTGTGCGGTTCCGCTTCCTTTCAGTGGCATTCAGTCAGCTACAGTCCTAGTTCTAAACGTGATGAGCTAAAATATGTACCTACAGCGTACAGTATTGCATATAACCTATAAAATCTAAAGTAGTCTTCGGAATTTAATTCCGGTCACGTTATAGGACCCACAATTTTACCCCGAACTCTAACCTCTGATTTTAAACGTAATTTGAAACGACTGTAGATGATGTTCCAGTCATAGCAACCGCGTACTTAGATTATAAAGGATGATATGTATATGTCGTGGTCATATCGTGGATTTGCTCACTTCATGAAATGCTCAAGAATTTCATGAAATGGTCACATTTCATGATGTGGGCAACTTAATTTGACCAGATCATTAAATCGTCAACATTTAACGATTTGGTCATCCACATTTGGCCGGATCGTATAATTAGGGTGTCCATAAAATATTTATTAAAAATCCAGTCTATGTAAGAACTTGTTTAATGTTATTTAAGTCCGAAGGCACAAAAAAAATCAATTTTTTGTAACAAAATAAACAAATTAAAGTTTTTTTTCTAATTTAAACATCAAACATGTCAAGAACTTACTCATTTATATTTAGAAAACTATCAAATATTTAGAAATAATAGGCACTTTGGTAAATATTGCAATAATAGGCTTAACTGTTCTTCCAGGGCCCAAACGGTAATACTTCACACTAGTGATGTAACGAATATTCGCATTCACATTCGCGAATATTCGCATATTTTTGAATATTCGCATTCACATTCGCATTCGCAAAATCTCTGCGAATGTTTTGCGAATATGAATATTAGAAAAAAACAATTTGAAGAAGTTGTAATTCTGCCTTTCCTTGAATATTCATTGTTACACAGTTTGCATTTAGCTCGTTCAGCATCGCAAAGTGTGAAATAAGTCCATGTTTCACTAGGATTCGATTTACTCATGTTAATAAATCACTATTACCACTCACAATCACTAACCTCAAAATTCACTTGTTTTGTTTACGGAAAGACCGGTGCGAGCGGAATGACACTTCAGTCGGATGAGTTCATATCAACTCGGCAATTCGAACGAGACTGCCACCATGCCATAGACAATTGGCGCCAATTTAAAAAAAAACTAAATATTCGAATTCGAATCGAAATTCGAATTAAAAAAACTAATTATATTAACTTAATTTATATTATTTCTAAAAAAAACTAATTATAATTAATGTCGGTACCAGACATTCGCATTCGCATTCGCGAATGTTCAAAAAATGACATTCGTTACATCACTACTTCACACTAGGTTAGGTTAGGTAAGTGTTGTGACCATAACGCGCGAGCCGAGCGAGCAAATCGAGCGTGCCGCGGCAGCGGCCGGCGGAGCGCCAGAAAAAAAACTCTATTTAAAAGATACCTTTTCTACAAAAGAAATTCAAGTATCACCTCTTGGGCCCTGGAAGTTTAGTTTTACAGTATATCTTTGTACGGCATTGTTTCTCATCCGCACTTTGTACCTCAACCGCAGTTTCCAAAATGTCACATTTTGATAACCAGTAATAGTCCATAGATTTCTTTTGCGTAGTCACCCTACTCTCCTTAATTTGTTTCGTCGAAAACCCTTTTGTTATCACTTTCTTCCTCATTAAATAACGAATTATGCACTTTTTCACTGCGAGAAACAACATTGTCGGCAGCGGCCGCCTAATACATATAAACAAAGCGCTTGCAGCGCTTCTACCGGTAATTAATATAACTACTTTACAATATGATCAAATAGTTTTTGCCATTTCATGAAGTAGCCACGTGTTTACTTGGCCATATCGTGAAACGATTTCTCATCATAGATCTGCCCAAACCACATCATGATGAAATAACGAATTATGCACTTTTTCACTGCGAGAAACAACATTGTCGGCAGCGGCCGCCTAATACATATAAACAAAGCGCTTGCAGCGCTTCTACCGGTAATTAATGTAACTACTTTACAATATGATCAAATAGTTTTTGCCATTTCATGAAGTAGCCACGTGTTTACTTGGCCATATCGTGAAACGATTTCTCATCATAGATCTGCCCAAACCACATCATGATGTGGCCAATAGATAGTGAAACATTTCATGAAATGCGACCATTTCATGAAATTCTCGAGCATTTTATGAAGTGAGCAAATCTACGATATGGTCACGACATATACAAGCCGTTAAGAATTTCCTTTTAAAATGTTAGGAACTGAAATAAGTATTACATACTACTTATATGGCATAATTCATAAATTCTAAAATGGAGGTCTAATTCCACTGAATCCTCGGAGTTGAATTCCTCCTTATCCATGTTTCTCTGATCGAGCTTTGATTATGATAAATGTGCTAGTAACATTGATAAGACTCTTTCCAGTCGAGTTTGTCTTTTTTATTGACAATTCGTCTTCTTAATTCCGATTTATCCATCGCTCTCCGCTTGGTCTCTATATATTTATTTTCATTGTATACATGTGTACATCAGTGATGTAAATCAACCTATAAAAATGTTTGACCAGCTTACTGTGTTTATTTTCAGCTCAGATTTTACCTTTATTATCAGAACAACGACTAAGAAGTAAATTCGGATAGATTAGTTATTTACACTTAATTTTCGCTATGAATGACTATATTTTTTAAACCCCTAAGCTTAAATTTAATAATTATAAGTCTTATTAAAGGGTCTACATTGGGTGTACCTTTTATCGCAGAACTTTTAATGTCATATTATTATTATGCATATCATATAACATCATTTGGCATTCACTTATTTAGCAGACATTCACGCATAATTTTGTAAGCTACAATAATGTTTAGGTATAAAGGAGATTGCTCAGCTTCCATACATGTTTGGCCTAAAAACCAATAATCATGAAAAATTGTTTCCTACATTCGAAATTATATATAAATTACTGTAGAAACGAATATTATTGACGGACACCCCTGAGAACTTCTATAAACCATATACACTGAACATATTAAAATAATAAAAAACAAATAAGTTATATAGTAAACTAGGGAAATCAAGCTAAGTACCGAAATTATGGATTAGATTCAGTTATATAGAGCATGTACATTAACAGATAATTGCCTGTTTTTAAAGTTAATGCATAAGAGTAACTTTTAAAATCAGGTGTCATTTCCGGTTATAATAAAGTACTGTGTGACAGAAACTGTGTGATGATTGTGAATGAGCCACAGATTAGAGAGAATTTTTAAACTCTCGTTAACCAAAGAAAGTTAAGAGATTTAGGTTCTATAGCCATATTATTCAGTAGCTTCATTATTTTTTTTATGTTTTTAAGATAACCATGTTTTAGATTTTTAGTGTATCACACCTTGTAATTTTATTAATTTATAGTCAGGGAACGTAGGCCCATAGATAGATACCTTAAAGTCTAACATATAAACAGATTATAATGTTTAAATCTAAAGAAAATATAACTAGAAAAAAATTCCACGCGGACCAGGCAGCAGACGGGACTCGAACCCGCACCCTTCGCAATCCGGGCGAATGCACTGACCAATTATGCTACCGCGGCCCTCACGGACCGCGTCGAAATTCCTTCTAGCTATTCTTAAGCTGCAAGGCAGCGCCATCTCTTCGCATTATAGGTAAACCCACAATGTCAAATGAATACTTTTACAAGTTTCTAGTAGTAGTTTTTTTTTTCTAGTTTTTTTCTAGTTATATTTTCTTTAGATTTAAACATCAAGCAGTTACATGCTTTAAAAATAATAAAAATTATAACTATAATTGCTATTTCTTCTTTCAAATGTTTAACACTTGTAAAAGTATTCATTTGACATTGTGGGTTTACCTATAATGCGAAGAGATGGCGCTGCCTTGCAGCTTAAGAATAGCTAGAAGGAATTTCGACGCGGTCCGTGAGGGCCGCGGTAGCATAATTGGTCAGTGCATTCGCCCGGATTGCGAAGGGTGCGGGTTCGAGTCCCGTCTGCTGCCTGGTCCGCGTGGAATTTTTTTTCTAGTTATATTTTCTTTAGATTTAAACATCAAGCAGTTACATGCTTTAAAAATAATAAAAATTATAAGATTATAATGTGTTTATGGAGGTGTTTGGCGAAAAATGTATGGCAATAGACTTTATGATGTCGCCTACCATCTATAATAATTGTCTGAGCACATTTGCATCTATTGAAAATGATAATATATTTGTGGATATTAATACCACAGTGTAATAAAAAAATGATTTATTTTATCGATCTTTACAAAATAGATTTGTTTTTATGTTATATAAACAACTTCGATCAGTCTTTGGCTGAATGTTACTACACCCATAGCCATTAAAAATGATTCGTATGTTTTCCAAACCGGTAAAATTAAAAGTCTTTTTTATAGTAAATATATTATACAAAGGTGTCCGTTGAAATCTAATGACTGTTAATTAAATTATAAATTACGCCAAGAATTACCATGTATGTCAATATTTTTTGTGCATTTAGGCCAATTTGAGCAATCTCCTTCAATATCTACTAGAATAGGGATGATTTATAGTAAACAAAATTCTAATTAGTCCGTCAGTAAGATAAACAAATATTGTACACATTTTTTCTTTTCTCAATCAACCAAAAAATGGCAAACATAAGGACGCACTAAGAAGTAAAAATTGTACCGAGACGTGACGTCATCCCACATAAATATATATGTAAAACGTTGTATGTATTCACATTAGTTATTCAACTAAATAATAAGTTTCCAATACATTTTGATAAATAATCTACCTGATAAAGAAAAAAAAAAAGTTAATCACCATCCCTATTAAAAATCAAAACCATCATAATGCAGAAAGTTCAAAGTGAGAATCGTTTTTGGCATATATTTATTTAACTTTTCATTATTTATCTATTAATTATCTAATGTGGATGGCGCAGTAAGTTTAGGTCACCACACTTACTTAACCTAATCTACTGAATAGAAACAGCTATTATGCTTAAATAAATTATGCAAAATTAAAATTTTCTAAACATGAATTATGCCTTAAAAAGCAGCCGTCTTAACAGTATTCCATTGTGAATTCGGACATGTAAACACTCAGCCGAAAAATAATATTACTGACAAAAAAATGTGCCTTAAAAATAATCGTTTAAAGGCGATTGTGCGTTTAAAAAAGATTATGGCCAGTGTGTTATGCCAGATGAATTTCAGAGCAAAAAGATTCTGCCATATAGAAGGGACCCCTAATTATGATGATTGAGCGTAAATTTATAAAATAACTAGTTGACCCAACGAACTTCGTAAACAGGGGTTGGTGATAGGAGGCTGACAATTTAGGGTTGCATGTATTTTTAATGCTATATTATAAAAAAAGTCCAAAAAATAAAAATGTTAGGGGTGGACAACCCTTATCACTTAGGAGTATGAAAAATAGATAGTAGCCGATTCTCAGACCTACTGAATATGCATATAAAATTCCATAAAAATAGGTCAGGCCGTTTCGGAGGAATATGTTAAATAACATTGTTACGCGATAATTTTATATAAAAGATATTATTTTTGTAAATGGTATTGAATTTTTTGTAATGAATATTTCTAATATTGAGATATTATCATCTCATTCTTAACGTATGCAAGTCTAGCTTCAGTTAATAAAATGTAGATGAGTACCTTACCTAAACTACAGTTTCAGGAGCGGCCTGTTGACTGTTTTTCAGCCTTGGCACAGATGAAACTTGAATGAGTCTGGCTGGGGCTGGGGGTAGGCTTCTGTAACAGGTCAAAGTGTAAGGTCGAGCTCAGGCGGTTTTAAATAGAACAATCTTTAAACTTAGGACTACACAAAAAACAGGAAAAACATTTAAGTAAGGTCTCTGAGTTATTGAGTTCTTACAATCATGACGTGCCTTCCGACGCACGAATGAGCTCGAGTTAATAATTTTTGGTCACCCATCTTACGATAGGTCATTGAGAAAGTAGCCTAACCTCCACGATCGTAGACTCCACGACCATTGGCGATATAGCGCTCTCGATATCGCTCGCATTCTACGATTCGTCCCATTGAACATGATAGTATCTTGTCCCAGTCCCAAACTGCTTGTAAACAGCTGGAGCACTCTTATTCTTTAATATTCTGTTACGAATAAAGTATGACTCACGTTACATTGTTCTGGGTCCAGGCCGGGCGTCGTCCGTGCTTGGTCCGGGCATCGGCCGTCGCACGGTCAACTAATAAACCTACATTTTATAGTACACACACACGTTATACCGAGCGGTGACCGAGTGAATAGGGGTGATGACGGGGTACAGTAAACGAAATTCTATTTAGTCCGTCAGTTAGATTATAAAAAAATAATGGACACGTATTTTTTCTTTGGGCAATCAACCAAAAAATGACAAAGTTATAGCGCGTAAAAGTTTGGGAGTAGGGGCTCGTGACGTCACTTTTTAGAGAATTTTCACTTAAACGTGAACTCAAGCGTGACGTCATGCGACTTTTCAAATCAATATATCTCTGCAATGTTTATTTTATGTGAAAAAAGAAAAAATACGTTTTGATAATCTACCTGATAAACGAAGAAAAAAAAATCAGTCATCATCCCTATTGTGTAAGGCCGGCGCTCGTGTCGGGCCCGGCACGGTCTAGCATGAGTCATCCTTACGAGAGAGCAGCAAGCAGTTTAAGCACTTTTTATTCCAAAAAAAACCTTCAAAAGGGTTTTTATATTCCCTGAAGCACAGACAATATGGAAAAATCTTAAGTTGAGATTATTGTTAGTGAATCATTGCATAAGTGAGAAGTTTTCATTGTAAATAGGTCACCTACATATTGTTCTGATTATAATAGTTTAAATAAATTAACAATAAATATTTTTAGTTATGATTTTATTTATTTTTTAAGCATTTAACTGCTAGATGTTTAAATCTAAAGAAAATTTTACTAGAAAAAAATCCACGCGGACCAGGCAGCGGACGGAACTCGAACCCGCATCCTTCGCTATCCGGGCGAATGCACTGACCATTATGCTACCACGGCCCTATTAGCCGCGTCGAAATCCTAGCCTTAAGCTGCAAGGCAGCGCCATCACTTCGCATTGTAGGTAACCCACAATGTCAAATGAATACTTTTTCAAGTATTAAACATTTGAAAGAAGAAATAGCAATTACAGTTATGATTTTATTTATTTTTTAAGCATTTAACTGCTAGATGTTTAAATCTAAAGAAAAGTTTACTAGAAAAATTAAATAAATAAAATCATAACTGTAATTGCTATTTCTTCTTTCAAATGTTTAATACTTGAAAAAGTATTCATTTGACATTGTGGGTTACCTACAATGCGAAGTGATGGCGCTGCCTTGCAGCTTAAGGCTAGGAAAATTTCGACGCGGCTAATAGGGCCGTGGTAGCATAATGGTCAGTGCATTCGCCCGGATAGCGAAGGATGCGGGTTCGAGTCCTGTCCGCTGCCTGGTCCGCGTGGATTTTTTTCTAGTAAACTTTTCTTTAGATTTAAACATCTAGCAGTTAAATGCTTAAAAAATAAATAAAATCATAACTGTAATTGCTATTTCTTCTTTCAAATGTTTAATACTTGAAAAAGTATTCATTTGACATTGTGGGTTACCTACAATGCGAAGTGATGGCAGTGCCTTGCAGCTTAAGGCTAGGAAAATTTCGACGCGGCTAATAGGGCCGTGGTAGCATAATGGTCAGTGCATTCGCCCGGATAGCGAAGGATGCGGGTTCGAGTCCCGTCCGCTGCCTGGTCCGCGTGGATTTTTTTCTAGTAAACTTTTCTTTAGATTTAAATAAATATTTTGTTAAAAGAATAATTAAGATAAGACATTTTCATTTTCATCGTAAGGAATTGCCCAAATCTGCTGTTGACGGTCTTGGGCCTGTTTCAAATTGATAAACCTTCTATCAATTTTACATTTATGTTAAAACTTCCACACTACTGAGTCTTTATACACGTTCATTGATTTTAAAGCCCTGCATAAGGGATCAATAAAAAAAATGACAAAATTTTGTACTTCTCAATTGTACATAGTCACGCAACTCGACTGAGCATTATGAAAAGGGGACTCGTGTATGTACAGGACAGGATAACTATTTTTTTAACCGCATTAATACCACTGTCACTAAAAGGAATTTATGTTATGTTTGTATGAAATATTGTCAAATTGGTTTCCTTCATTGAGGATCACATTGCAGTCCAATACCAGCTGGATGTAAAATTATTAATTATGTATGCTACGTATTTCATGAACCGTCGTAATGGTAGACATTTTTAATTTTCTACTGTCGCTATATTAACAAAATAATAAATAAAATTAATCATACATACGATACGATAAACGTGATTTTTCGACGATTTCCGTCCAATTTGGTTGTTTATTTCATTGAATATCTGCAAAAAACAAAATGAAATGGAACATGCTTTGAAAATTGTGGCGACAAGGACTCTTATATTAGATCGGGTCACTGCCTCCGAACTACTAATCCACTGTAATTACATTAATTAGGTACGCCTATAATTCGAGCTACCTACAGTACACCCAACCTTCTTGCTCGCTTGCTGCCTATAGAAGTTGTATGTAATGCGTAATTTTAAGCGTATTTAAAAGGTTAGGATTTCCAACACCATGAGTTGATTTTCGTCGAGGTAATTAATTTCCTTAGAGTTCTCTTTCTTCGAGGCAACTTCTTGATACTTTCCCCAGTTGTTCTTTGCAACATTTGCAACGTTGTTCTTTCGCTTAGATTTGACATACCTCTGGATTATTAGGTAAAACATATAAATTTAAAAATATTATTTTACGCAAGTATTTTATTCAAATAATTATAATAGTTTATTTGCTAGGAACATAGTTTTTTACAGATGGAAATTAAAGTATAGTTCTGTATGTCCCGCCCTTGAAGGGACACTCGTCATAATTATAAACAATTCATTCATTTCAATATGATACAAAGCAATTCAATTTATTAATTCATTATTCAATGTTTATATTTTTTATTATAAACACGTTACAAAAAAATGAAAATTAAATATGTCATAAACACAATGCGTTAGGTACTCATAATTATAGTTGATGATCAGGATTTCATCCAAATCCGTTCAGAAGATTTTGCTTGGTTTGAGTAACAAAGTTACAAACTTCCACATTTATAATATTAGTAGGATTCGTTTCCCATTTATTTATCCGTGTTGTCAACATAAAACAATACGCTGTGGAATTAACTCTTACGTCAGTAGGTAACCCATCACACGTAGAAAAAATAATACTTGCGAGAAAATTGTGAACGTGACGCCGACAATGTATCTCATATAAACAACCTGCAGCATTTTCTACCAGCGAGATAAACCATTTCCAAGCAAACACGGAGACGCATGAGCTGAAGGTAACAACATTATAGATGTTTGAAAGCGTTATCAGATCTTTATTTTGGCATAATGACCGTGGATGCGATAAGAATATAAATGAAATGATATCACGGTGGAATGAGGTAATTATCTCCGCAAAACATTCGAGAACTGAAGAGTTGCGACGCACCTTGAAATACTATCGAGTTTTATGGTTCCTTATTCCTTACCAAGAAGGGTAAAAACGGAACCCTATTACTCAGACTCCACTGTCCGTCTGTCTGTCACCAGTCTGTATCATATGAACTGTGATAGCTAGGCAGTTGAAATTTTCACAGATGATGTATTTCTGTTTCCGCTATTTAAACAGCAAATACGAAAAAAAAACAGAATAAAAGAGATATTTAAGTAGGGCTGCCAATCTGCCATACAAAAAAATCATCAAATCGAACGTGATTTTTGTCGTTTTTCGCGCGATATTAATAAGGAAAACAGATAGACGCTTGAAATATTCACAGAATACGTAGTCTTATATTCAATAAATAAAAAAACTCGTACGCATTTTATGTAAACGTCACATCGCCAACTTCAGGAAGTGAATCAGACAATTTGCTGTCGATCACACAATCGATTCGAGGGAAGGGGGAAATGCACGTCTGGCACAGGAGCGCCGCGCCATCGGGGTCTGGAGCCCCTTGCATTCACTAAAATAAACGTCGTGCCCCCCACCCCGTGTTGTCTTTTGATTTCTGAGAAGTGTTCTCGCGCACGCAATCGCCCGTTCCTCTAAAAGCTGAAGGGTTGTCGGCGCGTATTTCGTCAAACCATGCCCCTGCAAAATGCACTGGACCCGCATATTTTAGGTTTAGGTTAGCAAGGAAATTCCAAGCAATAAGCAGCTTTGTGCTAGTTTCGCATTATACGTTAAAGTATTTAGATTGAACATCGATCGTCGACAAACATACGAAATAGTTCTTCCTGAAGTTTAAAGTACTGACTATAACATTGTATTGGTTCAGCATGAAATAGACATTAGAACAAATGCACTTATATGCGTAAGTAGTTATTGTTACCACGTTTTCGCCAATATAACTCATTATATACGAATGTCGCAAAGGTTCTAGCATGGAATCGTATCCAATTGTGATTGGATTGCAATCTCGTAACCGCCTTCTGCTACTCTTAAATTCTGGTGTCGAGTCCTTTGAAGCTCGAGGTTTACTTTCTCAGTCATGTGAGCCAGTAGGGTTGCCACCATTTTTAAGGACAAATAAGTTTTTTTTTATTTTGATAAAACAAAAATTGGTAAAAAAGAAAAGCTTAAAAAAGCGTTTTTTTTATTACTTTTTCTTAAACACGTAGTTTTTGGTGCTCTTTGTAAATAGAGTATTTTAGCGTACTTTATTGGTGTCGTAGATTATGCATTTCGTCCACATGAAAACAGAAATTTACTTTATTTTGGAGTGCAGGTGGCAATGGCAACCCTAAGTCAGATCGATTGATTCCAAACTGCCTTGCCCCCTTATTGTTTTAGATTTCCGTATTACCTTTAAATGAATTGTTTAAAAATATTTGTATGGAATATTTTTTAAAAAGGGTATTATGAACTTTCGTTATTTTGCACGCAATGCATTTATATGAAGCATCGATTAAATTTAATGCTTTTCAAAGGAGACCTTTGATTTTTGCACAACTTAGAACCTTGGCACAAATTCTCTCAAAAAACTCAATAATTCAATAAAAAAACTGAAAATCTAAATTAAAATAGAAAAGATCTGCGTATAAAGACACGCATTACTTGGCGCAATTTGTCATTAACTGGCAGATGACAGCTTATACTATTGGTTTAAATTATTTTCCTTGATTTGCATCAAAAATCATGTGCGTAGCTTAATAAAAAAATGCATATTTAGAATCTGTGTTGCCATTCATTTGAATACGACATCTTTATGTGGTACAAGTTGGTAATATAGTTAATTGATATTTTTGATGACTTCGGCGTATTTTTCTACACATAATAGCATGATAATTCTTTAGTTACAAAGAGCATGCTTTGAATGTTTTATGCATCGTCTATTGCTATAATAAAAAAAACAACAATTTTAATAAAATTTAAAAAATAATTGACTAAGTATAGTGCCAGCACTTTAGAAGAGTGTGGCTGCTAGTAACTATTCCAATAAAATTCAGAACATAATTGTTATGATCAAAGATAACCTTTCTTTAAATAGAACGAATTCTATTCTTAACATTAACAAACAGTTGACCGATCGTTTGTTTGCGTGTTTTGCTGGTGTTAAATTTACTCTATCACTCTTTCTTTGTAACTTCAATGGTGCCGTCCAATCCAACAGAAGGACAGCACCACAGAGAACATTAAAATAATGATTAACGATTGTTTTTTGTTTCTGCAATCACACTCGACAACTATAAATGGGTGAATTAAAAGCTACTGAAGGTTCTCTCATCATCGTGAAGTAAATTACCTACAAGTGAAATATGTAATTTTGTTTTTTCTTAGAAATAAGCAAACAGTGCTTTCAAGGGATGTGCTAAAAAATTAAGTACTTTTCTAAAATTTAAAGTTTTTTTTACCAAATGCAAAATTAATTTTGCGCATTTTGAGTATTACATTTGGTATATAAGTTTCTAAATATTCTACCGCGGACCTAATGGCCGTGTCGAATTCTTTCTAGTATTTCTTAGTAAAATATATAGATATATGTTTATAGTAAATTTTTCTTTAGATTAAGTCATCCAGCAGTTAAATGCTGACAAAATAAAAATATTACTACTATTGCTACTTGTACAAGTATTCTGTTGACATTGTGGGTTACTTACAATGCGAAAAGATGGCGCTGCCTGGCAGCCTAAGAAATACTGGGAAAAATTTGACACGGCCATTACGACCGCGGTAGCATAATAGTCATTGCATTTGCCCGGATAGCGGAGGGCGCGGGTTCAAGTCTCATCTGCTGGCTGGTCCGCGTGGAAGTTTTTGTAGTAAAAATTTTCTTTTTATTGAAACATCAAGCAGTTAAATGCTGAAAAAAATAAAAATTACTCATTTATTATCGTTATTCTATACATACAAAAAATAGTCTCAGGCGCCTAGCAGATGCATTTAAATGTTCCCATTATATTTTTTATTACATTGTAAATAAAACACATAGTTCAACTCTGTGGTATGTGGAAAATAATTGACAAGCATTGTTTCTACTATTCAAACAAGTTTTTGGCATGAAAACAGGTTAATTTAATTGTTTGTTGTATTTTTTTACAATACGAACTTTATCCTTTAATATTCCAATCACGAAGCTATGCTGTATGTATGTAGGATATGTTATTACAAATGCTGTCAATGTATGATAACAAGAGCAGAAGGTATTAATATGGATTTGCGTTAATGCCAGCAGGGTGAGCAGGAAGCGCGACATTACAGCGTACTTACGGCTTATAGTTATGTAAATCGTGAGTGGCTGTAGGACGTAGCAACTGGCAACCCTAACGGAGGTTGTGTTGAGCGATGTTGGGGAGGGTGCGCGCGGGGTGCGGCGTGCGGCGTGCGCGCGGGGTGCGGTGTGCGGGGTGCGCGCGCAGTGCCGCCGCCGCGGCAGGCCGGAGTGTCGACTGCGCCCGGCGCGTGGCAGTCCGGCCGCCCCCGCAACTCGCACCGGTCCCGGCGCTGCCGGGCTCCCGCTCGGATGCCGCTGCCGGCCGCCGCCTGCGATGGTCCACGCCGGGCCGGCCGCGCGCGCGCCCTCTCGCGCGATGTTCGCCGCCACTGAGAGCAAACCGCGCCGCGCCGTCTCGCCGCTCGGTATCCCGAAGTCTCCCTCGTTCCACTCGGGTCTCGATCTAGTCGCCAGCCAGGCGGCCACCAAGCGCTCGGAGAGCGTCTCGGACGTAGCACGAGCGTTCCGCTTTGCGCTGTTCGCCGGCGCCGGCATGGAGGGCCAGGGCCCGCCGCAGAAGGCGCCGTCGCCGCCGGACGCGCGCAGCCCGCCGCCCCCCTCCGCCGCGGCTGCTTCGCCGGAGCGCCCCACACAGATACCCCCTACTGATAAAGAAAGTTTGATGGTGCAACTGCCCCTTCTGAAAGGTTCGTCGGTGGTCCGAAATCATATGAATGCACTCGCCAAGAACACTACTGTCTGTCTTTTCTCAGCGCAACTCACAAACCTCTGGCGCGTTTGTTTAGTTGCTTTAACTGGGAAAGACTGGAATAAATCTAATTCGAGACGATCGAACATCTACAAATCGTTCTGTACAGTATACCTACAGTACGATTGAAAACAAAAATATTTTTGTTTCCTTGCGCTCCAAAATGCTAAGCGACGCTCAGAGGCTAATTGCTAAATATCGCCTACGCTTAAAACTAGTAACCTTGAAGAGGCACTCAGTGGAGTGTCCCAAACAATGCGCTGAAAGGTAACGAATGACAATCTAACGACCGGTGTAACTCTCATATACCTACACGTAGTATGTATGACGTGAAATGGCGAAAACGCCGCAGAAATATATCGACCCATCGGCCACTGGTCGTCCGCTCTAGCCGGAATGTATGCCATGGGAAATGAACTGCGGTGTCCTTGTGCCTTGCAGTAATATGCCTCTTATTCATTTAGCAAACTATAACATTAGGGACTTAATTAGAGTACATCGTTTAACAAAATTCATCGATTAGGACAACTGCCAAGTTATCGCTTAATGTTCAATCTGTAGCTGCCTCAAAATAATATTGCCAATCCTTGATGATTAAACACATTTTAGACAGTATAAATGTATAAATAAAATAATGCATCTGTTAGGTCTCAATAGTTTTTTATTACCTATCTCGCTGTATTTCAAAGACGTGAATGGAATTACTGTCCAACAACGACTTGAAGTATAGGTATCTATGAAACAATAAAAGAACTATAAAGCGTAGAAGATACTATTTTTAGAAACATTGAGTAAAATACTCAGACATCATCCAAATCAACACTTGTTTTAGCATCTGTAACAGTAAACTATATGAAGATGTTTATTAGTTTTCTTTACCATTTACGCTACGCTATGAATATGATTTGAAATATCGGATTTATCTCTTCCATGTACTATGAACATGAACTTTGTTTTAATAAATGTTCTTTTAAAAAACGTTAAATTCACAAATTTTGTAGCAAAATCTGAACGTGTGAAATATAATTTTAAAATGTGAAGCTTAATCCAATATTCGGCGGTTACTCGCGGGTGTATGTTAACAAAGTTAAATGTATTAGCACCAAATATAGTTATATTAGACATATTTGACACCCAACCAACTAGTATGGTGATGTCTCTGTTAGCGGTCAAGGTTGCATCGATACTCGAATACATTTTACAAACAAAGTTTCTATTGTTGTCTCCATCTGATCTGAACAGCTATTAGAAAGCTGTATACTCTGGAATCGAGAAACTTTATTTCCATTTGCTAATAAAGGTAGAAGGTAGGTTCTAGTTTCTATTCATTTAGTAAATAGAAATGCTAGCTTATTTGTAGTACACGGCAATACGTTCACGATTATTCCCCAGGTGGCAAGGAGCACTCAAGTTTTTGTCGACAACAAATTGCTTCGTATAACTAACGGTGTTAAAAAATGCGGACTGCTGAACAGGTTAGAATTATGTCTTTTATTTCTTTATTAGACAAAACTGTATACTAACTAAGCACCCTCAGCTTGCTTACCACTACTCTTCAGAAATCTAAGACTAACCAACGCAGATCAAATCATACTAAATAAAAATTATGATATTGAAAAATTTAATAACACAGAATTAGAAACGATCACATTCAATGTATATAAAGAAGAAGTAAGTTATTGTGATGACTTTGATTATAAATAGAAGCTTTTACTAATGCCCCTACTGTTGAGGAAAGCGAATCACGTTCTTCAGCACTCCCGAGGGAGCAGGGAGCTTAGTGCTCTACCGATTTTACCGATAACTCTAAGTAGTCCAACACGTGACCCACTTCACATTCTATCTGACTTTCTGATATTGTTCTTTATCAAGAAATCAAATTTAATGTTAGAGCTTATAATACTAAAGAGATAAATCCAAGGGCTGCGGAAGAATCAGTCCCTTTACGTTAGTAGACAGGGAAGATACAGGATACTATACTGACCCGATAAATTAATTAGTGTGATAGAATTTAACCTATTAGGAAAATCAGAAAAATCCAGCACAAGCGGTTAGCACCTAAGACCGACGACAACTTGTTTGATAAATCCTCTACTGATATTAAAAAGAGAGTTTCAGATTAATTATCTGAATTACTTAAAATGTGGTGTATTACGAAATATTAATTTAGTGGGATGCAATAATTATATATATACACATTGGATGATTCGTTATGATTATTTCGATCGTGATTCGGAGTGTTACATTTTAATTTGTACCAATTTACCGTAGTGTATTACTATTTAATTAAGTTGAGGATTTGTTTATTCATCTTATGAAAATGTTAAATTGCTGCTTTGTCCACAGATGCACCGGCAGCAGAGCGTGAACAGTTGTTCGTCCAGAAGTTACGGCAGTGTTGCTTACTGTTCGACTTCGCGGACGAACCTCTGTCAGACCTTAAATGGAAGGAGGTGAAGCGGGCCGCGCTGCTTGAGATGGTTGAATACGTCACATCGCAGCGCGGCGTTATCACGGAGGCCATATACCCGGAGGCCGTCAGTATGGTTAGTAGACCAGTCTTCATTCTGTTAGATCTCAAATGAAAGAAGGTGATACACGCTGCACTGTTCGAGGTAATAGAGTACCTCAAGTCCGAGCGCGGAGTTATCACGGAGGACATATACCCGGAGGCCGTCAGTTTGGATAGTAGACAAACCTACATGCTGTCAAACCTCAAATGAAAGGAGGCGATATACGCCGTCCGACTCGAGATGATCGAGTACGTGACGTCCCGGCGCGGCGTCATCACGGAGGCCATATTCCCAAGGACCGTACAAATCTTTAGTAGAGCAGTCTAAATTGGTGTAAACCTTTTAATTAAAGGGGGTGAAGCGCTCCTTGTGCTCAAGTATGTAGTATATCTCATTTAACATTGAAGGGCCAATATATTTCGTAGACCAGTCGACTCATTATTATCAGCCTATTTATATCCCCACTGTCGGAACATATGCCTTTCCTATAGGGAAATTGGCCATGGAGCACCACACGGGTCTACCCCTAGATCTCTGAAATTCTGTGATTCTTTTATGGCATACGAGCAGATCTACCATCAAATGTTAAATGGTCATCACACATGGTTATCATAACACACTTGTTTTGCTTTGTTGTGTTTATGTATTTATCGTCAATAAACGTTTCCTTTCCTATATATTTACCATCCATTCGTACTGTATAAAACGATCAGTAAATTACGTTACAGTTCTGGACTGAGCTTAATTGTTCCGATATTGCGCAGCGCTATCAGTGATAATCGTGTTTAATACAATTGTCCGTCGGACGTCACAATCGATCCAATGCCTTCGCTTTGCGTTTCGTTACAATTCGACCATTCTTCGCTGATGTCATTATCTGTAAGTAAATTGCACGTGCCAATTGAAAGAGAGTCTTCACAACAACTGTACCTTAATGATTTAACTCCCGTAACTGATTGCAAGTTAATTATAATTGGTATAACAACTTAATTGGTTAACGAGTGGTTGAATATTTGAACACGAGAGCTCTTACAGAAAATACTAGCAAATCGTCAAATAAAACTCCGCTAAAATAAAATTAATTCCGTTTCATCTTGTGTTGTGTAACTATTAAATCTCTTCTGAAAACGTCCGAAATTGCCATTGTTATTTTTATAAACTATCGCTTTCGTCTACCAGTATTATTTGAATGGCCACCATAATTTAGAAGCAACGCTTTACACGTTTTCAGGAATGGCAATTACGGACATTCCCGCCATTGTTGGACACAAATAGAAAAGAGAAAGACGAGTCAATAAAATTCGCCAGACTTTTTTTCCTCGCGAAGGACGAGCCTATGAAATGATTTTGAAACTCTTATCCCACCGAAAACATTTTCATGTAAGTGTTGCCAACACGAGACCATACGACTTACACTGTGAAAAAGTTATCAGATGTCATGTAAAGTAAAGCTTTTAAATTCTACACGCCTTACTTCGAAAACTTTACGCCTTAGTCAAAATATGTGGCTATAAACATTCAGCCAATGAATAATTTGGCGGCACAGTAGTGCCCCCGCCAAAACGACAAGACGAGCCAACCGCTGCGCAAAGGCACTATCTAGGCACCCTTGTACTTCTCTTGGCTAATCTTGTCACTGACACATTTGACAAAAATTGGAAAACCTACACATATCTCTGTATTGAATCGAAAAACATTTGCCGACAGTTCGCGATAAATTTATTCCGGACGTTGCCGCCTTCGTCGAACCCGAACGGCGCGGAGTTCGACCCTGAGGAGGACGAGCCCACGCTGGAGGCGGCTTGGCCGCACCTGCAGCTGGTGTACGAGCTGTTCCTCAGGCTACTGGAGTCGCCGGACTTCCAGCCCAACATTGCCAAGAAGTATATAGACCAGAAGTTCGTGTTACAGGTCAGTTGATTGAGTTTTGTTTGTAATCTTTAATGGCGTTTTATTTTTGCAAAACAACACATTCCAATAACACTAAGGCGAAGCGGAGGAGTGCGGCGACGAGACTGAGAAGATCAAAATTTAAGTTAAAACATTAATTCCTATATCACTCATTAGTTTAACATTTCATGGCAAACATTAAAAAAGTGCCTCTCTTGGTTTGCGCTGCGCCACAGAGAATGTACTGGCCAAAATTAATAACTAGAAAACGAGACAAAAGCAATACATAAACGAACTACGGACCACTATATCGCTTCGTGTCCTTAACACTTACTCGCCCAGTTTTATTTAACAGTTGGTTAGGGAACTCCTACTCTATATACACATATATGATTGCAATCAAACAGCCAATAGCAAACATCTGCGGCAAAGATTGCACAGCAACCTGCATGCTGTTTACAATATTCTTCTTTGCTAAACTAGGAGCGCAAGAAAATTATAGTCTGCACCACATGGCTTTCCAACGGACATAGTTTACACAGATGGGCTGACAAATTGCAAAAGGCTATTGATATGTCCATATCCATATCCTGATCCAAAATTTCGCATCCATAACTCCCCTTAGTTTCTTATAAGGGAATTTGCAAAATTCATGAAACATGTTTTGTGTCCTTTAATCTGTTTATGTTTGTAGCATGGACGGACACGCAGTTGGCTATTACGCAGCATTTCACTAATTCAAATTCAAATCATTTATTATTCGGACAACATAGATCCATGTGTTAGTATACAATACTTAATACAATGTTAGAAAATTATATTAAAGACAGATATAACCCTATTTACAAAAATATTTATCAGTGGACAGTCCCCACGAGCCACTAAATCCCTCACAACTCTACTGCGGCTACCACGAACCTGCTTTTTTGCGCAAACGAGCCGGGAAACTGTCGACCTGCGCATCTGCGAACATTCCCGAAGCACTACAATATCGCGGCAGCCGCAGCAGTGCCCTGAAGGCATTATTGTATTGGACACGGAGGACATCATATGATTTTCGGGTAAAATTAACCCATAGGCTGCTCGAGTAGAAAGATGTACAAAAAGCCTTAAAAAGAGTGATTTTTACAGTGTCAGAACATCGAGCAAACCTACGGGCCAACATATTTTCCTCTTAGACAGTGCCCTTCGCTCCCTTTCAAGGTCAGCGTCATCCTTTAAAGTATCTGTAACAATATGACCTACTTAAATTGCGTAACTCTACGGAGATCAGATCCATATAGTTTTACAGAGGGCACGGTTTCAGGAGTCCTTCCGTGAGCCTTAAAAGTCATATATACACTTTTACTGGTATTATAAGATAAACCATGATTGGTTGAATAGGTTTCACAAATGTTTAAAAGCATCCTCAAAGCACTGATCGAAGGAGCCAGCAACACCATATCATCCGCGTAACTGATATTATTTACGCAAACACTCCCTACGTGACAGCCGACACGTGTACCGCTAAGCTCCTCAATCAGCGAGTTGATGTACAGATTAAATAATTTCGGTGAAGTTCTTCCCCCCTGCCTAACCCCACATTCTAACCTGTACTCCTCCGAATGAACACCAGCCCATTTCACACAATTGGCCTGGTTCCCGTACCAGAACATGAACAAAGATATTAAGTCTGAGGGTAAACCACACCCCTTTAATTTATCCCACAGAATACTGTAGTCAACCAGATCGAACGCCCTGGATAAGTCCAAAAAACGGGCGTATACAGGCGTCTTTCTATCAGTGTAGTAACTGATGAAATAACAGATTTGCCTTTGTAACGAAATTAACTGTAACTTATCCATTATTGTTGATTGACTATTTGTGGCATTTCGTTTTTATATTACTTAATCTAATCTTTATATTTATCTTCTTGGGGATAAGTTAATCAACTTAATTATTTTGACAACAACTATGAATTCGCAAATTAGCAGAAAACTAACGTTGTTCTAGTCGAGTGATCTTCTGCTGAATAAATAAGATTTCGCTCATTAAAATAAGTAGTTTCCTGTCATTAAATTAATATTTTTGAGTATGTAACACATCAACTTTATATATAAAACTGAATTTACTTCGCTATTACCGATTTAAGCAATCTTGAGGGATCGCTTGCGTTCCAAACAAATGTTCTAAGATCTTATATCGGAATATCACAGGACGGAGAAACGCAAGCGTCCTACTCATATACGGAGGACTTGAGACACTCACACTGGAAAGATTTGCCTTTAAATGGGTTTTTCCACCTGGCCTAACCTTCCCAATTTCCTAAAATTTACATCAATACAACGCATTTACCTACACAATATACAGTTAGTCACCACACACACATATAACACTCCAGCTTGCAAATTTCACACTTAGATATAAGAGGATTGCCTTATCTATTTAGATTGTAAACATGTAGGTTTTTTGTGAAATAGTTGGCAGTTCTTTATTATTAGCAGTGTCCCGCATAATATCATGGGAAAAAGGTTGAGCCTGAAAACCAGCACGGACCAGGGTATACCTTGGCTTCGCTTACACTAAGCCTTGTCCTCTTGCCTCCACTAAATGTTATTTTGAGATACATACTTGTTATTTTTCCTATACTTATGCTTTGATAGTTGTATGTGATCATAGTTTGGAGGCAATAAAACATTATTATTTGACGACCTCCATGGCCGAGTGGTTTGTACGCCGGGTTTCATGGTGACGCCGACTCGAGAGGTCCCTGGTTCAAATCTCGATAGGGGCAGATCTTTGTGTGATGAATACGATTTGTACTCCAGTCATGGATGTTTAATATGTATTTGTATAAAAATGTACTTATATATGTACAGTATATGTATTCTATACGTTACACTAGTATCCCATAACACAAGCCTTATAGTGCTTTCTTTGGGGCTAGGCTAATCGGTGTGTGTTGGAAATATTTATTATTATATTACGTCGTTATTATCTCAGCAGTGTGTAACTTTGAAGCCGCCCAAATACATAATGTACTAAAAACAGATATCGCAATAATGCATTTGGTATTATCGACCGACTAAGGGGTGCCCGCGACCTCGTCTGCTTGGAAATATTAGTTTCCCGTACTAACTTTGAAGCCCCGTTTTACCCCTTTAGGAAGTGATTTTTTGGAAAATCCTTTCTTAGCGGGCTCCTACATCGCAATAGCTATATGTGTGCCTTTCAGTGCGATCCGTACAGTGGTTTGAGCTGTGCGTTGATAGATCAGTCGGTATCGATTGCCTTTTATAATCTATACTATTAATATTATAAAGCTGCAGAGTTTGTTTGTTTGTTTGAACGCGCTAATCTGTGGAACTACTGGTCCGATTTGAATGATTCTTTCAGTGTTGGGTAGTCCATTTATCGAGGAAGGCTATAGGCTATATATATATATATATATATTTAATTAGGGATCCGTAATAAAATTGCTATTTTGTAACACAAGGTGTAAAATCGAAAACCTATTTTTGCGTGCGCTGCAAAAACTATTGACAAAGAACAAAATGATGTACTACGGGTTTGTAGATCCCATTAAGACCTACAAAAAAGTCCGGGAGAACATATATCTAGCAATCATGGTTTAATCACAATAACGTTCAAAATAATTATTAAATCGTCTGAAAAAAAAAACTACGTTAAATATGTATCGTTATATTAAAACACAAACAACCCTTAATTTTCACCCCTCTACCACCCATATTTTTATGGCGATACGAAGTTCGCTGGGTCAGCTAGTTATCTATACTTATAATAAAATGGTAGGAAGGTCATAACTGTACATTGAATATTTTTTCAAAGAATACTTGGGGTGTGATCTACAATCGATACCGAAGCCAAAAATATAGTTTAGAATTTTTGTCTATATGTCTGTATGTACGAGTATGTCCGGGATAAACTCAAAAAGTACTGCATGGATTTACTTTTTTGTCACGAATATTATTAAGAAGTCGGGTCAACATATAGGCTACATATTATCACACGACGAAGTCGTGGGCGGCCGCTAGTACAGTATAATAAGGCGCCTATGGGAGAGAACCTTAAAAATCGATTTTTTTTTTATATATTTGGGTGTAATCTGACACAAAGTAACTAAAGGACATTAGGCAAAAATGTATGGACGCTGCACCCACGTCCGCCACGGCTTAAACTACATTTATTTGAAAGGTATTATAGTCATGATCATATGTGACAAAGCGCATCAAATTCCATCCCGGGGGTCTTTAGTTATTTATAGTTAAATAAGAACAAGTTAATACATACCTATAACGAACGAACATTAATAAAATAAGGGAATTAATTTAGTTAGTTCGACCCTACATAGAGGGCTCAGGTATTATGGGAGTACTCCACAAGGTGCAAGGGTGCCATCTTGTGTTATTCTGCCGCGTTAGAGTAAATCCAAAAATCCCCGCATGGGTTGGGTTTTTTTCAAACAGTCTGTTCGTAATAGTACGGAGCGACCACAAATCACACAAACTTGTCCACTCTTCGAAGAAAACGTAATTCCAGTTCATCCATACTATTGGACAAAACCGATAATCGTGTTCCAATGTACAAAGCGTGTTAGATAAAAATCAATCAAGTGACAGGGAGCGCACAATCACAACGAAGTAAGACGAGTGGAGTATTTGCAACTGCAAGTCCTTCAACCCCCGTAAACCGTTTTGAGGTGGTTCAGTAAGTGCAAGCGCAGGATGGTCGGCAGGCGTTGTCATATATCTGGTTGTATAGTACGATATGGCATATTATTATGGTTACTAATATTATAAAATGAAGGCACTAACTATAAAGTGAATTCACTTTACATGGGCATATTTAATATGCCAATTTGTCATATCTTTTGACTATAAGGATATTTGTTTACGGTGTCATAATAAAAAAAGGCTAGTTTTTCATAGATCTATCGATTTATACTAATTACATTGTTGGCGGAGCTGGGTGCGTTTTGCCCATTGTCCTTTATGTATATTTACAGTTCCCCTGATCTTTAGTACTTCAACTAATAATAGAAAATCCAAAACCTATTTCAATTAGTTAGGTACCTTTGGAAGAATCCGTATGAGTCCCTATGAAAATAGGTTTGAGTTTCTAATCTATGCTAACATTATTTACAAAAGAATACGTAAATATTAATAGTAATGATTTCTCGTAAATGTTGTAGGTATATTATGTAAATGCATTCATTATATTTCCATACATACGTCCACTTTGACATTGAACAACAAACTCCACTACAAAACTATTACTCGTTTAAGTAGCCACTAAAGCAGTTTATGAATCCTTTTTTTTATTTTATTTCTCTAGTACAGACGGATATTGGAAAAGTTTGTGGATAAGTACAAATGTTACGCGCTACGCATACCCAATGGGTCTTACACAGCCATATATGCCTATTAACACACCTGTATACAGGTTATAACTGAAAGCTTATATTTCATTTCCATACCAATATTTTCTGTATATCAACAGTTACAATATGATTTACATAGAGCATTTTATACAAATCAGTCCCCGTAGCAGCCCCTCTAGCATGACCACCGAAACGGGATATGATAAAGCGATATATCGTCATTAACTGTCAGACTACTGTCAAACTCCATAGTAGTCTGACAGTTAATGCCGATATATCGCTTTATCATATCCCGTTTCGGTGTTCATGCTAGAGGGGATGAGTAGCACAATTTACATTGTTTATCACGTTTTTATCGCGTCTAACTGTCAAATTCTTAAGTAATTTGCCAATTGAGCGTGGCAAAAACGAGCTATATAATCATATCGCGGTGCTCATGCTATTGGGGCGCTGTTGATATTTAAGAGTCCTTTATGTTTTTAAAACCCACTTTCCACACTCAGATGAAACATGACAAATTTTCATTTGTTGTCCGTTCAAACTTTTTCGTACATTATAGTTTTGGCTATCGATGGATAACGCAGAAAATAGGTGAACAACTGTCAAATTGGTGAAATGTTGTCTACTTAACTAACAGATCTTGAAAATGCTCCTTAACACCATAGAATCCTGAAATTTTCACTTCGATGTTTGCGAGATTTGAAGCGTAAAGAGCATTTCATAAAAGTCATCTTTGGTAATACTATACATACCAGCGACGCAATTCACAGAATAACTAATGGCGCAGTTACACTTAGCCCGAAAACGATTGCCTATGGAATTCGGACAAACGACTTAATGTAAATGAATGCAGTCGAGTACGCCTTATTCGAACAGCTTTCTTCCAGTTCGTGATAAGTAAAAACAATGTAAATATTGCATCGGGTGCGACCAAGTGTAAATGCGCCTTAAGATGGAAGCATTACACGCTAAAGACACGCCCTTGACCGTACCGTACCGTACGTGTGAATTATAGAAGGCAAACCTGTCGCGATACGATTAATGTCTTTTTGATTTGTAACGTGGTTATGGCTGCTACTTTTATGCTGATTTATAATTCAATAATCATATTCATTCATCACATGGATATAGGTATTAACGAGTTGTATATTTAAAAGATTTTTTGTGAAACTTATTGCATATCTGAGCATGTCGTTACATTTTGAATTAATATTGAAAAAATCATCAACAAGCTTCAATGATTCAGCGTAAGAAAGCTCAGTTTTGTAACCAGGCGGCCAGGGTTCGATTCCCAGCCAAGGAAGAACATTTGTTTATTAATTACAGTTGACCCGGCTTCGTGCCGCTTAACAGTCGATCGAATGTGGTTATTATCGAGTGGACCCGAGTCTACCGTACCGAAGGGACGAACCTCAAATGTTTGACGGGAAAGTTGGTTGAACGGTTTATATGGGAAAATGAAATTATTGTTTTTACTATCGTCCTCGCAATTTTTCCATAATTTCTCACCGTTTAAACCTTCGACTACGAGAAACATTTCAAAACCAAAATCAGCTAAATCGGCCCAGCCATTCTCGAGTTGTAGCGTAACAAACGAACCACATTGAATTTTAATTGTATATATTTTAAGTACTTTTATAAGAATACGTATGAGTCCCTATGAAAATACGTAAAATTATTTACAAAAGAACACGTATTTAACATTTTCACTTGCGTCGTGGTTTAAAAAACCACACCAATTTTTTACTAGAAAAAAATCCACGCGGTCCAGTCATCTATAAATCTAGCAGATAATTGCTTAAAATTAACAATTTTATAAACCAATATCGAGTTGTTAATTTGTGATTTAAATATCGATAACTGATAATATAATATTAGACAAATTATATTACTGGCAATGTTTTACTATGATATTTAATTTCAACAATATTTCCTTGTTTGTTTATCCATTTTTATTGATTTACTTTTTCCGCGTGGTTTTTAACATTTCAATTTAGTCTTGGCTCGTTATTTCAAGATTTTGTATCCTTCGTGACCGAGTGGTTTATACGCCAGGTTTCATGGTGTCGCCGAATCGAGAGGTCCCGGGGTTCGAATGCCGGCGGGGGCAGATGTTTGTGTGATGAATACGAGCATTTTTACTCCAGTCATGGAAGTTTAATATGTATTTCTATATAAACTATGTATACTTATTTAAATACAGTATATTACTTATTCTATCCGTAACCCTAGCATCCCATAACACAAGCCTTACAATGCTTACTTTGGGGCTAGGCTAATTGGTGTGAGTGTTGGAAATATTTATTTATTTTTATTATTTATTCTATAACTGTTGCCAGCCCTATGAGGTCATAATGCGGTTGGCTGTAATGATGTTGTTTGACACACCCATCACTGTAAAAGCACCTGATACATTTGAAAGGCTGCCCATGGCTGTAAATTCCTAAACACCATTATGGAAATTGTTCTGTTAGCTTGTACACTCAGCAACACTTTTAGTTGCCCGTAATGAAAAGTTTTCTCAATCGAATATCTATTTTATTTACAGCTAGATAAAGCTTTAAATCGGTTGGAGAAAGTTTTTAATAGCTTGAACTGTATTGTACTATTTATTTGACAATCAGTGCACGGAACAAAATCCTAAGCCGGATTTTAAAACCGGTTGTTATACTTATATTTCTTATAACCATCACTAACTATTGCATGTCCCCATTGCAGGGGCACAGGACTTCCCTATGTATGGTTTTTTAGCACCCACCACACAGGCGCAGTGCGTATTGGTGGGTGCTAACGACTGCAGATGCAGCCAAAACCGATGGTTTAACGTGTCTTCCGAAGGACGTAGGAGTTTGGGATAATAACTTTTTGGTCACCATCCAATAACTGACCATTGGCAAAGTTGCTTAACTTTCAAGATCGCAGGTTGAATGCACTAACTATCTACACCGTCGATCTTCTCCCTATGTTTTATTGTTATTATAACTACAAAATATTAAGAGGAGTTTGTATTCCAAACAATTTTAAGTTGCTTGTTAATTGAATTTCAGATTGAGTAATATTGTGTTTAATTTTGTTCTAGTTACTAGAGTTATTCGATTCGGAAGATCCCCGTGAGCGCGACTTCTTGAAGACAACTCTACACAGGATATACGGGAAGTTCCTCGTATTGCGTGCCTACATACGGAAACAAATCAACAATGTATTCTATAGGTGAGATACTATTAGGAACATAGATATAGGATGTAAAGATAGACAGAGTACCCAGGGCCGGATTTAGAGGTTCCCTAAACGGGGAGCCCGCGGTTTCGCACTAAGCAGCTTAGAGGGTATACGCAGGGTTTTTAGCGGATATTATGCCTTAAAGCGCCCGTAAGAGTTAGGGGGTCCTCAGTGGCCAGCCATTGTGGGGACTCGTAAGGTTTGCGGGAGCCAGGTGTGAGGTCCGTTCGGCGGTGTGCCTCTTAAAGGCGCCGTCGTCTGTAAACAGAGTTTTTGCCTGCGTCACAAAAAAAAGGGCCGCATTTAGAGGTGTGGAGGCCCTAGGCTAGCTGAGCCAGCGAAGGTGTGGTAGAACTTATTTTTAAACCCCTGCTAAATACGATTTGCACCCCCGATTTTAGAATTTATATAGAAAAGGTTGGTGGATGTTTGAATTAAAATATTTCAACTTATGACACGAATACGAGCATTTGTAGCCTTGGAGTCTTGATAATGATTGTTCATATATATTTCTATACAAAAATAAACTTATATATGTATCATATGTGTGTGTTCTATCCGTTACCCTAGTACCCCATAACACAAGCCTTACAGTGCTTACTTTGGGGCTAGGCTAATTGTTGTAAGTGTAGGAAATATTTATTTATTTATGATAAGTGTTAGAAGTAATTAAAGCAAGCACTGAATCGAAAATAATTTGCATTATATTTATTCATTCACAATTATTTTAAGTCTTTAAACCGTTCCTGTTTTGTGTTTGTTATACTTTTTATTCAATAGAATCGAGGCATAAAAGAAATTGTTTCTTAATTCCTCCAAGCTTGTAAAAGTTTCTTTATCATTGTACTGTGTTTGTTTTGCTAATATCAAACTTTTGATTTTCATCTGGTGGGTACTTAAATTGAAAGTTATAAAGCATATTTTTTTGTAAACTTTTATTAAAAATAATTGTTTACGTCAAGCGAGCATGAACCACGTTTAAAATAAAATCATTTGCATGATTTTAACAACAATAAGTTATTGAGAATAATATAATTACATATTCCTCAGTACATCATGCTATGGTATACAACTTTGGTAGGTTCCCATCCTTTGGTAACTTATCATCATCATCAGCCTATTAATGTCCTCACTGCTAGGGCATAGGCCTTCCCAATGGATGGAACAGGGAGATTGGGCCATGACCCACCACGCGGGCCCAGTGCGGATTGGTGGGTCCAGTGCGGATTGGCGGGTCCAAGCGACTGTAGATGCAGCCGGGACCAACGGCTTAACGTGCCTTCCGAAGCGCGGAAGAACACGAGATAGAAGATTTTTGGTCACCCATACAATGACCGACTACTGCGAAAGTTGCTTAACTTCAACGATCGCATCCGAACTCGCTAACCACCCGCGTCATCGAGCTTCCCTATCAACCGCAAGCGCAACCTATCTAAGCTGTCTATTCTTTACTTATATTTTTATCAGTATTAAGGTGAATGGATGGCAACAATTCGTTACCACAAACTGTAAAATTGTTCTCATTACATTGCGGATCGTACATCAAGCAACATGAAGCTCAAAGTCAGTAGAGAATTTGATCGATTTACTTGCAAACAGTACTAGTCAATAATAAGTAATATCCGGATCGAAGGACCATTATGAACTTGTTGTTTTGTGTTTATATTTTGTTGTAGCTTCATAAATGTAACTCAAAAATAGTAATTTGCACTTAGCACAACTACAACTAAAATTGTCAATAGAAGTGTGAGAATAATATTAAAAAAAAACCGGCCAAGTGCGTGTCGTGCCACGCGCAGTTAGGGTTTCGTAGTTGCTCGTCGTTACCACAATATATTTTGGAAAGAGTCAATATTTTAAGTAAATACTTCATCTAAGTCACTTTTAATGTTTTTTAACTATAGAATTTTTATTAGGTCAGAAATTTTCGAATGCGTAAGTTGAACGACTATTACGCATAAATAAACAAATCTATTTTAACCGTTATAATTTTCCTCTTCTCTCTCCATGAAAAGCACTATTATCATGAATTTTTCCAGGTTTTTCAAGCCAATAGTTTAGCCTTTAGAGGGAACGGGGTGGGGGGGGCTACACGAACAAAATTATCACTTTAAAGTTAAAATTTCGCAAACGGCTCCCTAAATCGAAAAATAGTGTTCGGAACCCTAAAGTTATTTTAAAGGACCTATTCAACAATACATCACTCGATGGGGTTGACACTAAAAAAATTAAATCATATCCAGGTCACATGTAGGGGAAGTACACTAAAAAATATATTTTTAAAATATTATCTACCATTTTGTCGGCATGATTGATATACATATCTCGACAAAATTACAGTTCTCTAGTACTAACAGTCTTCAAGGAAAACCGGGGCCGGTCATGAGGAAACTATAAGGGTTCCTTGTCAGGACTACGGAACCCTAAAAACAAATCCTCTAAGCTAGATATTAAAATAGTTTAATCGGTCGTAGACAACAATAGTTTTCCCATAGTTAACTTTGTTACTACAATGGTGTAATTTGCTTAAGCACCAAACACGAACGTGTCGCAGATCGTTTCTTAATTATGACGTTAAATAATAGACATAATGGTACAGCTGGTTGTGGGTTTTCATGTTTTTATTTACTTTATCAAGTTCTTGGTCTACGTAGATTAATTGTCAATAAGCATACAGCATAAAACTCGCATCACTGTTATACAACTTGCGATATGCTTTGTGAAATGTTACCTAAGTAACACTGAATATGTTTAGAAAATGAAAAACGGCTTAATGTAGAAAGTTACCAATATTTTTATTGTTTTTCGAAGTAAACTCCGTTCCTCTCTACACATCGTTGCATTCGATGGAACCACTGAGAAAAGCAGTGGGCCCATTCTTCCTTAGGGGTCTCTTCTATGGCATTTTCGTATGCTTTCACCACATCTTCAGGGTTCGTAAAGCGAATGCCTCGAATTTTATCTTGAGTTGTTGGGAATAAATGAAAGTCGCAGGGCGCCAGGTCAGGACTGTATGGCGGATGACTCATGATCTCGACACCTGTCATAGTCAAATATTCAACAGTCCGTTTGCGGAGTGCGCTGAAGCATTGTCGTGGTGAAGGGGGTTCCTGCTTCGAGGGCGCTGCTGTCGATTTTTTTCCAAGACAACAGACAAACAGCGATTGACATACCAGTCTGCAGTAACTGTCCTTCCATCTTCTATCACAACTGTCGCGAAATGACCTTTCCGACCAAAGAATGAGGCAATCATCTTTTTCCTTGACTTCTTCCCTTCTTTACCTTAGTTGGCCGATCCTCGAAAGGAAAAACCCACTGAGCTGATTGCCAAAGTACAAAGCTGACGCCTAAACGTTCCTGTAATATTTTTTGAACTTGACTCATACCAATGCCTAGGCTTGCCCGTATCTGCTGATAGGTCACTCTCTTATCTTCCTCTATCATGCGTCGCACAGCACTGATGTTATCTACAGAAGTCGCTGTTAAAAGACGTCCCTCACGCGGATCATGATTGAGATCGCTACGTCTGCGCTTAAAGTCGTTAAACCAATTGTAAATAGTGGCACAAGATGGGGTATCATTAAGAAATGCTAATCGCAGCCTATCATAGCTTTGTTGTTAAGTAAGCCCACAACGAAAGTCATAATAAATAATTGACCGAAAATTTTCTCGCGTTTTTTTTCACGTGTAACAAAAGTTTTAGATTTGTCACCAATTCACAAAAACAAATGAATGCAATAAAAATGAACTCATAAATTAACTTTTTGGTAACATTAGCTTACCAAAGAGTTTTGAAATTGTAATTCAAAAAGAGTTTTCATTAGCAATGTTTCTAACTGGCCAATTACCCACGTATAAGCTACCGTTTATTTTACTACTCCTATAAGAGCGATTTCTTAACTACACAGATCGGACGCCGTGTGTGCACCCTGTACGAGCATACTTTGTTTGTGCAAACCCAGCTAAATAGAAACCACTAATATAAAACCAATACAAAACATTAATACAGGATCTCACCATCCTTTTTGGTAGAACAAGGACTCCAAATGAATTGTCATTTTTGTCAGTTCAATTTTATCCCTTATGAACCTAAAGTCTAACAACAACATTAATTGCCTATCTATCTTTGTCATATCCGAGGTCAAATGAAGAGAAACTATATTTTAAAAAGTACATCTTTCAATAATTTATTTTCCCTCAGGTTTATCTACGAGACAGAACACCACAATGGCATCGCGGAACTGCTCGAGATTCTCGGCTCCATCATCAACGGGTTCGCGTTGCCCCTTAAAGAGGAACACAAACTGTTTTTACTTAGGGTAAAATATATGAGTGTCATCG
This sequence comes from Chilo suppressalis, assembly GCA_902850365.2. Classification (NCBI taxonomy): domain Eukaryota; kingdom Metazoa; phylum Arthropoda; class Insecta; order Lepidoptera; family Crambidae; genus Chilo; species Chilo suppressalis. The sequence goes on from OU963910.1 coordinate 4,922,434, forward strand.
TAAATTTAACCTTATGAATTAGCCTAATAATTACAGAATACATGGAACATAAAACGCTGTCCTGTGACAAAGAGTGAAAACCGTCGTGTAACAGATACAATCAAAGTCATGAAAACTTAATTTAGAAAAAACACTTCGAATATCGATCTTTTGGCTAACAGAATAAGACAGCTGTTACTGTCAAATTATACCCGAACTACGAATGCTTCATTGCAAAATACATAAGATTTTTAACTATCAAGAGCAAGTGAATCAGTTGCTGATAAATAACAATAGAAATATGAAACATGAAAAATTATAAAAAGAGCTTGATAAATGTACATTGTAAATATACTGTAACATGTTTCCGTTCTTCATAGTTTTTTTCACCAAATCAAATTCATTTATCATCCTTTTTAGCGATCCATAACTTTAGATTTTTACCATTCCTGAAAAACTATGGTAATTTACAAATTTTAATATATAAAGCAATTCGACCGAAGCAGCCAGGAGGGGAGAAGCCATAGTGACACAATACTACTGAAATCATTCTGCTACTTTTTGCGGGGGGAGAAATATGCACATATATATATGGATAGTCTAACATACTTTCACAAAAAATGAAATTGTAATTATGACACACACATAAAAAATTACAACGCTAAATCGTGCATAGATGAAACTTTAGATTTTTTATTGAATTTGTATGAAATAATATTTATTTCTGTTTAACATTGATTACATATGAATAATATGTTAATAATTCTACTTACATATGAAATGTTATACCATTCTTTTTTAAGTTTGATGTTGTGTTTTTATAGCAAATTACAGAACAATTTGGAATTTTTTGTGCTCTGACTTACATTCTTGCGACTTGAGTCAGTCTAGTGAAATATCCGACCGAAACTAGTTTTGTTATTGAGCTGGCCCAACAGTGGGGGAAATCTACAGAGGGGAACGCAGTGAATGGCTACTCCCCTCCTGGCCGCGTTGCTCTATGTTTTTATATCTGACGACCTCCATGGCCGAGTGGTTTGTACGCCGGGTTTCATGGTGTCGCTAACTCGAGAGGTCGCGGGTTCGAATCCCGGTGGGGGCAGATGTTTGTGTGATGAATCCGGGCATTTGTACTCCAGTCATGGATGTTTAATATGAATTTCTATAAAAACGTTACCCTAGCATCCCATAACACAAGCCTACAGTGCTTGCTTTGGGCTTGGCTAATTGGTGTGATTGTTGGAAATATTTATTTATAGGATTTTCATTTTCTTTGCATATTATATATAAGCCACTGTTTTGCAGGTATTATTGCCGCTGCACAAGGCCAAATCGTTGTCGGTATACCATCCGCAGCTGGCCTACTGCGTGGTGCAGTTCCTAGAGAAGGACCCCTCGCTCACGCAACCCGTAGTTAGGTATGCTTTTTATTTATAAATTGTATGTGCTATCGCACCAACATAACACTCGTTCATTAATAACTCACTTTAGCAAGGTGTAATCTACTTTCAACTACCAATCTCCCTACCGTGATAAAATGTACCTACTCAAAATAAAAACTCAAGAAAAGTTTTACTAGAAAAAAACCCTGACCAATTATGCTACCGCGGCCCTGATGGTCGATGGCAGTTAAATGCTTGAAAAACACAACTGTAAAAACTCAATTTAATGAAAAAATATTTGGTAGTTTTCAGTCGTCGATAGATGGCGTAACTGTTGTCACGGTGGTATTTAGTTTGTTTCTGAAGTCATCTGAAGTTCAATCATATTTTAAAATTTGATTGTATTGTAAATAATTAACACCATCTGCCATACCGTTTAAAACTATGTAATAATGAAGAACAAACAATGCAACAATGAGATTTAATATTAACTTTTCTTCCTTACGCCGCACTGCATAAGGCTCATATTAGAAGGAGCAACCGGCGGTATTCTGGTAAAATCTGTTTCCAGTATTTTCGCGGTTTTGTTTCAAGAGCGTTTGTGACAATACGCACTATTGACCGCATTATCTTCCTTTCTCTCAAGTTTAACTTAATTGGACAGGGAAGGCTCAGTTCATTCTCTATCCGCCTTACTCTAAAACGTGGACCAAAGATAGACTTGGTTTAACATATGTTATCTCTGTTTTCTATTTAGCAAACAAGGAAGGATGCGTCAATTTTAGACCCTTAGCACGAACCAATATCAAATTCAAATATTGAATTGAATACTTTTGTATGGAAGAATTGAATATCTTCCATTCAAACCTTCTTGACATTTGACGCATATCGATATTTGGTATGGTGTAACTTTAGTCAAGTTTTGTAATTAGGCGGATAGTATCTAGCTATGCTACAGCGAATTAATAAACAAATATCAAAATCGAATTAATATACAAACTCCTCTATTTATCCACAGAGCATTATTAAAATACTGGCCGAAGACACATTCGCCCAAGGAGGTGATGTTTTTAAATGAAATGGAAGAAATCTTAGACGTGATAGAACCAGCCGAGTTCCAGAAGATAATGGACCCGCTGTTCAGACAACTGGCGAAGTGCGTCTCCAGTCCACATTTTCAGGTCAGACTTTCGTATCCAAATATTTTTCTGCCTTTCTTTCAAATTTTTAGGTTCACCGTTCTAAAGGAAATTTTCCGAAAAAAAAAACAGGCGGACCAGGCAGCAAACGGGACTTCAACTCGCACCTTTCGCTATCCGTGCGAATGCACTGACCATTATGCTACCGCGGTCCTGATGGCAGTGTCGAATTTTCTCTGGCCTTTCTTAGGCTGCAAGGCAACGCCATTTCTTCGCATTGTAGGTAACCCACAATTCTACCCAATAATGTTTTGAAAGTTCTTTTACGACTAATAGATGTTGGAGGGTTGGCAAGCTGTCCTTTTTATTGGTAACTGTTTGTGAGTTTGTCTCCAATTTTGCCTGGTAAAAAGTAAGAATGTAAGATGGAACATGTACAGGAAGTAAATGCCGGTTTACTCTCGCTTTGAAGATACAGAAGTTTAAACAGACAGACAGACAGAATCAAATAACGCAGCTCTCATGCGGATCGGTGAATGCACAGAGAATTTCAAAATAATGAATGTTTGGTCACCACTCCGATTAGCGGGCGTTGGGAAACTACCTTAACTTCTACAATCACCGACAGACTCTGCTAAGCACAACATCATCGGACTAGTCAATGAATTTTCCCATTTTACCATTATATCCAATCTTAGTTTCGAGAGCTATTTGTAATCCACTATATTTCCCACCACAATTTTGATTTACATATAAAGTCAAGGAGATTGTTTTATATGCTGATTTACATTATCTTCCCAATGATTTCGTATTCAACCCCTAAACAATGGACTGTATACAGGTTGTCGTAAAGTTCAAAACTCATTGCTAAAATTTGCAAGTTTTGTACAACAGGTAATCATATTGGAAGCACCTGCTTTCAGATTTTAGAAAAGCAAAAGGTGTATCGATCTCGATATAAATGTGTACTTACATGAAGAAATAAATGAGCATTATTATTAGTTACTCATACGAAACGGGACTAATCAACCGTAGGAAGCAAACACGAGCTCACGTATCGAGTTTCATAGTAACAATAATATCGGCGAGATGTTTGCGTCGAGTCTCGCGCGCTCGAGCGGGCGCCATGCCAGAAACTTTGTTACGATATTGACCAATTTGTTTGAACGACAAACATCATTTGGCCTTTTATTCTTTCTGAAGGTTTCTTTGTAGACGATAAATGTTAACCTCTCATATTTAGGACTTCTTTAGTACCCTTTATGCATAAACTAGTGACCGCCCGGGACTTCGGTTGCGTTAAAATTAAACACACCATAGGAATCAACATTATTTCTGGGATATAAAATATCCTATGTCTCAGCCCAGCTCATAAGCTATATGCGTACCAAGTTTCATCCAAAAGCGTTCAGTAGTTTTCGCGTGGTGGAGTAACAAATAAACAGCCAAACTAGCTTTCGCATTTATAATATTAGTCAGAATATGGCATGGTTGTTTACAAAACTTCATACATATTTATCTGTAGATTCAGAAAGACACATTTTCGGATCACTATGTCACCTGTTAGTGGTATTACATCTTATTTAATTACGACATATTTGGCATTGAACTAGTCTCCATTGTAGTCGGAAAACTATTGTTAAAAGTTACCGCTGTCAAGTGTGTTAATATTTGGCTTGATATTACCTTTTCCAACGATAAACTGGGCCTGTTCGGACAAATTAACAAGTTGTTGTTTTTCTTTCGCTCTGTGCCCAGTACTCAATAAGCGACGAGAATTCTCGAAAACTTACACTGATTGAACCCAAATTCAAACAGCGTCGTCATCGGTTCATAAGTCTTACAATACTAGTACGAAAGTACTTCAGTAGTGTGTATATTAATGTGTTCGTTTGATTCCTCATTACAAACCTTTTTAAGAATTGTTATGCTTTGTCACTTTTCCGCAGATCTGTTCTGTAATATAAATGCCACTGTGAAATACATACAAATGTTGAATGTCACAGAAATTGTCTCTATTCTTTTCATTTCATCAAGTCGAGTCCCAAAAGTTATTGTAAATAATACCGCCTTATTCCAAAACGTGGACTAAAGACGACCTCAGTGGCCGAGTGGTTTGTACGCCGGGTTTCATGGTGTCGCCGATTCAAGAGGTCCCGGTTCAAATCCCGGTGGGGGCAGATGTTTGTGTGATTAATACGAGCATTTGTACTCCAGTCATTAATGTTTTATATGTATTTCTATAAAAATATACTTATATTTGTACAGTATATGTATTCTATCCGTTACCCTAGTATAGGGCTAGGCTAATTGGTGTGAGTGTTGGAAATATTTATTTATTTAAAGTTAGTCTTGGTTTAAACCTTATGTTGTGGCTGTCTACTTTTTAGCAAACAAAAGTGTTAGTCTACGTTTCGTAATGAAGCGGATAAAGAACAGACTATACAAAAATCTTAACAGGAATTATTGAAACTGTTTAAAGTTTTTTTTTCTAGAAATAAATCTACTCGGTCCAATGGATGGAATTGAACCAGCGCCTGCCGCTATCCGGCTATTTATTTTGTTTACATTTGAGGTTGTCAGCGCAAAAGTAGCCAAACCCACAATTATTCATCATCTACAATTAATTAAAAATGTGTTAAAATTTATTTCAAAATCGTCATTCAATTTAGGCGTCAATAGATGGTGTTGCAAAAAGTTATTTTTGCATTGATTTTTTTTCCCTCAACGTAAACCTCATAAGTGGCCTAAGCCGCTTAATCAGAATATGAATAATTGAGGATTAGGCTACTTTTGCGCTGACCGTCTCATTTATGAAACAAGCAGTTTAATTAAAATAAATCTGAAATTCTTTAGGTGGCGGAACGCGCCCTCTACTACTGGAACAACGAGTACATAATGTCCCTAATATCCGACAACGCGACGCACATACTGCCGATAATGTTTCCCTCACTGTACCGCAATACGAAGAGCCACTGGAACAAAACCATTCACGGGCTGGTGTACAACGCGCTCAAACTATTCATGGAGATGAACCAGAAACTATTCGATGAGTGCACGCAGCAGTACAAACAGGAGAAACAGAAGTAAGTAACAGCCCAAAGACAGATTTGAATGAAATTATTCCGGATGTATCTATCGACCCACTTAGCGTTATAAGTCGACGAACTGTAGAAAGAATATAAGTTTACTAGCGGCCCGCCCTCGCTTCGCTTCGGTGTAGAGCTGTAGACTACAGTTTTTGTTTTCAGGCTTGTATTATATACAATGACATTCAACTATAATTCTTTTTATACCTGCATGCAAAGTCTCAGCCCGATCGGTTTAAAATTGACAAGGTTTCATACAAACTTTCCATCCCTATTTTATCCCCTTGGGGGTAGAATTGATCAAAATCCTTTCTTAGCAGATGCCTACGTCATAACATCTACCTGCATGCCAAATTTCAGCCCGATCCGTCCAGTGGTTTGGGCTGTGCGTTGATAGATCACTATGTCAGTCAGTCAGTCACCTTTGAGTTTTATATATATAGATAGATAGTTAAACAAAAACTTTAAAAACACACATAAAGATGGTTAATAAATCTGCTTCAAAACTGCTTAGGTAATAACTTTTTGCTCAATGTATTTTCATAATTGTTATTTTTAGCTAGGGACGCTCAAAACTTAAACAGCTAGGTGGACCAATAGATATGTCCGAAAATGTAGTTTTGTATATTCTAATTTAGTTGTTAATGTTTTTTGTTTTACATTTATTCGTGTTTATCGTTTGACTTGTAGAAATTATGTTACCGCATCATATCGCTTTCGCTATGTACTCTATATAATGAAATTTGTTATACAAACAGTCGTTTCTTTGCGCAAACGCACATTGAGCCACTGGCCGGGCCACTAAATGCGCCCACAATCTGATGACGAGTATTTTCATACATTTTGCTAAGTATATCATCGGCACGAGCCGAGCGTTTAAGTGGCCGTTTTGTCGCTCGTATCGCGTGCACACTCAGTCGGTACGTTGTTTTACGTCTCAGTTTACAACAACAAAATCAGTAGTATTTCCATTTCACAAACGCGTTCTACCCCTGCAAGTTCTCGACTTAAGAGCCCTTTCACATTTTTTGCAAAATATCGTAATTTTTGAGCGCCTCGTTTACGCCCTTAGTTAAGATTTTGACTATTTCCAATAGAAATAGACAGTAGATTTATTATTCCTATTGTAAGTTAATGTAGAATATTTGCAAATACTATTTTCCTTTTTTTTGTAATTATCGTTCTACCGCAGCTAGTTTACGGAAAAAAACGATAATATGCACAACTTCAAACGCCTGAATCTCTAAATAATGTTCAATAAATTAGATCAAATTAATTACTACGACATCAGAAATATGTTTTTGTTATAAAATAATGCATAAGAATTTTGATTTTCCATCGCATTAATTTATCAAAAAAACATCTAACCTCCGTGAGTTTTCCCAAAAAATAATGCAGGTTTACCTCGTATTTTGATATTGAATTAAATAGAATTACTATTAAAAACTTTCATAAAACTAATCTATGGTAGATTGAACTACTGAAATATGTATATATTTTTATAATTAGTTCATTAATAATTATTTTATAAGACTCGAAACATCACCGGTAAAATGCAATATTATATACTAGTGCAAATCTACCTACGCGCCGATGAGTACGTGGCGCAATTTTTGCAAAAAGGGCTCTTTAATGAACGGAATTCAGTCAAGTTCACCACTAGCAGCCGCTAGAAGCGGCCACCGGTTGCCGTCATTAGCCACTGCGATTGCTGGCTGCGTCCAGTGACGTGACTCTAGCCACTAGTGGTTATGTTAGTGGCCGCGAACAATGGTTGAATGTGCGTTCTAATAGAACTTTTTTCTTGACGTTTCGGATCTCTTTAATTTATGAATACTATTACTAGTTATATATTTTTTTAAGTATTTAACTGCTAGATGTTCGAATCTAAAGAAAATTTTACTGGAAAAAAATCCACGCGGCCCAGGCTGCAGACGGAATTCGAACCCGCAACCTTCGATATCCGGGCGAATGCATTGACCATTATGCTACCGCGGCCCTGATGGTCGTGTCGAATTTTATCTAATATTTCTTAGGCTGCAAGGGCAGCACCATCTCTTCTCATCCATATGGGTCGCCATCTCATCTGGGTTACCTTCAATGCGAAGAGATGGTGCTGCCTTGCAGCCTAAGAAATGCTAGAGAAAATTCGATACGACCATCAGTACTTTTTAGCGGTAGGTATCATATGCGGTAGCATAATATTCAGTACTTTTTTCTATTTATTACAGAATTTTGCAACCAGGGTATAGTGTCCGAAACGGGATTGTTTTGTCACTCCCTTGATCTCTATTACAACGCTAAAAATCGCTAAACTTCCAGGATCGTAGATCAATGATTGCGCTAACCGCTTGCCTTGAGTAGAGTCTGTATACAACTTCTTCACTTAGTGTTTGTTCCGTGTAAACCAACAGTCTTTTGGTTTGTGTCTCAGGGAGCGGGAGAGGATGCTGCAGCGCGAGGAGTTGTGGCAGCAGTTAGAAACGCGCGCGGCCACCAACCCCGTGTGCCGGCCCCCCGCGCCCGACGGCCCCACGCCCCGCGGGCCCGCGCCCGAGCCCGACCTCTCCTACCAGCACGTGGAGCGGGAGGCGGCCGAGGTGAGTGTGACGCCCGACGCCCCCACGCCCCGCGGGCCCGCGCCCGAGCCCGACCTCTCCTACCAGCACGTGGAGCGGGAGGCGGCCGAGGTGAGTGTGACGCCCGACGCCCCCACGCCCCACGGGCCCGCGCCCGAGCCCGACCTCCCCTACCAGCACGAGGAGCGGGAGGCGGCCGAGGTGAGTGTGACGCCCGACGCCCCCACGCCCTGCGGGCCCGCGCCCGAGCCCGACCTCTCCTACCAGCACGTGGAGCGGGAGGCGGCCGAGGTGAGTGTGACGCCCGACGCCCCCACGCCCCGCGGGCCCGCGCCCGAGCCCGACCTCTCCTACCAGCACGTGGAGCGGGAGGCGGCCGAGGTGAGTGTGACGCCCGACGCCCCCACGCCCCACGGGCCCGCGCCCGAGCCCGACCTCTCCTACCAGCACGTGGAGCGGGAGGCGGCCGAGGTGAGTGTGACGCCCGACGCCCCCACGCCCCACGGGCCCGCGCCCGAGCCCGACCTCTCCTACCAGCACGTGGAGCGGGAGGCGACCGAGGTGAGTGTGACGCCCGACGCCCCCACGCCCCGCGGGCCAGCTCACTCACAGGCTGCAACAAACTCTGCCTCAGTAGTTGAAATTGCAACACTGCTTTGCCTGTGACTTAGCCATGAGACTGGACCACCAGCGTATAAACACAACACACCTGTCATGGACCTTCCTGTGGTTGTATCACCGCCATGGTCTGCATCACTGTAACATTCTTTTTTTTTCTTGTAGTCATTTTAACACAGAATACCTAGACTCAAGGTATATTGTAAGTATCGTAGAATTCTCTTCAGTTTGACTAAGTTAGCTTGTGTTGGTTTTTCTAATTTTCTGGAAACTACACTCGCTGCATAAGCAATGTCCTACAATGCAAAGATATGGCGCTGCCTTGCAGCCTAAGAAATGTTAGAGAAAATTCGACACGGCCATCAGAGCTGCGGTAACGTAATGATCAGTGCATTCGCCTGGTTAGCGAAGGGTGCGGGTTCGAGTCCCGTCTGCTACCTGGTCCGCGGGATTTTTTTCTATAGTCCAACTGTTTTATTAATAAAGACGTGGAAGATATAGCTGTGAAACTTATGTCGTAATAAAATAGCACATACACTAAAACATATCTCGATATCACATCCGTTCACAAAACTGAAAATATATAACTCGTGTCATCAAAGAAAGGATTTGAAAATGCCGATGCAAGACACTCTGTCTCACTCGCACATTACTAAGGATAGCATTTGCGAAAAGGATACAATGTCTTATGACGTCATTTGCGATTCCTTTCTTTAATAACACGAGTTATACTTATTTATGTAGCAGTATACGATTTGTATTCGTCACCTTAGTATCCCATAACACAAGCCTTACAGTGCTTTCTGTGGGGCTCAGCTAATTGGTGTGAACGTTAGATATATATTTATTTATTTCATAACGACCAACGACCTCCGTGGCCGAGTGGTTTGTACGCCGGATTTCATGGTGTCACCGACTCGAGAGGTCCCGGGTTCGAATCCCGGTGAGGGCAGATGTTTGTGTGATGAATACGAGCATTTGTACTCCAATCATGGTTGTTTAATATGTATTTCTATATAAATATGCTTATATATGTACAGTATATGTATTCTATCCGTTACCTTAATATCCCATAACACAAGCCTTACAGTCAGACCCGTCTTTCCCAGTGGGCACTTTGGGCAAGTGCCCAGGGCCACGCGGTCGATAGAGGGTCCCCTCAGATCAAATACAAAGTCCCTAGTTCCTGTTAAATCACCAAACGGAAGTCATTATCCTAATATGCCCAGGGCCTCCAATAGGTCAAAGACGGCACTGCTTACAGTGCTTTCTTTGGGGCTAGGCTAATTGGTGTGAGTGTTTGAGAAAATATTTATTATTATTATTTATTTATCAACTTCTTTACACAGGCGCGGAAACAGAACTACAACGCGAGCAAACCACTGCTACGGAAGAAGTCTGAACTCCCCGCGGACACGTCGACGGTCAAAGCTCTGATCGAGCACAAACGCGCCGATCCTTACCTGTCCACGCCGCCCGACGTCAACCAGTGCTAGCGCAGATCGAATCACCCGCGCTCGCGACACGCAAATTTGGTTCCGATCGTGCTAAGATAGAGAACAATACAAACTTAATAGCGGCTGTGAAGTTAGCCCACATCGCGGCGCAGAAAACGACAAAAGGTGAACAAACTATAATAAATATATATATATATACTGTTTCACGCTGCGTGCGTGCGCAGTCGCGTAAGAAGGTTTATCAATTAGTCAAATTTAATACGCAAAAAAGTCATAATTAAAAAAGTGACATTAAAACACCTAAAACTGTAGCTTTTATCAAATTTTGAACTTATAATACCACTAAATTGAAGAGTAGTGTAAATATAAAGCAAATAATGTTATGTCGAAATGTGTAATCAGTCTGGTTACACCGGCCATCTATGCTCTCAATAAAAAAGTTTAAGAAGCTAGTTTAAGTGTTTAACTTTTGTCTCAGAGAAAGAGAGTATAACGTGATGCAGGTGAGTGCGGGATGTCACTGAACTTAAACCTGCTTAAAGTTGCGCTCGCTGCTAACTTCACGACCGCTATAAAGTTTGAATCGCACTATAGGTGAATTTTACTACGCAGCGCCACACACGCAGCCGTCGTAGCAATCCGTAGTCGCTTCAATTGTCCGTAGCGAGCTATGCAACCATTCAAGTTTTTGCAGTACCTTCATAAAGCATTCTTTGAGAAGACATATTTTTATTATTATTTAATATAGGTACAAATCTAGGATGTTACAACCTAGCCGGCCTACTTTAACTACAGATTCAAATACAGTTGTAAATTTCAGTTAGCACAATTTACACAATGGCAATAAAATGTTCTTACCAATCTTCAATAAATCACTTAAGAGGGGAGGCGGGCAATGTTTACCCATACCAAGGATCTCGACTGATTCCTCCTTGATTTTTATCACTAAAGAGATGATTTTCATAAATAAAATATAATTTTACTCATTCTTTGCTCCTTATTGATAACGTGTGTTTCAAATAAAGTAGAAGCCCTTAAAAATGCCAAAAATAATCAATTTTTATTACCACTAAAGACGTCTAGTGTGGATATTCAATAAACATTTACAAAAAAAGCAAAACACAGAGGCCTATTATTACTACTTATTATTCTATGGGTAAAATTTCTTTTACACAAGTTATAACTATCAAAAGTGTCCCAATGTTGAGCAAGTTTTGAAATGCTTATTGGGAAACCTGTTGTAAAAATACCGTAAGCCCTGGTTAATATATCTAATTTTCGAGGAGGAAATGTGGAGATCCAAACCACGAATTTTGCAATTTTTGTAACCACGTTTCAGCATTAGCTACTGTTGTCCCTATCGCACGGTATTTGGCAATACGCGATAGTATTAGCTTTTTCAAGTACCTATTTCTCAAATGTTTCTCAGCTCGCGTCCGCTCTTAAAAGATTGAGTGATCATTATAATTTTATAATGTTCAACAGAAATTTAATGTTGGTAGTACTATTGTGATGATACCATCTAACCTATTGTTACAGTGAAAGTGTTCAGTTACTACTGTAAGATATATGTAGTATTTGTATTATATACTTAAATAGCACCTTAACATGCCAAATGGTTCGAAATATCAGTAAGAAAACCTATATGAGAAAACCTAATACTAAATATCTAGCACTGTACATACATTTCTATCATCCAACTTTAAAAAGTATAACCGTCTAATGTTATTATAAGATTGAAATTACTATAGTACAAAAGATACGTTATGAAAGCGTGTTTTTAATATTCGATGTATTTAAACCATTTCTATGATTAATACATTATTGTTAATCACAATTTGTGTGTGCCAGTATTTACCAAATGCGTGCCTACGGACAGTACAGAAAAAAGTTGAATTTCTAGCGTTCAATGTTTGAGCATGCAAAGTGCAAGTTGCCTTATATTAAAATTAATTGTAGAATACACTTAAAGGCTAACATTTGCCTTATAAAAGGTAGCAATTAACCTTGACCGAGTAACATTTGCCTTATAAAAGGTAGCAATTAACCTTGACCGAGTTGATTTTTTCAAGTAATATTTAAATTCATTGTAACTTGCAATTTGCATGCGTACCAGCGAACAGTGAAAACGCTTAGCTATTGTCATATTCACAAATGATGAACACTAATTGGAATTCTATGCCTCGTCTTAATCTATTTCTAAGTTGCGAAACACAGAAATCTATTTACTACAATCATTTGTAAATAAGACGGGTGGGTACCACCATACATACATACATACATACAATACATGCATTCTTGTTAAGTGTTATAATTATCTGTTTTTAACAGAGTTAACGCATTTATGTAGTTTGAATGTTGTTAATTGTGTAATTTATTATGATTAAGCCAAACTTGCGTACGTTGCGAGTTGGATCTAGACTGGGAGTCGTGTGCGAACGGGAATATGCGAAAGGACGCTTCTATAACATAACAGTGACTAAATGTTGCGTGACGCGTCGACGTGGTATGTTGGATACGTTAGTTAGTACACATATAATTAAATTTGTAGTTTTGTTTGATGTTTTTTCTTTTGTATGAATAAATAACACGCGAGATCGACTGCTGATATTTCCGTATCTTGCCTCTCTCTTACCCTTAGTATTATGTGAAAGTGAGGTAATATTTGTGATAGACCAGAGATACTTGGAATACTGTACGGTTAATTTATTACCAGTGTCGTGAGTTATTGTCGTTTGGACTCGCAATACACTCCAACCCCCTTATTAATAAATGAAGATTAAGCTGGAATTAGTTACTCCATGTTTTATCTCTGTTCGTTGAATGACAAGTGGCATTTGAGTGATAAGGACAAAACACGGTTTAACTAGTCTAAGCTTATTCCTCGTTTATTAATAAGAGGGCAACAGTTTAAAGAAACATTACTGAATCAATTCAATCATCTGTAATACAAAATTTACAAAACACAGGAATAAAACGAACATTAATAGCATGCAACTAAATTGCAAGATTGTCATACGAAAAATTTACCTTATTTTAGGTCCACTTAGAGCAATTTTGCTAATTTTGGATTTAACTAAAACTAGATAGAGCCCATAAAAGAATTCATATCAGATTCAATTTGACATTTTTGTATAGGTTAAATGTGGTTTTAGTTGAATCGAGATTAAGCAAATTTGCTGCAAGTGGGCCTTAGATAATATTATAACAGGTTGTCTCTGGTCTACGTCTTGTAACGGTATTAACTTAGATTAGTGTGACTATCCGTCTTTTATCGTAAGTTGTTGAATTAGATTTTTGTTCTTGCTTTTTATCAATCGCGTCGGCAGTCGATCCGCAACAGAGCGGCACGTTGGGATATTAAAACAAAAACATGTTATCTAGTTGCTGGTCAATATTATTTTATCGGTTTCACGTGATGCCCGCTGTTCTGTTTTCGTTTAACGTCGTTTAAATAAGTGATTGCATAGCGAAGAGAACACTGGAGGCATCTTTTCATTTTGATCAGTATCAATTTAAAGTCTGTATTCAAAGATACCTGTGCTGGTTTCATAACAGCTACACTTAAAAACTTACGACAAAGTTGTATGCACCCCGGCATATTTCTTGAGCATCGACCACAGACGAGAGCCTGCGCAGTAGCAATTTTACATATAAAACGTTTACAACGCAAGTTTTTTGTCTGTGGTTTTACTGAAGAAGTTTTCCCCTACCTATACTGTAATTATTGAGATTGTGGATTACCTGCAATGCGAAGAGATGGCGCTATCTTGCATCTTAAGAAAGGTTAGAGAGAATTCGGCACGCCCATCAGGGCCGCGGTAGCATTATAGCCAGTACATTCGCCTGGATAGCGAATGGTGCGGGTTCGAGTCCAGTCTGCTGCCTGGTCCGCGTGGAATTTTCTTTAGCTAAATTTTCTTTAGATTTTTTGTTAGAGTTTTGTTTTTCTAAGTTATTTTTGCGACTATTGTCGAGCAGAAAAGAGATTATATGAAATAAATGATATAAAAAAAAAATGTTTTGTCAGTGTTCTTTCCGTTATGCACCTAGATTAATGCACCATTCCACTGATATACCACCAGCATCGCGATGAGTTCGATGATGTTATAAATAGTTGTAATAGAGATCAGCCATAAATATACCTAGTACTATGTAATTTATTAATTTTAAAACCAAATAAAAATAATAAAAAAAAACTATGCAATTAATAATTGTATGTCTGTTTGATATGAACACAACTTTTTTTTATAATCATGTGGATTTTTATTGCCTATTTGCCGATCTTCTATTGCTAAATTATGTTAGATGAAAAGCTGTATTTATGTCAAACATAGCATATTTCTTTATTTATTAGGAGGATATGTAAGGGCGGGGCTTAAATTTCTAAACTGAGTATGCTTAATGAAAAGTTCATTGTTCCCTGCCCATACGCATTCCGCTTTTAGTATATAATTTATATAGAAAAGTTATTTTTGGAATATTGAATTAAAATAATCTGTAAGTGAATCGGATACTGAGAAAATTCCATTTTGTGCAGAAAGTGTTACGTACTGTTTTTATTGATTTTTTAAAATGGATTCGCTCTACTTTAATGATATAATCAAATAAAATGCTCTGTCATCATCATCAATTGTACTAAGTGTCAAATCGCTGGTTATCACTGGGGATGCTAAACTATCGATGGTTGATTATCGATTTTTGATCAGCCATACTATCGATATAAAAATGTATCGATATTATGGCTAATTATAACTTACAACAATGTAACGTAGGTATATATTACATAAATACGGTTCTTCCTGATAATGATAATAAATAAATATTTTTTGTGCCTATCTATTAAGCTGGTATTTCGCATGGCTACTTGAATAAACTATTCGTCAATTTGACAGCAGTCTCTCCGTTTTATGAGAATAGGGTATAATACGAATAGCCATGTGCCATGGCTTTATACCTTTTATTTAAAGAACTTCGGGCAAAGGTTTTAACGTCGCAATGGGATATATGACGCAATAGGGATGACGACATGTATTTTTTTTCTTTGTCCATCTAGTATCTTATCAAAAAATATTAGATAAATGTTTTTTCATTTTTCACATTATCAAAACATTAAAGGTACGTCTTGGTACAATTTCTACTTAGAAGTGACGACGCCACGAGCCCTCACTCCCAAACATTGACGCGCCTTATATTTGTCCATTTTTGGTCGATTGACAAAAGAAGAAATACGTTTCGATTATTTTTTGATTATCTAATGGACGGACTAAATAGAATTTCGTTTTCTTTACACGTCATTATACCCTATAGCATTCGACTGAACTTTGGTGGAATTTTATCAGTATGTAATTTAATTACACACACAAGCAGCATTATAAAATGCAGATGTAATCTATTAATTAAAACTAAACTAACATAAACAAAGAGCACCCAACGTTTGCATTTCGTTTAACGTAGTATTTACTTATTTTTTAGCTGTTGGTGGGTGCCAAAAAGGTGATTTTAGCCTATTGCAATCTCACCAAGAATAAATAAATATATTTGTAATTTGCGAACTAGCAACCACCGTAAAATAACGGACAAGGACTTTTTATTCACTGCATGTACAACATGATTATTATCAACTTTATTTTTTGTGAGATAGCAAATATTCAGCATTGCTAATTATATTATTATTACCGAAAGAACTTAAGTCGAATGATTGAGAACTGAGCTTTCTATATGTGCCTGAATGGTTCAATGCACCCGAATATTTTAACAATCTAATTTATTTTATTTATACAAACTTCTTTAAGCTAATAATATTCTACTGTAAAATCTCTGACTGTGTAAAACTATCTTCTAATTGGTAGGGTTATAATTAATGATATTTTGTACTGGACATGTATAAAACGTACCTTAAGATTGAAGAGGGTCGACCAACTTCGTTTCAAACTGACAGGCAATAGCTCCCGAGGCTTATACAAAATATCAAATTCGGCAATCAATTTTGTATTTTCGTACCCAAGTACTAAGGTATTAAATGGATTGGAGAAAGTCTTTTTTTGTGCGATCTGCAGAACTTCTGAATTAACATTCTCGTAATCTTCAACATTATGCTTTCTAATAGACTTATATGTACATGTGTTACTAACATTCCGTAATATAACTTCATTTTTGCTAGTGGAAATCAAACAAGTAACGTTTGTCATTTATTTTTGTGTGTAACTTAGAAGTTTTTTTTACTTACAACTTTATCGTCGGAGTCGGTCGATGGCGTCTTTAGTATTTCTTAAAATTATAGCAAGCGACTGCATTTGGTTAGAATGGAAAGAAAGTTAATCCTCTGTCGTATTTAGAGACAATAAATTTGGAGGTTTTTTGTTAGGGAGGTAAATACGCAATAAAAATGAGGAAATCGAGATTCGCATCTTATACTAAATTCATATTTTAGCCTTTATAATACATATGCTACGTTTCAATTAATATTTTTTTCATCAAATATGATGTATATATTTTTTTATTTTAATTTACAAACACGGTCTGTTTATATTTCATGATAATCTAACTAAACCATCTAATACAGTCGCTTGCTTGTAAATATTAAGCGGTAAAAATTCAATGAGCGAGAGGCATGCATGAGTGAACAGGACCTCACGTTAGCGAATTATTTGCAATGCTGTTCAACAAATTGATAAATTTTGTATAAATATTTATAACGATAACGTAACTGTTGAAAACAAAATATTGTAACAGAGGACATATTATAAGGTGCTTATGATTATCGTTATAATACAAAGTTGTGCATATAAATAATAGTATTTTTTATAGAACCCTATCCCGTAAACCACGTAAAGGAAATCTATTAATTTTTGTTGCTTTACGAACTAGTTAACTAGTAACGAAGAGAAACCAGTTAGTACTCTTTTTCTTGTGAAACTGTGAACAAGATTCTGAAGTAGGTACTGGGCTAAGGGCAGGTGCACTATAACACACGTTGGTGGCTTATTGAAGTGAAACTTTTTTACGCACGCTTGACTTGGGGGGTAATCTGGCGAAAGCGTGACGCGTTACGAAAAGTGTGTTCGGGCGAGGCGAACGGGAGTTGAGTGGGAAATATAAGCAAGAGAAAGCAGTGCGCGCGCACATTTTCTTTCTTTCTCTTATAGCTAGTAAATGAAATATGTATATGTACATACATGTATATATTGTACATGTGTGTGTATCTATATATATATACTTACATATAGACACATTTCAAGACCTCCGTGGCCGAGTAGTTTGTACGCCGGGTTTCATGGCGTCGCCAACTCGAGAGGTCCCGGGTTTGAATCCCGGTGGGGGCAGATGTTTGTGTGATGAACATGAGCATTTGTACTCCAGTCATGGATGTTTAATATGTTTTTCTATATAAATATACTTATATATGTAAAGTATATGTATTCTATTCGTTACCGTAGTATCCCATAACACAAGCCTTATAGTGCTTACTTTGGGGCTAGGCTAATTGGTGTGTTTAAAAATATATATATATATATATACAGATAGAGCTAAAGAAATTTCACTTCAGTCGTGTGGTCATAAGCACACTCGTTTTTTTATTTCAATATTATTCCATTTAAAAGTTGCTTGGAAGTAACAGATATGGTCTCTGATTTAGTCGGAGACTTAAACCCGCCCGGATATACATCCGACAAATAAACCTACAACTAGCCAATCTGATTGACGTCACGGTATGGTGAAGGATTTTACTTCAAATAGTTTTTTTAACAGTGTCTTTTATCACATCATTCGATACGAGACTCTTAGCTTCTCGTGTCATGGCGTTTCATTTCACAGGTAGCCGCGGCGCATTCACATGCCGCAAAACGTATAGCGCAATTCAATTCTTGTCGTTAAGAAAATATTACTGCTATACGAATTTAAAGTAAATAAAAATAACGCGTATAACGCATTAATCAGTTGATATATCCGGCCAGAAATATTGAAGTTGGGTAGGTATCTTGGTAGAGAATTTAAACGCCGAGCACATTGGCATACACTAAGATAGGTTTGCTTTGCATTAAATTGTTAATTGCATCATCCCCTTCCCAGGGGACCATCGCAACAGATAGAAGTATGTAAGGCCCTTATGGCCAAAGGCTTCCCCCACGGCCCACGGGTGTATTTTAGTCAGTAAGAATCTTGACAAAACCCTGTAGCCGGTTGTAGGGTATCCATAAGGATTTCTCACCTGCCCCTCCAGGCTGGGAAAAAATTGTAAATAAAAATCCATATCTGTATTCAAAACTATTTATTGATTATTTTTCTTAACATATAAATACATTGTATGTACAAAGCAGCGTCCAATACTTCATGACGTCATCGATGTCCGATTGTTCAGAAATATTCATAAGCGAGTGAAAGCATTTGAAAACTGCGGTCATTTTATTTTTTCTCAAGTCGTTTCATAGTAACGCCTCTATGGATATAACAGCGGCTGCTGTCTTATGTAAAGAGAGAAAAAGTGACGAACACAGTTTTCTAAAATTATCCGATCCGCGCGTTATGCACGGATTCTAAATTATATAACTCTGAACATACAGTTTATAAATACATGGCGTAGCTTCTTGAACTAAGTGCTTCTAACAGCTTAGACTGAATAAATGATTTTTGATTTTGGTTTTGATATATAAAGGAGATTGCTCAAATTGGCCTAAATTCACAAAAAATATTGACATACACGGTAATTCTTGGCGTAATTTATAATTTAATTAACAGTCGTTAGATTTCAACGGACACCTTTGTATAATATATTTACTTTAAAAAGTACTTTTAATTTTACCGGTTTGGAAAACATACGAATCATTTTTAATGGCTATGGGTGTAGTAACATTCAGCCAAAGACTGATCGAAGTTGTTTATATAACATAAAAACAAATCTATTTTGTAAAGATCGATAAAATAAATCATTTTTTTTATTACACTGTATTAATATCCACAACTATATTATCATTTTCACTAGATGCAAATGTGCTCAGACAATTATTATAGATGGTAGGCGACATCATACATTTTTCGCCAAACACCTCCATAAACACATTATAATCTGTATATATGTTAGACTTTAAGGTATCTGTCTATGGGCCTACATTCGCTGACTATAAATTAATTAATAAATAAAATTATAAGGTGTGATACAGTAAAAATCTAAAATATGGTTATCTTAAAAACAAAACAAAAATAATGAAGCTACTGAATATATGGCTATAGAACCTAAATCTCTTAGCTTTCTTTGGTTAACAAGAGTTTGAAAATTCTCTCTAATCTGTGGCTCATTCACAATCATCACACAGTTTCTGTCACAGAGTACCTTATTATAACCGGAAATGACACCTGATTTTAAAAGTTACTCTTATGCATTAACTTTAAAAACAGGCAACTATCTGTTAATCTACATGCTCTATATACCTGAATCTAATCCATAATTTCGGTACTTGGCTTGATTTCCCTAGTTTACTATATAACTTATTTGTTTTTTATTATTTTAATATGTTCAGTGTATATGGTTTATAGAAGTTCTCAGGGGTGTCCGTCAATAATATTCGTTTCTACAGTAATTTATATATAATTTCGAATCTAGGAAATATTTTTTCATGATTATTGGTCTTTAGGCCAAACATGTATGGAAGCTGAGCAATCTCCTTTGCTCTACATTAAAGGCCACTTGCGCCAAAGTTGTCAAATGAAACTTGAAATCATATTTTAACCTATATTCTATCTCTATTTAACATAAAGCAGTTGACAAATATTATTTTAAAGTTGACAAAGATTAATTTTAAATTAAACGGGTTTTAGCTGAAATTCAAAAATGTTATTACAAGTGGTCCTTAAAATGTTTGAAAAATATTGATATACGACACATAAATTCTCAAGCTTCAAATTTTTTTGATCTTGAACGGCATCAATTATTGAACGCTATATACAAAACACATATAATGCACATAAATAATTTTATCACTGAATAACTCTTAATTAGATAAAGGCCAATTTCAATACGTCATAGTCTTGAACAGGAATCTGATGAAAAACGCTAAATTAGTTAAAAAATAAAAGTTTGTTTATGACATCCTTGCATAGATGCCTAATCGAGACTATTATGCATAATTTGACCATAATAAAATTCTATAATACCTATTTAATTTCAGATTCCATTGAATTTTATACATGTGTACATAATTTATTACTTTATGGATCTCATTGCAAAATAGTCAAATCAATTTACGTTACAATAAAAAATATTTAATGTGATTAATTTAATTAAATAACTAATACAAATCCTAAAGCATCGATAAGGAATTCATTATAATGACTATACATTTCTTCATTTGATGAAAAATCATATACGTACATAGAAGTATCCTAAAATAAAACCTTAATATATTTTTTTCCAGTACATACATATAAATTAATTTTGATCATTTTTATAATTCCAATTAATCTCACTTGTTACATCAAATATGAAATTCCTGTTGTAATCTTTGTATTTTACAAACGACGTTACATTTGTACAGGCGGACATTTTATATAAAATCTGTATTTGTATCAATAATATCATATAATTTTATTTATTCTGGCAACATACTGTCGCGTACATCAATGTTTACAATTATGGAATTTTTCATAAGTCTGACCTAGAATTTCAGTGCTAAATTCATATTTGTATAACCAATCACATCACAGTACTGTACAACAGCAGCAGCTATTCGATATAATTGCAAAGAGAGGTACTACATCATAGCGGACTTCCCTCCAAAGTAAAAAAAAAACAAAGTATTTTTTTATTTACTTGCTGGTTATTGTTCTGCTTTACATTAATTTTGTTTATTTATTAGAATACACAGTTTTTTTTTATTTATTCAGCAAAAAAAAATATACACACAAAATTACATTACATCTGCCAAACTGATGATGAAACGTAGATACATTATTTTTTATGATTTACATTTACATTATTTTTTATTATTTAGTATGATTATATTTGTAATCATCATACTATAAATAAAAAACCAGATTACTAGATTATCATACGAGAAGTTGTACTTTGTTACTACTTAACGTTTATTGCGGTCTTTCTAAATGTCTAAATGTAAATCAATATCTAAATTTCACAACCGATTCTAAACGTTATATCAAGCAGGATAAAGCTGAAAGCCAGTTGTAGAAATTTGCCAGTATCGGGTAATTTAACCTGCTGCTGACTGTACAATAATTTTCACACAAGTCTAATGATATCACTAGCCGAAATGAGTTTTATTATATTACAGGCCATCACAAGACTCAACATTATAGGTTATACACTTACAGTACGATAGTTAGACTGCTCGTATCTTACGCACAACAGGAGTCGCTGGGGAATATTTCGCTCTTATTTATTTAACTTATTTCACTTTAGCCCGATTTGTTACCAAACTGCAATGGGAATAAAAGATACTCAATAGGACCGATTCTGGCATTGTTTTCTGAAGTTTAAAAGGTAATCTAAGAAAATTTTACTATCACGCGGTCCAGGCAACTGACGGGATTCGAACCCGCACTCTCCGCTATCCGGGCGGATGCACTGACCAATTATGCTACCGCGACCTTAATGGTCGTGTCGAATTTCTTAGGCTGCAAGGCAGCGCCATCTCTTCGCATTGTAGGTAACACACAATGTCAAATGGAATACCTTTAAATTAAACCATATTAAACATTTGAAAGAGAAAATAGCAATTTTATTCTATTTTATTATATCTAGCTCAACATGTAGCAGTTCAACGCTTTACTAATTTAAACAGCAGTGTCTCCTTGTCGTTCTTCGTAAAACATGAGAAGGATGTAGTTAGTAGTAGTAATTTTAGATTAAGGCCCGTATTATAGAAAGATTCTCAGTTATTGATCTAGTCTTGAGCATAGATAGAAAGGGATGTCGCTATATAGCACATAGCGACATCCCTTTCTAACTGTACTCAAATAAAGATCAACACTTACACCCGTATTCATAAACATTACTATGAGGTCTCACAGGGTGCGTTAACGCACAGGGTCCGAAAAACCTATTCATAGACAATACTTGAGTGGCGACCGGCACTATGCGTCCCTTATAATGAACGCACAGCCAAGGTAGCCTGCTAGCTGTATTACGCAACGCATAGTGCCTATTGTTCTTTTCTTTTTGACTTCGTCAAAATTTTAGGTTATTTGCGTTGACTGTTATTTGCTGTTCGAGGTTTGTTTTTTCTTTGTTTGCGGCTGTATTCGAAAATAATAGCGTTCTTTTACAATGGATTACAGTAGTGAAGAAGAATTTGATAATTATATCAATGAGCAAAACAGAATAAGTACCAGAAAAATGATACGATATTTCCAAAATCCTTTTGATTATTACAGTTCAGAAGAATTTAGACGACGCTACAATCTAATTAATTATTATTACCACGAAACACAAAATAGCTCTCAAGCACTGTTTGGTATTTAAAAAGGTTATGAATTATGACAATTGACAAATGATAGACATGTCATTCAGAGCGGTGAGAAATACGTAACATAAACGAACCAATCGCAGAACTCTATTTAACGCTGTGCGTTCTCATAGCGAAGAGTCATTTGAGTATTGTTTATGAATTGAAAGGCTTGCCAAGTAAAACGCACTGAGAAATGTCTTACTTCGCACAGTGTTGCTACTTTACTTAAACAAGTATTGTTTGTGAATACGGATGTTAGTTGTCATTCTGCAATAAGGGCCTAAGAGAGTCATGCCAGAATCAAGTTTAATATGTTGCTAAAAACACTTCAAAAATAAACAACACCACACCATACGTCACGATTGATATTAAAACAGAAAACCGAATATATAAACAAATAGCTCTGTGTTATACATTTTGACCAACTCCACGGCGACTCCTATTTGTTTGTAAATATCATATTATGTAAGAAAGAAAGTAATAAATTCTTCCAACACTTGCCCAAGCACTGCTGGTGCTTAATTGGGTAACTTTTACAGCTTCCGCGAACCCCTTCATTTCTATTTGGGAAAGAGATCAGTTTACGTCACATTGACAGGGCCGTATTAAGAGGTGTGGAGGCCAATAAATGTGGGCTCGGGCCACTCACGTCCTGCCGTAAATCCTGCCCTGCACATTTTACCTATGAAAATTATTGCTGATAGAGTTGTAGTTATACATTAGCTTTGATGCCGGCACTTAACTTGGCTATTCGTGTTCGCTATTTGTAAACTTAACAACAGTCTATCCTTTTCATTCTCTATAGAGTGTGATAAGGACAACCTGCTGTCAATATAACAAATAGCAAACACGAATAGCCAAGCGAAGTGCGGGCATCAGATTAATCAAAGAATATTTTCTTACTGCAAACCGTTTTAGTAGTATACATTTCAGGACGTCATTTTACGTAGCGTACACGTATGTGTAACATTGTTTTAAATATTTTTAAAAGTAACCAATACGTGTCTAGTGGGAAAAAACTGAACAAATTTAAAAATGGCTTGTCACCCCAGTTATTTATTGTGCAAAAGAAGCAGCAACCTCTTTCACTATACATTAAACAGTCACAAGTTTGCTACCAAATGTAGCATATAAATGTAAATAAGACAAGAAAAAAAAACTATGGTATATGTGTGCTATATGTATGCTATTGCAACTATGATTACTATGAGAAAATGAGAAGAGTCAGAATTCTTTACAAGAGGACAGAATGGAAAAACACAAATAAATTTTAAATCTAAAGAAAAAAAAATTCTAGTAAAACTTTTCTTTAGATTTAAACATCTAGCAGTTAAATGCTTAAATAAAATTAAAACAAAACAAATATTTAATAAAGTGTAGGTTTGAATCTGCATTAAGAGGTTGCCATAGTTCTACAGGGTCTGAAAAAGTTTCAGGCTGGCTATGAATGGAGAATATTTATGCAGTCGGGGTAATTTGCTACGGCCTGTATGAGGAAGAACAGTGGTTCTATAGTGACCTTAGGGCTTAAATCAAAAATATAAACCAAAATCGGCCGACGTTAGCCGTTTATGAAAGCTTAAATTTTGAACCTCGTTACTAAAAGAGTTAAGGTCTATAAGAATATACAGGCAACAAGAAACCAGCCCTCACTTCGCTAAAATTTTAGTTCCCGGACATGTTTTATACATTTAAACCTTCCTTCTGAATCACTCTGTCTATTGTTGAAAACTGCATTAAAATCCGTTGCATAAATTAAAAGATAAGACTAAGCAAACAAAGAAAAGAATCAGTTTAAAACAGAGTAAAGATTGAATGACGGACTTCGTTTCAATTATCATTTTTATTTTTGTAGGCCCTCTGTCTGGTAACTTCCATCTACTTCTTGCGATTCGATAGCTGGTGCTTCAGTTGTTGAACTTGGTCATGCTGCCTCGTCAGCTGATCGTTGAGTCCAGCCACGTGCTCTGTCAGTACTGACATCTGTTCCTCATAGTTGTGGGACGTCGAGTGGAGTTCTTCTTCCTGTGAGAACGAAAGTATGAAACGGCTACTCGACTATTCCTCGTTATACATAGTTAGTTTTTCGAGAATCCATCAGGAAGCTAACATGTATTGTATGACTCAAGCAAAGTAATAAACTATAATGTTGTTGCAAATTTCAAAGAAATCCATTTTAACATTTAATATACATTATTATCGGTGTTAACTTTATTTTTTAGAAAACCCTTCTGTAACCTAAAATTTTTCTAGCTGAAAAAGTATCCAATGCCTCAATCCAGGTAAATAACACGACATCACGCGCGCGCCTACATTACCCTAGATTTTGTCTAACTTCACAGCTGCCATTAAATTTTAATCGCACTATAATCGCAGGTGCCAGCATCTTCTTCCGCATGGTGTAATTTGTTTCCCCACACAAAATTCATCACCCATTTAAACCCTTTAAGTTTTATTTTCATGGCCAGAAATTAGCCTGCCAAAATTCTTAAGTAGGAGTAAGTCTTCTAC
This sequence comes from Chilo suppressalis, assembly GCA_902850365.2. Lineage (NCBI taxonomy): Eukaryota > Metazoa > Arthropoda > Insecta > Lepidoptera > Crambidae > Chilo > Chilo suppressalis. The sequence continues at coordinate 4,947,649 of OU963910.1, forward strand.
GACAAACATAGAAATCGCTTTTTTTGTAATTTGATACCATTTTTTGTTGTTGTATTGTGTCATTAATGCTTTCTTTGCTTGTATTTGTTTTCCCCGAAGATGGAAGACGCAGGCAGCTGTGCCACTATATACTACTGCAGCTGCCGACGTTAACCTTTTAATTGTGTATTCCTGATCTATAAACAATAAATAAATAATAATTAAAAATATATAAAAAAGTACTCACCAGCCGACTGATAGTGTTATGTTTTTCTTGGAGGGTGTGTCTATCTAACTCCTTATCCCGTTCCATCTCTTCGAATCTCAACCTTAACATCTCACACTAAAACAATTTTTTATAAAGATAAAAAAAAGTACTTCATGCTAAAATGGATTTATATTCTACACAGATGGTAAAATATGAGTATGGCACACATTTTACAATAAATCTTCCTACATAATATATTTAAGGTTCAATAATTAAAAAAAATATGTTAAAATGCATTAAATTGATGACCCAGGTCTACAATTCAACAACACGGTCTGCATAAAGATATGATGTCTGTATAATATTTAAGTTCTGGCCACAAAGATAAAACTAAAACTTACCTCTGTGACATAATGTTCAGTCTTACTTCTCAATTCATCCTTCTCACCTTCCAATTTACTAATTTTATTCCTAAAATAAGTTTTCACCCTCTCTTCTCTAGCTTGGACTTCATGGTTCAGTAGGAAAGGCACCTCCATGCTTCCCAGCAGGCCTGTGAGCTTCCCTTCAGCATCAATAGACGTTTCATTAAAACTATTGAAGTCACCAGAATCATGGCTCTCTCCTTTCCTTTTCTGTGATGCTGATACATATTTGGACACTTCTAGTTTAAGACTATCATTCTCCATTTGTAACAGCTCATATTCCATTCGTAGTTTTTGGTTTTCCTAACAAAATAAATGTAAGCGTAAAAATAGAATAGTCAAAAACTAAATTATGTTTAAATTAATACTGTCACAAATACTACAATGGTGCCTATTCTGGTGCGATTCTCTAAACTTAAACCAAATTTAACATCAGTTTCTCCTTTTCATTCTGTATAGAGAATTACCCTAGAATTGACACCACTGTCATAGTTATCTATATATATAAAACTCAAAAGTGACTGACTGACTGACATAGTGATCTATCAAAGCACAGTCCAAACCACTAGATGGATCGGGCTGAAATTTGGCAAACCTGCATGCCAAATTTTTTAATTACAGACGTTATGACGTAGGCATTCGTTAAGAAAGAATTTTGATTATTTCTACCCCCAAGGGGATAAAATTGGGAATGAAAGTTTGTATGAAAATTTGTCAATTTTAAACCGATCGAGCTGAGTCTTTGCATGCAGGTATAAGAAGAATCATAGATGAATGTCATTGTGTATATTACAAGTCTGAGAACAAAAACTGTAGTCTACACTTCAGCTCTACACCAAAGCGAAGCGAGAGCAGGCCGCTAGTTTTATTATAAAACACAATTTATATGCAATGTTTATATTTTTATTACTTAAAATTGCTTCATACACAAACTTTATTTACCTGTTCTAATGTATGAGTCTTCAAACCGAGTTGTTCATTTATATTCAAGTCATCTATAGAACTTAAAGCATCCTCACTTCCAATCTGAAATGAAAAAGTTATAATGCTTTAAAAAGAGAAGTATAGGTGGTAGTGAAATTGCAAGTGAACAGAATTTATTAATAAGCATCTTGATATACATAGAGCTAATTTCAATATAATACAAAATTTAAGCATGATTATATCTGGTCATTTGACTGTTATTAAAATTTGATAGTAATACTAGCTGTCCCAGCAAACTTCTTATCACCATAAAAAAATAGGGGTTGGTGGTAAAAGGGTGAAAATTTAGGGTTGCATGTGTTTTTGTATGATGTATCATAAAATAAAAACAGAAAAATTTTGCCCAAAATAAAAAAAAATGATGGACCACCACTTAACATTTAGGGGAATGAAAAATTTGTCTGATCCTTAGATCTACTAAGAATTGAATATGCATATAAAATTTCATGAAAATCGGTTGAGCCGTTTCAGATTATCCACACTGTGACATGAGAATTTCATATATTAGATAACAAATATAAACATATTACCAAACTGCCTCCTTCCGAAAGGAAATCACCATTACAGCTGTGAGGTTGACTGGATACCACTTGAATTTTATTGGGGGTGCCACCAAGCCTCTCTTTCTGGGCCTCTTCCAGGGCAAATTGCAATTCCTGGTTTTTGTTCTTCAACTTTGCTATCTCACATTTATATTTACTGTCGCTTTCATTTATATGCTTTTGATAATCTTCTAACGATGCCTTTAACTGTGATACTTCAAAAGTTTTATCTGAAAGCTGAAGTAACAATAAATTGATAACACACAATAAATAATATATGATGAGAAATTAATGAAGTTTTGCTAAATATATCTTTTCAGCACATTACTCAAATATTAATAATGATATTGATGAACTAAACAGATGTTAAAAGTTAAATCTGCCAGTTTTTATAAAACTTGTTCTCATATTTTATTCTGTTAAAAATGCACTACTGAAATGTCATGTAAAAAAAATCATTACCAAATGCTATTTTACTCCTATCACTTGACTATGTTGAGGTAAATTCATAGGGAAAGCTATACCCACATATGCATATTGAACAATTTACATATAACTTAAAATTAAATAAAGGAATTTAAGAATACCTGTGAAGCAAATTGGGCATTTTCAATAATTTTCTTCTGCAATTCTTCTTGCAACAAACCAGAGTCAAGAGGCGGTATGTTACTTGCAGCTCCAACTTGCTTGTCATCTCCTTTGCTTTTTGATTTTTTATTAAATTTCAACTACAAAAATAAATAAGTGTTCCCAATAACTTAACAACCAATTGACTAGTCTAAGGATGTTAAGTTACCATGAACGAGCAACAAACCTGTAACGCTTCTAACTCTTCTTGGAGAACTGAAACTCTTCTAGTTAACTGCTGATTTCTAAAAGTCAAAGAATCTATCTCCAATTCTCCTCTTCGTAGAGACTTCTCTTTTTCCTTTAGTAAATCTCTTAACTCATTAGATTTCGCTTGTTCATCGAGTACACCTTTCTTTAATACCTTTACGTGCACCCTTAACTGTACAGGAAATAATAAAACAAATAAGCAAATTAGAGTTAATTTTTCGCCGCAATGGAAAATCGAATTTGTACCTTAGAATATTCAGTTGCCAATTTCTGGTATTTCCCTTGAACATCTCCTGATGGTAAACCTTCCATGTTATGGATTTATATACTTATTACTGTGGAATAACAATCATAATGTCTGTTTATTTGTTAAATTTGCAATTGCATTGTGTACTTGAACACCCACTTTTTATGAGAGAGATGATTATGACGTGATTGACGTGATATGGTTGACAGCTAGTGATGCACGTTAAGTTTATTATCGAAATATTATAAACTGTACTGTTTAAAAACAGTATCGATTAAATAATAACAATGTTTTTGATGTGTAACAACTTTTATTATTTATTTTTTGACGTGACAACGTCTTAAATTAGGTTGCGGCTGGGAGTCACTTATGAAAAAGTGTAACGCTCGGTAACGTTACGATGAGTCTCTCGTGTTAAGTTTAAGTTTACATGTACAATGTTTTAGTAAACAAAATATATTTCTATAGTTAAAATTTGTGCAATTCTTATTTTCATTCAATTCCTTGTTCCTATTGTGCAATTTAATTATATTCATATCAATAAATATTCTACCGAGAAAAAGACGTTGTCACGTAAAATCTTCGCCCGTAAAACCGACTTTACAGGCAACCATTTTTTTATTGATGTAAACAACTAAGAAATGACATCGATGCTTATATCATCTGTTCATCGCTACTGCCAGTCACCATCAGTGCTTCAGTACACAGAACACTTTCTGGAAAGCATGAACCATGGACATACGAAATACAGTACAGAACGAAACTGATCAATCACTGCTGTCAAAACTTGCCCAGTAACGTTTTACCAAAAGCAATTTGCCTATGGACGTGCTATAAACAGAGGCCTAAGCATCAATTTTAAAAGCTACGTAGTCATATCGCCTCGTTAAAGATTCTGTGAAAACTAAGCAGCAAAACTCATTTCGGACGTAAGACCAAACTAGCAATTTCTATTAAAAAACGATACGATTACGGAACTGTCAAAATTCTTGATTGGGCGTATTCTATCGAACTGATTACTAGTATTAAACAGATGCTCAAACCAAGCATAGGTAAGATAGTCACAACAGAGGCATTTTGTCTCAATTTTACAATTAAATGCGATTCAACTAAGAATAGGACCGACTGGGCACCATATTTTGACGTCATAGCTGTCCATTCAAACCAAATAGGTAGTGGGCAAAAAATGTTGCTATTTAATAAAACTTATTTACTAAGATTAAGTGAGAAAAAACATCAGATTTTTTAATATGTTAATGGTGTCGATTCTAACAAGATTCTCTAAACTTAAAACTAAATTTAACATCAGTCTCTCCTTTTCATTCTATAAAGAAAATGACAAGGATACACTGTTGTCAAATTTATGTTTAGGTTTATAATATTTCTTTATTAAGACTGTGTTAAAAAAACATTAATCAGAATCTAGCTCTTCAATTTCGCTCATCTCTGCATTACCGCAGGAGTAGTTTTGAATAATCATTCAGGTAACATACGAACATGCATCCTATATGTAAACGCAACATAAAGTGACATTTGGTTGCCGATTTAGGTTATCAACCATTCATAGCCAAACCTCAATAAATGAAAAAAAATCAGCTAATATTAATTATCAACATTTGTTATTGTTTGTTTGAAAAATGTTTGGTTATTATTATAGAATTAGTTGAGTGCTAAAAAAAGTGTTCCGAGATTTTTTTGCAGACCCTCCTTTTCAAGCAACTTTTGACAGATCGAGGTCATTGACTTTCCTATTCATAATTGAATCGCATTATATCCATAATATACCGCAGCTTAAAAAAACTAAAATCCCAACACAAAAGGATGCGATGATCATTTCTTTAATATTTTATTTTTAAAGTACTTCTAAATACCGTTCTACAATTAAGCAAGAGAATTACATTAATGAGTTTTCTTCGATTTGGATATAATTTTATTTAATATGGTATTTTAAATGAATTCTGCATGGACGTAGGTACTTTAATGACGTCCATGGACTTCTGTTATTGTTATTGAACTGTTTAATCATTCTATTTTGATCTAAACAATCTTAATTCCTAAACATGTGAAAAGAAAATCTGGAATACACAGAACGTAAAATTAAGAAAAATAGTAGAAATCTTTTTTTGGGCTGGTAACTTCTTCTCTGTTGATGTGTCGTGATCATGAAGTCTAAAATATCAATATTTTGAGATTTATGAAATAAAAACGATATTTTTTAAGTAGTTTTTCAATTTCTATCATTTCTTTTTAAGTTCCGCTTTTCAATGATACCGAAATGGACGATGCGTAAGTGCGAACTGTGTTTCAAAATCACAATAGATCTCAACAGGTAAAACTAAGTCAGAACAAAGTAAATTACGACTAAACTATATTAAAATCCACAGGATCATGCAGTCTAGTAGTTCTACTTGCAGCTACGTGGACGGCGATCACTCCAGGAGCATTATACACATCGACGTAGACTGTTTTTACGCTCAAGTGGAGATGGTGAAAAATCCCGAATTACGTTCTGTACCACTCGGCATTCAACAGAAAAACATCGTAGTCACTAGTAATTACGAAGCCAGAAACTACGGCGTCCAGAAGTGCATGCTAGTTACTGACGCACTGAAACTTTGCCCCAATTTGAAACTTGTTAATGGTGAAGATTTACACGATTACAGAGCGGCTTCTAATAAGATATTCGAAGTTTTACTGTCTCTAAAGTGTCCAGTAGAGAAACTGGGAATGGACGAAAATTTCATTGATGTTACAAAACTGGTACAGGAAAAAGAAAAATCAGGTAACTGCACTGCATTAGTTGGTCATTTATACAAAGAGCCAAGTATACAATGCCCATGTGGGTGTCAAAGTAGACTGAAAACTGCATCACAAATAGCTAATGATATAAGGCAAAAAGTATACAATGAATTAGGTTTCACAATATGTGCCGGTACAGCACACAACAAACTGCTTGCAAAGCTGATTTGTCCATTACATAAGCCCAATAATCAAACAACTATATTTCCTGAACATGCCATTGACTTCATGGCTACAATGGACAGTGTTCGAGCCATTCCAAGTATTGGTTCAAAAACTACTGAAACTTTAATATCACATAAAATTATATCCGTGAGTGATTTACAACAGGTACCAATTGAATTATTGAAAAAGAACTTCAGTAGTGATATGGCAGTAAGACTGAAAAGTTTAAGTTTAGGGGAAGATAACACTCCAGTGAAGCAAACAGGGAAGCCGTTGAGCATAGGTTTAGAAGATAGTTTTAAAACTGTCAGTGTGAAAAGTGAGGTAGAAGATAAAATCTCAATTTTACTTCAAAGACTGTTGGTACTGGTCAGAGAAGATGGAAGAATTCCTGTTTCTTTAAGAGTAACATTAAGGAAGAAAGATGCTAAAAGATTGAGCAGCCACCGTGAGTCCAGACAATGCCAAATATCACCTTCAATATTCACCATTACCAATGGAACACTCATTGTTACAGATGCTGGACAGCAAAAACTCATGTCAATAATTATGAGATTATTCAATAAGCTTATAGATTTATCAAAACCATTCCATTTGACACTTGTAGGTTTAGCATTTACTAAGTTTCAAGAGCGGATGACTGGTAGGAGTTCAATTGTGAATTACCTTATGAATGATATCTCTGTGCAGTCTGTGCTCAATTTGCAAAATGACTGTGACACATCTGCAACATCTATGGACTACTCTGCAGCATCACCTAGTAGTAGTACTACAACAGACTTGTCTGATGCTGAAGTGGAACCTTCTCCAAAAAAGCCCAAGAAGGTAACGTGGATTGCAAAGAGGAGGTGTTTGGCTAAAGAGGAAGTTGCATCACCAAGTAAGCTTAAAGTAAGTGAGCTTCGTCTCAACTCAAAAGAATTAGAGAAAGTATCAGAATTGAGATTGAATTCAAGAGACAGATCATTAACACCTAGAGCAAGTCCTGCTAAAGACAATCTTTCTGATACCTCTGATACCATGAAAGATGTAATGGAAGGAGGTCCTTGTGATGACTGCCCTAGTTATGTTGATAAGGAAGTGTTTGATGCCCTCCCAGATGAGATGCAGCAAGAACTTAAAGCTATGTGGAAAAACCCTTCAAGTTCGGATGTGCAGAGGACTAGTCCAAGAACAACGAACAAATCAAAACCGAACTCAATCTTGAAATATTTTGTTCCACACAAATAGTATTAGTAAGATTCTATCTTGTTAATTATTTTAAGTGATAAGTGAATGGTTTCTATTTTTTCAAATCATACAATTTTTATTCAACTGATCAAATACATGTTTATGTTAAAAATTATGTTTTGTTTCATACCACTCTAAAAAAAACGACACAAAAAAAATACAATAATCTTGGCATATCATTTAATATCTATATTTTTTACAGCTTCTGTAACCATACGATAAAGTTCTGTATACTTGTGCACACTATGTACATTAACTTGCAGGCCCTCTGCCACCTTTGCATATGAAGCCACATCAACATTGAGTTGTAACCTGATTTTATCACCATCTGTGATACCGCTAGCTTCATTTGTCTGTTGAGGTGTTTTCTCACGTATTTGTTTCAGTCTTCTTAATGACTCTTCTGTTTTCTGAACAGATGTCAACACATCCTCTACATATTTATAATATCTAGAAAAATATCGAAAATATTAATTTTTTGCAATATATATGTGCATTACAACAATACCAATGAAACTTTGGCTCACAAAAACTTAAGGTGAGAAGTGCACACTTTACTAAATAATAAAAAAGGATTCTAATTAAATATAAATATCTCAGCCAGCCAGCCCAGCCTTTATCACAATGAAGAATTTCATAAACTTTGAAATTTTAATACTAATGAAGTAACAAACCTTTTCAACCAGTGTTACTCTCTAAATCCATGTTATTAATGATTACCAAACTAAATTATAAAGGTTTTGACTGTGGACTAGAGACCACCTAATGCACCCACTTAAAGCAGTCTGATACTTTTATCCCAATTATTGGACCACCACAAACATTAGTACAGTTATTGATAAACTATAAATATTTTACATTGTTGTATAAGTACTTACGATTTAGTCATAGTATTAAACAAGGCTTCATATAACTCAACTAAAAATGCGTTATCCAGTCTTCTTGTTGCATCATTGTGAAATTCATACAAAATTTTGGAAACAACTTCTATGTATGTGCAAGGTTTTGTAGGTACACTGCGATTCGTTTTTCTGTACAGTCTTGGTATATCACTCACTTGTTTTAACTGTATGTTGAAATGATTAAACAACTCTTTGACAATACAGTCCCTGATTTTATCTTTCAATCCTTCTAATAATTTGATAGATGAATCAAGACTGTGATGAAGTAAATCATTATTTTTGATTGGAATTTTGGCTTCAACTATTGTCAGAAATTGTGGAATTTTTTGTAACAAGACTTGTGTGTCCTTAAATATGTTAATACTACCATCAATAAGAACTTTATTCAAAGAAGTTGTTTCCAATTGGCTTTCATTTGTCTGAAATAATATTTTTTAATTATTTATATTTAACATTTTCATTTAAATGTTTTATATTGAACATAATTTTGTATTACCTGAGTGCAGAATTTAGCTGCCCATGTTGCATATCTAGACAACAACTGTAAGGACAGTTTCCAAAATTTATGTGCTAGAGCTTCGATATAAGTTCCATCAGCCCAACATTCCCATAAGGCATTCCAACAGTGCTTAGTTTCTTTCAAAATAAAACCATCACTATTTCCAATATGAGGATTATTTTGTAAATTTGTTTCAAAAGTTCCTGTAAGAAAATAATACTATTTAATAACTTAACTGCTGTCTTTGACATAACATTTTCTTGTAAGCATTATTATTTACCAGCTATTTCTTGAAATCGAATTTGAAAATACACTGGAAGATTCCACCTCCTTTGAAAACTTTTATATTCAGGTGTATTTCTCAAAACCCTCACAGTTTCCTTAGGACTACATCTCTCCTCCAATTTCTTTATAAATTGCATACTTTCACTATATCTTTGATAAAAAATCTGAGGATTACCAGGAGCAAATATAGATGCCAAATTCACCTCTATTCGACTCTCTATTTCACACCAAAAACAGTTTACAAGGAAACTAAACTTTTTAACAAGAAATGTTAGCTTGGAATGTTGTGTTACTGTCAAGAATAAATTCAATTTGGTATCTAATAGAGATAGGACTCTATCATAGATACCTAACAATCCATTTTTACTTCTCTGTAGTGCTGATTCACTTATGATGTCTTGTAACAAAGGCGCCACAGCCTGTTTCCTCATAAGCATCTCTGTTTCATCAACACGATCCAATGAAGCTAATGATAGTAATACTTTTAGAAGATTAGCTTCATCATTATCATTCCAAAATTGAAAAAGCAATTGGTTCAAAACATGTACAAGTTTATCACCAACTTCACTGTATTTTATTTTTTGTTCTGATTTTATTAAACTCTCACACTTCATGGTTGAATATTTAAGTTGGTTATATTGCATTGCAGCCCTATCAGCCAATAATATCTGCTCCTGCTTTTTTTTCTCTGATATATCTTTTAATATGCTGTCTAGTGTCTTTATGCAGTTAATAGTTTGACTGTAATACTTTAATAATTGCTTCTTTTTCTGTAAGGCATGTCTTTGGCTCAGCCAAATTGACAATTCTTTCATAGCATCTCCTAAACTTTGATTAACATTCTGAAAAACCAAATATTATTAACTTGGCATTTACTTCGTTAATGAAATTAAACCAAATTTCACAATTTGGAGAATAAGGAGGATAATAACTTCAATAGCAAACCTTACCAATACTTCTTCATTTAGTTGACCCAATGGCACTTGAATCTTTACTATGGCTTTGTCAAATCCAATGAGTGTAGCACAAAGATTGACAAAGTTTGCGTAGTCCTTGTTAATCAACTCTATCATAGCCAGTCGAAGCACCTTCAGGTACACACCCAGATCATCTCGCATAGTCTCCAATGATGCCACATTTTGATGCTCTGCCAAGAAGTTATCAACGGAGAAATTTGTCTAAAATAATATAAAACGTAACATTCACAACGCCTAGTATTATTAACAAGCACATAAATTTAATTGAGAATTACCTTGACAAAATCATTACGATCAAAGCACAGACCCCGGGGAGCGGGTGGCAACGTAAACTCAACAATATCATTCTCCATAATAGCAGATTATTATCATTGTATTAAAAAGGCACCATTATAGATGGAAAAGGTCTAATTTGTTATAAATTATTAAAATACAACTCTCTCCTCGACTATCATTTTGACGTTTAATGCGAAACGAAGATGACAAGTGACACGTCAGTTTCTTCGTTCGGATAAGTTCGGATACACGGATACATAGTAATTAAGTTGCGTTCAGAGTACAATGTACAAGTTCAATCAAAGTCAAGTTCTAGCCAAAAAATAAATATATACCTACATATAGTGCGATTCAACTAAGAGAAGGACCGACTGGGCGCCATATTGTGACGTCATAGCTGTAAATTCAAACCAGTCAGGTAGAAAGGGCAAAAAAGTTTTTCTTTAATAAAACTTATTTACTAAGATTAAGTGAGGAAAATATCAGATTTTAATAATAAAAATATTTTTAATAGTTTTTCTCACTCAGTCTTAATAAATAAATAATAATATTAAGACTGAGTAAGAAGAAACATTAATCTGAATCTAGCTCTTTAATTCCGCTCATCTCTGCACTACCGTCAGAGTAGTCATTATCATCGTCATCATCATCACTGCTGCTTTTGGCTATAAAAACATATGTAGGTTTTAAAACGACAACTTTGTTTAAAATAAAAACGGTCTCTTTTTACCTTTATTTATAATAAAAGTAAGTTATACGCTACATAATATGATTTATTTCCTTCTTTTGTTTACAAATGTTTAGTATTTATTCTAAGATTAGCTTAGTGCTAAAATGTATTCCAAGATTTTTTTGCAAATCGTACCTTTCAAGCGACATTTGAGTCCAGTTATGTAAAAGATACATTAAAAAAGTATCTAAAATACAAGATACCAGGTAGTCAAGTATTTAGATAACAGATACAAGATACCTTTGGAAAAAATATTTGAAATACCAGATACAAGATAAGTATTTTAAAAATACTTTTTTTGACGTGACAACGTCTTAAATTAGGTTGCGGCTGGGAGTCACTTATGAAAAAGTGTAACGCTCGGTAACGTTACGATGAGTCTCTCGTGTTAAGTTTAAGTTTACATGTACAATGTTTTAGTAAACAAAATATATTTCTATAGTTAAAATTTGTGCAATTCTTATTTTCATTCAATTCCTTGTTCCTATTGTGCAATTTAATTATATTCATATCAAAAAATATTCTACCGAGAAAAAGACGTTGTCACGTAAAATCTTCGCCCGTAAAACCGACTTTACAGGCAACCATTTTTTTTTAAGATAAAGATACTTTTTGAAACAAAACATGATAGCAATATATCCAGTCCTCTGTGCCTGTTTTTTGATAACAAAACTGTTAGGCCACGCCCCTAAAGACGTGGCTGCTGTTCTATCAATCATCATCATCTTACTTGTTTTTTCTTACTAAATCTAAGTAAATAAGTTTTATTAAATAGAAACATTTTTTTGCTCACTCTACCTATTTGGTTTGAATTAACAGCTATGACGTCAAAATATGGCGCCCAGTCGGTCCTATTCTTAGTTGAATCGCATTATATCCATGTATCCGAACATGGGTTTACTCATTTTGTCTATAGTAGGGAAGTTACCGAATATCATGTTTTAATACATCTCTAAATGCAGAAACATATTTACGTGTCGTGACATGTCGTAATGCGCCAGAAGCACATCGGTTCCATATATTTATTTATTATAGTTATATTTACCGATGAGCTTATGGTGTGTCATGACATACCACAACACGTAAATATGTTTCTGCCATAACTTCATGTCATATGGATGCCCGTTCCATTGCAACTTTGCAACCCTGTAAATCGCAGATGACTTGGAATACGTCTGAAGAGAAATGATCTACGTATGGCATTGAGTCGATCTCATTGGATTCGTAAAAATAGAGGAGGAAACAACACGATTGCAAAATTATTCATTTAACCCATAAGTATAATTTGAGAAAAAAAAACTTAATTTACAAAATTTGGTAGGGACGCCGCGCCGCCGCGAAAGTGGCTTTAATTATTTCAACTATTCAGATCATGGTAAAATAATGACAAATTGACAATTTAGTTCTATTTTATTTTTAAAGCATGTAACAGCTAGATGTGTAAATCTAAAGAAAATTTTGCTCGAAAAAAATCCACTCGGACCAGGCAGCAGACGGGACTCGAACCAGCACCCTTCGCTATCCGGGCGAATGCACTGACCATTATACTAACGCGGCCCTGACGGCCGTATCGAATTTTCTCTAAGCTTTCATAAGCTGTAAGGCAGCGCCATCTCTTCGCGTTGTAGGTAACCCACAATGTCAAATGAATACCTTTACAAGTATTAAACATTTGAAAGAAGAAATAGCAATTAAAGTTTAATATATTTTTAAGATAAAAACTCCATGTGGACCAGGCAGCAGACGGGACGGGACGAACCCGCACCCTTCTCTATCCGGGCGAATGCACTGACTTGATAATGTTGAGTATTATATTTAACTAAACTAGCAACTAGCGATTACTTACGTAAATAACATTACGAAAAACTGTGATTGTTTAGAAATAATACGTTTTTACAGTTTTTCGAATGAAAACTGTTGCCGAGGCATTTGTTATTTGATTTTAAAGTATTGTGTTCTTTATAAAAGCATCGAAGGCATTGTTTTATCTTTATAACACAGAAAATACCTACGCAATATTGTTATATTGAGTACACACAGGGGCGTCTTTCCCATAGGAGCGCTGAGTGCGACCGCACCCGTGCGTCGGGCTCTAGGGGGCGCCAGCCGGGCCGGGCGATCAACATCTGAATGAATCTGGTGGTAGATAGTACCTACCTATCTACATACGTTACCCAACTTCAATTTTACTTTAAATAAATGTTTAAAACAACATAAAAAACTTACGATTTAAGCACATACAGTCAGTTTTAATGTTTTTTTTTGCGTTTTTATAGTCAACTCGGTCAAACTTTAATACATACACATATACATACATACGTATGCTTGCTTATTTATGTATTTTTTTTTGTAGCACAATGAAAAAATATTTTTTCGAAATTTTTGAAAAAGGGGGCGCATTGTTGGCTTTCGCATCTGGGCGCTGCACATGTTTGTTTAGGCGCCCCTGAGCGCACATGCAGCGTGTGTGAATGTCCAATTCTGACTAAAGAATGCAAATTGTGGTCAAAGCACCACAATTGATCACTTTTGAGCCGCGAGTGCAGTATTTTCCCTTATGGTAATTGAGAAACAAACATACAAACTCTATTAATTATATTATTTATAAGTAGGGATATGTAGGTAATAGGTAGTTAAGTATTGTACTTGTAATCAGTGTAATTAGATAAAAGAGGTACCATTAATAATATTTCAGGTCATTTGCCATAAGTTATCTTTTGTTATGACGACATCAATTTACTATCTATTGTAGCACTTAAGAAAATTGTCAACGTAATTGAAATAAGTGGGGTTTGTAAATTAAACCCTTTGAAAATGTTACTGCTACTTAATACAACTTTACTTACCAATTTTATTTCTCGGTAACGCGCTCGCTCCGAGAAAATGCATAAGTTTAATCCAGAGGACCTCTTTTTGAACCGTGCAAAGTTTGTTATGAAATATTTGGGAGTGTGGATACCTCCTACAAACGAATCGCTCCTCCATAAACTGTACAGATCATTGATGATTACGTTGCAGTATTTATTTCTTATATTCCAGATAATCTTCATTATACAAGTCTGGGGAGATTTGGAGGCAGTCTCCCAGGCTTTTTATTTGCTGTTCACTCAGGCTTGCCTTTGCCTCAAAGTGTCAGTTTTCCACGTGAACGTGGACAAATTGCGCGAACTTCTCAAGCAAATGAACGGCGAAATCTTTCAACCGCAATCTGATAGACAAATACAGTAAGTTTAGTTAAAGGTCCATTTTAGCAAAAACTCAAAAAAAAACTGGTCTAAAGGTGCGCTAAGACTACGCTATACTAATTAGTATTAAATCTTATAGCTCATGGCATAGCACGATAGTATCGTACACCATATATTTACATAGAATACGTTCTCACCACGCTTCCTACTATATTGTATAGGCTTGCTATACGGGCTTTACTTTGTAGCACAATAGATTAGGTCCATCATTTTGAGCTTTCCTAAGTATTTACATCATTTAACCTAATTTGTTTACAGGATTCTTAGTAAACAAGCCTCTAGAATCAAAGCACTGCTTCTAGCTTTTATGGTCAGTTCCCAATTCACATGCAGTCTTTGGGCAATGAAACCGTTATTCGACGATGTGGGTAGTCGCAAATTTCCATTCGACATGTGGTATGTATTTTTTTATGTGAAAAATGTGCCAAAAGAACACGTACCTGCTGATAAGCAGCAAACGATCCCTAGCTAGACGCCATACCAGAGTAAAATTAGGCGTTGCCTAGGTCCCATCCCTAACTCTATAGAGCCCAAAGGTAGGGTAGACACTAATAAAAGCTTGAAACTTTAGACAGTTAAATGTATGAATTTGTTTATATACATATTTTAGATATTTGAACAACATTTAGATCAAGTTTTTGAAGTGAAAACTTCTTTAGCAGCATTGTACACTTTTTTTGTAATGGGTAAAAATTGTTAAACTTGCGTCACCTGACGTGACCTGACGGGCGAATGCCCGGATAGTTGCGGACAAAACTGTGGAATACATTGTCACCAGCAGTGTTTTCGAACCCATACGACTTGAAACCTTCAAAAGAGCGTACTTCTTCCTTAAAGGCCGGCATCGCATTTGTGGTACTCCTAGTGCTGCAGGTGTCTATAGGTGACTGTGATCACCTACCATCAGGTGAGCAGTCAGCTTGTATGCCCCTTTAATAAAAATAATAAAATATACTAACTTATTTGTATTGTGACAGGATGCCCGTATCTCCCGAAGCGTCCCCTCATTATGAGATCGGTTATGCCATCCAGGTGTTGACTATAGGCATGAGCGCATACATGTACTTCGGAGTGGACAGCGTCGCCCTCTCTATGCTCATCTTCGCATGCGCCCAATGCGAAATTATCATGGACAAAATCATGAGTGTTAGTTTAAATAAATTATTATTATTTTAAGCGTTAATCGAAGAGTTTGCAATTTCGCAGTGGAAGGTAAGATGTACATTAGATTTGCGTTAATTTCGAATGGGTTATATAAAAAATAAGGTAAGTACCTACAGACAGATAAGTTGTTGGTCTTGGCTACATCTGCTGTCATCAACAAGCTTAATGGCAGTAATGGCACTATAATTTGTGGGGCGGATTTTGTTAGCCCTTTAGTGCTGAGTATTCATTTCTCCAAGGCAAGCAGACCCCTCTTTCCCAGTGGGCACTTTCGGCAAGTGCCCAGGGCCCGGCTATCGATAAGGGCCCCAGATCAAATACAAAGTCCCTAGTTCCTGTCAGATTACCAAACGATAACCAATATTTATTACCAAAAAAGTTATATAATTCGAAGAAATCGAACCTAAATTACTGACTACAATACCAACTTAGTAGCTTTTGCATGCGCGAAGCTTTTCTACTCCCGCCCAAAAATTAGGCTTTCCGACTTCAGCATGCTTAGATAAATTTAAATATACATATAATGGTATACTAAGCACATTCACATTTTAAAGAAAAATCATCGGTTGTACACTCATCAATGTGACTCGCTTCATTTCAAGTCATAGTCACAGGGACCCCATTATCCTACTATGCCCAGGGGCTCCAGTAGGGTAAAGGCGGCCCCGAAAGCAAGGTCTGTGGGCACACCAACAGCAGGGACTTTTAAAGGCTCGGGATGGAGAATAACATTCATATAAGATTAAGAGATCACAAAAGATGTAATAAAGCAGATTTAAATGGACAGATAGTGTAAAAAACGGACATGTGCTGTTCACATGCGATGGAAGTGAAACCTACAAAAATGTGAACACGTAAAAGTCCTTCATGACTAGGTACGTCTTGAAGACAACACCTGTGTTAAAATTCAACTGTCTAGGTTAAAATTATATATTTTATATTATGTTTTTATTTCTTAAGCATTTAACTGCTGGATGTTTAAATCTAAAGAAAAGTTTTTAATAGAAAAAAATCAGAGCAGACGGGACTCGAACACCCTTCGTAATCCGGGCGAATGCACTGACCAATTATGCTACCGCGGCCCTGATGGCCTCGTTGAAATTTTCCTATCCTTAAGCTGTAAGGCAGCGTCAATTTTATACTACTTAAATTTTTTGACAAATGCTTAATATCTTTATAAAAAAAGAATGAAAATGTGCGTTATGTTTAAAGACAATATTAAACTAATCACTTTAAATGAATCATTTATATACTTACTATTTAATTTAAATTATATTTTTCGCAAAGAAAATTAAGCTTTATTACTAAGACACCAAGGTTACAAGGTTCATTTCAATTTCACTTAAAAAAAACAACAGTATTATTACTTGGGTATCAAAGTAATTATTGGGTGTTTTTATAGGTCACATCCATAAACTATGCCATGAAAAACAAAGAGCGACAGAAAATATTCGCTGAAAATCGTAAGACGCTTATCGATTGCGTGAAACATCACGAAGCTCTTTATGCGTAAGTATTTAATGATTTACTTCACTTTCAATTTACTTTATGCTTATAAACTATAACTTTATTCGATGTATATGGTAAGTGCCCTCCCTGGTCTCTACTCTTTCGCTTGCTAGCTAAGAATACTCGTATATTCCTATAGGATTTCTGGTACAGAGGCACATGTCTATGCATATGTCTAAATTATCGGTTGGGGCACGAACATTCAAATGAGTAAGAAATTTTCCGCGGAAAAATGTGAAGTAAAAGCGTACCCATACCAAATGGAGCTGAAAGATATTCACAATAAAATACTCAACTATCTTGTAATCTAAAAGATAATCTCGCTCTACCTTAATTAAGGGCTAAGAACAGCGTTTCTTTATTTTATGACATCCATCCCTTTCGGGCTTAAAAGAAGCATAAAAGGTGCACCAGGAGTGATGGATTTTTTGACCACAATCTAACCTGATGGAAAGCGATGATGAGGCCTAGGATGGTACACGCCTGTCTAGAAGATGCCTGTTCACTCTGGCCTTGAAAATGTCCAGATTATATTGGTCCGGGAAAACAGACCTCGGCAAGGAGTTCCACTCCGTAGCCGTTTGCATAATGAAAGAGAATGAGAGGGAAACACAAGGTTTTTGCGTCAAATAAACCCACAGCGGCTGTAGCTGACTGCAACCAAATTTCATTCCCACTTATTTCCTAAAAGTATGTTGTATATTCCTGCCTTTAGTCAAGTTGCCATATCTGTTTTATTCAATCTTATTTGTTTTTTTACAGTTTTACCAAGCTTTCCGAAGACGCGTATCATTCTTATCTCTTTTTCCAAATATCAGGAAACGTCGGTATCTTCTGTATGACTGCATTGAGGCTCACAGTGGTAAGTAAAATTATACCGTACAAGTGGAATGATTTAAGAACTACCTATATTTAGATGGGCAGTGGTGTCGATTCTGACAGGATTCTCTTGACTTAAAACTAAATTTAACATCAGTCTGTCCTTTTCATTCTGTATAGAGAATGACAAAGATACACTGTTGTCAGATTTTTGTTTAGCTTTAGAGAATCATGCCAGAATCGACAACAGTGTCGTGCTAACTGCTTAGTTATAGTTAGAATCGCATTTTTTTCCCGTGAATTCCAAAGATTTAATCTTTGGTGAATTCTAGATTAGTTACGTTGATGTTTTATGGTGGAGTGATTTGTTTCAAAATAGGTTGGAGGAAGTTTTTTCGCATTATAGTATAAGAACTTGTAATAAAATCTTTCTACCAATGGGTACTAGACCGTTCATACATGTTCTGCGAGATTTCCAGGGGGGGGCAGCTGCCCCCCCCCCCTGCCCCTACCTGCGTACTCCCATGCCCTACCATTCCCAGGCGCGCCAATCCGCCGGATTTGTCGCTGGCGACAAGTCCGCGTGTGAATTTATTGGTGAGTGCGGCTCGCGGCTCGGCGCGGCGCTCGCCGTCGAGAGACGCGAGCGCCGCGCCGCACCCCATCCGCGCCGTACAAATCCGTACGTGTGTGTGCTTGCACAGATTTATCGGTGAACTTGTCAGCAGTGTTGCTAGGTCCGATTTCAAAAAATCGGGAGGCGTTAGGAAAAAACAGTAGATGTATGGAAAGAGCTACAAGAAAAACAGTAGATCCAGAGGCGTACTTTTTCCGATTTGCACCTCCCCCCCCCCCCTACAATTGGTAAATCAAATCAAGACCTGTAACGAATATGTTTCTGTGGCTTGTACCACCCCGCTGTTTTTTTATACAATAACATTTATTTTAAAATTAATAAGGTTACCTACAGAGTTAATGGCCGAAAATGCAACTCAACATGCAATTTAAAAAAGAAAATTGTATTCTAAGAAAAACAGGAGATTCATGTAGAAAAACAGTAGAACAGGAGAAATTTCAGAAAAACAGGAGATCTCCTGTAAAATCTGGAGACCTGGCAACACTGCTTGTCAGTCATTTGTAGTGCGTGCACGCAGAACGACCTCTTAACTTGTTAATTCTGTATCACGTCTGTATCACTTTTTTGACGTTTATGCGATACTGTTTAAAGTCAAAAAGTTGAACATAATACGCATTTATGTTGATATCAAGTTAATATCATTTTAAAGAGTTGATCATAATACGCTTAATTTGATGACATTTTGATATCGCATTTTTCGGAGAGCATAATACGTAATGTGAAATTGACATCAAAACAATATCACAATTAGCGAACACATAGAGCTAATTGTATCTCTTCTACAAGGGGTTTATCTCTTCTACGCATGTCCTCGGCATGAGCTCGTTCTAAATAGTCCATTACTAACCCGAAACGAGCCATTTTACTCTTTTTCATTAAAAAAAAAAGGAATTTGATACAGAAAACCACCTCCTAACTTGTTAAGTCTGTATCACATTTTTGACGTTCATGCGATACCTTTTTTATGTCAAAAAGTTGAACGTAATACGCATTTAAGTTGATATCATTTTAAAGTTGATGTCATTTTGATATCGCATTTTTCGGAGAGCATAATAAGTAATGTGAAATTGACATCAAAACAATATCACAATTAGCGAGCATAATTGGCCTGCAGTTGTTTTGTTTGTATCACGAACGAGTAAACGAGTATAATAACATGTCGTTCGGCGATCATAAAGAGTTTTGGCAAGAATTTATCCTGCTGTTTAAAGAGAAAACTAAAGAGAAACAGGTGGTTTACAGGTCTGAATGCATTGCAGCAATTTTAAATGAGTATATTTTGTTCGTTGTTTCAGCCATTCCTTTGTTCAAACGCGCTTTTTCTTTTTATTCTCCGTTAAAAGTATTGCACCGACTACTAAAGCGACTTTTGTGCGTTTGGAAAGCACCGGTGGCATGGTAGGGTAGGGAAGAACGATACGCGCGAGGCTCACCAAAGTACACAAGCGACTGGACTGTAACTCGACGCTCGTGTAGTGTGTGGGCAATGACGGATTTGTCCGCGGATGGGTACGGCTCGGGGTTCGGCTCGCGGTGCGTGTAGTGAATGGTGGGCTTAAGTCGGTGGCAACGTAGGCCAGCGCGCGTGATCCTGTGAAGAAACATATAAATTATATTAAGCATTTTCTGTACAGTCACAATAATGCAATGTATACTATTATTTTGACCCTTCGATACGATTACGATGGCATTTTTGTCGCTGCTCGTAATCTTTGATAACCCTAGGGGACACTGAGGCCCGAGCACCAATTTTGACAGTACCCCGTAATCGTCTCGCAACGTCACTAGCTTTTTTAATATGACGATACGATTACGGAGTTGCTAAATTCGTGGGTGAGCCCCTGGCCAGAAGCCGAAATTTCGAATGGCTTGATAAATACGACCCTTGGGAATCTACTAATCTATCTGTCTGACTATAGGATACATTTTGGCTATTGCACTCAAATTCTATATCGCACCTTTATTCCAATACTGTCATTAAACAAAATTCTTCAAAAAATAGTTTACAACGCCATCTATTTGCTACGTTATGAATCTACACATTACTTCAAATCCTGTATTTTAATTTTATTTTATGACTAGCTTTTGCCCGCCACTTCGTCCGCGTTATCGTCGTTTTTCGTAAAAAAGTAGCATATGTCCTTCCTCAGGGTTCCGTGGTTTTGATGTGACAGACAGATTAACTTTCGTATTTTAGTAGGGAAATATAATACTGTTAAAAATATCGCAATAAGGAACCGCAGAATATTATTATTATCACTGTGCCCCGAGACCATCAGCGTGTAACTCCTTGTATGTTATTATGTTAATGTATTGGTAATATTGTTTAGATCGCTTTCACATGAGTCTTAAGTACATATAGAATGAAAATACTTCAGCGCAAAGCTTCCGGGTAGACTACGTTGAAATTTGACCCGTCCGGAACGTGAACATAAAAAATTCTAGGACTGCTAACCCGGGAAAGACCGACATAACTGACCATGTGAAAAACAACTGACACCGAGATCTACTCCAACAACACGAAAGGTCTGCCCTTGAGCCTTATTTATTGTCATTGCATAACACACCGATACTGGGACTTGCGTTCTTTTAAATTGGTATGGAAAATTATTTGGTATTATGGGAATTCTGGGAATAAAGATGGTTTCTCCTGCACCGCAATCTATTAAAATTTGAGCCTCGATTACATTTTGTTGCAACTGGGTTACTTTAAGCCGAGTTCCATTGCAAATTTGTGGTGGTCTTAAATTTCGGAGCAGAATAATCGGAATGCCAATTTTTAAACAAATTTCATGAGAAGGAAGTACGGGCATATTTAAAGAATTTAAAAATTCTATCGGGTAATTAGTTGCTTCTTGTTCATCGGCCATTCTTTTTATTGAACTATAAACTTTGCTTTCCCCCTGGATATTCGACAGTATTTTATTATTAATCTCAGATGCCTGGTCATTGCGAGGAGTTAAAATGGACCTTTCGCATAGCCAAGAATTGTTCTTATTTAATATATTTGTTACGTCACCGTACTGACGATGTAAGATGTTGTTGGGATTGCACTATACAACATAACTCAGGCGTCAGAATAAGTTTTCCTTGGTGTAGCAGTGGATAGGTATCTTTGGTGAAGGTATTTTCTTTAATAATATATCAGAAAATTCACGATCATCCGGGTTATTTACAGTTCTCACTCGCATGTTTATAGTCAAATGCACCGATTGTATATCACGCCACAAATAAGAGCTTTTCAGGCAAGCCCTAACCTCAGCAGCTCGGGTTCCCCGTGGTATTACCGTTAAGGTTTGTCGGAAATCACCACTAAATAAAACTGTGATACCGCCCATGGGTCGATCATTTTGTCTTATATCTCTTAAAGTTCTGTCTACCGCTTCTACTCCTTTTCGATGGGCCATCGTACATTCATCCTATATGATTAAATTACACTTTGAACGAATATTTAAACACTACCAAAACAACTAATACGTGGTCCTAACTTTAGCTACCTTACACATAAAATCTAAGTGACTATTTGAACTAAAATATTCTTATAGAATTATAACCAGAAATATATACAACTCACAACAAAAAAGAAATGAAAATAAAGCTGAAACGCCTGTGCAATACTATCTACCTACACCTCCTTCACTTAAAAATAAATACTTATAACTACTTTAATTAATAAAAGTACCTACGCTTAATAATTTTTAATTTGAACGAATATTTAAACACTACCAAAACAACTTATACCTGTTTTACAAAATAACAACAAAAGAAATTCAAATAAACTATTTAAAGACTAAAAGTCGCGCTAATAAGCACGGTTTCGGTCTCCCAGGCGGGGGAGCAGATGAGAAATCCTCATGGATACCCTACAGCCGGCTGCAAGGTTATGTCAGACTCGTACTGACTAAAAAACACCCGTAGGGGCTGCCTCTGGCCGGGAAGGCCTCTAAGGCTTCATCGGAAGCGATCGTCCCCCAGGGGGGGAGCGACGCAGAAAACAGATTTAGACAGCTCGCTCTCGGACCCTTGATACCCTACCGCTGCCGCGACCCGAGTCGAGCTCGGCAACCGTTACACAAAAATAATCCTTATAGCATGATTCAGTATTCACGTGCGACGGCGCGATGGCTTATTTCATGTATAAGTTTGGTGTTTCTATACCGAGTATTATAAACGAAAGAGTAAACAAATATGATCAGAATGCTCCGAACTGCTAAGCTATCGGGAGTTACACGTGTTATTGTGAGTCAACCATAAAAGATAGACATATGCTGTTGCGGGATATTTTTTAGACAATTTTATGTAGAATATTTCCGTCATACATGATTTCTATGTAACTTTAATCATTAAGGCTGCACACGCGACGGAATCTTAAAAAATGGAGTAACTTCTCCCGTTTTCCCAACATTTCCCTTCACTACTCTGCTCCTACTGATTGTAGCGTGATGAAAAGTATACTATAACCTGCCCAGGAGTATGAAGAATAATTGTTCCAAGTTTCGTTAAAATCCGTCGAGTAGTTGTTGCTTCTATAAGGAACATACACACAGACAGACAGACAGACAAAAAATTTACTGATTGCATTTTTGGCATCAGTATCGATCACTAATCACCCCCTGATAGTTATTTTAAAAATATATTTCATGTACAGAATTGACATCTCTACAGATTTATTATAAGTATAGATAATGACAGTATTGAAATAAAGGTGCGATATGATGTTGCAGCCCGATTTCCATTCCACCATCGGACTACTAGACGGGGAGGGTTTTGACCCTTACGTTGTTGTTGTTCCTTGGCCCGTACAAATCGATTTTACTCCAGCTTTCTAATAAGCACACCTAGATTGTAGGACTTGACCTAAGTCGAAAGTAAATAGGCATTTACTGTCTTTACGTGTTCTATCTGAGCCTCAATTGTAGCTTTCTAGCAGATGTAATTGGAGGCAAACTCGCAAACAATTACCTTTAGAAAACTTGACTGAAGATTCAATATGTAAATATACGTACCTACGTACTTGCGACTTCCAACATGAATTGGAATGTTTGTATACAGGTGGAATGGAAAAGCGTACAGTTTTTCTCCATGGCTACATACTTGTACGTGATGATGGGTGAACTGTTCGTATGCTCTTGGAGTGGACACGAACTGACGTCAACTGTAAGTTCGTTTAAGAAAATTCCAATCGCAATGTTATAATAAATTAAGTATCATCATCATCAGCCTATTAATCTCCCCACTGCTGGGGCACAGGCCTTCCCTAAGGATGGAATAGGGAGATTGGGCAATGACCCACCAAGCTGGCCCAGTGCGGATTGGTGGGTGCTAACGAATGCAGATGCAGCCAGGACCAACGGCTTAACGTGCCTTCCGAAGCACGGAGGAACTCGAGATAGAAGATTTTTGGTCAGTCATCCAATGACCGACCACTGCAAAAGTTGCTTAACTTCATAGATCGCAGCCGAATGCGCTAACCACTTGCGCCATCGAGCGATATAAGTATATACATCATCATCATCATAATCAGCCGATGGACGTCCACTGCCGGACATATAAATTTACATTACCTATCTATTTGTATTTTTTAGATTGCTGTACCTATATCACAGTAAATTACGCATTTTCTTACTTATTTAAGGCATGTTTCAAAATTGTAGGCTACTTCGAACATAAAAGTGCGTTTAGACTACGCTATACCTACTAAGCTTTTTAAAGCCTTTTTTAGAAGTTAAAAGTGATTAAGTGATTACCTATACAATACATTACAACGACAGAATACCTAAACGAAGGCAATAAACCGAATCATTATATCTATGATAGATAAAATGTTCTCATTATGTAATTAATGTTAATTTTGACGACCTCCGTTGCCGAGTGGTTTGTACGCCTGGTTTCATGGTGTCGCCGACTCGAGAGTTCAAATCCCGTGGAAAATATACTTATATATGTACAGTATATGTATTCTATCCGTTACCCTAGTATCCCATAACACAAGCCTTACAGTGCTTACTTTGGGGCTAGGCTAATTGGTGTGAGTGTTGGAAATATTATTATGTTATTTCAGAGCGAGATGTTGCATACAGCCATGTACGACTGTCCGTGGTACGAGCAAGACGTGCGGTTCAAACGCGACCTGTGTTTCGCCATGATGCGCATGAGTCGCCCGCTGGTGTTCCGCACCGGCCACTACGTCAGCCTCTCTAGGCAAACGTTTATCGCGGTAATCGTTATTTTCAACACGTTTGCTCAAAAAGTGCATTTACGAAGGTTGCATACATTGGTGGAAAAAACATTAGTGGATCATTAAATACCTTACGTATAAAAATTGCCAATTTCAAGGTTTGACTCTTGACGATTTCCTTCTCGAAAATTAGATATATCCTAATGATTGAATAATAAGTAGCTATACTAGGCCTCTGTTTTTTTTTTAAATGCTTATTGAATATCCACACTAGGCGTCTGTAGTTATTAAATAAAAAATCATGTATTAAACTAATTATTTAATTAATAATTAATTTAATAAATAAAATTTATTTAATGTTTGGCATTTTTGAGGGCTCCCAGATTCTTTAAAACACAAGTCATCGAAAAAGGAGGAGGAGCGTAGGAGCATAGAATAAATAAAATTATATTTTCTGTAGGAAAGTCATTTCTTTAGTGATAAAAATTAAAAAGAATCAGTCGAGAACGTTTGTATGGAAAAAACATCGCTCTTAAGTCAGTTAATATTAAAAAGAATACTTTTTTATCATTTATTTATTTCATTAGAACATTAGTTTAAAATATGAAACGGACACTTAAATTTTACAAAGTAAAACAATTAACCTAAATCTAAAAAAACGTAACAAAATATAATATACTAGTTAACTAAAATATATTATTAAAAGGAGTCATTTTAAACAAGCTTCCGAAGGTACCGGCAGCGTTCCCCCTGAATAGCTAGACTAATTCTTTGTCCTCCATTATTTATTCTTATCATTAAGAATTAAAGAATTTAATTTCCTCCACAGATACTTCGCACGTCCTATTCGTATTTTGCGGTTTTGGTAAATCAAACCAAAAAAGAAGATTAATCTAAGATGAAATCACCATCAACAAATCATATACGAGATTCAATAAAATAAACATAATTATAATTATGAATGTTACATACTAATAGGTGTAATGTAGAAATAGTAATAAATAACAGAAAAAAATATTCATTGTGTATTCTTTTCCTAAGCTTACTGACATTTGCTATTTCTTCTATCGAATTCCAACGTTTGATAATTGAAAGTAAGTAGGCAATAGATATATCTACATATAATGAAAGGATTAAAGGTATTGGATAAAGTGTACTAAAAACATTAAACGTACAAACATAATAACACTTGGTATTATATTTATTAGTATATCTGCAATTAAATAGGAAAATTGCAAAAAGTTTTCGACTCGTACGAGTAAGTTTAAGTTTACGATTGCATTTTTAATGGAACCTATCTTCTTTACAGCATGTTCTACAAACATACGAGATATAATTATTATATTTTTACTAAGTAACAACGTAGGTACCTTTGAGAACACATTATTGTTTATTTATAACCGATATTTTTGAAGTCATAACTTCCTATTGGAGGGTATACCGCTTCGTTTCGTAACGCGTTACGGCCCTAGTTTGTCTGGCTTCCCTTCCTCTCACGCATACGACAGCGGTAGGCAGGCTTTTCTTCCCTAACTCTAACCCCCAGCGCCGCTTAGATTAGTTTAAGTTATCACTTTTGTCGTGCGTCCAGAGACACACGCTTTTTTTATTTTTATTTTCAATTTCAATATTCTGACAACGATCGTGATTTTTGTCTTTTTAATATATTTTCAACAAGAGTTGTTGACGATTCGAACAATATTTTCATACAACAAAATTAGATTTTATGAGAATAGGTTCTATCCAATGACCCTTATCTACTATTGAATGGCGGAAATTAAATGACATGTTTCCTTTTCCTTTTCCAGTGTCAGAGCTGGACAAGATTATTTGAATACTGTAATGAGATTGACTTTTGTTCACCCTGTAGTTATGTACACACATTTTCTACGAGCAAAACTTATAAATTCCACTGTCACAGCAATTGACCAGCAAAACATCTCTAAAGTTTTAGCAAAATGGTTCATATTTACTTTCAGCACCCGCGGTTAGCATTGTTATTAACCGGGCTATGGACCCCACCCAAAGAAAAGAAGTTTCGACTCTTGTACATAGCTTACAGAATCTGCGTAATATCTATGCAATACGCTTTCGTGACTTGCAACTTGGTGAACATGGTAATGCTTTGGGGAGATCTGGAGCAAATCTCTGACGCGTGCTACTTGTTTTTCTCGGTGGCAACCTGTAGCTTAAAGAATACGAACTATTTACTTAGCCAGAAAAAGTTTCTGAGTCTGTTGGACTTCATGGAAAACGAAGTTTTTGTATCACAATCATTGGTTCAAGATAAGTATGTATTATAGAATTTACAGACCACTATGATAGACTAACGAAAACCCACTTATCACCTATACAACTACTACTGGTTTAACTGTAAAATCCTGTAAGTATCTCCAATGGCTCATATTTCAGGATTATTTCGGCTTATGCAAAGAAGATGGGGAGGATTTACCTAATATACATCGTCTGTGGTTTTTGCAACTGTGTAGAGTGGGCGTTGGTGCCGGTTTTCGAGAAAGAAGGCCATAAGATATTCCCTTTCAAAATATGGTAACTATATCAATTAAAATATAGAATAGGTATTTACATATTGAGCAGTAGTAAACAGTAAGCACTTTTGGCACTCAATTGTTATGAAAAAATAAGTGTCGCCGCACACGGGCCACCGACCACAAAACGCCGCCATCGCGACCGGCATATTTCTTGTAGTAATCATACATTTTATATGGACTCGCCACACACGGTACGCCGGCGGCCGCCACACGTTACAAATCGTCGTTGCTCGCTTCTTGTGGCCCGCACCGGCCACTTAATGCGCCTATACAAAACGCCGCCACACGTCACTCGCGCGATTCCCCACCGCTCTCTCCCTTACCTTAGTCAGCCGCTGTCGCGCGCTTCAGCCACTTTAGTAGCCGCTTGTACATTCTTGTAGCGGCGTTTGTGGCTGTGGCGTGTGGCCCGTGTGCGGCGACACTAAGTCGTTTCAAAATAATAAGTCATTATTTTAGACATTAAAGCAATTTTGTTCACCAGGATGCCTATGGACGCCGCCTCTGCCGAGATTCCAGAATATCTACTCGGCTATGTTCTTCAATTATTTGGAATAATTTTTAGTGTCTCTACTTATCTCACCATGGATATCGTCGCGATATCCCTGCTAATGTTTGTTCCTGTACAGCTCGATATTATTACCTGTAAAATAAAAGAGGTATGGAAATTTGTTTGTGTATAACAATACCACTACTTACATAATGTTTATTTCCACATTTACAACATTGGTACGGCCGTGTCCAATATTTATCCCCATTAAAGGAATATAGTATATTCCATAGATGAATAATTGGTCTCGCTTCACTCCACAATCATTTATCTATGGTATATTCCTCAGAATTTCAATTATTTACACAGTTTCTGACATTGTAAATGTCATTGTCACTTAATCACACATAAACGACTGATCAGCTAGGAATAGCTCCTATTCTGAAGGAAAAGCAGTCTGTAATTATTAAATACTAGAGGTCGCCCGCGACTTCGTCTGCGTTAACTTAGTTTCTTGAAAATCCCCTTGGAACCTAACATTTTTTTGGGATAAAAGTAGTCTATGTGTTAATCTAGGGTGTCAGCTAACTCCATGCCAAATTTTATTAAAATCGCTCCAACCGTTTATACGTGAAGAAGTAACAAACATACACACTCACAAACTTTCGCCTTTATAATATTAGTGTAATTAATTAATTCCAGAGATTGTTTTTCATTCAGAAAACGAGTTTACGGCCGGTGCCTGAACTAAAAGAATGTTATTGCTGCTAAGTTTATCTGTTAACGAAGAGAGTTAAAGCTTTAGAAACAGCTATTGATAAATATTTAAAATCCCAATAAATGGAAATATCTTAGCTTAAGTGGACATATATTTATTCGATTGTTTCAGGTGCAACATGTCTCAATTTTGTTTGACCCAAAACAACGAAGAGATCTCATCGAACATAACAGTGCGCTTCTAAAAGATTGTATTCGGCGACATCAGGCATTATTACGGTACCTACCTTATTTTTTTATTCGCAGGCAAAAAATACTATTTACAGACGACGGCGCCTTTAAGAGGCATACCGCCGAACGGACCTCACACCTGGCTCCCGCAAGCCTTACGAGCCCTAGCAGTGGCTGCCCACTGAGGACCCCGTAACCCTTACGGGCGCATTACGGCATAATATCCGTTAAAAAACCCTGCGAACACCCTCTAAGCTGCTTAGCGCGAAGCCGCGGGATCCCCGTTTAGGGATTCTTCCGCGTCTCCGCACCTAGCAGCCTCCCGGCCTTGCCGGGGCTCCGCGGCAGGGGTCTCCCGGGGTATCGCGGGGACCCCGCAGACGTGCGCAGGATGGCCCACGCGTGGGGGCTGAGTACGCGGCCTAGTGCCCACCGTACCGCCCCCCGTCCGCTGCGGAGGGCTACTTGGGCGTGCCCATGTAGCTCCCTCCGCCGCCCCCTCTTTGCAGGACAGAACTACAAGGGGGGGTTGCCGTCACGGGGTCCGTCGGTGGCCGGCACAGCTGTCGCTATGCCGATCAGCGAGGGACTCCCCGGGTAGGGTCATGGGACGGGCGCAGCCAGGGCGCGCCAACGTCCTCTCCTACCCGTCCTCCTTTGGCGGGAGGGAGCGGCCATAGGATCATCCTCCCGCTCCCTCTCAGCCGCCTCCTTTTGCGAGATAACGTTCTCACAGAAGGAGGCGACTGCCTCCCACGCCCTCTCGCTGCGGAGCATGGCCTCCACCATACACCGCAGCGAGAGGGCTCCGCATCCCAGCGCCGCAATAAGCTCGCGGCGCTGGTGTCGCCAGGCCGGACACTCCAATAAGGTGTGCTCGGCCGTGTCGTCCGGGGCACCGCAATGATGACATTGCGGCGTTTCCTCCCGACCTGCGACACTGTGCAAATAGTGACCGAAGCATCCATGCCCGGTCAAGATCTGCACCATGCGGAACGTGAAGCCGCCGCGCCGGCGACCCATCCACTCCTCCAACACCGGCCGAATAGCCTCAATCGTCCGGTGGC
Organism: Chilo suppressalis; assembly: GCA_902850365.2. Lineage (NCBI taxonomy): Eukaryota > Metazoa > Arthropoda > Insecta > Lepidoptera > Crambidae > Chilo > Chilo suppressalis. Next base: position 4,977,343 of record OU963910.1, read on the forward strand.
CGGCGCTCACTTGGGCGAGTGTCTCATCCCATCGCCGCAAGGCCTCTGCCTGCGCGATGGAACGGACCTGCCGCAGCTCTGCTGGGACAGGTCTTTCACCCCGCTCCCTGGCTTCAACCCGACCTCGATGCACGTCTGCCAGGACCTGCGCATCGAGATACCACGGCGTTGCACCCGCGACGCAGGCGGCGCCGTGGCTGACCGTATTACGGTAACTACCTACGCAATCCTTTCGAATCTTCTTGGTAAAGTTTTTAGAGCTAGTAACCTAGTAGAAGGGGCATCTTAACCATATGCGGCGCCCGGATGCGAAAGCCAACGATGCCAATTTTTCAAAAAAAAAATGACAAATTATTATTTCATTGTATAAACTGCTACAAAAATATAGAAGAAATAAATCACGTAAATAAGCAAGCATACGGACGAAACTAAATGTAAAAATACTTTATTTAAATTGACTTGTTGAAAGTCGTTCTTTTGAATCGTCCAACATTTTTTATAATTTACAGTATGAATAGTCAAATTATAACCCACTATTCTTATTATAATTCACTATTCTCTCCTGCGGGTTTTCTATAAAAACAATGATGATATGGCGTTTCAATTTGGACTTCCAGGTACATTGAGGGGGTTGCCGATATATTCGACATACACATATTCTTCCAGCTCAGCGCCACCGTCATCGTCGTCTGTATCATCGCCTTGCAGATGACCATTGTAATGTATTCCCCACAGAACAGAGAAAGCTGTTGGAAGGGTGACAATAGACTATTTGTATAGGAACCGACGCCGCCGGCACATCCCTACTACACTTTCACCATACAGATAATAGCCAATAAACGACGCGACATCAAACTATCGAACCAATCAGCGTTTACAGCCGAGAGCAACGACGCAATCAGAACCAAGTTTTGAGCATTTACTCAAACAACTGTGGCGCGCCTGCCCCGCCCACAAGGCTCTTCTAACCTCTTTCTGTGTTCTGTGGTATTCCCCCTATTTCTTGTTACTCTACGTCACATACCATGTAACGTAACGTATTGAAAACATATGAAGAGATTGTTTGATCGAACGCGTTGATTTCAGGAACTACTAGAAGAAAATTTAATAAAATTAAATAATCTTTGTGTTGGATAGCAAGTAAAATTTTCATAGAAGGTCATAACACTATGTTACAACCATTAGAAGCGGAGCATCAACGAAACATATGTTACAAGAACGGGAATAATATTATTTTTGAAAGCTGCGGTTGCGTGTGCTTATGTCAAGGGCGGATTCAGGGGGGGGGGGGGGTCATGGGATTTTATTTAAGCACTTTCAATATTTAATATACCACGACTATGACTCCCCCCCCCCCCCTTCTCCTGGCGCCAAAGCTGGAACCGCCCTTGGCCTATGTCCAGCAGTGGACGTCCATCGGCTGATTATGATGATGATGATGATATATGTTGCGGGTGCTGCGTTACGGTTAAAGTAACGCAAAAATCGTGTATCAAAAGTCCGCGACAGCGTATTATGTTTATCTTTTTGAAGTGAAACTTCTTTACACACGTTTGACTTGAGGGGTAAGCTGACGAATGCGTTACGCGTTACGAAAAGTGTGTTCGGGCGAGGCGAACGGAAGTTGAGTGGGGGATATAAGCAAGAGAAAGCAGTGTGCGCGCACATTTTCCTTCTCTCTTTATCTTATATATCACACATAAATATATTCATACAGATGGAGCTAAAGAAGTTTCACTTCAGTCTTGTGGCCATAAGCACACTCGTTTATATTTAGCTCATTGGCTATAACCAACAGAACCGTGGACACCGCTTCTCGGATTGAGTCGGATGAAACCGCAGTGCACAACTAGTTAATAACATGCCTATTGTACCTCAACAGGAGCCCCCAAACACCTTTCATTACTACTCGACCGTCAATTATCTGATGGCAATGCTAGTACAACTCTGCTTCTACTCTTGGTCCGGCAATGAGATCACTGAAAGGGTAATGGTTTTACAATCATTTAATAAGGTCACAATATACTGTCACTAGCGGCTGTCCGCGATTTCGTCAAAGTTGACTTTAGTTTTTTGTATATCCCATAACATCCCATCCCAGATACACAAAAATATGGAAAGCAAACTTCTTTTTCGCATATACCTATAGACTTGATAACATCGAAAAAAGGGATACTGACTATTATAACCTTATATGTATTATAACCTTAACCCACTTAATAATAAACAAAAACGCTGCCGGACGCGGAGGCCGATTGTGCCTCTTTGTCGCTAGTTGCGCGCTCTCGCTTGCACTTCAAGCCTTAAACAAAACGCCTCAAAGGGAGGTAACGCCACATGAGTCATGTTTTTTCGTGCGTGCAGCCTGCTCCATCGAATTATGAGACGTTGTCACGTCAAAAATAAGCTTGGATAAATTACTCCATGTTTTGTCTCTTTTTATCGAATGACAAATAGCACTTGAGTGACATGAACAAAACACGACGTAACTAGTCTATGCTTATTCGTTGTTTATTATAAGGGGGTAGGACGCCTTTAAATAATAGATACCAGATTAAAGAGATGTATAATTCCTATTCATTTTGTATAAGACCTTTGATCACAATAATGTTATAAAGGGAAAGTTTGTGAATGTGTATGTTTGTTACTTCTTCACATCTTTTAATAAAATTTGGTATGGAGTTAACTGACACACTGGATAAACATAAGGCTACGTTTTATTGCGGGAAAATATCCCTAATAAAGCTAAACCTAAATAATAAAAAAAAAAAATCAAATGATGAAAAAAAGTTCAGTTAATTTTACAGAATAATGTGCTGAGGGATGGTTTATACGAATGTCTGTGGTACGAGCAAGATCTCAGCTTTAAAAGAACGCTATGGATTGCCATGGAATTCATGAGTCGACCGCTCATCTTCAAAGCGGGAAACTATATTCCGCTTTCACGGCCGACTTTTGTATCGGTTGGTTTACAAACTTGGTTATAATTGTGAAATTAAACATTTACAATGTTGGCAACCATATTTTTTTGAAGTGAAACTTCTTCGCACGCTTGACTTGGGAGGTAAGTTGGCGAATGCGTTAAGCGTTACGAAAAGTAAGTTCGGGCCAGGCGAACGAGAGTTGAGTGGGGGATATAAGCAAGAGAAAGCAGTGCGCGCGCACATTTTCTTTCTCTCTTTCTCTTATAGCTAGTAAATGAAATATGTATATGTACATACATGTGTGTATATATATATATATATATATATATATAGATGGAGCTAAAGAAGTTTCACTTCAGTCGTGTGGTCATAAGCACACTCTTTTTTATTTACATTTCCATTTATACAAAATAAACCAGATATCAGACAAGATATCAAATGGGTCGAATAGATTTTTTTCTAGTGAAATCATTTATCAATACTTTTTTTCGGATTGGATGTAAACTGACTTGGAATGTAATAATGATGAGTTAATTGTTATTTTCAGATACTACGATGCTCATACTCCTATTTTGCAGTTTTAAATCAAGTCAAAAATAAGTAGATGCAAATCTGATGTATTCCCACAAAATAAGTTATTAAAAGCTATGAAAAGTATTTCAATTTAAACTTCTACAAAACTTAAATGGTAATTGCAAAACTTTAAAGATTAGGTGCTGCAATTTATTCATAAAAGTTATTGTTCAATTTAAAGTCAGCAATTAAAGTTAGACTATCTAATTGTACCTACTATAATTGTAGTTTGTGTTTGAAATAAAACAAATATGCACAAATTATTTATTTATTTATAAACTGTGTATCACATATGCGTAGTGTACATTCACGACATTTTTAGGCAAGAGTGTGCTTAGTTCATGATACATAATAATGAAAAAATACATTTTCTTTTTGCTCTCATGACACTTAACGACCACTTAATTAATTAAAAAAGATACGTTACAATCGATAAATTCGTGCGCTTCCAAAACAAAACAACGGCATCATGTATAAAGGCGAAAGAGTAAAAAACAACCATAGTTTTAGGATTTAAAGGCCCGGGGTCTGTAACATGAACTCGTTATGCCGGCACTTGGCTATTCGTGTTTGTTATTTGTAAACTTGACATCAGTCTGATCTTTACATTATTTATACAGCATTGTAAGGACAAACTGTTGACAAGTTTACAAATAACCAAATTAAGTGCTGGCTTAAAGCAACTACAGTAGACCCGCGGTAATACTGACCCCATCTAATCCGGCACCCCCGGTAATCCGACACGTTAATTTGCCCATAAAATCAATTGAAATAAATTTTAAGAATTGTAATTTGTCGGATTACAAGGTATTTCCGGTCCGGATTTTTTTTCCAATAATTCCGGACTATAGAGGGTGGTCTTAGGTAGTAATCCGACATCGCCCTGCAAAGCGTTTGTCGGGATTACCGCGGGTCTACTGTATTGTGATTGTGAAAGCGAGACACAGCTATACAATGTAGAGCGGCGTCTCGCTCAGAATAATTCCTTTGGAACTTATCGTGCTTCGTGCCACCTAGTCGGTGACATTGTCTGTACCACTAAGCTTAGATCAACACGGCCTTGTCTACACGTTTTTATAATCAAAAAGCTTTGAGTAAAAAGAAAAAACGTGCAGTGCAATAATTGAATAGGGCGAAAGAAGGTAAGGTTGAAAATTCAACTTTACGCACTCAGTAATAAAGATCAGTTTGAGTTGAATATGCTCATTTATATGTTCTATACGAGTTCATAGTACGGACCCTGTTGTTAGTTTTTAAATCTTTTAATATCATTCTCACAAGGCCCTTTCTTTTATTAAATCTCAACGATTTAAGTTTTAACGACACTTAAAGCAAGTCATTAATTCCAAATATTATTTAATATAATCACGTGTCCAGTTTTAAGTATAAGTAACAATCAGTCACAAAAATCCACTTATAAAGTATTTATGAAGCTCGATATCTTAAAATTTTGTCGTTTGGTTGCTGATTGGTGTGAAGTTTTAAATGTTTAGAAACAATAATTTTATTATAATTTAAACAAATATGTTACAACAATTACATACTGCAATAATTTTAATAAAAACACACATTTTACAAGATACATATATGTAAGTATTATTACGTCAAATCAGTCGGCATAACTAATATTAAGGATTGAGATCAATTTGAAATTCATCACTAAGCCAGAAATTTCAACAACAAATAGCTAAATAATAATTGAAATTCACAACACAAATAAGCATACCAAACGAATCGTAATAATAAAATCGAGCGTTATATTCCCAAAAGGTGCGCAAAAAATTAAGTTTATAAGGCATTGGGTTCATCATCAATATCACAGCGAAGCGAAGCTATAATAATGATATCAACACCCTTAATAGTTATTATCATTAAATTCATAATGTTAGCCCTGTATGGTATAAGATTTTGAGCAATAAAATATTTGCCCGTTACAGTAAAGCGTATAAGTGTCATAATTGGATATTCAGTTACTTTTCTGTTTAGTTAGACAAAGGGTTTGGATTTCGCATGATTCTCTTAACTTAAAATCAATTTTGATAACAGTCTCTCCTTGCGATTCTGTAAAGACCTCATGGATACACGAATGTCAAATTTTAGTTTAGATATAGAGAAACATGCCAGTTTCGGGCTCCGCCAAATTAGGTTACATTGAATCTGTGACGTAACTTGTATTTTTTTAATCGTTTTTCGAGTAAAAGCGAAGCTACACAATGTCTGACCTTTTTTACGACTGTTTCACCAGTTTTTCAAGGACTAGGCAATCCAAAAAAAAGATTTTGATATTCTTGTTAACGAAATGTCTTTTTACTGAGTAGTAAAAATATTGCTGTTTCATTTATCTCGAGTAGAAAGTGATGCTTTTTAACTAATCCAAAAATTTAGGGACATTTTATTTCAATCTACCCTGGGCTCAGAACATATGTAGCCAAGGTAATTAATAAGTTATCAAAACACGGGGTAATATAACTAACAATAATTTTAGTATTCAATTTAGACTAGTGTTATAAAATCAATAAGTCAACATTATCGTAGATGATTACTCGTAAAACCAGAAATAAATTGCTACTGCTGTATTTATCAATAGTGATAGCAGTATCTAAATATTTTCCTTAGAGCACCACAACCAAATAAATTATAATTTAGAACGTTATTTCTTCATTCTTTAGCACAAGGAATACATGTTAAAACTTACTGGTAATTTTTTAATAACGCAGATTCTCACAACCTGCAAATATTTCGTATATTTGTACCTACTGTGGTTAAGAAGATTGCGATAAGACTTTAAAAAAACTTTAAGATAATAGACATACGACACAAGGACGTGAAATATATTTTTAACCTAATACAGGAGTACACTATGCATTGTTCTGTAAAAACTATTTTTTGTCAACGATATGTCAAGCTTCTTGTGCGCTTGACAAAACTGTTGCACACTTGCCCTTCTATTAATATGTATGTATTGTCAGCTTGGAAAATATAAAAGCACTATCGCGGAATCGTCCACCTTAACACATTGTAATAAAGTCGAATGTTGAATATTTTGGAAGCTGACAGTATCTCATTTGACACTTCATCGTTCCTCATCAGAACTTTTCTTAATTCCTCAAAAAATGCGTCTCGTTTCATACGTGACAATCTCTTAAATTAACCACTACCCACACTTAACGTTCCATTTATTTACAATCTTGTACAGTCCGTTTTTTGAAGACCTATTTCGACGTCGCTTTTATTACGTTATGATTTACGTTACATTGAAGCATATTAAATCACATTCCAAAAATTACTCCAAAGAATATTAACTTCATTAAATCAGGTTCAATATCGACTGACGGTACAAGATGGAGTAAGTACATTAATATGTCAATATTCTCAGACTTATGAACATCCAATTCTCACATGATTGGTTCCTTAAACGAAACGATGCGCCTACGCACTATTCAGCCGAGCTCAGACAAAATGTACCTAAATTAGGTCATACAGTGAAATACTTAGTCGTTGGTGACAATTTGACATTGCCGGAGCCTTTATTGTATTGAAAAAAGAGTGGAAATCGTTTTAATGTTAAGACATTACAAAACATAATACCTGTTCACAAGTGAGAAAACATACACAGTTGAGGCAATTTAATGGGTCGTGAATTGCTTGCGTCTTAAATCGATAGTAGGTCGGCCAACACTAGCTATCTCGCTCTGGAAAAACGAAGTTTCCAATGCGATAGAAAGGAATGAATGTATTAACTCCCTTATTTTTTACATTTTGTCGCAAGCCCGTTTGAATAAAATATACATCATACTAGCTTCACACTCACACTATGCTCTGACCCGGTGTATTGATTGTAACGTTATATCACGGGCGTAGCCAGGGGGAGGGTTTTGGGGGTTAAACCCCTCCCCCCCCCCCTCCCCGAAAAGTTAAGATATCAATAATATTAAAATAGGGAGAGGCGAGCGACATAGCTTATTTAATTAGTAATAATTATTACACTAATAATTTATTTTAGATTCACCCTTTACTCTTGGCTCACATGAATATTCACTATGGGATAGAAATTGATGCGAATATTGATGAGAGATGATTGATGGGATATATTTAAAAAAAAACAGAAGATTAATTCTGTAGTGCATATGTAATCTAATTAACCTTCCGTTTCTTTTTTTTTACATATTTTTCATTTAATATAAAGGTTATTGCATGCTTTCAGTAATTTTATTTTCTTGAACCCCCTCCCGATACTAAAACCCGGCTACGCCCGTGCGTTATATTATAATAGTTACAAACATTTGGGAAGACGCCGTACTGCTAGAAGGTTTACAATTGCGATTAGAGAGACCAGAAATCTCTACACACATTTATATAAATTTCATTTTGTATTTAACAGTTTGCCGTTATTATAATATGGAGTAACATAGATGTCTAAGATACTGATAATCAAATTTTGTATTTTGGAGTAATAAACACCGGGTCTTGAAAACTTTACCTGAAACATCTGTTCAGTTCGCCTACAATTTTTGTTTCATATTTTGCTATCTAAAGTGCAGAACTCAAATGCTATATCTGACTTAATTATCTCTAGGAATGGTAGGTCTACAATTACAAAGCGTATCTACATGGTATCAGGTTTGTGACTAGGTCTGTTTAAGCATAAAAATCTGGTAATTTTACGTACAAACAGAGAAGTTCGTTATTATAATATAATTCGCTTGAAAGTAACAGGTAACTTTAAAGATAACATTGTTTCAAAATGCCAGAAAATGTTTGCTAGAAAACAGTTTCAGCATTACTAGAATAGAATTTCAACATCAGTACTTACAAACTAAAAGTTCGTTTCGAATAAATTAAAAGACGGAAAAAGATATTTTATACAAACCGGGTCACACACCTTTTGATTGCGTAAATATTTATCTGAAACAACATTATTTATCAACTATTTACTATAATTAATGTTAGATGCTAAGTTAAATGCACTAACCGCTAATCGCTGTCTTTTGTTAGGAATAACTATAGAGAACTATGTTAACTACGTTTTGGCTTACACGGTCATTAAGTTCGCGAATTAATACATTGAAATAAACGCGTGCGCCGATATAAGTTATCTGCACTTCCAATTACCTTAATCAGTTATTCAATTACTGGTGGCCTAGACAAAACCTCTTTTTATAAAAGACTACAATACAATAAAAAATATATATAGAAATGACACAAATTTTGAATATATACACGCGTAGATATCGTATAAACTGCATAAAAGCGACCCAAAAATATCTACTACATATGATAGATAAGCTCATCGCTTCACACGCAGCACGCCGGCATTGACTGTTTTCAAACAATTTGACATTAAAGTCACGCATCATTGCACGTAACATGAGGCGTTTTCTTTGCCTGTTTTAATTGGATTGCTCTACCTAGGTGTGTATATAATCAAAAGACACAAATTACATCAAGTCACATGAGAATTCGTGGTCTAATTAATGCATATTGAGAGGCAGTAACTTGACTCAACTTGCTGAGTAAGCGACCAGAACAATCGAGAATGTATAGTGAAATAACAATGATGGGAAGTATGTTAATTTAAATATATATTTTTTATATTAGTCGAAAGATTTTATACAGGTCGCGGCACGTAACTCTAGCGCCGAACAAAACACGGAGGGGATAGCTGCGCATGGGTACGACTAGAGAGCCAATCAGCGCAACGCACGCCCACCCACCCGCGCACCTCGTTTCCCCCCAAGACATCTTAATTTTTACTTCTGCGTAATAACAGTCAGCGCTACAGTTTCGTGCCGCAACTTATACAATTCGGTTATGAAAATCTTGGGCGAAAGCCTAATAAAACATTGAATACAGTATGCCAAAGCGCTCAAATTTTTGCGTAGTCCCACTGTACACGCAAATGTTTAACAACAATGATACAAATTTTTGAATCCTACAAATATCGCTGTTTGTTATTTGGCAAAGTGGAATATGATCTCGATTGTCCATTCGATTAGTCGCGTAAAATACTTGAAAATGGCACACTATTTCGACACTATAATATGCAATCGCGTGGTCCAATAATTGATATTAATCCAATAATAACATTAAATCGAAGAGATAGACACATTTGTTACAACAAACTATTATGAAAATATATTTATTTTATATTATCATTAGTTTTTTTTCCTCTGCTCAAATACACAATGATACAGTATGTATTGAGCAAACTTTTTGTTCTCAGCTTAAAGTGTAAAGGAAATGGCAACTACCCTTTTTCACTGTTCAAATCATTAATTATAAATAATAACCAACGATATTAAAAACCGTTTTTAATAACGTTGTTGATAATAACACAAACTACTCATAAGATTTGCAGCATTACAATAAACGTTGTATATTAAAAGAGCATTAAATATGAAAACTGCTACTATTAATAAAACAATTCATTATTGATATAACATTAAAATATAACGTAAAGATCAATAGATTTTTTTTAACAAATTTCAATCAAAATAAAAATTTCATAGACAATTATAAAAATATATTATGTCAACAGTCACATGAAAACAATTTTGATTATCAAACGATGTATGAATCCATCACATAAAATAAAGCAGTGTAAATTTAATTTCAATACATTTCAGGCGAAGTCTTCGCACCAAGCCGAGAGTATGTTAAAATGCAAATGGCAGAGTGGTGGTAATATGGTATTTGTTCTATACACAGAACAATAGAAATGTCAAAATAGGCAAATAGTCACATGGTTCGGTAATAAATAACAATATAATCTATTACGTATAAATATAAAAAAAATACAATTTAAATAAATAATGGTAAAAGTAATATTCTACAAAGAACTAAAATGCTATTTCATTTCACTGGCAGATTGACAACCCTATTAAAGTACAGCTAGTTTGTACGATTTCTTAAAATAAAACTATAATAATTACATTTTTTAAAGGTTTCTAATAGGGATCCTGGGTTTCAAAATATAAGGGCTGTCAATTTACAAAAATTTGGTTTGTATATAGCTACAATAAAAATTAATGCAACAAATTAATAAATATTTTATCTAACTAAATGAGGTACTACTTGAGAAAGTGTGAAGACTATTATTATATAACAATTTTATTCATCATTTTCAAAGATAAAGCAAGTTATATGTAATACAAATCAAATTATTATTTATATACTGATGCAATTAAGTTAATAAAAACAACAATAGCGTAGAATAACTTCATTCATAATTTTATATTCAAAAGATAGGGTTTATTTTCACAGATTAGTACATTAATGGTTAATTTTATCAGAATCTCTCTCTTTCTCACTTTCAAAAATGTCAAACAACAAATTTTCATCTTCATGTAAGCCAAAAGGATAACACTGCCTTTTCAAAAGCGCATTTATGACATAGAGGCCATTAAACAACAACACACTTTTGATTTTGGACGGGTTATACAACTGGGTTAATGTAACCCGGCCGAGTAAAGAAGTATTGAGCACACGTAAGCATTCCCTTGCACGTCTAGAACATCGAAAGCGCTTCTTTATTCAGTCGAATTGCATTATCTGTCAGTGATTGGCTTTATTGATTTTATATTAGGAATAAGATTTACATGTTTCCTCAGTGTCATTATCTTTTATAAGTTACGAATTATTGTTCGTCGTCCGTACACATTTAGTTATATTTATAAAAGCCGGTGATCTACAACGAACATTAAACACTTAGATAATATTTTTAACGCTCTCCAAATACCGGTAAACTGACTAGACGCCATAACGTACTCCATTACAATACAATAATATCGAATTTTCAACGAACATTAAACACATATTATGTCACTTTACTGCTGAATCGCCGTCGATAAAATAACAGGAAACAAAATGTTTGTTCTCAAGTATGATCCGAAGATATTGAGCGTTGCATTGTATAAAATAAAATCACTTACAAGTTCTTACACTGTTCTTTGAATACTTTCTTATAAAATTAGTGACTCACCTTTCTTCTGCAGTCAATACCTGAAAAAAATAAGTTAATATTATAACTTAATGTCTAAAACTTAAAAATACAATTATCTTATAGGTAAAACGTACCTACTTAAATAAATACAAATTTAGTAGTAGCTTAGTCAACCTTTTGAATTTCAGTTAATTACTTAATAGTAAGTGTAGTGATAAACATGAATGTAATGTTTTAAAGAAACTAATAATTTTAATTGAATTTCTCCTCTCTTTTTGGGTATGTGCACGATCACCCGCCATCACCTTATTCAACCTCTTTCTTTTCCTAAAATATTCTCTAACAGGGATCTGTTTTTATTTAATTGCTGAAAGTTTTCTTCGACTGCAAAATGATATTTTATAGTATAGGTACGAGCAAATGACTCTGCCACACCTGACGGTGGAATCCAGACGCGACGACAGATAGTACATCAGTCGCATTTTAGGAAACACTGATGAAAATGTAACTATAAGTTTGCTGCTGTTTGAACGAGTCTGCCCTAACTACTTTGATATTTAAGATGTAAATGTTTAGTTACACCTATAGTAAATAACTCTATTTGTATTTATACTGTATGACACAGTCATATCCTGTATTAAAATGCAGGTGAACAATTTATGTATATTTTCACATTATTCATGAATCATCTCTGAAGTCATTTTTCAACTTGATGACTCTGTAAATAATAAAAAAGGGAGAAAAAAACAGCCCTTGCTGAGTTTCTTGCCGGTTCCTTTCAGTAAAAGATCTTCCGCCGTAGATTTTCGAACCGATGTCGTAGCTTCTTGACATTCATATGTGCTTGTAACAGCCTAAACTGGTTAAATGGTTTTGATTATGATTATGATTGATTAGTTTAACAGTATACCTGTATTGGAAGAGCGCCTTCCTCAGAGACCCAAGTCGCCATATTGCACTGACCACTTCTCGTATGCCAGTAGACTGTGCGGTGATACCGATGGACGAATACGTTTCAAAGCGTCCATGAAGTCTTGGAACGTGATGCTCCGAACTAACGACAAGTCCAGGCATTTCACTTCCTCAGGGTCCAGTTCTGGGGACAAAAAATGCATTTGAGCTTGCGATATATTCTTAGACACAGGTAAAGGTTATTTTAAAGAGAGTATATATAGAGCGAGGAGCTCGATGGCGCTGGTAGCTAGTTGCTCGTTCGTTGAAGTTAAGCAACTTTCGCAATGGTCGGTCATTGGATGGGTGACCAAAAATCTTCTATCACGAGTTCCCCCGTGCTCCGGAATGTTTTGGAATTGGACTCACCCCTGATGGGTCCTAATGCCGCGTCTCGACACAAGGCAGTAAGATCACTGCCCGAGTAGCCATCCGTAAGTGCCGCTAGTCGAGCTAATTCATCTTCCGTTATATTTGGCACGCCTTTAGCCAGCATAATCAATATATTAGACATAATATAAGTATACACTCACCCCTGATGGGTCCTAATGCCGCGTCTCGACACAAGGCAGTAAGATCACTGCCCGAGTAGCCATCCGTAAGTGCCGCTAGTCGAGCTAATTCATCTTCCGTTATATTTGACACGCCTTTAGCCAGCATAATCAATATATTAGACATAATATAAGTATAGACTCACCCCTGATGGGTCCTAATGCCGCGTCTCGACACAAGGCAGTAAGATCACTGCCCGAGTAGCCATCCGTAAGTGCCGCTAGTCGAGCTAATTCATCTTCCGTTATATTTGGCACGCCATTAGCCAGCATAATCAATATATTAGACATAATATAAGTATACACTCACCCCTGATGGGTCCTAATGCCGCGTCTCGACACAAGGCAGTAAGATCACTGCCCGAGTAGCCATCCGTAAGTGCCGCTAGTCGAGCCAATTCATCTTCCGTTATATCTAACACACCTTTAGCCAGCATAACCAATATATGAGACATAATATAAGTATAGACTCACCCCTGATGGGTCCTAATGCCGCGTCTCGACACAAGGCAGTAAGATCACTGCCCGAGTAGCCATCCGTAAGTGCCACTAGTCGAGCCAATTCATCTTCCGTTATATCTAACACACCTTTAGCCAGCATAACCAATATATGAGACATAATATAAGTATAGACTCACCCCTGATGGGTCCTAATGCCGCGTCTCGACACAAGGCAGTAAGATCACTGCCCGAGTAGCCATCCGTAAGTGCCGCCAGTCGAGCCAATTCATCCTCCGTTATAGCAGAAGCGGCTGCGCCTCTAGCCAAAACTCTACGTAGTAACGCACTACGCGTACGTAGATCGGGGAGCGATACGTACACGCGTTTAGGAAATCGTCTGTAAAGATGATAATAGTAAATAAACTTTGTCAAAAAGAACTCCATTTTTTAAAAGAAATGAATAGTATTGAAAATTCAATATTCGCTTACTATAAGTCAATCTGTCTCAGTGTCTGGCAGACCATCGAATTTCCCCAGGAACTGATTTTGATTCATTAATGTTAATAAATGTAGGTCGACGAGCTTGATGGGTAGCGCGTTCGGCTGCGATTGTTGAAGTTAAGCAACTTTCGCAGTGGTAGGTCATTGGATGGGTGACCAAAAATATTCTATCTCGAGTTCCTCCATGCTTCGGAAGGTATGTTAAGCCGTTGGTCCCGGCTGCATCTGCAGTCGTTAGCACCAGCCAATCCGCACTGGGCGCGCGTGGTGGGTCATGGCCAAATCTCCCTATTCCTGACGACGACGGAAAGCCTGTGCCCCAGCTGTGGGGACATTAATAGACTGTTGATGATGACTGTAATGTTAGTGATCATGAAAGATTTTATACCCAGAAGGCGGTAACACTAAGGCCCGTATTGCAGAATGACAACTAAGTGTTGATCTTTACTTGACTACAGTTAGAAAGGGATGCCGCTATGTGCTATATATAGCGACATCCCTTTCTAACTATGCTCAAGACTAGATCAATCACTGAGAATTTTTCTATAATACGGGCCTTAGTATGTGAAATTGGTGTATTTGATGTATTTACTCACCTAAGTGCCGCCTCGTCCAATTCCTGGGGTCGATTGGTGGCCGCCATCACTATAAGCCGATCGGCCCCAGCGGCTGGCAGACCATCGAATTCTACTAAGAACTCGGTCTTAAGACGTCTAGAAGCCTCGTGCTCCCCGCTCGAACGTTCGCACAGCAAGGAGTCCACTTCGTCCACGAATATTATCGACGGCTAGAGGAAAACCTTTATATAACTAAATAATAATATTTCCAACACTCACACCAATTAGCCTAGTCCCAAAGTTAGCACTGTAAGGCTTGTGTTATGGGATGCTAGGGTAACGGATAGAATACATATACTGTACATATATAAGTATAGTAAACATGATGTTTAATGGAGTGAACTGGAGTACAAATGTTCGTATTAGACTTGCAACGAATATTCGGTTACTATTCGGTATTCGGCCTATTCGGCTTCTTTTATTATATTCGGCCGAATACCGAATATCTACATATTATTCGGCCTAATACCGAATACTTAAATAATATATTTTATCATAGAGAAATAATTGGTTAAATGAAAAATTAAAATCGATTGATTACGTATATAATCATATTTTCATTTCTGTTATATATTATCATTTAAGTAGGCATTGGTACATAATATCATCTTCTGAATTGGAAATTGGAGGATTCTATGTATTTGAATTATTGTGGTAATCAAAATTTAGAAGGGTAAGGTTCTCATTTCTTTTATAAATATTTATTAAGTAGTCATTGGTACATAAAACAGGTACATAATTTTAAACAAGTTAAGAATTTTTCTATGCATTTGAATTTTTTCATATTCAAAATTTAGAAGGGGAAGGTTATGGTGCAGAAAGACTAACTTTTCTGCATTTTTAAGGAAGCTGTTTAGTTCTTGTTTTCTCGTAGACCATCCCAGCTTCAGGGAAAAGGCGCCCTGAATAAACACTACTTCCTGGCGCCGACAAATATTTTGCTGCAATCTTAATCAAACATGGAAATTCAAATTTCCTTGCTTGCCACCATGTATACGGGTTGTCATGTCGTGATATATTACTAATATTTAAGAAAAGATCAGAACAACAGCGGGCGCGCGGGCGATGAGTACATTAGAACAAAACAAAGGAGCGCGAAACAATCACGTCTGTACAAGTTTTTGGCACTAAAATCCAGCCGAATACTTTTGCCTAATATTCGGCTATTCGGTTCGGGGCTTCGCCGAATATTCGGTATTCGGTATACTGCCGAATATACTATTCGTTGCAAGTCTAGTTCGTAATCATCACACAAACATCTGCCCCCACCGGGACTCAAACCCGGGACCTCTCGAGCCGGCGACACCATGAATCCCGGCGTACAAACCTCTCGGCCACGGAGGTCGTCAAAAAAATAAATAACTCGTTGTCATTAAAAGAAAGGAATCGCAAATGACGACGTAAGACGTTCTGTCCCTTTCGCACATGCTATTCTGAGTAACGTGCGAGAAAGAAATATCGTTCTCTCTAATACTCTATACGCCGCTAACAGATTCATACAAAGGAAGTATTTTTATAAGTATAAAATTGGCGTAGTTTTATGATGAAAGTATCTACGGATAATTAGACGAATCTTTAAAATAGACGCGAACTCGGTCAACTGAAAAAGCTGAGTCGAAATATTCGGTGCCAAGAACATTGACTTGGGATGTGTATATGTGTCATTAGGTTGACACATGTATTTAGATCACATGTTAGTAAGATAACATAACTTACCAACGACTCGTTCCGTGTTTGACGAGTAAAAAATATTTTAACGTGATAAAATTGCTTGCTACTTAATAGAAGAATTAAAAATAACGGTATTTCCAGAGATTATTTACTTCCTACAAATAAACCTTACTTCTTTACAATATTTAAAATTCTCGTGTCACGGTGTGCGTAATTGATCTACTCCGAAACGGCTCGACCGATTTTCGTGAAAGGAGATTGCTCAGCTTCCATACATGTTTGGCCTAAAGACCAATAATCATGAAAAATTGTTTCATAGATTCGAAATTATATTAAATTAATTATAAATTATATTTAAATTACTGTAGAAACGAATATTATTGACGGACACCCCTGAGAACTTCTATTAACCATATACACTGAACATATTAAAATAATACAAAACAGATAAGTTATATAGTAAACTAGAGAAATCAAGCCAAGTACCGAAATCATCGATTAGATTCAGGTATATAGAGCATGTAGATTAACAGATAGTTGCCTGTTTTTAAAGTTAATGCCTATGAGTAACTTTTAAAATCAGGTGTCGTTTCCGGTTATAATAAGGTACTCTGTGACAGAAACTGTGTGATGATTGTGAATGAGCCACAGATTAGAGAGAATTTTTAAACTCTCGTTAACCAAAGAAAGCTAAGAGATTTAGGTTATATAGCCATATATTCAGTAGCTTCATTATTTTTGTTATGTTTTTAATATAACCATATTTTAGATTTTTAGTGTATCTTAGTGTATCACACCTTATAAGTTTATTTATTTATTAATTTATAGTCAGGCAACGTAGGCCGATAGATATATACCTTAAAGTCTAACATTGGTCTAACATATATACAGATTATAATGTGTTAATGGAGGTGTTTGGCGAAAAATGTATGGCAATGGACTTTATGATGACGCCTACCATCTATAATAAACAATTATTGTCTGAGCACATTTGCATGTAGTAAAAATGATAATATAGTTGTGGATATTAATACCACAGTGTAATAAAAAAAATGATTTATTTTATCGATCTTTACAAAATAGATTTGTTTTTATGTTATATAAACAACTTCGATCAGTCTTTGGCTGAATGTTACTACACCCATAGCCATTAAAAATGATTCGTATACTTTCCAAACCGGTAAAATTAAAACTCTTTTTTAAAGTGAATAATTTATACAAAGGTGTCCGTTGAAATCTAATGACTGTAAATTAAATTATAAATTACGTCAAGAATTACCGTGTATGTCAATATTTTTTGTGCATTTGGGCCAATTTGAGCAATCTCCTTTATAAGCATATTCAGTAAGTCTGAGAATCGGACAACATCTATTTTTCTTCCCCCTAAATGTTAAGGGTGGACCGTACAAAGAAGAATAATTCTTCCATCGCAACTAGTGCTGTACAAGGAAAAATAATTCCTTCATCGAAACCAGTTACGCAACTCTGGTTTCGTAGACGGCCGAAGGGAAATAAAGTAGTATACATATACCTGAAGTTCTCTCGCGACTTGGAAGAGTGCGCGCACCATCTTCTCGCCGTCGCCGACGTATTTACTCGTCAAAGTCGCCGCTGATATCGAGAAGAACGTCGCGGAACACTCGGCGGCTACGCACCGAGCCAGTAGCGTTTTACCTGATAAACAATAAAATACTCTATGATAATAAAATGAGATTCTTATTTGCAGCGTACGATATGAAGTTGTCAAATAAGTGCGAGAAAATATGTAGCTGCTAATTTGAACCTTACGAGCTACGAAATAAAGTTTCCACTCATAATTTCAAATCTGTAGGAGAAAAAGAGTAAAATCTGGAATATTACTAAGAATAAAATCATCGCTCATTAAATAAATCAGTTTTTAACGGGTTATATGCACTGAATTTATTTATTTATTGACATTTCGCCTTCTTTTCAGGAATGTATCTTCAGAAATTCGTCAATAAATAAATAAATTTAGTGCATATAACCCGTTAAAACTGTTTTATTTAATGAGTGATGTGCGTGAAAACCTAAGAAATAAATAGTACTAAGAATGATAGAAATATACGGGAAACGTATGCTTTCCCATCTTTGCACGGGTATGTCTGTATTGTCTGTTGAAAACGACTGGCAGTCAACCGGCTTCTAAAAAAGAAGTTGTGTGCAAATTTACTTAAATTAATCAACTCCAAATTGTCGCTGTTTTAATATTTTGCTTTGCAAAAGGGGATATCGATCATAATTATTATAATAAAACATTCAACAAAGATGAATTTTACGTACCATTTCCAGGAGGTCCAAATAGCAGGAGACCTTTTGCCGGTGACCTCAGACCCGTGAATAATTCTGGCCTCAATGACGGTAGAACTACCATCTCTTGCAGCGCTTGTTTCGCAGCCTATAAACAAAAGAACGAAACATAAATCGTTAGTATAATTATAGATTTTGGTAGGTTTAAGAAAGAGCATTTAAGCTTGCAGCTCTCGGGATTGGATTAACATTTTGCAAGATGATCCACAGCGAACTTCTGAGCGGTAAATTTACAAAGACAGTATACAGTAATAGTGACTGATAGATCTATTCCTACATAACATAATGAAATGACGTTGGTTTAATGGTTTAATAACTCACATCCTAGTCTGTGATATCGTTTGATTGCATGTAGGCTTAGCTGAACCAACGCTGGGTCATCGCCCTGCACAGACAGTGTAGATAGGGGGCTAAGGCTTCTATTAACATCTCATTTAAGAATCTTTCATTGCTAATAAAAAAAGTTTAATGCTCACATCTGGTCCGGTGATACCGTCCCAATATGCACATTCCACGATCTCGTCGAGTATCACCTGGGCCAGTTTTAGAGAGAGAGAGTTAGTAGAAAGAAGTTTATACTCACATCTTGGCCGGCTATATCGTCCCAATGCACCTTCGGGCCTCCTTCTACAATCTCGTCCAGGATCAGCTGGACTAGTTTAGGGTCAACGCCCCTCACGGACAGCGAAGATTGTGGGGTGCGGCTTCTTGTGGGCGTTCCTCGCTGGGAGCCGCCTCCGACCGCTCTTCTGACCGGAGACCCGTTCACTGGCACCTGGTACGCGCTCTGATCATGAGACGCGGGTGAGAATGAAACGATGGTGACGATGAATGGTAGTTAGTGGCAATGTGTTACAAGCGAGGTATGAATGGTTAAGTGAGTATGATCAAAGAATTCTCTTTCTGATTTTGTGCTTGTCTAACTCATTCTGATAACGCTTTTCTCAATGTCTGTACTCCTTCAAAGCTAAACTTTACTGAAATCTAATTAGATTTCTTCTGTGACAACTTCTTCGCTTTCCCAAATATTAAATTAAAGGGATCGTCGTAGGAGTAAAGCTTTGATTATTTACTCTCTAGTTAGAGCGTCACCTGCACTGCGATTAAAACAGGCCAGGTTTCATATACTTGACGCAAAACAAAAGACGCGTATATTGTATCTTACACACGCGAAATGTCATTATTTGTGTTTCAGTACGCATGCGAATGATTATTACGCCTGCGCACGATGATTGTTTATTAGCAGATTAGGACACATTCCCAAAAAAAATGGGTAAACATAATCAAATCAAAATTATATGTTGTTCACATAGTAAAAAATTAAAAATCGAAAGACGTTGAAACGTCTGTAAAACGTATAAATTAGTACTTGGATATTTATTTATTTTTTTACAAAATTTTATTTACTTTTACCAGTTTAATACGGAAATTACAGTCATGATAATATAGAAAGAAAGATTAAAAAGACTTCTTTGTGTTATGATGATTTATTCCCTGAATTTAGTAGTTTCATTTATTTATCTTTAAAAAAATCATATTATACATGGCTGTGACGCAAAACTTGTGTTTTACAATCTTGTAAACTTTATGACGTTAAAATATAATTGTAATGGTGTAATTATTGGTACACAACTATTAAAAAAAAATTTTTGGTCATAATTATTAGGTATACTTTTTTTTAAACATTGAACTAGTAAATAACTATTTGAAACGTAAATAAATAAATAAAGTTTCGTGCATTAACCCGTGAAAAATAATTTTATTTAATAAAAACCTAAGAAACAAATAAATAACTATTTACTATAACAATAAAAAAATATTATCAAACCATTAACTAATTTCCGCCTTATTATTTAAAGCATCCAACTGTTATATGTTTATCAACTCCAAAGTGGCGTCGTGTAAAATTTTAGTTTTATTAGTAGAAATTGCGGAGTTCACTTGTTCGTTATCAGTATTTTTTTAATCGAAACTCTTTCTTCATTTATGGAATTCCATCCATACTAATTTTTGATTACGCCGCACTTACTTTTTTTTTTAATTTTATAATGAGACACTAATATACCTTTGAAACTGTCAAGATGGAGTCGTAATTTTCTTAACTTATGTGATGTGAAGTGACTTTTTTGGTTGTTTTTATGCGTCCCTATGCGGCATTTATAAGTAATAATTTCAATACGAAACTAACGTGCGTATCGCTCAGCGTTGCATTGAACACTAAGTAACGGAAAATGACTTAGACCCCACCAGGTGGGAGATATATTTTTCAACGCATCTGCGCTGCCACACTCTATCTAGGGAGTAAATAATCAAAGGAGTAAAATTACACAATAATTTCTTTGATAAATTAATTTCATATTAGGTCAACAGGCGTGAAACGGAAACAGTTCGGGAAGTCAAAGGAGATGAACTGGCAACAAAACGCTGTCTCCATTTACTTAGATCAAGCTAATAACAGGAGACCAGAAAACACTATTCTAATGTGTAGCGTTCCTGTGTGATATCTCAGTTGTCGCAAGCATTATTCGTAGACATAGCAGGCCACATGATTTGTTTTTGTGTCCTTAATTAATATAATAACAAATTAATAAAATGAATAATATGCTAGTGCAAACTTAATTAATAATGTTTATGCTGGCATGAATCGAGGGCTAATTTCCGAGATACAATTACTACACACACCTAGTTCTGTAATCAGAGACTTCACTAGATTTATAACTGTGATTTAATCACTAAATAAAGTTGTAAATATTAAAGGATCGCGCACACGACATTATGGGCGCGAACCTTAATAGTGCACTTATTAAGAAAACAAAAATACATTATCTGTACACAAGTATACACCCAGGCAATTTTCTTGAGCAACGGCATTAAACAAGGAAGCCTGAGCAGTAGATATATTATAAACAGAAACCTTTACTGCGCAAGTTTATTTGTCTATGATTCTGCTCAAGAATTTTGCCGCTACCTATACTACATAAACAAACTCCTACATCGCTACCACTGCTACTTTTAACCAAAACTTTCCGTCAAACAGAATACCAGCGCTGATACAGTGATAAAGTACTTTCTCACTGTGTCAGCATAAGCTGAGGCAGGGTCCTGAAAGCCATCTTAGATAATTATGTTCTTTTTTGTTCATTAGGTTAAGTTTTCTTGTATTTTTTTTTATTATTGTTGTATTTATAAGTTTTTCTTTTGTTAAGTTGGCCAATAAAAGTTTCATTCCATTTTCATTTTAAACATACTTACAGAGAGCTGTCTTTTCACAGCGGGCGGTGTCGAGGCAGGCTTGACCGGGTACCGGCTGTACGAGCCGTTGGAGCTGTTTGGCTGCGACGAGGACCTGCCCATGGATCGGGGTAGCGTCTGGGACTTCATCAGCGGCCCACCCATGCCGCCCGGCACTCGGCGCCCGGCGGTCGTCAGCTTGCGACCGGCCACTGGGCGGAAACCACTTCAATATGAATCCATACTTATATTATAAATGCGAATGGGTGTCTCCCTATCGTTCTGTCTGTTACCTCTTTCAAATCAAATATGTACTTTATTTGTGACACACGGGTTAAAAGTTTCATGGGTGTTAAATTGTAGTGTCCGTGATGCTAGCGTACCCACGATAAATATACGGTTTTTTGTTATGCCATTAAATACTGCGTAAATAGTGCCAAATTAGTGTAAAAATTAAAAAAATAGGGCCTCTTTAATTTAAGAAATAAAGACCATTTTTACTGTGTACGCTACCATGACGTCAAGCTAGCGTACCCATGGCCGACCCCAAGAACGGCATATATTTAAGCAACGAAATTGACACACAAAAATAGTGCGCAAATAGTGCCCTGGCTTTACAAAATTTCATAATCAATACTCTTAAAGAACCAAAGATATTGAACTAAACATTCTTAGCTGGCGTCCACCTGGCGTACCCATAATAGTTCTCATAGAAAATGATCTTTTCTCGTTATCAATTCTATATGTATAAATAGTGTCTCAAATAGTGCCTCTAACAGTATTTTATGTGAATCCGCATCACAACAATACATAAAGAGGATGTTAAATTCTAGGAACAAATGTATTGTAGTACTGTTACACACAAAATTAATTTATGCACTAAGAGATTATCTATGTATTTTTACTAAAATAAATAGGTACTTTTTAT